>CM073737.1:14753264-24260764 GCA_037113605.1 Calophaca sinica
GTCATTTGTTCGGCTTTCTGCTTCCTGTTTCTTTAACTGTTTCAACTTTCGGCACTCTCGAATGAAGTGCCCGGGAAGGCCGCAGTGGTGGCACTTCTTATCATACCTCGTTCTGGACTTTGATCGTCCTCTTTGCCGGTTCTGGCTTTGCGAGCTTCTACCTTTGCTTCTTCCACGTCCTTCTTGCTTGCCTTGTTTTTCTGTGACAAGCGCTTCAGATTCAGGATTATATCCTTCATCTTTTCGTCGAGACTCCTCGTTCAACATCCTATCCTTTACCATATCCATGGTAAGCTTGCCTTCAGGAGCGGAGTTACTGACTGACACAACTAAGGTGTCCCAGCTTTTTGGTAGAGAACTCAGCATCAACAGTGCTTGTAACTCATCGTCGATGGTCATCTTCATCGAGTTGAGTTGATCTACAACGCCTTGGAACTCACTCATGTGTTCCGATACACCGCTACCGATCTTTGTACTTTAGGTTGACTAATCGTCGCATCAGTTGGCTTTGTTGCGTGCGGTTGTTCTTGCATACATTTTCTCCGACTTTTGCCAAAGAGCATGAGCATCATGTTCATTAGCAAAGTTTTGAAAAATGCTCTTGTCAATCCATTGACGGATTTGAAGCGACACTCCGATTCAAGACGGCCCGGTCGATTAATACGATGTGGCCGGGTCGGCCGTTGGTGGTTTTTTCCGCCTTGCCGCCGGTCTTATCATCCGCTAGAGTTGTTGTTGTGGTCGTTGCTTTCTCCTTCGTCATCACGATCGGCTTCCATTGATCTTTAATGTATAAAAAGATCTTCCATCTTTGGCTTCCAGATTGCATAATTAAATGCAGTCAGTTTTATCATATTGCCGGTGCTCTCCTCCATTTTGATGGCAGTCAACAAGTTTCGCTGTGCTTGAAACTTCTTCGGCAATGAATAGTGACGGTGAATAATTCTTTTACGATGTGGAAGATCAGACAAAGCTGCAACCACAGAGCATACTAAGAATTTTCCACAGACCTAGCTCTAGATACCACTTTGTTGGGAAAAACTGTGTAAGTGAGATAAAATAAATTTCCACGAACCCCAGGATAATTTCCCAAACCAAATAGATGAAAATAACGCCAAAGATTTTAGCGTGGAAAACCCTCCGAAGTGAAGGTAAAAACCACACGGGACCGTAAGCGCTTATACTTTCACTATAACAATAGTGGGATTACAAACTTCACCCTTAGGTGATCTCTCAAAATTAATACAATAAGATTGTACTCTCAATTTGTGGATAAAACTCTCACAAATTGGCTCTCTCTAATTTTTCTCTCACTCTTTCTCTTAAGCAAGACTTTTCTCTCTAACTAATGCTTGTTGCACTTAGTTGCCAATGGGATGAATTTTGCTCTACCATCCACTCCCTATTTATAGAAGAAATGAATGGTGTGAACACTTGCAAATTGTGTCAATCTTAGATGGCCACCAACCATTTGACTCACCAACCATTTGACTCACCAATTTGCTTTCATATTGGCTGGATGCCAACACTTAACAAGTAGACAAACTTGAGCTCGACATGGATCCAATAGATAGGGCAAGAGCGGGGGTAAATTATACAAGAGATTGACATGTGGCACTTGAGAACAAAATAGTGAAAAACACACGACCTTCTTTTCACGTATTAGAATAGAATAGATCAATAAGCCATAAGAATATTGTAGTTCGATACTTCATATTCCGGACACTCCTTCTTCTTTGATTAAAGGGTGGGGTATTACATATGCACCGTGTTCATTCCTTTCCTACAACGTTTTTGTTGGCACTTGCAGTGGTAATTCTTCTTCTTCTTCTTCTTCTTCTTCTTCTTCTTCTTCTTCTTCTATAATTGCTACAATGTGTTTGTTCTTCTACAACATTGTTACTACTACTTGTAGAGATCATCTTCTTCTTCCTTCATCGGTTGTCAAGATATGAAAATTAATGGTCATATTGCCTTTTATCGCTGCTTGTAATGGCCTTTTGGATTGACTATTGTAATTTGGTGGTGATTCTCAACATGATTCACAACTCACGGAAGTGAGCGGTTGATTTGAGTTCACAAATTTTTTTTTGGTTCCTGGCCAAAGTTTTTTCTTGTTGTTTAAACTGATTTTTCTTGTAATGTGGGTTTCGATATATAAAAATTTTGGAATACAAAATGAGAGGAGATAAAGATGTCTTATTTCCTGATCCATAAACTAATTCTTCTAAGCTAATATAGCACATGCATCCCAAACATTTTTGAGTTACAGTGACTGGTGGAGGAACTAAGTGGAAGATGAATTGCTAAGAAGAGTGGACATGTACTTTATCAAACAGTTAGTGACATCGTTGAATTTGCACTTCTCAAATGCAAAATTTAGGGCTTGAATATCTTTTGCAATTCCTTCTTTCTCAAAATTTGCTCTTTATTTCTATTTATTAAATTACATGATGCCTTGAAGCAAAAAAAAAAAAAATTAGTTAGAGTAACATATCTTTTCGAATTCTCAAATCCTCAATCACTATGTTGTAAATTAATAAACTATTTAAAATCATATATAACCGATATTTTTTTAGATGTACTGGTGGATCATTTCATAAGTAGTCCACCATAAAATCCGCCACATTTTTAATCATCTTTCATATTAGGGTTGTCACTTCCTCACAAGTGTTCCTTATGAATTACCTCTCTTTCTCACACATGGAAGAAGTCCTTTTCTTCTTTACAATTTAACCAATTGTGGTGACATCCTACTTGTTTGTCAGTGTCGGTGAATGGACCCGAGTGAGGCGCAAACACAGACAAATACTTTTGTTTTACCATGTAGTGCTTGATGCATGTGAAGCCTAATGTGGTGACTTCGTAGAGGGTGAAGTTCACTATTGTGCTTAACCACTAGCTCATCATTGACATTGACTGCACTGTTTCCATCTTGGCCACTACCATCAAAGGTAATTGTATTTTGCCAGCAAGGTTGTCTTGAATCTACCAGGATGTTGTTTGAAGTGATTCAAGCACTTCATTAATATTCTGACATCCCCTTTTGTACGATTAGTAATGGGGGTTTTAATGGTGCTGGTGAAGAACATGTTAATGTGCATCAAGATACATGTTTCAATTTAAGAGAACTTGACATGTAAACACAAACTTAGAAAGATTAAGGTTTCACATGTTGGATCCTTGGTATTTGATTCGAATTTGTGTGTCTATGCATAAATTGGTCAATTTTGCTAATACTTCAGAAGCTAATTTTCTTCATTGTCAATTTGGAGAGCTAAATGCAATGAGTAATTTGTGGTATTTTACGGGAAAAGCCATTTTTTTTCTTGATTCACATCTTTGTCCCCATTTCAACTATGTTCTCTACACAAACATATAAGAATTTTGAGCTCTCCCCAAAAAATTGGAATAAACCCATTATCTCAAAGCCACATTTTATGGAAATTTAAATGCCAAGAAGCGAAAGAAGTGATCAAGAGTATATTTTAATGTATTTGTTCAGGTATGAACTTATTGGATTGATGACGCAGCGAGAATCTCCAAAAGGATGAAAATAATGGTACATTCAACATGTTCTTTGAGATTGTTGGGAGCAACACGCGGCTTCCGGAGATATGGTAGTGGTCATCTGCAAGGACTCCGACACTCAAGTTAATGAGTGAATGACATTAAGGAGAAACAAATAGGGAAAGAGAGGGAGGAGGCAATGATGGCCTCATGGTCACCGACAGTGAGGGTTTGGCCATTTGCAACGGCAACGTGGGCTGATGGGAAATCGTTGCAACAGTAAGCTTTTACCCACGCTAGCATAGTAAACCCACATCAGACAATTAGCTTTTACCCTAGTATTGAGAAGACCGCTTGATGAAACAGTAGCAATGCGCAAGAAGACCGCTCGAATGAAACAGTAGCAACACACCATAAAATTTGAGAAGACCGCACTCCTTTCTCCCAGATTTCTATCCATTTCGAGCAGCCATCAGGTATAAGACTATGTTTTCTGTGTTTTCG
Organism: Calophaca sinica; assembly: GCA_037113605.1. Lineage (NCBI taxonomy): Eukaryota > Viridiplantae > Streptophyta > Magnoliopsida > Fabales > Fabaceae > Calophaca > Calophaca sinica. The sequence continues at coordinate 14,757,279 of CM073737.1, forward strand.
TCAGTTTTCCTTTTTGTTTTTCCTTCTGTCATATGTTTTTCCTTCTATCATCAATTTCGAGTGGCCACCATGTTCTTGTTTTCAATATTGGCTGACATCATGTTCTTGTTTTTTTGTGTGTTATGGTGTGGGGTAATTTTTAATAGTTTTTTTGTTTAATGAGGAACCACCACCATAAAGTAATGGCTAATTTTTAATTAGGATTTTTTACTCAATGAGGGATCGCGATATTAAAGTAATCAGTAATCAAATAGGATTTTTTGTGTGGTGTATATTTTTTTTGTTGGACCACACTTTATGTTGTCACTGTTTTACACTGTTGCAGGGATGAGTTTCATAGTGGTATTTCAATTTGAGAAAGGGGACAACTGTGTTTACATTGGTGGTTCTCAACATGTTGAAAAAATCCTTAATGCAGATAAGTGGAGTTACTTTGAGGCTATTGGGATAGTGAAAGAAATAGGATACGAACATGTTGCTCTATTATGGTGGAGAGCCAAACGTGCTTATAAAGTATTTAGGTGGGACTCTGATGCAGCAAAATTGTCGAGTTTACTTTGAAAAATAAGTGTGAAGTACATATTTATGTTGAAACTGTGGTCGATGAGGGTGATTTACAAGGTGTCATTGATGAAAATGAGGAAAATGTCTACAGTGAAGACCATGGTGAGGTTACTGATGAAAGTGACATTGATGGAAGTGAAGATGATGTGGATGGAGTGCATTTTGATGACAGTGAGGAGGAAAGGGCTTTAGGCCTTGATGATGGTTTTACCGATGGAACTGCTACAGAGTTGAGATCAACTATTGAGGTTGATGGGAGAAGATATAATTTGAAGACAAGTTCTACTCAGGTGGCTAACAACGACCATCAAGTAAGGCATGCAAGATTCAACCATGAGAATGAGGATGAATATGTTAGTGAAGAGTTATATAGTTCAGATAGTTCTTCAGGCTCTAACAACATTGGGAAGGCTAGGTTTTCAATATTTAGGAAGGAAGAGTTGGACAAGAAGTATAAATTTAGGGTAGGTTCGGAGTTTAAGTCTATTGCTGAATTTAAAGAGGCAATTTTAGAGCAGTCAGTATTAAATGAAAGGGAGATAAGGTTTGTGAAAAACGACAAAGTGAGAGCCAGGGCAGAGTGCAAGAGTGAATGTGGTTTCACTGCATTGGTAAGTAAAGAGGGGGACACCCACATATATAGAATGAAAACCTATGTAGGTAAACACACATGGTTTTTAAATGGTAGGGTTTTTAACAATAAAAATGCTAACTCGAATGTTAGGGTGAATGAGATTACAATTGAGGTAAGGAGGAAATATGCTACTGGTATCGCAATTGCTAAGGCTTGAAAGGCCATCAAAATGGCTAGGGAAATGGTTGAAGGTGATGCAGCAAGGCAATATACCTTGTTATGGACCTATTCTGCAAAGCTGAGAAGGGCTATCGAAGGTATTACATGTAAGATCAATGTAGAGAGAGTTCCCCCAACCTTGCAAGCATGCTTTTTCATATTTCCTAAAATGTGATGTTTTAATGAACAACATATCAGAAGCTTTTAATAGTACTATATTGGTAGCCAGAGACAAGCCAATTATTACCATGTGCGAGTGGATAAGAACCTATTTGATGAGTAGGATTGCAACATTGAGAGGTAAGCTTGATACGTGGCAACACAGAGTGATGCCTAAACCTAGGAAGAGGCTAGACGGGGAGATAGAACATAGTGGGAACTGACAGCCAACTTGGGCAGGGGATAAAAAATTTGAAGTTGAGCATACAAAATTTGTTCAAAGGTTTGTTGTGGATTTAGAAAAACAGACTTGTACATGCAACTATTGGGAGCTGATAGGAATACCTTGTAGGCATGCAGTTACTGGAATATCATACAGGGGATACAACCCCGAGGATTTTGTTCATCAATGTTATACAAGGGATATGTATTAGTTGTGCTATAACTATGGTATAAGTCCTATCAATAGACTGTCTATTGGCCCAATGTTGACTGTGAGGAGATGCTAAGACCCCAATATAAGACGGGACCTGGGAGGCCAGAGAAACTAAGAAGAAGAGAGGCTGATGTGGATGAAAATGCTTCAAAGTTGAAGAGGGCCAACACACAATACAGATGCACCAAGTGTGATAAAAGAGGACACAATTCTAGGGGTTGCAAAAGTGAAACTGTGAATCCAGCAGCCAAAGCCAGAAAGGTAGGTTCATATTTGTCCTTTGATTTTATGCATTCATGTCATACATAAATTGATTTACTTCATGTTGATATAGAGAAAGCAAAAAAAAAAAAAAGGAACTGCCATGGTTGGGGAGCAGGCAAATGAATCAGTCCAAGTCCAAACAAATGAGTCAGTCCAAGCAAATGCGCATCAAACTACCAAGGTATAATACAAGATCTATGACCTAAGTTTAAGACTTACATAATGTTTGTTAATAAATTGTTCTTGTATGTATAGAGAAAGAGATTGCCTAAGCTTCCACTGAAGAGAAAGGCCAGAAATCAAGGTCAGCAAGAGGCAACAACACAAGTCCATGATGGAGGTGATCTACTTGAAGATGCAACAACACAACATGGTGATGCAGGTGACTTGACTCAAGAACGAGGTACACAAGTACATGATGTAGCTGCAACTATTGATGCCACTGAGGCAAATTGATTGAGGTGATGTTGTTGGATATTTTGGATTTTTTCAATTGTGGATGTAGTATTTATTTTAGAACCAATATTTGGAAAGATAGACTTATGGATTTCTATGTTTTGGTACTATTGTGTTGGTGTTTTGGCCGCTATTTTACTTGAGTATTTTAATGCAAGTATTTTTCTTTGAAAGTTTTGTTCTGGCTTCATAACATGGCCACTATTCTGCCTTCATAACATGGTCATACTGTGTTTTGTTCTTTGGTACACACTGCTACGTTTTGGTACTACTGTGTTTTGTCGAAACAACTTGATTTACACACTGTTATTTACACTATTTGATCATACACACTGCACAGTTTGCACTGCTACTTACACAATGCTATTTACACATACATAGACATAGGAGTGTAATTGCATAGCTTGGTTTGTCCCTTATCCCCATAGCAAATTGAATAAAACCATACTGAGACATAAAAGTGTATTCATGAAGAAACATTATCTTACAAAAAGAAATAGAGTTGTTCCAGGTATGATCAATGCAATATTAAAAATTAGCACACTAACAGTAAATGTAAATGGGTAATTTTGGAACAACTCGAGGAATCGCATATTGTGCTTTCCTATTCTATTGTAATCCTTCATATCTAAAGCATAGATATCATGGTTTGATATTCTTGTCCAAAATTGTAAGGTACTGTGTCCTGTGTTAAAATTTTCACAATTTGCACAAGTATTTATCTTGCATATAAGGTATAAAGGTATAAGGTACTATCTTGCACAATTTTACCACATGACAGGTTTAGACTTGTAACTCAGTTTCATTTAACAGAATAAAGGATTCAAGGATACTAGATACAGGAACAAAGGTATGAACATAAAGACAACTTCATTGATAGAAAATTGAGTTGACATTACACAATGATCCTCCACGATACCAAATACAAAAATAGCATATTATAAACTTTTGTATCACAATAGCCTATTAGAATCACATTACAAAATACAACAACTCCATGATACACATGTACCTCAATAAAATCACATGAACTAACTTAGCTAAATTACTTCTTAAATGTGATACACTCATAACCAAAAAAAAAAAGGAAATGAACAATCCAAACACCAGCCACAACACTTTTCTTCTCTCATTTTCCAATTTCAGCTTAAGTCTCTCAATCTTTTTGTCCTTGCATCCAATAGCATCCCTGCATACTGACAAGCAGTGCACGAGTTGGGATCGGTGTTAACGACACCAACTTCATTCTCTGTGAGTTGATCATCCCAAATAAATAGCTTGCAACTATATTCGCTTTGAAAAAATAGAGATGGAGCAGAAAATGAACAATCGAAAATACCAGATTAAGTTATGGTACGAAAAGAATGAAGGAAAACAGAACAAAAGGATCCACAATTCAAAACATAGGAAAACAAAACGAAGAGAAAGAAGGAAAACAGATAAATGATACCCACATTCCAGTTCACACATTTCCAATATCTTCGCCTAGGATTGTCACCGGAGTTGGAGACGTACAGCCTCATAGGTTCATGACAGCCATAGTGTGGTACAAACCCTCACTGAGGAGTCGCCACCGAAGATGAAAAACCTCCACCCATTTCCATTTGTGATCCTCTTCTTCGAGCCAACCCTCTTCTCCTCTTCTTCGAGCCAACCCTCCTCTTCTCTTCTTCGAATAGCCAACAACGGCTTCAGTGAGTGGGAGTGGGTTAGGGTTTTTACGATAAAAGGGGTGAACATTTGAGTAGGTTAGGGTTTGACGTGGAGAGAAATAATTGCTAGCGTGTAATTCCAGCGTGTATCTCCTATTTTGATGAGTGGAAATGCCAGCATGTAATTCTGTGAGACACGTCACCTTTTTCTAACGGAGCTTAACGGCCAGGGACGAAAATAAAAAGGCTCAAATTGCAAGGATGAAAATTAAAAAAAAAATGCAGGGACCAAAACTAAAGTACCCCATATTTGCAGAGACGAAAAACATATTTAAACCAAAGTAATATCTTCTAATTTGTTTTTAAAAAAATTAAATAACCACGCGTAAAATTCCAAAATATAGGATGTTTTAAAGTTGTCTTCCCAGGGTAGTTTCTATTTTTTTTTTTGACAGAAAACAACTAATTCATATCATTAATAAGCAAAGATTCAATACATGTCGGTAAATCATAATAAACTTGAGAGCTAGCATTATCAATGGCCACCTTTGCTAAATTGTGAGAAAGTGAAACTCTAAATGAGAGTTTTGAGCAAAAGAAACAGAGAGATTCCTACATTCTTGGATAATCCCGCCAAACTCCGTGACATCCATGGATGGGGCATAAAAGCTATCAACTACCACTTTAGCATCATCTAAAAAATGACTCTATCCTCACCAAGGGAGGACGACGCCAGCGGATTTGCTCAGACCTCGGAGACGTGATCCCTATCGGAGTCACAGTAGCACGCACCGCAAGCCACTCATCAAGCAATGTTCGGCCCCTAAAGATGATCACCACGACACTTTCATCCACTCCCTCCCAAACCTTCTTGTTCCTACTATGCCACACACTCCACAGAGTCATTGCCCATTTTTGCTTCTCCTCCTAAGACATGCAAAACATGCTTTTCCCTGATTCACGGCCCCCCAGACATGCTTCACCTTTGGGCAAGAAAGTAGGACATGGCTTATGCTTTCAGGCTTGGCATCGCACCACGGGCAAGCTAGAGGACAAGCGACCCCGCGAGATTGGAGCCTCTCCCCCAAGAGTAGTTTCTTGGTGGTTCAAATTCAATTCAATTGTCGGCAACCTCATAAATTGCTTACACGGTTCACATCACTCAATTTCTAGGTTCAGTTTAGTGTGAACCGCGCCATGATATGAATCACCGTCTATCATTGCATAATCACCGTAGGATATATTATTTCTTATCGAACGGTTAAGATCAGTGCTATAACCTGATATTACCCGTATAAATAATACTTTTTTAATTCGCAATTTAGTCCCTGACTGAATACGTGTAAAGTCTGAAACAACCTTCTAAATGTGACTCCTTCACTCAACTAAACCACAAGGACTCCAACAATACGACGTCGTTTCTGCGGCGGCGACTACAACGCCAAATCCAACCGTCACCACTCTCTCCTCCTCTTCTTCCTCCGCCGCCACCACCATTCCTACGGCATTGTCATCCTCCTCTTCTTCCTCAAATACCACCAGTCGGCGCTGGTGAGCGTTCCCGATCCTATCGGAGGCGATGATAAAGGCGCGGAGGACGCACCGCGAAGTCGACGAAGAACAGGAGATGTTTCTCGGTACGAAATTGGGGCGCAGTCGCCCATGCATGCTTACTTAGTTCTGGAAGGGTTTGGTGCCAAACAGGTTTCCTTCGTTTAAGACGAGTTCCATTGAAATTTCTCCGATCAGGGTTTCGTTTTCCGTTGTTAATTGCATTTACTGAGCTTGCGTTAGGGCACAAGTGCTTTTATTAGCAAACATTTTAAATTAGGTTATAGGTGGAAATTTTATCAACTTTGCCCTCCCATCCTTCAAAATATATGAGACCTAAATTTAATAATGAAAAACTTGATTTATTGATTGATGCAACCCTTAATTCCTGGTGGTTCATGGTGAATATCCTTCACCCAATTGTGTATTCTTAACAGTTGCTGTCTCATACGTTACATCAATTTGGGTCAATACAACTGCTATGTGTGTGTTTCTCTCTCTCCTTAATTAACTTGCAAACAATCTGCAATTACCACACAAAAAAAATTTGTAGTAAGTTAATAACTAATAATGCTCTTAGTCAATATCAACCACCCACTTTCTAGCTTCTAATTTTTTCCTTCATTTTGTTTTCTTTTTCTGGATAAATCTTCATTTTGTTTTTTTGGTTGCACTTTTGCATGCTTTCTTGAACTCACTCAAAATCTCTCTGGATTTGTTGGATTCGGTGCTTATTTTGCTAGGGACATTTGGGTCATGTAGTGTCTGGCTTTATTGACCCTTTATTGGGTATTAAGTTTTGAATTTTGATTTTTTTTTATTTTCACCGGATTCTGGGGTTGCTTCAAAGTTTGAATCTTTTCTCCGGCTTGAGAAATGGGTGTGTTTTTGTGTTTGACAGAATTATAAGAAGCTGATTTGAAAACTTCAAAATAAGTAAAAAGATAGAAGACTTGATAGCTGAAAATGACGATTGGAAGTCTTGCACCTAAGGCAGAGGAGATAAAAACAAGGAAGAACAAGGCGGTTCTTGATGAAAATGCACCTTTGATACCCAAGACTCAGGAGACTGATGATAGGTTGGATGATTTTAATGGAGCTTCATTTTCTGGGGCTGTCTTCAACTTGTCCACCACAATCATTGGTGCCGGGATCATGGGCTTGCCTGCATGCGTGAAAAAGTTGGGGATGGTACCTGGTCTTCTTGCTATAGTCTTAACAGCATTCTTGACAGAGAAGTCAATCGAGTTCATAATTAGGTTTTCCAGGGCAGGGAATCTTTCTTCTTATGGAAGTCTCATGAGGGATGCCTTTGGGAAATATGGAAAAGCTCTGGTGGAGATATGTGTTATAATCAATAACATTGGTGTTTTGATTGTTTACATGATTATTATTGGTGAAGACCATATTCTTAAGCCTAGTACTTCATAATTTATTTGGCTGCACTTTCATTGTTATCATCAGTTTTGGTTTTAGTTGATTTACTATCAATCCGTTCTAACAAGAACTTTAGATTGTTTAATTCAGTTTTATTTTGTTTTGTTCATATCGTAGGTGATGTGATTTCTGGAACATCTTCAAGTGGAATTCACCATCCTGGCATCCTTGAAGGATGGTTTGGTGTCCAGTGGTGGACTGGGCGTACATTTGTTCTTGTTTTTATATCACATGTTGTGTTTGCACCTTTGCTCAACTTTAAGCGAATTGGTGAGTTTTCTTTTCTTCCGTTACTTGATGAAAAAAATAGAGACATGTTATTAGTTGTGTCGCACTGTCACTTATTAAATTACAAATTACTGAAAATTTCCGGCCATAAATTAGACGACAATGTTAGAAAGCTGACTCAAACACTGGCTTAAATATTTAGAAGGGCCATGCATAAGTTCTATTTTTTTAACACCCTAAGAGGTTCCTAAAACGGTTGTTTTCGTGTTAAATTACTTACAAGTATTTGTTGAAGTTTTTTCAGCCAAGTTAAATTGGCATTAATTAGGTTATACACTTGTAATTGGATATCTTTATCTATTTGATGAGTGGAATAAAATAGAATAGAATTAATTACCATATCATTGTACGGATATTTTATGATGTAATGAATGAAAGTTTTCATTTCATTGTTTGAGAAGTGAACAGAATGATTACGAGATCAATAAACGACAAGTTGATTCCATCCATCCCAAACTGGGTGGAGAAAATTGAGGTAATGGAAGAGATTTCATTCCATTCCATCCAATTTTTTACAACCAAACACTTACGGCCCTGTGTTTGCCTTTCAACTCTTTCCAAATTCCATCAACCCAACCATAGTGTAAGACTTAAGAAAAGTTGGGAATCCCTATTAATTACATGTTAGTTGCTCTAATTTCTATATTACTCAGTGTTGTCATGGTTTCAAAAGATATATTTTATGGAAGAAATTAAAGAAATGAAAATTGAATATTTAGGTAAATTATGTGTTGTTTTGTTGCCATATATACTATATTATGAGAGTATGACACCTGAATGACAGGACATATTAGACATGTATTACAGTTTTAAGATCATTCTATTGCTTTGATACTTTTTACATCTTGCATTTTATGTCTCGGGTATGGTATTCTGTTATTAAATGGTTGGGTATTGATTATGTTATGCCACACAATCTGGTCCAATATTTTATCCAACTCTGCTCTGCTTCTTTTTTTTTTTTTTTTTTTTTTTTGGGGGGGGGGGGCTAAGGGAAAAAGTTTTGGGCCGTGATTTGGCATCTGTTATATGGTCGGTGTGGGAGCTTCGAAACAGTATAATTTTTACCTTCATGTGGATTTGCTCTATCTCGTAGATCGGGTAAATATGGTTTCTTGGAAATGGTTACTAGCAAGATCAAATTGCGGTTTCTGTATTTTTTTTCTTCTGATTGGCGTATAAGTTCTAGATACTGTCTCCCTTGGAGCTTGTAGTGCTGCTGTCTAAGTAGGGTGGCATGACCTGATCTGTTGATGTTGTGTTAGTCTTCCCATCTTATCTTTAGTTATATATGCTTATCTCTGGCTCGGGTTATATCTGCCATCTTAATGGCATCTGCTGGTTCTGTTATTTTGGGCAGCAATATTGGGTGATTGTCAGTGCCATTTGGTAGCTCCACGGCCTCTATCTTTAACAAGGACAGTTCTAGTACGGTGGAGATGTTAGCTTATCTACTTCTGTAGTGCTTTCACTCTTGTATTGTTTTTGCATTTTCTTTCTTTTATTGGGTCTTAGGTTTGTACTAATTCGGCCTCTAGGTTGGGCTCTGGAAAGTTTTCCGTTTCAGCTGCTACTGGTGTAGATGTTGGATTGTGATTTAGTTAGTTCTAACTAACTTGCAAGACATAGAGTACTTCTGGTACTCCTTATCTTTTAATATAATTTGTTTGTCTTTCAAAAAAAAAAAATCTTGCATTTTGATACCAACAAATTAAATCCTTTTTGCAATATTTTTTGTGTTCAGGTTATGTGATGGGATCATGGGAAAGGTCTTACTTGCCATGATACATTTAGGCTCATATTTTGAAACTTATGATGCATGGGTGGGTACTCCAAAGTAGTTGTCGTAACTCGTACCTATAATGGTAATATATTTGGTATTGATACGGTAATATATTTGGTATTGATACTTGTTGGGTACACATGGTTACATACCCTCACTAATCACTCAAGTACAAATTGGTATATTTATAAAACGGAGTTTTGTTGGTAAGTTTTTTGGTTTGTTACCAAATGAAACAAACTGCTACTTCATCCCTTTCAAAATTTTTGTCCAAGTATTTTTGCTTATTTGAGTAATAACATTGTGAAAATTGTATTTATATTATGATTTCAATACTTCTTGTTTATGTTTTTATTCGTATATAATGTATCCTCCCACACCTGTGCCTTAGTTTTAGATGTTTATTGGTACACTGGTACTTTACCAATACAGGTACTCATAACTATGTCTATGTAACGCACTTATAACAAATTTACCTGCCTTATCTGTGGTTGTTGCAGATTCATTGAGATTCACATCTGCATTGTCAGTTGGATTAGCAGTTGTGTTTCTTGTCATTGCTGTGGGCATCTCAATTGTCAAGATTATAAGTGGAGGCATTGGGATGCCCAGACTCTTCCCAATCATTACTGATGTAGCGTCAGTTTTTGATCTATTCACTGTAGTTCCTGTGCTGGTGACTGCCTACATCTGTCACTATAATGGTATGAAATTTTTTCAGACCTTCGCTTAGAATTCATTTCCCTTGTTTTAATGCTCTAAGTTGGTTATTGATTTGCATGAAAAAGGTTGAGGTCTTCTGACTACTCTCTCTCCATGAGTCCCCCCCTCATTCGATGTCAAACTAATTAAAAAACAAACCATGCGTATCAATTTTTGATGAGCTGAAGTTGATACCCATGTCATTTTGGTATATTCCTGGCTATGCACCATTAGTCCGAACTGTGCAGACTAAAATTTGTCCGTCCAATCATATACTTAACAGTTCATTCTTTGTTAACAACGTGATGAATGATAATATATATTTTGCGTCCTAGGCTTGGTTGCTTGAAGTGGTCGCATAAATTTTAAGCTGATTCCCAAGTACTAATAAACACTGGCAACTATTGCAAAAGTTTCAGTTATGTGGGAACATGAAATGATTGCAGTTAGCTATCTAGATCCACCTGTTTGCTTCATGGATGTATGGTCTGGTCGTTATATTATGTGCACTCTTTATTTGCAGTTCACAGCATAGATAATGAACTGGAGGACTCCTCATGGATGCATGGGGTTGTACGTACTTCCCTTGCCCTATGCTCTTCAGTGTACCTACTGACAAGCTTCTTTGGGTTCCTCCTATTTGGTGAAGGAACTCTTGATGACGTGCTTGTCAATTTCGATACTGATCTTGGAATTCCTTTTGGTTCTGTGCTCAATGATGCTGTTCGCTTTAGCTATGCTGCACATCTTGTGCTTGTATTTCCAGTAGTCTTCTATGCAGTGCGGGTCAACATAGATGGTCTCATATTTTCTTCGTCAAGGCCTTTGGTTCAAGATCACTTCAGATTTGCATCAATTACTATTGCCCTTCTTGTTATTATCTTCCTGGGAGCAAATTATATACCCAGCATTTGGGATATTTTCCAGTTCACTGGAGCAACAGCTACTGTCTGTGTAGGATTCATATTTCCAGCTGCCATCACTCTTAGGTGAGCTTGGTCCTTGAATTCATTTAGTTCTGTAATGTATTTGGCTTTATGGTATGATTTTACTGTTTTTAGATATTTAGTGGGAGAGATAAAAAAATAAAAAATAAACAGAAATACATATTTATTTGATTTACTTGATTTTAGGATTTTGTTCTTTAACTTGAATGGAAAGGAAATAACCAGCCAGGAAAAATGGTATTAACCTACTTTATTTAGCAAATACTAACTGGATTTTGAATTATCAGAATCCCTGACTTAGAAAACTGCAGAAAATTGTGGTAGTTGCATTGTGCCATTGTCTTCTACAAGCACACCACTAGTCCACTGTATCAGCTATAGTCTATAAAAAGGAATTATGTGGAAAAAACTTAAGTTTTACTAACCAGGGTAAGTAATGGTTTAAGAATTCTGAGATACTTGTCATTCCCTTACGTAGCGTTGTAGAAGGTTTGCTGTTTTATGCTTGTGCTGATAATTAAGTAACTCAACAGTCACCATTGAGCTTTTTCTTTTACTACAGGGATCGATACAACATAGCAACTAAATCAGACAAGATTCTATCAGTCTTCATGATAGTGCTGGCTGTCTTGTCAAATGCTGTGGCTATATACAGTGATGCCTATGCCTTGATCAAGAAGAATAAAACTTAAATGATTTTTCGAAACTTTCTTTAATATCCCACAGTACAGGTATTCCTTTTCTTTCAGATGAAACAAACAGAATTTGCGGGGTTATTGGCCAATTATATAAAATCAGGTATTTTTTGAGAGGCTCTGATGGGTTGATAAAACCAGGTATATGACGTGTATTGTACAAATATTCTTCGAAAGGGTGTGAAGGCCTGTAACATGCTCAACCTTGTTTGTAATATGCTTTTTGCTGTTGTAATTGTGGAGGTTCTTGTTGAATGTGCCTCCATTTTCCGGGCTTCATCTCCCTCATAAATGTAAGAGAGGCATTTGCTGCAACTTGTATGACGCCCTATGAATTTTGAAAGAATTGTTTAGTTCAAGCATTTTGGTCAAGACAAAAATGAAATTGAATTATGGATTTGAAAATGTGTGGCTTGTTAATAGGTTGTTTTCTAAATTGTCTTAGAAATAGAGCTTTTGGGTGTACTTCACAGTATTGCACGTTGTTTATCATGCTAAACCGGAGGAAGATAGTGTTTGGAGAATGCATTTTCTCTATTGATCAAGGAATATGAAATCTTACAAGAGCTAAGCCTATATATACAAAGACCCAACTGTGATAACCATCTAATAGAATAACTAACTCCAGCTATCATCTAACAGAATAACTAACTTTAGCTGTCAAAACTAACTCTAACTAAATAATATTAGTTAATACCCTCCTTCAAGTTGGATTATGGATGTCACAAAGTCCCAACTTGGACAAGATAGATGAGAAGGAATTAGAGTGCAATGGTTTAGTAAACACATCAATCCATTGCGAAGAAGAAGACACGGGCAGCAAATGAATTAGTTTAGAATTTATCTTCTTAGGAAAGTGCAATGGTGAAGTCATTGTCACGAAAAGCGCAAGAAAATCAAAGGAGAAAATCAAGACGCACAAAGTGGCGAATGATCGATCCTCAGAAACGAGATCGAAAAAGAAGAAAGAACGCCCATAATCGCGATTTTTAGAGAACGAAACGGAAACAGATAGCGAATGATACCATGTTGATAATGCTAAACCAGAGAAAGTGTGTTTGGAGAATGCATTTTCTCTATTGATCAATGAATATGAAATCTTACAAGATAATAGCAGAGCTAAGCCTATATATACAAAGACCCAACTGAGGTAGCCATCTAACAGAATAATTAACTCCAGCTGTCAAAACTAACTCTAACTAAATAATATTAGTTAATACTCTCCCTCAAGTTGGACTATGAATGTCACAAAGTCCCAACTTGAACAACATAGATGAGAAGGAATTAGAGTACAATGGTTTAGTAAACATATCAGCCAATTGCGAAGAAGAAGACACGGGCAGCAAATGAATGAGTTTGGAATTTATCTTCTCAAGAAAGTGCAATGGTGAAGTCATTGTCACGGAAAGTGTAGGAAAATCAAAGGAGAAAATCAAGACCCACAAAGTGGCGAATGATTGATCCTCAGAAACGAGATCGAAAAAGAAGAAAGAACACGGTTAATAATAGAATCGCGATCTTCAAAGAACGAAACGAAAGCAGATAGCGAATGATACCATGTTGATAATGCTAAACCAGATGAAGATAGTGTTTGGAGAATGCATTTTCTCTATTGATCAAGGAATATGAAATCTTACAAGATAATAACAGAGCTAAGCCTATATATATAAAGACCCAACTGAGATAACCATTTAATAGAATAACTAACTATAGCTGTCAAAACTAACTCTAACTAAATAATATTAGTTAATACATGTCTTATATAATTAAATAATTTTCAGATAAAATTTCATAGAATAGAGTAGTAACTTGCGAATTTATTCATATAAATTGTTTCATAGAGCACATATAATTGTTGTTTTGACGTGCTATAGTCGACAACTTTCGTTAGGTTTTGGGATTTGTCAAATTTTCTGAAAGGGATCTATTGAAATATGGTACTAACTACCTTCTGAATGTGAAATTTAGAGTAAAGGTACAGAGGGGTTCTTAAGGAAAAAACATGAAGATATATTTGGTTTTTGAGAAATAAAAAGTATTAATTTAGTCATTAAAAGTCTCAAATTTTAGTCAAACTAGTTCATGATGGGGATTAAAAATATTTTTAAAATGGACTAATTTGACTGACATCTGAAATTTTTTATGAACAAATAAACATTTTTCGTTTCTGATGATTAAATGTCTTAGTATATTTTCTCAAAAACTAGTTTGGTCTTTTTTTTTTTTTTTGGTGAGAACTAGTTTGGTCTTTTACTCTTTCTATTTATCGAGAAGTTCATGCCCGACTACGCAAGATGTTGGTTTCGTGAAGGGAGCATGTTTGAATATTGGTATTAGATGCAGTGTTAGTGTCACCTGTTTGAATATTGGTTTTGCCATATTTAATGTTTACGTAAGTCTATACTTCCAATTATTTTTAAAATAAGTTTTTTATTTTAAAAGTTTTTTATGTGGTCTTTATATTTTAAAATTTTTTTAACTAAGTTATTACTTGGCAAAAAACATTAAAATAGAAAATGATATATATTTTAGGACAAATTTTTTTGTTGTAAATGTGACATAGGAGGGAGTATTTGCTACCATTTTTGCTAAGGATATGTTTGGATTGACGTTTTTGAAGGATTTTGGAAGGCTAAATCTATATGTTAATCTATATTTGAGATTTAAAAAAAATTGAAAGAATAACAAGATAGATAATGATATACCATTTTAATCATTTTTCATTCGTTTTTAGAAATATTTTATAGCTTCTTTAATTAAGAAAAGAAAAATAAGTCTTCCCTTTCCTTCCCTTTCCAAAACCCCTCATCCATACATATCCTAAGGCGTCCCCACATGGCCACATTGAGTTTCTTTCCTTAAATTTTGAGTGATGATCACTGTGAAGTTGCTAAAACAAAAGTTCCCTTATTTTTTATTTTTTTTTGGTATTGCAATAGTTCCCTTATTGATCAGAAATATAACTGTGAAGTGGCTTATTTGTGCAAGTTGTTTCGGTAAGAAATATAACTTCCATAGAATGTGATCTATTTTCCACCTTTGGCAGCTCCATGTCCCAAGCTATATTTAAACCATGCATCATAGCAAGCAACTCCACTCCTAAATTATAGGTTGCCCCATAAAATTCAGTAACATTATAGGATCAAACAATTTAGTTTTTGAAATTAACTAAATTATAAAATAATTTCTAAAATTGAAAATTTTCGATCGCATTATATCATCTGTAACAATTTTACAATTAAATTGATCAGCCCAAAAAGGCTAATATTTTTTTTTAATATTTCAGATATCATTCAAATATTTACGATTCCATGAACTAAATTAATTCACTTAACTTCCTAAAAACCATGTTGCAATAGCAACTCACTTATTTTTTGGTCAAGAGAATAACAACTAGTTTGATGGTTGAGTTAGTGCGCTTGCTTAGCAGTTGTCCTATGTACGTTGCAAATTGCAATAATTCAAATCATCAATGCAATACTAAATTTATGTATGTTTCTCTCTCTTTGATTGACTGATAAACAAACCGTAGTTCTCACACAAAAAATTGTTGGGTTTGTTTCTCTCTCTTTGATTGACTAACAAACAAACCGTAGTTCACACACACAAAATTGTTGGGTTTTTTATATTTTTATTTTTCGGATGTAACAAGAGGCCTAGATCACATTTGATCCCAAAACTTTAACGTGAGTCTAGTATCTTATATATTCTTTATCCAGACTCATATATACGCATCCCGTTATGAAAGAGTGTGGGTTGTTGTTGGGCCTACATCAACATTCTCTTATACCACTTGTTTTTTTTAATGTTCTGATACCATTTGTTGGGTTTTTTTTATATTTATATTTTTAATTTTTTGGATGTAGCAAGGATGCATGACCACATTTGATTCAAAACTTTAAGGTGATAGGTTCATGGGTCTAGCATCTTATATATTTTTTATTTTTTTTTGTTATTAGGCAATATGGGATTATCTCGCACTTGGATACCCAAGATAAAACTTACGTAAGGTTATTTACGTGTGGTTGGTGTTGTTTCTCTCACAAAATAGATAATTTTTTTTCTCTTTGTCCACTCCTACTATCTTTAATCTCTTATAACTACTACTATCAAAACAATTTTTATTCTGTGAGAAGAACAACACCAACCACACCTAAAAAATCTTACTTAAATTTTATCCCAAAAATAATTGTAATTATCTTTATTAATCTTCACCACCCACTTTCTCTTGCTTCTAACTTTTCCTTCCTTTCATCATTTTGTTTTTCGGTTGCATTTCTCCAAGCTTTCTTGAATTCACCCAATATCACTCTGAATTTGTTGGATTCAGTATTTATTTTGCTAGAGGTATTTGGGTTCTGAATTCTAATCCATACATATACTGTTTGGCTTTATTGAACTTTTATTGGGTATCAAATTTTGAATTTTGAATTTTTCTCTCACTGGATTCCAGAATTGCTCCAAAGTTTGAATCTTTTCTTCAACTTGAGAAATGGGTGTGTCTTGTTTTTGATAGAGTTGTTAAGCTGATTTGAAATTTTCAACAAAAATAAAAAAAAAACAGATTCAAAAGAAAACCTGAAAGCTGAAAATGACAATTGGAAGCCTTTCACCTAAGGCAGAGAAGAAAAAATCAAGGAAGAACAAAACAGTAGTTGATGAGAATGCACCTTTGATACCTAAGACTCAAGAAACTGATGCTGGGTTTGATGATTTCAATGGAGCTTCATTTTCTGGGGCTGTTTTCAACTTATCCACCACAATTATTGGTGCTGGAATCATGGGGTTGCCTGCATGTGTAAAAAAGTTGGGTATGGTTCCTGGTCTTCTTGCAATAATCTTCACAGCACTCTTGACAGAGAAGTCAATTGAGTTCATGATTAGGTTTTCAAGGGCAGGGAATCTTGCATCTTATGGAAGTCTCATGAGGGATGCTTTTGGAAAATATGGAAAATCTCTGGTGGAAATATGTGTTATAATCAATTGCATCGGTGTTCTGATTATTTACATGATTATTATTGGTATAAAGATCATATTCTTAAGCCTAGTACTTTATAATAGGTTTTGAATTTAGTTGATAAATTAGCCATCAATTTGTTCACTCAAGTACTTAAGGTTTTTTAATTAAGTTTTGTTTTGCTCATATTATTTGTAGGTGATGTGATTTCTGGAACATCTTCAAGTGGAATTCACCATTCTGGTATACTTGAAGGATGGTTTGGTGTTCATTGGTGGACTGGGCGTTCATTTGTTCTTGTTTTCACAACACTTGCTGTGTTTGCACCTTTGGTCAGCTTTAAGCGAATTGGTTAGTGTTCTTTTCTTTCATTAAGTAAATTAAAAATTAAAAAATAGAAACATACTATCAGTTGTCTCACTAATTTATTTGCTAAGTACTGAAAATCACAGGCCTGTAAATTAGATAACAGGCCTGTGAAAACATGCATGCTTCAAGTACCATGCGTAAATTCTATTTTTTTGAGCACCCTAAGAGGTTTCTGAAAAGGCTGTTGTCATCTCAAATTACCTGAAAGCATTTGTTGAAGTGTTTATAACCAAACTAAATTATTGTTAATTAGCTATATTTGGATATCTAATGACAAGGGCAAAGAAATGAAATAGAATAAAATTACTGTGTTTGAATATTTTATGATGGAACGGATGAAAGTTTTTGTTTCATTGTTTGAAAAGTGAACAGAATGATAAGGTGATAAGTAAACAATATGTTGATTCTATCCCATATCCCAAATTCAGCAAAGAACAATAGAGGTTTTGGGATGTAATAGATTTAGTTAGGTTTCATACCATTGCACCCTACTTTTAGACAATTAGGACTACTATCATCCCCTCTCCCCAAATTCCATCTCTTTCCATCAATCCAATTGTAGTGTAAGGTCTAAGATAAGTTGGAATACACTATTAATTGCAAGTTAATTGCTCTGATTTCTATTTTTCTGAGTTTTACAATGGGTTGAAAATATGTATTTTTTGGCAGAAATCGAGGAAATGAAAAATCGAAGATTTAGGAAAATCGCGTGTTGTTTTGTTGCCATATATACTATATTACGAGTGTATGACACCTGAATGACATGACATAGAAGACATGTATTAATAGAAATCTTATCTTGATATACTTAGGCTCATCTTTTGAAAGTTATAACAAATCCATGAAAATTTGTTGTGCCTGCTCTGTGGTTATTGCAGATTCATTGAGATTCACATCTGCATTATCAGTTGGACTAGCAGTTGTGTTTCTTGTCATTGCTGTGGGAATCTCAATTGTCAAGATTATGAGTGGAGGCATAGGGATGCCCAGACTCTTCCCAATCATTACTGATGCAACCTCAGTTTTTGAATTGTTCACTGCAGTTCCTGTACTTGTGACCGCGTATATCTGCCACAGCAATAGTATGAAAATTTTTTAGGCCTTTGTTCAGAACTTATTTCCCTTGTTTTTATATTTTTATGCAGAATAGATTTATGTAACTCTAAGTTGGTTATTGATTTTCGTGAAAAATGTTGAGGCCTTTCTAATAGTCTGATGGTTGTGTTATATGCACTCTTAATTTGCAGTTCACAGCATAGATAATGAACTTAAGGACTCCTCACAGATGCATGGAGTTGTACATGCTTCACTTGCTCTTTGTTCTTCAGTGTACCTACTTACAAGCTTCTTTGGGTTCCTCCTATTTGGTGAAGGAACTCTAGATGACGTGCTCGCCAATTTCGATACTAATCTCGGAATACCTTTTGGTTCTGTGCTCAATGATGCTGTTCGTATTAGCTATGCTGCACATCTTGTGTTTGTATTTCCAGTTGTCTTCTATGCGCTACGAGTCAACATAGATGGTCTCATATTTTCTTCATCAAGGCCTTTGGTTCTAAATAACTTCAGATTTTCATCAATTACTTCTGTCCTTGTTGTTCTTATCTTCTTGGGGGCAAATTTCATACCTAGCATTTGGTATATTTTCCAATTCACTGGAGCAACAGCTGCTGTTTGTGTAGCATTCATATTTCCAGCTGCCATCACTCTTAGGTGAGTTTGGTCACTGAATTCTTTTAGTTCAGTAATGGATTTGGTTCTAATATGGTTTTTCTGTTGTCTTTAGATATGCATCCCTAGTGGGAGATAAGTAAAAAAGTTAATAGAAAAACATATTTGATTGACTTACTTGATTGATTGTAGGATTTTACACTTTAACTTACAGAGAGGAAATAACTAGCCAAGAAAGATGGCATTAACATACTCCTTTTGGTGAACATTTTAAAAATTTGGACTTAGGATCTAACTCAATCCCACAAAATCAACTTGTAAGGTGAGGACTGCCCAGGCCTTAGGCCATATCGCTAGTCGATGGGGGAGTTTCAACACACACCATTAGAATTTGAGCTTAAGGCCTAACTCAACTCCATAAAATCAATTTGTAAGGTGAGGACTGTCCAAGTCTTATAAGCACTATCTAGATCATATCTCTAGTCGATGTGGGAGTCTTTAGAATCTGGGCTTGAGGCCTAACTCAACCCCACAAAACCGGCTTGTAAAGTTAGAACTGCTCAAGTCTTACAAGCACTATCTAGGGCATATCTTTAGTTGACATGGGACTCTTAACACCTCCCCTCACGCTCAGAACTAGATATCTGAAACATGAACAAATACAAGTGGAATAACAAAGATCTCAACGAACATTAATTTTGAATTATCAGAATCCTGACATAAAAAACTGCAGAAAATGCTGGTAATTGCGTTGTGCCTTTGTCTTATACAAGCATGCCATAGCCCATACAGTCCATACAGTGGAATTATGTGGAAATGTTAAATGCTTTACTAAATAGGGACCTGTGATGATTTCCAAATTTTGAAATAGTTCTCATTCCCTTATGTAGCTACATAAAAAGTTCGCTGTTTTATGCTTGTGTTGATAACTAACTCAACAGTCATCATTGAGCTTTTTCTTTTACTACAGGGATCGATACAACATAGCGACTAAATCAGACAAGATTCTATCAATCTTCATGATAGTCCTGGCTGTCTTGTCAAATTCTGTGGCTATATACAGTGATGCCTATGCCTTGATCAAGAAGAATAAAACTATGGTTTCTTGAAACATTCTTTAATACCCCACTGTACAGGTATGTCCATATTTTCAGATGCAAGAAGCAGAATTTGCAGGGTTAATGGCCAACTGTATAAAATCAAATTTTTTAAGAATCTGAAGGGTTGATTATTATTATTATTATTATTATTATTATTATTATTATTATTATTATTATTATTATTATTATATAAACAAAGCTACCGTGTATACAAATGTTGTTTAGAAGTATGTGAAGGCCTGCAACATGTTTAGCCTCCCTTGTATATTCTCTTTGCTTTTGTAATTATAGAGGTTCATGTTGAATTTGCCTCTATTTCCTAGGCTTCATCTCACTCATGAATGTGAGATAAGACTGTGTTGGCATTTGTACGTGTGTAATTATAAAAGAATGATTTAGTTCAAGCATTGAGGGAACAAAAACTCAGGCTCTGCTTTTGTTTCTGTCTCTATTTAAAAGAAACTGAATTATGGATTTGAAAATGTGTTGTTCATTAATAGTTTTTTATGCTAAGGACAAGTGATTTTCCTTCTTTAGAGTAGAAGGGGACTCCAGAGGTAAGAGGGAATAAAAGGGAATAAGCAAATTCTGAGAATTCTTTTCTGTTTCATTCATTTTCAAACCTTTGTTGTTATATAGCATGATTCAGTTCCTAAATTCACGTGTCTTCCACGTCAGCGGGTCAGGTACACAGGTTTGAAATAAAAATATGGTACCCGAGCCAAACCATGTCGGATTTAGACGGGTTGGTTTGGGTTCGACCAAATCTAAGAAAAAATCAAACCAAACGCTTTGATTTTGGTTGGTTAATTGGGTTGACCCGAACTCGTGAATACCCCTAGATATTCTCTTAATGTTATGTCCTTTTTTTGATCCAATGAGTGTGGTTCAATTTGTTAAGCAATGCTGAGCTTGCGGGGAGGATAGGGAAGAAACCAGAAAAAATATTTGAGAGAGAGCAAATGTTAGTTATTACTTATTAGTATGGTATGTTAGTAGAGGGAGTTGAACCGTGACTTCCTTATCAGGTGGCAATAGATAGGGGTTGGGCCTGATAGGCCGGCCTGCCAAAACAGGGCGGGGCAGGTTGGGGTACGTCAGCCTACCAAAACAGGACGGGCAGGGACGGAGCTTTGTACAGTCTTACAAGGGCTTGGGCCCCTGACAATTTTATTAAATATAGACTAATAATGAAATTTGTTACTTAGGTGTGAATTAATAATAACGACATTTGTTACTTAAGTGTGGATTAATAGCCCAATCAACATATAATACTTTGCATTGCCGCCATTCTATCAGCAAACCAAGCAAATCTGAACCAATTCGGGAAAAAAAGCTAAGCGAGAGATTAATTAAGGAATTTTTTTTTTTATATGTTTTCCTCCAACATCGGAACAAAAGATAAGAAAAGGGAAATGGCCCCTCCTAACTTGAAAGCTTGTCTCTGCCCTTGGGGTGGGGTTGGTCGGGGGTACGTCAACCTGCCACCTCACTTATTCCAGCCCGCCTAGCCATTTGGGCCAATACATTTATTTTATTTTATTTTTCTTATTTTTAAACTGATTTTTCTATTTTTTATATATTTCGGCGGGTTGTGGCGGGCTAACCGGCCATTTTGGCTCTTTTGGGGTGGGGTTTAGGTGGGTCAGCCCGCCACTTTTTAGCCTAAATTTTATTTTTTTAATTGTTTTTTGGGCTAGCCAGCCTACGGCGGGGCAGACTGGGCTCAATTTCTCAACCCACCACCCATTGGCTGGTCGGGACTGGCCGACCCACTTTGCTATTCGTACTTATCACTCCAACCCCTATGTTCCTACCCCATACCAAGCCACCTTGTCACTCCAAGGTAGGAATCAATGAGCAAAGACAACGATGAGGGAACGAGGTGCATATATGGTCTGTTTACTTCCTAGAAACATTATTTTCATTTTCAGTTTATTAGTTGACAGATGAAAGGTTCTCACAATAAACAAGTCTGGTGAAGAAAATATGAAAGACAATTTTAGAATGCATTTTCGAAAATACTGGAAATAACTTTTTGACATTTTCAAAATTATTAGAAATACTAGATGTGTTTTAAAAATGTATTTTCAAAACTTTCCTGAATGCATTCTCTAATATGTTATTTTCAATGGAAATAAAAATGAGAAACACGAAAAGTAAACGGGTCCTTAGGTTTCATAATTTTTTTCACCTTGTAAAACCACTTGACAAAAAGATGTTAAAGTTAGCTTCTACATTATTTTTGGTGACTGTTACACACTCGTATTTTTTGATACATGCACTCCATTTCCCATACTTTTACAAAAATACCCCTATACCCATAAAACCCACATATCTCCCATGTGTTTTTTTAATTCAAGATTTCGCGATTTTTCAAAAACTAAGTTTTTGGAAGTTGTTAATACTTAGTTTTCGAATGTTGTCTTGTCAAGTTAAATGTCCAAAAACTTTGTTTTTGGGCGTTAAAAATGACAACACAATGTCCAAAAACTTAGTTTCATGATGTTAATATGAAAACACGTACATAAAAAAAAGAGACGTTTGTACTTGCAAAAACTAGGGGAATTTTAGGTATAATATTTCAGAGAAGATGGGGTGTATGCATAAAAAATTAGGAGTTTATGTAAGAGTCACCTTATTTTATTGTCATTTGGGTTTAGATGGGCTATCGGGCTTGTGCCGTAAGTCCAAGTAATTATTTTTTTGGATTTTGCTAAAAGCACTCCCAAATCTTTTTTTTCTCAAAATACCACTACCCCTTTCCTCTCTCGTACCCTCACCCCACCATTTACTGGAAGGTAAAACATTTTCTAACTAAATTTACCTTCCACCAATTGAGTTGCCAGAAGCATTTTTTTTTTCAAATATTTTTCCTTTTCAACAACTGAGTTGATTTTACCTTTAGGCTCACCACAATCTACGCAATATGGATCTTGGACACTTCTTTCAAAGTTTGTTATTTAAAAAAAACAATATTTATAATATATGTATGCATATATTTAAGGGTATTCTTGTAATCTTCTCGAGGCAGAGAGTATGATTCTATCCCCGTCCCCGAAATGCCTTGGGGGAATTTTTATCCCCATCCCCGTCCTTGTGCGGCCCCGAATGGGGCAGTCTTCACAGGGGATCACCACTTACAGGTGCAAACTGACATCCCTAATTTGATCTAGCCTAGTTCTGTCTGGATTCAATTCCCACAGAATACATCCTTGGGAAGGGAGAAGAGCCTTAAGTTGTGAACTAACCACTTGAGCGGAGATTAGTTTCATACTCGATCTAAAGGACCCGGAGCTTGTGGAGATACTCCTCTGTAGACCCATTTAGGTGCCAAAGACCCTAATTACGATAGGTTCTAACAAGGAAAAAAATTTATAGTTTTTTAATAACTCTTAATAATATTTCCATTATTTTTTTAAAGAAAGCATTAGATGATAAAACAAGTAGGTTTAGTATGTTGAAAAAAAATGTACTTTCATTATTTGATAATTAGAAAAATATTCCTTTCAAAAAATTAGAAAGATTATTATATTCTTTTGACAAAATTGAAAGATTATTAGATCACAAAGTTGAAAAATTTAGAATTGTAACATCCATATATTCAATTTACTTGACACAAGGAAGGTTTTCAATTAGACAAGAGTAGAAAAGTTCAAATCAGCCCTAACATGGCCGTACATGAAACTCAAAGATCCTAAAAAGAGGAGAGCCTCCAAATCTTTAATCTCCCATAGGTACTGCTTATCTGGAAAGAAAAAAAAAGGAACGGGGTGAGATAAAAATTTCAGTGAGTCCTCAAGCGGATCACTAATAAAACTAACCGTCTAGCTATAATATCAATGATAGTCCAATGACAAATCAATTCATCAGCCATGAGTAACCGTAAATTATTCAATAAGAATATTCCTTTAGGGTCCAACTAGGATTAAACCAGAATCTACGTCATCGGGCCTTACCGAACACCGGACCGACGCCATGATCTACAATATGGATTGGTTAGACGTCATTAACTTGCAAGTGGCATCCCAAACTTGCCTAACCATACTGTACCTTTGTTTCCAAAGAGTAATAATGACGAGCTCCTATAGTACAGTCATACTGAACAGTCTATAACATCCACAATTTAAGTATTATATTCTACCATTCCATTCTTGTCACATTCTGTCATAAGTTTAGCCCACTGATTAATCGTTGAATCTGACTTTACAATGATTTCACAATATTTAAGCTATTGTACTAAACCACCAACTGTAAAATCATAATGTAACAATCACTACTTACAACGTAAAGGCACAAATCAATAACTCAATGCTGGCAGCATTCTGGACCTATTTTCAAATAGTGATTACTCCTCCAATACTCAATCAAATTTAGCAAATCCTAGGTCTAAACTGAAGAGAATTGTGTCTACTTTTCAATGGTTCAAGAATCATGACAATCCAATCAGTGTACAATCGGGGTGACAAAGTCATCTATTTATCCATCATCCATCCAATTCATCCATTACAAACAAAAAAACTGAATGGATTGGATTCAATCCATCCATTTAATTTAATGGACAGTTAGTCATCCATTCGCTATTTTTCTAAATCCATTGTATTACACTAGAGGTGACGAATAGATGAATTGGATAATTTCTTGAATTGATCAAAAAATATATTTTTAATCATAAAAAATATTTTAAATCATAAAAAAATATTTTAATTAAAAATATTTTACTCTCTCTCCTCTCTCTCCCCCTCCTCTCTGCTCTCTCCCCTATCTCCTTTATCTCTCTCTCCTCTCTCCCTCCCCTCTCGTTTCTCTTTCCCCTTTCTCTTCTCTCTCCCTCCCCTATCTCCTCTCTCTCTCCCTCCCCTCTATCCTCTCTCTCTCCCTTCCCCTTTTTCCTCTCCTCTCTCTCCCCTTCTCTCTCTGCTATCTCTCCCTCCCTTCTCTCTCTCTCTCTCTCTCCCCTCCCCCTCCCTTTCCTCTCTCTCCTCCTTCTCCCTCTCTCTACTCTCTCCCTCCCCCTCTCTCCTCTCTCTCTCTCTCCCCCTCCCCCCTCTCTCCTTGTTTTAAGTCAATAAAAAATAAATAGGATGAATTACTAAAATAAATAATTTCTTTCTCTTGGAGGATTGGTAAGGTAATAAGGATAATTAATTAAGTGGAAAGAGTACGAATATGAGTCCCAATAATTTCAATAGTAATTTTGAAAATATAGTACAAATTGTGTGCAAATTTAATGCTAATTACTATATTAACCAACTTCCTTGACGTTTTAAATAGAGCTGTCAATTCGGGATGGCTCGGTCCATTTGGGCCAGCCATCACAGGCCAAGAGATTCTCGAATTGGACTGGGCCGGCCCATTTTGAATACGGGTCTATATTTTCTTACCCCAGCCCAGCCCACTACGGGCTGCGGGCAAAACGGGTTGGCCCGTGGGCAAGTGTTCTTCATAAAATATTGATAAATAATAGAAAAAGTATAAAATAAATTAAATTTAACTTAAATATTTAAAGCCAACTATTAGAATAAAATTTAAAAGTAATTTGTGAAAGCCAGAGTATTGAAGATAATGTTGCATTACAGAAGCAACATTCAACGTTCAATTACCACCAATTTTATCGTTATTGAGCTTTACATGAAGATAACATTTAAAAATAGTTTGAAAGGGCCGAAGTTTTGAGCTTTGTTGTTTGTTTTCCTAGTTATTATACTGGACATAGATGAAATAACATATGAAATTGATATAGATGAAAAAGACGTAGACAATCGAATTATGCATAAAACAGTGTGCTCACAGCCAAAAGTTTCATAAACATTTTCTGAGTATATACAGGTATAACGTGAGCACATACTTTGTCAAAAAAAAATGAGTAAGTAATGATACTAAAATTATAATATGTATCATTCTTTTTGTTGAGTATTAATAATATTAAATTAAATAACGAAAACTTTGTTCGGGCCAACGCTGGGCCAAACAATTTCGGGTTAGGTCAAAATTATTTCGGGCTCATATTTTGTAGGCTCAACCCATGAAAGGAAAAAAAAAAGGCTAATTCCAATTTTAGAAAAGAGAGAGGAGAGAGAGGGAGGGAAGAGGAGAGATAGTATAATATTTTTAATTAAAATATTTTTTTATAATTAAAAATATTTTTTGTAACTAAAATATTTTTTATGATTAAAAATAATTTTTTGTGATTGAAAATATTTTTTTGTGATGGAAAATAATTTTTATGGATGGATTTGATATCCATCCATCAAAAAATGGTTAATGGATGAATTGGATGGTTTATTTTAAATGGATGATGGATGGATTAGATATTTTTCAATGAACTTTTAGTGGATGGTAAATAGATAAATGAATTGTTTCCAATCTATCCATTTGGATCCATTCAAAAAATTATCCAATTCATCCATTTGTCATCCCTAGTGTACAGTTAATTATCAACAAAATAGTGCAGTAACATCAATTCAGTTACAGATTTGTAGCTGCAACTTATACTCTTGTTTTCTCCTTCATTTCTTATGAAATTTAGTCATTTCAATGCCCATTTTGTAGGGAAATGTGTCTCGTTTCCAATGGGACAAACATGAACTCGAAACAATCTCTGTGGAGGAAGTTATGAGCAATTTACGGAAATGGGGTCAATTCGGGTTCAGTGACAGCATCACCCCCTTGTCTCTTTTTGTTGGAACCTAAACGATTGAGAAGTTTAGACCCTCATTAATTTTGATGATAACAAAATATTCACAAGAGAACAATTTATGTTCTAACAATTCTTGAAGTGTGCAGATACTAATATTACATATATTTCTAAGCCACTTAAACAAGAAGGAAGAAGCTCTCAAGAGAAGGATACATTCCATGTGTCAGCATCCGGCTCATCCTAGCATTCTGTCCCCATGAGCGTCTGGAATTATCTTCTGGTGACACTAGTCTTATCCAATTGCTTTGAGCATCTGATCTTCCGTTTTGAGCAAGCGTCCGAACTTCATTTTAAATCACGTGCCGGTCACGTAATTGCTTTTCCTCTCAGAAGTTTCTGGAATGGATTTCGAATTTGATCTTATGCGCCAAAATTGTTGTACGAGGTATCAAATGTGACACCTTTAGCTAAAAGACAAAGATCGTACAAGCAATTGTGAAAAGCAAGGTAGTACAAAAACGGTAATATGTACTACTGAGATATTCTCCGGAAAGGAAGAAAGAGACAGCTTTTTGAAATTACCTCACTCAATGGAAAGGAGCCATTTTTTACTGTAACAATAATATCCTTTAGAACTCCTATAAATACCTCAAGGTATCCATTGAAGAAGCTGCCGAAACTGAAAGAAACTGAAGAAACTGTCGAAACTCTACAAGAGAATATTGCTTCATTTACTGAGAACAAGCTCTGTTGCTATACACTACAAAGAGTCAATACTCTGAAAGCACTGCTTCTGTGAACAATCAAGTTTCGAGCCAAGTCTCTGGACTACAAGAACTGAACTCAGCGTCCGACACTTTCTTTTAGAAAGCATTTCTATATTGAGCTTAATTTTTATCCTCTCTGTGAGAGTTATTTATACTTGTATTCAACTTAACTTGTAAAAGTTGTTTTGGCCTAGTTAAAATTTGTTCCTCAAAGGCTCGACTGTACTGAGTTATTTTGAGAAGTTGAGAGTATTGTCAAGGTTGTGACAGGAGAATACTCTTGAGGAGAGTGTAATCAGTTTGATTATACTGGAAAATCCTTGAGGAGCAGAAGGGACTAGGCGTAGCTACCAGGTTTGGTAGTGAACTAGTATAAATCTGTGTCTCTTGCTTTATCGCTTCTATTTATCTTTATCTTGCTCTGTTAAAAACAAGTTTTCGCAAATCAAGCCAAAGATCCGGTTTATTTTCGTCCGCTTAATAAATCAAGCTTCGAAAAACTTGCGTTCTAAGTGTTTTAAACTTAAAGTTTGCGAAACGTTTTCAACACAATTCAACCCCCCCTCTTGTGTTCATGTTCAGTTGGTACCAGAGCTCGGCCTCTTGGTTGAGCACTTAACAGTGTTAAGAGTAAAGATCCTACTGTGAACATGTCTGCTGAAGGTGGTCATATGAACTGTTCTCCTCTATTCAATGGAAAAAAATTTGATTACTGGAAAGATAAGATGAAAGCAATCCTTGAGGCACAAAATCTTGATTTGTGGGATATAGTTAAAAGTGGATACATTTCTCCCGCTAATGCCCTTGGTGTTGCAATACCTAGGGAAAACTGGACTGATGATCAGAAAAAGAGATATCAAACCAATCAGAAGGCTAGATTTATTCTCATCTGTGCTATGACAGAAAAAGAATATGATAAATGTGGTAAGTTTGATGCTGCCAAAGAAATCTGGGATTCTCTTGTTTTGTCTTATGAGGGTTCTGCCCAAGTAAGAGAAACAAAGGCTAGCATGATGATTCGCCAGTATGAGCTATTTGAAATGGAAGATGAAGAAAACATTGAAACTATGTTTGGAAGGTTCCAAACACTTGTTCATGGGTTGCAGGCCCTTGGAAAAAGTTATACTACACCTGACCATGTGAGAAAGATCTTGAGAAGTTTGACTAAGCAGTGGAGACCCAAAGTCACTGCTATTCAAGAAGCAAAAGATCTAAATGTCCTTCGGCTTGAAGATCTTATGAGTTCTTTGAAAGCTCATGAACTTGAGCTAAATGAAGAAGAACCTACCAAGAAGAGTAAGTCTATTGCTTTAAGAGTTAATCAACATAAACCTAGTACTTCTAAAGCTTTTCAGGCTGAAGAAGAAGAATCAGATGATGAAGCTTCAGAAGGAGATTATGATGGATCAGATGATGAGCTAGCTTTCATATCTAAGAAGATCCAGAGAATGTGGAAGAAGAGAAACTTCAGAAGGAGGTTTCAGAAGAAAGATACAAAGGACAAGAAGGAAAGCAAAGACAAGGACAAAGCCCAAGTCATTTGCTATGAATGTAAGAAGCCTGGATATTTCAAGTCTGAGTGTCCTAATCTTAAAAAAAAGTCCACAAGAAGCTCCTTCAAGAAAAAGAAGAAAGGTCTCATGGCAACATGGGAAGATCTTGACTTATCCTCCTCTAAGGAAGATAAAGAAGAAGAAGCTCACATTGCCCTCATGGCAGACACTGATCTTGATTCAGAAGAAGAAGTTGAAGAGGTAATAATATATGACACTTATTCTGAACTTCAACTTGCTTTTGATGATTTGTTAAATGATTCTGCCACTCTCTCTATTGAGTATAAGAATTTGAAAAAGAAATTTTCAAAACTATCACAAGATTTTCATTCTTTACAAAATGAAAACTCTGTACTCAATGAAGAGAACCAGAAGCTGAAAACTGAAAATCAGCGTCTGGTGGATAACCAGCGTCTGGAAGCCAACAAGCAACCAGAAGTTGAGAGCTCTCGAGTTAAAAGCTTTGTAGTTACAGGCAATCCTAACTGCAAATCAAATGACTATGAACATGCATTTCAAAAGTTTCTTGCAGAGAGTGTAACTCGAAGCAAGCAAGCTTCTATGATTTGGGGTGTCAGTAAAACGACAACTCATGGTCTTGGTTATATATCAGATGAACCTCTTTTGGAAAATGATTCTGCATCTGATAAATCCAATAATCATAGTAAATGCTTGCAGTGTACTTACTGCAATAAATCTGGTCACTTGACAAGTGCGTGTACTGTGTTTACAACTAAGAAGGACAAGTATCCTTCAAGAACTAACAAGAAAGGACCCAAAAAGATATGGGTACCTAAAGATAAAATAGTCTATGTTGCAGACTTGCTTAGCAACAAAGTCAACACACCAATCTTGGTACTTAGACAGTAGATGCTCGCGTCACATGACGGGAGAAAAGCATATGTTCCAAGAACTAAGACCTAGAGAAGCTGGATTCATCGGTTTCGGAGGAAACCAGAAAGGTAAAATAGTTGGAATTAGTCGCATAGGTAAAGGCTCTCTTCCTTCTATTGATAATGTTTTATATGTTGAAGGACTGAAACATAATCTACTGAGTATAAGTCAATTATGTGACAATGGTTATAATGTTGTCTTTACAGAAAATGGATGTTTTGTAAAAAGTAAAAATGATGGATCTATATTCTTTACAGCAAAGAGTAAACAAAACATTTATAAAGTTGATCTTTCTGAACTTGCAAAACAAAATGTCAAGTGTCTTATGTCTGTTGAAGATGAGCAATGGATTTGGCACAAAAGATTGGGTCATGCCAAATTGAGGTTAATCTCAAAATTAAATAAGCACAATCTTGTTAGAGGCTTACCAAATCTTAAGTTCCAATCTGATGCCCTGTGTGAGGCTTGTCAAAGAGGAAAACAAGTTAAAACTTCTTTTCATTTAAAAAATGTTGTTTCAACCTCGAGACCACTTGAACTTTTACATCTTGATCTTTTTGGTCCCACAAGGACAACCTCTTTAACTGGAAAGAAGTATGGATTAGTCATTGTTGATGATTTTACTAGATGGACATGGGTTAAATTCCTTGCCCACAAGGATGAGTCTTTTAAGGTATTTACTGTTTTCTACAAATCAGTTCAAAATGAAAAAGGCATCTGTATTTCTTCTATTAGAAGTGATCATGGGGGAGAATTTGAAAATGAAAACTTTCAAAAATTTTGTGAAGAAAATGACATCTCCCACAATTTCTCCTCTCCTAGAACACCTCAACAAAATGGTGTTGTAGAAAGGAAAAATAGGTCCCTCCAGGAAATGGCCAGGACAATGATCAATAAAGCTGATATTGCGAAACATTTTTGGGCAGAAGCAGTAAACACAGCCTGTTATATTCAAAATAGAATTCTTATAAGACCTATTTTGAATAAGACTCCTTATGAATTGTGGAAAGGTAGAAAACCAAACATTTCTTACTTTCATCCTTTTGGTTGTATTTGTTATATTTTGAATACTAAAGATCAGCTTGGTAAGTTTGATTCCAAGGCTAACAAAGGAATCTTTTTGGGATACTCTGAAAGGTCTAAAGCTTTTAGAATATACAACAAAGAAACTTTGACAGTTGAAGAGTCCATTCATGTCAAGTTTGATGATAAGAAGCCTGGCACTGCTATGTTAGAGCTAGATGAGTTATTTTCAGGATTAAACCTCGGTGATAAGTCAGACGGTGAACGTGCATCTTCATCATCCGGTGGTGACAAGACGAAGAATTCTACTCAAGCAAAAGCTGAAGCAAGAAAAAGCTGGAAGTACAAAACCAATCATCCAAAAGATCAAATCATAGGAGAACCTGGTGATAAAGTACGAACCAGATCCTCTTTCAAGGAGCATGCTGATTTTGCACTTCTGTCTGAAATGGAACCTAAGACGATTGATCAAGCTTTGGAAGATGAAGGGTGGATTCTAGCAATGCAAGATGAGCTAAATCAGTTCCAAAGAAATGATGTATGGAAGCTAGTCACTCTACCAGAAGATAAACAAGCTATTGGTACTAAATGGGTATTTAGAAATAAGCTTGATGAAGATGGTAAAGTTGTGAGAAATAAAGCAAGGTTAGTTGCTCAAGGTTACTCACAAGAAGAAGGTATTGATTTCACTGAAACTTTTGCACCTGTTGCAAGACTAGAAGCTATTCGCATTTTACTTTCATTTGCAGCACATCATGAGATAACACTATATCAAATGGATGTGAAAAGTGCTTTTCTAAATGGTTTTATAACTGAGGAAGTTTATGTTAAACAACCTCCTGGTTTTGAAGATATTGAATTTCCAGAACATGTTTTTAAACTTAAAAAGGCTCTATATGGTCTTAAGCAAGCTCCCAGAGCATGGTATGATAGCCTAAGTTCTTTCTTAATGAAAAATGGATTTACAAAAGGTTTAGTTGACACAACTCTTTTTAGAAAATCCTCAAACAAGCATTTCATACTTGTTCAAATCTATGTTGATGATATCATTTTTGGAGCCACTAATGAAAGCCTTTGCAAAGAATTTTCTAAGCTTATGCAGGCTGAATTTGAGATGAACATGATGGGAGAATTGAAGTTTTTCCTTGGAATACAAATCAAGCAATGCAGTGATGGTATTTATATACATCAAAGCAAATATATCAAAGAATTATTGAAGAAATTCAAGATGCTGGATTGCAAGCCTATGTGTACACCTATGCATCCTACCTGCACTCTTAGTAAAGATGAAATTGGTAAGAAGGTAGATCAGAAAATGTACAGAGGTATGATTGGATCTCTACTTTATCTTACGGCTTCAAGACCTGACATTATGTTCAGCGTCTGCCTGTGTGCTAGATTTCAATCAGATCCTAGAGAATCATACCTAAGTGCTGTTAAAAGAATATTCAGATATTTGCAAGGAACTACTAATCTTGGTTTGCTTTATGAGAAATCAAAAGATTACAAATTAGTAGGTTTCTGTGATGCTGACTTCGCTGGAGACCGAATTGAAAGAAAAAGCACAAGTGGAGGCTGCCAATTCCTTGGAGTAAATCTTGTATCTTGGTCAAGGAAAAGGCAAAGCACGATTGCACTCTCTACGGCAGAAGCTGAGTTTATTTCAGCAGCAAGTTGCAGTTCTCAACTTCTGTGGATGAAATATCAACTTGAAGACTACCTGATAAAAGAGAGTAACATTCCTATCTTCTGTGATAATACATCTGCCATATGTCTTACTAAAAATCCTATATTGCATTCTAGAGCAAAGCACATTGAGATTAAACATCATTTTATAAGAGACTATGTTCAGAAGGGTATTCTAGAAATAAAATTTGTAGACACTGATCATCAGCAATGACATATTTACAAAACCCCTTGCTGAAGATAGATTCAATTTTATAAGAAGAAATTTAAACTTTCATCTTATAGAAGAATGATTAATCTCAGCATCTGTTATGACATAAGCATGTATGTGTATAAGCATCTTACTTGTCATATGCATCATAACTCATCGTCTGGTGAATCGATTGCGTGCGTCCGAGTACACCCACATGTGTCACACGTGTTAAGGACTCAAGCGTCTCATCATATCTACTGAGTCATGATTTTTTACGTTTTCAATAAAATCTTTTACTTTTCTTTTGGCGTCTGCATTTAATGAAAAGGCGAATCTTTATTTTCTTTTCTTTTTGATTTAATTTTTATGTGGAAATACGAAGCGATATTTTGAAAAAGGGACTGTACCTATTCTCTATTAACTTTCCCACTACTCCACATTTTTCGCTCCACTCTGCGTTTTCTGCAAAACCGTGTTCGTTCTCTCTTTCTCTCTATCTCTCTCTGTGTGTGTTTTCGAACCCTAAAACCTCCATCACCTTATCTTCAATTGCTACAATGGCCGACAGAAAGGTTGGACAATACACTGCTGCCTTTGATGTCTTCTCTGAGGAAAAACTTCTGAATGAGAACCGGGTTGATTTCGAAAACTTTAAACTATAT
The DNA here is from genome assembly GCA_037113605.1 of Calophaca sinica. Taxonomy (NCBI): domain Eukaryota; kingdom Viridiplantae; phylum Streptophyta; class Magnoliopsida; order Fabales; family Fabaceae; genus Calophaca; species Calophaca sinica. The sequence continues at coordinate 14,790,521 of CM073737.1, forward strand.
GGTTTTGATTTTGAGGAAGGTCTTGAGAAACTGGGCTGGAGAAACTACTTCATTTGGGAACCAGTGGACGTACTGAGCTACGCTATTAAGGAATTCTGCGGAAGTGCATACTTACTTCCGGGGGAAATCATAGAAGGTCACATTAGAGGATTCAAACTACGCTTCACTATCAACTCTATTGCTCAGACAATCAAATGTCCGTGTGAAGGAATCAGTTACCACTCAAACTGGGCTGATGCTTACAGAGGACTGGAAAAAGTCAATGAAGCTCTGTTTGAGAACTACCGTGAACTGAAGAAGAAGAACATCTCTCCCACGGCTAAAGACTTGAAAAGCCACTACCGAGTACTGCACAAAATCATCGCCAAGAGCATGATTCTGAAGGATGGGTCAAACGACATAGTGAACTATGAGCAAAAGTTCATTATGAGGAACTACATGGATGGGAAGAAAATCAATCTTCCAAGGTTGATTATCAACAATCTGATAAATGCCCTTGTCTTCTCAAGGAAGAATGTTGATAAGAAGAATACCGTCAAGACAATCCCTTATGGAGTTCTTCTCTCCATTATGATGATCAAAGACTGCATTGTAAGGAAGCTGACTGACTCCATCAACACCGAGGAAAAGGAAATATACTTTGGTGTTGGTGCTGTTGTTCGTCCGGAAGTTTTTGGAGTCAACAGTTTGGTCAAGATGCATCTTATTATAGGCTCCATGATCAAGAAGGTGAAAATAGAGCAACAGGAAGGAGAAGCTGAAAAGAAAACCACCAGAAGCTCAATGACTGGTGTGAAAAGACTCTTGAGTCCCCTTGAGGAGACCGGAAGAACAAAGCGTAAGGTGGCACTGCACCTCAGTTGAAGAACCAGAAGATGAGGATAGAATTCCCATTAGAAAGGTCTTGGAGAAACAGTTTAGACCAGCAGCTGAAAAGGATGTTTCAGCGTCCGGTCAAGGGAAGCAAATCCCTCCTCCTCCTCTTGCTGTTGTTGTCTCCAGAGGGTCCAAAAGAAGGCTGGTCAAGCCATCAGAAGTTGACCCAAAGGTACTTGATTTTACCGGCGATGAATCGATGATCTGTGTTTGATGCTCATGATGTTATTCCTGCACCACCTTTGTCTGTTTCACAACCACAAACACAAACCAGGAAAACCAAAATGAGCCTCCAACAAACCTCAGCTCTCTCTAAACCTACCCAATCATCATCCACTACACTCAACCTTAACCTACCACAAATTTCCTCAAATACTTCACTGACTACATATATCTCCAAACATCACTTTCATCCCTTTAATCTATTATTCAAAATACCTCCCATTAATCCATTCAAACTCCACACACCTAAAACCTACAAAATCACCAAAACCACACCCACCTTACTCACCATTATCCTTAAACCTACAGACGCTGGTGGAAGGAAGAATATCTCATACAAACCACAGTTTGTTAAGTATGAGATATATCATAGCATCTACAATCGGCCCTCCACATGACATTTGAAAACCTTCACCTCTGGAGCTGCCAGATTGGAGATTGCCTCTCCAATAAGTGCTACCTTCAAGGATGGGGAAGACCGCTTTCAGATGTCATTTAAAGGAAGATTGAGACCAGCATCTGGAAGCAGAGCAATTCCCTTCTCTGTTGATCTTCCTAGATCCCTACCATAATCTGAACCACTCACGTTGGAAGAATGCGGAAGGTGGATCACAGATGAAGAAGCTGCCTTTATGGCACACTGTCTTGAGATGAAGAAGATTGAAGTAATCAGACAGTACAGGGATCCTTCTTCTGTTTCAGTAAAGATAGTACCAGATAGACAAAGATGGCTACCTTGGTCTATTCCTGGAAAAAGGAAAGAACCTGCTATGGGCAAGCAACCATTCAGCAAGATCGGGCTAAAGGAATATAAGAAGGCACCTAAAAAGTACAACCTTAAGGAATTCTCTAAGCTTCCGATTGCCAAGATCTCTGAGGAACATGCCAGAAGGTTTTACCTGAATTATCTGAAAGAAGATGAATGGAGAACTGGCTCCTCAAACTGTTGCAATGCTGAGAAGGCCACTATTCCAACAGTTGGCACAATCAGCAGAATTACTGACATCAATCTTAGAACAGTCTATTTCGATGATATGTTCAGATGCTCAGTAATCAGACCTTTTGACTGCATGAAGATATATGACCAATGGGCTGTTGTGACCAAGCACTTCGACATTGGATTTACTTGGAGTCAATGGTCTGAGTCTTGGAAAGACAAAGCCATATTACCATGCCTCGTCCCCCTAGTGCTAGAAGAAGATGACAGGGAAAATCTGCGAAGAATTTACCTGGCAGAAAATGAAGCACTCTCTTTCACTTATGAAGCCTTGAGTGTCTTTATCAGAAATATATGGGGAGAAGAAGCTGGAAATAGGTTTGATTCTTTCACTGCTGATGTTGTTCTACACAGAGAAATCATCTTCTTGAATATGCTGTATCCAGAAGATGTGAAATATCAATGGGAAATTCAAACAGAATCTGAGCTCAGAAAACTTGGAAATCTCATCAAATGGTTTTTACCAAATGATGCATTTTTTCTAAGAGCTCAAAAGAAGAAGGAATTGAGACTTAAGCTATCCAACTGGGTGCTAGCAGAGCATCAGAAGATGAAACCTGCACCCGTACCAGAAGTTGGACCTTCTACTTCTACTTCTGCAGTTGAGATGGTCACTATTCCCAAAACAGAGTTTGAAGAGATGAAGGCCACCAACATGAAAGTCACTCAGCTGGAGTCTGCTCTGAAACTACTTTATGAACGCCTCAACATCCCTCCACCACCTCTTCCAAACCCTTAAACTTTGTTTTGCTTTATATTTTTTTTTGGTACTAAGTGATATTTCTTATTTTTGTTGATACACTTATATATATATATATATATACACTATTTTTTTTTGCTCTAATTATCTGCCTTATATTCAAATTTTTCTAAGTCTTATTTTGACTATGATGTGTTTTTACACTCTTTTTGTCTGATGACAAAAGGGGGAGTAAAAGAAAGGTAAGATGAACACGTGAAAATCTGACTAACTCACCGTCCGATGTTCACACTCCAATGAATACGCCGGAACTGAAGTATCATGCATAGCATTTCATACATAGCATTTGTGTGGTTATTTATTAATGCGCTAATATTCATTGATCTAGTACTCATATAATGATAAAAAAATTTGGTACTAGTGCTCTTATAATGATCAATAAATTTGATACAATTTGATTAAATCAATCTTTTTGATCAGCATCCGATTTAGCTCTGATACATCTACGTATTTTGTTTTGCGATCACTTAATTGAATTTGTTTTTCAACTATCGCCTTAATACTAGAATTTTCTTATATATCAAAATTGTTAAATTCAGGGGGAGACCCTTGATGTCATTTTAAAACTAAATTGTTCATCAACCTTAGATATTTGTCGTCATCAAAAAGGGGGAGATTGTTGGAACCTAAACGATTGAGAAGTTTAGACCCTCATTAATTTTGATGATAACAAAATATTCACAAGAGAACAATTTATGTTCTAACAATTCTTGAAGTGTGCAGATACTAATATTACATATATTTCTAAGCCACTTAAACAAGAAGGAAGAAGCTCTCAAGAGAAGGATACATTCCATGTGTCAGCATCCGGCTCATCCTAGCATTCTGTCCTCATGAGCGTCTGGAATTATCTTCTTGTGACACTAGTCTTATCCAATTGCTTTGAGCATCTGATCTTCCGTTCTGAGCAAGCGTCCGAACTTCATTTTAAATCACGTGCTGGTCACGTAATTGCTCTTCCTCTCAGAAGTTTCTGGAACGGATTTCGAATTTGATCTTATGCGCCAAAATTGTTGTACGAGGTATCAAAGGTGACACCTTTAGCTAAAAGACAAAGATCGTACAAGCAATTGTGAAAAGCAAGGTAGTACGAATATGGTAATATGTACTACTGAGATATTCTCCGGAAAGGAAGAAAGAGACAGCTTTTTGAAATTACCTCACTCAATGGAAAGGAGCCATTTTTTACTGTAACGGTAATATCCTTTAGAACTCCTATAAATACCTCAAGGTATCCATTGAAGAAGCTGCCGAAACTGAAAGAAACTGAAGAAACTGCCGAAACTCTACAAGAGAATATTGCTTCATTTACTGAGAACAAGCTCTGTTGCTATACACTACAAAGAGTCAATACTCTGAAAGCACTGCTTCTGTGAACAATCAAGTTTCGAGCCAAGTCTCTGGACTACAAGAACTGAACTCAGCGTCCGACACTTTCTTTTAGAAAGCATTTCTATATTGAGCTTAATTTTTATCCTCTCTGTGAGAGTTATTTATACTTGTATTCAACTTAACTTGTAAAAGTTGTTTTGGCCTAGTTAAGGCTGTTCCCTCAAAGGCTCGACTGTACTGAGTCGTTTTGAGAAGTTGGGTGTATTGTCAAGGTTGTGACAGTAGAATACTCTTGAGGAAATTGTAATCAGTTTGATTATAGTGGAAAATCCTTCAGGAACGAAGGGACTAGACGTAGCTACCAGTTTGGTAGTGAACTAGTATAAATCTCTGTGTCTCTTGCTTTACTGCTTTCTATTTATCTTTATCTTGCTCTGTTAAAAACAAGTTTTCATAAACTGTTTTTCAGCATCCGGTTTATTTTCAGCGTCCGTTTAATAAACTGTTTTGAAAAACCTGTGTTCTAAGTGTTTTAAACTTAAAGTTTGCGAAAAGTTTTCAACACAATTCAACCCCCCCTTCTTGTGTTCACGTTCACTTTTATCTTAATAATCAATTATACATTCAACTAAAGCATCATATAGCACCCAAACACATCATACAACACTTTATTACCACCATTGAACAACAAATTGAGAGATATTTAAGCAAACCCAGCTATTACAAACCCCTATTTAACAACCACATCTCCAATTTCACAATATTAACATGCTTATAAATGATTTCAAGTATTATAAAATCCCCTTGTTAGCATGCAAGACCCTTTTTCTACCATTAAGATATTATACAACAGAATCAAAAACCCATTTTCTAATTTTATTAGTGCCTAAGGTGACTAATCCACTAAACTAAGTATGAGAACTCACTTTGATAGAAGTACAAATTTGAAGATTGGGTTGTTGTTCCCTTTCCTCCTGCCCTAGGCCAAATTCTCCCCTCTTTTCTACCAATTTCTTCACTTGGTTTTTAGCACTCAAGATGGTGATGGAGATGGTCTTCTAATTCCTTGATTGACTCCTATTTAAGCTTGTATAAGAGGAATTTTTCCTAGCGTGAAATGCTCCCCAAGGTCGAATTTTTGGGAGTGGTAGGATGCCCTTGCATGTTGATTTTAGCTTGTGTTTGGTGTTTAGTAAGTAGTTATATGAATGGAAAAAGAAATTGATAGAAGAAAAATGCAAGTTTCATGGTGATCATGGAAGAGATGGGTGAAAGAAGTGGTGGTTGAAGAGAAAGGGGTGGAGTTCGAATGGGGAGAGGAAGAGATGAGGTAGCTGAGACTTGAAAAATGAATTAATGGTCAGCTTTCCCTCTCTCTTCAGTTCGGATTGCCCTCCCCTCTTTGTTAGTTTGCATGGTCTTTTTATAGCCTTCAATCTCCATTTCCTCTAGATCCTGCAAAAAAGTAAAGGAATCAACATTAAATTATATATATAAAACAAAATGGAAACTTTGAATCATAAAAGTAAATCAAGAGAAAAGGAACGAATCCTTCTCTTTCAATACCGGATCTGGATGATTATGGTGTGATTCGGTTTGATTGAGTGAAGAGAAAAATGGAAAGAAGAGATTGAGAGGGAAAAAGAGGGAGAGGGAAGCAGAGAGTGAGATAGAAGAGAGAGTGAGAGATGGGGGCGTCGCTGGTTTAGGGAGAGGAATGAGGAGGCATTTGGTTTTTAGGGTTTTTTTAGGGTTGAGGGGAATTTGGGCTTGGATCCGTGCGGATGGGGCGTGATGGGCCGCGTGGCTCGGGGGGGCGCAGGAAGAATAGAGCATGGTGCGATTAGCGAGAGAAAGAGATAGAGCACCTGGGAGGCTGCATGCAGAAGGATAGGGGGTGCGCGAAGTAAATGGTGAGAGATAGGGCGCTGGGTTGGGCTGACTGCATGAAATGGGGTGCAATTTGCTAGTGGCACCCCCAGTTTCATCATTTGCACCCCTCTTTCCTTTTTATTCATTTTTCGTCCTCTTTTTCTTTTTCTCTCTTTATTCTTTTGCCTTTCTTCTCTTTATTTGAGACCAAAAATATTATTATAATTTAAAAGAAAAGGGGCCAGACAAAATTGGGAATTTCCCCTCCTTAATTACATTTTACTCGAAGGTCTTCATGCATTCGTTGTAAAAGGTATTAAAGGATAAAGGACACTAATTTTGTCCGAGAGAAGTGGTTTGAGAATGTAGGATTCTTCCCGGCTTTGGTAAGGAATTCTAGGTCTGGTTCCTAGTGAATTCATCAAAAGGACAAAGGTTTGATTCATTTGGGATGAGAGATTCTAGGTTCGATCCCTAGTGAATTCCTGGTAAGGCATAGGTCTGATAGCGAATTCTCGGTAAGGCATAGGCTTGGTTCCTAGCTCTCACAAAATTGGTGGGAGATTATGGGTCTGGTTCCCAGCAAATTCCCGGTAAGGCATAGGCTTGGTTCCTAGCTCTTACAAAATTGGTAGGTTGAGTACTAATTCTTACTTAGTAGACAACGAGCCAATAGTGTGTAATATTGGAAAGGGTGGGTTGCTGAACTCGAAAACTTTGATGATCATGCAAGATGTAATGAATGGTAAGCCATGCATGAGCGGTGCTTTGCTTTTAGAGAAATGATGATTTTTGAAAGTGGGTTGTGGACCCGAAAGTATTGATGATAATGCAAAATGCAATGAGTGGTATGCTATGCACGAATATTGCTTTGTTTTGAACAAGTATATTTTTTTTTCGCTTTCCCCGGATCCCTTCGAGGATACTGCCCCCAGATTCATGGTTTGATAACTTTCTGCTGGCTTGCTTGTCCAATCGGTTGACTTTGCAATGCATCACATTTGCATATTTTTCACTTAATTAATAGATCATCCTGCCTATCTTCGCGGAGCCTTGAGTTTTCTTTTCATGCTTGAATGTTCTTGAGAGGACTTGGATCGATTAGTGTTAACACACCAATTTGTCTACTTTTATAGGGTATTTTTAGTATCTAAATATACCATTTTGCACTAATTAAAGCACAAAGGTACTCATTTATGTCTTATTTTGCAAAATTATCATGAAGACACCACTCAGGGAAAAAGATGCGAAAAATGACAAAAAACTGGCAAGATTTGGAGAATTTCAGCACTATTGGACAAGCGGTACGGCCTAATCTACATTAGGTACGATCGTACCTAGATCAGAATCTCAGCAAAGGAGTACCCCTTCAGTCTGTATCACCTGACGCCGATAAAAAAGTCCAGTAGGCAGTGCCAAAGGCAGTACGATCGTACAGAAATGATGTCAGGGATGCAGCACGCAAGGGTACGAGCAAACGTCATAAGGAAAGCGCAGTACGACCATGTATATATGCGGTACGACCGTACCCGTCTCAGAATGTACAGATTTGAAAGCTAGATGGCCTAGTTCGCAGCCAACAATATAAATAAGGGCTCTTAACCTTTTCAAAAGACCTTTTGACGAATTCCCAAGTCAAGAGCCCTCTTTTGAGAGCTCATACCAATTCCTTGCCTTTTCCATTGATTTGTGTGTTTTCTTGGAGCTTGGTGCCATCCCGAATTGCTGTCGGAGCTCGTGAGGATGTAAAGAACGTGCTTAAGGACCGTCGTCATACCGCAAGGGTGTCCCAGTTTAGATTTATTCTCTTGTTATGGATTATTCTGGTTTTATTATTAAGTTTATGTTATTTTCATTGAAAATGAGTAGCTAAACCCATCACTAGGGGTGATAGGGGATCCTTTACAATACTCTTGATGCTTTATCTAATTATTTATATGAGTTTCTATGGAATATTTGAGTGTTTTATGCCTATTGTGCTTAATCTTATAAGGCCTAATCAATCTTTAATTAGTTAACTTAATTGTGGTAACAGGATCATTATTAGTTAATGGAACCATAGGAATAAAAGAACTCGCTTTATATGCCAGATAAGTTATTTACTTGTTTCTAATCAGTTATTAGATTAACAAACCCACATGTGCTTAATGCTCTTTCCTTTAATTACCTTCTAGGACCAAACGGAGTAATTAGTTAGGAAGAAGGCTATTGCAAGCTAGGTAGCCCTTAGTAATTTAGAATGGGTGATTAGCTCTCTTTCATAATAGATAACTCATAGTAATTACTTAGTATACTCAAGAGTAGAGTATTGGTGAACCCGGTTCCCCTAGACCTCTCATAACATAGTTAGACCATTCTTGCATTTAGTTTATGTATTGCTTAGATACGTGACAACTTCTACTACTTTCGCAATTACAACTTTTGCTCACCTAATAGAATAGAATTATATTAAGTCATTGGTATTCACTCATTCCCTGTAGGTTCGACATTCGGAGTCCTAATTATACTCCACTATTATTACGAGTTACGATCAAGTGCACTTGCCTGAGCCGCAAAAAGTTTTTGGCGCCGTTGCCGGGGAATGTTTTGCGATATTGATTGAATTAAAGATTTTATTTTCATTAGGCATTATTTTATTTAGTTATTTATTTTCTGATTATTTCTGTTTAGTTCTAAAGACATTCTAATTTGGTTTCCTTTGGTGTATGCAGACAAGGTCTCAACATTCTGAATTGATTTTTGATCTTGAAATTGAAAGAACACTCAGATTGTTGAGAAGACAACAACTAGCAATGGAATTAAAGCCAGCACTGATCTCTATGGTATCTGTCATGCAATTCTTTGGCTTATTATCTGAAGACCCAAATGCTCATCTTAAGAGGTTTTAGAAAGTCTCTAATACTGTCAAGTGTCAAGGTGTGACGCCGGAGGTCATCAAATTAAGATTGTTTTCTTTCTCACTGCAAGGAAAAGCACAATTATTGTTGAATTCACTTCCACCAAATTCTATTACTACTTGGGAGGACCTGAAGACCAAATTCTTGAATAAGTACTTTCCTCCCGCAAAATCTGCAAAGCTAAGAGCTGACATATCTGGGTTCGCTCAAAATGAAGGAGAATCAATGCATGAGGCATGGGAAAGATTCCAAGATTTAATTAGAAGCTTCCCTCACCATGGTTTCACCAAGTGGCATCTAGTTCAGATTTTATATAATGGTTTCACCATGCAAACAATAGGAGCTGTTGACGCTGCTTGTGGAGGATCTTTTGGAAAGAAGACACCCACTGAGGCTTATGAAATTATGACTGAAATGGCTTAGAACAATGCTCAGTGGTCCACTAGTGATAGACAACCCGGAAGAAAGAACCATCAAGTAGGAATTTATAAAGTGGAAGCCAACACAGCTCTAGAAGCAAAATTAGAGGCAATGACTAAGAAAATAGAGACTCTGATGGCAGCGCAAACCCAGTCTAATGCTAATAATGATTGGGGATGCATGGCAATTAAAGGCCAATTAGAAGAAGTCAATGCTATAGGATAGAAGGATTTTGACCCAAAAAGGGGGATGCAAGAAGCTATGATGAAATTTATGCAAAGGCACTGACATCCGTGTATGGGAGTTTTAGCCGGTTTCATGGAAAAGACTGAAGAAAGACTAAAGGCTATAAAAACCAAGGCAACTAAGGCATCTTGTAATTTCTATGGGGTAACAAGTCATGATTGTAAGGACTATACTGAGGAGGTGAATTTTGTTGGAAATAAACAACAGAATGACCCATACTCGAACACCTACAATTCCGGATGGAGGAACTACCCAAACTTTTCATGGGGAGGTCAACATAGATCACAAGGTCAAAATCAGAATACTTAAAAACCTCCACATTTGCAGAGTCGTGCTCAGTGTGATAGAAGTCTCGGAGAAAGTGAGATTAATAACTTTATGGGACAAATGAATGAAAGATACAACAGCTTGGAAAAGTTAGTTACTGCTAATGCAGTGGAACAGAAAGCGTAGGAGTAGCCATGGTTTGGTTTAGAAAGAGAACCGAACCGAACTGAACTGGCTGAACAGTTCACAAGAACCAAACCGAACTAATGTTTCAGTTCGGTGCACTGTGTTCTCGTTTCTGAACCGAACCGTTTTACATCAAAAAATTTCGAACTGAACTGTGAACCGAACTGTTTGAACTGTTCACCAAAATTGTCAAATTTTCTTAACTAAACTGAACGTTTTAATGAACTGTCTGAACTGTTCACAACATCTATATATTTTCTTCACCAAAATGATGTCATTAAGACACTATATGTTTCAAAAATTCAAAATACACTCACTAACATACTTCTTATTTTCAAAAATCAAAATGTTGTTAAAGATTCAGCAATTACAAGAAGTAGAATCAACCATCAATGCCACAAGAAAACTAACTAATGCAACTGTGAGTAACTAATCACAGCGACACATGACAACAACTTTAAGCCAATTGCTGCAAGAAGCAAATGGGAAAAAATAACTCTTCAAATGATATTCCCAATGCCACCATCACTCCCTACCTGAACTGTAGCATCTACATAAATTGTAGGATCAAGGCCAGAGGGAGCTGCTGTGGTAGGAACTTCGGTCTCCAGTAATGTGAAGTCCATGATGTAATCACGTGGAGACGACATCTATTTAAGAAGCAAGAAAAATCAGAAGCATATAAGAATAAGCTGAAAAATGCAAGAAGTGAAATCAGAAGCAAAAAAATAACAATAAAGAAATTTTCTATGAATTTACATTTGGGAGACGTTCAACATGTCATCATTTGCCAGTTACCACATTGTGAATGAGTACTAAATAATAGAAAATTGTTGTTAATTCACATGGAAAACTAAGTGTATTATGAGCATGACATGAGTACTTAGCTAGGTTCTTATGCATGTACACAATCAGTTCATAAATTCTATTTATAAAGCCAACTTGAAGGGTTCATGTTGCATCTAAGAAGTAAGAACTACAATTAAACCCCACCCCAGAAAGAAGCCACATACCCAGAAAGATAAAGAAAACCCATGTTCAAAGTTCAAACACATAAGGGAAAGGAACATTCAAAGAACAGAGAATCAAACACAAAAAACAGGGCATAAAACATTCAACTTACCTGGTTTATGTAGATGAAAAGAACACACCCACGCAATGTAATGGTACTGGATAATTCTCTTATGGGTTCCAACACTATCTCCAGCGCCGTCGACGGCTATGTGTGATAAACCTTTGTTGCGATAAACCTTTAACCTTATTGCGAGAGAAGGGGTTGAGGGATATAGTGAAGGAGAGCGACTTCGTGGGTCTCGCGATGGAGAGAAGGATTTAGGGCTGCAGACGGTGGCGTGAACAGTGGTGAAACAGCGGTGAGACTCTTCAGGATTCGAATCAGTTCAGGTTTGAGTTTAGGAATTTAGGGTTCACTAACATTTTAGGAAACAGATTCTTTTTAAGTTTTAATTTTAATTATAGGTTTACATTTGGCATCATAATTTGGTTCATATGGTTCACTACTGAACTGAGTTTACGGGTTCAGTTAGTGAACTGCACTTTAAGCGTCATTTTGGTTCGCGAACTATACATAACGGTTCGGTTTGTAAATAGTTATTCAGTGCGGTACGACGGTTCGGTTTGGTGGTTTGGTTTTTTTGAACAGTCCTAAGAAAGCGCTAAGAGAACAAATGGCAACAGTGTTGAATGCAGTGACTCAAAGAGAAAAATGAGCACTCCCAAGTCAAGTGGAACCAAATCCAAATGAGAAATGCAATGCAGTCTTCATGGCAAAGGAGGAACCAAAAGAGGAGAAGGCTCAAACTGGGTCTCAGCAGGTAAGTAACTTTCTCCAAGGTTCTAAAAATTATAGTAAGGATAGACAAGCTAAGAGATTATTAGAAAAATTTAGAAAGTTGCATGTCAATATTCCTTTTGCTGAAATTGTCTATAAAGTGCCTAAATATGTTAAATTTTTAAAAGAAATAATTTTTAACAAAAATAAATTAGAAGATGAGACTGACAAATAAAATGAAGATTGCTCTGCCATGTTATTGAATAAATTACCACCTAAGCTTAAAGATCCAAGAACCTTTACTATTTCTTGCTCAATTGGTAATAATACTTTTAAGGTACGGTGTGATTTGGGTTTAAGTATCAATTTAATGCCTTTGTCTATTTGGAGAAAATTGAATTTGCAGGAACCACAACCTACTAACATGTCATTGTAGTTAGCTGACAAAACTCTTGTTTAGCCAAGATGAATAATAGAGGATAAGTTGGTTAACTTAATTATGGTAACAGGATCATGATTAGTTAATGGAACCATAGGAATAAAAGAACTCACTTTATATGCCAGATAGGTTATTGCTTGTTTCCAATCACTTATTAGATTAACAAACCCACTTGTGCTTAATACTCTTTCCTTTAATTACCATCTAGGACCAAACGGAGTAATTAGTTAGAAAGAAAGCTATTGCAAGCTAGGTAGCCCTTTGTAATTTAGAGTGGATGATTAGCTCTCTTTCATAATAGATAGCTCATAGTAATTACTTAGTAAACTCAAGAGTAGAGTATTGGTGAACCCGGTTCCCTTAGACCTCCCATAACATAGTTAAACCGTTCTTGTATTTAGTTTATTTATTGCTTAGATATGTGACAACTTCTATTACTTTTGCAATTACAACTTTTGCTCGCCTAATAGAATAGAATCATATTAAGTCATTGGTATTCGCTCATTCGCTGTGGGTTTGACATTCGGTGTCCTAATTATACTCCACTATTATTACGAGTTACAATCAGATGCACTTGCCTGAGCCACAACAACTAGTTTTGATCCTTAGATTTTTCAATGTCCTTTTGGCCTTTGCCTAGCCAGGTGAGGAAGGATCTATGTTAAGAGACAAACCACTTTGTATAGTTTTGAAATTGGAATGAAACTTTGGATGTGAAGCTTTTCGATGATGGGCACATCTTTTGCCCCTAGCTTCTTAGTTTCTACTGAGGTTTAGGAGGTACAATCTTGTTTGACATGTTTATGAATTTGACCATAACTTTTGTCTAGGCTACTCTTTGTGAGTTTTCAACCTAACGGGTCGCTCTAACTTTTGCCTATACCACCTTTTCAGGTTTTCAGCCTAGCGAGCTTTTTCCTTTTATATTTTTCCTTCTTTTTTTGGGTAAAGCAAATGAATTGAGGAAATTGTATGGATTTCCTCTTTTAAAAATCAAGTTTTGAGAAAACACGAGCAATTTAGTTTTGATCAGAATGGACTTTATTAGGGTTATAACGTGGCCAGGGGTTAAGAGTTACGAAAAAAAGGATATTTCAGGCCCAAAAAGTATTTAAGATTTTATTTTTCAACAAGGATATTTAGTGCAAACATGCACTTTGATGGTTGCTAGCACAATTGTCTTGTTTTGCTTTCATATTTTTCTTTTTCTTTTTGATTCTTGCAAGCGTTTTTGATACGTTGCATTTGCTATTTGCTTTCCTGCTTTGCCTTGCTTTTTTTTTGAACAGACAAAATTGAATGGACTATTGTGCTAGCCTCCAATGTATAAGTGATCCTTGTTTAGGGTATTTGAAAGAATTTTTTTAGGCTCGAAAGGGGTAGCAAGGGATATATTTTTTTATTTTTTGGGATTAAGAAAAATGGCCAGACTTCATCTCAAAACCTTATTGAGTAAATTTTCACAAAAGTTAATTTTTGGTAAATTGCGTGCATTTGCTTTACCATGTTTATTGACCATTAAATAAGAAGGAAAAAATTGCATTTTATTGATGAACTGAAAAAGATGGGAACAAGAGTGGGCCCTTTACAAGATATACCCGAGAGCTTCGGGCAAAGCAACTAGGGTGAGCATTGAAAACACATGAAAATTGTCTAAGCAAGGTTATCTTCCTTGAAGTCCAACCACTTAGTGTTAATCAGATCTTGCACTCTATACTTCAGAGCCCAACAGTTTTCAATTAAATGGCCCACTGCCCTGGCGTGGTTTACCGTGATGAACATCATTTGTATATTCTTCCCTCTCTCAGCCCATACTGCATAATGGCTGTTGAGCATCGAGGTTGTCAATCCTTCCACTTGTTATCCCAACTTCTACTCTTTTCCCGACAACAATTAGGTTCGAGAAGCTTGAAGAGATAATTCCTATCATCATATCATAGAAAGGTTGCTGAAGTGTGTCAATGAATGTGGTAACCATCTCTTTCTCAGACAGAGGAGGTTCCACCTAGGCTGCAACACCTCTCCATCTTTGGGCATATTCTTTGAAGCTTTCATTGCCCGCTTTCACCATGGTTTGCAACTGGGAACGACCAGGAACCATGTTCATATTGTAGTTATACTACTTCAGAAAAGCATTAGATAAGTCCTTCCATGAGCTGATTTTGGCCCGCTCTATCTGCATACACCAGCGTAAGGATGCCCCGGTAAGACTCTCTTGAAAGAAATGGATTAGGAGCTTATCATTATTAGAGCAGGAGGCCATATTTCGGCAGTACATGATGATGTGGCTTTTTGGACAAGTTAACCCTTCATGCTCCGTAAACTCAGAGACTTTGAATTTTGAAGGAATCACCACTAAGCATACGTCTGAAGCTTCAAACCCAATGTGATTTTTCCCTTCAATTTCTTTCAGCCTCTCTTCCATAATTTTGAATCTCTCCTTAGCTCGATGGTCCTCTTGAGTGGTCATGGCAACGAATTGTGGCCCAGATGGATCGGTGGAAGTCTCTCGACAATCATTGTTGTTGATGAGAGGATTTCCTTTAGGGTCAATGTTGCGTTCAAGCCTAGCAAGAGGTCAAACATTTTGCCCATCTGTTCCTTCATTTTATCGAGCTCCTCTCTCATTGCTCGTTGATTCTGTTCCAGTGCATCCATGAGTCTGGCTTAGGCTCGAGTCCGATAAGGGGTGCAGGGAAAGCTTGATTATAGTTATTTTCTGAAACGGAAAAAGCATGAGTTATGTTATGAGTATGTCATGGTTATGCATGCTATGAATGCATTTTTTGTATTTTTTATGTAAAAGAATATGATGGAGAAATGAACACTTTTTTTGAATCTATTTCATATTTTTTTGTATTTTGCAAGAGTGGAATGAATGCGGTGAGAAAAAGAAAATGTTCTTTGTTTTTGCAAACTTATTTTTTTTTTATATTTTTTTGCAGAGGGAAAAAGAATGAGAAGAGAAAATTCTTTTTTTTTACTAGAAGAGAAAATACTTTTTTGAAACTATATTTTTTTTTGCATAAAAGAATAACAAATGGTATTTTTAGAAAAAAATATCATTTATTATCTTTCACAATTTTTGAAAAGTGAATGGAAAATAAATGGATGAAAGAAAAAGGCCAGAGGATGCCCCTTGTGAATTAAACCGGTATTTCCTAAGATTTTAGATTCTACGACTTTCGTCACGTGAAGAACGGGGTAAGTAGGGTATGCTCCTTTTGTGATATGGGCCAGTAGTTCCTTAGAAGGGGTCTATAGTACACATAAGTGTCTTTCCATGAGTGGATTGAGGTACTAGTCTAAAAGGTCCCTAGAGCCAAGGGTCTCATTTGCGAATGTTACCACCAATAATAGATGTACTATTAAATGATTGTTTTTCCTCAAATGGAGTCAAACTCTAAGTGAGGCCTTCATAGGAACCTACTGGCCGTACGTCCAGCAGAGTACCCATTACATAGCCTCTTTTAACTTAAGGTTCACTCGGGCCCGGGTATAAGGCACCCACTCGTAGTGTACAAAAAATGTGTTAAGTGAAGTATGTGAAGGAGCAATTTTCTAAAATACTACCCACTGCAAAACAAATCAAAACATAATATTTATACAAGTCTTCTACCCTAGGATTCAAATATATAGGCATACATAATATTTAGAGAAAAAAAAAGAATGAAGCGCAAATGAAGAATAGAAAAATAACTTTTTTTTAATATACAGGTCTTCTATCCTAGGGTTCAAATATACAAGCATATATATATATATATAAATGAACAAATAGGAATAAAAAAAGGGAATAAATCATTTTATAAGGCAAACAAATCATATAAACAATCATAGGGCTTAACTCTCAAAATAAGTCCTCAGTGGAGTTGTTGACAACTACCAAAAAAATTTCAATAGAGCTGCCACCTATATTTATTAAGGAAAACAATAGGAAAAACTTTTCATGAAAATAATTAGAAAAAATGGTCTTCGAACCAAATTTGGGTTCGAGAGTTGATTACGCGTAAGGAAGGTGTTAGCACCCCTACGACGCCCATTAAAAATGGTACCCTTTAATTATTTGTAAAGATTATTTGTCTTGAAAATTAATTCCCTTAAAATCTTATTTATTTATTTTTATTTTTAGAGAAAACAAGGAAAAAGCAGCAAAATAAACGAATCTAAGATCCACGTTTTTCTGTTTTTCTTTAATAAAACTAAATATCAATAACATTTTGATTTAATATCTCCGCATTAAATTTCAGCTTCAAAAGTAAGCGTTTTATTTACACACAAAAAAAAGATTTGAAAATAGAGGAAATAAATAATAAATAAATAAACAAATAAACAAGTTAATGCTTTGAAACCCTAGTTTGGGATTAGGGATTCAAACCCTAATGCGACGGTGACAGTGGCGGTGGTGGTGCGGCCAGGAGCCCCACTTATGGCTGACGCCGATGATGTTCAACGGTGCAAACAATAAAAGAAAACGAAATGGAAGAGATGCCAAAGAAAAAGAAAATTATTATATCATGATTACAGCCTCAAATTCAATTTTAATTACATAATCATGCAAAGCAAATCAGAGACAAAATAATACAAATTAAAAAGGAGAAGAGAAGAGGAAACCTGAGTTTTAGCTTTCCCAGAATAATACACAGAAGAAAAAAACGAAAACGAAAATCCTCGAACTAAAAGTGTTTATTTTTCTTCTTTGGTGTCCTCTTTATATCACTAGTCTCAGACTCCTTCCTCTGCGCTTCTGCTCTTTTTCCATTCGTCCACCTTGCGCCCTCTCTTCGGTTCGGATTTCACATGGTCTTTTTATAGCCTTCAGTCTCCACTTCCTCTAGATCCTGTAAAAAAGGAAAGGAATCAACATTAAATTATATATATAAAATAAAATGGAAACTTTGAATCATAAATGTAAATCAAGAGAAAAGGAATGAATCCTTTCCTTTCAATACCGAATCTGGATGACTATGGTGTGATTTGGTTTGATTGAGTGAAGAGAAAATGGGAAAGAAGAGATTGAGAGGGAGAAGGAGGGAGAGGGAAGCCGAGAGTGAGATAGAAGAGAGAATGAGAGATGGGGGTGCCGCTAGTTTAGGGAGAGGAATGAGGAGGGATTTGGTTTTTAGGGTTTTTTTTTAGGGTTGAGGGGAATTTGGGCTTTGATCAGTGCGAATGGGGTGTGATGGGTCGCGTGGCTCCGGGGGGCGCCAGAAGAACAAAGCATGGTGCGAGTAGCGAGAGAAAGAGAGGGAGCGCTTGGGAGGCTACACGCAAAAGGATACGGGGTGCGCTACGGTGCTGGGTTGGGCTAAGTGCATGAAATGGGGTGCAGTTTGCTAGTGGCACCCCCAGTTTCATCATTTGCATACTTCTTTCCTTTTTATTCTTTTTTCTTTTTTCTTTTTCTCTCTTTATTCTTTTGCCTTTCTGCTCTTTATTTGAGACCAAAAATATATTTATTATTCTTTATTATTAACAAAAATTTTAAAGAAAAAGGGTCGGACAAAATTGGAATATGACAGATAGGATAAGAATTAATAAATTTGTGTGTGTATGTGATGTGGGCCGAATTTTTAGGAGAAGGTGGGGAAAGAATTTATTTCTCCTAAGTTATGTGACCATGTGCTAAGTGCATATACGACCTTATTATTTAGGCTTTAAATTTCAATAAGTTTAATTCACATACATACTATGAAAAAAATAAATTTCTTCTTTAACTCTAACCACATAATTTAATTATTCATATAAGCATAAATGAATTTACTTAAACAATTATCTAAACATCCCAATTAAGGTAAAATGACCAAAATGACCTTAAGGTGGGAATGTTACAAGAATTATTCTCATGATTGTATCAACTAGGGGTGTATAAGGGACGCGTTATAGTTGTCCCTAACCTGATCATAAATTTTGATTGAGCCAATTCTTTAGACCCTAATCAGTTCCTAGATCCAAACAAACCTGATGCTCTGAGGTCAAATTATGACTGAGTCTATCTAAGACGTGCCCAGAGGTCTTCTACGCCTTAGACTGAGGCACTATCCTCTCACCCTAAATTTTTCTACATAAAAAAAGTCAAACACAACTCTTACAATTATACTTTACTACAAGATTAGTAACTAAACTGACATGAATTTCAATTTGAATATTTTATTTACAAAAGTCTCATCACAAACATAATAGAATTAACAAAAAAGTGAGTAAGGGACGGGTTGAGACATGTTATATCTAACCCTAACACATCCCTAAATTTTGGTCAGATTCATTCTTTAAACCCTAACATGTCTCTGAACCCGAACAAACTTAATGCAATGTGTATCAAATGGAAATAAAAAGGAAAAGAGTGTTTAGGTTGAGTTGCTCCTGCTCACCCCTACTATACTATCGGCCGTGAATAACTTGTACTATAAAATATATAACAAATTTAGTTTTTTCGGTATGTTAGTTTCAGGTATCCTCCTTATCATTAATTAATTTTAAAATTTTATAAGTTAAAGTTAATTTTTAAACTCTCTAGTTACATATTTTCTTTTCTTTTTTTTTAAACACACTAGTAATAGATTTTTGAAGATTAACCAGAGTGACGAATAGTTTTCAAAACGAAGTAACGAATAATTTTCAAAATTAAAAGAAAAAGCAACCAAGCTTTTTTCTTTCGATTCCAAAGTTCTCACCTGGCTCCACTTTTGGTCCTAGTTCACTCGTAACTCGTTCATTCATTTTGATGCGCGTGGTTCCGCCTTTGGCCTGTCAGCTTTTGTAAAGACACCCGTGACCACTCTTTAGCACTGAATGCGAACAAATTAGCCGAATTTATTTTCCTCGATTCTTGGGTGGCATATAGAGTAAACCAACATTTAAAGGGTTTACTGTAAATTATGATTAAGAGTCGTTAAATCACTGAAAGTGTATCAGATTTTATGATACAGCATTTATACCATATATTTTTTGGATTTAATTAGTATACACTGTTAGTATAAAGATTTTTTACACTGTCAACCAATCATAAATTACCACATTATTAAAAATATTTGACTTTATCATAACTATTTTTAAAGTCATACATAAAATGAGTTGTTATTGGTTAATGGTGTAAAAACTTTTTACACCAACGGTATAAAAATTAAACACATTTTTTTCCCAACTTCCTCAACAAAGCCATCAGAACACGATGTGTGCAAAGTGCAACTAGTCCTACTGAACTGTAGCATTTCTATTTTTGAGAAAGAACTGTACATTTGGTCCTTTGTGCTTGGACACATGAAATCTGGTGATTGGTGTTTGCTAGTTTTTAATTAAAAATAAATAAACAATAATACAATGAGACAAATGAACATGAGATATCATAAATTTGATTGAACAACCGAGCAAGAGTTGAAATAATTAAAGAATTTGATTGAACAATCGAACTGTGTGGAGGGTTTTTCCAGAAATCTGGAAAAGCAACATGGAGGGTTTTGTCTAAAAAAGTGAAGAAATGATTTTTGAGAAATTATTCAGTGTGGAGGTATGTAATAAGATATAGTAGAGTTATTGATCTAGCGATTACTAATAATGGTTCACCGGTGAACCATTTGACAAACATCTCCACTCTAGAAGCCACCGTATTCTAGTACTCCATATGATATTTTCCTGTGAGATGATAATGAATAGACAAGTAACTGAAGTGAGAAAACATATTAGGAGCCAAAAAAGTCGGTAATTTTTGTTTTAAAAAATAAGTTTTTGCTACGTGGTACAAGTGTAGTTAAGTTTCTTAAATACTATATGTGATTCTATTTATAAAAAACAAAATAAATTATTTTCTTAATCTTAAATATAAGAAACAAAGCCTTATTTTCTACCACATTAACATATTTACCCCTTTTTTTTATTATGAGACTACTTAACAATGAAGTCTCATATCTTTGAGTGATTTAATACAAAGAGTATTTGTAGAGAAAAAAAATTAAAATTAGAAGAGATATCAATTTACACCGGGATGAAATGTAATTGAAATTTATTCATATCAATACACCTTATTGGTCTTGATAAATTTGTGAAATGTTTCTTGTATATATTAACGGATGTAGTATATGTCACATTTACACAAAAAATTTGTCCTAAAATATATGTCATTTTTTATTTTCAATTAAATATTAAATATTTTTTGCTAATTATACTTTCAAATATTTTATTTTGTATTTATGACAATAGTTAATACACAAATAATTAATAAAACTAATTTAATAAAATTATTATTATTTTTTATTTATTATTATTTTTAAATAATGTGATCTAGTCAAATATCACATATATATATATATATATATATATATATATATATATATATATATATATATATATATATATATATATATATATATATATATATACGGTACCGAGTGAGTAGAAGAAAATAGATAGATGGTGCCACAAATTGCATCTTTTGGTGCATGCATGCACTGCCACATTTTTCTCATCCATAAACTCAAAAAAGCATAGAGAGAGAGAGAGAGAGAGACCCACTTGCCTTGTGAATCCAATCCAACATCTTCGCCACAGTCATAGGTGTGGTTATTATTATTATGACTCCTCAATTCAATTCAACTGTTCCATACTGTTCTCTTCTGTTCCCCACATTCCTCGCTTTCCCTCTCTTCACAAATCAAAACCCTTTCTCTCTCCAAACACCATTTCAATGTCTCTTACCATCAAACTACAACTTTCTTCTCACCTTAACCTCAACCGCCACCACAATCATCACTGCCATTCAAACCAAATAAGTAACAAAATCAACACTTGTTGTTCATACTACAACACCAAGATTCGTTTTTGTCCCAAACCCACCAACCAATTAAGCATCAACACGTGTGAATTCAAGAGAAAAATGCAGGGAAGTTTCATCATCAAGAGCTCCTTGATAGAGCCTGATGGAGGGGCATTGGTGGATCTTGTGGTGCCAGAGACTCAAAGAGGTTCTAAATTACTTGAAGCTAAGTCACTTCCTAAGGTGCAATTAACTAGGGTTGATCTTGAGTGGGTGCATGTGATAGGGGAAGGATGGGCTAGTCCTTTGAAAGGGTTTATGAGGGAGAATGAGTATCTTCAGAGTTTGCATTTTAATTCTCTTAGGTTGAAGGATGGTTCTTTTGTGAACATGTCACTTCCTATTGTGTTGGCTATTGATGATGAGATAAAGGGAAAAATTGGGTCGAATTCCAATGTTGGGTTGGTTGGACCTGATGGAGATTATGTTGGTATTCTTAGAAGGTTAGTTTTGTATAATTAGTCTTCCTCTGGCATTAATTTTATGGTTAATTGGTGTTTTCTGGTTGATTAATTATTCAATTGTTACTATATGAATTTTATTTTACTTCATGGTTTAAGACAAAACCCCTAATTTAGTCGCTTACGCCCTAGTATAAAGTTTTGCGAAATACGCCTTATTAGTCCTTGTAAGGAATTACTCTTAAACTTTAGAGACTAATAAGACAGATTTCACAAAACAAGAGACTACTTGTACTACCTGCTAGCAATCCCCTTTTGTAATTGACCCATCTTAGTCAAATTTTACATTTTTTTTTCCACATGTTAATAAGCCCCTTAAGTTTGTGACTGGCATTGTGGAGATATTTCCTCTGCTTGAACTTGTTCATTAACAAAACAAACCAAGGCAAATTTGAGATAGCACATCACTGTAATCATCACTAGATCCCATGAGAAACCCATGTACTGTCTTTATTTCTTTTTTGTTAATGAACTCCTTGGCTACATCACAAGTAAACTAAGGAATGACTGAATGTGTCAAGTTCATCACATAAAACCTTCATCTTTATAATGTATGCTATCACCATCCGTGGTGCATTTCCTTGTGAAAATAGGCCTCTGTGATTGATCCGCATTTCTCTATCCATGTCTGCAATATCCTGAAAACCTTATGACAGTGAAAACCTTATGACAGTGAATTAAGAGGCCAAGAGATTACCATGTAACTGTATTTCTTCCAGGCATACTCATCTGAGGAAGTTTCAGCAGGTTTTTTTAGCATCTCATCGACAAATTTGTATCTATCATTGGCGCTCAGGGTGTTTCATAATGCCCTCATATATGTGACATAATTTTGTCCTTTGAGCAGGTAAGAAACCAAAGGAGTGCCAGGATTATCTGAAGAATTATGGGAATATGGTGAAAAGGGATCAAGAGTAGTTTTCTATGTCTATGACTTTATACAACTAAGAACCTCAATTGGAGGCTAAGTGAGAGATAAAGCAAAAATTTCTATGAACTATCGACTTGTCATAACTTACATGTTTTTAACACACATCTCACATGTTTTTCACGTGTCTTGAATTTTCGGTCTTCAATTTTGCTTTCATTAACCATTAAATTCCTTTGCAGTATTGAAATCTACAAGCATAACAAAGAAGAAAGAATAGCTAGAACTTGGGGAACAACTACTCCAGGATTGCCCTATGTTGAGGAGGTCATTACACCAGCTGGAAATTGGCTTATTGGAGGAGATTTGGAAGTGCTAAAACCTATCAAATATAATGATGGTCTTGATAACTACAGGCTCTCTCCCAAACAACTTCGCGAAGAATTTGATAGGCGTAAAGCTGATGCAGTTTTCGCCTTTCAGTTGAGAAATCCTGTGCATAATGGTCATGCCTTGTTAATGAATGATACTCGTCAGCGACTATTGGAAATGGGTTACAAAAATCCAATTTTATTGCTTCATCCTCTTGGAGGTTTCACAAAGGCTGATGATGTGCCCTTAGATGTCAGGATGGAGCAACATAGCAAGGTAATTTCCATTGTTCTTCTCATCTGGCGTTTAGTAATAATAATGTGCAAGTGCCTATAACAATATATGCTCAGAAA
Organism: Calophaca sinica; assembly: GCA_037113605.1. Classification (NCBI taxonomy): domain Eukaryota; kingdom Viridiplantae; phylum Streptophyta; class Magnoliopsida; order Fabales; family Fabaceae; genus Calophaca; species Calophaca sinica. Next base: position 14,813,687 of record CM073737.1, read on the forward strand.
TGACCTTGAAAGTGATTGAACCGCCACTCAATTACAGCTATCTATTCATTTGTAATTGTTCTTTCCATGGAGTTTTTATCTTGTTAAGTATCATTTTTTTTTTCCTTCTTAGGTCCTAGAAGATGGAGTTCTTGATCCTGAGACTACCATAGTTGCCATATTTCCATCACCTATGCATTATGCAGGTCCAACTGAAGTACAATGGCATGCCAAGGCACGGATAAATGCAGGTGCCAACTTCTATATTGTTGGTCGCGATCCTGCTGGTATGGGTCACCCGACCGAGAAAAGGGATTTGTATGACCCTGATCATGGGAAAAGGGTTCTTAGCATGGCTCCTGGTCTTGAGAAACTTAACATTTTGCCATTCAGGGTAAGTAGTATTACTTTTACACATGGCTTTAGGTTCTTGCACCTCAATGGGATATGTCCTTTCAATGATATCTTTTACACTTTGCTCTCCTTAATATTTTGTACAAAGTTTCATTGAAGTTGATACTTCGCGTGCCATGTCTCTTGTAGTTTGAGATGGGAAATGACATAATCCCCTTATTCATTAATACACCAAATTACTTACTCAACTTTAATATGCTACCCAAAATTATGCTTATAAATTGTTTGTTTCATTTTGTGACTATTTAGAGTACACGTATGCCAGATGATAACAGTTACCTTGTTTTCCATTTTAAATCACAGGTGGCAGCTTATGATACTAAGGAAAAAAAGATGGCATTTTTTGATCCTAGCCGCTCTAAAGATTTCCTCTTTATATCCGGAACCAAGGTATTTGATTCCCTATCATTCAGTAATGTGTTTCAGGCTCAATCAACCTAAAATCTGGACTTTATTATGAATACTTGATTTTTATCACTTAACTATATAGTCCATGTTAGGTTACAATGGCAAATCCTGGTTCCTGCTTCTTGCTTCAAGCTGGCTGCAACTGAAAACAAAATTAACTTGTATCATATGTTTGTGATTTGGAACTTTGAACTACTAAAGGCATAATGTGTAGCATTGGGATTATTTCTAGAATTTTATATGTTTATCTTCAAAATTATATATGAGAACGAGCCTTGGCACAACAGCAAGGCTGCTGCCTTGTAACCTGGAGGTGACATGTTCAAATCCTGGAAACAATCTCTTTGTTTGTCGGGGTAAGGCTGCGTAAATCTACCTTTCTTAAACCTCACCTGGTGGGAGCCTCGTGTACTGAGCCGCTTTTTTTTATCTTCAAAATTATATATGATAAAGGTATGCAAAAGTCAGAATATTAAAAAGATGTTGGTTCCTGTTGATGTGTTATGTGCCTGTAAGAGAGAGAACTAAAGTCCAAACTCCAAAGTTGTTAAGATGCTGTTGGTTATGTTGCTTTTTCACTACACATATCATCATATCATCATCAAGTTGGTTCTAAAGTCTTCCGACAATTGGACAAATATTCTTTACTAATATTTATATTTTTCCTTGGTGATTTACTTTTCCAGATGCGAGCTTATGCAAGAAGTGGGGAGAATCCACCAGATGGATTTATGTGTCCAAGTGGATGGAAGGTTCTTGTCAAGTATTATGAAAGTTTGCAGGCTGAAGAGGCAACACAACAGCCTGTGTTATCTACTTAGACATAGCTAGAACTAGAAACTTTGCATTAATTGATTCTAATGCAGGAGTGTTAAAGAGTAACAGTTCAGGGAGTGCCAATTTTTATGCATGGTCTTCCAGCTTCATGATCAAGAATTCAGCAATGCGCAAGCATATTGGAATTTTTTTTGTAACATAATGAATTATGTTTCTTTTCCTTATGAATTTACTACGATTAAAGAATTTGTTGTGTAAGATGAAATCCTTTAGCTATTCTGAGTCTCTGAACCACTAGTTGAATATAAGGACTAGAAAATTCAGCAGAGCTATGGTGCTGATAGCTATTTTTTTTTATAGGTAAATATTAGTGGTTAGTTTTGTTAGAGGGGAGAAAGATTTTGTTAGTGGCAAGGATCAGTCATCTGCATCGTCCTCTTCTATTCGCCCCGTGTCACTTGGCCAATATTGAGCCACCAACCTGGAAAAGAATGTGTAGATGGTCTATAATGTGCCTGTGAGAACACACTACAAAGTGGGGACAACTACAAGGACAAAATAGTGAAATGAGGCCACAAAAAATGAATTAATTGGATGGCTAATGTCCAGGGCATCATTCAGTGGACCACATGGGCAGCTGTGGTGTGTTTGGACAGAGAATTTTAAGGAGGAAGAATAATATTTTGCTGTCAAATGTTTTATTTTGATATATTTAGCATAAAAAATGAAAATTCTGAATTACTTTTTTCTTCTGAAAATTAATAATTTAAAATTAGTCTAAAATTGTCAATACCCTTCATTCAATTCTCTATTAATAGCCTTAGCTGGCTGATGTGATTTCCTCACTTCTGTTATGAAACAAACCGAAAATAGAGCAAGATATAACATATAGAAGAATAGAGATAAGGAAGAAATAGAGAAGAGAGAAGAAGATGATCTTTCTATTATGCTCTTCTAGGTGCAAGGTTTATAAAACCACATGAGTCCTATTTATAGAACAAGTCTTGTAACTTACAGCACAGTAAGACCTAGCATAATGTGACATTAACATATGAAATTAAGACCAATAACAATAAGTAAAATGAGAGTTATAAAGTATTATAGGGAATATGAAAAGGACATTCACCAAATATTCATAATATTTCGATTGTTCTTTGAGCTACACATTTTTTCTTGTAACATACGACACATTAAGGCATTTTTTCTTGTAACTTACGGCACATTAAGGCCTAGCATAATGTGACATTAACATATGAAATTAAGACCAATAACAATGAGTAAAAGTCTTTTACTTATGGGAGTTATAAAGCATCATAGCGAGTATGAAAAGGGCATCCACCAAATATTCATAATACTTCGATTATTCTTTGAGCTACACATTTTTTCTTTTTATTTTTGGTCTTGACCGGACAGTTCTACATGTTAGAATTTTTTCTAATAATTCTTACAATTGTGGCCTTTTGGTTTTTCAAAAACGGGCTAATATAATGTTCAGACCCACAAATAAGTGATCAATTGTAATGAGCTTTTGGACACCTAATACTGATTTATGTGGGAGACAGTGTAGCCCAACCACTAGGCCCGTGATGGGAGGTGCCTAGGGTTGATAAATAGAGAGGCTATGTCCCTTTGTCGTCACGTTATTCATATGCTCGTCAACGGTTTGCTCAATTGAGAACCGAGATCCGGAGTTTGTGACCAAGCAAAGGAAGGCTTAGCTCGTGATTTCAGAAGCACTAAGAATCAGAGACAATTCCCGACAAACGTAATCATGTCTTTAACAATTAAGTGCTCTAACTGGTTTTCTAATTTCATATAATGGATCCTGTTAAGTTTTACATGTCGCATCAGAGCTAGTATTATATGGATTACGATTGACAAAATATTTTTTTTCGGATTATTTTCGTTTTAAATTGGGTGTAAAATCCAAACAAAGATTTACAACAAATCTAAGAATGAAACCATAGAGTTATTGTAGATCGTTTTCATATGAATTCAATGGTATAAGTTTCGTTATTTTTCATCCTCTGTAGAGGAAGAAGTCGTTGAAAAACCGTGATTTTTTAGGTTCCTTAAAACCGCAATTTTGATACCATAAATCTCGAGTTTTGATTGTTAAAAATTACAGCTTTTGATCTAGAATGATTAGAAATACGTTTTTTGTTACAGTATTATGCTAATAGTATTTACATAGTTTATGTTTTTACTTTATTTTAAGTCTTAGTTTCACCTTATGTCATTTTACCATTTTAGCCCTTGATAGTTGTATTTAGCAAGGCCTTGTGCCTCATTGGGAATCGATGAACATTTACAAAAAATATCTCTTCTCTCGACTCTCGACTCAGAATATTAGCTTTACTGTTATACTCATTTTACACTAGAATTCATTCAATCCATTGAATTCTCTGCTTGTGAGTATTGGTTCTTTCGGATTTTCTCCCTAAGATCCAAGATCCGTCACAATTGGTATCAAAGCATTGACCTGGTGCTTACCTATGGAAGCTGCGAATAGCATTTTGAGTGCCCTAGAAGTGGCTGACAAGATGGAAATGAGTTTATGTTTCTTATGTGATGAACCATTTACGTTGGAACACCAATCGGCACATAAGAATATTCGGATCATTGTGATGGAGAAGCAAGAGGAGGAGCTCGAGCACAAGGAATACGAGAATCAGGCGCTAAATCCCAGCATCTCCACGGCAAGCACCACCACAGTCCCGACCAAAACCCCAGTCCCGAGAGATTCAGAAAGTGATTTCACCAGCTTCTTGGATGGGTCAAAGGTTAACTCAGGGGCACTTGAAAACAAAGGCCCGCAGCAGAATCGTAGCCTCCCCAACGCAGTCGTAACCACTATTCTGGAAAAAACCCCGTTCCCCAGCAATTTAACTCCATTCTTCCTGGATCCGACACTGACTGATGGCGACAACATAGAGAAATTGCAGCATGAAGACACTCCAGCAGCAGATCCAACTTCCGTCTTCGGCGATCGAACCAAACCCCATTTTCCCTGTTTCGTGCAACCACCACCATCCACGACATTGTTTCGTCTCTTCAGTGATGATGTTGTTTCCATCGCTGTCGTGACATTCATACACATCGGGCCATTTGACCCAGGGATTGCTCAAGAAAATGGTTCTATCTCTGAAGCTATTATCATGAATGTTGTTTCTGCTACTGAGGATGGGTTTCTGACTCTTGTTCGAAGGAGCTATGGAATTAAGCCATTGATAGCAGCAATGGGCTCTTGTTGTCTTGTTGGTGTTATTTGGAAAGGGACACTATATATAGCCAATCTTGGAGACTCTCGTGCTGTGATTGGTAACGTAATTAGATCTAACAAGATCATTGCTGAACAGTTGACAACAGACCACAATGCCAACAAAGAGGAGATTAGAAGAGAACTCAAGTCTTTGCATACAGAAGATTTCACCTCTTGTGCAGCAACAATTGGTTACCCCCTACATTTTGGGAAAATCGGTCTTGGGGTTAGCATTCTTATGAATCGTGCTGATGCTTTTCTTGCATTAGTTTCCATTTGCAATTCAGCTATTAATAATCATGTGACCACTGCAAAGGGTCACACATCAATCAATATCCAAGTTTTTATTCTTATACAACTCTGCTACCTGACCTCCAAGTGTTTGATCAATTGCCAAAGTGTCAGATAGATGCGTGGGAAGCCATCACTTCTGTGTGCACAGATAATGGGCCTGAAGGTGTTTTATTTGTTCTGTTCAAAGTCATGTCCAGGATTGGAATTAAGCATGATGATCACACATTATTTAACAAAACAGAATCTGCCATCTGCAATCATGTTATCTATAATGCTATGAATGATGGTCTTGTGAGCATGGGAATATTTGAAGATGCGTTGGTAATGTTTAGGGACATGGATGGGCCTTGTTTTTGTCCAACAAAAGCATCATGTGAGCTATTTCTGCATGGGGTACTTGATAACCTCCAACTTGCTCTTAATCAGGTTGAAAATCATTTCCTGTGCATAGTTGATAAGTTGGGCAGCGATGGTTACATGGATGAGGCAGAAAAAGTAATTCAAGGCGTATGCTTTGGAGCACATTATAATATTTTCTGGTCATTGTTCAATGCTTATGCAGCTCATGGTAATTTAAGACTGGGAATAATGAATTGTATCCTTCTCTTGGAAAGAAAATATAACAACCCAACGGTTTATGTGCTATTCCCGAATATCTGGGTAGTTGCAGACCTATGTGAAGACGCTAAGTTGGCTAATGGGAAAAAGCATGGTGATTGATGTCTATAACTCTCTTGATTGGAAGTTAGAGGTAGCATCACTTTATACTACTTGTCGTTCTTTAACTAAGGGATCTTTGCTAATCTCTCAACATATTGAGCTAGTGGTTGTGTTACATAGGAAGATGATAAATAGGGGAAATGTTTCTGTTACTAGATTTATGCTAGAATGGAGGGATTTACCTCCTAAGCATGGAACTTGGAAGCTTCTGCTGGACTTACTATTTTTGTGGCTGCTCATGCCATAATTCTTGTCCAATAACCATTTAGGAATCAACTTGCTCTTGACAATAACTTGGGACCTTTGTATGCATTACTGATTGAGGTTCATTTCACACGACTATTGCGGGTTATGAAGGAGTTTCCACCGGTCCCAATTTTGCTCAATTATATGATTGTTGTTGTGTGACAGTACATGAAGACAATAAAATTTTATTATTGCCTCGACATTTTCGGACCTACTGCTGAAACTGTGATACCCGGATCTATTTTTCAGAAATGGCAACACACCAAGGTCTTTGTAGCAGTCTTTGAGCCCCAAGTGAGCAAGAAGACATGGTTGTGCAATATTCTAGGGCAATTAACTTGCAATTCCAGCCATGAAAAATGTGCAATTTTAGATCATGGACAGGATGCAGACCATGCATCATATAGAATCATGCTTCATATTTTGCTCTTGGTAGTTCAAGTTAGTATGATCTGTAAAAGAGCAACAGTTGTGGCTGCGCATCCAAACTGTCCCAATTTACCAAAGAAACTCCGCTGACTCTGAAATGGGATGACTTTGTGTCTATTTTGCATCAAAAAATGATTGACAGGGGTCGAGTGCGTGTTCCTCTGGTTCTACTCAAATGGAAAACTTTACCTCTTAAGCATGGTACTTCGAAATACTCATCCTTGAGGACAATGATGTTTTGAAGGGAAGGGTATTGTTACAGTATTATGCTAATAGTATTTACCTTATGTTTTTACTTTATTTTAAGTCTTTGTTTTACCTTATGTCATTTTACCGTTGTAGCCCTTGATGGTTGTATTTAGCAAGGCTTTGTGCCTCATTGGAAATCAATCAATATTTACACAAAATATCTCTTCTCTCTACTCTCAACTCTGAATATTTACTTTACTGTTATTTACTCATTTTGCACTAGAATTCATTCAATCCATTGAATTCTCTGCTTGTGAGTGTTGGTTCTTTCGGATTTTGTCCCTAAGATCCAAGATCCATCACATTTTTGAATCAAACCCACTCGATATCGCGACAAAATCTGTCCTAGAATGAGCAAAAAACGCTGCTATAAGCAGACCTACTAATGTGACCTGTTTGTCCTGGTTTTACACGATCTGCTCATTTTTTTGGCACTAAGAGTTGAGGATTTTATGTTAAAATGATTGGGAATTAGATTTGGAACAAAACCCATCAAAAATCGCGTGAAACGGAGATGAAACGAAGTAAAAGTCGCTGTTGGATCACGACCCGTTTCTAGTCGCGGGTTGACCCACTAGAGGTAGGGGATGATCTACAGTACGAGCTGACAGATCCCACTCGCAGGGTAGGGAGAGTAAGAGAGAGTGCAGCATCCATGAGAGTCCGTTTTTCACGTGGTTTTTTGAGTTGCACTCTATTTTTTATGCTTGATTTTACCATATTTTTTCCAGAATTTTTCAGCTGCGTTAGATATTTTTTCTAAAATATAATACATTAAATTAGTTTTTAATCATTTTTCTGCAAAATGTAAATTGAAAAATATGTTAGAAAAATAATATGATATCTTCTGGATTTAATGATAGTGTCCACTCTCCTTATAAAGTTGGGTATGATTGTATGCTATTATTTTTATATATATGCTCTTATTAGGCTAGGTTGTCGTGTTGTATAATACAAAACAGTTTAGAATGCTATTAACTTTGTTATATTATATGACCAGTAAGAGTGCTCATTTAATAATATACTTACCAGTTGACTGTGTCGTATGTATGGACAAGAGAAAAATGATTCCTATATAAGAGTTTTATGCATCACTATGAGCCATTACCACAAAAGTGGGACCACTTGTATTGATTCATGAAAAAAAAATTTGTAGTTTGAGGAATGATTTTGGTCATTGCATGTGATTACCTGCCCAACGGCAACGAGGGTTATCGAGTGTTGTGGTTGAAAGTTGACTGGAGGTGGAGTTATTAGGGAATACATTGGGATAAGGGATTTGTCTGCCCAAAGGGGACATCTTTCTGAACTCAGTATATGCTCATGGATTAACACATCTGAGGTTTTGATCAAGGTTGACCTTGGTATATGCATTCTGCCCAGAGGAGAATGTGATATTATACTAGCCTCACAATAATAACTTGTTTCGTTTTTGAGCTATATCTTGTCTTGTGATATGTTCTAATGCATTCATGTTTTGTCTTAATAGTGACTTTCTCTATGAACAATTCTTCTGCTGCCATTGAGATCTTGACTGGATCGAACTTTAGGAAATGGAAGCAAGACTTGGAGTTTTCTCTGGGAATTGCTTATCTAGATTTAGCCTTGCGTGAGGATAAGCATATGATCACTCCAGAGAGCATGCCTGAATAGAAGGAACTTTTGGCTAAGTGGGAGATGTCTAATAGGTTGGGTCTGATTGCTATCAAAAGGACCGTCTCTGAATATCTTTTCAGTGGTCTACCAGAGAAAGGGACAACGAAGGAGTTCCTCACTGCTCTAGGACAGAGGTACCAGGTATCCGACAATGCTGAGTCTGGATGTCTAATGAAAGAGTTAATGGACATGAGATATGACAATGCTGGGGGTGTAAGAGAATTCATTCTGAAGATGGTTCACATCCAAACCAAGCCAAAATCCCACAAAATTGACCTTAATAAAAAATTCATTGTCGGACATGCCTTGAATTGCCTACTTGTTAATTTCACACAAATCAAAACTACCCATAATACAATGGTGAGGATTGGAGTGCGAATGACCTTGGTAAATTGTTACCAAGTGTGTTGTCGAGAAATAGAAACTCAAGAAAGAAAAGAGTGACATAGTCTTACTATCTGTCCATACCAAACCCCATTCTGTCAAGTGCAATTCAAGGCATGCCCGACAATGAATTTTTCATTAAGATCATTTTTGTGAGATTTCAGCTTGGTTTGGATGTGAACCATCTTCAGAGTGAACTCTCTTACACCCCCAGCATTGTCATGTCTCATGTCCATTAACTCTTTCATTAGACATCCAGACTCAGCATTGTCAGGTACCTGGTACCTCTGTCCTAGAGCAATGAGGAACTCCTTCGATGTCCCTTTCTCTGGCAGACCGTTGAGAAGATGTTTAGAGATGGTCCTTTTGATAGTAATTAGACCCAACCTATCAAACCTTCAGCAATGGTATTGTGAGCGGTTTTGATTTGTGTGAAATTAATAGGTAGGCAATTCAAGGCATGTCCGACAATGAATTTGTGTTGGGGATGGAGATTCATAGAGATAGATCATGTCACATACTCGGGTTTTCTCAGAAGGCTCACATTGATAGAGTCTTAGAGAGATTTAATATGCAAAATTGTTAACTCGATGATGTACCAGTTGTTAAAGGTGACAAATTCAACAAGGATCAATGTCCTAAGAATGAGGTTAAGCGAGCAGAGATGAATGATAAACTATTTGTGAGTGCCATGGGCAGCCTCATGTATGCTTAAGTATGCACTAGACTTGACATCGATTTCGTGGTTGGCGTTCTAGATAGGTACAAGTCAAACCTGTGAATGATCACTGGATGGTTTCCAAGAAGGTGATGAGGTGCTTATAGAAGACTAAAGAGTATATGCTTGCATTTAGGAGAGTGGACAACTTGGAGATCATAGGGTACACAGATTCAAATCTTGGTGGGTGCCCTGATGATAGGAAGTTGACTTCTTGATACATCTTTATGTTGGCTGGAGGTGCGATATCCTGGAAGAGTAAGGAAAAAAAAACTCTTGTTGTTTCTTCTACAATGTAGGCAGAGTTCAATGCTTGCTTTGTTGCTGCTACTCATGTTGTTTGGTTAAGAAATCTGGTGACAGGACTTCGTATTATGGACTCCATTGCTAGGCCATTGTGAATTTTCTGTGATAATCGTGCTGTAGTATTTTATACGAAAAATAATAAGACATCTAGTGGATCTAAGCACTTGGAGTTGAAGTACCTGATTGTCAGAGATCTTGTGAAAGATGGTGCTATAGTGGTAGAGCATATTGACACAGATTCCATGTTGGTTGATCCTTTAACCAAGGGACTCAGGCCTGTTGTTTTCAAGAGACATGTTGAGAATATGGGCATTGTGAGTTCTTTTGATGTGTATGGTTAGTGGGAGCTCAAGGTTTTATGTCACTTTATGTTGTTGAACATTTTATTTGAGTCATTCACTTTTAGCATATTGATGTAAACTTTGCATTTGATTTGATGATTAATGATGAGGTGAATTTCATTATGATAAATTCTTGTATGTGTATGTCAAATACGAAAATATTGGACTCGGTATAATTAAGACCACTATGCTGGCGGTCGATGCCATGTTGGAGCTAAAGCATGAGTGCTAAAATATTAGAGCTCGGTGTCAATGAGATCACTGTGCTGATGGTTGACGCCAATGTTGGAGCTGAGTCATGATGGTTTCTTATGAACCATATAATTTCTCTAGCTTTAATGCATTTGAGAGAAATTGAGAACTGACAAAGAAAATGACAATTTGGCTGTTGGATCACATAGGCATGTCATTTTCTTGCTACACTCTGCATAGATGACTAGTCGACGAAGTTGGTGGTATTTGTAACTATGTAAGGTGTTATGTCGATATAGGATGCGACTACTGCCATGATTCAGTATCGCTTGGCTTTTGTTGGATGGGGTCTTAATTAGGTGTTGCATCTTGTGATCATGTGTTTAGTGGTCATGTTAGGATGTATGTTACTAGCCCGAGAGTCGTTTTCAAAAATGTTTTTTACAAATTAAAACTATACAATTGATTTTGCCCAAGTGGGAGAATGTTAGAATTTTTTTTCAAATAATTCTTGTGGGCTACAATCAATTGTGGCCTTTTGGTTTTCCAAAAATAGACCAATGTTATGATCCAATTGATGATGGTCAAACCCGCAAATAAGTGATCAATTGTAATGGGCTTTTGGATACCTAATACTGATTTATTTTGGAGACAGTGTAGGCCCAACCACTAGGCCCATGATGGGAGGTTCCTAGGATTGATAAATAAATAGGATAGGTACCCTTTGCCGTCATGTTATTCATACACTCGTCTACGATTTGCCTCATTGAGAACCGAGATCCGGAGTTTGTGACCAGGCAAAGGAAAACTTAGCTCGTGATTTCAGGAGCACTAAAAATCAGAGACAATATTCGACAAATGTAATCATGTCTTCGACAAATAAGTGCTCCAATCGGTGATGGATCCTGTTAAGTTTTACACTACAAACATGCTATGAGATCAACTCTTGGGTTATGGTGATTGTCAAGTGTGAATGAATATGCATCAAGAAGAAGTTTTAATCCAGTCAAAAAAAAATAGGAAGATGTTTCAATGAGGACAAACAATTGCTCTGGATGGAGTCTTGATTGTTTCCTTTGGAACTAGTTACAAGAGTCTCTCGACTTATTGTACACACAGGAGGCTCAATTCTTTCTTAATAATGAATTAATCTAATATGAGGTTTTGAACAATGAATTTAATTAATCTACGAGTTTTGAAAAATGAATTCAAATCAATCTTGATTGGAAAAATGGATTTGAATCAATGAAATTGTTGTCAATAAGGTTTTGAAGCTCTCGTTTTAACTTGGAATTAACAGACAATCAATAACAGATTATAATCATTCAATAATATATATTATTGGTTGCAAAAATTGCTTATCAATCGCAATAATTGATTATCAAGCTTCAGGGCTGGCCTTGAGATTTTCGGTGCCCTAAAAAAATCGAGAAAATGATGCCCTCATAATTATTTGAATATTATTTTCCTTACATTTTTTGTTACAAAATCATTAATAGATGGAAAGAGAGAAGATTGTGGGTGTATTCTGGTTGATACAAGAGAAATGGAATGTCACTCATTAGTTAGTCGACAGATTCTAACATGCATCACATTGATAGGTGATGCACGGTACAACCGGAGGTTTAAACCAATGGATTCATTAAATTTTAAATCAACAGTCGAGATTTATTACTGAAAACCGTTTCATAAATATTGCACGAAGGTTCTTCTAGGTTTTGGGTGTAGGTGGCGTAACGTTATATCTCTCGCTTGTGTAATAGAAAGGGAAGGCGACGGAGGAACGATGCTTCCCAAAGGGTCACGTGGTTATGGAGGATCTACAGAGGAGGTGTTTTGGGGTGGTTCACACCATGATTTTGTGATTCTGGACTAGTGACGGTGCGCCAGAGAAGCAAGGCTCCAGTCCTATGATAGTGTGGTCCATGTGGAGGAGAAACTTCGCTCAATCGAAACTTACGAAAGGGAAGGGGTGTGACTTTCCGCAACAACAAAGTGGTGGAACCGTAGAAATGACACGGAGTCATTGAATCACGTGGAAGCAGAGAGGCAGAGGATATAAAAGGTGATTTATTCCTTTGTCCTCAAAGGGTCAATAGGGACAACCATTACCCCAACCCTCTCGCGCGTCTTGCATTCTCTCTCTCTCTCTCTCAGCAGTCAAGTCCAGTGCCCCTAAATTCAAATAAAACAAAGAACCTACTCTTGATTATTAAAAGATAAAGATTGCATCTTGGTGCACTGTGCACCACTTACCAAGTGGTGTAGATTAGAACTCGCCTAATTAATCACACATTAATTGACTTGGTTTTAGGAACTTGTTTAATTGTTTTTATTGATATAAACTTGTTTAGTTACTGCTAAAATTTTTATTTTGATATTTATATATGCTCTTAAGTAAAAAAAAAATTGGTGACCCTCAAAATATGGGGTCCTAGGCAGCCGCCCATCCCAACCGTACTCAAGGCCACCACTGTCAAGCTTTATAATTGATTATCGAGTTCAGAAATTTGCAAACTTTTTTTTTTGGTACAGAGAAATTTGCAAACTTTATTTTGTTGGAAATACTAATCAATTACCACGATCAATAACAAATTATTTTGATCAAATTTGTTTTCAGGATTCACAAGAACCAAATAATCAGTTACCACTTCACGGTAATAGATTACTGGGCTTCTAGAATTGAAAAATTGCCTTCAAAGTTCAAGGTAATCGATTAGTATAACGTGAATTAAGTATGTTTTAATAGTAATTAGTCAGAGATACTTGTAGTTTACGTGTGCATAACACATCCATGAAGTAAAAGAGAAGAGAAAACAATTTTGACCGGGGAAATGAGTTTTAGCCACAAGTCATTACTATAATTAACTTTTTCAAATAAATAATAGATTTTCACAATTATTTGACAAAGTTAATACTTGATTCTGCCCCAAATTATTTTGGGACTATAACCTGATCTATAGTTTAAAAAACTAAAGTAATGTTTGGTTGGAGGACAATAGAGGGGAAAAGGGGGGGAAGAGTTATTTTAAATTTTTTATGTTTAGTTCAATTATTAAGAGGAGAGGGGAGCAAAATCTCTCCTAACCCAATTTTTGTTCTCATCCAATGTTGGAGTTTTTTAGATGGGGGTTTAAATCATTTAAAATAAAATTACTTAAATAATCCTATATCAAATGTAACATAAATGATTATAAGGATATATAAGTAAATTAATCCATCCCCTCTATTAAAATATCTCCCCTCCCCTCTTGAACCAAATAAGCAAAGACTATCCTCCCCTCCCCTCCTCTGAACCAAACACAATACTAAATCATTCCTCTCCCCTTCTCTCCCTCCATTAAAATCCCTCCCCTCCACACCCCTCGTTTGAACTAAATAGACCCTAAGGAAGTGTTTGGTTGGGGGTTTTGGAGGGGAGGGGAGATAGGGCTTATTTTGGTTTTCTAAATTAAGAAAGTCATAAAATGTTTCTAAAAACGAATGAAGTGCAATTGAAATGTTATATGATCATCTATCATGTTATTCTTTTAAATTTTTTAAAATCTCAAATATATATCAATATATATACTAAGCCCTCCAAAAACCTCAATCCAAACATATCCTAGTTGGGGGGTTTTGGAGGGGAGGAGAAGGGTTATTTAAATTATGTTTGTTTCGTTCAATTTTTTTAAGGGGATGGGAGGGGGGCAAAATCCCTCCTAAGCCAATTTTGGCTCCCCTCCAAAAGTGGGGGGTTTTGGAGGGGAGGAGAGGGGAGATTAAACCATTTAAAATAAAATTACTTAAATATCTTTATATATAATATAATATAAAAGATTATAAGGATATACAAGTAAATTAATCTCTCCCCTCTATTAAAATCTCTCCCCATGCCTCTTGAACCAAACATGCAAAGACTTTCCTCCCCTCCCCTCCCCTCAACCAAACACAAAATCAAATTAAATCCCTCCCCTCTCCTCCATTAAAATCTCTTTCATCCCCTCGTTTGAACCAAACAGACCCTATCAGAATACAGAGAAAACATAAAACACATCTGAAAACCCCTAAAAACTCATATGAGCCTTCTTGGTACACATCGAGTGATTCATAGACTTTCGGTTTGTATTATCTTCACTATTAAGAGTGATTATTTTAGTGTATTATACTACGTTGGTTTCTTTAACCGTGGGGTATCCCTTCATATTTTTTAGGGTGAGGTATCCCTAACATAGGGTGAGGTATTCCTATGGTTGTTGGTTGTATGATCTTTATTTATGGTGAAAGAAAATCTCGCATTGTTGCTTGGGGAATAAACATAGATCATGTGACACTCTTGAATCTCAACAGCTCCAATTTAAGATTTTTATTTCACCGAAAAGACTTGGTGACCCGAGCCTCCCAATAAAAAATAGTCAGGTTGATGCATGTTGTTGTCAGGCATGTCATGAGAATTTTCCACCTCCATGGTTGATGACGTATAAAAATATTTGTTTAGAAAGTGATACTAGTGCAATTATGCATACCATTTGATATAGATATTTGGGAAATAACATTATGACACAACACCATGGTAAAATATGATTGGACGTCTGTGTAATTAAACTCGTGAATTAATGAGTGCTCTCAATTTGACTTGAAATTATGCATAATGCACATGCATAACATCCCAATATTTAGGAATGACTTTCCATTGTATGGTTCAATACAACAAAGAAAAGTTGCAATAAGGTTACTTACAAATAAAATCATAAAAACAATGTTACCAACATGGCGTGGCAGGAGTATAGATACTCACGTCCTTTAAGCATATGGTCGCGTTTGATCCTTGGGCCGTGTGTATAGAAAAACATATGTTGAGATACATCAATTTCATATTGATATAACTCTTATACATAAGAGACTAATTTGAAACTTTTTAATACATACGCAACCAAACTGAAACCTTAAATAATTTAACCAAATATTTAATATCATTATAATTGTTTTAATGTGAATCTAATTATGGAGGAATTTTTCATCTACATCTAGCAAGTAATAAGGCAGTTGCTCCCTACATGAACGTAGTTTAGCTTGTCCCCGTTTGATTCAGTTGGAGAGAAATAACGAACAAGTGAAACAAATCAACTAATCAAGGGGTTGCAAAACGCTGCGTTGCAGTTAGGGCGCATTGTCTCTGTCAAGTGTCAACGGAATCTGCAAATTGGGGATTGAATCAACGGTATGATTTAATTTCCTGTTCTCTCAGAAATTTGGTATTTTTTGTAAAATTCTGATTCTGCTTTCACATTCAATTGCTTCAATTTTGTAATTCCCTTTTTTTTTTTTTTTTTTACCAATCCATTTCCTCATATTCAGTGGATTCACTTAGTGTCTGCAAAATTTAAAATTTGTGAGTTTTTTCAACACTTTTCCCTCCCAGATTTCTGGAGCAAGTGGGGGTGTTAGAATGAGCACTGAAAGTACTGAATTTGAGGCAGTTGCAGCATCTGCTTTTGATGCCAGTGTTGATCATAATGACCTTGTTTCATCATCCAATGATCGTGTAATGGGAGATCTGGGTGTTGTAAGCAACACAATGCTTGCAAGGCTGGATTTAAGTTTGGCTTGTTTCTCTGAGAAAGTTTCCAGCTTGAGCAATTTTGTTATGCATCTGGCAACCATGGAGAGTGATTTTGAGGCCTTGGTTTTAGAGAAGGATCACATGATGCTTGATTCTTTTGAAAAGGGTCTGGAATTTGATCTGTTATGTGGGGTGTTGGATTCAGAGGTCAGAGAGTTGGATGGATTCTTGGACACTCTTCATGCTTGGATTATTGAAGCTAGAGAGAGAGTGTGTTCTTGCACTCACTTGGGAGAGGCTTTCATTACTATGCAAGACAAGTTGCTTGATTTTGAACAGTGTTTGAAGCATTCTGAAGAGCAGTTTATTGAAATTAAGATACAATCAGCTAGTTTCCGGAGAACTTTGTCTTTTTTTAAGAATGCAGAAAATGGTATGCATGGGATCTCATTTCATTCATTTATTTTTTAAAAGTTTCAATTTCATGAAATTGTTAGAAAAAGTTAATTCATAATTGCTGCTTCTTCTTGATTGATATGTGATGAATAGGAATATTTTGATGTCAATAATTTTGCATTTTTTTATTGAGGTTTCGTTTTATTTTGTTGGTGGATGTTTGATGACAACAGGTGATGACGAAGCACGTGAATTCATCAAAGAGGGCAATAAATCCTTGAATGTAAATGCAGAGACAAAGCTGCAAACAATTGAACAGCAAAGATATATTCTGAGATTGCTAGAGAAATCTTTGGCAAGAGAAATGGATCTTGAGAAGAATTTATATGATTCTAGAGAAATTCAGGAGAAGCAAAAATTAAGAATGTCCTCTTTAGAGCGAGAGCTAGTTGATGTGGAGGAAGAAGCGATTGACATTTGGGAAAGATGGTTTGTGTCAGACAATGCACATGAGATCCTGATGGGAATTTCGAAAGGTCTGTTGGGTAGACTCCAGATTTCTCAATTCAATTTGAATGGTTTAAGTCGTCGTGAATGTGAGCTTCGAGCTAAGCTTGAAACTTCTGAGGATAAGGTGTCTTTCCTTGAGAAGCAGCTAAAAGAATCTGAATTTCAGCTACTGAATGCGAAGGCCTCTGCCGTTGAATATCAGAAGCAGTATAATGTTGCGTGTTCTGAAGTAAAAGATATGGGAAATCTTACTGATGAACTGAAAGAAACTATATCTAATGCCAACAGTAGGGCTGATAATGCAGAAGCTAAATGTAAGTTATTGACAGAAACCATTTCAAAACTCGATGAAGAGCTGACTCTTTTGAAAGGTGGCGGAGGCATGTCTACGAAAGCGGATTTACTTGAGAGGCAGCTAAAGGAATCTAATCGACGATTGCAGAATACAGTAGCATCTGCTTTAGCTAGTCAAGAGAAACAAACTGTGTTATATTCCACAATAAGAGATATGGAAAATGTGATAAAGGATCTCAAGTCAAAGGTGGCTAAAGATGAAATTCGGGCTGATAGTGCAGAGGAAAATTGCATCATATTGTCTGAATCTAATGCCGAGTTAAACGAGGAATTAAGCTTCTTGAGGAATAGATTGGAAAGTATAGAGGGATCCCTTCACCGAGAGGAGGAAGCGAAAATGGAAACGGCAAAGGACATTGGAATGCAGACCAAAGTTTTAAAAAATATGGTAACACAGCTGGCTATTGAGAGAGAGCGTCTTAAGAAGCAGGTATATACCAAGATAGAGAATTCATTTCATGTTAACTAAATTATAAATCTTTCATGGCCTGTCCTATAGAAGGCATGTTTATAGACTACTTGGACACTGCTCAAATTCATTATAATCCCTTGGTTGCTTATCTGCCATTTGATCTTCACTCCTCGACCTCTTTTGATTACTTTGATTTCACAGAATTTCATCTGCATCTCACTTCTATAAACATGTTGATGCCTTGGTATGGATGGATACATGAATCATATGGTGTATATGCCTATTTTTCCCTACCCAATTACCCTTTTTTTGTACTTCTTTACCGCTTTCGTATGCATGTGTTCATGTGCATAGGCACAGTATGTGTGACTGGACTTGGCATTTTCTTTTTCTTTGATTATTTTTTTTTTTTTTTTTGCATTTTCTATTTTAAGATTTTTATTTTTTAAAGTATGTGTGATGCACGGGGTTCTTCTGATTTATCTTTATTTTACATGTAAACTGACTTGATTGAAAACTTAGTTTAGAGTGAAAAAAGTAAGCAGTAGTGTAAAATCACTGAGCTGATGAAGTGCCCTGTAGTTGTTCCATTATTCATTTTAAACATGTTGATGATCTTGGTAGATGAGGTAGAAAAAAATCAATAAGCAGTAAGACTTTTAAGTAAATCTTTTTGAGTTTTTGGATTGATATGCTGAAATGTGAAATGTTCCCAAGGGAAGACCTTTGATCTTTAGAACTCAAAATTTTACCTAAGATAGATTGAATAAGTCAAGAACTTAGTGGTACCACTATTTGGCTTGCTGAAAATGTTGTGTTTTATCTACAGTTATCATCGCTAGCAAGTGAAAACAAAATTTTGGTAGTGAAGCTAAAGCAGACATATAAGGAGGCTTAAGGACTTCAGCCACTGGCCATGCATGAGGTTGGTATTTTGAGCTTTGTTGACTTGCTTTTTGATTTGTACTTGTAAATGATTGATTGGCAAGCATCTCTTAACTAGTTAACTTGGAAAAAGTAAGTATAACATTGTTCTCCTTCAATTTTCCATTGTTCTCCTTTAAAATATATATTGCATGTAATGAAAGATTAACATTTTATCATTTGTATGAAGTTTATAATTTTTTCAGATATGAGCTATAGCATCAAGATAAAAACAGATTTAAATATTCAAATAACTAAAGAAATTCTTTGAACTTTAAAAAAGTAAGGGTGATAATAGAATTTCAATCTATGAACTTTTTCATTTCCCAGGTGGACAGGACTTTGCAAAGAAGATTTTGCAAGTTAATGAAGTGTAGCCTGCAGATTCAGATGTCAGATGTTGGCAGTGTGAAGAGAACAAATGTAGGGGTTCTTGATTTTTCATATCACTTCTTGTTTTACCGCTCTCATCTCATCTGTGATTAATTTGTATTTCAATTCCATAAATTTGTTGTATGTTTATGTAAAGATAATTTGCAGGAATATTTTAATTCTGTTTATAAGTGTTTAATGCAAAGTATTAATTAATTTTTGTTGGAAGTGTTGGGTTTTGCAGGACCAACTCAAAAGTGTTTTTTGAATCACAAATCACACTTGAAATTCATTCTTTCATCCACCTCTGTTTTATTTGGGTTTTTTTTTTTTTTTTACCCAATTGGTGTGATTTGCTTTATGAATTACCAAACAAGTGTACATTTTAAGAAAAACTACCGAAGTGGGGTAAGTCGTAGATCGAGAATACGAGACACAAAAAGTGAATCATAAGTATGACTTGTTATTTTAATACATCTCGTATAAAAAACTTAAAATATCTCTATATCGTATATCAGAATCGGGCAAAGGTGGCTAAATTTGAAGGCATTTTTGGATTTGCAACGTATCTATAACATTGGTAGGTATCTGGGTTTCCTATGCATTCGGGTAGAGTCACCCAATGCTGATTTTTATTTCATTATTGATAAAGTTAATATTGATAAAGTTAACTCAAGACTTGTGGTTGGAAGAACAGGCTTCTTGGTAGAGCAGGCAGGGTAACTCTAGCTAAACTTGTTCTCTATTTTATGTCAGTTTATACCATGCACAACCTTTGGTTGCCAGAGGGAATCTGTGATAATCTTTGTATTCGTTAATTTATTTGGGGAGGTAAGACTAGTCATTGAGTTAATTGGAGTAAGATTAGTTTACCTAAGACCAAAGGAGGTTTAGGTGTCCAAAAAGCTAGACCTATGAATGTATCTACGCTAGGCAAACACGTTTGGGAGATGATCCATCAACC
This sequence comes from Calophaca sinica, assembly GCA_037113605.1. Taxonomy (NCBI): domain Eukaryota; kingdom Viridiplantae; phylum Streptophyta; class Magnoliopsida; order Fabales; family Fabaceae; genus Calophaca; species Calophaca sinica. The sequence goes on from CM073737.1 coordinate 14,833,536, forward strand.
GGACAAGCTTTGTGTGAGGCTGCTATTTGAGAAATATCTAAAAGACCCACGTTCTTCAGCAAAATGATTATAAAGGATCATCTTACACCTGGAGATATATTGTGAAGGCTACTGAAATTCTTAAAGATGGTTAATCTATCGAGTTGGAGAAGGGGGATATATCTTTGTTATGAAACATGACTGCATAAAGGTAAATTGTGTGGTAGAGTTCCTTTTGTGGACATTCATGATATTTGCCTTAAAAGTTAAGGATATCAAATATCGGTCAGCCACCTGGTATAAAAGCAGAAATTATTAGCATCTTTACTAATGAGTCTTCTCACGATCTTCTTATTTGGGAGCTACTCAGCTAAGACTGCTTATGTTTGGCTCACTCAGACTTGTGCTACTGTGTTAAATTCTAATGTTTATCAATGTACTGAGGTGGCATTTAAGGTGGTCGGAGAGAACTTTTTGTGTTTCATGGTCCAATTCGTGGATGGCATGTGTTTCCCTGTTTCTTCGGTTTCTTTGTTATTTACACCTTTTGCCCAACAATTTATAAAATACCACTGCTCACCCCTATTTTGTTTTTGTACATTAATGTGTTTTCCCCTCTCAGTTGAACGTTTTTAACAAGGTTATCAAAACCGGACCGGACTGAGCAGAGTGTGGATCTTGGTTGAGTTGAAGTCAGGCCAGGAGTCGAGCAGGGTTAGACCGGAAATGAATTAAATTATATTTTCAAAATTTTTAATATAACATATAAAGCACTAATAAACAAAAAAATAACATAATATTTATAACATCACGATATAAAAAATTAAACTCCGCTTAAAATGTTATAAGTCAACATATAACATGTAAAAATTACATATTAAACTAAAACAAATATGTTATAATAACATTATAATATTCAATAATCACAAATATTGTAATGTAAGTACTCTCATAATAATATTAATATATAAATTAATTTTAAATTTTATTATAATATTTAATTTAATCCATCAACATGAAAAAAATGGATAAAAAAATCTCTTATGTGTCAAAGATAATGTCATTTACCATTTTAAAAAAAAATAAAAAATAAAAAATTAATTTTTTAAGAACCGGCCGGTTCCAGTTTTGGCCGGTTTTTTCGCGGTTTTCCCGGTTTTGGCCGGTTTTTTACCGGTTTTCCAGTTTTTAGGCCGGTTCTTATACAGTCCGGTTTTCAGGTTCAAATGGACCGGACAGGGGTCCGGTTCCCAGTTCAACCGGTCGGACCGGTCCGGTTTTAACAACTATGGTTTTTAACCCATTTGTTTCAGCTTTTTGGAACTTCATCTATTACCATGACAGAACTGATAACGTAATTTGAGATAAACTTTATTATTTTGTTTTAATATTAAGAGTAAATACCGCTTTTCTTCATGTAATTTGAGCGAAATCCAGTTTTAGTCCTGTAATTTTTTTTGTTTAGAGTTCACGAAAGAAATTGTGAAGAGAGAAAAAAGTGAGAAATAAGGTAGATTTTGGGTATTGGTTGGAATAAGAGAAAGAGAAGAGAAAAAGAGAAGAGAGAAGTGTTGATTATTTTTTAAAAGACATCAATGTCCTTGACTAAAAATTTAAATAATTTGAGATATAAAGAGAAAATAGGGGTATTGATGGAAATGAAAAAAAAAAGTGCCCAACTTTTCGCTTTTCTTCGTAGTTGAGCGAAGAAATTAAAATGTCATGAGGCCCACAATGTGCTAATTCTCGGCAAACCAATCACGAGAAAATTGCAATCTCTCGCCTTTTTCACTCGTCCCTTTTTCTTTCATCTAGTTCTCGCGGCAAACAATCAGGGCCTTAGATTTTGTCCTTGTAATTTAAGATTCTTTCACTTTTAGTCCTTACCATTAAATCTCTATTAAAAACATTGAATGTTTGTCCCTATAGTTTTAAGATTTTTTCACTTTTTTCACGTAATTTTTAGATTCTTCCACTTTTAGTCTCTCCCGTCATACTTCTCTATTAGCCACGTCAGCTTTTTTTAATAAAGATTTGATGGCAGGGACTAAAATAAAATTTCGCTCAAATTACAGGAAACAAAAGCGGCATTTTCCCAAATATTAAAGAATGCATTATTATTTGTTTTGTTGGTCTAATCCTAAAAAAATATTTAAATAGTATACAATTAACTCAACTGAAAAATATTTTAAATTTAAAACATTTAGCAAAAATTACTGAAAAGAAAAAAAAAATCACATTAACAAAATAAACACAATTTTGGTTTTTTTTTTGTATTTAAACAAAATTTTTTAATGAAGTTAATTAACATCAAAATACTATTGCTTACAAAACGATGGCTTCAGGAAATGAGGAAACAATTAGTTTTTTTTTTCTTTTAAAATATGAATTACATAAAATAGGGTCACGCTACTTTCAAACAAAATAAATTAGGCTCACGTGTGATCTTAAAACCCAAACTGTGGTTAACAACAAGGGGTCCGTCTAGCGTGGACCAGCAAAATACTTCTAAATCAGTGTAGAAGACATTTTTAACCGTAGGATATATAATATTTTGATTTGACGGATGAGATTAGCGATCGGGAAATGGTATTGTAGATTGTTTTCGTTATTGCAGATAGGATCCTCAAATTCTCCACCGAGGATCTGATCCCCAAATCCTTCATTGAGCATTTGACGATATCAAGGTTACAAGGGAGGTGCGCAGCAAAATCACAAACGTTTAGAATCTAATTGTGCATCAACATTCGTGAATATCAGATATGACGAGCTTTTATTTGAGTTACCATAATTTGTGGGTGTTCCGGATACACTAAGAAGTCCCACATTGCTTGGGAATCAAGGCCAATGGGAATTTATAAACACCAATATGCCTTGACCCTCTGAGGCGCCTTTTAAGGACAAAATCATGAAAGCCCACATCACATGTGGCCCAAAGTGGACAATACTTCGGAAAACGATGCTGCGGATTTGAAAAGTTGGTATGCCTTCTCTCTTAATTACAAATATCAAAGTAAACTACTAAACCACTAAGATTTGATTATATGCGTTGTAACATTTGTAAACTATGAATTTTTAGCTTTAGATTTTCCATTATCTTTTTTCACCCCGCTTCCAAACATGCCATATATAGAATACCATGTTTAAGAGAAGGAAATTATGATTTGCCTTGGAGAACAGGGATGGATATACTGGCATGAAGAAGCAAATTTTGGATAAGATGGTTGTTCTAGAAGAAGCAACCAAAATTATTTCATTATATGAGCTGGTATTATCAAAACAGGTGTTGATTATTCTATTATATATTGGTCAAAGCTTCCCAATACACCAAATTAGTTACATCTTATCCAATCTCACGTCCCAAGTAAGTAGCTCAGTTGGTGAACTAAGGTACGCTGAAGGAGTATAAGCTAGATGTCCCGGGTTCAAACCCGGGAAACTAACATTTGATATTTCTAACAATTACTAACAACTAACATTTGCTTATAATAAAAATAAAAAATAAAGAAAAATCTTATCCAATCTCACGCCTGAATCAATGTGACAATGATTGTGAATTTGAGCTAAGCAATTTGACAATGAGAAATGTATGAGTCTAGGCCATTGGTCTTATGCTTCATATGTTTCTTAAATGCTATCAGTCGTCTGTTGCTCATATTTTTGTTTATCATTGCAAGTATGCAACTGGTTATATGATGCATTTATAATATATTGATATTTGATTGCTCATGGCTTACAAAAAACCAAGGTAATAGCTAATAATATTGATAGTCTCATATGATAGAATAAAGTATATTGATATGGTGCTTCCCAAGTAACTTTGAATTGTGGATTGAAAAAATTGTACCACGATGGACGTTTCATGGGACAAAACCTGATTCTAGTTTCAGATTTATATCTTCCCCATGTTAAGGTAATTCCTTTTATGATTTACAAATTATTTACCGTGTTGACTAGTTGGTTCCATCAGTTTGCTTTTTCTCCTTCTAGTTACTATAAGTTCTGCAGAACAAATAAGCTAAACTGTCACACAGACAGATTTAGGAGATTCTGATATCATAGAGAAATGAAAGAAACATACTAGTTGTTACTATTACACGATAACAATATCATATTCAATCACTGGCATCTTGTTTCAACAAATTTATTATGCTTCAGCTTGTATGATTGAATATCTTTTTGAATAGTGAAAATTTTACTTAATAATTTGTTTTAACAACCAGGTTCTGGTATGTCTTTTCCAGTTGCCACTGATATTATGTTCTATACTACGTCTGACCAAAATTGGGCACCTTTCTTTCACCTTCTCCTTCCCTATCTTTTGAGACCTGTTTTATTTTCCCCATTTTTAATGTCAGCAGAGCAAAAGTAATAGATCCCTGGAAAACAATTTAGTAGTCTGATTTCTCATAAGATGTTATTGAATTCTTTTGATAGGAACATAAGATAAAGGATGTTGGTCAGGCCAATTGGCATAAGGTCTGTTTTGTGCCAACAAAGGTAGATGCCCTTGTGATTGGTTTTATAAAGTGGTTAAAGAAGTATGCAGGTGGTCAAGTTGATTGGAGAGGAAAATTGTTAGATACTGGACTTTGGGCCTGAGCCCAATAGAGGGACTGAATAGAGAAGTTAGAATATTGCTTATGTGGCAGTTAGTTGGGATAGAGAACGGGATTATATGGGTAGAGGAAATGGAAGAGGGATTCGTTGAGCATTTTATAGTTAGGCCTTAAGAGGTTATGACAGAGAGAGAAATGTCTCTTCTCAGAGGAGCTTTGCTCTGGGACAGTTAGGAAAGATCTTCTTTCCTGTATTTCCTTTACTTTTCAGTAAATAACACAAATCTTTTCCTCATATTACTGTTCTATTATCTCTTGATTTTTGGGTTCCTATCAAAAATGTAGTTGGTCACTTCCTCCAATACCTCTGAGAGAACAGCTTATGGACAGGTAACTCGCATAAGATTACATTTGAACATGGAAGTTTCATTTAAAGACCGACAATTTCCTATAATATGTGAAGATTTAAGGGAAGAACTTTACTGAAGTGAAGCATAAACCAATATTTTTTTTGTCTTCTTTCAATTTAACATGAATATAGGTTGTCTTTCTCATCTTCACTTTTTCGTATATTCATAGGTAATTTAGGTGCATCAATGTTCTTTTCATTGTGCAACAATCTTATTTGTTATTACATCTCAATTATTCTAGGGACTGGATCAGCTTTGCTCAGGACTTCTCCAGCAGAATAATTTGATGCGGTGGTCATCAATTTAATGTTCACCAACCCTGCAATTTTATGATTCACTGCTTCAGACACAAAAGCATTTACTTAATCCATCAGTAAGCGTTGTATGTGCTAACCAGCTATAGGCATATTTTGTGTAGTTTCCATTGAGTAGGTCATGATGCATGACTTTTGGAGCAGTTCACCTACGCAGGAATTGCTGGGAGCATATCGGGAGTAGGAATCAATCCTAGTTGTAACTGATTCGGGTAATAATCTTCAAGCTGGTAGCACTTCCTCCAACTTCATTTTGGGGGTGAGAAGCCAGTGGAGAGAAGAGAGGGACATATTCATTTTCTTTTTACAGATGCTTTAGCAACTTATTCACCTAGTGCTCGGATTGGGACATCACTGAGATAGGAACTTCAAGAAGATATTGGACAAGAAGCTGATGAAGACAAAAATAATACTAACCAGTCATCATGCAATAACAACTTCTAGGGGCATGATCCCCATCTGCTGCACATTCATGCCTCTTGTTTGATCAAGAAGAGAAATTTTAGACACACTACTACCAGTCTACCACATCATCTCTTAGGTACTCAAAATAACTACTTCATGTGGGTAACAACATTTTAAATATGAAGTCCATCTCTATCATGATCCTCATATCCATATAGATATTAAATGATAATTTGAGTGCCTATCGCAAATGGTAGTTGATAAAAATAATAAGTTAATAACAACTCTACCAGTTTACAATATTTCATTTTCAGTTATAAAATGCTCTGCCCCTCTCTTTTGTTTCATAAACTTGCTAGTTGCTATTGCCCTTCTTTCTACACATCAAGGTAGAATTGCAAAAGCTCTGAAAAATATAAAGTGGCAAAAATTATTATTTGCACAATATATATTTCATAATTACAACAAGTTACACCTAGCAAGTAGATAGTAACCATGTTAGTTAGCTGTAAGCAGGCACAGGTTCAAGAAAGAAGAAACAATGCCACCAACCATGGATGAGTCCCAACCCAACCCATCAACATTTTCCAAACTTATTTCTCAATATTGTTCTTTGGAACGGATAATCCTTCCCCATCATCAAGCAATATTCTATAAACTTACAACTCACAGTCCCCAGTTGCATGTCCTCCAACTTCAGCCTATTGAAACAATAGTCAGAATACAAACACACAGTAAATGATCACTCTCAATCTACTACTTGGTTTTGTTCTGCCCTACCAAATTTTGTGAATGTAATTCTAGAAATTGGGAAGTAGGAATAGTGTGAAAATTCAAATTAAGCTAGTTACCTAGGGGAGACCATGACTTCACTAAGAAATTAGAGCATGCATGGAAACTAATCAATATGAAGAAACATGGAATAGATCAGATCAGTAAGTACAGAAAAGATGCAAAGGCCATCATAAAAAAGAGGGGGTCATCCTTTGCCAGACAACTCCAAATGTGGTAAAAGGATTGAGTGGTGTAATCCCCTAAAAAAGGGGGGATTCGATGGTGCAAAGGTAGAAGAATAGGGAAGCAGCAAACATGGGAACATCTCCTTAATTAGCCAAATTATAAAACCCTTTTCAACTGAAACATTAATCCTCTTCTTTTTCTTTCACCTGATTCGAAAACCCTAATACTCGAGGGGTTGCAGCAATGGGGGTAAAGGGGAAAAAGAACAACGATTCAGTTAGCAACAAGACAGACAATTATTCACAGAAGAAAACGAGAACGAAGAAAAGGTAGACATTGCTACCTCCGTCTTCCTCTCTGCCCTTGCACAAAATTGTGTCCTCAGTTTTACCCCTTCTACTAGTGCAAAATGCAGGAAATAGGGACCTATACGCAATTTGATAAAACTCAATAAAACCGGAAATGACCGGTTATTTCAATGGTGGACTACATCACAAGTAGTCCACGGTAGTCGTCACCTCATCATACATTCCTTTCTTTCCAACTCATTACTGAAAAGCATTCTTGGTGGAAAATTTTTCACTATGCTATAAAAAACAGTAGCCTATGTAGACCTATTATAACAAGTTATCACTATCTCTCTCTCTCAACTATGTACAAACAACGACAATTTGAGTAAAAAAAACAAATTACAAAAACTTGTGATGATTACCCCAACAAGGCCACACATGACACACCCCATTTCTTGTAAATGTTAAGCAAGAAAAATCTCTTGTTATGTGAAAGCATGCATGTTCTAGTGCCAAATGAGAGCCTCATCCCCTTCTGGGTTTCTTCAACTTCCGCTTTAACCTTTTCATCGAGACAAATGAAATCAATAAATGCCATTACAAAAATAAAATGATGAAAATCTGACAAATTTAAACGCTGAATTATGGAATTACCAAGAAAATGATTAATTACCTCTTGGTGGAGCCATCGTTGAATCCAAATACACCCTTCATTATTGAGTTTACATCCACCGATCGCTCCTTCATCATCATATCATGGTACATTTTGCTTCCAATCTCTGTAATTTGTTCCTCCACTTCTTCTAGTGGTTGGTCTATATTAAGCTGAAGTTCACCTTTCTTGATTACCGTAACACCAAAACCATTTGCTTTCGCTTCTCGAAAAGCATCCTGTCACATGTAATAGAAGTCTATTATCTATTTGAGAAACCTAACTACATTACGGACACATGGCAAAAGCCCATTCATCTATTTTGTCGCCAAAAACCATTTTCCCACCAAAATTTAACTACACTGTAGGTTTCATTTTTCTTTGTCACTCGTGCTCAACACGAGTTCTCTCATCTAATCAAGATAACATTCAATCACAAGCATAAACAGAAGTAAAGCTTTCTCAGGTCAATCAATCTTTATAATAATTTATCAACAAATTCAATTCTAAATTGATTTATGGAACCAATAACATTGGTTAGAGAAAACAATTGAATACCTTAGGAGGCCGCACAACAACAAAAGCATTTCCATTTCCAAGCATATCCATATGAGCCTGAATTATGTAACAAAGATTTTTGCAGTCACCAGGATCTTCGAAAGCAATCACATGATATGGCTTAGGCTCCAATTCAAGATCTGCAGCCATCTCCAACGAATAAAATCCTACTCTCTGTTCTCCATCTTCAATTGTGTACAACTCAATGCACTGACAGAAAACAAACAAATTGATTCAGCATCAATAGTTCGAACATCAACATTTCATACTCAATTTCAATGTTTGCTAGTGAAATAGTGAAAACTAAGAATAAAATATATATTCATTCATACCAGTACATATGAAAGATCTAACCACCATAAGTAATCTTCTTCTTTGTCGTCCGCATATTCACGATATTTGCTAACCACTGCTTGCGGTCCGAACAACTCCATCTCTCTTTTGAGCTTGTTGAATTTCTTTTCCATGAAACTCTTACTCTTATCAGGTAATCTGTTCATCACATCAGCTGCTTCCTCTATTTCTTTTTCAGTGATCCATCGATCCAAATCCTTCCCCATATCCTTCATTATGGACTTAATTTCTGGATCTGTCTCGGCATTGTATGACTCCAAAAAACCCTGGGACCATTTCTTTGTATGCTGCCAATATTCCTTCCCTGATTTTTTGCCAGCTTTAACAGAACCATCACTTCCTTCAATAACAGTCTTTGGAGTTTTTGGCTTTGTAATAGGTGACGTGGAACCATCTGATCTCTTTATTTGTAAAGAGGAATCAGCTGATTTTTTAGCAATGTCATTCTCATCCTTCTTCACTTGGTTCGTATTTTGGGTGGAAGATGTCTTTCTTTTATCTAGGAATTCATTTAGGCACTCGGGAATTTTCTCCACTGGGGGCCCTTTCCACCGCGGTACGATTTTCTCCGGTGGATCATATATACTGATGCCATCTAGAGGAATTAAAGACAAGTATTAGCATGATGTTTAAAACTATTCAAAAGAAAAATGCTAGCTAATATAATTTTAGAAATAAGTAAACAACCTGATCCGTAATCAAGATTTTCGATATTTGAATGGAGCCATTCATGGAGGTGAGAAAGTTTTTTATTTTCTTTCTCCACTTTATTTTCAAGACCTCTAAAGAAAGCTTCTTTATCTTCATCATTCATCAAATAGAATGGGTCCTTCCCAAACAGTTCATTATCGCGGACTCGAAAGACAATGTCTCTAAGATGATCATCCTGCATCCAGTCAAGTTCTCCACCATCTTCAAAAACTCCAAGTGATTCTGTCTCGGTGGGTATATCCAAAGGTTGATCAACTCTCTCTTTTGCAACCATGTAGTTATCCCTAAATCCAGCTCTAATTTGCTTAATTATGGGCTCAACTTCATGGAAATTTTGCTCCAACCAATTTTCTGTCTTTCCAGATAGTCTTTCCTCTCTACTAACACCATTAACTCCATGGTTTGAAATGGTCTCAGACTTTCGAAGATCTCCTACTCCCGGTTCCACTTTGAAGTAGTTAATCTTTGTTGGGCCAAATTCCTTATCCTTCTGATCAGAATCTTCACTAGGATTTATGGTAGGCTTAGAACCTGATATCCCATTTAAAGCATCACTTCTAATTTGCTTAATTTTGGGCTCAACATCATGGAGGTTTTTCTCCACCGATAGACTTGCCTCTGTACCAATGCCATTGACTTCACAACCTAAAGTGGTCTCAGGCTTTTGAAGGTCTTCTAATCCAGGTTCAATGCCAGAATCTTTCAAGCAATCGTTCTTTGTTGGGCCCAGTTCCCTATCCTTCTGATTAGAATCTTCACTAGATTTTATGTCGGGCTTAGAATCTGATATTCCATTTAATGTGTCACTTCCGGACACAGTTGTATTCATATCCAAATTTTGGCGCCTCTGGTCATTAAAATCAATAATACTTGAAGACTTCAAATCAACAATATTTTCTTTCATGAGTTCAATTTCAGATTCTGTTTCAAAATCTTGTTTGTCATGTTTCTTTGAAAGATAATCCCTAGCTTCCTTAACAGACCGTATGACCCTTGGCCTAGTGTTCACTGAACTTCCATTTGTCATAAAGGAGCCATTAATAGGAGTACATGAGGACCTGTTGTCTTCTCCATCCTTCAGGTGTCCAGCATTTTCATTAATTTCTATTTCCTGTTTATCGATTTCCCTATCACCAAGAACTATGACATCCGAAGCACGCAAATTGCATTCATCAGCAGGAACTGTCTCATGCAGGATTGAGTCATCAACATTCTCTGTGACATCAACAGAAGTTTGCAGAATTGCATTATTACCTGTCGTTTTCCTTGCAACTTCATTTTGATGATTACCTAAATTGTTATCTTGTTTGCTATCCTTTTTAATGACTCCATTCTCATTGGATGATTTCCCGATCACAGGGTCATCCATTTCCGTATCACTACTAACTCGAGAATGATCACTTCCCTCAATTTCTCGTGCCCGCCTAGCCATTTCTCTGATTTCTTGAACTTTATAGTCCATATCCATAGATCCAGTTCTCACTTCATTAGATGAACTCTGAACTACAAGTTTATCAGCAGAAGCCTTAGCTTTTAGAATATTGTTCTTAAGTTGTTCCTTATCTAACTTAGGTCTTTTCAAGTCTATCGCCGGTGCCTCCGAAGGTTTAGAAATAACTTCAACCGCGCCTTTTGTCAGCATCTCTTTCTCCTTTCTAGCCTTCATCTTCCTCATCATCATTTTCTTCTCCATTTCTGTGTACTGAACCTCCTTATTTCCAAAACTGAACAATTTCGTCACTGCCCACAGGACAACCAAGACAACCAACACTTTGCTTCCAACCCTTGAAACCTTTGGAAGCAATCCGGGTTGAACGACAAAGCCGCGAACAGCCTTAACAGAACCACCCTCCTCCTCACCTTGAACCACAAACTTAGCCACAGAACTATTCCTTGCAATTACATTATTACCATTCTCCATCTCCCTAGCCAGGTTCTTGGCATCCAAAATCTTATACCTCACTTCAGATAAGTCCTCAATTACATCTCTCTGAACCCTGCTTCTTCTCAATATCTCTTCTTCATCAACTGAGACCCTTTTGACACCACCAATTGAATCCTGATAAACAGTAAATATAGGACCAGAACCTATGCCCCAATACTCAATATCTTTCCTATACTGTTCAATCCAATTCTCCAAATTATTCAACAAAACAGATTCACCCAAAAGATTGGATTTTGCTTTTTCCACTTCAAACACACTGTCACCATCAATAGGCACCCTTTGAAAACCAACATCACTCTTTTCCACGCTGTTACTGGAAACAGAAGATGTGTCGGTGGGAATGTGATTAGGGCGTACCTGGTGATCATGAAGGAGCTTCTTCCTCAGGGAATTGCGGCGGTTGGTGGGTCGGCCAAAATGGGCACAAGTTTGAAACTTTCTGCTTGTGGAATTTGAAAGGTAGAGTGAGAACGGGGTTCTGTGAAATGGGGAGGTGAGTTTGCTACGGTTTGGTGGGATTTTTGGGTTAAGAGTTTTGGGGTGGCAGAAAGTTGGGATTTTAATGCTTTTGGGGCTTGAAGTGTTGAGAATGTCCATGGATAAGCAAGATTGAGAAGCTACACAGAAAAAAGCAGTGAGGGCATCGTTGAGTGAAGCTTTTGCTCAACTTTGGAGCGTGAGAAATGGAAACCGCACTGAGTCGGGAAACGCCCTGATTTTAGTGCGAGTTTTTTGTTTTTTTTTGGTACAATTTTTTAGTGCGAGTTGTTTTTTTTGGCAAGTAAAAACGGTAAAACAGCAAATACACGTACATCTAAATGGCAATATCACGGTTTGAACCTTGATTTTGATGTCTCTATGTCGTTAAAATTGCCAAAACAACCAACAATAGGAGACTTTTTAGTACGAGTTGAACAAGTGATTTTATTACCCCAAAATTCTATTTTCTCTTTTCACATGGCTTAATTTAAGATTTTACTCTTTTCATAGAGAAGCTAAAGGAAAATAAAATTTAGTAGGAGTATAGAATAATATACTCTTAAGTCTTAAGAATAAAATGATATTTTTATGCAATACTACGTTTTTTTTAATATATTACACATTTAATGAGAATCAAGTTAATATTATTTTGATCTTAATTTTAATTCTTTATCTCAGTCAAAAATAAACTAATTCTTTCTCAATTTAAAGAGGATTTTTGTTTATGAAATTTATAAATAAATACTTATTTTAATTATTATTAAATATAATTTAATAATTATAAATATTTTAAGTAACATTTTTTTATTAATTAAATTATTTTCAAATTTTAAATCCCTTTATATTTTATTCTTAACATGATCTTGTCTAAAATTTTGGAGTCTTATGCAAACTTATTAGAGAGATCTATTATAAAGTAAATTATCAATCATAATATTACTCTTCCAATTTTTTAGCTGCAAAATTATTTATCAAGGTTTATAATTATATAATTTTAATATTTTACTCTCAATATATTATATGACTAATTCATCCGATCTATCTTGTAATATTGTTGATTTCAAATTAAATATAAGTAATTTCAATTTTGAAAAACTTCTTTTTGCTAACAAGTATTGTTAATAATATTCTATATACAATGCTTCCAATTGGGGAAAAAAAATATAATCTTTTGATATAGTTTAATGGTTCTATTGCAATGTTAATTTCTTCTATTAACTTTTTTTTTTGGGTACTATTTCTTGTATTAACTTTTTCTCAATACATTCAATTCTAAAATTAAATCAAAACCGTCAATATCAAAATGTTCATTAATCTTATATTTTTTTTTTAAAGATTGATGCAATGTTTTTGCAATTTTAACCTAAAAAATATGAAGAGAAGAAGGAAAAGAGATAAATGAGAGAGCTAAGAAATGATAGTGTGGTTTTCTTCAACCCTTCCTAAAAGGTGGGGAGATCTCCACAGTGGTGCTAGAGCTAGTGGTATTAATGAAATTATACTTATCGAAAAAAGAAGAGCTAAAAAAATTTGAAGACAAAATATTAAAATTTTGTGAAATAAATAGATGATATAATATAATCGTTAAAAAGAAACAAGAGGTAAAAAGAGAAGCAACATGTATTATTAACCAACTAGTTAATTATTATAGTTAGTTAACTCTCCAACTAACTGTAGCTAATTATTATTATTATTATGTCAAAAAAAAACTGTAGCCAGCTCATGTAACTAACTTATTTCTTCTTTCTCCTAGCTTATTGATGTATACAAGTTTTAACAGTGGTTAATGGTTATTGTAATAATAGTTAAATAAAATGAGGTTTTATTATTTTAAATACGATTTTTCAGAAATAAAAAATGCAAAGTCGTGGACCCTATCAACGACTTTGCCCTAATTTTTTTTTAAAAAGAAAAAACTAAGTCATGAATGGGGTTCACGACTTAGCTAAAAATTAAAAATAAAAATATAAAAAAAAGGAGAAGTCGTAGATGGGAACATGACTTATCCCAAAATGGTAAATAAAAAAAAGCTACACTAAATTGGTAATTTTCAAATAAAATTGCACCGATTTGATAAATTTCCTCATGATTGACTGTGGAAGTGTTGACATTGACTACTCTAAAAGTGTTGTCTCGACATATTCTAGACTAGAATAGATAATACATACTCCCTCCGTAACAAAATATAAGCAAAAAAATACATGTATCTACATGTACTATATTTTGTTCCAGAGTGAGTAGATTGATTGAGATGGTCTAGTTCGATCCGGTTTTACTTTTTTTTTTTTGTGCTTTAAGTTCCAATTTTACAATACCGAGTATATTTGAATATTTTCATGATTTTTTTAAGGAATTTTAACGTCATACTAGAAAACAACTAAACTTGATGAGAATTTATAATGAGACTTGATCCAACTCATTACGTTACTACGTATGTCTGGATATCGATCAGGTGAGGAATCGACTATAATTGAAATTGGACTTTTGTTTGCTTAATATTACTTTTATCTTATGATCCCAAAATGAAGAAGAGGAATGTTTTATTGCTAATAATCAATTGTGACTACCAATTTATTTTTTCTCATAATTTTACATAAAAACATATGATACAATAAACATTAGGTCATATAGCAATTACTTATTTTTGCGAGATTATTATTATAAAGTTTTTTTATTAATCACAACTTTGAATTTGTTAATTCAACAGATAAAGTGTGTGTTTGGTTCTGCGGCAACAAAAATTGATTTTGATTGAATTGATTTTATAAAATTGGTTTTGGTTGAAAGTGAGTTAAACATAAAGTGATTTACGTTTAGATATATTCTCGAAAAAAATAATTTTTATGAATTCATGTTGTTTGGATAGTTTGGATCAAAATTGCTTTTAGGTATACAATTACCAAAATGAGTCCTAACATGTGTGTGTACAAAAACAAGTTTTTTTTATTTTAGATAATTATTTAAATTTATGTTAATTTATTAAATTTAATATAATTGTATAATATTTAAATTTACATTAGTATAATTTTTTGAATTAACTGCAAATCAATTAAAACACTACAATTTATCAATGACCAAAAAAATTAAAATACAATTTTAAAGCAATAAGTAGCATGTAAACACTAACAGTACTTTCATAAGCAATAATTTATTTTTAAAAGAGATACAACTTTTATAATTCAACAAGCCTGAGAACGGAATGATAGAGGCAAAGATGAGAAAATATAACTGTACACTTTAATGAATTCTAGAGTCAATTCTCACAGACCATGAAAGCTACTCTCCCTAGCTTTAATTATGAACCGATTTTGGAGGCCAAATCAAGTTGAAGACCAGGCACCCCAAACATCAGTAAAAACCAGTGAAATGGCTTTTCACACGTGTAAACTCAAGTCTAACGGTTTTAAACGTGGAAACAAACGAGCACAAAATTTAGTTTGTAAACCTCACTTTTGGATTCATTTCTTGCTTCTAGGGATCCTTTTGTATGTCATTTTTAGAACTCGTTCCCAATCTTTGAGTTCTCTTTAATTATCATTTGGATATTAATAATGAGTATCCTAATAGTATTGATTAAAACATATTCAATGCACCTTACTATATATTTTAATTACTTAAAAATGTCGTATAAATTAAATATTATTTATATCGTAAAAAAATTCCTTTTTATTAAATACAATTTGCTTTTATTTCAGCGTCGCTGTAGGCAATCCTTAACATGCTTCTTATAAAGTGGTACCAGTCATTGAGACAGCTCATTACAACTGGATGCAATTGTGTACCATGAGCCTCACATTACACTTCTAATTAGAATTTTCAGAAAACAATGTAAAAGTGGAACAACCAACATGTGTCAGCTATTATTATGGATATTAAAGGCAGTGAATATCATATATATGATTTCTAAAAGGTTGGAAAAAAAATGACAAGGCAAGTATTGTCTATGGAAAGTATGTAGAAAAGTTCAAACAACAAAATAAAAAAAAATGCAATTAGCAATGCCGAATTTAAACATTTTTATGAGAAAAACTGCCGAAGGAATTTAGCATATGATGTACATAGGAACATAGATTTGACAAGTATCTTGGTTAGAAAAGCGAAAGGAACTTGTTATTTGTAAGTTGGAAGTAAAACCTCCATCACAAAAACTTGTGATGATTACCCCAACAAGGCCACACATGACACATCCCATTTATAAGTGTTAATGGAGCAAGAAAAATATCTCGTTATGTGAAATTATGTATGTTCTAGTGCCAAATGAGAGCCATCATCCCCTGGATTTCTTCAACTTCCGCTTTATCCTTTTCAAATGAAATCATTCAATACCATTATAAAAATAAAATGATGAAAAACCGACAAATTTAAAGGCTGCATTATGAAACTACCAAGCAAATGATTAATTACCTCTTAGTGGAGCCGTCGTTGAATCCAAATACTCCCTTCATTATTGAGTTTACATCCACCGATCGCTCATTCATCATCATATGATGGTACATTTTGCATCCAATCTCTATAATTTGTTCTTCCATTTCTTCTAGTGGTTGGTCTATATTAAGCTGAAGTTCACCTTTCTTGATTACCGTAACACCAAAACCATTTGCTTTCACTTCTCGAAAAGCATCCTGTCAATGTAATAGAAGTCTATTATCTATTTAAAAAACCTAACTATATTACGAACACGTAGCAAAAGCTCATTCATCCATTTTTACCGCCAAAATCCATTTTTCCACTAAAACTTAACTACACTGTAAGTTCCATTTTTCTTTGTCACTTGTGCTCAACACAGGTTCTCTCCTCTAGTTAAGATATCATTCAATCACATGCATAAACAGAAGTAAAGCTTTCTTAGGTCAATCAATCTTTATAATAACTTATCAATAAATTCAATTCTACAAATGATTTGTGGAACCAATAGCATTGGTTAGAGAAAACAATTGAATACCTTGGGAGGTTGGGCAACAACAAAGGCATTGCCATTTCCAAGCATATCCATATGAGCCTGAATTATGTAACAAAGATTTTTGCATTCACCAGGATCTTGGAAAGCAATGACATGATATGGCTTAGGCTCCAATTCGAGATCTACAGCCATCTCCAATGAATAAAATCCCACTCTCCGTTCATCATCTTCAATTGTGTACAACTCAATGCACTGACAGAAAATAAATTGATTCAGCAACAATAGTTAGAACATCGACATTTCATACTCAATTTCATGTTTGCTAGTGAAATGGTGAAAACTAAGAATGAAATATATATTCATCCATACCAGTACATATGAAAGATCTAACTACCATAATTAATCTTTTACTTTGTCGTTTGCATATTCACGATATTTGCTAACCACAGCTTGCGATCCAAACAACCCCATCTCTCTTTTGAGCTTGTTGTGCTTCTTTTCCATGAAACTCTTACTCTTATCAGGTAATCTGTTCATCACATCAGCTGCTTCCTATATTTCCTTTTCAGTGATCCATCGATCCAAATCCTTCCCCATATCCTTCATTATGGACTTAATTTCTGGATCTGTCTCGGCATTGTATGACTCCAAAAAACACTGGGACCATTTCTTTGTGTGCTGCCAATATTCCTTCCCTGATTTTTTGCCAGCTTTAGCACAACCATCACTTCCTTCAATAACAGTCTTAGGAGTTTTCGGCTTTGTAATAGGTGTCATGGAACCATCTGATCTCTTTATTTGTAAAGAGGAATCAGCTGATTTTTTAGCAGTGCCATTCTCATCCTTCTTCACTGGGTTAGTATTTTGGGTAAAAATTGTCTTTCTTTTATCTAGGAATTCATTTAGGCACTCGAAAACTTTCTCCACTGGGGGCCTTTTCCACCGCCGTATGATTTTCTTCGGTAGATAATGCTAGCTAGAGGAATTAAAGACAAGTATTAGCATGGTGTTTAAAATTATTCAAACAAAAATGCTAGCTAATATATCAACTGAATACTACAAAATACGCTTATAAGAAATCTAGGAACATGTTAAAAACATTTTCGTGTTCATGTGCCATATAATTTTAGAAACACGTAAACTACCTACTCCGCAATCAAGATTTTCGATATTTGAATGGAGCCATTCATGGTGGTATGAAAGTTTTTTATTTTCTTTCTCCACTTTTTTCTCAAGACCTCTGAAGAAAGCTTCTTTATCTTCATCATTCATCAAATAAAATGGGTCCCGCCCAGACAGTTCATTATTGCGGACTCGAAAGACAATGTCTATAAGATGATCATCCTGCATCCAGTCAAGTTCTCCACCATCTTCAACAACTCCAAGTGATTCCGTCTCGGTGGGTATATCTAAAGGTTGAGCAACTCTCTCTTTTGCAACAATGTTGTTGTCTCTAAATCCAGCTCTAATTTGCTTAATTATGTGCTCAACTTCATGGAAATTTTGCTCTAGCCAATTTTCTGTCTTTCCAGATAGTCTTGTCTCTTTACTAAAACCACTAATTTCATGGTCTAAAGTGGTCTCAGACTTTTTATGATCTCATACTCCCGGTTTCACACTAGAGTCTTTGAAGTAGTCAATCTTTGTTGGGCTAAATTCCTTATCCTTTTGATCAAAATCTTCCCTAGGATTCATGGCAGGCTTAGAGTCTGATATCCCATTTAAAGCATCACTTCTATTTTGCTTAATTATGGGCTCAACTTCATGGAAACTTTTCTCCTCTGATAGACTTGCCTCTGTACCTATGCCATTAACTTCACAATCTAAAGTCGGCTCAGACTTTTGAAGGTTTTCTAATCCAGGCTCGATACCAGAATCTTTCAAGCACTCGTTCCTTGTTGGGCCCACTTCCTTACTCTTCTAATTAGAATCTTCACTATCATTTATGTCAAGTTTAGAATCTGATATTCTGTTTAATGCGTCATTTTCGGACACTGTTGTATTCATCTCCATGTTTTGGCGCTTCTGGTCATTAAAATCAATAATGTAGCGACCGAAAAATCCGGAAGGATTTTATTCGAGTTTAATGGAGCCGCCACCAATGATTTATTTATTAGGGAAAAATATTGGAAAAAACCCTATTAAGGAAAATGGTCCTTGAGACCATATTAATTTGGGTTCGGGAGTCGATTATGCGTAGGGAAGGTATTAGCACCCTACAATATCCTTTCGAAAAAGGTTACCTCTAATTAATTGTGCAAAATTTATATTAACTTCTGAAAAAATATTTATTTCTCTCTTATTAAAAAAAAAAGAATAGACAAAAATTTACAATGATGAAATAAAAAAAAAGGGGTTTAATAAAAGTT
Source organism: Calophaca sinica (assembly GCA_037113605.1). NCBI lineage: Eukaryota > Viridiplantae > Streptophyta > Magnoliopsida > Fabales > Fabaceae > Calophaca > Calophaca sinica. The sequence continues at coordinate 14,852,422 of CM073737.1, forward strand.
GTTTATTTTTGCGCTTGACAGAGTGGGCTCCGCTCCTACGATCTCAGTGCAAAGTGGAGAAATCAAAGGCTACGAGTTCTTGGGTAGAAAATGATTGTGTGTTGATTGATTTTAATAAATTTTTAATTTTTATGGTTTGCGTAGTGACCAAACCAAAAGTGGATTTAGGCGTAATCACTACTAATATTTTAAGATTTTTTTATTTAAGATTTGTGTAATGACCAAACCAAAGAGGATTTGGATGGTCATTGATTTTTAGGAGTTTTCTAGATCGAAAAGTTTGCGTAGTAGACTAAACCGAAGTGGATTTAGTGTTGTCACTACTAATTATTATTAGATTTTTTTTTTTATCAAGATTTGATGATGACCAAACCAAAAGAAGATTTGGAGTAGTCATCGATTTTTAAGTTTTGAGATTTTAAAAAATTAGTAGTGGCTAAACCAAAAGTAGATTTAGTGTTACCACTACTAATATTTATTATTTAAAATTAGTCAAGACAACAAAAATAACAAGTAATAACTACATCAAAAACAAGATAAATGATGGGGAAGAAAAAAAAAAAGTGGGCCAAGCCCAACGTTTCATCAATAGTTTAAAAAAAACATAACAACTAAAAATCTGGAAGTTTATAACAATTAACAGGGATGCAAAAATAAAATAAAGAAAAGCAAAAGGGAGTGCGACGGATACCTCATTCTTGGTACCAATTATTTTTTTTTAGAGAGGGGGCATAAATAAAAAGGAACAGGGGTGTGAAAAGAAAAAAATAAAAATAAAAATAAAAAGGAGCAGAACATGAAATAAGGGGGGGGGAATTAAACCTAAACACACACACACACCAACACAAAACAAAAGGAAAGAAAAGATGCACCTTATTCGATGTGAAGAAAAAGAAGAGGCGAGAGTGAAGGAGGGAAAGAGAGAGAGAGAGAGAGAGAGAGAGAGTGGTCTGAGAAGGAGAAGAAGAGGAGGAACCCCGAGGTTGGGATATGAGGGAGGATCGCCCTCCTTGGAGGTGGAGTCTTGTGCTTGTGCCAAATTTGGCCACATGGCCATGTGGCAAATGAGCCTGGAGGGGCGTGCGAGATGTGAAGAAAACAAAGGGGGAGGGGAGAGAAAGGAGGAACAAGGGGAAGGTGAAGGAGGAAGAAGAGAAACCTTTTTTTCTTCTGCTTCTTCTGCGTTTTTTTTTAGTTCTTCTCTTTTTTTCTCTCAATTTTCTCTCAAATTATTGTGTATAATTGGTACCAAGAATGAGATATCCAATTCTGAAATTAAGTGCAATTTTTCTTCCGTCCCCCCTGTTATCTCTTCTTGCTCTACTATTTATAAAAAAAAAAGGTTCAGTTTGTCAACTTGAGACTGCAACTTGTATGCTAAGTGTGTGCTAAAATGATGCTGAGGAGATGGTAACATGTGCAAAGTCCAGATGATATCAATGGTTTGAAAAAAAATTGCAATCAGTGACTTTAACAACTGATGCTCCTCCTTTTTGATTAAATTGCATTGTTTGTCAAACTTGGTTGTGAGATGAAGAAAAAGCAAGAGGCATATGGGGACATATAGTCAGAAGACATAGTTTGTAGAGTGGTGAGGAGATATGCAGAGGACTTTGGTGAAGATATCTGATGACTTTGTGAAGGGTGAAGTGTGGAAATCTGACTTTGATTTTTAGTTTTGAATTTTAGGTTTTTTTGTTGTTAATAACGCTTGTAATGAACTGTGAATGGGCTAAAAATGGCCCGGCTCGGCATACGATCTCCCGACTGCGTCATACGACCTCTCCACACCGGTCGACGCGACCTCCTCCCACAACTCGGCACGCGATCTCGGCTTTCGACGCGACCTCCCACAGACTCGGCGCGTGCGACCTCTCCACAACCTGGGCGCGTGACTTCTCCACGCTCGTGAGCGACCTCCCACGCACTCGGCGTCACGACCTCTGAGATACGGCTCGGCACCACGACTTCTCCACGGCTCGAAGCGACCTCCCCACACCGCAGACCCGACCAACTTCGATGCACGCGATCTCCTCCACGGCTCGGTGTACGACCTCTCCACAATTCGGGATATGACCTCGCTCGATGCGCGACCTCCCATTTCATTGCACGCTAAAACAAAAAAAAATGAAAATATAAGCGGACAAAATTGGGGTATAACAAATAACACTTGAAGACTTTAAATCAGCAATATTTTCTTTCATGAGATCAATTTCATATTCTGGTTCAAAATCTTGTTTGTCATGTTTCTTTAAAAGATAATCCCTAGCTTCCTTAACAGACTGTGTGATCCCTGGTCTCTTGTTCACTGAACTTCCATTTGTCATAAATGAGCCATTAATAGGAGAACCCGAAGACCTGTTGTCTTCTCCATCTCTCAGGTGTACATTATTTTCATTAATTTCTAATTTCAATTTATCGATTTCCCTATCATCAGGAACTATGACATCTGAAGCACGCAAATTGCTTTCATCAGCAGGAACTGCCTCATGCAGGATTGAATCATCACCTTTGTCAGTGACATCAACAGAAATTGTTTCCAGAATTGCATTACTATCTGTCATTTTCCTTGCAACTTCATTTTGATGATTACCTAAACTGTTATCTTGTTTGCTATCCTTTTTAACGACTCTATTCTCATTAGATGATTTCCCAATCATAGGGTCATCCATTTCTGTATCATTACTAACTCGAGAATGATCACTTCCCTGAATTTCTCGTGCCTGCCTAACCATTTCTCTGATTTCTTGAATTTATCGTCCATATCCAAAGATCTAGTTCTCACTTCATTGATGAACTCTGAACTACAAGTTTATCAGATTAGGTTTTTTTATGTCTATCATCGGTGTCTCTGAAGGTTTAGGAATAACTTCAACTGCGCCATTTGTCAGCATCTCTTTCTCCTTTCTAGCCTTCATCTTCCTCATCATCATTTTCTTCTCCATTTCTGTGCATTGAACCTCCTTGTTTCCAAAACTAAACAATTTCTTCACTGCCCACAGGAGAACCAAGACAACCAACACTTTGCTTCCAACCCTTGAAACCTTTAGAAGCAATCCGGGTTGAATGACAAATCCACGAACATCCTTAACAAAACCACCATCCTCTTCACCTTGAACCACAAACTTAGCCACAGAACTATTCCTTGCAATCACATTATTACCATTCTCCATCTCCCTTGCTAGGTTCTTGGCATCTAAAATATTATACCTCACTTCAGATAAGTCCTCAATTACATCTCTCTGAACCATACTTCTTCTCAATATCTCTTCTTCATCAACAGAGACACTTTTAACACCTCCAAATGAATCCTGATAAACAGTAAATAGAGGACCAGAACCTATTCCCCAATACTCAATATCTTTCCTATATTGTTCAACCCAATTCTTCAATTTATTTAACAAAACAGATTCACTCAAAAGTTTTCATTTTTGTTTATTCACTTCAACCACTTTACGATCATCAATAGATATCCTTTGAAAACTAGCATCACTCTCTTCCGCGCTATTACTAGAAACAGAAGATGGGTCGGCGAGAATGTGATTGGGGCATACCTGGTGATCATGAAGGAGCTTCTTCCTGAGGGAATTGCGGCGGTTGATGGGTCGACCAAAATGGGCCCAAAATGACCTCCATCACAAAAACTTGTGATGATTACCCCAACAAGGCCACACATGACACACCCAATTTATTAATGGAGCAAGAAAAATATCTCGCTATGTGAAAGTATGTATGTTCTAGTACCAAATGAGAGCCATCATCCCCTTCTGGGTTTCTTCAACTTCTGCTTTATCCTTTTCAAATGAAATCATTCAATACCATTATAAAAATAACATGATGAAAAACTGACAAAATAAAAGGCTGAATTATGGAACTACAAAGCAAATGATTAATTACCTCTTGGTGGAGCAATCATTGAATCCAAATACACCCTTCATTATTGAGTTTACATCCACTGATCGCTACTTCATCATCATATCATGGTACATTTTGCTTCCAATCTCTGTAATTTGTTCCTCCATTTCTTCTAGTGGTTAGTCTATATTAAGCTAAAGTTCACCTGTCTTGATTACTGTAACACCAAAACCATTTGCTTTCGCTTCTTAAAAAGCATCTTGTCACATGCAATAGAAGACTATTATCTATTTAAAAAACCTAACTACATTTCGGACACATGGCAAAAGCTCATTCATCCATTTTTACTTCCAAAGTCCATTTTCCCACAAAAACTTAACTATACTATAAGTTCCATTTTTCTTTGTCACTTGTGCTCAACACGGGTTCTCTCATCTAGTTAAGATAACATTCAATCACAAGCATAAATAGAAGTAAAGCTTTCTCAGGTCAATCAATCTTTATAATAACTTATCAACAAATTCAATTCTACAAATGATTTGTGGAACCAATAACATTGGTTAGGGAAAACAATTGAATACCTTAGGAGGTTGGGCAACAACAAAGGCATTGCCATTTCCGAGCATATCCATATGAGCCTGAATTATGTAACATAGATTTTTGCATTCACCAGGATCTTGGAAAGCAATGACATTATATGGCTTAGGCTCCAATTCGAGATCTACAACCATCTCCAATGAATAAAATCCTAGTCTCTATTCATCATCTTCAATTGTGTACAACTAAATGCACTGACAGAAAATAAATTGATTCAGCAACAACAGTTAAAACATCGACATTTCATACTCAATTTCATGTTTGCTAGTGAAATGGTGAAAACTATGAATAAAATATATATTCATCTATAACAGTACATATGAAAGATCTAACCACCATAAGTAATCTTCTTCTTTGTCATCTGCATATTCATGATATTTGCTAACCACGGCTTGCGGTCCAAACAACTCCATCTCTCTTTTGAGCTTGTTGAGTTTCTTTTCCATGAAACTCTTAATCTTATTAGGTAATATGTTCGTCACATCAGCTGCTTCCTCAATTTCTTTTTCAGTGATCCATCGATCCAAATCCTTCCCCATATCCTTCATCATGGACTTAATTTCTGAATCGATATCGGCATTGTATGACTAGAAAAAACCCTGGGACCATTTCTTTGTGTGCTGCCAATATTCCTTCCCAGATTTTTTGCCAGCTTTAACAGAACCATCACTTCCTTCAATGACAGTCTTTGGAGTTTTCGGCTTTGTAATAGGTGCCGTGGAACCATCTGATCTCTTTCCTTGTAAAGAGGAATCAACTAATTTTTTGCAATGCCATTCTCATCCTTCTTCACAAGGTTCGTATTTTGGGTGAAAGTTGTCTTTCTTGTACCTAGGAATTCATTTAGGCACTAGGGAATTTTCTCCACTGGGGGCCCTTTCCACCGCAGTATGATTTTCTTCAGTGGATCATCTATACTAATGCCATCTAGAGGAATTAAAGACAAGTATTAGCATGATGTTTAAAACTATTCAAAAGAAAAATGCTAGCTAATATAATTTTAGAAATAAGTAAACAACCTGCTCCGTAATTAAGATTTTCGATATTTGAATAGAGCCATTCATGGAGGTGAGAAAGTTTTTTATTTTCTTTCTCCACTTTTTTCTCAAGACCTTTGAAGAAAGCTTCTTTATCTTCATCATTCATCAAATAGAATGGGTCATTCGCAGACAGTTCATTATCGCGGACTCGAAAGACAATGTCTCTAAGATCGTCATCTTGCATCCAGTCAAGTTCTCCACCATCTTCAAAAACTCCAAGTGATTCTGTCTCAGTGGGTATATCTAAAGGTTGATCAACTCTCTCTTTTGCAACCATCTAGTTATCCCTAAATCCAGCTCTAATTTGCTTAATTATGGGCTCAACTTCATGAAAATTTTGCTCCAATCAATTTTCTGTCTCTCCAGATAATCTTTCCTCTCTACTAACTCCATTAACTTCATGGTATGAAGTGGTCTCAGACTTTTGAAGATCTTCTACTCCCAGTTCCACACCAGCGTCTTTGAAGTAGTCAACCTTTGTTGGGCCAAATTCCTTATCCTTCTGATCAGAATCTTCACTAGGATTTATGGCTGGCTTAGAACCTGATATCCCATTTAAAGCATCACTTTTAATTTGCTTAATTTTGGGCTCAACTTCTTGGAGATTTTTCTCCACTGATAGACTTGCCTTTATACCAATGCCATTGATTTCACAATCTAAAGTGGTCTCAGACTTTTGAAGGTCTTCTAATCCAGGTTCAATGCCAGAATCTTTGAAGCAATCATTCTTTGCTGGGCCCAGTTCCCTATCCTTCTGATTAGAATCTTCACTAGATTTTATGTCGGGCTTATAATTAGATATTCCATTTAATGTGTCACTTTCGGACACAGTTGTATTCATATCCAAATGTTGGCGCTTCTAGTCATTAAAATCAACAACACTTGAAGACTTCAAATCCACAATATTTTCTTTCATGAGTTCAATTTCAGATTCTGTTTCAAAATCTTGTTTGTCAAGTTTCTTTGAAAGATAATCCCTAGCTTCCTTAACAGACCGTATGATCCTTGGTCTCGTGTTCACTGATCTTCCGTTTGTCATAAATGAGCCATTAATAGGAGTACATGAGGACCTATTGTCTTCTCCATCCTTCAGATGTACAACATTTTTCTTTAATTTCTATTTCCTGTTTATTGATTTCCTTATCACCAGGAACTATGACATCCGAAGCACGCAAATTGCATTCTTCAGCTGGAACTGCCTCATGCAGGATTGAATCATCACCATTGTCTATGACATCAACAGAAGTTGTTTCCAAAATTGCATTACTATCTGTCGTTTTCCTTGCAATTTCACTTTGATGATTACCTAAACTGTTATCTTGTTTGCTATCCTTTTTAATGACTCCATTCTCATTGGATGATTTCCCGGTCACAGGGTCATCCATTTCCGTATCACTACTAACTCAAGAATGATCACTTCCCTCAATTTTTCGTGCCCGCCTAACCATTTCTCTGATTTCTTGAACTTAATAATCCATATCCAAAGATCTAGTTCTCACTTCATTAGATGAACTCTAAACTACAAGTTTATCAGCAGAAGCCTTAGCTTTTAGAATATTTTTCATAAGTTGTTCCTTATCTAACATAGGTTTTTTTATGTCCATCGCCGGTGTCTCCAAAGGTTTAGGAATAACTTCAACCGCGTCTTTTGTCAGCATCTCTTTCTCCTTTCTAGCCTTCATCTTCCTCATCATCATTTTCTTCTCCATTTCTGTGTACTGAACCTCCTTATGTCCAAAACTGAACAATTTCTTCACTACCCGTAGGAAAACCAAGACAACCAACACTTTGCTTCCAACCCTTGAAACCTTTGGAAACAATCTGGGTTGAATGACAAAGCCGCGAACATCCTTAACAAAACTACCCTCGTTTTCACCTTGAACCACAAACGTAGCCACAGAACTATTTCTTGCAATCACATTATTACCATTCCCCATCTCCCTCACTAGGTTCTTGGCATCCAAAATCTTATACCTCACTTCAGATAAGTCGTCAATTACATCTCTCTGAACCCTACTTCTTCTCAATATCTCTTCTTCATCAACAGAGACACTTTTAACACCTCTAAATGAATCCTGATAAATAGTAAATATAGGACCAGAACCTATGCCCCAATACTCAATATCTTTCCTATACTGTTCAACCCAATTCTCCAATTTATTCAACAAAACAAATTCACCCAAAAGTTTTTATTTTTGTTTATCCATTTCAACCACTTTACCATTATCAATAGATATCCTTTGAAAACCAGCATCACTCTCTTCCTCGCTATTACTAGAAATAGAAGATGGGTTAGTGGGAATGTGATTGGGGCGTACCTGGTGATCATGAAGATGCTTCTTCCTGAGGGAATTGCAACGGTTGGTGGGTCGGCCAAAATGGGCCCAAAATGACCTCCATCACAAAAACTTGTGATGATTACCCCAACAAGGCCACACATGATGCACCCCATTTATAAGTGTTAACAGAGCAAGAAAAATATCTCGTTATGTGAAAGTATGTATGTTCTAGTGCCAAATGAGAGCCATCATCCCCTTCAGGGTTTCTTCAACTTCCGCTTTATCATTTTCAAATGATATCATTCAATACCATTATAAAAATAACATGATGAAATACCGACAAATTTAAAAGGCTGAATTATGAAACTACTAAGCAAATGATTAATTACCTCTTGGTGGAGCCATCGTTGAATGCAAATACACACTTCATTATTGAGTTTACATCCACTGATCGCTCCTTCATCATCATATCATGGTACATTTTGCTTCCAATCTCTGTAATTTGTTCCTCCACTTCTTTTAGTGGTTGGTCTATATGAAGCTGAAGTTCACCTTAAATGATTACCATAACACCAAAGCCATTTGCTTTCATTTCTCCGAAAGCATCCTTTCACATTTAATAGAAGTCTATTATCTATTTAAAAAACCTAACTACATTACGAACACGTGGCAAAAGCCCATTCATCCATTTTTACCGCCAAAATCCATTTTTCCACCAAAACTTAACTACATTGTAAGTTCCATTTTTCTTTGTCACTTGTGCTCAACACGGGTTCTCTCCTCTAGTTAAGATAACATTCAATCACAAGCATAAACAGAAGTAAAACTTTGTCAGGTCAGTCAATCTTTATAATAACTTATCAGCAAATTCAATTGTACAAATGATTTGTGGAGCAAATAACATTGGTTAGAGAAAACAATTGAATACCTTAGGAGGCTGGGCAATAACAAATGCATTGCCATTTCTAAGCATATCCTTATGAGCCTGAATTATGTAACTAAGATTTTTGCATTCACCAGGATCTTGGAAAGCAATGACATGATATGGCTTAGGCTCTAATTCGACATCTACAACCATCTCCAATGAATAAAATCCTAGTCTCTGTTCATCATCTTCAATTGTATACAACTCAATGCACTGACAGAAAATAAATTGATTCAACAACAATAGATAAAACATCGACATTTCATACTCAATTTCATGTTTGCTAGTGAAATGGTGAAAACTAAGAATAAAATATATATTCATCCATAACAGTACATATGAAAGATCTAACCACCATAAGTAATCTTCTTCTTTGTCGTCTGCATATTCACGATATTTGCTAACCACGACTTGCGGTCCAAACAACTCCATCTCTCTCTTTTGAGCTTGTTGAGTTTCTTTTCCATGAAACTCTTACTCTTATCAGGTAATATGTTCATCACATCAGCTGCTTCCTCTATTTCTTTTTCAGTGATCCATCGATCCAAATCCTTTCCCATATCCTTCATTATGGACTTAATTTCTGGATCTGTCTCGGCATTGTATGACTCCAAAAAACCCTGGGACCATTTCTTTGTGTGCTGCTAATATTCCTTCCCAAATTGTTTGCCAACTTTAACAGAACCATCACTTCCTTCAATAACAGTCTTTGGAGTTTAACATGGTGGCGTTTAACGTGGTCGGAGGGAACTTTTTGTGTTTCATGGTCAAATCGATCGATCTTCGTCCATTTAATATTATTATATTCAATGGTTTATATTTTTTTTACAGGATACTTGTTTGCAAGGTGATTGGGATGTGACGTGCTATTTGCTGAATGTGGCTCACACAATGCTTTAATTACGATCTGGCGTTCTCTTTTTTTGTTGTTGTTTGAATGAACAAGTTATAAGAATACATTTTCAAAGAAGTAATGAAAATGCTTTTCGGCAACCAGAAGCATATTTTTTCAAAATTATGATATGTTCCGGCAACTCAGTTATCATAATACATTCTCATCAACTTCCAGCAACTGAGTTCCCGAAAGCATATTTTTTCAAAATTATGATACTAGAATACAAAATGTATTTCGGTAATTCATTTGCCAGAACATGTACTGTCTGCGAAAAAATAGCAGAATCGTAAAAATGAACAGAAGTATCTCCGGTGGCCGCTGGGTTGGTCGCAGTGGTCCATTGGGAGGTGTTTCAGTGTTGGGGGTGGAGGGGTGGTGGCTCTGGCGAGTTTTTCGGTGCTGGGGGAGGAATGAGAGTGAGAAGGAAGAAGAGAAATATGGGTTTTAAGTGAGTGGAGGTATTTTGGGGAGGTGTTGGCGGTGGAAGGGTGGTGCTCCAGTGATTTTTTTCGGTGGTTGGTGGTGGAGTACGGTGGTGGGGTGGTGGAGGAGGTGTTACCAATTGACTTCAAACACAAGAGGGGGGTGAATTGTGATAGCGGTGCTTATATAAAGAATTACAGAAAATAAATGACCGAATAATAAATAAAGAACAAAATAAATAAAGTGCTTGAATGATAAAGAGAGAGAACAAAGAAGAGCACGCAGAATTTATGTGTTCGCCACCAAACACCCCCTGTGGCCTACGCCCCGTCCCCAAAGCAAACCACTATGGGATTTTCACTAAAACACTAGCTTTTAAATCAAAGTTCACTAGAAACCTTTACAACTCTAAACTGAGCAATACGCTCAAGAGATATCACCTCTCTATGAACACCTTGGGATTCCTACCCAAAAATAAATGATTTTCACAAATAAAATGAGGCGAAAAAGATACACTCAATAGTGCGGATATAACAAATTGAAGCTCAAATAATACAACTCAAATTTTGTAGAATAAAAAGACTCTCGAAAATTGTGCTCAAATAAGTGTGAGTGATGAAAAATATTTGTGAGTTTTTGGCACTAAAACTAAACCTGCGTCGTTATTGTTTTTTTAAGAAAGAGCACGCAGTTGTTAATTTATAGACCCAAGCCAGAGCGTTTGCGTTGCGTTTTGATTTGTCAGTTGGAAGATTTGGCCAGTTGCAGGGGATCTGTCCGTTGGAATTTGTCCGTTGCGTTGAAAACACGAGAGCGGCTCGGCATACGACCTCACGAAGAGCGGCTCGGACGACCTCGCCACCGGCTCGACAGGCGACCTCGACACGGCTCGGCATATGACCTCACGAGCGGCTCGGCAAAGACCTCGGCACCAGACTCGTATCGACCTCCTCGTCATTTCGATCCTCATAGCTCGATGCAGCGACCTCATCATTTCGACACGGATCATCACTCATCACGCGACCTCGATGGCGACCTCAGCTTGACACGCGACCTCCTCCTCGATTCGACATCGACTTCCTCGAGCTCAACATCCGACTTCCTCACCACCGACATCCGATTTCCTCGAGCTCGACACGCGACTTCCTCCTCGGCTCGACATCAGGGTTCCTCATTTCGACACGCGACTTCCTCCTCGATTCGACATCGACTTCCTCAGATCTCGACACGACTTCCTCCTCATTTCGACATCAGGCTTCCTCATTCGACATCCAAACCACGAGATATGCATGTCAAAATATTTTGTGCGTGTGTGATTTAATTTTAATTGAGAGCTTTTTATTACTACTTACAAATTGTCTTAATAAAGATAAATAAATACCCAGAACCCAAAGACTTGAGAAACAATCATTCTTGATACGCGTCTTGGTATTCTTTTCCACTTTTTGCACGGTTGACTATTTGCAAAGCTCCCTTTTGTCAATCATCAAAATCATCCTGTCAAGGCATGTATTCACAGGAGGGATGGGACGAAGAAGAAGAAGAAATGGGAGGGAAAGAAAACAATTTTGGGTTTTAATTGAGTGGGGACATTTTGGGTTTTTCAGAATTATTAGAGGAGTGAGGGGTGCTAAAAGCAAGCCCCTGTCCCTTTTGCGTACAAGTCCTTCGAAAGATAATAGTGTCTGTTGGTCTTTAATTTACCAATGATTACGTCCATTGTCATGTCGCTTATGCTACCTGTAATATATGGTTGAGAGTAGGGCTGGTTTAGGTCCTTAGATTTTGGGTGCCTTGAGCGAACAAAAACAATGGTGCCCTTGTAGTCTTTTAAATTTTATCCTTCTTGTATTTTTTTGTTGTTGCAAAATCATGAATAATTCATTCATAATCAAAGTTCTTTAAAAAATCACTTTTGATAGAAATCAAAGCAAGAGTGTTTACTCTATCTTGTGATATATTAGATCACAATTTGCAAATAAAATTTGAACAGTTTCAATTTAGAAAAACTTCTTTCAGCAGATGTAATAGTAATAGAGATAATTAATATTATTCTATAAGACGTGCATGTATTAGGAAAACAATTAAATGTCTTCAAAGAACACAATATCATGTAACTTGATTTTGATTCAACGGGTAAAACCTCTAAAATGACTTTTAGTTCTTCAAATATAATTTCACCATCAAGATCATAAGAATTATCTTGATTTAGATAAGTTTCATGATGTTTGCAATATAATTTCAAGTCATTATCAAAGAATGGTATAAGTTTTTCAATATTAAACAAAAATCTAAAATATCTTCTCATATGTGCTACACTGCTCAAAATTTCTACTAAGTGAGTCATTTGCTTGATCTATATTATACAAAAATAATAAATCCTAAAAGGTTTAGTTGTGTATATTCAGAGACATTTGCATCATAGTGTTTTGTCTATGAATTTATTTTTTGAACAAACACATATTCAACTTCCATTTATTCACAATTTTTTAGCACTAACATTAGCGTTTTTTTTTCTTATTGAGACCCTAAATTTTGCACTTAAATGATTATCACTGTTTTAGTATCCAAGATCATGAGTGTATTCTTGTTGACATATACAAAGAGAAATGAAATGCCACGCGTAAGCCAGTCACTCGTTTGTTGACTTGTTTTTAGGAAACAACTCTAATTACTATTTTTGTTTAATTTTTGTAGTAACATTTTTATATAATTTGAAATATATAATTTTTTTATTTTAATATCTATATATACTACTACTTTCAGTCCTAATTATAAGAAAAAATTACAAAAAACACAAAGGCCAATGAGACATATTTAATGTTACAAAATTGACCTCTCTTTGTAAATATACCCCTAATAGTAGTAATTAGGTGCATAAGAAATATACATGTCTATTAAATATACAAGTTTATTAAAATAGGGGTATAAAATATATTTTAGTAATTAATACATCTAGAAATAAGTTCATTTTTCTTATAATTAGGACAAAAAAATCCTCCAAAAATTTTCTTATAATTAGGACCAGAGGTTGTAATAAAAAACAAAATTTTGGTGCCCCTCAACAAACGGGGCCCTGGGGCGGTCGCCCCTCACAACCATGCACAGTGCCACCACTGGTTAAGAGCCTTGTATTGCTTAAGAAGTTTATCAGTTCCCGTTCTCCATCTTGTAGGCGTTTTTATTATATACTTAATAAAATATTGTTATTAATATGCAAGTATCCGTGAGGCAGATACTATGATCCTTACCCCATCTAATAGGAGCCCATTTACTACCTATTTTGGGTAATCCATGCAGGTATCCACAAGTGTAAGTATATTTGCCATCTCTATCTTAACCTTCTAACTTGTTATTTTGTTCACCCGTGCTAAAAATGTATGACAAACCAGAGAAGAGGAATGTGCGGTTTGTGAATTGTAATTTACTCAAGACTTCTTACATATAAAAGATAGTAATTATTTTTTGGGTTAATTATGTTTTTAGTCTCCCAATCACGGGAAATATTCGGTTTCGGTCCTAGAGTTTAAATAGTGTCTAGTTGTCCCCAATTTCTTGAAATGTGCATTGGTCCTCATTGTTTTACTTTAGTCCCTATGATATAATTCCCCCCTCATTTTAGTCCCTATTACCCCTATTACACATGGACAAATTGAACATAAAAAGCTACTATTTGTCACGAGAGACATCTCTCACGAATTTCACGAAACAATACGTGTTCACTTGTTAAAGAATCAACAAATTATAAACTTGCCTTTTTGACGGAAATCACAAATGACCTTACCAATAGAAGCATTTGTAATGTACTATTTGTGAAGTGATTTTCACCACCTTCAACATTTCCCTTAAACATAAATCAAATATTACAAAAGAAAAAAAATTATATTATAGGACTAAAACAAAATAATAAAGACCAATAATATTATTACATTTATGACATTTACAGACGAAAAAGATATTTTTTTTTGAATTAAGAACCAAAATCGATCATTTTTTGTTATACTTGGTGGATTAAGAACATAATTAAGCTTATATATATATATATTTTTTTAAATAACTTTTCCAAGGCTTGGATTGTTGGTTACTCTTCCAAGTCCTGGTGGAAGCGAATAACCACACATATCAATTAATCACCACACATATCAATCAATTAGGGAGAAAAAATTCTCACCCCGGGTGGTGTTTGTGCATACACACACGCTCAGAACCACAGAAGAAGAAAAAGAAGATTCAGAGAATCGCATATCGAAACAAACACTCACTTGCATCCGATTCAAAAACAAAACATGTCTCGTTATTCCTCCTCCAATCTCTTCGCAACCACTCACTCCGATTCCGATTCCGACTCACTGAGTTGCTTCGTCACCGATCTCTTCGAAACTCCCTCCTCCTCCTCCTCGCGCTCTCGCCCTTGTTCCTGCAACGACATAAACATAAACCCCTTCTCCGACGTCGTTTGCGATCTTCATCACGAGGAACTAGGGTTAGGGTTTGGAGATGAAATTGAAACCCAAAACAACGATAACTACGATGCGGTTTTCGATTTCTCACTGAGTCGTGGTGGTGATTCGGGTGGGCTTAGGGTTGTTGGTTTCGGTTCCGATTCGGATTCGAGTGGCGAAGAAGGAGAATTCGGTTCCAGGAGGAACGATGATGATGAGAGGGTTGGTGGTGGGTTTGATGATTTCGATGTTCGATTGTGTTGGGACAGTCTCTGTTTGGAGGAACAGAGGAACCTCAATGAATGGGAGGAGGTGGTGCAGGAGGAGAGGGAGAATCAGAGAGAAGAAGACTCTTCAAGCTTGGTGATTGATGAGGTTGAGGTTGATGACCTATCAGAATCCGTGGCGTCCGGGTTCGAAGAGCCCGGCGAAGAGGCGCTGAGGTACTTGGAGTGGGAGATTCTCTTGGCAGTTAACAATTTAGAGAGGAATGTTGGGTTGGAATATGAGGATGAGAATGTTGCTGATTTGTATTTAGCTGTTCAGGATGGTTTTATATCCACAACTGATTATGATGTTCTTTTTGGACAGTTGTTGGAGAATGAGAGTGTTTTGAAGGGTAGTCCTCCGGCGGCTAAGAGTTTCGTGGAGAATCTCCCTTTGGTGGAATTGACGGAGGAGGAGTTGCGCGGAAAGGACGTGGCGTGTGCCATTTGTAAAGATGAGATAATGTTGGAGGAGAAGGTGAGGAGGTTACCTTGCTCCCATTGTTACCATGGTGATTGTATTATGCCGTGGTTGAGTATGCGCAACACGTGCCCTGTTTGTCGGTTCGAGTTGCCCACTGATGATGCTGATTATGAGCAGAGTAAGATCCATAGGGTGGCTCGTGATCTGTTGGAGCTTGCAACACAGATGTAGCTTTGACTTGTTGCGGTTCAGGTTATACCCCCAAATTTATGTAAATAGCTGTTGGATTTGTCTCACATGTTCAAATGATGATGATGAGAACAGATCCTTTTGTAATTAGTTTTCACGTTGTGGTGGTTTTTTTGGAATAAGTTTTATATCATACTGCATGCACTGGATACTCTAGAAATGGATGCCTGTCAATACTCAAGTTTATATGAAAAAAGTAAAAGTGTTCCACAAGAGGGATCATGTTGATGGTTTAGTATTTCTTTTCATAACTTTATAATTATTGGATTTAAGCAAGCATCTCCCTGTCTAGAGTCATGATGTATAAATTATAAAATGTTGATCATCTGTTTGTCTTTAGTTAGTTTAATGTTAGCTTTATTTCTAAAGAGCTCCTTTTCTAAGGAAAACGCAAAAAATGGATATTCATATTATTCCTTAGTTGAATGGTCTTGTAACTTTGTACAAGTCAACATTGTTCCTATTGAATTTATGATCCCTTTATTTTTTTACTTTGTGTAAAGAAAGTTGTTATTCCATGATTTCCATCCTTATGTTCGCAGAGATTTTACCTTTTCGATTTCTTTTTCAATGTTCTTGGTTAGTTCTCATGGACAAACATGCTATATGTTTATGTATGGTATGCAAAGCGTGTGGAGTGTGGACCATAAGTTCACTCATTATTGTTTCTCCATAAGAAATCTGACTGTAACTAATGCATGGTATCCCACATTTGTCATGGTACCTCAGTTTTGATGCTGATTTCTAGGTGACAACAAAATATTATAAGATGACTATTTCCTAATAATTTTGAAATTATTCTGGAGGATGGACTATGGTGTCATAATTTATTCCGTATTAACTGTTGGAAAGCTGGTCTGGTGTCCTTACCTTGTACAATAATTAGCTTTCAGTTCTGGAAAGTTAGATTTTACATTGTTAGGCATGAGTGAATGTTAAGCTGGTTTGGTTATCCTTGGCTTTTGGTTAAGCTTTTGAGTCTTTTTACACATCATCATCCATGATTTCTTCTTTGTTAAACCATTTGGTTCGGTAAAGATATGATCTGTATTATTTTGCAATCTATCAAGAATGACTTACTTTATATCATACAAATATGACTGACAATGAAGCTGGATTATACAGTATAGACTTAGGGTCCGTTTGATTTGCAAAAATGTGAGGGAGTGGTCAGCATAAAAAATTGCATGATGTCCCTAAAATCATTTTTCACTTTTCTTTTTCTTAGCAAGCCTTCTACTAGTTTTTATGTTACGGTGATAGAGATACAAGTCAATTAATACTATATAAATCATGATTTGTGCTATGCTCTTCTATTCTCCACGAACATGCAAATACTTAACCCCCATAAAAGGCCAAAAATTTGTCACCATTTAAAATGTTTACCTGAAAAAGTTGAATGATTCCCAATTCCCATCAGGACTCGCATATATTAGATTGCAAAATAACTATTGTGAAGATCATTTTTATTTCTGAGCAAGAGATTGATTCAGCCTTGAAAGTCTTAAGTTGAAGAAATTGATTAAACTTCTAAAGTATTAACGCATATCCTTGAGTTTGGTTAATTTAATTTGTTAGATTGTTTGAATAGTTACAGCTGCAACTGCATGTGTATTTTGTTACTGTTAGTTTCTTTTTTCTGGTGATTTTAGTTATGTTGATGCCAAATATGCTAAATGCAATTGACTTCTTTATTTTCTTTTATTAATAGTTATAATGCCTATTTCAATTGTCTTACTATGACACTCATGCACTTTAAAACTTGATTTTGGTGGGAGCTGCTGGATTTTCACCGAAATAAGATTCAAGGTTTTGAGTGTATTACAAGGTTTCAAGCAACAGTGGAAGGGAGCAGTAATTTGAACCATCTATGGGGATCTAGTTTTAAACCTAAAAAACTTGTTAGTTAAGTACTCTGTTTCATTTTTTTTATCTTGTGTGTAAGTTAGCAGATTTAAAAGAAAGGATAGTTTAGATTGCTTCATGAAGCTTTTGTTTATTTGTTTGTTTGTTCATTTATTCTGGCTAATAAAAAATTAGCCAGAATAAAAAATTACTGTTTTTATAAAAAAATTGCCAGTAATTTTTTTTTATAAAAAAATACTGGTGCTACTTTCATATTACTAATGTTCATATACTCAATCTCAAGTAGAGAATTGTGATGCTGATTAATGTTATGTGAAGAAAAATCATGTGGAAGTCACGTTATTGATATATTGCTTTTCACTTTTTTTTTTTTTCCCAATTTAGTGGTCTTGAGCATGTTGTGTAGGACTGCCTGGTATACGAAGGTAAACTATAATCCAATTTAATAAAGAGTTTTTTTAATGGAAGTTTTATTGAAGAGTTAATGACCTGGATATTTATGATTTAGATATCAGTGAAAAAAAGCAAGTTTTGGATTTTTTTTTGGTTGACAAAAACGAAACTACTTCATTTCACTGAAAATAATACTAGTAATACAGTGTGGAACATGATAAAAAATTTGGGGGCTAGACATAGATAAAGCCGCCCTAGTCAAGATATAGGCAGTTTTATTTGCTTGCTTCTTAATAAATTTCACACTAAAGTTTGAGGAGAAAGAGTTTAATTGAGCATAATGTTTATTTTCCTAATAAACTATTTTGGATTTGAAATACATAATGTTATTTTGCTGCAGGTTGTTGCATGATGTAGGGTTAGGTTTGTTAATTGGTTGGAGTTCCAGATTTAGCAATTTATAATAGAAAAATAAAAAGAAAATAACTATTTTGTCTTGTGGCAAATGTAATACTATTGCATAAATGTGAATGCAGTTTAGTAATACATATACCAGAATTGAAGTTAAAAATGATGTATGAATCATAAAAATAATGGTGAAACTATAAACATTTAGCACACGATAATTTTAAAATTACTGACTTTTTTTTTGACGGATACTGATTATTTTTTTAAGAAAGATTAAATTACATTTGATATCTTAATCTTAAGTTATAATAAAAATATTACCACTCATAAACCTTGCTTCAAAATCAAGTCCATACAAGACTGAATAGATTTACATATTGCCTCTATTTTTTTGTCAGAGGAAAAATGTAACATGAAGATACACAACCGCTTGCAGAGATATATATATATATATATATATATATATATATATATATATATATATATATATATATATATATATATATATATTTTTTTTTTTTTTTTTTTTTGCAGAGGCAAAAGAGAGATTTTATTGAAATTGATGGACCAAGGCTTAAGATAAGCCCAAGCCAAGAAATTACAAAGATTAGCCAATTACAAATATGGAACATAGTACCCCCAACAGATTGGCATGTATTCCAATTTAAGGCATCAGTGTATGTTACAGAAAAAACTAAATAGCTATTGATAGTGCCAAAAAGCGCTGTGATCTAAACAGAAACACAAGATTGTCTCTGATGCTCCTATCTTCATCCAGTAGCTGCAAAAAAGTCGCCCCTTTTCATGCTTTTCAACTGATAAGATCAACCATGCATTGACATTTAATACTCCCTGTCTCATTCCCAGCACATGACACAGAGGTTTCAAGGCATGAAACCAAATCCAATACACACTGCAGGATTCATAAACCACTGTGATATTGGATAAGTAAAACCTTTATGTTTTGCCTTCAACCAACTCCAAGAGTATATCTTAGCCTTCTCCACCATTTCCTCTATCGCAGAGGATTTTGAACTGAAAACCGCGTTGTTGCGAGCTTTCCATATTGCCCAAATGCACCCAAACCAGACTGTCCTTAATCTATTTTTAATCACTTTGCCACCTTTAAATAACCCCGCAAATTGCACCAATTGTTGCCATCCAACGTTGTGTATAACAGCGTGTATTCCCAACCACTTACAGATATATTGTGTTGGTTGACGTGGTAAGTTATTTCGACCCTTAGTAAGACAAACATGGTTCGAATTCTAGGAGTGATCAACTTAAGAGGTCGAGTAATTGATGGTTAATTCTCTTGTTCCATCGGCCAAACTGAGGATTAATCCCATTAGTGGTCCAAAGGACAAAGCTTGTGGGGATGGATACCTTGGGGTGCCACTAAGGAGCCAAAGGCTCTAATTAGTAATTGCAATAGTTTACCAAAAAAAATTGTCTTATATTGCCAAAGGAAAGTTACAGTCTTCTGGTAATCTTTCATTCATTCTGGTGATTGTTTCTTATTTAAATATGTGCCAACACAACTAGTTTCAGGTGATTGTACTTTGTGGTCTTTTGGTGATTTTTTCCTTTTCATTTTTCTCTCTCTCTTTTTTTTTGTTTGTTTGTATTCTTTCCCTTCAAATTGAAGTGATTTAGTCGACTGAATCCACTAATTTGCGATGGGCCGTGCTGTTTACAGTTTGACAATTCGTAATAAATCATTTTTGATAAAAATTCTCAACATCACTGTAAAACACTATAATAATTATAATGGTTAAATATGTTTTTTTAGTCCCTATAAAATTATGACTTTTCAAGTTTAGTCCCTATAAAATATGTTTTATAGAGACTAAAAACTTATTTAACACTAAATATAAGTATAAAGGAGACCAGTTCATAACAATCAAAGGAAGATTTGGCATGGTATTGATGTTGATTTCTCATTGAGAACAAAAGATACTATATAGCCAACGACGGTTGACACAGATAGTCGAATCTTTCACTCGCACTAGTTGTGACTTGGGTTTAAATCCTAGACTCTCTCTTGTTGGTAGGTTATACGTAAATTCTATCGTAAGCCCTCACTGAGGTTGGTGGTTCTCCTTGAAATTTTATGAGGGTGTGCCTCTCCTAATCTAACCTTTTTTTAGTAAAAATAAGATACTATAAGATGACTATCAATGCCTCGTAATAATTTTGAAGTTCTATAGAATTTGGCATGGTATTGATGTTGATTTCTCATTGAGAACAAAAGATACTATAGCCAACGGGGGTTAACACAGATAGTCGGATCTTCCACTCGCACTAGTTGTGACTTAGGTTTAAATCCTAAACTCTCTTTCTTGGTGGTAGATTATACGTAAATTCCATCGTAAACCCTCACTGAGGTTGATGGTTCTCCCTGAACTTTTATGAGGGTGTGCCTCTCCTAATCTAACCTTTTTAGCAAAAATAAAATACTATAAGATGACTATCAATGCCTCGTAATAATTTTGAAGTTCTATAGAATTTGTTTAGTATTAACTGCCAAATAAGTTGGTTTTTTTAAATTTGATCAAATTCAAACTTGTTTTTCTTTTTGAAATCTGAAATAGTTTGATGTCAATTTCGAAATTTGTTCAAAACGTACTAACCCAACATAATGCCAAAGATGATCAAACTCTTTTTTCATAAGCCAAAATTCTAAAGTTCTATTCCTTTAAGATCGGAATTAGGCCATTTACCAACCCAAATCTTTTTCAAGAATATTTAACTCTCAATCTTACATTTATTAAGATTATTGTGATGCCTAGTACAATTTGGGATGACAAAAGTACTCACACATGTAGATATCCACGTGGTTTACCCGCAAAGAGATAGGACATAGGTACTTATTAAATAGAGGTGAGAATCATAATATTAACTTTGCAGATACCCGCATATTCATAATTTTTTTTATTAAATATAAAATATATGCTATATTTGTCTTTTCTATAGATAGCATAATAAATTATAGACATATTGAAATATTAGCAATGAATCTTTCATAACGAATTAATTAGTAACTTTAGAAGACTCAAACTTGACAAATGTGACTTTAAATGAACTTGGTTTTGTAAAATTAATTTTGTTAAAATTGAGTTTAAAGTGAAATGATATAGGGTTGTATTTTTTTACTCTAATAGTATGTTTGACGAAAAACTTAACCTAAAGTAAAAGCTTATTTTTATTATCACTGTTAGTTAAACTGAGGTTTCGAAATATAATTAACTTTGATTCGGAGTAACAAAACATCTATATTTTTACCGGAATTACGTTTGATAGAAATCATAATTAATTTTGATACTCTTTACCATGAATCCAAACAAACACTTGGTAATAATAGAAAGGTTATTTAATTCAAGTGTTTGGAGTTATAGAACAAAATGTAACATTGATTTCTGGTAGATTTTTGTCAAGAGACTAAAGTACAAATCAAATCATTTTGGTTGCCAGTAGTTTGATCGAGAAATCCAACATTGTAAAGCTGAGGAAAAATAGGATAACTAGTACTGCTTTTACTCAATCATTCTTACCTTTTCCTAAAACCTTGCAACTCTTGGTGGGAGCATCCATAGATAACTTTTAAAATTTAAAAGGGGAGCAAAAGATTTTGTAAATGAATCGAAATGTACTATGTTTCACTAGCAATAATTGTCATTAGCCAATTGTTATCTCCCTTGTAAGTGATACATTAAAGCAAGGGAGATTAGATCTACCATAAGCTTGAGACATAGCCCCATTACTAGATGATAAGTTGATAACCACTTCGTGAATGAAACTTTATTTTATTTTATTTTGGTATTAGAAAAATTTAGATTAGGGAAGACACAACCCATTGTAAGGTCAAAGAGAACCGCCAACCTCTATGAGAGTTTATGATGAAATTTACATATAACCTACCAACGAGAAAATTCGAGATTCCAACCAAAGTCACGGCTAGTGCGATCGAAATGTCGCGAATTAAACGAACTTTAGTGGTATAGTGAAATTTTTAAATGGGCCACTCATACGCAAATTAAAGTAAATGATGCGTGTTAAGTTTAACTCCTTTTGATTATTATTTTTTTGATATTTTTTTAGGAAAATATTTTGCTAAAAAAGTATTTCTTTAGATATGATAGAAAAGAAACATGCACATGCAGAGCTTTTGTGTAAGAAATCATTGAAGTGGAAAATGAAACTATTGGTTAAAGTGCTTGAGGTTTAGTGATACTAATCGATACCTTAATGTTTAGCAAAAGCCCAAAATTGTGCTAGCCAAGTGAGGGAAAAAGCCCAACTTTTTCTCTTTTTCCTCTTTGAATGGCCTTGGTGATTAGATGGTCAAATTTATCATCTTCTGAGGTGAGATAATTGACAAGGGAAAGATATATATGGTAGACAAATTAAAGCAAGAAAGTAGCAATCGTGTGATAAAGAGCAATAAAATGGAGGAGACAAAAAAGGGGCTTGAACTCACTCTGCTAAACCTCTTGGCCATGTTGCTATTTCGCTCTTTGACAGTCAAAAGCCGATTGGCCAAGTTGCATGACCCAACTTTTATTTGGTCTAAACCTATCCAAAAAGTCATTAGATCTTGAGTAATTGAGTTTTGTTGGATGGACCTATTTTTTCTATTCGCAAGACTCAATCTCTAATATCAGTACACTGCCCAACTTCTCGACCCCAACAATTTTGTCAAGAGTAAATGACGGTTTTGGATTCTATGCAGTCACGCAGTCGTACACGTGGATCTCGGTTGTTAAATGAAAATTGGATGACTCATATTCTGAAATGTATTTGAAAGCTGATTTGGTAAATTCAAAATACCAACCGTGAAATCTTCATTCAATGATCAAAGTCCCTTGACTGCGTGGACTGCGTGTTTTTCCTGACTGTAGAGAATCTTGGTCCGTAAAAGACGAAGTCCACAAAAGACATAATAGGAGGTTAGAGACAAAAACACGAGGAGAGTTCCTCCTTAATTTCTCATCAATTGTTTAAATAACTTACTTTTTCTTCTAAAATAAAATCTGTCTTTGAACTAGTCAATTTCGAATTAACACTTAAGTGATAGTAAGAAATTAATTGTAGTTGAGAAACATTTTCACGAATAAATGTACATCAAGTTGACCAACATTGGGGTGGTTGAGGATGTAAGTAGCCTCAATACCTAGTGAGGGGAATATGGTTTGAATCATAGAAGAGACTAATTTGAGAGACTGAGTAACCAATGATTAATCCCATTGTCGGTCCAATGAGCCGAAGTTTGTGGAAATGCCTTGTGCCACTAGGGAACCAAAAACCTTAAATACGGTGATTTTTCTACTAAAAAATGTACACCAATTTGCTTTGGAGTTTGTATAGTATTCTGTTCTAGTAAAAAAATTCCCCAACCCAAAGCCTAAAAGAGACCATCTCCTAGGGTATTCTAAAATGATATCATCCCTAAAAAAGAGTAAGAATAGCCACCGAAGGAGTCAATCACATTAAGTGTATATTTGGTTTCACTTTTGGAAGAGCCAAAAGTGATTCTACAGACATAAAATTGATTTTGACATGTTTGGGTGCTATCGAATAGAATTGATTTTGCCTCTAGAATTGATTCTGGCTTGAAGCTAGGATTTGTAGCTTTTGTTTCCAAAAGTGATTTTTACTCTCAAATTTATTGTTCAACTTACTTTTGCATGAATGTATCCAAACATAAATCACTTTACTTTCAACTCACTTCTAACTAAAATCAATTTTACAAAATCAATTCATTCAAAATCAATTTTCGCCAAGCAGAACCAAACACACGCTAAGAATATTCGCATTAAGGCCAGTCGTTTGTATAATTTTTTATTTTTTTGAAGTTTTCACTTTGTTCATATGTGCTTTTCTCCTTGAGCAATAGAGGAAAAATCGATAACAACCAACAAGGGTTGAGTGTAGCAGAAAGGATTAGTCTTTCACAGTATGGCGAATCTCTGTGGTCACATTTAGTGCTCGACCGTGTCTCGAATATAATTATTTCTAGTGGAGGATACTAGTGGGAAAGGAAAAAAAAATCGATAACTTGCCCTCTTAAACTCGTTAAAATGATTCCCCCCCCCCTAGATATCGTCCAATATAGTGTACATTTTAAAAAGAATAATCTATTTCTGGCCATTTATGTCATCCGATTTGAAAGTTCAACTTTTTACTGAGCATTAAAATAATGTTAAACATCCATTTTGGGCTCTATGATTGGTGGAAATAATTAATGTCGTGGCCGTGCTATATTGCATAGTGCTATATAAAAGTATCTTTAAGGGGTTAATATTGAAATGGATGTCCCTTTTAACTGCAGTAAAGCCTGGAATCTTGATGACTTGTCTCTACAGTTATAGGCAATCTATACAAGAATTGAAATAAGCCGATGTTTGGTTTTAGTTTGAAACAATAGACACGCGTTGTAAAGGAAAATGGACGCGGAAAAAGAGAAGCTACAATATGTAGAAGCATACGTAGCTTTTGCATCAACGCTGAAAACTTGACGCGGTTTTGATTCAACGTAGGAAAACGAACGCGGGACCAAACACATAATAAAATTCTCTAATTTGAGATCATTCAATTTCTGTTTTTACTTTTCACCATGAATTGGAGTAACATCACTAGAGAAACACGCAATGGACATAGGAAAGAGAAAGGAACAAAACAAAGTTGTCATTTTCATTAATGGAGAAGGAGCCCTTTGATTCCCTAGTGTCCAATTGGCAAATGAAAGATAGCACTTTGAGTGTGGCTCTTGAGAGTGGCTTTTGTTCAACATTTCTACGAAGCATGTGTTTGGTTATACGATAATGAAAATTGATTTTGCTTATAAGTGAGTTGAATGCAAAATGATTTATGTTTGAATACATTTAAGTAAAAGTGAGTTGAACAATAAATTTGAGGTTATAAATCATTTTTGAATACAAAAGCTCCAAATCTCATTCAAGTTTGAATCAATTCTAGAGGTAAAATTAATTCTACTCAAGAACACTTTGTTAAAATCAATTTTAAGTGTGTTTGGTTCTACGGTGACGAAAATTGATTTTGAATAAAATGATTTTATAAAATTGATTTTAGTTAAAATTGTTGAATATAAAGTGATTTATTTTTGAATACATTCACATAAAAGTGAGTTGAACAATTAATTTGAGAGTAAAACAATACTTTTGGAGGCAAAAGCAACAAATCCTAGCTTCAAGTTAGAATTAATTCTAGAAGCAAAATTAATTCTACTTGAGAACACCCAAATATAACAAAATCAATTTTATGTCTCTAGAATCACTTTTGGCTCTCCCAAAAGAAAAACCAAACCTGCACTTAGTATCACTACTTCCCTTCAAATCTAGAGGATATTTTTTTAAGGCTAAGTGGGGAGTAAGAATTATTATTAGTTCAATCAATATAGGTTTGAAAAAATGATAGTGTCTCTCAAGCTAGTGTCCCTTTTTTTGCTTTCCTTGTTTTCTTCAGCTTAATTTTTCCTTCTTGTTTCTGGCTGCCCTTTTGTCCTATTCAAGGAAGCACGTATTTCAAACCAACGTACTAGTACTGGATATGGATAGCATGTATAGGACCCGGATACTCTTAAAGTACCTTAAATATTACATCTCATAATTTGATCTTTTATTTCTAATTTTAGTTACACTATTCAGTACCAAAGCTTTTTCATAGAGGATTCACAAAATTTAACATAATCAACCATGATAGGAGTTAGGACTTAGGTAGGGTCGGTCCAAGGGTAAGACCGTACAAACTCTTACTTTAGGTCCACCAGCAAAAAATGACTCTTTGTATTGGATTGATCTCTGATTATAAAGACAATCGAATTTAAAAAGGCTTCACCTCAAAAAATTAGAGGTTAATATTTTCTTTTGGTCAACAGTGTAGGAGAGGAAGAGATGTTACCAAAATTTCAAGATAATCGGGTCAGTATACTAAAAAGACATTTTCAATAAAATCACGTTAATGTACTAAATTGATCCCTAATTATAAAGAGAATCGAAAGCCTGAAGCTTTTTTTTTTTTTTTTTTTGTAAGATCCATTGAGCAAAAGCCTAATTTTTCACTTGAAGTCCCTCAATATGTTGAGCTGGGATTACAATACATGCATCAAAACTAACAATGCAAGGGGCAGAGGCATCTACGATGCACTTTTTGTTGTTGTTGATGTACTAGTGTTCCACATGTCTAAGCCGTTAGATTGGTATATACCAAATCTAACGGTTTAATGGGGAGATAGAAAATTGTTACATGCTTGTCATAATCATTTACCTAGCAATTAAATTTGTCCCAAATGCTAAAGAGTACAAAACGTATTTCTTACTCTTTGTCATTGTCTTTTAATTAGTGGGTACTTTATTCTTTTTTTTTTTTTATAAATTATACTTTAGGTGAGTTTGGTCTCATGACTCACCAGAGTCGGTGAAAGTCTTTATAGAGGCAATTACGTATTACCCACTAATAAGGTTCTCGTATTGACAGCAGGATTCAAACTCACGTCCTTATGAAATTTGTGTCAAATTCTTACTAATTAGACCTATCTTCGTTTTCAGGTACCTTATTAATTCTCTTGTACTACCAATTACCACAGTGTATGGTAAAAAGAACACTGATTGACATTACTTTTCAAATCTGTATTGCTTTGTGCATAACTATTTCGTAGTTGACGGGTATTGATGATGTATCACACCCAATATATTCCATAGGAATAGGAATCTTCATGTACATAAAAAAAGGGATCTGTGTAGCCCACCAATAACCAAATTTGACTCAAAATTGTAAAATAACAAAAACATTACCTATATAAATTTATTCATATTCATAGATGTTAGGCAAAGCAAAAGCAAAAGCCAAAAGGCTTATCCTCTCAACCCCAGAATCTTGTAGCACCTTTGTGCTTCATTTCATAGCCGTGCCACGACAAGAATTTTTGGTCAAGAAAGCACTTAGTTTATATGAACAATTTGGTTGAGCTGATTGCAGGGACATCACAGGCAATGTTGAAGGAAAGACAGATAAAAACAAAACAAGAAGAAGCAGGGAGACAGATTAGAAATGACATGAAAGAACAAAACAGTGAAACAAATCCTCATGAGGGTGCATATCACAGCATATCTCATACCAATAGTTCCATGGTATTATAGCATTTTATAACTTCAATTTGGGATTCAAGTACATGGGGTGGCTATGTGTCATCTCATGTTAGGAGTGAAGAGAAAAGTGTATCACGCAATGATGTTTCTATTAATTGAGTTCACCTTGCCTTGGTTTTGATAAACAACCATTTACTTGCAACCAATAGCTAATTTGTTTTTTGGTTAATGACGTTGTGAGTAATCAGAGGATGTGAGGGATTGATATCATAGGCTAAAGCAAGATAGTTTGAGAGAAATGAAATCTCAGAACACAACATTGTTGATTGAATAAAAGACAGTGAATGATACATCGATGCTCTTACTTATAGTGTGTTCGGAATCACGATGGGA
This sequence comes from Calophaca sinica, assembly GCA_037113605.1. Taxonomy (NCBI): domain Eukaryota; kingdom Viridiplantae; phylum Streptophyta; class Magnoliopsida; order Fabales; family Fabaceae; genus Calophaca; species Calophaca sinica. Next base: position 14,879,984 of record CM073737.1, read on the forward strand.
ACAACATGACGTGCAGTCTATGAAGCACGGACACAGACACGGACACGATACTGACATAGACACTGCTAATGTCCAAAATATAGGACACTGACACTGATATATATAGATAAAACACAATATGAGCATCATTTATAAAAGATTTAAAATGAGAATCAAGATTGAAGCGAGGCACCAAGATGTCTTTTCAAAGCGGATGTCGATCACACATGGAGTGGGGACGTCACCGGCGAATAAAGCATTGAGAAGGAGCAGAGACGTCACTGCACAAACGAATCATTGATAGGCAGGGAGACATCTATCACGGACGAAAAAGACCGAGAGGGAAGGAGACGTCGGCCAGAAAAGGAAGAAAATGGGGAAGACCGGAGAAGATGAACATGTGTTATAACTTGTTTATCTGAGTGTCCCTTCCCACAAAAAGGTGTCCGTCCATGTCAGGGTGGTGCCTCTATGAATATTTTTTTTAATTAGACAGCTAAATGAGGTGTCTGACACGTGTCGTACGAATGTCAGTGTCTGATACGCGTTACACGGGACACACCTAAATCCAGCAGTGTCTGTGCTTCATAGCGTGCAGTGGGTGTGAAGCTAGTAGTTGGAGCTTCTAGTTGGACGTGTTGTGACACCGTGAAAGCAAATGTTTCCAAATGCTTATAATGATAGTGAGTACTAACTTTCTAACTAATTTTTATAACTACATCCAATAGTGTAACTAAATAATTATTGAATCTCTATTAGATGTTTTGACCAAGTGGTTAAGAATTATTTCCTCTTAACCATGTTAATATAACGTAATCATATTGAGTTTTAAGCTCTAACATGGTAGCAAACCTCTACTTTAACCATAGTTGAAAGCTAATTTTCCCACTTTTGCTTGCAATATACACTTCAACAACACTATCTAAAATTGTGCTTTTAAATTGCTTGATTAATTTATTTACAAGTTTGAAGTTTCATAGTAATGTTAATCAAGGTTTTAAATCAAGGTCCGCGACCGCGATCTGAGATGTTAAATCATGGGGTTTTGACGTCGTCGTGATTGCAACATGGCCACAATTGAAGCTGTTATCAGCTGCATTTGACCGCAATTCTCTGCGATATCAAGAATGGCGACCCAATCGCAGTCGTGTCCGCAACCACCATTTAGGACCTTGATGATAATTATATGCCTATTGTTGGGAATTTGACTCTTCAAATTCTCTTCCCCAGAAACTGCACTTGTGAAAAATTGGAAATACAAAATAGAGAAATAATAACAACATAAAAATTTAACGTGGAAAACTCCCAAACCAGAGAAAACCACCAAATACTCAGAGAAAATCCACTGCAGAAAATTATTACAACTACACAATTTTCTCTCCGCACCCTCAAGACACCCACAAAGCTTCCCACTAGCAAAACTTATTCCTCACACCTCCTTTACAAGAAATATTCCTAATAAATTCTTTTTTTCGATGTGGAGGTTCACTCAAGCCGCAACCACAGAAAGCATACTAAGAATTCTATTAAATTTAAACAAAGAGAGGAATTTATTCTGAGACAAAAGTGCTAGACAAGCTTTTGAATGGTGTACATAAAACCAAGGCCCAAGCCTCCTTTTTATAACAAAGAGGTTCACTCCTCTTTACTATTTTATCTTCGATGGGACTAAAAGTCTCAACACCAACAATCTCCACCTTGTGACTTTGTGGTCCCACAACGCTCCACCTTGATGAAGATTCCCATAGCTTTCGCTATCCCTGCAACACAGTCATGCTCCACCATAAAAGCATAATCACTCAGAACTAGCCATCCCAAACATTTAAACTCGGCACATGTTGAAATATAACCTTGCTGAAAAAACTATGGTGCAACTCCTATATTTGACTCTTATGGAAGTTAATCAGCCATCAACATAAATTTCACCACACACCCTGCATCAATGTCAACCAATGCCCGTGTGTAAAATGTGGTCCCGCTAACATTTAATATCCTTTATCATGGCAACTTTGGGACCCATGCCATAATGATATACATGTCCTTCTTTCAAAAGACATCAAGATCGGAGATAATGTTAGCCTCATTATCAGCATCTCCACTTGCTGACACAGAGCTTTTTTTGCCGAACCTGTTTCTACCTTTACAATTCTTCTTGATGTGGCCGATCGCCCACATCCCCAATGCATATTCTTATGGAATTCTTTCTTCTTCCAACAACGAAGCCACCAATGCGTAACTTTCATGTGGATTGTTACTCCCACCAAGTCTCCTCTCTTCGTAAAGAAGCTTACTAGTAACCTTCGAGAAAATTATTTTCTCCTTACCATGCCCATGAATTAATAGCGCTTCATGTGCTCATAGGACCGTGGAAGAGACACGATCAAATTTTAAGGCCCCGATCCTCATCATCAATTTTAACTCCAATAGATTCAAGCTCAAACAATGCCATTGAGAATACTTAAATGATCTGAAATAGTAGTACCTTCATCCATTTGCAACATATGAAACTTCTTTCAGATACAACCGATTTGAGACGCCTTTGTCCGATACAACTCTCGAGTTTTTCCTGCAGTCCCTTTGCCGGATGCTCCTTCACGCTTCAAGAACATTTTTTGGTCGTGCACGTATTTAATTGCACTTTGCACGCTTCTCAAATCCAGATCCTCCCAATCATCATCGCCTTGTCTGCTTATTAGCGCTTTACAAAGATCACCGCTACTTTTAGAGTAACTCGCTCTTCAAAGCCTTGTGTAAAACCAGATCAATCAACACATCATTGACTTGTATTTGCCACAAGCCAAAGTTGATCTTTCCGCCAAATTTCTACATCAAATCAACCGTATTTGAAACTCGCTCGACATCCTCTTTGGCGTAACCTCCGCTCGATACTACTTGTTGGGAATTTGACTCTTCAAATTCTCTTCCCGTAAACCGCAGACTGTGGGAAAATTGGAAAACAAAATAGAGAAATAATAACAACAAAAAAATTTAACGTGGAAAACTCCCAAACCAAGAGAAAACCACCAAAGACTAGAGAAAATCCACTATGTAGAAAATTATTACAACTACACAATTTTCACTCAGATCCCCAAGACACCCACAAAGCTTCCCACTAGCAAAACTTATTCCTCACACCTCTCATTTTACAAGAAATATTCCTAATAAATTCTTTTCTGATGTGGAGGTTCAAATGCTGTCGCAACCACAGAGCATACTAAGAATTCTATTAAATTCTAAAACAAAGAGAGGAATTTATCTAGAGACAAAAGTTGCTAGACAAGCTTTTGAATGGTGTACATAAAACCAAGACCCAAACCTCTTTTTATAACAAAGAGGTTCACTCCTCTTTACTATTTTACCCTATGTGGGACTAAAAGTCCCAACACCAACACCTATACCCAGGGCAGGCTTTCCATGAGATCTTAAGCAGAACATAGTTTTCTAATCTTTTTAATCACTTTAAGTACAAGGCTTTAGAAGGGCTATTAATTCTCAAAAAGCTTAATAAAACATATCTTCCATGCCTGTTGTTTTCATTTAATTGGATTAATTTATAAATGATCACTTGAAGTTTTTTTTTTTTTTTTAATTTTATCAGCACTTTTTGAAGCTTATTTTGGTAAGAGAACACTGAACTACGAATATATGGATTGTATTAGGACGTAATCAGTAGACTAATTAAGTGGCAGATGTTAAATGGCAGTAGCACTAAACCATTATATTAAAATCAGAATCTATCATAATTAACAATCTTCCACTGCAAATATATACCCAACAGACGTCAAGAGCTTGAAAATTGTTAGTGGATAATCATAACAACTGTCACTACCTCATCAGCAGCAAACGGTAACAACATATATAAATTTTTTTCTTTTTTTCGACGAATAACTGCATATATAAATGAGAACTAACTTTGATGACGTTTGGGACATTTTTCTGTACCCCTAATAGAAAATTGGAGATACTGTTGGTCTATGGCCAAATTGGATTAAAAAAGAACCACTATCTATCTTATCACATTATTGCTAGTGGCCCAAAACATTCCTAGAAGTACGTAAGCCATCTATTGTTATTGTACGTGCAAGTAATATGCTACACCAAGCAAACGTATTGCTTAATTAATACTTGTTCTGCATTGAGATTGTGTAGTAGTGCATTATAAGGTAGAGACTTCGTTGTTAGAAAAAGTTGAAATACAGACGAAAATTAGAGATGAAAAAAATGAATATAGTTTCTGAATTTGGTGACACCAACACTTAGCGACGAAATTAGTGACGAATTTTGTTTTTTTCAGTCTCTAAATTTCAGTCGGTATTTCAACTTGTTCTAGTATCCTAATTAACTTTTTTAAGTTTTACTATTAAGTCAAGTTGTTAAATAAGAGCACAAATCAAAATTGAACTACTTGATCCATTGAAGCTCAAGTAAATTAAAATTTATAGTATATTCAAATTAAATAAGCATATAGGTGAATTACATACATTAATCTGTTGTAAGGTAAGAGCCTAAAGTTATGTGAGGTCTCAGAGTGAACACATCATGGAACTGGGTCTTATTTGTTAAATTTTGGTTAGGTATCAAAATAGATGTGAGACTATAAAATTAGTAGGCCATGTAAAGATTTGGATTCTCTAAATTCCAAAATCCCTGAAGTTTCTGTGTTTAGAAAAATCTCTAGGGTGTTTTTGTCTTTACAGCACCAACAAATTTAGCTCCATACCCTCTCTTGACTATATTTTGCCTTATTACAAGGGAATTTAGAGATTCACAAATGTAGGGAATCGGGATTTGTCATGTAGAGGGTTGAGTGGCGTGGACTAGAGGCCTAAAATAAGGGCCTATCTAGCCTTACCCTTGAGCCGAACTTGAGAACATATTTATTATGTTTGGCTAATACAATACCTTTTCACATGCTAAAGAACATATAAAGCAAGTAAAATGCAATATGCCTGTGAGATTCTTGCTAAAAAAATTGTCGTAATGAAAAGCTGATAAAGTCCCGATTAAAGTACTATATATCCAATATCAAAGATTCTATGTCTTGATCTTCTTCCTCTGAATTTGTAAAATTGGTTTTTTTTAGGTCTTTAGCTCAACAATGTGTGATGCTGGGGTATAATTTTGGTTGATCTAAAAGAAAGAAATGAATTGATTGATTAAATGTTTGTGTATATTTGATGAAATCTCAGCCTTTCTTGTCAACACAACGAGGAAAAAAAATGGGTTATCATAGTGGGGTGCACATACAAAATTTTAAGTGACATTTCCAACCCATGCTTGCTCCCCCTAGCCTATACCCCAAATTTAAAAAGGAGAAATAAAAGACCCCACAAAACCAAAAACATATACAAGAGAAAGAAGAGTGAACATATGTATGACAAAACTATAAGAAAAGAATAAACATATGAGAATGGCTCAATAAGCATATAGGTAGAGAAATTGCTTAGTGCATCAGAATGTATAAGTTATTTTTTATAAGTAAAATACCGTATGGTATATTTTTTATTTTTTATTTTTTATTTTAAAATAGAATAAAAGCACTGAAGTACTGCCTAACCAAAAAAAAAAAAAGAACTGAAGTACATGCGGCGTCATTTCTATGATAATGAAAATGGGAAATATATGATTGCTCGTGAGCTGCTGAGTGCTGACAGTGGGAAATAGAAAATAATGTCAATATATTATTGAAGAATATAACTACCGAACCGGTGTGGACTTTGGATAGCATCGCAATCAAAGACAACGGTGGTCGGAGTGAATAATTAATGGCGCGGCAGTGATGACAACCACAGTGGGTGCATCTATAAAAACTCAGATGCCTAAGTCAATAGTAAACAAAGGAGAGTCAAGCATGGAATGAGATCATACCGGGACAACTTAGTGAGGTGACCTTTTTATATGAGATCGGATGTAGAGGCTCGACGGAAAAGTTCATTGGCTCGACGTGACTTGCATTCGACAGTTGATTAGAGGAACGACTACGATTAGGATCAATGTGAAATCGTGATCCGTGTGATATCGCCTGGTGAACGGTTATGATTGAGAGGAGCGTCTGATTAGACAGTGACGACATCGATCCGTGTGGTGGGATTTGTTCGTGTGATATCGTGTTTTATGTGTTTCCTTCGTTTGGCTTACGATGCTTTGTTCCAATTAATGTGAGCTTCGTTGTGGGCCTTTGAGCTCTGTTCGAATCCAGAACAACTACTGTAGCTGTTATTAAAGAATGTTGATCAGAATAATCATAAAACAAATTATATAGCTGTTATTAAGGTATATAATGTTTTTTATGATGGATAAATGCATCATAAAAAACATAGATGGATAATGTTTTCTGTGTTCAGTGGCGTAGATGGATAAATGCATGCATATGCTCAGGTTCAGTCTCAGTACTCACAAATGGTAGTCCCACAGAGGAGTTTGGTGTGAAAAGAGGACTAAAACAAGGTGATCCTTTGGCTCCTTTTCTGTTTCTAATTGCACCGATTCCAATCGTACGGGGTTCATACAAGGCAAGGAAATTGGGTACTTGCAAGGCTATAAGGTGAGCCCAGAGGTATCTTTTCCAAGCATTTCCAATATGCTGATGATACTATTTTAATAGCTGAACCGCCTTGGGAGAATATTTGGTCTTTCAAAGCCATTATCCGTGGCTTTGAAATGACATCCTACTGTGGTAAATTCAGAAAGCAAATTGATTGGGATTAATGTAGAGATAGTTTTTGGAGGTCAGATCTAATTTCTTGTATTGTAGTGTGGATAGGTTGCTCTTTAAATTTCTTGGCATCCCAAAGAGGTGCTAACCCGTATTGAATCATCTTGGGCCCTCAGTGGATCTCTCTATTCCAAAAGAGGTTAGCCTCTTGAAAGGTAAGTTCCTCTCCATAGGGGAAGGGTGGCTTTGTTGAACCCGGTCCTTTCAAGCTTCATCGCTTTACTTCTTCTCCTTTTCAAGGCTCCAAGAAAGTGCTAAATAGTTTAATAAAAATGCAAAGAAGGTTCCGCTGGGGGTCAGGAGGAACAGAGGAAGATTAATTGCAAATTGGCAACAAGTGTGTCTACCTACATCCGGGTGGACTCTGTGAAAAACTTGGAGGTGTTCAACCATAGTCTCCTATTTAAATGGAAATGGAGGTGTCTTATTGATAAAGAAGCCGTTGCATGATTATTACGCCTAAATACGGCAACTTGCAAGAAGCAATGACGGCCCTCAGTGGAAGGAAAAAACGAGAATCTTTGTGGTGGAAGGATATAAAAGGCTTAAATGCGGCTTGTTTCAAGGCAATTAAAACTAAGTCAGTAACTACGCCTCTATTAAATTCCGCATGATAGATGGATAGGTAGGACCCTCTGAAGAGTGTTTTCCCAGATTGTTTACTGTCACGAGAATAAAGATTCTACAATCCAAGATTCTGGGATGTGGATGGAAAATAAATGGGAGTGGAAATGGGATTAGAGGAGAAATATGTTCTGCTATGAGGAGGAGGAACTGCGATATCTTAAGTCATTATTATCAGGGGTAAGACCGGATAGAGAAGATGCTGATGGGTGGGTTTGGAAGTTGGATATCTCGAAGTACTTCACAGTCAAGACAGCGTATTCGGATCTACTTGGTCACTTAACACAAAATGCATCGGAAGTGAATTTTATAAAGGCTATGCGAGGCCTATGGAAATGCAGAATTCCGTCTAAAGTTAAGGTATTTGCTTGGAGGCTATTGTTCAGTCGCTCTTCCTGAGAAGAATTGTCAAAACGAGGCGTGAATTAAGCTAATTCTCATAATCGGGGTTGTGTCTTCGCGCAGAATGCAAAGAGGAACTCCGCGGCAACACTTATTTTTTTCATGTTCAACGGTTAATATTTGGTCACAAAGGTTACATCATGGCTGGCTTAAGGTGTGCACTTCATTGTGATTTGGTTGAACTCTCTTTTACAAAGGTTGAGGTCTCTCGCGCCCAAAATAGTAGATATTTATTTTGCAGTGCGCCACAACGCCGGGGCGATCCGGTCTATGAGAAATAGGATGATATTTAGAGGGGAGGCTGCTAGCTTTACTGCAGTGCTGGCCTACATTAAAATAGTCTCATGGGGATGGTTTTTGAGTTGCGAGAGGAGGGATAAACATATTATGTTTTCGGACTGGTTTAATTGTCCGTTACGGTGTCTATGACAGGTGGTGGCTGTGGCGAACGCTTTTTACATTGGTGGAAGCGTACAAATGACATTTCACATTGGAAGGTGTTGTTCGGACCGATTATGCCGATGAGGTTGCTTGGCTTGAGTTGGTATAGGGAGGTGGCGAGGATCGATGTAAGTGGGATTATATGAAAAAGGTGGGCTTTATTGTGTGATCATTTGGTGGGTGTGGCGTATTTGCTTTGCGTGGAGGTTAAATTGATGGGTGATGCTAAATTATTGGCGTGGTTATGGTGTGTTATATGGCTACCGTGATGGAGCATTTCTACGCAGGATAAAATAGAAATCTGTCAGACAAATGCAAGAATACGGGTGATGTGGAAGTTCAGCAGATACTGCCTAATTTTATCTGTGTTGTTTGTGCTATTTTATTATGTTTTATGGGTCTTGTAATGTTGGAGGGTTAATATTAGGCAGTAACCAACAATGGTTTAGCTAGTTTGTTGGTTGGTTTCAACTTTGTGTGGTTGGGAGGTGTACTCTTTTTCCTCTCTTGGTCTTTTTCCCACTGGGTTTTGGCCCTGAGAGGTTTTAATGAGGCACTCCCTTTCCCGATTATTTGTATATATGGGTTCGGAGTACCCCTTGTACTCCTGTTAATAATATATTTTGCTTATCAAAAAAAAAATGTTTTTTATGATTGTTCTGATAAAAATTCCTGTTATTAACTCTCATTTTAACCATAGATTATTAAAAAATATAAGTGATACTAATGTAGTCTTATTGAATAATTAAGATTTCAATATAATCTTCACTTTTATTTGTGTATGTATTTGTAAGTATAAATTACATAAAAAGAAATAAATTGTTATTGCTTTCATTGATTATGATATTATAATGATATTATTTTTTTGACAATACCAATTGATACATGGTGTCAAAGTTTTACCCTTACATTATTCAATAATTTTTTATAAAAAATAAAATCAATCAATGTAACCATTAAATTATGTTAGTTATTTTGTGGTGGAAATATTGCAACTAAGAAGAAGAAGAAGAAGATGATGATGATTGTGTAAGACTCCAAGATGTGTATAAACATCAGACTTTAGATTTGATTCGCTCTATCAATCCCTTTAGATTGAATGTAAATGGTTAAATAGCGAATCCCCTTCACGATATAATGGAGTTCCCTTGATATGGTTTGTATTTCCATACCAAGCGTATCGATAATGGTAAATTACAGAATAATAGTCTCATTCCTTAACTTTGCGCATAAGAAGTGATTTGGAGATTTGAGTTTAGCAGAGTTTCGATATAGACTAAAGAAATTCGTAGTGTTTTCGGTACGCAAATTGCCTCTATTTGTGGAGCAATTCATGCCATTTAGTGAAGGGAAGCAACTCTCCAAGAGTTTCAATAATGGTCAATTCGAAGCGTTAAGTATTATTAACGTTCAATTTATGAGTGATAAAGTGATGCGGGACATTGGGAGCAAGTTCGAACCTGCAACGCTTCCCATCCCCTCCCCATCCCCCCGTCCCCAACCATCTGTACTAAAAACAAAAAAGATTATGAGACCAACAAATCATTAGCTTAACGATTAGTGCTCACACTTTTCCACTATGGGGCACCTAGTTTGAAACCTGTGGATTTTGGAAATCCCTCACATGTTAAAAGTTCTCATAACGTATATTGAAGTTATAAAATTCTATACAAATTTAAAACTATTTGATTTTCATCAAAACTACTTTATTTTAACAAAAAATATGTAATTTAAAACAAAAGAAAATGTTTATTACTCTCTCATTTTCTCAATGCATGTTGTTTAAGGTTATTTGCAGTTACCAAGGAAGAGCTTTGTGAACAAAATTATTCCTGTTATATCCTCAACTTTCAATTTCCTGGGGGCAGATTCTCTGCAGTTGAGGCGGGAACTGCCCCCTGCCTTTCTCTCTGTCCCTCTCATCCAACACCTTTTCTCTCATTTTGTTTCCCTCTCTTTCTCATTTTTTTCTCTTATCAAAAAAGCCTAAAGGTAGGAAAAGTTAAGAAGGAAAGTCAGAGAATCCAAATCCCAATTTCCCACTCCACCCATTTAGTCTTTCTCTACATTGAAGTCCCCCCCCCATGAAAGCTTTTCAACACAAATGTTAATGTATTTATTTATTGGAAAAGAATATTTTGACGGCTACGTATTTTAAAAGAATATCTTTCCTTTAAATTTAAATTATCATAATAAATTTATTTCTTTGGAAACAAAATAATTTTTTAGGGAGTAGATGTATCATAATTAATTCATTTTTGAACTTCTCAATTTTTTATTAATCAATTTATGGAAAATGTGTGAGACAATTAATTGGGACAAGAGTATATTTGTCAAAGTGTAATCTTAAAGTATCAAAATGACAATTAAAAAAAAACAATTTTTTTTTAAAAACCGAAAAGTAATAAGGAACGGAGGGAGTATTAGATAAAATATCTATAAATATCCAAATTATATGAATATGTGTGTGTGTGTGTGAATTACAAAGATAATATCATGTGATTCAACGATTAAATTGATTGATTTTGTATTCTACGTAAATTTACTAAATGGTGTAAATTTATTAACTGATTTCAATTGATCATGTGTCAAAGAATTAAATTAATGATTAATTTATATAATTTTTAGACTAAATTAATATTATTTTTATGATTAAAGAATGTAATTAATATCAACTTTTTAAAAAACAACCTTTCAAATAAATAACTTTTTTTGTCAAAAAAAATAAATAACTTTTTAAAAAACAAATATATATTTTCAATAATAAAATGAGTTCTTATTGAATTTTTAAAAAACTAAATTTAAATATATTTAAAAAATACATTAAAAATCCTTTGATGTAAAAAATTATAAATTAAACATGATTTAAGACACGTACCAGAAAATGGAAGGAAAAATAAAAGATTAGGGAATGGTTGACTTGACAGGGGGAGCAATAGGGCTAGAGGATGGTGGAATGGCTAGCCATGCGTGTTCGTTAGCATGGACCCACAGGTGACATCTATCGTGCGCCCGCGTTTTTTCGTCTCCTCTGCCAACTTTTCTTTGTCTTTTTCCTGAAATTATCTGCCAAGTGTCAAACCCAGTAACTCAGTATAAAATAATGCAGCTCTGCTTTGAACTAGGACAGATAAAAAACTGAAACGTGGAATCGAACTAACGAATCGAACCGAACTAACCGATATAGAATTGAATTGTTGTTTATAGTTCGCGAACCGAATCATGAAGAGTCCTAGCTCACATGACTTAATAATAAAAAAACAATATAGGCCAATAAAAATTTATCCAGTTGATAAGAATACAACTCATGTAACAAGTAGGTGAGTTCGAATTCACCTGTCGATGTGAGGATCTCATTGATGTGAACTATGCAAATACCTTTGTAAGCGTTCATTGAGCCTTGACGCTTTTGCTAGCTTAATTAGTAAGCCGACGAGACCTAATCCGCTTAAACTTTTTTTCGAAAAAAATAATAAAAAGCAATATATCATTTATTAGTTATAACAAATCATTACATTGTTGGAAACTAGGAGATGGATTATGCTTTGTCGTGGCAAAAACCACCGCCCTAAAAGCAAATTCTGGTAGATTTCTGGTACAACCCAATTTTCAGTTTGCTCCCTTAAGGTTTACGCAGCAGTGTCTAAACTCGTGCACTCGAGGCCAAAAATACATTGGAGCATCACAAAAAATGCCCAAAATACTAGAATACTCAAGATAAAAAAGAGAGTTTTTTATTTTTTCACTTCACCATAAAACCCACATATAGAATCATATATACGGGTGTATATCATTTTGTATCCGTTGGCCTAATTAATTGTAATTCATAGCCATGGATTCAATTGTAATAAAAAGCAAATGTGTATATCATGAATTGTCACTAACGTACGGAACGTAAAGAAAATCATAAAGGTTAATTATTTAGCATCCAAACTAACAAATTAATTGTAAATAAAACTTTATCAACGGTTCTTGAATATTTTAAAGCTAATTATAAAATATTGAAAGTCATTATAAGAGAAGTTAATTAGTGTGAAACTGAAGAAATAAATTAACTTGAATGCCATTATTTTAACAATCCCCCACTAATGACAAGCAAGTGGAAGACGAAATTTTGGGCAAGAAAAAGTTTTTTCGTGCTTAAGTGTTAATGTCCTGAAGATTGAATTAACACGTAGTGAGGTGAGGCAACACCTTATGTCCAAGAAGTGAATTACTCTTGAACTTAATGGACTTAAAATGAGACCCCCACAACATGCACTTTTACCTTTAAATTTGTGATAGCTCCACGATAAATTATTTCCACAATAATTTAGGCTTTTATATACCTTGAGTTGCTCATGAGTGCTCTAGAAAGATTGCCTAAGTCTTTCATAGAAGGTTGTCTATGCCTTCACACTCACGTAGGTAGATACATCAAGTGCGTCTCTATAGCACCATCCACACATTAAGGATTATGTATCTATTAAGAGCTCATGGCTCAACCTCACATCAAGCACTACTGCACGCCATAGGGATGAAAAATGTAGTGCATAGGAGTATTCATATGGCTTCGTTTGACCACAAACCGGGTGTCCACCATACTTTCCTCCACTCAAGGCTTTAAACTCACCCCCTCGACGTATCCAAGACAAATTTCTTGGGCATTCCTTTTGTAAAAAGATCAACAATTTTTTTCCCACTTTTCACATACTTAAGTGAAATAACGTCAATTTTAATTAAGTGTCTCACAACACTGTCTCATATGCATGTGCCTTCTTTTACCATTACAAGCACTATTATTAGCCACACCAATTGCAGCTTGTGAATCACAATGAAGTGGTATAGGTCTCCCCCACAATGGTATATCAACCATTAGACCATCAACTTTGTCATGCAATCCAACCACTTCGAATAAAATAAAAAATCTCACTTTAATTAGTATTCATCATATCATTCCTTCATTTCCCTTGTCATCATCTAACCAAGTAAAGCTCTTTGGGTGGATCTTCGTTTAGTGCATCAAATTTAGGTGCCTATTCACTTAAAGAAAAGGCTAACAATGAGTTGTAAAATATATACAATCTTCACAATAAATCATGCATAATTCTCAATTTATTATTTTTTTCCCAACTATTAGCCACAACTTCTTAAAGAGTAACATTTTGATCATATTCTTTTTGAGACACTTTTCGTACATAAACTATACCACATAGAAATATTCTTGTGAACTCACCAAAACAAAATAATTCACCAATTTTGGGTCCATAGATCTGCACAAAATGAAATTAGCTAATAGCTAATAACAAGATATTCAATGATATAAGCAGAATTAAAAGCATTGTAATTCATTTAGATAATGTTCAGAACAAATAGACCCCCAGATAAATATCCCTTACCCACAAAATCTCCATTCTTAGTTATCACAACTTTATCAAATTCAAGCACTATTTTCAACCCAGCCTTGTTAAGTAAAGCTCCGGACACTAAGTTCCTACGCATTTCAGGAACATACAAGACATTGTTCAAGGCCAGAGTTTTACCAGAAGTGAGCTTGAGAATAATTTTCCCTTTACCGTGTACTCCAGCAGCTGTAGAATTTCCCATGTAAACCTTGGCTTCTTCAGTATTCTCCTCGAACTCGTGAAATAGCCCCTTATTTGCATAGATGTGTCTTGTAGTTCCTATGTCTAATATCCAATCAGCTGCATTGTTAACCAAATTTGCTTCTACCACTACAGCAATGATCTCCTCATCTTCTGCCAAGTTTGCCTGTGGTTTTGGTTTTGGTTATTGATCAACAATTTGTCCTCTGTTATTATTATTTGGCCAGTCCTTGCGAAAATGGCATTGATATGCTTTGTGTCCATTTTTCCCGCACACGAAGCAAGTTATCTTATTTTTCTGGACCTTACCACCAGTCCGCATAATCCAGTCTTTCTGCCAGAATATGATCACGAAGAACCTCCTTAAGATCTAAATCAACCAAAACCCGGGCAAAGTGACCATAAGTCTTATTAATAGTTGCCTCATCCATCGCAATTGACACTCCTATTCCCCCAGCGATAGAGAACAAAATCTAAGGCCTCCAATATTCCTGAGGCAGACCAATGATACGAATCCAGCATTGAGTGCGAGACTGGCCTTGAAGAGAAGGGTGAAAATCCAGAGTCCACCGTGAGAGATGAAGCATTCTGGGCTTGAGAGACCAAGAACCTGAGGACCATACACTCCGTAAATCTTCAACAAAAGAGAAAGAGAACTCATAGAATCCTTTGCCCAGCGAAACCATGCGCCATTGACCTAGAGGTTTCCAAAGAGATGCTAACTTGTTGCGCAAGTCAACGTTCTTGATCGGGGAATCAACTTTCACTAGGACCAATCGACCATGAAGGTTGTTCTTGCAAGCCTCAAGGTCGGCCCTGTACTCTTCTTCAGGAATCTGAATCGACAGGGAATCCCCTATGAGGCGAGGCTTGGGGAGGAGATCGTTTGGGATTGCACAAGATTTGGAGAGGGCTTGTGCGAAAGTCTTCCTTTGTGCTGCCGTGGTCGGCGTTGGTGAAGGCAACGAAGGGACAGCATGAAAAGGAGGAGTGGCTAATGGCAGCGGTGTAGAGGCTACACAAAGGCAAGGACAAACGAAGCTGTTGGTTGCCATTTTTGTAGTAGCCATGCAAACCCTTGTGACGGCACCCTTACTTGCCAACCCTGCGCTGCCACAGGAGTGCGCCAGAGTAAGGAGAGGGTGCGCCGAGGGAGGAGAGGGGGAGGGGAGTCTGAGGCGTGACCAAGCTTGCGCTGCCAGAAGTCTGGCCGAGAGTATCAAGCAGGCTCAACAACGTGAACGTGGGTCGTAAACCCTGACAGAACAAAGATACGCCGCTGCAGAAAAAGAATGTGCCGAAAAAAAAAGAGAGTGTGCCGTGGCAGGAGAGGTGAAGGAAAGTCTGAGGCGCGGCCAGGAAGCAACCGCCGGAAGGTCGGTAGTGAAGATCAGGACTACACGACGGCATTCAACGCAAACCCTAGCAGAGGGTCAACGCGGGTCATCCTTGACTCCTAAAGTAATCGAGTTTGCAAAACCTGGTTAAAGAGTACTTAGGGCCTCTTTTCCAATTCTTGGCATATTACCAGATGTATTCTCGACTCCTTTCCTCATGTTGCTTCTGATATTGCCAATGTTACTATTCCTCGATTTTAGGATAATGATAGGCTAATTTGGACTGCTTCTAGTTCCGGCAATCTGTCTTACAAGGACGCTTATTTGCATATCAAGCACTCCAAGTCGGCTGTTTCTTGGCATAAGATTATATGGAATGCTTCTATTCCCCTCTCCAAATCCTTCATCTTTTGGCATCTGATGCATAATTGTATGCCCACGGAGGAAAATTTGAAGTCTAGGGGCTGCGTTTGTGTCTCCATTTGCAGCCTGTGTTATGCAGCTGAAGAGTCCTCCAATCACCTTTTTCTTTCTTGTAGATTTGCTAAAGCTCTCTGGGACTTATTTGCCTCAATGATCAGGTCTAACATTGATACTGCATCCATTACGGATATTTTGAAGGTCTGTAATCTGAATTGGAGCCCGCAAACTAAGGTCGTTGTCGCAGCTTCTATAATCAACATTTTATGGGTGATTTAGTTCAGCAGAAATAAATTGAACTTTGATGGCAAGAGAGTGCCTTTCCCGACAGCGAAGGATTTAGTTGTCAGCTCCAATTCTCTCTCAGGTAACATGACTAGTTGTTGTATGTCTTCCTCTATGCAGGAGTTTGTGATTCTTAAAGAATTTGATATTAAGGTTCATCCACCTAAAGCGCCAAATATTATCAAAGTTGATTGGATCACTCCCCCTTGTGGTTGGGTCAAAGTCAATACTAATGGGGCAGCTAGAGGTTCCCCAGGTCTGGCAGGGGGCAGAGGTATTTTCAGAGACAAGAATGGTGTTGTTATTGGCTGTTTTGCTGATTATTTTGGTATCGTTTTTTCTTTGGAAGTAGAGCTCTTGGCAGCCATGTTTGCTATTGAGGAGGTTAGTCGTAAAGGGTGGTTTCGTCTCTGGGTGGAGTGTGTCTCCTCTCTGGTTGTGCAGGCTTTCAATCGTCTAACCTTGGTGCCATGGCACTTAAGAAACAGGTGGAAGAATTGCATCCACATAGCTTCATCCATGACTTTCAAGATTGCTCATATATATAGGGAAGGAAACCACTGTGCTGACAAGTTGGCTTCTTTTGGAGTTTCTTCTCAAGGCTATTCCTGGTGGAATTCTATTCCTTCTTTTATCAGGGATGATTTTTTCAGAAATAAGTTTGGCCTTCCAAATTTTAGATTTAAATAGTTTTTTTTACTTGCTTTATGGGTTTGGCTTTTGCTCCCCTTTGTTATTTTTTCTTATTAGTAATTGTGTGCTGCAGATGATTGTTAATGTCTTTGGTGCTAACATAGTTGGGATGAAAGCCATTATTGTGATACCTTTGTACACTTTTTTTGCTTTTAGGGATGCTAGTTTCTTGTTTATAGGCTGGTTTATCTGTCCTATAGGTTCCACTATTGTCTTTGTGCATGGGTTTTAGCCGAGTCCCCCCAAGTTTTTTTGTACGTATTTTTCTCTTTTTTTATCAATAAAATTTAGGGAGGAGTACTCTTTTTCCTTCTAGATGTTTTTTTTCCCTAAGGAGGATTTTACATCAGAAGGTTTTAACGAGGCTCCTTCCTTCCTTTTGCTTAAAAAAAAAGTCTTGTTGAGTTGTTTCTTGTCCTTATTTTGCATAAATTTATTCCCTGTATTTATTTGGAATTTTTCCCTAACAGAAGTGCCAGCAGATTCAACAAGATTAACATCAGAAAAATTAGGAGGGAAAGATAGAGACTTATCCTTAAGATGGTTTGCTTCTTTTGACCTCATATAGCTAATGAGTTCTTGTAAGGTGAAGTCTTTCTTCTTGTGTTTAAGATGATTTAGGAATTCACTCCAAGAAGGGGGAAATTTCTCGAGAAGAACATTTGCTTGTAGTATCTCACACATCTTTATACCTTCATTTAGGACGTCAACAACCAGGTTCTCATACTCGTGCACTTGCTCCATGATAGGTTTGTCGTCGACCATTTGGAATTGCAGCCATTTTCCAGTAACATACTTGCAGTTACCAGCATCATCGGCGCCATACTTCTTTTCAAGTGTCTCCCAAATTGACTTAGCAGATTTGTTTGACACAAAAATATCAAAAAGATTATTTGGCATGTGATTAAGGAGATGACCACGAACCAGCTTGTTGTGTTTTCCATAGTTCTCCGCTTCCTTGGTTGCAGTTTCCATAACCTCCTTATCTCCCTTAGAAGGAACATTTGGTGCATCTTTGAACAGAACATAGTTAACTTCGAGTTGCTCGAAGAAAATGAACAGCCTTTGTGACTGAACGTGAACACAAGAAGGGGGGTTGAATTGTGTTAAAACACTTTTCGTAAACTTTAAGTTAGAAACACTATAGAACACAAGTTTTTCAAAACTGTTTGTTTATCGGATGCTGGGTATAAACGGACGCTGAAAAAGCAGTTTGATAAAACTTGTTTTTTAACGCAGTAAGATGAAAATGAATAGAAAGCAGTAAAGCAGGAGACACATAAATTTATACTAGTTCACTACCAAACTGGTAGCTACGTCTAGTCCCTTCGTTCCTGAAGGATTTTCCACTATAATCAGTCTGATTACAATTTCCTCAAGAGTATTCTACTGTCACAACTTGACAATACTCTCAACTTCTCAAAACGACTCGAGACTGATCGAGCCTTTGAGGATACAGCCTAAACTAGGCCAAAACAAACTTATACAAGTGAGTTGAAATACAGTTGAAAATAACTCTCACAGAGAGGATAAAAGATTAAGCTCAACTAAAGAAAAACTTTCTTAAAGAAAGGGTCGGACGCTGAGTTCAGTTCTGTAGTCCAGAGACTTAGCACGAGACTTGGTTGCTCACAGAAGCAGTGCTTGTTCTCAGTAAATATTTCAGCAGAATTTCAGCAAGCTTTTTCACAGTATGTTCGTTCCTTCTTCAATGGATACCATGAGGTATATATAGGAGTTCCAAGGATATAACCGTTAAGGTAAAAATGGCTCCTTACCATTGAGTAAGGTAAATTCAAAGTGCTGTCTCTTTCTTGCTTTGCAGAGAATATCCCAGTAGTACATGTTACCGTTTTTGTACTACCTTGCTTGTACGATTTTTGTCTTGTAGTTAAAGGTTTCACCTTTGATACCTCGTACAACCATTTTAGCGCTCAAGATCAATTTTGAAATCCATTCCAGAAACTTCTGAGAGGTAGAGCAGCAACGTGACTAACACGTGATTAGAAGTGAGGTTCAGACGCTCGCTCAGAATCGGAAGTTCGGACGCTCGTTCAGAATCGGAAGTTCGGACGCTTGTAGCAATTGGATAAGCATAGAGTATAAAGAGGAAATTCCAGACGCTCACAAGGATGAGCCGGATGCTGACACATAGAATGAATCCTTCTCTTGAGAATTACTTTCTTCTTGCTTGAGTGGCTTAGAATATACGTATTATTAGTATCTGCACACTTCAAGAAATGTTAGAACATAAATTGTTTTCTTGTGAATACTTTGTTATCATCAAAATTAATGAGGGTCTAAACATCTCAATCGTTTAGGTTCCAACAATCTCCCCCTTTTTGATGATGACAAACATCTAAGGTAGATGAACAATTTAGTTTCAAAAAGACATTAAGGGTCTCCCCCTAAATTTAACAGTTTAGATATATATGAACAATTCAGGTTTTAAGGCAATTTTTGGTAAGCAAATTCATCTAAGTGATTACGAAAAATCAGTAAATGTATCAGAGCATGTATTTAATAAAGTGAGATCAGATGCTGATTATATACCAAATAGATTGATTTAATCAAATATATTTCTTGTACCGAAACTTTATTAAACATTATCATAGCACTAGATCAATGAATATTAGCGCACAAAAATGCTATGTATGAAATGATATGCGTGATACTTTAGTTCCAGTATATCCATCGGATGGTGGATAATTGGATTCTCACGTGTTCAATATACCTTTCTTTCGTGTTCATCATACCTTTCTTTTACTCCCCCTTTTGTCATCAGACAAAAAGAGTGTAAAAACACATCATAGTCAAAATAAGACTTAGAAAAATTTGAACAAAAGGCAGATAATTAGATCAAACATATTTATATATATAATTGTATCAACCAAATAGATTTTATATCACACACAAGTAAAAAAAAAATCAAGGGTTTGGAAGAGGTGGAGGTGGGATATTGAGACGTTCGTAGAGTAGCTTCAGTGCAGTCTCTAGCTGAGTAACCTTCAAGTTTGTAGCCTTCATTTCTTCAAATTCTGCTTTTGGAATGGTGACCATCTCAACTGCAGAAGTAGAAGTAGAAGGTCCAGCTTCTGGTACAGATGCAGACTTCATCTTCTGATGCTCTGCTAGCACCCAGTTGGATAACTTCAGTCTCAAATCCTTCTTCCTTTGAGCTCTTAAAAAGAATCCATCATTTGGTATAACCCATTTGATGAAGTTTCCGAGTCTTCTTAGCTCTGATTCTGTCTGAATCTCCCACTGATGCTTGACATCTTCTGGATACAGCAAATTCATGAAGATGGTTTCTCTATGAAGAACAACATCAGCTGTGTAAGAGTCAAATCTATCTCCAGCGTCTTCTCCCCATAAATTTCTGATAAAGACACTCAAAGCTTCACAAGTGAAGGAGAGTGCTTCATTTTCTGCCAGGTAAATTCTTCTTAGATTTTCCCTGTCATATTCTTCTAGCACAAGGGGGTCGAGGCGTGGTAATAAGGCTTTGGCTTTCCACGATTCAGACCATTGACTCCACGTAAACCCAATATCGAAGAGTTTGGTCACAGCAGCCCATTGGTTATAGATCTTCATGCGGTCAGTCCGATTCATCGAGCATCTGAACATATCATCGAAGTATACTCTTCCGAAGTTGAGGTCAGTAACTTTGCTGATTTTCCCAACAGTAGGAATAGTGGCCTTTTCAGCATTGCAGCAACTTGGTTGCTTCAAGAAAAATGTGGAGTAGTGGGAAAGTTAAAGGAGAATGGTACAGTTATTTTTCAAAAATATCGCTTCGTATTCTCTTATAAAAATAAATCAAAAAGAAAAGAAAATAAAGATTCGCTTTTTCATTAAATGCGGACGCCAAAATAAAAGTAAAAGATTTTATCGAAGAACGTAAATAATCGTGACTCAGTAGGTATGATGAGACGCTTGAGTCCTTAACACGTGTGACACGTGTGGGTGTGCTCGGACGCACGCAACCGACTTACCGGATGATGAGTTATGATGCGTATGACAAATAAGATCTTTGATGCACATACATGCTTATGTCATATCGGATCTTTGAGATTTTGTTTATCATCGACGAGATTAATCATTCTTTTATAAGATGAAAGTTTAAATTTCTTCTTATAAAATTGAATCTATCTTGACAAGGGGTTTTGTAAATATGTCACCCACCGATGATCGGTGTCTACAAATTTTATTTCTAAAATACCCTTCAATATAGTCTCTTATAAAATGATGCTTAATCTCAATATGCTTTGCTCTAGAATGCAATATTGGATTTTTAGTCGACATATGGCGGATGTATTATCACGTAAGATAGGAATGTTACTCTCTTTTATCAAGTAGTCTTCAAGTTGATACTTCATCCACGTAGTTGAGAAGCGCAACTTCTTGAGATGTATTCACACGCCATTGAGAGTGCTATTGTGCTTTGCCTTTTGCTTGACCAAGACACAAGATTAGCTCCAAGGAATTGGCAAACTCCACTTGTGCTTTTTCTTTCAATTCGATCTCCAAATAAGTCAAGATCGCAGAAACCTACTAATTGGTAATCTTTTGATTTCTTATAAAGTAAACCAAGATTAGTAGTTCCTTGCAAATATCTAAATATTCTTTTAACAGCACTTAAATGTGATTCTCTAGGAGCAGATTGAGACCTAGCACACAGGCTGACGCTGAACATAATATCGAGTCTTGAAGCCGTAAGATAAAGTAGAGATCCAATCATGCCTCAGATAGCTTCGATCTACCTTCTTACCAATTTCATCTTTATCGAGAGAAGCGGTAGGATGCATAGGCGTGCTCATCGGCTTGCAATCCAAAGATCTTGAATTTCTTCAATAATTCTTTGATGTATTTGCTTTGATGAATATAAATACCATCATTGCATTGCTTGATTTGTATTCCAAGGAAGAACTTCAATTTTCCCATGATGCTCAGCTCAAATTCAACTGCATAAGCTTAGAAAATTCTTTGCAAAGGCTTTCATTAGTAGCTCCAAAAATAATATCATCAACATATATTTGGACAAGTATGAAATGCTTGTTTGAGGTTTTTCTGAAAAGAGTTGTGTCAACTAAACCTCTAGTAAATCCATTTTCCATTAAAAAGGAACTTAGTCTATCATACCATGCTCTGGGAGCTTGTTTAAGACCATATAGTGCCTTTTTAAGTTTAAAAACATGTTCTGGAAATTCAACATCTTCAAAACCAGGAGGTTGTTTGACATAAACTTCTTGATTATAAAACCATTTAAAAAGCACTTTTCACATCCATTTGATATAAAGTTATCTCATGATGTCTTTGCAAATGAAAGTAAAATGCGAATTGCTTCTAATCTTGCAACAAAGTGCAAAAGTTTCAGTGAAATCAATACCTTCTTCTTGTGAGTAGCCTTGAGCAACTAACCTTGCTTTATTTCTCACAACCTTACCGTCTTCATCAAGCTTATTTCTAAATACCCATTTAGTGCCAATAGCTTGCTTATCTTCTAGTAGAGTGACTAGCTTCCATACATCATTCCTTTGGGCTGATTTAACTCATCTTGCATGGCTAGAATCCACCCTTCATCTTCCAAGGCTTGATCAATCGTCTTAGGTTCCATCTCGGAGAAGTGCAAAGTCGATGCTCCTTGAAAGAGGATCTGGTTCGCACTTTATCACCAGGTTTTCCTAAGATTTGATCTTTTGGATGATTGGTTTTGTACTTCCAACTTTTTCTTGCTTCACTTCCGCTTGGGTAGAATTCTTCGCCTTGTCACCACCGGATGATGAAGATGTATTTTCACCGTCTGGCTTTTCACCGAGGTTTAAATCGAAAATAACTCATCTAGCTCGACATTGCGATTGTCGGGCTTCTTATCATCAAACTTGACATGAATGGACTCTTCAATCACAAAGTTTATTTGTTGTATATTCTAAAAGCTTTAGATCTTTCAGAATATCCCAAAAAGATTCCTTTGTCAGCCTTGGAATCAAACTTACCAAGCTGATCTTTAGTATTCAGGATATAACAAATGCAACCAAAAGGGTGAAAGTAAGAAATGTTTGGTTTTCTTCCTTTCCACAATTCATAAGGAGTCTTATTCAAAATAGGTCTTATATAAATTCTATTTTGAATATAACAAGCTGTGTTTACTGCTTCTGCCCAAAAATGTTTTGCAATATCGCCTTCATTGATCATGGTCCCGCCATTTCCTGGAGGGACCTATTTTTCCTTTCTACAACACCATTTTGTTGAGGTGTTCTAGGAGAGGAGAAATTGTGGGAGATGCCATTTTCTTCACAAAATTTTTGAAAGTTCTCATTTTCAAATTCTCCCCCATGATCACTTCTAATAGAGGAAATACAAATGCCTTTTTCATTTTGAACTGATTTGCGAAAACAAGAAATACCTTATAAGACTCATCCTTGTGGGCAAGGAATTTAACCCATGTCCATCTAGTAAAATCATCAACTATGACTAAACCATATTTCTTTCCAGTTAAAGAGGATGTCCTTGTGGGACCAAAAAGGTCAAGATGTAAAAGTTCAAGTGGTCTAGAAGTTGAAACAATATTTTTTAAATGAAAGGAGGTTTTAACTTGTTTTCCTTTTTGACAAGCCTCACAAAGAGGCGTCAGTTGGTACTTAAGATTTGGTAAGCCTTTAACAAGATTGTGCTTGTTTAACTTTGAGATTAACCTCAAGTTGGCATGACCTAATCTTTTGTGCCAAATCCATCGCTCATCTTCAACAGACATAAGACACTTGACATCTTGTTTTTCAAGTTCAGAAAGATCAACTTTATAAACATTTTGTTTCCTCTTTGCTGTAAAGAATATAGATCCATCATTTTTGCTCTTTACTAAACATCCAGTTTCTGTAAAGATGACTTCATAACCATTGTCACATAATTGACTTATGCTCAATAGATTATGTTTCAGTCCTTCAACATACAAAACATTATCAATAGAAGGAAGAGAGCCTTTACCTATCCGACCATTTCCAACTATTTTACCTTTCTGGTTTCCTCCAAAACCAACAAATCCAGCTTCTCTAGGTCTTAGTTCTTGGAACATATGCTTTTCTCCCGTCATGTGACGCGAGCATCCACTGTCTAAGTACCAAGACTGGTGTGTTGACTTTGTTGCTAAGCATGTCTGCAACATAGATTATTTTATCTTTAGGTACCCATATCTTTTTGGGTCCTTTCTTGTTAGTTCTAGAAGGAGGCTTATCCTTCTTAGTTTTAAAACCATTACATGCACTTTTCAAATGACCAGATTTATTGCAGTAAGTACAATGTAAGCATTTACTATGGCTATGGGATTTATCGAATCTGAATTATTTTCCAAAAGGGTTTCATCTGGTATATAGCCAAGACCATGAGTTGTCGTTTCTTGACACCCTGCATCATTGAAGCTTGCTTGCTTCGAGTTACACTCTCTGCAAGAAACTTTTGAAATGCTTGTTCGTAGTCATTTGATTTGCAAATAGGATTGCCTGTAACTACAGAACTCTTAGCTTGAGAGCTCTCAGCTTCTGGTTGCTTGCTAGCTTCCAGACGCTGGTTATCCACCAGACGCTGATTTTCAGTTTTCAGCTTCTGGTTCTCTTCATTGAGTATAGAGTTTTCATTGCGTAAAGAATGAAAATCTTGTGATAGTTTTAAAAATTTCTTTTTCAAATTCTTATACTCAGTGGAGAGAGTGGCAGAGTCCTTAAGAAGATCATCAAAAGCAAGTTGAAGTTCAGAGTAAGAATCATATACTATTACCTCTTCAACATCTTCTTCTGACTCAATGTCAGTGTCTGCCATGAGAGCAATGTGAGCTTCTTCTTTATCTTCCTCAGAGGAGGATAAGTCAAGATCTTCCCATGTTGCTATGAGACCTTTCTTCTTTTTCTTGAAGGAGCTTCTTGTGGATTTTTCTTTAAGATTAGGACACTCAGATTTGAAATGTCCAGGCTTCTTACATTCATAGCAAATGACTTGGGCTTTGTCCTTGTATTTGCTCTCCTTCTTGTCCTTTGAATCTTTCTTCTGAAACCTCCTTCTGAAGTTTCTTTTCTTCCACATTCTCTGGATCTTCTTGGATATGAATGCTAGCTCATCATCTGATCCATCAGAATCTCCTTCTGACGCTTCATCGTCTGATTCTTCTTCTTCAGCCTGAAAAGCTTTAGAAGTACTCGGTTTATGTTGATTGACTTTTAAAGCAATAGACCTACTCTTCTTGGTAGGTTCTTCTTCATTTAGCTCAAGTTCATGAGCTTTCAATGAACTCATAAGATCTTCAAGTCGAAGAACATTTAGATCCTTTGCTTCTTGAATAGCAGTGACTTTGGGTCTCCACTGCTTAGTCAAGCTTCTTAAGATCTTTCTAACATGATCAGGTGTAGAATAACTTTTTCCAAGGGCCTGCAACCCATGAACAAGTGTTTGGAACCTTCCAAACATAGTTTCAATGTTCTCTCCATCTTCCATTTTGAATAGTTCATACTGGCGAACCATCATGCTAGCTTTTGTTTCTCTTACTTGGGCAGAGCCCTCATAAGACAAAACAAGAGAATCCCAGATTTCTTTGGCAGTATCAAACTTGCCACATTTGTCATATTCTCTTTCTGTCATAGCACAGATGAGAATAAATCTAGCCTTCTGGTTTGTTTGATATCTCTTTTTCTGATCATCAGACCAGTTTTCCCTAGGTATTGCAACACCAAGGGCATTAGCGGGAGAAATGTATCCGCTTTCAACTATATCCCACAAATCAAGATTTTGTGCCTCAATGAATGCTTTCATCTTATCTTTCCAGTAATCAAATTTTTCTCCATTGAATAGAGGAGGACGGTTCATATGACCACCTTCAGTAGACATGTTCACAATATAGAATCTTTTCTCTTGACACTGTTAAGTGCTCAACCAAGAGGCCGAGCTCTGGTACCAACTGAACGTGAACACAAGAAGGGGGGTTGAATTGTGTTAAAAAACTTTTCGTAAACTTTAAGTTAGAAACACTATAGAACACAAGTTTTTCAAAACTGTTTGTTTATCGGATGCTGGGTATAAACGGACGCTGAAAAAGCAGTTTGATAAAACTTGTTTTTTAACGCAGTAAGATGAAAATGAATAGAAAGCAGTAAAGCAGGAGACACAGAAATTTATACTAGTTCACTACCAAACTGGTAGCTACGTCTAGTCCCTTCGTTCCTGAAGGATTTTCCACTATAATCAGTCTGATTACAATTTCCTCAAGAGTATTCTACTGTCACAACTTGACAATACTCTCAACTTCTCAAAACGACTCAGTACAGTCGAGCCTTTGAGGATACAGCCTAAACTAGGCCAAAACAAACTTATACAAGTGAGTTGAAATACAGTTGAAAATAACTCTCACAGAGAGGATAAAAGATTAACTCAACTAAAGAAAAACTTTCTTAAAGAAAGGGTCGGACGCTGAGTTCAGTTCTGTAGTCCAGAGACTTAGCACGAGACTTGGTTGCTCACAGAAGCAGTGCTTGTTCTCAGTAAATATTTCAGCAGAATTTCAGCAGAATTTCAGCAAGCTTTTTCACAGTATGTTCGTTCCTTCTTCAATGGATACCATGAGGTATATATAGGAAGTTCCAAGGATATAACCGTTAAGGTAAAAATGGCTCCTTACCATTGAGTAAGGTAAATTCAAAGTGCTGTCTCTTTCTTGCTTTGCAGAGAATATCCCAGTAGTACATGTTACCGTTTTTGTACTACCTTGCTTGTACGATTTTTGTCTTGTAGTTAAAGGTTTCACCTTTGATACCTCGTACAACCATTTTAGCGCTCAAGATCAATTTTGAAATCCATTCCAGAAACTTCTGAGAGGTAGAGCAGCAATGTGACTAACACGTGATTAGAAGTGAGGTTCAGACGCTCGCTCAGAATCGGAAGTTCGGACACTCGTTCAGAATCGGAAGTTCGGACGCTTGTAGCAATTGGATAAGCATAGAGTATAAAGAGGAAATTCCAGATGCTCACAAGGATGAGCCGGATGCTGACACATAGAATGAATCCTTCTCTTGAGAATTACTTTCTTCTTGCTTGAGTGGCTTAGAATGTACGTATTATTAGTATCTGCACACTTCAAGAAATGTTAGAACATAAATTGTTCTCTTGTGAATACTTTGTTATCATCAAAATTAATGAGGGTCTAAACATCTCAATCGTTTAGGTTCCAACAGTGACCATCGCTTGTAGTTGGTTCCATCAAGGGGTTCAAGCTTTGAGATATCGAGGCAAGACATTTCTATTGAGAAGTAGCGCCATTGGAACAACACAAACAAATAAAAAATAAATTTGCTTTCAGATTATTGGAAACTAGGAGAAAGATTATGCTGTGCCGTGGCAAAAACTACTTCCCTAAAAACAAATTCCGGTGGACCTCTGGTACAACTCAATTTCCGGTTTGTTCCCCTAAGGTTTACACATCAGTGTCTGAACTAGTGCACTCGAGGCCAGAAGTACGTTGGAGCCTCAGAAACAATGCCCAGAATACTAGAATACTCGAGATAAAAAAGTGAGTTTTTTATTTTTTCACTTCACCATAAAACCCACGTACAGAATCATATATACTGGTGTATATCAATTTGTATCCGTTGGCCCAATTAATTGTAATTCATAGCCATGGATTCAATTGTAATAAAAAGCAAATGTGTATATCATGAATTGTCACTAATGTACGGAACGTAAAAAAATCATGAAGGTTAATTATTTAGCATTCAAACTAACAAATTAATTGTAAATAAAACTTTATCAACGGTTCCTGAATATTTTAAAGCTAATTATAAAATATTAAAAGTCATTATAAGGGAAGTTAATTAGTGTGAAACTGAAGAAATAAATTAACTTGAATGCCATTATTTTAACATACATTATAATCTTGAACAAGTAAGGAAAAAATTGAAAGTTACCTAATTTTGTCTATTTTATTTTATTCTTATCAAAATTATGTAAAGTAGATTCTTTCTAAAAATATTTTGAGAAAAAAAAAATTCTATAAGCTTTGATAATCTGTTACAACAAGTATTACCCACCTTTCGAATATTCGACGAGTTACGTGGTTTCTCGTTTTAGATGGCAATTTTCTTATGATAACGGTCATATTTTCGACCGTGGACAAAATTAAGCATGTTGTGTTCAATTTGCTTAAGTACTTTTGCCAATTATAACTTAGTAAAAGTTAAGCAACTAGCAAGAATATTGCTGACGAATTAGCTTTTAATCAAATTAATATAAATGGCCATCAAAGGCCACTACTTAACAGTAATATGATAACTCTTGCAGTAAAATCAAATAACTTATTCAAAAAGACGAGTAAAACACATTTGGAAAGGAAGCAAAATAACAGTGAACTCGCAAGATAATAAAAGAACTAGAATTGAAAAGGATAATTACTAAGAGACTAAAATAAACACAGAAATGTAAATGACTGTCAAAAGAGAATTGCTAGAAAGGCAAATGATAGAATTTAAGCATAAAGCGCAGAAACTCAAGAGCATATGAATGACAGAGTAAGTAAAGAAAAACAAACTTAAATGACGCTTGAATGAAAGAACATGAATTTAAAAGAAAACTTGTGAATGCTTGAAGATAAACGATAAACGAATCATTTGATTAACAGTAAAGGCAGTGAAATAAATGTATTGGAATTGACCGAAATGCAAGTGACGAAAACTTAAGATTGAATCTTAAAGAAAAGGGTTTTCACTGAATGTAAGCTGATAACTACATTGCAGACACATAGAAGTAAAAACAGACATGAATAAATAAAAAACAAAACCAGAATTTGATTAAAAGAGTGGAAGGCATACTTGATCGCAATTATCCTGTAATCTGCTTCGACGTGAGATGTTAGGAGTTTCTGATCAAGTATCCAACCCTCATAACTTCGTACAAACTGGTATTTATAGAGAAAAAACTACCTATCCTCCTGCTTAACACGTGTATGGACACGTAGACAGCAGTTACTGTAACACCCCGAATTCTTTAGTCTTCTGCATTTGAGATTTTAGGGCCTTTATATCTTGGTTGTGTGTTTAAATGAATGTTTTGGGGCTTAGATGGGAAGGGAAACCCTTAGGACGGAATACGCCATCTTAGAATGTAAGAAAAACCTAGTTTCGGGCAATTTTTAAGTCAATGAATCGATTCACCCTTTTGTGAATCGATTCAGTTCATTAAAATCGCATTTTTGGGAAAAAGTGAACTGTGAATCGACTCACACAGAGCATGAATCGATTCACAGACGCTGATAGCATTTTTTTTAATCAGCGGGCCGTCTTGTCTCGACCCGATTCGTTCCCAACCTGTTATGAGACCATTATGCACGACCCAAAACTAAACCCTAGGCATCTTAAGGCTCTAAACCCTCAGTTACAAGTTAGTCAAGAGCTCTCAAGAGATTCCAAGCCTCCAAGTGATGTTCTTCACCATTTTCCTCCGTTCTCGCTCAAATCTCCACCATTTCGACCGCCGTTTGTGGGGCTGTAATCATAAGAGTATCCTCTTCCTTTCCATTAGTCACCTTTAAGTTCAAGTGTTATAATTTCGTGATCCTCACTATTTTGTAATTCCTCTTCTTTTCTAGAGTTCTTTTCCCTCAATCCTAAGTCTAAATCTTGAAGTTTAGGTACCATAAGCCCCGAGACAGCGAAGGACCATATTTCAGACTCTCTAGGACAATTTCAAAGGGCTATAAATTCTGAACAAGGTATGGGGGGTGGTTGATCATGTGAGAAGAGACACTGTGCTTCAAATTTGCATGTTAGGGATGTCCCATGATCCCTATGTCTCACGAGGACGATTTGATTTGATTGTTTAATCCCATTGTAAGTGCAATGTAATGTTTGAATTATTGTTGTCTTGATTAGATTGTAAACCATTGTATGAGCAAGGAAACATAATTATATTCTTTAATGCATTGTTGCATGATTGGTTTTTTTTTTAAAGTATGTGATTAAGAACAATTTGGTAGAAAAGCATGTTTAGAATGAATTGACATTCTTATTGATTGGATAACATGAGTTAGAATTGTGACTATTAATTGTTGCTCTTGGCTTGATAGCTAGTTATTGGGATGGTTGTGATTGAATATAAATGTTATAAGTGGATAAGTATATGCTAAATGTTGGTGTGCTTATGGTTGCAAGTTTAATGTATGTATGTAAAGTTTAGTTTTGTTGTAATGATCTAAATGCATGATAATGTGTGTTGCTCACTATTTTGGAATTAGGGGAATGGTTAGGGTCAAGGATAGTATAGTGATGATGCATGATAATACGGAAATTAGAATTTAAACTCAAGTCGTGTTAAATTGTATGATCGAAATTGGGATTGAATGGAAAGGTCATAATGAACTATAGAATTGTTTTAGACATTGAAATTGTAAAAGAAAAGATGGATTAAGTAGATTAAAATGGTTGGTTATGAATTAAGAGGTTAAAAAGATGATAGGAGTTATATGTGATCACTTTGAGTAAATAGAGAATCGTTATTGATTAAAGGCATGAATTGAATTAAGGATAAATGAGTAGAAACCTTATGGATAATTTGGTAGTTGTACCAGACCTAGAATAGGATGTGGGACCATTTAGGAAGGGTCCCCAACGCGCGAATTGCAGAAAAAACTGCGTTATTGTAGTTCTGTAGGTTCTGTGAATCGATTAACTGCTGTGTGAATCGAGTCACACAATTCACTGTCTCTATGAATCAAAGTTGTGAATCGATTCACAGCATGCTGTTTTGACCCGGAATCGATTCACAGGACTCCTGAATTGTTTCACACCCCTGCTTTATGATAATTTCATGTTTAAAATGAATTGTAAGGGTTGGTTAAGGGTAGTAACCACTTAGGCTTATTAAATGTTGAATGTTTGGCTTGTTTGAAGGGGTTACCGGTTAGTGACCCCATAATTGATAATGGGCATAGGTGCATCCAAATATCGTGCACGTTGTTTGGTTTGGTTGATTGTTTGTGTATTGGTCACAAGTTTGGGACCAATTAATAGGTTGGTATCCAATGGTTTTATTGGATACCGTGTGTTTGTATGACTCGTCGCCGGTTTGTGACGCAGTGGGTTTCATTGTTTGTATTCGATTTTCTATGGTGGCACTCATCGACGCTTCACTGATGGAGGGGACCCTGTGGCTCGCAAGTATTGATTTGAGGATGATGAGTTACTATGATGGCATTCAGCGACGTTTCACTACTTGGGGGGACTGCATGGCTCGTTAGACTCCATAATTCGTTAGCCGTTCGGGTGTAGACTTCGAGTTACTACGGCGGCACTCGTCGACGTTTCACTGACGGGGGGATCCCATGGCTCTTCGGTATTAGTTTAACGAACATTAGGTTACTATGACGACACTCGTCGATGTTTCATTGACGGGAGATTGCATGGCTCAATGGGACGCCATTTAAAAAGAGTTACTATGGTGGCACTCGTTGACGTTTCATTGACTGGGGGATCCCATGACTCGATGGCATTGTACGGATGTTGGGGATGCTCACATTCGCTCACCCGGACAAGGTAGAAGATCCTAAGGTTAAGTCAAATAGTTGTAGATTCGCGTTAGCAGGTTGCCTGTAACATCCTCATTTTTCTAATCTTGCTTAATGTGTGTTTATGTGTGATTAAGTGTATTTGTGTGCCCTAGGTATTTGTGTGCCCTAGGTAGGGATTAGTGTGTTTTGACTGCATGTTTGGCCTTATGACGGTGTGCTCGCTTTTTGTGTTGTGTGAAAGCATGTTTGGAGGTTTGATATGTTATTTGAGTTTGGTATAGTGTTTTATGAGGTTTTGGTTTGAGTCATTAAAACTTGGTTAAGTTTGAGAACGATCGGAGTTGAGATTAGGGCTTGTAGGTGTTCGTACCTTTGAGCGAGTGAGAGTTTTCGGACGAGTATACAAAGCTTAAAACCTTTGTTCTTAAGTCCATTTGATGTCCTCTTGTGTTAGGAATCATGTTTAAGTGTCAGGGTATCTAGTTCAGGATCGCACGGAAGTCAGAATCGAAGAAATCACGCGAAAACAGACAAGTGTGTGCAGGAGCACGTGACGCGCGCCTGCTATGCCTACGAATGCGCGTGACGCACACTGGTGCACATGGGCCAGCAGCTGAGTCAGCGTGACACGCGGCACGCATGCTGCAGCAAACTTCTGGACGAAGTTTCCTCTGAACGGTGCGCGTGGCACGCGCTCAAGCGTGTGTGATTGATGCGTTCATTATAGCATATGGTTTGTTGTTAGTTTTGTATTGCATGGTAGTCATTTTAGTGGTTTTTACCCATAGTTCTCATGCATTTTGCTTGGTTTAGATAATGCACTTGGTTTGAGTTCAATTGTGCAGAAAAGAAGGTTATTGGCCTAGGAAAGCGGAGCTAAATCACTTAGACGGTTGTTGCAACCAACTCGGAGGCCAAAATACCAAAATTTGGCAAGATTTAAGAGCAAAGACACCGCCTGTTGCTTCCTACTACCGTGCCTTGGAGGATGTGAAGAATTTCAAGTTGAGCAAACAGTGAATACCCCGGCCAGGCCGTGTTTTCCACCACGACCGTGCCTGTAGGTTCAGAGAACAACACGGCCTAGCCGTGTCCTCCACCACGCCCGTGTCGGGTTCGCTCGCTATTTTGTATTTTAAGAGCGTACGGCCGGCCGTGCCAGCTCCACTACCGTCGCGACTTCGGTCGCACTTGTATTTTGGCGGCTATTGACTTATTTTGGAGATGTTTTTCAACCCTTTGGTGCGAGAACTATAAATAGATGGAGAAAACATTGACCTAGGGTTGGTTTTGTTGGCTAGAGATTGAATCAAGAACAAGGATCAAAGGCAAATTTGAGGAATCAATGGAGTCTTTGGTCGCTTCTTCATCTCAATTGATTGGTTTCTTCTCTTTGATGAGGAACTAAACCTCTTGTACTAGGGTAAGATAAACTTTGTGGATCCTTTTATGTAATCGAATTCAGAATTTCAATGCAAGTATGATTTATGTTATTTGATCATTTATCTCTTTTCTTAATGCGATTCGATGCTTGATCACCATTGGATTGAACTAGGGTTTTAGCATCAATTGGAAAATTGAGGTTTTAAACTTGCTTTGGGATAATTTGACATGCTTAATAAAGTTATAGGAATATAATTTTTGTGGTATGAGTTTGCATGAATCCTTATTCGTTATGCTTGATCAAATTAATTTGGACCTAAGGAATTAGGACTTGTTCATTTAATCAAAGGGGTTAATAGAGAAGGGATTTTTGTTAATCTAAACTTGTGGATTTGAACTTCAAATACCCTATCATTGCTTGCATTGGAATAGAATTCAAGAGCATAAAGGTTGAAACAAAGGGATTCGAGCCCTAGTCACTTTTATTCTCCTTAATATCCAAATACCTTGTCTCGTTAGTACTGTTTTTATTGCTAAACAAGAATTACAACTTTTCAAACACATTCGTATACGTTCAGTAGTTCAATTAGTTACAACTTTTGTTTAGTTAATAATTGGTCACAATCCCTGTGGATTCGATATTTTTATTACTTGACGACGAATCGTACACTTGCGATTTTGTTAACCAGTGATGCGCAAGGAGCATGTTCGCTTGTAACGATAAGCACAAACAAGACGCCCGAGACGCTGGGAATGCGCTGCGCGCCAAGACTGCGGCAGGAATTTTGCCTATTTAAGGCAATTAACCCCTCAGATCAGTTTTTTTCACATCCTTCTTCATTTTTACGTCCAGAGCATCCCCTTCAACCTGAGACCTCCATTTTTTAGGGTTAAAAGCTTTGGTGATCCATCTAAAGCAATCTTTTTTCATCCGTTCTTCAATTCGGCAGTGCTAATTCGTCTGTTACCGTTCGAGTTTGTTAGGACTTATCTCTAATTGCCGTTTCGTCGAGGTAAACTCTAAACTTGTCCTCTGATCACCTTTGTTTCAGTTTGCCAATTCTTAATCTTAACCCTAATCAGACTGTGTTTTGGACCCTGATTTGATCGTGCGGGTATCGAACGAGCTAGGGTTTTGCCGGAACTCCCAGAGGAGATTCCATGGGTCACAAAACAGAGATAGGAGTCTCTGTTCTTCATGTCCCAGCTCTGTTTTCATGGTAGACTTGTTGGTTTGAATGGTCCCTCATTACATGTTCTTCGTATTTTAGGGTTTTAGCGATAGTGCAGTCTGGTTGGTATGGAAGCTTGTGCAGAGTTTTTTTTGGCTAAGTTATGGTTCTGGAACTGGAAGACCAGCCCCTGGCCGTGGTCTTTCTTGGTGTTTTAATTAGTTTATTAGTTGTCCTAATTCTAATCCGAGTGCGTTTGTGTGTTTCCGGTTAACTGTGGACTGTTCTGGACTGTTTGGTAACATTGTTGGTAACTCTGAACTTGCTTCTTGTTGTTGGCTGAATCAGATCATAGTGCGGGAGTGTTGGTGTGTTTATTGGTGAGTTCGTGGTTACGTCCTGCTGTTCAGTTTTCTTCCAAGTGCTTCTATTACCAGGTGGGGGGAAAGAATGCGCTTTTATTGGGTTCTGTATTGTAGATATGACTGTTTAGCATGTGTAGGGTGGCCTACACCCTACTGGGGGTTGATGTTAGTAACACCTAAGGATAGGAGTTACGGTATGCCACATCTAAGGATAGGCGTGGTAGACCCATCTACTAATTTAAGATTATTTTATTATTAAATGTGATTGTCTGATAATATGCTAAACTGTGAGATGTGACATATGTGCTCTATGTGAATAGTGACATGCTTAGGGTGACATGATTAAAGGTGTATTATGTGGAATATGTGTTGTACGTTGCCTTAGCATAGTATATGCCTAAGTATAGTTTCTAATATGCATTAGTATGATAAAAAGGGTATATCTAGGAATGTGTGCATAATCTGATGTGAGACATATGGTTATGAGGTGTTGAGATGCATGCACATGATATTGCATTAGTAACCACTCCATTCTTGACGGGAATATGATGTGCAGAGAGTCCCTAATAGAAATGGGGGATATCTCACCTAGTAGGTTTGATCCACTCTGTTCCCTATCGGAAAAGGGGGAAACAGACGTCCCTATCGGAAAAGGGGGAGGAGGATTCCTAACGAAAAAGGGGAATACCTCGTGGACTAGGCTAGGGTCGCCCCGCTCTATCTCGGAGAAAGTGGAGACAGAGTCCCTAATGTAAATGGGGACGACAACCTAATGGAAAGGGGTTCGCTAATAAGTATTCCTAACTAAATGGGGAGTACAGTGACAATAGAAAGAAAAGATGTCGAAGCGCACAACTCATTTATTCATTGAGAGACATGGGAGTAAGTGGAAGTGGGTAGCTAGGTCATATTTGTTTATATGTGCTTGTTTGTCTGGTTTGTCAATCATTCATTCTACCTATGCATTTCCCGCTTTTTGATGATTGTGTTATTCTTACCTCCTGTCTTTGTATGCCTGTTTGTATATTTATTATTGTATGTTAGACTTTGTTGAGGAGGAGGATGCAACCGTAGCAGCACCCGATGGAGCAGTTTACACTGATATACTCGTCGATGCTCCTTCCCCCACAGATCCCCGTATGGGGTGATTTTGAGATTCAGTACCATGATTTCAACGGCATGGGGTGGGAGATTGACCATGTGCGTCAGACAGTGATTTATACGGGTACCATCTCCATCTATTTCAGGATTCCAGGTTTTCCTATAACCAGCTTTTCAGGAGACTTCTGGATATGTCAGAGACTACCATTTCAGCAGATGTGGTAGGCTCCAGGGTTTCCACCAGGCTTTGGTTACGGAGGTTATCCTCCGATGCCTCCTCAGCCGATGCCGGTGCGACCTGTTAGCCATCACAGCGAGTCTAGCCACCGTGGATGACAGAGGCGTGAGAGAGGAGCGACATCTGGTCCTTCTCGCCACCCAACAGCTCATGACTATCGGCGCTTGTTTCCTAGGCGAACGGGTTCTCAAAATGGGAGCTTCAGTTTCCCACTCGCTGAGGTGTTTGGTTATTTGTTGGCCAGGAGTTTTGATACTATGTTATGTCTATGTTTTACTGTTTTGTTTAGTTGAGGCAGCAGGTTAGCCTCACAGGTTTACTTCTTTTTGGGATAACTGTATCATTACTATCTACACTACGCACTTTGCACTCTGATAGTAAGTACTTATCTATATACCTGCATGTGGGACACTCAGTATTATTTCACCGTAGAGCGTCGTAGTCTTATTCGTGTTGCGATTTTAATTCCTTCGTATTTTTTTATACCTGATAATTACGCGAGTTAGGCTAATTATTAGAATAAAGCATGAATAGGACTTCGGGGTATTACATTGCCAACGTAGGATTGTGACTGGTTACGTGGTATTTGTGGGATTGTTATAGGCTTATTGTACATTCATAACATGTTGAATCTAAGGTCAAGCTGAATAGTTGTAGATTCGTGTTAGCAGGTGGCCAACGTAGGATTGTGATTGGTTATGAGGTATTTGTTGAATTGTTGTATACATGTCGTTTTGTTCGTAACATGTTATATTTGAACCTTTCTGTCTTCTTTTCACTTGAATATGATTCCTCACCTCTATGTTTTGTGGCTACTTGTGTACCCCATGTACTGGTAGATGAAGGTTTTGCAGGTGACGAGGTAGATGTGGATGCTGAGAAATAGTCACCTAAGATGTTATTTCTATTTCGTTATTATTATAGAATATTATGATTGATTTTGTACCGATGTAAACTAAGGGTTAAGCTCTGAGACATGTGACATCGGGGTTGGTTTATTTCCGCACTTCGTCTATGTTTATTTCCGCAAATGAATTTCGTGTTGTGGACTACTACTTCGTTAAAGTTTTTATGAACTCTTATTTTATTAGTAATTGCTCATCCGAATTATGCACGTTTCATATGACGGGTAGTGGGTGTCACAGTTACAGACTTTGGATTGCATTCTAAACTCGACAGTAACACTTCCTTTCAAGCTTTACAAATTATCTTAGTGTCTCGAAGTCAAATTCGAGCATACTCTTAAGCTACTAACTTCGATGCATCCACTTCTTCGTTGAATTTCCTACAAGCCCTTTAATTCCATAACCTTCATTTCTCTCTTTCACATTTTGTCCTTGAACTGCTCTTCTCGTTCATTAAGCTCCTAACAATCTATCGAGAATCCAAATTTTAAATTTGGCTCCCAATAAATGTCCCCCAAATTTTGGTTTTCGACCATTCTGTGAAAGAAAACCATAATTTACTTATCCTCCACGTGTAGCCGTTACTAGCTGGGTAACGTCTTATCAATGCCTTTGTTCCCATTTCCCTAAAAAATAGGGTCATGATGACATGATGTAGGCGGTTGTACTCTTTGCACGCTTGCACTTTTAACCTCAGGGGATGGATTTGAAAGCTCGTGTATAAATACTCCTTGACCCCAACACTTTACTCTTTTTCATTTTGCTGCAACCTTATCAGTCTCTAATGATGTCTGCTTCCAAATCCAATCCAA
Organism: Calophaca sinica; assembly: GCA_037113605.1. Classification (NCBI taxonomy): domain Eukaryota; kingdom Viridiplantae; phylum Streptophyta; class Magnoliopsida; order Fabales; family Fabaceae; genus Calophaca; species Calophaca sinica. The sequence continues at coordinate 14,916,974 of CM073737.1, forward strand.
GCTCTAATCAACCTACACTGAAGGTAATGTACAACCTGATTGTCGACAAATTAGTTGCATGGCATCAATCTAAGGTAATTTTACCTTACTTGAATGATCCTTCTTTAACTTTAGATCCTCTCACTGCTTACTTAGGACCTATTATTCCTTTGCAAAGTTTTCCAAAAAAATTTGAAAATGTCTTTCCAAATGTGAAAGACATTACTGATATTTTAGCTTTTGCATCTTCTCTGCACATTCATTATTTTCTAAAGAATGCTAGGTTGTTTAGAACCCCTCCAGGAAAAATAGATGGATATTTAGCCTGGTTGCAGAATAGAGGCGAAGAAAGCTCAGTTTTGGAAAGATATAGGTATTTATCACCTCATCCAATTGTCAAAACACCATTTTAGGCTAGAACCTTCCATGCTAGGTGCTTCTGTTTTCTTTTGGAATAAAACCACTAACAACTTCCATTTCTCTTGTGGAATGTGTAGGGAAATAGCGCAATAACAGAGATTAAAAACGCAGCGGAAATTTAAACTTTCCCTTCCATGGATCCTTGCGAATGGTCATGACTCAGGGTTATATGAATTACCTCTTGTAGCGCAGATCGTTTGCAGACGAAAATTGGAATCGAGCACGAAGCGCCGTCGTAAAAACAACGCCTCTCGTAGTCCACACGAACAGCTTCGAATGGGAGCGGTCTCGCCACGGTTAGCCGACGAACCGATCACGATGCAAGTCACGATCTTTGAAACGGCTAGGGTTTTAATTCGCTTTGACTTCGCCTTAACGAGTCTATTTATAGACTTCACTTAAGATCGACCTAGCGCATCAGTAGCTTACCGTGTGCTCTCGGCCAAGACCGTAACTTATCGTGTTCTGCGTCTTTCTTGACTCGCCGGTGCATCGTAAGAATGCACCACCAATAAAATGAGTCTCACTCATTTATTTAATCTCCCATTAGCCTGTTCTCATGTGTGTGACCAGAGTTCCCGTAACGTTGGCAATAATATTAAATCACTATTTAATATTATAAACAAAGTGAGCGGTGTCTAGCAACACATCATCGCTACCCAAGTAACGAATGTCGGTGTTGTGGACGTAACCTTTCCGTGATAATGATCATGTGTATAATTACCCTTTTGCCCTTATATCTATATTGAACACAAGGCATAGTATGTGTCACCCTTGTATAGTTCAATATTATATTCCTTGATGCCCGAGTAGACTTAGTAACAACAAATAAGATCAATATCTCATATTGACTTATTTCAAAGATGGCCATGCATTTTACAACATACTCTATCAAGGGGCCCACAGATATTACTCTGTTATGTAGGAGGGGCAAATCCCATCTAGGTCACTCATGTCTCTTTGCATGACTCGTTGAGTGCCCGCTAATCGACTTTATAATTGTCCTGTTACGGCACAATGTTTGGCGGCAATAAAACACCCAACTCCTCATGTAGGGACCATAGTGGTTTCAGTCCGAGGGTGGCATACACCACTATCACTATGAGAATAACTCATGACACTTACATAACACACTATGTAGTATTCTCATGGCGGGTCAATCCAAAGACACAATTACCCTAACGTGTACCTATGTGGTGACTTGATATCTCATATCTATAACCTGTGAGATGAGGTTATCAGTCCACCCACATAATATTCTTGATGCATTATTATTGTCCTTAATAATAATAATACTCGACTACGGATATTTAGAGTAAGTTCTTTAGTATCTCACAACCGAGTCGTCTACTCGATGTTCTATTGAAAACAAACTTTTACTCAAGGACTTTATTACGTTGAAACAAACATAATAACTGAAAATGCCTCATATAATAAATAAATGACATGATACAAAATATAAGTCCAAAGGAAAAACATTGGCCTCTAGGGCTTACACCAACAGAATGGTGGGTCCAACTCTTTTTGATGTTGCTGCCATTTTTGGTCTTCCACCAAATAGCCATATGATTCATCCTTATGTCGAATCAGAAGTCCTCAGGGATGTTTCGACAGGATTTCCCACGGCTTTTTCAAAATTCATTTCCCAACACATGCTAAGTGTGGAGGAAATTTCAGATGAGGAGCACGTAGCTTTCCTCTTTCTTTGGTTGTATGCCTTTGTTCTTTGTAATAAAAATGTGTAGCTGTCAAAGGCACTTCTTAGTTTGGCCAACCTTCTTCATGAAGGTAAGAAATGGGCACTTGGCTCTTTTCTTTAGTCGAACTTATTTGCCAGCATGTCAAATTTATATGCCATGGTCAAAGAAGGAGGAAGGAAAAGCATTGCTGGAGGTCCTTTGTGGCTTTTACAACTATGGTTAAATGCTACTTTTCCTTGTCACATTGTTTCCAAAGCTCCTGAAAGCCTTACCATCGACACATATGACACCAGTGCCATGTATCGTGTTGCCAAACCCTTAGGTAATGACATTGACACTTTTAAGTACTATTTGAATCTGTTCCATTCTCTTTCTCCTGAAACAAAACGAATTAGTTTCCAACCCTTCATTAGACATAAATATGGACCAGAATGGTTCAAAGCCCCTTTGAACCCAACCTCTAATGGTTATGATGTCATCTGAACTCACTTCCTTGCTCGACAAGTATTCCTTACTAGACTGCCTGAGTCAAATGACAATTATGCTTTTGTCTATTTATCCAACTCGACCGCCAATCAGTTTGATTTCCTACAATCCATTCCTAGTCCTTCAGTGTCAAAAAGGATGATATCCTTTTGGATTGCATTGAACTCAAGGAATAGAGCCTCCAAACCATCCAGAAGAAGAATGGCATTCATAAAGACCTGGTCGACCTAGCTATTTTCACTCCATGTCTAGGCGTATCTTAAGATTTTGAGGCTTGGTGGGAGAAATACTACAAGAAATTTCACCTTTCCTTTGAAGAATGCATAAAAAGATGTGTTTGTCAATCTGTCCAGGAACAAGACCCTTCAACTAAGACTAAAGGTAAGCACTTGAAAGACATTCGTAACTTTGAGAAATTTTATAAGGTGAAATGGGATCCGAGATATCCTCATCATATTGTTCGTCAGATAAATGAAATGATTGCCAAATCAAAACAAGCACATGATAAAAAATGGGGATTAAAGGCATTGAAACATTGGAACACAACAGGACAATCGCTTACTAAGCCTTCTGCCTTTGCCTGGTGCAGATTTTGGTTTAGCTGATCCATTTCCTGGTAAATCGATGAGAGCTGGTATCTTCCTTGGATTGGAAAGGTTCCACTCCTATTCTAATATTGACACAATAGGCAGCAATGGGGTTAATTTCGCTGGTCGGTTTGCTTTGCCTTTCTAACAGAATAATAAGCCTATCAAGTTCATTTCCCAATTTACTCAAGATATTTCACCCACTTTCCTTTTAAAAGATTTATTGTGCTTTGCTTACACTTTACATTTTGCTTCAGGCCAACCTCTAAAAGAACAAATGAAAGGCAAACAAGTGTGTGGTCAAACTCCTGAAGCAGAAGAATATAACGATGATGATGATGATGATGAATCCCCTCTTCAGTCAAAGCCACCCAGCAAGAAATCTTCCAAATCCTTGGTCAAGAGACCAAGCAGTGGCAAGAAGCAAGTTTCGACGAAGAAACAATCTGCAAAGCCAAAATGGTCGACCAACACTTCTCAACCACAATCGACCAAAAGGAAACCAACGCCTCCTACTTCTGGTACCCAAGCAAAGAAACGTAAAGTGGTCAAAACTGACTCCCCATTGGTCTCTTTACTATAAACGGTAATTTTTTTTATATATAAGTTACATGACCAATCAAACTCTTACTTTTCAAACTACACATCTGTCAGGATTCTATCTTAGACGATTCATCCTCCTTGAGTTTGACCTCTACACCCACGCAGAATTTGTGAAGGTATTTTTTATTTGTCCCTTTGATGGTAAGATCAATTTTACATAGTATTTTACTTATTTGGCTACTTGCATTTCAGGAAGCCAAAACTACTTCTTCAAAGAAAGATATTTTTGAAAAATGTACTTAAAAAAGATCTCCATCCGTCGAGGATGTTACCTCGTCGAGCACTGATAACGTATTCCTTTATCTTGTAATTACTCAAACCTTTGTAAGAAAACCTCTTCATTCATGTTTCTCAATAGGGTTCAACTGACAAGTAAGTCATGGAAATCTCTGGCAAACCTTTGCAAGCAAATGTCTCTCATGTTGCCTCTTCACCTATACAGGTATTTATGTTGTATTACAATTTACAAGCATAAAACAACAGTTTGTGACTGCTTCTTCTGAATTTATATTCCCCCAGGATGCGCCAGAAACTCATCAAGCACAACCTGTCGAACATTCCTCACCAATCGATGTTGACATGGCACAACAAGCTCCTCATTTAGGGAATTCCCCTTTGACTTCGCCATTAAGATATGACGTTGTTCCCGTCGAAGAGCAATTTCCTGCCCCTAGGTTCCTGAAAAGGCACCTCCTATGGTGATTATGGCAGAATATTTTGATATTGATCAACTGTTTGATAACCTGATAACTCTTATTGCTCAGCCTGCTCTAACGGCTAACCCTATGTCACAAGACACTCACTTTGAAAGGGTTATACCGAAGTAGTAGATGAGCTTATTGACTTGATTTCTGGATCTAGTAGTAAAAACTCTCCTTTATCAACTCGTTCTTCCACTTTGCATGGGGATGACTTGAATGACAAGATTACTGAATTGTTTGACGAGCTGAAAGGATTCTTCAAGTACTCATTCGATAACATCTACTTTGACGAAGATATTAGAGGCAAATTGACCCGGGTGGTCAAAGAAACTCACAAATATTACAAACGCTTGCCTGCCTTCCATCCAGGAATGTTCAGTGTTGTTTCTAAGTTCATTGAGGAATTGACACCTAAACTGTTAGAACTCGACAATGGTATCCTTCCATTCCAACATATTGAGAAGGACAAACAAAACCTCCTTGACAAGCTCAAAACCCTTAAGTCCAACAAAGAAGCATTGGCCAACAAGGATGCCCCCAACCAAACCAAAAAGCTTGAATTGGAGCAAACCATCATACGCTTGGAGTCAGAATTGGCAGATGCCAAAATGAAGTTGAAAGAGGTCACTGAAAAGTTGCTTCCAATTCTACTCAAATGAAGTTATTCGACCAAGAGTTGCGCATCAATGCTGCAGAGGCCAAAACCATAATGTCAAAGCTTGACAGTCTGGAAGTCAATTATTTGAATGCTATAGCTGTCAAGGAAGAGCTCACCAACGCTTGAGAGGAGATCAAGAAAACTACTTTTTAGTTTTCTTTTGTTCATGTTTAATTTCCTGTTTATGTTGAACATATCTACGTCTACCAGTTTGCTTGTATATTTTTATTTGATGAACTGACTTTGATTTGACTATTATCAATCTATCACTTCACCGTCTCTGTCTTGCACGTTTTATTTGGCATCTTTAATTTCAGATTCGTAATACTAGTCAAATTGACTTGAATGCCTTATTATTAACGTCAAGTTTTCCTATAAATAGAGGCAAGTACAATGTTTGCCACTTTCATATCATAACCATCACCCTTTCTTTTTACAACAAATTGCCTAAAGCTTTCTTTCTTCAACTTCTAAGTCTTCAAAGAAATTTTGCTTCAACTTTTATAAAGCCCAATAAGGAATTACCTTACTAAACCAAACCATCTGAAAAGAAAATATGGGAAAAACCTGTACTTCCTTTGGTCCTCATATCTTTCTTTTCCTTTGCCACTTCGTATGGGAACCTGGTGGCCTTACTTTATGGGCTTTCATCAAAGGTCTTTGTCTTCACGGTGAAGTTCTTCTTGAGACTAGACAATTCACGTAATTTTAGCTGTAAGACTAGACAAGTCATGTAATATGCTTGTTTTAGTTCTACAAGCTAATTCTAAATGAAAAGGGTTCACACTTCCTCTCTCTTCCTTATCTGGTCAAAGACCCTTTCTTGACACATTTTTCAAGTTGCCTAAAAGAAAGATCTTCGACCTCTGGAGGTGAGTCAAGAGCACTTATCTTGAAAAAGTGGGTTGGCTCGAGCCTTTGAAGTTGAACTCTTTTGATTCAAGCCCCTTCGCGTATTTTCAACATCATCGTCACCCAACTTGACTCGACAGATCAAGATTCGACGACAATGATGTTATTTTGTTCTCCCCTACTTAATTCACTTCAAAACTCCAGGATCAAGAAATATTCTTAACATATGACAGCCTAGTACTTAGGAACAATCTGATTATGTTAATGTATCTAGGCTGATAGCCATTTTAACTTCGTAATTGTAATTATAAATTGCCAAATGGCTTATGAAAAATAGTTCTTTTCATATCTTGATCTTCACTTCGCGCATTTTCGGTCTATATGACTTTAAATAGTTGCCATTTATAGATTTAATTCTAAGACCAGAATTTACATCGACAAGCGCGTATGCATTGCCTAAAAATAACTTTAAATGGTCCTTCCCATTTAGGAGACCATTTCCTATATTCTCGACACTTTTTATCCATTGGCAATAAAACTTTGCACACTAAGTCATCAATCTTGAACCGTTTATACTCGACTATCATAGAACTTGGCTATTCTTTTCCTTTGTCGAATTAAGTGTTCTAAGGCAATAATCCTTTCGTCATGTACCTCATTTAATTCATCAAACATTAAGTTCCAGTATTGGTCAGTTGGTAATTCTTCCTGTTTTTCAATTCTTAATGACCCAAGATTTATCTCGACAGGAAAAACAACATCATGTCCATATATCAGTTTGTAAGGTGTTGTGCCTGTTGATTCCTTAGGAGAATTTCTGCATGCCCAAAGAACTTGTTCTAAGGTTGTGTGCCAACTCCTTGGATATCTACCAATATGTTTCTTTATCAAGCCAATGATTATTTTATTTATGACCTCGACCTGACCATTCGCCTGAGCATAATATGGTGTTTAAGTAACCATTTTAATCTTTCTTGACTCAGCATATTCCACAATCCTTCTTCCAACTAACACAGTCTCTTGGTCTGTTGTTATTGTTTGGGACATGCCAAATCGACAAACAATATGATTCTCAATAAAATCGATAATGTCTTGTTGTGTCACTTCTTTTAAGGCTACTGCTTCTACCCATTTGGTAAAGTAGTCAACACCTACTAAAATGCATTTATGGCCTTTTGATGAAGTAGGGTGTATTTGACCTATGAGGTCTAACGCCCATCCTCTAAATGGCCAAGGTTTAATGTGGAATATAACTCACTAGCAGAGACATTCTGTATATGGCCATGCTTTTGGCATTCTTCACAGGATTTTACAAACATAATGCAATCCCTCACTAATGTTGGCCAGTATACTCTCTATCTTCTCAATATCCGTTTCATTTTTCACCTACTTGGTGAGCACCACAAATTCCTTCATGAACCTCTGCCAAGGCGAAGTAAGCATCTTCTTCACTTAGGCAGGTTTCCAAATTCCTATTGACAGATTTTCTATACAATGTTCCTGCCATTACAATGAATTTTGTTGCCTTGTACTTAATTTTTCTGTCAATATTTACATTTGGATTTTCCAAATACTTTATGATTGGTCTTCTCCAATCATCCCTGTTCGACACATTGGTAACGAAGATACTCTTTCATTTAATGGATACAATAACTCACGAATATCTATGAGTTCTGTTAATACTTTTGAAGACAATTTGTATCCTGAGGCTATTTAAGCTAACTCATTGGCCTCTTGATTCAGTTCTCTAGGGATTTGCTCCGTTTCCACATTGTCAAACTTCTTCATTAACTTGCTAGCCATTTGATAGTATTTGACAAGATTATGGCTAACACACTTATATGTTTGAGTTACCTGCCTAATCACTAATTGGGAATCTCCAAAGATTTTGATAGTACGTGCTTGCATTTCTATTAAAATCTCTAATCCCACTATCAAGGCTTCATATTCAGCCTCATTGCTAGAACAAATATATTTTAACTCAAACATTAGCTTAGTTGGTATCCCTATAGGTGATATTATTAAAATACCCACACCAACCCTTTTTTTATGCCTTGAACCATCAAAATACAAATGCCAAGGCTTCAAATCAAGAAGCCTTCTCAATTCATTTATTTCTAAACATGGATGATTCGCCAAAAAGTCAGCAATTGCTTGACCTTTAACAGCCTTCATGGGTACATATTGTAATGAGAATTCTGAAAGTACAAGTGTCCACCTTCCAATTCGACCATTAAGAATTGGTTGAGACAACATGTACTTAATTACATTTGTTTTTGACATGACTAAAACATTATAAGGCATCAAGAAATACTTGAGTTTCGTATAAGAAAAATACCGCGCTAAACATAGTTTCTCTATGGCACTATATCTTATTTCTGCATCATTGAGAACTCGACTAAGGTAGTAGACGACTCTTTTGACGTTATTCTCATCTTCTTGAGCCTACAGACTGCCTATGGTCTCTTCTGATGCGGATATGTACAACTTCAACGATTTATGTGGCTCTGCTGGCATCATGACTGGTGGACTTATCAAGTATTGCTTAATTTAGTCGAAAGCTTCTTAGTGTTGTGCACCCCATATGAAATCCTCCTCAGCCTTAAGCTTTATCAAAGGAGCAAAGACCCTTGTCCTCCCTGAAAGGTTTGATATAAATCTTCTGAGGAAATTAACCTTCCCCAAAAATGATTGCAACTCCTTCTTGTTTGTTGGTGATTTAGCCTCCAATACAGCTTTGACTTTGTTCTTGTCAATTTCAATGCCCTTTTTATGCACTAAGAAACCCAAGAACTTGGCAGCTGAAACCCCAAAATCACACTTTTCAGGATTTATTTTTCAAGCTGTGCTTTCTCATTTCTTGGAAAGCTTGCCTGAGGTGTGACAAGTGTTCTTCTTTGCTTTTCGACTTGACAAAAACAACGTCAATGTAAACTTCCATGAACTTGCCTATCATTTCATGAAAAATAGTGTTCATTATCCTCTGATAAGTGGCACCAGCATTCTACAAGCCAAAAGACATAACTGCCCATTCATAAGTCCTAATTGATCCTGGGCATCTAAAAGCAGTTTTGGGTACGTCCTCGTCAGCTATAAAGATTTGGTTATAGCAACATGTCCATCCTTGAAACTTAATAATTCATGGCCAAAAGTTGTGTCCACCAACATGTCAGTAATGGGCATTGGGTACTCATCTTTAGGAGTTGCAGCATTAAGATTCCTAAAATCGACGCACACCCACATCTTACCATTCTTTTTTATGACAGGCACAATATTTGACAACCATTCCACAAATCTTGTTGTCCTTATGAACCTTGCCTTCAACAAACGTTTAATCTCTTCTTTAATCTTCAACACAACTTTAGGAGCGAATCTCCTATTAGCTTATTTGACATGCCTACAATATGCTTTTAGAGGTAACCTGTTGTAACACCCCGTTTTTCAGAGCGCTACTAATCTAAACTCAACCTCTAAATGCAGAACAATCAGAGTATTGCATCACTTTTGAAATGTAATGTACAACTAAAATACAATAACCCAAATCACAGTAACCATGCAAATAAATATGTATAAACATTTATACGAAGGCAATACGAGTTTTTGAAAGATTCATTATACAAAATAGAACTCGAAAAAGAATTACACCAAAGACTCCTATAGCTGGTCAGCCCTACAACTCTTATTGTGCCCCACAACAGGTTTCATCAACCATGACATCAAGAAGTATTCGGATGGGGTCCTCCTCTGCACCACTTGTCGACGTTGAGTAAGCTACTACTCTTCAGCTCATACTACCATCTGGGGTGGCATCCATGAGAATACCCAAATAGAAAGGGTCATCTTTCGAAAATAAACATATATATAACAGCAACAACACACACACACACACACATATATATATATATATATATATATATATATATATGCAAAACTAAATCATATTATCATAGTACAACAACAACACATCACAACAATCATGACATTAAACACTCAACAATAATCACAATAAGGATGCACCATAACAAAAGTCAATAGACACTGGTCCATATCTATTGGGTTCCCAGAACACGCACCAAAGACGCTGGTCCACATCTATTGGATTCCCAGATCACCAAAAAAGATACTGGTCCACATCTGGATTCTCAGATCACCAAAAAAGATACCGGTCCACATCTATTGGATTCCCAGATCCCACTTTACGACACGAGTCCACATCATTTGGATTCCCCGGTCCTAATACTAGCTCAAATTTCGATCCATAATCACATTTACTCTAGCTCACGCACGATTACTAGACATTAGTCCCCATCAATTGGATTCCTAAGCCAAGCATCGAGGTATGCCACAATGTAACACCCCAATTTTCGGAGCGCTACTGATCTAATATAACCTTTTAAAGTTGAAATATTTTTGTTGACAATACTCTGCGTGCATGGTTTTCGCAAAATGTGGGTCTATATTTTTAATTACTCTAACACTCGCTTTATTCTTTTTAAGAAAAAGTGGTTAATCCTTTACTAATTTAGTGTCTTTATAAAAATCTACATTAAGTGTCTCATCGAATTTAACTAAAAATCCCTTTAGGTTTTTATTCTAAAAGTTTAACAATCTCAACCAATGACTTAGTTCGTCACTCATCTCTTTTTCTCGCTAATCTCTTATTACCCTCCGATTATCGAACATACACCCACATAATATATTCAATAATCATAACACAGCAACAACATCAAATTGATTCACTAAATCATAACCACATAGAAATCATAATCAACATCAGCAATCTCAAATTTCTCAAAAGATCAACTCCAAACAACTAACCATAATAAAGCAATCAATTGGAAGTTGCTCTGACCTTAGGCTTTCCTTCCATGCTACGATCACCAACACGGTCTCAAACTCAATCTCGTCCACAAACACGATCTCTACAACCTTGGTCAATAAACACTATGGTTTAGAAACAACTCTAAGCCACTAATACTACTTATTAGGGCTACAGCTCCTAAGGTCAAAACTAGGGTGATTCACTTTAAAATTCCCATCTTTCTACCCACACTCTAACTAGGTAAACAAGGTTCAAGAATCAAGTTTTTAAAACACTAAACTCTTATAGAAAAACTTCATCACTTTAAACTTCAAAAAGATCAAATCTTTAACAATATCTCAAAACTTAAGAAAATTCAAATCTGTACTTTAAATTCATCGATTTTATTAATATAGCAAACGACGTCAGATTTGAGCAACTGACCACTCCCTGGAAAGCTTGGAGTGTCTAGTTTTTGAAAGTGAATTTTAATATAACAATCAATTAGCCATTTGGTACAGTTTTGCAAAAATATTTTCGGGTATACAGAAAACAAAATAACTTCTGTTTGCCAAATTGTGATGCATTTTAAGTTATCAATACTTAACCAAATACAGTAAAATTTGTGTGCAAAATATAGATAAATGAGTCTAGTTTCTAGAAAATCAAGAATAAAAGAAAAAGGAGATGTGTGGGAAACGTTATGATCAAAACACTAAGCCTATGTCATGCAGATTTTCATGGTTTTCAAGATGTCTCAAGCTTGTTTCTCTAGTTTATCTCCAAAAGACTTAACAACAAGAAAAAGCCTCAAGAACTTAACTTGGTCATCATCTCCTTTGAAGGATCTAACCAAATTTACATCAAAGATGTTGAGTTCAAGGCCTTAACTTAGTCAAGCCAAATCAAAACAATAACAACTAAACAACAACAATTTTTTTTTAAAACTTTCTGTGAGGGATTTTCAAAATATGGAAGTCCAAGAGCACCCAAGAGGAATGGTGTCGCTTCATGAGTTTAAAATCGTTCCTAATAGGTGTGTTCTATCATGAGCGTAAGTGTCTATACATGAAAAAAATACATGCATGAAAGGTCACATTCCTTCTTTCAATACATGAAATGTTGTTTTTCTTCACCAAATGGCCTGAGTTTCTCTATAAATAGAGACACTCTGCATGCAGATTGAACACTTGAATTTGTTAAGTCTTTACCCCTCCAAATCATTTTCTTTTCTCCCTTGTGCGCATAGAGAGTTAAGAAAACTATTGTTCTGTAAACTATCATTGACAATATGCTTGGTGTGGGTGTGCAAACCATATCAAGGGAACTCCATTGTATCCTGAAGGAGATTCGCTATTCAACTATTTGCTTCTAGTCATAGAGGGACTGGTAGGGGCGAATCGAATCTAAAGCCTAGTGTTTACACACGCCTTGGAGTCTTGCGCAATGATTATTCATCTTCTACTTTATTCTTTATTTTACGGCATCTTCATATTTGAACTTATCATTTTTTGTTGTTTGTTCTTAGTAGTTGCAACATTTCTACCACAATATCACCAACACTTTCTTAACAAAAACAAAAACAACAACAACAACAACAACAACAAAAACTTATTCCACAAGATTCAAGCAAGAAAAGAAGAAGAAAACAAGTAATCATTCTTACCACCAACAGGAAGTGTTGTGCAATTGGCAAGGAAAAAGAAGGAGAAAGAAGAGTTCTTTGTTCAAGCGCTACCTTCTTAAAATTCCACTTCTCTCTCTAACTCTTACCACTTGTTACAAGGGAATGGAAATGAAAAATAATAGCTAAAAAGGGGGGAGGAGCTCACGGTTGCATAGCTGGAGGGAGGGAGATATTGGTTGATTTGCAAGCCAAAACTTAAGCCATGTCAATAGGTAGGAAGTTAGTAAGATGCTTTCAATTAACCACTCACACAATGCCACCACACCACTACATCTTGCCTCACCATACCCAATCCCATACCTCCATGTCTTCTTGTCTAGGTCAACATGTCTAAAATATCTAGGTTACACCTGGTCGGTTAATACCGATTGTTCGCTCGACGATTAATCGCGTAAATTAATTTAACAATAAATTAATTCAATGCGTGACTAAAAATTTATTTTCGAATAATTCCTTCACCAATAAATCGTAAACTCGCTCTAATAAAATCACATACAATCACACCAAGTCACGATTCGATTTTCGTTGAAATTGAAATTCATTAGAATTTTCTCTCGGGTAAAAAATTACCCAGTGGCTCAAAACGCGACGAAACTCCGTTAGAATTTTTCGACGAGATTTGAACCGTGAATTAATAATAAATATTAACTCTCAATTATCATTTTATCTCGATGAATTTCACTCATTTTATTAACAACAAAAATATGCGTCACTGCGTCAAACAAAAAACTCACAGAAAAATCTGTCGGTGATTTCATATTAAAAGCAGCATACGTCTATACTGTCTATTAATCTGAATTGTCACCAAAATAGAAATTATTGAAAATAAATCTACACAGTTCCTTGTACTCTCAAAAATCATCTTAGTGATCAGTATGTACGGCTTACCTTCAAGTACTCAGGACTTTACTGATAAAACAATTTTTCTTAAAAATTGGGGTGCTAGGCCTGTGTTCAACAAGTTCTCTACTCAGGCCTGACATTTCATGGTAGTCCCAAGCAAAAAAAATCTTTGTACTTAGAAACCAATTCCACAATTTGCCTTTTGAAATCTTCTGACAACAAAGCACTAATATATATTGGCATTTTCCTGTCAGCATCTCCCAAGTACACTTCCTCCAAAGGATCTTCTAATTCAAAGTCATTTTTATCCTCAAGCACCTTTTCAAATCCCAAAGAGCCATCGTCGAATATGCAATCAGCCAATACACTTTCATCAGTGTTAGGCTGCTTGTCGGCTACACAAGCCGACAGTTGGCTTTGATGATGTTCAAAGCTCATCATCACTGTTACATCGTGTATATTCTACAAGAATTCTCATCATTACCGATGGCTTTTGGTCGTTGGTAATTCCCATAAGCCTTCGGTAATTCATGATTATCGACGGATTACCGATGACCATGGGATCGTGGATATTTTCTTCGTTGGTAAAGTTACCGACGAACATTAATAATCCGTTAGTAATTACCGATGGCTTGTCCGTCAGTAGGTCACCTAGTGACCGTTGGTAAATCTACGAAAACAACCAATTTTTTATTTGTGTTTACCGACGGCTAAGCCCACTGTAATGTAGAAATGAAAACAAACAAAAAAATCTCACAAATCCGAACTGTTTCTACTCCACCATTGTAACTTTCCTCCGTCTTCATCTCCATATTAATAATAATAAGAGGCAACAAGTCTGTATCTTAAATATACATTTCTGTTATCTTGATATATACCATCTCAGGTTTGTGAAGACATGGCTTAATTAGTTCTTCCTAGAGTTCTTCATCATGCTGCATGGTAACAAACTATACAGCCTGTGCAAAATTATGAACCTTCAAATTAACATTTAAACACTACAAGAAAACACACGTATACCAATGGATTTGAACGACGGGACCATCGAAAAAGCTGCGTTTTTTGCGACGGGTAGAGGCCATCGGTCAAATCTGTCGGTATACGCGTGTGAATCCCTCCAAATTTTCAAATACCGACGACCTTGTCCTTCGGTATTTGAATATGCCCGTCGGTAATCCAGAGACAGTTAGCCGACGGGTGTAGGCCGTCGGTAATTTTAATTTGGCCGTCGGTAATCTTTGGATACAACCAGTGGCCGTCTTCCCCTTCCCAGATTTACTTCTCTTCTCTTCTCTTTTTTCCTTTCTCTCTTCCGTCCTCCCTCTCCCAGCGCCGCTGCCACCACCACTTCTCTTCCGTTCTCTATTCCTTTTCTTCTTCTCCGGTGACCTTTTTTCCCTTTCTTCTTCTCTGGTGACGCCCCACCACACCACCGCGCCACTGCCTGTCTCACCATGCGACTGCCCCACCACCCCCCCTACCGCAACACTCCCCACCATCGCACCATCGCCTCACAACCGCATTTACATCGCTTCATCGCGACATCGCCCACCACCGGACCACTGGCCCCACCACTGCCTAGGTAAATTGCCTCAATGTCATGAACCTTGAAAATGGCACAGTTGTTGTTGCTGGATCAATGTTATTCTGACTGGCTTGAACTTTTAATTGTTTTGCTTGTTTGTTGTTATTCTGACTGGCACTACTTTTAATTTATATATACTTGATTTGATATTTTGTCTCCTTGTTTGTTGTTAGTAGCTTGAGAGTATTGGAGAGTTGGAGCATTTTTTGTTAAAGCATAGAAAGGACTATACAGATCTGCACCGCACAACCGAACAGGAGAGAGATAGCATTGAGCAAGAAGTAAGCATTTTGACTTCACCTGATATGCTAGTTTTGAAACTATTGTAGTGTCTTAATTGATAATTAGAGCATACTGATTGATACTATATTTCCTCCCTGGATTATTGTCATTATTAGATCAGGTTGGCTCTGGGTAATAGTTTGGAGTTTCACATGTTACTTCATTTTATGTTTCTTGCCAACGTTGATGATTTACAACTGTCTCATTGTAATTTAACACGTACAAATACAATATAAATTTTTGCTTTTTAAGCCAGCCTAGCATAGCAATTTAGATTATGGTTTTTTTTTTCCCATTTATAGATCTTACAGATTCTCCTCCTTCTTAGGGTGGTATAAGTTATGCCTTGACTGCTAGTGCTATCATTGTTAGACTTAGATCACACTGGTTCTCTCACTTTAACCTAGGTTCAAGAGGAATGAATATGCTAATCTATAACAATATATAAAGAGAACACCTATTGATAACTATTTTTTGGTGTCCTAATTTTTTGCCCATTTTTGCCCTTACGTTATCGCATTTTTAAATATCGAAATAAATTAATAATTAAAAGTAATCAATTTAATTAAATTAAATTACTAGTAATAGTTAATTAAATTGATAAATAAATATTTTTTAATATGGGAATAAGTTATTTTTAATAATTAAATAAATAATTAATTAATTAAATTAATTTAATAGTTAATAATTTAATTAATTAATTTAATAATTTAAATTAATTAATTAAATTGATTACATAAATTAATTAATTTAAAAATTAAATAAATAAATCAATTAATTAAAATAAATATAAAAATTAATTAATTATTTTAAAAAATAAATTCGGCTTTATCGACGGGAGAGCTGTCGGAAAAGCATCTGCGGCTTTACCGTCGGGCAAGGCCGTCGGAAATCTACCGAAGGGTTTAACCCGTCGGAATGTACCGACGGATCATAACCGACGGTTTAGCCGAGCCCGTCGGTAAGCATTTGCGACACCCGTTTTACCGACGGGCTTATGGCCATCGATAATCCGTCGGAAAAATCGCATTACCGACGGCTTTTGGGGGTTACCGACGGCTTGTCTAATTCTATCCTTTAAGAGGATGTCAACTTCCAACCTGTTTCTTTTTAAATGACCAAGTCGAATTCTAATTCTACCCTTGCCACTTCTGCTTGTCTAATTGTTATGTTAATTATTGTTGAAATGGATGTTTGATTATTGTTATTAGTATCGGAGAAAAGCCTTAGCTTCCCGTTTGAGGTTCAATATATTATTGAGTGCATGTACTCTTTTAGGGTACCACGTGCTCATTGTATATTGAACCTTGAATTGTCCAAGTCGGACAGTTTGGGAAAAAACTTTTTCTTTACTCGTATAATAGTTGTTGCTTAATTTTCGTATCATTATATTTGATAAAATTTCGGTTCGATTCATTTCCTTTTGTTCTCTGGGTGCATAGTTGATCACGGTATTCATAACTGCGATCATTTAGTGTACTCAGAGACCAATAGGAAATGCTGCCGAAATTTGTCAAGTATAAGATATGAGAATTAAGGAATGACTATTATATGAGTTCTGAAAAAGTTTTTCCTCGAATGGGTAGGGCCATACCATTTAAAGAAAGAGAGCAGTTGTAAGAACGTCGTGCTGCTGAAATTGTCTTTTTTTTTAACATGCAGAAGATATAATTTTTCCCTTCGAGTCGTAGTTGGATGTATGATAGGTTGTATCCAAGGAGAGGGGGTTTGAAACAATCTTTTTGCGATGGGGTTGATCACTTCGTCCAAGCCACAATGGCACATGAAGATTTCGAAATTAATGGAGGGATTAGATGTACGTGTCTTAATTGCGATTGCAGAAGGATCAAGAGCCTAGGTGACGTCATATATCACCTGTAGAGAGTTAGATTTATGCCTAATTACTGGATTTGGACTAGACATGGTGAAGAGTTTCCTCGGGTTGATTTAGGGGTTGACGATAATTGCACAGGTGCTTCAAGCAGTTGCGTAGATGCGGGATATGGTGAGCAATGAATTGGTGCAAGATATGTTTTGTGATGTCTTGGGGGTCAACGTGTCATTCGAGGAGCAACAGTATGATGACACAAACAAACTTCCAAATGAGACAGCACAAAAATTTTATAATCTCTTATTAGAAACAAATAAGTCGTTATTTGAAGGGTTTACAGACTCTAAGTTATTAATATGTGTGAGGCTTTTAGCTCTTAATTCCAACTGTGGTGTAACAGATGTGTGCTTAGATCTCATAACGAAGATGATGTTGGACTCGTCATCTATCAGAGATGGTTTGCCAAAAAGTTATTACGAGGCTAAAAGCTTAGTGTCCAAGTTGGGGTTGAAGTCTAAAAGGATTGATTGTTGTGTGAGAGGGTGTATGTTATATTACGACAATGAATTCGGTAAAAACGATGGCGCGCTGGTTGAATGCAAATTTTGTGGTGAGCCAAGGTATATTTCACACACTGATAATGGGAAGGGTAGACAAAAATCAGTTCCACGGAAGGTAATATTTTATTTGCCAATTATTCCAAGGCTGCAGAGAATGTTTGCATCAACACAGACTACAGACAAAATGACGTGGCACTATGAGAATAGAAGCACTTCAGGTATGTTGTGCTACCCATGTGATGGTGAAGCTTGGAAGCACTTTGATCGTATGCATCCCGAATTTGCAGCAGATCCATGTAATGTACGATTTGGCTTATGCTCTGATGGTTTTACCCCGTATGTTCAATCAACGGCGAAACCCTATTCTTGCTGGCCAGTTATTGTTACCCTATACAATCTTCCTCCTGAAATGTGCATGCCTAAGCCTTATACATTCTTGACTTGTATTATACCGGGTCCAGATAATCCAACAGATGTTATTGACATATACTTACAGCCTCTTGTTGACGATTTCAAAAGGTTGTGGAATGGCGTTTTGACTTAAGATACTGCACGAAAGAAGAACTTTACAATGAGGGCAGCTCTTATGTGGACCATTAATGACTTCCCTGCATATGGCATGTTGTCTGGTTGGGGTACTCGTGGTAAAATGGCATGTCCCCATTGCATGGAGCATACAAAGGCCTTTACCTTGAAATTCGGGGAGAAGAGTTCTTGGTTTGACTCACATCGCAGGTTATTACCAAGTGATCATCCATTTAGACGGAATAAGAATGCCTTTAAGAAGGGGAAGTTGAATTAGATGGCCCGCCCCCAAGGTTGACATCCGAACAGATTTGGAGCAGAGTTATGGATCTGCCAAAAATCACAGATTATGGTCAATTGGATCGATTTGAAGGATATGGACAATGGCATAATTGGACTAAAAGAAGTATTTTTTGGGATCTTCCATATTGGAAAGATAATTTATTGAGACACAACCTTGATGTTATGCACATTGAGAAGAACTTTTTTGACAATGTTTTTCTCACAGTGATGAACTTTAGAGGAAGAACGAAAGACAATGATAAGGCCAAACTGGACTTACCGCTTTACTGTAGATGAAAGGACTTGCATTTGACGACTCGGTTGGATGGGAAAACCCTGAAACCTAAAGCCTGTTACTCTTTAACTGCTGAGGAAGCAAGGTCAGTCTGTCGGTGGATAAAAGAACTTCGAATGCCAGACGATTATTCTTCTAATTTGGCAAGATGTGCCGATGTGAACAAAGGAACCATGATTGGGATGAAAAGCCATGATTGTCATGTATTCATGGAGTGTTTACTTCCTATTTCATTTTGTTCCTTGTTGTCAAATGTTTTAAATCCACTTACAGAACTCAGCCAATTTTTTTAAAGATTTGTGTTCTGCAACATTGAGAGAAGATGATCTTATAAAGATGGAGCAGGACATACCAGTCATTCTTTGTAAGTTGGAGAGAGTATTTTCCCCTGGTTTCTTTGACTCTATGAAGCATCTCCCAGTGCATCTTGCACATGAAGCTAGGCTTGGTGGACCGGTTCAATACAGATGGATGTATCCATTCGAAAGGTAATATAATAAAATATTCTTTAAAATAAATATTCACTTGAAGGGTTAAATTTATCAATTTTTATCATCAACCTTGTTATTTTGTAGATTTATGGGTGACTCAAAACAGTCGTGAAAAATAAGGCCAGGGTTGAAGGATCTATTTTTGCAACTTATTTACACCGTGAGACAATCCATTTCTGTTCCCATTATTTTACAAACTTCATGCTGACACTAACAAATAATAGGAATGAAATAGAAATTGAAAGTAAAAGACACCCGCTAGCCTTATCAGTATTTTGCCTTCCCGGTCATCATGCTGGAAAGAAGCTGTCTTCCTGGTTAACGGGAGAAGAGTGGAAGTCAGCACACGTTCACGTGTTGATCAACTGTGCCGTAGTATCACCATATCTTACGTATGTATCATTTTGTCCACTTTCAATTTCTTTTATCCGCAGCTACTCATGATCATTTATTTGATAATGACTTGATCATGGCATTCTTGTTAACTAAGCCCACAAGCGAACAAGACTCTTCTACCTATATTCATGAATATTTCCCAACGTCGTTTATGAACTAGGTATGTATTTTTAGTCCTATTTGAACTATTTATTGTTACAAAATACAAAAGATTGTTTGAAAAAAGGAACCATAATTTGTTTGCATATAATGTATACGCAGGTGTACAGTGAGGCAAAATCGCCTAAAATCGAACATTTGAGAAATTTATCTCATGGTCCTAAATCATGTGTAAAAGAATGGCACACATTTTTCGTAAAATACAAATTTCAAATCCAGTCAGAAACAGAGGGGAAAAAACAGTTAACAGCAGAGTTTATGTAAAAGGTGCCATAGATGGAGGTGAAGACGAATTCTACGGCGTGATTCAATATATATATATGAACTGGCGTACAATACTTTAGACTATACTAAAATAATAGTGCTATTTTATTGTAATTGATTTGATCCGTCAAGTAGAGGCACAAGAGTGGATCGAAAATTTAATACTATTGACATATGCATGAGCAGAAGATACCAAATGTTTGATCCGTTTATCGTGGCACAACATCTAAAACAAGTGTATTATGTCCCTTATCCATCAACTCGAAGGGACAAACAAGGTTGGTGTGTTGCAATAAAGACACAACCAAGGGGTCGCGTTGAAGCAGATGATCCACATGAAGAAGTGGCTTATCAAGTGGATAAGATGTCTCATGTCAACGTAGTAAATGAAGTGGAACCCATTTCTCGACTACATGACGATCCAATCACATATGAAGATGTAGATGGAGATCAGGAATTAAATGAAGAAGTGGCAGAACCATCAAGATCTGAAGACGATGCCGAAGCAGAGTGGGCAGAATGAAATTGTTTAACTTTTTACAATTAGAGAAACTAATGTCTAACAATATATTTTAATTTTTCAGTTACTAGTATGTATACCCGTGCAATGCACGGGGTATATTTTTAATTTTTATTTAAAAGTATGCAATTTAAAAATGATACGGTGAAGGTTAGTGGTATGTAATTATAAAGAGACTATAATTAGAAGCATAATATAGACTGTAATTATAAAGAGACATTGAAAAAGTTATTGGTAGCATAAATATTAAGTAAAATCAACTTAAAACATCACTTGAAATAGTTTTTTTTTTAAAATGTGTAAATTGTTAGATATGCATGATAATCCTTTTCTGATGTCATCGAAAGTTCTGCAGCCATTAACTTATCCATCCATGAGCCATGTACTGGAACCTGAAATAAAATCAAAACATAAAATTGGGTTACTATTCATATATTTTACCAGATTTAACTCAATTTAAGTAATGGTAGACTGATCGAAGTCTATAGTTAGTGTAAATAATTGTTGCATAAATTAATCACAGACAAATAAAGTGTATTTAAATCTAATTATTAGTTTCAAACTATAAAATGATTTACTGAATACATATTACATGAATATTTGTTAGGTCAGTTTGTTTCTGATATATAAAGGGATGTAAGTTGTTTATTTTTATGGAATTCATTTTTAATATTGTTATGTTTAAATATAATATTTCATGACTGTTATTGTTGAATTGCTCTATAGACATATATGGCATCAGGAGGTCCAGGATCCGACCCCCCAGACCACCCACTGGTGGTAAACGAGGGGGGAAGGGCATCGCCATCGACCCCCCTCGTTGTCGGAGGCCGAATATTATTAGGATTGACGATGCTGGCTATGCGACATTGTCATCCACACAGTGTCTGCATACATCTACGCCTACACAGGCTCCAGCGCGTTCGGCCCCTACACAGCCTCCAGTGCGTTCGGCACATACACAACATCCAGCACCTTCTGCACCAACACCCGATTTTCCTCCCATTTACATGGTCCCCATCTCGGGGTTCCAGTAAACACTTGGCGCTACTTCCTCCCATTTTGTGCCTGAGACGGTGCCCGATACTCATCTGTCCAATCATGAGTATAGTACGGGCCATACACCTGATCAGACCGGGGTTGAGTAGGACGAGGATGAGCAGTAGGAGGTTGAGCAGCAGGAGGTTGACCAGGATGTCGTTGATGATATTCAAATGCTGCATGATGGTCGAGTTGCTATCAGGCCGGCTGGTAAAGAGTAAGTATTTACATTTTTTTCGAGTTATTAATATATATATATATATATATATATATATATGTTATCTTGTTTGACATCTTGTTATTGTTCAGGTTCCTTCCCTCAAAGCCAGTTGCGACAGCTATCACAGCGTAATTGAGGATAATTACCAGACATTTTGGCCCACCTGGGGGAAGTTGTAGGAGGAGGCGGGGGATCATATGTTCAAATCTTTTGGAGTAAGTTGTAATTTTTATTTTGTTGCATATTATTTTTTTATTTCATAAAATTCAAATAATAATGTATTATATTCATACAGGAGAGGGTTTCTTAGAAGAAAGAGGATGGGGAGTGGATCGAGAAGAACTTCCATATGAAGACCTCCCACCGCCTCTCTGATATTCTTAGAGATACCCGGCTCAATGGACAACCCCACTGGATAGAGGATCAGCTCTGGCAGCAGCTGCAAGAACACTAGAACTCCCCTAAGTTCAAGACTGTAAGCGAGAAGGCGAATAAGAATAGAGCCTCTGAGAAGTATGGCAGCTTGCACACCGGAGGTTCAGTCAGTCAGGCACATCACGCAGCACGACTTGTACGTTTTATATTATTATTATTATTGTTGTTGTTGTTGTTGTTGTTGTTGTTGTTGTTGTTGTTAGTTACTATTTATTATTTATTATTTGTTAGTTACTATTTATTATTTATTATTTAGTTAAGGTTTTTTATTAAATAATTACAGTTGAAGCGGTTGGGTAGAGAGGTACAGTTGCACGAGCTCCATCGTGCAACTCATATTAGGAGGAGTACCAGTGATTTCGTCGATGAGCGGTCGAGGCGGACCCAGGTAATTATTAAAATATAATGAATAGTTTTTTAATAATATTTATATTGTTTTATTACAAAAAAAAATTGACTTATATGTTTTTGTTTGACAGGAGGAGTTTGAGGTGAGGATGTCTCAGATGATGTCTCAGACATCATCATGTTCTCCCTCTCAGAGCCCTAAGGATCCATCTGCACCGCTTAGGGTATGGGCAGATGTTGTTAGCCGCAAGAAGAAGGGTCGCCTATACGGTGCTGGCGACTTTGCCAGCAACTACAAGAAAGGGGGCCGCCTCCACATCGGAGAGTCGTCAAGTAGTGGTACTGCCACTGGTCGCTCTGCCGCGGATAAGCAGGAGATAGCCGAGCTGAAGCGGGTCGTGGCCAAGCAGCAGTGGGTCGTGGCCGAGCAGCAGGAGGAGTCCCGCCGGACGAGTGCCATTTTGGCTCAGGTGCTGGCACGACAGGAGCAGATGTACCAGTTGCTAGCTCGCCAGCAGCCTCCTCCACCGCCTCCGCCTCCGCCTCCTAGTACTGATGATCATGTCGATGATGTAGATGGTGTAGAGCATCTCGATCAAGATCAGGACTACCAGGACTATTAGTTCTGTTTGTACTTAGATTTTTTCATATTTCCAAATATCTTTTTAGTTACTGATCTTTGTTCGTCGGATTTTTTTATTTTATTTATTACGTTTCTTTTTTTAATTTATTTTTTAGTTTAGGTTATCGCATTTTTAAATATGGGAATAAATTAATAATTAAAAGTAATCAATTTAATTAAATTAAATTAAATTATTAAATTAAATTAAATTAAATTACTAGTAATAGTTAATTAATTTAATAAATAAACATTTTTTAATATGGAAATAAATTATTTTTAATAATTAAATAAATAAATAAATAAATTTAATAGTTAATAATTTAATTATTTAATTTAATCAATAAAATTAATTAATTAAATTAATTAATTAAATTAATTAATTAAATTAAATATAAAAAAATAAATTCGGCTTTACCGATGGACTAAACCGTCGGATTTTTTTTTTTTTTGCTTTACCGAAGGGTATGCCCATCGGAAATATACCGAAGGGTTTAACCTGTCGGAATGTACGACGTTTTCCGACGCCCGTTTTACCGACGGGTTGGTGGCCGTCGGTAATCCGTCGGAAAAAACGCATTACCGACGGTTTTTTGGGATTAGCCGTCGGTAATCCCGAGTTTTCTTGTAGTGAAATCCCTGTATTTCTGATTCAAGATTCACATGTTTATCAAAATAAAGAAACTACTGAAAAAGATAAAATACATCCTATATATCCCTCAATTTATTATTCATAACAGATGTTGATAAACCATATATGTAGATTCTTTACAACCTATGTTTATTGTTGGCTGAGTAAAAGCACTCAAAAGTCACAGTTTGATGCAAAAATAATAAAGGTCTTACACTCTGTTTGTCATTACCTTCTTTGAGATAAACATTCTTTTAAGGCCTTATTGGGACATGAGAATCCATTACCATATGATCTATGCTCCAAACTTTGTCAAGAAAAATACAACACCTACCCAAAATGCATAAAAGAAGCTGCTTGTAAACTGAATCAAATTATAAAACCCTCAAATGCTGGGAAAAGCAATTTTTTATAACTCCATATCAATTATGATTGGTCACTCTTAGATGAACTCATTGAACTGTCAAAATTGATTTAACCCAAACCTAATATTGACCGTCTGTGTAAGATTGAATGATCAAGTTTAGCTTCTCTTATACTCTCACCTGATTGGATTTAATCCACCATACAGAATTTCCTTACACCTCATGAATTGCTAAATCATCGAAGAAAGATTAAGTATTAAAACTATTACTTAGAACTCTATTAACATGTGCTACTAACTTGTCCAATTTGATACTATCAAATTCAAACTCAACTAAGTTTTTTAGTCAGATTCAATGTTCCTTGCAAATTGCAATGCAAACCAAAAAATGTGACAAAGGCTAACAGAAAACAAACAAGAAAAAAGATCTAAAAGTTTTATACACACGTCTGTGGATGATTAGCCGCGGAAGCCACATGTTTCAAAGAAATCACCTAAGCCGCTCAATCTATCCATCCAGCTAGTATAAAACTTGACGTTAATCTCCAAAATATTCTACAGAAAAAGCAACAAAAATTAGAAAACGGAATAAATACTGTATACAAAGAAGGCGAACAACAATCTTTTCACTACCTGAAGCGATTTCTATCCCCTGATGAACCTGCACAATCGAAGGCCGCATAAAGTAACTTACCAAGCAGAGACTGCGAAAATATCCATGAGAAGGTAAACCAGTTTCAGTTGAGTGATTCTAGAAATCCAGAAAACTAGCTATAGTTTTCGCGGCTTGACGAGAAGCGATTCTTGAGATATTTTCCCATACAGCGATGCCGATCCATTACGTCTACGTTGTCGGCGGCGAAGAAGTCACAGAAGCATGTCCTCTTCGGTCACCGAGCGAGATCGAACTTGCTAAAATGAATCAGCATTGCAAATGGAGATGGCTCGCGATGGTTGCAGTGAGGGTTGTGATTTGGGGCAGAGGAACCGCGATGGGTTGGGAGTTTTGGAAGAGAATGATTTTGGGTAGTTTCTGAAGAGGTGTCTTGGAAAAGGAGTGTAGGGTTTCAAAGAGAATAATTTTACAGGGTAACGAAAAAGTGAAAGATTTGATTTTTTTATGCCAGATTTAGTTTACCCACGGCTTAGCCCCCAGTAATGTACTATTTGAATTTTTCGGTGCCTATGTAAGTTTACTGACGGTGTAGCCCTCGGTAATTATCGACGGCTTAACCCTCGGTAATAAAAGAAGTGCACGATTTGAGTTTTTTTGGTGACAGACTTATTTTATCGACGACTTAGCCGTCAGTAGGCTTCTCTTATATTACCGATGGCTTGAATCCGTCGGTAATGCTAAAAAAATCCATTTTGCATCTGACCAGTTTCCTACGGCTTAGCCGTCAGTAACGAAAAAATGAAAGATTTGAATTTTTTGCCAGATTTAGTTTCCCGACGGCTTAGCCCTTGGTAATGCACTATTTGAATTTTTTGGTGCCTATGTAAGTTTACTGACGGTGTAGCACTCGGTAATTATCGACAGCTTAGCCCTTGGTAACAAAAGTCAGTAACAAAAGAAGTGCACGATTTGAGTTTTTTGGTGCCAGACTTAGTTTATCGACGACTTAGCCGTCGATAAGCTTCTCTTATATTACCGATGACTTGGCTCCGTCGGTAATATCGACGGTTAAGCAGTCGGTCATGCAAAAAATATTCCATTTTGCATCTGACCAGTTACCGATGGATTATCGACGGCCAGGCCGTCGGTAATTAAGTGGCCGTCGGTAAATTTAGGTGGGTAATAAAGAGTATTCTTGTAGTATATAGTCTGCCTCATCCAATAACTTGACCCCAAATTGGTCTATCAAGCAAGCATTTAGAATTTCTTTGTCTATCACCCCACCTTGAACAAATATGGGCATCACCTTTGGATCATACACTTTAAAATCAACGTGCATTTGTTGTAAGTAGCATGGACTGTCATCAACTTCAATTATCTCAATCTCATCATGGACATTCCACAGAATCATTATCTGATGTACTGTCGATGGAACTTCTCTGACAGCATGAATCTAATCTCTTCCCAATAAAACATTGTAGCTAGACCTAGAAGGAATAACTACAAACAACGTTGATTTCTCAACTGAGCCAACTTGCACATCCAGCATTACGACACCATCAGATGGTGAAGACCTACCTCCGAAATCAGTTACCACTATGTTAGTTGGCAACAGGTTTGTTTCACCCTTGTCTAACTTTTTAAACATAGCTCGTGGGATTAAATTAACTGAAGCCCCACCATCAACTAAGACTCTATTGGCAGGTTTCCCTTCAATCATTGCTTTAATGTGCAATGGTCTAAGATAATTCCGTATCACGTGTTGGTTTCTCCAATCGAGCGAAGTTGTCAAAAATAGTAACCATGTCTTGTGTAACAAACTGCTACTCGTCAGGAAGATCATCCAAGTCTTCTTCATTTGGAGCTTCCAACACAAACTCATAATCAGCTTCAAATAATGTAGGCAACACTGAGACTAAATTTACATTAAGTTTGGTAAATTCTTCCTCAATGGCCTCTTCTTCATTTTCCAAATGACTTCCAAGCCTGAGGCTCTCTTTGTCAATAGAGCAATCATTAGATCCTAAATTTGACGAAGTTTTATCCATTGCCATCACCAATTTGTCTAGATCCTCCTCCAAGTTAATATCAAAATCAAATTCTTCCTTGTCATTATGACCAATTGGATCTTTTGGACCATCCAGAGCTTCAGTTACTTCCTTCATTGGCAAATTAGTTTTGACAATGTTGTTACCTACAAGCTCCTCTGGATCATCCAGTAAATCAGAATCATTAACAATAATCTTCAGTTCCTCCATTGATGTATCACTAGCAGTATCCTTAGCATGGGCTACTTGAACTCCCACGTTGGCTTGTTCCATGGCCAATCTTTCAGCTTCTACTAAACGAATCAGCCAAGGTGCTTTTGCCTTTACTATCGGTAATGCTCCCTGAATATTTTTCTGACCAAGATGAACCTGCAGCTCTTGATCCTGCATTCTAGAAGATTGACCTTTCTCAAACATGTTGTGTTTCCCAGCAATCACCACACTCTTTAGCTTGGGCCCTTGCTCTTTAGCCAGTGGAACTTTTTGTATGCCCACCATGAAGTAACTTTCACGTTGAGCTTCTTCAAGTTTAGCAGCCTTCATTTTGTACCTTTGAACCTGTCTTACCCTCTGTCGACGGTGTTTCTAGCTTTTTGATAGTGGAACCTTCTTTATCAGTTCATACACACTACGATTCCATCTTCCATACTTGTAATCTTCATTCCAAAATGGTGCTTCCTTATGGGGATTACTCCTTTTGGCCCTTACCCTATTTCTTAACTCAGAGCAACAAACCTTAGCTAAGTTTTCCACCCACTTGTCCACTGCAACATTTGCATCTGGCTTTCTTGTCTTGTTCGCAAGTCGAGCAGGGAAAACACCTTGATTGCTCCCTGTCGACTCCTTTGAGGATTCGACCAACCATCCACCAATTGCTTGGGTTGGCCTATGAACTGTTCTAGGCCTCTGCAATTGATTAGTTGGCATATACTTCACGCTTTTGTTCACATACCCAGCTTGCACATGATGTTGGTGAACTTTTGTCTTGCCATTCTTCTTGCACTTCTGAGCAGCTTCCTTGTCGAAATACTTGTCACAATATGGGCATAACTTCAATTGCCCACAATTGTTCTTTCTTCTCAAGAAGTCTTCGACAGACTCATAAGGCCTAGGATAAATGTCAAAAGGATCTTTGACATTCACAACGTATTTCTACTTGGTGCTGATATTCACCATGCTAATATTCCTTGTTGTCTGGCCTTTGACAGTAGCAATGGTTTGGCCAAATGGATTAGCATCCACCTTCATGTTAGGTTTCTGTTTGTCAGCAAATTTGAGCCTTCCTTCTTTAAGAGCTTTCTAAATCAGGTCCCTGAAACGGAAACATTCATTAGTAGGGTGGCCTAAAGCCCCATGATATTTACAATAATTTTGACCATTGGAGTTTTCAAGCCCTTTTACTTTATGATCATCTGATAACTTTAGTTGCATATCTTTTAACAAAATGTCAAATATTTTACTAGCTTTAGTTATATCAAATGTATATGTTTTCTTATTCACATACCTAATTTGTTCCTTCCCTTTAGAAGGTATTAATGTTTGTTAAGCATAAGGTGTCCCTTCTTTTAATTCAACAAGGTTTATTTCTTGCTCAGCCACAACATCATCTTCACTATCAATTTGATCTTGTTCGACATAATTGACCTTTTCACGCCTGATGAACTGCTTATTACCTTTTTGGTTCTTTTCAGCTTTTAGCTACTCAATCTGTCAAACCTTTTCTCCTAACTGAGTAAGATCAATAATATGTTGATTTATAAGTTTTTTCCTAATGTAATAGTCCAAACCACTAGCGACATTTTAACAATATCCGCTTCTGGAACAGGCGTGAAACACCTGCTATTCATTTGTTTGAACCTAGCAATGTAATCATTGATAAACTCATTGTATATGCACTTGACATTAAATAAATCTGTCAAGTTAACACACAAGTCACCCCTGAAGAATTGATCATGGAACAATCCTTCTAGTTGTGCCCAAGAATGAACTGAGTTAGCTCTCAATGTTGAGAACCAAGAAAACACGTTCTTTGTCAAAGAACTTGGAAATAATCTCATTTTTAAGCCTTCCAACAATGCGAACTCCCCCATCTCTATGGTGTATCTTGCAATGTGTTCGACGGTCGATTCCCCGCTGTTGCCAGAAAACTTGGACAACTTAGGGATCTCCATTCCTTTAGGAACTTCAGCTTGTTGCCCCTATTCAGGAAACGCAGATATGAAATATGGTCGATTGGCCTTGACCAATATTAAAGCGAAGTCAATTTAACATTTGCTCGACCGCTTGGTTCACGTTCTGTTCTATCTGGTTTCACATGATATTTTGCCTAAGGTTGGCTAACCCTAGATGCACATGACCCCCTTAGTCTTGGTTTCTTTGTAATAAGTGCACTTGGCCATAAGCCAAGTTATTTGAATTTTGACTAGGGTTTTGATTTTGCTGGTGTACTTTATTTTGCACCAAGTCAGGGTCATTCACATCTTGCTGAATGCCCCCACGCCCTGACCCTGAGGCATTACCCTCGAGATTTGTTGGGCATATTCATTTAAAGGTGCTGCCAAACCTAATGCCTGGTTTAGCCTTTTCATTTGTAAAGCCAATGTATTGCATGCTTGGTTAGTTGTCTCCATGAGAGGCATAATAACTGCTCCCATTTGCTGGGTAAACATGTTCACTATCTGATGGTTACTATCATCAATTTGCTGTCGAATACTCGCCAACGAATTCTGTGTCAATCCTCCATTGTTTGGGAGAAGTTGCCTAGACATAATCCCTGCCCCTGAACCTTGTCGACTATCGTAGTAGTAGTCGCTCCTGCCATTCCTATCCCTTGAACATTGGTAGTGCTACCAAACGGTATGAAAGGTGGGTTAGTAAAAGGATTAAATGTAGATGACCCAAGAGCTAGAATCGTAGAATTATTGATGAATCCATAAGGCATTCCATACATTGGTTGTGTCATGGCCTGGGTTGGCCTAACACCTCAGTTCCTAGTGCTATTAGGTGATACCTGTACTTCAGACGCAAGTTGAATCACTGGAGAGTCAGAAGCCAATGTAACTTCATCATGTGATATATTAGTAATTACCACACCAACATTTGTGCAAGCAGCAGAGGCATTCATTCTCGCATTTGTAGCAATCCCAGCATTAGTGCTGGCGGTCGACACATTAGTATTACCTGTCGACGCACTTGCATTCGTGACACTTGAGACCGTGGCACTAGCATTTATGCTACTATTCATGTTTCGTTCTTTAGACACGTTAGAAGCAGTAATTTTTCCGCTTCTCAGATGCATAAAACCATTGCAAAACGAGTTACCCTAAACTCGTCCCACAAGATGTGCTAATTTATTTACAGGAAAATTTGGTTTGTACAAGAGTTTCTACCAAATTCATGAAACAAACAAATAATTAAATCGAAGCTATTGCGTGATCGACGAGTTACGTGGTAATCTCGTTTTGGACAACGATTTTCTTATGATAACGGTCATATTTTCAACCGTGGACAAAATTAAGCAAGTTGTGTTCAATTTGCTTAAGTACTTTTACCAATTATAACTTAGTAAAAGTTAAGCAACCAGCAAGAATATTGCTTCCGAATTAGCTTTTAATCAAATTAATATAAATGGCCGTCGAAGGCCACTACTTAACAGTAATATGACAACTTTACTATTTGCAGTAAAATCATATAAATTATTCAAAAACATGAGTAAAACACATTCAGAAAAGAAGCAAAATAACAGTGAACTTGCAAGATAACAAAAGAACTAGAATTGAAAGGATAATTACTAAGAGACTAAAATGAAGGCAAATATGTAAATGACTGTCAAAAGAGAATTGTTGGAAAGGTAAATGACATAATTTAAGCATAAAGCGTAGAAACTCAAGAGCATATGAATGACAGAGTAAGTAAAGAAAAACAAACTTAAATGACACTTGAATGAAAGAACATGAATCTAAAAGAAAACTTGTGAATGCTCGAAGATAAATGATAAAGAAATCATTTGATTAACAGTAAAGACAGTGAAATAAATGTATTGGAATTGACCGAAATAAAAATGACAAAAACTTAGGATTAAATTTTAAAGGAAAAGGTTTTCATTGAATGTAAACTGATAATTACATTGCAGAAACATAGAAGTAAAAACATACATGAATAAATAAAAAAACAAAAGGACTTCATTGCCAGAATTTGAATAAAAGAGTGGAAGGCATACTGATCGCAATTATCCTGTAATTTGCTTCGACGTGAGATGTTAGGAGTTTCTGATCAAGTATCCAACCCTCATAACTTTGTACAAACTGGTATTTATAAAGAAAAAATAGAAAAAACTACCTATCCTCCTGCTTGACAGTGTACAGACACGTAGACAGCAGTTATAGACTCTGAATTGCGTTCTAAACTCGACAGTAACACTTCCTGTCAAGCTTTATAAATTATCCTAGCGTGTCGAAGTCTAATTCAACCATACTCTTAAGCTACTAACTTTGACGCATCCACTTCCTCGTCGAATTTCCTGCAAGCCCTTCAATTCCACAACCTTCATTTCTCTCTTTCACATTTTGTCCTTGAACTGCTCTTCTCGTTCATTAAGCTCCTAACAATATATCAAGAATCCAAATTTTAAATTTGGCACTGAACACACCCATGAATATTTATGTGGGTAACGGGTATCCATGGATATCCATGTGTAGTTAATAATTTAACATAAAAAATCATACAACATATTATATATGCTTACAAAATTTTATTATGATGGGTCTATCCACCAAAAAATACTAAATAATGAAGAAAAAAAATTTATTTCATCTCAAAGTGATAAAAAATGTCATAGTATATATTATATATTTGATAAAAAATAATTATAATGAATATGCGGGTACTATGATCCCCGTCTCCATTTAATAGCTATCCATTTGCTACTCATTGCGAGTCTCCATGAGTGTGGATGTTTTTCCCTTCCGTAAATGGATCCGCCGATACACACGATAATATAAGACTTGATATTATGAGATGTCATTTTACAAGGCTTGATAAAATTTTAAGATTGCATTTGTAAGAAATAATATATTATATAATACCATTTTGGTGATACACTTGACGTGATTGAAATTTAGGCAAAAGATCGACCAAAATCTATTAACAATGATTTCATTTTCTTCAGTCGATTACGTTGATGAATTAACTCTGTCCCTCAACGGTTGGTTCCTTAACTACTCCAAAGAGTGTTAAATGAGGCGATTGATGAAATGACTAAACTAAGCTAAGAAAAGCATAACTAAAGAAAGTAAATTTGCAACCGAAATAAATTGTCAATTAACTGGGTTATATTGATTGATGTGTGTTTAAAGGAGTATGTACAATTAGTATTTATAGCAATGGCTGAACAGAACCTCTATTTGCTATGTTCTGAAGCATTACCACTGGCTAACAACATTAGTATATCAGCTAATAGTTATTCAGCTGAACGTGCAAATCTCTACTAACCATGTTCCTAGGCTTCAGACACTAACTCCTTGCATATTTCGTGCATATGATGGCCATGTCTTTATCCAACAGCTCCTTCCTTGGTTGATCTTATCTCCTTTTTCTTGTTCTTAAAGTCATGGTGACTGCTCCTCCACTTAAAATATATATTATAGTGAGAGAGAGTTGAGAGAGAAAGAGATAGGAGGGAGAGTAAGAAATGTGAGAGTGAAAGAGAACTGAGAAGCCGTATTTATAGACGGGAGAGAGAGGAGAGTGGGGTGTAGATTAGAAGGTTTAATCAAGGGTGGAGAATGATTGGATGAGTTGCAAACGAATCATCATTATTGACGACCTTGGTTGTCGATAATGATGAACAATTACGATTGAACGATCTAACAGTTGCAAATCAATGAAGAAAAGCACACGGATCGCTGTTACCAATGGCCATGGTCGTCGATAATGACGAACAACTACGAATGAACGATCTAATGGTTGTAAATTAATGAAGAGAAGCACATGCAATGTTTTAAATTGCGGTTGCGGTCGCGGTTGTGGAGACCTCAAAAACCGTTACGTTGCGGAAAATTGCGGTCAAATGCGGCCGATGCAGCCGCAATTGCGGATGCGATGCGGTTGCGGAGACCCAAAAAACCGTTATGTTGCGGGTGCAATTGCGGTTGCGGACCGTAATTTAAAACCTTGAGCACATGTATAGTCGTTAATCTAGACCGTTGGGAAAACATAGTGTGTTCGTTTTCGACGAACTTACCTATCAGTATTCAAATTTTCCCAATACCGACGATTTTAGCCATTGAAAACGAGGCAGGCCGTTTGACGCGTTAAGTTCCTGCCTTATTTCCAACAGCTAAGCAATTTGAATACCAATGGTCAAAGTCGTCGGGAATCGTGTCTTTATCGATGACCAAAGTGGTCGTCAGTAATAGGTCATTGGTAATAGGTCCTCAGTAATAACGTGTTTTCTTGTAGTGATGCTAATAGGCCTATTGTCTGAGTTTGGTGTGTTATAAGTAGATCAATGTAGAGCTATCATTCAATCCAAAGTAATTTATACTATTAAGTTTGTTAGGCGGCAAGCCAATATAGTTACTCATGTTTTAGCAAGAGTGGTCATATCTTTGCCTATTTGCCAATATTTTAGCCATGCTCTCGTAATTTGTATTGGTGACACTATTTTAGTTGAAATGAAATGAGTATTTTGAGTCAATAATAAAATAAAATTATTGTCTAGTTAACTTTCTAAGATACCCTTTGTCTCTTTAGTATATTGTTCATGTTCATAACTCTCTTATTAGTTAATTAGAAGAAGAAAATAATATAATCAACAAAATAATTTGTCAAAAAAAAAATGTAGTAGTTAATTATGTATCTTGAACTTTTAAGATGACATAATTAGGAACACAAAGCAGTGACACTTTAAAAAATGGAACTGGTATTTGATTATACTTTATATTAATTCTACTGTATTATCTAAATAAATTATTTTTTCTAAATTCACTTAAAAATAAAATTCCAAAATACAGTTTTTTAAAAGTTAACTTTATTCTTTAACCATTAAATTCTTTCAGAGTTAATGTTACTAAATTTGAAGTTAAAGGAAACCAGCCGACCTGGTTGATAAATACTATGCGGACTAGATGACAAACCAGTGACAAAAAAAATAGGAAGAAAATGAAATTACCATATAATATCCGAAAAAGGCAAAGTCAATGTGTAAACTTTAGTTGTCCACTTGTCCTTGTGGTTCATTGCATTTTGATTTGACAAAACTGATGCATACATAGTAGGTACTACATGTACAGTGTAGAGTACAAGTATAAAGGTCAATGACAGACATGCATACTGATTTCAGATTCCTACCGGTGAGAGATAGCAGTGATTTATGGATGCACAGTACATCTTAAATGAACAAAAAAAGACGAAAAAATAGTTTTGAGAAGTTTCTTTACGTATACTGTAGTTAACTTTAATTTTTAAATAAATTATAAATACAACAAAATAAATATATAATCCTAAATATCCACAAATTTAAAGTCGCATGTTACCTGCGTCATAATGAGAATCAAAGTATAAGCGCATAAAAAAATAAATTATGATTAAATAAATGTAGTTAAATTATAAAAATTAAACTCTATATATAAAATGATGTTTTATAAATTTATAAGTTAGTGATAAAAAGATTATTATGTAAGTTCCCACATGTTAGAATAAAAACAAATAAAGAGAAAGAGGGATAGAGACAAAGTAGAGAACAATTGAAAGACAAGAATGAAGAAGAGTCTAAATCTGTCTAATGATATTGTTGACCATTGAGTGCACTCAACCAGACTCACTAGCTGCACGGGAAAGTGCAAGTAGAAAGCATTTGTCTAACAGGATTTTTGGTTCTCATCCTTCTGAATGCATTTAGGCTTTGGGTTTAGTGGAAGATGCAACCGTTTCTGCTCATTAATTTCCACTATTTGTTATGTGTGACCTTTTTCCACTTGTTTGAGTGGTTAAGACCAATCTCATCTCTTTCCATTTAACCCTTGAATGAGAGTAATTAAATTTGCGTCAATATTGAAAATAATGATATAAGGGCATCTCCAATGGGTACCTATTAGGTACTCAAGGCTTGTGTACCTATTTAGAGTGGTACTTAATAGGTACTTCTATTGTGGAAAAAAAAATTTGAGTACTTATTAAGATTGGGTACCTCTATAGATACCATTCTGATCTCCTCTTTTACGGGCCCCTCATGTCACTTTTAATAAATTTTTATTGATATGTGATGATGTAGAGTTATTAGTGGGACCCATTTAGTATTTTTTTAGAGGTGCTGAGTTTGAGGGATTGAGTACCTATTAGGTACGCAAATTAAAAAAGTAAAAATGAGTGATGTGGATGTGTAGAGCCATTTAAATACCCACTTTATGGGTATTTTATTGGAGATGACCTAACCAAATTCAGTATGGATATCAATTTGACAGTGCCAATTATAGTAGTAGTCCGAGACAAAATTAATGTAAATAATGTAATGCCATCATTACCATGGATAACAAATGCTTGAAACAGAAGATGAGATACTGACACTAAACGATTTTTTTTAGTTGTTAGTACAAATGGTTAGAGGCGGGAGATAGGGTGAAGTAAAGGATTGTTGGTTCGAAGTTACACTCCCAATATTTCGCATCACTTTACTGCCTCCCTCTGAGACGTCATTATAAGATATTTTATTTTATATAATGTTGATAACAAAATAATCATTTAATAAACGCACGCAAGTGAATTTATGTTCAAGAGAATGATATTAGCCTGTTTAAAAAAGAAGTGGTAATGTGGAAATATTGACCTCCTCTTCCTGGTTGGACAGTGAACCACTGCTCAAAAACATGGAAAACTTTTTCTAACCTTTTTCCTCTCCCTTTTTTATTGAAAAAAGTTTAGGTAAGTTATATCCGAGAGTTCACCAAGATCAGGAAAAGTCCCAAAACTCTTTGAGCGCAACCATCCGTTTTTGTAAGATATGAGTCGAATCCTTATACCTACTAGACCAATCATCGTTGACTATTTCTCTAAAATAATTTTCAAATTTATTTTTATTTTAAAAAAATACCCTATATACAACCCACCAACAAGCTCTTTGTGAGAACATCTTCGATGGAAGAACCAAAATTGGGTTCTTAACTCTATTTTGTGGGTCCAAAAATGCCACATAGGATTTAAGAACTCTCACTTATTTTCACTCTGATGGTAGAACTCAAGCTGGGTTCTTAACTTATTTTAAGTGGGTCCTGCAATTTGACCCCACATTGAATATGTTATTCACAAACCATTGAGTGCAAAAAAAAAAATTATTCTTAAGAACGCATTTTTGTGAGAGCACCGTTCTCTACCTCGGCCTTCACGTTATTGTACTCCAATGGTGAAAACAAATAAGAACATGTTCTTATACTCGAGAACTAGCGAAAAACAACCTTTGGAGATGGTCATGAAGTTTTTTTCTTAAAAAAAAAACTTACATGTTTTGCATATAAATTTATAAAAATTAATTCGTATTTAAGTGTTTATGACACAATTTCTCATGTGATCGGTGTTTATTTAACACAAGTCTACTCGGATCAGAGTCAGGACACTATTTTGTCCATGTTGTTAAGGGCAATTGATGTAGAATAACCATGAGAATATGCCAGAAATTAAAGATGAAAAACGTAAAACCTATATCACTTTTTAGCAGCGGCGTGATGCTTTCAGCATTTCTGGCATACAATTGGCATGCGGAGCTGAATCTTCTATTTTTCCCTGTGATTACTATTGAAGTCGTCATTACCACGGCTTAATAGAGTTTGATAAATACCTAACCCTACTAAATAAATGAAGTGATTGCTAACTAATGTTTTGGTTTCTATTTAACCCATACGGCATGCACACTCTTTTTGGAAGTGGTCCTTGAGTCATCAAATTCTTAAGCATTTTTTATTTGTCTCTCAGTTACGAATTTGGAAAATTATGAATTTAGCAATTACCTTAGCTGGAAATATAAATGTAAGTGCGGATGCGGGGTAAAGAAATTTCTCGTTATAAATACTAGTCGAGAGAATTAATGCTCAACATATACGGTTGGCGAAGAAAAACTAAATCTACAATGTAGTTAAGTTTTTGTGGGAAATAGTTTTTGCCTGAAAAATTGATGAGTGAGCTTTTCTGATGCGTTTTTAGTGTAGTTAAACTTTTTAAATAGATAATAGATAGACGTGAACAAAGTAAATATTGTATAACTAGAAGTTTCAATAATGTAGTTTGATAGCATTTTGAAACAAAATATTTGAGTCACATCACAATTTTGAATTTTTTATATAGTTGTTTAGTCAATACAAAATAAAATTAAAATTTGTGAAATTTACCCAATATTGCTAACATGAGTGATTCGCCACTCTTGTCTCTTAAGTCTTCACCAAGAAGTCGTGTTGAGAAGGGAATCACAATTCAAGGTAGCACTTTACTCCACACGAACAGACATAGTGTAAAAGGGTTGTCCACTTTAGCCACCATTTTGCTCACTTCTACCTTGGTTATGTCTCATGATCATTCTAAAAGTCAAACCTACAACAAAAGGTTTTACTCTGTTCAGTTTCTCATTTAATGTTTTAAAGTTTTAGATGATCGAGTCATTCAAGTAGTATAATTTGTTGCTTAGTCTTAAGATTATATATTAGGATCGCAATCCCGATTGCAATTATAAAAAGAAAATATAAAAAAATGCTGATGATGCAATCATAATTACAGTCGAAACATGATTATAGAAACCTCTAAAAGACTAAATCCTTAAACTAATTTACAGCCACAAATGTGATTAATTTAAAACACTATTTAGTCCATTAAGGTCTCTATACACCTAACATGCCTTTTCCCAACCTTATTTTTCCACAATTCCAATTCTACCCATTTCTTATGTCATTCAAATGAATACTATATCCAGCAGAGACTGAGCTTATTGGAAACAACACACTTAATAATATATAATAATTAAAATGACTTTAAACTCCAAATGTTCTATTGTGCTTGCTTTCAACCAAACAGTCTTCCATTAGAGTTATTATACTCCCCATGATGTGAAATCCCTTTGTCTCTATTACGTAAGCATATTTTTTCTTCAAAATGATTATATCCACAAACCCAAATCGCATTCACCCCTTTGGGCCACTTGTGTGCATCATGCATCATCCAAACATAAACATGTCACATGTATGTTGTTATGCACACACATGTATACATAAGTACAATGCTTTTTTGGATTAAAGCAAACAGAGTACAATTGCATCACTCGGATTGATATGGATGGTTAGACCTTCCGCTCGCACTAACTGTGATTTGAGTTTGAATCTAGAATTTCTGCATATGTACTCAAGTACAAAGCTTTTTTGGATTAAGCAAAGAGAGCATAAGTGCAACTAATTAAACCCCATCACACTTACAAATCATGTGCATGACATTCCATAAATGTAATAAGCTTTTAACAAAACTTAAATATTGTTAGTTGTGTTTAATTTCACGTAGTAGATTGTATCAAAATTGATTTTGTTTCTTGTCAAACATGATTTCAGTAAAAATATAGGTGTTAAAGGGGGGAGAAAAATATAGGTGTTGGTTTTTGTGAGGCAACCTCTAAATCTCTGTTTGAGTACGAGTGATAAAAAGTAGTTTTTGTGTCGAGTAAAAAAAATTTATAAAAATTGTTGTATCAAATTTGCTTTTAAGACATTGGAATATAAATCATTTCACTTAAAATTCAATTATAACTAAATAATTTATACAAAATAAATTTTATTCAAATAATCATGTTTATCAAACATACATCGACCGACATTGGTCTGAATGAATCTAGACTCGGTTCTCTTAAGCAAAGTCTCGAATTCAAGCCTGATGGATGGAAAAAAATGGTTGGAAGACGAGGTTCCACTAAAGGTGGATAGCTAGTTGGTCCAAGTGAAACTGGACTCGGATCTCTTAAGCAAAATCTCGGATTCGAGCTTTATGAATAAAAATAAATAAATAAATAAATAAATAAAGGTGATCAGCCAATTTCTCCGATAGAGGTTAGTTATCGGCAATACTTTGCACCTATGACATATTTACAGGAAAAAAAGGCCTAAACACACAGTTACTTTACTGTTTTCTAGTGGGGTCAATTCATCATTTTCCCTCCCTATATAATACCTACTCTACTCTCTTTCTTCCTCATTGACACAACCAATTGAACTCTTTCCATCACTCTTATTCCTCCAACACCCTTTCCATACTTAATTTGCTGATATATTGCTAAACAAAACCATGCAGGCCAGAGAAGTAACAGGACTTAATTACTTGCTCCCTTCAAACCCTTCTCCTTATGATCTAGCTAACTACAACATGATTCAAAACAACATTCCCACATTTCAATTCCAAACTTTCTCTAACCAAATTTTTGGTTACCCGAACAATAGTTCTCAGTCATCATGTATCAGCAGCAATTCAACTTCTGATGAAGCAGATGAACAACAACTGAGTCTCATCAATGAGAGGAAACACAGAAGGATGATATCAAACAGAGAATCTGCGCGTCGATCGCGCATGAGGAAGCAAAAACACCTTGATGAGCTATGGTCACAGGTTCTTTGGCTCAGGAATGAGAATCACCAGTTAATAGACAAGCTGAACCATGTGTCTGAAAGCCATGATCAAGTCCTTCAAGAGAATGCTAAGTTGAAAGAGGAAGTTTCAGAACTTAGACAAATGATAAGAGACATGCAGATACATAGTCCTCTCCCTAATTGCTTCAGTCCCTTATTAGAAGATGTCCCTTGTAACTCAGCATATCTCAGATCTGATTCTTCAAACAATTCCATCTCAAGTTCAATGGACCTTCTTGGCTGATTTGAAGACAATTAATTAGGCCAAATTTTTATCTCTAATTTGGTTAATTTTCTTTACTTTTTTGTTTTCATTTTTCTGTCTGTGTGGTAGTGAAAACCAGTAGTCTTTTCTACCCTTTTGAGCTGTGTGAGAGGTGAAAAGATAAATGGCAATAACATGCTTTTGTGTATCTTTATTTGAGCCTTTTTACTTCATTAACTTTCACACGACAAAAAAGGTGTGGTCTCTAATTTTTATGTCTTTTTAGCAATAAAGATCTAAAGAGGCTTAAGAGTTATCCATATGCTTCTAATTTTATGTCTTGAGCTATAAACATTCAAAGAGGCTTAAGAGTTAAGAGTTATCTATAAGACTTCATGACCTCATCTTGAAGCATTAACTAGAGAATTGTGGAGAGATAAAAGGAAGAAAAAGAGAAGATCATATATAATATATAGAAGATATGAATTAGCCAAAAGAAATCTATGAATTAATGTGAAGCCAATTAATATAATCCTATATATGATTTGTGTGGAATAATGGAAGTAATTATATCAGGTGGAGTTGGACATGACACAAGAGATAAAAGGGTGTCTGTAGTGGTCATTGGTTGATGATGAAAAAGTTGCCATAAAAAGGAAAAACATTTGGACAAGCCACCCACTAGAATTCTTAGCACTATTTTTATGGCTCTTTTTCTGAGCTACCTTGACTGCATATTATTGGAAAATAACTCAAACTTTGGTTATTTACTTTCACAGGTTTTGACAGAGATTTGTGCATGATGTACTTTTTCATAAAATATGAATCTCGATAAAAAATAAAAAAATTAGATATTAATGCATAGATATGTGTGTGTGTGCGCGCGTGTGTACACAATATGCACAAAAATATTATTTCATCCATAATGTTCTTTCTTATGTTTTTTTGGGGGCATCTTTTTGACATTCCTGGTGTGGTCCTCTCTTGTTGCAAAATCTAAGAGAGCAACACCTGAATGAGATATTAACATCATAGAATTAGGCACAATTTTTCAGCAGGCAATTGGTTGGTAATGCTTTGCTTGCTGCTCTTAGATAAAGCGGTGTGGAGTGAGTTGGTTCACTAAAGATTCAGATTTTGTTTAAAAAATAAAATGAAATTGAAAGCCTAAAATAGTATTTTTCACTAAATAGACTTGGCCACATTTTATTATTAGGCCTAAAATAACTTAAAAAAAAATTTGTAACCAAATCTATAACAAAATTGAGAAAAATTTAGTCTTATCTCATTATTTCAAAACTGAAAGGGAAGGGAAAAAAATGAGAATTTTGATAATATTTTGTTCCATCTTATTTTATACAATTTAAATAATAAAACCTAATAGTATTTTCTATTTCACTTTATTCATCCCTTTCTATCAATTCAAATATATATAACTTCAATTTAATCATTGTAGATCGGCTAGTTCAAAAGTGTTTTTGAATGGTCTTTCCTATAAAATGTGAATCACGTGTACATGAATTCTTTTATTTTATTTATAATTA
This sequence comes from Calophaca sinica, assembly GCA_037113605.1. Classification (NCBI taxonomy): domain Eukaryota; kingdom Viridiplantae; phylum Streptophyta; class Magnoliopsida; order Fabales; family Fabaceae; genus Calophaca; species Calophaca sinica. Next base: position 14,958,193 of record CM073737.1, read on the forward strand.
TAATATATCCTCTATGATTATTGCATAGAGAATACATATTCCATTGTATTTTGTTTTAACATAATTCATTTTTAATGTAAAAAATGAAATAACACACCTCAAATCACTAGATCATAATTATGATCACATGTTATACATTAATTTTCTAAAAGAGTGCTTTGCTAGATAAAGGCTTAAAATGACTTCATTGCATATTTAATTAACAACAATGATTAAGATGTCTCGATTTTTTACCATATATTTTTTGTAATTTTTTTTATGGAAAATGTTTTATCTCAAGAGACCTCACGAAAGAAAATCATTAGTCCCTTTGTAACACCCGCACCTCAAAGTAAATTGAAAGTACGATTAAATTACATTAAAACATAGGAATTACTAATAATTTACAAACTTAATTATAGTGATCCAAGTCATAAATTTAAAAATTAAATCATAAATATAATAAATAGATTACAACATATACAATTTGTATAATACCAAAAGATACAAATCTAACATAGCCCTATTCTATGAGTCTCAAGCCTGAAGCTTCGCCTCATTAGCCTTTAGTACCTGTTTATCTGAAAAATAAAAAAAAACGGGGCGAGATTAAAAAATCTAAGTGAGCCCTTCACGGACTCCTCACCATTCTCTCGTCGGATCCTACTATAGTACTAAAACTATCTAAGGCATTACTGCCAACACCTACTTTTCCTCTAAATCTAAGACTAGCTTCAAAACATAATACTTGCTAGGCATCCTAAACTTGAAGCCCTAAAATGCACTAACTTGAACTTAAACTTAAACTTAGTATATTGCTGGTCGTAATTATCCCAGTCCAACATACACTCAGACACTTAGACTTACTTAGTATATTACTGGTCGTAATTATCCCAGTCTAATATACACTTAGATAACATAGTATATTGCTGGGCGTGATAATCTACCGTCCAATACACTACGTATCACACTTGAGAAAAAACTACAAATAGCACTGCAAAGTAAATCACATAACTCATATAAACCTTCTTTTTCTATTTTTTACTTAGCAAGGCTAAAACGAAATGCAATGCAACTATAACTAAGAACATATAGTTCTTCATTACTTCGTGCATAGCACGTCTGGACTATTCTCGTATGGTTGAATTAATATTCAACCGAAAATCTATGTTATTGAGTTTGTCATATGCATAGACCATAGACCTCAATCATCATAGTTAACGGTGATGGTTAGACGTCATTAACCTCCAAATGGTGTCCCACGAGACTAACCATACCGTACATCTCCTTTTATGAGGAATCTTGGTTTCTTTTAAGCATCTTAATCCTAACATATGCATTATCAATGCATGAACATAATGAAATGAATATACAATTCAATCATTCAACTATCAAACTATCCCTAATGATATTCAAAAGAAAATCAAGGAAATTAACTTAACATGTATCTAAGTAACTCAATCTCACATCATGCATCTTTAAACTTATCTATTTCTCATGTTTTCAAACATTCTAACTTGAGTTAAACAATGCAAATGGAGCTCCGTGGAACTCGCATTAGGGGCAACATCGTACATATCGAAACCCCTATCTTGACTCTCAAATATAGGTAAGGAATACTAATGTACTCACACATGTATATTTGTTAGCCAAAACACACATCACTTCAAAATCCCCTTCGTGGAGAGAACAATGAAGAAAATCCAAACATATGCCAGTGTGGGAGTTAGCAGTCGACCCTTTTCCACCCAAAAAAACCCGACATTTCAAACATTAAACATAATAACATTGAACATCAACTTATTTAACATAAAATTCATGAATAGAATCATACTTCAAACATCACAATTTCATCAAACTATCATAAACTTATTCTAAATCCATTTTCCTTCACATAACCATCATCAATCCCCAAACCAAGCATCATACAAACATGCAAGTAAAGAGAAAGAAAAACCCTAATGGGGTCTTATGGTTGCCCACCACCTAAGGGATGAAGAACTCACCTTTACTCTTCAAGTTCTTGAGCTAGAATGGTGGAGCTTTGCCCTCTATGCTCCTCTTCACATTTTTCCTCTTTTCTCTAACTTAGGACACTCCAAATTTCTCCAAAATCTTGATCTACAACCTTCCTCTTCAATCAAGTCCGAGAACTTAAGCCATTCTTGAAGAAGCTTGATCTTCTTCCTCTTCTCCTCCTTCTTCATGTTCTTCTTTTTCCTCTTGATTAGGGTTCCACCCAAATCTTCACCAACACTAAATCTCAACTCTCTAACTCTCTATTCAAGCAAGAGATTTAAGAAATCCAATATGAATCTCTTCAATCCTCTTCAAACCATGAAACCCTAGCTCTTCTTTCCTCTTTCTCTTTTCCCTTTTTCCTTCTCTTTCACGATCTGCTGTGTTTTGCTGTGTTTTATGCGTTTTTAAGGCTGTGAATCGATTCACAGCTTATGCGTGAATCGATTCACACAGACAGAGTGTACCAAATCGTGAATCTAAGTGAGTAAATCGATTCCTGACCCTCAGTGTTCTGTGAATCGATTTAGGCTTATGTGAATCGATTCCCACTGCATTAAAATCAAGGAAACTCAATTCTAACACCAAATCTTGAGACTTTCTTCCCAAACCAACTTCAATTAACTCCAAATCAATACTTCCAATCATTTTAGAATTAAATCCAACTTATTTCTTAACTAAAAATAAACAACTTACACATTAAAGCTTTTATGTAATTATATTTACTCAATTTGAATCCAAATTAAACTCAAATACAATTACACAACTTCGCACAATTTATTCTCAAACTGAGTTTAGGAAATTTGGAGCGTTACACCCTTACCCGGTGATTTCCGCCAAACTCGGACCAAAGTATTTCCTGTTCTTATAAAAGCCTAACACATGGTGTTTCGTGAACTTCGTGATCAATTTGGTTCGTGAGAAATAGCCTTGTTGTCTTTTTATTTCATTCATTTACATAATTTTCCATTTCTTTGGCAAGGATTTGAAGGAAAACAAATCACATCTTGTCCGAGGACGAAATTGAAATCGAACCCAGATTCTTTGTAGTAGAAAAAGCATGTGGTTACCGCAATCAAGCATCTTAGACTATTGGATCGAGATTAGATGACCGCCACTTGAACATTGATGACTTGGAATTCAAATTCAAATTCAAAACGTAAGCCATCCGATCTCGATCCAACAGTCTGAGATTCTTGACTGCGGCAAATGTGTGCTTTTTCTATTGCAAAGAATCCAAATTCGTTGAAATAGAAGGCCGTCTGTTTTCTTTTAACCAAGATACATATCTTCAACCATAAGTGTATCTCAGATTCGGCACTAAAAATTCCTTTGGGTTCACTATATTTTTATTGTGTATAAGTATGGAAGCAATAAGGAGTTTTGCTGCAACAAGCGTGTGGTGGATAGTGTTAAATTTTTTTTTTTTGGTCAATGTGGTAGATAGTGTTAAAAGTGATTGAGACTCAAAATGGATTTTGGGCCTCATATTTGGATTATAAAACTCTAGAGAAGTCTGTGGCTTGGTGCCGTAAGATTTTGGGCTGATATACAATTTTATGGTTGGCATAGAGTGGAATCTTCATCGTCACCCCCCGTACTTAAGGTTAAAAACTTGTGCTAACTTACCTAGAAACAAGTTGGCCATATGTGTAATTTATTCTTTTTATTGGGATCACGCCTAACATTCATGGACCAAACACTGAGCAATTATTCATAACCAGCAAATTAATGATACTTGTTTCAAGGTTTCTAAGTAAATTTTCAATCAATTAGACCATGAAAAGGTTAAAAATGAAACAAAAAAAACTTATTTATTAGTTTTATTCTTATTATATATTCTCAAATCTAAAACCTTAATGTGACACTAATCTTGAGTTTTTTAGCTTAAGGTTGTCTTTTGTAATTTTTATTAAAATTCAAATCCTTTTGATATCATAAGTAAACCTCAAAAGCTGCCAAAATGTATTTTCTATCCACTGGGTTTTTAGATTTGATTTTGTACCCAAATGTAAACCAAACTGACACTTAGCAAAAAGGGGATGAAAAGTAAATTCCCCTCATTGAACACTTGCAGGTATACATAAATTTATTTAGAGAAAAAAAAATGGGTCAAAAGTCAATTGTACCTAATTGAACCCATGGGTTTAGTTTAATTCTATTGTTTAATCAAAAACAAGTTTCTACTCTTTTTTTTTTTTTAAATCAAATGGATTTATTCTTTCTCAAAATTTACCAACCAAATTGTTTTTGGGAAAGAAAAAAAAAAGAAAGAATGAAATGTATAAGAAACAAATTAATACTAATGCATAAGGTGTGATCCGAGTGGCTAGTAGCTCACCCTTTAACCATATGTTTAGGGTTCAAATCCTACGGCTATCCGTCGTGGAAAACTGGAAACACCCTAGCTTTTAATTAACCAAAAAAATTAATACTACCAACTACTACTATGTTTTTTTTTGTTAGACCCACCCTAATTAACCACTTTATAGTTGAGTGGTCTGCCAGAGTATCCCTACAGGTTCGGTCCTTTGGATCGTCTGTGAGAGTAATCTCCGGTTCGAAATTCAGTATGACTTGAGGCGATGCCCTCCCAATAATTTATTTTTTTGTGAAAATCAAACTCAGTTCCTTTCCATCACAAGCTTAACGACGCTAACCAATTGAGCCACACCACTTTGGTTACCAACTACTATTATGTACTAAAAGGAAACATTACTAGTTAATGTAAATTAAACAATCTACTATACTCAATTATTACACCCCCGAGCAAAATAAAAAAGAAAATAGGGCAAAAAAAGAAAGTCAAAATGAGGAAACAAATCCATAAATTAACAACAGAGGAGGTGAGATGGAGCCCATAATGGTTATCGGATTCAGACTCAGAAGATAGAACATTAACTAGCCCACATTTTCACATTCCGCGTACCATCATCATCACTGTACAATCTACAACTGTATTGCATGCTCTTATCTCAGTTTTCCGCACCTTCTTTATCTGAATCCTCCATTCTGTTATCAATTCAGTTTCTGAAAAAGGGCCATACATACCAACTCCACTTTCCAATATTCAATTCATATGATTCAAAATAAAAGCACTTTTTAAACACAGATTCTTCATTTTTGGATCTGACACTGCTCTTCACACAAAAAATTTTGGTACTAAGTTCAAGATCCAATGGCTGTTTCTGGAAGAGGAGGCAGAGGTGGATCTAGCCTCCGTGGCTTCTTCTCGTTCCGGATCTTCATCTCTGCTATGTTCTCTCTCCTTTTCATTGCAACCCTTTCAGTTCTCTTCACCACAAATCCCTCTACACCAAACGATGATTCTGTAAGTTCCTCAGTTTTTGTGCTTTTTTTTTGGTTACAAAGATTTGATTTTGATTGAAACCCGTTTTCAAGTTGGTAAATTAGGAATAACCCATTATTTTAGATTCAGTTTGGAGCATAACCCACATGATAATTTGACAAATTGAACGAACCAATGGGTCGTTCCTTTGTTTTTATGTTCTATTTCTAATTTGTTTGTCTTTTTTTTTTTTTTGTTACCAGTATTTGATTTTGATTGAAACCCATTTTCAAGTTGGTAAGTTAGTAACGACCCATTATTTTAGATTTAGTTTGAAGCATAACCCGCATGATAATTTGAAAAAATTGAATGAAAGAACCCATTGTAACGGTTTAGGTATTTTTGGTCACAGGATCTTCCCATGACTGGTAATGCATACGTGCATCGAACATTTTTGGCATTGAAATCTGACCCTCTTAGGACAAGAGTGGATTTGATACACCAGCAAGCTAAAGATCACATATCACTAGTGAATGCCTATGCTGCTTATGCTAGGAAGCTCAAGCTTGATATTTCTAGGCAATTGAAGATGTTTGATGAATTGGCACAAAATTTTTCGGATATTTCTGTGAAGCCGACGTATCGAGCGTCGTTGTTTGAGTCGGATGGTCCGATTGATGAGGATGTGTTGAGGCAGTTTGAGAAGGAGGTTAAGGATAGGGTGAAGATTGCGAGGATGATGATTGTTGAGGCGAAAGAGAATTATGATAATCAGTTAAAGATTCAGAAGTTGAAGGATACCATATTTGCTGTTAATGAGTCGCTAAATAAGGCAAAGAAGAATGGGGCGTTGGCGAGCTTGATTTCTGCCAAATCGATTCCCAAGAGCTTGCATTGTTTGGCAATGAGGCTAATGGGTGAGAAGATTGCAAATCCGGAGAAATATAGGGATGAGAAGCCTAGGCTGGAGTTTGAAGAGCCCAATTTGTATCATTATGCAATATTCTCGGACAATGTGATAGCTGTGTCGGTGGTGGTGAGATCTGTGGTGAAGAATGCAGTAGAGCCATGGAAGCATGTTTTTCATGTAGTTACGAACAGGATGAATGTTGCAGCAATGAAAGTTTGGTTTAAAATAAGGCCAGTGGAAGGGGGTGCGTTTTTAGATATAAAGTCAGTAGAAGAATTCACATTCTTAAATTCATCTTATGTACCTGTTTTGAGGCAACTTGAGTCAGCAAAAAGGCAGCAGCATCACTTTGAGAATCAAGCTGAAAACCCCAAGTACTTGTCCATGTTGGAGTACCTTAGGTTTTATTTGCCAGAAATGTACCCTAAATTGCATAAGATCTTACTTTTGGACGATGACGTGGTGGTGCAGAAAGATTTGACAGGTTTGTGGAAGATTGATTTGGATGGGAAGGTGAATGGTGCTGTTGAGACCTGTTTTGGCTCTTTCCACCGATATTCCCAGTACTTGAATTTCTCTCATCCTTTAATCAAGGAGGGCTTCAATCCAAAAGCTTGCGCTTGGGCCTATGGTATGAATATATATGATCTTGATGCTTGGAGGCAAGAAAAATGCACAGAACATTACCATTACTGGCAGAATAAGGTAAGTTACTTCTACTTGTAGTTGTAACTCTTTGCTTCAATATGTGCCAATAATTTTGTACTGGTAAACCGTGACAATTTCTTTCTTGAAAGACATTGTTTTTATAAAATAGCTGCCTTAATAATGCTCAATCTGTTCCTTTTTACAATTGCTAAGTAGGTTGCTGTAAAGTGGAACTCACTAATTCTTGTTTGTATTGATTCTGTTATCAGAATGAAGATCAGACTTTATGGAAATTGGGGAAACTTCCACCTGGTTTGATCACCTTCTACTCCACAACCAAGTCACTGGACAAATCATGGCATGTGCTTGGGTTAGGATACAATCCTAGTATTAGCATGGATGAGATCAACAATGCTGCAGTCATTCATTACAATGGAAACATGAAACCTTGGCTTGATATTGCTTTGAATCAATACAAAAATCTCTGGACCAAATATGTGGACAATGATATGGAGTTTGTCCAAATGTGCAATTTTGGCTTATAGTTGAGATCAAAACACGACTGTTATAGTAGTCATAATCTTGAAATGATGCTTCCACTGTGGTTTACCATATTCTTACAGTATTGAGAAAATCTCAAGTTAAATGTTGCTTGTCACAGAAAAGTTCTGTGTTGTCATCAAGTATCTTCTATACTGGGAATACCATCTGAGAATTTCATTGTTGATAGTTTTCAGATGCTAGGCAATAATTTTGACGAACTGAATTCGGAAATGTACACAAAGTAGTTTTTGTTTTTTCTCCTTCTCTAGTTTGGAGCATATTTCATTTGCTGATGGAATTGTCATGACTTCAATTAATGAGAAGGAACTACTGTTTATTTATATATAATTCACTTCCTACATATGATATTTTGTATGTTTCTGGACATGCCTCTGTGTATTTTCATTACTTATCATAGGGAAAGGCCATGTGGAAGTGTAAATCGTTTGCAGGGATTTGATTCATTTGGTTGATCATAGTGCATTTTCAACCAGGGATTTCATTCTTACAACTTTGAAGGTAGGTAGTTTTTCTGGCTTAATTTTCTGCAAAGTGCTTTTGTTTAGGAATATTTCATCTATGGATCTTAATATGGGATTGGATAGTTCATTTTTCACGAATATTTGTTAGATGGATGTGTAAGTGGTTGAGGGGTTCTTTTAAGTTGATGTATAATTTTTTTTGTTTTCTTCCATTAATCTACTTTTTGATTTGCTGTATTAGTAGGAATCTCTGTTATTCGTAGTATTTTCGTCTTTAAGTTAATATGGTATATTGTTTATCCTCCGGGAAGGTAAGGAATTCATCACTTCAAGGCCTATTCCCTCATGCTGATTTTGATTCTTATTTATTGATCTCATCTTTCTTTAAATTCTTTCTCTATGTGTAATGTTGTTGCAATTTCAGTGAAATGAAGTGAGGTGGTTGTTGTATAATTTGAGTAAATATTCTTGGTACAAAACGAAATTTGGGAGTTTGGAGGGGAGGATTTATGCCTATTAATTTATTAATAATATGGAGAAAAATTACACTCCAAAATCTTTCAAAGTCATCTTCTAATTCATATTTTTAGATCCCAAAATTAAGGGAACTCAAGAAAGAAATGATTTAGGAGAGGACTTTGGAGGGTTTTGGATGGTAATTTTTCTATATTATATTACTAATAAATTACTAGTCATGAGCTCTTACCTCCCCTCCCTTTCTACCCTCCAAACCCCCAAACAGACTCTTATGTGTTGTATACTTGCCATCTTTTCACTTATTCTTTTTACCTTTATTTATAGTTTGTTTTTTTTAACTATTTTTTAGCTAGTTCCAACAATTCTTGCTTTGATGGTATTGCACCATAGCACTGCTTGTTCAATTTATATTAAAATAGACACATTTTGATATACATAAAATACCCTTTTGTCATTGAGGATTTGAGGTTGATTCCATTTTGTACTTAGCCAGATGCTTCACACAGATGTTAAAAATGCAAAAAAATTGTGATTTGGGATCTCAAAAATGCTTAATAAGAGATACGCACTAAGAAATTGTTTTAATACTTCCACTTTTTTTTCCCTCTCAAATTTGACAAGCTACCTATTTATTTTTTAGGCAAAATTACTCCAGTGGTCATTTATCTTAATTTAAAGCTTTACTTTAGTCAATTATCTTTTTTTTATTTCAATTTAGTCTCGCGTGTTTTAAAACATTAATTCGAGGCAATTTGTTGGTTGATCTACCACGAGAAATACATGTGTGCCATAAGCACAATCTATCGTATTAGTTGTGTCACAAATCAGAACACAAAAAAACTGTTGTAAAAAGCCAAAGACAGACGAATTTAGACAACATTGTCTATATTTTAGAACATGTGGGATTAAATTGAAACTCAAATTAACTTTAAATGACTAGCTTGACACAAAAAAAAGATAAAGAATTAAAGTGAAACTTTAAATTAAGATGAAAGACTTCTGAAATAATTTTGCCTATTTTTTATTGTCATGCTGAAATCAGCAGTTTGTTGTCTCGTTTATGGTTTACCAAAGCAAACAATAAGCAGTGTAATTTTTTTGTTGTGAAAGTCCATATATGCATAAAGCAGTTGTTTCTCTACTCAAATATGGAAGATGCATAAAGACATTAGTCATCTGTAGAGGCCTCTACCCATAAGGTAATTGACACTCCTTTAGAAAATTAACAGAATATTTTGGCTAATAACAGCGGCATGGTGGTTGTTGCAAACCTGCAACCTCTATAGAACTATTCAATATATTACGAAAGTACTTACGACCTTCTATAGAATTAACCGTGAACTTACCCAAAAAAAAAAAAAAAAACGTGAATCACCACTTTGTCTTATTCCCTAAAATTATATGGGTTGGACCATTTGATCCATGAAACTAGTGAAATTCTAAAATGATTTTTGAAGTTGAAAATTTGCGATTATATTCGTCTTTTCAAAACAATTTTAAGGACTAAATTGACGGATTTAATATGCTCGAGGATTTTTAATTTCAGTGATTGCTGTGAAATTTCGTTAATTTTATGTACTAAATTGCTCGACACCGACAATTTTATGTGTTAAATTGTGCTGTTATGAACAATTTTTTCCCATCCTATGTGGCCCCAACCAAGACCAATTTTCTTCTATGTATGTTTCTAAATTTCTTAGTTTTTTTTCCCGGTGAAAGGTATCACATTCATTGTATGGGCAAAGCCAAAGCCATATAACATCTACAAAGAAGCATGCTAGTCCCAACAAACAAGATATGCAAGGTCTCAGCCAAATCTAGCAATATCGAACAAGACTGCTGTCGTAGCTCAGTTAAGAGCATAGAAACACATCTACTACTAACCTAAGATTTGACTCTACTAGATACATTAGTAATCACAACACAAAAGTTACTAGAAATCTAATCCTATGACTCCTTCCAGCTATCCCTCATTTCCAATACTATATCAGCACAAATTAGATGGGTGTGGCCCTTGTGTTCTCATGAACCAAACTGGAATTCTTATCTTCTCCACCCGGCTTGATTTGCGTCTTCTTTGAATCACCAGACAATACCTTACTTACAGCCTCCACAGTTGGGCATGAATGCGAGCAGAGAAAGGAAGTGGCAAACCAAAGTCTTCCACACTGGATTTGCTTCTATATCGGCCGTGATTTCAAGGTATTTGGGGCAAACCAGCAGAACCCAAACTCTTAAGAACATATCTCAAAACAAGGGCACACCAAAATGAAACAAACTTACAGAGCGAATTATTCAAAGGGACAAAGCATAAAAGAAACCTAGAATCATAGAGACCAAAATCAAGTAACAGGACTCCACCCCTAAAACTAAGAACCAAGCCGAAAACACTATCAACAATAAATCATAAATCCAACAGATCAAACCACGTTACCGGTTGTCCATCTACACAATCCTCAAAGACATCTACCCCAACGAACCGGCTTCTGATAATTTTGGTATCTGATACCTCAGAATCACACTTTCCAAGCATGCACCACCAAGGAAGTTGACCGTTGGAGCAGACCATCTTCAAAAAAACCAGATTTGTTGCTGTGGGTAGGGCTTGAGCTTGACAAAGAGGGGAGGACGTTCTATGCTTTGGGGATCTGAAAATTCTGAGGTGAAAATAGACGAAAGAAAGTGGCTAAGATGGGAGAGGGATGGAGGTAGGTGGTGAATGGGGGTCGATTGGGGGTTCTGGGGGGAGTGATGGTTTAGGGTTAGTCAAGGGGTAGTGGCTCAGGAGGGGGTCGGGTACCCTCCGGTAGTGATGAAGGTGGTGGTTCACCCCTACCGTGCGAGAAATGAAGAATCATGGAGGAGAAAGAGGATTTTGCAGCTACAATCCCGAAATAGAGCAGTGGTCGAGACATATGTGTAGTACCCTAATTTTGTCAGGCCCTTTTTATTTTTATTTTATTTTAACTTTTATTTTATTTTATTTATTTAGTAGTAGTAGCAGTAATAAATAATATTTTTGGAGATTATCAAAGAGAAGAGAAAAAAAGAAAAGAGAAGAATAAATAAAAGGAGAAAAAGAGGATTTTATATTTTTTGAGAGAGGGTGTGTAAAGAATAAAATTTGGTGGTGCAAACAGCAATCAAATCAAACTGGATCCAGCCCATTTCCTAGCAGCCCACGCATGCACACCCCCTTTTCTCTATTTGCAACCCCCAGCGTTCCTTGCCTTCACCGCCACAAGACCTCCTTTCTTTTCTCAAGGCACACCCTCCTTCCACGCAGCCCCAAACCTCTTTCCACACGCCCAACCCATCTCTTCTTAACCCTAAATTCCATCACATCAAAACCTAATCTTCATTCATTCTCCCTGCGTCCCTCCTTCTCTCTAAACCACGCGGCGCAGCTCCCCTCATCACCGTCAACTTCAATTTCTCCTCCACCATTCACGCAGCAAGAATCCTCTCCTCCTTCTAACCCTAACTCTCCTCTCACAAGCCATCCACACCTCCCTCCTGAATCCTCGCCTCCATCTCATCCTCTTCCTCTTATCTCTTCTCTCTTTCTTCCACCAAAATCAAAACCCTAAAAACGTGAAAGCCCTAATCCAAGCCGCGGCCAAGCTTCATCCTAACCCTAGCCTCCATCATCACTCTTTCTCTAACCCTAGGCCGCACCATCTCCCTCTTTCTCGGCCTATCCCTCATTTTTCGCTCACAATCTCTTCTCATAATCCGAATCACTTTCAAAATCTCTCTTTCAATAGATCACAGAATCGGATGCAAAAAAAAAGGGAGTTTTCGTTTTCCATTTTTTCTTACCTCCTTATCTTTATTTATTTGATTTTGAACTGATTTGTTTGTGGATCTTTCGCAGATGTTGTGCCTATAAAAAGGGAAGCACGCAAAGTGAAAAGGAGGACCGAAGAGACTGAGAGCCAGAGAAAAAAGCTCTGGAGACCGAAAGCAAGAGGAACAGAGAGGCCGAGAGCAAGAAGGAGGACGAATAAAGCCAAGAAAAGGAAACTACTATCCTGTGAGGCTACCAAAAATTAAACACATTTAGTCTTAGGTTTTATCCCCTTCTCTGTATCTCTTTGATTCTCTGGGAAAAGCATAACACCCAGGTTTTCTTTTCTTCCTTCTATTTTTCTCTGAAGATGACTATGTAAGGACTTGATCAATTGATTCTGCAATTTTTCTTAATTTCGTTCTTTCATTTGTGTAATTGTTGGCCACTGCAGTTGTTGTTACTGGTTGCTGTAATTGTTGTTGTTGTTGGTGGTGTCCACGGCCTGGGTTGCGATTAAGACTGTAACTAGGTTTAGGGTTTGGCCTTCCAATGGGGCCAAACCCTAAATAGGGACTAAGCTATAAATATATTATAAAGAAAGACTGAATTGAAAATGTATGATAAGAGGGGTCTGAAAACAAATAAATTAAAAAAAAAATCTTTCTTTCTTTAATTTTCTGTTTATACGCGTTTTAGGTTTTGGTCTTCCAACAGGGCCGAACTCTGAATAGAGACCAATTCGTAACGTAATTATTATATTAATGAGAGACTTAAAAGTAAAATAGAAAGTTTTTGAATTTTGATTCGTCATTTAAGTATTTTTTAAAATAAATAAATTATTATCTTGTGAAGTCAATTCTTGTCTTCAGTTTGTATTTTTGTTTAATTAAAAGGAGATGAAATACTAATAAATACAATAACAAGACTTCCTTTTTTTTAATAATAATCTTTGTTGTTTCTTTTCCTTATTATTTAAAAAATTTAATAAAGGGAATTAATTATTTAAGGCAAACAAATTTTTTTAAAACAATTAAAAGGGTACCGTTTTTCAACGGGCGTTGTAAGGGTGCTAATACCTTCCTTATGCGTAACCAACTCCCGAACCCAAATCTGGCACAAAGACCTTTTCTTTTTTTAATTCAAAAATATTCAAAAATTAGGTTTTCCAATGTTTCCTATAAAAATAAAATATTGGTGGCGGCTCCATTTAATTTTTAAGGTGGTTGTCACAGCTGGCGACTCCACTGGGGACTTTAGAGAGTTAGGCCTTAAAATTGTTTGAATTAATTTGTTTGCCTATTAAATGATTTATTTCCCTTTTCTTTCTTTTATTCTTATCTTTGATTTATTTGTTTTAATTTTGATTTATTCTATTTATTTCACATGTATATATGAACTTTAGGATAGCCACCTTGTATATAAATGTATTTGTTAATTTATTTTGCAGCGGGTAGTATTTTAGGTTATTGCTCCTTCACACACTTCACTTTATACACTTTATGTACACACACTTTGAGTGGGTGCCCTATACCCGGGCCCGAGGGGACCTTAAGTTAGGAGAGGTCAGTAATGGGTGCTCACTGACGACGTCAAGAGGTTCCTATGAAGGCCTCACCTAGAGTTTGGCTCATTTGAAAAAAATTCATCCTTTAATAATATACTTATTATTGGTGGTAACATTTTCAAATGGGACCCTTGGCTCTGGGGACCTTTTTAGATTAGTATATTAAATCCACCCAATGGAAAGGCACTTAATATAAACCCTAGATCCTTTTAAGGAGTTACCGACCCATATCACAAAAGGAGCATACCTTGTCTCATTTTCCCATCTTCCACGTGACCAAAAGTCGTATAACCTAAGATCTTAGGAAATACCGGCCTACATCACAAGGGGCACACTCTACCTATTTTTCCATCATCCATTTATTTTTCATTCACATTTCAAAAATTGTGAAAAATAATAAATGATATTCTTCCCCAAAAAAATATTATTTGTTATTCTTCTTTATAAAAAGAAACACAGTAAAAAAAAAATCCCTTCTCATTCCTTTTTTCCCTCTAAATAAAAAAACAAATTTTCAAAAAAAAACATTTTCTCTTTTTGGCAACATCATTGCATTCATTTTATTTAAAAAAAAAACGAAACAAAAAATAGAAAGATATTTCTCCATTATCCATCATATTATTTTGCATAAAATGGATAAAAAAAAAATTTTCATGACATGCATAATCATGACACCTACATAACTCATTTTTTTTCCCAACAGAAAATAGATACAAATAAGTTTTCCCTGCATCCCTACCGGACTCGAGCCCAGTCTAGACTCATGGATTTGTTGGAACAGAATCAACAAGCGACGAGAGAAGAGCTCAACCAAATCAATAGTAAGATAGATAAGTTGTTTGACCTTCTGCAGAACTTGGATCCAAAATTGACCACTGATAAGAACCATTCAACCAGCACTAATGAGTATCGAGAGGCTTCCAATGGCCCATCAGGAGACTCTTTAGATCAGAAGAGACTCCAAATTATAGAAGATAGGCTGAAAGCTATTGAAGGGGCAAATCATATTGGGTTCAAAGCTTCAGAAGTATGTTTAGTCCCGGACGTGGTGATTCCTCCAAAATTCAAAGTTCCTGAGTTCGTCAAGTATGAAGGCTTAACTTGTCCAAAAAGCCACCTCATCATGTACTACCGGAAGATGGCATCCTGCTCCAGTAATGATAAGCTCTTAATCCACTTTTTCCAAGAGAGTCTTACAGGGGCATCCCTACGCTGGTATATGCAGTTAGAGCAGGGCAAAATCAACTCCTGGAATGATTTAGCTAAAGCTTTCATCAATCAGTATAAGTACAATATGGACATGGCTCCTGGCCGACCCCACTTGCAACACATGATAAAAGGGGGCAATGAAAGCTTCAAAGAGTATGCCCGAAGATGGAGAGGGATTGCAGCCCAAGTGGAACCTCCGCTATCTGAGAAAGAGATGGTTACCATGTTCATTGACACACTTCAACAACCCTTCTATGATCTGATGATGAGAAATGTCTCTTCAAGCTTCTCAAACTTAGTCATTGTTGGGGAAAGAGTGGAAGCAGGGATAATAAGCGGAAGGATTGGCAACCACAACATTCAACAACCATCGCGCAGTATGAGCCAAGAGATGGAAGAAGAAACAAGTGATGCTCATCACGACATGTACTGAGGCAGTGGGCCACTCCCGTTAAGAATTGTTGGGCTTTGATCAACGCCAAGTGATAAAACTTCAAGGAATAGCCCTATTGAAGCAACCTTCATTTATTTTTACGCTTTGCCCAAAGCCCTGGGACATATCTTGTAAAGGGCTCATTATGTTCTCATTTTCTTCATCAATAAAACTGCAATTTGAATTTTTCAATCTTAAATCATAGAATAATGGTAAAGCAAATGCACAAGTTATCAAAAGTTAAGTTTTGTGAAGATGTGAGCAATGAGATTTTGAGATGAGGTTTGGCTGTCTTTCTCTATCCACAAATACAAAAGGTACTTATCCATTGCTACCCCTTTTGAGCCTAAAACGAAATTTTCTTTCAAATACCCTGAATAAGGATCGTTCATACAATAAAGAATAGCACAAGTCTTCAATCAACTTTGTCCTCTCAGAAAGAAGAAGAGCAAAGTAAGCAATAAAGTATCAAAGGCAATTCAAAGAAATATAAAAAACGTGTCAAAGACACTTGCGAAGATCAAAAAGGAAACCGCAAAGGTGAAACAAATGTGCTAGCAAAAATAAAGTGCATCTTTACACTAAAGATCCTTGTTTTTATAAACCCTTAAACACTTTTTGGGCCTGAAATATCCTTTCTTTCATAACCCTTAACCCCTGGCCACGTTACAACCCTAATAAAGTCCATTCTGATCGAAGTCAAATTGCTCATATTTTCTCAAAACTTTATTTTTGAAGGAGGAGATCCATATAAACTCCTCAGTGCAGTTACTTTACCTAAAAAAGGAAGAATATAAAATAAAATGCTCGCTAGGCTGAAAACTCGAAAGGGCGGTCTAGGCAGAAATTAGAGCGACCCGCTAGGTTGAAAACTCGCAAAGAGCGGCCTAGGCAAAAGTTAGGGTCAAATTTATAAACATGTCTACCCAGATTGGACCTCACAGATATAAACCAAGAAGCTAGGGGCAAAAGCTGTGCCCATCATCTACGAGCTTCGCATTCAAGATTTCATTCTAATTTCAGAACTACACAAGATGATCTGTCTCTCAACGTAGATCTTTCCCGTCATGGTTGAACGAAGGCCAAAGGGACACTGAAAAGTCTCTATGGATCAAAGTTGTCAATCTAATCCTTCCCAAGGCATCCAAGCATGAAGGTGAAAATTTGAAGATTCACAAAATGATTTGTCAAGGGGCAAATACGCAAACCTGGTGCAGTACAAAGTCAACCATTCAGACAATCAATCTGACAGAAAGTTATCATCCCATGAGTCTAGGGGCAGAGCCCTCAAAGGAATTCAGGGAAATCAAAAAAAAAATTCAAAACAATAATAATATTCGTGCATAGCATGCCATTCATTGCATTTTGCATAATCATTAATACTTTTGGGTCCCCGACCCCCCTTCAAAATCATTTCTGTAAAAACAAAACAACATTCATGCATAGCATATCATTCATTGCATCTGACATGTTTATCAATACTTCTGGGCCTCAGACCCACCTTCAAAATCATTTCTCTAAAAAAAGAATAAAAATAAAAAATTTCATTTCATGCATGGCATACCATTCATTGCATCCTGCATGACCATCAAAGTTTTTGGGACCATTGACCCACCCTCAAATATTACATACAGTTGGTCTGTTGTTACTCGGTAAGAACTAGTACTCAGCCTATCCAATCTATTAGCATGAGTTAGGAACCCGTCCTATACCTTGCTGGGAATCTGACCCACAACCTTGGGAATCTGACCCGAGCCTTTAGTCGGGAACCTGACCCGCGTCTCGAATCTTCCTCAATTCAGGGAAATTGATCCACACCTTTTAACAAGAGTTAGGAATCTGACCTACACCTTGTCTGAATCTGACCAATCAAGCTTGAGTGACAGAGAAGCTCGTACACTGGACGTTCACCTGCAATAAGAAAATTAGTCCATACTTTAGCAAGTGTTAGGATTCTGACCTACATCTTGCCGGGAATCTGACCCGAACCCATATTGAGTGACAGAGAAGCTCATATCTTGGACCTTACTTAAATAGGTTTTCTAATCCATATCTTTTAGCAAGAGTTAAGAACCTGACTTACCCTTGTTGGGAATCTGACCCAAACTTGTGTCAAGTGACGAAGAAACTCGCACCCCAAGCCTTCCCCAAATAGGGAAGTTAAACCAATTTTGTAAGAGCTAGTCATAACTATGCCTTACTAGGAATTCACCAGGAAACCGAACCTGGAATCTCCCACCAATTTTGTAAGAGCTAGTCATATCTATGCCTTACTAGGAATTCACCAGGAAACCGAACCTGGAATCTCCCACCAATTTTGTAAGAGCTAGTCATAACTATGCCTTACTAGGAATTCACCAGGAAACCGAACCTGGAATCTCCCACCAATTTTGTAAGAGCTAGTCATATCTATGCCTTACTAGGAATTCACCAGGAAACCGAACCTGGAATCTCCCGCCAATTTTGTAAGAGCTAGTCATAACTATGCCTTACTAGGAATTCACCAGGAAACCGAACCTGGAATCTCCCACCAATTTTGTAAGAGCTAGTCATATCTATGCCTTACTAGGAATTCACCAGGAAACCGAACCTGGAATCTCCCACCAATTTTGTAAGAGCTAGTCATAACTATGCCTTACTAGGAATTCACCAGGAAACCGAACCTGGAATCTCCAACCAATTTTGTAAGAGCTAGTCGTACCTATGCCATACTAGGAATTCACCAGGAAACCGAACCTGGAATCTCCAACCAATTTTGTAAGAGCTAGTCGTACCTATGCCTTACTAGGAATTCACCAGGAAACCGAACCTGGAATCTCCAACAAATTTTGTAAGAGCTAGTCATAACTAGGCCTTACTGAGAATTCGCTAAGAATCAAACCTAGAATCTCTCACCAATTTTGTAAGAGCTAGTCATAACTAGGCCTTACCGAGAATTCACTAGGAATCGAACCTAGAATCCCTCACCAATTTTGTTAGAGCTAGGAATCAGACCTATGTCTTACCGAGAATTCACTAGGAATCGAACCTAGAATCTCTCACCAATATTGTGAGGATTAGGAACCAAACCTATGCCTTACCGGGAATTCACTAGGAATCAGACCTAGAATCCCAAAGCAAAGTCGGGAGCCAATCCCGCAATCCCAAACCACCAAAGTCGGGAGCCAATCTCGCAATCTCAAACCACTTATTGCGGACAAAATCAGAGTCCTTTATCCTTAATTACCTTTTACAACGAATGCACGAAGACCTTCGAGTAAAATGTAATTAAGGAGGGGCAGCTATAGTACCCTAATTTTGTCCGGCCCTTTTTATTTTTATTTTATTTTAACTTTTATTTTATTTTATTTTATTTATTTAGTAGTAGTAGCAGTAATAAATAATATTTTTGGAGATTATAAAAGAGAAGAGAAAAAAGAAAAGAGAAGAATAAATAAAAGGAGAAAAAGAGGATTTTATATTTTTTGAGAAAGGGTGTGCAAAGAATAAAATTTGGTGGTGCAAACAGCAATCAAATCAAACTGGATCCAGCCCATTTCCTAGCAGCCCACGCATGCACCCCCTCTTTTCTCTATTTGCAACCCCCAGCGTTCCTTGCCTTCAGCCTGCTTCGCGCACCTCCCCTTTCTTTCTGCGTGCACACCCTCCTTCCACGCAGCCCAAACCTCTTTTCCACACGCGGCCCAACCCATCTCTTCTTAACCCTAAATTCCCTCACATCAAAACCTAATCTTCATTCATTCTCCCTGCATCCCTCCTTCTCTTTAAACCACGCGGCGCAGCTCCCCTCATCATCGTCAACTTCAATTTCTCCTCCACCATTCACGCAGCAAGAATCCTCTCCTCCTTCTAACCCTAACTCTCCTCTCACAAGCCATCCACACCTCCCTCCTGAATCCTCGCCTCCATCTCATCCTCTTCCTCTTATCTCTTCTCTCTTTCTTCCACCAAAATCAAAACCCTAAAAACGTGAAAGCCCTAATCCAAGCCACGGCCAAGCTTCATCCTAACCCTAGCCTCCATCATCAGTATTTCTCTAACCCTAGGCCGCACCATCTCCCTCTTTCTCGGCCTATCCCTCATTTTTCGCTCACAATCTCTTCTCATAATCCGAATCACTTTCAAAATCTCTCTTTCAATAGATCACAGAATCGGATGCAAAAAAAAAGGGAGTTTTCGTTTTCCATTTTTTCTTACCTCCTTATCTTTATTTATTTGATTTTGAACTGATTTGTTTGTGGATCTTTCGCAGATGTTGTGCCTATAAAAAGGGAAGCACGCAAAGTGAAAAGGAGGACCGGAGAGACTGAGAGCCAGAGTAAAAAGCTCTGGAGACCGAAAGCAAGAGGAACAGAGAGGCCGAGAGCAAGAAGGAGGACGAATAAAGCCAAGAAAAGGAAACTACTACCCTGTGAGGCTACCAAAAATTAAACACATTTAGTCTTAGGTTTTATCCCCTTCTCTGTATCTCTTTGATTCTCTGGGAAAAGCATAACACCCAGGTTTTCTTTTCTTCCTTCTATTTTTCTCTGAAGATGACTATGTAAGGACTTGATCAATTGATTCTGCAATTTTTCTTAATTTCGTTCTTTCATTTGTGTAATTGTTGGCCAGCTTGTTGTTATTCTTGGTTCTTTGTAATTGTTGTTGTTGTTGTTTCTGTTGGTGTCCACGGCCTGGGTTGCGATTAAGACTGTAACTAGGTTTAGGGTTTGGCCTTCCAATGGGGCCAAACCCTAAATAGGGACTAAGCTATAAATATATTATAAAGAAAGACTGAATTGAAAATGTATGATAAGAGGGGTCTGAAAACAAATAAATTAAAAAAAATCTTTCTTTCTTTAATTTTCTATTTATACGCGTTTTAGGTTTTGGTCTTCCAACAGGGCCGAACTCTGAATAGGGACCAATTCGTAACGTAATTATTATATTAATGAGAGACTTAAAAGTAAAATAGAAAGTTTTTGAATTTTGTTTCGTCATTTAAGTATTTTTTAAAATAAATAAATTATTAACTTGTGAAGTCAATTCTTGTCTTCAGTTTGTATTTTTGTTTAATTAAAAGGAGATGAAATACTAATAAATACAATAACACGACTTCCTTTTTTTTAATAATAATCTTTGTTGTTTCTTTTCCTTATTATTTAAAAAATTTAATAAAGGGAATTAATTATTTAAGGCAAACAAATTTTTTTAAAACAATTAAAAGGGTACCGTTTTTAACGAGCGTTGTAAGGGTGCTAACACTTTCCTTATGCGTAACCAACTCCCGAACCCAAATCTGGCACAAAGACCTTTTCTTTTTTTAATTCAAAAATATTCAAAAATTAGGTTTTCCAATGTTTCCTATAAAAATAAAATATTGGTGGCGACTCCATTTAATTTTTAAGGTAGTTGTCACAATATGCAAAATCGGATCTTGAGTAAGAGAGATTGGCGACAGGAACTTAGGGAAGAAAGGAGAGGCAACAACAGAAGAGACCGCGACAGTAGACCGTCGACAACCAACCTAGTGAACCTAGGTACCATCGGCGGCGATCCCGCAATGAAACCCTAGCAGACAGGGTATCGAAGCCCTAGCTTGTTTTTTCTTTTCTATTTATTTCAAGAATGAAATTGATGGTCTACTAAAAGTTCCAAAATTTCCTAGTTTTAACTTTGAAATACTACAGTCAAAAAAAAAATAAATTTGAAACACTGATTGGGCTAGTTTGGAGAAGTTACAATTTATTTATTTATTTTATAAAAAAACCTTGGGTACCATGTGGCTTGTTGAGGCTGTACTGCTGTGCTGGAAACAACATTTAGAGTGCAAAAATCTCTTATGAATAACTGAATGTATGAGAAAACTGATGGACTTAGTTTAATCCTTGTGGTGCAACTTCATTTTCATTTTATCAATTTAATAAAGTTTTAAATTTATTTTACAAAATGGGTGGGTGTGTTTTGTGTTATAAAAATAACACGGTTATGACACACTCACACACATTTAAAAGTTGTTTGGTATGACAACGGGTAGAGTTTGGGAGGGATAATGCAGTGTTGGACCCACTTATGTCCATCCAAAGAAAAAGAGGTGGTGTTGTTTTGTTGATTTCTTGGGATTGAAAAATCAACAACATAAATTGAAAGATATGGCTCCATGAGTCGAAAAATTTGAAGAATGAAATCAATGAAGATATGCTTTTATTTCATAAACAGTACTGCAAACACGTATTGTAGAAGAATTTAATGTTTGCGTATTCTATAAATAGATGTACGTAGGAATATAGAAGCGGTGGTGTAAAATATAGAGAGATACTCGAGTGCATAGTGAGGAGTGAGTGAGCATGAGAGTTAGAGAGCTCTCAGAAAATATGAGTGTTTATTTTTATTGTGTAAGATGTGGATGTTTCATTCTTTGTAATTATTAAGTGGGGTACTTAGGTCTGTAGGATGATACACTTTGGGGTATGTTTTACAAATTTGTGCTTGAAAACTTGTTGTATTTCACTAGCCACAAATATAAGATTATAATTTTGTGATGTTCCGCAAATGTATGCAAGAAATGCTGAACCATATAAATCTTTGTGTTCTTTATTATTTCCCTTGTGTGTAGAGACTTCTCAACATTTTGAGTCAAGAAATAATATCAAAACTTACTATTGTAGTCGATCACTTAAGTTCATGGATACAAATTTTTCCGCTTTTGTGCTTCCCCTCATCGCATAACATATTTTATCGTTATAGTTGAATGCCTAATCACCAAAAACACAAAGGTTCCATTTTCTTAAAAAATTACTATCTCTGGTTTTATTTATAAGAAATAAATGAGTGTTTTTTTGTTGTCCT
The DNA here is from genome assembly GCA_037113605.1 of Calophaca sinica. Taxonomy (NCBI): domain Eukaryota; kingdom Viridiplantae; phylum Streptophyta; class Magnoliopsida; order Fabales; family Fabaceae; genus Calophaca; species Calophaca sinica. The sequence continues at coordinate 14,980,370 of CM073737.1, forward strand.
AACTATAAGAAGCATAGATGCATTTTCAGTTGTATTAACTGCTAACTTCCTTTTATATCCTTGTTTTATTGTTCATAATAATGAGATACTCACCAATTCCTCATGCAAATGGAGCAGTTTTTTTGCATAATGGACACCAAAGACACCATATTCAACCATTTAATACCATGAGTATTTTTTAAATAACATTTAGGGTATGTTTGGATGAAGGTTTGGGAGGGTTTTGAAGGGAAGGGTTTGGGAAGGCTAATCTTGATATATATTTGAGATTTTAAAAAAATTGAAGAAATAACATAATAGGTGATCATATAACAGTCCAATCACACTTCATTCGTTTTAGGAAACATTTTATAGCTTTTGTAATTTAGAAAAGAAAAATAAGCTCTCCCCTCCAAAACCCTTCATCGAAATATACCCTTAAATTTAAATGACTTAAATCATTTTTCTTGATCTTGATAAATTAGTCATTTGTTTCTTATAAAAGGACAAGATGTAGTAGAATAAAACTCAACTGTTGAGAATAAAAAAACCGGTTGCAATGAAAATAAATGCATTAATATGCACTATAGGTACTAGCGTTCACACTCAAGTTTTATAATTGTTCCAAAAACCAAGTGCAAGAATTTCAAAACTAAATTCAGCACCAAATACTCCCTCCGTCACTATTTATAAGCCCTTTTAGAAAAAAAAATTGTAACTAATTATAAGCCCATTTTTAAATTACAAGATACATTAATTATTTCTTTTTCTTCCAAAAGTACCCCAAATTAATTGCATCGTGTTTAAAAAACCAAGACATACATTAATTATGATTGAAGGATAAATTTGTAAAAGCATACGCATTATAGACAAATTTAATTATACTAACTGTTTTTCTTAATATGCATTTTTTGTCTAAATGAGCTTATAAATAGTGACAGAGGGAGTATATAATTAAGGAGTTATTAAACCTTTTGTGACAATTTTTACCTCATTACATTCTTGGTCGAGCTCAACTGCGAAGACTAAGGGTCTCATTGATTTGGTTTTTAAAAACTGTTTTCTGTTTTATAAAACTTAACAAAGAACAAATTTTGTTATTCTTAAATTTTTTAAAAAAGAAAACTGTTTTTAAAAAGTATAATCAAACAGACCCTAATATATTTAGCCGGGTAAAACCACCTAAGCGTCAAAACTCTCACTCAAGAGTTTTAACTCATTACATTCTAACATACACAAAAAATATAATCACAAAAGCTATATCCTTCCAACAAATTCTTCTAATATTCTCCTAATTATTTAAAGTAAATAGTAAATAAATGAAAAAGTAAATAATTTAAACTCTTTGAGTATTCAAAAAATATTGCTAAGATGATTAATCAGGAAGATATAATTTTCTTTTTAATTTTAATTGTACCCAACATTACTACTATTGACAATGTTTTTCTATCCATGAATGTTTAGGAATCAAAAACCAGAGAGATCACACATGAAGTAGAGCTTACCGTGACAGTGGAATCAATGGCCTTAATTCCTTTGAGCATCTCCACCTACCCAACTTGTTGGTTGGACAACCTTGATCCGCTTACTAGGGATGGCAAAATGGGCTGCCCGGCCCAACCCGGCCCGACCCGTCGTGGGCCCGCGTAGAAACGGGCTAGTCCAACCCAGCCCGCCAATGGATTATGGGTTGAGATGTTGAGTCCGGCCCGATCTATGACAGGTTGGGCCGGCCCGTCAAAAAATAAAAATAACAAAAATAAAATAAAAAATAAATAAAAATCTAAAATTTAGACTAAAATGGGTCAAAACTGGCTAACTTGTTAGGCCAGTCCTCAAAAGTCCGCCCAAAACGGGCCATAATAGTGGGTTGGCTGGCTAGCCCGCCCGAAAATGTAAAAAAAGAAAGAAAAAATTGTTGAAAAATAGGAAAAAAAATAAAAAATTATATATACACTGGCCCGATGGGTTGGCCCAACCCGACCCGCTCGTGGCCCGCAGGATTGACGGGCTAGATGGGTTGGGCTAAATGGGCTTGTGGGTTGATGAACTCCAACCCAACCCGGCCCATTTTATGCGTCCAATAGGCCGGCCCGGTGAGCCAAGCCCGTTCTGCCACCCCAGCCGCTTACATCATACTAAAGTGGTTCTTTTCTTTGTCCTAAATGGTGGTTGGTGTGTCCAATAGCAAACCTTAGCGTGCAGTGTACTTGTATATAATAATGTTGTACTTGTGCTCATTTTATGCACACTACATTCTGAGTTTGAGATACCCAGATCTCAATTTTCTGGAATTCCATTAAAAAATTCAGGTTTTCCTTTAAAACTTTTTTTTTTTTTTAACCTTTTATGGATGCAATTGAGTCAATGTTGGATTGGTTGTAAATATGATTATTGAACTTGTTTACTTAGAAACTCTACATGCATCTTTTACTTTTTTTTTTTTTGTGGTTTTCTTGGAAATCTGCATGACAGTGAATGTTGTTACTGATTTTGTTTTGCTTTTTAGTTTCTCACTGATTAATACCATTGAGATGTGATCAGTTTGTTGGGCCATGGTCTTGGTGATACTGGTTTTCATGCAGTGGATGCAGTTCTGCTTGTTATATTACACTATATAGTAATACCTGAAATTAAAATAAAAAGCCGAAAAGCAAAGTAATTGAATTGTAAATGAAAAAATAATTGTGGTTGATTACAATTCTCATATTGAATTCTTGTAATTTGACATTTTACCGGTTCTGAAACCATGCCCTTGTTTGGTAGCTGAGGCTAATACTTATCTTTTTCATAAGTGAAGAAGAACATACCTCTCCTTTGTTAATGTAACCTTATCTTTAAGACCATTTTGAAAATCTCACTTTCTTGAGGGAAAAGTCTAGTAATCAATGTTTTTGTAATGTGTCCTCTTTCTTGAGGGAAAATCTCACCATTTTATCCCTTAATCTTAGCATTAGAAGAGTCCTCTTTCACCTTCTGTCTATATCCTTGGAATGTATTCTTTTTTTTTTTTTTTTTGTCAAAGGAATGTATTCTAGTTTATTGTTCTTCTTTTTTTGATAAGCTTAGTCCAGTGGTTAGTGGGTTAGGTGTTAGTAGTTAGAGGGGATGGGGGGATGGGGATCGAACCCATAAACTCCTGCATAAAACTCCTTCCAAATGTCCCTTTGGCCAACAGGCCAACCTACCTGGGACACGCCTATAGATGCCCCCAATCAAGTTCTAATTCTCCTCATTTATTGCTTTTATGCTTTTTCTTCTCTCACATAAATTATGGAGCATTGAACAGGGAAATAAACTATGGCTCAACCTACAAACCTTACAAGAATAGGCCTTGCTGGAATAGCTGTAATGGGTCAAAACCTTGCTCTCAATATTGCTGAGAAAGGCTTTCCCATTTCTGTTTATAACAGAACCACACCCAAGGTTGATGACTGGGTCGGTCCTTATATTTTGGGTGCTCTGGGCGAACCAATAAGATAGTGCCCTTGTAATTATTTGTATATTATTATCCTTGCATTTTTTGTTGCAAAAATTATTAATAATTCGTTCATAATCAAGTTTTTTAAAAAGTCATTTTCAATAGAAATCAAATCGAGATTATCTAATCTATCCTGTGACATAGTAGATCGCAAATAAGATTTTAATAATTTCAATTTGGAAAGACTTTTTTCAACAGATGCAACAATAATAAAGATAGTTAATATTATTCTATAAGCCGTGCATGCATTAGGAAAACAATTAAATATCTTCAAAAAATTCAACATCATATATAGCTTGATTTTGATTCAATTGTTAAAATATCTCTAATGGCTTTCAACTTTTCAAATACAATTTTACCACCAAGATCATAAGAAATGTTATGTTTTTTGTAAGTTTTAAGATGTTTGTAACATGATTTCAAGTCCTTATCAGAAAATGATCTAAGTATTTCAATACTAAACAAAAATCCAAAAAACTTCTCATATGTGCTATACTGCTCAAATCTTTTAGTAAGTGAGCCAATTGATTGATCTACAATATATAAAAAATAATTAATCCTAAAAGTATAATCAAGTGAGCCAGGTGAGTCAATGTAGTGTGAGAGTCACTTGTTCTTGATAACTAATTACATTAGGAGTACAATAATCAAGAATCGCATAAAAATGTTTTGCTTCTTTGATTTTTTGGACTATTACACTTTTAACTTCATTACCTAACATATTAATCATTTCGTTTTGGATCTTATGACTAAGATAATGATAATGAATTTCATTATGTTTGATGCGATCAAAATGCTTATGCATGTATGATACCATTCAGCAATTATCTCAACAAGAGAAAGAAAGTTCCCATTGTTTTCTACATTAATCCTCTCATTTATTTTTCACGAAAAGTTGAATTTTGTTTAACAATATATCTAACAACAAAAATTATCTTAACTAAAACATTTTTCCAATGTTTTTTTTTTCATTTCTTATAAGCTCTTGAAGATATATATACTACAAAGTAAAAAAAAATTTGGTGCCCTCCAAAAAATGGGGCCCTGGGCGGTCGCCCATCCTGCCCATGCTCAAGTCCACCACTGGTTGATGAGACCGTGGAAAGAGCAAAACAAGAAGGAAACCTTCCAGTACATGGCTACCATAACCCTGAATCTTTTGTTCAATCCATTCAAAAACCAAGGGTCATAATAATGCTTGTTAAGGTAGGTTCACCTGTTGGCCAAACCATTAAGACCCTAACTGCATACTTAGAAAAAGGTGATTGTATAATTGATGGTGGTAATGAGTGGTATGAGAACACTGAGAGAAGAGAAAAAGCTATGGCTGAATTAGGCCTTCTCTACCTCGGGATGGGAGTTTCAAGTGGCGAGGAAGTTGCTCGACATGGTCCCTCTTTGATGCCTGGTGGTTCATTTGAGGCTTATAAATACATAGAAGAAATTCTTCTTAAAGTGGAAGTTCAAGTCCCTGATAGTGGTCCATGTGTGACTTATATTGGTAAAGGTGGATCTGGTAATTTTGTGAAGATGATCCATAATGGAATCGAATATGGCGACATGCAACTGATCGCGGAGGCTTATGATGTGTTGAAGTCAGTTGGGAATTTGTCAAATGAGGACCTACAAAGTGTGTTCTCAGAATGGAACAAAGGAGAACTTTTAAGTTTCCTGATTGAAATCACTGCAGATATATTTGGAATTAAAGATGATAAAGGAGATGGACATTTAGTTGACAAGGTTCTTGACAAAACTGACGTGAAAGGTACTGGTAAATGGACTGTACAAAAAGCTACTGAATTATTAGTTGCTGCTTTAACTATTGAAGCTTCTTTGGATGCAAGGTTCCTTAGTGGATTGAAAGAGGAAAGAGTTGAGGCTGCAAAAGTCTTCAAATCTGGTGGCTTTTGCGATATCTCGAACGATCAACCGGTGGACAAGAAGAAGTTGATTGATGATGTTAGGAAGGCTCTATATGCAGCAAAGATCTGCAGTTATGCCCAGGGAATGAATCTGATCCGCACGAAGAGTATTGAAAAGGGATGGGATTTGAAGTTGGGTGAACTTGCAAGGATTTGGAAAGGGGGTTGCATTATAAGAGTAATATTCTTGGACAGAATCAAGAAGGCATATGACAGGAATCCTAATATGGCAAACCTTCTTGTGGATCCGGAGTTTGCGAAGGAAATAATAGATCGCCAATCTGCGTGGAGGAGAGTTGTGTGCCTCGCTATCAATTCTGGTATCAGTACGCTAGGATTTGAAGTTGGGTGAACTTGCAAGGATTTGGAAAGGGGTTGCATTATAAGAGCAATATTCTTGGATAGAATCAAGAAGGCATATGACAGGAATCCTAATGGCAAACCTTCTTGTGGATCCGGAGTTTGCGAAGGAAATAATAGATCGCCAATCTGCGTGGAGGAGAGTTGTGTGCCTCGCTATCAATTCTGGTATCAGTACGCCGGGTATGTCTGCTAGTCTTGCTTATTTTGACACATACAGAAGGGAAAGATTGCCGGTGAATTTGGTTCAAGCTCAAAGAGACTACTTTGGTGCTCATACATATGAAAGGATTGACATTGAGGGCTCTTTCCACACTGAGTGGTTCAAGATTGCTAAACTGTTAAGAAGTTAGATTATTGATATTTCAATTCCATAAGAACTTCAAATAAATGTAATGTTTTCGGCTCAGGACTTGTATGCTGAGTTGAGTTTGCATAACTGCAATGTGGTGAACTTTTATTTCATAACAATAATGTCCATTGTAATTGGTTCATTTTTGTTTTCACAGCTGTTTTAATATATCTTTGCTGATACTGTTGGATATTTGTGCTTACATGAAAATTTAGCGCATTGCCTTTTTAGTTTATACCAGTGTTTTAAAAACCGAACCGAACCGGGCGGTTAACCGATTGAATCTTGAACCGGCCCTGTTTACAATCCAATTATTTTTGTGGTTCGACCGCGGTTTCATCCCGATTTGAACGGTTTAAAGCGGTTGAACCATGATCCGGAGGTTCCGCCGGTTCGATGGCCGGTTGGACTTTTTAAAACATTGGTTTATACCATTTGAGAAAATCTTACTAGCACCAAGAATTGTATCATGAATAAATGCTACCATAAACAGGTGAGAGTGATGTGTTTATAAGTAAAGAAGATTATTTCCTCCACTTAATCTTTATTTTTGAATTAGGTTTGCTCTTTTTATGACTAGATGAATAAAAATTCAATGCATTCTTTTTTTTTTCCCTTTTGTTTCCCTTCTATTTATCATTTGTTGGTGTTTAGGCTATGGAGCTCTTGATTCAGTTACAAATTTTACACTTACTGTAGCAGCTTTTTTTTCCCCTTGCTTTTTGTTGAGATTCGAACAAGATAAATGGAACAAACTTCAATGGCAACCAATAACTAAATAATATCCAGCAATCAATCAATCAACAAAGTGCAATAAAATAAGCAAACAAAGGAGATAGAGAGTAGAGAAGAAGACACCGCAATTTGGTTACGCAGTTCGGCCCCAAAGAAGATGGCCTACGTCTGCGGGAGAGAGCAGCCCTTCGTTTCACTATCAATGAGTCTTACAAGAGATTACAATTGCTTTGAACCCCCTTTACAATGTCCACAAAGAACAAACCCAAGAGTTCCCAATCCCTCTCTCTTTTCCTCTATGATAAACTCTCAAGAACAACAATAGAGAGAGCCTTCAATCCTCACTCTATTCTCTCTTAAGATCCCAAGGTGTTTAACAGTGTTTCCCAGCCCCTAAAACCTCACAAAGACGCTCAAGAACGGCTGCACACAACCCTAGAAAGACTGCACGTCAGATCGACCCGTTCTATGCAGTCAGGTTTATAAAACCCGACTGTGAATCGATTCACAGACATAGGTGAATCGATTCACCTAGTTAAAAAACTTCCCCTGCACGAATTAATGAAGTGAATCGATTCCTGCAAGCTTCCCATGCGATTCACAGAGGCGTGCTTCGATTCACAGAGAACCAAACATGCTTGAATCGATTCCCATAGCTAGGGAATCGATTCCCAGTGTTCAAGAAACATTTTCAAGCAATTCCATGATCCTCCAAACTGATTTTAAGGCACTATAAACTCCACAATTCTCCACCTTGACTTCAAATCAGTGGTGATGCTCAACTTTATCCATCAACCACTAGCTGCTCTCTCCATCATTGGAATTACGTCTCAGAGAAATTCATCAAGTCCAAGCAATGCTTGAACTTTGATCTAGGTAATGACTTGGTGAATACATCCGCCGGGTTGTCCTCTGACGCAACCTTCTCAACCACAATTTCCTTAGATTCTACGACGTCTCTAATGAAATGTAGACGGATGTCAATGTGCTTTGTCCTTTCATGATACACTTGGTGATTTGCCAAGTGGATAGTACTTTGACTATCACAATGTACCTTCACACATCCTTGTGTAATTCCTAGCTCCCCAATCATACCTTTCAACCATATGGCCTCCTTCACCCCTTCAACTAGGGCGATATACTCCGCCTGAGTAGTAGATAGCGCCACAACGGACTGTTGATTAGCCTTCCAACTTATTGCCGTTCCAAACATTGTAAATACAAATCCAGATAAGGATTTCCTTGTATCCACATCTCCTGCATAATCTGCATCTACATAACCCTCCAAAGCGTCTTCTCCTTGAGTTGCTCTTGTGTACCTCAAACCACCTTTGAGTGATCCATTCAAATACCTCAGAACCCACTTCAGTGCTTCCCAATGAGCTTGCCATAAACCGACTCACTATGCTAACTGCATATGCTAAGTCTGGTCTACTACAAACCATGCCGTACATGATGCTTCCTACCCCACTAGCATATGGAGTAGTATCCATCTTCCTCCTCTCCTCTTCGGACTCATGAGCTTGTGTCACCGAGAGCTTTGTGTGGTGACCCAAAGGAGTGCTAACCGGTTTAGCTTCATGCATCCTAAACCGCTCCACCACTTTCTTCAAGTACCCATGCTGAGATAAGAGTAATTCACCCTTCTTCCGGTCCCTCATGATATCCATCCCAAGTATCCTCTTAGCGGCCCCAAGATCCTTCATCTCAAATTCTGAATTTAGCTTCTCCTTGAGCATGCTAATCTCCTCTTTGCTAGAGCTTGCCATCAGGATGTCATCAACATAGAGAAGTAGGTAGAGAACCACTTTCTCATCCCTCTTCAAAATGTACACACAACTGTCGTACCCACTTCTCACAAATCCCGTCTTCAGAAGAAAATCGTCAAACCGAAGATACCATTGCCTAGGGCTTTGTTTCAACCCATACAAGGATTTCTTCAAAAGACATACCTTAGACTTGTCCTCTACAAAACCTTCTGGTTGTTGCATGTAGATTGTCTCTTCTAGGTCTCCATGTAAGAATGCGGTCTTCACGTCCATTTGTTCCAACTCAAGATCGTACTGATTTACGATTGCCATAAGAACCCTTATGGAACAATGTTTCACCACGGGTGAGAAAATCTCGTTGTAATCAATTCCCTCAACCTGTGTGAAACCCTTGGCCACAAGTCTTGCTTTATATCTTGGTTCTTCAATTCTCGGAATGCCTTCCTTCTTCTTGAAGATCCACTTGCATCCAACCACCCTTTGCTTCTTAGGTAGTTTCACAAGTTTCCAGGTCTGGTTCTTCTCCAATGAATTCAATTCCTCATTCACTGCCTCTAACCACTTCTGACCCTCTTTGCTCTCAACTGCTTCCCTGAATGTCTTCGGTTTTGAGTCTTGCACATCTTCAGCCGCATTTAGAGCATAACAAATTAAGTCTGCATAGCCATATCTCTTAGGTGCCACAGTTTCCCTCCTTTCCCTATCTCTTGCCAACTGATAGCCGTGGATCCACTGTTGGTTGTCTTCCTCTAGAACTCGATGGTGGAGAACTGTTCTCCTCTTCATCATTCCTGCCTCACTAGTGGAAGACTCCACCTCAAATTGAGTCTTCTCTACCTCTGTTTCTAAGTTACTATTCTCCAGGTCCTTGCACTTCATCCCCATACGAGTCTCATCAAAAGTCACATCCCTGCTTATTATGAATCTTGATCCCCCAGGCTCCATCTTCCACAGCTTGTACCCCTTCACACCTTCCGGATAGCCAATGAAGACACATTTCACAGCCCTGGCTTCAAGTTTGTCTTGTCTGACATGAGCAAACGCCAAAGCCCCGAAAACCTTCAACGTAGAATATTCTGCCGGTTTTCCACTCCAAACTTCCATAGGTGTCTTGAAGTTTAAAGCCGTTGATGGACATCTGCTGATCAAGTAAGTCAGACTCACAGCTTCACCCCGTAAACTTTTAGGTAGCCCACTCCCAAAAGCATACATCGACCGCTCCAAAATAGTCCTGCTCATGTGTTCTCGCTGCACCATTTTGTTATGTGTCCCCGCCACGGTCCTATGTCTCTTAATTCCTTGTTTCCTGCAAAACTCATTAAATCGCTCTCAAACAAACTCCAGGCCATTGTCGATCCTTAAAACTTTCAGTTTAGTTCCTATTTGATTTCCTATGAGAGTATGCCATTCTTTGAATTTTTCAAATGTGTCACTTTTATTTTTCAAAATGTGAACCCATACTCTCCTAGAGAAATCATCAATCATGGTGAGAAAATAGGAACCCCTCCATGAGTTGTCACTCTTGAGGACCCCAAATGTCCGAGTGAATATACTCAAAGGGCTTGCTAGAATGATGCATGCCACTTCCAAACTTAACCCTATGTTGTTTGCCTAGTATGCAATTATCACAAAATTCTAGCTTATCCAATTTATCACTACCTAGCAAACCTTGTTTAGCTAGTTCAACTAAACCTCTTTCACTAACATGCCCTAACCTTAAATGCCATAGTTTATAGCTAATGATGCATGCCCTATAACAGTACAACCATCTAATATGTATAAGCCACACATTTTAGATCCTTTAGCCATTACTAATGCACCATTCGAAATTTTAATCATGCCATGTTCAATCCTAGTACTATAGCCTAATCCATCAAACATGCTTATAGATAAAAGATTTCGTTTGAGTTCAGGAACATACCTCACATCTTGTAAAAGGAATTCACGGTTGTCAAACATCTTGAGACGAATCGAACCCATACCTTGCACCTTACAAGCTCGGTTGTCACCCAGGAGAACGACTCCACCTTCTTTAAGCTTCAAAGTCTCAAAGTATTCCTTCCTTGGACACATGTGATAAGAACATCCCGAGTCCATGACCCAGTTCTTTTCAGATTCCAAACTCCACACCACTAGAGCCCCGCACTCTCATAACCATCCTCCATAGCAATTGCAACATCCACGTAATCACCTCGCCTCTCTTTCTCGTGACAAATTCTTCTTAAAGTGACCGGTCTTGTGACAATTGAAGCACTTATACTTCTTATTGTTCCCCTTTGACTTGGATTTCGACCTAGAATTCTTCCATTTGTTGTGGTTTCCTCTACTCTCACTTCTTCCCCTTGACACACTTAAGCCTTCACCACTATCATCCACTTTCAAGTCTTGGAGCTTGGTTAGCTCCTTGGTCCTAATAGATTGTTGGACCTCCTCCAAAGTAATAGTGGACTCCTTGCCATAGAGGAGTGCATCCTTAAAGTGTTCAAAGGATCTAGGCAACGAATTCAATAAGAGCAGAGCCTTATCCTCGCCATCGAGCTTCACATCAATGTTCTACAGGTCATCAATAATTTTGTTGAATTCTGCTAGTTGCTCCACAATAGATTTGGTCTCTACCATCTTGAATGAGTAGAGATGTTGTTTCAGACATAACCTGTGGGCCAACGACTTTGTCATGTACAACGATTCTAACTTTACCCACATCTCCGCCGCGGTTTTCTCTCTTGCAACTTCCCTCAATGCCTTATCGCCAAGGCACAAGATAATGGCACTTCTTGCCTTATCTATCATCTCCTTCTTCTCCGTTTGAGACAGAGTGACCGGCATTCTTGCCTCACCCTTCAAGGCTTCAAAGCACTTCTGTTGAATAAGGATTGCTTCCATCTTCACCTTCCATAGACCGAAGTCGTTGTTACCGAAAAACTTCTCGATGTCCCATTTAGTACCCATGGTGCTCACTTGAATGATTTGTTCCTTCCCACAGACGGCGCCACTTGTTGAGATTCGAACAAGATAAATGGAACAAACTTCAATGGCAACCAATAACTAAATAATATCCAGCAATCAATCAATCAACAAAGTGCAATAAAATAAGCAAACAAAGGAGATAGAGAGTAGAGAAGAAGACACCGCAATTTGGTTACGCAGTTCGGCCCCAAAGAAGATGGCCTACGTCTGCGGGAGAGAGCAGCCCTCCGTTTCACTGTCAATGAGTCTTACAAGAGATTACAATTGCTTTGAACCCCCTTTACAATGTCCACTAAGAACAAACCCAAGAGTTCCCAATCCCTCTCTCTTTTCCTCTATGATAAACTCTCAAGAACAACAATAGAGAGAGCCTTCAATCCTCACTATATTCTCTCTTAAGATCCCAAGGTGTTTAACAGTGTTTCCCAGCCCCTAAAACCTCACAAAGACGCTCAATAACGGCTGCACACAACCCTAGAAAGATCGCACGTCAGATCAATTGCTTTCAGCGTCAGGTTTATAAAACCCGATCGTGAATCGATTCACGCATATAGGTGAATCGATTCACCTAGTTAAAAACTTCCTCAAGACGAATTAATGAAGTGAATCGATTCCTGCAAGCTTCCCATGCGATTCACAGAGGCGTGCTTCGATTCACAGAGAACCAAACATGCTTGAATCAATTCCCATAGCTAGGGAATCGATTCCCAGTGTTCAAGAAACACTTTCAAGCAATTTCATGATCCTCCAAACTGATTTTAAGGCACTATAAACTCCACACTTTTCCTTTTTTTGATACTTACTCCTTATATTTGAGTTAGTTGTTAGTGTCAAACTGGAATCTGTGTGTCACATCACATCATTTTAGCTCTTTATCTTATTTGGTTATTACAATAACTTTAAAATATCCATAATATTAAAAAATTATGTTGTTAATCGTAATCATTTTGGATTTTTTATTTGATTATCCCAATTATTTTGAAACTTTTAAAATATATGAAAAAAAATCTAAGTTATTACTAATAATTAATTTGATTTTTCTTCCTATTTAGTTATCACAATCACAATCACTTTATATAAATGTTTAAATATAATTAAAATAAGTTGTTATGATAATCGTTTTTTTATCTCCTTCCTGTTTGAATATTGTGAAAACAAAGATCTTTAAACTTTCTACAAAATAAAATAAAATAAAGTAGCCAAAATAACTAATTGTTTTTAAATACGTATCTTTGAATTCCTCATTGCATCGAGGGATACATAGTAACATTAGACCACATGTATCATGCTCAAAAACAAATTTTCATATATTTTCCTTTGTTTTAAAAATTAAATTTTATTTTGAAAAATTCTTATAAATAAGAAATTCTTCATATATAAAATGTGTTTCCAACAAAAAAAATAAACAAATGAATAAAATGCTTTTTGAATTTCAATTGTATTTAAAAAGGGGTGAAGTAAATATTTTAAAGTAGGGGTGAGTAATGGACGAGTTATACTTGTCTCTAACCCGATCCTAAGTTTTGACTGGGCCAATTCTTTAGACCCTAACCATCCCAAGACCAGAACAAACCCGATATCGGAATGGTTTTTGAATTCAATTGTATTTAGAAAGGGGTGAAGTAAAAATTTTAAAGTAGGGGTGAGTAATGGAGGAGTTATACTTATCTCTAACCCGACCCTAAGTTTTGACTGGGCCAATTCTTTAGACCCTAACCCATCCCAAGACCAGAACAAACCCGATACCGGACCAATTTTAGATGGGACCAGGTTGGCATGAAGGACAATTAAAATAAAATTATAAGGTAATCATTTATTTATGATTAAAAGTTAGAAGTGAAAAATTGAATAATTTTAGTGTTTTACCATGTACTCAAAGCCAAACACGGCTCTTACAATTATATTTTGCTACAAGATTACTAACTAAACTAACATGAATTCTAACTTGAATATTTTATTTATAGAATCTTATCACAAACATAATAGAATTTAACAAATAAGTGATTAAGAAACGGGTTAGGACATGTTATATATAACTGTAACCCGTCCCTAAATTTTGGTTGGGGTCCATTCTTTATGCTCTAACCCGTCCTTAGACCTGAACAAACCCAATATTTTGCAGTCAAAAGGGACAAAGACGGGATGGGTTTTTCGGGTTGGGTTGGGTCGGGTCTTGCTCACCCCTATTTTAAAGTTAATACTATTTTTGCACATTGAACTAGGTATAATTGTTTGTAAACGAACGGTGTAAGGTGCTAACGCCTACAAATAATCGACTCATGAACTCAAAATGGTAACAGGCACAAAGGGTTTTACCTGCCCTATATTTTTCTGGAAACTCTATTTCTTTTGGGGATTTTCGCCGAATACCAAGAGCATCCTTACCCCAACAAATCAAAAAGGTCATTCTGCACAGAAGGAGACCCGCAGGGTATCCAAGGACAACAGAAATACCAATGTAATAAAATGTTACCTTTGTCCAGTGGTTTCTATGATGACTGCTTGGGGCCCAGCGCTGCCATGGAAGAAGAGTGGGATCCTATAGATCCATCTAGATACCTCAGGAAAGATTTGGGGAGGTGGCTCAGGTGGTGGGCGCTCTGTTGGTGACACGGATGAGACAACGGTGACTGAGATCGTGAGAGGGACCCGCGCTAGTGTGGGAACTGTTAGGACGACGCAATAGGGATGAGGTGGCCAGAAGAGGTCACCTGTGAAAGGATGGAGCGAAAGCAACAGCGCGGCGCTGGTAGAATGAGCCAGTGGCCAAGGGATTTGTTGGTGGCTGTGGCGAGTAGCAGTGGAGGGGAAAGGCGAGAAGAAAACTTCCATAGAGGCAGGAGAATAGCTCTAAAGAACTGGAGGGACAGAAACCATTGAAATTATAAACTATTGAAATTTGTTTGAAAATTAAATAAGAATATAAAGACGTTGATATCATTTACTCAATTCTTATAATTTTTTTTTTGCATGCAAAAAAATTTTTTTATATTCTTTTGGCTTAACTATATTTTTAGTCTCCTTATTACTGTCAATATGCGATTTCGGTTCCTCCATTTTTAATTTCACAATTTTGGTGCCCCATTTTTTAAGTTATGCGATTTTGGTCCAATCGTTATTATTTGTCATCCAATTGTCAATGGAGATGTTGACGTGCAGTGGCGGATCCACTTTAAAGGGATTGGGGGCAATTGCCCCCATGAAATAATATTTTTTAGTTGAATATGATTAATAATTTTTATTTTGCCCCGATAAAAATATTAGACGTTGCCACCATAAGACACATTTTTTAAATAAGTGAAGAAAGTTAGTATAAGAGATAAAAGATAGAATAAATTGGTACTAATTTTATCTTTTTATCCTTCTAATTTTTACCATCCCTCTAACAATAAACTCATACAGTGATAAAACACATTAGATTTCACACAAAAAACACTGTTCAGGATAGAGAAAGAGATTAAGAAACTCGAAGAGCAGAGATAATTACTTGATATAAATAGTGATATCAGAGAAGAATATATAAGGGATGAATGGTTAAATATTTTTTTTTATTGAAAAAATGTTGAAATCGTTGTATTGTTATATACCTAGATACGGTATTGACAATGAAAAAATCATATAACACTTTCAAAGCAGGAAAATGTGTAGAGGATAATTGTAATATGTAGAAGTTTAGGTATGTTAGGTTTTTTTTATCGTAAACATTATGTATTTTGTAAAAAATTATAATGTTTTTCTTATATGAAAACATTATAAACTATTTCTTGCCCCCACAAAAGAAAATTTCTAAATTCGCCACTGTTGACGTGACAGCTAAGTGCTGACGTGGTAGGCACACGTGGAGTTGATGTGACTGTGATATAATGATGTGGTTGTGTACACGTGGAGAGTTAACATGAATACCCCTGCGTTCAAACACAGCTCCCTTAGGATGGAGAGCTAATTGAATACTACTGGACCACTTATTATCTTTAGTATAAAATATGGAAACACCTGTTTATATACAGATCTAACAAAATATTTATAATATTGTCATCAAAAAAAAATATTTATAAAACTTGATTAAATATATTGCTAAATTAAATACAATGTAATGCTAAATATAATTTGATAGAAATATAACAACAAAAGATTTAAAAGAATTAATAAACCACAAATCAGAAGGAAAAAAAAAAGAAATAATAAAACGTGAATCTTCAAATTTACTAAGACCGGTATTTTCATGGAGAGGATAAAAGAAAAATATATGGAGACCTTAAAAAGGTCAAATGATATTGAAGAAATTCAGCAATTATTGGAACAATTGACAATAATTGAAGAGGAAAATAAACAAATACAAAAAGTGGAACAAATAGAAGCTAAAAAGAAAACTGAAGAAGTAATATTAAATTATAGTTCTTCGGAATCAGAATCAGATTAGATGAAATATTTATGGAAAAAGGAAAAACAAGCAATGTAAGATAAAAAAGGAAATGAGAAGAACATTGTAATCGAGAAAGTACATGAGAAAAACATGAATATGAAACAATGAATAAAAAAGGATATTCGAAAAAGAGTGGTAAATGGACTAAAATTCAAGAAGAATATAAACCACATTATGAAAATATTAGACAAGGAAATATACTAAATATTGACTGTGCAAGAAATAAAGAAGAAGTGTTATTACAATAGACTAATGAGATAACATTACTAATAGCAACTGATGAAAGATCTACTAAATTAGACTTGCCAAATGTTATAAATTTAATAATTTATAAAACAAAGAGAAATGTACAAAAATTTCTAACAAGTATAAGTGATGAAGAATGACAACATTATGCTAGACATGTAAGAAATAATCAGGAATTTGCTAGATTAATTATGAATTTGATTTACTTAGAATTTATAGTGTATAATATCCTTGAACATAAAGAAACGATAAATAAGTTTTTATAAGAAAAAGCAAAAGCACATTTGAATGGAATACAAATTTGTAATATGTGTGACGTAGAAAGTTTTATATGTGAATATCAAAAATATTATTATGAACTAAGTGCTGAGGTAAAAGAAGTATATAAAGAAATATTTATCGATAAACTACCATATCCACTTAATGAAAAAATAAGATCTATACGGCAATTCAGACCTGCTGAAACTGGTAATACTTTAAGAGGAATTATACAAAACTTATATATAATGAACTAAGACAACAATGCTTAAATAGAGAAATAATTAGGCAATTAAATAAAAGAAGAAATGTAATTTGTTGTGACATACCAGAAATTAAAAAACCAGGAAAAATATTTTAGGAGAAAAAGACAAACACCGAAAAAATATTGTCCAAACGGGAAAAATAAATGTGTATGCTGGATATGTAATGTAGAAGGTCATTATGCAAATGAATGTCAACATAAGAAAGAAAAAGACTTTAAAGAAAAATCAAAATTAATAAAAAAAGTATATAAGATATATAATTTAGAACCATTAAAAGAAGAACTAAGTAATACCGAAGAGAATATATATGAATATTCGGAGGATGAATTATCTTCAGAAGAAACAGAATCCGAATAGTACTTATATTAAAATAAGAATTGAAAAAGAGAATAAAGAAACAGAGACATATATAGATACGGGGGCAAGCATTTGTATAGCAACAAAAACACTATTTAGCAAATGGGAAAGATTAGAAAAACTGCTAAAAATACAAATAGCAGATGGATCGATACATCCATTATTATGGGTAGCCAAAAGAAATATATTAAATATTCAAAATAAATTATTTATAGTAGCTATAGTCTATCAAAAAGAAACTGGATTAGATATGATAATAGGAAACAATTTCTTAAGATTATATGCACCTTTTTGCCAAAACTTAGAATATATATCACCCCCATATATTAGAGAAAAACAATTAAGAGAAATAATAAACATTTGTTCATTATTCGGAAAGTATTTTCGCTAAGAAACAATTAGAGTTTAGCAAGCTGAAACGTGGTGAGATAAAAGAAAGCATGTAGAAAAATTTGTCATGTATTAATAAATTTAGCACCAGGAAGAGAAATTCCAGTTCATATTAAAGAACTTATAGATAAAGTTTGTAGTGAAAAAATCCTTTAGATCCAAAAATTAATAACAAAGATATGAAATTAGTAGAATTAAAACTAAAAGATTCTATGAAAGAAGTAAAATGTAAACCTATGATTTACACAAAATAAGATAGAGATGAATTTGCAAAAGATATTAAACAAATGTGTGATAAAGGTTTAATAAGACCATCAAAAAGTAAACATTCAGTTCCAGCCTTTTATGTTGAAAATCATAATGAAATAAAAAGAGGAAAAGAAAAAGGATGGTGATAAATTACAAACAAATGAATGATGCAATGGAGGGAGATGCATATTTTCTTCCTAGAAAAGACCTAATTATTGAAAGAGCAAGATGTATGAATTGGTTTAGTACTTTTGATTGTAAGTCAGGATTTTATCAAATAAGACTAACAGAAGAATCTAAACCATTAACAACATTTAGTTGTCCTCACGGACAATACGAATGGAATGTATTCCCAATGGGAATGAATCAATCACTGGGAATTTTCCAACGAAGAATGGATTCAATACTCAAAGAATTTAAGGATTTTTGTCTTATTTATATTGATGATATATTAGTTTTTACCAATAAAGATTTAAATGATCACTTTAATAAGGTAGAACTAGTACTTAATGTCTTGATTATGGAGTAGTTTTAAGCAGAAAAAAGGTTGTTTTAGCTCAAAATAAAATTAATTATCTAGTATTAGAAATTGAAAAAGGAAAAATAGTAATGCAAAAAATATATTAGAAAAGCTTCAAAACATTCAAACAAAGTTAAAGGATAAAAAAGATTTACAAAAATTTCTTGGATTATTAACGTGTATTTCTAATGAAGGTTTCATAAAGAATCTTGTAGTAGAGAGAAGGCTACTTCAACAAAAATTAAAGAAAGATGTTCTTTGGTTATGGACCGAAGAAGATGAAGCAATTATTATCAAATTAAAACATTTATGTCAGGATCTTCCTGAACTATATCATCCATCAGATGATGATTTAATTATTATTGAAACGGATGCATCAAATGAATATTGGGGAGGTGTTATGAAGGCAAAACCTCCTGGACAAAAGAAAGAATTACTATGTAGATATATGTCTGAAACATTTTCAGACTATGAAATTAATTATCCAACGCATGAAAAGGAAACATTAGCACTAATTCGAATGTTGGAAAAACATCGAACTTATGTGCTTGACAAAGAATTTATTGTTAGAACAGATTCTACTTATGTTGCAGGTTTCAAGAATATCAACTACAAAGGAACATGCAAGCAAGGAAGATTGATAAGATGGCAGATAAAATTAGCTGAATATAATTATTCAATCTCACATATCAAGGGAGAAAAGAACGTGCTTGCATACATACTCTCAAGGGAATGGAACGAAGCAAAGCAAGAATGTTAGATAAACAGATAGGAATCAATGAAGCACATAAGGCTCGAAAGGAAAAAAGATTGAGTTGACTGAAGCAGAATTAAGGCTTTTGACTGCAACGAGAAGAAGAAATTTTTTCCAAAGAAGCAGTTTCAGAAGAAGTAAAATCTAAAAAAATGGTATGCAATTTTTAATGGACCATTTTCAGGAATTTATGATGACTGGTTCAAAGTAGCACCGCACTGTCAAAAGATCTCAAGAGTGTACTACCAAGGATATGCAACCAAAGAAGAAGCTGAGAGAGCACTAAAAGAACATAATGAATCAGAAAAGGCGAAGAAAGGAAAAGAAATATATCTTGGCCCAAAAACTTATTCGGAAATAACAAAGAATCCACCGATAAAACCATCTACATTTAAAAACTAGGAAAAATTCCTTTTTCCCTGGATGATTTTCAAATTACTTCAAGAAAAGATTATGAACTATAGGTACAATTTTCAGAAAAGAATTTCTAGGAAAATTTTGAAAGATTAAAAAATTGGACTGAAAAAGAAAAAATCAGTTGTTTTTATATGGTTGATCGAAAACTTTTTGGGATTAAAGCAATTATTCTTCCTGGAGCACATTCAAATTTAACGTATAGTATGTTCCATTTTGTATTTATTGATTGTCTTTATTTAAGCCCACATCATGAAGAAATTAATTTTTTCCTTATTATTTCAAAGAGTCAGTCCAATCTTACAGAAGAAATATTGCAGGAGAGAAAAATATTTTCCTAATGTTTTACTTAGCTTATCCAGATTTTACTATTAAACAGCCAGCTAAGCATTTGGTTTTTATTAGAATAACCAATAACAATTTTCCTCTGAAGGATGAACCCAATAAAACGGTCTATGGGAAAGAATTAATTACTCAAATAATAAGTAACCAGTTGTCAAGTATTTTCTCTCCATGTCAAGGTGTTGGAAAAGTTTCCTACATCAAAGTACTATACAAAGGACCCTACACTTTGCTTTTGAGCAAAACTAGTAATAAAGAAATAAAGGAAAAAAACATGAGTCTTCTGACAAAATTTGAGGCAGCTTTCTACACACTATCAGGACCCCAAATGGAATACTTGTCATCTGTCCTCAATAATTTATACACTATGGTCAAAAAAAGTAAAGACCATGCATGTGAAAGATGTGTCAAGGATAAAACTATTGCTGACAAGGTGATAGAGGAGAAAAACCAAGACATTGAAGCAATTGTGGAAAAGTGAAGACACTAGAGCATTATGTGACATTAGTGTGTGTCTACGTAGAAGATAATTTTGTGAATAGGAAAAAGTTTGTAACAATGTAAAATTATTGGAATCATGATGTAAAGCACTCACATAGTGTCATAGTGCCCTTGCAAATAGTAGTAGGCCATTTAGGCCATAAATAAGCCTTTCCTTGAGATTGGAAGGCAGAGTTTTTCAGATGAAAAACTTCTCGTGTGAGAAGAGTTTCCACTAGGGAACTTGTGCTAGTTCTTTAGGAGCTAGTTGGATACTTGAGAGTGTATCTAACCTACCTTGTAAAAATTCCACTTATCATAAATAAAATTACTCATTCCACTTATCCTTGTTGTTATTATTTTCTCTACTCAAAACTTGTTAAACTTAGTATTCAATACTTAATGGAGAACTGCGGAAGCAACAGTGGGCTTACTTGAACAGATATTCAGAAGCATAGTCAGACATATTTACTTAACTTTTCTTGAATATTATAATTATTGTTAGTATTATTATTATTTTATACTTCAGTAAGACATATATAATAATTAAACTAGATTTAAAATGGAAAGAGAAAAAATAGATAATAATGATATTGAGCACTTACAGATTACTGAAGATGATGGAAATTATGAAGGAAGTATTTTAATAGATCCAATTTTATTTCAAAAAAATACAACAGGAAGACTTAGATTTGTTAAAAGATGCAAATATGAAAGGAGTTAAAGGAAAGGAAAAATTTAAGGGGTTAATGAAAAAATTTAACCAAAAAGAAAATATAATATACTATGAAAAAATAATTAGTAAAGCACCAACAGATATAGCAGACGCTCAAGGCCATTATTCATAGTAAGAAAAAACTTATGGAATTAAAAAGAAATATAAAGAAAGAAGAACATAGTAAGAAAATAAGATATATTCATATAAGAGCAATATGAGTATATTGATAAAGGCAACTTTCCAAGAAGAAATAAATTCACCAATAGAATTGGTATTAAAGAATGATAGAATCGCTGATCCAAAAGATAAATTATTAGGAGTAATAAAAGAAAATTTAGCTTTTGTAAAATTAAAACTTGAGATTTATCCAAATATTGGAACACCTTTAAACAATCAGAGATTAGATCAATCACTAACTCTTGAACACAAATTCCTAAGTGGAAATTTAATGAAACCTGGAGTTAAAATTTTCTCAGTTACTTATTGTGTCAATTACGCATTAACAAATTCACATCATAGTGTTACTTTTAGAAATAAAGATAGGATAGATATTCCAAGTCTATTTGAAGATATAAGGAATATTTATTATCCTAAGAAAAATGAAATAACAGATCTAGGAACATTCATAAGAAAACCAAAATTATTAATACCAAAAGCGATTGGATTTTGTGAACCGGAAGAAATTGAAGAAAACAAAATAAGTAAATTAGCTAATCAGGTAAATGAACTAGATTTATATATAAAAAATAGAATATGAATGGTCTGGAATTAAGAAAGGAAGAAGTTAGAAATGAAATTAAAAATTTTCATAGAATATTAAAAGATTATCTAAAAGGAAATTTAAATGAAAGAAATAGGAGAGATATAGAAGATATACTTATAATAAACGAAAACATACTAATAAAAATAGAATATCTTGAAAGATCTTTCCAAGGAAAAAATCATAGAAATAGAAATAAAAGTAAATAACAGACTTAGTATATTACGTATAGATGCAATAGAAAATGAAGATAAATATTTTTATGAAAAACTAAAATATATATGGTCATTAGAACTATCCAAAGAAAAAAAAAAGATATGTGAAGAATATGGAAAACTTTGTGCACAATATACAGTATATAGAAATGAAATAAATGAAGAATTATGGTACTTATCTCTACCAAGAAATGATGAAATACAAGAAGATAACTCAAAAAATTATTTAGGATTCCCAACTTATTTCGCAGAATTAGATATAGAAGAAGATTGGTTTGCAGATGAAGACTAAAGAATTAAAATATATTCTAGAGAATTTTAGAAAAAATTCATTAGAAATTAGAATAGATTCAGCAAAATCATGGATTTATTTGAAATCACGGACTTAACTGTTATCAAAACACTAAGATTCTAAAATTAATTAATTATTGATGAATATGGTTTCTCAGATGAAGAAATAAGAAATATAAATTAGAGTTGATCTCAAGACAAATACAACATGAAAAAATAGAATTAGAAAGACTTTTATAGATTATTTGATGAATATATGCAATGACCTGAAAGACTAACTAGTGAAAATTGGCAAGAATTAAAAATAGAATTTTAATAGTAGAATAAAATATTAAAACATTAGAAGATGAATATAAACAAAATTGAAAAGAAATAATGAATTACGTAAATTATAGAATTTATTAAAGGAACAAAAAAATATAGTAGCAGAGTTGTGTGATAGATTAGATTATTTGATAAGTAAAGAAGATCATATAGAAATAAATGGAATAACAAAATTCCTTATAAAATATCAAAATAAATTTTGCGAATTTGAACTAGAATTGAGAGAATTAAGAAATTAAAATTATGTCCGTCACTAAGCTTTGCGACCCCAAAATTAGAGACGAATTTTTATTTTTCCATCGTTAAAACTAGTCGCTAAATCGCTTTATTCTAGTCGTGATAATAAAATTGATAGTGCTATCTTTTATATTTAGCATTTTTAACATTGATTTTATATAATAGCATTATATTTTTAATTACAAATATCATTTATAAAATTGATTTAGCACTATCTTATATTTAATAATCTACATCTTTATAATATTATGGATAGTGCCCTCTTTTATATTTAGCATCTGCGAAATTGATTTCATATAATAGCATTATGTTTTTAATTACAAATACCATTAATAAAATTGATTTAGCAGTATCTTATATTTAATAATCTACATCTTTATAATAAAATTGATAGTGCTATTTTTTATATTTAGCACCTTAATTTTAAATTGATTTTATATAATTGCATTATATTTTTAATTACATATACCATTGATAAAATTGATTTAGTAGTATCTTATATTTAATAATAGCATTATATTTAATCAATTTTTTAGCATTACAGTATATTATATTATTTTATTTAATTTAGCATTAGAATTAAATCAAATACTATTTAGCATTGGTTATATTTAATAAAGTTTTATAAAAGTTTCAGGGATCAAAATTGCGAAATTAAAAATGGATAGATCAAAATCGTGGATTGATAATAAGAGGGGAACAAAAGACCAATTAAACCTAATCTTTTAGAGTCTGTTTGGTTCAAACGAGGAGAGGGAAGTGGAGGGATTTTAATGGATGGGAGGGGAGGAAAGGGAAAGGGAGGGGGGGGATTTAATTTGATTTTGTGTTTGGTTGAGAGGAGGAGAGGGGAGAGGAGGAGAGAGAAGTATTTGCATGTTTGGTTCAGGAGGGGACGAGAGGGATTTTAATGGAGGGGAGTGACTAAATTACTTGTATATCCTTTTATATTATATTATATATAAGGATATTTAAGTAATTTTATTTTAAATGATTTAATCTCCCATCCCCTCCCCTCCAAAGCCCCCCACTTTTGGAGGGGAGCCAAAATTGGCTTAGGAGGGATTATGCTCCCCTCCCCTCCTTTCCCCTAAAAACACTAGTGCAGAAAAGGTCTTTTAAATCGGTTAAAATGACCCTTTTAAATCGGTTATGAAACCGATTTCTATTCAGCCGTGATAGTATGTGGGCATTTTTTTAAATCGGATTTTGAACCGATTTAAAAGAGTCTTTTAAATCGGTTAAAAAACCGATTTAAAAAGTCATTTTAACCGATTTAAAAGACCTTTTCCGAATGCTTTTCTTTTTGTTAAAAAAGATCTTTAAATCGGTTATTTGCAAAACCGATTTAAAAGATAGGAATAACCGATTTAAAAGACAGGAATAACCGATTTAAAAAACAGTCTTTTAAATCGATTTTACAAATAACCGATTTAAAAGATCATTTTTATAAAAAAAAATTGTTTTTTCATTTTTTCCCCTTCTTATAAAGTCGTATTAGCACCAAAATCACAAAACAAACATCAAATACCAAAATAGAATTAAACAGAACCTTTCAACAGAGTCATAAACTCACGAAACAAACATCAAATACCAAAGCTTGAGCTATTTTATATTTGTACAATAAATCATCAAGTCTACATACATGTGTTTCATATCTAGGGAACCTCAATTAAAACAACTCCATGCATTCTTCAATCCATTCCAATGCCAAAGCAACCCTTGAAGTTCTTCTGGAAATTTTATATTGTTGCTTTATGCTGCCCAATTCCCTTATGATTGGCATGGCAAATAATCAAAGAAATGTAATCATTTTAGATATTTTCAACCCGACCAGTTGCTTACTAAGGTACCTTAAAAACAATATCAAAATTATTACTGATATTGCAACTATGTAGAGAGTATCAGAACAAGATACAAATTCCAATTTTCAATGTTGTAATTGATTCCTGGCCAATCATGTATACATCAACCATTTTTTCCCACTTTTTCTCGCTCAAAGATGGTCCCGATAGTAGCGACCATCGCTTGCCCATCCTTATCAACCAAAAACTTAGCAGCTTGAAAACCGTCATTAATGAGGAGTTTAGCATGGAATGGAAACAAAAATAGAAACCAAACCTAGACGGAGTATAAGTGGACCTTACTACCTTATCAAAGATTGGGAATTCTGATTTGAAGCGATGCATGCAGACTCCACAATTTTATCAACGCTTTTGAGTTCTTGCTCACCAAATTGATTACATGGAAGTGCTGCAATCTCCAACCCTATTTAAGTTTTTCCAACCTGACATATTTGCATTAGTTAAATATTTTTGTAGTACAAGAATTGGAAGAAATACAGTAGTCACCACATTATTAATGCATCAAAAAATATATAAATGTCCAAAACAGGGTTCCTAGACACTAACAGAGAAGTTAATGTTGGATTCAATAATATTTCTTCCTAGATGCATGCTTATCCTAAGGTTATGATAGATAGCCACAGTTTGAAATGACAAACGAGAAACAACAGAAGGGTCAAAATTACAAACCTTGGTCTTTATACTTCTCATATAATTGATTCAGCTACGTATAATTGGAGTTAGTCAAGCCACTGTCTCAATCCCAAACAAACAACAAACTAGAATTGTAAATATTTTCAATATTTATTAAGGAAATGGCAGTGAGAATTGTTATTATTGACATAAAACGGTAACTATCCACTACAACATTTTCGGACATAGGCAACGCGTAAAAACCGTTGCATAAGGCCAAAAAACCGTTTCCGTATCCAAAGGTTAACGATTTTTCAACCGTGGTATTCTCAGGCGTTGCCTATTCTATAGGCAACAGTTTTTTTGAACAAAGGCAACGAACACAAAAAACCGTAGCCTTTGATGGTTTATAGACAACGGTTTTTTATATTCTCTAAGACAACGGTTTTTCAGCGTTGTAATTCCAACGATATAAAACCGTTCCCTTTAGATGTCAAAGAGTACATAATAAAACCGTTCTCTTTTATGTTACCCTTTCCACAATGGTTTTTTTGAAAATCATGGACAACGGTTTTTTGATATAGAGAACGGTTTTTGCATTGTATAGAGAACGGTTTTTGCATAGTATAGAGAATGGTTTTTGTCAGACAAAAAAGAGAACGGTTTTTGACACATAGTATAGGGAACGGTTTTTTGCTCAGACAAAAAGAGAATGGTTTTTAACACGTAGTATAGGGAATGGTTTTTTGCTCAGACAAAAAGAGAATGGTTTTTAACACATAGTATAGCGAACGGTTTTTTGCTGACAAAAAACAGAGAACGGTTTTTAACAGTATAAGAGAACGGTTTTGTATGTACAGAGAATGCTTTTAACAAAGATAAAGAACGGTTTTTGTATGTACAGAGAACGGTTTTTAACAGTATAAAGAACGGCTTTTGTATGTACAGAGAACAGTTTTTGTATAGACATGAAGAACTTTTTTTTCCCCCTAAATATAATAATTTTATTTATCAAAAAACCACTTATTAAAATAACAATGTAATCACTAATATCAACTAAGTAATGACAAGAAATTTCATTAATCATCGCCAATTCAAAAGTCAAAAGTATCTAATGTATTTCAAAAGTCGCAAGTACAATAAGCATTCCTAATTATATATATGTACAATTATTATATGTACCACTAGTCAATCTTCATATTCCTAAATAATACTATTTAATAAAGGGATGTGAGTTGAACAAGAATAATAGGAATGGAAGTTAAATAGAGCAGATAGTGCAAACAAATACATATATAATTTCAGTGCAAAGGAACACATACAGAAGCACATATATCACAGAGATAAACCCAAATAAGCTCTAAATTCGCTCTTCTAGTACATAACTAGAAAAAAAAACCAACACAGATGAATAGAGCTCCACTGTGCTACATTCCTTATCGTGGACAAGTGAATGCAAAGACATGAACTAAGTAAATAACAAGCACAAGTAATCTAGGATATAAAATAATTCGTGTCTTCACCTACCAACTTAAGATTTTAGGAATGTTGATATTCAACAAGTTGTTTTATGTACAACAGTACAAAGAACCTTCAATCTATTCACTTAGATAATAATATCTATAGGTTTTATCTAAATTTTATTTGGATTATAATAAATTGAATCTGACCTTAAAATAGGTTTTTTATAAAATGTGGTTATATTAGTAGATCAATGTAGCACTAATCGGTTGAACACAAGGATAAAAATGCAAAATAAAAAAAATTGTAAAAGATATTCGAAAGTGTGTTCGCAAGTGTAGGGCCACTTCACAGGGTAGATGTTGTCTTAAGTATTTTCATAAAGCAAAAAAGAAAGGGAACAAACTCGAGAAAAGGATGTTCACAGGTTACATGCTTTCTTTAGTATTTTATCTCAAAAAAAAAAAGTTTTGCACATTGGAAAATGACATAAAAACTAAAGCAATGAGTTCATGCTGCCTCTTAATCTCAACCACATCATTCGAAAAAAGAGATTAAAATTGCCATTTAGAAATTAGAAAACCAATTCATAGTATAACTTTTTGTGTTCTTTTTACTCCTAAAACCTTGTCTTTATAAAAAGACATGTTATCCTCCTCATTTGTGACTTGAAAGTAGGCAAGATAATGGAAACCAAAGCTAATCAAGAAATTGAGGACAGATTTTACCCCAAAAAACGAAATTAACTGATTCATAAAGAAAAAAATATGATAGTGACAAGAAGAAATTTGTGCGGTTTCACAGGATCAAGGCCAAAACTATTTTCAGCCAAAACAGACATGAGACAAGAAGACTAAAAGATTAAACTCAAGAAATTTTTTGCTCATCATGTCTAAAAGTTTACACTAGTTTATTTTCTTTCATATTGCAATGACAATTATTATACACATTGGATTGATAATACAATTGTCTTTTAAAGCAGCAATCTGATCACAGAGAACATGATATCAATTATCATTGAACATGGATGTTGAACTTGAAAGGTTCTAAGTTCTAACCGATCTGAACTATGCATGAAACCCGAGTTATTTTCTATTAGAAAACAGGGTTTTCATCCATTCACTATTTGCTAACTTGGATGATACAAAGCAGAACAAATACAGAATAAATAAAAAACCTTGTTAAACGCTTCTTTCAAATCAGAACATGATTGGTTCTATGAAAGCATACAAATATCATTTAAATTACCCCAATATATTAAAAATCAAAAACAGACATTTGACAAATAGCTAAAGAATATGGGAGGGTGGGGGGCTAAATCATAAACTTACGTTTGTAAAAGTGCTAAGCTACTGGACTTCAAGGTCAAAGAGAAAACGTATACATAAAATGGATGAGTGGAGTTGAGAATATAGTTCGCACATTGACATACCTGAATGTATTTCACTACATCTTTCTCAAAAGCCTCATAAGTCTGAGCCTCTATATTTGACTTCATTCGTGAAAACAGGAAAGAATCCTACTCCCCGTGGATCCTTTGTTTGACTTCATTCTTGAAAACAGGAAAGAATCCACATTAAAGAAATATAATAGTTATATATAAGACCCAAAAAGAACAATGTCATCTTCACATAAAAATGTCTCAGAAAAAAAATGTAAATCAGACAACAAAAATAAATAATTACGAAGAACATTTGCAATCAGTGAGATCATGAGGTTAAGCTACCACATTGGCACACACTTGCACAAAGAAAATGAAGATCTAGTGAAAAAAAGAAAATGAAGATGAAATCCTACAAATGTTACTATTAGCCAATCCGAATTAGAAGCTCCTTTCTACAACAACTCAACTGCATAAGGCTAGATGCCATTCAAAATTCCAATTCCTCATAAGAAAACCAATACTTCCTCTTGCAACTAAACTAAAGACCCAAAATAAATAGAAAAAGGAAACAAAAAATAAGAAAGCACTAAAAACAGGGAAGAATGACCAACACCATTGTCTTCCCCTCTTCAGCTTATTATTTAGTCAAACTCAAAGCTATGGTAGTGTAGAAAATCAAAAGCATAACATACTGAAAATCGCCTAGCAATTTTAATTAACACCATTCTTGATATACAAATCAAGAGTCCATAAAAGGACTTATGCAAGATTTAATCAAACTCAAAAACAAACCGTCTATTTTTCTGCCAGTTAAGACATGCAGAAAAGTCAATAGCAATGGTCCTTTAGGAACAATTTTGAAGTCAACCCAATTTCTCCTGTTTAAGTACAATGATATATTTGTTCACTCCATTATGTGTAGATATATAGAAGTTATAGCAACATACTGACATAATTGTTTAATTAAAAAGAAATTAGCAGCATACTGCAAATGTTCTCACCAGGGAAGAAGTTGAAATCGAAGCAATCAATAGTGTTGCCGGCATGAAATCATCTGAGAAGGAGATGTACTGGAGTTGCAACTCTGGTTGTCTCCTTTCTTTCTCCTTTATCCATATTGATTGCAAGACCTTTTCCTGCACTGATAATATCTTTATCATATATCATGAATAATAGAAAACAAATCAACTCAACACGTATTATTATCAGATTCCAAGATTTAAAAATGAGCATGTATGCATTTTGTGTAAACTATGCCGGCTCCTAAGGATAAAAAAAAGTTCATTGAAGCAAAATGCTTCTTGCCTATGCTGAACTTTTCTTATCTTCAGGCAACTAAAATAATTTTGTGCTAAGGACACAACTAAGGAAGTGCAGAAAAAGAAAAATATAGAAGAGCACTACATGTTTGCAGCACACAAAATGGCAAAAGAACCTAGCTCACATGTTTCAAAACTGTTTTTCAGACAAGAGCTTCGGTACTAAAATTCACTCACCTCCATCCCACAGGGTATCATCAGGACTGCAATCCAAAGCAGACAAGAAAGCAGAAATTGCTTGTCCATCAATAATTAAGCAAAGTGAGAAATAAAAAATGAAGTAAAAATAACAACGGATTTTGATCTAATTTTCAATTCAACTCACCCAAATATAACGGCATTCCACAGCATTATATTGTTATCCTGAGGGGCACCACTGATTTCTCAAGTGTCTTGTTAAAATCTCTCTTTCGCCTCTTCCTAGCAGCAGTCGACATTGTCACCACCTAGAGAAGCCAACCCACAAAGATGAAAACTGTATAGACTCCAATAACTTGGGTGCTTCTAAGAAAAAGGCTCAAACACAACAAGGACAGAGTAGAATTTTAGATTTAGTAGAATTTCGTTACACCCCAAGGACAGAGTAGAAATCCTGCAAGTTGGCACATATTAGATATTCAGCCAATATGTTGAATGTTCATGAAAGTTATATAATTTAAATAGGAATACTTTCACAAGGAAAACTTGTATAGAAAAACCCGAAAGAATATCATTGTTGCTTAGAAATACACTGGTAATAAAAACTTACTGGATCTGCTCTAACTATCAACCTTGATCCCCTTCGACGATGCAAAGTTTGATATGAACCTTTGTCAATTAGTGCACGCAAGGAATCCCGAGCAAAAAAGGTTGAACTTAGGGGCGTACATGAAGATTATCCCGCTTGTAACACCGCAAGGAAAATGATTGAACTAAATTACACTCTCCAAAGACAATGAACGACATTGAAAAACTTGTTCGCATTCTTACCGAGTAAGTGATCCATCTTTTTTAGATGTTTGCTAAACTAATTTTGAAAAAATTGAGGTCAAGGTATTAAGGTAAAAAAAAGAGACTCACCATGAGATTAATCAGAACACGTGTTTCCCAAACTTGCAGATTTCCATCCCTCGATAGAGTTACAAGTAAACGCAACATGGGTAGCCAAGCAACAAATTTTATTGGCTGTGAACCAACTTGTTTTCTGAAATTTCAATAATAAAATGTTAGATCTAACCAAAATAACATACATAAACCTAAATTTTTAAAGATGGCTGCAAGATAATAAATACAAAACTACCAGGTCTCAGTTGGGGAAAAAGGAAAACTAGATCATAAGTAACTACACTCACATTCCAATCATACTAGGTCTCTCAGTTGATACATTCCAAGCAAGAAGTGTGCCCTGTCGATCCCCAACAAAAATCCATTCCGTAGTTGGATGAAATGCAAATGCACCAGCCCCAAAGAAGCTTTATGGAGTTGTCAACAAAATAGAAAATGTTATTTTATAAAATAATACAGCAGATAGGACTTACAATTGGGAAAGGGGAAAAAAGAGAAGACGAGAAAAACCTAAGAAAATGAAAGAGGGGAAAATGAAATGTACGCGAGAGGGAAATGAAATGCCGAGTAAGACCACTTTCATATTTTAATTCACACACAATTTCATCTGTGATCACTAAAATGAGACTCACCATAAGATTCATCACGGAGCAAAATAGAAATTAGCGAGAGAGAGAGAGAGAGCAAAACAGAACTGGGTCGAACAAACTGGAAGGAAGTAAGGAACAAAGCTGAAATTAGCGATGTACCTGAACTGAGAGATGCGCCGGTGGATGCGCGCCGGTCCGGTCGATGCTGGAGAGGGATACGCGCCGGTGCGGTGGTTGCTGGAAAGGGATGCAGTGGATGCAGTCGATGCGAGAGCCAACGAGCGGTGCAGCGAGAGGAAAAGCAGTTACCTGCTTTGTGATTTTCACCTAAATAGAGGTTCTCAATGCTTGAGCCCGTGCGGATGACTGGCGGCTCGAGAGCGAGAAGCAGCGGCTCGCAAAGAGGGAGGAGCAGTGACGAGATCTTAGAAGAAGAGGTGCGGTCGCCGCCGTCGCCGCAGAGAAGAAGTCATCGCCTAGGGTTCCGACTGGGAGATGGGTGCGGTGGATGGCGGTCTATGAGGGGGGACGACGGAGAGGAAGGAGGAGATGGGTGCGGTGGATTCACCATTGCCATCGATTGAAGAGTGAGGGTTAACGCAAGGAGATTAGGTTCTGATGAAGAAAATTTTAGGTTTTGTTTTAACAATTAGAAGAAAAGAAGAAAAGAAAGAAACAGGCGGGTGAGGAAAAAAATTTTAGCGCCTAAACGAAAATAAGCCTTTTTTTTTTGTTAATAATAAAAATTAATAGAGAATGGTTTAAAAATGTTGACAAAAAAAATTAAAAAAACCGTTGCCTTTGACCATTTGAGAACGGTTTTTGACCGTTGCATATAAAAATTATTAAAGTTTGGTTGACATACCAACGGATTCACAAAACCGTTGCCTATTATAATCTAAGAGAACGGTTTTTTAGGCGTTGTAAATTTAGGCGTTGCCGTAGGTCCAAAATGTTGTAGTGATCCCAGCCCGAAAATAAAATCCTGCTGAAATGTTGTTAATTAGATAATAAAAATCAAGGCTTTAAATTCATAGAAGGCACAATCAGTGGAAAAAAATGAATAATTGCAGAAATTAAGGATACCATTTAGAAGTGTGGAGTTTAGAGTGCCTTAAAATCATGTTGGAGATCATTGGAAGTCATAAAAATGAGTTTTCAACAGGTGTGAATCGAATCATGGGTCTCTGGAATCGATTCATGATGTGCCTTGGAGCCTTGGAGAAGTTTTGGACTTTCTGTGAATCGAAGTGAAGGAGTGTGAATCGATTCACTGACTTAGGATCACAAAACGTGTAAGATTTGTACGTGTGAATCGATTCACACTTACTGGTGAATCGATTCACCACTGCTGTTTTTAAACCAGAACGTGTTTTTCATTCAGGGAGGACGTGCAGTCTTTCTAGGGTTGTGTGCAGCCGTTCTTGAGCGTCTTTGTGAGGTTTTTAGGGGCTGGAAACACATTGAAACACCTTGGGGTCTTAGGAAATCATAGAGGGAGGATTGAAGGCTTTCTCTATTGTTGTTCTTGAGAGGTTTTTATAGAGGAAAAGAGAGAGGGATTGGGAACTCTTGGGTTTGTTCTTCTTGGACATTTGGAAGGGGTTCAAAGCAATTGTAATCTCTTGTAAAGACTCTTTGATAGTGAAACGGAGAGCTGCTCTCTCCCGCAGACGTAGGTCATCCTTTTTGGGGCCGAACTGCGTAACCAAATAGCGGTGTTATTCTTCCTACTCTCTACTCCTTGTTTGATTGACTTTATTGCATTGTTTTGGTTGCTATTAAATTTAGTATTGGTTGCCTTTGATATTTGTTCATTTATTCTTGTTAGTAACTCAACAAGTGGCGCCGTCTGTGGGAAGAACAAATAATTCAATTGTGCACCATGGGTACTAAATGGGACATCGAGAAGTTTTCCGGTAATAACGACTTCGGTCTATGGAAGGTGAAGATGGAAGCAATCCTTATTCAACAGAAGTGCTTTGAAGCCTTGAAGGGTGAGGCAAGAATGCCGACCACCCTGTCTCAAACGGAGAAGAAGGAGATGATAGATAAGGCAAGAAGTGCCATTATCTTGTGCCTTGGCGATAAGGCATTGAGAGAAGTTGCAAGAGAGAAGACCGCGGTGGAGATGTGGGCAAAGTTAGAATCGTTGTTCATGACCAAGTGATTGGCCCACAGGTTATGTCT
Source organism: Calophaca sinica (assembly GCA_037113605.1). Classification (NCBI taxonomy): domain Eukaryota; kingdom Viridiplantae; phylum Streptophyta; class Magnoliopsida; order Fabales; family Fabaceae; genus Calophaca; species Calophaca sinica. The sequence continues at coordinate 15,013,644 of CM073737.1, forward strand.
GAAACAACATCTCTACTCATTCAAGATGGTAGAGACCAAACCTATTATGGAGCAACTAACGGAATTCAACAAATTATCGATGACCTACTGAATATTGATGTGAAGCTCGATGACGAGGATAAGGCTTTACTCTTATTGAATTCATTGCCTAGGTCCTTTGAACACTTTAAGGATGCACTCCTCTATGGCAAGGAGTCCACTATTACCTTGGAGGAGTTCCAACAATCAATTAGGACCAAGGAGCTAACCAAGCTTCAAGACTTGAAGGTGGAAGATAGTGGGGAAGGCTTGAGTGTCTCAAGGGGAAAGAATGAGAATAGAGGAAACGGTAAAGGAAAGCCTAAGGCGAAATCCAAGTCGGAAGGGGACAATAAAGCTAAGTACAAATGCTTTAATTGTCATAGGGTTGGTCACTTTAAGAGGGATTGTCCCGAGAGAGGGGGTAATGAAGATTCCATGGAGGTTGCAATTGCTATGGATGATGGTTATGAGGATGCAGGGGCTCTAGTGGTTACGAGTTGGGAACCAGATAGGAGTTGGGTTATGGACTCCGGGTGCTCTTTTCACATGTGTCCAAGGAAGGAATATTTTGAAACTTTGGAGCTCAAGCAAGGTGGAGTAGTTCGCCTTGGTGACAACGAAGCGTGCAAAGTTCAAGGTATGGGTTCAATTCGTCTTAAGATGTATGACAACCGCGAATTCCTTTTACAAGATGTGAGGTATGTTCCTAAACTCAAGCGAAATTTAATTTCTATAAGCATGTTTGATGGATTAGGCTATAGTACTAGAATTGAGCATGGTATGATGAAAATTTCACATGATGCATTGATAATAGCGAAGGGGACTAAAATGTGTGGTTTGTACATATTAGAGGGTTCAACTATTATTGGGCATGCATCATTAGCTAGCCAAACCTTGCATGATAAAACCATGTTATGGCATAATAGGTTAGGGCATGTTAGTGAGAGGGGTTTAGTTGAACTAGATAAACAAGGTTTGCTAGGTGGTGATAAGTTGGATAAGCTAGAATTTTGTGATAAGTGCATACTAGGCAAACATCATAAGGTTGAGTTTAGGGGTGGCATGCATCATTCTAGTAAACCCTTTGAGTACATCCACTCGGATCTTTGGGGTCCGGCTAGAGTGAGTACTCATGGGGGTGGTTCCTATTTCCTCACCATGGTTGATGATTTCTCTAGGAGAGTATGGGTCTATATTTTGAAAGGCAAAAGTGACACCTTTGAAAAGTTCAAGGAATGGCATACTCTCATAGGAAATCAAATAGGAACTAAACTGAAAATTTTAAGGACTAACAATGGCCTGGAGTTTCTTTCAGAGCATTTTGATAAGTTTTGCAGGAAACAAGGTATTCAGAGGCATAGGACCGTGGAAGGCTCACCGCATCAAAATGGCCTAGCAACATGCATGAATAGGACCATCTTGGAGCGGGTGAGGAGTATGCTTTTGGCAGCTGGGTTGCCTAAAAGCTTCTGGGGCGAGGCTATGAGTACAGCAGCATATTTGATCAACAGATGTCCATCAACGGCGTTAGACTACAAGACACCTATCGAGGTTTGGAGTGGGAGACCGGCAGACTACTCCAAGTTGAAGGTTTTCGGAGCTTTGGCTTTTGTGCATATCAAGCAGGATAAGCTTGATGTTAGAGCTGTGAAATGTATCTTCATCGGATATCCGGAGGGTGTGAAGGGATACAAGTTGTGGAATTTGGAATCTGGAGGGTCAAAGGTTATCATAAGCAGGGATGTCACTTTCGATGAGACCCGCATGGGGATGAAGTGCAAAGACCTGGAGGATAGTAGCTCGAAGTGGAGGTGGAGAAAACTTCGGTTTGAGGTGGAGTCTACCACTAGTGAGACCGGAATGATGAAGAGGAGGATAGTCCTCCACCATCGTGTTCTAGAGGAAGACAACAAACAGTGGATCCTGGCTATCGCTGGCAAGAGATAGGGAAAGGAGGGAGACTGTAGCAATCAAGAGATACGGGTATGCTGATCTTGTTTGTTATGATTTGTTTGTGACTGAAGAGGTTCAAGACTCGGGACCAAGGGACTTCAGTGAAGCAATGGGAAGCATGGAGAGTCAGAAACGGTTGAAGGCAATGAATGAAGGTGTGAATTCATTGGAGAAGAACCGGACTTGGGAACTTGTGAATCTACCGAAAAAGTCAAGGGTAGTTGGATGCAAGTGGAACTTTATGAAGACGGAAGGTATTCCGGAGTTTGAAGAACCAAGGTACAAGGAGAGGCTTGTGTGTAAGGTCAATCTTGAGCTGGAGAGTGTGAATGATATTCAAAAAAGCAAGTTCTAGCAAGGAGGAGATTGGTATGCTCAAGAGGAAGTTAGCTTCTGGATTTGAGATGACGGGTCTCGGCATTGTTGATAGGACACTTGGAATGAATATTGGGAAGAACCGGAAAAGGAGGTATGGCTCTTTGAAAGGCGGTTTGAAGCATGTGAAGACAACTCAAGGTGGAGTCACAATGAAGAGTATGATTGGTGAATTGGGGATTACGCATGGTTGTGAGAAGTTCAGCAAGTATCTTCATAGATCAAGGTTCAAGGATCACTTGGACTTGGTCATTTGCGTTGAAACGTAATTCCAGTAATGGAGAGAGCAGCTATTGGTTGATGGATAAAGTTGAGCATCACCACTGATTTGAAGTCAAGGTGGAGAATTGTGGAGTTTAGAGTGCCTTAAAATCATGTTGGAGATCATTGGAAGTCATAAAAATGAATTTTCAACAGGTGTGAATCGAATCATGGGTCTCTGGAATCGATTCATGATTTGCCTTGGAGCCTTGGAGAAGTTTTGGACTTTCTGTGAATCGAAGTGAAGGAGTGTGAATCGATTCACTGACTTAGGATCACAAAACGCCAGAAGATTTGTACGTGTGAATCGATTCACACTTACTGGTGAATCGATTCACCACTGCTGTTTTTAAACCAGAACGTGTTTTTCATTCAGGGAGGACGTGCAGTCTTTCTAGGGTTGTGTGCAACCGTTCTTGAGCGTCTTTGTGAGGTTTTTAGGGGCTGGAAACACATTGAAACACCTTGGGGTCTTAGGAAATCATAGAGGGAGGATTGAAGGCTTTCTCTATTGTTGTTCTTGAGAGGTTTTCATAGAGGAAAAGAGAGAGGGATTGGGAACTCTTGGGTTTGTTCTTCTTGGACATTTGGAAGGGGTTCAAAGCAATTGTAATCTCTTGTAAAGACTCTTTGATAGTGAAACGGAGGGCTGCTCTCTCCCGCAGACGTAGGTCATCTTTTTGGGGCCGAACTGCATAACCAAATAGCGGTGTTATTCTTCCTACTCTCTACTCCTTGTTTGATTGACTTTATTGCATTGTTTTGGTTGCTATTAAATTTAGTATTGGTTGCCTTTGATATTTGTTCATTTATTCTTGTTAGTAACTCAACAAGAAGCAACATTGACAATCAGCAGGACTTTTCCCTTGTAAGAGGAGAGATCTACAAGATCGCCCTTAGCATTCTGCAAGTGGAGAGATCTACAAGATCAGCCCTACAAAGAGAGACTGGATATTCCATTTTCATTCTCATCACCTGAATATAGATACATGAAAAGTATATTGTTTCATTTGCAAAATTTGTTGGATTGGAAATTCAAGTGTTAGTAGTAAAGTTCGATATATTGGTAAGGATTAACAATGGGTTAAGTGGGGACAATATAAGAGTAAAGATCCATATACTCATTAATTTAAGGTATAGGGTCAAGATGTGGTGTCAAGTTTATTGTGGTGATTTTTTGCTTAAGACCTTCCCATACATTAATAGAGGCAAGGGGGAAAAATTAATAGAGGCATCACAGACTCACCAACAGCAGGAAATAGGTGGCCGTGTGGCATGGTGGTCGGAGATAGAGAAGGCCGCGCGAGCAATTGCAGAGGAGACAGAGCAAACACTTTCTGAAAATTAGTACCTACCAGCTATCATGGATACATGTAGATTACTCAAGTAGGATACCATTCCCTTACTCTGAATTCCTTGCTAGCCGCACTGACCATTCGAACCATCACATTCTTTGAAGCCACACAAAATTAAAGTTATAATCAAAACCATATTTCACAAAAGCTTGCCACAAAAAATCCAATAGCTAAAGACTTGATGTAATAATTTAGGCCGATGCATTTCCAATCGAGCATCAAAATGAGATCGCCTATTTCATCATAAAAACCTTGTCGCATCAATTAGATGTCGACTTGGGTTTAACACCTTCATCATATGCTCCTGTTCATTATCAAATTAACCCAGGAAACAATCCTGGAAAAAATAATAAATAAAGACAGTGAGGCAAGTTTCAAGATTGGGTTGCGTAAGTGCAAATTCGGTTATCAATGGCATTCATAACCATTCTATCTTGCTTCCTTCTATTTGAGAGCCCTCCTTTGCTAATGCATCAGCTATGTCATCAGCTTCCCTATTTTTGTGCTCAAAGAATACCAGCAGTAGGCTTCTCTGTGTGTTTGCATAAAATCAATGGCATGCTAAAGAAAAACGAAATTAAACATATATTAATGCTAGATTTCAAATAATAATCATATAGAAGTTTGAAATTTCATTTTCATAACCAGGTATTTAACTGTACATCCTAATGACGAACCTAATTGCGAGCACGTTCATCCTCTTTCTTAGATCTAGCACGTTCATCCTAATGGCAAGCAGAGACTGCGAGCAGAGACTTGAGACCTATAGAGGACGAGAGAGTGAATGAGAAAGAGCATGAACGAGAGAGACAACGAGAGAAAGAATGAGAAAGAGAGAGAGAGAGACAGGTTACCAGAAACTGAGAACGACCTGAAGACGACGAGGCAAGGGCACGAAGGAGACGCGCAGGTGGTGGGAAGGCAGCGGCGACGCGAGCAGAGGCCGTGACGGCGACAACACGAGCAGAGGCCTACGCGAACAACGACGAGCAAAACCGGAGCACGACGGCGAGGATGGAGGCACGAAGAGAGGTTCTCAAACAGCAACGGTGGCGAGCAAGGTTCGTCTCGCGAGCTTGAAGAAGAGCAGAATGAGGAGTTCTGTAGGGTTAGGTTGAGAGTCACAGGCGAGAAGAGAAAAAATAAATATTAGCTCCTGATCTTTTAAATCGGGCGTCTGAAAATGGATTTAAAAGCGTTTTCTGAAAAAAAAAATTCCCAATTTTCTAAAACATTTCAGATCGGTCGTTTTTTAGTCGATTTAAAAAATGAAAAAACCGATTTAAATTGCCACAGCGTTTATTTTTTAAATCGGTTTTCGTTATAACCGATTTTAAATGCTTGTTTTTTTTTCCTATTTCTACACTAGTGAAAAATTGAACCAAACAAACAAAATTTAAAATAACCTCTTCCCTCCCCTCCAAAACCCCCAACCAAACGGACCCTTAAAGAAGCAAGTACTTAATATTTTCATTTTTACATATTCAATTATAAATTATTTAATTTTTAAGTAATATTTTCTACATTAATTTCTTTCCTCGAAATATTAAGAATAAAATTAGTTGACAAATGCATTTTTTTTGGGTACAAGTTGAACAAAGGAAAAACAAAAAAGCGACAAACAGAGCTAACCAGGGTCGCAACCCATGGAATCTTTTGACAGTAGAGACCCCATCCCAGTAGGAGGGAGGGTCCAGGTTGTTGAACTGATAAACCTCCATTCGTATGGAGCAGAGAAAATAGAAAACAAGAGGAGAGAAATGAGATTGAATCTGTTTTGATTATGAGAAAATGAATACAATGTACATTGATAATTACATCTACTTCATTATATACAAGGAACTGAACAGTAACTGCCTAACAGAGAGTTAAAACTAACGTCTAACTAATTTGTACACAAAGTAACTTACATAACAGTCATAACAGAAACTGTTAAATACAACAAAATTTAATTAAGCCTATAACTAATTTGTACACAAAGTAACTTACATAACAGTCATAACAGAAACTGTTAAATACAATATAATTTAATTAAGCCTATCTTGTGTTACTCCCCCTCACGTTGGAAGATATATGTTTTTTATACCCAACTTGGAAATTAGATTATGAAACTGCATCTTGGGAAGTGCCTTTGTCAATGGATTTGCTAGTTGTTGTTCAGATTTGACATGAACAAGCTTTAGAAAACCAGATTTTACATAGTCCCGAATGAAATGATAATCTATATCCACGTGTTTAGATCTTTCATGGCTCAAAGGATTTGTGGCAAGCTGAATAGCAGATTTGCTATCACAAAAAGTCATTACAGCAGGCATAGGCACTTCGAAAGTTCTAAGCAATTGCCAAATTCACAACAATTCAGAAGTAATAGAGGCTAATACACGATATTCTGCCTCCGCAGAAGATCTAGCTACTGTAGGTTGCTACTTCAACTTCCAAGACACCAAAGAATCTCCTAGAAATACACAATAACCAGTAGTTGATTGTCATACCCTAATTTTGTCCGGTAAATAACATTCAAAAAGAACAAAAATAGTAGTAGAGAAGAAAGAAGGAGAAAGAAATCTTGAAGAGAAAAGAGGTTGAAAAAATTTGTACTTTGGTATAACTTATGTATTCTGGGTGTAATTAATGTTGTGGAGATGGTATTAAAGTGATTTTTACCTTTTTAGAAAGCTAAAACAAAACTCTACAACTTTGATGAGGAACCCAAGAGTCAAATCTGAAGTTTACTAAGTCCAAATTGACTTGGAAGTAAGAACAAGTATGCTGAAAAATGGTTTTGAACAGTATGTAAAGATTAGGTCATATCTTGAGTTATAAAAGTCTTTTTTTAATGAAACCAACGCCATTTGAAAGCTAACATCCTTGGCTACAAATGTTATGAAGGACTTGGGACTTGATTCTAACGATTTACTGCCCTAAAATACCATGAAAGTTATAAAACTGCACAAAAACGGACAACACATCATGTTGAATAACGTTCAAAGAAAATGTCATATCTTGAGCTATACTTGTCCAAATGAGGTGTTCTTTATACTGTTGGAAAGATAAGAAAAAGATATACAACTATTATTTTGGATTACAAACCCAGATCGACCTCTATCATGGAGCAAATCGAGCATGAAGTTCGAGACGTGATGTTACATGTATTGTTCGGGACAGCCACTTGTGTTGACAATATCTTGAGTTGTAGATATCCTTTTGAGATGAAACTTGTGCCATTTGAAAGCTGGAAACAATGTCTATAATTCTTATGAAGGTCATGAAGCACAATAAAGTTGTTTTAAGTGTTGTATTAGTGCTCAAAGTTGGCTATTTAGTTTTGTTGAACATTTAAAATATCAAACTTAAGAAGCCAACTCCCAACTTTACTATTGAAGTCCCACTTTGAAAAAATCCACACTCTTTCAACCTCTCATTCTCCTATATAAGGAGTGCATCACCAAGCACTAAGATCATCCAAGAAAAAATGGATCAATGGGCCTAGTGCAAAGCATAGGGCCTTTGTTTTAGTCAAAAAATTTTAATGGGAGAGTTATTATCCCTTTCAACCTTCAAGATTGGAGGAGTACGTGGGGTTTGACGCATTGTGCCCAACAAAAATTTTTCTCTTGAGGTAAGTGCATCAATTCCTTCTCTCTTTTTCTTTTTTCGTATTTTTTTAAGTATGTTTATGTTTGTCTTTTATTTATAATGTTAGATGTCGTTTTATGTTTGTCTTTTATTTATAATGTTAGATGTCGTTTCTAGCTTTTTTTAATTCATCTGTTTTTATTATTATATATTTCTTATTTATCTTTTTCTTAATCATTAATTAGTATTAGTCAAATTAGGACAATAAATCTGACCCCATTTCACTCTATGGGGACAATTTTTACCCATCTAAATTTCAATTTATCATACAACTTTTGTGACCATGTTTATTGAAAAACACATAATAAAATCATGAAAATTAATTTATTAGTAATGATTACTCGAGATTGTTTCCCGTTTAATCATTGCGAACATCTTAATTTTCTAAACAAAAATGGGTTATTAGTGAGGACCACTCTTGATTGCTTCTTGTTTGGTCCCCATGAAAATCTATCTTCTTTATAAATATAAAGTCAAGTTATTTTCGCTAGTAATGATCACTCGAGATTGCTTCCCGTTTGATCATTAAGAACACCGTTAATTTTCTAAACAAAATAGGTTGTTAGTGAGGACCACTCTTGATTGCTTCTTGTTTGGTCCCTACAAAACCTACCTTTTTCATCAAATATATACCATTAAAAATTAATCAACACACAACCATTTCTTACCCAAGAACTACGTAGCCTTTGATTTCTCCACTGCACCCGGAGATACGTAGAAGCAGGAGCCCACTCCTGTCAAGCGCAAAAATAAACGACTTTTATTAAGTCCTCTTTTTTTTATCTTGGTTAAATTTTTTTAAAAAAATAAAAGGGAAATAAATATTTTTTTTAGAAGTTAATAAACTTTGCACAATTAGTTAGAGGTAACCTTTTTCGAAAGGATGTCGTGGGGTGCTAATACCTTCCCTACGCATAATCGACTCCCGAACCCAAATCCGGTCTTAAGGACCACTTTTCTTCAAAAAGGTTTTTTCCAATATTTTCCCTATGAAATAAATTATTGGTGGCGGCTCCATTAAACTCGAATAAATCCCTCCGGATTTTTCGGTCGCTACATTGATTTTTGGGAAACAACACAACTACCCCAGTCAGAATCAGCAAATGCGGTCACCCTTAGAGAAGAATTTGCAGGAAAAAACAACCCTTGTCCAGGTGTGGACTTGATGTATTGAAGAACTTGGTGGACAACTTGAAGATGAGGTGATCTAGGATGTGTCATGAATTGACTCAACCTGTTTACTGCATAAGTAAGATCTGGCCGAGACAGAGTCAAATACATGAGTCTTCCAATAATTCTTCTATAAGCTGAAGCATCTTTAAGCAATTCTCCATTTGAATTGTTGAAAGAAACATTGGGATCCATAGGAATTTGGGAAGGCTTAGATGAACTGAAACCAGTGTCATGAAGCAACTGGAGAGCATCTTTTCGTTGATTAAGATAGATTCCTTTGGTAGAGTGAGCTATTTCTAGGCCTAAGAAATAGTGCAAGTCACCAATGATTTTCAACTTGAATTGTTGTGCCAACTACTTTTGAACTTGCTCCAGTCTAGTCTTATTTGGTCCAGCCAAGATTATGTCATCCATATAGACTAATAAGATAACCAAGGACTTTCCCGAACCAGAGGAAAAAAAGTGAGTGATCCGCACTAGACTGAACAAAACCAAATTTGGTAATTGTATCATTGAATTTATTGTACCACTGTCTTAAAGCTTGCCTTAAGCCATACAAAGACTTATTCAATTTGCACACTAGACCTTCTTTGTCCCCCTTAATGGGATAACCTTTGGGCAATTGCATATACACCCTCTCTTCTAAATCTCCATTAAGAAATGCATTATTAATATCCAGCTGTAAGAACTGCCTCCTTTGCTGAGCTGAAATAGAAAGTAGAATGCGCAAAGTAGTGAGTTTTGCTAATAAAAAATCTACACCCGCTTATTGAGTGAAGCCTTGAGCCACTAACCGAGCTTTATATCGTTCTAAAGACCCATCTGCTTTACACTTAGCTTTGTACACCCACCTACATCCAATTGACTTTTTATTAGGAGGAAGAGGCTGCAAAGTCAAAGTGTTATTAGCTTCAAGTGCTTGTGGTGGTCTACTGATTCTGGTGGATTTCCTAACTTGGGAAGGATTTGGAACAATAGGAGCAAGAGACTGTGGTTGTGCAGTATTTAGAACAGAAGCATGTTGTACTGCAGAATCAACAGAAGCATTAGAACCATCAAAAGCCACTGCAGAACCAATAGAAGCAGCATTCTGTACTGTAGAATCAGCTGAAGCAGTAAAGCCATCAGAAGCTACTATAGAACTAGTAGCATTAGAACCAGTAGGATCAAGAGTGTGTTCAGGGGAATTAACAGAACTTTGAACCAACACTGTATCAGTGGAAGTTATGGAAACAGATGCAGGTTTTGGTAAAACCAAATTAGCAAAAAAATCGGGCATTGCTGTATTGTCAGGTGTGAGAACATCATGATAGGGAAAAGTGTCTTCATGAAACACCACATTTCTGGAAACAATGAATTTTTTACTTTGAATATCATACCCCTTGTATCCTTTTACTCCATGAGGGTAGCCAAGGAAAATGCAAGGAATGGTTCTCGGAGAGAATTTATTCCTCTGTGCAGGAATGGTTGAGACAAAACCAAGACATCCAAAAACCTTTAGCAAGGAATAATCTGGTAGCTTCCCATACAACAATTCATAGGGTGAGCAGTTTTTTAAACCAACCGAGGGTTTTCTATTAATCAGAAAAGTTGAGGTTGTGATGCACTCTTCCTAGAACCAGATTGGTACCTTAGATTGAAAAAGGAGAGCTCCAGCCACATTAAGTAAGTGCTCGTGTTTTCTTTCCACTACTGAATTCTGCTCAGGTCTGTAGGGACAAGAAAATTGATGGACATCACCTACACTCTGCAGAAAAGAAGTGAGTTGCAGTTCTTTTGCATTATCTGACCGAATCCCTTTAATGGATTTGTTAAATTGAATCTTTACATAAGTAAAGAATGACTGAATTAAGTGTGTAGCTTTAGATTTATGGGTCGTGAGTTGCATCTAGGTATATCTTGTATAGTCATCAACCAATGTCAAAAAGTAACACTTACCATCATAAGTAGGATGTTTGAAAGGTCCCCAAGTATCACAATGAATCAAATTAAAAGGAAATTCAGTATGATTATTATGAGCTATAAAAGGAGGCCTATGAAATTTTGACATTGGACAAATTTTGCAAGCATGTGAACTGACACAAGAAGGAAACAAATCTAGCACTTTATTCTTTAAAATTTTGAAAACTACATCAGATAGATGACCAAGCCTAGCATGCCATTTATCTATAGTAGCATTCCTAACAGAATGACATTTCACTATGGGAATCAGAATATAAGTAATGAGCTTCTGATAGTCTTGATTACTCATAGGAGCAGCAGAATCTTCTTGATCAGAAACCTGATTCACAGTAGCTACAGGTGTCTTCCCTTTCTTGTAACCAGGGGGATAACCGTGAAGTTTGTAGTACCTATCCTTGGTATGACCAAGAATACCGCAGTGAGTACACATAGGATGATCCTTCTTCCCATTCTTTGGCTTGGAAACAGCAGCACGTTGCACAGCAAACGCAGTAAGCACTTCAGGAAGACCAGTAATCTCTCTCTGTTTCTCTTCTTGAATCACCAAAGAGAAAACTCGATCAATATCAGATAAGGTATCCATGAGAAGGATATGACCTCGAACAGCACTGAAGTTATCATTCAAGCCCATCAGAAAATTAAGAACATGTTCTTGATGAAGATAAGTGATTAAAGCATAAACTCCACCACACACACAACCATGGTTAGGTCGAAACTCAACAAGTTCTTCCTATAGGCCTTTAATCTTGGTGAAATAGTTCTGCACAGACATAGAACCTTACACACAGGTCATGAGATCTTTACAAAGCTGAGACATGCGCGGACCATTGTTCTGAAGGTAACGGCGCTCCAGATCACGCCAAATCGCAGCAGCATTCGTCGAGTAGATTACACTCGCAGAAATTTCCTTTGAAACGGAATTAAGAAGCCAAGACGCAATGATATTATCATTTCTGCGCCAGAGAGTAAACAGAGGATCATTCTCAGCAGGAGATGGAATGGATCCATTTATGAACCCTAATTTGTTTTTCGCACCAAGTGTGATCAACATTGATCGGCACCAAGATCCATAATTGTCACCGGTTAAGGTCTGAGAAACAAGATTAGATCCTGGATTATCCGAATGATGCAAGTAGAAAGGATTCGATTGTAAATCTTCCATAATCGGTGAAGCACAAGCGAATCAGAAACGAAAAAAATAAGGAAAGAAAAAAACACTTCACGAAGAAGGAGACTTGCGGAAGGCAAAGAAAGATCACTGTGAAGATGAAACGATCTTCAAACAATGATGAAAATTTCTCCTGATACCATGTTGAACTGATAAACCTCCATTCGTATAGAGCAGAGAAAATAGAAAACATGAGGAGAGAAATGAGATTGAATCTGTTTTGATTATGAGAAAATGAATACAGTGTATATTGATAATTACATCTACTTCATTATATACAAGGAACTGAACTGTAACTGCCTAACAGAGAGTTAAAACTAACGTCTAACTAATTTGTACACAAAGCAACTTACATAATAGGCATAATAGAAACTATTTTTTTTTTTGGCAAAAGAAGGTAAGGAGCCTCGTTAAAACCTTATGGCGCAAAACCCTCCTTAGGGAAAAAACACCAATAAGGAAAAAGAGTACTCCTTCCTTATTTTATTAGAAAAAAAAGTAAAATACACGTAGAAAATATGGGAGGACCAAACCAAAGCCCACGCAAAAGCCTTAAGTAAATCTGTAGCTAGGAAGGCCTACTCTATTACGAAAGAAATTCGCACTAATGAACTTAGGGATGGTATTCCACCACAAAAAACATTGAGTGCCCGCACCATAATTGGCTAAACTATCTGCACAGGCATTACCTTCCCTGTAAATGTGAGTGCACTTAAAATCCATACAAGAAAGCAAGGATAAACAATTGAACCACCTATTCTTCAATTGCCAAGGGACAGTCTTCGAAGAAGAGAAGGCTTGGACCACCAAAGTAGAATCACATTCCAACCAAAGCTTGCGCCAGCCCCTACTATGAGCAATCTCAATTGCCAACATCGCACCAGTGAGCTCTGCATAAAGAGCAAAAGAATTCCCAATCCCAGCAGAGAAACAACCCAAAGAAGCACCACTTCTATCACGAAAAATGCCACCACAAGCACTAGGCCCAGGACAACCTCTAGAAGCACCATCTATATTACATTTAATCCAATAACAAGGAGAGGACACCCATTGCACCTGTTTGATATTCTCTGCTTTCGAGAGCTTAAAAGGGATAGAGAAAGCTTTCAAAATAGTGAGGTCCAAAACAGTCGCATGAGACATGTTGCCACGACTAATATTACCAGTTAAAGCCACATTACCATAAATTAAACTTTGAATTTTTCTAAGCGGGATACTCATATTATCAAAACGCAACTTATTCCGAAAATGCCAGATACCCCAACAGACGTTAATAATGCTAGCAGTAATAACATCACGAGATTGCGACGTATTACCGGAAGAGCAATATTAAGAATGTTAAGCGAGAAGAGCAATTAAAATGAAGATTCGTGAGAAGAGCCTAACCAACGCCATAAAGCAAAGAAAGAAACTCACAATGAAGGAAGAGAAGGTCAAGAGACTCCCATCTCTAAGACAAAGGCTACGGTGAGACGGTGATACAGCCACGAGCTCTAAGGTTCTCATCTATGGGCATTCTATTATGGAGAATCCGCCACAAGATAAAAGACTTGGAGGGAGGAATAGAAGGGTTCCAAATCCACTTGCACCAGGTAACCGAATTCCTGTGAGGATTCAAAAAGTTATAAGCATCTTTCGTAGATAAAATACCTGAAGAGGAGTGCCTCCACATATGCTAATCAGACCGAGGAGTGGTAGGGATGATGGCTTGCTGCAGGATATTTGAGAGAACTGGAAACCGCAAAAAAATAGCATGAGGAACCCGCCAAGAGCCGTTATAAATAAAATCGGCAACTGTGGCCTTAAGCCGATGATGCTTATCAAACGGAATATTAAGAGTGCCAACAAGAGGAGGACCTAACCAAGAATCAGTCCAAAAATTGATGCTAGACCCATCCCCAAGCAACCATGAAGAGTTATCAGTCATCCGCACAAACTGCGACTTAATGGAGGACCAAATCGAAGAGGCAACATGAGACACCGAAGGTTTACCATTCCTGAAAGCCCTGGCTTTGAGCAACACCGCCCATTGATTGTTGGAGGAGTAAAACTCAAAACTCAGCTTGAGCATGGCGGCCTGATTGATGGCAGAAAGTGACCAAAGGCCAAGGCCTCCCTCTAACACAGGAGAGCAAACCTTATGCCAAGCCACAGTGACTATTTTCCTTTTCTCCACGTCCCCCGCCCAAATGAAATTACGAATCCATTTATCCATCTCCTTAAGGAGGCTGCTAGGCCAAGCATACACTCGGAAGCTATAAACAAGCATACTATGAATGACTACAACAAAATTTAATTAAGCCTATCTTGTGATACAGGTTGGCAAATGCATTTTGTAATTAGCTTTTGTAATGATATATTTCAACAAAAAAAGGATCAATGATATGTACTTCATGTTATCAATCGAAATTCTTTTTTATACATATTGATCGAAATTCTTGAATATTTTCTCTTTTACATTCCTTCATTTATTTTAACTCATTTATGGGAATTATATTACATTTCTAGTCAAGTTTTTCTATATCATAACAAAATAGTCTATCGTCCTTATTTAGATAATGAAATATCTAAATAATTTTTTTTTGTGAAATATAAAAAGTTAAATAAAAATATTTAAATAAATAGTTTAAGTTTCCGTAAAAATAACAAAAAAACTAAGTATTAATTGAAGAACTAATTTAAGAAAGTAAAAATTTCTTTGGTAAAATTAATTGAATTAATATAAAAACTCATAACACATATCAAAATATATATATAAAAAAAAAGAAGCTTCCTAAAATGCACTACCTAATTTCTGTAATTTGTAAGAACGTGAGTATAGGATTCCACTCTCATGAATGAAATCTCTTAAGACCACAGATATAATTCTTTAATTTTTTCGCCCTTTTAATTCTGTATCTATTTGCATGACCTAGCCGCTAGGTTTTCCCAGCGCTCTCTTCTCTCTCTTCGACTCCTCTTTTTCTTCTCCTTCATCCACCACCAGAGGGCATGGTTTTTGGCCATTTTTGGTCTGAAATCACCCCTGTTTACCGTTTTCTTTTTCTTTTTATTTAAATAATTGGGTTTCCACATAGATCTGGGTTTTTTGTTGTGTTTTTCATTTGATTTAGTCGTCTTAATGCGGAGTTGTATTGTTCGTCGTCTTGGTGCGGCTTTGTTTTGTTTTCCCGTCTTGTTACAGTATACATTTGGTTCAGATTGACAGATCAGCTTCGAACCATTACAGATCTAATGAAGACCTAGATGTCAACGTTGCAGATCTAGATGCATGGGTATTCCGGTCACTTTGATTTTGTCATAATTGTAGGCAATTTGCCATTTTCTTAGAATTTGGGTTTGAGCCTAACTCAACCCCAAAAGCTAGCTCATAGGGTGAGGGTTGCCCCCCACTTATAACCATTATTGAGGCCATATCACTATCTACTGTAGGACTCTAACACACCCCCTCACGCCCAGGAATAGACATCTGGAGCGTGAAGTTTGCAGGACTGAACATCTGCTGGTGGCCCAACGGATCTTGATAGGCTTTGATATCATCTTAGAATTTGGGTTTGATAGGCTTTGATATCATCTTAGAATTTGAGTTTGAGCCTAACTCAACCCCAAAAGCTAGCTCATGGGGTGAGGGTTGCCCCTGAAGTGGCACAGAGAGTCACAAGAAGGGGGGTTGAATTGTGACCCTTTGAAATTTCCAACCTGAAAACTTAGAGAACATGCTCTCAAGACAGCACTTGGAGATGAGACAGTTAGCTTAAAAACAGTTTTAATAACCATCCTTTCATATAGGTGTGTCATAAGATGAAGTTCCTCTCAAATGAGTGTGTTCTGGGAACTTGCTCTAAAGTAGAGATTGTTCCATGTAACTATTCTCTGGAGTAGACTATGTTCATGCAAAATGGTTTTAAGTAATACTATGCATGAAATTGTTTTAGGATACTTATGACACTAAGCTTTTTAGTCAAACATGGTTTTTCAAACTTTGATCAACACAAAACAGATTATCAAAAGATGTATGTATGTTAAGTATGTTTGATAATTAGTTAATGATAAAACCGTGAGAGTGTACATAAATACATTATAAACATTATATGCACAAAAGCTTGAGAGGATTATGCAGATGCTTAATTACAGAATATAAGTTATGCATGAGAGTAAGATTCTGATTTAAGCATAAGTTAGTTTGAGAGGAGTATCGCACTGGGAGGAATACGCATCGAGTAAGTTCCTTGTAGTATGAGTATTATGCAGTGTTATGCAGAATGAACCTCCTCTAGTGAATATCTTTATGTTGGCCTAAAACAGTTTTAGAAAACATTCTCAACTTGAATAGGTTCCACGCAGTGAATTTACTAATGCATGTAAACGTGAGTAGGTTCTGTTTTAAGCATAAATCAATGTGAGGCTTAGTGGATGATGCAGTATGAGCAAATTGTAAAATATGCAAGAGATAAGGATAAAAAGCACCACACAGAGGATTTTTATAGTGGTTCACCCAACATACATGGGCTACATCCACTCCTCACCATCAGTGAGATTTTTCCACTATTTTCCAAATAGTACAAGTGGAGTATTCTTTCACACAACCTCTCCAGGTTGCCTTTGAGTATTCTTTCAAACATCCTCTCCAAGCTGTCTCTGAGTATTCTTTCATACAGCCTTTCTAAGCTGCCTCCCAGTATTCTTTAGCATAGCCTCTACAGGCTTTCTCCTTCATCTTCTACCCATTGTTTTCCTCACCAACACTCACCATCCTAGGTAGCTTGATAGAAAATATCTTTCCAAGACTTTTCTCATCAACACTCACCTACCCTAGGTAGCTTGGTAAAAAATACATGGTAAAGAACATTACAAAGGGATTTGGGATTTATTACAGCTTGGTTACACTTTGGTAAGTGGATATAAACAATAAAACAAGCTAAGCACACTCTCTTAGATATCCCAAGATGTTAAGCACAAATGAATAAGAGTGTGAAAGAGGAGAATAAAAGAGAGCAATGATTGTTCTTGAAAAGGCTTGTGTTTATCTCTCTTCCACTTTGATTCTGATACATTTCAGCTACTGGACACTCTTAGAATGGATGAACTTTGAAGAACATAGCTGAAATTGCTTCTGCAGTAAACTTGCTCATAACTTGAGCAAGTTCGAAGCAGGGAGAGCAAGATGGGGATAATGCAGAATCTGCTTAAGCTCAGTGTAAACCCATTCTCTCTCATTTCTTCCAACTGCATTTTGTGTTTAAATAGAGGTCCAATGATAATATAGCCGTTATAGAGCTGTTGGGAGACCTTGGGGAAGTATTGGACAGTGTGCTGAGTGTTTTCTGCATAAAGCAGATTTGCTTTTTACCTACTGTCAGTCTTGTCCCTTGTCACATCAGCTTTTTGAACCTTCTCTTGCTGAATTTCCTCATTACAGCAATAGCAGCAACTAACTCTTGTTTTCGGTGATTGTTCTTCATTAAATGACATGGTGTGCAAGTGTTTGATGCATTTAATTTGTTCCTTTGCTGCAGAATTTGTTTGTGCAGTAAACGAGAGTAAGTTTGAACTTGCTCACACTGAGTAAGTTTACAAACATTTGCTTTAAAATCACTACAGCTTGCATTATTCTATTTTCTTCTTCACTGTGTGACATGTAACCACTGTTTGAATAAAGGTTCAATGATAATATAGCCATTGCTACAGTGTTTGACACTTTTTCCACTTGATTTGACACTTTTCTGTTGAACCTTTATGCTTTTCTGCAAGCTGTCATGACAGCGAACCTACTCTCAGAACCTGCTCATCTCAGCAAAATATACTCTTCTCAGCAGAACCTACTCTTCTCAGCAGAACCTGCTCTTGTGCAGTAACAACAGAAATTTCCTCTTGCAATAAGTGAATATCCTCATAAATGTACTGATTAATGCATGCTCTTTTGTGCTGCACACGAGAGTAGGTCAAACTTACTCATCTTGAGTAAGTTTACACAAACTTTTACTTAATCATTAAAGCTTGGATTTTCTTGTTCTTTTAATGTCTTCTAAGCTTTATGACATGTTCTTCTCTTCAATCCTAAAAGCCTTGAACAGAATCGTCTTTGCATTTGCTAATAGTATATCCTTAAAGCATCTCAACGCAAACTCAATGAGAGTTATGTCATGTGTCTTATGACTTAGTCTTTTGTCTTCTATTCTGACTTGACTCTTTTTGGCTACAATTCACCTTTACCTATAGGTTCTGTGAACCTTAAGTGAGTCTTCCCTTATGATCTTGTTAACCTTTTCTTCATGCGGATTCTTTTTCAATGAACCTTCTCTTCTTGATTTAACCTTTTATATTTACTGTGAAGCTTCTTCATCTTGCTTGAGCCTTCTATACTTATTCTAAACCTTCAGGTGCTGTGATGAACAAGACTCTAGATGATAGTTTTCTCATCATCCTCTTCTCATGGTTCTGTAGTAGCCTTCTCATATCTTCATGAAGCTTGTGATGTTATTGTTGTAATCCTCTGATGCTACTCTATTTCTTCAATGGTTGAGTAGATATAACATGCACTTTGTTGATATGAGTGGCTTGTCGATTGTTCACTTCTGAGATTCCTGTTCTTTCAACAAAACTCAAGTGCAAACATCAGTAGACCACCATTCAGAAAACTTAACACTTAGTTCAGAAGGTTTGTTGTCATTAAAACACATATCAAAAGGGTTTTGATCTCAACAGCCCCCCACTTATAACCATTATTGAAGCCATATCACTATCTAATATGGGACTCTAACACGTTTTGTGCTATTAACCTGAGTGCTGTGAGTTTGTTCGCAGATTCATCATTTTCGGTTTTTAGCGATATTGAATTTGTGATGTATTCGACGTATATACTAATTTGAATGAATGAATATTTTTTTAGTCAAAAAAAAAAACTCTGTATCTATTTTATTCTAAAAAAATCTCTATATCTATTTTATTCTATTCTGATTCTCAATATTTATCCTTCAACTTCTTACAACTCATTCAAAGAAAAAAAAAATTCAACGATCATTTATTGGTCTTTAGGTACATTCCCTAAATAGAATATATTACGTGTTATTGTCATGATTTTTGTTTTTCAAATCCTTTTGCCGAGAGGTTCTTCACTGTATTTAAATACACTCACACACACACTAGAAAATGGTATATATTCCTACCAGAAAAAAAATGGCTTTCAATTGTCAAATGGCGTTTCTGTTTCTAGTTCTTAGTTTGAGCATATCATATTATGGAGTTAGTGCAGAAAACAACAATATACCAGAAATGCAACACAGTTTTACTAGATCCCAGGTTCTAAAGCACATCCTATAGTACTAAGTAATTTTACCTTTTAAAATATACAATTTTGCAAATATTGCTAAATGTTCTTCCCTGATTTACTTGATGCCATTTGTTTACATATACAGGCAGCAATGGATAGTGACTTTGATTGCGTTGATATATACAAACAACCTGCTTTTGAACATCCTTTACTGAAAA
This sequence comes from Calophaca sinica, assembly GCA_037113605.1. NCBI lineage: Eukaryota > Viridiplantae > Streptophyta > Magnoliopsida > Fabales > Fabaceae > Calophaca > Calophaca sinica. The sequence continues at coordinate 15,033,036 of CM073737.1, forward strand.
ATCACAAAATTCAGGTAATCCATAATGTGGTCACTAGTTGAATAAACTTATTTGTCAATTGAAGATGCAAGTTGCATTAATTTGAATAATTTATTATGTATTTGCGATTTAGACTTTATGATTTAAACTTATTTGTGACATCAGGTTTTTGTTAATTTTTTTTCTCTAGTTCTAATGTTTTTTTTTTTGACCAATTCTAAATTTTAATGTTTTGTTTTAGATTATACTTTCTTTTAATTTTACCACAATCTCATGGTTGTTTTCCACGGACTTTTTTTTTGTGTGTATAAAAATTTAGGTGAGTTGTTATCTTCGAGACTTCGACACACTATCGCAGCTAATAATCCTTCACAGATTTTGATCGATTAAAATCAATTTCGACTTCAGGCATTTTTCAGATTTATGTGGTTTTAGAACAGCTGCTATGGTTATGATGATTTCAATATAATTTTATATTTTTCATTAAATTAAATATTAGAATTCTTAAGAATCGTTATGAAAAAATAATTTAATAAATTGGTAAAACCTTTCTTAATTAAATATACTCATGGGTTGAAATACCCCTTGTACTCCTTTTTAATAAATTTTTGCTTATAAAAAAAAACGAAATACTCATTTCATTTGCTCCTTTTGGTTTCAAATTTTCAAATGAAATCAATGTATCAAAAAAAATCAAAGGAAATCACTGTATCTAAAAAAATTCAAGGGATATCAAAATGTATTATATTTTATTTTATATATAATTTTATTCTACTTTTAACATATACTATATATAGAATAAAATTATTACGTTCTCTTAAATTTTAAAAATATATTTCTTACTATATATTAAAAATTACGAATTGGGCCTAGCTATTATCTGGAATTCAATTTTTTCTGCTTCATAATTCATGTATAGAGAAATATTAGTAACACAATTTTTTATTATTAAGTGAAAGTGTTGTTTTTGTGAATTCCTTTTAACCCAAATCATTTTGAGCTTATTAAAACCTAGTTTTGTTTTTATTCTTTGCAAGCTCAAGCCGACGGACAGGATGCAAAGTAGATCATCTTATATTCCCAAAGCTTTTAAAACTCACGATTTCAGAACAAGATGTCCACCAGGAAGTGTGCCTATTCACAGGATAAAAATTGGGCAACAAATAAACAGTACTTCTTCAGAATCACATATTGACAATTTACGTCAATATTCCCAAAATTATCCTGGCCATCACGTAAGTGGATTATTATTAATTGATTATAATTCTACGTTTGACTTTGGATATATTTTGCTGTTAATTGGTTGTCATTATGTTGTGCGCGTAGAAACAATTCTTCATGAGTGTTATTTGATTATGATGTTTAAAAATTTTTCATACGTATTTAACGTAGCCATTTCATGGTATGGTATACTTCATGAGTAATATGAAATCTCGAAATCTCTTATTTATTATTTTATAATTCAAATCAAAGGCAATAACTATGACAAAGAAAGTCAAATTTACCAAAACTATTCATTTACTTTGACCAAAATTAAATATAAAATTATTCTATTACTTTGACCAAAATTAAATATAAAACTATACATTGAGTTAAATATATCAAAATAATAAATAAATAAATAAATAAAACTATTCATTTATTTTGACTTAATAAATTAAACTTTTTGGATAGTTTTCTTCACATAAAATTAGAGTCTTTATAATTTAGAGGTCTATAATTCCATTATTATTGCCCATATTCTTCTAAACAAAAAGTTAAATTTAAACACAAGACTAAGTTGTTCAATGCATTTTCCAGTTTAGTTATCGCTAACAGGACCTTTTTTTTTTCCTAACAACACCCTATAGTGTTTAGGAAACTAGTTTTCAGAATGTTTTTTTCCCTCAAAAACTAGTTTCCGAAAAGCATATAACACTCCCAAAATAGTTTTCAGAACCCTAGGGGGTAATGTTGAAAAAAAGATATGTTGTTGCCATTGTTCAAAAAACTGGATCATACCGGTTGGTTCGACCGGTCTAAACAGGATCGGGCCCATGACCGGTCTGGAACTTATTCAGAACCGTGCTGTTATAAAACCAGCTCAAAATTGGTTTCATAATTGCTGATGAGTACTACACTACACGTTTAATATATGTAGTTTTTTTAATAGTTTTTAAACAAATAAACGACCAATTATGGTAAAATATGCCTATTTTAATATATCTATGTTAATTATTATATTAAAAATTTGTAATAATATTATTTAATTACTTCATGTTCAACCACGATTTAACCGCGGTAACACCATTATACTTTAAACTTGTCCCTTCTCCGGTTCAATGAGGGGTCAGCTTTTCAAAACATTAGTTGTTACAAAACCCTTCCAATTTTTAAAACCTTTTGAAATAGTTGTTTCTCGTAGAAAGAAGAAATAGAAAATGCCCATTAGAGCTGATGTTGAGAAGATTCACACCTTCCCTATGTTTAGAAGCCTTCTGATTAATACTTGTTTGATGTGGGTCTATTATTGAATGGGAAACATTATCCTACCCAATTTTTTTTTGGATTATCTTTTTAACAATTATTCATGTTACGAGCGAACTTGAGGATAATAGGAGGGAAGCGTGCGGTTGTGCTTTCATGACGGATGTGACGGCGTGTTGGGTGGTGTACACGCAAACACTCCGGCCTTCAAGTCGGTGTGTGTCGAGGTGAGTAAGAGGTGGTAGAAAGATCATTACCTCGGCCAGATTCGGCGGTCTTCTTTAAATATAGTCGAGGGCCAGTTCTCGATGATGTATGTCAGTGAAACCGAGGAAGTCGGCATTAAATTCCTTTAATGCACTGAAAGCGAGATGGGTCGGCTGCGTCGAGGGAAGGAGGAGAAGGCATGCGGACTGACGTGGCATCGAGGAAGGTGGGCCGAGCAGTGGGAATGGGCACATGAATCTTTGGATCTCTGGATTGGGCCTCGGCCGATCCAAACGATTACCCCAGTCGCTAGCTCGAGATGTCGAGGTGGTGACTTGTTGTCGAGATCGTTGATGTCGACGATCGGCGTCTTCGTTAAATGAGAGCGCAATGTCGTCATGTCGTGCTTGTTCATTAGTTAAGTTACGGACGCCGTGTTCCATCTGCTTGGCGGATTCGACCACGAGGCTTGATGTGCTTGCGAGCCGCAGGCTTTATCCGCGAGCTTCGTGCAGCGGTCTTGGCACAAGGTCGATCTCTTCGCCAGTGCTGCGAGGTCGATCCACGGTGCTTGTGCCCAGCGCCAAGAGCTTTATCACGAGCTCGTGCCTGCGGTCTCGGCGAGGTCGATCCGCAGTGCTTTGTGCCCAGCGCCTGAGGCTTTATCGTGAGCTTCGTGCCGCGCGGTCTCGTACGAGTCGACAAGGCTTTATCGCCGAGCTCGTGCCGCGGTCTCGGCTTGCGAGTCGATCTCTTCATCGGTGCTTGCGCAGCGCCGCGAGCTTTATCACGAGCTCGTGCGCGCGGTCTCGGCCGCGAAGTCGACAAGGCTTTATCCGAGCTGCGTGCCGCGCGGTCACCGACGCAGTCGATCTCTTCATCAGTGCTTGCGCGTAGCGCGCAGGCTTTATCACGAGCTCGTACCGCGCGGTCTCGGCGCAGTCGATCCACGGTGCTTGTGCGGCGCGCAAGGCTTTATCGCTGAGCTACGTGCACGGTCTCGTAGCGAGTGATCCGCAGGTGCTTGTGCCCAGCGCGCGAGGCTTTATCGTGAGCTCGTGCCGCGGTCTCAAACCGCGAGTCGACAGGCTTTATCCGCCGAGCTCGTGCCGCGCGGTCTCGGACGCAGTCGATCTCTTCATCGGTGCTTGCGCCCAGCGCGCTGAGCTTTATCACCAGGCTCGTGCGCGGTCGGCCGCGAGGTCGATCCACGGTGCTTGTGTCAGCGCGCGAGCTTTATCGCGAGCTCGTGCAGCGGTCTGCCGACGCGAGGTGCGACAAGGCTTTATCACGCGAGCTGCGTGCGCTCGGCACGAGGTCGATCTCTTCATCAGTGCTTGCGCTGAGCGCCTGAGCTTTATCACGAGCTGCGTGCGCGCGGATCTCGACGCGGTCGATCTCTTCATCAGTGCTTGTAGCGCCCAGCGCCGCACGATAATAAATAAATGCTGGTTGCGTATTTGTCAATCATACTTCATTGCTTCACATTTATGTGTTTAGGATACATTTGTTTCAAGCTATAATATTTCTTCATCTTTCTTTGCGTTCGAGTTCTTGGGAATTTCTTTGTCACTTGCGATGTCTCGAGTGTGTAGGCGCGGTACATCTTTGCAACAGTGCATGCGGGCCTTCCCGATTGGGTGCAAGTTTCCCTTGTGTGGCGTTTTCAGGCCAACATCATTCGTCGAAGAACTAAGTCCCCAGGCATGAATTCCACTAGGTCTGGCCGGTTGTATCTTGCTGCGATTTTACGTTTTCTGCGACCTCATTGAGTCTTTGCAAGCTCCGGCATTAAATCGAGGAGGTCGAGTTCTTCTCGTATGCTCGGCGGTTGTCAATGCTACTGCGGGGATCACGAGGTTCTCCAACTAAGTTCCCGATCTCGGCGGGAATGATGTAAGCCACTGTCCCATGTGTGAGCGAAAGGAGATTCTCACGTAAATCGAATGTGGAAATGGTCGATCGCCCCGAGCACTCGGGAAGCTCTTACGCCCGATTTCCCTTGGCCTCATCCAATCTTCGTTTGGACCTGCGTAAGATAACTCATTCCACGGCCTCGACTTGGCCGGATTAAATGCGAGGGTGTTCTCTGAGGTGAAGTCTTTGTTTGATGTCGAGATCTTCCAGTCTTTCGAATCCAGCGATCTGAATTGCGTTAGTTGTCGGTGGCGACCACCACAGGAATCCGAACGCTTGTCGAATATATCTTTTGAAGAACTTAATCAAGTTCTTTGCGATTATCTTAGCGAGCTACGCACCGGCCCATTTGGTGAAGTAATCTCATAGCGACCGGGTATTTCACTGTCAGGAGCCATTGGAAAGGTCGAAGTATATGATGCCCGCGAGCAAAGGGCCATGGTGATGTCGGGGATGTTAACTCTGTAGGAGGAGGTAAGTGTAGATCGCCATGTCTGCGGCATTTATCGCATTTCTTCACGAGCGATATCGGCGTCTGCGTTGAAGGTCGACGATGGTACCTGCGCGGAGGATTTTCTTTGCGAGCGATCCTTGAGGTGTTGCCCGTATGCGCCTTCATGCCTTGGCGAAGTGCATATTGCGCTTCGGGTATAAATCGGCGCATTTCAGCGAAGTGGAGAACCTGCTTGATATAAGATCTGTCGATCGCCATAGAATCTGAAGATGCCTTTTTTGGTTTTGCGCTTCACCATCGGGTAGTGGCCAAGATTGAATAAATTCTTGAATCGGTGTCATCAAGCTGTCGGGCTCATCGGCGGATCGCCGACACTTGCACAGGAAATTACCAAGCGAATTTGGAAGTTTCCTCGATACCTGCGTCATAAGTGGTATCGACCACAGCGGTAATGCTAGGCTTGTCGGTGTTTCTTGTATTACCGTCTGTTGTTTCTGAGCTTCGTCTTTGGCGAGTTTGGGCCAGAATGTCGCTCGGCGTTGTTCTCTCGGGCGTGTCACGATCTCCACGGAGGTGAAGTTGCTCATTTTCTTCTTTACCCGAGTGAGGTATTTTTGAAGAAGTGGATCTTTGCTTTGGTATTCCCCAGCTTATCGGGACCGCAAACTAGTGAGAATGGGTTGAGCTTTACCTCTTGTGCAGAAAGTCTCGAGCGGTGTGAGGCCGACTAAACCGCAACCGTACTACTGCCTGGTTGTTGGAGGTGGGAAGGAGAATCCCGATGAAAATTCGGCGACCAGCGTCGTGCGTTCGAGCGACAAACCAGCGCCCTTGCCCTTGGAATTGGCGATCGTGTGGCATGGGCCGTCCATTTGGAACAACGTGCAGCCAGCTCCGAGTCATCTACGGCAATGAAATCGCGAAACCAGGCTTTGATAGTTTGTCTCGGCTCGAAAGTAACTCGGTCGAGATGACCTTTCGATAAACCATTTGATCATGCACGCCCTTGCGGTCAGGCTTTGTGTAGAATCATTTGATTGGTGGTCGATTCGGACAAGCTATGGGATGTGCTAAAAGTATTGTCTCAGCGTCGGCGCGATTATCGGTCTGTGCGCGACTTTCTACGATTTTGGTATCTCGGCTCAAGGCCCTGAAGTGCTTTGCTTATAAAATAGGCAGGTTTACGGTTTCTCATACGCCAGCGAATGAGGCCGGCACCTCGAGCCGTTAAACCTTTGCGAGTAGAGATAAAGGACCTCCCACAGGCGGCCTGCGTCACAACGGCGGTTGGGATAGTATCGTTTTACACGTGTTAAGGCTTCTTACTTTTCGGGTGACCATTGCCAGATTCCGCTTCTTGAGTAAAGCGGAAGAAAAGGCAATGCATATTCTGCGATTTGAGATAAACCTCGTCGAGGCTAGCATTCAGTAATTTCTTTGGATGTTTTCTTTGGCGGCGGTTCTTTGCATCTCTAATACGGCAGAGCATTTATCGGGGTTGGCCTCGATTCCACTCTCGGTTAGGTAAGCAGCAGAAATTTTCAGTTCGAACTCGAAAGTGCAACTTTTCGGATTGAGCCTCGTATTATGTCTTCGTACTTGACGAGACTTCTACAAGATCGTGACGTGGTCGTGACTTCTTTCATTGTTTTACTATCATATCATCCATATATACCTCCGACGTTCTACCAGAGTCACGGTTGGCGAGACTTTGTTCATCATGCGGCGATATATGTAGCTCGGTGTTCTTAAGGCCAAAAGGCATTACGTTATAGCGATGATTACCTTTATCACATGTCGTGAGCGCGGTTTTCTTGATCGGCGTGATGCGCCGAATGCTGGTTGTACCCAGTATCGTCCATGAAAGACAACAATTGAAAACCGGAGGAATTGTCGGCGAGTTTTGTCGATATTAGGGAGGGTAGGCGTCTTTGAGGCGCGCCTTGTTAAGATCGATTATGTCAGCACCACATTCGCCACTTTCCATTAGATTTCTTAACCAATACAACATTTGTGACCAAGTAGTATATTTGGACCTCCCTAATGGTCGGCCTTAATTAAGTCTTGATAGCTTTGGCGGTGACGGCTTACCGGGGAGCTTGCTACGAGCGCCTTTGAATTTACCAGAGCTTTGGGGTCGAGGCGAGTTGGTGTCGAGGCAATATCGGGAGAAATACGGCATGTCGGTTGTCAGCGAAGAGGTCGACGATGGACTTGAGCACTCTGTTATTTGCAATTTGACACATTCGGGAGATCGACGCAACTCTTGTCTTTCCCTGGAGTCTTACTCTAGTTGAACTTCGGATGAATTCTCCCAGTCAGTCTTGGCCTTTAATCTTTTGGTTGAGCTCGCGGGCGGAGTCGTCTTCTGTATCTCATCCTCGAGCTCGATCCTGGCGTCGAAATCGGTGAGATTAGCGTGCTGCGGCGACCTTTGCGGGATCAAAGCCTCTTGGTCGAGGAGTTGTTTCTCTTTCCTTTTGCTCTTGACCTTAGACAAAATATAACATCTCTCGCGAACTTCTTGGTCGGCTTGATGGTAGCGACTTTGTCTTCGTCATCATGAAAGCATTTTCGGGTGGGCTATCGAGGTTCTGACTCTAACTCACCCGATTATCGGGCGTCAAGCGATGCGATTTAATAAGCAGACTTGCATGGTAACCACGATGAATTGGACGCTTCACGAGTTTGGAGATTGGTTGCTCTCCAAAGTCACCATCACTCTACATAGCCATGACTTTGTTTGACCGGGTGAAACGGTCAGTCGGACCAGTGCGATCTGAGATCTTTTACGGTAGTTTCGAGTTTTAAACGGCTCGTAGAAACATCTGAGAGCTCCTTGGTACATCAGATTCTTTTGGCGTCAAAGTTAGCCATATAGGCTTTCACCAACAGGAATTAAATAGTTCGGCCTTCCATTCACGAGTCTTCGTCGAGGAAAAAGGCTAGGGGTGGTCTTCCCTTATGTCGACTTGATGAAGGAAAAGCGGTAAAGCGATCGTAACCTGCCGACTTCGTTTCTTGAATTGATGCTCGCCGCTCACCTTATCGGAGAATCCTCGGAAATGACCATGTGACGGAGAGGAGGGCGAGGTCTCTCCTCCGGATGCCTGGCTTGTTCGCCGTCTTTGCGTCCCAGGCTGAGTCTCTCCTTTGAGGTCGAGGTGATTTAGATCTAGACGCCCTTATCTCCCAAATCTCGGTTTTCCTTTCACATATTTGTGACACACTTTTGGATCGGTTGTTCTATGGCGTCCTTGGTGAAAACATTCATCGGTCTCGTGCAGACACACTTGTGAAAGTGGCGGTACCTTGACTTATCGGCATTAAACTTCTGCTTTTCCCAGGAAATTTAATTCAAAGCGTCAGGTCGGTGTTAGCGCACTCATTAGTATGCGCTTAGGGGTAGTGTTGAAAGGAGTATATTAAGTCGTATCTCTTTCTTTGGACCCAGGCACCATCCTCCCTGCTGCGACTTGTCCTCGCGTTGTCCTGACTTCCTCTGGGTTTTTACCTTTGGCTTTTGATGCCATCGGACTTCTCTTCGTAATTCATGAATTTACGAGCTAAGCCTTGAGGAACTTCGGTCGAGGGACCTCGGTTTATCGACACCAATGTCGACCTTTGAGATAAACTTCGCCGACCAGGCCTTGCTCTAACAAGTATAGTTTCGTCTCGTCGACAATTTTTCACCAAATGGCTTCTTTGTTGAAAGCAGCTTCGACATAGTCTACGATAGACTCACGCTTTCCTCTGTTTGAATCGCGGCTAGAGTATTCTTTGTCGACTTAGGTTGGACTTTAGATGCGGTGAAATGTCTGCGGAGAAGCGGTCGGACGAACTCGAGTCCACGATCCAATGGAATTTCTCTTAAAGTGCGGAACCAAGACAAAGTGACTTCTTCAAAGTGAGGAAAGATCACGCCTTTCTGCCAGCGCCCGCATAGTCCATGGCGGTGTCAAGCGTGACATGTTAAATCGGGGTCGGTGGTCGTCGTAGGAGTCAGCGAGGCGGTTTACGAAGATGCCGAGGTCGGGAATCGTAATCTTGGGCGTAAAGGACGAGGCCTTGCGTGTCATCTGTCATGCTCTACGAGAAGGGTTGATGAGACGAGAGAATGAGCGCAGCCCAGCGGTGAGAGGTGCGGCCGAGAGATTTTACTCGCGCTAGAAAGTGGCGGCTCTTCTTGAAAGGAGTGTCATTTGCTCGTGGTGGTACCTTCGCGATGAGGCAGCCCAGCGTCGGCGGCGATGGCGCGGTGGAGAGTGTGGCATATAGGATTCGGAGAAAGACTTACGGAAGAAACTGCTTACTGCGGTGTGTTTGCTCATGTCTTGGTTTGAGGCAAGCGAACCTCGGATCTGTGTGGCGGGTGGAGTGCGATCCTGCGAGTGTTCTGGCTTGCTCGATGCCCAGGCGGTGTTGAGTCGTGCCACCGGTGGTGGTGATGAAACCGGACACGAGATTTTCAGTTCGCCCGATCCCTGAGGAGAGCGAAACCACGATCTTCTCTGTTGTCGATCTGTGCAGCGTAGCGGAATTTCATACTGCGATTCTCCGTTCGATCGAGGCGTTGATTACGAGCTGCATCGGCCGGCGCATGGCTTGAATGGTCAGCGGAACTTCGCGAATGAGAATAATGTGATCTGTTCGGCATCGGTTTGAGTACTTGATGATCGGAGCGGCGTCATCTTGATCGCGGGCCCGGTTACAGCCGAATTTATCAATTTGGTTTGGTTGTTCAAGATCTGCGTTCGCATGAGTGGAGCGCTGGTCGCGACCTGGCCTTCGATCCGATCATCGTCGAGTGAAGAAGGAGACCGACAAAAAGATGGAATCGAAGCGATTCCCACCAGGCGGCGCTGATATTACGAGCGAACCAGGAGGATCTGGAGGAAACGATGCGGTTGTGCTCGCTGACGGATGGCGGCGGCGTGTTGGGTGGTGTACTGCAAACACTCCGGCCTTCGAGTCGGTGTGTGTCGAGGTGAGTAGAGGTGGTAGAAAGATCATTACCTCGGCCGGATTCAGTGGTCTTCTTTAAATATAGTCGAGGAGCGTTCACGATCGATGTGTAGCAAATCGTGAAACCGGTCGGCATTAAATTCCTTTAATGCACAAAGTCGTTAGGTCATGCGTCGAGGGAAAGCGGAGAGGCATGCGGACGGCGTGGCATCGAGGAAGGTGGGCCAAGCGAAGTGGAAATGGGCTTTGTGAATCTTTGGATCTCTGGATTGGGCCTCGGCCCAGTCCAGAACAATTCATAAATTAAATTAATAGCTAATGAGTATTCTATTGTTTAATCATACTTCTTATAGTATTTTTCAACAAAAAAAAATCATACTTCTTATAGTAGTGAAATAAGTTAATGATTTCACTTTTATTTTGTTATCATGCATTAGTTTGCCACCTTGGATACAACTCGAGATATGACATGTCATGGAGCAAGTGCAATAATAAGCGTATTCAATCTATCGCTTCAAGGGGACCAATATAGCATGTCCCAAATTTGGCTTCAAAGTGGTCCTCCTGCAGAACTCAACATTATTAAAGTTGGACTTGGTGTAAGTTAATAATTTAATATGGTTTCTGTTTTATTACATTATTATTATTAAATAAGAAAGGAAGAATTCCTCTCTTTTTATTGGCTTCATTTTGTTAATTATGTCTGTATTTTTTTGTGTTATTTTTTTATACACTATATGTATCCCTTGCATAATGAATTAGGTATATCCAAGCATGTATGAAGACATGCGAACACGAATTACCAGCTTTTGGACTGTAAGAAACCTGACTTCATGTATTATATTTTAAAATAATTTGATGTTTGTGATTTGGCTTAACTATAGATACATACATACATGCATGCAGGTAGATAACTTCCAAAAAACTGGTTGCATTAATACAAACTGCCTAGGAGGTTTTGTGCAAGTCGACAGGCGTATTTTCCTTGGAGCAGCCACCACGCATCAATCTGTAATTGGATCAGCTGATGACCAGTACTCTATTACTTTCAGAGTCAAACAGGTTTTTTTTTTTCCCCTTTCAACCAAGCCAATATATATATATATATATATATATATATATATATATATATATATATAGAGGAAGTATAAAGGATACTCAAACATTATACAGAAAAAATTTAAAAACCAAAGTCAGGAACAAATTAAAAATAGCCAACTATAAACACCACTCACAGAGCAACCAATAAATTAAAAACATCTAGAGATACAATTTCTACGAATAACACTATTCTGCTAAAAAAAAACCACTTTTAGATTTTTCCATAGAGCACTGCTAAGGCAATACTTTTATCTTATTCCATAGACATGGACAATGAATCAAGAATCTAGAATATTATAAAGCTCCAGTAGTAATTTTTTTTCCCAAACAAAAAGAATTAAATTTTAAAGGACTTCTTCCAATCCAAATGTCATTTTTTTTTTTGAATGGCTAACAATTTTATTAATGAAAGAGTACAAAAGGTAGTCCAACCCGAACAAACAATAATTGAGTAGGACAATAGACCCATCAAACCACCTAAGCCAAATGTCATTAAATAACACTGTATTACCTTTCTCAATCTTTCTAAGCCAAATGTCCTCATTCACATTTTTACACACTCCAATAGAACAAGGTTTTTACCCACCGAACCACATTTTACACATCTATCTAACCCTCCATATGTCAAAAATAGGGTTTGGGGGTAATTGTTGGTGCCTGTTGGGTGATTTTAACTCAGTATGCTCACTGTCGGAGTGAAGGGTAACAGGGATATGCTAGGATCCACAAGTTTAAGTGAGATGAGGCAGTTCATTGGTTTCATAGAGGAGATGGGTATGCTTAACCTCCCACTGTCGGGGTGGTGCTTTACTTGGGTCAAACCGAATGGTTGAGCAATGAGCCGAATCGATCGGATCCTGGTGTCGGAAGGTTGGGTCAACTTAAGGGGCAACAAAATGGGCCTTGATAAGGGATGTGTCTGATCACTACCCATTTGTTCTGAAGTATAACTCTACTGATTGGGGCCCAAGCCTTTTCGCTTTAATAAACACTGGATTCAGCATAGGGACTTTAGGGGGGTAGTTGAGAGGTGCTGGTCGTCAACTACTTTATCTGGGTGGATGGGGTTTAGGCTAAAAGAGAAACTTAGAGCATTGAAAGGGGGCCTCAAGTCCTGGAATAGGGAGGTCATCAGGGACGTTGATTCCAGAATCCAATTACTGGTTGAGGAGATTAAGGCTGCAGACCTGAAAGGTGAGGAAGTTGGCCTCTCCTTGGAAGAGATCGAATTACGAAAGAAAAACTTCACAGATCTTTAGTGCCTTTTGAAGAGTAAGGATATCCTCACTTTCCAGCGTTCTAGGGCGAGGTGGTTGAAGGAAGGTGATGCTAACACCGGTATTTCCATGCTTATGTGAAGACCAGACAACATATGGGCTTAATTTATGCGCTTAAAGTGAATGGGAGGTGGGTTAAAGATGTGGCAAGTATTAGAAGGTTACTGACCATTTCTCTTCGGACACACGGGCTCGACCCAAACTTGGTGGGGTGCCATTCCCACAAGTTTCCCAGCAGTCAATGGATATTCTCTCATCTCCATTCCTTCTGTCAGAGATCGAGGATGTGGTGGCTTTAGCTGATGGTAATAAAAGTCCAGGGCCGGACGGGTTCAACTTCACTTTTCTGAAAACATTTTGGCCCCTGATTAAAGAGGAAATTGGTGTTTTATTCGACGAGTTCCACTCGAATACAAGACTCCCAAAAAGCCTCTCATCCTATTTCTTGGTATTAATACCGAAAGTTGATAGTCCCTAGGGGTTTGGGGACTATAGGCCGATCTCACAGCTAGGATGCCTCTATAAACTGGTGGCCAAGGTCCTCACCGCAAGGTTGGCATGGGTAATGGACTCAATTGTCTCACCTAATCAATCAACCTTCATTCGGGGAAGAAAATTGGTGGATGGTGTGGTGGTGGCAAACGAAGCGGTTGATTGGGGCGAAAAGGAGGGGGCAGGAGTGTATCATTTTTAAGGTAGATTTTGAAAAGGCATGCGACTCAGTTAACTGTGGCTTCTTAGATTATATGTTGGGTCTATTTGGGTTTAACGATACTTAGAGGAGGTGGATTCGTGCTTGTGTCTTTTTTGGGAGCCTCTCAGTGTTGGTCAATGGTTGCCCCACCGAGGAGGTGGCTATTCAAAAGGGGCTTAAGCAAGGTAACCCCCTGGCACCATTCCTATTCTTATTAGTGGCTAAGGGGCTGGGCGGCGTAATGAGACAAGCAGTGGCTCAAGGAAAGTTCACGGGGCTCAAATTAGAACTCTCTGACGCTATAATTTCACACCTACAATATGCAGACAAAACTTTAATATTCGCGGAGCCTACAGTGCAGAATCTATGGACCATGAAGGCCGTCCTCCGGTGCTTTGAGTTGGTGTCGGGCCTGAGAGTTAATTTCCATAAGAGTAGTCTCATGGGGATTCATGTGGCCTACTTCTTCCTCGAGTTGGCTGCAGACTTTCTAAACTGTAAACTTGGGATGGTGCCATTTAAGTACCTTGGCCTTCCGGTTGGAGCTTCCCCCTGTAGGGTGGCCACTTGGTAGCCTATGTTGGATGCCATATGTAGTAGAATGGGTTCGTGGCGAAATAGATATTGCAGCTTCAGGGGTAGGATTACTTTTTGTAACTCAGTTCTCAGTAGTATCCCCATCTTCTTCCTCTCTGTCTTCAAAATACCGATTTCGGTTTGGAGGGAGGTGGTTAGATTACAAAGTGGCTTCCTTTGGGGTGGGACGTCGGGTCTTCAGAAAATACCGTGGGTAAGTTGGGAAGTGGTGTGCCGACCGAAGGACGAAGGGGGACTAGGTGTGAAAGATCTTAGGCTGATGAATCTTAGTGTGGTGTGCCGACCGAAGGACAAAGTGGGACTAGGTGTGAAAGATCTTAGGCTGATGAATCTTATTTTGTTATGTTAATGGCGGTGGCACCTGTTATCTAACAAAGTGGGGTCTGGAAGGAGGTTTTGGTGGGTAAGTATGGGGAGGGAGTGGTAAATAACCCCAACTTGGGTGCCCTAAGGAATCCATACTGGTCATCACTATGGTGGAAAGATATCTATGCAATTGGTAACTGCAAGGGTCTCGGGGGGACTCGTTTGCGGAGTCGGTGGGCCTAAAATTAGGGAATGGGAGGTTTGTATCATTTTGTAATCACCGGTGGCTGGGTATAAGCACTTTGCACAAGTCCTACCCTAGACTTTTCTTTATCTCTCTGCAGAAAGATTCCTTGGTGGGTGGTTCAGGAGCTGTTAATAAAGCTTTCCTTGGCTGTCGTCAATCAAGGGGAGGATCGATGGATTTGTGATCCAGAGCCTGGCAAAAATTATTCTGCCAAGTCGGTTTACTAATTCCTATCCTCATCCCTACTTGTACAGGAGGGGTTATCTGACCTGGGGACATCTGTACTGGCACGTTAATGGACGAGCTATGCACCATTGAAGGTATCTGCTTTCGCATGGCAGCTTTTGAGGGATTGGATCCCCACTAGGGATAACCTTTTCCAACGGGGGGTCATTGTGGACCAAAATGTTGTGGCATGTGCGTTTTGTAGAAGGGTCCGCGAGTCGAGTACCCATCTTTTTTGCCATTGTAATTTCTCCATTCGAGACTGGTATGGGGTCTTTAACTGGTTGGGATGGGTCCTGATGATGCCTCAAGATTTGATGTACCTATTCCCTATATTCTGTTCTAATGGGTCATCCGAGGCTAATAAGAAGGGGCTTTGTCTTATTTGGCACACGGTTTTAGGGGTATTATGGGGGTGTCGTAATAGATACATTTTTGAAGGGAAAGAACTGGTCGTACAAGAAGCAATGGACCTTGTGAAGGTCACCTCGTGGAGGTGGTTTTTGGGTAGGTCGGGTAGGAGTCAATGTTTATTCTATGAGTGGGAGGTAGAACCGATAAATTGTATCTCGAGGAGGTAGAGTATGAGTTTGTCTTCTCTTGTTCGTATGTTAGTGGTTCCTTGACGGATGGATGGGAGTGGTGATGAAGTAGGAGGATATGGGTTGGAGTACCCCCTTGTACTCAGTAGGACGGGTTTGAGTACCTCTTTGTACTCAGTGTAGTGAGTTGGAGTACCCCTTAAATACTCTTATTTCATTAATATATATATTCTTTTTTGCTGTTCGGAAAAAAAAAACACACCTCCAATAGAACACAAATCCTTCTATCAATAGGAGGAGAATTTAAAATTACTCATTCCAACTATATTAGGATGATCACAAATTGAGTCCCCTCACATGAATCCACTTGTCAATAAATTAAACAAAGTCATATTTTTAATACCCATGTAAGATAGGTAAATTAAGCACTCGAGTTTCAAATTTTATATATTTAAGAATTCAAAAATCCCATAATAATAATAATAATAATAATAAATAGTTAAATAAAAATATTAATAAAGCATTATGAATTCATAAGTGTTGTTCAAGCGACATTTTAATTTTTTGAGTATTTGCAGGATCAAAAAACTGGTCATTGGTGGCTACGTATAATTGATGGTGATGGCAATGTAGACATTGGGTATTGGCCAAAGGAAATGTTCACTCACTTGAATGGGGGATCATCTTTGATTAGATTTGGTGGTGAAACCTTTACTCCCTCTAATATGCCTAGTCCCCCAATGGGCAGTGGGATGTTACCAAGTACTCATGATTTTAAGAGCTCAGCTTATATGTCAATGCTTCAAATTGTGGACTCAAGTTACAATCAAAATGATGTAATACGTGAAGACATGAAACCATATTGTGACACTAGCTCCAACTGCTATGACGTGTTGCTAGTTGGTTTACCTGACTACAAGCAAGCCGTTCTCTTTGGTGGGCCTGGAGGCCAATGTGGTGTACGATTATAATTTAAAAATTAAAATTATAAGTTTAATTTAATTTTGAGGAGGTAAATATATTCATAATCGCATAGACGCAAACATTTCATTCAACTAATCTAAGATTAATATAATATAAAGAGTCGATCTCTCTCTCTCTCTCTTACACATAAAAAATTGTTTCTTATTGTAGAACTCATGTCCTATCTCAAAAGCTCTCACTAACAATAGGATACAATACACACACACATGTATATATAATGAGTTTTTTTTTCTTATAGAGCTCATGTCATATCTCAAAAGCAAAAGAAGCTCTCACTAACATTAGGACACAGTATTGCTCACTCGTTCCTTTCTTGATTTTGCAACATGTATTGAGACTTAATTTGATTATTAATGAGATGCAATAGATGATAATTTGTGATGGACCCACCATCACAACCAATTTCATCACAAATCCCCATTGTGCACTAGCTGAGAATCGAACCCGGCTATATTCTCAGAGTATCATATATCTATCCATTGGGGGTGTCCTCGAAGGGTGATACTATGTCTTGTGTGGTAACAATCTTTTCCTTTAGCTTACTAGGTTGTATATGAAGTTACTAGGTGTAAGGACTTTTTCTTTGTCATCCTAAGTCTTTGTGATCTGTCTTATCACTAGTGCAACAATAGGATTTAACGTCACCTTTTTACATCGGTTATTAGTGCAACTGATTTAAAAAGAGGCAAATTAGTAATTTTGTAATTTTTGCTTACCTTTTTAAATTGGTTGGACTTGTAACCGTTGCAAAACGTGTTACTTCTCAATTTTTGCTTACCTTTTTAAATCGGTTGGACTTGTAACTGATTTAAAATCAACTTTCTAAATCGGTTTTTTACTCAACCGATTTAGTTTCTTCCTCCTCTTATTTTTTCTTTCTCATTTTCGTTCTTAGTCTCGCTCTCCCTCTTATATTTTCGCTCTCCCTCTAACCTTCTTCTCTTTGTTTATGACTTGAAACCTAATATTCGTCCCTTTGAAGCCTCTGTTTCTTACACAAAGCCTCATCATGAAGCCTCACCTCCTCTCTTCGAACGACGAACCATGCACGACTGCCATCACCATGAAGCCTCACCTCCAGCCATGGTGAGCTCATCAGCGTCTCTCTTCACTCTTCTCTCATGACTCTCTTCTCTTCTCTCTTCAAGTATGCGTTTTCACTTGTTTGTCTAAGTACACATAGAGATGTGGGGTCGTGGGGATTTTTTAGAGGGATTTATGAGTTTCTTAACTTTGTTCTTCCATGGAAGTTGAGTGTAGCATTTCTTACGATACAAAGTTTTAAGGTTTTTCTGTTCCTTATGTGGTTGCGGCATTCCCCTTTGCATTTGTTTTAACGGAGTCTAATTGTAGTATTTTTAGACCACTCAATATCAGGTTAGGCTGCTGTCCTTTTCATGTAATTAAAGTCCATTACTTTTTGAGATGGAAGCTTACAGTGACCATGTAATTCTGCTCATCCATCAGTTTTGAACAACACAGTGTGTTGTTAACATAATTTTTTCGCTCATTGTCTAACATATTGTATGTGTATGTTTTATTCACTTGAGAAATATAACATTTAGATAACTGTTAGAGAATAGCAATTTGTTTATGATGGAATCTTGAGCTAGGCCTATCTCTACTATATGCTTCAGTTTTAATTGAGAAAGTCCTTCCCATTCTTGAAAGAGTGTCCATGTATTAGAGTATAAGTACAAAATAATGAGCCGAGATTAATTATAATCAATTGTTGGTAGTTAGTGTTTTTTTTTTACTTATGCATGAAAAGGATTAGATTCATTTCAATTGTCTTGGTTGATATTTATTATCACTTTTCTTTTTCTTTTACTTGATGTGTTTTCCTTGACATAGGGCACAACATCAGACGATGTCAACAGATAGGCGTCAGGGCCGTCGTACGCGTATGGCTTTGAGAAGGCCGCCCGCGCAAATGACCATCAAGAAGCTCACCCGCGCCATCAGGGAGGACCGCGACATGATGTTGCCAACATTCCTGATCCCCCTTGTTGCTGTGGGTGCTAGGGCTATCGTACTTGCATGGCTCCTAGGAGGCCACCCTGTTGGCCCTCTTTCAGGAGGCCCCTAGCTGCTAGGGAGGTTATCCCATGCCAAACATCATTCAAATATCGAGCGATGACAAGGAGATACCGCAGTACACTCCCATGACACCGGAGTACAATCTCATGACTGACGAGGAGTGGGGAGGAGTTACTGTAGTCGCTTGACCGAGAGTTCAGAAAGCCCTCTTGCAACCTTTTTTGAGGATTCTACAACCTGCTTTTGTCTGGGGGAGTTCTCTAGTAGGCACCCCTAGAGATGTTTTATTAGTTTGACATCTTTATGTATTTGACTTTTGGATACTTGTTGGATAATTATGGTTTTTACATGTTGAAGTTTGTTTTTATGGATAATTATGATATTTGAAGTTTGCTTTTTATATTTGCATTTTTTTTTTAAATTCAAGTGAAGCCTTAGTTTCCCGTTTGAGATTCAATATAATGAAGCGTGTGTACTGAGGTAGGTACCGCTCATTGTATAGAATCCTGAATTGTCCAAGTGGGATAGTTTGGGAAGAAACTTTTTCTTTATTTGGTTCATAGTTAGTCTTTGAATCTTATATCTAATACTTAGTGAAATTTTGGTTTGCTACATTTCCCATTGCCTCTGGGTGCATGTTTGATCGTGGTGGATGTCACCACGATCGAGTTGTGTACTAGGAGACCAATGGAAAATGTTGCCGAAACTTCATCAGGTATAAAATATAAGGTTTAAGGACTATCTATTAACCAAATAAAGAAAAAGTTTTTTCTCGAATGGGATAGGGTTATACTATATGGAGATCGTCTGTTGTATATATTCTTTAACTTTATGTTTAAATAAGGAATTTGCAGAGGTTGGATAATTTTTTTAGAACGTAGGTATGGATCGTAGTTGGATGCAAAAAAATCGCATGAATGATGAGTATGAGAATGGAGTGGAAGTGTGACACCCTCTCGGGGCCACTGGTGATTATGGTTACTTAATGGTGAGAAAATTAAATGAAACTTTAAAACACATCGTATTTAAACATACGAACACTTAAAATTTATTCATCAGAGTAGTGCGGAAAAAAATACAAGTGTAATAAATACACCTAAAAAATGTAAAGACATTCCATTGGCCGTGGTACTAAAAAATATACGGAGATTTCAGACTATATCTTGATAACTCCTAAGACATCTACTTAGTATCTTCAACTTCTTTGGCAGACCACTTCCCCCATCCACGTGTCTTGGGCCCTTTTGCAAAATTGAAATCTCCCACAATAATCTCTTTGTCATCTATAGATCCATTGAAATACAAGAAAATGCAGGCAAATACATAGAAAGGGTGAAAACCTCATTTTCACGAGTTTTATCGCGACAATCGCACAAGTAAAATAAAATAGATAATTTATACATAGACAAATAATAATTTTAGTAATAAAACAATAATTGTTCCCATGTCTTAAACTAGTCCACAATGATGATTTCCCATGCAACGTATGAGTATGGCTGAATAAAAGCCAAAGACATTTCTGCCAATGCAAATGTTAGACCTCAAAGAAGTTGAGTGACAATAATTTATCATGCCAAAATGCTAAAAGCCCACAGAGCATTTTTCAGCCCAGCTGACAATAAATTGCCAGGTCCATACTTAACTAGTCTTACGGCATAAAAAGCCTCACACTAGCAACGTTGAAAACCAGCTAACAGTAATTTGTCAGGTCTATGCTACGCATGAATGCAACAGTATATGTAAACCTAACATATCACTATCACAATCCAAATCATGATCATAATCATAATCATAATACATCAAATCATTTTATATAATATATATTAATATACAATCAATCTCAAGAACAAATTGATCAAACTCTCATCCAAGAGTTTAATCCACAACAATTGCACACAATCACACAACTCATGGATTTATCAAAACTCATTAGAGAATCTTCCTCTTATCTCAACAAATTTTCCTTCCAAGCTTTAAAGTGATTATTTCAAGATAAATTTAGACCTAAAACTCATCAAAACATAAACTCTTTTACTAATAACTCGATTATATAATCACTTAACAAAATAAACCTCTTTTATTTCCTATTTAATCATATCGATTTTTAAGGATAAAAGGGATAGGATAACTTTAATTATTTTAATATTAGAGATTGAAGCGAGGTAGAGCCAACTGGATCAATCGTCCAGTATCTATAACTAGTGATCGTTTATTATCTTTTCTATGAGTTTTAATATATAATACACCAGATTGTTCCCAGGTAAGAGAGGTGGAACTTATCTCTTAAATACCAAGTCTTACCTTAGTCAGAATTTTTCAAGCCATGTATTATTTATCAAACTCCTAAGGCCAATTGATTTTAAACCAATTCTTATACATGTTAAGAATAATTTATACAAGCCTATATATTAATTTTCAAAAGTAAAAAGCCTATATATTTATACATAGTTATGATTTATATAAGTAAAAAGCCTAATAATTTAAACATGTAATAATTAATGAGTTATCTATTAACCAAACACTATTTAAGCCAAAAGTACTTATTTAATTAAGCTATATCATTTACATATGTGAAATTCATTAATTAAACTAAGACTATAATATAAAACTATTTAAACTAATTACTACACAAAAAAATAGTATAAAAACTATTAGAAACTATATATAAAAACTACTAAAAACTTCATAAAAAAAATACCTTGAAAATGCTTCAAGGTGGGATGGAAATTTATGAAGGGAAGGCCTCCTATTTATAGGAGAGCTTTCTTGTTCAAGAAGAAAGGAAAAAGAATAAAATATATTATGCAACTCAAAAATTATAGAATATAGTTTTGTAATCTAAAAATTATCAAATTAACTTATGGATTTCAAAATAAACTCCAATCAAATTAATTAAATGATTTAAGCCTATCCAAAACCTTGTCACAATTCGTATCTCTTAATATTAACCGGCTTCAGTTCTAATCGCGCGATTAAATCATTACATGATTAAACCTAACGTCGGCAGAAAATACATTTGATATAAATTTTATTTTCGTCTAAAAAATTAGGATTAATTAAAAGGAAATTTTTATAAAAAATCTGCCTGAGGGTCGAAACAAACTTTTTTGGCGGTAAAAACGTCACCCGGGTGGCCAAAACGTCGCCTGGTTTCCGTCAAAATTAAAATATGAAAATTTTACCACCAACTAAATAAAATATTTAGAACTCAAATACGAAAACTATTTTCTCAAATACACACTTTACAAAAAGACCAAAATACCCTTTTAATGTAAAATATACATAAAACACAATAACTTGCACAAAAACACAAAACCCTAAATACTGAAAATACGGGTTGTTACAGGAAGAGTTCTGGAATTTTCTCAAAGAAATCTTCCCAATAGCAATGGAAGGTTTTACTGTCCTCGTGTTAAATGTTTGAATCAGAAACCACTAAAAGTTGACGAAATACAGGATCATCTTCGTATTGATGGGATTTGCAAGAGTTATACGACATGGAAATGACATGGTAAGCAGTTAATTAGACATGCCAAGTGTGTCCCAAAGAGAGAAAGTTGATGTAGATATGGCTGATAAACTAGAGGACATGATTCGTGATATTGGACAAGAGTCTTTTCAGCGAACACTTGTGTATGATACTCTATCCAGTAATAAGGAAGAGTCTTTGTCTCCGGGGTGCACAAATTTCACACAGTTGTCAATGGTGTTGAGATTGTCACTCTGAAGGCAATAAATGGGTGTACTAATAAAAGCTTCACTGAATTGCTTGAGTTGTTGAAGGACATGCTTCTGAAAGATAACACATTGACGAACTGTAACTACGAGATGAAGAAGATATTGTGTCCGATGGGTGTGGAGTATAAGAAAATACACGCATGCCCCAATGATTTTATATTGTACCGGAATGAGTTTTAAAAGCTTAATCAATGCCCCACGTATAAGGCATTACGCTACAAAAAGAATGATGGTGATAATAGTTGTGATGTCAGCACAAAGGGTCCTCCTGTGAAGATGTTATGGTATCTTCCAATTATTCCAAGGTTTAAGCAATTGTTCGCCAATGTAAATGATGCAAAGAACATTAGATGGCATGTGGATGATAAGAAATGTGATGGACAGATTCGCCATCTGGCTGATTCTTTGCAATGGAAGAAGTTGATTCTTTGTTTCCAAATTTTGGCAATAGGCCAAGAAACCTTAGGCTTGGACTTGCTACGGATGGAATAAATCTATATGGTGACTTAAGTAGTATCCATAATTCATGGCTTATTCTCTTGGTAATTTACAACCTATCTCATTGGTTGTGCATAAAGCGCAAATACATTATGTTATCAAATACATTATGTTATCTATGATGATTTCAGGACCAAGACAGCCAGGAAATGACATAGATGTTTCCTTTGATTGAAGACTTGAAAATGTTGTGGGAGGAAGGCATTGATATATATGATGGGTATTCCCGTGAATGTTTCAAGTTGTGTGTCATGTTAGTTTGCACCATCAATGACTTTTCAGCATATGAGAACTTGTCTGTGTATAGTGTTAAGGTGCATAAAGCGTGTCCTATATGTGAAGAAGACACATGCTACCATCAATTGTAACATGGAAGAAAAGTTGTTTACCTTGGGCATCGGAGATTTCTCAGACGTAATCACCCATATCGCAGATTGAAAAAAGTTTTTAATGGATTCCAGGAGAATGAAATTTGTTCGAAGGCCTTGGAATAATTGCTTCGGTGGAGCGTCTGATAATTCTGTTTCCCTGCCTTCCTTTATCACTGATTCTGTTCCAGTTATTCAATCCACTAATGTTGTTCCCAGCAATTCTATTTCATCACCTGATAATTCTGCACTTGATAATTCTGCACCTCAGGTTATACCAAATCGGCATTCAAATAGAATTAGAAATAAACCCAGTTATTTGGCAGATTACCATTGCAGTTTGTCTAGCTAGACTGATCATGCTTCAGGTATTGACTCATCTTCTTCTTTTTATCCTTTATCTTCTGTTTTATCTTATCAAAAATGTTCTCCTTCCTATAAATTTTTTTGCCTAGCAGTCACTACTAATTTTGAGCCTAAGACTTTCCTTCAAGCCTCCAAACATGCATGTTGGCAGAAGACTATGCAAGTTGAACTTGAAGCTCTAGCTTTGAACAAAATACGGTCTATTGTAGAGCTTCCCCCTAGAAAAACACCAATTGGTTGCAAATGGGTGCATAAAACTAAATACCATGCTGATGGCACTATTGAAAGGCACAAGGCAAGGCTTGTTGCCAAAGGATTCACACAATTGGAAGGTGTAGACTACTTTGAGACCTTTAGTCCAGTTGCAAAGTTAACTACTGTTAGAATTCTTCTAGCTTTAGCTGCTGCCCAAGGCTAGTTTTTAGAGCAATTGGATGTTAATAATGCCTTTCTATATGGAGATTTGAGTGAGGAAGTGTATATGTGTGTTCCACCCGGTTTATCTTCTTCTCATCATGACATGAGTAGCAAAGTTTGTAGATTACACAAATCATTATATAGTCTCAAGCAAGCTAGTCGTCAATGGAACCACAGGCTCACCGCTACTCTTTTATCCCTTGGTTATTCACAATCTCAGGCAGACCATTCATTGTTTGTGAAAGCCTCAGGTCCTTCCATCACAGCCTTGCTAGTCTATGTTGATGACATAGTACTAGCAGGCAATAATATGTCTGAAATCAAGTTTATGAAGCAAGTTTTAGATGGAAAATTTAAAATTAAGGACCTTGGCCCTTTGAGATTTTTTCTTGGTCTTAAGGTTGCAAGATCAAGTAATGGTATTGTTCTTAACCAGCGCAAATACACTCTAGAATTACTTGAAGATAGTGGTTTATTAGCAGTCAAACCAGCAAGCACACCTTCTGATCCTGTTGTCAAGCTTCGCAGTGCATGAAGTGATCCTTATTGGGAGGCTCCTTTACCTCACCACCACCAGGCCTGATATTGCATACTCAGTAAAGCAGCTTAGTCAATATATATCTAAGCCACTTCATTCTCATTTCCAAACTGCAACTAGAGTCCTTCGGTATCTCAAATCTGCTCCTTCACAAGGCTTGTTTTTCGCAGCTGCTAATAATCTACAACTTTCTGGTTTCGCATATTCAGATTGGGCCTGTTGTTTGGATTCCAGGAAGTCCATCACTGGTTATTGTGTGTTTCTTGGTGGCTCACTTATTTCTTGGAAATCAAAGAAACAGGACATGGTTTCTCAGTTCTCTTCTGAGGTTGAGTATAGAGCATTGGCTAGCCTCTCATGTGAGATTCAACGGTTGCATTATCTTTTAGCCGATTTGAAAGTCCAATTTTCTGCTCCTTCTACAATTTATTGCGACAACAAATCTCTATTTATCTTGCCCATTGTGATACCCCACCGAGACAGAGCGTCACTTTATCCTGACTCAGCAATACACATTTCCACTTCAATTTCAGAGTACACAATAGGATACACTGGCCGTGATGCAACATTATTTCCCAGACTCTAAGTACTTGATTTTCTTGTTCATCTGTTATTTATCATCATATAATAGAAACACACTAGAAAACAAAGGGGTAAGACACTCATCAATCACTAATAAGCAGGAAAACAACATAGTAGAGCAACTGCTATCATGCACATCAGCATATCAAAACAATCATTAACATAACTGTTACCACAAATACACACTCAAACTCTTGAGTACACGGTCACAAACCAGACTATACTGATACATCATACTCACAATCCTAACCACACGGTCACAGACCACATCATACTCTGATACTACACGTCACTGGCCTTTCAGGCCCACCACCGGCCCTACTGACCCAGACCACCGGACGTTTAGGCTCAATTACCAGCCCTACTGTCCCAGAGATTTCAGGCAAAATACCAGCCCTACTTTCCCAGATCTTCGCTGATTATTATGGGCCATTAACGCCCTACTCCCTAGACCGATCACCAGTCTTAGGGCACTAGAAATGAGAGATAAGTTGGTTGTCCTGGGAATATATCCTGATACGCTACCATCTCCGATTATCGGTTATGGCATCCCATACTACCATATCCAATTACCGGAGTAAGGTACCGTCCCGTGTACAAGGATGGTATTCTCATAACGGGAATGGCCAAGATTGTCCATTTGTCAGACGTGGAGTCCTGAAGGTTCGTCCGGATGACCGAGTACACATACCCTCAAGGCCACCGACTAACTCCAAACTACTCTGTACCTTTAGTACCACGGAAGTGGAAAGAATCGTCAGAAAGATTGAGTACACAAACCCTCAAGGTCTTGACCGAGTACACATACCCTCAAGCCACTGACTATCACATTACCATCCCGTCGATACCTCAGTACACTAATCTCGGGTACACTGACCAGGCTATCACCACAAACAGAGTATCGACGGTAATACCTGCTATTACCATCTAGGGATTCACAAACTTCTAACTAGAGGGCGTCACCTTTGACTCATACATCGGACCCACATATATCGTATACAGCCAGTACATAAATATTAGCATGTTAATTAGATTATCAACCATCCTTAATCAACATAAGGATCAACTCTAGTGTCGCTCAGGAGACCTACTACTGACATGTTATCAATCAGCACATCAACAGTCATACAATCATAAAGCAATCATATCAAACATCTCAACAACCAGCATCCATCCATAGATTTCAATAGATTATTCCTATGGTTGATAGACCTCTGACAACTGTCCTCAGCTATCACAGGTCACAGCCCCTCTCCTGAGGTGCTGCTGTTATCAACCCCTAGTAGGGTTAAGGTCCCCTACACATGCTAACAGTACTACTCTACTACCTATTTTCTCTAGTGATTAAGGTATCTTCCCCCGTACATAGCTTAGAAGACTGCTGCCGCTCGCGTCCCGTCCTCGCATCCCCGTTGCGCCTCCCAAGCTCCTGCATGCCTTCCCAAAGGATCCTTTGGAAGAAGTGAGGAGAATGGAGGGTGAAGGGTGGTATTTATAGCCATTTTGGGTCCATCGCATCGCGATGGTCCTCAGGCATAAATCCCATCGCGTCGCGACGTGGTACACGTGTCAGCAATCCCACGCTCTGATCCACCGACTTAACTCACCGACTTACATCGCGTAGCGACCAGATTTGTACTAGTCTCATCGCATCGCGATCGAGGCTGACCAGAAATATCTCATTTTTGACGTTCTAGAAGATTCTCAAGTGTTCCACGCCTTTCTACGGCATTCTAGACCTTTCTTAAACCCATTTTTTCTTAATTAAAGTTTCTAACCCCCGTTTATCACTTAATTGCTGTTATAATTATTTTCCTAATATTATTTGAAAATCAGGATCTCACACCCATAACCCTACATTTCATGAGAGAACCAAGCATATAGAGATTGATTGCCATGTTGTTCACGAAAGAATTCAAAAAGGAGTAATTCATCTACTGCCAGTTCTATCTACTTCTCAATTGGCCGATGTGTTTACAAAACCATTGCATGCTAGTTCCTTTGCATCATTTGTATCCAAGTTAGGACTTTGTAACTTACATAGTCCAACTTGAGGGAGGGTATTACCATATGTAAATTAACCTTAGTTAGTATGGTTTATTATTTAACTAACTAGAGTTAGTTCATAGAGTTAGTTAGTAGTTATTTTCCTTAGCTGTATATAAGCTACATTGTAATAGTTAGTTTTCAGATTCATCAATTCATCAGTGAAGAAAGTTTCTTCTCCTTCTCTGTGTTCCGATGATAAGAATAAATACGAAATTCTTCATAAAATAAGTTTCTAACAAAAATAATAAATATAATAAACAAATAAATAAAATGGTTTTTGAATTTCAATTGTATTTAAAAAAGGGTGAAGTAAATATTTTAAAGTAGGAGTAAGGGACGAGTTATACTTATCTCTAACCAGACCCTAAGTTTTGACCGGACCAATTCTTTAGACCTAACTATCCCTAGACCAGAACAAACCTGATGCTTTGTGGGTTAACAAGACCGGACCAATTTTAGACGAGACCAGGTTGGCTCGAAGGACAATTAAAATAAAATTATAAGGTGATCACTTATTTATGATTAAAAGTTAAGTTAAAAATTGAATAATTTTAGTGCATGTTTTACCATGTACCTAAAGCCAAACACGACTTTTACAATTATACTTTGCTACAAGATTACTAACTAAACTAACATGAATTTAAACTTGAATATTTTATTTATAGAATCTCATCACAAACATAATAGAATTTAACAAATGAGTGTGTATGGAACATGTTAGGACGTGTTATATATATAACCGTAACCCTCCCTAAATTTTGGTTGGGTCTATTATTTAGGCCCTAACAAGTCCCTAGACCTGAACAAACCCGATGTTTTACGGGTTAAATGGGACAAAGATGGGATGGGTTTTCGGGTTGAGTTAGATCTTGCTCACTGTTAATACTATTTTTGCACATTTAACTAGATAAAATTGTTCGTAAATGAATGGTGTACGGTGGTAACACCCTACACGTAATCAACTCAGTAACTCAAAATCTGGTTTTGAGTAATGTTTTTTATTTTGAGGAAGTTTTTTAAATGTTTTTCTTAAATAAATTAACTTTGGTTACAACTCCATGTTTTTAACTATTAATTTTTTTTCAACTCTTGTTGCGATTTCATTAGCTACAAGCAAGTGGATTACGGGATTGAAGCGTTTGTGTTGGGGCATTCCCTATCCACATAAAGGATACAATTCTAGAGGTCAAGCTTATTAAGGCATGGACATCACTACACATAGAGAGATGAGAAACCCAAAGGGCCCAATCAAACCAAATTCTATTTCTAGACTGCCTATTAAACAAGAACATCCGCCCACGGTCGATGACGAAGAAGAGGTGAGAATCCACAGTCTTTTTTTCTATCTAGTTACAAATCATTTCTTTGGCTTTTATAGGTACGTTTCAACTACAAGCGGTCTCGAGAGCGTCCATATCAAACCCTTGTTCGGAGGTCCCTTGATACTTGGGAAGGAAACATAAAATGGTAATAGGCACAAAGGGTCTTACCTGCCCTATATTTTTCCAAAAATTCCATTTCTTTTGGGGCTTTTCATTGAATACCAAAAGTGCATCCTTACCCCAACAAATAAAAAAGGTCATCCTGCAGAAAAGGAGACCCACAGGGTATCTAGGGACAACAGAAATATCAAGGAAATAAATGTTACCTTTGTCCAGTGGTTTCTGTGGTGGCCGCTTGGGGCCCAGCTCCGCTGTGGGGGAAGAGTGGGATCCTGTAGATCCATCCAGATGCCTCAGGCAGATTTGGGGAGGTGGCTCAGATGGTGGGCAATCCGTCAGTGACATCGACGAGACAACGGTGATTGAGATAGTGAGAGAGGCCCGCGCTAGTGTGGGAACTATTAGGACGTCGCAATAGGGATGAGGCAGCTAGAAGAGGTCACTTTTGAGGGGGGGCTACCTTACCGTGGGTGGATGAGGAAAGGGCGGATGGTTGGTGGGTGTGGAGGGAAAACCAGATCTGCGAAGGAGGGATGGTGGGGATGGAGGGGAAGCAGCTGTGCGGCGCTTGCAGAACGGACTGACGGCCAAGGGATTTGTTGGTGTCTGTGGTGAGTAGGAGTGGGAAGGGAAAGGTAGGCCGAAATAGAGAAGCAAAAAACTGGCAGATGCCATTGCCGAGGGAGAAGAAAACCTCCACGGAGGGAGGAGAACAACTCCAGAGAACTGGAGGGACAAAAACCACAGAAATTATAAACTATTGAAATTTGTTTGAAAATTAAATAAGAATATAAAGACGTTTATATCATTTACTCAATTCTTATAAATTTTTTTTATGGAAAAAGAAACTTTATATAATCTTTTGGCTTAACTATATTTTTATTTTTAGTCTCCCTATTATTATCAATATGCGATTTCAGTTCTTCCATTTTTAATTTCACAATTTTGGTCCCCATTTTTTCAGTTATGCCATTTTGGTCCAACTGTTATTATAAGTTGTCCTTTAATTGTTAACAGAGATGTTGACGTCGTGAAGCTGATGTGGCTGTGATATAATGATGTGGCTATATACACGTGGAGAGTTGACATGAATACCCCTGGCCCTGGATTCAAACCCAGCTCCCTTAGGATGGAGAGCTACTTGAATACCACTGGACCACTTATCATCTTTAGCATAAAATATGTAAACACCTGTTTATATACAGATCTAACAAAATTTTTATAAAAACTTGATTTAATATAATATAACAGATAGTGGTAAATTAATAATTTAATATAAGTAATGCTAAAAAGTTTTAATAAATATAATGCTACATCTTTATAATAAAATTGATAGTGCTATCTTTTATATTTAGCATCTTTAACATTGATTTTTATATAATAGCATTATATTTTTAATTACAAATATCATTAATAAAATTGATTTAGCAATATCTTATATTTAATAATCTGCTCTCTTTTTTTTTTGGTTACAATAATCTGCTCTCTTTTATATTTAGCATATGCGAAATTGATTTCATATTATAGCATTATATTTTTAATTACAAATACCATTAATAAAATTGATTTTTTTTTGGTTACATGGTGGGGTACGTTTGAAAATTTGTTTGAAATTTGTTTGAAAATTAAATAAGAATATAAATACATTTATATCATTTACTCAATTCTTATAATGTTTTTTATGGAAAAAGAAAATTTTTATAATCTTTTGGCTTAACTGTATTATTAGTCTTCCTATTATTGTCAATATGCGATTTTCACTACTAGAAAAATCATTTTAGCGAGAGAAGAAATCTCTCACTAAATGATTAAAAATCCGTCACAAATCTATTAGCGACGGAATTTTGTGACGGAGCTAAAATCGTAACTGATTTTGGCGTCGCTAAAAAATTAGCGAGGGAAAAACTAATCCGTCGCAATTTGCGACGGAATTAATCCCTCACAAATTTATATTTTTCGTCACAAAAAAGTGGGGACGAAACAAAACAAAAAACTTATTTCCGTCGCTAATAGTGAGGGATAAATTCCGTCACTAACAGTGAGGGATTTTTTCCGTCACTATTAGTAATGATTTAAATCGTCTCTATTTGTGAGGATTATTTCATCATCGCTATTTGTGAGGGAAAGCGGTTTTCCGTCGCTATTTGTGAAGGAATATTTGTGAGGGATATATTCCTAGCTAATTAGTGAGGGATTGTAAAAAAAATAAACCTTTGTGAGGGACAAATTCCTTCTCTAATTAGAGATGAATTACCATTTTACTCTTTTTTTTGGAACACAATTACTTT
This sequence comes from Calophaca sinica, assembly GCA_037113605.1. Taxonomy (NCBI): domain Eukaryota; kingdom Viridiplantae; phylum Streptophyta; class Magnoliopsida; order Fabales; family Fabaceae; genus Calophaca; species Calophaca sinica. The sequence continues at coordinate 15,063,323 of CM073737.1, forward strand.
TTTATTCTTTTTCTAATTAATTTATTTTTCAAATAAACTTGTAGACAACGGCTAAATGCATTTGCAGAACAGCGTCAAACTATATTTAAGCAAGTTCCAAGTAACATTAATGTGAGCCCAGCAATTTATTTTATTTTTTATTTTTGGAACAAAATTACTATTTAATTCTTTTTCTAATTAATTTATTTTTCAAATAAACTTGTAGACAACAACTTCAAATGTATTTGCAGGACAACGTCAAACTATATTTAAGCAAGTTCCAAGTAACATTAATGTCATTGACAATTTGAGAGCACCTTACATATAGCTTTGGGTGATATGCAAATGCAAACACATTTAAACTGGGTGACGTTGATATGCACAATGTACTTAGATTATTTGCATTATAATAAATTACAAAAAGTAAAGATAAAATAAAAATGCAATTTGATTCATATGCAGGCACTATACAAAGGCCGAGCAAGATTTATATGTAAGTACTATTAAAAGGGCAATCAAGGAAAAAAATTATAAAGGCCATTCATTGATCCCAAATTAATAAAGGCTTATTACGTTGGTCTTCAAAAACTCCATGATTGGATTTAGGTATGGTTCAAGGCACCAAGCATCTGCATACACACACATCGGATCCTTTATTTGCCCGAAGCCAAGCCTTTGTGTCAACAACTTTGAAATCATTTTCATCTCTGATGCCTTGTGTATCAACAGCTTTGAATCATCTTCATCTCTGTACAACAAATTTGGTATGATCACTTAACAAATTTGGTGTAACTACTGTTATAAAATTTAGTTTCCAACTGAACAACATATCATCAGTTAGTTAATCAATGCTTTTTGAACACAAATATTTAATATACATAGCAACTTATATTTCCTTATTGATAAGAGTTAAACCTTATCACCTCCATCACGTTCGGACAACTCAAGCTCCACTTGACAAAGAATGCCTCCAACAACTCATGGGTATGAAGTCGGTATTTACGTAATAATAAAGAACCATACATCAAATTTACAATCCAAACTTGATAAGACATGCAAATCTCATGAGTTCTAAATGCCTCATCACCGGACACCACACAACCAAGTATGCAATGAAGAGAGGGGAAAAAAAGAATACCAAGGCAGAAAATAAAGACTAAGATTGAAGCGAGAGAAAATAAAGAAGCCTACGCCTTGTATCTGGATCTAATTACGATTCGTACTTCACCTTCTTCTCTAGCAGAAAACTATGCAAGCTTGATTACGAAGGGCATATATAATATTGATGGACAGCGACACTCTATCATATCGAATCAATAGAAGTAAGAGATTGAATATTGGGGACCAGCATGTGGAATCCAAGTTAAAGCTTCCAAATTAAGTGCTATCCGACCCACGGCTTTGTCTAATAAAAATTCTGGGCAATGGCGATAATATCGTTGAGCTTTTGGTTCTAGTTAGCCACTTGGATTACAAATTTAGGGGCTGAATTAGAAGTTTAGATGCGAGATGGAACTTGATCTACATAATAAGCATAAGCACAAAGTCTGTGGTTATAGAATACGATTTGATTATAGAAACACCTCCATAGAAGAATGAAGTGTCAAGTGAAACTAAATAGTCAAAATTTATCCTGCATCCCTCGAAAGTGTTCAACCATTAGATGTGGCGGGTTGAATTCACGACACAATTCCCTCATGGCAGTACCTTAATTCCTGTAACCAACACCAATCTTTCAGCAACATAATCAGTAGTTACATGACGGGCCTACTTGCAACAGTAATCAAAGAGGCAGGGGGAGTAAAACCAAATGTTCTGAATACTATAACTCAACTAGCTTGAGGAAAGATGCGGTTTAGGTGCTATCAGTAACTAAACGCCTATCAGTAAAATCTCTTTCTAGTTATACAGTTCAAAAGAAAAATGCATTATCTTATTCTAATTTCAAACATACCAGTTCACATGATATAACATCCTTCCTCCCCCATCCCACTTTCATATAAATATAAGGTAAGATATGAGAATAACCTTAGGAATACTAAAAAATATAAAGAACCTAGACCTAAAATGAAATCAAGTTAAAGTTGTCTTCTAAACCATGTAAAGAGTGTGACACATTCTATGACCTAAGAATTTGATACAGTCAAAGAAACTAATTGCAACATTTATGCTAATTAGAATTTAGAAAGAGAATTTATACGAGAGGAGTATTCTAATTCTAAGGCACAAACAAATAAATATGCTCATTGACATAGAATTGAAATGCAATGGTGAGAGGTTATGCAGTATCTATACCTATCTATAAAGAAAGTTCCTTCCATAACCACCCCTTTCGTATATCATTTTTTAAATACCAATTCTACCCTTTAATAAACTGAATTTTTAGTTTTAAAAATTCAAAATTTTTTTACTTCTAAAACTGAACAGGATACAACCAACAATTAACGCAATTGCAATCAAATTAAAAGTTATTTACAAACAATAATCTGATAAAATAATACATAGTGTAACACAATAGAAATGCGGAAAGAAGGGCACGGTAGTGCCCGTCTTGCCGCTAGTGAATCATAAAACAAACCCTTCACTGATTACAAGGATCAAATTCCTTGAATATTAGTAATTAGAGATGTCACATACAAGTCGACGTGTCTCCTCAGGCTTTGGAGTAAAATCTTCTCTTCCCTTGACCAAATCCATGTATGCAGGGAGGTAGTTGCTCAACCAAAGGAAGAACACGCTTCATTATGGGAGGGCTAAGATTTTCTAGTTGTTTCAAAGTCATCTCTGCTGCAAGTGTTTCATGGATCTAAGATTAGTCATCTAAAGGAGTAAAATAAATAATGTGCAAAGGAGTGCTTGTAGTGTTGGTGCTTGAAAACAATATCTAAATCAACCACAAAACTTCTCTCAGATTAGATATGGCGACAGAATTTGTCGGAACGAAACTTGTGACACCCTCTACCCTGCATGTTATCGTTCACGAAAATAAATTAAGAAAAATATAAGCGCTGAAAAATACAGTCAAATAAAATTTTCATAAATAAAGGTAGAGTCGTCACACTCTCATAAACTTGCGAAATAATCAATTGTGATTCTGAATAAAATTCACATGATACAAACACCCCGATGTCACAACGTCTCGAGCTGACCCTAAACATTTACTTGAAAATAACAACATCGATAATAACCAAAACATCGAAAATCCTAATCTACGGTGACAGCGCCATAGATCACTCCTCGGCCACGTCGTTATCGTCACTGCAGTCTCATCGTCTAAACATACACAATGGTGTATGAGTAGCCACAACAAAAAGGGTTAGACATCATATACAATCATAGCACAAAGCGGCAAAGGACATAAGCTTAAGCAATGCGCATACAACATGTTAACTTAATCAACACATAACATGAATGCTTGACTCAGCGAGTACTTATGCAATCCTATACAACGTCTACTTCACCGAACATGTGGATCCAAACCAACTCGGATGAGCGGTGAGAAAACATCATCACTCTTGAGTGCGAGCAGTGTCTAGTCGGTGGTAACCGGTATATTTATTAGTCACGCCCCAGCTGTGGTAGCTATCCGCCGCCTTTATATAAGACGCTCCTACCCGATTGACCCCCAAGGCCGGGTACTTTGCCCATCATGGCCGATACTATATCGCACCATCGTTGCTCACCCCCAATAACGTTAACTTAACAAGACACATATGATGCATGAACACAAACCAAACAAGCGTCTAACAGCAACAACAACAACAACTCACCAACCATCTCATCAAGCGGCCGGCTATAACAACGATAACAAGGTACTACTCGTCGATGGCGACAAATTTCCCACAATCTTGGAACAAGTCCAAGTTATCAACCTACCTCACCACACTAAGTCTAGGCTAACTTAACTAAATTTCCAACTCTTAACTCAAGTGTTTCAACTTACTTATTTAACCGGACGTTCCGTACTACTCCCTTAAAATTATAGAACACTATCCAAGAGAGTTTGGGTCAATACTTATTATATCCTGAATTTAAAAATTCAATTAGTGAGACTTTGCTAAAATAATTCTAGACTTAGTCATCTTTCTGCATAATTTTTCTGTATAACTATTACTCTAAGTTGTCAACTAGGCTGAAATACTCATAACACCAAATCTTGCTTCTAAAGCATTTAAACCATCGACACCACAATATGACCATCATATCCTAGTCCTAAGACTTGCTTGTACCATAACTTAAACGCTAAAAATATCATTATACCTTAGTTAACTCCTAACAATTACACCCATCATCCATACTTTATCCTTTCACATAACCATGATATACCACCTAGAGAATCTAAGTGTAACAAACCACCCTCTATGATCATCTAGCTCTCACTCAACACAACAAATCCAGAACATCAAATAGCAACAAGCAATCTCATTTAAACACATTTACATACATTTATCAATAACAAGCCAAGACAATCAAATCATCATATGATCCATACATGACATTTCATCGTAACACACAATTCAAACAACACCTTATAAGACAATTTCAATTAACATTAACATCATGACATAATTTAATATCAAATTTTCCCATCACAATGGCAATGGTACTTATTTTGCACAACCGCGCCAAGTCTAGGGACCATGGGACGTCCCTATTGCCTAATTATATCCATAAGCCCACTAATCTTGTATCCATCTACCCCCTTACCTCAATAAAAAGTTTGAAGTATTCCAAGGCGAAGAAAAGCGGCTACAACGACAATTTGAGCACCAAGCGAGCACAGGATAAAATTCTACGGAAGAAGCGGCTCACGGTGGAAAAAATAACAATTAGTATAATATATTTTTAGAATTTTTAAGGATGAAAGCGAAATTAAAAGGAAGCAAAAGAGTGGCCGGAAAACGCCATACCGAGACAAAAGGGTTACAAAGTCGGCGTCAACTTCACCGAATCGAGCAAAGGAGTAGTGCTTTACGAAGGTTTTAACGCGAGGAATCCGAAAATGACGTCCGTTTTCGAACCGAAAACTGTGGTGGCGAAAAATGGCAAATACAGATCCGCTGGAGAAGGAAATCACGATGAATGGCACAACGATTGATCGAATGGAGTAGGAAGCGAACTTCGGTCGATTTCGAGTTGGGTGGTGAAGTTTAAGTAACTGCCGTGGTCGACAAAGGAGAGCGAGAGGAGAGAAGGATGGGCGCAAGGGTTTCTATTTTCTTTCTCTCAATCCCGTGCAGGCGTGGAAGATGATGAATAGTATTGTTTTAAGGGGCCAGGGGGGTGTATCCATGAAAAAGAGAGGTGCAGCAAGTAAAAAAAGAAAAAAACTTGAAACCAATGCAACGACGTGAATGCTGCGCCTATGCTCGTATATACATATATTTTTTTTTTCTTTTCTTTAAAAAAACAATTTTCACTTAAAAACAAAACACCATTTCTATACTACTTCTAAAATAAAATATTATTCTAAAATATTTATAATAAATTCAAGACTAATATTTTACAAAATAAGGTAAAATAATATAATTAAAATATACTAATTATTAAGGCAAATACACACAAATTGTCACAAAATTACCATATAAGCACACAATTTATAGATCCTAAGAATTCAAATTTGAGGGTGTTACAATTCTCTCTTAATAATAGTACTAAGAATAATAATAAAATATCATTTCAGTACTCCTTAAATTTAAATAATTATTAACAAGATAATATTAATATTTCAAACTAATGTTTTACAAAAGTAAAGATAATAATAAAACAATAAAGTATTACTAAAAGTACTAATTTCCCAAGTAACTTAAATAAAAATTATCACAAAAATTATTAATATAGTCAGGCATATATACATATGTATTAATACGAAAATTGGGGTGTTACAGAGCTGCTGAATGAACAAGGAGAATTAAAGCATTTTCCATATATATGTTCAAATGAAAGAGACCGCCCAGTTTGTTCCCAATACTGTAGTTGACTCCCTCACTGCAACAACCTTCCTAGCCATGAAACATTGTTAACTTCTATCATGCAATTACTGTATTGCCTAATTTGCACTTGAAGGAAATCAAGTCAGCTCTCTTGAGACATAATCAAATGATGAGGACTCTCATGTTTCTGATATAGCACTTGACTCCCTTAATCTTTAATATCATATAGCAACAACCTCCCTTATGAAATCCTAGGCATTTTCATCTTTCAGTTTGTTATGAAACTCTGCAGTCTCTTGCAAAAGCATTTTGCAAGAAAAATCAAAGCAAGAGATAGAACAGCGTCTCAAAGCAAGAATTACATTTTATTTTCTTAAAAAGGTTTTCATTTAACACCTTAATTGAGGTATCTAAGAGTTTGACTGTAAAAAAGGGTCCAAGTGTATCCAAATATACAATAAAGATTTGTAAAGAAAAAAACCCAGATATAAATAGAATTTGTCTACATCATCTTGTATCCTAGTTAACTTATTTTACTGTCAACCTTTGAAGGGAAGGTCGTTGTAACATGACATTAAAGAGGAAAGGAGCCAAACTCTATTTGACATACCTCAAGGGAGGTTGTTGATATTTCTCCTAGAAAATATTAATAGATGAGTTCTTCCTTTTCCAGGCAAGATAATTATGTAGCAATACTGACCCCAGCTCGTAGAGTTGGCGAAGAAAAAATATCTGATAGAAGTGGACCAATACTTTGAGCCATTGGGACAAGAACTGGAGAGAACAAGGGGATAGCCAAACTTGCTTCCTACAACAATGAAAGGAAATTTAGTCAATCATGATTAGATTACAAAGAAAATTCTTACATAGGAAATAATGAGAAAGCGTGCGTAAAAATTTGTTAGGAATTAGGGTTAACAGCTTGCGTTAGTTTAGAATAGATTAAGATCTGAACTATCGTATTCAGATCTGATTTATTTTATGTTTTATCTCTTATCCTTCAAGTTTGTAGTCTGTTTCTAAATTGTAGCAGTTTGGTTAGTATATTTAAAACCAACTCTGCCTATATTTTTCATCCTTGAATAACTTCAAATAAATAAGAAATAAAATGAAAATTTCTTCTCCAAAAATTACAATGTCTTACTTAAGTTAGATTTGTATATATGTAAGTTGAGTGCTAGATGAAATACCTTGTTATTGAATGCCATGAGAACATTTCCAGATCTTTGCCTTTGCATATCTTGACCACTGGTTAAATAGTCAATTTATTGAGTATCCACAAATCAAATCAATTTACTTTTTACAATCAAGTATAATAGAAGAACTTTAATATACCAATCGGAAGGTGGACAACCGATCCCAAAGAATGGCCAACACCAAAAATAGGAAGGTCTTGGATCTGCATCAATCAGTATCTTTAAGTATTTCCTTTTAAACAAAGAAAGCTAGAAAGCAGAAAGAAACTAGCCCTTAGATCATGGGTGGAGGCTTCTGTTTCTTGCGATGTCTTGATATCAATAATGGCGGCATCGATAACGATTGATGCGACTCTCAATGTAGCCAAAAGCATTTGCGGCTTCATCATTCTTTGGATTTATATTCCTGAATATATACATGAAATAAAATATTTTATCATTTCAGTTTTAAGTCTTTGACACACATATATATATCATAAAGTAGAAATTTTGGTCTTAGGAAAAAATGAAGTAGCTCCGAGCATACCTCTGTAGCTGCAGCTTTAACAAGGTCGGCGGCATCACCAGGTGCTCTTCTACGACTTGTTGGTGCATTAGGGTGCTTCAGCAGCTTTGACTGCTTTCCTAACAAGATCAGAGATATCTTTACTTCCAATACGGCACTCTTGGAAACAATCATCATTATCCTCTCTTTCGTAAACCAAAGCATATCCATCACATAATCCATATAAACTTGGTCTTTAAAAATAAATAATAGAAAGTTTTTAAATAACATGAAAACATAAACATAATCCATATAAACTAAAACATATCCATCACACAATCCATACAAACCAAAATATGTCCATCACACAATCCATACAAACCAAAACATAACACATACAAACCATACGTAATGTAAATTCATAAAAAACTTCAACGACATAATGTCTGTAAAACTAGCAGTCTACGACCCAACTCAAAGAAAGGCGCATCAAAGATTTGCATCGAAGTCATCACAAAGTGCTTCGTCATCGTGTTGATCATCTTCATTTGCAGGTGCAGGTGGAGGTGGTGGTGGTGGCGCAACCAACGGAGAAGGATGAGTCAATGAAACACTTGCCATAAAGCGGCGCATTTGCTCTTGTGTTGCGATGTCGTGTCCAACTTATCCTTAAGAGCCTTGTTTTCAATTTGTCAAGTTAAAAACTTGAGTCTTCATCTCCTCATATTCAGATGGTGAGATGCCAATTGATGTGGAAGAAGTAGAAGGTTTGTATTTTGCGACCTCGGGACCTAAACCATAAATTCTTCCCTTTTTGTCCACACCACCAACCACCTCTAAGAAGATGTTGTTGTCAGGTGAGTGGCTAGACACATCATCTCCCAATGCCTCTTGGGAATCCCTTTCAAGAATCCGCTTTTCATATTCATTCTGAAAATAAAAGATTATGTAACAATAAAGAGAATTATTACATAACTACAAAAGAGAATTGTTGCACAAAGAATCAGAACTGTCTAAAAACATTCATTTGTTTTGAACATCTAATTTATCTTGCTTCTTTTGAACCATGTGTGATTTAAGGGGAAAAATCCAAACTTTGGCCACCTAATTTATCTTGTTTCTCTTCATGAAGAATTATACATGAAGAGAAGAGTCATATACTCTAAAGATAAAAAATAAAGGTATTGTACCAAATATGCCTTTGGCACAAGCATACGTTAATTTGTAAACAAGATATTATTCTCCCTCACTTTTTTCTCCCCAATAATATATGTTTTTATCTCTCTTCTCATACATTCAGGCAATTAATTCATTTCATGTCAGACTAAATAGCAAAACTTAATAAAAGAGGTTGCTTAAAAAATGAAAGGAAATAGCAAGGGATCAATCTCAGGTAAAATAAATGCCTCTAGAAGAACAATTCATACATCTGATATAACAATTCTTGCTTTTACTTCAAACATTTATCTTCTATGTCAATTAATCTTTCCAATAACTTCTAACCCATGCCTAAGAAGTTACTTACAGCAATACTCTCTGACTTAGAGGAGACCCACTTTACTGTATCGCCTTTTATTTTGTGAGTCTTGCAAAATAGATCCCAACAACTTGGAGTCATATCTGAGGATTTTTTCTATAAAAAAATATAGATTAGTGTCAATTAAAATGTGTTATCAGAAAATACAAAACTATATATAACTCAATTGCTTACCATTCTCTTATAATGTTCAGTTGTTGGGATTGACCCTCCTGTATATAGGAAACCATCAGATAAGCTTCTATTGTTAGTGTTAACTATTACCTTTTCTTTCCAATCATCCGTGTTCCACTTTTGTTCCAATTGCTCACGCAATTCAGCAGGAATCCAACTCCCTGAATCAAGCTTACGGCGTACCCTATACATTGCGTTAGAGTACCCATCTGAGGCCTTATGATGATATGTCTTTTTAATTTGGGCCTTATGTTCCGGTAGCCACTTAAACTTCCTCTACAACACAAAGAAATTTAACTAAAGTTAGAATAATATTATAAGAGTGCAATGTGATGAAAAGAAAATAAAAATATCAAGTTATGCAAATATTAATACTTCCAGTTCATACCTGAAACTCTTTCCACCATAGTTTTTTTAATGGTTTGTCTTTGCTCTTCACTTCTCCATATGTTTCCCAGCACCCTTCAAACTTAGTTTTAATTATCTTTGTAATTTCACGCGTAGGTTGGATGGAAGGGTCGAACCTATGCCAATAATATTAAACGAGTTGTAAGTGACAAGCATATAAGTTATTTTAGAGCTTAAAGAAAAAAAGTTATAATTACTTACGTGTTCCCCGGACCTGGGCAAATCCACATACGTCCATCAGTGTCTATACTCCCAATTTGTGGAGATGAATCGACACGAGAAGTTGATGATACACGGGGGTCATCACCAGATACAACATTAGCTGGGGAATGTGTGCTAGGTGTAGAAGGGTTGGCTGAGGAATGCAGCATCTCTGAGAAGGAAGGATGAGGGCTAGGTGTAGATTGGGGAGGTTGGGGAGCCACATGTGTGTGAGAAGTGGAAGGATGTGTGGATTGCCCGGTAGAATGATGGGTGGGTTGCACAACAGAAGGTTGTGGCAAAGTCGTTGCACCCATACCTCTCGCTCTTCCCCTGCCTCTACTGATACCTCTACCAGTACCTCTTCCTCTGCCTCTTGTATTATCATTGTCTGCCATCTATAAAAAAAAGAAAATGTTATGGATAAAAAATATTCAAAAGTAACAACCAACTATTATAAATAAAAAACTCAAAAAGGCACATAAAAAAAATCTACAAAGTCACATAAAATTAAACATTTTAATTTAATATACATTGGAGTAGCACACAAAATGCTCAAAAGTAATACACAAGAATAACACTTGTTGACTCAATAACTTAGTTTGCATCTGTCTCTTCATAAGCTTATTCATAATCATAATCATCTCCCTCTTCTTCACTATCTGATATAAGCTCTATATCTTCTTCTTCTTCTTCTTCTTCCACTTCTTCTAAATCAAGGTTCAACATGGAGCTCGGTACTTCCTCTGCTACACCATCAGTGTCAACAAGACTTTGCAGAAAATCTTCATTTGAAACAATTATAGGTACTTGTTCTGCATCATCATCTTGGTATGCATCATTTGTTTCAAGTATATTATTTTCCAAAGTTTGAATTATATTGTGTGCCTTTGTTCTTATGACACTCAACCAACCTTGTTGCCCTTCAGGAAAGGATGTGAAATAGACTTGCTCTGCTTGTTGAGCTAATATGAAAGGATCATAATTTTGATATCTCCGTGATTTTTTTATATCAACATTGCCATAATTATCTATCCTTGTCCCCTGAGGACTAGGATCAAACCACTCACATTTGAATAAAACCACCTTCTTGGTAGGGTGACCAGTGTACTCCAATTCTTTGTAAATGTTTTACCCTTTCCCAGACTTCTTGACCACTCAACCTTTGTGGAGGAGTAGAGGTTTCAACCCTGCCTTTTGTAAATGCAATCTTATTCCTCCTATATGGGTGATTTTGTGGTAAGAATTTGCGGTGACAATCAAACCATGAGGTCTTTCGGCTATATGCGAGGCTAAATGCCTTGGAACGCTCCATACAAATTGGACAAGCTAGTTTACCCATTGTCATCCACCCACTTAACATCCCGTAGGCCAGAAAGTCATTGATGGTCCACATTAAAGCGGCCTTCATCAAAAAATTTTGCTTTAAGGACACATCATAAGTCATATATCCCTCCTCCCACAACTTTTTTAATTCATCGATTAAGGGGCACAAATACACATCAATTTTCCTCTTAGGATTGGAAGGGCCAGGAATTAAAATAGTTAAGAACATAAACTCCCTTCTCATACACATCCATGGTGGCAAATTGTAAGGAGTGATAATCACGGGCCAGGAAAAATATTTCCTACCAGTTTTATCAAATGGAGCAAAGCCATCAGAACACAGGCCTAATCTAACATTTCGAGGATCCTGAGAAAATGCAGGCCATGTTTCATCAAAGTGTTTCCAAGCTTCTGCATCTGATGGATGAGATAAAGAACCTGCCACCCTTTGATTTTCACGATGCCATCTCATTTCACGAGCCGTTTGTATTGAGGAATACAATCGGCGTAGTATTGGAACAAGCGGGAAGTACCACATACTTTTTAGTGGTGTAGCGACCGAAAAATCCGGAGGGATTTGTTCGAGTTTAATGGAGCCGCCACCAATAATTTATTTTCGAAGGAAAAATATTGGAAAAACCTTTTTTGAAGAAAAGTGGTCCTTAAGACCTGATTTGGGTTCGGGAGTCGATTATGTGTAGGGAAGGTATTAGCACCCTACAACATCCTTTCGAAAAAGGTTACCTCTAATTAATTGTGCAAATCTTATTAACTTCTAAAAAAATATTTATTTCCCTTTTATTTAAAAAAAAAAATTAACCAAGATAAAAAAGGGACTTAATAAAAGTCGTTTATTTTTGCGCAGCGGAGTGGGCTCCTGCTCCTCGTATCTCAGTGCGTGGAGAAATCAAAGGCTACGTAGTTCTTGGGTAGAAAATGGTTGTGTGTTGGTTGATTTTAATTATATATTTTTTGATGGAAAAAAGGTAGGTTTTGTAGGGACCAAACAAGAAGCAATCAAGAGTGGTCCTTACTAACAACCTATTTTGTTTATAAAATTAACGGTGTTCGTAATGATCAAGCGGGAAGCAATCTCGAGTGATCGTTCCTAGGTAAAAAAAGATTGATTTTATTTTTATAAAGATGATGGGTTTTCATGGGGACCAAACAAGAAGCAATCAAGAGTGGTCCTCACTAACGACTCATTTTTATTTAGAAAATTAAGATATTTGTAATGACTAAGCGGAAGCAATCTCGAGTAATCATTACTAGTAAATTAATTTTCGTGATTTTTATCAAGCGTTTTTAAGAAAAAATAGGGTTTCGATATTTGTATGTGAAATTTAGTTGAATAAGATTGTACTAATTTGACTAAAAAAAAAGCGAGAATAGAATAAAAAGGAAAGAAAAGAAAACAAACACAAAAAAAACAAAAAAAAAGGGAAGAGCGTAAATGAAGAAAGCAGGGTGCGAATAACAGAACATAAAATAAAGGAGGGAGGCGTAAATAAAAGAAAGGGTGTGATAAGAAAAAATAAAAATAAAAATAAAAAGGAGAAGAACATGAAATAAGGGGAATTAAACCTAAACACACACACACCAACACAAAACAAAAGGAAAGAAAAGATCTGGCCATTGCAAGAAAGAAAGAAAAGGAGATGAGAGAGGAAGGAGGGAAAGAGAGAGCGAGAGAGAGAGAGAAGCGAGAAGAAGGAGAGAGGAGAGAGAGAGCGGCAGCGCCGCTGCACTGACATGTGTGCATGTATTGGAAGGGGATGGCGTGGCTTAAAAAACAAAGGAGCGGCCGTAGTGCGAGAAGAAGAAGCGAGAGGCAGGAGGGAGAGGGAGGGAGAAAGAGAGAGATCGTGGGAGAGGGTGAAGGAGGCAAACCTTCTCCTTTCTTCCCTGCTTCTTCTACGTTTTATACTGCTACCCCTTTTTGGTTCTTCTCTTTTTCTCTCAATTTTCTCTCATATTGTTGTGTATAATTGGTACCAAGAATGAGGTATCCAATTCTGAAATTAAGTGTAATTTTCTCCGTCCCCCTCCTCTGTTATCTCTTCTTGCTCTACTATTTATAAAAAAAAAAGGTTCAGTTTGTCAACTTGAGACTGCAACTTGTATGCTAAGTGTGTGCTAAAATGATCTTTGAGGAGATGGTAACATGTGCAAAGTCTGAGATGATATCAATGGTTTGAAAAAAATTGCAATCAGCCAGTAACTTTAACAGCGGTGCTCCTCCTTTTTGATTAAATTGCATTGTTTGTCAAACTTGGTTGGCGAGATGAAGAAAAAGCAAGAGGCATGTGGGGACATATATTTGTAAGACATAGTTTGTAGAGTGGGTGAGGAGATATGCTGAGAGGACTTTGGTGAAGATATCTGAGATTACTTTGTGAAGGGTGAAGTGTGGAAATCTTACTTTGATTTTTAGTTTTGAATTTTAGGTTTTTTTTTGTTAATAACGCTTGTAATGAGCGCAATTGGGCTAAAAATGGCCCGGCTCGGCATCTGATCTCCCTAGCTCGTCATACATCCTCTCCCAGCTCGACAGGCGACCTCGGCTCGATGCGACCTCTCCAGCGACAGCACGCGATCTCGGCTCGATGCGCGACTTCCCCACGGCTCGGCGTCACGACCTCTCCTGGCTCGACGCGCGACTTCTCCACATCTCGACAGCGACCTCCCCACGGCTCGGCGTCGACCTCGATTCGGTGCGCGACCTCTCCACAACTTCGACACGCGATCTCCCCACAGCTCGGCGTCTGACCTCTCCACATTTCGATGCGCGACTTCCCCACGGCTCGGTGTCGACCTCTCCACGGCTCGACCTCGACCTCTCCCACATTTCGGCGTCGACCTCTCCACAGCTCGGCACGCGACCTCAGCTCGGTACGCGACTTCTCCACAGCTCGGCACGCGACCTCAGCTCGGCACGCGACCTCAGCTCGGTACGCGACCTCCCCCAGCTCGGCGCGCGGACAAAAAAAAAATGAAAATATGAGCGGACAAAATTGGGGTATAACAGCTGCCCCTCTTTAGTTATATTTTATTAGAAAATGCAAACAACAATGGTTGTTATATTTTTGTCATAAAATAGAGCTAAAGATAAATACACTAATTTTGTCTTGAACTTGACGTGAGGAATGACAATGAGGGATCAACGCTTGTTGCGTTTAATCGGAAAGTGATAAGGAAGGAATACGGCCAAGTCGGGTACTGACAAGGTAATCTAAAAGCAATAAAGAGGGATTAACGGCAGCGCGTTTATCGAGAAAACTATAAAGAAGGATCTCGCGGTCGAATCTTGTAGCGGTGATGAGAAAGCAATAATGAGGATTAACGCTTGGCGCGTTTATCAAAAAAACTATAAAGAAGGATCTCCGCCAGGTCGGGTACTGGCGCGGTGATCGGAAAGCAATAATGAGGGATTAGCGGCAGCGCGTTTATCAAAAAACTATAAAGAAGGATCTCGCCAGGTCGAGTCTTGTGCGGTGATCGGAAAGCAATAATGAGGATTAACGGCAGCGCGTTTATCAAAAAACTATAAAGAAGGATCTCGCGGTCAGTCTTGTGCGGTGATCGGAAGCGATAAAGAGGTTTGGCGTCAAATAAGGTATTGTGGCGTCGATGGAAAGCAATAAAGAAGGATCGCCGCCGGTCGGTGCGACCACGGTGATCGGAAGGTTCGGCGCCAAGTAGGGTATTGGCGTCGATGGAAAGCAATAAAGAAGGATCGCCGCCGGTCGGAATCGACACGGTGATCGGAAGGTTCGACGCCAAGTAGGGTATTGGCGTCGATGGAAAGCAATAAAGAAGGATCAACATCAGGTCGGAACTGATATGTTGGTCAAAAACAATAATGAAGGACTACCGCCAGGTCGGGTCTTGCGGTGATCGGAAAGCAATAAAAGGGGTGATGCTCGGCGCATTTATCGAAAAATTATAAAGAAGGATCTCCGCCAGGTCGAGTCTTGACGCGGTGATCGAAAAGCAATAAAGAGTGGCGATACTTGGCGTGTCGCTTAGAAAGCAAAATAAAGGACCAATGCTAGGCGCATTGTTTGTAAACGAGAATGAAGGATCAAAATTTGGTGCACGGACCAGGTGTAACAAAGCGGCTAAAAGGTGGTGATATGAAGATGATGCGGATATATGGTATGTGATGCATGTATGCAATGCGATTATTATTTTTCGATTCCTCGTCCGTATGATCTCTAGTGCTTAAAGATATGGGACGGATGAGATTCATCGAATTTAGTCATGCTATGCCTTCGACCGAGGAGCGCGAGTTATCGATGCTGCGCTAGTTACTTTTTTAAAGGTAATCCCTTTGCCCTTTTTGAAACTTATTTGTTGAGATTTGGCGTGTCCTCGTGATTCTTAAGATGTATATAATAAATGTAATGCTTTCCCATATCATCACATGCTTCACAATTCAGTGTCTATTATCATAAAACAACATTTTGAAATACGAAGCGGAGGTGTTTGGTATTCAAAAAAAAGAGTCATGTGTACAAGGGTGAAGTTACACAGACTTGAAGATACATCAAGAAAAATGCAGGAAGAAGAAAAAACAAAGAAAGACAATAACTAAACAGATATTTTATAGTTTGTGTCTTTGTAGGAACAAATGCCAGCTTCCCATATCCATAACTTTGATTACTCATTACTCTACTTCTGAAAATATATAGAACTGCCCCAGTGGATAAGAGCCCCTTGATGCGTCAGCCTTCTTCAATGTCCGATTTCAGACCTTATCTTTTGCTTGGATTGCTCTTTCAAGTTTTCAATCCAACGGGTCGCTCTAATTTTTGCCTAGGTCGCCCTTTCAGGTTTTCAACCTAGCGAGCTCACTTTTGCTTGGTTTTTATATGTTTTTTTTTTAGGCATAATATTTTTTGACCGCATCAGAGTTTACTGGGAGCGGGAGATCTTCACCGTCCATCCTTGTGAGGATTCAGGCTCCCCCAGAAAACGTTTTTTTCACACCATACCGACCTTCATAATTTGGAGTCCATTTTCCACGAGAATCCTTTTGAATGAGCAAAATCTTCTTGAGTACAAGGTCTCCTTCTTGGAATTCCCGAGGGCGAACTTTCTTTTAAGTAAGCCCTCTTCATCCTGTCTTTGATATAGTTGCCCATGACATAAGGCCATCACTCTCTTTTCTTCAATGAGATTCAATTGATCCAGTAGAGCTGAACCCGTTCTCGCCTCTTCTAGTTTTGTCTCCATCAATAACCTTAACGAGGGGATCTCGACTTCAATGGGAAGCACCGCTTCCATTCCATACACCGAGAAAGGGGTTGCCTGTTGAGGTGCGAACCAGTCCGATAACCGTGCAAAGCGAAAGGAGCATTTCGTGTCGATCTCTAAATGTTACCACCATCTTTTGGACAATCTTCTTGATGTTCTTGATGTTCTTGTTTGCAACCTCAACGGCCCCATTCATCTTTGGGCGGTATGGTGAGGAATTATGATGTTGGATCTTGAAGTCGTCACACAACTTCTTCATCATCTTGTTATTTAACTTAGTTCCATTATCAATGATGATCTTATTTGGCAGACCATGGCGGCGGATCAGATTCCACATTTTTGGTAAAGCAACTGCAACAAGGAGTTTATTTGGATTTCCTCTTCCAAAAATCAAGTTTTGAGAAAATATGAGCAATTTGATTTTGATCGGAATGGACTTTATTATGGTTGTAACGTGGCCAGGGGTTGAAGGGTCACAAAAGAAAGGATATTTCAGGCTCAAAAAGTGTTTGAGGTATTTTCTTTTCAACAAGGATTTTTAGTGCAAAGATGCATTTTGATGGTTGCTAGCACAATTGTCTTTTCTTGCTTTGGCATTTTTATTGATTTTTTTATTCTTGCAAGCGTCTTTTGTTTTGCCTTTTTTTTTTTTAACAGACGAAATTGAATAGATTATTGTGCTAGTCTCCATTGGATGAGTGATCCTTGTTCAGGGTATTTAAAAGAAAAATTTTTGTTTTTTTAGGCTCAAAAGGGGTAGCAAGGGATGTATATATTTTTATTTTTTGGGATAGAAAAATGGTCAAACTTCATCTCAAAATCTTATTGCTCAAATTTTCACAAAAATAATTTTTGGCAAATTGCGAATTTGCTTTACCTTTTTCTTTCTATTTTTATTAACTACTTTTGTCACTTTCAATGGTCAGTTTGATTATTTCGAGATTCTTCCTCGTGGGGTTGTATCACTTTTACCTCTTGTTCCATCAATCTCATCGGTTCGAAGGGTTTCTCAATTGTCCTTATGGGGTAGTCAAAGTTATAGTATGAGTCACTGATATCGTCATTTTCAAAGACAATATTTTTGAATCTGCATTAGTTAAAATCGACGAAAAGAAAAAAATGAAAAAGAAGAAAGGGAATGGAAAAGAAGAAAAAAGAAAGGAAATGATTAGAAAATTCAAAAGCATTTTATTGATAAAGATCTTGAAATGAAACATGTGCCACTTTTGACAATAAATCATCCTAAAGCCTTAAGCAGAGCAATAGGATTTGTATTTCAAAATTATTATGAACCAACCATCACGGGAACCTCAACAATTTCCAAATTTCCAAGTTTTTTCACTCGACGGGCAAGGGTGGACAAGGTTGACGATGTTGTCTTCAGCACTGCGATCATCTTTGTGATTGCTATACGCTTTGGGTTCAACATTCTTGCACTCCAAAGGCTTTGCCTGATGTCACAGATGGGAATACTCTCATCTTTTGGCTCCCTGCCTTCCAATCTAGTTATCGTGGTGGTCCCCAAACTCCTCGATAATGGCATTGATCTTGGACCTCAGTGACACTGGAAGGGATTATTACCCACATTAGGCCCATCCTCCTTGAAACTCAACCATTTGGCATTGATCAGATCTTGAACCACGTACTTCAAAGCCTGGCAATTTTCAGTTGTGTGACCTACTGCCCCTGCATGAAATTCACACTTGGCATTTGGGTCATATCCTCTTGAGAAGGGAGGTTGAAGTGGTTTCATTGAGCGTGGAGAGATCAAGGAGTTACTGATTAGGTCTTTGGAACAAATCCGTATAGGTCATGGGAATAGGATCAAATTGAATTTGCTTTCTTTTCTTGGTCATTTGGTTGTTTACGGTTTTGGTTCGGTTGGGTGGGAGCAACTGGTTGTGCTTGTGTTTGAATGGGAGAAGGTGGTCGAAAGCGCATCATTGGTTGGTTTGGCCGGGGGCTAGGATTATGGGAGGCGGCGATGTATGGAGGTGGGTAGTAGGGGTATGGAAAATGATGTGAGAAATTGGTAAAGAATTGGGGTGGTTTTCCTTGTGCTTGTCCTCCCAGGCTCGTCATCACAGCATTAGTTTCCCCTTCCTTCTTCTTCAAGAAGTTTGTAGGGGGTCTCTTAATATTACTGGTTTCAGCAAAACTTTGGTCAATCTTTCCATTCCTCATTCCTCCTTCAACTCTTTCCCCTACGATGACCATATCTGAAAAGTTTGATGATACACTTCCGATCATTTTGTCGTAGAAGGGTGATTGAAGAGTATCCATGAACATGGCCACCATTTCTTTTTCAATCAGAGGCGGTTCCACTTGGGCTGCCAGTCCTCTCCATCGTTGGGCATATTCCTTAAAGGTCTCATTGTCTCTTTTTGCCATGTTTTGTAACTGCATTCTATCAGGAGCCATATCAATGTTATACTTATACTGCTTCAAAAAGGCATCCGCCAAATCTTTCCAGCAGCGAATATGAAATCGCTCAAGGTGTGTATACCAACTCGACGCTGCCCCTGTTAAACTATGTTGGAAAAAGTGAATCAGAAGTTTATCATCATGTGCATAGGACGCCATCTTCCTACGATTACATGGTCAAGTGGCTTTGGGCAAGTTGTCCCTTTATACTTGTCAAAGTCTGGCACCTTGAACTTTGGCGGTACAACCACATCCGGTACGAGACAAAGATCTGAAGCGATACTTGAACCGAGATAACTTACTCCTTCTACAGCTCTTAGCCTATCTTCGAGGATTTGCAACTTCGTATCAGACGACTGATTCCCAACTGGGATGCTTAGATTGGGTCCTCCCATAGCTGGAGACCAGGCAATGCGGTTAGTCTGGGGATTCAATGGATTTCCTTGAATATAATAGGGGTAACCAAATGATCGGTGATTCACCACGGGGTCACTCGGGGCGTCCTGACTCCTTGAGTATTCCCGAGATGGGATGGTGCATAACCAGGTGGAAAGGTGTATGTCATGAAGCCAGGAGTTGAGCTTTGAACTGGTATGGTTTGATCACGAGCAGATCCTTGAACTCGTCTTGCACAACAAGTGCTTGGGAATCGGTTTACGTAGAGTTATTGTTAGGGCCAAGGCGGTGTGTAGCAGGCGGGAGACCATATAGTGGGAAGCTGTTGTGCTGTGGGCCTTGAGGGTTATGGTTTGCGATATCATCATTGGCCATAGGTGGCGTGTAACCAGGCGGGAGTCCGTAAAGTGGGAACTGTGGTACTTGATTACGAGGGTTGCTAAGCGGGTGAGGTGTAGGACCTGCGGGTAAATTGCAAAAGGTACCATCATCCCTTGAGTATTGAGACCATATTGCAACCGCATAGGACCAAAGCCAGTGGGTGGGAAGGTGTAGCTTGACTTTCATCATTCAACTGCTTTGGAAGCCCCATCTGCAACCTTGTCTTTGTTTAGGGATTGCGAAGCTCCAAAACTTTGCTCATCTGTTCCTTGGTGGTTGGCGTCCTCTTTCACCTCTTGGTCATCCATGATCTTTGATTGAGAGCGAGTTCGATAAGGGTGTCGAGGAATCAGGTTGTTTGATTATTTTCGATGATTTAAAAAATGATATGAGTATGTAAGAAAAAAAAAATGAATGAATGTGGATGTATGAATCTATTTATTTGTGCACAGGAACCGTAGGCCTCATTGTTTTGACATGTATGAGTTTCTTTGAAGCTGTTTCCCAATTTGATCCCATATTATTTTGTTGTAGATACTTACAAGCTAGCTCTTCCTTACGATTCCCTAGTAAACCTATTCAAAATAAAATGAAATGATGATGAATGCCATATGTTCGAACTTTTATCATGTTTGATTGAAAAAAATGCATGAACATGACGAGTGATGCAACTACTAGTGAGAGGGACATATTTTGAAATGTTTGTAAATGATGGAATGCCTATACTACTTTGAAAAGAAGCATTTAAAAAGGTTAACCAAAAGTAAGATTGCCTCTTTGTGTCCTAAACAAAGTCACTCTAAATTAGAGGATTTCTATTTCTGATGATCTATAGGTCATTCGACTTGTGAAAACTTTCATAGGCGGTACTAACATTTCCTCACCAAAGGTCTCTAGAGCCAAGTACCATTTCGGGATGCAACCACCAATAGGAAGAGGATCCTACGTGTGGGCATCCACGAAGCGGTCGCACTCTAGACGAGGTTCTCGTGATACCCAAATCGAAAGTAGATCCGAAGTGACTATCACTAACAACCTCTCACTCCCTAAGCTGCACTCGGGCCCGGGTATAGGGTCCCACTCATAAGTGTGTGTAAAAAGTGTGTAAGTGAGGTGTGTGATGGAGGCAACCTAAAGTTACCCAAGCTGCAAAACAAATGAAATATATAAAATATGGTCTTCTAACCTAAGGTTCAATATATGCATAATATTCACAACAAATATTCACAAAAGAACAATAAATAAAATAAATAAATAAATAAATAAATAACTAAATAAACAAACAAATAAATAAATAAATAAATAAATAAATAAATAAATAAAAACAAGGGAAACTAAACATAGGAGTTAACTATTTAGCACAATCAATTATTTAGGCTTGACTCTCTAAAAAAATATCCCCAGTGGAGTCGCCAGCTGTAGCGACCGAAAAATCCGGAGGGATTTGTTCGAGTTTAATGGAGCCGCCACCAATAATTTATTTTCGAAGGAAAAATATTGGAAAAACCTTTTTTGAAGAAAAGTGGTCCTTAAGACCTGATTTGGGTTCGGGAGTCAATTATGTGTAGGGAAGGTATTAGCACCCTACAATATCCTTTAGAAAAAGGTTACCTCTAATTAATTGTGCAAATCTTATTAACTTCTAAAAAATATATTTATTTCCTTTTTATTTAAAAAAAAATTAACCAAGATAAAAAGGGACTTAATAAAAGTCGTTTATTTTTGGCGCTTGGACAGAGTGGGCTCTGCTCCTACGTATCTCAGTGCAGTGGAGAAATCAAAGGCTACGTAGTTCTTGGGTAGAAAATGGTTGTGTGTTGGTTGATTTTAATTGTATATTTTTGATGGAAAAAGGTAGGTTTTGTAGGGACCAAACAAGAAGCAATCAAGAGTGGTCCTCACTAACAACCTATTTTGTTTATAAAATTATCGGTGTTCGTAATGAACAAACGGGAAGCAATCTCGAGTGATCGTTACTAGTAAAAAAAGATTGATTTTATTTTTATAAAGATGATGGGTTTTCATGGGGACCAAACAAGAAGCAATCAAGAGTGGTCCTCACTAACGACTCATTTTTATTTAGAAAATTAAGATATTTGTAATGACTAAACGGGAAGCAATCTCGAGTAATCATTACTAGTAAATTAATTTTCGTGATTTTTATCAAACGTTTTTTAAGAAAAAATAGGGTTTCGATATTTGTATGTGAAATTTAGTTGAATAAGATTGTACTAATTTGACTAAAAAAAAACCAGAATAGAATAAAAAGGAAAGAAAAGAAAAGAAACACAAAAAACAAAAAAAGGAAGGGCGTAAATGAAGAGATATAGGGTGCGAATAACAGAACATAAAATAAAGGGGAGGGAGGCGTAAATAAAAGAAAGGGTGTGATAAGAAAAAATAAAAATAAAAATAAAAAGGAGCAGAACATGAAATAAGGGGGAATTAAACCTAAACACACACACACCAACACAAAACAAAAGGAAAGAAAAAGATCTGTGTATTGCAAGAAAGAAAGAAAAAGGAGATGAGAGAGGAAGGAGGAAAGAGAGAGCGAGAGAAGAGAGAGAGAGAGCGAGAAGAAGGAGAGGAGAGAGAGAGGCGCGTCCATGCTCGATACATGGCCATGTGTGCTGGGAAGGGATGGCGTGGCTTAAAAACAAAGGGAGCGGCCGTGCGAGAAGAAGAAAGCAGAGGCACGGAGGGAGAGGGAGGGAGAAAGAGAGAGAGATCGTGGGAGAGGGTGAAGGAGGCAAACCTTCTCCTTTCTTCCCTGCTTCTTCTACGTTTTGCTTCTGCTACCCCTTTTTTTGGTTCTTCTCTTTTTCTCTCAATTTTCTCTCATATTGTTGTGTATAATTGGTACCAAGAATGAGGTATCCAATTCTGAAATTAAGTGTAATTTTCTCCGTCCCCCTCCTCTGTTATCTCTTCTTGCTCTACTATTTATAAAAAAGAAAAGGTTCAGTTTGTCAACTTGAGACTGCAACTTGTATGCTAAGTGTGTGCTAAAATGATGCTGAGGAGATGGTAACATGTGCAAAGTCTGAGATGATATCAATGGTTTGAAAAAAAATTGCAATCAGCCGTAACTTTAACAACGGTGCTCCTCCTTTTTTTGATTAAATTGCATTGTTTGTCAAACTTGGTTGGCAGATGAAGAAAAAGCAAGAGGCATGTGGGGGACATATAGTCAAAGACATAGTTTGTAGAGTGGCTGAGGAGATATGCAGAGGACTTTGGTGAAGATATGCAGATGACTTTGTGAAGGGTGAAGTGTGGAAATCTGACTTTGATTTTTAGTTTTGAATTTTAGGTTTTTTTTTTGTTAATAACGCTTGTAATGAACTGCAATTGGGCTAAAAATGGCCCAGCTCGGCATACGATCTCCCCAGCTCGTCATACGACCTCTCCACAGCTCGGCAGGCGACCTCAGCTCGGTACGCGACCTCTCCACAGCTTGGCACGCGATCTCAGCTCGGTACGCGACCTCCCCACAGCTCGGCGTACGACCTCTCCACAGCTCGGCACGCGACTTCTCCACATCTCGGCAAGCGACCTCCCCACAGCTCGGCACCCGACCTCAACTCGGTACGCGACCTCTCCACAGCTCGGCACGCGATCTCCCCACAGCTCGGCGTACGACCTCTCCACAGCTCGGTACGCGACTTCCCCACAGCTCGGTGTACGACCTCTCCACAGCTCGGCATACGACCTCAGCTCGGTACGCGACCTATCCACAGCTCGGCACGCGACCTCGGCAGTGCGCGACTTCTCCACGCTCGACGCGCGACCTCGGCTCGGTCTGCGACCTCGGCTCGATCGCGACCTCCCCAAATTTCTGGCCACGGACAAAAAAAAAAAAATGAAAATATGAGCGGACAAAATTGGGGTATAACAAGTGGCATTAATTTCACTTTACCCCGTCTCGTAACACGTCTATACCGCTCCTCTCCACAAAAATTACAGTTTTGGAGCATCTCATATTCCTTATAATACAACATACATCCTTTCGGGCAACAGTCAATCTTCACACTTCCTAAACCTAGTTCAGAAATTGATTTTTTTGCCTGGTAAAGATTTTTAGGCATCTTATTACCATCTGGCATTACATCTCCCAATAACTGCATCCATCCATTAAAGCAACCCTCGGATAAATTATATTCTGTTTTCAAACTTAATGCCGTTAAAGAAGCTGACAACACAGAATGTTTGTCACAACCATTCCATAAAGGAGATTGTGCAGCCTTCAACATTTCAAAGAATTGTTGTGCTTCTGGGTTAGGATCTTCTGTCATTGTGTCTTCTTCATAATCACCCTCTCGCTCAAGATAGTTGCCAATTGATGGTCCCGCGGCATCCATTACCAACTGCTCATAATTATCGAACATTTCCCTTTGGCCACTTCCACCATAATATGATTGATCAACAACTACTGGGGGAATCGGGGGACTAGGTTCACCATGATTTGTCCAACGATAATAATCACTCATGAATCCATTCTTACATAGATGCACCTTAACTGTGGCCGGTGTTTCATGACGCAAACACTTGCATTTCTTGCAAGGACATCTGATCTTACCTCTTCCAATGTTATCTGTATCTTGTTCCAATGCAAACTTAACAAATTCATGAATCCCAACTTGAAATTCAGCCGTGATATTCTTGTCACAATCCACTCTGTTGTCCATCCACTTTCTATTTTCAAGTACTTCCATTGCTGATGCATTGTTTACACAAGATAGCATTAATCATTGACAGTACATGAAGAAACAATCAAAAGAACTCGAATCATCATTGAGAATTGCAATTTAAAAAATACATTTACCAAGTATCTTACAATAATATTAGCATATGCAATTGACATTTTACTCAACAAATAAATGGGCTATCAAGTAAATGTCATTATGTCACTCATGCATATCAAGTTATGTCACTAGCAAAAATATATATCATGCAAATGTAAAGTTCATTTTCACAAGGCCAAACAAACAAGTCCATATAGTAATTCAAAGTTCACATCCAATTCCAAAGTTTCAAACAAAACACAAAACATAATCATCGACATCCAAGTTCGTCATAGCCATATTCAATAAGAAACCTTGAAATCATTTTTTACATACAACAAAAAAGTAGAACCTTTCAAACTTTTACTACTAAATAATCATCAACAAGATCATCTTCAACAACACAAGAATTGAAAGCAAAAGAACTAAAGTAATCACCTAAAAATCCTCCAAGAGCCTGTGGTTTTAGGAGGTCAACGAGAAAGAATGATTTTCATAATCACCAAAATAATCACCAAAATAAATATCGATAGAAGCTCAACCTTCACCATAATAACAAGAGAATCGTCGTCCAAAGTCATCTCAAATAACGTTCAGTAGATATTCTATAAATAAGAAAAATAATAAATAGGTAAGACATATGTAGTAATGCTTTGTACGTGATCTGCATTGTGAAACTGAAACTACTTGACTGACAATAAAAAACCAGAATTAGAAAGATGCTCAGAAAATTTCATCATTGGAGTGAGCTTCAACAAGGAGCACAACATGATCTAAAGAATTGAAAACACCTCTAATACCTACTTGTGAATGAAGGCATCAATTGCCATGAACATAAAGTGCACATTACTTGATTCCTTTGCCCAAGTGTAAGCATGAGAACCAGGGCAAACCTCAAGAGTTTATACAGCCAAATTATATAATCAAAGACAACAATCCACTCAGTATTCTTTCCCTAATAATCTGAACAGGTCGGACTATGAACAAAACCACGTAGCCACTCAATCATTTATTGTTCATCATTGGGCAACAAAACTTTAAATATAATTACAAAGGACAGTTTGCTCTAAGTTCTGGTTTTTATATCAATTTCAATTTAGGAGAATTTAGGGCCATTAAAATCACATAAATACCCTGAATTAAAATCTTAACACCTGTCTAAAATAAGGATATTTTTGTCACTCTCCTCTCTCTCAGGTCTCACGGTTACATCCTTCCTTCCTCCCTCCTCTTTCTTCTTCCCATTTTTCCCTCTCCCGAAATCCAATTTTTTTTCTGCACAAATTCAAAAAAAAAAAATTAATCAGCCTCTCACGGTTTCTTCCTTCCTCCTCCTTCTTCTTCTTTTTCAAGCTCTCCGCCGATTTGCCATTGATGAACACTGCACATTTTCTAGCTTTCTACTTTGAAGAACGACGAGAGAAGAGAAAGATGGGGCTTCGAGAAATTTGGGAAAGAAAAAAGATAGGGCGACGATCTGAAACAAACAGGAGTCACATGTTTGTTTTTGAGATTATGGAGGAATAGTTCCTTTGGCTTTGGAGGATTCTGAATCAGCAGCCTTTGTTTCTCTTGGGGTAACGACCATTTTTCCTTCTATTTATTTGTATCGATTTGATTTAAATGGTGATTTCCAAATTCCACTCATCAATAGCCCTGCGCTCTTTGTTGCAAGGTTTTTATGGGTTTCCAAATTCTCATGTATGCTGTAGATACATCATTACTAAGCTAATAGTATGATTGGATACATCATCCACATGTTATTTTTTTGCTATAATTTACTGCATCTCTGTCTCTTTACAGCCTTTCTTTAGGTTCTGAGTACCTGAATACATATGCCCAGACCCTTTTCTTAAAATCTTGGTTTTTTCTTTATTTTCTCCACTAAATCAGTTTATGGTGTTTTCCTGTTTGTTAAGTGTTAATCCACATTTTCACTACCAAATAGGATTGTCGTTTTTTACTTTTAATACTCAAGATATATCCATATAACATTGATGCACTTCATTTAGTAGATCAACTTTTCCTGACCAATGAATCAACCTTAAGACGGCAAAAGGATATGGAAATCGTGAGAACTGGATCCTTCTGGCCTGCAGGTTTTGAAGCAGAGTTGCAGGCTTGCAGCATCTTGAGGACTAAGAAGGGTGAATAAAAAATTGGTCTAGACTAAGCAATTGTTGCAAAAGGAAGCAACAAAAGATGCTCAACTTAGAAGCAAATTTTGTTTAAAATGGACCAGCATACATGCTAATGCATGTTCCAATAGTTATGCTGAAATTTAGTTCACCATGTGCTGCTTCTCAACATATTTTTCATCTTTCTTCTCAACTCAATTCCTTACTGTGGGTAACTTTAGCATGATTTCAGCATCTTAGTTCTTTTTCTTTGTTATCATCTCATATCTCTTCAATTCTTTTCCTGGAGTATTTATCACCAGGTCAAAAATTATCTAGAATTCATTTTTTGTAGTGGATTTTAATGTGGCCACTTTAAACCATAGCACATCAGCATCTCCTCTATCTGCTCTAATTTCTATGGCAACTGCAAAGGTATGGAGTCAAACCATTTCAGAATTTATCTTGATTTTGCACTTTTTCTTTTAATTATATTATAGTATAAATAAAGCAAAAACATGAATAATTAATATTTCATTTGAAGCACTATTTTTTAGGTTTTTTGGCTCTTTAGAAACCTATTGAAACCGTTGTTTTAATATGAAAGGAAATTTTGACTCTTATGTGAAAGAGAAGTTGAACAATATCCAAATAACTATGACAAAAAATAGCAGCAACAAAGAAAATGGACATTGATAGAGACATGACGGTTCCTAAAGATTTGGAAACAATCAATACCATATTGAAGGAAATTCAGAATGCTGAGGTAAGTACATGTCCCTTAATAATCTCATCCACCATCTTTATTGTTCTTGCTTATATGCATTGACACCAGATGTTGTTTGTGTTTCTATTGACTTTAAATGTGATTTTGTCACAGAGAAATGGATGTCGTGTTGGTGTGTCTTTGTTATATTACTGTGTAGCATGTTAAATTCTCTTCAACTGAAATTGTTATTGGTTATATAGGCACGTGTTTTTTCTATTTTTAATTTCCTGCAGTCGTTTTGGGAATTTTCAAATCCAGTTTTTTCTATTGTGATGCAACCATATGTTGAACATGATTTTGTGATGCAGACAACCTGTTTTTAAGCAAATGAAGATTTTAAGGCAGGGAAGGAAGCACTTGAATTGATGTATGCAGCACATGAATTATTTTCCTTAAGATCCAACTGATTAGTATTAGAGCTATATACCTTTAGTATTGGACATTCTCATACCTCAATTCCAGTTCTGCAGTGCTTTCAATTTTTTTCTTTTATCTTAACATAAAAGTGGTACTTTTCAGTTAAACTATTAGTAGATATTTTGAAATAGGTAATTCTTCAAATTCAAACAACTGAATTCCTAAATTTCATGAGGACATACTTTTCATTGAAAGCAGTGAATAAAAACACCAAATCCCCAAACACACACATAGAGAGGGGGAGATTCAGAAACCTAAATACACAAAATTCACACACAACAAACACACACACAGAGTCACACACAAATAAACAAATAAATAACCACCTTAACAGAATTTTAACTAATCAAGAAAGCAAATAAGTTGAAATTATTCACAAAGTGTGTGGAAGGTTAGTTGAAAAAGAAGAGATTGAATCGCCTTGACAACAAAAGTAAGCTTACCTGCAGAACACACATTGCCAAAAATCAGAAATCAAATATCAAAATCAAAAGGATATGAGGATTACCATTGCAGGACACACATTCATGCATTCATGGAAATAAAGAAAAATGTCCAAAGCAATAGAGCAAAACTTCAAATACTAACCTTGAACAGGCCTTTGCTAAGTTGCAGTAGACGGCAGCGCAAGGCATGGGAGACGCGACGGCAAGGAGACGGCGCCAAGACAAGGAGACAAAGAAGCTTTGGCAGTAGCGACTGGGTTACAAAGAATGCAAGGCAAGGACACTACCGCTAAGTTGCAGCAGAGACTGCAAGGCAGAGAACAAGGGAGAGGCGCTAAGTTCAAATACGGAGGCTTCAAATCCGAGTCAGTGTGAATCGTTGTGAATCGCAAGACAGAGAACGAGGGAAAGGAGTTAGGGTTTTGAATCATGCATCGCGAGAACGAGGGAGCCGCGGAGGAGAGGAAGAGAAGTACAAGGGAGCCGATGGAGCTCACGGAGTGAGGACTGCGAGCGAGGCTGGATCTAGCCGTGAGGTGGAGGCGAGGGGAGAGGGTAGCCGCGAGACTGAGTAGTGGAATTCCCTTCTTATTCAGTTCCTTTTATTTGGTAGGTTTATTCATATATTATTATTATTAGTGAAGGATTATTAACTCCGTCACTAAATTAGAGAAGGATTGCTAAATCCGTCACTAATTGCGACGGATTTAGTGACGAAAATTTAAGAGAAGAAATTGTTTCACCTTAAATAGTCAATTTGTGACGGATTTAGTGACGAAAAAATTAGCGACGGATTTTTTCCGTCACTAAATCCGTCACAAACGTGATCCAAATAAAATTTTCCTAAAACCTTGTTTTCCGTCACTAAATCCGTCGCTATTAGCGACGGATAATGATCCCTCATTAAAATCCCTCTCTAAAATTGATTTTCCTAGTAGTGTTCGGTTCTTCCATTTTTAATTTCACAATTTTGGTCTCCCATTTTTTAAGTTATGCGATTTTGGTCCAACCGTTATTGTAAGTTGTCATCCAATTGTTAATAGAGATGTTGACGTAACAGCTAAGTGCTGACTCGTTAGGCATACGTGGAGCTGATGTGGCTGTGATATAATGATGTGGCTGTGTACACATTGAGAGTTGACATGCATACCCCTTGGTTCAAACACAGCTCCCTTACGATGGAGAGCTACTTGAATACCACTGGACCACTTATTATCTTTAGTATAAAATATGGAAACACCTGTTTATATACAGATCAAACAAAATATTGATAAACTTGATTAAATATTCTGCTAAATTAAATACAATGTAATGCTAAATATAATTTGATTTAATTCTAAAGCTAAATTAAATATAATATAACAGATAGTGCTAAATATAATAATTTAATATAAGTAATGCTAAAAAAGTTACAATGCTACATCTTTATAATAAAATTGATAGTGATATCTTTTATATTTAGCATCTTTAACATTGATTTTATATAATAGCATTATATTTTTAATTATTAATATCATTAATAAAATTGATTTAGCACTATTTTATATTTAATAATCCACATCTTTATAATATTATGCATGGTGCTCTCTTTTATATTTAGCATCAGCGAAATTGATTTCACATAATAGCATTATGTTTTTAATTACTAAAACCATTAATAAAATTGATTTAGCAGTATCTTATATTTAATAATCTACATCTTTATAATAAAATTGATAGTGCTATCTTTTATATTTAGCATCTTAATTTAAAATTGATTTTGTATAACTGCACTATATTTTTAATTACATATGCCATTGATAAAATTGATTTAGTAGTATCTTATATTTAATAATAGCATTATATTTAATCAATTTTTTAGCATTGCATTATATTATATTTTTATATTTAATTTAGTATTAGAATTAAATCAAATACTATTTAGCATTTCTTTATATTTAATAAAGTTTTATAAAAAGTTTTGGGGATTAAAATTACAAAATTAAAAATGAATAGATCAAAATCGTGGATTGACAATAATAGGGGATTAAAATAGCAATTCAACCTAGTCTTTTAAAGATGCAAGTACTCAATATTTTCATTTTGACATATTCAATTATTTAATTTTTAAGTAATATTTTCTACATTAATTGATTCCCTAGAAATAAGAATAAAATTAGTTGACGAATGCATTTTGTAATTGGCTTTTGTATGATGCATTTCCACAAAAAAAAAAGGATCAATGGTATGTACTTCATGTTATGAATCGAAATTCTTTTTTATACATATTAACTGAAATTCTTGAATATTTTTTCTTTTACATTCCTTTATCTATTTTAACTCATTTATGGAAATTATATTACATTTCTAATCAAGTTTTCCTATATCATAACAAAATAGTCTATTATCCTTATTTAGATAATGAAATATCTAAATAAAAATATTTTGTGAAATATAAAAAGTTAAATAAAAAATATTTAAATAAATAGTTTAAGTTTCCGTAAAAATAACAAAAAAACTAAGTATTAATTGAAGAACTAATTTAAGAAGGTAAAAATTTCTTTGGTAAAATTAATTTAAGTTAATATTTTTTTGGTCAGCTAGTAGAAATGGTAAATAACAAACACACACACGCGTCCAAACGGCAATACCCGTGTTTGAACCCCGGTCCCGGCGTCCCCATGTCGCTGAAATTGCCAAAGCAACCAGCAGTAGGGGACTAATTTAAGTTAATATAAAAACTCATAACACATATCAAAATATAAAAAAAGAAGCTTCCTAAAATGCACTACCTAATTTGTAAGAACGTGAGTATAGGATTCCACTCTCATGAATGAAATCTCTTAAGACCACAGATATAATTCTTTAATTTTTTTCCTCTTTTAACTCGTTATCTATTTTATTCTAAAAAAATCTCTATATCTATTTTATGCTATTCTGATTCTCAATATTAAATCCTTCAACTTCTTACAACTCATTCAAAGAAAAAAATTCAACGATCATTTATTGGTCTTTATGTACATTCCCTAAATAGAATATATTGCGTGTAATTGTCATGATTTTTGCTTTTTAAATCCTTTTGCCGAGAGGTTCTTCACTGAATTTAAATACACTCACACACACTAAAAAATAGTATATATTCCTACAAGGAAAAAAATGGCTTTCAATTGTCAAATGGCGTTTCTGTTTCTAGTTCTTAGTTTGAGCATATCATGTTATGGAGTTGGTGCAAAAAACAGCAATATACCAGAAATGCAGCACAGTTTTACTAGATCACAGGTTCTAAAGCGCATCCTATAGTACTAAGTAATTTTACCTTTTAAAATATACAATTTTGCAAACATTGCTAAATGTTCTTCACTGATTTCCATTTTGTTTACATATACAGGCAGCAATGGATAGTGACTTTGATTGTGTTGATATATACAAACAACCTGCTTTTCAACATCCTTTATTGAAAAATCACAAAATTCAGGTAATTCATGGTCACGATTTGAATAAACTTATTTGTCAATTAAAGATGCACGTTGTATTAATTTGAATAATTTATTATGTATTTGCGATTTAGACTTTATGATTTAAACTTATTTGTGACATCAGGTTTTTGTTAATTTTTTCTCTAGTTCTAATGTTTTGTTGTTTTGACCAATTCTAAATTCTAATGTTTTGTTTTAGATTATACTTTCTTTTAATTTTACCACAGTCCCATGGTTGTTTTCGACACAATTTTTTTGTATGTATAAAAAAATTTATGTGAGTTGTTGTCTTCGAGACTTCGACGCACTGTCGCAGCTAATAATCCTTCACAGATTTTGATCGATTAAAATCAATTTCGACTTCAGCCATTTTTCAGATTTATGTGGTTTTATAACACTTGCTATGGTTATGATGATTTCGATATAATTTTATATTTTTCATAAACTTAAATCTTAGAATTCTTAAGAATTGTTATGAAAAAATAATTTAATAAATTGGTAAAAGCTTTCTTAATTAACACTCAAAATAAAACGAAATATTCATTTCATTTGTTCCTTTTGGTTTCAAATTATCAAATGAAATCAATTTATCAAAAAATCAAAGGAAATCAATGTATCTAAAAAAATTCGAAGGAAATCAAAATGTATTATTTCTTATTTTATATATTATTTTATTCTACTTTTAACATATATGATATATAGAATAAAATTATTACGTTCTCTTAAATTTTAAAAATATATTTCTTACTATATATAGATTTAAAATTACGAAATGGGCCTTGCTATTATCTGGAATTCAATTTTTTCTGGTTCTAATTCATGTAAAGAATAATATTAGTAGCACAAATTTTTATTATTAAGTGAAAGTGTTGTTCTTGTTAATTCCTTTTAACCCAAATCATTTTGAGCTTATTAAAACCTAGTTTTTGTTTTATTCTTTGCAAGCTCAAGCCGACAGACAGGATGCAAAGTAGATCATCCTATATTCCCAAAGCTTTTAAAACTCACAATTTCAGGAGAAGATGTCCATCAGGAAGTGTGCCTATTCACAGGATAAAAATGAGGCAACAAATGAGCAGTACTTCTTCAGAATCACACATTGAAGATTTACGTCAATATGCCCAAAGTTATCCTGGCCATCACGTAAGTGAATAATTAATAATTGATTATAATGTTATGTTTGACTTTGGATACATTTTGTTGTTATAATTTGTTGCCATTATGTTGTGTGCGTAGAAGCAATGCTTTATGAATGCTATTTGATTATGATGTTTCAACATTTTTCATACATATTTAACCTAGCCATTTCATAATAAGTATACTTCATGAGTAATATGAAATCTCCTATTTATTATTTTATAATTCAAATCAAAGGCAATAGCTATGACAAAGAAAGTCAAATTTACCAAAACTATTCATTTACTTCGACCAAAATTAAATATAAAACTATTAATTGGGTTAAATATATCAAAAATAAAATAAAACTATTCATTTACTTTGACTTAACAAATTAAAGATGTGTTATTACCAATACCCTTCCACTTTTCAAAACCTTTTGAAATAGTTGTTTCTAGTAAAAAGAAGGAAGAGAAAAGGCTCATTACAGCTTATGTTGAGAAGATTTACACCTTCCCTATGTTTAGAAGCATTCCGTTTATACTTGTTTGACGTGGGTCTATTATTGAATGGGAAACATTATCCTACCCATTTTTTTTTTCGAACATCACAAATTAAATTAATAATGAGTACTCTCTTGTTAAATCATGCTTCTTATAGCATTTGTCAACAACAAAAAAATCATACTTCTTTTAGTAGTGAAATAAGTTAATGATTTTAATTTGAATATTATTTTGTTATCATGCATTAGTTTGCCACCTTGGATACAACTAAAGATATGACATGTCATGGAGCAAGTGCAATGATAAGCGTATTCAATCTATCGCTTCAAGGGGACCAATATAGCATGTCCCAAATTTGGCTTCAAAGTGGTCCTCCTGCAGAACTCAACATTATTAAAGTTGGACTTGGTGTAAGTTAATAATTTAATATGGTTTCTGTTTTATTACATTATTATTATTAAATAAGAAAGGAAGAATTCCTCTCTTTTTATTGGCTTCATTTTGTTAATTATGTCTGTATTTTTTTGTGTTATTTTTTTATACACTATATGTATCCCTTGCATAATGAATTAGGTATATCCAAGCATGTATGAAGACATGCGAACACGAATTACCAGCTTTTGGACTGTAAGAAACCTGACTTCATGTATTATATTTTAAAATAATTTGATGTTTGTGATTTGGCTTAACTATAGATACATACATACATGCATGCAGGTAGATAACTTCCAAAAAACTGGTTGCATTAATACAAATTGCCTAGGAGGTTTTGTGCAAGTCGACAGGCGTATTTTCCTTGGAGCAGCCACCACGCATCAATCTGTAATTGGATCAGCTGATGACGAGTACTCTATTACTTTCAGAGTCAAACAGGTTTTTTTTTTTTTTTTTTTTCCCTTTCAGCAAATAACCAAAGTGAGGAACAAATTAAAAATAGCACACTATAAACACCAAGTAAGACAGGTAAATTAAGCACTCGAGTTTCAAATTGTATATTTAAGAATATAATAATAATAATAATAATAATAATAAATAGTTAAATAAAAATATTAATAAAGCATTATCAATTAATAAGTGCTGTTTAAGCGACATTTTAATTTTTTGAATATTTACAGGATCAAAAAACTGGTCATTGGTGGCTACGTATAATTGATGATGATGGCAATGTAGACATTGGGTATTGGCCAAAGGAAATGTTCACTCACTTGAATGGGGGATCATCTTTGATTAGATTTGGTGGTGAAACCTTCACTCCCTCTAATATGTCTAGTCCCCCAATGGGTAGTGGGATGTTACCAAGTACTCATGATTTTAAGAGCACAGCTTATATGGCAACACTTCAAATTGTGGACTCAAGTTACAATCAAAATGATGTCATACGTGATGACATGAAAACAAATTGTGACACTAGCTCCAACTGCTATGATGTGTGGTACAATGGCGACCTTGGACCTGACTACAAGCAAGCCATTCTCTTTGGTGGGCCTGGAGGCCAATGTAGCGTATGATTATATTTATAATTATATATTGATAAATTATATTTAGTTTATTCGCAAAGCATATATACTACTTGAGATCTAGCAGCATTAAACTTCAAAGTAAAAGGTAAAATTTAATTTAAAAATTAAAATTATAAGTTTAACTTAATTTTGAAGAGGTAAATATATTCATAATCTCAGACGCAAACATTTCATTCAACTAATCAAAGATTAATATAATATAAAGAGTCGTTTTCTCTCTCTCTCTCTCGCTTACACACACGTTCCTTTATTGATTTTGCAGCATGTATTGAGATTTTGATTATTAATGAGATGCAATAGATCATGATTGGTGATTGACCCACCATCACAACCATTTTCATCACAAATTCCCATTGTGCACTAGTCGAGAATCGTACCCGGGACTAAGACGAATGGATAGAAGGAGTGGTGGAAATTAAAGATGAAGTAAGGCATCAGTTTGAACATAATGTTGTCGAGGCAGATTAGAATAAACCGGTTTTGGATGGAATCACTACAAGAAATGCAAGCCATACCGAGGGCCACAAGCCCTCCCTGAAGCAGAATAGTCCTCGCTAAAGGTGCCATTACCGAGGGCCATGTAGTCGTAGGATAATCAATGGTAGGAAACTCATACCGAGGGCTCACATAAAAAGACTGCTGGTAATTTCTGTGGGGCAAAGGCCCTAGGTAATTACCGTGGGTTTCCTAACCGCAGGTAAATACCGAGGGCAAAGACCCTCGGTAATGAACGCTGAGAGTTTAAAAAAAATAATTAAATTTAATCAGTATTACTAATTAAATTTAATTATTTTTTAGAATTTGCAAAGTGGTCCAAAATTGTTTAACTAGTGTTTTAAAATTTGCAAACTGGTCCAATTTTACTAGAAAAGAAATTCGTTTTTACTGCAATTTTGCAAACAAGTACGCCTTAATAAATTGCAGAAATGGTCATACTATTTCTAAAATTACAGAAAAAATAAAATGCAGAAGCACAAAAATTGTAAACCCAGAATCTGCATATGTCTACACCGAAAAAAAGAATCTGTACAATGTTACCCAGAAACACAAAAATTACAAATTTTAAAAAAAATTAACCCAAAAATTCATATAAAAAAAAACCAGAGAGTGTGACTCTCTTGCTGCTGCTTCAAAATGCTAGTTGGTGCTCCTTTTCTCCTCTTGACCGATCTCCGGTTTCCTCTTCACCTTCTGCAAAAAAGCCAGCAAAAAAATCCTAATTAAAGCAAAGGGAAGGGAGAGACTGGGGTTTGCTTTTAAAACATGAAATTAGGGTTTAGGGTTGGGAGATTTGGTATTGGTTTGCTCACAAAAGGGGAAAAACATGAAGATGGAAAGAGCAGAGAAGAGAAAGAAATTTTCCAGGAAAAAAAAATAGAACAGAGATGAAAAAATAAGAAAAAACACGAAGACATAAATAAGAAAAAAAAAGGAACAGAAATGAAAATAATAAGGAAAACAAATAGAGAAGTTGAAGGGAGGAAAGAACAGATCAGCTCACCATGTACAGAAAGGAGGAAAGAGGTGCTTGTCAAGACGCACGGTGGCCGCCTGCGAAGGTGTTTCGTTTCCCAAACTTCTTTGTGGGTTTTGTTGCGGATGGTGTGGGGAAGAGATTGATTGGATTAGATTTTGCAAGGAAGGCCTACGGTGGCCGAAAACTCGACAAAAAACCACGGTTAGGGTTTTCCGTTTGGCTTTGTTTTGTGCGATCTTTTGTGGGTTTTGTACAACTTGAAGAGAGGAGGAGAATGGAAGCGGTGGCGCGGCCAACAGAGGCCTCCGTCGTCGAAACCACAATTATCTTTCTCCTCTCACCCATTCACGGCTAACAACCCCCAACCCACCGCAATTATCTTTTTTGTGCTCCATATTATCTCCACCATGATGGAAGCAGTGGCATGGAAGAAGGAAGAAGAGAGAATGAACATGTGCTGATCAGGAAGAAAGACGAAGGAAGAAGAGAGAATGAGAGCTGAGAGAGATGAGAGAGAAATTTCGGGGTGGTGGGTGGGAGCGGCACTCATGAATGAGGAGGGATGAGGGAGGGTTAGTTTTAGGGTTATATTTTTAGGGTTAGAAGTGGGTTTGGGCCAATGGTAATGGGTTTAGGGGTGTGTGAAAAAAAAATAGTTGGTGCGGGAGAGTAAAAAATAGTTGGTGTGGGCTGGGTTGGTTCAACAGCCTAGTAGCCTGTTACTATTTGCACATGTTATAAAAATAATTTGCACCCCCTTGTCCTTTATTTATTACTTTTTTATTTTTCTTAATTTTTTTTCCTCAGTCCTCAATTCTTTTTCACTATATTTTGTTATTTTTGCCTTCTTTTTTTATTTTAAGACAAAAATATTTGTTTTAATTTTTTTAAGAGTGTATTTTTTATTTTATACAAAAAGATTATTCATTTAATTTAATTTTTTTTCATCTTTGACTGTCCCAAGAACTTTTAAACACTCAAACACTTATTAATAGTGATGCATAAATTACGTGACGATAAAAAAAATTAATAAAACACTAACAGACATTACATATAATAAATTCGTTATATTAATTTGCGACACATTATACTTAAAATGTAATAAGTACCATAAAATATAGTAAATTCACAAATATACGTTGGAAACATGTCAAAAATGGGTGAAAACAAAGCCTAAACATCATTTGAAGCGCCGTAATAATCATCGTCATCGTTGCCACCATGAGGGAACGGGTAGTTAAAACCCGGCTCCAGCATTCCTGTGAAATCACCGGCCACGTCGTCTAAAGATGTGGTGCCCTGACCTGCCTGTGGTGGCACCTGCTGTAGGGGCAATACTAGCCAATATTCGTACTAGTACTGTGGCGGTTGCTGGTTCTGTGAATGATGAGGTGGTGGCACATAGTAGTATCGTGGAGGTGGCTATGGGTATGGAGGTGGATGTGGCTGTGGAGGTAGAGGTGGCGATGGTTTGGCTTGCTGCTGCATGAACATCTGTTTATGCATCTCCCTAACCTCAGTCCTCAATTCTTCCTGCCCCTGTTTGGCCTCCTGTGCCTCAAGCAACGTAATTTGTAATTGCCTCTGGACCTCCAAAAACTCTCTATCTGTGTGCGAGCGTCCAGTACTGTCGCAGAGGAGGAAGGCATATTAATATCTAGGCGAGAAACCCCAAGATGGTAGCATGAGGATAGGGCTCCAACGCCGTACACCCGTCCCTTCTTCTTCCCGCCAGTAACATTCACCCAATTTGTTAGCTCAACCGACTCAGTTCATCTGGGTTAGACTCATCAATGCTAGCATGAGAATTAGCCCGATACTGAGTCATATGGGCTCAAATTCCTCCTGAAATGTATAATTAAAACATGTAAGTCAAAATAAACAACCATATAGAAAGATTTGACAATAAATAAACAAAATTATATACAATGAATATAATTACCTGAGTTCTCCGCGACCACTCACAACATAATCGCCAGTTTCCTTACGAGTATGGATACGGCGATGCAGCTCATGCAATGGTACTGGTTGCCCTAGCTTCTTCTCCTATACACCAAGAAACTCAATATAATAGATGGAATGAGAAACAATTAATGTTAATTAACTTCATAAATTTAAAACAACATTTAATATATATGTGTGTACCAAGCGTTGCCGGATCTGTGCGGTGTTGACGGAACCTCCTGTGTCGAGGGAACTTGCCTTCTCGGATGCCCTATTTGTCTTATGCCTGTCAGAAACTTTCTTGAATTGCTCACTTCCCCAATGCTCTTGCAACACATCCCAAACATGTTCTCCTATCCAGTAGGGACGTCCCTTACGTGAACTGTTCAAGTGCATCCCTAAGCATATCAGAGAAGCAACATACAGCTCTATGGTGAAAGATTCTTTCGACCTCAGCATTGTGCTCAGGCAACCAAAAACATTTTTCCTATATTAACATTAGAGGTTAATACAAAATAATCAACCAAAATAACATATGCATGATAATGTTAATCACCACTTACATTAAAAGCTTTCAACATCATGCTTGAATCAGCTTCATTTTTTTTAATTACAGCTGTGATTGCCATAAAAGATGGTTTAGATGGAAGAAACCCATAAAAAAAGATGTTAAACAATAAAATTATATTATTGATTAAGAATATTGAAATAATTAACAAAATTAGCTCAATACTTACGCGTTACAGGCAGGCGTAAAAACAAATCTCCCATCCGGCAACATCTCCACCTCCTCATCACTTACATCATGCAACCCAGGACTGTCAACGTCATCCCCATCCCCTTTAGATGGTGTAATTGAACAATTAGGGGTACCACTAGTAGTGTGGTGGGAATCAGCAGGGAACCCAGAAGTAGAGGCCTGATGCGTTGGTACATCCGGTGCTTGATGCGTCGGTACCTCCGGTGCGTGCTGCGTAGGTACCTCAGGTGCAATTGATGTAGTAGTAGTCTATGTGGATGGAATAATAGATGGACTGCTCGTACTGCCCATAGTAAAAAATCTACCCACATACTCAATAATGCGAGTTGACACCCTCCGACGGTGAGTAGTAACAACCTTCTCCTTCCTTTTTCTACTAGTGGGATGTGTATCGTCACTTAGACCTCCTGATGCCATATCTACACATTGACACATGCAATTTAATATATTAAAGTGTAGAAAATAATTTCAAAATTTCTAATCAATCTTGAGTTCAAGAACGTTGTTTTTATTTATTGTATCTTGCCTTGTTGGGAAATGTTCTTGATCTTATTTTCTTTTGGAAAAACCAAGTTTTGTGTGTGGTGTCTGAACAAATTTTGAAAGTTTTGTTATTTTTTTTCTTTTTGATAGGCAAATGTTATTTGTTAATAAGTTATGTTAGTAGCCAGGATTTGAACCCTGGACCTCCTTCCTCTAACTCCTTTAAATGTCCCAGCTCAACCACTTGAGCTACACCTTGGGGACCCGTGACCACATATATTATGTGAGGTTATTAAATTGGAAGTATGAACCCGTGACCACATATATTATGTGAGGATTGATTTCAAATTTTTCTAACTTAATCCTTGGTGGTTCTGTGTTTAGTTGTAATATAGGAATGGTAGGGAAAGACTTTATTGTTAATCATTTTGTTAAAAACTTATGTGTGACTAGTTGTTGTTTTATGTTTTGTTCAAGAAAAAATATCTAGTTTTGCTCTCCTTGAGCTTGATTCAAGCTATGATTTGGAGAAGAGTTTTAGAAAACTCTATTTTTAAAAATTCTTGCTCGATTTCTTAGAAGTTTATAAGTGAGTTTTAGTATTTTGCTATTTAAGTTTGTTGGAAGAAAAATAAATACTTTTCCCTAACATTTTTGATGAAGCCGTGAGCTTCAAGAGGGTAAAAGGATAAAATTTTTGTGTTTTAACCTTCGTTCCTTTCATAGTTTAGTTGAATAAGGCTGTGAAACACCTAATGTTTAAAGGAATCTGTGTGGTTCCTAAACAAGGTGGAGTCTTAGAAAATTAAGTGTTTAAAATCTTTGATTTTTTTTAGTGTGAGTTTTCTGATTGCAAAAACTTTGAAAGAAGAAAATTCTATGATACTACTTTACTAATTGGAAACCGAGGGAGTGTAGGATGTCTTGGGATTATTTTGAGATTTTACTTGATTAAATGTAAGTGTTTGTTAATTAGATATTCCAGAAGTTCAATAATTACTTAGGTTTCGAAAAGAAAATGATTTTCTAGTGTTTTAAAGTTAAAAGTTTAGTTATGAAACTTTTGAGTAAGTGTGTTTAATGATTTTGGGACAATGAGAACCTAATCTTAGAGGAACTTTAGTGTCTATGAGAATGGTTGAGTCTTAAAGGAAAAGTTTGGTCTTATTAAAATTTTTATTTTATTCTGGGTGCTGTTTTAGAAAAAGTGATTGATTGATAAAAGATTTTAAATCTTCGAAGCTTAATTAGTGTTGTATTTCGATGTGTGTAACCATGGTTAGGTGTGGGTGCCGTAATCATGTTTTTGGTGATAGCATGTAACTGTAGTCGTGTTCGTGTTCGTGCTTGTGATCGTGAATAAGCAAAGATCGTGGCTTTGGAATAAAGCGTCAGTAGACCGTAAGGACTTCTTCGTCTAGTAAATTATTTTACGTGCGCAATTCTGTGCGATGTATATATTTAGTGCTATTGAATGTGAGTATTATTGTTGCATGCTATGCTGTGATTGCAATACTATGTGTCATACCCTAATTTTGTCCGGTAAAAAATAACATTCAAAAAGAACAAAAATAGTAGTAGAGAAGAAAGAAGGAGAAAGAAATCTTGAAGAGAAAAGAGGTTGGAAAAATTTGTACTTTGGTATAGCTTATGTATTCTGGGTGTAATTAATATTGTGGAGATGGTATTAAAGTGATTTTTACCTTGTTAGAAAGCTAAAACAAAACTCTACAACTTTGATGAGGAACCCAAGAGTCAAATCTGAAGTTTACTAAGTCTAAATTGACTTGGAAGTAAGAACAAGTATGCTGAAAAATGGTTTTGAACAGTATGTAAAGATTAGGTCATATCTTGAGTTGTAGAAGTCTTTTTTTAATGAAACCAACGCCATTTGAAAGCTAACATCCTTGGCTACAAATGTTATGAAGGATTCGGGACTTGATTCTAACGATTTACTGCCCTAAAATAGCATGAAAGTTATAAAACTGCACAAAAATGGACAACACATTATGTTGAATAACGTTCAAAGAAAATGTCATA
Organism: Calophaca sinica; assembly: GCA_037113605.1. Classification (NCBI taxonomy): domain Eukaryota; kingdom Viridiplantae; phylum Streptophyta; class Magnoliopsida; order Fabales; family Fabaceae; genus Calophaca; species Calophaca sinica. The sequence continues at coordinate 15,104,855 of CM073737.1, forward strand.
TCTTGAGCTATACTTGTCCAAATGAGGTGTTCTTTATACTGTTGGAAAGATAAGAAAAAGATCTACGACTATTATTTTGGATTACAAACCCAGATCGACCTCTATCATAGACCAAATCGAGCATGAAGTTTGAGACGTGATGTTACATGTATTGTTCGGGACAGCCACTTGTGCTGACAATATCTTGAGTTGTAGATATCCTTTTGAGATGAAACTTGTGCCATTTGAAAGCTGGAAACAATGTCTATAATTCTTATGAAGGTCATGAAGCACAATAAAGTTTTTTTAAGTGTTGTATTAGTGCTCAAAGTTGGCTATTTAGTTTTGTTGAACATTTAAAATATCAAACTTAAGAAGTCAACTCCCAACTTTACTATTGAAGTCCCACATTGAAAAATCCACACTCTTTCAACCTCTCATTCTCCTATATAAGGAGTGCATCACCAAGCACTAAGGATCCAAGAAAAAATGGATCAATGGGCCTAGTGCAAAGCATAGGGCCTTTGCTTTAGTCAAAAATTTTAATGGGAGGGTTACTATCCCCTTCAACCTTCAAGATTGGAGGAGTACGTGGGGTTTGATGCATTGTGCCCAACAAAAATTTTTCTCTTGAGGTAAGTACATCAATTCCTTCTCTCTTTTTCTTTCTTCGTATTTTTTTTAGTATGTTTATGTTTGTCTTTTATTTATAATGTTAGATGTCGTTTTATGTTTGTCTTTTATTTATAATGTTAGATGTCGTTTTTCGCTTTTTTTTAATTCATCTGTTTTTATTATTATATTTTTCTTATTTATTTTTTTCTTAATCATTAATTAGTATTAGTCGAATTAGGACAATAAATCTGACTCCATTTCACTCTATGTGGACAATCTTTACTCAACTAAATTTCAATTAATCATACAAATTTTGAGACCATGTTTATTGAAAAACACATAATAAAATAATGAAAATTAATTTACTAGTAATGATTACTCGAGATTGCTTCCCGTTTAATCATTGCGAACATCTTAATTATGGGTTATTAGTGAGGACCACTCTCGATTGCTTCTTGTTTGGTCCCCATGAAAATCTATCTTCTTTATAAATATAAAGTCAAGTTATTTTCACTAGTAATGATCACTCGAGATTGCTTTCCGTTTGATCATTACGGATACCGTTAATTTTCTAAACAAAATAGGTTGTTAGTGAGGACCACTCTTGATTGCTTCTTGTTTGGTCCCTACAAAACCTACCATTTTTTTTCATCAAAAAATATACAATTAAAATCAACCAACACACAACCATTTTCTACCCAAGAACTACGTAGCCTTTGATTTCTCCACTGCACCCGGAGATACGTAGGAGCAGGAGCCCACTCCTGTCAATCGCAAAAATAAACGACTTTTATTAAGTCCTCTTTTTTTTTATCTTGGTTAAATTTTTTTTTTATAAAAGGGAAATAAATATTTTTTTAGAAGTTAATAAGATTTGCACAATTAATTAGAGGTAACCTTTTTCGAAAGGATGTTGTAGGGTGCTAATACCTTCCCTACACATAATCGACTCCCGAACCCAAATCTGGTCTCAATGACCATTTTCTTCAAAAAAGGTTTTGTCCAATATTTTTTCCTTCAAAATAAATTATTGGTGGCGGCTCCATTAAACTCGAATAAATCCCTCCGGATTTTTCGGTCGCTACAGCTGGCGACTCCACTGGGGACATTTTTTTTAGAGAGTCAAGCCTAAATAACTGATTGTGCTAAATAGTTAACTTTTATGTTTAATTTCCCTTGTTTTTTATTTATTTATTCATTTATTCATTTATTTACTTATTCATTTGTTTATTTATTTATTCATTTATTTATTTATTTATTATTTTGTGAATATTTGTTGTGAATATTATGCATATATTGAACCTTAGGTTAGAAGACCATATTTTGTATATTTCATTTGTTTTGCAGCTTGGGTAGTGTTAGGGTGTTGCCCCTCTCACACACCGCACCTACACGTTCGCACACACATGTGAGTAAGGCCCTATACCCGGGTCAGAGCAAAGGTTAAGTTGAGTGGAGGTTCGGTGATGGTCAATTGGAATTTGCTTTCCTTCTGGCTATTGCGAGAACTTCATCTAGAGTGTGCTCCCTCTGAGTATTCCGCACCGGATAGTTATCTATCGTTGTGGTTAATATTCAGGAGGAGACTTTAGCTCTAGAGGCCTTTGGTGAGAATGTGATTAGAGCCACCATGAGATCTATCACTCAATACAAGACTATAGACCCCTTAGGTTAGAAAATCTCTAATTTTAGGTTTAACCCATTTAAGACACAAGGGGCATCCTATCATTTTTGTTCTTCCACCAAAAACCTGTTATATCACGTCCATGCATAAAAAAGGGTCTACTAAATCACATATTTTTGTGCATGCTACATGAATAGTCATCATCATCACTCAACATTATATCTTCATGCATTCATGCTTCCAAAAAAAACATGTTAATTTTTTTTTAAAAAGAAATGTCATTCATTCTCATTTCATTTTAGGTGCCAGGGAAGCATAAGAACTTAAAGTTTGGCTGCAAGTATTTTGTGAAATAATATGGGATCAAATTGTGAAACAGTTTCAAAGAAACTCATACATGTAAAAACAATGAGGCCTACGGTTCCCAGGCACAAATAAATAGATTCATACATCCACATTCATTCATTTTTCTTTTCTTACATACTCATATCATTTTTTTAAATCATCAGAAAATAATCAAACAAACTGGTTCCTCGACACCCTTATCGAACTCGCTCTCAATCAAAGATCATGGATGACCAAGAGATGAAAGAGGACGTCAACCAGCTGAAAGAACAGATGAGCAAAGTTTTGGAGCTTCTGCAATCCCTAAACAAAGACAAGGCTGCAGATGGGGTATCTCCAGCAGTGAATGATGAAAGTCAAGCTACACCTTCCCACCCACCTGGCTTTGGTCCTATGCAGTTGCAATATGGTCTCAATACTCAAGGGATGATGGTACCTTTTGCAATTTACCCGCAGGGTCCTACACACTCACCGGTTAGCAACCCTCAGAATCAAGTACCACAGTTCCCACTTTACGGACTCCCGCCTGGTTACACGCCACCTATGGCCAATGATGATACTGCAAACCATAACCCCCAAGGCCCACAGGCACAACAGTTCCCACTATTTGGTCTCCCGCCCGGTTACACACCGCCAGGTGCTAACAATAACTCTGCGGAAGCTGATTCCCAAGCACTTGTTGTGCAAGATGTGGCTCAAGGATCTGGCTCCGGTACTGAAACCATACCAGTTCAAAGCTCAACTCCTGGCTTCATGACATACACCTTTCCACCTGGTTATGCACCATCTCATCTCGGGAATACTCAAGGAGTCAGTACGCCTATAGGGGCCCCTATGGTGAATCCCCGACCATTTGGTTACCCCTACTATATTCAAGGAAATCCGCTGAATCCCCAGACTAACCGCATTGCCTGGTCTCCGGCTATGGGGGGACCCAGTCTGAGCATCCCAGTTGGGAATCATTGGTCTGATACGAAGTTGCAAATCCTCGAAGATAGGCTAAGAGCTGTAGAAGGAGTAAGCTATCTCGGTTCAAGTATCGCTTCAGATCTTTGTCTCGTACCGGATGTGGTTGTACCACCGTTCAAGGTGCCGACTTTGACAAGTATAAAGGGACAACTTGCCTAAAAGCCACTTGACCATGTCTTTGTAGGAAGATGGCATCCTATGCACATGATGACAAACTTCGATTCACTTCTTCCAGGATAGTTTAACAGGGCGTCGAGTTGGTATACACATCTTGAGCGATCTCATATTATTCTTTGGAAAGATTTGGCGGATGCCTTTTTGAAGCAGTATAAGTATAACATTGATATGGCTCCTGACAGAATGCAGTTGCAAAACATGACAAAAAGAGACAATGAGACCTTCAAGGAATATGCCCAACGATGGAGAGGACTGGCAGCCCAAGTGGAACCGCCTCTGATTGAAAAAATGGTGGCCATGTTCATGGATACTCTTCAATCACCCTTCTATGACAAAATGATCGGAAGTGTATCATCAAACTTTTCAGATATGGTCATCGTAGGGGAAAGAGTTGAAGGAGGAATGAGGAATGGAAGGATTGCCCAAAGTTTTGCTGAAACCAGTAATATCAAGAGACCCCCAACAAACTTCGTAAAGAAGAAAGAAGGGGAAACCAATGCTGTGATGACGAGCCCGGGAGGACAAGCACAAGGAAAACCACCCGAATTCTTTACCAATTTCCCACATCCTTTTCCATACCCCTACTTCCCACCTCCATACATCGCCGCCGCCTCTCATAATCCTAGCCCCCGGCCAAACCAACCGATGATGCCCTTTCGACCACTTTCCCCCATCCAAACACAAGCACAACCAGTTGCTCCCACCCAACCAAACCAAAACCAGAAACAACCAAATGACCAAGAAAAGAAAGCAGTCCAATTTGATCCTATTCCCATGACCTATACGGATCTGTTCCAGCACCTCATCAGCAATTCCTTGGTCTCTCCACGCTCAATGAAACCACTTCAACCTCCCTTCCCAAGAGGATATGACCCAAATGCCAAGTGTGAATTTCATGCAGGGGCAGTAGGTCACACAACTGAAAATTGCAAGGCTTTGAAGTACGTGGTTCAAGATCTGATCAATGCCAAATGGTTGAGTTTTAAGGAGGATGGGCCTAATGTGGGTAATAATCCCCTTCCAGGTCATGGAGGTCCAGCAGTCAATGCCATTACTGAGGAGTTTGGGGACCAACCCCTGATAACTAGATTGGAAGGCAGGGAGCCAAAAGATGAGAGTATCCCCATCTGTGACATCAGGCAAAGCCTTTGGAGTGCAAGAATGTTGAACCCAAAGCAGATAGCAACTGTCAAAGATGATCGCAGTGCTGAAGACAACATCGTCAACCTTGTCCACCCTTGCCCGTCGAGTGAAAAACTTGGAAATTTGGAAATTGTTGAGTTTCCCGTGATGTTTGATTCATAATAATTTTGTAATGCAAATCCTATTGCTCTACCTAAGGCTTTAGGATGATTTATTGTCAAAAGGGCGCACATGTTTCATTTCAGTATCTTTATCAATAAAATGCTTTTGAATTTTCTAATCATTTCCCTTTTCTTTTTTTCATCTTTTCCATTCCCTTTCTTCTTTTTCGTTTTTTCTTTTCGTCGATTTTAACTAATGCAGATTCAAAAATATTGTCTTTGAAAATGACGATGTCAGTGACTCATACTATAACTTTGACTACCCCATGAGGACAATTAGGAAACTCCTTCTGAACCGATGAGATTGATGGAACAAGAGGTAAAAGTGATACAACCCCACGAGGTAGAATCTGAAATAATCAAACTGACTACTGAAAGTGACAAAAGTAGTTAATAAAAATAGAAAGAAAAAGGTAAAGCAAATGCACAATTTGCCAAAATTAAGTTTTATGAAAATTTGAGCAATGAGGTTTTGAGATGAAGTTTGACCTTTTTTTCTCTATCCCAAAAAATAAAAAATGTATATCCCTTGCTACCCCTTTTGAGCCCTAAAAATTTCTTTCAAATACCCTATACAAGGATCACTCATCCATTGGAGGTCAGCACAATAGTCTATTCAATTTCATCTGTCAAAAAAAAGGCAAAGCAAGCAAGCAAGCAAATGGCAAATACAACGTATCAAAGACGCTTGCAAGAATAAAAAAAATCAGTAAATAAAAATGTCAAAACAAAACAAAAGCAATTGTGCTAGCAACTATCAAAGTGCATCTTTGCACTAAAAAATCCTTGTTAAAAAAAAAGAAGCCCTCAAACACCTTTTGAGCCTGAAATATCCTTTCTTTTGTGACCCTTCAACCCCTGGCCACATTACAACCCTAATAAAGTCTATTCTGATCAAAATCAAATTGCTCATATTTTCTCAAAACTTGATTTTTGGAAGAGGAAATCCATATAAACTCCTCATTGCAGTTTTTTTTTTTTGCCAAAAATGTGGTTGTCAAATTCATCAAAAGGGATATGATCTGCCACCATGGTCTGCCAAATAAGATCATCATTGATAATGGAACTAAGTTAAATAACAAGATGATGAAGGAGTTGTGTGACGACTTCAAGATCCAACATCATAATTCCTCACCATACCGCCCAAAGATGAATGGGGCAGTTGAGTTTGCAAACAAGAACATCAAGAACATCAAGAAGATTGTCCAGAAGATGGTTGTAACATTTGGAGACTGACATGAAATGCTCCTTTTGTCCTTGCATGGTTATCGAACTTTGGTTTATACCTCAACGGGGGCAACATCTTTCTCGCTGGTGTATCGAATGGAAGCAGTACTTCCCATTGAAGTCGAGATCCCCTCGTTAAGGGTATTGATGGAGATAAAACTGGAAGAGGCAGAATGGATTCAGGCTCGGTTGGATCAATTGAATCTCATTGAAGAAAAGAGAGTGATGGCCTTATGTCATGGACAGCTATATCAACATAGGATGAAGAGGGCTTACGAAAAGAAAGTTCGCCCTCGGGAATTCCAAGAAGGAGACCTTGTACTCAAGAAGATTTTGCCCATCCAAAAGGATTCTCGTGGAAAATGGACTCCAAATTATGAAGGTCCGTATGTTGTGAAAAAAGCTTTTTCTGGAGGAGCCTTAATCCTCACAAGGATGGACGGTGAAGATCTCCCGCTCCCAGTAAACTCTGATGCAGTCAAAAAATATTATGCCTAAAAAAAAGAAAAACATATAAAAACCAAGCAAAAGTGAGCTCGCTAGGTTGAAAACCTGAAAAGGCGACCTAGGCAAAAATTAGAGCGACCCGTTGGATTGAAAACTTGAAAGAGCAATCCAAGAAAAAGTTAGGGTCTGAAATCGGACATTGAATAAGGCTGACGCATCAAGGGGCTCTTACCCAACTGTGGCAGTTCTATATATTTTCAGAAGTAGAGTAATGAGTAATCAAAGTTATGGATATGGGAAGCTGGCATTTGTTCCTACAAAGACACAAACTATAAAATATCTGCTTAGTTATTGTCTTTATTTGTTTTTTCTTCTTCCTGCATTTTCTTGATGTATTTTCAAGTCTGTGTAACTTCAGTCCTTGTACACATGACTCTTTTTGAATACCAAACACCTCCATTCTCGTATTTCAAAATGTTGTTTTATGATAACAGACACTGAATTATGAAGCATGTGATGATATGGGAAAGCGTTACGATTATTATATACATCTTAAGAATCACGAGGAAACGCCAAATCTCAACAAATAAGTTTTAAAAAGGGCAAAGGGATTACCTTTAAAAAGTAACTAGCGCTGCATCGATAACTCGCGCTCCTCCCAAAGAAGGCATAGCATGACTAAATCCGATTAATCTCAGTCCGTCCCATATCTTTAAGCACTAGAGATCATACGGGACGAGGAATCAGTAAAAATAATAATCGCATTGCATACATGCATCACATACCATATATCCGTGCATCATCTTCATATCACCACATTTTAGCCGTTTTGTTACACCTGGTCCGTGCACCAAATTTTGATCCTTCACTCTCGTTTACAAACAATGCGCCTAGCATTGGTCCTTTATTTTGCTTTCTAAGCGACACGCCAAGTATCGCTCACTCTTTATTGCTTTCCGATCACCGTGTCGATGCGGGCACCGCGGAGATCCTTCTTTATAGTTTTCTGATAAACGCGCCAAGCATTACCCCTTTTATTGCTTTAAGATTACCGCGTCAGTACCCGACCTGGCGGTAATCCCTCATTATTGCTTTTTGACCAACATATCAGTTTCAGACCTGATGTTAATCCTTCTTTATTGCTTCCCATCAACGCGTCAATACCCTACTGGCGTCGAACCTTTCGATCACCGCGTCGAGACTGACCAGCGGTGATCCTTCTTTATTGCTCCCCATCGACACGTCAATACCTTATTTGGCGTCGAACCCTCATTATTGCTTTCCAATCACCGCGTCAGTACCCGACCTGGCGGTGACCCTTCTTATATCTTGATAAATGCGCGGCGTTAATCACTCATTATCGCTTTTCGATCACCGCGTCGAGACTGACCGGTGACCTCGCTATTGCTTTTCAATAAACGCGCCAAGCGTTAATCCCTCATTATTGCTTTTCGATCACCGCGTCAGTACCCGACCTGGCGGTGACCCTTCTTTATTGCTTTTCGATAAATGCGCCAAGCGTTAATCCCTCATTATTGCTTTTCGATCACCGCGTCAGTACCCGACCTGGCGGTGACCCTTCTTTATTGCTTTTTGATGAACGCGCCAAGCGTTAATCCCTCATTATTGCCTTTTGATTACTGCGTCAGTACCCGACCTGGCTGTGATCCTTCATTATCACTTTCTGATTAAACGCACCAAGCGTTAATCCCCCGATATTATTCCTCACCTCATCCTTCGCCTATCCTGATTCAGGACAAAATTAGTGTCTTTATCTTTACTTATTTTTTACAATGAAAATTTGAAAACCATTGTTATTCATATTTTCTAGTAAAATATAACTAAAGAGGGGCAGCTGTCATACCCTAATTTTGTCCGGTAAAAAATAACATTCAAAAAGAACAAAAATAGTAGTAGAGAAGAAAGAAGGAGAAAGAAATCTTGAAGAGAAAAGAGGTTGGAAAAATTTGTACTTTGGTATAGCTTATGTATTCTGGGTGTAATTAATATTGTGGAGATGGTATTAAAGTGATTTTTACCTTGTTAGAAAGCTAAAACAAAACTCTACAACTTTGATGAGGAACCCAAGAGTCAAATCTGAAGTTTACTAAGTCCAAATTGACTTGGAAGTAAGAACAAGTATGCTGAAAAATGGTTTTGAACAGTATGTAAAGATTAGGTCATATCTTGAGTTGTAGAAGTCTTTTTTTAATGAAACTAACACCATTTGAAAGCTAACATCCTTGGCTACAAATGTTATGAAGGATTCAGGACTTGATTCTAACGATTTACAGCCCTAAAATAGCATGAAAGTTATAAAACTGCACAAAAACGGACAACACATTATGTTGAATAACGTTCAAAGAAAATGTCATATCTTGAGCTATACTTGTCCAAATGAGGTGTTCTTTATACTGTTGGAAAGATAAGAAAAAGATCTACAACTATTATTTTGGATTACAAACCCAGATCGACCTCTATCATAGACCAAATCGAGCATGAAGTTTGAGACGTGATGTTACATGTATTGTTCGGGACAGCCACTTGTGCTGACAATATCTTGAGTTGTAGATATCCTTTTGAGATGAAACTTGTGCCATTTGAAAGCTGGAAACAATGTATATAATTCTTATGAAGGTCATGAAGCACAATAAAGTTGTTTTAAGTGTTGTATTAGTGCTCAAAGTTGGCTATTTAGTTTTGTTGAACATTTAAAATATCAAACTTAAGAAGTCAACTCCCAACTTTACTATTGAAGTCCCACATTGAAAAATCCACACTCTTTCAACCTCTCATTCTCCTATATAAGGAGTGCATCACCAAGCACTAAGGATCCAAGAAAAAATGGATCAATGGGCCTAGTGCAAAGCATAGGGCCTTTGCTTTAGTCAAAAATTTTAATGGGAAGGTTATTATCCCCTTCAACCTTCAAGATTGGAGGAGTACGTGGGGTTTGATGCATTGTGCCCAACAAAAATTTTTCTCTTGAGGTAAGTACATCAATTCCTTCTCTCTTTTTCTTTCTTCGTATTTTTTTTAGTATGTTTATGTTTGTCTTTTATTTATAATGTTAAATGTCGTTTTATGTTTGTCTTTTATTTATAATGTTAGATGTCGTTTTTCGCTTTTTTTTTAATTCATCTGTTTTTATTATTATATATTTCTTATTTATTTTTTCTTAATCATTAATTAGTATTAGTCGAATTAGGACAATAAATCTGACCCCATTTCACTCTATGGGGACAATCTTTACTCAACTAAATTCCAATTTACCATACAAATTTTGAGACCATGTTTATTGAAAAACACATAATAAAATAATGAAAATTAATTTACTAGTAATGATTACTCGAGATTGCTTCCCGTTTAATCATTGCGAACATCTTAATTATGGGTTATTAGTGAGGACCACTCTTGATTGCTTCTTGTTTGGTCCCCATGAAAATCTATCTTCTTTATAAATATAAAGTCAAGTTATTTTCACTAGTAATGATCACTCGAGATTACTTCCCGTTTGATCATTACGAACACCGTTAATTTTTTAAACAAAATAGGTTGTTAGTGAGGACCACTCTTGATTGCTTCTTGTTTGGTCCCTACAAAACCTACCTTTTTTTTTCATCAAAAAATATACAATTAAAATCAACCAACACACAACCATTTTCTACTCAAGAACTACGTAGCCTTTGATTTCTCCACTGCACCGGAAATACGTAGGAGCGGGAGCCCACTCCTGTCAAGCGCAAAAATAAACGACTTTTATTAAGTCCTCTTTTTTTTTTATCTTGGTTAAATTTTTTTTTATAAAAGGGAAATAAATATTTTTTTAGAAGTTAATAAGATTTGCACAATTAATTAGAGGTAACCTTTTTCGAAAGGATGTTGTAGGGTGCTAATACCTTCCCTACACATAATCGACTCCCGAACCCAAATCTGGTCTCAAGGACCATTTTCTTCAAAAAAGGTTTTTTCCTTCGAAATAAATTATTGGTGGCGGCTCCATTAAACTCGAATAAATCCCTCCGGATTTTTCGGTCGCTACACTATGTATTTAGCTATAAATATCATAGTACTACGTATCTTAATATGTACTGTGAATGTCTATGTGTGCAAATTATTATTTTTTTATGGATTTGAATAAAGTAATTTCCGTATTTTACTATCCGTGTAATTTCGAGGACAAAACTATTTTAAAGGGGGTGGTAGTGTAACACCCAAATTTTTAGAAAAAATTGTTTTAACAATAAAGTACCAGTTACTTGAAGATAAGTCGTAGAGATTGATCACCTCAATGATCTACTGAGAGCACGAGAAATTATTTTGACTTATTTTTAATAATTTATTTATTATAAATAAGCATTATTTATAATGTCAATTCAAATTAATAGACAACATAGACGTATGCTGCTTTTAAGGTGAATTCATCAACTAAACTTATTATAAGTTTTCTGCTTGATGCGGTAACGCATATTTTTGTTGACTAAGAAAGTGAGTGAATTAAATCAAAAAGAAATTATATTTAAGAATTAATATTTCATATTAATTCATGGTTCAAAAATCGTCGACATATTCTAACGAAGTTTCGACGTGTTTTGGATCACCGGGTAGTTTTTATCCGTCAATAAAATTTTAAACAAACCCCAATTTCGATAAAAATCGAATTGTAACTTGTTGTGATTATGTTTGAATGTTTTCAATTGTTTTTATTATTTATGATAAATTATTATCATGCGGTGAATTAATTTCTAAGTAAATTAATTTTTGCGATTTAATCGGCGGAAGAATTAATCGGTAACGCGATTACTCGATGCCGTAATTTTAGAACACCCAAAACACTAAGATTAGACTAGAAATAATGAGTAAGCATGGGATAGAAATATGTGTCATGTTTTAATTGGGTTAGTAATAATATCTTGATTAAGAGGCTAGGTGCCATGTTTTTGTGGTGGTTAAGAAAATATCTCTCCTAAATGATACCTAGCTAAGTAAATTGTTTTTCGTGTAATATTTTTTTTTATTCCTTCCCTTTTTCTTAATCAGGCCGAAGTCCCTCCCTTCATATCCCCTTCATTTTTTTTTTCCTTTTGTTCTCTCTAAGTGTGTTAGTGTGAGTGCAAGGAAAGGAGAACCATGTAAATGTTTTTTTATTCTTGCAAGACAAATTTTTCTCTTCTTTTCTTGGTTCAGCTGAAACCTTCCTCCTATTCCCACCCACTTCTTCATTTACTATTTTCCTTCTTTAGTTGTCAAGTATGAGTGTTTGGAGATCAAAACTTTTCTTCCTCCCTTTATTCCTTCATCAGGCCGTATACCCTCCCCCTTTTAGTTCTTCATTTCATTTCTCCTTTCTACTAACTTCTAATGTTGGTAAAGAGGAAGAAACCAAGCTAATTCTCCTTCCTCTTTCTTGCTCAAAGCCGTAACCCCTCTTCATGTAAGCACCTCCATTCAATTTCATTTCCTTCTTTAAATTAGTACTAAATCCTCGATCAAGTGAGCAAAGGTTTGAAGCCCCAAAATCTTTCCTCTTTTCTTCTTGCCAAACCGTGGCATTGAGTAAGGTTTCTAGATGTTGTTTCTTTGATTTTCTTGCTTATTTCTTGTTTTAATACTTTATATTTTGGTTGATTGTGATCAATGGAAATGATGAACTATTTTCCCCAATTTTCTCAACCCTAGGTCAATGATCCAAGGGAAGGGGTTATGTGATTTTCCATATGAGTCATTCAATTGATTGGGGATTATAGCTCCTTAACATTTGTTATTGTTGTTGAAGTTGTTAATTTTAGTCTTGGATCAATGAAATTGTAAAATTATGAAACTCTTGAATTCTTGAAAAGAGTCATGATTGGGCATTTGAATTGGATAGTGTTTTGTTTTGGAATTATTTATTGTTTTGTGAAAGAAAGGAAGTAGTGAATGATGTTGATTTGGTTGATTGGAAGTTTGCAAATTTTTTTAAAGGAATGAAGGGTGTGGTCGCGAGCTCTTTGAGCTTAGAAGGAAATTTTTTTGTGTGTTGTTAGCTTAAGTTAAGTGCTTTGAGTTGTTAATTAAGTTTGGAAAATTTTGGATATAGTTTGATTAGTTTGAAAGTTGTTTTGATGATTTAAGGCAATGAAATACTTGAGGAAAATTAGGATTTTGTAATCCTAAGACCTAGTAGAGCCTTGAATCAAATATTGTTACTAATAAGATTTAATTTTAAGTCATGGTTTCATGTCTCAAGTTTTAGAAAGGAAATGTGTTAGTCATTAAAATATTATTTTTCCAACTTATGTGTTCTTTCAAGTAAGTCTTAGTCTTTAAAATTCTTTTGGTTCTAATTACTTATTTTCCTAAGTGTGTGTGTGTGTGTGTGCCTTGTCAAAAATATTTTTGGGTTTGGAAACCTAGGGGATTAGAATTGAATCTAAGCCTAGGGAATTATTTTTGGGTGAATTAGAATTGTACTAAGCTTCGGTGTGTTGTTAGGATCTTGAGGATTGTTCGTGCTGAGTAGGACGGTAACATGCTTTGACACGTGGGCAATTAACTCTTGGTAAGGGCTACTTCTAGACACGTTTAGGCGATGACCACTTAAGATTTTATTTGTTTTCCGATCAAAGAAGTCTGAGAACCTCAGGGTTCAAAGTGAGGGTTTTGTTACCCATTTGATCTTTAAAGGTTTATATATGATTATTTAGTGGGTTTGTCTGCAAAAGGTTGGCGACTGCCCTCAACCTCCCACACTTGTTTGTTACCTCTTTGTTAGTTCCATGGAACTTCAAAGCGACGAATTGTGCTATCGATGTTGATGATTGATTGTGATTTGGTAGTGTTTGTTTGAATGAGTTATCAAGGAAGCATGACTTGTATGAAATGTATTGTTGGCGATATTGGCTAGTTGAATATTTATTTGATGTGGATGGTTAAATAATTATTTGATTATGCTTGATTGAATTATCATATGTGTTGATATATTCATTGGAGTTGTGGAAGCATTGTTGTGTCGTTGGAACTTTGACCTAAACAACCTAGGGTGGTGGAAGAGCCCAAAGCTCCGGCTGATGTTCAGCTGCTTAGTTCATTGTCGTGTCGTTAAGGAACTCGACCTGAATATCCTAGGGTGGTGGAAGAGTCCAAGGCTATGACTGGTGTTCAGCTGCGATGTTCATTATTCCAGGAACATAAACAATGACATATAGTTGCATTAGTGGGCAATTATATATATATATATATATATATTTATGATTTGTATATCCTGTTGTATTTTGTTATATTTGTTTGTTTAAGAAGTTAACCCTTGCCCGTGATTCTTTCAATCAATGAATGTAACCCAGGTGATGAAGATTGCAGAGTGTTCGGGGTTGCTGACCAGCGTAGTTGAGGATAGACTGTCCGGCTTTCTACTTGTGTTTTTGTTTGCAACTTACTAGAGGACTAGTAAGAGTTGTAGAGCTCTGACCAGCTATAGGGTGTCAAATGCTTTAATTACAATGTTGTAATAATTGTATTATGTTTCAAGACTTGAATTGTCGTATGTGTATGTTTTAAATACATTTTCTTGTATGGTTTTGTGAGTTAAACATGGTATTTTATTTATTTATTGCTTTTCAAAAATGCTGCAATGCTCTGATTGCTAATTTCTTAAAAGAAGTTTGAAAAGGGAAAAAATATAGACTGACATTTTTGAAAACCATGCAGTAGTGTGTTCTATTTTCGAAAGTATTTGAACTGTCAAGAGTAATATAGTTTAGTAGTACTCCAGGAACGGGGTGTTACATTCAGCAAGGGATTTTGTAAAAATATCTGCCCATTGATGTCAGTATCAACAAATTTAATTTCAAATATCTCTTTCTGAACATAGTCTCTAATGAAGTGATGTTTAACTCAATATTTTTAGCACGTTGGTAGGCAAAATCGCAAGTGTACGATTTCGTCGTTAAGTAATAAAAGATCGAATCCACTGGGATTGTGACCAATTTTTAACTGAACAAAAGGTGTAACTAATTGAACTATTGAACGAATACGAATGTGTTTGAAAAGTTTGTAATTCGTGTTTAGCAACAAAAACAGTAACTAACAAGACAAGGTATTTGGATATTAAGGAGAATAAAAGTGACTAGGGCTCGAATTCTGTAACACCTGATGAGGAGATCGTGTGCACGAGCTGCTGAGGTCGCGTACCGAGCTGAGGAGGTCGTATGTCGAAACAGGTCAGCGTGCATCGTGAGAGACGCGTGCACTAGCCGAGTCGAGGAGACCGGCGTGCATTAGCTGCCGAGGTCGCTGCAGAAATTTGAGGAGAGACCGAGTGCACGAAGCTCGTGATATTAGCCTTGTGCGCTTGCACAAGCACTGCACAAACTCGTGCGACTCAACACGTATTTTTACGAACGTTATTCAGTGTTAATTAGTATTTATATGTCACTTATTTATGGTTTTCTTTTAATTAATTATTGTTGAGTGTTAATTAAGGGAGGAAGGACCATAATGCCCCTTCCCTCACCAGCTAAATATCACGATCAGTCCCCTCAAACCCTCACTTTCTCTTTTCTTCTTTCTTCTTCCTTCTTCTCTAAGTTTCCTTTTCCTCTCCAAACTTCCATTGAAAAGAAAACCTTGGGTTCCATTGAGTTTCTGCACAAACCTTCTTCATCAATCTTGCTTCTCATCATCTCCTTTACCTATATCATCATCTCGACCATCATTTGAGGTATGAAAAACAGAATTTCCTCTCCCTTCATGCTACTGTTTAGCGCCACTTTCTCCTTCCATTTTAGCTAGTTTCTATGCTTCCAAATCATGTCATACCGATAGGTTTTCTTCTTCATGGCATTACCTACCTTTCTAACCATTTATTTGAGCTTGAAAAACAAATTGTTCCCTCTGTTTTCTACAGTAGGTAGCGCCCAAACCCTAACCACTTGGCTTGCTTTGATTTCTTGTTCTATGTTGTTGTATGTTGCTTCTGGTTGTTGTTTGTTGTTGATTTATCTCTTGTAGCATCATATAACCTCTTTCATGAGCATTTGATCAAAAACCTAACCTTGAGTAAGAGGGAAAATATGTTTAATCTTGCTTGAATCATGTATGAGATATGTTAATGTGTTATAGTAATTATTTAGGTGCTAATAGCATGGCTAGTTTAATTTAATCAAGTGCAACAGGTTGGTTTTGGATCTTTCCTATTCTTGAGTCTTAAGAAACTTGCTATTTAATTGTCTAATTAGGTGTGAAGTATGTGATTATGTATTTAATATGATTTTAGGACTAATTAGGATTAAGTTGCATGATTAGTTTAGTGTTAGATAAGTTTTTGTGCAAAAATGGACTTTTGAGGGACCAAAATGGCATGTGTAGGTAATTTGTTCTCTTTTTATGATTTAATTTTTAACATAATTGGTTATGGTCTTTTTTTAATTGTTGGACCCTGAGGAAAATATTTTTTTTAGAAAACATAAACTTAGATTTTGATTAATTTGTGCTTAATATGCTATTTGATTTTAAGCTTGAATTAATACTTAGGAAAAAATGGCCTTGTAATGGTGATATGTATGAAAGAAGTTTTAATAAAATTTTAGAGGAAAGGAATTAATTTTGTAATCTTGGAATTCTTGTTGTATTTGTTTAAGTTCTTGAGTTTTAATGCTTGCTTGGATTGTAGTTAAGAATTGGGATATGAGAGCTAAGTGCTATTAGAAACCCGTAGATAGTACTAAGTTGTGCTTGGTATTAGGAATTGTGATTCTAGATCGTGCGTACTAATCGAGGTGTCTGAAGAAGCGAACCCAGGGGACGTGAGAACAATGGGATCCAGTTGAGGGCGGCATGCGTGTCGAGTCGATTGAGAACCGTGCGATGTCGAGGTCGTTGTCGAGGCTTTCGATTGAGACAAGACGAGACGCCAGCTTGGAGTTCGGTAAGGCAACTTTTAGATATGTTTAGATTTGATTTTTAGTATTTAAATGCTTCATTTAAATCTGAGAATCTGAGAACTCTGGAGTTCGAAGTTAGGGTCTTCGAACCCCTTCGTTTTGTTGTCGTGAGGTCGAACATTTATCCGAGTCTTGGTGAGCGAGCGTAAGCTGTTGCGGTTGGTCGCGTGAACCCCAACCCCCCACACTTGTATGTTCCTCTCTAATTCCATTGAGTTGCAGAGGATGGATTCTCGAAGTTGCTTGTCGAGCATGTAATGTTGTGATATGATTGAGTTATGCATTATTTGATATGAGATTAAGTATATGTCATGAATTGCGTGTTGCTGTTGAATTGCGTTTCTTCATGCAGGGTGTTTTAATTGCTTAAAATGTCAATTGGCGCTCTTCATATTAAGCATGTTCTCTTATTTGATATGCGGGTAAGTAATCTTATGCGTCACTCTTTGAATATTGTAAGCGGAGAGCCGTTTCATCGAGTGGCGAGAAGCGAGTCGTTATGACGCGTTTTGAGTCGTGACCGGATAATCTGAGGTGCTAGGTCCCCTTTGTTTACGGGAGATTGACTAGACGTCGCTCGGGAGGAACCGCATCGCATATCTAGGGAGTATTTAGCGAAGATGCCAAGGATACGGCTGGTATGTCGGGCTGATGGATTCGCGTCGCTTTCCGGAATAATGGTCGAGTCGAGAAAATGGATCGCGAGTTGAGTCGAGTCTAGAGTGAAGGGTCGAAATCCGCGTTTGGTGAATGATATACATTGTTGTTTGCTTATTTCTTTCACGCCTTGGTTATCTTGATTTGTCGAGAAGTTGACCACTTTTCCCGTGGTGCCTTCAATCCATGATGGTTACTCAGCGATAGCGAGGACGCGAGGGAACCCGACACAGTGATGGCGAGAGGACCTCGTCGAGGATCCTGGACGACGATCTCTATTTGTCGTGATTGATTATGTCTCATAGATGTTTTTTTGGGATGACCGTAGTATGTCTTTTTTATTACGGTCGTGACTGAGTTAGGCGAGTGATGTTTGTTATTACAGGTAGGCTGGTGGTTCCACTTTTGAGCAGCCCTGCGTGGGTGTCTACCTAGGAAGTACCCCCAGTATGATTGCTCTCTTGAAGGTCGTCATACCATAGGGTGTATTTCTTTGTACATTCACTACTCGATATTTTTGCATCCACTATCATTCCGACTTGTATATATATATTATCTATGTATGTTTTATGTAGAATTTAAGTCTTGTGTCTTAATTGCACCATGTTTTCAAAAGTCAGTAATACTCGATGTGCACTAGCCGATTGTTTTTAAAAAAAAAAAAAGTACCGTATTTTTCCTGAAAACCAAGAAGCAGTTTTAAAACGACGATACCGTTTTAGTGTAGCTCGGTAGCGGTCCGGAAACGGGTCGTTACAAATTCATTTGTCTCAACCTTTATGCTCTTGAATTCTATTCCAATGCAAGCAATGATAATGTATTTGAAGTTCAAATCCACAAGTTTAGATTAATGAAAATCCCTTCTCTATAACCCCTTTGATTAAATAAACGAGTCCTAATTCCTTATGTCCAAATTAATTTAATCAAGCATAACGAATAAGGATTCATACAGACTCATACCACAAGAATTATATTCCTATAACCTTATTAAGCATGTCAAATTATCCCAAAGCAAGTTTAAAACCTCAATTTTCCAATTGATGCTAAAACCCTAGTTCAACCCAATGGTGATCAAGCATCGAATTGCATTAAGAAAAGAGATAAATGATCAAATAATATAAATCATACTTGCAGTGAAATTCTGAATTCGATTACATAAAAGGATCCACAAAGTTCATCTTACCCTAGTACAGAGGTTTAGTTCCTCATGGAAGAGAAGAAACTAATCAATTGAGATGAAGAAATAGCCAAAGACTCCATTTATTCCTCAAATTTGCCTCTGATCCTTGTTCTTGATTCAATCTCCAGCAAAAACCAACCCTAGGTCAATGTTTTCTCAGTCTATTTATAGTTCTAGACCAAAAAGGGTTGAAAAACCTCTCAAAAATAAGTCAAAGCAGCAAAAATACAAGTCCTGGACCGAAGTCGCAAAGACGGCCAGTGGAACTGGCACTACCGCCGTCTTGCTCTTAAAATACAAAATCACAAGATGGCGTGGCGACACGAGGCGTGGTAGCGGTTCTGCTAGGCCATGTTGTTCTGAAAACATCAACATGGAGAGGGAAGCACGGGCACGGCCGTGCTGGATAACACGGCCTGGCCGTGGAATACACTGTGAGCAATCTTGAGCTTCTTCCACTACAAGAAAACACGGGATTACCGACGGCCTAAAGCCGTCGGTAATCCATAAAAGCCGTCGGTAATCCAGTTTTACCGACGGATCACCGACGGCCTAAAACCCGTCGAAAATATGGTCGTCGCAAAGGATTACCGACGGACTGTTCTTTACCGTCGGTTATACCCATCGGAATATGATGGTGAATTCCGACGGTCTAGACCGTCGGTCAATCTGAAACGTTTTCCGACGGCTTAGACCGTCGGTAATCGGAATGTTTTTTTTTAGAAAAATAAATTGATTAATAAAATATTTACTTTAATTAATTTTATTAATAAAATTAATAAAATTATTAATTAATAACCAAATTAATTTTATTCTTTAATTAATTAATTAATTAATTAATTTAATTATTTTAATTAATTTAATTATTTATTTGTTTAATTATAAAAATAATTTATTCTCATATTAAAAAATATTTATTTATTAATTTAATTAAAAATTACTTGTAATTTAATTTAATTTAATTATTAATTGATTTCCATATATAAAAATGTGATAACGTAAACTAAAAAACAAATTAAAAAAAGAAAACATAATAAATAAAAAAATTCGACGAATAAAAATCAGTAACTAAAATAATATCCGAAACGAAAAAAAATGATATCCAAAAATATGAAAAAATATAAGTACAAACAGAACTAATAGTCCTGGTACTCCTGATCATGATCGAGATGCTCTACATCATCTGCATCATCGACATGACCATCAGTAGGCGGAGGCGGAGGCGGAGGCGGAGGCGGAGTCGATGGAGTAGGCTGCTGGCGAGCTAGCAACTGGCACATCTGCTCCTGTCGCTGCAGCACCTGAGTCAAAAGCTCCTGCAGCTGGGCCACGGTCCGCTTCAACTCGGCTATCTCCTGGTCATCCGCGACAGAGCGACCAGTGGCAGCACCACTACTCGACGACTCTCCAACGTGTAGGCGGTGGGCCCCTTTTTTGTAGTTGTTGGCAAGGTCGCCAGCACCATATAGGCGACCCTTCTTCTTTCCGCCAACCACTTCTGCCCCAACCCTCAGCGGTGTAGATAGATCGTCAGGGCTCTGAGATGGAGAACATGATGAGCTCTGAGATCTAAGCTGAGACATCCTCGCCTCAAACTCCTCCTGTTAAACAAACAAATAAGTCAAATATTTTTTTTTAACAAAACAATATAAACATTATTAAAAAAATATTTATTATATTTTATAATTACCTGAGTCCACCTCGAACGCTCATCAACGAAATCACTAGTACTCCTCTTCATATGAGTTGCAAGATGGAGCTCGTGCAACTGAACTTCTCTCCCCAACCTCTTCGACTGTGATTGTATTAATAAAAAAACTTAAATAAATAATAATAATAATAATAATAATAATAAAATAATAATAATAACAATTTTATAACATGTACAAGTCTAACTGCGTGCTGCGCCTGACTGACAGAACCTCCAGTGTGCAAGCTGCCACCCTTCTCAGAGGCCCTATTCTTCTTGGCCTTCGCGCTGGTCGCCTGGAACTCAGGGGTGTTCCAGTGCGCTACCAGCTGCTGCCAGAGCTCATCCCCTATCCAACTGGGCTGGCGATCCCTGATGCGGGCATCTCGAAGCATGTCAGAAAGGCGGTGGGAGGCCTTCATATGAAAGTTCTTCTCGATCAGCTCCTCATCTTTTTCATCCCAAGCAACCCTCGTCTGTATCAATATAAGACATTATTAAACATAATTGAAATTTACGAAAATAAAATAATATGTAGTAAAATAAAAATTGCAGCTTACTCTGAAAGGATTAAACATATGGTCCTGCTCATTATCCTTCAGCGTCCCCCAGGTGGGCCAAAACTCCTGGTAATTCTCCTCAATTGTTGCTGTGATAGCTAACGCAGCTGGCTTTGAGGGAAGAAACCTGAACAATAAAAACATGTTAAATAAAAAAATATATATATATATACATGTAAATTATTAATAACTCGAAAAAATTGCAAATACTTACCTTTTACCAGATGGCCTGATAACAACTCGGCCATCATACATCATCTCAAGAGTGTCAGGCTCCTGCCCCTCCCCCTGCTCAAGAACCTCCTCCAGCTGAACCTCCTGCTCCTCCCCGTCCTGCCCAACATCAGTGTCATCAGGTGTATGGCCCGTACTATAATCATGGTCGGACTGATGAGCATCGGCCACCGGATCAGGCACAACATGGGAACTCGAAGCGCCATGTGGCTGCTGGAACCCCGGGGTGGGGATCATGTCAATGTGAGGCAAAGGTGCTAAACGTGCCCGAGTCTGGGTAGCTGGTGTGGAATGGGCCTGAGTCCGTAGGCGGTGCGTAAGGCTGCCTAGGTGCAGGAGGTGTATCAGGCTGTCTCGGCGTAGATGTACTAGGACGACGTGTAGATGACAACGTCGAAAACCCGATGAGGTCACGCCTAATGATGTTCGGCCTCGACGATTTAGGGGGTCGAGGGCGATGCCCTTCCTTCCATTTACCACCACCGGGTGGTGCAGGGGTCGGCTCTGAACCTCCCGATGCTATATATGTCTATAGAGCAATTGAATAATACTTGATCATGAAATATTATATTTAAACATAACAATATTACAAATGAATTCCATAAAAATAAACAAGTTATGAAAATAACTGACAAATTAAAATATATTGTTACACATTAATTTCTCAAATTGTAAAAAGTTAAACAATTTCAATCTGCCCATTCTGCCCACTCAATTTCGGCATCGTCTTCAGATCTTGATGGTTCTGCCACTTCTTCATTTAATTCCTCATCCCCATCTACATCTTCATATGTGATTGGATTGTCATGTAGTCGAGTAATGGGTTCCACTTCATTTACTACATTAACATGAGACATCTCATCCACTTGATAAGCCACTTCTTCCTGTGTATCATCTGCTTCAATGCGACCTCGTGGTTTTATCTTTATTGCGACACACCAACCTTGTTTGTCCCTTCGAGTTGATGGATAAGGGACATAATACACTTGTCTTACATGTTGTGCCATGATAAACGGATCAAACATTTGGTATCTTCTGCTCATGTGTATGTCAACAGTATTATATTTTCGATCCACTCTTGTGCCTATATTTGACGGATCAAACCAATTACAATAAAATAGCACTATTTTTTTAGTATAGTATAAAGTATTGTACGTCAGTTCATATATATGTTGAATCACGCCGTAAAAGTCATCTTCACCTCCATCTGTGGCACCTTTTACATAAACCCCGCCCTTAACCGGTTTTTTCCCCTCTGCTTTTGACTGGTTTGGAATTTGTATCCATTTACAAAGAATATGTGCCATTCTTTTACATGTGATTTAGGACCATGAGATAAATTTCTCAAGTGTTGGATTTTAGGGATTACGCCTCGCTATACACCTGTGTACACACCATGTGCAAACAAATTATGGTTCCTATTTTCAAACAATATTTTTGTATTTTCAAACAATAAATAATAATAATATATATATGACGACTCAAAAAACATACCTGGTTCCTAAACCACGTTGGGAAATATTCATGAATATAGGCAGAAGAGTCTTGTACGCTTGTGGGCTTAGTTAACAAGAATGCCCTGATCAAGTCATTATCAAACAAATGATCAAGAGCAATTGTGGATTAAAGAAATTGAAAGTGGTCAAAATGATACATATGTTAGATACGGTGATACTTCTGCACAGTTGATCAACACGTGAACGTGGGCTGACTTCCACACTTCGCCCGTTATCCAGTTATCCACCTCCTATCCACCATGATGGCCGGAAAGGCAAAATACTGATAAGGCAAGCGGGTGTCTTTCACTTTCAATTTCTACTTCATTCCTACTATTTGTTGGTGTCAACATGAAGTTCGTAAAATAATGGGAATAGAAATGGATTGTCTCACGGTATAAGTAAGTTGCACAAATAGATCCTTCAACCCTGGCCTTATTTTTCACCGACCGTTTTGAGTCACCCATAAATCTACAAAATAACAACGTTGATAATAAAAATTGATACATTTAACCCTTCAAATAAATATTTATTTTAGAGAATACTTTATTATAGTACCTTTCGAATGGATACATCCATCTGTATTGAACCGGTCCACCAAGCCTAGCTTCATGTGCAAGATGCACTGCTAGATACTCCATAGAATCAAAGAAACCAGGAAATATTCTTTCCAACTTACAAAGAATGACTGGTATGTTCTGCTCCATCCTTATGAGATCATCCTCTCTCAATGTCGCAGAACACAAATCTTTAAAGAATTGGCCGAGTTCACCAAGGATTTAAAACATTTGACTAAGAAGGAACTAAATGCAATAGGAAGTAAACACTCCATGAATACATGACAATCATGGCTTTTCATCCCAATCATGGTTCCTTTGTTCACATCGGCACATCTTGCCAAATTAGAAGAATAACCATCCGCATCCGTTCTTTATCCACCGACAGATCGACTTGGCTTCCTCGGATTAAAGAGTAACAAAGCTTTGGGTTTCGTGGTCTTCCCATCCGACCGATTCACAAATGCAAGTCCTTTCGCCTCTGAAAGTGGTAAGTCTAGTCTGGCCTTCTCATTGTCTTTTGTTTTTCCTCTGACGTTCATCACTGTGAGAAAAACATTGTCAAAAAAGTTCTTCTCAATGTGCATAACATCAAGGTTGTGTCTCAATAAATTATCTCTCCAGTATGGTAGATCCCAAAAAATACTTCTTTTTGTCCAATTATGCCATTGTCCATATCCTTCAAATCGATCCAATTTGCCAAAATCTGTGATTTTGGGCAGTTCCATAACCCTTTCCCAGATCTGTTCTGGTGTCAACCTTGGGGGTGGGCCATCTAATTCAACTTCCCCCTTCTTGAAAGCGTTCTTATTCCGTCTAAATGCATGATCATCGGGTAAAAACCTGCGATGTGAGTCAAACCAAGAACTCTTCCCCCCAAATTTCAAGGTAAAGGCCTTTGTATGCTCCATGCAATGCGGACATGCCATTTTACCATGAGTACCCCAACCAGACAACATGCCATATGCAGGGAAGTCATTAATGGTCCACATCACGCGCCTCATTGTAAAATTCCTCTTCGTGCAATATCGCACGTCACAACACCATTCCACAACCTTTTGAGATCGTCAATAAGAGGCTCTAAATAGATGTCAATACCATCCGTCGGATTATCTGGACCCAGTATAACACAAGTCAAGAACATATAAGGCTTAGACATGCACATTTCGGAGGAAGATTGTATGGGGTAACGATAATCGCCGAAGAATAAGGTTTCGCCGTGGATTGAACATACGGTAAAACCATCGAGCATAAGCCAAGTCGCACATTACGTGGATCTGCCGCAAAATCGGGATGCACACGATCAAAGTGCTTCCAAGCTTCACCATCGAAGGGTGGCGCAACATACCAAGTGCTTCTATTCTCATAGTGCCATGTCATTTTGTCTGCAATGCGTGGTGATGCAAACATTCTCTGCGACCTTGGAATAATTGGAAAATAAAACATTGCCTTCACCGATCTAGTTTTTGTCTACCCGTCCGATTATTAGTATGTGACATATACCTAGGCTCACCACAAAATTTGCATTCAACTAGCGCACCATCGTTTTTACCAAATTCATTGTCGTAATACAACATACACCCTCTCACACAACAATCAATCCTTTTAGATTCCAGCCCCAACTTGGACACTAAGCTTTTAGCCTCGTAATAACTTTTTGGCAAACCATCTCTGATAGGTGACGAGTCCAACATCATTTTCGTTACGAGATCCAAGCACACTTCAGTAGCACCACATTTGGAGTTAAGGGCTAGCAGCCTCACACACATTGATAACTTAAGAGTCTGTAGACCTTTCAAACAACGGCTTGTTTGTTTCTAACAATAGATTATAAAATTTTTGTGCTGTCTCATTTGGAAGTTCATCTGTGTCATCATATTGTTGCTCCTCGAATGACACGTTCACCCCCAAGGCATCACAAACCATATCTTGCATCAATTCAATCTGCTCACCACATCCCGAATCTACGTAACTGCTTGAAGCACCTTCGCAATTATCACCAACCCCTAAATCAACGTGAGGCAACTCTTCACCATGTCTAGTCCAAATCCAGTAATTAGGCATAAATCCAACTCTCTGCAGGTGCAGCATGACCTCACCTGGGCTCTTGATCTTTCTGCAATCGCATTTAAGGCACGGACATCTAATCCCTCCATTAGTTTTGAAATCTTTATGTGCCATTGCGACTTGGACAAAGTACGCAACCCCACAAGAAAATCTGGTTTCAAACCCCTCTCCCTGATACAACCTATCGTGACATCCAACTACGACTCGAAAGAAAATATTCCATCTTCTCGCATGTCAAAAAAATGACAATTTCAGAAGACGACGTTCTTACAACTACTCTCTTTCTTTAAATGGTATGACTTATTCCATTCGAGAAAAACTTTTAGAACTCGTATAATAATCATTCCTTAATTCTCGTATCTTATAGTTGACAAAATTTCGGCAGCATTTCTCATTGGTCTCTGAGG
Organism: Calophaca sinica; assembly: GCA_037113605.1. Taxonomy (NCBI): domain Eukaryota; kingdom Viridiplantae; phylum Streptophyta; class Magnoliopsida; order Fabales; family Fabaceae; genus Calophaca; species Calophaca sinica. The sequence goes on from CM073737.1 coordinate 15,130,310, forward strand.
ACACAAAATGAACGCAGCTATGAACACCGCAATCAAGTATGCACCCAGAGAACAAAAGGAAATGAATCGAACCGAAATTTCATCAAATATAAAGATACGAGAATTAAGCAACAACTATTATACGAGTAAAGAAAAAGTTTTTTCCCAAACTGTCCGACTTGGACAATTCAAGGTTCAATATACAATGAGCACATGGTACCCTAAAAGAGTATATGCACTCAATAATATATTAAACCTCAAACGGAAGCTAAGGCTTCTCTCCGATACTAATAACAAATATCAAACATCCATTCGATCAATGATTAACATAACAATTAGACAAGGTAAGTGACAAGGGTAGAATTAGTTTTATTATTTATATATATATATATAAATAATAAAAAATATTTTATTTTCCTTTTTCATTTAATTTTTTATATGATAATTTTTAATGTTGTTATTTTTTATTTCTTTTTTATTGAAATTTTTTTAATTCTTCTCTTCTTCAGATCTTTTTCATTTTTGTTATATCATATTTTTAACGATTGTTTCCCTTGTTTCTCTTTTTTAATTCTCGCTCATCTCTTAATTATTTTTTCAATTCTGCTTTTTGAATCCTTCTACTTTTTAATTATGTTATTTTTCAATTCTATCTAATTTCGTTTTGTTATTCTCTTCTTTCTTTTTTAAAATCTGCTTTTTTATTCTATTGTTCTTAAAAATTCTGCTTTTTAATTATTTTTTATTTTAAATCTATTTTTTAATTCTATTATTATTTGTCCTTTCCAATTCAAATCTGCCTTGTTTCTTTGAGCAATGGTCCATTTACTGTGTGTGTAGTTTTATTAATCATTTAGTTGCCACTACGCCATCCGCCATATATAATAAAAAATATTTTATTTTTCAATAAATAATAATTATTAACAATTCAATCAATATTGCAATTTTAATTTATATATTTTATTTTCTTAAAACGGAAGAGCTACTTATTCATTCAGGGTTTATTTAAACTTATTTTACATTTCATTCAGGGTTTATTTAAACTTATTTTACATCACTTAAAATAAATGCTGATATTAATATTCAAATATATCAACATAAAAAATATTCATATGCTCTCTTCATTTTATTTTAATAAGCCTCTAAAGTAATTTATGAATAAATAATCACTTAAGTTTCTAAAAATAGCTCATTAAATAAATATTTTATTATGTCCCTTCAGATTTTGTGCTGAACGTTAAATATTATATGTCACCTTTTAATATATAATTTTATAATTTTATTTATTTCACCTGCTATTTAGCTTACGCTATTTGCCCGCTATTTTACGCTATCCTACCAATTTTACGCTATTTTTCGCGATCCTCGATTAACAACACTGGAATTAGAAAATCGACTTGGTCATTTAAAGAGGATAGAATTAGACAAGCAGAAGTGGCAAGGGAAAGAAGTACAGAGAGATGTGCAAAGCAAATTGCAGCCAAGCAACATCACCAATATCCATATCCATGAATGAAATGGCAAGCATAAATTAAAATTGCACTCTTTACTCACAAGCATTGTGACTGATGAGTGATAGCAGAATCGATGCACAATTACACAAGACATATCATTTAGACAATTACACAATACACTTCAAAATCCCTCTGTGGAGAGAACTATGAACGAAAACAAATAAATATGTTTGCAGGGGGTCAACAGACAACCCTTTTTCCACCCAATGAGTTAACCGACATTTCGTTAGAGTGCATACCTAGTGGTACAAGTGGTGAACCGGGTGGAGGTGGCGAACTCGAGAGGCCTATGAAACAGAGCTTTTGTGTTAGCGTAAACTAATAAGATATAAACAAGAATATCAAAACCACACCAGAATGTAAATAAGGATAGAATTCAAACAAGTTCGAATGCAACATACCTAAAAACCAGTAGATCCAGAAACCCAGGAATCCAAAAACCTAAAAAGAAAGAAAATGCAATGTAAAACCCTTGTCACCACCAAAGGAATTCAGATACATTTCATTCATAAGCAGCAAATTAATTCCAATCACAAGATCCATGTACATGCAACTTCATGTTCTCTTTCTTATCATACAAACCCCATATCTTATGTCAAAACAACAATAATTCATCAATCAAATGCATAAATTAAATTAAATTAAATTAGCAGTTAAAACATATATAAAAAAATGTCAGATGTCAGATGTCAGATGTCAGATTGCAATAAATCCTAAATAACTCAAGAAGCAGTTATTGCCATTGATTGGTTTCAAAATTGCATTAGCTCTCTAATTTAACCAGCCAGCCATATATCAATAATAATCAGCACTCATAAGACAGCAACTAGGCCACCAATGAGTTCAATTGTTCAAAACAATTATAGCAAACTAGGAAGAAAAACCAGGATAGGACAATAGGAAACCGTCCCCTGCACAAGCACTCTACATTGTGGGTCAAATCATACAATCAATTGCAATGGACTTAATTTCAAATAAAATTTCACAAACAACAATAATAAAACTTTTTAATCGTGAATCGATTGGAAAAATAAAAATGCAAACCAATCTTGCAGAAAACATCATCCCCTTTCTTGGTCAATATGTTCCCTAAAACTCGCCTATAATGATAATACAATTCATACTCGGTGGCCCCAACCCAAATTAGGTTAGCATCAAGCACTGTGTGTGTGAATTCATTCTGGAACAAACGATTGTGGAAGGAACAGAAGAAACAAAATCTAAAGAAAACAAAGCGGAGAAACCGAACAGTAAAAATCAACAAATAAATAGTAAAGATCGAAAGGCGTAAACTTACTTGATAATCAAATCGACGAACAGTGGCTGCTACTTCAATAATCGAAGATGGAGAAGATAGATACGATGCGACGGAGGAAGAGTCTGCGGTGGCTCCAAGCAAAGTCAAAATCACGATCGGTGAGTCTGCGGTGGCTCCAAGCTTCAAGCTCCAAGCTGAAGCTTCTCGAATCTTCAAGCTTCTCGAATCTTCAAGCTTCAAGCTCCAAGCTCCAATCACGTGGTTCTTGCAACCGACGGTGGCTCCAAGCTTCTCGAATCTCTTGCGAAGCTGTGAGAAGAGAGGAGAGACTGGGATTTGCGAATTGCGACTGGGGCTGGCCGCTGGGGGAGACGGCGATTTGCGAATTGCGACTGGGGCAGGCCGCTGGGGGAGACGGCGATTTGCGAATTGAGAGAAGAGAATTGAGAGAAGAGAATTGCGACTGGAGGCTGGACGAGAATTGAGGTGAGGTTCTGTTCTGGCCAAATAAAGAGCTTACCGACGACCATTTTAAACTTATCGACGGTTTAACCTGTCGGTAAACGACACGGGATTAGCGACGGGCTAACCCGTCGGAAAAACTCCCCATTACCGACGGTCAATGGCCGTCGGTATTCAAAAACAAGCGGGAATTTTCCAAAAGTCACGATTTATCGATGGACATTCACCGACTGCTTGTGTCCATCGCTAAAAAAGCGGTTTTCCGGCGGCTTAACCCGTCGGTAATATCCAAAATACGACGGGTCGCGTTTTCCGACGGGTAAGGCCGTCGGAAATCCCGCTTTTTTAGCGACGGACTCAAGCCGTCGGTGAATGTCCGTCGGTATCTGAACTATTTCTTGTAGTGTTCATATCCACCACGGCACAGCCGTGGCATAAGGCACGGGCAGGCCGTGCCTCTTCAAATCTTGCCGTCTTTTGGTATTTTGGCCTCCGAGTTGGTCGCAACATCCGTCTATGTGATTTAGCTCCGCTTTCCTAGGCCAATAACCTTCTTTTCTGCACAACTGAACTCAAACCAAGTGCATTATCTAAATCAAGCAAAATGCATGAGAACTATGGGTTAAAACCACTAAAATGACTACGATGCAATGCAAAACTAACAACAAACTATATGCTATAATGAACGCATCACACGTGAATGCAAAATAGGATTCTTAGTCAAACAAATTGCAGATGTATTATCACAATATATAGGAATGTTACTTTCTTGATGGTCAGTATCAACAAATTTAATTTCAAATATCTCTTTCTGAACACAGTCTCTAATGAAGTGATGTTTAATTCAATATGTTTAGCACGTGAATGCAAAATAGGATTCTTAGTCAAACAAATTGCAGATGTATTATCACAGTATATAGGAATGTTACTCTCTTTAATCTGATAGTCCTCAAGCTGATACTTCATCTATGGAAGTTGTGAGCTACAGCTTGCTGCAGATATGTACTCAACTTCTGCTGTGGATAGTGCAATTGTGCTTTGTCTTTTGCTGGACCACGAGATAAGGTTTTCTCCAAGAAATTGGCATCCACCACTTGTGCTCTTTCTTTCAATTCTATCTCCAGCAAAGTCAGCATCACAGAAACCTACTAACTTATAATTATCTGAATTCTTATAAAGCAAACCAAGGTTAGTAGTTCCTTTGAGATACCTGAAGATTCTCTTAACAGCAGTTAAGTGAGATTCTCTAGGATCAGATTGGAATCTTGCACATAAGCACACACTAAACATAATATCAGGCCTTGAGACAACAAGATAAAGGAGTGAACTAATCATATCTCTATATATCTTTTGGTCTACCTTTTTACTGGATTCATCTTCGCTTAGAGCGCATGTTGGATGCATTGGTGTGCTCACTGGTTTGGTCTCCTCATAATTGAACTTCTTCAAAAGTTCTTTTACATATTTAGTCTGATGGATATAGGTTCCATTTTGACATTGCCTGATTTGAATACCAAGGAAGAATTTCAATTCTCCCATCATACTCATTTCAAACTCATTCTGCATAAGCTTAGAGATTTCATCACAAAGAGATTCTTTAGTAGCACCAAAGATAATATCATCAACATATGTTTGAACTACAATAAAATGCTTTTAAGATGATTTTCTAAAGAGTGTAGTGTCCACCTGTCCTCTTTCAAAACCATTTGACATTAAAAAGGAAGTTAGTCTATAATACCAATCTCTTGGGGCTTATTTAAGACCATAGAAAGCCTTTTTAAGTTTGAAGACATGCTCTGGATAAGCATTATTTTCAAATCCAGGTGGTTGTTTTACAAACACTTCTTCACTTATAAAACCATTTAAAAATGCACTCTTTACATCCATCTGATATAAAGTAATGCCACTACAACACAAAACGAAATAGATAACGCTTATTGTTTGCCTTCGCTAGTGCTTAAAAGCGCTTCCTATTTAGCCGCTAGTGATCCTGGTTCGAACAGACAGCGTTTTAAAAGCACTAGTAAAAAATGGCATCGCTAGTGCTTCATTGAGAAAGCGCTAGTATTTTTGAGAATAGATAGCGCTTCCTTAAAAAAGCGTTATCTATTATCAACAATAGATAGCGCTTTCTCAAGGAAGCGCTAGCTATTCTCCTTTTTTTTTTGTTTACAGTAGCTGTATAACATAAGTAGCTGTATAACAAATTATAACAAATGTTTCAAATATATTAAACTAAAATTATAAAATTCATAAATTACATTAAATTCACAACAAATAATAATTTTGACACAAAACATTTTGTATCAATGATACATGTATTAAAAGTGGTAATTACAAGGGGGATTTAGCACAGGTACTGCATACAGGTACTCATGTAGTACCTGTGCTACGTCCCCCTTGTAATTACCACTCTTTTTATGTGAGCCCACATGCCCTCAAAAATTTCTGGTTTTCTACTTCTAACAGAGAACAGATGAAAAAATTCACTTCTTGGAACAGATTGCACTCAAGTAAGATAGATACCAGAGATCCCTTGACATGCCTGAAATTTTACGTAGGTAGAAAATGAAAATCCCCAGTACTGAAGCTACCTCGTTTATATCACAGTGTTCTGCCCTGAGTTAATTAAGTCTGTCCCTCCACAAAGCTAGAGTTACATCTTCATCATCATCTATGTTTCATATCCATTTGCTTTTTATGCTCAACATTTTTAGAATGCAGTTGTTCCTATTTTAATTAATAGGAACAACTGCATTCTAAAAACGCTGAGCATAAAAAGCAAATGGATATGAAACATAGATGATGATGAAGATGTAACTCCAACTTTGTGGAGGGACAGACTTAATCATGATATAATCTGGATTTGATATGTACCTATGACCACAAGAAATAGTAGTTGGGTCAAAGAATATCTCCCAACAAACACATCATGACAAAACAAGGAAAATTGCTGGCTTAGGAACAGAAGGAAAAAAGAGAACTCTCAGTTGCTCAAATAAAACTTGTATTATTTTATGCCAAAGTACAAAGTGATGAGCCCTATTTATACTATTCTAGGAGGGCTATCAAAATACAGAAAATTAATCTAGAATCATTTAAAGTATTTAGTGATTACAAGAAAATTCTGGAAATGGTTCAAAGTAAGTGGTGGACGATGCATTTAAGTGGATGGTGGGGGTAGACGGTGCATTCATGGTACTTGGGCTTGATGGGAGTTTGGAAAGTAAATGGATTTCTGTATCAGTTGCATTCCAAGAAAATAATGAAAATAAGAAAGTTGAATCCATCTCCAAAGTGTCTAAATTCAAAACATGCAAGTATATACTAAAATGAAACAAGGAGCTTCTAACAAAGATGTGCTACCTACATACCAAAACATTAACAAAATAGTTTCCCACTCAATCTATAATTTGACAGTCCATTAAACACTAAAATTAACAGTAGCGTTATCAAGTTTACTTAAGGTTTTGAAGATTGAGTTTTTAATTCAAATTCAAATACAATGAATTGGAAATTTCAGGGAAAAAAGATTTAGAAAACCCCCTCCCCTAACTTTTTCCAACAAACAACACCCATAAGGTAAAACATAGGAAGGTAGATCGAATATGTCTAAAGCAAGCATATAGACATTCAACTAAGAATGGGATCAATCCTAACTTGTTATACCTGACTAATATCCTCCAGAAGGAATTTTTCTGAATCTCCAGAAAGCAAATTTGGCCTCACCTCTACAAATAACACCATCCACTGGAAATAAAATTCACCAAAAAACTTAATGAAACAAATAAATTTCTTAATCCAACAAATAAATAATTCCCAAAAAAAAAAAACCAAACTTGCTAACAAATGAACAAAGTGCTACTAATACTCACAGAGGCGGTGTCCACCCAAAGCTGCGAGATGAATCCCAAGCTAAGAACAGATCAAATGCTTATCACCTGCTTCGCCAACAAATTCGACCTTCTTATCACTTGTTTACCTCTTCTTAAATCAGCTTACCATTAAATTTCTCAACTTGACCCTCTTTTCTCAATTCCAGATAAATTGCAAAAGGCAAGAAATTTGAATAAAACATGGCACAACTGCCTATCACATGAAATATAGGCAATTGTGTCTTGTTTCCTAAAACATGAACATGTTTTAGACAACAAGACACAATTCCTATATTTCATTTCATTATGGCATGTTGGGGCTGCTTCCATTGGACCTGGAGCTCAGCGCTGCGGAAACGGTATTGTTACAACTGGTTTTGGATAGTTTAGGAGAAAAGGGTGCGTGGGAATTTGGGTTGAGTTGGGTTCTTGTTGTCAGTTTTTCACACTAGGCGTTGTTTCACTTGTAGGGTTAGGGCTGATAGAAGAAAAAAGGAGGAGAAGAGAGGAAGAGGGAGTGGCTGCCATGGCCATCTCCTAGGTTAGGGTTTAATGGTGGAGGGATGAAGGAAAAAGAGAATAAGAGAGAGAAGGGAGGATCCGAACGGCCTCTCTTTTGGAAAAGGCGGGGGTTTTGAGGAGGATGTCGCTACAGAAGAGGACATCGCAGTCGGTGAGATGGCGGTCGAGGGTGGCGAGGAGGGAGTCGAGGAGGCTCTATGTGTAAAGCTTGTCGCGGGGTAAATCTGGGGAGTGGGACTGTTGAGCGAGGGAAATGGCATCGTGGAGGGTTTGGAAGATGGAGTGGAGGAGTCCGAGGGAGAGACGGCATGGGAGGGAAGAGGTTAAGAGGGAACGCATGGGAGGACATAGAGTTTCAGAGTAAAAGAGAGCAAATTAATGAGGGAACGCATGGGAGGGAAGGTTAAAATCTAGTTATCAGGTAAGGTATTAGCTAGCGCTTTCTTGGAGAAGTGCTAGTGAAGGCCAGTTCACAGAATCATAGATAGCGCTTCCCTAGGGAAGCGCTAGTGAAGATCAGAAAATTGATAGCAATTCCTGGAGGAAGCACTAGCGATGTCCTTATGGGTATTTTTAGTAGCGTTTCACCGAAGAAACACTGTCTATTTGTTCATTTTAACTAGCGCTTATTCTATAAAACGCTAGTAAAGGCCCACACATATTTTTAGCCAGCGCTTTCAGAAAGAAGTGTTGTTTAAGGTGGCGCAATTTTTTTTAATAATCTGTTGTAGTGTCCCATGATGTGCAGCAAATAATAGTAAAATTCTAATTGCTTCTAGACTAGCTAAAAGTTTTTAGTATTATCTATACATTTCTCTTGCGAATACCCTTGAGCAACTAGTCTGACTTTATTTCTTACCACTTTGCCATCTTCATCAAGTTTGTTTCTGAAAACCCACTTGGTTCCAATGGCTTGCTTATCCTTTGGTGGAGGCACACGCTTCCAAACATCGTTCGTCTGGAATTGATTAAGCTCTTCTTGCATAGCAAGTATCCATCCATCATCAGTTAGTGCTTCATCAATCGTCTTAGGTTCTATTTCTGACAACAATGCAAAGTCAGAGTGTTCCCTAAGAGACAATCTTGTTCTAACTCTATCACTTGGTTCACCAATGATCTAGTCCTTTGGGTGATGAGTTTTGAACTTCCAGTCTTTTATGGTCTCTTCTTGAGTCTTGTCACCGGACGCAGAATCAGAGTTAGCACCTGTGACACCATCATCTGTTCCTTTGCTTATCTGCATATCTGCAAAGATCACATCTAGCTCTGACGTTTCATTGTCTGGCTTCTTATCATCAAATCTCACATGCATTGATTTATCAACAGTTAATGTTTCTTTGTTGTATACTCTATAAGCTTTAGAGAGTTTAGAATATCCCAAAAAGATACCTTTGTGTGATGAATCAAATTTTTCAAGACTGTCCTTCGTATTGAGAACAAAGCAGTCACACCCAAATTGGTGAAAATATGAAATATTGGGTTTTCTTCCTTTCCACAGTTCATATGGAGTCTTATTAAAAATGGGTCTTAGATAGATTTATTTTGAATATAACAAGCAGTGTTTACAGCTTCTACCTAAAAGTGTTTTGCAACATTAGTTTCATGAATCATGGTTCTGGCCATCTCTTGAAGAGATCTATTTTTCCTTTCTACAACACCATTTTGTTGTGGTGTTCTAGGAGAAGAAAAATTGTGAGAGATGCCATGCTCTTCACAAAAGTTTTGAAATAATTCATTTTCAAATTCTCCACCATGATCACTTCTAATTGTTGTAATGATCACTTCTAATTGTTGTAATACAAAAACTTTTTTCATTTTTGCATTTGTTTGCAGAAAACAGAAAACATTGTGAATGACTCATCCTTGTGAGCAAGAAATTTTACCCATATCCATCTAGTATAGTCATCAACAATTACAAGACCATATTTCTTTTCAGACAAAGATACAGTTCTGGTTGGACCAAATAAATCTAAATGTAAAAGCTCAAGTGGCCTTGAGGTGGAAACAATATTTTTAGATTCCAATGAAGATTTTGTTTGTTTTCTTTTTTGGCATGCTTTACAAAGGGCATCAGACTGATACCTAAGATTTGATAAGCCTCTAACAAGTTCCTTATTGTTAAGCTTTGAGATTAACCTCAAGCTGGCATGACCTAATCTTTTGTGCAAAGTCCACTGTTCTTCATCAAGTGACAAAAAGCACTTGATGTTTTGATTTGCCAACTCAGAGAGTTTTATTTTATAGATATTGTTCTTTCTTTTTGCTTTAAAGAAAATGGAGCCATCTTTCGTGCTCTTGACTATACAGGCATTATCACTGAAGGCAACATCATAACCACTATCACATAATTGACTTACGCTTAGTAGGTTATGCTTCAGGTCATCAACAAGTAAAATATTATCAATAGAAGGTAGAAATTTCTCACCAACTCTTTCACTTCCAGTGATTTTACCTTTCTGGTTTCCTCCGAAACCTACTATTTCACTCTCTTTAAGTTGAAGTTCTTGGAACATACGTCTTTCTTCCGTCATGTGACGTGAGCACCCATTGTCCAAGTACCAGGACTGGTGTTTCAACTCTTTTGCTAAGTAAATCTGCAACATATACAATCTTATCCGTAGGTAACAAAATCTTTTTGGGTCCTTTTTTGTTAGTCCTAGAAGGAAACTTGTCCTTCATATTTTTCAATTCATAACAAGTACTTCTTATGTGACCTTTCTTATTGCAGAAAGTTCATAGCAAACACTATGATCATTGGTATCTTTGGATTTCAAATTTGTGTTTTGAAAGGTAGGTTCCTCTGGTTTGTAACCAAGACCCTTTTTACCATTTTGGCTTACGCCCCAAATCATATATGCTTGTTTGCTTCGTGTCACACACTCAGCAAGAAATCTTTGAAATCCCTCTTCATATTTTGAAGAGTTACTTTCAATCTTTTCTTCAATCTTAGAGCTATCATTCACCAAATGGTGATTTTCAGCTTTGAGCTTATCATTCTCCTCATTGAGTATTCGAAATTCTTTTGAAAGTTTTGAGTATTTCTTTTTCAAAGCTTTATACTCAATGTTGAGCTTAAAAGACTCATTTAAGAGCTCATCAAAAGCTTTTTGAATATCAGAAGATGAGTTAGAATCTACCTCTTCTTCTTCTTCTTCATTGTCTGATCCCATGGTAGCCATCAGAGCCATGTTCGCTTGTTCCTCATCATCATCATCAGACGATGGTGAATCAGAATCATCCCATGTTGCCATGAGACCCTTTTTCTTTTTACCTTTGAAAGCAACTTTCCTTAGTTTCTCTTTCTCGATTTGTGGACATTCAGACTTGAAATGTTATGGCTTCTTTCACTCATAGCAGACTACTTAGCTTTTGTCCTTGTAGTCATTCTTTTCCCTTGAGTCTTTCCTTTCCCTTGATCCTTCTTGTGGAATTGCTTCCTGAATCTTCCTTTGTTTTTCCACATACGTTGAATTTTCCTTGAAATTAAGGAAATTTCTTCGTCTGTGTCTTCACCACTCTCATCAGACGATCCTTCATTTGTTTCTAGTTCAGCTTGAAGAGCTTTAGAGGAGGAAGCTTTGCTTGTAGATTTCAAAGCTATAGACTTTGATTTCTTAGGAGGTTCTTCCTCTTTTATGTCAAGCTCATGAGCTCTCAGGGAACTGAGAAGATCTTCAAGTCACAAGGCATTCAGGTCCTTGGCTTCTTGAATAGCCGTGACCTTGGGTCTCCATTTCCTTGGCAGGATTCTTAAGATTTTCTCCACGTGATCAGCAGTAGTGTAGCTTTTCTTAAGAACTTTTAGACCATGAACTAATGTATAAAATCTTCCAAACATAGTTTTAATGACTTCTCCCTCTTCCATCTTGAAGAGTTCATATTGTCGACAAGAATGTTAGCCTTCATTTCTTGCACCTGAGAGGTACCCTCATAGGCCAAGGACAATGAGTCCCAAATTTCTTTGGTAGTTTCATTCTTCCCACATTTCTCGTACTTTTTCTCAGAAATAGCACAGATAAGAAAACATCTTGCATTCTAATTTAGTTGATAAGCTTTCTTATGCTCATCTTCCCACTTATCCCTAGCAATGGGTTTATTCTTGGAATTAACTGGTTCAGTGTATTGTTTTTGAACCATATCTTGGAGTTCGAGTTGTTGAGGCTCGAAGAAGGTTTTCACTTTATCTTTCCAGTAGTCATAGTTTTTTCCAGTGAACAAAGGAGGGCGGTTAACATGTCCACCAGCTTTATTGCTTGCCATAGATAAAGAATAAGATCTTTTCCTCTCACACGGTTAAGTGCTCAACTAAGAGGCCGAACTCTGGTACCAATTGAACGTGGCAAAAACACAAGGAAGGGGGTTAGAATTGGGTTTTAGAAATCTTTTCGAAATAATTGTGTGTTTTTGAAAATCTTTTCAAATAACTCTTTAACAAAAATAATACTGTGAGTAAGTAAGGAGAAGAGAAAGAGTAGAACATAGTGATTTATACTAGTTCACTATCACCAGATAGCTACGTCTAGTCCTTTCAAAACCCTTGAAGGATTTCTCCACTATAATCAACCTGATTACACTTGAGAGTATATTGCCAAACTGGCTATACTCACAACTTCTTAAAACGACTTAGTGCAGTCAAGCCTCTAAGGAACACAGCCACAACTGGGCTAAATACAAGGTTCAAAAGTAGTTTGAAACAATAACAATAACTCTCAGCAGAGAGGATTTACAATGAAAATCTTAAGCACAAAGAATAGCTTTCTAACAGAAAGAATAAAACGTTTAATTGCTTAATTAATGTGATCTCAGAGACTTGGAATGATATCTTGGTTGCTCACTTCGTTAACCTACTTAAGTGAATGAAGTAAGGTATATATAGCCAGGGTTGGGAATAGTGTCGTTGTAACCTAACAACTCTTTCACCAATAGACAAAACTTCAGATCCACTTTTGGTGGATTTTAGCAAGTCATGTCACTTTCAACTCTGCGCTTGTATACTGACATAGCAGACAATTGTAGGATCTTGTCCCTTGTGAGCTTTTTGAATATGAGACACTTTCAGAGCAAGTTTTCTAATGATTATATCCGTTGACATTCCCTTTGGCCTTTGATTCCTCGTACATTAAAATACTCATAAATGAGGTCTCTTTAATACTTGAAGTAGCCTTTAATGAACACTCAGTCTGACGATGCTTGACACTGAGATACTCTGTTCACCAGAGTGAGCTTGAATCGGAGGCAAGTTCTTCAGTACAAAATATGTTGGCCTTTCATATAATGGAGTCATGTAGTATCGGACAAAGGTATCCACTGAGTAATCTAATCAGAGCATGGTCTCATCAAAACATAGTCTATCAGAACGTTGACCTTATCAGAGCATGATCTTCAGAGTGAGGCTATTAGATGATCACATAATCCACATTTTCCAGACGATCACTGCCAGACTCAGACAAATGAAACAGAGGGTGAAATGCACACATAGGCATAGTCTACTGAGACATTTCCTTCTGATGATCAATGACTTCTACACACTAATAAATACATCAGAGGATAAATTGTTCTATTAATTATTTGTTATCATCAAAACAATTAAGAGTCATTGTTTCTGAATCCACTTGATTCCAACAATACATATATGTATATATGTATGTGTGTATAAGATAATTTATATGTTTAAATACAGTTAATATTAATGTTTATATAACAAATGTTTATGAAGTATAATTTGTTATAAAGTAACAACATTTATATAACATCATGAAACAAATAACATATCTAGAGAAGTAAAATCAAAACATATGTGTCTTATAAAATGTTAAATAGACAATTTATTTGATTTACTTTAAAACAAATTTTGTGCTTCAAAATCTTAGATCCACTTTTTTTTTGTTATAAGATCAACCTATGTTACTTCATGGATTGAGGTTTATATTAAGTTCGGAAATTTTATTAACCCAAAAATAAAATCAATATATAACATATCTATTTATTAAGAAAGGAACTTATCCTAATTTATTTTTTTTAAAAAACAGATAAACTTAAAATAAGTATTCAAAGGTATTTGAACTATAATCAAATAAATATGTATTTATTAATCATATTGTGTGCGTTTTTAGTATATACATATATTTGATTTGATTATATGAATTTATTATTTATGCCAAATAGATATGTTTTATATATGAGTCCACACACTGAACCCGAATTTGAAAACCAAATCACGGAATTGCACACTGGAGATGAAGAAGAGGAACCGGACGACAACATACAATGAAGGCGGCTGCGGTACTAGTTCATCTTTCTTGTTCTTACAACTTACTTGTCTTGTAAATCTCTATTACTACTCTTTGGGTTTGATATATTCCTTTGTCATCTCTGTTACTACTCTTTTATTGAATATAAACAGACCTAAATTTGATTTTCGTATTTTAACAAGCTGTAGTTTGTCCCATATGAATGCTTTGAAACTAATCTAAGATCTTATACCAATCATGTGTTTGATTTAATATTCTTTAGTTGTTTAAATATTAGGAACTAAGTTAGGTTACTACTTGATTTTTTACCAAATGCGTGATTTTTAGATATATGTGTTTTTATTTTTTGTGAATTTTGTGTGAATCAAAGGCCTAATCTTAATTGTTGCTTCTGGAATTTTTTGTAAAAAATAAAAAATAAAAAATAAAAAAAATCAGAGTTGCAATACTTGTGATAGATATTTGAATAGTTCATGGTCAATCAATGTTATGCATTTAGTACATAATTTTGATATTTACCAACCAAATAGCTACAATCAAATTCATTAGAAAATATCTCAGCAGGAGGTGCAAATTTGAAAATGGTTTTGGGCACAGACGTTTGTGGTTATTTAGCAACTTGAGTGTTCTTCTCAAAACTCAATTTATAAGGGTGTCTTGTTGAACGGTAATCACTGCTATTTGTAATAACTTTGAATTTTGACAGCACGTAGATCTCATCCTCATCAAATTTGGATTGAAAGATATAAATGGTTGATCACGAATAAAAACACCTATTCTATCACCCTGTATGATGGAACGAAACCGTGTTAAAGGTTATTGAAAAGAATCTCGATAAAAAAATTAAAAAATTTATTAAAAAACCTACCTTGTTGTCCATAAGGACTAACTCTAGGGAGAAAACCTTTTCCTTGTCTTTAGGATCCGATACTAACCATTTGCGCACAATGCTAACCAATAATCGCAAATTTAATTATTTGATAGCAATAATATCTGAGACTTGTTCGTATTTTGGAGCTATTTGTTAAGTGTAGAAGATGGTAAATAGGTATGAAACATGTAATTAGTTAGAATATGATTTGTTCTTCTAGTGTAATAGGTAGATATATAATTAAAATTCTGGCAAATTAGGGTAAATGGTAGTGTATTACGGTTGAGACTATTGTAGCCTTACCCTAATAGAGATTCGGGTAAATCGTGATTCATGTAATTATTTAAAAATACAGTTACCTTTTTTCTTTTTGATATGGTTTAACATATTTAACATGTGTTTTAATTGTGTAAAATTAATGTGCATAGATTTGTAATGTAACTGCATTATATTCATCATTTTACCATGAACCTGTTTTTTTTCCTTCAATAATTCCGTGTAATATTGGTTTGAATTTGATACAGTTAACGTTACCATGTTATGGGTAATTAATGTTCGTGATTGCAATTATTTCTTTGATTACTTACATACCATTTGTTCCACAAATTGCTTTATTTGGACGATTTTGGATTTCATACATTAATTATGTTTGATTGTTTTTTCAAATTGGAGATTTAATGTCAGTTGATTATGATGTATAAATTGGGTTGACTGATGACACATTTTTATTTTAGACATTTTATGTGTAGTCGAGATTTGCATGTACGATGTTAGTTAATTTCTTTCATTACTTTCATACCAATTTTTTTCCAAAAAATTCCTTATTTGGACGATCTAGAATATCAAATAATAATTACGTTTGAATGCGACTTTAGATTTCCACGTAGCATTTCATTTGATTACGTGGTATTAGTTATTGCATTAGGAAGCAACATTTGTCAAATTATCTTTTTTAATCTCTTCATGTTTATATATAATAGAGATAGAGATTTTACTATGAACCTGCTTTTTTCCCCCTTCAATAATTCCGTGTAATATTGGTTTGAATTTGATACAGTTAACATTACCATGATAGGGGTAATTAATGTTCGCGATTGCAATTATTTGGTTGATTACTTACATATATACCATTTGTTCCATAAATTGCTTTATTTGGACAATTTTGGATTTCTTACATTAATCACGTTTGATTGTTTTTTCAAATTGGTGATTCAATGTCAGTTGATTATGATGTATAAATTGGGTTGACAGATGACACATTTTAATTTTAGATGTTTTATGTGTAGTCGAGATTTGCACGTACGATGTCAATTAATTTCTTTCATTACTTTTATACCATTTTTTACAAAAAATTCCTTATTTGGATGATCTAGAATATCAAACAATAATTATGTTTGAATGCAACTTTAGATTTCCACGTAGCATTTCATTTGATTACGTCGTATTAGTTATTGCATTAGGAAGCGATATTTGTCAAATTACATTTTTTTAATCTCTTCATGTTTGTATATAATAGAGATACATGACGTCCAAATTTGTTTTGTCAAAAAAAACAGAGACATCCTAATTTAAAATTATTATTCTAAATTATTTGATGAGTTAATCAAATTTAATAATATTTAATATGACGTATAAAAAAGTAATACATCTTATAATATATAAATGTATTTTTTAATTTTAATTTATAAATATAAAATAATTATAATATTAAATAAACATGTATTACATTTCGGTGCAAGACACAGGTTACAAAGCAAGTTTGATAAAATAAGGTGGGAAGTGCAACTAAGTCTATAAATCAGTGTGGAAAAAATAAATGCACTTGACAGGCCTATAAAAAAAAAAAAAGCTTCCTAAAATGAAAATTATTACCTAATTTGTAACGTGGGTATATGATTCCAGTCTCATGAATGAAATCTCTTAAGAGCACAAATATTATTCTTTAAATATTGGTTTCTATGTACATTGCATAAAGAGAATATTGCGTGTTCTTGTCACGATTTTGGTTTTTTTTTTTTTAAAAAAAATCATTTTGCCGAGGGGTTCTTCACTATAATTAAAAACACACCAAAAAACATTATATATTCCTACAAGAAAAAATTGGCTTTCAGTTGTTCAGATGGCGTTTCTCTTTCTATTTCTTAGTTTGAGCATATCATGCTATGGAGTTGGTGCAGAAAACAACAATATACCAGAAATGCAGCACAGTTTTACTCGATCACAGGTTCTAGAGCACATCCTATAGTAATAAGTAATTCTACCTTTTAAAATATACAATTTTGAAAACATTTCTAAATGTTCTTCACTGATTTACTTGATGTCATTTTGTTTACATATACAGGAAGCAATGGATAGTGACTTTGATTGCGTTGATATCTACAAACAACCTGCTCTTGAACATCCTTTACTGAAAAATCACAAAATTCAGGTAATTCACGGTCGCGATTTGAATAAACTTATTTGTCAATTAAAGATGCAATATGATCAAGAAAATGACAGTTGTATTAAATTGAATAACCTATGATTTGGAATTTGTGACATTAGGTTTTTGTTAATTTGTTTCTGTAATTCTAATGTTTTTATAGATTATACTTTCTACAATCTCGCGGATGTATTCAACACCCACAGCTAATAATGCTTCATAGATTTTAACCTGCTTTAAAATAAATCTTGACTGCATACATTTTTCAGATTTTTTTGGTTTTAGTACACTGGCTATGGTTATGACGAATTCTATATTATTTTATATTTTAGAATTTTTGAAGTATTTGTATGATTAAAAAGTTTAATGAACTAGGAAAGCATTTCTTATAATACGCTCAAAATAAAATGAAACATTCATTTCGTTTGTTCTTGTTGTTTTCAAATTTTCAAACGAAATTGAAATATATATTTTTATTTTATATATTGTTTTACTCTACTTTTAACGTATATGAAATATAGAATAAAATTACTATAGTCTCTTAAATTTTAAAAGTAAATTTCTTTCAATAGAGTATAAAAATTACAAAATGTGCCAAGCTATTATTTGGAATTCAATTTTTTTTCTTCATAATTCATGTAAAGAGAAATATTAGTAATATACTTTTTATTATTAAGTGAAAGTGTTGTTTTGTGAATTCCTTTCAACCCAAATCGTTTTGAGCTTAATAAAACCTTGTTTTTGGTTTATTCGTTGCAAGCTCAAACCAACTTACTCAAGGGACAGGATGCAGAGCACATCATCTTATATTCCCAACACTTTTAAAACTCACAATTTCAGAACAAGATGTCCACCGGGAAGTGTGCCTATTCACAGAATAAAAATGAGGAAACAAATGAACAGTACTTCTTCAGAATCACAAAATGAATATTTACGTCAATATTCTCAAAGTTATCCTGGCCATCACGTAAGTGTATAAATTTTAATTGATTATATATAATTCTACGTTTGACTTTGGATATATTTTGCTATTAATTGGTTGCCATTATGTTGTGTGCGTACGTAGACACAATGCTTTATGAGTTTTATTTGATTTAAACATTTGTCATACATAGTAAGGTATACTTCATGAGTAATATAAAATCTCGAATTTATTATTTTATAATTCAAATCAAAGGCAATAGCTTTGACAAAGAAAGTCAATTTTTTATATAAAAAAGAAAGTTAAATTTACCAAAACTATTCATTTACTTTGACTTAGCAAATTAAACTTTCTTATTTTTAGGGAAAACAAATTAAACTTTCTAAATAGTTGGTTCTTGACATAATTATGGGGTCTATAATTCACTCGTTATTGCCCATATTCTTCTAAACAAAAAGTTAAATTTAAACACAAGATTAAGTAGCCCCGGACGTTTTCTAGGTTAGGTATCGCTAACAGAACCCCTTTTTTTCCCTAACAACACCCTTATAGTATTTTGGACTAGTTTTCGGAATGCTTTTTTTTTTTCTTCCTCAAAAACTAGTTTCTGAAAAGCACAATAATACTCTAAAAATAGTTTCTGGAACCCTAGGGAGTAATGGTGGAAAAAATATGTGTTGTTACTAATACCCTTCCACTTTTCAAAACCTTTTGGAATAGTTGTTTCTTGAAAAATGAAGAAAGAGAAAAAAAAACCATTGAAGCTTATGTTGAGAACCAACGAAGATTGGTCCAGTTAGTAAGGATTCGACTCATATCCCATATGGATGTGGGTTCAAATTCTTGAAAATGATGAAAGAGAAAAAAGGCCCATTAGAGCTTACATTGAGAACCAACGAAGATTGACTCACTTGGTAAGGATTCGACTCATATCCCATATGGATGTGGGTTCGAATCACGTTATCAATTATCGATGTGAGTACCTCATTAGTGGACAATATGTAAGTACCTTTGTAAATGTTCTTTAAGTCTTGAGGCTTTCAATGGTCCTGGTAAGCTCCCGAGACCTAACTCACGTAAACTTTTTATTTTAATTAAAAAAACGAACTTAAGCTGAGAATATTCACACCTTCCTTGTGTTTAGAAGATTTCTATTGCTAAAAAAAGAAGTCTTCCTTTTATACTTGTTTGATGCGAGAGTCTATTATTGAATGGGAAACACTATCCTACCGAATTTTCTTTTTTTTTTATTGAGACATTTTTTAACACTTATACATAAATTAAATTAATAATGAGTACTTAAGATTGTTTAATCATACATAGTAGTTTTTTTTTTTTTACAGCAAATAATAGTTATTAGTATGTTATATTAATGGGGGAAGTTGAACTCATCACCTCCTTATCACTTCAACCATTATGTCCCTCTCCCGTACATCTTTTAGTAGTGAAACAAGTTAACGATTTCACTTTGAATATTATATTTGTTTTCACGCATTAGTTTGCCACCTTGGATACAACTCAATTGGATACAACTCAATATATGACATATCGTGGAGCAAGTGCAATGATAAGCGTATTCAATCTATCGCTTCTAGAGGACCAATATAGCATGTCCCAAATTTGGCTTCAAAGTGGTCCTCCTACACAACTCAACATTATTAAAGTTGGACTTGGTGTAAGTTAATAACTTAGTATAGTTTCTGTTTCATTACATTGTTTTTAAATAAGAAAGGAAGAATGCTTCTCTTTTTATTGGTTTCCTTTTTTGTTAATTATGTCTGTATTTATTTATGTTGTTTTTTGATACACTATATATGCGCATCACTTGCATAATGAATTATAGGTTCATCCAAGCTTCTATGGAGACATGCTACCACATATTACTGCCATTTGGACGGTAAGAAACCTGACTTAATGTTTTAAAATAATTTGATGTTAGTGATTTTGCTTAACTAGATACACACATGCAGGCAGATAACTTCCAAAACACTGGTTGCATTAATAGAGAATGCCTAGGAGGTAATTTTGTGCAAGTTGACAGTAATGCTTTCCTTGGAGCAGTCGTCACACCTCAATCTGTAATTGGATCGTCTCGCGACCAGTTCTATATAACTGTCAGAGTCAAACAGGTTTTTTTTTTTTTTTTCAAAGCCAAAATATATTATTAGGAAGTAGAAATTAAGAATACTCTAGCCTATGTATAGAAAGACTTTAGAAACCAAAGTCAGGGAAAAAAAATTATCCAACTATAAACACCACTTACAAAGCAAAGGCTAAATTATACTTTTAGTCCCTTAAGTTTATTTTAATTTTTGTTTTGGTCCCTTATGTATTAAAAAAGGGGATCACATTAGTATAATTTTTGTAACATAAAGGACCATTTTGGAACTAAAAAAACAAGAGAGATCACATTGATATAACTCTTATACATAAGGGACCAAGTTGAAACTTTTAATACATAAGAGACCAAAATAAAAATTAAAATAAACAAAAGGGACTAAAAGTGTAATTTAACCAAATAAAAAACATCTAGAGATACAATTTCCAGGATTAACACACTAATCTATAAAAAAAAATCTCTGGTTTTAGACTTTTTTAGCAAAATAATATTAATCGGGAGTAAAAGCGGTACTCCAACTATTTACAAAATTTAGATCAGATTATATGGTCTGAATACATCTCAATGGATTGCAACACGAATCAGAATATACCAACCCTAAGATAGTGTTTTGATGTAAGCTATCACGTAACTATAACTTGCTACACCTCTCTGGAATATTATTCTATTCCGAAGTAACCATAACGCCCACACAACAGCACACCAGAAAAGATGACTTACTTCCTTGAATGTCTTGCCTCGAATAATTACCCCATGTTGCAAAAAGTGATCAACTCCATTGTTAGGGAATGCTCTTGCATGTCCCAACCAAGCATAAACACCCAACCATACATTATATTAAAAAGGACAAGTAAAGAACAAGTGATTAGTGTCCTCTAATTGTTCAAAACAAAATACATAAGAATTTCCTTGCCCAGAATTGATAATACCCATATTTGCAAGTTCTCCCCGTGTTGGTAAAGCCGCCAAACAAAGATAGCAACTTTAGATGGTATTGCATTAATTGTACCATAACACTTTTAATGCCACCTGGATTCAAAATGACTGCCCCCTGTAAATTAACCAAGTGTGAATATCCCGATTTGACCGAGTAACCTTTTAATTTGTCATGACTCCACACCCATGAATCTTCACCGTTTTTCTATACCACAACCGATCCCACGTGATCCTCAAAGGAGCTAATTATTTCCTTCTCCCATGCAAATAAACATCTTCTCCACCTCCACTCCCAATTCCCAAACCCATCTCTCTCCCACCCAATTCCCCTTGTCTGCCACTCACGCTTCTTTTTCACCTGTCACCTGATATAATCTAGGATACATTTCCTTCAAAGATAATGTCCCGCACCACTTGTCCTACCAAAATTTGGTTTCCCTGCTTTTAGACTTTTGTTTGTTTCCTTAGTTGTTGATGTAATGTGATACTAAAACTTTTCAAGCGACGTTTTAATTTTTTGAATATATATGTAGGATCAATTAACTGGGAATTGGTGGCTACATATAAATGCTCAAGGCGAGAAAGATATTGGGTATTGGCCAAAGGAAATATTCACTAGCATGAATAGGGGAGCATCTTTGATTAGATTTGGTGGTGAAACCTTTACTCCCTCTAATGTGCCTAGTCCCCCAATGGGTAGTGGGATGCTTCCATATACTAATTTTTACAGCTCAGCTTATCTGGCAGCACTTCAAATTGTGGATTCAAGTTACAATCAAAATGATGTAAAACGTGAAGACATGAAACCATATTGTGACACTGGCACCAACTGCTATGACTCGTTGTACGATGGCGACCATGGAGAATTTTTCAAGCAAGCCGTTCTCTTTGGCGGGCCAGGAGGCCAATGTGGTGTATGACTACATTAAAATTATATTATATATATATATATAATAAATTATATTTAGCTTAAATTATACTTTAGATCTAGTAGCATTAAAGTTTAAAGTAAAAGGCCAAATCTAATTTAAAAACTAAAATTATAAGTTTAACTTAATTTTGAGGAGGTAAATATATTCATAATCGCATAGACGAAACCATTTCACTTAATTAATCTAAGATTATAATATAAGGAGTCGTTTTATGTCATATATATTGCAAGGGGAAATAGGAACCTAGAGGGCATGCTTCAAGAACAATATTTCCAATGCCCAATCGAAGCTATCTTTAGTCATCAATAATGAAGATAGAAATTGATGAGCAATTTAGCAAGATACCAAATCGCTACTTGTAGTACAAAAATTATCGTCCACGGGATAGTATTGTTAACTATTAATTTACTAATTTAACTATGTTTAAGCAACATAAATTCAAGTGGTTGCTCTATAACGAAAACTTTCAAAATAAAAATAGAGCAGAAAATATTTTAGCAATTTTTATAACAATAGATTCAAGCAAATCTCTCCCTAGATTTTAACAATTATGGAGAAATTGCCAGAGGTTCGATTTCACTGTCATTCTTACTAATCCCTTATATTAGATTTTAATCTGACAAGTTCATCAAAATTCAAAAAGCTGGGTTTTTAAACTTATCGCCTAATTTCTTAGGTTAATAATTCTTCCTGCTAAAAAGTATATTTCAATTCCTTGAGATATAACAATTAATCTAGCAAAAGCAATGAGAACACAATCACTCAATAATACTGAGGATAAAACTTAGGTAAGGTTCCTCAAGTGTGATTGGTGTTGTTCTTTTCACAAAACAGGATAAAAACAGTTTTGGTATTGCTAGTTATTAGAGGTTAGAGATAGTAGGAGTCGATAGAGAAAAAAAATTTACCTATTTTGTGAGAGGAACAACACCAACCACACCTAAGGAACCTTACCTAAGTTTTGTCCTAATACTTATTTGTTTGTATTCTTGTCCCCAAGGAACACACACAAATCGTTTGTTCTCAACAGCAAAATTAAATTTCAATTTCTCAATTGTGAATATAAAACTGTAAATAAACAAGAATTCAGATAACAAACTCTTAAATTAAAATAACCCATAAAATTTATATCAAAACCCAGTAACAGGGATAGCCATACAGGTAGTTCCATCTACCTCTATGATAAAAAAATAAAAACCGATTAAAGAGGATGAACAAGAATTCAGAGAACAAACTCTTAAATTAAAATAACCCAAAAAATTCATATTAAAACCCCGTAACAGGGATAGTCATACAAGTAGTTCCATCTACCTCTATGATAAAAAATAAAAACCGAATAAAGAGGATGAAAGTGTTTCACTCAAAGTGTTCAGATGCTGTTTACACTCCATCAATATTCACATGCAAAGTCCTTACCATAGGATTGGCAAAACTCTTAGAAAACAATTGAAATACAAATGCAATCGGATTTTTCACTAGTCTGTAATGGAGCTTAGGTAAGAGTGGATGCATTTTGGAACTAGGCTCTCCCTAATTGGAGTCAAGAGTCACCTTTTTCCATCTCATATTTTTAATACCCATTTCAACAAAAAGATCCCCCAAAACAAAATCTGAGGAAAAAAACAAACAAACAAACAAACAAACACAAAAATAAAACTATTTTTTTCTTCCTTTTTCTTTTTTTATTTTTCTAATTGTTTTTTCCCCTTTTTATTTCTCTTTTTTTTTCTCTGATTTTTTTTTCTTTTTTTTTGAAACAAAACAAACTAAAAAAAAAGTATACTTGTATGCCCACTCCAACCTTATAATCATTTTCCACTTTGCCCAATACCTAACACAACCATACCCCAAAGATAGTGCACTTCTCAACTCCAACTAGCAAGGACAATTGGTTTTTCAGGTAAAGGTTTGTAATGTGTCTCATAAACCAAAAAAATGGAGTTAAGGCTCAAAAGGCTTAAACAAATGATAAGATGCGAGGTTAGACATATTTGGCACTAGCTATACAAAAAATATAAATCAAGTCCACGTGTATGTAAGCAAAACGTAACAAAAATAATCAATAGTTAAGCCAAGTTCTAATGGAAAAATTGCATGGAATGAAATCACTCAAGAAGGACTTTTCAGTGTAGGTTCAAGCACTCAAGCTACTGAGAGTGAGGAAAACATACTGCCATTAGCTTCACATGATTTAAATCACTATGAATTGCTTAAAAGGTACACACTTAAACATACTAAAATGAGGGGTAATTGAACTCAACTTGATGACACTAAAATACCAAAACATGCTACAAAATAAAAATAAAAATGAAATTTAACCAAAAATAAAAATAAAAATAAAAATAAAAATAAAAATAAAAATAAAAGTAATACTCCCCTATCTTGTGCTCAAAAGATGCAATCCACAATTTTGGGGCCACCATCATTAGCGTACTCTTTAGTTCATCTTGCTCTGAGACAACATGAAACACAAAACCAATCTAACCTCAAAAACACAGACAAACATCAGTCAGCACTTGACATCCCACAATGATAGGTATATAATCAAAATACAAAATAAAACCTACACTAACAGTCTGAAAAAATACAAAACTATGTCTTGAATAAAGTAAAATAAAAACAAAACAAAAGAAAATGTGGAATCAGTCCTCAGCATCCCCTCTATCATCTGCATCCTCCTCCATGTCATCCACTGTTGCTGCATCCTCCTATGCCTCAAGATCCAACTGTAAAAACTGCTGATCCAAATCATCCAAAGTCAACATATGACCAATCTGTTCCTCAGAAATATTCATCCTCCTGGCTATCACCTGCATCAACTGACATAACTCATGCTGATTTCTTAAAATACTCTGCATAGCATGAGTACTCAACTGCTCTCTAGTAACTCTTGACACTCTAGCAGCGGGCCTAATTGGAGGCTGGTACTCCTCAGGAATCTCCCTAATCACCTGATCAATATAATTAGCATCTATGGGTTTTGTAGGTGCTATTTTCTCAATAATGGGAACTTCAACCCCTGCATTCCTAATGATGTGGGTAATCAACTGAGGATAACCCAATTTTTTCTTTGGATCTTGGGCTATCTGATAAATGTTAAAAGCAATCAACTTCCCTACATCAATGTACTTGTTAGTCATGATGCAATAAATCAATAAAGCTCTATTAACTGTAACCTCTGATTTATTAGAAACAGGCAACAATTTATCCATCACAAATGTAGCCCAAACTCTAGCCATTAGCTTCATTGTAGCCTTCCAAATAATCTGAGGATCATCTGAGCCCGTCATTTTCTCCCAAGTAGCTCCAGGCAAACACAATTCATTCAGAACCTCCTGCTGATCCCAAGGAGCTTTAATAAAATCCCCATAGTTCCCCTCAAACTCAAAGTGAGGTCCTCCTGTACCATAAATTTCATTAATCACATCTCGGGTATAAAATATAACTTGACCCCTTACCTGACTCTTGTATTCAATAATGGCTGTCTTATTCTCCAAAAATGCATTGCCATAGAATTCTCTAGCCAAAATTTTACACCCATCAGCAGGTGTCTCTACCAAATCTTGCCACCCTCTCCTCTCAATTTCATCAATAAATTCAGGATATTCATTCTCCCACAACTTGATGCCCCTTTCTCTCTCAACCTCTATTCATCAAATTACCTTTAAATCTTTGTTCATGATCAGGTGAGATAAATTTGCCATCATCGCATTGTGGAGGAGGTGTAGCAGAAGCAGATGAAGAAGCTCCTCTTTTTGATGTTCTTTTAGAGAGAGGAGGAGCATCAACCTTTTGCTTCATCCTTGGAGCCATCTGCACACACATAATTCAACAAAAATGGTCCCATAAACATTAAACATTCAACATCTCATACTAATAAGCTGCTGAATTCAAAGCCATACCAAATTCCAGCAATATGGAAATCACCATTTTCACTAACAGATCAATATTTCAAAAACTCAGCAGCTTATTCAACAGAGAACAGTTCCACTAACATAATTCATCACCAATTCAGCAGAATATCCCCATAACAGAGTATGAACCTTTCAGACTTGAAACATATTACACTAACACTCATTCATCAATATTGGTGTTCAAACAAGAAATTGGGACAAATAACAATAGCAACCAATAACCAAGCAGTCCAGCAAATCAAACAATTCAACCAAGAACAGAATCTAAACCAATGTGCAATAAAAGCCCTAAATCAAATCAAACAAATCAAAGAGATAGTAGAGAAAATTAAAACCGCAATTGTTGACGCAGTTCGATCCAAAAAAAAAACTACATCTGCGAGAGAGAGCAGCCCTCTATATCCATTATCATTATGAGTCTTTACAATGAGAAATTACAATTATTCTTTACAACCTCTTCCAATTGTTCAAGATGAACAATTCCTAGGTCTTACAATTATAAAACCTTTCAATCCCTCGATGATACCCTCAAGATTACAATAGAGAAAGCTTGAATCCTCCCTCTATGAAACCCTAAGCCCAAAGTGTTTAGAAATGTGTTTCCAAATCCCTAATCGCCTCACAATCTTTCAAGATTGATCCCAAATCCGTTTCTGTGTTCTGCTGTGTTTTCTGCACTTTCTGGCTTATAAATCGCTAGCCTGAATCGATTCAAGGGAACTATGATTCGATTCAAATCACTATAACACCTCCAGCGCCTCCTGTGAATCGATTCACAGATTCAATTCACAGAGAGCCAATTCGATTCACGACCTAGAATTGAAGCATGATTCAAATCAAGCTACTACCACTTCAGTTCACGCACACCCAGAACACCTATGAATCGATTTACACTGCCTGTGATTCGATTCAAGCCTGCTGAAAATCACTCTATATGCATTTCAATGACTTCCAAACTGATTTTAAGGCACATTATTCCCATAATTCTCCACCTTGACTTCAAATCAGTGATGATGCTCAACAATAAACCATCATCAACTTGCTGCTCTCTCCAAAAATGGAATTACATCTCAACGCAAATGATCATGTCCAAGTAATGCTTGAACTTTGATCTAGGAAGGTACTTGGTGAACATTTCACAACCATACATAATTCCCAATTGACCAGTCATACTCTTCATTGTAACTTCACCTTGAGTTATCTTCGTATGCTTCAAACTGCCTTTCAAAGAGCCATACCTCTTTTTCCTGTTCCTTACAATATACGTTCCAAGTGTCCTCTTTACAATGTCGATAACCTCTATCTCAAATCCAGAAGCTAACTTTCCCTTGAGCATACCAATCCCCTCCTTGTTAGAACTTGCCTATAGAATATCATTCACAATCTCCAACTCAAGATTGAACTTATACACAAGCTTTTCCTTGTACCTTGGCTCTTCAACCTCTGGAATACCTCCCATCTTCTTGGAGTTCCACTTGCATCGAACTACCCTATGCTTTTCCGGTAGATCCACAAGCTCCCAAGGTCAGTTCTTCTTCAATGAATTCATTTCTTCATTCATTGCCTTCAACCATTTCAAACTTTCCTTGCTCCCCGTTGCTTCCCTGAAGGTCCTTGGCTCCAAGTCTCGAACCTCTTCAGTCGCAATCAAAGCATAACAAACAAATTCAGCATACCCGTATCTCTTCGGTGCCACAGTTTCCCTCTTTTCCCTATCTCTTGCCAATTGATAGCTACGATCCACTGTTTGTTGTCTTCCTCTAGAACCAGATGGTGGAGGACTATCCTCAATGTCATCCCCAGTCTCACTAGTGGAAGACTCCTTCTCAAACTGAGTTTTCTCCACCTTTGCTTCTGAGCTATTATCCTCTAGGTCTTTGCACATCATCCTCATTCTGGTTTCATCAAATGTGACGTCCCTTCTTATGATAACCTTTGATTCTCCATGCTCCATCTTCCACAGCTTATATCCCTTTACACCTTACGGATAACCGATGAAGACGTATTTCACAGCCCTAGCTTCAAGCTTGTCTTGCCTGACATGCGCAAATGCCAAAGCCCCAAAAACCTTCAACTTCAAGTAGTCTGTCGGTTTCCCTCTCCAAACCTCCATAGGTGTCTTGAAGTCTAATGCCGTTGATGGAGATCTGTTGATAAAATATGCTGCAGTACTCACAGCTTCACCCCAAAAACATTTAGGCAACCCAGCTCCCAAAAGCATACACCTCACCCGCTCCAAGATGGTCCTGTTCTTGCGTTCCGCTAGGCCATTTTGTTGCGGTGTTTCTACCACGGTCCTATGCCTCTTAATACCATGTTTCCTACAAAACTCATTAAACTGCTCTGAAACAAACTCCAGACCATTGTCAGTCCTTAAAACTTTTAGAGGTGTGCCATTCCTTAAAATTTTCAAAGGTGTCACTTTTGCTTTTCAAAATATAGACCCACACTCTTTTAGAGAAATCATCAATCATGGTGAGAAAATAGGAACCTTCTCCATGAGTTGTCACTCTTGAAGGACCCCAAAGGTCCGAGTGAACATACTCAAAGGATTTATTAGAATGATGCATGCCACTTCCAAACTTAACCCTATGTTGTTTTCCTAGTATGCAATTATCACAAAATTCTAGCTTATCCAATTTATCTCCTCCTAACAAACCTTGCTTTGCTAGTTCAACTCAACTTTTCTCACTAACATGCCCTAACATTAAATGCTATAGTTTTGTTTTAACATGCGAAGTTTGGCTAGCTAATGATGCATGTGCAATAATAGTAGAACCATCTAATATGTACAAACCATACATTTTAGTCCCTTTAGCTATTATCAATGCACCATTTGAAATCTTAATCATACCATGCTCAATCCTGGTGCTATAGCCTAATCCATCAAACATGCTTATAGATAAAAGATTTTGTTTGGGTTCAGGAACATACCTCACATCTTGTAAAAGGAATTCGTGGTTATCAAACATCTTAAGACGAATTGAACTCATACCTTAAACCTTGCACACTTTGTTGTTACCAAGGCGAATGACTCCACCTTCTTTAAGTTCCAAAGTCTCAAAGTATTCCTTCCTTAGACACATGTGATAAGAACACCCTGAGTCCATGACCCAATTCTTTTCCATTTCCAAACTCGTCACCACTAGAGCCCCTGCACTCTCATAACCATCATCCGAAGCAATCGCTACCTCCATGGAATCTCCCTTGTGTTGACAAGTGACTCCAAACACAAGAGGGGGGTGAATTGTGTGTGAACGGTGCTTTCAAAAACTTTTGGAGAAATAAGTGCTAATTATGAGTTGCGGAAATATTAATGTGAAATAGATAAATCACTTGAAGAATAAATTGCAAACGAGTTAAAAATAAAGTAAATAGTAAGATATAAATAATAATAAAATAAAGTACTGAAATTTAATTGGTGAAAAGTAGAGATAAGGAGTAAAAAGCACACAACAAATTATCCAGGTTCGCCACCTAACACCCTGTGGCTCACGCCCCGTCTCCCAAAGCAAACCACTATGGGATTTTCACTAAGACACTAGCTTTTAAATCAGGTTCACTAGAAACCTTTACAACTCTAAACTGAGCAATATGTTCAAGAGATATCACCTCTCTATGAACACCTTGGGATTCCTACCCAAAAATAAATGATTTTCACAAATAAAATGAGACGAAAAGATACACTCAATAGTGCGGATATAACAAATTGAAGCTCAAATAATACAACTCAAATTATGTAGAATAAAAGGCTCTCGTGAAAATTGTGCTCAAATAAGTGTGAGTGATGAAAAATATTTGTGAGTTTTTGGCACAAAAATTAAACTGCGTTGTTATTGTTGTGTTGTAAGAAAGAGCACAATGTTGTTTATTTATAGACCGACCGAGGAGCGTCTCACGCACTTAAAAAAATGTCCGCTGAAGATTTGACCGTTGCGGGATGAGTATTAAAAGGATTTGTAGTTGCGACATTTAAAAGATTTGTCCGCTGGCCGATTTGTCCGTTGGAATTTGTCCGTTGCGTTGAACATGAAAGAATTGAAAACACGGAGACGGCTCGGCATACGACCTCTGAAGACAGCTCGGCAGACGACCTCGCCACACAGCTCGACAGACGACCTCGACACAGCTCGGCATACGACCTCTGAACAGCTCGGCAAAAGGCCTCGGCACACGACCTCGGAACACAGCTCGGATTACGACCTCCTCATCAGCTCGGTTCTCATAGCTCGGCAAGCGACAAGAGCTCATCACGCGACCTCGGTACGCGACCTCATAAGCTCGATACGCGACCTCGGTAAGCGACCTCATTAGCTCGGCACGCGACTTCCTCCTCAGTTCGACATACGACTTCCTCAGAGCTCAACATCCGACTTCCTCCTCAGCTCGACATCCGATTTCCTCAGAGCTCGACACGCGACTTCCTCCTCAGCTCGACATCCGACTTCCTCAGCTCGACATCCGACACGAGATATGCATGTCAAAATATTTTGTGCGTGTGTGATTTAATTTTAATTGAGAGCTTTTTATTACTACTTACAAATTGTCTTAATAAAGATAAATAAATACCCATAACCCAAAGACTTGAGAAACAATCATTCTTGATACGCGTCTTGGTATTCTTTTCCACTTTTTACACGGTTGACTATTTGCAAAGCTCCCTTTTGTCAATCATCAAAACCATCCTGTCAAAGCATGTATTCACAGACTCCCCCTTTTTGATGATGACAAACATCTCATGGAGGGAATTTAGTAAAATATAATCATGATATAGCAATGAGATATAAGCATGGTTTTTCAATAAAAGATATCAGAGTTTAAGCACAATATTTAGAAAAACTCCCCCTCACAATAGGCAATACTTAAAAGATCACTCCCCCTGAATCATGCATTCATGTAACTCTCCCCCTTTTGGCAACATCAAAAAGCGGGAAAGACAAATAAAGCAAGGCATATATTCAGGATTAAACAAGCATATTTTGATAGTTACGTGATACCAAGCTTGGTGTGTGACAGATGAGCTGGTTGGACATGATTAGCTAGTTGCATAAGACAAATGCGTCACCCACTCATTATTCCGTACTTAAAGAAAATGGAAGGGGAAAAGACCTGCATAAACTCGTTAGCACACTCAAACGCCCAAGTTAGAATTTTTTCAAAAAGAAAATGCAATCACAGGCAGTCACTCAATGCATGATTGGTCTAAAATTCCCAATTCAGTTATAATAAAAAAGAAGTTTTCTTTAGGCAAAGGTTTAGTAAAAATATCTGCGAGTTGTTTAGATGTTTCCACAAACTCAATCACACAATCTCCTTTTTGAACATGATCTCTAATAAAATGGTGCCTAATCTCTATGTGTTTAGTCCGAGAGTGATAAACCGGATTTTTAGTGAGGTTTATGGCACTAGTATTGTCACACTTTATTGGAACAGTTTTCAAATTAATCCCATAATCATTCAACTGTTGTTTCATCCAAATAATCTGTGCGCAACAACTACCTGCCGCAACATATTCCGCTTCAGCAGTGGACAAAGCCACACTGGCTTGTTTCTTACTATGCCATGAAACCAAGGCATTCCCAAGTAAGTGACATGTCCCACTAGTGCTTTTTCGGTCCAATTTACAACCCGCAAAATCAGAATCCGAGTACCCAATCAAAGTGCATTCGGCACCTTTGGGGTACCATAAACCCGTCGATTGTGTGCCAATGAGGTATCTCATAATGCGTTTTAAAACAGAGAGATGTGATTCCTTAGGACTAGCTTGAAAACGTGCACACATACAAACACTAAACATAATATCAGGACGACTAGCAGTGAGATAGAGAAGAGATCCTATCATACCTCTATACTTACTTACTTCGACCGACTTACCACCTTCATCTTTGTCAAGATAGCATGAAGTGCTCATTGGAGTTGAGATTTCTTTTGCATCGGTCATTCCAAATTTCTTGAGTAAATCCTTGCAATATTTGGATTGATTGATGAATATTCCTTCCTTTGTTTGTTTGATTTGAAGTCCAAGGAAGTAACTTAGCTCTCCCATCATTGACATTTCAAATTCACTTTGCATGATATCAAAAAATTCCTTGCACAAGGATTCATTAGTAGCACCAAAGATGATATCGTCAACATAAATTTGAACAAGTAAAATGTCATGATTTTTGTGTTTAATGAAAAGAGTGGTATCAACTTTTCCTCTTTCAAAACCTTTTTCAAGTAAATATTTGCTCAACCTCTCGTACCAAGCTCTCGGAGCTTGTTTTAAACCATATAAAGCCTTTTTCAATTTGAAAACATGATTTGGAAATTTAAAATTTTCAAAACCGGGGGGTTGATCAACATATACTTCTTCTTGAATAAAACCATTTAGAAATGCACTCTTAACATCCATTTGAAAAAGTTTAAAATCCATGATGCATGCAAATGCGAGAAGCATGCGAATAGCTTCTAATCTAGCCACGGGTGCATAGGTTTCATCGAAATCTATGCCCTCTTGTTGATTATAGCCTTTTGCAACAAGTCTAGCTTTATTTCTAACAATGATACCGTTTTCATCAAGCTTATTGCGAAAGACCCATTTGGTCCCAATGACTAGGTGATCTTTAGGCCTAGGGACAAGTTCCCAAACATCATTTCTCTCAAATTGATTTAATTCCTCTTGCATAGCAAGGGTCCAATGCTCATCAAAGATGGCTTCATTGACGCCATTTGGTTCAATTTGAGAGACAAAGGCCATATGATGACATGCATGATTAAGAGAGTTTCGAGTCGTTACCCCTTTTGAGATATCACCTATTATGTTGTCAAGAGGATGGTTCTTTGAGACTCTCCATTCCTTTGGAAGATTTGAGTGAGAGAGTTCTTGAGAGGGTTGAGGCAATGACTCTTGATCCTCCTTTTGAACTTTTGATCTCTCTTGTTCCTCTAAATAGGTATCTCCTAACACTTCTGCAAGATCATCAACACTTTCTTCTCAAGATTTGGGGTTAGATTCATCAAAAGAAACATGCACAGATTCTTCAACAGTTAAAGTACGTTTATTAAAAATTCGAAAGACTTTACTAGAAGTGGAATATCCAAGAAATAAACCTTCATCAGCTTTAGCATCAAATTTACCAAGGTTATTCTTACCATTGTTTAGGACAAAACACTTGCATCCGAAAACGTGAAGGTGGGAAATGTTGGGCTTCCTTCATTTGTAGAGTTCATACGGTGTTTGCTTAAGGATCGGCCTTATAAGAACTCGATTCATCACATAGCAAGCGGTGCTCACTGCGCCCAAAAGTACTTAGGAAGGTTAGTCTCATTGAGCATCGTCTCGCTAGCTCTTCAAGAGACCGATTTTCCTTTCAACCACTCCATTTTGTTGCGGTGTCCTTGGAGCGTAAAAGTTGTGATCGATGCCATTTTCTGTGCAAAATGCTTCAAATGCTTCATTCTCAAATTCCCACCATGATCACTTGAATGGAAGCAATGTTAAGTCCCTTCTCATTTTGTATAACCTTTGCAAGTTTTCTAAAAGCATTAAAAGCATCATTTTTGTGAGAAATAAATAAAGTCCATGTATAACGAGAATAGTCGTCCCACAATAACAAGAGCATAGTAATTGCCACCAAAGCTTTTAGTTCTAGAAGGGCCAAATAAATCCATATGTAAAAGTTGTAAAGTAGGTTTGTAGAAACAATATTTTTAGATTTGAAAGATGCCTTTACTTGTTTTCCTTTTTGACATGCATCACAAAGTTTATCTTTTTCAAAACGAAGCTTTGGTAAGCCAATTACTAAGTCCTTTCGAACTAACTTATTAAGATGATCCATGTGAATATGAGCCATTCTCCTATGCCATAGCCAAGATTCATCCTCTTTACTAATAAGACAACATGCATCATTTGAAGGTATTTTATCTAAATCAAGCATATAGATATTTTCAATTCTAGGTCCAATTACAATAACATTTTCATTTATAGAATCCATGACCATGCATTTTGAAGAATCGAAAACCACTTTGTTTCCTTTATCACAAAGTTGACTAATGCTTAGCAAATTATACTTCAAACCATCCACATACAAAACATTTTCAATAGTGGGATTAGGACTCTTACCAATAGAACCAATCCCAAGAATTTTACCTTTGTTGTTGTCACCATACCGGACATAACCACTATTCTTAGGTACCAATGAGGAGAACTTGCTTTTGTCTCATGTCATGTGCTTTGAACAGCCGCTATCAAGATACCAATTTAAGTCCTTGGCTTTCAAGCACACCTACAACAACAAATCATATTTTAACCTTTGGTACCCAAACCATCTTGGGTCCATATGAGTTAGTCTTGGGCAAGGTGCCCTTTGGAATCCACATCTTTTTGCCAACTACATTTTTATTTTTTCTAATATTGCAAATAGAGCGATGTGACCATTTCTACCACAGTGAAAGCATTTAATGAAAGGACTACTTGAGGGTTTGTTGTGATTGAAGAGTTTAAAAGATTTTTCATGAATTTTTGGATGATAACCTAAACCACTTTTCCAAAAGTACCTTTTTGATTTCCTAACATAATGTTTAGATTATCTCTTCCCATCGTAAATTTTGCAAGAGTGTTATTTAAATCCTTAACCTTATTTTTCAAAACACTACACTCATTGCATTTTAAAACTTCATCCTTTTTATTTTCACAAGATATGGGAGGAGAAGTTTCAATCACAGCAACTTGTTTTTCTTTAAGAATCACTATCTCTTTGTTTAAAATTTCAATTTTTGATTCAAGAGAAGAGATGATTTTCTTATAAGAAAGAACAATTTTTCCAAGTTTAATCGTTTCATTATTGAATTCTTCACAAGCAAGTAATTCATCATAAGTTAAAGAAGAGTCGATCATAAAAATTTACCTCATCTTCATCATGATTTGCCATTAGACTAAGGTGAGCCTCTTCATTTTCAGATTCATCGGAAGAATCCATATCATTATCATCCCGAGCAATGTAAGCTCTTCTTCCTTCAATCCTTTGGTGGTTTCTTTTGAAATTTCTCATTCCTCGTTTGGTTTTGAGGACAATCGGGTTTTATGTGACCTTTCTTTCCACACTTGTAGCAGGTAGGATTAAAAGAAGTTGTTTCATCACTTTTCTTTTGAGAGCTTGGGAACTTACCTTTGTTTCTGAGTCTCATAAACTTTTTGAATTTGCGAACCATTAGACTCATGTTTTCCTCATTATTTTCATCTTCAAGGAAATCACATTCGTCATCGTCAGTTTCCTCAATGCTTGCTTTGAGGGCGAGCCCTTTCTTTTTCTTATCAGCTTCTTCGCTTTCCATGAGACGATTTAGTTCAATTTCATGTTCCTGCAATTTTCCAAACAAAGTAGCCAAGGTCATAGAAGATAAGTCTCTAGATTCAGCTATAGCAGTGACCTTGGGTTGCCAATTCCTGTTTAGACATCTAAGAACTTTGTTAATCAAATCTTCATTCATCAAGACTTTCCCAAGAGCTCTGAGATGGTTTATTATATGGATGAACCTTTTTGCATATCTTGTATGTTTTCACTTGGTTTCATCCTAAATAACTCATACTCATGGGTTAATGTGTTCATTCGAGCCCTCTTGACCTCATTAGTACCTTCATGGGTCAATAGAAGGGTGTCCCACATTTCTTTAGCAGCCTTGCAATTTGAGACCCTATAGAACTCATCGTGAGCTTAAAGCAGAAGTGATGATGTTCTTAGGCTTCAAATTGTATTGGAGGTTTTTCTTATGATCTTGGGTGCAAAGTGATGTTGGTTTGTGTAGGACTGCATGATTAATTGATTGAGTGGGGACAAATGGACCATTTTCCACAAAGATCCCAAATATCAAGATCAACACCCTCAAGAAAAATTTGCATTCTATCCTTCCAATAACCATACCCTCACCATTGAAAAATGGGGGTCTGTTCATGGAAGTTCCTCGTAATTGTTTGAAGTCATTCTCTTGAGACGGTTAAGTCCTTTATACAAGATTCTAGCTCGATGCCACTTGTTGACAAGTGACTCCAAACACAAGAGGGGGTGAATTGTGTGTGAGCAGTGCTTTCAAAAACTTTTCCAGAAATAAGTCCTAATTATCAGTTCCGAAAATATTAATGTGAAATAGATAAATCACTTGAAGAATAAATTGCAAACGAGTTAAAAATAAAGTAAATAGTAAGATATAAATAATAATAAAATAAAGTACGTAAATTTAATTGGTGAAAGTAGAGAGATAAGGAGTAAAAAGCACACAACAAATTATCCAGGTTCGCCACCTAACACCCCTGCGGGCCTACGCCCCGTCCCCAAAGCAAACCACTATGGGATTTTCACTAAGACACTAGCTTTTAAATCGAGTTCAGCTAGAAACCTTTACAACTCTAAACTGAGCAATATGTTCAAGAGATATCACCTCTCTATGAACACCTTGGGATTCCTACCCAAAAATAAATGATTTTCACAAATAAAATGAGACGAAAAAGATACACTCAATAGTGCGGATATAACAAATTGAAGCTCAAATAATACAACTCAAATTATGTAGAATAAAAGGCTCTCGAGAAAATTGTGCTCAAATAAGTGTGAGTGATGAAAAATATTTGTGAGTTTTTGGCACAAAAATTAAGCAACTGCGTTGTTATTGTTGTGTTGTAAGAAAGAGCACAGCGTTGTTTATTTATAGACCGACCGAGGAGCCGTCTCACGCACTTAAAAAAATGTCCGTTGAAGATTTGACCGTTGCGGGATGATTATTAAAAGGATTTGTCGTTGCTGATTTAAAAAAGATTTGTCCGCTATGCGTCGATTTGTCCGTTGGAATTTGTCTGCTATGCGTTGAACATGAAAGAATTGAAAACACGGAGACGGCTCGGCATACGACCTCAAGACAGCTCGGCCAGACGACCTCGCCACGGCTCGACAGACGACCTCGACACGGCCTGGCATACGACCTCACGAGCGGCTCGGCAAAGGCCTCGGCACGACCTCGGAACACAGCTCGGATTACGACCTCCTCATCAGCTCGGTTCTCATAGCTCGGCAAGCGACAAGAGCTCATCACGCGACCTCGGTACGCGACCTCATAAGCTCGATACGCGACCTCGGTAAGCGACCTCATTAGCTCGGCACGCGACTTCCTCCTCAGTTCGACATACGACTTCCTCAGAGCTCAACATCCGACTTCCTCCTCAGCTCGACATCCGATTTCCTCAGAGCTCGACACGCGACTTCCTCCTCAGCTCGACATCCGACTTCCTCAGCTCGACATCCGACACGAGATATGCATGTCAAAATATTTTGTGCGTGTGTGATTTAATTTTAATTGAGAGCTTTTTATTACTACTTACAAATTGTCTTAATAAAGATAAATAAATACCCAGAACCCAAAGACTTGAGAAACAATCATTCTTGATACGCGTCTTGGTATTCTTTTCCACTTTTTGCACGGTTGACTATTTGCAAAGCTCCCTTTTGTCAATCATCAAAACCATCCTGTCAAAGCATGTATTCACACCTTGCCCCTCCTTGTGACAGTTAAAGCATTTGTACTTTGCTTTATTGTTCCCCTTTGACTTGGATTTAGACCTATATTTCTTCCTTTTACCGTTTCCTCTACTCTAACTTCTTCCCCTTGAGACACTTAAGCCTTCCCCACTATCTTCCACCTTTAAGTCTTGAAGCTTAATTAGCTCCTTGGTCCTAAAGATGATTGGACCTCCTCCAAGGTAATACACAGCCGTCGATAATTCGAGATTACCGATGGACTACTAACGGCCATAGCTTGTCGGTAATTCGCTCGCCGCTAAAATTATCGACTGCCAAAATCGACGGCTTTTTCGTCAAAAAATCGCCTCGTGACTGTCAGTAAAATTCACGAAAACAGCAATTTTGTGTTGTCCTTTACCGACGGCTAAGCCTACTGTAAAGTACAAATTAAAACAAAAAAAATACAGATAAGAAATTACAGACAACTAAGTCATCGGTAAACTATAAATTAAAACAAAAAAAATACAGAATTATCGACGGCTAAGCCCACAGTAATCTAGAAATTAAAACAAACAAAAAATCTCACATTGATCTCCTCTTTGGTGTATTCTTCTTGTTCCATTTTGAAGACATGCTGCAACCATTCAGTAAAACAACTTGGGGGAAATTATAGAATATGGATCACAAATTGAGTATATTGAACTAAAACAAGCAACTTGAAGGGTCAAGAGTCAAACATGCTTCTAAAAGTCAAGAGCCAATCAAAATTTAAATGATCAATACATTGATCGAGAAAGGCTTTGTGTTTGAACGTTTTGCAATTTGCATTTTAAAATCTTTCCTAGAAAAAAATACACTAGAATGAAACATACTAGAAAAATAATCAACAAAATTATATTTCCCATAAACCACACAGAGTAAATAGGTATAATAATGAAAGCAGGCCACAAATCATCATCAAGTTGATACAAGTGTACGCAAACAGAGATACAAACGAAAACAAGTTTAGGAACTTAACCTTTTTATTTCTAGCAACCGACAATCTATTGATGGTTCCTAATTGTCCAAAATAAGCTGCAATAAGCAATTTATAAACACAGATTCCTTCCAAATAAATAATTAACAATAACCAAAAATTCGAGAAACAATAAACAATAAAAACAAACCTGAGTTTATTGTTTCAGCTGATCTCATATAACTTGAGTTTGTGACTTGGATATAGCTCTGCATCTTTTCTCTTGTTCCCAGAGCACATTAAACATATATTATCCTCCATTGTATTTTTATTATAATAAGACACTGGTTTAAAGAGTCCTATAATCGACAAAGATATTCGTACAAATATCAGTATAATCATTAACCAAGGCAAGTAGTAATTAAAACAAAGCAAAAATAGCTCCATACTTACACTGTCAACAACAATTACATCAACTAAACCACTATAGATTGGGGTGTCCACAACACTGAGTCTTGGTCACCACAACAAAACTGAGGGAAACAAGTTCTCAGTATTCTCATATTCACAATTTGAGTGACAGTTTAGAAAGACAATTAACTACTTGTTATAGCCAAGCAGAGTAAATGCACTTGGTCAGTAAACTCATTTTGCTCAAAATATTAAATTACATAGTTGGAAATCTAAATTTAGATATATTTGACATGAAAATTAAGAAGATAATTGATTCAGAAGAAAAAACATGAAAAATATTTCTGATATCAACTCACTAATGGCAAGTCTAATTGCCATAGAATGCATTTCCAAGTCTTGAACTTCATGCATACATGTAGAATTTATGTGGCCACCACATTTGCCTCCTAATACTTTCTAATCCTAACAACTTCAATCAATCACAATAAATTATACTTCTGCTGCTTCTTTTCCTAAGAGAGCATGTTGAATATCTCAGTAACATCAACTAAATGCTTTTTTTGTCTATACCTGATCAAAGGAACAAAATATGCAATTAGCAATACCATATTAAGCACATTTTTGTACATCTCCTGAACCATCTAACAGGTTTTAGTTAGTTATTACAATAAACACAATAATGATACTGTGTGTGTATATTTTCATTCTTATATATTTTTTGGTTTGACTTGAAGCTTCAAAAAGTTGACCAAATCATATATATATGGTGTAAATCAAAATAAGTTAGACTAAACCATACAGTGGAGAAGTTGAACAAAACTCCAATAAAGCAAAAAGGGAAAAAAAACTGTAAATTAAAAAAAAAGATTATACTTGTTGATCATTTGCTCCACACTTCCCTTCTCTAGACACTTGTGACAAATGGATACATAACAGCTCCACAATAATTATTCTCATGTCACCATCCACTCTAAAATATACGATGTAAAGTAAATTCAAAGATGAGGATGTAGCTCAGCATATTGCAATATAAGTAACCATTTGTCAAGTTGCACTTGCAATTAGATTAAGTTTACCATCTAGTACCTACACAAACTGAACCTACTGAACAAGCTTCTAAGAAGATTAGGTATTCCAGAGATATTCTAGAAAGTAGAAACTGTATTATGTTTCAAGATTTTAGTGCTTCTCTAAATCTCAGTCAAATGCCTAGTTCAGGAGGCTTTGCAACCAATTCTATCACCTCACTACATGCCTAGTCCATGCACAAGCTAACAAGATCATACCTCTCACAATATCCATAATTTGAGCCATTACCTCAATCAGTTAATCAAATAAGTAGGGTTAAAACTGCCATTCTAATAACAATCACCTTATTTTACTCCGCTTCTGTAATAACATAAAACATTTGACTCGAAACCCCATCAGGAGGTCACCAAAAACTCTCTTAAGATCCTCAAATACAGCTGAAGTAAAATACCCACCACATCCTAATTCAAGTTTCAACCCCATTCTAAAAGTCTCCTAATCACATAAATTTATTTGCCAAATAATCCGATATATACTCGTACATCAGAAGAAGCTTTACATTTCTTAAATTACCTCCAAAAACTCCACATTCCATAGATTCAATTAACATGTGGTAACACCTAAATTTCCACCCAACTCATCCAATAACACCCTTTCTAGTAATAGTAATTACCAACACTCAAAATAACATTCAAACTATACATACAAAACAAAAAAACAGAAGCATACCACAATTTTTTAAACCACATCCTCATTCCTTCAATTCCAACAACATTACCAAAACAGATGCTTGAAATTCTTCCATTTAGCAAAACAACATACATATACCAAACATAAACAAATGATATTAAAGAAAGACGCTGAAACAATAGTTTGAACTAGGATTGGATATCACCGAACACCTCATCACGGGGCTTTGGGCTTGTGGCGGAGGCGGTGTGATGCTGTGGCGACTGAGACCTGTGCTTGCTCTTCCCATTGTGGTGGCGCTCTGATGACCTCTCATGCCTCGACCTTGACGACCTGCTATTCCTTCTGCCATCATCGTCGTTCTCTGATCTCTTCCTCTCCTTTCGCTCAGCTGCTTCCCTCTCTGAACCCCTCCCTCTGCTACCAAATCACATCGGAGCCCTAATTCACTAAACTCAAACACAGAGAAAAATAAGAAAGCAGGAGAAATAAAAAAGAAGAGAAGGAGATTGAGACTTGGCAGCCAAAGTAGAGAACGATGCAAAGCAAAAACATCTGAGAAAGAAAATAAAAGTTTAGAATCGTTTCCTGCTGAAGCCACAATTCTTCATCCTTCGTAGAGCTTAAAGTCCAGGTAACCCTTTGGGATAATGATGAAATCAGAAATAGAAATTAGAGAGTAAAAATGGTGAATCAAAAAAAACTAAAAAAGAGAAATCTGATAAAGAAGAAGGTGGAGCTATCGCTCGTTGCCGCGCCGGTGAACGACCAGCACCATGCGCACAACCCTCTTCAGTCAACCACCACCACGAGCCGTTGTTCGCCACCACGCTGGGACCGTCGCTCGTGTCCCATCATTTCGTAACCCCCTCTGGCTCGCTTCCCCGTGACCGTGGCAAGCGATCTTGGTCGAAACCACTGTGGCCAGATATGGCCAGGGTTTATCTTCTCCCCTTCGTACCCCTTCTCGCCCGTGCACCGCCTTTCCCTTTCTCGGTCTCTCCCTCTCGTAATTTCATCCCCTGACTCACGACGGAACGCCGCCCGTGTTTCCCATCTACTTGCTCGCGGCCGTGCGCGGTCAAGTACAGTGGGCCGGTCGCCTACGTCGCTCTTCTTCTCTTGGCCGCAAAGGACATTTCTTGCCCTCTCTCTCTTGCGTTGGTGCTGCATGTAACAATTTGGGATTAGGGTTCTCTGAACCCGTGTAAATCCGAAGTTCAACAAAACGTGGTAATTCTAAAATACTAAATTTAAAAAATCATTTATACCGACGGCTTAGCCGTCGATAATTACTATAGCTGTCGGTAAAGTCGCAAAAAATTCAGCATTTTTTTGGGCGCATTACTGACGGCAGCGAGAATTCTTGTAGTGTGGACTTACCGACGACTAAAGCCGTCGGAAAATCTTTTTTTTGGCGACGGTCAAAGGCCGTCAGTATCCTCGCGATTTCTTATAGTGATAGTAGACTCCTTCCCATAAAGGAGTGTATCCTTAAAGTGTTCAAAGGACTTAAGCAATGAATTCAATAAGAGTAGAGCCTTATTCTCGTCATCGAGCTTCACATCAATATTTTGTAGGTCATCAATAATCTTGTTGAATTCCGTCAGTTGCTCCACAATAGGTTTTGTCTTTACCATTTTGAATGAGTAGAGGTGTTGCTTCAAGCATAACCGATGAGCCAACGATTTGGTCATATACAATAATTCCAATTTGGCCCAAATTTCTGCCGCAGTCTTCTCCCTTGTGACTTCCCTCGACACCTTGTCACCTAAACACAAGATAATGGCACTTCTTGCCTTATTTATCATCTCCGTCTTCTCCGTTTAAAATAGGGTGGCCGACATCCTTGCCTCACCCTTTAAAGCATCCACACATTTCTGTTGAATCAAGATTGCTTCCATTTTCACCCTCCATAACCCGAAATCATTGCTTCTAGAGAATTTCTCAATATCCCATTTGGTACCCATGGTGCATAATTGAAAGATTCGTCCATTTCCCACAAACAGCGCCATTTGTTGGTGTTCAAACAATAAATTGGCACAAATAACAATGGCAACCAATAACCAAGTAGTCCAGCAAATCAAACAATTCAACCAAGAACATAATCTAAACCAATGTGCAATATCAAACAAATGAAAGAAAGAGTGGAGGAAATTAACACCGCAATTGTTGACGCAGTTCGGTCCCAAAAAAATGACCTACATCTGTGGGAATGAGCAGCCCTCCATATCCACTATCATTATGAGTCTTTACAATGAGAAATTACAATTGTTCTTTACAACCTCTTCCAATTGTTCAATATGAACAATCTCTAGGTCTCACAATTACAAAACCTCTCAATCCCTCAATGATACCCTCAAGATTACAATAGAGAAAGCTTGAATCCTCCCTCTATAAAACCCTAAGCCCAAAGTGTTTAGAAATATGTTTCCTAAATCTCTAATTGCCTCAAAATCGCTCAAGATTGATCCCAAATCCGTTTCTGTGTTCTGCTGCGTTTTCTGCACTTTTTGGTTTATAAATCGCGAGCTTGAATCGATTCAAGGGAACTATGATTCGATCCAAATCACTAAAACACCTCCAGCGCCTCCTGTGAATCAATTCACAGATTTGATTCATAGAGAACCAATTCGATTCACGACCTTGAATTGAAGCATGATTCGAATCAAGCTACTGCCACTTCAGTTCACGCACACCCAGAACACCTATGAATTGATTCACATTGCCTGTGATTCGATTCAAGCCTGCTGAAAATCGCTCCTATGCATTCCAATGACTTTCAAACTAGTTTTAAGGCACATAATTCCCACAATCAAGACTCAATAATTTCAATCCATGCAATAATTTCATTCTTATTGGAGTTTTAA
Organism: Calophaca sinica; assembly: GCA_037113605.1. Taxonomy (NCBI): domain Eukaryota; kingdom Viridiplantae; phylum Streptophyta; class Magnoliopsida; order Fabales; family Fabaceae; genus Calophaca; species Calophaca sinica. Next base: position 15,173,734 of record CM073737.1, read on the forward strand.
AGGCTGTCCGGTACGCCCACAACACATCATCCAACTTCCTAGATCAATCATTCCTCGAAGAACCTACTACCTTTTCCAAAATTCTCTTCAGCTCTCTATTTGAGACTTCCACATGTCCACTAGTTTGTGGATGGTGAGGGGTAGCTATCCTATGCTTCACACCAGTCTTGCTTAACAAAGATTCAATTTGCTTATTACAAAAGTGTGAACCACCATCACTAATCATAGGCCTTGGCACACCAAACCTTGTAAAAATGTGTTTCTTTAGGAACGAAATCACAACCTTAGCATCATTGGTTGGTAATGCTACAGCCTCTACCCACTTAGACACACAGTCTACAGTCACCAAAATATACTTATGAGAGTATGATGGGAATGGCCCCATAAAGTCAATCCCTCATACATCAAAAATCTCAACCTCAAGATGGTTTGCATAGGCATTTCATTCCTCCTAGAGATGCTCCATACCCTTTGGCACTATCACACCTTTCTACAAAATTACGGACATCTTTAAACAAAGTAGGCCAATAGAACCCCACACTATAAGATCTTAGCAGCAGTTCTCTCACCAATTAAATGCCCCCATATTCGGACCCATGACAATGCCACAATTTTTTTTCAAACTAATCCTCAGGGGCATATCTTCTAATAATGCCATATGCACATTTTTTGAACAACAGAGGTTAATTCCACAAGTAAAATTTAGAATCATGTAGAAATTTTTTCTTTCGCTACCAATTTAAATTATTAGGAATAATACATGCATCCTTGTAATTAGCAAAATCAGCAAACCAAGGGGAAGAAAATACAACCAATAATTTTTCATCCGGGAACTCTTCCCCAATGGGCAAACCTTCCTTGTCCTTTTCAGCTTGGACAAGTCTAGAAAGGTGGCAGCCACTGCATTGTGCTTTCCTTGCTTATCCCTTATCTCTAAATCAAACTATTGAAGAAGCAAAATCCATCGGATTAACTGTGGCTTTGCATCCTGTTTAGCAAACAAATATCTCAAAGTAGAGTGGTCAGTATAAACAATAACTTTAGACCCTACAAGATAGGATCTAAACTTATCAAAAGTAAAAACCACAGCAAGCAATTCTTTTTCAGTCGTGGCATAATTCTTTTGAGCATCATTTAGCACACGACTTGCATAATAAATCACATGCAGAATTTTATCTTTTCTTTGTCCTAACATTTCACCTACTGCATAATCGTTCGCATCACACGTTACTTCAAATGGTAAATTCCAATCAGGAGCAATTATCACAGGTGCATAAATTAGTTTTTCTTTTATTTTATTGAAAGCCTCTAGACATGCATCATCAAACACAAAGGTTGCATCCTTTTCCTAAAGATTTGTCAAAGGCTTAGCAAATTTTGAAAAATCTTCAATAAATCGCCTATAAAACGCATCATGCCCAAGAAAATTTCTTATACCTTTTACATTTACCGGAGGTGGCAATTTTTCAATTACCTCTACCTTTGCTCTATCCACCTCTATCCCTCTTGCGAAGATTTGATGTTCAAGAACTATACCTTCTCTTACCATAAAATGACATTTTTCCCAATAAAGAACAAGGTTAGTTTCCTGACATCTTTTTTAACACCAAAGCAAGGTTAGACAAGCAAGTATCAAAAGAAGATGCAAAACTGAGGAGGTTCTTTTTTCTTTTGCCTCACCGGCCAGATAGCAACTCCAATGAAGCCAAGCAACATAATTCAACCAAATCAGAGCAATAGCCACTAAAACAAAACAAATATATTCTTCTTGTCTCTTCCACGTATTCTTTGCAAGACAATCTATTCCAAAAGCCAACAAAATTCTTTTTCCATAAACAATAGAAAGCCATAAAAGGGAAAGACACAATAGAAACATGATATGGGTTAGTGAAGTCCCCCAACTTGCACCATTATTGGCACAACCAACTTCTTACTAATTAATATAGTTGCCTGTTGCGATGAACTTGGCTTACCTTGAGCCTGTTCATCCCGCTTAATAATTATATTTTTAGGAAAAAAAAACTAATAACATAAAACAAATGGAAAATATAAGAATAACTAAAAAAATAACAAGAGAAAGAAAAAAAATGTTGTGACAAAGGAGCTTACGCGAATATGCAGTGATCGCTACAGGAGTGTGGAGAAAAAGAGCGTACAGTGGTTCCGACCAAGGGCCGCTAGGATGTGACTGCAAGGAGTAGCAAACTTGGAAAACACAGTGGTCTTAACACAGTTTCAATGGCTGAACTAGGGTCTCTGATCACGGTACTCTTCTTTCTTTCTTTATATCAGAGTGTTCTCCTTTTTTTTTTCCTTCTATGGTGGACAAGAGTGGTAGTTGAGGAGGTTGGTAGTGGTGGCTTTGCGGGAAAAAGAAGAAGAAAACATATGAACGTTTGGTTTTCGATGCTCAAGTATGGTAATTATATATATATATATATATATATATATATATAGTATAGCCAAGTTTTTCCCTTGCATGAGAAGAGGCACACTGCCTATTGCATGATTGGTCCGTACCTTGTACTGTCATCATCGTATGTTTTCTCTAGCAGGCAGGCACATATTGGTTCCCTTAGTTGCTGTGATCACTAAGTGACTACTACCAAGGGAACCAATACATGCCGCTAGACAAAACATATGATGATGACAGTACAAGGTACATGCCTGGAATTGCTAGTGTGCCTCTTCTCATGCAAGGGAAAAACTTGGCTATACTATATATAATGTATATACCTTATAATTGTAATACATGAGCATCAGAAACTAAACATTCATATGTTTTCTTCTTCTTCTTGCAAAGCCACCACCATCAACCTCCTCAACCACCACTCTTGTCCACCATAGGAAAAAACAAGAACACTCTGATATAGAGGGGAAAAAAAGAGTAGAGACCCCAGTCCAACCATTGAAACCCTATTAAGACCACTGCATTTTCCAAGTCTGCTACTCCTTGCAGTAACATCCTAGCGACCCCTGGCCGGAACCACCGTCTTAGGTGAACGCTCTTCTTCCCTGCACTCCTGTAGCGGTCACAGCGTATTCGCGTAAGCTCCTTTGTCACAACATTTTGTTTTTCTTTTTCATGTCATTTTTTTAGTTATTCTTATATTTTCCATTTGTTTTGTGTTATTAGTTTTTTTTTTTGAAAAAGCCATTAAAATATAATTATTAAGCGGGATGAACAGGCTCAAGGTAAGCCAAGTTCATCACAACAGACAATTACATTAGTAAAAATGTCTCTAATACTCCCATCCTCCCTACATGATCAATATGTTAGAAGTCCCACATGGAAGAATGAGATGGTCTGATTAGTGGTCATAAGTGGGGAGGCAACCCTCACCCTACAAGCTAGCTTTTGGGAGTGAGACCCAAGCTCATTTAATATGGCATCAAAGCCTATCATAGATCCATTTATTGGGCCACCCGTTATTGAGCCACTTAGGTCACGCTCCAGTTGTCTAGTCTTAGGCGTGAGGGGGTGTGTTAGAAGTCTCACATAGAAGAATAAGATTGCCTGATTAGTGGTTATAAGTGGGGGGCAACCCTTATCTTACAAGCTAGCTTTTAGGAGTGAGACCCAACCCTATTTAACATGGTGTCAGAGCCGAATTTTGCAGGCATGTTGTGGCAATTGGACCCAGGCCCACGCTGTGTGTGAGGGTGGGTAGTGAAGTTGTATTTGGCCCATGCTATGCGTGAGAGTGGGTATTGAAGTTGTATTTGAGTCTCACATTGCCAAGGTTCCTGGGCTGTGCAATGTATATATGTGGTTGGACCCCCTCATCCTATCATGCTCCAATTGTCTAGTCCTGAGCGTGAGGGGGTGTGTTAGAAGTCCCACATGGAAGAATGAGATGGTTTGATTAGTGATTATAAGTGGGGAGCAACCCTCACCCTATGAGCTAGCTTGTAGGATGAGGGGATCCAATCACATATATACATTGCATAGCCCAAGAACCTTGCCAATGTGGGACTCAAATACAACTTCAATACCTACCCTCACGCGCAGCGTGGACCTTGGTCCAAATATTAGTGGTTATAAGTGGGGGACAACCCTCTCCCTATAAGATAGCTTTTGGGAGTTAGACCCAAACCCAAATTCTAATATGGTATCAAAGCCTGTCATAGATCCATTTGTTGGGTCACCCGTTATCGGGCCACTTAGGTCACGCTCCAGTTGTCTAGTCCTGGGCATGAGGGGGTGTGTTAGAAGTCTCACATAGAAGAATGAGATGGTCTGATTAGTGGTTATAAGTGGCGGGCAACCCTCACCCTATGAGCTAGCTTTTGGGATTGAGTTAGGCCCAAACCCAAATTCTAAGACAATACACATAGCCAGTGTCCCTAAAACTCAATTAACACCTAGGCTTCTGATTCCTATTAGGCGCTGCACTTTTCTCCATCTACCACCGATTTGTATAGCCCCCATTTTGCTATTGCACCATTGTTTCCCGACGTGTTCCTGTCTTTGCGAACCAAAATAACACAACTAGCTTGTACTCTTCTTTGAGTTTCCTTATGTTTCACATCCAAGAGGCTCCCTTATTAATCAAAGTGCACCATCAGCTCTCCTCCTCATGTTACCATTCACCAAGCCGCAGTTACCCCTTACTCACATTCAAATTTTATGACAGTACGATGCAGGCCTCATATGACAGTACCTAGGCCCAGAGTTTTACTCCTTGACATTCCTCATCACGACAATACTATAGTTACCGATTCTCCAAGTGATGCCTTGCCACCTCCTGTGTTTCATCTTCTTTGTGATTTATCGCAGCCTCAAGCATCAGTGTGCCTTGCTCTCAGCTCACGCCCCCTCCCCAAGGCAAGACAGTGAATTGGTTGCAAGACAGAATTTTTATTCCTTCCACAGTTTCTTCTATCACAATCTATTTCGATTGGAATATGGCCTTGTTTCGTGCTCTGCAAATTGCCTAAATACCCATGAACCATATCATCAGTACCCTTTCATTAAGCTAGATACCGAGGTTTTACTTTTGGAGACATTCCCCAAAAGGCCTCATATCATTGGGACATTTCCTTGCTTATAAACTCATGTTTTTCCTCCTGTTTAGTCTATGTGGGACTTTGTTAGCACCTCAACACTCACCTGATATTAGACCTTCAAATTGTGCCATGTGATCCTCACAGTCTTTGTGAGGTGCATGTATGTATATCTGAATTCAAGTTCTTAATCAGCACAACAGTATCATATCACCAGATTAATTAATTAATTAGCATTAATTAAATTATGTATAGCTTAATTATAAATCAGTTATTGGTTAATATATATATACACACACTACCTGTTATCATCTTAGCTAATTAGCTTGTTGGTTAATATATATATATATAAATCGTTGCAGTAGTAGCTAATTAGGTTGTACGCTTCTTCTGTTTAAACAAAAGCATGTATATATGTTGCATTAAGTGGCAAAAAAATTAATTGGTGCATGCAATGCAGAGCTGGTTAAAATGAGTGGTTCGTGTTTCAAAGTTATTGACAAACCGTATTTAAAAGATGTATCTTGTGTCTAGCTAAAATTTGGACAACAAAATGAAGCTAACTACAGCTATATATTAGGATACTCATGACCAAAACTTATAACGAATTTCCAACTTCCTATACATATTTGGCCATTGACCGATGGGCATGTAATGGAATGGGTATAAGCATGAAAGACAAAAAATATAAAGCTTGTTTGATAGAATTAATGTTTTGTAAGTACAAGGTACTTTGCAAGTAAGAAAATTAGAGTGGTGTAAGAATATAGGAAAAAGGAATAAACACACATTGTTGTAAAATTTTCTCACAAACTCAGCAAATCAGAGGCACTTTAAGTCATGAACAAGTCACCATCTCTCGAACACGAACAAGGTTGCATCGAACATAGAGTCATTGCTTCCGTACCACGAACACAATAACATAGCCTGAGACGTGTGGAGACACACCGTCCTCAGGGATTTACTCGTCTAAGACGATAATCTCCCAGGATTCAACAGGCCCTACAGGGGAAGAACCTGGGTAACTGAACTACGAGAAATATTTCCATTAACACATTCATAGCCGCCACAAATAGTCAGACTCTCAACCAATAGACTCGTCGGTGATGCCGCAACAACCACCACCAGCCGATTCCGCTACCAAGGAAATACATCCTTCACCAAACATTGCACCATCAATGCATCAGCCACAACAACCATCACAAAAACACTCTTCTGTTGTGTCAGACTCACACCCCACTTGTGCAAGAAATTATTCATTACTCGCAACAATCACAAGCACACTATTCTGTGGCAGAAATATTTCTTGCATCACACGACTCATCAACAAGGCATCAACATTTGCTACAATCACAAATGCACTCTTCTGTTGTGTCGGACTCACACCCCTCTTATGTGCCTTGGAAATACCGAAAAAGCAGTCGTCGCTGCCACCCCCAATGCAACTCAAATTAAAGAAACTCACTATATATTAAAAAAAATGAAACCCCAAAAAAAACTATGAATATGGCTGCAAATATGCACCAAAAATAGCAGTTGAATCGGTGGTAGCGGCAGCTTTTTGGTAACGCCAAGGCACATAAGTGGGGTGTGAGACCGACACAACAGAAGAGTGTGTTTGAGATTATTGCAAAGGCTGATGCCATGGCGATGAGTCGAGTGATGCAAGAAATATTTCTGCCACATAAGAGTGTGTTTGTGATTGCTGTGAGTCATGAATTATTTCTTACACAGAAGAAGAGTGTTGTTGCGATGGTTGCAACATCTGATGCCTTGATAGTGCAGTGCCCAGTGAAGGATTTATTTTCTGGGTAGCAGAGTCGACTGGTGGTGGCTGTTGCAGCACCACAGGCAAGTCTGTTGGTTGAGAGTCTGGCTGTGATTGTTGTGGCAGCCATGAATGTTGTAAAGAAAATGGCATACACGAAAGAAAGAATTTCCTAGCAGAAGGAAAAGGGTTGAGCTCACACCCCACATATGTGCCTTGGCCGTCGTCGCTGCCACCCCCAATGCAACTGCTATTTTTTGTGCATATTTGCAGCCATATTCAAAGTTCTTTGGGGGGTTTCATCACTTTTTTAATTTATTGTGAGGTTCTTTAATTTCCTTTGGTCTTTCTTTTTCTTTCTGATTTTTATTTTTTTAACAGAGGAAATTAAAGAACCTCAAATTAAAGAACCTCACTATATACTAAAAAAGAAATGAAACCCCTAAAAAAAAACTATGAATATGGCTGCAAATATGCACAAAAAATAACAGTTAAATCGTTGGCGACGACGGGTTTTTCCTAACGCCAATGCACATAAGTGGGATGTCAGTCCGGCACAACAGAAGAGTGTGTCTGTGATTGTTGCAAAAGCTGATGCCTTAGTGATGAGTCAGGTGATGCAAGAAATATTTTGCCACATAAGAGTGTGCTTGTGATTGTTGTGAGTCATGAATTATTTCTTGCACAGATGAAGAGTGTTGTTGCGATGGTTGCAGCATCTGATGCCTTGATAGTGCAATGTCTGGTGAAGGATTTACTTTCTGGGTAGCAGAGTCGACTGGTGGTGGCTGTTGCGGCACCACAGGCGAGTCTATTAGTTGAGAGTCTGGCTATGATTGTTGTGGCGACCGTGAAGGTGTTAAAGAAAATGGCATACACAAAAGAAAGAAATTCTTAGCACAAGGTGAAGGGTCGGGTAATGGTTCAAGTTGCTGTGCAGGTGAATCAGTTGGTTAAAAGTCTTGCGGCATTGAAGGTAAAGGTGAAGGGTTGGGTGGTGGTTGTTGAAGCATGACATACATGAATGAAAATATTTTTAATAGTTCTGTTACCTGGGATCAATCCCGAAAGGGCTGTTGAAGTCTGGGTGATTGTCGTCTTAGACAAATAAATCCTTGAGGACGGTATGTTTCCACACGCCTCAGTGATTCCACTCTTGCATCGTGTTGTTACCATATGCTTCCACTCATCCACTCTGATACCAATTTCATAGGAACTAATTACATAAACACTACAACAGAATGTGATAAAAATAGCGCCACATAGACAGCACTTACCACTAAAGTACTGGCTATTATTGACTTTAAAAAGCACTTCTTTAAAGAAACGCTGTTAAATATCATGTTGAAGCATAGACAACGCTTCTTTAAAGAAGCACGGTCTTTTATTCAACTTTAACCAGCGTTTTCCTAGAAAATGCTATCTATTTTTGTTAGTGAAACTGCCTTTACCAAGCGCTGCGCTGCCTAATCTCAATAACTCAGCATATACAGTACGTGACCCGCGTGAACTCGCCAAAATCCCCCCTTGATTTTTCGTTCCTTCCTAATCCTTCAATATCTCGAACCCTAACATCTGTGCGACGCCACTATCCTTCAACATCTGGATCCTTCAACATCGCGTGAACTCTCTGCGCTATCAGTTCTGTTGAGCCCATCACCATGAAAACGCCGGAGAACCACACTGTGAGCGCTCTCACTTTACGACCCAACACAGAGAGCTTTCGTTCGCAGGCGTAGAGGCACGCCAGACCGAGCTTTTAGTGCGTTCTCTTTCCCGTTGCATATCAGAACCACCATCGTCGCAGAACAGAAATGGGTGATTTCTTCCCTTTTCTTCTCTCTTCTGTTTTCTTCTCCAAGACACACCCCACACTCTCTATGTCTGAATTTTCTTCTCCTCAACCAGAGCATGAATGCTCTTCTCCCTCACTAGAGCAAACACAAACAAAATAGGGACAAAAATGGAAACCCTGGCCGCAAATCACAGCCAAGATTCCGGCCACCGTGGGTTATCTTTTGGAAAATTAAACCGGTCATTGGAGTCTCCTCAACGTCCGCAACAAAACCCCTCAACCAGAACTCTGATCGGAGAAACCTTTGTTGGCAACCACCGCTGTGTTGAAATAGTAACATTTTCTTTCTTCTTTCTTAAACTGGTCTTCTGATCTTTCCTTATTTCTATTTTGCTTCATTTTATATTTTTTCTAATGTTTTGGCAGGGGTGATGGGGGAGGCTACCGGTTGGGTGTGTGAAGAGAGATTAGGTTGACGTCATCATCTTCCTCGATGCTTCTGCTAAGGGTAAATTTTTTGTTGTCTTTGGAATGAACCCTATTTTATCAATATTAGGTTTGGGATTGTTTTATTCCCAAGCATATTATATGAATGCCCAGTGAATCACTCATTAATTGCTACATAATCAGACCCAATTCTCTTACTAGACTACTACAAACTGATCTAGAGGGAAGAATCAGGAGTTATCTTGTTTGGACCGAGACCTTGATATAGCAAACACAAACTAAGAGCTAATGTAGAGTAAACTAGAAAGGTTTGAGTTATATATGTACGGTATTACTATTACTATTGCAGTAAAACATTTGCTGTCTTATACACCATTACACCTTGCTTATTTTAAAGAAATGTGAGTTCATGTGGAATTGTGTTATATGAGAGTTCCTGAAAAATTCTGCATAATTGGTGTGTGTGCTGTATGATGAGGTTGTGTCCCTATAATATTGTGTATGTGTTGAATGATTGGTGTTTGGGACATTATGGGTGCTAGATATCTTAATTTTTTTGTTGTCTTTGCTATTTTGTTTCGCTTTGTTGTTTTGGCTGGAGAACTAAATCCAAATTAGCCAAGTTATTTTACTGTTTTGAGGACTATACACAGTTTCAAGTGACCATAAGTTTTTCTTTTCTTTGTGTCTGTGCATTTGTGTAATATGCGTCTGATTTTTTCTCGGTTCTGATTCCTTTTTCTAGCTTCTGTTTTCCAGAGAAAATCCAAAGGAAAAGGAAAAGGAAAGCATCTGTTACCGTCGAAGAGGACGACGATGGTAATGCCATGAACTCAGACTTTCTCAGCTTCATCCGTTGCTCTTTTTGTTAACTCTCACTCACTCACTTTCTCACTCACTCACTCACTGTGTAGTAGCACAGTGAAGAGTTCATTCAGTAAATGTGAAATGTTTGAACTATATTTTTGTTAATATCAATTCATTTGGTTGAATATTTCGTTACCTTTTTATGATCACTTGGATCAACAATCATTTATGATCACAGTCAAATGTAAAGTTTTGCTCTGTGCTGGAAGTGGTGCATGGGGTTATATATGTGCTCAATATGATTTATTTCAGTTACAGGGAAAGAAAAATCCAGCCACAGACCTCCAATCAGTGGCGTCATTTCTGAATCATGTAAGAGCTGCAAAGGAAATGAAAATAGACAGGTATTTCCACCATCTTGTTTGAACTTTGAAATTTAGTGAAACCACTCATATGGATGCACAAAAAATTTATGCAACTTACCTATGATGCTGATATGACACGTGTATGCAACTTATACACATATACACTAGTTAAGTCAAATAAATCATGGAATAGCCCACACATATAGCAAATACATGGAGAAGACTATGTACTGGACTTTAAGAAACCAATTGAAATTGCTAAATCACCTCCGGACTAAAACTAAAACAAAACTAATGGACCACATGCTGACGCTGGTAATTCTCGATTGTTAGTCACAGTATTACAATGAGACCTAATGATAGTACTGTTAAAGCCAAACTACCAAGATCTTTTGATCTTTAAGCTTATGCCTTTTTTTACCTTATTGCCTAATCAATTTAGCTTACTGTTGGGTACTTTATTTCATTGGACTGTAGAAGTCTCAACTCTTATCTCCTGTTATTAAGTATTCTAAAGGTATCAATTTGTAAACTGCCGGGTCTATTTTACTATGTATGAGTAGCTCAAAAGCCTTATTTATTCTGATGGTTAATCCATTGCTGATTATTTTTCTATTGAACCAAATGAGGGGTTGGTGACTTCTTGTTGACATAATCCACTTATTTGTTTTTGTTTTTTGGAGTTACCAACTTGCTTCCACTTATTGATTTTTATTGTTGGAGTTACCAACTTGCTTTCTTTTAGCCAGTTATGGAGATGTACAAATTATAATAGCTATGATATGTATGCAGATCAAAGCCATCATCTTTCAATTGGAGCTAATATGGTAGCTGTTGCTGGTGCTGGAGCTGCAACTACCTTGTTTACAAATCCACTTTTGGTTCATCAAGACCAGACTTCAAGTGTGTTTCTCTAGTTCATGCTGAATGTTATACTACCTTAGCAGCCTATCTCATATAATGGGCATAATGCATGAGCTACTTGAATTCTTAGCTGTATATCAATATGCAATTAGTACTTCATTGGAGGGTAAAATGTTGTTTTATTGTCTCATTTACCATTAGTGTCAAGGAACTTGATACTTTTTAATTTTCTTTTCATTCTGGCATACGATTTCTAGAATTATGTAGTAAGCTAATGAGAAGGCATCGTGCATTTGACATTGTTTGGTGGCTTTTTGTATGACATCAATGCAAGACAAAATTTCTATTTAGTGGGCCAAAAGATCAAGCACATCAAACAGCTAGCTCAGATTTTTTTCCTTAGCCAGGCCATGTAATCCATTAGGAGCAAGGGTTTATGGGATGTACATTGCAGCGATAAGTGTACAACTTCCTCATATTAGTATTGATAAATTCCATCTTGCATATATTATTATGTATTGAAACAATAGAAGCAATAGAAATACAGAGCTTCTTTTATCTTGCTTATCATCAGTGCATTTGTGTGTGTATTCTCCATTATAAGTTTGCCCTCAATGAGTTGATATTTTACTTACCCTTACAACTCATAAGATATAGCATCATACAAATGTCACTTACTGTCACTAGAATGATGACCTTTGGTTCCTTTTTTTCCAGTGTTATTCTTAATTTGTTTTGTCTTTGGTTTTTATTTGATTGATTAAAATTTTTATTTCATTTTATTGATTTTTTTATACTAAAAGCACTTTTTTGAAAGGTGAATGAAAGAGGAAATGTGAAAAATTAATTATTATTTTTAAAAAAAAGAGGAATAGACAGCGCTTAGGAGCGCTGTTGAAAATAAGACTTTCAACAGCGCTTCCTTGAGAAAGCGCTGTTAAAAGTCGACTTTTAACAGCCTTTCCTCAAGGAAGCGCTGTCTATTCTCAAAATCGGCAGCGCTTCCAAAACGCTGTCTTTTCGAAACATAATCCTCAGCGGGTGATTAGGCAGCGTTTTTAAGCGCTGGCGAAGGCAAAAAATAAACGTTGTCTATGTCCTTTTCTGTTGTAGTGAAATAATTAAGAAATGAATACTGATATTGTGAGTTTGACTGAATTAGAGGAGAAATTATCTTTACAAAGTATAGAAAATTCTTGAGATCTAAAGATGATAATGGAATAGAGTGCTCCTTACAAGATGGAAAGATAACAAAAAACGAAGTAGGAGAAATAGCACTACCCTGACTGAGATGAGGACCAACTCCTAGCTCAATCTAAAACCACCACTAACCATTTGGGAAAATTCATACATCCTGACCGACCCATGAAGGCTCCTAGCTCAATATAACACGATTACTTATTAAATTATCAAGTATGTTCAATCGTGAAGGCTCCTAATTAAATATATTACTCTTTTTTATTTACATTAATCTATTTTAAATGATTGTACATGGTTCTTTTCGTTTCACCAATTTCCCCTTCTAGTTAATTGTCCACCTTTTTATTCATTGATAAAACATGAGATAAAAAATGAATCATACCTCCTCGTGAGATTCTAAAATGCTTATGCAAAAGAATTAAAAAAAGATCCTCCAAATCAGATTTGTGTCAGTGGTCAGTTCACGAAGCTATGTTACAGATAACCAAGAATGGAATTATATAGTTCATAAAGTCAACGAGAGGAAGCAAATCTAGATTTTCTATGGGCCATGGACAAAAATAAGAGGTATATTTGCGTATGCAATTTTGAATCCTCGATAAAAGGTGTTCAATCTCACATGAGATAAAGGATTAGAAATGGTTAATTACATCCACATGTTTTGAGGTAATCAAATTCATTCCTTATTCTGGAATAAAAGTAATTAGATACACACTGAAAAATAAACAACTGAGACAATAATAGTTGTTATATATATATGCATGTATTTTATTGCAATCTACGTCAGAAAAAACTTAGTGATTTGGTAGACGCATTAGTCTACATTAGTTGTTCCTATAGGTGGCGTATATGATAATGAAACACTAATATTGGTAGCCTGTGTTAAAATACTGGTTGGGCTAGATGTAGAGGATTTAGGAGGAGCCAAAATGTAAAACATGTATTGCTCAAAGTTTACAATAGCAAGCTGCAATAACACAGTTGTTTTTGTTTAACTTCTCAAAAGAACAAAGCAAAAGTAAAAAGTGAAGAAAAATATACTAGTTTTAATCGATTTATTAATCATAGATACATCATAAATGTTGGCATTTACAAGATAATATGAAATTTTCAGGGACCTTAACAACCAAGAGGCAGAGAAAAGTATATGTATTAGATAAGTATAAGTATTCTGTACCCAATAGTAACATTAATCCTCTCCAAAACCAGGAAAAGAATTTTCTTTAAAAAAAAAAAAAACAAAAACAGAAAAGCATAATAATAGTCAGACAGAAAACACTTCATATATGCATGTGAAGATTTGCAACATGGGAAGGACCAACTTTGGTCTAAATTAGAGGTTGTCAGTTGAAAATATGAACATTTAAAAAGTTTATTTATTAAAGTTATCAACACTACTTTAAATTATATCTTTACTAAATTATATCTTTACTAAATTATATCTATGGGCCTTGGACAAAAATAAGAGGTATATTTGCGCATGCAATTTTGAATCCTCAATAAAAGGTGTTCAATCTCACATGAGATAAAGGGTTAGAAATGGTTAATTACATCCATATGTTTTGAGGTAATCAAATTCATTCCTTATTCTGGAATAAAAGTAATTAGATACACACTGAAAAATAAACAATTGAGACAATAATAGTTGTTATATATATGCATGTATTTTATTGCAATCTACGTCAGAAAAAACTTCGTGATTTGGTAGACGCATTAGTCTACATTAGTTGTTCCTATAGGTGGCATATATGTTAATGAAACACTAATATTGGTAGCCTGTGTTAAAAGTTTCTAAAGCAATTACTAACATAGGCTCGACATACATTACTTGTATACAATAATGTTAAATCTCATCATCCTTATGTTGCTTATGCAGTAATGTGGTTCCTATTTTCCTAATGTCAAAGACCCAAGGTTTACCAACTAATCAAACCATATAAGCAGGCAATAAACCAAAGCATGTGAGACTGAAAACAGTGAACTGGAGTGGAGAAGGCAAACCTGATTCACAATCGCATGGACTGAGTATCCAGAGCTCTCGTGTTATGTATCTGATATGCAACACTGGTTGGGCTAGATGTAGAGGATTTAGGAGGAGCCAAAATGTAAAACATGTATTGCTCAAAGTTTACAATAGCAAGCTGCAATAACACAGTGGTTTTTGTTTAACTTCTCAGAAGAACAAAGCAAAAGTAAAAAGTGAAGAAAAATATACTAGTTTTAATCGATTTATTAATCATAGATACATCATAAATGTTGGCATTTACAAGATAATATGAAATTTTCAGGGACCTTAACAACCAAGAGGCAGAGAAAAGTATATGTATTAGATAAGTATAAGTATTCTGTACCCAATAGTAACATTAATCCTCTCCAAAACCAGGAAAAGAATTTTCTTTAAAAAAAAAAAAAAACAAAAACAGAAAAGCATAATAATAGTCAGACAGAAAACACTTCATATATGCATGTGAAGATTTGCAACATGGGAAGGACCAACTTTGGTCTAAATTAGAGGTTGTCAGTTGAAAATATGAACATTTAAAAAGTTTATTTATTAAAGTTATCAACACTACTTTAAATTATATCTTTACTAAATTATATCTTTACTATATAACATGGTATGATATAATACAAACACTGACACATGGCGGATTTCTTAGAGTATCCTTTAAAAAAAAAAAAAAGACTCCTGCCATGTATACAACAACAAAAAAGGATCAGCCCACAAATTAGCAGATTAATATTATGAAAAATTGAACTCTTCTCTAGTATGCCTAAAGATAATTGCCAATCATACATGTTAGAAAAAAAGGACTACGAATGGCATACAATCATTGGTACAATGAAGTTAAAATTTGTTCTGACATTGTCTAGGGTCAGCCTCGTCCTACACATCCCAGCAGAAGAGCAGAGCTTTTAAGCTTGGAGGCATTATATAACGAGACAGTCCTCATTTGGGCAGGGGCGGATCCCGAAAGTTTAACTGGTGGGGACAAAATTTTGTCACTTATAACTTACGATGCTTATTTTTTTAAAAAGAGTAAAGACCTAAATTAATACAAAAAATACGGAGATCTATTTACTCTCTAGAAAATGAAAAGTACCAATTTGGTTCTCAAATATCTCAAATGTCAGGCATATTAGTGCATTTTAGGATAATTTTTAAGGACATTTTAGTTCTCCTAAGGACTAATTTGACCGATATTTGAGATTTTAGAAGACAAAATTGATAATTTTCATTTCTGATGGAACAAATAGGTCTCCGTGTTTATTGTAAAGGACTATTTTAAGATTTTACTCTTAAAAAGTTTGTACTATCCATGAGATAGAATTAAAATTTAGGGTGGGTGGGGTTGTGTAATGGGCCCAAGTCATTAGGTTTGGGTGAATGGATATTATTGGGGGCAAAGCTTATTTTTTATTGGGGGCAATTAAAAAAATTACTAAGTAGGTATGAGTAAACTTTTTTTTCTCACGGGGGCAATTGCCCCCAACCCTTCCGACTTGTATCCACCACTGCATTTGGGGTATAAAAGCTTTGTAAAAGGGGTAAAAACACCACAGCACAGTAGTCCATGCACTTTGAGATGTATATTGACAAACTTGACTCATTTACCAATGTTAAGAACATGTAAATGATTTTTCTCAATGGGTAGATCAAAAGTTATCCTCAAGATGGACCCAAACAGTAGGCAAAGTACATAATAACTCTCTTGGCAAAAGCAAAGGTTCCAGTTGTAATGGAAGTGGAGAAACAATTTCATCTTCCAGCCTGCACTTCATAAACAAGCAAATCAAATTTCTTTTAAGATGCTAACATAAATTTACATATTCGACACAAACAGATATAAGCTAGTTGACTAATGGCATCCAGCCTAGAGTATATATAGAAGAAAAAACTATGCCCCTACTAGCAGGATCAATTTAAGTTGTCTTTCACTATATGTGCATATTGGGATAATTTCCATTGTAGAAAAGATGGCAGAATCCTATTTTAGGTGGTTT
Source organism: Calophaca sinica (assembly GCA_037113605.1). Lineage (NCBI taxonomy): Eukaryota > Viridiplantae > Streptophyta > Magnoliopsida > Fabales > Fabaceae > Calophaca > Calophaca sinica. The sequence goes on from CM073737.1 coordinate 15,189,992, forward strand.
GAACATGGGTGGAGAAGACCCATAAAAACATCGATAAGGAGGGTTGACCAGACATTGGAAATGCTCACCACAAACAAAAACAAAAACCAGACATCGAAAACTCTAATACTTGGAAGTAGATAGAGACAAAAAAACTATAAGCAAAATCATTAACACAAATTTAGAGGTAAATGATCTATCTTTGAAACTAAATACATGACACAGAATTATGACATCGTTTGATCTATTTAACCAATCCTACCCAGTGGAAGACCCAAGTAGGAGTCTCTTCAATGTCCACTGATTCTCAAATGGCTTGTGCTGTCCAAGCTGCCAAAGGGAAATTCACAAAGAAAGAAAGACCTACCTACTCACATTGTGGAGTCATAGGCCATCTCAAGGAGAAATGCTTCAAGATTCATGGTTATCCATCATCATACAACAAGAAAGGTCCAGGAACCAAACCTTCTGCTTCAATCAATCATGTTACCGATCAAGATGCTGATGCAAACAGTTCCTCTTCACTGTCTCCTCAGCAATATTAGATGATGCTGCAATTTATTCAAGCTCAAATGGCCAAGGCTGCCTCCCCTGAATCTGACCAATCAGGTAATTCTTGCCTAGGTATGGTTCTTTCCACTTTTGAGTCCTCAAATCTCAGTACTTGGATATTTGATTCGGGTGCTTCCTCATACATTTGCTATGATTTGTCCATGTTCAGTTCTTTTACCTGTTTGCATGATAAACATGTCACATTGCCAAATAAAACACAAGTGCCTATTAGTGCTATTGGTTCAATTGTTCTTTCACCAACACTTAAGTTGCACAATGTGTTATACATACCTACTTTTAGTGTAAATTTGGTTTCTGTGAGTCAATTGTTGCAAAACACTGAAACGTCACTAACATTTCTTGCCACTGAATTTGTCATCCAGGGAACCCCACATTAATCGAAGGAGATTGGCAAGGGTGACCTAAACAATGGTCTCGACACCATGAATGCTCACATTGCATCAAATAAGGCATTCCAATTTCCTTGTAAAAACTCTCTTACTGCACAATTTTGCAATTCTGTTTTTTCAGCAAATTTGACTCAAAATGCCAAAATTTGGCATGCTAGGCTAGGTCACTTGTCTGACCATATGTTGAAAGTTGTTAGTACTAAAATTCCATTCAATGTATTTTCAAATTTCAATTCTCATGAATGCCAAATCTGTCCTTTAGCTAAATTCAAAAGATTGCCTTTTACCTCTTTAAATAACATGTCAAAAAATCCTTTTGACTTAGTTCATTGTGACATATGGAGTCCCTATAGTCAATCAACCTATGATGGCAAGACTTACTTTTTAACAATTGTAGATAATTGTAGTAGGTTCACATGGATCTACATGTTAAACCAAAAATCAGAGGCACCTACACGCATTAAGCAGTTTTTTATTTTTGTTCAAAAACAGTTTGACAAAACTATTAAATGCTTAAGATCTGACAATGCCAAAGAGTTGGCCTTGACTGAATTTTTACAGGATCATGGTGTTCAACATCAGTTTTCTTGCCCTTATAGACCACAACAAGCTAAGTTGCCCATAAAATTTTGGGGTGACAGTGTGTGTACTGTAGCCCACCTCATCAATATAACTCCTTCTCCTCTATTGGAAGATCAATCACCTTATGAGGTTCTTCATATTCATTCTGATCATGACCGAGATGCTCTACACCATCTGCATCATCGACATGATCATCAGTACTAGGAGGCGGAGGCGGCTGGCGAGCTAGCTACTGGTACATCTGGTCCTGTTGCTGCACCACCTGAGCCAAAATGGTGTTCATCCGATGGGTCTCCTCCTGCTGCTCGGCTATGACCCGTTTCAGCTCGGCTATCTCCTGCTCATCCGCGGCAAAGCGACGACCGGCACCACCACTACTCGATGACTCTCCGATGCGGAGGCAGCTGGTCTCTTTCCTGTAGTTGCTGGCAAGGTCTCCAGCACCGTATAGGCGACCCTTCTTCTTGCCACCAACAACATCTGCCCAAACCCTGAGCAATGCAGATGGATCCTCAGGGCTCTGAGACGGGGAACATGATGATGTCTGAGAAATCTGAGAGATCCTCGCCTCAAACTCCTCATGTCTAACATAAACAAATAAGTTAATTTTTTTTGTAATAAAACAATATAAACATTATTAAAAATTTATTCATTATATTTTATAATTACCTAGGTCCGCCTTGACCGCTCATCGATAAAATCGCTGGTACTCCTCCTAATATGAGTTGCACGATGGAGCTTATGCAACTGTACCTCTCTATCCAACCTCCTCGACTGTAATTATTTAATAAAAAACATTAAATAAATAATAAATAATAAATAATAACTAACAACAACAACAACAACAACAACAATAATAATAATAATAATATAACACGTAATAATAATAATAATAATAATAATAATAATAATAATAATAATAATAATAATAATAATAATAATAATAATAATAATAATAATAATTATATAACACGTACAAGTCGAGCTGCGTGCTGCGCCTGACTGACAGAACCTCCGGTGTACAAGCTCCCACCCTTCTCTGAGGCTCTATTCTTCTTGGCCTTCTCGCTGGTCGCCATGAACGCAGGGGAATTCCAGTGCGCTACTAGCTACTGCCAAAGCTGATCCCCTATCCAGTGGGGCTGTCCATGGGGGCAGGTATCTCTAAGCATATCAGCGGTAAGAGGCCTTCATATGGAAGTTCTTCTCGATATGCTTCTCCACCTCCTCCTCCCAAGCAACCCTCTCCTGTATGAATATAATATATTATTAAACATAATTGAAATTTATGAATTAAAAAAATATGCAACAAAATAAAAATTACAACTTACTCCAAAAGATTTGAACATATGCCTCCGCTCCTGGTCCTTCAACTTCCCCCAACTGGTCCAAAACGTGTGGTAATTATCCTCAATTACTGTTATGATAGCCTTCGCAGCTAGCTTTGAGGGAACGAACCTAAACAATAAAAAGATGTCAAACAAATTTAAAAATATATATATATATATATATATATATACATGTAAATTATTAATAACTCGAATATAAAAATGCAAATACTTACCATTTACCTGCCGGCCTGATAACAACTCGGCCATCATACAACATCTCAAGATCCTCAACGACCTCCTGCTCAAACTCCTGCTACTCAACCTCGTCCTGCTCAACCTCAGTCTGATCAGGTGTATGGCCCGTACTATACTCATGATCGGACTGATGAGTATCGGGCACCGTCTCAGGAACAAAATGGGAGGAAGAAGCATCATGTGTCTGTTGGAACCCCGGGTTGGGGACCATGTAAATGGGAGGCAAATGGGGTGTCGATGCAGAAGGTGATCTCGGCTGTGTAGGTGCCGAATGTGACGTAGGCTGTGTAGGGGCCGAAGACGCTGGAGGCTATGTAGGTGTAGATGTACACGGACGCTATGTGGATGACAACGTCGAAAAGCCAGCAACGTCACGTCGAATAATGTTCAGCCTCGAACGAAGGGGGGGTCGAGGGCGATGCCCTTCCCCTTCCATTTACCACCAGTGGGTGGTCTGTGGGGGTTGGATCCCGATCCTCCTAATGCCATATATGCCTATAGAGCAATTCAACAATAACAGTCATGAAATATTATATTTAAACATAATAATATTAAAAATGAATTCCATAAAAATAAACAAGTTATGAAAATAACTGACAAATTAAAATATATTGTTAGATATTAATTTCTCTAATTGTAAAAAGTTAAACATATTCATTCTGCCCATTCTGCCCACTCTACTTCGGCATCGTCTTCAGATCTTGATGGTTCTGTCACTTCTTCATTTAATTCCTCATCATCTCCATCTACATCTTCATATGTGATTGGATTGTCACGTAGTCGAGAAATGGGTTCCACTTCGTTTACTACGTTGACATGAGACATCTTATCCACTTGATAAGCCACTTCTTCCTGTGGATCATCTGTTTCAATGCGACCCCTTGGTTTTTTCTTTATTGCAACACACCAATCTTGTTTGTCCCTTCAAGTTGATGGATAAGGGACATAATACACTTGTCTTACATGTTGTGCCATGATAAACGGATCAAACATTTGGTATCTTCTGCTCATGCATATATCCACAGTATTAAATTTTCGATCCACTCTTATGCCTCTACTTGACGGATCAAACCAATTACAATAAAAATAACACTATTCTTTTAGTATAGTATAAAGTATTGTACGCTAAATCATATATATGTTGAACCACGCTGTAGAAGTCGTCTTCACCTCCATCTGTGGCACCTTTTATATAAACTCCACTATTAATTGTTTTTTCCCCTCTGTTTTTTACTGAGTTTGAAATTTGTATCTGTTTACAAAAAACGTGTGCCATTCTTTTATATGTGAGTTAGGACCTTTAGATAAATTTCTCAAGTGTTCGATTTTAGGCAATTCTGTCTCACTGTACACCTGCATATACATCCATAGGCAAACAAATTATGGTTTCTTTTTTCAAACAATCTTTTGTATTTTCAAACAATAAATAGTTGAAATAAGACTAAAAATACATACCTGGTTCATAAACCACGTTGGGAAATATTCATGAATATAGGCACAAGAGTCTTGTTCGCTTGTGGGCTTAGTTAACAAGAATGCCCTGATCAAGTCATTATCAAACAAATGATCATGAGTAGTTGTGGATAAAAGAAATTGTGAATATATGCCTTGACAGGAATTGTTTTTATGATTGACAAAAGGATCTACAAATGTGCAAAAAGCGGAAAAGAGTTACCAAGAATTGAAGACTTTCAGTTTTGAGTTTTTTTTTTTTTGTATATTTTTAGAATTATTTGTGAGTAGTAGTAGAAGCTCTCAATTAAAATAAATCACACACATACTTTCTTGAAAATCATTTTTATGGATTTTATCTAAAATGGTTAATTTTTTAGTTTTCAAATATGATGTTAAAATATTTTTCTTTAAGTTATAAAGCCCAAAATTACTTCCATATTTTTTCTAAACTTCAAAAAGATATTTGCCACTTTGTTTCCATTACTCATCCATTCACGTGTACACACCTCCAGTAATTTTTTTTTTTTTACGTTGCTATCTTCCAAAGTTCCAAGGCTCCACGTTCTCATGTATCACTCATTTTTAGCTCCAACATTTACCACCATGCATCATGATTCACATTTTTTTTATTTGACTGACTAAAGATCCAGCTGGGATCACTTTCAAATTTCAAAATTGGTCAATAATAATAGTAATAAAAACGTGCCTCATTCCTCATGCTCATAATATTATTTTTTAAATATGAAAAATTCATTTGCTCAGATCTTTGTGACTGATATTCCAATGTTTGATTTTTTGATAAGCTCTTTGACTCAAAAAGTATTTGAAAAACGTGATTCATGCAAATAGAGGCGATATCTTTGATGAAAGGAGCGTACGTTTTTTTTTCTCAGACTCTGTGACATTCCATTGTTTTCTCAGACACACTCTCTATATATACCATGCACATTCTGCACTAAAATATAACGCACAGAACACAGAATATAGAACACACGTATCAAACAATATTTTCGTGTTGAAAAACTCTGCAAAAATTATTTTCTCATTCACACTCACTTACTTATTTTTACTAAGAGCTTTCTTACTCTACATAGTTTGAGTTGTAATATCTGAGCTTCAATTTGTTTATATCTACACTTTTGAGTGTATCTCTTCTTGGCAATTTTTTTTTTGATTATTATTGGGTAGGAATCCCAAGTTGTTCATAGAGAGGTGATATCTCTTGAACCTGTTACTCTGGTTTAGAGTTGTAAAGGTTTCTAGCTGAACTTGATTTAAAAGCTAGTGTCTTAGTGAAAATCCCATAGTAGTTTGCTTTGGGGACAGGACGTAGGCCACAAAGGTGTTAGGTGGCCGAACCTGGATAATCTGTTGTGTGTTCTTTTACTTCTTATCTCTCTATTTTTCAGTCAATTAAATTTCTGCACTTTATTTTATTGTTATTTATATCGTACTATTTACTTTATTTTTAACTCGTCTGCAGTTTTGTCCTCAAGTCATTTATCAATTTCCCATTAATATTTCAGCAACTCATATTTAACGTTTTTTTTTCCAAAAGTTTTTAAAAATCACTGTTCACACACAATTCACCCCCTCTTGTGTTTGGAGTCACTTGGTAACAAGTGGCATCAGAGCTAGGCTATTGTTTAAAGGAACAAACCGTCTCAAGAGGATAACTTCAAACAGTTTTTGTAATGAGGGACATTCCATGAACAGACCCCCATCTTTCAATGGTGCAGGGTATGGTTATTGGAAGGAAAGAATGAAAATTTTCCTTGAAGCTGTAGACCTTGATGTTTGGGATGCAGTGGAAAATGGTCCTTTTGTTCCCACTCATTCAGTCAATAATGAGATGGTGAACAAACCAAGAACCCTTTGGACCGATGAGGAAAAGAAAAAGTTCCAGTACAATTTAAAAGCCAAAAATATCATCACCTCTGCTTTAAGCTACGATGAGTTCTATAGGGTCTCAAATTGTGAGTCCGCTAAGGAAATGTGGGACACCCTCCAAGTGACCCATGAAGGTACTACCGAGGTCAAGAGGGCTCGAATGAACACATTAACCCATGAGTATGAGTTATTTAGGATGAACCCAGGTGAAAGCATACAAGATATGCAAAAACGATTTACTCATATAATAAATCATCTCAGAACTCTTGGGAAATCCTTTACTAATGAAGATTTGATTAACAAAGTTCTTAGATGTCTAAACAGGAATTGGCAACCCAAGGTCACTGCTATAGTGAATCTAGAGACTTATCTTCTATGACCTTGGCTACTTTATTTGGAAAATTGCAGAACATGAACTTGAACTAAATCGCCTCATGGAAAGCGAAGAAGGCGATAAGAAAAAGAAAGGGCTCGCCCTCAAAGCAAGCATTGAGGAAACTGACGATGACGAATGTGATTTCCTTGAAGATGAAAATAATGAGGAAAACATGAGTCTAATGGTTCGCAAATTCAAGAGGTTCATGAGACTCAGAAACAAAGGTAAGTTCCCAAGCTCTCAAAAGAAAAGTGATGAAACAACTTCTTTTAATCCTACCTGCTACTTTTAATCCTACCTGCTACAAGTGTGGAAAGAAAGGTCACATAAAACCCGAGTGTCCTCAAAACCAAAAGAGGAATGAGAAGTTGGAAAAGAAACCACCAAAGGAATCGAAAGGAAGAAGAGCTTACATTGCCTGGGATGATAATGATATGGATTCTTCTGATGAATCTGAAAATGAAGAGGCTCACCTTAGTCTTATGGAAAATCATGATGAAGATGAGGTAAATTTTTATGATCCTGACTCTCCTTTAACTTATAATGAATTACTTGCTGCTTGTGAAGAATTCAATAATGAAACGATTAAATTTGGAAAAATTGTTCTTTCTTCTAAGAAAACCATCTCTTCTCTTGAATCAAAAATTGAAATTTTAAACAAAGAGATAATGATTCTTAAAGAAAAACAAGTTGCTGTGATTGAAACTTCTCCTCCCATATCTTGTGAAAATAAAAAAGATGAAGTTTTAAAATGCAATGAGTGTAGTGTTTTGAAAAATAAGGTTGAGGATTTAAATAACACTCTTGCAAAATTTACGATGGGAAGAGATAATCTAAACATTATTTTAGGAAACCAAAAAGGTAATTTTGGAAAAGCTGGTGTAACAGCCCTAATTTTTCATCCTTCAAGATTAGGATATGTCTTAGGGTATTAGAACATGCTTATTGTTGCTGGGTTGGGTTTCATATGTTTTACCGTTCCTTCAGCCGATTAAGTGTCCAGATGTACCTTTATTCCTATATTTAGCTATTTCGGTCATCGTATTCCCCATATTCGAACCTCTTAACAACTCAATTGGATTTAAGTCCCTTCAATAAAGTTGTAGCATTATCTCTTATCTTTTGGTTGGCTTTAGTTCGACTCGATTTTGATACCTACAACTCTAGATATGCTCTCTGGAGTCAACACAACGCAAGCGTAACACTTAGGAATATTATAGTATATTTCAACTGCATTTTTGATCCTGTTAGAGTCCGAATTTGGGTAATCCTATTAGAGATAAAATTGTAGGAAATTCTCTTAGATTTCCAACGACACCAAGAACGCCTCAATCGGACATCTGTAGCTCCAGATACGACCAAAACAGTGGCACCGAGTGTCCAGACTCAGGCGCAGGGCGCCCAGACTGAAGCTCGGGCGCCCAGGCCTCACCGAGAGCAGGCGCAGGGCGCCCAGGGAGTGCAGGCACCCGGCGCCCACAGCTGATAAGTGACTACGCGCTGTTTCACGTTTTAACTCGTTTTGGGACGGTTCTGTGATCCAGTGTGACCCATTCTCGACTTGAAAGGGCAACCACGACCCCTAGACTTAACCTAGCCACTAAGCATCAGTTCTAAGACCCTAAACATGATTATGAGCTGCTCATAAGACCAATCCAAACAGAGAAAAGCTCTTCCTTCCCTTCTTCCAATTTTGTGGTGTCAAGGGCTCTAACTCAAGACTACGCTACTGACTCGACCGGAGCATCGTTATTGTAACTCGTACTGACCTCATTGGGAGGAATAGGAGGTGGTAAGTCTTCTAATGATAAGCTTTGTCTTTAAGATCAATGTTAGGGTTCTAAACCATGATTTTTCCATTCCTAAACCCTTGCTCTTGTGTTTTTTGAGGAAAGCTTCACTAGGAAAGGAAAAGCTTGGTGTTACCTCATCCCATCCTAGGAGCACGAAATTCAGTTGAGGTAAGGGGTAGTTGTTCTCTTCTAGTGAGTGTATGGAACATGTATGAACAATAGGGGTGTCCCATGACCCCTACGCCTCCAGCAACGAAAACGAGCACTATCACCACCGTGATAGGGAGACATCCGAACTCCTCAATTACTATTCTTGACTAGTGATATTTATTGTAACGTGATGTGATAATTTTATTGGTTGTTGAAATTGGCGTGATGATTGAGCTTTGGTTGTTATATGCTTGATGTACATAAATTGGTTGTTATCAAATGACAATGTAAGGAAATTAAATAACTAAATAGTAGGCTTTAGACCCTATGAAAGTGTAGCCACTAAGTATGAATCAAAGAACTCGAGTCCCCGCAATTATGTTGATATTGTAAAGCTTAAGTAGAATGTCTAAGGTTCATTTATGATGCCTATTGATTTATTAGTATGATAATCTGAGAGAACTAGTCCTTCTATGCCAAAGTTTCACTTGGATGTATGTGCTTAATCAAAGTTGCTAAGATTATTAAATGTTCATGTTATTGGTAGAAGGCACTAGCTAACTTATGAATTTGTGTTCTCATTGTTGTTGTTGTTACTCAGGAAAATATGGTGATAGAGGATGTTATGGTTAGACACCGCTTGGTCATGTTCATGCATCTTGGTGTCGCCATTGTTGTTGTTGTTGTTGTTGTTATTGTTAGTAGGGCGTATCGGGCAAGGTATCCCGTGACGCGAGGTTTCCTGGCCCTACGGTTAAAAAGAGCGAATCGGGCAAGGTATCCCGTGATTCGCAAGGTTCCCGCCCTTTGGTTAGTAGGGCGAATCGGGCAAGGTATCCCGTGGACGGGCAAGGTTTCCGATCCCTACGGTTAAAGAAAAGAAAAAAGAGCGAATCGGGCAAGGTATCCCGTGATCGGGAGAGGTTTCCGGTCCCTTGGTTAGTAGGGCGAATCGGGCAAGGTATCCCGTGACGGGCAAGGTTTCCGGTCCTACGGTTAAAAGAAAAAAGGGCGACCCGGGCAAGGTATCCCGTGATCGAGGTTTCCGCCCTTTGGTTAGTAGAGGCGAATCGGGCAAGGTATCCCGTGATCGGCGAGGTTTCCTGGCCCTACGGTTAATGGGGCGAATCGGGCAAGGTATCCCGTGACGGGTGAGGTTCCTCCTGTTGTTATTGGTACACCATCGACATGGTATTCAAGCGGGCAATGTATCCGGCCGTTTATGTGGATCCACATGCATATAGTTATGGTTCTATAAATACATTGTTTTACATGATCATGTGCCTGGTTGTTTAGTGTTGGTAATGTACCTTGTTGTTGTGGGTGATGCCGTGGCATGTGATATATAATTGTTGTGGTAATGTACCTTAATGTTGTGATTGATCTTTGTAGCATGTGATATTTGGCCGTTGTGGTACCATCTTATGCCTTAACGCTAGTGATTAGATGTCCTTATTGGAATTGTTGTATATTGCGCATTGTTCATTAATTTCCTACGCTGTATGCACTATTTGAGGTTATGATGACTAACCCCTCTTGTGGCTATGCATATCCCACGGGGTATGTGTAGATGCTGAGACTGCAGGTATTGAGGATATGAATGCCGGCAAGTAATCACAATAGCTCGCTGTGATAGATAGAAGACTTGTGTTTACTTGTTTAAGTTATTGTATTCTTCCGATGTAATGATTAGGGGAAGAGCTTTGAATTATTGTGACATCGGGGACTTGGGTTATTTTTATTAATTGTATTTCATACTCATTTTCTATTTCCGCATGTTGTGAACGTGACAACTCTATTTCGTTTCAAAGGAAAGTTTTATCCGAATGAATATTTTTTTTTATCTTGTGTTATTTTCTTCTTACGTTGCTAAAATGCCATGACGGGGTAGAGAGTGTCACAATTAGTGGTATCGGAGCAGTTCGGTTCTAACCAGGCTTTGTGTGTGGTCTATTGTGTTTCAGTGCGTGAACTCTGAGTTGAGTTACATGCATTACTTGTTTAATTTTGTTTGTTCTAGTACACGAACAATTCTCAGTGGGCTAAGTTCACAGGAGTATATGATAGATAGGGCTAAGATAGTAGGTACCTGAACCATTAGCTATGAATCTTGGGTTAGCAATTTCCTAAGTTGTTAATTTCTTAGTATCTTGTTTAAAATTACGCTTAGTGAATTGAGAAGGATCAACCAGGCGAGAGATGCAAAGTTAACCCTTAGTTGTTGCACTTAAGGTGCAAGAATTTTATCCATTACCTTAAAGGAATTCTAGTAAGTACAATGGGCTAGTAGCTTAACTAGAAAGGATAAGCTGACCTTATGTTAGATTTACAGCATTGTTAGCTGGGAATTATGTTATCAGAGTAGCCTTGTGGAATCATTAACTATGCTATAGGAAGGATCTTTTGTAGAGCTTCGAGGGTAATCATGTGGCGTCGACATCTTTACGCTAAGCCCCTATCGAAGAACCTTATAGAAGGATAGGTGATTGTTGCACATGGTTATTATTGCTTGGATTACCTGGTGAGCAGTAGGAGGGACAGCCCAATCACTCACCACCGGTGAGAAAAGCAATGATAATCGGTTTGGTGGGTAGTATTAGTTTTTTTAATTACCTTAGATACTAGAATTAGTTATGGGCATAGATTATCTACATTGCGCTTAAATTCTTAAGGGCTTTGATAGGCATAAGGCTTTGAAACCGTAGATTCTAAAGGTGGAAAGTAATTTTTCATAGGAGTAGAGACGAGCTTAGAGTGAGGATAGAAGTAGAAACGTAATGGGGACATTAGTTAATCTTTGGGAAATATATTGTTTTGCCTTCGATAAGACCACCAAACCGATTTTTGATGTTCTAATAGAAACCGAGTCTATTATTGTGTAGCACCCTATAGAATGTTTTCCTAGAGTAAGTTGAGCAAGAGAAATAATAAAGGTTTTGCGTAGGGTACCTTAAGATAAATCTTGTAGTTAGTCATGCCTTAATTTGCGATAAACTTCTTTTGCTATATTGTGTGCTTAACTTTAATGACTATGAAACATTGCATGCAAACATGTTATTTCTTTTAGGATAAATAGGTTTCTATTTTTTTTTTTTTCGGAATAAATAGATTAAAAATGATGAATACTTCTTTTTATTCATTATATATTAACGTTTTAGTCTAACATACTCTAGCCTATAATTTTTGTGTGTGCATATTGCTTAATTAAGTCTTGATTGCTGAATTATTTTTGATATGATATTAAAAAAATTAATTAGAATTTATTTTGTTACATTCACTGACATGCGGTTAATTGATCTTTCTATATTTTATGCTTCATTTGACTCTCTATTAAATACAAACGTGTTATCTCTTTCAAGGAGACTTGAGTTATCTTGAATATTTATATTGAAATGTGAAAGCACTACGTTATATCTGTTGCTTAGTTTGCTTTGAAAATGTTACATGCTTGAGTGAGGTAAGTTTAAACTCATTAGATAATTATATGACTGTGTTACATTACTAAATTATTGATTTCTAGTTTAAATGCACGATGCCTTTTGATCAGCTTATATATTTAGCTCGTGATTAATCTTGGCTGCAATATAAAATGCCTTTGATAAGGGAAATTGTTTTGTTTGTGTTTCATTTTTTTTCTATTAGTATTAATATTTATGAAAAAAAATGTTATTTTCTCTTTCTAAATTGATGCTTTAGTCTGTTGTACTTTGGTCGTTAACTTTTGTATATTATGTTTAAGTGAATATTGATTGTTGAATTGTTGTTTATGATATGTTGCTAAATGTGTGTATATATATATATATTATAGCTTTAATTATGATTTGGTTTTATAAAGGTTGTATGTCTAGCTTCGCATGATTTTACCCTAAGATAGTTAACCTCAATCTCGTTTAGTTCCACGACCTTAGTAGACCTTGTACGGTGTGTTGTATTAAGTTTTAAAGAACGTGGTTATGCGGAATAAGGACCGGTAATCAACTTATGGAGTGGTTCTTAAGGATTTAGATGTTAGTCTTGTTGATTCGTTGTGGTTGTTGCAGTTTTGACGCCTTAAGATAGTAATTTTTAGTATTCCTTAGTTTAAGGAGTTAATCCTAGGAGGAGCCATGAAAGTCACCTGAGCATATGATTGGTTAGTACGCTAGACATTTAAGTTACAACTTTTGAAATTCTAGAACTTTAAAAGGACTAAGTTCTCCAGCTAGTGACCTTAGTTGACCCTCTTAAGAAAGAATTGTGTGGAATATATATAGCAATAGTGATGATGGTTGCATGATGTTTTAGGGACACGAACCGTGTCGTTTAATAGCACCTAGAGAAATTCCGAGGACGGAATTTTTTTTTAGGGGGGTAGAATTGTAACAGCCGTAATTTTTCATCCTTCAAGATTAGGATATGTCTTAGGGTATTAGAACATGCTTATTGTTGCTGGGTTGGGTTTCATATGTTTTACCGTTCCTTTAGCCGATTAAGTGTCCAGATGTACCTTTATTCCTATATTTAGCTATTTCGGTCATCGTATTCCCCATTTTCGAACCTCTTAACAACTCAATTGGATTTAAGTCCCTTCAATAAAGTTGTAGTATTATCTCTTATCTTTTAGTTGGCTTTAGTTCGACTCGATTTCGATACCTACAACTCTAGATATGCTCTCTGGAGTCAACACAACGCAAGCGTAACACTTAGGAACATTATAGTATATTTCAACTGCATTTTTGATCCTGTTAGATTCCGAATTTGGGTAATCCTATTAGATATAAAATTGTAAGAAATTCTCTTAGCTTTCCAACGACACCAAGAACGCCTCAATCGGACATCTGTAGCTCCAGATACGACCAAAACAGTGGCACCGAGTGTCCAGACTCAGGTGCAGGCGCCCAGACTGAAGCTCGGGCGCCGAGGCCTCACCGAGCAGCGGCAGGCGCCCAGGAGGTCTTGAGCGCCCGACGCCCATAGCTGATAAGTGCCTGCGTGCTGTTTCGTGTTTTAACTCGTTTTGGGCCGGTTCTGTGACCCAGTGTGACCCATTCTCGACCTGAAAGGGCAACCACGACCCCTAGACTTAACCTAGCCACTAAGCATCAGTTCTAAGACCCTAAACATGATTAGGAGCTGCTCATAAGACCAATCCGAACAGAGAAAAGCTCTTCCTTCCCTTCTTCCAATTTTGTGGTGTCAAGGGCTCTAACTCAAGACTACGCTACGGGACTCGTTATTGTAACTCGTACAGCCTCATTGGGAGGAATAGGAGGTGGTAAGTCTTCTAATGATAAGCTTTGTCTTTAAGATCAATGTTAGGGTTCTAAACCATGATTTTTCCATTCCTAAACCCTTGCTCTTGTGTTTTTACTGAGGAAAGCTTCACTAGGAAAGGAAAAGCTTGGTGTTACCTCATCCCATCCTAGGAGCACGAAATTCACTTGAGGTAAGGGGTAGTTGTTCTCTTCTAGTGAGTGTATGGAACATGTATGAACAATAGGTGTCTCATGACCCCTACGCCTCATGTGATAGCAGAAAAACGAGCACTATCACCACCGTGATAGGGAGACATCCGAACTCCTCAATTACTATTCTTGACTAGTGATATTTATTGTAACGTGATGTGATAATTTTATTGGTTGTTGAAATTGGCGTGATGATTGAGATTTGGTTGTTATATGCTTGATGTACAGAAATTGGTTGTTATCAAATGACAATGTAAGGAAATTAAATAACTAAATAGTAGGCTTTAGACCCTATGAAAGTGTAGCCACTAAGTATGAATCAAAGAACTCGAGTCCCCGCAATTATGTTGATATTGTAAAGCTTAAGTAGAATGTCTAAGGTTCATTTATGATGCCTATTGATTTATTAGTATGATAATCTGAGAGAACTAGTCCTTCTATCCCAAAGTTTCACTTGGATGTATGTGCTTAATCAAAGTTGCTAAGATTATTAAATGTTCATGTTATTGGTAGAAGGCACTAGCTAACTTATGAATTTGTGTTCTGCTGTTGTTGTTGTTGTTACTCCATCGAAAATATGGCGATAGAGGATGTTATGGTTAGACACCGCGTTTGGTCATGTTCATGCATCTTGGTGTCGTCATTGTTGTTGTTGTTATTGTTAGTAGGGTGTATCGAGCAAGGTATCCCGTGACGGGCGAGGTTTCCCGGTCCTACGGTTAAAAAGGGCGAATCGGGCAAGGTATCCCGTGACGGGCAAGGTTCCCGGTCCTTTGGTTAGTAGGGCGAATCGGGCAAGGTATCCCGTGACGGGCAAGGTTTCCTGGTCCTACGGTTAAAAGAAAAAAAAAGGGCGAATCGGGCAAGGTATCCCGTGACGGGCGAGGTTTCCCGGTCCTTTGGTTAGTAGGGCGAATCGGGCAAGGTATCCCGTGACGGGCGAGGTTTCCCGGTCCTTTGGTTAGTAGGGCGAATCGGGCAAGGTATCCCGTGACGGGCGAGGTTTCCCGGTCCTACGATTAATGGGGCGAATCGGGCAAGGTATCCCGTGACGGGTGAGGTTCCCGGTCCTGTTGTTATTGGTACACTACTGACATGGTATTCAAGCGGGCAAGGTATCCGGCCGCTTTTAAGTGGATCCACATGCATATAGTTATGGTTCTATAAATACATTGTTTTACATGATCATGTGCCTGGTTGTTTAGTGTTGGTAATGTACCTTGTTGTTGTGGTTGATGCCGTGGCATGTGATATATAATTGTTGTGGTAATGTACCTTAATGTTGTGATTGATCTTTGTAGCATGTGATATTTGGCCGTTGTGGTACCATCTTATGCCTTAACGCTAGTGATTAGATGTCCTTATTGGAATTGTTGTATATTGCGCATTGTTCATTAATTTCCTACGCTGTATGCACTATTTGAGGTTATGATGACTAACCCCTCTTGTGGCTATGCATATCCCACGGGGTATGTGTAGATGCTGAGACTGCAGGTATTGAGGATATGAATGCCGGCAAGTAATCACGATAGCTCGCTCTGATAGATAGAAGACTTGTGTTTACTTGTTTAAGTTATTGTATTCTTCCGATGTAATGATTAGGGGAAGAGCTCTGATTTATTGTGACATCGGGGACTTGGGTTATTTTTATTAATTGTATTTCATACTCATTTTCTATTTTCGCATGTTGTGAACGTGACAACTCTATTTCGTTTCAAAGGAAAGTTTTATCCGAATGAATATTTTTTTTTATCTTGTGTTATTTTCTTCTTACATTGCTAAAATGCCATGACGGGGTAGAGGGTGTCACAGCTGGTTTAGGTTATCATCCAAAAATTCATGAAAAATCTTTTAAACTCTTCAATCACAACAAACTCTCAAGTAGTCCTTTCATTAAATGTTTTCACTGTGGTAGAAAAGGTCACACTGCTTCTATTTGCAATATTAGGAAAAACCTGAATGTGATTGGTAAAAAGATGTGGATTCCAAAGGGAACCTTGCCCAAAACTAACTCACCTGGACCCAAGATGGCTTGGGTACCAAAAGTTAAAACCTGATTTTATTTTGCAGGTGTGCTTGAAAGCCAAAGATTCAAATTGGTATCTTGATAGCGGTGCTCAAAGCACATGACAGAGACAAAAGCAAGTTCTCCTCTTTGGAACCCAAAAATAAAGGTTATGTTTGTTATGGTGATAATAATAAAGGTA
Organism: Calophaca sinica; assembly: GCA_037113605.1. Lineage (NCBI taxonomy): Eukaryota > Viridiplantae > Streptophyta > Magnoliopsida > Fabales > Fabaceae > Calophaca > Calophaca sinica. The sequence goes on from CM073737.1 coordinate 15,206,416, forward strand.
AAATTCTTGGGATTGGTACTATTGGTAAGAGTCCTAATCCCATTATAGAGAATGTCTTGTATGTGGAAGGTTTGAAACATAACTTGCTAAGTATTAGTCAACTTTCTGATAAAGGCAATAATTTTGTATTTGATTCTTCAAAATGCATGGTCGTAAATTCTCTTAATAAAAGTACAGTTTTTGTTGGATCTAGAATTGGAAATATCTATATGGTAAATTTAGATGAACTACCTTCAAATGATGCATGCTGTCTTTTTAGTAAAGAGGATGAATCTTGGCTATGGCATAGAAGAATGGCTCATATTCACATGGATCATCTTAATAAATTGGTTCGTAAAGACTTAGTAATTGGTTTGCCAAAGATTCGTTTTGAAAAAGATAAACTTTGTGATGCGTGTCAAAAAGGAAAACAAGTAAAGACATCTTTCAAATCTAAAAATATTGTTTCTACAAACCTACCTTTACAACTTTTACATATGGATTTATTTGGCCCTTCTAGAACCATGAGCTTTGGTGGGAGATACTATGCTCTTGTTATTGTGGATGGGTATTTTCCCTATAGATTGACCTTATTTATTTCTCACAAAAATGATGCTTTTAATGCTTTTCAAAACTTGCAAAGGTTATACAAAATGAGAAGGGACTTAACATTGCTTCCATTCAAGTGATCATGGTGGGGAATTTGAGAATGAATCATTTGAAGCATTTTGCACGTAAAATGGAATCGATCACAACTTTTCTCGCTCCAAGGACACCGCAACAAAATGGAGTGGTTGAAAGGAAAAATCGGTCTCTTGAAGAGCTAGCGAGACGATGCTCAATGAGACTAACCTTCCTAAGTACTTTTGGGCGACGCCGTGAGCACCGCCTGCTATGTGATGAATCGAGTTCTTATAAGGCCGATCCTTAAACAAACACCGTATGAACTCTACAAAGGAAGGAAGCCCAACATTTCCCACCTTCACGTTTTCGGATGCAAGTGTTTTGTCCTAAACAATGGTAAGAATAACCTTGGAAAATTTGATGCCAAAGCGGATGAAGGTATATTTCTTGGATATTCTATTTCTAGTAAAGCTTTTAGAATTTATGATAAGAGAACTTTGACTATTGAAGAATCTGTGCATGTTATCTTTGATGAGTCTAACCCAAAATCTTTGGTAGAAGATAGTGTTGATGATCTTGCAGAAATATTGGGAAATAGTCACTTAGAAGATTCAAACGAGTCCAAAGATGAAGATGAAAATCCTTTGCCACAATCTTCTAAGGAATCCCCTCATTCAAATTTACCAAAAGAATGGAGAGTCTCAAAACATCATCCACTTGACAATATAATTGGCGATATCTCTAAAGGGGTAACAACTCGAAACTCTCTTAATCATGCATGTCTTTTCATGGCTTTTGTTTCTCAATTTGAACCAAAGGACATCAATGAAGCCATTATTGATGAACATTGGACCATTGCTATGCAAGAGGAATTAAATCAATTTGAAAGAAACAATGTTTGGGAACTAGTTCCTAAACCTAAAGATCATATAGTCATTGGGACCAAATGGGTCTTTCGCAACAAGCTTGATGAAAACGGTATTATTGTTAGAAACAAAGCTAGACTTGTTGCAAAAGGCTACAACCAACAAGAGGGCATAGATTTCGATGAAACCTATGCACCCGTGGCTAGATTAGAAGCCATTCGTATGCTTCTAGCATTTGCATGTGTCATGGATTTTAAACTTTTTCAAATGGATGTAAAGAGTGCTTTTCTAAATGGTTATATTCAAGAAGAAGTATTTGTTGATCAACCTCCTGGTTTTGAAAATTTTGAATTTCCAAATCATGTTTTTAAATTGAAAAAGGCTCTGTATGGTTTAAAACAAGCTCCTAGAGCTTGGTATGATAGGTTGAGCAAATACTTACTTGAAAAAGGTTTTGAAAGAGGAAAAGTTGATACTACTCTTTTCATCAAACATAAGAAGCATGACATTTTACTTGTTCAAATTTATGTCGATGATATAATATTTGGTGCTACTAATGAATCCTTGTGTAAGGAATTTTTTGATATCATGCAAAGTGAATTTGAAATGTCAATGATGGGAGAGCTTAATTACTTCCTTGGACTTCAAATCAAACAAACAAAGGAAGGAATATTCACCAATCAATCCAAATATTGCAAGGATTTACTCAAGAAATTTGGAATGAGCAATGCAAAAGAAATCTCAACTCCAATGAGCACTGCATGCTATCTTGACAAAGATGAAGGTGGTAAGTCGGTCGAAGTAAGTAAGTATAGAGGTATGTTAGGATCTCTTCTCTATCTCACTGCTAGTCGTCCTGATATTATGTTTAGTGTTTGTATGTGTGCACGTTTTCAAGCTAGTCCTAAGGAATCATATCTCTCTGCTGTAAAACGCATTATGAGATACCTCATTGGCACACAAAACACGGGTTTATGGTACCCCAAAGGTGCCGAATGCACTTTGATTGGGTACTCGGATTCTGATTTTGCGGGTTGTAAATTGGATCGAAAAAGCACTAGTGGGACATGTCACTTACTTGGAAATGCCTTGGTTTCATGGCATAGTAAGAAACAAGCCAGTGTGGCTTTGTCCACTGCCGAAGCGGAATACGTTGCGGCAGGTAGTTGTTGTGCACAAATTATTTGGATGAAACAACAGTTGAATGACTATGGAATTAATTTGAAAATTATTCCAATAAAGTGTGACAATACTAGTGCCATAAACCTCACTAAAAATCCAGTTTATCACTCCTGGACTAAACACATAGAGATTAGGCACCATTTTATTAGAGATCTTGTTCAAAAAGGTGATTGCATGATTGAATTTGTGGAAACATCTAGACAACTTGCAGATATTTTTACTAAACCTTTGCCTAAGGAAACTTTCTTTTTTATTAGAACTGAATTGGGAATTTTAGACCAATCATGCATTGAGTGACTGCTTGTGATTGCATTTTCTTTTTGAATAATTCTAACTTGGGCGTTTGAGTGTGCTAACGAGTTTATGCAGGTCTTTCCCCTTCCATTTTTTTTTTCAAGTACAGAATAATTAGAGGGTGACGCACTTGTCTTATGCAACCAGCTACTCATGTCCAAACAGCTCATCTGTCACACACCAAGCTTGGTATCACATAACTATCTAAATATGCTTGTTTAATCCTGAATATATGCCTTGCTTTATTTATCTTTCCCGCTTTTTGATGTTGCCAAAAGGGGGAGAGTTACATGAATGCATGATTCAGGGGGAGTGATCTTTTAAGTAATGCCTATAGTAAGGGGGAGTTCTTAATTGCGCTTAAACTCTGATATTTTTTTTATCATATCACGCTTAATCTTTACTATTATATCTTTATTGGACTAACTCCTTTGCTAAGCAAATTCCCTTCATGAGATGTTTGTCATCATAAAAAAGGGGGAGTATGTGAATATATGCCTTGACAGGAATTGTTTTTATGATTGACAAAAGGATCTACAAATGTGCAAAAAGCGGAAAAGAGTTACCAAGAATTGAAGACTTTCAGTTTTGAGTTTTTTTTTTTTGTATATTTTTAGAATTATTTGTGAGTAGTAGTAGAAGCTCTCAATTAAAATAAATCACACACATACTTTCTTGAAAATCATTTTTATGGATTTTATCTATAATGGTTAATTTTTTAGTTTTCAAATATGATGTTAAAATATTTTTCTTTAAGTTATAAAGCCCAAAATTACTTCCATATTTTTTCTAAACTTCAAAAAGATATTTGCCACTTTGTTTCCATTACTCATCCATTCACGTGTACACACCTCCAGCAATTTTTTTTTACGTTGCTATCTTCCAAAGTTCCAAGGCTCCACGTTCTCATGTATCACTCATTTTTAGCTCCAACATTTACCACCATGCATCATGATTCACATTTTTTTTTATTTGACTGACTAAAGATCCAGCTGGGATCACTTTCAAATTTCAAAGTTGGTCAATAATAATAGTAATAAAAACATGCCTCATTCCTCATGCTCATAATATTATTTTTTAAATATGAAAAATTCATTTGCTCAGATCTTTGTGACTGATATTCCAATGTTTGATTTTTTGATAAGCTCTTTGACTCAAAAAGTATTTGAAAAACGTGATTCATGCAAATAGAGGCGATATCTTTGATGAAAAGAGCGTACGTTTTTTTTTCTCAGACTCTGTGACATTCCATTATTTTCTCAGACACACTCGCTATATATACCATGCACATTCTGCACTAAAATATAACGCACAGAACACAGAATATAGAACACACGTATCAAGCAATATTTTCGTGTTGAAAAACTCTGCAAAAATTATTTTCTCATTCACACTCACTTGCTTATTTTTACTGAGAGCCTTCTTACTCTACATAGTTTGAGTTGTAATATCTGAGCTTCAATTTGTTTATATCTACACTTTTGAGTGTATCTCTTCTTGGCAATTTTTTTTTGATTATTATTGGGTAGGAATCCCAAGTTGTTCATAGAGAGGTGATATCTCTTGAACCTGTTACTCTGGTTTAGAGTTGTAAAGATTTCTAGCTGAACCTGATTTAAAAGCTAGTGTCTTAGTGAAAATCCCATAGTAGTTTGCTTTGGGGACAGGACGTAGGCCACAGAGGTGTTAGGTGGCCGAACCTGGATAATCTGTTGTGTGTTCTTTTACTTCTTATCTCTCTATTTTTCAGTCAATTAAATTTCTGCACTTTATTTTATTGTTATTTATATCGTACTATTTACTTTATTTTTAACTCGTCTACAGTTTTGTCCTCAAGTCATTTATCAATTTCCCATTAATATTTCAGCAACTCATATTTAACGTTTATTTTTCCAAAAGTTTTTAAAAATCACTGTTCACACACAATTCACCCCCTTTTGTGTTTGGAGTCACTTGGTAACAGAAATTGAAAGTGGTCAAAATGATACATACGTAAGATATAGTGATACTTCGGCATAGTTGATCAACACGTGAATGTGGGTTAACTTCCACTCTTCTCCCGTTAACCAGTGGGTCAGCTCATTTCCAGCATGACGACCGGGAAGGCAAAATATTGATAAGGCTAGTGGGTGTCTTTCACTTTCAATTTCTATTTCATTCCTATTATTTGTTGGTATCAACACGAAGTTCGTAAAATAATAGGAACATAAATGGATTGTCTCACGGTGTAAGTAAGTTGCACGAATAGATCCTTCAACCTTGGCCTTATTTTTACCGATTGTTTTGAGTCACCCATAAATCTACAAAATAACAAGGTTGATGATAAAAATTGATACATTTAACCCTTCAAATGAATATTTGTATAGGAAAAATATTTTATTATATTACATTTCGAATGGATATATCCATATGTATTGAACCGGTCCACCAAGCCTAGCTTCATGTGTAAGATGCACTGGGAGATGCTCTATAGAGTCAAAGAAACCATGGGGAAATATTCTCTCTAACTTATAGAGAATGACTGGTATGTTCTACTCCATCTTTATAAGATCATCCTCTCTCAATGTCGCAGAACACAAATCTTTAAAAAATTGGTTGAGTTCAGTAAGTTGATTTAAAACATTTGACGGTAAGGAACTAAATGCAATAGGAAGTAAACACTCCATGAATACATGACAATCATGGTTTTACATGCCAATCATGGTTCCTTTGTTCACATCGGCAAATCTTGCCAAATTAAAAGAATAATCGTCTGGCATCCGAAGTTCTTTTATCCACCGACAGACTAACCTTGCTTTCTCAGCAGTAAAAGAGTAACAGGCTTTGGGTTTCAGGGTTTTCCCCTCCGACCGAGTCGTCAAATACAAGTCCTTTTGCCTACAGAAAGTGGTAGGTCTAGTCCGCCTTATCATTGTCTTTTGTTCTTCCTCTAACGTTCATCACTGTGAGAAAAATATTGTCAAAAAAGTTCTTCTCAATGTGCATAACATCAAGGTTGTGTCTCAATAAATTATCTTTCTAATATGGTAGATCCCAAAAAATACTTCTTTTAGTCCAATTATGCCATTGTCCATATCCTTCAAATCGATCTAATTCACCATAATCCGTGATTTTTGGCAGATCCATAACTCTGCTCCAAATCTGTTCGGATGTCAACCTTGGGGGTGGGCCATCTAATTCAACTTCCCCTTTCTTGAAGGCATTCTTATTCCGTCTAAATGGATGATCGCCTAGTAAAAACTTGCGATGTGAGTCAAACCAATAACTTTTCCTCCCGAATTTCAAGGTAAAGGTCTTTTGTATGCTCCATGCAATGGGGACATGCCATTTTACCATGAGTGCCCTAACCAGACAATATGTCATATGCAGGGAAGTCATTAACGGTCCACATAAGAGCTGCCCTCATTATAAAGTTCTTCTTTCGTGCAATATCATAAGTCAAAACGCCATTCCACAACCTTTTGAGATCGTCAATGAGAGGCTGTAAGTAGATGTCAATACCATCTGTTGGATTATCTAGACCTGGTATAATACAAGTCAAGAGTCAGACATGCACATTTCGGGAGGAAGATTGTATGGGGTAACAATAACTGGCTAGCAAGAATACGGTTTCGCCGTCGATTGAACATGCGGGGTAAAACCATCAAAGCATAAGCCAAGTCATACATTACGTGGATCTGCTGCAAATTCAGGATGCATACGATCAAAGTGCTTCCAAGCTTCACCATCACATGGGTGGCGCAACATACCTGAAGTGCTTCTATTCTGATATTGTCACGTCATTTTGTTTGCAGTCTGTGTTGATACAAACATTTTCTACTGCCTTGTAATAATTGGCAAGTAAAACATTGTCTTCACTGGAACTAGTTTTTATCTACCCTTCCCATTATCAGTATGTGAAATATACATTGGCTCGCCACAAAATTTGCATTCAACCAGCGCACCATCGTTTTTACAGAATTCATTGTCGTAATACAACATACACCCTCTCACATAACAACCAATCATTTTAGATTCCAACCCCAACTTGGACACTAAGCTTTTAGCCTCGTAATAACTTGTTGGCAAACCATCTTTGTTAGGTGACGAGTTTAACATCATCTTCGTTACGAGATCCAAGCACACATCAGTAGCACCACAGTTGGACACAGTTGGACTTATTGATAACTTAGAGTCTGTAGACCCTTCAAACAACGGCTTATTTGTTTCTAACAAGAGATTATAAAATTTTTGTGCTGTCTCATTTGGAAGTTCATTTGTGTCATCATACTATTGCTCCTCGAATGATACGTTGACCCCCAAGGCATCACAAACCATATCTTGCATCAATTTAATTTGCTCACCATATCCCTATCTATGCAACTGCTTGAAGCACCTGTGCAATTATCGCCAACCCCAAATCAACCCGAGGCAATTCTTCACCATGTCTTGTCCAAATCCAGTAATTAGGCCTAAATCCAACTCTCTGTAGGTGATATATGACCTCACCTGGGCTCTTAATCCTTCTGCAATCGCAATTAAAGCATGGACATCTAATCCCTCCATTAATTATGAAATCTTCATATGCCAATGCGGCTTGGACAAAGTGATCAACCCTATCGCAAAAAGATTGTTTCATCTTCTGCATGTTAAAAAAATGACAATTTCAGCAGCACGACTTTCTTACAACCGCTCTCTTTCTTTAAATGGTATGACCCTATCCCATTCGAGGAAAAACTTTTTCAGAACTCGTATAATAGTCCTTTCTTAATTCTCATATCTTATACTTGACAAAATTTTGGCAGTATTTCCTATTGGTCTCTGAGTACACTAAATGATCGCAGTTATGAATACCGCGATCAAGTATGCACCCAGAGAACGAAAAGAAATGAATCGAACTGAAATTTCATCAAATATAAAGATCCAAGAATTAAGCAACAACTATTATACGAGTAAAGAAACAGTTTTTTCCCAAACTGTCCGACTTGGACAATTAAAGGTTCAATAGACAATGAACACGTGGTACCCTAAAAGAGTACATGCACTCAATAATATATTGAACCTCAAACGGGAAGCTAAGGCTTTTCTCCGATACTAATAACAATAATCAAACATTCATTTCATCAATAATTAACCTAACAATTTTCGTATAATAGTTAGGTTAATTTTTTATGCACGATTCACATGTAAAGAAGGATGCAAAACAAATGATTAACTAAAAATCAAAAGTCTACAACTCGGGGATGTAGCTCAGATTGTAGGGCGCTTGCTTAGCATGCGAGAGGTACGGAGATCGATACCCCCATGTCCATAATAATAATCCACTTTTTACTATCAACAAAAAAAAAACTAGAAGTCCGCAATGGGGTAGCTTGTTATAGCCTAAATAATGCTCTACTTTGAGACTTTTAAATTTCTCAAGTTAGATGAGTTAAACTATTTGAATGATGATAGAAGTAGAAATCGACTTGGTCATTTAAAAAGAAACAGGTTGGAAGTTGACATCCTCTTAAAGGATAGAATTAGACTCCGAAGTGGCAAGGAAAAGAAGTATATAGAGATGTGCAAAGCAAATTGCAGCCAAGGAAGCACTTGGGAAGGCCAAATAACATTGCGCCTTGTGTGGTGTTTGCATATTTTGATCATGATGTGTATAAATTATGAGGATTTCCAATTTTTAGATTTGGTCTAAACTTTATACTAAGGTTTCAAGGGACCATAGCGGTTACTTGGGTTTGAAATTGTAAGAAGATTTGTTTCCAAACCAAGTTACATCTTTATTATTCCTTTTATACAGTGGTCAAACTCACAAAGAATTCCATGAAAGATACTTTAAAGGTTATCCGATGGACACTTAACTCCATGACTTCCATTACATTGACACCTAGCAACTTTTATTTTCCATCAAATTCTACTTATGACAGCACATGCATCTTTCAAGAAAATTGTTTTTAGCACAACTTTACATAACACTATTGTTCAAGTTCTTTTCAATTTCCTAAGTACATACTTCAATTTCACTTTTCAAATTTGCAAATAGTATAGCATAGAAGTTTTTTTTCTTTCTTTTTCCTATTGTTAGTAAAGCTTAATGCCAATTAAAATCTTTTTGACTGATTGATGAACATAAACTGACAGAATTGAGTTTATATGTTGATTGCTAAATATGGAGTATACATGATTGATGTGGAAGATTGTGACTCATGAGTCATGTTTTATCATTCTTAAATTTCAATATACCAAAATCATGTTGTCAACGCAACCCTTTCTTATGTGTGAGCGTGTATGCTTTTTGAAGCTTAAATATTTGAGGTCTTTATGTTTTATATATTAAAGTAATAAAGACTTTTCTCTGAAATTAGTCAAAAGGTTTTTCAATAAAAATTTTACATTGACATAGTAAAGAAGGGTGTACACCTATTACTTTAAAAAAGTTTAAATAAAAATGTGATTGTGTTGATGTAAATCCTATTTTAGTTATGCTTGCTGTGAGATGCATCACACTGGGTAGATACATATTTGCATAATTATATCTTAATTTAATTGAAGTAGCTTTGAAGTAGTATTACGAAACTTTGATAAAAATTTTGGGGAATATGATTGGATTTTGTATTTAACATAATACTTCGAATGAATAGTCTACATGTTACCTTCACCCTAACATAAAACATATGCTAGACAAAATTCGCTTTGTGGAGAGAACTATACATCACTTCAACATAAAATATCCTTTGTTAGCCAAAACACACATCACTTCAAAATTTCCTCTGTGGAGAGAACTATTAAGGAAATCAAATAAATATGTCGGTGTGGGGGTCAACAGACAAACCCTTTTCCACCCAGTGAGTCAACCGACATTTCGTTAGAGTGCATACCTCGATTGCAGAATAGTGGTAGAGGCACGAGCAGTAGAGGCACGAGCTGTGGAGGAGTGGTTGAGGTGGCGGTCTCAGAGGCCTCTGAAACAGAGCTTCTTCTGTTAGCAGAAACTTATAAGCTATAAACAACAATCCACCAACAAATCAATGAAACTCCATTTTAAGCAACAATCTACTAACAAGTCAACCCCTAAACACGCGCACACACACACAATTGAACAATAATAACCCACAACATTGCTAATTTGCTATCACAATAAGAATCAATAATGCCTCACAAAACAAACACAAAACAGATTCCCTTCACTACATTTCAATATTTCCATTTTCCAATATAACAATCATTCCCACCACCCATATACTCCAATACCAAAGAAACCCCCAATAACAAACAGAACAGAGAGAATAAACTAAAATGCTAAAAATTATAATTATATTAAATTAAATTAAAGTAAATTAAGAAGAAAAAACTCACAACTCCAGTAGGTGAGTAAGTGGTGATGGTGAACTTCTGGTCACTCAGGTAATCCTTCAAAAGAATCTACAACAACAATAAAAATAGAAAATTATTTTAAAAATAAACAAAAACAAAATTAACTGATTACAATACAAAAATAGAAGCATAGATACGAGATAGAGAGAGTACCTCTGGCTTTGTTTTTGATGTCAGTGTAAAGAACCCAAGGGGGAGAGAGAGAGGGATAGGGACGAAAGAAAGACGGACAGGGGCAATGGTGGCTAGTGGTGGTGGCCGAGAAACAAAGAGAAGCGATGTGGCACGGCGGTGCTACGGAAAAAGAGAGCAGTAGTGGGGCGCGATGGTGGAAGGGGAGAGGAGCGGTGGTGGCACGGTTGAATAAGGTGGTGGCGGTGGCGCGGTGGTGGAATAGGAGAGAAAGAAAGGCAGCCGGAGAAGAAGAAAGGGAAAAGAGAAGAGAAGAGAAGAAGAAGAAGAAGAAAGGGAAGAGTCGAGTTTTGCAAATAAAAGATGCATACCGACGGGTAAATACCATCAGTACCAAAAACACGCCGTTACCAACGGCTACTTTTAAATACCGACGGGCTTACCCGTTGGTAAATTCTAAACGTTGTTTACTCGCGATTACTGACGGGCAATGTCGTCGAAAATACCGACGGGCAAGGCCGTCGATATTTGAAAACTGGAGCAAATCCAAAGGCGGGACTGTTACCGACGGGTATGGCCGTCGGTATGTAACAACGAACGACAGGTGAGACGTACCAACAGGTAAGGCCGTCTAAAATTCCTGGATTTTTTGACAGCCTTGTGTCCGTCGGTAATAGACCGTCGGTATGCCCAGTTTTTCTTGTATGGATCCACAAACAGATACAGTACCTGATCATCTATCAGTTCCTGTTATTCGGCCTCAAACAACACCTATTGCCTTGCCCCCACAAGCACTAAACCTTAGGAGATCTTCTAGGACACATAAAAGTCCTGCATACCTCAATGATTTTGTATGCAATACGTCTTATCCAATGGACTCTCACCTTACTTACAATAAATTGTCCCCTGCCTATCACAATTACATACTCCAAGTTTCATCAATCTATGAACCTCAATACTATCATCAAGCTTGTAAATCTGTTGAGTGGTGTAAAGCTATGCAAGAAAAAATCAATGCCCTTGAAGCTAACAACACTTGGTCCATACAACCTCTACCTGCAGTAAAGAAAAGCATTGGATGTAGATGGATTTTCAAGGTTAAATACAAAGCTGATGGGAGTTTGGATAGGTATAAAGCTAGACTTGTAGTTAAGGGTTACAATCAACAACTTGGTCTAGACTTTGTGGACACTTTTTCTCCAGTGGCAACTCTCACCACTGTTTGGCTATTGTTAGCCTTAGCAGCTCAAAACAGATGGAAGTTGGCTCAACTAGACATCAATAATGCTTTCCTTAATGGTGATCTATTTGAGGAAGTATATATGCAATTACCCCTTGGCTATCCCAGCAAAGAAAAAAAACATGGTGTGCAAGCTTAACAAATCCTTATATGGTTTGAAGCAAGCTTCTAGACAGTGGTTCCATAAATTCTCAACCACCATTATGCAAAATGGATTCATTCAATCTTCTGCAGATCCTTCACTTTTTACTAAAGGCACGGGTCAAAATCTGGTTATTCTGTTATTATATGTGGATGATATCATCCTTGCTAGTCCATGTGATCAATCCATTCTGGAAACACAGCAATTGCTTCAAGGCTTGTTCATATTAAAGTTGCTAGGAAACTTAAAGTATTTCCTAGGCTTGAAGATTGCTACTTCTCCCAAAGGAATTCATCTATGTCAAAGAAAGTATGCAACTCAATTGCTTACTGATACTGGATTTCGGAATTGCAAACCCCTTCCGACACCAATGGATCCCAATATTAAGCTCAGTGATACTGAAGGAGAACTAGTTGATGATCCTTCTCAATATCGAAGACTAATAGGAAGGTTGATACTATATCTCGGCCAGACATAGCATTTGCTGTGAACAAGCTCTCTCAATTCATGACTCAGCCTTGAGTTCATCACTTACAAGCAGTCAATCACATACTGCAGTACATCAAATCATCACTTGGACAAGGTCTTATTTTTTATTCCAAGCCTTCTCTGGACATCTCAGCATATGCAGATGTTGATTAGGGAAGCTGCACAACAACCCGCAAGTCAACCACTAGTTTTTGTGTGTTTATTGATGATTCTTTGGTAGCTTAGAAATCTAAGAAGCAGCCCACAGTGTCTAGATCTTTTGCAGAGGCAGAATATAGAGCATTAGCTTTGCTTACTTCTGAATTGCTTTGGTTGAAACAATTGCTGAGAGCATTTCAGGCCAAACTTCCTTCATGCAAAGTGTTTTGTGACAGCAAATCTGCAATTCAACTAGCAAGCAATCCTTCTTTGAATAAAAGGTCAAAACACATTGATATTGATGCACACTTCATAAGAGAACATGTCAACAACAAATTCATCAATCTCTTCCATGTTCCTTCCAAGCATCAACTCGGAGATCCATTGACAAAAGCACCCCCTAGACCCCTTTTTGTGTCTCTTATATCCAAGTTGGGAATCTATGATTTATACCTTCCAACTTGAGGAGGGGTATTAGAACTATCAATTTAATTAATATCTTGTATTTAATTAGTTGATTAGTTATTTAGTTAACTGCCAGTTGTAATGAGTTAGTTAGAGTTAACAAACTGTAGTTAGTTAGCATATATAGTTAGCTTTTTCTTCTACTTTGTATTCATTCAATTCTGAACAATGAAAATGAGTTCATTCTCGACCATGCATGCTTCTTCATTCTCTCTAATTTGATAGTTGTGGATAGAACGAAGGAAAGAGGAAGCGTGGGATAGAAAAGTCACCAGCTTCACAAGGAGGATGGTCAGAGGGTTTAGTTTCTCGGGTAGGGGAGGGACCAAGATGGTGATTTTGAGTTTAGTTGCTGACTCGAAGTGGACTCAATAGAGAGAAGATAAGGGAGGAAGGTGATGGCACGGACACAGACCCCTCTATATTTTGCTCTCTCTATTCTTCACATTGTCTTCTTGCTAGACAGCCGTATCTCCCAATGTAATCAGATTGGAAAACTATGCTCTTGCTGGTAGGTCTGTGCTTTTACTTTTTTGCTGCCAAATGTTTGGATGAAAATGGATAAAGGGAAGAGGCTGAGAGAAAGGTGTCTAATCCCATGCCAAAAAAAAGAATTGAAATTAACTTTGATTTTCGTATTTTTTTTTGCACTATTATTGAAAAAGGACGTATTAATGTGCTAGGCATAAACAATAGCCCAAAACCTAAAAAAAGAAAAAGGAGGCAAAAATGGTACCGACCCCTCTATATTTTGCTCTCTCTATTTCTTTGCCTTGTTTGTGTCGCTGCTTTTCTGCTGACAAAATGTTTGCATGAAAATGAAAAAAGGGAAGAGGCAGGGAGAAGAGTGTCTAACCGCATGCTAAAAAGATATTAATTAATTAAAAAAAAAGCAACATACTTGCTGACGGTGCCTCTGCATATTGTTGACTCTCTTGTATTAAATTAATTTTTATTTTTACGCATTTTACATTATTGTTGAGAAAAGACCAATTAATGTGTTGGGCCTAGACAATGATCCAAAATCATAAAAAGTAGGCTGGTAGTATTATGTCTCTGCAGATGCTACTCAAAATGTTGGAATAACTATTGGAAAAGTGGCTGCTGCGGCACAACCGGCGAGTCTATTGGTTGAGAGTCTGGATGTGATTGTTGTGGCAGCCGTGAAGGTGTTAAAGAAAATGGCATACACGAAAGAAAGAATTTCTTAACAGATGGTGAAGGGTCAGGTAATGGTTGTTGTTGTTGCCTGGGTGAGTCAATTGGTTGAGAGTCTTACAGTGGTAGTGGTGAAGGTGAAGTGTTAGGTGGTGGTTGTTGTTGCTTTGCCGCCTATAAAAAGCATGGCATACATGAATGTAAATGTTTCTCGTAGTTCTATTACATGAGATCTTTTCCAGAAGGGCATGTTGAATCCCGGAGGATTATCGTCTTAGACGAATAAATTTTTGAGGACACTGTATATCTACATGCCTCAGGCTATGTTATTGTATTCGTGGTGCGGGATCAATGGTTCAATGTTCTATGTTCGATGCAACCTTGTTCGTGGGTTCGTCTTCGTGAGATGGTGACTTGTTCGTGGCTTAAAGTATTCGTGATTTGCCAAGTTCGTGACATAATTTTACAACAATATGTGTTTATTCCTTTTTCCTATATTTCCTTACCCCACTCTAATTTTCTTACTTGCAAACCAAAACATTAAATCTATCAAATAAGCTTCATATTTTATCATGCTTATACCCATTCCATTACATGCTCAACAGTCAATGACCTAATTTGTATACAAAGTTGGAAATTTGTTATAAATTTTTGTCATGAGTATCCTAAATAACTAATCAACTAATTAAATTAAATATATTAATTAAATTGATACATATTAGTTATTCAGTCAATGGCCTAGACTCAAGATACATCTTTAAAAAAAAAAAAAAAAACACATTACGGTTTGTCAATAACTTTGAAACACGAACCCCTCATTTACAAAGTATTACCTTACAGTGGAAATTCTAAGGTATATGATAATTGACAAAAAATATAAGTGATCTAGTTTGTTATTTAGTTGTTATAGTAATCCAAACATGCAAGTCAAGAAGTTATAATAATACTAATTAAGAGTAAAAATAATAAAACAAAAGAAAAACATTGGCTGCATATAATGTATCAGAATTTCATTATATTTTGAGGTCATGACACCTAAGATCTTTCTCCCTTGCTTTTGGTCATTGCTATTAATTCCCACACAACATAAGAGACTTGCTTGCCCTATTACCAGCTGCCAACTCTGCACTGCATGCACCAATTAATTTTCCTGTCACTTAATGCAACATATATACAAGGCAATTAAATTTCAGTGCTTCTTTAGGTAATCTGTTTCATACCTGAAACCACATCGTCGCGATCACTTTTTTTTTTTTTAATACTGTTGCTTGAGTATATCAAAATCAGAAAGAAACAGAAAGACCAAAGGAAATTAAAGAACCTCACTATATATTGAAAAAGCAATGAAACCCCCAAAAAACTATGAACATGGCTGCAAATATGCACCAAAAACAGCAGTTGCATCGGCAACGGCGGCAGCGGCTTTTTGGATATCGCCAAGGCACATAAGTGGGGTGTGAATCACAACAGAAGAGTGCGTTTGTGATGGTTGCAAAGGCTGATGCCTTGGCGATGAGTCAGGTGATGCAAAAAATATTTTTGCCACAAAAGAGTGTCCTTCTGATTATTGCGAGTCATGAATTATTTCTTGCACGAAAGAAGAGTGTTATTGCGATGGTTATTGCGGCTGATGCCTTGTTGGTGCAATGTCCGGTGAAGGATGTATTCCTAGAAAGTGGAGTCGGCTGGTGGTGGCTGTTGCGGCACCACAGGCGAGTCTATTAGTTGAGAATCTGGCTATGATTGTTGTGGCGGACGTGAAAGTGTTAAAAAAAATGGCATACACGAAAGAAAAAATTCTTAACAGATGGTGAAGTCTCGGGTAATGGTTGTTATTGCTGCGCGGGTGAGTCAATTGGTTGAGAGTCTTACAACGGTGAAGGTGAGGGGTTGTGTGATGTAACACTCATACTCCAATGATAATTGAAATAAGACAAATCACATTAAAGTATAGGAATTACTAAAGATTAAACTTGAATTACTGAAATGCAAGTCCATCGTTCCACTATGACATGAGTATACGAATAGAGGTTACAATCTCATCCAAGATCGAAGCTTAGGAAAATACAAGAAAATACAATGTCATCCATTGTTCTGAAGTCACAAAAGAGGCAAGTACATGCTCCAACTAACAAAACAAACTAAAATATAGAGACTCCATGAGTCGCTACTGCTTTCCCTCAGTGCCTTTATCGAAATAAAATAGGAAAGGGGTGAGATTATAATAATCTCGGTGAGTCCTCCACGGACCCCTAATTAACACTCCTGCAATCACAATAATATCTTATTCTAAGCATTAAAGCAATTTAAACATTCCTTACAGTTTTGTATAACCAAGGATTACCATCGGTCTTGACCACGGGGCTTGACCTTGAATTATACGACTCTTCTATAACAGTCAAGGATTTACCGCGGGATATAAAATTGATCACTGGGCTTGACCCCGCACTGAACATCTAATTGCACAACCAAGGATTTACCACTGAGTCTTGACTACGGGGCTTGACCCTGCGTTGTACTTCGGTTTACAGTGACCAAGGATTTACCACTGGGTCTTGACCACGGGGCTTGACCTTGTTTCGCTTACCGACCTTATTAGAACCATTACAAATATAATAGCCCTAACCCTTTTCTCTAAGTATGGAGTCATAACTGTCCTAGTTTTAAATCATGCATTTATAAACCAAGGAAGTCCCCAAGACACAAAAGTGATAGCAAGTCACATTCGAGGGGATTGCAATTTACCTTGCAAAACATTTCGAACACAAACAATTCAATCACAAGACATTGAACAACAAAGCAATACTACGCATTCACATATGTCCTCACATAGGTTGAAACCCCCTTTTATGTAAGGTACTACATATAGATCATTGATCCACAAAACACCAATGTAATTCTTTATCATAATCATCATAGTCTTAATTCATGCACTCTTACTCAATTAGTTACATAAAAGATACATAAGAGTAACACCTAAGCATACCAATATATTAGCATGTTTAAAGGAGACAAATGACCCAAAAACAAAGCAATTTCAGCCTAGAAAACAGCTTAAAACACGGCCTGGCCGTGTTGCATAACACGGCCGTGCTAGGCCTTCTGCAGAATTTCGCAGCAGAACATCAACTTCGGGAATTTTATTGACATATCAAACGGAGTCGGAATTGAGAAAACGACCACTCGTTGGAAAGCTTAGGATGTCTAGTTTATGAATATAATTTTTATTTTAGAGAATAACCTACCAATTAGTACAGTTTTCACGAAATTGGTTGTTATCAAATGACAATGTAAGGAAATTAAATAACTAAATAGTAGGCTTTAGACCCTATGAAAGTGTAGCCACTAAGTATGAATCAAAGAACTCGAGTCCCCGCAATTATGTTGATATTGTAAAGCTTAAGTAGAATGTCTAAGGTTCATTTATGATGCCTATTGATTTATTAGTATGATAATCTGAGAGAACTAGTCCTTCTATGCCAAAGTTTCACTTGGATGTATGTGCTTAATCAAAGTTGCTAAGATTATTAAATGTTCATGTTATTGGTAGAAGGCACTAGCTAACTTATGAATTTGTGTTCTGCTGTTGTTGTTGTTGTTACTCCGTCGAAAATATGGTGATAGAGGATGTTATGGTTAGACACCGCGTTTGGTCATGTTCATGCATCTTGGTGTCGTCATTGTTGTTGTTGTTGTTGTTGTTATTGTTAGTAGGGCGTATCGGGCAAGGTATCCCGTGATGGCGAGGTTTCCCGGTCCTCTACGGTTAAAAAGAGCGAATCGGGCAAGGTATCCCGTGGCCGGGCAAGGTTCCCGATCCTTTGGTTAGTAGGGCGAATCGGGCAAGGTATCCGTGACGGGCAAGGTTTCCGGTCCTACGGTTAAAAAGAAAAAAGAGGCGAATCAGGCAAGGTATCCCGTGTGGGAGAGGTTTCCGGTCCTTTGGTTAGTAGAGGCGAATCGGGCAAGGTATCCCGTGGCGGGCAAGGTTTCCGGTCCTACGGTTAAAAAGAAAAAAGAGCGAATCGGGCAAGGTATCCCGTGGGCGAGGTTTCCGGTCCTTTGGTTAGTAGAGGCGAATCGGGCAAGGTATCCCGTGACGGGCGAGGTTTCCGATCCTCTACGGTTAATGGGGCGAATCGGGCAAGGTATCCGTGACGGGTGAGGTTCAGATCTGTTGTTATTGGTACACTCTTGACATGGTATTCGAAGCGGGCAATGTATCCGGCCGTTTATGTGGATCCACATGCATATAGTTATGGTTCTATAAATACATTGTTTTACATGATCATGTGCCTGGTTGTTTAGTGTTGGTAATGTACCTTGTTGTTGTGGTTGATGCCGTGGCATGTGATATATAATTGTTGTGGTAATGTACCTTAATGTTGTGATTGATCTTTGTAGCATGTGATATTTGGCCGTTGTGGTACCATCTTATGCCTTAACGCTAGTGATTAGATGTCCTTATTGGAATTGTTGTATATTGCGCATTGTTCATTAATTTCCTATTTGTATGCACTATTTGAGGTTATGATGACTAACCCCTCTTGTGGCTATGCATATCCCACGGGGTATGTGTAGATCTTTGAGGCTACTTGGTATTGAGGATATGAATGCCGGCAAGTAATCACAATAGCTCATTGTGATAGATATAAGACTTGTGTTTACTTGTTTAAGTTATTGTATTCTTCCGATGTAATGATTAGGGGAAGAGCTTTGAATTATTGTGACATCGGGGACTTGGGTTATTTTTATTAATTGTATTTCATACTCATTTTCTATTTCCGCATGTTGTGAACGTGACAACTCTATTTCGTTTCAAAGGAAAGTTTTATCCGAATGAATATTTTTTTTTATCTTGTGTTATTTTCTTCTTACGTTGCTAAAATGCCATGACGGGGTAGAGAGTGTCACAATTAGTGGTATCGGAGCAGTTCGGTTCTAACCAGGCTTTGTGTGTGGTCTATTGTGTTTCAGTGCGTGAACTCTGAGTTGAGTTACATGCATTACTTGTTTAATTTTGTTTGTTCTAGTACACGAACAATTCTCAGTGGGCTAAGTTCACAGGAGTATATGATAGATAGGGCTAAGATAGTAGGTACCTGAACCATTAGCTATGAATCTTGGGTTAGCAATTTCCTAAGTTGTTAATTTCTTAGTATCTTGTTTAAAATTACGCTTAGTGAATTGAGAAGGATCAACCCAGAACTGAGAGATGCAGGTTAACCCTTAGTTGTTGCACTTAAGGTGCAAGAATTTTATCCATTACCTTAAAGGAATTCTAGTAAGTACAATGGGCTAGTAGCTTAACTAGAAAGGATAAGCTGACCTTATGTTAGATTCTGACATTGTTAGTCGGGAATTATGTTATCGAGTAGCCTTGACGGAATCGTGGCTATGCTATAGGAAGGATCTTTTGTAGAGCTTGAGGGTAATCATGTGGCGTCGACATCTTTACGCTTAAGCCCCTATCAGAGAACCTTATAGAAGGATAGGTGATTGTTGCACATGGTTATTATTGCTTGGATTACCTGGCTGAACGAGTAGGAGGGACAGCCCAATCACTCACCGCCGGTGAGAAAAGCAATGATAATCAGTTTGGTGGGTAGTATTAGTTTTTTTTTAATTACCTTAGATACTAGAATTAGTTATGGGCATAGATTATCTACATTGCAGTTAAATTCTTAAGGGCTTCGGATAGGCATAAGGCTTTGAAACCGTAGATTCTAAAGGTGGAAAGTAATTTTTCATAGGAGTAGAGACGAGCTTAGAGTGAGGATAGAAGTAGAACGTAATGGGGGACATTAGTTAATCTTTGGGAAATATATTGTTTTGCCTTCTGATAAGACCACCAAACCGATTTTTGATGTTCTAACAGAAACCGAGTCTATTATTGTGTAGCACCCTATAGAATGTTTTCCTAGAGTAAGTTGAGCAGTAGAAATAATAAAGGTTTTGCGTAGGGTACCTTAAGATAAATACTGTAGTTAGTCATGCCTTAATTTGCGATAAACTTCTTTTGCTATATTGTGTGCTTAACTTTAATGACTATGAAACATTGCATGCAAACATGTTATTTCTTTTAGGATAAATAGGTTTCTATTTTTTTTTACGGAATAAATAGATTAAAAATGATGAATACTTCTTTTTTTTATTCATTATATATTAACGTTTTAGTCTAACATACTCTAGCCTATAATTTTTGTGTGTGCATATTGCTTAATTAAGTCTTGATTGCTGAATTATTTTTGATATGATATTAAAAAAAAATTAATTAGAATTTATTTTGTTACATTCACTGACATGCGGTTAATTGATCTTTCTATATTTTATGCTTCATTTGACTCTCTATTAAATACAAACGTGTTATCTCTTTCAAGGAGACTTCAGGTTATACTGAATATTTATATTGAAATGTGAAAGCACTACGTTATATCTGTTGCTTAGTTTGCTTTGAAAATGTTACATGCTTGAGCTGAGGTAAGTTTCTGAACTCTGTTAGATAATTATATGACTGTGTTACATTACTAAATTATTGATTTCTAGTTTAAATGCCTGATGCCTTTTGATCAGCTTATATATTTAGCTCGTGATTAATCTTGGCTGCAATATAAAATGCCTTTGATAAGGGAAATTGTTTTGTTTGTGTTTCATTTTTTTTCTATTAGTATTAATATTTATGAAAAAAAAATGTTATTTTCTCTTTCTAAATTGATGCTTTAGTCTATTGTACTTTGGTCGTTAACTTTTGTATATTATGTTTAAGTGAATATTGATTGTTGAATTGTTGTTTATGATATGTTGCTAAATGTGTGTATATATATATATATATTATAGCTTTAATTATGATTTGGTTTTATAAAGGTTGTATGTCTAGCTTCGCATGATTTTACCCTAAGATAGTTAACCTCAATCTCGTTTTAGTTCCACCTGACCTTAGTAGACCTTGTACGGTGTGTTGTATTAAGTTTTAAAGAACGTGGTTATGCGGAATAAGGACCGGTAATCAACTTATGGAGTGGTTCTTAAGGATTTAGATGTTAGTCTTGTTGATTCGTTGTGGTTGTTGCAGTTTTGACGCCTTAAGATAGTAATTTTTAGTATTCCTTAGTTTAAGGAGTTAATCCTAGGAGGAGCCATGAAAGTCACCTGAGCATATGATTGGTTAGTACGCTAGACATTTAAGTTACAACTTTTGAAATTCTAGAACTTTAAAAGGACTAAGTTCTCCAGCTAGTGACCTTAGTTGACCCTCTTAAGAAAGAATTGTGTGGAATATATATAGCAATAGTGATGATGGTTCCATGATGTTTTAGGGACACGAGCAGTGTCGCTTAATAGCACCTAGAGAAATTCCGAGGACGGAATTTTTTTTTAGGGGGGTAGAATTGTAACAGCCGTAATTTTTCATCCTTCAAGATTAGGATATGTCTTAGGGTATTAGAACATGCTTATTGTTGCTGGGTTGGGTTTCATATGTTTTACCGTTCCTTTAGCCGATTAAGTGTCCAGATGTACCTTTATTCCTATATTTAGCTATTTCGGTCATCGTATTCCCCATTTTCGAACCTCTTAACAACTCAATTGGATTTAAGTCCCTTCAATAAAGTTGTAGTATTATCTCTTATCTTTTAGTTGGCTTTAGTTCGACTCGATTTCGATACCTACAACTCTAGATATGCTCTCTGGAGTCAACACAACGCAAGCGTAACACTTAGGAACATTATAGTATATTTCAACTGCATTTTTGATCCTGTTAGATTCCGAATTTGGGTAATCCTATTAGATATAAAATTGTAAGAAATTCTCTTAGCTTTCCAACGACACCAAGAACGCCTCAATCGGACATCTGTAGCTCCAGATACGACCAAAACAGTGGCACCGAGTGTCCAGACTCAGGTGCAGGGCGCCCAGACTGAAGCTCGGGCGCCCAGGCCTCACCGAGAGCAGGCGCAGGGCGCCCAGGGAGTGCGGGCGCCCGACGCCCATAGCTGATAAGTGACTACGTGCTGTTTCGTGTTTTAACTCGTTTTGGGCCGGTTCTGTGACCCAGTGTGACCCATTCTCGACCTGAAAGGGCAACCACGACCCCTAGACTTAACCTAGCCACTAAGCATCAGTTCTAAGACCCTAAACATGATTAGGAACTGCTCATAAGACCAATCCAAACAGAGAAAAGCTCTTCCTTCCCTTCTTCCAATTTTGTGGTGTCAAGGGCTCTAACTCAAGACTACGCTACGGGACTCGACCGGGGAGCATCGTTATTGTAACTCGTCTGACCTCATTGGGAGGAATAGGAGGTGGTAAGTCTTCTAATGATAAGCTTTGTCTTTAAGATCAATGTTAGGGTTCTAAACCATGATTTTTCCATTCCTAAACCCTTGCTCTTGTGTTTTGCTGAGGAAAGCTTCACTAGGAAAGGAAAAGCTTGGTGTTACCTCATCCCATCCTAGGAGCACGAAATTCACTTGAGGTAAGTGGGTAGTTGTTCTCTTCTAGTGAGTGTATGGAACATGTATGAACAATAGGGGTGTCTCATGACCCCTACGCCGCTGATAACGAAAACGCACTATCACCACCGTGATAGGGAGACATCCGAACTCCTCAATTACTATTCTTGACTAGTGATATTTATTGTAACGTGATGTGATAATTTTATTGGTTGTTGAAATTGGCGTGATGATTGAGATTTGGTTGTTATATGCTTGATGTACAGAAATTGGTTGTTATCAAATGACAATGTAAGGAAATTAAATAACTAAATAGTAGGCTTTAGACCCTATGAAAGTGTAGCCACTAAGTATGAATCAAAGAACTCGAGTCCCCGCAATTATGTTGATATTGTAAAGCTTAAGTAGAATGTCTAAGGTTCATTTATGATGCCTATTGATTTATTAGTATGATAATCTGAGAGAACTAGTCCTTCTATCCCAAAGTTTCACTTGGATGTATGTGCTTAATCAAAGTTGCTAAGATTATTAAATGTTCATGTTATTGGTAGAAGGCACTAGCTAACTTATGAATTTGTGTTCTGCTGTTGTTGTTGTTGTTACTCCGTCGAAAATATGGCGATAGAGGATGTTATGGTTAGACACCGCGTTTGGTCATGTTCATGCATCTTGGTGTCGTCATTGTTGTTGTTGTTATTGTTAGTAGGGCGTATCGGGCAAGGTATCCCGTGACGGGCGAGGTTTCCCGGTCCTACGGTTAAAAAGGGCGAATCGGGCAAGGTATCCCGTGACGGGCAAGGTTCCCGGTCCTTTGGTTAGTAGGGCGAATCGGGCAAGGTATCCCGTGACGGGCAAGGTTTCCCGGTCCTACGGTTAAAAGAAAAAAAGGGCGAATCGGGCAAGGTATCCCGTGACGGGCGAGGTTTCCCGGTCCTTTGGTTAGTAGGGCGAATCGGGCAAGGTATCTCGTGATCGCGAGGTTTCCGGTCCTTTGGTTAGTAGAGGCGAATCGGGCAAGGTATCCCGTGACGGCGAGGTTTCCTGGCCCTCACGATTAATGGGGCGAATCGGGCAAGGTATCCCGTGACGGTGAGGTTCGATCTGTTGTTATTGGTACACTCCGACATGGTATTCAAAGCGGGCAAGGTATCCGGCCGTTTTAAGTGGATCCACATGCTTATAGTTATGGTTCTATAAATACATTGTTTTACATGATCATGTGCCTGGTTGTTTAGTTTTGGGAATGTACCTTGTTGTTGTGGTTGATGCCGTGGCATGTGATATATAATTGTTGTGGTAATGTACCTTAATGTTGTGATTGATCTTTGTAGCATGTGATATTTGGCCGTTGTGGTACCATCTTATGCCTTAACGCTAGTGATTAGATGTCCTTATTGGAATTGTTGTATATTGCGCATTGTTCATTAATTTCCTACATTTGTATGCACTATTTGAGGTTATGATGACTAACCCTCTTGTGGCTATGCATATCCCACGGGTATGTGTAGATGCTTTGAGACTGCAGTATTGAGGATATGAATCTTAGGCAAGTAATCACGATAGCTCGCTCGATAGATAGAAGACTTGTGTTTACTTGTTTAAGTTATTGTATTCTTAGATGTAATGATTAGGGAAGAGCTCGATTTATTGTGACATCGGGGACTTGGGTTATTTTTATTAATTGTATTTCATACTCATTTTCTATTTTCGCATGTTGTGAACGTGACAACTCTATTTCGTTTCAAAGGAAAGTTTTATCCGAATGAATTTTTTTTTATCTTGTGTTATTTTCTTCTTACATTGCTAAAATGCCATGACGGTAGAGAGGTGTCACAATTTGGTTTAGGTTATCATCCAAAAATTCATGAAAAATCTTTTAAACTCTTCAATCACAACAAACTCTCAAGTAGTCCTTTCATTAAAGGTTGTCACTGTGGTAGAAAAGGTCACACTCCTTCTATTTGCAATATTAGGAAAAACCTGAATGTGATTGGTAAAAAGATGTGGATTCCAAAGGGAACCTTGCCCAAAACTAACTCACCTGGACCCAAGATGGCTTGGGTACCAAAAGTTAAAACCTGATTTTATTTTGCAGGTGTGCTTGAAAGCCAAAGATTCAAATTGGTATCTTGATAGCGGCTGTTCAAAGCACATGACAGGAGACAAAAGCAAGTTCTCCTCTTTGGAACCCAAAAATAAAGGTTATGTTTGTTATGGTGATAATAATAAAGGTAAAATTCTTGGGATTGGTACTATTGGTAAGAGTCCTAATCCCATTATAGAGAATGTCTTGTATGTGGAAGGTTTGAAACATAACTTGCTAAGTATTAGTCAACTTTCTGATAAAGGCAATAATTTTGTATTTGATTCTTCAAAATGCATGGTCGTAAATTCTCTTAATAAAAGTACAGTTTTTGTTGGATCTAGAATTGGAAATATCTATATGGTAAATTTAGATGAACTACCTTCAAATGATGCATGCTGTCTTTTTAGTAAAGAGGATGAATCTTGGCTATGGCATAGAAGAATGGCTCATATTCACATGGATCATCTTAATAAATTGGTTCGTAAAGACTTAGTAATTGGTTTGCCAAAGATTCGTTTTGAAAAAGATAAACTTTGTGATGCGTGTCAAAAAGGAAAACAAGTAAAGACATCTTTCAAATCTAAAAATATTGTTTCTACAAACCGGCCTTTACAACTTTTACATATGGATTTATTTGGCCCTTCTAGAACCATGAGCTTTGGTGGCAATTACTATGCTCTTGTTATTGTGGATGACTATTCTCGCTATACATGGACTTTATTTATTTCTCACAAAAATGATGCTTTTAATGCTTTTCGAAAACTTGCAAAGGTTATACAAAATGAGAAGGGACTTAACATTGCTTCCATTCGAAGTGATCATGGTGGGGAATTTGAGAATGAATCATTTGAAGCATTTTGCACAGAAAATGGAATCGATCACAACTTTTCTGCTCCAAGGACACTGCAACAAAATGGAGTGGTTGAAAGGAAAAATCGGTCTCTTGAAGAGCTAGCGAGGACGATGCTCAATGAGACTAACCTTCCTAAGTACTTTTGGGCAGACGCCGTGAGCACCGCTTGCTATGTGATGAATCGAGTTCTTATAAGGCCGATCCTTAAACAAACACCGTATGAACTCTACAAAGGAAGGAAGCCCAACATTTCCCACCTTCACGTTTTCGGATGCAAGTGTTTTGTCCTAAACAATGGTAAGAATAACCTTGGAAAATTTGATGCCAAAGCGGATGAAGGTATATTTCTTGGATATTCTATTTCTAGTAAAGCTTTTAGAATTTATGATAAGAGAACTTTGACTATTGAAGAATCTGTGCATGTTATCTTTGATGAGTCTAACCCAAAATCTTTGGTAGAAGATAGTGTTGATGATCTTGCAGAAATATTGGGAAATAGTCACTTAGAAGATTCAAACGAGTCCAAAGATGAAGATGAAAATCCTTTGCCACAATCTTCTAAGGAATCCCCTCATTCAAATTTACCAAAAGAATGGAGAGTCTCAAAACATCATCCACTTGACAATATAATTGGCGATATCTCTAAAGGGGTAACAACTCGAAACTCTCTTAATCATGCATGTCTTTTCATGGCTTTTGTTTCTCAATTTGAACCAAAGGACATCAATGAAGCCATTATTGATGAACATTGGACCATTGCTATGCAAGAGGAATTAAATCAATTTGAAAGAAACAATGTTTGGGAACTAGTTCCTAAACCTAAAGATCATATAGTCATTGGGACCAAATGGGTCTTTCGCAACAAGCTTGATGAAAACGGTATTATTGTTAGAAACAAAGCTAGACTTGTTGCAAAAGGCTACAACCAACAAGAGGGCATAGATTTCGATGAAATCTATGCCACCGTGGATAGATTAGAAGCCATTCGTATGCTTCTAGCATTTGCATGTGTCATGGATTTTAAACTTTTTCAAATGGATGTAAAGAGTGCTTTTCTAAATGGTTATATTCAAGAAGAAGTATTTGTTGATCAACCTCCTGGTTTTGAAAATTTTGAATTTCCAAATCATGTTTTTAAATTGAAAAAGGCTCTGTATGGTTTAAAACAAGCTCCTAGAGCTTGGTATGATAGGTTGAGCAAATACTTACTTGAAAAAGGTTTTGAAAGAGGAAAAGTTGATACTACTCTTTTCATCAAACATAAGAAGCATGACATTTTACTTGTTCAAATTTATGTCGATGATATAATATTTGGTGCTACTAATGAATCCTTGTGTAAGGAATTTTCTGATATCATGCAAAGTGAATTTGAAATGTCAATGATGGGAGAGCTTAATTACTTCCTTGGACTTCAAATCAAACAAACAAAGGAAGGAATATTCACCAATCAATCCAAATATTGCAAGGATTTACTCAAGAAATTTGGAATGAGCAATGCAAAAGAAATCTCAACTCCAATGAGCACTGCATGCTATCTTGACAAAGATGAAGGTGGTAAGTCGGTCGAAGTAAGTAAGTATAGAGGTATGTTAGGATCTCTTCTCTATCTCACTGCTAGTCGTCCTGATATTATGTTTAGTGTTTGTATGTGTGCACGTTTTCAAGCTAGTCCTAAGGAATCATATCTCTCTGTAGAAACGATTATGAGATACCTCATTGGCACACAAAACACGGGTTTATGGTACCCCAAAGGTGCCGAATGCACTTTGATTGGGTACTCGGATTCTGATTTTGCGGGTTGTAAATTGGATCGAAAAAGCACTAGGGGGGCATGGCACTTACTTGGAAATGCCTTGGTGTCATGGCATAGTAAGAAACAAGCGGTGTGGCTTTGTCCATCGAGCGGAATACGTTACGGCGGTGTAGTTATTCTTGCACAAATTATTTGGATGAAACAACAGTTGAATGACTATGGAATTAATTTGAAAACTGTTCCAATAAAGTGTGATAATACTAGTGCCATAAACCTCACTAAAAATCCGGTTTATCACTCCCGGACTAAACACATAGAGATTAGGCACCATTTTATTAGAGATCATGTTCAAAAGGTGATTGCATGATTGAATTTGTGGAAACATCTAGACAACTTGCGGATATTTTTACTAAACCTTTGCCTAAGGAAACTTTCTTTTTATTAGAACTGAATTGGGAATTTTAGACCAATCATGCATTGAGTGATTTTGTGATTGCATTTTCTTTTTGAATAAATTCTAACTTGGGCGTTTGAGTGTGCTAACTTGAAGTTTATGCAGTCTTTCCCCTTCCATTTTTTCAAGTACGTAATAATTAGAGGGTGACGCACTTGTCTTATGCAACCAGCTACTCATGTCCAAACAGCTCATCATCACACACCAAGCTTGGTATCACATAACTATCTAAATATGCTTGTTTAATCCTGAATATATGCCTTGCTTTATTTATCTTTCCCGCTTTTTGATGTTGCCAAAAGGGGGAGGGTTACATGAATGCATGATTCAGGGGGGGGGAGCTTTTAAGTAATGCCTATAGTAAGGGGAGTTCTTAGTTGCGCTTAAACTCTGATATTTTTTTTATCATATCACGCTTAATCTTTACTATTATATCTTTATTGGACTAACTCCTTTGCTAAGCAAATTCCCTTCATGAGATGTTTGTCATCATAAAAAAGGGGGAGTATGTGAATATATGCCTTGACAGGAATTGTTTTTATGATTGACAAAAGGATCTACAAATGTGCAAAAAGCGGAAAAGAGTTACCAAGAATTGAAGACTTTCAGTTTTGAGTTTTTTTTTTTTGTATATTTTTAGAATTATTTGTGAGTAGTAGTAGAAGCTCTCAATTAAAATAAATCACACACATACTTTCTTGAAAATCATTTTTATGGATTTTATCTATAATGGTTAATTTTTTAGTTTTCAAATATGATGTTAAAATATTTTTCTTTAAGTTATAAAGCCCAAAATTACTTCCATATTTTTTCTAAACTTCAAAAAGATATTTGCCACTTTGTTTCCATTACTCATCCATTCACGTGTACACACCTCCAGCAATTTTTTTTTTTTTACGTTGCTATCTTCCAAAGTTCTAAGGCTCCACGTTCTCATGTATCACTCATTTTTAGCTCCAACATTTACCACCATGCATCATGATTCACATTTTTTTTTATTTGACTGACAAAAGATCCAGCTGGGATCACTTTCAAATTTCAAAGTTGGTCAATAATAATAGTAATAAAAACGTGCCTCATTCCTCATGCTCATAATATTATTTTTTAAATATGAAAAATTCATTTGCTCAGATCTTTGTGACTGATATTCCAATGTTTGATTTTTTGATAAGCTCTTTGACTCAAAAAGTATTTGAAAAACGTGATTCATGCAAATAGAGGCGATATCTTTGATGAAAGGAGCGTACGTTTTTTTTTTCTCAGACTCTGTGACATTCCATTGTTTTCTCAGACACACTCTCTATATATACCATGCACATTCTGCACTAAAATATAACGCACAGAACACAGAATATAGAACACACGTATCAAGCAATATTTTCGTGTTGAAAAACTCTGCAAAAATTATTTTCTCATTCACACTCACTTGCTTATTTTTACTGAGAGCCTTCTTACTCTACATAGTTTGAGTTGTAATATCTGAGCTTTAATTTGTTTATATCTACACTTTTGAGTGTATCTTTTCTTGGCAATTTTTTCTGATTATTATTGGGTAGGAATCTCAAGTTGTTCATAGAGAGGTGATATCTCTTGAACCTGTTACTCTGGTTTAGAGTTGTAAAGGTTTCTAACTGAACCTGATTTAAAAGCTAGTGTCTTAGTTAAAATCCCATAGTAGTTTGCTTTGGGGACAGGACGTAGGCCACAGAGGTGTTAGGTGGCCGAACCTGGATAATCTGTTGTGTGTTCTTTTACTTCTTATCTCTCTATTTTTCAGTCAATTAAATTTCTGCACTTTATTTTATTATTATTTATATCGTACTATTTACTTTATTTTTAACTCGTCTGCAGTTTTGTCCTCAAGTCATTTATCAATTTCCCATTAATATTTCAGCAACTCATATTTAACGTTTATTTTTCCAAAAGTTTTTAAAAATCACTGTTCACACACAATTCACCCCCTTTTGTGTTTGGAGTCACTTGGTAACAGAAATTGAAAGTGGTCAAAATGATACATACGTAAGATATAGTGATACTTCGGCATAGTTGATCAACACGTGAATGTGGGTTAACTTCCACTCTTCTCCCGTTAACCAGTGGGTCAGCTCATTTCCAGCATGACGACCGGGAAGGCAAAATATTGATAAGGCTAGTGGGTGTCTTTCACTTTCAATTTCTATTTCATTCCTATTATTTGTTGGTATCAACACGAAGTTCGTAAAATAATAGGAACATAAATGGATTGTCTCACGGTGTAAGTAAGTTGCACGAATAGATCCTTCAACCTTGGCCTTATTTTTTACCGATTGTTTTGAGTCACCCATAAATCTACAAAATAACAAGGTTGATGATAAAAATTGATACATTTAACCCTTCAAATGAATATTTGTATAGGAAAAATATTTTATTATATTACATTTCGAATGGATATATCCATATGTATTGAACCGGTCCACCAAGCCTAGCTTCATGTGTAAGATGCACTGGGAGATGCTCTATAGAGTCAAAGAAACCATGGGGAAATATTCTCTCTAACTTATAGAGAATGACTGGTATGTTCTACTCCATCTTTATAAGATCATCCTCTCTCAATGTCGCAGAACACAAATCTTTAAAAAATTGGTTGAGTTCAGTAAGTTGATTTAAAACATTTGACGGTAAGGAACTAAATGCAATAGGAAGTAAACACTCCATGAATACATGACAATCATGGTTTTACATGCCAATCATGGTTCCTTTGTTCACATCGGCAAATCTTGCCAAATTAAAAGAATAATCGTCTGGCATCCGAAGTTCTTTTATCCACCGACAGACTAACCTTGCTTTCTCAGCAGTAAAAGAGTAACAGGCTTTGGGTTTCAGGGTTTTCCCATCCGACCGAGTCGTCAAATACAAGTCCTTTTGCCTACAGTAAAGTGGTAGGTCTAGTCTGGCCTTATCATTGTCTTTTGTTCTTCCTCTAACGTTCATCACTGTGAGAAAAATATTGTCAAAAAAGTTCTTCTCAATGTGCATAACATCAAGGTTGTGTCTCAATAAATTATCTTTCTAATATGGTAGATCCCAAAAAATACTTCTTTTAGTCCAATTATGCCATTGTCCATATCCTTCAAATCGATCTAATTCACCATAATCCGTGATTTTTGGCAGATCCATAACTCTGCTCCAAATCTGTTCGGATGTCAACCTTGGGGGTGGGCCATCTAATTCAACTTCCCCTTTCTTGAAGGCATTCTTATTCCGTCTAAATGGATGATCGCCTAGTAAAAACTTGCGATGTGAGTCAAACCAATAACTTTTCCTCCCGAATTTCAAGGTAAAGGTCTTTTGTATGCTCCATGCAATGGGGACATGCCATTTTACCATGAGTGCCCTAACCAGACAATATGTCATATGCAGGGAAGTCATTAACGGTCCACATAAGAGCTGCCCTCATTATAAAGTTCTTCTTTCGTGCAATATCATAAGTCAAAACGCCATTCCACAACCTTTTGAGATCGTCAATGAGAGGCTGTAAGTAGATGTCAATACCATCTGTTGGATTATCTAGACCTGGTATAATACAAGTCAAGAGTCAGACATGCACATTTCGGGAGGAAGATTGTATGGGGTAACAATAACTGGCTAGCAAGAATACGGTTTCGCCGTCGATTGAACATGCGGGGTAAAACCATCAAAGCATAAGCCAAGTCATACATTACGTGGATCTGCTGCAAATTCAGGATGCATACGATCAAAGTGCTTCCAAGCTTCACCATCACATGGGTGGCGCAACATACCTGAAGTGCTTCTATTCTGATATTGTCACGTCATTTTGTTTGCAGTCTGTGTTGATACAAACATTTTCTACTGCCTTGTAATAATTGGCAAGTAAAACATTGTCTTCACTGGAACTAGTTTTTATCTACCCTTCCCATTATCAGTATGTGAAATATACATTGGCTCGCCACAAAATTTGCATTCAACCAAATAAGCACCATCGTTTTTACAGAATTCATTGTCGTAATACAACATACACCCTCTCACATAACAACCAATCATTTTAGATTCCAACCCCAACTTGGACACTAAGCTTTTAGCCTCGTAATAACTTGTTGGCAAACCATCTTTGTTAGGTGACGAGTTTAACATCATCTTCGTTACGAGATCCAAGCACACATCAGTAGCACCACAGTTGGACACAGTTGGACTTATTGATAACTTAGAGTCTGTAGACCCCTCAAACAACTGCTTATTTGTTTCTAACAAGAGATTATAAAATTTTTGTGCCGTCTCATTTGGAAGTTCATTTGTGTCATCATATTGTTGCTCCTCGAATGATACATTGACCCCCAAGGCATCACAAACCATATCTTGCATCAATTCAATTTGCTCACCATATCTCGTATCTACGCAATTGTTTGAAGCACCTGTGCAATTATCGCCAACCCCAAATCAACCCGAGGCAATTCTTCACCATGTCTTGTCCAAATCCAGTAATTAGGCCTAAATCCAACTCTCTGTAGGTGATATATGACCTCACCTGGGCTCTTAATCCTTCTGCAATCGCAATTAAAGCATGGACATCTAATCCCTCCATTAATTATGAAATCTTCATATGCCAATGCGGCTTGGACAAAGTGATCAACCCTATCGCAAAAAGATTGTTTCATCTTCGCATGTTAAAAATGACAATTTCAAAGAAGACGACTTTCTTACAACCGCTCTCTTTCTTTAAATGGTATGACCCTATCCCATTCGAGGAAAAACTTTTTCAGAACTCGTATAATAGTCCTTTCTTAATTCTCATATCTTATACTTGACAAAATTTTGGCAGTATTTCCTATTGGTCTCTGAGTACACTAAATGATCGCAGTTATGAATACCGCGATCAAGTATGCACCCAGAGAACGAAAAGAAATGAATCGAACCGAAATTTCATCAAATATAAAGATACAAGAATTAAGCAACAACTATTATACGAGTAAAGAAAAAGTTTTTTCCCAGACTGTCCAACTTGGACAATTCAAGGTTCAATATACAATGAACACGTGGTACCCTAAAAGAGTACATGCACTCAATAATATATTGAACCTCAAATGGGAAGCTAAGGCTTTTCTCCGATACTAATAACAATAATCAAACATCTATTTCATCAATAATTAACCTAACAATTTTCATATAATAGTTAGGTTAATTTTTTATGCACGATTCACATGTAAAGAAGGATGCAAAACAAATGATTCACTAAAAATCAAAAGTCTACAACTCGAGGATTCAGCTCAGATTGTAGGGCGCTCACTTAGCATGCGAGAGGTACGGGGATCGATACCCCGCATGTCCATAATAATAATGCACTTTTTACTACTAACAAAAAAAACTAGAAGTCCGCAATGGGGTAGCTTGTCTCGTATTCATGGCCTAAATAATGCTCTACTTGGAGACTTTTAAATTTCTCAAGTTAGATGAGTTAAACTATTTGAATGATGATAGAAGTAGAAAATCGACTTGGTCATTTAAAAAGAAACAGGTTGGAATTTGACATCCTCTTAAAGGATAGAATTAGACTAAGAAGTGGCAAGGGAAAGAAGTACAGAGAGATGTGCAAAGCAAATTGTAGCCAAGGAAGCACTTGGAAAGGCCAAATAACATTGTGCCTTCGTGTGGTGTTTGCATATTTTGATCATGACGTGTATAAATTATGAGGATTTCCAATTTTTAGATTTGGTCTAAACTTTATACTAAGGTTTCAAGGCACCATAGCGGTCACTTGGGTTTGAAATTGCAAGAAGATTTGTTTCCAAACCAAGTTACATCTTTATTATTCCTTTTATACAGTGGTCAAACTCACAAAGAATTCCATGAAAGATACTTTAAAGGTTATCCGATGGACACTTAACTCCATGACTTCCATTACATTGACACCTAGCAACTTTTATTTTCCATCAAATTCTACTTATGACAGCACATGCATCTTTCAAGAAAATTGTTTTTAGCACAACTTTACATAACACTATTGTTCAAGTTCTTTTCAATTTCCTAAGTACATACTTCAATTTCACTTTTCAAATTTGCAAATAGTATAGCATAGAAGTTTTTTTTCTTTCTTTTTCCTATTGTTAGTAAAGCTTAATGCCAATTAAAATCTTTTGATCGATTGATGAACATAAACCATTGTAATTGAGTTTATATGTTGATTGCTAAATATGGAGTATACATGATTGATGTGGAAGATTGTGACTCATGAGTCATGTTTTATCATTCTTAAATTTCAATATACCAAAATCATGTTGTCAACGCAACCCTTTCTTATGTGTGAGCGTGTATGCTTTTTGAAGCTTAAATATTTGAGGTCTTTATGTTTTATATATTAAAGTAATAAAGACTTTTCTCTGAAATTAGTCAAAAGGTTTTTCAATAAAAATTTTACATTGACATAGTAAAGAAGGGTGTACACCTATTACTTTAAAAAGTTTAAATAAAAATGTGATTGTGTTGATGTAAATCCTATTTTAGTTATGCTTCATTGTGAGATGCATCACACTGGGTAGATACATATTTGCATAATTATATCTTAATTTAATTGAAGTAGCTTTGAAGTAGTATTACGAAACTTTGATAAAAATTTTGGGGAATATGATTGGATTTTGTATTTAACATAATACTTCGAATGAATAGTCTACATGTTACCTTCACCCTAACATAAAACATATGCTAGACAAAATTCGCTTTGTGGAGAGAACTATACATCACTTCAACATAAAATATCCTTTGTTAGCCAAAACACACATCACTTCAAAATTTCCTCTGTGGAGAGAACTATTAAGGAAATCAAATAAATATGTCGGTGTGGGGGTCAACAGACAAACCCTTTTCCACCCAGTGAGTCAACCGACATTTCGTTAGAGTGCATACCTCGATCGCAGAATAGTGGTAGAGGCACGAGCAGTAGAGGCACGAGCTGTGGAGGAGTGGTGGAGGTGGCGGTCTCAGAGGCCTCTGAAACAGAGCTTCTTCTGTTAGCAGAAACTTATAAGCTATGAACAACAATCCACCAACAAATCAATGAAACTCCATTTTAAGCAACAATCTACCAACAAGTCAACCCCCAAACACGCGCACACACACACAATTGAACAATAATAACCCACAACATTGCTAATTTGCTATTACAATAAGAATCAATAATGCCTCACAAAACAAACACAAAACAGATTCCCTTCACTACATTTCAATATTTCCATTTTCCAATATAACAATCATTCCCACCACCCATATACTCCAATACCAAAGAAACCCCCCAACAACAAACGGAACAGAGAAAAAACTAAACTGCTAAATATTATAATTATATTAAATTAAATTAAAGTAAATTAAGAAGAAAAAGCTCACAACTCCAGTAGGTGAGTAAATGGTGATGGTGAACTTCTGGTCACTCAGGTAATCCTTCAAAAGAAGATCTACAACAACAATAAAAATAGAAAATTATTTTAAAAATAAACAAAAACAAAATTAACTGATTACAATACAAAAATAGAAGCATAGATATGAGACAGAGAGAGTACCTCTGGCTTTGTTTTTGATGTCAGTGTAAAGAACACAAGGGGGGAGAGAGAGAGAGAGACAGGGAAAAGGACGAGAGAAAGACGGACAGGGGCAGTGGTGGCTAGTGGTGGTGGCCGAGAAACAGAGAGAAGCGATGTGGCACGGCGGTGCTACGGAAAAAGAGAGCAGTAGTGGGGCGCGATGGTGGAAGGGGAGAAGAGCGGTGGTGGCACGGTTGAATAAGGTGGTGGCAGTGGCGCGGTGGTGGAATGGGAGAGGAAGAAAGGCAGCTGGAGAAGAAGAAATGGAAAAGAGAAGAGAAGAGAAGAAGAAAAAGAAGAAAGGGAAGGGTCGAGTTCTGCAACTAAAAAATGCATACCGACGGCCATTCTAATTTACTGACGGCTAAATACCATCGGTACCAAAAACACGCCGTTACCAACGGCTACTTTTAAATACCGACGGGCTTACCCGTTGGTAAATTCTAAACGTTGTTTACTCGCGATTACTGACGGGCAATGTCGTCGAAAATACCGACAGGCAAGGCCGTCGATATTTGAAAACTGGAGCAAATCCAAAGGCGGGACTGTTACCGATGGGTATGGTCGTCGGTATGTAACAACAAACGATAGGTGAGATGTACCAACAGGTAAGGCCATCGAAAATTCCTGGATTTTTCGACAGGCGTGTGTCCGTCGGTAATAGACCGTCGGTACGCCTAGTTTTTCTTGTAGTGCATCCACAAACAGATACAGTACCTGATCATCTATCAGTTCCTATTATTCAGCCTCAAACAACACCTACTGCCTTGCCCCTACAAGCACTAAACCTTAGGAGATCTTCTAGGACACATAAAAGTCCTGCATACCTCAATGATTTTGTATGCAATACCTCTTATCCAATGGACTCTCGCCTTACTTACAATAAATTGTCCCCTGCCTATCACAATTACATACTCCAAGTTTCATCAATCTATGAACCTCAATACTATCATCAAGCTTGTAAATATGTTGAGTGGTGTAAAGCTATGCAAGAAGAAATCAATGCCCTTGAAGTTAACAACACTTGGTCCATACAACCTCTACCTGTAGCAAAGAAAAGCATTGGATGTAGATGGATTTTCAAGGTTAAATACAAAGCTGATGGGAGTTTGGATAGGTATAAAGCTAGACCTGTAGCTAAGGGTTACAATCAACAACTTGGTCTAGACTTTGTGGACACTTTTTCTCCAGTGGCAACTCTCACCACTGTTTGGCTATTGTTAGCCTTAGCAGCTCAAAACAGATGGAAGTTGGCTCAACTAGACATCAATAATGCTTTCCTTAATGGTGATCTATTTGAGGAAGTATATATGCAATTACCCTCGCTATCCCCAAAGAAAAAAAAACATGGTGTGCAAGCTTAACAAATCCTTATATGGTTTGAAGCAAGCTTCTAGACAGTGGTTCCATAAATTCTCAACCACCATTATGCAAAATGGATTCATTCAATCTTCTGCAGATCCTTCACTTTTTACTAAAGGCACGGGTCAAAATCTGGTTGTTCTGTTATTATGTGGATGATATCATCCTTGCTAGTCCAAGTGATCAATCCATTTTGGAAACACAACAATTCAAGGCTTGTTCAAATTAAAGTTGCTGGGAAACTTAAAGTATTTCCTAGGCTTGAAGATTGCTACTTCTCCCAAAGGAATTCATCTATGTCAAAGAAAGTATGCAACTCAATTGCTTACTGATACTGGATTTCAGAATTGCAAACCCCTTCCGACACCAATGGATCCCAATATTAAGCTCAGTGATACTGAAGGAGAACTAGTTGATGATCCTTCTCAATATCGAAGACTAATAGGAAGGTTGATGTACCTCACTATATCTCGGCCAGACATAGCATTTGTTGTGAACAAGCTCTCTCAATTCATGATTCAGCCTCGAGCTCATCACTTACAAGCAGTCAATCACATACTGCAGTACACCAAATCATCACCTAGATAGGGTCTTATTTTTTATTCCAAGCCTTCTCTGGACATCTCAGCATATGCAGATGTTGATTAGGGAAGCTGCACAACAACCCGCAAGTCAACCACTAGTTTTTGTGTGTTTATTGATGATTCTTTGGTAGCTTAGAAATCTAAGAAGCAGCCCACAGTGTCTAGATCTTTTGCAGAGGCAGAATATAGAGCATTAGCTTTGCTTACTTCTGAATTGCTTTGGTTGAAACAATTGCTGAGAGCATTTCAGGCCAAACTTCCTTCATGCAAAGTGTTTTGTGACAAAGAAATCTGCAATTCAACTAGCAAGCAATCCTTCTTTGAATAAAAGGTCAAAACACATTGATATTGATGCACACTTCATAAGAGAACATGTCAACAACAAATTCATCAATCTCTTCCATGTTCCTTCCAAGCATCAACTCGGAGATCCATTGACAAAAGCACCCCCTAGACCCCTTTTTGTGTCTCTTATATCCAAGTTGGGAATCTATGATTTATACCTTCCAACTTGAGGAGGGGTATTAGAACTATCAATTTAATTAATATCTTGTATTTAATTAGTTGATTAGTTATTTAGTTAACTGCCAGTTGTAATGAGTTAGTTAGAGTTAACAAACTGTAGTTAGTTAGCATATATAGTTAGCTTTTTCTTCTACTTTGTATTCATTCAATTCTGAACAATGAAAATGAGTTCATTCTCGACCATGCATGCTTCTTCATTCTCTCTAATTTGATAGTTGTGGATAGAACGAAGGAAGAGGAAGCGTGGGATAGAAAAGTCACCAGCTTCACAAGGAGGATGGTCAGAGGGTTTAGTTTCTCGGGTAGGGGAGGGACCAAGATGGTGATTTTGAGTTTAGTTGCTGACTCGAAGTGGACTCAATAGAGAGAAGATAAGGGAGGAAGGTGATGGCACGGACACAGACCCCTCTATATTTTGCTCTCTCTATTCTTCACATTGTCTTCTTGCTAGACAGCCGTATCTCCCAATGTAATCAGATTGGAAAACTATGCTCTTGCTGGTAGGTCTGTGCTTTTACTTTTTTGCTGCCAAATGTTTGGATGAAAATGGATAAAGGGAAGAGGCTGAGAGAAAGGTGTCTAATCCCATGCCAAAAAAAAGAATTGAAATTAACTTTGATTTTCGTATTTTTTTTTGCACTATTACTGAAAAAT
This sequence comes from Calophaca sinica, assembly GCA_037113605.1. Classification (NCBI taxonomy): domain Eukaryota; kingdom Viridiplantae; phylum Streptophyta; class Magnoliopsida; order Fabales; family Fabaceae; genus Calophaca; species Calophaca sinica. The sequence continues at coordinate 15,244,761 of CM073737.1, forward strand.
GACGTATTAATGTGCTAGGCAAAAAAAGAAAAAGGAGGCAAAAATGGTACTGACCCCTCTATATTTTGCTCTCTCTATTTCTTCGCCTTGTTTGTGTTGATGCTTTTCTGCTGACAAAATGTTTGCATGAAAATGAAAAAAGGGAAGAGGCAGGGAGAAGAGTGTCTAACCGCATGCTAAAAAGATATTAATTAAAAAAAAAAAACAACATACTTGCTGACGGTGCCTCTGCATATTGTTGACTCTCTTGTATTAAATTAATTTTTATTTTTCTATTTTTATTTTTACGCATTTTACATTATTGTTGAGAAAAGACCAATTAATGTGTTGGGCCTAGACAATGATCCAAAATCATAGAAAGTAGGCTGGTACTATTATGTCTCTGCAGATGCTACTCAAAATGTTGGAATAACTATTGGAAAAGTGGCTGCTGCGGCACAACCGGCGAGTCTATTGGTTGAGAGTCTGGATGTGATTGTTGTGGCAGCCGTGAAGGTGTTAAAGAAAATGGCATACACGAAAGAAAGAATTTCTTAACAGAAGGTGAAGGGTCAGGTAATGGTTGTTGTTGTTGTTGCGCGGGTGAGTCAATTGGTTGAGAGTCGTACAGTGGTGAAGGTGAAGTATTAGGTGGTGGTTGTTGTTGCTTTGCCGCCTATAAAAAGCATGGCATACATGAATATAAATGTTTTTCGTAGTTCTGTTCCTGAGATCTTTTTCAGGAGGGCATGTTGAATCCCGGGGGATTATCGTCTTAGGCGAATAAATCTTTGAGGACAATGTATATCTACATGCCTCAGGCTATGTTATTGTATTCGTGATGCGGGATCAATGGTTCAATGTTCTATGTTTGATGCAACCTTATTCGTGGGTTCGTCTTCGTGAGATGGTGACTTGTTCGTGGCTTAAAGTATTCGTGATTTGCCAAGTTCGTGACATAATTTTACAACAATATGTGTTTATTCCTTTTTCCTATATTTCCTTACTCCACTCTAATTTTCTTACTTGCAAACCAAAACATTAAATCTATCAAATAAGCTTCATATTTTATCATGCTTATACCCATTCCATTACATGCTCAACAGTCAATGACCTAATTTGTATACAAAGTTGGAAATTTGTTATAAATTTTTGTCATGAGTATCCTAAATAACTAATCAACTAATTAAATTAAAGATATTAATTAAATTGATACATATTAGTTATTCAGTCAATGGCCTAGACTCAAGATACATCTTTAAAAAAAAAATAATAACACATTACGGTTTGTCAATAAATTTGAAACACGAACCCCTCATTTACAAAGTATTACCTTACGGTGGAAATTCTAAGGTATATGATAATTGACAAAAAATATAAGTGATCTAGTTTGTTATTTAGTTGTTATAGTAATTCAAACATGCAAGTCAAGAAGTTATAATAATACTAATTAAGAGTAAAAATAATAAAACAAAAGAAAAACATTGGCTGCATATAATGTATCAGAATACCATTATATTTTGAGGTCATGACACCTAAGATCTTTCTCCCTTGCTTTTGGTCATTGCTATTAATTCCCACACAACATAAGAGACTTGCTTGCCCTATTACCAGCTGCCAACTCTGCACTGCATGCACCAATTAATTTTCCTGTCACTTAATGCAACATATATACAAGGCAATTAAATTTCAGTGCTTCTTTAGGTAATCTGTTTCATACCTGAAACCACATCGTCGCGATCACTTTTTTTTTAATACTGTTGCTTGAGTATATCAAAATCAGAAAGAAACAGAAAGACCAAAGGAGAATAAAGAACCTCACGATATATTAAAAAAGCAATGAAACCCCCAAAAACTATGAACATGGCTGCAAATATGCACTAAAACAGCAGTTGCATCGGCAACGGCGGCAGCGGCTTTTGGATATCGCCAAGGCACATAAGTGGGGTGTGAATCACAACAGAAGAGTGCGTTTGTGATGGTTGCAAAGGCTGATGCCTTGGCGATGAGTCAGGTGATGCAAAAATATTTTTGCCACAAAAGAGTGTCCTTCTGATTATTGCGAGTCATGAATTATTTCTTGCACGAAAGAAGAGTGTTATTGCGATGGTTATTGCGGCTGATGCCTTGTTGGTACAATGTCCCGTGAAGGATGTATTCATAGAAAGTGGAGTCGGCTGGTGGTGGCTGTTGCGGCACCACAGGCGAGTCTATTAGTTGAGAATCTGGCTATGATTGTTGTGGCGGACGTGAAAGTGTTAAAAAAATGGCATACACGAAAGAAAAAATTCTTAACAGATGGTGAAGTCTCGGGTAATGGTTGTTATTGCTGCGCGGGTGAGTCAATTGGTTGAGAGTCTTACAACGGTGAAGGTGAGGGGTTGTGTGATGTAACACTCATACTCCAATGATAATTGAAATAAGACAAAGCACATTAAAGAATAGGAATTACTAAACATTAAACTTGAAATAGTCAAAGGCTAGTCCATCGTTCCACTATGACATGAGTATACGAATAGAGGTTACAATCTCATCCAAGATCGAAGCTTAGGAAAATACAAGAAAATACAATGTCATCCATTGTTCTGAAGTCACAAAAGAGGCAAGTACATGCTCCAACTAACAAAACAAACTAAAATATAGAGACTCCATGAGACGCCATCGCTTTCCCTCGTACCGCTATCTGAAATAAAATAGGAAAGGGGTGAGATTATAATAATCTCAGTGAGTCCTCCACGGACCCCTAATTAACACTCCCTGCAATCACAATAATATCTTATTCTAAGCATTAAAGCAATTTAAACATTCCTTACAGTTTTTGTATAACCAAGGATTACCACTGGGTCTTGACCACGGGGCTTGACCTTGAATTATACGACTCTTCTATAACAGTCAAGGATTTACCAAGGGATATAAAATTGATCAGGGGCTTGACCCGCCCGAACATCTAATTGCACAACCAAGGATTTACCATCGAGTCTTGACTACGGGCTTGACCTGCGTTGTACTTCTGTTTACAAAGTGACCAAGGATTTACCATCGGGTCTTGACCACTGGCTTGACCTTGTTTCGCTTCGACCTTATTAGAACCATTACAAATATAATAGCCCTAACCCTTTTCTCTAAGTATGGAGTCATAACTGTCCTAGTTTTAAATCATGCATTTATAAACCAAGGAAGTCCCCAAGACACAAAAGTGATAGCAAGTCACATTCGAGGGGATTGCAATTTACCTTGCAAAACATTTCAACACATACAATTCAATCACAAGACATTGAACAACAAAGCAATACTACGCATTCACATATGTCCTCACATAGGTTGAAACCCCCTTTTATGTAAGGTACTACATATAGATCATTGATCCACAAAACACCAATGTAATTCTTTATCATAATCATCATAGTCTTAATTCATGCACTCTTACTCAATTAGTTACATAAAAGATACATAAGAGTAACACCTAAGCATACCAACATATTAGCATGTTTAAAGGAGACAAATGACCCAAAAACAAAGCAGTTTCAGCCTAGAAAACAGCTTAAAACACGGCCTGGCCGTGTTGCATAACACGGCCGTGCTAGGCCTTCTGCAGAATTTCGCAGCAGAACATCAACTTCGGGAATTTTATTGACATATCAAACGGAGTCGGAATTGAGAAAACGACCACTCGTTGGAAAGCTTAGGATGTCTAGTTTATGAATATAATTTTTATTTTAGAGAATAACCTACCAATTAGTACAGTTTTCACGAACAAGCCACTGATATCAGAACAACAGATCAGCACTCATACCTTAACTTATAAATTCTATAACTAATCCATTTCTTAACATTTTCCAGTGATTCTTGTGCCTAAAATGAAGCCCCTCATGTCTAGTTTACCCAGAAACAAGAATCATTTAATTCCAAGGTCTATAAAGAGAGTTATACTCGAAATACCAGAGGCAGTTTTACATGCATGTTCACTAAGTTGTAACTCAAATTTCAACTAAGTTCAACATCAAACCCTTACACGAAAATCTCAATCCTAGACCAGGAAAGCCACATGCAAAGGGAAATAAAAACCCTAATGGGGTCTTATTGGTTGCCCACCACCTAGAGGAGAAGAACTCACCTCAATCAAAGAAAAGAAGCAAGAACTTGAAACTTCTCCTATTCCTCTTCTTCCCCTTTGTGATTTTCGAATTTCCCCTGTCACCCTAGCCTAGGGCAGCTTCTAACCTTTCTATGGTAGTCAATGGTTGAGTTTACCTTCCTTCCTTGCCAAAGTGTAGTTGCATGTTGAAGATTCCTCTTCCTTCTTTCCCAATCTCCAAGCCCTAGCTTCTCCTTCTTCCCCCTTTTTCCTTCTTTTCTTTCTTCTTCTTTTTTTTTTCAGATTTTTCGATGGAGAGGGAGAGAATGGGTGCTGATGGCGTGAGTGAGAGGGAATGGAGAGTGAGTGTAATGGTCTTTTACTATATTGCCCTTCCTTGGTTCTAATATTACACACTACCCTTACTTATTACACCACCATCTTATTTATTTGCACCCCTTTATGTTTATCACAATAAGCAATTCAAAACACACAAATCCTAAATTTAAAAGGCTATATAATTAAATTAGGTGGGATGTTACATTACTATCCAACTTTTTAAAAGTTTTTGTCCTCAAAAACTAGACATATACTTACCTATTGAAATAGATACGGATACCTCTCTTGCATCTCGGTCTCGACCTCCCACGTAGCTTCCTCGAGATCGGTTCCTTCCCAAATGACCTTCACCAAGGGAACATTCTTGTTCCTCAGTGTCTTAACATTGCGGTCCACCACTCGCACTGGCATAGGCTGATATGTCAAATCTGATCTCAAGTGTACCGACTCATGATCCAATGGTTGATGAGGATCAGGGATGTATTTTCTGAGTTGAGATACATGGAAAACATTGTGCAGATTTGACAGGGATGTGGGTAGAGCAATTTGGTAAGCCACAGAACCGACTCTATCAAGGATTTCAAAAGGGCCGATGTAACGAGGACTCAACTTTTTGGCTCTCAGTGCCCTACCAATACCTATCATTGGAACGACTTTTAGGAACACATGCTCTCCCTTCTCAAACTCAATCAGTCTTCTCTTCAAATCGGCATAGCTTTTCTGCCGACTGAGCGCTTTCACCTATCCCTAATCTTTCCGATCCGATCAAGGTTTCTTGGATTATGTCAGTCCTAACCATCTCTTCTCTCCTACCTCAAACCAACACAAAGTGGAGTTCTACACTTGCGGCGTAGAGTGCCTCATACGGCGCCATGCCTATGCTAGCATGATAGGCTGTTATAAGCAAACTCGATGAGAGCTAGATGCTCATCCCAGCTCCCACCATCATCTAACACGCATGCTCTAAGCATGTCCTCTAGGGTTTGGATAGTTCTCTCTGCCCGACCATCCGCTTGTGGATGATAAGCGGTACTAAGACGCAATCTGGTCCCTAAAGCCATCTCAAATCAAGCTTTCCAAAACCGGAGGTAAACTTAGGATCTCTATCGAGACAATGCTAGTTGGTACTCCGTGAAGTCTAACAATCTCTTTAATAAAAATCTTAGCTAACCTAGCGGTATTGAAAGTGGACTTAATCGGGAGAAAGTGTGCGGACTTGGTTAATCTATCCACAATAACCCAAATGGAATCATATCCGCTTGAGTGCGAGGCAATCCCACACAAAGTCCATAGATATGCCCTCCCATTTCCACTCCGTAACATCTAAGGGTCAAGGGTGCCTGACGGTCTGGTGCTCTATCTTGGTTTTCTCGACAAACCAAGCACTGCGGCTACAAACTCACCTACGCTGCTCTTCATTCCCGCCACCAATACCTTTGCTTAAGGTCATGGTACATCTTGGTAGAACCAGGGTGTACCGAGAATCCACTCTTGTGGGCTTCTTCAAGGATTTGATTCTTAATGTCTCTATCGTTAGGAACACAAATCCTGTGGTGAAAAAGGATAACACCGTCACTAGCTTCAGAGAATCCCACTTGGTGTCTCCTAGCTTGTAAATCACCATCCTGACTTTGGGTAAACCTAATTTGATTTCTAAAATCACAAGTGATTTCCAAATGGCTCACTATTAGGCTACCTCCCGTGGGATACATCCCTAAGCTCATATCTCTGAATGATTCAAGCAACTCTATCTCCTTAACCATCATTGAAGAAATGTGGAGGGACTTTTCGCTAAGGCATCGCGACTACATTCGCCTTACCTGGGTGATACTTCAACTCGAAGTCATAGTCCTTGAGAAACTCTACCCATCTCCTTTGCCTCATATTCAGTTCCTTTTGATCAAACAAATATTTCAAACTTTTATGATCGCTGAATATCTCAAATCGGGTGCCATATAAATAATGCCGCCAGATTTTTAGGGCAAAGACTATGGCTGCTAGTTCCAAGTCGTGAGTTGGATAGTTTTCCTCGTGGGGCTTCAATCGCCTAGATGCATAGGCTCGCTCGCCCATTTTGCATGAGAACACAACCCAAACCTCTACCGTAAGCATCACTATACACTTCAAAACCTAGGGTCGGCCTGGGATAATCAAAACTGCAGTGCACCGTCAACCGATGTTTGAGTTCCAAGAAATCGCCCTCACACTCTTATCCCACACAAATGGTTGCCCTTTCGGGTTAACCGGTCAAAGGAAGAACTAACTCGGGAAAATCCTCCTATGAACTCGATAATAACCAGCTAGTCCTACAAAACTCCTAACTTCGAAACCGTAGTCGGCCGCCTCCCATTCAAGAACGACCCTACTTTGCTCTGATCTACACCACTCTCCTCCGGGAAATGACGTGTCCTAGAAACTTGACTTCGTGAGCCGTAACTCACACTTTTCAGGCTTTGCAAACAGATGGTTCTTCCTAAGTGTGCTCAGACAATCCTAAGGTGTTCCTCATGCTCTTGAAGGTTCCTAGAATATACAAGGATGTCATCTATGAATACCACAACAAATCGGTCAAGGTAAGGTCTGAAAATTCTATTCATGTAGTCCATGAAAATAGCCGAGCATTTGTCAGACCGAACGGCATAACAACATACTCATAATGGCCATATCGTGTCCTAAACGCTGTTTTTGGCACATCCTTAGCCTTGACTCGAATCTGGTGGTATCCTGACCTAAGATCAATCCTAGAGAATACTGAAGCTCCCCTAAGTTGGTCTAGCAAATCATCGATCCTAGGGAGAGGATACTTGTTCTTAATTGTGACTTTATTAAGTTGTCGGTAATCTATACACAAACGCATACTACCGTCCTTCTTCTTCACTAGGAGAACGGGGGCTCCCCATGGTGAAGCACTGGGTCTAATGAATCGCTTAGCTATTAGATCCTCTAATCAACTTTAAGCTCTTTCAACTCGGAAGGCGACATCCTATAAGGAGCTATAGAAATTGGTCCGGCTCCTGGAACCAAATCTATGGAGAACTCTACTTCTCTCTCAGGAGGTAAAGAGGTAATTTCCTTCGGAAAAACATCCAGGAATTCATTAATCACTGGGATGGTGGTCAAATCCAATCCAACCTCTGTGGTTGAAGAGAGCAACAAGATGTATCCCAAGTGTCCTTCCATTAGGCATTGGTTCAATTGAGACACACTAGCCATTTCCTTTAGACACAACTGATTGACTATGGACTCAACAGATGGAAATTCAATAGTTCTAGAAAAACAATTCAAAACAACCTGGTTGGTGGAGAGCCAATCCATACCTAGGATTATATCCATCCCCTTCAAGGGTAAGCAAATCAAATGGACTGAAAACATCCTTCCCTGAATTACGAGAGGACAATTCTCGCAAATCGAAGAAGTAGTGATACTACCTTCGGCTGGTGTTTCAACCGTCATAGTAAGGGGTAAAGAAGAAAGATGCAATCCTAACCTTTGGGCACACGTATTAGCAATGAAAGAGTGTGTGGCACCAGAATCATACAGAACAACCAAAGGGTTATCATGTAGAAGGCAAGTACCTTTGATCAGATTCTCCACACCACTCGCCTTCCTGCCGCTAAGAGTGTGGACACGACCTTGAGTAGGTTCACTGGGTTTGGTACCGCTCGCCTTGAACTTGGGACACTCCCTCGCAAAATGGCCTGGTCGTTGACACAAGAAGCACACATTCCTTCCTTGCATGCATTCCCCCCTATGGAATCTTCCACAAGAGGAACAAGCATCTGGCTTTGGAGTCTCAGAATGTTGTACTTGCTTCCCTTTATTTCGGTTTCCCTTTGCTCTCAATTGTGGAGGAGTCTTACTCTCTTCCTTATTTTTCCTCCATTTGAGCTGACGTTCTTCATACATCTTTTGCAAACTCTGCTCAGCCACATAGCTTTTGTGAACCATACCAGCATAAGTGGTGAAAGTGTTTTGAGACAAGTTGTTTTGGATATCAGCCCGTAATCCCCACAAGAATTGATTCATCTTCCACTTCTCATCCGGTGCATACCGGGCGTGAGAAGAGTACCGTGCCAGGTCCTCAAACTTTTTCACATATTCATCAACAGTAGATTCCCCTTGTTTTAGATAGGCAAACTCCCTTTCCTTTTTATCTTTGACGGTTTGGGGAAAATACTTTTCTAGGAAAGCAGTCTTGAAGTTCTCCCACTCCAAAGGTTCTTCTTGCTCTAGGAGATAAGGTTGTGCCCCCTGCCACCAGTGGGCAGCTCCTTCAATCAGTTTATGTGCAGCGAAGGTCACCTTTTGGTCCCCCGTACACGGAACAACCTTGAAAACTTTCTCCATTTCTTCGATCCAATGTTGGGCTGCCATAGCTTCAGAGTTTCCGGAAAAGGTCGGGGGATTAAGCTTATGAAAGTTGAGGAACGCCCTATTTACACCCTCTGGCGGAGCAGGTGGAGGTGGAGGTGGTGGTTGTTGCTGTTGAGCATTGAGGAATTGTTGGACCATATTGTTAGTGGCCTGACTCTGCTCCCTCAAAGCCTCATTCTGAACCCTCATAGCCTCATTCTGAACTCTCATAGCCTCATTCTGGTCCCTCATCATTTGCATTATCTCCATCCACCGAGCCTCCTCCGCATTCCTCCTAGGACTCGCCCTCTCCTCGCCCAAAGACCTTCATCCGCCATATTCTGCATACACAGTATAAAAATATTAAGTTGATCAAAGCTTAATAATCCATACTAAGTACAAGAATACGAAGAGAAATTTTCTAACAAGGAAAGTCCACACTAATAGACCACAATTTCTAGAGGATCGAATCAAGCTCGATACCAAAATGTAACACTCATACCCCAATGATAATTGAAATAAGACAAATCACATTAAAGTATAGGAATTACTAAAGATTAAACTTGAATTACTGAAATGCAAGTCCATCGTTCCACTATGACATGAGTATACGAATAGAGGTTACAATCTCATCCAAGATCGAAGCTTAGGAAAATACAAGAAAATACAATGTCATCCATTGTTCTGAAGTCACAAAAGAGGCAAGTACATGCTCCAACTAACAAAACAAACTAAAATATAGAGACTCCATGAGTCGCTACTGCTTTCCCTCAGGTACCTGCTTATCTGAAATAAAATAGGAAAGGGGTGAGATTATAATAATCTCAGTGAGTCCTCCACGGACCCCTAATTAACACTCCCTGCAATCACAATAATATCTTATTCTAAGCATTAAAGCAATTTAAACATTCCTTACAGTTTTTGTATAACCAAGGATTACCACTGGGTCTTGACCACGGGGCTTGACCTTGAATTATACGACTCTTCTATAACAGTCAAGGATTTACCGCGGGATATAAAATTGATCACCGGGCTTGACCTCAAGACCTAACATCTAATTGCACAACCAAGGATTTACCACTGAGTCTTGACTACGGGCTTGACCTGCGTTGTACTTCTGGTTCTGATGACCAAGGATTTACCACTGGGTCTTGACCACTGGCTTGACCTTGTTTCGCTTACCGACCTTATTAGAACCATTACAAATATAATAGCCCTAACCCTTTTCTCTAAGTATGGAGTCATAACTGTCCTAGTTTTAAATCATGCATTTATAAACCAAGGAAGTCCCCAAGACACAAAAGTGATAGCAAGTCACATTCGAGGGGATTGCAATTTACCTTGCAAAACATTTCGAACACAAACAATTCAATCACAAGGCATTGAACAACAAAGCAATACTACGCATTCACATATGTCCTCACATAGGTTGAAACCCCCTTTTATGTAAGGTACTACATATAGATCATTGATCCACAAAACACCAATGTAATTCTTTATCATAATCATCATAGTCTTAATTCATGCACTCTTACTCAATTAGTTACATAAAAGATACATAAGAGTAACACCTAAGCATACCAACATATTAGCATGTTTAAAGGAGACAAATGACCCAAAAACAAAGCAGTTTCAGCCTAGAAAACAGCTTAAAACACGGCCTGGCCGTGTTGCATAACACGGCCGTGCTAGGCCTTCTGCAGAATTTCGCAGCAGAACATCAACTTCGGGAATTTTATTGACATATCAAACGGAGTCGGAATTGAGCAAACGACCACTCGTTGGAAAGCTTAGGATGTATAGTTTATGAATATAATTTTTATTTTAGAGAATAACCTACCAATTAGTACAGTTTTCACGAACAAGCCACTGATATCAGAACAACAGGTCAGCACTCATACCTTAACTTATAAATTCTATAACTAATCCATTTCTTAACATTTTCCAGTGATTCTTGTGCCTAAAATGAAGCCCCTCATGTCTGGTTTACCCAGAAACAAGAATCATTTAATTCCAAGGTCTATAAAGAGAGTTATACTCGAAATACCAGAGGCAGTTTTACATGCATGTTCACTAAGTTGTAACTCAAATTTCAACTAAGTTCAACATCAAACCCTTACACGAAAATCTCAATCCTAGACCAGGAAAGCCACATGCAAAGGGAAATAAAACCCTAATGGGGGTCTTATTGGTAGCCCACCACCGAGAGGAGCAGAACTCACCTCAATCAAAGAAAAGAAGCAAGACCTTGACCCTTCTCCTCTTCCTCTTCTTCCCTTTGTGATTTTCGAATTTCCTGTCACCCTAGCCTAGGGCAGCTTCTAACCTTTCTATGGTAGTCAATGGTTGAGTTTACCTTCCTTCCTTGCCAAAGTGTAGTTGCATGTTGAAGATTCCTCTTCCTTCTTTCCCAATCTCCAAGCCCTAGCTTCTCCTTCTTCCCCCTTTTTCCTTCTTTTCTTTCTTCTTCTTTTTTTTTCAGATTTTTCGATGGAGAGGGAGAGAATGGGTGCTGATGGCGTGAGTGAGAGGGAATGGAGAGTGAGTGTAATGGTCTTTTACTATATTGCCCTTCCTTGGTTCTAATATTACACACTACCCTTACTTATTACACCACCATCTTATTTATTTGCACCCCTTTATGTTTATCACAATAAGCAATTCAAAACACACAAATCCTAAATTTAAAAGGCTATATAATTAAATTAGGTGGGATGTTACATGTGACACCCTCTACCCCGTCGTACAAGAAAAGCATAGAAACGCATGTGAATAAACATAATTAAAAATATGGTTTTATAAAAATCTTTCAACAGAATAGAAGTTTCACATCAAACATAACTCATTTGCGGAATAAATAACAATTTTCGGCAATAAAACCCAACAACCCGATGTCACATGTCTCAGAGCTTAACCCTTAGTTTTACATTGGTAATCAAAATCAACATAATACGTAAACAAATCCTAAGTAATAGGATCAAGAATAGAGAGAATGCTTTGATTCATTTCAATAGAATATGAGTTTCTTACACAAATCAGTTACAACTTCACTATTTATACTACTACAGTAGGTGCCAACTGCACTGCCACGTAGGCTACACTATAACTAACTATGCCACGTCAGATTTGACTAAGTCAACTAATCTCATACACTAATACTAAGCTATGCAGCAGCCCCATAGTCTACTCCTCAGCGCCCTCGTCCACGTTATCACTTGTAAACTCACCATCTACTCGCACACGGGGTGTACAAATAGTCACAAAACATAGAGAGGTGGGGAATCATACTCAAATAAAAAGACAACGACATAGGCAAAATAACATGCTTCGTCAACAGCCAAACAACACAGTCAAACAAGTCTCGATGATAAATCGTTGTGTGGTCATCAATCGGTCGGCATCCTACGTCGACAACTAGCTAACGTGAACCTACAACTATTACAACGCAACTTCAAGATCTTTTACCTTTTTTGGGTGAGCGAATGTGAGCATCCTTAATATCCGTAAACGGCGCCATCGAACTATGGGATCCCCCCGTCAGTGCTACGTCGACGAGTGCCACGATAGTAATTCTAATACAATGACGTTCTAATGACCCATGTGATCCCCCCATCAGTGCTAACTGTGGCATGTGCTGACCTGCTATAGGCGTCTTTTGTATAGCTTCCATTGACTAGGTCTTGATGCATGAATTTTGGAGCAGTTCTCCTGCGCGGGAATTGCCAGGAGTATATCGAGACTAGGAGACAGTCTTAGATGTAGGCGTGTGCATACTTCTGATATATTCCTATTTAGAGTGTATTATGCATAATGTATTTTCCGAAAACTCATATCGCCTTTGTACAGATGTTTATATATATTCGGTTGCATGGTTATTGTGTTTTACATCTTGTTTCGAAAATGCCGTAATACTCTGACTTGTGGTTTTTAAAAGAGCGTTTACAAAAGAAAAAATTATTCGTGTTTTCATAAGACAAGATGAGTATTATATTTCCAAAATCATCCCGCATTTAGAGGTTGAGATTAGATCAGTAGCGCTCCGAAAATCGGGATGTTACAGAGCACGAGAATGCAAAGTAGAGCAGAGGAAGATGGAACAAAAAAAAAGAACATTTCACGCGCAAGAGAAAAAACTGCAAAAGTTAGAAGAAATGTCAGAAAATAAATTGGCAGAATATAATTTAAATAGTTGAATAAATAAACTAACCCAATCTTGAATTTTGTTTGAGTGAGTCATTTGATATATTTAAGAAATCATTTAATTTGATTGGAATATTTTTTTATTTAAGTCAACTAATTATTAATAATATTGTGATTTGATTCAATTAATACTTGATTTGATATATTTGAATCTAAATATGTATTATAATAAACAATGATAGACCTTTTTTACCATAAAATTATATATATATATATATATAATTAAAAATGTGTAAGTCATTTAAGAAGATATATTTTTTATTTTGTTAACAACAATTGATTGAGATAATGTAATAATGATAGAAATATTTCAATTAGACATAGCAATTTAATTGAACAGTGTTAATTCAAAAACCAGAGAATAATAGGAAACTAATTAAATATTTATTCAATTAATACATGAATACTATGTTTAATTTATTATTGAATTGGTGGATCAAATCAAATAATATGAATACAAATCTGATTTATGAATGAATTCACATTAGTAATTAATGAATACCAAAAAATATAAATTAATTAAATTAAATAAAATAAAAGTTATAGTTTGACCGGAATTGGACTGACCATGTTTTGACACGCAACATGATCTCACGTGGCAAAACTTTATTTTATATAATATAGTTGATAAAATATTTCTTGTGGATCACCTATGTAATAAGGTATATGTATGTATCTATTTTTCTAATTTTCTGAATCAATTTTTATTTTATTTTAAAATTATCGTGTTTGTACTTTTTATAATTATTACACGTTTACTAATTGAATTAATTAATTAATTATGTGTTGTTTTAACGTATCTCTATATAGTATTCGCAATTTACAATTATTTGATTTATATTATAATTATGTAATGCTTTAATGTTTGTAAACAAATGAATGTTATCATTATTGAAATGAGATTAAAAAATTTCTACAATAAAATAAATATGTGTATCAATTATAATAATTAAAAAGTAAAAAAAAACAATATAACAGTTGATATAATTATCATTGCACAGAACCATTATACTCCATAGTCTATTATTACTAAATTCAAACAATAAATATAGTTATCTTTTTTTGACAAAAGAATAAATATACTTATAAAGCTTATACAAATAAAATAATCAACCAACACATTTGAATTGATGCTAAAAATCAATTTGATGTATTGTTTGTTGCTTAATATTATGTTATTTAGTTTTTTTTATTTTTCTCATTTCCACATTTTTATAATATTTAAAGTAGTAAATCTCAGGTGATATAATACGCGCGCGCGCAGGCACAGAGCTATATATATATATATATATATATATGTGTGTGTGTGTGTTCAAAACTAGATTCAAACAAAAAAACTTATTTTTATATTTTTTATTTAAACAAGTCTCATCTAATATGACATATACACATATAAAAAATTAATAAAATTATTAGTAACTTGAAGTCAATATAATTATCAAACGATCAAGTGAATGCATACTTATTCATAATCAATTAAATTACTTATCTAAGTAAAGAAATGAAATTAATTTAAAATATACTTACATATTTGAACGTACTTAATTTAAGAAACTAAATTTATCTACTCATTTAGTCAACAACTATTTTGTCTAATTAATTCTATAATTTAACAGCTAATTTAAATTTAAAATTAGTTCATTCACAAAAAAATTGATTTGGCTTATACTATAATACTAGTTTGGAACCCGTGTCTTGCAAGGGAATATTTTTATATTTGGCTAAAGCAATTTTTCACCAACATAGAAATATAACAAAAATTATGATAATATATATTAATTTTTATTGAGATGATAATACGTCGTTACTATTATTTATAAATATAGGGACATTAACGTCTGATATGTAAAAAAAATTTATATTATTTAAGTTGTATAAGACAGAAACCAAATATGTTACTGCAAACAACCGAATAAAATTAGATAAATAGTAGTATATTTAATTGTTTAAAATCAAATAGTAAAATTTATGTAAGTTATGAGATATTGCTAGATTATATATTCAAAAAAGAAATAAAAAGATTTGATACAATGAAATGGTTAATAATTTATATATATATATATATATATATATATATATATATGTATGTATGTATGTATTTATGTATGTATAAGATAATTTATATGTTTAAATACATTTAATATTAATGTATAAATAACAAATGTATATGAATTATAATTTGTTGTAAAGTAACTACATTTATATAACATCGTGAAACAAATAGCATATCTTCAGAAGTAAAATCAAAACATATGTATCTTAATAAAATGTTAAATAGACAATTTGTTTGATTTATTTTAAAACAAATTTTGTGAATCAAAATCTAGATCCACTTTTTTTTTGTTATAAGATCAACTTATGTTATTTCATGGATTGAGGTTTATATTAAGTTGGAAAATTTTATTAACCCAAAAATAAAATCAATATATAACATATCTATTTATTAAGAAAGGAACATATCTTAATTTATTTAATTTATCTTAATTTATTTAATTTAAAAAAAGATAAACTTAAAATAAGTATTCAAAGGTATTTGAACTATAATCAAATGGATATGTACTTATTAATCATATTGTGTTTATATTGTGTGCGTTTTTAATATATACATATATTTGATTTGATTATATGAATTTAGTATTTATGCCAAATAGATATGTTTTATATATTGGTAAAGATTAATTTATAATTTATTATTTAATATCTAAAATATAAATAGATCGCATGTCTGGCATGAGTCCACACATTGAACCCTAATTTTGAAACCAAATCACGGAATTGCACATTGGAGACGAACCGGACGACAGCATATGACGAAGGCGGCGGTAGTGGTTCGTCTTCCTTGTTCTTACAACTTACTTGTCTTGTAAATCTCTGTTACTACACTTTGGGTTTAATATATTCCTTTGTTATCTCTGTTACTACTCTTTTGCTGAATATAAACAGACCTAAATTTGATTTTCGTATTTTAACAAATTGTAGTTTGTCCCCTATGAATGCTTTGAAACTAATCTAAGATCTTATATCAATCGTGTGTTTGATTTAATATTCTTTAGTTGTTTAAATATTAGGAACTAAGTTAGGTTCCTGTTTGATTTTTACCAAATGCATGATTTTTAGATATATGTGTTTTTGTTTTTAGTTAATTTTGTGTGAATCAAAGGCCTAATCTTAATTGTTGCTTCTGGATTTTTTTTTTTAAATCAGAGTTACTATACTTGTAATAGATATTTGAATAGTTGACGGTCAATCAATGTTATGCATTTAGTACATAATTTTGATATTTACCAACCAAATAGCTACAATCAAATTCATTAGAAAATATCTCTGCAGGAGCTGTGAATTTGAAAATGGTTTTGGGTACAGATGTTTGTGGTTGTTTAGCAACTTGGGTGTTCTTCTCAAAACTCAATTTATAAGGGTGTCTTGTTGAACGATAATTGTAACGACCCGTTTCCGGACCGCTACCGAGCTCAACATACCGAGCTCGAGTTACTGAGCTCAACACACCGAGCTCAAGATACCCTGTATGCGATGTGTTTTAAAATGATACTCTTGTGCCCTTTAGAAAAGTACGGTCTATATATATATATATTTTTTTATAAAACTATCTCGTGCACATCAGAGTAATTACAGCTTTTCGAAACATGGTGCAACTAAGACACAAGACTTAAGTCCTAAATAACAACACGCAGGTAACAAGTACATACTCATATATACAAGATATAAAAAGTGCATACAAAAGACAGTAATAATGTACAAAGAAAATACACCTAAGGTATGACGACTTCAGAAGAGCAATCATACCCTGGGGGTACTTCCGGCAGACACCCACGCAGGGGGCTACTCCAAAAGTGAAACCACCAGTCTACCCTGTGCTCAAAATAACAAAACATCACCCGTCCCAAACTGGTCACAGCCACTGTACACAAAAGTCATATAACAGCTACCCCAAGAAACATAACATAAACAAAGCCAATCACGACAAATAGAGGTCGTCACCCTGATCCTCGTCGAGCTCCTCCTCGCCATCATCTGCTGTCGAGTTCCCTGCACCCTCGACATCGCCTGGGTAACCGTCATGGATTGAAGGTACCACGGGAAAGGGTCAACTTCTCAACAAATCAAGATAAACAAGGCACAAAGAAATAAGCAGACATCACTGTATATCATTCACCAAACGTGACTCGACCATCTCACTCTAGACTCGACTTTTATTCCGGAATATCGCCAGCAGGTCCATCCCCAAACTGACGCAATAGGTAAGCGGCCGGTCCAACCCCAAACCGATACCATGCATTAATCAGCAGGTCTAACCCCAAACTGATAATGCGACGCCTAGTCAATCTCCCGTAAACAAAAGGGGACCTAGCACCCTTAGTTATCCGGGTCACGGCTCAAAAACGTCATACGACTCGCCTAGCTCTCTCACTCGATGATTAGCTCGCCGCAGTCAAGGAGTGGCACATAAAATTACTTGATCACATATCAAATAAAGAGAGCATGCTTAACATGAAGAAAACGCAATCCAATCATTTAAGCAATAAAACAATTTGCATGAAGAAAACGCAATTCAACAGGCAATACACAATTCACAACATATAAAATAAAGCCTTAATAATGTCTAAGAGTTGCCCTTACCGAACTCCAAGCTAACGCTGCTCGACAACGACCTCAACACGGCTGTCTTCAAACGAGCTCGACAACGACTTCTCTCACTCGATCTCAACACGTACGGCTCTTAGTCGACCTCGGTTTCGTGTTCTCGTACACCCTGATCTCCTTGCAGCACGATCTCGGAAATCATACTGCCTAATACGAGTACAACTTAGTTCTATCTATGGGTTCTAATAATACTTAGCTCTCATTATCCCAATCTTAACCACAACCCAAGTAAACATTAAAACTTAAGAACTTAAACAAATACAACCAGAATTCAAACATTACAAAATAACTCCTTTTCTCTAAAATTTATTAAAAACTTCTTTCATACATCACCAGACAAAGCCATTTTACCTAAGTACTAATTAAAGCTTAAAATCAAGTAATACCTTAAGCACAACTTAATCAAAATCTAAGTTTATATATCTTAAAAATATTTTCGTCATGGTCCAGCAATTAAAATAAGACCATAACCACTTATGTTAAAATTTAAAACTCAAAAAGAAATCAATACAAGCCAAGTAGGGAGGGTTTTGGGCGCTACCTACTTGCAGAAAACAGAGGAAACAATTTGTTTTTCAAGCTCAAATAAATGGTTAGAAAGGTAGGAAATGTCATGAAGAAGAAAACCTATCAATATGACATGAGTTGAAAGCATAAAAACTAGCTAAAACAGAGAGAAGAAGTGGCGCTAACAGTAACATGAAAGGAAATAAAATCATGTTTTTCATACCTCCACAGATGGTCGAGATGGTGATATAGGTCGAGAAGATGATAAGAAACAAGGTTGCTGAAGAAAGTTTATGCAGAAGCTCAATGAACTCAAGGTTCTTCAATGGAGGTTTGGAGAAGAGGAGGAACTGTGAGAAGAAAAAAAGAAGGAAATAGAAAGTGAGGATTTGAGGCGGCTGATCGTGATATTTAAGGCGGTAGAGGAAACTAATCTTGATATTTATGTACAGCTGGTGAAAAAAGAAAAAGTTTGGTCTTATCTCACTTAAATATCTCTTAAACAATAGTTAATTACAAGAAAACCATTTTAAATGAATTTATCTTTCATAAAACCACAAATAAGCGACACCTGGATTTTAAAGTAAGATATTAATCCAAACAACAAGTTTAACCCATCTAATCTGTCCTCTCTCATAATCACAACAAAATATACTAATTAACACTACATAATATACGTAAAAATACGAGTGTTATCATCTCGACACAATGTCGACCAGGATGCTTGTGCAAGCGCACAAGGCTCTAACACAAGTTCGTGCACGCGGCCTCCTCAGTTCGACATGCGACCTCCTCAGCTCGGTACGCGACCTCATCAGCTCGACATATGACCTCGGCACGCGATCTTGGCACGGGATCTCGACACGAGGTCTTGGTACGAGGTCTCGACACGAGATCTCAACGCGAGGTCTCGATACGACGTCCTAATACGAGGTCGATCTCGTCCTCAGGTGTTACAATCTCTCCCTCTAAAAAAAAATTTCGTCCTCGAAATTGCAAATAAGTTACTTACCATGAAAAAGTTCAGGGTACTGAGTCTTCATCTTCTCCTCCAGCTCCCAAGTCGCATCTCCGGTCTTCTGATCCCACACAACTTTGACAAGTTGGATCTCTTTGTTCCGCGTTATTCTGACTTTCCGATCGACAATTCTTGCTGGTGATGCTTCGAAAGATAGGTCGTCCTTCAGTTGAATCATATCCGGTTCGATAACATGAGAAGGGTCGGAAATATACTTTCGTAACTGGGAGACGTGAAAGACATCATGTATGTTCGACAAGAAGGGTGGCAAGGCAATCTGATATGCCACTGGACCAATACGACGAAGAATCTGATAAGGTCCAATAAATTTAGGGGTAAGTTTCTTGGATTTGATCGCTCGACCAACTCCAGTAGTGGGGGTAACTCTAAGAAATACATGCTCTCCTTCCTCGAACTCGAGTGGTCGACGTCTTTGGTCTGCATAACTCTTACATCGACTTTGAGACGTTTGCATCCCGTCTCGATCAAACGGATCTTCTCCGTAGTCTGCTGGATCATATCTGGTCCTACAACAGAACTCTCGCCATCCTGGTACCAACAAAGAGGCGTCTGACACTTCGGTCCATACAGTGCTTCAAAAGGTGCCATTCCAATACTTGCATGGAAACTATTATTATAAGTGAACTCCACCAATGGTAAGACATCGTCCCAACTTCCTCGGTGATCTAACGTACACGCTCGCAACAAATCTTCAAGCGATTGGATCGTTCTTTCAGTTTGACCGTCAGTCTGGGGATGATATGCCGAGCTAAGCCTAAGCTCGGTTCCCATCGCTTCCTGCAATTCCCTCCAAAAATGAGACGTGAACTTCGGATCTCGGTCCGACACGATCGAAGAGGGTATACCATGTAGTCGTACTATCTCCGCGACGTAGATCTCGGTCAGCTTTTCCACGTTGTATGTCGACCTCACTGGTAAGAAATGAGCAGATTTGGTCAATCGGTCGACGATCACCCAAATCGAATCATTCTTCTTCTGCGTCTTCGGCAAACCTACAACGAAATCCATGGAAATACTATCCCATTTCCATCGGTACGTCAGCGATTGTAGCATTCCCGCAGTCGTTGGTGCTCCACTTTCGCTTCGACACGTTAAACACGGTTACGACTCGCCACTTGCTTCTTCATTCCGGACCACCAAAAATGCTTCTTCAAGTCTTGATACATCTTCGTAACTCCTGGGTGAATACTAAAATTGCTCTTATGCGCTTCGTCAAGTATTAACTTTCTCAGCTCCGCCACATTAGGTACACACACTCGGCCATTGCACCTTAAAATGTTGTCCGTTCCGACTTGGAATTCTGTCGCTTTCCCTTGCGCTATCAACTGGACCTTTTCTTGCAGGAGCTCGTCATGAACTCTTTGGTCCCGGATCTCACCCACCAATTTGTTAGAAATGGTAAGCATACCAAATCTCAGCTTCCCTGGTGAAACTTCCACATTCAACTTCAAGTCTCGAAACTTCTCGATCATCTCCAACTCCTTGATCATCATTGCTGAGACTAAGACGCTCTTTCTGCTCAATGCATCTGCTACTACGTTAGCCTTACCAGGATGGTATTCCAACGTAAAGTCGTAGTCCTTGAGAAATTTCGGCCCATCTTCGCCGACGCATGTTGAGCTCCTTCCGATCGAACAGTACTTCAAGCTCTTGTGATCGCTGAAAACAAAGAAGAGTACTCCCATAAAGATAGTGCCTCCATATCTTCGCCACAAACCACCGGGCCGCCACTCCAAATCGTGAGTAGGGTAGTTTCTCTCGTGGATCTTAAGTCGCCTTGAAGCATACGCTACCACTTTCCGATGTTGCATCAGCACGCATCCCAAACCCTGGTGTGACGCATCACAATACACCTCGTAAGGCTCTTCGGGTTGAGGCAAAATCAACACAGGCGCTGTCGTCAAGAGCTCCTTCAGTCTTTGAAAACTGGATTCACACTCCTCGGTCCAGGCAAAAGGTTGATCCTTCCTCGTAAGTCGTGTAAGAGGCGCGACAATCTTCGAAAAACCTTCAATGAATCTTCGATAATAACCTGCTAATCCAACAAAACTTCTGATCTCGGTAACCGTCTTCGGCTGTTCCCACGCTAACACAGCCTCAATCTTAGTTGGATCCACAGCTATCCCTTCTTTGGAAATCACGTGTCCAAGAAAATTCACCTCTTCAAGCCAAAATTCACACTTGGACGCGTTCGCATAAAGTTGCTTCTCGCGCAATATCTGTAATACTCGACGTAAGTGTTCTTCATGCTCTTCTCGGTTCTTCGAATAGATCAATATGTCGTCGATGAACACTACAACGAACTGATCCAAAAACGAATGGAAAATCCTATTCATATAGTCCATAAACACACCGGCGCATTTGTCATCGCAAACGGCATCACTAAGTACTCATAATGCCCATACCTAGTCCTCAACGCTGTTTTGGAGACATCTTCCTCCTTCACGCGAACTGATGGTAGCCCGACTTCAAGTCTATCTTTGAAAACATCGCCGCTCACGGTTGATCCATCAAGTCGTCAATACGTGGTAACGGATACCGGTTCTTCACAGTTGCCTTGTTGAGTTGGCGATAGTCCACGCACGCTTGGATCGCCCATCCTTCTTCTTGACCAACAACACCGAGCTCCCCACGGTGACACGCTCGGTCGTATGAATTGCTTTGACTCCAAATGTTCAATCTGGGACTTTAGTTCCTTCATGTCGCCACGAGACATCCTGTAGGGGCCTATTGAAATACGTCCTGTCCCTGGAATCAGTCGATGGAGAACTCGACCTCGTGACCGGTGGTAACCCTGGCACGCCTTCTAAAAACGCCCACAAAGTCACACACCACCGAACATTCTTCACTTCGATCTGGGAAACTTACGAACTAGCCGGATACATGTATTCCCTAGTTCCTTCTTTCAAAGAAACTCCAATACGCTCAGCTAAAGATAATTGGAGACTCCAAGGTCCGGAAAAATTACGCTTTACTGGCACACCCAAGAGGACATGGTGGTATGACAACCAATCCATCCCGAGGATGACATCTAAGCCCTTAAGAGGCAAACAAACCAAATTGACCACAAACTTTCTACTCAATAACCAATACACAATTAAGACATGCAAAGTTGGTAACTAAGGTTTTAGCGGTGGGTCGTAATTACCAATTTGAACGGTAAAGGCCACAATCGATTCAAATGGTTCACACAATCAGAAGAAATAAAGGAATGGGTTGCACCCGAATCAAAGAGAACGGATAAGGGTTTACCCTCTATCTCACATTCGCCTTGGATAAGATCATCAGCTTGCTCTGCTTCCTCGCCGCTCATGCAGAAGACTCTACCTTTAGCTACCTGACACTTCTCTTTTGCCTTCGCCGCATGCATTGCCGGTTCAGCTTTAGGTGTGGGACAATCCTTGGCAAAATGCCCTGGCTTCCTACAGTTGTAGCACACATCCTCCTTCTGAGTACAGTTATTCGCATAATGTCCCGTCTTTCCACAACGGAAACAAGTCACCTCGACACCGGTCTGACCTCCACTCCTCGCTCACCTGGGTCATCTGGACGACATCCTCTATTATTGTTGTTCCCCTGAGGTCGGCTGTAAGGCTTCTTAAGTTGTTTTCCTTTCTGTGCAAATCTCTGTCCCAGGCCCTGAGGTTTCATTGGTCCACCTGGGCCAATCTTCTTCTTGTGGCTTCTTACTCCTTCTACCTCGACACAGCGATCTATCAGCTCTTGGAGGTTTCGAATCCTCAATGATACCACTGACTTCTGGATATCAAATCTCAGACCTCGTTGGAACCTCTCACTTAACCATCTTTGGTCAGCTCGGTCACTAAATGGACTGAAGTACCTTGCCAGTGACTCAAACTTGGCTGCATACTCGGACACTGTCGAGCTTCCTTGCTGCAATTGAAGAAACTCTTGCTCCTTCTCGGCTCGTGCAGTATCAGGAAAGTACTTGTCCAAGAACCTTCCACGAAAAAGCTCCCATGTCATCTCACGACGTTCTGCTATAAATGTTTGCTTCACTCCTTTCCACCAATATTCTGCATCTCCCAGTAGCAGATAGGTGGCGTAGTCTACCTTTACGTTGTTCGGGCAATGGAGTGCCTCGAAGATCTTCTCGATCTCTTGCATCCAAAGATCAGCTTTATCTGGATTTGGCTCACCGTAGAACTTCGGTGGGTCATGCTTCCTAAAGTCTGCCAATCCTCTAGCTTCAAAGATTTCGCTCGCCGCTTGTCGCCGCAAGTTCTTTGGGTCAACGCCGCCTGGCTGAGCCATCGCGTTAGATCGCTGAGTCGCAGTGATTCTTTGAGCCATGGCTGCCGCCATCTCGATCATAGCTTGAATCGCTCGTTCCATGTCGACGTTCTCGTGCATACAGCCGCCGTATCCCTACGAGGTGGCATTAGATTCCACAAAGTTCAAAACCTGTCGAATCTCACAACAAGGATGTGTTAAAACACACCGCTTCAATCAAGAAACAGTTCAAACAAATTTTCAAGCAATAAGTGCTTCACTTAATCAAACAAAGAATCAACATAATACAATTAGGTACCCAACACATATATATATATCCCGACACAAAGGACGACCCAAATTTCCTATGCACAAATTTCGGTAATCGAATCAAGCTCTGATACCAACATTGTAACGACCCGTTTCCGGACCGCTACCGAGCTCAACATACCGAGCTCGAGTTACCGAGCTCAACACACCGAGCTCAAGAAACCCTGTATGCGATGTGTTTTTAAAATGAAACTCTTGTGCCCTTTTAGGAAAGTACGGTCTATATATATATATTTTTTTATAAAACTATCTCGTGCACATCAGAGTAATTACAGCTTTTCGAAACATGGTGCAACTAAGACACAAGACTTAAGTCCTAAATAACAACACGCAGGTAACAAGTACATACTCATATATACAAGATATAAAAAGTGCATACAAAAGACAGAGTAATAATGTACAAAGAAAATACACCTAAGGTATGACGACTTCAAAAGAGCAATCATACCCTGGGGGTACTTCCGGCAGACACCCACACAGGGGGCTGCTCCAAAAGTGAAACCACCAGTCTACCCTGTGCTCAAAATGACAAAACATCACCCGTCCCAAACTGGTCACAACCCATCAGACACAAAGTCATATAACACCTACCCCAACAAACATAACATAAACAAAGCAAATCACGACAAGTAGAGGTCGTCACCCTGATCCTCGTCGAGCTCCTCCTCGCCATCATCTGCTGTCGAGTTCCCTGCACCCTCGACATCGCCTGGGTAACCGTCATGGATTGAAGGTACCACGGGAAAGGGTCAACTTCTCAACAAATCAAGATAAACAAGGCACAAAGAAATAAGGCATATCATCAGATATCATTCACCAAACGTGACTCGACCATCTCACTCTAGACTCGACTTTTATTCCTAATATCGCCACAGTCCATCCCCAAATCGATGCAATAGGTAAGCGGCGGTCCAACCCCAAACCGATACCATGCATTAATCGCCAGGTCTAACCCCAACTGATAATGCGACGCCTAGTCAATCTCCCGTAAACAAAAGGGGACCTAGCACCCTTAGTTATCCGGGTCACGGCTCAAAAACGTCATACGACTCGCCTAGCTCTCTCACTCGATGATTAGCTCGCCGCAGTCAAGGAGTGGTACATAAAATTACTTGATCACATATCAAATAAAGACAGCATGCTTAACATGAAGAAAACGCAATCCAATCATTTAAGCAATAAAACAATTTGCATGAAGAAAACGCAATTCAACAGGCAATACACAATTCACAACATATAAAATAAAGCCTTAATAATGTCTAAGAGTTGCCCTTACCGAACTCCAAGCTAACGCTGCTCGACAACGACCTCAACACGGCTGTCTTCAAACGAGCTCGACAACGACTTCTCTCACTCGATCTCGACACGTACGGCTCTTAGTCGACCTCGGTTTCGTGTTCTCGTACACCCTGGTCTCCTTGCAAAGACGATCTCTAAATCACACCGCTTAATACGAGTACAACTTAGTTCTATCTATGGGTTCTAATAACACTTAGCTCTCATTATCCCAATCTTAACCACAACCCAAGTAAACATTAAAACTTAAGAACTTAAACAAATACAACCAGAATTCAAACATTACAAAATAACTCCTTTTCTCTAAAATTTATTAAAAACTTCTTTCATACATCACCAGACAAAGCCATTTTTCCTAAGTACTAATTAAAGCTTAAAATCAAGTAATACCTTAAGCACAACTTAATCAAAATCTAAGTTTATATATCTTAAAAATATTTTCACATGGTCCAAAGAATTAAAATAAGACCATAACCACTTATGTTAAAATTTAAAACACAAAAAGAAATCAATACAAGCCAAGTAGGGAGGGTTTTGGGCGCTACCTACTTGCAGAAAACAGAGGAAACAATTTATTTTTCAAGCTCAAATAAATGGTTAGAAAGGTAGGAAATGTCATGAAGAAGAAAACCTATCAATATGACATGAGTTGAAAGCATAAAAACTAGCTAAAACAGAGAGAAGAAGTGGCGCTAATAAAGAACATGAAAGGAAATAAAATCATGTTTTTCATACCTCCACAGATGGTCGAGATGGTGATATAGGTCGAGAAGATGATAAGAAACAAGGTTGCTGAAGAAAGTTTATGCAGAAGCTCAATGAACTCAAGGTTCTTCAATGGAGGTTTGGAGAAGAGGAGGAACTGTGAGAAGAAAAAAAGAAGGAAATAGAAAGTGAGGATTTGAGGCGGCTGATCGTGATATTTAAGGCGGTGGAGGAAACTAATCTTGATATTTATGTACAGCTGGTGAAAAAAGAAAAAGTTTGGTCTTATCTCACTTAAATATCTCTTAAACAATAGTTAATTACAAGAAAACCATTTAAAATGAATTTATCTTTCATAAAACCACAAATAAGCGACACCTGGATTTTAAAGTAAGATATTAATCCAAACAACAAGTTTAACCCATCTAATCTGTCCTCTCTCATAATCACAACAAAATATACTAATTAACACTACATAATATACGTAAAAATACGAGTGTTATCATCTCGACACGATGTCGACCAGGATGCTTGTGCAAGCGCACAAGGCTCTAACACAAGTTCGTGCACGCGGCCTCCTCAGTTCGACATGCGACCTCCTCAGCTCGGTACGCGACCTCATCAGCTCGACATATGACCTCGGCACGCGATCTTGGCACGGGATCTCGACACGAGGTCTTGGTACGAGGTCTCGACACGAGATCTCGACGCGAGGTCTCGATACGACGTCCTAATACGAGGTCGATCTCGTCCTCAGGTGTTACAATAATCACCGCTATTTGTAATAACTTTGAATTTTGACAGCACATAGATCTCAATCTCATCAAATTTGGATTGAAAGATATAAATGAGTTGCTCACAAATAAAAAAAACCTATTCTATCACCCTGTATGATGAAACAAAATCGTGTTAAATGTTATTGAAAAGTATCTCGATGAAAAATTTTAAAATTTATTAAAATACCCACTATTAGAAAAATCAATTTTAGAGAGGGATCCTTATCCGTCGCTAATAGTGACGGATTTAGTGACGAAAAACAAGGTTTCAGGAAAACTTAATTTGGATCATGTTTGTGACGGATTTAGTGACGGAAAAAATCTGTCGCTAATTTTTCCTCACTAAATCCGTCACTAATTGACTATTCAGGGATGAAGCAATTCCTTTTCTTAAATTTTCGTCACCAATGTGAATACATGCCTTGACAGGATGGTTTTAATGATTGACAAAAGGGAGCTTTGCAAATAGTCAACCGTGCAAAAAGTGGAAAAGAATACCAAGACGCGTATCAAGAATGATAGTTTCTCAAGTCTTTGGGTTTTGGGTATTTATTTATTTTTATTAAGACTATTTGTAAGTAGTAATAAAAAGCTCTCAATTAAAATAAAATCACACACTCACAAAATGATTTTTATTTTAAAATTGATTTTATGATAATTTTTCTTAAATTATTTTTAGGCACAAAGTATTTTGAAAAATTCTTAAGTTGTGCTCAAAATATTGTTTGGAAAATATTTCAAGTTTTCTTTGGAAAATATTCTCCGTGTCGAGCAGTGATATTTTGACATGCAAGTCGTGTGCCGAGCTGAGGTCGCGTGCCGAACTGTGGGGAAGTCGCGTGCCGAGCTGAGGTCGCGTCGAATCAGGGGGAGGTCGCGTCTTGAGCCGTGAGGAGGTCGCGCGTCGAGCCGTGAGGAGGTCGTGGTCTGCGTCGAGCTGTGAAGAGGTCGTATGCCGAAATGAGGAGGTCGTATGCCGAGTGGGGAGAGGTCGTATGGAAATACGATTTCGAACTCCAAGTGTGTCCGAGAATCATTTCGCCTCCGTGTTTTCAAATTCTTCATAATCAAAACGCATAGCAGGCGATTTCCACTTTTAATCTTTGAACGGACAAATTATCCTTTTAATAATCAAAACGCAACGGGCAAATTTTTTAATGCTACACGCTCCTCCATTGCCTATAAAAGCAACAGCACCGGATGTTTTTAAAAAATATACACTCACTTACTCTTTGTGCCAAAACTCTATCAAATATTCTCCATCACTCACACTTATTTGAGCACAATTTTTTTGAGAGTTTTTTTTATTCTACATAATTTGAGTTGTATTATTTGAGCTTCAATTTGTTATATCTGCACTATTGAGTGTATCTTTCTCATCTCATTTTATTTGCGAAAATCATTTCTTTTTGGGTAGAAATCCCAAGGTGTTCATAGAGAGGTGATATCTCTTGAACGTATTGCTCTGGTATAGAGTTGTAAAGGTTTCTAGTGAACTCGATTTAAAAGCTAGTGATTTAGTGAAAATCCCATAGTGCTTTGCTTTGGGGACAGGACGTAGGCCACAGGGTGTTTGGTGGCCGAACTCGTATAATTTCTTTGCGTGCTCTTCTTTGCTCTCTGTCTCTTTATCATTCAAGCACTTTATTTATTTTTGTTCTTTATTTATTTTTCGGTCATTTATTTTCTGTCATTTATTTATTGCAATTTATTCTTCAAGTTATTTATCTTTTCGCAAGTTATTTCTTTCAAGTTTTTTTTTTAATTCAGTAATTTATCTGTAATTTTTTTTATAAGCACCGCTATCACAATTCACCCCCCTCTTGTGTTTGAAGTCACTTGGTAACAACCAAATCCGTCACTATTGGTGACTGATTTAGCAATCCTTCTCTAATTTTTTACTTTTATGTCTTTTTAACATACCACTAAATCTTCCTCTTAATAAAACAAAAAAAAAACCAAGTCACATTCAGAACTCACTCGCAATCCGCGTCTCTCTCGCAAGTCTCGTCTCTTCTCAGTCTCTCAGATCTGTAACCCTCGTCTCTCTCGCAATGAAGTAGCCAAAGCCTTCAGATCTGCAACCCTCGTCTCGTCTCACACACGCAGTCTGCGATAGTGAAATCGCAACTCTCGTCTCACTCGCAACTCTCATCTCCTCTCAGTCTCTCAGATCTGCGACCGGCGACCGCAAATCAGACCACCGCGTGAAATCAGACCACCGCGTCCTCTCCTCTCTCCTCTCCGACCGACGACTGCAAATCAAGAATTGGTGAGCCTAGATCCCCTTTGTTGATGCTTCTCTTCTTCGCAATGCCTTCCCTCTTTCTCATTTCCCTGCTTGGAAACCCTTATACTCCCTTTTTAATAATTTTTAATTTTTTTTGTGAAATGAATTTTTCGTAAATTCTCTTGGTTTTGGTGATTGCAGCTCTAAAAATCGAGAGGTATAGTTCAATCGACAAGGTGAAAGAGGCTTACGCCAATCTTGAATCTAAATGGTAATTGATTTATGTCATATGTCCCTTTGGATCTGTCACTGAATGATATTATTGTTTTTTGGCATTTGACAGTGTTAGATTTGAATGGCACTATTGTTGTTTGATAAGTGAGTTAATTGATATACTCATATGCAAATTGCAATTACTCTCTGTCAAATTATTGTTATACATTCCTTCTTTTTGTACTATTCTCAACAATCATTTTGAATCCAATTAGCATTATTGTACTTAATAACATGTTTGGTTCAGCTTTTTTCATCATGGATATAATTGTTCTTATTTTAAATTATTTTTTTAAAGCTCTCTGGGGAAGCTGAAAACATGCAATTATTTTCTCAAACTAATATAATCCAAACTTGCACAAATCTTTTAGTGTGAACTTGATTTGAATGGATGCAGTTATCTGAGGGTTGCTTTAATGGATGGATGCAGTTATTGGGAGATGTAATGCCAGATGTTAATAAGATGCCTAAAAATCTTTACCAGGCAAAAAAATCATCTCTAAACTAGGATTAGGAAGTGTGAAGATTGACTGCTGCCCGAAAAGATGTATGTTGTATTATAAGGAATATGGGATGCTCCAAAACTGTAATTTTTGTGGAGACAAGCGGTATAGACGTGTTACGAGACGAGGTAAAGTGAAATTAGTGCCACTAAAAAGTATGTTGTACTTCCTGCTTGTTCCAAGACTACGTCGATTGTATTCCTCAATACAAACAGCTCGTGATTCGTGAAAATCAAAGGGAGGCAAGTTCTTTATCTCATCCATCAGATGCAGAAGCTTGGAAACACTTTGATGAAGCATGGCCTACATTTTCTCAAGATCCTCGAAATGTTAGATTAGGCCTGTGTTCTGATGGCTTTGCTCCATTTGACAAAAATGGTAGGGAATATTCTTCCTGGCCCATGATTATCACTCCTTACAATTTGCCACCATGGATGTGTATGAGAAGGGAGTTTATGTTCTTAACTGTTTTAATTCCTGACCCTTCCTATCCTAAGAGGAAAATTGATGTGTATTTGCACCCCTTAATAGATGAATTAAAAAAGTTGTGGGAGGAGGGATATATGACTTATGATGTGTCCTTAAAACAAGATTTTTTTATGAAGGCCGCTTTAGTGTGGACCATCAATGACTTTCCGGCCTACGGGATGTTAAGTGGGTGGATGACAATGGGTAAACTAGCTTGTCCAATTTGTATCGAGCGTTCCAAGGCATTTAGTCTCGCATATAGCTGAAAGATCTCATGGTTTGATTGTCATCGCAAATTCTTTCCACAAAATCACCCATATAGGAGGAATAAGACTGCATTTACAAAAGGCAGGGTTGAAACCTCTACTCCTCCACAAAGATTGAGTGGTCAAGAAGTCTGGGAAAGGGTAAAACATTTACAAAGTGTGGAGGAATCCCCGGAACAAAATAATATACTAGGCTATGGGGTAGAGCACCATTGGACAAAGCGAAGTATATTTTGGGAATTGCCATATTGGAAAACTCATCTTCTCCTGCATAATCTTGACTTGATGCACATTGAAAGAAATGTGTTTCTCAATATTTTGTTCACAGTGATGGACACCAAAGAGCTGACAAAGGATAGTTGCAAATCTAGAAAGGACTTGGAAATACATTGTAAGCGGAGTGGATTAGAACTACAACCTTGTAGGGGTGGAAACTTTGTAAAACCAAAAGCAAACTATACACTAACCAAACAACAAAAACTTGCTGTTTGTGAATGGGTTAAAAATCTCAAATTTCCAGATGGTTATGTTTCCAATTTGAGTAGATGTGTTGACTTGAGGGAAGCGAAGTTGAGTGGCATGAAGAGTCATGATTGCCATGTGTTCATGCAACTATTGCTTCCAACGGCACTCAAAGCCTTGCTCAAACCTATATTGAACACGCTTACTGAATTTAGTCATTACTTCAGAGAAATTACTTCATCATTGTTGAGAGAAGATAAGTTGCGTACGTTGGAGGAAAACATCCCCATCATTATGTACAAATTGGAACAAATATTTCCACCAAGTTTTTTTGATTCAACGGAACATCTTCCAATTCATTTAGCATATGACGCTAGAGTTGGCGGACCTGTTCAATATAGATGGATGTATCCATTTGAAAGGTTAGGTCCTCATAATATCTAATATCTTGTTCATGTGTCCTTATTTATTTTCTTTTCCTTTAAGCTTAATCTTGATTTACTCAATAGATTTATACGATCTTTAAAACAAAAGGTGACAAACCCGACTTTTGTGGAAAGCTCAATTTGTAAAGCATATTTACTGGAGGAAATGTCTACATTTGCTTCGTATTATTATCCTCCTGATGTTCTATCAAGGAGAACAAGAGTTCCACGAAACGATTACGGAGGAGAAGGTTCTTCTGTGAATCCTCCATTGTCAATCTTTAATTATCCGGGCCGTTCTATCGGAAAATGTGCCACTTCTACCTTGGATGATAGGGAAATGAAAGCCACACATTTGTATATTCTTTTAAATTGTTCTAAGCGGGTGCTTTACTTGAAGTAAGTACTTCCAATTAATAGACAATATGATACATTTATCCTATGTAGGGTCATGTTTAACTGCTATCTTATGTGTGTAGTATGTACTCAGATTTGTTACGAGAACTAAATCCTGAATCAAATGTAGCAGACCTGGACAAAGAAATTTTCGCAAAGTTTACCTCATGGTTTAAAACATATGTATGTGATTTTATTCAATTTAAAAATTAGAGTATCGTAATTTGTTAGGTTGAAATTAAAAATTGTTGTCTAATACAGGTGCTTGACTCAACAAATGCAATTGATGATGTGCTTTTAACGAGTTTGGCATGGGGTCCTATTAGGAAAGTTACCAAGTGGCCTAATTATGTTATTAATGGCTACAAGTTTATGACAAAATCTCAAACTGAAGGGATGAGTACGACAAATCATGGTGTATGTGTTCGAGGTGGGCAAGGTGATACAATGGAAAATGATTACTTTGGGGTGTTGATTGATATTGTTGAATTGGAGTACACTGATCACCCTACCAAGAAAGTGGTTTTATTCAAATGTGAGTGGTTTGATCCTAGTCCTCAGGGACAAGGATAGATAATTATGGCAATGTTGAAATTAAAAAATCACGGAGATATCAAAATTATGATCCTTTCATATTAGCTCAACAAGCAGAGCAAGTCTACTTTACATCCTTTCCTGAAGGGCAACAAGGGTGGTTGAGTGTCATAAGAACAAAGGCACGCAATATAATTCAAACTTTGGAAAATAATATACTTGAAACAAATGATTCATACCAAGATGATGATGCAGAACAAGTGCCTATAATTGTTTCAAATGAAGATTTTTTGCAAAGTCTTGTTAACACTGACGGTGTAGCAGAGGAAGTACCAAGCTCCATGTTGAACATTGATTTAGAAGAAGAAGAAGAAGAAGAAGAAGAAGAAGAAGAAGAATATAGAGCTCATATCAGATAGTGAAGAAAAGGAAGATGATTATGATTATGAATAATCTTATGAAGAGACAGATGCAAACTTAGTTATTGAGTCAACATGTGTTATTCTTGTGTATTACTTTTGAGCATTTTTTGTGCTACTCCGATGTATATTAAATGAAAATGTTTAATTTTATGCAACTTTTTAGATTTTTTTTATGTGCCTTTTTGCGTTTTTTTATCCATAATAGTTGGTTGTTACTTTTGATTATTTTTTATCCATAATATTTGTTTTTTTTATAGATGGCAGACAATGATAACATAAGGGGTAGAGGAAGAGGTACTGGTAGAGGTATCAATGGAGGTAGGGGAAGAGTGAGAGGTAGAGATACAACTACTTTGCCATAACCTTCTGTTTTGCAACCCACCCATCATTCTACAGGGCAATCCACACATCCTTCCACTTCTCACACACATGTGGCTCCCCAACCTCCCCGATCTACACCTAGCCTTCATCCTTCCTTCACAAAGATGTTGCATTCCTCAGCCAACCCTTGTACACCTAGCACGCATCCAGCTGATGTTGCATCTGGCGATGACCCCCGTGTGTCATTATCATCTCATGTGGATTCATCTCCACAAATTAGGACTAGAGACACCGATGGACGTATGTGGATTTGTCCAAGTCCGGGGAACACGTAAATAATTATAACTTTTTTTTCTTTAAGTTATAAAATAACTTATATGCTTGTGACTTACAAGTTGTTTAATATTAGTGGCATAGGTTCGACCCTCCCATTCAACCTACACATGAAATTACAAGGATAATTAAAACTAAGTTTGAAGGGTGCTGGGAAACATATGGAGAAGTGAAGAGCAAAGACAAACAATTAAAAAAACTGTGGTAGGGGGAGTTTCAGGTATAAAGTGGAAGTATTAATATTTGCGTAACTTGATATTTATATTTTCTTTTCATCACATTGCACTCTTATAATATTATTCTAACTTTAGTTAAATTTCTTTGTATTGCAGAGGAAGTTTAAGTGGCTACTGGAACATAAGGCACAGATTAAAAAGACATATCATCATAAAGCCTCTGATGGGTACTCTAACGCAACGTATAGGGTACGACGTAAGAGAGAATCAGGAAATTAGATTCCTGCTGAAATGCGTGAGCAATTGGAACAAAAATGGAACACGGATGATTGGAAAGGAAAGGCAATAATTAACACTAACAATAGAAGCTTATCTGATGGTTCTCTACATACAGGAGGGTCAATTCCAACAACTGAACATTATAAGAGAATGGTAAGCAATTGAGTTATATATAGTTTTGTATTTTCTGATAACACATTTTAATTGACATTAATCTATATTTTTTTTATAGAAAAAATCCTTAGATCTAACTCCAAATTGTTGGGATCTATTTCATAAGACCCACAAAATGAAAGGCGATACAGTAAAGTGGGTCTCCTCCAAGTTAGAGAGTATCGCTACAAGTAACTTCTTAGGCGTGTTGTGAATCGATTCATGTGTTATGTTCAGCTAATCGATTCAATGAATTTATATTCAATCAAACAGCCACACCCCTTTTCACATGTTATTATTTGGTATTGTTGTTAGACAACTATGAGGTTAGAATTGGAAGAAACTATTGTGAGGTTGAACTAGAAGAAATTACCAGTGTAATTAAGTTAAAACTTAAAACAAGCGTTGGTAGATTGTAATGGCTAATTATCTCAATTTTGAATGTTTATGATTTGGTGATTACTGATCTTAGGAGTAATTCTGACCTCAGGAAATTGTTGATTGTTCCATACTTTCCGTAGCTTTATAACAATGTTTTGATTGGTGACTGGTTCAATAAAATTAATTCTAATTTTGATCTACTACTCAATGAAAAATTATAAGGAGCTTGTAAGTTTTATATTGAATTTTGATACTATTACTCAATCTAATTTTTTGAGATACTTTTTGGATTGAAACCTATATAAATTATGAAAGACTAGAATATTGTAATTTAGTCTAGTTCACCCCTGTTATGTAAATTAAAGTCTACAATTTTGCAATTAAAAGTTCAGTCTAGAATATGGCTGAAAACAACCCCTCAACCCCAATTCCTTTTATTATTTATTTTATAATTAGCTGGGCTATTTATTTTAACAATGGAAGCTCACTTATTGTTAGGTCTCTCTTTTTTCTGTAATGAACTGATAATGCTGATTTTAAACCATTGAATGGCATAAATTATGAATGATTTGATTACTTAGTTTGACCCTTCTATTGTGCTGGGTGTTTTTGTCATCATCTAATTAGTTATTTGGTTAAAGTTTTATTGTTACATAATCTTTCAGAATGAGTATGAAAGGCGCATTCTTGAAAGGGACTCCCAAGAGGCATTAAGGGATGATGTGTCCAGCCACCAGTCCGACAACAACATCTTCTTAGAGGTTGTTGGTGGTGTGGACAAGAAAGGAAGAATTTATGGTTTAGGTCCTGAGGCTGCAAAATACAAACCTTCTTCTTCCACATCATCGATTGGGATTTCACCATCTGAATATGAAGATATGAAGACTCAAGTTTCTAACCTTACAGCTGAAAATAAGGCCCTTAAGGATAAATTGGATATGCTTGCTGCAACACAGAAGCAAATGCGTCAATTTATGGAAAGTTTTTCATTAACTCATCCATCTCCGTTAGTTCCGCCACTACCTCCACCTCCGCCTGCACCTACAATTGAGGATGATCAACAAGATGATGATGAGTTACATGATGAATTGGGTGCAGATCTTTGATTGTTCATCAGCTTTCTGAGGTATATTATCCAAATTGTTTCCTTCTTATAATTTTTATCTTCTCATTGTTGTTTCATGTCCTAATCCAGATTTCTTTGCTCTTAATTCCCCTGCTTTATTAATCAGTTATTGTTTTATTATATGATTGCTCTCATATTTTGCTATTTAATTGCTGTGAAAACAATGAGGAAGAAAATCAGACTTTCTATTATTTACCTTGAAAAGGATTTGCCTCATGAATTTATTGTGATGTAGCTGAAAGTATTTCTAACATTAACAATGAAAAATTGATTCTACTGCTAAAATATGTAGTAATACTTATGGGTATTGTTGGGCCCTGGATAGAAAAGATGGAATTGCTCTCCAATTGATATTGCTGATATTGCTTTCCAAGAGTACTAGCAAAATCTCATTCATTCTGATCCATAGAACAAAATGAAGTAAAAACCCTATACTGACAATTGATTTGGGTACTCCAAATAGCATGAATTTGGTTAAATAGGTAAATTGAAAAATAATTTGCAAGCTATCATATTAACATAGAATTCATTCTATTTGGCTAAAAATGGATATGAAAACAAATAGGTGTATTGAATTCAGAAATTTACCTCGTTGGGTACATGTACAGTGGTGAAGCATCCCTTTATCTCTCTGTTTAGAAGCCTTCGTGTTAGTGCCATTGTTTTGTTATGCTCAACAAAAACCATCCTGCTATGAAGGAACTTCATCTGAAATGCTATTTAGTATTGAAGGGTATAGATAAGCCTTTAGGGTATGCTCAATAAAAACCATCCTGCTATGACATGAACACACCAATAAGATGCAATAGATTATAATTTAAACAAAACAATAAGTTACAGTATCGACAGGTAAAAAATCCATAGAAATTTATCTCTCTCACTTGTGACTGTTGACGGAGTTATAGAATCATCAATCCCAATCCCAAGGAAAAAATCCAACTTTTCAGGATCGCTAGGAGGACCAAAAACCTATTATATAGGACAAGAACAGAAACTGTCAGGTTTTCCTGTGATAAGCATAGTGGATTAGTAACTATTAGTATACAATGAAGAAACTGTCAGGCTGTCAAAAAAATATACAATGAAGATTTTTTTTTTAAGCAAAACAAAGGGAAGGGGCCTCGTTAAAACCTTCTGATGCAAAACCCTCCTTAGAGAAAAAACATCAAGAAGGAAAAAGAGTACCCCCCCTAAAATTTATTGATAAAAAAAGGAAAAAAGAACAATAAAAACATGGGGGGACTAGGCCAAAACCCATGCGTAGGAATAAAAAGGACATCAGTAGGAAAGAAGATCCCTCCTATACAAAAGAGACTGAAGCTCACCGTAAAGGCATGCCAAGGCATCACAATAATGACTTTCATCCCAACTATGTTGGCACCAAAGCCATTAACAATCATCTGCAGCACACCCAACTCAACTAACAAAATACAACAAAAGGAAAACAGCAAACCCAAAAACTATCGCTTAAATCTAAAATTAGGAAGATTAAACTTATTACGAAAAAATCCATCCTAATAAAACTAGGAATAGAATTCCACCAGGTATAGCACCTCAAGAAACTCCGAAAGAGGCTAGCTTATCAAAGACAGTGATTACCTTCCCTGAAAATATGAGAAATCTTGAAAGACATGGACAAAGTCGTGAATGCAATTTTTCCACCTATTTCTTAAATGCCAAGGAGCTAGTGCAGGCACTTAAAAGCTTGGACCACCAGAGCAGTCACACTCCAACCAGAGACGGATCCAACCTTTACGCCTAGCCTCCTCAATAGCTAACATGGTCAGCCGAGCTCAGCTTCTAAAGAGTAAGTAATACCAAAGTAATTAGCAAAACAGCCAACAACCGCCCCACTTTTATCTCTGAAAATACCCCCACCACCTGCATGACCAGGAGAACCCCTAGCAGCCCCATCTGTATTAACTTTAACCCACCCACAAGGAGGAGGTATCCAATCAACCTGGGTAACAACTGGCGCCTTGGGAGCATGAATCGGAATGCCAAAATCTTTAAGAATCGTGAACTCTTGCAGAGAAGAAGACATACAACAAGTAGTCACTGTTCCTGACAAAGAAGTTGAGCTGACAACTAGATTCTTAGATGTCCTAAGAGACACTCTCTTGCTATCAAACTTCATCTTGTTTCTACTGAACCAAATGACCCACACAATGTTGATGATAGCAGCGGTAACGACAACCTTAGCTTGCGGGCTCCAATGCATACAATAAACCTTTAAAATATTAGTGATGGAGGAAGTGTCCACGGTTGTGTTGAGGACCGAGGCAAGCTGGCCCTGCAGAGCCTGCGCAAAGCTGCAATTAAGAAACAAATGACTGGACGACTCCTCAGCTGCATAACACAAGCTGCAAATTGAAACGCAAACACAGCCCCTGGACCTTAAGTTCTCCTCAGTGGGCATACGGTTTTGCAACAACCACCAAGTGACAAAGGACTTGGAAGGAGGGATAGAGGCATCCCAGATGGTCTTGCTCCAAGAGACAGGAGGTTTTGAACTCTTGACATGCAAGTAGGCATCTTTATAAGAAAGTAGACCGGAGCTGGTGTCCGTCCAAACTAACCTGTCAACATCCTGAAACTAAGGAATAGTAATATTAGTAATATCAGCAGCAAAATTAGGAACAGAATCTAAGATACACCTGGGAATATGCCAAGAATTGTTATGGAGGAAGTCAACAACAGAGGCAATGAGTTGATCATGATAATTCTCCGGAATTTGCAGAAGTTGGACTAGAGGAGTAAAGAGCCAATTATCCAACCAAAAATTAATATGAGTGCCATCTCCTATTTGCCAGATTGAATTGAGTAAAGCTGAAGAAATGTGGGTCTTGAGACCCGGCCAAATGGAAGATTTGATGTACCGAACAATGGGTTTTTTGTTCTTGAGAAATCTAGCACGATAAAAGATAGCCCACTCTTTATTAGAAGACAGCATGTCCCAACTAAGCTTCAAAATAGAAGCCTCATTCAGAGCTCTGAGGGATTTAACTCCAAGACCACCTTCTAGAGTAGGACAACAAAGAGTGTCCCAAGCTACCGTCACAATTTTTCTGGTATTAATATCCCCAGACCAAATGAAGTTACGAATACAACGATCCAAGAAATTCAGCAGAGAAACCGGCCAAGCATAGATGTGGAAGCTATACAGAAGCATACTTTGAATGACTGATTTAACAAGCTCCACTCTACCCATAATAGATAGCAAAGAGCCTTTCCAAGTAGCCAACTTATTAACAATACGATCTGCAATAGGCTGAAGGTGCACTCTCCTAGGCTTGCCCTTAAAAAGGGGAACACCCAAATAGTTAAAGGGAAGATGACCAGCTTCAAATCCCAACACAGTGGCAAGTTGAGCAATCTTGGTAGGGGATGCATTACTGGAGTAGAACCGACATTTCCTCATGATAAGCTGCTGACCCGAAGCCTGGCCATAAAACTGCACCAAATCCATTAATTTCTCCAAGTTCCTCTTTGTTCCCTTGCAAAAGACTAAAACATCATCTGCATAGAGAACATGACTAGGAACTGCAAAATTATTAGGGCCTATGAAAGGCTTAAGAAGACCAGAAGACATCAAATGTGAGATCCCTCTACTAAGAACATCCTCAGCAATGCAGAAAAGAAGAGGGGATAGGGTCGCTTGTCGACTTCTTTGCAGGAGAAGAAGCCAACTGACCGGCCATTAACAACAAAGGAAAGCTTGGCTGAGTGAAGGATGACTTCAACCCACTGGCAGAATCTGTCATGAAAACCAAAAGCACGCAACACAGACAGTAAAAAATCCCAATCCAATGTATCAAAGGCTTTTTTGATGTCCAACTTGAGAGCCACATTGCCTCCAAAGGTTTTATAGTCCAACAAATTAACAGCTTCAGAGGCAATGCAGATACATTCATGAATGTGTCTATCTCTGATGAAACCCCATTGTTGAGGAGAGATAATCTTAGAGGCTATTAGAGCAAGTCTATCCGCAAGCACCTTAGTGATAATCTTGAATTGGAAATTTGCCAAAGCAAGAGGTCTGAAATCTTCAATTCTGTCTGCACCAGCAATTTTGGGAATTAGGACCACCATATTAGAGTTCATATTGGGCATAAGCCACCCTTGAGTGAAGAACTGCTTAACCGAATTGTAGACATCTATCTCAATAATGTCCCAAAAAGCCTGGTAGAAGCAACCACCAAAACCATCTGGACCCGGAGCACCATCTGCATTAAGAACAAAGACAGCAGCTTTCACCTCATCAAGAGAGGGGATAGCAGTCAAAGAGGCATTATCTAAAGGAGAGACAATAGAAGGCACAACTTGGCTAATCAGATCATTAGAAATGCATACATTAGAACTAGCATAAAGAGAAGTATAATAATTCAGAACATGAGCCTCTATATCTCCCTGATCCTCAAGAAGATCATCACCATTTTTCAACATAGTCATTGCTTTGGAAGCATACCTGATTTTTGCCACTTTATGAAAGAAACTAGTGTTCCTATCACCCTGCGAATGCCAGTTAATTCTGGATTTTTCCCTCCAAATTTCTCTTCGAAATTGAGAGCTTGCTGAAGCTCCAGCTGAGCAAGCTGCTCTTGCTCCAATAAAGAATCAGAAGCACTAGCCGAATCAATGAGCTACTGGACTGCATCCACAGCAGCAAGCGCTGTGTCAACTCTAACATGAACATTACCAAAAACCAGTTTATTCCAGGATTTGAATTCTTTCTTCAAGGCTTTGAGCTTTTGAGAGAGGATATACATGGGACACCCAACCACATTCCTGCTCCAGACATCTTTCACCAACCTGATACAATCTTCATGATCAAGCCACATTTTATGAAATTTAAAACCAGCCGGCACCCTAACCTGAACTCGCCTCATAACCAAAAGCAAAGGAAAATGATCTGAAGTGCTCCTAACCAAAGTTGAGCAGGTAGTGGAAGACCAGAAATCGAGCCAAGCATCATTACAAATGCTTCTATCAAGACGTTTTTGAGTGTGAGCTTGCCCTCTCCTACCATTGCTCCAAGTGAACTCAGCTCCTCTAGTGAGAATATGAGTAAGATTGCTGTAATCAGTGAAAGAATGAAAGTCATCACAGGCAATATTGAGTGGAAGACTAGATCCTTTAACCTCATGAGCCCCCAACACCGAGTTGAAGTCACCAATAAAGCTCCAAGGACTCGGAAAAGAAGCTTGAAGGTTAATTAAGTCTGACCAAAGCCGCCTTCTAGTCAAGTAAGAGGTGCTAGCATACACTGCACAAACATAGATTTGCATCCCGTCAATGTTAATGGAAAGAGAAACCTGCTGAGAAGTGTTGCTAATAACAGTGGGAGTGATAAGATTAGAAGAGAGACACCAAAGGTTGGGCAAAGAAGAGTTCCTGTCATTATTCATAAGAGGCTGCAGCTGCAACTATCTCCAAAAAGAAGGATTAACATCAGGAAAAAGAAATCCAAGGTTCAGAGATAAAAACCAATTCTGGTCTATGAAGATTGCAGAATTTTTAAGAACGATGCAGTGTCGGGTTTAGCAAACCCCCTACAATTCCAATAGAGGAACTTTATTAAGCAAAGTTTCTAGGTCCACCCCTGGATCGGGTTTGATGAGCAGCAGCTTTAGCAACCTGTTTCGACTTCTTTTTCAATTTTTTCTTCTTCGACTTGGACAAAGACTGGGTAAATTCATGTTGAATTTCACCACTTGAAGGTCGATCCAAATATTTAGTCATTGTTTCAACCAAATGTGAGTTTGGCGTTTCCATATCAATCTCCTCATCTACATCCTCATGCTCGGGATCTTCATCACCCCAAAGCCTACCAATAAGTCTCATGTCATGTGCCACATTGTGGTTAGTGAAATTGTCAATTGGAAGAACTCGCATTGAAGTTTGGAAGTCGTGGCACTATCGAAGCCAGTGATGCCTAATGTGCCACCAGCCACATTATTGTTATCACAAGAAATAACCAACTCATCCTCGGAGGCAACCTCATTATTAAATTCCATCAAAGAATCTGGCACAAAAGTGTTAGTAGTAGAATTTTGATTCAAGTCACCAGATTCTTGAGCCAAATCTGCAGAATTGGTGGCTGCATGTTTTGTAACAGGAGAATCCTGCACTAAAATATCATTAGCAATAAAATTCTGGCCACCCGAATTTGCATTAGCAATAATGGCAATATGGTTTGTGGCAAGAGGACCCTGCACTAGATTATCATTTGCAGAGGCAATTAAATTCTGGTTCAAATCACTCGAATTAACAATCAAATTTTGGTTCAAGGAATTAGCATTAATGTTAACAGGACCCGTACCTTGAGGAAGATAACCAAGTAAAGGGTTTGGTTCTTTTTCTATCAACAAAGGCACATTATTCACTCCTACCAAGTCAGCATGAGTAGCACTAACCTTTTCAATGATAATCGATTGGATGAACCAATGTGCTCCACTTATACTGTGAATCGCTTCATTGGTCCGCTTAACAATTCCTTTGCCTCGATCATGATTGTTAACGTAGCATCATTTTTAGAGGCTATATGAACCAATTTAGTATTGTTTTTTCTGGTAGCATGAGTGGCGACATCTTGAATCCTCGCCTTCGAGATATTCCTGTTTACCTTGTGTTTGCAATTATCTAAGGAATGCCCGATTGTCCTGCAGAAGTGCAAAAAGAGGCAATCTTTCAAATTCAACATCAACAAAAACAGCATGGTCGACTCTCTCCACAAGCATCCGATTGTGAAGTTTAACAGATAGATCAATTTCAATAAGTATCGCTGCAAAGTGACCAAAAGTCCTTCTCATTGTAGCCTCATCTAGAGCAATAGGAATACCGATCCCACTAGCAATCTCAAAAAGAAGTTTTGGTCTCCAATATTCTCTTGCAAGGCCATGGATTCGAACCCAAAGATTGGGGTGTGGTGCATCTAATTAAATTAGGATTGAAATCGGGTGTCCAAGTGGTCAAACGGAGAACACTGGTGAGATTCCATGACCCATTGGATCCGACCTTCGAAGGTCTTGACATTGCTAAAACTAAACTCATAATAAGCCTTGCCTAGAGAAACAATGGTCCAAGCGGCAGAGGTCTTCCAAGCCTTCAATAATTTAGATCGCAAGTCTTGCATCCTGGGTGGGGCATCGACCGATAGCAATAGGCGGCCATAGAGAATGTTCTTACAATCGGCCACACCAGCTTGATACTCCTCTTCTGATATTTTAATCGTGAGAGCATCCCTTTTTATGCAAGGCTTAGGGAGTTGACTTAAAGGAATATCGAAAGTGGGGTTAACAGCTTGTGCGAAGGATTTCTTAGCAGCTGGTTGCGAGACATTGGTATGCTGATTGAATGGGAGTGCTGGTGCGGTGGGGGCTAGAAAACTCCAAGGACAAACTACCACGTCAGCCATGGCAAGCATGCATAAACCCTAGCGTGTTACGTACGAAACCCTAGCAGAGCCATTCACATTTCAAAAATTGTGAAAGATACAATGAAGAAAAATCACATAATGATGAAACAAAGTGACAGCTAGGAATCCCTAGCCAGTGTGGTGTTTCCAAAAGAAAACTAGCGCATTAAGAATCTCATATATAAAGTTTGGATGATGCACCAAATAAATTAGCTATACACTTGCAAAATATAGAGTTGAAAATAACTTGAAACAGTGTAAGTTTGAATAAGCATTTCCAATAAACAGAAGGTAAACACACTCACAAGATGCTTGAACCATTGTCTCCCTTGAAGTCCATCAGTATCTAAGAAGCCTTTTTCTGCAAGCATTAATCTATCATTCAATGCTCGTTTTTTCATATCTACAAAATAATCTGTAGTTTCTTGCAATTTAAGTTTCTGCAATTCAAAACAAAGACAAGTATAAATATAAGGGGATAAGGAATAATAGGTAGGGAGTGATTACAGAATTAAAAGATATATTAATACATGACCCCCATTGTGGTTAATTTTTGTTTCACCTTACCTTTATTTCATCATCAGCTTCTTTGGCAGCAGAAGCAAAGTTTCAATTGACGTGGTTAATGGAAGTAGAGAAATTTTCTGGTCTAACAAGTTAATCAATATGTCCTTGTACAACTGTCCAAAGCAGGGGAAGATTATAAAATTAATATATGAATGCTCTGCAGTTGCAAAAACTTTCTTCAATTCACTTCTCAGTTCTTACTCTGTCTCTACCCTATAGTAGTCTTCTATTCTTCATTATTAAATAAAAATAATACTTTTTTAGATAGAAATCAATATCATTAATTTATAGGAATTATCATAAATTCAATTTTATATAACCATCCTACGTTATGTGTTGTATGAGTGATGTAAGAGATAGAGAAAGGATCATTTTGTGGCCCATTAAATTTAAATTGATTCTCATAGAAATTTTATATTATATGTCATTTCAGGATCAAGGTTGGACACATACAAGACATATTGCATATTTTGGTGAAGAGGGAAGTGTATTCCAGCAGGTGTGTGAACAATGATAATGTGTGTTTTCAACTTTTACTACACTTGATTCTTTGTAAAGCTCGGTCTGATTTTAGTTGAATTATGTAGTGATGTGCATTTTACACTTGATAATGTGCGTATGAGTGTTGTGCAGTTTGCAGGTTTTAGGATTATGTAGTGATAATTAGTTGAATGGTTCTGGTTGCTATTGGGTTACTGTTAATGGGAACATTAAACTCCTTGCTTGCTATAAAGAAAGGGGCTTACTTGCTTAAGTATGGAAGAATGCCTTAGAAACGCTCGACAGCTGATACATAGGCATTCAGTCAAGCCTATAGGGACT
Source organism: Calophaca sinica (assembly GCA_037113605.1). Classification (NCBI taxonomy): domain Eukaryota; kingdom Viridiplantae; phylum Streptophyta; class Magnoliopsida; order Fabales; family Fabaceae; genus Calophaca; species Calophaca sinica. The sequence goes on from CM073737.1 coordinate 15,288,809, forward strand.
AAATTAGTTAAATGCCTAATGTAATATGAAAGCACTTTTTGAAATGCCTAATTTTTATTTGGAAAACACTCTTGAAATGCCTTATGAATCCTACAATAGAATCAATGTTAGTCTTATGCATGTTGGTTATGCATCTGACAAGTTGCAAATTGCAAATAGCTAGGTTAATGAATTATTAATTGTTCCTGCTCCTTTAATATCTGATATACCAAATCAAGTTGCTACTGCTGTTTTTTCCTCGATTAGCTTAATAATTGAGTTCTTTTCATAAGTCTCTGCCTTCGATTTTGAATATAAAAGGATCATTGCTCAAATAGTTGCTTTTTCGAAAAACAAAACAATTAATATTCAATTTTAGTTTTAGAAATATTTGTAGTAACCAACCCGACGCGTCCCGTGCGTATGCCAGCCCATAGGACTAGTTTATTTTTAAAGATTTTGTAGTAGGTATTTTATTTGAAAAATAAATTCTTTAATTAGAAAAAGAATAAAATGGTAATTTTGAACCCAAAAAAAAAAAGAATAAAATGGTAATTTAGAGAAGGAATTTGTCCCTCACAAATTAGGCAAGGTTTATTTTAACAAATCCCTCACTAATAGCTAGGGAACATATTCCTCACAAATAGCGACGGAAAACATCCCTCACAAATTGGAAGGCGGAAAAATCTCTCGCAAATAGAGACGGAAAAAATCCCTCGCAAATAGCGACAGAAACTATCTATCCCTCGCAAATAGCGACAGAAATACGATTTTTTGCTCTAATCTGTTCCTATTTTTGGCGACGAAAATTATCTATCCCCCGCAAATAGTGACGAAAAAAATCCCTCACAAATAGTGAGGGAAAAAATCCCTCACCAATTGCGACGGAAATACGATTTTTTTCTCTAATCTATACCTATTTTTTGCGACGGATAAAATAAATTTGTGAGGGACAAATTCCGTTGCAATTTGCGACGAATTTAACTTTTCCTCTCTAATTTTTTTGCGACTCCAAAATCAGTTACAAATCTGACTCCGTCACAAAATTTCGTCACTAATAGGTTTGTGACGGATTTTTAATGATTTAGTGAGGGATTTCTTCCTTCTCTAAAACTGATTTTTCTAGTAGTGACCTACCTTGTTATCAATAAGGACTAAATCTAGGGAGAAAATCTTTTTATGGTCTTTAGGATCCGATACTAACCATTTGCGCACAACCCTAACCAATAATCGTAAATTTAATTATTTGACAGCAATAATATATGAGACTTGTTCGTATTTTGGAGCCATTTGTTAAGTGTAGAAGATGGTAAACAGGTATGAAACAGGTAATTAGTTAGAATATGATTTGTTCTTCTAGTGTAGTAGGTATATAAATAATAAAAAGTCTGACAAATTAGGGTAAATGATGGTGTATTACGGCTGAGACTATTGTAGCCTTACCCTAATAGAGATTCGGGTAAATCGTGATTCATGTAATTATTTAAAAATACAGTTACCTTTTTTCTTTTTGATATGGTTAAACATATTTAACATGTTAATTGTGTAAAATTAATGTGCATAGATTTGTAACGTAACCACATTATATTCATCATTTTACTATGAACCTGCTTTTTTTGCTTCAATAATTCCATGTAATATTGGTTTGAATTTGATACAGTTAACATTACCATGTTATGGGTAATTAATGTTCACGATTGCAATTATTTCATTGATTACTTACATACCATTTGTTTCACAAATTGCTTTATTTGGACGATTTTGGATTTCATACATTAATTACGTTTGATTGTTTTTTCAAATTGGTGATTCAATGCCAATTGATTATGATGTATAAATTGGGTTGACTGATGACATGTTTTTATTTTACACGTTTTATGTGTAGTCGAGATTTGCACGTAGGATGTCAGTTAATTTCTTTCATAACTTTCATACCATTTTTTTCCAAAAAATTCCTTATTTGGACGATCTAGAATATCAAATAATAATTACATTTGAATGCGACTTTAGATTTCCACGTACCATTTCATTTGATTACGTGGTATTATTGCATTAGGAAGCGACATTTGTCAAATTACCTTTTTTAATCTCTTCATGTTTATATATAATAGAGATAGAGATAGAGATACATGACATTCAAATTTGTTTTGTCAAAAAAAAAAAAGAGACATCCTAATTTAAAATTAGTATTCTAAATTATTTGATGAGTTAATTAAATTTAATAATATTTAATTTGATGTATAAAAAATTAATACATCTTATAATATATAAATGTATATTTTAATTTTAATTTTAATTTTAATTTATAAATATAAAATAATTATAATATTAAATAAACATGTATTATATTTCCGTGCAAGACACGGGTTACAAAGCTAGTTTAATAAAATAGAGTGGGAAGTGCAACTAAGCCTATAAATCAGTGTGGTAAAAATAAATGCATTTGACCAATAAAAAAAAGAAGCTTCCTAAAATGAAAATTACTACCTAATTTGTAACGTGAGTATATGATTCCACTCTCATGAATGAAATCTCTTAGGAGCACAAATATAATTTATTATTGGTTTCAATACATTCCATAAAGAGAATATTGCGTGTTATTGTCATGATTTTGGTCTTTTTTTTAAAATAAAAAAAAATCATTTTGCTGAGTGGTTCTTCACTATACTTAAATACGCACCAAAACACATTATATATTCCTACAAGAAAAAATTGGCTTTCAGTTGTTCAAATGGCATTTCTCTTTCTATTTCTTAGTTTGAGCATATCATGCTATGGAATTGGTGCAGAAAACAATAATATACCAGAAATGCATCACAGTTTTACTCGATCACAGGTTCTAAAGCACATCCTATAGTACTAAGTGATTTTACCTTTTAAAATATACAATTTTGAAAATATTTCTAAATTAATGTTCTTATCTGATTTACTTGATGTCGTTTTGTTTACATATACAGGAAGCAATGGATAGTGACTTTGATTGCGTTGATATCTACAAACAACCTGCTTTTGAACATCCTTTACTGAAAAATCACAAAATTCAGGTAATTCGCGGTCGCGATTTGAATAAACTTATTTGTCAATTAAAGATGCAATATGATCAAGAAAATGACAGTTGTATTAAATTGAATAACTTATGATTTTGAATTTGTGACATTAGGTTTTTGTTAATTTGTTCTGTAATTCTAATGTTTTTATAGATTATACTTTCTACAATCTCGCGGATGTATTCAACACCCACAGCTAATAATGCTTCACAGATTTTAACCGAATTAAAATAAATCTTGACTTCATGCATTTTTCAGATTTTTTTGGTTTTGGTACATTGGCTATGGTTGTGATGAACTCTATATTATTTTATATTTTTCATTAATTTATATCTTAGAATTTTTAAGTATCGGTATGATTAAAAAGTTTAATGAACTGGGAAAGCATTTCTTATAATACGCTCAAAATAAAACGAAACATTCATTTTGTTTTCAAATTTTCAAACGAAATCGAAATATTTTTTTTTATTTATATATTGTTTTATTCTACTTTTAACATATATGAAATATAAAATAAAATTATTAATTACAGTCTCTTAAATTTTAAAAGTAAATTTCTTTCAATTGATTAAAAAATTACAAAATGTGCCTAGCTATTATTTGGAATTCAAATTTTGTTTTTTGCTTCATAATTCATGTAAAGAGAAATATTAGTAACATACTTTTTATTATTAAGTGAAAGTGTTGTTCTGTGAATTCGTTTTAACCCAAATCATTTTGAGCTTAATAAAATCTTGTTTTTGGTTTATTCTTTGCAAGCTCAAACCAACTTACTCAAGGGACAGGGTGCAAAGCAGATCATCTTACATTCCCAAAACTCACAATTTGAGGACAAGATGTCCATCAGGAAGTGTGCCTATTCACAGGATAAAAATGAGGCAACAAATAAACAACACTTCTTCAGAACCACAAAATGAAGATTATCATCAGTATTCCCAAAGTTATCCCGGCCATCACGTGAGTGGATAATTATTAGTTGATTATAATTCTACGTTTGACTTTGGATATATTTTACTATTAATTGGTTGCCATTATGTTGCGTGCGTATGTAGAAACAATGCTTTATGAGTGTTATTTGATTTAACGAGTGCCCTAAGGGTATTGGTTAAGGAATTCATAAAAGAAAAATTTGTCTTGAAAATATAAATTAAATATTTTTTGATATAATAAATACATCATTTTTCCATAAGTTTTTTGGTTAAAAAAAAATAAGTTTTTTTTTGTAACCAAAAAAACCTATTTTGATTTCTTAATCAATGTTCTAAGAGAATTTGTTAGCATTTTTTCTTACATTTTTCATATATATTTAATCTAGCCAATTCATAGTAAGGTATACTTCATGAATAATATAAAATTTCCTATTTATTATTTTATAATTCAAATCAAAGGCAATAGCTTTGACAAAGAGAGTCAAATTTTTATCAATAAAAAAGAAAGTCAAATTTACCAAAACTATTCATTTACTTTGACCAAAATTAAATATAAAACTTTTCATTGGGTTCAATACATCAAAAAATATATATAACTATTCATTTTCTTTGACCTAACAAATTAAACTTTCCTTTTTTTTAAGGGAAAACATATTAAACTTTTTGGATAGTTGGTTATTGATATAATTAAGGAGTCTATAATTCCATCGTTATTCCTATTATTAAATTAATAATGAGTACTCAATATTATATTGTTTATTCATACATTTTATAGTAGTTTTTTTATAGCAAATATTCGTTATTAGTATGTTATATTAATGGGGGGAGTTGAACACATGACATCCTTATCACTCCAACTCCTATGTCCCTCCTTCCAAGCATCTTATAGTAGTGAAACAAGTTAACGATTTCACTCTGAATATTATATTGTTATCATGCATCAGTTTGCTACCTTGGATACAAATCAAAATACGACATGTCATGGAGCAAGTGCAATTATAAGCGTATTCAATCTCTCACTTCAAGTGAACCAATATAGCATGTCCCAAATTTGGCTCCAAAGTGGTCCTCCTAACGAACTCAACATTATTAAAGTTGGACTTGGTGTAAGTTAATAACTTAACATTGTTTTTGTTTTATTACATTGTTTTTAAATGAGAAAGGAAGAATGCTTCTCTTTTTATTGTTGTCCTATTTGTTAATTATGTAAGTATTTATTTATGTTGTTTTTTGACACACTTTATGTATCACTGGCATAATTAATTAGGTTTATCTAAGCTTCTATAGAGACATGCAAACAAGAATTACCGCCTTTTGGACAGTAAGAAACTCGACTTAATGTATTATATTTTAAAATAATTTGATGTTAGTGATTTTGCTTAACTAGATACACACATGCAGGCAGATAATTTCCAAAACACTGGTTGCATTAATACAGAATGCATTGGTTTTGTGCAAGTCGACAGAGATTTTTCCCTTGGAGCAAGCACCGCACATCAATCTGTAATTGGATCTGATGAGCAGTACTCTATTACTTTCACAGTCAAACAGGTTTTCTTTTTTTTTTTTTTTTTTTGCAAAGCCAAAATATATTATTAGGAGGCACAAGGAATACTCTAACGTATGTATAGAAAGACTTTAGAAACAAAAGTCTGGAAAAAAAATTAGCCAACCACATGCAAAACAGCCAATAAATAAAAAACATCTATCTAGACATAAAATTTCTAGGATTAACACACTATTCTTAAAAAAAACCCTTCTTTTAGTCTTTTGTATAAGCAAATGTATTAATAAGTAGTACAAGGGGTACTCCAGTCCATTACATCATATTACATTAGTTGGAGCTCTGTAAGCATATAATCGGGTTACTCCACCAATCCGAGAATACATAATTCGAATTTCTACCTATTTTACTTATAAACCACCCTCAAGACAATGTCTCAATTTGACTCACTGCCTCATTTACATTTGCAACTTCCCCTTAAACATAATCTTGTTTCACATAGACAAGAAACACCAAGTTACTGCTAACCAAACTACACGGCTTACTTTTTTAAAGGCTTAAATGCACTTTTGGTCCCCCAACTTTTTCAATTTGGTGATTTCGATCCCCCGATTTTTTTTTACGATTTTGGTCCCCTAACTTTCTCAATTTGACGATTTTGGTCCATATTTTTTTATTGCACTTTTGGTCCCCTAAAAATCATGGATTGTGCACTTTTTGTTCCCCACTTTCCCAAAACCCAAGATTTTAAGGGATCAAAAGTGCAAAAAATTCAAGATTTTGAGGGACCAAAAGTGCAATTAAAAAGTATAGAGACCAAAATCGCCAAATTGAGAAAGTTAGAGGATCAAAATCGCCAAAAATAAAATAAGGGCACCAAAATCACCAAATTGAGAAAGTTAGGGGACCAAAAGTGCAATTAAACCTTTTTTAAATTTCATACCTTGTAAAATCTCACCATGCTGCAAAAAATTATGGACTCCCTCCCTGCTTTGTATTCCTTTAGTCCCCAACCGTTCATATATGCTTGACCAAATCCTATGCACGAACTGACACAAAAAAATAGATGTGAATATGTTTCTAAGCCATCAAAGCACATCACCAAGTGGTTCCATGTGGATCTCTGGTAGCAATTTCCAAGCAAAGTTTGCAATCTTAAAAGGGACTGCATTTTGCCATAGTCTGTTAAGTGCCTTTGCTAAGTTGGGATCAACATTTGTGTTCTTTTTTGCCTTCATGATGCATGTGCAACATGATCTAACCGTGGAATATCCCATTACTTTGTCCGGAATCCAACACCATTGATCCCCAAACTCTCATTGTGGACCTAACATTAGTCGCAAACCATGAGAGATTGTCTTCCTCATTTATATCCACCAAGAGAATGTCCCTCTAGCAAATTGAGTCTTTTCTGCCTATGTTAGCCCTCTCTTAGTTGGTAACCTTAGAAGGCAAAGGTTCATATATATAATTCAGGAATGCATACCAAATGGTATTCTTGTCATATAAGCATCTCTATTTCCATTTACAAAGCAATGATAGATTGAAATACTTTAAATTCTTCATCCTTAATCCTCCGTCCTTCTTCGAGCACACCTTATCCCAACTCACCCAACTAAATTCTTTTTGTTCACCAGCCCTTCCCCATAAGAAATTCCTTTGTATCTTCACCAACAAGTTCAAAATTTTGATCGGGGCCTTATAAAAAGAGAAACAGTACAAAGGCAAACTAATTAGAATAGAGTTAATCTACCTCCAATAGACAAGTGGTGAGCCTTCCACAAAGATAGTCGCTTTTTCATATTCTCCACCGATGGCATCCACGTTGAGCATCTTCTTGAATTGGCACCCACCGGGATCCCCTAAAATTTGAAAGGTATAGACTCGATACAGCAAGAGAGAAAGCATGAGGCCGCTGTCAAAAAGTCATCTTCTATATTTATTCCACAGAGTTTACTCTTGGTAAAATTCACTCTCAGTTCGGATACCAGTTCAAAGCTCCTTAAAATTGTCTTTATACTCCATAAATTCCCCCACGTCCCTTCTCCCATCAAAATCGTATCATCCACAAATTGGAGGAGATGAAATTGTAGTTCTTGGTTAACCTTATACCCTATATAGCATCCATTTTCTACTTCTTTCTAAACCAAGCCCGCCAAACCCTCAGCCATTATTAAGACAAAAATGGTGGATCGCCCTGTCGTAGACCTTTGTGGACTTTAAAATCTTCCATAGGGCTGCCGTTAACTGAAATCTTTCATCTCTAGACACAACCACATTATAGTCCCTCCTAGGCACCACATACCTACAGGGAAACCTGTCTTTGACATACACAAATCTCTCCACAGTTTTCTTTTACCAGCCAAGCAACAGGGCGAATAAATATTGACAATATAGTACAGCCTATCCGATTCATCAATAAATATACACAAGCCCAGAAATCCATCCCAATAAAATCTGAATTGCACCACAAACAAATCTTCTCTCCACACTGTAAGCAAACCCCCTGATAACCCGTTTGAAGGAGTAAAGTCCCACCCACAGTTTGCATTCCCCTAAATACTCTTAACAAGGCACTTATCAACATCAGTAATTTTTGTTTCCTGAAAAAGGCAGCAATCGTACTTACCTTTCTCAATGAGGGATCGGATCCTGCGTCGTTTTGTGCTGTCCCTTAACCCCCTCACATTGTAGGATAGCACCTTCAATTAACTGAGTTGTCGAACGCTCTCTTTCTTTTAACCATCTGATCTCTTCCTTCCATTTCTCTAACCTACTCTACTGATTGATTTTCCTCTTCCATTCCAACAAGCCCGTATTTGGTAACTTCCTTCCATATCTTTTCTGCGGCTTCCACATATTTGCGATTCCAAAGTCTAGTATTGCAGCATCTAATGTTAAAGCTTGTGATTGAAGCTTCACACAGCACTCTTCCACATGAGAAAGATGAGGATACCATGGAAAAATGCTCTTCACCATGAGTTGTTCTTCGAGCCCCTTCTCTTTCATTGTCCCCTGTTTCTTGCAAATTGCGGGGTTTACATGTCATTGTTTTGTTTTTCATGGCCCACATTCTTTACTAAGTGCACCTCTTGATCAGTATCATTTGCTCCCCTTCATTATTTTCTTCTGTTGCACCTCTTTGGGCCACAACATTGTGGATCAGCCCACCCTCACATGTCGTTACTTCTTGACCCACCCCACCTATTTCCTTCTCTTTGTGTTGTCCCACTTGCGCCGCTTCCACCGAACCACTCACATTATCAGATGATTGTTGGGAATATGCAGCATCCACAATGTTCATTATTGTTGTTAACTCTTCATCACGTGTGGCTACCACCAACTATCTCTCGAGCTCCTCAACTGCCTCACCCACTTCTTGGTCATCCAATAGTGCTAACATTTTTTCAACAACATTTATTGTGCTAATAATCCTTGAATTACGTTCGTCTGCCTCCTCACCTGATTGTTCGTATTCCATTGTTGCAAGAATATAGTCATATTCCTCACTATCATCTACACCTTCATCATCTATCGTCGCAGTCGTTTCTATCTTAAGTGCACCATTCCAATTCAAATTGTCGTACCAATCCTCAACCAGCATAATGGACAAAATATCTTCATTTAGTTTTACCCTTACAACCTCATCAACCAGGGCATGAACACGAGTTATGTACAAAATTGTTGCGACATCCAGGCACTTCTTTTCTCTTGTGTTAGTATTTGTACTAATGAAATCTCTAATCAGAGATATAAGTGTTTGAAAAAATCGTCACCCCAAGCATGAGCGGGCACGCTGTAACAGTGTATCCATGTGAATCGTTTGTTATCCACCTCCATTGGGGACCAATTTCTAATCTCTTTCACCCACTGAACCAACCAACCACCCTCTTGTTGCATCATCTCCGCCAACTCACCTTGTTTTGCTTCTTCCATTAACGCGAGATTTGTACCCATTAGTGTAACTTTAACATCGAATATTCCTTGGTGATGAAGAGCAGCAGGTACGAGGCACCGAGATTTATCATCTCCCCTACAAAAGCCTTATTCATCTTTTCTAGCATATCATCTCCAGTCTTGAACTCAACATTAGTTGTCTTCTGCGTCCATATTGCTTGCCTCTTCACTGTCTTCTTATTACCCATAGTTGCACCCCCTCCCTTGACTATGTTGGCATACGTGTTCCCCCTGCATCCTCTGCCTCCATGTTATTATTGGTCTAGCATGATCCTTTGCAGCCCCACTACCAATTCCAGCATATGCTTCCTGTTGCTTTTTTGTATCTTCACGTGCAAATCTTGGAAGGTTGACGTATATTTTCTGTCTCCCAATTATAATGTTGTCTAGCTTTATGGCAAACAACCGTGGGTCTTTCACATTAAAGAATATGGCAAAGCCGTAACGACGCCCTAACTTGTCTCTCTTGTATGGAATAACCACCTCCTCTACCCATCCATTCTTCTTAAAAACCCCATGCATTTGCTTGGCACCAAAGTTCTCCGAGAACTCAGTGAAATAAAAGGTCGTAACAAATTGTCTATGTCTCACCTCTGATTCACTTCCTCTTGATTTCTCTCTTGCCCAGTCTGTTCTCCCTACCCCTTCCCTGACTTTTGGTTTTCTCTCCTTTCTCCTTAACTCTCTCCACTTGCTCTCACCTCTCTCCATTCAAAAACCGACATTGAGTTTGGGAATATGCAAGCTCTCATCTATAGACCACTTCTAAGGCAATATTGTAAGCCTATTTAGGAGATAATAAAAATCAACCAAATGGTCTGAGAAAATCGCCCTATTTCTTTACTGCCTTAGACACGAATTTTTTGTAGTCCAAATTAATGACCAAGGCTTTTAATGAACATAAGTTGTAGACCACAAACAATTGCATACAAAATTGGAAGAGATTATGTGATAGTTCTAAGGTAACACCCATCCAATTAAAAATTGCACACTTACCACACCCAAGAAATAAAAGAACGATGGCAAATATTTACCCAAAAAGAAGAACGATGGTAAAACAGATCAATTTTGGTCCCCTCCCAATAATAACATAATACACATCAAGTTAAAACTTTTATCCAAGATTATCTTCCTACAAAACAAATTCTTTCATGTTGGAATTTTATCAAGATAAAATGCCAAGAAAAGACAACCACCTTAGAGGGGGTGAAACTCTTCCACAAATATATCGACACCTTTTTCTCCATTTTCGAAGAAACTAACAGTGCTGACAGCTAAAAAGTTCAATAGTCCTAAAATTAAATAATAATAATAATAATAATAATAATAATAATAATAATAATAATAATAACTGTATTGGTACTTAATTGTATTAATGAAATTATTGATTTGAAAATACAATGATTTTAATTTGGTCATAATAATAAAACATTGATAAATAAAAATCTTAATAAAGCATTATGAATTAATACGTTCCGTTTAAATATTGTTTGTTTCCTTAAGTTTGAGTTGTTGATGTAATGCGCTACTAACTTTTCAAACAAAATTTTAATTTTTTGAATATTTGTAGGATCAATTAACTGGGCATTGGTGGCTTCATATAAATAGTGCTGATGGCGATAAAGACATTGGGTATTGGCCAAAGGAAATATTCACTCACTTGAAAATGGGATCATCTTTGATTAGATTTGGTGGTGAAACCTTTACTCCCTCTAATATGCCAAGTCCCCCAATGGGGAGTGGGATGTTACCAAGTACTCATGATTTTAAGAGCTCAGCTTATATGTCAGCGCTTCAAATTGTGGACTCAAGTTACAATCAACATGATGTAATACATGATGACATGAAACCATATTGTGACACTAGCTCCAACTGCTATGACGTATTGCAAGTCGGTTTACCTGACTACAAGCAAGCAGTTCTCTTTGGTGGGCCTGGAGGCCAATGTGGTGTATGATTATATTTAAAATTATATATTAATAAATTATATTTAGTTTATTCACAAAGCATATATACTTGAGATCTAGCAGCATTAAACTTCAAACTAAAAGGTAAAATTTAATTTAAAAATTAAATTTTAAGTTTAACTTAATTTTGAGGAGGTAAATATATTCATAATTGCATAGACGCAAAAATTTCATTCAACTAATCTAAGATTAATACAATATAAAGAGCAGCTCTCTCTCCCTCTCTCTCTCACACACACATAAAGAAAGTGTGAGGCCGCTGTCAAAAAGTCATCTTCTATATTTATTCCATAGAGTTTACTCTTGCTAAAATTCACTCTCAGGTAACACACACACACACATACAAAATTGGAAGAGATTATGTGGAAGTTCTAAGGTAACACCCATCCAATTAAAAATTGCATACTTACCACACCCAAGAAATAAAAGAACGATGGCAAATATTGACCCAAAAAAAAGAACGATGGCAAAACAGATCAATTTTGGTCCCCTACCACTAATAACATAATACACATCCAGTTAAAACTTTATCCAAGATTATCTTCCTACAAAACAAATTCTTTCATGTTGGAATTTTATCAAGATAAAACACTAAAACAAATTATTTAAAAGATGGCGCCACTTTAAACAGCGTTTAACTATTGAAGTGTTGTTTAAAGATAAAAGTGTCGTTGGAGCACAAAGGAAAAACCGACGCTTCCACAAATAAAGCACTACTCTTGGTTATAAGGAATAAGTAGCGCTTGCTTTGGTAAGTGTTGTTTAAAGTTATTCGTGAATTATAAACAACACTTGTCTCATGAAGCGCTACTTTAGGTCCTTAAAATAAGCAGCGATGTGTACAGATAAGCGCCACTTACTGTCTATCCAATATTAAATTTTTTAATTCCCTTGCGCAACCAAAATGAAACACCAGTAGAAAACACACTCCCTCCTTCTTCAAGGGTTTCCAGCACTACTCATTCTTTCTTTTCGTTGCTTAACACTACTCATTCTTTTTTTCCATTGTTCAAGGGTTTCCAACCCTCTTTGTTCAAGAGTCCACCAACAACTGTCATTGGCACCATTGCTCGTGCTCCCTCGTCACCGTCGACCTTTTGTTCACTTTTGGCCACCCTTTGTTCGCTTGTTATTAGCGCCCTCTGTTAGCTGAAGCTGACGCCGGAGAGGAGAAATCGCGACGCCACCACCTATTCGCTGAAGCTGACGTTGTCACCGTAGCCCGAGTCTGTCATCGCCACGCCTTAAGAACCACGCCGTCGTTCCTCACGAACTATGCCCTCTATTCACTGCAACCTTAAGGCTATTGATTTTGCGCTTTCTATATTCTTCAAAGCGTGAGTTCTGTTTGGTTGAGGTACGGACCTGAATATGAATTGAATGTTGAATAGTTTGGATGTGGCATTGTTGGCTTTGCGTGAGTTTTGTTTGAAATTTGAAGTAGCCCAAATAGGAGATTCTTAATTATAGCTCATTTAGGGTTTGTGGTTAAAATTTCTGCTTGTTTGATAATGAGCACTACACTTGGTTGCTAGTGGTTGCGATGCCTATGATTCCTGTGTACTAGGATCAAGTTTTATACGGTCTACATTTTGCATCTGCCAATTAAAATGAAAAGTGAGAGGATTTGTTATTGTTTTCATGAGCTTAATATTTTTTTTTTGCTGTCTTTGAATCTCAGATTCTGAGCATGATTTAAGTTGATGGGAATACCTAGCCTTATTATTCTATAAAGCGGAATTGGAAATATGGAATTATTCTTTGATCTGGGTTTGTTCTGATAACAAAAAATAAGCAAACCCTAAGCTTTGCAGTTGCTTTGTTTCTGTGTTAGATTAAGCTTGTTTATTTTTTAGTCCAAATATATCATATATCAATTCCTTTTATTTTTCCTTCCCTCCAAGCCCTCTTGTCAAATGTAGTCTTTATTGCAGCTGTACTAGGAGTTGCCACAATTAATTTAGATAAGTGGTGATAACATTAGCAGCAACACAGTGTTTTCATTTAGCTGCTGTATGGTTTTATTTTGATGGTTAATGGCAGTGGGCTTGTACTGGTAGGGCTAGAACTTGAATAATTAGTAGTATTTGGGTTTATTGGAGGTCAGTTGTGTCAATCGTGTTTAAGAAGGAAACTTGTCATTGATGACAGTATTTGGGTAGCTGGGGTTCCTTTTTTGGCTGCAACCAGCATGGCAAGACTTGAGGATCTCCCTTTGACAATGTCCGGCAATGTTTGGTCAGTGACTTGGCAACAATAGTGTTCTATTTTATTGTTGTTCTGCCTATGTTTGGCTTGGATTTGATTGTTTGATTGCTGAATTGCTGTTCTGACTCTATTTGGCATATTTTAGGGAAGACTCTGCCAAAATTTTGTTAGAATTTTGATCTAATCTGTATGCTGATTTTAAGGGCAGTGGTAGTTTTAGTGTTGCTTTATCTAATTGGGCTTTAGTTAATTTCAATTTTGTCTTGCATTAACAAGTTGTTTATGTTGTTGTTGTGAATGCTTTGGTGTTGTTTTACCTCCCAATCCGTAGGTAAATATGGATCGAAAGTGGATGTCTGTCAATAGTTTGTCGAAGGAATATAAGGATGGAGTGAAAGATTTTATTGGGTTTGTAGTTGGGCATACAACAGGCCATAGTAGAATCGTATGTCTTTGTTTAAGTTGTTGTTATACAAACAAAGTTAGTGGATGTCTGCCATTTTTTAATTACTTATGTGTCTGATTTTTTTTTCTTGCAGGTAAATGGCATCTGAAGGTGACGATAGTTCTCCCGAGGCCACCCAAAAGGGGACGTCCCACTCATCCGCGAGAGGAGTAAAGGAGTTGCAAAATGTGTGACAAGATGCTTATCAATTAATCTAATTAATAGTTTCATTTTTTTTTTGTTGAGTATCTAAATTTGTACACTTATGACATTTGTTTACAGGTTACATGGAACGTTAGGGGTCAACCTATTGGTCAAAATGTTAATGACTTTATTCAATTCGTTGGGACCACAATGCGGAAGACGGTCCCAATTACCCGCGATAATTGGAAGGATAAGGATCTATCTTTGAAGGAGCTAAAAGATGATGTCTGGAGTGAGATACAGGTATATAAATTAATTAACATTTAGTTAATTGTATTGTTTCTTAATTAACCTAAACATACTTATAGTCTACCATTTTGTTTATATTGTTTTTGCAGAAACATTTTGATATTGATGAGACCTGAAAGGATAATACACTTAAGATAGCTGGAAAATCACACCGAAATTTTCGAACTGCCTTCGCGAGCAAGTGGTTGAGAGATGAAAATGGGAACTTCAAACATGAGCCTCCAGAAAAATATGCGTCGTTCATAGAACATGACGATTGGAGCGCTTTTGTAAGAAGACGCACAGATGAAGAATTTTTTGTATGTACAATAACCTTTATAACTTGTATATATGACATTAAACCATGCATTGTGGCCAACTGAACTTTGATGATTGTGGTCGATAGGTTTTGAAGTTTCTCATGGATATTGTCGTTTATAACCAAACACAAATTCCAACAGAGGTATGTATGTAATAATTTCATAGTTTATATAATTTTTTTACTTTTACACATACCATTTGAATGCATATGTTCAATTCTAACTTGATTTAATTTTCATTTCGCAGTACTTTCCTTATTGTCAATTCGACGCATACTCTGATCATACCAAACTCAAAAAAGAGTGGTGTCGATATTTTGTTTCGAATTTTATCATTTATAGGCATGTAGAAGAAGAAGATAGGTGAGTTTGTTAAATTTGATTTTTGTGAGTTTGGTGTTGATGTAAGTAACATGCTTATTTGGTTAAAAAATTCATGCACATTTGTTGAAGTTTAGCATACTCGAATTTGAATAAGTTCACATGAATTTGGGAGTAAAATTCTGCACTATTTAGCACATCTGTTGAAGATTAGTATATAGGTAAACTTGTATTAGATTTTATTATGTTTAGCTTATGTGTTTTCTTCCACATTTTTTCAATGTTGCATGCCAAGGATTTCCTTTTTATGTTGGCTGCTATTGTATATATTTTATGTTGGCTGGCTAGTATGGTATTTTGTATTGTTACAGGTATTGTATATAATTTGGAATGTCCATATTTTAGGGAAGACTCTGCCAAAATTTTGTTAGAATTTTGATCTAGTCTGTGTGTTGATCAGAAGAAGAAGAAGAAGGAGAGGAAGAAGAAGATATTAGTGTAATGTTTAGGTACTATTTGTAGCAAGACATGTGTAATGTTTAGTTAATGCATTTTAATGTTTTAGCAATAATAATTTTGTTAATTGTGAATTTGACTGAGAATTATATTGTAACTTATTCATGTTAATGCAATGGATTTGTACTATTTTTATAAAAAAAATATTGTAATGTTAAAATTGGTTTTAGTGAGTTTGATGTTGATACAATTAGGTGTTGATGACAATTTTGGTGTGCATTTTGTATTATCACAATATTATGCACCGGATATCATGTGAATATGAGGAACAAAAAAAAGGACAATAAACAGCGCTTTATTAAGGAAGCGCTACTTATTCATATAGAATATATAACACTTCAGTAAGGAAGTGTTGTTTATTGCATATGAATAAGCAGCGCTGGAAGCGCTGTTTAATGTCACTTTTCAATAGTGCTACATAAACGTTGTTTTTTGAAATACATTTAACAACGACTGAATATGCAGCGCCTTTAAGCGATGTTTAAGGCAAAAAATAAGCGTTATTTATTGTCAAAACTCTTGTAATGAAATGCCAAGAAAAGACAACAACCTTAGAGGGGGTGAAACTCTTCGACAAATATATCGACACCTTTTTCTCCATTTTCGAAGAAACTAACAGTGCTGACAGCTAAAAAGTTAAATAGTCATAAAAGTAAATAATAATAATAATAATAATAATAATAATAATAAGACATAGATAAATAAAAATCTTAATAAAGCATTATGAATTAATACGTTCCGTTTAAATATTGTTTGTTTCCTTAAGTTTGAGTTGTTGATGTAATGCGCTACAAACATTTCAAGAAAAATTTTAAATTTTTGAATATTTGTAGGATCAATTGACTGGGCATTGGTGGCTACACATAAATAGTGCTGATGCGATAAAGACATTGGGTATTGGCCAAAGGAAATATTCACTCAATTGAAAATGGGATCATCTTTGATTAGATTTCGTGATGAAACTTTTGGTCCCTCTAATATGCCTCGTCCCCCAATGGGTAGTGGGATGTTACCAAGTACTCATTATAAGAGCTTAGGTTATATGGCAGCACTTCAAATTGTGAACTCAAGTTACAATCAAAATGATGTAAAACCTTTCAACATGAAATCATATTGTGACACTAGCTCCAACTACTATGACTTGTTGTACGATGGCGACCAAGGAGAATATTTCAAGAAGCCATTCTCTTTGGTGGTCCTGGAGAATATTTTCAAAATCATCATTATAATTATGATTACAATTATAGTATATTTAAAAACAATATTATATCCTCAAAATAATTATCTTATTGGAAGACAATTTTTATTTGAAATTTGAAAAACATAAAAAAAAAAAACTGACAATATAATTAATCACTTTTAACAAATAAAAATTTGTCCCGAATTTACCAAAAGCAGGTACTCACCTGAGTTAATGATATCATGAAAGAAGACATTTACAGAGATCAACAAACAAACAAACAAACTGCTAACATCCATAGTGGTCCATTGTATTTCTAGCATTTTTCTTCCTCCATTCTATCCTTAGGTAATAGCTTTAAAATGTTCCTAAGATGAAAGAAAAAGCATAAATGATTAGACAAACTATTGTAAACACTTCTTTATGTGATTATCAGAAAAAAAAATTATCAACTATACTTAAGTTCATTATGCATGCAAATATCAACTATACAACTAAACTAAAATGAATACTAAACATTAAAATTCTGAAAGTACAATTCTCGCGGTATGATTAAAAGTCAAGCATAATGCAACAACTCATGCTATAAATGGCAAAAGGGAGAATTATCCAAAAGGCAGTTTTTGGAAACTTCTTCAGCCTCCTTGCAAATTATGTGGGACATGCAAAATCAACACAAAAAATCATTTTTTTAGAAAATAAATATGTAATAGATCGTACGATTATTGTTACCTAATATTTCCATATATCACAACCGTGTACCTCCCTCTGTGAGAAAAAAAAAGAAAGAAAAATCAGAAACAGATCAAAAAAAGGGAGAAAGAAACAACATTTGGGAATATGAAAAGAACTCAATTATAAAGTGATGATGGTGGAGAGATATAAAGGTAGCCCAAAGTGAAAAAAAGAAAAAGAAAAAATTTCCTCACTACAACACAATCAAAAGTTGGAACTCCTACTATACCTTGGTTATCTTTGGGCCCTTATACATTATCAGATTTAAACTACTTCTTGGAAGAATTAGAGCAAATGACTTGAAGGGAGGGGCGTCGATCCGTCTATGAGAGGGAATGAGAGTTCCGAAAGGAAAAGAGAAAGACAGACACGTAGAGAGAGAGAGATTTCCAAGAAGAAGGAGGTGTACCATGGTGGACTAAAGGAGAGAAGGGAGCCAGAGAACGGCAATAGTGGCAGTATCCGTGCATGTCGTCCCACGACAGCCTCCCTTATTTGCAGCAAAGCTAAAGCAGGAAAAACAAATAACAATTGTTATCAAAGCATGCTAAATTGCTAATTGCCACATAAAGTTTTCAATGAAAATAGAAAATCTGTTCTAAAATCTGTCATGTTCAAAGAAAATAGACACAAACATATTCAATCTAACTCAAGAAACTATTTAGATCAAAATAACTAAAATATCATTATACATTCAGGAAAACCAATACCATTGCCACAACAAAAAATCTTAGCAAAAATTACGTGACGAATACATTTATAAGCAACCAAACTATTGTGAAAGCAACCAAACTACTTCACCAATGCATGTGCCACTCCCATTGCTTGAGCCTTTATACCATTTTGCACAACCGAGAAGAATCCTTAACCAAACAGTGCTCCATCAAAGAAAACTGAAATAGCAGCTTCAAACATGCACACACCAATACAAAAATCTTCAACTAAAACAACTCAGTAGTAGAGCATTATGAATTGATGATATTGATTGAATAACTTCTATGCAAATAGAGGAAGCGAAGAACAAAAAATGTGGACTATTAAGCTGTCACATTACTAATTAAGTCCTGCAAAAAACAAAAAAAACAAACAAACGAAAGCACAGATTGGAAGAAGAAAAGGATAAGCATCATTAGACAAAAACATAATAAAATTTTAAATCATTAAAAGACTAAATCAGTGATACAATTTTGAAAAAAAAGGGGGAAGAACCAAGATGTCACTACAAAAAAAGGCTAAATTGTGGGGTTTTTTCTGCGGAGGTTTTAAAAACGCCCTCAAATGAATAAAAAAAACATGCTTTCGTTGTTGATTTCGTAGAAATCTAAAGCGGTTAAAAACCCCCTCAAATTGGAACTTAATTTCCCTCTTTTTAATGGGATAGCACGGTCCCCCACCCCCATCCCAAAATTTTTTTGGTATCGCGGCACGACTCTCCTCCAAACCCTATCTCTCTGATTCACTCTCCCATCTCTCAACTCCAAACATAAGAGTTTTTCCGCCCAAATCAAACCATTGGAAACTCACTCAACATTAGTGATTTGGAAGGCTCGCCCGTCAATATGGATGGCGACCATTGAGAGAAAGGTTCGATGACCCCTGTGAATCAGAGGCGGAAGACGAGGGTGGAACCTTTGCGAATCATAGGCCGCGAATCCCGCTGCTGAGGCAAAATCTAGCCGCACGACAAGGTGGCGGAGTGCCACGGTGACACGAGCAGGGAAGGGAAAGTCGCACTCGCGGCTGACGATGACAGAAGCCGTGATCTGAGACGGCTCACGACGAATGGTAGATTTCACTCTCTGTCTCCGATTTGCCTTCCTCTTCATGCGATTATTTTTATTCTGCTTTTGCTTTCTTTCTCTTTTTATAGATTCTATTTATCTTTCTGTTTTTATTTTGTCTAGTGGTGCACGAAGGCCACTCAGTCAGGAAATGTTTTGGTTGCCTATGGCTATGAGAGAAAGGAAGACCCTTTCTATTGATATTGGTTTGGCAAAGACAACATTGAGGTAACTTCAGTCATTCTGTTTTGATCTCAAAATATATTAGGAAAATTGTTACATTTTGTTTGCATTCACTTTATAGTGCTTACTTATTGTTAAATATGTTATTTCAAATTAGTATTAAACTTTTTTATCCATGAATCTATGTGTAATGAGTCTAAAAATGGAATTGATTGAAATATACTGTTTATTTGATTCATTGAAAGGGGTTACATTTTGATGAGTAAGAGTCTCAGTAATCAGTAATAGAGACTGATTAAGCTAGAATGGAAGTGCAGAATGGGAAGAAGAAGTGGGACTTGAACCAACCAATTGGTTTTCTTTTGTTAACGCTGATTGGTTTTTCTTTTGTTAACCTTTTCCATATATACTCTCACACTCACCCCCTTACACACACCTCTCATGCTGACTCACTCTGTTACAACTACTTGTTGCTGACTTGTATTTTTCCTCTATTAGTATCATCACACCATGGTTGTCATAATTTTTGTTTGTACTTTGTAGAACAACAAATGTACTAGACAATGGACTATGAAGTCTCTTGGATTTGAAACTATAAAACTCATGATGGTTTTTGTTTGTTTTGAGCAATTACATGCAAAGTTTTAGTTCAATTTAATGATGTTAATTTTAGTTTTATGCCTTTATAGCTTCTTATCCATTCGCTCTTCTTTTCTTTCTTTGCTTATGCCTTGTAGGGTGAACCGAGCTTCCATTTGTTTGGCATCACGTTGGCTCTTGCAAGAGATGATGTGAAGATCATTTGGTATCTTCTATTCAATTCAGCACTTGCCTGTTTTGTAAACCTGGCCAATTTTTTGGTCACAAAACATACTAGTGCTCTCACCCTTCAGGTATGCCTTACTTGTTCATACAGACATATGACTTGTTTTTCTGATTTTTTTTTATTCAAACGAACATGTCTGCTGGCTGCTGCTATTTATGTGTGCCAAGTTAATTATTAGATACATAATTTTTGGAAAATTGTAGGAGTTGGTGTTTGGGCTTCGGGGTGCTTTCCTAGGAAATGTAGATTTAAAAATTATTTGCCTTCCCCCCCCCCAAAAAAAAACATTTGTTAAAGGGTGTCTATTTTATCTCCATATGTCTTTTTTAGATTAGTGAAAGGTTAAATGAATATGATTGAAATGAGGATAAGTTGATAGTTAGTTATCAGGATGTATATTTTTTCTGCAGTCCAGTATTTGATATTTGCTTAAAGTGATGTAAGTTGGTGCTTAACAACTAATCCCTAAGAGTTTGCCTAATATAGGTAATTGGGAATGCAAAAGGAGCTCTATCTTTTGTTTTCATCACTGCGGAGACAAACTTCAAGATTCCATGAGACAAATTTGTTGGCATGACTTTGATCAGAATCCGGATGTTTCAAGACTCTATATGTTGTAAATATAATATTTTAAATAATAAATGATTGAGTTGAAAAAGTTTGATATTTTTTTGTCAGCTTTGAATTATTGAATGGTGAATGCAAGAGGAAATATGAAAATCAATAATTTTTTTTTTTTGAAAAAACAGAATAATAGAAGAGGTTTTTAACCCCCACAATATAACCTCTACAAAATAAAATCAAATTAGGGAGGTTGAAAACCCCCGCAAATAGATTGCGACATACGTAACAGGGACGGTTTTGGAAAACCCCCGCAAATCAATTTGCGGAAGTCAAAAACCCTCACAAATTGCTTTAAAAACCGCCGCAAAATGACTATTTTTTTGTAGTGTGTTTTGGTTGGGGGGAGAACACTAAAAACATAGCCACCCCATTACACCATGAGCCACTATCTCCATTGTTCTCTGCCAATCTGGCCTAGTCTCACTCGAATAGTAGCAACCATGACCATCAAACACAGTCATCCAACCAAGTCAATCCACCACCTCCAAATGCCATTTGAAGAATCAGAAGAGAGTGTGGGGAAACCTTTTGCAACTCCTAGCGGCCATAATGCAAATCCCATATGAAGGAAGATATTTAAAAAAAATCATGGAAAAAAAAATCTTAAACATGAATTATGGAACACATAAGATATTTAGCCACTAACAACACCGAAAACCCACAAACCCATAATCAGTTAACCCAAAAAATCGTAAATCCAGAAAGTGCTCCGTTAACGGCCGAAAAATAACAAAGCACATAAACTCCATGTTTTTTTTTTTGTGTGGTGAAAGTCATACATCAAAGGGAAACAAAAACAAAAGCAGGAAGAGCAAGCTAGCCAGGATCAAGATCCATGGTGTCAAACAGAAGGAGGGAACCCATCCCCGCAAGAGGAGAATCCCAATTCCGGAGAGGATTCGAAGATGACGCCCCGTCTCTCTCCAAAAGGTCCGCACACCTATTAGCCTCGCGATAAACATGAGAAAAGGTGACATCATAGTCCCGATTCAAGCACTCTCTAATGCAACCCAGAATTGCAGCATACTTGTGAAGCCTATGATCTCCTGAATCCTAGAGAACAGAGACGGCCTCCAAAGAGTCAGATTCGCAAATTAGCTTATTGTAACCCTTATCAAAGGCCAAGGACAGGCCATAGAAAATCCCCAAAAGCTCAGCAAGTAAGGCATCATCACCAAGGCCTCCGGACCCAAAAAACCCAGTAATCCAGTTGCCGACCGAATCTCGAATAAGACCACCCACACCGATAGCACGCGAATTGGGAAGCCAGCTACCATCAGTATTCAACTTGACCATACCCAGGGGGCGACCCAGTGGGCCAGGAGACGACAACGACGAGCTTCCGTGCTGGAAACGACAAAGCACATAAGAAAATCATCATGAGAGGTCGACACATTCCTCACCACGTCATTGATGCCCCATATATCGTCTCCAAAAATCATATTATTGCGCCAGTTCCAAACCCACCACAGCCCGACAATGAATAGGTATCTTTAGGACCACTAGCAAGCTTTTGGATCCAGATGCCCACATCTGTGTAATCAAAGAAATTAGGGTCTTCGCACATACCAAATCTAAGCTAAACCTCCCGAGAGTGAGCACAATCACGAAGGCAATGGAAGATGTCCTCGATCTGGCCGGAGCAGTGCTGGCAGTGCGGTGAACACTACAACAAATTCTAAAAAAGATGGCGCTCCTTTAAGCAGCGCTTAAAATAAAAAACGCTACTTTATGTCATACGTAAACAATAAACAGTGCTTACTAATTAAGCGCTACTGTTTAGTTCATATAATAAACAGCGCTTAGTCCTTTAAGCGCTGTTTTATCTTTAAATAATAAAAAACGAACTGGCACATTAATCAGCGCTTCAAACATGAAGCTGCTTTTGACCATACGAACAATAAACAGCGCTTCATAGTAGGAAGCGCTGTTTTTGGTGTTACAATAAACAGCGCTTTTAGACCTAAGCGCTGTTTTTGCGAAATAATAAACAGCGCTTTCTTATTAAGCGTTGTTTTTGTCGATTTATTAAATATATGTATTTCCTCTCTCATTTCGCATGCGTAAGCACCGCTTTCTCTCTGTCACAACTCTTCGCAAACTCCACCGCCGTCGCCTCCATCTCTACCGCCGCCGTCCCTCAACGAGATCGTGCTTCAAAAGCCGGAGATCGTGAGCTCGCCCAAAAGCTGAAACCGAGGTCGCCCAAAAGCCGGAAACCGAGCTCGTCGCCGCCCTCCAAAAGCTGAAATCCGAGGTCGCCCAAAGCCGGAAACCGAGCTCGTCTGGCTGCCCTCCAAAACCTGAAATCCGAGCTCGTCTAAAACTCATCCGCCGTCCTCCATCCGAGCTCGTCCGACGTCCTCCAAAAGCTGTGGCGGCGCTCGGCCTTAAATCCTCCCCTCGCCTCCATCTCCAAACTCTGTTTGCGTCCATTTCGTGTACGCCACCGTCTCCATTTTGTATCTCGATTCCACATTGGTTTACGTTGTTGGTGGTTCGTTAGTTTTTGGTCTCTGTTCGATTTTGTTTGATTTTGTTCATCGTTGACCAGTTTGGAATCGAAGGGTTTGATTTTGTTTGATTTTGTTCATCGTTGTCCGTAGATAAATTAGAAGTGTTAAAGATGCTTGGAATCAGTTTGTTAAAATGTACAGATTAGTAAATATATATGCATATCGGATGGGAATCAATGGAAAAATGACCAATGAATTTTGTTGTGGAACCTGATTTTGGTTTTTGTTTTGAACAATGAATTTTGGAATGTTACAGTATTGTATATATTTTGGAATGTCCATATTTTAGGGAGACTCTGCCAAAATTTTGTTAGAATTTTGATCTAGTCTGTGTGTTGATTTTAAGAGCATTGATAGTTTTAGTCTTGCTTTATTTAAATGGGGTTTTTCTGTTGTTTTACCTCTCAATCCATAGGTAAAATATGGATTGAAAGTGGATGTCCGCCAATCGTTTGTCGAAGGAATATAAGGATGGAGTGAAAGATTTTATTGGGTTTGTAGTTGGGCATACAAATGCACCATAGTAGAATCATATGTCCTTGTTTAAGTTGTTGTTATACAAACAAAATTAGTGTTCTGAATTGGAATGGCATTTAGTGAGCAATGGGATTGATCAAACTTATACCGTTGGACAAAGCACGGTGAGACAAGAGGTGAATCTTCTAATACGGGAATAGTGGGAGATATGCGTCAGAGGACACCGCTACAAATACATATGATGGTGACCGCTTTGAAGATATGGCAAATGCGGTTGAAGAAGATCTTTGTGATTGTCCTCAAATGTTTGAGAAGTTGATGAGTGATGCGAGAAGCCGTTATATGAGGGTTGTACTAAATTCACAAGATTGTCGGCAATGTTAAAGTTGTTTAACTTGAAGCTCGGGCAATGGATGGGTGATAAGAGTTTTACGGACTTACTCACACTGTTGAAAGATATGTTGCCTAATGATAATGTGCTTCCTAGTAGGACATATGAGGCTAAACAAATGTTACGCTCTATTGGCATGAGCTATGAGAAGATACATGCTTGTCGTAACGATTGCATTTTATTTCGTAATGAATATGCATCGTTAAAGTCGTGTCCAAAATGTGAAGCCTCACGGTATAAGAAGGAAAATTCGGCTCCAGAGAAGGTATTGTGGTATTTTCCCATAATTCCCAGATTCAGGCATATGTACCGTAGTTCAGAAGATGCAAAAAACCTGACATGGCATGAAGATGAAAGGATTCAAGATGGCAAGCTACGGCACCTGGCAGATTCTCCTCAATGGAAAAAAATTGATATTGATTATCCTGATTTTGGGAATGAACCAAGAAACTTACGACTTGCATTGTCTACTGATGGATTTAACCCACATGGTGTTCAAAGTAGCTCTCACAGTACATGGCCTGTGATTTTGGTGATTTATAACCTACCTCCATGGCTATGCATGAAGCGAAAATATATGATGTTGTCTTTGTTAATTTCTGGGCCGAAACAACCAGGAAATGATATCGATGTATATTTGGCTCCTTTAATTGAAGATTTGAAGCAAATGTGGGAGACAGGTGTGGTGGTGTATGATAGGTATAGAGAAGAAAGTTTCACCTTGAGGGCTATGATTTTCGGCACAATTAATGATTTTCCAGCATATGGTAATCTGTCGGGATATAGTACCAAAGGTCAGTGTGCATGCCCTATATGTGAAGATAAGATGCAGTTGGATTCGGTTGGAACATGGTAGGAAGAATGTCTTTGTTGCGCACCGCAGATTTTTGCATCCAACTCATCATTATCGGTCATGGAGAAAGGCATTCAATGGGAATACGTAAGAACGGAGAGCTCCTTTGCCTCGACTGGTACACAATCATAGAAAAAGTAAAAGATTTGAATATTAAATTCGGTAAACCTTTTGCAGGACACCTTGCCACACGAGGGTGGAAGAAAAGGTCGATTTTCTTTGATTTGCCATATTGGAAATCATTATACGTAAGACATTTCGTTGATGTGATGCATGTTGAAAAAAATATTTTTGATAGTCTCAGTGGTACCTTACTTAATGTGCCCTGAAGACTAAAGATGGCATCAATGCAAGGCTGGACTTGGTTAGTATGGGATTGAGACGAGAGTTGGGACCGGTAAAGAAAGGGAAACGTCGTACATATCTACCTCCGGCCGCTCATACTCTATCTAAAAAAGAGAAAAGAGATTTTTGTAAGTTTCTTGATGGAGTTAAGGTTCCAGAGGGGTACTCTTCAAACATTAAGAACCTCGTATCGATGAAAGATCTCAAGTTAAAGGGTCTAAAGTCTCATGATTGTCATGTTCTCATGGAGAATTTGCTACCCATAGCTATACGATCTATTTTGCCTGACAAAGTGCGGAATACCTTAAGTAAACTTTGTTTCTTCTTTAAGGCAATTTGTAGTAAAGTGATTGACCCTGGAAAGTTGCCAGCCTTGCAAAAAGAAATTAATCGACTTTGTGTGAGCTTGAGATGTATTTCCGCCTTCATTCTTTGACATAATGATTCATCGGCCATTCATCTGGTTAGGGAGACACAATTGTGTGGGCCAGCTTATACGAGATGGATGTACCCGTTTGAGCGTACCATGAAGATATTAAAAGGGTATGTGAAAAACCGATCACGACCAGAGGGTTGTATTGTTGAACGGTATATAGTCGAAGAAGCTGTTGAATTCTGTACCGAGTATGTATCTGATATTGAACATTCTATAGGGCTGCCGCGGTCTCGTCACACAGGAAGAAGTGCAGGGGAGGGGATTACTGGACTTGAAATATTGACTATATCAAGGAAAGAATGGGAACAAGCACACTTATATGTTTTACGCAACGCCGATGAAGTTGAGTCATATGTTGTAAAACACAAGGACATACTCAAGAGCTTGTACCCAAATAAGAGTCAAAATTGGTTAACAACAGAACACAATCGGTGTTTTATAAAATGGTTGAAAGAATACATTTCTGCAGAGTTTACTGCAAATCCTAGCTCGGTTTCAGAAAGATTGAGATGGTTAGCTAAAGGTCCAGATATACATGTTAGTTCTTACACCGGTTATCTGATTAATGGGTACACTTTTTATACAAAAGAACATGATGATCGGAGGAGAATACAAAATAGTGGAGTGACTCTTGTAGCTGAAGCTATGCATATATCAAGTGCTAAAGATAGAAATCCCATATATGCGAATATGTCATACTTCGGGGTCATTGAACGCATATGGGAGTTGGATTACAAGATGTTTCGAGTGCCTGTGTTCCAATGCAAGTGGGTTGATAATAACAACGGTGTACAAATGGATGAGTTGGGGTTCATGCGGGTGAATTTTAATAAGTTGGGATATAAGGATGAGCCCTTTATTTTAGCATCGTAAGCTCAACAAGTGTTCTATGTCACCGATCCAATTGATATGAATTGGTCCATTGTTCTATTGAATAACAAAATAATTGTTAATGAGATTGATGATGAAGCACATGAATATGCTGACATTGAGGATGACCTTTTTTCGTGACATCACAATCATTGTTTGGGGCAAGTACACCTATAGAGGATGATGTGTATATTAGAAATGATCATAATGAAGGGCTTTGGATCAATCCATTATTTCATAAGGGATGCGCAAATCTGAATAAAACGAGAAAAAGGAAAAGAGTTGCTTAAATGTACATGTATGTAGTGAATGCTATTTAATTTTTATTAATTTATTGATCAATTAAATGTGTATACATTGATTTCTTTATTAATTTTTATTAATAACTTATGTGTATAATTTTTTCAGGTAAATGGCATCTCAAGGTGATGATAGTGCTCCGAGGCCCCCCAGAGGGGGCGGCGTCCCGTGGACCGACTTTTAAGAAGAAACTCATCCGTGAGAGGAGTAAAGGAGTTGCAAAACGTGTGGTAAGATACTTGTCGATTAAATTTGTACACTAATACTATTTTTTTTAGTTGAGTATCTAAATTTGTACACTAATACTATTTTTTTTATAGGTTATATGGAATGCTAAGGGTCAACCAATTGGTGAAAATGTTAATGACTTTATTCAATTCATTGGGGCCACAGTGCGGAAGACGGTCCCAATTAGCCGCGATAATTGGAAGGATAAGGATCCATATTTGAAGGAGCTAAAAGATGAGATATGGACTGAGATACAGGTATATAAAAATGGGATTAATTAACATTGGTTAGTTGTATTGTTTTTTAATTTATCTAAACATACTTATAGTCTACCATTTTGTTTATAATGTTCTTGCGGAAGGATTTTGATGTTGATGAGACCGAAAGGATATTACACTTAGGTTAGCTGGAAGATCACACCGAATTTCCGAATCACGTTAGCGAACAAGTGGTTGAGAGACCAACACGGGAACATCAGACATCAGCCTCCAGCAAAATATGCATCGTTCATAGAACAGGATGATTGGAGCGCTTTTGTAAGAAGACGCACAAAAGATGAAGAATATATAGTATGTACAATAATATTTATAACTTTTATATATGACGTTAAACCATGCATTAATATATTCTTATGTTTTTATGTAGAGAATAAGCAATGAAAATCGGCAAGAAGAGCGTCAAATCCTCCATACCCTTACAGAGGAGGGGTTAAAGGGTATCCCGCATTGAGGAAGAAATGGTATGTACAATATCTTTAATTATAACTTGTTTTAACGCATCTCTTGGTATGTACAATTTCTTTCTTACTTTCTCTCAATTTGTTTGTTCACATGTACAATTTGTTGGAGTCGGAGAAGATGCAACTTCTCAATCCATTGATCGATCTTGTTTGTGGATAGAAGCCCGACGAAACAAGAAGGGTGACATTGAACATCTACCTACTAGAGAAGTGGCTGATAAAATTGTAAGTATGATAACATTAATTAACGTTTAAATTAATGATATTATTTAATAATATTTAATAATATTTGTGTCTCGCAGAATGAACTGTCAATGTCTATGTCAGATTTGTCTGGTCAAGACATCCTTTCCTAAGCCATACCCA
The DNA here is from genome assembly GCA_037113605.1 of Calophaca sinica. Lineage (NCBI taxonomy): Eukaryota > Viridiplantae > Streptophyta > Magnoliopsida > Fabales > Fabaceae > Calophaca > Calophaca sinica. Next base: position 15,317,284 of record CM073737.1, read on the forward strand.
TCAAGGAGTATCCTGGTCGGGTAAGAGGCGTGGGATTTGGCGTCTCCCAGGGCGCTATCTTTGGATCACAGAAGCGCGTAAGACGCCATGCTGATGCTAGTGAAACAGAAGAATTGAGGAGAATGGTAACTCAGCTATACCAAAAAGTTTAGGAATTGGAAGATAGCAAGAAGGATAAAGATGGAGTGGAGAGGAACGAGCATCAGTCACCTATCCCTAACCCAAAGAGTGTTAGAGATAGTTGCACTATATATTGTGAGTCCCGAGGTAATAATCGTTACATTTCTTTTTATACTTTCTCACCTAAGTATTCAAAGATTTAACATATTAATATTTCGTTTATCATTGGTTTAGGGCATTTATGAGTGCAGTCTATATTTGACAAGTCCAGCATAGCGAATGGTTGGTAAGGGAATGTTGTATAATGAACCAGGTGTGTCACTACACAACCTTCCCTTACCTCCTAATCATGTAAAGGTTAGAGTTGACGTTGCACTTGAGGAGATGCACTATTGCCTGTACCATTGGAGGCGGCGAGATGTGATGACAAAGTGGAGCAGGCAATAGGAACCTATGTGGCATGGCCAAACCACCTCGTAGTTACAAGTGATATGGTACGTATATGTTAAAGTATATGCTTCACTATCATATACTGCATATATTTATTAAATTAGGTGATCACTCACTAACTAGTCAATATGTTGGAATGCAAAATATGTAGGTATCTCCAACATCCAAAGCCAAGGACAAAGGCAAGGGCAAGCTGCCTATAGCTAGCAAGAGTGTTGGCAAGCAGCCAACAAATGGGTCATTCACATCTCCAGTGAAGAAGGTCATTGTATCTCAGCCTCCTACACCTCGCTCTGATTTTACAATTTATCTTAGAGTCCATGTGGCAACAAAGATGGAAGCGTGCAAATAGATACCATTAAAGTACCAATGGATGAATCAATTTTGGGTTATGAGCACGACCTAAGAGCTGGTGTTGATGGTGCACTTCAAGAAATTCTTAATGACAACCTATGGTTAAGTGAAAGCGTTATTAGTGTATATCTCAGTCTTGCATTAAATTTTAAAGTATCCAATGATTTTTATTTTTTACACTAAATATTTATGTTATTGTTAATGCATTAATTTGTATGCATGTTTTAATTTAAGGTACTTGTATCAAGAGATATTGATCCCACAAGGACAAACTCTAAGGGTTGTATTTGTGGGGCCACAGCGGACACATATGGGATCATCGAATCTTGACATGTCTGAGTATGTCATTCACCGCTTGACATTAGCAAATCGACTTTGAGACTTTGTTTTGGTCACCTTGCAACGTAGTGTAAGTCATTTAATTTAATCAATATTACTAAATTTATTGAAATGTGTTTACTTTCTTATATTTTTTTGTCCAACATTTTTGTAGGGATCATTGGTTATTGTTAGCGATTAACTTGAATCAAAACATTGTGTACTATCTTGATCCATTGCGTGTACATATCAACATGCGCAAAACAATGAAAGAGAAGTACAATCAGTAAGTGTGTATAAATCATAGATATGTATATATATATATATATATATATATATATATATATATATATGTATGTATATATATATGTATGCAATTTCTTAAACGTTTAAGTTACTTGTAATATTGAAGTGTTTATTTGTTTATGTTTGGCCTACGTGACATCTTGTCTTTGGTGTTGGTATTTGTTTAAGTTACAGGTGTTTTATAAATTTTGGAATGTCCATATTTTAGGGGAGACTCTGCCAAAATTTTGTTAGAAATTTGATATATATAGTCTATGTGTCCATATTGAATGATTTTGTTTGATTTTTCACTTAGGGCAATCCTACTTTATCGAAGAAACAAGTCTCGATTTTCTAAATTTACTCCACCTAAATGGATACCGATAAAGGTATTTATATCAAATTTTTTATGCAATTATTCAAATTACCAAAAATAAAAACAATTAATTTCATATTTTTGGTTTTATAGTGTCTCTCATGTACCTAACTCGATGATTGTGGCGATATGTTTTAAAGTTTCTCAAGGATATTGTCGTTCATAATCAAACAGAAATTCCAACAGAGGTATGTTTGTAACAATTTCAAAGTTTATATAATTTTTTTCTTTTACGCATACCATTTGAATGCTTATGTTCAATTCTAACTTCATTTAATTTTTATTTTGCGATCTTATCACGATTGTCAATTAGACACATACATCGATCATACCGAACTCAAAGAAGAGTAGTGTCGATATTTTACTACAAATTTTATCATTTATAAGCATATAGAAGAAGATTAATATTAATGTTTACGTGAGTTTTTGTTAAATTTGGTTTTTTTAGTTTAGCATACTTGAATTGGAAAGGTTCACATGAAATTAGGAATAAAATTCCTTTTTATGTTGGCTAATATTTTATATATTTTATGTTGGTGGTGGTATGATATGTTATGTTATTCTGGTATTTTTATATTTTGGAATGTCCATATTTTAAGGAAAACTCTGCCAAAATTTTGTTAGAATTTTGACTTTGTATGCATGTTTAGTTGCGTGATGTAAGAAAAACATATTACTATTTAGGTAGGTTTTGTAGCATGACATGTGCAATATTTTAGTGATCTATTCTCGTATAATTGTAAATTTGACTATGAAATATATTGTACTTTATTTATGTTAATGTAAGGATATGTAGGAATCTATGAAAAATTACATTATAATGTTAAATTTTGATGTTGGGGAATGTTGATGACAATTTTGATTGCATTTTGTGTTATCACTATTATGCAAATGAGATATAATGTAAATGTGAGAGAACTAAATTTAATAAAAAAAAGAGAATAAACAAAGCTTCAATAATGAAGCGCTTATTGTATAAAAAGACAACTTAAAAGGAAGCGCTGCTAATTACTTAAAATAAACAGCCCTTCATTATTGTAGCGCTGTTTATTGTCTATACAATAAACAGGGCTTCATTATTGAAGCATGTTATTGTCCATTTTCAAGCAACTTCATAAATGTTGTTTTTTTGAAATACAATCAGCAGCGGCTTAATTTTCAGCGCTTTTAAGCGCTGTTTTAGGCTAAAAATAAGCGCTGTTTATTGCCAAAACTTGTTGTAGTGGAAGCAGCTAGGTTCCTGTCAAAACAGAGCTTGTTACAGGGGAGAGCATGGTGGAGACACAACCAAATTAGATGCTGAATTTTCGCTGGAGCCCACAAATGCCACACCCAACGCCAATCACTAGAGGGATCCCAACTCCTGTGATGTTCTAACAGCCAGGCATAACCAGCAGCGCAAGAGTACCTCCATGCTTTAGCGTTATCCCAAACCCAAGCATCCGGAATCGAGTCATGGAGCATGGCCAGAGGTGACTGATGAGTAATAAGGGCCATCACATTTGGCCTCATAGGCATATAGAGTGGCCCAAGGAGCCACGAACCAGTGGCCCAAATGTCCTTGAGAGTGAGGGCCGAATCTGAGATGTGGACGTAGTCCACTTTGTCACTGAGCAAGCCTTCCTTAGTCCAATCAGCAAACCAAATAGGTGTCGAGCCACACCCAATGCGAAATTTATAACCATCCCTGAGGGAATCAATGCAACGTAAAATGCTTTTCCAAATCACCGAGTCTTGACTTATCTTCTTAATCTGCCAAATAGAATTTTGACCAATATATTTATGTGACAACACCTGAACCCAAATCTTGTTCCCATCATGGAGTAAGCTCTAAACTAGCTTGCCAAGAAGAGCTAGATTAGCCAGTCTAGAGTCATGGATACCAAGGCCACCATAGCGCCTCAGAGAGGTCACCCTTTCTCAGTTAACTAAGCTCCACCCTCTTTTAACTCCATCCCCGCCCCAGATGAAGCTTCTGGTGATCCTGTCCAACTGGTCGCAGACGTTAATGGGAAGGTGATGAATTTGCATGGAGTAAACCGGGATGGAAGTGGTGACGGATTTGACAAGACACACTCTTCCCGCCTTGTTAAAGAGGTTGCCCTTCCAAGATGCCAACCGCCTTTGCATCTTGTCAATAATATGGTCATAAGTAGCCTTCGTGACCCTCCCTTGAACTAAAGGAAAGCCAAAGTAATGACCCAAATTCGCCACAAAAGAAATAGAGGACATGGCTTGGATAGCTTGTTTTCTATCACCAGGAATTAGCCTAAAGCACATCGCCTTGGATTTGTGGACATTCACTTTTAAACCAGAGGCCTGGCAGAAAGCCTCAAGGGTATCTAAAACCACCTGCACCTATTGGGTACTAGCTTCACAAAAAAGAAGAGCATCATCAGTAAACAAAAGATGGGAAAGGCCAGGCCCTCCCCTAGAAATATGAATAGGCTTCCATGTTCCTAAGTTAACCTCGTGCTGGATACTCAAAGCAAGCTTCTCCATACAAAGGACAAAAAGGTAAGGAGGCAAAGGGTCACCTTGCCGAAGGCCTTTAGAGGGTTTAAAATTCTCAGTCCTAGCACCATTTCACATAATAGCTAAATTGCTAGAACACACACAACTCATGATAAGACTAATAATGCCATGGGGAAAGTCAAACTCTTTTAAGGTCATCTCAAGAAAGTCCCAGTCTAATCTGTCATAGGCTTTCTCAAGGTCGACCTTAAAAGCAATAGTACCTTTTTTAGCTTGAGACTTATGCATGAAGTGGACTACCTCTTGAGCAATAATGGCATTGTCAAAAGTGCCTCTCCTCGGAATAAAGCTGCTCTAAAGAGGGCTAACCAGATCATCCAAGAAAGGATGCAGGCGGTTGACAATGACTTTAGTTACCACTTTAAAAATAACACTGCAAAGGCTGATGGGACGGAAGTTCTTCAGCTGAGTAGGATTATCCTCCTTAGGGATGAGAACCAGGAGGGTCTCTGCAATGGCTTCATCAATATACCCCATGCTAAAGGTGTTACGCACCAAGTGCCACACATCATCCCCCACCAAGTGCCAGAAGTGTTTTAAAGAAGAGCGGTTGGAAACCATCCGGCCCCGGGGCCTTATAAGACTTCATGCTAAAAACAGCTACCCTCACTTCCTCGTTCAGAACTGGGGAGGAAAGAGCATCCTTGCCTATGCGACTCAAACAAGGAAGGAGATGTACCTGAAGGCTCTTTGGGGTAGCTAGGTTGTCAGCAGCAAAAAGGTGCTGGTAAAAAGACAAAGCGGCTGCTTGAAGTCTGCTCTCCTCAGTACACCACCCCCCATCCTCCAAGAAGAGGCCCTGGATTTCATTTCTTCTACGTCTCACAACTGTTTGGGTATGAAAGAACTTGGTGTTGCGATCGCCAACACTCACCCACTTCTCTCTAGATTTCTGGTACTAAAGAAGCTCCTCTTGTCGGAGGACATTGTTATATTCTTTCTGGAGCTCAGCCTCTCTAATGGTGAGGATAGCGGAGTCCACAGTCTCTAAACACCGTTGAATAGCTCTCAACTGGTTCTCAATGTCCCACTTTCTCTGGAAGATATTGCCAAATACTTCCTCATTAAAGGTAATAGCATCTCTTTTCACTTGCTCTAGACTGGTAGGAACGATATGATTACCTTGGAGCCAAGCAGATTAGACAATCTCGGGGAACTGGGCGTGGGTAAGCCAAGCTGCCTGAAATCTAAAGGGTCTGGCTCTCCTGTCCGGGATAAATCCCTTCTCACACAAGAGAATGGGTTGATGATCATAATAAGAACGAAAGAGGTTCTCAACATAGGCTTCAGGGAACATATTCCGCCAATCACAATCCCCCAAGGCACGATCTAACCGCTTCGCTATCCTCTGAGCACCAGTTGTCTTTCTATACCAAGTATAAGTGCTACCCGTAGCTCCAAGGTCAATAAGGCGACAGTCTTCCAAAAAGGAGGTGAAAACCGCGGCCCTATTCTCATGAAAGGGCCCCCCTTTCACTTCTGAGGGCAAAAGGATCTTATTAAAATCACCAATCAACATCCAATGACCTGTGATGGTAGCCCGTATCTCCTTCAAATACGGTCAAAGATGGTCCCTATTAACTAGCTGAGGGCTAGCATAGGTTGTCGTGAGATACCACACTCTATTCATACGATCCAAAGAAAGGGTAATAGCCTGATGGAAAATATCAATAACAGAAATAACCAATACGTAGTCTTTTCTTTTCAAAACCCAAATACCACCTGCATGCCCAACAGCTTCGGAAATCGCACAAGGCACATAACCAATCCTTTCCCAAAAAGTAGCCGAGTAGGAGAACTGACAGTGAGTTTCCATAAGAATGACTAAAGTAGGTTGGTGTTTATGCATGAGGGAACGTGAATGTCTTCTCCCCTCTCTACCAATGGCACCCCTCAAGTTCCAACTAAGGACACTAAAAGCAGTTTGTAGTTGTACTAACGTTGGAAAACAATATGAAGAAGGGTAGCCACACCTCTGCACCACTACGTTGCATCTTGGACCATTGAGTCATCAGTCCAATCTTTCACTGTGGGCTCACCTCCACTCGCCTTAGAAATATCCATGTCATGTTGGGCCCGACTTGAGCTAGGCTCAGCTAAGGTGTTGATGATTGAGCTACCAGGGACACCCAGCCCACGAAGCGGCCCAACTTGATTACCTACTACCCATTCTAACTCAGAGTCAGTTTCATCCACGAATCTATACCTGTTCCCTTTAACATGGACCATATTCATTGTCGATTTGGCTCCATTCCCCAAATCAAAGATACGAACTCCATTAACCATAGATGAGCCCCGTGAAGCAATGACATTAGGATCCTTCGATCCACCAATGATCACCTTGTGACCAATTCTATTATCACGAGCGAAAGAAAGTTGCAGCGGTTTGGTGGAGGGTTCCTCTCTCCTCTGACGCTTCTTTTCCCATTGTTTAGACGGGTGGGGCCCCACACCATTGAGACTCAATTTTTGGAATTGACCTCCCTGATTCTCATTTAAAACATTCTTTGACTTTCCTTTACCTTTATCCTCATGCAAAAGGAGAGAGAACCTATTAATACTTGACTTTTGCTTATCAGCTTGAATATCACTCTTTTTAGAACCCCTATCCGCGGCTTCTTTTTCCTCGTAGCAGTCATCCAATCCCCATGCAAATCTTCATTAAATTTCTCTCCATCGTCACAAGTTTCCTTATTTGGCTTTTCTGCCAATGTAGCATCGCTAATCACGATAATTCCGGGATTAGGGCTAGTAACTGGTGCCTTGTCATTCTCGTTGAGAGGAGCATCCTTCCCACTCACCTCCGTCGTCGCCACCATGGACTTTTTTGGCAAGACACAGTTCCTCGTCACATGGCCATAGCAACCACACCTATTGCAAATAATATGCAGGCCTTCATATTGGATCTTGTGCCATATTCCCCTAAGCCAGATCTTCCCAACCACCAGTTTAGTGATATCTACACCCTTGCAAAGCGACCATGATCTATTATCAGGGCGCGTTCATCAACTTTAATAGGGGTACCAACGGCTGCGGCCATGGCTAGGAGAAGGTTCTCGTCATAGTATACGAGATTCATCCCAGGGAACCGAATCCAAACCAGGGCTTTAGTAATCTCAGTCCTCTCCGGAACAAAGTCAGGGCTTCACACTGATATGGCCAGGTAATGATCAAAGATCATCCATGGTCCTCCTCCAATGACCTTGTTTCTGTCCTCTTCCAAGTCAGATTTCGCCATAAAGAACCCATTGTCTAGCTCCATGATGTCAAAGCCACCTAAGAGATTCCAAGTGTTAGCTAGCTTGTATTGCATGGTTTTAAAACCAATTGTCTTCCCGAGGATCTTAACAACCAGCGCCTCCTTCCAAAGTTCACAAAGTTCCACAAACATCTTCTCATCCATAGTCACTTTAGGCAAGAGCCTATTCCCTCCTTCATATGTGATGGATATCAGCCCTTCCTTCATGAGGTCCATCCTTTCTCTCGATGGTGGAGCAGTTCTATTCCCCAAAAGCTTATCCCGAAAGGAGCAAGGAGAACTCAGGCCCGTCGTCTCGTCACCCCCCGTGTCCGGCAGCTTGTCCGGCAGGGGTGCATTGTCACGCGACGCTGTGAAAATCATAGGCTAAACCCTAGCAGAGCACTATTTACCGAGATTTAGAAATATCATCATCATAAACTCCATGTATTAAACCCGAGCATTAAAAATTTTAGCATTTTATTTTAGATTTTTCAAACGAATATATGAATAACTCCAAACGAAAGATGAGTAAACTTCCCCACAAATCCAGATACAATAACAACCACACATATGCTTTACAAAGTTGCATACACCAGTGAAATAAAAAAAAAGGACAAATTAGGGAGCAAAAGAATAGAAAATGTTTACCACATGGGTTCACATACCTAGCAGAGAAGACAAATGAAAAAGAGAAGGGTTCACCCACCTTGTTGAAGAAGAGTTTACTCGTTTTTATTAAACCGTCACAACAAAGTTTTATTTTTCTATTTCCTAGAAACTGCATATTCAATTTTCGTCCATGAAACCCATTACAGAAAACAAAATCCAGCATTAGAAGACCAGAAATTGAAGAAAACAAAGGAAAAATGAAGTAACCGAGAAAATAGCAACCATATGGATTTACCTTGTTGAACAAGTGCTCAACCATATATACCCAACCCTGTCGACCACGATTTTGTTTTATGCATCCCCATTTCAGATAACAAAATCCACCATTACTAGAACACAAAGTAGACATTTGAGGCGCAATGCGACATTTTGTAAAGGATATGTAATTCTCTGGGCAAGGCTCATCTTGTGCCTTTGCCTTGCAATAATTATATAATTGCTCTTTTGCTTTTGCAAAAAAAAAAAAGTAGAACACAATAGAGATAACGAAGAAGGGAAGATGGAAAGTGGAAGTGGTGAATAAGGGAGGAATTCACCATCGAGGAGGAAGAAGAAAAAGTGGTCGCGGTCTGAAACTACGGTATGGTGACGATATTCTCTAGCGCGGTGGTCGCCGGCGAAAGTGCTCTGATCACAAATCTTCTTGACGGGTTTTGATGTGGACGGTGTGAGGAGTCTTTTGATCGATTTAGTTTTTTCGTTGGTGGCCCACGGTGGTCGGGATCTCGCCGAAAAGTTTCGGTTAGGATTTTTGATTTGGCTCTGCTTTTGTGTGATTCTGCTATGGGTTTTGTAGAGAACCTTGAGAGCATCTTCGTGGTGGTTGTGGATTGCCGAGACAAGCCTGTGGAGGCCAAAAACTCGCCTGAGAGGCACTGTGTTCGTCCATCAACGTTGCTTTTTCGCGATTTGGAAGAGATAGATTTGTAGAGGATGAAGAGGGGAGAAGAACCGTGGTGGTGGCGCAGCCAAACGGCGCCGGATGACGCCGAAATAGCGATTGAAAGGCCACGACGGCAGATCTAGTGAGAGAGATGATAGTTCTCTCATTTTAGGAATGAAAGTGGCTTGTATACCCTATCCCAAAGGCTGAACGAAAATTAGGAGAGAGAAGTGAAGCTATTGGTTAGCCAATAGAGGTTTCTTGCTTGTGGTTCCATTGGTTCTTTTAGGATTCTTGCAATCCATCAAGGATAAGGTATTAGGATAAGATGTGTGAACTGACCCTAATACCCCTATAATTTGGGTGGGAAAATGGCATGGATGATTGGCGAGAGTGGCAGAACTCGCTTTAGAAGTATAAAGATATATATAATAAATTATACTTAGCTTATTGACAAAGCATACTTTAGATCTAGTAGCATTAAAGTTCAAAGTAAAAGGCCAAATCTAATTTAAAAATTAAATTTATAAGTTTAACTTAATTTTGAGGAGGTATATATATATATATATATATATAGAATAATAAATAAAGAGATCTAACTCATGTCATGTTTCAAAAGCGAAACACTTAACCAATAAAATTAGATGAAAATGAACATACAATTTGTCATTTAGGAGCATTTTACTCGCTGCATATCACACATAATAATCATATGAGCCTAGAGGCCAAAATTATAACTCACGGTTCACATACACCAGTTGTTTATTGAGTATAGCAAGGGGGCAATAGGAACCTAGAGGGCATGTTTCAAGAACAATATTTCAAATGCCCAATCTTATAGAAGCTATCTGTAGTCATCAATAATGAAGATAGAAATAAAAAAATTTAAACATTCTCATTATACTTACGTATCATGCAAGTGATCCCATGATGACAAAATAAGGCTTCACAACATGCTTGACATTTTGAAGTTCTTGCAGGTATCTCCTTTGAATTTTTAAGGTCAATCTTCTGCGTGGCTTGAGTGAACACTGAACACTCCATGCCCATCTGGCTCACGACCATAAACCCACAAAGTTAAATTGCAAATTTCGTTAGGTTTTAAATCTAAGTGCAAAGATTAAATAATTGGCACTAGTAGATCTCTCCATTAAACTACTCCCTCTTATCTATATTATAAAAAACAAAACTCTAATTCATACAAATTAAGAAAATGTTTTGAAATTAGCTAATTCTAATTAATACTCCTAAAAATTTAACTTTTTTCCAAATATACCATGTTCATAAATGATGGCTAATAATTAATGACACTTAATTCCCACAAATTCCACTAACTTAAATAGATTTGACTCCTCTAAAGTGAGCAATTCACCTTACATAATAAAGTAAGTAATCTCAACCATTGATGAGAAAATCAAGGGTTGATATTAACTATAGATGGATAACAAATCACTCTTAATTATCTCATATACAGTTAAATTACTTACTTTACTCTCTACTCACTTTAGAGGAGCCAAATCCAACTTAAATAACGGTATAATTGAAAATTAGCATATGCAACAATTACATATAATTAAATAAGAGTATGATTTTACCAGAAAAAAATTACAATTAGTCTGACACGGCATTTCATTTCCTTCCACTAATTTGGTTCTGGCTCTTATGCTACAATTTCCTCTTCATACTTCCTCTTAATAAAAAAAAAATATTACTCTCCTTGCTACAGTTACACAAGCACTAATATGATTATCTAAAATTTTCCTTGGAAAAAATTTAGGTGCTATTTGTGCCTTCCACCGATTATAAATTAATTTTTTTCATTTAAATTCAAATTCAAAATAATCCATTTTTTTTCTAACGGATAGTTAATCTATGTATTGAAATATGGTTGGAGAATAGAAAAAACTGCACACAAGGAACTACGCTTAAGTTTTGTCCATTCTCATTGATCTTAGTGTTATAACCTAATTTGATGCTATTATTTTCTTCTCTTAGTTGTTTAAAGACAGAAATCTGGTTACTCAGCTTGTGAGAAGAGCTGAAAGTGCTGGTTTCAAGGCAATTGTCCTTACTGCACACTCTCCAGTTCTTGGTCTTAGGGAGGCTGGAATTAAAAACAAGTTAACAGTAATTGGGAAATTTCAGTGGTAACAGTTTTTCTTACAAAACTATACAGTGATAAATAAATAAATAAATCTTCACCATTAAATTTATGTTCTCCTTGGTTTATTTGATGGGGTTTTGCACAGATTTACATTGTCACCATACGTGAGATTGAAGAATTTTGAAGGCATGGATCTCGAAAAGCTGGATAAGGTGTGTGATTTAGTAAGAAGTTTTGAAATCAGATGGTTTTTCCATTATTGTCATCTTAATCAATGTTGTTACTGTTGTTATTTACTACTGTTTGAGATTCACCTTGCAGAATAATAACTCTGGTCACACCTCTAATGTTAATAGCCTTTATGACCAGTCTCCCACCTGGAAGGTGATATAGGTCTTCACATTTATGATTTCCTAATCCATGACATTCCTAATCCAACAACAACGAGCTTCGAAGGTGAGAAACGCAAGCAGAGATGGTGGCGACACTGAGAGGAAGGAGTAACAATGGCGATGTTGAGAGAAACTCGAGAGAGAGAGATATGCGACAGTGGGACTGATTGGTACTGAGAAACGCGGGCTGAATTAAAATTAGTAGTTGACAATAAATAGCGTTTTATCTATGAAGCGCTACTTTAGGTCAGACAATAAGTAGCGCTTTCTATATTGGCGCTACTTTAGGTTAACACAATAAATAGCGCTTTTTGCATTAAGCGCTACTTTTTCTTGCGTCCTTCTTTAGATAGCGCTTCTCACTTTAAGCGCTATTTATTCCTCCACTATAAGTAGCGTTGATTTTATAAGCGCTATTTATTTCTTTACCTTCAGTAGCGTTTCTTAGTTAAACGCTACTTAAAGTACTCTACCTAATTTTAAGTAGCACTTCCATATTTAAACGCTATTTAAAGTGGCGCCATCTTTTAAAGAATCTGTTGTAGTGCTTGTAACAAGATGTGAAATGGCTTCAAACAATCACCTCATTGCCAATTTTAGTGAAGGGTATTTTTACTGCCGAAGATAGTAAGCCTATTAAACAGATATATTCTATGCTTTCCTATCCATTTGGTCTTTGTTAGGATTGTTTTCTAAGATTTAAATGTAACCCCATATCTTATGCTGATAATATAGCAAGGTTAGCTATACAAGCTGGTGCTGTTGGAATCATTGTTTCCAACCATGGTGCTCGCCAACTTGACTATGTCCCCAGGTCCGGCCCAACACCCATTGAGGCCTAAAGCGAATTCTGTAAGTGAGGTCTTTCCAGTCATTTATTTTACCATCTAAGTTAGATGGATTTACGGTACTCAATAGTTATTCGGTCAATTATATTAGTAAAAATAAATTTTTTGAGGCTTTTTTTAGTCAAAATTTTTTGAGGCCTAAAACCCTTACTTGGGTCGCTTTAGGGTTGGGCCAGCCCTGTATGTCCCTGTAACTATTATGGCTTTGGAAGAGGTGCCGTATCCTATGTTAGAATATATTGCTTATCATGACAATAATAGAAATCATGATCTCGTGTCATGAAAAATTAACCTTAGATCATAGTTGCATGAATTTAGGACACTCGATTTAAATAACCAAAAATAATTAGAAGGAATAAGGATACTTACCTCTTGAAGTAATCCTCTTTAAATCAATTTAATACTCTTTAATGGCTCTTTTGAATCAATTTAATAAAAAAGATATGGTCTTTCTCTCCTAGACGGGGTAGACGCAATCACCAAAAGGTTATTGTCATATACGAACACATATTTATAAAGTGGAGAAGAGACCTACTCTTTCAGGTAGGGTTACAATGGTTCTTCATATCATTTCATGAATAATCATATTTATTCAAATAATACCTTTTCATGAAAAGTTGCAATGGTTCCATTCAATTATAAGTTGCACTATATAAGTACACTTATCATGTGATGTCCAATATTCATTGATCACAAAATGAATATTCCAGGACCCATCAAGATATCATTCAACCAATGTTTTATAAATCAATAGAAAATAAAATTTTCTAACATCCTAATCACCTTTTGGAAATTTTTTATATTAATTGAAATAGAAATAAATCACTTCATGACAGTCTGATTTAGGTCTCTAGTGCTATCATTCTTGGTTGTGGAACATTTTTCGGTCCTATTGAATAATTTCCTCTTTCCAATTTTCTTCTACTATTGCAGATAATCCACACCCCCCCAAAAGGAAATGTAGAGATATTTCCTTTTAATATTTAGGGTCTTGGTAATTGCTTGGCTTGAATAGGTTGTGAAAGCTGCAGAAGGAAGAGTACCTGTTTTTACGGATGGTGGAGTCCGCCGAGGGACAGATGTTTTTAAAGCACTGGCTCTCGGAGCATCTGGTGTATTTGTAAGTATCTGAAAGAATCCTCAACATAAATTAATAAATTGTTGAATGTTTAACTTTAGTAAGTGGTATAATAATTGATACATGTTGAGATTCAAACAAGATAAATGGAACAACCTTCAATGGCAACCAATAACTAAATAATATCCAGCAATCAAACAATCAACAAGGTGCAATGAAAAATAACAAACAAAGGAGGTAGAGAGTAGAGAAGAAGACACCGCAATTTGGTTACGCAGTTCGGCCCCAAAGAAGATGGCCTACGTCTGCGGGAGAGAGCAGCCCTCCGTTTCACTATCAATGAGTCTTACAAGAGATTACAATTGCTTTGAACCCCCTTTACAATGTCCACAAAGAACAAACCCAAGAGTTCCCAATCCCTCTCTCTTTCCCTCTATGATAAACTCTCAAGAACAACAATAGAGAGAGCCTTCAAACCTCACTCTATTCTCTCTTAAGATCCCAAGGTGTTTACCCGTGTTTCAAACCCTAAAACCTCACAAAGACGCTAAAAAGCATTGCACACAACCCTAGAATAAATCACTCTCCGTCTTGATTTACTGCGGCCGGTTTATAGAAAAACCATTTGTGAATCGATTCACAGTCTAAGGTGAATCGATTCACCTAGTACAAAAAGCTTCCCCTGCACGAATTAATGAAGTGAATCGATTCCTGCAGGCTTCCCATGCGATTCACAGAGGCGTGCTTCGATTCCCAGAGAACCAAACATGCTTGAATCGATTCCCAGTGTTCAAGAAACACTTCCAAGCAATTCCATGATCCTCCAAACTGATTTTAAGGCACTCTAAACTCCACAATTCTCCACCTTGACTTCAAATCAGTGGTGATGCTCAACTTTATCCATCAACCACTAGCTGCTCTCTCCATCATTGGAATTACGTCTCAGAGAAATTCATCAAGTCCAAGCAATGCTTGAACTTTGATCTAGGTAATGACTTGGTGAATACATCCGCCGGGTTGTCCTCTGACGCAACCTTCTCAACCACAATTTCCTTAGATTCTACGACGTCTCTAATGAAATGTAAGCGGATATCAATGTGCTTTGTCCTTTCATGATACACTTGGTGATTTGCCAAGTGGATAGCACTTTGACTATCACAATGTACCTTCACACATCCTTGTGTAATTCCTAGCTCCCCAATCATACCTTTCAACCATATGGCCTCCTTCACCCCTTCAACTAGGCGATATACTCACTTTGAGTAGTAGATAAGCGCCACAACGGACTGTTGGTTAGCCTTCCAACTTATTGCCGCTCCAAACAATGTAAATACAAACCCGGATAAGGATTTCCTTGTATCCACATTTCTGCATAATCTGCATCTACATAACCCTCCAAAGCGTCTTCTCCTTGAGTTGCTCTTGTGTACCTCAAACCACCTTTGAGTGACCCATTCAAATACCTCAGAACCCACTTCGATTGCTTCCCGATGAGCTTGGCCGGATTTGCCATAAACCGACTTACTATGCTGACTGCATATGCTAAGTCTGGTCTACTACAAACCATGCCATACATGATGCTTCCTACCCCACTAGCATATGGAGTAGTATCCATCTTCCTGCTCTCCTCTTCGGACTCAGGAGCTTGTGTCACCGAGAGCTTTGTGTGATGACCCAAAGGAGTGCTAACCGGTTTAGCTTCATGCATCCTAAACCGCTCCACCACTTTCTTCAAGTACCCATGCTGAGATAAGAATAACTCACCCTTCTTCCGGTCCCTCATGATATCCATCCCAAGTATCCTCTTAGCGGCCCCAAGGTCCTTCATCTCAAATTCTGAATTTAGCTTCTCCTTGAGAATGTTAATCTCCTCTTTGCTAGAGCTTGCCATCAGGATGTCATCAACATAGAGAAGTAGGTAGAGAACCACTTTCTCATCCCTCTTCAAAATGTACACACAACTGTCGTACCCACTTCTCACAAATCCCGTCTTCCGAAGAAAATCGTCAAAACGAAGATACCATTGCCTAGGGCTTTGTTTCAACCCATACAAGGATTTCTTCAAAAGACATACCTTAGACTTGTCCTCTACAAAACCTTCTGGTTGTTGCATGTAGATTGTCTCTTCTAGGTCTCCATGTAAGAATGCGGTCTTCACGTCCATTTGTTCCAACTCAAGGTCGTCTTGATTCGATTGCCATAAGAACCCTTATGGAACAATGTTTCACCACGGGTGAGAAAATCTCGTTGTAATCAATTCCCTCAACACCTGTGAAACCCTTGGCCACAAGTCTTGCTTTATATCTTGGTTCTTCAATTCCTGAATGCCTTCCTTCTTCTTGAAGATCCACTTGCATCCAACCACCCTTTGCTTTTTAGGTAGTTTCACAAGTTTCAGTCTGGTTTTCTCCAATGAATTCATTTCCTCATTCACTTCCTCTAACCACTTGACCCTCTTTGCTCTCAATCGCTTCCCTGAATGTCTTTGGTTACGAGTCTTGCACATCTTCACCGCATTTAGAGCATAACAAATTAAGTCTGCATAGCCATATCTCTTAGGTGCCACGGTTTCCCTCCTTTCCCTATCTTTTGCCAATCGATAGCCAGGATCCACTGTTGGTTGTCTTCCTCTAGAACGATGGTGGAGAAGCTGTTCTCCTCTTCATCATTCCGGTCTCACTAGTGGAAGGCTCCACCTCAAACCGAGTCTTCTCTACCTCTGCTTACGAGTTACTATTCTCCAGGTCCTTGCACTTCATCCCCATACGAGTCTCATCAAAGTCACATCCTCGCTTATTATGAATCTTGATCCCCAGGCTCCATCTTCCACAGCCTTGTACCCTTCACACCTTCCGGATAGCCAATGAAGACACATTTCACAGCCCTGGCTTCAAGTTTGTCTTGTCTGACATGAGCAAATGCCAAAGCCCCGAAAACCTTCAATGTAGAATATTCTGCCGGTTTTCCACTCCAAACTTCCATAGGTGTCTTGAAGTTTAAAGCCGTTGATGGGCATCTGTTGATCAAGTAAGTCTTGTACTCACAGCTTCACCCCAGAAACTTTTAGGTAGCCCAGCTCCCAAAAGCATACATCTGACCCGCTCCAAAATAGTCCTGTTCATGCGTTCTGCCAGACCATTTTGTTGCGGTGTCCCTGCCACGGTCCTATGTCTCTTAATTCCCTGTTTCCTGCAAAACTCATTAAATTGCTCAAACAAACTCCAGTGCCATTATCGAGTCCTTAAAACTTTCAGTTTAATTCCTATTTGATTTCCTATGAGAGTATGCCATTCTTTGAATTTTTCAAATGTGTCACTTTTATTTTTCAAAATGTGAACCCATACTCTCCTAGAGAAATCATCAATCATGGTGAGAAAATAGGAACCCCCTCCATGAGTTGTCACTCTTGAGGACCCCAAAGGTCCGAAGTGAATATACTCAAAGGGCTTGCTAGAATGATGCATGCCACTTCCAAACTTAACCCTATGTTGTTTGCCTAGTATGCAATTATCACAAAATTCTAGCTTATCTAATTTATCACTACCTAGCAAACCTTGTTTAGCTAGTTCAACTAAACCTCTTTCACTAACATGCCCTAACCTTAAATGCCATAGTTTAGTTTTATCATGCGGAGCTTGACTAGCTAATGATGCATGCCCTATAACAGTACAACCATCTAATATGTATAAGCCACACATTTTAGATCCTTTAGCCATTACTAATGCACAATTCGAAATTTTAATCATGCCATGTTCAATCCTAGTACTATAGCCTAATCCATCAAACATGCTTATAGATAAAAGATTTCGTTTGAGTTCAGGAACATACCTCACATCTTGTAAAAGGAATTCACGGTTGTCAAACATCTTGAGACGAATCGAACCCATACCTTGCACCTTACAAGCTCGGTTGTCACCCAAAGTGACGACTCCACCTTCTTTAAGCTTCAAAGTCTCAAAGTATTCCTTCCTAGGACACATGTGATAAGAACATCCCTAGTCCATGACCCAGCTTCTTTTCAGATTCCAAACTCGACACCACTAGAGCCCCGCACTCTCATAACCATCCTCCATAGCAATTGCAACATCCACAGAATCACCCCGCCTCCCTTTCTCGTGACAGTCCTTCTTAAAGTGACCGGTCTTGTGACAATTGAAGCACTTATACTTCTTATTGTTCCCCTTGACTTGGACTTCGACCTAGAATTCTTCCCTTTGTTGTGGTTTCCTCTACTCTCACTTCTTCCCTTGACACACTTAAGCCTTCACCACTATCATCCACTTTCAAGTCTTGGAGCTTGGTTAGCTCCTTGGTCCTAATAGATTGTTGGACCTCCTCCAAAGTAATAGTGGACTCCTTGCCATAGAGGAGTGCATCCTTAAAGTGTTCAAAGGATCTAGGCAACGAATTCAATAAGAGCAGAGCCTTATCCTCGTCATCGAGCTTCACATCAATGTTCTGCAGGTCATCAATAATTTTGTTGAATTCTGCTAGTTGCTCCACAATAGGTTTGGTCTCTACCATCTTGAATGAGTAGAGATGTTGTTTCAGACATAACCTGTGGGCCAATGACTTTATCATGTACAACGATTCTAACTTTGCCCACATCTCCGTCGCGGTCTTCTCTCTTGCAACTTCCCTCAGTGCCTTATCGCCAAGGCACAAGATAATGGCACTTCTTGCCTTATCTATCATCTCCTTCTTCTCCGTTTGAGACAGAGTTGGCGGCATTCTTGCCTCACCCTTCAAGGCTTCAAAACACTTCTGTTGAATAAGTATTGCTTCCATCTTCACCTTCCATAGACCGAAGTCGTTGTTACCGGAAAATTTCTCGATGTCCCATTTAGTACCCATGGTGCTCACTTGAATGATTTGTTCCTCCCCACAGACGGCGCCACTTGTTGAGATTCAAACAAGATAAATGGAACAACCTTCAATGGCAACCAATAACTAAATAATATCCAGCAATCAAACAATCAACAAGGTGCAATGAAAAATAACAAACAAAGGAGGTAGAGAGTAGAGAAGACACCGCAATTTGGTTCTGTGATTCGGCCCCAAAGAAGATGGCCTACGTCTGCGGGAGAGAGCAGCCCTCCGTTTCACTATCAATGAGTCTTACAAGATATTACAATTGCTTTGAACCCCCTTTACAATGTCCACAAAGAACAAACCCAAGAGTTCCCAATCCCTCTCTCTTTCCCTCTATGATAAACTCTCAAGAACAACAATAGAGAGAGCCTTCAAACTCACTCTATTCTCTCTTAAGATCCCAAGGTGTTTACCCGTGTTTCCCAGCCCCTAAAACCTCACAAAGACGCTCAAAAACGGCTGCACACAACCCTAGAATAAATCTGCTCTCCGTACTGATTTCTGCAGCGCCGGTTTTATAGAAAAACCCGACTGTGAATCGATTCACAGTCTAAGGTGAATCGATTCACCTAGTACAAAAAGCTTCCCCTGCACGAATTAATGAAGTGAATCGATTCCTGCAGGCTTCCCATGCGATTCACAGAGGCGTGCTTCGATTCCCAGAGAACCAAACATGCTTGAATCGATTCCCATAGCTAGGGAATCGATTCCCAGTGTTCAAGAAACACTTCCAAGCAATTCCATGATCCTCCAAACTGATTTTAAGGCACTCTAAACTCCACAATACATGTGGCTTGTTTGCTTTGCTGAAGCACATCTCCATCACACACAGATATGTATTTCCTTCCACAAGAAACATATTTAAAAATTTCCTCAGAAAGAAAACTTACCAAAATATGATTTTCTCCTTCTCCTTTTATTTTAATTGCTTGGGCCTCAAAGATTCCTTTCTGAAGACCAGCTTTGCCGAATTTGACCTTAATATCAGGGCTCTAAAAAATATTAAATAATAAAATCAGTAATGTTGTTTAGTAGCGTTTTATTATATATAAATATGAATATAAATTTCGGATTGGAAGACCTGTGGTGTTCTCATTGGCTGCTGATGGTGAAGCTGGCGTAAGAAAAGTACTTGAGATGCTTCGTGATGAGTTTGAAATAACCATGGCACTCTGTGTTTGTCGTTCACTCAAGGAAATAACTCGTCACCATGTTGTGACTGAGTGGGACCGCCCAAGAATTGCTCCCAGGTTATGAGATGATTGGCAGGAGTTGGAACCAGAGGAGTTACTCATCATGAAACTGATAATATTGTGATAATAGCAAGAAGACAATAATTTTATTTGCATTTAATTGAATGGATACGTTCTTCTTTTGACAAAAATAAGCCAACAGTAATAAATTGTGAATAAATTGTGAATAAATAAGCCAAAAATAAGGTTATTGTGAATAAATTGTTCCTTTGGAACTGTAGAGGTGCCGGTAGTCCAGAATTTTTTCGTCTTGGCAAACAGTATATGGATAGTTTTCATCCTGATGTTGTTGTGGTGATGGAGTTGAGAGTAGATGCAGAGAGGCTGAGGAACACTTTCAATCTTTTAGGCTTTGATGGTTTCGAGTTTTCTAATGTGCGTGGCTTCTCAGGTGGTATCATTGTTGCCTGGAGGAGCGATAGAGTGGCTATTTCAGTCTTGATTAATAACTTTCAATTCCTCCACCTCAAAGTGAATTTGATGAGAGGTGAGGATTGGTTTTTCTCTGCTGTTTATGCCAGCCCTTCTGAGGAGAGGCGTGGAGAGTTGTGGAATGCTCTCAAAGATATTGCTAATGCTATGAGTGGTTCGTGGCTGTTGGCTGGGGATTTTAACGATATATTGGGTGCTCATGAAAAGAAAGGGGGGCTGATATCAACCAGAAGAAGTGTAGTACTTTTGCCGATAGAATTGATAGCTGCCAGCTGATGGACTTAGGCTCGGTGGGTTCTAAATACACTTGGCGAGGTCCTGAGTTGAATGGGGTTCGTATGTTTGAAAGACTTGACCGTGCTTTGTGCAATGATTCTTGGAGAGTTGATTTCCCCGAGGCCTTTGTAAAGGTTCTGCCCAGGCTTGATTTTTCGGATCATCATCCTCTTTTAATTTGTCCTTTTGGGACAAATGTTAATTTTAGAGCGCGTCCTTTTAGGTACGAAAGAGCCTGGCAAACTCACCCTGAGTACTTCAATGCTGTGAAAGAGTGTTGGAACACTTCTGTTGGGGTTAGACAGAACATTAGTAATTTGGAGAATCACTTTAAGGAGTGGAGTCAAACAGTTTTTGGTGATGTGCATAGAAGGAAGAAAATCATTTTGTCTAGAATTGGAGGGATTCAGAAAAAGTATGCTGAAGGTAGAGCCAATAGGCATCTGATTCAATTGGAGAAAACCCTTCAAAAAGATCTGAATTCGGTCCTTTATCAAGAAGAGCTGTTGTGGCATCAAAAGTCGAGAGCAAATTGGCTGAGTGATGGAGATAGAAATACAAGATATTACCATGTAAAGACCTTGAATCGTAGGAGAAGAAATAAGATCCTAGCTCTCAGAAACAATACTGGTCAGTGGATAGAGGAGGAAACAGCTTTGCAGAGTTTGGTGAATGCTTACTTCATCAATCTTTTCTCGGAAAGAAATGTTTTTGGCCACTGGTTTCATTCACGATTCACTTTCAACCCAATTCCGGAAGAGGTTAGAGCTAATTTGACTCTGCCTGTTGATAGTAAGGAGGTGAAGACAGCTTTGTTCAATATGGGTGCTTGGAAATCTCCAGGCCCGGATGGTTTCCCTCCAGGCTTTTTCCAAAAAGCTTGGCATGTGGTTGGGGAATCAGTGGTAGATTTTGTCAAGTTAGTTTGGATGGATCCTTCTGAGATAGCGCATGTCAATTTCACTGACATTTGCCTCATTCCTAAGGTGGAGAAGCCAGAATTTGTCAATCAATTTAGACCTATATCTCTGTGTAACACTATCTACAAGGTTGTTACGAAGGTGCTAGTCAATCGATTAAAACCTGTCATTGCTGAAATTATTTCTCCTTTCCAAACTGGTTTCATTCCAGGGAGAAAAATCCAGGAGAATATTGTGGTGGCTCAAGAGTTGGTGCACACCATGAAAAGAATGAGAGGCAGGAGGGGTTTCTTTGCTATTAAGGTGGACTTGGCTAAAGCTTATGATAAACTCAAATGGTCTTTTTATTTTGCAGGTTCTCAAAGAGGCTGATTTTCCGCTTGTTCTCATTAATCTCATTATGGCTTGCATAACCAGTGTGCAAACCAATGTTCTGTGGAATGGAAACAGATCTCCTTTCTTTCATCCTCAGAGAGGTATCAGGCAGGGGGACCCTTTGTCTCCCTATATCTTTGTGCTTTGTATGGATAAGCTTTCTCATCTCATCTCTCAAGCAGTGGAAGATGGTGATTGGAAGCCTATTAGAGCCGGTAGAAATGGTCCTTTAGTGTCTCATTTAATGTTTGCTGATGATCTCCTCCTATTTGGTGAAGCTTCTGATACTCAGATGGATTGTGTGAATGCCACTCTTTCCAAGTTTTGTGACATGTCGGGTCAGCAAGTTAGTGTGGAGAAGACTTCTATTCTTTTCTCCAAGAATGTTAGTGCAAATAGCAGGCGCCACTTGAGCATCAAGTCTGGTTTCAGAGAGGTCTATTCTTTGGGAAAATACCTAGGTGTGCCTTTGCTAGGTAGAGCCCCTAAGAAAGCCGATTTTAATTTTCTTCTTGATAGTGTGAAGAGGAAGTTGGCTGCTTGGGAAACTAAGCAGCTTTCTTTTGCGGGCAGATTGACATTGGCCAAATCTGTTATTGAAGCCCTTCCAATCTACTCTATGATGACCACTGCAGTGCCTAAAGCTTGCTTGCAGGAAATTCAGAAGCTGCAGAGAAACTTCATTTGGGGGGACAATGAGGAGCATAAAAGGCATCATGCCATTAGCTGGAACACTGTTATGCTGCCAAAGAATATTGGAGGTCTTGGTATTCGAAATCTAGCAGTAGTTAATGATGCTTGCTTAATGAAACTTGCTTGGGAATTTGACAAGGATCAACCAAATTTATGGTGTGATGTGCTGAGAGGAAAATATAGCAGACACAATGTGGATAATGATAATTGGATAGCTAAGGCTACTGATTCTAGCCTTTGGAAGCATTTGGTTAGCCTCCAGCCCCATCTTTATGATTTCTCTTATTGGGCTATAGGGAATGGTAAATCTGTCAAGGCTTGGCATGACTACTGGGTGTAGCCTGGTTTGAAATTGGGGTCTGTGGTAACCAACATTCCTTCTAATATGAATGCTTTAAGAGTGTGTGACTTGGTTGATGAATCGGGCAGCTGGAGATTTCAAGAGATGCAAGTGTTTCTCCCTCAAGGTGTGCTCAACAAAATTCGTGCTGTGTTGCCTCCTTCTGACAGTAGAGATGATGATTTGCGGCTTTGGCCTGGTAGTAAGCTTGGAGATTTCTCTGTGGTTGGGGCATATAATCTGTTATCTGGTGTGAATAGCTCGGCTAGATCTCATATCTGGTCTATTGTGTGGTGTCTTGCGGTTCCTGAAAGAGTTAGAACTTTCCTTTGGCTGGTAGTTCACAAGAGGCTAATGATAAATCAAAGGAAACATCGGTTTGGATTAGGAGATGCTTTTTGCTGCTATTGCAAAACTGTGGTGGAGTCTCCTCTTCATGTTCTCAGGGATTGTCCTTTAGCTACTGCTACTTGGATGCATCAGCTGAGACCGGATATGAGAGGTCAGTTTTTTATGGCCAACTATGAGCAATGGCTTCAGCTTAATCTCAGCAATCATGGGACTAAGATTGACACCTTTGACTGGAATATTATTTGGGCTGTTACTTGTCATCTCCTGTGGCATTGGAGAAACAAAGATTTGCAAGACAGTAACTTTACTAGACCTCCTAGACCTTGCAGGGAGGTGTACTTTAATTTTTTTTTTCATTATTAACAAAAGATACCGGAATAAGAAAGGGTAACACAGATAAAATACGAGCTTGTTTTATAGCAATCGTAATTAATCATTGTTGTTTTAAGGTCAATCTATTCACGCGTCTAGATAATATTTTTCCTTGTTGACTAACAAATCGATAAAGTAAAGTTGTGCTTTTATAATCAATTCGATCCCCCGATTGAATCGGGGACAAACTCGGATGAGAGAGTACAAGGATGCAGTGTCTCTCCATGTAGTGGCCTCTAGCAAGTCTATTCGGCTCTTGGATGTCAATTGGATTCCTCCACCCATTGATTGGGTGTGTTTGAACACGGATGGTGCCTCTAAGCAAGGGGGCTTGATTGCTGGTTGTGGTGGTCTGTTTAGAAACCATAATGCTCAGTGGATTTGCGGTTATTCTAAATTCTTGGGTAGTTGTCATGCGCTAATTGTCGAGCTTTGGGGAGTGTTTGAAGGCTTGCTGTTGGCTAGGGACCGTGGATTTGGTGCTATTGAGGTCCAAGTGGATGCTGCCACTGCTTGTCATATTGTGAATAATGATAATTCAGAGCGCTCAGTGGGTTGGAGCATTGTGCAGGAGATTCGTAAGCTGATGAGATTAGCTTGGCAAGTTAAGTTGATTCATATCTTTAGAGAGGCCAATCAATGTGCGGATAAATTGGCTAATATGGGTTGTCTTCAGAATATGCCCTTTATCATGTATGAGCAGTGTTCCCCCCAGATTGGTCACTTAGTGCTTGCTGATAGATTGGGAGTCTCTACTCCCCGCAGTGTTGCTTTGTAGTTGCTTGCTTTTTGGGCCTTTGGCCCCTTTTTTACCAAAAAAAAAAGAAGCCAAATCATTCCATTTTTTAGCGTTATTTTTTTAATTTTTATTTATAAGAGCCTAACTCTAAAGTTATGTTGGATGAAGAATCTTGCCTAATCAATATTCGTATTGGCTTTCAAAAGAATGTTGAATTTTAAGTGACACAACGGGTGCGTTTGATACACATCAAGGGACAGGACAAGCAGAACAATACAGGACAAGTCTCTGAGTTACTGGACAACTATTTGTCATATGTATCATTTGGTTGGCAATGGACAGGACAAACAAAATGTTGTAAAATTTACAGATATACCTTTTATAATACATAATATAAAATTATAATATAATATATAACATAAATATTATTTTATATATATATATATATAACAAAATATAAGATATAATATAAGACAATATAATATTAAAAATATGTTATATAAAGATAATATTAAATGATATATATTATTTTTTTTAAACTGTTCCGGACTGGGCCGAAGCCCAATCCGACGGTTCACGCGCGTAAGTCCCATCTCCGCACATAGTCTGCTTCACCACTCCGGAGCCGGGTCGACGTGGCTTATCCAACGGTCCTCAGCATTCCACCCCAGCTCATCACAGCTTGGCAAGGATCTGACGGCATCCCGGATCTCGCGGGAGCGGTTATCTCTCAGTAACCGTCCTCGAACAATATAAAGCGGATCTCCTTCACAGATCCAGGTATGATTTGATTCATCTCTGTAATTCCTCTCTTCCTTCCTAAACTGACTTAGGCATCGGAGTCCTTGCAGGTACACCACCCTGCACCACCCCGCACGCCGTCGACAACTGCTGCGAACAACGTCTCACTGCTTCCCTCCAGCCATCCCTGAGGTTCTGTTCAGAACATTGGCGCCGTCTGTGGGAAACTCTCTGTAATTTCATCTTTAGTTTCCGAAGTTTCTCTTCATCATTGATGATGACTGGATCGAAGCGCACCGTCGCTACTCGCAGCTCGCTCCACACAGATCTGAATCCACCAAATCCTTTGGTCATTCTGGTGGATCAAACTCAACCTGAACCTGTTCAACTCAATCTCGAATTTGAACAGCCGAGGAATGTTCCTTCGCCTCAGATTGATGCTGTTTCGTTCGTTACCACGGCGGTTACAACAGAAACAGGCGAGACCGCTCCTGCAACCGCCGCCTTCCTCCTCCGTGAGTTTCGAGAGTTCATACGAAGTCATGCTGAAGCGGTGCAGGTCCAGAATCAACACTTAGATCGCATGGAGAATTAGCAGAAAGAGATCTACGTTCGCGTCGCAATGCAGATCGAGAACAGAGCTGACCAGATCCTTCAGTCGCCTCAGAGATCCAGAGATTCCGTAACTCACAGATCTGTTCATCGTCGCCGCCGTGATGCAACTCCACGCCACTCTCCACATGCAACTCACCGCCGTAGTCGGTCTTTAGATCGCCCTTCACCTCACCACCGTAGATCTCATATCCGCTCTCCTCGGAGCGGAAGAAGAAATGAGAAAACACGGTGCTAGAGAGTTTGGCCTAAAAGCCTATCGTCAGGGCTTGAGAAGAGGAGCTCTCCACCGCTCGCCACCATTCTCCCGATCACTCTCCCCGTCGTAGAGATGTGACCGCAAGCAGCGATACATTGCCTCGAAGAACCACTACTCCCTCTCGCCGTCGGGGAAGGTCAGCTGAACGCGACTCTCACCGTCGCCGTGCTCACTCCCTTTCGTCCACCTCCCTACAGGGAGCAACACATGCGAGTCCTTGGGTCCTTTCACTTCCAAGATCATGAAGTTCCAAATTTCGAAGCATCTTCAGAAGCCACCATCCTTAGATTCGTATGATGGCACGACTAATCTAGATGAGCACATCGGTTATTTCGACACGGTCATGGGCTACCGAGGTGCCCACGGACCAGTCAAGTGCAGGATCTTTCCTCTAACTCTGAAGAAGGCGACCTTGTCTTGGTTCCAGGCCCTGAAGAAAAATTTTGTGGACTCGTGGTCCGAACTCACCGATCAATTCTCTGCCTACTTCACTGCGTCCAAAGTCCAACCAAAGTCCAAGGCGGCATTGGTCGCGATTCAGCAGAGAAAAGATGAATCTATCAGAGACTATATCGAGCGTTTTAACAAAGAAGCAATTTCTGTGAAAAAGTGTTCCGATGAGATGAAGTTGTATTTGCTGAAGCAAGGTTTGGTTGAAGGCAGTTTGTTCAGCGTCAACATTGGTGTCGACAAGCCAAAGACCTTAAACGACTTCCTTAAACGAGCCAAGAAGTACATGAATTATGAAGAGAAGTTGATGGCGTCGAAGGTCAAGGGCAAAACCCAGGAGAAGATCGGCGGACAGCGCGAAGACAGATCGCGCAGAGATAAAGAGAACCGACCTCCATCAAAGAGGTACGACGAAAACACTCCCTTGAATACCACACCAAAGTGTATTCTGAACGAATGCGCGAATACCAAATTCCGAGATGCTGGAGTCAAGTTCCCCCAGAAAGGCAAAGTGAAGCCCAATGCCGACAAGCCCGAGTATTATCACTTTCACAAGTGCGCTGGGCATGAGACTGATGAGTCTTTTCACTTGAAAGATGTGATAGAGCAGCTGATCCAGAAGGGGAGGTTATCGAAGTACGTGAAAATAAAACCGAGATCTGGCGATAGAAGGTCGAGGTCCAGATCACCTCGACCTGGGAGAAAGGAATCATCTTCTATAGCACAACTCGACGAGGCAGTTCGAGCCTCCGAAGAGAACAAAGAAAGACCTCGACCGCCCCCAGTCGCCCTTGTCATCTCTGGGGGGTTCTCCAACAAGGAAGGTGCGAGTATAAACTCAGCAAAGCGAAAGCTGAGAGAAACAATGTCGGTGTCCACTGTTTTTCCCTCATCTAACAGGCATAAGGGAAGACCTCCCCTCACCTTTTACGACGAAGACCTGGTGAATGGAAAGCCGAATTTTTTGATTCCCCTGTTGGTCAAAGCTTACATGGCCAACTTTGATGTTAGAAGAATATTAATAGATCTAGGGAGCTCGGCGGATATTATTTTCCATGAGTTGTTTAAGACCTTGAAGCTACCAGAGAAAGACGTCGTACCGTATCCGGGGTCTGATCTGACTGGTTTCAATGGCTCGAAAACGAAGCCTTTGGGCTACGTGGAATTGTTGGTGACCTTTGAAGAACCACCTGCCTCCAAGACTGTTAAAGTCTAGTTCATAGTACTTCCGTGCAAGTCTGTGTACAACTGCATCATTGGGCGCCCAACTCTGGGGGAGCTCGGGGCTGTGACCTCGATGGTCCATTTGAAGATGCATTTCCATAGTGATGACGACAGAGTCGTCACTATCGAAACCGATCAAGAAGCTGCTAGGAGATGCTACATCCTGTCCCTGAAGGTCGACGGGTCAGGTGATGAGAAGCAACCTCCCTTTGCTAAGAAGCAAGCTCTTGCCAAAGCCGCTTCAGAAGTCAACCTTGCTGATTTCGATGCCAGAATCGAGTTCGAAGATGAAGTCTAAGAGGATGATCCCCTGGCCCGAGAACTCCAGCAAAAGATCCAGAGGCCAGTGCCTGATGGCGAGTTTATCCGAGTTCAGCTGGGGGTTGATCTCGAAAAGACCGTGAAGCTTGGTGCAGACCTTCCCAGACAGGTTAAGCTACAGCTGATTGAGTGCCTGAAGTCCAATACTGACCTCTTCACTTGGACTGCTGCTGACATGCCAGGCATCTCTCCCGACATCGCCTGCCGTCAAATTGCTCTCGACCCTAAAGCCCGCTGGGTAGCTCAGCGACGTCGCAAGCAGGCCCCAGAGAAAGCTGAGGCTGCAGCCAAAGCAGTTGATGATCTTGTTAAGGCTGAGTTTATTAGGGAAGTTAAATACACTACATGGCTTTCTAACGTTGTACTAGTTAAAAAGTCTAATGGAAAGTGGCACATGTGTGTTGATTACACTGATCTTAACAAGGCATGGCCCAAGGACGCCTATCCCCTCCCGAATATCGATAGACTTGTCGATAATTCCTCCGGTTTTTGATTGCTTTCTTTTATGGACGCGTACTCTGGTTATAACCAGATCCCAATGCACCCTGCTGATCAAGAAAAAACTGCATTCATGACCGACAAAGGCAATTACTGCTACAAAGTAATGCCTTTTGGCCTCAAGAATGCTGGAGCCACGTATCAGTGCATGATGAACAAAGTATTTGCAAACCAGATCGGTAGAATGCTGGAGGTGTATATGGACAACATGATCGTGAAAACAGCATAGGAAACCGACCACGTGGTCGACCTAAAAGAAGTTTTTGCCGAAGTCCGACGACATAATATGAGGCTCAACCCTGCAAAATGCACTTTCGGGGTACGAGCTGGGAAATTCCTCGGTTTCTACTTAATCGAAAAAGGGATTGAGGCAAACCCTGACAAATGTCGAGCTGTCACTGAAATGCAACAGCCATCATCAAAGAAAAACATCCAGCAGCTCAATGGAATGCTCGCCTCGTTGACAGTGTTTATCTCGAAGTCAGCACAACACGCATTGCCCTTTTTCAATCTACTGAAGAAAGGAATTCAATTCGAATGGTCCCCCGAGTGCGAAGAAGCTTTGACGTAGGTAAAGCGCATCCTGTCTCAACCACCAGTCTTGATGAGACCATCCCCTAGGGAAGTACTTTATCTCTACCTAGCGGTAGCCGATGAAGCTCTAAGTGCCATCCTTATCCGTGAAACAGGTGAGGGCCAGAAACCCGTCCACTTTGTAAGCAAAGCAATTCAAGGCCCTGAGCTAAGATAACAAAAGATTGAGAAGGTTGCGCTAGCGTTGATAGTCGCAGCTCGACGGTTGAGACAGTACTTCTTAGTGCATCCCATAGTAGTTCGGACAGACCAACCCATCAAACAGATCCTATACAGGCCTGACTTGGCAGGATGTATGATCAAGTGGTCGGTTGAGTTGTCCGAATTCGGGATTACGTACGAGGCAAGACAGGCCATCAAAGCCCAATGCCTGGCAGATTTCGTCGTCGAGATGACTCCGGGAGCTGTAGAGCCTTGCTCTAAATGGACGGCTCACGTCGACAGATTATCCAACACAAAAGGCGGTGGCGCTGGGTTATTGTTCGAGAACGACAACGGGGTGATCATCGAGTTCTCCCTAGGATTTTCATTCCCCACTTCAAACAACCAAGCAGAGTATGAAGCATGTTTAACAGGGCTCACATTAGCTCGAGACTTCGGGGTTGGAGAAGTTAAACTCAAAACCAATTCTCAGTTGGTTGTACCCCAAATCAACGGAGAGTATCAGGCTAAAGACCCATTCCTCTAGAAATACCTAGCCTTGGTGAATAAGAAAATGAACGATTTCTCTACAATCAAGATTACACACGTCCCAAGAGAATAGAACACCCGAGCAGATATTCTGTCCAAACTTGCCAGCACAAGAACCTCGGGGAACAACAGATCTGTGATACAGGAAACACTGGCCAAACCTAGTATAACTTTGCTGGTCGACATCACCTCCGTCAAAATACCAGAGACTCTTCCAAAATTTTGCTTGGCAATCTCCCAGGCAAGCATTGATGACGTGGTCGCTAACCCAGACAATTGGATGAAACCCATTCAAAAGTTAATTCAACTCGGAGAGCTCCCAAATAAGGAAAAGGAGGCCACCAAAATTCGGAAGAAAACATGTTCTTACTCCATAATCGACAGCATCCTGTACAGAAGGGGGTTCTCCACCCCACTGTTGAAGCGTCTCGACGACGCCAAAGCCCAATATACATTGGCCGAAGTGCATGAAGGAATATGTGGGCAACACCTGGGAGGAAATTCCCTTGCGAAAAAAGTCCTTCGTGCAGGTTATTATTGGCCATCATTGGACGCAGACGCGAGGCTATTCGTTAAGAAATGTGACAAATGCCAGAGACATGACGACATCCACTTGGCTCCTCCAACAGTACCAACGTCCCTTTCGGCGTCGTGGCCCTTTGCCTGGTGGGGCATTGACATACTTGAACCATTTCCAATGGCTCCTGGACAGGTGAAGTATCTAGCCATCGCAGTAGATTACTTCACCAAATGGGTGGAGGCAGAAGCACTTGCAAAGATAACTGCAAAGAATTTGATTAAGTTCTTCAAAAGATACATCTTGACGAGGTTTAGGATACCCGAGGTCGTCGTTACCGACAACGGAACACAGTTCGTAAACCGTGGTTTTCGAAAGGCTTTGGAGGACCACAACATCAAATAACATTTCACCTCCGTAGAACATCCCAAGACGAGCTGCCAAGCTGAGGCCGTAAACCGGGTTATTTTGCGAGGTCTGAAACGAAGGTTAGATGAAGCAAAAGGGAATTGGGCGAAAGAACTTCCCCGAGTATTTTGGGCATATCGCACAACTCCACACTCAACAACAGGAGAATCCCCCTTCGGTCTCACATATGGGACATAGGCCGTTATTCCCGTCGAGATTGGAGAACTTAGTTGGAGAACTTCATATCCCCAACAAAGTGTCAATAACTATCAAAACTTGCGAGAAGAACTCGACCTCCTCAACGAGTGCAGAGAACTTGCAGCGCTCAAAGAGGTCGCAGTCAAGCAAAAAATCGTAGCAAGGTACAACCGAAGCGTGGTGCCTAGAGAATTCACGCCCGACGACTTCGTCCTCCGACGAGCTGATGTTGGTTTAAAAAATGCCCCGCAAGGGAAACTCGCGCCCAATTGGGAAGGCCCTTACCGAGTCATCACAAAGACCGGTACTGGCGCTTACACCCTTGAGACACTGCAAGGCCAGCGAGTTCCGAGGACTTGGAACGCAGCGAAGTTGAAGAAGTACTATAGCTAAAGTTAAATGTATCTGAAACATACAAATGTGAAGCAATAAAATACATTCGAAGAAAAACGAGTATGAAAGACTTGCTTTGTCAACAAGCCTCGTGCCCGAGTGCGTAAGCACCTTTGAACAAGCCTTGTGCCCGAGAGCACGAGCACGTTCTGAAAAGCCTCGTGCCCGAGTGCGCGAGCACCCTTGAACAAGCCTCGTGCCTGAGAGCACGAGCACGTTCTGCATAAGCACGTCCTGAAAAGCCTCGTGCCCGAGTGCGTGAGCACCCTTGAACGAGCCTCGTGCCCGAGAGCACGAGCGCGTTCTAAAAGCAAACAAGATGACAAGTAAAGCAAACAAGGTAAATATTTTGCTAATTCAAAGTTAAATGTCATTACAAACGTTTTGATTCATTACAAAACAGCAAAAGCAAAAAAGACAAATACGGGCAACAAAATCCTAAGACTTGGGAGGCATAGTCACTCCCGAAGTCGACGGAACTACTACTTCGGAATTCGAAGAGGGGACCACATTAGAAACCAGAGGAATAGCAACTTCAGAATACGGAGTGGGCCCGAGGAGAATGACCTCCTTCGTTTGACCATCCACTATTTTGTTCCCCTCGACAATCCCGGAAGGGGTCATTCTCGTTGTATTAAAGGTCAGATCAGGATTGAGAACCCTAATCTGGTCGACGGCATTGGCGAATAACTCGTCGCTAGCCTTCAGGATCAAGGCCACCATCTCTACATTCTCGGTCTCTAACTTTTTGACCTTCTCCGAGAGCAACGAAACTTCTTGATTTTCCTTTGAAAAGAGCTCAACCTCCGTACTTAATCCATCCATCTTGCGTTGGGATTCAAAGGCCTCCAACTTCAAACTTTCCTCTAACTTTTGAAGATCCTGGATCCTCTGCAAGAGTTGTCCACGTTCCTCAATCAAATTCTTCTTCTCGGAAGAAAGATTTTCGATCTGCCTTGACGCCTCGACCATCTGACCCTTGGACTTGGCCAGCTGAGCTTGTAGTTCAACTTCAAGACCTTCAAGGGACTTAATTTTTGCATCCAGTCCCAAATTACTCTTTCGAAGACTGTCGAGCTCGACCTCCAAGTGCCTGTTCTTTTCGAAAAGCCACTAGGAAATTAGAAAGTTCCGCAGCTTGTGAGTCATATTTTCAAAAAACATATTCTCCTTGGCATTCTCGGAGAGTTCGTTGAAGAAAGCCTTGTCTGAAGGAGGAATTAACCCCCCAACCTCTTCAACACTCACTGTCTCGCCACTAGACCAAACTGGTGGGACCTCGCCGTAAAGCTGGACCGCATCTTTTCCCTTGCCAGACTTCTCCCCGGTCTTCAAAGTGAGAGTGGGACCGAAGTCTTGGGTTGAGGAGGTTTCCTTTTCTTGGCGGAAGGCTACTCGACAACCTGGGCGGAAATTCGTTTACTTCCCAAAGGCACCTTTTCAACCACCTTCGCAACTACGGTTGAAACATCGACACTTTAAGTAGCTGAGGCTCCAGAAGACAGAGCAACAACAGAAGCAGTGTGGCTAGAACCTTCTCCAACTCCTGGGGAAGGAGTCTTTTCGACAGAAGCCTTCCTCTTCAAGCTTGCCAAAAACGCCGAAGTAGCCATTGAATCTGCGAAGATAAAAATGAGTCAGAATGATAAGAGGGGAACTATGAACAAGTAAATTTCTACAAATTTACCTAAACAGGCATTGGCTTCCTTTCCCGGAGACTAAAACTCCCTTTTTAGTCGTATGTTGTCGAGGTTTCAGTATCTCAACAAACTTGTGAATTTGTTTCAAACTGTATCGAGCATTATCGTCGAGTTTGTATGTGAATTCGCTCTTCTCGAATTGGAAATGCTTCTCGCTCCAATACAGTGGGAACCTCTCGCGCCAATCAATCATCACCTGCCCGTTCTTGTCAAGTACTTCTACAGGGGCACAAACATTTTCCATAGCAGTATTGTTGATGGCCTCGACAATGAAATACTTCGATTTAAACCCTCGATGAGATTCAGAGAATAGCTCAAAAACTTTCCCGTTCTGTTTTAACGAAACTCAACCTTGGCGTTTCGCTAGATCTGCCTCCGTCCACAAAGGGGAAAAAATAGAGAAGGACGTCTCGACCAAGGGATCGACGTTCAGATAAGGGCACAGTAGCTGGAATCCCCGAACAAACGCCCAAGGGTTCAGATGTAATTGTGAAGGAGCGACCTCTAAATGGTGTAAAACCGCTACTTCGAAGTCGGAAAAAGGTAACTTAAAACCCAAATCCTTAAAAAGGACCTCGTACATGAACATCAAAATACAATCAGATTGCGAGCAGATTCGAGCATCAAGATGGGGTCGGCAAATCTTCCAGTGTTCGAGGTTGCGGAGACCATCCGGGACGTCCATAGACTTCAACATCAGTAGAAAATTCTCTTTGGATGAGTACAAAGAGCGAGTACAAAGAGCATCTTCTACAATCGAACCGAAGTTTTTAGCATTTGGGGGCAGAACGAAGTCATTCCTCTGAAGTAATTTTTTACCCATATCCGATCTTGCTAAAGCACGTTCAGAATCGCCGGAAAAGAAGAAAGGGAATGAGACGAAGGTTTCTCAGAAATATGAAAGAGAAGCGAAAGTGAGAAAGGAAAAGGGGAGTGATGATTTATAACCCCCAGGTTGAAGCCAAACGACGTGACCCTTCTTCTCCTTTCTCTCCTCGCTGTTGATCTTGTCTGAGCGACGTGACCTTTCTTCTCCTTACTGTTGATCAAAAACATGTCACACCTATTTGACCTAGAGGCGTAGTGCAATAATGACTCTCCTCGAAACAACGCAACAATCTGAATCCCAAAGGTGGCTGACGTGACATTTTGAAATTCAAAATTAACGATTACGCACCTAGGCTTTGGTAGCGTTTCAGATCTCTTTTCTCTCAAAGGGACGACGAACATCTACGCTTCCTTTCAAACAATACCGAATGTCGACATCACCAAACTTCTATCACCACAACAAGTCACCACCTCGACACTCGAGCTGCCGACTTGGGGGGGCAACTGTTCCGGACTGGGCCGAAGCCCAATTCGATGGTTCACGTGTAAGGCCCATCTCCGCACATAGTCTGCTTCACCACTCCGAAGCCGGGTCAACGTGGCTTATCCAATGGTCCTCAACATTCCACCCCAGCTCATCACAGCCTGGCAAGGATCTGACGGCACCCCGGATCTCGCGGTAGCGGTTATCTCTCAGTAACCGTCCTCGAACCATATAAAATGGATCTCCTTCACAGATCCAGGTACAATTTGATTCATCTCTGCAATTCCTCTCCTCCTTCCTAAACTGACTTAGGCATCGGAGTCCTTGCAGGTACACCACCCTGCACCACACCGCACGCCGTCGACAACCGTTGGGAACAACGTTTCACTACTTCCCTCCGGCCATCCCTGAGGTTCTGTTCAGAACAAAAACAAATATATATTATAAGTTTATAACGAAAGTTTTTATGTTGTATGAGTATGCATTTTCGTTTTGTTTTTTATGCAATATGTTTCTCCGTTTTCGTTTTCCATCATCATATATATATATATATATAGAGAGAGAGAGCATAGTTATTAATTAGGAAAGGATAGTATCGTCTTTTCAGTAGTTTGTCTATTGGACAACTTTTTGTCTTATGGTTTATTGTAGGACAAAAAAAATTGGGTTTTTCTGCTATCCATTGTATCCTTTTTTGTCTAGTCCTTTGACCACTTTTTAAATCAAACATGGAAAATTTGATTTTGTGCTGTTCAGTCGCTTGATTTTTCGAAAATCAGACAGACCCAAACTGTGACAGAAATTGTTGTGCCCCTCGAGCTTGAAATGAAGAATTGGAAGGTTGATCTAATACTGAATTTTCAAAGATGGAAAAAGCCATGGGCCGGTGATCCTTGATATTTCTGAAATTTGGTCACTTTTTTGTTTATAGTTGTCCAGGACGACTCTAGAACTCTCCTTCTAACAATCTTCGTTGCTACTCTAAGTAGAGATCAAGTTACTTCAGAAGTATTTTTTATCATGCATACCAAATTTTAGAAAAAGTTGAACATTCATAGCTTTGTTATCATATGGTCAGCATTTTACTTATATTTTAAAAACTATATTATATGTTGAATTGAAGTTAATTGATGAAATATCAAATATGTTTATAATTTTATGGAGTTGATCTACTAAATATAAACTTTTAATTTGACGGTTCGATTGATAAAATTTAATGGTTATAGAGAGTTATTAAGTGGAATGAGTAAGTAGGTAGCTTGATATCTCTCTCTATATATATATAATATATTGAGAAATTTTAGAAAAAAAAATACTCAAATAGAATAAAAAAGGAAGAAGTTTAACTTACAGAAAAAAGACAAAAAAAAAATCACAAAAGAGGAAAAAAAATAAGTTTTAAAAACAAAAATCTTTTTTCTAACGGCAAATCGTTAGTATTTTTTTATTTTTGGTGTATCAAATCATTAGTATTTAGTCAAGAGCTATAATTTCTTTTTTACTTTTTTTTCCCTTTCCTGATATAACAAAAAATAGTTAATAATGTTAATGATGTTTGAACCCTGATCGCCTGATCTCCTTACTCCAACTCCTTGTCCCTTGACTCACCCTATGAGAATTTATACATGTATGATGTAAATACTTTATATTTTAAAATTAAAATTTGTTTGGAATAAATATTAATGAAAATCCTAACGTAGAGAGATCGTTGTGCTAAATTAAAATAGAGGAATGCTACGGACACTTTCTCTGACACACTTTCTTAAACACTCTCTCAATGATTGGGCCATGTCACACTTTTTTCCCCAAAATCAACTATTGGATTAAAAAATTACTATCATATAGATCATATCTGTAAATTTTAACATTAATCTATGATCATTTGCTATGTCATTAAGATGCGTCAAGATTAACGCCAACGTTACAAATAACGTTAATCTTGACGCATCTTGATGACATAGTAAATGATCATAGATTAATGTTAAAATTTACATATATGATCTATATGATATTAACTTTTAATCCAATTGTTTATTTTGGAAAAAAAAAGTGTGATGTAGCTCAATCACTAAGAAAGTGTTTAAAAGAGAGTGTCAAAGAGAGTGTCTATATCATTTCTCGTTAAAAATAATATGGTCATTACTAGAATTGTCAAATCCGGCTGCCCGGTCTAACCATGGAGCTATTTTAGATAAGAGTTTCAAAGGCTCCCATTTCCTATTGGTCAAAAGAAGGCTCCCAATTTCATGAAACAGATTTGTACTTTTGTCGCAACAGCCGTCAGCAGTGCTGAATTTGAAAAGTCAACTCACACGTGCCTATCTTTTTCTTTTAACGTGATTAATTTTGACGCATCTTAATGACATAGTAAATAATTATTGATTAATGTTAAAATTTATAGATATAGTATATATGATACTCCCTCCGGTCTTAAATATAAGAGACAAAACCTTAATTCATCAAAACCAAGAAAAACACTCTTTTTTTCAATGAAAAACACCTTTTTATCTCACATATCTCTTATATTTTGAAACCCTAAAAAACACCTTTTTTTCTCTTATATTGAAAACCGGAGGGAGTATTAACTTTTAATCCAATTATTAATTTTTTTAAAAAAAATATGACGTGACCTAATTATTAAAAAAATATTTAAAAAATAATATCAAAGAGAATATCCATAACCTTTCTCGTTAAAAATAATATGGTCGTTACGAAAATTGTCAAATCCGGCTACTCGGTCTAACAGGCTCCCATTTCCTACCGGTCAAAAAAAGGCTCCCAATTCCGTGAAGCAGATTTGTACTTTTTTTCGCAGCAGCCAGCAGCAGTGCTGAATTTGAAAAGCCAACTCACCAGTGCCCGTCTTTTTCTTTGAATGTGTTTGATTTGACGTTTGATGTGCTGACGAGGATATTCCATTATATTTCATTTCCCGCCTCTATTTCTTTCTTTGCCTCCGTAACCCACTCTTACACTTCTTCTCCCTTTCTCGTCATTTTTTTCTTCATCCTCCTTAGAAGGTTATCCACTTCTCCGCTTCAACTTATTTTTGCATTATTTTCATTCTTCTAAGTACCCGCTTTTAATTCCATGGTTGTGTGTGTGTTTTGGATCATAATTTTGTGTTATGTTAATTAGTAAGAAGTAAGAACATGATTAACTTCATTTTATACTCTTATTTTACGGGTCCTTCTTTTTGGACCTATTCATCACAATTAATCGTATTGTGGTGGGTATTAGTTTTTAAGGTTTAAAGGATCAGAAAGTCTTGATCTTTAACCTCCTGGTTTGTTTTTTTACATTACGGTTTGCTTCAAAATCTGGTTCTAGCTTACTTGTCAGAATTTGAGAGGGTAAATTAGACCTGGTATTGTTTGTGCTAAACTGCTAATACTCGTCAACATCTCATAAATTAAATCGTAAAGGTAGCAGAGAGTGGTGTTTGACATTCAAAAATTCAGAAGATCCTGCTTGTTGAGGTGCAACCAAAGTCTCACATAGACTAAACAAGAGGAAGAACAATGGTTTATAAGAAAGAAAATGTCCCATTGGTACGAGGCCTTTTGGGGAATATCCAAAAGCAAAACCATGAGGGCTTAAAGCCCAAAGTGGACAATATCATACCAATGTGGAGACATGTAATTCCGCTGGAGGGGAGGATGAACTATGGTCCTTTGTTTGAGGGGAAGATTGTTGGTTTGCAACCAAAGTCCCACATAGACTAAACAAGAGGAAGAACAATGGTTTATAAGAAAGAAAATGTCTCATTGGTATGAGGCCTTTTGGGGAATATCCAAAAGCAAAACCATGAGGGCTTAAAGCCCAAAGTGGACAATATTATACCAATGTGGAGACATGTAATACCCCTCGGTACCCTACACTGCTTTTTTATGTGGTGGGAAATGATGAGTCTTGAAGTTGATATGGAATGATGTCAACTTTTCTATTTCTTTTCAATAAAAAGATTACTATCTGATGATGGATAGTTTATGTCCTATACATACACATACATGCATGCATTTTGATGTGAGAATCTTACATAATAAGAAGACTGGTTGTTTTGGCTTTAGTTGACAGTGTCACATTGTCCATGACTGCATTTTGGCAGAATTCATACTTGTATTTGTAATGTTCTATACTTACACATACATGCATGTTTATAATGTTATGAATTCATACGTGTATTTGTATGTATAGATATTGCATACCATCTTTGGATTTGGAGTCCATTTGGTATGAATTCATGTTATTTTATCATTGTGCTTTAGGGATATCAATCAGGAAGATGGATTCGATAACGAATGTTACTGAGTATGAAGCAATTGCAAAGGAAAAACTGTCGAAGATGATATATGATTTCTATGCATCGGGGGCAGAGGATCAGTGGACTTTGAAAGAGAACCGAAATGCATTCTCAAGGATTCTGTAATCTACTTTCCTTTATTTAATTTTCATCTCCTCTATAACCTTGTATGCCCTGCTGAATCCCTTCTTTCAATATTTGATTTACTGAAAACAGGTTCAGGCCACGTATTCTTATTGATGTTAGCAATATAGACTTGACAACAACTGTTTTGGGCTTCAAAATATCAATGCCTATCATGGTTGCTCCCACATCCATGCAAAAGATGGCTCACCCTGAAGGTGTGTCTTCAAACTCATTTGTCTGTATTACATTATGATATTGCCAT
Organism: Calophaca sinica; assembly: GCA_037113605.1. Taxonomy (NCBI): domain Eukaryota; kingdom Viridiplantae; phylum Streptophyta; class Magnoliopsida; order Fabales; family Fabaceae; genus Calophaca; species Calophaca sinica. The sequence goes on from CM073737.1 coordinate 15,356,168, forward strand.
TGCATCCAGTATTTTATTGTTGTTGTTATATATATAACTACGGTACTCTCATTTCACAAAGCCAAAAACACAGAATTATGGTTTCCCATACTGAACTCTAACTGTTTTTTTATGATGCAGAAGTCCATGATTCTTAATTTTTTCAAACTACAATTGTGGAAAACTTCTAAATTAAAACAAATTATGCAATTTTTGTGTAGGAGAAAACGCCACCGCTAGGGCAGTATCAGCAGCTGGCACAATCATGGTTTGGTTTCCATTATATTGATTCTTTACTTTTTTTATTCATTAACATGAACTTTATTTGTTCCCTTGTAGTTACCTTATATATTTGTCTCTAAGTTAAAAGGGTAGAGGCCTACTTACTTCCAATCCTCTATGCATTTGTTATGCTTATTTGGTTTCCAGCTGATTCTTTTTGGTAATTTTTTGTCACAGACACTATCCACATCTGCTACTTCCAGTGTTGATGAGGTTGCTTCAACAGGCCCTGGCATTCGTTTTTTCCAACTCTATGTTAGTACATTGCCCTTATTTCTTATTTTATGATTCTATTTCCTGTGATGTGTTTGTCACATGTCTCTCCCTTGAATACAAGAACATTTCCTTGTCAAGGAAACAATTCTAAGCACCTTAGTTCAAAAGAGGAACTTGCTTTCAACATATGAACTGTTGTATGGTCTTTTTGTTGCACTTTTATTAATATCTTAATGTGTTGGCAAATTATGACTTGATTCCTGTTTACTTCCTTCCGTGGGGAAATTTATTGCTTTCATTTTGTTTCCTGCAATTTTTACCAGAAAATATCATAATAATTCCATAAGACATTTCCTTGACTAAGTAGCCTCTGGCTTTTATGCAATAATTACCTCCACATTTCATTTAATTACAAAATTTTATTCTCCTTGCTATAGTTACACAAGCACTTATATGATAATATAAAAACTCAGCTATCTTGTTTTATAACCTAATCTGTTGCTGTTCTCTTCTTCTCTTAGATGATTAAAGACAGAAATGTAGTTGCTCAGCTTGTGAGAAGAGCTGAATCTGCCGGTTTCAAGGCAATTGTCCTTACTGTGGACACTCCAATTCTTGGTCGTAGGGAGGCTGATATTAAAAACAGGTTGGGAATCATTTGGAAATTTCAATGCAAACAGTCTTTCTACAAAACTTTACATAGGTCATCATAGTTTGAATTGATAAATCTTCTGGTTTAAAATATATACTGATAGAAACAGAGAAGAACAAAAATGCACCGTGCGTAATTCATTGTGAAAATGAAATGAATTGATTGATCACCGAAACAGTTACAGAGAGGTAAATATATATATATATATATATATATATATATACATACAGCTGTGTTCACTAACTAACTGACATAGTGGTTAACATAACCATGGTTAATATATATATATATACAGCTGTGTTCACTAACTAACTGACATAGTGGTTAACATAACCATGGTTAACATAACCAATCGTAACTAACTTCTAACTCTTATAACTAACTCTAACTGACTTTATTTAATATTCTGATAGCCCCCCACAAGCTCAAGGGGGTTGAGAAGAGGAAACCACTTTGAGTTTGCTTCGTAGATCTTCCAAACGTGTGGAGGGAAGCGGTTTAGTAGAGGAGTCAGCTAGTTGAGCTACAGCAGGGACATGTTGAACCTGCAGAGTTTTGGAGACAACTCGTTCACGAACAAAGTGAATGTCTAGCTCAAGATGCTTGGTCCTTGCATGAAGAATAGGATTATGAGATAGGAGAACTGCACTGAGGTTATCATAGAGAAGCGTAGGTGTGGTAAAAGAGACTACTAGCTCATGTAGAAGTGATTGTATCCATAATATCTCTGCTGTGGTGTGCGCCATACCTCTATATTCGGCTTCGGCGGTGGAGTGAGCTACAAGAGACTGCTTCTTTGAGCTCCATGAAATTAGATTAGGACCAAAAAAGATGCACGATCCAGATGTTGACCGCCTGTCATCGGGATCACTTGCCCAATCGGAATCACAATATGCACGCAAAGTAAATTTTGTATTCTATTGAGCAGGATTCAGCGACAAGCCACAGTTTGAAGTACCCTTCAATTATCGAAGTATACGCTTTACAGCACGCCAATGAGTGTCAAGGGGATTAGACATGTATTGACACACTTTATTGACACTGAAAGACAGCTCAGGCCGTGTGAGAGTTACATACTGTAGAGCTCCTACAATAGAGCGATACAGCTGAGGGTCTTCAAAAGTATCAGTCCCATATCTGCTAAATTTACAGTTAGACATCATAGGGGATGCAATGGCATTAGGTTCCAACATATTTACACGCTGCAATAGGTCCCTAATATATTTGGATTATGTCAGAAGCATAGAACCATTAGCAAGATTCTTGACTTCAATGCCAAGAAAATAGTCAGGGCTGCCCTTTTGTTTTAGAGCAAACTGAGAGTGTAGCTTAGCAATGAGATCATGTATAAGTTTGGTGGAAGAACCAGTAATTAAAATATCATCCACATAAACTAAAACATAGAGACAAACTCCTTGTTTGGTGTAGGTAAACAAAGATGGATCATAGTGGCTAGAAACAAATCCAAATCTGAGAAGAGCATTAGTGAGCCTCTCATCCCAAGCACGAGGTGCTTGCTTTAAACCATAATAAAGTGCCCGATTCAGTTTGCACATAAGAGATTTGTCAGATGCCTCAAAACCAGGGGGTTGAATCATGTAAACTTCCTCTTGTAAGAAGCCATTGAGAAAGGCATTATTGATATCAATTTGTTGAATCTCCCACTTGTATGTTAAGGCCAAGGTTAAGATGATGCGAATGGTAACCGGTTTTACCATTGGAGAGAAAGTTTCACCAAAGTCAAAACCGGCTTGTTGGGGAAACCCCTTAGCTACCAACCTTGCCTTTTACTTGTTGATAGTGCCATCCGGATTCTCCTTTGTTCTAAACACTCACTTGCAGCCAATTGGTTTTTTGTGAGGTGGAGCGGGAACTAAAGTCCAGGTATTGTTGGCAAGCAGTGCATTATATTCAGCCTTCATAGCTTCCAACCAGTGTGGTTGTGACATAGCTTGCTTGACTGTTGTTGGTTCAACGTGAGCTAGAAAAATGCGAGGTTTTAGGTTCCCTGTCTTAGATCGGGTAACCATGGGATGTATATTTAAATTTGGAGCTGTTCCAGTTGAGGAAACAAGGTCTGTATGTGGATTAGCTGGATTTGTAGAGTGTGCAGAATTTAGTTGGAAGAAACCAGATCTGCAGAATTTGGATCTGCAGAATTGGAAGCAGGACTTGCTGAATTAATTGAATTAAGAGAACAGGAGGATGGTACCCCAGCTGAAGAATTAGGTAAGGGTGTGACAGAACAGGTAGGAGAATTTGAGACCAAAGGAATGACAACAGGAAATTTTGACTTAGACTTTAGTTACTGACTTCAACAGGAAAAAAGGGATTTGTAAGAAAATTTGAGTTCATTGAAGACTACATCTTTTGATATGTAGACTTTTCCTTCAGGAGATAAACATTTATATCCCTTGTGTTGAGGTGAAGGACCCAAATAGATACACTCAAGAGACCTAAATTGAAGTTTGTATTGATTGTAAGGCCTTGTAAAGGGAAAACATGCACAGCCAAAAATGCGAATTGCCTTATAATCAGGCAGAGAGTTGTAGAGAGCAAAACAAGGAGATATAAAATCAGATAAGGCAGTGACAGGCAATCTATTTATGAGATGCACAACATAGTGAAATTGTGATCCCAAAAATGTAAAGGCATGGAAACATGAGCAAGTAATGATAAGCCCGTTTCCACAATTTGTCTATGTTTCCTTTCCACGGTGCCATTTTGATATGAGGTATGAGGGCATGTAAGTCCATGCACAATACCATGATCATTTAGAAGTTTGGTAAAAGGTCTATATTCACCACCAAAATAAGATTGGACTGCTTTAATAGAGACTAAAAACTGAGTTTGAATCAACTTATGGAATTGAATAAAAGCTTGTAATGCACTGGATTTGTGAGTGAGAAAATAGATCCAAGTGTATTTGGTGGCAACATCCACAAATGTAATGTAATATGAGTAACCATTGTGAGAAGTGAAGGGGGCTGGACCCCGTAAATCAGTGTGAATGAGCTCAAATGCATGAGTGTGCTGTGTATTGGATGGAGGTGCATATAGTCTATTGCCTTGACAACATGCAACACAAAAATCAAGTGTTGTTTTATTTGACAATGGAATATTACAAAGGCTGAGAACACGTTTAACAGCATTAGAATTTGCATGCCCTAACCTACAATGCCAAGAATTCAAAGTAGTGGAATTACGAGAATTGGAAACAACAGAATTAACAGCAGTAGTATTATTCACAGATAGATTTGATGACTGAGGTAACAAGGCAGAACTAAAAGCAGACTTGGGAGGTTGCTTGAGAAGCTGAATCTGCTTGAAGTAATACAAGCCATCAGTTCTAAGACCACCTTCCAGCAAGATATTTCTAGATGCCTGCGATTTAACAAAGCAATTAGTAGGGTGGAATTCAAAGAAGACATGGTTATCTCTTGCAAATTTGGAAACTGAGATAAGATTCCTGGTGGTAGTTGGAACATGGAACATATTATTCAAGGCAAGAGTGATGTTAGATTTGTGAGGAGAGGCAAGCTTAGTTGAACCAACAAAATTAATAACCAAACCTTGGCCGTTGCCCATTTGAACTTGATCAGGACCAGTGTAGGGCACACTGTGAGCTATGTTCTGAGCATGAGGAGTTAAGTGGTGTGAGGCTCCAGAATCCGGATGCCAAAGCTGTGAATCAACACCTATAGGAATCACTAGGTTTTGTGTTGTAGGTACATGATGAGCAGCATAATATGCATTTGGTTGAGGCAATGGTGCTGAGGGAGCAAGATTCTGTGCCTATTGTTGAGTGGAGCTTGAAGGCACAAAATTTTGACCAAAACGATACCAACAATTGAGTGCATCGTGGCCATACTTAGAGCAAAGCTGACAGGTTGGACGATTTCCAATTCGACCTTGACCGCCACGGCCACCACGGTTGCCGCATCCTCGGCCATGCGCGAAGTGATAACCAGTATTGGAACTGTTGTGAGAAGAGGCATCTGCATTCTGATTTGTTTGAGCCATATTTACAGAGGCATTTGTGACTGAGAGTTCTTGACGAAACTTGTCAAGTTGCGATTCTTGAACTAGTAGCAGACCTTCAGTGTCCTCAAAGCGACAATGAATCAGGTCGTCCATAAATCATCATTACAAACGAACTGTATTCTTTAGGAAGACCGTCAAGAACATCATCGATTTGGCCTTGTTCAGAAATTGGATCTCCAATCGCGATTAAAGTATCTGAAATCGCTTTGATTCGAAGAAGATACTCAGAAATTGACCTGTTTGCTTTCTTGATTGTCTTCAATTCGGATCGTAATCGATGAACCTTTGCAAGAACACAAGGAAGCACCGAATCGGAGAGAGTAGATAACAGCCACATAAACAAACTCTGATCCTGAACCAACCATTGATCATAAACTTCTGACACAACGTCGAGTGCGCGATCCATTTCCGTTCCATATTTTGGCAGAATTTGAGGATTCACAACGAAGCGGTGTAGCTTGTGATGTAATCACACCTTCGACTTGCTGACTCCAGAGCAAGAAATTGTTGTCATCAAGCTTAATCGAGAGTTTTGGATGAAATAGAGTTGCTGAAGACGCAGAGTTTGGTGCTCCATTTGTCAGATTTGCAGAACCAAACGGAGTTGGTGATGGTGACGCCATGAACGAACCTTGAGAAACCCTAGGTCCAAGAAAAATTGGCTCTGATACCATGATAAATGCACCGTGTGTAATTCATTGTGAAAATGAAATGAATTGATTGATCACTGAAATAGTTACAGAGAGGTATATATATATATATATATACAGCTGTGTTCACTAACTAACTGACTTAGTGGTTAACATAACCATGGTTAACATAACCAATCGTAACTAACTTCTAACTCTTATAACTAACTCTAACTGACTTTATTTAATATTCTGATATATACTAATGGCTTGTTTGATTGGTTTTTGTACAGATTTACATTGCCATCACACCTGACCTTGAAAAATTTTGAAGGATTGGATCTTGGAAAGCTGGATAAGGTGTGTGATTAGTATGTCATTTAGAAATCAGATGGGTTTTTCAATTACTGGTTATCTTATTGTTGTTACTGTTGTTTGCTGTCTGGGATCACCTTGCAGACCAATGATCCAAGTCTAGCCTCTTATGTTGCAAGCCAAATTGACCCGTCACTTAGCTGGAAGGTGATGTTGATCTTTCACATATATGATTTGCTAGCCTTTGACATTGAATGTGGAATTAATAATACTATGGCAAAAAAACTTGTAACAGGATGTGAAATGGCTTCAAACAATCACCTCATTGCCAATTTTAGTGAAGGGTGTCCTTACTGCTGAAGATAGTAAGCTTATCAAACAGATACACTCCGATGCTTCCTGTCAATTTGATCTTGTTTAGGATTGTTTTTCTCTTCTTGAAAGTAATGCCATACTGTATGCTAACAATGCAGCTAAGTTAACTATACAAGCTGGAGCAGCCGGTATCATTGTTTCCAATCACGGTGCTCGCCAACTTGATTATGTCCCTGCAACTATTATGGCTTTGGAAGAGGTAATGCATCCTAAACATATCCGGAGATATTATTTTTATGTGGAAATACTATTTTTATAATGTCAAAATTTTCTTCTTTCGTGGACATTGTACCATCCCCTCACCATAAAAAATAAATTGCAGAGATAGTTCTTTGTAATTATTTGATTAAGGTTTTGGTTGCTCTTGCCTTGAATAGGTTGTGGAAGCTGCAGAAGGAAGAATTCCTGTTTTTCTGGATGGTGGAGTCCGTCGAGGGACAGATGTTTTTAAAGCACTGGCTCTCGGAGCATCTGGTGTATTTGTAAGTATATGAATTTTTTATAACCCTCATAACAAATTAAAATTCGGTAAGTGATATAAAATGATACATATGGCTTGTTTGCCTTACTGAAGCATATTTCATCATTTAATTCATTATTACCAAGTTTCGCAAAGAAGCATATGAATCAAATGTCTTGTCTGAAGACCAGTGACGTGGTTTGATTACAAGTGTTTCATTTGAGGCAGATGATATATTATAATATACTCCCTCCTGTCTCTATTATAAGCAACAAAAATCTCATATTTTTTGGTCTCAAATATAAGCAAATTTAACCAATTTTACACTAATATTCATAAAATACCCTACTTTTTTGTCTCGAAAACAGTAAAAGTAGCAGCCTGGGTCACTTTTTAGACGTGAACAGTAGCCGCCTGTGACACTTTTTGCAAAAAGCAGCAGCTGTTTTTTTTTTCTTCCTAAAAAACGAGACCGGAGGGAGTAGCTAGCTAGCACCACATTCCTCCTTGTTTACATATTTACCTTTCATTCTAAAATTTCAGATTGGAAGACCCGTGGTGTTTTCATTGGCTGCTGATGGTGAGGCTGGTGTAAGGAAAGTACTTCAGATGCTTCGTGACGAGTTTGAATTAACTATGGCACTATGCGGTTGCCGTTCACTCAAGGAGATAACACGGGACCATGTTGTCACGGAATGGGACCGCCCAAGAATTGCTCCCAGGTTATGAGATTAATTACAAGACTTCAGCTTGTTCTCCTATATAGCTGGAGCCTGAGAAGTTACACATCATGAACCTGGTGATAACAGGACTATTAGAATAACCTTTATTCTTATCTCATGTTTCAATAGAAAACTTATGTTTTGGACAATAAGCCATGAGCGATCTATTAGAAACTGCTGCTGCTTTGTTCACTTTATAGCTTAGTTTCTATCTAGACTCGTTTCGTTGCATTTGGTGCTGGGTTTTGGCAAACTCTTTAAACATTATTGCCACAAATAAGGAATTTTTTTTCCCCCTTAGCAAAAGCGGTTGTTTTATTGTCATGTATATTCCAGTTTTACCTTGTTAGATATTGTAACAACCTTGAATCACTAGACTTGTTTCCATCTGGACACGGTTCCTATGAACCATGTCTTAATTTTTTTTTTTTTTTTAAGGAATCCATTGAGATCAAGGCTTTTGGCTCTTTGGTGGATCTACGGAGTATCCCTATAAACTCAGGTTATTTAGACTTGTTATGGGACTGATCTCTGCTCGTATGTTTAGTCACACTTAATGTTCTTCATCCCTTTTAAAGACTGTGTTTAGCTGGAGTTGAACCACAGTCTTTTCCCACAAGTTTAGCTTGTGCAACTAATTGAGCCACGCCATTGGGTCTGACCCATGTCTTATTTTCCAATGAAACTGGTCATGATTAGGTAAATTTGTGTATTAAGTTCAGTCATTTTTACCTTATCATAGTCAAAAGATCCTTAATCTGAGGTATTCTTCTTGATGGGCCAACCTTACCGAGCATGGGCTATTCACTTAGTGCGGTTGCTGTTAGTCAGAAAAGATTGACAAAATTCAGTTGAAATTTATTAAAGGTTGATTATTGGATGGATTAAATAAAGGCTTAAATATGTTTTTAGTCCCTCAAGTTAGAGAAAAGTTCGGTTTTAGTCCCTTAAAAAAAATTTATCTGCTTTTGGTCCCTTTAGTTTGGAAATGTGTCATATTTAGTCCCTGCGAGTTTGGTTTTAGACCCTCAAAAAATTTTGTCTGCTTTTGGTCCCCTTAGTTTGGAAATATGTCATATTTGGTCCCTACGATTGTTTTTGTCTGCTTTTTAGTCCCTACTTTTGGTTTGGTTTTAGTACATCATCTCACGATTTAGTGCGTCATCGCACTCTCTCTCTATCTCTCCCTCTTTTTACAACCTCTTTAACACCAAGTTCGATGTTATTATTCCAAACAATATAAGACGAAAACAGACGTAGGGACTAAATGTGATACATTTATAAACTAACAGGACCAAAAGCAAATGAAATATTTTTGAGGGACTAAAACGAAACTCGCAGGGACTAAATGTGACACTTTTTCAAACTAGAGGGACCAAAATTAGACAAATTTTTTTTGAGGGACTAAAACCGAACTTTTTCCTAATTTGAGGGACTAAAAACACATTTAAGCCTTAAATAAATTAGTCACAATTACTCATTCATCCAAGAGTTGATAATACCGCGTTCTCATGAAAATTATAAAAATCTTATAAAAATATTAATTTAAACTATAAGAAATAAGTAAATTACCCAAAGCTCCAATGTTTTCATTAATTACCAAGCCATTTTTCATATGTAGGTTTTATTTTTCCGGAATATTTGTAACTCTTTTCCTTTCTTCATAACTGATGTGCATCGGATATCACTACAACAAAATTTGGCAATAAACAGCGCTTATTTTTAGCTTAAAACAGCGCTTAAAAGCGCTGAAAATTAAGCCGCTGCTGATTGTATTTCAAAAAACAATACATGGAACAATACAATGTGACAATAAATACTGGCTTCAATTAGGAAGCGCTTATTGTCGACAATAAATGACAATAATGAAGCTGCTTATTGTATAGACACAAACGCTTCCATACTCAAGCGCTGTTTATTTTGTATAATTAGCGCTTCCTTTTGAAAGCGCTTTTTTATACAATAAGCGTAACTTCATTATTGAAGTACTGCTTATTCTCTCTTTTTTTTTTATTAAATTTAGTTCTCTCACATTTACATTATATCTGCATGATAGTGATAACACAAAATGCAATCAAAATTGTCAACATTCCCAACATCAAAATTTAACATTATAATGTAATTTTTTCATAAATTCCTACATATCCTTACATTAACATAAATAAAGTACAATATATTTCACAGTCAAATTTACAATTATACTGAATAGATCACTAAAATATTGCACATGTCATGCTACAAATCCTACCTAAATAGTAATATTTTTTTCTTCTCACATCCAGAATTCTAAACATGCATACAAAGTCAAAATTCTAACAAAATTTTGGCAGTAGTTTTCTAAAATATGGACATTCCAAAATATAAAAATACTGTAAAACATAACATATCATACCAAATACCAACATAAAAATATATAAAATATTAGCCAACATAAAAGGAATTTTATTCCTAATTTCATGTGAACCTTTCCAATTCAAGTATGCTAAACTAAAAAAAAACCAAATTTAACAAAAACTCACGTAAACATTAATATTAATCTTCTTCTATCTCGCTTATAAATGATAAAATTTGTAGTAAAATATCGACACCACTCTTTCTTGAGTTCCTGATGATCAAAGTATGTGTCTAATTGACAATCGTGATAAGTAATCTTTTAAATAAAAATTAAATGAAGTTAGAATTGAACATAAACATTCAAATGGTATGAAAAGAAAAAAATTATATAAACTTTGAAATTGTTACAAACATACCTGTTGGAATTTCTGCTTGATTATGAACGAATATCCTTGAGAAACTTTAAAACATATCGGTCACAATCATCGAGTTTCTACATGAGGACACTATAAAACCAAAAATATGAAATTAATTGTTTTTATTTTTGCAATTTGAATAATTGCATAAAAATTTGATATAAATACTTTATCGGTATCCATTTAGGTGGAGTAAATTTAGAAAATCGAGACTTGTTTCTTCGAGCAAAGTAGGATTGCCCTAAGTGCAAAATCAAACAAAATCATTTAATATGGACACATAGGCTATATATATCAAATTTCTAACAAAATTTTGCTGCAGTCTCCCTAAAATATGGACATTCCAAAATTTATAAAACACCAGAACTTAAACAAATACCACCACCAAAGACAAGATGTCACGAGGCCAAACATAAACAAATAAACACTTCAATATTACAAGTAACTTAAACGTTTAAGAAATTGCATACATATATATATATATATATATATATATATATACATATCTATGATTTATACACACTTACCGATTGTACTTCTCTTTCATTGTTTTATGATGTTGATATGTACACGCAATGGATCAAGATAGTACACAACGCTTTGATTCAAGTTAATCGCTAACAATAACCAATGATCCCTACAAAATGTTGGACAAAAAAAATATAAGAAAGTAAACACATTTCAATAAATTTAGTTATATTGATTAAATTAAATGACTTTACACTACGTTGCAAGGTGACAAAAACAAAGTCTCAAAGTCGATTTGCTAATGTCAAGCTGGTGAATGACATACTGGACATGTCGACATTCCATGATCCCATATGTGTCCGTTAGGGTACAAAAATACAAACCTTTGAGTTTGTTCTTGTGGGATCAATATCTCTTGATACAAGTACTTAAATTAAAACATGCATACAAATTAATGCATTAACAATAACATAAATATTTAGTGTGAAAAAATAAAAATCATTGGATACTTTAAAATTTAATGCGCACTCGAGATATACACTAATAATGCTTTCACTTAACCATAGGTTGTCATTGGCACTTCTTGAAGTGCACCATCAACACCACTCTTGGGTCGTGCTCATAACCCAAAATTGATTCATCCATTGGTACTTTAATGGCATCTCGCTGCTCCATCTTTGTTGCAGCCATATGGACTCTAAGATAAATTGTAAAATCAGAGTGTGGAGTGAGGAGGCTGAGATACCATGACCTTCTTCACTGGAGATGTGAATGACTCCATTTGTTGTTGCTTGCCAACACTCTTGCTAGCTATAGGCAGCTTGCCCTTGCCTTTGTCCTTGGCTTTGGATGTTGGAGATACCTACATATTTTGCATTCCAACATATTGACTAGTTAGTGAGTGATCACCTAATTTAATAAATATATGCAGTATATGATAGTGAAGCATATACTTTAACATATACGTACCATATCACTTGTAACTACGAGGTGGTTTGGCCATGCCACATAGGTTCCTATTGCCTGTTCCACTAACAAAGACAACATCATATATTTTCGCTTCATGCATAGCCATGGAGGTAGGTTATAAATCACCAAAATCACAGGCCATGTACTGTGAGAGCTACTTTGAACACCATGTGGGTTAAATCCATCGAGACAATGCAAGTCGTGCAAGTTTCTTGGTTCATTCCCAAAATCAGGATAATCAATATCAATTTTTTTTTTTCCATCGAGGAGAATCACGTGCCGTAGCTTGCCATCTTGAATCCTTTTATCCTCATGCCATGTCAAGTTTTTTGCATCTTCTGAACTACAGTACATACGCCTGACTCTGGGAATTAATACCACAAAACCTTCTCTGGAGCCGAATCTTCCTTCTTATACCATTAGGCTTCACATTTAGTACACGACTTTAACGATGCATATTCATTACGAAATAAAATGCAATCGTTACGACAAGCGTGTATCTTCTCATAGCTCATGCCAATAAAGCGTAACATTTATTTAGCCTCATATGTCCGACTAGGAAGCACATTATCATTTGGCAACATATCTTTCAATAGTGTGAGTAAATCCGTAAAGCTCTTATCAGTCCATCTATTGCCCGATTTCAAGTTATACAACTTTAACATTGCCGATAAACTTGTAAATCTAGTACAACCCTCATATAACGGCTACTCCGCATCACTTATCAACTTCTCAAACATTTGAGGACAATCACGAAGATATTCTTCAACCGCATTTGACATCTCTTCAAAACGGTCGCCATCATATGTATTTGTACCGGTGTCATCTGATGCATATCTCCCACTATTCCCCATATTAGAAGATTCACCTCTTGTCTCCCATGCTTTGTCCAACAGGTATAACTTTGATCAATCCCATTCCTCCACTAAATGTCATTCCAATTCCCCAACGCTAACTTTGTTTGTATAACAACAACTTAAACAAGGACATATGATTCTACTATGATCACTTGTATGCCTAACTACAAACCCAATAAAATCTTGCACTCCATCCATATATTCCTTCAAGAAACGATTGGTAGACATCCACTTTCGATCCATATTTGCCTATGGATTGAGAGGTAAACAAATGTAAAACCCCATTTAAATAAAGCAAGACTAAAACTATCAACCGCCTTAAAATCAACATTTGCATCTAGATCAAAATTCTAACAAAATTTTGTGCAGTCTCCCCTAAAATATGGACATTCCAAAATATATACAATACCGTAACATTCCAAAATTCATTGTTCAAACCAAAAAAACCAAAATCAGTTCCACAACAAAAATTCATTGGTCATTTTTCCATTGATTCCCATCCGATATGCATATATTTACTAATCAGACATTTTAACAAACTCATTCCAAGCATCTTAACACTACTAATTTATCTCTGGACAACAGTGAACAAAATCAAACAAAATCAAACCCTTCTGATTCCAAACTGGTCAACAGTGAACAAAATCAAACAAAATCGAACAGAGACAAAAAACTAACGAACCACCAACAACAGAAACCAACGTGGAATCGAGATACAAAATGGAGACAGGGGCCATACCTGGAAATGACTAAATAGGAGTTTGGAGATGGAGGCGGGAGATTTTGAGGACTAGCGCCGCCACAGCCTTTGCTCGGATGGAGGGACGACTTGAGTTTTGACTGTCAGATTTCAGGTTTTGAGGACGCAGGACGAGCCTGATGGAGGATCTATTTGACGAGAGTTTTGACGAGCTCAGATTTGAGTTTTGAGGACGCCTGACGAAGCTCTGCTTTGGCTGACGACCTCGATTTCATTTTGGAGGATCTACGACGAGCTCGGTTTCCGCCGCTTTGACCCAGCTCGGCTTCGAGGCTTTGACTCCAGCTCACGATCTCCGCTTTTGAAGCACACCATCTCGCCGAGGGGACGATGGTATGGCAGATGGAGGCGGCAGCGGTGGAGTTTCGCTGAAGAGAGAGTCGATGCACGAGAGAGAAACAAAGGTTTCCGAGAAATGAGAGAGGAGGAAATACATATATTTAATAAACCCACCAAAAAACAACTTAGTAAGAAAGCGCCACTATTAGTAAGAAAAACAAATGCTTAAGTCTAAAAGCGCCGCTTATTCTAACACCAAAACAGCTTCCTACTACGGCTGCTTATTGTTCCTATGATCAAAAACAGCGCTTCATGTTTTGGAAGCTGCTTAATGTGCCAGTTCGCTTTTTATTATTTAAATATAAAACAATGCTTAAAGGACTAAGCTACTGCTTATTATATGTACTAAACAGTAGCGCTTAGTTAGTAAGCGCTGTTTATTGTTTACGTATGACATAAAGTAGCGTTTTTTATTTTAAGCGCTGCTTAAAGGAGCGCCATCTTTTTTAGAATTTGTTGTAGTGTATCCAATGTCTATAAAAATTTTGTTAGAAAACCCTAGTAAGTAGTTTTTTTTAAAGGAAAACAAAAAAAAACGATCGCAGAAATAAACAAGGTTAGTAATGCAAATAAATAGTTCTCACAATTATGGTCTGTTCTCTTTTAAAAAATTTGTTTCCTTCCAAGAGATTAAAAAAAAAAACTTGAATTTTCACTCCATAACACATCCTTCACCCCACCCTAGAGATAGAAAGAGAGACATTATATTTTGAGCCGACAAAGGAAAATATACAAATACGGGGTACAAGAGGTACCTAACCCATATACACCAAGGGAGACAAGAAAAGGAAAGTAAGAACCGGATTTAAAGGGAACAACGGCCACCAAACCCTCATGGCGAGAAGAATTAACTAATTCCTAAAGATACAATCTAATGGCTCTACACACCTTTCATAAAAAAAAAGCAGGGACTACGTTTCAACCTGACCAATAACCATATCCAAGATTGTTAGATAATATTAGGCCTTTATTTGCTTAATGATAGTTTAGTCTTTTTGTTATATATATATATATATATATATATTTGATACCAAGAGGGGTTCCGAAGCAGAAGGTAAAAACTAAAAGGGAAAGAGGGAAGAGAAGTAGGATGCAGACGGACTGCTCAGCATATATACAGAGTTATAAAAATAGAAATTAAGTGTAGAAAGTAAAAGACAGAAAGTAAATAACAAGAAAATACATGCTGAAAATAAATAATAAGAAGATTAGGAGGTAGAACCGACCATGGAATGAAAAATAAACAAGAGATTATTTACTGAAACTAGAAATTGAAAGTACAAAGATTGAAGAATAGATTGAAAATACAGAGATTGAAAATGAAAAGAAAGAAGAAAGGCTTACTCAGAGCATCTCTCTCTAACTTCTCACTAAACTGAGTAAATAAAAGGGTGTCTTACAATAAAGCCTGAACACCCTATTTATAGATCTGAGATTGAACTGTTTCTACAGTTCCAATAGGTTACCGATACTATTTGAAACTATTGGCTACAGTAAAAATTCAAAATGCTACAGTGCCAAATAAGACAAATTACTATTTGGAAATCATCAGCAGAATTGACGGAAGAATAGATTTCAAAACAGTCGTCCTCATTTCGGTAAAATGGGTCTTCTGTTGTTGATGATTCTGAAGAAGGGGGAAGGACTTGCTTCTTGCTCTTCTTTTTTGATTGTTTAGACGAGGATGACGGGAGAACTTGCTTTCCTTTTTCCTTGTCAGAAGACTGCTTTTGCAAAAGTTGAACAATGTTCTGGAGATTGTGTAGAACATCTTCTTCTGAGGATGAAGCTACAAGTGCAGCTGCAATGTGTGCCTTTTGATTGAGAAGAAGGCATGTGCTAGGCTCTGCAAACTTCAAAAATTTTGGATTATTTTTAAACCAAATTTTCACATTTTCTTGAGAGGCTCTTGATCCATCAAAGCTGGACCACCATTTAACAAAAACTTAGTTTTTAGGACTGAACTTTCTCCAAACTTATATTGTCATGAGAAAACCCATGATAGAGAAAATTTGATAACAAAAGTTTAATTCAATTGGAAGATTGTCAAATTCTGTGTTGAATTTTCTGGAAAAGAATTGAAATCCTTCTTGGACATCCGAAGGAAGAATATCAGGAATTGGGCCAAAGAAATCCCACCATTGGAGGAACCAATTTGGAAAAGAATAGTCGACTCCTATTTTAAAATAGATTAACCAGGAATGTTTGAATGATTTGTTTTGTAACCCAAGAATCATGTAATCCCAAGCTTTGATATGATCCCAGTAATGTAACCTATCGGGTCAAAGATACCAGAAATTTTCTTTGGGTTTATTTGCATTCTGTCCCAAAGCTAAGGGAGTTAAAACTTTCAGGATTTGGAGGGTTGAATGGGTTTTGATTGAATCATCTCTAGAGTCTTTGTAATGTTTGATGGCAACAGATTTAGAATCTATGAGTATGTTTTCATAGAATAATTGAGTTTTGTTTGGAACCAAAGGTACA
This sequence comes from Calophaca sinica, assembly GCA_037113605.1. NCBI lineage: Eukaryota > Viridiplantae > Streptophyta > Magnoliopsida > Fabales > Fabaceae > Calophaca > Calophaca sinica. Next base: position 15,372,469 of record CM073737.1, read on the forward strand.
AATTGAAACCTGGGAGGAAATATTTTGGAAGGAATTTTGTTTGGATTTTTATCCCAGTATTCTGATTCTAATCTCACTACTAGCCAAATTTTAGGTTTTGGGATGTAATGAGTTCGGGAAGTTCGGGCTGAACTGGAAGAAATTGGTTTTAGATTTACTTGGACTATTTGGTTTTTCTTGGTTCTGGATCATGAGATCCAGAGATGGAAGATCTTGGTCACTGTTTTCTTCAGCCATGCTGGCCCAAGTCTTTTTGGGTAATTTGGTTAAGCCTTGTTCTTGGAAGGCTAGAAGTGTTTGGATTGTGAAGGCATAGTCTTTTTTGGTCTATTTGGAAGTTTGAGTAGAAGATTTGGCCCAAGTCTTTTTGGGTAATTTGGTTAAGCCTTGTTCTTGGAAGGCTAGAAGTGTTTGGATTGTGAAGGCATAGTCTTTTTTGGTCTGTTTGGAAGTTTAAGTAGAAGATTGATTTGAAATTTTCTGGGTTGATGACCCAGATGGTTGGTTTTGGGTAGATGACCCAAACTAGACTTAGGTGGATGACCCAATTAATTGGTTTTGGGTTGATGACGCAGTTTGATCTTGGGTTGGAGACCCAGTTTGCTTTTTGGTAGACCTAGTAATTAATGATGCCAAAACAAGTTTACCTCTACCTCTTCCCCGAGAGGAAGAAGACCTGGATATCATGTTAATCTTGTCCATGTAAATATTCACGAGTCAGATAGTCAGGGAGAACATTTGCTGAGCTTTTAAGATGTTCAATTTCACAATAAAAAAAATGCTCAAAATTGCTTGCCATCTGGCAAAAATCTGTATTAATGCAAGATTTTTAACATCTTTTTGTAAAATATATTTTGCATATTTGCAATCAACACGAACCAAAAACTTTTGATTTAGTAAATCAGATTGGAATTTTGAAATTGATAAAACAATTGCTAAAACTTCTTTTTTAACAGTTGAGTACTTTTTTGGTGCTAGATTCCAGTGTTTGGAAGTAAAGACAATTACTTGCTCTGTATCAGAAATTCTTTGTTTAAGATTGCCACCATAACCTATGTCAGAGGCATCAGTTTCAACAATCTTGAAAGCTTGAGGATTGGGCAAGTAAAGACATGGAAGATTCTTTACTTGAGATTTAATCTGTTTGACAACATTGGTATGAACATCTGTCCAAGGAGGACGATCATTTTTAAGGCGATCATGAAGTGGTTTGATAAGATTGCTAAGTTGAGGAAAGAAATATGAGACATAGTTAAGACATCCTAGAAATCTTTGTAACTGAGTTTTATTAATAATTTGATTAGGAAACTTGTCCGTATACTCAATAGCACGATTGATAGGAACAATAGTTCTCTGATGAATTTTATGACCAAGAAATCTGATTTTAGTTTTGAAACAAATTAATTTTTGTTTTGGAAACAGCAAGACCATTTCTTTTTATAATGAAAATAAAAATGTTAATGTGTTTGAAGTGTTGGTCAATAGATTGAGAAAATATTAATACATCATTAATGTATACAATGGAAAATTTAGAATAAGGATTGAAAATTTCATTCATTATCCTTTGATATTCAGAAGGAGCATTTTTCAAACCGAAGGGGATAGTAAAGACTGTTTTATACCTATCTTCTTTAATATGAATTTACCAAAATCCAGATTTCATATCAAATTTTGAAAAGATTTTTGCATTATGCAATCTATTTAAAAGATCCTTTTTATTTGGAATTGAGTATCTAATCCAGCAGAGTGCTTGATTAAGAGGTTTATAATTGATAACAAGCCTAGATGTTCCTCTTTCAATTTCAGCTTGTTTTTTAACATAAAAAGCAAAACAAGACCAAAGACTTTTGCTCTTGCGAATTAGACCTTTATCTAATAAGTCTTTGATTTCTTTTTGGCAAAATTGAAGAAGTTCTTCATTCATTTGAATTGGCTTAGCTTTTGTTGGGATTTGTTTTTCTTTAAAATCCTTTTCATAAGGAAGATCAACAATGTGTTGTTTCCTTTCCCAAAAAGTATTAGGTAAATCCGAATAAATGAAAGTTTGAATTTGACTTAAAAGATTTTTAATCTTTTGTTTTTAATCTTTTGTTGAGTATTTGATTGCTGTAATTAATTTTCTATATTCCTGAAAGAAATTTCTTCTTTAAGAAAATTGATTTGATTTTCTTTATAAGAAATTGGATTTAAATCTCTGATGATGGGTTTTTTCAAAAATTTGAAAATAATTGGTTGTCTTAAATGTTGGGCAATAATCCCATCTTCAGTAGTTTGATAAGGAAATAGTAATCTAATGAACTGAGTCCCCAAAATCACTTTGTTTTTCAGGTTTTTAACTAACAAGAAAGATGTTTCAATCTTAAGACTCTGGTTTTCTATTATAGCAGAGGACAATTTGTAATTGATTTTTAGCTTAAAACCATTAGCAGCACTAAGTTGTTCAGATGTTTTTTCAAAGTATTTAGTAGGGATCAAACCTTCTAAAATATAGTTTAAGTCAGCTCCGGTATCAAATAAAGCTGTGGTTTCAAGGACAAATTCACCTATGATAATTTTGATGTTTATATAAAACTTTTGGATTTTAACATAATTGATTAATCCTAAAAAATTCATTAGTTATGTCAAGGAAATTTTTCATCTTTTTTAGAAGTAGATGCTTTTGAGGAAGAATCTGCTTCAGAGGAAGAATTTTCTTCAGACCAACTATTTTTCCAATGATCTAAGACTAATTGCTGTTCAGATTGTTTTTGCTTTAATTCTTTGATCTCAAATTTTAAATTATTAATCTGAAATTGAAGATCTTGGATAGTAACAGGCTTGGCACAATTTTTTTTAGTCTTTTAAAAGTTTCTTTGAGATTAAACTTATTAGAAACTAAAGGATTTTTAGGAGGTTTAGTCACTAAGGAAGATTTTAATTTTTCTAAATATTTCATTTTTTCTTGGGGGTTAGGAATGACATTAATGGCTTCGAAAATGAGATCTTGCTCCTTAGTTAAAATATTGACCTGACTAGGAGATTCGGATTCTGATAAATCATCATCTTGAATTTGAATTAAGTTTTCAGAAGATTTATTAGAAGATTCTTCAAAAGATTCTTCTTCTTCAGAGGATTCAATTAACATATTATTAGTTTATCCTCAATATCTTGGTCTAGGTTTAAGGCTTTGATTTTTCCTTTTAACCTATAATATCTACTAATCTAACCAGGTTTACCACATTTATAGCAAACTATTTTATCTTTAGATTTTGTATGAGAATTGTGCTTTTCATAAGTATTTTTGGCAGATTGGTTTTTGGGTTTTGATTTTGATTTATCAAAACGCTTTTTCTATAATATCGAGGTTTGGGAGGACCAAAATGATGTTTCGGTTTGGGCTTGGACCTAGGTTTCTTAGCACAAGGTAATCCAAATTGTTCACAAAAAGTCCCTACGGGTTTGGGCTTTTTCTTTGGCAAATGTCCATAACTTAATTTCTCATAAGGGACTTCTCCATTAGGGTTTTAGCTTCTAAGTTTTTCTCTAACTTTGTCACCAAGAGATTTGGGAAGACCAGCTAAGAATTTTTCTTTCTAAAATGCTTGTTGGCTGTCTTCTCTAGTGTATACTGTAGTTAGGAAGGTATCTTCATACCATCTAAAGTCACCTAGAGATTTATACCTAAGATTGGATAATAGCTCTGCCAACCTATCTTTAATTAAAGAGGGATCTCCAATAAAGAGTTGAGCTATTGTAAAAATTAAAGTATTTACTGCATTTGGGATGCTTTCTCCATTTTCTAAGATTGGAGTGCTATTAGACTCTTGTTTGACAGTAGTGAGAATTAATTGTTTTTCACTTTCAGTGAGATAATTATCCCACCAACCTTTGAGTTGGCCACAAAAACCTACAACTAAGATTTCAACTGTCATAGTTTCTGGACAATCATTGGAGGTTTCATAAGTTGTGGCAACCATGGTCATATTTTGGAGAATTTCAGTTGTGCCATATTCATTTTGTCCATCTATGTTCTATTCGTAGACATTATTGGCACTAAAACTCTTAAAATTTGAATCTTTTTATTCTAAAAGAAGATATGGAGTCGTGGCTCAAGGATAATAAAGTTTGGTTGGATTTATCCAATTGAGTTTTGGACTAGTTATGATAGGATTAATATTAATCTCCTTATTAATATTAGAATTTATATCTTTTGAGGATACAGAAGATGATTGGCCTATCATATTAATAGACCTATTGGGAGGTGGAGTTATTGGTGATTCAGGAATTACAGCCTTATAAAGTTTTAATTGTTCATTGATTTTAGCAAGTATTTCACTATTGGCTTCTTCAACTTCCTTCTTAATATGTTTCCTAGAAAGTTGTAAGGTTTCTTGAGCTGCTTTAAAATCTTATATGGATTAAACAAAGGTATTTCTATTTGGGTGGAAGACGATGGATTTTTAGCTTTCGAGGATTCTGGAGGAATCTTATCTTTTCCTTTTTCTTTTCCTCTATTTTCTCCTAATGATTGAAAGTACTTGTTGGTATAATTGGATTGTTCCATGAGATCTCTAATATCTCAGGCAGAAATGGGTCCTTCTTCGGCTCTAGTTTTGAAAGGAGAGGCCATTACAGGGTTATTTTGATCTTGAAGACAGTTCTTGGAGTTGGGTGAGTTAGTGATAGTGCAGATGAACTTACTTAAGTAACAAAATCAATAATATAAGGAGTTATATGATGATTAAATTATTTTGGGGGTTTAGGGTTTCAAGTTTGAGACTTCTCAGATAGAGACAGAGTGGAGTCGACTCTGCTAGGGTTTCTCCTAAGGTTGCATGGTTTAGGGTTTGCATGCCATGAGCGTGGTATGTCCTTGGAGCTTCATGACTCCTTTGTTGCCCTCAGTACCTAAACCTGTTTCAAACAAAGTTCCGTCTGATGATACATCTCCTCAACGTAAGTTGTTTATCCAAGTTCTCCAAAATGTGTGTGACATTCCTCTTAGTCAATTGCCATGTCATTGTTTCAAAGGAGACTCGCTCTCAATCACTATACCTGAAGAGGATTACCTAAAAGGGTTGGATCGTTATAAAACCCACCTTCATGGTAGGTTATTTTCACCTAAAGGAGAGAAACCTTTACGTGTTAACGACCTTCATGCTACACTTGCTGTGCTTTGGAAACCTATCATTAATTGGAGCATTATCCCTTTGGGGAAAGGATACTCTGAACTCGTTTTTGCTTCGGTAGAGGATCTGAGAAGTGTTCTTGTGAATGGTTCTTGGAACCTCAAGCCAGGTTTCATTTGGTTATTCTCTTGGTCTCCGGTTTTCAATCCTTAGAAGATGAAATAGACCAATGTGCAACGTTGGGTTCGAATTTATGGCTTATCCCAAGAGTATTGGTGTCCTAATATCATTTTTTTAATAGCATGGGGACTGGGAATCCCAATATGTCTTGATGAAGCCACACGTAATTGCACCTTCGGTTATTTTGCTAGGGTCTTGATTGATCTTGATTTGAATATTGATCTTCAAGAAAGAATCTTGGTGGAAAGGAAAGACTATCCTTCCATGTTGGTCTTGAATATGAAAACTTCCCTGCTTTTTGTCTCTTGTGCCAATCTATTGGCCACTCTCAAGGTCAATGTAAACAAAGGAGGGATGGGAATGGGGTTGCTCAAAAGGATCAGACCACCAATGAGGTATAGCAACCACCTCAGAAATCTGCTGTGGTAAAATCGGAGAAGCCGGAACAACCTCCCAAAAATAAACAGATCTTTGTGGCTAAGCAAAAGGAGGTGGCAGCTCAAGTTGATTATATTCCTGCTGATATCTATTTGGCTAAATTTTTGAATAATGATGATGAGGGTACTAGTAATCGCGGCAATGCTAAGGATATGCAACATGATTCTGTGTTGAAGGAAAAATCTCAATCTGATGATATGATCAATCCTGTAGCGAATTTAGTTCTTGTTGACAATGAGGAGAGGCATGAAGTTGCTCAAGCTACTCTTTTATTGGAGACATCACAAGATACTGAGTTGGATGGGACATCTAGTCCCGGTCTTAACCAACTTCAAGACTGTGAAATTGTGAAAGACACCCCGGAGGCTTTGATGGGCCAAATGGAAACTATAATTTCTGAGGATACTACTCAATTTCTAAAGGATCAAGAGGTTGAGTGTGATTTTGTCATGAATACTCCTGAGTCTTTGATGGGCCAGCTAGTTTTAAAAGTCACTGAGAAACCTTCTCGATTGCATGATAAATCTATCAGAGTTAATGTGGTCCCTAATTCGGATGGTAATCTTGCAAAAGTGGTTATGAAAGACACAACAATTCTCTCCAAGGTTTGGGCTGATCAAGCTGAAGATGAGGATGAGGATGATGAGGTTTCCACCCCCTCCAGAGATATTGCCAAAAAAAGAATCATTTTCAAAAGGTCTTATCCAAGTCATAGAACAAGAAATTGAAACAGAAAGCCAAGAAAATTGTTACTTCAGGATGTAAAACCCGGTCGAGGGTTGCCTTATTGAGCCTTGCTCAATGAAGTGCTTATTTTGGAATGTTAGAGGGTTGGCTAATCCCTCTACCAAAATTAGCCTTAAAAAGGTTGTGTGTGAAGTACAAACCATATTTTATTCTTATCTCAGAGCCTTGGATGTTAGTGGACAATCTCCATAGCAAGTTTTGGAAAAAACTCAGATTGAAACTTTTTGATGTCAACAATCGTGGTCCCAAAGCCCCTAATATTTGGTGTGCTTGTTCTGAGGACTATGATCCAGTCATTTTAATGTCTTCTGATCAACATGTGTTCTTTTCTGTTGTGGTCGATTAGCAGTAGGTTTGTTTCTCTGTTATCTATGGAGCCAATTCTTATTTGAGCAGAAGAAAATTGTAGACAGAGCTCTCATTGCTGCAGCAAAATTATCAGCTTTCTTGGTGCTTCATTGGTGATTACAATGTTGTGCTGGGTGCTCATGAATATAGAGGGAAGGGCTCTCCTCCAAGGATTCCTTCTGAGGATTTTAGAGCTTGGACTGATAACAATATTTTGATCCACTTGTTGACTAGAGGTGCTTTCTATACGTGGTCAAACGAGAGAAAAGGGACTGCTTTCACTGAGAAAAAGTTGGATAGAAGCATTTGTAATGATTCTTGGGTTCAATTCTGGTCTGAAGTTTCTTGTTGCACTTTGACCAAGAGCAAATCAGACCATTTTCCTCTGCTGCTATGTGCTTCCAAGAGCAATAATTCATTCAAGTCCTCTTTTAAGTTCATGAAAATGTGGTCAACTAATCCTTATTGTGCTAACATTATTAAGGAGGAATGGCAAAAACATGTTATTGGATGTCCCATGTATGTCCTCACTCAGAAATTGAATGCTGTCAAAGCTAGGCTTAAAGAGTGGAATCGTTCTGTTTTTGGCAATGTGCATGATAGAGTGGAAACTGTAGTGAAGAACTTGGATCATATTCAGTAGGAAGGAGACTCTATTGGCTTCTCTGATTCTCTTTTTGATCAAGAGATTTGGAGCTTGAATCAGCGCTTCACTGTCAGGAAATCTTTTAGGCTAAGAAATCTAGGATGAATTAACATGCAAATGGTGATAGAAATATTGCTTTTTCCCATCAAATGACTAAAATCCGCAATGTTACTAAGTAAATTAAACTTCTCAAGGATGGGGATGATGTGCTAACCTCTGACGATGAGCTGAACAACCACATTGTTTCTTATTATGAAGATTTGTTTCATGGTAATAATAACTCGGTTGACAATGGCTTCATTGAGGAGGTGATTCCAAAATCTATTTCTGTTGATGACAACCTGCTGTTAACCTTTATTCCTTCGCTTGATGAAATCCACTCTGCTGTTTTTGGCATGAATTCTGATGGAGCTCCAGGGCCGAATGGATTTGGAGCCTTTTTTTACCAAAATTATTGGGATATAGTAGCAAATAATGTTGTGCAAGCTGTGACTCATTTTTTTAAGCAAGATTGGATCCTGCCTAACTTTAATTCTAGGATTATCTCCCTCATTCCTAAGGTTCCTGAAGCTGATAGAATTGATCAATTTCGTCCAATTGCCTTAGCCAATTTCAAGTTCAAAATTATCACTAAAGTCTTGGCCGACAGACTAGCAAAGATTGCCCCAAACATTATTTCAGATCATTAGCGTGCTTTCATTCACGGTAGACAAATTGCTAACTGCATCTGTTTAGCCTCTGAAGCAGTTAATCTTCTGGATAGGAAAATCTATAGAGGTAACATTGCTCTTAAAATTGATATTAAAAAAGCCTTCGATACGCTTGATTGGAATTTTTTACTTAAAGTTATGTATGCTTTTAGCTTTGATGCTAAATTTTGCAATTGGATTCATATGATTTTACATTCTGCGAAGCTCTCTATCTCTATTAATGGCAAGGCTTCAGGCTTTTTCAGTTGCACTAGGGGTGTGCTCAAGGGGACCCGCTATTTCCTCTTCTTTTTTGTCTGGTTGAGGAAGTTCTTAGTAGAGCTTGTCAAACTTGGTTCTTAGTGGCAAGTGGCAAGTTACAATTGATGAATGCCACTAGGCACAGCCAGGTTCCTTCACGCATTCTCTATGAAAATGATGTTCTGATTTTTTGTAGGGCAGTTTGAGTAACATGTGTCACCTGTTTCAGTTATTTGACAAATATGGTGCTATCTCTGGCCAGATTATCAATCATAATAAGTCAATGTGTTATACAGGTCCGATTTCAGCTAGAAGGCAGCATGATCTGGCTGTAATTCTGGGTTTTGGCCGATTGCCTTTTATTTATCTTGGTATACCAGTTTTTAAACGCAAGTCTAAGAGGCAGCACCTTATGGTGATTGCTGATCGGATTAAAGCCAAGCTCTCCTCTTGGAAATCCTCTCTTTTGTCCATTACTGGCAGGCTTCAGCTTGTCAAATCTGTTGTTTAAAGTATGCTGGTTTACAGCTTTATGATTTATGCTTGGCCTGTTAATCTTCTTAAAGATATTGATAGGTGGATCCGTAACTTCATTTGGGCTTGTGATATTGATAAAAAGAAGTTGGTCACAGTTGCTTAGCACAAGGTTTGTAAACCAAATGTGGAAGGTGGTCTGGGACTTCGTTCTCTGACTAGTATCAACCGTGCTGCTATGTTAAAGTTGAGCTGGTCCTTAGTTTTCTCTAATTATCAATGGGCGGTGCTGATGAGAGCTAGAACTTTTAGAAATAGCAAACCGGGTACCTCTTATGTCCGATCCTCGATTTGGCTTTCTATAAAGCCTTTCATTCAATCTATCATAAGTAATTCGGTTTGGATGATTTGCAATGGTGAAAATGTTTCTTTTTGGACAGACTCTTGGCTTGGTGAACCTCTTGTTGACACCTTTAACATCCATGACAGCCTGCATCAAAAACCCAAGACCAAGGTTTGTGATTTCATTTCTCATGGGCAATGGAGACTCCCTCAAGCTTTGTCCGATTTGTTCCCCTCTTTAGCTCAGGTTCTCAATAATTATATCATTCCTGATCAACCCGGCCCTGATAAGTTAATGTGGAAACATATTACCTCTGGTGATTTATCTATGAAAGAGTCGTTTATTTTTTCAGAATCCAAAGGGCTCGATGGTTCATTGGTCGATACACATTTGGAGCACTTGCATTCCTCCTTCCAGATCCTTTCTTTGTTGGAGACTGATTCATAATAAAATGGCCATAGACGACAATTTAAGGCTTAGGGGCTGTGTGATGGTCTCGGTCTGCTGTTTTTGTCATTCAGCAGCAGAATCTTCTCAAACCATCTTCTTTGATTGTTCCTTTGCTTCTAACCTGTGGCACTGGCTGGGCTCTTTGATTAATATTAGATTTGACATTTCTTCCATGGAGAGCATCTTAAAAGGTTGCAATGGTAATTATCTTTCTCAGGATAGAGATGTTATGTTTACGGTCGTTCTCCATGTGATCTGGGGTATTTGGTATTGTCGCAACAAGCTTCGATTTGATAATTGTCTCATCCCTATCAGAGTCATCCAAAACATGATCAGGGATATTGTTGCTCTTTCGGGCAATCTCAGTTTTGGTAACGTGGAAAACTCTCTGGTGTTTGATTTCTCTATTATTAAAGCTTTTTCTTTTAACATTAACCATTCCAAAGCTCCTTTTATTAAGGAAGTTGTCAGCCGTTCTCCTTCTAGCTATTGGATAAAATGTAACACAGATGTGTTGAATCAAGTGGATTCAGAAACATTGACCCTTAATTATTTTGATGATAACAAATGATTAAGAGAACAATTTATTCTCTAATGTGTTTTGGTAGTGTGCATAAGTTATTTTTACTCAGAGAAAGATATCTCAAAAGACTCAGTAAAATCTTAAATTTCACTCATCTAAGTCTAGCATTGAGTCTCTGTTTGCAATCTCTGCTACGAAGTTAGTCAACTCTGTGAGTAGTCAACGTTCTGGTAAGACCATACTTGACTTGGTCAACTCTATTTGGTCAGTCAACGTTCTGGTGTATCAAGCTCTATGAAGACTAGCCCTGAACTTGGTCAACGCTCTGGTAGACCACATTCTGTTGTGACTACATTCTGATTGGTCAACGCTCTGGTCTTCAGTCAACACAAAACTGACTTTGGTTAATCTGCTCTATGGAAGCCTTCATGCAATACATCAAGACTCTCTCTCTGTGAGAGTTATTTTTGTATTGTTCCAAAACTCCTTTTGAACATTGTATTTAGCCCAGTAGTGGCTATATACCTTAGAGGCTTGACTGTACTAAGTTGTTCTAAGAAGTTATGAGTATAGCTGACTGTACTAAATTGTTCTAAGAAGTTATGAGTATAGCCAGGTTGGTAGTATTATACTCTCAAGTGTAATCAGGTTGATTATAATGGAGAAATCCTTCAAGTGTGTGAAGGGACTAGACGTGCTATCAGGTGATAGTAAACTAGTATAAATCACTGTGTCACTCTCTTCTCTCTTTTCCTTACGTACTGCATTATTTTATTCCAAAACTGTTTTGAAAAGGTTTTTCATAAACACTTATATTTAAAGAAAAGTTTTTTAAAACCCAATTCAAACCCCCCTTCTTGTGTTTTGCCACGTTCAGTTGGTATCAGAGCTCGGCCTCTTGGTTGAGCACTTAACAATGTGAGAGGAAAAGATCCTCCTTTATATTCATGGCAAGCAATGAACCCGGTGGTCACGTTAACCGTCCTCCATTGTTTACTGGATCTAACTATGACTACTGGAAAGATAAAGTAAGAAACTTCTTCGAATCTCAACAATTCGAACTTTGGGATATGGTTCGAAATCAATACACTGAACCAGTTGATTCTAAAGAAAATCACATTCCTAGGGATTCTTGATATGATGAGCAAAAGAAGGAATGTACATTGCATCAGAAAGCAAGATACTTTCTTGTGTGTGTTATTTCTGAAAAGGAATTCCAGAAATGCGGAAGCAATAACACTGCCAAAGAAATTTGGGACTCATTGGCTTTGGCCTATGAGGGAACTTCCCAAGTGCAAGAAACCAAGGCTAATAGCTTAGTTAGGCGATATGAACTCTTCAAGATGGAAGAGGGTGAAAGCATTGAAACTATGTTTGGAAGATTCCAAACACTAGTTCATGGTTTAAAGGTTCTCAAGAAAAGCTATACCACTGCTGACCATGTGAAGAAAATCTTGAGAAGTATGCCCAAGAAGTGGAGACCCAAAGTTACAGCTATTCAAAAAGCCAAGGACTTAAATATCTTGCGTCTTGAAGATCTCCTAAGTTCCTTGAGAGCTCATAAACTTGAGCTAGATGAAGAAGAACCTCCCAAGAAATTGAAGTCCGTTGCTTTGAAGTCTTCTAACAAAGCTTCTACCTCCAAGGCTCTCTAAGCTGAACTTGAAACTGACAAAGTTTCATCTGATGAGAGTGATGAAGACACAGATGATGAAATCTCCTTCATATTAAGGAAAATTCAATGTATGATGAAAAGCAAAGGAAGGTTCAGAAAGAAGTTTCATAAGAAGGATTCAAGGGAAAGACAAGACTCAATGGAGAAGAAGGACTTCAAGGACAAAAGCCAAGTTACTTGCTACGAGTGCAAGAAGTCAGGACATTTTAAGTCAGAATGTCCACAACTTGAGAAACCAAGGAAAGGTGGTTTCAAAGGCAAGAAAAAGGGTCTCATGGCAGCATGGGATGATTCTGATTCATCATCTGATGATGATGATGAGGAACAAGCTAATATGGCTCTCATGACTACCATAGGGTCAGACAGTAAAGAAGAAGATGAAGAGGTAGATTCTAACACATCTTCTAATATTCAATTAGCTTTTGATGAACTGATGAGTTTTCTAAACTCAACAATGAGTATACATCTTTGAAAAAGAAGTTCTTAAATCTTTCAAAAGAATTTTAAATACTCACTGAGGAGAATGAGAAGCTCAGAACTGAAAACCACCGTTTGGTGAGTAACAGTTCCAACAGTAAGGAAAAGGTTGAATGTACCTCTTCAAAATATGAAGAGGGATTCCAAAGATTTCTTGCTGAATGTGTTATGTGAAGTAAACAAGCGTCTATGATTTAGGGCGTAAGCCAAAATGGTAAAAAAGGTCTTGACTACAAACTAGAGGAACCCACTTTTCAAAATACACATTTGAAAACCAAAGATACTAATGATCATAGTGATTGATTGCTTTGTACTTTTTGCAATAAGAATGGACACATTAGAAGTACCTATTATGAACTGAAAAACAAGAAGGACAAGTTTCCTTCTAGAACTAACAAAAGAGGACCCAAAAAGATTTGGGTACCTAAGGATAAAATTGTCTATGTTACAGATTTGCTTAGCAATAGAGTTGAGAAACCAGTCTTGGTACTTGGACAGTGGGTGCTCACGTCACATGACGGGAGAAAGGCGTATGTTCCAAGAATTCCAAGGATAGTGGCAATGTTGGTTTCAGAGGAAACCAGAAAGGTAAAATCATTGGAAGTGAAAAAGTTGGTGAGAAATTTCTACCTTCTATTAATAATGTCTTATTGGTTGATGGCCTGAAACATAACCTACTAAGTGTAAGTCAATTATACGATAGTGGTTATGATGTTGGCTTTAGTGATAATGCGTGTATAGTCAAAAGCAAAAAGGATGGATCCATTTTCTTTAAAGCAAAGAGAAAGAACAATATTTATAAAATAAAACTTTCTGAGTTGGCAAATCAAAATGTAAAATGCTTTTTGTCAGTTGATGAAAAGCAATGGACTTGGCACAAAAGATTAGGTCATGCCAGCTTGAGGTTAATCTCAAAGCTTAACAAGAAAGAACTTGTTAGAGGGCTACTAAATCTTAGGTATCAATCTGATGCTCTATGTGAAACATGCCAAAAAGGGAAACAAACAAAATCCTCTTTTGAATCCAAAAACATTGTTTCCATCTCAAAGCCACTGGAGCTTTTGCATTTAGATTTATTTGGACCAACTAGAACAACATCTCTGTCTGGAAAGAAATATGGTCTTGTTATTGTTGATAACTATACTAGATGGACATAGGAAAAATTCCTAGCTCACAAGGATGAGTCATTTGCAATATTTTCTGTTTTCTGCAAACAAGTGCAAAATGAAAAAGGTATTTGTATTACAACTATTAGAAGTGATCATGGTGGAGAATTTAAAAATGAATCCTTTCAAAACTTCTGTGAGGAGAATGACATATCTCACAATATTTCATCCCCTAGAACACCACAACAAAATGGAGTTGTAGAAAGGAAAAATAGATCTTTCCAAGAAATGGCCAGAACCATGATTCACGAAACTAATATTGCAAAGCACTTTTTGGCAGAAGCAGTAAATACTACATGTTACATTCAAAATATAATCTATATTAGACCTATTTTGAATAAGACTCCCTATGAATTGTGGAAAGGAAGAAAACCCAACATTTCATATTTTCACCAATTCGGGTGTGACTGCTTTGTTCTCAATACAAAAGACAGTCTTGGAAAATTCGATTCAAAATCACACAAGGCTATCCTTTTGGGATATTCTGAACGCTCCAAAGCTTACAGAATATACAACAAAGAAACATTAATCGTTGATGAATCTATGCATGTGAGATTTGATGATAAAAATCCTAACATTGATACGTCAGAGCTAGATGAAGTCTTTACAGACTTACAGATAAGCAAGGAAACAGAAGTAGAGGTCATAGGTGCTGACTCTGATCCTGTCTCTGGTGCTGACTCCGGTGATAAAGAAGAGACAACAACAGACTGGAAGTTCAAACCTCATCACTCAAGGGACCAAATCATTGGTGAACTAAGTGATAGAGTTACAACTAGATCTTCACTCAGAGAACACTCTGATCTGGCTTTTCTTTCAGAGATAGAGCCCAAAACAATTGATGAAGCTCTAAATGATGATGGGTGGATCATTGCTATGCAAGAAGAGCTCAATCAATTTCAAAGGAATGATGTGTGGAAGCTTGTGCCTCCTCGAGAGGATAAGCAAGCCATAGGAACCAAATGGGTTTTCTGAAACAAACTTGATGAGGATGGCAAAGTGGTAAGAAACAAGGCTAGACTCGTTGCTCAAGGTTACTCGCAAGAGGAATGTATAGATTTTACTGAAACCTTTGCTCCTGTAGCTAGACTTGAAGCTATTAGGATACTATATCATTTGCTGCACATCATGAAATTACATTATATCAAATGGATGTGAAAAGTGCATTTTTAAATGGTTTTATAAGTGAGGAATTGTTTGTAAAACAACCACCTGGATTTGAAGATATTGCTTGTCCAGAGTATGTCTTTAAACTTAAAAACGCTCTTTATGGTCTTAAACAAGCTCCAAGAGCTTGGTATGATAGATTGAGTTCCTTTTTAATGTCAAATGGTTTTGAAAGAGGACAGGTGGACACTACACTCTTTAGAAAATCATCTAAAAAGCATTTTATCATAGTTCAAATATATGTTGATGATATTATCTTTAGTGTTACTAATGAATCTCTTTGTGAGGAATTCTCTAAGCTAATGCAGAATGAGTTTGAAATGAGTATGATGGGAGAATTAAAGTTCTTCCTTGGTATTCGAATCAAGCAATGTCAAGATGGAACTTATATCCATCAGACTAAATATGTGAAAGAACTCCTAAAGAAGTTTAAGCTAGAGGAAACCAAACCTATGAGCACACCAATGCATCCAACATTTGCTCTCAACAAAGATGAATCAAGTAAAAAGGTAGATCAAAAGGTATATAGAGGTATGATTGGTTCACTCCTTTATCTTACTGCCTCAAGGCCTGATATTATGTTTAGTGTGTGCTTATGTGCAAGACTCCAATCTAATCCTAGAGAATCTCACTTACCTGCTGTTAAGAGAATCTTTAGGTATTTCAAAGGAACTACTAATCTTGGTTTGCTTTATAAGTGTTTAGAAAATTACAAGTTAGTAGGTTTCTGTGATGCTGACTTTGCTGGAGAAAGAATTGAAAGAAAAAGCACTAGTGGTGGCTGCCAATTTCTTGGAGCAAACCTTGTCTCATGGTCCAGCAAAAGACAAAACACAATTGCACTATCAACAGCAGAAACTGAGTATATATCTGCAGCAAGCTGTAGCTCACAACTCTTATGGATGAAGTATGAACTTGAGGAGTACCAGATTAAAGAGAGCAAAATTCCTATATACTGTGATAATACTTCTGCAATATGTTTGACTAAAAATCCTATCTTGCATTCACGAGCTAAACATATCGAAATTAAACATCATTTCATTAAAGACTATGTTCAGAAATGGACACCTGAAATTAAATTTATTGATATTGACTATCAATGGGCAGATATCTTTACAAAACCCTTACTGAAGATAGATTCAACCTTATAAGAAAGAATTTAAATTTTCATTTTATAAAGAAATGAGTGTTTAATTTGGATGTAGTTGACTCTGTTTGACTATTTGACTCTGTTTGACTATTTGACTCTGTTTGACTATATGTCTCTGTTTTGATGTTTGACTCTATTATGTTACACGCGCCTCTGTTGTCCTCACGCGCTCTGTTTGTCACATGTGCCTCTGTCTTGGTACACATGCCTCTGTTTGAGATGCATGACTCTGTTTGTATGTTGGCTCTGTTTATTATTGTATTAATTTTATTAATTATTTATTGTTATTTATTATTAACTTTTTATATTCATGGATCTATTGCATTTATTCACAAAGTTGCCCCTGGGAATCTTTGTATACACGTGTCTCTTTGAGACTGGTTGATGCGTTAGTGGCTAGTATTTACTCTTACTGGGTCATTATTGCTTTTACTGCACAAAGACGGTTTTACTGCGCCTCTTTAATTCTGGGTATGACACGTTTCATTTTGGAAGCGACCAATTATTTAATTATCTTTTTTAAAACTGGTAAAGGCGGTTTGCCTTCTCAAACACACTTAATACCCACTCACTCACTCACTTCACCCACTATCCACATTATCTCTCAGAGAAGCCAACACGTTTTTGAACCCTAAACCCCTTTTTTTTCTACTTGCTCTCTGCAACTCTCTGTGTCTCTATAATGGCCGCTCAACAACATCAACAACAAGCAGTTCAAGGTCCTGAGGAGGAACCTCGAGTTACCTTGCAGAACTTACAACCACACGAGCTGAAGGTGTTGGTGAAAAACCTAATGAACTTTGAAGATCTGGCTCATGAAGGGTACGCTTTCAGAGATGATTTCGTTGAAATGGGTATCATGGACTTCTTTCTTATGGACAACTACCTAGTATATGAAAACACGTTTTTGAACCCTAAACCTCTTTCTCTTCTACTTGCTCTCTGCAACTCTCTGTGTCTCTACAATGGCTGCTCAACAACATCAACAACAAGCAGTTCAAGGTCCTGAGGAGGAACCTCAAGTTACCTTGCAGAACTTACAACCACACGAGCTGAAGGTGTTGGTGAAACACCAAATGAACTTTGAAGATCTGGCTCATGAAGGGTACGCTTTTAGAGATGATTTCGTTGAAATGGGTATCATGGACTTCTTTTTTATGGATAACTACCCAGTGTTTGAAAACCTGGTTAAAGAATTCTGGTTGTTCGCGTGGACTAAGGAAATGACCGTTCACAGCTATGTACAAGGAAGGCACATAGTCATTACCCAGGACATGATTGCTGACATCACTGGTTACCCTAATTATGGAGCTATTGTCATGGATGGTTAGGAACAGGATGTTGGCGGCTGGAGCGTTGTCAATGACACAATTTATGAGAAGCCTGGTGGAACCAAGGCAGTGGATATGAAGAACATATTCAGGGTGCTGTTCAGAATTATCATGAATTATTTGGTGCCCAAGTCTGGATCTGTGGACACTGTAAGTAGCAACCACAAGTTCATAATGTGGCATTATGAACTCAAGTCAAGGATCAACCTCCCGAGCCTTGTCTTTGATCACTTGCGTAGGGATGTTATGTATTCCAGAAAGGGAAGAATGCGAACATTCCCCATGGAAGACTGCTCTCTGCCATTATGCATAATCAAGGTTTGATTAGGCATCTTCAAGGGCTTAATACTGAGGAAGATGAACTTGCCTTGAAGACCATGGCTGTACCCACATTCTCCAGTGAGAATCTGAAAAGGATGAGACTTCTTTTAAAAGAAGTAGTTGCTGAGATACAACGGGAAGAAGAAGGTGGAAGGAAAGTAGTGAGAAAAGGAAAGAAGAAAATGGTTGACTCTAGAATTATAGTTCCTACTAAAAGGGTCACTAGAAGCATTGGGATTCACATAGCTTCTGAACCCTCTCAGTTTGTGCATCCAGTGAGACCTGCCTTCATGGACACTGATACTCCAGAAGAAATAGAGGAGAAGAAATATGAGATTACTGAAATGATTGCCAAGTGCATGGAGGATAGCTACCTATATCATCTAAAACTCAAAGAAGATAGACTTAAGGGTATCGCCTCTTTTGCTACTGCAACAACCACTTCTGCATTAAAAACTCCATCTGCTGCACCTGCTGAGAAACAGAAACTGAAGAGAATCACCAAGGTTGGTGACCTCCCTGCAGCAAAGAGAACCAAGGTACTAGATAAAATCTGTGATTTATATGATGTTGTGTATCAAACTGGTTCTGTTGCCACTGGCTCTCCTGTTTTGGAACCTGTTCTATCAAACCCTGTTCCTCCTCCATAAATACCTAAACCTACACCTAAACCCATTCCTTTGCCAAAATCTTCACAACCTAACCCTCTAAAGAAACCCTCAGTTTCTACATTACCCACACCTCCTTCACTCTCTGATTCTTCTTCATCTGATGAAGATGATGATGTACCTTTGAGACCTAGACAATGACCACAACCCCAATTTCAATTTCCTTATATTGAACCACTTGCGATTGAGCTTCCTAATACCCCCACTTCTGTACCTCAACCCCAACCACAACCCACCAAAATATCCTCACCCAAACCTGCATCACCACCTAGACCACAATCATTTCCCTCAGTTCAACCTGACCTCAACTTACTCCTTCAACCCGAACCCACACTTGAACCAGAAACAGAACCTGAATCCTCTATCCAGGAAGCTTTCTTTCCTGAACCTGACTCTGTTTTGTCCATTGAGGCCCAACCCCTCAAAATGTTGAAACCCGTACTTGATCTCACCTTTAGACTCCCAATTTTGGTACCTTTCCTGCCTCATCTCATTTCTCCACCTAACTCACCACTCTTGCGAGAACCTGAGTCTGTTGCAGAATCCATTGAGGAAGATGAAATAGATCTTACTGTAGCAATTGCCTCTGAGGTAATTCAGGATCTTCCCTCGGAATCTGATGATGATGATGTAACCATCATTGATCCTCCAACTGGTCCCCTTGTTCCATTTGGGTCTGAACCACAGGAATCAAGAACTGTGCCTGCACGTTTTTCACATCTGGTTGCCAGTTTTGAGGTTCTCAAAGCTGAGAGATACCGTGAGCATCGGTTCTGGAGTTTCTATGGAGAAGAAAGAATTGATGAAGTTCTTTCTGATCTAGCTCGAGAGGATAGGTATGAGAATTAGATAATTGTGTGTAACTGGTTTGAAAGGCACAAACTGGAACAGCTTGAAAGGAATAGGAGATGGCATGTGGCTCCTAAATGGAAAGTTCCTCCAAAACAAATAGTCACTATTGTTTGGGAACCAGAGCCTGCCCCTATACTTCTACTACCTCCTCGTCCTCCACAAGAACCGGTCACACCTTCTCCTGCTGCTACTGCAATGGTTACTCAACCATCTTTATCAGGGTCTGGATCTGCTTCTGCCTCTGCAAGCCATTCAATTGTGATTCCTCAGGAAGTCAATGATAGGCTTGTTGATGACAGCAAGAAATTTTCAAAGTTTATGGAAGCCACTGAAAGGCATTTTGAAGAATCTGACAGAAGACATGATATGCTGGCTGATCTGCTGCAAGACATTTTGGCCAAATTAGACAAGCCATAGAAAACTTTAGGCTTTTACCTTTTGCTTTTTTTAGCCCTTTTCTTTCTTTTGTTTGTAGTTACAATCTTTTTGTCCTTTGACATTTTTTTTATTAATGCAATCAATATTATTTTTTTTGGCATTTACAAGTTTGACTTTATCTTTTTCTTATACTGTCTTGACTGTGATTTTCTTTATTTCTTTCCTAACCTTTTTGTCTGACGACAAAAGGGGGAGAAGAATATAGAGAGTATAGAGTAATTGATGAACCTAATGTATCAACCAAGTGTCTTCATGCATTGCATTTAGTAAATTACTTGCTCTGAAAGTTGTATTAATTTTTGCAAGTTCTGATACTATATTAACTGCTCTGATACTGTGTTGAATATGCTCTGATATAATACATCTTTTTGATGCATATTTACACTTAGAAAATATTTATATGCGCTTAATTCAGGGGGAGCCTCTGAAATTATATGAAATAAATATTTTTTCTAAAGTAAAATTGTTCATCAATATATGTATTTGTCATCATCAAGAAGGGGGAGATTGTTAGAATCAAGTGGATTCAGAAATAGTGACCCTTAATTATTTTGATGATAACAAATGACTAAGAGAACAATTTATTCTTTAATGTGTTTTGGTAGTGTGCAGAAGTTATTTTTACTCAGAGAAAGATATCTCAAAAGACTCAGTGAAATCTTAAATTTCACACATCTAAGTCTAGCATTGAGTCTCTGTTTGCAAGCTCTGCTCTGAAGTTGGTTAACTCTGTGAGTAGTCAACGTTCTGGTAAGACTATACTTGACTTGGTCAACTCTGTTTGGTCAGTCAACATTTTGGTGTATCAAGCTCTATGAAGACTAGCCTTGATCTTGGTCAATGCTCTGATAATGGTCAACGCTCTGGTAGACCACATTCTGTTGTGACCACATTCTGATTGGTCAATGCTCTGGTCTTCAGTCAACACAAAACAGACTTTGGTTAATCTGCTCTATGGAAGCCTTCATACAATACATTAAGACTCTCTGTTATGTGAAAGCCCAATGTTTTCTACGTATGTGAAAGCTCAATGATTTCTACGCTGAAGAATTCAACTCTGTTTCAAGCTCACTCTGATGAATAGTACTTAACTCTGGTGAACAGTGTAGCTCTGTTACGAAACAGACTGAAGAGTATTTAAGGTCACTTCAAGTATTTAAGAGACCTCTTTTATGAAGTATTTTAATGTACGAGGTATCAATAGCCAAAGAGAATGTCAACGAATATATTCGTCAACGAAACTTGCTCTCGAAGGGTCCCATTTTCAAAAAGCTCACAAGAGACAAAGATTTTGATTTTGTGTGCAGTGCCCAGTATGTTCTATACAGTCTGAAAAGCGATGTGACCTGCCAAAGCCACAAAAACGGGATCTGAGGTTTTGACCTAGGATGAAAAGTGACGTTATGTCACAACGACACATTTCTCAACCCTAGCTATATATACCTTACTTCATCCACTGAAGTAGGGGAATGCTGAAGTACAAAATGATTGAAACGAAAACTAAGTGATTATATAATGAGCGCCTACAATCTTATCAAACTTCAAATCACTACTTTTCTGAGACAGTGTGCAACTAAGAAATTTTCCAAGTCTTTGAGATCACATTGAACAAAGCACTTAACTGTTTTTTCCTTTCTATTTGAAAGTTATCTTTTGTGCTAAAGCTCTTCATTATAAATTCTCTCTGTGAGAGTTATTTTTTTATTGTTCCAAAACTTGTTTTGAACATTGTATTTTGCCTAGTAGTGGTTGTATACCTTAGAGGCTTGACTGTACTAAGTCGTTCTAAGAAGTTGTGAGTATAGCCAGTTTGACAGTATTATACTCTCAAGTGTAATCAGGTTGATTATAGTGGAGAAATCCTTCGAGTGTGTGAAGGGACTAGACGTAGCTATCATAGTGAACTAGTATAAATCACTATGTCACTCTCTTCTCTCTTCTCTTTACATACTGCATTGTTTTATTCCAAAACTGTTTTGAAAAGGTTTTTCATAAACACTTATATTCAAAGAAAAGTTTTTTAAAACCCAATTCAAACCCCTCCTTTCTTGTGTTTTTGCTACGTTCAAGATGGTATAGCTAAAGGTTCCTCTGGTCCTAGCTCTTGTGGCAGTATTTTTTGAGATAGTAGTGGTGCCACTCTTGATTGTTTCTCAGCTGGTTTGGGTATTTCCTATGCCCTCCATGCAGAGTTTCTCGGTGCTATGATGGCTATTGAATTTGCCCCTAATGGTGGTTGGAAAAAATTATGGTTAGAATGTGATTCTATTTTGGTAATCCGTGCCTTTTCTTCTTCTGATATTGTTCACTGGCAGCTGTGTAACAGATGCAATAATTGTTTGCTGCTCATTACCTCCATTGATTTTCTTTTTTCTCATATTTTTCGCGAGGGCAATGTTTGTGCTGACTGGTGGGCTAATTATGGCTCTTTGAGAAATGGCGTTTTTTGGTGGAATACCATCCCTGGTTTTATTGCTCAGGAGTTCTCCAGAAATAGAGAAGGGTTTCCTAGCTATAGATTTAAATAAGCTTTGCCTGGGCTTTGGTTTATGTCCTCCCATAGTTTTCTTTCTTTTGTGTTGTTCCTTTTTTTCTTTTTTATCAATAAAATAAGGATTGAGTACTCTTTTTCCTTCTTGGTATTTTTTCTCTAAGAAGGTTTTGCATCAGAAGGTTTTAACGAGGCTCTTTATCTTTTTTTGTAAAAAAGGGGTTATTTTGATCTTTACTCTTAAGAGTAAAAGGTGCTTTTGGTGGAAGTTTAGATTGGACTACTTATCCATCTTTTAAACGCCATTATGTAATGACATCTAAAGTTTTACGACCTATCAATTTCTCTTTGAAGGGATATTTGATTTTCTTTTTAATGGTATACGCGTTGAACCAATCAAAGAATGGGATATTGAATTGGATATGTTAGAGAAATTTATAAAATTTCTCTTGAATTTTCTTTCTTTTGGGTCCTTGATAATGACGGAAGAACCATTCTCTGTGAGGAGACCATTCATAATAGAATTCTTTCCCAAGAGATTCTTTATCAATAACGAATTCTAATGATATTGCATTAATATCGTACGGTTCATTAAGAGAGGAATAAGTTGGTGATTGGATGGATTTTTGATCTTCTTCTTCATCTTTTTGATATGAAGTTTTTACAAGGTTAGTGGTTCCAAATCCTTGTAAATGAAGTGTAGATCCTTCATGAGAAGGTTCAGGTTGGGTTCTTGGTAGAGATCTGGGAATGGATCTGGAGACTGAAAAAGATCTCCTTGACATGGCTGATTTGAAATCATCATTAGATCTAACAGATCTACAAAGAGAAAAAGAGTTTCTCTTATCAAAGACTTCGTCTACTTGACCTGTTTGATGTTGGATTATATTTTGAAATTCTGGGGTAATTCTAGGTAAGGCTGGTGTTGCCTTTTCTATAGACCATTTATCTGGGAGTGTGATATCACTCCATTGAATAGTTTTAGGCACAATAATATTGGCCTTGCTATTATCGGTGAGAAACAAAGTTGTTTCTCCTCTTTTATCACAATTAGTCTTGAGAAAATTGGATCTTATTGAACACATAACTTTGTATTGAACCCTATAGATTAAGGTAATAGGTATGGATCCTTCTTTCATATCATACTCATGGAGTTTGACATTAAGATGTACAACATCAAGAATATTTTTGTCATCTAGAATTAAAGTTAAGTTTGGAAAACAATCAAAAAAGATTGGCCCGTGACTTAGGTTGGATTCAACAGTTCCTAATAGGGAATCTAGAAAACGATTATGTCTTTTGTCCTTTAAGCAGAGAAGTACAGCTACATCTAGAGATCCTTTAGTAAGGGGTTTTATTCCTATTTGAACACTTTCTATGTGCATGTAATTGTAATTTTTGGCTTGATGTTCTTTCATGCTTGTGTCAGAAAGCAGACGAATTTCTTCATCATCTTTTTGGATTTTGTATTTTTGTTCAGCAGTTTTGATTATATAATCAGATCTACAGAAGAAAGATCCCACCAGTTTGTAAAGATCTTCACCTTTTATTTTTGATATTTCCCAATTATCTAAATCTTGATTGATGTCTTCGAATCGAATTTCTTCTTTGAAGAACTTTTTTTTTGAAAGATTTTGAGTTTGATTTTCATTAAGAGAGGAAGATGAGGGTTTGGAAGACTTAAAGGAAAAACGAGATGAAAAAGATCGGAGCATAATAATAAACAAGTCTTCCTTATTCATTAATATCTTCACCATCACTCGGTTGGTTAGAAATATAAATATTAAACTTGAATTAATTATTATTTTCTAATTTACTCATATAGGTTTAACCATACATATTTATTCTAGATCTGTCCAAAGCCACCTCGAAAAATATTATTCTTAACCAAGGACTATAAAATTCTTTCAGATCTATCAATTTCTGCTTAAGCATGGTCATAGCCTTACCGCCCTATCCGTCGGGACTTACTACTACCCTTCCGCCGTACAATCTAAAAGCTTGATCTGGAAGGTTTTAATTCCTCTTATAAATTCATTAATCAACAAGTTTTCAGTTAAAAATAATAAGTTGAGTGCTACCAGCAGATCAAAACGTTAATATGATTAAGCATAAAGAGTAACTCAGAGAAATAACTCATAATTCAAATTTAATATTACATTCATACTTCCCCATCAGTATATATATATATATATGCTTTGTAAGCTTTGTAACCCTTAGACTGATTAATTCCATTCCTATTGAACCCTAACAGAACCTCTTCTCTTTGTTCTCTCTTTCTCATCTTCTCTATACTTTGTTAATCTTAACGATTAATAAGACAACACATTAATGCGCTCCATAATCATCGACACATCAGGCACCAAATTAGAGAAAATACACCTGTTTCTAAGCTCCCAAATAGCTCAAATCACTGAATATCATATCAACGCCAGAACCTTCCCCTTCTCCTCTAACCCAGAAATACAAACACAGAAAAGAGTTGAAACAGATCCGCCGACATGATTATCACCACCCTGACCACCTGCATACATAATACCAAACGACAAAAGAAAGCTCACACATAGAGAACATATGCAATTAGCATGATATGAGCACAATACACATAGCATAACATTACCATCCCCAATAACTCTTCTCCGAAAAAGATTAAGGCGAGTCGGGACTCTCTTTAACAACTACCAAGAGAAGGCTATAACTCAAAAGGGCATAACTCTTCTAAACCTTACCCAGCATTAAGATCTCCTTAGGATCCAAGCCCACCGATTGGGAAAAATTAACTGATAAAAAAATCATGAGCAGATTTAACAGAAAACATACCTCTTTTTTCACCATCCCAACGCTACCTATCATCTTCATGCTTAAGGTGAGCAAAATCCAGTAATTGGAGAAACTACCCTAAAAATGCCTCTTCCTCAAACGAAAAACCCTCATCTTCACCAAAACCCCCACATCCATACACCCCCACCCAGGACTCAAGATCAACAACCCGACTATCCCTGTTCCGAAACCGCGAAGATCCTCGGGATGACAACCTTCAACAGAGTTTGGCTCACCCACACGTCATGCAAGAAAGAAATAGAATTTATATTCCCAAGTTTTTTACCCACATGCTCCAATAACCAATCAGAATCAAAACCCTGTCCATAGCCTAGACTACATACATCCTTCCACCACATGGAAGTGTAGGAAAAACTCCCTAACTCCAAACTTTATACATTTGCCAAGAAAAGAATTTCATGTGGAGGAAAAGCCAAGCATATGCCAAACAAATCCTTTAGTTCATATTTTTTACAAACTGAAATTCGCACAAAAACCTTAGTGAAATGGATTCTTTGCAATCACACCATCAGCGTGTCATGAATCTTGGCCGCTGGATAAAGATTAAATGACTGATATTTTTAATTGTATTTTAAAACCAATTGGGAAAGCCAAAATACGTGTCGTTTGATTTTCATCCAATGCATCAAATCTCTTGACTATGCACTTTTGTTGACGGAAGGGAATCCGAATTTGTGACTAATCAACGAGGTCGGTAATCATACGGGGAGGATGTGTAAATAAAATTTAAAACAAATCGATACATGTATTTTTCGTTATTTTGGTATTTGGATATATTGTACTGTTTTGTGTAATTTCATACCCTTTTAATTTCCTCCACTTGCTTACTTCAAAACAAGACAATTTCCAAATAATGTATTTTGTGATTGAATATTGTGATATTATCTTTATGATAATGTATTTTAAATTTCAAATAATTTGAATTACATTCACATATATGTTGTCTAATAGTCTAATCACAGATATATACTATATTTCAGATAATATATTATACATTGTAGTATAATAATGTATAATTAACTTTCGTTTTGTATAAAATTTTATATATTTGACCTATAATCAGTAGTTTATATATATATATATATAATAATGTATAATTAACTTTCGTTTTGTATAAAATTTTATATATTTGACCTGTTTTGTATAAAATTTTATATATTTGACCTAATATATATATATATATATATATATCAATTTAATTGAAACGTTTATACGAATTCATACGTGATTAAATTGTGCTTTTTTCTAAATCAAAATGCATTTATCTAATAATTAAATATATAACAAAATGCATTTTTCTTCAGCTTGGTGTGAGTAACTTGCAAGAGATATTCTCTGTTTTGCTCTGTTGTTTTTTATGCAGTTGGGTGTTGTTTAGCCGAAAGTGGAAGACATTTTGTGGGATGCATTTCTCTCAAGGATCACATGCGGGTCTTATCTTATGAATGCAATCCCTTGGTTTGAAGATCTTGGTTTTCAACCAGTGGTGACCTTTGCTGTTTCGGTTTTTAATTTTGTTCCTTTATTGCTGTTTGGTTCTAGTTAGTCTTTTTGTCTTTTGTTTCAAGGTGTAGAGCTTCCTTGTAATCTCTAAGTGTTCATACTTTCTGGGATTTGTTGCTCTTTTTTTAGGCGATGTATTAAGGTGAACTTTGCAAGGTGTTTCTCAGCTCTAGTACCATATAAGGTGGTCCTTTACAACTCTTCATAGAAGGTGGGTAGAGTGCACCGTCCTTAGTGCTATGGCTGAAGTTTTTTTAATACGATTATTTCCACTTGTCAAAAAAAAAAAAGGCAAAAAAAAAAAAAAGGTATAAACTGAAAAACCAAACGCTAACGAAAACATGTGCAAGTCTCACTGTGCGCAAGGATGCATGTACAATGCTTCATAGTAATTTACAAGCCGTTCAAGACAGACGGGGTCCCTTGATGAAAGATATAATCAATTCATCGTAGTCTCTCATACAACAAAACCAAAAATTTCACTTGTTTGTTGTCCTTGATTAATTTTGCTCATTTAACTTATGATGGTAAGGCTATGCTTCTTGGATCCGATTCTTCCTCTTCTGAAGCATTAAAATGGACCTGGCCTGCATGCAATTCACATGACCCCAATTATAATTCCTAATTTTAATTCAAATAATTGATCTCGTGGTGACTTGTGAGTCAAGACAGCACCTGAAAATTAATTCTGCGCCTAGAATAATAAGCAGTACTGTACTACTGGGTCTACACGCCTCCTAACATAATTAATTTCAAACAATACAAGCACAGTTCGGATATACACCGCCTAATACTTTCTATAGCCTTCGTTTGTCTTGGACTGGTTTATCACCAACTTGTCTGCAAGGACTTTTCCCTTTATTACAAAACTCACTGCTAGGTCCATGTGATTTAAAAATCGTAAATGAATCAAATCTACCACAGTAATTACTAATTAGTGATAATCGTGTCACTCCTTCTACACGAGAAAGGGATAAACGTGTTTTTCGTTCTTACAAATTTTGACTTTTTGTTTAAAATTTATTTGTTTTTGTTTACACCTAAAAAATATTCTTTAGAATTAGCCGAAGCCAGCCACAGACGAGTGGATCAAATAGCTGATTAGGTGTTAGCCAAATTGCACACAGTCGAATTTGTAGTTAATAAAGCAAAGAATAGGAAACCAAGAGCTAGGCAAGGGCCTTAGGCTTAATGGATTAATATGAAGATATTGGGCCTATTGGGCTAGTGTGAAGTCATTCACTGGGTCAGATTCTTGAATTGCTCCATGAGTCGAAAGTTATAGAGATTAATTTTGAATTACTTTAAATTCAAAATTAATCAAATCCAGAATTATCTCCAAGTTTTTAGGAGCTGAGCAAGGGGACAGAAGGATAAGATCCATGCTGAAACAGACGTTGGCTGAGACGTGGCCATGATGTGAAGTGGCGCCTAGATTTTAAGATCGTGGTTAGTGGAATATGGCACTACTCAGCCGAATAACTGTCAACTAGGAGTTTATCAATGTTAGCCAGCTGAACGTGGCATATAGGGGTAGTTCTTAGTTGTTACTATAAATACCCAAGTTGTAAATAAGTTTAGAGGAATCAATCAATCAAACAACTTATATTTTTCGCTCAAGCTTTTATTCGCATTTATGTTTACCTTTATGTCCCAGTTTTTATCTTAGTTCATCGACTTAAACCTTTCTGGAGTGAGTTAAGGGACCCATAGCTAAGGAACAGAGTTCCTTCCTTGGCGTAATCGCTTGAAGAAAAGGGAATCACCGTTTTGGAAGTTAGCCGATCTGCGGCTAATTGATATTCAAGACAACAAAATTGGCATGCCCAGTGGGACCAAAGGTGAACGAATCAACACGTTCGAATCTCCAGGTCAGCATTACCATTGGCGTATGCACTTGCGTTCGGGCAAAAGTTTGAACAATATGACTGCAAAAAGCAATCCCAGGAAACCGATTGAAGGAAGCCCATCCCGTGGAAGCAATGTTCCACCAGCAGAGCAAATACAAGTGGAGATAGGGGCTGAAACTCAACCCAATGAGACCCCGGTGGTGATGACCACTTCGTTTATACGCCAACAACTCGATTTGGGAATCAATGATATCATGTACCAAGTGTCACAACAATTGGCCGATATTGTGAAACCCATGGTACATAACGAAGTGCAGCAAGCCAGGGAGATAGAGGCCAAGAGGGCTCACGCAAGTGAAGGCTCTATCAATTCTGCTATCCCAACGCAAGTGGGGTACCCTACCCAGGCAGGACTCGTCATCCCGGTAGAGTGCGGCTCAGGCGGGACCAATTCAGTTCAGAACATGACTCGGCAGTGCCGCGGCAAGTTCAACCTACCTATATTCAGGCCGGACCTACTCAGGTTCAGCCGAACATAGGACAGGTACCTTTTAATCCAATTAATTCCCAGCATGGTGATTTTGCCACGTTGAACACTAGAGGTCAACATGTGGTGAATGACGCGAACAACCAGGCTAATCTTCATTTTGGACAGGTGCAGATGGCTAGGAGGCCACCAGATGCAGTGGGACCAATTGGTATGCCACAAGCTATGCCATGCGCTCAGCCTTATGGTTCTGCTGTGCAGGCGACTAACCCACAGCATACTGGGGGGCAAACTCTTGGCCCAGGAATGGGTGGTGCAAGACCAACTGGGGGATATGCAGGTCAGTAGTCATGGAACAATGTTCCACCTGTATTGGCTAACCTTCCATTCTATCCATCCTACCCTGAAGGATCTGCAGGCATTCAAATGGGGTCAACTCCTCCAAGGGCACCTGGGTTGATGGCGGAGCAGTTATGGGGACAGATCCCACCTCTACCATTTAACACAAGTGTTCCTGGAACTCAATACAGGGCACCTGGTGAGGGGAACATGGAGCAACCATGGGGGGTTTACCCACCTCCATCGTTTAATCAGCCAGGCTACCCCAATCCTCCAGAACAAATTTCCCAGGCATATCCCCCAACTTGGAGACAGCAACCACAAACGGCTGCTCCTAACTTGGGAGAAGTAAGGCCAGGGGTTCACAAAGCTAGACCCAGCCATCATTGCAGACACCATCAAGAAATACTTTGGTGTGCAGCTGAAGCCTTTGGATCGTCCGATCTATAGGAAACCATACCCTGAGTGGGTGGATGGATTGGTACCTCTGCCCAGAGGGTATAAGACTCCAGATTTCGCTACTTTCTCCGGAGAGCATGGCAAATCGAATATGGAGCTTGCAGGCAGGTTTACTACCCAATGTAGTGAAGGAAACCAGAATGAATATCACAAGTTGCAGCTGTTTCCCTTGTCACTTACCGGGACAGCTTTTACATGGTATTCCTCTTTTCCACCTAATTCTATACAAACATGGTCAGATATGGAGAGGTGCTTTCATGATAGATTCTACTGGTCCCAACCCGAAGTCACTGCGGCTGATCTCATGAACCTGAGACAACAGGTAGATGAATCGGCTGCTGATTTTGTGGAAAGGTTCCGGAAAGTGGCTGGGAAATGTTGATGCAATTCCTGAGATGAATATGCAGCCATGGCTATTAGCAGCATGCATCCTCAACTCAAGGAAAAACTAGTAGGCCAAGCTTGCACTGACCTAAACCAGTTGGTCTCAAGGGCTATACGCATTGATCAGTTTATCCAGGAGAAGGAAAAGAAGCGAGCCAGTAGAGGAAGAGGTCCTCAGTTGGTGTCCATTGTAGAAGCCGAAGACTCCAATGATGATTCAGTCGATTCCACGACAGACATCATGGCAGCTGAAATAGTGAAGGGTAAAGGTTATACACCTTACGCCTAAGAGTCGCGAGGAAAGGAACTAAGTTCGGGAGACGGCAAGACAGAATACTCCTTTGATATCTCCAAGGTAGACCAGGTCTTTGACTATTTGCTTAAGGATAGGCAGATTCGGCTGTTGGATGGGCACAAGATCCCACCTGCTGAAGAGTTAAAAGATAAGAAATACTGCAAATGGCACAACTCTTATAATCACGCGACTCTAAATTGCGTGGTTTTCAGGAAGGTCATTCAGAAGGGGATAAAAGAGGGGAGGTTAAAGCTTACAGACAAAGGAATCGCTGAAATGACAGTAGATACTGATCCATTCCCTGCCCTTGGGATAAGCATGGTATCATTCTCAGGATTCGATGACGAAGGACCCAGCCATAAGCACAGGATATCTGTACAACAAGTCTGGAGACCAAAAAAGGGATCAGCCGACTCAACCCATATTGATCGACTGAAACCTCAGGCTGCCAGGATTTCTGTCTTTGACAGGTTGGGAAAACCCCAACCAGAGGTAGGACATAGGCAGGGGGCAAGCCACCTAAACCGGGTAGGCTCACCCAGGAATTAGTGAAACAGTACATCACACATGGCCAGTCCCTAACAGGGAAGCCTGACAAGGAGAAGGGTGAGGCACCCATTGCTAAAACTGGGGGGCAAGATCGGCTAACTCTCAGAGAAAGTGGTAGGCTATCCTTGCCCAAGGTGGATGAGGAACTGTCCCCAAGGATAAAGAAGAAGGGTAGCCGAAGTTCATCATGAAGGGGAATGTCTTCCTTGAGGATAACAGTAAGGAATGACGAGAAGTTGAAGACTCATAGAATGTTAAAACCCCCGGCTAACGTCAAGGAAGGGCATTGATTCTTGAATAAGTATGCCAAAGACAAAAAGGCGGTGCCAGCCGTGTGATGCGTTAGAAATAGCATATAGTTTAGTGTTAGTTTTGCATCGCATCTTAGTCATTTTAGTCATTTTAATCCATGTTATTTATGCATTTGGCTTGATTTGAATAACGCACTTGGTTTTGGTTCAATTGTGCTTAAAGGAAGGTATTTGTCCTAGGAAAAAGGAGAAAAATCACTTGGAATAAGTTGGGGTAATTTGTGCTACAAGTTGATAATGTAATGCTGTCTCAGCCTGACACTTGTTCAATGTTTTAATCATATCTAGAGTTTTAGGTGTCCAAATGAGATGAAACCAGTGCCATTGGAAATCTAAGATCCATAGCTTCAACTTTCATGAAGACACCTTGAGCTAATTCGGACGTTAAAGAGGTGAAAAATACAAAACAACATGAAGCACGGCCTAGCCATGACAGGAAAGCACTACGTGTTGCGTGACACACCTAAGCAGTCGAAAGCGAGAATGAAGCACGGCCTGGCGTGCCTCCTCGCGCCAGTGCTACAACAGCACCCTAGACGCAGAATTTTACGTTTTTACATGTTTTGGACCTGTTTTTTACTTCTTTTCACCCTAGACTATAAATAGACACTTTAGAGACTTGTCTAGGGTTCGAACTTTGTTATTTGGAGGCACGGTGGAGGATTGGGAACGATCTCTTCATTAATTCTCATGAATTTCTGGTTTGGCTTTTCTTTCTCTATGAGTAACTAAGCTTTTTAGACTAGGGTTAGATGAATCTTGATGAAACTTTTATGTAGTTAATTCTATTATATTAAAACAAGTTTATTTCATTTCAATTGAGCTTTCAATTCTTTGCGCTTAATGCTTTTCGATACTTGGCCGCTATTGAATCGATTAGGGTTTTTCATGATAATTGGGAAATTGGGTGAAGAACTTGAACTGAGATTGTTAGCCATAGTCATGATGAGTATAGGAATATAACTTTGTGATTATGTGTTCTTATGAATCATTATTCTTAATGCTTAACCTAACTATAAATCACCTAAGGGATTGGGGGTTTTAGTTAGAGTAAAGGGTTTATGAGGCAAGGGATTGTTCTTAAACTAATTTAGTTGATTCGAACTTCTATCTGTATGAAATAACTTGCGTTGGTTGTAGATTAAATGCATGAGAGTGGATACAAGAGGATTCAAACCCCTAGTCGTTTTTATACCATTTAATTACAAATAGTTGTTATTGTTATTTTCAGTTGTTACAAATCTACTTATTTCCAAATACCACTATTCGGTTCTCGTTCAAAATAGTTACGAACTTTGTTTAGTTGAATAATCAATCGCAATTCCTGTGGAGACAATCTTACTTATCACTTTATTACTTGTGCGATTCGGTACACTGCCGAAATCCTCAACAAGTTTTTGGCGCCGTTGCCGGGGATTGTTGTATTAATTTTTAACACGACAAACAAGTACTTTTTGAACAATTTTTTTATTGTTTTTATTTTCTGTTTATAAAAAAAATATTGTTATAATTGTTGCGGTGCTACTTACCTTTTCCTTTAGTGTTGTGCATGCGAGGTAAACAAACAGGTGAGCTGTTGTTTGATCCAGAAATAGAAAAGACAGCAAAGGCCAATAGGAAGAAGGCAAGGGAAGCAAGACAACAACAAGATCAAGCCTCTGCTTCTACTTCTCTCATTACAACTCTAGTAGTAATGGGGAAAGTACCACCACCACCGCGCACCTTGGGCGATTTTGGGAGAAGGAACAATCCAAGGGGTGTCATGGCCTACCAACTGGAGGAAGCAAATGCTTTTGAGATCAAACCATCCCTGTTGAGCACTCTCAAGCAAAACCAATTCGCTGGGGATGAAATTGAAGACCCAAATCAGCACTTGGTAAATTTCTATGAAATCTGTGGCACCTTCATCTTGAATGGAGTGATGAAGGGGCCAAGAAACTAAGGCTTTTTCCTTTTACCCTACGAGATAGAGCTAGAGATTGGTGCACACTTTGCCTCTGAGAAGCATCACTACTTGGGATGATTTGGAGAATAAATTTATGTACAAATTTTTCCATTCTCCAAGTTCATCAAAGAAGAGGTGAAATTCATGGGTTCCAGCAGAACCATATCGAAAATCAGTATGAGGCTTGGGAGAGATTCAAGCTTCTTACGAAAAAGATGTCCCACCATGGGTATGATGAGTTTAATCGAGATGCAGATGTTTTGCAATGGGTTGAGTCCAAATACAAGAATGATGCTTTGGATGCCTCAATTTGGAGGTACAATTAAGATAAAGCAATTTGAAGAAGCAAGAACTTTAGTGGAGCAAATGGCTTCCAATGAGCAGTTGTGTCAAAATGATAGAGGAACACAGGGTAGAAGAGGACTCATTGAGCTAGAAACACAAGATGCACTCTTGGCTCAAAATAAATTGGTCTCTCAACAATTGGAAGCTATCACCAAGGAGCTTAAAGCGCTGAAAACGGGAGCCCCTATCCCCGCTCAGGTGAACCAATTGAACAGGAACTTGAGATGTGACTTTTGTCAAGGACCTCATGAGAATGGAGGTTGCGATGCTAAGGGATTTTCGAATGAGCAAGCTAGCTACATGGAAAATTTTCAAAAGCAAGGAGGGAATCCTTATTCTGACACCTATAATCCTGGGTGGAAGAATCATCCCAACTTTTCTTGGAAAGCGACAAGATAGCCCATCATCAAGCAACCTCCACAACCTCAAAAGCAAGAGAAGCCAAATCAATTAGAAGAAGCTCTCACTCAATTCATGAAGATGACTCAATCCAACTTCCGAATATCCATTCCAACTTTCAGCACTCATGAGTCTCATTTCAAGAACCAAGAGGTCTCTATCAAAAACTGAGAGTCAAATTGGGCAACTCTCAAAGCAACTTATGAGCAAACCAAAGGTAAGTTTTACGCTAGCACGGTTGATAATCCTAAAAATGGGAACGTAGTGCAATTACTTTGAGAAGTGGAAAAATAATGTCTCAAGTTGAGGGAAGAAAAAGAGTGAAAAAGTGAGGTGGGCGGAGTTGAAAATGAGAAGCGGTAAAAATAAAGAAAAAGAAGAAAAAAGAGGTTAAGAAGAAGTCCAACTTAGAAGAAGGAGGCATAGTTATAACAAGCAGTGCGGGTGGAAAATAAGCCCAAAGTGGTTCTTCCATATAAGAAAGCTGCCATATCCTCCTGTGAGCAAGAAAAAGGAGAAGGATGAACAATTCTCTAAGTTCATGGATGTCTTCAAGCGCCTCCAGATCAACATTCCTTTCGCAGAAGCTCTTGAGCAAATGCCTTTATATGCCAAATTCATGAAGGAATTGTTAACTAAGAAGAAGAAATTCAAAGAAGATGAGACTGTAGCTTTGACAGAAGAGTGTAGTGCCATCATTCAAAGAAAGCTCCCTCCAAAGCTGAAAGATCCTGGAAGCTTCACAATTCCCTGCACTATTGGGAATTTAAATATTGACAAAGCCCTTTGTGATTTGGGAGCTAGCATCAATTTGATGCCGTTATCTATGTTGAAGGGGTTGGGAGGAGGTGAAGTCAAGCCTACAAAAATGACACTGCAACTGGCAGATAGGTCAATCAAATACCCTTATGGAGTTATGAAAGATGTATTGGTAAGGGTTGGCAAATTCCTTTTTCCGGCAGACTTTGTGATCCTTGACATGGAGGAAGACAAGGAGGTCCCTCTTCTTCTTGGAAGACCTTTCCTAGCTACAGGAAGAGCCTTGATTGATGTCCAACAAGGTAAATTAATTTTGAGGTTCCAAGATGAGAAAGAGACTTTCAATGTGTTTGAGGCTATGAGGCATCCCGATGACACAGAAAAGTGCTTTAGAATTGATGTGGTTGGGCAGCCGGTTGGAGAGAATCTTGATCAAGACCGACCTTCCAAACCCTTAGAGAAGGTGACAATGAATTCTATTGAGGAGATGTCTGAAGAGCTGGATGATGGGATGGAAAAATTTTTAGTGCAGGAAAAAGGAAGAAAAGGAAAGAGTAGTCTGCATATGGGCCATGGGAAACAATTCCCAAATTGCAAAATTCCAAAGAAGGCACATGTAGAACCTACTCATTCTTATGAAAAGCGCACCAAACAGGCGAGGGATGACAATGTCCACCCACATAAATTCAAGAGGAGAAAAAGGAGACCAATGCCAAAAAGGGAAATGATTTCTATGCAAACACTCAGGGCTATGGGTGTGCATCTTCCCAAGGAAGGTGGTGCTTCAATCTTCTTTTCCTCCTTTAAGGAGCCTTGATCGACTCCTTCAAGCGTCAAGCTAGTGACGTTAAAGAAGCGCTTCTTGGGAGGCAACCCAAGTTTTTCGGTGAGTTCTTTCCTCCTCATCCCTGCTTCAACTTAAATTTTTACATTGGGGACAATGTAAGTTTTTAAGCTTGGGGTAAGGGGTTTGCATTTTTGCATTTAGATTTGCATCTCATTTTAGTTTTTACTTTTTGTGTTAATTTTTGTTTTTGTTTGCATCATTTTATCCCCCAATTGCTTTGTTGCCTGCCTAATTTTTCTATGTGTGCCACATTTTTGTTGAAATTTGAGATTGCAATGATTTGGAACTCAATTATTTTCTCTTGTGATGGGCTTAAAGGTAGTGTTCTTAATGTACATAGGGATAATCTTTTGATAAGTTGATGATTAGCATGTGGCACTCTGATTTGATGTCTTTCACTGATTTGAACTTCTAAATGTGAGACTTGAGCTTCATTTGGAGCTTGTACTTTATCATGTTCTTATGCCCCTTCTCCTTGCATGAGTGTGTTCCTCTTGATTGTGCTCTCTAGAACTTGACTTGAAACCGTTTCAAAACTTGAAAATTTTTGATTACACACTTGAATATGATTAAGGCATTTTAGGCATGTTTTCAAGCCTCTGGCTTTTGAATGAAAGCTTCCTCTAGTTGCCCCTTTTGAGCCTTAACTGAAATAAATTTTCTTGGTACCAATGCTATTGTCAAATGTTTATGGTACCTTTTAGAGCATGTTTAAGGGAGCAATTGGATGCTTAATCTGTGAATTGTTTTGATGCTTGAACTTGGGATCTCTTCTGTTGTTTAATTCCTCCCCAATAATTATTGCAAAATCTCAAAAGAAGGGAGAATAAATAATAAAAAAAAGAATAAATAATAAAAAAATAAAAAAATAGAAAAAAAAAACAACAGAAGAGGAGCAAAATAAAAAGGTTTTGAAAGCAAAAAGAGAAAATGTATTGCTCCACTTATTCTGCTTAAAAGGGTTGCTTTAATTGTTCATGTTGTTAGCCCTTGAATTTCCCCTTTTCTTGTTTTTATCCCACCTTAAAAGTTAAATCCCATGGTCACGTTACAACCTTTTGAAAGACCTTTTGATTCTTGTGTGTTTTCATTAAATATTTGCTGAGATTTGGTTAATAGTCAAGCCTATTGTAGAGCACTTTCATTGATGGATATGAATGAATTGTCTTAACCTTTAAAACACTTGGAGAGTGATAAGGAGATTACCCTTTTCAGTGACAGACATGATTTCAGAGAGCCTAAACTTCTAATTGGACTTGATTTTGATTGTCTCTATTGTGTTTGATAGTCCTTTAGCGTATTACTTGATCTTGCTTCTATCTCGGGTTTCTTATCGGTTGCATCTCGTATTTTCCATATCGTCTTTGGCCATAGTAATTGCTTGAGGACAAGCAAAGTTCTAAGCTTGGGGTAATTTGATGCGTTCGAAATAGCATATAGTTTAGTGTTAGTTTTGCATCGCATCTTAGTCATTTTAGTCATTTTAATCCATGTTATTTATGCATTTGGCTTGATTTGAATAAC
Source organism: Calophaca sinica (assembly GCA_037113605.1). NCBI lineage: Eukaryota > Viridiplantae > Streptophyta > Magnoliopsida > Fabales > Fabaceae > Calophaca > Calophaca sinica. The sequence continues at coordinate 15,409,249 of CM073737.1, forward strand.
GCACTTGGTTTTGGTTCAATTGTGCTTAAAGGAAGGTATTTGTCCTAGGAAAAAGGAGAAAAATCACTTGGAATAAGTTGGGGTAATTTGTGCTACAAGTTGATAATGTAATGATGTCTCAGCCTGACACTTGTTCAATGTTTTAATCATATCTAGAGTTTTAGGTGTCCAAATGAGATGAAATTGGTGCCATTGGAAAGCTAAGATCCATAGCTTCAACTTTCATGAAGACACCTTGAGCTAATTCGGATGTTAAAGAGGTGAAAAATACAAAACAACATGAAGCACGGCCTAGCCGTGATAGGAAGCACGGCCGTGTTGCGACAACACGTAAACAGTGCGAGAAACAGAATGAAGCACGGCCTAGCCGTGCCTCACGCCACGGCCGTGCTACAACAGCACCCTGGACGCATAATTTTACGTTTTTACATGTTTTGGACCTGTTTTTTACTCCTTTTCACCCTAGACTATAAATAGACACTTTAGAGACTTGTCTAGGGTTCGAACTTTGTTATTTTGAGGCACGGTGGAGGATTGGGAATGATCTCTTCATTAATTCTCATGAATTTCTGGTTTGGCTTTTTTTTCTCTATGAGTAACTAAGCTTTTTAGACTAGGGTTAGATGAATCTTGATGAAACTTTTATGTAGTTAATTCTATTATATTAAAGCAAGTTTATTTCATTTCAATTGAGCTTTCAATTCTCCGCGCTTAATGCTTTTCGATACTTGGCCGCTATTGAATCGATTAGGGTTTTTCATGATAATTGGGAAATTGGGTGAAGAACTTGAACTGAGATGAACGTGGCAAAACACAAGAAAGGGGGGGGGTTTGAATTGGGTTTTTAAAAAAACTTTTTCGCAAATACAAATGTTTATGAAAAATAACTATTGAATAAACTGTGCAAGGAATAAAGAGTAGAGAGAAGAAAGAGACACAGAGATTTATACTAGTTCACTATCACCTGATAGCTACGTCTAGTCCCTTCACTCACTTGAAGGATTTCTCCACTATAATCAACCGATTACACTTGAGAGTATATTTACGCTTGGCTATACTCACAACTTCTTAGAAACGACTTCGATGCAGTTGAGCCTCTAAGGTATACAGCCCTTCTTGGGCTAAATCTGATTCAAATAAGAGTTTTTTAAATAATATAGAGATAACTCTCTTAGAGAGAATTTACAATGAGAATACTTTTAGCACAAAATGACTTTCTTAAAAGAAAGAATAAAGCGATAAGTGCCTTGTTCAACGATCTCGAGAGACTTGGATGAATTCTTGATTGCTCCTTTGTCTCTTGATTGGGTAGTGTTTGAGAAGATAGATGTTGATGCTCTCACTACTCAGGAAAATATTCAAGTTGCTAGATTGCGTACAACTGTGTTGAAAATCGTTTGTTGAAAACTCAATTCTTGTCTTACTTCAGTGTATGAGGTAGGATATATAGCTAGGGTTGAAAAAAGTGCCGTTGTGACACAACGTCTCTTTTTGTCCGCACAACGTTTCTTTTTGTCCAAAGTCAAAGTTCAGATCCTGGAATTTCGGCTTTTGCAGGATACGTCGCTTTCAAGACGAAAAGCATTCTGAGTATTATACGCAATGATATCGATAACTTTGTCCTTAGTGTGCTTTTCAAAAATATAGACACTTCAAGCACAAGTTTCCTTGATGATTTTATCCTTTGACATTCTTCTTGTCTAAAGATACCTCGTATAACAAGGTACTTGAATTTTACTATCATAACTGAGCTTCACAGATCACCAGATTCTTGTGTGTAGAATTTAATCGGCTATCAAATGGCGAATCGTGTAGGAGCACTAAGTCTATCATAGAGCACATATAACACAATCTGTTGAGTGTTGGTGAAGACCAGGCGTTGACTAAGCAGTGTAGTCTCTTAGGTGATCTACCAGGCGTTGACTTACACCAGGCGTTGACCAAGCGAGTGTAGTCTCTTAGGCGATCTACCAGGCGTTGACTTACACCAGGCGTTGACCAAGCGAGTGTAGTCTCTTAGGCGATCTACCAGGCGTTGACTTACACCAGGCGTTGACCAAGCGAGTGTATGTGCCAAGAACCGAGCGAGGCCGGGCTTTCCAGAGTGAAATTCAAGATTTCACTAAGTCTTCTGAAGCAGAATTTTTCCGAATATAAATACTTTCTGCACACTTATAACCATGTTAGAGAATAAATTGTTCTCTTAATCTTTTGTTATCATCAAAACAATTAAGGGTTATTGTTTCTGAATCCACTTGATTCCAACAATCTCCCCCTTTTTGATGATGACAAATACATATATTGATGAACAATTTTTCTTTATAAAAAATATTTATTGAGATGATTTGAGGCTCCCCTGAATTAAGCATATATAAATATTTCTAAGTGTAACAGAGCATGAGATATTACTGACATATAAGTTTGAGCATACGAGGGAATATATTAATCGGAACACATAATGTATGCATGATGACACTTGGTTGATACACTAGGTTCATCAATTGCTTTATACTCTCTATATTCTTCTCCCCTTTTGTCATCGAGACAAAAAGATTAAAACGAAATAAAGAACATCACAGTCAAAGCAGTATAAAGAAAGATAAAGAAAACTTCAAGTGTCATAAATAAATTTTATTAGAAATAAAAGCAGTGAACAAAAACAAACTCAAAGCAAATCTATCAAAGGAGAAAACTAAAAGGCAAAAAAATAAAAATCCTAAGGTTTTCTAGGGTTGCTCCATCCTCTCCAAAATTTGCCTTGTGAGTAGTCATCAAATCTTGCTTCTTTTAGAGGCTTCCGGCCTTTGATCGATGGATTCCATAAATCTTACGAGCTGCTGTTTTCTTCAACCACTATCAAAAACATCTTTTGGCACAACTACAGATTAGTGTCATGTGAAGCCGATCCAGTAGATGCAACCATAGCATTGTGTGCGGTGGTGGAGTTCTGAGGTTCTCTTGGAGGAGTAGGAGGGCGAGGAGGAGGTGCGAGGTTACGGTTCCCGAACAACGGTGACCTCTTCTCTTGGAGGAACTCTCCATGTCGAGGCGGCATGCCATCTCCTGTTTCTTTCTTCTTGCTCTTTTTGTGCTTGTCAAACCAAGTGTTCACGGACACCCGGTTCTCATACCGATCTTCTTGACAAGATCATTGATTACTTCATCAAATCATGCGTCTCCAAGGAAACCCGAAGCGAGATTCCCTGAATCTTTCGGCTTTGAAGTACTCAATGCTACCAATTAAATTGGGAAGAACGTTGGGCACAATTCTTGGTTCCGAAGACCAGGCTCGAGAGGGTCGAGGGTGCGATGAGAAGAAGTGGCGAGGCTCGGCGAGAGAGATCATCGACATCATCCCCAGGAGTTACGCAGCAGTTACGGTTCTTCCTGGAGAGGAGAATTTGGAGGAGAGAACGGTTGAGACATGAAGGGTACCATTATGGGAAGTCTGAAAGAGGAGTCGAGGAGAGGTTGCAACATGCGAAGAGGTTGAGTTTCACACACAACCAGATTGCGATTCAAGAGATGAAGACTCTTGAACCCTTGACTCGCAGTTCAGGTTCCTCGAAATGGACTCGATCTCACATGGTATGTTGAGGTCTGGTTGTTGGTGAGGGTGAAGCGGTTCTAGGTGGAGAAGCTGGTTTGGGTGGTGATTTAGGTGGTGAAGGTGTTTGGGTTTGAGGTATAGTGGAATCTGGGGTAAAGAGGCTAAAGGTTCAATATAGGGAATTTGAACCTGTGGTTGAGGTCTTTGTCTAGTCCTCGAGGAGCAACATCATCTTCATCGGATGAAGATGAGTGCGAGTAAAGACGGCAAAGGCTTTTTGGTAGGTGTTGGTTTGGAGTGCGAGGCAGTTGGGGTTTAGGTTTGGGCAAGGATTGTGATGGAGGAGGTTCAACAGCTGTAGAAACAGCGAGAGCAGAGCAGTTGATAAGTAGTATCATATAAATCAACTACCTTATCAAGTGCCTTCTTCCTTTTTGCAGCGAGGGCATCTCCAACCTTGTGTATCCTTTTAGGGGTGGCTTCGGCGGGATCAACGAGGCGGGCTCGGCGAGAATAGCCACTCTAGGGTCGGTAGGTAGAACCTGCCGGAGGTGCAAAGGTTTCACGCTGTACAAGGCTGCTGACCAAGCTTGCTTCATGATATAGTCGTGTTTCCTCTAACCTTTCCTTTATCATTTGATCAATCTCCGGTTTCTTCTCTTCTTCTTCCTCTGTAAGCATAGAGGGCATGCATGTAGGTCTCACGAGGAGAGTGGTGAGGGGATTACGAGGCAATGTGAATGCACGTGCTTGAGTGACCCTTACGGTTGGTCCGAGAGACACCAGAGTCCACCACAATCTTCTTCCCCTTCTTCACAACTTTCTTCCTTGCTCCTTCTTCACCTTCTGAATTGCAGCAATAGCCTTCTTGGAAAGGAGTCCCATTCTCCTTAGATTGTCTGAAGAGAGAATAGGAATCACCATCGTTTCGTGGCAAGCCACACTTCCAAGGTGTTGAGACCTTGAAGAAGATTTATAAGACCTTGGTTCTCCATAATTCTTGACAATGACTTTCCATAAGGGATATTCATATATTTCCCTTTTACGGAGTACATTAAGTCTCTTCGCAGATGTTCAAAAATTATCTGTGGAAGGTTGATTTTTGCTTTGAGTTCATAATTCCACATTATGAACTTGTGGGTCTTGGCGGTATCCACAGAGCGATTTTGGCACCAAGCGGTTCATGATGATTACGAGCGATTAACGAAACACATTCTTCATGTCCCTTTGCCTTGGTCCCTCAGACTTCTCATAGATGGTTTCATTCACGACATCCCGACCACCAGCATCCTTTTTCCCAACCAGCGGTTTCAACCGCTCCATCATTAGGGCAATGGGTGATTTCGGCAATTAGGTCCTGAGTGACCACAATGCGCTGCCTTGAACATGACTCAGAATGGTCTTATCTTTACTCCAAGCATAAGTCCGTAACTCCTTCACCAGATTCTCATAGGCGGAGTTGGTCATGTAGAAGAAATCCATTATCCCCATGTCGATGAAATCAGCTCTGAAGTCGTATCCTTCATTTACCATATCCTCGAACCTTACTTCGTGTTCCACCAACACTTTGAGGTCCGAGGTTTGAAGATTTTCAGCGTTACCTACGCTCTTCTTGAGAACTTGAACTTTCGATTGGTTGTTGTGGAAGCGACCATTGTTGAAATCGGAGAAACACAGAGTGCAAAGATGAAAGGGGTTTAGGGTTCTAAAATGTGTAGACTTCTCTTTGAGAGATAGAGTGGGTAGTGAGTGATGTGAGTGAGTGAGTGAGTGAGTTATAAACGTGTTCGAGAAGATTAAGCGTTATCGCTTGATTTGAAATGAATTTTTGAACAAATATTTGTCTTTTTCAAAGCGTGTAGTCATCAAAATTAAAGAGGCGTGATAAAATTGTCATTTCGATAAAAGCAATTATGACTCGGTAAAAGCAAATGTCAATCACTAACGCATCAACCAGTCTCGAGAGAGACACGTGTACTTAAGATTCCCGAGAGCGACTATGCAATGATCATCTGAGCAGTTAATGAAAAGAATATAACGAGATAAGATAATCAGCGGATTTAACTCTGACATAGCCAACACATTCAAGCGAGTCAACAAGTCAAACACATCAAGCGAGTCAATTAGTCAAGCGAGTCAACTTTATTCAAGCAGAGTCAACTTAGTCAAGCGAGTCAACTAAATTCAAGCGAGTCAACTTAGTCAGGCGAGTCAACTAAATTCAAAGCGAGTCAACTTAGTCAAGCGAGTCAACTATATTCAAGCGAGTCAACTTAGTCAAACAGAGTCAACTATATTCGGATCAAACACCTATTCCTTTATAAGAAGGAAATTCAAGTTCTTTCTTATAAAGTTGAATCTATCTTCGTGAGGGTTTTGTAAAGATATCTGCCCATTGATGGTCGAGTATCAATAAATTTAATTTCAAGAATCCCTTTACGAACATAGTCTCTAATAAAATGATGTTTAATTTCAATATGTTTGGCTCGAGAATGCAAAATAGGGTTTTTAGTCAAGCATATAGCGAAGTATTATCACAATATATAGGGATTTTACTCTCTTTAATCGATAGTCCTCAAGTTGATACTTCATCCAAAGTAGTTGTGAGCTACGACTTGCGGCGATATGTACTAAACCTGCTGTGGATAGTGCAATTGTGCTTTGTCTTTTCTTTGGACCAAGAGACAAGATTTGCTCCAAGAAATTGGCGACCACCACTTGTGCTTTTCCTTTCAATTGCTGTCTCCGGCAAAGTCGGCATCACGAAACCTACTAACTTGTAATCATGTGAGTTCTTATAAAGCAAAGCAAGATTAGTAGTTCCTTTAAGATATCTAAATATCCTTTTAACTTGATTAAGTGAGATTCTCTAGGATCGATTGAAATCTTGCACATAAGCACACACTAAACATAATATCAGGCCTTGAAATTTGTAAGATAGAGAGTGAACCAATCATACCTCTATATACCTTTTGGTCTACCTTTTTACTTGATTCATCTTTGCCAAGAGCACATGTTGGATGCATTGGTGTGCTCATAGGTTTGGTTTCCTCTAGCTTAAACTTCTTGACAGTTCTTTCACATACTTAGTCGATGGATATAAGTTCCATCTTGACATTGTTTTATTTGAATGCCAAGGAAGAATTTTAGTTCTCCCATCATACTCATCTCAAATTCATTCTGCATAAGCTTAGAGAATTCTTTGCAAAGAGACTCATTAGTAGCACCAAAGATAATATCATCTACATAAATTTGAACTACAATGAAATGCTTTTAGATGATTTTCTAAAGAGGTTGTATCCACTGTCCTCTTTCAAAACCATTTGACATTAAAAAGGAACTCAATCTGTCATACCAGGCTCTTGGAGCTTGTTTAAGACCATAAAGTGCCTTTTTAAGTTTGAAAACATGTTCAGAAACTCAAGTATCTTCAAAACCAGGTGGTTGTTTCACAAACACTTCCTCATTTATGAAACCATTTAAAAATGCACTTTTTACATCCATTTGGTACAAAGTAATGCCATGATGTGCGGCATAAGATAGTAATATTCTAATAGCTTCAAGTCTAGCTACGGGAGCAAAGGTTTGATTATAATCAATACCTTCCTCTTGTGAGTAACCTTGTGCAACAAGTCTAGCCTTGTTCCTTACCACTTTTCCATCTTCATCAAGTTTGTTTCGAAAACCCACTTGGTTCCAATGGCTAACTTGTCCTCTGGAGGAGGCACTGACTTCCACACATCGTTCCTTTGAAATTGATTTAGCTCTTCTTGCATAGCAATGATCCAACCATCATCGATGAGGCTTCATCAATTGTTTTTGGCTCTATCTCGGAGAGTAAGGCCAGGTCGAGTGTTCTCTCGAGAGAGGATCTTGTTACGACTTTATCACTAGGTTCACCAATGATTTGGTCCTTTGGGTGATGGGGTTTGAACTTCGATCTGATATGATTATTTCCTTATCACCAGAATCAGCGCGGAGACTTCACCAGAGATCACACGAGAAACATCACGAGTCGGCACTTGTGATATCAACTCTTGTTTCCTTGCTTATCTGTAAATCTGCAAAAACTTCATCTAGCTCTGACGTATCATTGTCAGGCTTTTTATCATCAAATCTTACATGCATAGATTCATCAACAACTAATGTTTCTTTGTTGTATATTCTGTATGCTTTAGAGCGTTGAATATCCCAAAAGATAGCTCTATGTGATTTAGAGTCAAATTTTCCTAGACTGTCCTTTGTATTGAGAACAGCAGTCACACCCAAATTGATGAAAATATGAAATGTTGGGTTTTCTTCCTTTCCACAATTCATAAGGAGTCTTATCCAAGATAGGTCTAATGTAGATTCTATTTTGAATGTAACATGCGGTGGTTACCGCCTCTGCCCAAAAGTGCTTAGCAATATTTGTTTAAGTGAATCATGGTTACGGCCATTTCTTGCAAAGATCTATTTTTCCTTTCTACAACACCATTTTGTTGTGGTGTTCTGGGGATGAAAAGTTATGAAAAATACCATTTTCTTCACGAAGTTTTGAAAGGATTCATTATCAAATTCACCACCATGATCACTTCTAATAGTAGTAATACAAAAACCTTTTCATTTTGCACTTGTTTGCGAATCTGAAAACAACTTGTAAAGACTCATCCTTGTGGGTTAAGAATTTTACCCATGTCCATCTAGTATGGTCATCGACAATGACTAGACCATATTTCTTTCCAGACAGGCGATTCTGGTTGGTCCAAATAAATCTAAATGTAAAAGCTCAAGGGGCCTTGAGGTGGAAACAATATTTTTGGAATTAAAAGAAGATTTCGTTTGTTTCCCTTTTTGACATGCTTCACAAAGAGCATCAGATTTGTACTTGAGATTTGGTAAGCCTTTAACAAGTCCTTTCTTGTTAAGCTTTGAGAATAACCTCAAGCTAGCATGACCAAGTCTCTTGTGCCAGATCCATTGCTCTTCATCAATTGACAAAAAGCATTTTACATTTTGATCAGCCAACTCAGAAAGTTTGATTTTGTAAATATTGTTCTTTCTCTTTGCTCTAAAGAAAATGGATCCGTCCTTTTTGCTTTTGGCTATACATTCATTATTGTTAAAGGCAACATCATAACCACTATCGCATAATTGACTTATACTCGATGAAGTTATGGTTCAGTAGTCGACCAATAAAACATTATCAATAGATGGTAGAAATTTCTCACCAATTCTTCCCACAACCAATGATTTTACCTTTTGGTTTCCTCCAAAACCAACATTTCCACCTTCTTTAAGTTGAAGATCTTGGAACATCGCCTTTCTCCCGTCATGTGTCGTGAGCACCCACTGTCTAAGAACCAGGGTGGTGTCTTAACTATATTGCTAAGCAAATCTGAACATAGACAATCTTGTCCTTAGGTACCCAAATCTTTTTGGGTCCTCTTTGTTAGTTCTAGAAGGAGACTTGTCCTTCTCATTTTCAGTTCATAACATGCATTTCTAATGTGTCCCTTCGATTCTGAAAGTACAAAGCAAGCAGTCACTATGATTATTAGTATCCTTGGTTTCCAAATGTATATTTTGAAAGGTGGGTTCTTACGGTTTGTAACCAAGACCCTTTTTACCATTTTGGCTTACTCCCCAAATCATAGATGCTTGTTTACTACGTGTGACACATTCAGCAAGAAATTTTGAAATCCTCTTCATATTTTGAAGAGTTGCATTCTCTTGATTCCTTCTTCTTTGGGCTATTTACTCACCAATCGGTGGTTTTTAGTTTTGAGTTTTCATTCTCCTCGGTGAGTATTTGAAATTGTTTTTGAAGATTTGAAAATCTCTTTTTCAAGGATTTATACTCATTGTTGAGTTTGGAAGACTCGTCTAACGATTCATCAAAGGCTAATTGAATATTAGAAGAAATGTTAGAATTTACCTCTTCTTGTTCTTCTTCTTCACTTTGTCGACTCTATATTGGCCATAAGAGCCATGTTGGCTGTTCTACATCATCATCAGATGATGATGACTCAGAATCATCCCATGTAGCCATGAGACTCTTCTTCTTCTTACCCTTAAAGCCACCTTTCCTTGATTTCTCAAGTTGTGGACATTCTGACTTGTAGTGGCCAGGTTTCTTGCATTCATAGCAAGTGACTTGGCTTTTGTCCTTGAAGTCCTTCTTTTCTTTTGAGTCGTGTCCCTTGAGTCCTTTTTAGGGAACTTTCTTCTAAACCTTCCTTTGCTTTTCATCATGCGTTGAATCTTCCTTGATATTAAGGAAATTTCATCGTCAGTATCTTCACTACTCTCTTCAGATGAATCTTTGTCAGTGTCAAGTTCGGCTTGGAGAGCTTTAGAAGTAGATGCCTTGTGTGATGATTTTAAAGCAATGGTCTTAGTTTTCTTGGGAGGTTCTTCTTCATCAAGCTCAAGCTCGTGAGCTCTTAGTGAACTCAAAAGATCTTCAAGTCGTAATTCATTCAAGTCCTTGGCTTCTTGAATAGCCGTGACTTTGGGTCTCCATCTCTTTGGGAGACTTCTGAAGATGTTCTTTACATGGTCGTGATAGTATAGCTTTTCTTGAGAACCTTCAAGCCATGAACTAATGTTTGAAATCTTCCAAACATAATTTCGATGCTTTCATCCTCTTCCATCTTGAAGAGTTCATATTGTCTAACCAAGATATTAGCCTTGGTTTCTTGTACTTGGGAAGTACCCTCATAGGCTAAAGCCAGTGAGTCCCAAATTTCTTTGGCAGTGCTGTTATTACCACATTTCTCAAACTCTTTTTCAGAGATAGCACATACAAGAAAGTATCTTGCTTTTTGGTGCAAGGTATATTCCTTTTTATGATCATCAGTCCAAGACTCCCTAGGAATAGGATTTCTTTTGGAGTCAACTGGTTCTGTGTACTGTTTTCGAACCATATCCCAAAGTTCAAAGCTGTTGAGATTGAAAAAGTTTTCACTTTATCTTTCCGATAGTCATAGTTAGATCCAATGAACAAAGGGGGCGATTAACGTGACCAGGGTTCGTTGCTTGCCATAGGAAAGTATAGGATCTTTTCCTCTCACCTTTGTTAAGTGCTCAACCAGAAGTAGAGCTCGATACCAATTGAGCGTGGCAAAACACAAGAAAGGGGGGTTTGAATTGGGTTTTTAAAAACTTTTTCGCAAATACAAATGTTTATGAAAAATAACTATTGAATAAAGCGTGCAAGGAATAAAGAGTAGAGAGAAGAAAGAGACACAGAGATTTATACTAGTTCACTATCACACGATAGCTATGTCTAGTCCCTTCACTCACTTGAAGGATTTCTCCACTATAATCAACCGATTACACTTGAGAGTATATTTACGCCAACGGCTATACTCACAACTTCTTAGAAACGACTCGATGCAGTTGAGCCTCTAAGGTATACAAACCCTTCTTGGGCTAAGTACAGATTCAAATAAGAGTTTTTAAATAATATAGAGATAACTCTCTTAAGAGAATTTACAATGAGAATACTTTTAGCACAAAATGACTTTCTTAAAAGAAAGAATAAAGCAGTAAGTGCCTTGTTCAACGATCTCGAGAGACTTGGATGAATTCTTGATTGCTCACCGTCTCTTGATTGGGTAGTGTTTGAGAAGATAGATGTTGATGCTCTCACTACTCAGAAAATATTCAAGTTGCTAGATTGCGTACAAGCGTGTTGAAAATCGTTTGTTGAAAACTCAATTCTTGTCTTACTTGATTGTATGAGGTAGGATATATAGCTAGGGTTGAAAAAATGCCGTTGTGACACAGCGTCTCTTTTGTCCGCTAGCGTTTCTTTTTGTCCAAAGTCAAAGTTCGGATCCTGGAATTTAGGCACTGCGAGGATCTGTCGCTTTCAAGGCGAAAAGCATTACGAGTATTATACGCAATGTCGATAACTTTGTCCTTAGTGTGCTTTTCAAAAATATAGACACTTCAAGCACAAGTTTCCTTGATGATTTTATCCTTTGACATTCTTCTTGTCTAAAGATACCTCGTATAACAAGGTACTTGAATTTTACTATCATAAGCGAGCTTCACAGATCACGGATTCTTGTGTGTAGAATTTAATGGGCTATCAAATGACGAATCGTGTAGGACGCACTAAGTCTATCATAGAGCACATATAACACAATCTGTTGAGTGTTGGTGAAGACGAGGCGTTGAATAAGCAGAGTGTAGTCTCTTGGTGATCTACCAGGCGTTGACTTACACCAGGCGTTGACCAAGCAGAGTGTAGTCTCTAGACGATCTACCAGGCGTTGACTTACACGGGCGTTGACCAAGCAGTGTAGTCTCTTAGACTGATCTACCAGGCGTTGACTTACACCAGGCGTTGACCAAGCAGAGTGTATGTGCCAGAACCGAGCCAGGCGGGCTTTCCAGAGTGAAATTCAAGATTTCACTAAGTCTTCTGAAGCAGAATTTTTCCGAATATAAATACTTTTTGCACACTTATAACCATGTTAGAGAATAAATTGTTCTCTTAATCTTTTGTTATCATCAAAACAATTAAGGGTTATTGTTTCTGAATCTACTTGATTCCAACATGAGATTGTTAGCCATAGTCATGATGAGTATAGGAATATAGCTTTGTGATTATGTGTTCTTATGAATCATTATTCTTAATGCTTAACCTAACTATAAATCACCTAAGGGATTGGGGGTTTTAGTTAGAGTAAAGGGTTTATGAGGCAAGGGATTGTTCTTAAACTAATTTAGTTGATTCGAACTTCTATTTGTATGAAATAACTTGCGTTGGTTGTAGATTAAATGCATGAGAGTGGATACAAGAGGATTCAAACCCCTAGTCGTTTTTATACCATTTAATTACAAATAGTTGTTATTGTTATTTTCAGTTGTTACAAATCTACTTATTTCCAAATACCACTATTCGGTTCTAGTTCAAAATAGTTACGAACTTTGTTTAGTTGAATAATCAATCGCAATCCCTGTGGAGACGATCTTACTTATCACTTTATTACTTGTGCGATTCGGTACACTGCCGAAATCCTCAACACCGTGTTGACAAGAACCCAAAAGAGGAGGGTGCAAAGAATAAGGTCTGTTCAGAAGATGAAACAAACTCTGCAGATGATAGCCGATGTAAAGAACAATGAAAAGAGCAAGATCCCCTTAGAAAGCGTAGTGAAGCCTTTGGATAAGGCTTTCCCAAAGTGGAGGTGAGGAAGGCTGGGAAAGAGGAAGTGCCGAAAATATAGAGCCGATTATTGAGCAGAACACATTCTGAAGCGAAGGTCTCATCGCCTCAGTCAACGTAGGCGAAAAGGCAGTCACTATAGAGGGTTCAGCGATCCCAGAGAAGTATTGGGAGCAGGACGATATCATGGAAGATTCTTTGTTGGATCTCCTGTTTAATGAAGAGGCTGATGGCCTAATGGCTGAGATAGAGGCTATTAGCTTATTCCCAGAAGAGTTTTGGGCAAACAACTCACAACCAGGAGGTTTGGAGGGAGACGTGTTTCTTGAGGAGGCAGAATGGGCAGCGTTAGCCAATACACCGGTGATGAGGTTACCAAGGTAGTGTTTGAGAAACCTCTGTAAGAAATGGTGAAGCATCTGAAGCCCCTTTATATCAAGGCCTATATCAACGGGAAGATTTTTGGAAGAGTCTTCGTGGATGGAGGGACTGTGCTAAATGTCATGCCTGTGACGACCATGAGGAAACTAGGGAAAAGTCTTGAGGACCTAGTCCCTACCAACATGAAGATGTCCAATTTCCTGGGGGAACCTTCCAGAGCACTTGGAGTCTTGATAGCAGGTTCTGATGAGCCCCAAAACCATCAAGGCGACTTTCTTTGTGGTAGATGGCAAACCTTCCTATATCGTAATCTTGGGGAGGATTGGATCCACACAAGTCGGTGTGTCCCTTCCACACTTCATCGAAGCTTATGTTTTGGGTTGGAGACAACGTTGAGACAATGAGCGGGCAAGAATCCTTTTTAATTTGAAGTGAAGATGCTAGAAGTCTTGTTCTATTCCCCACACCTAGGACCTATTGCCATCCCAGAAGATTATGAAGAGGGCGCCTGGAAAGCATGCAACCTTACTAATGAGGGATTCAAGCTAAGATCTCGGTAGAGCCACGTCTTGATCTGTGCAGTAATTAATGAATAGGGCATCTCAGGTACTCGAAGACCTTTTGGGTCGGCTAGAAATCTTTAAGGCCGAGTCCAAAGCGATGGATGCCATGATGGAAGATTATGACACTGAAGAGGAAGAGGAGGTACTACTCTCCAAGGAGGAAGGTGCGGCAACTGAGCCTGATAAGGCGTGTGCAGCCGAGCCTATGGAATTGGACTCCCCTCTTCACAAGACGGTTCCTGCTTTTGAGGCAGAGGATCCTTTAATTGAGATCAATTTGGGTACGCCAGAACAACCCAGAATCGTGAAGGTGAGTGGGTTGCTTGAGGAAGACAAACGGGGTAAGATAGTCGAATTAATCCAGCGGTACAAAGATTGCTTTGCCTGGAATTACTTCGAAATGCCTGGTTTGGCGAGGAAGTTGGTGGAACACAGGTTGCCTATCAAAGCAGGATACAAACCTTTCAAGCAGGCGCCTCGCAGGTTCAATCCCCAACTGATGCCTCAAATTAAAGCTGAAATTGAAAGACTACTGAAGGCAGGCTTTATAAGAACGACGGGTATGTTGAATGGCTATCTAATATAGTCCTGTCGTCAAGAAGAATGGCCGATAAGAGTATGTATTGACTACGTAAACTTGAACTTGGCCACTCCAAAGGATGAGTCCGCTATGCCTGTGGCTGACATGTTAGTCGATCTGGCGACCACACATGGTATTCTCACCTTTATGGATGGATACTGTAGAGTATAACCAGATCTTTCTAGCGAAAGAAGATACTCACAAGACAGCCTTCAGTGCCCAGAGCATTGGGGATCTATGAATGGGTGGTCATGCCTTTCGGGCTCAAGAACGCAGGAGCCACTTATCAAAGGGCCATGAACTCCATTTTTCATGACTTGATCGGCAAAACCATGGAAGTGTACATAGATGACGTGGTTGTCAAGTCTGAGGGTTTTGAAAGCCACCTAGTCGATCTAGAGCAGGCCCTAAAGAGGATGCGAGCCCATGGGCTGAAAATGAATCCGGCCAAATGTGCTTTCGGAGTGGCAGCTGGCAATTTCCTAGGATTTTTGGTCCACCATCAAGGAATAGAGTAGACAAGAACAAGGTGAAAGCTATCCTGGAGGCCAGACCTCCTAGGAACAAGAAGGAACTGCAAAGTTTGATGGGCAAGATCAATTTCTTGAGGAGGTTCATAGCTAATTCGGCTGGAAAGATGAAGGCTTTTTCCCCTTTGCTGAAATTAAAGGATACGGAGGATATGGTATGGGGAAGAGAGCAACAATAGGCCTTTGATCAAATTAAGCAAGGGTTGGCCAAACCTCCTGTGCTAACACCTCCAGTGTCAGGAAGGCCACTCAAATTGTATATAGCTGCAGAAGAAGAGTCAATCAATCACCGCTCGCGCAGATCTTGAGGATGGGACTGAAAGAGCTGTATACTATCTCAGCCGCATCTTGAATGATGCCGAAACCAGATATACCCCTATTGAGAAATTATATTTATCATTGTTCTATGCTTGTACAAAACTTGAATATTATTTGTTGCCTAAGGAAGTATTGGTTTTGTGCAAAATTGATATCATTAGATATTTACTTAATAGGCCTGTTCTACAGGGTCGACTAATGAAATGGGCCATTAAGTTAAATACTTTTGCGTTGAAATACGTTCCATTAAGAGCAATGAAAGGTCAGGCAGTAGCCGATTTCTTGTCTCAACACCCTTGTGTTGAAGTCAATGACCCGTTAGCCGAACACGTTGCATGTATTAACTTGAAACCTTGGGTGTTGACGTTTGACGGGTCAAGAACGCAAAGGGGGGTAGGTGCTGGCATCACCATTACGGACCCAGCAGGGAAAAGTTGGAAATTCATGTGTTAGCTGGATCTTGGGAATTCTAATAATCAGGCAGAATACGAAGCCCTGATTTTGGGGCTTAAGATCTTGGCAGCCATGAAAGCAAATTATGTTCAAGTCAGGGGAGATTCACAGTTGGTGATAAAACAGCTAACTGGGGAATATAGATGTAATAACCCTAACTTGAAAGAGTGCTATGAAACGGCTAGCAGGTTATTGCGCTTGTTTCTTTGATGCGATGAGTACAAAGATATTCCTAGGGAAGAGAATGAAGAGGCTAATGATTTGGCCCAACAAGCCTCAGGGTACAAAGACATAATAGTCCAAGTAAAACAGAAGAATACGCAACCTGGGAGTGTGCAACTATAGGAATGATCGACTCACAGGCGGAGTTAATCGACTATCTTAAAGATCCTTCAAGCAGTACTGATTTCAAGCTCAAGCAGAAGGCACTTAAATATGTATTAGTAGACAATGAAGTCTACAGGAGAACCATCAACGGGGTATTACTTAAGTGTATTGACAAAGAGGAGTCCATGAAGGTCATGGGAGAAGTACATGAAGGAATCTGTGGATCTCACAGGGCTGGACCCACCATGAAATGGCTGATATACAGACATGGATATTATTGGCCTACCATTACAGTTGATTGTTATCAATATGCCAAGGGATGTAGCGTGTCACCGCATGGTCCAATTCAAAGGGTTCCAGCCGAAAACCTCCACCCAGTGATAAAGCCTTGACCATTCAGGGGATGGGCCATGGATTTAATAGGCAAGATCTATCCACCTTCGTCCAAGAGGCATGCGTTTATCATAGTTGCGACTGACTACTTTACCAAATGGGTAGAGGCCCAGCCAATGGTGAATGTGACTCAGGATGAGGTGATTAGGTTTATACAATGCCAAATCATCTATAGATTTGGAATACCTGAAACCATCACCACAGATCAAGGTACTATGTTCACTGGGGAGAGAGTGGTAGCCTTCGCGCAACAATTTGGGATTAAGTTAATTCACTCATCCCCTTATTATGCTCAAGCCAATGGGTAGGCAGAGGCAACCAACAAAGTTCTTATTGATATAATCAGGAAGAACATTGAGGACTAGCCAAGGAAGTGGCATGAGACACTGAATGAAGTATTGTGGGCCGTGAGGAATTCCAAGTGCAGTGCAACTGGTTTTACCTCGTATCGGCTGACATATGGTCAAGATGCAGTGTTACCCTTAGAGATAAATGTGACTTCGTTAAGGGTAGCAAAGCAAAACCAGCTAAGTCTAGATGAATATCAACAAGCCATGTTAATGGAGTTAGATTCGGTTAACGAAGATCGACTCATGGCTTTAGACCAAATTGAGCATAGCAAGCAAAAGATGGCTAGGGCTTATAACAAACATGTGAAGCCAAAAAGGTTGTTGAAGGAGATCTCATTTGGAAAACCATACTACCTATTGGGATCAAGGATCCCAAATTTGGGAAATGGTCACCAAATTGGGAAGGACCATTTGTTGTTAGCAAAGCTTATCACGGTGGTGCCTATCGGCTAGTTAACATGCAAGGCAAAGAACTAAATAGAAGCATAAATGGAAAACATCTTAAGAGATACTATCCCACTATGTGGGAAGGCATATTGGAGAATTAAATGTAGCTGCATTAACATAAAAAGGCAATTGTTTTTGGTGACCACAGGCTGGCCACCTAGCCAAAAATTACAAGAATTCAGCACAAGATATTAAAGCTAGGAAGCTGCAGCCTCAGGATCATCACTTGATTTTTCTCCAATTGGGGCAGGACCTGGATCGGCTGACGATGCAGGAGCATCAGTCGTAGCCGAAGCTGCAGCTACATCCAGGGTGGGCTCAGATGTTGGTGCGTCAACCAATGCCTCCACTGGCGGGACGATAGCATCTTCAGAATCACCTTGTTGGGTGGCTGGAGGATCGGCTGCCACAATAGCTTCCTGTCTCCTAGCCTCATCCAGCTGATGCTTAAAGGAGCTCCAGGCTTGAGTGGCCTCAGCTAACCCAGCACTGCTAGTTTCAAGATCTTGTTCTAGACACGTCCTCTGAGCACCTAATACTGCCAAGTCATGGTCTAGAGAGGAAGATTGCTTGAAGAGATCATAACGTTGCTGAGAGTTGGAACGGAGTTTCTCAGTTAGAGCAGCCGATTGAGGGTTCAACTCCGCTATCTCCTTCTTAATCCTCTCTAATTCAGCCGACAAAATGGATAACCTTTGATCCGTGTCCTTAAGCTGGGTCAGAGTTTCCTGGCGATCCTTCTCCAAGGTCATGAAGGAGTTCTGGAAATGAGTTTTCTGCGCCTGGAGATCCCTCAAGCGTTGGAGGTCATGAGACGTCATGTCATGAACTTCCCGAGAGCGCCCGTATTGTTGAGATAAACTGCTCAGTTGGAGGGCCAAAGTATTGTATACCTCCTGGCTAGCTGCAGGGATATCAGCCGAATTGGCTAGCTTGAACAAAGAAGTTCTCAAAGTAGCGATCTGTTCCCTGTTGGTTGGTATCTCCCCCATCAATGCGGCATTAACTCTCTCCAAGTGGTTGGAGATGGGAGAGGAAGCCATTGAGTAGGGGTCAGCAGAGGTAAAGTACTTGGTCAACTCCTCCTCTGAGATAGCCACTGCAGGAGCTATGGGAGGAGAAGGCACCCGGGGAGCCTCATAAACGACCTCTTCAGGTTGTGGGTAGGGATCCTGTGACAGGTGATGGTTAGCCGATTGAATAAGCAAACAATATATGTTGAAAGGAAGAGAAATCGGCAGTAACATTGGAGGAAATTGAGGGCTAGCGCCCTCAGCAAAGTCTTGGACGTACGGAAAGGGAATTTCCACACGTGGTTTCTGAAAACAAGGTGGTTTGATTAGGTTCAGGCTAACAAAAAATATTAAGAAAAGGAGGATAAGGATAATATATTTACCTTCACCTTCGGCTGTTTCCCTTTACTAGCCGAATGTGTTTTTTCTTTGGGCTTGGCCTGAACCTGGGCAGGTTCCTCTATTACAATGCCAGGGGCCCTTGTTCTTTTCTTGGAGGGAGGGCTAACAGGGTCGTCTTCAACGACAATGAATTGTGGAGTAGTGGTGGTAGCTGCCATAAGACAAGAAAAGTAAGAGACTACGTTGAATTAAAAGCAAGAACCGCAAAGAGCCAAATGTAAAGGTACTTACTTGGTTGGTATACCGGGGTTCTCATCCGGGTGGAAGCCCGTTTTTGGGTTTGAGCCTGTACCTGAGGCTTGGTTTTAACGGGAGTGTGTTTTGGTTGGCTCGATGGCCTCATTGCTTCGGCTACATCAGTGAGGATTAATCGGGTTGCATATCTGTCCAGCCGATCGGGGAACAGTCTGTCCTTCACTGATGGCCACCAATTGGCGAAAGCGGAAGTTTCACCAGACACTGGAGTGAAAGGGATGAAACGAAAAGCCTGAATTCTTTTGAAGTTGGTAGAGACCACCTCCATTACGTCATGCGGCAGAGGTATATGCTGTAACAACCCAAACTGCCTCGCCACGCAGTTGGGGAAGTAGAATTCAGCCGAGGACTTGTTATTTCGTGAGGTGGGTTTAAGGCCACAAAGCAAATCACGAGAAGTCAAGACTGAACTCTAGTTGAGCTCCAATAGGTTTTGTTGTTCGACTGGGAGAGGCTCGTTGGTAGAGAAAATCCAGAAAGGCCCAATACCTTTCTCCAAGACAGGACGCCAGTCAGTGGCTATTCGGGTTAGGCCAAAGAGCTTGGTGGCCACAGTGAAAGCATAAGAGGGTGTCATAGGGAGTGAGTAGCAAGTGGGTACCCAAAACACTTGCACCCTGAGGAAGAACACTAGGGTTGAAACGTGAGTCGATGAACTTTGGAAAGTAGAGCAGTATCCAGAGCTGCAAGAACCAGTGTGGTCCCTGAACGTTCTTAATGTCTTCGCCTCTTTGCAGCCGATCCATGATGGCAAACAGGCAGCGATAGAGATAGGAAAGGAAAAGGGTTCCCCAGGAAAAGTTGCCATCAGAGTTGGCAAGGGCTACATAAAGCTGTAACTCTTGAACCACGGCAATAGAACTGGAGCAGAGAAAGTACTTCTTTAACCAAAGATGTAAGAAATGCGTTGTGTTCAAAGATCCGACACAGATCCTCTGGACTTGGCATTATTGGCAAGGAAATTAGAATACCCGGAAGTGTTCTTTGAGAAGTGGAATCCCAGTTCTGGAATTTTGAAGGAATAGTGAGAGAGGACATCATCGCCTGTGATCGGAAGCCCCAAAATAGCCGCCACATCCAGGAGAGTAGGGGAAACCATGCCCCATGGGAAGGTAAAGGTGTTGGTAGCAATACTCCAATAGCCGAAGAAGCCATAAAGCAACTCCAGGTTAAGGGGAATATCCTGAGTCGACAACATAATCATGTCATAGAGACCCCACTGCCTCCATTTATCAGATTTGGCAGCCTTCAGCCGATTCACCCAATCAAGGTAGGGTTGAGACGAATGAGGCCATGAATGAAGGTCAGTAGGTTTAGACTTCGTGGTAAACCAATCACAGGAGATTGGTAATGCGTAGAGAGAAGGAGCCATATACTCCTTCAGAAAGACCGCTCCTTCACTCATATCTGAAGTGGAAGGAGCCAAGGAAAGAGAGTCCTGAATCTCGAACAGGGGAGATTGAAGACCAGAATCAGGAGCCTCAGGGGGGACTGAGGGAGCGGTCAAGGTTCACAGAGGAGGAAGAAGACTATTCTCTATCGTGTGCATAAGATTGGTTTTGAGAATCAGAAGCAGAAGACATGGTGGGCCTGGTTTGTAGGTGAAAGACGAAGGTTGGAGGACGGTGAAAGCTACAGGATTTAGGGCTGGTAGTAAGCGTGAGAGGTAATTCGGCTAGTGAGTATTTAAAGAGATGGAAGAATCACTGATAGTGGGATTTAAAGGCGCTTAAATCGGATGGATAAGGCGGACCGTTGCACTGTTTAAAAGTTTGTTGCAAATGGATTACCTTGCATTTATGATAAAAGGAGTGATTTGACTTGAATCATTACGCCGCCTCAAGCCTAAATTTAAAGTTACCGGCTAAAGACAGCGTAGGGGGGCATGTGTTTACACCTAAAAAATGTTCTTTAAAATTAGCCGAAGCCAGCCACAGCCGAGTGGATCAAATAGCTGATTGGGCGTTAGCCGAATTGCACACAGCCGAATTTGCAGTTAATAAAGCCAAGAACAGGAAACCAAGAGCTAGGCAAGGGCCTTAGGCTTAGTGGATTAATATGAAGATATTGGGCCTATTGGGCTAGTGTGAAGTCATTCACTGGGTCAGATTCTTGAATTGCTCCATGAGTCGAAAGTTATGGAGATTAATTTTGAATTACTTTAAATTCAAAATTAATCAAATCCAGATTTATCTCCAAGTTTTTAGGAGCTGAGCAAGGGGACAGAAGGATAAGATCCATGCTGAAACAGACGTTGGCTGAGACGTGGCCATGATGTGAAGTGGCGCCTAGATTTTAGGATCGTGGTTAGTGGAATATGGCACTACTCAGCCGAATAACTGTCAACTAGGAGTTTATCAATGTTAGCCAGCTGAACGTGGCATATAGGGGTAGCTCTCAGTTGTTACTATAAATACCCAAGTTGTAAATAATTTTAGAGGAATCAATCAATCAAACAACTTATATTTTTCGCTCAAGCTTTTATTCGCATTTATGTTTACCTTTATGTCCCAGTTTTTATCTTAGTTCATCGACTTAAACCTTTCTGGAGTGAGTTAAGGGACCCATAGCTAAGGAACAGAGTTCCTTCCTTGGCGTAATCGCTTGAAGAAAAGGGAATCACCGTTTTGGAAGTTAGCCGATCTGCGGCTAATTGATATTCAAGACAACAGTTTTTAAATTTTTAAATACTAAAAGAGTAAACCACCAACCGTCAAAGTTCCTCCATATCTCTTTTACTTCACCACTAAAGTAAATTAAAATAATAAACTAAAGTAAATAAAAATAATAAGAAGATCTTAAAGTTCTATTAGTCGCTAAAGTTTGTCAATAACAACATGACTAACCGGAAGTGAGGTGACAAAATTGGCAGTTTACTTAATACCCATCTTTATTACAAAAAACAAAACTTTAATTCATACAAACCAAATAAAAGTATTGAAAATAATTTTTTTAATTAATACTCTAAAAATTTATTTTTTTTTCCAAAAACACTCATTTATCAACCAACTCACTTACATAAAAAATAAGTGTATCTCATTAATACTCCCTCGTTCATATTACAAGAAACAAAATCTTAATTCATACAAAATAATTAAGAAAAGTTTTGAAATGATTAATTTTAATTAATACTCATAGAGATTTAATTTTTTCCAAAAGTACCCCTTCAATGAAATGGGTGAAATGATGACTTGCAACTAATATTCCAGCATTACTATAAATAAGGGTATAATTTAAAATTATCATTTAATGTACTTGAAAATTGATGAGTATTTCTTTATTTTGGACAAAAAAATGTACCCTTTTGTTTATTGTAATATGGACTAGAGACGGTATGTCTCACTATAAAATATAAATAAAGGTATAAATAGAAATTAGACATTTAATACTTTTGAAATTTGATATTATTTCTTATAATTAGAACTAAGAAAATGGTTTACTGTTTTGTTCATTATAAAAATGACCGGAGGAGTACTAAAATACTACTAAAATGTCCAGAAATTAATAAAAATAATAAAATTAAATTAAAATTTACAATTTTATAGTAACGTATACTCCATATATTTAATGCTACTTGAAAATTAAGATTTAAATTTATTAGCCACAACCACAAAGTTACACAGTTCAATAATTTTGCAATTAATATTTATATTAATTAAGGTAATAAAGACTAGCTACAAATAAGGAGCCTAATAAAATAAATTGTAAATCAAATAACAAATCATATCAATTAGGATATTATTCCAACACGCCTCTGCAAAATGGAGGTGGATTCAACAACTCCAATCTTGGACTTGAGAAAATTGTGACGAGCTGCTGATAACGGTTTGGTTAGCAAGTCTGCTTATTGATGACTTGAAGGAACATGCGAGACCTTAAGCTTGTTTTGAGAGACCAAGTCACGGGCAAAGTGGTAGTCAATAGCCAAGTGTTTCATTCGAGTGTGAAAGACTGGGTTGGCACATAAATATGTAGCACCAATATTATCTGAATGGATTTGTGGCATTGGTGATGAAACCCCAAGCTCTTGAAGAACCTGTTGAAGCCATATGATCTCAGAAGTGGTTACGACAATGGTCCGATATTCTGCCTCAGTAGATGACCGTGCAACAGTTGGTTGCTTTTTGCAAGACCATGAAATGGGATTGGATCCAAGGTAGATAATGTAAGCACCAGTGGACTTCCGATCAACATTATCTCCACCCCAATCAGTATCACAAAAGGCTGTTAAAGACATTGATGATGACTTTGTTAGGTGCAAGTCGTGATCAATGGTGGACTTTAAGTAACGAAGAACACGTTTTAATGCTTGCATATGGATGGGGGTAGGATTCTGCATAGTTTGTGACAGCTTGTTAACAGAAAATGCAACATCTGGCCTGGTTAAAGATAGATAGTGAAGGGAGCCCACTAGGCTGCGATAAAGACAGGCATCACATATTGTAGAATCTGGTTGCATTGCAGATGAGAAAGAAGTGGACATTGGTGTGGATACTGGCTTAGCATCAGCCATATTTGCACGTTCAAGTAGCTGCCGAATGTAATGGTGCTGCGAAAGGGACAGACCTTGTGATGAGGGAAGAAGTTCTACTCCCAGGAAGTGATTTGGGAAGCCAAGGTCCTTAAGAGAAAAGGCGGCAGCAAGAGAGCTTTTAAACTCGCTAAGCAATGAGTTATTGTTACCTGCGAGCAATAGATCATCCACATAAACCAAGAAGTAGGCAACAAGTGAACCACTTTTGTAAATAAATAAGGAGCTGTCAGTCTTGGAATTTTTGAATCCAAAGCCAATGAGAAAATCTTTGAGCGCATTAAAACATGCATGAGGAGCCTATTTGAGGCCATAGAGTGCCTTGTGTAATTTGCAAACGTAATGAGGAAGAGTGGAGTGAACAAAACTTGCAAGCTGGGTCATATATACATCTTCAGTGATGAAGCCATGAAGGAAGGCATTATTAACATCAATTTGGCAAAGAGGCCACCCATTGGAAAAAGCGAGGCATAAGATAGTCTTGATGGTTTGTGGCTTGATAACTGGACTGAATGTTTCCTTGAAATCAAGACCTGGTCGTTGGTGGAAGCCTTTCGCTACTAGCCTGGCTTTGTGACTTGTAATGGTGCCATCGGTGTTGCCTTTTTAGCCTGAAAACCCTCTTGTTGCCAATGATATTATAGTGCTTCTTAGGGGGAACTAGTGTCCACGTCCCATTCTTCATAAGAGCATTGAACTCTTCACTCATAGCTTGCTTCCAAACATCATGTTTGATTACTTGTGTGACACAGGTTGGTTCAACCGAAGAGGACATGGGGTATTTTGTGACTGCAAAGATTATCTTCGGTTTTGAAATGCCAGTTTTACTTCTTGTGACCATAGGATGAGAGGATGTTGGGACATTCACGGGGGTTGGTTGTGCAGAGGACTGGGATGAAGGCAATAGGCTAGGGTTGGATAGAGGGTCATCCAAGGGTGGTGTGATTTGGATGGATTCAGGGGGGTTAGTTGCGGTTTGATTTAAGGAGGTTTGTTGAGAATTTGAAATGAGTGGATGGAAAGATGTAAGAGGCAGATTAGGTGTGGAGGTAGGGGTTGATGGTGAGAAATAAGGTGATTCAAAATGAGAGTGTAAATTGGAGAAGGGAAAGATATTTTCAACAAATTGGACATGCCTACAGTGATAAAGTTTGTTGGATTTGAAATTGAAACAGATGTATGCACTTTGAGAGAGAGAGTAACCAAGGAAAACATAAGGTTTAGAGCGTGATTGGAATTTGTTGGATGTATAAGGCTTAAGCCAAGAAAAACAAAAAGAGAGCCGAAAACCTTTAATTTAGACAGATTAGGATCTTGATTAAAGAGCTTTAAAAATGGAGATTTCATTTTGAGTTAGGAAGCCTATTTATCAAATATGCAGCTGTTTGTAATGCAAAAGTCTAAAATGAGGATGGTAGTGATGCTTGGTGCATAAGGCAGCGAGCTGTTTCCAATAAATGATGATGTGTACGCTCTGAAATTCCATTATGTTCAGGGGTGTGTGGTAGTGTGGTAAGGTGTGAAATGCCATGATTTTGGAGGAAAGATTTCAATTTTAAAAATTCACCACCGTTATCAGAATAAAGATTTTGAATTTTAAAATTGAATTGATTTTCAACCAAATTTTTGAAAACAGGAAAAATGATGGACATATCAGATTTGAGTTTCATGGGATAGAGCCGAGTATACCTTGTGTAGTGATCAACAAAAATAACATAATATCGAAAATGATCAATGGAGACAAAGGGGGCAGGGCCCCAAACATTAGAAAAGATAAATTGCAATGGTCTAGAACCAACTAATGATGAACTACTAAAAGGTAGCTTATGACTCTTGTTGGACAGACAGTTGGAACACTGAGATGAAGATCCATGAAACTCTATGCGACTGGAATTGAGTGCATGAATGAGGGTACGAGAGGCAGGGTGACCAAGGCGGTCGTGCCAGAGGTGAAGAGGAGGTGTAGACTTTGCTAAGAATGAGCGAGGTGTGGAGGAAGGTGGTAGTTTGTAGACATTGCCATCATTCAGTCCGCGTAAGCTCATATCCTTTACCTCAAAATGCCAAGGAAAGAATTCAATGGAAACATTGTTAGATTGACATAATTGAGAGACTGAAACTAAATTTTGTGTGACTCCAGGAACAACCAATACATTTGATAGATGTAGGGGCTTATCAGAGGTAGGAACTTTAATGAGGCCAGAGTGAGAGATAGGAAGTTTATTACCATTTGCAACCTGTAGTTGATCTGAGCCACTATAATCATGCTTCAAGGAGAGATTGTTGAAATCATTGGTGATGTGGAGTGAAGCTCCAGAGTCAAAGAGCCATTATGGCAGAGGCACACTGGATTGGACAGCATTGGCAGTAGGCTGTGATGACTTGCGCATATCTTTCTTGAGCTTGTAGCATTGCACAGCAGTGTGGCCTCTTTTGTTGAAGTATTGGCAGATTACTGGAGGGTTTCTACGACCAGCAGATGAATTTGAAGGCCTGGAGAAGTTTCCTTTGTCACGATGAGAGTGTCGATTGGCATAGTTTGCAGTCACAGGGGCAGAGGCTTGAGTGTGATCTTCACGCTGCAGAAAAATTTCGTAGTCCAGAAGTTTGTCATAGAGTTCAGTGAACCGGATAAGAGTATCACGAGTTCTTATGGAAGCAGTGAAATTTCGAAAGTTTGGACCCAAGCCATTGAGTGTGTGAATCACTAGATCAAGGTCATCAATGGGATGATTGATCAAGGCAAGCTCATCAGCAATTGAGCGAATAGATTGGAGATAGGACTGGACTGTGGAGGAGCCTTTGAAGATGGTATTGAGGCGCTCTTTCAAGGACATCACTTTTGAGTGAGACCGGTTGGAGAAGGCTCGTTGAATAGCAAGCCAAGCATCGTGAGAGGTGTCATCTGAAGCCATAACTGATCGTGCCTCACTGTCACAAGAGCCAAGGAGGGCTACGTAGAGGAGCTTGTCTTGGCGAATCCATAAGGAGTGAGCGGGATTAGGCACCGTAGGAGCACTAGCAAGGCAAATCGTAGCTAGAGGACAGGGTTTGTCGCCATTGATGTAGCCAATGAGGTCTCGAGCTACAAGAAGGGAGTCGACTTGTTTATACTAGGCATGATAGTTTGAGGAATTCAATTTGATTGGGAGTTGGGAGGCGGTGTTGAATTCGACGAGACCTTGTGGGTCGGTGCTGGCGAGGGAAGAAGTTGGAGTATCGCCCATGAGGATCGGTGGAGGCGGTGAGACCTAGAGGAGCTCTGATACCATATAGAAGAAGGGAATTAGGTATAGATCAAATTGTATTATTCTGTTTGTGCAACAATACATATATACACATGCTAACCAAATCAAGGTAATAAAGACTAGCTACAATTAAGGAGCCTAATAAAATAAATTGTAAATCAAATAACAAATCATATCAATTAGGATATTATTCTAACAGTAACATTACCCAAGTATTACACCGGTATAATATATGGTGTTTTTTTTTTACTGAATATAATATATATGGTTGTGTAGCTATATAGACAGACAGGCAGTAATTCATAAACTGAAATAGAAAAGGCGCTTACATGGGGCGAAGATTGGAATTGGAGGGAGGAAAAAGGCGAAGTTTTTCCTCATCTTCTATCTTCTACAGGGACCCTTCTACAGTATATCTTGGAGAGTTTTTGAGACAAATTGAAGATATATGGACAACGAAAGAAAGAGTCGAGAGCACTAGTGCTATACAAATAAAAGAGAAAATGGTGAATGAGAGGTGTATTTATTTATGAGTGAGTTATAATCGCATTCGCAGTTGGAATCGAAAGAGCACTTACGAAACACGTAAAGCACAACAAAATGAAAATAGCGGCCGGGAAGCAGCGGGAGATAGAAAGAAAAAAGAGGAATGTCATAACTATTGTGTTTTTTACTCTCTCCATTTTCATTTATAAGCAAAAATCACTTTTTACATTCATTAAAAAATGTATGTATCTGGTCCTTATAAGTTTGGGTCATCTGATAATATGGGTAATATTAAGGGAGCCAATCTTTTTTTTTTGTATATATATATTTTTTAGTAATTTAAATCATTTTATCAAAAAAGTAATTTAAATCATTAAATGAAATACATAAAATGTTTATTCCTTAATACCATTAAGATATTCATTAATAAAATATTAAAAATAAATATTATTTTAAATTTTTTACTTAGTTTTCAATATATTATTTATCATTTGAACAATTAAGAAGACATTAAATAGTAATTATTATTTAATTTTATATTCGAATTTAACTTTTTATTAAATAATTAATTTTTATACTGAATTATTAAATAATTAATAAATAAATAAGTTACTCAAGTGAAAGCTTATATAGTTAAAGAAACTTATCTTTATTATTAAAACATAAATGGCGTGTTAATATTTTTGCATAATTTAAGTTGAGTAGTTGACAATTGTTCCAGCAGTATCTGAAGGTGCAGTTTAGATTAACTTCAAGCTTATAGGAGGTTCTTAATTATAATAACTTTATGGTTCTTCATTTTCAGAAAAGTCCTTATAAGCCTATAAGCTTATAGATGTTTATGTAAGAGAAGGAAAAGTCCTACATCCAGATTGATCTAGTATTCTGCCAAGCCTCTTTCTTTACGCTGGAGTCACTACTAAAGTGGAAAGCTGTTGTTATTTTCTGTGGCTACGCACATTTTTGGCAACAAAGTCACAGACCTTAGCTAGCGTTGCATCCTGTTTTTCTCTGCATATGCCATACATATAAAATATGTAGCTTAAACATGAACCAGACTCACTTCGAAGATCAAGAACAATCCCTAACAGAAACAAGTCGAAACCTAAGTTAAATTCATCTATATCCACAATTTCTGATCACTCCTAACTTCTGTCCTAAAAGCTAACAGTCAGTAAGCTGGTTGCATGTGCATCTATTTGCAATCAATAATTCAATGAATATAGGAAGAATGTAGACACCAAAAACTTATAGTGGAGCTTCTTTTGAAGACTGCTTTGGACGTCAATTATGCACCTCCAACCAACTACATCCAGGAATTTTCTTCAACCCTTTCTGTTTCATGGCTAACCTCAAGTCATTGGCATCCTTCCAAGAATCGCGGACCGAAAAAACATTAGCAGTAAGTACATAGTTTGCCCCCAATTCAGACTCAAGTTTAGACAGGAGATTATCATCAAAACTAGGAACCCAACCATGAATTCTGCAAGCACCAAGAAAACTCCTAAGTATGACGGCGTTGGGCTCCACGGGCATGTTCTTTATGATATCATAAGCTTCTTGAATCAAACCAGCTCTTCCTAGCAAGTCAACCATGCATCCATAATGCTCAACACTTGGCTTTATGTTATACAAGCTCACCATCCTATCAAAATACATTTTCCCCTCATGAACGAGTCCCATGTGGCTGCAAGCAGAAAGAATCACAGAAAAAGACAGACTATCAGGTTGCAACCCCATACCCTCCATCCTGTTGAACAGAGAAATAGCATCCTTTTCGCGGCCATGATTTGCAAGAGCAGATATCATGATTGTGCATGACTGCAAGTTCTTTTCAGGCATTGAGTTGAAAACCACAAGGGCTTTCTCAATCTGCCCACATTTTGAATACATCTCAAACAAAGCAGTTCCCAACTCAACACCCATTTCAATATGATTCCTTGTGATATAGGAATGAATGGATTCACCCGCACTGATATTGATCATTTTACTACAAGCACAAAGCAAGCTAACCAAAGTCACATAGTTTGGCTTTTCATTTGCCAGCCTCATCTCTCGAAATACATTCAGTGCCTCTAAAGAGGAATTGGAACCAACATATGCAGCTATCATGGAGCTCCAAGACACAACATCTCTAACAGTCATTTCATCGAACACCTTTCGCGCAAAACCAACAGCACCGCAATCAGAGTAAAACTTCAAAAGGGTATTGCCTATATAGCGATCAGAGAGAAAACCCGTCTTGAGGGTCAAAGAATGAAGCGCCCCACCTTGGGAAAGAGAGGAAAAGCGAGCGCAGGCCTTGAGAACAAAAGGGTAGGTGAAGTTGTTTGGGGAAAGGCGAGAGCTTTGAAGGTGGCGAAAGAGGTTGAGGGATTCAAGTGGGGTTGGGCTGTTTGCAAATGCTCTGATGATAGTGTTCCAAGCGAAAAGTGGAGGGAGGATGGGTAGGGAGTGGAAGAAGGATTTGGCGAAATGGAGGGAAATGGAGCACGCTGATGAAAGGAAGTGGGAGATGAGGTTAGGTTGGTGATCGAGGGAGGATTTCAATAACAGGGAGTGGAGTTGGAGGAGATGAGACAATCTTGCGGATCGATGAATCAGATTCAGGATCCTTACAACACCATCATCACAATACATACCCATCTAATATGATTAGTGTTATACCACACCACGGTACAAACTTCACATGCTTGATAAATTATGTATACTGTGAGCACAACAATAATCTTTCGGTAGTTTGTTCATTTGTTAGGGTGGAGAAGTTTACGACGTGGTATACGGTGTATCGATACTTGAAAATTACTTGAAACTACAATGATGACCAACGTTACCACACTAAGTAGAAGCTCACGGTCTTCTACGTTCTCACGACTGAGTAGATGACCTGATCGGTGTTGATTTCACAAAAAACAAGAGAAAACAAATCTCACTTGAGATTTGAGACACTCGTGTTTGTTTTTCCTTGTTTTTTGTCAAACTGACATCGATTAGGTTATCGTCTCAGTCGTAAAGAAAAATAATATCGTGAGTTTCTATTTATGGGGGCCAGTGTCAGTTGTTGTTGGGGTTATAAACGATTTTCAAATATCGGTCTACCGTAAACCAAATGACACACTTCCTCGCCTCCAAGGAGCCATTTTTATTTGCATCATTTCATGCTGCTTGAATCATGTACATTACAATACTACCATTTTGTAGTTATTTCCCTGTCACTAAATTGACAAATTTTTACATTAAAAACTGTCTTGTCTAGTGGAATGCTCACCTTGAAAAGTCAACCCACATGTGCTTGTCTTACTCTTTTGATGTAACAGATGTTTGATGTGATAGTACTCAAACTTGTGTCACTTACATTCAGTCTTTCTTTATTCTTTCACTGCCGGGCTTCTTTTGTCTCTATTTTATAGTATGGTTTCGTTGACTTCCTCGTCAGATTTCTGGTTCACCATCTCATTCCTCGTCACATTAGCGGCCCAACCAAACCAAAGGTTCTCCTCTTCATCTTATATTTGGGTCATTTTCATTCTTCTTGGTACCTAGTTTCATCCGTCTTATTTGCAGTTATTAGATCATAAATTAATATGCATTATATTGATTGATTAGGATAGAAATTCTTAACTCATGTTTTATGGTATTCATTTAAAGATTAAAAGTTTAGACCTTTAATCTCCTTCAGAATGTGGTCCTAGCTCACTTGTTAATTTGGGCGGGTTAATTAGAACTGGTCCTATTTGTGCAAATGCTCATCTATCAACACAAAAGCAAAAAGATCCAAGGAAGTAGGGTTTGATAAGGAAAGTTCAGAAAAACCTGTCTTCCATAAAGATCAACAAATAGAATTGCTCTTTCTGATTCTCAATCTCAGTTCCAGTAGTATTCATACTTGTATTTATAGATGTTACATGGCATTATTGGATTCAGAATGCATTTGGTTTGAATTCATGCATGTTATTTAATCATTGCATTTTCAACTCACTTTCAGAAGATCCCGAGGAAACAATAAATAAATATCATGAAGATGAAGATAACGAATGTTACCGAGTATGAAGCAATTGCAAAGGAAAAATTGCCAAAGATGATATATGATTAATAATCATTGATTACTATGCATCAGGGGCAGAGGATCAGTGGACATTCAAAGAGAACTGAAATGCATTCTCAAGAATTCTGTAATCTACTTACTATTCTCTAACATTTTGTGTGTGTTCTGCTGAAGCACTTCTCTCAATAATATCTGGTTTACTGAAAGCAGGTTGAGGCCACGTATTCTTGTTGATCTAAGCAAGATAGACTTGACAACAACTGTATTGGACTACAAAATATCAATGCCTATCATGATTGCTCCTACATCCTTGCAAAAGATGGCCCACCCTGAAGGTATTTTCATCAAACTCATTGGTCTATGTTACATTACCATATTGTAATTCGAAATTTTGATGTAGAAGTCTTGATTCTTCATTTGTTTGCAATTGAAGTTGTTGACTGGAATGTAACTTAGCCATTTGATCGGCTAACTCCACAACAATGATTCCCTTTTCTTCAAGCGATTACGCCAAGGAAAGAACTCTATTCCTCAACTATGGGTCCTTTAATTCACTCCAGAAAGGATTAAGTAAGTGAACTAAGATAAAAAAGGAAACGCAAAGGTAAACATAAAGACCAACTGAGTAAAATTGAGCGAAAATAAGTTGTTTGTATTGATTGATGTATCTAAAACTACGTACAACTTGAGTATTTATAGTAACAACTAAGAATTACCCCTATTTGCGACGTTTAGTTGGCTAACACTGATAAACTCCTGGTTGACAGTTATTCGGTTGAGTGGTGCCATATTCCACTAACCACAATCCTAAAATCTAGGCGCATTATCTCTTCATGGCCACATCTTCAACCAACGTTCTTCTCAGCGTGGATCTTATCCTTGGTTCCCTCGCTCAGCTCCTAGAAACTTGGAGATAACCCGGATTTAACTTAATTTTCAATTTAAATTAATTCAAAATTATCATCCACCTCATTTGGCTCGTGGAGCAATTTCAAGAACCTGACCCAATAAGTGACTTCATGCTATCCTAATGGGCCCAATACCTTCAATTAAACCGACTAAACCTAAGGCCCACGTCTAGCTTTTAATTTCCTGCTTGCGGCTCCATTAGCTACAGATTCAGCTAACCTGTGATTCGGCTAACATCCAATCGACTAGTTTCCTTGTCTCGACTGCTGTTGGATTCGGCTAATACTTAGGAATATTTTTTGGTGTAAATAATTGCCCATACGCTACTTTTAGCCGAAAACTTTATGTTTAGGCTGATGCAGCGTAATAATTACAGTCAAATCACCACTTTAATCATAAATGCTAAGTTATCCGTTTGCAACAACTTTTTAAATAGGCAACGACTAACTTTATCTCATCCGATTTACTCGCAGCGAACCTTATTAAAAGCGATTAGCTTTTCCTTTAAATATTCCCTAGGGGAATTACCATACTTCACTTTCTAAAAGCCTTAATTTCCTGTAGCTTTACCCTCTTCACTGCGATTTCTCTTTTACCTGCGATCAATATCAAAATGTCTACTGCCTCTGATTCTCAGAATCGTTCCTATGAACACGATGACGAACAATCATATGGTTTTGTGAGCCTCGAATGTTCACCAAGCCCCTACAGCTCTCAATTCCAATTTTCAATCTCCTCCCTTTGAGATTCAGGATTTCGTATCCTTGAATCCTTCTACTTCAAAGCTAGAAGAAGGAGCTATCTTTTTGAAGAAATATATGGCCCCTTCTCTATATGTTTTACCAATCTCTTGTGATTGGTTCACCACCAAATCCAAACCAACTGACCTCCATTCCTGGCCTCGCTCGACTCAACCCTATGTGGAATGGGTTAATCGGCTGAAGGAGGCCAAATCTAACAATGGAGGCAGTGGGGCCTTTATGACATGATTACGCTGTCCACGCAGGACATTTCTCTCAACTTGGAGCTTCTTTATGGCTTCTTTGGCTTCTGGTGTGTCTCCACCAACACCTTCAATTTCCCTTGGGGGAAGGATGATCACTCCCACTCTTCTTGATGTTGCAGCTATGGTGGGACTCCCAATCACTGGAGATGATATTCCATCCCTGTATTCTTTTCCTGTCCCAGAGCTAGGATTCAACTTCTCCAAGAGTACTTCTGGTTACTCGAACTTCCTTGCCATAATGCCAAGACAAGAGGAGCAGTGACTGATGCTGAGCACAATGCTTTCCTCCCCTACTAGTTCAGCAAGTATTTCCTCTGTTCCAGCTCTATTGCTGGGGTGCAAGAGCTACAACAGTATGTGCCTCTTACCAACTCGGATAGCAATCTCTCTTGGGGAACTCTCTTCCTCTCATACCTCTACCGCTGCCTTTTTACCATTCTAGACCGGCTGCAAAGAGGAGAGGACATCAAAAATGTTCAGGGATCCCTTTGGTTCCTTCAACTCTGGATTATGCTTTACTTTTTGGAGTTTATTCATGCACGTTTTAACCCCAGCTCTCTCCCTCGGAATGCAAGCATTTTAG
Organism: Calophaca sinica; assembly: GCA_037113605.1. Lineage (NCBI taxonomy): Eukaryota > Viridiplantae > Streptophyta > Magnoliopsida > Fabales > Fabaceae > Calophaca > Calophaca sinica. Next base: position 15,442,782 of record CM073737.1, read on the forward strand.
GGACTCAACTTAGGCTCACACCTTGTGAGACTACTTATGCCTTTAATGCGGCTGAGAAGCTCTTTAATCTCACCTGTATATCGGTTGGTTGGCGCCCTATCTTGGAGAAAGGCATTAGGCCGTTTTGGATCTTTGCATCAGATGAACCCCTCCAATCAACCAACAGGATGAGGTGGAGCTAAACTGGACTGTAGTTTTCACAGCTCGTGATCTACTTTGTGGCTTCAAGCCCACTTCAAGGAACAACAAATCATCTGCAGAGTTCTATTACCCCAACTGCATGGCTAGGCAGTTTGGGCTTCTACAACATGTGCCTTTGCCATATGACTCTAAGGTTGGGAGTCTTGGTCGACTGGCATTTTTAGCAAATGATGTGATAGAGGTGACTACCAAAGTCTTTCAAGTGGATTCCTTTTACCCCTGCTTCTGGTGAAATCTCAACTTTTGCAAATTGGTGGCCATCAGTGACTACCAAGTTATTTCCTGATCGACTAGAGAGGTATGTTGCCAGATTAATTATTATTGATAGTGGTGAACCAGCTAGGGAAGAACCTAGGCTATCAGCACAGCCAAAGAGTACCCCAGCTATGGCTAGGCCTCAGGTTCAAAAGAGGACTTCCCCCAGAATAAAGACTCCAGTGATTCAACCAAGTAAGTACTTCTTGATTTGACTCATCCATTACATCTAGCTTTTCTCAAGATTGTTCCTCACTGTTCCTTGCTTTTTTGCAGCAAAAACCACTCCAAAGGTCATTTTAGTTGAAGATGACCCCATCACTCCCCCTTCCAAGAAAAGGACCAGGGGTTCTGGCATCACAATAGAGGAACCACCTCAGGCTCAAGCCAGGCCCAAAGAAAAGGCTTTATCGGCTGACAAAGGGAAGCAGCCAAAGGTAAATGTTTTATCCAAGTTTTCTTTTCAAAACTTCTTTGTCAGCCTGAATCTAATTCCTCCTAATTCTTTCAGAAGCCGCGTGTGGAGATACCTACTCCTTATGTGCAAGAATCTGTTCAAGGCACAAGTTCAAAGGCTCCCCCAATGGTATAGCCGATAGTTTCTTACTTTTGTGCATTTCTTTTTGCTTACTTTATCGGCTAACCATTGGTTAATATACACAGGCACCCCAAACTTCTACTGTTCCACCCCAATTTAAAGAAACTGTTCCTGAAGCTCCCCTTATGCCCTCTCCACCTAGGGCTCCTATGGTGAACATTTCTGAAGAGGAAATGGCAAGATACTTCACCTCGGCTAATCCTTTCCCATTTCCAATCATTTGGAGAGAGTGAATGCAGCATTAATGGGAGAGATTCCAACCAGCAGAGAACAGGTTGCAGCCCTTAGAACTTCACTGTTCAAATTGGCCAATTCGGCTGATATCTCTGCGGCTAGCCAAGAGGTGTTCAATGCCATTGCCCTCCAACTTAACGATTTATCTCACCAGTATGGACGCTCCAGGGAGAATCATGACATAGCAACTCATGATCTCAAGAGGTTAAGGGAAATTCAAGAGAAGAAAACCCAGTTTCAATCCTCCTTCCAATTCTTGGAGACAGAACGACAGGAAGCCTTGGCTTGACGCAAAGCCATAGATGAACAGCTAGCCATTTTATCAGCTGAGCTAGACCGTATCAAGAAGGAAATGATAGAGCTGGCTCCTCAGTCGACTGCCCTCACCCAAAAGCTGGATTCCTTCTCTAACCAGGGTTTCACTTTGTACACCTAATCTTCTTAACTGGATAGTGAGATTGTGGAGTTGTTTGCTCAAAAAGCAGGGTTAGAGAAAGATTTGAAGACTGGTGGTGATGGTTTAGCAGAAGCCAACAGGACCTGGGATTCTTTTAAGCAACAGTTGGAAGAGGTAAAAAGAAAAGAAGTCGTTGCATGAGCTAACACCTCATCCACTCAACAAGGCGAATCTATGGACCCAATTGTCCAAGTGGTGGAGGCCTCGGCTGAGCCTACCCCTGAAGTTGTTGTACCTTCAGCTACAGAGGATCCTTCTGCATCTCAAGATCCTTTAGTTGAACCAGGCTCAGAGCACACTGAAGAAAATGCAAGTGATTTGCCTGGTGCAGTAGCTACCTAGCCTCCTCTGCCATTTTTCTTTTTATTTTCTAATTCAAGTATTTTGGGCTAGTTGGCTGGCTTGTGGTCACCAAAATTTTGCTTGCTTTTTAATGCAATTTCCTTCGTTCCTCCAATATACCTTGCCATATAGTAGGTCAGTATCTTTTGAGGTATTTTCCATTGATGCTTCTATTTAGTTCTTCACTTTGGATGTTAACTAGCCGATAGGCACCACCATGGTAAGCCTTATTAACAATAAATGGCCCTTCCCAATTTGGTGACCATTTTCCAAACTTAGGATCTTTAATCCTAATAGGTAATATGGTTTTTCAAACAAGGTCCCCTTCAACAAACCTCTTTAGTTTTACATGTTTGTTGTAGGCCCTGACCATCTTTTGTTTACTGCGTTCAATTCTGTTTAAGGCCATGAGTCGATCCTCATCAACAGAATCTAACTCCATCAACATAGCTTGCTGATATTCATCTAAAATTAGCAGGTTTTGCTTTGCTACTCTTAATGAAGTCACATTTATCTCTAATGACAACACTGCATCTTAACCATATGTTAGCCGATAAGGAGTAAATCCAGTTGCATTGCATTTAGAGTTCCTTATAGCCCACAATACCTCATTCAGTGTTTCATGTCATTTCCTGGGCTTGTCTTCGATATTCTTTTTGATTAAATTAATAAGAATTTTATTAGTAGCCTCTGCTTGCCCATTGACTTAAGCATAATAAAGGGATGAAAGAATCAACTTAATCCCAAATTGTTATGCGAAGGCCACCACTTTTTCCCCAATGAACATAGTACCTTGATCTATGGTGATGGTTTCAGGGATACCAAATCTGTAAATAATTTGGCATTGTATAAATATAATGACCTCATCTTAAGTCACATTCACCATCGGCTGTGCCTCTACCCACTTGGTGAAGTAGTCAGTCGCAACTATGACAAACACATGCTTCTTAGATGAAGCTGGATAGATTTTGCCTATCAAACCCATCCCCTAAATGGCCAAGGTTTTATCACTGGGTGTAGGTTTTCGGCTGGAACCCTTTGTATTGGACCATGTAGCTGACAGGCTCACTCCCTTTGGCATATTGATAACAATCAGCTGTAATGATAGGTCAATAATAACCATGCCTATATATTAGCCATTTCATTATGGGCCCAGCCCTATGAGATCCACAAATACCTTCATGTACTTCCCCCATAACCTTTATGGACTCATCCTTGTTAATGCACCTAAGTAATACCCCATTGACAGCCCTCCTATAGAGTTCATCATCTACTAACACATACTTAAGTGCTCTCTGCTTGAGCTTGAAGTCAGTGCCACTTGAAGGATCTTTGAGATAGTCGATTAACTCCTGTTTCCAAGAATCGATCGCTCTTATAGGGGCCATTCCCATACTGGGTGATCCTCATGTTTTACTTCAACTATCATCTCTTTGTACCCTAAGGCTTGTTGGGCCAAATCATTAGCCTCCTCATTCTCTTCTCTGGGAATATAGAATACTATAGCATCAGCAAACAGGCATAACAACCTACAAGCCGTTTCATAGCATTCTTTCAAGTTGAGATTATTACACTTATATTCCCCAGTTAACAACTTTATTACTAACTGTGAATAACCCATGACTTGAACATAATTTGCTTTCATGGTTTCCAGAATCTCACTACAAGAATTTTCGCTGTTACCGACGACCATTTTCCGTCGGTAAACCAAGAAAGCCGTCGGTAAATCTGACAAAAAAATTAAAATACGTCACCGAGTTACCGACGGCTAAGCCGTCGGTAATTTACTGACGGCATTTGCGACGGCTTAGCCGTCGGTACATCTCAAAAAAAATTAAAATACGTCACTGATTTACCGACGGCTTAGCCGTCGGTAATTTACTGACGGACAATTGAGACGGCCTAGCCGTCGGTAATATACTGACGGCTCACCACAAGAATTATCGACGGCCATTTATACGGCTTAGCCGATAATTATGACAAAAAATAAAAAGATTTGCTTTTATGACGGCTTAGCCGTCGGTAATTAAAAATTAAAAGATTCCATCTATTTTTTATGACGGTTGCTAGTCATTAATATCGTAAAAAAATTTGGAAACCTTTGTTTTAAAACCTCCCCAAAATTTTACTGCACTGACATATAAACGCAATAAAGAAGAAAGAGACATCAACATACATTTTTTAATGGCCATCAACATACATTGTCTTTAAGAGACATCAACATACATTTTTAATCATTAAAAGTCATAGTAAACAATCCATAATGTAAAAAACCACAAATCCATAATGTCAAAAGCCAGAAATCCATAATGTCAAACAAGTCAATAATAAAAAAAATCTGTAGCCTAACGGCAAGACTAATCCTCCTCAGACTCAGACTCCTCATAGTCCGGATGGCGACGACGGGATTTGTGGGCCTGGATAGCAGCAACACTGGCAGACAACTCCCTCAACTGCCGTTGAAACTCCTGATCCATCTCCGAGGCAATTCTCCTTGCCTCCCGTGCCTCCCGAGCCTCCTCATCTGCCTTTCTCCTTGCCTCCCGTGCTTCCTCTCGTGCCTCCCGAGCCTCCTCCTTGCCTTTCTTGCGCGCTCCTCAAAAGCAGCAATCTGTGTAGCCACCTCAATAGAGTACTGAGTCGTGGACTGGGTACTGGTGCCAGATGCATGAGACTCCTGGGTCAGAGAGGAGACACCAGACCTAAAACGTCCGGACAAGCCTCCGACACCGCATACCGCCCCCGAAGTCCTACCCCCAAACAGATTGGGCCCATAATCGCAATCGAGCCGAGGGGTCAACACCGCCGCTGCCTCCCTCCATCGTGAGGCCTGAGAGGCGGCTGCTTTGCACTTTCTCTTGATAGGCTTCCGCTCAAAACAAAACAAAGTAAATATTGGTTACAATATTGTTTATGAAACAAAATAAAATTAATTAAATAAAAATGCAATGATCTGACTTACATATGTCTCTCTCGATCATTGTCCACCCAAGACTTATCCTTCTTTTTTGTGTGAGTCTTCAAGAAGATCTTATCCATCGTGGGCTCTCTACCCAACTCATCAGACTGAAACATAATTAAAAACGTTAGAAACATATATATAACAACAAATTTATGTGATGAATTTTAAGCAATAAAATGTTTAAAAAACATACCAGGCGTAAGGCATGCTCAGTGATAGATATAGATCCACCAGTATGCATAGAACCACCCTTAGAAGAAGCGCGGTTCTGCTTGGCCTTGGTGCATTTCTCCTTATAGTCTGGAGCCTTCCACTTTGCATTAACTTCTGCATAAGCCCTCTCGCCTATCCAGGTTGGGCGTTTACCATTCTTCCTCACCTCCATAAGCATCTCAGAAAGACGCTTTGAGCCTTTGGTGTTGAAGAGCTTCTCAACCAGATAATGGTCTTTACGATCCCACGAAACATGCTCCTACAATATTATATTACAAATAAGATCAATATTCATTATTAATATCAACACACAATAACGAAAACCCTTAAATAAGAAAAGTAACATTATCTTACTTCAAATTTCTCAAACCATTTCTCCACCGTCTCTCTTGGAATCTCTCCCCAAGTATGATATGGTTCCCAGAACTGTGATTGAATGACTGCGGTGATGGCCTTAGAGGCTACTTTACCCGGGATGAACCTATGAATAAGTTATAAACATAATATCAGCATTAACTAAAGATACTTGCAATGGATTTTAACATGGATTTAAAATTTCTTCAGCAAGAAAAACAAATCAAAGTTGGCTCTGGTTCTCTAATATGACCAGACATTATTTAATTAATATCTCAATTTTGCAACCACAGGAAAAGGATAACCAAAAAAAAACCATGTAACACACTTCTACAAAGAATGTAAAAATGGTAATCGGTGAAACAAAGATGTTTGCCCAATGAATACTTATAATCTCCATTGAAATCAAATGCCAGAAACAACAAACAAAAACCATCCCTTTGAATTTCAAGTAAAAAACAAAAGGCAAGTAAACTAACAAATTTGAAATAAACCAAATCTAAATTGTTAATGAGGAGCTGAGAACTAATTCAAAGGAAGGATGCATGCTCTCAGATAAAGGAAAAATGAGATACTACAGACTTGGAATAAAGTGACGTACGATTTGCCATGAACCCTAATGATGGGTTTCCCATTAGGTGTCACCTCAGTCCCGGCCAGATGGGAATATCGTGACCCCTGCACTGTCGGACCACTACGTGCAGTGTGCGAAGGTCCTGCACCTGCATCATCCTGACTCGGAGGAGTGTCTTTGCTCAGAATGGATGTCACCTGCGGTGAAGGGGAAACGTGCTCATACAATAAAAATCAATTTGTTACCACAAAGGGAAAGCAATTAAAAAAAAATCCAACTAGTTAAATACATACCTGTACAAGAGGAGGTACGAATCCCGGATTTGGGATCATCATTATAGGGGACAGGGGAGGTGGTATCACTTCGGCAGTATGCTGAGCAGGAGGTTGCTGACTAGCCTCACAGAGTGGTGTGCTAGCGTCGTCCTCCAGTGGTGACTGAGTCAATCGATTTGCCAATTGTTGTGGCAAAATCGTCTTAGCCTTCTTCGTAGGCAGCTTAGACCTACGATGCTCTTTCTCTTTAGGAGGCATCTGTAAAAAAAAAAAGCATTCACATATATGTTCACACGTATTGTTAGTCAACATGTACAATAATTAAATAAACAAGTATAATAACTTCACTAAATTTTAGAATAAACAAGTACAATGATTTCACTAACTTTTAGAATAAACAAGTACAATGACTTCACTAACTATTTAAATAAACAAGTACAATGACTTCACTAACTTTTACAATAAACAAGTACAATAACTTTAGTCAATGTCTTCATTTTCGTCATCCACAGCCATATCAGCATCTCCGTCATTAGAGTCAAGCTCAGACTCATAATTATCATCATCGTCGACATCCATGTCAACTTCATTATCAATATCAATGTTTGGAATTGACATAACATCGACCTCTTCATCACTATGTGTTTGATCACGCAAGCAATCCATTTCTTCAATTTCAGTTATCTGCTCTATACGTGTCATCTCTTCATCTTGATAGGGAATGTCATCGTCAATTTCATTCACCTCTACACGGCCTTTGGGCTTTGTTTTTATCACTGCACACTAACCACGTTTGTCTGTCCTCATATATGGGTAAGGTACATAATACATTTGTCTAGCCTTTTGTGCAATTATGAATGGATCGTAACGATCATAATGCTTATTCATCTTGATATCTACAATGCCATATTGCGGATGAACTTTAGTTCCTCTATTCCGTCTTGGATCAAACCATTGACAATAAAACAAGACAACCCTGTGAGGCAACTTGTGATACGTTAATTCGTAGATATGTTGTATGACACCATAAAAATCATCTTCTCCTCCTTCTGTAACCCCTTTGACACAAACCCCACTGTTTATGGTCTTTTTACCCTGAGCCCATGCTTGTGTGTGGTATTTATACCCATTAATGAAGTATTTGTGCCAACTTATGGCCTTTGACTCTGGACCCCAAGCTAATGATATCAAGTTTATGTCAGCCACGCCATTTGATTCATTAGTAACCTATACAAACAAGACACTCACAATGAGGATAAGAAAACAATTTATTTGCAACAGCATTTTGGTCAAATACTTACATAGGACCGAAACCATTCTGGGAATTCAGCATAAATACGAGTTTGAGCTGAAGGATCTGCTTCATCGATGGAGTTATATTGCAAAAAGTAACTGCCAAGAAAGACAGAGTTGTTGTAAGTATATACTAGTAAATACATTGAGTGTGGGTTTAATGGTGTATTACTTACTCAATATATGGCTTAACCTCGATGCAATTGATGAGGATGTGTACATGTGCAGACCTCCATTCAAAGATCACTCAACCAAAGGAGCTTTGGATTGCCCACTAGGGCGTCTAGTCCATTGCTAATTGACAATGTTGATGTGACATCGTCATTCAATCTTGCAGCTTCATTACGTTGACTTTTGGCATACAAGTCAATCGTTTTGAAATAATGTGAACAAAAATATGTTGTCTCCCGTTGTAAGTAAGACATACATATTGAGCCTTCTACTCTAGCCTTGTTTTTCACTGACCGCTTAAAATCACCCATCATTCTACAAATAAATGAGAATAAAATGGCTTATAATGAAGATATGACAATATAGAGGGAGATAATTGCAGATATCAACGAATACCTTTCAAATGGATACATCCATCGGTATTGAACTGGACCACCAAGTGTTGCCTCGTGTGGGAGGTGAATTGGAAGATGCTCCATTGAATCAAAGAAACCTGGTGGGAAGATTCTTTTAAGTTGGCATAAGATTAATGGAATGTTTTCATTCAATTTGATCAAATCATTCTGGCTCAAATTATTACTGCACAAGCCCTTAAAGAATTGACTTAACTCTGTAAGTGGTCTCCACACAAGGTCAGGCAATGAACTAAATGCAAATGGGAGCAACCACTCCATAAATACGTGACAGTCATGACTCTTCATCCCGTACATTTTCCCTCTATTAACATCTACACATCTTGCCAAATTTGAAGCATACCCATCCGCATCTTGATCTCTTTCATCCACTTCATCACATTTTTGCCTCACCAAGAAAGACAATAATTTGCCTTTGGTTTTGTCATTTTTCCATTGGCTTTTGGAATCAACTCCAAGTCACTACGTTGGCATATGAGGGCCAAGTCCATTCTTGCTTTTTCATTGTCCTTTGTTCTCGCCTTCTTAACATTCATGACTGGCCATAAACACATTATCAAATACATTTTTCTCTATGTGCATCACATCTAGATTGTGCCTTAATAAATTGTCTTTCCAATATGGAAGATCCCGCAATATGCTTCGCTTATCCAATTGTGACTACGCCCATACTCAGGTAACTTTTCAACTTTTCCATCTTCTACCACACTTGGAACCCCACGACCCAATTCCATATGATATGACTGGTCAAGATACAGAGGCCCATGTTTCTCAACCCTGCTTTTGTAAACCTCTTTTACTTCTTCAATTTGTGTTCACGCGGTAAAAATCGATGGTGGCAATCGAACCAAGAGTTTTTCCCCCATATTTTAGTCTAAACGACTTTGTATCGCCCATACATATGGGACATGCCAATTTACCTTGTGTACCCCACCTGCATAACATACCGTGATGCGGAAAATCATTAATTGTCCACATCAAGGATGCTCTCATTTGAAAGTTTTGCTTTTTAGATATATCATAAGTCAAAACACCCTCACTCCACAATTGTTGCGGCTCATCTATTAAAGGTTGTAAGAACACATCTATTTTTTCTTTCGGATTAGATGGTTCGGGTATGAGGCAAGTCAAAAACATAAATGGTTTAGTCATACACATTTCAGGAGGGAGATTATATGGGGTCACAACAACCGGCCAACATGAATATGGGGTTGTAGATGCCTGAATATAAGGTGTGAACCCATCGGAACATAAACCGAGCCTTACATTTCTTGGTTCGTTTGCAAAGTCTGGATACACCGCTTCAAAATGCTTCCAAGCTTCACCATCAGATGGATGGCGTAAAATGTCTGACCCAGATCTCTTGTGAGAATGCCATCTCATTTCAGCTGCAGTCTCTATTGATGTATACAGTCTTTTCAACCTAGGAGTGATTGGCAGATAGAACATCCTCTTTGCTGGAACATCATTGTACTTACCCATCCCTGTCTTACGGGGAACATTCCGTGGTTCTTGACAAAACTTACATTGTCATTCTGCACTATCATCCTTGTAATACAACATACACCCATTAACACAACAATCAATTTTTTGAGATTCCAAACCTAGCATGGACACCAATCTTTTTGCTTGGTAAAAGTTTTTGGCAATTTCTCCTTTGAAGGACACACGTCTCCCAACATACTTGCAATGAAATCAAGACACTTTTGAGGAATGTTCCAATTTGTCTTGCATGCCAACAATTTCACGCACACTGAAAGCTTTGACTCAGAAGCACCCTCATATATGGGCTCGTTTGCAGCAGTTAGCAAATCATAAAAGTCTTGAGCGTCAGCATTTGGGGGCTCTTCATGAATATCTTCCTCGACTTCATGAATATCTTCCTCGTCTTCCCCATTACCCACATCACCCATACTTTGGAAGTCATACCTAGTCTTAAACGCATCGTCGACCATATGTTGCATTAGCGTGAACGGATCATCATTATCCATTTGTCCACTATTACTAGGCACATCTACTAGGTGAACACGTTGTTGGAACCTAAACGATTGAGATGTTTAGACCCTCATTAATTTTGATGATAACAAAGTATTCACAAGAGAACAATTTATGTTCTAACATTTCTTGGAGTGTGCAGATATTAATAATACATATTTTCTAAGCCACTCAAGCAAGAAGAAAGTAATTCTCAAGAGAAGGATACAATTCCATGTGTCAGCATCCGGCTCATCCTTGTGAGCGTCTGCAATTTTCGCTTTATGCACTATGCTTATCCAATTGCCACGAGCGTCCGAACTTCCGATTCTGAACGAGCATCCGAACTTCTGATTCTGAGCGAGCGTCTGAACTTCACTTCTAATCACGTGTAGTCACGTTGCTGCTCTTCCTCTCAGAAGTTTCTGGAACGGATTTCAAAATTGATTCTGAGCGCTAAAATTGTTGTACGAGGTATCAAAGGTGACACCTTTAGCTAAAGGACAAAAATCGTACAAGCAATTGTGAAAAGCAAGGTAGTACGTAAAACAAAGAATATGTACTACCGCATATTCTCCGGAAAGGAAGAAAGAGATGACTTTTGAATTTACCTCACTCAATGGAAAGGAGCCATTTTTACCGTGAACGGTAATATCCTTGAACTCCTATATATACCTCATGGTATCCATTGAAGACGTGGTAGAGATCTTTGTGAAAAAGCTGCCGATATCTTCTTTGAAATATTACCTCATTTACTCAGAACAAGCACTCCTTCTGTGAGCAATCAAGTGTCGTGCTAAGTCTCTGGACTACAAGAACTGAACTCAGCGTCCGACCCTTTCTTTAGAAAGTTTTTCTATAGTTGAGCTTAATCTTTTATCATCTCTGTGAGAGTTATTTTTGACTGTATTTCAACTCATTTGTAAAAGTTGTTTTGGCCTAGTTAAATTTGTATCCTCAAAGGCTCAATCTCGAGTCGTTGAGAAGTTGAGAGTATTGTCAAGTTGTGACAAGAGAATACTCTTGAGGAAATTGTAATCAAAGTTGATTATAGTGGAAAATCCTTCAGAACGAAGGGACTAGACGTAGCTACCAGTTTGGTAGTGAACTAGTATAAATCTCTGTGTCTTTGCTTTAAGCTTTCTATTTCTCTTCATCTTGTTGTGTTAAAAATAAGTTTTCACAAATCGCTTTTCAGTCATCCGATTATTTCCAAAGATCCGATATATAAACAGTTTTGAAAAACTCTTGTTCTAAGTATTTTTAACTTAAAGTTTGCGAAAAGTTTTAAACACAATTCAACCCCTTCTTGTGTTCACGCTCGGTTGGTACTGAGCTCGGCCTCTTGGTTGAGCACTTAACAGTGTCAAGAGAAAAGATCCTATATTGTGAACATGTCTACTGAAGGTGGTCATATGAACCGTCCTCCTCTATTCAATGGAGAAAAATTTGATTACTGGAAAGATAAGATGAAAGCATTCCTTGAGGCACAAAGTCTTGATTTGTGGGATATAGTTGAAAGCGGATACATTTTTCCCGCTAATGCCCTTGGCGTTGCAATACCTAGGGAAAACTGGTCTGATGATCAGAAAAAGAGATATCAAACCAATCAGAGGGCCAGATTTATTCTCATCTGTGCTATGACAGAAAGAGAATATGATAAATGTGGTAAGTTTGATACTGCCAAAGAAATCTGGGATTCTCTTGTGTTATCTTATGAGGGTTCTGCCCAAGTAAGAGAAACAAAAGCTAGCATGATGGTACGCCAAAGATGAGCTATTCGTAATGGAAGATGGAGAGAACATTGAAACTATGTTTGGAAGGTTCCAAACACTTGTTCATGGGTTGCAGGCCCTTGGAAAAAGTTATACGACACCTGATCATGTGAGAAAGATCTTGAGAAGCTTGACTAAGCAGTGGAGACCCAAAGTCACTGCTATTCAAGAAGCAAAAGATCTAAATGTTCTTCGGCTTGAAGATCTTATGAGTTCTTTGAAAGCTCATGAACTTGAGCTAAATGAAGAAGAACCTACCAAGAAGAGTAAGTCTATTGCTTTAAAAGTTAATCAACATAAACCTAGTACTTCTAAAACTTTTCAGGCTGAAGAAGAAGAATCAGATGATGAAGCTTCAGAAGGAGATTCTGATGGATCAGACGATGAGCTAGCATTCATATCTAAGAAGATCCAAAGAATGTGGAAGAAAAGAAACTTCAGAAGGAAGTTTCGTAAGAAAGATTCAAAGGACAAGAAGGAGAGCAAAGACAAGGACAAAGCCCAAGTCATTTGCTATGAATGTAAAGCCTGGACATTTCAAATCCGAGTGTCCTAATCTTAAAGAAAAGCCCACAAGAAGCTCCTTCAAGAAAAGAAGAAAGGTCTCATGGCAACATGAGAAGATCTTGACTTATCCTCCTCGAGGAAGATAAAGAAGAAGAAGCTCACATTGCCCTCATGGCGGACAATCGACATTGACTCGTAAGAAGAAGTTGAAGAGGTAATAGTATATGATTCCTACTCGAACTTCAACTTGCTTTTGATGATCTTCTTAAGGACTCGCCACTTTCTCTGCGAGTATAAGAATTTGAAAAAGAAATTTTTAAAACTATCACAAGATTTTCATTCTTTACGTAATGAAAACTCTATACTCAATGAAGAGAACCAGAAGCTGAAAACTGAAAATCAGCGTCTGGTTGATAACCAGCGTCTGGAAGCTAACAAGCAACCGTGTCGAGAGCTCTCAAGCTAAGAGTTCTGTAGTTATAGGCAATCCTAACTGCAAATCAAATGACTATGAACAAGCATTTCAAAAGTTTCTTGCAGAGAGTGTAACTCGTAGCAAGCAAGCTTCAATGATCTGGGGTGTCAGTAAAACGACAACTCATGGTCTTGGATATATATCAGATGAAACCCTTTTGGAAAATGAATCAGCATCTGATAAATCCCATAGTCATAGTAAATGCTTACATTGTACTTACTGCAATAAATCTGGTCATTTGAAAAGTGCATGTAATGTTTTTAAAACTGTGAAGGATAAGCCTCCTTCAAGAACTAACAAGAAAGGACCCAAAAAGATATGGGTACCTAAAGATAAAATAGTCTATGTTGCAGACATGCTTAGCAACAAAGTCAACACACCAATCTTGGTACTTAGACAGTGGATGCTCGCGTCACATGACGGGAGAAAAGCATATGTTCCAAGAACTAAGACCTATAGAAGCTGGATTCGTCGGTTTCGGAGGAAACCAGAAAGGTAAAATAGTTGGAATTGGTCGCATAGGTAAAGGTTCTCTTCCTTCTATTGATAATGTTTTATATGTTGAAGGACTGAAACATAATCTACTAAGCATAAGTCAATTATGTGACAGTGGTTATAGTGTTGTCTTTCTGAACCGGATGTTTAGTAAAAAGCAAAACGATGGATCTATATTCTTACAAAGAAAGAGGAAACAAAATGTTTATAAAGTTGATCTTTCTGAACTTGAAAAACAAGATGTCAAGTGTCTTATATCTGTTGAAGATGAGCAATGGATTTGGCACAAAAGATTAGGTCATGCCAACTTGAGGTTAATCTCAAAATTAAACAAGCACAATCTTGTTAAAGGCTTACCAAATCTTAAGTACAAATCTGATGCCCTTTGTGAGGCTTGTCAAAAAGGAAAACAAGTTAAAACTTCCTTTCATTTAAAAAATGTTGTTTCAACTTCTAGACCACTTGAACTTTTACATCTTGATCTTTTTGGTCCCACAAGGCACTATATGGTCTTAAGCAAGCTCCCAGAGCATGGTATGATAGACTAAGTTCCTTTTTAATGGAAAATGAATTTACAAGAGGTTTAGTTGAAACTACTCTTTTCAGAAAAACCTCAAACATGCATTTCATACTTGTTCAAATCTATGTTGATGATATCATTTTTGGAGCCACTAATGAAAGCCTTTGCAAAGAATTTTCTAAGCTTATGCAGGCTGAATTTGAGATGAGCATGATGGGAGAATTAAAGTTCTTCCTTGGAATACAAATCAAGCAATGCAGTGATGGTATTTATATTCATCAAAGCAAATATATCAAAGAATTATTGAAGAAATTCAAGATGCTGGATTGCAAGCCTATGTGTACACCTATGCATCCTACCTGCACTCTTAGTAAAGATGAAATTGGTAAGAAGGTAGATCGTAAACTGCAGAGGTATGATTGGATCTCTACTTTATCTTACAAATTCAAGACCTGATATTATGTTCGGCCTGCTGTGTGCTAGGTTTCAATCGGATCCTAGAGAATCACACCTAAGTCTTTGTTAAAGAATATTTAGATATTTGCAAGGAACTACTAATCTTGGTTTGCTTTATAAGAAATCAAAAGATTACAAATTAGTAGGTTTACGTGATCTTGACTTTCTTTGGAGATCGAATTGAAAGAAAAAGCACAAGTGGAGGCCGCCAATTCCTTGGAGCTAATCTTGTGTCTTGATCAAGCAAAAGGCAAAGCACAATTGCACTCTCAACAACAGGTTCAATACATCTCAAAGACAAGTTGCGCTTCTCAACTTCTGTGGATGAAGTATCAACTTGAAGACTATCTGATAAAAGAGAGTAACATTCCTATCTTCTGTGATAATACATCTGCCATATGTCTTACTAAAAATCCTATATTGCATTCTAGAGCAAAGCACATTGAGATTAAGCATCCTTTTATAAGAGACTATGTTCAGAAGGGTATTTTATAAATAAAATTTGTAGACACTGATCATCAGTGGGCTGACATATTTACAAAACCCCTTGCTGAAGATAGATTCAATTTTATAAGAAGAAATTTAAACTTTCATCTTATAAAAGAATGATTAATCTCAGCGTCTGATAATAAACTAAATCTCAGCATCTGACATGACATAAGCATGTATGTGCATAAGCATCTTATTTGTCATATGCATCATAACTCATCATCCGGTAAGTCGGTTGCGTGCATCCGAGCACACCCACACGTGTCATACGTGTTAAGGATTCAAGCGTCTCATCATATCTACTGAGTCATGATTATTTACGTTTTCAATAAAATCTTTTACTTTTATTTTGGCGTCCGCATTTAATGAAAAGGCGAATCTTTATTTTCTTTTCTTTTTGATTTATTTTTATAAGAGAATACGAAGCGATATTTTGAAAAAGAACTGTACCATTCTCCTTTAACTTGCCCACTACTCCACATTTTTCGCTCCACTCTGTGTTTTCTGCAACTGTACTCGTTCTCTTTTTCTCTCTATCTCTGTGTGTGTGTTTAAACCCTAAAACCTCCATCGCCTCCATTTCTCAACTGCAACCATGGCTGGTGTAACATCCTCTGAGTATACGGCTATCTACGACACCATGACTGAAGGAAAAGTCTTGTTGGAAAATCGGGTTGATTTGGAAAACTTCAAACTCTACGGCTTCGACTTCTATAGTGGTTTCAAGGCAATGGGCTGGGAACACTACTTCTTCTGGAACAAGGTTGAGGTTCTAGTGACTGCGATCAAAGAATTTTGGGGCAATGCTCGTTTACACAAAGGTGGTATCTTTGAAGGAACCGTGAGAGGTTACAAGTTTGTTTTCACCATCAACAACATCTCTGAAGTCACTGGTTGTCCGTGTGAAGGTATCGCTTTCTATCTTGATTGGTGGCGCATTTCATGGGATTGAGAAGGTCAATGATGATCTGTTTGAGAACTACAAGCAGTTGAAAGAATCTGGTGAAACTCCTACTGCAAAGAATCTGAAGAGTCATTTCAGAGTTCTTCACAAAATAATCACCAAGAGCGTCTTGTTGAAGGCTGGTTCCAGTGACATAGTCAACTATGAACAGAAGTTCATCATGAGAAACTTCATGGCTGGTAACAAGGTAAACTTGCCAAGGTTGATCTACAACAACCTGCTTAATGCACTGGTTAACTCGAGAAAAGGTGTTGCTGACAAGAAGAACACCTACAAGTGCATTCCTTATGGTGTCCCCGCTTCACTAGAATGATGGTCAAAGTGCGGTTATAAACAAGTCGATCGCGTTACGGATCAAGAAAAGGCAAAGTATTTTGGTACTGAGAGCATTGTGATTCCTGACACCTTTGGAATCAACAGTCTGGTCAGAATGAAACTGATCACTGGGTCAATGATCAAGAAGGTGAAAACAGAGCAACAAGAAGAGGAAGTCAAAAGAAAACCACCGAGCTCGACGACCGGGTGTGAAAAGAACTGCTGAGTCTCCTTCACGAGCGCACCGTAAGAACAAAATAGAAGGTGGCTCGCACCTCTTGTTGAAGAACCAGGAAGATGAGGACCGAATTCCCATCACCAGGTTACGAGAAAAAGGCAAGCCAGGTGAAAAACAAGTTTGGTCCGGTCATGACGAAGGAAATTCAACGCCCTCCTCCAACTCGCTCCTGCAGACAAGATCAAAGATTGGTCAGGCAATCAACCTGAACCAAAGGTACTGATTTCTTCCGATGAGCTCAGACATTTTTGCATCCGATGATACTATTCCTGCTCCACCAATATCTCATTGCACCATCACCAAACACTCAAACCCGTACGTAAAAACCTCCATAACTCCCAAACACCTTACCCAAACACCAACCAATACACTCACCATCTCATCACCTCAAACCTCCACATATAACTCCCTTACTTCATACATTTCCAAGCTTCATTCTCATCCTTTTTACCTCCTTTTCAAAATACCTCCCATTAATCCCTTCAAAGCCTACAAAATCACCAAAGCCACTCCCACCTTACAAACCCTTACCCTTAGACCTACAGACGCTGGTGGAAAGAAGAATATCTCATACAAACCTCAGTTTGTGAAGTATGAGATATATCATAGTATCTACGATCGTCCATCCACATGGCACTTAAAAACCTTCACCTCTGGAGCAGCCAGATTGGAAATTGCCGCTCCAATAAGTGCATCCTTCAAGGATGGAGAAGACCACTTCCAAATGTCTTTTAAAGGAAGGTTGAGACCAGCATCCGGAAGCAGAGCAATTCCCTTCTCTGTTGATCTTCCTAAATCCCTACCACAGTCTGAACCGCTCACGTTGGAAGAATGTGGAAGGTGGATCACAGATGAAGAAGCTGCCTTCATGGCACACTGTCTTGAGCAGAAAAGGCTTGAAGTCATAGGTCAATATCGAGACCCATCATCTGTTTCTGTTAAGATAGTACCAGATAGACAAAGGTGGCTACCTTGGTCTATCCCTGGGAAACGAAAGGAACCTGCTCCGGCAAGCGACCATTCAAAGAAGATCGGGCTAAAGGAATATGAGAAGGCACCTACAAAGTACAATATTAAGGATTTCTCTCAGCTTCCGATTGCCAAGATCTTTGAGGATCATGCCAGAAGGTTTTACCTGACTTCTCTGAAGAAAGATCAATGGAGAACTGGCTCCTCAAACTGCTGCAATGCTGAAAAGGCTACTATTCCAACTGTTGGGACAATCAGCAGAGTTACTAACATCAATCTTAGAACAGTGTTCTTCGATGATATGTTCAGATGCTCAGTAATCAGACCTCTTGACTGCATGAAGATATATGACCAATGGCTGTTGTGACCAAGCACTTCGACATTGGATTCACTTGGAGTCAATGGTCTGAGTCTTGGAAAGACAAATCCATATTACCATGCATCGACCCCCTTGTGCTAGAAGAAGATGATAGGGAAAATCTGAGAAGAATTTACCTGGCAGAAAATGAAGCACTCTCCTTCACCTGTGAAGCTTTGAGTGTCTTTATCAGAAATTTATGGGGAGAAGACGCTGGGAATAGGTTTGACTCTTACACTGCTGATGTTGTTCTACACAGAGAAACCATCTTCATGAACTTGCTATATCCAGAAGATGTGAAGCATCAATGGAAGATTCAGACAGAATCAGAGCTCAGAAGACTCGGAAATTTCATCAAATGGGTTATACCAAATGATGCATTCTTTTTAAGAGCTCAAAGGAAGAAGGATTTGAGACTGAAGATATCCAATCGGGTCTTTGGCAGAGCATCGTGAAGATGAAGTCTGCAGATCTGTACTGTCGTACCTTCTACTTCTTCTTCTCGCAATGGAGATGGTCACCATTCCCAAAGCGTAATTTGAAGAAATGAAGGCTACAAACTTGAAGGTCACTCACCAGAGACTGCATCAAGTTACTCTATGAACGTCTCAATATCCCACCTCCACCTCTTCCAAACCCTTGATATTTTTTTTCTCCTGTGTGTGATTTGGTTGATACACTTATATATATAACTATTTTTGATCAAATTATCTGCCTTCTATTCAAATTTTTCTAAGTCTTATTTTGACTATGATGTGTTTTTACACTCTTTTTGTCTGATGACAAAAGGGGGAGTAAAAGAAAGGTATGATGAACACGAAAGAAAGGTATATTGAACTCGTGAAAATCTGATAATCCACCATCCGATGTTCACTGTCCGATGGATACACTGGAACTAAAGTATCATGCATAGCATTTCATACATAGCATTTGTGTGCGCAAATATTCATTGATCTAGTACTCTTATAATGTTTAATGAATTTTGGTACAATGAAATATATCATATTAAATCAATCTATTTGGTATATAATCAGCATCCGATCTCACTTTATTAATGTATGCTCTGATACATCTACGGATTTTTCGCAATCACTTAAATGAATTTAGTTACCATTTATTGCCTTTATACCTGAATTGTTCATATATATCTAAATCATAAATTCGTGGGGAGACCTTGATGTCTTTTAAACTAAATTGTTCATCTACCTTAGATGTTTGTCATCATCAAAAAGGGGGAGATTGTTGGAACCTAAACGATTGAGATGTTTAGACCCTCATTAATTTTGATGATAACAAAGTATTCACAAGAGAACAATTTATGTTCTAACATTTCTTGGAGTGTGCAGATGTTAATAATACATATTTTCTAAGCCACTCAAGCAAGAAGAAAGTAATTCTCAAGAGAAAGATACAATTCCATGTGTCAGCATCCGGCTCATCCTTGTGAGCGTCTGGAATTTTCGCTTTATGCACTATGCTTATCCAATTGCCACGAGCGTCCGAACTTCCGATTCTGAACGAGCGTCCGAACTTCCGATTCTGAGCGAGCGTCTGAACTTCACTTCTAATCACGTGTTAGTCACGTTGCTACTCTTCCTCTCAGAAGTTTCTGGAACGGATTTCAAAATTGATTCTGAGCGCTAAAATTGTTGTACGAGGTATCAAAGGTGACACCTTTAGCTAAAGGACAAAAATCGTACAAGCAATTGTGAAAAGCAAGGTAGTACGAAAACAGTAATATGTACTACTGGCATATTCTCTGGAAAGGAAGAAAGAGACAGCTTTTTGAATTTACCTCACTCAATGGAAATGAGCCATTTTTACCGTAACGGTAATATCCTTGGAACTCCTATATATACCTCATGGTATCCATTGAAGACGTGGTCGAGATACTGTGAAAAAGCTTGCTGATATACTGCTGAAATATTACCTCATTTACTGAGAACAAGCACTGCTTCTGTTAGCAATCAAGTGTCGTGCTAAGTCTCTGGACTACAAGAACTGAACTCAGCGTCCGACCCTTTCTTTAGAAAGTTTTTCTATAGTTGAGCTTAATCTTTTATCCTCTCTGTGAGAGTTATTTTTGACTGTATTTCAACTCATTTGTAAAAGTTGTTTTGGCCTAGTTAAGGCTGTATCCTCAAAGGCTCAACTGTACTGAGTCGTTTTGAGAAGTTGAGAGTATTGTCAAGTTGTGACAGTAGAATACTCTTGAGGAAATTGTAATTAGGTTGATTATAGTGGAAAATCCTTCAGGAACGAAGGGACTAGACGTAGCTACCAGTTTTAAACACAATTCAACCCCCCTTCTTGTGTTCACGTTCACACGTGGCGCTTCTTCACCGTGCTCAGTCCAATACCAATAATTTGGTTGGAACCCAACACGATACAGATGGACCTTGACTTCTCTTTCAGACAATATGCTCCTAAACTTGCAAATGTCACAAGGACATCTGATTCCACCATTACTTGCAACTTCAGGTTATACTCTAGCTTTCAGTATAAACTCTTCAACCCCTTTTGCAAAGCATGGTTTCACCCCTCCTCTACCAGGATAAAGCCTATCATATACCCAACTCCGATCTGGAGGGTAACCATCCATTTCTGAAATGTGTCACTTTTAGTAAGGCAACCAAAAAATTCTGCTTATAATGTTACAAACAATATACTACATCAATTCAAATTAAATAAATAAATAGCAGACATCTCCTTGTACTCATCTTCCAAGGGAGGTAATTCAACACTATACTACATCTACTATTGCTGTTAAGGCATACAAACACAGATTGAAATAAAATATCTGACAATTGATCAAACTGTCATGTTATTGGTATGGCTAACAAGACAAAGTGAGTAGAATGCAGCCCTTCAAATTAGTTAGTGTGAATGGTAGTTACATCTTATTAGCTACAATATGTTAATTTATTAAGGGAATCCTTATGTCTATGAAAAAGTTGAAGAAAGAAAAGAAAAAGAAAGGCAACCAAAAAATTATGCTTGTACTGTTACAAGAGAGATAATTCAACGTTATACTGCATCAATTCAAATTAAAGCATGTGATTTATAATCAAATAACAAAAAAAAAAAAATTTCCAATAAACCAATCATGCATCTAAGCTATTGAAAACATTCAACAACATCCAATCATGTTCATAACTAGAAGAATAATAAAATCTAATTAAAAAAATGAAATTGATGATAATAATCTCTATGATCATGATCATGTTATTGAGATCATGATGTTCAGTCATCATGGCCATCATCACCAAAGACCATTTGGGTAGGACCATTAATTAAGTCATCAAGGGAATTAAATGCCGTCAGCTTATATATATGTGTGTGTGTACATTTGCATATTCTAGTCTAGCTGTTTAAGATTGACACCAAAACCAAACCCATTGTTTTTGTTTTTGTCCTCCTAGCTAGCTAGGTATGTAATGACTACACAAGTCACAGAGAATGTTTCGGGTCCCAGAGACACAAGGGGGATGGAGGAAGAAGGTGTGAATGGTGGACCTGTGACAGCCTGGCAGAGCTGCGGACGGATTTTTGAGGGAGAAGTGTTGTTACAAGTATGCGATGTGAAAAGTGTTGTTACAATACAAGTATAAATTTCCACAATGAATTCCTTATGCTTCTTTGAGGCAGAAGCGTATTACATTTTTCCCTAAAATATGAAAAGAGCAAGTATAGTTAATGTATTGAAAACATACTTTAGCACTGAATGTTATGTTTTGGTTTTAGATTTAGAGGGTGTGTCTACTTTCACTGAATGTTTCTACATCTTTATTTAAATCCCGGGAGACGAGTGACTGTTATTTAGCACTAGCTATGTCCCAGGAGTTATTAACATTTTAAAATGTTAAAAGGTTAAATATATGTGCATGGGAATGTGAGGTGGCTCAGAACAGCTAAACTTCATTCCCACCAATGCAGATAGAAGCAAGTTAGCTTGAATTTAACTACCACTAACTATTATTGTGTGCATGGAAACTTCAAGAAGATTTCACCCTTCCAATTTGTAAGATATAACATCATATAAATGTCACTGGTGGAAGCAGCAGGTATAGAAATCATCTACGTACCATTCATTATGGGATTTAAAGTAAAGAAGACATGTATAGAAATCCTTGTTATATTTCACGCTAGTTGACTGCTTGGACTTGGAAAATACTTTAGCAGAGAGAATAGAACAGAAAATATATATTAATTATGGTCTTATTGCTTGGCATATCTAATGGAAGTGCCTTTACTTCTTCATGTTCTTAAGTTTTAGTTTTAATATGTTCATCTGAATTTGCCGCAGTTGTTGTCCTATTACCGTGCAGGTTAATTTATGTTATGTAGATGATAATATGCTTATAACATGGATTTCTAATTTGCTGCAGAGATCCACAAGCATTACAACTAGTTGTTTGAATACTATTCATCATTGCAAAGATCTACACCTGTGTGTAAATTGTCAAAAGATAGACTAGAATTGTTAGCTACTTTGCAGAGTAGGAAGGGGTTTTGACTTCCGATTGATAATCTATGTCGATGAAAAGCCAATAGCAAAAGAGGAAACTTATAGGGCGAGATCCTTTTGGAAGTGTTTATGGTGCCACCAATAGGTATGTTTAAAAAGTTTTGTATTCACTTTGAGCTCTTACTTTTTCTTTCTCTTTTGGTGCTTTGAAACATGTCTCTTTCTCACTCACTTGTGGAACTAATGTTCGCTGGAATGAACATGTAGTTGGAGAACAACAAAAGCAACTACAGAGGCCATCTGTTCAACAGTCTCAAACTCAGAAATGTGGCATGAATATGCCTATAAATACAAGGCCAAGCTTTGGTTTTTTTTTTTTCAAACTACAACAAACTAGAAGGTATGTAATAAATGGAATGTGGTCAAGGAGACACAAGTCACAGAGAATGTTTCGGGTCCCAGAGACTAGAATGTATGACTACACAAGGAGTGTGATGTGTAGGCTTCCAACATTCTTCATCAATATGTTTTACTGCCCCTCAAGTCATGGTTCACTTTTTATTTTTATTTTTTATTCTTTCCCTTAAGTATATGATCAGCAACACCACTACACTAGGTAAATGATTTTCTTATCTTAATTCATAAAAAAGACAAACTCATCATCGTTTATCATCATGAGTTGAAGGAGAATAATCAGTGTATAATGTACCCAAAAAAAAAAAGAATAATCAGTTTATAGCTCTTTAGCCAAAATTTGAAACTGTGAACTCCAATACCAGAACAAGCAAATCAACACAGTCACGCAATGAAAAATATACTCTACGGACTTTCTTTAAGCGGACAAAGCGAATTAAATCAAACCCACACTGCATGACCAGCTACCAGAATTTAAGAGATGAGATCTTCAACCACAAACAAGGCATACAATGAAAAGCAACTCCAATACCAGAACAAGTAAATCCTACCATTCTAAAGCAACATAGTCACACAATGAAAAGCTATATAGTCTATGGACTTTCTTTAAGCAGACAAACAGAAATAAATCAAACCTACATTGCATACAATGAAAAGCAATACTCTATGGCCTTTCATCTCCTATTTAAGTATAATAGACTAACAACGCTTCAATACACCCAATCAAAATTTAAAACTGTGAACTCAAATACAAGAACAAGCAAATCCTTCCATTTTAAATCAACACAATCAGACAATCAAAAGGTACACTCTATGGGCTTTCTTTCAGCAGACAAAAAGAAATAAATTAAACCTACATTGCCTGAGCTACAACCAAAACTTGAGAGATGAGATCTTCAACAAGAAACAAGACAAACAATGGAAAACTACACTCCAAGGACTTTCCTGTCCTATTTATTTATGCAGAATAGATTAACAACTTTTGATTACACCCAACTAAAGTTTAAAACCTCGAATTCCAATAGTAGAACAAGCAAATCCTTACATTTAAAATCAACACAGTCCGGTCATGTAAAGCCATACCCTATGGACTTTCTTTAAGCAGACAAATAGAAATAAATCGAACCCATACAGGTCTGAACCATCTTTGGTTTTAGTCATGACAGAATCACAATTTCACTTTTGGCACACAAGGCAAGAAATAAGTGGCAAGCACAATGAAAATAAGGCATAAAATCCTAATCATATTTAAATATGAATCTACCTTCACATGCACCTTCTTAAGCACATTTGCAATTAATCAAGCATACTTCAAATAACTAAAACACACTAAATCCGGATAAAGATTCTCATGACAAAGACAGACGGTGATCGACCGCAATTTAGACAAATAAGGCATATTGATTCAAAGAGGACAACCCACGAGCATCCAAAAATTTTATATAGAATGGCAAATCCATAAGCAGTAGGTTCTTGCAAATTTTTATGCGTAAGAGTGTAATTAAATTAAAAAATAAATAGGAGATGGGTGACTAACTACCAAGATTCAATTTTAAATCTCTCTTGAAATATATCATCAGTATAGAAATAAGTAAACATGTTCAATTCCATATCTTTACTTCAGGTAAGAGTGAACATGTCTAATGAAGGATCAACTAAAAAGGGAAGTACAATTGGAGTTCAAAATCTGATACAATTTAAGCTTTTATTTGAAGCAAAACCATTCATCAGATCAGTACTACCTACACCTCTTTAAGCATTACTATGTCTTTACAGTTATCACATTGACCTATAAGCTTTTGCTGCACAATGCTTGATAGCAACCAGACATTAGCAATTCAAATGCTAGCTATATAACACAAACCAACAGATATATGACTCTGTATCACCGATTTATCATCAGACAAAAACATTTCACTAGTGGTTTATATATACAATGAGGAATGTAACCAGTTGCATCTATTCAACTTCTGGGCAGGTGCAATTCTTGGACCGACACCACTTGCTAATCAAGTTTGGTAGTGTAGATGGAGGGGTGAGTTCTCTTTGTTTGTATTTTTGTGTTTTTATTCTTTTGTTCGAATAATACCATTTACAGTCCCTAAGCAAGTAAAATATAAATTACTTACAAAAACCTGAGAGGGGACCCAAGACCAAATATTAAATGGAAACAATATAGTATTGATCTTTGCTATAACTTGTGTAATGAGTGTCTGGCCATCTTCCTAGCACTCTAACCTAACTCTTTTCAAATCTTAAGATGGCTCAAAACAAAGTTTCACCAACTTGTTTCTTAAATTTAATTTAATTATCTAAATGGGGCAACAAGGGTTGAACTCTTGATCACTGGGTTATAGATATCTCAGACCATGTTAGGGACAACTCTTAAAGGCTCACAACTGTTAATTGGAGGCTCAAGAATGATTGTATCTCTGACAATTTGATCAAGCTAGTAAAAATGGGGTAGGGCTCCTGCTCAGGTCTTTATCTGTTTCAACATTCCAGATAATTTAAGCCCTTAAAATGGAGTGGAATCAATATGTCCTTTATTGAGGTATTATATGTTGATCTTTCATATTTTGAAGCCTCAGGTGTCAAGAAATGCTGATCACCACCCAGCTTTTGTTCTTTGTATATAACATGGATACAACTGAAATTGTATCTTTTTATCGTAAATTTGTTTTTCATCCTGTTTTTATTTTCATGGGTTTTTACGTATTCTGATGTCTTGATGTTTTTTCCCCTCCTGATTCATCTGTGCATTCCATCATAATTCAGCGGACGAGCTTTATCTGTTGTTTGAGCAGTTTTGTGACCACTTCCATGTAACATCAAGGAATTCAACGTATATGAATTTCATATCATCTCATTGAAGCAATGCATTCAGCTACCACATGCTATAAGTAAAATAACAATACATAGCTAACCTTATAACCACACAAATGAAGTTTTTTTAATCCTACCCAAATCCTGACATGCTTGTTAGCAAATCCTGACATTTACCCAAAGCAAAACAAAGACAATTTGCAAAGAGACAAACGCGAATGCTTGTCTACTAAAACTCTAAAATGTTGCTTTTAACCCGAGCAATATATAAAGATGAAAGAATCCCAAATCCAAGGTTTCACAAAAACCCTAATGATGATGTTCTTAACCAAAGAATAAGAAAGATGAAAGATACCGGAATACAGGAGGGGTTGGCGTGGGTGGTCGCGTGGTAGATGTGTGGTGGTTGGCGGCGGCGCGGTGAGCTCTACGGGCTGCTGGTCGCGAACGACTCGCTAGCTTGGTGGAGGCGTAGATGGTCGTGATGGCGCCGAACTGGTGAGGAGTGGAGATAGATACTGGCGCGGTGGTGGATCGGGTGCAGGCGCGAGGTGGCTGGGAGGCTCTCGGCCGAATTTCGAATGAGGGAAAAATGGTGACCGACGGCAGCGCGAAGGAAGGGAATGCAGAGAGAGTGTGTGGGTCTGAGACTTGTAACAAAAATCACAGTTTACCGACGGCTAAGCCGTCGGTAAATTTTATTTCTAAATTAAAAATAAAATAAGTATTTACCGGCGGCTTAGCAGACGGTAATGATTTATATTTATCGACGGCCTAGTAATTACAGACGGATAAGCCGTCGGTATTTACTGAAAAAATTAAATTCCTGCATAGCCTTTTTCCGGGGGATTACCGACGGTCTGGCCGTCGGTATTTAAAATATTACCGACGGCCACGAGGCCGTCGGGAATTTTCCGTCGGTAATCAACATATTTCTTGTAGTGTCTTAAGTCCCAAAATCAAAGCCTCATATTCTGCCTGATTATTAAAACAACCAAGATCTAGCTGACACATGAATCTCCAACTCTTGCCAGTTGGACTGGTAATGGTGATGCCAACACCTACCCCTTTTTGAGTTCTTGACCCATCAAACATCAAAACCCAAGGCTTCAAGTTGATGCATGCAACTTGATCGGCTAAAGGGTCATTAACTTCAACGCAAGGGTGTTGGGCCAAGAAGTCAGCTACCACCTGACCTTTCATCACTCTTAATGGAACATATTTTAGCGCAAAAGTATTTAATTTAATAGCCCACTTCATGAGTCGACCTTGTAAAACAGGTCTATTAAGTAAATACCTAACAAAATCAATTTTGCATAAAACCAATATTTCTTTAGGCAACAAATAATATTCTAGTTTCGTACAAGCATAGAACAATGATAAACACAGTTTCTCAATAGGGGTATATCTAGTTTCTGCATTATTTAAGGTTCGGCTAAGATAAGACACAGCTCTTTCTATTCCATCATCAGCATCTTGTGCTAGCAAGCAGCCGATTAACTCTTCTTCTATAGCTATGTATAATTTGAGAAGTCTTCCTAATACTGGAGGCGTTAGCACAGGAGGATTGACCAACGCTTGTTTAATCTACTCAAATGCTTGTTGTTGCTCTTTTCCCCATGTCATATTATCAGTATCCTTTAGTCTTAACAAAGGAAAAAAAGCCTTCATTTTTCCAGCCGAATTAGCTATGAACCTCCTTAGGAAATTGATCTTGCCTATCAAACTTTGAAGCTCTTTCTTGTTCCTAGGAGGCCTAGCTTCCAGGATAGCTTTCACCTTATTCTTGTCCACTTCAATTCCTTGATGGTGGACCAGGAATC
The DNA here is from genome assembly GCA_037113605.1 of Calophaca sinica. NCBI lineage: Eukaryota > Viridiplantae > Streptophyta > Magnoliopsida > Fabales > Fabaceae > Calophaca > Calophaca sinica. The sequence continues at coordinate 15,470,190 of CM073737.1, forward strand.
ATAAGAAATTTTCAGCTGTAACTCCAAAGGCATATTTGGCAGGATTGATTTTCAACCCATGGGCTCACATCCTCTTTAGAGCCTGCTCTAAGTCCACTAAATGGCTTTCAAAGCCTTCAGACTTCACAACCACATCATCAATGTATACTTTCATGGTCTTGCCAATCAAGTCATGAAAAATGGTATTCATGGCCCTTTGATAGGTATCTCCTGCATTCTTGAGCCCAAGAGGCATGACTACCCCATTCATATTGTGAGTATCTTCTTTTGCTAAGAAGATCTGGTTATACCCTGAGTATTCATCCATAAAGATGAGAATACCATGAGTGGCTGCCGCATCGACTAACATGTCAGCCACAGGCATAGCGTACTCATCCTTTAGTGTTGCCAAATTCAGGTTTCTATAGTCAATGCATACCCTTATCTGGCCATTCTTGATCATAGGGAGTATATTGGACAGCCATTCTATATATTTAGTCGTCCTTATGAAGCCTGCTTTCAATAGCCTCTCAATCTCAGCTTTGATTTGAGGCATCAATTGGGGATTAAACCTGTGAGGGGCCTACTTGAGAGGCTTGTATCTTTCCTTAATGGGCAACCGGTGTTCCACCAATTCTCTTGCTAAACCAGGCATCTCATAGTAGTTCCAGGAAAAGCAATTTTTGTACTGCTGGATTAGTTCGACTAACTTGCCTCGTTTGTCCTCCTCAAGTAAACCATTTACCTTTACAGTTTTGGGTTCCTCTGGTGTACCAAAGTTGATTTCGATCAAAGGATCCTCTGCCTCAAAAGCAGTTGCAGCTTTGTGAAGAGGAGAATCTAATTCCATAAGCTCGGATGCACATGCCTTATCAGTCTTAGCTGCTACACCATCTTTTCTGAAGAGCAAGTCGTCTTCTCTATCTTCACTCTCAGTGTCATCTTCTTCCATCATGGCATCTGTCACCTTGGACTTAGCCCTAAAGATCTCCAGCCGATCTAACAGGTCATCCAGTACTTGGGATTCCTTATTCATTAATCACCTGTGCATTAGGCCGTGATTCGGCCTGAGATCTCAACTCGAATCCTTCATTGGTAAGGTTGCATGCTTTCCACACACCTTCCTCATAATCTTCTGGAATAGCAATAGGACCTAGATGTGGAGAATAAAACAATGCCTCCAACATCTTTACCTCAGCTGAGAAGGGGTTTTTATCAGCTTCGACAGTCTTCACATTGTCTCCAACCCAAAACATAAGCTTTTGGTGAAGTGTAGAAGGCACACATTGACTGGTGTGGATCCAATCTCTACCCAGGATTACACTATAGGAAGGTTTACCATCAACCACAAAGAAAGTTGGCTTGATGGTTTTGGGACCTACAGTGATTTCAGCTATTAAGACTCCAAGAGCTGTAGATGGTTCCCCCATGAAGTTGGACATTTTCATGTAAGTAGAGACCGAGTCCTCAAGACTTTTCCCAAGTTTTCTCATGGTTGCAATGGGCATAACATTCAGAACAGCCCCATGTTAACACACTAATTTGTCTATATTTATAAGGCATTTTTAGTATCTAATTATACCCTTTTGCACTAATTAATGCACAAAGGTACTCATTTATGTCTTATTATGCAGAATTATCATGAAGACACCAATCGGAGCAAAAGTTACGAAAAAATACCAAAAACTGGCTAGTTTTGGAGAGTTTTAGCACTACTGGACAAGCGGTACCACCTGACCTACCAACGGTACGGCCGTACCTAGAGCAGAACCTCAGTAGAGCGTACCCCTCAGTCTGTATAACTTGACTCCGATAAAATAGTCCAGTACGACCATGCCAAAGGCAGTACGGCCATACACAAGTGATGTCCAGCGTTATCAATGAAGCTCGATACGGCCGTGTATATATGTGGTACAGCCGTACTCCGTCCCTGATCAGTGCAGATTTGAAGCCAGATGACCTAATTCACAGCCTAATCTATAAATAGGGGGCCGAAGGCCAAATCCCGGGTGTTACAACACCAAAACCAAAATCACCCTTAACAAGAAAAAACCCAAACCGAAAGAAGAGAATAGCAGCAAGATCAGAAAGATTAAGAAAGAAAAAACCCAGTAACAACAGTATACGTTAAGAAAGAAAAAACCCAGTAAGAAAAAAACCCAAACCCAAACCGTTACACCAACCCCATCCAAGCAAAAGATTAAGAAAGAAGAGAATCAGGAGCAAGATCAGAAAGAAAAGAATCAGTAGCAACAGTATACATACCCAAACTGGAGGTCGCACCACATGAAAGGGAGGAAGGAGAAGAGCAGATCGCGACGGCGGAGGAGGCACCGCGGAGGACGGAGATAGTGGTGGCTCTGATCGGCGTCGTCCAAAAAGGAAGAGGGAGGATGGCAGAGCTGTGTTTTGAGCCCTAGATGGAAGAAAGAGGGAGACGATTACGAACGTGAGACTGAAAGTGAGTAAGAGTGACTTTCTCTTTTTGAGACTGAGTATAAAAATTTAAAAAAATAATAATGATAACAACCGGGTTGGGTCACCGGGTTCTCATTCTAAAATCCGTAATCCGAACCAATTGTCATCGGATTTATTTGGTTCGGTTCGGGTTTGGCCCGATTTTGATTGGGTTGGGCAAAAACCTGTTCGGATTCAGGTTGGGCCACCGGGTTGGCGGGTCGACCCGAACCCATGTACACCCCTACTTTGAGGGATGAAGATTCCAAGTCCAAGTATCGTTTTCGAATGAATTTGGGGCTGTCCCAGTCAACAAAACCTTGAGCTCCAATAACTCCTTTTCCCACACGAATAATTGTCTCCTCCAATCCCAACCCCATCTCCAAGATCCATTCACTACAAGAATATACCCTATTTCCTACAAAATTTTCCTAGGGCCGATATTGTAGGAAATAACCCATATGAAGGGTATCTAGGGCTTTTAAAAGAAATCCCCTCAGTTTGGCCATTACGGGAGATTGTGTCCCGTTTTCCTTTTTTTTTATTTAAAAAAAAAAAACCAAAATCCACGGCCAGTCCCTCGGATTATTTAGCAAATTTTTGTTTTTATTTTTTAATTTTGAAGAAACCGAGGGGAGTGACCCACGGTTTGAAGGAGGGAACCCTAATTTAATTTTATCCCTCATGATTAGCACCACACAACACTTCCTCTCTCTTTTTCTTATCTTCATCCCTCTCTTTCTCTCATCTTCCTCCATGTCTTCATCTCTTCCTCCCTGTCTTCCTCCCTCTCTCAATTGAACCGATCTTCATTGCCATGGAGCTCGTTCGTGGCGGCGAGCTTTTCAATAAGGTAGCGAAAGGTCGCCTAAGAGAAGATGTAGCAATGGTTTATTGAACGGCAATTGATCTCCATTGTCGCTTTTTTCCAAAGCCGTGGTGTTTACCACCATGATCTGAAGCCGGAGAATCTCATCCTCGACAAAGACGGTAACCTCAAGGTCTCCGATTTCAGACTCAGCATGTTCTCAAAGCACTTAAGGAAAAACGGGTTGTTGTACACCACGTGCGGCACTTCGGTGTACGTGTCGCCGGAGGTTCGATTTGTCGTCGTTATTAGAGGAGAAGAAGAGGGAGGAGAGGGAGGATGCCGAGCAGTGACAGGGTGAGGCTTTAGGGGCAGGAAGTTCTTTCAAGAGTTTGAGAATTGTGCTTTCATGTCTTTGAAGTTCTTTCAAGGGTTTGAGAAATTTTCTGTACCATACCCAAAAAAATGTGAAAGCAAACAAGCATTAAATATTTGATGGATAGAGAGATTTTTTTCTACATCAAAATGCTTTAGATCTTCCACAGGAAGCTACTGTGTCTTAATTATCCAACACAGATGAATAATTTCCTCAAAAATTTCCCTTTCAAATTCAGCTCTATGTCACACTATACATGTTTACTGAGTATATTTTTTGTTTGTCTGTGTTCATTCTGGCCTTAATGTTGAGGGATTTGATTCCAGATATGAGGTTTTGTCTATTGAGGGATTCCATTTACAACCACGTGAATAACTTTGTTTTTGAATAAATTATTTTTTTTTATTAAAACCTTGGCATTTCCTAGGTCCAAGGCTATGGAAAATTTCCTAGGGCTCTAGGAAATTTCTAAGGGCATTTTAAATTTAGCCCTCGAAAACCATTTCCTACCAGTGAATTACCTAACTCCTCGTGGCCCTCGGTGGGCCCTCGGAAATCTGTCAAATTCCCACGACTTTTGGCCATTTTCTAGGTTTTTGGCCCTAGTAAATGCCAAGTATTCTTGTAGTGATTTTCCCACATACCCAAGGCTGCCACGGCTAGATCTTGGTCAGCAGTAACTTGATACAGCTGCGGATACAGCTCCTGAAACGAAATATGGCCCAACTATTGGAATCAAGTGGATTCAGAAACAATGACCCTTAATTGTTTTGATGATAACAAATGATTAAGAGAACAATTTATTCTCTAACATGTTTGTGAGTGTGTAGAAGTTATTTATACTCAGAGATATATAACTCAGAAGACTTAGTGAAATCTTGAATTTCACTCATCTAAGTCTGGCCCTGACTTTGTACTTGGAAGCTCTACTTTGACGTTGGTCAACTCTGTTGAGATAGTCAATGCTCTGGTGGCAATACTAGCTCTTGACTCGGTCAACTCTGATTGATCAGTCAACGCTCTGGTGACCTAGCTCTGTGAAGCTAGCTCTGAACCTGGTCAACACTCTGGTAGCAGTCAACGCTCTGGTAGACCACAACCTTATGAGACTACTTTCTGTTTGGTCAACACTCTGGTCTTCAGTCAGCACACAACAGACTTTGGTCAATCTGCTCTATGGAAGCCCTCTTGCATTTCCACAAGACTCTGTTATGTGATAGCCCATTGAATTCTACGTTGAAGAACTCAACTTTGTTTCAAGCTCACTCTGGTATACAGTAATTGAATTTGGTGAATAATGCAGCTTTGATATGAAACAGAATGAAGGGTATTTAGGGCTACTTCAGGTATTTAAAAGAGACCTCATTGATGAAGTATTTTATTGTACGAGTTATCATTAGCCAAAGGGAATGTCAACGGATAAAATCATCAAGGAAACTCGCTCACGAAGGGTCTCAATTTTCAAAAACGCTCACAAGAGATAAAGATTCTGACTTTGTGTACAGTGCTCAGAATGCTTTATACAGTCTGGAAAGCGACGTGACCTGCTAAAGCCACAAAAATGGGATCTGAGGTTTTGACCTAGCATGAAAAGAGACGTTATGTCACAAAGGTACTTTTCTCAACCCTAGCTTTATATACCTTACTTTATCCACTGAAGTAGGTCAAGGCTGAGGAACAAAATGATTGAAAAACAAAGAACTAAGTGATCATACAGTGAACGCCCACAATCTTATCAAACGTCAAGTCAATACTTTTCTGAGACAGTGAGCAATCAAGAAATCTTTTAAGTCTCTGAGATCACATTGAACAAAGCATTTAACTGTTTTATCCTTTCTATTTGAAAGTTATCTTTTGTGCTAAAGCTCTTTATTGTAAATTCTCTCTGTATTGTTCCAAAACACTTTTTGAACATTGTATTTAGCCCAGTAGTGGCTGTATACCTTAGAGACTTGATTGTACTAAGTCGTTCTAAGAAGTTGTGAGTATAGCCAGTTTGGCAGTATTATAATCTCAAGTGTAATCAGGTTGATTATAGTGAAGAAATCCTTCAAGTGTGTGAAGGGACTAGACGTAGCTATCAGGGGATAGTGAACTAGTATAAATCACTGTGTTACTCTCTTTTCTCTTCTCTTTATTCACTGTATTGTTTTATTCCAAAGCTGTTTTGAAAAGGTTTTTCATAAACGCTTATATTCAAGGAAAAGTTTTTAAAACCCAATTCAAACCCTCATTTCTTGTATTTTTGCCACGTTTACCAACCATTTATCTTTCCAAAATTTCACCTCATCTCCACTTCCCAATTTGAGATTTATAGCATTGTTGAACCAAGAAGCGCTAGAAGAAATGACATCCTTCCACCATAAAGAACTGTGTCTTGGAGAGTTCACACCATCCAAAATTCCTTTTGACAGTGGGTCGTATTTGTGCATTAAGAAATCATACCATACAATACCTCTATCTGTGAGACAACGCCATTTCCATTTTGCCAAGAGACTAGTATTGAATACCTCAAGATTTTTTATGTCCAGACCTCCGTTGCATGCATTTAAGTGAGTGAAGTACCTTCTTTGGAGCCTTAAAGAATGAGAAATAATATACCGGCAAGCTATTTAAAACTGAGTTGATTAGTGTAACTCTGCCCCCAGTTGAGAGATGCACCTCTTCCAAGATGCCAGCTTCTTCCGAAATAAATCTTCGACCGGTTTCCAGGTGGAGCACTTCCTCGGATTAGCACCTACAGGAACACCAAGAAATTTGAAAGGGATAGTACTAGCACTATTCTACAATTTCTGGGATTAACACACTATTCTATAAAAAAACAATCCTTACTTTTAGACATTTCTGTAAACCACTTCTAAGACAATACTTTAATCTTATTCAGGAGATAATAAAAATCAACCAAATGGTTTGAGAAAATCGCCTCATTTCTATGCTCCCTAATACACCAAATTTTTGTAGTCCAAATTAGTGACCAAGGCTTCTAATGAACAAAAGTTGTAGACCACAAACATTTGTATACAAAATTGGAAGAGATTATGTGGAAATTCTAAGTTAACACCTATACAATTAAAAATTGCATACTTATCACACTCAAGAAATAAAAGAACGATGGCAAAACAAATCAATTTTGGTCCCCTCCCGCTGATTACATTATACATATCGAGTAAAAACTTCATCCAAGATTATCTTCCTACGAAGCAAATCCTTTCATGTTGGAATTTTATCAAGAAACAAATTCCAAGAAAAGACAACCACTTTACAGTGGTGAAACTCTTCCACAAATATATTGACACCTTTTTCTCCATTTTCGATGAAACTAACAATGGTGACAGCTAAAAAGATAAATAGTCATAAACTTAAAAATAATAATAATAATAATAATAATAATAATAATAATAATAATAATTGTATTGGTACTTAGTTATATTAGTGACATGATTGATTTAGAAAAATAATCATTTTATTTTTGTCAAAATAATAATAATAATAATAATAATAATAATACATAGATAAAATAAAAATATTGATAAATCATTATGAATTAATACGATCCGTTTAAATTTTGTTTGTTTCCTTAAGTTTGAGTTGTTGATTTAATGTGCTACTAACTTTTCAGTGTGTGTTTGGTTCTGCGGTGGTAAAAATTGATTTTGAATGAATTGATTTTGTAAAATTGATTTTAGGTAAAAGTGAGTTGAATGTAAAATGATTTATGTTTAGATATATTCATGTAAAAGTGAGTTAAACAATAAATTTGTGAGTAAAAATCACTTTTGGAGGCAAAAGCTACAAATCCTAGCTTCAAGTTAGAATCAATTCTAGAGGCAAAATCAATTTTACTCAAGAGCAACCAAACATGACAAAATCAATTTTTAGTATCTGGAATCACTTTTAACTCTCTCAAAAGTGAAACCAAACATATGCTGAAGCGACGTTTTAATTTTTTGAATATTTGCGGGATCAATCAACTTGTCATTGGTGGCTACGTGTAACTGATGGTGATGGCAATAAAGACATTGGGTAATGGCCAAAGGAAATGTTCACTCACTTGAATAGGGGAGCATCTTTGATTAGATTTGGTGGTGAAACCTATGCTCCCCCTAATATGCCTAGTCCCCCAATGGGTAGTGGGATGTTTCCGAATACTTATTTTAACAGCTCAGCTTGTCTGGCAGCACTTCAAATTGTGGACTCAAGTTACAATCAAAATGATATAATACGTGAAGACATGGAACCGTGTTGTGACACTAGCTCCAACTGCTATGACTTGTTGTACAATGGCTACCAAGGATCTGACTACAAGCAAGCCATTCTCTTTGGCAGGCCTGGAGGCCAATATTGTGGTGTATGATTATATTTACAATTATATTATATATTTAATAAATTATATTTAGCTTATTGACAAAACATATTTGAGATATAGTAGCATTAAAGTTCAAAGTAAAAGGCCAAATCTAATTTAAAAACTAAAATTATAAGTTTAACATAATTTTGAGGAGGTAAATATATTCATAATCACATAGACGCAAACATTGCATGCCCATGCACATGTGCACGCACGCTGTAACACCCTGCCAGGACAAGATATTTACTTATTTTATTTATCAAAGTATACAAAATATATTACATATACAAGTACAAATATAGACTCTACACCCCCATGGGTGACAAAAGACACACTGGTCGTGACGTAAATATCCATCTTTGCCTCCAAGCAGGTTACTCAAAGATTTTTCACCCACTGCTTACAAGTTATTTTTGCCCATCTGTTGTTTAATCATTACCATAAAATAGAAACACACCAGAAAAACAAAAGGGTAAGATATCCATTAACCTCCATCAAACAGGAAAATAGCATGATAGATCATCTGTTACTATGTATAGCATAGCATAACACTATCAATACATCTGATACATAACCACAACCAATTTGTTTACAGACACATCAGACTTGACTACATAGTCACACATCATATCATATTTCTGACGTGACATACCGACACATGTCATTGGTCATCTCAGGCTCAATTACTAGTCACTGAACATGTCAGGCTTAATTACCAGTCCTATGGACATGTCAGGTTCAACTACCAGTCACTGAGCATGTCAGGCTCAATTACCAGCCCTATGGACATGTCAGGCTGTTTCAGAGATTTCAGGCTCATATCCAGCCTTACTGACCCAATCCATCACTGAACATTACGGGCCATTATCGCCTTTCTCCCTAGACCGATTACCCGTCTCAGGGCACCGAGTATGATAAGTTGATTGTCCCAGGAACAAATCCTGATATGCCACCATCTCCGATTACCGGTTATAACATCCTATACTACTATATCCAATTATCGGAGTAAGGCACCGTCCTACGCGCAAGGACGACATTCCCTATACAGAGAATGGCCAAGATTGTCCACCCGTCAGACGTGGAGTCCTGAGGCTCAGTTATACCATCGATCATATCCATCTCAGGTACACCTACCCTACACTACTCCGTACCATCGATCATATACATCTCAGGTACACCAACTTCGGGTACACTGACCCGACTGTCACCATTATCACAGGGTATCGATGATAGTACTTGTTACTATCATCTAGGGATTTGCATACCTCTAACTAGATGGCGTCACCCTTGACTCTAAAACCACACACTAATCATCATACTTATAGATATTATATGCAACCAGCATATAAATATCAAGCATAATATAGAATATCATCCATCATAATTAGCAGCAAATAATTTAATCCTAGTGTCGCACAAGCGACTGTCTACTAATCTTATAACCTATGTTAGTTGATAGGTCTATGGTGACTATCCTTAGCCACCATACACCGCAACTCTTCTCCTAAGGTATTGCTACTATCAACCCCTAGTAAGGCTAAGGAACCCTATAATGCTAACAAACTACTCTATTACCTATTTTCCCTAGAGATTAAGATATCTTCTCCCTTACGTGGCTTAGAAGACTGTCGCCGCTCTCGTTCGTCGCTCTTCCCTCTCTTGAGCTCCTCTACGCCCTCCACGCTCTCCCAAAAGCCCTTGGAAGACCTTAGGCTGAATGGAGGGGGTTGAGGCCTATTTATAGGCATAACTTGGCTCCATTGCGTCGCGATGGGCCTAGACACAAGATCTCGTCGCATCGCGATGAGGACACGTGTCAAGCGTTCCGCGGCGCTGATCACCACCTTTCGCACCGACTTAGATCGCGTTGCGAGCCAATTACACTCAGGTCCAGTCGCGTCATGAGTAACCGCGCCGTGAGCTACTTCCTTTGTTTCTCCGTCGCGTCGCGACAGTCTTTAAGGAGAAAATTTCTGGTTTTGCCTCTCTAGAAGATTCTAGGGTGTTCTAGACCTTTCTAAGCCTTTTATGAACCATTTTTTAAGCTCAATTTAATTCTAACTAATATTTTTAGTACTCAATTGTTATTTAATCATTATTCTAATTATTTTAAGACTTATTCAAAAATCAGGATGTCACACACGCACGCACACACAAAGATGTTACTTCTTATAACAGACACACACACACACACAAACACACAAAGAGATGTTTTTTCTTATAGAACTCATGTCATATCTCAAAAGCGAAACACTTAACCGATAAAATTAGATGAAAATGAACATACAATTTGTCATTTAGGAGCATTTTCATCGGTGCATCCACAGCCACTACTAGAATTTTTCCGGTAGTGATCACACAACAAGGCGCAATAGGAATCAGAGGGCATGCTTTAAGAACAATATTTCCAATGTCCACTCTTATAGAAACTATCTTTAGTCATCAATAATGAAAATAGAAAAAAAAATGTAAACATTCTCGTTATATATACTTACGTATCATGCATGTGATCCCACGAGGACAAAAGAAGGCATCACAACATGCTTGACATTTTGAAGTTCTTACAGGTATCTCCTTTGAATTTTTAAGGTCAATCTTCTGCATGGCTTGAGTGAACAATAATGAAGATAGAATAAAAAAAATGTAAACATTCTCGTTATATATACTTACGTATCATGCATGTGATCCCACGGGGAAAAAAGAAGGCATCACAATAAGCTTGACATTTTGAAGTTCTTGCAGGTATCTCCTTTGAATTTTTAAGGTCAATCTTCTGCATGGCTTGAGTGAACACTCCATGTCCATCTGGCACACGACCATAAACCCATGAAGTTAGATTCCAATTTTTGTTAGGTTTTAAATCTAAGTGCAGAGATTAAATAATTGGCACTAATAGATCTCTCCATTAAACTATTTAAGTAAAACTTCACTTCTGCAGTGGCTGTACACAAGCATTTTGTAATATCCCCTGTCAAATCATCAGAGTCAGCAGAATCCAATGCATAAGAAGAATTGTAGGAGTGAACATGTTGTGTGTACAATGTACAGAGAAATTTTGTTGTGTAGGGCTTCTTATGTAGTGATGCCTTGTCGTGTGCCTCACATGAAATTGTTTGAGTAATGATGCCATGCTGTGTGCGCATATATTATAGTATGAATATTAATGAGTGTTGTTGTATTACTTAGTATTTTCTTTCATTTATGTGACTCTTATGATAAACTTTTGGACGGATGATTTACCCTTGCTAGTTTGTTTGCACGCCCTATTTTGGGTGTTTTGAGATAAATGAATTGAGATATTGCAGGGGAGAGATCACTGACCACCGGAGAGAACTGACCAATGATCAAGTAGAGGCATGAAAGAAGGAGTCTAGACAAAACTGTTAGGAAAAGCAATTGTATCCCATAATTCTTGCTGTAAATATGGTAACGGTCATATTAGAATAGCTTGATTGTAGGAATAGATTGCTGAGTTATAGGAACAGAATCATCAAATTAGAGATATGTATTTGTGTATATATTGCCTCTGTTTCTGAATGAAAATCACAACCCAATTATTTCCATCTTCTCTTTTATTTTACATGGCATCAGAGCAGTAACGACCTGCTCTCTCCGTTTCCCCGTTCTTTTTTTCCTCTACCTTTCAAACCTTTTTTTCCTTTCCCAAACCATTATGGGAAACGATGGAAACAAGTCAGATTCTAGCAAATTTGATTCCGATAACTCTTACTCTCTTCACCATTCTGATCATCCTGGAATGGTTCTTGTTTCTAAACCTCTCAATGGCGACAATTATTCGACTTGGCGTCGAGCCACTACCATCTCGTTAAATGCAAAATCTAAATTTGGTTTTGTTGATGGAACCCTCAAGGCACCATCTGCCAAAACCAAGCCAGAAGACTATGCAGCATGGAAAAAATGCAACGATATGGTTTTGTCATGGATTCTTAATTCATTGACCCCTGATATTGCAGACAGTGTTATTTTTTATGACACTGCTCATGAAGTTTGGGAAGATCTTCAAAATCGTTTCTTTCAAAGCAACGCACCACGCATTTTCCAGATCGAGAGAGAGATTGCTTGCCTTACTCAAGATCAAATGACAGTTGCTGCTTACTATACAAAGTTAAAAAAATTGTGGGATGAGTTAGGATCCTACAATGATGTCGTTTGCACATGTGGATCAAACACCAAAAGACGCAAGTTGATGCAATTCCTCATGGGATTGAATGAATCTTACAATGTTGTTCGGGGTCAACTCCTTTTGATGAATCCTTTACCTGATGTTTCACAGGCTTACTCTTCCATCATTCAAGAAGAAAAGCAACGAGATTTGGGTGCAAAAAGAGAGACTATAGAAGCTTCTGCCATGGTCAGTCCAAAAGGAAGAACCAATAGCCCTAAATTGTTCGACACAAATCTGGTCCATTTTCTCGTCCTAATTCCAGTAACCGCAAGCCGCTGCATTGTTCCCACTGTAACAGAGATCATCACACGAGAGAGACATGCAAGAAGTTACATGGTTATCCACCAGGACAGTCCAAGCATACCACGACCAAAAACTATCATTTCAAGCCCAACGACAACAATCAATCTTCAGCAAATAATGTCAGAGAGCTCCCAGCAACACATGTTCAGCCCCTTGTGAATGGATTAACTGAGTTACAACTACAACAAATTTTATCTATTATACAGGGCAATGAAGCATCTCAATCAGCTGCTCCCAAGGCAAATAATGTCAATCGTTCTTCAGGTTTGTTTGCACCCAAGTTGATAATTGATAGTGGTGCATCAAATCACATAATTTCTTCTCCATCTTTGCTTGTCAACAGTAAAGAAAACACTTCTTTACCACCAGTTGTTATGCCAAATGGAGACCAGGCTCCAATTATTTCTACTGGAAATTTACCTTTGAGTCCAAAAATTTATTTGAAGAATGTACTTGGGGTGCCATCTTGTAAGGTGGATTTGATGTCCGTGAGTCGAGTCACTAGAGATTTAAATTGTTCGGTAACCTTTTTTTCTCAATTGTGTATTTTGTAGGATTTGATGACGGGGATGATGATTGGTTTGGGTGAACAACGAGATGGACTCTATTACTTGGTTGCAATGAACAAGTCAGATAAGATTAATACCATCAAAGTTGCCTCTACTCCAAACACCTCAAGCATCTTGTGGCATAGACGTCTAGGACACTTATCCTCTTCTAGATTAGACTTTATGGCCAAAAACTTCCTATATTTCCCTTTCGAGCAAAATAATAATTGTGATGTTTGTGCTCTTGCAAGACAAACTAGGCTTCCTTTTTCCCCAAGTTCAATTTCTTCTGTTAAACCTTTTGAATTAATCCATTGTGATATTTGGGGACCTTTCAAGGTCCCTTCTCTTTCTGGTGCAAGATATTTTTTGACTATTGTGGATGATTTTTCTCGTTTTACTTGGGTTTTTTTCATGCATCATAAAAATGAGACGAAAAGTTTCCTGACCAATTTTTTCTCCTTTGTGAAAACCCAATTCAATACTACTATAGCAAATATTCGGGTTGACAATGGAGGGGAGTTCTTCTCTATGCGAGAATTTTTTAAACAACAGGGCACTAATTACCAACATTCTTGCATTTATACACCCCAACAAAATGGGGTGGTTGAGCGCAAACATAGACACATCCTTGAGTCAGCTCAAGCTCTTCGTTTTCAATCTCATCTTCCTTTACACTTTTGGGCAGAATGTGTCACCACCGCTGTTCATATAATTAATAGGTTGCCCACTCCTATACTTTCTCGCCAAACTCCGTTCGAAAAACTTTACAAAAAAATTCCCTCTTATTCCCACCTTAGAGTTTTTGGATGTCTAGCTTATGCTACATATGTTCATGTGTCCCATAAGTTTGCTCCTCGTGCCACCAAATGTGTTTTTATTGGTTATCCAGTTGGTCAGAAAGCTTACAAATTATATGATATTGAATCTAATAAAGTCTTCACTAGCCGTGATGTTGTTTTCCACGAGGATATTTTTCCCTACGAATCCCTTTCTACCTCTCCACCTAAAACCGATTCTGTCATACCCTTTGCTGTCTCAGATTCCTCACTCATCTAGCCAACCGATGTAGAATCCATCCCTGCCACCTCTGCCTCTCCAACAGCCCCCTTGCGCCGTTCTCAAAGAACTCATGTTCCCCCTGCAGCCTTGAGTGACTATGTTTGCAATCAAGTAAGTTCTCCCGAATCATTATCATTCTCATCATCTTTTCCAAGTAAAGGTACACGATATCCTCTCTGCAATTTTATCTCTTATGATTGTTACTCACCACAACATAGATCCTTTATTGCTACTATTACTAATGATGTTGAACCTACATGCTATGAACAAGCTGCCTCCCAATCTCATTGGCAAATAGCAATGCAATCTGAGTTGGCTGCTTTAGAGGCCAATAAAACTTGGTTTCTCACATCTCTCCCTCCTGGAAAGCAAGCTATTGGTTGTCATTGGGTGTACAAAATCAAGCGCAAATCAGACGGTTCTCTTGAACGCTATAAAGCACGATTAGTAGCAAAAGGTTACACACAACTTGAAGGTATTGATTACCATGACACTTTTTCACCTACTGCTAAAATGGTTACAATACGTTGTTTATTAGCTTTGGCAGCAGCTCAAAATTGGTCACTTCATCAACTTGATGTCCACAATGCATTTCTTCACGGAGATCTTTCTGAAGAAATTTATATGGCTCTTCCTCCGGGTTTTCAGCGACAGGGGGAGAATCTTGTGTGTCGCCTCAACAAATCCTTATATGGATTAAAACAAGCCTCTCGTCAATGGTTTGCCAAATTCTCTACAGCTATTCAGGGTGCTGGATTTATCCAATCAAAAGCAGATTACTCATTGTTTACATGTAAGAAAGGAAGATCATTTACTGCCTTATTGATCTATGTTGATGACATCATCATAACTGGTAATGATTCCAATGCCATAACTGTTCTTAAACAATTTTTGCATAATCAATTCCGGATTAAAGATTTGGGTGACTTGAAGTTTTTTTTGGGCATGGAGGTTTCTTGGCCAAAGAAAGGTATATTCATTTCACAGAGGAAATATGCTTTGGAAATTCTAAAAGATGGAGGATGTTTGGGAGCTAAGCCTGTGAATTTTCCTATGGAGCAAAATGTAAAATTGTCAGATGGAGGAGAATTGTTGAAAGATCCATCATCATATAGGCGGCTTGTGGGACGCCTAATTTATTTGACCGTTACTCGTCTGGATATCACCTACTCAGTGCACATATTGAGTAGATTCATGCACGCTCCTCGCAAACCGCATATGGAAGCTGCCATGCGAATATTGCGGTATCTAAAGAACAATCCAGGCCAAGGTTTATTTTTTTCTGCCCAAAATGATTTATCTTTGCGTGCCTTTTGTGATTCGGATTGGGGAGGTTGCCCGATGTCCAGAAAATCAACTACAGGCTATTGTGTTTTTTTGGGATCCTCTCTAATTTCTTGGCGAACAAAGAGACAAAAGACAGTTTCTTTATCATCAGCTGAAGCTGAATATAGAGCTATGACGGGTGCATGTTGTGAGTTGTCTTGGCTGCGATCATTGTTGAAGGATTTGGAGATATTGCACTCAAAGGCAGCACTGTTGTATTGTGACAACAAAGCAGCCCTCCACATTGCATCCAATCCGGTATTTCATGAAAGAACTCGACACATAGAGATAGATTGTCATTTTATTCGTGACAAAATTCAAGATGGTTCGGTTGCAACGGAGTATATTCCTTCAGCAGAACAAATTGCTGATGTGTTCACTAAACCATTAGGGAAGGAGGCCTTTCTTACAATGAAGCGCAAGTTGGGAGTTCTTGATATCCACTCTCCAACTTGAGGGGGAGTGTTAGGAAAAGCAGTTGTATCCCATAATTCTTGCTGTAAATATGGTAACGGTCATATTAGAATAGCTTGATTGTAGGAATAGATTGCTGAGTTATAGGAACAGAATCATCAAATTAGAGATATGTATTTGTGTATATATTGCCTCTGTTTCTGAATGAAAATCACAACCCAATTATTTCCATCTTCTCTTTTATTTTACAAAAACACCTTCGGTACTGACCAATTCTTTTGTTTCTCCAGTACCACAACCTATAGCAACTCACCATAAAGATATTTCTCCATCTGACATCATCCTCATCTCGACTATCAAAGGAAGAAGACATATTGGCTCACAGAAAAATTCAGTTATTATATTGCTATCAACCAACTGAATCCAATGGATAGCAGCAAAAACACAGTCTCGGGACATGGAGCAAAGATTCATGACAATCATTGCACGAAGCACAAAAGGGAGAAGTTGTTGACCACTTACTTTGGCTCAACCGAGTGGGGAGTTTATTATGACAAACCTTCCACATATGCGGTTGTATTCTTCTAGGACCCTTCCATTTCCACACCATGGTCCAGAGTTTTTTCAAAATCGAATCCCCAGTATCTTGGTGCATATTATAGGTGCTTCAGATACTGAACAGGCCATCACTAGAGTACTTCCAGGTTAATCTATCCTGCAGAGTAGCTTCAGGAGTAGCAAAGATCTTCTTTATGACACTGTTAGGGAGGAGGGGCTGCATCTTCACAATGTTCCAGTCCCCATCATCAGTTAAATATTGAACAAAAATTAATGCGCAGTTATTTCATTATATACGGAGTTAATAAACATGAAAGTTTTGATATGGCACTTAGACTCACGTAGGCCAGCCCACGTGTGTTATAGTACTATTTATTTTCATTATTCTTTTTATGATGTACTCTCTCCGTCTTCGTATATAAACAAAAGTCACTTTTTATATTTATTGACAAATATATGTATTTGGTCCAAATTTTGGACCAGATACATATATTTTTCAATAAATGTAAAAAGTGGATTTTGTTTATATACAAAAACGGAGAGAGTATATTATTTTCAGGCTTAAATATGTTTTTAATTCCTACAAATATAGTGTGTTTTGATTTTAGTCCCTTAAAAAATTTATTTGTTTTAAATCCCTACAAAATATTTTATTTGGATTTTGGTTTTTTTTGACGAAAGATCACAAGAAAATCGGCAAGACAATATAGTGTCTTATGTGAATTTTGCTATGAATTTTGGTCGAAATAATAGTTTTCAATTCTCCAGATCGAAATTCAAAAGAAATTTGGTAGGAAAATGAAGTTTTTTTTTTTTTTGCAAATTTTGCTATGAATTTTTGTCAGAATAACCAAAATTAAAATAAAATATTTTGTAGGGACAAAAAACAAATTTTTTTTATAGGGATTAAAATCAAAACACTCTATAATTACGGGATCAAAATCATATTTAGATATTATTTTTTATAATACAGATGATTTGATATTAATGAAACCACAATCAAGGCATGAATGGAATTTATGAAAATGCATGACACTTCAATATAACTTTCAAAATTCCTTAGTCTAATTCGCTATGTTTACTCATTAATAGAGATTTTAACTTTCCTTCAATTTGAGCTTAATAAGGAATTCAACCAATGTTACGAGCATACAATCATCATGGCGCACAACCTGATTAGGTCTCAAGCCCAGCGTACATGATACGTAACTCGGCATCTCAACTGAATAGTAGAGTTCTAATGATAGTCCCATTGTGACCCGAGCTTTAAAATCAAGTACTGGAGCCCCATAATTGGTTATGGCTCACCCGATAAATTTTTTTACGTCACCATAAATTTATTGTAAAAAAGAAGGAAAAACAAAAAAACAAAATCATGGGAGATAAAAACCAAAACCCATGCAAAAAAAATTATTTAAACTTAAAATTAAGTCTTCTATTCTTTTTCAGATTATACTTTTGAGAGACTTAGACAAAACCATTGTGAAATTATCCTCAGTAGCATTATCCTTATTCAACTGCTCTACTGAGAGAGAGTAATTCTCTATGTCATCCTCATCCCCATCTCCTAAAAACTTTGCAAGTACTTTCAAGGCATGAATAACATTAGGATGCATATCGGTTGAATTAAGTACAAGGGTCTCAACTTCCTTACCTTTAAGTGTAAAATCAACGGTGGCAATAGAAGGAGATTAATTTATTAACTCTCGAATCAACAGAAATAGCATCTTTATCAGGTCCATGTGAAGGAGAGTTATTGACATTAGCCACTGCCGCCTTCTCCACCATTCAAATTGATTCATTACTGAAAGAATCATTGGATCCTGCGATTTTGCTATCCATGGATCAGTGGCTTCACCAGTTTTTGTCGAACCTATCCTCAACCCAAACAGAGTGTAGATTGTTTAGCTCTGTACAACTAAAAACTTACAATGCATGTGAATATACATAGATGTTGGGATTGCTTAAGCATAAGCTTGCCCGATAAAATCAAAAGAACCGAATTGAACACCAGTGAAACAGTAACAATAACAGAGAAAGAGCAGAGAAGAAAAACACACAGCAAATTTACGTAGTTCACTCACAGATTGTGAGCTACATCCACGGGTAGAGGATAAACGAAATTTCACTATGTGTTTGCAAGATTACAGAGAAATGCTCACTTTGTTCTCTCAGTGATTTCACACAGATTGCAGATTGTGAATCACTCATCACTAACTACTCTACTTCGAGCCATATATATATTCATATATATATATATATATATATGAATACAAGTAGTTAAGCTGTTAAGCAACAAATAACCAACTAACAGCTTTGATCAGCTGAGAGGAATAAGAGTGAGCATAGGCCCAATACTCCTTGGCAAAGGCCCAACCCAAGAGCCCAAAACAAAGAAGAGTAAGCACGCAAGCCAGATTCAACAAATCTCCACCTTGGCTTTAGTCCTTACTCTTTGAGATCCAACTTTAGTTTCTCCTTTCTACTGCCATATTACAAGGGTTATTTCCGAGAATCAACATTTAGCAAATCCAAGCAATGCATGAATTTGCTTTTCTAAACAGGTTTGGTGAACATGTCTGCAGGGTTATCTTTAGTACCAATCTTCTGGATGTTGATTCTTTTCTCAGTCCTTATGAAATGATATCAAGCATCTATGTGTGTGGTTCTATCATGATGAACCTGATCTTTAGCTAAACAGATAGTGCTTAAGCTATCATAGTAAATAACATTTTTATCTTGTGGAAATCCAAGATCACTAATGAGGCCTTTAAGCTAAATGCCTTCCTTAGCTGCTTCAGTAAGAGCCATATACTCAGCCTCTGTGGTGGATAATGCAACAATAGGTTGAAGGGTTGCCTTCCAACTTACTAAACATCCTCCAATGGTAAAAGCATACCCTGTGATCGATCTCCTTGCATCAATGTCAACAACATAATTTGAGTCAGAGAAACCTGTTAAGATGCAGGAGGAGTTGTTTCCATAAACAAGGCCAATGTCAATGGTACCTTTGAGGTACTTGAGAATTATTTTCACTGCTTACCAGTGGTCTTTCCCAGGTCTGGCCATATATCTGCTAACAACACTAACTGCCTGAGCCAAATCGAGCCTGGAGCACACCATGCCATACATCTAACTTCCTACTATGTTAGCATATGGAACTTTGGACATGTATTCCTTTTCTGCCTCAGATTGATTAACAACTTCTGAAATTCGAATATTAGAGGCCAAAGGTGTGCTCACTGACTTTGCATTTGTCATACCAAACCTGTTTAAGACCTTCAGAATATACCCTCTCTGACATAAAAACAGTTTCTTGTGTACTCTGTCTCTATATATTCTAATGCCTAGGATCCTCTTGGCTTCCCCTAGGTCTTTCATATCAGACTCAGAATTTAGAGTAGACTTCAGTTTCTGAATTCCTGCCAAGCTCTTGGAAGCTATCAACATATCATCTATATAGAGAAGTAGATAGATATAGGAACCATCCTCCACCTTGCTATGGTAAACACAAGATTCATAGAGGCTCCTCTTATAGCCATTTGAAATCATGAATTAGTCAAATCTTCTATACCATTGCCTGGGGGATTGTTTCAGTCCATAGAGAGACTTTATCAATTTGCATACAAGTTCTTCCTTGCCTTGTTCTTCAAACCCCTCGGGTTGAGTTATATAAATATCTTCTTCCAGGTCTCCATGGAGGAAAAATGTCTTAACATCTAATTGCTCAAGCTCCATATCTAGGTTTGTCACAAGAGCAAGTAGAACTCTAATAGAAGTGTGTCTTACCACAGGTGAGAAGATCTCAGTGTAGTCTACACCCTCTCTTTGACTGAATCCTCTTGCCACAAGCCGAGCCTTGTACTTGATAGCATCCCCTTCTGAAATTCCAGGCTTCTTCTTGTATAACCACTTGCAACTAACCAGTTTTCTTCCCTTTGGTAAGTTAACCAGCTGCCATGTTTTATTTTTCTGCAGTGACTCCATTTCTTCATTCATGGCAATGATCCATTGGCTTGATTTAGAACAAGTAATAGCCTCACAGTAGCTTGCAGGCTCCATAGAATCAACTTCTTCAGTTGCTTGAAATGCATATGAATTCATGTCCTCAAATCCATATCTGACAGCAGGCTTAAAATTCCTTTGAGATCTTCTGGTTTCTGCTTCAGATTGAATAGGTGGTTCAATTTCAATAGAAGTTGTTTCTGTGATGTCTTCATTATCAGTGTTTGCAGCAGCTTCTTCTGTTTCACTGATTGCATGATGTTCAGTTTCCAATAGGTTTTGAGATTCCAAAACCTTTCCTGACTCAAAATGCTTGGCACCATGGTTTAATAGAGATTTTTCATCAGAGGTAACATCGCTACTAACAATTACTTTATTTTCTGATGGGGACCAAATTCTGAACCCTTTTACTCCATCACCATACCCTACAAAAGTACCTTTCTTGGCTCTAGGCTCTAGCTTGCCCTCTGAGACATGGTAGAAGGTAGGGCAGCCAAAAATCCTTAGCTTGGTGTAATCTGCTAGTTTGCTTGTCCAAACCTCAATAGGAGTTTTGTAATCAAGAGGAGTAGATGGAGACATATTAGTAAGGTAGCAGGCAGTGCTAATAGCCTCTGACCAGGAGGACTTGCTTAGGCCAGAATTAGAGAGAAGGCACCTAGCCTTTTCAAGCAAAGTCCTATTCATCCTCTCGGCTATCCCATTCTACTGTGGGGTATTTCTGACGGTATGATGCCTTACAATTCCTTCATCTGCACAAAACTTCTTGAATTCTTCTTAAGAAAATTCCAATCCATTATATGTCCTTAGTTGTTTCACTTTCCTTCCAGCTTGGTTTTCAACAAGAATCTTCCATTGCTTGAATTTAGTGAAAGCATCTGACTTGTGTTTCATTAAGAAAATCCAAGTCATTCTCGAGTAGTCATCTATAATGGATAGAAAATACCTTGCTCCACCCAAAGATGGGACTTTAGAAGGGCCCCAACAGTCAGCATGAATGTAATCAAGAGTATCTTTGGCGGTATGCTTGGCTTTAGGGAATTTGAGCCTGTGTTGTTTCCCATATACACAGCACTCATAGAAATTCAGTGACTCCAGCTTCTGATTGCCAATAAGACCTTGACTGTGAAGAATTTTCATTCCCTTCTCACTCATGTGGCCCAACCTCATGTGCCATAGAGCGATGCCTTCTGATGTCTTGTCTTTTATACTGCTCATAGCAGTAGCAGACCCTGTGACTGTAGAAATTTGTAGAATGAACAAATTTTTCTCCTTTGTCCTTTATATAATAGCCAGATCATTCTTCCCTTTTATCTTCATGACTCCACCTTCAACTGAACAGGTATAGCCTTTTGAATCCAAAGCACCAACTGAAATAAGGTTTCTTTTCAGCTTGGGTACATGCCTCACATATGTCAAAGTTCTAACTACTACATCATGCATCTTGATGAGTATAGAACCTGTGCCAACTGTTTTACATGAAGCATTGTTTCCCATAAGAACATTTCCCACAGATTTCACCTCATATGTGGCAAACTAGTCCCTATTAGGACTCAAATGATGTGAACAGCCAGAATCAAGAACCCACTGATCGGGTTGATCGGGTTGATGTAGATCATCAGCAAATTCAAGAGCAAGATCAGATTCTGAAGAAGAATCTCACTGGACAGTTGTTGCTATTGATTCTTTCTTCTTCTTCTTCGGACAATCTTTCTTCCAATATCCAGGTTCCTTGCAATAGTTGCAAATATCTTTCGGGTTCACTTTGGAATTGTTCTTCTTCTTATCCATCCCTTTCCCTTTTTGCTTATTCTGAGGTTTGGGACCATTTGAGACAACTAAGCCAGAGGCACTGCTATCCTCAGGGGCCAGGGAAGCCTGCATTCTCAATTCTCTTGAGATTAAACTGGACTTGACTTCAAGTGATGGTTTCTCTTCCAACACTTATGGAACTAACAAAATTTTTGTAAGATGGTGGCAAAGAGGTTAACAAAATCAAGGCTACATCTTCATCATCCATCTTTACAGCAGTGTCACAAATTTCCAGCAAGATTGAATTCAATTCATCAAAATGGGGTTTCAGCTTGGTACCTTCTTTCATCTGGAGGCCAAATAATCGTTTCTTGAGGAGTAGTTTGTTAGACAAAGACTTTGTCATTTAGAGTTTCTCCAACTTCAACCATAAACCTGCAGCTGTGGTTTCATCAGCTACCTCACAAAGAACTTCATCAGATAGGGAGAGGAGGATCAAGGAATGTGCCTTCTCTTCATGTTGGGAGGCACTTTCCTTTGCAATCTTTCTGGTCACGCCAGAGAGCAGAGCCCAAACCCCTTGTTCCTTGAGCAAAGCACACATCTTGATGCGCCAAAGGTTGAAGCTATTCCTACTATTGATTTTTTCAATCTTGATGGAGCTTGTCATCGTCTTGGATCGAATCGGGCAACAAACAAAAAGAAATGCTGATGGTTATGAAAGAACCACCGCAAACAAATGTAGAACAAAGAGTCACCAGAGACTGAGGTAGAAGCCGCGGTTGATCTGACTGAGCTCTAGATACCACTTATTAGGATTGCTTAAGCACAAGCTTGCCTGATAAAATCAAAAGAGCCGAATTGAACACCAATGAAACAATATCAATAATAGAGAATGAGCAAAGAAGAAAAACACACAACAAATTTACGTGGTTCACTCATAGATTGTGAGCTACATCAACGGGTAGAGGAGAAATGGAATTTCACTATGTGTTTACAAGATTATAGAGAAAGGCTCATTTTGTTCTTTTAGTGATTTCACATAGATTGCAGATTATGAATCACTCATCACTAACTACTCTACTTCGAGCCATATATATATGAGTACAAGTAGTTAAGCTGTTAAGCAACAAATAACCAACTAATAGCTTTGATCAGCTGAGAGGAATAAGAGTGAGCATAGGCCCAATACTCCTTGCAAAAGGCCGAATCCGAGAGCCTAAAACAAATGAGAATAAGTATACAAGCCAGATTCAAAAATAGATCTCTTCTATTTTCATCTTCATACAACTTTTTGTAAGGAAAAAGTGTTAAATTTTAGGATACAAAAGTGTTAATTTTGGGTATGGCACACAAATGCAATTTTTGAATGTAGATTTTTACTTATTTTATTCAATGGCCATGATTGCAGAAGGGCTCCTGTTATGACCTTGTTGTTTGTCCTAAAAATTATTTTCAAAAAAGGGCTTGTAGAAAATCTGCATTATAATTATTGCTAATCAGTGTTTTTATTTAACAGAGTAAATTAAAACTTGTTTAACGTCAAGGTCAACGTGTTTTTTTCTATTATTAATAAGTAACGTTTTGTTATCTGGTACATATTACCTTCCCAATCTCCCATTTATTTTGTTTGGTTGGTTTACATTAGTCTTTCATGTTTTAATGAACAAAAATTCAAACTTAGAGCATCTCCAATGGTTGCCTTTTAAAAAATTATTTTGGGTTCTTTAGGTGGTCAGCACATGTCACATCAACTTCTAGTGACACCTCTTGCCTACGTCCACGGAAACACCTCAACAAATGTATTCAATATCACAAATAAGATTACAAGAATTTGTAACCTAACTCATTTTATGTATCACCCTACAATACTCTCACTCAAGATTTACAAAGAATGATAGATACTCACTCACAAGAGGCTCACACCACTACAAGTGATCTCACACACTCTTCTCTTGTCACTCGAATGAGATACCTCAACTCTTCACAAGTTCCCTATTTATAGGAGAAGATATTGGCTTCCATTCATGAGTGTATATTAATCATCTCACCTTTCCAACCTTTCTTTATGATATTGGAGTTCTCTAAGAGTCAAGATACATCTCCCCACTGCTTGAAAATATACCTCTTAATTTTCCACCACTTGCATTAATATTTATTGTTGTTTGGAAATTATAATTGATTTCCCAACAAATCCCCCCTCAATCAAAATTTCCAAACTTCTACAACATTAGAAAATTTTACTTTCTTTTCACCACTTTCCTTTCTCATGGCTTGTCCTTTCAGGTAGTAAATATTCTTCTCATTTTTCTACTCACATAGTGTTTTCCCTTGTACAGCTTGCAGCCCCACTTTGAACCAACAAACTTGTACCTTGTGACGTCATCTCCCCCAAAGAAATTATATTGGCAACTAGGCAAAAATAGAAGGTACATACCTCACACTATGAAAAGTTTGAAATGAACCATTGTGGAGCTTCATTCTTACACTCCCAACGCCTTTAACCTTCATTTTCTTACCATTTCCTAACTTGAAATTGTCAAACTCTCCATCAGTTTTCAAAGTGTCAAACATCGCTTGGTCTCGATAAATGTGCTTGTGGTAGCAGAATCCATCACCCATTTAGATTTAGTAACCTCCCCAGTTGTTGCTAAAAACACATCATCATCTTCAATGGTCCTAACCACATTAGTTTGGGAGTTGCCATCAATCCTATTCATTTCTCTTAATTTCTTTAAGTCTTCCCTCATCTTTGCACACCTAGCTTGCACATGACCCTTATCTCCGCAATAGCAATACTCCATAGTACTCATGTCATACGTGATCGTGACTTTGATCTTCCTCTCGGCCCACCTTGTTTTCTTGATAGACTCCTCCCTCGATTAGAGTCTTCCACAGCTAGTGCACAGTATTCATCACTAATATTCTCATTTCTCATCATTTTTTCCTTTTCTCGTAAAGCTATAGTAACCTCGCCCAATATCAAGGTTGTCCACCCTACGAGCAATGTTTGAACCAGAGGTTTGTATGAGCTTGGTAGTGAGACCAATAGTAGCAGCGCCTGCTCCTCATTGAAGATTTATCATCCGCATTCAACAATTGTCATACTAGTTAGTTGAAAGCATTAATGCGGTCATAAAGATTTCCTCCCATCTTCATTTTGAGTTGATACAACTCCATTTTCAAACATCGGCGATTTGTTAGCGACTTCGACGCATAGATGCCCTCGAGTTTTTCCCACAAAGCCTTTGGTGTTGCCTCTTTCAACATGTTGTATTTGATCTCGGGAGCTAGAGCTAAACAAATTGTGATCACGCCCTTCCGTTGGATTTTACTCCATTTTTGTTCATTCATGGTAGTCGGCTTTTCCTCCTCCAAAGCCTAGGTCAAGACCGTTGCACCAAAAGATCTTAAATGGTACTCCGCCACATTGTGAAATTTATTTTCCCATCAAACAATGGGATTTCAAACTTCGGCGTGTTCCTCACCATAGCTCTGATACTACTGTTGGGGAAATTCACACACGTCACGGATTTACCCACAAACCCAAGGGATCTTTGATGAAACACACACAAAGCACATCGCAAAGAAAATAAAATAACACACAAAGAATTTACGTGGTTCGGTACCTCTTGCCTACGTCCACAGAAACACTTCAAGAAATGTATTCACTATCACAAATAAGATTACAAGAATTTCTAACTCAACCCAACATGTGTATCATCCTATGATACTCTCACTCAAGAGTTACATGGAATGATAGATACCCACTCACAAGAAACTCACACTACTACAAGTGATCTCACACACTCTCCTCTTGTTCCTGGAATGTGATACTTCAACTCTTCATAAGTCCCCTATTTATAGGAAAAAAATAGTAGCATCCATTCATGAATGGATATTAATTATCTCACATTTTCAACATTTCTTTATGATTTGGAGTTCTCCAAGAGTCAAGATATCTCCCCATCTTTTGGAAATGTACCTCTTAATTTTTCACCACTTGCATTAATATTTATTATTGTTTGAAAATTATAATTGATTTCCTGACACTATAATAGATATATAAATGACAACTTTAATTTTAAAAAAATATCGATGCATTTTAATAAAAATTCAAATTTTGAATTTTTAATAAAGAGTAGGTTTAGGTCGATGGCTTACACTCTCTCATACTGTCTCTCACTCATGCAAACATTCTCTATCATGTACTTTTCTCTCTCTTTCTCTCTCATATTATCTACACTCTACCTCCTTTTCTCTCTCATGCTTCTCTTTCCTCTCTCATGCTTCTCTCCCCTATATTATATACTAAATTTGAATTTTGAATTTATAGTTAGGCATAGGTTATATTCGATGGCTTATACTCTGCTATACTCTCTCTTACTCATACAAACATTCAATATCATGTACTCACTCTCTCTCTCTCCAACATTCTCCCCCTCCTACGTTATATCTGCCACATTTTCTCTCTCGTGTACTATCCCTCTCTGATACTCTCCACTATCTACCACATTTTATCTCTCGTGCCCTCCTTCTTTTATATTTATGTACACTATACCACCTATTCTTTTTCACACCCACCCTCTCGTATATCATATACGCTCTACCACGTTTTCTCTCTCATGTGAACCTGAACATAACCCAACTCCTGAGCCGTTAGGGCCAACCCAGCTGGTCCGTCAACTTCACAGACCGACACTAGCTAGAGTGGACATACTCATATGAAGCTTATCCATATGTAACTATCTAACCATTGGGCCAACCCAAGTTGGGTTGTCAACTGAATGGTCCTAACTCAACGAAAGTGGACTTACGCGTAAGAATCCCAACACAACGTCGCAACTCCCGACCCGTTAAGCCAACCCAGTTAGTTCATCAATTACATGGGCCAAACCCAATTATAGTGGGCTTAACCATAAGAAGCCCAACACAACATCCCCACTCTCGACCTGTTGGGCTCAACACAATTCGTCCGTCAACTGGATTGGCCTGGCCCAACTATAGCAGACTTACCCATAAGAAACCCAACAAAACGTCCCAAATTCCGAACCGTTGGGCTCAACCTTGTTGGTCTGTCAACTACATGGGTTTGACCTAACTATAGCAGACTTACCCATAAAAAGCCCAACAAAAGTCCCAACTCCCGGCCCGTTGGGCCCAACCTTTGTCAACTGCATCGGCCCCTAACTAGAGCAGACTTACCCAAACGAGGCCCAACACAACCCAACTCCTAATAAACCCACTTGACCCATCAACTGCATGAGTTTGGCCCAACTAGAGTGGACTTTCCCGTACGAGGCCCAATACAAACTCAATTCACATCTTGTTGGGCCATACCCAGTTGCCCATAAGAAGCCCAACAAAACATCCCAACTCCCAGCCTGTTGGGCCGAACCTTGTTGGTCCGTCAACTGCACGTGACACGTTTTGTAAGTGGAAATTGTACATATAAATAAAATAATAAATAAGCATTAGATTTACATGATAAACTAATTTGTTTTTATTTGATTTTCCAATTGAAAGAGTAATATATACTTTTTTTTTGACAGAATAAAAGAGTAATATATACTTGGTGACTGTTATGTTAGATGCGTTCAAAAAAAAAAGACTGTTATGTTAGATGGCCAAAAGATTTAATACTTGAGTTAGTAAATTTATATTAATTATGTTACTCTTTCAGCGCCATTTCTTTTGATTTAATTATAATATACGTTATTAGAAATGGTCACCCAAGTGTATTAAGAGATCTATGACGTAGGATTATGTTCAAGTGAAAACAGCAGGGAAGTGGTAGCAAAGACAAAAGCATTGGTGAAATGAAAATTGTTAAAAAAAAAAATACCATAAACCTCAATACGGCAGCACAACCTACTACTAAGACAATGGATCTCAGACAACACAGAGAGTACTGTACCTTCGTATTCAGTTCTTGTTCAATTTTTCAAAACACAGCTGTACTGTACCTCATGGATAGGTCGTAATCGTATACGGTCTTCAGTTCTTGTTCAATTTTCAAAACACAGCTGTACTCTACCTCATCAACTGGAATAGCTCTTAACGAGAGTTTCACGATCTTTGGTTTGTCTTATATTACAACATAAACAAGATAAAAAAAAAAAATAGTACAAATGCATGAGAATACAAAGAGTACAAAAGCATAAAAATGATCATGGCCACGTTCTGCACTCTTGCTTATTTGGCATTGAAACCAAACTACCTTTCTTCAAGGAGGTTTGTTATTTGAACACCATTTTATCCTACACCGTATTCGACATCATATATATTTGTTTCTATCTCTCACATACTCCCTTTCCTCTTTGTATGCACACATTTCTAAGATACATAAAAAAACCAAAGGGACACCGTATGATGTCCATATTTGGGTGTTCAAGAATCATTTGCCTTCTTCAAGCCTAGACTCTCTCCTACCAAAGTCATGCAATACCATCCCTGTCTGCCTCCCTCTGCTCCACTGTACAGCAATGCAGACCTGCCTCAAAAGAAAAAAGAAAAAAGGACTCAAACAAATGCTCTAGATGAGAGTATCAGAGCACCAAATAGTGAAAAAATAGAAAAGGCAAAATTGTTGAATGAGGCTCATAAAAAAAACAGAAAAGAAATGAAAAACAGGTCTTTTTTTTTTGGGAGAAAATGAAAAACAATTCCTAATCCTCTATAAAAGGGCGTTCAAAACACATTATCAAGAGAGCAGACTGAGAGAGCAACAGGGAGAGAAAAATAAAGGAGAGAGAGGTGAATAACTCTCTCTCCAACGATGGGGAGAGAAACATTGATAGTAATAAGGAGAGAAAGGGCAAAAAGAGGGGAAAAAAAATGGAACTAGAAATTTGAGAAGGAAAGAGAGAATATGAGAGGTACTCCCCTCTGTCCTTTTTTTGTTTGTGACTGATTGTCTCATGAGCCAAGCCCACATTTCATTCTCTATTCTTTGTTGTTTGCTTATTATTCATCTTGATTATATTATGCGGTTGATAGTGATCGTGGAGGTGTTGAAGATGCAGAAGTAGGTGGAGTCGGAGATCGAAGGTAATTTTCATTTAAACCCGCAAAAGTTTGAATTTTTACCGAGATTAACTGTCTATGATTGATGAATACTTTCGTGAAAGTGTGTTCTGAGCCAATTTTACTAATCTTTTTTCATGTTTTTGACTCCAAAGTTTCTTTTTTTTCCCTCTTATTTTTTTTTTGTTATAAATTTTCATGTTTTTGTTATTAGATCTGACATGTTGAATTCTTTCTGTCTAACCATTATTATGTTTTTTTTTTCAAAGATCTAATAACAAAAACATGAAAATTCATAACAAAAGGAAAAAATAAGGGGAAAAAAAAGAACTTTCGAGTCAAAAACATGAAAAAAAATTAGTGAAATTGGCTTAGAGCACACTTTCACGAAAGTATTTATCAATTATAGCCAGTCAATCTCGGTAAAAATTCAAACTTTTGAGGGTTTAAATGAAAATTACCTTCGATTTTCGACTCCACCTGCTTCTACATCTTGAGCACCTCTACGATTACTATCAACTGCATAATATAACCAAGATGAATAATAAGCAAACAACAAAGAATAGAGAATGAAACGTGGGCTTGGCCCATGAGACAATCAGTCACAAAAAAAAAAAAAGAACAGAGGGGAGTACCTCTTATATTCTCTCTTGATAATGTGTTTTGAACGCCCTTTTATAGAGGATTAGGAATTGTTTTTCATTTTCTGCCAAAAAAAAAAAAAAGGAACTGTTTTTCATTTCTTTCTGTTTTTTTTATGAGCCTCATTCAACAATTTTATTTTTTCCATTTTTTCACTATTTGGTGCTCTGATACTATCATCTAGAGCATTTGTTTGAGTCCTCTTTTTTTTTTTTTTCCTTCTTTTGAGGCAGGTCTGCATTGTTATACAGTGGAGCAGAGGGAGGCAGACAGTGATGGTAGTGGTGCCAAAATAAGTTGCATGACTTTGGTAGGAGAGAGTCTAGGCTTGAAGAAAGGTAGTTTGGTTTCAATGCCAAATAAGCAAGAGTGCAGAACGTGGCCATGATCATTTTTATGCTTTTGTACTCTTTGTATTCTCATGCATTTGTACTACTTTTTTTTTTTTTCTTGTTTATGTTGTAATATAAGACAAACCAAAGATCGTGAAACTCTCGTTAAGAGCTATTCCAGTTGATGAGGTAGAGTACAGCTGTGTTTTGAAAATTGAACAAGAACTGAAGACCGTATACGATTACGACCTATCCATGAGGTACAGTACAGCTGTGTTTTGAAAAATTGAACAAGAACTGAATACGAAGGTACAGTACTCTCTGTGTAGTCTGAGATCCTTTCCCTTGTAGTAGTAGGTTGTGCTGCCATATTGAGGTTTATAGTATTTTTTTTAACAATTTTCATTTCACCAATGCTTTTGTCTTTGCTACCACTTCCCTGCTGTTTTCACTTGAACATAATCCTA
This sequence comes from Calophaca sinica, assembly GCA_037113605.1. Classification (NCBI taxonomy): domain Eukaryota; kingdom Viridiplantae; phylum Streptophyta; class Magnoliopsida; order Fabales; family Fabaceae; genus Calophaca; species Calophaca sinica. The sequence continues at coordinate 15,500,779 of CM073737.1, forward strand.
CGTCATAGATCTCCAATACACTTGGGTGACCATTTCTAATAACGTATATTATAATTAAATCAAAAGAAATGGCGCTGAAAGAGTAACATAATTAATATAAATTTACTAACTCAAGTATTAAATCTTTTGGCCATCTAACATAACAGTCGCCAAGTATATATTACTCTTTTATTCTGTCAAAAAAAAAAAAGTATATATTACTCTTTCAATTGAAAAATCAAATAAAAACAAATTAATTTATCATATAAATCTAATGCTTATTTATTATTTTATTTATATGTACAATTTCCACTTACAATTTCCATTTACAAAACTTGTCACATGTAGCTGATGGACCAACAAGGTTGGGCCCAACAGGTCGGGAGTTGGGATATTTTGTTGGGCTTCTTATGGGCAACTGGGTATGGCCCAACAAGATGTGAATTTAGTTTGTATTGGGCCTCATACGGGTAAGTCCACTCTAGTTGGGCCAGACCCATGCAGTTGATGGGTCAAGTGGGTTTATTGGGAGTTGGGTTGTGTTGGGCCTTGTTTGGGTAAGTCTGCTCTAGTTAAGGGCCCATGTAGTTGACAGACCAACAAGGTTGGGCCCAACGGGTCGGGAGTTGGGACTTTTGTTGGGCTTCTTATGGGTAAGTCTGCTATAGTTAGGTAAAACCCATGTAGTTGACAGACCAACAAGGTTGGGCCCAAAATAAGGGTTTACGAAAAAAAAATGATATTTTGTGTAAAAAATATAAAATAATAGAAGGATTTGCATAATATATTTATAAGTAAGTTAATTTTTGTATAAAATAATTTGGTGAGATTATGAATTATAAATTCATTATTGATTTCATTTCTAAGGCGGGAAGGTCATTTTCGTAGTGATAGATTGTAAATGTTTCTACACAAAAAAAGACAGTAAAGGTCTTAACTCGTTAGTTTTATATTTTTATTAATTGTGACTGTGTTTATTCAGTTTCTCTCCTTGATTAGTTTACCCTTCTATATATATTATCCTATTTAAGTTCTCTAATGATTTCTATTTAAACTATTCAACTTCTCTATTTTTTCCTATTAATAATTTTTTTTTTACCTAATTGCTATAAAAGGCATTTCTCACCATCCATGACAACAGGGAAATCTTTGGCAAAAAAAATGGTGTCACCTCTACAAAATAGTTTAGGCCACTAAAATGTCAATCTGTTCAACTTGATTATTTGAATGAGATGAAAATGCAACAGGTCTATAGTTAAAACTCTTGATTGAAGATTACATTATAGTTGAAGCAACAAGAGGAGCAATTGTTGAGGATTAATGCCCGTGAATTAGAGCTGAGGTGAGACACATATGTTATAGAATGTCAATATATTTATGATCTCTTATATTTTAAAGTTGTGCTTTCGTTGGCATATACAACATTCATTTTCTACATTTGTTGTAATTTTTTTTCTAAGTCACATAACAATTTCTTTTACTGTTCTTTAAAATAAAGTAAAGGGCTGTCAAGTGTCAATACCTAAAACTTATATTATTTCCATGTGCATGATGTAAAATATATACTAGTAAAATACTAATGCACATATGTCTCTTCATGTGATTCCACTGCCAGTAAAGCAAACAAAATAGTTTAGGTCTTCTTCAACAAAAAATAATAACTACAAGTCTACAATCATGTTTCTATAGAGTAAATGTCTAATAGTTGTCTATTGTTTTCCTGTTACTTTTTATGGTTGGCCAGTAGTTTGTTGAAGTGTTAGGTTTTGTTGGATTCGATCTAACTTGATCAATAAACAAAAATCAAATTAAAGCAAAGTATTTGAGTTTTTTCAAGCTTCTCGGGACAAATTAACTCTAGACACAAATCTCGTGTTAATATTTTTCCATGTATGTTATATGTCTTATAATTTACTATTTTAGTCATGTTTCTTAACGGGACAACCTTTTCTTTTAATGGATATGTCCCAAAAAATATCAATAGAGTGTATCCAAGGTAAATATGATCAGTCATCTAAAATTTAAAATATTAATATTAATAAATAATAATTAAGAAAGTGTTATCTTATAAAATATTTATTAGTATTAATTAATAACAATTAATTGAAATTTATATAATTAAAATTTGAGGAAATGTTATCTTCTAAAATATTTAATAGTATTAAAGCCACATATGTATTACTTATTGATTTCTTATAGTCTTTCTATAACTTTAAGAAGCATTTGTTAAAATCTTCTCTAATCTTTGTGGTAGAACTCAAAGAAAGATTCCAGTTGATCAACATGAAAATATTGTTCCAATCTACTTCTATGCCGTATACATTATAATAAAATTTTTTCCAATCAAATACTTTCAAATTTCTCTTTTACAAAGATATTCACATCTGGGCAATGCTCTTACAAACCACCTACCATGTTTATTCTCAAGTTGAATAAATTTTATGCATAAATTTTGCCAAATTAATTATGACACAAGTCTAAAATCTAGCCTTCAAAATATAATATTAAAACTCTTTAAATTAGGTTAGTAATATCAAATACAACTGTAGCAAAAGTTTTTTAAAAAACACAAAAAACAAAGACACATAACACCCATGCGTTGCATGAGTCACGTTCTAGTTGATATATAAATGAGAATGTTAATTTAAAAAATGACAATGTTAATTTAAAAAATATTAATGCATTTTAATAAAAATTCAAATTTTGAGTTTATAATTAAGAGTAGGTTTAGGTCGATGGCTTACACCCTCTCATACTCTTTCTCACTCATGAAAACATTCTCTATCATCTACTCTCTCTCATATTATCTACACTCTACCACATTTTCTCTCTCATGCTTCCCTCTACTATATTATGTAAATTTTGAATTTATAATTAGGCTATGTTATATTCGATAGCTTATACTCTGCCATACTCTCTCTTACTCATAAAAACATTCAATATCATGTACTCTCTCTCTCCAACACTCTCCCCCTCCTATGTTATCTCTGCCATAGTTTCTCTCTCGTGTACTCTCCCTCTTTGATACTCTCCACTGTCTATCACATTTTATCTCTCTTGCCCTCCCTCTTTTATATTTATGTACACTATATCAGCTTTTCTCTTTCATACCCACCCTCTCGTATATCATATTTATTAGTTACTAAGTTTCTAATTCGTTATTAATATGTTACAAATAAATTATTCATTTAATATCCAATTAATGCACTTTACCTACTCACATTTTTATTATTATAATTATTATTAAACTTAAGTCTTTGTTCTTTAAAGAGGTTGAGCTCTCCCTCCGTTACTTTTTATAAGCACCTTTTAGAAAAAAATTTGTTAACTAATTATAAGCCCATTTTCAAATTACAAGATACATTAATTATTTTTTTCAAAAGTATCCTTAATTAATTGCATAGTATTTTTTTGTCTAAAGGGGCTTATAAAAAGTAACGGAGGGAGTATATTATATTCTCTTTTTGTGATGAAACCACATGTCTTTTCATTTATGGAACATATTTTGAACTTATATATTTTAATAAATTAATATCAATTTTTCTTTAATCAATTACTTAATCATACCAAACTTGTGCTTTTCATAATTCTTTTTAATTTAGTATTTGAATTTCTTCAAACAATATTAAATGATACAATTTGATTAGTTACCTTGAAAATATTACTTTTATATTTTATTTTATTATTTATTATTTACTATCACACAAATAATTTTCTCTCACTTAAATTGGTTTTTCGGTAAATAGTTTATGAAGCTTAATACCATAGGTGTTTTAGGTTCTTTGCATATCTGAGTCACAATGCTCTCTATCTTTTATAAGAATGAAATTCATCAACATTAGATTTTTGAATGCAAAAAATATATATAAATGGGAGTGAAACTTAAACATTGATACACTAAATTACAATAACTTGTTATAATTTTTTTAATGTAAATAGTTAAATCAATAAAAATAATTTATTAATTATTAGATTGAGCTAGGAGTTGGTCCTCATCTCAGTTAGGGTAGTGCTATTTCTTCTACTTCATTTTCTATTATCTTTCCTGTTTCGGACAGGGCCGAAGCCCATTCCTCTTAAAATCACTTCGGTGGCCCAACTCCACAGACTGATCGTGGTCGACCAATGGCTACTGATCTGGTACGTCTGTTACAACAACGGTCTCCTGATTCGTGTTAGTTTTACGCCACCGATCTAGGTCTGTCGATCTAATCAATGGACTGAAGCGCTCGGTAAGTAATTCCCTTTTTAATCACCGTCCATTCAGATCAAACCCTAAATAGAATCATATAAAAGGAGGACCCAAAAAGGTACAATTTACGTTTACATTACATCGTACTGACCTCATCTGAACTATATTGACTTGAGTGTCGAAGAGCCTTTTGCAGGTACCCCACCACCGTTCTCCGCCGTCATCATCCACAGTTCGCGGCTAACTCAGCGACTCCGACCACCACTTCGTTCTTTGCTCGGTACATTGGCGACCACAATGGGAGGATTATTCTATATTGAATAGATCTTTCCGATTACCCTATGACCGGACCATCGCAGCATATTCAACCGCCACGCCGATCTCAGATAATCAACCCTGGGTCTCGCCCTCCGTCGCCTTAGATCGACGGACAACTGGTGTCTGTCACACCACATCCGGTAACATTCCCAGTGACCGTGGAGGAAGTTCCACCATCACCACTTCCTCATGGCGAAGCTCCGTCAATCGCTCTGGCAGCTCCACCAACTTCCGGTGTTCAACCATCGCTCTTGGAGAACGTGATTTCGATCATCCAGCGACAGACTCAGATGATCGAGGACCAGAATCGCCGTGATGGAAACTCAATAAGCCACTGCGTGTGCCCCCACGCTATCCAGATCTCGACGTAGGTCTAGGTCACCAACCAGATCTCATCGCAGATCTCGGTCACTAGAACCAGGTCACCATCCAGATCCGGGGAATCCAGAACTAAAGGACGCCGTGAGAATCCCAGATCTGGAGGTTTTCACCAATCCACCACTGAAGGATACCGCACCGTTGGGTCGCCGAACCACAGGCAGTCAGGAGAATGATCTCCCCCGAGGAGGGAGACGCACCGGCGATCATCCCGTGCCGACACCAACAAGGATCGGTCGTCAACTAGACGATGCAACACTTCGCCTAACTCTCCAAGGAGATCGCCTTCTCGTCGATCTCCATATGCGTCGTCAGTATCCGTCGAAAGCGCGTCACCTCGTCGCTCGAGGAGGTACGAAGAAGATGATGATTTACTCCAAGCTGGTCTGTTCACCAAAGAGATCACACTATTTTTTATCCCAAATTCGCTCAAGAAGCCCCCGACCTTCGGGCTCTACGATGGGACTGGATATCCCGATGAGCACATCAGACGATTCGATACCATCATGAGATACCGAAATGCCAAGGGACCAGTAAAATGCAAGCTGTTCCCCCTGACTCTGTTGAAGATCGCGTTGGCTTGGTTTCAACAACTAAAACCAACATCCATCGGATCGTGGGGTGAACTTAGTAGGAAGTTCACCTACCATTTCACCACTTCTCGCCCACAGCCTAAGTCGAAAGCAACCCTCACTGCTATTCGACAGTGAGAAAATGAATCCCTGCAGAAATACATCGAGCGGTTCACCCAAGAGGCTATGCTAGCTAGAGAGGTCCGAGAAGATATGAAGATGTACCTCCTACAGCAAAGGTTGGTCAAGAAGAGTATATTCCATGTCCAAATGTTCCGAGCAAAGAACGAAGTGGTGATCGGAATCGCTGAGTTCGTTCGCGAACTATGGTTGATGAAGACGGAGAACGGTGGTGGGATACCTGCAAAAGGCACTCCGGCGCTCAAGTCAGTATAGTTCTGATGAGGTCAGTATGATGTAATGTAAACATAAATTGTACCTTTTTGGGTCCTCTTTTTATATAATTCCATTTAGGGTTTGATCTAAATGGATGGTGATTAGGAAGGGAATTTTTTACCGAGCACTTCAGTCTGTTGATCAGATCGACGGTCCTAGATTGGTGGCGTAAAACCAACACGAATCAGGGGACCATTGATGTAACGGACGTACCAGATCGGTAGCCATTGGTTGACCACAATCAGTCTGTGGAGTTGGGCCACAGAAGTGGTCTTAGGAGGAATGGGCTTCACCCCAGTCAGGAACAGTTGCCTCCCAAGTCGATCTCTGATGTTTGAGGAGTTCGACATAAGTGGTGCGTTGTTCGGATCATGATTAACTAAACGTCGCAGTGTAGACGGATGTTGCTGAAGTGCGACATTTACCATATAGCTGAAGTATGACTTCGTTTAAGTTGGTGGTGATGGATGATGTGGCAAAGCTTGACATCAAAGTGTGCTTCAGATTGAATCAGCAAGTGATTGAATTTGTCGAAGTGTGACTTCGGGAGCTGTCGAAGCGTGACTTTGATCCGAACCAGGAAAGTGCGACTCCAGGCGTTTGTCGAAGTGATATTTTGAATCAAACTATAGGAGAGTGACTTAAGGTTGAATCACATAGCGTTACTTCGGCATTTGTTTTGAAGTTCGACTTCGGATAAGCCAGTGTCGTACGCGACACGCGTCGTTGATTGACGACGATTTCTAGGGTGTTCTATGTCAAAAACCCTAATCGATACGTCACTTCAATCATTTCAAATTGAAAAGGCGGTCTCGTTTTGCATGCAGGCGGCGTATCTGTCATTAAACTGAGGTGACGCATGGTTTTATGTGCCATTAAATGCGAGTAATGATGCGTTTTCATCTATAAATACAAGAGAAAGGATCTCATTTGACACTTTTGCAATTCCTCCCTTCCCTGAGTTTCGCATCTCTGGAGAGCCTTGGACTTCTTCTTCTTCCTCCTGCTTCTCTACGTTCGTGGTGGCTTCTCAAATACCCAAGGTATGTTCTTCTCCTTTGCTAATTTATTATTTGCCACTGTTTCTGGGCGTGGTCGCCGTGATGGCTGGCCGGATTTCCTTTTCCACCTGGAGTTTCTCAGTTTTTCAAAATATTTTCGTTCTGCTTCCTTGTTCTCACCCTTCTTTGTTCTGGGTGTGGCCGCCCTCAAGGCTGGCTAGATCCCTGTTCCCTGCGGTTACTCTTAGATCTGCCTGTGCCTCATGCTTTGTTGCCTAGTTTTTGCTTTTTTATGAGTTTTCTAGCGTTTAGCTATGAATTTCTCGACGAGACTATGAGTTTTCCGGCAAGGTATATGAGTTTTCCGGTAAAATATATGAGTTTTCTGGTGAGGGTGGAAATTTCTGGATTTCGTTAGTTAGGGAGTTCGGTGATTAAACCAGACATTTCCTTGGGCAAGTCGACGATGGGAAAAGTAAAGGATTCGAAAGGCAAGAAAGGGCACTCCCTTCCGACCAACGCCGATCGATATACATGGGTGGCCGACAATGCCTTGTGTGCCAAGTCGATGTTCAACAACGAGAGGACGTTGGCCGAATTCTTGCCCTACCTAGACATCGGCTAGGGTAAAGGAAATTTTAACAAATGGGATGTTATTTCCCCTGGAGTTAATGATCGGATCTGCGTGGAGCCTGCCGAAGACGAAGATTTTTTCCTGCCCATGCACAAAGTGTACTTTACTGAACTTGGAGTTTGGTTGCCGTTCACTGATTTCCAACTCGAAGTTCTAAACCATCTGCGGGTTGCCCCTTCTCATCTCCATCCGAACGCGTGGGCCTTTATCCATAGTTTTGAGTTAGTTTGCTCTTACCTCGGTATCCCAGCGCTTAGAAGTGTGTTTTTCTACTTCTTCTCCCCGATGAGGTCGGCGGAAAAAGGTGATGCTCCGCAGGGGTGGTTATCTTTGAAACTGAAGGTTAGATTAATTGAAGCATATATCGACTCCATTTGTAATGACCCGTTTAGGGACCGCTACTAAAACTAAAACCAATCATATATGCGACACACTTTTTAAATTATTACTCTTGTGTCCTTTAGAAAATGCGGTGTATTTTTTTTAAAAAACAATTACATCCGCAAATATACATAGATTTGTCACAGCTTTTAAAAACATGGTGCAATCTAAGACACAAGACGCATACTCTGGAAATACATACATATATATAAGCAAGTAGCCATAAGCAGTGCGTACCAAATAGAAAGTGCATAAACATGTACAAGAGAATACACCTATGGTATGAAGACCCTCGTGAGAGCAATCATACCCCGGGGGTACTCCTAGCAGAGACATCCACCAAACCCGACTAGTCACCCAAAACAAACTGTACTCTATAAACAAAATACTACAACCATCCAAAATACAAAACAAGCAGTCAGACAATCACAGTAACTACAGATAGCTATCTGAATCCTCAGACGGATCTTCCTCGTCATCATCTTCCGTAGGGTTCACCGCATCCTCTCCAGTCAAGTCTATGAAAGGAACCGTAGCAGGTATACCCTCTAACACATCCTCCTCTACCAGCACCTCCTCAGTGAATCCTGTGCCACTACATCCTGCCTCACCGCACTCTCGACATACTGGTGAAAGATGTCCCAGTGGAGTAGGTGTCCTGACAATCATGGGGGAAGTCGGCTCTGTCTCAGGCTCCGGCTCTGCGAAAGAACTTGGGGTAGCTGCCGCTCGAGATGTAGAAGCTCCAACAGTCCCACGCCTGATCACGCTCTTTCGAGCGGTCATCTGGAATCTCGCTCCCCTAGGCCGAGGTGCATAACGAGTAGTAGTATGCCTCGGAATCTCAGGAGATCCCTCTGGCGAAGAAGATGATACTGGCATCGCCTGCTGTCTCTGAATGTTGCGCCAAGCATTCACCACCTGCATCTTCCTGATCGGAAAGCTAACTGTACGCCAAGATGTCCCCTGTCTCATCACTAGTCCATCAACTTGGAAAGTCTGTACAACATCCCCAGTATATACAACACGACGGGAGATGGGGCCGAACTCCATCACTGTGGGCATCTCAATATCTTGAAAATCAAACACGATCTTCGGCGATGTCGTCATTGCCGGTATCACCAGGGTCTTCGTCATCGCCTGGGTCACCATCATTGGTTGAAGGAACCACGAGAAAGGGTCAACTTCTCGAATAAACATAAAAACAACAAACATAAAGCAAGAGACAACAAGATGCACAGATACCCATAATGCAACTCTCAACACACTCTCTCAAGACACTTTCGACAATTTTCGGAAGTAACGCCGAACAGGCTGCTGAAATCCAGCCATAGGCTTTGGGCTCCACGACCACCCTAGGATATTCAAGACGAGTTCCTTGACGTTAAGACGTCTAACTAAGCTGCCAAAAAACAAAGGGGTCCTGGCACCCTAAGTTTATTCGGGATATAGTTCAAAAACGCCATGACGACACTTTCTTCACCCCAATGAATAAATCGATGCATACGATGATTCAAGAAAGCATGATGAATAAATCAACTCATATGATAATTCAAGAAGGTAAACTCGAATAATTACTCAATCGCATATTAAATAAATATTCACACAAAGCTCAATACAAGACAACCCAATTTAACAGTATCAAGCAATCAAGTCATATCCAACAGTCGGAATACAATTCATCCCTCTGTAGCTTGGTTGAGTTGACAGAGAGGAAATCAAACAAGTGTGAGGGGTTGGGGACAGCTGCCAACCACTTGCAGACAAGCCCACTAAATAATTATAATGAAAGTTTTAAGAACTAAAAATCAAAGGGGTACGAAACCCTCACTTCGAACCCTGAGGTTCTTAGACTTCTTCGCTTTATAACAGAAATTTAAAATCTATCCATATCTACAAGTTGCCCTTACACACAACATACAAAACATAAACTATATCTCAGCATTTAATATCAGAACTCTAGATATGTCTAGAAGTAGCCCTTACCAAAGTCGTCCGCTAGCGTGGTACTACTCGCCTCGATCCCGCGTCACACGAACTCAGAATCCACAAATCATATCCCCACAAGGCAAGCTTAGCACAATTCTAAGACTTAACTTAAAACCTTAGGCTCTCATCATCCTTTTTCCTAACCAATACTTTCACTTAGAACTCAATTTGGAATACTAAAACATATGTTTGAAATACTAAATTTAAAGAATCATTTTCTTTGAGAGCCAATGCATGAAAACATCACCATTTTTCAATTCCAATCATTTCCTAAAACCTAGAAACACACCAATACAATCCTTTTAATCAAGTTTACAAAAATAATTTTCCATCCATGCCTCTTCTAAGGCTCTCGGCCACCACCCCTTTTTCTAAAAAAAAAAAAATTTTGCAAAACTTCAATTTAATTTAGCAAATCATTTCCCTAAATTTTCCAAAACTCAAACAAACATTAGTACAACTATCAAGATCAAGTTTTCTTTTCTTCCTTATGCTCCATAGGGCTCACGGCCCTCACAACCAAAATTGGAGACAATTGTCAACTTCCCAACACAATTAAACAACACCAATTCATTTGAAATTTCTTTCACAACCTAACAAACTATAGCTCAAGGCAAATTTTAATCAAGTTCCAAAAATGTTTTCAAGTCTCTCGAGAACAAGGTTTTTAATAAAATTTTACTAACTCTTTTAATTCAAACCATTTCAACAATCACAAACACAATTGGACTAACTAAGAAACAAGAACCATTAATTATTTACATGATTTACAAAATAAATACCTTTAATCCCCTTCTTCAAGAATGGTCTCCATCTATAAAACAACCTAAACAACATGTTAGTTCCAACACTAACACTCAAAACAACAACAACAACAACAACATTAAAGAAGCTAATTTAACCAATCAATTACTTGATTCACCAAGGATCACACAAAGCCCTCTTCTTCTCCCTTAGGTCACGCCTAGGGTTCCAAGAAATAGAGGTTGAAGTGTCCACCTTCTCTTATGATCACAATCAAGCAAAAATCAACACAACATAAGACATGAAAACAAGAAAGAAAAGTGGAAAAACCACTACCTACTCCCTCCTTTAGCTCACGGCCTAGGGGCTGTTTTTGGGAGAGGAAATGTGCTCTCAACCTTGCTTGAATGGAGAGGTAGAGGATGATGAAGAGTAGAAGAAATTAGTAGTAGGAAGTATGGAAGCTTGGAGGTGAAGTGAACTCAAAAACAAGGAAAAAGAAAAGTGGCCATGGAAGAGCTTTGGAGCTTCTCTCTCAAGAAAGTGAAGAAGATGAAATTGTGAGGGTTCGAGAGAGGGGGCGCGATTTGGGCTGGTTAAGGGGGGTTATATTTTTTTTTCACTTAAAAATAACACTTGGTTAATAAACCATCCAATAAAGTGTTAAAAGGATTAATCACAGGTTGACACCTAATCATAAAGCAAGATGCTAATCACATCAACTAATATATCCCATTTAATCTCACATCTCTTATGATTACCCTCTAATTCTGGAGTCTAAGGGTTGCTAAAACACGGCGGTGAATAATCGCGTTACTGATTAATTTTCCCGCCGATAACTTCGCGAAAATTAATTTGACGAGAAATGAATTCACCGCGTGAAAATAAATTATCATAAATAATAATAACAATCTAGAACACTCAAAAATAATCACAGTAAGTCACGATTCGATTTTCATCGAAATCGGGATTTATTTAAAATTTTATCTGCGGCAAAACTGTCTGGCAATTCGAAACGTGACGAAACTTCGTTAGAATTTTTCGACGATACTCGAACCATGAATTAATATGAAATATTAATTCTCAAATTCAATTTGATCTTGATTTATTTAAATCAATTATTTAGAGAACAAGGAATTGCTTATTATACCAAAATAACGACAACAATTACACTACAATAACGCTAAATAATGTATCGTAAAAATACGGGTGTTACACCGTTCGGGGATTCAAGCGTGAGTACATTTATTTGAAACCCTTAAACTAGTCGGTAAAGAAATGCTTAATTAGGAAAAAGGAGGAGGGAGGAATAGAGGAGTTATTCCGACCCTTTTAGAGCCAGGATCACTTCCTCATAGAACGTAAGGAGTTCAGCACTACCGAAGACTCGTTAGATGATCAAGACGTCGATTGTGTAAATAGGCTAACAGACTTCGTAGATGGATTTGCTTCCAAAGTAAAGGACACTCTGTTGGGCCAAAAGACTTCGGCCCGCTACGTGAGTAGTCGGTACTTGATGGGTTGTACCTCGAAAGAAGAGGTTAAGGAGTGCTTAGGTAATAATATATGTAAGTGTGGATAAGTTTGCCTACATTGTACGTGTTATTTCTAACCCTTTTGTTTTTGTAATTTCAGATGCAATGGCGGACATCGCGGCTCTGAGTGAGTTCCTCGAAAAGAAGAAAAGGAAAGCTGCTTCAGCAGGTACCTCATCTTCTACTGCTTTGGCTAGCTCTTCGGCTGGTTCACCTTACGTCGACAGCGGCCACGTCCTTGTCACCTACTCCACATTGGGTTTCTACCCTGACCTCGAGCCAGACAGAGGGACCGGAGGTCGAAGAGGTTCAAGTTCTCAATTCCCAAGGTAAGAGGAAAGATGCCGAAGTTGACCAAGGTATCTGAGTTTCAAAAAAGCATAAGAAAGATGCCAGGAAGAAACTAAGCCGCCTGGAAAGGGTCACTGGGAGCGGCGACTTCTCCGGAAGCGATGGCTCGGCAGTATGGACGCATAACAATGTCTTAACTTCAGATGAATTGCATCACTATACCTCAGCTGCAGACAAGGTCTATCTGTCGACCTTATCCAGTTCGGCTCGTGAAGACTCGGTACTGGAGTGTTCGAGCTGGATGCTACGGAGTTTGAGCCTCTTTGTTCATACTGCTGAACGCAATGCCGCGTTGGAAAATGAGAACAACTAATTCTATAAGGTTACCGAGGAAGTGAAGAATCGTGCTGAGGAGATCAAGAAGAGGGAGGCCAAGATGATCAACCTCGAGAACAACCTCTTGGAGAAATCCGATAAGTTGGAAAATGCCAAGAATGAGGTCGCAGAGCTACAGTAGAGGGTCATCAACCTTCAGAAAGAACGTCATGATCTTATCTTTGAGAAGAAAACTCTTCTAGTTGAGAAGGATGAAGAAAAAGAGAAGTTTGAAAAGAGTTTGGAAGAGGCTAGGACAACTTTTACTTCGGCCCAATTAGAAGTTGAAAACTGGAAGGCCATAGCTGGTAAGTTCGGCGACCAGCAGTTTGGAAATGTCGTCGACCAAATACGGTTGATGTACCCAAGCATAGATATCGACGTCTCCATGCTATTCAACATAAGTGTTGTTAATGAGGACATAATCATCGACCCCAAGACTATGGAAGTCCTCTATGAGGTGGTGCCTTCGACAGAAAAGGAAGTGGGGCCTACCTCAGAAGCTATCAAGAAGACTGCCGAAGAGACTCCTTGAAGACCTGGGATGTCGGGGTTATTTGTAACATGTATAAATTTTGCAACTTAAATTTGTACCTCTTCGAAGGTCTGTTTTGTATTTGACATTTGCTTCCCCTTAATCCGAGTTAAGTTTCTTGTATTGTCTGTCGCGATTTCTTTGTCTTTAAGTTTGCTTTTCAGAGTTGATTCTGATTCTGTTTGTTTTGGAGTAAGATCCGACTTAACTTCTTCAGAGTTAGTTCCAATTTTTGTATGTTTCGGAGTAAGATCTGGCTTGGTTTCTCGGAAGGTCCACTCCGGCCAAGGAATGGTCCTCCTCTTCCCCAATCGTCCTTAAGATGGGTGAATGCTAATTCGGTGTGACCTGTCCTGGAAATACTGGCCAGGTCGATCGGGTGGTCTACCGCATGTTCCTCAGAGGCCGCTTTGAGGATCTTCGGGTGTGTCAGTTACGCCCCGAATTCCTTCGAAGTGTGTGTTGGAAGTCAAAACTTCAGTATTGTTTGCCGAAAGCATGGGGATAGTGCGGGCTTCCCCAGGATCTTTTAACGTGCCGCAAGTAATTTAATTAAACTTCGACAGTGGACAGTTCAAGGTTGTTCGAAATGTGTGGCTTGTCAGGTACTGTCTCCGATAGATCATGGTCGTAGAGACCGGATTCAACTGTTGTATCTCCGAAGCTTAGTCGCTTTCCAGGTTCGGGCGATGGCCCTTCCTTGGAGATCTTCGAGGTAATAGGCCCTCGACCAGTCTTTGCGGTGATCCGGTAAGACCGCGAAACTTTTCAATCTGACATCCGCTCTTTGGAGAACGAGGTCTCCAACGGTGAAATCTCGTGGGACTACGTGGTGATTGTACCTGGCGGTTATTCGCTGCTTATCAGCGGCCTCATTCAGTGCCGCGATTTCTCGGTTTTCTTCTAAGAGATCCAGTTCTTCTCGGAGCTACTGGTAATTCAGCCTCGGTTCAGGTGGGTGAAGGGTCCTCCAGCTTAATTCTCTGACCTCGACGGGAATCACCGCCTCCGACCCATAAGTTAATCGGAAGGGTGTATTTTCGGTCGACGAGTGTGGTGTTGTCCTGTAGGCTCAGAGAACTTGAGGCAATTCGTCGACCCATCGACCTTTCGCTTCATTGAGGCATCGTCAAAGACTGCACAAGATCACGCGATTGGCTGCTTCGGCCTGTCTGTTGGTCTGAGGGTGTTCGACGGATGTGAAGTGGTGTTTCACGCTGAGATCTGCCAGCATTTTTCGAAACTGTTGGTCAATGAATTGTGAACCATTGTCGGTTACAATGACCTCTAGAATCCCGAATCTGGTGAAGATTTGGGAGTTGAAGAATTTGATGAGGTTCTTCGCAGTTATCTTCACAAAAGGTTAGGCTTCAACCCATTTTGTGAAGTAGTCCACCGCCACTGCTGGGAATTTGATTTGCTTTGGTGCCTAGGGAAAGGGCCCCATAGTGTTGATTCCCCACCAGCGAGCGGCCATGGGGAAGACAAGGTAGTTAGTTCGGCAGGGGGTGCGATGTGTAAATCGGTATGCCTCTGGCACTTGTCAAATTTTTCACGTATTCCTTTGCGTCGATCTCCATGGTAGGCCAATAACAGCCTGCTCTTAGTGTGCTTTCTTTGCCAGCGTCCTCCTGCCCAAGTGTTGCCCACATATACCTTCATCTTTAGGGCAAGCTTTGTTGAGGTCGGTGTAGTCGACGCACGTTCATACAGAGATCGTTCATGATCAGAGGGAACAGAACGTCCGTGCCGACATCCTTTCTAAGCTCGCGAGTACGAAAATTCCGACCTTGCACCAGTCGATTATTCAAGAGACATTAACCGCTCCGAGTGTCCAGGACCAGCTGCTCGAAAACGTTCCAGGGACCCAAGAATCGCTAGAAGGTGGCACCACGACCTATGTGCACAGCTTGTCAATTTCCAACATCGACTTTGGCGACTCATGGATGACACCGATCTTAAAACTTCTTTATTTGGGGAAGACACTAATAGATTCAAGAGAAGCATCCACGCTTCATCGAAAAGCTTGTTCATTTTCCATCATTGAAGGGAAGTTATACTGAAGAGGCTTCTCCATGCCCCTACTGAAGTGTCTCGACACCTCAGAAGCTCAATATGTATTGGCTGAAATTCATGAAGGTATATGTGGGCAACACTTGGACGGGAGGAAGCTGGCAAAGAAAGCACTAAGAGCAGGCTATTATTGACCTACCATGGAGATCGACGCAAAGGAATACGTGAAAAAATGTGACAAGTGCCAGAGGCACGCCGATATACACATCGCACCCCCTGCCGAACTAACTACCCTGTCTTCCCCATGGCCGTTCACCTGGTGGGGAATCGACATTCTGGGGCCCTTTCCCTTGGCACTAGGGCAAATCAAATACCTACCTGTGGCGGTGGACTACTTCACAAAATGGGTTGAAGCCTAACCTCTTGCGAAGATAATTGCGAAGAACCTCATCAAATTCTTCAACTTCCAAATCCTCACCAGGTTCGAGATTCCAGAGATCGTTGTAATTGACAACGGTTCGTAATTCATCGACCAACAGTTTCAAGAAACACTGGCAGATCTTAGCGTGAAACATCACTTCACATCTGTCGAACACCCTCAGACCAACAGACAGGCCGAAGCAGCCAATCGCGTGATCTTGCGCGGTCTTTGACGATGCCTCAATGAAGTGAAAGGTCGATGGGTCGACGAATTGCCTCAGGTTCTCTGGGCCTACAGGATAACACCGCACTCGTCAACCAGAGAGACACCCTTCCGATTAACTTATGGGTCGGAGGCGGTGATTCCCGTCGAGGTCGGAGAATTAAGCTGGAGGATGCTTCACTCACCTGAACCGAGGCTGAATTACCAGTACCTCCAAGAAGAATTGGATCTCTTAGAAGAAAACTGAGAAATCACGGCACTGAATGAGGCCGCCGTCAAGTAGCGAATAACTGCCATGTACAATCACCGTGTAATCCCACGAGATTTCGCCATTGGAGACCTCGTTCTTTGAAGAGCAGAAGTCGGATTGAAAAACTTCGTGCAAGGGAAGTTAGCTCCGAACTGGGAAGGACCTTATCGGATCTCGTTGCTGAACACCGACTTGGCACACAAGGCATCGTCGGCCACCCATGCATATCGATTGATGTTGGTCAGAAGGGCGTGCCCTTTCTTGCCTTTCGGATCCTTTGCTTTTTCCATTGTCGTCCTACCCAAGGAAAGGTCTGGTTTAATCACCGAACTCCCTAACTAATGAAATCCAGAAATTTCCACCCTCACTGGAAAACTCATATATTTTACCGGAAAACTCATATTTTACCAGAAAACTCATATACCTTGCCGGAAAACTCATAGTCTCGCCGAGAAATTCATATCTAAATGCCAGAAAACTCGTAAAAGAGCAAAAACTAGGCAACAAAGCATGAGGCCCAGGCAGATCTAAGAGCAACCACAGGGAACAGGGATCCAGCCAGCCTAGGACGGCCACGTCCAGAACAAAGAAGGGTGAGAACAAGGAAGCAGAACGAAAATCTTTTGAAAAACTGAGAACCTCCAGGAGGAAAAGGAAATCCGACCAGCCATCACGGCGACCACGCCCAAAAACAGTGGCAAATAATAAACTAGCAAAGGAGAAGAACATACCTTGGGTATTTTAGAAACCACCATGAACGCAGAGAAGCAGGAGGAAGAAGAAGAAGTCCAAGGCTCTCCAGAGATGTGAAACTCAGGGAAGGGAGGAATTGCAAAAGTGTCAAATGAGATCCCTCCTCCTGTATTTATAAATGAAAATGCATCATTACTCGCATTTAATGGCACGCAAAATCAGGTATCACGTCGATTTAACGACAGATACGCTGCCTGTGCAAGAAATGAGGTTGTCTTTTCAGTTTGAAACGATTGAAGTGATGCGTCGATTAGGGTATCTGACATAGAACACCCTAGAAATCGTTGTCAATCAACGACACGTGTCGCGTACGACACTGACTTATCCGAAGTCGAACTTCAAAACGAATGCCAAAGTAACACTATGTGATTCAACCTTAAGTCACTCTCCTACAGTTTGATTCGAAATCTCACTTTGACAAATGCCTGGAGTCGCACTTTCCTAGTTCGGATCAAAGTCACACTTCAACAGCTCCCGAAGTCACACTTCGACAAATTCAATCACTTGCTGATTCAATCTAAAGCACACTTCGATGTCAAGCTTCACCACATCATCCGTCATCGCTAACTTAAACGAAGTCATACTTCGGTTATATGGTAAAGGTAGCACTTTGGCAACATCTGTCTACACTGCGACATTGAGTTAATCATGATCCAAACAACGCACCCCTTAAGTCGAACTCCTCAAACATCGGAGATCGACTTGGGGGAAAACTGTTCTGAACTGGGCCGAAGCCTATTCCTCCTAAGACTAACTCTGTGGCCCAACTCCGCAGACTGATCGTGGTCGACCAATGGCTACCGATCTGGTACGTCTGCTACATCAACGGTCCCTTAATTCGCGTTGGTTTTATGCCACCGATCTAGGACAGTCGATCACTAAAGCGCTCGGTAAGGAATTCTTTTCCTAATCACCGTCCACTCAGATCAAACCCTAAATGGAATCATATAAAAGGAAGACCCAAAAAGGTATAATTTACGTTTACATTACACCGTACTGACCTCATCAGAACTATACTTTCGGAGGGCCTTTTGTAGGTACCCCACCACCGTTCTCCGTCGTTGTCAACCATAGTTCGTGGCGAACTCAGTAACTTCGACCATCACTTCATTCTTTGCTCGAAACATTTCCATCTTTTAAGGAGCACTCCATTCCATTATCCCTTTCGATTAGAAGTGTTTTCTATACTTTGTAAAGTTAACTAGTAACATTACCCATGCAATGCAGAGGTTTTTTTTTTATAAATTTCTTCAAATTGAATTGGTGACAACAATAGGCAACACGCATAACATAATTAACGGCTTATGAAATTGCGTATGTTGTATGACAATAGGCAAGACACGTGTTTCGTGTGTAGTTTTAAATATTGAGTTGGTGAGAAACTGGGTTATAAATTATTTAATATGTTAATCATATTGCATTTCAATTGTAATAGTATAAGTAAAAAATATTGATATAATAATAATCATGACCATTTAGATAATGGTATTGTATTCATACTTGTTGTTTTGTGATTCAGAAGAGTTTGAGAGAACCTTGATGGCATTGTATTTTGTGCATCAGATTTTTTTTTCCTTCTTTGATACCTATTAGGAATACGTTGTTGAATATTTCCACTTCTTGTGTGAGGTAATATAAGGAAAGGAGTTTAAGTAAACAATGTAGATGTCTATTAAAAACATGGGATGTATGTAGTTTGTACTATGCATGGTGTTTATTAAAAATATATAATTTATTTTTATATTTTTTAAATTGTATTGATATGTGATGTCTATTCAAATATTATTTCATATTAATTTTTGGCTTAATTACATTTTGGTCCCCCTATTTTGACCTATTTTGGATTTTAGTCCTTCCATTTCTAAATTCAGACATTTAGTCCCCCCTATTTTTAAAAATTCAGACATTTAACACATCTGTTAAGTTGTCATCCAAAATCTAATAGAGTTAATGACATAACTTTCATTAATCTTAGTTGGCATCTGACAAGGCGATACATGTTAGTGCCATGTCATCTCATTAAGAAAAATGTGTAATTAGTGTAAATGTGTAATGACATAAATTTTACTACCTCTTGTATATTGTTTAGATTTCTCCTCTAATTCAGTCAAACTCACAATATCAGTATTCATTTCTTAATTACTTTTGTAATTAGTTCCTATGAAATTGGTATTAGAGTGGATGAGTGGAAGCATATGGTAACAACACGATGCAAGAGTGGAATCACTGAGGCGTGTGGATGTACACCGTCCTCAAGGATTTATTCGTCTAAGACGATAATCCCCATGCTTCAACAGCCCTTCCGGGAAAGTTCCCGGGTAACATAACTACTAGAAATATTTTCGTTCATGTATGTTATGCTTTTTACAGGCGGCGAAGCAACAACCACCACCACCCAACCATTCACCTTTACCTTCAACGCCGCAAGACTCTCAACTAACTGATTCACCCACACAACAACTTGAACCATTACCCGACCCTTCACCTTATGTTAAGAATTTCTTTCTTTCGTGTATGCCATTTTCTTCAGCCACCACCAGCCGACTATGCTACTCAGAAAATAAATCCTTCACCGGACACTACACTACCAAGGCATCAGATGTTGCAACCATCACAACAACACTCTTCTTCTATGCAAGAAATAATCCATGACTCACAACAATCACAAGCACACTCTTATGTGGCAGAAATATTTATTGCAATAACCCGACTCATCACCAAGGCATCAGCCTTTGTAACAATCACAAACACACTCTTCTGTTGTGTCAGACTCACACCCCACTTATGTGCCTTGGTGTTACCAAAAAGCCGCCGCCGCCACTGATTTAACTGCTATTTTTTGTGCATAATTGCAGCAATATTCATAGGTTTTTTTGGGGGGTTTCATTTCTTTTTTAATATATAGTGAGGTTCTTTAATTTCCTTTGTTGAGTAAATCAAAATCAGAAAGAAAATGAAAGACCAAAGGAAATTAAAGAACCTCACAATATATTAAAAAAGCAATGAAACCCCCAAAAACTATGAATATGGCTGCAAATATGCACCGAAAACAATAGTTGCATTAGGGATGGCAGCGACAACGGCTTTTTCGGTATCGCCAAGGCACATAAGTGGGGTGTGAGATTGACCTTTCACTTCTGTTAAGAATTTCTTTCTTTGGTGTATGCCATTTTCTCTAAAACCTTCATGGCTGCCACAACAATCACATCTAGACTCTCAACCAACAAACAACCACCACTAGCCGACTCTGCTACCCAGAAAATAAATCCTTCATCGGACGCTGCAGTACCAAGGCATCAAATACTGCAACCATCACAACAACACTCTTCATCTATGTAAGAAATAATTCATGACTCACAACAATCACAAGCACACTCTTATTTGAAAAATTTGAAGTGGCTATTTGGTCTTCAAAAAAAGGTACTCCATTCATCTCTAAGTTTTTATTTTAGTAAATTTTATTCTTGTGTTTGTCCCCATTTCTATTTCAGAAAACTTATTCCCCTTTCTTTCACATATTCTTAATTTGGCATCTTAAATTGTTGGCAATTATCTACATTGTAGAAACTTATATCCATGTTTGTTGTTTTGTAGTGACAAAGTTCGAGATTTCGTTAATTATTTGTTGGGAAAAATGCAAAATAAGTTGCTTTTCTTGTGGATGAGCACTTGAGTTGTTTCCTTAGTTCGATTAATCTTTGATTTTCTACACTCACTCAAACTGGGGAAAATGTATTTGATGCATCCTGCAATAGTAACATCCCCTTCCTAAAAGTAGCCCACATATGAAGATATTAACAAAAAAAAAAATTGACTTCCGGGATTAAGCAATGCTTTGTAAGGAGAATCATACACGAGCAAAGTATATGTAGCATTAAAACCAAGACTCCTACAACGATTATAATCCCAAACATTCCTTAAATCCTTAAACACAATAAACTTATCTGGATTTTCAGGTGTAGCAATACCACTGTTAGTACATTTTGATGCATCCTGTAAAAGTCATAAATACATAGAATCATATGTAGTTTGAGAAACTAAAGTCCAAGCTGAGAATGATCAAATACATTTTCCCCAGTTTGAGTAAGTGTAGAAAATCAAAGATTAATCGAACTAAGTTCTCACCCACAAGAAAAACAACTTATTTTACATATTTCGCAACAAATCACTAAGGCATCAACCTTTGCAACAATCACCAACTTATTTTGTATGACCAAGTGATGTGCTCACGTGGGTTAAGAAATAGATTCTCCTTCATATCCCCACATCTAATATCAATATTTGAAGATGATCAAGGACGAAAAATAGCTAATATACTCCTGAAAAGTAAGGAGAAGGATAAGTTAATACTTACACCCTACAATGTAGTGTAAGTCTTTTCTTGCAAACCTTATTTACTATGTTAAAATCTATTGAACGTGAGTTGCAGATAAATTACTAATTCAACATTATTGGATGCAGGAGACATTGGGTGTTAGTCGTCGTCAATGCGACATCGGAGATAATATATTATATGGATTCGATGCATGGTGATTATCAAAATTACCCAAACTTAAAGAAAATGTTCAATACGTAAGTATATACATTTATTTCATCATTTATACTAGCGTGCGATGATTTATAATAGTTACTCGTATAAAGTTTATTTAATTTTGTTAGAGCTATACAAATTTATCACTCTCAGAGAGGAGCTAAAGTGTCTAAGTCAAGCAACACCACATGGACGAAAATATAGGTATTTTCTAATATTTGCATCAGACAAATATTCAGGTTACAATTTACTGATGTGCATTTTTTTTTGTTTTACAGTGTCCCCGCCAAACTAACAATATAGGTTGTGGGTATTATGTCATGAGATTCATGAAGGAGATTATCACATTAAATCAAATTACGATCCCAAGAACTGTATGTTACTTCAGTTTTAATTATTATATTATTTGTAAATTTAGTAATTTCATTTAATTTGTTTAACTTGGTTTTATGTTATTTTTATATTGCGCAGTACTTTTCTGGATACAAGTGCATCAATTACTCTCAAGCTAAGTTAATTGTCCCGCTATATGGTCAAAAATGTTATTAGTAAGTTTCACATTGTAATTTTGTAATTTGTGTACTTTGATTGGTGTTTTCTAAATTCACAATTTATCTAGTTTTATGGCATGTAATTATTTTTTCTCCTATGATGTAGATAAATAGAAACAGATTATGTAAAAAGAAGCTTGAAAGCTTAAAAAGAATTAATTGAGAAGCAGTTAAAAACTTTGCCTATTTCACCTCTCCTTCCTCCTGTGCTTTACAAAGTAGACAGAAACTGCCTTATGATTGAATTTATAACAAATTATACACTTTAGATTTGACGTAGTTATATATACGAATATTTGTGTCTTTTTGCTTGATTGAAAGTTTTATGGATGAGAATGTCCTAAATAGTTTGAATGGAGGCTAACTTGAGTTGAATTGATAGGGGAAATAACTTGAATTGAATTAATAGGAGAGATAAGTGGAAAAAACTCCAAAGCTAAAAAAAAAAAAAATTGACAGCGCTTACTAGAGGAAGTGCTATTAAACGTTGTCCTTATTTACGAGTTGACCTATAATAGTGCTTCCTCAAGTAAGCGCTATTAAATGTTTATCTATAATAGCGCTTTTTTAAGTAAGCGCTACGATAACTCAACCCATGAATATGTTAACATCTGCTTACGATAACACTTTCTTTCACGAGCGCTATTAAAAGGTTATCTATAATAGTGTTTCAGAAGCGCTATATCAGGCTTTCATGTTTATAATAGCGTATCGTTTTATAGTGTTTAGAAGCACTATTATTGGTTAATTTAAGCACTATTAAAACCCATTTTGACGTAGTATGCCTAAATTTAATGACTTTGCGGTTTTACACACTTCCCAATTATCTAATTCACCAATGTTTCACGACATAGGATCTTTTCAGTCTCTTTGGTTTTTATATCGTATTAGGGTCAAAACAATGTGAAAATAATACTATTATAATGCTCTGGTTCCACAAATCTCAAAAACCTTCCCACTCTACCTTAAACCACTCAAGATATTCAAAATATAAAATTTTGGAATTCATTAAAGTTTGGGTTCAAAAGCATCTGTAAATCCACATTGCCGGCTAAAACACATACCAAAAACCGTTTTAATTTTAAACTAAAGCTTTAAACCCAACCTATTAATTACTATGGTATTTCATCTGTCCCAAAATATATGTCACATTTATAAAAAAAAAAAATTGTCCAAAAATATATCATTTTTTATTTTTAATATAATATTAAATGTTTTCTGTCAATTGTACCCTCAAATACTTCATTTTGCATTTATGACATTAATCAATAAACCAATGGTCAATAAAGTTAATTTGGTAAAATTATCACTATCTTTCTTTTATTTATTGCTTTTTTTTTAAACTATGTGATTTAGCCAAATATGACATATATATTGGGACGGACGAAGTATAATAGTTTCTAATTATAATTTTTCTTCTTTTAAATTCACTCACTGTATTATAGTAAAAAAAATTACAATTACATGTATAAAATATTGGTAACTACATAGTGCCTGTTTGGATCGACGTTCCCATCCCCACAACGTCCGTTTCTACCGGCGAACTGATTTTCCTCTTTGTTTAAACGCCCTTCAACTTCCGTCGATGAAACGAAATTTCCCATCAAATATTGGTTAGGATGGAAGGAATGACCCCCTTGCTTTCCCTTTTCCCATTTCGCGTTCAGAGGTTAGAATCCCCATTTTGCCCGGTATCTGCTCGAATCTTGGTGCCTATTAATGTGCGAAGTATTTTTGAGGAAGCAAGAAAGAGATGGAAGTGTGTGTTGCTTCAGGAGGCTGCTCGAAATCACCCAAATTTTTTCAGACTTCTTGAATCTTATTCTCATTCATTCTTCGCAGAGAGACAGGGGGGAGAGAGAGAAGAGTCTCTCACTCACTCGAGATTTTAGTCGCTGGATGACACTATTGCAACATCACCGCCTAGGCGTGTGGCCAGAACCTTCATCATGCAATGCGATCGTAGCTCCGCTAACTATGTCTTCATAAAGAAACACCATGGTCAATCCCACACCAGGTGCAAGCCCATCTTCACCGAAGGCAAACGGCCTCACCCTACCACCAAGATCTATCATCATTGTTTGCCTCACTGCACACAGTACAACAGAGAAGATAGAAAGAAAGGCCATTAAAAAAAAGAAGATAGAAAGAAAGAAGATAGAAGAAAGAAAGGCCATTTAAAGACTTGGCCTTGGTTTTACTATTATTATTATTATTATTATTATTATTGTTGTTGTTAATTTTTGTTAAAGATAACACAACTATTTTTGTTAAAGATAACACAACTACACAAGTAAAGAAATCAGGGATATGTCTATTTATTAAAAAAAAAAAAAAAAGTCAGGAATCCATCAAATCCTAGACAGGTCTACCTTTCTTACACTTCTCAGAGATGCCTCAAATGCCCCACTGTACTTAGTTCAGATATTTTGTAAAAAATGAACGCATCAAATCTTAGGGAAGTTTTTTATTTTTTGTTTATTTTATGTCTACTCTCTGTATAAAACAACGGCACTGCTATGTACGAATTCCACGAATGACGTGGATCCCATTTTTTTAAAAACTATTAAAAATAAAAAATAATTTCCAAGAGAAAACTAGTCACTGATCTTGAATCACTATTCCTTTAACCATGAATGTTCCATCATTCGATAAAGGACTCATCGTAATTCTCAACAAAAACAAATTGTTAATCCGGAAGAGAGGGATTTCAGGTTTGATATTTAAGATTTCAGCCAAAGGAGAAAACAAAACCCCAAAACCCTAGAAATTGAGAATTTTGAAATATCAATCTCAGAGAGAGGGATTAAGAGAAGCAGCAATGGACTTCGATGAGTACGATTACTTCGAGAAGACAGTAGAGGAGCAAGAAGACAGAGACTCTTCTAAAGAAGAAGAAGGAGAGCGGCGAGACGACCGAAAGGAGCTACAGGAAGCGCGAGGAGATCGATGAGGGCGCCGAAGAAAAGAGGAGCTAGAGGTCCAGGGGTTTTGTTTCCGAAAGGAGCTATATTCCTTTTTTGTTTCAGAATTCTGTTTATTGCTGTTTCGTCTCTTCTCTGTTTCATGACTTCATCCTTCCACCCGATTCCTAATTATCAAGTAGCACTCCCTACCCCTCTTTCTTCTTCTTTGTATATGATCACCGTCATCAAAATCGCCCAGTGTTATTTTTTGTCTTTCTTTGTCGGTGTCTTTCTTTCAAGGTTAGAAACAGATCAATATATTTTAACCAAAAAAAAAAGTAAGGATCAATATTAATAATCAAATAAACCAGTACCCTAACACAACGCGTTCATCAAATAAACCAGCAAAGTGTTCAGTTTCAGAGATTGTGTCAAAGATTGAAGGTGCAGCGAAGAAAGGGAGGTTGCAAGGGGTGTAGGAGGGGAGAAAAGGGAGGCCGGCTGTCATAGCGGAGACATCGGAGGTGATACCAGAGCTTGTGGTGGTGGGGTTTTCTAAGTGCTCTAAGAAATGGAGGCTCACAGGTGCTAAGCGTAAACTTAGAAGTGGTCAGAGAGAGAGAAAGCAATGTCACGTCATTCGCGATTGTTCATGAGGGTCGTATTCGCGACATTCAGCATTTCCCATAAAACAATACTATTATCGTGGCACATAAAAAGAGTAAAGACGTATGGAGAGAGAAAATCTCCTTCATACCCCACAATATTTTAGACAAACATTGGCATTTGAAATCTGCACTTTAATATAATAATAATAATAATAATAATAATAATAATAATAAATGTGTACTTTAATTTATAAAAAAATTAGTCACTCAATAATTAAATTTAGTCAAAATTAGTCACTTTAATAATTAAATTTTTTGCTCTATCTATTTTTCTTGTTATTCTATTTTTAAATTTGGGGTATATATATTAGCTTGTTGTTTTATACTTTCATTAAGATTAAATTGAGAATTTCCTCACCCATAAGTGAAATTTATTTTTTTTAACAAAGCAATATAAAAAATATTACTAATACTAAATTATAAAACTCATACCCTCTTTAGTAATTACACATTTAAAAGTACATTTGATTAATATCATCTAAACAAATTTTATTTTGTGAAATGTACGTTTGCGAAAAAAGTATCTAAACAGAAATTATGTTACGGTAAATTCAGTTTTAACTAAATGTCCGTTTGTAAAATGACGTTGAATCAAACGTCCGTTCGTAAACTTTAATCCAAACGGGTCATACACACAATTCAAAACACAGGTAAGAGCGGGTCGCGTTATAACACTATTCAGCAAAAAATAATTTTTTTTACCTTACATATATAAACATAAAATTCTTAAATATATTTTTAAAGTATATAATATATTTACCTACTGTTTATATATAATACCACACGTATATTGATTAAAATAATAATATTTTTCACAAAATAATTTAATTCAATCTTCTAGATTGAAAACTCATATTGATTACATGATAATGATCATGAGTGCATTTCTTGACTCCGATTGATATTTTCTCGGTCAGTCCATATCAGCGGCAATAAGTATACGTTGTCGGTTAAGTTGAACTCTTATGAGTCATATTATTAAAATAAATAATAATATGATAATTTCATTTCATTTCTAAAATAAATAAATAAATAAATAATATTATTGAACTCCATGATAATTCCATTTCTAAGAATCACGGAGTTACGTAACCATCATCCTTAAAAAAAATTTGTCATCGAAATTTGTACATGGAGGAACAAAATGTTGACCATCTCTAGCAAATTTCTTAGTTTAAGGTTATTTTCATTATTTCTAAAATAATAATATTTCTCTATTTACAATTTCTGTTTAACCAAATGAAGGGAGAGATATACACTTCTTTTTTTTCCTTCTGAAATATCAAACAATACATGAAATTTATTCTATTTTTCACATTTTTCTTTCTTCTCACAACCAAACATATTGTATTCAAGCACATCAAGAATAAGGACTATAATTTCATATTATATTAAACAACATTTTTTCACTATCTATGTAATATTGCAACCATTAAAGCTATTTTAAATATTAATCAATGTCTATGTAGCCTATGTTTGGTTCCACAACCAAACCCTCTTGAATCACTTTTGGGTTGGTCAAACGTAGTCTTACCACTAATAGTTATGTTTGGCTTTCATCATAAAATTGATTTCAGCCCCAAAATCATTCTACCTAAAAGCCAAGATTTCTAGCTTTTGTGGTGACATAAAATACATTCTCAAATTTATTAAAAGTGACAAGTATATATACACACAAAAAACAATTTTGATCCAAACTATCTAAACATGAATAGATAAAAATCAATTTTTTCGTTAATGTATCCAAACATAAATCACATTACGTTCAACTCACTTTCAACCAAAAAATTTTTACAAAATCAATTGGGAAAATAGTGTTTTTGGTCCCTGTAATTTCAGGAAAATTCAGTTTTAGTCCCTGTAACATTTTTTTTTAAAATGGTCCCTGTAATTCCAAATTCTATTATATTTAGTCCCTGACGTCATTTGTCCGTTTAAGGATGTTGACTTGTCAAACGGAGATGATGACGTGGCTGTTGAGGTGGCCATCACTTAAGTTAAAAAATAAATAAAACAAAAAACAAAATAGAAAATTAGGAAATCAGCAAAATTAGGGTTTTTATTCCTTTTTCCCTATCTCTTCTTCTTCGCTGTAGAGGCCCTGCGTGTTCTTCTTCTCTTCTTTGCTGCCTCTGCGTGTTCTTCTTTGCTGCCTCTGAGTCTTCTTATTGTTGGCCTCTGCGTCTTCTTCTTTGTCTTCATTGCATACTTCAATGGGGGGAAGCAAAGGTTCTTCAGTTGCAACATCAAGTGAAAGAAATTTGCCAATATGTGGTTGTAAGGAGGTTATGCGATTGTGGATTGGCAACAATGCTGAAAACCCTAAGAGGAAATTTTGGAGGTGCACGAACTGGGGCGTGAGTAATACTGTTTAATTTTGATGTTGTATTTGTTCAGGTTTAGCACTCTGTTGTTGTTCTTCCTTCTAATAATTTTTAGTTTGTTTGTTTTGTAGACTAAGGAAAGTTGCAAGCTTTTCATCTGGGATGATGAATTGGATATTGACAATGTAGCACCATTATCCTCCAAAGCTTCTAGTCGTTGTAACTGTTCTGGAATGGTGAAGGAGTTTGCTAAGGAGTGTGCTAAGGAGTTTTCCAAAGAGTTTGCTAAGAAGTGTGTGTCAAAGAAGGTTGAGAAGCTGAAGAAGAAGGTGGTTTGTAAGAGGAGCAGAGAGAATGGGCTTGTGGTTGCATTCTTGGTTTCATTTTTTTTTCTTTCTGTTTTACACAAATTTGCTTGACTGGAAGGGATTTGGGTGGAAATGAAATGAATGTATTTAGGGTTTAGGGAATGTATGGCTTATGTGATGGAATGAATGTATATGGCCAAACTCTGATTTTGGAATCATGGCTTATGTAACTTGGATCTAAATTATAAATGAAAGAATGTTATTTTTTTTCAATTGGCAACCATTTTGTTGGATGAATGATGTTGTGTTGGTTCTGATTGTGGTTCTATTTTTTGTTTCAACTGGTTCTATAGTGCACTTAAAAGTGTACATAAGAGATTGTACATAAGTGCATATGAAAATTATGCAACCTGTGCAATCAGTGGATTTTATAAGCAAATAAGAAAGAAACAAAGAGTGGAGACTAAATTGCATATACTTCCATTAAAATTCACTTAAAATGTGCATCTTCCAATCTGTTCATCTTGCAAAATACATAGTCAAAGTGCACTTAAGGTGTGCCACTTACTAAGCGTGCATCTTACATAATGTGACAACCACCCTAAAAATTTAAAATGGAGTCGCCACCTATGTTTATTAAGGAAAAACAATAGGAAAAACCCTTTTCGGAAATAACTTGAAAAAATGTGGTATTTGAACCAATTTTGAGGGTTCGGGAGTTAATTACGCACGAGGAAGGTATTAACACCCCGCGACGCCCAAAAATGGTACCCATTAATTGTTTAAAAGAAGGTTTGCCTTTAATGAAGTATTTTCGAAAATGGGATTAGTTAAAAAGGAATCTGAAAGGGTAAAAACTATATTACCTGTTATACTTGTTTAGATAAATTAGTTAGTAGTAAGAGAAAAATTAACTACAGAATTAATAAGTATTTATTAAAAAAAATCTAAAACTACTTTATTCCATGATACTCCTTTTTACAGAAATGAAAAAGAAATCAACCTGCATTAATTATTTATTCAGTAAATCACATTTTTGCTTTTATGCCCCTATTAACAAAATATCTACAATTCGGTCCCTAGGTTTGGCCCCATTGGAAGGCCAAACCCTAACACTAACCCCAGTTCTCACATGATAACAAATCGGAATACACAGCAGAAGCACATATCAACAACAACCAAATGATTACAATCTAAATGAAAGAGACAAATAATAAATAAAAATGAGAAAAGGTGAAGAAAAATTCAATGGGATGGATTGCGATCCGTAGATTTGAGTCTCTTATTACATAAACATATGAATAGAAGAAATAAAATAAAAAGGAGAAGATGATGAAACCTGGGTTTAAGCCTTTCCCAGAAAACTTATACAGAAATCAAAGGAGTGGATAAAAAAAGACCTAAGACTAAACAGTGTTTAGTTTGGGATCTAATTAGCCTCACTGGTTCTTGCTTTCTTTTTCCTTCACTCTCTCTCGTTTGCTTCCCCTGTTTCAATGTTCTTCAGCCTTTTTATTTTTCTTCTAGGTTCCCTCCTCCCTCTCAGTTGCATGTATTTGGCTTTTATAGCCTCATAGTCCCTGCCAAAATAATAAAATCAAATCAGAATAATAAACAATAAAAATTAAAAGAAAAGAAAGGAGATAGAAACTTACCTGATTCGTCAAATCTGCTCATTTTCCTCATGCAAATATTTAAAAACTTGAACTCGGACCAAATCATGTGGAGAGGATTTGATTCGACTTTGTGGGAATAAAGAAGAAAAAAGGAAAGAAAATATTGTGGGGGGAGAAGGTTGCGACCGTGGCTGAGGGTTGAGAGGGTAAGGGAGAGATTAGGGTTAGGTTTTGGTGAGGATGAAGAAGGAAGGAGAAATTGAAGAGAAAGAGGATAAGGGAGAGAATGGGAATGGATGAGAGAGGGAGAGAGAGGCGAGAATTGATGGAGAGGTGCTGCTTATTTTTCGAGGGAAGTGAGGGAATGAGAGTGAAGGTTAGGTCGAAATTAGGGTTATGAAGAAGGTTTGGGATGGGTATTGGTTTGGGAAGCGAGCTAAGTGTGGTACGCTGGGCTAGAGGTGTTCGAATGAGAAAAAAGGGTGTAGCTGTGAGTGGGAGCTGCGCAAGGAGGCGTAAGAGAAAACAAAAGGGGTGCGCGTGGTAAAAAACACTAAAGGGGAGGCGCATGCCTACTGGACCATGGCCAGCCTTTGGGCCATTGCTTTTGGCACCCCTCATTTGCTACTTACAACCTTTTTCTCTTCTATTTACTCACTTTTCTTCTTTTTTTTTCTTCTTCTTTTCTTTCTTTTTCACTTTATTCATTTTTGTCTTCTCTTTATTTCAAGACCAAAAATATTATTTTTTATTTTTATAAATAAATAAATAAATAATAAATAGGGGGCCGGACAAAAATGGGGTAAGACAGCTGCCCCTCCTTAATTACAGTTTACTCAAAGACATTCGCGAATTCGTTGTAAAAGGTAATTAAGGACAGAAGACCCTAATTTTTGTCCGAAACAAGTGGTTTGAGAATGCGGGACTGGTTCCCGACTTTGGGAAGGGATTGTAGGTCTAGTTCCTAGCGATTCCTTGGGTTGGAGATTCTAGGTTTGATTTCCTAGCGAATTCCATGGCTCGAGAGATTCCGGGTTCGGTTTCCCGGTGAATTCCCAGTAAGGCATAGTTATGACTATGGCTCCTTACAAAATTGACGACAGATTCTAGGTTTAGTTTCCTAGCGAATTCCCAGTAAGGCATAGTTATGACTATGATTCCTTACAAAAATTGTGGGAGATTTCGGGTTCAGTTTCCCGGTGAATTCCCAGTAAGGCATAGTTATGACTGTGTCTCCTTACAAAGTTGGAGGGAGATTCCAGGTTCGGTTTCCTGGCGAATTCCCAGTAAGGCATAGTTATGACTATGATTCCTTACAAAATGATGGGAGATTCTGGGTTCGGTTACCCGGTGAATTTCTAGTAAGGCATAGTTATGACTATGTCTCCTTACAAAGTTGGAGGGAGATTACATGTTTGGTTTCCTGGCGAATTCCCAGTAAGGCATAGTTATGACTATGATTCCTTACAAAATCTGCAGGAGATTCCAGGTTCGGTTTCCTGGAGAATTCCTAGTAAGGCATAGTTATGATTATGTCTCTTTACAAAAAATGCAGGAGATTCCGGGTTCGGTTTCCCGGCGAATTCCCAGTAAGACATAGTTATGATTATGTCTCCTTACAAAGTTGGAGGGAGATTCTAGGTTCGGTTTCCTAGTGAATTCCCAGTAAGGCGTAGACATGACTATGATTCCTTACAAAAAAGATTAGGTGAGTTGAGTACTAGTTCCTACTGAGTAGACAACAGACCAAATGTATGCAATATTAGAGAGGATGGGTGGATGGACCCAAAAAATTTGATGGTTATGCAGGATGCAATGAATGGTATGCCATGCATGAATGTTGTTTTTGCTTTTGGAGCAATGCTACCTTTTTTAAGGTGGGCGGTGGACCCAAAAGTATTGATGATCATGCAAGATGCAAGAATGGTATGTCGTGCATGAGTATTGTTTTGTTTTCAAAGAATGATTTTTTTTGCTTTTTTTTTTGCTTTCCTTGAATCCTTTTGAGGACGCTGCCCTTAGACTCATGGGCTGATAACATTATGTAGGCTCTCTTGTCCAAATAGTTAACTTTTCCATGTATCAGATTTGCATATTTCCCACTTAATAGATCATCTTGCCTATCTTTGCGGATCCTTGAATTTTCTTTTCATACTTTGAATGCTCTTGAGAGGATTGGATCGACCACCTTTGATCCTTAAATTTTTCAGTGTCCTTTTGGCCTTTCTCCATCCATGTGAGGAAGGATATATGTTAAAAGACAGGTCGCTTCGTGTAGTTCTTGAATGCGTAACCTATTGATGATGGACATAGCTTTTGCCCCTAGCTTCATGGTTTAATGCTTAAGTCCAAGAGGTACAATCCGGGTTGACATGTTTGAACTTGACCCTAACTTTTGCCTAGGCTGCTCTTTGCGAGTTTTCAACCCATTAGTCGCTCTAACTTTTGCCTATACTGCCCTTTCGGGTTTTCAGCCTAGCGAGCTTTTCTTTTCTTTTATTCTTCTCTTTTTTTTTTAGTAAAACAACAGCACTTAGGAGTTTATATGGATTTCCTCTTTCAAAAATTAAGTTTTGAGAAAATATGAGCAATTTGACTTTGATCATAATGGACTTTATTAGGGTTGTAATGCGGCAAAGGGTTAAGGGTTATGAAAGAAAGGATATTTTAGGCTCAAAAAGTATTTAAGGGTTTATGAAAACAAGGATCTTTAGTGCCAAGATGCACTTTGATGGTTGCTAGCGCAATTGTATTGTTTTTCTTTCACATTTTTCTTTTTCCTCTTTTATTCTTGCAAGCATCTTTGATGCGTTGTATCTGCTATTTGCTTGCTTTTTTTAAAAAAAAAACAGACAAAATTGAATGGACTATTATGCCAGCCTCCAATGGGTGATTCTTGTTTAGGGTATTCAAAAAAAAAAATTTAGGTTCAAAAGGGGTAGCAAGGGATATATTATTTTTATTTTTTTGGGATAGAGAAAAATGACGAAACTTCATCTCGAAACCTAATAGCTCAAATTTTCACAAAAATTATTTTTTGGTAAATTGTGCATTTGTTTTACCATTTTTTTATCTTTTATTTTTTAACCACTTTTTTTTATCTCGGATTGAGTTGGGCAATCCAAATCGCATTTGCATTAATGAAAAGATGGGAACAAAGTAGGCCCTTTACAAGAGATATTATAGAGCTTCAGACAAAGCAACTAGGGAGAGCATAAAATATCTGAAAATTGTCTACACAAGGTTATCCTTTTTGAAGTTCAACCACTCAATGTTGTTCAGATCTTGCACTTTGTACTTCAGAGCCTAACAATTCTCAATTGAGTAGCCTACTGCCCCAGCGTGGTTTGTTGTGATGTGCAGCATTTGTACCTCCTTCACGTTTTTGGCTCATAATGCGCAATGGTTGTTGAGCGCCGAGGTTGCCTTCCCGACAACAACTACGTCTGAGAAGCTTGAAGAGATATTTCCAATCATCATATCATAGAAAGGTTGTTGAAGTATTTCAATAAACGTGCTAACCATCTTTTTCTCAGACAGCGGAGGTTCCACCTGTGCTGCAGCGCTTCTCCACCTTAGGGCATATTCTTTGAAGCTTTCATTGCCCCCTTTCACCATGGTTTGCAACTGGGAACGGTCGGGAGCCATGTTCATATTGTAGCTATATTGCTTGAGGAAATCATTAGCCAAGTCTTTCCAGGAGCTGATTTTGCCCCATTCTAACTGCATATACCAGCGCAGGAATGCCCCGGTCAAACTTTATTAGAAGAAGTGGATTAGGAGTTTTTTCATCATTGCAACAGCAAGCCATCTTCCGGAAGTACATAATGAGGTGACCTTCTGGACAAATTAATCCCCCATACTTGTAAAACGCGGGGACTTTGAATTTTGGAGGAATCGTCACGTCAGAGACCAAGCATACACTTGAAACTTCGAACCCAATGTGATTTACCCCTTTAATTACTTTTATCCTCTCTTCCATAATTCGGAGTCTCTCCTTAACTAGGGGATCTTCTTGGGCATTCAAGTCAACGAGTTGTGACCTTGATGGGCCACTGGAATGGTTTTCATATAGGGCTAATCGTGCATCCAAGTTTTGCAAGAATTCCAATATATGTCCCGTTTGACCCTTTACTTGGTCCAGCTCCTCCCTCGTTGCTTGTTGATTCCCTTCTAACACATCCATAAGTCTAGTTTGGGCTCGAGTCCGGTAAGGATGCAGGGAAAGCTTGATTATAGCTATTTTTTATATGAAAAAAGCATGAGTTATGTTATGAGAATGTCATGATTATGCATGATACGAATGTATTTTTTTTATGTACATTTCATGCAAAAGAAGTATGATGGAGAAAGGCGAAATGTTGTTTTTTTTTTCATTTTTTTAAAATAAAATGAATGCAATGAGAAAGAGAAAATGTTCCTTTTTGTATTTTTTATGCAAAAGAATATGATGAAGAAATAAACATTTTTTTAAGTATTTTTCATATATATATATATATATATATATATATATATATATATATATATATATTGTACTTTACAAAAATGAAATGAATGCGATGAGAAAACAAAAATGTTCTTTTGTTGTTTTTTTTTGAAAAGTTTATTTTTTTATTTTTGTAACATGGAAAAAGAACGATGTGATGTAGAGAAAATATTTTTTGGAAACTATATTTTATTTTTTATTTTTTACAGAAAATAATAACAAATGATATTTTTTAGAAAAAATACCATTTATTATCTTTCACAATATTTTTGAAAAATGAATGGAAAATAAATGGATGGAGGAAAAAGCAGGTAGGGTGTGCCCCTTATGAATTAAGTCAGTACTTCCCAAGATCTTAGGTTCGACGATTTTGTCACATGGCAAATGGGACAGATAGGGGATGCTCCTTTTGTGGTATAGGCCGGTAGTTCCTTAGAAGGGTCTATAGTCTGCATAAGTGCCTTTCCATTGGTGAATTGAAATACTAATCTAAAAAGGTCCCTAGAGCCAAGGGTTCCATTTTTGAATATTATGCTCCCAATAATAGGTCACTATTAATGTAGAGTTTTTATCTCAAATGGAACCAAACTCTAGGTAAGGCCTTCGTAAGAACCCAACTGGCCATACGTCTAGCAGGCACTCACTACGCAGCATCTCCTAACTTAAAGCTTTTTCAAATCCGGGTATAGGGTTCCACTCATAATGTGTGAAAAATGTGTAGGTGAAGTGTGTGAGAAGGAGCAATTACCTAAAAGACTACCCGCTGCAGAATAAATCAAAACAAATATATACATGTCTTTTATCCTAAGGTTCAAACATATAGACACACATAATATTTAAAAAAACTGAAAGAAAATGAAGTGCAAATGAAGAATAGAGAGATAATTTTTTTTTTCTACATGTCTTCTATCCTAGGGTTCAAATATACAAACATATATACAAATGAACAAATAGGAATAAAAACAAAAAAGGGAATAAATCATTTAATAAGACAAACAAATCATATAAATAATTTTATGGCCTAACTCTCTGAAGTCCTAGTAGAGTCGCCAGCTGTGACAACCACCCTAAAAATTAAAATGGATCTGCCACCTATGTTTATTAAGGAAAAACAATAGGAAAAACCCTTTTTGAAAATAACTTGAAAGAGTGTGGTATTTGAATCAATTTTAAGGGTTCGGGAGTTAATTACGCACAAGGAATGTATTAACACCCCGCGACGCCCAAAAATGGTACCCATTAATTGTTTAAAAGAAAGTTTGCCTTTAATGAAATATTTCCGAAAATGAGATTAGTTAAAAAGGGATCCAAAAGGGTAAAAACCATATTACCTGTTATACATTGTTTTGAGAAATTAGTTAGTAGTAAGAGAAAAATTAATTACAGAATTAATAAGTATTTATTAAAAAAAATCTAAAACTATTTTATTCCATGATACTCCTTTTTACATAAATGAAAAAGAAATCAATCTGCATTAATTATTTACTCAGTAAATCACATTTTTGCTTTTATGCCCCTCTTAACAAAATATCTACAATTCAGTCCCTAGGTTTGGCCCCATTGGAAGGCCAAACCCTAATACTAACCCCAGTTCTCACATGATACCGAATCGGAATACACAGCAGAAGCACATAACAACAACAGCCAAATGATTACAATCTAAATGAAAGAGACAAATAATAATTAAAAATGAGAAAAGGTGAAGAAAAATTCAATAGGATGGATTGCGATCAGTAGATTTGAGTCTCTTATTACATAAACATATGAACAGAAGAAATAAAATAAAAAGGAGAAGATGTTGAAACCTGGGTTTAAGCCTTTCCCAGAAAACTTATACCGAAATCAAAGGAGTGGATAAAAAAAGACCTAAGACTAAATAGCGTTTAATTTGGGATCTAGTTAGCCTCACGGGTTCTTGCTTTCTTCTTCCTTCACTATGTCTCGTTCGCTTCCTCTGTTTCAGTGTTCTTCAGCCTTTTTATTTTTCTTCTAGGTTCGTTCCTCCCTCTCAGGTGCATGTCTTTGGCTTTTATAGCCTCATAGTCCCTACCAAAAGAATAGAATCAAATCAGAATAATAAACAATAAAAATTAAAAGAAAAGAAAGGAAATAGACACTTCCCTGATTCGTCAGATCTGCACGCTTTCCTCATGCAAATCTTTAAAAACTTGAATTCGGACCGAATCATGTGGAGAGGATTTGATTCGACTTTGTGGGAATAGAGAAGAAAAAAGGAAAGAAAATATTGTGGGGGGAGAAGGTTGTGGCCGCGGCTGAGGGTTGAGAGGGTGAGGGAGAGATTAAGGTTAGGTTTTGGTGAGGATGAAGAAGGAAGGATAAATTGAAGAGAAAGAGGATTAGGGAGAGAATGGGAACAGTTGAGAGAGAGGGAGAGAGGGCAAGAATTGAGGGGGAGGTGCGGCTGCTTATTTTCTAAAAAAAGTTCCTACCCCATTTGTTTTGATCTCATCTTATTTTGCTTTATCTTATATTTTGTTTTCACTTACTTTATCTTGTTTTGGTTTTTCTATTATTTCTATTTTGACTCTTGTTTTTGTCTTTGTTTCTACTATGCATTTTTTATTTTCTTTTCATTTTATATTCGACTATAAAAAATATAAATAAATAGAATGTTTGTGCTAACGCTTCTCCAAGAGCCTGTTTTGCAGTTAATCTTTTTTTTTTTTTAGAAACTAACAAGAACCATAGGAGAGAAATTTGAATTACATTAATGCATTACTTCATTGGTGAATTCTACCGAATTCCAATTCAAAGGGTTGACTACTGAGGATCCCATTGCTCACTTCAATAAGTTTATGGGGAAAGCTGACCTCGTGAAATACAATTGTGCCTCAAAGGATCAGATTATTTCCTTTCTCCTTAGCAGACAAAGCTAATTTGAAAAACTTGTTGCGACTCAGGCAAGTGCACCAGATCGTAACTCGTAATAAAGTAGAGTATTTTTAAGACTCCGATACTAGTGCAGAATACACCTTTAGTCGCGGTTAAAATCGACTTTTTACGTTAGTTTTCAATCCGGCGTGTATTCTTTATGTGTCATAAGTATGAAAATTTAACGCCGGTTAATAAACCGGCGTTAAAAGTCATCTTTAATCGCGGTTTTATTGAATACCGACGTTATATCTTTGAATAAAAATCTTGGATAAAACGAAAAATTAACTTTTAATTGCAGTTTTAATGAAAACTGACGTTAAAAGTCACTTTTAACCGTGGTTTTAATGAAAACCGATGTTAAATAATACATTTAATTGCGGTTTTTATGAACACCGCGATTAAAAGTCAAGTTAAAAAAAAATCCATAATTCAATAACTAAAGTGTAGCTATGTGAGAACAATACCTAGATTAGGCCAACCACATTCTTAACATTGCAAAAATACCATCAATGTCAATGCACAAAGGAACTAGAACAAAGGAACCAGAACAACCATATCCATAACCAAAAGCATAAATCACTAGTGCATGAGTCCAGAATAGCAACTATACCAGTAAAGAAGGGAAGAAAACACAAATGAGAAGCATAAAGCTGGTTGTGTGTCTCAGTACATACAATACATGTGAGAGGAAGTGCCTTGCTTAGACAAAAAGCAACCAAAAGAGCATAGAGCATCAAGTCAGCCCAATGAAGCCAAAAGCAAGGCATACGTTGGCAGCAATGACGATTCATGTACGGCTTTCCAGATTCAACATGAGGAATAAACAAGCCAAGTTATTTTTTTTATTTTTATTTCAAACACAGAAGCAAAAGAAAATAGACAAATACCACCTTTGTTTTCACAAGGCAAGTCGGGGCATTCCCTAGGCATTCTGATGCAACTCCTCCATAAGCCCGGACCAATCCCCCGATGCCTAATTTGATACCTCCAAAATACCTAAAATTTAATATAGATCACAATACAAATCATGCTCAAATTCCAGTACCAAAGGATAAACAGCTTGAATGCACAAGACAATCACAATCCACAAGCACACATGCTGCAGTTAATCAAGGATTTTACCAAGAGATACAAAAATTGTAAATATTAAACTCATGCAAACCAACAAATTTATTAGTTCAAAGTAATTGATATTAATATACATATGTGAAATGTTAAAATAAGGCTGTTAAAGTATTAACCTGATGACAACCGCCATTACTCTATCTATTCCTGAAGAAGCAATAGCAGAATATATTGGTTTCCCAGCCGTACCTGAAGGTTCACCATCATCATTGGACCGGTATTGATCCCCCACTTGTTACACAAGATTGGAAATTTAAAAAAAAAAAAAAAAACTGATGAACACAACATAAGTGTACACTAGTAGTAGCAACTATCAACTCGTTACTAGCAAGTAGTATTTTACATTATTATGTATTTCTAGCTTCACTTGCGCTATGCCTTTTCTGTGCTCCAATCAACAGACCTATGAATAAATTAACTAGCAAGGAAACAACTTGTGAGTCTAAAACCCCAGTAGTTTCCTACAGAAGTGGTCCCACTGAATGAACAAGATATAATCAGCCGCCTTGATATTGAGGAAATTAAACTATAATTGCCACATTGAGATGTAAAACCTCAGCATGCTCAAGGGACCATAGTATTAATCTCTTAACTCTA
This sequence comes from Calophaca sinica, assembly GCA_037113605.1. NCBI lineage: Eukaryota > Viridiplantae > Streptophyta > Magnoliopsida > Fabales > Fabaceae > Calophaca > Calophaca sinica. The sequence continues at coordinate 15,539,765 of CM073737.1, forward strand.
TTGCAGCAGTGAACATCTTGTCCTAAGGATACCCTTCATTTTGAGTGAAATATTCATGAAGAAGGCAACAAGACTAACCAAAGGAAAATAAAAGTAATTATTCAGTGCTTCATCTGAAAAATAATTAAGAAAAAGAAAAAGGCTTTATTGTACCTGATAAGCCCAGCAATTGTAGGTAGCCTTTGGATCCCGGACCTAATAATAAACGAAATGAGAAAAATGATCGATTATTTTACTCTCAATGTTATAAGAAAAATGAGAAAGGGGGAACTGGAATTGACAGTACAAAAGGGAGAAGAGAATGAAGGAACCTGAGAAAGGAAAGACATGGCGGAGTTGTTGTCGGAGATAGGGCCAGCAATGGCAATGAACTTGCTTTTCTTGATGTCTTTCCAGGGTTTTCTCTTCTTTATCAGAAAAGAATTTCCCCAATGAAATTAAAATTAAAATCTACACATAAAAGAAGTGACCAATGACTGCAAATCCAAAGGAATCCAATAAATAAACAAACTTTAACTCATAGCAGGAAGAGATCTGAATTAGATAGTAAAAAAAAAAAACCAATAATCTTAAAAAGAAAGGGAAAAAATGGCGTACGGGTAAGGAGAGTGATAGTTGGTGAAGATCATCGACCCTTAACTCAAAGGGATCTTCCAATTTGATGGAATCAAGGAAAGCGAGGGAACTGATTCGACGAAGGAGAGACCCTAAATCAGGTTCGGGTGTTGCGAACTTATTCCAAGAGGAAACTTGGTCAAGTTATTCTTACCCGACCCGATTCGAAACTCGTAGCTCTGGGAAGTCCCGAACCTAACTTTCACAACATCCAAATTCAAAACTCTCACCTCATTCAAATCCCACTTCTGTTTCGCCGATATTGCCATGATGGAGACGCAGGCGCCCACGGCGGCGGCGCAGTAGGTTAGGGCAAGACCGATGCCGCTAGATCCGCCGGTCATGAAGAACGAGGGGAAGGAGAACGAAGAAGTAGAGTGTGAATGTGAACAAAGTGAGGGTTTAGAGAGTGTGAGAGAGGGAATGAGGGACTGAGTTCGATTTTTGAGCAGTGGAAAATAAAATACTTGAGACTTTTAACAGTGGAAAATAAAATATTTACCTATTTTTTTTCGACTTGGGATCAAATTTATAACGCCGGATTTTAAAATAACTGACGTAAAAAGTGATGTGTTAATTTTAAAAATGTCACCGCATCACTTTTTACGCTGGTTATTGCCAAAACCGTCATTATAAGTCTATTTTTTAGGTGTATTTTGCACTAGTGCGAATGTCAAACCTAGAAAGAATACGCGAGTACTAAATTTAGTAGAGATCATTATTATTTTAGACGAACAGAAGTGATAGTTTTAAGAGCAAAACGATTAAACTATAGATAAAGAAACAAAGCAATGTCACAAGAACGGAATAGAAATCAATTAAGAAAAACATAGGGGAATCGGGTTCACTAATCATGTCCTAAATCTATTTCCCTACTATTATGAATTGTATTTCCTTATTGAAAGCTAATCGTTCACTCTAAATTACTAAGAGCTGCATAGCTTGTAATAGCCTTCCTCCTAAATAATTACTCTGTTTGGTCCAGGAACGTAATTAAAGGAAAGAGCATTAAGAACAAGTGAGTTTGCAAATCTAATAACTGATTGGAAACAAGCAATAACCTATCCAGGCATATAAAGGGAGTTCTGTTAATCCTAGAGTTGCATTAACTAATTGCGATAGTCGCCTTCTATTAATTAATTTATTAAGGATTAGCTACTTCACATAAGATCAAGCATGCAAAGATCAACACATTCATAAGGATAATGAGGAATTCAAAAATAGTAATTAAATAAATATTAAGAATCCCTCTAATATTCATCATTTTTTTTTTCTTTTCTATTCCTCGAAGGCAATAACACATTTTTTTTATTCTTTTTCTTTTTTCTCTTTTTTTTGCTTTTTCCATCCTTTCCTCCTTTTATGCTTTTTATGCTTAACAACTTAATAATTTTAGGAGGAGAAAGTATTTGCTAAGCTTTCCTTTTTATAAGCTTTCTCGAGGGATTTCTAACATTATCCTTTTGATTAATGCCACTAATTGCTCTAACAAGAGTATTTTCCAAGGTTACCTCAATAATAATGAAAGGGTACCAAAGAATTATAATATAAACACAAAGATGGGCAACTAGTAGAAAAATATTTGTAACAAAATTGAAATGGGCCTAAAAAATTCCTAAAATTGCTCCTTCCAAATTCACATGAAAGTAAATTTTTAATCTCTTTGTAATGGTCTCAGCACAAATTCTAGAATGCACAACATGAAAATATATCACTCAATCAATGAAAAGAGGTAAAAATTACGAAGTGACCTCTTATTTAGGCTCAAATCTCATATTTAGTAGTTTACAAAGAGAAGTTGAAACTCATAAAACTCCAATGCTAATTATCAGTGAATTCTAAAACTAGCAACAATCTCATTTCAATCACAAGTTGTCAAATTTTTTTTAAAAAGTAGCCCTTAATCAGAAAAATATCAAATTTTCCATAATTAATAGTTATATGCATAGCAAGTAATTGTAATTATAGTTTCCTTCCCACACTTATTTTTAGCAATGTCCTCACTACTAACAGTTATAGAATAAGCAATAAAAATTTATCTTGTTAAAATAAGTGCTAAAAATAATTTAATGTGGAAAGGTACTTCCCTCTGAAAAATTTCACGAGCAAATTACGGGAGTGGTTCACTTAATGTTGCTACCTTGTCAATGCCTCTACATAAACTGTAAATCATAATAAACTATTAAAAATATAAATCAAATAGAATTAAATAACATAAAATGAAATAACACAGGTTACCTCCTGCAAAGCATTTGTTTAACGTCGTGAGTCTGACGATTTGCTTAAAAGTGGTCTACTAGGCGACTCTCTAAGAGTGACTTTTGTATTCATGGCATTGCCCCTTCTCCACTTTTTGACCATGTGGTTTAGGTTGTTCTTTCTTTTGCCAAATGGTGGAGTAATTTCAAAATATTATGAAATTTTTATCTCTTCATCACCCACCACTATAACAGGATCCTGCAAGTTAGTAATTCTTCTAAAGGTTTCTGCACTCTTAATTCATTAAAGTCGTTAAAAGCAATTACATTATTGGTAAAATAAGAAAGAGTAAAGGAACATGAATTTTTAGTAGAATTTAAAACTTTAAAACATCATCTTCCTTACCACTTCTTATAGTTATCTTTCCCTTTTGAACTTCAATGACTGCTTCACCGATTTTTGCCAAAAGAGTTTGTCTCAAATTAATTGGGACTTTCTCCTTTTGCTCCAAATCAAGAACTGTGGGGTCCTTCTTGTTCTCTTCATGAGTGCTCCCTTTGGTAGGAGCTTTTATTTTAGCTTGACTCCTTTCAGTAGGAGTTTCAATTGTTTCTGAGATTAATTGTTCTTCACACTTTGGCTCAGACTTGGCTCTTTAATCAAATCTTCAATATTCTCAAGAATGATGACTTCATCTACCTCCTTCAGATTATGCACAATTTGACTAGGCAAGATGTCTTGTTCACTCTGAGTTTTCAATGTTGTTGGAGCTGAGTCCTGACTTTCCATAGATTTAGTAGGAGTTTCGAAAACATCAAATGGGTCACCAGTTTTTTCCCCAAATTTAGCCAAAATCCCATCCATTGTTAGTTCTTCAATTATCTCTTTATCACTCTCATAGATAATGACTTTGTATTCCTGCATGGTTAATTCTCTTTTATTCTGACTTTCCAAAGATTCGGCAGGATTTTCGAAAAACTTGAATTGGTCACCATTTTTTCCCCCAAAATTGGCCAAAATCTCCTCCATGATTAATTCTTCAATTGATTCTTCATCACTCTTATGGGCGATGACTTCGTATTCTTCCATGATTAATTCGCCTTGATTCTGTCTTCTGCAAGAGTTGCTCATATAATCTGCTTTGAATTCAACCTAGAACTTGTAACAGTCTTGTCATTTATGTCCTACAAAACCACAATACTCACAAAGAAGAAGCTACCCATGAGTTTTTTTTATATATAAAATAATGATAAAATAAAAACAAAAACACTAAGTAAAGTCAAATAGAATCTAAACGAAATAAGGTAAGATAGAAATAATCAAACAAAATCAAAATCAAGCAAAATAAGGTAAGTTGGACTAAAATAGAAATAAGTTAAACAAAATCAAAAGAAAATAAGATAAGATAATATTATCCTAATCCAATCCTAATCAAATCTTTTCTTAATTTCAGTATTTCAAAATCTATCTATATCTAATCTCAGATTCAAGATAAGATAAGAAAAAGAAAGATCAGGATAAGTATATAAGAAAGAGGAAAATCTCTTTGGATTTTTTATATCAAATTTAAACAAAAAAATATAAGATAAGACCTAAACAGATGGATAAAGAGATAAAATAAAGCAACCAAACAAATATTTAAAATCTGGATAAAAAGATAAAAGAAAAATCCTTTTGGATTTTTGAACGCAAATCTAAATCTTAAATCTAAACAACAAAAATAAAACAAATAACTCTATCTACTATTTTTTTTTATAAATTAAGAAAACAATAATAGTAACAATACCACGAGTAGTTAATAAGCAATTTTTTTTAGATATGAAAATAATAATAATAGCTAATAACAATAGCAAAACTAATAATAATAATAATAAAATGTCTAAATTAACGAGGGCTCGCTGGTTTAATATCGCTTAAACATTCACTGGCAACGGCGCTAAAAACTTATTGCGGCTGAGGCAAGTGCACCTGAACGAAGAATGCGCGAGTACTAAATTAATAGATATCTTTATTATTTTAGATGAACAAAAGTAATGGTTTTAAGAGCAAAACGATTAAACTATAAATAAAGAAACAAAGCAATGTCACAAGAACGGAATAGAAATCAATTAGGAAAAGCCTAGTAGAATCAGGTTCACTAATACTAGTCTTGAATCTATTTTCTTGCTATTATGAATTGTATTTCCTCAATGAAAGCCAACAACCCACTCTAAATTACTAAGAGCTGCCTAGCTTATAATAGCATTTCTCATAACTAATTACTCTGTTTGGTCCAGGAACGTAATTAAAGGAAAGAACATTAAGAACAGGTGAGTTTATATATTTAATAACTGAATGGAAATAAGCAATAACTTATCCAAGCGTATAAAGCGAGTTCTGTTGATCCTAGAGTTCCATTAACAAATTGCGATAGTCGTCTTCTATTAATTAATTTATTAAGGATTAGCTACTTCCTATGAGATTAAGCATGCTAAGATCAACACATTCATAAGGATAATGAGGAATTCAAAAATAGCAATTAAATAAATATCAAGAACATCGTAAAAGATCCCAATTACCCCCTCAGAGAGAATGAATTCTCTCCCAGAGAGTGAGTTCGTTCTCAAAAGGGGTGTGAATGCCTATTTATAGGCTTTGAGGCGTACTAGGTCAACTGGCTTCAAATCTGTGTGTTTTGGGCTTGGGTACGGCCGTACTGCGTTTATACATGGTCGTACCAGGCTTGAGTTGCGACACTGGCCCGTACTTCTGCACTGGATGCGGCCTGACTGTAATTGTGTACGGCCGTACTGGACTTTTTCTTCGACGATAGGCTGTACTGACCATGCAATACACCCCTACTGATGTGCTTGAATAGGTACGGCCGTACCGCTTGTCCAGAAATGCGAAAAATCTCCAAAACTCGCCAGAATCTTCCCAAAATTACTTCTTTTGCTTTCCATGTTGCCTTTATTACTTTTCTGCATAAATAAGGAAATAGTGAGAATATTTTATCTAATAACGAACAAAATTATAATATTTTATACTCAAAATACCTCAAAATAATAGACAAAATGGTGTGTTAAAAACATCTCCACACTTAAGCTTTACTTGTCCTCAAGCAAACTTCTTGGATAATTATAAGAAAAATTGAATTTACTGACTAGGGGCATAAACTAGATACGAGACAACAAAGTAATATCATAAGAAGTGCTAAGTAATAGAATGCCCAATTAGATATGGAAGTTCAACAAGTTCACCAAGTCTATGATTTATAAGTCACTCTTCTTACCACTCTTAAAGTGTTTAAAGGTGTATTCATTAACGCTCAAATTTTTCCAAAGAAATGACATTACCATAGGCTTGTATATTGACCAAAACTCTACTATTAAAATCCACTTATCATGCAAAAAAAAGAAATAGGGTCTATCATAGGTTGTAATGAGGCCAAGGTAATAATATTAGGTGGGATAAAAAGAAAGAAAAGGTCATGCAAAGGGTCAGAAACAAATCAACCAAACAAGTAACTTTTTTCTTTTTAACTATAAAGAGCAGACAAGAATCCCTCTGATATTCATCATTTTTTTCTTTTCTATTCCTTTAAGGCAATAACACATTTTTTTTATTCTTTTTCTTTTTCTCTTTTTTTTTCTTTTTCCTTCCTTTCCTCCTTTTATGCTTTTTATGCTTAACAACTTAATAATTTTAGGAGGAGAAAATATTTGCTAGGCCTTCCTTTTTATAAACTTTCTCGAGGAATTTCTAATATTATCCTTTTGATTGATGCCACTAATTGCTCTAACAAGAGTATTTTCCAAGGTTAACTCAATAAAAATAACAAAATCAATAACAATGAAAGAGTACCAAAGAAATATAATATAAACACAAAAATGGGCAACTAGTGGTAAAATATTTGTAACAAAATTGAAGTAGGCCTGAAAAATTTCAAAATTTGCTCCTTCCAAATTCACATGAAAGTAAATTTCTATTCGCTTTATAATGTTCAATTGAGGTGATCTTTGTGAAAGCTCTCGAAAATATCTACAAGGCTGCATAGGTTGGGAAAGGCATGTACGACCGTACATAGTGTATTGTACGGCCATACAAAGTGTGTTGTACGGCCGTAGATATTGTTGCAATACGGGCCAGGACCGAGGAATTTTGAAGTACGATCGTACATATAAGCAGCAAGGTCATACATACGGCCGAAATTTGCCTATTTGAAGGGTTCTTCAGCTAATCTTGCCACACATATAAATAGGGACCCAAGGCCCCTCATTCTGGGCGCTTTTAGAGACTGTGGAGCTGTCAAGGAGACTCTGGAGCTGAGCCAGGATTCGTCTAGAGACTAGAAAGGATTCCATCCCCCTGTTTGAATTGTTTTTCTACTTTGTGACATAAGTAGCAAAGCTCTCTTCTAGGGTCTTTGGTGTAGTTTACCTTAGTAGTTCCTTAGCTATGTCTTAGTGATTACTCTATTCTATTTCTATTTCGAATTTATTATCTATGTTAAAATTCCTTAGTATTATGACTACTTTTGATTTATTTATCTATATATGAGACGTTGCATAATTTGTTGGAAGATCCGGGGTTTTACAACGGGGCAATAAAGGAACCTTATTTAATTAAATTGCATGTTTTAATTCGTTAATCTGTCGGAGGATCCAGGGTTAATTAATGGACCTATAAGGGAATTGGGCACTTATATAACGAAACTGATTAGGGGAGGTATTAGACCTTTTGACTAATTCAAACTCCTAGACTATTATAGGACTTAATGCTTTCACCCAAGGTTGGTCTTAGGGGAAAGGATTATCGGCTATAGGATCAGGGCTAACAGATAGAAGGGGGTCAATAACACAGAGTAAAGGAGGAAAAGGATAGAATAGGATTAAGAAAGGAATGAACAGGATGAACGAAACCAAGGCCCTAGGGTCTAATTCTATTGTTTTCCTGAACGCTTTTTACGCTCTCTTTTCCATTGCACACTCAACCAACTATTTGACGCTTAAATAATTGAGACGCCTAAAGTAGATTTATTTTATCCTTATTCCCTGTGGGTTCGATAACCGGGACTTAAAATCCCAATTTATTACTACACCTGATTAGGTGCACTTTCCCGAGACGCAGTAGTGCATCAAGACAGTTTTGAGAGGGTTCGAACTTGTTTCCGATTTAAGGGTGACTTTCTCTTAAAGTAATTTAATCGGGCTGAATGTAGATGATCCTTTTTTGCAAGTAGCATCTAATTTTCTAGCATGTTGTATTGGTTCTGTTCCTTCTAAGTTTTTAGGCATCCCAATGGGTGCTAATCCGCGAAGGTGCTCTACGTGAGTCCAATGGTTGAATCTATGAAAAAGTGGTTATCAAGGTGGAGGGGAAGACATCTTTTAATATTTGGGGGTACAGTCACTCTTCTCAATTCTGTTTTAACAAGTTTACCTTTGTATTTCTTCTCATTCTACAAGGCACCCAAGAAGGTCTTGAAAATGCTCATACAAATTCAACGACTTTTTTTGTGGGGTAGAGGTTTGGAGACTAATAAAACCAATTGGGCGAGTTGGGAAGTAGTGTGTCAATTAAAGCAACAAGGAGGTCTTGGTGTAAAGGATCTTGAGTTGTTTAATTTATCCTTAATGGCTAAATGGAAGTGGAGGTGTTTGGCGGATACGAAAGCAATCTGGTTTGATATGTTAAGCTTTAAATATGGCCCACTAGCTAGGAGTGTTCAATCAGATGTGGATTCAATAAATAAGAGCAGATGTTCTATTTAGTGAATAGACTTACTGTCTATTGAATCAGACAGCAGCAGCATCATGAACTGGTTTAGGCACTCGATAAGGCTTCAGTTGGGCAATGGTGATGCTTTGAGTTTCTGGAATGATACATGGTGTGGAGTGGTAGCTCTGAAGAATCTGTTTCCCATACTGTATAACACATCTTTGGAAAATTGGCAACAGTAGCCGAAATGGGTCGTTGGGATGGAGATAATTGGGCTTGGAGATGGAATTGGAGGCGGCAGTTATTTGCATGGGAAGAGGAGGTCTTGCTAGAACTGAAGTCATTGCTTGTTTCGGTAAGTCCAGTAAAGGACAAACCGGATTCTTGGATTTGGGTTCCAGATAAACTTAATGGTTATTCGGTAAAGTTTGGGTATAAGTGTTCAGTTGATCTAAGAACAACACCAAATTTGAATCAACAGTTTCATAAAGTCTGGCAGTAGCTTTGGAAATGCGTAGTGCCATCTAAAGGGAGGCTTTGATGCACGGGGCATTATCGATCCAAATCGTGGTATCTCATGTGTTTTTTGCTTTCTACACGCTGAAACTTACAACCATCTTTTCTTTTCTTGCCCATTTTCTTATAGTGTATGGTGTGCTATTTACAATTGGTTAGGATTTTCTGGTGTGTACTGGAACGAGGGGGTGGATAATTTCCTGAAGTATGGGGCAGTTTTGAGTGGAAGGAAAATTAAAATTAAGGGCAAAATATATCGTATAGTTGGTTGTCGTGTGGTCCCTATAGTTATTGAGGAATAATTAATATTGTTTTCAATGGAGGTGTAACTGATTACCAAACTGTTGTTTCACAAAATAAAGTTGTTTCTTGGGGGTGGTTTATCAATAGATTAGGCAAACACTCTAATTTGCTTTTTTCAAATTGGTGGAGTAACCCAATTGCTTATATGCAATCTACATGATGTAAGGGATAGAGTACATCTTGTACTCCCTATAATAAAATTGTTGCTTATAAAAAATAAAAACTAAGGCTCTGGTACCAAATGTAAGAATAAATAAAAGTTCCCATACCACATGATAGAAATATATTGCAAATCATGACAATAACATAAATGATATATAATAAGAAGGGGTAATGATACTTATCTCTTGAATCCTGTGAAGTTGATTTTATGCTCTTGATGATTGTTTCTTGAATATGTTGGTTATTAGATAGGATCTTCCTACCCTCCTTTTCCAATTCTAGATGGGGTGGATGCATTTCCATTAATTTATTGCCATATGTCTCATGTCTCAAGACATATATTTATAGGGACATAGGAGAGGAGAGGAGATGGGACCTGCCCTTTCTTGTAGGGTTACAATGGTTCAACTTATCCTTCCATGATAGGCTATACTATTTAAACACACTATTTAAACACACTCACTAAGTCACTATGTGATGTCTAACCGGTCAAAATCATTCAATCAATGCTTTGTAAATCAATAGACTAATGCTTAGAATTATTTGTTTTATAAATAGAAATTCAAGATGAAGGGATTGTGTTCCAGTCTAAAACAGGGAATACCTTAAGCCCTAAGAGCATTAAAAAAAATTACATTTATCTTACCTTAAAGAATATGGATAAATTTTCTAAGAATATTGGATAAAAATAGGGTATCGGATAAAAATACATGCAAATTAATGTGTATGCTTATTTGTATTGAGCTATGAAGCACCGATACATGATTTTTCATGTCGTGTCTGTATTAGATACGTATCCAACACGGATACTCTTAGATACGCCGTGAATACGTTTCAGTGGAGTATTGAAGGTGATTTTTTTAAATAAAAAAAAATCGATACTCAAGGGTACGCCATGAATACGCCGTGCGATGTATTGCTGATACATTGGTGTGAGAATCAGGAACCGGTGTGGAAGGAAGAGAGATGGGAAGTGTAAACAAAATTATGGGAAGAGAGAAACAAGAGGTGGTGAGCTCAATATCCACAGGTGGAGAATCATAAATTTTCGTCGTTGGAGTTTAATAGGAGACACAAAGGGATCTCCTGGAAGAGCTTCAAGTTGTGGGGGCGCTTGTCTGATGTGGCATGGCAAATGTTGCTACACCATGGGGACACATTGCTGTGAGGTGGGAATGGATCGGGAAACTTGGGGGAGAGAAAAAGGCGGGAGGGAGAAGAAGATTGGGAAAGTTGGGGAGAAAGGAAAGGTGGGGACGGGGATAAAGTAAGAGACCCGGGGGGATATAGTTTAGAACATTTACTTCATATCTTTCTTTCAATAATTTTTATTCTTTATTTCATTATTTAGTAGAATATACTTTCTTTAAATATTTAATTATTCTTTACTTCATTATTTCAATTATTTTAATAGAATACACCTTTTTTAAATATATAATTATTCTTTATCGACTTCTACTATATATTCAAACAACTTAATACCAATCAAAATACCAAAACTATACACTTTATCTAACTGACATGTGTCATTTTAAGGGGTAAATATGTCAATCTAAATAAAAATAATCCAAAGAAAAAATAAATCCACATACAAAATTTATTTTTTCTTCCAATTTTTTAACTTTTTCTCTCTCATATTTCACTTTTTTCTTCTCTCTCTCACATGATCCTTCTTTTTCTCTCTCTTTTTCTTCTCTCTTACCGTCACTCTCTCTGTCTCTCTCTCTCTCTTCACCTTTCTCTCTTTTCTCTCTCCCTCTTCCTCTCTCTTTTCTCTTCTCTCTCTTTTTTTTCTGTTTAGCTCTTCTCTTCTCTTCTCTTTCTCTTTCTCTTTCTCTTTCTCATGTCTCTTTCTTCTCTCTCATTCTTTTTATTCCCTTCTCTTTCTCTCTTTCTCTTTTTTTTTAGTGCATCTTTTTTTTATTAACATTTTTTAATTTCATTTTTTTATATTTTTTAAGTTATTTATAGCATAATTTTATTGCTTTTGAATACATAAATTTTTTTATGATTGTTTTTATCATTTATAAATGGATATCTTACTATTGAGTCTCGACATGATATATTACATGTCGTCAGCATAATTTTATCATCTTTGAACATATCAATTTTTATAATTTTTTTATTATTTATAAATGATCATTTTACTTTTGAGTCATAACAGGAAAACATTACATATTGTCAGTATAATTTCATCATCTTTGAAAACATATCAATTTTATGTATGCTTTAATTATTTAGCTTTTGTGTCATGACAGGAAAATATTTCAAGTTGTCGGTATAATTACTTTTTACATTTTGTCTTTATAAATGTTTTATTATTTATTATTTATAAATAATTATTTTACTTTTGAGTCCTGATGGGGAAACATTACATGTTGTTATAATTTTATTGTCTTTGAGCATATATAAATTTTATAACTTTCTTAATTATTTATAAATGATATTTTTTTCTTTTGTATCCTTACAGGAAAATGTTATATGTTGTTGGCATGTCAATTTTATAAATTTTATCTTTATGAATGTCTTTATTTCTTATAAATATTATTTTGCTTTTGAGTCCGGACTGGAAAAAATTAAATGATGTCGCTATAATTTCGTTATCTTTAAGTACATATCAATTTTATAAATGTTTTTATTATTTTTAAATGATTATTTTACTTTTGAGTCTGGATGGAAAAAACATTACATGTTGTCGGTATAATTTAATCATCTTTGACACATATCAATTTTATAAATATTTAAATTATTTATAAACAATTATTTTTTCTTTGAGTCGTGATGGGAGACATTACATGTTGGTATAATTACATTTTGTATTTTGTCTTTATAAATGTATTTAATTTTTATAAATGATTATTTTGTTTTTGAATTCCGATGGGGAAACACTACTTGAGTACATATTAATTTTCATAAATATTTTTATTATTTATAAATATTATCTTACTTTTATGTCTTTGTAGGAAAACATTAGATGTCGTTGATATAATTTTATCGTCTTTGAGGATAAATTAATTTTATAAATGTCTGAATTATTTATAAGTGATTGTTTTGTTGTTGAGTCGTGACGGAAAAATATTACATATTGTCGGTAATTTTTTTTTCTTTGGACACATCAATTTTACGTATGTCTCGTTATCATCTATCTATCTAATCTACCCTATTACCAATAGTAAAACTAATTTTTACATAAATGTCTTTATTTTATTCAATGATAAAGCAAACTACACGTTCACAATGATAGAGAACCAAAAAGTAGTACTTCGTATTTTCTATTCCTATCAAGGTAATTAAAATCGAACCGGACATTGAACCGGAGAGGGCTAGGATTCAGGGTTTTTGGGTCGGACCGGGGCCAAACCGAGTTTAATAAAATATTATTTTTTAAACATATATTTGGTATATATATATATATATTAAAAAATAGAAAATATATAGATAATATTTCAATTTATACACAAAATAACATGTAGCTAGTGGTAAGATGTCTTGTTGTAGCCTTGAGGACAGGGATTCAAGCCCTGTTAAGACCAAAAATAGATTTTTTTTAATTAATAAAGGCAATTAAAAATTTTCAAAAAAAAAAGAGACGAACCGGTTCGACCCTGAACCGGCTGGTTCTGGCACCGAACCAGCCGGTTCTCTGCCAGCCGGTCCAAGAGGGTCACCCGGACCGGACCATGGCCCGGTTCTCGGTCCAACCAGTCAGACCTGCTGATCCGATCCGGTTTTTGTTACCATGATTCCTATAGAAAGCAATAATTTTAGTAGTATAGCAAGTTGGATTTTTTAATTATTATTTCTGCTTGAATACTCTATATTTTTAGATTATTGAAACAACTAATTGTGTTTGTCACAATATAAAACTTTAATTTTATAAACTGATGTATTTCAAAATTGCGTGAGAACGACGTGACTCGTGCGAATGCGCAGGTATCTTGCTAGTTTGTAAACAAAAATAAATCCAATTCATGTTTTTCATTTATATTAATATATAAATATAAATATAGAAATATTCTATATATATATATGTGTGTGTGTTGGGTGCCAAATTTCAAATTTGGGTTCTCGACAATATGCCAAGAATTCGACAGGCAGGGGACCTGAATTCAGAGTAAATGACGAAAAATAAACTAAGTTTGAAAGACTGAAGACTTGACGGTTATTCGACGAGACGAATGAAACATCGAAGATGTCAGTATAGAGGCAGTCGAGTTATGCTTCGGTTTTTAGAATTACATGTAAAAACTCGACAGGAAGTGTTACTGTCAAAGTTTAATAGTAACTTAGTAAATATAACTGTCGACTCAATGTCCGTACACATGTCAGGTCGGATATCCGTATACATGTCCTAACACATGTCTATAAATAGTAGTTCAGACGATATAATAAAGGTTGGATACTTGGTCTAAATTTCCTAACATCTCACCGTCGAAGCAGATTAACGGAAAAACAATCAAAGTATGTCTTCCACCTTTTTTTTCATTAACTATATTGCAATAAAATTCAATTTACTTTTATTTTGTCTTGCTCTAAATTTTACATTCCTGAGAATCTTTTATGCATTGTATATTTTGCCTATTTACAATGTTCGTATTTACTGCATTCAAAAGTCTTTACTGCTTTGTTTATTCTTATGCTTTCTTTGATTTTTCCTTCATTACAATGTTCTCAACCATTTCAATTCCAGTATTTTACTTCACGTTCTTATTCTTCTTTTCTTTACATTTGTTTTTTGCTATTTATTGTTCCAATTATTTTTCTTTTACTGCCATTTGCATGTTCTTTAAATGCATTCTGTTAAGTTCATCATCCTTTAAAAGCTTTATTTGTCATTTAAATGATGATTGCATGTTCATAGTTTTGTCTGCATATTTACTGCAAATTGTTAAATTCAATTACTTGTTAGTCAAGATATTGGCTTTCGATGGCCAATCTTATTTGCTTATGTTAAATTGTCATTACAACAACAGTCCATTTGTTAGTTGGTAATTCTTAATTCAAAAATTGGCAAAGTGTAATAAAATGGCTTAAAGGCCAAGAATATTCAAAATTAATATCACATCAGAGAATAAGACCGTTAGCATTTGAAAACTGTTGTCTGCAAGCAAGATTACCATGTAACTCGTCGAACACATAATCGTTTGAAATCTAATTATTTATTTGTTTGACGAATTTGGTAGAATTATACTATAAACCAAATTTCTTAGTAAACAATATGTTTAATAATTTTTTAGATTTTATATTTACTAATGTTCATGTACATATATTGTTATCTATTAAAAAAATGTTTTAGAGATGTGTTTTTAGTTTGGACTTTTTAAATTACAATAATATATTTATTATATTTTAAAAAAATTATTTTCATATCCGTATTGTTGGAACACACGCACACAAGACTCTAAAGATAAACAGACAGCGAACACACGCACACACGCGAGGAAGTAAAAGAGACACGATTTACGTGGTTCGGCAAGTTGTGCCTACGTCCACGGGAGCTGTTGCGGCTATTTTCTATGATATCGAAATAGGGTTACATAAGCGCAGTATTTATACTGTTCACCACTGGATAGAAATTACATTAGTATCTGCTCTGCTCGAGCGTCAGCCCAACTTCCAACAACAATATGAGCCATACTCAACACGTATTGTATCCTATTTTTTCAATAAACAATGTGTCGTCGTATCGGACTTGTATCGTGTCTGTGCCTTATAGGTATTGAGACTACAAAATAAGCAGTGAAATTCGATTGACAAATAAGAGCTACTCCTTAGTGCTTAGCACAGTATTACATCCCACCCGGATGACATTCATGATGACCGGTGGCGAACCTGTGTATACCCTTAAATTTTTAAAATTTCACCTACATTTTTATATAATTTTTTTTGACCCACCTCAATTTAAATTTTTGCACACCCTGGCCCATACACTTTCAACTCTCTCACTTAGATAATATTTGGTTGGAGGTGAATGGAGGGGAGAGGAGGAGTTATTTTAAATTTTCTATGTTTGGTTCAATTTTTAGGAGAGGAGGGGAGCAAAACCTCTCCTAGCTCAATTTTTGCTCTCATCCAATGTTGAGAATTTTTGGAGGGAAGGGGAGGGGAGCTTAAATCATTTAAAATAAGGTTTAATTATGCTGGAGGTCCCTGAACTATTTGGGAATTTTGAAATAGGTCCCTGAACTATTTTTTTTTAATTAGGTCCCTGGATTATTATTATTTTTAATTGGGTCCTTCCGTTAAGTAACTGTTAGTGGTACATTAAGTCATCTTTGGCGTGGGTGTGACGTGGACGCGACATAAATTTTGAAATAGGTCCTGAACTATTTTTTTAATTTGGTCCCTAAACTATATTTTTTTAATCAGGTCCCTAAACTATTTTTTTAATTTGGTCCATAAACTATATTAATATTAATCATGTCCAGTTTGCTTTCATTATTTTTCCTTTAATTTATTGTTTTTAAATTAATTAATTAATTTATCGTTTGAACCAATTTAATTTTTGTGGAACAAGAGGGATAGCTTTGTCACGCACAGGGCCTTATGCGATGCCTTAGACCAATTTTTCTGGGAACCAATTTTTTTCTACGATGCAAGCTTCCCTTGGACCAAACATGGGAACACATTTTTCTTCAATTTTATGGCCAATAACGTCACTGAACAAAGGAGATTTCTCTTGCTAAAGTAACACTTCAAAATTTCTTGGTCTTAAGCTAAAATAAAATAAACATCAACAAAAAATAGGACATTGTCTAGTTCATTGGACTTTAAGCCAAAATAAACAGTAGCAAAAAGTGGTGGTTACGTCGAAACCACAGTTAGAAAAAGCAAAATAAACATCAACAAAAAGTAGTAGTCACATGGCCACCCGAAACATAAACAAGTCTAGCACAGCTGTGAACCATTACTTCCATCTTGGCTTTGTTGTTGGGAGCTTAGTTCTTTTCAGTGTTGAATTAAAGTTGGGAGCGGATTGTGACTGTGTCTCTACAGAGCTGTCTTGGGCTCTCCCTCTTCCTCTTGATCTGCCTCTCCCTCTTCCTCTTCCTCTTGCTGAACCATCACTTCCAGCAACATCAGGTCCAGTTTCTATAGTAACTTCAGTAGGTGCTGCAACATCAGATCCAGCAGCAGTAGTGGGTTGTACAACATCAGATTCAACATAAGTGGGTTGTGCAACATTAGATTCAGACCCTCCAACAGCAGGAGCCTCTCCAACAGCAGCTGCAACATCGGGTCCATCAACCAAAAAAAAAAACCAAATCAAAATACATGAGATCCATAAGCAGTGCAACCTCAAATCCAGGAAAAGGAAAAAAATCAAAACACATCACATCCTTACCATCACTTGCAGATTCAGTTACATGTGGAGGTTGTTTGCAAGTGGTTTTATTGTGGCCAACTTGCTTGCACCTTGTACACCTTATTATTGTGCCAACTCTTGAAGATCTTGATGAGTTTGGATTTTCATCATGCTCCCTCCTCCTTAGCTTCCTTGGTCTCCCAGGCTTGGGTCTATGTATTGGAGGGAGAATCTTATCAAAGTTCAACGTTGGCCATAAATTCTGCCCATTAATTGGATTGACCACCGGGCTATAACATGCCAAATATGCAACAAGCGTATAGTAGGCACTAATGTAGTCCTCTGGGTTACCCCCTTTAAAAAATATGCAACCGCAAGCATGCCTACATGGTAATCCAGTTAGTTCCCAAAACCTACAACTACAACTACCCCTCTCCAAATCAACTGTGAATTTCTCAGATATATGCCTGTAAGTATGCTCCACTTCAAATGACCACTCTCCAGCCATCTTGCATTTCCAATGTCTTGAATTAATTACCTCTGTATCTAGTCTTTTCTTAGGCTTTGGCAAAATCTTTCCCCTGTACCTCTCACCCCTGACTCTTTTCTCAGTAAATCTTGTCATCCAATAGCATCTAATCCACTCTAACATAGTCAGAATAGGTTTGTCTCTAGCCTCCAATATTCTTCCATTGAAAGCCTCAGATATGTTGTTCATGAGCATGTCACTCTTTGGATAAAAACTAAAATGTGAACGTGCCCACAACCTAGGATCCAATTGACTCATCTTGTCATGACATTCTTTTTTAAGCTTCTCCAACTGCTTCATTTTCTTCTCCCAGTCTTGAACATAAGTTGCTTTTGCAGTGCTCATAATCAAGTCTTTCAATGCTGACCCACCTCCAAACTGTTTTTTACAATTAGCATACAGATGCCTAAGACAAAACCTGTGGTCAACACCAGGCATTAGCTCCTCAAAGACCTGGACAAGACCCTGCCAACACAAGTTCATACTTTAACAACACAACTACCATGGGATTCAAAAAAAAAACAAAAAAAAACAAAATACTTAAGGGAAGCATGTACCTTTTGCTGATCAGAGATCCAAACAAATCTGTTTTCTCCTTGTGATCCGATATCTTGTAGCAAGAGAGTAAGAAACCAGCCCCATGAGTCTTTTGTTTCAGCTTCAACTGCAGCAACTGCTATAGGGAAATAATTATCATTAGGATCCCTTCCAACAGCAACCAACAATTGTTGTCCATATAAACCCTTTAGGTGACAACCATCAACACCAATAATGGGTCTACAAGCAGCCAAAAATCCCGTTTTCACAGCATCTATGCACATGTATAATCTCTTAAACCTAGGCTCATGGACTAGTGTAGGTCTGTCTACCATCACTTTTATGGTCGAACCAACATTTTTATTTCTAACCTCCTCACAATAATCCCATATTCTAGCATATTGCTCAATAGCTTGGCCTTCCAGTCTTTCAATTGCCTTTCTTCTTGCCCAATATGCCTTATTAACAGAAATTTCAGCCATGTAATTGTCCTTCACATCTTGGATAACATTACCAAGACTCTTCTTCTACTTTAACCTCATTGTCTTGGGATAACTTATCAAAGAACCCAATTTGAAGAGGCCAAACGCCCTTTAAATGTTCTCCCACAATTGTGAATTCCATTAAGCCTTTTAAGTTGGTAAGTCTCCTCATTACCAACTTTACTGACAAATGCCATCCAGTCACAAAATTCACCATTGCACTTCACTCTACACCTTAGCTTGTCATTTTTAACATATCTTATATCCCTGCCATTCAACAACGCCCATTCCTTCATAGCATCTTTGAATTGCTTGAGTGACGTAAACTCAGTCCCAACTTTCCAATTGTATTCCATGCACATCTCTGCAGGATTAAACATATCATGCTTATGCTTGCTTTGTTCATCATCTTCAGATCCATCAATATCAGATCACGCTTTAGTTTATTATCCATCGATATTTCCCCTTCAACTTCAATTCTTTGGAGTTTTGTCAATAGCTTGGACATTGGGGATTGATTACGCTTCATTAACTATGTTTTCTCGAACTTCAAAATAATCCTCATGCTCCCATCATCTAAGACTATCATCAAGTTTGCCCTCCACAACAAATTCATCATTGCTCTTTGTTATCATTTTCAATGTCATTTTCAGAAGGAACAAAATCTAGATCATTAGAGGTGACCTCAATGCCATTAGATTCCTTATACCGTCGACTACATATATCTTTACTTGCTTCATCGTTGTACTCAAGACTAAATTTGCCATAGACATGCAATCAGAGTCTGACTTGAGTTCCTTTAGCCCGGTGTTCAAGGTTTTTCCTGCTCCACGTGCACAAATCTTCATATAGCCCTTGTATCCTAACTCCTTCAATGTAGCTGTTATCTCTTGGAGTGACCAATGATCCAGGTCAAACTCAAGTCCTTCCTTTGTCCTACCTCCTAAATATTGATGACCAATTCTCCCCTTCAAAAGCGACCTCGTGATGAAGTTCAACCTCAAATTTAGGGTCACCCATTTCTGAAATGCAAACAAAAATAAAATGGACTTCAGCAACATCAATTCCAAATCATGGCATTATGCCAAAACAGGTTCCATTTTTTTGTGGGTAGAGTTATGGATTGGGTTCCATCTACAACATTTGACAGACTTATTTGCACAAAAGAAATGCCATATTCCAGTTCAAAAATTCACCAATCCTCTCCCACTAATTCTATGCACCGCATACAAAGCAAGCACATAATTAATTGACATATATTCCACTAACTCATCGCACCAAACAGGTGCTATTTCATTGCATTGAAATCTAATAAAATGGGTTATTCAAGAAAAACAAATGGAAGAAGGGAAGAAGATAAACAAATGGAGGCTTGGAAATGGGAACAGGGAAGAAGATAAACAAATGGTTTATTCAAGAAAAAGGTATCACCCCCACCACTACAAAACAACAAAAAGGTATCAAATAAATACAAAACAAACCACTTGGGACCACCACGTACTTCAAAACTGAGAAACTAAAAAAGAAAGTGCAAGAAAACTATAAAAACAAAGGAACAGAGGAAGACGATAAAGGCATCAGGCAAAAACAAATGTTAAGGTTCCACCCACCACTACAAAACAAAAAAAAGGTATCAAATAAATACAAAAGGATTTCGGGACCGTACCTTGGAGAACCAGCGCCGAACACGAAAGGATTTCGGTGGTGCTCCGTCGCAAACGCTGCGGAGGAGATGAGACAGATTAGGGTATCGCTGCTGGATGAAACACAGGGTTTTTTTTATTTTTTCCCTTTCGGTTCATTAGACACATCATTATTTTTTTTATTTTTTTATTTAATATTTAATTAAATATGTGGAAATATTTAATGACATGGATATTAGGTAGATAATGATGTGTCAATAATGGTTTCCACGTCACAGTCCACGTCAGCATGACTTAACAGCCCACTAACAGTTACTTAACGGAAGGACCCAATTAAAAAAAAATAATAATCCAGGGACCTAATTAAAAAAAAATAGTTCAGGGACCTATTTCAAAATTCCCAAATAGTTCAGGGACCTCCAGCATAATTAAACCTTAAAATAAAATGACTTAAATAATCTTATATAATATATAATATAAATAATTATAAGAATATGTAAGTAATATAAATGATGGATTTGTTTTTCAAGACATGCAACACAAAGTTGTAATTTAATGCAATTTTTGCATAGCTTAATCGTTTGAGAATATTATTATGATTTTACTTTTTGTTACCGCCAGTAGTCCCTTATTTTTTTTTTAACAATAATAACATATAATTTTAAAAAAAATTGAACGAGTAAATTCAGGAGCGGAGCCAACAATTTTTTTTAGGGGACCATGACATTACTTAAATATATAATATATATGGTAGCTGGGATCAATGTCATGTGCTTTCCCATCTCATTTCCGGCATAAGGTATATCATATGATTTTTGGTGAAGCGGACATCAGGTGGCGATTCATTCCCAAGGGGACGAAAGGGAGGCTAATTCTGTATCGGATTTGCTTGCTAGAGAGTGTTGCTTTTTTTTTTTTTTTTTTGACGGTGAGAGTGTTGCTACGAAGAGTCAAATTGTATTATTATTATCTAATATCTATGACTCTGTTCCTACTTTCCTTTGGGCTTTTATTTTCCCACTTTCCCTACTTAATTTTACCACCTCCTCTTTTATTTGAAAAGTCAATAATACCCCTCCTCTTTCCCCTAACTCCCTCTTTTTCTTCCCCACCTCCCCTCCCCTCCCCCATTCATTCTTTAGCAACTTCATTCCCCTCTCTCTCACGCTCAATCTCTCCTACAACATCTCTCTCTCCCACAACACCGTTTGTCGAATTTCTGAGGTGCGGCAACCCTATTTTTTTTCCTACGAATTACAACATTCCGGAATCTTGTTTTCGGACGATTTCGTTAACAAGAATCCGGACGTTATAAAATTCTGGATTCTTGTTGACGGAGTAGATCCAAAACAAGATTTCGGAAGTTATATTATTTTAAATCATCCGGATTCTTATTTTCGATGAGTACCAGAAGTTAGTTTCCGGAGGTTATTAATTCAGTTTGAAATTTTATAAATTTTTTGTTGATGTAGGCACATTTCCAGGAATCATAACCATGAGTTATGTTCTTGTTTTTGTGTTTGTCAATGGACGAATTACAACAGGTGACAAAGACATCATATTTGAGGCGATACCCTTAAATCGTTTAGGGCTTCAAAGGGCATCACACTTCATGCCTTAAAGAGACAAGTTAACGACACGGTGGTTAAATACGGAGACACCAGAAGGGTGTCTAATATCCATTATTAATACCCTATTTGTTAGGAACACAGACGTCTTCAATATGATGTCTGAAATCATAACCGTGAGTTATGTTCTTGTTTTTGTGTTTGTTAATGGACGAATTACAACAGGTGACAAAGACATCACATTTGAGGGCGATACCCTTAAATCGTTTGGGGCTTCGAAGGGCATCACACTTCATGCCTTAAAGAGACAAGTTAACGACACGGTGGTTAAATATGGAGACACCAGAAGGGTGTCTAATATCCATTATCGATACCCTATTTCTTGGGAACACAGACGTCTTCAATATAATGTCTGAAACTTCAACATAAAGGCGATGTCGAGACGATGTTCGCAGTCCATGAGCAATATACTAGCCTCGAGTCAATTGAGTTATGCGCAAGTTTAGTGAGAAGTCCCGATCAGATTATCTCTCTCCTCAGGAAACCAAGATCAGTCGACGAAATCATCACACTGTCTACTGACCCCACTAGCTTGACACAACCTTGATGTTTTGTTGTATTTCTCAAGTGTTAGGGTTTCAATTAACTATGTTTGTTGTATTTGTCAAGTGTTGGGGTTTCCTGTGTTTGTTTTATTTGTCATGTTACAATTCCGGAATATTCCAGTTAATTGAATAACGCTTTAATTTATGTCAACCAAAATATATATTTATATATAAATATAAATAATATGTTTGTTACAAACAAAACAAAATACATGTGATGATCATAGAAATAAAGAATGCGCTAGATCTAATTGCAGGCCCCAGATCTCTTTCTTCGGACATATGTCTGAGGGCAATGATGATCGGGACGCGCTAGTCTCAAAAGCTCCTACACGAGTTCCCAACCCTTTGTGTCTGGCTGTATCACCAGGTGCCCCTCTAACAATCTCTGACCGATCTCATACGCCCTGATCCATCTCGTATCCTACAACAATATATATATTATTAGTTAATCAGTACTTTATAAAATATAACAAAATAAGAATAATAATTCCAACATACCTCTGATGGCCTCGCTGGCTCTGGTGGGGCTGGAGTTGGCTTGGGGCTGGGCTGGCTCTGGTGCTAGAATTGGTGGTGCTAGAGCCGATACATTTTGTGAGTAAATGTATGGGTGAGAGATCCTATGGAACCACTCCATGTAACCTGGCTCCACGTCTGCTGTCTCTGTGCCACACTGACCACCCTCGATGACATGCTCGTCAAAATGAAGCTCGACTGCAATCTGATGCTGCGAGGATCCTCGGGAATACGCTGCACATATCCAAACTGGCACAACACCCTGTCTAGCAGGTAGGGAAACATCAAAGGCCCAAACCGGATGAATCCTCTGAATAAACATATAGCCTGGAACTCGCGTTGTGCTCTATGATCCGCATACGGGTCCCAGGTAAGTTCCTCAGCAGTCAATCTATCCAAAACATGCTTGTATGGCTCCACCAATCATACATCCCTAATCAGCTTCCAACGACAGGCTCGAGGTCATGGCTCGTGCTCTGTGATCCGAATACGGGTCCCAAGTAATCTCCTCAGCAGTCAATCTGTCCAAAACATGCATGTATGCTCCACCAATCATGCACCCCTAATCAGCTTTCAACGATAGGCTCGGGGTCGTGGCTCCTGGTAGTCAAGCTCGAGCTCCCTAGTGTCGAATGCAACACCCTAGAAGTGCTCGTATTTCCATGCCTGTATGATAAATGTCAAGTCAAATTCTTTTCATTTGTATGTTACATGCATAAAAGTATTTTAAAACAACGACATTCTTACCTGTAAGAAAGTCATGTATGATGCCACTTGCCTCGTCCTATATCTTCTGGCCTCCCTGAGCTGGTCGTACAAGAATGCTAATGCCATCGCTCCCCATATATAAGTCCAAACACTGCTCAGGACCCTAAACATATCCAAGTATGCCATCCGTGTCAAAGACTGGCTCTTGTCGGCAAAGATAGTGCCGCCGACTAGGTGCAGCAGGAACGCCCTAGCTGCCATGTCCCACTAGCTATCATCGCAGCACCTAGGGTATACCACTCTCCGCAGCCAGTCGAGACAACATGTGGGTCCCCAGTTCTTCTCAACTTCAGCCCGTGCATCAACCATGGGGACGCCTAACAGGTCGTGCAACTAAACATCAGTTGTCTCCTTATCCAATGCAGGCATGATGAAGAACGCCCTTGTGACTGGAATATGAAGTATCTGGGAGACGTCATCCAGAGTGGCCGTCATCCCCCAGGCAGGTAGGTCACTACAAGAAAATTCGGATTTACCGACGGGCATATACCGACGGTCAGAGACCGTCGGTTAAATGTTGGATTTTCCGACGGCCAAGCCGTCGGTAAAACAATAAGTCCGTCGGTAAATTTACCGACGGTCAATGCCCGTCGGTAATTTCAAAGATATTTCATTCTGTGGCGTATTTTCAAATACCGACGGCCTTATACCGTCGGTAAGTTAAAAACCCGTCGGTAATGCGAGCAGTTCTGACGGCCTAGGCTGTCGGTAAAAAGCCGTCGATGTCTGCGCGATAATAATCGAAGCCAGGCATTCCCTTTCTCCTCCATCTTCATCCCTCTTCTCTTTCACTTCCCTCTCTTCCTCCGCCCCACCACTACGCCGCCACCACCACCACGCCCACACCACCACCAGGCCGCCACCACCACCACCACTCTATTCTCTCTATTCTCTCTGCTCGTCACTATTCTCTCCTCCTTCTTCATCCCTCTTCTCTTTCACTTCCCTCTCTTCCTCCGCCCCCACCACTACGCCGCCACCACCACCACGCCCACACCACCACCAGGCCGCCACCACCACCACCACCACTCTATTCTCTCTATTCTCTCTGCTGCATCCTTTGTTCTCACTGTTCTCACTCTTTCTCTCCACCACCACCACCACCACCGCGCCACACCACCACGTCTTAGTCGCCACCACCACCGCTGGGTTTCCTCCGCCACCACCACCACCACCGTGTTCCGTCTCTCTGTCTCTCATCTCTCTCTCTATCCGCCGCCACCTCCACGTAACACCATCTCGCCACGCCACCTCCACAAAGACCACGCGTCCGCCGCCACCACCTCCACAAGACCTTCCGCGCCACCTCCGCAGACCGCGGGTCTGCCGCCACCTCTGCCTCCACCGTTTATTCTCTGTCTCTATTCTGTCCTTCTTTGTTCGTGTTTTTTTCTTCCGAATCCCAAATTGATTTGGTGTTCCTTTTCGATGTTTCAGGAACGATTGAAAGTTCTTGAAGTGATTTGAAGGTTTTTGACGTGATTTTGAAGGTTTTGGTGCATCACAGGTATTCTTTTGTGGCTTGACCTCCAATTTTGTGTTCTGTGATTTTGGGAACTAAGGTTTGTTTGTATTCCCTGTTGTTGGTATTTGATTTTTGTTTTAGTAGCTTTGCAAGAGTAGCACTGCGTGAGATTATTAGTTGTTTGATGGTTGTTCTGCTGTTATTGATTTTGTGGATTGTTAGTTGTTTGACGGTTGCTCTGCTCTTATTGATTTTGTGGATTGTTAGTTGTTTTAAAAGTTTAGGATACTTATATTATGTCCAAGGTTAAAAGTTTGTCTTAAGCATGCTAATTAGAAGGGAAAAAAAAACAATTCTAGTTGGCGCATCCTGCTCGGTTAGCATCATGATTTGAAAAAAATATTGAAAAAAATATTGGAATAAAGTCTTAAATACTGCAAACCTATGCCTTTGTTCGTTTTGTTGTAATTCGATTATTTTCAGTTTATATGCTCATGACTGACCAATGTTGACAACAAATAGACAATGTCTTTAGATGGAAACAGTGGTCGAGGTAGGGCTTCCAGGAGGCCGATGATGTCTGCAAGGGAGTATCGGAATAGCTTTGTGACGATTGAGGATCGCGATGCTCGCCATCGTGATCCTCCTATGCCTTCTAGGAGGCCGATGATGTCTGCGAGGGAGTATCGAAATAGCTTTGTCATCAGGACTAAGGATCGTGCTGAGGATCGTGATTTGATGAACCAAAGATGGTGATCCCAGGAGGCCTGTAGCTACCGGTGATGCTCATCGAGGACATACATCGTTCAGTCTCCAGCGATGACGATGAGATCTTGGAGTATACTCCATCCACACCGAGTATTCTCCAATCGGAGAGGATTACACTCGACCTCACGGAGTATTCTCCAATCGGAGAGGATTACACTGGCCCACACCAAAATATTCTCCCACCGTAGCGCATTACACTCCATCGACTCCTTCTGAGGATTCTACCGCCGATTTTGTCCTGGGGACCCCTCAAGCCCGCCACTAGCTAGCCTCTATTTTATATTATGCATGTTATGTACATTAGTATTTGACTGCTTTAAGATTTTAATTGGATAAATGTATTAGGATAATATATGATGTATGTCTTTACATTTGTGCTTTTCTATTTAATTTTTGTCTTAAGCCTAAGTTCCAATTATTCCAACGTTTCAACGATTGTTCGCGAAACCAGGCCGCCACCACCACCACCACCACTCTATTATGCTCTATTATATGTTTTACATGAGGAGGTTAAATAGCTTTTGAGAATTCATGATTTGATAAAAATAGTGAAAGCCAAAAAGCTTATTTGGGTTTATTTGGAATTATTTTATAACATGATTGTTGTTTGGTTGGCATCCTGCTCATTTTTGTTGATTGCTATTTGGTAGCTTGTTAGTTAAAATTTTCTATGTTTTTTCTGTATTTTTAGTTCGAGGCCACGACATTGCTCGAGGCTGCCACTCACATCGAAGGGCGTGGACACTCTCTTGTTACGAGAATTAGGTATGCACTCTAACGAAATGTCGGTTGACTCATTGGGTGGAAAAGGGTTGGTGTTGACCCCCTTGCACACATATTTATTTGATTTGCTTCATAGTTCTCTCCAGAGAGAGAATTTTGAGGTGATGTGTGTTTTGGCTAACAAAGGATGTTTTATGTTGAAGTGATGTATAGTTGTCGTAGTTTTCGAACAAGATATCAATCCACATTGAAATTGATTTTCGATTCAAAATTGAATTCAATTGAAGAGTAA
Source organism: Calophaca sinica (assembly GCA_037113605.1). Taxonomy (NCBI): domain Eukaryota; kingdom Viridiplantae; phylum Streptophyta; class Magnoliopsida; order Fabales; family Fabaceae; genus Calophaca; species Calophaca sinica. The sequence goes on from CM073737.1 coordinate 15,566,465, forward strand.
CTCTATTTTTTTAAAAAAAACATATTTTTTTTTAAAAAACAGTAGTAGTTCTAGTGGTCGACTCGCTTTTTTTAAATTGAAGTAATTTTATTATTAACAAAAGGTACCAGAATAAGAAAGGGTAACGCAGATAAAATACGAGCTTGTTTTATAGCAATCGTAATTAATCGTTGTTGTTTTAAGGTCAATCTATTCACGCGTCTAGATAATATTTTTGACGAATTCGAGGGGTCCCGTTGAGTTCTTCATAATCATAATATTTTGGATTCGTATAAATGACTCAATAGATCACCTTTTCCTATGTTTCAAAAAATCCCATTTCATTTTTTTTTAATGATGTTTTTGAAAAATGAACTTCATTAATTGATTCAAAACCCCTCTTTCTGGATAATATATGTCGATACTTTTTCTTTTAAGTTGAAAGAAAAGTAAAAGAGAGAAGGAATCACTCGATTTACTTCTCTCCACAGCAGGAACTTTGTTTGATGTATATTTTATGTTAGAGTAAGGTAGCATGTAGATTATTCATTTAGCAAGCAACACATAAACTCAATTTCAGTAAGTGAATCTCTGATCCTATGTTCATGCTACGTCTCGCTATACTTGTAGAAACCAATTTATATTGAGATAGTAACCATATTAATCTCCAAAATATTTACAGATTATAACTATATACTATACTGTAAATATAAACAACGTTTATTAAACTAAAAAATTTAACATATGAAAGACATATTATTACACAAAGACATGAATTCTGTAGAGGAAATTGATTCCCAAATTAATCGTATCAGACACTAATTATAAACTATTAAAATCCTATATTTGATGAATTTAATTATGTGATGATCTTATTTTTTTTTAAAAATAATAAAGTAACCAATTTTATGTTGTTTAGAGATACCATCAACTTGAACGTGACAAAAACACAAGAAAGGGGGGGTTTGAATTGGGTTTTAAAAAAACTTTTTCGCAAATACAAATGTTTATGAAAAATAACTATTGAATGAACTGTGCAAGGAATAAAGAGTAGAGAGAAGAAAGAGACACAGAGATTTATACTAGTTCACTATCACCTGATAGCTACGTCTAGTCCCTTCACTCACTTGAAGGATTTCTCCACTATAATCAACTGATTACACTTGAGAGTATATTTACGCTAACTGGCTATACTCACAACTTCTTAGAAACGACTCGATGCAGTTGAGCCTCTAAGGTATACAGCCACTCTTGGGCTAAGTGCTGATTCAAATAAGAGTTTTGAAACAATATAGAGATAACTCTCTTGAGAGGATTTACAATGAAAATACTTTTAGCACAAAATAACTTTCTTAAAGAAAGAATAAAGCAAGAAGTGCCTTGTTCAAAGATCTCGAGAGACTTGGATGAATTCTTGATTGCTCACCGTCTCTTGATTGGGTAGTGTTTGAGAAGATAGATGTTGATGCTCTCACTACTCGTAAAAATATTCAAGTTGCTAGCTTGCGTACAACTATGTTGAAAATCGTTTGTTGTTCTCAATATATATTACTTGATGTATGAGGTAGGATATATAGCTAGGATTGAAAAAGTGCCGTTGTGACACAACGTCTCTTTTGTCCGAGGTCAAAGCTTGAGATCCTGGAACTTTGGCTTTTGCGTGTTACGCCGCTTTCAAGACCGAGAAAAGCATTACGAGTATTATACGCAATGTCGAGAACTTTGTCCTTAGTGAGCTTTTCAAAATATAGACACTTCAAGCACAAGTTTCCTTGATGATTTTATCCTTTGACATTCTTCTTGTCTAATGATACCTCGTATAACAATGTACTTCAATTTCACTATCGAGCTCTTCGTTCAAAGACTTCACTGCTCACCGTAATCAAGTATTCTTCAATACAGAAATGAGAGGGCTATCACATAGCGATTCTTGTTGAAGCACAATAAGTCTTCATGGAGTGCACTTAGTGGAATCTGTTGTATTGTTGACTTGCACTGCAGAGTTGACCAACCAGATTGTGACTATGCTCTAACAGAGCGTTGACCATCACAAGAGCGTTGACCAAACAGATTTGGAGTCTTCGAAAGAGCGGTCACCAACAGTTGGCCGAGTCAAATCATGTCTTGCATCATATACCGTAGTGTTGACCAACAACGAGAATGTTGACTAACTCCAGGCGTTGACCAAGCAGATTCTATGTGCCAAGAATCGTGAGCCGAGCCAGGACTTTGATGAGTGAAGTTCAAGATTTCACTAAGTCTTCAAGCAAATTTCTCACGAGTATAAATACTTTCTACACACTTATAACCATGTTAGAGAATAAATTGTTCTCTTAATCTTTGTTATCATCAAAACAATTAAGGGTTATTGTTTCAATCCACTTGATTCCAACAATCTCCCCTTTTTGATGATGACAAATACATATATTGATGAACAATTTTTCTTTATAAAAAATATTTATTCAGATGATTTGAGGCTCCCCTGAATTAAGCATATATAAATATTTCTAAGTGTAACAGAGCATAAGATATTACAAAGATATAAGTTTGAGCATACAGAATATATTAATCGGAACACATAATGTATGCATGATGACACTTGGTTGATACACTAGGTTCATCAATTGCTTTATACTCTCTATATTCTCTCTATATTCTTCTCCCCCTTTTGTCATTAGACAAAAAGGTTAAGACAGAAATAAAGAACATCACAGTCAAAACAGTATAAAGAAAGATAAAGAGAAAACTTTAAGTGTCATAAATAAATTTCATTAGAAATAAAAACAGAGTGAGCAAATAAACAAAAAACAAACTTAAAGGAAATCTATCAAAAGGGAGAAAACTAAAAGGTAAAAAGCCTAAGGTTTTCTAGGGCTTGTCCATCTTCTCCAAAACTTGCTGTAGTAAAGTAGTTAGCAAGTCAAGCCTACGATCAGTAGTTTCAGAGTGTTGTTGAGAGGCTTCCATAAACCTGTTGAATTTGTTGCTATCATCCACAAGTTTGTCATACACTTCCTTCGGTATCACTACTGATTGGCTTGTAGAGGCAGAGCCAGATGAGGATGGTTGAACAACCATTGCAGTAGGATCGGGAGGAGGTGTTACGAGGTTCTCTTGGAGGAGTAGGAGGGCGAGGAGGAGGGGAGGTTGAGTTCGGGTTCCCAAACAACATTGACCTCTTCTCTTGGAGGAACTCGCCATTTCATTGCAAAGATGCCATCTCCTATTTCTTTCTTCTTGTTCTTGCCTGTGCTTGTCAAACCAAGTGTTCACAGACACCCGGTTCTCATACCGATCTTCTTGGCAAGATCATTGACTACTTCATCAATTGTCTTCTCCAAGGAAACCCCGAAGCGAGATTCCTCATATCTTGCGGCTTTGAAGTACTCAATGCTATCAATTAAATTTGGAAAAGCGTTGGGCACAATTCTTGGTTCGAAGACCAGGCTCGGAAGGATCTAGGGTGCGGTGAGGAGAAGTGGCGGTGGCTCAATGATCTCTACATCGAGTCGATTCGGAAGAAAGATTACGAGCGCTTCATGGGCCATATCAGCAGAGAGATCAATAGTATCATCCCCACGGGTTCTCGCAGCGGTCTGGTTCTCCTTGGAGAGGAAAATTTGGAGGAGAGAACGGTTGAGACATGAAGGGTACCATTATGGGAAGTCTGAAGAGGAGTCGAGGAGAGGTTGCAAAATGCGAAGAGGTTGAGCTTCACACACAACCATATTGCAGATTCAAGAGATGAAGACTCTTGAACCCTGGACTCAGTCAGGTTTCTCGAAATGGGCTCGATCTCACAGGGTATGTTGAGGTGCGGTTGTTGGTGAGGGGTGAAGCGGGTCTAGGTGGAGAAGCTGGTTTGGGTGGTGATTTAGGTGGTGAAGGTGTTTGGGTTTGTAGAGGAGATGATGGAGGGGTAGTTTCAGTTTGAGGTATAGTGGAATTTGGGGGTAAAGAGGGTAAGGGTTCAATATAGGCAATTTGATCCTGTGGTTGAGGTCTTTGTCTAGTCCTCGAGGAGCAACATCATCTTCATCGGATGAAGAGGAGTCCGAGGGTAAAGTAGGCAAGGGCTTTTTGGTAGGTATATGTGGTTGTTTACATTTGTGGTGTGGGTTTTGGAGTAGGTGTTGGTTTAGGTGCGTAAGCAGTTGGGGTGTTGGATTGGGCAAGGGTTGTGGATTGAGGTTTGGCGGTTGTGGTGTAAGTGGGGGTGCATGAATAGGATTAATGGGTCGAGATGGAGGGTTCAATAACAGTAGAAAGCGGCGAGCAGGGCAGTTGATAAGTAGTATCAAATAAATCAACTACCTTATCAATTACCTTCTTCCTTTTTGCGGCGAGGGCATCTCCAACCTTGTGTATCCTTTTCAAGGGTGGTTTTACGGCGAGGATCAGCAGGTGGTCCTTGTTGTTGTAGTTGTGGTCCTTGTAGCAACCTCGTGAGACATCGAGGTGGGCTCGTGAGGAATAGCCACTCTAGGGTCGAGGTAGGAGCACGAACCGGAGGTGCAAAGGTCTCACGCCGACAAGGCCTGCAGCCAAGCTTGCTTCATGATCTGATCGTGTTTCCTCTAACCTTTCCCTTATCATTTGATCAATCTCCACTTTCTTCTCTTCTTGTTCCTCTGTAAGCATAGAGGGCATGCATGCAGTCTCACCGGGAGAGTGGTGAGGGGTTCTGAGGCAATCTGAATGCACGTGCTTCGAGTGACCCTTCCGGTTGGTCCGGTAGAGACACCAGAGTCAACCACAATCTTCTTCCCCTTCTTCACAACTTTCTTCCTTGCTCCTTCTTCACCTTGTTGAATTGCGGCAAAGAATAGCCTTCTTGGAAAGGAGTCCCATTCTCCTTAGATTGTCTCAAGAGAGAATAGGAATCACCATCGCTTTCAGGGCAAGCCACCTTCCAAGGTGTTGAGACCTTGAAGAAGATTTATAAGCCCTTGGTTCTTCATGATTCTTGACAACGACTTTCCATAAGGGATATTCACATTTTCCCTTTTAAAGAGTACATTAAGTCTCTTCGCGGATGTTCAAAAATCATCTGTGGAAGGTTGATCTTAGCTTTGAGTTCATAATTCCACATTATGAACTTGTAGATCTGGGCGGTATCCACAGAGCGATTTTGGCACCAAGCAATTCATGATGATTCTGAAAAGTGCTCGAAACCTGTTCTTCATGTCCACGGCCTTGGTCCCTCCAGGCTTCTCATAGATAGTCTCATTTACAACATCCCAGCCACCAGCATCCTTTTCCCAACCAGGGGTTTCAACCGCTCCATCATTAGGGCAATGGGTGACCTCAGCAATTAGGTCCTGAGTGACCACAATGCGCCTTGAACATGACTCAGAATGGTCTTATCTTTACTCCAAGCATAAGTCCAGAACTCCTTCACCAGATTCTCATAGACTGAGTTGGTCATGTAGAAGAAATCCATTATCCCCATGTCAATGAAGTCTGCTCTGAAGTCGTATCCTTCATTTGCCATATCCTCAAACCTTACTTCGTGTTCCACCAACACCTTGGAGTCAGAGGGGTGAAGATTTTCTGCGTTACTCTACGCTCTTCTTGAGAACTTGAACTTGCGGTTGTTGTTGTGGAGCGACCATTGTTGAAATCGGAGAAACACAGTGCGAAGATGAAAGGGGTTTAGGGTTCAGAAATGTGTAGACTTCTCTTTGAGAGATAGAGTGGGTAGTGGGTGATGTGAGTGAGTGAGTGGGTGAGTGGGTTATAAACGTGTTCGAGAAGTTTAAGCATTATGCGCCATTTTTCGAAATGAATTTTTGAAAATAAATTTGTCTTTTTCAAACGTGTAACTGTCAAAATTAAAGAGGCGCAGTAAAACTGTCATTGCGCAGTAAAAGCAATTATGACTCAGTAAAAGCAAATGTCAATCACTAACGCATCAACCAGTCTCAGAGAGACACGTGTACTTAAGATTCCCGAGACGGCTATGTAATGAACATACGAGCAGATTAATGAAAAGAATATAACAAGTTAAGATAATCAGCAGATTTAACTACGACAGAGCCAACACACTCAAGCAGAGTCAACAAGTCAAACAAGTCAAAGCGAATCAATTAGTCAAACAGAGTCAACTATCTTCACGCAGAGCCAACTTGTCAAAGCGAGTCATCTATATTCAGATTAAACACCTATTCCTTTATAAGAAGGAAATTCAAGTTCTTTCTTATAAAGTTGAATCTATCTTCAAAGAGGGTTTTGTAAAGATATCGCCCATTGATGGTCGAGTATCAATAAATTTAATTTCAAGAATCCTTTCGAACATAGTCTCTAATAAAATGATGTTTAATTTCAATATGTTTGGCTCGAGAATGCAAAATAGGGTTTTTAGTCAAGCATATAGCGTAAGTATTATCACAGTATATAGGGATATTACTCTCTTTAACTGATAGTCCTCAAGTTGATACTTCATCCAAAGTAGTTGTGAGCTACAACTTGCGGCAGATATGTACTCGCCTGGCCGTTGATAGTGCAATTGTGCTTTGTCTTTTCTTTGGACCAAGAGACAAGATTTGCTCCAAGAAATTGGCGACCACCACTTGTGCTTTTCCTTTCAATTGCCTCCAAAGAAAGTCAGCATCACGTAAACCTACTAACTTGTAATCATCCGAGTTCTTATAAAGCAAAGCAAGATTAGTAGTTCCTTTAAGATACCTAAATATCCTTTTAACTTGATTAAGTGAGATTCTCTAGGATCAGATTGAAATCTTGCACATAAGCACACACTAAACATAATATCGTGCCTTGAGGTCAGTAAGATAGAGGAGTGAACCAATCATACCTCTATATACCTTTTGGTCTACCTTTTTACTTGATTCATCTTTGCCAAGAGCACATGTTGGATGCATTGGTGTGCTCATAGGTTTGGTTTCCTCTAGCTTGAACTTCTTGGCCAGCTTCTTTCACATACTTAGTCGATGGATATAAGTTCCATGTTGACATTGTTTTATTTGATTGCCAAGGAAGAATTTTAGTTCTCCCATCATACTCATCTCAAATTCATTCTGCATAAGCTTAGAGAATTCTTTGCAAAGAGACTCATTAGTAGCACCAAAGATAATATCATCTACATAAATTTGAACTACAATGAAATGCTTTTTAGATGATTTTCTAAAGAGGTTGTATCCACTGTCCTCTTTCAAAACCATTTGACATTAAAAAGGAACTCAATCTGTCATACCAGGCTCTTGGAGCTTGTTTAAGACCATAAAGTGCCTTTTTAAGTTTGAAAACATGTTCAGAAACTCGGTATCTTCAAAACCAGGTGGTTGTTTCACAAACACTTCCTCATTTATGAAACCATTTAAAAATGCACTTTTTACATCCATTTGGTACAAAGTAATGCCATGATGTGCGGCATAAGAGAGTAATATTCTAATAGCTTCAAGTCTAGCTACAGGAGCAAAGGTTTTGTATAATCAATACCTTCCTCTTGTGAGTAACCTTGTGCAACAAGTCTAGCCTTGTTCCTTACCACTTTGCCATCTTCATCAAGTTTGTTTCAAAACCCACTTGGTTCCAATGGCTAACTTGTCCTCTGGAGGAGGCACAAGCTTCCACACATCGTTCCTTTGAAATTGATTTAGCTCTTCTTGCATAGCAATGATCCAACCATCATCGATGAGGCTTCATCAATTGTTTTTGGCTCTATCTCGCAGAGTAAGGCCAGGTCGAGTGTTCTCTCGAGAGAGGATCTTGTTCGACTTTATCACTAGGTTCACCAATGATTTGGTCCTTTGGGTGATGGGGTTTGAACTTCCACCGATATGATTATTTCCTTATCACCGTAATCAGCACCAGAGACTTCACGGAGATCACACCTAAACATCACCGAGTCAAAGACTTGTGATATCAACTCTTGTTTCCTTGTTTATCTGTAAATCAAGAAAAACTTCATCTAGCTCGACGTATCATTGTCGGGCTTTTTATCATCAAATCTTACATGCATAGATTCATCAATAACTAATGTTTCTTTGTTGTATATTCTGTATGCTTTAGAGCTGCGTTGAATAATCCCAAAAAGATAGCTCTATGTGATTTAGAGTCAAATTTTCCTAGACTGCCCTTTGTATTGAGAACAAAGCAGTCACACCCAAATTGATGAAAATATGAAATGTTGGGTTTTCTTCCTTTCCACAATTCATAAGGAGTCTTATTCAAGATAGGTCTAATATAGATTCTATTTTGAATGTAACATGCAAAGGTTTACCGCTTCGCCCAAAAGTACTTAGCAATATTTGTTTCGTGAATCATGGTTACGGCCATTTCTTGCAAAGATCTATTTTTCCTTTCTACAACACCATTTTGTTGTGGTGTTCTAGGGATGAAAAGTTATGAAAAATACCATTTTCTTCACGAAGTTTTGAAAGGATTCATTTTCAAATTCACCACCATGATCACTTCTAATAGTAGTAATACAAAAACCTTTTTCATTTTGCACTTGTTTGCGAGAATCACAGAAAACACCGTAAAGACTTATCCTTGTGGGTTAAGAATTTTACCCATGTCCATCTAGTATAGTCATCGACAATGACTAGACCATATTTCTTTCCAGGCAGAGAGGCGCTCTGGTTGGTCCAAATAAATCTAAATGTAAAAGCTCGAGGGCCTTGAGGTGGAAACAATATTTTTGGAATAAAAAGAAGATTTCGTTTGTTTCCCTTTTTGACATGCTTCACAAAGAGCATCAGATTTGTACTTGAGATTTGGTAAGCCTTTAACAAGTCCTTTCTTGTTAAGCTTTGAGATTAACCTCAAGCTAGCATGACCAAGTCTCTTGTGCGGATCCATTGCTCTTCATCAATTGACAAAAAGCATTTTACATTTTGATCACCAACTCGTAAAGTTTGATTTTATAAATATTGTTCTTTCTCTTTGCTCTAAAGAAAATGGATCCATCCTTTTTGCTTTTGGCTATACATTCATTATTGTTAAAGGCAACATCATAACCACTATCGCATAATTGACTTATACTCGATGAAGTTATGGTTCGGTAGTCAACCAATAAAACATTATCAATAGAGGGTAGAAATTTCTCACCAATTCTTCCACAACCAATGATTTTACCTTTTTGGTTTCCTCCAAAACGAACATTTCCACCTTCTTTAAGTTGAAGATCTTGGAACATACGCCTTTCTCCCGTCATGTGTCGTGAGCACCCACTGTCTAAGAACCAGGACTGGTGTCTTAACTCTTTTGCTAAGCAAATCTGCAACATAGACAATCTTGTCCTTAGGTACCCAAATCTTTTTGGGTCCTCTTTTGTTAGTTCTAGAAGGAGACTTGTCCTTCTCATTTTTCAGTTCATAACATGCACTTCTAATGTTTGTCCTCTGCGTGCATAAAGTACAAAGCAAACAAGCACTATGATTATTAGTATCCTTGGTTTCAGGATGTATATTTTGAAAGGTGGGTTCTTCTGGTTTGTAACCAAGACCCTTTTTACCATTTTGGCTTACGCCCCAAATCATAGATGCTTGTTTACTACGTGTGACACATTCAGCAAGAAATTTTTGAAATCCCTCTTCATATTTTGAAGTGTTGCATTCTACTGATTCCTTCATCATTGAACAAGTACTCACCAATCGGTGGTTTTCGCTTTGAGTTTTTCATTCTCCTCGGTGAGTATTTCAAATTGTTTTTGAAGATTTGAAAATCTTTTTTTCAAGGATTTATACTCATTGTTGAGTTTGGAAGACTCGTCTAACAGCTCATCAAAGGCTAATTGAATATTAGAAGAAATGTTAGAATCTACCTCTTCTTGTTCTTCTTCTTCATTGTCGACTCTATATTGGCCATAAGAGCCATGTTGGCACTGTTCTTCATCATCATCATCGGATGATGACTCGAAATCATCCCATGTAGCCATGAGACTCTTCTTCTTCTTACCCTTAAAGCCACCTTTCCTTGATTTCTCAAGTTGTGGACATTCTGACTTGTAGTGGCCAGGTTTCTTGCATTCATAGCAAGTAACTTGGCTTTTGTCCTTGAAGTCCTTCTTTTCTTTTGAGTCGTGTTTTTCCCTTGAGTCCTTCTTAGGGAACTTTCTTCTAAACCTTCCTTTGCTTTTCATCATGTGTTGAATCTTCCTTGATATTAAGGAGATTTCATCGTCAGTATCTTCACTACTCTCTTCAGATGAATCTTTGTCAGTGTCAAGTTCAGCTTGGAGAGCTTTAGAAGTAGATGCTTTGTGTGAGGATTTTAAAGCAATGGTCTTAGTTTTCTTGGGAGGTTCTTCTTCATCAAGCTCAAGCTCGTGAGCTCTTAGTGAACTCAAAAGATCTTCAAGTCGTAATTCATTCAAGTCCTTGGCTTCTTGAATAGCCGTGACTTTGGGTCTCCATCTCTTTGGCAGACTTCTCAAGATTTTCTTAACATGGTCAACAGTAGTATAGCTTTTCTTGAGAACCTTCAAGCCATGAACTAATGTTTGAAATCTTCCAAACATAGTTTCGATGCTTTCATCCTCTTCCATCTTGAAGAGTTCATATTGTCTAACCAAGATATTAGCCTTGGTTTCTTGTACTTGGGAAGTACCTCATAGGCTAAAGCCGGTGAGTCCCAAATTTCTTTGGCGATCTTTGTTATTACCACATTTCTCAAACTCTTTTTCGTGAGATAGCACATACAAGAAAGTATCTTGCTTTTGGTGCAAGGTATATTCCTTTTTATGATCATCAGTCCAAGACTCCTAGGAATAGGATTTCTTTTGGAGTCAACTAGTTACGGTAATCTTGTTTTGAACCATATCCCAAAGTTCAAACTGTTGAGATTCGAAAAGTTTTTCACTTTATCTTTCCGATAGTCATAGTTAGATCCAAGTGAACAAGGGGGCGGTTAACGTGACCACCGGGTTCGTTGCTTGCCATAGGATAGTATAGGATCTTTTCCTCTCACACCGTTAAGTGTTCAACCAAGAGGCCGAGCTCGATACCAATTGAGCGTGGCAAAAACACAAGAAAGGGGGTTTGAATTGGGTTTTAAAAACTTTTTCGCAAATACAAATGTTTATGAAAAATAACTATTGAATGAGCGTGCAAGGAATAAAGAGTAGAGAAGAAAGAGACACAGAGATTTATACTAGTTCACTATCACCTGATAGCTACGTCTAGTCCCTTCACTCACTTGAAGGATTTCTCCACTATAATCAATTGATTACACTTGAGAGTATATTTCTGCCAACTGGCTATACTCACAACTTCTTAGAACGACTCAGTACAATTGAGCCTCTAAGGTATACAGCCACTACTGGGCTAAGTACAGATTCAAATAAGAGGTTTGTGAAACAACATAGAGATAACTCTCTTGGAGAGGATTTACAATGAAAATACTTTTAGCACAAAATAACTTTCTTAAAGAAAGAATAAAGCGATAAGTGCCTTGTTCAAAGATCTCGCAGACTTGGATGAATTCTTGATTGCTCACCGCCTCTTGATTGGGTAGTGTTTGAGAAGATAGATGTTGATGCTCTCACTACTCGGAAAAATATTCAAGTTGCTAGCTTGCGTACAACTATGTTGAAAATTGTTTGTTGTTCTCAATATATATTACTTGATTGTATGAGGTAGGATATATAGCTAGGATTGAAAAGTGCCGCTTGTGACAACGTCTCTTTGTCCGAGGTCAAAGCTTCAGATCCTGGAACTTTGGCTTTGCAGTTACGTCGCTTTCAAGACTGAAAAGCATTACGAGTATTATACGCAATGTCAAGAACTTTGTCCTTAGTGAGCTTTTCAAAATATAGACACTTCAAGCACAAGTTTCCTTGATGATTTTATCCTTTGACATTCTTCTTGTCTAATGATACCTCGTATAACAATGTACTTCAATTTCACTATCGAGCTCTTCGCTCAAAGACTTCACTGTTCACCGTAATCAAGTATTCTTCAATACAGAGTGAGAGGGCTATCACATAGCATTCTTGTTGAAGCACAATAAGTCTTCATGGAGTGCACTTAGTGGAATCTGTTGTATTGTTGACTTGCACCGCAGAGTTGACCAACCAGATTGTGACTATGCTCTAACAGAGCGTTGACCATCATAAGAGCGTTGACCAAACAGATTTGGAGTCTTGAAAGAGCGAGTCACCAACAGATTTGACCGAGTCAAATCATGTCTTGCATCATATACCGTAGTGTTGACCAACAATGTAATGTTGACTAACTCCGGCGTTGACCAAACAGATTCTATGTGCCAAGAATCGAGCCGAGCCGGACTTTGATGAGTGAAGTTCAAGATTTCACTAAGTCTTCAAGCAAATTTCTGAGTATAAATACTTTCTGCACACTTATAACCATGTTAGAGAATAAATTGTTCTCTTAATCTTTTGTTATCATCAAAACAATTAAGGGTTATTGTTTCTGAATCCACTTGATTCCAACACAACTGCCTTGGTTAATGTAGTAGATTCTGGTGCTAGGCTAGTTTTTTAACTGCAGAAACAGAAAATGATTGTTTTTTGGCCAATTAAAGGATTAGGATGTATGGTAGATGTGACCATATAGGAGCTCTAATTGCATGGCATATACCAAGCCAAACCACTATGAAAACAAAAATTGTTAAAAGAATTTATACTTCCTTTGCCGTCGGTATGCTTGTTTAATTCTATCTTTTAAGAGGATGTCAACTTTCAACATGTTACTTTTTAATTATTGATGAAATGGATGTTTGATTGTTGTTATTAGTATCGGAGAAAAGCCTTAGCTTCCCGTTTGAGGTTCAATATATTATTGAGTGCGTGTACTCTTTTAGATACCACGTGTTCATTGTATATTGAACCTTGAATTGTCCAAGTCGGACAGTTTGGGAAAAAACTTTTTCTTTACTTGTATAATAGTTGTTGCTTGATTCTCGTATCTTGATATTTGATGAAATTTCGGTTAGATTCATTTCCTTTTGTTCTCTGGGTGCATACTTGATTGCCTTGTTCCTAATCACGATCATTTTGTGTACTCAGAGACCAATGGGAAATGTCAATAAATTTTGTCAAGTATAAGATATGAGAATTACTGAATGACTATTATACGAAGTTCTGAAAAAGTTTTTCCTCGAATAGGATAAGTCATACCATTTAAAGAAAGAGAGCGGTTGTAAGAATGTCGTCTTCTTTGAAATTGTCATTTTTTTGACATGCAGAAGATGGAATTTTTTCCTTCAATCGTAGTTGGATGTACGATAGGTTGTATCCGGAAGAGGGGTTTGAAACAATCTTTTTGCGATGGGATTGATCACTTCGTTCAAGTCGCAATGGCACACGAAGATTTCAAATTAATGGAGGGATTAGGTGTCCGTGCCTTAAATGCGATTGCAGAAAGATCAAGAGCCCAGGAGAGGTCATCGCCGCACTGCAGAGAGTTGGATTTATGCCTAATTACCGGATTTGGACTAGACATGGTGAAGAGTTACCTCGGGTTGGATTAGGGGTTGGCGATAATTGCACGGGTGCTTCAAGTAATTGCGTAGATACGGATATGGTGAGCAGATTGAATTGATGCAAAATATGGTTTGTGATGCCTTGGGGTCAACGTATCATTCGAGGAGCCACAGATGATGACACAGATGAACTTCCAAATGAGACCGCACAAAGATTTTATAATCTCTTGTTAGAAACAAATAAGCCGTTGTTTGAAGGGTCCGCCGACTCTAAGTTATCAATGTGTGTGAGACTTTTAGCTCTCAAGTCCAACTGTGGTGCTACGGATGTGTGCTTGGATCTCGTGAACGAAGATGATGTTGGACTCGTCACCTATCGAGAGATGGTTTGCCAAAAAGTTATTACGAGGCTAAAAGCTTAGTGTCCAAATTGGGGTTGGAATCTAAAAGGATTGATTGTTGTGTGAGAGGGTGTATGTTATATTACGACAATGAATTTGGTAAAAATGATAAGCCTTTGGTTGAATGCAAATTGTGGTGAGCCAAGGTATATGTCACATCGATAATGGGAAGGGTAGACAAAACCAGTTCCACGGAAGGCAATGTTTTATTTGCCAATTATTCCAAGGTCGCAGAGAATGTTTGCGTCAACCACGGTACAAACAAAATGACTTGGCACTATGAGAATAAAAGCACTTCAGGTATGTTGCGACATCCTTATGATGGTGAAGCTTGGAAGCACTTTGATCGTGTGAATCCCGAATTTGCAGCAGATCCACGTAATGTACGACTTGGCTTATGCTCTGATGGGTTTACCCGATATGTTCAATCAACGGCGAAACCTTATTCTTCTTTGGCGATTATTGTTACCCCATACAATCTTCCTCCTGATATGTGCACGTCTAAGCCCTATATGTTCTTGACTTGTATTATCAGGGTCCAGATAATCCAACAGATGGTATTGACATCTACTTACGACCTCTCATTGACGATCTCAAAAGGTTGTGGAATGGCGTTGTGACTTATGATGTTGCACGAAGAAGAACTTTACAATGAGGCAGCTCTTATGTGGATCATTAATGACTTCCCTGCATATGGCATGTTGTCTGGTTGGGGTACTCATGGTAAGATGGCATGTCCCATTGCATGGAGCATACAAAGGCCTTTACCTTGAAATTTGGGGGAAGAGTTCTTGGTTTGACTCACATCGCAAGTTTTTACCAAAGATCATCCATTTAGACTAATAAGAACGCCTTCAAGAAGGGAAGTTGAATTAGATGGCGCCCGAGGTTGACATCCGAACGGATTTTTACCAGAGTTATGGATCCGCCAAAAATCACAGATTTTGGTGAATTGGATCGATTTGAAGGATATGGACAATGGCACAATTGGACTAAAAGAAGTATTTTTGGGATTTGCCGTATTGGAAAGATAATTTGTTGAGACACAACCTTGATGTTATGCACATTGAGAAGAACTTTTTGACAATGTTTTTCTCACGATGATGAACGTTAGAGGAAGAACGAAAGACAATGATAAGGCCGTGATCGACTTACCACTTTATCAGTAGCGAAAGGACTTGCATTTGACGACTCAATGAATGGGAAAACCCTGAAACCCAAAGCCCGTTACTCTTTAACTGTTGAGGAAGCTATGTCGATCTGTCGGTGGATAAAAGAACTTCAATGCCAGGCGGTTATTCTTCTAATTTGGCAAGATGTCTTTGATGTGAACAAAAGAACAATGATTGGGATGAAAAGCCATGATTGTCATGTATTCATGGAGTGTTTATTTCCTATTGCATTTAGTTCCCTGGCGTCAAATATTTTAAATCCACTTACGTAACTCGGCCAATTTTTAAAGATTTGTGTTCTGCAACATTGAGAGATGATGATCTTATCAAGATGGAGCAGAACATACCGGTCATTCTTTGTAAGTTGGAGAGAATATTTCCCCCTGGTTTCTTTGACTCTATGGAACATCTCCCGGTGCATCTTGTACATGAAGCTAGGCTTGGTGGACCGGTTCAATACAGATGGATGTATCCATTCGAAAGGTAATATAATCAAATATTCTTTAACATAATTATTCACCGCCGGGTTAAATGTTGATCACCAACCTTGTTATTCTCAGAGATTTATGGGTGACTCAAAACGGTCGGTGAAAAATAAGGCCAGGGTTGAAGGATCTATTTGTGCAACTTACTTACACCGTGAGACAATTCATTTCTGCTCCCATTATTTTACGAACTTCATGCTGACACCAACAAATAATAGGAATGAAATAGAAATTGAAAGTGAAAGACACCCGCTGGCCTTATCGTTGTTTTGCCTTCCCGGCCGTCATGCGGAAAGGAGTCAAGTCCTGGTTAACTGAGAAGATTGGAAGTCGACACGCTCACGTGTTGATCAACTCGTCAAGTATCACCATATCTTACGTATGTATACTTTTGACCACTTTCAATTTATTTAGTCCACACCTATTCATGATCATTTGTTTGATAATGACTTGTTCAGTGGCATTCTTGTTAACTAAGCCCACAAGTTTAACAAGACTCTTCTGCCTATATTAATGAATATTTCCCAACGTGGTTTAGGAGCCAGGTATGTATTTTTAGTCATATTTCAACTATTTGTTGTTTGAAAATACAAAAGATTGTTTGCAAAAAGGAACCCTAAATCACTTGTGCATGTGTATACGCAGGTGTATAGCGAGTCAGAATCGCCCATAATCGAACACTTGAGAAATTTATCTCATGGTCCTAAATCACGTGTAAAATAATGGCACACGATTTCAGAACGGTTACAAATTTCAAACTCACCAAAAACAGAGGGGAAAAACAATAAATGTGAGTTTATGTAAAAGGTGCCACAGAGGGAGGTGAAGACGACTTCTACGGCGTGATTCAACATATATATGAGTCAAGGCGTACAATGCTTTAGACTATACTAAAAGAATAGTGCTATTTTATTGTAATTGGTTTGATCCAGAAGTAGAGGCACAAGAATGGATCGCAAATATAATATCGTTGACATATGCATGAGCGTAAGATACCAAATGTTTGATCCGCTTATCATAGCACAACATGTAAGACAGTGTATTATGTCCCTTATCCGTCAACTCGGCGGACAAACAAGGTTGGTGTGTTGCAATAAAGACAAAACCAAGGGGTCGCATTGAAGCGAGATGATCCACGGGAAGAAGTGGCTTATCAAGTGGATGAGATGTCTCATGTCAACATAGTAAACGGTTGAACCCATTTCTCGACCACGTGACGATCCAATCACATATGAAGATGTAAATGGAGATGAGGAATTAAATGAAGAAGTGGCGTAACCATCAAGATCTCAAGACGATGCCAAGCGAGTGGGCGTAATGGGCGTAATAAATTTGTTTAACTTTACAATTAGAGAATTTAATGTCTAACAACATATTTTATTTTGTCAGTTATTTTCATATAACTTGTTTATTTTTGGAATTCATTTTTAATATTGTTATGTTTAAATATAATATTTCATGACTCATATTATTGAATTGCTCTATAGACATATATGGCATCGGAGGTTCAGTTCGACTTCCACCACCCAAAGTGGTCAACGGAAGGAAGGGCATCATTGTCGACCCCCTCGCCGTCGGAGGCTGAACATTATTAGGATTGATGATGCCGCTATGCGATGTTGTCATCCACCACAGCGTCGCATACATCTACGCCTACACGCTCCAATGAAGTTCGCCCCTACGCAGCCTACGCCACATTGGGCGCCACACAAAGATGCAGACCTTCAGATCGACACCCATTTACATGATGCCCACCCCAGGGTTCCAGCAGACACTTGCCGCTTCTTCCTCTCATTTTGTGTTTGACGATGCTCGACACTCATGTGTCCGATCAGAGTATAGTGTGGGTCGTGCACCTGATCGCACCGGGTTCAGCAGGACGAGGAGGTTGAGCAGCAGCAGGATGAGCAGGAGGTCGTTGATGATATTCAGATGCTGCATGATGGCCGAGTTGCTATCAGGCCAGCTGGTAGAGGGTGAGTATGTAGGTTGAATACACATTTTTGCCCCTTATCTTTTTTTAGTTTTCAATTTCGTCCCTTATCTTTTTTTAGTTTTCATTTAAGTCCCTTAAACTTCAAAAATCACATCAATTTCGTCTTTTCTGTTTAATTATTCATTTTTTCTTAGACGAATCACCGTCTGACATGTGGCAGAAAAATAAAATAAAACAAACTGCCACGTGTAAGATGGTATTTCGTCTAAGACAAAAAAGAATAATTAAAAAGAAATGACGAAATTGAAGTAATTTTTGTAACTTAATGGACTTAAATGAAAACTAAAAAAATGATAAGGGACAAAATTACGCTTTAACCTATATATTTTTAACTTGTTTGGTATGTTGTTATTGTTTAGGTTCCTTCCACAAAGCCACCGCGAAGGCTATCACTAAGTAATTGAGCAAAATTACCACAGCCTATTGGCCCACCTGGGGGACGCTGACTGTGGATGAGCGGAGGCACATGTTCAATTCTTTCAGAGTAAGTTGTTTATTTTTTTTTGTTGCGTATTATTTTTTTATTTCATGAATCTCAATTATTTTTAATAACGTATTATATTCATACAGGAGAGGGTTTCTTGGAAGGAAGAGCAGGAGGAGCAGATCAAGAAGAACTTCCATATGAAGGCTTCCCACCGCCTATCTGATATGCTTAGAGATGCCCGCCTCAATGGGCAGCCCACTTGGATAGGAGATGAGATCTGGCAACAGCTACAAGCGCACCGAACTCCCCGAGTTCAAGGCGTGGCGAAGGCGAAGAAGAATAGAGCCTCTGACAAGGGTGGGAGCTTGCATACTGGAGGTCTGGTCAGTCAGGCCCACCACGCAGCTCGCCTTGTATGTTTTATATTATTATTATTATTATTATTATTATTATTATTATTATTTAGTTAAGCTTTTTTTATTAAATAATTACAGTCTCAGCGGTTGCAAAGGGAGGTTCAGTTGCACGAGCTCCATCGTGCAACTCATATTAGGAGAGGTACCGGTGAGTTTGTCGATGAGCGGTTGAGGCGGACCTGTAATTATAAAACATAATGAATAGTTTTTTAACAATGTTTATATTGTTTTATTACAATAAAAATTGACTAATTTGTTTATGTTTGACAGGAGGAGTTTGAGGCGAGGATGTCTCAGGTTAGATCTCAGACATCCTCATGTTCCCCGCCTCGTGAGCCCGTGAGGATCCAAATGCGTCGGCCGATGGTTTGGGCGAATGTTGTTGGCGGCAAGAAGAAGGGTCGCTTATACGGCGGTCAAGCGACCTTGCCAAAGAACTACAAGAAAGGGCCCGTTGCCTCTCTGGCCGAGAGTCGCCCAGCCGTCGTCTGCCGCGATGAGCGGGAGATAGCAGAGTTGAAGCGGGCCATGGCCGAAAGCAAAGATCAAGGCCGAGCAAAGAATGTGATCGCGCCGCCCAGCCAGAGGAGGCCCGCCGGACGGCCGCCATTTTGGCTCAGTCGCAGCCGATGCGAGGATCTGTACCATTTGCTAGCTCGCCACCGCCTCCTCCACCGCCTCCGCTCCGCCTCATAGTACCGGGTGATCATGTCGATGATGTAGATAGTGATAGTGATCATGATCATGATTATCGTGACTATTAGTTATGTTTGTATTGATATTTTTTATATTTTCGGATATTTTTTATTACCGCTTTGTTCGCCGAATTTTTTTATTTATTTGTTACGCTTTTTTTAATTTGTTTTATAGTTATGTTATCGCATTACATTTTTAAATACGTAAAGAAATTAATTATTAAATGTGATAACTAGTAATCGTTAATTAAATGGATAAATAAATTAAATTGATTACAGAAATTAAAATTAGATAATTTAAAAAAGTAAATAATTTTTTAATAAAAATAAATATTTAAACAATTTTCAAAAAAAAATTTAAGTTCGGATTTACCGACGGTCATGGCCGTCGGAAATGTCATCGGAATTACCGACGGGTTAAAACCGTCGGAAACTTACCGACGGCTTAAAGCCGTCGGAAATGGCATCGGAAGTTCCGACGGGTTAAAACCGTCGGAAATTTACCGACGGGTTAAAGCCGTCGGTATGTATTTGCGACGCGCAGTTTACCGACGGCCTAATGTCCGTCGGTAATCCGTCGGAATTTTTTTATTACCGACGGTATTTGTGGATTACCGACGGCTTTTGGCCGTCGGTAATCCCGCTATTTCTTGTAGTGGGTGGAAGTTGGAGGTATCTGGCTGCCAACGCTCCACAAACACATATATCAACCCTTGTCAATTACCTCGTAGCTGATGCGACAATGTTCCTTAAGCTCAGATTCCAACAACACTGCTCTAATCTCTGCACGAGGCTCTAAAGCGGCAATACTTTTGCCGTGATTTACTACCTTTAGCTCACCGCGATCCTGATACCATAAAAATATAAGTCAATTGCATTAAAATATAAAATGAAAACAACATAATAAAAAATTAAGTGCTATTTACATCGCCGTGCCATAACCGTGTGGCAACATGGTCAACATAGGTAACGAGGACTGATGTATCCTCTGAGTCGCCAGGGAACAAATCTGCCTCCTCAACGGTAGCCTCATCAACACGTGCAACCTCATCTATGTGTACTGCCTCATCTACACGTGTAGCCTCATCACGTGCACCCTCATCACCGGGTGCTTCATTGACGCGTGCAGGCTCATCTACGTGTGCAGGCTCCTCATGGGGTAGCCTCCACGTGCGGTGGCTCCTCACAAGCAGCCTTATCTACGTGTGCAGGCTCCTCGGGCACATCCTGCTGCTGTTGACGTTGCACCGTCTGGTTTTTGCATGATGACGCAGTGGGTCTTGGACCCCTGGTGCGAGCCATATCTGTGGAAAATTCAACAACCAAATCAGCTATGTCAAAATTATGAAAACTGAAATCATAGTCATTCCGAAAACTTGTTTCCAGAAACATGTTGTACTACCGGATTCTTATTTCTGGATAGTTCCGTCAACATGTTTCCGGAATGCCTTATTTTTTTTAAAAACAATTTTTAAAATCGGAAACTTGTTGATGTAAGTCTTCGGAAAGATGTTGAAATTCAAAACTAATATTTCAAGCGTCCGAATTCTTGTTTTCGGAGGCTTTCGTCAACAAGTTTCCGAAAAATTCAAACTCGCAGAAAAAAACGCAGAAGACAGGGAATGCGACCTAACATGATGAAGACGAAGCTCACTGCGAGTAAGAGAATGACGGCAGCGACAGAGTGAGACACAGAGGAAGATGCGACAGAGGGAGGTGAGGCGATCTGAGAGAGAATAGAGACGGAGGGAGGTGAGAGAAGGAGGGAGGGAAATGAAAGAGAAAAGGGGAGGGGAGGGGTTAGGAAAAAATTGAGGGGTATTTTTGTCTTTTTGGAGAGTGGGAAGGTGTTAAAATTAAAATGGGAAGGGGCCAAAACCATGGGCCCTTTCCTTTCCACCTTGCTGGTGGCAGATCAGGGAAGGGTAGCGGGCCTTAGCCTGGTCGCCCTTTTGTTCTCACCAAAAAATATTGGTTGAAGTGACAATTTGGCCTAGTTGTAACTGTGCTTTTCCATGTCCCCATAGCATGGGTTCGACGCAGGTACACACTTTTTTAATTCCAAATTTTTTTAGTTTTGTTAAATGTTAACATTTGCTTTAACACTTATGACTTAACGGTGTACACTCTCCGGTACGCCCACCGTAGAGTACTCTTATTTTACACTGACATTTCCATGGGTTTTTTCTTGTTATTTTTACATCATATTCAAAAGCAAAATCTATTTTTACACAAAGTCTGAACTATTTCACTCTTATTTTTATTTTTTTTAATAAAAAATAAAAAATACAAGAAAGGTTAATTCATTAGGCCTAGTATTTAGACCCATCTCTCAGGTTGGTCCATTTTCAATAACAATGAAAAAGACAAAGGACAAAAAAAATATTTTTGAACAATAGTATTATATAAAATGTAAAATACAAAAAAAAAGGTGGGAGACATGAGCAACAAGACGTTTTCAATGGTTTGGCAATTTGTGCAAGTTTTGGATTATCAAATCAATATCTTTTGAACTAACAGATTTCTTTTGTCATTTCTTCACAAACATAGCAGCCTTGCTGCAGGGCCGTGTTAGTGTACAATACAAGGCCATTTAAGGCCATGCGACGTTTAGCCTGGTCCCATGAACAGATGTGACCATCAAGAGGAAATCAACATATATCAGCATATGATTCCGTGGATTGGGACTTCTTAGATTATATGATGGCTCGTATGGGATTTGGTAGTGTTTGGAGGGGGTGGATTAGAGCTTGTATCAGATCGAGTTCCATGTCTGTGCTTGTCAATGGAAGTCCAACTCAGGAGTTTTTGATTCAACGTGGACTTCGGCAGGGTGATCCGCTGGCTCCGTTCTTGTTCCTAATTGCGGCCGAGGGTTTGACAGGTTTGGTGAGAAATGCAGTAGATGGTGGACTTATTAGCGCTTATAAAGTGTCCAATGACCTATCGTTCCCGTGTTGCAATATGCGGATGATACCTTGTTGCTTTGTGAACCAAACTGGGATAATCTCTGGGGCATTAAGTCCATTTTACGTGGTTTTGAATTAGTATCTGGGTTGAGAGTCAATTTTCATAAAAGTCACTTGTTTGGGATTAATCTGGATGAATGATCTTTTCTACAGTCAGCGACGGGTTTTCTCAATTGTAGTATTGGGAACTTTCCTTTCAAGTTCTTGGGATTATCGATTGGGGCTAGTCCTAGAATCTGCGCAACTTGGAATCCTGTGGTGGAGTTAATGCAGAAAAGGCTTTCAAACTGGAAGCGTTCTCAGCTGTCTATAGGTGCCAGAGTCACGTTGATCAATTCAGTCGTCACAAGCTTACCTGTATATTATTTTTCCTTTTTTAAAGCTCCAAAGAAAATTTTGAAGAAGCTTATTAGTATTCAGCAGAATTTCCTTTGGGGGGTGCTGGGGATAAGAAAAATATTTGCTGGGTTAGTTGGGAGAATGTATGCAAGCCTAAGTGCTTGGGTGGATTGGGTATCAAACACTTGGAGGTTTTTAACTTAAGCTTATTAAGTAAGTGGAAATGGAGGTGTCTTACTGATCAGGGTGCTATATGGTTTAATCTGCTTCGATTTAAATATGGTCCTTTGGAAAGAAAAATTCTGGATGGCGGCCCGGTGGATCGTCGGAGCTCAATATGGTGGAGGGATGTGGTCTTGACCTCTACTGAATGGTTCAAGGAAAATATAGAGATGCAGCTGGGTGATGGAAAATCTGGTAGGTTTTGGGAAGATTGGTGGGTTGGCAACGGTGCACTGAAGGACCTTTTCTCTGATTTATTTCAACTGACTAAATATAAGAACCAGAGGATTTGTGATGCTGGAGTGTTGGATAATAATACGTGGTATTGGAAATGGGAATGGAGACGTGTTCTTAATCAACATGAACAAGGTCGGCTGGTTGAATTGACAGATTTATTTAATGGAAGAGTGCCTTCTAATGACTTTAAGGATGAATGGCGGTGGAGGATAACCGATTCTAAGATTTTTAGTTGTCAGTCTGCTTACTTGAGTCTAATAGAGCAAGTTCACATTGACACAGATTCTAAATTGGCGCTGGCACTTAAAGGTCTATGGGAAACATCTATCCCATCCAAGGTGGCTGTGTTTGTTTGGAGATTATTGCAGGATCATATTCCTACAAGGGAGGCATTAACACATAGAGGTATTATTCCGAGTGCTTATAACCAAAGCTGCGCGCTTTGTTTTCAATTTCTTGAATCAAGGGATCACTTGTTTTGTACTTGTAATGTTTCGCATAATATTTGGATGAGTGTGGGGGAGTGGATTGGCTTTCATCCCGAGTGGAGTGACAACGTGGTGGATAATTTCATTGCATTTAAACCCCCATTGCGTGGTAAAAAAAGAAGGAAAATCAAGCATTTCATTTGGTGTGCCGTGGTTTGGGTAATTTGGTCGGTTAGAAATAAGTCTTTATTTGAAGGTGAGCATGTTGACCCTTTATCAATCTTGGCCAAGATTAAATTGTTTTCATGGCGTTGGTTTATCTATAGGGAAGGTAGACATTCAAATTGGACATATTCGGATTGGTGTGCGAATCCGTTGGCGTGTTGTAGCTCGATTTAGATTATTATGTCATGCAGTATGGGCTCTTTTTGTCTGGTGTGCGCTGGTTTACATTGTGCAGGGTGTGCTGTGCATAGTGGTTTGTGTGGGGCGGTGCAGATGGGTGTGTGTGGTTGGAGGTCCGAATTATGTGCTTAGGGGATGCAGGTTTTTGTTGCATTACTTTGTGGCTGTTTTATGCAAAGGTATCATGGTGTATTTTGGTGGGTATTACTTATGAGATGATGGGTATATTGTTGAGAATTTCATGCTATATTCATGTTGGGAAGTGGTTGGTCTTTTGTTCTATGTGCTGTGCGTCCTTTGGGTCTTTTGATGTGTTGTGCTTCCTTTGGGTTTTCATGTTGAAGATTGCAAAGTCATTCTTCCCAACATTCTGACAGTGGGTGCTGCTGTGTTCAGTGGATGTGATTTTTGCAGAACCTTAAGTGTTGCATATACAGGTTGAATTAGTGACTACTGTAGTGTGCATGCTTGATAGATATGGTGGCTGTAATTGTCACATTGTTGGGTTTGTTGTTGTACTCATTTTCCTCTCTTGGTCTTTTTTCCAATGGGTTTTGGCCTTGAGAGGTTTTAACGAGGCACTTCCTTCCCAGAACACTTGTATATATGGGTTCGGAGTACCCCTTGTACTCCAGGTCTTAATGGAATCTTTTGCTTATAAAAAAAAAACATAAATCGTAGATATAATGCTTAAAAATGCAATGGTCAAGATTTTTTAAGTGCTACAGGTCCTTAAAGTGGTTTGGCAAGGAAAATATATTTGCACGTAGAGATCTCCAGATAAGTGAAATTATATTTTTATTAAAAAATGGGAAAATTTAGAATTTGTTAAAGTTGGTCCCGATGTTTTCTATATCTTGTTGACGTTGTTTTTGTGCGTGGGTGGCGTTTTATTTACAAGTTTGCATGGATGGCGTCGTTTGCTGTAATTATGCGATGCACTAATACTATAATTATAAACAAAAAGTTACGTATTTGGTCCAAATTTCGATCAAATATATATATTTTTTTGTTTATAATTGAGTCCGGAACAAGTAATATTTTTTTAATTTACATTTTTTTAATTTAATTGCAACATATGGGGAATATGAGTATTACGTTGGTTTAATACTACCCCTTGAATTATTTATAAATAAAGTGATTTATTTTCTTAGTCTAAAATATAAGAAACAAAGTTTTATTTTCAATCATATTAATTGTTCAATTCCATATTTACACTTATTTTTTATGAGACTACTTAACAATGAACTCACTTGTTTCTGTCTCTTTTGAGTCATTTAGTGCAAATGGTATTGGAAAAAAAATAAAATTATAGCATTATTAACTAAAATTTACCAATTTCAATAAATCTCATTGGTCTTTATGATTTTGTCAAATGTTTCTTATATATAGTACTGGAGGTAGTATTGATTTGTATGGGCATTTGATGGAGGTAATATTTTATGACATTTTAAGTGATACATTTTATATACTGCTTGTCATTTTATGACATATAAAATAGGAGAAATTGCAATGACCTCCCTTGAGGTATCTTTAAA
The DNA here is from genome assembly GCA_037113605.1 of Calophaca sinica. Lineage (NCBI taxonomy): Eukaryota > Viridiplantae > Streptophyta > Magnoliopsida > Fabales > Fabaceae > Calophaca > Calophaca sinica. The sequence continues at coordinate 15,591,581 of CM073737.1, forward strand.
TGATACATAGATCCCCTCTAGTTTTTAAATCAACACTCATCTCCCTTACTTATTTCTCCAATTGACACATACATCCCTTACACTAATAGAAAACTGGCATTTTCGGACGAAAATTTCGGACGGATATTATTTTGTCTGAAATTTCTTGTATGTTTCTAATGGATTTGGGATGGATTTGATTATCAAAGAGATTCCGTCCCAAAGTTGTCTCTATTTCGTCTCAAATTCTTGCATCAACATTGTACCCAAACCTTTCCTATAGATTTCATATAGATGGGTGACAAAAAAATATTTGTCCAAAATGTGTCCGAAAGTTTGAGACAGATTTCCCATAAACTGCAACATTCATTTTAACATTTTCTTTTGTAACCCACGTTTGTGTGAATTCCGTCCCAAAGTTTGAGACAGTTTTCAGACGAAATGTGTCTTACTTTCTATTATTTTTTTATATTTTCATTTTTAACCCAAATTCATTCCCTTTGTTCATTACCGCCGAAGATTTTTCCCAAATCACTTTCGTGGTTGCCTAAAGAACTCGGGAAACCCTAGGCTCAAAAACACCACAACAATCACCAAATGAGTTCTACCTGTAAACAAGGAAAAAGGCAGCACCGCGACACGGTTAGGAAATTTCGGCAATCTTCATGCACGGCGGATGCAACACAGAGCGCGCGCAGCAACTCTGGGAAGTCCCACAGTGACTCCCCCTCTCTTCTCTATACTGTGTTCTCTCTTCTATTTTATTGATGCAGTTGTTTTCTTTCTTCTATTCCCTCCTTTCGCTTCTCGTATTTCTTAATCTATGTTTAGTGTCTTGCAGGTCAATAGAAGGAAGAAAATGGTGGTTGAGGGGCTGCCCGCGCGATTGGGTCGCAGATGTCTAGTGGTGGTTCGCTACGGCTGGGAACTGGATGGAGCTGGTGTCGGTGGCTTGAATGGCAAAGGCGTCTTCACGATTTGGGAATACCTACAGTAGCAGGAGCCACGCATAGTTGAACCTGTAGAGAAGGATCCATACGCGCTTCGAGATATATATATATAACAAGGACCACCATTGTTACAAACTACAAATTTTGCATCTAACATAAACTGATGAAAGTTCAATACTCCTTCAACAAAATAGAAATTCAAAAATAATACCAAGCAACAATACAGTCATCAACTAAGTTTGATAATATGTGCATAAAACTAATCAAAATATATATAAAAAAAAGACATAGAAAATAAATTAAAAATAAAAAAGGAAATATGGAAAAAGAAAAAGAACAGTTTGATCCGTTATCCCTTTTTGATTCCCATTCTAAAAAAACACTACATCAACAAGCAAGTACATATTTCCATTAATTACAAAAAATGCATATACCTTCCATGACCATTGTCAATGTGATCTGTTATACATCAAAGACATACGAAAATAAGCAAGAATTTTTTGTTGCTACGTCAATATGAAGCTGTATTATTATATCATAAAGCAAACCTAACAATCGATCGGAACCCCAAATTAGGTTTCTACAAATCAGCGCTGCTCCTCCTGATAATGGAGCCACTTCCCTCTTTCTCCTTCATCCCTCATCTCTCCTTGTCTCCCTCTCTCTTTTCTCTCCCATGTGAAATTCCAGAAACAAAGGAACAAGGCAACTTGTGAAATTTCACTCTCCTGCAACCTGTGTGAAATTTCACAATAGGAAGAACAAAAGTAAGCACCATGGCTAACGGCGTCAACTAAAGGGGAGGTGAGTGCTTTTTAGAAACTAGAAGGGGCCTGTGTGTTGTTTAGAAAAACCAGAGGGGAGGTTATTGCAATTTCCCTATAAAATATGATTAAAATTATATTTTATGTTATAGTTGTGAATGTTTATTGTTATTGTATTTTGAATTCATGGATTGAAATCTACCCATTACTTATACTCAATTGAATTCACAGAATCATGCTCACGGTTAGGGCTGAAAATGAGTCGAGCTGAGTCAAACTTGATTCAGCTCAGCTCATTTATTTAACGAGCTCAATTTTCAGCTCAAGTTCGGCTCATTTGGTTCATGAACCAAGTTCAACAAGCTAATTATCGAGTTGAGTCTTATTGAGTTCAGCTCATTTATTTAACGAGCTAATACGGGCAGGTGAGATTCTTTAACAAATGAGCAATCATTTCCCACATTTGCAAGGAAAAATTTCAAAACACTCTGTGATGCAGCTCCCTTGCCCTGCCTCTAGAAGCTCCATGCAAGTTGAGCCACCATTGTTGACACCACTCACCACCTCCTTTTTTATTTTTCTTTCAAGTTGTTTTGTATCCTTATCATTCCAGCTTGTATCCAACTTGTGTCCTTATCATATTTGGCCTCTAAAATCACTATAAATAGGGCCAAACACCTATGTATTTTGCATATTTGAGTTATATGAAATATTGAGTGTTTTGAGTTTTAGAGAGTTTCTCTCTTGTTCCTGAGCCATTTTGGCATCAGAGCAAGTTTCCTAGATCCCCAGTGTTGAGTTTGAGTAAAGAGAGTTCCAGACTTGAGAGAGTTTAGAGAGTTTGTGGTGCAACCACAACTGACCATCCTCGAAACTCCTATCTAGAGCCATTTTTTCACAAAATTAACACTGTCATCGCATCGGGAAGGGTAGAAAACCTTGGGAACCCAAGTTTCACGGCCAACGGAGCCTCCACGCGCTGCCACGAGCGTCGCCGAAAAGTTCACCGGAAACCTTTTTGCTGCTACCGGAGTTGCAGACAACTGCCGGAAATCTGGGGTTGAAGACGACCACGTCAGCTGCCACATCAGCACCACGTATCATCTACAACCACTCCCTGTGTACCACGTGTCAGAGGGAGCCACGTCACCAGTCAAAGTCAACCTTTGACCAGTAAACTTATTTTTCTAAAATTACAAATAAGCCCCTTATTTTCTGTATTTTCATTTTTGCCCCTTAACTTTAAAAATTGCAATTGGACCCCTAAATTTTTTGAAAATTACAATTTGACCCTGAAATTTTCGAAATTACAATTTGACCACTAAACTTTTCAAAATTACGAAATTACCCCTATGCTTAATATTTTTATTTTTTGCCCCACACTCCTTTGTAAAGTACCAATTCACGAGAAAAATTCCTAATATGCTCTTTGGTTGCAGTATTGTCTGATCTTCCACATCAGAAAAGAATTATTCTTCGTTATTGGAAAAGAAATTGTGGAATTATAAAAAGTGCATTTCAAGAAAGGTCTGGCTAAGGAAAGACAAGGTTATTAAGTACGCTTAGCAACACCTCTCTTTCCTGGGAACTTCCTTGGTGTTTTAATTATAAAACTACAATCTCTGATCCAAATAACCCGGTACTTCAAATTTTCTTATACATCCAAAATGCCTCCCAGAAGACAACCTATGCATGACCTCGCTATGGAAGACATGCAGAGACAAATAGAGGAATTACAAAACACTGTACGGGCCCAGCAAACTCAGTTAAATGAACGAAATTAGCCTTCAGAAGATGAAGCCGAGTACTTCAGTGATTCCTTATCACCTAGAACCAGACGACCCCTGAGACAACCAGTTAGACATGATGACATCAAAGTAGACATTCCAGATTTTGAAGGAAGACTTCAACCAGAAGAATTTGTTGATTGGCTTCAGACTATTGAAAGAGTATTTGAATACAAGGAGATTCCAGAAGAAAAGAAGGTAAAAATCATTGTTGTGAAGCTAAAGAAACATGCTTTCCATTTGGTGGGAAAATCTTAGAAAGAGGCAAGAACGAGAAGGGAAGAGTAAGATCAGAACATAGGAGAAAATGCGGTGAGAACTATCTAGAAAGTTCTTACCTCCTCAATATTATCAACAAACTTTCATTCAATTACAGAATCTTCGTCAGAAGAATTTATCGGTAGAAGAATACATCGGAGAATTTGAGAAGTTGATGATGCAATAGAATTTGAGAAGTTGATGATGCAATGTGATGATCAAGAGAGAGAGAGAGGAGCAGACAATTGCCCATTTCCTTGGAGGATTAAACACTGATATTGCCAATCCTATTGAACTTCAGCAATATTGGACATTAGAAGATGTTATTAGTCTCGCTAAAAAAGTGGAGAAGCACTTACCTAGAAAGTTTACCTACAGAAACTTCTCCTCCGCCAATAATCCTCCTTACCCCTGCAAAACACCACAGATCAACCCAGCTCATCAAGTAAACCTCCATCTAAACCCATCACCACCGAAAATAAAACCATGGCCATCAAATGTTTCAAATGCCAAGGTTTTGGTCATATAGCCTCCAATTGTCCAACACGGATAACCATTACCATCATCAAAGGGGAAGCTTATGAAATATCTGAACAAGAAGAAGCTCCAAAAGAACCTGAAGGAGAAGAGGAGTTAGAGTTAGTATATGATAAAGAACTCATTGTTGCTGACCATGGTGAATCCTTGGTGATCAGACGAAGCTTGCATACAATATCAGTAAAGGAAGAACCTTGGTTGAGGCACAATATTTTCCACACTCGTTGCACTTCTGCTAGAAAAATTTGTGATGTTATTATAGACAGTGGAAGTTGTGAAAATGTAGTTTCCAACTACATGGTGGAGAAATTGGATCTAGTAACCCAGACGCATCCACACCCTTACAAGTTGCATTGGCTCAGCAAAGTAAGTGAAGTAAAAGTTGACAAGCGATGCCTTGTGACATTTTCCATTGGCAAGAAATACCAGGATTAGGTCTGGTGTGATGTTGTCCCTATGGATGTCTGTCATCTTCTCCTTGGAAGATCCTGGCAATATGCACTACAACGAATTCGCGATTTAGCGTCGGTTGCATAGCAGCGGTTTCCATCACCCGACAGCATCCCTATCGACGCGCTATTTTCTGTCAGTTAAAGATCCAAATTCTCGTTGGTTCATAATCAACGCTATCTACTTTCCCAATTCGCGGGAACCTCTTGCCCTTTTTCGTTTCCCGCTAAGTGTTCCCTTATTTTCCCTCTTCCTTTTTCGTTTCCCGCAAGCTTCTATTTGCCCTCTTCCTATTTCGTTTTCCAAAGTGGCGACCCACTGCCATATTGCGTGAAACCTAGGTTCCAGAATCGCGACCCACTGTCGTGTTGTGTCACAGTGTTGCGCCGCCTTATCACTTAGCGTCACAAAACACCATTCGTGAAACATAGGCTCCAGAATTACGACCCACCGCTGTGTTGCGTCGCCGTGTCCCACAGCATCACGCAGCGCCATTATTCGATTTCATTTTTGTTTCACACAGCGGCCGCTAACAAAACCTGATATGATACTGTTAAAGGAGATTGGTGAGCCTAGAGACATAGCATTGCATGCTTGATAGAAACAAAGGTAAGCTGGCATGGAAATTATCTAATTAGATGCTTATTCTTTGAAAACTAGCATTATTGGAAGCTATGGTAGGAATTCAATTCTTCAATATTTCTTGGCAGTGTGATGATTTGGTAGCATTGTAGGGTTTATAAATGGAACAAAGTGGCTTGTCTAGTAAATTATGGTTGTATTTTGCATTTTCTTGAGAAATAAAAAGAGCATTTTCTATTAAAGGTATACCATCAAGTTGAAGACTGTATTGCTCAATTTTTCATCAGGTTTGTCTAGTAAATTTCATGGTTGGTAGTTTCACAGAAACCTTTTCAACCCTGACAGTTGTTGCTGAATATGGAAGCTGGTCGGTCATAAAACCTAAGTTAAAGAGCTCAGGTAAGCAGATTTAGAGTCATTAGAATCCCTTTCCATTTAATTCTCCTAGGATATTTTTTAATTTTGGATTAAGATTTTATTTATTAGATGGTGATGTTGGAGTATGATATGTGAATTAAATTGTCTATATAGCTGATGAATCATTCTCATTCATGTATTAATTAACTGAGTTTATTTGGTTATTTTGTATTTCAGAGAAGCCAAGGTGCTGCTTGGACATCTAAATTGTTGGTAAAATGGTTTCCTTTGAGATGAATGATCAGAAAAGTAAGTGTAATATGATATTTTTGTTCTTCTGTATCTGCCTAATGATATTTATATGAGTAAATTTGTATGAATGAATTATTGTTGAGTTAGCTATGTTTCCATAAATTTGCCATCGTAATATTCAGTTGTTCGGTAAAAGAGGGACTATATTGTTTTGATTTATTAGAACTAGCTATGGTTCCAGAAGTTTGTGAATGACCTCCTGAGCTCTGTAAAAGGAATCTTGCAATGACTGAGTCTTTTAAATTGCAGTTTCTCATAAAGTTGAAATTAGTTTCCGCATTTCAATTTATTCTCTGGTCTCTTATTCTTTTGCAGTGAATATGTTCTGAAATTATTAGTATAGCGAATGTTCTATATTTTTTAGACATTCACAATATCTTATTCTGCCTGTTTCATTTTGGGGATTAGATTGACCTGAAATGACCAAGGCAACATTGTTCTAATGTAATATATGTGCATGGGTGTCCAGAATTTTAAACTTTATTTTTTGTTGGAATGGAGTCTGAACCTATTATAACTCATTAGCATGAAACAGTATAGCTGAAGTTCAACAAGGTAGATATAGTCCCTGCGCTCATTCTCTATTTGCTTGCAGGTCTTTGAGCAAGAAGAGGAGAACTGTCTTTGTGTCTTTGAGGTAAAATTACTTTGTGATATTCCTTTGAATCATGTTCTTTTGCTTTTGCAATTTTACTTTGTTCATATCCAATTTTGTTCTTTTTTCATTCCCTTCCCTCTTTTTTTGTCAGCTTATGAATACATATTTTTTTTGTCAAAAAAAAGCTTATCAATACATATCAAATTAAATTCCCTAAATTTATTTGTAGAATAAATGCTCAATTAAAATGCACCCTGTTTATTGGGAAATTTGGTTTCTTAGTGTATTTCTACCAAATTCAGCAAAGTAACAAATAATTAGTTCAAACTATTGCAAGATCGACGAGTTATGCGGTAATCTCGTTTTTGTAAACAATGGTTTTGATATAACAACGGTCAAAAATTCGATGTGTTATTGGTTTTATAACATTATTGGCTTTGAAGCCATTAACTGTTATGTCTTATGCCAATTTTGGTTATGAGGATTCCAACTAACAAACAAGTTGTTGTCGAAATGACATTAAAGGTTTAATTAAGCAAGATTGACTATTAAAAGCCAATGACTTGATCGACAAGTAATTAAATAGCAGCTTAAATGAAGATATACAATGCAATGGTCAGAAACATGCACTTGTAAATTAAAATATACAATTGAAAATTGAATACAGGAATATAAATAAAAGCATTTAAAACAACTGAACTTAAGAAACGCTTTCAAAAGACATGCATTTAAATGAAAGCATTTAAAGAACATGTAAATGGCAATGAATGGAAAGTTATTAAAAAGTTAAATGGCAGAAAAGTAAGGAATTTAAATGCGAAGCATGGAAATAGAAATGACTGTAATGTAAATGACTCGAAGTAAAATGCTGGAATTGAAATGGATATAAAAAGTAACTGATTTTCAAAAGAAATAGAAATGCAGAAAAGTAAGAACTAATAAATTTGAAGTGCTGTAAAAAAGTAAAGTTTGAATGCAATAAAATTTAAAGTAAAATGCATAGACAGAATGTAAAATTACAGAAAAGATAAATGAATAGACAATGCAAATAATTGAAAATAGACTTGAAATGATTAGATTGCAAAAAGATAGAGTTTGGAAGACATACAGTGATCGTTTTCCCTTAATCTGTTTTAGCTGTCGAGATGTTAGGAATTTAGATCATGTATCCAACCTGAATTACATCGTAGAAAGGCTAAATTACAAAATTGGTCCTCTATATTTATTTTAGGTTTCAATTTGGTCCTCTATGTTTTATTTGTTTTGTTTTGGTCCCTTACGTTTTAAAAGTTACAACAGGTTGGTCCTTTCCGTCACTAAAAGTCAATTGTCTGTAGCTAAAAGCCAAATAACATTTTGGAAAATGGACTTCTAGCTACGGACAATTGACTTTTAGTGACGGAAAGGACCAAATTGAAAACTAAAATAAAATGTAGAGGACCAAAACGAAACAAATAAAACGTAGAGGACTAAATTGAAACCTAAAATAAACTTAGAAGACTATTTTTGTAATTTAGCTATCGTAGAAACTACTATTTATAGGCAAAAAATGTAAAAAACTACCTATCATCCGACCTGACACGTGTACAGACACAAGATCGGTAGTTGATTTCACTAAAACTACCTAATCTCGACAGTACTACTTCCCGTCAAGATGTATATGTGTTGACTAACGCCTAAGCCTAACTCGACCATCCTATATTGACATCTTCGATGCTTCTTGCCTTCCGTCGAACAACCGCCCCATCACTTGGTCTTTCAAACTTATTTAATTTTTTTATCATTTATTCTGGTCTCTTATGCCTCCACTTGTCAAATTTACAACATTCTGTCGAGTAACCTGTAACGACCCGTTTCCGGACCGCTACGAACTAAAATTAAACCTAAATGTGACTCATTTTTAAAACGGTACTCTTGTGCCCTTTCAGAAAAATACGGTATTTTTTTTTTTTTAAAAAAAAAACATTTATACATTCCCGTAAGCGCACTCAGAGTAATTACAGCTTTTCGAAACATGGTGCAACTAGGACATAAATCTTAATACTAAACAACAACACGCATGCATAACTCATACATACTTATATATACCAGATATAAAATAGTGCATACAAAAAAAAGACAGAGTAGTAATGTACAAAGAAATACACCTATGGTATGACGACCCTCAGAAGAGTGATCATACCCCGGGGGTACTCCCGGCAGACACCCACACAGGGGGCTGCTCCAAAAGTAAACCGCCAGTCTACCCTGTGCTCAAAATAACACCCGGCCCAAACTGGTCACAACCACTGTACACAAAAGACATACTACAATCATTCCAAGAAAACATCTAGTAGACATAATCAATCACGACAAATAGAGATCGTCGTCCGGATCCTCGACGAGGTCCTCCTCACCATCACCTGCTGTCGGGTTCCCTGCGTCCTCGCTATCGCCTGGGTAACCATCATGGATTGAAGGCACCACGGGAAAGGGTCAACTTCTCAACAAATCAAGATAATCAAGGCGTAAAGAAATAAGCAAACAACAATGTATATTATTCACCAAACGTGACTCAACCCTCTCACTCTAGACTCGACTCAACTCGCGATCCATTTTCTCTCGACTCGACCATTATTCCGGAAAGCAGACGCAGATCCATCAACTGACATACCAGCCGTAGCCTTGGGATCTTTCGCTTCTCCCTAGATATGCAGTACCCGGTTCCTACGCTGCGACGTCTAGTCAATCTCCCGTAAACAAAAGGGGACCTAGCACCCTCAGTTATCCGGGTCACGGCTCAAAAACGTCACGACGACTCGCCTAGCTCTCTCACTTGAATGACAGCTTCCCGCTTACGATAGTCAAAGAGTGACGCATAAAATTACTTGACCGCATATCAAATAAAGAGAGCATGCTTAACATGAAGAAAACGCAATTCGACATTTTAAGCAATAAAAACACCCTGCATGAAGAAACACAATTCAACAGCAACACGCAATTCGTGGCATATATTCAATCTCATATCCAATAATGCATAACTCAATCATATCACAACATTACATGCTCGACAAGAAAATCAAGGAATCCATCCCTCTGCAACTCAATGGAATTAACAGAGAGGAACATACAAGTGTGGGGGGTTGGGTTCAGGAGACCAACTACAACAGCTTTCGCTCGCCCACGAAGACTCGGATAAATGTTCGACCTCACGACAACAAAACGAAGGGGTTCGAAGACCCTAACTTCGAACTCGTAGAGTTCTCAGACTTCTTCGTATTTAAATGAAGCATTTAAATACTAAAATAAAATCTAAACATATCTAGAAGTTGCCCTTACCGAACTCCAAGCTAGGCGTCACGTGCCGTCCTCAATCGAAGCCTCGACAACGACCTCGACACGCACGGTTCTCAATCGACCTCGACACGTCACGGTTCTCAATCGACCCGACACGCACCGTCCTCAACTGGATCCCACTGCTCCCACGTTCTGGGTTCGCTCTCTCGTACACCTCGATTCCGCGTCGCACGATCTCTGAATCACACTTCCTAATACAAACACAACTTAGTACTATCTATGGGTTTCTAATAGCACTTAGCTCTCATATCCCCAATCTTAACTACAACCCAAGTAAACATTAAAACTCAAGAACTTAAACAAATACAACAAGAATTTAAGCATTACAACTTAATTCCTTTTCTCTAAAATTTTATTAAAAACTTCTTTCATACATATCACCATACAAGGCCATTTTTCCTAAGTACTAATTCAAGCTTAAAATCAAGTAGCATATTAAGCACAAATTAATCAAAATCTAAGTTTATGTTTTCTGAAAAATATTTTCATCAGGGTCCAACAATTTAAAATAAGACCATTAAATAGCAAGTTTCTTAGGGCTCAAGAATAGAAAAGACCCAAAACTAACATGTTGCACTTAATTAAATTAAACTAGTCATGCTATTAGCACCTAAATAATTACTATAACACAATAACATATCTCATGCATGATTCAAGCAAGATTAAACATATTTTCCCTCTTACTCAAGGTTAGGTTTTTGATCAAATGCTCATGAAAGAGGTTATATGATGCTACAACAATAAATCAACAACAAACAACAACAAGAAGCAACATACAACAACATAGAACAAGAAATCAAAACAAGCCAAGTGGTTAGGGTTTTGGGCGCTACCTACTGTAGAAAACAGAGGAAACAATTTGTTTTTCAAGCTCAAATAAATGGTTAGAAAGGTAGGTAATGTCATGAAGAAGAAAACCTATCGATATGACATGATTTGGAAGCATAGAAACTAGCTAAAATGGAGGGAGGAAGTGGCGCTAAACAGTAGCATGAAGGGAGAGAAAATTCTGTTTTTCATACCTCAAATGATGATCGAGATGATGATATAGGTAGAGGAGATGATGAGAAACAAGATTGATGAAGAAGGTTTGTGCAAAAACTCAATGGAACCCAAGGTTTTTCAATGGAAGTTTGGAGAGGAAGAGGAAACTTAGAGAAGAAGAAAGAAGAAAAGAGAAAGTGAGGGTTTGAGGGGACTGATCGTGATATTTAGCTGGTGAGGGAAGGGGCATTATAGTCCTTTCTCCCTTAATTAACACTCAACAATAATTAATTAAAAGAAAACCATTTATAAAACCACAAATAAGTGACATATAAATACTATTATGAGATGCTAATCCCATCACTCATTCTACCCATCAAATCTCTCCTCTCTCATGATTACCCTCTAATCTATAGGCTTAAGATCTAAAAACACGACGACGAAAAACTGCAAAACCGATTAATTTCTCATGGAAAATCCCTTAAAAATTAATTTACGAAAAATTAATTCTCCGCGTGATAATATCAATTTATAAGTATTAGAAACAATATAATTCACTAAAAAAATATATATATATAAAACAGGTTACGACTCGATTTTCATCGAAATCATGGCTCATTTTAAATTTTATCAATAAGAATCTGTCAAGCGATTTGGAACGCGATTTAAATTTCAATAGAATATTTCGACAACATTCAAACCATAAATTAATATTAAAATATTAATTCTCATTTATTTTAGCTCTTGATTTAATTAAATCACTTTCTTAGGGAACAAGTAATTGCTTTATTAAAGCATAATTACGACAAAATATACTAATTAACACTAAATAACGTTCGTAAAAATACGAGTGTTACAGTCTCGGCACGAGGTCGACCAGGGTGCTTGTGCAAGCGCACAAGGCTCTATCACGAGCTCGTGCACGCGGTCTCCTCAGCTCGGCATACGACCTCGGCACGCGACCTCATCAGCTCGTGCACGCGGTCTCGGTACGAGGTCGATCTCTTCATCAGGTGTTACAATACTCTCCCTCTAAAAAAAAATTTCGTCCTCGAAATTGCAAATAAGATGCTTACCGCGGAAAAGTTCAGGGTACTGAGTTTTCATCTTCTCTTCCAATTCCCAAGTCGCATCTCCGGTTTTCTGATCCCACACAACTTTGACAAGTTGGATCTCTTTGTTCCGCAACTGTTTGGCTTTCCGATCAACGATCCTTATGTGATGCTTGAAGGATAAGCCGTTCCTCAATTGACTCACATCTGGTTCGATGACATGAGAGGGGTCGGAAATATATCTCCGCAACTGTGAGACGTGAAAGACGTCATGAATGTTTGACAGGAAGGGTGGCAGGGCAATCTGATATGCCATTGGACCGATACGACGAAGAATCTGGTAAGGTCCAATAAATTTAGGGGTAAGTTTCTTGGACTTGATCGCTCGACCAACTCCAGTAGTGGGGGTGACTCTAAGAAATACATGCTCTCCTTCTTCGAACTCTAGCGGTCGACGTCCTTGGTCGGCATAACTCTTCTGTCGGCTCTGAGATGTTCGCATCCTATCTCTGATCAAACGGATCTTCTCAGTAGTCTGCTGGACCATATCCGTCCCACAACGTAACTCTCGCCATCCTGGTACCAACAAAGAGGCGTCGACATTTACGCCCATACTGAGGCTTCAAAAGGTGCCATTCCAATACTCGCATGGAAACCGTTATTGTAGGTGAACTCCACCAATGGTAAGACATCGTCCCAACTTCCTCGGTGATCTAATGTACACGCCGCAACAAATCTTCAAGCGATTGGATCGTTCTCTCGGTCGACCGTCGGTTTGGGGATGATATGCCGAGCTAAGCTTGAGCTCGGTTCCCATCGCTTCTTGCAATTCCCTCCAAAAATGAGATGTGAACTTTGATCTCGGTCCGACACGATTGAAGAGGGTATACCATGTAGTCGCACTATCTCCACGATGTAAATCTCGGTCAGCCTTTTCCACGTTGTGCGTCGACCACCGTAAGAAATGAGCAGATTTGGTCAATCGGTCGACGATCACCCAAATCGAATCATTCTTTTCTGCGTCTTCGGCAAACCTACAACGAAATCCATGGAGATCTTGTCCCATTTCCATCTTTGATGCGTCAAGCGATTGTAGCATTCCCTCCGATCGTTGGTGCTCCACCTTCGCTTCGACATCGTTAAACACGGCTACGTGCTCGACCACTTGCTTCTTCATTCGACCACCAAAAATGCTTCTTCAAGTCTTGATACATCTTCGTAACTCCTGGATGAATACTAAAATTGCTCTTATGCACTTCGTCAAGTATTAACTTTCTCGGCTCCGCTCGTTAGGTACACACACTCGGCCATTGCACCTTAAAATGTTGTCCGCTCAGACTTTGAATTCTCGCCGCTTTCCTTTGCGCTTATCAATCAGATCTTCTCTTGCGTAAGCTTGTCATGAACTCTTTGGTCTCTAATCTCGCCCAATAATCTGTTAGAAATGGTAAGCATACCAAATCTCGGCTTCCCGGTGAAACTTCCACATTCAACTTCAAGTCTCGAATTTCTCGAGCATCTCCAACTCCTTGATCATCATTCTTTGAAGCTAGAACGCTCTTCCTACTCAACGATTCTGCTTCTATATTAGCTTTTCCTGGATGATATTCCAACGTACAGTCGTAGTCCTTGAGAAATTTTGTCCATCTTCGCTAACGCATGTTGAGCTCTTTGTGATCGAACAGGTACTTCAAGCTCTTGTGATCGCTGAAAACAGTGAGAGTGCTCCCATAAAGGTAGTGCCTCCATATCTTCGACGCCAAGAAACCACCGATGCGGCTCCAAATCGTGAGTAGGGTAGTTCCTCTCGTGAATCTTAAGTTGTCTTGAAGCATACGCTACCACTTTCCGGTGTTGCATCGGCCACGCACCCAATCCCCTGGTGTGACGATCGCAATAAACCTCGTAAGGCTCTTACGGTTGAGGCAAAATCAACACAGCGCCGTTGTCAAAAGCTCCTTCGGTCTTTGAAAAGCTGGATTCACACTCCTCAGTCCAGGCAAAAGGTTGATCCTTCCTCGTGAGTCGTGTAAGAGGCGCGACAATCTTCGAAAAACCTTCAATGAATCTTCGATAATAGCCTGCTAAGCCAACAAAACTCCTGATATCAGTGACTGTCTTCGGCTGTTCCCACGCTAGCACAGCTTCAATCTTAGTTGGACCCACAGCTACTCCTTCTTTGCACATCACATCTCCAACATAATTCACGTCTACAAGTCAAAATTCACACTTCGAAAGGTTGGCATAGAGTTGCTTCTCTCGTAATATCTGCAATACTCGGCGTAAGTGCCCTTCGTGCTCTTCTCGCTCTTCGAGTAGATCAATATGTCGCCGATGAACACTACTACAAACTGATCCAAAAGCGAATGGAAAATCCTGCTCATGTAGTCCATAAACACAATTTGGCGCATTTGTCACCCAAACGGCATCACCAAATACTTGTAGTGACCATACCTAGTCCCGAAAGTCGTTTTGGGGACATCTTCCTCCTTCACGCGAATCGATGATAACCGGACTTCAAATCTATCTTGGAAAATATTGCGGCTCACGTAATTGATCCATCGGATCGTCAATACGCGTAATCGGATACCGGTTCTTCACGGTAACCTTGTTGAGCTCGCGGTAGTCCACGCGACCTTGATCGTCCATCCTTCTTCTTAACCAACAACACTGGAGCTCCCCACGGTGACACGCTCGGTCGTATGAATTGCTTTGACTCCAAATGCTCAATCTGGGACTTCAGTTCTTTCATCTCGGTAGGGGACATCCTGTATGGCGCTTTGGAAATCGGTCCTGTTCCTGGAATCAAATCGATGGAGAACTCGACCTCTCGCAGTGGTGGTAACCCTGGCACGTCTTCGGGAAAAACGTCCACAAAGTCACACCACTGGTACATTCTTCACTTCGATCTGCTGGGAAACTTCTGAACTAGCCATATACATGTATTCCCTAGTTCCTTCTCAGCTCGTGCAGTATCTGGGAAGTATTTGTCCAAGAACCTTCCACGAAAAAGCTCCCACGTTATTTCGCGACGTTCCGCTATCAGTGCTTGCTTCACTCCCTTCCACCAATACTCTGCGTCTCCTAGCAGCAAGTAGGTGGCGTAGTCTACCTTCACGTTGTTTGGGCAATGGAGTGCCTCGAAGATCTTCTCGATCTCTTGCATCCAAAGATCAGCTTTATCTGGGTTTGGCTCACCGTAGAACCCGGTGGGTCATGCTTCCTAAAAGTCTGCTAATCCTCTCGCCTCAGCATTCCGCTCTGCTCTCTGTTGTTGCTGCAAGTTTTGCTGGGTTAACGCTGCCGTCTGTTGAGCCATCGCGTTAGACTGTTGAGTTGCAGCAGCTGATTGCTGAGCCATGGCCGCCGCCATCTCGGTCATAGCTTGAATTGCTCGTTCCATGTCGACGTTCTCAGGTACAGCCGTCGTATCCCTACGAGGTGGCATTAGATTCCACAAAGTTCAAAACCTGTCAGAATCTCACAACAAGGATGTGTTAAGACACACTGCTTCAATCAAGAAACAATTCAAACAATTTTTCAAGCAATAAGTGCTTCACTTAATCAAACAGCAATCAATATAGTACAACTATGTACCCGACACAGTGACCAGTCCAAATTTCCTATGTACAGTCCGGTCAGAACCAAACTGCTCTGATACCACAATTGGAACGACCCGTTTCCGGACCGCTACGAACTAAAATTAAACCTAAATGTGACTCGTTTTTAAAACAGTACTCTTGTGCCCTTTCAGAAAAATACGGTATATTTTTTTTTTTTTAAAAACATTTATACATTCCCGTAAGCGCACTCAGAGTAATTACAGCTTTTCGAAACATGGTGCAACTAGGACATAAATCTTAATACTAAACAACAACACGCATGCATAACTCATACATACTTATATATACCAGATATAAAATAGTGCATACAAAAAAAAAGACAGAGTAGTAATGTACAAAGAAATACACCTATGGTATGACGACCCTCAGAAGAGTGATCATACCCCGGTACTCGTCCCAGACACCCACACAGTGCTCCAAGTAAACCGCCGCCTACCTCGTGCTCAAAATAACACCCTACCAAATCGTCACAACCACTTTGTACACAAAAGACATACTACAATCATTCCAAGAAAACATCTAGTAGACATAATCAATCACGACAAATAGAGATCGCCGTCCTGATCTCGACGAGGTCCTCCTCACCATCACTCGTCGGGTTCCCTGCGTCCTCGCTTATCGCCTGGGTAACCATCATGGATTGAAGGCACCACGGAAAGTGGTCAACTTCTCAACAAATCAAGATAATCAAGGCGTAAAGAAATAAGCAAACAACAATGTATATTATTCACCAAACGTGACTCAACCTCTCACTCTAGACTCGACTCAACTCGCGATCCATTTTCTCTCGACTGACCATTATTCCTAGGAAGCGTGACGCAGATCCATCAATCGACATACCAGCCGTAGCCTTGGGATCTTTCGCTTCTCCCTAGATATGCACGAGACCGGTTCCTACGCCGCGACGTCTAGTCAATCTCCGTAAACAAAAGGGGACCTAGCACCCTCAGTTATCCGGGTCACGGCTCAAAAACGTCACGACGACTCGCCTAGCTCTCTCACTCGATGAATAGCTCGCCGCTTACGATAGTCAAAGAGTGACGCATAAAATTACTTGACCGCATATCAAATAAAGAGAGCATGCTTAACATGAAGAAAACGCAATTCGACATTTTAAGCAATAAAAACACCCTGCATGAAGAAACACAATTCAACAGCAACACGCAATTCGTGGCATATATTCAATCTCATATCCAATAATGCATAACTCAATCATATCACAACATTACATGCTCGACAAGCAAATCAAGGAATCCATCCCTCTGCAACTCAATGGAATTAACAGAGAGGAACATACAAGTGTGGGGGGTTGGGTTCAGGAGACCAACCGCAATAGCGACTTTCGCTGCCCACGAAGACTTCGGATAAATGTTCGACCTCACGACAACAAAGCGAAGGGGTTCAAGACCACAACTTCAACTCGTAGAGTTCTCAGACTTCTTCGTATTTAAATGAAGCATTTAAATACTAAAATAAAATCTAAACATATCTAGAAGTTGCCCTTACCGAACTCCAAGCTAGGCGTCTACGTCTTTGTCCTCAATCGAGCTCGACAACGACCTCGACACGTCACGGTTCTCAATCGACCTCGACACGCACGGTTCTCAATCGACCCGACACGCACTGTCCCTCAACTGATCCCACCGCTCCCACGTTCTCGGGTTCGCTCTCCGCACACCTCGATTCCGTGACGCACGATCTCGAATCACACTTCCTAATACAAACACAACTTAGTACTATCTATGGGTTTCTAATAGCACTTAGCTCTCATATCCCCAATCTTAACTACAACCCAAGTAAACATTAAAACTCAAGAACTTAAACAAATACAACAAGAATTTAAGCATTACAACTTAATTCCTTTTCTCTAAAATTTTATTAAAAACTTCTTTCATACATATCACCATACAAGGCCATTTTTCCTAAGTACTAATTCAAGCTTAAAATCAAGTAGCATATTAAGCACAAATTAATCAAAATCTAAGTTTATGTTTTCTGAAAAATATTTTCATCAGGGTCCAACAATTTAAAATAAGACCATTAAATAGCAAGTTTCTTAGGGCTCAAGAATAGAAAAGACCCAAAACTAACATGTTGCACTTAATTAAATTAAACTAGTCATGCTATTAGCACCTAAATAATTACTATAACACAATAACATATCTCATGCATGATTCAAGCAAGATTAAACATATTTTCCCTCTTACTCAAGGTTAGGTTTTTGATCAAATGCTCATGAAAGAGGTTATATGATGCTACAACAATAAATCAACAACAAACAACAACAAGAAGCAACATACAACAACATAGAACAAGAAATCAAAACAAGCCAAGTGGTTAGGGTTTTGGGCGCTACTCATCAGAGAAAACAGAGGAAACAATTTGTTTTTCAAGCTCAAATAAATGGTTAGAAAGGTAGGTAATGTCATGAAGAAGAAAACCTATCGATATGACATGAGTTGGAAGCATAGAAACGAGCGAAAATGGAGGGAGGAAGAGGCGCTAAACAAAGAGTAGCATGAAGGGAGAGAAAATTCTGTTTTTCATACCTCAAATGATGATCGAGATGATGATATAGGTAGAGGAGATGATGAGAAACAAGATTGATGAAGAAGGTTTGTGCAAAAACTCAATGGAACCCAAGGTTTTTCAATGGAAGTTTGGAGAGGAAGAGGAAACTTAGAGAAGAAGAAAGAAGAAAAGGGAAAGGGAGGGTGTGAGGGGGGGCTGATCGTGATATTTAGTGGTGAGGGAAGGGGCATTATAGTCCTTTCTCCCTTAATTAACACTCAACAATAATTAATTAAAAGAAAACCATTTATAAAACCACAAATAAGTGACATATAAATACTATTATGAGATGCTAATCCCATCACTCATTCTACCCATCAAATCTCTCCTCTCTCATGATTACCCTCTAATCTATAGGCTTAAGATCTAAAAACACTGACGAAAAAGCGCAAAACCGATTAATTTCTTGGAAAATCCGGAAAAATTAATTTACTGAAAAATTAATTCTCCATTGATAATATCAATTTATAAGTATTAGAAACAATATAATTCACTAAAAAATATATATATAAAACAGTTACGACTCGATTTTCATCGAAATCGTGGCTCATTTTAATTTTATCAATGCATAGAATCGTCGATTTGGAACGCGATTTAAATTTCAATAGAATATTTCGACAACATTCAAACCATAAATTAATATTAAAATATTAATTCTCATTTATTTTAGCTCTTGATTTAATTAAATCACTTTCTTAGGAACAAGTAATTGCTTTATTAAAGCATAATTACGACAAAATATACTAATTAACACTAAATAACGTTAGTAGAAATACGAGTGTTACAGCCTCGCACGAGGTCGACCAGTGCTTGTGCAAGCGCACAAGGCTCTATCACGAGCTCGTGCACGCGGTCTCCTCAGTTCGACATACGACCTCGACGCGCGACCTCATCGGCTGCGTGCACGCGGTCTCAGATGCAGGTCGATCTCTTCATCAGGTGTTACAATATTCTCCTCTAAAAATTTCGCCCTCGAAATTGCAAATAAGATGCTTACCGCGGAAAAGTTCGAAGTCTTGAGTTTTCATCTTCTCTTCCAATTCCCAAGTCGCATCTCCGCTTACGATCCCACACAACTTTGACAAGTTGGATCTCTTTGTTCCGCATATCGCTTGGCTTTCCGATCAACGATCCTTTGGTGATGCTTGAAGGATAAGTCGTTCCTCGCTTGAATCTCATCCGTTCGATGACATGAGAGGGTCGGAAATATATCTCCGCAATCGTGAGGCGTGAAAGACGTCATGAATGTTTGACGGGAAGGGTGGCGGGGCAATCGATATGCCATTGGACCGATCTGACGAAGAATCCGTAAGGTCCAATAAATTTAGGGGTAAGTTTCTTGGACTTGATCGCTCGACCAACTCCAGTAGTGGGGGTGACTCTAAGAAATACATGCTCTCCTTCTTCGAACTCTAGCGGTCGACGTCCTTGGTCGGCATAACTCTTCTGTCGGCTGCGAGATGTTCGCATCCTATCTCGATCAAACGGATCTTCTCGATGAGTCTGCTGGACCATATCCGTCCCACAATGTAATCCTCGCCATCCTGGTACCAACAAAGAGGCGTCTGACATTTACGTCCATACAGTGCTTCAAAAGGTGCCATTCCAATACTCGCATGGAAACTGTTATTGTAGGTGAACTCCACCAATGGTAAGACATCGTCCCAACTTCCTCGGTGATCTAATGTACACGCTCGCAACAAATCTTCAAGCGATTGGATCGTTCTCTCAGTCTGACCGTCGGGTTGGGGGTGATATGCCGGGCTAAGCTTGAGCTCGGTTCCCATCGCTTCTTGCAATTCCCTCCAAAAATGAGATGTGAACTTCGGATCTCGGTCCGACACGATTGAAGAGGGTATACCATGTAGTCGCACTATCTCCACGATGTAAATCTCGGTCAGCTTTTCCACGTTGTACGTCGACCTCACTGGTAAGAAATGAGCAGAGTTGGTCAATCGGCCGACGATCACCCAAATCGAATCATTCTTTTCTCGTCTTCGCAAACCTACAACGAAATCCATGGAGATATCGTCCCATTTCCATACCGATACGCGTCAGCGATTGTAGCATTCCCTCCGGTCGTTGGTGCTCCACCTTCGCTTCGACACGTTAAACACGGCTACGTGCTCACCACTTGCTTCTTCATTCCGACCACCAAAAATGCTTCTTCAAGTCTTGATACATCTTCGTAACTCCTGGATGAATACTAAAATTGCTCTTATGCACTTCGTCAAGTATTAACTTTCGGCTCCGCTACGTTAGGTACACACACTCGGCCATTGCACCTTAAAATGTTGTCCGCTCCGACTTTGAATTCTCGCCGCTTTCCTTTGGCGCTATCAATCAGATCTTCTCTTGCGAAGCTTGTCATGAACCTCGCTGGTCTCTAATCTCGCCCAATAATCATTAGAAATGGTAAGCATACCAAATCTCGCCTTCCCGGTGAAACTTCCACATTCAACTTCAAGTCTCGGAATTTCTCGAGCATCTCCAACTCCTTGATCATCATTCTTTGAAGCTAGAACGCTCTTCCTACTCAACGCATCTGCTCTACTATATTAGCCTTTCTGGATGATATTCCAACGTAAAGTCGTAGTCCTTGAGAAATTTTGTCCATCTTCGCTAACGCATGTTGAGCTCTTTCGATCGAACAGTACTTGAGCTCTTGTGATCGCTGAAAGCAGAGAGAGTGCTCCCGTAAAGGTAGTGCCTCCATATCTTCAAATAAAAACCACCGATGCCAGCTCCAAATCGTGAGTAGGGTAGTTCCTCTCGTGAATCTTAAGTTGTCTTGAAGCATACGCTACCACTTTCCGGTGTTGCATCAGCACGCACCCCAATCCCTGGTGTGACGCATCGCAATAAACCTCGTAAGGCTCTTCTGGTTGAGGCAAAATCAACACAGGCGCTGTTGTCAAAAGCTCCTTCAGTCTTTGAAAACTGGATTCACACTCCTCAGTCCAGGCAAAAGGTTGATCCTTCCTCGTGAGTCGTGTAAGAGGCGCGACAATCTTCGAAAAACCTTCAATGAATCTTCGATAATAGCCTGCTAAGCCAACAAAACTCCTGATATCAGTGACTGTCTTCGGCTGTTCCCACGCTAGCACAGCTTCAATCTTAGTTGGATCCACAACTATTCCTTCTTTGGAAATCACATGTCCAACAAAAATTCACTTCTTCAAGCCAAAATTCACACTTGAAAGGTTGGCATAGAGTCGCTTCTCTCGTAATATCTGCAATACTCGACGTAAGTGTCCTTCGTGCTCTTCTCTGCTCTTCGAGTAGATCAATATGTCGTCGATGAACACTCCTACAAATCGGTCCAAAACCGAGTGGAAAATCCTGTTCATGTAGTCCATAAACACACCGGGCGATTTGTCACTCAAACGGCATCACCAAATACTTGTAGTGACCATACCTAGTCCCGAAAGTCGCTTTGGGGACATCTTCCTCCTTCACGCGAATCGATGATAACCGGACTTCAAATCTATCTTGGAAAATATTGCGGCTCCACGTAATTGATCCATCGATCGTCAATACGCTGATAACAGATCTGGGTTCTTCACAAGAACCTTGTTGAGCTCGCGGTAGTCCACGCCACGGCCTTGATCGTCCATCCTTCTTCTTAACCAACAACACGGAGCTCCCCACGGTGACACGCTCGGTCGTATGAATTGCTTTGACTCCAAATGCTCAATCTGGGACTTCAGTTCTTTCATCTCGGCAGGGGACATCCTGTATGGCGCTTTGGAAATCGGTCCTGTTCCTGGAATCAAATCGATGGAGAACTCGACCTCTCGCACTGGTGGTAAGCCTGGCACGTCTTCGAAAAACGTCCACAAAGTCACACACCACTGGTACATTCTTCACTCCGATCTGCTGGGAACCTTCTGAACTAGCCATATACATGTATTCCCTAGTTCCTTCTCAGCTCGTGCAGTATCTGGGAAGTATTTGTCCAAGAACCTTCCACGAAAAAGCTCCCACGTTATTTCGCGACGCCCGCTTATCGTTGCTTGCTTCACTCCCTTCCACCAATACTCTGCGTCTCTAGCGACCGTAGGTGGCGAGTCTACCTTCACGTTGTTTGGGCAATGGAGTGCCTCAAGATCTTCTCGATCTCTTGCATCCAAAGATCGACTTTATCTGGGTTTGGCTCACCGTAGAACTTGGTGGGTCATGCTTCCTAAAGTCCGCTAATCCTCTCGCCTCGGCATTCCGCTCTGCTCTCTATTGTTCTTTGCAAGTTTCTTTGGGTTAACGCCGTCTGTTGAGCCATCGCGTTAGGCTGTTGAGTTGCGGCCGGTGATTCTTGAGCCATGGCCGCCGCCATCTCGATCATAGCTTGAATTGCTCGTTCCATGTCGACGTTCTCAGTGTACAGCCGTCAGATCCTCACGAGGTGGCATTAGATTCCACAAAGTTCAAAACCCGTCGAATCTCACAACAAGGATGTGTTAAGACACACCGCTTCAATCAAGAAACAATTCAAACAATTTTTCAAGCAATAAGTGCTTCACTTAATCAAACAAAGAATCAATATAGTACAACTATGTACCCGACACGATGACGATCCAAATTTCCTATATGCACAGTCCGTAACCAAAGCTGCCTGATACCACAATTGGAGCGACCCGTTTAGGACCGCTACGAACTAAAATTAAACCTAAATGTGACTCGTTTTTAAAGCAGTACTCTTGTGCCCTTTCGTAAAAATACGGTATATTTTTTTTTAAAAACATTTATACATTCCGTAAAGCGCACTCGAGTAATTACAATTTTTGAAACATGGTGCAACTAGGACATAAATCTTAATACTAAACAACAACACGCATGCATAACTCATACATACTTATATATACGGATATAAAATAGTGCATACAAAAAAAAATGAGTAGTAATGTACAAAGAAATACACCTATGGTATGACGACCCTCGGAAGAGTGATCATACCCGGGGTACTCCCGTGAACACCACACAGGTGCTCCAAAAAGTAAACCGCCACTACCTGTGCTCAAAATAACACCCTGGCCAAATCGTCACAACCATCAGTACACAAAGACATACTACAATCATTCCAAGAAAACATCTAGTAGACATAATCAATCACGACAAATAGAGATCGTCGTCAGGATCCTCGACGAGGTCCTCCTCACCATCACTGCTGTCGGGTTCCTGCGTCCTCGCTATCGCCTCGGTAACCATCATGGATTGAAGGCACCACGGGAAAGAGGTCAACTTCTCAACAAATCAAGATAATCAAGGCGTAAAGAAATAAGCAAACAACAATGTATATTATTCACCAAACGTGACTCAACCTCTCACTCTAGACTCGACTCAACTCGCGATCCATTTTCTCTCGACTCGACCATTATTCCTGGAAGCGACGCAGATCCATCAATCGACATACCAGCCGTAGCCTTGGGATCTTTCGCTTCTCCCTAGATATCACGATGCAGGTTCCTACGCTGCGACGTCTAGTCAATCTCCCGTAAACAAAAGGGGACCTAGCACCCTCAGTTATCCGGGTCACGGCTCAAAAACGTCACGACGACTCGCCTAGCTCTCTCACTCGATGAATAGCTCGCCGCTTACGATAGTCAAAGAGTGACGCATAAAATTACTTGACCGCATATCAAATAAAGAGAGCATGCTTAACATGAAGAAAACGCAATTCGACATTTTAAGCAATAAAAACACCCTGCATGAAGAAACACAATTCAACAGCAACACGCAATTCGTGGCATATATTCAATCTCATATCCAATAATGCATAACTCAATCATATCACAACATTACATGCTCGACAAGCAAATCAAGGAATCCATCCCTCTGCAACTCAATGGAATTAACGAGAGAGAACATACAAGTGTGGGGGTTGGGTTCAGAGACCAACCGCAATGACTTTCGCCGCCCACGAAGACTCGGATAAATGTTCGACCTCACGACAACAAAACGAAGGGGTTCGAAGACCCTAACTTCGAACTCGTAGAGTTCTCAGACTTCTTCGTATTTAAATGAAGCATTTAAATACTAAAATAAAATCTAAACATATCTAGAAGTTGCCCTTACCGAACTCCAAGCTAGGCGTCTACGTGCTGTCCTCAATCGAGCTCGACAACGACCTCGACACGTACGGTTCTCAATCGACCTCGACACGTACGGTTCTCAATCGACCCCGACACGTACCGTCCTCAATCTGGATCCCACTGCTCCCACGTTCTCGGGTTCGCTCTCCCGTACACCTCGATTCCGTGACGCACGATCTCGGGAATCACACTTCCTAATACAAACACAACTTAGTACTATCTATGGGTTTCTAATAGCACTTAGCTCTCATATCCCCAATCTTAACTACAACCCAAGTAAACATTAAAACTCAAGAACTTAAACAAATACAACAAGAATTTAAGCATTACAACTTAATTCCTTTTCTCTAAAATTTTATTAAAAACTTCTTTCATACATATCACCATACAAGGCCATTTTTCCTAAGTACTAATTCAAGCTTAAAATCAAGTAGCATATTAAGCACAAATTAATCAAAATCTAAGTTTATGTTTTTCTGAAAAATATTTTCATCGTGGTCCAACAATTTAAATTAAGACCATTAAATAGCAAGTTTCTTAGGGCTCAAGAATAGAAAAGACCCAAAACTAACATGTTGCACTTAATTAAATTAAACTAGTCATGCTATTAGCACCTAAATAATTACTATAACACAATAACATATCTCATGCATGATTCAAGCAAGATTAAACATATTTTCCCTCTTACTCAAGGTTAGGTTTTTGATCAAATGCTCATGAAAGAGGTTATATGATGCTACAACAATAAATCAACAACAAACAACAACAAGAAGCAACATACAACAACATAGAACAAGAAATCAAAACAAGCCAAGTGGTTAGGGTTTTGGCGCTACCTCTTGTAGAAAGCAGAGGAAACAATTTGTTTTTCAAGCTCAAATAAATGGTTAGAAAGGTAGGTAATGTCATGAAGAAGAAAACCTATCGATATGACATGATTTGGAAGCATAGAAACTAGCTAAAATGGAGGGAGGAAGTGGCGCTAAACAGTAGCATGAAGGGAGAGAAAATTCTGTTTTTCATACCTCAAATGATGATCGAGATGATGATATAGGTAGAGGAGATGATGAGAAACAAGATTGATGAAGAAGGTTTGTGCAAAAACTCAATGGAACCCAAGGTTTTTCAATGGAAGTTTGGAGAGGAAGAGGAAACTTAGAGAAGAAGAAAGAAGAAAAGAAAGTGAGGGTTTGAGGGGACTGATCGTGATATTTAAATGGTGAGGAAGGGGCATTATAGTCCTTTCTCCCTTAATTAACACTCAACAATAATTAATTAAAAGAAAACCATTTATAAAACCACAAATAAGTGACATATAAATACTATTATGAGATGCTAATCCCATCACTCATTCTACCCATCAAATCTCTCCTCTCTCATGATTACCCTCTAATCTATAGGCTTAAGATCTAAAAACACGGCGACGAAAAACTGCAAAACCGATTAATTTCTCGCCGGAAAATCCCGGAAAAATTAATTTACGAAAAATTAATTCTCCGCGTGATAATATCAATTTATAAGTATTAGAAACAATATAATTCACTAAAAAAATATATATATAAAACAGGTTACGACTCGATTTTCATCGAAATCAGGGCTCATTTTAAATTTTATCAATAGAATCGTCAAGCGATTTGGAACGCGATTTAAATTTCAATAGAATATTTCGACAACATTCAAACCATAAATTAATATTAAAATATTAATTCTCATTTATTTTAGCTCTTGATTTAATTAAATCACTTTCTTAGGGAACAAGTAATTGCTTTATTAAAGCATAATTACGACAAAATATACTAATTAACACTAAATAACGTTCGTAGAAATACGAGTGTTACAGTCTCGGCACGAGGTCGACCAGGGTGCTTGTGCAAGCGCACAAGGCTCTATCACGAGCTCGTGCACGCGGTCTCCTCAGCTCGGCATACGACCTCGGCACGCGACCTCATCAGCTCGTGCACGCGGTCTCGGTACGAGGTCGATCTCTTCATCAGGTGTTACAATATTCTCCCTCTAAAAAAAAATTTCGTCCTCGAAATTGCAAATAAGATGCTTACCGCGGAAAAGTTCAGTACCGAAGTTTTCATCTTCTCTTCCAATTCCCAAGTCGCATCTCCGCTTACGATCCCACACAACTTTGACAAGTTGGATCTCTTTGTTCCGCAAGAATCGCTTGGCTTTCCGATCAACGATCCTTGCTGGTGATGCTTCGAAGGATAAGTCGTTCCTCAGTTGAATCTCATCTGGTTCGATGACATGAGAGGGGTCGGAAATATATCTCCGCAACTGTGAGACGTGAAAGACGTCATGAATGTTTGACAGGAAGGGTGGCAGGGCAATCTGATATGCCATTGGACCGATACGACGAAGAATCTGGTAAGGTCCAATAAATTTAGGGGTAAGTTTCTTGGACTTGATCGCTCGACCAACTCCAGTAGTGGGGGTGACTCTAAGAAATACATGCTCTCCTTCTTCGAACTCTAGCGGTCGACGTCCTTGGTCGGCATAACTCTTCTCGGCTGGCTCCGAGATGTTCGTGATCCTATCTCTCGATCAAACGGATCTTCTCGATGAGTCTCTTTGGACCATATCTGGTCCCACAATGTAACTCTCGCCATCCTGGTACCAACAAAGAGGCGTCGACATTTACGCCCATACGATTGCTTCAAAAGGTGCCATTCCAATACTCGCATGGAAAGCTGTTATTGTAGGTGAACTCCACCAATGGTAAGACATCGTCCCAACTTCCTCGGTGATCTAATGTACACGCCGCAACAAATCTTCAAGCGATTGGATCGTTCTCTCGGTCGGCCGTCGGTTTGGGGATGATATGCCGAGCTAAGCTTGAGCTCGGTTCCCATCGCTTCTTGCAATTCCCTCCAAAAATGAGATGTGAACTTCGGATCTCGGTCCGACACGATTGAAGAGGGTATACCATGTAGTCGCACTATCTCCACGATGTAAATCTCGGTCAGCTTTTCCACGTTGTACGTCGACCTCACTGGTAAGAAATGAGCAGATTTGGTCAATCGGTCGACGATCACCCAAATCGAATCATTCTTTTTCTGCGTCTTCGGCAAACCTACAACGAAATCCATGGAGATACTGTCCCATTTCCATACTGGTACGTCAAGCGATTGTAGCATTCCCTCCGGTCGTTGGTGCTCCACCTTCGCTTTCTGACACGTTAAACACGAAGCTACGTACTCAGCCACTTGCTTCTTCATTCCGGACCACCAAAAATGCTTCTTCAAGTCTTGATACATCTTCGTAACTCCTGGATGAATACTAAAATTGCTCTTATGCACTTCGTCAAGTATTAACTTTCTCAGCTCCGCTACGTTAGGTACACACACTCGGCCATTGCACCTTAAAATGTTGTCCGCTCCGACTTTGAATTACCGCTTTCCTTTGGCGCTATCAATCAGATCTTCTCTTGCGTAAGCTTGTCATGAACCCGCTGGTCTCTAATCTCGCCCAATAATCATTAGAAATGGTAAGCATACCAAATCTCGGCTTCCCGGTGAAACTTCCACATTCAACTTCAAGTCTCGGAATTTCTCGAGCATCTCCAACTCCTTGATCATCATTCTTTGAAGCTAGAACGCTTCTTCCTACTCAACGATCTGCTACTATATTAGCCTTTCTGGATGATATTCCAACGTAAAGTCGTAGTCCTTGAGAAATTTTGTCCATCTTCGCTAACGCATGTTGAGCTCTTTCGATCGAGCAGTACTTCAAGCTCTTGTGATCGCCGAAAGCGATGAGAGTGCTCCCATAAAGGTAGTGCCTCCATATCTTCACGCCAAAAACTACCGATGCCAGCTCCAAATCGTGAGTAGGGTAGTTCCTCTCGTGAATCTTAAGCTGTCTTGAAGCATACGCTACCACTTTCCGGTGTTGCATCAGCACGCACCCCAATCCCTGGTGTGACGCATCGCAATAAACCTCGTAAGGCTCTTCTGGTTGAGGCAAAATCAACACAGGCGCTGTTGTCAAAAGCTCCTTCAGTCTTTGAAAACTGGATTCACACTCCTCAGTCCAGGCAAAAGGTTGATCCTTCCTCGTGAGTCGTGTAAGAGGCGCGACAATCTTCGAAAAACCTTCAATGAATCTTCGATAATAGCCTGCTAAGCCAACAAAACTCCTGATATCAGTGACTGTCTTCGGCTGTTCCCACGCTAGCACAGCTTCAATCTTAGTTGGATCCACAGCTATTCCTTCTTTGGAAATCACATGTCCAACAAAAATTCACTTCTTCAAGCCAAAATTCACACTTCGAAAGGTTGGCATAGAGTTGCTTCTCTCGTAATATCTGCAATACTCGGCGTAAGTGCCCTTCGTGCTCTTCTCTGCTCTTCGAGTAGATCAATATGTCGTCGATGAACACTACTACAAACTGATCCAAAAACGAATGGAAAATCCTGTTCATGTAGTCCATAAACACAGCTGGCGCATTTGTCACTCCAAACGGCATCACCAAATACTTGTAGTGACCATACCTAGTCCTGAAAGCTGTTTTGGGGACATCTTCCTCCTTCACGCGAATCTGATGATAACCAGACTTCAAATCTATCTTGGAAAATATTGCAGCTCCACGTAATTGATCCATCAGATCGTCAATACGCGGTAACGGATACCGGTTCTTCACAGTAACCTTGTTGAGCTCGCGGTAGTCCACGCACAGCCTTGATCGTCCATCCTTCTTCTTAACCAACAACACTGGAGCTCCCCACGGTGACACGCTCGGTCGTATGAATTGCTTTGACTCCAAATGCTCAATCTGGGACTTCAGTTCTTTCATCTCGGCAGGGGACATCCTGTATGGCACTTTGGAAATCGGTCCTGTTCCTGGAATCAAATCGATGGAGAACTCGACCTCTCGCAGTGGTGGTAACCCTGGCACGTCTTCGGGAAAAACGTCCACAAAGTCACACACCACTGGTACATTCTTCACTTCGATCTGCTGGGAAACTTCTGAACTAGCCATATACATGTATTCCCTAGTTCCTTCTCAGCTCGTGCAGTATCTGGGAAGTATTTGTCCAAGAACCTTCCACGAAAAAGCTCCCACGTTATTTCGCGACGTTCATTATCGGTGCTTGCTTCACTCCCTTCCACCAATACTCTGCGTCTCCTAGCGGCCAGTAGGTGGCGTGGTCTACCTTCACGTTGTTTGGGCAATGGAGTGCCTCGAAGATCTTCTCGATCTCTTGCATCCAAAGATCGCCTTTATCTGGTTTGGCTCACCGTAGAACCGATTGGGTCATGCTTCCTAAAGTCCGCTAATCCTCTCGCCTCGGATTCCGCTCTGCTCTCTATTGTTCTTTGCAGTTTTCTTTGGGTTAACGCCGTCTGTTGAGCCATCGCGTTAGGCTGTTGAGTTGCAGCGGTGATTCTTTGAGCCATGGCGCCGCCATCTCGGCCATAGCTTGAATTGCTCGTTCCATGTCGACGCGTTCAGTGCACAAATTCAGATTCCCTACGAGGTGGCATTAGATTCCACAAAGTTCAAAACCTGTCGAATCTCACAACAAGGATGTGTTAAGACACACCGCTTCAATCAAGAAACAATTCAAACAATTTTTCAAGCAATAAGTGCTTCACTTAATCAAACAAAGAATCAATATAGTACAACTATGTACGACCACGATGACGGTCAAATTTCCTATGTACGGTCAGCCAGAACCAAAGCTGCTCGATACCACAATTGGAACGACCCGCTTCCTGACCGCTCTGAACTAAAATTAAACCTAAATGTGACTCGTTTTTAAAACGGTACTCTTGTGCCCTTTCAGAAAAATACGGTATATTTTTTTTTTTAAAAAAAAACATTTATACATTCCCGTAAGCGCACTCAGAGTAATTACAGCTTTTCGAAACATGGTGCAACTAGGACATAAATCTTAATACTAAACAACAACACGCATGCATAACTCATACATACTTATATATACCAGATATAAAATAGTGCATACAAAAAAAAACAGAGTAGTAATGTACAAAGAAATACACCTATGGTATGACGACCCTCAGAAGAGTGATCATACCCTGGTACTCCGGCAGACACCCACACAGGGGTCGCTCCAAAGTAAACCGCCAGCCACCCCTGTGCTCAAAATAACACCGACCCAAACTGGTCACAACCATCAGCACACAAAAGACATACTACAATCATCCCAAGAAAACATCTAGTAGACATAATCAATCACGACAAATAGAGATCGTCGTCCGGATCCTCGACGAGGTCCTCCTCACCATCACCTGCTGTTGGGTTCCCTGCGTCCTCGCTATCACCTGGGTAACCATCATGGATTGAAGGCACCACGGGAAAGGGTCAACTTCTCAACAAATCAAGATAATCAAGGCGTAAAGAAATAAGCAAACAACAATGTATATCATTCACCAAACGTGACTCAACCCTCTCACTCTAGACTCGACTCAACTCGCGATCCATTTTCTCTCGACTCGACCATTATTAGGAAGCGACGCAGATCCATCAATCGACATACCAGCCGTAGCCTTGGGATCTTTCGCTTCTCCCTAGATATGCAGTACCCGGTTCCTACGCTGCGACGTCTAGTCAATCTCCCGTAAACAAAAGGGGACCTAGCACCCTCAGTTATCCGGGTCACGGCTCAAAAACGTCACGACGACTCGCCTAGCTCTCTCACTCGATGAATAGCTCGCCGCTTACGATAGTCAAAGAGTGACGCATAAAATTACTTGACCGCATATCAAATAAAGAGAGCACGCTTAACATGGAGAAAACGCACTCGACATTTTAAGCAATAAAAACACCCTGCATGAAGAAACACAATTCAACAGCAACACGCAATTCGTGGCATATATTCAATCTCATATCCAATAATGCATAACTCAATCATATCACAACATTACATGCTCGACAAGCAAATCAAGGAATCCATCCCTCTGCAACTCAATGGAATTAACAGAGAGGAACATACAAGTGTGGGGGTTGGGTTCAGAGACCAACCGTAACAGCTTTCGCTCGCCCACGAAGACTCGGATAAATGTTCGACCTCACGACAACAAAACGAAGGGGTTCGAAGACCCTAACTTCGAACTCGTAGAGTTCTCAGACTTCTTCGTATTTAAATGAAGCATTTAAATACTAAAATAAAATCTAAACATATCTAGAAGTTGCCCTTACCGAACTCCAAGCTAGGCGTCTACGTGCTGTCCTCAATCGAGCTCGACAACGACCTCGACACGTACGGTTCTCAATCGACCTCGACACGTACGGTTCTCAATCGACCCCCACCCGTACCATCCTCAATCTGGATCCCATCGCTCCCACGTTCTCGGTTCGCTCTCCCGTACACCTCGATTCCGTGACGCACGATCTCGGGAATCACACTTCCTAATACAAACACAACTTAGTACTATCTATGGGTTTCTAATAGCACTTAGCTCTCATATCCCCAATCTTAACTACAACCCAAGTAAACATTAAAACTCAAGAACTTAAACAAATACAACAAGAATTTAAGCATTACAACTTAATTCCTTTTCTCTAAAATTTTATTAAAAACTTCTTTCATACATATCACCATACAAGGCCATTTTTCCTAAGTACTAATTCAAGCTTAAAATCAAGTAGCATATTAAGCACAAATTAATCAAAATCTAAGTTTATGTTTTCTGAAAAATATTTTCATCGTGGTCCAACAATTTAAAAATAAGACCATTAAATAGCAAGTTTCTTAGGGCTCAAGAATAGAAAAGACCCAAAACTAACATGTTGCACTTAATTAAATTAAACTAGTCATGCTATTAGCACCTAAATAATTACTATAACACAATAACATATCTCATGCATGATTCAAGCAAGATTAAACATATTTTCCCTCTTACTCAAGGTTAGGTTTTTGATCAAATGCTCATGAAAGAGGTTATATGATGCTACAACAATAAATCAACAACAAACAACAACAAGAAGCAACATACAACAACATAAAACAAGAAATCAAAACAAGCCAAGGGGTTAGGGTTTTGAGCCACCTCATCAGAGAAAACAGAGGAAACAATTTGTTTTTCAAGCTCAAATAAATGGTTAGAAAGGTAGGTAATGTCATGAAGAAGAAAAGCTATCGATATGACATGATTTGGAAGCATAGAAACTAGCTAAAATGGAGGGAGGAAATGGCGCTAAACGAGAGCATGAAGGGAGAGAAAATTCTGCTTTTCATACCTCAGATGATGATCGAGATGATGATATAGGTAGAGGAGATGATGAGAAACAAGATTGATGAAGAAGGTTTGTGCAAAAACTCAATGGAACCCAAGGTTTTTCAATGGAAGTTTGGAGAGGAAGAGGAAACTTAGAGAAGAAGAAAGAAGAAAAGAGACAGTGAGGGTTTGAGGGACTGATCGTGATATTTAGTCTGGTGAGGAAGGGCATTATAGTCCTTTCTCCCTTAATTAACACTCAACAATAATTAATTAAAAGAAAACCATTTATAAAACCACAAATAAGTGACATATAAATACTATTATGAGATGCTAATCCCATCACTCATTCTACCCATCAAATCTCTCCTCTCTCATGATTACCCTCTAATCTATAGGCTTAAGATCTAAAAACACTGACTAAAAACCGCAAAACCGATTAATTTCTCGTAGGAAAATCCCGGAAAAAATTAATTTACGAAAAATTAATTCTCAGCGTGATAATATCAATTTATAAGTATTAGAAACAATATAATTCACTAAAAAATATATATATAAACAAAGTTACGACTCGATTTTCATCGAAATCGGGGCTCATTTTAAATTTTATCAATGCCTAGAATCGCTGGCGATTTGGGAACGCGATTTAAATTTCAATAGAATATTTCGACAACATTCAAACCATAAATTAATATTAAAATATTAATTCTCATTTATTTTAGCTCTTGATTTAATTAAATCACTTTCTTAGGGAACAAGTAATTGCTTTATTAAAGCATAATTACGACAAAATATACTAATTAACACTAAATAACGTTCGTAGAAATACGAGTGTTACAGTCTCGGCACGAGGTCGACCAGGGTGCTTGTGCAAGCACAAGGCTCTATCACGAGCTCGTGCACGCGGCCTCCTCAATTTCGGCATACGACCTCGACGCAGCGACCTCATCACCAGGCACGCGGTCTCGATGCAGGTCGATCTCTTCATCAGGTGTTACAATATTCTCCCTCTAAAAAAAAATTTCGTCCTCGAAATTGCAAATAAGATGCTTACCGCGGAAAAGTTCAGGGTACTGAGTTTTCATCTTCTCTTCCAATTCCCAAGTCGCATCTCCGGTTTTCTGATCCCACACAACTTTGACAAGTTGGATCTCTTTGTTCCGCAACTGTTTGGCTTTCCGATCAACGATCCTTGCTGGTGATGCTTCGAAGGATAAGTCGTTCCTCAGTTGAATCACATCTGGTTCGATGACATGAGAGGGGTCGGAAATATATCTCCGCAACTGTGAGACGTGAAAGACGTCATGAATGTTTGACAGGAAGGGTGGCAGGGCAATCTGATATGCCACTGGACCGATACGACGAAGAATCTGGTAAGGTCCAATAAATTTAGGGGTAAGTTTCTTGGACTTGATCGCTCGACCAACTCCAGTAGTGGGGGTGACTCTAAGAAATACATGCTCTCCTTCTTCAACTCTAGCGGTCGACGCCCTTGGTCGGCATAACTCTTCTGTCGGCTCTGAGATGTTCGTGATCCTATCTCTCGATCAAACGGATCTTCTCGATGAGTCCGCGGACCATATCTGGTCCCACAATGTAACTCTCGCCATCCTGGTACCAACAAAGAGGCGTCGACATTTACGTCCATACAGTGCTTCAAAAGGTGCCATTCCAATACTCGCATGGAAACTGTTATTGTAGGTGAACTCCACCAATGGTAAGACATCGTCCCAACTTCCTCGGTGATCTAATGTACACGCTCGCAACAAATCTTCAAGCGATTGGATCGTTCTCTCAGTCTGACCGTCGGTTTGGGGATGATATGCCGAGCTAAGCTTGAGCTCGGTTCCCATCGTGGATCTTTCTACTGATCCCACTGCACATTTCGCATTGCTACACCATCTGTCGGTGCAGATCTACCTCCAAAGCCAGTAACCACCATGTTGGTTGGTAGCAAAATCTGTTTCATCTTTCCCTAACTTCTTGTACATAGCTCTTGGGATCAAGTTCACAGATGCTCCTCCATCAACCAACACCCTGTTGACAAGCTTGCCTTCAATCATTGCCTTAATGTGCAATGGCCGAAGATGACTTCTTTCCTCATTAGTTGGCTTATCTAAACGAGCAAAATTGCCGAAAATGGTAACCATATCCTGCTTGACAAAGTGCCAACTAATTGGAAAATCATCAAACTCCTCTTCATCAGGAACTTCTACAATAAATTCATGGCCATACACCAAATTATAAGGAGTAGTATCTGTCGATTCTATTGGAGAATTTCTGCATGCCCAAAGGACTTGTTCCAAAGTTGAGTGCCAGCTTTTTGGATATCTGCCAACGAGCTTCTTTGTAACACCCTGTTTCTGGAGTGCTACTAAGTGAACATTCTGACAAAAGTTGACATGTTTCCGAAAGGTGGAATACACTGCTCGTAGGGTTTTCGAGAAATGTGGTCCTATATTTTTTTTTAAATTCTTTAAAGAAGCAGCCAGAGCATCACAGCGACTTTTAGAAATATGGCAGAAAATAATTTAAGACATTACATGACCACATTCAAATGTTCCATCAATTCACGTCTAACAATACATATCTTGAAACATGACAGACATTTATTACAATACTGAACGACGACAATTATTCTATAGCTGGTCGGCACAATACGTTCCTTACTAGACTGCTAGTAGACTCTTCAACATAGTACAAGTCAAGCTAGATGACCATCTACAGCTGCTCCTCCTTGCGCCTCAATCCTCTGCTTGCTCCGCCATCTGGGTTACAATCATTAATTGACAGAACCACTGGCAAGGGTCAACTTCTTAAAAATAAAGAGTAGATACGCCTATTCGACAACAAAATATGTAATAACACAACATATTACAGGAAATAACAAATCGTGATAATAGGCAAACAACAGTATGCACAGTTCTCAAGATGTAACTAAAATGATTTTCCTTTTCTAATCACCACCTAGGCTCGCGGCCCTTACCCCCTTTCTCTCCCAAAAATTGCAAGTTTCCAAACCTTTGCCCAAAATATTTTCAATTCATGCTCATGATGATGCTAAATGATCAAGAACGAGTCAATTAAATTTTACATGTCATATTAGTCCTTCAAGAGTCACTTTTTCACCAAAACATCAACTAACACCTATATTAATTCATGCTTACCTATCTCAAGACCAATTAAACTATTCAAAACATATTAGTTAATACTTAGATACATATAAACTCTCTTTTTCTCAACTTCAAGAATGAATTTCCATAAGACCTACACTAGCTCTTCTTACTTCAACATACATTACTACTCCAAAACCCATTAAATCATCTAAACATCAAGTTATAACCAACACCTAGTTCAAACATTTTCAAGACATGTTCTAAAGCATTTTCCCAAAAACAAGAGCTTCAAGAGTTATTTCAAATCAAACCATTTTCAAGTCACTACAATCATGGCCATGATAATGCTATAAATTAAAGAATAACTTAATCAATTCCTACATGCCATTCTAGTCCCGCAATGGTCAATTTTTCATGAAACATTCACTAACTCTCCTACTTAATCATGCATAGCTATTCCAATAACAATAAAACTACCCAAAACATATCATTTAACAATTAAATACATGATTCTACAACATAGATCCACATTTTTCTTTTTTTTCAAGAAGATGCTTTCTTCATAAAAATTACCCAATAACTCCTAGTTTCAAAACCATGAATTTAATTCAACAACAACCACAACAAATAGTTCAAATCACAAACTAAATGGATGATTCACATTGGCAATTCCATTTTCCCCTCTTCCATGGAACCTAGGGTTCCAAAATTTGGGGGTCATTGGTCATCTTGCTCTAAGATCATTATCAAGCAAATTATGAATATAAATAAGCAAGAATTAAACATATATACAAATAAACCAAAATGAAAGAACTACTACCTACTCTAATCAAGAAACTCACGGCTCTTTGGGATGGAAAGGGGGAGGAAAATTGATTCACAACTTGCTTGCAAGGTGTGGAAGAAAGGCTCAAGAGAAGAAGAAGCTAGAAGCAACAAAAGTCACCACCTCCTCCTCTTTGTGTGCTCACGGTTTCAAGCTGTCTAGGGAAGGAGAAATGTTGCTCTCAACTTGCATAAATGATGAGGTAGATGATGTTGAAGAGAAGAAGAAGTTAGTATCAAGAAGGGTGGAAGAATGGAGATGAAACCTATCTCAAAAACTAAGGGAGAAGGTGGACTCCATGGATGGGTTTTGGAGCTTCTCTCTCAAAGATAGGAAAGATGGAAATAGGGTGGGGGTCACGCTGCACAAAAAAAACAGGGAGGGGGGAAGAATAAAAGGGAGGTCTCGCTGTTGCTTCACATAAAGGAGAGGAAATGAATTTTTTCTTTAAAACTAATAATTAGTAATTGGCTTTAATAGTTTTTTTTTTTCTCCACTTAATAAAAGAGAGAAAATGAAGATGGGAGGTAAAAATACAAGGGGGTGCTACGGCCAGCATGAAGGAAAAAGGGGAGAGATTAATTTCTTTCTCAAAAAAAAAAAAATACTTGGTTACTAATAGTTTAGGAAAAGTAATAAAATTTGATCACTCAAAGCATGACACCTAACAATTTTAAAAGATGCTAATCAAATCAACCTATCTATCTCATCTAATCTCACCTCACTCATAATTACCCTCTAATTCTAGAGTCTAAGAGTACTAAAACACGGCGTCGAGAAACCGCGTTACCGATTTATTTCTCGCCGATAAAATCACGAAAATTAATTTAACGAGAAATTAATTCTTCGCGTGACAATATTATCTCATAAATAATAAAAACAATATAAATTACTCGAAAATAATCAAAACAGGTTACGATTCGATCTTCATCGAAATCGGGGCTCATTTAAAATTTTAACGCGGATAAAAATTTACCCGGCGATTCGAAACGCGACGGAACTTCGTTAAAGTTTTCGGATGATTTTGAATCATGAATTAATATAAAATATTAATTCTTAAATTTAATTTCATCTTGATTTAATTTAATCAATTTCTTAGTCAACAAAAATACGCTGCTATCACAGAACGCATGAAAACTTATAATAAGTATAATTAATGAACTCGCCTTAAAAGCAGCATAAGTCTACACTGTCTATTAATTTGAATTGACATCATGAGTAATAATTATTTATGATGAATAATTTATTCAAAATAACTCAAAAATAATTTCCCGTACTCTCAGTAAATCATTGAGGTGATCAATCTCTATGACTTATTTTTCGAGTTTTCAGGATTTTATCGCTAAAATCACTTTTCTTAAAAATTGGGATGTTACAATACCACCCCCTTAAAATAGTTTCGTCCTCGAAACTACACGGATAGTAAAATATGGAAAATTACTTTACTTAAATCCATAAAATAATTTGCACACAAGGACACTCTTAGTACATATTAATATATGTAGTACTATATTAGTTATAGTTACATAACATAGCATGCGATAATAATAGTCACAAGGCATATACACATATCACACCGTAAAGTAAGCGCAGTCAGTAAACGAAGAATCCCTTGCAGTTGACTGATGTTTTTTTTTCCTGATCATGACATCTACTCATCTACGATCACGATCACGCTCACGAACACGGGTACAACTTACGGCTTCGCGCCATTACTATAGGTAAAATTCTAACCTACTCATAGGTAACCATGTTTACACAGAATAAGAGCATAAAATCACTTAAAACTTCCAAATAGATCAAAATTACTTTCCTGAATGAAATGTTTTCCTAAAAAAATTCTTTACCTTTGGGGAAACCCCTAAAACCAAGAACTTAGTAAAACATAATTTTGCTTAAGACTCAACCATTCTCATGGACAACAAAGGCCCTTTGAGTTTAGGTTTTTATTGTCTCAAAATCATTACGCATACTTTAATTAAAGTCTAAAAGTAACTCTAATTTTTAAATCCGCCACTCACTTGGTTTCAAAATAATAAGATAGTACCTCACAATTTTTCGTCTCTCAGAGTTTTTGTAATCATAGGACTCATGCTGAAACAAATTGAAAATTTTAAATGTTTAAGTCCCTAAGACTCCACCTCGTTTAGGAATACTAGGATTCCCTTGACATTAGGTGTTTCATTGTCTCAAAATGCTACAATAACGCTTACAAAATTCTTAACTTAACCAAACTTGTTCCATTAATTTATGATTTAATAGAATTCTTTTTAAAACTTGAAACTATTTTCAACAAAACCATTTTTAGTAAATAGGCTGGAATCACTTATAAGTTTCCAAGGAAGTAAACAAGAACCAAATGAAATTAAAGTTTTCTAGTACTCTACTCCAAAAGTCTTTTCAAAACCATACTTACCCATATATAGACTTATAGTAAAAGGGTTTAGCACCAAAACTACTATCTTTTACACAAGGAAAGGTAAAATCATTTTCATGTTTTCATTACAAAATCAGGAATTAACAAAGATCATAAAGAAAACTTAAGACTATTGTCAACTAGATCATTAACAAAGGTACGGGCATTGAAACAAAAGGACTAAGAGACTCACCTAGAACCTTCCAGAACTTCGCGGTTTGGGGAGGGGCAGGAGGATTGCTATGATCACCAACCATAAAATCGCCCATAACATCACCCAAGGATACAAAGGGTATAAGGAACAGTCCTCACTTGACATCTCTTAGAGTTTTGGCTTGACTAAGGACTGGGAGGAAATGATTTCCAAGTTTCTCACACACTTCAATGCCACGAGGTCTAGCACTACTTAAGGGGACGATCGAATAAAATGGGGCTTTAGGAAACTGAATTTGTCCGCGGTGGACAAGAGAATAAAGAGAAAGGAACTAAGTTCTCTCTATCTTCCTATGCTCACACTAAACCCATGATGCAACCAATTATCCCCCCACTTCCTGAACTTAGTGTTTCCTAAGGAAGGAATTGGAAAATGGTGGGAGGTCCTCTTAATAGAATCTTTCCCAAGCGTATAAAAGCAAAAGAAGGGAAGAATCGAGGGTTGTCACTTTCTCCCTAAATTTTGCTAGTTTCTCTCCTAATTCTCACCACTA
Organism: Calophaca sinica; assembly: GCA_037113605.1. Classification (NCBI taxonomy): domain Eukaryota; kingdom Viridiplantae; phylum Streptophyta; class Magnoliopsida; order Fabales; family Fabaceae; genus Calophaca; species Calophaca sinica. The sequence goes on from CM073737.1 coordinate 15,631,068, forward strand.
CACGACTTGCCTAGAGGAAGAGTCGGACGAGAATGAAAATTCCTAGAGTAAAAAGAGGTGCACGACGCATAAGGGAAAGAAAAGGAAAGAGAACTAGGTTCTCTCACCCCACCACTAAGGTTAATCATACAACTAGCTATTCTTCATTATAGGTGAGTGGTCAGCCAGGTAAGTACACGAAAGGATAAGGGAAAACTATTCCCATTTACTAGGCTTCTACTCTTAAAGGAAATTCTGTAATCTAAATTTCAGGGTAAGGTCCGTAAAGGATTTTGGATACTACCCAGTGCTAGCTAGGCAACTTGTGACGTACTAAACCTTCTACCCATAACTCTAACTAATTTTTCCAGCTCCCATTCGACTGAGTCAAATGGTTTTCACGTAATTTAAGTTGTCACAAGACAATTAATCTGCATTTGCTGGAAAGTAGTCATGTTTAATATTTCCTTTGGAGAATATTAATACGCTCACACAAATAACAAACACACAAACAACTACATTCATTCACAAAGAAGATTTAAAGTAGACTATTGCGAACACAGATGTTAGTAGCAAACATGTAGCATTCTGTAAAATCATGAAACAGTTTTTATTTTCAAATTTAGTACGTATCAAATCATAAAATTTGATCACTCAAAGCATGACACCTAACAATTTTAAAAGATGCTAATCAAATCAACCCATCTATCTCATCTAATCTTACCTCACTCATAATTACCCTCTAATTCTAGAGTCTAAGAGTACTAAAACACGGCGTCGAGAAACCGCGTTACCGATTTATTTCTCGCCGATAAAATCACGAAAATTAATTTAACGAGAAATTAATTCTTCGCGTGGCAATATTATCTCATAAATAATAAAAACAATATAAATTACTCAAAAATAATCAAAACAGGTTACGATTCGATCTTTATCGAAATTGGGGTTCATTTAAAATTTTAACGCGGATAAAAATTTACCCGGCGATTCGAAACGCGACAGAACTTCGTTAAAGTTTTCTGATGATTTTCGAACCATGAATTAATATAAAATATTAATTCTTAAATTTAATTTCATCTTGATTTAATTTAATCAATTTCTTAGTCAACAAAAATACGCGTTACCGCGTAACGCAGAAAACTTATAATAAGTATAATTAATGAACTCGTCTTAAAAGTAGCATACGTCTGCGCTGTCTATTAATTTGAATTGACATCATGAGTAATAATTATTTATAATAAATAAATTATTCAAAATAACTCAAAAATAATTTCCGCACTCAAGAAATCATTGAGGTGATCAATCTCTACGACTTATTTTTCGAGTTTTCAGGATTTTATCGCTAAAATCACTTTTCTTAAAAATTGGGATGTTACATTCTTTATCAACCCAACGATGATTTTATTCATGGCTTCGACCTGACCATTTACTTGCGCATAGTATGGCGTCGAAGTCACCATCTTGATCTTCCTTGACTTAGCATACTCGACAACCCTCTTCCCAGTAAACATAGATCCTTAGTCTGTTATGATTGTTTGTGGTATACCAAATCTACAAAAAATGTGATTTTCAATGAAATCCACAATGTCTTGTTGCATTACCTCTTTCAAGGCTACTGCCTCTACCCATTTGGTAAAGTAGTCCACCCCTACTAAGATATATTTGTGCCCTTTTGAAGAAGTAGGAAAGATTTGGCCTACGAGATCCAGAGCCCGTCCTCTAAAAGGCCAAGGTTTAACAATAGGATGTAACTCACTAGCAGGCACATTTGTTATGTGGCCATGTTTTTGGCATTCTTCACAAGACTTTGCAAACATAATGCAAACTTTAACCAAAATGGGCCAATACACTGTCTTCTTAGTACCCATTTCATCTTCTCGCCTGCCTAATGAGCTCCACAGATTCCTTCATGAACCTCTGCCAATGCCAAGTAGGCATCCTCTTCACTAAGGCATGTTTCTAAATTACCATCGACAGATGATGGGATCACGGCAAGTGTACCGGATCATTGCAAGTAATAAAATCGGTTAATTACCGGATATCGTCCTCAAGGATTGCGTGTCAAATATCAACTTACTATTTTTATTACTATTTGAACAAGAAACAATATATTTTAGTGTTTTGAATTGATTAACAATGAAATTAAAGAAAGCAAGAAACAATATTTTTGGGTTTTCTTGTATTGACTAAATATCAAACACTTGGTGTGCACAAATAATACGGATAAAAGTGGCTAGGATTTGAATCCCCTTTGTTTTCCTCTTCTCGTGCAATCAAACTCAATCCCAATACAAGTCAAATTTATGCAATTGAAGTTCAAATTCACTTAGTTAGACTAGTCTCAATTCCTTGAGCAAAAGCCCCTTTAGATTAAACCAAGAACCCTAATTCCTTAGGCCTTCCTAATTCAACTAAGCATTAAGTGTAAGAATTCAAAGGAACACATAAGCATGAAGTCCTATCCCTAGGATCATCACAAATATGGCAATCAACTTCATATCTAGCATAACAACCAATTTTCCAATTGTGAAATCACACCTAGAATCAATTCAAAGATGGCCAATCAATGAAAAGCATTAAGGATGGAAGAAATTGCTCAATCAACACAAATACAACAAGTATTAAGCATTAGAAGTCATATTACACAAGAATCCAACAAAGGTTCATCATTCCTAACCAAATGGAAAAACTAGAAATGCATAAAAGAGAGAGAACAGATAGAACTAGATGGATGGAGAGGTGGTGGATAATCCATTGAAGCTCCAAGGTCTCTTCCAAGGCTTGAATCTTCAAGGGAGATGGAGATGAGATGGATTTAGGGTTGCCTCTTGGCTCCCCTAGGGTTTGGGAGTGAGAACATATGAAAGGGGATGACCAAAATGAGCTAAAAGTGTGTTTTAATAAGTGCCAGGCCGAGACGAGGCGCAGGCGCTGGAGTTACAGCGCAGGGCGCCCAAAATTGATCAAAACAATTCCCAACAGGCGCAGGGCGCCCTCTTGGGCGCAGGGCGCCCTTCTGCACTCGTTCTTCCATGTTGTGCTGCCTTTTTCACCTCTTTAAAGTCTGAATTAGCTCAAGGTGTCTTCACGAAAGTTGAAGATATGGATCTTAGCTTTCCAATGGCACCAGTTTAAGCTCATTTTGACAACTAAAACTCCAGATATGATTGAAACATCGAACAGTTATCAGGTTATGGCAGCATCACCATGCCAACGTGTAGCACAAATTACCCCAACTTAGAGATTGATTTGGGTCTCGAGTTCTTCATCAAATATGTAGATAATTCAATTATGTTTCTAACAAGACCAAGATCGTCTCATTTGGATGAGTGGAGATATGTCTCCAAACAATCCATTTCCTCCCTACAAAAAGACAAGACCACAATAAGGACATTTTTCCAACAAAGCAACAAAAGAATTAACATGGTTAACAACTAGATTATCCCAACAAGCAAATACTCAAACTCTTAAGATTAGAGGCCAAACAAGGAATAAAGTCTAAGTTTGCAAGATAATTCCCTTCAATTAAGAGCAAGAAAATGAGCATTTTAGGGAACTGTCAAACACTCCAAACTTAAACCTTGCTTGTCCTCAAGCAAGAACTCGACAAAAAACAACTACTCAAAATGTCAATCTTGATCCAACCACCGGACTAAACCATAACTTTTCACCACTTTCAAAAGTTATCACAATACATGTACATCAATCATAGATAAATTCATTGGCTTTATCATCATCAGAACTAACATGAGACTATCACAAATTGGAAATTGGAGTCACATAAGCATGAATTCACCATTAAAAACTCAACAAGTAATGGAATGTGCAATTGAAACTTTCAATGTGATTGAGTGCTTTCTTTTCTACTCACAAAGATTAGGAAAAATTTTCACTCCAACTCTCAAGTGTTTTGGGGTTTGTGTTTCTCTCAGTCAACACTATTTGAGCCCATTCCCCATGGATTTGATTTTCATCTCTTTCTCATATGAGTACCACTTGCACAATGCTCTAACCAAAAGGTCTTTCAAGGTTGTAACTTGGCAAAGGTTAGGGTGGATGGATTAGACATTTAGGCTATCACCCTTTAAAGATAGATGAGCATCAACCAACTCTAGAAATTTTCACTACAATTCCTCTTTTCTTCAATTTTCCAAAGGTGGTGTTTTCCAAAAACTCAATCTTTAAACAACTTTGTATCACACAATTATTAATCCCCCCAATAACACTTTGGTCTCAAAAGGGGTACCAATCCAAAAACAAGCCATTCTTTTTTCCTGGTTTTTTCTTTTTTTTTTCACAGCTCAAACCACAACCAATCATAATGTTGTTCACTTCCCCCCAACTCCAAACTTAGTTCTTTGTCAACCTTAATCAATTCATGCTCATCTAACCTTCTTAGGTGGGTAGCAAGTTAATCACAAGGTTAAAAGCTATTATTTTGATGGGTTAACAACAACAAAAGGCTTTAGGCTCAACGGAGCTTTGCAAACAAAAGTCATATTATGTTGGGTTGGCTTTTTGGCTAATTGGCTTCCAACAAAATTTGCCTTTTTTATATCAAAACATTGTGCAACTAATAACATGCAACAGAGATTCAATCAAAGTTAGGGGAATGAAAACTCAAATGTGTCCTCTCACAAAGAATTATTGATGGAGGCTCTACAAACACCATAGGACAAACACACATCAATCACAAAAACATTTTAACAAACCAAAACAGTTGAGCAATGGTTGACTCACTCCAAAAAAGTTTCTAGTCTCAAGTTGTAACTCTTCAACAGCTCATTCACATCACAAATCGATTGGTGCTTAATACAAAATTCAAATCACAAGTGGTTTAAATCAAAGTTCAGCCAGCAGTCATTTCAATTTGACATCCTAGGACTTACAAACCAAAAGACTAAAAACATCACACCACACACATTTTTTTCTTTTTTTAACACAAAAATAAAGAACTCCAAACTTAAGCTTTGACAAACACACTAAAATGAAAATCAAGCAAACTAAATTCTAAAAAAAAGAAAAAATGCAAGAGAAAGAGGTAGAAACTCCTCGCATGGGTTGCCTCCCATGAAGCGCTTTATTTAACGTCATTAGCTTGACGCTCAACACCCAAGTTAGGGTGGATAATATGACACAAAGAACACATCACCCTTCTTCTTTCTTTGCATAGGCAGGAACTCCATGAACTTGAGGTATAAATGATTCTTCTTCCATGCCCTCTCAGGTGGAGGATGATGAATAAGGCATTGAGGATATCTAAAAATTGATCAAACTTTACATCCCTCTCCTCCTTGATACTCAAATGATGAGAAAGAAAATTGATTTGGTGGTTAATTACTTGTTGGGTCTCCATTTCTTCCCAAATTTTAGGAATCTTTGTTTCCCCCCAAACTAAATATTCATCCAAACGCATCCTTTTTCCTTCATCATCTTTCTTCTCCCTTACTTCTTCTCTTGAGCCTTGTTCTTCCTTTGGAAACTTCGATTTTAGCTCAACTACTCCACTCCTTTAGGATTTAGGATGATATCACTAGAATGAGATTCAAAAGACCTCAATTTTAATTGCTCGAACAATATCCCCACTTGAACCTCTAGATTATGAATGGCAGTTTCTTGACTCTTGACGGAGACTTCTTGATTTTTAAATGTTACCCTTGTCTCCTCCATAAAATGTGAAGTTTGCATAGCCAATTTTTCAATAGCAATTTCCCAAGGCTTTTTTCCTTCATCAAATGATGTAGTGAAAGAGCCACCTTGTACTATATTTGGCATAACATCATCCTCATAATAGCCATTTGAAATATCTCCTTCCCAAAGTTCACAAGAATGAGGTTGATCACATTGCTCACCACTTTAGTCTTCTCTACAAAAGACCTTGCATAGTTCCTCACAATTGGCATTTCTATGATCTCCCCCACAAAAGTCACAACCAAGTGGGAGAGGTTGGATGACATTCACTTGCATGGCTTGGAGTTCGTTAGACAACGACTCTAATTGTTGAGACATTACCTTTTTTTGAAAAAGGATGTTCAACAACTTTAGTTGCTGAGTCATAAGCTTTCTCTCATGAAGAATAGTGTCTAACAAGGATTCCATAGCTTGAAGTAGGTTAATCCTAGATTGAACAAACTCAAAAGAGGAGATAGTGATTTGGAAATTAGGAAATTAAAAGAAAAATAAAATATGCACAAACAAGAAAATAAAGGTTCAAAGTAGCAATCTCATAGGCTAGATGACACTTGAAATAGCAATCCCCGGCAACGGCGCCAAAAACTTGATGGGATCACGGCAAGTGTACCGGATCATTGCAAGTAATAAAATCGGTTAAGTACCGGATATCGTCCTCAAGGATTGCGTGTCAAATATCAACTTACTATTTTTATTACTATTTGAACAAGAAACAATATATTTTAGTGTTTTGAATTGATTAACAATGAAATTAAAGAAAGCAAGAAACAATATTTTTGGGTTTTCTTGTATTGACCAAATATCAAACACTTGGTGTGCACAAATAATACGGATAAAAGTGGCTAGGATTTGAATCCCCTTTGTTTTCCTCTTCTCGTGCAATCAAACTCAATCCCAATACAAGTCAAATTCATGCAATTGAAGTTCAAATTCACTTAGTTAGATTAGTCTCAATTCCTTGAGCAAAAGCCCCTTTAGATTAAACCAAGAACCCTAATTCCTTAGGCCTTCCTAATTCAACTAAGCACTAAGTGTAAGAATTCAAAGGAACACATAAGCATGAAGTCCTATCCCTAGGATCATCACAAATATGGCAATCAACTTCATATCTAGCATAACAACCAATTTTCCAATTGTGAAATCACACCTAGAATCAATTCAAAGATGGCCAATCAATGCAAAACATTAAGGATGGAAGAAATTGCTCAATCAACACAAATACAATAAGTATTAAGCATTAGAAGTCATATTACACAAGAATCCAACAAAGGTTCATCATTCCTAACCAAATGGAAAAACTAGAAATGCATAAAAGAGAGAGAAGAGATAGAACTAGATGGATGGAGAGGTGGTGGATAATCTATTGAAGCTCCAAGGTCTCTTCCAAGGCTTGAATCTTCAAGGGAGATGGAGATGAGATGGATTTAGGGTTGTCTCTTGGCTCCCATAGGGTTTGGGAGTGAGAACATATGAAAGGGGATGACCAAAATGAGCTAAAAGTGTGTTTTAATAAGTGCCAGGCCGAGACGAGGCGCAGGGCGCTGGGTTCTGGGGCGCAGGGCGCCCAAAATTGATCAAAACAATTCCCAACAGGCGCAGGGCGCCCTCTTGGGCGCAGGGCGCCCTTCTGCACTCGTTCTTCCATGTTGTGCTGCCTTTTTCACCTTTTTAAAGTCTGAATTAGCTCAAGGTGTCTTCACGAAAGTTGAAGATATGGATCTTAGCTTTCCAATGGCACCAGTTTCAGCTCATTTGGACAATTAAACTCCAGATATGATTGAAACATCGAACAGTTGTCAGGTTATGGCAGCATCACCATGCCAACGTGTAGCACAAATTACCCCAACTTAGAGATTGATTTAGGTCTCGAGTTCTTCATCAATGATGTAGATAATTCAATTATGTTTCTAACAAGACCAAGATCGTCTCATTTGGATGAGTGGAGATATGTCTCCAAACAATCCCTTTCCTCCCTACAAAAAGACAAGACCACAATAAGGACATTTTTCCAACAAAGCAACAAAAGAATTAACATGGTTAACAACTAGATTATCCCAACAAGCAAATACTCAAACTCTTAAGATTAGAGGCCAAACAAGGAATAAAGTCTAAGTTTGCAAGATAATTCCCTTCAATTAAGAGCAAGAAAATGAGCATTTTAGGGAACTATCAACAGACTTCCTATACAAAGCTCCTACAAGTATAATAAACTTAGTTGCTTTGTACTTAATTTTCCTGTCGACATCATCGCTTGGATTTTCCAAATACTCAATTATTGGCTTACGCCAATCAGGCGAATTTGACGCATTGGAAACAAGAATATCCCTTTCATCCAAAGGGTATAGTAACTCACTGATTTTTATAAATTCTGTCAACACCTATGAAGATAACTTATATCTTGAGGCCAACTGGGCTAATTCGTTAGCCTCTTGATTCAGCTCTCTCAGGATATGTTCCAATTCGACACTGTCGAACTGTTTCATTAACTTGCTGGCCACTTGACAGTATTTGACAAGATTATGGCTAACACATTTATACTCTTGAGTTAACTGCCTTATAACCAATTGTGAGTCCCCAAAAACTTTGACAGTGCGTTCTCGCATTTCTATCAAAATTTCCAAACCCACAATTAAGGCTTCATATTCAGCCTCATTGTTGGAGCAAGCATATTTTAACTCGAACATTAGTTTAGTTGGCACACCTAAAGGTGAAATTATCATAACGCTAACACCAACCCCATTTCTGTGTCTTGAGCCATTATAATACAAATGCCAAGGATTTAAATCAACTAGCCCTGTCAATTCTTTTAATTCTAAACATGAATAGTCCGTCAAGAAGTCAGCAATTGCTTGACCTTTAACAGCCTTTAGAGGTACATATTGCAAAGAAAATTCAGATAATTCAAGTGTCCATTTTCCAATTCGACCATTCAGAATTGGCTGGGACAACATGTACTTAATTATATTCGTCTTCGACATCACTAAGACATTAAAAGGCATTAAGTAATACTTAAGTTTTGTACATGAAAAATATAATGCTAGACACAACTTCTCTATAACACTATATCTTGTTTTTGCATCATTCAGCACTCGACCGAGGTAGTAAACGGCTCTTTCGACTTTATTCTCATCCTCCTGAGCCAGTAGACAACCTAAAGTTTCTTCTGATACAGAAATGTACAACTTCACTGGTCGATGTGGCTCTGCAGGCATCATGACCGGTGGACTTGTCAAGTATTGCTTGATTTGGTCGAAAGCGTCTTGATGTTGTTGAGTCCATACAAAGGCTTCCTCTGATTTGAGCTTTATCAAAGGAGCAAACACCCTTGTCCTTCCTGAAAGATTTGATATGAACCTCCTGAGAAAGTTCACCTTCCCCAAGAAAGATTGGAGTTCCTTCTTGTTGGTAGGTGGTTTCGCTTTCAATACAGCCTTAACATTGTTCTTGCCTACTTCAATGCCTTTTATATGCACCAAAAAGCCAAGAACTTAGCAGCTGAGACACCAAAACCACACTTTTCAGGATTCATCTTTAAACTGTGCTTTCTCATTTCTTGAAAAGCTCGTCGAAGATGGCGCAAATGATCCTCTTGGCTCTTTGACTTGACAATCACGTCATCAATGTAGACTTCCACAAACTTGCCTATCATTTCATGAAAAATAGTGTTCATTGCCCTTTGGTAAGTTGCACCAGCATTCTTTAAACAAAAAGGCATCACTACCCACTCATAAGTTCCAATAGACCCTGGGCACCTGAAAGCAGTTTTAGGTACATCATCTTCTGTAATGAAGATCTGGTTGTAACCAGCATGTCCATCCATGAAACTTAGAAATTCATGACCAGATGTTGCATCCACTAGCATATCTGCTATGCGCATAGGGTACTCATCTTTAGGAGTTGTAGTGTTAAGATTCCTGAAATCAACACACACCTTCATCTTGCCATTCTTCTTTATGACAGACACTACATTCGACAACCATTCAACATATCCAGCTGTGCGAGTAAACTTAGCCTTCAATAAGCGCTCAACTTTCTCCTTGATTTTCAGCACAACTTCAGGAGCAAACCTCTTATTGGCTTGTTTGACAGGCTTACAATCAGGTTTCAGAGGCAACCTATGTTCCACAAGATCTCTACTCAGACTCGGCATTTCATGATAATCCCAAGCAAAACAATCCTTATACTCAGAGACTAGTTCCACAATTTTCCTTTTAAACTGGTCTAGCAACAAAGCACTAACATATATTGGCCTCTTTCTATCTTCATCCCCTAGATCAATCTCCTCCAAAGGATCTTCCAACTCAAAACCATTTTTATCCTCAAGCCCCTTCTCAAATCCTAAAAGGCCATCGTCGAATATGCAATCAGCCAATACCCCTTCTTCTGAGTTTGGATGTCGATCGGCCTCGCAAGCCGACGTTTGTATTTGAAGCTTCTCAAGGCTCGTTGTTATCGATTGGCCGATTTTCATCGGCCTCATCCAGCAGCCTAACACCAAACTGATCCTCCAAGCAAGCACTCAGAGCATCTTTATCAACAACACCGCCTTTCACAGATATGGGTTTCAATTTTGGGTCATACACTTTGAAATCCACGTGCATTTGCTGCAGATAGCATGGGCTGTCATTAGCTTCAATAATCTCAATGTCATCATGAGCATTCCAAAAGATAAGTTTTTGATGCACCATTGAAGGAACTGATCCGACAGCATGGATCCAATCCCTACCCAACAGGACATTGTAACTTAACCTTGAAGGGATCACCACAAACAAAGTGGATCTTTCTACTGATCCCACTGCACATTTCGCATTGGTACACCATCCGCTGGCGCATCTACCTCCAAAGCCGAGAACCACCATGGTGGTTGGTAGCAAAAACTGTTTCATCTTTCCCTAACTTCTTGTACATAGCTCTTGGGATCAAGTTCACAGATGCTCCTCCATCAACCAACACCCTGTTGACAAGCTTGCCTTCAATCATTGCCTTAATGTGCAATGGCCGAAGATGACTTCTTTCCTCATTAGTTGGCTTATCTAAACGAGCAAAATTGCCGAAAATGGTAACCATATCCTGCTTGACAAAGTGCCAACTAATTGGAAAATCATCAAACTCCTCTTCATCAGGAACTTCTACAATAAATTCATGGCCATACACCAAATTATAAGGAGTAGTATCTGCCGATTCTATTGGAGAATTTCTGCATGCCCAAAGGACTTGTTCCAAAGTTGAGTGCCGCCTTTTTGGATATCTCGCTAACGAGCTTCTTTGTAACACCTGCTTCTCGAGTGCTACTAAGTGAACATTCGACAAAAGTTGACATGTTTCGAAGGTGGAATACACTGCTCGTAGGGTTTTGAGAAATGTGGTCCTATATTTTTTTAAATTCTTTAAAGAAGCAACAGAGCATCACAAATGACTTTTAGAAATATGGCGTAAAATAATTTAAGACATTACATGACCACATTCAAATGTTCCATCAATTCACGCCTAACAATACATATCTTGAAACATGATGCACATTTATTACAATATCAACGATTTACAATTATTCTATAGCTGGTCGGCACAATACGCTCCTTACTAGACTGCTAGTAGACTCTTCAACATAGTACAAGTCAAGCTAGATGACCATCTACAACCGCTTCCTCCTTGCGCTCCAATCCTCCGCTTGCTCGCCATCCGGGTTACAATCATTAATTGATGCAACCACTGCAAGGGTCAACTTCTTAAAAATAAAGAGTAGATACGCCTATTCGACAACAAAATATGTAATAACACAAACATATTACAGAAATAACAAATCGTGATAATAGGAAAACAACGGTATGCACAGTTCTCAAGATGTAACTAAAATGATTTTCCTTTTCTAATCACCACCTAGGCTCGCGCCCTTACCCCCTTTCTCTCCCAAAATTGCAAGTTTCCAAACCTTTGCCCAAAATATTTTCAATTCATGCTCATGATGATGCTAAATGATCAAGAACGAGTCAATTAAATTTTACATGTCATATTAGTCCTTCAAGAGTCACTTTTTCACCAAAACATCAACTAACACCTTTATTAATTCATGCTTACCTATCTCAAGACCAATTAAACTATTCAAAACCTAATAGTTAATACTTAGATACATATAAACTCTCTTTTCTCAACTTCAAGAATGAATTTCCATAAGACCTACACTAGCTCTTCTTACTTCAACATACATTACTACTCCAAAACCCATTAAATCATCTAAACATCAAGTTATAACCAACACCTAGTTCAAACATTTTCAAGACATGTTCTAAAGCATTTTCCCAAAAACAAGAGCTTCAAGAGTTATTTCAAATCAAACCATTTTCAAGTCACTACAATCATGGCCATGATAATGCTATAAATTAAAGAATAACTTAATCAATTCCTACATGCCATTCTAGTCCCAGAATGGTCAATTTTTCATGAAACATTCACTAACTCTCCTACTTAATCATGCATAGCTATTCCAATAACAATAAAACTACCCAAAACATATCATTTAACAATTAAATACATGATTCTACAACATAGATCCACATTTTTCTTTTTTTTCAAGAAGATGCTTTCTTCATAAAAATTACCCAATAACTCCTAGTTTCAAAACCATGAATTTAATTCAACAACAACCACAACAAATAGTTCAAATCACAAACTAAATGGATGATTCACATTGGCAATTCCATTTTCCCCTCTTCCATGGAACCTAGGGTTCCAAAATTTGGGGGTCATTGGTCATCTTGCTCTAAGATCATTATCAAGCAAATTATGAATATAAATAAGCAAGAATTAAACATATATACAAATAAACCAAAATGAAAGAACTACTACCTACTCTAATCAAGAAACTCACGGCTCTTTGGGATGGAAAGGGGGAGGAAAATTGATTCACAACTTGCTTGCAAGGTGTGGAAGAAAGGCTCAAGAGAAGAAGAAGCTAGAAGCAACAAAAGTCACCACCTCCTCCTCTTTGTGTGCTCACGGTTTCAAGCTGTCTAGGGAAGGAGAAATGTTGCTCTCAACTTGCATAAATGATGAGGTAGATGATGTTGAAGAGAAGAAGAAGTTAGTATCAAGAAGGGTGGAAGAATGGAGATGAAACCTATCTCAAAAACTAAGGGAGAAGGTGGACTCCATGGATGGGTTTTGGAGCTTCTCTCTCAAAGATAGGAAAGATGGAAATAGGGTGGGGGTCACGCTGCACAAAAAAAACAGGGAGGGGGGAAGAATAAAAGGGAGGTCTCGCTGTTGCTTCACATAAAGGAGAGGAAATGAATTTTTTCTTTAAAACTAATAATTAGTAATTGGCTTTAATAGTTTTTTTTTTCTCCACTTAATAAAAGAGAGAAAATGAAGATGGGAGGTAAAAATACAAGGGGGTGCTACGGCCAGCATGAAGGAAAAAGGGGAGAGATTAATTTCTTTCTCAAAAAAAAAAAAAAAATACTTGGTTACTAATAGTTTAGGAAAAGTAATAAAATTTGATCACTCAAAGCATGACACCTAACAATTTTAAAAGATGCTAATCAAATCAACCTATCTATCTCATCTAATCTCACCTCACTCATAATTACCCTCTAATTCTAGAGTCTAAGAGTACTAAAACACGGCGTCGAGAAACCGCGTTACCGATTTATTTCTCGCCGATAAAATCACGAAAATTAATTTAACGAGAAATTAATTCTTCGCGTGACAATATTATCTCATAAATAATAAAAACAATATAAATTACTCGAAAATAATCAAAACAGGTTACGATTCGATCTTCATCGAAATCGGGGCTCATTTAAAATTTTAACGCGGATAAAAATTTACCCGGCGATTCGAAACGCGACGGAACTTCGTTAAAGTTTTCGGATGATTTTTAATCATGAATTAATATAAAATATTAATTCTTAAATTTAATTTCATCTTGATTTAATTTAATCAATTTCTTAGTCAACAAAAATACGCCTGCTATCACAGAACGCAGAAAACTTATAATAAGTATAATTAATGAACTCGCTTTAAAAGCAAAGATAAGTCTACAATCGTTTCATTAATTTGAATTGACATCATGAGTAATAATTATTTATGATGAATAATTTATTCAAAATAACTCAAAATAATTTCCAGACTCTCAAGAAATCATTGAGGTGATCAATCTCTATGACTTATTTTTCGAGTTTTCAGGATTTTATCGCTAAAATCACTTTTCTTAAAAATTGGGATGTTACAATACCACTCTCTTTAAAATAGTTTCGCCTCGAAACTACACGGATAGTAAAATATGGAAAATTACTTTACTTAAATCCATAAAATAATTTGCACACAAGGACACTCTTAGTACATATTAATATATGTAGTACTATATTAGTTATAGTTACATAACATAGCATGCGATAATAATAGTCACAAGGCATATACACATATCACACCGTAAAGTAAGCGCAGTCAGTAAACGAAGAATCCCTTGCAGTTGACTGATGTTTTTTTTTCCTGATCATGACATCTACTCATCTACGATCACGATCACGCTCACGAACACGGGTACAACTTACGGCTTCGCACCATTACTATAGGTAAAATTCTAACCTACTCATAGGTAACCATGTTTACACAGAATAAGAGCATAAAATCACTTAAAACTTCCAAATAGATCAAAATTACTTTCCTGAATGAAATGTTTTCCTAAAAAAATTCTTTACCTTTGGGGAAACCCCTAAAACCAAGAACTTAGTAAAACATAATTTTGCTTAAGACTCAACCATTCTCATGGACAACAAAGGCCCTTTGAGTTTAGGTTTTCATTGTCTCAAAATCATTACGCATACTTTAATTAAAGTCTAAAAGTAACTCTAATTTTTAAATCCGCCACTCACTTGGTTTCAAAATAATAAGATAGTACCTACGAATTTTTCGTCTCTCAGAGTTTTTGTAATCATAGGACTCATGCTGAAACAAATTGAAAATTTTAAATGTTTAAGTCCCTAAGACTCCACCTCGTTTAGGAATACTAGGATTCCCTTGACATTAGGTGTTTCATTGTCTCAAAATGCTACAATAACATTTTACAAAATTCTTAACTTAACCAAACTTGTTCCATTAATTTATGATTTAATAGAATTCTTTTAAAACTTGAAACTATTTTCAACAAAACCATTTTTAGTAAATAGGCTGGAATCACTTATAAGTTTCCAAGGAAGTAAACAAGAACCAAATGAAATTAAAGTTTTCTAGTACTCTACTCCAAAAGTCTTTTCAAAACCATACTTACCCATATATGGACTTATAGTAAAAGGGTTTAGCACCAAAACTACTATCTTTTACACAAGGAAAGGTAAAATCATTTTCATGTTTTCATTACAAAATCAGAATTAACAAAGATCATAAAGAAAACTTAAGACTATTGTCAACTAGATCATTAACAAAGGTACGGGCATTGAAACAAAAGGACTAAGACACTCACCTAGAACCTTCCAGGAACTCGCGGTTTGGGGAGGGGCAGGAGGATTGCTATGATCACCAACCATAAAATCGCCCATAACATCACCCAAGGATACAAAGGGTATAAGGAACAAATTCTCACTTGACATCTCTTAGAGTTTTGGCTTGACTAAGGACTGGGAGGAAATGATTTCAAGTTTTCACACACTTCAATGCCACGAGGTCTAGCACTACTTAAGGGGACGATCGAATAAAATGGGGCTTTAGGAAACTGAATTTGTCCGCGGTGGACAAGAGAATAAAGAGAAAGGAACTAAGTTCTCTCTATCTTCCTATGCTCACACTAAACCCATGATGCAACCAATTATCCCCCCCACTTCCCTGAACTTAGTGTTTCCTAAGGAAGGAATTGGAAAATGGTGGGAGGTCCTCTTAATAGAATCTTTCCCAAGCGTATAAAAGCAAAAGAAGGGAAGAATCGAGGGTTGTCACTTTCTCCCTAAATTTTGCTAGTTTCTCTCCTAATTCTCACCACTACACGACTTGCCTAGAGGAAGAGCCTGACGAGAATGAAAATTCCTAGAGTAAAAAGAGGTGCACGACGATAAGGGAAAGAAAAGGAAAGAGAACTAGGTTCTCTCACCCCACCACTAAGGTTAATCATACAACTAGCTATTCTTCATTATAGGTGAGTGGTCACTGTAAGTACACGAAAGGATAAGGGAAAACTATTCCCATTTACTAGGCTTCTACTCTTAAAGGAAATTCTGTAATCTAAAATTCAGGGTAAGGTCTGGTAAAAGGATTTTGGATACTACCCAGTGCTAGCTAGGCAACTTGTGACGTACTAAAACTTCTACCCATAACTCTAACTAATTTTTCCAGCTCCCATTCGACTGAGTCAAATGGTTTTCACGTAATTTAAGTTGTCACAAGACAATTAATCTGCATTTGCTGGAAAGTAGTCGTGTTTAATATTTCCTTTGGAGAATATTAATACGCTCACACAAATAACAAACACACAATCAATTACATACATTCACAGCAGTACTAAAGTAGACTATTGCGAACACAGATGTTAGTAGCAAACATGTAGCATTCAGAAAATCATGAAACAGTTTTTATTTTCAAATTTAGTACGTATCAAATCATAAAATTTGATCACTCAAAGCATGACACCTAACAATTTTAAAAGATGCTAATCAAATCAACCCATCTATCTCATCTAATCTTACCTCACTCATAATTACCCTCTAATTCTAGAGTCTAAGAGTACTAAAACACTACGAGAAACCGCGTTATCGATTTATTTCTCATGATAAAATCACGAAAATTAATTTAACGAAATTAATTCTTCGCGTGGCAATATTATCTCATAAATAATAAAAACAATATAAATTACTCAAAAATAATCAAAACAGGTTACGATTCGATCTTTATCGAAATTGGGGTTCATTTAAAATTTTAACGCGGATAAAAATTTACCCGGCGATTCGAAACGCGACAGAACTTCGTTAAAGTTTTCTGATGATTTTCGAACCATGAATTAATATAAAATATTAATTCTTAAATTTAATTTCATCTTGATTTAATTTAATCAATTTCTTAGTCAACAAAAATACGCGTTACCGCGTAACGCAGAAAACTTATAATAAGTATAATTAATGAACTCGTCTTAAAAGTAGCATACGCCCATACTGCCTATTAATTTGAATTGACATCATGAGTAATAATTATTTATAATAAATAAATTATTCAAAATAACTCAAAAATAATTTCCCGTACTCTCAGTAAATCATTGAGGTGATCAATCTCTACGACTTATTTTTCGAGTTTTCAGGATTTTATCGCTAAAATCACTTTTCTTAAAAATTGGGATGTTACATTCTTTATCAACCCAACGATGATTTTATTCATGGCTTCGACCTGACCATTTACTTGCGCATAGTATGGCGTCGAAGTCACCATCTTGATCTTCCTTGACTTAGCATACTGACAACCCTCTTCCCAAGAAACATAGATCCTTAGTCTGTTATGATTGTTTGTGGTATACCAAATCTACAAAAAATGTGATTTTCAATGAAATCCACAATGTCTTGTTGCATTACCTCTTTCAAGGCTACTGCCTCTACCCATTTGGTAAAGTAGTCCACCCCTACTAAGATATATTTGTGCCCTTTTGAAGAAGTAGGAAAGATTTGGCCTACGAGATCCAGAGCCCGTCCTCTAAAAGGCCAAGGTTTAACAATAGGATGTAACTCACTAGCAGGCACATTTGTTATGTGGCCATGTTTTTGGCATTCTTCACAAGACTTTGCAAACATAATGCAATCTTTAACCAAAGTGGGCCAATATACTCTGTCTTCTTAGTACCCATTTCATCTTCTCGCCTGCCTAATGAGCTCCACAGATTCCTTCATGAACCTCTGCCAATGCCAAGTAGGCATCCTCTTCACTAAGGCATGTTTCTAAATTACCATCGACAGATGATGGGATCACGGCAAGTGTACCGGATCATTGCAAGTAATAAAATCGGTTAATTACCGGATATCGTCCTCAAGGATTGCGTGTCAAATATCAACTTACTATTTTTATTACTATTTGAACAAGAAACAATATATTTTAGTGTTTTGAATTGATTAACAATGAAATTAAAGAAAGCAAGAAACAATATTTTTGGGTTTTCTTGTATTGACTAAATATCAAACACTTGGTGTGCACAAATAATACGGATAAAAGTGGCTAGGATTTGAATCCCCTTTGTTTTCCTCTTCTCGCAATCAAACTCAATCCCAATACAAGTCAAATTTATGCAATTGAAGTTCAAATTCACTTAGTTAGACTAGTCTCAATTCCTTGAGCAAAAGCCCCTTTAGATTAAACCAAGAACCCTAATTCCTTAGGCCTTCCTAATTCAACTAAGCATTAAGTGTAAGAATTCAAAGGAACACATAAGCATGAAGTCCTATCCCTAGGATCATCACAAATATGGCAATCAACTTCATATCTAGCATAACAACCAATTTTCCAATTGTGAAATCACACCTAGAATCAATTCAAAGATGGCCAATCAATGAAAAGCATTAAGGATGGAAGAAATTGCTCAATCAACACAAATACAACAAGTATTAAGCATTAGAAGTCATATTACACAAGAATCCAACAAAGGTTCATCATTCCTAACCAAATGGAAAAACTAGAAATGCATAAAAGAGAGAGAACAGATAGAACTAGATGGATGGAGAGGTGGTGGATAATCCATTGAAGCTCCAAGGTCTCTTCCAAGGCTTGAATCTTCAAGGGAGATGGAGATGAGATGGATTTAGGGTTGCCTCTTGGCTCCCCTAGGGTTTGGGAGTGAGAACATATGAAAGGGGATGACCAAAATGAGCTAAAAGTGTGTTTTAATAAGTGCCAGGCCGAGACGAGGCGCAGGCATCAAGTTCTCGGCAGGCGCCCAAAATTGATCAAAACAATTCCCAACAGGCGCAGGGCGCCCTCTTGGGCGCAGGGCGCCCTTCTGCACTCGTTCTTCCATGTTGTGCTGCCTTTTTCACCTCTTTAAAGTCTGAATTAGCTCAAGGTGTCTTCACGAAAGTTGAAGATATGGATCTTAGCTTTCCAATGGCACCAGTTTAAGCTCATTTTGACAACTAAAACTCCAGATATGATTGAAACATCGAACAGCTTATCGTGTTATGGCAAAGATCACCATGCCAACGTAGCACAAATTACCCCAACTTAGAGATTGATTTGGGTCTCGAGTTCTTCATCAAAGATGTAGATAATTCAATTATGTTTCTAACAAGACCAAGATCGTCTCATTTGGATGAGTGGAGATATGTCTCCAAACAATCCCTTTCCTCCCGACAAAAAGACAAGACCACAATAAGGACATTTTTCCAACAAAGCAACAAAAGAATTAACATGGTTAACAACTAGATTATCCCAACAAGCAAATACTCAAACTCTTAAGATTAGAGGCCAAACAAGGAATAAAGTCTAAGTTTGCAAGATAATTCCCTTCAATTAAGAGCAAGAAAATGAGCATTTTAGGAATCACAAACACTCCAAACTTAAACCTTGCTTGTCCTCAAGCAAGAACTCGACAAAAAACAACTACTCAAAATGTCAATCTTGATCCAACCACCGGACTAAACCATAACTTTTCACCACTTTCAAAAGTTATCACAATACATGTACATCAATCATAGATAAATTCATTGGCTTTATCATCATCAGAACTAACATGAGACTATCACAAATTGGAAATTGGAGTCACATAAGCATGAATTCACCATTAAAAACTCAACAAGTAATGGAATGTGCAATTGAAACTTTCAATGTGATTGAGTGCTTTCTTTTCTACTCACAAAGATTAGGAAAAATTTTCACTCCAACTCTCAAGTGTTTTGGGGTTTGTGTTTCTCTCAGTCAACACTATTTGAGCCCATTCCCCATGGATTTGATTTTCATCTCTTTCTCATATGAGTACCACTTGCACAATGCTCTAACCAAAAGGTCTTTCAAGGTTGTAACTTGGCAAAGGTTAGGGTGGATGGATTAGACATTTAGGCTATCACCCTTTAAAGATAGATGAGCATCAACCAACTCTAGAAATTTTCACTACAATTCCTCTTTTCTTCAATTTTCCAAAGGTGGTGTTTTCCAAAAACTCAATCTTTAAACAACTTTGTATCACACAATTATTAATCCCCCCAATAACACTTTGGTCTCAAAAGGGGTACCAATCCAAAAACAAGCCATTCTTTTTTCCTGGTTTTTTCTTTTTTTTTTTCACAGCTCAAACCACAACCAATCATAATGTTGTTCACTTCCCCCCAACTCCAAACTTAGTTCTTTGTCAACCTTAATCAATTCATGCTCATCTAACCTTCTTAGGTGGGTAGCAAGTTAATCACAAGGTTAAAAGCTATTATTTTGATGGGTTAACAAGAACAAAAGGCTTTAGGCTCAACGGAGCTTTGCAAACAAAAGTCATATTATGTTGGGTTGGCTTTTTGGCTAATTGGCTTCCAACAAAATTTGCCTTTTTTATATCAAAACATTGTGCAACTAATAACATGCAACAGAGATTCAATCAAAGTTAGGGGAATGAAAACTCAAATGTGTCCTCTCACAAAGAATTATTGATGGAGGCTCTACAAACACCATAGGACAAGCGCATATCAATCACAAAAACATTTTAACAAACCAAAACAGTTGAGCAATGGTTGACTCACTCCAAAAAGTTTCTAGTCTCAAAGTTATAACTCTTCAATAGCTCATTCACATCACAAATTGATTGGTGCTTAATACAAAATTCAAATCACAAGTGGGTTTAAATCAAAGTTCAGCCAGCAGTCATTTCAATTTGACATCCTAGGACTTACAAACCAAAAAGACTAAAAACATCACACCACACACATTTTTTTTCTTTTTTTTTTTACACAAAAATAAAGAACTCCAAACTTAAGCTTTGACAAACACACTAAAATGAAAATCAAGCAAACTAAATTCTAAAAAAAAAGAAAAAAAATGCAAGAGAAAGAGGTAGAAACTCCCTCGCATGGGTTGCCTCCCATGTAGCGCTTATTTAACGTCATTAACTTGACGCTTCAACACCCAAGTTAGGGTAGATAATATGACACAAAGAACACATCACCGTTCTTCTTTCTTTGCATAGGCAGGAACTCCATGAACTTGAGGTATAAATGATTCTTCTTCCATGCCCTCTCAAGGTGGAGGATGATGAATAAGGCATTGAGGATATCTAAAAATTGATCAAACTTTACATCCCTCTCCTCCTTGATACTCAAATGATGAGAAAGAAAATTGATTTGGTGGTTAATTACTTGTTGGGTCTCCATTTCTTCCCAAATTTTGGGAATCTTTGTTTCCCCCCAAACTAAATATTCATCCAAACGCATCCTTTTTCCTTCATCATCTTTCTTCTCCCTTACTTCTTCTCTTGAGCCTTGTTCTTCCTTTGGAAACTTCGATTTTAGCTCAACTACTCCACTCCTTTAGGATTTAGGATGATATCACTAGAATGAGATTCAAAAGACCTCAAGTTTAATTGCTCGAACAATATCCCCACTTGAACCTCTAGATTATGAATGGCGTTTCTTGACTCTTGACTGAGACTTCTTGATTTTTAAACGTTACCCTTGTCTCCTCCATAAAATGTGAAGTTTGCATAGCCAATTTTTCAATAGCAATTTCCCAAGGCTTTTTCCTTCATCAAATGATGTAGTGAAAGAGCCACCTTGTACTATATTTGGCATAACATCGTCCTCATAATAGCCATTTGAAATATCTCCTTCCCAAAGTTCACAAGAATGAGGTTGATCACATTGCTCACCACTTTAGTCTTCTACAAAAGACCTTGCATAGTTCCTCACAATTGGCATTTCTATGATCTCCCCCACAAAAGTCACAACCAAGTGGGAGAGGTTGGATGACATTCACTTGCATGGCTTGGAGTTCGTTAGACAACGACTCTAATTGTTGAGACATTACCTTTTTTTGAAAAAGGATGTTCAACAACTTTAGTTGCTGAGTCATAAGCTTTCTCTCATGAAGAATAGTGTCTAACAAGGATTCCATAGCTTGAAGTAGGTTAATCCTAGATTGAACAAACTCAAAAGAGGAGATAGTGATTTGGAAATTAGGAAATTAAAAGAAAAATAAAATATGCACAAACAAGAAAATAAAGGTTCAAAGTAGCAATCTCATAGGCTAGATGACACTTGAAATAGCAATCCCCGGCAACGGCGCCAAAAACTTGATGGGATCACGGCAAGTGTACCGGATCATTGCAAGTAATAAAATCGGTTAAGTGCTGATATCGTCCTCAAGGATTGCGTGTCAAATATCAACTTACTATTTTTATTACTATTTGAACAAGAAACAATATATTTTAGTGTTTTGAATTGATTAACAATGAAATTAAAGAAAGCAAGAAACAATATTTTTGGGTTTTCTTGTATTGACCAAATATCAAACACTTGGTGTGCACAAATAATACGGATAAAAGTGGCTAGGATTTGAATCCCCTTTGTTTTCCTCTTCTCGCAATCAAACTCAATCCCAATACAAGTCAAATTCATGCAATTGAAGTTCAAATTCACTTAGTTAGATTAGTCTCAATTCCTTGAGCAAAAGCCCCTTTAGATTAAACCAAGAACCCTAATTCCTTAGGCCTTCCTAATTCAACTAAGCACTAAGTGTAAGAATTCAAAGGAACACATAAGCATGAAGTCCTATCTCTAGGATCATCACAAATATGGCAATCAACTTCATATCTAGCATAACAACCAATTTTCCAATTGTGAAATCACACCTAGAATCAATTCAAAGATGGCCAATCAATGCAAAACATTAAGGATGGAAGAAATTGCTCAATCAACACAAATACAATAAGTATTAAGCATTAGAAGTCATATTACACAAGAATCCAACAAAGGTTCATCATTCCTAACCAAATGGAAAAACTAGAAATGCATAAAAGAGAGAGAAGAGATAGAACTAGATGGATGGAGAGGTGGTGGATAATCTATTGAAGCTCCAAGGTCTCTTCCAAGGCTTGAATCTTCAAGGGAGATGGAGATGAGATGGATTTAGGGTTGTCTCTTGGCTCCCATAGGGTTTGGGAGTGAGAACATATGAAAGGGGATGACCAAAATGAGCTAAAAGTGTGTTTTAATAAGTACCAGGCTGCCTTTTTCACCTTTTTAAAGTCTGAATTAGCTCAAGGTGTCTTCACGAAAGTTGAAGATATGGATCTTAGCTTTCCAATGGCACCAGTTTCAGCTCATTTGGACAATTAAACTCCAGATATGATTGAAACATCGAACAGTTGTCAGGTTATGGCAGCATCACCATGCCAACGTGTAGCACAAATTACCCCAACTTAGAGATTGATTTAGGTCTCGAGTTCTTCATCAATGATGTAGATAATTCAATTATGTTTCTAACAAGACCAAGATCGTCTCATTTGGATGAGTGGAGATATGTCTCCAAACAATCCCTTTCCTCCCTACAAAAAGACAAGACCACAATAAGGACATTTTTCCAACAAAGCAACAAAAGAATTAACATGGTTAACAACTAGATTATCCCAACAAGCAAATACTCAAACTCTTAAGATTAGAGGCCAAACAAAGAATAAAGTCTAAGTTTGCAAGATAATTCCCTTCAATTAAGAGCAAGAAAATGAGCATTTTAGGGAACTATCAACAGACTTCCTATACAAAGCTCCTACAAGTATAATAAACTTAGTTGCTTTGTACTTAATTTTCCTGTCGACATCATCGCTTGGATTTTCCAAATACTCAATTATTGGCTTACGCCAATCAAAGCGACTTGACGCATTGGAAACAAGAATATCCCTTTCATCCAAAGGGTATAGTACCTCACTGATTTTTATAAATTCTGTCAACACCTATGAAGATAACTTATATCTTGAGGCCAACTGGGCTAATTCGTTAGCCTCTTGATTCAGCTCTCTCAGATATGTTCCACCGACACTTGTCAATCTTTCATTAACTTGCCGCCACTTGACAAAGATGTTGACAAGATTATGGCTAACACATTTATACTCTTGAGTTAACTGCCTTATAACCAATTGTGAGTCCCCAAAAACTTTGACAGTGCGTTCTCGCATTTCTATCAAAATTTCCAAACCCACAATTAAGGCTTCATATTCAGCCTCATTGTTGGAGCAAGCATATTTTAACTCGAACATTAGTTTAGTTGGCACACCTAAAGGTGAAATTATCATAACGCTAACACCAACCCCATTTCTGTGTCTTGAGCCATTATAATACAAATGCCAAGGATTTAAATCAACTAGCCCTGTCAATTCTTTTAATTCTAAACATGAATAGTCCGTCAAGAAGTCAGCAATTGCTTGACCTTTAACAGCCTTTAGAGGTACATATTGCAAAGAAAATTCAGATAATTCAAGTGTCCATTTTCCAATTCGACCATTCAGAATTGGCTGGGACAACATGTACTTAATTATATTCGTCTTCGACATCACTAAGACATTAAAAGGCATTAAGTAATACTTAAGTTTTGTACATGAAAAATATAATGCTAGACACAACTTCTCTATAACACTATATCTTGTTTTTGCATCATTCAGCACTCGACCGAGGTAGTAAACGGCTCTTTCGACGTTATTCTCATCCTCCTGAGCCAGTAGACAACCTAAAGTTTCTTCT
The DNA here is from genome assembly GCA_037113605.1 of Calophaca sinica. Lineage (NCBI taxonomy): Eukaryota > Viridiplantae > Streptophyta > Magnoliopsida > Fabales > Fabaceae > Calophaca > Calophaca sinica. The sequence goes on from CM073737.1 coordinate 15,655,406, forward strand.
GATACAGAAATGTACAACTTCACTGGTCGATGTGGCTCTGCAGGCATCATGACCGGTGGACTTGTCAAGTATTGCTTGATTTGGTCGAAAGCGTCTTGATGTTGTTGAGTCCATACAAAGGCTTCCTCTGATTTGAGCTTTATCAAAGGAGAAAACACCCTTGTCCTTCCTGAAAGATTTGATATGAACCTCCTGAGAAAGTTCACCTTCCCCAAGAAAGATTGGAGTTCCTTCTTGTTGGTAGGTGGTTTCGCTTTCAATACAGCCTTAACATTGTTCTTGCCTACTTCAATGCCTTTTATATGCACCAAAAAGCCAAGAACTTAGCAGCTGAGACACCAAAACCACACTTTTCAGGATTCATCTTTAAACTGTGCTTTCTCATTTCTTGAAAAGCTCGTCGAAGATGGCGCAAATGATCCTCTTGGCTCTTTGACTTGACAATCACGTCATCAATGTAGACTTCCACAAACTTGCCTATCATTTCATGAAAAATAGTGTTCATTGCCCTTTGGTAAGTTGCACCAGCATTCTTTAAACAAAAAGGCATCACTACCCACTCATAAGTTCCAATAGACCTGGCACCTGAAGCGCTTTAGGTACATCATCTTCTGTAATGAAGATCTGGTTGTAACCAGCATGTCCATCCATGAAACTTAGAAATTCATGACCAGATGTTGCATCCACTAGCATATCTGCTATGCGCATAGGGTACTTATCTTTAGGAGTTGTAGTGTTAAGATTCCTGAAATCAACACACACCTTCATCTTGCCATTCTTCTTTATGACAGACACTACATTCGACAACCATTCAACATATCCAGCTGTGCGAGTAAACTTAGCCTTCAATAAGCGCTCAACTTTCTCCTTGATTTTCAGCACAACTTCAGGAGCAAACCTCTTATTGGCTTGTTTGACAGGCTTACAATCAGGTTTCAGAGGCAACCTATGTTCCACAAGATCTCTACTCAGACTCGGCATTTCATGATAATCCCAAGCAAAACAATCCTTATACTCAGAGACTTGTTCCACAATTTTCCTTTTAAACTGGTCTAGCAACAAAGCACTAACATATATTGGCCTCTTTCTATCTTCATCCCCTAGATCAATCTCCTCCAAAGGATCTTCCAACTCAAAACCATTTTTATCCTCAAGCCCCTTCTCAAATCCTAAAAGGCCATCGTCGAATATGCAATCAGCCAACACCCCTTCTTCTGAGTTTGGATGTCGATCGGCCTCGCAAGCCGACGTTTGTATTTGAAGCTTCTCAAGGCTCGTTGTTATCGATTGGCCGATTTTCATCGGCCTCATCCAGCAGCCTAACACCAAACTGATCCTCCAAGCAAGCACTCAGAGCATCTTTATCAACAACACCGCCTTTCACAGATATGGGTTTCAATTTTGGGTCATACACTTTGAAATCCACGTGCATTTGCTGCAGATAGCATGGGCTGTCATTAGCTTCAATAATCTCAATGTCATCATGAGCATTCCAAAAGATAAGTTTTTGATGCACCATTGAAGGAATTGATCCGACAGCATGGATCCAATCCCTACCCAACAGGACATTGTAACTTAACCTTGAAGGGATCACCACAAACAAAGTGGATCTTTCTACTGATCCCACTGCACATTTCGCATTGCTACACCATCTGTCGGTGCAGATCTACCTCCAAAGCCAGTAACCACCATGTTGGTTGGTAGCAAAATCTGTTTCATCTTTCCCTAACTTCTTGTACATAGCTCTTGGGATCAAGTTCACAGATGCTCCTCCATCAACCAACACCCTGTTGACAAGCTTGCCTTCAATCATTGCCTTAATGTGCAATGGCCGAAGATGACTTCTTTCCTCATTAGTTGGCTTATCTAAACGAGCAAAATTGCCGAAAATGGTAACCATATCCTGCTTGACAAAGTGCCAACTAATTGGAAAATCATCAAACTCCTCTTCATCAGGAACTTCTACAATAAATTCATGGCCATACACCAAATTATAAGGAGTAGTATCTGTCGATTCTATTGGAGAATTTCTGCATGCCCAAAGGACTTGTTCCAAAGTTGAGTGCCAGCTTTTTGGATATCTGCCAACGAGCTTCTTTGTAACACCCTGTTTCTGGAGTGCTACTAAGTGAACATTCTGACAAAAGTTGACATGTTTCCGAAAGGTGGAATACACTGCTCGTAGGGTTTTCGAGAAATGTGGTCCTATATTTTTTTTTAAATTCTTTAAAGAAGCAGCCAGAGCATCACAGCGACTTTTAGAAACATGGCGGAAAATAATTTAAGACATTACATGACCACATTCAAATGTTCCATCAATTCACGTCTAACAATACATATCTTGAAACATGACAGACATTTATTACAATACTGAACAACGACAATTATTCTATAGCTGGTCGGCACAATACGTTCCTTACTAGACTGCTAGTAGACTCTTCAACATAGTACAAGTCAAGCTAGATGACCATCTACAACTGCTCCTCCTTGCAGTTCCAATCCTCTGCTTGCTCCGCCATCTGGGTTACAATCATTAATTGACAGAACCACTGGCAAGGGTCAACTTCTTAAAAATAAAGAGTAGATACGCCTATTCGACAACAAAATATGTAATAACACAACATATTACAGGAAATAACAAATCGTGATAATAGGCAAACAACAGTATGCACAGTTCTCAAGATGTAACTAAAATGATTTTCCTTTTCTAATCACCACCTAGGCTCGCGGCCCTTACCCCCTTTCTCTCCCAAAAATTGCAAGTTTCCAAACCTTTGCCCAAAATATTTTCAATTCATGCTCATGATGATGCTAAATGATCAAGAACGAGTCAATTAAATTTTACATGTCATATTAGTCCTTCAAGAGTCACTTTTTCACCAAAACATCAACTAACACCTATATTAATTCATGCTTACCTATCTCAAGACCAATTAAACTATTCAAAACATATTAGTTAATACTTAGATACATATAAACTCTCTTTTCTCAACTTCAAGAATGAATTTCCATAAGACCTACACTAGCTCTTCTTACTTCAACATACATTACTACTCCAAAACCCATTAAATCATCTAAACATCAAGTTATAACCAACACCTAGTTCAAACATTTTCAAGACATGTTCTAAAGCATTTTCCCAAAAACAAGAGCTTCAAGAGTTATTTCAAATCAAACCATTTTCAAGTCACTACAATCATGGCCATGATAATGCTATAAATTAAAGAATAACTTAATCAATTCCTACATGCCATTCTAGTCCCGCAATGGTCAATTTTTCATGAAACATTCACTAACTCTCCTACTTAATCATGCATAGCTATTCCAATAACAATAAAACTACCCAAAACATATCATTTAACAATTAAATACATGATTCTACAACATAGATCCACATTTTTCTTTTTTTTCAAGAAGAAGCTTTCTCCTTAAACATTCCCCAATAACTCCTAGTTCCAAAACCATGAATTTAATTCAACAACAACCACAACAAATAGTTCAAATCACAAACTAAATGGATGATTCACATTGGCAATTCCATTTTCCCCTCTTCCATGGAACCTAGGGTTCCAAAATTTGGGGGTCATTGGTCATCTTGCTCTAAGATCATTATCAAGCAAATTATGAATATAAATAAGCAAGAATTAAACATATATACAAATAAACCAAAATGAAAGAACTACTACCTACTCTAATCAAGAAACTCACGGCTCTTTGGGATGGAAAGGGGGAGGAAAATTGATTCACAACTTGCTTGCAAGGTGTGGAAGAAAGGCTCAAGAGAAGAAGAAGCTAGAAGCAACAAAAGTCACCACCTCCTCCTCTTTGTGTGCTCACGGTTTCAAGCTGTCTAGGGAAGGAGAAATGTTGCTCTCAACTTGCATAAATGATGAGGTAGATGATGTTGAAGAGAAGAAGAAGTTAGTATCAAGAAGGGTGGAAGAATGGAGATGAAACCTATCTCAAAAACTAAGGGAGAAGGTGGACTCCATGGATGGGTTTTGGAGCTTCTCTCTCAAAGATAGGAAAGATGGAAATAGGGTGGGGTCACGCTGCACAAAAAAACAGGGAGGGAAGAATAAAAGGAGGTCTCGCTGTTGCTTCACATAAAGGAGTGGAAATGAATTTTTTTCTTTAAAACTAATAATTAGTAATTGGCTTTAAGAGTATTTTTTTCTCCACTTAACAAAAAAGAGAAAATGAAGATGGGAGGTAAAAATACAAGGGTGCTACAGCCAGCATGAAGGAAAAAGGGGAGAGATTAATTTCTTTCTCAAAAAAAAAAAAAAAATACTTGGTTACTAATAGTTTAGGAAAAGTAATAAAATTTGATCACTCAAAGCATGACACCTAACAATTTTAAAAGATGCTAATCAAATCAACCTATCTATCTCATCTAATCTCACCTCACTCATAATTACCCTCTAATTCTAGAGTCTAAGAGTACTAAAACACGGCGTCGAGAAACCGCGTTACCGATTTATTTCTCGCCGATAAAATCACGAAAATTAATTTAACGAGAAATTAATTCTTCGCGTGACAATATTATCTCATAAATAATAAAAACAATATAAATTACTCGAAAATAATCAAAACAGGTTACGATTCGATCTTCATCGAAATCGGGGCTCATTTAAAATTTTAACGCGGATAAAAATTTACCCGGCGATTCGAAACGCGACGGAACTTCGTTAAAGTTTTCGGATGATTTTCGAATCATGAATTAATATAAAATATTAATTCTTAAATTTAATTTCATCTTGATTTAATTTAATCAATTTCTTAGTCAACAAAAATACGCGTTACCGCGTAACGCAGAAAACTTATAATAAGTATAATTAATGAACTCGCCTTAAAAGCAGCATAAGTCTACACTGTCTATTAATTTGAATTGACATCATGAGTAATAATTATTTATGATGAATAATTTATTCAAAATAACTCAAAAATAATTTCCCGTACTCTCAGTAAATCATTGAGGTGATCAATCTCTATGACTTATTTTTCGAGTTTTCAGGATTTTATCGCTAAAATCACTTTTCTTAAAAATTGGGATGTTACAATACCACCCCCTTAAAATAGTTTCGTCCTCGAAACTACACGGATAGTAAAATATGGAAAATTACTTTACTTAAATCCATAAAATAATTTTCACACAAGGACACTCTTAGTACATATTAATATATGTAGTACTATATTAGTTATAGTTACATAACATAGCATGCAATAATAATAGTCACAAGGCATATACACATATCACACCGTAAAGTAAGCGCAGTCAGTAAACGAAGAATCCCTTGCAGTTGACTGATGTTTTTTTTTCCTGATCATGACATCTACTCATCTACGATCACGATCACGCTCACGAACACGGGTACAACTTACGGCTTCGCGCCATTACTATAGGTAAAATTCTAACCTACTCATAGGTAACCATGTTTACACAGAATAAGAGCATAAAATCACTTAAAACTTCCAAATAGATCAAAATTACTTTCCTGAATGAAATGTTTTCCTAAAAAAATTCTTTACCTTTGGGGAAACCCCTAAAACCAAGAACTTAGTAAAACATAATTTTGCTTAAGACTCAACCATTCTCATGGACAACAAAGGCCCTTTGAGTTTAGGTTTTCATTGTCTCAAAATCATTACGCATACTTTAATTAAAGTCTAAAAGTAACTCTAATTTTTAAATCCGCCACTCACTTGGTTTCAAAATAATAAGATAGTACCTCACAATTTTTAGTCTCTCAGAGTTTTTGTAATCATAGGACTCATCTTTGAAACAAATTGAAAATTTTAAATGTTTAAGTCCCTAAGACTCCACCTCGTTTAGGAATACTAGGATTCCCTTGACATTAGGTGTTTCATTGTCTCAAAATGCTACAATAACATTTTACAAAATTCTTAACTTAACCAAACTTGTTCCATTAATTTATGATTTAATAGAATTCTTTTAAAACTTGAAACTATTTTCAACAAAACCATTTTTAGTAAATAGGCTGGAATCACTTATAAGTTTCCAAGGAAGTAAACAAGAACCAAATGAAATTAAAGTTTTCTAGTACTCTACTCCAAAAGTCTTTTCAAAACCATACTTACCCATATATGGACTTATAGTAAAAGGGTTTAGCACCAAAACTACTATCTTTTACACAAGGAAAGGTAAAATCATTTTCATGTTTTCATTACAAAATCAGGAATTAACAAAGATCATAAAGAAAACTTAAGACTATTGTCAACTAGATCATTAACAAAGGTACGGGCATTGAAACAAAAGGACTAAGACACTCACCTAGAACCTTCCAGGAACTCGCGGTTTGGGGAGGGGCAGGAGGATTGCTATGATCACCAACCATAAAATCGCCCATAACATCACCCAAGGATACAAAGGGTATAAGGAACAGTCCTCACTTGACATCTCTTAGAGTTTTGGCTTGACTAAGGACTGGGAGGAAATGATTTCCAAGTTTCTCACACACTTCAATGCCACGAGGTCTAGCACTACTTAAGGGGACGATCGAATAAAATGGGGCTCTAGGAAACTGAATTTGTCCGCGGTGGACAAGAGAATAAAGAGAAAGGAACTAAGTTCTCTCTATCTTCCTATGCTCACACTAAACCCATGATGCAACCAATTATCCCCCCCACTTCCCTGAACTTAGTGTTTCCTAAGGAAGGAATTGGAAAATGGTGGGAGGTCCTCTTAATAGAATCTTTCCCAAGCGTATAAAAGCAAAAGAAGGGAAGAATCGAGGGTTGTCACTTTCTCCCTAAATTTTGCTAGTTTCTCTCCTAATTCTCACCACTACACGACTTGCCTAGAGGAAGAGTCGGACGAGAATGAAAATTCCTAGAGTAAAAAGAGGTGCACGACGCATAAGGGAAAGAAAAGGAAAGAGAACTAGGTTCTCTCACCCCACCACTAAGGTTAATCATACAACTAGCTATTCTTCATTATAGGTGAGTGGTCAGCCAGGTAAGTACACGAAAGGATAAGGGAAAACTATTCCCATTTACTAGGCTTCTACTCTTAAAGGAAATTCTGTAATCTAAAATTCAGGGTAAGGTCTGGTAAAAGGATTTTGGATACTACCCAGTGCTAGCTAGGCAACTTGTGACGTACTAAAACTTCTACCCATAACTCTAACTAATTTTTCCAGCTCCCATTCGACTGAGTCAAATGGTTTTCACGTAATTTAAGTTGTCACAAGACAATTAATCTGCATTTGCTGGAAAGTAGTCGTGTTTAATATTTCCTTTGGAGAATATTAATACGCTCACACAAATAACAAACACACAATCAATTACATACATTCACAGCAGTACTAAAGTAGACTATTGCGAACACAGATGTTAGTAGCAAACATGTAGCATTCAGAAAATCATGAAACAATTTTTATTTTCAAATTTAGTACGTATCAAATCATAAAATTTGATCACTCAAAGCATGACACCTAACAATTTTAAAAGATGCTAATCAAATCAACCCATCTATCTCATCTAATCTTACCTCACTCATAATTACCCTCTAATTCTAGAGTCTAAGAGTACTAAAACACGGCGTCGAGAAACCGCGTTACCGATTTATTTCTCGCCGATAAAATCACGAAAATTAATTTAACGAGAAATTAATTCTTCGCGTGGCAATATTATCTCATAAATAATAAAAACAATATAAATTACTCAAAAATAATCAAAACAGGTTACGATTCGATCTTTATCGAAATTGGGGTTCATTTAAAATTTTAACGCGGATAAAAATTTACCCGGCGATTCGAAACGCGACAGAACTTCGTTAAAGTTTTCTGATGATTTTCGAACCATGAATTAATATAAAATATTAATTCTTAAATTTAATTTCATCTTGATTTAATTTAATCAATTTCTTAGTCAACAAAAATACGCGTTACCGCGTAACGCAGAAAACTTATAATAAGTATAATTAATGAACTCGTCTTAAAAGTAGCATACGTCTGCGCTGTCTATTAATTTGAATTGACATCATGAGTAATAATTATTTATAATAAATAAATTATTCAAAATAACTCAAAAATAATTTCCCGTACTCTCAGTAAATCATTGAGGTGATCAATCTCTACGACTTATTTTTCGAGTTTTCAGGATTTTATCGCTAAAATCACTTTTCTTAAAAATTGGGATGTTACATTCTTTATCAACCCAACGATGATTTTATTCATGGCTTCGACCTGACCATTTACTTGCGCATAGTATGGCGTCGAAGTCACCATCTTGATCTTCCTTGACTTAGCATACTCGACAACCCTCTTCCCAGTAAACATAGATCCTTAGTCTGTTATGATTGTTTGTGGTATACCAAATCTACAAAAAATGTGATTTTCAATGAAATCCACAATGTCTTGTTGCATTACCTCTTTCAAGGCTACTGCCTCTACCCATTTGGTAAAGTAGTCCACCCCTACTAAGATATATTTGTGCCCTTTTGAAGAAGTAGGAAAGATTTGGCCTACGAGATCCAGAGCCCGTCCTCTAAAAGGCCAAGGTTTAACAATAGGATGTAACTCACTAGCAGGCACATTTGTTATGTGGCCATGTTTTTGGCATTCTTCACAAGACTTTGCAAACATAATGCAATCTTTAACCAAAGTGGGCCAATATACTCTGTCTTCTTAGTACCCATTTCATCTTCTCGCCTGCCTAATGAGCTCCACAGATTCCTTCATGAACCTCTGCCAATGCCAAGTAGGCATCCTCTTCACTAAGGCATGTTTCTAAATTACCATCGACAGATGATGGGATCACGGCAAGTGTACCGGATCATTGCAAGTAATAAAATCGGTTAATTACCGGATATCGTCCTCAAGGATTGCGTGTCAAATATCAACTTACTATTTTTATTACTATTTGAACAAGAAACAATATATTTTAGTGTTTTGAATTGATTAACAATGAAATTAAAGAAAGCAAGAAACAATATTTTTGGGTTTTCTTGTATTGACTAAATATCAAACACTTGGTGTGCACAAATAATACGGATAAAAGTGGCTAGGATTTGAATCCCCTTTGTTTTCCTCTTCTCGTGCAATCAAACTCAATCCCAATACAAGTCAAATTTATGCAATTGAAGTTCAAATTCACTTAGTTAGACTAGTCTCAATTCCTTGAGCAAAAGCCCCTTTAGATTAAACCAAGAACCCTAATTCCTTAGGCCTTCCTAATTCAACTAAGCATTAAGTGTAAGAATTCAAAGGAACACATAAGCATGAAGTCCTATCCCTAGGATCATCACAAATATGGCAATCAACTTCATATCTAGCATAACAACCAATTTTCCAATTGTGAAATCACACCTAGAATCAATTCAAAGATGGCCAATCAATGAAAAGCATTAAGGATGGAAGAAATTGCTCAATCAACACAAATACAACAAGTATTAAGCATTAGAAGTCATATTACACAAGAATCCAACAAAGGTTCATCATTCCTAACCAAATGGAAAAACTAGAAATGCATAAAGAGAGAGAACGAGATAGAACTAGATGGATGGAGAGGTGGTGGATAATCCATTGAAGCTCCAAGGTCTCTTCCAAGGCTTGAATCTTCAAGGGAGATGGAGATGAGATGGATTTAGGGTTGCCTCTTGGCTCCCTAGGGTTTGGGAGTGAGAACATATGAAAGGGATGACCAAAATGAGCTAAAAGTGTGTTTTAATAAGTGCCAGGCCGAGGCAGCGAGCGCGGCTGGGTTAGAGCGCGAGGCGCCCAAAATTGATCAAAACAATTCCCAGCGCAGCGAGCGCCTTCTTGAAACGCAGCGCCCATACACTCGTTCTTCCATGTTGTGTCGCCTTTTCACCTCTTTAAAGTCTGAATTAGCTCAAGGTGTCTTCACGAAAGTTGAAGATATGGATCTTAGCTTTCCAATGGCACCAGTTTAAGCTCATTTTGACAACTAAAACTCCAGATATGATTGAAACATCGAACAGTTATCAGGTTATGGCAGCATCACCAGGCCAACGGGTAGCACAAATTACCCTGACTTAGAGATTGATTTGGGTCTCGAGTTCTTCATCAAATATGTAGATAATTCAATTATGTTTCTAACAAGACCAAGATCGTCTCATTTGGATGAGTGGAGATATGTCTCCAAACAATCCCTTTCCTCCCTACAAAAAGACAAGACCACAATAAGGACATTTTTCCAACAAAGCAACAAAAGAATTAACATGGTTAACAACTAGATTATCCCAACAAGAAAATACTCAAACTCTTAAGATTAGAGGCCAAACAAGGAATAAAGTCTAAGTTTGCAAGATAATTCCCTTCAATTAAGAGCAAGAAAATGAGCATTTTAGGGAACTGTCAAACACTCCAAACTTAAACCTTGCTTGTCCTCAAGCAAGAACTCGACAAAAAACAACTACTCAAAATGTCAATCTTGATCCAACCACCGGACTAAACCATAACTTTTCACCACTTTCAAAAGTTATCACAATACATGTACATCAATCATAGATAAATTCATTGGCTTTATCATCATCAGAACTAACATGAGACTATCACAAATTGGAAATTGGAGTCACATAAGCATGAATTCACCATTAAAAACTCAACAAGTAATGGAATGTGCAATTGAAACTTTCAATGTGATTGAGTGCTTTCTTTTCTACTCACAAAGATTAGGAAAAATTTTCACTCCAACTCTCAAGTGTTTTGGGGTTTGTGTTTCTCTCAGTCAACACTATTTGAGCCCATCCCCCATGGATTTGATTTTCATCTCTTTCTCATATGAGTACCACTTGCACAATGCTCTAACCAAAAGGTCTTTCAAGGTTGTAACTTGGCAAAGGTTAGGGTGGATGGATTAGACATTTAGGCTATCACCCTTTAAAGATAGATGAGCATCAACCAACTCTAGAAATTTTCACTACAATTCCTCTTTTCTTCAATTTTCCAAAGGTGGTGTTTCCCAAAAACTCAATCTTTAAACAACTTTGTATCACACAATTATTAATCCCCCCAATAACACTTTGGTCTCAAAAGGGGTACCAATCCAAAAACAAGCCATTCTTTTTTCCTGGTTTTTTTTTTTTTTTTTTCACAGCTCAAACCACAACCAATCATAATGTTGTTCACTTCCCCCCAACTCCAAACTTAGTTCTTTGTCAACCTTAATTAATTCATGCTCATCTAACCTTCTTAGGTGGATAGCAAGTTAATCACAAGGTTAAAAGCTATTATTTTGATGGGTTAACAAGAACAAAAGGCTTTAGGCTCAACGGAGCTTTGCAAACAAAAGTCATATTATGTTGGGTTGGCTTTTTGGCTAATTGGCTTCCAACAAAATTTGCCTTTTTTATATCAAAACATTGTGCAACTAATAACATGCAACAGAGATTCAATCAAAGTTAGGGGAATGAAAACTCAAATGTGTCCTCTCACAAAGAATTATTGATGGAGGCTCTACAAACACCATAGGACAAACACATATCAATCACAAAAACATTTTAACAAACCAAAACAGTTGAGCAATGGTTGACTCACTCCAAAAAAGTTTCTAGTCTCAAGTTGTAACTCTTCAACAGCTCATTCACATCACAAATCGATTGGTGCTTAATACAAAATTCAAATCACAAGTGGTTTAAATCAAAGTTCAGCCAGCAGTCATTTCAATTTGACATCCTAGGACTTACAAACCAAAAAGACTAAAAACATCACACCACACACATTTTTTTTCTCTTTTTTTTAACACAAAAATAAAGAACTCCAAACTTAAGCTTTGACAAACACACTAAAATGAAAATCAAGCAAACTAAATTCTAAAAAAAAAGAAAAAAAATGCAAGAGAAAGAGGTAGAAACTCCCTCGCATGGGTTGCCTCCCATGAAGCGCTTATTTAACGTCATTAGCTTGACGCTTCAACACCCAAGTTAGGGTGGATAATATGACACAAAGAACACATCACCCTTCTTCTTTCTTTGCATAGGCAGGAACTCCATGAACTTGAGGTATAAATGATTCTTCTTCCATGCCCTCTCAAGGTGGAGGATGATGAATAAGGCATTGAGGATATCTAAAAATTGATCAAACTTTACATCCCTCTCCTCCTTGATACTCAAATGATGAGAAAGAAAATTGATTTGGTGGTTAATTACTTGTTGGGTCTCCATTTCTTCCCAAATTTTGGGAATCTTTGTTTCCCCCCAAACTAAATATTCATCCAAACGCATCCTTTTTCCTTCATCATCTTTCTTCTCCCTTACTTCTTCTCTTGAGCCTTGTTCTTCCTTTGGAAACTTCGATTTTAGCTCAACTACTCCACTCCTTTAGGATTTAGGATGATATCACTAGAATGAGATTCAAAAGACCTCAAGTTTAATTGCTCGAACAATATCCCCACTTGAACCTCTAGATTATGAATGGCAGTTTCTTGACTCTTGACGGAGACTTCTTGATTTTTAAATGTTACCCTTGTCTCCTCCATAAAATGTGAAGTTTGCATAGCCAATTTTTCAATAGCAATTTCCCAAGGCTTTTTTCCTTCATCAAATGATGTAGTGAAAGAGCCACCTTGTACTATATTTGGCATAACATCATCCTCATAATAGCCATTTGAAATATCTCCTTCCCAAAGTTCACAAGAATGAGGTTGATCACATTGCTCACCACTTTAGTCTTCTCTACAAAAGACCTTGCATAGTTCCTCACAATTGGCATTTCTATGATCTCCCCCACAAAAGTCACAACCAAGTGGGAGAGGTTGGATGACATTCACTTGCATGGCTTGGAGTTAGTTGAACAACGACTCTAATTGTTGAGACATTACCTTTTTGAAAAAGGATGTTCAAAGAACTTTAGTTCTTTGAGTCATAAGCTTTCTCTCATGAAGAATAGTGTCTAACAAGGATTCCATAGCTTGAAGTAGGTTAATCCTAGATTGAACAAACTCAAAAGAGGAGATAGTGATTTGGAAATTAGGAAATTAAAAGAAAAATAAAATATGCACAAACAAGAAAATAAAGGTTCAAAGAAGCAATCTCATAGGCTAGATGACACTTGAAATAGCAATGCCCGGCAACGGCGCCAAAAACCTGAGGGGATGACGGCAAGTGTCTTAGGATCATTACCAAGTAATAAAATCGGTTAAGTACCGGATATCGTCCTCAAGGATTGCGTGTCAAATATCAACTTACTATTTTTATTACTATTTGAACAAGAAACAATATATTTTAGTGTTTTGAATTGATTAACAATGAAATTAAAGAAAGCAAGAAACAATATTTTTGGGTTTTCTTGTATTGACTAAATATCAAACACTTGGTGTGCACAAATAATACGGATAAAAGTGGCTAGGATTTGAATCCCCTTTGTTTTCCTCTTCTCGTGCAATCAAACTCAATCCCAATACAAGTCAAATTCATGCAATTGAAGTTCAAATTCACTTAGTTAGATTAGTCTCAATTCCTTGAGCAAAAGCCCCTTTAGATTAAACCAAGAACCCTAATTCCTTAGGCCTTCCTAATTCAACTAAGCACTAAGTGTAAGAATTCAAAGGAACACATAAGCATGAAGTCCTATCCCTAGGATCATCACAAATATGGCAATCAACTTCATATCTAGCATAACAACCAATTTTCCAATTGTGAAATCACACCTAGAATCAATTCAAAGATGGCCAATCAATGCAAAACATTAAGGATGGAAGAAATTGCTCAATCAACACAAATACAATAAGTATTAAGCATTAGAAGTCATATTACACAAGAATCCAACAAAGGTTCATCATTCCTAACCAAATGGAAAAACTAGAAATGCATAAAAGAGAGAAGAGATAGAACTAGATGGATGGAGAGGTGGTGGATAATCTATTGAAGCTCCAAGGTCTCTTCCAAGGCTTGAATCTTCAAGGAGATGGAGATGAGATGGATTTAGGGTTGTCTCTTGGCTCCCATAGGGTTTGGGAGTGAGAACATATGAAAGGGATGACCAAAATGAGCTAAAAGTGTGTTTTAATAAGTACCAGGCCGAGGCAGCGCGGGCGTTGGAGTTAGAGCGCAGGCGCCCAAAATTGATCAAAACAATTCCCAAGAGGCGCCCTCTTGCGCAGGCGCCTTCCACTACTCGTTCTTCCATGTTGTCTTTGCCTTTTTCACCTTTTAAAGTCCTGAATTAGCTCAAGGTGTCTTCACGAAAGTTGAAGATATGGATCTTAGCTTTCCAATGGCACCGATTTCAGCTCATTTGGACAATTAAACTCCAGGATATGATTGAAACATCGAACAGTTGTCAGGTTATGGCAGCATCACCATGCCAACGTGTAGCACAAATTACCCCAACTTAGAGATTGATTTAGGTCTCGAGTTCTTCATCAATGATGTAGATAATTCAATTATGTTTCTAACAAGACCAAGATCGTCTCATTTGGATGAGTGGAGATATGTCTCCAAACAATCCCTTTCCTCCCTACAAAAAGACAAGACCACAATAAGGACATTTTTCCAACAAAGCAACAAAAGAATTAACATGGTTAACCACTAGATTATCCCAACAAGCAAATACTCAAACTCTTAAGATTAGAGGCCAAACAAGGAATAAAGTCTAAGTTTGCAAGATAATTCCCTTCAATTAAGAGCAAGAAAATGAGCATTTTAGGGAACTATCAACAGACTTCCTATACAAAGCTCCTACAAGTATAACAAACTTAGTTGCTTTGTACTTAATTTTCCTGTCGACATCATCGCTTGGATTTTCCAAATACTCAATTATTGGCTTACGCCAATCAGGCGAATTTGACGCATTGGAAACAAGAATATCCCTTTCATCCAAAGGGTATAGTAACTCACTGATTTTTATAAATTCTGTCAACACCTATGAAGATAACTTATATCTTGAGGCCAACTGGGCTAATTCGTTAGCCTCTTGATTCAGCTCTCTCAGGATATGTTCCAATTCGACACTGTCGAACTGTTTCATTAACTTGCTGGCCACTTGACAGTATTTGACAAGATTATGGCTAACACATTTATACTCTTGAGTTAACTGCCTTATAACCAATTGTGAGTCCCCAAAAACTTTGACAGTGCGTTCTCGCATTTCTATCAAAATTTCCAAACCCACAATTAAGGCTTCATATTCAGCCTCATTGTTGGAGCAAGCATATTTTAACTCGAACATTAGTTTAGTTGGCACACCTAAAGGTGAAATTATCATAACGCTAACACCAACCCCATTTCTGTGTCTTGAGCCATTATAATACAAATGCCAAGGATTTAAATCAACTAGCCCTGTCAATTCTTTTAATTCTAAACATGAATAGTCTGTCAACCCCATTTGGTTTCTTAGCGTATTTCTACCAAATTCAGCAAAGTAACATATAATCAGTTCAAACGATTGCAAGATCGATGAGTTATGTAGTAATCTCGTTTTTGCAAACAATGGTTTTGATATAACAACGGTCAAAAATTCGACGCGTTATTGGTTTTATAATATTATTGGCTCTGAAGCCATTAACTGTTATGTCTTATACCAATTTTGGTTATGAGGATTCTAACTAACAAACAAGTTGTTGTCAAAATGGCATTAAAGGTTTAATTAAGCAAGATTGGCTGTTAAAAGCCAATGATTTGATCGACAAGTAATTAAATAGTAGGCTAAATGAAGATATACAATGCAATGGTCAGAAACATGCATTTGTAAATTAAAACATACAATTGAAAATTGAATATAGGAAGATAAATAAAAGCATTTAAAACAACTGAACTTAAGAAACGCTTTTAAAAGACACGAATTTAAATGAAAGCATTTAAAGAACATGTAAATGGCAATGAATGGAAAGTTGTTGAAAAGTTAAATAGCAAAAAAGTAAGGAATTTAAATGCGAAGCATGGAAATAGAAATGACTGTAATGTAAACGACTCGAAGTAAAATGCTGGAATTGAAATGAATATAAAAAGTAACTGATTTTCAAAAGAAATAGAAATGCAGAAAAGAAGGAACTAATAAATTTGAAGTGCTGTAAAAAGGTAAAGTTTGAATGTAATAAAATTTAAAGTAAAATGCATAGACAGAATGTAAAATTGCAGATAAGATAAATGAATAGACAATGCAAATAATTGAAAATAGACTTGAATTGATTAGATTGCAAAAAGATAGAGTTTGGAAGGCATACAGTGATCGTTTTTCCTTAATCTGCTTTAGCCGTCGAGATGTTAGAAATTTAGATCATGTATCCAACCTAAATTAACTCGTAGAAACTACTATTTATAGGCAAAAAAATGTAAAAAAACTATCTATCATCTGACTTGACACGTGTACAGACACAAGATTGGTAGCTGATTTCACTAAAACTACCTAATCTCGACAGTACTACTTCCCATCAAGATGTACATGTGTTGACTAACGCCTAATCCTAACTCGACCATCCTATATTGACATCTTCGATGCTTCTTGCCTTCCGTCGAACAACCGCCCCATCACTTGGTCTTTCAAACTTAGTTAATTTTTTATCATTTATTCTGGTCTCTTATGCCTCCACTCGTCGAATTTACAACATTCTGTCGAGTAACCTAAATTTGAAATTTGGCACCTAACACACCCTTAATTTTTTATGGATGAACCGATCCTACTCTAAAAGAAGACTAGTTTATTGCTTGTATGTGTTATTTTCTGTAAAAAAAAAATCAGTTAAATAAATCATTTTTAGAAATTATATAAGTGGTCATGTTCTATAATTAGCAGCATAACAATAAGAATAGCATGACCTTGTTAACAGCTACTGAACATTACACTTCAAGGAATTTCTTGAAGCTGCATAAGTATATGCATTTTGGTAACTGCCCACAAAATTTTCCTATTTGGATAGATATCATACTTGAAAGTGTATGTGAACTTGGAGAAAACTTTGAATCTTGGACATTCCGTTCAAAACTTTAATCCTCGGACATCTGTACTTCTTTTAAGATTGTAGCTTTATATCATGGAGTCCCTAATTTCTTTGTGTCTTTTGGCTTACAAGAAACAGTGGAAAAACAATAGTGATAGTAGCTCTCGACAAACTGGATCAATTCTTTGAATATTGAACAAGTCAAGTTTGTTTGAGGAATATTTTTGTAACACTCCAACTTTCTCTAAGCTTAGCAATTAGAGACCTTAAGTGAAAAGGGGATCTAATCCCTAAGGATTAATGTGGTTAATTACCTTAAATTTAGTGTTTTTAATGCAAAGTTTGGACTTAGGGGTCGAATAGTAATTATTCTCAATAATTTAGAAATATATGAGACTAATTATTTACGAGTAGTTTAATTTATTAATTTATCTAAGGTTGAATTAGGGACCAAAGAATAAATTAAGGAAATTAAATGAGGATTTGTTAGCAAGATTTTTATTTAAATCATGCCTTGAACCACACCGTGCACCACACTTCTCTTCGTTCTACCCTAGCTCACCCTTTCTCTCCTTACTTAACCCCTCCCACGATCAAAAGCAGGGAACAAAAGAAGGGAAAACAGAAAAGAGAAAAAGAAAGGAAAGAAAAGAAGAATGAGAAGGAGAGGAAAGAAAGAAGAAATGTGTGATTGGAAAGAGAAGAAGGGGAAGAAGAGGAGGCCGAATCAGAGGAAGAAGACAACATCAAGTGAGCCTCTCATCCTTCCTTTCCTCCCTATTCCTCCAATAGCTCACTCTCATTCTCCTTTCCCCTGCATTGTCGCTGCTATTGCTGAAAAGAAAAGGAGAGGACGATGGTCCTAGGGTTCACGAAATTAGGGGAAAAAGATTAGGGCTTGTTACAATATTACACTAAATAGAATAAAGGAGTTAAACATTTAGCCTTGGGTAGAAGATTGGATGAACCCTAAGTTGAAGAAAAAAGGGGGAAAACTAAATTGGAAAGGAGAGACTGAAATTGAAGCTTCAATGGAGCTAGACTTACCAAGTTTCAAACTTCATAGCTCAAGCCCTTGGAAGTATTGTGAGTTCTTCATCCTTTAGATGATCGGCACCCATAAGTCCCATATTAGGATTTTTCTCAAAGAAGTCTTTGAACCCCAAAGGGTTCAAAGTTAGGGTTTGATAACTCCTTTGATTTTAAGTTTAATTTTATGGTTATTGTTATGATTATTTAGTGGGTTTGACTACAAGAGGTTGGCGACTGCCCCTAACCCCCTACAAGTTGTATGTTTGATGTTTGAACTGTTGGATGTTCCATAGAGCTCCAATGGGAATATGTTTTGCTTTTGAAATGTTTTCTTAACTTAAGATTATGTAGAGTTTTATATGAAAATATGTCTTGCCATGTTTATATGATTATGTGAAGTTATATGTAATATGAGTTAAATATCCTAAATTATGATTTTTATCTCAAAATGTTTGATTTTTGGCTCCTTTGTTAGCTTCATGGAGCTCTGATGGAGATGAGTGTTTGGCTCATAAGGAATTAGACTCAAATGAATTGTTCAATTCTATATGAGCCTAGACAAACACTACTTCAGCAACTACTTTAGATCATCACCAATGCAAGAACCCACATTGGGTTCTTAACTCCCTTTTAGTGGGTCCAAAGGTATAACATAGGATTTAAGAACACCCACCAAATTTTCACTCCAATGCTTGAACGCAACTTGGGTTCTTAGCTTGCTTTTAGTGGGTCCCTTAATTGATCCCATGTATTTATATTTTATCTTTAAATTTATTTTTATTTAAGTGGGTGTCAGAAAAATTATTTTTTACTATTAAAAATGGTTCTTTCGGGTTCTTACAAAAGAACAAATCTCCACTGTGGTTGCCACATATATGTTCTCCAATGCTACTAAATCTATATCATTATATAATGGGAATGACATATGGTAATTGTTTTTTTTCGCGTATCACTTTTTTTTTGTCTTTTTTGCCCTTGCACGTAATTAACTCTTAGACGTAACTGCATCAAATGACACACTGTGAACTGTCACATTTGAAAATTACACTGCATAATGATAACATAGAAACCACACCTAAGGAGAAAAACGGGGTAAAACTGCGCAACAAAAAATGCGGACAGACAGGCATGTCAGTGCCCATCTTTCTGCTAGTGTTAAGAATTATTCTTGTGGGGTTCTTAAATTTTAAGAACCAAGTGCTAGAGATGCTCTTAGCATCCATGTTAGTCACTCCTCATGGCCACACCATCAATAGTCACGTTATGGACCACATTAGTATTTCCATTAATAGTTGCACAAAAAGTTAACGAATAAACTTAAATTGTAGTAATTATAAAATATGAGAATTGAAATCGAGCAATTAAAAAGGAGGAGTGCTAGCGTCAAATGCTCAGACACACTCCATTAATCACCTTCTCTTTTATTGGTCCACATCATCCATTTTATTGAACCTTTTATTTGGCTACCGGTTCTTCACAGCGATTTTAATTCTACACTTGCTTATTCTACCTAATTGTTAAATTGGCATCATCTACTTTTATCGTTGTTGTTGTCAGACCCCAAATGATGGTGAAAGATTAAACCAAGCTTTACTTTTCATTCGTTTATATATCCTTTCATTACAACATATATAAAGTTTGCATCAAATAAAACTCAATAAAATACACCAAGAGAGAAAGTGGGAGCCCAAAAATTTATGTACAACTTATGTAAACCCAGCCTTCTGCAAAAAGCTTGTATAGTTAAGTCAATAATCTATTAGACATTACACTCAGACGAAGTCATTGAAAAATGAATGTAAAACTCCTTCTTAGTGATGGAAAATTGGCTTTCATATGTCAGACAAATTTATAGCAATACTCCACCGTGCCTAAAATCCATCCAAAGGAAAGTGAATCCCAAAGAAAAGATTTTTAACTTCACCAATGATCCTTTATCAGTTCTCTACTTCTCTATCCACTTTCCATCCAAAGGAAAATGAATCCCAAAGAAAAGATTTTTAACTTCACCAATAGAGAACCAAATTCACGCCAAAGAAATAGAAAATAGAGAACAAAGTAAGCTCCATTTTCCGTGGGTGAGCTTCCCGTGCATGAGCTTAAAAGCTTGTCAGCGATGATGGTGGGTAAGATGTGAAAAATGTCTACCGGTGCTATTAAATTTATAGGGAGCGTCGAAATTGTAAGCTGAATATTGAATTTTGCGTTATGAATAAATAACAATAATAATTGAATTGAAACCATGACAATTTGTTGATTGAGTCGAAAGCCTACCAACGCATAAAGGTTCCGATTCGAGCGAGAGCCCAAACGGGGGAGGCGAGAACGTCTTGATCGAAAGCTCCACTGTTCTAAATAATGAGAAAGACTTTTCAAAATTCGATCAAATCGATCGAGAATCTTATCATCTGTTAGGTAGGCCAACCGACCGAGTGGGCGTGGAAACGATGCATGATTTCAGCCACATTAATATGTTTTCATTTATTAAAATTTAAACGTTTTCATTCAATATCAATTAGGGAGATGGATTTAAGCGTTTGATTCATTTAGTAATGATTAGTTGCCAAAACTGATTGGTCAAGCATTTATTCTGTCACTAAATTTCTTGATGTAACGTTCTTTTAATTCTATTTTAGGAACACTCTATTTTTAAAATCATATATTAGTCGAACATTTTGTTACGTATTGACATTTTTTATTTTTTGTTATTATTTAAAATGTTTCAAAAATAATAAGAAATTTGGATGAAATGATTTTCTATAATATAAAAAAGCAATCTTCACGACTTAAAAAAGTAAATAATTTGAGGTCGTTTTTATAATTAATTACGTGTTTTGGCTCACTAAACACATCACTTATACTATATCACTAGTTCAATATGAGTGTAGAATTTTTAAATTAACCAAATCAATCAAAACATAACATTCTCCTACTAATTCTTCTTCTATAAACCTTTGATCATTCAAAACCAAACCTTATTTTAGAAAAACACCAACACTTCATGAACCTAGGGTTTTCAAAATCTCCATTTTCTTGACAAATACCAAATCAACAACAATAACAACACTTTCATGCATCAATTAATCATAATCAAGAACCAATTTCATGATTCACATAAGAGATTACAAAACCTCTCTCCTTGGAGATCAAATCAGCCTAGGGTTTTAAAAAGAAATTGGGGAAAACTTGTTCATATCTCTCATGATCATTATCTAAGTTTAAATCAAGCATTCAGTAAAGAAAAAAATCAAAAACCCTTTTAAAGAATTTTAATCGTTAATGGGATATTGTTAATAGAAAATACTTCTAATTTTCATAGTCCATATAATAATATAATTGACCTCCAATTAACGTAACCTCCAGTGATAATAAAGATTTTTTGAACATACTAATCACATTAAAAATTGAAATTGAAACCTTTTACGTATCCCCTAAAATTCAGGTTGAGTTATCGTAGTATGTGATGCATTATAAATATCATTCAATTATTTTTAAAGTATTTTTTAATGTAGAATTATCACATAATATTGTCATTAACTAATTTTAATAAATAACACTACATTTTATATCTAATAATAATATTTGATAATTTATAGTGTAACTTAATTGAATTTTTAGTTTTTTGCAAATTGTAGTTAACAATAAATAATATTACCATTATGCAATTTAAATATTTAATATATAGAATGTCTAAAAAATTTCATATTTAATAGTTGATACAACTAATATTTAATAGAGTAATGAAATAATAAAATTAATTAATAAGAGCAATTGAAAAGTTGTAACATATGAAGTTAGATAAATTTGTATTTAATTCTAAAGCTCGAGTTTTTTTGCTTATATATATAGAATAGATAGATAGGTAGATAGATAGATAGATATATTGAAAATTTAATAGATAGATAGATGTTACATTTTTTATTTTATTTTAATTTTTAAGAACATCTGCAATTATTAATTAATATTTTAGTAATTTAATTGTATTTTTGAGTTTTAATTGATATTTTAGTTCTAAATATTCTCAAACAATATAAAATTATTTTACGTTAATCTATTATATGATATAATTATTAAGTGAATTAATATATTTCATTGTCATTTTAATTTTTTTATAGCAACGTTAATATAGTCAATATTTAATAATATACTGTGACATTTGATTTTTTTGCTCAATTTCTTTGAAATGAAAATACGTATGTATGACTAATAACTTAATTTGTAAGTTTATAAAAAAAAAGTAATTTGTAAGTAATTTTTTAATTATAATTTTACTCAAATTTTATATGAATTATTTTGTTGCAATATTTTAAATGTTTTTATAATTATATAAAGAAATATATTCCCAAAATAGTTAAATAAAAAGTCTCATATTTAATAATTAATGTAGTTAAATATTGTTAAGTTCGAGATATATATTAGTGATTCAATTAGCTCGTTTTAAAAGTGAGGGACCAATATCCCGAAATCGCGACAGTTGGGGACCTAAAGAACGTTTAAGCAAAAAGTACACTTAGTTTTGGCTGATGTTTTGAAAGTCTTTAGTCCCTGTGTTATTTCAACGCAATCTATTTTTGGGTGTTTAGCCCCGTTTAATATAAAAACAAAATGATAAGTCACGACTTTTCGTCTCTTACAATATATGTTATACACAAAACAAATGTGTGATTTGAATTCTAAGGTAGTGAGAAAACATGTAAATTATTTAATTATGAAAGAAAGTGAAAAGTCATGAAAATAAAAAGTAAATACTTCAAATTGAGTATTGAGTTAGTAACTTGAATAATGGAATGTTAACAATTATGAGTAATAAAATAATTTAACCATTTTAGAATTACAATGTTGAGGTAATAAAAATTATAATTTGTTTAACCAATTTTAAACAATTGAAATTTTAAATTATATTTGTAATTAGTGTGTTTAAGAATTGTTGAGTATTGGAAAAATAAGTAGTGCTTTTTAAGTGCTGTTTAAGGCTAAAATAAGCGCTGTTTATTGCCTATTTTTGTTGTAGTGATTAATTGAACCTGTGGATTCTGCCGGATCAAGGATTATATGTTCCTTTCCAGTCAGTCATTGAATTGATAAATCTATTGATGCTTTATGCTCTTTCTATTTACTTGCTTTGAATGATCAAACAAAGTAATAAATTAGGAGGAAGACTGTTAACATTGCATGATCATTGGGTGTTAATAGCTTTTGAATAGATGATTGGTAATCAGTAAGAATTATTACTCATGTTATAAATTAATCAAATACACAGATATAAGTATTAGTGAACCCATTACCTTAGTGCTTTTATTATCTAATTCCTTTCTTAAATATTTTATAATTTATTTTCTAGTTATTTTTATGCACTCTTTGTTTAAATTCACTCGAACCATTTGTCTAAATAACAAATTAATCTAAGTAGAGCAGTAATCATTTCAATTCCCTGTGTAGACGATAATCTTTTATACTATAACTTGACAAGATCGTATACTTGCAATTTTGACCAAACAAGTTTTTGGTGCCGTTGCCGGGAAATTATTAATTATATTGACCGAAATGATTAAATGTTAATTTAGACACTTTTCGTAATTATTTTTCTTTTTCTTATTTTATTTTATTTTTTCTTTTATTTTTTTTCTTTTCTTTTTCTTGTCATTTTAATTTTATTATCACCTCATACATGGATGGTTTTACCTCCTATATGGACGGTTAGCTTTTATTTTTATATTTCGTCTCCTAGTTGGAAGATTAGATTTTATTTTGTATAGCGTCTCCTGGTTGGAAGACAAGATTTTCTTACTATTTTATTACTTAAACTTATTATTTAGCGTCTTCTGGGTGGAAGACTAGATTATTTTTTCTTTTCTTCTCTTTAAAAAAATTTGGATTCTCTTTTCGTTTATGAGTATTGTGGTATTTTAACAAATACGACAGATGTAAGTCACAAACCATTAGAGAATAAAATATCAGTTTTGGCTCAATTGATAAACCAAAGAGAAAGAGAGACCACATTGCTTAATCGACCAGAGCCTAAAGATGAAATCATCATTTCTGAGGATGATGAGAAGTTAATTGAAGGTACGGAGTCCGACACTTGGTCTTAGACAGAGTTTGACATTCAGGCCATGCTTGACATTTCGCCTGAGAATGAGTTTGACACTTGGTCTAAGATTGAATCTGACACTTGGTCTGAGACTGAGTCTGACATTTAGGCTGACATCGAGTCTGATACTTGGCCTGAGACTCACTCTGAAACTTGGTCTAAGCCAGAGGTTGAACCTAAACATGACTCACAACCATCCTTAGAAAAGATCAAAGCTCTTGCAGAAGAGAATGATTCTAAGGAAAGCGAGAGAAACCTCCCAGTACTCAATGAAGAGCAAGAGATGGAAGCCCCAATTACTTTGGGACAGACTCTTGTAGTCAATATTGGCGAGGCAGCCATTGAGGTTCACAAAGGAAGGGTAACTATTAAATCTTGTAAGGAAGAGGATATTTCACAGTCTTTGAATTTTAACCCCTCTCCTTCAATTTCTAGTTACTATATTGACCATGTGGTTGCTGTTAACAATCCTCCTTTAATTTCTTTTGATTTTATTAATAATGTGGATGTTTTTGTTAATAAGTTTGCTGGTTTTAGAATATAGGATCCTTTGAAATACATTACTAACTTGCAGGATGCTAATATGTTGGTGGGGTATGTTAAAGTAAAAATTGCATCACTCCATGATAACCCTCTTCCACCACAAAGAAAGAGGTCAAGCAACTTGAACCACATGGTCAAGAAATGGCAAAGAGAGAATGCGCTAAATGCAAAATTCACTTTTGGAGAACCTGCTGGTTGACCACTTCTAAGCAATCCGTCAAGCTCACGACGTTAAATAAAGCGCTTCGCAGGAGGCAACCTGTGTTTATATTATTTCAGTTTATTTTATTTTATTTTGTCGACAGTTCTATCTTCACTTACTTCATCTGTGACAAACTATCAGTTTTGGGAAGAAATTTGCCTATTGCACCTCCTTTAGAATATGCTCGTGAAATTTTCTACAGGGGAGTCCCTCACCACTCTTTACTTTTAGCACTTGATTTTATTGTTATATTTTTTCTTCTTTATGTGCTTGTGCTGTAATTGCTAGCATTGAGGACAATACTAGAAATTAGTGTTGGGGGGGTTAACCACTTGACACTTGATTATTACTGTTTTGAACAAATTAAAGCTACTAATTTTGGGGCGAAGTCTAACAGTATAGAATTCTACACTTTAATTATGGCGGCGTTACCATATGTTGGCACTTTAATTCTACATTCCTGCTCATGTGAAAATCGACTGCCTAATGAGCTCCACAAATTCCTTCATGAACCTCTGCCAATGCCAAGTAGGCATCCTCTTCACTAAGGCATGTTTCCAAATTACCATCGACAGACTTCCTATACAAAGCTCCTACAAGTACAACAAACTTAGTTGCTTGGTACTTAATTTTCCTGTCGACGTCAGCACTTGAGTTTTCCAAATACTCAATTATTGGCTTATGCCAATCAGGCGAATTTGACGCATTGGAAACAAGAATATCCCTTTCATCCAAAGGGTACAGTAACTCACGGACATTTATAAATTCTGTCAACACCTTTGAAGATAATTTATATCCTGAGGCCAACTGGGCTAATTCGTTAGCCTCTTGATTCAGCTCTCTCGGGATATGTTCCAATTAAACCTTTGTCATTGTTTCATTAACTTGCTGGCCACTTGACAGTATTTGACAAGATTATGGCTAACACATTTATACTCTTGAGTTAACTGCCTTATAACCAATTGTGAGTCCCCAAAAACTTTGACAGTGCGTGTTTGCATTTCTATCAAAATTTCCAAACCCACAATTAAGGCTTCATATTCAGCCTCATTGTTGGAGCAAGCATATTTTAACTCGAACATTAGTTTAGTTGGCATATGTCTTGAGCCATCAAAATACAAATGCCAAGGCTTTAAATCAACTAGCCCTGTCAATTCTTTTATTTCTAAACATGGATAGTCCGTCAAGAACTCAGCAATTGCTTGACCTTTAACAGCCTTTAGAGGTACATATTGCAAAGAAAATTCAGACAATGCAAGTGTCCATTTTTCAATTCGACCATTCAGAATTGGTTGGGACAACATGTACTTAATTACATTCGTCTTCGACATCACTAAGACATTACAAGGCATTAAGTAATACTTAAGTTTTGAACATGAAAAATATAATGCTAGGCACAACTTCTCTATAACACTATATTTTGTTTCTGCATCATTCAACACTCGACTGAGGTAGTAAACGGCTCTTTCGACGTTATTTTCTTCCTCCTGAGCCAGTAGACAACCTATCGTTTCTTCTGATGCAGAAATGTACAACTTCACTGGTCGATGTGGCTCTGCAGGCATCATGACCGGTGGACTTGTCAAGTATCGCTTGATTTGGTCGAAAGCGTCTTGATGTTGTTGAGTCCATACAAAGGCTTCCTCTGATTTGAGCTTTATCAAAGGAGCAAACATCCTTGTCCTTCCTGAAAGATTTGATATGAACCTCCTGAGAAAGTTCACCTTCCCCAAGAAAGATTGGAGTTCCTTCTTATTGGAAGATGGTTTCGCTTCCAATACAGCCTTAACTTTGTTCTTGCCTACTTTAATGCCTTTTCTATGCACCAAAAAGCCCAAGAACTTAGCAGCTGAAACACCAAAACCACACTTTTCAGGATTCATCTTTAAACTGTGCTTTCTCATTTCTTGAAAAGCTCGTCGAAGATGGCTCAAATGCTCCTCTTGGCTCTTTGACCTGACAATCACGTCATCAATGTAGACTTCCACAAACTTGCCTATCATTTCATGAAAAATATTGTTCATTGCCCTTTGGAAAGTTGTACCAGCATTCTTTAAACCAAAAGGCATCACTACCCACTCATAAGATCTAATAGACCCTGGGCACCTGAAAGCAGTTTTAGGTACATCCTCTTCTGCAATGAAGATCTGGTTGTAACCAGCATGTCCATCCATGAAACTTAGAAATTCATGACCAGATGCTGCATCCACTAGCATATCTGCTATGCGCATAGGGTACTCGTCTTTAGGAGTTGTAGTGTTAAGATTCCTGAAATCAACACACACCTTCATCTTGCCATTCTTCTTTATGACAGACACTACATTCGACAACCATTCAACATATCTAGCTGTACGAGTAAACTTAGCCTTCAATAAGCGCTCAACTTTCTCCTTGATTTTCATCACAACTTCAGGAGCAAACCTCCTATTGGCTTGTTTGACAGGCTTACAATCAGGTTTCAGAGGCAACCTATGTTCCACAAGATATCTACTCAAACCCGGCATTTCATGGTAATCCCAAGCAAAACAATCCTTATACTCAGAGACTAATTCCACAATCTGCCTTTTAAACTGGTCTAGCAACAAAGCACTAACATATATTGGCCTCTTTCTATCTTCATCCCCAAGATAAATCTCCTCCAAAGGATCTTCCAACTCGAAACCATTTTTATCCTCAAGCCCCTTCGCAAATCCTAAAAGGCCATCGTCGAATATGCAATCAGCCAACACCCCTTCTTCTGAGTTTGGCTGTCGGTCGGCCTCGCAAGCCGACATTTGTATTTGAAGCTTCTCAAGGCTCATTGTTATCGATTGGCCGATTTTCATCGGCCTCATCTAGCAGCCTAATGCCAAACGGATCCTCCAAGCAAGCACTCAGAGCATCTTTATCAACAACACCGCCCTGCACAGATATGGGTTTCAATTTTGGGTCATACACTTTGAAATCCACATGCATTTGCTGCAGATAGCATGGGCTGTCATTAGCTTCAATAATCTCAATGTCTTCATGAGCATTCCAAAAGATAACTTTCTATTGCACCATTGAAGGAACTGATCTGACAACATGGATCCAATCCCTATCCAACAGGACATTTTAACTTGACCTTGAAGGGATCACCACTAACAAAGTAGATCTTTCTACTAATCCCACCTACACATTTAGCATTGCTACACCATCTGTCGGTGCAGATCTACCTCCAAAGTCAGTAACCACCATGTTGGTTGGTAGCAAATCTGTTTCATCCTTCCTTAACTTCTTGTACATAGCTCTTGGGATCAAGTTCATAGATGCTCCTCCATCAACCAACACTGTGTTGACAGGCTTGCCTTCAATCATTGCCTTAATGTGCAATGGCCGAAGATGACTTCTTTCCTCATTAGTTGGCTTATCTAAACGAGCAAAATTGTCGAAAATGGTAACGATATCCTGCTCGACAAAGTGCCAACTAATTAGAAAATCATCAAACTCCTCTTCATCAGGAACTTCTACAACAAATTCATACTGAGCCTGATATTCAGTTGCCAAAACCGAAACCAAGTTCACATCAAGATTGGTGAACTCCTCTTCAGTAGCTGTTTCTTCATTTTCCAAATAACTTCCCAACCACATGTCCTCTTTATCAAAAAGACATTCTTCAGACCCCAAATCTGACAAGGTTGTTCCCATTGCCATTACCAATTCATCCAGGTCTTTGTCTAAATTAGTGTCAAGATCAAACTCATCCTTGTCATCAAGACCAATTAGGTCATCTGGATCATTCAATGCTTCAATGAACTCTTCCATGGACAAGTCTGTTTTGACAAGACTTTGTTCCACTGATACTATAGGTTCATCTAGCAAATCAGAATCATTGACTATGATCCTTAATTCCTCCATAGACATATCACTGTTTGTGTCTTTGACTGGAGCTGCTTGAACACCAAACCTTCCTCGCTAAGAGGCCAACTTTTTAGCTTCAATCAAACCTGTTGGCCAAAGCTTCCTCTCTTGAACAGTCAAAGGAGCCTTAGCAAGCTTGGCATTCCGTTTGGAATCTGGTGAGATTGCTTGCCCCCGGCCTGGGACGTTTGACCCCGTTCAATGTTAGCCCCTTTGACATCAACTACCACACTCTTTAATCTCGACTCAACCTCCTTGGGCAATGGCACCTTTTGGATCCCAACTATGAAGCAGTTCTCATGTTGAGCCTTGGCCATCTCAGTAGCTTTCAGTTTTTTTTTCTGAGCTTTCCTCATCATCTGTCGGCGATGTTTCTGACTCTTCGATAATGGGGCTTTATTCACTTGATCACCACCAGGATAAGGTATTCTGCCAAATTGGTAATCTTCATTCCAAAATAGCACTTGTCGAGGATTACTCTTTCTAGCCCTTACCCTGTTTCTCAACTCAGGGCAACGAGCCTTGGAAGAATTCTCGTCCCACTTGTTCACCACCACATTGGCATCAAGCTTCCTAGTCTTTTTTAACACTCGACCAAGAGATGACCCATGGTTGCTTCCAATTGATTCCCTTGAGGGCTCAACCAACCAACCGTTAACTGCTCCGTGAGGCTTACGTGCCATAGGTCTTTGCACTTGGTTCACTGAAACATGCATCTGGTTCACTGGAACGACATTATAGTTTCTCTTCGCATAGCCAGTTCGCATGTGCTGGTGAGATATAACCTTTTGATCATTCTTCGCTTTCTGAGTGGCTTTCACGTCAAAATACCTGTCACAATGTGGGCATAAACTCAACTGCCCCCTATTGTTCTTCCTTCTCAGAAAGTCTTCAACAGACTCGTGAGACCTTGGGTAAATGTCGAATGGGTCTTCCACATTCACCACATACTTTTGTTTGGCGCTGATATTCACCATGTTGCAGTTGCTTGCATTATGACCTTCGACATTGGATATGCCTTGGCCAAATGGATCAGTGTCCACCTTCATGCTAGGCTTCTGCTTGTCAGCAAATTTGAGTCTACCTTCTTTCAGAGCTTTTTGTATCAAATTCCTGAAACAAAAACACTCATTAGTAGGATGACCTAAAGCCCCATGGTACTTACAATAATTTTGACCATTGGAGTCCTCAGGCCTTTTAACTTTTTGATCATCTGACAATTTAAGCTGTTTGTCTTTCAACAGAATATCAAATATTTTATCAGCTTTAGTTATGTCAAATGTATATGTTTTCGTGTTTGCATAACTCATCTTTTCCTACACCTTGGATGGTACTAAAGCTTGATAGGCATAGGGCGGCCCTTCTTTCAACTTAGCAAGGTTTATTTCTTGCTCAGTCACAACCTCGTCCTCACTATATATTTGGTCTTGCCCGACACAATTGATTTTCTCACGTCTAACAAATTTCTTATTGTTTTTCTGATTCTTTTCAGACCTGAGTTGTTCAATCTGTCGAACCCTTTCCCCTAATTGGGCAAGATCGACAATGTGTTGGTTCACCAATTTCTTTCTAATATGGTAATCCAAACCACTAGCGGCCATTTTAACAATTTTCACTTCAGGGACAGGTGTAAAACACCTGCTCTTCATGTGTTTGAACCTAGAGATGTAATCATCTATAGATTTATTATACATGCGCTTGACATTAAATAAATTAGTCAGATTAACCCTTAGGTCACCCCTAAAGAATTGATCATGGAATAATCCCGCCAGCTGGGCCCAAGAGTGGACTGAATTGGCCCTTAAAGTTGAGAACCAAGAAAACACATTCTTTGCCAACGAACTTGGAAAGAATCTCATTTTTAAACCTTCCATAGTGGCCAATTCCCCCATCTCTATCGAGTATCTGGCAACATACTCGACAGTCGATTCTCCACTGTCACCAGAAAACTTGGATAATTTAGGAATCTTTATTCCCCTTGGCACTTCAGCTTGCTGTACCCATTCAAAAAACGCAGATATGAAATATAGTCGATTTGCTTGACCAATATTGAAACCAAGTCTGTTAAGCATCTGCTCGACAGCTTGATTCACACTTTGCTCTATCTAATTCCCCATGATATTATGCCTAAGGTTGGCCAAATCTTGATGCATTGGTGGCCCTTGATCCTGATTCTTTTGCAAAACTTGAACCTGACCATAAGCCAAGTTGTTCACATTCTGACCAAGATTTTGATTTGATTGAATGACTTCATTCTGCATCACATTGGGGTTATTCACATCTTGTGGGATGCCCCCCAAGTATTGACCTTGAGGCCTGATTCCTAGGTCTTGCTGAACGTTGTCATTCACTGGTGTTGCCAAACCCAATGCTTGATTCAGCCTTTCCATTTGTACAGCCAATGCATTACATGCTTGGTTAGTAGTCTGCATAAGAGGCGTTATAAAGGCACCCATTTGCTGAGTGAACATATTCACCATCTCATGGTTACTATGATCCATCTGCTGTCAAATGCTCGCCAATGAATTTTCGGTCAAACCCCCATTATTATGAGGCATTTGCCTTGACATTTCCCCTACACCAGACCCTTGTCGATTGGTTGTGGTAGTAGTCATACCTGCCATTCCCTGAGTATTGGAAGAATTCCCAAAGGGCAAGAAAGGCTGGTTAACATATTGGTTGAACATGGTCGAATCAATAGCGGGAACTGTCGAGTTATTCAAATAACCATACGACATTCCAAACAGAGGTTGTCTTGCCTGCGGTATTGGCCTAACACTTGAATTCCTTTCACTTCCAAGCGATGCTTGAACTTTTGGAGCACTTTGAACCACCGGGTGTTCATGTACTACAACGCTTGGAATAGGCTCTACTTGCGTGTTGGCAATTGTCATTCCAGTACTAGTCCCAATGATAGTATTAGTCATCCATGGGATGTTAACTACATCTGCATTAGTACTGGTGGTCGAAGCATTAGTATTGCTTGACGACGCATTCGCATTAGCAACATTTGGTATCGTGGCACTGTTATTCGTGCTGCCATTCATGTTTCTTTGTCGTATTACGTCAGAAGCAGTAATTTTTCCACTTCTTAAACACATAAAACCATCGTTTAAAAACGAGTTACTCTAAACTCGTCCCACCGGGCATGCCAATTTGTTTACTGGAAAATTTAGTTTCTTAGTGGATTTCTACCAAATTCAGCAAAGTAACAAATAATTAGTTCAAACAATTGCAAGATCGACAACTTATGTAGTAATCTCGTTTTTGCAAACAACGTTTTTGATATAATAACGGTCAAAAATTTGACACGTTATTGGTTTTATAACATTATTGGCTCTGAAGCTATTAACGGTTATGTCTTATGCCAATTTTGGTTATGAGGCTTCCAACTAACAAACAAGTTGTTGTCGAAATGACATTAAAGGTTTAATTAAGCAAGATTGGCTGTTAAAAGCCAATGACTTGATCGACAAGTAATTAAATAGCAGCTTAAATGAAGATATACAATGCAAGGGTCAGAAACATGCACTTGTAAATTAAAACATACAATTGAAAATTGAATACAGGAAGATAAATAAAAGCATTTAAAACAACTGAACTTAAGAAACGCTTTTAAAAGACATGAATTTAAATGAAAGCATTTAAAGAACATGTAAATGGCAATGAATGAAAAGTTGTTGAAAAGTTAAATGGCAGAAAAGTAAGGAATTTAAATGCGAAGCATGGAAATAGAAATAACTGTAATGTAAATGACTCGAAGTAAAATGCTGGAATTGAAATGAATATAAAAAGTAACTGATTTTCAAATGAAATAGAAATGCAGAAAAGTAAGAACTAATAAATTTGAAGTGCTGTAAAAAGTTAAAGTTTGAATGCAATAAAATTTAAAGTAAAATGCCTAGACAGAATGTAAAATTGCAGATAAGATAAATGAATAGACAATGCAAATAATAGAAAACAGACTTGAATTAATTAGATTGCCAAAAGATAGAGTTTGGAAGACATACAGTGATCATTTTCCCTTAATCTGCTTTAGCCGTCGAGATGTTAGGAATTTAGATCATGTATCCAACCTGAATTACATCGTAGAAACTACTATTTATAGGCAAAAAATGTAAAAAACTACCTATCATCCGACCTGACACGTGTACAGACACAAGATCGGTAGTTGATTTCACTAAAACTACCTAATCTCGACAGTACTACTTCCCGTCAAGATGTACATGTGTTGACTAACGCCTAAGCCTAACTCGACCATCCTATATTGACATCTTCGATGCTTCTTGCCTTCCATCGAATAACCGCCCCATCACTTGGTCTTTCAAACTTAGTTAATTTTTTATCATTTATTCTGGTCTCTTATGCCTCCACTCGTCGAATTTACAACATTCTGTCGAGTAACCTAAATTTGAAATTTGGCACCTAACACACCCCTAATTTTTTATGGAAGAACCGATCCTACTCTAAAAGAAGACTAGTTTATTGCTTGTATGTATTATTTTCTGTAAAAAAAAAAAATCAGTTAAATAAATCATTTTTAGAAATTATATAAGTGGTCATGTTCTATAGTTAGCAGCATAACAATAAGAATAGCATGACCTTGTTAACAGCTACTGAACATTACACTTCAAGGAATTTCTTGAAGCTACATAAGTATATTTATTTTGGTAGCTGCCCCCAAAATTTTCCTATTTGGATAGATATCATACTTGAAAGTGTATGTGAATTTGGAGAAAACTTTGAATCTTGGACATTCCGTTCAAAACTTTAATCCTCAGACATCTGTACTTCTTTTAAGAATGTAGCTTTATGTCATGGAGTCTCTAATTTCTTTGTGTCTTTTGGCTTACAAGAAACAGTGGAAAAACAATAGTGATAGTAGCTCTCGACAGACAGGATCAATTCTTTGAATATTGACCAAGTCAAGTTTGTTTGAGGTATATTTTTGTAACACTCTAACTTTCTCTAAACTTAGCAATTAGAGACCTTAAGTGAAAAGGGGATCTAATCCCTAAGGATTAATGTCGTTAATTACCTTAAATCTAGTGTTTTTAATGCATAGTTTCGACTTAGGGGTCGAATAGTAATTATTCTCAATAATTTAGAAATATATGGGACTAATTATTTACGAGTAGTTAAATTTATTAATTTATCTAAGGTTGAATTAGGGACCAAAGAATAAATTAGGGAAATTAAATGAGGGTTTGTTGGCAAGATTTTTATTTAAATCATGCCTTGAACCACACCGTACACCACACTTCTCTCCGTTCCACCCTAGCTCACCCTTTGTCTCCTCACTTAACCCCTCCCACGATCAGAAGCAGGGAACAAAAGAAGGGAAAACAGAAAAGAGAAAAAGAAAGGAAAGAAAAGAAGAAGGGAGCGATTGGAAAGAGAAGAAGGGGAAGAAGAGGAGGCCGAATCAGAGGAAGAAGACAACATCAAGTGAGCCTCTCATCCTTCCTTTCCTCCCTATTCCTCCAACAGCTCACTCTCATTCTGCTTTCCCCTGCATTGCCGCTGCTGTTGCTGAAAAGAAAAGGAGAGGACGATGGTCCTAGGGTTCACGAAATTAGGGGAAAAAGATTGGGGCTTGTTACATTATTACACTAAATAGAATAAAGGAGTTAAACATTTAGCCTTGGGTAGAAGATTGGATGAACCCTAAGTTGAAGAAAAAAGGGGAAAAACTAAATTGGAAAGGAGAGACTGAAATTGAAGCTTCAATGGAGCTAGACTTATCAAGTTTCAAACTTCATAGCTCAAGCCCTTGGAAGTATTGTGAGTTATTCATCGTTTTGGTGATGGGCACCCATAAGTCCCACATTAGGATTTTTCTCAAAGAAGTCTTTGAACCCCAAAGGGTTCAAAGTTAGGGTTTGATAACTCCTTTGATTTTAAGTTTAATTTTATGGTTATTGTTATGATTATTTAGTGGGTTTGACTGCAAGAGGTTGGCAACTGCCCCTAACCCCCTACAAGTTGTATGTTTGATGTTTGAACTGTTGGATGTTCCATAGAGCTCTAATGGGAATATGTTTCTCTTTTGAAATGTTTTCTTAAGATTATGTAGAGTTTCATATGAAAATGTGTCTTGCCATGTTTATATGATTATGTGAAGTTATATGTAATATGAGTTAAATATCCTAAATTATGATTTTTATCTCAAAATGTTTGATTTTTGGCTCCTTTGTTAGCTTCATAGAGCTCTGATGGAGATGAGTGTTTGGCTCATAAGGAATTAAACTCAAATGAATTGTTCAATTCTATATGAGCCTATTGATGTGTTGGCCATACTATGGTCAATAATGTGAATGTCATGTATGTAGTGTTCTTTGCTTGTCAGACATAAATCCTTGATTTAGTTGAATTTCATTGGTGATGGTTTAGATAAGTAAATATTTTATAAGGTTTAGAGGCCTAATTGCCTAGAATGAATAAGTGAATGATTCCTTAGATTCTCTTCCCTTATGTAGGTATATTGATAATGCATGAGATGTAATTAAATAAAGTACAAGACAAACAAGAATTAAGTGAATAGATATGCGTATAGATGCTAGTTTTATTTTCATGCAAGATTGCTTGGTTTAAAAAGGAGTAGTGGTTGAACAAGTTAATGTGGTTTTTGATCAAGTATTTTATTTAAAAACTCATGTAGTGTCTTGAATGCATTGATGATGTTTTGGACCATGTGTTGTTCTCTTCTTGTAACATGTGTGTTTGATGATATTGATTAGCTCTTATTTCCTTTGAAAATGATGTGTGATTGAGTAAAAAATGAGATTGGATGAGTTTAGGAAGTAGAAAAATGATTTAAGAAGGATTTGGGCAACCTGACAGTGGGGCACGGCCACACCATGCACCATGGCCAGGCCGTGTTCCACTCTGCCTCTCGGATTTAAAATTTTCCAACGGCCAGGCCGTGCTTCTTTCTTTTCCTTATTTTTCTGAATTGTTCAAGGGTTGTTTGAGTGACTTCTAAACCTCTTGATTTGGGTCCTTTCCTTAATCATATTATTAAGCTTTGCATGTTATATGGAAGCATCTTTAACTACATATTCATGCCATTATGTAAAAGCTTATGAATGATTGAATTGCATATTCATTTCATCATATTCATGCATTGATAATGCATAAGTCATGTTTAAGAGTCTTAAAAGACACCAACATTCCTCATAAGAGGAGAGCACAATATGGTTAGTCTCGTGGGATGCCACTTGAAGGTTAATGACGTCTAACAACCATATCGTTAGCTATGTTGATTAGGGTCTATGGTCAAGCCTATGACAAAACCCAGTAACATAGATTATCTGGTTAGTCCCCAAGTTAACCATCAAAGGGAATAGATAAGACGTGCTATGCACGAAGAAAAGAAGAACTATACGTTCTTAGTTATAGGTTGTATTGCATTTTATTTTATCATTGCTAAGTATAGCATAAAGAAAGAATGTTGTATGAATTGTGTGTTTCTATGCATTTTTGTGTTTAGTTTTAGCACAAGTCTACAAGTAGTATATTGGACCGTGGATTATTACACCCGACAATATATTATGCCATTTGAGGGTATATTGGACCGCGGAATATTACGCCTGGCAATATCCTAAGTTTAAGTCTAAGTTTAAGTTAGTGCACCTAGGGTTTCAGGCCTAGGGTGTCTAACAAGTATTATGTCTCGAAGCTAGTCTTTGATTGAGAAAAGAGTGGGAATTGGCAGATAATGCCTTAGATGGCCTTATTATGATAGTATGATTCAAAGAGAGAATATTAAGAAGACCGTGAAGGGCTCACTGAGATTTTTAATCTCACCCCGTTCCTTTGTTGTTTTTCAGATAAGCAGATACCGAAGATAGTTAAGGCGAAGCTCCAGGCTTGACACACAAGGATTAGGATTTTATGTTGTACTTGAATGTTAATATTCAAGAATTGTATTAGTTGTAATCTATTTATTAGATTTATGGTTTAAGTTTTAATTTATGACTTGGATTACTGTAATCAAGTTTGTAAAATTATTGGTAATTCCTATGCTTTAATGTAATTTGTCATACTTTCAATTTATATTGAGGTATAGGTGTTACAATTTTGTTCAAATTTATTATTGTTTTGAATTCTGATGGATGCTTTTTTCCCTGGGTAATAATAATAATAATAATAATAATAATAATAATAATAATAATAATAATAATAATAATAATAATAAGTGATTATTGATTGGATATACTTGTATCGAATACAACTTGTAGATAGAGACTTTTGTGCCTTCCCTTCAAAGTAAAGCTTCTCCTTTCTCAAAATATCTGTAGCCCTTTATGAGGAAAACACAGCTGAGAAAATTCTCTTCATATAATTTTCATACTCTCTCCAACAACCCTATTGCTCATGGACTCGCGGTTGAAAAGTAAAGTTGAACTGGTTGTGCTGTACATTATGTTTGCAGTTAGAGACAATTCTGATTGATGGTTTCTTGTATTCATGATTCCCTTGGTTCCACCCATATTGCACATTTGATATGAATTCATAGTTTCAAAATTGGAAAAGTCTTTACATGAACTTTTGCTTTATAAAAGGAAAAATAAGTTCTTCTGCAGAAAGACTGAGAAAAATGAAGAATATAATTGTTATAAAAGATGAATGAGTCAAGAACATAAATCTTATGTGTACCTTTCTTGCTACCCTTCAGTTTTTATGGTTGGAGAATTATGCATTGAATTTTTTTTAAAGATGGTTGTTCAGTCACTAATTGATTGCATATGTTTATATATAGAGATGGTTAAATCCTGGATCAAATTGCCATGCAATACTCCAGAATATTTGGTAGGATTGAAAGGCTTTTTAGATTTTGCCTTTCAACACTGCTCCAGTGCAGATACAATACCGTGCCCATGTAATAAATGAAGTTTTAAGCCGGAAACTCAAAAAGAAGTGTGGAACCACTTGACATGTAAACCATTTCCTAAAGGTTACACGTTTTGGTGTTTTCATAGGGAGACAGAAACTGGGGAATTTGTTGTTAGCCCTCCTGTAATTCAAGACAACTTGGTAAACGAAAATCATATGTCAAATATAGTAAATGAAGATCCGATGCCGATAATGAAAAATGATGCATTTGAATTCTCTAGAATGCGTGCTAATGAAGAACCCTTTCCATCATCAACTGAACATAGAGATGGGTGGCATGGAGGTATTCCGGATTAACACCATGGAGCAACTGCTGGGGTTAAAGATTTTTATGATTTACTTAGAGATGGGAAGCAACCTTTGTATGATGGATGTACCAAGTATTCAAAATTATCTTTCTTGGTGAAATTATATCACATTAAATGCTTGTGTCAAGTTAGTGACAAAGCATGTCAATGATCATTGAATTGATGCATGATGCATTTAGACATGAAAAAAATCCTTTCATCCAGTTATGAGGCATGCTTGGTCTTAATTACACTAAGATACATGCATGTCCTAATGATTGTATGTTATATTGGGGGGAAGATGAAGATAGAGAGGAATGCAAAGTATGCAAGACATCTAGATGGAAGGAAAAGGGTAAGGAAAATGCAAGTGTTCGTGGGTCAACTGTTCAGAAGCCACGAAAGAAATTGCCTGCAAAAATTCTGCGATACTTTCCATTAATCCCAAAGTTGAAAAGGATGTTTATGTCTTCACAGACAGCTAAGAGTATGTTTTGGCATGCTGAGGAGAATAATAATAATGGGATGATGAGGCACCCAAGAGACTCTGAGGCTTGGAAGAATTTTGATCTAACATATCCCGATTTTGCCTCAGATCCTCAAAATGTATGATTTGCCTTAGCAAGTGATGGCTTCAATCCTTTTGGATCTATGAAAGTTAATTATAGTATTTGGCCATTGATTCTTATTCCATACAATACTTCCCCGTGGACCTGTATGAAGCTAACAAACTTTATTCTCTCAAGTTTGACCCCTGGAAAGCGAATGCCAGGTAATGACATTGATGTCTACATGCAACCTCTTATAGCAGAGTTGAAAGAGTTGTGGGAAAAAGGTGTTGAAACATTTGATGCTTCAAAGAATGAAGTGTTCATGATGCGAGCATGTCTTTTATGGACCATTAGTGACTTTCCTGGTCTTGGGATGCTTTCTAGACGAAATACTTATACGGGGTTAGCTTGTCCATCTTGTAACTTTGATGCGAGCCCTCTTCGTCTTCCATTTAGTAAAAAAATGGTGTTTCAAGGGTCACCGTCGCTTTTTGTCTAGAGGTCACAAGTTTCGATTGAACCAGGTCAGCTTTAATGGAAAAACTGAGGATAAGGATCCTCCAAAACAATTAACAGGTTCAGAAATTTTGAAACAAGTAGAGAAGATATATGTCATTTTTGGAAAAAAGCCACAATCATTGGATAGTCGAAAGAGAACTCGTGGGAAGAGCACTAATGATCATCAAACTCAATAATGGAAGAAGAAAAGCATATTCTTTCAACTTCCATATTGGGAGTTTAACTTGTTGCGACACAATCTAATGTGATGCATATTGAGAAGAATGTATGCGACAATGTAATATTCACATTGATAAATGACAAAGACAAAAGAAAAGATCATGTGGAGGCTCGAAAAGACTTGCAAGCAATGGGTATAAGAAGAGATCTTTGGCTGCCAGATGATGGGAACAAGTTCTCTGCTGCTTTGTTTACACTGGCAAAGGAAGAGATAGATGTTATGCTAAACACCTTGAAGAATATTACTATGTCAGATGGTTACTCGAGCAACATTTCTAGATGTGTTGATATGGTTCAACGTAAGATATTTGGTTTGGAAAGCCATGATTCTCACATTCTTATGGAGCAACTGTTGCCCTTGTCAATTAGAAATGTATTGCCTCTCAAAGTTGCGATAGTTTTGGTTGATTTATGCACATTTTTTAAGCTATTATGTCCCAAAGTGTTGACTCATAATGATCTAGACAAGCTTAAGGAACAAATTACTCCTACATTGTGTCATTTAGAAATGTCGTTTCCACCATCATTCTTCATCGTTATGATTTGCCTTATGGTGCATCTAGTTGATGAAGCCAAACTTGGTGGACCGGTGCATTATCGATGGATGTATCCTATAGAAAGGTATAGCCAATTTTTGAATTTTAACGGTACAATATATTATCAATATATTATCATTTAATCATAATTTCTCGTTCTTTAAGTCTATTTATTTTCTAAAATCATAGGTTCTTGGGGAAATTGAAGTCTTTCGTGCGTAATAAGGCACAACCTGAAGGCTCGATAGCCGAAGATTGGATTTCTGAATAGATACTATCTTTTTGTTCAAGGTACTTTGACAATGAAATTGAGATAAGATTTAATCGAGGATGTCGTGTTGATGTTGATCCCTTTGAGTCTGCATCGTCTCTATTTCCCAATGTAGGGAAACCTATTGGAGGTTTATCCTATTTTACTTTAACAGCTACAGAATGGCTTCAAGCACATCACACATGTTGCTTAATTGTAAAGAAGTACAACACTTCATTGAGTAAGTGTTATTTAAAAAATTTCCTTAATCTATATTCTAAAGACTTACTTATATCGTCATTCCGTATAGGGAATTTAGAACTTATACAAAAAGGAGGTTAAGGAGTCGAACGAGGTTGTCGAGTGAGATAAAGAAAGAAGTTCATCGGGGTATAGCAAATAATTTTATCAAAATTATGTATAATTGACATTTGAAAATGTGATTCTCATGAATAGGTGAGTGAAACTAGGCAGGAAGTGAGTAGGGGCATTTTGTTTATCGATACTCACAAGAAAGCTGATGGGGCATATATTAATGAAGAGGCAAGGGTTGTTTGTGTAAGTTATTATCCCTTTGTATGCATTTTTGGTATCATTTTGTTCTTCTAAATTTTCTATTGACATCATATAACTTAAATATTGTAGGAGAAAATTGCTAAAATTGAGAGTCAGGGAACTGCTCCTGTGGCATTCTCACCTAATGACTGATGCCATTCCTATTTCTGACGGTTGAGAACCATCGACGCTAAGCAGTCTAGCGTCGCCAGATTTGCCGTCGGTTTTGGGTCCGACGGAAAGGCGATTTAGTGGCGGTTACAACCGACGGTAAACCACAATTTTAACCGATGCAAAATCCCGGTTTTCTTGTAGTGATGATTGTCATGCACTATATGATAGCTATTCTAACACCTACTCCTTTGTCAAAGATGGAGTAAACGTCAAGCTTACCACTGAGTGAGCTTGTTAAAGGCATGAAAGAAGCCAAGCCATTGGTGTCCTTAATCACAAAGGAATAACTCAAAGAAGCTGCAGAGGAAGTTCATACCATGAGTTTTATTCTACTGTTTGAGTCAAATAAAGACACTATCATTCCAGTAGAAATTACGAAGCCATTTACAGAATTTCTAGATAGAAATTCTACCTGGACTACCACCAATGCGAAATATCCAGCACGCTATTGACTTTATTCCTGGATGAATCGTTCCTAACAGACCTACCTACAGAATGAGTCCTCAGTAGCATGCTGAGATCCAGTGCCAAGTTGAAGGATTGTTAAAAAAAGGATTGATACAGGAAAGCATTAGTCCTTGCGCGGTTCCTGCCATCCTAGTACCTAAGAAAGACGAAAGCTGGAGAATGTGTTGATAGTCAAGCTGTCAACAAGATTACCATCAAGTATCGGTTTCCTATACCCTGACTTGATGATTTGCTTGACCAGTTACATGGTTCCACTATCTTTTCAAAGATTGATCTTCGTAGTGGATCAGATAAGACTAAGTCCTGGAGATGAATGGAAGACTGCATTCAAAACCAGAGATGGCCTTTATAAATGGACTATTATGCCTTTTGGGTTGTCCAGTGCCCCGAGTACATTCATGCGTCTGATGAACCAAGTCCTTCTACGTTTTATTGGTAAATTTGTCATCGTCTATTTTGATGACATCCTAATCTTCCGCAAGGACAAAGAATAACACTTAGAGCACCTTTGGAAAGTGCTACAAACTGTCCGTGAGCAGAAACTCTATGCCAACTTGAAGAAATGTTCTTTCTTAGCCAATGAAGTTACTTTTCTTGGTTATATTATCACATTCGAAGGCATACGAGTCGACGCAAAGGTAGAAGCAATCAACAACTGGCCTATCCCAAAATCAATCCATAATGTGAGAAGTTTCCATGGATTAGCCTCTTTTTACAAAAGATTCATCAAGAACTTCAGCTCAGTTGCCGCTCCGATCACAGATTGCATAAAAGGAGACAAGTTTCAATGGACCGAGGCTGCACAGAAAAGTTTTCACGAGCTAAAAAAGTATTTGACTGAAGCGCCAGTGTTAGCCCTTCCCAATTTTGATCAAGTATTTGAAGTTAGCTGTGATGCTTCCAACACTGGAATTGGTGCTATTCTAAGTCAAGAAGTCATCCCATAGCCTTCTTTAGTGAAAAGCTCAACAACGCTAAACTCCGATATTCTACATATGACAAGCAGCTCTATGCAATTGTTCATGCTTTGCAACATTGGAGCCATTATTTGCTGAATAAGGAATTCATTCTTTATTTTGATCATGAAGCATTAAAGCATTTGAACTCTCAACAGAAGATTAGTGGCAGACATGCTGCTTGAAGTGAGTTTTTACAACCTTACCCTTTTCTGGTCAAGCATAAGGCAAGAATTCAAAATGTCGTTGCAGATGCCCTTAGTAAACGTTATATTTGCTTTCCTCATTACAGACAAAAGTCATCGACTTTGAGACTATCAATGAATTATATGCAGATGACCCAGATTTTCAAAAGTTCTGGAATGCTACTGAATTACAATCTTCACAAGATTACTACCGCATGAAGGATTTTTGTTCAAAGGAAAGACTTTGTGTATTCCTCAATGCTCATTATGAGAAGCTATCATTTAGGAAGCACATGATGGAGGATTAGCAAGTCAGTTTGGCCGAGATAAAACTAGGGCCTTAGTAAAGGAGAATTTTTATTGGCCAAGACTGGAAAGAGATATGAACCGGCATATTCAAAGATGTTGAATCTGTCACTTGGCTAAGTCTAAGAGCCAAAACACCGGATTGTATATGCCACTTCCTGTTCCAGAATCACCCTACGAAGATGTTAGCATGAATTTTGTCTTAGGACTACCACGAACTCAGCGTCAACAGGATTCCATAATGGTAGTGGTAAACAGATTTTCAAAGATGGCCCATTTCATACCTTGCCAGAAGACCAACGATGTTGTTCAAGTTACCGAGCTGTATTTCAAAGAAATTGTTCGTCTTCATGGAATTCCAAAAACCATCACTTCTAACAGAGATGTGAAGTTCTTAAGCCACTTTTGGAGAACCTTGTGGAAGAAGATGGGTACTAAGCTTCAATTCAGTAATGCCAGTCATCCCAGACAGATCGACAAACAGAATCCGTCAACAGAATTTTGGAAAATCTACTTCGAAGTTTTGTTGGTAAAAATCTGAAGCAGTGGGATCTTATTCTTGCATAAGTTGAATTTGCTTACAACAATTCGACTAATCAAGCCACCAAAAAATGCCCATTTGAAGTTGTTGAAATAGAGAGAAAGCGAGAGACATATGCTGAATACCGTGTGTCTCAACTACACAACAGAGGTTCCTTATATAGGATCAAAAAGAAATCAAATAATTAATTACAAGATATTCTATTCCTAATTACATGATATGATTTGCCTATACAATAAATACAAAGATCCTATTTTATTTTCAACACTCCCCCTTAAGTGGAGCATATAAATCAAATGCACCCAGCTTGTTACATATATAA
The DNA here is from genome assembly GCA_037113605.1 of Calophaca sinica. Classification (NCBI taxonomy): domain Eukaryota; kingdom Viridiplantae; phylum Streptophyta; class Magnoliopsida; order Fabales; family Fabaceae; genus Calophaca; species Calophaca sinica. Next base: position 15,698,783 of record CM073737.1, read on the forward strand.
CTGATTCGAAGACCTCTTAGAGATTTAGTGAAGACATCTGCCAATTGGTCATTGGAATTGACGAAGCTGGTGGTGATGTCCCCGTGATTCGATCTTCTCTCTGGTATAATGACAGTCCACCTCAATTTGCTTAGTCCTCTCATGAAACACGGGATTGGAGGCAATATGCAATGCCGCTTGATTATCACATATTACTGTCATTGGCATAGCCTCTCTAAACTTGAGTTCTTTGAGAAGAGATTGCAACCACATGAGCTCTTGAGTCACTAATGCCATGGCTCTGTATTCAGCCTCAACACTAGATCTTGCTACTATATTCTGCTTCTTGCTTTTCCAGGATATCAAGTTTCCTCCAACTAGTACACAATACCCAGTAGTGGATCGCCTATCAATAGGTGAGCCTGCCCAATCGGCATCTGAGTAACCAACTGCTCGAGTATGACCTCTATCCTCATAAATGAGACCTTTTCCTGGAGTACTTTTAATATACTTCAGGATTCGTATCACAGCATCCCAATGATCCTGACAAAGAGAATTTAAGAATTGGCTTACCACACTAACCGCAAAGGAAATATCTAGATGGGTGACTGTGAGATAGTTTAATTTACCAACCAATCTCCTGTACCTCCCTGGATCTAAAAGGGGCCCCCTGATTAGGAAAAAGTTTAACATTTGGGTCCATAGGAGTATCAACTGGCTTGACATTCAATAAATCTATTTCCTCAAGGCACTGAGTATCATTAGTGTAGAGCTCCTTAGCCTGACTCTAAACCGATTCACACGTGAGATAAGGACGAAAAATCGGTTTGATGGTAGAATGAATAGTGGACTTGATGAGACTGCACAAATGAGCATCAATCTTCTCAAATTTTGTACGTTCAGCACCCTAGGTCACAGTTTCAGCCTTTTTGGTGAGATGGTCTTTATACCCTTGACCTGTAAGCCATAATTGGATGTCGGAAGTCCATATGTCGTAATTGGAACCATCCAACTTCTTTGTAGAGAAGGGAGAAGTGACAAAGTTGGTGAACATAGACTTCGAAGCATCGATGCCATGATTCAGTCACAAGAGAGAGAAAATACAGCAAAGAAGGGAGAGAAAGGGGCTGCTTGCACTGTAACTTGGGTACCCGTAGTCCGAAACTGGAAAATAAGGGCAGATCCTAAACTGGGGGAGGAAGACGATCTGAGCGGAGCAAGAAATTGACTGTATGGATGAACAGTGACGGTAGTATGAATGAACAGTGCGCGCCGAATGAACAGTGGCACCGGTGCAGAAAATACGCCGGAATTCAGTGACACGGCGATAGGAAGTGGAAACCGAAAAGAAGACACGGTTTTCGGGAAATTTTTTTTACACAAATAGACAGTGGGTCTACCGGGTGAACACAGTTTAGGGTTGCCTCTCTTTAGGCTCTGATACCATGTTGAAATAGACAGAAAGCGAGAGACATATGCTGAATATCGTGTGTCTCAACTACACAACAGAGGTTCTTTATATAGGCTTAAAAAGAAATCAAATAATTAATTACAAGATATTCTATTCCTAATTACATGATATGATTTGCCTATACAATAAATACAAAGATCCTATTTTATTTTCAACAGAAGTAGTATACGACAGCCGTCCGCTAAGTCCACTTGACTTGACTCCCTCGGCTGATAAGCAACAATATAGTTCGGATGCAGAAAGTAGAGCAAAGGAGATCAAGAAGCTACATGAACAAGTTCGAGAGCGAATTCAAAAGCAGAATTCAAGGTATAAAGCTCAAAGTGACAAACATAGGAAGCGATAAATTTTTAAAGTTGGAGATTTAGTATGGATACATCTACGAAAAGAACGATTTCCAAATCAACCAAATGCTAAGTTGTCCTCTAGAGCTGATGGACCATTCAAAATTGTGCAGAAAATCAACGACAATGCTTACAAGGTAGAACTACCAAGAACATATTATGTCTCTGCAACTTTCAACGTCGCTAACCTTTCGCCATATTTAGATGATGAAGCAGATCTAAACTCGAGGGCGAGTTCTGGCCAACCCGGGGAGTATGATGCAGCTCTCTTGCCCTGCCTCTAGAAGCTCCATGTAAGTTGAGCCGCCACTGCTGACACCACTCACCACCTCCTTTTTTATTTTTCTTTCAAGTTGTTTTGTATCCTTATCATTCCAGCTTGGATCCAACTTGTATCCTTATCATATTTGGCCTCTAAAATCACTATAAATAGGGCCAAATGTATTTTGCATGCTTGAGTTATATGAAATATTGAGTGTTTTGAGTTTTAGAGAGTTTCTCTCTTGTTCCTAAGCCACTCTGTACGGTGTGTTTCATTCTCTGATCTATCTTTTCTTTATATTTTTTGTTGAAAATCTTTTGGTGATATATATATATATATATATATATATATATATATCACGCTGCCTCATGAACCAAACGAGTCGAACTATACATAACTCAAGTTCGGCTCATTTATTTAACGAGCTCAATTTTCAGCTCAAATTTGGCTCATTTGGTTCATGAACCAAGTTCAATGAGCTAATCATCAAGTCGAGTCTCGAACTATATTCGAGCGGCTCGACTCATTTTCAGCCGTACATATATATATATATATATATATATATATATATATATATATATATATATCACGCTGCCTCATGAACCAAACGAGTCGAACTATGCATAACTCAAGTTCGGCTCATTTATTTAACGAGCTCAATTTTCAGCTCAAATTTGGCTCATTTGGTTCATGAACCAAGTTCAATGAGCTAATCATCAAGTCGAGTCTCGAACTATATTCGAGCGGCTCGACTCATTTTCAGCCGTACTCATGGTTGAATCCATGGTGCATCATGTAATTATAATATCTTTTAGGCACAATTTCGTGAATATTGAAAAACTAGACTTAACCTTTAATACCCAGTTTTTTCAACGTAAGACCAGGCTAAACGTCACCTTAAAGCCATTACCTTAGGTCTCATTTTTTCTAAATTTTTACTATATATATAAATATATTATATAATTATGGTGTTTACACCCAAAATATTCCTAAGAGCTAGCCGAAGCTAGTAGCAGTCGAATTCATCAAGTAGCCGATTGGTCGAGTCACAGATTAGCCGAAATTGCAGCTGATAGAGTCACAAGCAGGAAACTGGAAGCTAGACATGGGCCTTGGGCTTATTGGGTTGCAAGGAAGATATTAGGCCCATTGGGTTAGCGTGGAGTCACACATTGGATCAGATTCTTGCTCCATGAGCCGAGTGACATGGAAATAATTTTGATTTAATTTAAATCCAAGGCAAAACACAGTCAAGATTTCTCTCCACAATTTTAGGAGCTGAGCGAAGGAACCTGAGATAAGGTCTACGTTGAGAAGACCGTTGAAAGCGGAGACATGACCATAGTGGGCCTAGATTTTAGGATCATGGTCAGTGGAACGTAGCACGGCTCAGCTAAATAACTGCCAACTAAGAATTTATCATTGTTAGCCAACTGAACGTGGCAAATAGGGGTAGTTCTCAGTTGTTACTATAAATACCCAAGTTGTACATAATTTTAGACACACTCAATCAATCAAACAACTTATTTTCTTTCAAGCTTTTATTCTATCTTTATGTTTACCTTTGCATTCTTATTTTTATCTTAGTTCACCAACTTAACCCTTTCTAGAGTGAGTTAAGGGACCTATAGCTGAGGAACAGAGTTCCTTCCTCAGCGTAATCGCTTGAAAAAAAGGGAATCACTGTTGTGGAGTCTGCGGCTAAGTTACATTCCAGTCAACAAAATTGGCACGCTCGGTGGGACCAAAGGTGAACGAGTCAACACATTCGAATCCTCAGGTCAGGATTACCATTGCTGTATGCACTTGTGTTCTGGAAAGAGCTTGAGCAGTATGACTACTAAGAGCAATCCCAGGAATCCTTCTGAAGCGAGCCCCTCTCACGGAGTTCCTCCTCCAATAGCAGAGCCGATTCACGCAGAGGCACAGCCTAAAACTTAACCCAACGAGCCCAACGACCCACCATTGGTGATGTCCACTTCGTTTATACGCCAACAACTCGATTTGGGAATCAATGATATCATGTATCAAGTGTCACAACAATTGATTGATATCGTGAAGCCCATGGTACACAATGAAGTGCAGCAAGCCAGGGAGATAGAGGCTAAGAGGGCTCACTCAGGCAAAAGCTCTATCAACTCTGCTATTCCAACACAAGTAGGGTACATTACCCAGGCAGGACTCGTCACCCAGCCGAATGCAGCTCAGGCAGGACCAACTCAGGTTTAGCCGAGCACGGTTCTGGTAGGGGTGCATCAAGTTCAACCTACCTATGTGCAGGCAGGGCCTACTCAGGTTCAACCGAATATAGGACAGATACCTTTGAATCCAATTAATTCCCAGCCTAGTACTTTTTCCATGTTGAACACTGGAGGTCAACAAGTGGTGAATGATATAACTAACTAGGCTAATCTTCATTTTGGACAGGTGCAAATGGCTAGGAGGCCACCAGATGCAGTGGGGCCAATTGGTATGCAGCAAGTTATGCCATATGTTCAGCCTATGGCGTTGCTACGTAGGCAACTAACCCACAATATACTAGGGGAAAACTTTTAGTGCAGGAGTGGGTGGAGCAAGACCACCTGGGGGATATGCAGGTCAACAGCCATGGAATAATGTTCTACCTGTGTCGGCTAACCTTCCATTTTATCCACCTATCCTGAAGTGTTTGCAGGTGCTCAAATGGGGTTAACTCCTCCAAGGGCACCTGGTTTGATGGTGGAGCAGTCATGGGGACAGATCCCACCTCTACCATCTAACTTAAGTGTTCTTGGAACTCAACCTAGGGTACCAGGTGAAGGAAGCATGGAGCAGCCATGGGGGATTCACCCACCTCCATTGTTTACTCAACCAGGTTACCCCAATCCTCCAGAGCAAGTATCTCAGGCACATCCCCCAGCATGGAGACAATAATCACAGGCAATTACTCCTAACTTGGGAGAAGTGAGGCCAAGGGGATCACAGCTGCTAGACCCAGCAGTCATTGCAGATACCATCAAGAAGTACTTTGGTGTGCAGCTGAAGCCTTTGGATAGGCCAATCTACAAAAAACCATACCCTGAGTGGGTTGATAGCTTAGTACCTCTGCCTAGGGGATACAAGACTCCAGATTTTGCCACTTTCTCTAGAGAAGATGGTAAATCGACTATGGAGCATATAGGCAAATTTACTGCCCAGTGTGGTGAAGGGAACCAGAATGAGTACCACAAGTTGCAGCTGTTCCCCTTATCACTTACAGGGACAACATTTACATGGTATTCCTCTTTACCACCCAACTCTATACAAACATGGGCAGACATGGAGAGGTGCTTCCATGACAAATTCTACTGGCCTCAGCCTGAGTCACTGCGGCTGACCTCATGAACCTAAGACAACGGGTAGATGAGTCGGCTACTGACTTTGTGGAAAGATTCAGAAAAGTAGCTGGAAAATGTTCAATGCAATTCCCTGAGTCAGAATATGTAGCCATGGCCATTAGTAGCATGCACCCCCAACTCAAAGAGAGACTAGTTAGGCAAGCTTGCCTTGATTTGAACCAGTTAGTATCAAGGGGCATGCGCATTGAACAGTTTATTCAGGAGAAAGAGAAAAGGCGAGCCAGTAGAGGGAGAGGCCGTCAGTTGGTATCCATTGTAGAAAATGAAGACTTTGATGATGATTCAGCCGACTCCACGGCAGACATCATGGCAGCTGAGATTGTGAAGGGTAAAGGCTACTCTTGTCCTGCCCTGAGAGCTGCCAAAGGAAAAGAGTTAAAGTCAGGGGATAGCAAGGTGGAATATTCCTTTAATATTTCCAAAGCAGATCAGATCTTTGACTACTAGCTTAAAGATAAGCAAATTCGGCTGCAGTATGGACACAAGATCCCACCTGCTGAGGAGTTAAAAGATAAGAAATACTGCAAGTGGCATGATTCTTATAATCATGCAACTGTAAACTGCATGGTTTTTAGGAAAGCCATTCAGAAGGGAATAAAAGAAGGAAGGTTCAAACTTGCAGACAAAGGCATTGCTGAGATGATAATGGATACTGACCCATTCCCTGCTTTGGGGATAAACATGGTCTCATTCTCAAAGTTTGATGATGCAGAACCTAGTCACAAACGAATGATATCTGTTCAACAAGTTTAGAGGCCTAAGAAGGGGTTAGCCGATTCAAACCATAGCGATCGGCTGAAACCTGAGGCTGCCAGGACTTCTGTTTTTGACAGATTGGGAAAACCTCACCCAGCGGTTGAACACAGGCAGGGGGCAAGCCACCTAGGCCAGGTAGGTTCACCCAGGAGTTGGCCAAACGGTATGTTGAACATGGCCAAACCCCAACAGAGAAACCTGACAAGGCAAAGGGCAAGGCACCCATTACTAAAACTGGGGGGCAAGATTGGCTAACCATTAAAAAAAGTAGTAGGCTATCTTTGCCCAAGGTTGATGAGGAGCCTATCCCCAAAGACAAAAGAAGGGTGGCTGAGTTCACTATAGAAGGAGGCATGTCTTCTTTGAAGATAACAGTGAGGAATGATGAGAAGCTGAAGCCTCAGAGAATGTTGAAGCCTCCTGCTAATGTCACAGAAGGATATTGGTTTTTGAACAAGTATGCTAAGGACAAGAAGGCCATACCAGCAGTATTGTCAAGGACCCAAAAAAGAAGAATGCAGAGAATGAGGTCTATTCAAAAAATGAAACAAACTCTACAGATGCTAGCCGATGTCAAGAATAGGGAGAAGATGGAAATTCCCTTGGAGACTGTGAGTGACATGCTAGGTAAAGCTTTTGCAAAGCTAGACCCTGGAGAAGCTAAGATAGAGGAAATGCCTAAAAGCACAGAACCAGGCACTGAACAGGATCCTATTCCTGAGGCCAAGGGTCTAATTACCTCAGTAGATGTGGATGAGGAAGAAATCACCATAGAGGGCTTAGTGATCCCAGAGATGCATTGGGAACAAGATGATGCTATGGAGGACTCACTATTGGATCTCTTGTTCAATGAAGAAGTTGATGGCCTGTTAGTTGAGATAGAGGCTATTATTTTGTTCCCTGAGGAGTTTTAGGCAAATAACCCCCAACTTGGAAGCTTGGAGGGTGATGTGTTTTTGAAGAAACAGAATGGGCCATGTTAGCTGATACATCAGCTGATGAGGTTACTAAGGTGGTTTTTGAGAAGCCTACTGAGGAAATGATGAAACACTTGAAATCTCTGTACATCAAGGCTTATATCAATGGAAAGATCTTTGGGAGAGTCTTTGTAGATGGTGGGGCTGTGTTGAATGTAATGCCTGTTGCAACCATGAGGAAACCCGGAAAGAGTCTTGAGGACTTAGTCCCTACCAACATGAAAATGTCCAACTTCATGGGGGAACCATCTACAGCTCTTGGAGTCTTGATAGCCGAAGTCACAGTAGGTCCCAAAACCCTCAAAGCAGCTTTCTTTGTGGTTGATGGTAAGCCTTCCTATAGTGTAATCTTGGGTAGGGATTGGATCCACACCAGTCAGTGTGTACGCTCCACACTTCACCAAAAGCTCATGTTCTGGGTTAGAGATAACGTGGAGACAGTCGAAGCTGATAAAAACCCTTTCTCAGCTTAGGTAAAAATGTTGGAGGCACTGTTTTATTCTCCCCACCTAGGGCCCATTGCTGTTCCAAAAGACTATGAGGAAGGTGTGTGGAAGGCATGCAATCTTACCAATGAAGGATTCAAGTTAAAGTCTCAGGCCGAATCACGACCTAATACACAGGTGATTAATGAATAAAGAATTACAAGTGCTTGAAGACTTGTTGGGTCGGCTAGAGATCTTTGAGGCCAAGTCCAAGGTGATAGATGTCATAATGGAAGAAAACGACACTAAGAATGAAAGGGAAGAAGAGGGCTTGCTCTTCAAAGAAGAAGGTACGACAGCTAAGCCTAATAAGGCATATGTAGTTGAGCCTATGGAGTTGGACTCTCCTCTTCACAAGACTGCACCTGCTTTTGAGGCAGAGGATCCTTTGATTGAAATCAACTTGGGTACAGCAGAAGAACCCAGAAATGTAAAGGTGAGTGGATTACTTGAGGAGGACAAACAAGGCAAGATAGTCGAATTAATCCAACAATACAAAGATTGCTTTGCCTGGAACTCCTATGAAATGCCTGGTTTGGTAAGGGAACTGGTGGAACACAGGTTGTCCATTAAGGAAGGATACAAACCTTTCAAGTAGGCTCCTTGCAGATTCAATCTCTAATTGATGCCTCAAATCAAAGCTGAAATTAAAATACAATTAAAGGCAGGCTTCATAAGGACAGCCAGGTATGCTGAGTGGTTGTCTAATATAGTCCCTGTGGTCAAGAAGAATGGCCAGATAAGGGTATGTATTGATTACAAAAACTTGAATTTGGCCACTCCAAAGGATGAGTACGCTATGCCTGTAGCTGACATGTTAGTCGATGCGGCAGCCACTCATGGTATCCTCACCTTTATGGATGGATACTTAGGGTATAACCAGATCTTTCTAGCAAAAGACGATACTCATAAGATAGCCTTCAGATGTCCAGGAGCTTTGGGGATATATGAACGGGTAGTCATGCCTTTTGGGCTCAAGAATGCAGGAGCTACTTACCAAAGGGCCATGAACTCCATTTTTCATGACTTGATTGGTAAGACCATGGAAGTATACATTGATGATGTAGTGGTCAAATCTGAAAGCTTTGAAAGCCATTTAGTAGATCTAGTGCAGGCCCTGAAAAGAATGCGGGCCCATGGTTTGAAGATGAATCTCGCCAAGTGTGCCTTTGGAGTTACAGCTGGCAATTTCTTAGGATTCCTAGTCCACCATCAAGGAATAGAAATAGACAAGAATAAGGTGAAAGCTATCCTGGAAGGCAGGCCTCCTAGGAATAAGAAAGAACTTCAAAGTTTGATAGGAAAGACCAATTTTCTAAGGAGGTTCATAGCTAATTCGGCTGGGAAAATGAAGGCTTTTTCCCCTTTGTTAAAGCTAAAAGATACTGATGATATGATATGGAGGACAAAGCAGCAACAAGCCTTTGATCAGATCAAGCAGGCATTGGCCAAACCTCCTGTGCTATTGCCTCCAGTATTAGGAAGGCCACTTAAATTATACATAGCTGCAGAAGAAGAATCAATCGGCTGCCTGCTAGCACAGGATGCTGATGATGGAACAAAGAGAGTTGTGTACTATCTTAGCCGCACCTTAAATGATGCAGAGACTAGATATACCCCTTTTGAGAAATTATGTTTGTCATTGTTCTATGCTTGTACAAAATTAGAATATTACATGTTGCCTAAAGAAATTCTGGTTTTGTGCAAAATTGATATTGTTAGATATTTACTTAATAGGCCTGTCTTACAAGGCCAACTAATCAAGTGGGCCATTAAGTTAAATGCTTTTGCACTGAAATACGTTCCATTAAGAGCAATGAAAGGTCAAGCAGTAGCCGATTTCTTGGCTCAACCCCCTTGTATTGAAATCAATGATCCATTAGCCGATCAAGTTGCGTGCATCAACCTGAAACTGTGGGTGTTGATGTTCGACGGGTCAAAGACTCAAAAAGGGGTAGGTGTTGGCATCACCATTACCAGTCCAACGGAAACGATTGAAAATTCATGTGCTAGCTGGATCTTGGTTGTTCCAATAATCAGGCAAAATATGAGGCTTTGATTTTGGGACTTAAGATCCTGGCAGCCATGAAGGCAAATTATGTTCAGGTTATGGGGGAATTCACAGTTAATCATAAAATAGCTAACCGGGGAATACAAGTGTCATAATCCTTTGAAGGAATGCTACGAAATGGCTAGCAAGCTATTACGCTTGTTTGCTGATGCAATAGTGTTCCACATTCCCAGGGAAGAGAATGAAGAGGCTAATGATTTGGCTCAGCAAGCCTCAGGGTACAAAGACATGATAGTTGAAGTAAAACATGAAGAGTACCCAGTGTGGAAATATGCTCTAATAGGATCAACGACTCTTGGAAACAGGAGTTAATCGACTATCTTAAAGATCCTTCAAGTAGTACTGACTTCAAGCTTAAACAGAAAGCACTTAAATATGTATTGGTAGATGATGAACTCTATAGGAGAGCCATCAAGGGAGTATTGCTTAAGTGAATCAACAAAGATGAGTCCATGAAGGTCATGGGGGAAGTATATGAAGGAATCTGTGGTTCTCATAGGGTTGGACCGACGATGAAATGGCTAATATACAGACATGGATATTATTGGCCTACCATTACAGCTGACTGTTATCAATATGCCAAAGGGTGTGAGGCATGTCAGCTGCATGGTCTAATTCAAAGGGTCCCAGCCGAAAATCTACACCCGGTGATAAAGCCCTGGCCATTCAGGGGATGGGCAATGGATTTGATAGGCAAAATCTATCCACCTTCATCCAAAAGGCATGCGTTTATCATAGTTGCGACTGACTACTTCACCAAGTGGGTAGAGGCCCAGCCTATGGTGAATGTGACTCAAGAAGAGGTGATTAGATTTATATAGTGCCAAATCATTTATAGGTTTGGTATACCTGAAACCGTCACTACAGATCAAGGCACTATGTTCACTGAGGAGAAAGTGGTGGCTTTTGCACAACAGTTTGGGATTAAGTTGATTCATTCATCCCCTTATTATGCTCAAGCCAATGGGCAGGCAGAGGCTACCAACAAAATTCTTATTGATTTAATCAAGAAGAATATTGAAGATAAGCCCAGAAAGTGGCATGAAACACTGAATGAGGTCTTGTGGGCTGTAAGGAATTCCAAATTCAATGCAACTGGATTTACTCCTTATCGGCTAACATATGGCCAAGATGCAGTGTTACCATTAGAGATAAATGTGACATCATTAGGAGTAGCAAAGCAAAACCTGCTAAGTCTAGATGACTACCAGCAAGCCATGTTAATGGAGCTAGATTCTGTTAATGAAGATCGGCTTATGGCCTTAAATAGAATCGAGCATAGCAAGCAAAAAATGGCTAAAGCCTACAACAAACATGTGAAACCAAAGAGGTTTGTTGAAGGAGATCTAGTTTGGAAAACCATATTACCTATTGGGATTAAAGATCCTAAGTTTGGGAAATGGTCACCAAATTGGGAAGGGCCATTTGTTGTTAGTAAGGTTTATCATGGTGGTGCTTATCGGCTAGTTAACATGCAAAGCGAAGAACTAAACAGAAGCATCAATGGAAAATACCTCAAGAGATATTACCCTACTATGTGGGAAGACATACTGGGGGAATAAAGGAAATTGCATTAAACTTAAAAGAAATTGTCTTTGGTGACCACAGGCCGGCCATCTAGCCTAAAATTACTAGAATTCAAAGAAAACAACAAAGAGGGTTAGGTAGCTGCAACCTCAGGTACATCACTTGCTTTTCCTTCAGTATGCTCAGGACCTGGATTAGTTGATGATGTAGAAGCATCAGTTATAGCCAAAACTGCAACTGCATCAGGGGTAGGATCAACTAACGCCTCCACCCCAGGGACAATAGGATCTGCAAGGTCATTTTGTTGTGTGGCTGAAATAGCGGCCACCACAGGGACTTCCCTCTTCTTGGCTTCATCCAGTTGCTTCTTGAGGGAGCCCCAAGCACTATTAGCATCGGCTAGCCCAGCACTGCTAGTCTCAAGGTCCTTCTCTAGGCCTATTTTTTGAGAGCCCAACACTGCAATGTCATGGTCTAATGAGGAAGATTGTTTAAACAAGGCATAGCGTTACTGGGAGAGAGAATCAAGTTTCCCTGTTAAGGCAGTCGATTGAGGGGCCAGGGTTGCCATTTCCTTCTTAATCTTGTCCAACTCATCCGACAAGATAGACAGCCTCTCGTCTATGTCATTGCGCTAGGTTAGGGCCTCTTGGCGTTCCTTTTCTAAGGCTAGGAAGGAGGATTAGAATTGGGATTTTTGTTCTTGAAGTTCCCTCAACCTTCTGAGGTCATAAGAGGTCATGTCATGAATCTCCCTGGAGCGCCCATATTGGTGAGACAGGTTATTCAGTTGAAGAGCCAAAGTATTATATACTTTTTGGCTAGCTGCAGATATGTCAACCGAATTGGCTAGTTTGAACAGAGAAGTTCTCAAAGCTGCCACTTGCTCTCTGCTAGTTGGAATCTCTCCTATCAGTGTCGTATTGACTCTCTCCAAGTGATTGGATATAGGGGAGGAAACCAATGGGAAGGGATCAGCAGAGGTGAAATACTTGGTCATTTCCTCCTCTGAAATGGTCACCATAGGAGCTCTAGGAGGAGAAGGCATAAGGGGAGTCTCATGAATGGGTTTTTCAGATTGTGGTGGAATGATGGAAGCCTGAGGTTAATGTGCCTGCATCAATCAGTGGTTAGCCGATGAAGCAGATAAATGTAAGACATAAAAGAAAGAAAGAATCAGCTGTACCATTGTTGGACTTTGAGAACTGGTGCCTTGACCAAGCTCTTGAACATAGGGGTTAGGTATATCTACCCTTGGCTTCTAAAAGTAAAGAGAGGTTAGATTCAGGTTGACAAAGAAGTTTCAAGAAGAAACTTGAAATGAAGCATTTACTTTTAGTTTCGGCTGTTTTCCTTTGTCAGTCGTTTGAGCCTTTTCTTTGGGCTTGGTCTGAGATTGGGGAGGTTCCTCTATCACAATACTAGTGCCCCTTGTTCTCTTCTTGGATGGGGGAGCAACAGGATCATCTTCAACAAGAATCACCTTGGGAGTTGTTGTTGTGGCTGCCATAAGACAAGACAAGACAACATAAGTTAAATAAAGACCCTGAATTAAAAGGGTAAGAGAGCCGAGTTAAGAGGTTCTTACTTGGTGGATTGATTGGGGTCTTCATTCTGGAGGAAGTTCTCTTCTGAACTTGAACTTGCACTGGAGGTTTAGCCTTGACCGGAGTACTTTTTGGTTGAGCTGCTGGCCTCATCGCCTCAGCCACATCAGTAATCACTAACCTGGCTACATAATTCTCTAGCCGGTCAGGAAATATCTTATCTTTTACCTTTTACTAAGGGCCACCAGTTGGGAAAAGCAGAGATTTCACTAGAAACTAAGGTGAAAGGGATCTAGCAGAAGACCTCAGTTTTCCTAAAGTTAGTGGAAGCCACATCCATTACATCATTTGCAGAAAAGGGCAGCTGACCAAGACTGGCTACCTTGGAATCGTAGGGAAGAGGCACATGATGCAAAATCCCAAACTGCCTAGCCACACAGTGAGGGTAATAAAACTCAGCTGTTGATTTGTTGTTCCTGGAGGTTGGTTTGAGACCACATAATAGGTCACGGGCTGTAAACTCTGAGCTCCAGTTGAGCACCAGCTGATCTTGTTGTTCGACTGGAAGAGGCTCATCTGTTGAAAACATTCAGAATGGCCCAATGCCCCTTTCCAAAATGGGATGCCAATCAGCTGATATCCTTCTAAGATTGAAGAGTTTGGATGCCACATTGAAGGCATAAGTGGTCCCACAATGTGTGAGCACCAAATGAGGTCCCAACGTACACTCGTCCTTATGAAGAGTGTTGGGGTTGAAGTGAGAGTCGATGAACTCTGAAAAATAGAGCATGATCCAGAGCTGTAAAAACCAGAGGGGTCCTTGAACATTTTTGATGTCCTCTCCTTTCTGCAGCCGATTCAAGATGTATACAGGCAGCGGTAGAGATAGGAAAGGAAGAGGGTTCCCCAGGAAAAGTTGCCACCAGAATTAGTGAGAGCCACATATAGTTGCAGCTCTTGGACCACGGCAATAGAACTGGAGCAAAGAAAGTACTTGCTAAACCAGTAGAGAAGGAATGCGTTGTGTTTAGCATCTGACACGGTCCTTCTAGTCTTGGCATTATTGGCAACGAAATTGGAGTAGCCAGAGGTGTTTTTAGAGAAATGAAATCCCAACTCTGGGACCTGGAAGGAGTAGTGAAAGGGGATATCATCACCTATGATAGGAAGCCCCAAAATAGCTGCCACATCAAGAAGAGTAGGGGTGACCATGCCCCATGGAAAGATGAAGGTTTTGGTGGAGATGTTCCAATAGCCGAAGAAGCCATAAAGCAGCTCCAGGTTGAGAGGTATGTCCTGAGTCGACAGCACAATCATGTCGTAGAGGGCCCACTGCCTCCATTTGTCAGATTTGGCTGCCTTCAACCGATTCACCCAGTCAATGTAGGGTTGAGGCGTGCGTGGCCACGAACGAAGGTCGGTGGGTTTGGTCTTAGTGGTAAACCAATCGCATGAGATTGGCAAAGCATATAGGGAAGGAGCCATGTATTCTTTCAAAAAGATTTCTCCTTCATTCAGCTTCGAAGTAGAAGGAATGAAAGAAACAGAGTCTTGGATTTCGAACAGAGAGGATTGAGTATTGAAGCCAAGAGCCGCAGGTGGACTGGGTGAACATTCAACGCTCACAGAAGAAGAAAATTGTTCGCCATCGTGTTCATAGGATTGGTTATGGGAATCTGAAGCAGAAGACATGGTGGGCTCAGTTGCAGGTAAAAGAAGAAACGTTGAAGGAGGTAAAAGCTACAGGAATTAGGGCTTTCATAAAAAGTGAAAAGGTAATTCGGCTAAGGGAGTATTTAAAGGAAAAGTGAATCGCTGATTGATAAGGGTTTATTGCGAATTAATCGAATGGATAGAGTTAGCCATTGCACTATTTAAAAAGTAGTTACAAGTGGATTACTTAGCATTTATGATTAAAAGAGTGATTTGACCTTAATCATTACGCCACCCCAGCCTAAACCTAAAGTTTTACGGCTAAGACAGCGTAGGAGGGCAATTGTTTACACCCAAAATATTCATAAGAGCTAGTCGAAGCTAGTAGCAGCTGAATTCATCAAGTAGCCGATTGGTTGTCAGCCGAGTCGCAAATTAGCCGAAATTGCAGCTGATAGAGTCACAAGCAGGAAATTGGAAGCTAGACATGAGCCTTGGGCTTATTGGGTTGCAAGAAAGATATTAGGCCCATTGGGTTAGCGTGGAGCCACACATTGGATCAGATTCTTGCTCCATGAGCCGAGTGACGTGGAAATAATTTTGATTTAATTTAAATCCAAGACAAAATGCAGTCAAGATTTCTCTCCACAATTTTAGGAGCTGAGCGAAGGTACCTGAGATAAGGTCTACATTGAGAAGACTGTTGAAAGGGGAGACTTGGTCATGACGTGGTAGTCTGCCTAGATTTTAGGATCATGGTTAGTGGTACATAACACGGCTTAGCCGAATAATTGCCAACTAAGAATTTATCATTGTTAGCCAACTGAACGTGACAAATAGGGGTAGTTCTCAGTTGTTACTATAAATACCCAAGTTGTACATAATTTTAGACACACTCAATCAATCAAACAACTTATTTTCACTCAAGCTTTTATTCTATTAATAGAATATATGGTTTACTAGTTGGTTAGGAGTTAGTTACAGATGGCTAGCCTAATCAAGTTCTATAAATAGAACCACAATGTACAAACTCAATCATCTTTTATCAATATGATTCCATTTGAGAAATCTCTCTCAAGCTATGATGCTTATTTCTCCTATGAGGGAAAGCTCAATCTCTATGATCCTATTCTTCATAATATGGTATCAGAGCGATACCGCTGCGCTGATTATGAAGAAGAAGATCTTGACTCTGATTCAGACCTTGATGAAGATGAAGAAACAGAGGAGGTGATTTCAGATTCTCTGCCACGACAAGAATTCAGTTTCTCCGATGTCATTGAATATGCAACAAAGGAGAAGAACAATCAATATGAATTCATGTTCGCCAGTTTTAATTCTGATTTCGTTCCGATCAAGCCGATCAAGACAATCCAACCAAAGATCGAAAGTTCTGCGATCAAGATTGGTGAGATCAGGTGCTTCTTCAACAACGAGAAACAGATCTGCATTGGCAAGAAGCTCTTTGATCTGGCGGATTCAGAATTCGTACCGGATCTGAAATGTTATGCATTTTCTGAGAGCGTTCCTTCCATCTTCGATCATCATCGCGCTGACATCGGCATTTCCTTCGCCAAGATTCGTGCTCCTTCAGAAATCAAGAAGAGTGACAGATCCATAGGTTCGAAACTCTACAACGATTTCGTTTTCTTCGCACCACCAGATCTGTCGCCGTCATTCTTCGATTCAAAGAATCGTGTCACAGTTGAAAGCAATTTTGCCTTCTCCGATCTCCACGACATAGGCATCGCCATCTTCGATCCCGGAGGAAACTTCACCGTCACTGTCATTCTTCCGCCTTTATCAATTGCAACACCTCATCCTTCATCAACCATTTCTCCAACTCTAGATCTGATCTCCACAAAGCATTCATAAGACTCATCTCTCGTCTTCGATCCAAGAGGATTTCCGACGCACATCGCGTTCGCCGCCGTCTCCACTGTCTCTGTAAAGCACCAATCTGACTTTGTTTTTGATCCTGGTGGTATTCTGATAAACACCGTCGTTGCCATCGCAAGCCACAACAGGTTCATCTATCATCACGGCGTCTGGATCATTATCTTCGATCCTGGAAGGACTCGCAGTTCGCCGTCGTCGTTCTCGCTTCACTTTGTGTTCGTTCATAGTGTCGATTGTTCCAGAAGCTTCCTTCGCATGCTCTGCTTTTCTCTCAAATGTGATTCAGTATTAGGGTTTCACAATGGCATCATGCGCTATTGGGCCCGGGCTACCACATCCCTGGATTATTGGGATGCATTGCTTCTGTTCGTTGGTTACACTTTCGGCCCAATAACTCACACTATTTTTTTCCTGTTCAAAGCCCATAGCATGTTATTAGGGTCCATTTCTTTTGTTCATTTTTTTTTTGGCATTTCTTTTGTTCAGTTTTTTTTAGTGATTGAAATAATACTTGTATTTCAAGCTGCTTGTGGTGATCCCACTATCAGCTTGCGGGAGGGTAATAGAATATATGGTTTACTAGTTGGTTAGGAGTTAGTTACAATGGCTAGCCTAATCAAGTTCTATAAATAGAACCACAATGTACAAACTCAATCATCTTTTATCAATATGATTCCATTTGAGAAATCTCTCTCAAGCTATGATGCTTATTTGTCCTATGAGGGAAAGCTCAATCTTTTATCAGAGTCACGTTCTGCCCGGTGGTGTGGATAGTGCCCCCAGCCCTCGCTTGTGGTGACGAACCCAGGCTCGAGGGGGCGTGTTGCGAGCCCCACATCGGGTGGTTAACGAGCCTGGTCGTTGCTTATATAGCTGGGTAGACCACCCCCTCACAAGCCGGTTTTGAGGGGACCATTCGGATGCCTGAATTCTAACATCTATCTTTATGTTTACCTTTGTATTCTTATTTTTATCTTAGTTCACAAACTTAATCCTTTTTTAAGTGAATTAAAGGACTCATAGCTGAGAAACAGAGTTCCTTTCTCGGCGTAATCGCTTGAAGAAAAAGAATTACTATTGTGAAGTTTAGTCGATCTGCGACTAAGTTACATTCCAGTTAACCTATGGTAGTCAACATATGGTAATTGGCTTAACCGCTAAAGAGTAAAAATGCCTCATTCAGCGTACAGTGCCTTCCTACGTGAGTTTCGACTTACGATTCAATTTTCCAGGTTCCGCATTCAGCCTTTATGGCTTTGCGTTATTGCCTTTATTTATTTATTTTTTTTTTTTTTTTGTGTTACTCTCACAATCTTATGTTTAACGGCTATTATTGTAGATTGTAGATGATGCCAATTAAACTTTCAACGGCTGCTGTATACTATGCTATTAAATTCTTTCGTTAAGATTTTTTTTTTTTTAGGCTAAGCTTTTGTTAAGATTTAATTACTACTACTATTTATATTTCCAAAATTTAAAGTTATTTTACTAGTTATATATTCTAAAATTTTACTATAATTTTTTCTTCGAATTTTTTGTGCTTTCTCATTTTAATTTGTCTCTATTTTCTCCTCATTCTTCTTATTCTTCTAAGGACTTGAAGTGAATTGTCTTAGGCTCAAATAAAAAATAAAGCAAAATACTAACAAGCGCCCTAAGAATATTGGTTAAGAAATCAAAAGTGATAAATTTTTATGAGAAAATGATGTATTTATTATATCGAAAATTGTTTAACTTGAATTCTCAAGACAAATTTTCTTTTTATGGATTCCTTAACCAATGCCCTTAGAGCACCCGTTAGCAAGACCTAAAAATAAATTATTTCACTAGAATATTAATACTCCCTCCGACACTATTTATAAACCCCTTTAGACAAAAAAAAGCATATTAAAAAAGGTAGTTAGCATAATTAAATTTATCTATAATGTGTATATTTTTACAAATTTATCCTTCAATCATAATTAATACATGTTTTGGATTTTTAAACATTATGTAATTAATTAGGGATACTTTTCGAAAAAAAGTAATTAATGTATCTTGTAATTTAAAAGAGAGTTTATAATTAATTACAAATTTTTTTTTCCTAAAATTGGCTTATAAATAGTGACAAGGGCTAAGGCCCTAAATAATTAATGTATCTCTTTAAAAATTTTGCCTAAGGCTCTAAAATTTCTATACACGCACTGCCTTGCTGTACGCTACCATGCCTACTGTACACTGTCATTATATTTGATGCCCTCTCTCTTTTTTATTCTTTTTAATCAGTCCGTCCCATTCACTCAAGAGAAGTGTTTTATTATTAGTAAAAAAAAGTTTGCCACTTGCCATGTAATTTAAGTTTTATAACTCCAAAAGGCCATGTCTTCCAGGTTCCGTCTAGTGTGGACCACTTGTTGGTATATGGATACATTAGGGATAGATAAGTAAACCTAGTTTTTATCTCTCTCCACCCATTTCTCCTGGGTTCTCAACTGCCCCCACCTTTTTCCCTAGGACTTCATGCATCAACTGACATAGCTACATCATGCGTAGACTTTTTTTTTTTTTTTTGGTAAATATCATGTGTAGACTTCTTTGTTACGTTATTATATACTAACTCTGTTCCTAAATATAAGATCCTTTTACTAGGTGGATTAATTATTTTTTAATAAGAATACTCCTAATTAATTTACATTGTTTTTTGTAGTCAATAGTAAATATGGTGACTATTTCTCTCTCTTAAGTCAATAATTGAAGGGTAGTTTTGGAAAACAGTACATACTATATTCAAATTAAATGAGTTAAATAATTGATCCAGACCTATCATAGGCCCAGGCACCATTTAATGGGCTCCAACAAGCTGGCCCAATGGACATGACTATATAAGCCTAATGTTGTCACCTCTATAAGGTATGCCTCTTCTAACCCTAGCACCCACCTCATTGTTGTACTGACTTGAGCGTCGGAGTGTATGCAGGTGGCCACCACCCACATCTTCCACCAGAGTCCGAGGTGGCACTTTCACAGTTGCAGTCATTCCCACCATTCCATTACTGCGAGGTATCACCTTCCTCCTACTCCGAGATCCACTCCGGATCATTGGCACCGTCTGTGGGAACAATTTCGTCCTTAGATCATGTTATCGCTGTGGGTCTTGGAAGAGGAATTGGAAAAGATTCACTGGGAAGACTCCGAAAAAAGGATATTGATTTATCTTTTTCTTCCACAGACTTTCTGGAAAAACCCAATTTCGTCTTCTAATCATGAAATAGAGTGAAACAAATCAATAACCGAGACGAAGAAATGCACCAGGATAAAAGGGTGAAACTTGGCAAACCCTCTTCTTCATTTGCGTTCTATCTTGGATGTTCACATTCTATCTTCTGGAAATTGTTTCCCAGTATCTCAAATATCATTCCTGTGGATGGACGCATCCCCTATGCGTAATTGAAGATGGTTTTGAAGATGTCAAACACGTGAAGACTTTGGTTCTGCTAGTAATCCTTAGGTTTTATTTTATTCTAGTTAGAATCAATTGTTAAGAGTCTCAATAAACTTGTGGATTAAGATTTAGAATATGCTATTTGATAAAATAAATTGAATCATGCATTGCATAAGTGTTTAAAAGGTTTTTGACCAAGTTGGGTATGTTTACAAATATGTTTTATTATTTTTAGACCCAACAATTGTTTTACAAAGTGTTAAAATCATTTCATTTGGTCAAAACTGGTTTTTATGCATTTTCTGTTGAGTGGAATCGATTCATGATTTAAAGGAATCGATTCACAAGTTTTCAAAGCTGATGGGAATCGATTTATTAAGTATGGGAATCGATTCATGAATTTCAACTCTCTGTGAATCGCATTCCAGCTTTTGGTGAATCGATTCACATATGTTAAGGAATCGATTCACGAAATACAAGTCTCTGTGAATCGCATGCTTAATCTATGTGAATCGAATCCAACTATTAGTGAGTGAATCGATTCACGTTATTGCAGGAATCGATTCACACGCCAGCGTTCTATGATTTTCTATCGATTGTGTGAATCTGTTTTTGGGGTTAATATAAAAGGCTCATTTAGGGTTTCATTCATAACATAACTCATATTTTCAGAACCCAAAAGAGTATTTCTCTCATAAGCTTTCTTCTTCCCCAAATTTCTTTGAGACTCATAGGATTTCACTTATAATATCTCCACTACGAAGAGTGGGTTTTCAGATTACGAATTTCTCTCTTCTTCTTGTTCTGTTTTTGATTGGGTGAGGGATCCCATAGAAATCTTGAGTGTGGTATCTCAAGTGTTTTGTTTTCAGAGTGTGGAATCTCTGGGTGTAATTCAAGAAACGGTGTAAATCTTTGAATTGATAGTGGAAGAAAATCTCAAGCGTGGCTTGGGGACTAGATGTAGGTCACAGTGGTTGGTGACTGAACTAGGATAAATCTCTGGTTTGATCTTCTCTTTCCCTATCTCTTTTAATTTCGTTTTTTTTAGGGTTCATATAGATTTATGTTATTGTTGCGTTCTTGATTGGTATTCATCTGATTTTAGTCAATTGATTTCTTGGGTTAATTTCTCTTAATCACAATATTGATAATTCCTTCACAAAATAAGTTTTTCATAAAGTTCTTGCGAAAATTTTGAATACTCAATTCACCCCCCCTCTTGAGTAATCTGGCCACCTGGGTAACAAGTGGTACCAGAGCAGGTATCTTTGATTTTGTCAAATTTTCTTACAAGAAAATCATGTCTTCGAAATCATTTTATCAACCCAATGGGTCTTATAATAAGGCTCCTGTTTTTAATGGTGAAGGTTATCCTTATTGGAAAGAAAGAATGAGAATTTTCATTATCTCTCAAGATATTGATATTTGGGATGCCATTGAAAATGGTCCTTTCATCCCAACTATTGAAAGAGGAGGTGTGAAAATTGAGAAACCTAGAAATGAATGGACTGATGAAGAAAAGAGAAAATTTCAACTTGATTGGAGAGCTAAAAATATCATCACCGCCGCCTTAGGGCAAGATGAATTTTTTAGAGTCACAAATTGCCAAACATCCCAAGCTATGTGGGACACCCTACAAGTTACCCATGAGGGTACTAGTGAGGTGAAAAGGGCTAGAGTGAATACTCTCACACATGAGTATGAATTGTTTCGCATGAACAATGGTGAAACCATACAAGACATGCAAAAACGATTCACACACATTGTGAACCACTTAGCCGCCTTAGGCAAAACTTTTTCAAATGAGGATTTAATCAATAAAGTTTTAAGATGTTTGAGTAGGAATTGGCAACCGAAGGTGACGGCAATTGCAGAATCTAGAAACTTGTCCACCATGACTTTGGCAACCTTATTTGGGAAGCTACAAGAACATGAGCTTGAGCTAAATAGGCTAATCGAGCATGAAGAAGGAGATAAAAAGAAGGATAAGAAGAGCATTGCTCTAGTTGCCTCTTCTTCAAAAGGGAAGAATCACGTTCAACAAGAAAATGATGATTCCGAAAATGAAGATTCAAGTGAAGAAGACATAGGTCTTATGGTGAAGAAGTTCGGTAAGTTTTTGAGTAAGAAGGGAAGAAAAATGAGCAACAACAAATTCTTTAACAAGTCAAAGAAGTTTACTAAGAAGGAAGGGAACATGATCAATGCATTTTAATGCATCTTTTATAGCAGTGCACTTAGTGTTCTTAAATATTTATTTTACCCAACAACTACTTTTTAGCATGGTTTTATATCTTTGGGTCATGATTGGGCTTTAGTGGAATTATTTGCTAATTTTCGGATTTTGTTATATCCTGACCCATGTTGCTTCTGCAGGCCATAACTTGGGCTATACTTGTCCGATTTCAGTGTTCTTTGTGGCATTGGAAAGCTAAGAAGCAGAGCTACAATTCTTATGTTGGGACCGAAGCCTAGTTCTGCCGTTTTGAAGGCCGAAATTCCACTTTACTGAAGCTGACGAGCTGCACTACGAGTTTTGGGCATATTTTTAGTTTGTTATCGGGCTTTTATCTTATAACCCGTTTAGGGAATTAGGTTTTCATTAAGCTGAGACTATTAGATAGAGGATCAGCCGTTTTCTTTCATTATCTTACGTTTTATTATTCACTTGCGTACCCTAGCCTCCATGGAAGCCTAAGTTCCTAAGTTGATTCATCGGTGAAAGGTTGTCGTTACAGATTTTGAGGTTCGATGCTTAATGTTTAATACAATTTCGTTTTAATTTCTTCAATTCCATCTCTATCAATTTCGAATTTGGTTTAAATGTTTGCAATCTATCCAGTTCGTTTTCTGCTTAGTTAATTGTTCTGTCTTCATTGCAAAAACGCGATTCAGTTGTGTATGAACGCTTGATTGTATGCATCTGTTTCGTAACTGTTAATATTTCGAATTACTTGACTGCTTAAGATTAATTGATTCGAGTAGAAATTGATAGAGGGTTGATTAGAATTTTGTTATGATATTGGTTGCGTTTTAACGGCGCTTGTCCGCTCCCGTGACCGATTGAACCCGCTGTTTCGGCGCTTGCTCGGAACGGTGTGAATTCGTATAAACTGATTAACGCTTGTTTAGTTAGTTTAGGTCAACTGCGAATTCGAAATTAATTGAATTGTTGTTATTTAGAACCTGTGATAAATCCAAGACGTGCACCCGAAAACCGGTGAATCAATTGTCTCTATAATCTGATAATTCTCTCAACAGAAACTGTTTTCACAAAACCCCCCTTTTTCGTTATTGTCAATTTTCTTATTTCCTGAATTTGGTAATTTTGGTGTTAGAGGTCTTCGTGAGACGACCAAGGTCTCTTGCCTTGTTACTATATTTACCGTTTAATTATTTTGACCCGCGTCTGACCACGATCAAATTGGCGCTGTCAGGGACCTCTAATTAGAGATTACCAACCTCGGGACCCACTAACAATACTAACGTTTCTTGCTTAGTTGTTGTTGTGTTTCCAGTGCTCGTGCGAGGCCGAGGTGATTCTAGGATTGCTCCGTCAGATTCTGTAGGCGAAAATAATAAAAAAATCGGTTTTCGGGCAATCTCGTCAGATTGCTCTGAAACCACAGCTGAAAAATCCAAAAAAAATCCAGGATCAATAGTCCCTTAGCAGAAACTGCTTATGGAACAACAGGCTCAAAATCCCAAATTCCTTTGTTTTCTATTTTTAATTAATTTTTTTAATTTTTCATATCTCCGAAAAAATCCAAAAAAATTTGCATATCTTTCTTTTTATTTAATTAGATTTTTCGTGGTATTTTTATAATCTTTTGGTTAGATTTTAGTCGTTTTCCAATTTTTGCATTCATTTTAGCGTAGGGACATAGTTGGTATTTCTAGAATTGTTGCATTTTCCTATTCCTTGATATATACAGTGAATGACTAGGTCCAATACTATTAACTTGCATCCTTTTGACCCTGAAATTGAGAGAACATTGAATCATAGACTTAGGGATCATATAGAAGTTAGTGATAGTGATAGTGACAGCATCTTTAGCCATAATCTATTTGATTCTGATCCTGATTCTGATCCTGATTCTAATTCTGATTCTGTTAATATGGCTGATAGAACACTTAGGGAACTTGCTGCACCTGATGTTACTTACAATGCTCTGTGTATTAATTATCCCGAACTTGCTGTCCCTTTTGAATTAAAATCTGGTTTAATACACTTGTTGCCAAAGTTTAGTGGTCTTGCAGGTGATGATCCACACAAACATCTTAAGGAGTTTCACATTGTGTGCTCGACCATGAAGCCCCAAGGAATTCCAGAGGAGCACATTAAACTAGGGGCCTTCCCCTTCTCACTCCAAGATGCAGCCAAGGATTGGTTGTATTACCTTCAACCAGGTTCTGTTGAAAATTGGAATGCTTTAAAAAAATTGTTCCTAGAAGTTCTTTCCTGCGTCAGGGTGCCTCAATCGTAAAAGAGATATGTGGCATCGTGCGTAACCCCACCGAGTCTTTACATGAATACCGGGAGAGATTTAAGAAGTTGTGTGCAAGTGCCCTCATCATCAAATCTACGAGCATTTACTCATCCAAAGATTTCTACGAGGGTTTATTGCCCATGGACGAAATATTATGGATCTTTGCTAGTGGAGGGCACTTGTAGACAAAACCCCAACAGATGCAAGAGCCTTAATAGAAAATATGTCCATCAACTCCCAACAATTCACAACCAAGCAATTCAGCGGTTCTAACAAGGGAGTGAATGAGATACAAAGCTAAGGCTACTAGTGAGAAGAACTTGGAAAGCGAGTTGGAAGAACTCACGGCTTGGGTAAAAAAATTGGCAACAGTCGACAGAAGGGTTTGTGGTATTTGTACCTCTGCAGAGCACCCCACAGATCCATGTCCTACCTGCTGCAAGAGGACCCTAACGCCGATACCCCTCAGGCATATGCACTAACATCTTTAACCCTCAAGCCAATGTTGATTTGTCTTCCAACAGTACCACCCAAACCGGAGGAACCATCCTAACCTTAGATGAAATCAAAATTTGCACAACAACAGCAGGCAAAGAAAATAATCCACCACAGTCTTTGTCAGGCTGAGCCTGAACCTTCATTAGAGGATCTAGTTAAGCGGATGGCTGCCCAAAATCTCCGGTTCCAACAGAGCAGATGCCTCAATTCAGAATTTGCACACACAAATGGGACAGATGGCTACCACAATTAATCGGATGCAAGCGAGAGGCGGGCCAACTTCTGCCACCGGTAGTAAATCAAATGCCCGATTGCAAATGTTAGTGCAATCACTCTAAGATCTGGCAAGGTCGTGACACTCAGAACCTCCTCCGGCGAGAAAATTCAAGTGGCGGTAGAAAAAGTGATAAGCCAATTTACGCACCTACCTCCCCAATTGAAGAAGATGATGATGCACGGTCTATACCACTCCCCTTCCCCAAAGTTTGTGATAACCAAGAAGATGGATGAGGCGGATAAAGATAGCGAAGTCTTGGATACATTTAGGAAGGTTGAAGTTAATATACCTCTCCTCGAAGCAATTAAGCGATTCCAATATATGCTAAGTTCCTTAAGGCTGTGCACACACAAAAAGGAGGCGAAGGTGAAGGAAATGAAAAGGTCAATGTGAGTCGCAATGTGTATGCACTCATGCAGCCCATGATACCCCAAAGTGCAAGGATCCGAGAATTTTTACTATTCCATGTACCATAGGCGAGTAAATTTGAAAATGCCATCTTTGGATTTGGGTGCTTCCATTAATGTGATGCCTACATCCATCTTTAACTCTCGGCTCTTGGACCTTTGCGAGAATCTGGTGTTATTATTGATTGGCAAGCAGGAGCAATGCTCACCCTGCCGGACTTGTGGAGGGCGTGCTCGTTAAAGTTAATAACTTGGTTTTTCCTATGATTTTTACATTACGGACATGGAGGGAGAGACACAGTCCGCCGAGCAATCGATCATCCTAGGCGCACCATTCTTGAGAACGGCAAGAACCAAGATTGATGTGTATTGGAACTCTTTCCATGGAATTTGGGGATAACATAGTTCAATTTGACATCTTTAATGCTGCTATGAAACATCCCGTGGAAGAGCATTCTCTTTTTCAAATAGAAGTACTTGCGGACTTAGTTGAAGATACTCATTGCATGGTCGTGCGTGTTAATGTTACAAATGATGTTGCTACACTGCAAGCTTCTGATGTAACTCCATGCACCAAGATACTTCCCTTTACTGAGCAATCACAAAGAAAACCCAACCCACTGAAGAAGGAAGCTGTGAAGAAGAAAAAAATCAAACACTTCCATGTGTTCCATTCTCGCCTCAAAATCATAGCAGGTAAGCTTCGACCCAAGTGGATTGACCATTTTGTTGCAGCTAGCACTTTTCTTTATGATGCAAAGGGAATAAAAAGTGAAGTCACTAGTGAAACCTTCAAAGTCAATGGTCCCAAGCTTTTCCATGAGAGCCCCGCGCTTGAAGAGGAGAGGCTGTAGAAGAGCTCCACTTGAAAAAGCGCCTTGAAGAGGAGTTTTCTTTCACTCCTCCTTACTCTTATTTTATGCTTGTTGTTTTCATTGAGGACAATGTATGATTTAAGTGTGGGGGTGTCTTTTAGTAACTTAGTAGTTTTGTTTCTGCTTTGTTTTGTTTTTGTTTTGAGTTTTTGTTTAAAAAAATTGCATTTTCATTGGATTTCTTGGTTTGTATGAGTGGGGAGTGATTTCACTATTCTAGGACTATAGGTCTTGTGGCATGATATGGATGACTTCCTTGCATTCTTAGTGTGATAAGTTGGTTTGGAGTATTAAATTGTGCATCTTTTGTGATAGATATTTTCCTTTGTGAGTTTTGGGCCTTATAATGGATGGAATACATTTTGCCATTCTCTTTCTTTCTTGAGTGATTTCACTCATGATTGTTGGTTACTCTAGAACTTGACTTGACTCTTGTTGAAA
This sequence comes from Calophaca sinica, assembly GCA_037113605.1. Taxonomy (NCBI): domain Eukaryota; kingdom Viridiplantae; phylum Streptophyta; class Magnoliopsida; order Fabales; family Fabaceae; genus Calophaca; species Calophaca sinica. The sequence continues at coordinate 15,725,543 of CM073737.1, forward strand.
CTCTTGTTCACATGCATGCATTGAAATGATCTAGGCAATTTTGTTCTTTAAGCCAATAGCCAAATAAGTCCACCTTGCCATTCTCCCTTTGTTTAGCCCCTTTGAGCCTATTTATCCCATTCTTTGTTATATAGCTCATTACAAGCCTAAAAGTGAAAAACAATGTTATGACCCAATCTTAGGGATTAAGGAGCTTTAAAAAAAAACAATGAGAATAAATTTGCAAAGTGTGGGGGCTCAGGTGTGGTTGTAAAAACATATGTATTGTTGTGCTTCATTGCTTCATTGGGATTTTGGCAAAAGAAAAAAAAAAGAAATAAACAAAAAAAAACAAAACAAAACAAAAGAGTAGTGGAGCATATCATTTCTCGAAAAAAATAATGGATTGAATTGTGGTTGAATTGTCCCCCCATGATTATTTGGTAATTGTTTCCATTGCTCCTCTATCCTCTTTGATTTTATAGCCTAGTTCCCCTTTCAATTATCCCACCTTGACCTTGGCCCCATTATAACCTTAATAAAGACCTTTTGATCTTTGTGTGCATGTGTTTCAAGTGTGGATGTTAGAGTCTTGTCAAGCCTATGGTAGTGCTAGCTTTCATGATGTGCTTTGAGTGTAAACACTAGCCTAGACACTTGAGAGTTTGAGAGAAATGCTTTCTTGTGAGGATTCTATCACTTTTGATGCACTCTTTGGTTGCTTTGAAGGTAATTAGATGTTGTTCATGATTGCCATGAGTCCTTGAAACCTTGAATGAGCATTTAGCTTGCCACTTTGTATCCTTGGAATTCATTGGAAATGCATCTTTGCTTTGTTTTGTGTGTTTTGCCCGGAGTGCAAAAGCTTAAGTGTGGGGGAATTTGATCAATGCATTTTAATGCATCTTTTATAGCAGTGCACTTAGTGTTCTTAAATATTTATTTTACCCAACAACTACTTTTTAGCATGGTTTTATATCTTTGGGTCATGATTGGGCTTTAGTGGAATTATTTGCTAATTTTCGGATTTTGTTATATCCTGACCCATGTTGCTTCTGCAGGCCATAACTTGGGCTATACTTGTCCGATTTCAGTGTTCTTTGTGGCATTGGAAAGCTAAGAAGCAGAGCTACAATTCTTATGTTGGGACCGAAGCCTAGTTCTGCCGTTTTGAAGGCCGAAATTCCACTTTACTGAAGCTGACGAGCTGCACTACGAGTTTTGGGCATATTTTTAGTTTGTTATCGGGCTTTTATCTTATAACCCGTTTAGGGAATTAGGTTTTCATTAAGCTGAGACTATTAGATAGAGGATCAGCCGTTTTCTTTTCATTATCTTACGTTTTATTATTCACTTGCGTACCTAGCCTCCATGGAAGCCTAAGTTCCTAAGTTGATTCATCGGTGAAAGGTTGTCGTTACAGATTTTGAGGTTCGATGCTTAATGTTTAATACAATTTCGTTTTAATTTCTTCAATTCCATCTCTATCAATTTCGAATTTGGTTTAAATGTTTGCAATCTATCCAGTTCGTTTTACGCTTAGTTAATTGTTCTGTCTTCATTGCAAAACGCGATTCGATTGTGTATGAGCAGCTTGATTGTATGCATCTGTTTAAATCGTTAATATTTCAATTGCTTGATCGCTTAAGATTAATTGATTCAGTAGAAATTGATAGAGGGTTGATTAGAATTCTGTTATGATATTGGTTGCGTTTTAACGGCGCTTGTCCGCTCAGTGACCGATTGAACCCATTGTTTTTGCGCTTGCTTAACGGTGTGGTCGTATAAACCGATTAACGCTTGTTTAGTTAGTTTATGTCAATCGTGGAATTCGAAATTAATTGAATTGTTGTTATTTAGAACACATGATAAATCCAAGACGTGCACCGAAAACCGTGAATCAATTGTCTCTATAATCTGATAATTCTCTCAACAGAAACTGTTTTCACAAAACCCCCCTTTTTCGTTATTGTCAATTTTCTTATTTCCTGAATTTGGTAATTTTGGTGTTAGAGGTCTTCGTGAGACGACCAAGGTCTCTTGCCTTGTTACTATATTTACCGTTTAATTATTTTGACCCGCGTACGACCGCTGATCAGAACACTTCAACAATAACTTGCTATGAATGCGGCAAAACCGGGCACATGAAGATGGAGTGTCCAATCTACCTAAAGAAGAATGAGAAAAGGCCTAAGAAGGAAAAGAAAGGAAGAAAAGCCTACATTGCATGGGAAGACAATGATACGGATTCTTCAAATAGCTCGGAAGATGATGAAGTAGCACACCTATCTCTAATGGCAACCGTCCATGAAAAGGATGAGGTTTGCTTGAAAGTCAATAGCAAGGATTGGTATTTGGATAGTGGTTGCTCCAAACATATGACCGGTGATAAATCTAAGTTTCTACAACTTGCTCCTACAGATGGAGGTCATGTAATATATGGAGACAACAACAAAAGTAAGATCCTTAGTATTGGCAAAGTTGGTAAGTCTTCTACTACTACTATAGATGATGTTTTATATGTGGATGGACTAAAACATAACTTGCTTAGCATTAGTCAATTATGTGACAAGGGATATGAAGTTGTCTTCAACTCAACTTGTTGCAAAATTGAAAACAAGAATGATAAGCAAATTAAGTTCATTGGTCAAAGGATAGATAATATCTATATGATTAGTCTAGAGGATATACCTTCAAATGACGTACCATGCCTATTAACTAAAAGTGATGAAATTTGGCTATGGCATAGAAGAATGGCTCACATTCACCTGGACCATTTAAATAAGCTTATCTCTAAAGATTTAGTAATTGGTTTACCAAAAATCAAGTTTCAAAAGGACAAATTATGTGATGCATGTCAAAAGGGAAAGCAAGTTAAGACCTCTTTTAAAGTAAAAAATATTGTTTCAACTACTAGGCCCTTGCAACTTTTGCACATGAATTTGTTTGGTCTTTCTAGAACTATGAGTCTTGGAGGTAATTACTATAGTCTAGTGATTGTGGATGATTTTTCTAGGTACACATGGACTTTGTTCATTGCTAGTAAAAATGATGCTTTTAATGCTTTTAGAAAACTTGCAAAAGTTATCCAAAATGAAAAGAATTTGAAAATTGCATCCATAAGAAGTGATCATGGAGGTGAATTTGAAAATCATCTCTTTGAAGCTTTTTGTGAAGAAAATGGCATTAATCATAATTTTTCAGCTCCTAGAACTCCACAACAAAATGGAGTAGTTGAAAGGAAAAACCGTTCTCTAGAAGAGCTTGCAAGAACTATGATTAATGAAACAAATCTTCCTAAGTACTTCTAGGCGGATGCGGTTAATACCGCAACTTATGTTGTAAATAGAGTCTTGATAAGACCAATTTTGAAAAAGACGCCTTATGAATTGTACAAAGGAAGAAAGCCTAACATCTCCCATTTTCGTGTCTTTGGATGTAAATATTTTATTTTGAATAATGGGAAGGATAACTTAGGTAAATTTGATGCTAAAGCCGATGAAGGTATATTTGTAGGCTATTCATCCTCTAGTAAAGCTTTTAGAGTATATAACAAAAAATCTATGTCCATTGAAGAATTTATCCATGTTACATTTGATGAATCTAACCTCCAAAAGGAAAGAAAGGATGTTGCTCTTGATGAGATTGTAGGTGCCGATTCAAAGCCCTCAAATGAAGAGAAGATAGAAGAAAACAACAACAATGATGAGATGCCTCCCAAGGAAGATAAAGAAGTTCAACATCAAAATCTACCTCTTGAATGGAGAGTGTCAAAAGATCATCCTCTTGATCAAATAATAGGTGACATCTCAAAAGGGGTAACTACTCGCTCTAATATTAGGGATATTTGTAATTACTCCGCTTTTGTTTCACAAATTGAGCCTAAAACTATTGATGAAGCAATTGTTGATGAACATTGGTTGATGGCCATGCATGAAGAATTAAATCAATTTGAAAGAAACAAAGTTTGGGAACTTGTGCCACGACCAAAGAATCATCAAGTAATTGGCACAAAATGGGTTTTTAGGAACAAGCTTGATGAAACCGGTGTAATTACTAGAAATAAGGCTAGACTAGTAGCTAAGGGTTATAATCAAGAGGAAGGTATTGATTATGAGGAAAATTATGCCCCCGTAGCTAGACTAGAAGCCATTAGATTACTTCTTGCTTATGCTTGCATCATGGATTTTAAATTGTACCAAATGGATGTTAAAAGTGCTTTCCTAACTGGCTATATTCAAGAAGAAGTGTATGTAGCTCAACCCCCCGGTTTTGAAAGTTTCGATTTGCCTAATCATGTTTTTAAACTTAAAAAGGCTCTTTATGGACTTAAGCAAGCTCCTAGAGCTTGGTATGAAAGATTGAGCAAATTTCTTTTAGAAAAGGGTTTTCAAAGGGGAAAAGTTGATACTACACTTTTTATTAAGAGTAAAGGTCATAACATCCTTTTAGTGCAAATTTATGTTGATGACATTATCTTTGGATCCACTAATGAATCTTTGTGCAAGGAATTTTCTAAGATGATGCAGAGCGAATTTGAAATGTCAATGATGGGTGAACTCAATTATTTTCTCGGGCTACAAATCAAGCAATCTAAAAATGGTATCTTTATCAATCAATCAAAGTATTGCAAAGAGCTTCTTAAAAGATTCGGGATGGAAAAAGCTAAGGAGATTAACACTCCCATGAGCACAAGTTGTTATCTTGACAAGGATGAAAATGGAACATCCGTTGAACTTGCAAAGTATAGAGGTATGATCGGTTCTCTTCTCTATCTAACTGCCAGTAGACCCGACATTATGTTTAGTGTATGTATGTGTGCTAGATTTCAAGCTAACCCTAAGGAATCACACCTCTCAGCTGTTAAGAGGATTCTTAGGTATCTAATAGGCACAACACACATGGGTCTATGGTATCCTAAAGGTGGTATTTGTAGTTTAGTTGGTTATACCGATTCTGACTTTGCCGGTTGCAAAGTAGATCGGAAAAGCACTAGTGGAACATGTCACCTCTTTGGAAACTCACTAATTTCGTGGCATAGTAAAAAGCAAGTGAGTGTGGCATTATCCACAGCCGAAGCTGAGTATGTAGCAGCTGGAAGTTGTTGTGCTCAAATTCTTTGGATGAAACAGCAACTTCTAGACTATGGACTCAAGCTAGATCACATTCCTATTAGATGTGATAATACTAGTGCAATCAACCTAACTAAAAATCCCATCTTACACTCTAGGACTAAGCATATAGAAATTAGACATCATTTTCTTAGAGATCATGTTGAAAAAGGAGATTGTGTGTTTGAGTTTGTGGAAACATCTAAACAACTAGCTGACATTTTCACAAAACCTCTTGCAAAAGAGAATTTTTTCAATATTAGAAATGAACTAGGCATTTTGGATAGTTCATGCATTGAATGAATGTGTGTCTATGCATATATTTTTCACTAACTAGTTATGCAGTTGTTTTTAATTTTTTTTTGCTGATCCAAGAGTGCACAGGTATTCCTTATACTAGGTATGTTTTATTTCTTTTGTAATGTGCTTGATTTTATTTTATTTTATTTTTGCGTGATTTCTCCAAATTATTCATGTTATATGCTAAAACGTGTTTATTTTTGTTATTTGTTGCATCAATGATTGATTGAGTGGTTCTATGTTTCTGCACAGTTAAATTGCATTTAATCTGCATAATTTTTTTTACTTGCACAGTATGTGAATCGATTCATTTGATAATGTGAATCGATTCATGAGCTCTTATGTACATATATCAATTATGTGCCCTCTCTGGGAATCGAACTTCACTTAGTGTGAATCGATTCATTCCTCAGATTCACTGAATCTCTACTACTTAAAATCAGCTGAGTGTTTTTGCTTCTCTTCACGTTGCTTTTCCTCCTAGCCCTAGCGCTCGCACTTTTCCCCTCTTCCTCGCATTTCTCAGTCATCGTCCCTAATTTCGTCTCTGGATTCTGCTGGTTTCTGCTGATTCGCCCTTGTGCTGCTGCGTCTCTGGTGCTTTGGACGTTGAGTTCTGCTTCGTGTTCGAATCTGCCTCTGATTCTATGCGCTTCTCTCGTCTGCTTCTGCTTCTTCAGTCAAGGTTGGTTCATCGTTTCATTACGAACGTGATTTTGGTTGTTTGAGTTGAATTTTTTCTGCTTCTGATTTTCGAGAAAGAACAAGTTGTGGGGATTTCCAATTTTGTTTGGGGCTTTTGGTCTGAGTTTTTTTGTTGATTTTTCTGGATATATATTTGTTGTGCTTGTTATCTGAGATGGAAGGCTCCTCACATGTTCAAGGCACTAGGACTAAGATGATATCTTCCAGGAAACATGGTTTTAAACAACAAAAAATTGTGGAAGAACCTGATTTTTCAAAGCACTTTCTCACTGCCAAACAAGTTTCTCGTTTTAATAACATTTTTAAGGATAGGACTGTACTTGCTCCGCACTTTCTGGCTACGGAGGAGCTGTGTGACTTGGATTTTGATTTTCAGGAAGTGTTGTTCAGCAATGGTTTGAAAACGTTTGTGGAGTTGCACAATGAGTATATTCCTGACTTAGTTAAGGTTTTCTTCAGCAATTTGTTTGTGGACAATGGTGTACTGAGGTCCTCTGTAAATGGTAAAGACATAGTTATCACTCCTGCAATATGGTCCTCTTTGACTGATTTGTCTTGTCTTGGTGCTGTTGTGGATGCCTCTGACCTTAACAATTTTGCTGGTTATGATCATATCATTGCTTTAACAAGCATCTTGGCTGATCCTGCACATATTCCGCAACTAGTCATAAGTTTATCACGAAAACTTAAAGTGAAAGAACGGATGCTTCACTTTGTGGTTGGGAAGATTCTTGACCCTCGGAAAGGCAACTATGCAAGGGTGCATGAAAGTGACATTTTTCTTATTTGGGCATTGTTGTCTCATGATGTTAACATAAATTGGCCTCAATTCTTCATCGATCGTATGTTAAAGGTAGTCTCGAATGCAAAAGCTCCACTTCCATACGCCTGTCTTATCTCTTTATTCATCCGACACTTTGGTTCTTGTTCGGAGGATGATCTTGTCGTTCCTGTTTTACCAAAGGATGCAATTGGTAAAAATTCTATTTCCAAGGGATGGTGTTTGGATGTATAGAGAGGAGCCACCTGTGGTTCCTGTGGCCCCATATGAGACAGATGATGAGGATCCCCCTGCTGCCCTCTGCTGCCCTCTTGTCTCTCGGTCTTTTTGATCTTTGGTCAAGATTCGGTGGTGTTTCTGATGCTGCTTCTGTTCCTCCACCTTGGTTTATCAATGAAATAGCTCAGCAAGAAAGCCGAATAAAGGGCTGGGTACGGGAGGTTGTGCGTGAAGAGTTGCATCATTATTTTGGCTCGAGGATGTATGGTTCTTCGGAGTTTCCTCCTCCTGGACCTTAGTTTATCTGAGCTGATTTTGAGTTTTTCAGTGTGGGGGCACACACTACTTTTTTTCATGCATCTAAATCTGACATTGGATTTCTTTTGGTCTGTAAACGTTGTCACATTGTTAGCTCATGTATGCTGGTATATCTTCTTGTTGGTTGAATGCTGATGTATGTTGGTTGATTGCTAGTATTGATGCTGTTATATGTCTGATATATTGGGTGTCTACCCCTTCTTTGTTTTTTTTTTGATAATGTCAAAAGGGGGAGACGGCACATATTAAGGGGGAGTATTGTGAATTGCCATGTTATACAATTTTGGTTTGATCTCGTTTGAAAGGAAATTGCTTGCAGGTATAAGTGTTTGTGCAGGTATGGTGTTTGTCATCATCAAAAAGGGGGAGTTTGTGGATGGACGCATCCCCTATGCGAAATTGAAGATGGTTTTGAAGATGTCAAACACGTGAAGACTTTGGTTCTGCTAGTATTCTTTAGGTTTTATTTTATTCTAGTTAGAATCAATTGTTAAGAGTCTCAATAAACTTCTGGATTAAGATTTAGAATATGCTATTTGATAAAATAAATTGAATCATGCATTGCATAAGTGTTTAAAAGGTTTTTGACCAAGTTGGGTATGTTTACAAATATGTTTTATTATTTTTAGACCCAACAATTGTTTTACAAAGTGTTAAAATCATTTCATTTGGTCAAAACTGGTTTTTATGCATTTTTACTGAGTGGAATCGATTCATGATTTAAAGGAATCGATTCACAAGTTTTCAAAGCTGATGGGAATCGATTTATTAAGTATGGGAATCGATTCATGAATTTCAACTCTCTGTGAATCGCATTCTAGCTTTTGGTGAATCGATTCACATATGTTAAGGAATCGATTCACGAAATACAAGTCTCTGTGAATCGCATGCTTAATCTATGTGAATCGAATCCAACTATTAGTGAGTGAATCGATTCACGTTATTGCAGGAATCGATTCACACGCGCGTTTCTGCAGTTTTCTATCAGTTGTGTGAATCTGTTTTTGGGGTTAATATAAAAGGCTCATTTAGGGTTTCATTCATAACATAACTCATATTTTCAGAACCCAAAGAGTATTTCTCTCATGTTTTCTTTTTCCCTAAATTTCTTTGAGACTCATAGGATTTCACTTGTAATATCTCCACTACTAAGAGTGGGTTTTCAGACACAATTTCTCTCTTCTTCTTGTTACGCTTTTGATTGGGTGAGGATCCCATAGAAATCTTGAGTGTGGTATCTCAAGTGTTTTGTTTTAGTGTGGACTCTCTGGGTGAAATTCAAGAATCGGTGTAAATCTTTGAATTGATAGTGGAAGAAAATCTCAAGCGTGGCTTGGGGACTAGATGTAGAGTCACAGTGGTTGGTGGTGAACTAGGATAAATCTCTGGTTTGATCTTCTCTTTCCCTATCTCTTTTAATTTCGTTTTTTTAGGGTTCATATAGATTTATGTTATTGCTGCGTTCTTGATTGGTATTCATCTGATTTTAGTCAATTGATTTCTTGGGTTAATTTCTCTTAATCACAATATTGATAATTCCTTCACAAAATAAGTTTTTCATAAAGTTCTTGCAAAAAATTTGAATACTCAATTCACCCCCCTCTTGAGTAATCTGGCCACCTGGGTAACAATTCCTCCCTTTTACACTGGGTTCATTCCCTCTTAGTTCTGATCTGGTTTCCCTCAAGGTTCGAATCGTGATTCATTTCGGACTTTTCTGAGGATTTTGATCAGGATTTCTAGATTTGGTCACTTTCCGACCTAGAATCATCTTCACAACGATGAAAACGGGACAAACCTATAGCAGAGGGGTTTCCGGTTCCAACCTCTTTTCTGATGGCGCTGACCTCGACGGTTCTGCTCCTACATGTCACTGGCGTGTGCGACGAATTTGCGACCGACCCATCGGGTCCGAGCTTCGCCCCTGTCCAAGCAACTCTAGATCTGATCGGAAGTAGCACAATAAACATCGTATCATTCTGTCTTGATCTAGGTCGATCTAAAAGCATGATTCGGCTTTGGCTTCTTCTCGAGGCCACCCCCAAATCTGAGGTAAGGTCCACACCTTTATTTTATTTCCTGCTAATGTTTGTTCATGGTGGACATAGGCACTGGTGTCGAAGAAGACCGAGGTCGCCAAAAAATTCACCGTCGAGCCCAGTATCAGCCAGAGGACAGGCTTATCTCACTTCTACGGTAGCAAATCCACTTTAATCTAATAAGAGTATTCGTCGATTCCAAATCCGATCTTTGAGATCCAAAGTGCTCCTCAATCAAGCACAAGTTGGGGCTGATAAGAGCAAAGGCTCACGAGTTTGGGCTACAATAATCCCTTTTTACCTCCCTGGCACGCGATTCTGAGATTCTGATGCCATCATCGGATCTAAGGGTAAGGTTCAAGCCTTTCTTTTATGTCTTTTTACTGATCTGTTTGTCTATAGTGACTTCAAGCACTGACATCGAGCAAGACTAAGGCCAATGAAGCTCTAAGTAAATTTGAATTGCGACGACGATGTCAAAGAAGATGAAGGTCGCTGTTGAAGCATTGAGTGAATTTGTATTCCTCCGACTCGCTTTGAAACATCACAATGCAGTACCTTGATTACTATCGGTCTAGACTCTTTCAAATTGGGTTCATCTTCCCGCAATTACAACTTTCGAGTTCTGGCGCATGTCCAATCTTCGAATTAGCACACCAATTATCGTCGATTCCAAGTTAAGGCTCTAACCTTTCTTCTATCTGTTTCCACTTATCTGTTTGTGATCATGAACTTAAGCGCCGATGTCAAAGAAGATGGAGGCAGCGATGAATTTGAACAAAATGGATATCAAGACCAATGTCAAAAGGGCACCACAACTCTGAAGTCTTCCTGGAACATCCTCACCGATGTCCTAACTTCAGAAACGCCAATGTCTTGATCATCCGCACTACCAATTTCACGGCCCCAGTGCCTCGAAGCCCGAAGTGGGATCAGGTTCCTAACTCTAAACCCCCCTGGCACATCCTTGCTGATGTCCTGACGTCAGAAACATCGATGTCCCAATCATCCATGCTACCAATTTCATGGCCCCAGTGCCTCGAAGCTCACCACCACCGAAGTGGGATCAGGTTTCTAATATTTTTTGGTATCTAAGATTAAACATGATATTTCAATATCTTGCTTTATACTAGTTCACGGGTTACCTCAAATAAGAGGGCATGATGATGGTGCTAGAGCACCATATCCAAATCGCATTTATCTGATTGTTTGAATCAAATTCGTCATATCATTAGTCATAATTGCATTCAGATTATTATTATATTTCATTACCTGAAATCAAATGTGGCATTTGCTGAATTTTATGCATTGACCAGCAATTAACTTGCATGGTTTAAATGGGTTCAAGGACTAATATATGTTCATCCCTATTTGCAATATTTCTTACATCAATTTTATTATTCGAAAACGATCACACATGCACTATATCAAGGCATGACCCTCGTATGTCGCGGTATCGTCACTATAGCCGTTATTGCCTATTATGCACCGCTTTAGAAACTTGCATGGAAGCATAAGCATGTACTATGTAGCTAAGCATCATTTGTGGCATTGCAGAACTCACTATCATGAATGCCTGTTCATATACATATGAGTTCAAAACAACATGTCATACCTTCTTAGATACATAAATTCATGAGTTCCCAATACAACCTTAGACTTGTCATTGGATCAACTTGGTTTTTGTAACTGGTTCAAATACAAAAGATGCAGGCCTATTACATTGTCATCTTTCAATTTGTTCTTAGCTATTGGCAAAGTGTTCACTAATTGCATTGTTCTTTGCATGATTGGATCTTCCCACTCTATAAGCTTGAATAGATAAATATGGTAGATTTGAACAGTCTACTTCACTTCAAGTGCGAAACTCATGTCAGAGCGAGTAGTGAATTATCTATTTCACAGTGCTACTTTGGCTGAAATATATGTAAGTTTATTCTAATTCTACTTTGCTAACCACTATGCGTTCTACATATAATGTGGGGAGAAAGCATTTACCTAATATAAACTGTTGACTTCCCTCTCGACAAAATAGAGATGGCATAGAAGTAGTGGTATCGGTCAATTTCCTTATTTCTATTTAAAATAAACAATGATATTTGTTATCTTTGTTGAAAATATGGCAGTGCATGACAAAAACAGGGAGCTGCTGGAGAACATCCAACAATATGTGTTCCAAACGAGTCAGCCCAGACTAAAGGGCATGACCACCTATTAAGGGTTCAAACACTCCAATTAACAAGGATATTACTCCGACTAGTACAACACACATTGCTTTTATAATAACATGTCTCTTTGGAATTTGTATATGTTTCCCTCTTACAACAAATGATAAGCAGGAGCCATTGAGACCACAAATCTGATCCGCTTTAGCAGTTGTACAAACTGCTGTTGTTTGTTGAAATATACTTCCACCAAATGGAACAAGTACAATGTGCCAGAACACATTCCACTACAGATTGGTTTAATAACAATCACATTCTGATTGCCTTTGCCTTCTGGTATTCAATGTTTAAGCATATTTAATATTCACCCTCCTTGATACGAAGGCCCATGGTAGTAATATTTGCAACATATTTATTCACGATTATTGCACTTAATGTGTACAAATATGCAACTGCCCGTACATACTATGTTTTCACTTAAATACCACAAGAAACTCTTGGAAATACTTTTCGCAGTGCAAATCAAAACTCTCCTACTGGAATTGCCACTGCACCAAGGCATAAGGGATTCCCTTGCAATCCTACTTTTTGGTTTTCACAATCAAAGAAATGATTGATGATATAATCTATTTTTATATAACTATGCTCTCAAATTGTGAGACGTTTGTTTTCCTTGTGCAAGGATTTCACTACAGGAATAGCAAAACCTGCAATCGTGACTTTCCACCTCAGATCGGAAAGTAAGCTGGAATCAAAGCAGACCTAGTAGCAATTGTCCATAACAAAGGACCACACTTGCACGCTGCTATCTTTTATTACTATTAGAGACCGAAGTCTGAAACTTCGGATACTTGCCATTACAAAGAGGTCGAGGTCTAACACTTCGGATACTTGCAATTCGAAGAAACCGAAGTTTGACACTTCGAATACTAGCAACTTCAAAGAGACCGAAGCCTAACACTTCGGAAACTTACAATTTCAAAGAGACTGAAGTCTAACACTTTGGATAATGACAATCTCAAAGAAACCGAAGTCTGACACTTCAGACACTTACCACCACGAAGAAATCGAAGTCTCATCCTTCAGACAGTCTAAAAGTCTGACACTTATATGACATGATATCCTTGGGCCATATTTTACATGATTCTAGATGATTACACATACTTCAAATATGGCCTTATGAGTTTGTTGACCAATGTGGTATAATCTGGTTGGATCAACTTCATCTCCACTTCCCGGAATGCATTTGCCGGACTAAATCGGCATGATTCACATTCGCCCAAAATGGGTAACTTCAAAGTTATCTTAACCTATCTAATGAGGGTTCAACACCGATAAATTAAAAGAGAAATCTCTAACGATTGAATCTTACTTCTATATTATGCTTCCATATTTTGGAATTCCTGTATTTTCATTGGGCAGGAACTATATACCATGAGTTACATTCCAAAGAGTATATACAAACATATGCACTCCACCTCGTGGAGCGAAGTCTATATTCCAAATTAAAGAGCTGGGGTTAAAGAAAACCCAAGAATCATTAGAAACTGAAGTCCAACACTTCAGATACTTTGTAATCATCAGAAATCGAAGTCCAACACTTTGAATACTTTACGACCACCAGAAACCGAAGTCTAATACTTCAGATACTTGCTATCTCAAAGGAACCGAAGTCTAATACTTCGGATAGTCTGAAAATCTATTTACCGTAGATAATTTTTAATGATTCCTACTAATACTAATGATTTTTCAATTGGAATTTGTGCATGTTCCTCTTATGCAGGAACTAGATAATGCCCAAGTCGGCAAAGTGACAGCTTCACATGACTACCTCAGCTCCTAAAACGCCGAGTTTACCTTCCGAGCTCCTACGCTTAGTAATGAGAAAATCCGATTTCGGAAGATTTCGGTTGGCCCCCCGACTTGACTAGCCACCAAGCCGCTGAGGGTCATTTCGCGGTCACATCCAGCCGAGGTTATGTTGTTCACTCTGACCGCCGGGGTAGAGGAGAAACTCCCTTGGCTAAGCCTTTTCTCCGAAGTAGATGGCGCCGCCAACATGATTGGATTCTACCTCCAAGCTCCCGCACTTGGTTGATCGAATCTCGACGCCTCAATAGATTCCCCCACTGAGTTCTTAAGATTGGATGAGGAGAACTTCGACATAACACCTCGGTTTTCTGATGAGGTATACATTTTCATACTTTAATCAAACTACATTCCCTTATGAACCAATAATGGGAAGTTTGTTGTCCAAAGAGGACAACACCTATTGTCTATCGTATAATTCCATCAAACTAGTGAGAATAAGACTTGAATAAGCACACCTACTTCCACTTCTCCTTATCTAAACGATAGGAGCATGAGAAACATATGAGATTTTTCCCAACTTGGGCAAAGTGCTGCCTCCAAAGGTACCAAAAGCAGTTCCATGATGACTGCACACCTCAATTGATGTATAATTTAAGACGTATAATAGTGTTTATTAAAAACACCTGAGTATTAGTCAATCTCAAAGATCCTGCAGTAACTCAATCCGCTGATAGGATTTACTTTTGATATATACATACATGTTCTAGACTACTTGTCTTCTGTTTTGTATGACTAAGGATTTCAGCAATACCGTGGTTCCCCTTCCAAACTCCTACGCTCAGTTGAGGACGGATCTCGACATCTCGTCAGGTTTTCTCGCTAAAGCACTTAAGCTCAGATGAGAACTTTGACATCACATCTCAGCCCTCTGACAAGGTATACATTTTCATGCTTTATGCTTATCATTTTTCTGAACCTAAGCGGCACATGAGGCCAATTTGAAATAGTCGCGACAAGCTCGCAAAGGGATTTGCTCCCAAACATATATCCCCAACACACAAGCTAGTTCGGTATGGAGCAATACAATCAAAACATGTATGTTTACATTGTGCACATCTTGTATTTCTTGACTAACACATGCAGGACAACAACTCTATGAGGGTTAACTATGCTTCTAAGTCGACTCCATATTACAAGAGCAACCAACTTGAGGGCTTTTGATCCGAACCTATCATAGGCCCGGGAACCATTTAATGGGCTCTAACAAGCTGGCCCAATGGACATGACTATATAAGCCTAATGTTGTCACCTCTACAAGGTATGCCTCTTCTAACCCTAGCACCCACCTCATTCTTGTACTGACTTGAGCATCGGAGTGTATGCAGGTGGCCACCACCCACATCTTCCACCGGAGTCCGAGGCGGCACTTCCATAGTTACAGTTATTCCCACCATTCCACCACCGCGAGGTATCACCTTCCTCCTACTCTGAGATCCACTCCAGATCACAAATTTTTTTAATTTATTTGTTTTAGTCAAAAGGGACTTATAATTAGGAACATAGGTAGTATAAGAAGTTTTTAAAATAATTAATTATTCAGTCAAAAAAATTAATTACTTTGATTTTCAAAATAATAAATAATAAGTAGAATTATTCTGTTTCAATTTTGTTTTATTTTAAAATAATAAATACTCACTCCATTCCTTTTTATTTGTCCATTTTTAGAAAAACTTTGTTACTATTTATCTGTCGTTCTCAAAGTTAAAGATAACACTAATTACTTTTTTTGTCAATTATACCTTTAACTATTTATTGTAGAGAGAAAAACAAGTGTAATGGGGTAATAAACAGTCAATGGTGTCACATGAAAAAGGTCAATATTTTCATCAAGAACAAGAAAATTTATTGGTTTCATTGGTTTGTGTAAAATAATCTTAAATGACATCTAAAAAAGAATGGAGGTAGTAACAGGTAGACACTACAAGAAACCACGGGTATACCGACGGCTTATTACCGATGGCCAGGACCTGTCGAAAAAAAGTGCCTTTTCTGACGGCTTTTAGCCGTTGGTAAATGTAGCTGATCGTACTCTAAACATTACCGACGGCTTTGACAATCAGTAATGTTACCGACGGCTATAGCCGTCTGAAAACACGAGTTTTTTTAGACGGATCCAGGCCGTCGATAATAGGCCCGTCGGAATACCCACGATAACGTTTAGTTTGCCGCTCTTTTTTGAATGCCGACAGTTTTTGCCCGTCGGTAATGGAACTTTGCCCGTCGATAATGTCGCATTGTTTAATGACGGGCGTGAACCATCGGTATATACATATTTGGCTATCGGTATGCTTCGTTAATCAAGCAGAACACGACCTTCTCTCCCTTTCACTGTTTACAAACGCTCTCTTATCTCTTTCCCTCTATCGAACGTGAGTCCGGCCACCACATCGCCGCCAGCACACGACCACCACCACCGTCCCTGTCTCTCGCCCACCGTCTCGGCCACCATCTCTCACTATCTATCTGTTGCGGTCGCGACCACAACCTCCCTTTCTCCCTCTTCTTTTGTCCACCGCAGCCACTGCTTCCCCACCACCCACATCATTCGTTTAGCTGAGGTATATCTTGGTCATGTGATTTGTCGTTCGTCTATTTGGATTTTTGCTCACTGGTTTTGCTCATTGATTTGTGGTTTGCTCATATTTTTACTCACATTTCACAGTTGCACGATGATGCTTGTTTGAATAGCAGATTTCTCTCATTCTCCCCCTTTCTTACTTACTCAGTTGCAAATCTCCACCACAATCTAGTTAGTTCCTGCTATTCGCTTCTTTTCCTCTCTTTTTTGTTCTGAAATACCCTTGCTGCTTAATTTCTTAATATTGATAGCTCTACTAAATTGTGTGCTTGCAATGAAAACAATGATGCATGGGTTGGTACTGAAGTTTAGGCTTGGCTACTATAATGATTATAAAAATCTGTTGCTAAGAATTGTTTAGATTGAACCATGTTGATTTGTTTCTCCATAGATATTTATTGTATAGACATTCAAATATCTTGATATGTTGGATGCTCATTTTGGTATCTGTATCATTCTTTGTCATGACCTCTACTAAATTAGTCCTTTAGATGGATCATATTAATATATATGATCTCCAAAAGTAGGGGCTAAATATTTGAAAACATTGTTCTTTTCAGGTATATTTGGTTGGAGGGGGAAAAGAAAGAGAGGGTTAATTTTTTCACCACTCCGCCGTGCCACCACAGCCGCCACCACCGCTCCACCGCGCCACCACAGCCAGTACCACAGCCGCCACCACTGCTCCGCCGGGCCACCACAGCTACCACTGCCGCACCTCCACCACTTTGCCCCACCACCACAGTCGGCACCACCGCTCGTGCCTCTACGACTACTCTGCGATCTAGGTATGCACTTTAACGAAATGTCGGTTGACTCACTAGGTAGAAAAGGGTTGTCTGTTGACCTCCACACCAACATATTTATTTGATTTCCTTCATAGCTCTCTCTACAAAGGGAATTTTGAAGTGTATTGTGTAATTGTCTAATTGATATGTACTATGTAATTGTCTGTAAATGAGTAGACGTATGTATTGTACTCTATAATATACTAGCGGCAAGACGGGCACTGTCTTTCCGCATTTCTATTTAATGATTTAATGATTTATATTTGAATGTTTTTAGTCTAAGTGCACGTTTGAGATAATATATGGCATAAATTTTTCAACCTATTGCACAAACCACTCCATATAGTCAAAGCAAGGTTGTATTGTTGTTTTTACCTCAACCAACTTACCTTCACCTATGTTGTAGTACATGTGGGATCTGTCTTTGAGAAACATAGTTGTTTTACCTCAGCCAATTAAATTAGTATTTACTTTTAAATAAATACTTAATTATATAGACACATGACAATAGATTAGAACATACGTGAATGCACAGTAGTAGTGTTATGCTCTCTGACAGTGCTATTTGAATTGACTTTAATTGCTGGTATGTAAATTAACTTTTGGTTTCAGCCACCTTTAACCAAGAATGTCTTTATCTTTGGCAGTCATCCTCATGTAAAATTCCAAATAATTTAAAATAAGTTACTTGAACCGCCAAATTTGGAGATTCTTTGAGTGCAAAATAGTGACAACACAAAACCATTCATCAGCCAATGATAAAACACAGTGCTAGCAAAAGTTGTATCCCTTCCTTCCTAACTTTCTCCAAGAACACAAAGTGGAACACAAAAACTGATAAGTTTTCATCTTATGTGAATTTAGAGTGATTAATTGAATTAAATACATGAGGAATTGAGAGAGTTGAATATATATTGAGCTTAAACTTTGAAATTCTTTACACTTGGTTGATTGATTGCATATTTTAACTCTTACATTATTCTCATGTATATTGCACTTGAATTGTTAGGAATGGAAACTAAACCAAAAGAAGACACTCTCAAGAATTCAATTAAAGGCAAATAAGATGATTCGTGAGAGCATAAGATTCGAAGGCAGCCAAAAATGCGGGAAAAAAGCCAAGTTATTGAGTATGCGCGTGACACGCATTTACAAGTAAAGTAATGCGCATGACGCGCATTTATGTAAATTGGTTCTGTCTTCCATTGCGCATGACGCGCACGGATCATGAAGGATCTGCGCGTGGCCAGCGCATCGCTGTCTGCAAAGCGCCTCGGTCGCGGCGTGGCCGCGGTGTGATCGCATGACGCGCCTTTGTCTTTGCAGAATCTGTATAATTAGATATTTGTTCACTTTTTAATCATCTTGGACCTTTTTCTAACATCAGAAACACTGAGGAGAAAGATTAGGAGTTCTAGGGTTCCATTGTTCTTCATCTTCAAGGAGGATTAAATCTTGGGAACAAGGTTTGGATCATCAATGGAGTTGTTTTCTTCCATATGTTTGTTTTCTTCTTTCACTACTATGAGTAGCTAAATTCCTTAGATTAGGATGAGATGAATCATGTACAAACTCTTATGTAGTTAGTTCTCTTATATTAATACAAGTTTATGTTATGTAAATTGAGTTTCTAATCTCTATACTTCATGCTTTTCAATACTTGATCACTATTGCATTGATTTTGGGTTTTTCATCTTTATTGGAAAATAGGATGAATGAACTTGAACTGAGATTAGTAATCATAATCATGATGATTATAGGAATATAACTTGTGGTTATGTGTTCTAATGAATCATTGATCTTATTGCTTAGTCTAATCATTAATCACCTAAGGGATTAGGGATTGTGGCTAGAATAAAGGGTTTATGAGGCAAGGGATTGTCCTTAGGCTAATTCAGTTGATTCGAACTTCAATTTATATGAAATTACTTAAGTTAATGATGAACTAGTTACATAAGAGCAAGTACAAGAGGATTCAAATCCTAGTTGTTTTCTAATACTTTAACTTGTTCAAAGTTACAATTACAATCAAAATATCCAAATCATTTCCGTTCAAAGTAATTACACACTTATTCTTATTGATAACCGTCATAATCCCTGTGGAGACGATACTCTATTCATTACTATATTACTGGTTGCGATTGGTGCACTTGCCATAAAAAGTAGTGTATAAAATACGCTAACAAGTTTTTGGCGCCGTTGCCGGGGATTGTTGATTTGATTGTCAACAAGGCAAAGGAGTTACTACTTTGAACAATTTTACAGTTTTATTTCTAGTTAGTTAGTTTTTGTGGATATACTTTATCTTGTTTAAAAATACAGCTGTTGTGTGCTTAATCATCTTTCTAGTTGTTATGTATGCGAGGAAACAGGACATCTGAATTGGTGTTTGATCAGGAGATAGAAAAGACAAAGAAAAGCAAATAGGAAGAAGGCTAAGAAGGCAAGGCGGCAGAAAGAACGACAACAATCTCAAGCTTCGCCTACTCATACTCGGTACAGGAAGAAATGGCGTAACCGCCACCTAGGCGTACTCTTGGTGATTTTGGCGCGAAACAACAGGAGAGATTGGCTATTGGATACCAACCAGTGGAGGCCAATGCATTCGAGATCCGAACTTCTCTCGAGTGCACTCAAGCAAAATCGCTCGAGGTGAGAATGAAGACCCCAACCAAGACTTGGTGAATTTCTTTGAAATATGTGGAACTTTGAAGGTGGGCGGTGTTACAGAGGAAGCAAAGAAAGCGAGATTATTCCCTTTTACTTTGAGGGATAGGGCAAAAGGTAGCTAAGTTTATTACCCCAGGGAAGTATTACTACCTGGAATGACTTAGAAGATAAATTCATGGATCGGTTTTTCCCACCGCCAAGTTTGTCAAGAGGAGAGCTGAAGTGAGTAGCTTTGAACAAAAGATGGTGAAACCTCTATGATGCTTGGGAAAGATTCAAGGTGTTGTTGAAGAGATGTCCTGGTCATGGTTATGATGACTTGTGCCAAATGCAAATGTTTTGTCATAGGTTGAGGCCTAACACAAGAATGATGCTTGATGCTTCATGAGGCTCAATGAATTCAAAGACGGCTGAAGAAGCAAGAGAACTAGTGGAGGCAATGGTCTCAAATGATTATCTTGTTCACCATGATAGAGGAGCACAAAGCAAAAAGGGTATGTTTGCGCTAGAGACAAGTGATGCTATTTTGGCTCAAAACAAATTAGTATCACAATAACTTGAAACCCTTACCAAAGAACTTAAAGATTTAAGAGCAGGATCTTCTTCAACCGCACAAGCTAAAGCGGTAACTGATGCTAAGAGGTGTGATTTCTGTGGTGGAGGGCATGAAAATGGGCAATGTGAAGCCCAAGGTGAGCTTAGTGAGGAAGCCAAATACATGGCAAATTTCCAAAGGCAAGGAGGGAATCCATATTCCAACACCTATAATCCAGGGTGGAAGAATCATCCCAACTTTTCTTGGAAGCAAAATGATGCTCCTCAATCAATGACCTCCATGACAGCAGAATCAAAAGATAAGCAATCTGACTTAGAGAATGCTCTCACTCAGTTTATGAAGATGACTCAAACAAACCTCCAAAGTCATGAAGCTCATTTCAAGAATCAAGATGCATCCATGAAAAACCTTGAAAATCAGATTGGACAACTTTCCAAGCAACTTGCGGAGCAATCCAAGGGTAAGGTTTCTGCAAACACTGGTGAGACAATCCAAAAATGAGTCTTGTAATCTTTGTTACTCTGAGAAGTGGAAAGGTGGTAACACCATCTATGGTGGAACCATTAATCCCTGAATGTGATGATGCAAATGACAAGGTGATGTTGGATGAGGAGTTGAAGAGAAAAAATGAGGTGATTGATGTTGAAGAAGTTGAAAAGGAGAGTGAGAAAAAGAAAAATGATGATAAAAAGAGTTCGAGATTGGTGGATGAAGGTTCCATCCTCAGAAGAACAAAAGCTGAAATTTTGAAGGATGGGAACAAGCCTCAAATTCTTCCTCCATATGTGAGACTTCCTTATCCTCAAAGGGAGAACAAGAAAAAAGAAAAGGAGGAGCAATATTCAAGATTTCTGGACATTTTTAAGAGGTTGCAGATTAATATACCTTTTGCTGAGGCTCTTGAGCAAATGCCTACATATGCCAAGTTTATGAAGGAAATTCTCACAAAGAAGAAAAAATTGAGAGATGAAACAATTACCTTGACTGAGGAATGCAGTGCAATAATTCAACGGAAACTTCCTCCAAAGCTCAAAGATCCCGGTAGTTTCACAATTCCCTGCACTATAGGGGATATAACTATTGGGAAGGCATTATGTGACTTAGGAGCAAGTATCAACCTCATGCCACTTTCTATGTTGAAGAAGTTGGGGACAGATGATGTGAAGCCTACCAGGATGTCGCTTCAATTAGCAGACCGATCAATTAAATATCCTTACGGTATTATGGAGGATGTCTTGGTGAAGGTGGATAAGTTCATTTTTCCACCGATTTTGTTATTACGGACATGGAGGAAGATCACGAAGTTCCTCTTCTATTGGGAAGACCCTTTCTTGCAGCGGTAGAGCTCGGTGGATGTGCAACAAGGCCAACTAATGCTCGAGTTCATGATGAGAAGGTGACCTTCAATTTGTTTGAGGCAATGCAACATCCAACCGATAGAGATACTCAGAAGCAGACATCGATTACTTGGTGGAGGAAAATTTCTCTCGGCATTATCCTTCAACTCCTCTTGAGAAAGTACTAGTACAAATTTGTTGAAAATCTTTGTGAGGAGGATGAAGAGGAAATAGCGAGAATGTGTGAGACAGGTTAGCGGCACTAAGTACAGAACAAGTCGCGAATTTGAAAAGAGAAGAATTGAAAAAGAAGAGAGGTCGGCTAGAAAAGCGAGAAAATTGAGTTGAAACCACTTCCTCCCACTTGAAGTACAGATTCCTTGATGATGATGAGGAAAGTCCAGTTATTGTGAGCAATTCATTGTCAAACTTGGAGGAAGAAAAATTGATGAGAGTATTGAGGGAGTACAAGACAGCAATAGGTTGGTCTATTTCCGACTTAAAAGGTATAAGCCCGGCATTCTGCATGCATAAAATTCTGTTGGAGAAAGAATATAAACCGGTGGTGCAACCTCAACGGAGATTAAATCCAACAATGAAGGATGTGGTCAGAAAAGAAGTCCTGAAGCTTCTTGAAGCGGGTATGATTTATCCCATTTCGGATAGTGCATGGGTGAGTCCAGTGCAAGTTGTTCCGAAGAAAGGAGGGATGACGGTGGTCAAAAATGAAAAGAATGAGCTCATCCCTACAAGAACAGTAACCGGATGGAGAATGTACATAGACTACCGCAAGCTCAATAATGCCACAAGGAAATACCATTTTCCATTGCCTTTCATGGATCAAATGTTAGAAAGGTTAGCAGGCCAAGCTTTTTATTGTTTTCTTGATGGCTATTCTGGGTATAACCAAATTGCGCTAATCCGAGGACCAAGAAAGACAGCTTTTACTTGTCCTTTTGGTGTGTTTGCATCTGCGTCGGATGCCATTTGGATTATGCAATGCTCTGCAACTTTTCGTAGGTGCATGCTCTCCATATTCTCGACATGATTGAAAGCTCAATTGAAGTGTTCATGGATGATTTCTCTGTTTTTGGCTCATGTTATGATCTGTGTCTATCCAATCTAGCTTCGTTCTTAAGAGTCACGTGAACACCAATTTAGTGTTAAATTGGGAGAAATGCCACTTTATGGTTAAAGAAGCGATTGTTTTAGGACATAAAGTTTCAGCAAAGGGAATTGAAGTGGACCAAGCAAAGATTGAGGTAATCGAGAAGTTACCACCTCCTCGTGAATGTCAAAGAGGTGAGGAGTTTCTTAGGTCATGCGGGCTTTTATAGAAGATTTATTAAGGACTTCTCAAAGATTGCAAAGCCAATGTGCAATCTCCTTGTTAAAGATTCGATTTCAAGTTTGATCAAGACTGTTTGAATGCTTTTAATGTGTTGAAAGAAAAAGTGGTTTCCTCTCCTATTATAGTGGCTCTCATTGGAGTTTACCATTTGAACTCATGTGCGATGCAAGTGATTATGCAATCGGGGCTGTTTTGGGACAAAGAACAAAAATTCTTTCATGCTATTTATTATGCTAGCAAGGTCTTGAATGAGAATCAATTGAATTATGCCACCAATCGAAAAGAATTGCTAGCTATAGTATTTGCTTTGGAGAAATTTCGATCTTACTTGATTGGATCGAAAGTCATTGTCTATCTTGATCATTCGCCATCAAATACCGCTCACTAAAGTTGATTCTAAGCCTCAAATGCCTTAGATGGATATTGTTCTTTGAGGAGTTTGATTTGGAAATAAAAGACAAGAAAGGAAGTGAGAATGTGGTAGTGACCACTTATCAAGGCCGGAAAATTCTGAAGTAACAGTCAAGGAGAAAGAGATTAACGAAGAATTTCTGATGAGCACTTGTTGATGGTATCCGAGAGGCCATGGTTTCATTGATATGGCTAACTTTAAGGCAACAAGTGTGATACCAGAGGATTATACTTGGCAAAGAAGAAGAAACTCTTTAAAGATGCAAATTTCTACATTTGGGATGATCCATTTTTGTTTAAAGCGGGCCCGATGGGTTATTGAGAAGGTGTGTCACATCCGAGGACGCACAAAGTATCATGAAACATTGTCATGATTCACCGTATGGAGGTCATTATGGTGGAGAAAGAAGCTGCAGCCAAGGTGCTACAAAGTGGGTTCTTTTGGCCAACGCTTTTCAAAGATTGTCATGAATATGTCAGCGATGTGATAAGTGTCGGCGCCGCGAAGCATTTCCAGGAAAAATGAGATGCCCCTCAATAGCATTTTGGAAATTGAACCATTTGATTATTGGGGTATTGATTTCATGGGGCCTTTCCCATCATCTTATTCCAATTTATACATTTTGGTGTGTGTTGACTATGTCACCAAATGGGTTGAGGCATGTGCTTGGTGTAGCCAATGATTCCCAAACGGTGGTCAATTTTTGAAGAAAAACATATTTTCCAGATTTGGAGTGCCTAGAGTGCTCATAAGTGATGGGGGCACGCATTTTTGCAACAAGTACTTGGAGACATTGCTGAACAAGTATGATGTAAAGCATAAGGTTGCCACTCCCTATCACCCAAAAACTAGTGGGCAAGCTGAAGTTTCGATAGGGAGATAAAGAAGATTTTGGAGAAAGCAGTTGGTGCTTCAAGGAAGGATTGGTCAAAGAAGCTTGACGATGCTTTGTGGGCCTAGGACAAAGATTCAAAACGCCATTAGGGTTCTCTCCTTATCACCGGTTTATGGGAAGTCATGCCACTTACCATTAGAGTTGGAACACAAGGCATTTTGGGCCATAAAATTTCTGAATTTTGATTCCAATTTGGCTGGACAAAAGCGTTTGCTGAAATTGAATGAGCTGGAGGAAATGGGGTTGATGGCTTATGAGGATGCAACCATTTACAAACAAAGAACCAAGGCTTATCATGACAAGCAACCGTGAGAAGAGACTTCCGGCCAGGTCAGCGTGTTCTACTCTTCAATTCAAGACTGAAACTTTTCCCAGGCAAGTTGAAGTCCAAGTGGTCGGGACCATTTATAATCAGATAAGTTTTTCCACACGGAGCAGTGGAATTAGAAGATCCCGGCTCCACAAGAACTTTCAAAGTTAATGGGCAAAGATTGAAGCCATTCTTTGGAGGAGAAGTCTCCAGGGCAAGAGTAGCCCTTGTTTTGCAGGATCCATGAAATAACCAAGCGTCAAGCTAGTGACGTTAAAGAAGCACCCATGGCAACAAGTTTGCCCTAAAAAAAAAAAAAAGATTACTGCTGCAGGTAATGCACGTGACGCGCAAGTAGTGCGCATGACGTGCATTTGGCAATTTTTGCTTCTGTCTCAAATGCGCGCGACGCGCATTTACACTGCGTAATCTGCGCGCGACGCGCATAGGACCTGATGAGTGACTCTGAAACAGGGCAGCTGATGCGCGCGACGCGCAACAAAAGCGCATGACGCGCATTTTTTTAATTTTGCCTCTGTGACCGTGCGGCGTGACGCCGCAAATACACATGAATTGTTGCGCGCCACGAGCAACCTGGCTTACTAAAGGGAGGTGTTCGCGCAGCTCCCTCATTTCACTCACTCAAAAATCATTTCTTAACAAACCCTAACTCTCAAAACTTCAAACCACTCAAGCTCAAATTGCATAGAGATTAATCTTCACATTTTCTTCACTTCATACATCATTCATCCTCAAGTAAGTGATTTCATGACTTCCTTTTTCTAATTTTTAGTTTTCCTTCATCTCCATGAAGAAAGTTGTCGAAAATATGAAGTTCTTGCTTGAAGTTTGATGTTGTTGTTGGGAGCTGTTTATTTCTTATGCAATTGAGCTGTGAAAACTTGAATTTTTCTTATTTTGGGAAGTTTTGCATGATGAAGCCATTGTTGGTTTGTTAGATGCTTTTGTGTGCACACAATGTGTTTGATAAAATGCTTATGAGAGTATAGGGAATAGAACTTGATAATGAGCCAAGCCATACTTCATGTTTACGCCATAGATTGTTTCAAATGACAAAATTTGGTTGTCCTCAATCAAATAATTGTCAAAATTATTAGATGACCAAAGGTTTGTCTAATTGCAACTTAGTGCATAAGGAATTTTTTTTTTTTTGTCAAAAACCATTGAGATTTTCAACTTTTGCAAGAATTTTAATATGAAAATATGAATTGCATTGGTAATCTCTTTGTTGGAAAACCATAGTGGTGAAGTGATAATGCTCATAGAATTTTAAGATGTTTGTGTTGGTACTAACATAGAAAACAATTTTTGCACAAATCTTCGTTCTATGTGCAGGGAACTATGGCTCGTAATCCAGAGAAACGCAAGAAGACAACTGTCTCTTCTTCTTGTGGAAGTATTGATTCCCACTTGTCCAGATCTTTGGCGTGCCAAGACCGTTATGCCTCAATTCCTACAAAAAAAGAATTTGTGAGGGAGAAGGCATTTCAGTTAAGTGCCAATGATTTCATGGAGATCCAACATAACATTGGGCAAAGACATTGGGAAGCTTTTACCTCTTTTCCCAAGACAACTAGCAAAAAGCTAGCAATGGAATTTTGCAAATGCTTATCGAGTGGAGATGGTGACATCCCTGCCGCGATGCTAGATATGTGAGTTATGTAAGGGAAAGACAATTCCATATGATCCCCATACAATCAACCAATTTGTTTGATTTGCACGATGTTGAAAATTGTGGCTATCGAGCCGTAAATGTCTTGAACTGAGTCGATCAACAGGCCATTTGGCATTTATTAATCGCACCAGGACAAGATTGGGTGAGGAACCAAGATGGGTCGCCCAGGAAAAATAGAAGAGCGGTGACTCCCACCGCAAAGGCATGAGGCGTATTTGTACTTCATACTTTCCTCCCTTGCGCCAATGTGTCAGAGTTGACTACATATAGGGCTACCCTGGTATATGCCATCATGAATGGTGAGCCGGTAAATGTGGGCCAAATTTTAGCTCACAATTTATACAATACGGCTCATGAAAAGGTAACCAGATCTTGGTCGAGCCACCTCTCTCATTCAGCTCTTATGTGAAAGGGCCCGTGTGAAGATCCCAAGCAAGGAAATTAAAGAAAATCCAATACATCCAGGGATCCTCATAACGGGTGATTGGATTCGGAGGAATTCAATCCCACTTGACCAGCCACCTCAACATCCTCAGCAGCATCACCAAGAACCGGAGGAAATGGGGGAGGCCCAGAATATGTTTGTAGATCCTCCGGTTCCAAATTACCCTACGATGGCTGATTTTGAGAGATTATCGGCTGATGTCCAGAGGATTGGGAGTCAGGTTGAGAGTATGGCCTTAGAGCAACGGGAAGAAGCACGAGCTCAAAGGCGAGGGATGCAGGCTATTTACAGAGCCATTGGTGCTTACCAAAGTGGCCAGTTAGTGAATATGGACGCCGACATTTTCCAGGAGCCTTACCCTGATGACGAGGCAGGGCCTTGAGCCAGCTCCTAGTTTCTTTCGGCGGTGGCGTCAGGCGGCCCGCCCCATCATTTCACTCGGCCGGTTGAGTCCCATGGCTCACCGCTTTGGTTTTCTACTTTTCTCTTTTGTTTTCTTTTATTTTTCTGTTTAAATATCAATATTCAATGTATTTTGTACTGATTGTTTTTTGGGGAACTCTAATTTCCTTTTCTTGTACCTTGTGTTAAATGAATTTTTGAGTTGAGATGTTGATTTGATAAGTGGAATTTTGGTTTGTTATTTTCATAATCCCCATGATATGCATGCTTATGAATTGTAATGGATACACAATTGGATTGTGACTTTGCATGCCTCTTTTTGATCAAAAAGTTCACAAATAACCCTTTGAAGCATGTTAAGTAAAATTTAACTGCAAGATTCGTTTGTGCTTAATTTCCTCTCTAACCAGTGAGCATTTTGTGCCAAACAGAACTTTTTCTTCTTGTGTGCTTCCGTTATATGTGACAGTCTTCAGAATTTGACCTCGTTCTTAGGGTTTTGTACTTGCATGTTTACACATATTGAGGCAATATTTTTTCTAATACCTAGAGCCTAAATTCACCACCTAATTCATTTAATCCTTTGTTAGCCCGTTTGAGCCTAATTGTCCATTATTTGCGATCTACCTTCATTGCAAGCCTAAGACCAGAATCTCAATTGTCCCTACTTACTTGGAGTTCAGTAGGCCATATTACAACATGTCTTAGCATTTGATTAAGTTTGGGGTTGCTTGAGGGCAAGCAAAGATTCTAAGTTTGGGGTGGATGTACAAGGACTTAAATTGTTCAATTTTGTTTAGAATTTGGACTTGTTCATTGTTATGTTAAAAAAAAAAAATTTAAGAAAAAAAAAAGTCATTAATATGTAAATATTACCTATTGTTCTTAATCAATTGTGTTGGGGGAGATTTGTGTGAATGAATACAAGGGTTTGATATCAATGTCGTGAAGCGGTTTATTTCTTACTCCAAGATTATGAGCCTACTATCCAAATAATTCCTGCCCTTACCTAAGCCCCGTTACAACCTTAAAGGCCTCTTAAATGTGTATTACATTGCATTGTATTTAATTCTTTAGAACTTGGTCAAGCCTATGGTAGGGTGTTGCGTATGATGTGATTGAGAGAACGATCTGACTGACACCTGAGTGAAAGTGAAATATCATTTGTGAGGAGAGTCTGATAAGTTGAGCATAATTGATAATTGTACGTTATATTGCTTGATTTGTTTATTTGGGAGAATTTGGAATTGAGAAAGCAAGTGATATAAGAAGGCATGAATTGTCACCTTTGACAAGTGTGATTAAAAAAAAAGTTGATTGAGCATGTGTTTATGGTGGAGATTGAAAATGCATCCATTAATTTCATTTTGACCCATGTTTTTAA
The DNA here is from genome assembly GCA_037113605.1 of Calophaca sinica. NCBI lineage: Eukaryota > Viridiplantae > Streptophyta > Magnoliopsida > Fabales > Fabaceae > Calophaca > Calophaca sinica. The sequence continues at coordinate 15,753,856 of CM073737.1, forward strand.
TTTAATTTTGCTTGAGGACAAGCAAATTGCCAAGTTTGGGGTTGTGATAAGTTTTCATCTTATGTGAATTTAGAGTGATTAATTGAATTAAATACATGAGGAATTGAGAGAGTTGAATATATATTGAGCTTAAACTTTGAAATTCTTTACACTTGGTTGATTGATTGCATATTTTAACTCTTACATTATTCTCATGTATATTGCACTTGAATTGTTAGGAATGGAAACTAAACCAAAAGAAGACACTCTCAAGAATTCAATTAAAGGCAAAGAAGATGATTCGTGAGAGCATAAGATTCGAAGGCAGCCAAAAATGCGAAAAAAAAAGCCAAGTTATTGAGTATGCGCGTGACGCGCATTTACAAGTAAAGTAATGCGCATGACGCGCATTTATGTAAATTGGTTCTGTCTTCCATTGCGCATGACGCGCACGGATCATGAAGAATCTGCGCGTGACGCGCATCAGTGCAATCTGCAAGCCGCCTCAGTGCGCGTGACGCGCAATTGTGATGCGCATGACGCGCACTGTGCTGCAAAATCTGTATAATTAGATATTTGTTCACTTTTTGATGATCTTGGACCTTTTCTAACATCAAAAACACTGAGGAGAAAGATTAGGAGTGCTAGGGTTCCATTGTTCTTCATCTTCAAGGAGGATTCAATCTTGGGAACAAGGTTTGGATCATCAATGGAGTTGTTTTCTTCCATATGTTTGTTTTCTTCTTTCACTACTATGAGTAGCTAAATTCCTTAGATTAGGATGAGATGAATCATGTACAAACTCTTATGTAGTTAGTTCTCTTATATTAATACAAGTTTATGTTATGTAAATTGAGTTTCTAATCTCTATACTTCATGCTTTTCAATACTTGATCACTATTGCATTGATTTTGGGTTTTTCATCTTTATTGGAAAATAGGATGAATGAACTTGAACTGAGATTAGTAATCATAATCATGATGATTATAGGAATATAACTTGTGGTTATGTGTTCTAATGAATCATTGATCTTATTGCTTAGTCTAATCATTAATCACCTAAGGGATTAGGGATTGTGGCTAGAATAAAGGGTTTATGAGGCAAGGGATTGTCCTTAGGCTAATTCAGTTGATTCGAACTTCAATTTATATGAAATTACTTAAGTTAATGATGAACTAGTTACATAAGAGTTAGTACAAGAGGATTCAAATCCTAGTTGTTTTCTACCAACCAAGTCAATTCTATTTTTACTTTAACTTGTTCAAAGTTACAATTACAGTCAAAATATCCAAATCATTTCCGTTCAAAGTAATTACACACTTATTCTTATTGATAACCGTCATAATCCCTGTGGAGACGATACTCTATTCATTACTATATTACTGGTTGCGATTGGTGCTCTTGCCTTAAAAAGTAGTGTATAAAATACGCTAACAAAAACCACACCACACAGTCAGGAAAATGGATGAGCAGAAAACCAATGAGCAACACAAGAAGGATGAGCTTCGATCAAAAATAGCAGGCAGAAATATCAAATCAAACATGGGACAACAAGCCTAATAGATTTGGGAAAACAGTATAGCAACACAACCATCAAGGCGACAAAAGAATTCCATGTCTGATAAATCAACATTATATAATTAATTATCGCTTAAACAACAAACTATTAAGGACACCAGAATTTTTGTAGACAGATTCAAGTTAAACCACAAATCTTGTCCTAGTGAAATACTAAGTCCTAGAGAAATACAAGTCTGGTTCTTCCGTTGACATAATCTTGAAGTTCCTCCTGAACCATATTTCTCCTGAAAACCAAGAGGGCGATCGACTAACTACAGAAAAGGACACGCCGCTCGCATCGTAGTCACCGAGGAGTGGTTGTGCCGGTTGTCGCTCTGCCGCGGATGAGCAGGAGATAGCCGAGCTGAAGCGGGTCGTGGCCGAGCAGAAGGAGGAGAGTCGTCGGTCGAACGCCATTTTGGCTCAGGTGCTGTAGCGACAGGACCAGATGTACCAGTTGCTAGCTCGCTAGCCGCTTCCGCCTCCGCCTCCTAGTACTGATGATCATGTCGATGATGCAGATGGTGTAGAGCATCTCGTTCTTGATCAGGACTACTAGGACTACTAGTGATGTTTGTACTGATATTTTTTTCATATTTTCGGATTATTTTTAGTTACTGATGCTTGTTCAGATTATTTATTTATTTATTATATTTCTTTTTTAATTTTTTTTGTTTACGTTATCACATTTTTTAATATGGGAATAAGTTAATAATTAAAATTAATCAATTTAATTAAATTAAAATCACTAGTAATAGCTAATTAAATTAATTAAAGAAATTAACTAATTTAAAAAAAAATAAATAAACATTTTTTAATATGGGAATAAATTATTTTTAATAATTAAATAAATAAATAAATAAATAAACTAATTTATTAGTTAATAATTTAATAAATTAAATTAATAGTTAATTAAATTAATTATAGAAATTAAATTAAATAAATAAATCAATTAATTAAATTGAATATAAAAATTAATTAATTAATATAATATTTAAAATAAAATTCGAATTTACCAACGAGTTAATCCATCGGAAATGAATAGCGGCATCACCGACGGGTAAGGCCGTCGGAAATCTACCGACGGCGACACCCTTTGGAAATTATCGTCGGATTATGACCGACGGCAAAAAAAAGCCCGGTAAACATTTGCGACGCGCAATCCGTCGAAAAATTCACGTTACCGACGGTTTTTCGGAGTTACCGACGTCTTTTGGCCATCGATACGCGTGATATTTCTTGTAGTGAGAATTATTCTATTTCAATTTTTTTTAAAATATTTTTCGACAAGAAATAATAAATTATTTTTGTCACTTCTCTTTTTTTTTTATAAATAAAAGTTTAAGTGAGTTGGGTTAGGGGCTCACTAGGGTTAGAGAAAGCCTTAAAGCTCAAAGAGCGCCTACAGATGTACTTACATATTACCCACTAATGATATCCTCATATCGGTAGCGGGATTTGAACTCACATCCTTTTGGGATATGAGTCAAATTCTTACCAAGTGGATCAATATTCGTTGGTTTTTGGTCATTTATCTGAATGTCGAGGTTTATAACACATACTCTTTATATGTTCGAAAAATTAACTTAACAAAGTTTATTGTATACAATTTTTTATTTACAATTTTTTATGGTATTATATTTAAAGAATAAGAACTAAAAGTGTTCACCCTAGTAACATATTTAAAAACAAAAATTTATTAATATTTAAATAATAACTAAAAGAGTTCACCCCAATCAATATTTTAGTAATTATTTTGATGAAAAAGAGAATACAATATAAAAGCATTTCATTGTTGAGGACAATACTTTATTTTATTAATGTATTGTATAAAATTTGACAATGATTCTCAAATAGAACTTAAGAAATTAAACTTAACAAATTGAACTTAATAAAATTTATAAAAAATATATGTTTCAAGTGAAAAAATTATACCCTTAGATATTCGATTAACGAGTAGGAGAAAATATTAAAGTTATTAATTTTGTTAATTTAATTTAAAGAATGTTTTTATTATCTTGCTTACGAATTTCTATTGTTTACAATAAATTTTGTTAAGTTTAATTTTTTTGAACATATAAAAAGTAGATATTTTAAAGTATATGTTTTAATTTTGTTAAGTTTAGTTTTTTCAAGAATTTTATTTATGTTTGTTTTATTCTATTTTACAGGTGTATAAGTATTAATAAATTATTTTCAGGCATTACCAAATAATAAATAAATTATTTTCAATTGACCAATATTGATAAATTTTTCATTATAAAGTTTTTCAGAAAATTAATTGTTGGTGTTCAAACAAGATTTGGAAGAAAAATAACCAGCAACCAAATCAAACAATCCAATCCAAGCAGTAACAACAAGAACAAATATAATTATGTGCAGAAAATTCCAATTTAAAACACAAATCACAACCAAAGAGATGAAGGAGAGGAAATTGACACACAAGATTATTGACGACGTTCGGTCCAACAATGACCTACATCTCTGGGAGAGAGCAACTCTTCATTCCACTATGCATCAATGAGTTCTTTACACCAAGATTAGAAAAGTCCTTCCAGTCTTTTCCAATTTGTTCAAGGTGAACAATCCCAAGACCCCTAGCTATAATAATATCTCTAACACTCAATGATTTTCACTCAAGAATTACAAGAAGATGAAGAATGAATCTCTCTCTATGAATCCCTAAGACCCCAAAAGTGGACAAAGTGTTTACATTGACATCCGTATTCCCTAAAACAAAGAAACAACTTAAAAACGAGTGTGGGCGCGCTTGAATCGAATCACAGGCCTTGTGAATCGATTCAAACCACTAAAAATAGCACTGCACGAGCTTGAACCAAAGTGTGAATCGATTCAAAGCAGTGCACTTCGAATCACAATAGCTTCCAGGACTTGAACTGATGTGTGATTCGAATCATATGAATCATATGACTAATGCAATTCGGATCACATAAACTCTAGGAGCTTGAATTGAAGTTGTGATTCGAATCACAACTCCATGAATCCATTCAAACTCATATGAATCGATTCAAGCCCGAAGAAAACCACTTCCAACGCATTCCAAAGCCTCCCAAACATGATTTTAAATCAATCTACACATTAATTAATTTAAATTTGCACTAAATATGTATTTATTAAATAAATTTATTATTACATATTTTATTTAAACTAAAGAATACCTTAAAGGAAAAACCTATAATAAAATATAGGCTAATTGCACTTTTCATCCCTTAACTTTATTTTAGTTTTTAACTTCATCCCCTAATAATTTTGCTTTTAATTTAAGTCCCTTAAGTTACGAAAGTAATGCCAAGTTCATCCCTTTTGTGGGTAATCCCTTTATTGTGTGTGTATAAGTCATACATACTTTTTTTTTTTGCTCCATTACCTTTTATCATGTTATTTTATCAATAAGAAGTCTGATAGGAGCATGATTTTAACTTTATTGTTTAAAAGGATTACAAACGGAAGGAATGAATTTGGCGTAACTTTCGTAACTTAAGGAACTAATGTGGCCTAACTTTCGTAACTTAAGGGACAAAATGAAAAGTAAAATAGCTAGAGGACGAAATTGGCGTAATTTTTGTAACTTAAGAGACTTAAATGAAAAGTAAAATAGTTAGGGAATGAAATTGAAAACTAAAATAAAGTTAAGGGACAAAAAGTACAATTTAGCCTAAAATAAAACATATATTAGGATTGGGGTGGGGTTGTGGGTCACATCCTCGACTTCACCCCCCAAATTAATATATATATACGGGTTCCAACCCCTACTTTTTGAAAGTTCTCTAATTGCATAATTTATCTTCCAAATTACACTAGTTATGTAAAATCCCCTAGAAAGTGGGTATCACTGATTCACTGTCACATAAACAGTAGAAAAGCAAAAAAGTACGAAAGAGAATGTTTCATCATTTCCAATTTTGCCTTTTAACCTCATCGTCCATTGATAAATTTTTTGATCCAATGGCCATAAACCCCAAGTACTTGGGAACCAAGTAGTCCACCCTAGACGCCGCCTATCTTCCATATATAGGTATTATTTAAAGAAAATCTGAAACGGCAGGGAGGCCATGACCCACATGCGTCCCCCTTCCCTCAGCCTCTTGAGTTCATTTGACTTGTCAATTATTCCTTCCGTCCCATTATAAGTGTCACACTAAGAAGTTTCACACATATTAAGGAAAAGCTATAAATGAATAAAAGAGTATAATGACATGAAAATGATGTACTCATTATTAATTTGAGTGCAAAAATGAAAAAAATAATTAATATTAAATTGAAAACCTAACATGACACTTATTTTGGAACTAATCTTTTTTTTTTTTACAAATGTAACACTTATAATAGGATGGAGGAACAAATGTTCCTAGAGCATAGTCTGTTAGTAAAACATACGTAGCAGCTATGTGGACGCTAGGAGCAGAGCTGTCAATCTGTCCCCCAGCCCATGGGACAGTCCACTAACCCCACACTAACAGTCCTATTTTTTTTGCCCCAACCCACACAACCCACATATTAGAGGGGCTATAGGGACGGAGCTTGAAGAGCCAACCCACATAAAATGATGCTACGTTCCTGAAACAGTAACTCTCGCACGTTCTTTTTTCTTTTTCTTTTTTTTTTTATGGTAATAACTCTCGCATGTTTTTAGATCGATGACACTTTAATTGTTTATCCTGTAACATACATTAAAAATTGGTTTTTCTTGAATTGTGACTGTCAGATTTTTACCAATTTTTTTCCAAGGCTTTGAAACTATTCGGTGCAATCAATATCACATAATTCACCTACCCAAAAAAAATATCACATAATTCACCTGGAGGATGAAGTAGGCGACAACGAGATATGCTTTATATCACTGTATTAAAATTGTAAATACACTCGGTTTAACCTGATTTTAAAATTTAAAAGAATATGATTATCTAAATCATCGTAAGGGGTCTTTTGCAACTACACCTTTTAAACTAAAAATAAAAATTAAGCTTAAAGACAAAGTACTATGATTTTTTTTTGTATATTCAATTCTTTCTATAGCAGGTACCTCATCTCTATCTCTATAATATACAAATCAAAATAACCTCATTAATTATCCTCCAAATGGCAACCTCTAGGAGAATTAGTAACAAATAATACTTATGTGTCATCTTTAAAAAAGGAAAATTGATTACGTTATTAGAAAACAAGTGATCTGGAGAAATGAAATGACAATTATATGCCCATCATGTTTTACAAGATAGGCATAAACGGTTGATTGTTAATTATTTGCAAAAAAAAATTAAAAATTAAATTAAGCACAAGTCAATTTTCGGAATGATACGTGTAACATGTTACAAATTACTGAAAATTGGTACAAAATGCTTATTTCAAATTTAAAAGCTAACTGATATTGTATTTAATACATACAAATAACATAAAACGGATATTCTTTAATGCACCCACGGATTTCTTGATTGCACTCACGTGCTATATTCCTAACAATATCGTCCAATTGATTTCAATCTCCAAAACATGATTAAAATTTTGACTATGGCAGGAACAAAATTCGGTTGATTGATATCAGCCAAAGGTTTAATATGGAATAAATATTCCAAAATGGGCCTCACACACTGCCCAGTTAACTCAATTATTTGACCACCTTTCAATTACCAAAATTTCTCAATAATATTCACGTTAATTTTCCTTTTTTAAATCACTCCGATAGAAAATGAACTTGGTCGCATTTTCTGATTAAATTAACAATTTTTCATTTCAGTTAAAAAGGCTGTTACAAATATGGATTCAAACTTCCATTCAGTAAATTAATCAGATAAATTCTCATTCAGAAAATTAATCACAATCACTTTTTTTTGTTTGGAAGAATTGTAATCACACAATCTCAATCACACAACCGAGGATGGCTCAGGAACAAGAGAGAAACTCTCTAAAACTCAAACACTCAATATTTCATATAACTCAAGCATATCCAATACATGGAAGAGAGTGGCCTTTTATACTAATCCTAGAGGCCTTAGATAGATGGACACAGCTGTAATACAAGAGAAATACATGTGAATGCAAGTTGTATAATCATGTAAGTTGTCAACAATGGTGGCTTGGTGTTGAAAATGGTGACTCTTCACATAGAGGGGTTGGTGGTGATGCATGCGCATGGAGGGGTTGGTGGTGGTGCATGTCTGACTTCTAGATGCAGGCCAATGTATCTGTATCATACTCCCCGGGTTGGATAGAACTCGTCCTCGAGTTTAGATCCGCTTCATCATCTAAATATGGTGAAAGATCAGCGACATTGAAAGTTGCAGAGACACCATATGATCTTGGTATTTCTATCTTATAAGCATTGTCATTGATTTTCTGCATGACTCGGAATGGTCCATCAGCTCTTGGGGACAACTTAGCATTTGGTTGATTTGGAAACCGTTCCTTCTGTAGGTGAATCCATACCAAATCTCCAATTTTAAAAATTTGTCGCTTTCGATGTTTGTGACGCTGAGATTTGTACCTTGAATTCTGTTTGCGAATCCGTTCTCGAACTTGTTCATGCAGTTTCTTGATCTCCTTTGCTCGGTTATCTGCATCTGAACTAAACTGTTGCTTGTATGTTGAAGGAGTTAAATCAAGTGGACTCAACGGACGAGTGCCATAGACTACTTCAAAAGGACATTTTCCAGTGGCTTGATTAGTTGAATTGTTGTAAGCAAATTCAACTTGTACGAGGATAGGATCCCACTGTTTGATTTTTACCAACAAAACTTCAAGTAGATTTCAGCTTCTTGACGGCCTCTGTTTGTCCATCCGTCTGGGATGGTAGCACTCTTGAACTGAAGTTTAGTTCCCATTTTTTCCACAAGGTTCTCCAAAAGTGGCTTAAGAACTTTACATCTCGGTCGGAAGTGATGGTTTTGGAATTCCATGAAGACGAACAATTTCTTTGAAATACGATCAAGAACTTAAACAAAGATCATTGGTCTTCCTGGCAAGGAATGAAATGGGTCATCTTTGAAAATCATCTACCACGACCATGATGGAATCTTTCGACGTTGAGTTCGTGGGAGTCCTAGAATGAAATCCATGCTAACATCTTCCCATGGTGCTTCTGGAACTGGAAGTGGCATATATAATCCAGTGTTTTGGCCTTTAGACTTGGCCAAGTGACAGATTCTACATCTTTGTATATGTCGGTTGACATCTCTTTCCAGTCTTGGCCAATAAAAATTCTCTTTTACTAAAGTCACAGTTTTATCTCGTCCAAAATGACCTGCTAATCCTCCATCATGTGCTTCCCAAATAATAGCTTCTCGTAGCGAGCATTGAGGAATACACAAGGTCTTTCCTTTGAATAAAAATCCCTCATGCCTATAGTAGTCTTGTGAAGAATGAAACTCGGTGGCATTCCAAATTTTCTGGAAGTCAGGATCATCCGGATACAACTCTTTAATTGTTTCAAAGCCAACTACTTTCGTTTGTAGGGTGGAAAGTAGAGTATGACGCCTACTGAGGGCATCTGCTACAATATTTTGAACTCCAGCCTTATGCTTGATCAGAAAGGGGAAAGGCTGTAAATACTCACTCCAAGCAGCATGTCTACGACTAATCTTCTGTTGAGAGTTCAAATGCTTTAAGGCTTCATGATCAGAATAAAGAATGAATTCCTTATTCAACAAGTAGTGGCTCCAATGTTGCAAAGCACGAACAATTGCATAGAACTCTTTGTCATATGTAGAATATCGGAGTTTAGCATTGTTGAGCTTCTCACTGAAGAAGGCTATGGGATGACCTTCTTGATTTAGAACAACACCAATTCCAGTGTTGGAAGCGTCACAGCTAACTTCGAACACTTGATCAAAATTGGGAAGGGCTAACACTGGTGCTTCAATCAAATATTTCTTTAGTTCATCAAAACTTTTCTGTGCGACCTCTGTCCATTGAAACTTGTCTCCTTTTATGTAATCTGTGAGCGGAGCGGCAATTGACCTGAAGTTCTTGATGAATCTTCTGTAAAAGGAGGATAATCCATGGAAACTTCTCACCTCACGGATTGATTGTGGGACAGGCCAGCTATTGATCGCTTCTATCTTTTCTGGATCAACTCATATGCCTTCGGATGTGATGATATAACCAAGAAAAGTAACTTCGTTGGTTAAGAAAGAACATTTTTTCAAGTTGGCATAGAGTTTCTGTTCACGAAAAGTCTGTAGCACTTGTCGAAGGTGCTCCAAGTGTTCTTCTTTGTCCTTGCTAAAAATCAGAATGTCATCAAAATAGACGACGACAAATTTACCAATAAAGGGTCGAAGGACTTGATTCATCAGGCGCATGAATGTACTTAGGGCATTGGACAAACCAAAAGGCATAACAGTCTATTCATAAAGGCCATCTCTGGTTTTGAAGGCAGTCTTCCATTCATTTCCGGGCCTTAGCCTGATCTGATGGTATCCACTACGAAGATCAATCTTTGAAAAGATAGTGGCACCATGTAACTGATCCAATAAATCATCAAGTCTGGGTATGGGAAACCGATACTTGATGGTAATCTTGTTGACAGCTCGACTATCAACACACATTCTCCAGCTTCCATCTTTCTTGGGCACTAGGATTGCAGGAACATCACAAGGGCTAATATTTTCCTGTATCAATCCTTTCTTTAACAATCCTTCAACTTGGCGCTGGATTTCAGCATGCTCATGGGGACTGATTCTGTAAGCTGGTCTATTGGGAATGACTGCTCCGGGAATGAAGTCAACGGCGTGTTGGATGTCTCGCATTGGTGGTAGTCCAGCTGGAACTTCTTCTGGTATAACATCTGGAAACTCTTCAAGTAGCTGTTTAATTTCCACTTGAATGATAGTCTCGTTATTTGACTCGAATAGTAGAATAAAGCTCATGGTTTGAACTTCCTTTGCAGCTTCTTTGAGTTGTTCCTTTGTGACTAAGGACACCAATGGTTTGCTTCTTTCTTGCCTTTATCAAGCTCACTCGGCGATAAAGGAGTTAGCTTGATTTTTACTCCATCTTTGACAAAGGAGTAGGTGTTGGTATAATCGTCATATAGTGCATGACGATCATATTGCCAGGGTGTTCCAAGGAGGAGATGACAGGCATCCATAGGTACAACATCACACCAGACTTGATCCTGGTATTTCTGGCCAATGGAAAAAGTCACAAGGCATCGCTTGTCAACTTTCACTTCACTTCCTTTGCTGAGCCAATGCAACTTGTAAGGGTGTGGATGTATCTGGGTTGGTAGATCCAATTTTTCCACCATGTAGTTGGAAACAACATTTTCACAACTTCCATTGTCTACAATAACATCACAAACTTTTTCGGCAGAAGTGCAACGAGTGTGGAAAATATATTGTGCCTCAACCAAGGTTCTTCCTTTGCTGATACTGTATGCAAGCTTCGTCTGATTACTAAGGATTCACCATGGTCAGCAACAGTGAGTTCTTCATCGTATATTAGATCTAACTCTTCTTCTCCTTCAGGTTCTACTCGAGCCTCCTCTTCTTCTGAAATTTCATAAGCTTCTCCTTTGATGATGGTAATGGTTCTCCTTATTGGGCAATTGGAGGCTATATGACCAAAGCCTTGGCATTTGAAACATTTGACGGCCTTGGTTTTGTTTTCAGTGGTAGTAGGTTTGGCAAGAGGTTTACTAGATGAACTAGGTTGGTCGGTGGGTGGTTTACGAGTGTAAGGTGGATTATTGGAGGATAAGTTTCTGTAGGTGGATCTCCTGGGCAACTGCTTCTCTACTCGCGTAGCAAGGCGAATAACATCTTCTAACGACCAATATTGCTGAAGTTCAACGCGATCGACAATATCAGTGTTTAATCCTCCAAGGTAACGGGCGATTGTTTGCTCCTCTTTCTCTTGTACATCACACTGCATCATCAGCTTCTCAAATTCTCTAGTGTATTCTTCTACTAACAAATTCTTTTGACGAAGATTCTGCAGTTGGATGAATTTGTCTTGATAATATTGAGGAGGTAAGAACATTATGGTTAGCTCTCGCCGCATTTTCTCCCATGTCTTGATCTTGCTTTTCCCATCACGTTCTCGTCCCTTTTTAAGGTTTTCCCACCAAGTGGAAGCATATCTCTTTAATTTCACAGCAATAATCTTCACCTTCTTTTCTTCTAGAATCTCCTTTTATTCAAACACTCTTTCAACTGTTTGAAGCCAATCAACGAAGTCATCTGGGTGAAGTTTTCCTTCAAAGTCTGGATTATCAACTTTGATGTCATCATGTCCGACTGGTGGTCTCTGGGGACATCGAGTTGATGAGGAATCACTGGAATATTCTTCCTCTTCTAAAGGCTGGTGGCGTTCGTCTAATAGGACCTGATGTGCCTGTAAAGCGTCTTGTAATTCCTGAATTTGTCTTCGCATTTCTGCCATTTCAAGGTCTCGTAGAGGTTATCTTCGGGGAGGTATTTTGGAAGTAGAATAAAATTGGTGAAGTACCGGGTTACCAGATTGGAGATTGTAGTTTTATAACTAGAACACCAAGGAAGTTCCCAAGAAAGAGAGGTGTCGCTAAGCGTACTTAATAACCTTCTCTTTCCTTAGCCAGACCTTTCTTGAAATGCACTTTTTATAATTCCACAATTTCTTTTCCAATAACAAAGAACAATTTGGTACTTTGTGTGGAAAAATACAGAGGGGTAATTTTATAAATTTGGAAAATTTAGGGGTCAAATTACAATTTATAAAAGTTTAGGGGTCAAATTACAATTCATCAAAAATTAAGGAGCCAAATTGTAATTTTTCAAATGTTCAGGGGCTAAATTGCAATTTTAAAAGATTAGGGGCAAAAATGTAAATACTACAAAGTATAGGGGCTTATCTATAATTTCAGTAACTTTGGACAGCGTGGCTGTTGACTGGTCAACGTGACGCGTGGCGATTTCTGGTTGGCTGGCGGAATGACGTGGCTGTTGAGTCAAAGGTACACTTTGACTGGTGATGTGGCTCCCTTGACACGTGGCGTGAAGAGAGTGGCTGAAGGTACGTGACACGTGTTTGCAACGTGGTACGCTGACGTGGTCGTCTTCAACCTCAGATTTTCCGGCAACGGTCTGCAACTCCGGCACGGTGGTTCTGAAACTCCGGGACGGTGGTTCTGCAACACCGGTAGCGGCAGAACAGTTTCAGACAAACTTTCCGGTGATGCTCGTGGAGGCGCGTAGAGGATCCGTTGGCAGCGAAACTTGGGTTCCCAAGGTTTTCGGCCCTTCCGGACGCGATGGCGGCGTTAGTTTTGCGAAAAAATGGCTGCAAAGTGGAGTTTCTGGGCAGACAACTCTCTTGCTCACCTAAAACACTCAACTTTCTGTTGATTTTCTCACTCAAACTCAACTCCGGGATCTAAGAACTTGCTCTGATACCAAAATGGCTCAGGAACAAGAGAGAAACTCTCTAAAACTCAAACACTCAATATTTCATATAACTCAAGCATATCCAATACATGGAGGAGAGTGGCCTTTTATACTAATCCTAGAGGCCTTAGATAGATGGACACAGCTGTAATACAAAAGAAATACATGTGAATGCAAGTTGTATAATCATGTAAGTTGTCAACAATGGTGGCTTGGTGTTGAAAATGGTGACTCTTCACATGGAGGGGTTGGTGGTGGTGCATGCACATGGAGAGGTTGGTGGTGGTGCATGCCTGGCTTCTAGATGCAGGCCAATGTATCTGTATCAGAGGAGGATGCCTTCTGGGTCGAGCCTTCTGCTATTCGGGCTTATGATTAGAAATATTGAGGCTCAACAGCCATTGCAGTTGCAGTAGAGGTGTCGTTGTTGGTTCCTCTCCACTACCACAATGGTAGATATAGCGAGGTTCCCCGACGTGCTGTCAACGACATCGTTTTTACTTCGGTGTTGTTCGAGTCTTCCAGTTCTTGGGGTAAGAAATCAGCATTTGTATATCTGTTCTTAACTTTATATCTTCTTACTCTGATTTGGTTTTTTCTTATCTTTCAGCATTAATCTTTCAGACAGAAAGGTTTATAGGAAATCACTTGGGGAAATTTCAACCATCTCTTCGGTGATATTTCTTTCATTTGGTATCATGGTTTTCGTTTTTCTCTGATAACTTTCATTTGTCCCTTTATGTTCCTTGCTTTGGTAGGATAATGTATCAAGGTACTTTACTGGGTTCAGCAGTTTGGAATCACACCCTACTTTTCTATCGCTGTATAGAAGTTGTTACAGGTGAGCACTTTAGAGATCTGCATATTCTTTTTGCGTATTCTTTTTGGATTTTTTTTTTTTTAATTTGATTGTGGGGTGGCTTTGATGAGAAGGCTTATTTTGGGCTTATATTCATGCGATTGGATAAAAATAAAACCTTGAATACATCATTTTTACAAATTGTTGATTTTGTAAATGATTTCCATTTTCTCATTTAGTTCTGCTGAAACGAATATATCTTTACATGTTTATTTTTTAAGTATGTTTTACATCTGAGAATTTAATTTTATTATAGGGTCTACATATTTTGTTTAAACCATCAAAATAAGTTGAAGTTGAAGCCGATGATTTTATCTTCCGGTAACTTGAAGTTGGTGATTTTTTTAAAGATTGATATTCGTTTATATATGTGGTCGTCATGTACATGGTTTCATTTTCGTTTTTATTTTTATTTTTTGGATTAAGTTTGTGTGTGCTTGATTGTTTATACAACATCAAATATCTTGATATCTTTGGATGAACGAACTAATTTAAGTAAGAAATTTCAAAATTCTTTGCTGACATCACTAATTAGGTTGCTAATTTTGTTTTTAGTAGTTTTGATGCTATTAATTATTATATGTTTAAAGGGATGATCATGATAACTAATAGAAATCCCACGTGGAAGAATGAGATGGTCTGATTAGTGGTTATAAGTTGAGGGAGGCAACCCTCACCCTATGAGCTAGTTTTTGGGGTTGAGTTAGGCCCAAACCCAAAAATTCTAATATGGTATCAGAGCCTATCATAGATCCATTTGTTGGGTCACCCGTTATCGGGTCACTCGGGTAACGCTCTAGTTGTCTAGTCCTGGGCGTGAGGGGATGTGCTAGAAGTCCCACATGGAAGAATGAGATGATCTAATTAGTGGTTATAAGTGGGGGGCAACCCTCACTCTATGGGCTAGCTTTTGGGGTTGAGTTAGGCCCAAACCCAAATTCTAATAATAACTTTTCATTCCTTCTTTTTTTCCAATGTTAGGTTTTCCTTCATATTAATAATCATTCAGTATCAGCTTCTGTGAAGTTCCTTGATTGAGCTAAGGGATGTATCTGTACAATTACTAAGAGCACCCGCAGCGCAGTTACTTTACCTGCGTTGTCAAACTGACAACCGCAGCACTACTTTTTTGTTATGTTTGTGCCTCTCTCCTCGGTGGGCCCCTTTTTTTTTTAGTTTCCCGTTCTTTCTCCCGTTGCTTTGACTGAATAAATAACAACGGTGCACTACTTTCTTCTGTCATGTAGACTAAATATTGCTGACTGTCACAATAAGAAACGCTGCACAACTTTAAAACACGCCCGTTAAAGATGCCCTAAGTTCTGATGGAAATTGTTGGGCTAGAATTCATGTTGAAATCTTTAATATTTTCTTTGGTCATCATTGGACATGAGTAAAAAAAGTATCAATTATGCAGGTGGTTACAATCATATGATTTATTTTGAATCTCTACAATTTATTGTTTATCCATTCTTCTGGCATTTTTTAGTTTTATATATAGATTTTTTTTTTGTTTATTTTTGGAATAAGATGAAGTATTCTATTTAATTTTGTAGTTTTTTTTTTTTTATTCAGAGTGATGAGAGGATGTGGAAAAGGAGTTGAACAAGATCTCAATGACTCGGATGAAAGTTAGCAACAAAAAAAACTGATTACTTAAAAGCCACATGATCTGAAACTCAAAGTTACAGGTTAGCATCTTTTGTCATGTTTTCATTTTAGTTTTCACTTTTTCTCCTTGATTTACAACATTTTAATGCACTTCAAATGGGAAAAGCATATTTTCATGTCATAGCATATAGTCATCTAGAATTGCGTTTATTTTTATCTGGGTATATGTGTGTTTGTTTTATTGGATATATTTGTTGTTGTGGAGGTGAGTCACTCTTTGTTTGGCAGGTGTGCTCTCAGTTTTTTTTGAGAATTTTTTGTTATAAGACTCTTTATTGGGTAATATTTGGTTCTTATTTCCTGTTCATAAATTGGCAATCTTTGTTATTTATTTTAGCAAAATTTGTTATACAATGATTCTTAAATTAGAATATGATTCAAAGTTTTTTTTTTTTAAATGGACTTCAATATTCCTTTTACATGTTTCTTTTGTGTCGGTACAGAAGTAGGTGGCTTCTTCTGGGATAATATATTGACAATGATGCAGGTCGTGTCATCTCAAACCTTGCTTGCAAAGCTTCCTGAAGAAAATAAAAGAGTAGGAATAAATGGTAGAAATAAGTTAACAAATGACGTAAGTTACAAGGTAAAACTAGAATATTCGATTATCTAAAAGATATATGTTAAGCATACACTTTTATAATATGTGGTGCTGCAGTCTTTGCTAACATGCCACAGCAACAATCAAGGACTGTTTCTACAGTTAGAGCATCCGAGACTCCATCACTGCTGATAACAAGTCTGCTTCCACTTAGGGAAGATGGTTATAAAGCATTTAATGTATCCTATCAATTACATAGAAATACCAGTATCAAATAACTTTTACATAACTACTTTGTTTTTCATTAAATACTTCTATTTTTTCCTCAACTTACTACTTTGTTATGCTTAACCTGTGCTCTCATGCTTAAATTCTAGGCTTTGGCAACGTATTGTAAGGAAGACAAAGTAGTGATGATGGATTTAATGGTGAAATGATCCCATTCCCATGCAGTATAAAGTTACAAATTAGACAGCTTCAATTTTTGGTTTGATATAATGGAACTCAAGGCAGGCTTAATGTTCCAATGGTGCATTGCATTCTTTTCCTTTTCCTTATGCAGGCTGTGTGGTGTAAGATTTTGGCTACTATGTGTAAAATCTATTTATAATATATAAAAACAGCCTCCTAAATCTGTGAGCTGCCAACTCAACACTTAATTTGCCATGTAATCTAAATTGTTCCACGTCACATTAAATTCCAAGCTGTCATAGCCTATAGTCCTTCCTCCTTGCTATTCCTGCCTTTCAGCCTCTTGAATCTCACAAATTGTTCGATTACCAAATATTCCTTTTTTTTACGTTATGAAACGTTTTAAATGGAACCAATGTTTTGCGGCCCATAGTGGCAGAGAGTAGCTACCGGATGGGCAGCAGCCATGTGCCTGTGAGTAAGGGTGAAGATTAACACCTGGAAGTAAGGTGATCAAATCCGATGGAATCTTGCAGTCCAATGGTTGTAGTTCTACATTGTTCTTGCTATGGGTTTTAATGGGAGAAGAATAACACCCGTGAGTAAGGTCCTTGCGATGGTTTCCGGAAAACCGCTGTGTTAATCACGAGGAGATTACGATTGGCTCTGCAGAAGGCCTTTTGTAAGCGACTTTTCATCCATTGATTTTTTTTTTCCAATCGTAAAACATTGTCCTAAAACTGTGTTTAATTGGCCTGATTTAAAAATTTTCTATTATATACACCATATGAATTTCTGTGTATAAATGAGTACAATTATAACAAATATTTTTCTATGTAGTATTTTTTAAAATATAATAATAATTAGATATTTTGTTTATTATTATATGAGAATGGAAATAAGCTATCTATTTAGACATACACTGTGTGCACAATACTACTGATTCCATTTTCACTCCTATCAGTCACCGCCAAATTAGTAATGACTCAGAGTTTATTAGAACGCCTTACATATAAATTATGATAATGGCTAAATATTTTTCTTGTGAAAAGGTGCATGTACATAGGTGTTCTCACAGCTTGATGGGCTTGATCCATACTTTCCCTGTTAAAATATGTTACTATTAGAAAGGATATGACTTTATTGAACTAATGACCGCAAAAATGACCTTTTTACTTTCAAGTCCCAATTCTAAGTAGAATTAAATAGCTTATATTATGCATGTTTCTAATTTTAAAATTGTACGACCTTCCCGTTGTTGCTAGATACGTGCACCAGGAGGTCACACCCCACATCATCCACAGGGACATCAAGGCACCATAAAATTAAACGGTATAGTATTTGTTCATTACACCAGTTACAAGTAGAGATGCCAAAAACAAAAAAAAATTAAAACAATTAAGGTTCAATAATTACAATACAATTGAACAAAATAGTACTTGCAAGTCTCCAAATAAACGTTTTAATTTTTATTTTTGTGTTGTCATTGTGTCATGAGCAACAATATATCCTGTGACCCGTATGACAACAGTAATCTAACGAGTAAAATAGCCCGATTAAGGACGCATATGAAGATGGTTGTGAACAAAACAGGGGTACAAATAACTTCTTATCAATGCTCTTAGCTCTTTTGATCGTTCATAATTTGTTAGCTGTTATTTATTTTCATGTTTATTATACACAATTGCAGAATACATTGGCTATTTATCTTATCTTATATTTTTAATAACAATATGGTTTTCATATTCTTAATCTTCTGCTTCCTTTTCTTTGTTTAAAATAAATGACCTCATTATTTCAACTTAAATTTTATATTTTCATTTCTACTATATATTAGTATTCAATATTTCAAAAATACAAAAAAAAGTTGAATACTTTGTAAGAAACGTAAATTACAAATTTAACAGGAAAAAAAATTTCATGATACCCGCGCATCGCGCGGGTTACAGTCTAGTATTTATTTATTTGAATGACACTTATTTGGGCGATCATGGTTTGTATCTGATTATTTGGTTAAAATTTGCATTAAATTGCTTTTTGTAAATGTTGTCTTCCAATTCCCCTTGTAGCCACCCAACCCGCTCTTTAACTTCAATTGTTTCCTTTGAAAGTTTCCATTGATAACTGTTATTGTCTATTTTTTTTAATGAAAAATTTTCCATACCTATTATTGTTTATTATTAGGTTTATTAGGTTTATGTGGCGATCTATTAGGTATTAAATGCAATTATTGTGATTGACTCACATAGCATTTATATCAATTCCTAAAAGAATTTTGAAATTCAAAATAAACCTAATTTAAATATCTTTTTTTATAGGTGTAGAAAGTTTCTTCTGAAGAATTTAGCGTAGGCTAATTGTTCTAGGGCAACACTATATTATTATTTTTTTTCACTAATCATTGCTAATGCGTTATAATTTCATTGAATATATAAAAACGAATATTCATCGGTGTATAAGTCAAAGTAAATAAAAATAAAAACAAGAAACCATGGATGAATATTTTACATGAAAACATAATTTTTGGTTTATATTTCGTTAAAAAATAAATTTAACCAATAACGTGAAATCAACAATTGTATATTTATTAATGAAATCAGAGCATATCCCTTATGAACATTTTGATAAAATTATAAATTAATATAAATTTTATGATAATTTTTTTATTGTTTTTAGCGATATACCATATGGAGTACGAGCTATCAAGCTATAGATATAAATTTTGCTATTAATGAGCATTTCTATTGGATATTATTTATATCTCAAAGAGTATTAAATATTTAACATGGAATAACATTATTATTTTATGTACCATGAAGGAACCATTTACTAGAAATAATACATTAATATATTTTTGGTATAAAATTTATAAATATTTTTAAAGTTCAAATTGTCATTCTTATCAAAATTTCATCTTATTATTTTATTCAAAAATTTTTCTAGCAATTTAATGAATTCCTATTTAAATTCATATTTCTCTTCACAAAATTGAAATATTTTTTTTATAATTTTTGAAAAAAAAAATCCTTTTGAACATTTTATGAGCACTTTAGATACATTTCTTATGAAATTTCTCAAACGTTTTTTACTTATATTTTTTAAATATACAATATGCATAGTGTTAACCATTTATTAATATTTAATGAAATATAAAATGTAGAATAACATATATATATATATATATATTAATTTTCATTTTTATTTCCTAATTTTACAAACACATTCATGAGCATAACACACGAGTAAAAATACACCACACATAAATGAATATTTTTTATGCAAACATACTAATATCTAAATAAAAATATATCATATTTAAATTTTAGAATAAAAATATATTATAAGCAAGTCGAATATTTCGCAAGAAATAACACTAATACATAAATTACTCTATATGAGTATTTTAATAAAAAATATACATTAATAAAATCTTTTAATAAAAAATATATATTTTTAAATACACATTGTGCGTTTTTTGGGACGAATATATAACACATGTCTAGCATTAATTCATTGTGGTATGCTCATTAGTGTTGTCGACGTTCAATGGCAGAGTATGCAATGGAGAACCTTAACCACCAAAAGATGACGTGGTTTATGCAGAAAAATTACACATCAGTATAAAGTTTGAACAATGTATAAACTTGATTATTCAGACTTTAAAAAATACTAACCATAATTTACTTATAATTAATTATTCAATACAAAATAACCATTGTGCTACTATTAACTTACAAAATATAAATTTTAGTATAATAATTTTCAATAGCATACCTATACTCGTGCATGACAAGTATTATAACATGTCTAAACAAAGTAATGTCGATACGTATTATAACATGTCATATTACATAGATTATTCATTTTCATGAATAATTATCGTTAAACAAATTACCAACTTATCAACTTCACTACAAGAATTTTGGTCAATTGCGGCGGTTTAAGAGGCGTTTTGCGGCGGTTACAACCGCCGCAGATTACACTTCCCGGCGGTTGGTAAACCGCTGCTATTTACACAGTCGGCAGGTCAATTTGCGGCGGTTCAGAACAACCGCTGGAATAACCGCCGCCCGATTAATTTAGCGGCGGTTTTAGCGGCGGTTCATTTAGCGGCGGTTGTAGCGGCGGTTCGTTTAGCGGCGGTTTTTGCAGCGGTTCGTTTAGCGGCGGTTTTAGCGGCGGTTGGACCGCCGCAGGTTCAAGGGTCAGCTGTACCAATATGGAGACAGTTTGCGGCGGTTGAGGCGCAATTGGCGGCGGTTATAACCGCCGCAAAAATCAGTATTTAGGGGCGGTTGTAAACCGCCGCTAAGTGGTTTTTTTTTAGCTTTTTTTTTTTTTGAAATCAGGCAGATTGTAAACCGCTGCTAAGCGGTTTTTTTTTTTAAACCATCACAATATTTAAACATCAAAAATTAATTATAAAGAAGATGATACATTGGTTGCAAAATAAGATAACATTAGGATTCCAACAAACATAAATCCATAATCAGGTACAGTTATACAAAATATAAGTTGAATCTCGGTTGCAAAATAAGATAAAAGAAAAATTCCAACAAACGTACATCCATAATCAAGTGCAATTATACAAAAATATAAGTTTAATCCCTAAGAAATATCCGTTTAATAAATCCTAAAAAACTAAGCACTTTGAGATCCATCTCCATGACTTGGGAGATCGTGACTGGCATTTGAAGAACGTCTCACTTCTGCAGGTGATCCTAAATCTGAAGCCTGAAAATGTAAAAGAAAAACAAATATTAAACACACTTTCAAGAAAATTAATTGAAAATAATAGAGAACCATAGTGCAGTTTGCAACGAATCGCTGATTACCCTTTTAAAACACAACAACGTTACAAACATAGCACAACAGAATCATACATAGGCTGCTGGTTACACTTATAATAACCAGCTTACACTTGCAGTTACAACTGCAGTTCAAACAATTGCAGAATCATACATAGGCTGCTGGTCATTATAAGTGCAGGAAAAGGAATGAGTCTTAAAACCAGTTTACATCTTATTTAGTGCTTTTATATTCATGGAATCCATTTGATAAATGGAGAACATTTAGCAATTACACAATCTCTTACACACACACACACATATATTTATATATATTCAATTTACCCTGTAAAATTTATGCTTGAGCTAAATTTGTGTAAAGAAGCTCCTGCACCAGCTAAAGTTGATTTGGTTTTTTACACTCAAAATGGAGCTTGCCTTATATTATTGCTTTGTGTGTTGGTCAACATTCAATGAATTTTAGATTAGCCATTATGAAAAAGAGTTGGAAGAAATGAATATCAAAGCCAGGCAAGAGTACGTTGCTTCATTGAGAAGGTATTTGCAAATACTTCCACTATTACTAATCTCGATGTTAATTTTTCTTAAGTATTGCTTGATTGGTGTCGCCTTGATCTGATCCTAAATAGCATACTAAAGAATTTCTTATTATTTTAATGATATGATTGCAGACATCATCAACATGGTAGATGGCAAGCAAGTATTGGAAGAGTTGCAGGCAACAAAGATCTCTACTTGGGAACTTTCAGTAAGCTAATTTATATTATTCAATCTTATGCACTTACATGATACATCCAGATAATTAAGAGAGATATAGTCTCACCTACCTCACATTGTAACATGGATAAATAATCTACTAAATTAAAACATATATGTTGTATGATACATACATGTACATTCAACTAGAAAAAATTGAAATAATGTCGAAAATTAGAGACTAAAATTCAGAGGACTGAGTGCAGTAACAAACTTTGACATGAGCAGATACGATGTGAAAAGCATACTTGAGAGCAGCACTTTACCAATTGGTGGTGCTGCAAAGCGTTTGAAGGACATGGAGCAAGTTGAATTATTGAGTGTGGATAATAGCCTCCACAGAACAGAAGAAGAAAATACCATCACTAATCTAACTGAAGCCATCAATAACAACTATGGAGGAGCAACAACAACACATGCAGGTTGGCATGCTCTTGCATTCCAACAACAACAACCACATCACCCTTTTAATACCACCACCATGCATAATGACCAAAGAGGAGAGATTGGGGGCAGACAAATCTCATTGTCAAAAAGATAACCACGGCTTGAGCGTGTCAAATTATTTCAACTAATTCATTCATCAGGTCATCAGAACTTATACGAATTATTGCACCAACAAAACCAAAAAACTAAAACCAGAAATTATGCACTCACAAATTCAATATCACAACTAAATTCAATATATGATTACAAGTGCATATTTAAGTTATTTTGATATTCTTACCTGATTAGGTGGAAATTGACCACCAAAGGCTTGCATAAGATAAGCCACTTGTTGTTCTACAGTTCGAAATTTTGATACCTCTTGCTGTAAGGCTTCAACTTTTTCATTACTTGCTTGCAATTCTAACTTCATCTTTTCAAACTCAGATGATGAAGGACCAGCAGATGATGATGAACTCGAGCTCCCATATCGGTAAGTGGGTCCAAAGGCTTGAGTGGGGGTAATACCAAACCCCATGCCTCGTACACGTCCCGAGTGCTCTTTTCCAAACACATCAAGATAGGCATCATTTTCAGAAGATGTGTCATTCATTAGCTCTTCTAGTTGCTCCTATATATAAATTGGCAAATATGTAATTAGGAATACAAAACTTTAATACAATCATTTCTAACTTTGAAATAAATGACAAAAGAACTCACACTCTTTTGTTTTGCTTCATCGTTAACAAAAGTTCCATCTTTTCTTGTGTGAGTAATGGAATACATTTCTCCTCTGCTATAAGGTCTACCGCTTCAATTTCCTAACATCGTGTATCATATCAGTAATATCATCAAATAATCAATTTAAATTTAAGAATAGAAAAGCATTAAAATAATATATAAATGATACCAGTTCATGCTTTTTCCTGGCAATTGTTTTCGACCCAAGTGTATGAGGAATAGTTTGTTTTTGTCTATTTGCAGCATTTTTTTCACAAATCCCCTAAATATTAAGGAAAAAACAACTTAGTATATCATAAATTTTATTAGAACATTTTTAACACATCACCTCTTACCATAGTTTTTTCACTCAGTCGATATGACAGAAAAGCGTCCCATTGCTCCATAGGCATGCCATCTGGCCGCGACTCAAGGTTAGCTTCCCAACTAAGAGTCTCATCATAAAATTCTGCAAACAGTCGCACCCGATTGTCCTTCCATTTTTTGCCAATGTTTTCAATGATGTACTTTTTATGAACCCCATCATTTACATCAAATTTTGCCTTCATCAAACAAATGAACTCTTAGTAAACAAAGATAAATAAACCATCATAATTTGTACAATTATATCCATACCTTTATAGGATAGTTCCAAACGCTCTCCTTGTAAGCCGATGGAACCTTTGGCCACCGCTTATAGCTAATAGGGAAGTCATCAAAGTTGGCAGCAATTGATCCCAAAGCTCCACCCAAAAGGCCAAGGCTTCTCAATTGGTGACCATTCTCATTCCATTCGAGCACCACTTTCTTCCCACTCGGTAGCGCAAACCAATCACAAACTTCGTAAGCGATGTTTCTTTACGTACTCCATCCTCATCTAAATGCAAATTATAAGATAATATTAGTGTCCCAAAATAAATAATTGATAAAAAACTAAGATGCAAATTGTATACCGATCACATCAACTGTCCAATGTTTTTCGGACTTTCTCTTATAAGTTGGTGGACGACGTTGGTCTTCCGGCGTTCAGCCGGTTTTTACGTGGGAGTAGGCTGAGTATGTTGGACTTCTGGGGAAGTAGGTTGCTGATTTTGGCTTTCATCTTGCATAGGCTGTAGATTTGGAATAGTATGAGATGGAGGTGCACTATGTGGTGAACCATGTGATGCACTTCCACTCATAATCGAAGTATTAGCTTGAATCTGAGCCAGATGGGTAGAGTCCCGGGAGTAAACCTTTTCTTTTTAGGCACCCAACAAAACCATAATGTTAATAATCTTTATAAAATGCAAGAAAGAGAATTAGACATATAATGCACAAGAATAACACAAAACTATCAAGACAAAGAAACACATCAAACATCAAAAATCAAGTAATAAAGAATAAAAACAAAGACTTCATTTTTACCTA
The DNA here is from genome assembly GCA_037113605.1 of Calophaca sinica. NCBI lineage: Eukaryota > Viridiplantae > Streptophyta > Magnoliopsida > Fabales > Fabaceae > Calophaca > Calophaca sinica. The sequence continues at coordinate 15,778,378 of CM073737.1, forward strand.
TGTCCGCTACTCAATCATATTATCACTGTAATCATGCATATTTTCATTAATGGTTGATGTTGGAGGATCATCATCTGTAGTGGCTCTTGCTAATTGAATATATTCAGTATCATCAGAAAATGTTTGTTCCAAGTTTTGTGATGGATAGACCTCATTGGAAACCAAGATCTCATCATCTTCTTCACCCATGTCATATAAGTCTCTTGGCCTCAAATGAATAGGCATGATCCAACCCTTTTCTTTCTCATCATCCACATAAAAAACCATTTGCGCTTCAGAAGCTTTAATATATGGTTCATCATCTTCATGATCACCGGTATGTATAAGTCTTGTGAAATTAATTGAAGTAAAACCCAAATTATCTGTTTTCATGCCTCTGGGGTTAGTGGTATTAGCCCACTGACATTTAAATAAAGGAACTAAGAATGCCCCATTGTAATTAAGCTCAATAATATCTATCAATTTCCCATAGTAAGGCACCCCTCCGAATCTCATTTGGGAATCACTATTACTTGAGTAACTTCTAGTGCCAAATGTACCAAAAACCCCACTATTTTGAGTTTTTAATCCTTCGTCTCGTGCCAAGGTTCGAAATTTATATCCGTTGACATTATATGCAGTAAATCTCCTAGCCTTGTTAATAGGACCTCTAGCAAGACAAAGAAGAACGTCTTTATCTGACTCGCTAAGATTGTTCAAATCTTTGACAATCTAAAAACAAACATTTGTAGTGTTAGCGACATGCAAGTTACCAAGAACATGACTTTGAACATAGTGATTGGACACTTACATGATTGGAGAACCAGTTAACAAATTCTCTATGAACCTTCTTATCTATCTCGGCAGGATTCCTTGTACGGCTCCTTAGTTGTCTCCGCACAATATCTCTAAATTCCCTATATAGATTTAAGTTAGTAGATGTACAAAACGATCAACTGGGAGTACATTGTTTTGAGAAGTACTTACTGGAGATAGCGATCAACTGCAGGGCAGTTGGTTAGTACATGACGATGAGCTTGTTGCTTTTCTTTGGATGTAAGAATGAAGTATGAAGAACCGCCAATTGGTTTTCCTACTTGCGGGAACAATTCATCCATTCGTGTTTTAGGTTGTATATCATTAGGTTCATCATCTACACGCCTAGGTCGATTCCATCTTGTCTCAATATCATCTAGATATCTTGAACAAAATGTTAGAATCTCTTGCATTAGGTAGCCTTCTGCTATAGACCCTTCTGGTCGTGCCTTGTTGCGTACATAGGATTTCAACAACCCTAAGTACCTAAATCATAACAAACATTTTTGTTAAAAATCATTCTAAACATTATTCAGTCAAAAAGAAATATCACCACACATAATTACCTCTCTATAGGATACATCCACCGATAATAAACTGGACCTCCAAGCTTAGCTTCCTCAACAAGGTGAACAGTTAAGTGAACCATCACTGTAAATAATGAAGGCGGAAATAACATTTCCATGTGGCATAGAGTGAGCACAATATCATGTTGCATTTTGTCTAAATCTGGAATGCTCAACACTTTACCACATATCTTCCTAAAGAACGAGGATAACTCAATTAAAATTGTCGATACCTCCTTGGGCAATCCTACTCGCATAGCCAACGGTAGAAATTGCTCCATCAATATATGACAATCATGACTTTTTAGCATCCCATTTACTCGAAGATTATCCACATCGATGCACCTAGAAAAGTCGCTTGAATAACCATCTGGCACAGTGATATTCTTCAAAGTTGTTAAAAAGGACTTTTTTCCTTGTTTAGTCAATGTATAAATAGCTAAAGGAAACTTTCCATTTTCATCAGGCCAGAGTTCGTGCCTAAAACCCATTGATTGAAGGTCTCTCCGAGCAAATATATGATCCTTTGATTTTGCATCATTTAGTAAGGTATATATGACATTGTCGCACACATTCTTCTCAATATGCATAACGTCAAGGTTATGACGCAATAAATTGTGCTCCCAGTATGGTAGCTCAAAAAAGATGCTTTTCTTTTTCCATTGTTGAGTGCCATCTTGCGTGGTACGCCCACCACCACGTGATCTTTCCCCTTCCACCTATTTCAAAGACTGACCAAATGTGACATTGATATTCTTAACTTGTTCAAGGATTTCGAACCGGATAACATTTTGGGTGGATCATGCATGTCTTGTTCTCCATTAAACCAAATCCTGCTCAATCTAAATCATGTCTTTGATTAAGAAATCGACGGTGACCCATAAAACACCATTTCTTACTATGGGGCAAGCGACAAGGAATAGAATCAAAGTTACAAGTCGGACAAGCTAGCCCTCAGATACGTGTTCCATCCAGAAAGAGTTCCCAACCCAGGAAAGTCACTAATCGTCCACATCAAAGCTGCATGCAATTTGAACATCTCTCGAGTTGAAGCATCATAAGCATCTACACCATCATGCCATAACTCTTTCAGCTCTTTGATTAAAGGCTGCATGTAAACATCTATATTATTTCCCGGCATTTTTTTACCGGGAATTATCGTTGAAAGTATAAAAGATGTTGGCTTCATACACACCCATGGAGGGGTGTTGTAAGGTATGAGAATAATTGGCCAAATACTGTAACTTGTACTTAAATTACCAAATGGATTAAAGCCATCAGTAGCCAATCCAAGGCGAACATTCCTGGATCGATGCAAATGAGATGTTTGTTGAGTCAAAGGCCTTCCAAGCATCGTAATCTCTAGGATGCCTCATCATGCCATCGCTATTAATATCCACGTAATGCCATCTCATATCCTCGGCAGTCTTTGAAGACAAAAACAATCTCTGCAACGCGGTTTAAGTGGAAAGTAACGAAGAACTTTTGCAGAACCTTTTTCTTGCTACTTCCATCATTGGATGCCTCAACCTCACCATCTTTTGTCCTTGATTTCCATCCTGGACTTGTCACATACTTTACATGTTTGCCTAATTTCATCTTCACCCCAATACAGCATACAATTATTTGGACATGCATGTATCTTTTCACAGTCCAAACCAAGCTTCGCTATAGTTTTCTTTGCCTCGTAGAATGAGCTTGGAATCTTTGCATGTTCAAATGCATCTTGTAGTAGTTCTAAGATCATTGTCATAGCCTTATCAGTCATCCCACATAAACATTTGATGTGATACAACTTCACTATAAAAGCAAGTTTAGAATATTTTTTGCACCCTTCATACAATGGTTGTTCTCCATCTCTTGCCAATTCATAAAACTCTTTAGCTTCATGCCCTTCTTGAGTTACATTTGGTGTCCCTCCTACATCCTGGGCACTGTCTTCATCTACACAGTGTCTATCAACTCCAAAAGCTTCATTAATCATGTTTCGAATTGGATCTTCATCAATCACGGTGTCTTGTGTTGCATTTGAAACATTTATATTAGCAACGTCGGCATCTTCCCCTATATCCGACTCCCCATGAAAGAACCAAACGGTGTATCCTTCCGGAAATTTATTCCAACTTAAGTGGTCATACACCTCAGGCCCAGTTAGCCGCTTTTTAAAACGACACGGAGGACAAGGGCATATAATTTTACCATCTGCAGGACGACGTCGAAAAGCAAACTCGATAAATCCTTTAACCCCTTTGTCATACATGGATGAATTTCGCGGCATCGTAATCCATGACTTATCCATCGATTTGATATTTTCTTTCTAAAAATAAACAAAGTCAAAACAAATTATAAATTAATAAATAGTAAATATTAACAACTCCATCTTTTGGACATCAAATCTGCAGAATTTTGCAGATTTTTGGCATCATTTTAGCAACTTACCATGCAGCTAAAACATACAAATATTCAAGGAAAAAATACAACAGACAGTACTTTAGTACTAATAACTTTCAAAACCATATCATTTTAGTAACTTCATTGGGAAAAAACAGCATTGAAACTTAGCTTATATATAACAATCATTGGGGAAAAAATAGCATTGAAACTTTCAAAATCAATATATGACAATCATGACTCCTTGAAAACATATTTTGGGTGGAATCAAGCTTGGCTAAGAAATCTAAATACATGACAGTGACAGGTTAACTAGATGACCAAACATCTTTAGGAATACTGTAGTATCATCCAAGACAATTAAATAGGAGTCTAGTCAAAAACTAGTGTGAATTTTGATAACACATACAATTACTTCAGCACTCTCACACAAAAGGGACAGTTCCTTTGTTACCTTGCTTGTCATACATGTTCTATTTCACAAGGCTGTACATCCTAATTCTTGCTAAGATAAATCTTTTAGCCAAAGATTTATACCCTTGTGTCCCACAAGAAGCCATGTATGTGTTATCACTACTTCCTCATTTACACTACCTCCATGTTGATTCCCTCATTTACACTACTTCCTCAATCTTTTCTCAACTGACAAGCAACCACATTAATTTGTAGTAACAAAAATCTGGAAAAGGAAAAATGATTCAGACACCAATGAATTGTTGTTTTCATAGGGCCCTATCCTTATGCGCCTCCCTGCTTATTCTGTTAACGTGGCAATGATAACATTTTTATGCTAAATAAAAAAAAATACCAGCACTAATTCACGAACACATGGTATGGGTTAACTGATTAAAGGAGTTGAAACAAAATTCCACATTTTCAAAGTGCATCAATGTAAATCGCCTTTCACCGAGAGTGACATAATTAAAGTGTAAGCTCCCACTCAATTCCTAAAGAACGTCATTATATCCAAAATCCAATAGCATATGATTTTCTCGGTTTTGCTAATAATTAATTCCTGCAAAACTCACATGCTCATATTTTTAACCCTTACAGTTACTTGTTATAGATGCTGGCTGTTTATTTACAGACCTGCAACCAACCAGCTGTACATCCTTTACTTTTTTTCCCACTCACTTTGTTTGTTGTCCAATTCCAAAGATCCTGAAACGGGCTTTTCTGATCCCATTTCAGAAATCCTTGTCAGCCATCAAGGCGTGAAGCTTCAAAAATTTCCAGTTTAGTGTAAAAAGGTGGGAAAAAAAAAAGAATCCTTTGTGTAAATGTAAACACAATCGCTTGAGTACATGTAAACTCACACCATCTCCCAACCCAATAAATAGATTAGGCCCCATCTATGAAAAATCTCTGATATATCTTCCTACTCCAAAACTCTTTTTGTTTTTTTCCTCTCCTCTCCTCTATCTGTTGTTTTCTTGTACTTATATCCCCTCCCATATTGCCCCACCCACTCTCTCTTCCATTCAATTACAAATCAAATATCAAACTACCCTTTTGCCTTTCCCTTTATTCCCCCCTCCCTCCTCTATTCTCCACAAACTTCCTCCCACAGGTTCCCACCACTCTCTATAAATACACCAATACCGCTTTCATTAATTTCATTCATATCTCTCTAGTTCTGTCATAAACCAAAGGCCCAAAACCATCATTTTTTCCACAAGAAAGGGGAAAAGAAATATAAAAAATGAAAGAGTATTGGACTTCCGTTGCATCAGTTCTAGGTATGTTTGCTTTCTGTCAAACCATTCTCCAAACAGTGTTCCCACCAGAACTCCGCTTCGCTTCCGCCAAGCTTTTCAACAAGATCTTCCACTGTTTCTCAACTTACTTTGGCCACTGTTTCTCAACTTAGATATACCCAACTTGCAACATGTAATCACATGATCACATATATAGGTCCATAAATCACCACTACATCTATTCTTTCCCTTGTGTCCCACAAGAAGCCATGTGTTGCCAACTGTTTTTAACCTTAACTGAGAATCTAAGGCCCCACTATTACCACCCTCCTTTCCCCTAATATCAATAACTAAGTCATCCATAACTAAGTCAAACTTCTATTTTGTCGGCTTTAAATCGGCTTCTATGGAATTTCAAAATCTACAGCAGGATATGCTTTACAAACTCCTTTGCAAATAACAATGTTATTATTCCTATCATAGATTTTACTCTTCTTTAATTTAATTCAATGGAGATAGTTCAAGAGCTGCACTACAAACTTCAGGTTAGTTTTCTCAATCAAACTCGCTTAATTTTTAATATTACCACTTTATGATTAAGAGGGAGGAAAGGGGGACAACTTGATGTATTCTTATGGACTCCTATATCTTCCTCTCTCCACCTATTCTCTACTATGTGCAACCCAATTAGCCTTCATAATACAAAGAGATCCCTTAACTCTTGTGTTAGCAGAGAGAACTATTTTACGGCTTTTAGAAATCCCTTAACTCTTGTGAAAAATCTCTAATACAAAGGAAGAAAAACTATCCAGTTCATAATCTTGTCTTGAAAGATATGCAGATCAAAAAGGGGAAAAAACCAAAAACCAAAAACAAAAACATGAACATGAAGACAAGATGCAACGTAAATTGTGGACACTAATATAGTCAAGAATACGTAATTTTAGATCCCAAAAAAAACACAATTCTGAGGAATGAGTGTGAATTTACAAAAAAAAACACAAGCAGATGATTATGAAGCTCGCTAGCCGAACCTTAAATGGAAGATGAACTTGCAGGAATGAGTGTTCCGTTTACACCAGCGTTTACGAACCTAAATGAACACGAAACAAAAATGTCAGTGACAATCGAACTGGGATTACGAAAGGTAAACAAAAGAGGAAATCAAAAAGTCACTGAAGCATGAACAGTAAAGTGAGAGCTGCGAATGTGCAAAGGAGGAGCGGCGAGCTGGGAGCGGGGAGGGGCGAGTGAAGAGGCAGAAACGGGAATTGAGGGTTACACATCAGGGCAATAATTTGTTTACTTCAACCGCCGCTAAACTCCGATAAACCGCCGCTAAACGCCGGGTTTTAATATTTTCGAACCAAACCGCCGCCGGTGTCCTCCAAACCGCCGCAAATTTCAAGTATTCCAGGGCGGTTTTGAGAACCGCCACAGAAACCGGGCCCATTGTCACCTTTCAAAGCGGTTAAGGTTGAAACCGCCGCTAATCAACCGCCGCCGTTGGCCTTCTTTCTTGTAGTGCTTATAGGGTAACAAATCGAATTATAATAAATTATAATAAATAACAATATAAGAAAATTCCCAACGATGCATTATTGGTTTTTTTTGTTTTATTATCTTATTTTAATTGTTTTGATTGTTTTTTATGTTTTATGCAATTTTTTGTAAATGTGCGTAAATTGATTTAAATTTATTTGATTAATATTTCTATCCTTATTCAACACCTAATTCAATAGCCAGTAATCACTATAAATAAGTCCAAAATTGCGCTTAGGGAAGAATATTTTACAACAAAGTACAGATGAAGAAAATTACACTTAACACATAGGGATAAATTTCTTACGTGAAAAAAATTAATATTTTAGTTGAAAATGCATAATTTTTAATATTTTTAACAACTTCGTCATCCATGATCAAAATAAAACAGGTTTCTAACAAAATATAATACAAAATATAATATACGGTAATAAACATTTTATATGAAAACAGCGGATAAAATATAATTACGGAAATGAATATTTTACGTGAAAAACAAATTTGTTACAAACAATTTATGTATATTTTAATTAATTTCTTATGAAATTTTCCAGGATCTAAAGGGTTAGTCCGAGTGATAACTGGGCTCGGATCCCATCCCAAGGTCCTATGTTCGAGTATTGGGTGTGGAAAAAACTCTGTTGGGAGGGAGGAACCACACGGACCAGCAAAGCCGAGTAAAAAAAAAACACGTGGCCAGCCAGGTTCCCCGGCGTAGATTAGTCATCAGCGAAGCCGGTGGATACTACGCACCAATAACATGGTAACCAAAAAATTCTCCAGGATCTTATTTGTTTATATTTTTTTTAGTACATGTTTATATTTTTTTAATGGGCTTACATACAATAGATATGTTGCTACTTTATAGTGCATCTAATTCGTACTCTGACGTATAACTCGTTGGAAAATTTTGAACTATATGCACATTACTGTATATATAATTAGTTGTAATTTTTATCTAAATGAATACAAGAATAATGCTTCTTCTAAACCCGGTGTGTATGATTATAATTTTTTAAAATATATACCGTGTGTAGCACGAGCCTACAGATATACCGTAATACAATTTTCATTCACTTTTTATCTAAGAAAAAAATAATTTTTTTAGCATAACACGGGGATTGACATATTATAAGAAAATATGAGGAAAAATTAAACATAATATTTTATGAAAAAATTAGTAATATCTATATAAATTGATCAGTATAGAAATTATAGATAAAACATTACATATGGGAATAAAATTTTACATAAAAAAATTAGATTTATTGAAGTTTTAGTTTGATATAAGCAAATTTGGATTTTCTTTTATAAATTTATATCTATATATAGGTTGATCAATATATAAATATAAATTATATATAAAATATAATACACAAGATGAACATTTTACATGAAAGATAAAACATAATACAGGGATTGAATTGTTTATGTGAAAAACAAATTCGTTATACACATATTTTATGTACATTTTAAATAATTTCTTATGAAATTCCCCATAATCATTTTTTGTTTATATTTTTTAATATACACCGTTCGTAGTACGGGTTAACATACAATACATATGTTGTTATTATAGAGTCCATCTCATTCGTACTCCGATATATAACACGTACATCACATGGGTCATAACAAAATGTTGTTTTATTTTATTCTTTGTCCTAGGAATTCTCACATTAGTTTGGTAAAAATATAAGTTCATAACAATTTTTTGTTCTCTTAAGTCATCAATAATTTATATTTTTTCACTATAATCAATTTTAAATATGATAACTAGCCACATATTTAACTAACTCTTTATAGTGGACAACATTAATTACTACTTTTTTTAGGAAAATAGTAATTACTATATATGTTAAAAATTGCTATACTTTGTAATGCATAATTGAAATTAAAATACTCCTATATATTTTTCCCGTAGATATTGACTCAAACTCATTTTAGCAAAAAAAAAAAATTATATAACAAAATTAAATAATTTTATACAAATTTTCAAAGGCCAATATATACTCGTGTATGGCACGGGTTACTATTCTAGTACACATACAAATATATATATACTTTGTATTCTTTTGTCTTGCATAGTTATCTCGAGATTGGTTCTCTAATTGTGTTTAAATTGGAATGTAGACAAGTCAGAAACACCCTAAAATTTTTGAAAAAGTTAATTAAACTTAGGGATTGTGGGGGCCAACATATGAAAAAAAAAAAAGTGGGTCAAGCAGTGTAACGCCCTGGCCCTAATCAGAGTATTACTTACGAAAATTTAAGATTAATTAAGTAAAAAAAATTAATCAAAACCATCCAGATAATTAATTAAAATGGAATAAACAAAAACCTGTTTAACGAAAGTCCTGTAAACTTAAAAGAGCGCGCATTTCGAAAATTACATTAGTTACAAATTTTTCCCGAAGGGTTTTTCCATAAATAATCACAATACAATTAAAGAACTATAACTCTGTTTGTGATCCGGTACTGAGACATCAAAGAGTCTCACGTAACTACAATGTCGAGCATCCAAAAAGCTCTCTAATCCTCCCAACAGTTAGTACTTGAAAACAAAGCCCTAAACATAATGAGTTATAACAACTCAGTAACATATATTTTAATATAAAAACTTTTACCGTTGTTTTCAGCTATACATGGTGTGCTACATATAGAAAACTCCTCCTAGAAAGCACAATCACAAACATCATATCAGACCATAATATCCCATTCAACAATAAAATATCAGGCATGCATATTTCAATTCTCACCATATGGCAAGATTCAGAACAAAATGACTCTGTCACCAAAAGGTAACTATGCCTACAATGAAGGAAGTACAAATAGACCATAAGGCACCATATGGTAAGATTTAGAATACATGCAACTACTTCCAATATAAAGACAGACCAAACATAGATGCAGACCTAACTATATGATTACACAACAATTTGATGAACAGTTTTCACTGGTTGCCATGAGGTCTGATGCACAGTGTGAATTGCGACGTCACTTACATGACTACTCTGGCCCCAACAGAGTCCTTAGGCAAGGTTCTAAAACGGGTATTGAAGGCTAAACTCCCCGAGAATCCCCATGCCATCATCATGATCCACATACGACCATAATAATAGGTTTCCACCCCAGCTACACAGTGCAGCCCAATTGGCCCACTGAAATGCTGAGCATGATCACATAAAAACATTTAGTCAACTCAATCATTCAATCTTAACCAACAGACAACCATTCAAGTGAATAAAATATCACCTTAGGTTGAACGCGAGCGAACAACATCCAAAGTGAGTAGAAATTGGAATTATAACTGCCATAATCGATTATGGGTAAGCCCTAATCGATTATGCTTCGAAAATTCAGTTTTTGAAAAGAATTTGGGTGATAATCGATTATAAGACAGGTCATAATCGTTTACATAATCGATTATAAAGGGTGTCATAATCAATTATGATACTAGCATAATCGATTATGGAAAAATTGCAAATCGCAGAGGAGAAACGGAAGGTTCATAATCGATTACCATAATCGATTATGATAAGGAAAAATGGAAAATCCCCTATTTTTCTGCAGAATTTTGCCATTTCAACACCAAATCACCCAAAACACCAAAAATCAATCATACCAATTTCTCTCAATCAATTCCAATCAACCATCAACCATGATACATTGAAAAATCATTTTTATTGCACATATTTTTAATCATGAGCAAAACATACTTTAGATATCATAATATCATCAAATGTGAACAACACACACAACCAAATCATTTCCAACCAATATCTCCTAATAATCAAAAAAGACATAAGAATCACACCAAGTGACAAGGAAATAAAAAACCTAATGGGGGTCTTATGGTTGCCCACCACCTAAAGGAAAAACTTACAATTAATACATTGAAATTCAACCATTTCTCATTATTCACAAATTCTTCCAATTAGAGCTCCGTGTAACTCACAATGTGCAAACATCACACAATAATTAAGGAGGGTTGGGGCAGCATCCAACCCTATTTTAGTTAAACCCCATATAATATTACAATAATCTATTCAATAAGAATCTAATTCAAGAATTAAGCAATAATTCCTGGCACACCCTAATTGGGAGTTTTGAGAGGGGAATCTATGTTACCTTTGCCCCCAAAAGCTTTGGGATAAAACCCCCAAATTCTAGGGCTTTTCCTCCATTGAAGCATGAACCCAAGCTTCCTCTTCAACCAATCTTCCCCATTTGAGTCTTGAATCATCCACCTTCCTCCATTGTTTCTCTATTTCGAGCTCCATCTCTTCGCTCTCCATTTCGTTCGATCTTCACCTCTCTCTGTTGCATCTCTCTCTCATCTCGCTGCTGTCTCTCTCTCGGCCTGCACCTCACCCCAGCTTCGATAACCGCCACACGCCGCCAGTCTGTCGCGCCCTCCTTCCCTTTCCCTTCACCGTCGTACCCCTCTCCCTCTTTCTCCCTTCTTCTCTTTTCTTTCCTTTCTTTCTTTTCTCCTTTTCTGTTTTTGTTTGTTTTTCTTTCTTCTGCTTAAGCTTCAAGCAGGGGAGGAAGTAAGTGAGAGATGAGTGGGTGTTAGGGTGGGTGCAAGGGGTTGTGGTGTACGGTGGGTCGAGGACATAATTTATTAAAAATTAGCCATTGAACCCCTATGTAATTCTCATAATTTACTATTTGGTCCTTAATGGAACCTCAGATAAATTATTCAATTAAATACTACGCATGAATAAATAGTCCCGCACTTTCTTAATTATATGGTAAAATTATCATTTTACCCCTAAATTCTAAATTTGCTTTAAATTATCAAATTAAAGAAAATTTGGGATGTTACAATCAGCCCACTCCATGGGCTAGCCAGCCCCATGGATGGGCCAAATTTTTTTTTTCAGATTTAAAAAAAAGTTTTAAGGGCCATGGGCTGGCCCTAGCCCACACGGCTTAGTGGCCTTTTTGGCCCCAACCCATATGGGTTAGGACTGGGTTGGTCCATTTGGGCCAAATTGACACCTCTACCATACCTCCCCCTCCCCTTTCTCATATGTAGTCGACAAAAAAAAAAAACAATTTTTTTTTACTGGAAAAAAAATGGTCCACCGATGTATTGCGTTTAATTACGACTTAGAGTATATATAAAGCTTAGTGAAGAACAAAACCATTAATCCTATTTCAATTTGCATTTTAAATAAAAATAACATACCCATGAAAATGGTCCACCGATGTAATTGACAAAAAAATATACGCGATTTAGTTTGTCATTTTATTAGTTGTTCTTTTTTTTTTTTTTGGTACGCATTTTATTAGATGTTCTACTAATTCAAACCAGTAAGTCTAGTCCTGAAGTAGTACTACCTACCTCTGTTTCTATTTATAAGCTCTTTTTAAAAAAAATTTGTTTCTTTTTATAAGTTTTTTTACAAATTATAAGATGTATTAATTATTTTTTTTCAAAAATACCCTAATTATAAATACATCTTTTAATAGACTTGTTTTAGGAAATGACAAAACACACTTAAAATGAGGGTAAATTGGAAAAAACAAATACATTACTGATAATTTTAATTATACTAACTACTTTTCTTAATAAGTGTGTTTTGGTCTAAAAAAACTTATAAATAGTAACAGAGATAGTATAATATATAATACTGCTAAGAATAAAAAGAAAGTCAAATGATAACATGTGCCCTAAAGACACATGTTAAGAGATCAAATATAGAAATATTGTATTAAAAATTGTGCATCTAATTGTTTAAAAAAGTCAAAAATTGTATTTTTTAATAAAAAAATTCTATTTTAGAGTTTCTTAACTTGTGCCATTAGAGCACACGTTAACAAGATCCAATAAAAAATAGAAGCTGTCAAAACATGCATAACAACAGACAAAATAACGGCTGCATTAGAGAGAATTCCATTTTGCGGTCATGACACCCAAGTTCTTTCTCCCGTGCTTTTCGTCATCTTAAAACTATAAATCCTGATATTTTGTACACATCTTCATTTGCCCGCGAAATCCCTACGTAAAACGTTCGATGCAAACGCGTTAAACAATTAACACCAGCATCTTCTCTTATGCGTAATAGCTAGCGACGTACATCATAATAAATGCCACAAATCCTACAGATAAACCAAATCCCGCCCACCCTAAAGCTTTAACTCACACGTTCAAAAATTCCCCACACACCTGGTAGCAAAACTCAACATTGGTGTAATTAAATGCACACCCAACCACCAAATCTCCTTATTTAATTTATGCGAATTGTCTGGCCTTATTTATACTGCACCAACAATAAGCAACGTCATTGTCTCTAACCTCTGCACCTACCGGCTACCACTTCTGGAGCAACACCAAATCTCAGTGTATTAAGTGAGTGTTTCCTTCCATATCTGTCTACATTTCCCATTTTTTCGGTGTTCAATAACTGATTTCCTTACATGGAGTTAAGGTTTAACATTTTTTTTTTTGTTGCACTAACACGTACATTCTTCTGTTGTGGTTTACACCTACTAACTCATAACTGATGGTCGTACAATTCCTAAATCTGCCATATTGTCTCATTGTAAGGGTGGTTTACTTGGGTCGAAGGTTTTAGGTGGCCACGTTCGGCTCAAAAGCGTACCAAACATGGAAACTGTAGGTAATGTGTTGACCTCTTAGTTTCCAAATCTGGTGTTATATTTTTGGCTATATGTGTACTGATTTGTTTAGTACACTGACTGTCAACAGGTTCAGAAGGCCCCAATATTGTCAACGACTAACTTCTCCATGCTATCCGAATGAAGCTACAATCTTACATTTGCGAGTTTGTGCACGTCTACGAGCCGGTAAACACTTAACTATTCTAATGAGAGAAATGATTCATTGATTAAACTGAGTGTTTACACAGAGGTGCATATATATAGCACAGTAATTAGTGCCAGCTGTAAATAACTAACTCTAATTAATAATAACAGAAACTAAAACTTGTTCTAATTAAACTTCAACTAATTTTCTTTCCTTTGTCAATCTTTGAGTCTAATACCCCCCCACAAGCTGGATAGTATATATCTAAGACTCCCAGCTTGGAAAGAAATCTGTGAAAAACAGAGGATTCAAGCGGCTTAGTAAAGAAATCTGCCAGTTGGTGTTCGGATCTGATCGGCAATAAATGGAATAAGTGAGACAGCAGCTTCTCCCGCACAATATGACAGTCAATTTCAATGTGCTTAGTGCGCTCGTGAAAGCTCGGATTAGATGCTATATGTCGGGCTGATTGACTATCACAGTAAAGAGCAGCAGGTGAAATAAATGGAATGGAGAGATCTTGAAGAAGGTAGGTAAGCCATTGAATTTCGCAAGTAGTGGCTGCTAATGCCCTGTATTCGGCTTCAGTAGAGGATCTAGAAACCGTGGGCTGCTTCTTGGAACGCCAACTAATTAGAGATTCTCCAAGAAATATGCAAAAATCAGTAATAGACTTTCGGGAAGATGGACATGTTGCCCAATCAAAATCGTTGAATGCACATAGTTGCAATTTAGAGGCAGCTGGAAAGAAAATACCTTGGCCGGGAGCACTCTTGATGTACCTCAAGACATGTGTAGCAATCTGGAAATGCATGTTTGAGGGATTAGACATAAACTGGCTCAAGTATTGCACTGCATAACATATGTCAGGCCGAGTAGTATTTAGGTACAATCTGCCAACTAATCTTCTATATGCTGAAGGATCTTTATATTGCTCAGAATCAGCTGCTGAAGAAAGGTGAGCTTTGACAATTGGAGTGGAACAAGGCTTACCCGCAAGTAGACCAGCATCAGACAAAATGTCCAGAGCATATTTCCTTTGGCTCAAATGAATACCTTTATGAGAACGGGCAACTTCCAATCCCAAGAAATATTTGAGAGGACCCAAGTCCTTGATTTTGAATTGAGCATCCAGCAATTATTTAATTTTGTTTATCTCAAGCAAGCTAGTTCCTGCAAGGATCACATCATCAACATACACAAGTAATGCAGTGAAGTTTGTGGCTGATTTCATGACAAAGAGAGAGTGATCAGATTTTGATTGAATAAATCCCAAAGAAATGAGAAATGTGGAAAGCTTAGAGAACCATTGGCGGCTTGCTTGCTTGAGACCATATAAGGACTTCATCAATCTACAAACTTGGTTTGGTTTGGTAGAAGAGACACCAGGAGGGAGCTTCATATAAACTTCTTCATCAAGATCCCCATGAAGGAAGGCATTATTGACGTCTAATTGTTGGAGGTGCCAATTTTGAGTGGCAGCTATAGCAAGAATGAGTCTCACGGTTGTTAACTTGGCAACCGGACTAAAAGTGTCAAAGTAATCGATGCCTTCCTGTTGTGTGTAACCTTTGGCAACAAGCCGTGCTTTGTAGCGTTCAATTGATCCGTCAGCTTTGTACTTGATTCTATAGACCCACTTACAGCCAATAGGAGTTTTTCCAGAAGGCAAATCAGTCAATCTCCAAGTTTTATTGGCTTCAAGTGCCCCCAAATCATCCCAAAGAGTTTTCATATCTGTGTAAAAATCTGTAATAGAACGCTCACCCTGCTTGATGGAGTGCAGCTCTTGAAGTAAATCAGATAAACGAAAGTGATTTCCTTTTGTAAATCGTTCGTGTAGCTCCTCCCAAAGAACCTTAGCAGAATCAATGTAAACGACGCTGGAGGCGATTTGAGCATTTAGGGTTCGGTTGATCCAAGAGACGACCATTGAATTGCAGCGCTCCCAGGCTTCGAAATGAGAATCATCTTCTCGTGGCATAGGCAATTTGCCAGAAACAAACTGGAATTTATTTTTGGACATCAATGCACGTTTCATCGCCTTGCTCCATGACGAGTAATTAGCAGAACCGTTCAATGGAGGAGAAACAAGAACGATACCTGGATTTTCACCAGGATGCAGGTAATATGGCGAAGAAGGAGTTGAACATGGATCTTTATCGGCATTTTGGACAACCGTAGATCGAACATGCAATTGTGAGCGCACACTCACATTAGTATCAGATTCGTAATCAGACATGATTGAAATCAAAAATCAAATTCGAAGAAGAAATTGCAATCGAAATCGCAAATACGAACACAAAGAAGAAATCGCAATCAGAAGATGCGCAAGAAAACTGAGAAAGTGCGAGACGGTTCAAGAAGGTTCGAGAGAGTTTGAGAAGAATCAATTATCAGAGCAGCGAACGAATGCGGAAGGTAAAAACGAATGATACCATAATGAGAGAAATGATTCATTGATTCAACTGAGTGTTTACACAGAGGTGCATATATATAGCACAGTAATTAGTGCCAGCTGTAAATAACTAACTCTAATTAATAATAACAGAAACTAAAACTTGTTCTAATTAAATTTCAACTAATTTTCTTTCCTTTGTCAATCTTTGATTCTAATATATTCTGCCTATCATTCTCCATTTTTTATACCGGATTTGTTTCAAAGTTTAACATGTGGTTGTTTCAGTCCGCAATCATGCTGCCTTATCTGTTCTCTGTTGATACCTACGACAAGATATTGACCACTGTCATCCTGGTTGATCCAGTTGGTAACCAATTTGAGGTTTTGGTCAAGAAACGTAAGTCCAGAGTTTTGTTCACTCAAGGAACCAAACGGATTGGACAACATTACAACATCTTCCAGGGAGGTTGGTTGACCTTGATCTACACTAACGAGAAATATATGATCATGGAGGTTAGGGACAGGCTAGGTGAGCATGTTGTTTACCCTGCTCCTCCAAAAGCATTTTATCTTGGTGAAATGAGTAACCCCATTACTCTTGATGATGAGAAAGCAACTCATCCTGCTCATGCTTAGCAACAATAACTTGAAGATTTATTCCATCACTCCTTTGTCAAAACATTGTCTGTCCCAGAAGTTACCACTGATGTCCTGGTTAGTCTTATGTCTCTACGTTTACCTATAGTTTTTACAAGGGTTCTCTCATTGGTAATGGTCAACCTGGCTACTATGTATACATCTTACAAATTTTGTAGTCAACTTAATTTTTTGGTCCACTGAAACAGAATATTTTCGGCGGATTTGTTCAGCATGCAATTAAGCGCAGAACAACTCAAATGCATATAGTGGATGACAAGGGCAAAATCTGGCTAGCAAAATCTGGGAATCGGACTCTGCATACAGTTGTAAGTTAACTTCTGGCTGGCTTCAGTTTTGCAAGGCTCATGGGTTGAATGCAGGAACAACTATATGTTCGGGGGGGGGGGGAGAAGGCTGGGGATCATATTTATTTCAAACTCTTCTATATAGCTAGATTATCAGTATGTTTTCGTTAGCATCTTTTGTAACATGTGGCCATTTGTTGATTAGCACAACAATGTATGCCTCCAACATGTCATGCCATGTAACCTGCTTCATGCTTTTGTAAAATATATATTCTGCCTAAATGTTAGCTTTAGTTTTAACACAATGACCATTTTCAGTGACATCAAAACACATGTGGTGCAATACTTGGAGTAGGCTAAACTGCAATACATGACATTTATGGCAATAATATGGTGCTGTTGCAGAACTTTGTGCCAATGTTTTAAACCGGTGATATACGGATATTCAATGTAAACTGGCAACATATATCATTAACTGTTAAAATAATATCACTTGCTATTCAACTTGCTTCATCAGCCTTAACTTACACACTCAAAGACAGCAACAATATGTTCCTTTCAATCTAAATTTGGTTCACACAGTGGCCTGTAACTTGGAACGAATTCAAAGTGCAAGTTTCCTAACATTTAGATCCCGACCCAACACTACTCTTGATGATTAACACTAATGGCATCGTTAATGTTCTGCTTAATGGTTTTGTCTAAACACTTAATTGCTAAATTATTGCATATCGTTTCCAACTTTTTAACATAACACTAACAAATGTTTAAGTTTAACTGATTATATTTCTTATAATTATGTGCATATTTATTATACTTATATTTATGATAATCATGTGCAGGAGACTTTAGTTCGGCCAAGTGACAAATTTGATCTGGATTGAACCAAAAATATGTAAATATGATCTTTATTGAAACTCAAATATGTATTATTGCAACTTTGTATCAACAAGCGCTCAACCGTCGATGCATTACAAGTACTGTCTGTCACTTTCATCAAGCCAACAAAGTGATGTAATAAATGATGCTCCATTCCCATATATTTTCAAAGATAGGCAGTGAGTTGCATTTTTCAACTTACAACATGTAGATACATTATCGTGAATTAATTGGAAATGTCATCTATTATTCCAACATTCGTATCAACATTAAATTGTTTAGTGATTTCGTGGATCCAGCTGACAAGATATATTTAGATTTCGAAATCTTCAATTAATAGGAGCTGAAAAACCTATTGTTATTACTTTGATATGAAGAATACATTTACTAGCTGACAAGATGTAGGTAAATTTCCACATCCTCAATTAATTGCAGCTGTCATATCTTTTATTATTACTTTGGTATGAAGAATATATTTTGCAGCACAGAAGATTTCGAAAGATTTGGTGATCCTAAATTACCAACAATGCATTAATTGGAGCCCTCATATATGTTATTCCAACTTCCGTGTGAACAATATAGCTTTCATCAATACGTGTTTGCAATACGTGTACTATCTATAAATTGAATCTACTATTACATTAATGTAATAAATTACTTTGATATGAAAAATATTTTTTTCAGTTGACAAGAAGCACTTAGATTTACAAATCTTCAATTGCTGAGAACGAATTAATTTGAGCTCTCATATTTATTATTCGACCTTCAGTACGAACAATATAGCGATACACTTTAATGAATTTGGTGTCCAATTACTGATATGCATTAATTGGAGCTCTTATATTTATTGTTCCAACTTTGGTATGAAGAATATAGCTGTCATCAACCGTGTTTACAATACGATTACTGTCTATAATTTTCATCTAATGATAAAGTAATGTAATAAATGTGATATCTTTTATATAGATTATAAAGAATACAATGTCATTCGCATTGTTTAACTGAGAACATGTACATAGATCTGCAAATCTTTGTCAACGTATATTACATTTACAAGTACATTCTTGAAATATGTACTCAGATTTGCAAATCGAATCTAAAGGACATGGACATACATTCTCACAACTGTCACCCACATTTGGAAATGCAATGTTTCAGTATAGGACATTTAGATAGATTGCCAAACATACACCTACATTCGCATACATATAATGTACTTAGACATACTCTGCTCATGCATGGCCAAATATACACCTATATTCTTATCCATTCTTTACACACGTGTCTCTTTCAAGATCAACGTCATTTAGATGGACCGAAGCAATTATATACTCCCTTCGCAGCAATACAAAGTCAAACAATGCGTACATTTGGTGGACTCCAGCAACAAGTGCACGTCCTATACATTATGCGGACTTCAATATAAGCACAAATATCATTAACGGCAAAATTAAGATTTATTTTCCTTATAATTTACAAATCTTTTATACTATGAGGGCATAACTCCATTAACAAAACTGTTTTTTTTACATTTCTAGAGCGGAACATTATGCTAAAAGTATCTTTATTAAATATATATAATATAATGATTTAATATCAAATGTACAAGATTTCATACACATAACGACGAACATTATCAATTAGGTAGTTTTAGTTATCAATTAGTGAATAAATTAAGTATTTATCATTATAAATAAGTTAGGAGTATTACATCATCTCTATTGGAATACCACGATATGATCTCTGCTGGAAGATGCGAACGACAGTTTATGCTTCTAAATCTAGATATATGATGTCACATTTATGACATTATACAGTCATTGGTTGTACATTATAAACACCACCAGTGTTGCAACCACTTTAATTGACAGCTATACTCTTCAACCCATAGTTGAAATGATTTATATTTCACCTCCAATTAATGGTTGTCCATAAAATCCAGTTTGGCTCCATTAACATTGTGCCACGTTTATCTCAGTACTTTGCTTCATTGGACATTTGTGCCACCTTGCTTGATACCCAACATAAATGCAAATGCATCCAATATACTGTGAACCCTATCTTTGTGAATCCACAATTAATTATAAGAATGGTATCCCTGATATGAAATCCATATCGTGAGACCAATATTATTCCCTCCTAACCAAGATTAAATGTCTTGCCATGCTACCACTACATTTAATTGACTAACTACAACTACTTTCGCAATATCAGATGCCATACACATGTCATTAGACCTATGCAGTTTGCGTGTTAACATTTGATAACCTACATGCTCCACCTGGGTATATATGCTTATGCTTATTCACACAACATACTCACATCATGTTTGTCAACACCATTTTAGTTGTGGAGGAGCTGAAGTTCGTTTTAACCTAAGGTATGCTACCAAGTCATTTTACTAATTCCAATAATCGTCTATATCGTTAAACACTACTATTACGTTTTTCACATGCTAATTAAATAACTGTCGTAGTTATTCCATTTTGAGTGCAGCTGCGTTGTCATGGCTGAACATGTTACCCCTCTCGCTGCAATTGCCCCCGGTAAAATAGACTAGAAGGTCAAAGTTCGCATCATCCGTCTTTGGTATATTCCAGAAGTGAAGAATGCAAATGAAACAAGTACCATCGAAATGATTTGGCTTGATGAACAGGTTACCATTTTACCGACAATTAAAACTAACTTTGTCCCTTTTCGCAATTACATATATCCTATAACCTGTTCATTATTCTAACTACCAGGGGGCAAAGATTCATGTGACCGTTAAGAAAGGCCTTATTTCAAAGTTCAAGGATGTTTTGCAAGAAAGTTCTACGTATTTCTTTGAAAATTTGTTAGTGGGTCAAAATGATCCAAAATTCAAATCCACTTCACATAAATACAAACTTTCCTTCATTGGTACCACAATTTCCACAAAAACGGTTGCTAACAATATTCCTGCGAACCATTTTGACTTTGTGCCTTTTAAAGACATTCTTGAGGCTACCAAAGAGGACAAGCTGATTGGTGAAACTCTTTTCCTGCTACATAGTTAAATTTATGATACTTAACATTCAAATGCATAAGTAACAAATGTTGAGTCCCATTGCTTTCACAGATGTCATAGGTCATATTGTGGAGAAAGGTAACCTTAAGGAAATTGAAAAGAATGGCATTAAGAAGAAGCTTATTGACATTGTGTTGTAGGACTTGCAGTAAGATTGTTCATTTCCAATCTTTCTTCACCATTAAACATTCTCATTCTTTAATCTTGCTGCTAAAAGTAGTCTTATTTGTATCGTGTTATAGGGGGTGAAACAGTGCAATGTACTCTATGGGCAGATTATGCTGATACCATGCAACAATTTCTTGACAGCCATGAGTTTGATGGCCCCATTATCTTAATATTACAGCTCGGGAAGTTGAAAAAATTTAGTGGTACGTTTTTCCTGATGTAGTGACCACTTAATCTTTTGATACCTCATTTTCATCCATCGACAGCATGCACACCATCAATGAAACATATTGTATAACTATGGTTTCCTAGGAATCATGGACGTGTCAAATTCTTTTTTTGGCACCAAACTGTTGTTGAATGCCGATATTCCTGAAGTTAAGAAATATATGCAAAGGTAACAAAAAGCATGACTCAAAATTCGATAACACATTTTCTACCATTAAAATTAACTCATTATCGTTGTCCTTACTTGCGGGCTCATATCTTTATTGACTAAGCAGAATGGAGGGTTCAGAATCGCAATTGACTCAGGTTATCAGTCAGATGTCAGCACAAACTAGCATTACATTAGTTGATGAATTCATGCAAATTCCAATGATGTCTATCGTAGATTTATATGAATGCACTCATGTAATGCACATAATGAATGTGTTTTTAATTTTCTTACTCCTTATCTTACACCCTCAAATAATAAATATGATCAATTTCTAAATTTAGTGGTAACATCATAACCTGTTGTTTTTCTCAGAAATGCTTTCGTTCTGTATATGCCACAATCATAGAGATTGAAATTGAAAATGGCTGGTGGTATGACGCATGCGTCAGGTGCATGAAACGGGTTACTGACGTTGGAACTAAACATTATTGTGACAAATGCAAGAGGATGGTTACTGCTGCACCAAGGTATATGACTCCTACTGCGTACCCTTATGTAATATCAAATAAGCCCACCTAATTAACTAGGGTATCTGGATATTACCAGTTTCAAGCTGCAAGTACAAGTCATGGATGATACTGGTTCTGCCACTTTTGTCATGTTTGATCGTGTTGTGTCCATCTACCTGGACAAATCTGCAAAGGTTTTGCTGGATACCACTCCAAAGCTATTTTACTATTAAACGACCACAAGTATCTTCATAGTTCGGAATTTTGGCAAACATTAAACAAATTGTTGTCAACAGTCAACTACTACCATGTATTGACTATATCAACTGTCGTTTATTGTTTTCATTGTTCAAGGTTGATGTCCCTGTGGACCTCAAATCATTTTTAAACAAACAACTACTGTTTAAGGTTGAAGTACTGATGCAAGCATTTATCAGAATTGGCAAAGTTTTGCTGTCAGAAAGATTACTGATGACAATGCTATTGTCCAGACATTCATGGCAAATAGAGTAATCCAATTTTCTGTAATATGTTATTTAACGGATATTTATGGGTCAGGTTTTGACAAACTTTTGGTTAATCTAAAGGGTCACAACTGCTTCCAACTGGATGCTGATGTTGATGATGCTAGCAATGATGGAAAACCACCGGTACAGTTACATAATTAACAATTATTTATACAATCAGTCACCATTCAGATTAAACTTTGACTTTTTTCAATTGCAGTCGGTTGTAAAGTATGGTGATTCAAACAACAAGATTGATGGAGGTCAGACTGATATGGACGAAACTCCAAGTAGCAAGATAAGTGGAAAGAGAATCGCAGTTGATGAGCAGCAGTATCTAACAATTGATCTTGAAGACTCTCAGGCATCTGCAACAAAAGCGCCAAGGATGACAACTGACAACCAGGTTGTTGCTACAAAAACACGTAAAATGACGCATGTCAAGTGTGAAAAGCTGGATTGATGCTTAATGAAGTTTGAGAACGTGATTTTTCAAGCAGTGCCTCATGCAAGTTTCAAACTAAAGTGCCCAAAATATTCTATGTCATCCTACTTGACAAGGAATTGTATGAATAGTACTTTTAAGTATACAATATCAAATAATTTCCATGTCTCTAGTTTGGTTTTCAGTTACCCCAAGCATTATCCAAGCCGTTCCATTACAATATGTTTATCTGGATGTACTATTCAGTTGGCAAAAATATTATAGTATTCTATATATTCTTATCTTTATATACTCATGTCTTTAGTTATTTTCACCAATTTCGCGAGGTTCAATTAACTCATATTGTGAAACCATCTGGATTGATAGTATTTGAAGTAGAAAAGTAGTAGAGTTAAGTTGTGGAATGTAGTCAAATAGTATTAGAAGATGGGAGGCTTTACAATTTGGAGCTAGAATGTAGTTTGTATTGCTCTCAAATTGATTGATTACAAATGCACCCAAACTTGCCTATTTATAGGTGCTTGAAGATGGTTCTAGCAATAGATGGTTCTAGGCTTTTCTTGACTTATTTTTACATTTGATTATTCTAGAGGCATTTGATTATGGTAGATATTTCTAGGAATTCTCTAGTCTTTCTACATTGTTTTGTATTAGATACTTCTAGGCTTATATGGCTATTTCTAGGCATAAGCTATCCTAGGCTTTTGTAGAAAATTCTAGAAAATTGCAGCATCTTTAACACTCCTCCTTGATGCAATTTTCGGAAACTCCGAGCTTTGTCCTCAGTTCCTCAAACTTGACTCTGGGCAATGCCTTTGTAAATATGTCCGCAATTTGGTCTTCAGTCGTGCAGTACTTGAGCTCGATTTCTTTAGTTGCCTCTGCTTCCCTGATGAAGTGATATTTGATTGCTATATGCTTTGTTCTGTTGTGATGCACTAGATTCTTCACTGACTGAATCCTATTTTTTTCTTTGTTGGACAATCTATTGAAAAGACATAAACGATTTTTCCAACCATAGTGAAAAACCAAGGCTCAAAAAAAGGCGTATTGGATGTGAACATAATATACCTGTATGTGCCAAACATATAAAATGTATAAGGTCTTCAACTTATATTCATTCTATGGGACACCAATTCGAGACACCAACATAAAATAATCAGCTCGAACTCATCTGCATTCAACATTTGATTCTCAGAAAAAACCTTTACTACAGCTTCACACCAAAATACCATCATTCCTTTCTCCATTAACATATTGTAGTCATCTCAATTCAAAAACCTTGATCACGAAATGCTGGACTACTATAGCTGCTGCCAACCTTGAGATAAGCTTTTAATCAGTGCTTTACTGCTTCTGACCAGCATGCATAGTCATGTACATCAACTATATCACCACTATCCTGATGATTCCATCAAATATGGGTTATTCAGGTGTTATTCAGGACTTGTACACAATCCATGAACAGATGATCATTGGATAAATAAATACATGTTTAGCTAAAGTTACATCTGCACCATCTCCCTCGATACATGTTTTGTATCACCATCTCCATGGATCCATCTCTTTTATTAAACCTTCGTAAGTAGGAAACGAAAATACAGCTGTTCACGATTATTGGTTTCACATAAATGATAACAAAATGAAATCATCATATGTACCAAATCCTTATCAAAGATCACCCAAATCTAGGTAATATTCCTATTAGATTTTTTCCCACATAGTCATCAATCTCTTTGCTGAATATATATATATATATATATATATATATATATATATATATATATATATATATATATATATATATATATAACGATGTGACAACTATTAATGCATCATTGGTTGTCATTGGTAGAATATCACACAATATCTCTTGCAAAACCCCAACCTTAAATCATATTCATGTTTAGGGAACATTCATTTATGGCAAAGATCTTTAACAAGATCAGCTAGCACCCAATAGATTCATACTCTATAATAAATGCTGATATCATATCTTGCGATTACACACACCTATATCACTCTACAAGCCATTATAGAAGTTTTTTTTATTGAAAAATGAAAACCATTTTACTTTATTCATACAGGAAAAAAAATTTTCAACTTGCGCCAATGTCATCAACAAACTCACCACATGTACCTCAACATCGTCTTCCAGTAAGCACTGACTAGACAATTTCAGTACCTAGCCTTTTTGGTAGCATGGTGTGGAATGATTGCACAACGAAGTTGAAGACTATTATTGGTCACAACTTTCGCAGTTTCGTCTAACAATCCATTTGCATCACATGACCAAAGATTCCATCAAGTTACTGCATAAGTCGCACGAGCATGCTGCTGCAAGTTTTGAATTGAAATCACAACATCTATCCTTCTAGCCAACAAGGGTCCACTATTTGGCAGGTAATGTATGGTGAATGGAACCACATCAGTTGATATCATGTTCTGCCATTTCTTTTCATATCCCTTCAAAGTTATAACTTTTCAGAATTGAAAAACATTAGTTACCAACATTTGAGGTTCATATAGTATCCATTTTCTGCCATTTCCTTCTATAACACTTCAACCTTTTAACTGACAGGATATTTAAAATAGTAAAAACCAATAATTGGCGTTCAAGGATTATTCATGTTCTAGCATTTCCTTCTATAGCACTTTAAAGTATATATAATATTCAGAATTGTAAATATTCGTTACCAACATTTCAGGTCCATTCAGTATCCTACACCATGAAGGACATCCACAATTTTCGTAAACGTCTTCAAAGTAATGATGTATTCGATGACACAGAAAATGCCTCCTCAAATCCATATAACAACTCTAACCATATATGGAACCAAGTTGTCACCCACCAACAATTTTCAGAATCACAGTATTAGTTGGTATGTATTAACACCATAATAACCCTTCATAATATCGTTATTAATAAGCATAATCATTTTTCTCAAAAGTAATTAGACAAATAAATATATCAAACTCATGTTGTTAGGCAACAAAAAATGTCGAAAGGATTCGACCGATTATTCAAATACCAGCAAAGGAAAAAACTTGCAGCATACTGACCATGTTTCGGGAAGTGTACCATTATCTGATATTACCCATGGTAATCAATATTATTTTTTACCACAATTGCAATTTATATGTTGACCAAAAGTATTTTTAACCACAATTTCGACTTATATGTGTACTAAATGTGTACATCTTTGCAGTAAACAAGTTGTCCTTTGACACACCTGGGCACACGAGCAAACTGTTACCTCAGTCACCCAGTATTGTTCCCGGGAATTTTAGTATACAACGAAACACAATTTCTAACATTTGCCCTAACAACATAGATGGGACTATTTGTGGCACTGGGATTGGATATAAAAGTAATACACCATTATCAGGTAACATCATCTATTGAACGATCGCATCTAATGACTGTCATGAATAGTTATCTTCATCAAAACATGTCTAAATCTATGCAGTAAACAAGTTGTCGTTCGAGACAACTGGGCACATCAACAAACTGCCATCTCGGTCACCCATTATTGGTCCTGAAAAGACGTGCATACGAGGAAACACACTCTGTACGCCATCCCCTAAAAAGGTTGATCCAACTATTACTGGGACTACACTTCAACATACCAATAGTCAACCATTAACAGGTAAAATGACTAATGAACACAGTCGACATTTGAGTCACAAATATTGTTGTTTTTATCAAAACATGTCTACATGTATGTATTAAACAACTTGTCCTTCCAAACCACCAGGGAACAATAGGAAACTATTAGCTCGGTCACCAACTATTGGTCCAGGAAAGTTTATTCTATGACCAAAGACACTACTAGAAAAATCCTCATTACCGACGGATTTTAGAGACGGATTTTTATCCGTCTCTAATAGAGACGGAACTAGAGACCAAAAAAAATAGTTAGAGACGGATTTTAAATTTTGCATGTTAGAGACGGAATTTAGAGACGGAATTTTCCGTCTCTATTAATTTCCGTGTCTAATCCCGTCTCTAAAAAGCGAATAAAATTTAAAAAAAAAAAACTTTATTCTTAGAGACAGAATTTAGAGAGAAATTATTTCCGTCTCTAATTTATTCCGTCTCTAATTCTGTCTCTAACAAGTAGCGAAAAAAAAAAAAAACAAAAAATTGCACCATCCCTCCCAATTTTTTGTTTCCCTCCCGTTATTTCCCTTTCCCTTTCCACTTTCCCTAATTTCCCACTCCACTTTGCTTTCCCACTCTGCTGCGCCTCTAATTTCCCATTGTTGCGCCTCTCTTCTCCACCGCGGCGGCAACCACGAAAGTAGAAGAAAAGAAGATCCGTCAAGCTCCGCCGCACGCACAGCCGCCTCTCTTCTCCATCTCCGAAGCGGCTTGGTTCGTCCGCTCTCTCCGCCAGACGCATCGCCAGCCATCGACGCTGCGAGAAATCATTGGGTTGGAAGCTCTGAGAAAGAAGACTCCTTTGCCCCTCCTTCTTCTTCATACCAGGTACCCAAGCCATTCTCCAAACCTTCCGATTGCACACTCGCTATTTTATTTGTTTAATCCCTCCAATTCTTTTCATGTGCTTCTCGCTTTTTCTTTGCATAGCTGTTTGTTAATTTATTTGCATTTGGGGTTTCATGTTGAGCTGATTAAAAGTAGGTGGTATGATTGATTTTTTTTACGGAATATATTCCTTAGAAAAGTAGGATGGCTGTACTCAAATTAAAAGTTAAATTTACAATACACAAATTGTATTAATTATAAGGCTAGGATATGAAGCAGCTCTGAATCTTATCAAATGTGAGTTAAGAAGGATGAGCAATCAGAATCGACTAATCATTGTTGAAAATTTTCATTCAACTATTGCAGTGTAGCAAGATATAATAATTTCAAGTTGAAAAAGG
This sequence comes from Calophaca sinica, assembly GCA_037113605.1. NCBI lineage: Eukaryota > Viridiplantae > Streptophyta > Magnoliopsida > Fabales > Fabaceae > Calophaca > Calophaca sinica. The sequence goes on from CM073737.1 coordinate 15,806,317, forward strand.
AAGCTTCTCGAGACACCTTAGGTTCTTCTCGAGCATGATGAATCTATCGAAAGTGGAAGAGTCTCGATGTTTAACAAGTAGATAGTAGCGATCTGAGTTACTCAAGGCATGTATAATTGTATTTGAATTTATCCATTTTCTTCTTACATTTTTGCTTCTTATAGAGTAGTTCTTTTATCTCTTCCAGTTGTCCATGCCATATTCAGAAGTTGATGAGAACATATAGTAGATAGCGACACATTTCTCAGATAGTGTAGCAAGAAGGCATCAAATGTTCATGTAGTGGATAAAAATATAAACAATCATTAACCTTTTTCCACCTTATTTTCCTCTATTTTCTTTCTTCATTCATGATTATTATGTTTATGGTAAAACTTAACTTATTATATAAAGTAGTCTTTCTTATTTACCTTTGTTCCTTTTTTTTTTTTTGATTGATGAAATATAGATAAAACAAGCAAACTTGCTGTGGGGGATGAAGTGAGTCCTATTCCATTGGAAGAGGACAACAAGCTAGTCGTGCTCAAGAGTCCCAATCATGTGAACCCCTTCTTTGGGGGTGTTACTTAAATAAGTAATAAGGCCTAGTAATAATAATATTAGTATTAATCTTTCAATTCTTATCTTAAAATATGAATGACAAGGAGGAGCACAAGAAGCATTGTGGAGTACATCTATTAGTTTGGTCTGTTGATATTCTTTTACGATAAATTCGATGTGATTTCATATTAATTTCTTATGACCCAATCCTCACCATTGATGTTTGGGAGGTACTAATCAAATTTTCTTTCTGTTAATGATTTGATGAAACAATTTGTGCACACAAGCTTTTAAACCCTTATTAATATCACAAATGCCGACTTTGTAATTTTTTTCCTTTTTTGTACAAAGATGCTTACTACCTTGATTTCCAGGTGATATGTTGTTTCAAGCATTATATAATTTTTAGTGTCTCTGAGATTTACATTGCAATGGTAGATAAATATAAATATGCCTGTTTTGTTATCTTCACAGAATCCGACGCCCCGATTATATATCGATGTTCATGGAAAAGCTTGTTTCTGGGATGCAATAGCTCAAGACTTGAACAAGCTAAGGCTTTAATTGCCAAGGCATAGGTTTCTCCTGAATTGGACACACATTGTTTTTCAGTGAAAGGTAATTACATTGTAATTTGATTGATTATAGATAAGTACTAATCTTTTAATTTATTTTCCTTTCCTTTTATTATTTATTTAATTTAATGAGGTTAATTACTACTAGTAGTATTACTTTTTGCACTGCACACCCCCCCAACACACACACACACACAAGACTCTCTCTCTCTCCCCCCTTCCCAAATGCCTTTCTCAGTTCTATGGTCTTTCTACATGAACATGATTGCAGACACAAAATTAGTGGGAAAAATTGTATGAGTTTTGAAACATACAATTTACATGTTCTTATAAATATGCTACTAATATTCTTATAAATCATCATAGCATGATGATTGTGTGGGACTTCTTTATGGTATGTCGAAACCGCCTAGAGTCCTAGTAAATCGTTTAGGTACCAACACAATGAATTATTTCCTATGTGTTATTCTCTAGTCTACATAATTATATGTGTGCATTGTGCTGCTTGCTAGATTGATGATCTCTAAAATGATTGATGATCTCTATTGTACATATTGTAGTTGACATGCACTTTTTTCAACTAGAGAAAAATGGAAATTCCCGAACATCGCAAGTGGATGGAGAAAAGGGTGGGTCTTGATAAGAGAAGAGTTACTGATGAATATATGGCAGGGGTTGTTGAGTTTGTTAAGCTTGCTTGTGCACAAAAAAGTTACAAAAAGGATGGAAAGTTGAGATGTCCGTGTCAAAAATGCAAGTGTAAAAAGCATCACATAGTTGATGATGTCATGGCACACCTTTGTATGAAGGGGTTTATGGATGGTTACTATTATTGGACTAACCATGACGAACGAAGGCCTCCTATTCCGCCAATGGTTTCAACCAACTCTTATTATGGAAGTAGTGGGGCTCGGGATGACTTTGATGGCTATGAGCAAATGGTAATGGATGCTGCTGGACCATCTCTTGGTACATATATTGAGCAACAAGGATTTTGCTACGGGGAACAAATGAGGGAAGATCCTAACCCAGAGGCCAAAAAATTTTTCGAGATGTTGTCAGCTGCACAAGCCCCTTTGTATGCTGGTTGTGAAAGTTACTCTGAATTGTCGGCAGCAATAGAAGCTTTAGGTATCAAGTCTGACTTCAATATCTCTGAGACTTGCTTTAATCGATGGGTAGATTTCATGGGAAAGGCATTGCCAAATGACAACAGAATGCCTAAAAACTTTTATTGTGCAAAGAAATCAGTTGAAAAGCTTGGATTAGGTTGCATAAAGATTCGTTGTTGTCCAAATAGGTGCATGATTTATTATCATCCTGATGATTCGAATCTTCGTAATTGTAAATTTTGTGGGGAAGATCGTTATAAAAGTGTTGTTAGAAATGGTAAGGTTAGAGAAGTTCCTCTGAAGAAGATGTGGTATTTTCCCCTTATCCCAAGGCTTCAAAGACTTTATTCCTCGATGCAAACTGCAAGTCAAATGAGATGGCATCGTGAGAATGTGAGAGAGTCTAGCTATTTATCTCATCCATCAGATGGAGAGGCTTGGAAGCATTTTGATGAAAACCATCCAGAGTTTGCAATGGACCCTCGAAATGTGAGGTTAGGTTTGTGTGCTGATGGTTTCGCACCATTTGATAAAACTGGTAGGACTTATTCATGTTGGCCGGTGATTCTTACTCCTTACAATCTTCCGCCTTGGATGTGCATGAGAAGAGAGTTCTTGTTCTTAACTATTATAATTCCCGGCCCTTACAATCCAAAAAATAAAATTGATGTGTACTTGCAGCCACTTATAGACGACCTAAAACTTTTGTGGAATTCTGGTGTGATCACTTATGATGTCTCACTGCAGTAGAACTTTGTCATGAAAGCTTGTTTGTTGTGGACAATTAATGACTTTCCTGCATATGGGATGTTGTCAGGTTGGACGACAATGGGAAAACTTGCTTGTCCAATTTGTATGGAATCTTCAAAAGCATTCACCCTTAAACATAGTCGCAAGACATCATTTTTTGATTGTCACCGCCAATTCTTACCACTTGATCATTGTTATAGAAGAAATAAGAATGCTTTTAGGAAGAGACATGATGAGACATCATTACCTCCACAAAGGTTGACTGGTGAAGAAACGTGGCAAAGGGTAAAAGATTTACCTAGTATAACTGGAACACCATATGACATTTTTGTAGGCAAAGTACAAATGGCTTGATAAAGATGAAGATGCCATTAAAAAGAGTTTTAACAGTCGGGGATCTTTAGCACTGAAAAATGCTTTGTTCAAGGTATGTAGCGGTAAGGATGAAGGTGGGTGGATTAGCGTAAATAATTTACAAGAATTGAGGGTTAAATGGCAAGCTGAGGATTGGCAAAAGCTTTCTCTGATTAATAAGCAAAATAGGCAGGCCCAAGATGGACACAATGTGCACTCTGGAGGTTCCATATCTGCAAGAGAACATGCGAAGAAAATGGTTAGTAATTCTTATTGAAAGTGGGACTATTTAATTAAATTTGTGGTAATGTAATGTTTGTTATTCTGTAGAAGGTGGATCTAAATAGGGAGCCAACATTGTACGAGCTTTACGAGCGACTTCATAGGCCAAAGGGGAGACCAAATGAGTGGCTGAACGAAAAACAAGCAAAAATAGCTGTATGTATATTCTATTCTTGAAGTTAAGTTTTTTTTAAAAAATATAAATTTACATATAGATTAATAACTCTAATTTCAGGAAATATTTCAAACACAAATGACTGAGAGACAGCCTCAGAGTGGTGAGGGTAGTAGCAATAATTCTACCCAACAGTCTGATAATGATATATACTTGGAAGTTGTTGGAGGCATCAACAAAAAGGGACGCATATTTGGATTAGGATCTCAAGCTGCTAGTATCAAAGCATTGATGAAAGATTCTATTTCTACAGATGGAACATCAATGAAGAGGTTGCAATATTGAAAGATAAAGTTCAAGCATTAACAACCGAACTTCAAATGTAAGAATCTTGAACAAGAAGGTATAAAACAAAAGGTGGACCGATATGAGCAGATGTTTGAGAGGCTTATGCTCAATAAAAATTTAAAGGCTTTACTTATTGAACCTGAAGAAGAGGCTGGCAATTGCAATGAGGAGATGGGTGAAGATGGTCTTGATGGTGACTCTTTGTTTGATTAGATTTAGTTACATGTACTTGTTATTTTGACCTGTACTTGTTATTTTGACGTGTACTTGTTCAGAACAGTGTTTTTTATGGTGTACTTGTTTAGAACAATGTTTTTTATGGTGTACTTGTTATTTTATGGTGTACTTGTTCAGTACTTGTTAATGTTTTTTATGTATAAATGGATCCTTAGTTCAAAAGTGTTTATTATGTAAATTACTTGATAATGCAGTCATTAGATTGATTTTAGTTTTGAAAAAGACCAAAATTACAGGAAATATTAAAATTACAGGGAAATTTGAAAAATTTTAAAAATGATTAGAGACGGAATAATAAATTGGTCTCTAAATAACATCTTTAATGTATAGAGATGAAATTTTTAGGTTATCTCTGTTAGAGACGGAATTTCACTGTTAGAGACGGAAAATAACATCTTCACTGTTTAGAGACGGAATTTTTAGGTTGTCTCTGTTAGAGACAGAATTTCACTGTTAGAGACGGAATTTTTCCGTCTCCATTAGAGACGAAATACAGTTGAGACCGAATATATTAGTATAGGTATCAGCGACGGAATTTTATAATTAGAGACGGATATATTCTGTCGCTAATTAGAGACGGAATAGGAAATTCCGTCACTATACTTTTTGCGACCGCAAATTCTGCCACGGAACGTGTTCCGTCTCTAAGTCCGTCGCTAAAACGCTTAGCAACGGAATTTTCCCATTTTAGAGACGGATTTTTTCCGTCTCTATTACTGATTTTTCTAGTAGTGGACACTTTGTACGACATCCCCTAAAAAGGTAGATGGGATTTTTGGTGGCACTGGATTTCGACATACCAATAATGTTCCAATATCAGGTAACATTACTAACAAACAACATGCAGATATGAAAACCAAATATTGTCATATTTATGTAAACAGTTTGTATTTGAGTGTCCATTTTGTGGCACCATGTCATTCATATAGAGTGCATTATTTATGGTCATGGTCCACAACATATAACTGACAGTACTTCGATTTTGTATTCTAATCATCAACTTGGAAGGACAAGGTGAGGATGAGTATAATGCCACAGGGTTATCCGATGAGCATACCCATGATAACTACCTACGAACCCCTACCTCCACAACTTCTCAAAATAATGTCACCCAGTCTACACTTCAAAGCGTACCCTTATCTGATCTCACCAACGGTAATCACCAAATTCCCTTAAAATATTTAGTATTTGAATCGACCCCAAACACTATAACATTTCATTTTGCTGTAGTTGCAGTCTACAATAGTGAACGAGTTGCAAACTCAGAAGGAGAACCTTATAAATTTGTTGTTAACACAGAGTTAGTACAACAAGAGCCCGTGCATGTCGTTTCTCATACTAATGGTATGCTATTTATGATAACATGTCCAATTCATTGTGCATTCCAATTATTACAGTGTATTTGTTTTGTACCCATTTATTTTTCTAATCCCATGGACTGGTGCAGCGGACAATGCAACTGATACAAGTTTACCAGGCCCAATTAATAAATCTGATCATTTTCAAAATGATGGTATAATAATCTCCCATAAGCCGTACATGTTACCATATTGTATTTTATACTTATTTTCATACTTTCTCAAACAGGTAATTCAGATTACTTTAATATTGGTGAACCAACGTGTATTTGCAAAAAATTGTGGTGCAATGATGTGGTTTGAAGAGAGAGTTCAAAAGCAATACAAACCAACTATTCCTAAGTTTGCTCTTTGTTGTAGCCAAGGACAGGTTGTCCTTCACAAATACAAAAAACTCCTCAAATTATTTATGACTTATTTCGCAAGGGCGACAAGAGAAGCAACTATTTTTTGGAAAACATCCAATCCTTCAATAGTATGTTTGCTTTTACTTCTATGGGAGGGAAAATCAATAAGTCTGTAAACAATGGTAATGCGCCTCCAATGTTTGTAATGAATGGTGAGAACTATCACCATATTGGAAGTTTGCTTCCTCTGCCTGGAAATCAGCCTAAGTTTGCTCAGTACATTTACGATACAGAAAATGAAATAATGAACAGAATGGTGGCTATCAGGTGATTCTAAATGCTTGACCAATTTATGCATGATTTGAACATACCAATCAATCTTGCGTAACTAACTCCTCTAGCAAAGTTCATGCATAAGCTTCACTAAAATATCTATTTTCTTTTTCTATTGTGAACTAGGATGGAAGACAATGACTCTTCATTTAAAGCCAAGATTGTCAGTGACATCAAAGAAGTACTCGATAAGCATCATCCGTATGCCAAAATTTATATAATCATCCGTGAAAAACTTTGTGAAACCAATGCACTAATTTTGAAGCTGAGAATTTGTGGCAAGAGAGGTCGTGATGCTAGGAGGTACAATGTTCCACGTGCGTCAGAGGTTGCTGCGCTAATTGTTGGAGATTTTGATTCTGGTGATGTTGATAGGGATATTATTGTTGAGACCAGGTCTGGATTGCTGAAACGTATATCAGTAATGGAACCTTCGTACTTACCATTACAATATCCACTGCTATTCCCTCGAGGTGAAGATGGATTCAAGGATGGCATCAGCTATAGTGACACTGGTGGTCAAACAATCAAAAGAAAAAAAAGTTACCATTAGGGAGTGGTTCGCGTACAGGTTCCAACAAAGACAACATGAACATGCAACATTATTGTTTGGGAGGCGTTTATTTCAACAGCTTTTGGTAGATGCTTATAGCACAATAGAATCAACCAGATTGACATGGGTAAGAACACATAAAAGAGAATTGAGAGCTGAAATGTACAAGGGTCTTACAAAGGCGATTCTAAGAGGGGAAACAAATCCATCAACTGCAGGTAGAAGAGTCATATTGCCATCAACGTTTTTAGGGGGAACCCGTTATATGTTTCAAAACTACCAGGATGCTATGGCTATATGTGGGTGGGCTGGATATCCTGATTTATTCATCACTTTCACATGCAATCATAAATGGCCAGAATTACACTCATTCTTGAAAAAGTATGGTCTAAAGTCAGAAGATAGGTCTGATTTGGTTTCTAGACTCTTCAAAATCAAACTTGACCATTTAGTAAAAGAGATTAAAAAAGGAGAAACATTTGGTCAAGTTAAAGCAAGTAATTATCTTATAACTTCACAAATGCATACTAATACATCACTTACCATAGACTTAAAAATCATCTTTCTGGATACCATATAGCTAACGTTTATTTTGCCTATTTTTCAGTAATATACACTATAGAATTTCAGAAGCGAGGATTGCCCCATGTTCATATATTAGTATTTTTGCATGCTAAAGACAGGTATGTACATCCTCCTTATGTAGACAATCTAATAACTACGTGCTTCCATGCTATTGCCATTTATGTACACCATATAATTTAAAAACCCAAAATTGCCGCTTGCTCAAATATTGTTATTAACGCATCATAATTTTAGGTATCTACATCCTCATCATATAGACAAGATCATATCTGCAGAGATTCCAGACAAAGAAACCGATCCTCGACTTTTTGAAATAGTATCAAATCTTATGATTCATGGTCCATGTGGTGATCAAAATAAAAAAGCGCCTTGCATGCAAAATAGAAAATGTACAAAGTATTTCCCCAAAAAATTTGTTCATACCACAACTGTCGATGCTGACGGATATCCAGTATATAACGCAGTGATAATGGCGTGTTCATTCAAAAGGGTGACTGTTTTGTTGATAATAGATTCGTTGTTCCTTACAATCGCCATCTTCTATTGAAATTCAATGCTCATATTAATGTTGAGTGGTGTAATTAGTCTCGGTCCATAAAGTATCTATTTAAGTATGTATTACTGCAAGTTTCTACGATAATGATGGGAAAGGCAAAGTCGATGAATGTGTTAATGAAATAAAGATATATTATGACTGTAGATATTTGTCATCATGTGAAGCTGCTTGGCGAATATTTAGCTTCCAGATCAACCATTGTCAACCTGTAGTTGAAAGGTTAACATTTCACTTGCCAGATGAGCAAACCGTTCTTTTCGATGATGAGGATCCTATTGATATGGTTGTCAACAAGCCATCTATTACAAGAACAAAGTTTATTGCTTGGATGGATGCAAATAAAAAATTTCCACAAGTCGAAACTCTAACATATAATCAATTTCCATTGATGTTTGTTTGGGACGATGGTAAGCGTGAATGGGCTGAACGACGAAAAGGTCTTACAATTGGAAGACTTCACTTCATTCGTCCCGGTATTGGTGAGCTATATTACTTGAGAACTTTACTGAATTATGTTAAGGGACCACAAAGTTTTGTCGACATAAGAACGGTGAATAATGTCGAGTATCCTACGTTTAAGGATGCTTGCTATGCTATGGGTTTGTTAGATGATGATAAAGAATACATAGATGCAATTACCGAGTCAAGTCAATAGGGTATAGGTACTTATTTACGAAGGCTTTTTGTAACATTATTGTTGTCAAACCAGTTGTCGCGACCAGAATTTGTTTGGCACAATACCTGGCAGCATCTAAGCGATGATATCTTGCGTAGACAGAGAAACCTAATTCAATGCCAAGGTATTATTGTTGATCATTAGTGAACACATTGCTTGATTTGCTTTTTTTTTTTTTTTGGATTTGCGTAGGTTAAATGTACCGTAACAATATTATTTTTGTAGATCTAGTATTGTCTCCGAACGAACTGAAAACCTTTGCTCTAGCGGATATTGAGACCTTACTATAGAGAAATAATAAAATTTTAGCTGATTTTCCTACAATGCCTCAGCTAGATATGTCACTGATATCTGAAACACAAAACAGACTCATTTATGATGAGTTAAATTATGACAGGGCATCCTTGGCTCAAGAACATATTCAACTCAAGTCAACCATGACTTCTGAGCAAAAGAATATATATGACAAAATCATGAAACGGGTGGCTGACAATAAACCTGGTTTGTTTTTTTTTTTTTTTGTATGGCAATGGTGGTACAGGAAAAACTTACAAATGGAGGGCTCTGTCAGCAGCATTGAGATCAACAGGGTATATTGTTTTAATGGTAGCCTCAAGCGGAATAGTTGCTTTGCTAATCCCAGGTGGAAGAACTGCACATTCAAGGTTTGCAATACCTATAAATGTGGATGAGGACTCCACATGCAATATTAAGCAAGGAAGTCCATTAGCAGAATTGATAATAAAAACAAAACTCATCATATGGGATGAAGCACCAATGACCCATAAACATTGTTTTGAAGCTGTTGATAAGACACTTAGAGATATTCTTAGATTCCCTGATGATCGGAATCGACATCTTCCTTTCGGGGGGAAGGTTGTGGTGTTAGGGGAGATTTCCGACAGATTCTCCCAGTTATACCAAAGGGTACTAGGCAAGAAGTTGTTCATGCTACGATAAATTCATCATATCTTTGGAAATTTTGTGAGGTTTTGACATTGAGTACTAACATGCGACTACAACGCGGGGACTCCGATATTGATGTCACCTAACGAAAGGAATTTGCAGATTGGGTATTGGGGATTGGTGATGGAACTGTTGGTGAAAGCGATGATGATCTTGATATAACAGTTCAAATACCTGATGATTTGCTATTAAAGTCAACAGTTGATTCAATAGCTTCTATTGTTCATGCAACTTACCCGTTCTTCTTGAACAATATGAACCATTCATCAGACTTTCAGGATAGGGCAATATTGACACCCAGAAATGACACGGTTGATGTGATAAATAATTACATGTTGTCAGCCATTCCTGCTGAAGAGAAGACATATTTGAGTCTTGATACACCTTACTCCGTCAATGCAGATATTGATAGCCCAGATCATGTCCACATTCCGGAGTTTCTCGACACGATTAATGCTTCTGGGTTACCAAATCACATTATCAAACTGAAAGTTGGAGTCCCGATAATGTTATTGCGAAACATAGATCAATCATCAGGATTGTGTAATGGTACTCGACTGATTATCACAAAAATGGGGAAATATGTCGTTGAAGCACAGGTCATATCAGGAAGTAATATTGGTCACAAAGTTTTTATACCTCAACTATCATTGACATCTTTGGATATCATAATACCCTTCAAATTTCAGAGAAGGCAGTTTCCCATTACTACTTCATTTGCTATGACTATCAATAAAAGTCAAGGGCAATCTTTAAAGCATGTCGGAGTATACCTTCCACAATCTATTTTCTCTCATGGTCAATTATATGTGGCAATTTCACGAGTTACATCAAGAAATGGTTTGAAGATTTTGGTGACAGATGACGACGATAATGACACAAGCACAACATCAAATGTTGTATACAGGGAAGTGTTCTAAAATCTATAATATGTATGCTTGTTTTTTTTTTTTAGATATAAAATATGTATGCTTGGTTTGTTACTATGTATTCCAAATTCTGTTATAATGCAAACGATTATATACTCTACTGAAAATCGTTATAAATTATATTGTGTGCTATTTAGTGATAAACTTGGTGCATGCCCAAACTTATAAACTATGTATGCAAATTTTTTTCTATATGACGGTGACTACATTTTTTTGGTGAGGTTACTACATAATCACTCTTATGTAACAAAAAGACCAGATATGGTTTTCTAAAATTTAGCTGCCGCTTCAAAAATTATTGCAATTCATGTTATTATCATGTTGAAGTCCAACACTATACGGTACACGGCCCACATGAAAGCCCAAACAACACTTGGTGAAACTAAAACAATGCCCATATGCCTATATGCTCAAGTCTGGAAGTTGTACTTCTCTACTTCATGGTTTACCCACCACTCACGTTGTCTTTCCAAAAAAGATCCATCGAAATCCATGCAATGACAATCATCGTCGCCTGAAGTCATTTCTCTTGAAAAGGTATGTACTTCATCATCTTCTTCATCCTTAGGTCAAGTGGATACTTAATATTTAGGTATTCTTTTTGTTGTGTAATCTCTGTTTATCTAATGGTTGCATTTGACAGTTCAAATGACCAATAGGGATCGTATTGACGAAATTAGGAGCCAACTCTATGCGAACAGGCAATCAGAAGCAAATGCACCAAATACAAACATGTCCGCCGCATGAAAGCTTATTAGGAAGGAAACCAGGGGACTCTTCTCGACTGTGCATGTCAACAATCAGGTATGTTGATTAGTTTCTAATCGTCGGACATACCAATAAGTAAAGATTTGCATTTTTACCTGTTTTGCCAGTTTTTTTACAAAGTAGACTACAACGGTCAACTACATTGGTAGTGAAGGCTGTGACTTTCTCACTATTTGAAGGTTTTGGGTGCATCATTTGGATGTCTTCTCTGTAAAGTTTGCAAATATATTAGTTTAAAGAAGGAAACATGTTTAGATTTGTGGTCCCAACGTTGATTTATGATATTGTATATATTTTCCACAAGGAAACCACTAGCAACGTTTAACCACTTTTTCCCCACACATAACAACAAATCGTATCTGAACATATCGTGGGTTACAAAAAGAATATGATTAATCATGTGCTATCATTATTTTACTGATATTGTTTGATCCGTAAAGTATTAAGTTGTCTTTGTTGCAATTATAATTGAACTTATTATTGTTGGCATCATTATTAGTGTAACATAAATTGCTTTTTTTTTCCGATCAGCCTTATGATGAAGTGGAGCCACATTTCATACGCGAATTCTTTCAAGAGCTTGGTCCAGTGTGGATATGCATAGATTCACTAGGAAATCAATTCCAACTGGGATTCAACCAATGTGTAGATTATCCACTACTAATTGATGGCTGGCAAGAGCTGAGAGGATTTTACGAGTTGACTGGAAACCACAATGTGTTGCTGCGATATCTTGGAGACAACATATTTGAGATGACAATCTACAGCATTAATTTGAATCCAGCCGCATTTTCATTGTTCCATAGTCAATGTACCCGTCGCTCAGCTTCATTTGTTGTCAGCCTGTCAAAATAAAAAGCAACTTGCAGTTATTTGGTATAGTTGTATCTCATTCCTCATTCATAATATATTCATAATATAGATATATATAAAGATATAGGTATATATATACATATATATATTTCTATGTATCTATATATTAATATTATGGTTCTAATCCTAATTTATGTATTAAACAGGATTTGCCAAAGGATATTGCTGAACATGTAACGAATTCAGGGTATACTAACCTCGTGCTTCGAGGGCCCACTGGTACCGAAACAACCTGTAAGTTACTGTTTCGACATCAGCCACATATCTCCAACAAAATTGGTTAGGGCTGGAAAATCTTCTGTCAACAGAATGAACTTAAAACTGGGGATAAGATAAAACTTGAGTTTCGAAATCTGAAAGTCAACAATGTCATCGATATTGAGAAAGATACGAGAGGTATATTACCATTTGTTATATAGTTAACATGTTGCATATTGTTTACAATTGCTTCGTCATTCAATAGTATCTAGTGGTTGTCTATTGAATGCCATGTGCTGTTTGGTTCAATTTGGCTTTTTTGAGATACGTATATAATTCATATGTCATAACTCACATTAAGTAATCCTTTGAAAAGATGTGTTGTAAACATGTAATGTATGCCTATGCTGTGCCTGAATATTTTACATATGATTCATTATATTGTTTTCATATTGTGGCTGAAAAAATAGGTTGGCAAAATCATTTGTAGAAATGAAGGGCTAAGCACCTTTGGATTTCATATTGTCTTGCTTATGGGAAGCAAAATCAATACACTAATGTCATTTTCTCTATTTGTGTAGGAGAGAATCACATGTCATGACATTATTTGAGGATGGTATTGTGACCATATGTACGGAGGACGTGTATAATGGAAGCTTCATAATTGAAGTTGCTTTCTCTGTAGTTAGTTTTTCCTAATTTTGGAATCAACCTTTTGCAATTATGGTTCAGCTTCAGAATACGCCTTTTTAATGTTGTTGGACTTGGGTAGTTACCATTGCAGGCTGATGCGAAACAAACCCATGTTATTAAAACGCACTGTAATGTGTAAACTTTAGTGTGTTATCGAACTACTTGAACTACTTCCTGTTTTTATATATTTCTACCATTAATATGTTGCCAAGTATTATGCTGACTTTAGTGGTTCTAGGTTTACAACTTCGTAATGTCATGTCAAGAATTTTTAAATATGACTCAAATGCGTCTCGGATACCAAATGACATAATAAAATTTAGACTTGGAGTCCAACTTTGTTGTTGAGGAAGATGGACCAAAATTTAGCAATTTGTAGCAGAACATTATTACCTAGCCTAATATGTATTCTTTTAATTAAGTATATCAAATATGCTGTACTTAGTTATTGATTTCCAATACTTGATAATCTTATTTATGAGGGCAAATAATTTTGGTTCAACTATTATTACAAATGAGTACTGTAATGAAATAGTCTTTTTCTTCATCAGTCAAACGGAATCTTTTCTCTCAAAGGACATGTAATATTTTAATAAATATAATATGTCATACCATTTGTTAAATCGAAACGTGTTATAGTCTTAACTAAAGTTATATCTATTTTGTAAGTCACTTATAATTTATATTATTTATTATTAATGTGAAATTTGTATTACTATAAGATTAAATAATTACTAATTTTATTGTTTACATAATGAAAGATAAGAGGTACTGTTTTTTATTTGGCATTCATTTTTCTAAATATCATAAATAATTATTATTATTGATGGCAAAACTATGATTATAGTGTGTCTTAATACTATATTTTTGTATTTAAAAAAATTTAAGATGTTGTATAGTTTTGAGTGATTAATACTATATACAAGAAATAGATTCAAAACTTCAGTAGCCATAATTTTAATTTTATAAACAAAAGTAAATGTCAATCCCTGAATCATGTATGAGTCTACGTCCCATGTCCTGTTTTCTCACATAAAAAGTAATGTTTTGTCATATACACAGTCGTATATCACAGTTTCCAGAATTAGATCAACGAAGTGATTCGATATATTGGTCACTGATGATAAGGTTAGTGACACAAACATAACGTCAAATGTTGTTTATCATTACATCTTCCAACACCTGAAATCTTTGCGCTTCGAATACTTTGAATATTTTATGACATTGTTGTATGTTCTTTTCAATATATTACTTATCTCAGCCTACGAAAGAAATAGAATAAAAATGTAACCCTTGATCTATATAACAAAATATGACAACCAAAAGCCAAGTTTTCATTTCATGTGGCAATAGTATCAAATTGGACTTCTTTATATTGTTTAAATCATAATTTCATAAAAACACAATCAATGGTTTACATCCAAAAATTTCTTATTTTAAATTTATTTAAATATCTGATCTTGCCTTTATAAAATAACTTAGGTTCATTTACTTTGTTGCATGGAAAATGCAGGGTTTCATATATCAAAGGGTAAGGCACAAATGACTACAAATTTTTTGGCCTCGGCCCAATCGGTACACATCCTCTACACTTACCACAACCAACGAGGAAGGCCCAAATAAAACATAACAGCGCGACCCACATGGACAGGGGTCTGATTTCAACAAACCAACAGACCCGGTGGCGAAGCATTTACATTCTATTCTCACCGAAAGTAATTGTGTGTTGTATTGGCCCAACTTATATACATTATTCGTTGCAGCCCAACACTGGAACCGGATCAACCCATAACAGAGAAACGTCGCACCCTATTTTGTAGGTTTACCCTTTAATGTTTAATTGACACACATGATCAAGTACCTGTCAAAAATAAAAAAGACACACATCATCCAGTAAACCCTACTGAAAGCGACACCATCGAAGCTTCCGGAGGGGTCATTTTCGCAAGGTGAAAAACGAGTAGAAGTTGTTCCTTTTTTTTCACCAAAAAAAAGAAGTTGTTCCTTTTCTGGAAACAGCACACATTTGGCAACAAGAATGTCCGAAGAAAGATGGATTCGAAGGATGCAATGGATGGAACCCAAAACTTGCTTCAGCACCATCCACGTGAGAAACCAGGTAAAACCCTCACTCACAAACCCATTTGTTTTCTTTTTTTCACATTTTGGTTTCCATTATTTTTTTCCTTTGCTTTTGCACTGATAGGGGGGCTTATTTGAACGGTTGATGGAACAAATTTTGCAGTACCACTTCTTAAACGGAGGAAACCCGATTCTTTTTGGGTTGTAGATGGACGAAATTGTTAACAAAAAATTAAAACGTTGTCCCCTGGTTTGTTGTTTGATTTTTAGAAACTTGCAAGGCTTCTTTTTGCTGTCAATATACAGAGCAGTTATTTGTGTAAAACTTAAGTATTCAAATGCCTGTAAACTATTAAAAAAGGTGTCGACTCTCAGTTAGGTTTCACTGTTGTCATTGTATGATCTTTGGTCGAAGTGCTACACGAAGTATTTGGTCATGGATCTTGCTGCTTAATATAATCGGTTCATGAGTACACTGCTTTATTAACAAACTCCAAGTTACCGTTTTATTGTTGTGTCTTAAACCTTTGCTAACCTTTTCATTCGCTATATTTGATGCTATTTGTAGAATAATGAATTATTAATATGCATTGTATATAATATCTTGGTAGGTTGGTTGAATATGCCAATTTTTTCTCTTTCAAATGATTATATATCCTTAAACATAATGCCCATATTTATTGTTTATAAACATTACTCCTTTTCTGTTTATACGAAATTGACAAGTTAAAACTATATATTTCGTGTTTTTTGATTAAAGGTGTATGCAGAGATAGAACCAAAATTCAATGAACAATATTTTGATGAGCTCGGGATAATGTGGGCTTTGCTTGATGAAATTGGTAATATTCACCAAGTTGATTATAACATGTCCCTAAAAGCTCCACTGATTACTAATGGGTGGGAGGAGCTAAGAGATTTCTATGCAATGACTGGGGATCACATGGTGGTTTTTGGATATATGGGACACGACCTATTTAAGATTAGGGTGTTCCAGAAACCATGTCAACCAGCATCGATTCCTTCATTCCATAGTTGTTGTCCTCGCATTACTCGCCCGTCCTTTACACATACTTTGTCAAACTTCAATGCAACTGCCAGTCACTTGGTAAATCTTAATACTTCATACTATTGCTGTCAATAATATTTAACATCCTCTGATTTTATACATTTCTTTTACTACTCATATATTTGTTTACAGGATTTACCTTAACAACTTGGTACACATGTAAGAAGTACTCAATATGAAAGTTCGTTGCTGATTGGACCAAGCGGTGCCAAAACTAATTGCAAACTATTGATTAGAGATGGCAACAAGAGGTCTACCAAGATAGGGCAGGGCTGGAAAACTTTTTGCAGAGACCACCAACTGAAATCTGGAGATGCCCTTAAGTTTGTCTTCATGAATCATGAGATTAACGATGTAGTGAAGGTGGAGAAACTAAATCCTTGAGGATGTCTCATTAGATTTAATGTTCACTTATTTTGCATACTACAACATCTATGTAGTCACTTTTGGTTTGAATGATAATTGTAGAATGTCTTTTTGAGATCTATATGTATTAGACCTTTGCATTGTAAAAATACCACTTGGACATGTGTATGCCATGTGTAGGACCTGTAATTTTATCCTATATGTTGTTATTCAAATATGTGTGATTATGTACCAAGATGCACATGTATGATATATATGTTTATCACCTGCAATATTAGAGATCATGTTATAAATCCCATGTTTATAACCTCAAATATTATCTTATCTGACATGTTTACTGAGAAACTAATAACGTGCGACCCGTGCATCGCACGGGTATGTTATTAGTTGCTATTAATTGCCGCAAGGCTTACCCCCATGGCTATTGGTGCAACATACATGCTTTTATACAGAAGCGTACTAGCTAATTACTAGACAAAAGCCGATGCATTACCAAAAAAAAATATTATCATTACCAAAAAAAAGACAAAAGCTGATGTGTACGTTTTAACACACGTATCGACTTTTTTTGACTGGAACTAGCAGAATACCCGTGCTACGCACGGGACGGGACGCGTCGTGTTATGTTGTTCTGAATAAGATATTGGTTGTATAAACTCGGAAGAACAATCAAGTTGAAATAATCTTTAAAACTTAAGATAGGTGAACATTTAACATAGAAACACAACATCAATTCTATAGACACCATCAGTGAGTACAAATTAAAATGCTAAATACAAAAAACAATAGATAAATCTATTAGATATAGTAAGAATAGTAAGGTTATTATAAACATTTCATGTCAATACAAAAATATTCTTTTTTTTTTTAAATTCTTTTGTATCCATATTGTTTCAAGTAGATAAATCAGCAATATTAAAAATAATAGAAACAACATAAATGATATAGATTTTTATATTTTGTAAACTCGAACATAAATGGTATACCGTGAAAGTAAAATTGTTATGGAAGAATGTGTCACTTATAATACTCGTGCATACGCGCGGGATACTTTTTTTTTTTTTTTTGGGTACATAAACGCACGGGTTACTTTAATAGTACTAATTAAGGACATCTGTGAGCATTATTATTACCGTTAAATTTGTAAACAGTGTCATAAGTAAAGCCTAAGCTTATGTGAAGAAGCATTAGAAATATCATGCTTAAGTTTGTTATTATTTCTGTGTGTTGATTTAGCTCGCATGTTGTTTGAACTTTTTGCAAAACTATTCAGGATATATAAAATCCAAACAATGTTTAAAGGCGGACCCAAAATTTCAGACTTCTTTGCCAGGCTTTGTAATCAACCTTCCAATTGGAGGACCCGAAAGCACCCAATAACCATCAGGTCTTTTTATGACTCGGTCAGCTTCCATCATGAGTTTTTTGAGGCAGCAAGCAATAAGTTTGAGTGTAGAACTCATGACTCAAATACTAATTCATGGTATAAGAACAAAAAGGGTCAAGTTTTCAAAAGCCAACGTAAAGGAAAAACTTTGATGAACTTATAGTACAGACCATCAATGTTTGGAAAATAATCTTCATTCCTATGAAATACTAATTAGCCACCATCACTACCTGAATCCTGATTCGCTAATGTCTCTTTGCACTTTAGATACAGATAAAATGTCAACTGCTCTTTGTACAATTGTTTTGAAAAGAACCGTCAAGGAATTTTAATCAAAAAAGGAGTCACAAGAGCTGCCTATAAACCTTAGCAAATGTCAATCACGTGTCATAAAATAACATAAATGTAAAAAAAGAAAACAACATCCTTAAAACACAAATTATAGACAGTTTAGACCATCAGTATCAACCTGAAGGCATGATCCTAAATGCTGTCACCAATATCCCAGTCTGCAACGATTCTATCCTTAAATGGAGACAACACCTGAAAACATGGAAGAAAAATACAATTTCCATAAAATCTCTGTGGTGGCCCAACGACTGAGATCCTACATACAATTTCTTCTTTCCTTTTGCTTTATCAGCATCAACATTTCTAATATTGTACTTTGATTCTGCAGTAGAGGCAGAGTTCTTTTCAGCATGCCCTACTTCATCAACAACATCCATTTGATCAAGGCCCTAACCACCAAGTTTCATCAAATATCCCAACAAAAACAAAAATATATCCTTTCTGCACGTCTATTATGTATTATTCCATTTTGGCATACGAATGATCCATAATCCCAAAGACCTATTTTCCCATTTCGAATCATCCTTGTTGGGCATTCTCCCTCTGCAACATGATGATGATGCTAAATGAAGAACATGGCATAGGCACTTTGCTCCAGCTTGTAAAAATAGCAAATCACATATCAATAGTGTGATTGAAGTTTTCAATCATACTATTAAAGCAAAATCAAGCTTAAAACTAAAGCATAAGGTAGAACCTTCCAATCTTAAAAAAAAACATTGAACTTCAAAATCAAGCTTTCATCTGGCAAAGAATACCAACATTTAATCCATTCACCTGATTGAAGTTCAATATTTCATTACTAATATAGCAAAGTAAATAGAAGAGTGATGTGAATATTACCTAGATGAATGCCCAAATAAACAGCAGATGAGTCCAATCGAATTCCCCACTTTGTTTGTTGTTACTTCAGATGCGTAAATCTAAATAAACTTATTATCCCATTAATATATATATATATATGGCCAAACTGACCTACCTTGTTAAATTGTATACTCATTTAGCATATGAACGACTACTCCGTTGGAAGTGGTCAGAGATCCAATTAAAAAAGTGATACATCAAGTTCAACAAATCTGATATGGTTTTTAATGGCTTTGTTGTCTTTTAGTTTATGTTCCCATATCCTAGAAAGAAGATTTATATGAAACCTAGTCCACCTAACAAAGTTTCTCTATCAGTCTCTATTGTGATCACATAATAAAACAAACATGAACATAGATAAGGGTTCAACCATCACTGTGCAACATGCTTTACTCAACAGTAAGCCACAAAATTAAGAAATAGAGGTTCTGTTACTTGTCAGCAATAAAAACAGGTGCTAGAAATAAGGAAACTCTATTACTTGTTAGCAAAACTATAATTGATTCATATCATTTATAAAATTAAGAAACTCCGTATTCTTGTCATTTGACCATCACTTCCACCCTTTTAATAGCCAGCACATCAACACTATCAGCACTGCTAGATTCAACTCAAATGATACAAAAATTGACCAAGTAGGACACATGTTCAATAGATAAATTGAAAATTCCTAATTCTGAGTTGAAAATCTCCAATCATTCAATCTGTTGTTCAAAGAGCATGTCTAGTAACAATAGTTAAATTGTGGCAGTAGGTTGCTCTGATTTTCACCTTCTTCGTGCCTTTATAACATCTCACCGAATAGAAATCAGTACCAAGAAATTCAAATAGAAACAATTGCTAAAATAGCTAAAGTCTAAGCATTGCTAAAAATTGAATCAAAGTGACAGGGAGAGACTTTGTTGATCTTGCTAGCTACTATGCTTGTTTAAAATAGCTTATGTCTAAGATGCAAAACATATATTCAGTGACAACATATCAACAAAATGAAAATCATTCACGTGGCAAGCATTTTTTGACAAACAGACATACAGCACTTGGCATACATTTTTATACTCTTCTAGTCTTGAGTGGGGAATAAAAACAAACACTTGGCACACATTTTTTGACAAGTAGAGATTCAACAAAGATGGAAAATCATTCAGTGACGGTATATCAACCAATATAAGAAACATATTATATCTTTTCATGAGATGCAAATTAAACCCCCATAACCTGCATAACGAAAAAAGAACTTATTAGAACAAAAAACAAAAACAGAATCATGTTGATAAGCACATAATCAAAAGCTTACTGTGTCTGAATCTCTCACACAATGAATTCAGTTCTAGAAAAGCAAACATAAATAAGCATCTGTCAGACCCAGTAGAAGGAGAATACATAGAAGCAACTTGTGGTTTACCATAAAGAGCACTACAACCAAAACACTTTAAACACAATGAACAAACCAAACAACCAAAATGTTTATTTTAGAAAAAACTCAAGATAGCACACTCAATTCACATCAGAACATAAAAAGACCTAATAAAAACTAAAGATTTGTTTGACCAGCACATCCAACTCATAGAACATAAAAAGACCAAAAAAAAAAAATGCAAACATAAACATATAGAAATACAAATCAACCAAAATAGAATAACAAATTAACTATGAGTTGTAACCTTTTGAGGCTTTAGAGCCAACGCACCCTCAATGCTGCTTCTGCGAGCTCTTTTCCAAATAAAAACAATCGTAAAAAAAAAATCAGTTTGGGGATGTTGCAATATTAGGAAAGAGGAAAGCCAAAATCAACCTCTAAAAGAATATGATTGAAGAAAGAGGGAAACCTTACATGCTAGTGGAGTTGCTGCTAAGAAGAGAAGCACAGAACATGCCTCTCTTATTGTATAAATCGACTTCCAATGTTGGAATCCTCTGCTATCCAATATCTATCTGTGCTCGTTATCACACAAAAATCCAAAAATAAAATAAATAGTAAGCCTTCGTGTTTTCAATCATTTCAGGAAGCTAATACTAAGCTTCAAACAACTTTGCCATCAAGGCTACCAATTTCTCTAACAAGATCTATAACAAAGAAACATATTGAAAAGAACATAATCTAGATGAGAACACAAGAACACAATTTCTCTTATACTCATATGAGAGATAAGAAGAGCCTCTTACCATGACTTTTGATTCACAGGAATGCTCGTCTTCAAGATGAGAACACAAGGACGCGATGTCTAAGTCTTCGTAACAGTACAGGCATGGGAAATCTGGTCGTACCTCTTCTTCCACATCAAAATCATCTGTTCCCAACCGATCTGAAATACGCCAGAAGTTAAATAATTAAAAAAAAAGATTTTGCTCAAACCCAGAAAATTATTTTCAGCAAAGAAAAAATGGGCACATGGGAACCGCCATGAACACCAACCTAGATGAGAAGTTGGCTGGTTATGCTAAAGCGTGTAGTGGCGTTTGGCGGCATGGCAAAGAAAGTCAGTACCCACAGAAATAGTTTCAGAATCGACAGAGAGACGGGCCGATCTTTGTAAGTAAAGGCCCTAATCCTTTGCCTCAACCTCTTCGTTCTCTCGAATTCGAAAGGGGGAGATGGAAGCTCAAACGAATGAGGAGAAGGAAGAAAAAGATGGAGGGAGAAGGAGGGAGATACGCGAGAGAGAGACAGAGAATGCTGGGTTTGGATTTCAAATTTTGAAACAGAGGCAACAGACAAAAAATAGGGTTTGGAGGAAAAAAAATTGAAGATTCGATTTGTCATTTTTACCCTTAAAAAAGACACTTGTCATGAATATAAGAGTCTAATTTGGTAAATTTGTGAGCCCGTTGGGAGCTAATATTGATAATAGAAGCACACGTATCGACCTTTTTTTTTGTGACAAAAACAATCTTATGTCATTTCATTAACAATAATTTCTACAACATAATCAGGAACAGACTCATAAATGTAGCAACAAGATTTGGACACTGCCGTCCTAGCTAGAGTATAAGCAACAGCGTAACACGTATCGACTTAAAACCTCATTCCCATGATGTTTAAGGTTATTATACATAAATTAAGAGGTATTTAATATTTAATGTACTCCCTCAATCCCTAAATATAATCCCATTTTCAAAAAAAATTGTCTCTTTTTATAAGTATATTTCCAAATTATTAGATGCATTTTCTTTTACAAAAATACTCCTAATTAATTTATATTTTTTTATACTCAATAGTAAATGGAGTTGCTATTTCTCTCTTAATTCAATAACTAGTATATTAACCCGTGCTCTTAATTCAATAATCCTTTGAGAGTTATCAACTCACGAAAAAAATATGTAGTCAAAAAAATTTTCAAAAAAAAAGTAGAAAAAAAAAGCATAGTTGATTTTCTAATATAATAACAAATACTCTAGTAAAAAAAATATTATAACAAATAGATATATGGTTTTAAGGTAAATCATAATAGGTATTAATGATAAAAATTAAATAGCCGGATTTGTGTCAGAAAACAAACTTTTATTGTTAAATATTAGACAAATTATGGAAAACATTCAAAAGAAAATGAAAAAAAAGTTATAAGTTTATGACCGAATTTGTGTTGTTATATTTAATCCTACATCAAAATTGAATAAAATAACAAAAATGAAAGAAAAAACAATTGACTATTTTAAAAAGAGAAATAAAAAAGAAAACATAACAATATATAGTGACATAGGTATTCATTTTTGTTTCATGAATATGTTAATATTTTTTTTTGCTGAATGATTATGTTAGTATTTATAGCTAAAGTAATATTTTCAATATGATGTTTTAATTAATTTCAATTTTATTTTATTTAAATTCAAATTTGAAATTTGAATTTAAATTTATTATGAATTATATTATGAATTATATAATTGATAGTGAATGTCAAATTAAAAGTTGTTTTTTGTAAACGTTGTCTTTCAATTCCCCTTGCAGCCACCCAACCCGCTCTTAAACTTCAATTGTTTCCTTTGAAAGTTTCCATTGATAACTGTTATTGTTTATTTTATTTTTTAATGAAAAATTTTCCATACCTATTATTGTTTATTATTAGGTTTATTAGGTTTATGTGGCGATCTATTCGGTATTAAATGTAATTATTGTGATTGATTCAAATAGCATTTATATCAATTCCTAAAATAAATTTGAAATTCAAAATATACCTAATTTAAATATCTTTTTTATAGGTGTAAAAAGTTTCTTCTGAAGAATTTAGCGTAGGTTAATTGTCCTAGGGCAACACTATATTATTTTTTTTCACTAATCATAGCTAATGCGTAATAATTTTATTGAATATATAAAAACAAATATTCATCGGTGTATAAGTCAAAGTAAATAAAAATAAAAACAAGAAAACGGGGACGAACATTTTATATGAAAACATAATTTTTGGTTTATTTCATTAAAAAATAAATTTAACCTATAACGTGAAATCAACAATTGCATATTTTTTAATGAAATCAAAGTATATCCCTTATGAACATTTTGATAAAATTATAAACTAATATAAATTTTATGATAATTTTTTTATTGTTTTTAGCGACATACCATATGGAGTACGGGCTATCAAGCTATAGATATAAATTTTGCTATTAGTGAGCATTTCTATTGGATATTATTTATATGTCAAAGAGTATTAAATATTTAACATGGAATAACATTATTATTTTATGTACCATGAACGAACCATTTACTAAAAATAATACATTAATATATTTTTGGTATAAAATTTAAATATTTTTAAAGTTCAAATTGTCATTCTTATCAAAATTATATTTTATTATTTTATTCAAATATTTTTCTAGCAATTTAATGAATTCCTATTTAAATTCATATTTCTCTTCACAAAATTGAAATATTTTTTTATAATTTTTGAAAACAAAATCCTTTTGAACATTTTATGTGCACTTTAGATGCATTTATTATGAAATTTCTCAGACTTTTTTTACTTATATTTTTTAAATATACAATATGCATAGCGTTAACCATTTATTGATATTTAATGAAATATAAAATGTAGAATAATATATATAAATATATATATTAATTTTTTTTTATTTCCTAATTTTACAAACACAGTCATGAGCATAACACACAAGTAAAAATACACCACACATAAATGAATATTTTTTATGCAAACATACTAATATCTAAATAAAAATATATCAGTATTTAAATTTCAGAATAAAAATATATTATAAGCAAGTTGAATATTTTGCAAGAAATAACACTAATACATAAATTACTCTATATGAGTATTTTAATAAAAAATATACATTAATAAAATATTTTAACATAAAATATATATTTTTAAATACACATTGTGCGTTGTTTGGGGTGAATATATAACACATGTCTGGCATTAATTCGTTGTGGTATGCTCATTAGTGTTGTCAACATTCAATGGCAGAGTATGCGATGGAGAACCCTAACCACTAAAAGATGACGCGGTTTATGCAGAAAAATTACAAATCAGTATAAAGTTTGAACAATGTATAAACTTGATTATTCAGATTTTAAAAAATACTAACCATAATTTACTTATAATTAATTATTCAATACAAAATAATCATTGTGCTACTATTAACTTACAAAATATAAATTTTAGTATAACAATTTTCAATAGCATACATATACTTGTGCATGACACGTATTATAACATGTCTAAACAAAGTAATGTCGATACATATTATAACATGTCATATTACATAGATTATGCATTTTCATGAATAATTATCGTTAAACAGATTACCAACTTATCAACTTATAGAGTAACAAATCAAATTATAATAAATTATAATAAATAACAATATAAGAAAATTCCCAACGATGCATTATTGGTTTTATTTGTTTTATTATCTTATTTTAATTGCTTTGATTGTTTTATGTTTTATGCAATTTTTTGTAAATGTGTGTAAATTGATTTAAATTTATTTGATTAATGTTTCTATCCCTATTCAACACCTAATTCAATAGCCAGTAATCACTATAAATAAGTCCAAAATTGCACTTAGAGAAGAATATTTTACAACAAAGTACAGATGAAAAAAATTACACTTAACACATAGGGATAAATTTCTTACCTGAAAAAATATTAATATTTTAGTTAATAATGCATAATTTTTAATATTTTTAACAACTGCGTCATCCATGATCAAAATAAAATAGGTTTCTAATGACATATAATACAAAATATAATATACGGTAATGAACATTTTACATGAAAGCAGCAGATAAAATATAATCATAGAAATGAATATTTTACATGAAAAACAAATTTGTTACAAACAATTTATGTATATTTTAATTAATTTCTTATGAAATTCTCCAGGATCTACCAACAAGGGTTGGTCCGAGTGGTAACTGGGTTCGGATCCCATCCCAAGATCCCATGTTCGAGTATTGGATGTGGTAAAAACTCTGTTGGGAGGGGAGAACCACACGGACCAACAAAGCCGAGTAAAAAAAAAACACATGGTCAGCCAGGTTCCCGGGCGTAGATTAGTCACTAGCGAAGCCGGTGGATACTGCACACCAATAACATGGTAACCAAAAAATTCTCCAGGATCTTATTTGTTTATATTTTTTTTGGTACATGTTTATATTTTTTTTTAATGGGTTTACATACAATAGATATGTTGCTACTTTAGAGTGCATCTCATTCATACTCTGACGTATAACCCGTTGGAAGATTTTGAACTATATGCACATTATTGTGTGTATAATTATATTTTTAAAAATATATACCGTGTGTAGCACGAGCCTACAGAGATATCGTAAACAATTTTCAATCACTTTTTATCTAAGAAAAAATAATTTTTTTAGCATAACACGGGGATTGACATATTATAAGAAAATATGTGAAAAAATTAAACATAATATTTTATGCAAAAATTAGTAAAATCTATATGTAAGTTGATCGGTATAGAAATTATAGATAAAACATTACATATGGGAATAAAATTTTACATGAAAAAATTAGATTTATTGAAGTTTTAGTTTGATATAAGCAAATTTGGATTCTCTTTTATATATTTATATCTATATATAGGTTGATCAATATATAAATATAAATTATATATAAAATATAATGTACGAGATGAACATTTTACATGAAAGATAAAACATAATACAGGGAATGAATTGTTTATGTGAAAAACAAATTCGTTATACACATATTTTATGTACATTTTAAATAATTTCTTATAAAATTCCCCATAATCATTTTTTGTTTATATTTTTTGATATACACCGTTCGTAGTACGTGTTAACATACAATACATAGGTTGTTATTATAGAGTCCATCTCATTCGTACCCCGATATATAACACGTGCATCACATGGGTTATAACAAAATGTTGTTTTATTTTATTCTTTGTCCTAGGAATTCTCACATTAGTTTGGTAAAATATAAGTTCATAACAATTTTTTATTCTCTTAAGTCATCAATAATTTATACTTTTTCCACTATAATCAATTTTAAATATGATAACTAGCTACATATTTAACCAACTCTTTATAGTGGACAACAGTAATTACTACGTTTTTTTAGAAAAATAGTAATTACTATATATGTTAAAAATTACTATACTTTGTAATGCGTAATTGAAATTAAAATACTCCTATATATTTTTCCCGTAGGTATTGACTCAAACTCATTTTACCAAAAAAATTATATAACAAAATTAAATAATTTTATACAAATTTTCAAAGGCCAATAGTTGCTACACTATTTTATATATATATATATATATATTGTATTCTTTTGTCTTGCATAGTTATCTCAAGATTGGTTCTCTAATTGTGTTTAAATTGGAATGTAGACAAGTCAGAAACACCATAAAATTTTTGAAAAGGTTAATTAAACTTAGAGATTTGTGGGCGTTGCATATGAAAAAAAAAAGTGGGTCAATCAGCCCACTCCATGGGCTGGCCAGCCCCATGGATGGGCCAAGTTTTTTTCAGATTTAAAAAAAAAGTTTTAAGGGCCATGGGCTGGCCTTAGCCCACACGGTTTAGTGGGCTTTTTGGCCCCAACTCATATGGGTTATGACTGGGCTGGCCCATTTGGGCCAAATTGACACCTCTACCATACCTCCCCCTCCCTTTTATCATATGTAGTCAAAAAAAAAAAATTTTTTTTACTGAAAAAAAACAATTTTTTTTCGTTTAATTACGACTTAGAGAATATATAAAGCTTGGTGAAGAACAAAACCATTAATCCTATTTCAATTTGCATTTTAAATAAAAATAACATACACATCAAAATGGTCCACCGATGTAATTGACAAAAAAATATAACGCGATTTAGTTTGTCATTTTATTAGTGGTTCTTTTTTTTTTTTTGGTACGCATTTTATTAGATGTTCTACTAATTCAAACCAGTAAGTCTAGTCTTTTTTGTTTTTTGACCGAACAATAAGTCTAGTCTTGAAGTAGTATTACCTCAGTTCCTATTTATAAGCTCTTTTTAGGAAAAAAATTGTTTCTTTTTATAAGTCTTTTTACAAATTGTAGGATACATTAATTATTTTTTTTCAAAAATACCCTAATTATAAATACATCTTTTAATAGACTTGTTTTGCGAAATGACAAACCACACTTAAAATGATGGGTAAATTAGAAAAAACAAACACATTACTGATAATTTTAATTATACTAAATACTTTTCTTAATAAGTGTGTTTTTGTCTAAAAAGGCTCATTAATAGTAACGGAGATAGTATAATATATAATAATACTAAGAAAAAAAAAAGTCAAATGATAACATGTGCCCTAAAGACACATGTTAAGAAATCAAATATAGAAATATTGTATTAAAAATTGTGCATTCAATTGTTTAAAAAGTCAAAAATTGTGTTTTTTAATAAAAAACTTTTATTTTTGAGTTTCTTAACTTGTGCTATTAGGGCACATGTTAACAAGACAAAAAAAAAAAAATAGAAGCAGACAAACCATGAATAAGAAAAGACAAAACGACGGCTGCATTAGAGAGAATTCCATTTTGAGGTCATGACTTCTTTCTCCCTTGCTTTTCGTCATTGCTATTAATTGCCGCAAGAGGCTTACCCCCATGGCTATTGGTGCAACATACATGCTTTTATACAGAAGCGTACTAGCTAATTACTAGACAAAAGCCGATGCATTACCAAAAAAAAAGACAAAAGCCGATGTGTACGTTTTAACACACGTATCGACTTTTTTTGACTGGAAAGCACACGTATCGACCTTTTTTTTTTTTTTTGACAAAAACAATCTTATGTCATTTCATTAATAATAATTTCTACAACATAATTAGGAACACACTCATAAATGTAGCAACAAGGTTTGTACACTGCCGTCCTAGCTAGAGTATAAGCAACAACGTATGAGCACACGTATCGACTAAAACCTCATTCCCATGATGTTTAAGATTATTGTACATAAATCAAGAGGTATTTAATATTTAATGTACTCCCTCAATCCCTAAATATAATCCCATTTTCAAAAAAATTTGTCTCCTTTTATAACATTTCCAAATTACTTGATGCATTTTCTTTTATAAGAATACTCCTAATTAATTTATATTTTTTATACTCAATAGTAAATGAAGTTGCTATTTCTCTCTTAGTTCAATAACTAGTATATTAACATGTGCTCTTAATTCAATAATCCTTTGAGAGTTATCAACTCACGAAAAAAATATGTAGTCAAAAAAAATTTCAAAAAAAAAGTAGAAAAAAGAGTGTAACACCCCGAATTTCTAAGCTAAGTTGAGAATAAGTTATGAGGAGAATTGTGTGATTGTATCCAAGCTTAATTTGATTTCAAGGTGAGTGGATATAATTACACAAAGTTTTGATAAGAAAGTTAATGGGTTTGAGTTGAGGAATAAGTGTGGATTTAATCCTAAGATGGTTAAAGGTGTTGATTTGTAGTTATGGAAGTTAATTTGAGAAGAAAGTCTCAAGGTTTAGTGCTAGAATTAAGTTTTCCTGGTTTTTCTGCAGTGTGAATCGATTCATATAGCTTAGGAATCGATTCACAGCATTAAAACTCCATTGGCATCAGATTCTAGCAGTGGGAATCGATTCACAGAAGTCAGGAATCGATTCACATAAGACAGGCCACTGGGACTCACAGGCAGGAATCGATTCACTCATTAAATCTGCGATTCAGGCTCTTTTTGCACTGTGGGAATCGATTCACCTTTGTCTTTGTGAATCGATTCACACCGCAGTGTATAAAAACGCAGCTTTCAAATGGCGTAACGCAGAAAGAAAGAGAAAGGAAAAGAAGAGAAAGGGAAAAGAGAAAGAGGAGAGGAGAGCTAGGGTTCACTCTTTGAGAAGGATTGAAGAGATTCATGTTAGATTTCTTCAATCACTTGCACAAATGGAGAGTTTGAGAGTTGAGATTTAAGTATTTGGAAGATTTGGGTTTGAACCCTAGAGAGGAGAAGAAGAAGCACGAATTTGGAGAAGAATAAGGGGGAGAAGACCAAGCTCCAGCAAGAATGGTTCAAGTTCTTGGATGAAGAAGGAAGATTGAAGGTTGAAGATCAAGATTTCGGAAGTATTTGGAGAAGCCCCAAGTTGAGCAAAGAGGGAAAAGCTTGAAGAGGAGCAAAGAGTCCAAAGTTCAACCTTCCTAGCTCAATGTCTTGAAGAATAGAGGTGAGTTCTTCAACCCTTAGGTGATGGGCACCCATAAGTCCCACACATAGGAATTTCTCTTCCTTTAGTAACATATGAACCCTAAGTTCAAGTTAGGTTTTAAATACCTATAAGAGATTAAGTTGTTACTGTCATGATTGTTATGATTGTTTTGATTGTTATGATTGTGTAGTGGGCTTGTTTAAAAGTGGTTCCCACCGTTGAATGTATGTTGATGTTTTCTCTCTTGAGAACTCCATAGAGTTTCAAGGGATTAGTTAATGTATGTGTTGTCCATTAATTTGGCAAATTGTGAGGCTTGTCTAAGAGCCATAAGCTTAAGCCATAGAGGTCAAGAAAGAACCCTAGGAAAAGGATGTGATAGGATGAATGTGTGAATTAGTGTCCATGATTTGGATTAATTAGATGAAAAGGAGTACTATTAGTGTAAGCTTGATTCATTGAAATGATTGTAGTTTCCTTGAATAGTTAAGTAATTAGAATGATTGTATTTCTATGAACATGCATACAATCATAAGCATAAGCATATGCAGAAGCTAAAGTCCATGGCAAGACTCCTCTATTTATAGGAGTAGATCGGTTTGGTTAGCCAAGTGGGACGCCCTTGGAGGGTTATGACGTCTAACCACCATTCCGAAAGTGTGTAATTGGGGTCTAGGGACTGAAGCCTACGACACTACCCAATAACACAAAGTGCATTACATGCAAAGCATCATATTATACATCTCCTATGAATGGTATAATATGTGAAGTGATGTTAAGTTTATGAAAGTTAATGAATTCCTTTTATGTATTTATATATATGTATTCGGAATTAGCTTAGTTAGTGGTGTGAAATCTTGGATAGCACACACATAGTCGCTTAAGTATTATATAGTAATAAGCATTGTGATTAGATCACTTAAAGGATAAGCAAGCTAGGTTGATTGAGATTTGTGGTATAGAACACAAGGCAAAGTCCAATAGCATAAGAAAAAGCAAAGATGTGTTAAGCACAAAGTGAGTAAGTAAGAACAATATGTTCTTAGTTAATAAGGTTGCAATTTATATTGTATTAAGGTTAGTTGAGCTAAACAAAGGTTAAAGAATGGACATTTGTAGGATTGATGTGAATTGCTATACATTTATGTGTTTAGTTAATCACAAGTTGATAAGTGGCATATTGGCCCTAGGATTACCCTATTTGATTATATACTAAGTTTTTAATTCAAGCTAGCGCCTTCTAAAGCGTCTTAGCTTAGGGATATCGAGAAGTTGCAAGTCAAGTCCTTATGGTACATAGGGAGAGTATGTCTAGGTTTGAAATGCCTAAGCTAGTCTTTTCAGCCTAGAATGTTCCGAGGAGAGAATGGTGAGGAGTCCGTGAAGGGCTCACTGAGATTTATAATCTCACCCTTTCCTTTTAATTGTTTTCAGATAAGCAGGTACCGAAGACGATGAGACAAAGCTCCAAGTTCAGGACTCATAGGCGAGTTTGACATTGCAGTGGGAATTTTATATTCCAAGTTATGTATAATATGTAATCTTTTCATTAGATTTATGAATCAAGTTTAATTTATGACTTGGATAATTGTAATCAAGTTGTAAATGCTTAGTAATTCCTGTGCCTTAATGTAATTTGTCGTACTTTCAATTATGTTGAGGTGCGGGTGTTACATTCAAGGTGCTTCCGTGCCCCTTAAGTCCCACAAAAAGGGTGCGGGTTCGAGTCTTGCGAAAGGCAAAAACTTCCTTGTGGGGGGAAGAAGTCCTATGAGTGACACGCTTGGGAATTAAAACCCAGGGTGTTACAATAAAAGGCGCCTTTTATTGTAACACCCTGGGTTTTAATTCCCAAGCGTGCTACTCATAGGACTTCTCCCCCCTCTAAGGGAGTTTTTGCCTTTCGCTTGGCTCGAACCCGGGACCAGAGGGCTTAAGTACCACGGGAGCACCTTGCTATTACCAGCTGAGCTACGCCGGGACCAGAGGGCTTAAGTACCACGGGAGCACCTTGCTATTACCAGCTGAGCTAGTAGCTCAGCTGGTAATAGGTGCTCCGTGTCCCTCTCCCGGGTTCGAGCCAAGCGAAAGGCAAAAACTCCCTTAGAGGGGGGGAGAAGTCCTATGAGTAGCACGCTTGGGAATTAAAACCCAGGGTGTTACAAAGAGCATAGTTGATTTTCTAATAAAATAACAAATACTCTAGTAAAAAAAATATTATAACAAATAGATATATGGTTTTAAGGTAAATCATAGTAGGTATTAATGATAAAAATTAAATAGCCGGATCTATATCAGAAAACAAACTTTTATTGTTAAATGTTAGACAAATTATGGAAAACATTCAAAAGAGAATGAAAAAAAGTTATAAGCTTATGACCGAATTTGTGTTGTTATATTTAATCCTACATCAAAATTGAATAAATCAACAAAAATGAAAGAAAAAACAATTGACTATTTTAAAAAGAGAAAATATAAAAGAAAACATAACAATATATAGTGACATAGGTATTCATTTTTGTTTCATGAATATGTTAATTTTTTTTTTGCTGAATGATTATGTTAGTATTTATAGCTAAAGTGATATTTTTAATATGATGTTTTAGTTAATTTTAATTTTATTTTATTTAAATTCAAATTTGAAATTTGAATTTAAATTTATTATGAATTATATAATTGATAGTGAATATCAAATTAAAAGTTGACTAATGATAGCGTATTTCAATACACTACTTTTTACGGCAAGTGCACTAATCGCAACAAGTAATATAATAGTGAGTAGAGTATCGCCTCCACAGGGATTGTGACATTTATCAATGAAAACAAATATGTAATTACTTTGAACGGGAATGGTATGGGTATTTTGATTTCAATTGTAACTTAGAACAAGTAAAATTAGAGTTTGAAGTGAAATATCAATATATAAAAAAGAAAGACTAAGAGTTGAATCCTCTTGTCTCCACTCTCATGTAATTAGTTCATCATTAACTTAAGCAATCTCATATAAATTGAAGTTCGAATCAACTGAATTAGCTTAAGGACAATCCCTTGCCTCATAAACCCTTTATTCTAACCAAAACCCCTAATCCCTTAGGTGATTTATGATTAGATTAAGCAATAGAAGCAGTGATTCATAAGAATGCATAACCACTAAGTTATATTCCTATACTCATCATGATTATGGTTCCCAATCTCAGTTCACATTCATTCATCCTATTTTCCAATCAAGATGAACAACCTAAAATCAATGTAATAGTGATCAAATATTGAAAAGCATTAAGCATAGAGATTGGAAACTCAAATTACATAACATATACTTGTATTAATATAAGAGAACTAACTACATAAGAGTTTGAACAAGATTCATCTCATCTTAATCTAAGAAATTCAGCTACTCATAGTAGTGAAAGAGAAAAACAAACATATGGAAGAAGAAAATTCCATTGATGATTCAAAACCTTGTCCCAAGATTGAATCCTCCTTGAAGATGAAGAAAAATGGAACCCTAGCACTTCTTGTCAATATCCACAGTGTTTAGGGTTTTCGAAAAGGTCAAAGATCCCCCAAAAAGTGAACAGCTATCTAATTATATGATTTTTTCAGAATAGGGCGTGTCATGCGCTATCAGTTGTGCGCCATGCGCACAGAGTCGGTTGCAGAAAAAGCATCGCTGCGCGTCACTCGCATGTTACATGGCCATAAGTGCGCATCACGCGCACAGAAACAGAGAGCAAAAACCTGAGATGCGGATGACGCACAATCCTTTGCCTTCAGCAGCGCGCCACGCGCTGCTCCTATACTTGGCTTTTTTCGTGTATTCGGATGCGTTTGGATCATAGGCACTCGCGAATTCTCTTCTTTGCCTTCCATTGAGTTCTTGAGGGTCATTTCTTTTGATCTTGCTTTCCTTCCTGGCAAATCAAGTGCAATAACACATAAGAATAATGTAGGAGTTAAAATATGCAATCAATCAACCAAGTGCAAAGAATTTCAAACTTTAAGCTCAATATTTATTCAGCTCTCTCAATTCCTCATGCATTTAATTCATTTAAGCGCTCTAAATCCACTATGATGAAGATTTATCACAACCCCAAACTTAGCAATTTTCTTGTCCTCAAGCAAAAAATCAACTAAAAACAAGGGTCAGAATGAAACTAATGGATGCATTTCAAATCTCCACCATCAACACATGCTCAATCAACTTTCTTTTCAATCATACTTGTCAAAAGTGACAATTCATGCCTTCTTCTAGCATTTGCTCTCTCAATTCAAATCCTCCTAAATAAGCGCATCAAGCAACACAACATACAATCATCAATTATGCTCAACTTATCAGACTTTTCTCACAAGTGATATTTCACTCTCACTCAGGTGTTTGTCAGATCAATTCTCTCAATCACATCACATGCAACACCCTACCATAGGCTTGACAAAGCTCTAAAGAAGTAAATACAATGCAATACAACACACATTCCAGAGGTCTTTAAGGTTGTAACGGGGCTTAGGTAAGGGTAGAAATTATTTGGATAGTAGGCTCACAACTTGGAGTTAGAAATAAACCACTTCACGACATTGATATTCAACCCTTGTATTTATTCAAAACAAACCTCCCCCAACCCAATTGATCAAGAACAATGAGTAATATTTACACATGAATAACTTTAGGATTTTTTTTTCAATTTTTTTTTTACATACAAGTCAAAGTCAAAGTCCTTGTCCTAAATAAAATTGGACAAGTTAAGTCCTTGTACATCCACCCCAAACTTAGAAATTTTGCTGCCCTCAAGCAACCCCAAACTTAATCAAATGCCAAGACATGTCGTAAAATGACCCACCTAACTCCAAGTAAGTAGGGACTATTGATATTTCGGTCTTAGGCTTGTAATGAAGTTAAATCGCAAGGAATGGGAACAAAGGCTAAAAAGGGCTAACAAGGGATTAAATTGATTAGGTGGTGTATTTAGGCTCTAGGTTTGAACAAGAATTTGCCTCAATGTGTGCCAATATGTATGTACATAACCCTAAGAACTAAGTCAAATTCTGAAGAATATCACATATAATGGAAGCACACAAGAGGAAAAAGTTCTGTTTGGCGCAAAATGCTCATAGGCTAGAGAGAAAGTCAAGCATAAAAGAATCTTGTAGTTATATGTTAATCAAAACATGCCTCAAAGGGTTATCTATGAAGTTTCAGATCAAAAAGAGGCATGCAAAGTCACAATCTAACTATGTATCCATTTCAAATCATGAACATGGGGATTATGAAAGTAACATGCCAAAAGTTCATTCACTTTCACTATGTTTGTTTTCAACACACTAATATTTGAACTCGAGAATTCATTTATCACCAGATATAAGAAAGGGAAACTAGGGTTCCCACAAAATCTGTACATAAGTACATTGACAATAAAATTAAACAGGAAAATACAAGAAAATAAAAGATAAAAGTAGAAAACCAAAACGGCGAGCCATGGGACTCAGCAGCTGAGTGAAATGAGTAGGTGAGTCGTCCGACGCCACTTTTGAGAAAACTAGACAGATCTATGGAGCTGGCTCTGAAGGCCCTTCACCTTCACCCGAGTGATGCTCCTAAAAAATGTTTGCTTGCATGTCCACAAACTGTCCAGCTTGGAATTCACCAATGACTCTATAAATGGCCTGCATCCCTCGCCTTTGTGCTCTTGCTTCTTCTCTTTGCACCAATGCCATGTTGTCAACCTGAGCGCCGATCCTTTGAACATCAGTAGCTAGTCTCTCGAAATCACCCATAGTAGGATAGTTCTGGACCGGAGGATCAACAAACATATTTTGGGCCTCCCTCATTTCCTCCGGTTCCTGATGTTTCTGATGAGGAGGATGATGCTGCTCAACAAGTGGAATAGAGTTCCTCCTGATCCAATGACCAGTTATGGGGGTCCCTGGAAGTATAGAATCTTCTTTGCTTTTAACCTTCACACGGACCCTTTCACATAACAGCTGGATGAGAGAAGCATGGTTCAGCCAAGGTTTGACTAATTTATCATGAGCTGTGCTCCATAAATGATCAGCTAAAAAATCGGCCCACATTGACAGGTTCACCATTCATGATGGCAAACGTCAGGGTTGCCCTATCCACATTAAGCTCTGAGACATTGGCGCAAGGATTGAAAGTATGGAGTACGAATACACCCCATGCCTTGGCTGTGGGAGTTAAACTCCTGCCTTCTATTTTTCGGGGCGACCCATCCTGGTTTCGTACCCAATCTTGGCCCGGCCTAATCAATAACTGACGAATAGCCTCCACATCTGCCTCGTTTAATCTTTCTCTGGCTTGGTAGCCACAATTTTCGATGTCAAGTAAACTAAACAGTTCATTGATCGTATGTGGGTCATAAGGAACCGCCCTTCCCCTTACATAGCTGACAAACCTAGCGTTACCAATGGGCCTGTCTTCATCTGCATACTGATAAGCATTTGCAAAGAATTCCTTTGCTAGCACTCTTGGCATAAGAGGTGAAGACTTCCCAATGTCTGTGTCGGATGTTTTCTTGGATCTCCAAAAAATCATGTCCACTCAATTGAAATGCCTTTTCCCTCACAAACTCCTTGTCTTTAGGTATTTCGTCATAGCGGTTTTTGCATGCCAGAGACCGGAAAAGTTGTGAATCATAACATCCAGAAGAAGAGGATGCAGTGGCCTTCTTTCTTTTCTTAGGGTTGGGGGCCATAGTTCCCTGCACATAGAACAAAAATTTGTGCAAAATTATTTCAAATGTTAGGACCGACACAAATAAAGATTTCAAGGTCCTATGGACATCATCACTTCACTATCATGGTTTTCCAACAAAATATGGTGTGGCTCATTCTCATGTTCTATTCCCTAAACTCTCATAAGCATTTTGGCAAACACATTGTGTGCAAACATAAACACACAGCAACCCAACAATGGTTCAACATGCAAAAATGGCCCAAACATTACAAACTCAGGTTCTCAAATTCAAAAGGCATAAGAAAACAACAACCCACAACAACAAACATCAAATTTTGCCACTCAAATTTTCGAAAACCTTCTTCCATCATAAAAGGAGATAAGAAGAAACGTGAAAAGAGAGAAGTGAAGCTATAGAGTCACTTACTTGATGATTGATGATGTATGAGGTGAAGAAGATGTGAAGATTAAGCCTTCTAAAGAAGAGATTGAGTGTGTGATTGAGTGGTTTGAAGGTTTGAGAGTTATGGTTTTTGAAAAAAATGAAGAACTGTACGAGAAATGAGAGCCACGATCAGATTTTCTATTCATAGATCCATATTGCACGTCACGTGCAGAAAATGCAGTTCAAAATGCGCGTCGCGCGCACACAGACAGAGCCAAAACAAAAAATTGCGCGTTGCGCGCTACTGGGTGCGCGTAGTGCGCAACCCTGCACCTGATTAAGGATTTCGTGCGCGTCATGCACACACAAACAGAACCTATTTCATTAATTGCGCGTCACGAGCTAATCATGCACGTCGCGTGCTTCACCTACAGTTCCATTTTTTTTTATATATGTGGCAAACATGTTGCCTCTCAAAAAAAAGGTGCTTCTTTAACATCAGTAGCTTGACGCTTGATCGTTTCATGTATCCTGCAAGACAAGGGCCACTCTTGCCCTAGAGACTTCTCCTCCAAAAAATGGCTTCAACTTTTGCCCATTAACCTTGAAAGTTCTTGTGGAGCCAGGGTCTTCCAATTCCACTGCTCCATGTGGAAAGACTTCTCTGATCACAAATGGACCTGACCACTTAGACTTCAACTTTCCTGGGAAAAGTTTCAGTCTCGAGTTGAAGAGTAGAACTTGTTGGCCTGGCTGGAAGTCTCTTCTCACCAAATGCTTATCATGGTAAGCCTTGGTTCTTTGCTTGTAGATGGTTGCATTCTCATAAGCCATCAACCTCATTTCTTCCAGCTAATTCAATTTTAGTAACCGCTTTTGTCCAGCTAAATTGGAATCAAAATTCAGAAATTTTATGGCCCAAAAGGCCTTGTGTTCCAATTCCACTGGTAAGTGGCATGATTTCCCATCGTCTAGCTTCTTTGACCAATCCTTCCTTGAAGCACCAACTGTTTTATCCAAAATCTTCTTTATCTCCCTATTGGAAACTTCAGCTTGCCCACTAGTTTATGGGTGATAAGGAGTGGTAACCTTGTGTTTTACATCATACTTGGTCAGCAATGTCTCCAAGTACTTGTTGCAAAAGTGCGTGCCCCCATCACTTATGAGCACTCTAGGCACTCCAAATCTGGAAAATATGTTCTTCTTCAAGAAATTCACCACAGTTTGGGAATCATTGGCCACAGCTGCATATGCCTCCACCCATTTTGTGACATAGTCAACACACACCAAAATGTATAGATTGGAGTAAGATGATGGGAAAGGGCCCATGAAATCAATATCCCAACAATCAAAGGGTTCAATCTCCAAAATGCTATTGAGGGGCATCTCATTTTTTCTGGAAATGCTTCCAGTGCGCTGGCACTTGTTACAACGCTTGAAATATTCATGACAATCTTTGAAAAGCGTTGGCCAAAAGAACCCACTTTGTAACACCATGGCTGCAGTCTGTTCTCCACCAAAATGGCCTCCATATAGTGAATCATGACAGTGTTTCATGATACTTTGTGCCTCCTCGGATGTGACACATCTTCTCAATAACCCATCAGGGCCAGTTTAAACAAGAATGGATTATCTCAAATGTAGAAATTTGCATCCTTAAGAATTTCTTCTTCTGCTGCCAAGTGAAATCTTCTGGTACCACACTTGTTGCCTTAAAGTTAGCCATATCAGCAAACCATTGCCTCTCAGATACCATCAATAAGTGTTCATTACGAAATTCTTCATTAATCTCCCTCTCCTTGACTGTTACTTCAGAATTCTCCAGCCTTGATAAGTGATCAGCCACCACATTCTCACTCCCTTTCTTGTCTTTTATTTCTAAATCAAATTCCTGCAGTAATAAAATCCATCTAAGCAAACGAGGCTTTGAATCAGTTTTAGTGAGCAGGTATTTGATTGCAGAATGATCTGTAAAGACAATGACTTTCGACCCAATCAAATAGGATCGAAATTTCTCCAAAGCAAACACTATAGCTAGCAGCTCTTTCTCAGTGGTGGCATAATTCACCTGATTTTCATTCAGAACCTTGCTAGCATAATAGATTGCATGAAAGAATTTTTCTGTTCTTTGTCCCAAAACAGCCCCAACCGCAAAATCACTGGCATCACACATGAGTTCAAACGGTAAACTCCAGTCGGGAGCCACTATAATAGGAGAAGAAACCAGTTTTTCTTTCAGTACATTAAACGCACCTAAACAATCTTGGTCAAACTTGAAATCAGAGCCTTTAACAAGGAGATTGCACATTGGTTTTGCAATCTTTGAGAAGTCCTTGATAAATCTTCGATAAAAACCTGCATGACCCAAGAAACTTCTCACTCCTTTGACATTCACAGGAGGCGGAAACTTTTCAATTACCTCAATCTTTACTTGGTCCACTTCGAATCCTTTTGCTGACACTTTATGTCCCAACACAATCCCCTCTTTAACCATGAAGTGACATTTCTCCCAATTTAATACTAAATTGGTGTCCACACACCTCTTAAGAACCGAAGCTAGATTGGATAGACACAAATCATAACATGAGCCAAAAACATAGAAATCATCCATGAATACTTCGATTGAGCTCTCAATCATTCAGACAATATGGAAAGCATGCACCTCTGAAAAGTTGCAGGAGCGTTGCATAATCCGAATGGCATCCGTCGGTAGGAAACACACCAAAGGGACAAGTAAAAGCTGTCTTTTCTTGGTCCTCTGGATTGACTGCAATTTGATTATACCTGGAATAGCCATCAAACAATAAAAGGCTTGCTTGGCCTGCTAACCTTTCCAACATTTGATCCATGAAAGGCAATGGGAGATGGTCCTTCCTTGTAGCATTATTGAGTTTGCGGTAGTCTATGCACATTCTCCATCCTGTTACTGTTCTTATGGGGATGAGCTCATTCTTTTCATTTTTTACCACTGTCATCCCCCCTTTCTTGGGAACAACTTGCACTGGGTTTATCCATGCACTATCGGAAATGGAATATATCATACCCGCTTCAAGTAGCTTCAGGAACTCTTTTCTGACCACATCTTTCATTGTAGGATTTAATCTCCGTTGAGGTTGTACCACCGATTTATACTCTTTTTCTAGCAGAATTTTATGCATGCAAAATGTCGGGCTAATACCTTTCAAGTCAAAAATAGACCACCCTATTGTTGTCTTGTACTCCTTCAATACTCTCATCAATTTTTCTTCCTCCAAGGTAGACAATGAATTGCTCACAATAACTGGACTTCCTTCATCATCATCAAGGAATTTGTACTTCAAGTGGGAGGGTAGTGGTTTCAGCTCAATTTTCTGCTGCTCTAGCTGGCCTTCCTCTTTCTTTAATTCTTCTCTTTTCAAATTCACAGCTTGCTCTGCGTTTAGTGCTGCCAAATGCCTCACACATTCTGCTATCTCATCTTCATCTTCCTCACAAAGATTTTCAACAGCTTGCACTAGCACTTTCTCAAGAGAAGTTGAAGGATACTGCTGAGAAAAAGTTTGCTCCACCAAGTAATTGACATTGTCTACACAGCAAGATGTATCTCTATCAGTTGGATGTTGCATTGCCTCAAACAAATTGAAGGTCACCTTCTCATCATGTACTCTGAGCATGAGTTGGCCTTGTTGCACATCTACAAGAGCTCTACCTGTTGCTAGGAATG
Organism: Calophaca sinica; assembly: GCA_037113605.1. NCBI lineage: Eukaryota > Viridiplantae > Streptophyta > Magnoliopsida > Fabales > Fabaceae > Calophaca > Calophaca sinica. The sequence continues at coordinate 15,847,003 of CM073737.1, forward strand.
GTCTTCTAAAGAGTAGAGGAACTTCTGCATCTTCCTCCATGTCAAGAATAACAAAGTCAGCCGAAAAAATGAACTTATCCAACTTCACCAAGACATCCTCCATAATCCCATAAGGATATTTGATGGATCGGTCTGCTAGTTGAAGTGACATCCTTGTGGGCTTAACATCATCTGTCCCCAACTTCTTTAACATAGATAATGGCATGAGGTTAATACTTGCCCCCAAGTCGCATAATGCCTTCCCAATAGTTATATTCCCTATAGTGCAAGGAATTGTGAAACTATCGGGATCTTTGAGTTTTAGGGGAAGCTTACTTTGAATTATTGCACTGCACTCCTCAGTCAAGGTGATTGTTTCATCTCTCAACTTCTTTTTCTTCGTGAGAATCTCCTTCATAAACTTGGCATATGTAGGCATTTGCTCAAGAGCCTCTGCAAAGGGTATATTAATTTGTAGCCTCTTGAAAATGTCTAGAAATCTTGAATATTGCTCTTCCTTTTCTTTCTTCTTGTTCTCCCTTTGAGGATAAGGAAGCTTCACATATGGAGGAAGAACTTGAGGTTGTTCCCATTTTCAAAATTTCAGCTTTTGTTCTTCTCAGGAAGGATCCTTCATCCACCAATCTAGAACTTTTATTTCATTATTTTTCTTTTCTTCACTCTCTTTTTCAACTTCTACAACATTAACCACCTCACTCTTTTTATTCAACTCTTCATCCAACACCTTCTTGTCATTGGCATCATCACATTTGGGGACTAATGGTTCCACCAAAGATGGTGTTACCACTTTTCCACTTCTCAGAGTTATAGCATTACAAGACTCATTTTTGGGATTGTCTATAGTGTTTGCAGAAAACTTACCCTTAGATTGCTTCGTAAGTTGCTTGGAAAGTTGTCCAATTTGATTTTCAAGATTCTTGATGGATGCATCTTGGTTCTTGAAATGAGCTTCATGACTTTGGAGGTTTGTTTGAGTTATCTTCATGAACTGAGTGAGAGCATCTTCCAATGTAGATGTATTTTCCTTTGATTCCTTGGGTTGCGGAGGTTTACTCGATTGAGGAGCATCATTTTGCTTCCAAGAAAAGTTGGGATAATTCTTCCACCCTGGATTATAGGTGTTGGAATATGGATTTGAATAAAAAGAGTGAGGTGGTTAATGTTGAAGAAGTTGAAAAACTTGATAGCGTATTTCAATACACTACTTTTTACGGCAAGTGCACCAATCGTAACAAGTAATATAATAGTGAGTAGAGTATCGTCTCCACAGGGATTGTGACGTTTGTCAATGAAAACAAATATGTAATTACTTTGAATGGGAATGGTATGGGTATTTTGATTTCAATTGTAACTTAGAACAAGTAAAATTAGAGTTTGAAGTGAAATATCAATATATAAAAAAAATTACTAGGAGTTGAATCCTCTTGTCTCCACTCTCATGTAATTAGTTCATCATTAACTTAAGCAATCTCATATAAATTAAAGTTCGCATCAACTGAATTAGCTTAAGGACAATCCCTTGCCTCATAAACCCTTTATTCTAACCAAAACCCCTAACCTCTTAGGTGATTTATGATTAGATTAAGCAATAGAAACATTGATTCATAAGAACGCATAACCACAAAGTTATATTCCTATACTCATCATGATTATGGTTCCCAATCTCAGTTCACATTCATTCATCCTATTTTCCAATCAAGATGAACAACCTAAAATCAATGCAATAGTGATCAAATATTGAAAAGCATTAAGCATACAGATTGGAAACTCAAATTACATAACATATACTTGTATTAATATAAGAGAACTAACTACATAAGAGTTTGAACAAGATTCATCTCATCCTAATCTAAGAAATTCAGCTACTCATAGTAGTGAAAGAGAAAAACAAACATATGGAAGAAGAAAACTCCATTGATGATTCAAAACCTTGTCCCAAGATTGAATCCTCCTTGGAGATGAAGAAAAATGGAACCCTAGCACTCTTTGTCAATATCCATAGTGTTTAGGGTTTCCAAAAAGGTCAAAGATCCCCCAAAAATGAATAGCTATCTAATTATATGATTTCTGCAGAACAGGGCGCGTCATGCGCTATCAGTTGTGCGCCATGCGCACAAAGTCGCTTGCAGAAAAAGCATCGCTGGCATCACGCGCATGTTACATGGCCATAAGTGCGCATCACGCGCACATAAATAGAGAGCAAAAACCTGAGATGCGCATGACGCACAATCCTTTGGCGCGCTGCTTCTATACTTGGCTTTTTTCGTGTATTCGGATGCGTTTGGATCATAGGCACTCGCGAATTCTTTTCTTTGCCTTCCATTGAGCTCTTGAGAGTCATTTCTTTTGATCTTGCTTTCATTCCTGGCAAATCAAGTGCAATAACACATAAGAATAATGTAGGAGTTAAAATATGCAATCAATCAACCAAGTGCAAAGAATTTCAAACTTTAAGCTCAATATTTATTTAACTCTCTCAATTCCTCATGCATATAATTCATTTAAGCACTCTAAATCCACTATGATGAAGATTTATCAACTAATTTATATGATGAAAAAAATTAAATGTTGATTGATTACATTAATTCAAAATCAGCAAGTCATTTAAGAGAAGGCAATTATGCTTTTGATAACATTTATTAATTAAGATTTTGTAATAATATTGATATTATAATAATAATAATAATAATAATAATAATAATAATAAAGAAATAAATAAATAAAATTGCTTTTGGCGGGAAAAGAATATATGAGATTTTGACACGTGGCATAGTAGATAGATTGAAAGATAGTTTTGGAAAAACAATACACATTGTAGACAAATTAAATGAGTTAACTAATTTTCTTAATTTGTGCGTTTTGATCAATGAGGGGCTTATATTTTATATTTATGTGAATTTGGTCTCACAATAGCGACACTCGAAATACCCAATTCGCTCAATTAAAAACTAAGGGATTAAAAGCGTATAATCGCAATATCTGAGACTATTATTTTATATTTTTATTATAATAGTACTAATATATTATTTATTTTACAACATAACATTAACATCTTATTTGTAAAAACATTCTTTTAACGGAAGAAGTATTTATATTTTCCAGAATTGTATTGCGTTGATTTTTTTTCGCTAGACAATAGTTATTTTGAGATATTTCTAATTTTTAATCAAATAAAAAATAAAATAAAATATGGTATTTTATAGATTGTCATCAATTAATTAAATAAATTTTTGGGAGTGTTTTGCAATAATGCACCAGCACGTTAAGTCAAGGACCAACGCTAATAATGTTGGAACCTAAACGATTGAGAAGTTTAGACCCTCATTAATTTTAATGATAACAAAGTACTTGCAAGTGAACAAATTATCTTCTAATAAGTCTTGAAGTGTGCAGGTATTAAAATTGTTTACGCTTTATAAGTCACTCAAGCAAGAAGGAGAAATTCACAAGAAATTGAATACATTACATGTGTGTCAGCATCCGGTCCACTCCAGCGTCTTGTGTATAGCGAGCGTCCGGTAGTGTTATTCTTTGACACATAGATTACTCAATTGTTGCGAGCGTCCGTCCATCATTCTGAGCGAGCATCTGGTCTTTTAATGAAGCACATGATGGCCACGTTTATGCTCTCCTACCTCAGCTGTTTTGGAACAGAATTCGAATTTTATTTTGTGCGCTTATTTTGGTGTACGAGATATCAAAGGTGACACCTTTAGTATAAGACAAAATTCGTACAAGGTAATTGTGAAAAGCAGATAGTACAAAAATGATAATGTGTATTATTCTGATATTCTCTAGAAAGGAAGAAAAGGGCAGCATTTCAAATTACCTTACTCAATAATATGGAGCTGAAATTTACTACAACGGTAATACCCCTCAGAGACTCCTATAAATACCCTAAGGTATTCATTAAAGAACGTTGCCAAAAACTGCTAGAAACTATATTCTGAAAGAGCTATTACTCAAGTGAGCAATTAAGTTTCGTGCTAAGTTTCTGGACACCAAGAACTGAACCTCATTGTCTGATATTCCTTCTTTTAGAAAGTTATTTGTTTTTATGCTTAATCTTTTCATCTTCTCTGTAAGAGTTATTTGATTGTATTTAAAAGAATATTACTTTGTAAAAGTTGTTCTGCCTAGTTAAGGCTTTGTTCCTCAAAGGCTCGAACGTACTGAGTCGTTTTGAGAAGTTAAGAGTATTGTCAAGTTTGTGACAGTAGAATACTCTTAAGAAAATTTGTAATCAGTTGATTATAGTGGAAAATCCTTTAGGAACGAAGGGACTAGACGTCGCCACCAGTTTGGTAGTGAACTAGTATAAATCTCTGTGTCTCTTGCTTTACTGTTTTACATTCATTCTTATCTTGCGAAGAAAAACAAGTTTTCATAAACTTTATTTCTAGCGTCTGGTCATACTCCAGCATCCAATTTCAAACAAATTCAAAATCCAGTGTTCTAAAGTGTTTTTAACTTAAAGTTTGCGAAAAGTTTTCAACACAATTCAACTCCCTCTTCTTGTGTTCACGTTTAGTTGGTACTAGAGCTCGGCCTCTTGGTTGAGCACTTAACAATGTTAAGAGAAAAGATCCTATACTGTGAACATGTCTGCAGAAGGTGGTCACATGAACCGTCCTCCTCTATTTACTGGAGAAAAATTTGACTACTGGAAAGATAGGATAAAAGCTTTCTTTGAGGCACAACAACTTGAGTTATGGGATATTGTTGAAAGTGGTTATATTCTTCCCACAAATGCTGCTGGTGTTGCAATAGCCAGAGAAAATTGGAATGGTGAGCAGAAAAAGAGATATCAAACCAATCAAAAAGCTAGATTCATTCTTATCTGTGCTATGTCAAAAAAGGAATATGACAAATGTGGCAAATTTGATACTGCGAAAGAAATTTGGGATTCTCTTATTTTGTCTTATGAGGGCTCTGCCCAAGTAAGAGAGACTAAAGCTAGCATGTTGGTTTGCCAATATGAGCTGTTCAAAATGAAAGATGGTGAAAACATTGAATCTATGTTTGGAAGATTCCAAACACTTGTTCATGGGATACAGGCTCTTGGAAAAAGTTACACCACACCTGACCATGTGAGAAAGATCCTGAGAAGTTTGATCAAGCAGTGGAGACCCAAAGTCACTGCTATTCAAGAAGCAAAAGATTTAAATGTCTTAAGACTTGAAGATCTCTTGAGTTCTTTGAAAGCTCGTGAACTTGAACTGAAAGAAGAAGAACCTGTGAAGAAAAGCAAGTCTATTGCTTTGAAAGTCAACAAACATAAAGCTAGTACTTCTAAAGCACTTCAGGCTGAAGAAGAATCAGAAGATGAAGCTTCAGAAGGAGACGTTGATGGGTTGGATGATGAGCTCACGTTCATATCCAGGAAGATCCAAAAAAATGTGGATGAAAAGAAACTTCAAGAAGAAATTCCACAAGAAAGATGTCGAGGACAAGAAGGAAAGGAAAGACAAAAGCCAAGTTGTTTGCTATGAATGTAAAAATCCTGGACACTTCAAATCTGAATGTCCTAATCTTAAGAAGAAACCCACAAGAAGTTCCTTCAAGGGAAAGAAGAAGAGTCTCATGGCCACATGGGAAGATCTGGATTTATCCTCCTCTGAGGAAGATAATGAAGAAGAAGCCAATCTTGCCCTCATGGCAAATACTGACTTAGACTCTGAAGAAGAAGTTGAAGAGGTAATAATACATGATTCTTATTCTGAAATTCAACTTGCATTTGATGATCTTCTTAAGGACTCTACCACTCTCTCCACTGAGTATAAAGCTTTGAAAACGAAATTTTCAAAATTATCACAAGAATTTCAAGTTTTGAAAAATGAAAACTCAAAGCTCAGTGAAGAGAACCAGAAGCTGAAAACTGAAAATTAGCATCTGGTGGATAGTCAGCGTCTAGTGACATATCAGCAACCAGAAGCTGAAAGCTCTCAAACTGAAAGCTCTGAAACTAAAGGCAATCCTAAGTGTAAATCAAATGATTATGGATATGCCTTTCAAAAGTTTCTTGCAGAGAGTGTAACTCGAAACAAGCAAGCTTCAATGATTTGGGATGTCAGTAAAACGACAACTCAAGGTCTTGGATACATATCAGATGAACCCTCTTTAGAAAATAAAAATCCTGCATCTGATAAATCCAATGATCACAGTGAATTCTTGCATTGTACTTACTGCAACAAACCTGGTCATTTGAAAAGTGCATGTACTACTTTTAAGACTAAGAAGGACAAGTATCCTTCAAGAACTAGCAAGAAAGGACCAAAAAAGATATGGGTACCTAAAGATAAAATAGTCTATGTTGCAGACATGCTTAGCAACAAAGTCAACACACCTATCTTGGTACTTAGACAGTGGATGGTCGCATCACATGACGGGAGAAAAGCATATGTTCCAAGAGCTAAGGCCTAGAGAAGAAGGATTTGTTGGTTTCGGAGGAAACCAGAAAGGTAAAATAGTTGGAATCGGTCGCATTGGTAAAGGCTCTCTTCCCTCTATTGATAATGTACTTTATGTTGAAGGACTAAAGCATAATTTATTGAGCATAAGTCAATTATGTGGCAATGGTTATGATGTCATTTTTACATAAACTGGGTGTTCAGTAAAAAGCAAAAAGGATGGCTCTATTTTCTTTACAGCAAAGAGGAAACAAAATATTTATAAAATTGATATTTCTGAACTTGCAAAACAAGATGTCAAGTGTCTTATGTCAGTTGAAGATGAACAATGGATTTGGCATAAAAGATTGGGTCATGCCAGTTTGAGATTAATCTCAAAACTAAACAAGCACAGTCTTGTTTGACGCTTACCAAATTTTAAATTCTAATATGATGCTCTCTGTGAGGCATGTCAAAGAGGAAAACAAGTTAAAGCTTCTTTTCATTCGAAAAATGATGTTTCAACCTCTAGACCGCTTGAGCTTTTACATCTTGATCTTTTTGGTCCAACTAGGACAGCCTCTTTAACTGGAAAGAAATATGGGTTAGTCATTGTAGATGATTTTACTAGATGGACATGGGTTAGATTTCTTGCCCACAAGGATGAGTCATTCAAAGTATTTACTGTTTTCTGCAAATCAGTTCAAAATGAAAAAGGAATTTGTATTTCTTCAATTAGAAGTGATTATGGGGGAGAATTTGAAAATGAAAGCTTTCAAAAATTTTGTGAAGAAAATGACATCTCCCACAATTTCTCCTCTCCTAGAACACCACAACAAAATGTTGTTGTAGAAAGGAAAAATAGGTCCCTCCAGGAAATGGCCAAGACCATGATCAATGAAGCTGATATTGTAAAACATTTTTGGGTAGAAGCAGTAAACACAGCTTGCTATATTCAAAATAGAATTCTTATTAGACCTATTTTGAAGAAGACTCCATATGAACTGTGGAAAGGCAGAAAACCAAACATATCTTATTTTCATCCCTTTGGTTGTATATGTTATATTCTGAATACTAATGATCAACTTGGTAAGTTTGATTCCCAAGTTGACAAAGGCATCTTTTTGGGATACTCTGAAAGATCTAAAGCTTTTAGAATATATAATAAAGAAACTTTGATAGTAGAAGAATCCATTCATGTCAAGTTTGATGGCAAGAAGTCTGACACTGCCATGTTAAAGCTAGATGAATTATTTTCAGAATTAAATATTGGTGGTACAACAAACAGTGAACCTGCATCTTCAGCATCTGGTGGTGACCAGACACAAGATTCTACTCAAGTGGAAGCTGAAACCAGAAAGTGTTGGAGATACAAAACCAATCATCCTAAGGATCAAATTATAGGAGAACCTGGAGATAGAGTAAGAACCATATCCTCTTTCAAAGAGCATGCAGATATTGCACTTCTCTCTGAAATGGAACCTAAGACGAATGACCAAGCATTGGAAGATGAAGGTTGGATTCTGGCTATGTAAGAAGAGTTGAATCAGTTCCAAAGAAATGATGTGTGGAAATTAGTCACTCTACTAGAAGATAAGCAAGCTATTGGTACTAAATGGGTATTTAGAAACAAGCTTGATGAAGATGCTAAGGTAGTGAGAAACAAAGCAAGATTAGTTGCTCAAGGTTACTCACAGGAAAAGGTATTGATTTTATAGAAACTTTTGCACCTGTTGCAAGGTTAGAAGCTATTCGCATCTTAATTCCATTTGCTGCACACCATGAGATAACTCTTTATCAAATGGATGCGAAAAGTGGTTTCTTAAATGGTTTTATAATTGAGGAAGTCTATGTGAAACAACCTCCTGGTTTTGAAGACATTGAATTTCCAGGACATGTTTTTAAGCTTAAAAAGGCTCTATATGGTCTTAAGCAAGCTCCTCGAGCTTGGTATGATAGACTGAGTTCCTTTTTAAACGGAAAACAGTTTTATCAGAGGTCAAGTAGACACTACTCTATTTAGAAAATCATCAAACAAGCATTTTATACTTGTTCAAATTTATGTTGATGATATTATATTTGGAGCTACTAATGAAAGCCTTTGCAAAAAAATTTCTAAGCTAATGCAGGCTGAATTTGAAATGAGCATGATGGGAGAATTAAAGTTTTTTCTTGAAATTCAAATCAAGCAATGCAATGATGGTATTTATATACATCAAAGCAAATACATCAAGGAGCTACTAAAGAAATTCAATATGGTGGATTGCAAGCCAATGAGCACACCTATGCATCCTACATGTACTCTTTGTAAAGATGAAACTGGTAAGAAGGTAGATCAGAAAATGTTCAGAGATATGATTGGATCTCTACTTTATCTTACTGCTTCAAGACCTGATATTATGTTCAGCGTCTTCCTGTGTGCTAGATTTCAATCTCATCCTAGAGAATCACACTTGAGTGCTGTTAAAAGAATATTTAGATATTTACAAGGATCTACTAATCTTGGTTTGCTTTATAAGAAATCAAAAGATTACAAGTTAGTAGTTTCTGTGATGCTGACTTTGCTGGAGACCGAATTGAAAGAAAGAGCACAAGTGGAGGCTGCCAATTCTTTGGAGCAAATCTTGTGTCTTGGTCAAGCAAAAGACAAAGCACTGTTGCACTCTCAACAACAGAAGCTGAATACATCTGAGCAGCAAGTTGCAGCTCTCAACTTCTGTGGATAAAATATCAACTTGAAGACTACTTGATAAAAGAGAGTAACATTCCTATCTTTTGTGATAATACATCTGTAATTTGTCTTACTAAGAATCCAATATTGCATTCTAGAGCAAAGCATATTGAGATTAAACATCACTTCATAAGAGACTATGTTCAAAAGGGTATTTTTGAAATAAAATTTGTAGACACTGATCATCAGTGGGTGACATCTTTACAAAATCCCTTGCTGAAGATAGATTCAATTTTATAAGAAGAAACTTAAATTTTCAACTTATAGAAGAATGATTAATCTCAGCGTCTTATGATATGCATCATTCAGCATCTGGTATGACATAAGCATTCACACGTGTACACATATGATATGTCATTCACTTCACATAACTCAGCGTCCGGTGAGTTGGTTGCGTGCATCAGCGCACACACGTGTCACGCGCGTGTGAGACTTAAATCTCATCACACCTAATCTGACTCATGATTATTTAGGTTTTCAAAAAAATCTTTTTCTTGATTTTAACTTTATTTTGGCAACTGCATTTAATGAAAAGGGGAATCTTTATTTTATTTTCTTTTTGATTTATTTTTTATTCAGAGGAAATGTGAAGAAGTTTTTAAAAAAAAAGTAACTGTACTATTTTATCAAAACTTTCCGACTACTCCACCTCTTTCGCTCCACACTCACTCTATTTTTGTCTACGAAAACGACTTTCTCTCTCTCTCTCTCTCTCTCTGTGATTTCTCTGAAACCCTAAACCTCCATCACCTACTCTCCAACTGCAACCATGATTGATGTTAAGGTCGGAGAATACTCTGTTATCTACGACACCATGAAAGAAGCAAAACTTATGAATGAGAACAAGATTGATTTGGAAAAGTTCAAGCTCTATGGTTTTAACTTCGATGAAGGTTTGAACAATCTGGGTTGGAAAAACTTCTTCCTTTAGGAAACAGTTGAAGTTATGGCCTATGCCATCAAGGAATTTTGGGGAAACGCTCACGTGCTTCCAGGTGGAATCGTTGAAGGTCATATTAGAGGATTCAAGTTGGTGTTCACCATAAACACCATTGCTAAAACGATTAAGTGCCCCTGTGAAGGCATTAGTTACTATGTTGGTTGGGAAGATGCTTTCAGAGGAATGGAAAACGTCAACGAGGCTCTATTCGAAAACTATCGCCAGTTGAAGAAAGATGATGTAACTCCTACGACCAAGGACTTGAAAAGTCATTACAGAATTCTACATAAGATTATTGCTAAGAGCGTCATCCTGAAGGCTGGGTCAAGTGACATAGTGAACTACGAGCAGAAGTTCATTATGAGAAATTATATGGATGGTCACAAAATCAATTTGCCTAGGTTGATTCACAAAAATATTATCAATGCAATCGTTGGTTTAAGGAAGGGTTCTGCTGACAAGAAAAACATTATCAAGGTTATTCCTTATGGAGTTCTTCTTACTACAATGATGATCAAGGATGAAATTCCGAGAAGGCTTGCTGCCTTGACAAACAAAAAAGAAAGGGATAAGTTTTTTGGAGTTAGTGCTATTGTTCGCCCTGATTTCTTTGGCGTATATAGCTTGGTAGGAATGAAATTGATCAATGCTGATATGATCAAGAAAGTGAAACAAGAACAACAAGAAGAAGCAGGTGCTTCTACTGGTGAAGTTGTGAAGAAACCTACCAGAAGCTCAGTATCTGGTGTGAAGAGAACTGATGAGTCTCCAGCAAGGAAGACAAGAAGCAAAAAGCAGAAGGTGCCTCCTGCACCAGAAGGTAAAACTGTACTAGAAGATGATGAGGTCCGAGTCCCCATCAGAAGCATTATGGGAAAAAGAGAAAGGCAGAAGCTGAAAAGCCTGTTTTAGCATCTGGCCCTAAGAAGCAAGTTCCTCCACCTCCTCCTCCTGCTGCTGCCCACAAGGAAAAAGAAAGAGATTGGTTAGGCATTCTGAAAAGCTTAATCCAAAGGTACTAGACTTCATAATTGATGACTCAATTACTACCTTTGACTCTGATGACACTATTTCTGCACCACCACTCTCTGTTTCATCACCACAAACACACTCCACACAATAATCATTCACCAAAACATTAGCCAAGAAAACCAAAACACAAGCCTTTATCCTCACCACTCAACAACCTCCATCCACCAAACCACAAACCTCCCAATTAACCACAAAACCCAAAACACTTACCTTTTCCTCACCACAAACCTCTACCTCGTCAAACACATCCCTCACTACATACATTTCATCACTCCACTCTCACCCTTTCAACCTACTCTTCAAAATCCCTTCAAACTAACCCAAAACATACAAAGTCAAGGTGACTTCCCCTCTCCCACTTTCTCTCACTTTTAAACCTACCAACTACCATGATGCCAAGAAATCTGTGTCATCTATAAACAAACCACAGTTTGTAAGAGAAGAAGTGTATCATTCCATCTATGATCGCCCTTCTCTATGGCACTTGAAGACATTCACCTCTGGGTTTGCAAGACTGGAGATTTCCCCTCGCTCACGCCTCACTGTCTCTGAAGATGGTGAGAAAGTGGAAAGGTCATTTGGTGGAAGGTTAAGACCTCTTTCAAACAGAGGAAACATTCCTTTCTCTGTTGATCTTCCTCATATTCTGCCACAACACGAACCTCTCACTCTGGAGGAATGCGGAAGATGGATCATAGATGATGAAAAATTATTCATGGCTTACTGCCTTGAAATGAAGAAGATGGAATTAGTTTATCTGAACAAAGATCCCTCCTCAGCCTCTGTAAAGATTGTGCCTGATAGGCAAAGGTTGCTACCCTAGTCTATCCCTGATAAAAGGAAGGAACTAGCTCCTGGTAAACTTTTAACATCTATTGGTCTCAAGGAGTATGAAGAAGCTCCTAGGAAATACGATGTCAAAGCATTCTCTGAGCTTCCGGTTAATAAGCTATCTGTTCATTTTTTTCTAATATTATTACTTACTGTTTTGACTATGATGTTGTTTACACTCTTTTTCTCTGATGACAAAAGGGGGAGTAAAAGAAAGGTCTGATGAATACGCTGAAGTATCACACATGTCATGCATAAATCATTTCATAACATGTTCATTGTATGTGATTTTTTGTTCTATACTCATTGATATTCATTGTCTTGTACTCTGATAATCATTAATAATTTGCTGGCACAATTTTATTATAATTGGTTCAATGAATTTCAGCATCTGATCCTCGAAAATTGTTTGAGTATATTCGGTATTGGTACAATGATCTCAGCATCTATTCTCAACGTTTAATTGAATATATGCTCTGATATGTGTATGCCTTTTGCGATCACAATGCTCTGATTATTAAAAATCACTCTAATACCTGGAGTATTTAATTTTATCTGAGTTGTTGATCTCAAAGGGAGACCCTTGAAACTATTTTTGAAGTTAAAATTGTTCATCAACCTTTGATATTTGTCATCATCAAAAAGGGGGAGATTGTTGGAACCTAAATGATTGAGAAGTTTAAACCCTCATTAATTTTGATGATAACAAAGTACTTGCAAGTGAACAAATTATCTTCTAATAAGTCTTAAAGTGTGCAGGTATTAAAATTGTTTACGCTTTATAAGTCACTCAAGCAAGAAGGAGAAATTCACAAGAAATTGAATACATTCCATGTGTGTCAGCATCCGGTTCACTCCAGCGTCTTGTGTATAGCGAGCGTCCGGTAGTGTTATTCTTTGACACGTGGATTTTTCAATTACTGCGAGCGTCCGTCCATTATTCTAAGCGAGCATCTGGTCTTTTAATGAAACACGTGATGGTCACGTTTATGCTCTCCTACCTCAGCTGTTTTGGAACAGAATTCGAATTTGATTTTGTGCGCTCATTTTGATATACGAGGTATCAAAGGTGACACCTTTAGTATAAGACAAAATTCATACAAGGCAATTGTGAAAAGCAGATAGTGCAAAAACGGTAATGTGTACTATTCTGATATTATCTAGAAAGGAAGAAAATGACAACATTTCAAATTACCTCACTCACTGATATGGAGATGAAATTTACTGCAACACTAATACCCCTCAGAGACTCCTATAAATACCCTAAGTTATTCATTGAAGAACGTTGTCAAAAACTGCTAGAAACTATATTCTAAAAGAGCTATTACTTAAGTGAGTAATCAAGTTTCGGGCCAAGTTTTTGGACACCAAGAACTGAACCTCATAATCTAATATTCTTTCTTTTAAAAAGTTATTTGTTTTTGTGCTTAATCTTTTCACTGTAAGAGTTATTTGATTGTATTCAAAAGAATATTACTTTGTAAAAGTTGTTCTGCCTAGTTAAGGCTTTGTTTCTCAAAGGCTCGAACGTATTGAGTCGTTTTGAGAAGTTAAGAGTATTGTCAAGGTTGTGACAGTAGATTACTCTTAAGGAAATTTGTAATCAGTTGATTATAGTGGAAAATCCTTCAGGAACGAAGGGACTAGACGTAGCTACCAGTTTGGTGGTGAACTAGTATAAATTTGTGTCTATTGCTTTATGTAACACCCCAATTCCAGAGCGCTACTGTGCAACCCAATCTAATGCTGAAAACATTTAATGCTTGTATACATTCAGTTAAAGAGTACTCTTATGTATTTCGCAATGGAAAAATAGGAGTAAATTTTTCTTTTTCATTTTCTTTCCTTTGAAACCCTTTTCAAAATGAGATATAGAGTACTACAGTTTTCTAAATGATGCCAATTCAGATTTTTGCAATTATCAGAGTATAATGCATCACAAAATAATACTTCACATAACATAATCATTTCGCACTAAGGCGAGGTTTTCTGAAAAGAGTAATTACAAAACAACAAATGCAAAACCCTAAGCTAAGCTGGCCAACAACTATAACTCTTACTGAGAAACAGCTCAGCAAGACCAAACACGAAGTACTCAGAGGAATCTTCCTCCACTGGCTCAATCTTCAATGCTCCTGAAAAGCGAAGCTGCAACAGCTACCGAACTCCATCTGGAAGTGACATCCATAAGGACATCCAATCCAACAACAATACAAGGGTAAATCCTTTGTCCATGAGTTTAACATAGGCTATGTCGCATGCAAACAATATATACATATATAATACAACAACATGCTTTTATATACATGTACGTACTTAATAGACCGCACACAATCAGCATGGTATATCAAGCATTGCAAGTAAGCAACCAAAACAACTAACAGATCAACAATCAAATCACTACAATATCAAACTATTGCATGTGAGCAGGCAAATCTATCAACAGATAAGTGATCAAGTCATCACAATATCCAATTCATCAAACAATTCTTCACATATCATAAATGTGGTTAGCTATACATGTCAATGCAGTATGACCAGTTGTGTATACACCTGCAGCCTTAATAGGTCAGCAGTATGACGGGGACTACTTTCCCAACGTCCAAACAAAATAGCCTCTGCTTAGGCTTGCCACTACTTTGGCTGGCCACTACTTTGGTGTGCCTCTACTTAGGCAATGCAGTGTCAACCTGCCTTTTGAAATCTGTACGACCAATCAAATGCTATGAGTGACATGACAACTCGTCTTTTGAAGTCTTTAAGACCAATCAAACGCTCTGAGTGTCGATGCTCAATGGTTAGTACGCATCCAAACAAATTCAACAATATGGCATGCTCACCGTAGTGAAAGCCCGAATGATATCCAACAAATTCAACAATATGGCATGTTCACCGTATTGAACGCCCGAGTGATATCCAACAAATTCAACAAATGGCATGTTCACCGTAGTGAACGCCCGAGTGATATCCAACAAATTCAACAATATGGCATATTCACCGTAGTAAACGCCCAAGTGATATCCAAACAAATTCTACAATGTGGCGTGCTCACCGTAGTGAGTGCCCGAGTAATGCTTTAATTAATCAATGCGGATCGACGAACCCTCACTCACTTAACTTAGTGGGTGTCCAAATATCAATTAACTAAGAGTTCAACACAGGACACAAGGTCCGGGTGTTCAATTGCGGAACGCTAGTCCCAATCTTAGATCAGAACTCTAGGCACGTAATGCGGAACACTAGGCTCAACTTTTAGGTTAAGATACTAGGCACGCCATACGGAACACTAGGTCCAATCCTTAATCAAGAAAATGCGCACACAAGCAAGACATTAAGACACATGGCCCATATGCTCGACAGGAACACTAGGTTTCCTAAGTTTTATTCTTTTGAAATCCCGATCTTTGAAATCTCTTTCTCAGTTCTTGTATCACTCCTATGTATCTGAAAATACATTTTAGTTCTAGGTCGTTGAAGCCCTAGTTGTACTAAATAACACACTGGAAGAATTCCCAAGAAAGAGAGGTGGTGCGAACACTCTTAATTACCAAGTCTTTCCTAGCCAGAATTTTCTCAGGCGCATTATTTAACGCAACCGTTTTCGCAAATTGGACTATTTATTTCAAGTTCTTTTCTCCACTATTATTCTATTGAAATTTCCTTGCAAGCTTTGGCTAGTTGTACTAAAACCCTCACGCTTACTTTTAAATCAAAATGCCCTTAACAATTTGTTTACGAAATCAGAATTCGGCTTGTGGAATCGCATCAGATTTACCGATGTAAATAGTCAACCAATAGCAGTCGATCAACGAATTGTTAATTAATCCATTATCAACAATAATATATTTTTCATATTCCAATTCAATGGCAAGTTCCAATGAAATCCAAGGTGATTCAAGGAAAATAATACAACTCATAATGCCACGCAGGGCCAAGAACATATCATCAATTTCAAGTCCAATTAAATCAATCAAGTATGATTTAAGCAATACAATACAATTCAATCTTGCCACAAAGGGCCAAATCAATACACAGCAGATCATGCTACAACATCTCAACCGCACATAGTAATACTACAAGTACTACCACGCAACCAATCAACAATCAAGCAAACAACACACAAGGCGAAAAGCCCAAACTCATTATTTAAGAATTTTCCTTACCTTGGGAGCTTTAACAATCTAAGCAAGGTAAATTCGAACTATCGTCAAGTCGTACCTCGCGCGCATCCTAACAACACAAGTTTTCAATCAATTAAAACCAAAACACAAGCCCTAATACCCCTAGGGCAGCCACGGCTCTAAGGTTCCTAAGGCCTAAGAATTACTCACTTAATCCCATTTGGTTCACACCTAGTCACATATCATGAAACAAGTTCAAACTATGCAAGTTTTCAAGCTTTTACAAAAGCTACACACTTAGAAAAATAGCTAAACCAAAATTTACCAATTGGAATAGTGTTTTACCAAATGAATAGTATTTTGCCAACTTTGAACCATTTTTCAAAGCACTAAAACATGTCACAAAATTTTAGAAACAATTCTATTACAAGTTCAAAACAATTCTTAAGACATAACCCAAAACGTTTTTCCAAAATCATGCTTCTTTGAATTGTTTTGTTAAATCAAATCATCAACTACTTTTACAACTATTTTTAAGCATAAATGCAAGTCAAGAACAAGTCACAAAATCCCTTTGAGGGCCACGGTTTCAAGGCTTCAAAACAACTTCAAGATTTTCAACCATTAACTCCTAAATCATACAAACTTTGTTTAAATCAAAACTTCTTATCAAAACCAAACTTCTTTACCACTTTAACACAATTAAAAACAAGTTAGAACTCACCCAAAATTTGATCATAAGCCACTGTTTTGGAAGCCCCAAAACAGCCCCAAATTATTTTGTTTTCAAACAATTTTTCAAAGCTTCACACATACAAATTCACTACATTTAATTCCTTTAACAAGAAATCAACTTCTTCAACACTTACAACACTTGAAAACACTTTGAAATCAATTTAACACGTCATCAAAACTATATTAATGGCCACGGTTTTGGTTACCCAAAAACAACCCAAAATTTTCAATTTTTCATTTCCAAAACAAAGCATTTCACCATCCTTAGTTTCTTGAACCTTAAACTCACTTCCTCAACACTTAATATACTTGAAAAACAACTTAAAACATCATCAAGATCATGCTCAAAATCCACGGTTCCAGCCCCCAAAATTAACCAAATCAATTTCTCAAAACTTTGTAAACTATACATATATGACTAGTTTCTAACACACTACTTAAAACCCACCAAAGAACTAACTCCAAAACAACAAAATCAAGCCAAGAACAAGCCCTAGACAGCCCCTAAGATTTGGCCATGTCTCAAGGTTAGGGTTTCCAAATTTTAAAAATCAAGAACAAGCTAATACATGGAAGGGAATAAGGGGTTATGAAACTAATCATACAATACTAGCCAAAACAAGCATCATAACTCCAAAATAACTCCTAAAACCTTCAAAACCCATATCATGGAACCCAAGAGAGATTAGGAAAGGTTTATGGAACTTACCAAGAGTATAAATGATGATTGAACAAGGGTGGAGATGAAAGGAAACAAGGGTGCACATTTTGATCTCCAAAAACTTCCAAAAACCCAAGCTTTCTCCTTCTAAATTTTTTTCAAGTTTTTCTCCCATGGAAGAATGAATGGATCTGATCTTGAGCAAGGGAGAAGGCCACGAAAATTTTGGGGACATGGAAGGAATAGATTTTGTTCATTTAGTTCCAAACTAACCAAACTAGTTCTAAGTTAACCAAACCAACTAAACTAACTAACTATAATTACATAACCACCAATCACACATCAACACTTGTCCAAGAAGCTTCTAAGGATGAGGTTCAGCTCCCCTAGTGGCTGGATGCATCACCCCTTAGCCCAAAATATCTAGATATTTCGTTTCGTCGCGTTCTTGCTCAATCGGGTGCATGACGTTACGCGTATATTAGGTTTTAATACTAAAAATCTCCCAAAAATAATTCTAATTATAACCCCACACCCAAAAATTACAAATGTTCCTCGTGGCATGAGAAAAGTACCAACTTATCTCGTTTTCTCGAAATGTGAACCGAAACGTCGCAATTAGGCAGTCTTTGGCCATAGAAAATACACTAAATATTTTCTGATGCCCAAAAATTCTAGAAAAATTACAATAAATCCTAAATATTGGAAAATGCAAAGATATCAAATTTTATAAAATTTGGATCACGTTTGGGCATGTTTCAGTTAGAAACACACACAATAGCCTAGTTACGGCAGAATTCGATAGAATTCTCGCAACATAATAAAAACTGTAAATTAGTGAGGATCACTAATTTCAATTTCTATTATCATATAGGAATTAATCAAACAATAAAATTATCAAGACAATATCTTTAAAATAATAGTCATATTAAATATGACATAAAACAGACAATTAATACGATAACTAGACAATAAAAATCCAAACAACGACTTAAAAATATTTATTAAATCCTGAAAATTATTTCTCTTTCAATAAAATAATTTTCTTTAATCAAACAATAATCTTTCACATTTTTCAAGGTTAATTCATATTAAAAACTGTATACGTCTACACTGTCTCTTAATCTGAATTAATTGCTAAAACAGTAAGTTGTTTACAATAAATCTTTGTTGTTCTTCGTACTTTTAACAAACCATTGAGGTGATCAATCTCCATGATTTATTTTCAAGTAGTCGGAAACTATAAAATAATTTTCATAAAAATTGAGATGTTACATTACCACCCTCCTTAAAAATTTTCGTCCCTGAAAATAACTTATAAACCAAAACAAAATCAAAATCACGAAAAGTCATAACTTAATACTAAACATATCATAAATATGAACTTTGAAATTTAATACAACATAATAATTTTTCGCTCAAACAATCAAACACAAAGCATACATTTTATTCATATATCCTTATGAAAGTAAGGCACTACATTATCAACTTAAATGTCTACAAAACACAGTACTATGCGTCCATGCTGAAGAAGTCCTCGTGAATGACGCTTTATTCCAAACTACGATCTCTACTCCATCACGATCACGAACACGTACAGTCATGAACACGGTTACGAAGGCCGTTGGCCACATGCTAGCCCCAACAAGATACTGCCAACATGAAAGCACTCATTGAACCTAAAATCTTTTATGAACCCACGGTTTGTAGACAAAATGAGAAAGAAGAATTTGTACGATCACCAAACACAAAATCACTGACAACATTAACCAGTATAAACGCCAAGGAATTGCAAAAGGATCTTCCCCCAAAGTCATCCTAAAGCTCACGGTTTGCAAGAAAAACAAGAAGGAGAAGATGAAAGCTTGGTTTCTCGCACTTCTCACCACCATGCGATTAGGCACAAGTTAGAATAAGGATGAAGGGAAAATGAAGATTTTATAGCAAAATGGTTTAGGATTCACAAGGGAATAAAAAGGAAGGAAGCCAAGATTCTCCCCACCAACACCAAAACTCTAAAGGAAACTTTCTCCCCTCATTTATTTAGAAGGAACCGGCGAAATGAAGGAAGAAAAATGACCCCCCACCTAAAGTTCCACTTAGCTATCCATGTGTGGGAAGACAAAGAAAAAGGTGGGATATAATTTTGCAACAAAGTCTAACCGATAATCATCACGCACTATATTCCCTCCACTAACTCTCACATACTGCAAATTGCTCTCTTAACTTAGCCCCACGGTCTCGGCGTCGCTCTAATTTGCTGTGTTAGGGTAGTCGCGTAATCAGTTGCTCGATTGGCGACAAATCACGTAAATTAAATTATCAAGAGAAATTTAACTCAACGCGCTCAAAAATATTCACGTATAAGAAATACGCTCACAAAATAATCACATAAATAATTTCACGAATAATCACAATAACATATATCATAATATCAAAAGATAATAAAGTTTTGGATTTTGGAATCTAGTATAATAATAAAATATGCCATAGGGTTAAAACACTTATGTGGTCTATATCTAGAACCACGCGCACACTATAATACATATAATACGATAATTATAGCGTCACCTACGGATAATCTCTCTCATAAATCTCGGCCCGCTCAGCTCCATTGTGTCGCATTTCCTGTGACGAAGTCTTCAGATGACGAGTTCTCTGCTCTACTTGGGGTGTATACATGTCCCTTAGTGGTTGGTCTTGTAGTTTCAACATGGTTGACAACAGACTCAGCTCGTAGTACTTTGCAGTCTCTGGGCAGATATCCCAATTCCTTGCAGTGGTTGGTTACCGTTAACATTGTGCTCCTTTTCTTCACCGTTGAAGTAGTGCTCTTCGGCTATCGATGCTTATGATTCCCTCTTCTATCTATCATGTAGACATATCCTCCAGTAGCTGGGCACGTAACCTTCGTAGCATCTGCAGTTGATCCATATCTGGCAATTGACAGTCCTTAGAAAAACATCCTGGCTTCTTGCAGTTACAGCATAGTCGGTCCTTCGATAAGCATTCTTCAGCTAACTGTTCCTTGCTTCCATATTGATGACAATGCCACTTCAACTCCGGGTCATTCCCAATAGTCTACGCCACAAGACGATCCTGACTGCGGTCATTTCCCTGAGGATGGGAATGAGATGTTCCTTGTTGTTGTCTTCTTCTTTGTCCTTTGCCCTGACAATCTGGCTTAACTGAACCTCTAATAGCTTGCTCCTCCGTTCATTATCTTAGCCAATCGTGTTGATTCTCTGCGACAATCTGTTGTGCAATAGTAGTTGCTATCCAGAATATCACTTGGATTACGTGATTCACATCTAAGTTACTAGCTCTAGCAAAAAGACTCGTTCGCCCCGAAGGCATCGAATTTCTACAAAGTAAACTAACCAAAATCCCCACAACAATTCAATCATTTGAGATGATTGCACACAATTTCACACAATATCATACCTGTTTCAACTAGGAAACATCACAGACAATCACAAACAAGATTCACATAACCTAGGCATAACAAACTTAAACCCGACAATCCCCAACAATCTAGGCAGCATAACCCAAAGCGATCCGGTTAGAACCGAACTACTCTGATACCACCATTGCAACACCCCGATTCTGGAGCGCTACTGTGCAACCCAATCTAATGCCAAAAACGTTTAATGCTTGTATGCTTTCAGTTAAAGAGTACTCTTACGTATTTCGCAATGGAAAAATAGGACTAAATTTTTCTTTTTCATTTTCTTTCCTTTGAAACCCTTTTCAAAATGAGACATAAAGTACTACAGTTTTCTAAATGATGCCAATTCAAACTTTTGCAATTATCAGAGTATAATGCATCACAAAATAATACTTCACATAACATAATCATTTTGCACTAAGGCGAGGTTTTCTGAAAAGAGTAATTACAAAACAACAAATGCAAAACCCTAAGCTAAGCTGGCCAACAACTATAACTCTTACTGAGAAACAGCTCAGCAAGACCAAACACGAAGTACTCAGAGGAATCTTCCTCCACTGGCTCAATCTTCAATGCTCCTGGAAAGCTTCCGAACTCCATCTGGAAGTGACATCCATAAGGACATCCAATCCAACAACAGTGCAAGGGTAAATCCTTTGTCCACGAGTTTATCATAGGCTATGTCGCATGCAAACAATATATACATATATAATACAACAACATGCTTTTATATACATGTACGTACTTAATAGACCGCACACAATCAGCATGGTATATCAAGCGTTGCATGTGAGCAACCAAAACAACCAACAGATCAACAATCAAGTCACTACAAAATCAAACTATTGCATGTGAGCAGGCAAATCTATCAACAGATAAGTGATCAAGTCATCACAATATCCAATTCATCAAACAATTCTTCACATATCATAAATGTGGTTAGCTATGCATGTCAATGCAGCATGACCAGTTGTGTATACACCTGCAGCCTTAATAGGTCAGCAGTATGACGGGGACTACTTTCCCAACGTCCAAACAAAATAGCCTCTGCTTAGGCTTGCCACTACTTTGGCTGGCCACTACTTTGGCGTGCCTCCACTTAGGCAATGCAGTGTCAACTCGTCTTTTGAAGCCTGTATGACCAATCAAATGCTACGAGTGACATGACAACTCGTCTTTTGAAGTCTTTAAAACCAATCAAACGCTCCGAGTGTCGATGCTCAATGGTTAGTACGCATCCAAACAAATTCAACAATATGGCATGTTCACCGTAGTGAACGCCCGAGTGATATCCAATAAATTCAACAATATGGCAAGTTCACCGTAGTGAACGCCCGAGTGATATCCAACAAATTCAACAATATGGCATGTTCATCGTAGTAAACGCCCAAGTGATATCCAAACAAATTCTATAATGTGGCGTGCTCACCGTAGCGAGTGCCCGAGTAATGCTTTAATTAATCAATGCGGATCGATGAACCCTCACTCACTCAACTTAGTGGGTGTCCAAATCTCAATTAACTAAGAGTTCAACACAGGACACAAGGTCCGAGTGTTCAATTGCGGAACGCTAGTCCCAATCTTAGATCAGAACTCTAGGCACGTAATGCGGAACACTAGGCTTAACTTTTAGGTTAAGATACTAGGCACGCCATACGGAACACTAGGTCCAATCCTTAATCAAGAAATACACACGCAAGCAGGACATTAAGTCCCAACACAGGACACATGGCCCATATGCTCAATAGGAACACTAGGTTTCCTAAGTTTTATTCTTTCAAAATCCCGATCTTTGAAATCTTTTTCTCAGTTCTTGTATCACTCCTATGTATCTAAAAATACTTTTTAGTTCTAGGTCGTTGAAGCCCTAGTTGTGCTAAATAAAACACTGGAAGAATTCTCAGGAAAGAGAGGTGGTGCGAATACTATTAATTACCAAGTCTTTCCTAGCCAGAATTTTCCCAGGCGCATTATTTAACGCAACCGTTTTCGCAAATTGGACTATTTATTTCAAGTTCTTTTCTCCACTATTATTCTATTGAAATTTCCTTGCAAGCTTTGGCTAGTTGTACTAAAACCCTCACGCTTACTTTTAATTCAAAATGCCATTAACAATTTGGTTACGAAATCAGAATTCGGCTTGTGGAATCGCATCAGATTTACCGATGTAAATCGTCAACCAATAGCAGTCGATCAACGCATTGTTAATTAATCCATTATCAACAATAATATATTTTTTATATTCCAATTCAATGCCAAGTTCTAATGAAATCCAAGGTGATTCAAGGAAAATAATACAACTCATAATGCCACGCAGGGCCAAGAACATATCATCAATTTCAAGTCCAATTAAATCAATCAAGTATGATTTAAGCAACATAATACAATTCAGTCTTGCCACATAGGGCCAAATCAATACACAGCAGATCATGCTACAACATCTCAACAGCACATAATAACACTACAAGTACTACCACACAACCAATCAACAATCAAGCAAACAACACACAAGGCGAAAAGCCCAAATTCATTATTTAAGAATTTCCCTTACCTTGGGCGCTTTAACAATCCAAGCAAGGTAAATTCGAACTATCGTCAATGTTGGAACCTAAACGATTGAGAAGTTTAGACCCTCATTAATTTTGATGATAACAAAGTATTCACAAGAGAACAATTTATGTTCTAACATTTCTTGAAGTGTGCAGATACTAATAATACACATATTCTAAGCCACTCAAGCAAGAAGAAAGTAATTCTCAAGAGAAGGATTCATTCTATGTGTCAGCATCCGGCTCATCCTTATGAGCATCTGGAATTTTGTCTTTATGACACTAGGCTTATCCAATTGCTACTAGCGTCCGAACTTCCGATTCTGAACAAGCGTCCGAACTTCCGATTCTGAGCGAGCGTCTGAACTTCATTTCAAATCACGTGTTAGTCACGTTGCTGCTCTTCCTCTCAGAAGTTTCTGGAACGGATTTCAAAATTGATTCTGAGCGCTAAAATTGTTGTACGAGGTATCAAAGGTGACACCTTTAGCTACAAGACAAAAATCGTACAAGCAATTGTGAAAAGCAAGGTAGTACGAAAACGGTAATATGTACTACTGGGATATTCTCTGCAAAGGAAGAAAGAGACAGATTTTTGAATTTACCTCACTCAATGGAAAAGAGCCATTTTTACCGTAACGGTAATATCCTTGGAATTCCTATATATACCTCATGGTATCCATTGAAGATGTAACGCACATACTGTGAAAAAGCTTGCTGAAATTCTGCTGAAATATTACCTCATTTACTGAGAACAAGTACTGCTTCTGTGAGCAACCAAGTCTCGTGCTAAGTCTCTGGACTACAAGAACTGAACTCAGCGTTCGACCCTTTCTTTAAGAAAGTTTTTCTATAGTTGAGCTTAATCTTTATCCTCTCTCTGAGAGTTATTTTTTAACTGTATTTCAACTCACTTGTAAAAGTTTGTTTTGGCCTAGTTAAGGTTGTATCCTCAAAGGCTCGACTGTACTGAGTCGTTTTGAGAAGTTGAGAGTATTGTCAAGTTGTGACAGTAGAATACTCTTGAGGAAATTGTAATCAGATTGATTATAGTGGAAAATCCTTCTGGAACGAAGGGACTAGACGTAGCTACCAGTTTGGTAGTGAACTAGTATAAATTTCTGTGTCTCTTGCTTTACTGCTTTCTATTCATTTCTATCTTGCTGTGTTAAAAACAAGTTTTATCAAACTGCTTTTTCCAGCATCCGATTATTTCCAGCATCCGATAAACAAACAGTTTTGAAAAACTTGTGTTCTAAAGTGTTTCTAACTTAAAGTTTGCGAAAATTTTTTAACACAATTCAACCCCCTTTCTTGTGTTCACGTTCAGTTGGTATCAGAGCTCGGCCTCTTGGTTGAGCACTTAACAGTGTCAAGAGAAAAGATTCTATATTGTGAACATGTCTACTGAAGGTGGTCATATGAACCGTCCTCCTCTATTTAATGGAGAAAAATTTGATTACTGGAAAGATAAGATGAAAGCATTCCATGAGGCACAAAATCTTGATTTATGGGATATAGTCGAAAGTGGATACATTTCTCCCGCTACTGCTCTTGGTGTTGCAATACCTAGGGCAACCTGGAATGATGATCAGAAAAAGAGATATCAAACCAATCAAAAGGCTAGATTTATTCTCATCTGCTATGTGAAAGAGAATATAATAAATGTGGTAAGTTTGATCTTGCAAAAGAAATCCAGGATTCTCTTGTTTTGTCTTATGAGGGCTCTGCCCAGTAAGAGAGACAAAGGTCGACATGATGGTTACTTGATCTGAGCTATTCAAAATGGAAGATGGAGAAAACATTGAAACTATGTTTGGAAGATTCCAAACACTTGTTCATGGGTTGCAGGCCCTTGGAAAAAGTTATACTACACGATCATGTGAGAAAGATCTTGAGAAGCTTGACTAAGCGGTGGAGACCCAAAGTCACTGCTATTCAATAAGCAAAAGATCTAAATGTTCTTCGGCGAAGATCTTATGAGTTCTTTGAAAGCTCATGAACTTGAGCTAAATGAAGAAGAACCTACCAAGAAGAGTAAGTCTATTGCTTTAAAGTTAATCAACATAAACCTAGTACTTCTAAAGCTTTTCAGTGAAGAAGAAGAATCGATGATGAAGCTTGAAGGAGATTCTGATGGATCAGACGATGAGCTAGCATTCATATCTAAGAAGATCCAGAGAATGTGGAAGAAAAGAAACTTCAGAAGGAGTTTTCAGAAGAAAGATTCAAAGGACAAGAAGGAGAGCAAAGACAAGCACAAGGCGCAAGTCATTTTGCTATGAATGTAAAGCCTGGACATTTCAAATCGTGAGTGTCCTAATCTTAAAGAAAAGTCCACAAGAAGCTCCTTCAAGAAAAAGAAGAAAGGTATCATGGCAACATGGGAAGATCTTGAGTTATCCTCCTCTGTCGAAGATAAAAAAGAAGAAGCTTACATTGCCCTCATGGCGGAACAATCGACATTGAGTCAGAAGAAGATGTTGAAGAGGTAATAGTATATGATTCCTACTCTGAGCTTCAACTTGCTTTTGATGATCTTCTTAAGGACTCTGCCACTCTCTCCACTGAGTATAAGAATTTGAAAAAGAAATTTTTAAAATTGTCACAAGATTTTCATTCCTTACGCAATGAAAACTCTGTACTCAATGAAGAGAACCAGAAGCTGAAAAATGAAAATCACCGTCTGGTGGATAACCAGCGTCTGGAAGCTAACAAGCAACCAGAAGCTGAGAGCTCTCAAGCTAAGAGTTCTGTAGTTACAGGCAGTCCTAACTGCAAATCAAATGACTATGAACAAGCATTTCAAAATTTTCTTGCAGAGAGTGTAACTCGAAGCAAGCAAGCTTCAATGATCTGGGGTGTCAGTAAAACGACAACTCATGGTCTTGGCTATATACCAGATGAAACCCTTTTGGAAAATAATTCAGCATCTGTTAAATCCCATAGTCATAGTAAATGCTTACATTGTACTTACTGTAATAAATCTGGTCATTTGAAAAGTGCATGTAATGTTTTTAAAGCTAAGAAGGATAAGCCTCCTTCAAGAACTAACAAGAAAGGACCCAAAAAGATATGGGTACCTAAAGACAAAATAGTCTATGTTGCAGACATGCTTAGCAACAAAGTCAACACACCAGTCTTGGTACTTAGACAGTGGATGCTCGCGTCACATGACGGGAGAAAAGCATATGTTCCAAGAACTAAGACCTAGAGAAAATTTGGATTCGTTGGTTTCGGAGGAAACGAGAAGGTAAAATAGTTGGAATTGGTCGCATAGGTAAATGCTCTCTTCCTTCTATTGATAATGTTTTATATGTTGAAGGATCAAACATAATCTACTGAGCATAAGTCAATTATGTGACAAAGTGGTTATAGTGTTGTCTTTACTGAACCGAATGTTTAGTAAAAAGCAAAAGCGATGGATCTATATTCTTTCTGACAAGAGGAAACAAAATGTTTATAAAGTTGATCTTTCTAACTTGAAAAACAAGATGTCAAGTGTCTTATGTCCATTGAAGATGAGCAATGGATTTGGCACAAAAGATTAGGTCATGCCAACTTGAGGTTAATCTCAAAATTAAACAAGCACAATCTTGTTAAAGGCTTACCAAATCTTAAGTACCAATCGATGCCCTTTGTGAAGCTTGTCAAAAAGGAAAACAAGTTAAAACTTCATTTCATTTAAAAATGTTGTTTCAACTTCTAGACCACTTGAACTTTTACATCTTGATCTTTTGGTCCCACAAGGATAGCCTCTTTAATCGAAAGAAATATGGTTTAGTCATTGTTGATGATTTTACTAGATGGACATGGGTTAAATACCTTGCCCACAAGGATGAGTCTTTTAAAGTATTTCTTGTTTTTATAAATCAGTTCAAAATGAAAAAGGCATTTGTATTTCTTCTATTAGAAGTGATCATGGGGGATAATTTGAAAATGAGAACTTTCAAAAATTTTGTGAAGAAAATGGCATGTCCCACAATTTCTCCTCTCCTAGAACACCTCAACAAAATGATGTTGTAGAAAGGAAAAAAAGGTCCCTCAGAAATGGCCAGACCATGATCAATGAAGCTGATATTGCAAAACACTTTTGGGCAGAAGCAGTAAACACAGCATGTTATATTCAAAATAGAATTTATATAAGACCTATTTTGAATAAGACTCCTTATGAATTGTGGAAAGGTAGAAAACCAAACATTTCGTACTTTCATCCTTTTGGTTGTATTTGTTATGTCTTGAATACTAAAGATCAGCTTGGTAAGTTTGATTCCAAGGTTGACAAAGGAATCTTTTTGGGATATTCTGAAAGATCTAAAGCTTTTAGAATATACAACAAAGAAACTTTGACAGTTGAAGAGTCCATTCATGTCAAGTTTGATGATAAGAAGCCTGACACTGCAATGTCAGAGCTAGATGAGTTATTTTCAGATTTAAACCTCGGTGACAAGTCAGACGGTGAACATACATCTTCATCATCTGGTGGTGACAAGACGATGAATTCTACTCAAGCGGAAGCTGAAGCAAGAAAAAGCTGGAAGTACAAAACCAATCATCCAAAAGATCAAATCATAGGAGAACCTGGTGACAAAGTACGAACCAGATCCTCTTTCAAAGAGCATGCTGACTTTGCACATCTCTCTGAGATGGAACCTAAGACGATTGATCAAGCCTTGGAAGATGAAGGGTGGATTCTAGCAATGCAAGATGAGTTAAATCAGTTCCAAAGGAATGATGTCTGGAAGCTAGTCACTCTACCAGAAGATAAGCAAGCTATTGGTACTAAATGGGTATTCAGAAATAAGCTTGATGAAGACGGTAAAGTTGTGAGAAATAAAGCAAGGTTAGTTGCTCAAGGCTACTCACAAGAAGAAGGTATTGATTTCACTGAAACTTTTGCACCTGTTGCAAGATTAGAAGCTATTCGCATTTTACTTTCATTTGCAGCACATCATGAGATAACTTTATATCAAATGGATGTGAAAAGTGCTCTTCTAAATGGTTTTATAACTGGGGAAGTTTATGTTAAACAACCTCCTGGCTTTGAAGATATTGAATTTCCAGAACATGTTTTTAAACTTAAAAAGGCACTATATGGTCTTAAACAAGCTCCCAGAGCATGGTATGATAGACTAAGTTCCTTTTTAATGGAAAATGGATTTACAAGAGGTTTAGTTGACACTACTCTTTTCAGAAAAACCTCAAACAAGCATTTCATACTTGTTCAAATATATGTTGATGATATTATTTTTGGAGCCACTAATGAAAGCCTTTGCAAAGAATTTTCTAAGCTTATGCAGGCTGAATTTGAGATGAGCATGATGGGAGAATTAAAGTTCTTCCTTGGAATACAAATCAAGCAATGCAGTGATGGTATTTATATTCATCAAAGCAAATACATCAAAGAATTATTAAAGAAATTCAAGATGCTGGAGTGCAAGCCTATGTGTACACCAATGCATCCTACCTGCACTTTTAGTAAAGATGAAATTGATAAGAAGGTAGATCAGAAACTATACAGAGGTATGGTTGGATCTCTACTTTATCTTACGGCTTCAAGACCTGATATTATGTTCAGCGTCTGCCTGTGTGCTAGGTTTCAATCAGATCCTAGAGAATCACACTTAAGTGCTGTTAAAAGAATATTTAGATATTTGCAAGGAACTACTAATCTTGGTTTGCTTTATAAGAAATCAAAAGATTACAAATTAGTAGGTTTCTGTGATGCTGACTTTGCTGGAGATCGAATTGAAAGAAAAAGCACAAGTGGAAATTTGCCGGTTTCTTGGAGCTAATCTTGTGTCTTGGTCAAGCAAAAGGCAAAGCACAATCGCACTCTCAACAGCCAGGTTTAATACATCTCAAGAAAGAAGTTGCGCTCTCAACTTGTGGATGAAGTATCAACTTGAAGACTACTTGATAAAAGAGAGTACCATTCCTATCTTCTGTGTTAATACAACTGCTATATGTCTTACTACAAATCCTATATTGCATTCTAGAGCAAAGCACATTGAGATTAAGCATCATTTTATAAGATACTATGTTCAGAAGGGTATTTTAGAAATAAAATTTGTAGACACTGATCATCAGTGGGCTGACATATTTACAAAACCCCTTGCTGAAGATAGATTCAATTTTATAAGAAGAAATTTAAACTTTCATCTTATTAAAGAATGATTAATCTCAGCGTCTGATAATAAACTAAATCTCAGCATCTGACATGACATAAGCATGTATGTGCATAAGCATCTTATCTGTCATATGCATCATAACTCATCATCCGGTAAGTCGGTAGCGTGCGTTCGAGCACACCCACACGTGTCACACGTGTTAAGGATTCAAGCGTCTCATCATATCTACTGAGTCATGATTATTTACGTTTTCAATAAAATCTTTTACTTTTATTTTGGCGTCCGCATTTAATGAAAAAGCGAATCTTTATTTTCTTTTCTTTTTGATTTATTTTTATAAGAGAATACGAAGCGATATTTTGAAAAATAACTGTACCATCCTCCTTTAACTTTCCCACTACTCCACATTTTTCGCTCCACTCTGTGTTTTCTGCAAAACTGTACTCGTTCTCTTTTTCTCTCTATCTCTCTCTCTGTGTGTTTAAACCCTAAAACCTCCATCACCTCCATCTCTCAACTGCAACCATGGCTGGAGTAATAACTTCTGAATATACAGCTATCTACGACACCATGACTGAAGGAAAAGTCTTGTTAGAAAATCGAGTTGATTTGGAAAACTTCAAGCTCTATGGCTTCGACTTCTACAATGGGTTCAAGGCAATGGGCTGGGAACAGTATTTCTTATGGAACCCGGTTGAGGTTCTGGTGACTGCGATTAAAGAACTTTGGGGTAATGTTCGGTTACACAAAGGTGGCATCTTTGAAGGAACAGTGAAAGGATTCAAGTTTGTTTTTACCATCAAAAATATTTCTGAAGTTACTGGGTGTCCGTGTGAAGGCATCGTCTTCTATTCAGAATGGGATGACGCATTTCATGGGATTGACAAAGTCAATGATGATCTGTTTGAGAACTACAAGCAGCTGAAAGAATCTGGTGAAACACCTACTGCCAAGAATCTGAAAAGTCATTTCAGAGTTCTTCATAAGATAATCACCAAGAGCGTCTTGTTGAAGGCTGGCTCCAGTGACATTGTCAACTACGAACAGAAATTCATCATGAGACATTTCATGGCTGGAAACAAGGTGAACCTGCCAAGGTTAATCTACAACAACCTGCTTAATGCACTGGTTAACTCAAGAAAAGGTGTTGATGACAAGAAGAACACCTACAAGTTCATTCCTTATGGTGTCCTGCTCACCAAAATGATGATCAAGAATCTGGTCATAAACAAGTCGATCGCTTTACTGCAACAAGAGAAGGCAAAGTATTTTGGTGCTGATAATATTGTGATTCCTGACACTTTTGGAGTCAACAGCCTAGTAAGAATGAAATTGCTCACTGGGTCCATGATCAAGAAGGTGAAAGTTGAGCAACAGGAAGAGGAAGCTGAAAAGAAAACCACCAGAAGCTCAAAGCCTGGTGTGAAAAGGCCTGTTGAGTCTCCTTCGAGAGAGACCAAAAGAACAAAACAGAAGGTGGCTCCTGCACCTACTGTTGAAGAACCAGAAGATGAGGACCGAGTTCCCATCAGTCAGGTTCTGGGAAAAAGGAGCAAGCCCGAAGCTGAAAAACAAGTTTCAGCGCCTGGTCAGCAGACGAAGAAAATTCAGCGTCCGCCTCCAGCTACTGCTCCCAGACAGACGCTCAAAAGATTGGTCAGGCAATCTGAACCTGAACCAAAGGTACCGATTTCTTCTGATGAGCCTGTGTCTGTTTTTGCATCTGTTGATACTATTCCTGCTCCACCAATATCTGTTGCACCATCACCAAACACTCAAACCCGTATACAGAAAACCTCCATAGTTTCTAAACAACTTACCCAACCATCATCCACTACACTCAACCTTAACCTACCACAAATTTCCCCAAACACTTCACTCACTTCATACATTTCCAAGCTTCATTCTCATCCTTTTAACCTTCTTTTCAAAACACCTCCCATTAATCCCTTCAAACCCTACTCACCAAAAGCCTACCAAATCACCAAAGCCACTCCCACCTTACTTACCCTTACCATTAAACCCACAGACGCTGGTGGAAAGAAACATATCTCATACAAACCACGGTTTGTCAAGTATGAGATATATAACAGCATCTACAACCGTCCCTCCACCTGGCATTTAAAAACCTTCACCTCTGGAGCTGCCAGATTGGAAATTGCCGCTCCAATAAGTGCAACCTTCAAGGATGGGGAAGACCACTTCTAAATGTCTTTCAAAGGAAGGTTGAGACCAACATCCGGAAGCAGAGCAATTCCCTTCTCTGTTGATCTTCCGAGATCCCTATCTCAGTTTGAACCACTCACATTGGAAGAATGTGGAAGGTGGATCACAGATGAAGAAGCTGCCTTCATGGCACACTGTCTTGAGCAGAAAAGGCTTGAAGTCATAAGTCAATATCGAGACCCATCATACATTTACACTAAGATAGTACCAGATAGACAAAGGTGGCTACCTTGGTCTATCCCTGGGAAACGGAAGGAACCTGCTCCGGGCAAGCAGCCTTTCAGCAGGATCGGGCTAAAGGAATATGAGAAGGCACCTGCAAAGTACAGTCTTAAGGAATTTCCTCAGCTTCCGATTGCCAAGATCTCTGAGGATCATGCCAGAAGGTTTTACCTGACTTCTCTGACGAAAGATGAATGGAGAACTGGCTCCTTAAACTGCTGTGATGCTGAGAAGGCTACTATTCAAACTGTTGGGACAATCAGCAGAGTTACTGACATCAATCTCAGAACAGTGTACTTCGATGACATGTTCAGATGCTCAGTAATCAGACCCTTGGATTGCATGAAGATTTATGACCAATGGGCTGCTGTGACCAAGCACTTCGACATTGGATTCACTTGGAGTCAATGGTCTGAGTCTTGGAAAGACAAAGCCATATTACCATGCATCGACCCCCTAGTGCTAGAAGAAGATGACAGGGATAATCTGAGAAGAATTTACCTGGCAGAAAATGAAGCACTCTCCTTCACCTGTGAAGCATTGAGTGTCTTTATCAGAAATTTATGGGGAGAAGACGCTGGGAATAGGTTTGACTCTTACACAGCTGATGTTGTTCTTCATAGAGAAACCATCTTCATGAATTTGCTATATCCAGAAGATGTGAAGCATCAATGGAAGATTCAGACAGAATCAGAGCTCAGAAGACTCAGAAATTTCATCAAATGGGTTATACCAAATGATGCATTCTTCTTGAGAGCTCAAAGGAAGAAGGATTTGAGGCTCAAGATATCCAATCGGGTGCTAGCAGAGCATCGTAAGATGAAGTTCAGATCTATACCGTGCTGGACCTTCTGCTTCTTCTTCTGTAATGGAAATGGTCACCATTCCCAAAGCAAAATTTGAAGAAATGAAGGCTACAAACTTGAAGGTTACTCAGCTGGAGACTGCACTGAAGCTACTCTATGAACGTCTCAATATCCCACCTCCACCTCTTCCAAACCCTTGATTTTTTTTTCTTGTGTGTGATATAAAATCTATTTGGTTGATACAATTATATATATATATAAATATGTTTGATCTAATTATCTGCCTTTTGTTCAAATTTTTCTAAGTCTCATTTTGACTATGATGTGTTTTTACACTCTTTTTGTCTGATGACAAAAGGGGGAGTAAAAGAAAGGTATGATGAACACGAAAGAAAGGTATATTGAACACGTGAGAATCCGATTATCCACCATCCGATGGATACACTGGAACTAAAGTATCATGCATATCATTTCATACATAGCATTTTTGTGCGCTAATATTCATTGATCTAGTGCTATGATAATGTTTAATAAGTTTTACAATGAAATATATTTGATTAAATCAATCTATTTGGTATATAATCAGCATCCGATCTCACTTTATTAAATACATGCTCTGATACATTTACGGATTTTTCGTAATCACTTAAATGAATTTGTTTACCAACAATTGCCTTAATACCTGAATTGTTCATATATATCTAAACTGTTAAATTCAGGGGGAGACCCTTAATGTCTTTTTGAAACTAAATTGTTCATCTACCTTAGATGTTTGTCATCATCAAAAAGGGGGAGATTGTTGGAACCTAAACGATTGAGAAGTTTAGACCCTCATTAATTTTGATGATAACAAAGTATTCACAAGAGAACAATTTATGTTCTAACATTTCTTGAAGTGTGCAGATACTAATAATACACATATTCTAAGCCACTCAAGCAAGAAGAAAGTAATTCTCAAGAGAAGGATTCATTCTATGTGTCAGCATCCGGCTCATCCTTGTGAGCGTTTGGAATTTTGTCTTTATGACACTAGGCTTATCCAATTGCTACTAGCGTCCGAACTTCCGATTCTGAACAAGCGTCCGAACTTCCGATTCTGAGCGAGCGTCTGAACTTCATTTCAAATCACGTGTTAGTCACGTTGCTGCTCTTCCTCTCAGAAGTTTCTGGAACGGATTTCAAAATTGATTCTGAGCGCTAAAATTATTGTACGAGGTATCAAAGGTGACACCTTTAGCTACAAGACAAAAATCGTACAAGCAATTGTGAAAAGCAAGGTAGTACGAAAACGGTAATATGTACTACTGGGATATTCTCTGCAAAGGAAGAAAGAGACAGATTTTTGAATTTACCTCACTCAATGGAAAGGAGCCATTTTTACCGTAACGGTAATATCCTTGGAATTCCTATATATACCTCATGGTATCCATTGAAGATGTAACGCACATACTGTGAAAAAGCTTGCTGAAATTCTGCTGAAATATTACCTCATTTACTGAGAACAAGCACTGCTTCTGTGAGCAACCAAGTCTCGTGCTAAGTCTCTGGACTACAAGAACTGAACTCGGTCAGGCCCTTTCTTTAAGAAAGTTTTTCTATAGTTGAGCTTAATCTTTATCCTCTCTGAGAGTTATTTTTTAAGCAGATTTCAACTCACTTGTAAAAGTTTGTTTTGGCCTAGTTAAGGCTGTATCCTCAAAGGCTCGACTGTACTGAGTCGTTTTGAGAAGTTGAGAGTATTGTCAAGTTGTGACAGTAGAATACTCTTGAGGAAATTGTAATCAGATTGATTATAGTGGAAAATCCTTCAGGAACGAAGGGACTAGACGTAGCTACCAGTTTGGTAGTGAACTAGTATAAATTTCTGTGTCTCTTGCTTTACTGCTTTCTATTCATTTCTATCTTGCTGTGTTAAAAACAAGTTTTATCAAACTGCTTTTTCCAGCGTCCGATTATTTCCAGCATCCGATAAACAAACAGTTTTGAAAAACTTGTGTTCTAAAGTGTTTCTAACTTAAAGTTTGCGAAAAGTTTTTAACACAATTCAACCCCCCCTTCTTGTGTTCACGTTCAGTCAAGTCGTACCTCGTGCGCATCCTAACAACACAAGTTTTCAATCAATTAAAACCAAAACTCAAGCCCTAATACTCCTAGGGCAGCCACGGCTCTAAGTTTCTTAAGGCCTAAGAATTACTCACTTAATCCCATTTGGTTCACACCTAGTCACATATCATGAAACAAGTTCAAACTATGCAAGTTTTCAAGCTTTTACAAAAGCTACACACTTAGAAAAATAGCTAAACCAAAATTTACCAATTGGAATAGTGTTTTACCAAATGAATAGTGTTTTGCCAACTTTGAACCATTTTTCAAAGCACTAAAACATGTCACAAAATTTTAGAAACAATTCTATTACAAGTTCAAAACAATTCTTAAGACATAACCTAAAACTTTTTTCCAAAATCATGCTTCTTGGATCATCAACCACTTTTACAACTATTTTTAAGCATAAATGCAAATCTAGAACAAGTCACAAAATCCCTTTGAGGGCCACGGTTTCAAGGCTTCAAAACAACTTCAAGATTTTCAACCATTAACTCCTAAATCATACAAACTTTGTTTAAATCAAAACTTCTTATCAAAACCAAACTTCTTTACCACTTTAACACAATTAAAAACAAGTTAGAACTCACCCAAAATTTGATCATAAGCCACTGTTTTGGAAGCCCCAAAACAGCCCCAAATTATTTTGTTTTCAAACAATTTTTCAAAGCTTCACACATACAAATTCACTACATTTAATTCCTTTAACAAGAAATCAACTTCTTCAACACTTACAACACTTGAAAACACTTTGAAATCAATTTAACACATCATCAAAACTATATTAATGGCCACGGTTTTGGTTACCCAAAAACAACCCAAAATTTTCAATTTTTCATTTCCAAAACAAAGCATTTCACCATCCTTAATTTCTTGAACCTTAAACTCACTTCCGCAACACTAAAAATACTTGAAAAATAACTTAAAACATCATCAAGATCATGCTCAAAATCCACGGTTCCAGCCCCCAAAATTAACCAAATCAATTTCTCAAAACTTTGTAAACTATACATATATGACTAGTTTCCAACATACTACTTAAAACCCACCAAAGAACTAACTCCAAAACAACAAAATCAAGTCAAGAACAAGCCCTAGACAGACCTTAAGATTCGGCCATGTCTCAAGGTTAGGGTTCCCAAATTTTAAAAATCAAGAACAAGCTAATACATGGAAGGGAATAAGGGGTTATGAAACAAATCATACAATACTAGCCAAAACAAGCATCATAACTCCAAAATAACTCCTAAAACCTTCAAAACCCATATCATGCAACCCAAGAGAGATGAGGAAAGGTTTATGAAACTTACCAAGAGTATAGATGATGATTGAACAAGGGTGGAGATGAAAGGAAACAAGGGTGCACACTTTGATCTCCAAAAACTTCCAAAAACCCAAGCTTTCTCCTTCTAAAATTTTTTCAAGTTTTTCTCCCATGGAAGAATGAATGGATCTGATCTTGAGCAAGGGAGAAGGCCACGAAAATTTTGGGGACATGGAAGGAATAGATTTTGTTCATTTAGTTCCAAACTAACCAAACTAGTTCTAAGTTAACCAAACCAACTAAACTAACTAACTATAATTACATAACCACCAATCACACATCAACACTTGTCCAAGAAGCTTCTAAGGATGAGGTTCAGCTCCCCTAGTGGCTGGATGCATCACCCCTTAGCCCAAAATATCTAGATATTTCGTTTCGTCGCGTTCTTGCTCAATCGGGTGCACGACGTTACGCGTATATTAGGTTTTAATACTAAAAATCTCCCAAAAATAATTCTAATTATAACCCCACACCCAAAAATTACAAATGTTCCTCGTGGCATGAGAAAAGTACCAACTTATCTCGTTTTCTCGAAATGTGAACCGAAACGTCGCAATTAGGCAGTCTTTGGCCATAGAAAATACACTAAATATTTTCTGATGCCCAAAAATTCTAGAAATATTACAATAAATCCTAAATATTGGAAAATGCTAAGATATCAAATTTTATAAAATTTGGATCAGGTTTGGGCATGTTTCAGTTAGAAACACACACAATAGCCTGAATTCTGGCGAGTCGATAGAATTCTCGCAACGTAATAAAAACTGTAAATTAGTGAGGATCACTAATTTCAATTTCTATTATCATATAGGAATTAATCAAACAATAAAACTATCAAGACAATATCTTTAAAATAATAGTCATATTAAATATGATATTAAACAGACAATTAATACGATAACTAGACAATAAAAATCTAAACAATGACTTAAAAATATTTATTAAATCCTGAAAATTATTTCTCTTTCAATAAAATAATTTTTTTTAATCAAACAATAATCTTTCACATTTTTCAAGGTTAATTCATATTAAAAACTGTATACGTCTACACTGTCTCTTAATCTGAATTAATTGCTAAAACAGTAAGTTGTTTACAATAAATCTTTGTTGTTCTTCGTACTTTTAACAAACCATTGAGGTGATCAATCTCCATGATTTATTTTCAAGTAGTCGGAAACTATAAAATAATTTTCATAAAAATTGGGATGTTACATTACCACCCTCCTTAAAAATTTTCGCCCCTGAAAATTAACTTATAAACCAAAACAAAATCAAAATCACGAAAAGTCATAACTTAATACTAAACATATCATAAATATGAACTTTGAAATTTAATACAACATAATAATTTTTCGCTCAAACAATCAAACACAAAGCATACATTTTATTCATATATCCTTATGAAAGTAAGGCACTACATTATCAACTTAAATGTCTACAAAATACAGTACTATGCGTCCATGCTGAAGAAGTCCTCGTGAATGACGCTTTATTCCAAACTACGATCTCTACTCCATCACGATCACGAACACGTACAGTCATGAACACGGTTACGAAGGCCGTTGGCCACATGCTAGCCCCAACAAGATACTGCCAACATGAAAGCACTCATGGAACCTAAAATCTTTTATGAACCCACGGTTTGTAGACAAAATGAGAAAGAAGAATTTGTACGATCACCAAACACAAAATCACTGACAACATTAACCAGTATAAACGCCAAGGAATTGCAAAAGGATCTTCCCCCAAAGTCATCCTAAAGCTCACGGTTTGTAAGAAAAACAAGAAGGAGAAGATGAAAGCTTGGTTTCTCGCACTTCTCACCACCATGCGATTGGGCACAAGTTAGAATAAGGATGAAAGGAAAATGAAGATTTTATAGCAAAATCGTTTAGGATTCACAAGGGAATAAAAAGGAAGGAAGCCAAGGTTCTCCCCACCAACACCAAAACTCTAAAGGAAACTTTCTCCCCTCATTTATTTAGAAGGAACCGGCGAAAGTAAGGAAGAAAAATGACCCCCCACCTAAAGTTCCACTTAGCTATCCATGTGTGGGAAGACAAAGAAAAAGGTGGGATATAATTTTGCAACAAAGTCTAATCGATAATCATCACGCACTATATTCCCTCCACTAACTCTCACATACTGCAAATTGCTCTCTTAACTTAGCCCCACGGTCTCGGCGTCGCTCTAATTTGCTGTGTTAGGGTAGTCAGCGTGTCGATTGCTCGATTGGCGACAAATCACGTAAATTAAATTATCAAGAGAAATTTAACTCAACGCGCTCAAAAATATTCACGTATAAGAAATACGCTCACAAAATAATCACATAAATAATTTCACGAATAATCACAATAACATATATCATAATATCAAAAGATAATAAAGTTTTGGATTTTGGAATCTAGTATAATAATAAAATATGCCACAGGGTTAAAACACTTATGTGGTCTATATCTAGAACCATGCGCACACTATAATACATATAATACGATAATTATAGCGTCACCTACGGATAATCTCTCTCGTAAATCTCGGCCCGCTCAGCTCCATTGTGTCACATTTCCTGTGATGAAGTCTTCAGATGACGAGTTCTCTGCTCTACTTGGGGTGTATACACGTCCCTTAGTGGTTGGTCTTGTAGTTTCAACATGGTTAACAACAGACTCAGCTTGTAGTACTTTGCAGTCTCTGGGCAGATATCCCAATTCCTTGCAGTTTAAGCATAATCTTTCCTTGGTTGGTTACCGTTAACATTGTGCTCCTCATCTTCACCGTTGAAGTAGTGCTCTTCGGCTATCGATGCTTGTGATTCCCTCTTCTGTCTATCATGTAGACATATCGTCCAGTAGCTGGGCACACAACCTTCGCAGCATCTGCAGTTGATCCACATCTGGCAATTGATAGTCCTTAGAAAAACATCCTGGCTTCTTGCGGTTACAACATAGTCGGTCCTTCAATGAGCATTCTTCAGCTAACTGTTCCTTGCTTCCATATTGATGACAATGCCACTTCAAATTCGGGTCATTCCCAATATTCTACGCCACAAGACGATCCTGACTGCGGTCATTTCCCTGAGGATGGGAATGAGATGTTCCTTGTTGTTGTCTTCTTCTTTGTCCTTTACCCTGACAATCAGGCTTAACTGGACCTCTAATAGCTTGCTCCTCCGTTCATTATCTTAGCCAATCGTGTTGATTCTCTGCGGCAATCTGTTGTGCGACAGTAGTTGCTATCCAGACTATCACTTGGATTACGTGATTCACATCTAAGTTACTAGCTCTAGCAAAAAGACTCGTTCGCCCCGAAGACATCGAATTTCTACAAAGTAAACTAACCAAAATCCCCACAACAATTCAATCATCTGAGATGATTGCACACAATTTCACACAATATCATACCTGTTTCAACTAGGAAACATCACAGACAATCACAAACAAGATTCACATAACCTAGGCATAACAAACTTATACCCGATAATCCCCAACAATCTAGGCCAGCTTAACCCAAAGCGATCCGGTTAGAACCGAACTGCTCTGATACCACCATTGCAACATCCCGATTCTGGAGCGCTACTGTGCAACCCAATCTAATGCCGAAAACATTTAATGCTTGTATGCTTTCAGTTAAAGAGTACTCTTACGTATTTCGCAATGGAAAAATAGGAGTAAATTTTTCTTTTTCATTTTCTTTCCTTTGAAACCCTTTTCAAAATGAGACATAGAGTACTACAGTTTTCTAAATGATGCCAATTCAGACTTTTGCAATTATCAGAGTATAATGCATCACAAAATAATACTTCACATAACATAATCATTTTGCACTAAGGCGAGGTTTTCTGAAAAGAGTAATTACAAAACAACAAATGCAAAACCCTAAGCTAAGCTGGCCAACAACTATAACTCGTACTGAGAAACAACTCAGCAAGACCAAACACGAAGTACTCAGAGGAATCTTCCTCCACTGGCTCAATATTCAATGCTCCTGAAAAGCGAAGCTGCAACAGCTACCGAACTCCATCTGGAAGTGACATCCATAAGGACATCCAATCCAACAACAGTGCAAAGGTAAATCCTTTGTCCACGAGTTTATCATAGGCTATGTCGCATACAAACAATATATACATATATAATACAATATGTCGCATACAAACAATATATACATATATAATACAACAACATGCTTTTATATACATGTACGTACTTAATAGACCGCACACAATCAACATGGTATATCAAGCATTGCATGTGAGCAACAAAAACAACCAACAGATCAACAATCAAGTCACTACAATATCAAACTATTGCATGTGAGCAGGCAAATCTATCAACAGATAAGTGATCAAGTCATCACAATATCCAATTCATCAAACAATTCTTCACATATCATAAATGTGGTTAGCTATGCATGTCAATGCAGTATGACCAGTTGTGTATACACCTGCAGCCTTAATAGGTCAGCAGTATGACGGGGACTACTTTCCCAACGTCCAAACAAAATAGCCTCTGCTTAGGCTTGCCACTACTTTGGCTGGCCACTACTTTGGCGTGCCTCCACTTAGGCAATGTAGTGTCAACTCGCCTTTTGAAGCCTGTACGACCAATCAAACGCAACGAGTGACATGACAACTCGTCTTTTGAAGTCTTTAAGACCAATCAAACGCTCCGAGTGTCGATGCTCAATTGTTAGTACGCATCCAAACAAATTCAACAATATGGCATGTTCACCGTAGTGAATGCCCGAGTGATATCCAACAAATTCAACAATATGGCATGTTCACCGTAGTAAACGCCCAAGTGATATCCAAACAAATTCTACAATGTGGCGTGCTCACCGTAGTGAGTGCCCGAGTAATGCTTTAATTAATCAATGCGGATCGACGAACCCTCACTCACTTAACTTAGTGGTTGTCCAAATCTCAATTAACTAAGAGTTCAACACAGGACACAAGGTCCGGGTGTTCAATTGCAGAACGCTAGTCCCAATCTTAGATCAGAACTCTAGGCACGTAATGCGGAACACTAGGCTCAACTTTTAGGTTAAGATACTAGGCACGCCATACGGAACACTAGGTCCAATCCTTAATCAAGAAAATGCGCACACAAGCAGGACATTAAGTCCCAGCACAGGACACATGGCCCAAATGCTCAATAGGAACACTAGGTTTCCTAAGTTTTATTCTTTCGAAATCCCGATCTTTGAAATCTCTTTCTCAGTTCTTGTATCACTCCTACGTATCTGAAAATACTTTTTAGTTCTAGGTCGTTGAAGTCCTAGTTGTGCTAAATAACACACTGGAAGAATTCCCAGGAAAGAGAGGTGGTGCGAACACTCTTAATTACCAAGTCTTTCCTAGCCAAAATTTTCCCAGGCGCATTATTTAACGCAACCGTTTTCGCAAATTGGACTATTTATTTCAAGTTCTTTTCTCCACTATTATTCTATTGAAATTTTCTTGCAAGCTTTGGCTAGTTGTACTAAAACCCTCACACTTACTTTTAAATCAAAATGCCCTTAACAATTTGTTTACGAAATCAGAATTCGGCTTGTGGAATCGCATCAGATTTACCGATGTAAATCGTTAACCAATAGTAGTCGATCAACGCATTGTTAATTAATCCATTATCAACAATAATATATTTTTCATATTCCAATTCAATGCCAAGTTCTAATGAAATCCAAGGTGATTCAAGGAAAATAATACAACTCATAATGCCACGCAGGGCCAAGAACATATCATCAATTTCAAGTCCAATTAATTCAATCAAGTATGATTTAAGCAACACAATACAATTCAGTCTTGCCACATAGGGCCAAATCAATACACAGCAGATCATGCTACAACATCTCAACAGCACATAGTAATACTACAAGTACTACCACGCAACCAATCAACAATCAAACAAACAACACACAAGGCGAAAAGCCCAAACTCATTATTTAAGAATTTCCGTTACCTTGGGCGCTTTAACAATCCAAGCAAGGTAAATTCGAACTATCGTCAAGTCGTACCTCGCGCGCATCCTAACAACACAAGTTTTCAATCAATTAAAACCAAAACTCAAGCCCTAATACTCCTAGGGCAGCCACGGCTCTAAGGTTCCTAAGGCCTAAGAATTACTCACTTAATCCCATTTGGTTCACACCTAGTCACATATCATGAAACAAGTTCAAACTATGCAAGTTTTCAAGCTTTTACAAAAGCTACACACTTAGAAAAATAGCTAAACCAAAATTTACCAATTGGAATAGTGTTTTACCAAATGAATAGTGTTTTGCCAACTTTGAACCATTTTTCAAAGCACTAAAACATATCACAAAATTTTAGAAACAATTCTATTACAAGTTCAAAACAATTCTTAAGACATAATCCAAAACTTTTTTCCAAAATCATGCTTCTTTGAATTGTTTTGTTAAATCAAATCATCAACCACTTTTACAACTATTTTTAAGCATAAATGCAAGTCAAGAACAAGTCACAAAATCCCTTTGAGGGCCACAGTTTCAAGGCTTCAAAACAACTTCAAGATTTTCAACCATTAACTCCTAAATCATACAAACTTTGTTTAAATCAAAACTTCTTATCAAAACCAAACTTCTTTATCACTTTAACACAATTAAAAACAAGTTAGAACTCACCCAAAATTTGATCATAAGCCACTGTTTTGGAAGCCCCAAAACAGCCCCAAATTATTTTGTTTTCAAACAATTTTTCAAAGCTTCACACATACAAATTCACTACATTTAATTCCTTTAACAAGAAATCAACTTCTTCAACACTTACAACACTTGAAAACACTTTGAAATCAATTTAACACGTCATCAAAACTATATTAATGGCCACGGTTTTGGTTACCCAAAAACAACCCAAAATTTTCAATTTTTCATTTCCAAAACAAAGCATTTCACCATCCTTAGTTTCTTGAACCTTAAACTCACTTCCTCAACACTTAATATACTTGAAAAACAACTTAAAACATCATCAAGATCATGCTCAAAATCCACGGTTCCAGCCCCCAAAATTAACCAAATCAATTTCTCAAAACTTTGTAAACTATACATATATGACTAGTTTCTAACACACTACTTAAAACCCACCAAAGAACTAACTCCAAAACAACAAAATCAAGCCAAGAACAAGCCCTAGACAGCCCCTAAGATTCGGCCATGTCTCAAGGTTAGGGTTTCCAAATTTTAAAAATCAAGAACAAGCTAATACATGGAAGGGAATAAGGGGTTATGAAACTAATCATACAATACTAGCCAAAACAAGCATCATAACTCCAAAATAACTCCTAAAACCTTCAAAACTCATATGATGGAACCCAAGAGAGATGAGGAAAGGTTTATGGAACTTACCAAGAGTATAGATGATGATTGAACAAGGGTGGAGATGAAAGGAAACAAGGGTGCACACTTTGATCTCCAAAAACTTCCAAAAACCCACGCTTTCTCCTTCTAAAATTTTTTCAAGTTTTTCTCCCATGGAAGAATGAATGGATATGATCTTGAGCAAGGGAGAAGGCCACGAAAATTTTGGGGACATGGAAGGAATCGATTTTGTTCATTTAGTTCCAAACTAACCAAACTAGTTCTAAGTTAACTAAACCAACTAAACTAACTAACTATAATTACATAACCACCAATCACACATCAACACTTGTCCAAGAAGCTTCTAAGGATGAGGTTCAGCTCCCCTAGTGGCTGGATGCATCTCCCCTTAGCCCAAAATATCTAGATATTTCGTTTTGTCGCGTTCTCGCTCAATCGGGTGCACGACGTTACGCATATATTAGGTTTTAATACTAAAAGTCTCCCAAAAATTATTCTAATTATAACCCCACACCCAAAAATTACAAATGTTCCTCGTGGCATGAGAAAAGTACCCACGTATCTCGTTTTCTCGAAATGTGAACCGAAACGTCGCAATTAGGCGGTCTCTGGCCATAGAAAATACACTAAATATTTTCTGATGCCCAAAAGTTCTAGAAAAATTACAATAAATCCTAAATACTTGAAAATTCTAAGATATCAAATTTTATAAAATTTGGATCACGTTTGGGCATGTTTCAGTTAGAAACACACACAATAGCCTAGTTACGGCAGAATTCGATAGAATTCCCGCAGCGTAATAAAAACTGTAAATTAGTGAGAATCACTAATTTCAATTTCTCTTATCAT
The DNA here is from genome assembly GCA_037113605.1 of Calophaca sinica. Classification (NCBI taxonomy): domain Eukaryota; kingdom Viridiplantae; phylum Streptophyta; class Magnoliopsida; order Fabales; family Fabaceae; genus Calophaca; species Calophaca sinica. The sequence continues at coordinate 15,891,433 of CM073737.1, forward strand.
ATAGGAATTAATCAAACAATAAAATTATCAAGACAATATCTTTAAAATAATAGTCATATTAAATACGACATAAAACAGACAATTAATACGATAACTAGACAATAAAAATCCAAACAATGACTTAAAAATATTTATTAAATCCTAAAAATTATTTCTCTTTCAATAAAATAATTTTCTTTAATCAAACAATAATCTTTTACATTTTTCAAGGTTAATTCATATTAAAAACAGTATACGTCTCCGCTGTCTCTTAATCTGAATTAATTGCTAAAACTGTAAGTTGTTTACAATAAATCTTTTCTTGTTCTTCGTACTTTTAACAAACCATTGAGGTGTTCAATCTCCATGATTTATTTTCAAGTAGTCGGAAACTATAAAATAATTTTTATAAAAATTGGGATGTTACACTTTACTGCTTTACATTCATTCTTATCTTGCAAAGAAAAACAAGTTTTCATAAACTTTATTTCCAGCATCTGGTCATACTCCAACATCGATTTCAAACAGATTCAAAATCTAGTGTTTTAAAGTGTTTTTAACTTAAAGTTTGCAAAAAGTTTTCAACACAATTCAACCCCCTTCTTGTATTCACGTTCAGTTAAAATATATTTCGTAGTATGTTTTAAGCCATTAATTTAAAATATTAAATTACAAAAAAGACATTAATTTAATTAATTATCTACTATTTTTTAGTTTTTAAAACATATGTATTTTGAAAACAAACTTATCAAACAAGTTTTTTTTTATTTTTTCATCTCTAAAACAGTTTTAAAAAATAGGATAGCCAAACAGTTTTTTTTTTTAACTTTCTTTTTAAAAATAGCTTTTAAAAACTGGTTTATAAAATAGTTTTAAAAAACTGAAAAACAAACCTAAATCAAACAGGCCCTACATATTTATAATCTTTTATTTTCATCAATTTAATAAAGTATTTTTTATTTAATTCAATTCAGTGATATGCACCATCAAATTGTTTGTATCGTATGTAACTCAATTAATATTAGTTTGTTTACGTATGTGAAGTTTCTTATAACATCATTAAAAATTAATAATTATTATCATAATATTATTATATTTTATTTTTGAAACTAAATACTTTTTGAAACCTATTTATAAAAATGTACTCGTGCATAGCACGGGCTACTTACTATTAACATTCACATGAAAATGGTCCACCGATGTAATTGGCAAAAAAAAATATACGCGATTTTGTTTGTCATTTTTTTTTTCACTGGAGTTTGTCATTTTCATTTGAATAATGCTAAAGCTCGCGAGAGAGATTTCGGGATAACAAACACGAATGACATGGCCATCATTCTGTCATACTCCACCTCTCTATTTTCTATTTCTTTAACCCACTTTATTTTCTCTTTCTTTAGTTCTCGCTGATTAAAAAAAAAATACTCAAATTGATAAAAAAAAATGGCTAAATTACAAAATTGATCTTTTAAGTTTATTTTAGGTTTTAATTTGGTCCTCTACGTTTTATTTGTTTTATTTTGGTCATCTACGTTTCATTTTAGTTTTCAATTTGGTCCTTTCCGTCACTAAAAGTCAATTGTCCATAGCTAGAATTTGGCTTTTAGCTACGGACAATTGGCTTTTAGTAACGAAAAGTACCAACCTGTTGTAACTTTTAAAACGTAAGAGACCAAAACGAAACAAATAAAACATAAAGGACCAAATTGAAACCTAAAATAACCATAGAGGACCAATTTTGTAATTTAGCCAAAAATAATTACGGAGACCAAGTTAGTTCATGAGAAATACAAAATATTAATTTGGTCCTTAAAAATCTCAAATGTAAATCAAATTAGTCTCTTTTAAGATAATTTTGAGGGACATTTTAGTCCTTATTAAGGACTAATTTGACCTATATTTGAGATTCTTAAAGACTAAATTGGTATTTTTCATATCTCATGACTAAATTGGTCATCGTGATTTTTGTTGGGGGCCAATTTGAGTATTTACTCAAAAAAAAAAACAGATGAAGAATAAGGAGAAACATGTCGGAAACATTGATCTAGAATTCATTTTTTGTCATGCGCAACAAAAGTTAAAAGTAGTCCTCAGTCTTTACTAATTAGTCTCTAAAATATATCAAAATAATAAGTAGTTCTTAAGGTTTGAGAAATCCGTCAAATCAATCCATAAAATTTTTTGAAATTCGTCTCCTTATTCCCTATAAATGACTACTTATAAAACTTTAGAGATAAATTTGACAGATTTCATAAACTTTAAGACTACTTATTATTTTTTAAATACTTTAAAGATTAAGGGATTAAATTGAGAATTTACTCGTTATTTTATATTTTATTTAAAATATCCTTTAGCGATGCGGATTTCGTGATATTTGCGAGTCAAATCCATCGCGATATACAACAATACTCTTGTCAGTTTATTTGTTGTTCTTTTTTATTTTTTATTTTGGTACGCATTTTGTTAGATGTTGTACTAATTCAAACCAGTAAGTCTAGTTTTGAAGTAGTAAAATATATAGTACTAAGAATAAAAAAAAATAGAAGCAGACAAAAAAGGAAAAGACAAAACAGTGGCTGCAGTGCAGACAGAATCCATTTTGAGGTCATGACACCCAAGTTCTTTCTCCCGTGCTCTTGGTCATTGCCATTAATTGCCACAAGAGGCTTACCCCCATTGCTATTGGTGCAACATACATGCTTTTATACAGAAGCGTACAATTATTTCTGAATGATCAAAAAAAAAAAAAAAATACAGAAGCGTACAAGCTAATTACTAGACAAAAGCCGATGTGTACGTTTTAGCACACGTATCGCCATCATGTTTGAGATTATTGTACATAAATTAAGAGGTATTTAATATTTAATGTACTCCCTCAATCCCTAAATATAATCTAATTTTCAAAAAAAATTGTCTCTTTTATAAGTCAAATTCCAAATTACTAGATGCATTTTCTTTTACAAAATATTGCTAATTAATTTACATTTTTTTATACTCAATATTAAATGGAGTTGCTATTTCTCTCTCTCTCTTAATTCAATAATTGAAAGATAGTTTTTGAAAAATAATACACATCGTAGATAAATTAAATGAGTTAACTAATTTTCTTAATTTGTGTGTTTTGGTCAACAAAGGACTTATATCCTTATTTAATCACTCTTTATTTGTGATAAACTAGTATTCTAACCCGTGCCAAGCACAGGTATATATTGGCTTTTGAACATTTGTATAAAATAATTTTTTTATATTAATTTTTTTGTTAAAATGTGTTTAAGGCATAATCTACGAAAAATTATATAAGAATAATCTTATTTCAATTATGCATCACAAAGTATATCAATCTTTAAAATAGTAATTACTATTTTGTGTCAAAAAATAGTAATTACTATTGTCCATTATAATTAAAGAGTTGATTAAATATATAGTTGATAATCATATTTAAAACTGGATATAGTGAAAAACAATTAAATTGTTACTGACTTAAGAGAATAAAAATTTTATGAACTTGCATTCTTACTAAACTAATGTGGAAGTTCATAGTACAAACAAAATAATAAATAAAACAATATTTTGTAAAATGAAATTTTAAAATATAATATACATGAGCCATGCGATGCATGGGTTATATGTCGGGGTACGAATGAGATGCACTATATAGTAACAACATATCTATTGCATGCTGACCCGTTCGTATTGAAAATATATAAACAAAAAAATAATGGAGAATTTCATAAGAAATTATCTAAAATATACATAAAATATTTTTAACGAATTTGTTTTCACGTAAAATATTTATTCACGTGTACTGTATTTTATCTATATCTATTGCTTTCATGTAAAATGTTAATTCCCATGTATTATATTTTTTATATAATTTATATTTATATATTAATCAATCTATATATTAATATAAATTTATAAAAGAGAATTTAAATTAGCTTAGATTAAACTAAACCTTAAAAAAATCTAAATTTGCGTTCAAGTAAAATTTTATTTTATTCCAACGTGTAATATTTTTTCTATGATTTTTATATTAAACAATTTATATTTTGAGATTAATATGTATTTGTGTGAGTAAAATATTATATTTTTTATATAGTATATTATATTTACATATAGATATTCATGTATCATCTTCATTCCCGCGTATTATATTTTTTTATATAATTTGTATTTATATATTAATCAATTTATATATTGATATAAATTTAAGTTGCTAAATTTAAATTTATATCTTAAAAAAATATAAATTTGATTTCATGTAAAATTTTATTTTATTCCAACATGTATTTTTTTTCTATTTTCTATGATTTTTATATTAATCAATTTACGTATAGATATTAAAATTTTTGTGTGTGAGTAAAATATTATATTTTTTTACTTAATATATTATATTTATGTATAATAATTAAAGGAAAATATTATATTTACATGTAGATATTCAAGTAATATGTTCATTCTCGTGTATTATATTTTTTATAAAATTTATATCTATATATTAATCAATCTATATATTGATATAAATTTTAATCCTTTTAAAAAAGGATATAAAGTTATAAAAGAGAATCTAAATTAGCTTAGATTGATTAATATATTAAAAAAATCTACATTTGCTTTCATGTAAAATTTTATTTTATTCCAACATGTAATTTTCTAGGATTTTTATATTAATCAATTTATATATAGATATTAATATTTTTTGTGAATAAAATATTATATCTTTTATATAGTATATTATATTTACATATAGATATTCATTTAATATGTAATCCTGATGATATATATTTTTGTGCAAATATGGATCAAATTGAAAATAACTACATTTAATTATTTGATTGTTTATTTAAATATTAACAAACTGCCAATATTTTTGGTGGTGGCAAATGTCATTTGCTTATAAGTTGTTTATTTATATCACTTTTGAATTGAATTTTGATTTTTGTCACAATGACATATATTTGCAACAAAATATAAGACATTGGTATATGTCAGATAATGAATTGCGAATCCACAATTTATTATTATTTTTCCATTTATTAAAGAAAAAATTCCTTATTAAGAAAGCTATAATACACACATGAGTTTGCCAAGGTCTCATTTTTTTTTCAATTGATTGACTACCAGGTTTACATGATTTGATTTGTTTTGTTTTGCAATATTCAGTACGAAGTAGATAATGTTAATGTTTTAATTTTTGATATATAATGCATAATTTGTAATGATAAAAGTTATTCTTATTAACAACCAATATATATTTGTTACAATGTATGGTTTGTAAATATATATGTAATAATAGATGCAATAATACGTATTGAATATTTAGTATAGAAATGCATAATATGTATTGCATCATTACTTCCTATTTTTAAAAATTATATAATAAGCAGGTAAATTATATAGTGATTATTCATTAACAAATAATGAGAACAATATAATTAGAAAGTAAATCAATTCAATCAATTTAAATAAAACATAGAAATCCTAATGCTTGTAAATCTAGTAAGTCATGGTTTTTCATTTTCCTAAAACACTAATTCGGCCGATATTACTATTTTATTAGGTAAGAAAATTTTCATAAAGTTAATATTTAATTCACCGATACTAAAAATTAATACACGTTTTTTAAATTTTAAAAACAAAAATAATTCATTTATGAAATCATTAATATGTTTGACCAAGTTTCCTAAAGTTAGTTTCACATTTAATATTTTTCCAAAAAAATTTATTACAATCAGTACCATGTTCTGAATTTAAGTTCAATTTCTTATTTCTTATTTTTTATTAAATACATTTTCAACAGTTTATGATAATTTTTTTAACAACTTGTACATGTCAATGCCATTTCATATCTCCATGTCATTGGTTTTTTACCACATCAACGATTTTTCTTAATATAGATGACACATAATCATTAATTAAATGCTAATTCTCTTAAAGGATGCCATTTGGAGAATAATCAATGATATTATTCTCATTTGTGTATAATAGAGAAGAGATAGAGTTTCCTATTTGAAATCAATTTTAGGTACTAAAAGGTGAATGTACATTTAACACACACAAAAAGTGAAGGTACAATCGATTGAATTTCATTGATTAGCTAATAATAATTAATCAAGCAATAAAAGATAAAACCAACTTAATTGCATTTAAATTGATTTAAATCAATCAAGATAAAAAATAATCAATTATAATCAATTAAAATTTTAAATTAATTTTGAATTAATCTGTGCCATACAAAATTGATTTTGAATTAATCAGAATAACTTAACATAACAACATATTTGATTGAATTTTCATCACAACTCTTGTATAATATTACATGTTTATATTGCAAAATATAAAAGTATATGACTGTTATTTTCCTAAAAAATAATGAGATAATATTTGCGTCAATAAATTTGTAATTTTTAGTATGAGAAAATGTTTGATGTGATAATTTCCCCCACTTCAAGACCAATGTAAATCATTAACATGCAAAAAGATTTTTAATTAAGACATTATATATTACCTAGAAATATATTAATTACAAAAAATATTATATTATTTTTTTTTCATTTTTCATGTCTATTAAGTTTTATTTATCCTCTTGACTCTTGAGTCTTTAAAGGAACAAAAGAATAGTTTTTATCGATAAAAACATGAATTGAAGTTATCAAGATAAATACATGTACGTTTACTTATTACCTATATACCCTGTAAATATCCTTTAAGATTATAATGAAGCAAGGCAACTTTATTTTTGCATAAAATTTACATCTTTTGGGAAGGGTGTGGTGGAGGGCTTTTTTTTTTTTTTGCATTTGCTATTTGATACATTTGAGCCACTACAATTTAGCATGTGAACGATAGCAACATAATATATTTCACAATGGAACTCCCTTTTTTCCTTAGAGTGATATTACAGGGAGTAATGTCATATTACAATTGATTATGTTAAAACTGACTTAAAATTATTGTAGGTTATTGAATCTTTAAGATTACTGTTAGTTAGAGATTCGTCAACAAAAGTTTGTTCTAAAATCCAAAAATAGAAAATTAATTTCATTCATCACAATTATAGTAAAGCTCGCAGATGTAATGAAATTTGAAAACTTGATAAAGGTCAATGAACGAAGAAGAAGAGTAGAAATCATAGATTAAGATGCTTAAAAATTAGTTAATAGCTTAAATAAAATTATAAAAGGGAGAATACGCATATAAAATAACATTATCACCTCATTGTCAATAAGGATCATTTCAATGGATAAAGGATAAATATTTGTTTGCGATGCATTAGTGCACCACATACAAAAAACCACAACTAATAAATTCCAGTTCCAATGAATGGAAGAGTCGGTGTCAGAAAGTTGGTCATGGTTGGGGTTCATTTTCAATGACGAAAAATTTTGGTACGAACGTAAATGGATACAAAAAATACAGAAATACAGAAAACATAAACGATGAGAAAATCCAAATGCAATGAGCATGTATGGTTTAATCCACTATTTATAGAAAATCGAATGCTTTGAATCATGGTAGGTCACCCTTTTCAATTGCAAGAAACCCTAATTCGGCCGATTTCACAATTAAATTAGGGATACACAAAAGTATTTATTTAAAAATATTTCCTGGCTAAAAAATAAAATATGTTAATTGCCTTTTTAGTTTATGGGTCAATGGAATCAATTTAGTTACTATTCCGGTTTTGCTAATTAAATACGACCGCTCAAATTTATTTAAAATATTTTTTCATGGGTACCATTTTTTCATCACGTTTTTAGAAAAAATCCATAAGTTAACATTAAAAAATTAAATCAATATACTATTGTAACAATTATGTACCATATTTTTTTGAGATATTTAATAGCTGTTTCAGATTTTAATTGCCTTCGTGTTTAATTAGGAATTCGGAATTGGAATCAACATAATTTCTTTCCAAAATTAGCTTCGACACAACCCAAGAGCGCTTGGATGAGATGGTAAGGGTCTCGTCCAGCTTAACCAGTGGTTCTGGGTCCGAATCCAGCCCTAGGAATGTAGCAGCGTTAAAACTCTTAAGGGAGAGCTTTGCCGCTTTTGTGTTCCTACCCGGTTCGAGGGATTAGTCTCCGCAGTTGCACGCGGAGGATACCCGGTTTATACCAGCAACAAAAAACAGACACTACTAGAAAAATCAGTAATAGAGACGGAAAAAATCCGTCTCTAAAATGGGAAAATTCCGTCTCTAAACGTGTTAGCGACGGAATTAGAGACGGAACACGCTCCGTGGCAGAATTTGCGGTCGCAAAACGTTTAGCGACGGAATATTCAGGTCCGTCTCTAATTAGAGACGGAATATATCCGTCTCTAATTATAGAATTCCGTCGCTGATCCTTGTTCGCATTCAATTGGTCTCCAATGAAATTCCGTCTCTAACAGAGACGGAAAAATTCCGTCTCTAACAGAGACGACCAAGAAATTCCGTCTCTAATAGAGACAATTTAAAATTTCCGTCTCTATACGTTGAAAATGTTATTTAGAGACCGATTCAAAATCCGTCTCTAAAATGGAATCTGGTGCAGTAATTTTTTAAAATCCGTCTCTAAAATGGAAAAATTCCGTCTCTAATTATTTTTTAAATTTTCCAAATTTCCCTATAATTTTAATTTTTCCTGTAATTTGGTTCTTTCCAAAACTAAAATCAATCTGATACAGTATCAAGTAATTTACATAATAACAAGTACACGCCAAAACAATCTGTAATTTACATAATGACAGTAATTTGTACACCACAAAACAAACTGTTCTGAACAAGTACACCACAAAATAACAAGTACACGTCAAAATAACACTTTGTTCATAACATAGAAAGAAAAATGACATTTGATTTAAAAACATGTAACTAAATCTAATCAAACAAAGAGTCATCCATCTCATCTTCACCCATCTCCTCATTGCGATTGCCAGCCTCTTCTTCAGGTTCAATAAGTAAAGCCTTTAAATTTTTATTGAGCATAAGCCTCTCAAACATCCGCTCATATCGGTCCACCTTTTGTTTTATACTTTCTTGTTCAAGATTTTTCTGTTGAAGTTCAGTTGTTAATGCTTGAATTTTATCTTTCAATATTGCAACCTCTTCTACTGACGTTCCATCTGTAGAAATAGAATCTTTCATAGATGCTTTGATAGTAGCAGCTTGAGATCCTAATCCAAATATGCGCCCCTTTTTGTTGACGCCTCCAACAACTTCCAAGTATATATCACTATCAATTTGTTGGGTAGAATTATTGCTACTACCCTCACCACTGAGGTCAGTCTCTCGATCATTTGCATTTGAAATATTTCCTGAAATTAGAGTTATTAATCTATATGTAAATTTATATTTAAAATAAAAAAAAACTTAACTTCAAGAATAGAATATACATACAGCTATTTTTGCTTGTTTTTCGTTCAACCACTCATTTGGTTTCCCCTTCGGCCTATGGAGTCGCTCGTAAAGCTCGTACAATGTTGGCTCCCTATTTAATTCCACCTTCTACAGAATAACAAACATTACATTACCACAAATTTAATTAAATAGTCCCACTTTCAATAACAATTACTAACCATTTTCTTCGCATGTTCTCTTGCAGATATGGAGCCTCCAGAGTGCACATTGTGTCCATCTTGGGCCTGCCTATTTTGCTTATTAATCATAGAAAGCTTTTGCCAATCCTCAGCTTGCCATTTAGCCCTCAATTCTTGTAAATTATTTTCACCAATCCAACCACCTTCATCCTTACCACTACGTACCTTGAACAAAGCATTTTTCAGTGCTAAAGATCCCCGACTGTTAAAACTCTTTTTAATGGCATCTTCATCTTTATCAAGCCATTTGTACTTTGCCTACAAAAAAATATTTAAGGCATAAGTTCATGCAACATAAGTTCAAGAAACAGAAGAAACAGATGCTAAAGTGCTTACTTAAGGAAACAAACCATCAATCTAATTAAAATAGTCGGTGGAAGTACAATACAAGTCAAGAATTCAGGTTGTTCTATTGCCAAAAAAAAAAAGAATCAAAGGCAAGGCAAGGCAATATTCTTACAAGGCAAAACTGCTTTGTTCACTTTTCACAAAAGATATAGAGATGTTGTTACAGTTTCTTACATCAAATGGGAGTGGCAGAAACACAGACTATGAGCACTACTGAACATGTAAATGGTTTTGAGAGTGTGGACCAAAAAGCTGATGCGTTTATTAAGCTAGAGCACAGGAGGATTGAGCTTGCCAGGCTCAAGTCTTTGGGGCTTGCCTGAGACTGAGACTACTCTTGATGAATTAATATATATAGCTAGCTGCTACTTACTAGGGTTGTCTCATATACATGCAAAATATCATACAATAATCTCAACCTTGAGTATTCTTCAAGAGCACGTATTTCACCTAAATAATGCATCAAGACCTCGTTCTCGTATGGTGTGTTGTAATAGTTTGTTACTTTGTTATATCTTACTAGTATATGTCGTTGTTAATGTACTGATCAGTATAATTAATTTGTAGTTTTGATGGTATCCTTTCCTTTCCTCAGTTTATAATTGATTGTTGCAATAGGTTTTGCACACAATTGCTACTTTGACTCTGTCTGCCGTGTCCTGGTTCAATATATGGAATTTTGTGTAAACAAGTTGCTGGGAAAGTTGGTGCTTTTTATTGTGTGTTGACATGCAAAATTCAAAAAGCTATCACATTCCGTTAAGTGAGTACATGTTTAGGAAAATTGGAAGAGCAGAGAATTCAGAGATGCCTACTACAGTCCAGCAGAACACACGGTGAGTAAGAAAATTCAATCTCCCATTTTATCGATGGCAATTACGTTTTTAATTACATCAACCGCACCAAGTAGTTTTTTCTCCATACTTCACTCTTGATTACTTCTTCCTAGTTTTGATTCCATATTTTGAATTATATATTCATACATTGCATTTTATATTTTATACATGTAGTTCTGTTCTGTTCTATATTTTATATTCACCAGGTGCTGTTGGAATGATTTTGGCTAATGCAGTTCTGTTAAGTAATCCAAGGCAAGGCAGAGGAAGAAAATATGAACAAAATGGTTTAAACAAAAATATCCTGCATCTCAAAAAGCAGGGCCAATCTTACCAAAGCAATCAACAAACCATGAATCAATTAGTATCTCAGAATCCAATGCTCAAAAAGTAATAATTTCCATATGTAAGGAATGTCATACAATACCTTAAAGTCATCAAACCATGAATCAAGACACGTTTCATCCACATTACACCAAGATGTCCACGCCCCTTCAAACTTTTCCTTGAAGATTTTTGTGATAGCACCCCTCACTCTGAATTCTGGCTGAAAGCTGAAAGGACAAAAAAATAAGTGTAAGATGCAACTTTAAACATGCGCATTATATGTTTTACATTAAAAAATTTAAAATTACTTATTCCCAGGTGCCGGTCTAATCCAAATCCGTCCATCTTTATCCCTTGACCCCCACTTAATGTTATCTGGTATTAAAGATGTCTCAGTGTGTGGATTTGCATCTGAACCAAGGGAAGGATCATGTGATGTATCTACTGGATGTCCCATTTGGGAATGTGGAGATGGGGCGATGTAAAGGCGGCGTAGGGAGGTGATATGGTTTGTGTTGGCCTAGTTTGGGAATTTGGAGATACGGATGATGTAGGGACAGATCTAGTGGTAGTCTGTAGGGGCGGTGATATTATTGGTGTAGGCCTAGATTGGGAATTACGAGATGAGGATGATGTAGGGACAAATCTAGTGGTAGCCTGTAGGGGCACGGATATGATTGGTATAGGCCTAGATTGGGAATGTGAATGGGGGTATTGGGCAGATGTATGAGGACTTTGTAAAGGTTGAGAAGAAGGGACATGGGATGAGATAGGTTGAGAAGATGGGATATTCAAGGATGGGACAGGTGGTTGAGATGGATGAGAGGTAACTATACCTCTACCTCTACCTCTACCTTTAACTCTTCCTCTACCTGTACCTGTCATCTATATAAGATAAACAATAATGAAATTTTGTTAAGTTTAATTAAAGTAACATAACAATAACAAACATAGAATTACTAAAATATGAAAAGTTAACGAAATTCCAACCATGTCAGCATAGATATATAACTAACTCAAAAAATACACAATTCATGATTTAATCAATGCTTGCATACAAAAAAAGAAACAATCTATTTTTTCCTAGTCAGAATATGTGTCTTCTTCTTCTTCTTCTTCTTCTTCTTTTTCTTCATCATCATCATCTTCTTCTTCTTCTTCATCATCATCTCCTTCTTCTTCTTCATCATCTTCTTCTACTTCAACATATTCTTCCTCTTCAAAGACAAGCTCATTCAAGGAAGCAGCAAATATTTCCTCAACGTCTCCATCTATATCAACAAGACTTTCTTCGAGATTGTCATTTGCAATTATTACAGGTGATTGTGTGATGGATTCATCCTGATATGGAACATCTTTCTCAGGCTTACTAGTATCTAAAGTTTGAATTGTGCTCCGTGCCTTGGTCTTCATCACAACCAACCAATCATTTTGTCCTTCAGGATATTGTGTATAGTATACTTGATTTGCTTGTTGTGCAAATATAAATGGATCATAATTTTTATATCTCCTAGATGCTTTGATTTCAACAATTCCATAGTTTTCTATCTTTGTCCCTTGACTCGGGGTAGGATCAAACCAATCACATTTAAATAGAACTAACGTCTTTATTGGCCATCCTGTATAGTTTACTTCAACAATATCGGTTAAGACCCCATAGTAATCATTGTCTATTGTCCCATTCTCGCCACCTTGAACATATACACCACAATTTGTTGTGCTCATCCCATTACCATGGCCTTTTGTATTAAACTTGTATCCGTTTATATAATACATTGGCCATTTGATGACTTTTTTCTTTGGCCCCCATGACAAACTTTTCAAAAAGGCATCTTCAGGATGGTTATTCAATACCTATTTCAAAAATGGTTAAATTAGTTTCACCTAACAAGCAATATGAGTAATATTAAGAAAATTTAATTCACCATACATATTCTCTAAACCAATTGGGAAATGATGTGGAGATTTCTTTGTCAACTTCTGAATCACTAATCCCAAGTTCTTGTAGCATATCGGCATATATGCTGCATTACGTTCACATGGTAAGCCACTTCATCTTTTGTCAAGGATATAAGTAACTAAAAGAATAGTTTATACACTTACGTCAAAAAGGGCTCTACTTCAGGACAATTTAGAAGAACATATAGATGTGCTGCTTTCATTTCCCTGTCTTCTAAGATACATGATCTGCATTTTCCAGAAGGACGCCCGGGATAATTAAAAATAGAAAAAGGTGATCCAACTGAGCAACCTTCACCTCCATCGTCATTTCGTGGCACTCTAGTCCTCCTACATGGAATATCGGGTGGATAATAGTAGGATGCAAATGTAGCAGTCTCCTCGACTAAATAAGCTTCGCAAATAGAGCCCTCAATCAAGCTTGGTTCGTAACCTTGTCTTTTAAGGTACGAATAAACCTAATACAATTGATTGAAGACATTACTACAAGAAATACCACATGATAATTGTTGAAGAAAAAACAAGATAGATGAATAGATGAATCAACCTCTCAAAAGGATACATCCATCGGTATTGCACGGGACCACCAACTCTAGCTTCATAGGGCAAATGAATTGGAAGATGCTCCATAGAGTCAAAAAAACTTGGGGGAAATATTTGTTCAAGCTTACACAAAATGATTGGAATATTTTGCTCCATTGCACGTATATTATCCTCTTTTAGTAGAGGCGAAGTAAGCTCTGTGAAGAATTGGCTGAACTCAGTGAGTGTGTTCCAAATTGCCTTTGGTAGAGCTTTGAATGCAATTGGGAGTAAACGCTGCATGAACACGTGGCAGTCATGGCTTTTCATTCCAAGTAACTTTGCTTCTCGCATGTCAACACACCTAGATAAGGTGGAGGCATACCCATCCGGTAGCTTTAGTTTTTTGACCCATTCACACACAGATAATCTTTGCTGCTTAGTTAATGCGTATTTTGCTTTGGGCTTTTTTAGCTTCCCCCCTCCACCATCTTGTAGCTCTAGATCTTTTCGTCTACAAATCTCTGCTAAATCTAGTCTAGCATTAAAATTGTCCTTTGTCAGCCCCTTTGTGTCCATAACAGTGTACAAGATATTGAGAAACACATTTCTCTCAATATGCATGACATCTAGATTATGTGGGAGAAGATTTGTTTTCCAATATGGCAGCTCCCAAAAGATGGTCTGTTTGGTCCAATGGTGAAAAGCTCCATACCCTGGCAAAGTGTCATATGGTGTCCCAGTTATACTAGGTAAATCTTTTACCCTTTCCCACATTTCTTCACCAGTCAACCTTTGTGGGGGTAATGATGTCTCATCATGTCTCTTCCTAAAAGCATTCTTATTTCTTCTATAAGAATGATCAGGTGGCAAGAATTGGCGGTGACAATCAAAAAATGATGTCTTGCGGCTATGTTTAAGGGTGAATGCTTTTGACGATTCCATACAAATTGGACAAGCAAGTTTTCCCATTGTCGTCCAACCTGACAACATCCCATATGCAGGAAAGTCGTTAATTGTCCACAACAAACAAGCTTTCATGACAAAGTTACTGCAAAGTTGAGACATCATAAGTGATCACACCAGAATTCCACAAAAGTTTTAGATCGTCTATAAGTGGCTGCAAGTAAACATCAATTTTATTTTTTGGATTGTAAGGGCCGGGAATTATAATAGTTAAGAACAAGAACTCTCTTCTCATGCACATCCAAGGCGGAAGATTGTAAGGAGTAAGAATCACCGGCCAACATGAATAAGTCCTACCAGTTTTATCAAATGGTGCGAAACCATCAGCACACAAACCTAACCTCACATTTCGAGGGTCCATTGCAAACTCTGGATGGTTTTCATCAAAATGCTTCCAAGCCTCTCCATCTGATGGATGAGATAAATAGCCAGACTCTCTCACATTCTCACGATGCCATCTCATTTGACTTGCAGTTTGCATCGAGGAATAAAGTCTTTGAAGCCTTGGGATAAGGGGAAAATACCACATCTTCTTCAGAGGAACTTCTCTAACCTTACCATTTCTAACAACACTTTTATAACAATCTTCCCCACAAAATTTACAATTACGAAGATTCTTATCATCAGGATGATAATAAATCATGCACCTATTTGGACAACAATGAATCTTTATGCAACCTAATCCAAGTTTTTCAACCGATTTTTTTGCACAATAAAAGTTTTTAGGCATTCTGTTGTCATTTGGCAATGCCTTTCCCATGAAATCTACCCATCGATTAAAGCAAGTCTCAGAGATATTGAAGTCAGACTTGATACCTAAAGCTTCTATTGCTGCCGACAATTCAGAGTAACTTTCACAACCAACAAACAAAGGGGCTTGTGCAGCTGACAACATCTCGAAAAAGTTTTTGGCCTCTGGGTTAGGATCTTCCCTCATTTGTTCCCCATAGCAAAATCCTTGTTGCTCAATATAAGTACCAAGAGATGGTCCAGCAGCATCCATTACCATTTGCTCATAGCCATCAAAGTCATCCCGAGCCCCACTACTTCCATAATAGGAGTTGGTTGAAACCATTGGCGGAATAGGAGGCCTTCGTTCGCCGTGGTTAGTCCAATAATAGTAACCATCCATAAACCCCTTCATACAAAGGTGTGCCATGACATCATCAACTATGTGATGCTTTTTACACTTGCATTTTTGACACGGACATCTCAACTTTCCATCCTTTTTGTAACTTTTTTGTGCACAAGCAAGCTTAACAAACTCAACAACCCCTGCCATATATTCATCAGTAACTCTTCTCTTATCAAGACCCACCCTTTTCTCCATCCACTTGCGATGTTCGGGAATTTCCATTTTTCTCTAGTTGAAAAAAGTGCATGTCAACTACAATATGTAGAATAGAGATCATCAATCATTTTAGAGATCATCAATCTAGCAAGCAGCACAATGCACACATATAATTATGTAGAATCATGCAATGCTTCTTTCATTGGCATGTGTCAAACCCATATGAAAGTGCAAAAAAAAGAGAGAACATTATAAGTGCGCCTAATTTAATGAAATTGCCATTCTATCTGAAACCAAAAACCGAAAAAGTATTCAAAATTGAGAGAAAGTAAGAGGGACAGAAATTAAAATGGCAGATATGGCTGTGTCTTTTGCTCTTGACCATCTTCTTCCACTGTTAAATAAAGAAGCCAATCTGCTCAAAAGTGTACACAGAGAATTTGCAGACAATCCATTAAAAAGGAACTAGAATACATCAAAGCTTTCATGACATAAAGAGAATTCCTGACGGTAGAGAATTCCGATCCCATGATTCGGTACATAAATTATATCTAATAATAAAGAATATGTTAAAAAAGTGTATTAAGGAGTTTATTGTTGACATTTTTTCTTCGCCTTTGCTCAATAACCTCTTTTCTTCGGGGAGAATAAAATAGAAAATAGAAAAAGAAATCCTATATATGAATTAAGAGTGGCAGCCAACTCAGACTAATAGACGTAATGTAATGGAAGAGACAATCTTTATGGTTGAATAATGGAAGAGACATTCTCCTTCCTGTGTCCACAAATCCCTGATTTCATATTCTTTTAAGTTGCTAACAGTAACACAGGTATGGTTACTACTAACAGTACTCTTCTTTCTGCCATCTAATTAAAATTAAAAATAATATAAAGAAAAGAAAAACAGTTTCTTTAATTTTACTATTCAATTATATTGAGTACTCAAGGAATCCATGTCAGGCAACGAGTGGTGGGTGAAGAAAGAAGTAAAAGTATCCCTCTGCTGCAACTTAAGGCAAGTAAAAGTATCCCTCTGCTGCAACTTAAGGCAAGTAAAAGTATCCCTCTGCTGCAACTTAAGGCAAGTAAAAGATTTTTTTTGTTGATGGAAAAAAAAATGGAAGTAGGATAATCATCACAACAAGGGACATGGATGTCTCCAAGGCTTGTATGAAATCTTCTCTTGTTAAGAGCATAAGCTGCAACCTTTAACTCAAGAACAATCTTTGGAGTTGTTCTATAAGAAGGCATTCTTTGACTTGAATGGATGTTGTCCAGAAAATTTTAAGAATATATCTTCTGAAATTGTTAAAAAATGTGAGGGTTTACCACTAGCAATTGTGGCCATTGGTGGTCTTTTGCAAGATATTTTTCAGGTCGATTTATAATTCTTCCAATGTTATCATTATAAGGCTACATTGATAAATTATTGCCACATAACCTGGTTATCCATCTCAGAAATTTCTATTAGAATAATTAACATAAAAAAACAAAGCACCGTAAAGAGCACATAGAGGAAAAATATCAAATTACATGAATAAAGATAGAGTGTGTGTTTCTCCCAAAATTGCAGCAATGGTTCAAGCAATGGATCAAGAGATAAAGGAATCTGCTGAAGGTAATTCTTTTGTCGAGAAACATCATGAGAAAAATGATGTTTTGAGTGCCAAAAGCATGAAGTTAAATGCTGGTTTGCCTAAAGAGGTGAATGAGAAATCTGAAGTACAAAATATGGGTGAAAATAAAGATCTAAGCTCACCCACTGCAATATCAATTTCTGTGGATAAAGAGCATACAAGCCCCTCTGCTCCACAACAATCGATCAAAGCATCTGAAAAGCATATCACTCATATATCTGATGTTGATCTTTGAAGAATTTGTGCAACTGGTCAGATCTTGTCACCAAATGCTAACAATATGAACTCACCTAATTCCTCAAAGAACTCACAGGTATTGTGTCATAACATTTTAGATTTTTAAGTATAAATGAACTTAAATTCATACGTGTTCTGAGAACTGAGTCGAGTATGCAAAATAGTCCTAGCATATGTGGTGCAGAAAAGTTGTTATATTGAGTTTTTTCCAACAACACTTGACTAAATGAGAAAGTGAAGCTTTTAGAGAGTAGCAGAGCTAGTATCTACTTCTTGTTTTGCTTGTTCACATGATATATGTTTCGATCGAGGATCTGCTTTTCCTTCCGCCACCATTTAAACAAAGTTATTATGCTATGAGACTCCTTTCAAAGAACAAAATTAAGAAGTCATGGTTTAAATGCTCAGAGTCATGCATCCCTTCTAACTGCTAAGGAGAGATTAGGTTTAATGGGTTGCAGTGGGTTAATTCAAATTAAATTAGTACTAAAATAATTATTAGCAAGCTCAAAATACCGTACCAAATGTATAAATAAATACAGGCAACGTTAATTAATAGAATCAGCTCCAAGCACATGAAGAGAAGGGAAGCAGAGGAAAAGACGGTTTGGGTTTAGGTTAGGTTTTGGAGAAAAGATTCAACATTCAAACAATTAATAGAATCAGATTGAGAAAGCATAAAGAACATTAAGAAAATGCAAACAATATCGCTTTGGGTGTCGCCTTTGTCGCGAAGGGCTTACGCCAAAGACCCAGCGGCCGGAGTTACTGCGAGTGCGGCGTATGAGCCGTGCTCTGAGGCTCGCAATGAAAAAGGAGGAAGGGACAACGATTTACCTTGAGCAGTGGCGCGAGGAGCTAGGAGCTATGGCGGCAAGCAGCATGCAGTGGAACAGCGAGGGCGCGCGAGTCTGCAGAGGCGTGCTCCAGAGGCGTGGGGAACTGATTCGAGGCGCGAGTCTGATCAATCCGTAGAGACGGAAAGGGAAAGGGTGGATACGGAGAGGGAGAGCGAGAGCAATTTTTTGTTTTTTTTTTTGCTACTTGTTAGAGACGGAATTAATCCGTGTCTAACAATATTTTATTTTAGGTTACATGAATTAACAACGTAGAGACGGAATTAGAGACGAAATAAATTAGAGACGGAAATAATTTGTCTCTAAATTCCGTCTCTAAGAATAAAGTTTTTTTTTTAAATTTTATTCGCTTTTTAGAGATGGGATTAGACACGGAAATTAATAGAGACGGAAAATTCCGTCTCTAAATTCTGTCTCTAACATGTAAAACTTAAAATCCGTCTCTAACTATTTTTTTTGGTCTCTAGTTCTGTCTCTATTAGAGACGGATAAAAATCCGTCTCTAAAATCCGTCGGTAATGAGGATTTTTCTAGTAGTGAGAATTAGCTTAGGCACATTAAATACGATCCGATCAAGAATATGACCTTTAGTAGTATTACCGATCATGGGTTTTTTTCTGATTTATTTTTTATGATAGTCAATGATATTTTTGACTAATCAAAGATTTTTTTTAATAACATTTGACTATTACAGATCGTGGTTTTATTTTTTTGCATTAATGGAGCATATTTTTTATTACAATCACTTATTACAATTAATCATTTGATATGTCTGTCCTTTTTTGTATTTGTTATGCGCTCATAAGTTGCCATTTATGGCACTTTTAAAAAAAAAATTAATGGGCTAAATTCATTTGAATTTGGTGTGCGCTTAGTCATTGATCCAAGTCACAATTAGTAAACCACATCATATGATTTCCATTTTTAAGCATTACACCTAATGTATATTTATTGCTAATTTTTGTAGAGATTGCCATTTGGAAAAAATTCAATGAGCTCATTTTGATATGTATATAATAGAGATTGCATTTTAAGTTCCTATACTCCTTATTGTAGTGGTTATTAAATGAGAGCATATTTGAGAGAGAAAATTAATTAGACTTTGAATTTTTAAAATATCGATAATTTTGGGGAAAAAAAATAAAGCTCAAAACATCAATGTACTACATCTGTCCCTATTTATAAGAAACAAAAGACCAATCCGTCAAGACAAAGGAAAATCTTTTAAAACTGTTAATTTTAAATCTTATTCCCAAAATACCTATAGTATTAAATAGTTGAAAGGTGACTTTATATAATTAATGACACCCACTTATATGGGAAATGACAGTTAAGGGTGAGAATAGACCAGGCCGCCTGATAGGGGCTTACGACCTAGCATACGTCAGAACCAGGCAAAGCAGGCTTTTTTTTTTAAATAGACAATGTTAAACCTTTTTAAGAAGCCTATTTAGCCAAAACAAGTCAGGCTTCGGGCCACCCAAAAAGCTTTTGAGGCTTAACAGACCGGCCTATTTAAGTAAATATAATTTTATATTGCTATAACTATTATATTAGATTTTATACATTGTGTCAAACCATATACTTGCTGACTTTTTCAATAATTTAAGCATATTGACTTACATAAATTTTTGACATATTTAAAGACTTTATTGCATAATAGAATTTATATAGGCTATCATATAAGGTTAGATTCTCTAAATGGTTAGGTTAGAAATCAAAAAAGATTTATATCATACGAATAAATCAGAATCAGGCGTTATAAAACAGAGGTTGTTCTATCTATTTTCACTCTTATGTCTCTTAGTAGCAGTGGTTTTAGTTTTCTTTTTTTATGGTTTATATAAATAATCTCATTGGCCTATTAGCCCGTTAGTATATTTAAAGATCGGTCAGATGGCTTATTCAAATACGTTAATATCAAATAAGTCTTTAAGTAAGCTAATAGCTTATACCAGACTTTCAAAAAGGCAAGGCCAGACTTTAAAAAAAACCTATGGTAGCAGGCCAGGCACAAGCCTTAAGTTTTTTGATCAGGCCAGACTTGGGTCTTGCAAAGCCTAGCTTGGTCCGGCCTATTCCCACCCCTAATGACAATAAAATAAGGTTCAAAAGAAAACTTAGCAATTAATACACTTTAAAATTGGTATATGTTTCTTATAATTAGGAAAAAAAAAATTAGTCTGGTCATTTTACATGTGTTCATTACAAACGTTTTTTTTTTTTTTGTTAAGGTAGAGAGAAAACAACCATGTATATGCCCTCCTTAATTTGCTATTGATCTTGGTTTCTATTCATTGATTACTGAATCTGACTCCCTAAGTGTAGTGCAATCAATGCTCTCCTCTTCAATAATTCCCACATATTTTGGCATGGTTGTGAATGATTGCACCTTTTTTGTTCCACGATTTCATTGTTTTAAGGTTTGTCACGTTAGGAGGGGTGCTAATATAGTAGCTCATTGTTTAGCAAAATTTGTTTTGGTTAATGTTGATTCTATTTAGATTGAAGAAACTCCTTTATGTATTGTTACTGCTGTTGTCTCAGATTTGAGAGGTTGTTAATGAAATTTTTTCCCTGTCAAAAAAAAAAAAACACCATGTATATGCTCAAGGGGACCAAAGCCAGAATTGTTTCCATTAACCAATCAGCCCCTCGATCCAAACCATAATGTCTAGTCAAACATAAAATTAGGCGCTCCATTTTCGTTTATTACTCTAATCAACCAATTTTTAGCAAGGTGAATTTTTATGTGTCAAAATCCAGGACTAATTTTTAGCAAGGGCGCTAAAACATCTTTAAAGGCAAAGGCATGAAAGCATCCTAAAAGCAATACCCCTTCAATATGTTACTCTAACTCGTCCAAAACTGGCTTACTGTGTTAACAAGGTATGCCAATTCATGGCACATCCCTTAGAGACTCATTGGAAAGCTGTCAAACGTATCTTGCGCTACCTCAAAGGCACTGCTCACTATGGCTTGCTGTTACAGCCTGCTAATCCAGATTTCAGGTTCTCACTTCGAGTTTATTATGACTCGGATTGGGCTAGCGACCCTGACGATCGTCGCTCTACTTCAGGCTTTTGTATCTTCTTTGGTCCAAATCTCATTTCTTGGAGCTCTAAGAAACAGGTTCTCGTAGCTCATTCTAGTGCCGAAGCGGAATATCAAAGTATGGCTCTTTGCCTAGCTGAACTCTTGTGGATTCAATCTCTCTTGCTTGAGCTTCGGGTTCCTTTTCACACTCCAACACTGCTCTGTGACAACCTTAGTGCAGTAATGCTGTCCCATAATCCTATATTACACTCTCGCACCAAGCATATGGAACTTGACCTTCATTTTGTGCGTAAACGTGTCATTGCCAAATCTCTTCTTGTGCAGCATGTTGCTGGAATAGGACAACTTGCTGATGCCTTGACCAAGCCATTATCCTTTGCTCGTTTCACTGAGCTGCGTGACAAGCTCAAGGTGCTCCCTTCTAGTCAGCCACCTTGATCTTGAGGGAGGAGTATAAGTGAAGGACTCAGCATTCACAATTGAGCACGTGCTCATGACCAGAAGTTAGACTGTAGTCACCGGCATTTCCCTGTGCAAGTCAATTGTAACCGTTTTGAGAATGTATAAATACCTTGTATCTCTCAGATCAAACAATGAATCAAATCAATATTCAATTCATCTCAATTCTCTTCTCATATGAATCTCTCTGTTTATAGCTTTATCAAGGCCTTGCTAATCAGTTATTAAATAGTGGTAAAAAGTAAAAACTGAGAATGATTTTGAATCTTAATTTGATACCTAACTGTCGGGGGTAGGACTGGTATGAGAATTTTCTCAGTGAAATTCGTTGGCCACTCTAAATTGAGTGGAATGTATGGATTTGAGATAGCTGGTGAGGGAGTGTATAAGGTGCACCACCTATTTCTGATGCTGTCAAAGATTTGAGGGATGTAGATATGGAAAGATCTTTGGAAGAGACTCCGGTCTGTATGCAACAGCAAGATGATAATGATATGGCTAGATCTGGTCTTTCTCCGGGTTTACCAGATGAGTTCTCTTAATTTGTTGAATAAGCATTCTTCTGTTTCAATGGATTATAGAAGTGTAGAACAAGATCCAGGACATGTAGATGTGGTCAAATGCAAGTTGACAATATCTAAAGATGATGCATATTATGGCAACAAATATGTCAGTGCAAACAAATATGCTATTCCCACTTGAATATGCTGGCACACTATTTTCTGATGTTGGTTCTTTTCCCACTGAAAGTGAAAAAGGAAGTGAACTAAGAAAGGAAATGTCAGTGGACAAGTTAATAATTTAAGTGTAGATTTTTTCTTTTTTTAATTTCTTGATATCATTTATCCAATCACCAAAAAGAAGTGGCTAGTTGGGAAATTTTAGTCCGGGGTTTCATTATTTGCAACTTGCAAGAACCTTGGATGTTATTGTAGCTTTTCTAGATGAGTTATTCAGTTAAATTGCACTGACAGAGTATAACTCCTTTCCCCCTTTTTCCCCTTCATTTTGTACATAATGAAAAGCATATTTGTTTTAACTTTTTGCATACCTATATTATTGTTGGTTTTACTTGTGCTTCTTCCATCTGATTTCATTATTAAGAGTATTACCGGAAGCTATGATGATTTTGTTGGGTTTTATTACAATCATAGTAAAGTAAATTTGAGTGACTATTAAGAGTATTCATTTTTAAGAGTATCCATTGATGATTAAGAGTATTTGATGTCTTTTAAGACTAAGAACCACTTTCAAGATGTTATTTGCTTCAAAGGTTTGCTATAGTTGAATCCTCAAGCCTTGACCCGTGGGCATCCTTAGAGGGTACGTTGATATGAAATTCATCATGAATTTAAAACGCTTACCAGTTCTGTTGAAAATTGACGGCAACTATACATCATTACCCCATAAAAATTGTTTTTGGGTATGGAAAAATATACGAGTTGAAGCACTAGACCAGAACCAGGCTTGTACAAGAGAGTCCATACCCTCATGAGGCCCACTTGTACAAGAGATTCCCTACCCTCATGAGGCCCATCAACTAATGATACTTTTATGGGCTTTTATTTTCCCACCTCCCCCACTTAATTTTCCCACCTCCCTTTTATTTGAAAAGACAAAATTGCCCCTCCTCTTTTTCCCCCCACTCCCCCTTTTTCTTCCCTCTTCCCCACATCACCTCCCCTCCCTCAGAACATCGCCTCTCCCACAACCCCTCCCACTCTCTCAGGCGAACCTCTCTTCCACTGCATCTCTCTCCCAACCTCAACCTCACCGTCGCATTGTCCCTTCGTAGCCGCCGCGGGTACCACAGCCACTGTTCGCCGTCAATACAGGTGTGTTCATCGTCTTTTTTTCTTGCAATTTTAAACTTTCCGGAATCTTGTTTCCGGAAGTACCCGACAACAAGATTTCGGTCGTTATTTCTTTTCAAAACTTCCAGATTCATATTTTCGGTACGTTCCGGAATCTAGTTTCCGGAATTAAGTCAGTTTTGAATTTGACAGATTTTTGTGTGTGTTGCATATAAATTACCATGGAAGGCAATTTTTCCAACACTCCAATGCCTAGTGCAATGGATATTACAGAGGCCACAGATTGTCTTGAAATGGATGTTAGTGAAGTCGTAGATTGTACTGCAGTGGATGACACATTACAGGACGCGGATTGTACCACTATAGAACTGACACAGGATTGTACTAGTGCATTCACTACTACGACGGTACTTACTATTTTGTTGATTAGTTTTGTAGTTTGTTACTGTTGGATGAGTTGTTAAATCATTTTTTTTTGCGTTTTCAGGTCTTTTCTACTCGAGATGACCTATTGGCATGGACACGAATTGTTGGTAAATCTATTGGATGCGTGCTTGTTATTTCAAGATCAGACAACGAGCGATCAAGTGGAAAGCCATTTGTGATGCTGAGTTGTGAAAAAAGTGGCAAGTATAAACCTTACAAGATGGGATTGAAGGCAACTGGTACTAGAAAAAGTCAATGCCCATTCAAACTAAAAGGAAGCCTGGTGAAAAGTGTTGGAGGGTGGGTTTTGAAGGTAATTTGCAGGATTCACAATCACGAGCTGATCAAAAACTTCGAAGGCCATCCATATATTGGTCGGCTTACTTCCGAAGAGAAGTATTTTCTCTGTGACATGACAAAGAACATGATCAAGCCGAGAAGCGTATTACTGTCATTGCAACAAAACAATCCAGACAGCCACACTACAATTAGGCAGATTTACAATGCACGTTAAAAGATCCGGTCAAATCTTAGAAAGGACAGAACAGAGTTGCAACACTTGATGAACCTAATGCATCGCGATCATTATGTCCACTGGCACAGAAAGGCGGATGGTGCTGATGTTGTGAGAGATATATGTTGGGCACATCTAGAAGCCATCACTCTTCTAAATTCGTTTAGAACTGTTTTGTTGATTGATTCCACGTACAAGACTAACAAATATAAGATGCCACTACTTGAGGTTGTCGGTGTTACCTCGACTAAGATGACGTTTGTTGTTGCTTTTGCTTTTGTGGAGTCTGAGATAGTTGATAACTTCATATGGATACTTGAGAAGCTGAAGAGTATGTTATTGAGAGAATATGTCTTTCCAAAAGTGATACTGACCGACCGGGATATTGCATTGATGAATGCAGTGGCTATAGTTTTTCCCACGTCATGTAACCTGCTGTGCCAATTCCATATCCGCAAGAATGTGAGGGCCAAGTGCAAGACTTACGTGTATCCATAGGAGAAAATTGAGTTGGTGATGACTGCATTTGAGTCTGTTATTAACTCCCCTAACATGGATGCGTATGTGGACCGATTGACACATTTTGAGGATGAATCAGCATCATTCGGTAACTTCGTTGACTATGTCAAAACCACTTGGCTGAATCCTCACAAAGAAAAGTTCGTTGTAGCATGGATAGACCAGGTAATGCACCTTTGAAACACAACAACCAACACGTATGCATCTTTTGATTACTCGTATTTGTTGGTGTTTATGCATCTTGTAAACGTTTGATTACTCACATTTGTTGGTATTTTTTATTTTTAACCAGGTTGAGTTTGTACACTGGAGGTTGAAGAGGTTGTTGGCTGATAATAGAGGAGATTTATGTAGTTGTTCGGATGCTATGAACAACATGATCAGGTTGCAACACACTGAGCTGAAGGCTTCATTCGAGCACAGCATTAGTAGACAACAACGTTGTTATAATATTGCAGTCTACAAGTGCTTAAATGGACTTGTGGCAAGATTAGACCACATTGCAGATGAGCTTCGTCGAGAGTTCTGCATATGGATGCGTGCTATGATACACTCATGGGCTACCTTGTGCATGTGAACTGGCCAGATATACAATGCACTACATCCTAATCCCATTGGAGTTAATCCATGTTCGTTGGAGGAGATTGAGCTTCAACAGCACCTGTGACTCCGACAGTGGCCATGGTTCAGAACTAAGTATACAGGTTGGGCTAGAAGCATTGGCACGTAGGTTCCAGGAGCTTGATGTTGCAGGTAAGGTAGCATTGAAGGCGAAATTGTACGAGTTAGCATTTCCTGACATCACTTCCATGTGTCCACCCCTTTGTAAGGTGAACACAAAGGGAGCACCAAAGAAAGGAAAGAGGTTGACAATAGATAGTTTGATAAGACGTGATCCATCTTATTGGGAACGTGTTGATGACTTCTTTGCATCCTAACATGACAGCACGTCAACTCCAACTTCCTCTAAACGATCAGCTTCTCTTCAATCCAAGAAGTCAAGTACCCCGACACTCCACCTAAAGTGTTAGCTTCACCTCCACCTCCATGTCAGCTTCACCTCCACCTCCACCTAAAGTGTCAGCTCCACCTCCACCTCCACTGCCATCTCCTTTTCCATCGAAGAAGTCAGCTCCACCTCCACCTCCACCGCAATTGAACGTGAACACAAGAAAGGGGGGTTGAATTGTGTTAAAAACTTTTCGCAAATATTAAGTTAAAAACACTTAGAACACAGGTTTTTTCAACAACAGATTGTTAAACGGACGCTGGAAATAAACCGGACGCTGGAAAAGCAGTTTGTGTAAACTTGTTTTTAACAGAGCAAGATAAAGATAAATAGAAAGCAGTAAAGCAAGAGACACAGAGATTTATACTAGTTCACTACCAAACTGGTAGCTACGTCTAGTCCCTTTGTTCCTGAAGGATTTTCCACTATAATAAATCTGATTACAATTTCCTTAAGAGTATTCTTCTGTCACAACCTTGACAATACTCTCAACTTCTCAAAACGACTCAGTACAGTCGAGCCTTTGAGGGAACAGCCTTAACTAGGCCAAAACAAATTTTACAAATAAGTTGAATACAAGTAAAAATAATTCTCACAGAGAGGATAAAAATTAAGCTCAATATAGAAATGCTTTCTAAAAGAAAGTGTCGGACGCTGAGTTTAGTTCTTGTAGTCCAGAGACTTGGCTCGAAACTTGATTGCTCACAGAAGCAGTGCTTTCAGAGTATTGACTCTTTGTAGTGTATAGCAACAGTGCTTGTTCTCAGTAAATGAAGAAATATACTCTTGTATAGTTTCGGCAGTTTCGACCATGGATACCTTGGGGTATTTATAGGAGTTCTAAAGAATATTACCGTTACAGTAAAAATGGCTCATTTCCATTGAGTGAGGTGATTTCAAAAAGCTGTCTCTTTCTTCCTTTCCAGAGAATATCTCAGTAGTACATATTACCATTTTCGTACTACCTTGCTTTTCACAATTGCTTGTACGATTTTTGTCTTGTAGCTAAAGGTGTCACCTTTGATACCTCGTACAACAATTTTGGCGCATAAGATCAAATTCGAAATCCGTTCCAGATGCTTTTGAGAAGAAGAGCAACAACGTGACCATCACGTGATAGAAAATGAAGTTCAGACGCTCGCTCAGAACGGAAGATCGGACGCTCATAGCAAATGGATAAGACTAGTGTCACAAAAAGATAATTCCAGACGCTCACGAAGACAGTATACTAAGTTGAGCCGGATGCTGACACATGAAGTGTATCCTTCTCTTGAGAGCTTCTTCCTTCTTGTTTAAGTGGCTTAGAAATATATGTAATATTATATCTGTACACTTCAAGAATTGTTAGAACATAAATTGTTCTTTTGTGAATATTTTGTTATCATCAAAATTAATGAGGGTCTAAACTTCTCAATCGTTTAGGTTCCAACAATCTCCCCCTTTTTGATGATGACAAATATCTAAGGTTGATGAACAATTTAGTTTCAAAATGACATCAAGGATC
Source organism: Calophaca sinica (assembly GCA_037113605.1). Lineage (NCBI taxonomy): Eukaryota > Viridiplantae > Streptophyta > Magnoliopsida > Fabales > Fabaceae > Calophaca > Calophaca sinica. The sequence goes on from CM073737.1 coordinate 15,919,279, forward strand.
TCCCCCTGAATTTAACAATTTTGATATATAAGATAATTCTAGTATTTAGGCGATAGTTGATGAACAAATTCAATTAAGTGATCGCAAAACAAAATACGTAGATGTATCAGAGTAAGATCGGATGCTGATCAGAAAGATTGATTTAATCAATTTGTACCAAATTTATTTATCATTAAAGAGCATTAGTACCAAATTTTTTTGACAATGAATATTAGCGCATTAATAAATAACCACACAAATGCTATGTATGAAATGCTATGCATGATACTTCAGTTCCAGCGTATTTATCGGAATGTGAACATCTGACGGTGAGTTAGTCAGATTTTCACGTGTTCATCATACCTTTCTTTTACTCCCCCTTTTGTCATCAGACAAAAAGAGTGTAAAAAGACACATCATAGTCAAAATAAGACTTAGAAAAATTTGAATATAAGTCAGATAATTAGAGCAAAAATAGTGTATATATATAAGTGTATCAACCAAAAATAAGAAATAACACTTAGTACCAAAAAAAAATTAAAGCAAAACAAAGTTTAAGGGTTTGGAAGAGGTGGTGGAGGGATGTTGAGACGTTCATATAGTAATTTCAGAGCAGTCTCCAGCTGAGTGACTTTCATGTTTGTGGCCTTCATCTCTTCAAACTCTGCTTTGGGAATAGTGACCATCTCAACTGCAGGAGTAGAAGTAGAAGGTCCAACTTCTGGTACGGGTGCAGGTTTCATCTTCTGATGCTCTGCTAGCACCCAGTTGGATAGCTTAAGTCTCAATTCCTTCTTCCGTTGAGCTCTTAGAAAGAATGCATCATTTGGTATAAACCATTTGATGAAATTTCCAAGTTTTCTGAGCTCAGATTCTGTTTGAATTTCCCATTGATATTTCACATCTTCTGGATACAGCAGATTCATGAAGATGATTTCTCTGTGTAGAAATACATCAGCAGTGAACGCATCAAACCTATTTCCAGCTTCTTCTCCCCATATACTTCTGATAAAAACACTTAATGCTTCACAAGTGAAAGAGAGTGCTTCATTTTCTGCCAGGTATATTCTTCGCAGATTTTCCCTGTCATCTTCTTCTAGCACTAGGGGGACGAGGCATGGTAATATGGCTTTGTCTTTCCAAGACTCAGACCATTGACTCCAAGTAAATCCAATGTCGAAGTGCTTGGTCACAGCAGCCCATTGGACATATATCTTCATGCAGTCAAAAGGCCTGATTACTGAGCATCTGAACATATCATCGAAGTAGACTGTTCTAAGATTGATGTCAGTAATTCTGCTGATTGTGCCAACAGTTGGAATAGTGGCCTTCTCGGCATTGCAGCAGTTTGAGGAGCCAGTTCTCCATTCATCTTCCTTCAGAGAATTCAGGTAAAACCTTCTGGCATGATCCTCAGAGATCTTGGCACCTAAGCTTAGAGAATTTCTTAAGGTTGTACTTTTAGGAGCCTTCTCATATTCCTTGAGCCCGATCTTTGAATGGTCGCTTGCGAGCAGGTTCTTTCCTTTTTCCCAGGATAGACCAAGGTAGCCACCTTTGTCTATCCGTACAATCTTTACCGATACGTAAGAAGGATCCTCAGATCTTTGTCGATTACTTCAATCCTTTTCATCTCAAGACAATGTGCCATGAAGGCAGCTTCTTCATCTGTGATCCACCTTCCGCATTCTTCTAATGTGAGTGGTTCAGTTTGTGGTAGGGATCTAGGAAGATCAACAGAGAATGGAATTGCTCTGCTACCAGATGCTGGTCTCAATCTTCCTTTAAATGACATCTGGAAATGGTCTTCTCCATCCTTGAAGGTAGCACTTATCGGAGATGCAATCTCCAATCTGGCAGCTCCAGAGGTGAAGGTTTTCAAATGCCATGTGGAGGGACGATTGTAGATGCTATTATATATCTCATACTTAACAAACTGTGGTTTGTATGAGACATTCTTCCTTCCACCAGCGTCTGTAGGTTTATGGGTAATGGTGAGTAAGGTGGGAGTGGTTTTGGTGATTTTGTAGGTTTTAGGTGTGTAAGGTTTGAAGGGATTAATGGGAGGTATTTTGAACAATAGATTAAAGGGATGAGAGTGAAGTTTGGAAATGTATGAAGTGAGGGAGGTATATGTGGAAGTTTGAGGTGAGGAGATGGTGAGTGTATTGAGTCCGTGTTTGGGTAGGTTGTTTGAGGGCTATAGAAGTAGTTGTGTTTCTAGTTTTACGTACCTGGGTTTGAATGGTTGATGGTTGTGCAATGTATATGGGTGGAAGCGAGAATGGTATTATCGGTTTCAAAAGCAGATACAGAATCATCGATGAGAATTCAAGACCTTTGGTTCAAGCTCGGACTTCCGACCAATCTCTTTTTATGCGTCTGGTTTCAGGGCAGCAGGAGGCGGACAATGAATTGCCTTCTTTTGTGCACCGGACGCCGCGAACTTGTTTCTCGCCTGGCTTGCTTCTTTTCATCGAATCGGACCGATGGGAACGCGTCCTCATCTTACGATTCAGTCTTTCTTTAGGTGCGAAGCCACCTTACCTTCGCTTCTTGCTTCTTGTCTCCTCTTACGGAGAATCGAAGTCCTTTTCACACCGCCATCGAACTTCCGTGGTTTTGTCAAAAGTAGACTTCTTGCTAAGAGAGGACCAGATTCTATTCCCTGTTCCTTTTTCACCTTCTTCATTTGTTCACCGGTGATCAATTTCATTACGACCAAAAGTGTTAACTCCGAAGGTGTCAGGAATCACAACACTTTCAGTGCCAAAATACTTCACCTTTTCTTGATCTGGAAAAGCAGTCAGCTTGTTTACAACCAGATTCTTGGTCATCATCTTAATGAGCAGAACACCATAAGGAATGCACTTGTAGGTGTTTTTCTTGTCAGCAATTCCTTTCCTCGAATTAACCAATGCATTAATCAGGTTGTTGTAAATCAATCTTGGCAGGTTTACCTTGTTACCAGCCATGTAGTGCCTCATAATGAACTTCTGTTCATAGTTGACTATGTCACTAGAGCCAGCCTTCAATCAGACGCTTTTGGTGATTATCTTGTGAAGAACTCTGTAATGACTCTTCAAATTCTTTGCAGTAGGAGTTTCACCAGATTCTTTCAACTGTTTATAGTTCTCAAACAAATCCTCATTGACCTTCTCAAGGCCATGAAATGCATCGGTGATCTGTAGTAAACGATACCTTCAGGGACAACCGGTGACTTCAGAGATGTTGGTAGCGGTAAAAATGAACTTGTAACCTCTCACGGTTCCTTCAAAAATACCACCTTGGTGTAAACGAGCATTACCCCAAAATTCCTTGATAGCATTAACTAGAACCTCAACCTTGTTTCCAAAGAAGTAGTGTTCCCAACCCATTGCCTTGAAACCACTTTGTAGAAGTCGAAGCCATAGAGTTTGAAGTTTTCTAAATCAACTCGATTTTCCAAAGAAGACTTTTCCTTCACCATGGTGTCGTAAATGGCGGTATACTCGAAGGTTGTTACACGGACATGATTGCGGTTGAGAAATAGAGAAATGGAGGTTTAGGGTTTTAGGGCGATCCACGAAGAAAAGAGAAGAGAAGGAAAACTGCTTTTTCGGGTGAAAGCGGAGAGAGTGATTGTGGAGGCGAAAAAGAAGGAGCAGTGCGAAGGTTTTGTAATTGGTATAGTTACTTTTCAAAATATCGCTTCGTATTTCCACATAAAAAATTAAATCAAAAAGAAAAGAAAATAAAGATTCGCTTTTCATTAAATGCACGCCAAATTAAAAGTAAAAGATTTTATTGAAAACGTAAATAATCATGACTCAAGAGATATGATGAGACGCTTGAGTCTTTAACACGTGTGACACGTGTGGATGTGCTCGGATGCACGCAACCGATTCACCAGACGATGAGTTATGATGCATATGACAAATAAGATGCTTATACACATATATGCTTATGTCATATCAGATGCTGAGATATTGTTTATCTTGAGGCCGAGATTAATCATTCTTCTATAAGATGAAATTTTAAATTTCTTCTTATAAAATTGAATCTATCTTCAAAGAAGGGGTTTTGTAAATATGTCATTGCTTGATGATCGTTGTCTACAAATTTTATTTCTAGAATACCCTTCTGAACATAGTCTCTTATAAAATGATGTTTAATCTCAATGTGCTTTGCTCTAGAATGCAATATAGGATTTTTAGTAAGACATATGGCAGATGTATTATCACAGAAGATAGGAATGTTACTCTCTTTTATCAAGTAGTCTTCAAGTTGATACTTCATCCACAGAAGTTGAGAACTGTAACTTGCTGCTGAAATATACTCAGCTTCTACCGTTGAGAGTGCAATTGTGCTTTGCCTTTTGCTTGACCAATATACAAGATTTGCTCCAAGGAATTAGCAGCTACCACTTGTGCTTTTTCTTTCAATTCGGTCTCCAAAGAAAGTCACATCACGTAAACCTACTAATTTGTAATCTTTTGATTTCTTATAAAGCAAACCAAGATTAGTAGTTCCTTGCAAATATCTAAATATTCTTTTGACAAAGACTTAGGTGTGATTCTCTAGGATCCGATTGAAATCTAGCACACAGCAGACCGAACATAATGTCAGGTCTTGAAGCCGTAAGATAAAGTAAAGATCCAATCATACCTCTGTACATTTTCTGATCTACCTTCTTACCAATTTCATCTTTATTAAGAGTGCAAGTAGGATGCATAGGTATACACATAGGCTTGCAATCCAGCATCTTGAATTTCTTTAATAATTCTTTGATATATTTGCTTTGATGTATGTAAATACCATCACTGCATTACTTGATTTGTATTCCAAGGAAAAACTTTAATTCTCCCATCATGCTCATTTCAAATTCAGCCTGCATAAGCTTAGAAAATTCTTTGCAAAGGCTTTCATTAGTGGCTCCAAAAATGATATCATCAACATAGATTTGAACAAGTATGAAATGCTTGTTAGAAGATTTTCTGAAAAGAGTAGTGTCAACTAAACCTCTTGTAAATCTATTTTCCATTAAAAAGGAACTTAGTCTATCATACCATGCTCTGGGAGCTTGCTTAAGACCATATAGTGCCTTTTTAAGTTTAAAAACATGTTCTGGAAATTCAATATCTTCAAAACCAGGAGGTTGTTTAACATAAACTTCCTCAGTTATAAAACCATTTAGAAAAGCACTTTTCACATCCATTTGATATAAAGTTATCCCATGATGTCTTTGCAAATGAAAGTAAAATGCGAATAGCTTCTAGTCTTACCAGTGCAAAAGTTTGATGAAATCAATACCTTCTTCTTGTGAGTAACCTTGAGTAACTAACCTTGCTTTATTTCTCACAACTTTACCATCTTCATCAAGCTTATTTCTCAATACCCATTTAGTACCAATAGCTTGCTTATCTTCCTGGTAGAGTGACTAGCTTCCATACATCATTCCTTTGGGTGATTCAAATTTCATCTTGCATTGCTAGAATCCACCCTTCATCTTCCAAAGCTTGATCAATCGTCTTAGGTTCCATCTCAGAGAGAAGTGCAAAATCAGCATGATCCTTGAAAGAGGATTTGGTCTGAACTTTATCACCAGGTTCTCCTATGATTTGATCTTTTGGATGATTGGTTTTGTACTTCCAGCTTTTTCTTGCTTCAGCTTCTGCTTGAGTAGAATTCTTCGTCTTGTCACCACCGGATGATGAAGATGTATGTTCACCGTCTGACTTGTCACCAAGGTTTAATTCTGAAAATAATTCATCTAGCTCTGACATAGCAGTGTCAGGCTTCTTATCATCAAACTTGACATGAATGGACTCTTCAACTGTCAAAGTTTCTTTGTTGTATATTCTAAAAGCTTTAGATCTTTCAGAGTATCCCAAAAAGATTCCTTTGTCAGCCTTGGAATCAAACTTACCAAGCTAATTTTTAGTATTCAAAATATAACAACTACAACCAAAAGGATGAAAGTAAGAAATGTTTGGTTTTCTACCTTTCCACAATTCATAAGGAGTCTTATTCAAAATAGGTCTTACAAAAATTCTATTTTGAATATAACAGGCTGTGTTCTATACGCCCAAAAATGTTTCGCAATATCAGCTTCGTTGATCATGGTCCTGGCCATTTCCTGGAGGGACCTATTTTTCCTTTCTACAACACCATTTTGGTGAGGTGTTCTAGGAGAGGAGAAATTGTGGGAGATGTCATTTTCTTCACAAAATTTTTGAAAGTTCTCATTTTCAAATTCTCCCCCATGATCACTTCTAATAGAAGAAATACAGATGTCTTTTTCATTTTGAACTGATTTGCAGAAAACAGTAAATACCTTAAAAGACTCATCCTTGTGGGCAAGGAATTTAACCCATGTCCATTTAGTAAAATCATCAACAATGACTAATCCATATTTCTTTCCAGTTAAAGAGGCTGTCCTTATGGGACCAAAAAGATCAAGATGTAAAGGTTCAAGTGGTCTCGAGGTTGAAACAACATTTTTTAAATAAAAGGAAGTTTTGACTTGTTTTCCTCTTTGACAAGCCTCACACAGGGCATCAGATTGGAACTTAAGATTTGGTAAGCCTCTAACAAGATTGTGCTTGTTTAATTTTGAGATTAACCTCAAATTGGCATGACCCAATCTTTTGTGCCAAATCCATTTCTCATCTTCAACAGACATAAGACACTTGACATCTTGTTTTGCAAGTTCAGAAAGATCAACTTTATAAATGTTTTGTTTCCTCTTTGCTGTAAAGAATATAGATCCATCATTTTTGCTTTTTACTGAACATCCATTTTCTGTAAAGACAACATTATAACCACTGTCACATAATTGACTTATGCTCAGTAGATTACATTTCAGTCCTTCAACATATAAAAAATTATCAATAGAAGGAAGAGAGCTTTTACCTATGCGACCAATTCCAACTATTTTACCTTTCTGGTTTCCTCCGAAACCAACGAATCCAGCTTCTCTAGGTCTTAGTTCTTGGAACATATGCTTTTCTCCCGTCATGTGACGCGAGCATCTACTGTCTAAGTACCAAGATTGGTGTGTTGACTTTGTTGCTAAGCAAGTCTGCAACATAGACTATTTTATCTTTAGGTACCCATATCTTTTTGGGTCCTTTCTTGTTAGTTCTTGAAGGATACTTGTCCTTCTTAGTTGTAAACACAAGACACGCACTTTTCAAATGACCGTATTTATTGCGGTAAGTACAATGCAAGCATTTACTATGATTATTGGATTTATCGGATGTCAATCATTTTCCAAAAATAGGTTCCTCGATATATAACCAAGACCATGAGTTGTCGCTTTCGACACCCCAAATCATAGAAGCTTGCTTGCTTGAGTTACACTCTGCAAGAAACTTTTGAAATGCATGTTCATAGTCATTTGATTTGCGATTAGGATTGCCTGTAACTACATAGCTTTTAACTTGAGAGCTCTCGACACGGTTGCTTGTTGGCTTCCAGGCCGGTTATCCACCGCACGCGATTTTCGGTTTTCAGCAGTTCTCTTCATTGAGTACAATGTTTTCATTGTGTAAAGAATGAAAATCTTGTGATAGTTTTGAAAATTTCTTTTTCAAATTCTTATACTCAATAGAAAGTGGCGTAATCCTTTAACGAGATCATCAAATGCAAGTTGAAGTTCGTAATAAGAGTCATATATTATTACCTCTTCAACTTCTTCTTCCGAATCAAGATCGATTAATACGCCATGAGGCAATGTGAGCTTCTTCTTCTTTATCTTCCTCGAGAGGAGGATAAGTCAAGGTCTTCCCATGTTGCCATGAGACCTTTCTTCTTTTTCTTGAAGGAGCTTCTTGTGGACTTTTCCTTAAGATTAGGACACTCGGACTTGAAATGTCCAGGCTTCTTACATTCATAGCAAATGACTTGGGCTTTGTCCTTGTCTTTGCTTTCCTTCTTGTCCTTTGTATCTTTCTTCTGAAACCTCCTTCTGAAGTTTCTCTTCTTCCACATTCTCTGGATCTTCTTAGATATGAATGCTAGCTCATCGTCTAATCCATCATAGTCTCCTTCTGAAGCTTCATCATCTGATTCTTCTTCTTCATCCTGAAAAGCTTTAGAAATATTAGGTTTATGTTGATTGACTCTTAAAGCAATAGACTTACTCTTCTTGGTAGGTTCTTCTTCATTTAGCTCAAGTTCATGAGCTTTCAAAGAACTCATAAGATCTTCAAGCCGAAGGACATTTAGATCTTTTGCTTCTTGAATAGCAGTGACTTTGGGTCTCCACTGCTTAGTCAAACTTCTCAAGATCTTTCTCACATGGTCAGATGTAGTATAACTTTTTCCAAGGGCCTGCAACCCATGAACAAGTGTTTGGAACCTTCCAAACATAGTTTCAATGTTTTCTCCATCTTCCATTTTGAATAGTTCATACTGGCGAACCATCATGCTAGCCTTTGTTTCTCTTACTTGGGCAGAACCCCCATAAGACAAAACAAGAGAATCCCAGATTTCTTTGGCAGTATCAAACTTACCACATTTATCATATTCTCTTTCTGTCATAGCACAAATGAGAATAAATCTAGCCTTCTGATTGGTTTGATATCTCTTTTTCTAATCATCAGTTCAGTTTTCCCTAGGTATTGCAACACTAAGGGCATTAGCGGGAGAAATGTATCCACTTTCCACTATATCCCACAAATCAAGATTTTGTGCCTCAAGGAATGCTTTCATCTTATCTTTCCAGTAATCAAATTTTTCTCCATTGAATAGAGGAGGACGGTTCATATGACCACCTTCACAGACATGTTCACAAAGAGGATCTTTACTCTTAACATCAAGTAAGTGCTCAACCAAGAGGCCGATGTGGTACCAACCGAACGTGAACACAAGAAGGGGGTTGAATTGTGTTAAAAACTTTTCAGAAATATTAAGTTAAAAACACTTAGAACACGTGGTTTTCAACAACAGATTGTTAAGCGGACTGGGAAATAAACCTGACGCTGAAAAGCGATTTGTGTAAACTTGTTTTTAACAGAGCAAGATAAAGATAAATAGAAAGCAGTAAAGCAAGAGACACAGAGATTTATACTAGTTCACTACCAAACTGGTAGCTACGTCTAGTCCCTTTGTTCCTGAATGATTTTCCACTATAATCAATCTGATTACAATTTCCTTAAGAGTATTCTTCTGTCACAACCTTGACAATACTCTCAACTTCTCAAAACGACTCAATACAGTCGAGCCTTTGAGGGAACAGCCTTAACTAGGCCAAAACAACTTTTACAAATAAGTTGAATACAAGTAAAAATAACTCTCACAGAGAGGATAAAAATTAAGCTCAATATAGAAATGCTTTCTAAAAGAAAGTGTTGGACGCTTAGTTCAGTTCTTGTAATATAGAGACTTGGCTCGAAACTTGATTGCTCACAGAAGCAGTGCTTTCAGAGTATTGACTCTTTGTAGTGTATAGCAACAGTGCTTGTTCTCAGTAAATGAAGCAATATACTCTTGTATGATTTTAGCGATTTAGACCATGGATACCTTGGGGTATTTATAGGAGTTCTAAAGGATATTACCATTACAGTAAAAATGGCTCCTTTCCATTGAGTGAGGTGATTTCAAAAAGCTGTATCTTTCTTCCTTTCAGAGAATATCTCGATGACATATTACCGTTTTGCACTACCTTGCTTTTCACAATTGCTTGTACGATTTTTGTCTTTTAGCTAAAGGTGTCACCTTTGATACCTCGTACAACAATTTTGGCACATAAGATCAAATTTGAAATCCGTTCCAGATGCTTCTGAGAAGAAGAGCAACAACGTGACCATCACGTGATATAAAATGAAGTTCAGACGCTCGCTCAGAACGGAAGATCGGACGCTCATAGCAAATGGATAAGACTAGTGTCACAAAAAGATAATTCCAGACGCTCACGAAGACAGTATACTAAGTTGAGCCGGATGCTGACACATGAAGTGTATCATTCTCTTGAGAGCTTCTTCCTTCTTGTTTAAGTGGCTTAGAAATATATGTAATATTAGTATCTGCACACTTCAAGAATTGTTAGAACATAAATTGTTTTTTTGTGAATATTTTGTTATCATCAAAATTAATGAGGGTCTAAACTTCTCAATCGTTTAGGTTCCAACAGCAATCTCCACCTCCATCGAAGAAGTCAGCTCCACCGCCACCTCCGCCGCCAGTCTTGCCATTGATACATCAATTCCCACATGAAATTCATAAATACATCGAGAATATTATTGATGTAAAGCCTGATGGCAATTGTGAATATCGTAGCATTGCTATTTTACTTGGTATGGGTGAGGAATCGTGGCCTTTAATTCGCTAGGATTTAATTACAGGGCTTCGACAAAATCGTAATGACTATGTCAATGTGCTTGGTGGCGATGACAGCGTGGACGAACTAATTCGATCCCTATATCTTGAGAACGTGGGCAGATGCAGGCCTGAAAAGTGGATGACGATGCCAGATGCAGGATATGTCATTGCTAACAAGTATAAGGTGGATGTTATATGTTTAGAATCAAGGAGAAGTTACACAATTTTCCTTCTTCGGCATGCACCACCAAGAGATCGTAATACCCACCACGTTATTTGTATTGGGTATATACATAGTATGCGACATTTTGTACAGGTACGACATCTATGTGTCCTATTTATTTTTCTGACATTTAATTGGCTTTGATAGATGATAATACTAATTTTGCTAAAAAAATGACATGTATCCAGGTATATTTCAAGAATGAGGCACCAATACCTCCTTTAGATCGACTTTGGGAAACTTGTAGAAGCGACAAAGCTAGGGAATGGGAGACTGTATATGCGCGTCGCATGCAAGATCGGAAGTTGATATTTTTACCAACGAGAACAAAGTCTTATGTAACTGTTTAATGAGTCCTATTCTTGTATAAAGACTTCATAGCTTTTTAGGAAATTATCTGAAGTAGGTTTATGCTCATGAATTCTATGTAAAATGATTTGGTCACCTAATGTGATTAGAAATGGGTTATTGTTATGTTGAATATGTTGTTACCTAATTTATGCCTCTGCAATAATCTGGAATTTTTAATTTGGTTTGATCTGAAATATGTTGTTACTCAATCCTTGTGTTTGAACTTTTAATTTCATTGAAATTTGGTTTGGAATGAAGAGGAATCGAAATTGGAAGAAATTGGAAGGGAAGCAAATTATGCCTCTGTAAGAATCTGGAAAAATAAGGTTCTGGAAACAAATTGCCGGAATCACCCGGCAGCAAGAATCCGGATATTTTCAAAATTTATAACTGCCGAATTCTTGTTGCCGGGTTATTCCGGCAACTTGTTTCCGGATTGTACATTGTTAAAATTAAGCTTTTATAACGACCGAATTCTTGTTGCCGGGTGATTCCGGCAACTTATTTCCAGATTGTACATTTTTAAAACTAAGATTTAAACGTCCGGATTCTTGTTGACGGAAGTTTTCGGCAACAAGTTTTCGATAACAGTAAATTCGCAGAAAAAATACAAAGTTTCGAGCGAAAAGGGGACAAAGGAAGAGGAAGTAACAACGACGATAAATGGAGGGAGGTGGCGGAGGGAACGAGGGAAGATGGTCGGAGGGCGGTGGCGGATGTCACGAGGAGGGAGGTGGTGGTGACAACGAGGTGGGAGGTGGGGGAGGTTTCGAAAATTTCACAGAGAAAACAGAGGGGAAGGGTTAGTGTGACAACCACCCTAAAAATTTAAATGGAGCCGCCACCAATATTTTTTTATAGGAAACATTGGAAAACCTAATTTTTGAATATTTTTGAATAAAAAAAGAAGGTCTTTGTACCAGATTTGGGTCCGGGAGTTGGTTACGCGCAAGGAAGGATTAGCACCCATGCACGCCTATTTTAAAAAAATGGTACCCGTTAATTGCTTGTAAAAAAAATCGTTTGCCTTTAAAAAATTAATTCCCTTTATCAAATTTTTTAAATAATAAGAAAAAGAACCAAAAAAATTATTAAAAAAAAACCTTTTTTATTGTATTTATTATTATTTCATCTCCTTTTAATAAGACAGAAATACAAACTGAAGATAAGAATTACCTCCACAAGTTATTAATTTATTTATTTGAAAAAAAAACACTTAAATGAGGAAACAAAATTCAAAAAAACTTTCTATTTTGCTTTTAAGTCCCTCATTAATATGATAATTGCAAATTAATCCCTATTTAAAGTTTGGCCCCGTGGGAAGACCAAACCCTAAAACGCGTATGAACAGAAAATTAAAAAAAGGAAGACTTTTTAATTTTTAGCTTTCAGGCACCCTCTTACCATGTATTTACAGTTCAGTACTTTTTTATAACATATTTACAGTTTAGTCCCTTTTTATCATGTATTTACAATTCAGTCCCTATTTAGGTTTTGGCCCCGTTGGAAGGCCAAACCCTGAACCTAATTGCAACCCAAAACGTGGGTACCAACAGAAACAACAACGACAATCACAACAATCAGAAACAACAACAACAACAATAATGATAACAAAAATTACAGTAACAATAACAACAAGACGAATGGTACAAACATACGCATCTCAGTCCAGTGTACAAGCCATGGTGAAAGAAAAAATTAGAAAACGAGGAAGAGAATAGGAACCTGGATTTTGGCTTTCCAGAAAACCACAAATGGAAGATGGAAGAGGGAAAGAAAGAAAAAACCTAAACTAAAAATTTCAGCTTTTATGTTTGGGGGGAGGGGGTCTCACGGATCCTCTCCTTCTTGCCGGATTCTACTTCTCCTTCTTCTTCTTCCTCTCTGTCTCTCAGTCTTTTTCTTGTTCTCGCTCAGGTCCTCCTTTCCCATTCGCTTTTGCGTGCTTCCCTTTTATAGGCACAACATCTGCGAAAGATCAACAAACAAATCAGTTCAAAATCAAATAAATAAAGATAAGGAGATAAGAAAAAAAAATGGAAAACGAAAACCCCCTTTTTTTGCATCCGATTTTGTGATTCTATTGGAGATTAAGATGGTAGCTTCAATCCGTTTTTCTGGGTGAAGAAGATAAGGAAGAGGCCAAGAAACGAGGGAGAGAGATGAGGGAGAGATGGAGGCCGAGATAGGTGGAGAGGATGAGGCTTGGCCGCGGCAGAGGGTTGAGAGAGAGAGGCAACGGCGGCCTCATTGAGAAGGGGGAAAGAGAGAATTAGGGTTCTGGAGGAAAAAAGATTGGGGCGAAAATGGAGGGTGAGAGGTGGAGGATGAGAGAAGGTGGGGGCGAAAATGGAGGAGGGAGTAGCGGCTGGATCATTGAGAGAGAGGAGGGGATAATTAGGTTATCAGGTTTTTTAGGGCTAAGAAGAAGGTTTGGGCTGAATCCGGGTCTGGGTCGCGCATTGGTTTGGGCCACGCCTCTTGGGAAGGTGCTGGATGCAGCTGGGGGTGCGTGGAGAATAAGGCACGAGGTGCAAGGAGCAAACGGCCAGGGAGAAATACTCACGGGGGCGGGAAAGAAAAAAAAAGGGTCTGCGTGAGAAACAGGCGTTGAAATTTGTTACTCTTTGGTGGATCCAGCTTTGTTTATTGCTATTTGCACCATCTAATTTTATTTTTTACACACCCCTACTCAAATAAAAAAATCCCATTTTTCTTATCCATTCTTTTCTTCTCCTTTTTAATCTATTTTATTATAAAACCTAAAATATTACTTATATTTATTATTACTACTACTAATTAAAATAAATAATAAAATAAAAATTAAAAAGGCCGAAAAAAATTAGGGTACTACAGCTGCCCCTCCTTAATTACATTTTACTCGAAGGTCTTCGTGCATTCGTTGTAAAAAGGTAATTAAGGATAAATGACTCTAATTTTGTCCAGAACGAAATTGTTTGAGGATGCGAGATCGGCTTCCGACTTTGCTTTGGGATTCTAGGTCTAATTCCTAGTGAATTCCCGGTAAGGCATAGGTTTAGTTCCTAACTCTTACAAAATTGGTGAGAGATTCTAGATTCGATTCCTAGTGAATTCTCGGTAAGGCATAGGTCTGGTTCCTAACTCTTACAAAATTGGTGAGAGATTCTAGGTTCGATTCCTAGTGAATTCTCGGTAAGGCATAGGTCTGGTTCCTAATCCTCACATCTTTTGTATTGATTATTTCCCTATTTAGGGTAAGCCTGGGGTGCGAGCTTCTTCGTCACTCGCCACAAATTTGGGTCAGATTCCCAACAAGAGTAAGTCAGGTTCTTAACTCTTATTAAAAAGTACGAATTGACTACCTTATTTTAAGGATTGTCCATGATACGAGTTTCTCTGTTACTCAATATGGGTTTGGGTCAGATTCCCGGCAAGGTATAGGTCAGATTCCTAACTCTTACTAAAGTATGGACTGGTTTTCCTATTGCAGGTGAACGTCCAGTGTACGAGCTTCTCTGTCACTCGAAACAGTTCGGGTCAGATTCCCGACAAGGTATAGGTCAGATTCCTAACTCTTGTTAAAAGGTGTCGATCGATCCCCATGATTGAGGAAGATTCGAGGCGCGGGTCAGGTTCCCGACTAAAGGCTTGGGTCAGATTCCCAAGGTGGTGGGTCAGATTCCCAGCAAGGTATAGGATAGGTTCCTAATTATTGCTAATAAAGAGATCGGGTAGGCAGAGTACTAGTCCTTGCTGAGTAACAACAGACCAACTGTATGTGATATTTGAGAGGGTGGGTCAATGGACCCAAAAACTTTGATGATCATGCAGGATGCAATGAATGGTATGCCATGCATGAAATGAAAATTTTTATTTTTTAAAGAAATGATTTTGAAAGTGGGTCTGAGGCCCAGAAGTAATGATGATCATGCTAGATGCAATGAATGATATGCTATGCATGAATGTTGTTTTGTTTTTTTTTTGATTTCCTTGAATCCCTTTGAGGATTCTGCCCCTAGACTCGTGGGATGATAACTTTATGTCGGATTGTTTGTCCGAATGGCTGACTTTGTACTGCACCAGGTTTACGTACTTGCCCCTTGGTAAATCATTTTATGGATCTTCAAACTTTCATCTTCATGCTTTGAATGCCTTTGGAAGGGTTAGATTTGACCATTTTGATCCATAGAGACTTTTCAATGTCTCTTTGGCTTTCGTCCAGCCATGACAGGAAAGATCTATGTTGAGAGATAGATCATCTTGTGTAGTTCTGAAACTAGAACGAAATCTTGAATGTGAAACTGGTAGATGATAGGCACAGCTTTTGCCCCTAGCTTCTTAGTTTCTGTTTAGATCTGTGAGATACAATCCGGGCTGACATGTTTGACATTTGACCCTAACTTCTGCCTAGGCCGCTCTTTCCGAGTTTTCAACCTAGCAGGTCGCTCTAATTTCTGCCAAGACCGCCCTTTCGGGTTTTCAGCCTAGCGAGCATTTTATTTTATATTCTTTTTCTTTTTTTTTGGTAAAGCAACTGCACTGAGGAATTTATATGGATCTCCTCTTTCAAAAATCAAGTTTTAAGAAAGTATGAGCAATTTGACTTTGATCAGAATGGACTTTATTAGGGTTGTAACGTGGCCCAGGTTTAAGGGTTATGAAAGAAAGGATATTTTAGGCCCAAAAAGTGTTTAATGGATTATAAAAACAAGGATCTTTAGAGTAAAGATGCACTTCATTTTTTGCTAGCATATTTGTTTCACCTTTGCGGTTTCCTTTTTGATCTCCGCAAGTGTCTTTGACACGTTTTTGACATTTCTTTGAATTGTTTTTGATACCTTATTGCTTACTTTACTCTTCTTCTATCTGAGAAGACAAAGTTGATTGAAGACTTGTGCTATTCTTCATTGTAGGAACGATCCTTATTCAGGGCATTTGAAAGAAAATTTCGTTTTAGGCTCAAAAGGGGTAGCAAGAGATAAGTATTTTTTATATTTTGGATAGAGAAAAACGGCCAAACTTCATCTCAAAGTCCTATTGCTCAAATTTTCACAAAACTTAATTTTTGATGATTTGTGCATTTTGCTTTACCATTTTATTTTATATTTTCCTTAACTGTTTTTTTTATCCCGGGTTGAACATTCACCAAGAAGGGGAAAAAAAATTCAAATTGCATTTCCATTGATGTATCGAAAAGATGGAAATAAAGTGGGCCCTTTACAAGATATGCCCCAGGGCCTTGGGCAAAGCGTAAAAACAAATGAAGGTTGCTTAAACAGGGCTATTCCTTGAAGTTTCACCATTTCGTGTTGATCAGAAAACAACAATCCTTAATGGAGTGGCCCATTGCCTCAGTGTATGTCATGATGAGCATCATTAGTATCTTCTTCCATCTCTTGACCTGCACTGCGCAATGGCTGTTGAGCTTTGAGATTGCCAATCCTTCCACTTGTTATCCCGGCTTCCACTCTTTCTCCGACAACAACTAGGTCTGAGAAGCTTGAAGAGACATTTCTCATCATCAGATCATAGAAGGGTGTTGACAAGTGACTCCAAACACAAGAGGGGGGTGAATTGTGTGTGAACGGTGCTTTCAAAAACTTTTGGAGAAATAAGTGCTAATTATGAGTTGCGGAAATATTAATGTGAAATAGATAAATCACTTGAAGAATAAATTGCAAACGAGTTAAAAATAAAGTAAATAGTAAGATATAAATAACAATAAAATAAAGTACAGTAAATTTAATTGGTGAAAAGTAGAGATAAGGAGTAAAAAGCACACAACAAATTATCCAGGTTCGGCCACCTAACACCCCTGTGGCCTACGTCCTGTCCCCAAAGCAAACCACTATGGGATTTTCACTAAGACACTAGCTTTTAAATCAGGTTCAGCTAGAAACCTTTACAACTCTAAACCAGAGCAATACGTTCAAGAGATATCACCTCTCTATGAACACCTTGGGATTCCTACCCAAAAATAAATGATTTTCACAAATAAAATGAGACGAGAAAGATACACTCAATAGTGCAGATATAACAAATTGAAGCTCAAATAATACAACTCAAATTATGTAGAATAAAAGGCTCTCAGAAAATTGTGCTCAAATAAGTGTGAGTGATGAAAAATATTTGACAGAGTTTTTGGCACAAAAATTAAGCACTGCGTTGTTGTTTTTTTAAAACAAAGCTCACGAGCTGTGTTTATATAGGCAATAGAGGAGCGTCATATTTAAAAAGATTTGTCCGTTGAAGATTTGCCCGTTGCAGGATTTGTCCGTTGCGTGGATTTGTCCGTTGCGTTGAACATGAAAGAATTGAAAACACGGGGACGGAAAAGATTCTCGGACACCACTTGGTGTTCGACATCGTATTTCCATACGACCTCTCCCCAGCTCGGCATACGATCTCCCCAGCTCGGCATACGACCTCTTCACAGCTTGCGCAGACCACGACCTCCTCACACGGCCGACGCGACCTCCTCCTCACAGCTCGGCACGCGACCTCCTCACAGCTCGGCAAGCGACCTCCTCACAGCTCGGCACGCGACCTCTCCTCACAGCTCGACATACGACCTCTCCACACAGCTCGGCACGAGACTTCCTCAGCTCGGCACACGACCTCAGCTCACGACCTCAGCTCGACAAGCGACCTCAGCTCGGAACGCGACAAGAGCTCGACACGCGACCTCCTCAGCTCGACACGGAACCTCAGCTCGTCATTTATGAATATCATAAAATCACTTTTAGAATAAAAATCATTTTGTGAGTGTGTGATTTTATTTTAATTGAGAGCTTTTTATTACTACTTACAAATAGTCTTAATAAAAATAAATAAATATCCAAAAACCAAAGACTTGAGAAACTATCATTCTTGATACGCGTCTTGGTATTCTTTTCCACTTTTGCACGGTTGACTATTTGCAAAGCTCCGCTTTGTCAATCATCAAAACCATCCTGTCAAGGCATGTATTCACTGAACTCCCCTTTTTGATGATGACAAACATCTCATGGAGGGAATTTAGTAAAATATAATCATGATATAGCAATGAGATATAAGCATTGTTTTTCAATAAAAGATATCAGAGTTTAAGCACAATATTTAGAAAAAAAGATATCAGAGTTTAAGCGCAATTAAGAACTCCCCCTTACTATAGGCAATACTTAAAAGATCACTCCCCCTGAATCATGCATTCATGTAACTCTCCCCCTTTTGGCAACATCAAAAAGCGGGAAAGACAAATAAAGCAAGGCATATATTCAGGATTAAACAAGCATATTTTGATAGTTACGTGATACCAAGCTTGGTGTGTGACAGATGAGCTGGTTGGACATGATTCGCTAGTTGCATAAGACAAATGCGTCACCCACTCATTATTAGTACTTAAAGAAAATGGAAGGGGAAAAGACACGCATAAACTTCGTTAGCACACTCAAACGCCCAAGTTAGAATTTATTCAAAAGAAAATGCAATCACGCAGTGATACTTTCAATGCATGATTGGTCTAAAATTCCCAATTCAGTTCTAATAAAAAGAAAGTTTCCTTAGGCAAAGGTTTAGTAAAAATATCTGCAAGTTGTCTAGATGTTTCCACAAACTCAATCATGCAATCACCTTTTTGAACATGATCTCTAATAAAATGGTGCCTAATCTCTATGTGTTTAGTCCGAGAGTGATAAACCGGATTTTTAGTGAGGTTTATGGCACTAGTATTGTCACACTTTATTGGAACAGTTTTCAAATTAATCCCATAATCATTCAACTGTTGTTTCATCCAAATAATCTGTGCGCAACAACTACCTGCCGCAACATATTCCGCTTCGGTAGTGGACAAAGCCACACTGGCTTGTTTCTTACTATGCCATGAAACCAAGGCATTCCCAAGTAAGTGACATGTCCCACTAGTGCTTTTTCGGTCCATTTTGCAACCCGCAAAATCCGAATCCGAGTACCCAATAAGTGTGCACAAGACCTTTGGGGTACCATAAACCCATAGTTTGTGTGCCAGTGAGATATCTCATGATGCGTTTTACCGCTAAGAGATGTGATTCCTTAGGATTTGCTTGAAAACGTGCACACATACAAACACTAGACATAATATCCGGACGACTTGCAGTGAGATAAAGAAGAGATCCTATCATACCTCGATACTTACTTACTTCGACCGACTTACCACCTTCATCATTGTCAAGATAGCATGATGTGCTCATTGGAGTTGAGATTTCTTTGGCGTTGCTCATTCCAAATCTTTTAAACAACTCCTTGCAATATTTGGATTGATTTATAAAAATTCCTTCTGTTGTTTGTTTGATTTGAAGACCAAGGAAGTAGTTGAGCTCTCCCATCATGGACATTTCAAACTCACTTTGCATGATTTTGGAAAAATCTTCACACAAGGACTCATTAGTAGCACCAAAGATGATATCGTCAACATAAATTTGAACAAGTAAAATGTCATGATTTTTGTGTTTAATGAAAAGAGTGGTATCAACTTTTCCTCTTTCAAAACCTTTTCAAGTAAATATTTGCTCAACCTCTCGTACCAAGCTCTCTGAGCTTGTTTTAAACCATATAAAGCCTTTTTCAATTTGAAAACATGATTTGGAAATTCAAAATTTTCAAAACCAGGAGGTTGATCAACAAATACTTCTTCTTGAATAAAGCCATTAAGAAATGCACTTTTAACATCCATTTGAAAAAGTTTGAAATCCATGATGCGTACAAATGCGAGAAGCATGCGAATAGCTTCTAATCTAGCCACGGGTGCATAGGTTTCATCGAAATCTATGCCCTCTTGTTGATTATAGCCTTTTGCAACAAGTCTAGCTTTATTTCTAACAATGATACCGTTTTCATCAAGCTTGTTGCGAAAGACCCATTTGGTCCCAATGACTAGGTGATCTTTAGGCCTAGGGACAAGTTCCCAAACATCATTTCTCTCAAATTGATTTAATTCCTCTTGCATAGCAAGGGTCCAATACTCATCAAAGATGGCTTCATTGGCGTCATTTGGTTCAATTTGAGAGACAAAGGCCATATGATGACATGCATGATTAAGAGAGTTTCAGTCGTTACCCCTTTTGAGATATCACCTATTATGTTGTCAAGAGGATGGTTCTTTGAGACTCTCCATTCCTTTGGAAGATTTGAGTGAGAGAGTTCTTGAGAGGGTTGAGGCAAGGACTCTTGATCCTCCTTTTGAACTTTTGATCTCTCTTGTTCCTATAAATAGGTATCTCCTAACACTTCGCAAGATCATCAACACTTTCTTCTCAAGATTTGGGGTTAGATTCATCAAAAGAAACATGCACAGATTCTTCAACAGCTTAAAGTACGTTTATTAAAAATTGAAAGGCTTTACTAGAAGTGGAATATCCAAGAAATAAACCTTCATCAGCCTTTGGCATCAAATTTTCCAAGGTTATTCTTACCATTGTTTAGGACAAAACACTTGCATCCGAAACGTGAAGGTGGGAAATGTTGGGCTTCCTTCCTTTGTAGAGTTCATACGGTGTTTGTTTAAGGATCGGCCTTATAAGAGCTCGATTCATCACATAGCAAGCGGTGCTCACGGCGTGCCCAAAAGTACTTAGGAAGGTTAGTCTCATTGAGCATCGTCTCGCTAGCTCTTCAAGAGACCGATTTTCCTTTCAACCACTCCATTTTGTTGCGGTGTCCTTGGAGCGAGAAAAGTTGTGATCGATGCCATTTTTACGTGCAAAATGCTTCAAATGCTTCATTCTCAAATTCCCACCATGATCACTTCGAATGGAAGCAATGTTAAGTCCCTTCTCATTTTGTATAACCTTTGCAAGTTTTCGAAAAGCATTAAAAGCATCATTTTTGTGAGAAATAAATAAAGTCCATGTATAGCGAGAATAGTCATCCACAATAACAAGAGCATAGTAATTGCCACCAAAGCTCATGGTTCTAGAAGGGACAAATAAATCCATATGTAAAAGTTGTAAAGGCCGGTTTGTAGAAACAATATTTTTAGATTTGAAAGATGCCTTTACTTGTTTTCCTTTTTGACACGCATCACAAAGTTTATCTTTTTCAAAACGAATCTTTGGCAAACCAATTACTAAGTCTTTACGAACCAATTTATTAAGATGATCCATGTGAATATGAGCCATTCTTCTATGCCATAGCCAAGATTCATTCTCTTTACTAAAAAGACAGCATGCATCATTTGAAGGTAGTTCATCTAAATTAACCATATAGATATTTCCAATTCTAGATCCAACAAAAACTGTACTTTTATTAAAAGAATTTACGACCATGCATTTTGAAGAATCAAATATAACATTATTGCCTTTGTCAGAAAGTTGACTAATGCTTAGCAAATTATGCTTCAAACCATCCACATACAAAACATTTTCAATAGTGGGATTAGGACTCTTACCAATAGAACCAATCCCAAGAATTTTACCTTTGTTGTTGTCACCATACCGGACATAACCACTATTCTTAGGTACCAATGAGGAGAACTTGCTTTTGTCTCCTGTCATGTGCTTTGAACAGCCGCTATCAAGATACCAATTTAAGTCCTTGGCTTTCAAGCACACCTACAACAACAGATTAATTTTTAATCTTTGGTACCCAAACTAAGTTGGGTCCAGATGAGTTAGTTTTTGGCAAAGTACCCTTTTGAATCCATATCTTTTGCCAACCACATTCTTGTTTTTCGTAATATTGCAAATGGAAGCAGTGTGACCGTTTCTACCCCAGTGAAAACATTTAATGAAAGGCTTACTTGAGGGTTTGTTGTGATTGAAGAGTTTAAAAGATTTTTCATGAATTTTTGAATGATAACCTAAACCAGCCTTTTCCAAAAGTACCTTTTTGGTTTCCTAAAATAATGTTTAGATTATCTCTTCCCATCGTAAATTTTGCAAGAGTGTTATTTAAATCCTCAACCTTATTTTTCAAAACACTACACTCATTGCATTTTAAAACTTCATCCTTTTTATTTTCACAAGATATGGGAGGAGAAGTTTCAATCACAGCAACTTGTTTTTCTTTAAGAATCACTATCTCTTTGTTTAAAATTTCAATTTTTGATTCAAGAGAAGAGATGGTTTTCTTAGAAGAACGAACAATTTTTCCAAGTTTAATCGTTTCATTATTGAATTCTTCACAAGCAGCAAGTAATTCATCATAAGTTAAAGGAGAGTCAGGATCATAAAAAATTACCTCATCTTCATCATGATTTGCCATTAGACTAAGGTGAGCCTCTTCATTTTCAAATTCATCAGAAGAATCCATATCATTATCATCCCAGGCAATGTAAGCTCTTCTTCCCTTCGAATCCTTTGGTGGTTTCTTTTCAAATTTCTCATTCCTCGTTTGGTTTTGAGGACAATCGGGTTTTATGTGACCTTTCTTTCCACACTTGTAGCAGGTAGGATTAAAAGAAATTGTTTCATCACTTTTCTTTTGAGAGCTTGGGAACTTACCTTTGTTTCTGAGTCTCATGAACCTCTTGAATTTGCGAACCATTAGACTCATGTTTTCCTCATTATTTTCATCTTCGAGGAAATCACATTCGTCATCGTCAGTTTCCTCAATGCTTGCTTTGAGGGCGAGCCCTTTCTTTTTCTTATCAGCTTCTTCGCTTCCCATGAGCCGATTTAGTTCAAGTTCATGTTCCTGCAATTTTCCAAATAAAGTAGCCAAGGTCATAGAAGATAAGTCTCTAGATTCAGCTATAGCAGTGACCTTGGGTTGCCAGTTTCTATTTAAACATCTAAGAACTTTATTAATTAAATCTTCATTACTGAAGACTTTCCCAAGAGCTACGAGATGGTTTATTATATGGATGAACCTTTTTTGCATATCTTGTATGTTTTCACTTGGTTTCATCCTAAATAACTCATACTCATGGGTTAATGTGTTCATTCGAGCCCTCTTGACCTCGGTAGTACCTTCATGGGTCAATAGAAGGGTGTCCCACATTTCTTTAGCAGTCTTGCAATTTGAGACCCTATAGAACTCATCGTAGCTTAAAGCAGAAGTGATGATGTTCTTAGCTTTCAAATTGTATTGGACCTTTTTCTTATCATCTTCGGTCCAAAGTGATCTTGGTTTGTCTACCACTGAATCATTAATTGATTGAGTGGGGACAAATGGACCATTTTCTACAGCATCCCAAATATCAAGATCAACACCCTCAAGAAAGATTTGCATTCTATCCTTCCAATAACCATACCCCTCACCATTGAAAAATGGGGGTCTGTTCATGGAAGTTCCCTCGTAATTGTTTGAAGTCATTCTCTTGAGACGGTTAAGTCCTTTATACAAGAGTCTAGCTCTGATGCCACTTGTTGACAAGTGACTCCAAACACAAGAGGGGGGTGAATTGTGTGTGAACGGTGCTTTCAAAAACTTTTGGAGAAATAAGTGCTAATTATGAGTTGCGGAAATATTAATGTGAAATAGATAAATCACTTGAAGAATAAATTGGAAACGAGTTAAAAATAAAGTAAATAGTAAGATATAAATAACAATAAAATAAAGTACAGAAATTTAATTGACTGAAAAGTAGAGAGATAAGGAGTAAAAAAGCACACAACAAATTATCCAGGTTCGGCCACCTAACACCCCTGTGGCCTACGCCCTGTCCCCAAAGCAAACCACTATGGGATTTTCACTAAGACACTAGCTTTTAAATCAGGTTCAGCTAGAAACCTTTACAACTCTAAACCAGAGCAATACGTTCAAGAGATATCACCTCTCTATGAACACCTTGGGATTCCTACCCAAAAATAAATGATTTTCACAAATAAAATGAGACGAGAAAGATACACTCAATAGTGCAGATATAACAAATTGAAGCTCAAATAATACAACTCAAATTATGTAGAATAAAAGGCTCTCAGAAAATTGTGCTCAAATAAGTGTGAGTGATGAAAAATATTTAACAGAGTTTTTGGCACAAAAATTAAGCACTGCGTTGTTGTATTAAAACAAAGCTCACGATCTGTGTTTATATAGGCAATGGAGGAGCGTCATATTTAAAAAGATTTGTCCGTTGAAGATTTGCCCGTTGCAGGATTTGTCCGTTGCGTGGATTTGTCCGTTGCGTTGAACATGAAAGAATTGAAAACACGGGGACGGAAAAGATTCTCGGACACCACTTGGTGTTCGACATCGTATTTCCATACGACCTCTCCCCTCAAATTTCGATACGATCTCCCCAAATTTCGGCGATACGACCTCTTCACGACAGCGCACGTAACCCGACCTCCTCACAGCTCGGCACGCGACCTCCTCATAGCTCGACACGCGACCTCTCCTCACAGCTCGACATACGACCTCTCCACACAGCTCGGCACGAGACTTCCTCAGCTCGGCACACGACCTCAGCTCACGACCTCAGCTCGACAAGCGACCTCAGCTCGGAACGCGACAAGAGCTCGACACGCGACCTCCTCAGCTCGACACGGAACCTCAGCTCGTCATTTATGAATATCATAAAATCACTTTTAGAATAAAAATCATTTTGTGAGTGTGTGATTTTATTTTAATTGAGAGCTTTTTATTACTACTTACAAATAGTCTTAATAAAAATAAATAAATATCCAAAAACCAAAGACTTGAGAAACTATCATTCTTGATACGCGTCTTGGTATTCTTTTCCACTTTTTGTACGGTTGACTATTTGCAAAGCTCCCTTTTGTCAATCATCAAAACCATCCTGTCAAGGCATGTATTCACAAAGGGTTGTTGAAGAGTGTCAATGAACATGGTAACCATCTCTTTCTCAGATAGTGGGGGTTCCACTTGGGCTGCAATCCCTCTCCATCTTTGGGCATACTCTTTGAAGCTTTCATTACCCCCTTTTACCAGGGTTTGCAACTGAGAGCGGCCAGGAGCCATGTCCATATTGTACTTATACTGATTGATGAAAGCTTTGGCCAAATCATTCCAGGAGTTGATTTTACCCTGCTCTAACTGCATATACCAGCGTAGGAATGCCCCTGTAAGACTCTCTTGGAAGAAGTGGATTAAGAGCTTATCATTACTGGAGCAGGGGGCATCTTCCGGCAGTACATGATGAGGTGGCTTTTTGGACAAGTTAAGCCTTCATACTTGACGAACTCAGGAACTTTGAATTTTGGAGGAATCACCACGTCCAGGACCAAACATACTTCTGAAGCTTTGAACCCAATATGATTTGCCCCTTCAATGGCTTTTAGCCTATCTTCCATAATTTGGAGTCTATTCTGATCTAGGGAGTCTCCTGATGGGCCATTGGAAGCCTCTCGATACTCATTAGTGCTGGTGGAATGGTTCTCATCAATGGTCAATTTTGGATCCAAGTTCTGCAGAAGGTCAAATAACTTGTCCATCTTACCATTGATTCGGTCGAGTTCTTCTCTTATCGCTTGTTGATTCTGTTCCAACAAGTCCATGAGTCTAGATTGGGCTCGAGTCCGGTAGAGATGTAGGGAAAGCTTATTTGTATCTATTTTTCTGTTGGGGAGAAAAAAAATGAGTTATGTTATGTAGATGCCATGATTATGCATGTCATGAATGTGTTTTTTTATGTACATTTTATGCAAAATAATATGATGGATAATGGAGAAACATTTTTTTATTTATTTATTTTACAAAATTAAAGTGAATGCAATGATGTTGCTAAAAAAGAGAAAATGCATTTTTTTGAAGATTTATTTTTTATTTAGAGGGAAAAAGGAATGAGAAAGGAAAATATTTTTTGAAACTGTGTTTTTTTTTGCAAAGAAGAATAACAAATAATATTTTTTGGAGAAAAATATCATTTATTATTTTTCACAATTTTTGAAATGTGAATGAAAAATAAATGGATAAAGGAAAAACGGGCAGAGTGTGCCCCTTGTGATGTAGGCCGGTATCTCCTTAGATCTTAGGTCATACGACTTTTGTCACGTGGAAAAGAGGATAAAGTATGCTCCTTTTTGTGATATGGGCCGGTAGCTCCTTAAAAGAATCTAGGGTTTATATTAGGTGCCTTTCCATCGGGTGGATTTAAGATACTAATCTAAAAGGTCCCTAGAGCCAAGGGTCCCATTTGAAAATGTTACCACCAATAATAAGTATATTATTAAAGGATGGTTTTTTCTCAAATGGAGCCAAACTTCTAGGTGAGGCTTTCATAGGAACCCACTGGCCGTACGTCCAGCAGAGCACCCATTACACAGCCTCTCCTAACTTAAGGTTCACTCGGGCCCGGGTATAGGGCACCCACTCATAGTGTGTGTAAATAAAGTGTATAAAGTGAAGTGTGTGAAGGAGCAAACTTAAAACTACACGTTGTAAAATATAAAAAATGCAATATATATACATGTCTTCTGCCCTAAGGTTTCAAATACATAAACATACATAGCATATATAAAAAAACAAATGAAAGAAAATGAATCATAAACAAAAATAAGATAAGATAATAAAAAATATATATTTTTTAACGCATGTTTTATATCCTAGGATTCACGTTTCCAAACATATATACAACTAAATGAATAAAAACAAAAGGGAATAATTTATTAAATAAAGCAAACAGATCATATAAACAATCATAGGGCCTAACTCTCTAAAGTCCCCAGTGGAGTCGCCAGCTGTGACAACCACCCTAAAAATTTAAATGGAGCCGCCACCAATATTTTTTTTATAGGAAACATTGGAAAACCTAATTTTTGAATATTTTTGAATAAAAAAAGAAGGTCTTTGTACCAGATTTGGGTCCAGGAGTTGGTTACGCGCAAGGAAGGATTAGCACCCATGCACGCCTATTTTAAAAAAATGGTACCCGTTAATTGCTTGTAAAAAAAAATCGTTTGCCTTTAAAAAATTAATTCCCTTTATCAAATTTTTTAAATAATAAGAAAAAGAACCAAAAAAATTATTAAAAAAAAAAGAAAACATTTTTTATTGTATTTATTATTATTTCATCTCCTTTTAATAAGACAGAAATACAAACTGAAGATAAGAATTACCTCCACAAGTTATTAATTTATTTATTTGAAAAAAAACACTTAAATGAGGAAACAAAATTCAAAAAAACTTTCTATTTTGATTTTAAGTCCCTCATTAATATGATAATTGCAAATTAATCCCTATTTAAAGTTTGGCCCCGTGGGAAGACCAAACCCTAAAACGTGTATGAACAGAAAATTAAAAAAAGGAAGACTTTTTAATTTTTAGCTTTCAGGCACCCTCTTACCATGTATTTACAGTTCAGTACTTTTTTATAACATATTTGCAGTTTAGTCCCTTTTTATCATATATTTACAATTCAGTCCCTATTTAGGGTTTGGCCCCGTTGGAAGGCCAAACCCTGAACCTAATTGCAACCCAAAACGTGGGTACCAACAGAAACAACAACGACAATCACAACAATCAGAAACAACAACAACTGCAGCAACAACAATAATGATAACAAAAATTACAGTAACAATAACAACAAGACGAATGGTACAAACATACGCATCTCAGTCCAGTGTACAAGCCATCGTGAAAGAAAAAATTAAAAAACGAGGAAGAGAATAGGAACCTGGATTTTGGCTTTCCAGAAAACCACAAATGGAAGATGGAAGAGGGAAAGAAAGAAAAAACCTAAACTAAAAATTTCAGCTTTTATGTTTGGGGGGAGGGGGTCTCACGGATCCTCTCCTTCTTGCCGGATTCTACTTCTCCTTCTTCTTCTTCCTCTCTGTCTCTCAGTCTTTTTCTTGTTCTCGCTCAGGTCCTCCTTTCCCATTCGCTTTTGTGTGCTTCCCTTTTATAGGCACAACATCTGCGAAAGATCAACAAACAAATCAATTCAAAATCAAATAAATAAAGATAAGGAGATAAGAAAAAAAATGGAAAACGAAAACCCCTTTTTTTGCATCCGATTTTGTGATTCTATTGGAGATTAAGATGGTAGCTTCAATCCATTTTTCTGGGTGAAGAAGATAACGAAGAGGCCGAGAAACGAGGGAGAGAGATGAGGGAGAGATGGAGGCCGAGATAGGTGGAGAGGATGAGGCTTGGCCGCGGCAGAGGGTTGAGAGAGAGAGAGAGGCAACGGTGGCCTCATTGAGAAGGGGGAAAGAGAGAATTAGGGTTCTGGAGGAGAGAAAATTGGGGCGAAAATGGAGGGTGAGAGAGAGATGGAGGGAGAGAGGTGGAGGATGAGAGAAGGTGGGGGCGAAAATGGAGGAGGGAGTAGCAGCTGGATCATTGAGAGAGAGGAGGGGATAATTAGGTTATCATATTTTTTAGGGCTAAGAAGAAGGTTTGTGCTGAATCCGGGTCTGGGCCGCGCATTGGTTTGGGCCACGCCTCTTGGGAAGGTGCTGGATGCAGCTTGGGGTGCGTGGAGAATGAGGCACGGGGTGCAAGGAGCAAACGGCCAGGGAGAAATACTAAGGGGGGCTGGAAAGAATAAAAAGGGGGTGCGCGTAGAACAGAGCGTTGGGCTGTTGCCTGCTGGGCTGGATCCAGCTTTGTTTATTGCTATTTACACCATCTAATTTTATTTTTTACACACCTCTACTCAAATAAAAAAAATCCCATTTTTCTTATCCATTCTTTTCTTCTCCTTTTTAATCTCTTTTATTATAAAACCTAAAATATTACTTATATTTATTATTACTACTACTAATTAAAATAAATAATAAAATAAAAATTAAAAAGGCCGGACAAAATTAGGGTACTACAGTTAGGAAAATTAATAAGGGTAGTTTGGTCTTTTTGGGGAGAGGGGAGGTGTGAAAATTAAAATGGGGAGGTGGGAAAATGATGGGCCTACTTTTATACAAACAGTTATGGACTTACGCTACCCTATCGAAGACGACATAGGCCCATGTAATGATGCACAAACAAAATGATGGGATTCAGTAATCTGGAGCTAGGCGTAGCTTTCCGGCCGCCAGTCCTCTAATGGTAGAGACAATTGTTTTTTGAGATGGAGTTAACCTTGCTAGGAAAATGAACCTCAGAAGAGTGGTGGTGGAAAGCGACTCATTAGAGCTGGTGAGAGCGTTCAGAAAGGAAGCTCAGAAGGGTGAAATCATTCAAATTGTTGAGGATATCTTGAGTTTCAAAAGTGACCTTGAGAGATGCGGATTTACCTGGACGTCTAGATCGGGTAACAGAGCAGCGCACTTGATTGCTCACCTTATGGCCAACAGGGCGCTCCCCATGACTGGTCGAGCTTTCCTCCAAGCAATCTGCTAGAGGTGCTTCATGAAGAGTCAACTGCGGGATTTAGAGGAGCGATGGAGTTGGAAATCACGAGAGCACTGTTGGAATCAAGTGGATTCAGAAACAATAACCCTTAATTGTTTTGATGATAACAAATGATTAAGAGAACAATTTATCCTCTAATGTGTTTGCTAGTATGCAGAAATCACTATTCATTAGAAGTCGTTGTCTCAGAAGACTTGGTGGAATCTTGAAGTTAACATGACTAAGTCTAGGAGTGATCCTCTGTTTTTATGTTGACGTCACCTTGTGAAGCCTTGCTCTGAAGTTGGTCAACTCCATTTGTTAAGTCAACGCTCTGGTGACTCCTAAGACTAGATTTTGACTTAGTCAACTCTGTTGAACAATCAACTCTATTGGTAAACCAAGCTCCAAAAACTAGCTCTAGTCATTGGTCAACACTTTCAACAAACCGTGGTTAATCTACCTATAGAAGCCTTCGTACATGACCACAAGACTCTGTTGTGAAAGTCCATTGAATTCTACGCTGAAGAACTCAACTCTATTTCAAGCTCACTCTGTAGTGCAGTACTTAACTCTGGTGAATAGTATAGCTCTGGTAGGAAACAGACTGAAGAATATTTGAGGCTACTTCAAGTATTTAAGAGACCTCATTGATTAAGCGTTTTAATGTACGAGGTATCAAAGCTCAAAAGAATGTCAACGATTCTAATCATCAAGGAGACTTGCTCTCGAAGGGTCTCATTTCAAAAAGCCCACAAGAGAAAAAGATTCTAAATTTGTGTGCAGTGCCCAGAATGCTTTATAGAGTCTGGAAAGCGACGTGACCTGCAAAAGCCACAAAACAGGATCTGAGGTTTTGACCTAGGGTAAAAAGAGACGTTGTGTAACAACGGCACTATTCTCAACCCTCGCTATATATATCTTACTTCAGTCACTGAAGTACACCAAGAATTTTGAAAAGAAAGTGAACGCAACAAAGTACGAAGTGATCATATAGTGAACAACCAAGAAATCTTCCAAGTATCTGGGATCACATTGAACAAAGCACTTAACTGTTTTATCCTTTTTGTTTGAAAGTTATTATTTGCACTAAATTTCTTCATTGTAAATCCTCGCTGCGAGAGTTATTTGTGTATTGTTTCAAAGCTCCTTTGAACTTGTATTTAGCCCAGTAGTAGCTGTATTCCTTAGAGGCTTAACTGTACTAAGTCGTTCTAAGAAGTTGTGAGTATAGCCAGTTTGGCAGTATTATACTCTCAAGTGTAATCAGATTGATTATAGTTGAAAAATCCTTCAAGTGTGTGAAGGGACTAACGTAGCTATCAGGTGGTAGTGAACTAGTATAAATCTCTATGTTACTCTTTTCTCTCGACTCTTTACTAACTGCACTGTTTTATTAAAAAGTTGTTTAGAAGAAGTTTTTCATAAACACTTATATTTGCAAAAAGTTTTTAAAACCCAATTCAAACTCCCCTTTCTTGTGTTTTTGCCCCGTTCAATTGGTATCAGAGCTCGGCCTCTTGGTTGAGCACTTAACAGTGTAAGAGGAAAAGATCTTATTCTTTATTCATGGCAAGCAACGAAGCCGGTGGTCACGTTAACCGTCCTCCTTTGTTCACTGGAACAAACTTCGACTACTGGAAAGATAAAGTTAAATCCTTCTTCGAGTCTCAACAACTCGAACTCTGGGATATGGTTCAAAAACAATACACCGAACCAGTTGATTCCAAAGAAAATCTTATTCCTCGGGATAAATGGACAGAAGAGCATAAGAAAGCTTATCAACTACATCAGAAAGCAAGATATTTTCTTATTTGTGCTATCTCCGAGAAGGAATACAAGAAATGCGGAAAAAATGATACCTCCAAGGAAATTTGGGACTCATTGGCCTTGGCTTATGAGGATACTTCCCAAGTGCAAGAAACCAAAGCTAATATCATTGTGAGACAATATGAACTCTTCAAGATGGAAGAGGGTGAAAACATTGAAACTATGTTTGGAAGATTCCAAACACTAGTTCATGGTTTAAAGGTTCTTAAGAAAAGTTATACCACTGCTGATCACGTTAAGAAAATCTTAAAAGGTCTGCCAAAGAAGTGGAAACCTAAGGTCACTGCAATTCAGGAAGCAAAGGACCTAAATATCTTGCGACTTGAAGATCTTCTGAGTTTGTTGAGAGCTCATGAGCTTGAGCTAGATGAAGAAGAACCTCCCAAGAAATCAAAGTCTATTGCTTTGAAGTCTACAAACAAAGTATCTTCCTCCAAAGCTCTACAAACTGAACTAGAAATAGACGAAGCATCATCCGATGAGAGCGATGGAGACACAGACGAAGAAATTTCCTTAATATCAAGGAAAATTCAACGCATGTGGAAAAACAAAGGAAGGTTCAGAAAGCAGTTCCACAAAAAGGACTCAAGGGAAAAGCAAGACTCAAGGGATAAGAAGGACTACAAGGACAAGAGCCAAGTTACTTGCTACGAGTGCAAAAAGCCAGGACATTTCAAGTCTGAATGTCCACAGCTTGAGAAATCAAGGAAAGCTGGTTTTAAAAGCAAGAAGAAGAAAGGTCTCATGGCAACATGGGATGATTCTGAGTCATCTTCATCTGATGATGATGAGGAACACGCAAATATGGCTCTAATCGCTACCATAGGGTCAGACAGTGAAGAAGAAGATGAAAAGGTAGATTCTAATCCATCTTATAATATTGAAATAGCTTTTGATGAACTATTAGATGAGTCTTCCAAACTCAACACTGAGTATAAAGCTTTGAAAAAGAAATTCTCAAAACTTTTAAAAGAATTTCAAATACCTAATGAGGAGAATGAGAAGCTCAAAGCTGAAAATCACCGCTTGGTGAATAATGACTCTAAGGCGAGGAAAAGGTTGAATGCAACTCTTCAAAATATGAAGAGGGATTTCAAAAATTCCTTGTTGAATGTGTTACGCGAAGCAAACAAGCATTTATGATTTGGGGTGTAAGCCAAAATGGCAAAAAGGATCTTGGTTACAAACCAGAGGAACCCACTTTTCAAAACACAAATTTGAAAACCAAAGATATCAACAATTATAGTGAATGTCTGCTTTGTACCTTTTGCAATAAGAAAGGACACATTAGAAGTATTGTTATGAATTAAAAAATAAGAAGGACAAGTCTCCTTCTATAACTAACAAAAGAGGACCCAAAAAGATTTGGGTACCTAAGGACAAAATTATATATGTTGCAGATCTGCTTAGCAATAGAGTTACAACACCAGTCCTGGTACTTGGACAGTGGATGCTCACGTCACATGACGGGAAAAAGGCGTATGTTCCAAGAACTCCAACTTAAAGAAAGTGGAACAGTAGGTTTCGGAGGAAACCAAAAAGGTAAAATCATTGGAAGTGGAAAAGTTGGTGAAAAACTCCTACCTTCTATTGATAATGTCTTATTGGTTGATGGCCTGAAGCATAACCTATTAAGTGTAAGTCAATTATGCGATAGTGGTTATGATGTTGGCTTTAGTAATAATGCCTGTACAGTCAAAAGCAAAAGGGATGGATCCATTTTCTTTAAGGCAAAGAGAAAGAACAACATTTATAAAATAAAACTTTCTGAGTTGGCAAATCAAAATGTAAAATGCCTTTTGTCAGTAGATGAAGAGCAATGGATTTGGCACAAAAGATTGGGTCATGCCAGCTTGAGGTTAATCTCAAAGCTTAACAAGAAAGAACTTGTTAGAGGGCTACCAAATCTTAGGTATCAATATGATGCTCTTTGTGAAGCATGTCAAAAGAGGAAACAGATAAAATCTTCTTTTGAATCTAAAAACACTGTTTCCACTTCCAGGCCACTTGAGCTTTTGCATTTAGACTTATTTGGACCAACTAGGACAACATCTTTGTCTGGAAAGAAATATGGTCTTGTTATTGTTGATGACTATAGTAGATGGACATGGGCAAAATTCTTAGCTCACAAGGATGAGTTATTTGCAATATTTTCTGTGTTCTGCAAACGAGTGCAAAATGAAAAAGGTTTTTGTATTACAACTATTAGAAGTGATCATGGTGGAGAATTTGAAAATGAATCTTTTCAAGACTTCTGTCAAGAGCATGACATCTCTCATAATTTTTCATCTCCTAGAACACCACAACAAAATGGTTTTGTAGAAAGGAAAAATAGATCTTTACAAGAAATGGCCAGAACCATGATTCACGAAACTAATATTGCAAAGCACTTTTGGGCAGAAGCAGTAAACACTGCGTGTTATATTCAAAATAGAATCTATATCAGACCTATCTTGAATAAGACTCCTTATGAATTGTAGAAAAGGAAGAAAACCCAACATTTCATACTTTCACCAATTTGGATGTGACTGCTTTGTTCTTAATTCAAAGGACAGTCTTGGAAAATTTGATTCAAAATCGCACAAAGCTATCTTTTTAGGATACTCTGAACGCTCTAAGGCTTACAGAGTATTCAACAAAGAAACATTAATTGTTGATGAGTCTGTGCATATGAGATTTGATGACAAGAAGCCTGACAATGAAACGTCAGAGCTAGAGCTAGATGAAGTCCTTTCAGATCTACAGATTAGCAAAGAAACAGATGAAGGTGTCACAGGTGCTGACTCGGATTCTATGTATGGTGATAAGACCCAAGAAGAACCAATAACAGACTGGAAGTTTAAACCTCATGACCCAAAGGACCAGATTATCGGCGAACCAAGTGATAGAGTTAGAACAAGATCATCTCTCAAGGAACACTCTGACTTTGCTTTGCTGTCGAAAATAGAACCCAAAACAATTGATGAAGCACTAACAGACGATGGATAGATACTGGCTATGCAAGAAGAGCTCAATCAATTTTAGAGGAATGATGTTTGGACGCTCGTGCCTCCTCCAGAGGATAAGCAAGCCATTGGAACTAAGTAGGTCTTCAAAAACAAACCTGATGAGGATGGCAAAGTGGTAAGAAACAAGGCAAGTTGCTCAAGGGTATTCACAAGAGGAATGACTATACTGAAACCTTTGCTCCAGTAGCTAGACTTGAAGCTATAAGAATATTATTATCATTTGCTGCACATCATGGCATTACTTTATATCAAATGGATGTGAAAAGTGCATTTTTAAATGGTTTTATAAGTGAGGAAGTATTTGTGATACAACCACCTGGATTTGAAGATATTGCTTATCCAGAACATGTCTTCAAACTTAAAAAGGCTCTTTATGGTCTTAAACAAGCTCCAAGAGCTTGGTACGATAGATTGAGTTCCTTTTTAATGTTAAATGGTTTTGAAAGAGGACATGTGGATACTACCCTCTTTAGAAAATCATCTAAGAAGCATTTCATTATAGTTCAAATATATGTAGATGATATTATCTTTGGTGCTACTAATGAATTTTTGTGTGAGGAATTTTCTAAGCTTATACAGAATGAGTTTGAAATGAGTATGATGGGAGAATTAAAATTCTTCCTTGGTATTCAAATCAAGCAATGTCAAGATGGAACTTACATCCATCAAACTAAATATGTGAGAGAACTCCTAAAGAAGTTCAAGCTTGGGCAAACCAAACCTATGAGCACACCAATGCATCCAACATGTGCTCTCGGCAAAGATGAATCGAGTAAAAAGGTAGATCAAAAGGTGTATAGAGGCATGATTGGCTCACTCCTTTATCTAACTGCCTCAAGGCCTGATATTATATTTAGTGTTTGCTTATGTGCAAGATTCCAATCTGATCCTAGAGAATCTCACTTAACTGCCGTTAAGAGAATCTTTAGGTATCTCAAAGGAACTACTAACCTTGCTTTGCTTTATAAGAACTCAGAAAATTGCAAGCTAGTAGGTTTCTGTGATGCTGAATTTGCAAGAAATAGAATTGAAAGAAAAAGTACAAGTGGTGGCTGCCAATTTCTTGGAGCAAACCTTATCTCTTGATCCAGTAAAAGGCAAAGCGCAATTGCACTATCAACTGCAGAAGCTGAGTATATATCTGCTGCAAACAGTAGCTCACAACTACTATGGATGAAGTATCAACTTGAGGACTATCAGATTAAAGAGAGTAACATTCGTATATACTGTGATAATACTTCCGTTATATGTTTAACTAAAAATCTTATTTTGCATTCACGAGCTAAACATATTGAAATTAAGCATTATTTCATTAGAGACTATGTTCAGAAAGGGATACTTGAAATCAAATTTATTGATACTAACCATCAATGGGCAGATATATTTACAAAACCCCTTGCTGAAGATAGATTCAACTTTATAAGAAAGAATTTAAACCTTTATCTTATAAAGGAATGAGTGTTTAATCTGAATATGGTTGACTCTGGTTGACTATTTGACTCTGGTTGACTATATGACTCTGTCCTGGCACACACGCTCTGTTGTCACACACGCACCTCTGATGGGATACATGTTGACTCTGCTTGTGTGTTGACTCTGTTCACATATTGACTCTGGTTGCATGTTGGCTCTGTTTATTAATTTATTAATTGCTATTCTTTATTATTTTTTATTAACTGTTCATATTCATGAATCTGTTGCTCTTTAAAACAAAGTTGCCTCTGGGAATCTTTGTGTACACGTGTCTCTCTGATACTGGTTGTTGCGTTAGTAGATAGTATTTACTCTTACTGAGTCATTATTGCTTTTACTGCACGAGGACAGTTTTACCGCGCCTATTTAATTCTGAGTATGGCACGCTTCATTTTTGAAATGACAAAGTTTTTAATTCATTTATTTTGGTAACTGGTAAAGGCGGTTTGCCTTCTCAAATGCGTTTAATACCCACTCACTCACTCACTTCACCCATTACCCACACTATCTTTAAGAGAAGTCCACACGTTTTCTGAACCCTAAATCCATTTCTCTTCTGCTCGCTCTCTGCAACTCTCTCTGCTTTTGCAATGGCTGCACAACAACAACAACAACAACAAGTTCAAGGTCCTGAGGAGGAACCTCAAGTTACTCTACAAAACTTACAACCACATGAGCTGAAGGTGTCGGTGGAACACCAAGTGAACTTTGGAGATTTAGCTCATGAAGGGTACGCTTTCAGAGATGATTTTGTTGAAATGGGAATAATGGACTTCTTTCTCATAGACAACTACCCGGTTTATGAGAATCTAGTCAAAGAATTCTGTATGTATGCATGGAGTAAAGACAGAACCATCCACAGTTATGTTCAAGGAAGGCGCATCTTGGTAACCCAGGATTTAATTGCTGATATCAATAAATGCCCTAATAAGGGAGCTATTGCCGACGAAGACTGGGAAAAAGATGCTGGTGGCTGGAATGTTGTCAATGACACAATCTTTGAGAAATCTGGTGGAACCAAGGCCGTGGATATGAAGAATTGGTTCAGGGTGCTCTTCAGGATTATCATGCACTGCTTGGTACCCAAATGCAGATGTCTGGATACCGTTAGCAGATCTACAAGTTCATAATGTGGTATTATGAACTAAAAGCTAAGATCAATCTTCCAAATCTCATTTTTGACCACCTGAGACTAGATTTGATATACTCCAGAAAAGGGAAGAATGCAAATATTCCCTATGGAAGGTTGCTTTCTGCGATTATGGAAAATCAAGGCCTGATTAGGGAGCTTCAAGGGCTTAACACTGAGGAAGCTGGACTTGCCCTGAAGACAATGGTGGTACCCACATTCTCAAGTGAAAATCTGAGAAGAATGAAACTTCTTTCAACAGCAGTAGTTGCTGAGATTTTACGGGAAGAAGAAGGTGGAAGGAAAGCGATGAAAAGGAAAGAAGAAAGTGGTTGATCTTTGGAAGTATCAGATCTACCAGAGAGTCACCGAAGCACCGGAATTCACATTGCCTCGTAACCTCTCAAGATGTACATCCAAATGTATGCCTTCATGGACGTTGATATGTCTGAAGAGGTAGAGGAGAAGAAGAATGTTCTTGATGAAATGATAGCCAAAAATCAGGAAGAGTGCTAATTTTTCATCAGAAACTCAGAGAGGAAAGGCTACGGAGAGAAGCTGCTGCAGCTGCAACTGTCCCTCCTGCTGTTGCCCCCAGAACCTCCATTACTATTGCACCTGCTCAGAAACCGAAAAGAATAATCAAGACTGCTAACCTCCCAGCAGCAAAGAGAACTAAGGTACTGGATAAAGTTTTTGATCTGTATGATGCTACTTACCAAACTGGTTTTTCTCCCATTGGTTCTGCTGTCTTAGAATCTGTTCTGTCAAACCCTATGCTTCCTAACCAGATACCTCCACTTACTCCACAGTTGCCTAAATTGTTTCCCCAATCTTCCAAACCTGTCCCTAAACCAATTCCTTCACAACCCAAACCTGCACAACCTAAGAAATCTTCTAAATTACCCACACTTCCTGGACTCTCTGATACCTCTGACTCTTCTTCAAATGACAGTGAAGAAAATCATGAACCTTTGAGACCCAGACAGAGACCACAACCCCGAGTTCAATTTCCTTACATTGAACCACCTGCGGTTAAGCTACCTAATACCTCCTCTTCTGTTCCTCAATCCCTTTCACAACCCTCCAAAATACCTTCACCTCAACCTCCATCACCACCTAGACCTGCCTCACTTCCCTCTGCTCCACTTGACCTTAACCTACCCCTCCAAACCGAACCCACACTTGAATCTGAAACAGAACCTTAACCTTATTCCCAGGAATCTTCCTGCTCTGAACCTGAGTCTGTTTTGGCCATTGAGACACAACCCCTCTCAATATTGCAACCTGTATCTGCTCCCTCCTTCAGACTCCTTATACTTGTACCTTTTCTGCCTCAATCCCTTACACCACCTCACTCACCTCTGTTGGCAGAACCTGTTACTACTGCGATATCTATGGACATAGATGAGATAGCAGTCACTGTTATGATTGCCTATGCTTCTGATGTTGCCATCATTGATCCTCCAACTCTGTTTCTGCAAGCACCCCCTGGACCAGCTATTCAGATTGGGTGTGAACCCTCACCAGATCACAGGAAAGCAACTGTAGTGCCTGAAAGGTATCCTCACCCGATTGCTACTTTTGAGTGCCTTAAGGCTCAAATAAACTGTGAGGATAAAGATTGCAAAATTATGGAAGCTGCAAGAATTGATGAAGTCAACTCTGTGCTGGCGGAAGAGAACAGACTTGCAAATTGGCAAAGTGTGCACTATTGGTTTGAAGTTAACCAAAAGGATCAACTTGAAAGGAACAGAAGGTGGTTTACGACTATGCAATGGAAACAGCAAGTACCTCAACAGGAAATCACTCCTGTAGTGTGGGAACCTGAACCTGCTCCTGCAGTCTCTCCTACTTCTGCACCTGAGTCTGAATCAGAACCTGTCACTCCACCTCCTGCTGCTACTGCACTAGTGGTTCAACAATCCACTTCTGGGTCTGTCTCTGCCTCTGCAAGCCATTCAGTTTTGATTCCTCAGGCAGTCTATGAGAGGCTTGTTGATGACAGTAATAAATTTTCAAGGTTTATGGAAGCCACTGAAAGGCACTTTGAAGAGTCCGACAGAAGGCATGATATGCTGGCTACTCTATTGCAAGAGATTTTGGCCAAGATGGACAAGCCATAGAAAACCTTAGGCTTTTTCTTCTTCTTTTTTTTTTAGCCCTTTATGTTCGTGTGTTCTCAGTATTTTCTTTTGTACACTGATAATTTTTGTTTAATGAAACTGTTTTGGCACTTTCTGTCTGGTTTAACTTTATCATCATTATAATGTTTTGACTGTGATGTTCTTTATTTCTGTCTTCATCTTTTTGTCTGATGACAAAAGGGGGAGAAGAATATAGAGATATAGAGTAATTGATGAAACTGATGTATCAACCAAGTGTCACTATGCATTGCAATTCCTGC
This sequence comes from Calophaca sinica, assembly GCA_037113605.1. Taxonomy (NCBI): domain Eukaryota; kingdom Viridiplantae; phylum Streptophyta; class Magnoliopsida; order Fabales; family Fabaceae; genus Calophaca; species Calophaca sinica. The sequence continues at coordinate 15,958,158 of CM073737.1, forward strand.
ATCATTAACTCTGATATATTAACGTTGTTATTTATCTATGTATGCTCTGATACTGTATTGAATATGGCCTGACATCTACACTTAGAAAATATTTATGTGTTTAATTTAGGGGGAGCCTCTGAAATTATCTTAAACAAATATTTTTCTAAAAACAAATTGTTCATCAATATATGTATTTGTCATCATCAAAAAGGGGGAGATTGTTGGAATCAAGTGGATTCAGAAACAATAACCCTTAATTGTTTTGATGATAACAAATGATTAAGAGAATAATTTATCCTCTAATGTGTTTGCTAGTATGCAGAAATCACTATTCATTAGAATTCATTGCCTCAGAAGACTTGGTGGAATCTTGAAGTTAACATGACTAAGTCTGGGAGTGATCCTCTGTTTTTATGCTGACGTCACCTTGTGAAGCCTTGCTCTGAAGTTAGTCAACTCCATTTGTTAAGTCAATGCTCTGGTGACTCCTAAGACTAGATTTTGACTTAGTCAACTCTGTTGAACAATCAACTCTGTTGGTAAACCAAGCTCCAAAAACTAGCTCTGGTCATTGGTCAACACTTTCAACAGACCGTGGTTAATCTACCTATAGAAGCCTTCGTACATGACCACAAGATTTTGTTGTGAAAGTCCATTGAATTCTACGCTGAAGAACTCAACTGTGTTTCAAGCTCACTCTGTAGTGCAATACTTAACTCTGGTGAACAGTATAGCTCTGGTAGGAAACAGATTGAAGAATATTTGAGGCTACTTCAAGTATTTAAGAGACCTCATTGATTAAGCGTTTTAATGTACGAGGTATCAAAGCTCAAAAGAATGTCAACGATTCTAATCATCAAGGAAACTTGCTCTCGAAGGGTCTCATTTTCAAAAAGCCCACAAGAGAAAAAGATTCTGAATTTGTGTGCAGTGCCCAGAATGCTTTATACAGTCTGAAAAGCGACGTGACCTGCAAAAGCCACAAAACAGGATCTGAGGTTTTGACCTAGGGTAAAAAGAGACGTTGTGTAACAACGGCACTATTCTCAACCCTCGCTATATATATCTTACTTCAGTCACTGAAGTACACCAAGAATTTTGAAAAGAAAGTGAACGCAACAAAGTACGAAGTGATCATACAGTGAACAACCAAGAAATCTTCCAAGTATCTGAGATCACAATGAACAAAGCACTTAACTGTTTTATCCTTTTTGTTTGAAAGTTATTATTTGCACTAAATTTCTTCATTGTAAATCCTCTCTGTGAGAGTTATTTGTGTATTGTTTCAAACTCCTTTGAACTTGTATTTAGCCCAGTAGTGGCTGTATTCCTTAGAGGCTTGACTGTACTAAGTCATTCTAAGAAGTTGTGAGTATAGCCAGTTTGACAGTATTATACTCTCAAGTATAATCAGATTGATTATAGTTGAAAAATCCTTCAAGTGTGTTAAGGGACTAGACGTAGCTATCAGGTGATAGTGAACTAGTATAAATCTCTGTGTTACTCTCTTCTCTCGACTCTTTACTAACCGCACTGTTTTATTAAAAAGTTGTTTAGAAGAAGTTTTCATAAACACTTATATTTGCAAAAAGTTTTTAAAACCCAATTCAAACTCTCCCTTTGTTGTGTTTTTGCCACGTTCAAGCACATGGGAATAGGTGCGAAGCATATGCACAGAGTAATATCGCTACAAACTGATAGATATGATATTCCCTAGCTTCGACTCCAGGTTGTCTGAACAGGGCATGGGAGAGAGGCGACTCTTCCGAAAATTAGGTTTGGTGAGGCTCCGCTTGGTTCATCTGCAGATTGATAGAGAAAAGTCTTAGGGTTCTGGTCAAAATAGGCTTTTTGTACTTGGTGCTTCAGTTGCTTGTATGTGTTGGAGTTTAGTTTGTCTAGAATGTGTGTATCTAGAGACTTTTTCTGGGGCTCCCTCGGTTAATATGGTCCATGTACCCCAGAATGGGAGTAAGTACCAGATCTAATTCCCTTAGTGGTTGTATAGCCCATTGGGCTTTGTTGTGTTGGTTAATGAAGTTTATCTCGACAAAAAAAAAAGTAAATATAACCCCTATTGTTAGTACCGTACACCCTCGTCAGCTTCTTTTTTCCCCAAAAAAATACCGTCAGCTTCTTTTTTTCCCCAAAAAAATACTCATGTCTGTAAATATATTTACAGACATGATATACTCAGCTCGCATGTGAATTAGCCGTCTGTGATGTCATTTACGGACAATTCATAACCTTTACATATATTTCTGGACCCATAGAAAATAACTTCCGTGAGTTTAAATACGAACATGTTCCAAAAATGCTCTGTAAATATAGTTTCGGACACGTTCAATAGGCATCCAGAAGCATATTGACGGACAAATCCTACACTTGGAAAAATCAGACAACATTAAAACATTGTGCTCAATATTTGTGTTGATCCTACTCCACAGTAGTAATACAGTACTTCAAGTAAACAGATATTCACATTTGTTGCATCCAAAATGGTCTGGGGCCAAGTCACTCTTGGTATGCAAACCAATTGGTGGTTCCCACCATCTTTTACGTACACTGTTGAGCCATCTATTAATGATAAACATCCAAACTCGTGTTTTTTAGTGCTTAGTGTTTATATTCCTCAATCCAAGTTTCAGACAAGGGTATAATGTTGCCTGTTAGGCTGATGTCCTTAATGACCAACCTGTGAAACACTTGTTGAACAACTACTGCAAGTCATGGGTGAAGCCGTTTAGTTGTTTTAAATATGTATGTCATATGCAGAACTTAATTACTTAACATTTCATTTTGGCTGCTAAATGAGAATATATGAATGAAATATCCATTTTAGTTGCTAAATGAGAATATATGCATGAAAAAAGTATACATATGTTTAGATATATGCACCAACGAAGGATGCAGGGGAACACTGGTATTTAATGGTAGTTGATATGGAGTATCGCCATATTTACCATCTGGACTGTAATATTCAGTTGGATCGCGTTGCACAGCGTAATGCAAACATGAAGAAAGTGGTAATGATGACATCTTAAGTATGATTACATATGTAAACAATATATTTCATTCATTATACTAATGTAAGACTTTTCAAATACAGTGCAAGGTATTGGCAGAGATCATGATCTTACAGTTTGGAGTGATAGAATTTGCTTACAACCTAGAAGGAATGGAAAAATGGGAAATCATAAAGGCCAAGGGCATACCAAAAAATGCCTAAACCAATAAGAAAGGGGCTGCTATTATTTTAAGATTTTAATATTTCAGTTAGGCTATGTTTAGTTTACGAGAGAAATTGTGAAGACGGGGTATGAAAAGGGAGAAAAATATGAGAAATATGGTAGATTTAAGGTATTGATTGGAATAAGAGAAAGAGAACAGAAAAAGAGAAGAGAGAAGTGTTGATTATTTTTTAAAAGATAAAAATATCCTTAACTAAAAAACTGCACAGTATATTATTAAAATGGGTAATGTTGGAAAAAGTAAACAAAATTTGTTCACCGTTCCATTTATCGGCACATGAACGAAGAAAAAAAATGCCATGGGACCCACCTATTTTTTTCTTTCTCACAAATTTTGCTGAACCAAACCGTAGAAATTCTTCATTTCTCGCCAAACTCTCTCGTATCAATCTCTCTCGCAGCATTTTAGCCTCAACCAATCAGACCATTAAGGAACATCGATAATGATTGCTGCTACATACAAAATAATAAAGCATTTTATATCTGCAATGAGGACTCAGCTCTGTGGATGCTTGAATGGATGCATATAGGGGATGGATTTACTCCAAATCTGCCTGGAGCGGCAAGTGCATTCAATTGATATGTTAACAATGATCATGGAAAGCAAAAGCGCATTATTTTAGCATAGAAACTCAATTTATTTTCACATGTTAGATCTGAAATTCGAAAATATTTGAAAATCGAAAAATCACCGATTGAAATTACTGAGATGAGTCGCGGACTAGGTCGCTCTCTTTAAGACGTTGCGCAACCTTCTAAGGTGCAAGCAGTGCTATCAACCACTGGCCCCCAAGATAAAACAAATTTCCATTTAAAATTCAATTCGCTGCGGAGGAAATTCGTTCATAGATAATACACCTTCAGTATGGTATTAAACGTTGTTTGCACACGTTGAATGAAGAAAAAAACCGGGAGAGAGAAGAGAATTACTCGGTAAGTGCGTCGAGTTTTGGGGTGTACTAAAAAATAAATACACCCCAAGGCCCAAGCCCGGCCCGACGGACGGCGGCGGCGCGCGCGTGTGTGGTGGTCACTTTGTGTGCGTCCTTTCCCGTTTATAAAACTAGGTACCCCTTGGGGCACATCCCAAGGTGGTGAGCTCCACATATATAAACACTCATAAAGTGTCTATTCTCTCCTATGTAGGACTTTCCAATTTTTTCAATTCATTACTTCAAGTTCCAACTTCACATAGTGCAGCTAAACGAACTAGTTGCGAGAATGGAGATGGCTCTGGATCTTGTCATGGGACCACACAATGAGATCAAGAAATCAGTGGAGGCAAGGGATGAGGAATATTGGAACAAACTGGCCCTTAAAAGGTCGGACTGAGGAAGTGGGAAGTATATAAGTGGTTATTTTGTTGCCATGATTGCATATCCACATGTTTTACTACCGTAGCCTAGTATCCATTATCCACTACTAGCGGCAATCCGTGCCCGTCTTTTCGCATTTTTATTGCACTATAGTATTTTATATTATTATTATTTTTTTATTGTCCACAACATATTTGTCGTATGTGAGAGAGAGGAGCAGTTACATTTGTTGGTGTTAATTTCTTTGAAGGTGCAGCAGTTTAAAAAAAAAAATTTAAATTTACAAAACAGTTAATTGAAGGGTAAAAGTGGAAACCAAATTAGTACACCAAAAAAACGGTTACCTTACCTTGTTCTCTTTATATAATGGTATAGATGTGTGTTTCATTTTGTTACAAGTGGTTAGTTAATTTGTTTATTTTTTGACAAATAAAATCACTAAATTACTTTTTCGAAATAGTCATTGCAATATATTTTTATTTCATTTTGATTCTTTTTTTTTTAGTCACTATGATATATGTGTTTTTTGTTTTAGTTCTCCTAATATTTGGTTCATATTCAAAACAGTCTTTACATGATAGGGACTAAAACAAAAAAATATATGTTATAAGGACTACAGTGGAAAAAAAAAGCATATTACTGAGACTTAGATGAAAAAAGTATATTACAATGCTTAAAACAAAAATGGAACAAATTTAAATTTATATATATTATAGGGATGAAATCAAAAAAATAATTTTAGAAGGACTGAAACGTAAAAATGAGTATATTATAGGGACCAAAAACTTATATAATATAAAAAAATTAATCAAATGTGTTAAATATTACATCAAAGCCATGTATCATTACAGACAAAAAGATTATGTTTAATGGGTTATTTGACATTAATAATATATACTACAATCTATAAACTAATCTATTAATTTAGATTATAACAAAAAGATTCGAGATATTACTATAAAATAATTCATTTAAAATCTGAGTAAATTTATAATTAATACTTAAAAAATTATGTTATTATTCTTAAATATGTCATTTCATTTCGGCAATTAAGTGATGTATTATTCATGTGAAAATATTGAACAACTCAGGGTATTGGCATAAAAAGCCTGGGTATAACATCATATTATCAAACCAGTAGGAAGAATGTTAGAAACATTCATTTCAAACCTCAAGATATATTGTTTAACACAACAAATTACATGTATGAGAAAAATCTTGGACAGCTCAAAGGTTCGTAAACTTAGAATTTATCATTGAACTACATAAGTCTCGGTCCTATAAATAAAAAGGATTGTATATGTGATAACCTTACCCAGATTCTGTTTACAGTATATATGGATCAATTGCTTAAATAAATACCCTGTGTCGGGAAGGGGTCAGACAATTTAACTTCATAAAATTTTAAAATCGTTTGGTGACAATCTCCCCTTCAAATATTTTTCCATGGTCTCTTACAATCTAAAAAATTTAATCACATTAACTAATTAACAATAACACAAGAGTAGGTAATTTTTTTACAATAACACAAATAAACAATTTGCAGTTTACAAGCAACCACGGACATCGAACCAATAGAATGAACCACATTTTACAAGCAACAGATCTCAATTAACAAGCAATATGAAATTAGGCCTGAAATCAACAAGAAGCTACAGAACACCACGGTCAGGAACCTCTTTTTCCAAGAGAAATTTGAAATTATGAGAAATTAGGTTTAGAAGTTAGGCGACGGCTAGCATGAACCATTTAGGCAAATGTTCTATGATGGTCAAAGAAAATTTAAATTTTAAAAAACTCGTTCGCTCGTTAAATTAAAAATGAACAGTCAAAAATAAAAAAGAATACTATACTCTTACCGATAAACTTGTGGATGAGGTCCGAAATATAAATTTTGGGCGCAAAAAATGATCCAAATTATATTGTCAGTGTAAAATACTGTCCAGAATTCAGTAGAATTTTAAACCCAAATTTTTACTATAGCCTGTTATGATATAATACGTTTGATATATTAATTTACTTTCGTGAAATTCACTCATTTGATCATAGATTAAAAATACAGTTAACCTTGTGTTAATAGGACAAATTTAACAGTTAACTGTATTTTTAATCTATGATCAAATGAGTGAATTTCACGAAAGTAAATTAATAGATCAAACGTATTATATCATGACAGACTATGGTAAAAATTTGGGTTTAAAATTCTACTGAATTCTGGCCAGTGGGTCAATGTTTGGGTTCGGTCGATTCTGGGATGAAAAATGCCACTCCTATGAAACCGAGTTAAATAAATAGCCATCCACTCCTGTCCATTTGCTGGTGTGATTTGGTCGGGTTCCAGATGAATTGGGTGACGGACCGGATCGAACGGTTATGTACGGTGGAGTGAAGCACAGAGGCAGCAACGCCACCACAAGTGAAATAGATGGCGGTGTCCAAGGGTCGCGTGAAGGCATGGACCACGCGTTTCTGAGCAACCAACATGGCGGCAGCATCCATCAATCTGTCACGCATCCTTCATCGTCGTGAGAGAATGTAACTTTGGAGATGTATCATGAGAGTTGATCTAAGAGCATCCACAATGCTGGGTGTCTTACCAAGTATCTTAGCCCAAATAAATGGGCCCAAATTCATTTTTTCATGCCACGTCAGAAATGGATATCCAAACCCGTTTTTTCCTCCAACGCTAGTATCTAATCTTAAATTGACACTCATTAAAATTAAAATATTTTTAATCCACAGATCAGAACGTTCGAGAGAGAGAGAGACGTTGGTTCTTCCTCATCTCCTTCCCTCATCTCCTTTCTCTCGCCGCTTCTTCCTCCCTCCATCAAAGAACTCTCCTCCTTATTCATCTCCCTCGGCCTCATCCTCCACCATCCCCTCGCTCTCGGTCCAACGCCGCCATCAACCGCACCACCACCGCACCTGTAACGCCGCCATCGCAGAGCACCTTCGCCGCCATGATCTCCCCCAACTAGAGCTCGCCGCCATCATCAAGTCCCAGATCTCGCGTTCAACTCTCCATTCCGTCCAGATCTCGCCTTCAACTCTTCAGATCTCATCCTCATCTTGTCAAATCGCGCCAGATCTCGCCACCATCTCCGGTCAAGGCACCACCATCTCCAGTCAAGGCACCATCTCCGGTCAAGGCAACATCAGATCTTCTGTTTTTTTAAAAAAAAAAATTACATTTTTTGTTTCTGAAACGTTGAATCAATTTTTTTTCCCTCTTGGTTCTGTTTGGGGTATGCAGCTGGTTTTGTTTGTGTATGTTGAATATGTTCTGTTGAATCAAAACGTTAGATCTTCTGTTGTTGAATATGTTCTGTTGAATGTGAATCTGTTTTTTTCCCACTCGTTTTGGATGATTTTCTGTGATGATGTGTGAGAAAAAAATAATTTTTAAAGATAAGATACGGTTGTTGAGGGTTGGCGAGAGAAATGTCGTAAATGATAAGAAATGGCACGTCAGCAAACTCCAACGCAAGTTTCTTATATCTGCCGTTCCATATAGTTTAGCAACGGGGTAGTTTACCCCGTTAAAGATGCTCTAAGTATGTGAAATGGGAGTGAGACTCAGACACAGCTAATTTATTTTAGATGCATTGAACCTTAAAAAAAGAAAAGAAAAAAAAAGGTATGATAAGAAACAGAGCAAGTGTGATGGACATTGATATTAATGTATGTGCACGGTAACAGAGAAAAGCAAGTGAATGGTTAATGATGAGGTGTTAGTCACTCCATCAATTTTGTAGGGACCAAATTGACATTAAGATATAAATCACAGGGATCTATTTGCTAATAACTGACTAAATTGAAGAACAATTTTGAAACTCTGTTAACAGATAAAATTGATGGAAGGACGTAACTGATACACTTTTTCAAAATACAAGAACTAATTTAGAATATTGATAAAGTAAGTACCGAACTGATTTTTTTTAAAATTTCAAGAACCAAATTGGTGATTAACTCAATAAAAAATTATTACCGGTTATATATATATATATATATATATATATATATATATATATATATACAAAAGTCTTTTTTGATCTATCTGGTAGTACTTACTTATTATTCTTTACTAAAACTTTGTGGCCATGATTATTTAAAAAGGATATTAAAACTTTATAAATCTGCTGGTAAGTACTCAACTGATTACTCAAATAAAATGTTTACCCGTGCATGATACAGGTCACTCATACTAGTATATATTACAATCTATAAACTAATCTATTAATTTAGATTATAACAAAAGGATTCAAGATATTACGATAAAATAATTCATATAAAATCTGAGTAAATATATAATTAATACTTAAAAAAAATTATGTTATTAGTCTTATATATGTCATTTCATTTCAATAAAGTTGAGTAAAAAAGACGTCAATATATATTACTAAATAATAACTACAAAAATAGAAGTATATATTTTTTATAACTAAAATTTAATATATTATTATTAAGTTCAAGTATTAAATAAGACTGTGTTAACCCTTTAATATTCACAACTTATGAATATTAACATAATTATGTTGATAGTAAATAGCACTTAATATTGTAGATAACAAATGTTAGTAAATATCAAATGGTAGTAGTAGTAGTAGTACTACTACTACTACTATTTAATAATAAGTTTTAAATATATGTTTATTCCTTGCAAATATAGCATTTTTTAGTTTTGGCCCTTGTAAATTTTTTTTTGATTCCCTCCCTGCAAAATCATGAGCCATCATTTTTTGTCTCTGACATGATCCTTTGTTGCAAAAACGCTGATATCGCAAACAGAAGATGTGAATACATGCCTTGACAGGATGGTTTTGATGATTGACAAAAGGGAGCTTTGCAAATAGTCAACCGTGCAAAAAGTGGAAAAGAATACCAAGACGCGTATCAAGAATGATAGTTTCTCAAGTCTTTGGGTTTTGGGTATTTATTTATTTTTATTAAGACTATTTGTAAGTAGTAATAAAAAGCTCTCAATTAAAAATAAATCACACACACACAAAATGAATTTTATTCTAAAAGTGATTTTATGATATTCATAAATGTCGAGCTGAGGAGGTCGCGTGCCGAGCTGTGAGGAGGTCGCGTGCCGAGCTCTTGTCAAGTGCCGAGCTGAGGTCGCGTGTCGAGCTGAGGTCGTGTGCTGAGGTCGCGTGTCGAGCTGAGGTCGTGTGCCGAACTGAGGTCGCGTGCCGAGCTCTTGTCAAGTGCCGAGCTGAGGTCGCGTGCCGAGCTATGGTCGCGTGCCGAGCTGACTCCGTGTTTTTCAAACTATGAAAATCAAATTCCGGATTGAGCATAGCAACGGCGATTTTCCTTTTAAATCTTTGCAACGACAAATCCTTTTAATAATCAAAACGCAACGGGCAAATCCTCAACGGACAAATCTTTTTAAATATGACGCTCCTCCATTGCCTATATAAACACAGCTCGTGAGCTTTGTAAATATACAACAACGCAGTGCTTAATTTTTGTGCCAAAAACTCTGTCAAATATTTTTCATCACTCACACTTATTTGAGCACAATTTTCTGAGAGCCTTTTATTCTACATAATTTGAGTTGTATTATTTGAGCTTCAATTTGTTATATCTGCACTATTGAGTGTATCTTTCTCATCTCATTTTATTTGCGAAAATCATTTCTTTTTGGGTAGGAATCCCAAGGTGTTCATAGAGAGGTGATATCTCTTGAACGTATTGCTCTGGTATAGAGTTGTAAAGGTTTCTAGCTGAACCTGATTTAAAAGCTAGTGATTTAGTGAAAATCCCATAGTGCTTTGCTTTGGGGACAGGGCGTAGGCCACAGGGTGTTTGGTGGCGAACTCAGTATAATTTGTCGCTTGCTCTTCTTTGCTCTCTGTCTCTTTATCATTCAAGCACTTTATTTATTTTTGTTCTTTATTTATTCTTTCGGTCATTTATTTTCTGTCATTTATTTTATTGCAATTTTTAATTCAGTAATTTATCTGTAATTTTTAGATAAGCACCGCTATCACAATTCACCCCCCTCTTGTGTTTGAAGTCACTTGTCAATAAGTGGCATCAGAGCTAGACTCTTGTATAAAGGACTTAACCGTCTCAAGAGAATGACTTCAAACAATTACGAGGAACTTCCATGAAACAGACCCCATTTTTCAATGGTGAGGGGTATGGTTATTGGAAGGATAGAATGCAAATCTTTCTTGAGGGTGTTGATCTTGATATTTGGGATCTTTGTAGAAAATGGTTCATTTGTCCCCACTCAATCAATTAATGATGCAAGGTAGACAAACCAAGATCACTTTGGACCGAAGATGATAAGAAAGGTCCAATACAATTTGAAAGCTAAGAACATCATCACTTCTGCTTTAAGCTACGATGAGTTCTATAGGGTCTCAAATTGCAAGACTGCTAAAGAAATGTGGGACACCCTTCTATTGACCCATGAAGGTACTACCGAGGTCAAGAGGGCTCGAATGAACACATTAACCCATGAGTATGAGTTATTTAGGATGAAACCAAGTGAAAACATACAAGATATGCAAAAAAGGTTCATCCATATAATAAACCATCTCAGAGCTCTTAGGAAAGTCTTCAGTAATGAAGATTTAATTAATAAAGTTCTTAGATGTTTAAATCGAAACTGGCAACCCAAGGTCACTGCTATAGCTGAATCTAGAGACTTATCTTCTATGACCTTGGCTACTTTATTTGGAAAATTGCAGGAACATGAACTTGAACTAAATCGTCTCATGGAAAGCGAAGAAGCTGATAAGAAAAAGAAAGGGCTCGCCCTCAAAGCAAGCATTGAGGAAACTGACGATGACGAATGTGATTTCCTCGAAGATGAAAATAATGAGGAAAACATGAGTCTAATGGTTCGCAAATTCAAGAGGTTCATGAGACTCAGAAACAAAGGTAAGTTCCCAAGCTCTCAAAAGAAAAGTGATGAAACAACTTCTTTTAATCCTACCTGCTACAAGTGTGGAAAGAAAGGTCACATAAAACCCGATTGTCCTCAAAACCAAACGAGGAATGAGAAATTTGAAAAGAAACCACCAAAGGATTCGAAGGGAAGAAGAGCTTACATTGCCTGGGATGATAATGATATGGATTCTTCTGATGAATCTGAAAATGAAGAGGCTCACCTTAGTCTAATGGCAAATCATGATGAAGATGAGGTAATTTTTATGATCCTGACTCTCCTTTAACTTATGATGAATTACTTGCTGCTTGTGAAGAATTCAATAATGAAACGATTAAACTTGGAAAAATTGTTCGTTCTTCTAAGAAAACCATCTCTTCTCTTGAATCAAAAATTGAAATTTTAAACAAAGAGATAGTGATTCTTAAAGAAAAACAAGTTGCTGTGATTGAAACTTCTCCTCCCATATCTTGTGAAAATAAAAAAGATGAAGTTTTAAAATGCAATGAGTGTAGTGTTTTGAAAAATAAGGTTGAGGATTTAAATAACACTCTTGCAAAATTTACGATGGGAAGAGATAATCTAAACATTATTTTAGGAAACCAAAAAGGTACTTTTGGAAAAGCTGGTTTAGGTTATCATCCAAAAATTTATGAAAAATCTTTTAAACTCTTCAATCACAACAAACCCTCAAGTAGTCCTTTCATTAAATGTTTTCACTGTGGTAGAAAAGGTCACACTGCTTCCATTTGCAATATTAGGAAAAACAAGAATGTGGTTGGCAAAAAGATATGGATTCAAAAGGGTACTTTGCCAAAAACTAACTCATCTGGACCCAACTTAGTTTGGGTACCAAAGATTAAAAATTAATCTGTTGTTGTAGGTGTGCTTGAAAGCCAAGGACTTAAATTGGTATCTTGATAGCGGCTGTTCAAAGCACATGACAGAGACAAAAGCAAGTTCTCCTCATTGGTACCTAAGAATAGTGGTTATGTCCGGTATGGTGACAACAACAAAGGTAAAATTCTTGGGATTGGTTCTATTGGTAAGAGCCCTAATCCCACTATTGAAAATGTTTTGTATGTGGATGGTTTGAAGCATAATTTGCTAAGCATTAGTCAACTTTGTGATAAAGGAAACAAAGTGGTTTTCGATTCTTCAAAATGCATGGTCATGGATTCTATAAATGAAAATGTTATTGTTATTGGACCTAGAATTGGAAATATCTATATGCTTGATTTAGATAAAATACCTTCAAATGATGCATGTTGTCTTATTAGTAAAGAGGATGAATCTTGGCTATGGCATAGGAGAATGGCTCATATTCACATGGATCATCTTAATAAATTGGTTCGAAAGGACTTAGTAATTGGTTTGCCAAAGATTCGTTTTGAAAAAGATACACTTTGTGATGCGTGTCAAAAAGGAAAACAAGTAAAGGCATCTTTCAAATCTAAAAATATTGTTTCTACAAACCGGCCTTTACAACTTTTACATATGGATTTATTTGGCCCTTCTAGAACCATGAGCTTTGGTGGCAATTACTATGCTCTTGTTATTGTGGATGACTATTCTCGCTATACATGGACTTTATTTATTTCTCACAAAAATGATGCTTTTAATGCTTTTCGAAAACTTGCAAAGGTTATACAAAATGAGAAGGGACTTAACATTGCTTCCATTCGAAGTGATCATGGTGGGGAATTTGAGAATGAAGCATTTGAAGCATTTTGCACAGAAAATGGCATCGATCACAACTTTTCTGCTCCAAGGACACCGCAACAAAATGGAGTGGTTGAAAGGAAAAATCGGTCTCTTGAAGAGCTAGCGAGGACGATGCTCAATGAGACTAACCTTCCTAAGTACTTTTGGGCAGACGCCGTGAGCACCGCTTGCTATGTGATGAATCGAGTTCTTATAAGGCCGATCCTTAAACAAACACCGTATGAACTCTACAAAGGAAGGAAGCCCAACATTTCCCACCTTCACGTTTTCGGATGCAAGTGTTTTGTCCTAAACAATGGTAAGAATAACCTTGGAAAATTTGATGCCAAAGCGGATGAAGGTATATTTCTTGGATATTCTATTTCTAGTAAAGCTTTTCGAATTTATAATAAGAGAACTTTGACTATTGAAGAATCTGTGCATGTTACCTTTGATGAGTCTAACCCAAAATCTTTGGTAGAAGATAGTGTTGATGATCTTCCGGAAATATTGGGAAATAGTCACTTAGAAGATTCAAACGAGTCCAAAGATGAAGATGAAAATCCTTTGCCACAATCTTCTAAGGAATCCCCTCATTCAAATTTACCAAAAGAATGGAGAGTCTCAAAACATCATCCACTTGACAATATAATTGGCGATATCTCTAAAGGGGTAACAACTCGAAACTCTCTTAATCATGCATGTCTTTTCATGGCTTTTGTTTCTCAAGTTGAACCAAAGGACATCAATGAAGCCATTATTGATGAACATTGGATCCTTGCTATGCAAGAGGAATTAAATCAATTTGAAAGAAACAATGTTTGGGAACTAGTTCCTAAACCTAAAGATCATATAGTCATTGGGACCAAATGGGTCTTTCGCAACAAGCTTGATGAAAACGGTATTATTGTTAGAAACAAAGCTAGACTTGTTGCAAAAGGCTACAACCAACAAGAGGGCATAGATTTCGATGAAACCTATGCACCCGTGGCTAGATTAGAAGCCATTCGTATGCTTCTAGCATTTGCATGTGTCATGGATTTTAAACTTTTTCAAATGGATGTAAAGAGTGCTTTTCTAAATGGTTATATTCAAGAAGAAGTATTTGTTGATCAACCTCCTGGTTTTGAAAATTTTGAATTTCCAAATCATGTTTTTAAATTGAAAAAGGCTCTGTATGGTTTAAAACAAGCTCCTAGAGCTTGGTATGATAGGTTGAGCAAATACTTACTTGAAAAAGGTTTTGAAAGAGGAAAATTTGATACTACTCTTTTCATCAAACATAAGAAGCATGACATTTTACTTGTTCAAATTTATGTCGATGATATAATATTTGGTGCTACTAATGAATCCTTGTGTAAGGAATTTTCTGATATCATGCAAAGTGAATTTGAAATATCAATGATGGGAGAGCTAAATTACTTCCTTGGACTTCAAATCAAACAAACAAAGGAAGGAATATTCATCAATCAATCCAAATATTGCAAGGATTTACTCAAGAAATTTGGAATGACCGATGCAAAAGAAATCTCAACTCCAATGAGCACTTCATGCTATCTTGACAAAGATGAAGGTGGTAAGTCGATTGAGTAAGTAAGTATAGAGGTATGATAGGATCTCTTCTCTATCTCACTGCTAGTCGTCCTGATATTATGTTTAGTGTTTGTATGTGTGCACGTTTTCAAGCTAGTCCTAAGGAATCACATCTCTCTGCTGTAAAACGCATTATGAGATACCTCATTGGCACACAAAACACGGGTTTATGGTACCCCAAAGGTGCCGAATGCACTTTGATTGGGTACTGGGATTCTGATTTTGCGGGTTGTAAATTGGACCGAAAAAGCACTAGTGGGACATGTCACTTACTTGGGAATGCCTTGGTTTCATGGCATAGTAAGAAACAAGCCAGTGTGGCTTTGTCCCATCTTGCCGGAATATGTTGCGGCGGGTAGTTGTTGTGCCTGAATCATTTGGATGAAACAACAGTTGAACGATTATGGAATCAATCTGAAAATTGTTCCAATTAAGTGCGACAATACTAGTGCCATAAACCTCACGAAAAATCCGGTTTATCACTCCCGGACCAAACACATAGAAATTAGGCACCATTTTATTAGAGATCATGTTCAAAAAGTGATTGCATGATTGAGTTTGTGGAAACATCTAGACAACTTGCAGATATTTTTACTAAACCTTTGCCCAAGGAAACTTTCTTTTTTATTAGAACTGAATTGGGAATTTTAGACCAATCATGCATTGAGTATTTTTGTGATTGCATTTTCTTTTTGAATAAATTCTAACTTGGGCGTTTGAGTGTGCTAACGAGTTTATGCAGGTCTTTTCCCCTTCCATTTTCTTTAAGTACGGAATAATGAGTGGGTGACGCATTTGTCTTATGCAACTAGCTAATCATGTCCAACCAGCTCATCTGTCACACACCAAGCTTGGTATCACGTAACTATCAAAATATGCTTGTTTAATCCTGAATATATGCCTTGCTTTATTTGTCTTTCCCGTTTTTGATGTTGCCAAAAGGGGGAGAGTTACATGAATGCATGATTCAGGGGGAGTGATCTTTTAAGTATTGCCTATAGTAAGGGGGAGTTCTTAATTGTGCTTAAACTCTGATATCTTTTTTTCTAAATATTGTGCTTATTGTGAGGGGGAGTTTTTCTAAATATTGTGCTTAAACTCTGATATCTTTTATTGAAAAACCATGCTTATATCTCATTGCCATATCATGATTATATTTTACTAAATTCCCTCCATGAGATGTTTGTCATCATCAAAAAGAAGTCTGTGAATACATGCCTTGTGACAGGATGGTTTTGATGATTGACAAAAGGGAGCTTTGCAAATAGTCAACCGTGCAAAAAGTGGAAAAGAATACCAAGACGCGTATCAAGAATGATAGTTTCTCAAGTCTTTGGGTTTTGGGTATTTATTTATTTTTATTAAGACTATTTGTAAGTAGTAATAAAAAGCTCTCAATTAAAATTAAATCACACACACACAAAATGAATTTTATTCTAAAAGTGATTTTATGATATTCATAAATGTCGAGCTGAGGAGGTCGCGTGCCGAGCTGTGAGGAGGTCGCGTGCCGAGCTCTTGTCAAGTGCCGAGCTGAGGTCGCGTGTCGAGCTGAGGTCGTGTGCTGAGGTCGTATGCCGAGCTGAGGAAGTCGGGGGCCGAGCTCTTGTAAAGTGCCGAGCTGAGGTCGCGCGTGTCGGAGGTCGGTGTCCGAGGTCGTATGCCGAACTGAGGAAGTCGCGTGCCGAACTGAGGTCGCGTGCCGAGCTCTTGTCAAGTGCCGAGCTGAGGTCGCGTGCCGAGCTATGGTCGCGTGCCGAGCTGACTCCGTGTTTTTCAAACTATGAAAATCAAATTCCGGATTGAGCATAGCGAGGCGATTTTCCTTTTAAATCTTTGCAACGACAAATCCTTTTAATAATCAAAACGCATAGCAGGAAAATCCTCAACGGACAAATCTTTTTAAATATGACGCTCCTCCATTGCCTATATAAACACAGCTCGTGAGCTTTGTAAATATACAACAACGCAGTGCTTAATTTTTGTGCCAAAAACTCTGTCAAATATTTTTCATCACTCACACTTATTTGAGCACAATTTTCTGAGAGTCTTTTATTCTACATAATTTGAGTTGTATTATTTCAGCTTCAATTTGTTATATCTGCACTATTGAGTGTATCTTTCTCATCTCATTTTATTTGCGAAAATCATTTCTTTTTGGGTAGGAATCCCAAGGTGTTCATAGAGAGGTGATATCTCTTGAACGTATTGCTCTGGTATAGAGTTGTAAAGGTTTCTAGCTGAACCTGATTTAAAAGCTAGTGATTTAGTGAAAATCCCATAGTGCTTTGCTTTGGGGGACGGGGCGTAGGCCACAGGGGTGTTTGGTGGCCGAACCTGTATAATTTGCTGCGTGCTCTTCTTTGCTCTCTGTCTCTTTATCATTCAAGCACTTTATTTATTTTTGTTCTTTATTTATTCTTTCGGTCATTTATTTTCTGTCATTTATTTTATTGCAATTTTTAATTCAGTAATTTATCTTTAATTTTTAGATAAGCACCGCTATCACAATTCACCCCCCTCTTGTGTTTGAAGTCACTTGTCAACAGAAGATGATTTGGCACCTCTCACGTGGCATTTTTAATGACTTGGTAGCTCTCCTCACGTCACGATTCACTTGTGCTTTTTGTTACTTAACCATCAACTCATCAACTCCTTCTCTCTCAGTCGTTTCATGTGAGGAAGAAACCCTAACATGCGAAGTTTGAAGAACATGAGGAAGAAGCAAAAATGGAGATAGCTGGAGGTGAATCGCCATCGGTTGGGACTACCCAGTCAAGGTTTCTACATATTGCAGCTGTCGTATCCCTATGAGGTTGTATGTGTCGAACTTGGGTGAAAATCAAAGGCGCATGTATTGGAAATGCATACACTGGAATGTGATCTCTACTTCATTTTATTTCTTCCCTATTTACTGTTGGTTTTTTGTTTTCGTTGTTTCCTCTCATTTGCTTCATTTGGCGTAATCCCATCATCCCAAATGAAAAGAAGATTGAGAAGCTGAAGTTGAAATTGGGCAATGAGAGGATAAAAGTGTTTTGTCTGGGCATTGGACTTATCTCATCGTGAGTTTTATTCTCAGGTTATGAATGTATTAACTCTAAGTAAGATGCAATTTAGTTATGTGTTTTCATATGCTTGTGTTGATGTAATTTGGGTCATGAATGTATTAACTTGATGTAATCTATCAAGTTCTTGTGTAATCTGTTATTGTAATGCTACTTAACCTTTCAATGAAGATTTGTTTTGGTTTATTTTGTGTTGACTGGAATGTAAATTAGTCGCAAATCAGCTAATACCACAACAATGATTCCTTTTTCTTCAAGCGATTACACCAAGGAAGGAACTTTGTTCCTCAGTTATGGGTTCCTTAACTTACTCCAGAAAGGGTTAAGTAAGTGAACTAATATAAAAATGGAAACACAAAGGTAAACATAAATTGCAATTGAGTAAAATTGAGCGAAAATAAGTTGTTTGTATTGATTGATGTGTGTAAAAACTATGTACAACTTGGGTATTTATAATAACAGCGAAGAACTATCCCCCATTTGTCACGTTCAGCTGACTAACAACGATAAACTCCTAGTTGACAGTTATTCGGCAGAGTAGTGCCATATTCCACTAACCACGTTCCTAAAATATAGGCGTACTATCTCTTCATGGCCACGTCCACAACCAATGGTCTTCTCATCGTGGATCTTATCCTTAGTTCCCTTGCTCAACACCAAAAAATGTGGAGATAATCTTGACTTAACTCAGTTTTGAATTTAAATTATTTCAAAATTATCCTCCACTCCATTCGGCTCATGGGGCTATTCAAGAACCTAACCTAATGAGTGACTTTATGCTAGCATGTTGCAGCTCAGGCAAGTGCATCTATCGTAACTCGTAATAATAGTGTCATCCCAGTGCTGCTGAACTCGCTCTCCAACTCTCTGAATCCTGTCATCCCTCTGGGATCTCCAGAAAGGCCTCTATGTATTCTGGTGTCTGAACTGACTGCGCCGTCTCAAATCCAAGTCCTATGTTGAACTCGGCCAAAGTGATCTCGTGGTGTGCCCACGAATCCAAAAAGTCACCACGATCTCCTGCTCTGGCTCCTCATCCTGGTCTGGTAATGTCACTTCTTTGGGAAAATTTGAGTGTTAATGACTATACCTTTAAACACTTTGAGAGTGGTGAGAAGAGTGACTTATAAATTACAGACTTGGTGAACTTGTTGAACTTGCATCTCTAATTGGGTATTCTATTTCTTAGCACTTCTTATTATATTACTTTGTTGTCTTGTATCTCGTTAATGCCCCTAGTCTGTAAATTCAATTTTTCTTATAATTATTCAAGTAGTTTGCTTGAGGACAAGTAAAAGCTTAAGTGTGGGGATGTGTTAACACTCCATTTTGTCTATTTTTATGGGGTATTTTGAGTATAAAATATTGTGTTTTTGTTCCTTATTAGATAAAATATACTCACTATTTCCTCAATTATGCACAAAAGTAATAAAGGCAACTTAGAAAGCAAAAGAAGTAATTTTGTGAAGATTCTGGCAAGATTTGAGCATATTTTGGCGTTTTTGGACAAGCAGTACGACCTGACATATAGTCAGTACGGCCGTACCTAGTCTAGAGCATCAGCAGGGGCGTACCGCATAGTCAATATGGCTTGGCGCTGAACAAAAAGTCCAGTACGGCCAAACCTAAGTCAGTACGGCCGTACACAATAGCAGTCAGGCTGCATCCAGTGAAGAAGTATGGGCCAGCATCGCAATTCAAGCCCAGTACGGCCGAGTATAATCGCAGTACGGCAGTACCCAAGCCTAGAACGCACAGATTTGAAGTCAGTTGACCTAAATCTGCACTAGAACCTATAAATAGGCATTCTTACCCCCTTTTGAGAACTAACTCACTCTTTAGGAGAGAAATCATTCTCTCTGAGTGGGGATCCCTTGCCTCTTGTGTTTTCTTTTAGGATTGCATGTTTAGTTTTTGTTATTATATTTTGTTGAGAAATAATATGTGTAGTTAACTCCATCACTAGGGGTGATGGGGGATCTTTTATGATGTTCTTGATATCTATTTAATTGTTATTTTGAGTTCCTTATTATCCTTATGAATGTGTTGATCTTAGTATGCTTAATTCCATAGGATCTGACCAATTTTTTATAAAATTAGTTAATTGTGGTAACATGATCATAGTTAACTAGTGAAACTCTAGGATCACAGAGCTCACGGTATACACTGGATAGGCTATTGCTTGCTTCCAATCAGTTATTAGATTAACAAACTTGCCTGCTCTTAATACTCTTTCCTTTAGTTATGTTCCTGGACCGAGGGGAGTAATTAGTTAGGAGGAAGGCTATTGTACGCGAGGATAGCCCATAGTAATTTAGAGTAAGTGGTTGGCATTCGATAAGAAAATACAATTTGTAATAATAAGGAAATAGATTCAGGATCTAGTATTAGTGAACCCAGTTCCCTTAGGCTTTTCCTAATTGATCTCTCTTTGTTCTTGCGTTATCACTTTGATCTCGTTATTTACGATTCAATTATTTGACTCTCAAAACCGTTTCTTTTGTTGGTTTAAATAATAAGGATCTCTATTAATTTAGTACTCGCGCATTCTCTATGGGTTCGACATTCAGAGTCTTGAAAATACTCCATTATTATTACGAGTTACAATCAGGTGCACTTGTCTGAGCCGTAACAAGTTTTTGAGAGTCAGAGAGCCCTAGCACAGAGAGCCCTTGGGATCTCCCTAAGCGCATTCAGCAGCGCGAGTTCCATGTTGGCGAGAAAGTCTTAATATATAATTCACGGTTGCGTCTTTTTCCAGGAAAGTTGCGCTCAAGGTGGTACGGGCCCTACATCGTAACTCAAGTATTTCCTTATGGAGCACTTAAGGTTTCTAAAGAAGATGGCACCACTTTCAAAGTTAATGGAAAGCATGCAAAGCACTATGAGGAAAGGTTGTTCCGAGTGAGCTATGTCACTCTCCTCAAGGATTGATATGTCTTAGGTACTGTCAGGCTCGGGATGTTAAAGAAGCGCT
Organism: Calophaca sinica; assembly: GCA_037113605.1. Classification (NCBI taxonomy): domain Eukaryota; kingdom Viridiplantae; phylum Streptophyta; class Magnoliopsida; order Fabales; family Fabaceae; genus Calophaca; species Calophaca sinica. The sequence goes on from CM073737.1 coordinate 15,978,962, forward strand.
TCACAGGAGGCAACATGTATTTTATGTTTTTTTGGCACTTTTTTCTGGTCTGTTTTCATTAATTTATGCTTAAAAAGAAAAAAAAATAGAGCTAACACCTTTAGGAGACCCCATAAAAATTTTATTTGACAGACTTGTGTGTGATTGTGATTATGGGGTTCTCTTTAGGAAGCTAATAATTAGCATAATGTGCCCTGTTTAACTATCTTTTTGTGAACCTGCTTCTATATGTGAGATTTGAGCTTTTATAAGGGGATTGTTCGTTAATTTTAAATTTTTACCCCTTCTCTTCGTGTGAGTGTTTTTCCCATTTTGTAACATTTTAGAGCTTGTCTTTGGACCATTTCAAAGCGAAAATTGTTTTGCATCATATGAAATTGTTGGGGCATTTGTAGGTATTTTTCTGGCCTATAATTTAATTGTCAAAAATTATCCCTTAGTTGCCCATTTTGAGCTTATTGAATATGTATTTCCTTGGTACCATGGCATGATTAAATACTTTTTATGGTAACCATTTGGAACTGAAAGTGGAGCAACTATTACAACAACAACAAAGCCTTTTCCCACTAGGTGGGGAAAAGTGGAGCAACTATTTGAAAAAAAAAATTGTCCAGTGTTTAATTGCTCATTTGTATGTTATGAGCCTGAATTTCCTATCCAGGCCAATAGAAGTATAGGTGGCTCATGTGGTTACAAACTTTTCTTCCTTCCAAAACTAAAAAAAAAAAAAAAATAGTAGCATTCAAAAGAGAAATATATATACTTAGTTGTTGCAAATAGAATAAAAAGGAAGGGAGAAACGGAAAATAAAAAGAAAAGAGCCCGCTAAAAAAAAGAGAATACAAATGAAAAATTATTTTGGAATTTGAGCAAAATTATAAAAATTGATAGGAGCTCCATTTTTGTTTCAAAGGTTGCTATTTGTTTCTTGTTTTTAGCCCTTTGAATACCCTTTCTTTGTTTTTCCCTACCTTACATTATTTTATAATGGCCCCATTATAACCTGTAAGACCCCATCTTTTGCATGCATGTAGACTATTTAGTGGAGATTTGGTCAAATTATAAGCATATGGTAATGTGCATTTTGTGGAAACTTGAGTGTCTATTTGCCTAATCCCTAAACACTTAGAGAGATTGTAAGATAGTGATCTCGTAATAATAGTAGAGTATTTTTAAGACTTCGAATGTCGAACCCACAGAGAATGCGCGATAATAGAGATCTTTATTATTTAAACCAACAAAAGTAACGGTTTTGAGAGTCAAACAATTGAATTGTAAATAACGAGGTCAAAGTAATAACCCAAGAACAAAGAGAGATCAATTAGGAAAGGCCTAGGGGAACCGGGTTCACTAATACTAGATCTTGAATCTACTTCCTTATTATTACGAATTGTATTTCCTTATCAAATGCCAACCACTTACTCTAAATTACTAAGGGCTATCATCGCGTATAATAGTCTTCTTCCTAACTAATTACTCCCCTTGGTCCAGGAACATAGCTAAAGGAAAGGACATTAAGAACATGCAAGTTTGTTAATCTAATAACTGATTGGAAGCAAGCAATAACCTATTCGGCGTATACCGCGAGCTCTGTGATCCTAGAGTTCCACTAGTTAACTATGATCCTGTTGCCACAATTAACTAATTTTATAAAGAATTGGTCATATCCTATGGAATTAAGCATATTAAGATCAACACATTCATAAAGATAATAAGGAATTCAAAATAACAATTAAATATATATCAAGAACATCATAAAAGATCCCCTATCACCCCTAGTGATGGAGTTAGCTACACATATTGTTTTCAACAAAATATAATAACAAAAACCAAACATGCAATCCTAAAAGAAAAGACAAGAGAAAAGAGACTAGAGGCAAGGGATCCCCACTCAAAGAGAATGATTTCTCTCCTAAAGAGTGAGTTAGTTCTCAAAAGGGGGTAAGAATGCCTATTTATAGGCTCTACTACAGATTTAGGTCAACTGACTTTAAATTTGTGCATTCTGGGCTTGGGTACGGCCGTACTGTGATTATACACATCGTACCGGGCTTGAGTTGCGACGCTGGCCCTCACTGGATGCGGCTTGACAGCTATTGTGTACGACCGTACTGACTTAGGTCTGGCCGTACTGGACTTTTTTTTTCGCGCCAAGCCGTACTAACCATGCAGTACGCCCCTACTGATGCTCTCGATTAGGTACGACCATACTGACTATATGTCAAGTTGTACTGCTTGTCTAGAAATGCCAAAATATGCTCAAATCTTGCCAGAATCTTCCCAAAATTACTTCTTTTGCTTTCCAAGTTGCCATTATTACTTTTTTGCATAATTGAGGAAATAATGAGTATATTTTATCTAATAAGGAACAAAAACACATTTTTTATACTCAAAATACCCCATAAAAATAGACAAAATGGAGTGTTAACACATCCTCACACTTAAGCTTTTGCTTGTCCTCAAGCAAACTACTTGAATAATTATAAGAAAAATTGAATTTACAGACTCGGGGAATAAACGAGATACAAGACAACAAAGTAATATCATAAGAAGTGCTAAGAAATAGAATACCCAATTAGAGATGCAAGTTCAACAAGTTCACCAAGTCTGTGAGTTATAAGTCACTCTTCTCACCACTCTCAAAGTGTTTAAAGATATAGTCATTAACGCTCAAATTTTTTCAAAGAAGTGACATTACCATAGGCTTGTACATTTACCAAAACTTTACTATTAAAATCCACTTATCATGTAAAAATGGGAAAAAGGTCTTTCATGAGTTGTAATGGGGCCAAGGTAATAATGTTAGGTGGGATAAAAAGAAAGAAAAGGTCATGTAAAGGGTCAGAAACAAATCAACCAAACAAGTAACTTTTTTCTTTTTTTAACTATAAAGAGCAGGCAAGAATCCCTCTAATATTCATCATTTTTTCTTTGAAGGCAATAACACATTTTTTCTATTCTTTTTCTTTTTTTCCTTTCCTCCTTTTGTGTTTTTATGCAACAAATAAATAATTTAATAATTCTAGAAGGGGAAAGTATTTTGCTAAGCCTTCCTTTTTATAACTTTTCATGAGGGATTTCTAACATTATCCTTTTGATTTATGCCACTAATTGCTTTAACAAAAGTATTTTCCAAGATTACCACAATAAAAATAATAATCGATAACAATGAAAGGGTACCAAAGAAATATAATAATAAGCACAAAAATGGGCAACTAGTGGTAAAAATATTTGCAACAAAATTAAAGTGGGCCTGAAAAATTCCTAATTTTGCCCCTACCAAATTCACATGAAAGTAAATTTTTATTCGCTTTGTAATAGTCTCAGCACAAGTTCTAGAATGCACAACATTGAAAAATATCACTCAAACAATGAAAAGAGTTAAAAGAATGATGTGACCTCCTATTTAGGCTCAAATCTCACATTTAGTGGTTTACACAGACAAGTTGAAACTCATAAAACTTCAATGCTAATTATCAACAAATTCTAAAATTAACAACAATCTCATTTCAATCACAAGTTATCAGAAAAATTTTAAAAATAGCCCCTAAATCAGAAAAATACCAAATTTTCCATAATTTAATATTTATAAGCATGGCCAAGTAATTATAATTATAGTTCCCTCCCCACACTTATTTTTAGCAGTGTCCTCACTGCTAACAGTTATAAGCTAAGCAATAAAAATTTATCTAGTAAAAATAAGTGCTAAAAATAAATTAAGGTAGAAAGGTACTCCCCTCTGAATAATTTCACGAGCAAATTGCGGAGGAGTGATTCAATTATTGGTATTGCCTTGCCAACGCCTCTATAGAAACTGTAAATCATAATAAACTATTAAAAATATAAACTAAATAGAATTAAATTAACATAAAATTAAATAGCATAGGTTGCCTCCTGCAAAACGCTTGTTTAACGTCGTAAGCCTGACGGTTTGCTTAAAAGTGATCAACCACACGGCTCTCGAAGAGTGAATTTTGCATTCATTGCATTTCCTCTTCTCCACTTTTTAACCATGGGGTTCAAGTTGTTCTTTCTTTTGCCAAGTGGTGGATTAATTTCAAAATATTGTGGAATTTTTATTTTTTCACCACCCACCACTATACTAGGATACTGCAGGTTTATAATTTCTTCTAAAGGGTCCTGCATTCTTAAATCATCAAGGTCACTAAAAGTAAATAAATCATTAGTAAAATAGGAAAGAGTAAAAGAAGATGGATTTTTAGTAGAACAACAAAAAACTAAAGGAGAGGGATTAGAGTTTAAAACTTTTAAAACATCTTCTTCCCTGCCACACTTCAACATTATCTTTCCCTTTTGAACCTCAATGACATTATCACCAATGGCTAAGGTAATTTTTCCCAAATTTGGGACTTTCTCCTCTTTCTCAGAATCATGAACCACGATGTCTTCCTTGTTTTCTTCATGAGTGATCCCTTCGGTAAGAGCTTCAATCTTTTCTGGGAATGAATGTTCTTTATGCTTAGGCTCAGACTTAGACTCTTCAATTAGCTCCTCAAAATTTTCAATAGTGATGACTTCATCTTCCTCATTTAGATTGGGCTCGACTTGACTAGGCAAAGTACTTTGTTCACTCTGAGTCATCAAACTTGCTGTTAGAGCAGAGTCTTGACTCTCCACAGATTCAATAGGAGTTTCGAAAACATCAAATGGGTCACTAAGCTTCTTCCCATATTTAGCCAAAATCTCATCCATGGTTAGTTCTTCATTTAACTCTCCATCACTCTCATAGACGATGACTTCGTATTCCACCTTGGGGTTGGGCTCAACTTGAGTGGGTGGTGATTCTAAAGCTTGTTGAGTCATTGATGCTATCAAAGTAGAAAGTTGACTTCTAAAACATTTTTGTTCTTCTCTATTTTGATTCACTATTCTTTCTAAATACTTGAATCTTTCATCAAGTTCTTCTAATTGATTTTGGCTTCTCCAGTAGTTGGTCTCTACCAAATATGCTGAACAGTCTTGCCATTCGTGTCCTACATCACAGCAATGCTCACAAAGAAGAGAAAGAACCCAGCAGTTATCTACATGTCATTCAAAATAACCACAACACTCACAAAAAGGGAAAGGATCCATGAGATCTTTTTTTAATAGTCAAAATAAAATAAAACAGAATTAAAATTAAACAAAATAAGGAAAGTTAGAATAGAATAGAAATAAGACAAATAGAATCAAAACAAAATAAACTAAGATAATATTATTCTAATCCAATCTTAGTCAAATCTTTTCTTAAATTTAAATTCAAAGTATTTCTATATCTAATCTTAGATTCAAAATAGGATAACAAAAAGAAAGATCAGGATAAATATATATTAAAAAAAATTGGATTTTTTATATCAAATTTAAACAAAACAAAATAAGATAAAACAAAATAAGATAAGATCTAAGCAGATGGATAAGGAGATAAAATAAAACACCCACACAAAAATTTAAAATGTAGATAAAGAGATAAAAAAAATCTTTTTAGGTTTTTGAATGTAAATCTAGATCCTAAACCTAAACAACCAAAAATAAAACAAACAACTCTATCTACTATATTTTTTAATAAGGAAAAATAAGAATAGCCGTAAACTAAGTAATTTTTTTTCAAAAAACTAATGATAGAAAACCTAATAACCAGCGAGTCATGATTTTGTTTTTTTGAAAATAATCACTAACAATAACTAATAAAAATAATAACACAAATAATAATAACAAAAATAACAACTAACAACGATACTAATAATTAAGATGATGATAATAATAATAATAATAACAATAATAACAAATGTCTAAATTAACAAGAATCTCGTTGGTCTAATATCGCTAAAATATTCCCCGGCAATGGCGCCAAAAACTTGTTGTGGCTCAGACAAGTGCACCTGATCGTAACTCATAGTAATAGTGGAGTATTTTTAAGACTCCGAATGTCGAAACCACAGAGAATGCACGAGTACTAAATTAATAGAGATCTTTATTATTTAAACCAACAAAAGTAACGGTTTTGAGAGTCAAACAATTGAATTGTAAATAACGAGATCAAAGTAATAACGCAAGAACAAAGAGAGAACAATTAGGAAAAGCCTAGGGGAACCGGGTTCACTAATACTAGATCTTGAATCTATTTCCTTATTATTACGAATTGTATTTCCTTATCGAATGCCAACCACTTACTCTAAATTACTAAGGGCTATCCTCGCGTACAATAGCCTTCCTCCTAACCAATTACTCCCCTCGGTCCAGGAACATAACTAAAGGAAATAGCATTAAGAACAAACAAGTTTGTTAATCTAACAACTGATCGGAAGCAAGCAATAAACTATCTGGCGTATACTGGGAGCTCTGTAATCATAGAGTTCCACTAGTTAACTATGATCCTGTTATCACAATTAACTAATTTTATAAAGAATTGGTCAGATCCTATAAAATTAAGCATATTGAGATCAACACATTCATAAGGATAATAAGGAATTCAAAATACCAATTAAATAGATATCAAGAACATCATAAAAGATCTCTCATCACCCCTAGTGATGGAGTTAGCTACACATATTGTTTCTCAACAAAATATAATAACAAAAACCAAACATGCAATCCTAAAAGAAAAGACAAGAGAAAAGAGACAAGAGGCAAGGGATCCCCACTCAGAGAGAATGATTTCTCTCCTAAAGAGTGAGTTAGTTCTCAAAAGGGGGTAACAATGCCTATTTATATGCTCTAGTGCAGATTTAGGTCAACTGGCTTCAAATCTGTGCGTTCTGGGCTTGGGTACGGCCGTACTGTGATTATACCCAGCCGTACCGGGCTTGAGTTGCAATGCTGGCCCGTACTTCTTCACTGGATGCAGCCTGACTGCTATTGTGTACAGCCGTACTGACTTAGGTCAGGCCGTACTAGACTTTTTGTTCAGCGCCAAGCCGTACTGACCATGCGGTACGCCCCTACTAATGCTCTCGACTAGGTACGACCGTACTGACTATATGTCAGGTCGTACCGCTTGTCCAGAAACACCAAAATATGCTCAAATCTTGCCAGAATCTTCCTAAAATTACTTCTTTTGCTTTCCAAGTTGCCTTTATTACTTTTCTGCATAATTGAGGAAATAGTGAGTATATTTTAACCAATAAGGAACAAAAACACAATATTTTATACTCAAAATACCTCATAAAAATAGACAAAATTGAGTGTTAACATAGCTTAGTAGGCCCAATATCATCGCATTAATCCAATAAGCCCAAGGCCCATGTCTAGCCCTTAACTTCCTGCTTGTGGCTCCATTAGCTGCAAATTTGGCTATCCTGTGATTCGGCTAACCTTCAATTGACTAGCTTCCTCGCCTCGGCTAATATTGGATCCGGCTGATACTTAGGAATATTTTGGGTGTAAACAATTGCCCCGTTACACTACTTTTAGTCGTAAAGCTTTAGGTTTAGTCTGAGGTGGCGTAATAATTACTGTCAAATCGCCCTTTTAATCATAAATGCTGAGTTATTCGTTTGCAACAACTTTTTAGACAATGCAACGGCTAACTTTATCATATCCGATTTACTCGCATCGAATCTTATCAACAGTGATTTGCTTTTCCTTTAAATACTCCCTAGCCGAATTACCATCTTTCACTTTCTGCAAGCCCTAATTTCCTGTAGCTTTACCCTCTTCACTGTGTTTTCTTCTTTTACCTGCAATCAACATCAAAATGTCTTCAGCCTCTGACTCTCAGATTCGTTCTTATGAGCACGATGAAGAACAATCATCTGGTTCTGTGAGCCTCGAGCGTTCACCAAGCCCTCCTGTAGCTCTCACCTCCACTTTCGAATCTCCTCTTTTTGAGATTTAGGATTTCGTATCCTTGAATCCTTCTACTTCAGAACTGGAAGAGGGAGTTATCTTCTTGAAGGAGTACATGGCTCCGTCTCTATATGCCTTACCAATCTCCTGTGATTGGTTCACCACTAAATCCAAACCAACTGACTTTCGTTTGTGGCCTCGTTCGACTCAACCCTATATCTAATGGGTTAATCAGCTGAAGGAGGCCAAAGCTGATAAATGGAAGGAATGAGGCCTCTATGAGATAATTATGTTGTCCACGCAGGACATTCCTCTCAACTTGGAGCTTCTATATGACTTCTTTGGCTTCTGGTGTATCTCCACCAACACCTTTATTTTCCCTTGGGGAATGATTACTCCCACTCTTCTGGATGTTGCGGCTATTATGGGACTTCCCATCACTGGAGATGATGTTCCATCCCTCTATTCTTTTCATGCTCCTGAGCTAGGATTCAACTTCTCTAAGAGTACTTCTGGTTTTTCGAACTTCCTTTCCAATAATGCTAGGACAAGAGGAGTTGTGACTGATATTGAGCACAATGCTTTCCTCCTTTACTGGTTTAGCAAGTATTGTCTTTGCTCCAGTTCCATTGCTGTGGTGCAAGAGCTACAACTGTATGTGGCTCTTGCCAACTCGGATACCAAGCTCTCTTAGGGAACTCTCTTCCTCTCATATCTCTATCACTACCTTTTTACTATTACAGATCGGCTGCAGAGGGGAGAAGACATCAAAAATTTCCAGGGACCACTTTGGTTCCTTTAACTCTGGGTTATACTCTACTTTCTGGAGTTTATTCATACACGCTTTAACCCCAGCTCTCTCCCTCAGAATTGAAGCATTTTAGGGACTCAACTTAGGCTCACACCCTGCAAAACCACTTATGCCTTTAATGTGGCTAAAACACTCTTTAATCTCAACCGCATATCTACTGACTGGTGCCTTTTCTTGGAGAAGGGCATTGGGCCTTTCTGGATCTTTTCAACCGATGAACATCTTCCAATCAGCCAATAGGACGAGTGGAGCTGAACTGGAGTGTGGTTTTCACTGCTCGTGATCTACTTTGTGGCCTCAAGCCCACTTCAAGGAACACCAAATCTTCGGTAGAATTCTATTACCCCAACTGCGTGGCTAGGCATTTTGGGTTGCTGCAGCATATGCCCTTGCCATATAACTCCAAGGTTAGGAGCCTTGGTCGGCTGGCGTTTTCTACCAATGATGTGATGGAAGTGACCACCACCAATCTCAAGAAAATTCAGTCCTTTTAGTGGATTCCTTTCACCCCTGATTCTGATGAAACCTCTACCTTCGCTAACTGGTGGCCATCAATGAAAACCAAGTTGTTTCCTAATCGGCTAGAGAAATATGTCACCAGATTGGTTATCACTGATAACGGTGAACCAACTAGGGAGGTACCTAGGCCAGTAACTCAACCAAAGAGCACCTCAGCTAAGGCCAAGCCTCAGGTTTAGGTTTAAAAGAGGACTTCCACCAAAATAAAGACCCTAGTAATCCAACCAAGTAAGTACTTCTTGACTTGACTTCTTCATTATATCTTGCTTTTCTTAAGATTGTTCCTTATTGTTCTTGTTTTGTGGCAGCTACAACTACTCCAATGGTCATTCTAGTTGAAGATGACCCCGTCACTCCCCCTTCCAAGAAAAGGACCAGGGGTACTGGCATTGTAATAGAGGAACCTTCTCAGGTTCAAGCCAGGCCTAAAGAAAATGCTTCATCAGCTGACAAAGGGAAGCAGCTGAAGGTAACTGTTTTGCCCAAGTTTTCTTTTTAAAACCTTTTGTCAGCCTGAATCTAACCTCTCTTTCTTTTCAGAAACCACGTGTGGAGATACCTACTCCATATGTTCAAGAGCCTGTTCAAGGCACCAATTCATAAATTCCCACAATGGTATTGCCGATTCTTACTTTCTTTCATGTACTTCTGTTTACCTGTTTCATTGGCTTACTATTGTTTTGATATACACATGCACCTCAAACTTCCACTGTTCCACCTTAATTTGAAAAACCCATCCATGAAGCTCCCCTTATGCCTTCTCCACCCAGGGCTCCTGTGGTGACAATCTCTGAAGAAGAAATGGCAAGATACTTCACCTCGGCTGATCCTTTGCCATTGGTTTCCTCTCCCATTTCCAATCACTTGGAGAGAGTAAATGCAGCATTGATGGGGGAGATCCCAACCAGCAGAGAACAGGTTGTAGCCCTTAAAACATCTTTGTTCAAGTTGGCCAATTCGGCTTATATCTTTGCGGCTAGCCAAGAGGTGTTTAATACCCTTGCCCTTCAGCTTAATGACTTAACTCACCAATATGGACGCTCCAGAGAGGTTCATGACATGACTTCCCATGATCTCAAAAGGTTAAGGGAACTTCAAGAAAAGAAAGCTCAGTTTCAAACCTCCTTCCAGTCCTTGGAGACAGAACGGCAAGAGGCTTTAGCTCAACGCTAAGCTACAAATGATCGGCTAGCTATCTTAACAGCTGAGCTAGACCAGATCAAGAAGGAGATGGCAATGTTGGGCCCTCAGTCCACTGCTTTGATAGAGAAGCTGGATTCTCTCTCCAACCAACGCTTCACATTGTACACCCAATCTTCTTCACTAGATCATGAGATTGCGGTATTATTTGCTCAGAAAGCAGGACGGGAGAAAGATCTCAGACTAGTGGTGATGGCCTAGTAGAGGCTAACAGGACTTGGGATTCTTTCAAGCGACAGCTAGAAAAGGCAAAAAGGAAAGAGGCCCTTGCAGCAGCTGACACTTCAGCCACCCAAAAAGATGAATTTATGGGCCCAGTTGCCGTTGTGGTGGAAGCATCAGCTGAGCCTACCCTTGAAACTGCTATTGCTTCGGCTACAAATGATCCTTTAGCTTCTCAAGATCCTTCAGTCGAACCAGGCTCAGAGCATGCTGAAGAACATGCAAGTGACATGCTTGGTGTAGCAGCTACCTAGCCTCCTTTGAAGCTTTTCTTTTACTTTTCAAATTCAATTATTTTGGGCTAGGTGGCTGGTATGTGGTCACCAAAGACAATATCTTTTCTTTTTTTAATGCAATTTCCTCCATTCCTCCAGTATGCCTTCCCATATAGTAGGGTAGTATCTCTTGAGGTATTTTCCAGTGATGCTTCTATTTAATTCTTCACCTTGCATGTTAACTAGCCGATAAGCACCACTATGGCGAGCCTTACTAACAATAAGTGGTCCTTCTCAGTTTGGTGACCATTTCCCATACTTATGATCTTTAATCCCAATAGGTAATATGGTCTTCCAAACAAGATCACCTTCAATAAACCTCTTTAGTCTTACATGTTTGTTGTAGGCTCTAGCCATCTTCTGTTTGCTGTGTTCAATTCTGTTAAAGGCCATGAGTCGATCCTTATCAACAGAATCTAATTCCATTAACATGGCTTGTTGATACTCATCTAGGCTTAGCAGGTTTTGCTTTACCACTCTTAATGAAGTCACATTTATCTCTAATGGCAACACTGCATCTTGACCATATGTTAGCCGATAAGGAGTAAACCCAGTTGCATTGCACTTGGAGTTCCTTACAGCCCACAATACTTCATTCAGTGTCTCATGCCACTTTCTGGGCTTGTCTTCAATATTCTTTTTGATTACATCAATAAGAATTTTGTTAGTAGCCTCTGCTTGCCTATTGGCTTGAGCGTAATAAGGGAATGAATGAATCAACTTAATCTCAAACTGTTGTGCAAAGGCCACCACTTTTTCCCTAGTGAACATAGTACATTGATCAGTGATGATGGTTTCAGGAATACCAAATCTATAAATAATCTAGCATTGTATAAACCTAATCACCTCTTCTTGAGTCACATTCACCATCGGTTGTGCCTCTACCCACTTGGTAAAGTAGTCAGTCGCAACTATGATAAACGCATGCCTCTTAGAAGAAGGTGGATAGATTTTGCCTATCAAATCCATTGCCCATCCCCTAAATGGCGAAGTTTTTATCACTGGGTGTAGGTTTTCAGCTGGAACCCTTTGTATTGGACCATGTAGCTGACAGGCCTCACACGCTTTAGCATATTGGTAGCAATCAACTGTGATGGTAGGCCAATAATACCCATGCCTATATATTAGCCACTTTATTGTGGGTCCATCCCTGTGCGAGCCACAGATTCCTTCGTGTACTTCTCCCATAACCTTTATGGACTCATTTTTGTCGTTCGTTATCCACCAGAACATACTTAAGTGCTCTCTGTTTAAGCTTGAAGTCAGTACAACTTGAAGGATCTTTAAGGTAGTCGATTAACTCTTATTTCCAAGAGTCGATTGGTTCTACAGGGGCACACTCCCATACTGGGTACTCCTTATGCTTTACTTCAACTATCATGTCTTTGTACCCTGAGGCTTGTTGAGCTAAATCATTAGCTTCCTCATTTTCGTCTCTGGGAATGTGGAATACTATAGCATCAGCAAATAGGCGCAATAACCTGCTAGCCGTTTCATAGCATTCTTTCAAGTTAGGATCATTACGCCTATACTCGCCAGTTAGTTGCTTTATGACTAGCTGGGAATCTCCCATGATTTAAACCAGGATCTTCAGTCCCAAAATCAAGGCCTCATATTCTGCCTGATTATTAGAACAACCAAGATCTAGCTGACACATGAATCTCCAACTCCTGCATGTTGGACTAGTAATAGTGATGCCAGCACCTACCCCTTTTTGAGTTCTTGACCCATCAAATATCAAAACCCAAAGCTTCAAGTTGATGCATGCAACTTGATTGACTAAAGAATCATTAACTTCAACATAAGGGTGCTGAGCCAAGAAGTCAGCTACTACCTGGCCCTTCATTACTTTCAATGGGACATATTTTAACGCAAAAGCATTTAACTTAATAGCACACTTCATCAGTCGACCCACATGCCTATTAAGTAGATACCTAACAATGTCAATTTTGCACAAAACCAATATTTCTTTAGGCAACAAATAATATTCTAGTTTTGGACAAGCATAGAACAATGATAAACATAACTTCTCAATAGGAGTATATCTAGTCTCTGCATCATTTAAGGTTTGGCTAAGACAGTACACAACTCTTTCAGTTTCGTCATCAGCATTTTGCACTAGCAAGCAGCTAATTGACTCTTCTTCTATAGCTATGTATAGTTTGAGAGGCCTTCCTAATATTAGGGGCGTTAGCACAAGAGGTTTGGCCAACGCCTGCTTGATCTTCTCAAAGGCTTGTTGTTGTTCTTTCCTCATGTCATGTTATCAGTATCCTTAAGTCTCAACTAAGGGGAAAAAGCTTTCATTTTCCCATCCGAATTAGCTATGATCCTCCTTAGGAAATTGATCTTGGTAACCAAACTTTGAAGCTCCTTCTTCTTCCTAGGAGGCCTGGCTTCCAAAATAGCTTTCACCTTATTCTTATCTACTCAATTCCAAGAAGGTGGACCAGGAATCCTAAGAAATTGCCAACTGCAACTCCAAAGGTACATTTGGCAGGATTCATTTTCAAACCATGGGCTCGCATCCTCTTCAAAGCTTGTTCTAGATCCACTAAATGGATTTCAAAGCTCCCAGATTTGACAACCACATCACCAATGTATACTTCCATGGTCTTGCCGATCAAATCATGAAAAATGGTATTCATGGCTCTGTGATAAGTAGCTCCTGCATTCTTGAGCCCAAAGGCATGACTACCCATTCATATATTCCCAACGCCCCTGGACACCTGAAGGCTGTCTTGTGAGTGTTATCTTTTGCCAAGAAGATCAGGTTATACCCTGAGTATCCATCCATAAAGGTGAGAATACCATGAGTGGCTGCCGCATCAACTAACATGTTAACCACGAGCAAAGCATGTTCATCCTTTGGTGTTGCCAAATTCAAGTTTCTATAGTCAATGCACACTCTTATTTGGCAATTCTACTTGATAACAAGGACTATATTGGACAGTCACTCAATATACCTAATCGTCCTTATGAAGCCTACCTTTAATAGCCTCTCAATCTCAACTTTGATTTAAGGCACCAATTGGGGATTAAACCTGTGAGGAGCCTGTTTGAAAGGCTTGTATCCTTCCTTAATGGGCAACCTGTGTTCCACCAGCTATCTTGCCAAAACATGCATCTTATGATAGTTCCAGGCAAAGCAATCTTTGTACTGCTGGATTAGTTCGACTAATTTGCCTTGTTTGTCCTCCTCAAGTAACCCACTCACCTTTACAGTTTTGGGTTCCTCTGATGTACCCAAAATGATTTCAATTAAAGATCTTCTGCCTCAAAAGCAGGTGCAGTTTTGCGAATAGGAGAATCCAATTCCATATGCTCGGCTGCACATGCCTTATCGGGCTTAGCTGCCGTACCTTCTAGTCTTCTTCTCCATATTCACTTTCAGTGTCATCTTCTTCCATCATGGCATCTATCACTTTGGACTTGGCCTTAAAGATCTCTAGCCAACTCAACAGGTCTTCAAGCACTTGTGATTCTTTATTCATTAATCACATGTGTAGTAGGTCGTGATTCAGCCTGAGACCTTAACTTCATTGGTAAGATTGCATGCCTTCCCCACTCCTTCCTCATAATCTTCTAGAACAACAATAGGTCCTAGGTGTGGAGAATAGAATAATGCCTCCAACATCTTTACCTCAGCTGAGAAAGGTTTTAATCAGCTTCCACTATCTCCACATTGTCTCTAACCCAAAACATAAGCTTTTTATGAAGTGTAGAGGGTACACATTGACTGGTGTGGATCCAATCTCTGCCCAGGATCACATTGTAGGAAGGCTTATCATCAACCACAAAGAAGGCTGACTTGATGGTTCTGGGGCCTATAGTTACTTCGGCTATTAAGACTCCAAGAGTTGTAGATGGTCCTCCATGAAGTTAGACATTTTCATGTTGGTAGGGACCAAGTCCTCAAGACTTTTCCCAAGTTTCCTCATGGTTGCAATGGGCATAATGTTCAGAACAACCCCACCATCCACAAAGACTCTTCCAAAGATCTTTTCATGAATGTAAGCCTTGATGTATAGAGGTTTCAGGTGCTTTACCATCACCTCAGTAGGCTTCTCAAAAACCATCTTGGTAACCTCATTAGCCGAGGTATCAGCTAACGTGGCCCATTATATTTATTCGGCAAATACATCACCCTCCAAGCTTCCTAGTTGGGGGTTGCCTGCCCAAAATTCCTCAGGGAACAAACTAATAGCTTCTATCTCAGCTAACAGGCCATTAACTTCTTTGTTGAATAAGAGCTCCAGCAAGGAATCCTCCATAGCATCATCCTGTTCCCAATGCATCTATGGGATCACTGAACCCACTATGGTAATTGCTTCCTCATCGACATCAACTGAGGCAATTAGGCCCTCAGCTTCGGGAATAGGACCCTATTCGCTGATCGACTCTATGCTTTTGGGCACTTCATCTTCCTTAGCTTCTCCAGTATCTAACTTTGGGAAAGCTTTATCTAGCATGTCACTTATAGTCTCCAAGGGAATCTCCCTATTCTTGACATTAGCTAGCATTTGTAGAGTTTGTTTCATTTTCTGGACAACCCTCATTCTTTGTATTCTTTTTTTTTTTTGGGTTCTTGACAGTATTGCTGGTATTGCCTTCTTGTCTTTGGCATACTTGTTTAAGAACCAGTGCCCTTCTGTGACATTAGCGCGAGGCTTCAACATTCTCTAGGGCTTTAGCTTCTCATCATTTCTCACTGTTATCTTCAAAGAAGACATGCCTCCTTCCATGGTAAACTCATCCACCCTTCTCTTGTCTTTCGGAACGGGTTCCTCATCAACTTTGGGCAAAGATAGCCTACCACTCTCTCTAATGGTTAGCCAATCTTCCCCCCCCCAGTTTCAGAAATGGGTGCCTTCTGTAACACCCCATATAATTTTATTATTGGTTAAATCAATTTAGGCTTTAATAAGCTCTAATTGGTTGATTTAGTAATTAAATTGGGGGATGTAAGTAGTATGGTTAATTATGAATTTCTAGTGATTTCATGTTGGTTTTCATAATTGAAATTATGGATATTGTGTTTTGACAATCCTAAGTGGTTAAGTGTGTTGTTAGTAGCTTAAAAGTGTTGTTAAGGGTTAATTATAAGTTGGTTTAAGAAGAATAGGAATTAGGATTTGAGTTTGGGTGTTAGAATCAAGTTTCTTTGGGTTTTGTCCAGTGGGAATCGATTCCCAGGCTCCATGAATCGATTCAGGACTATCAAACTTTCTGGGAATTGAATTTCAACAGGTATGAATCGATTCACACACCATGTGAATCGATTCATAGAAACCAAATCCTCTGGGACTCAAATCTGGGAGTTGCAGGAATCGATTCAGGCCTTCAGAAAACCAAGGGAAGTGATTTTAATAGTGGTGAATCGATTCACCAGTCCTGTGAATCGATTCACAGAAAGGCATTTCTCTGGGAGTCGAAGAAGGAATCGATTCATTCACTTAAGCTGCGATTCACACATTTTTGCACTCTGTGAATCGATTCATGGACAGCGTGAATCGATTCACAGCTGTCAAAAAGCATAAAAACGCAAATTTTCAGCAGAAAACGAAAAAGAAAGGGAAGGGAAAGAAGAGGGGTGATTTGAGAAGAGAGAAAAGAGGGAAACACTTAGGGTCTCTTTAATCTTAAGAGAGATCCATGATTATTGCTAGATTTCATCAAATCTAAGCTTGAATCAAAGTTGGGAAAGTTAGTTTTTGGGTATTTTGAAGATCTGGGTTTGAACCCTAAAAGATGAAGGAAGAAGACGAGGGAGAAGGAGGAAAAAGATCAAGTTTCTTCAAGGATGGCTTGAGTTCTTGGAGTTGGAGAAGAAGATGGAGATGAAAAGCTTGGTTGGAGCTTCAATGGAGGAAAACCTAGAATTTCAATTTGGGGATTTTCACCCCAAAGCTTTTGGGAGCTCAAAGGTAACATAGAGACTCCCCTAAAACCTCTAAGTAGGGTGTGCTAGGATTTATTATTTAAATTCCTCAAAGAAGTCTTTGAACCCCAAAGGGTTCAAAGTTAGGGTTTGGTAAACCCCTTTGATTTAAGTTAATTCCAATTTAACATGCTCAGCCTGTCTTGGGGTTTGGATCAAATAGGGTTGGTCTCCTGTCCCCAACTCCCCCTAATTGTTATGTGTTGTTTAGACCTTGAGTGCTCCATAGAGCTTCAAGGAGTTTATGTCCTTGTTTTGAAATAAGTTCTTAACTTGAGACTATGTGTGCATTATCATGTGATATTGGATGAATGTCCCTTGTGATTTATCATGTTGAATCCTTATTGGTTATGGTCTTAGTCTGAACTGAGTGGAGTTTAGGATTTCCTTCTCCTTGGTATTGATGTGTGTTTTGCTTGATTCAAACACGGGATAGGGAAAATGCATGATAAGGGAACTTACATCTAAGGGCAAATGAACAAAGTGATAATTGTGTTGATGCATCTAATCATGTGTGGGTGCTTTGAATATGTCTTGATTCATGCATGATGTGAAATGTCTTGAGTCCTTGAACTTATTGGGATTCGGCTAGTATTGACATGAATTGGGAATAAAAGTTATTTCAACGACGGTTGTTTGGAATGCTTAGTAATACGGTGATAGAATTGTTAAATTTATAACTGTTCTAAAATAGGCCTATAATACGGTTTAGGGTAGTCCTGTGAGTAACATGCCATGCCAGAAGGGCATTTTAATATGTAAGACCTGAAGAAGGGTGGGGTGTTACAATAAAAGATGTTTTACGGTTTGGCATATAAATAAGAGTAACGAGACAGGGGGCATTTAAAAATGTAAGACCTACCTTGTGCGTTACAATCAAAGGCAGGGTATAGTGGGGGACATCGTGCGTAAGACTTGTCGAACGGGAGCCGCCATAATAACTATTATGCGCATAAGACTTAGCCGAAGGAAAGCAGCCATAGTGGAAACCACATGTCGTAAACGTGACATTGAGTGTAAGAATGGCCGAACGGGAGCCGCCATAATCACGGTTAAGCGCATAAGACTTAGTCGAAGGGAAGCATCTCAAGTAGAAGCTATATGTCTCAACTGTGTTTAGTAATTAGGGGGCGGTCAGAGTGGGAACTTAATATCCTCGTGAACACTAACTTTCCTTGATGTATGAGATAGACGTATTACTTTAATATTTGCGAAATGTTATTGTGATAGTGATTAATGCTTGGTTGCATGTTTTTAGCCTAGTTGCTAATTGTATATTGTGCACAGAGGAGTTTTCCATACTTCACACACGAGTATGGCTGGAAACAACAGTAAAATGATTTATGATAGTCCTATGTTACTGAATTTTATAAACTCACTATGTTTGGGGCGTTGTTTTCAGGTGCAAGCTTATTGGACAGTTAGAGCATAAAGTTGTGCTTAGTCTTACCGCCACGCAAGACTTCAGATACCAGATCACGATTCATGTAGAGTCTTTCCAGTTTTGAGTCTATTTAGTTATTTTTATTTTAAAAAGGTTGTATTATTTAATGAAATTCTCTTAATGAGTTTAATTGTAAAATGGTTGTGCACTCTGAAGTTTTAATTAGTCAAGGTTTTGTAAGTTAAAGGGAAAATTTTTCCACGATTATTTTTAATCTCAGTTATTAAACAAGTAATGCCCTCATTAGGTGAGAGGGTGTTACACCTTCCCTTTCCCCTTGTTAGGTCTCTCTGTTGAAGTTTGGCCATGTTTAACATACTGTTTGACTAACTCCTGGGTGAGCCTTCCTGGCTTAGGTGGTTTCTTTCCCTTTCTATGATCAATAATTGGCTGAGGGTTTCCCAATCTGTCAAAAACAGAAGTCTTGGCAGCCTCAGGTTTTAGCCGATCATTATGATTTGAATCGGCTTATCCCTTCTTGGGCCTCCAAACTTGTTGGACAGATATCCTCCGCCTGTGGCTAGGCTCTGCATCATCAAACCTTGAGAATGAAACCATGCTTATTCCCAAAGCAAAGAATGGGTCGGTATCCACTGTCATCTCAACAATTCCTTTGTCTGCAAGTTTGCACCTTCCTTCTTTTATTTCCTTCTGAATGGCCTTCCTGAAAACCATACAGTTACAGTCGCATGATTATAAGAATTGTGCCATTTGCAGTATTTCTTATCTTTTAGCTCATTAGCAGGTGGGATCTTGTGCCCATCCAGCAGCCGAATCTGCTTATCTTTGAGCAAGTAGTCAAAGATTTGATTTGCCTTGGAAATATCGAAGGAGTATTCCATCTTGCTATCTCCTGAATTTGACTATTTCCCTTTGGAAGCTCTTAGGGAAGGGCAAGAGTAGCCTTTACCCTTTATTATCTCAGTTACCATGATGTCTGCCGTGGAATCGGCTGAATCATCATCAGAGTCTTTAGCTTCTATAATGGATACCAACTGAGGGCCTCTCCCTCTACTGGATCGCTTCTTTTCTTTCTCCTGGATAAGATTAACTGGTTCAAGTCAGTGCAAGCTTGGCCGACTAGTTTCTCCTTGATTTGAGGGTGCATGCTACTAATGCCTATAGCTGCATATTCTGTCTCAGGAAACTGCACTGAGCATTTTCCAGCCATTTTTCTGAATCTTTCCACAAAATCAGTAGCCGACTCATCTACCTGTTGTCTCAGGTTCATGAGATCGGCCGCAGTGACTTCAGGTTGAGGCCAGTAGAACCTATCATGGAAGCATCTCTCCATATCTGCCATGTTTATATAGAATTAGGTGGCAAAGAGGCGTATCAGGTGAATGTTGTCCCTGTAAGTGATAAGGGGCTACAGTTTGTGGTACTCATTCTGGTTCCCTTCACCACACTGTGCAGTAAACCTGCTTATGTGCTCCATAGTCGACTTGCCACTTTTTCTAGAGAAAGTGGCAAAATCTGGAGACTTGTATCCCCTAGCAGAGGTACCAATATGTCTACCCACATAGGGTACGGCTTCTTATAGATTGGTCTATCCAAAGACTTTAGATGCACGCCAAAGTACTTCTTGATGGTATCTGCAATGACTGCTGGGTCTAGCAGCTGTGAACCCCCTGGCTTCACTTCTCCTAAGTTAGGAACGATTACCTGTGGTTGTTGTCTCCATGTTGGGGGACGCGCCTGGGATATTTGCTCTGGAGGATTAGGGTAACCTGATTGATTTGGCAATGGAGGTGGGTGAACCCCCATGGCTGCTCCATGCTTCCTTCACATGGTACCCGGTATTGAGTTCCAAGAACACTTGTGTTAAATGGTGGAGGTGGGATCTGTCCCCATGACTGCTCCATCATTAACCCAGGTGCCCTTGAAGGAGTTGACCCCATTTGAGCGCTACAGACACTTCAGGATAGGGCGGATAGAATGGAAGGTTAGCCGATACAGGTGGAATATTATTCCATGGCTGCTGTCCAGCATAACCCCCAGGTCTTGCTCCATTCCCTCCTGCACCAAGAGCTTTCCCCTTAGTGTACTGTGGGTTAGTTGCCTGTATAGCAATGCCATAAGGATGCACATATGGCATCACTTGCGGTATACCAATTGGTCCCACTGAATCTGGTGGCCTCCTAGCCATCTGCACCTGTCCAAAATGAAGATTAGCCTGGTTAATTGTATCATTCACCACTTGTTGACCTCCAGTGTTCAAAGTGGCAAAAGTACTAGGTTGGGAATTAATTGGATTAAAAGGTACCTGTCCTATATTTGGCTGAACCTGAGAAGGTCTTGCCTGCACATAGGTAGGTTGAACTTGTTGTATCCCTGCCATAGTTGTGCTCGGCTGAACCTGAGTTGGTCCTACCGGAGCGGCACTCGGCTGAATGACAGGTTTTGCCTGGGTAGTGTACCCCACTTACGTTGGAATAGCAGAGTTGATAGAGCTCTCACCTGAATGAGCCCTCTTAGCCTCTATCTCCCTAGCTTGCTGCACCTTTGTGTACCATGGGCTTCACAATATCAGCCAAATGTTATGACACTTAGTACATGATATCATTGATTCCTAAGTCGAGTTGTTGGCGTATAAATGAAGTGGAAATCACCAACGGTGGATCGTTAGGCTCATTAGGTTGATGTTTAGGCTCTGCCTCTATGTGCACTGGCTCTGCTATTGGAGCAGGTACTCCGTGAGAGGGGCTCCCTTCAACAGGCTTCCTAGGATTGTTCTTCATGTTGCTTAAGCTCTTTCCAGAATGCAAGTGCATATGCCAATGGTAATCCTGACCTAAGAATTCGAATGTGTTGATTCGTTTACCTTTGGTCCCACCGGGCGTGCCAATTTTGTTGACTGGAATGTAAATTAGCCGCAAATCGGCTAACTCCACAACAGTGATTCCCTTTTCTTCAAGCGATTACGACAAGGAAGGAACTCTTTTTCTCAGCTATGGGTCCCTTAACTCACTTCAGAAAGGGTTAAATAAGTGAACTAAAGTAAAAACAGAAACGCAAAGGTAAACATAAAGTGCAATTGAGCAAAAATAAGTTGTTTGTATTGATTGATGTATCCATAAATTATGTACAACTTGAGTATTTATAGTAACAACTAAGAACTACCCATATTTGCCACGTTCAGTTGGCTAACACTGATAAACTCCTAGTTGACAATTATTCGGCTGAGTAGTGCCATATTCCACTAACCATGATCCTAAAATTTAGGCGCACTATCTCTTCATGGCTACGTCCTCAACCAACGGTCTTCTCATCGTGGATCTTATCCTTAGTTCCCTCGCTCAACCCCAAAAAATGTGGAGATAATCTTGGCTTAACTCAGTTTTGAATTTAAATTAATTCAAAACTATCCTCCACTCCATTCGGCTCATGGGGCTATTCAAGAACCTGACCCAATGAGTGACTTCATGCTAGCCTAATAGGCCCAATATCTTCGCATTAATCCAATAAGCCCAAGACCCATGTCTAGCTCTTAAATTCCTGCTTGCGGCTCCATTAGCTGCAGATTTGGCTATTATGTGATTTGGCTAACCTTCAATCGACTAGCTTTCTTGCCTCGGCTAATATTAGATTCGTCCGATACTTAGGAATATTTTGGATGTAAACAATTTGTTTACGTATCAAGAAGTCAAGTGTGTAAATTCTAGGATTAATGCAATATTAGACATAATTCCATTGTAGCTCAGGTAATGGGAATCAGCTTTTTGTGATATCAGACATATTTCTATGGATTCTTAATTTATTTTTAATTATGATTCTATTTCTCAAATACTTTAATTTTTAAAAATTTTCACATATTATAAGTGTTTTTGCAATGATGCATCTAAACACTTCAATTTTGTAAAAGCTCTTTTCCACTATATATCCAAATGCAAATAACTTATCAAATTTAAACGCTTATGACATAAACTTTCATGTGATAAGGTGTAATGCCATAGTGCTTAAATAAGTTATTTATCCAAACAAGAACAAAGTTTTTAACGCATTTTTATTACACTTTGTTTGTTTTTTAACACATTTATTAAGTAACGAAATAGCGAGTGTCACAGTACTGGTGTGTTTGATTCTCAATTAAAATTGTGAAGAGAGAAATAAGTGAGAGAGAATATATAAAGAGAGAATGATGTGAGAAATAAGGCAGATTTAGGGTATTATTTGGAATAAGAGAAATGGAAGAAAATTAGAGAAGAGAGAAGTGTTGATTATTATTAAAAGTATGATAATGCCCTTGAGTTACAAAAACACCCCATCAATTTAATTTAATTTTTTATTTTAATTCAATTAATTTTTTGTAATTTAAATAATTAGATTCATTTAAATATTTATTAATTTAAAGTATTTGAGTAATTTAATTATTAATTAAATTTATTTTGGTTTTAATTTATTTAATTAATTAAATCAAAACACCCACTACATTGATAACTATTTCTCGGATTTGGTGAAATGATGGGGAGAGAGAGAGAGAGAGAGAGAGAGAGAGAGAGTTAGAGAAATAGGTGCTCTCTTCCCCTTTCTTTGCACTTGGGAGGAGGAATGAAAATGGGTGGGACCCACTTGATTTTTATATCTCGTTCATATTTCTCGTGTGTTTCAATCAGGGGAAATTCCACATTTCTTTGGTCTTTTTCTCTCCAGTCTCTCTTTCGTCCCTTACTATCGCGTTCCAATCAGGACGTACATGTCGACATGAATCGAATAACAGCACTTCCTGCATTCTATTAAATAATGTTTAATTTTTAAAAAAATTGTAGGTAAAATAGCAAAAAACAACTTTTTTAAAACCTTCCAAATAGACCATTGGGATCCCATCTCTCGCTCTGTTAGTCTGTTTATAGTAACACTAGTGTATTAACATGTGTGATGCACGAGTGAGGTTTGAGAATTATCCAATCACGTAAAAAATAAGTAGTCAAAAATAATTTAAAAGAAAGTATAGACATATATCTAATATAATAACAAATAGTAATATGATTTAATGTGAATTCATAGTATGAATCTATAATAATATTATTTGAAGGCTACACCTAGAGAAAGTTTTGACATGTGTTACTTTCTGGTGGATAGCTTCTTCAGGACTCTTCTAAAAACCTTTCTATTTTTAAACATTTTGTGCTTGCATCTGATTTCTATCACCCACAAGTGCTTTCCAGCTCATTCTCGAGCCCACTTTTTACCTTGGTAATTAACATTTGCAATTACGATTTTTTTTGAAATGCAGGCTTTTACTCAACCGTATACCTTCAACGCCCGTTGCGGAAATCGTAATGCAACCCTTCTCATCTTCCCGCTCCTTCTCTCACGTTCTTTGCGAAGAACAATATCTCCGCTTCCTTGACCAACCCAACAATGACGACATCTCCATGAGCACAACTTCCTTGAATTACCACAACTTCAAAAACACCGGACACAACCTCTGTCCAAATTGAGCCGTCAAATGCATGTGGCAATGCTCCATCGCATAGATCCCTTCATCGATGAGACTCTTCATTTCACACGCTCCTTCTACGAGTTCAACATCGAAACCAATCAGTGGGTTTGTTCTTTCCTCCCTCCCATCTCTCAATCATCTTCTCAACTGTTTTGTATCATCGTAAGGATGTTCTCGGATCTTTCTTTGTTTTCAAATGCATTTTTTTCCTCTTCTCTTCATGGTTCCCTACCCATTGATTAAGCTCATCCCTCGTCCTTAATAATTGTTGGTTTAGTGTTCCGATTGTTAGTGGTTTCGTGCATTGCTTATGATTTATGTTTCTCCTGCTATAAGGTGGAAAACTGGAGGAAGCGGCGAAGTTAGAGTGCGTACGGCCGTTGCTGATAGTGGCAGAATCTGCGGAGACTTGCGATGGGTTGGTGGCTAGCACATCAATTTTCTTCTCCTCTAATTTGCATTAGTTGATTTTCTGGATTGATTTTATTTGATTTTTCTTTGTTAGCTCCAACGGTGAGGGGGTACTTTTTACTCATTTGGTGAGGGGGTACTTTTTCCTTTGTTTATTTAATTTTTCTCCCCTTTTGTTCTGCAGCAAGTATCATGAGTTTGGGCATCTGCAAATAAAACGTAGTAACATTGTTTTAATTTGATCAGAAGTTGTATTTTACCAATAGTATTGGTACTGGGGCTTCAAATCTGATACTGTATTTTATTGTGCTCACTCTGGATGTGTATGTGTCTTTGAAGGATATGTGAATGTTGCTCCTCGCTATTTGACTATTGAGGCAGAGACTTCACTTTAAGCACCTCTGATTCATGAGGTTTGTTAGCTTTTTTGTTCATATAAATGAGATAGAACCGGTTGATGTTGTGACAGAACCGATCACGGGGGATGAATCCAAGGGGCTTATCAGGTGGGAGAAGTTCTTACCTAATATTGAATAATTGTACAAGTTTTAATTCAAATTTGAATATATGAAGAAATGGCTGGTGACTGAAAATAAATTCTGTTGGAAGAAATATATAGCTTTTCTATCTTCATATTTGACTGAAAATAATTGTTATTTTTGGTGAAATTGTGGTTCTATAACGAATGCTTCTTTTAGCCCCTGCCATTGAACTTTGAAGTAACATAATGTATTTCTTTTGTGGGTGTTTATGTTTATGCATTGTTTCTAAGGTTATGTGTATATGACTTGAACTATTTAATTTCATTTGCTATTGCATGTGCATTGTTTCAAATTACACATTCTCGTGATAATCTCTCTCCATCATTCATTTCTCGGCATTTAATTTTAATTTATTAAAGTTTTCACTTTTGATTTCAATTTAATAAAAATAATCAAATCAATAACAAAATTAAAATAATCTAATGTGTCTCTCGTAGTAGTTTTCACAAGTTTTTTTTATTGGTCCAACTATTGTTAATAAAATCTCTATACAGTTGGTTCAAAATGTTTTGAGGAATGGATGTACCATAATAAAGTCATTTTGAACTGCTCAATGTTTTTTTTTTTTTTTGGTAAATTTGGACTGCTCAATTTTTTATTAAGTCAATTTATGGAAGTTAATTGAGACAAGGGTGTATTTGTCAAAGTGTAACCTAAAAATATCAAAAGGATAAATAAAAAGGAATAAATTTTTTCTCAAAAATCGACGAGTAATAAGTAACGGAGGGGGTAATTGATTACAAGCCCTAGTTTCGTTTCGTTTCGTTCTGCATCACAAAGCGAGCGACTCTTTCTTCTCTCTCATCACCAATTTCCTCTCTCGTCACAAAGCGTTACTTTCTGGATACGATTACGATGGCTCCTCAACGTGAGCTGATTCCTTACAGTGCAGTTGCAAGCCTGAGTAATAAGATGAGTTTACCGTCCTTTGATGATTTTGGAGGGTTTTACGGTGTCGCGGATCAGTTGGTAAAGATAAAGTCTAGTATTGAATCAATCCAAAAAGTGCTCCTTGCTGCTGCCGAGGGACTTGGAATAGAAGAAGAAGAAGAAGCTGTGCAGCACTGGATAACAAGGCTCAAACACGTTCTTATTCCTGCCGATGACTTTTTCGATCACATTACTACTCAAAATTTGCTGCTACCAAATCGTCTCACTCTGCAACATGCCACTCGTTGTCAGAAGGTTCGCACTTTCTTCTCTTCCGCAAATCCACTTGTTTCTCGATTACGAATTGCTCATCAAATCAACAGGATACAAAAGGGTTTTGATGATATAATGGAAGATATGCCTATGCCTTGGTTGAATTTAAGCCAAGGACCTGATGAGATCAGTGCACGTGCACGTCGGTTAACAAATTCTAATTTCTTAGGATCAGATCATATCATTGGCAGAGAAGATGAGAAAAGGAAGATTGTAAGTCTGTTGCTCGAAAACGTCGGAAACGTTTCCTCAATTGCTATTGTTGGTATCGGTGGTATGGGCAAGACAGCTCTTGCTCAAATGGTTTACAATGATGAACAAGTCAAAGGCTTCTTTGAGAAGCAAGTGTGGGTGTGCGTTTCTGACTATTTTGATGTCAAAACTGTCGTGAAGAAAATTTTAGAAGAATTAACTGGTCACAAAATCAATGATCACAAAGAATCATTCCCAGAAGACTTGCTTCGTAAAAGGCTAAATGGTACAAGGTATTTGTTGGTGTTGGATGACGTGTGGAACGAGAGTCGTGAAAAATGGACTCAATTGACAAGCTATTTGATGTGTGGATCTCAAGGTAGTAAGATTCTAGTGACAACTCGCTGTGAAATTGTTGCTCAGGTAATGGGAGTCAGCTTTTTGTTTCATTTGGAAGGCTTGAGTGATGGAGATTCTTTGAGTTTGTTAAAGATGTTGGTGTTTACAAATGATGACGACGACGACGACTATCCAAAGCCTTCCCTAGAAGCTCGTGCTAAAGTAGTAGCAAGAATGTCTAAAGGAGTTCCGCTAGCAATCAGAACTGCAGCAAGCATCTTACATGGTAAATATGATCCGAATGAATGGATTAGTGCTTTAGAAGGTGATCTTTGGAACCTTGGTGACGAGAAGGATAGTATCATGTCTGCTCTAAGATTGAGTTACCAACACTTGTCGCCTCGGTTGAAACAATGTTTCGCTTATTGCTCCTTGTATCCCAAGTGTTGGGAAATGGAAAAGAATGAATTGATTCTATTATGGATGGCACAGGGTTACCTCGAATGCTTAAACGATGTGCGGCAAATGGAAGATGTGGGCAATGAATTTGTTAGTACTCTTCTAAACAAATCATTTTTTCAAGATGCAAAATTTGATGAATATGGTCATCTTGTTAGTTTCAAAATGCATGAGTTGATGCATGATCTTGCGTTGCTGGTAGCTCGCAATGATTTTTACTTGGATAGTGAGAGAAGAGTAAATACACCCCTGCACATGTGCTTCTCACCGGAATTTAACACCGTCAATTTGTTCAGTAATTCATTGGATGCAAGTAGGCTGCGAACATTTTACCTACAGCAGGAAAATGATGGGGGGATTGCTCAGATGGCGGGAAAGTTGTCGGTTATTTTAAGTTTCAAATCCTTACGTGTCTTGAAAATGTCCCGTTCTTCTCTTGAGAAGGTACCAGATTTAATTGGTAGATTGCAGCATTTAAGATATCTTGACTTGTCTTGGTGTGTAAAACTGGCAAGTCTTCCTAAATCCATAGGCAATCTTGTTAACTTGCAAACTTTGAAGTTGACTGGTTGTGAGAGACTTGAATTTTCTACGGAAGTTGTCACAAAGTTGGTCAATCTGAGACACCTTGAGATTCATCGCTGTAAAGCCTTTGAGGACATGATGCCGGCTGGACTGGGGAAACTGTCATCACTGCTATCCTTGTCGAGCTTTACTGTGGTGGATGATAAGAAGAAGAAAGCTGGCAAACTGAATGAATTGCAGAACTTAAATAACCTAGGAGGCAATTTAGAGATTAACGGACTTGATCAAGTAAGAGACGTGATGCTGGATTCACAGTTTGTCAATTTGGAAGACAAGAAACTCCTTCAGTCCTTGGATTTGAATTGGGGGGATCGGGCCAAAATAGGGGACAGCCTACAACTGTTAGAAAACCTTCGTCCCCACCAACATCTAAAAAGACTAAACGTGGGGTGGTATCCTGGAGAGAGGTTTTCTAATTGGCTTTCGTCTATCCAAAATCTTTCTCATATCTCTTTCTTGGGCTTTGATAATTGCAAATATCTCCCACCACTAGAGGAGCTCCCATACCTCAAGTCTCTTTTGATAGGTCCTATGAAAGTATTGGAGTATATATGTGTGTCTCCAACTGCAGCAACATTCTTTCAATCTTTAGAGAGGCTCGATATTTATGGTTGTAAGAAACTCCAGGGATGGAAGAGGATGGAAGCCGATGTTAGTCCACATCATCTCTCGCTGCCTCAGTTTCGTCGTCTCTCTCGATTATTAATCAGCAAATGCCCAAAGTTGACTTGCTTGCCTACTTTTCCAAATGTTGAGGAATTGAAATTGGATGAATCTATGTTGAAGCCATTGAAAGAAACATTGGAGACATCCTCCTCCTCCACTACTCCTCTTTCCATGCTCAAGTCGCTGAAGATACTTGGCGAACATTTGGACATTGATTATTTGCCATCTCAGTTCCAGCGAAACCTTACTTCTCTTGAGTATCTTGAACTTTTAAATGTGGACAAATTAGAAATTTGGTTTGAGGACTGCTTCCCTTCTCTGAAGAAAACCACCATATCTTTCTGTAATTTAAACGCTTTGCCGGATAAGATGTGTGACGTGCTATCACTTCAGCATATAATGATAGTGGGATGCCATAAGTTGGCGTCATTGCCGAAAGGAATGTCTCAGCTTAAAAAGTTAGTCACACTAGAAATATTGGATTGTCCCCTCTTAGTTGTATCCTGCGTGCGCTATAGGGGAGAAGATTGGTCCAAAATTTCTCATGTCCCGAACATAATTGTGAAGCGAGGGGAGAGGTGCGGCGGGTAAAGGTACTGCTAACTTTTTCGTTTAAACTGTAAATTTTGTTTCTGTCTGATTTTGATATTCTGCATATGAAAACTAGAAATTTTGTGCTTTGAATTTCTAACCTCAATAACATTTACATTTCAAAATGACTTCTGAAAAATTACCTATCTTAATTCTTAAGAGAGGCACTTCTCCTAATAGTCAAATTCTTATTAAATGCTGAAACAGAAAGTCCTTTTAAAACAGCTATAATCTGTTTCACTTCTATTGCTTCTTAAGTTTATTGCTTTTATTTCATTTTCTAACAAAGCCTCTATAACTGGTTTCATATTATTCGAATGTTGGAAGAGAGAAAAAAAATATATATATACAATGTAGTAGAGAAAAATTTTTGCATTTGCAATATTTCTTCAATGCTCAACTTATTTTGGCATTCTCAATTTTAAATTCAAGGGGTTTTTCATAGAAAGACTCATTGTTTGAATATTGACAGGTATTGAAAATGACACTGAAGAAGTGAGGATTGTTTGAAATTGCTGGATTTCCAGAATGTTATATGCATTACTTATTCAGGTATTGTTGATGGCTGGTCTTGGCTTTCTCTCTGTGTAAACTTCAATATGAAAATCTAACTCCAATTACTAGTTGCTAATTGCTATAAACTACAGATGGAGTTTCAAACGTGGAAAAGATAATGCATCAAATTGATTTATAGTAACAAATTCTTATGAATGTGATTAACATTTTCTATATCAACAATTTTGTAGGAAATATTAGTTATTGGTCATCATCAACATCTTTGAAGATACGATATATTATTTGGACGCTTTACATAGTGATTCAAAAAATCACACACACATGAAGAACATGTTTGATGGATAAGCTCATGTGTTTCTTTTCTATATTTATACATCTGTTCATCGATTCTAAGTATTTATTTATATGTAACTATTGTTGATTTGTTTAGAGCTTTTAATGTTTATTGTCCAATAGTAGAGATTCTTGAAGTGAAATCAAACAATATTAAATAGATCAAGATAAAGGTGTTCGAAAGTTTTTGTTCCTGGCTGAGAGTTAGATTGTATCTAATTGAATTTGTATTATTGTTCATTAGAGAAATGTTAGGGACACTCTTTAACACACTCTTTCCAACACTCTCTTATTGGTTGAAATTTATTTGGTGGGACCCATTTGAATTTCAACTTGAGTGTTGAGAAAAGACTGTTAGAGAGAGTGTTGATTGCACTCCTCTAGTACATTATCTGCTTTACTGTTTGGTATTGACACTAAATAATTGTTGCTAAAAGCAGTTTTTGTGGTAGTGGCTGTCGCAGATATATCTCTCTTTCAAGCACTTGGCAGGTCACCTGACTCAGACTTTGAGCTCGCTTTCAAGCATAACCACCATGTAGTTATCCAAATTATTAATGTTAAGTGTTAGTATTTTACAAGTTATTGATTTCATTCCAAGTTATTATGTTCGTGTTTGTGCAGGTATCTGCAAAACAAGTTTACAAGCACTATTGTTGATGTTCTTACTAATCTACCTCTGGATTATTGTATTTAAGTTTTCAGTTATGTAATTGACTATTTAGCTAAAGGCATGTTATATGCATTTTATTATCCTTCCCGTTTACATACACTATTGATGTTCCTGCTAATTTGCCTCTAAGTAGTTTGTGTCTCTCTTATATCATAAATTTTCAGTCATGTATTCGAATCATGGTAATAAGTATCTCGAGATTCGTCGGATAAAAAAGAAATTAGGGATTGTCGATACATATCGCAACTTGAATCGAAATATGCAACAATCGCTTTGTTATGGTTGAGAATTGCTTCTGTATAAGTAAATCGTGAAGCCAAATAAAATTGTTCAATTCTGTTCAAATTGTATCTCTTTTTATTCCAATTTTGAAAATCGCATCTGATTTTGTTCGTGAAACCATCTGAAGCTTTCAATTTTGTTCGCAAAACATCTGAAATGTTTGTTTGATGCCCTCCAACTAGGTTGGGTAGCACGACCTGATACATTCAAGTTAGTTTTAGGGTTTTTTTCGTTTGTTTTTGCTTTTTTCCGAACATGTCTAGAGAGCTGATTGACCCGACTCGGTGTTTTAAAACAAGTTTTAGGGCTTTTTTTTTCCGGCTTTTTATAAAGGGGGCAGAGAGCGCATTTAACCTGTGCTTCCAATTTTTTATGTCTTCTGCCTTCATCCAATTCTTTATTGTTCGTCAGATTTCTTTGTAGCCTTTTCTCCTCTGTTTTGGTCGACATTCTTTGTTTTATTGTTCTACTATGTTTTATTGCTCTATCTTTTGTACCCCACGTGTTCTAGGTGATGTTTTCTTATTGTTTTAATGGGTAATGGGTCAGACAAACGCGAAAAATGATATTGATGTCACATGGAGCCCTTTTTTTGTTGAAAAGGGGAGCCATTTTTTTATTACTTGAATTCTAGAATTATTTTGATGTTCATATATGATATACTAGTGTGTTTACGCGTGCGATGCACAGGAAATATTATATTTGAAAATATAACTAAAATTAAATCAAAGTATGTTATATATGTAAAGTAATTATTCACTCCCTCCATTATCGAATGAGCAAGAAAAAACTATTTCACACCCTTAAGAAAAATAGTTAGTCTCATTTAATATTTTTAAAGTAATTAAAAAAGAAATTACATTTCTCAAATTGCCCTTCATGGGAAGAAGCGTTAAGCCGTGAAAGTATCATAGTTAAAAATTTTAAAGGATTTAAAAAGCTCAATGAAAAAATAATAGAAATGGGTTTTCGGTATATGAATATATAGAATTATGAATTCAAATTAAAATCTTAATATAATTCACACAAAACTCGTATTCATTCAATGAAATTAGGAAAGAATGTTAAAATGATAAAAAAATTGATAATAAGAACAGTCATCCAGTCAAAAAAAGAAGAACCCCCGTGATCTCATTTAAAAATATAAAAAATTTCTTTCCATCTCACTAAATTTTTAAATAGGTTTAAAGGTTTTTAAATAGGTTTTTACACAAACAAAAACCCCAATGATCCCATTTAAATATATAATATATTCTTATAATCTTATTAAATTTTTAAATAAAATTTTACATATAAGAAGAACACTGATAAATATATAATAAAATTTTATAATCTATGTCTAATTTTTTAATAAATTTGTACATAAAAGAAGATCCATGATAAACAAATTTAGATATTTAATAAATCCTTATCATCTTGTTAAATATTTAAGTAAGGCTTAAACATAAGATAAACCCTGATGATTATATTTAAATATATAACAATAGTTTCTTGTAGCCTCACTAAATTTTTATAGATAAGAAGAATCAAATCTAATATGAAATTAGGTTTTAATAATCTCACAAAACTTTTTAAATAAGTTTATACACAAAAGATGAATCCTAATAATTCTATTTAAGATAATCTCAGTAAATTTAAATAAGTTTTTACACATAAGAAAACCCTTAAATATATTATATATTCTTATAATATTACTAAATTTTGAAAAAGATTTTAAACATAATAAAAGAGCTGATATTCTCATTTAAAAATATAAAAAATTCATTCAATCTCACTAAATTTTTAAATAGGTTTAAATAGGTTTTTACACACAAAAAACCCCAGTGATCCCATTTAAATATATAATATATTCTTATAATCTCAATAAATTTTTAAATAAAAATTTACACATAAGAAGAACACTGATAATCTCGTTAAATATATAATAAAATTTTATAATCTATGTCTAATTTTTTAAATAAATTTGTACATAAAAGAAGATCCATGATAAACAAATTTAAATATTTAATAAATCCTTATCATCTTGTTAAATATTTAAGTAAGGCTTACACATAAGGTAAACCCTGATGATTATATTTAAATATATAACAATAGTTTCTTGTAGCCTCACTAAATTTTTATAGATAAGAAGAATCAACAAACACCGTAGATCTGTTACCACAAGCCAGGTTTTGAATCCAGTTCACCGCATCAGAGCAAGCAACAAAGCTAGGGTCATCGCACATACCCAATCTGAGCCACACCTTGCGAGAATGAGCACAGTCGCGAAGGCAGTGGAGAATGTCTTCCACTTGGGTTGAGCACCTAGAACAGTGCGGCGAAGTAGCGAGGTGCCTATCAAACCGGAGTTTATTTGTGGGAAGCGCCTGACGGATGCACAACCACACCAAATGTTGGACCTTAGCCGGTGCACGAATTCGCCAAACCCAGCGCTAGTCACAAGAGGGATCCCAAGATCGGTGTCGCTCAAGAAGCCAAGCATAACCCGCAGCGCAGGTATACCGGCCCGAAGCGGTGTCCTTCCAAATCTAAATGTCTTGCACCGAGTCGTTCAAAACCAGGGGAGGAGAGTGCTGGGCAAAAATAGATGGGGCCGTGTGACCAAGTAGGGTATGTAGTGACCCAAAAAGCCACAAACCCGCGGCCCAAATGTCCTTGAGGGCGAGCGTTGAGTCTGAAATGTGGACGTAGTCCACTTTCTCACACAATGGGCCTTCCTTGGTCCAATCTTCAAACCAAAGGGATGTAGACCCACCCCTAATGCGATAGTGAAACCCATCCTTGAGTGCACCAATGTAGCTAAGAATGTTTTTCCAGATCGCAGAGTCCTGGCCCTTTTTTGGAATCTATCAAATAGATTTGTTGCCAATATATTTATGGGAGAGAACTTGAACCCAAAGCTTGTTCTCATCATGAAGAATGCTCCACACAAGTTTACCAAGAAGGGCTAAATTCACAAGCCCTGTATCATGGATTCCAAGCCCCCCAAGCGTCTAGGAGATGTAACCTTCTCCCAATTAACCAAGCTCCAACCACATTTCTCACCATCCCCTCTAGTGATCATATCCAAACGATTGCAAACACTAGTGGGGAGATGATGAATTTGCATAGAATAAACTGGGATGGATGTGGTGACTAACTTAGCAAGGCACGCTCTACCCACCTTATTGAGGAGATTGCCTTTCTAACTTGCCAGCCGCCTATGCATCTTCTCTAAAATGTGATCATAGTTTTCCTTTCGAACTCGCTTGTGGACCAAAGGGAACCCCAAGTAACGCCCAAGATCCGTCACAAAGGGAATAGAGGATAACGATTTCAGTGCTTGTTTGCGTTCAACAGGCACCACTCGAGAGCACATTGCTTTGGACTTAGTAACATTGACTTTCAAACCTGAAGCTTAGCAAAAGTCGTCAAGAGTATCTAGGACCAGCTGTACCTGTTGAGAACTAGCTTCACAAAAGAGAATAACATCATCAGCAAATAGGAGATGGGAGACGTCGGGACCTCCCCTAAAATATGCACAGGCTTCCAAACACCTATATTCACTTTGTGCCGGATGCTAAGAGCAAGTTTTTCTATACAGAGAACAAACAAATAAGGAGATAAATGGTCCCCTTGACGAAGTCCTCTGGTAGGTTTAAAGCCCCGAGTTTTCGCCCCATTCCACAAGACAACTAGGTTGCTTGATCTAACACAACTCATAGTAAGGCTAACAATGTTCAGAGGAAAATTAAACTCTGCCAGGGTCAACTCAAAGAAATTCCAATTCAATCTGTCATAAGCCTTTTCAAGATCAATTTTAAAAGTGATGGTACCTTTTTTGGCCTAGAAGCGGTGCATGTGGTGGACTACTTCCTGGGCAATAATGGCGTTGTCTGAGGTGCCTCTTTTTAGGATGAAACTACTCTGGAGAGGACTCACCAGATCGTCTAAGAAGGGGCGAAGGCGGTTCACTAAAACCTTGGTAACCACCTTAAAAATGACGTTGCAGAGACTGATAGGGCGGTAATTTTTTAGCCGAGTGGGGCTATCCTCCTTAGGAATGAGGACGAGGAAGGTCTATGCAATGACTTCATCAATGTAACCCCTGCTGAAAGCATTGGAAACCAGTTGCCACACATCAACACCCACTAAATGCTAGAAGTGTTTAAAGAAGATTGGTTGGAATCCATCAGGCCCTGGTGCCTTGTAGGATTTCATGCCAAACACTGCTGACCGAACCTCTTCCTTCAAAACTTAGTTAGAGAGGGCTTCCCCTCCCTACCTGGGTGAGTTGGGGAAGGAGGTGCACATGTAAGCTATCAGAAGTATGTAGTAGAGTCATCCTCTGAAAAGAGGTTGTGATAGAAGGCCAAGGCTGCATTCTGGAGTCTATTCTCATCCGTACACCGACCCTCATTATCTAGAAATAAAGCTTGGATCTTATTCCTCCTCCGTTGAACCACTGTCTGTGTGTGAAAGAATTTGGTGTTACGATGACCAAGTTTCACCCACTTCTCTCTAGAATTTTGGTACCAGAGAAGCTCCTCCTGTCTCAGCACATCACTGTATTCCTTCTGAAGCTCTGCCTCTCTAATCATATTCATCAGTCTAGCAGAATCTACTGACTCAAGGCGACGTTGTATCACTGTCAGCTGATGTTCAATGTGCCGCTTGCGTCGGAAAATATTGCCAAAGATGGACAATGAGAAAAATGGTCCACCGGTGGACTTTTGTTCTAAGCCGTCAGATATAATGTTTATTTAATGGACGGAGATGATCTTTTACCGGAAACTGATACTACCCGCAAAAGAAAAATTGCACTGAAGCCCTTCCCCCTCTTGCTTCTGATTTCATCTTTTGCTCTTTCTCTCTGCCCCCTGCCCCTCTCGCTCCCTCTTTCCCCTTCTAGCTGTGCAGACTCCCCAAAGACATAAGCAGAAAGAAGCCGTCTAGTGTTTTGCAGTTTGGATGCGTCATTGTGCTATGCCGTTTCGTCTTTCGATAGATAGGTATGTATGCATCGTTGGCTTTTTGTCTTAACACTATTGATGGCCGAATGCTGCAGATTAGGGTTTTTTTCCCCTTCAAAATTGGTTTCATTCGTTTGCTGTGAAAAATTTAACCAAGTCTGGGTTAGAAACGTTTCTAATGGTTACTAAGTAGTGCCGAGGAGACCCTGAATTTAAAATTTTATGGTGAAGGTTCTTAAGGTCCTGTGTGTAAAAGTTTATGCTTAAACTGTAATAACTTTGTAGTTTGAGATGCTTATTGTTGCTTAATAATGTCTGAATGAAGCATAGATCCTGTGTGTCAAAATGTCTTGAGTAATTGTTTTTTTTGTTTTGTTTTTTTTTTTTACTTGTATTGTTTTCTTAAGTTGTTACTTACTAGATTACCTGCCAGTCTTGCAAATTGGCAGGCGTGTGGAGCCTTTAGTACAGTAAGTTTCATATCCCGATGAAGCACTTCACACCTCGTGATTGACATTTCTTTTTAGTTTTTAGCATTTTGCCAGCCATGGCATCACTTAATTGGGGTGCCGTTCAAGGATTGTGGCTACACATACTATTAGACCCATGTGATTGCTCATATCATTGCACATATAAAATTGAGTAGTTTGCTCCCTTATTTCCTATATTCTCGTCACCTACCTGCATTCCCTGTTGTCAATAAGGAAAAATTGGGAAATCACTTCGCTGTTGTTTGGTTTTCACATGCCTATTGGTTCCTTTAGTAGTTGCAAATTGGAATATATTGAAGCCATAGGCACAAGATGGGATGAAGATCAGCTTAAAGAACTATTGTGGAAGTTGGAGAATGAATGTGAAGCTGCACAATATTATAGATTTTGAAGTTGTGCCAGAAGAATGCACTGAATACATTGGAAATATGGCAAGTCCACACAGCTTAAAGTGGACTCACAAAGGGAAGGTGAAGAATGCTTGGTTAGTCTTACCACCAGCTGCAATTTGAAGAAAGATAGAAGATATGCTTGGTTTTTTTACATTGATGACACTCTACTTTCAACAGTTCCTTGCTACAAGAACATTTTATATTGGTAAATCCAAAATCCAATCTTATATGATAATAATTTTGTACAGATCAGTGACTATTTAGTTCAAAATGTGTACTACCTAGATGGCTCTTACCATAATCACCTCGTGGTTACCCAATAATCATCCAGATTGATGATGGAGTTTCTATTGACAATAGGGGAAATAAATTGAATGCGGCATCCCTGGAGGAATGGATGAGCAAGGGTAAAGCACCTGCTCTTGACCACTCATTGAAGCTTTTGCTATTTAGGGTTTTATAAAAGGGGCTGTTGTTAACTGAAAGAATGGCAGAGAATCGAGCTTTTGCCTATTTATTATGTAATTATCATTCTCTTTTGGTTTTTCTAGCCATGATAGACTGCACTTAAACTAAAAAGGTTACCTATTTTCATATATAGATTCCCATCGGTAAGAAGAACAAGAAGGAATGGTACCAAGAGGAGTTGGAAGAGCATCTTGGGTCACTGATTGCTTCGTTATTTGGTAAGCAAGCATGTAAAGTTCCATTTTAATTTAGACACAGTATGTCTTATTTTGCGATTTACTGGCATTTTGAACTCACATGTATAATAAATTTTTGATTTTTTGATATTCAAGTTTGCAATAGCCTTTGATTCATAAAAACTTTATCATGCTGATTATGTTATGGTGTCTAGTTTTCTAATATTCAAGTATTTTTTCTAGTCAACTGGTACTTTTTTCTTATGTTTTTTCAGATCTTTTGTTCCTCTAGGTCCTTCATTTGCATTTGCAGTATCAAACCACTCTCACTCTGTGTGAAAGATCTGACCCATATTAGATGAAGAAATGGTGATATTGATTCCCAGTTGTAAGCACACTTTCACTGTCTCCCATTTGTCGAACTTAGGAGGAACCTCGGCTTAAACTTCAGCCTCATTAAGGTTTTGTTGGTTTGGCTCTTCATGGTGCACCTGCGGCGGCAGCTGCGTCTCGTAGAACCTCACAGTGGGCAAAACAACTATGGCAGGGCCATGCGCTGCATGGCGGGAAAAGGAGAAGCCGCACACATGGCAAACGCTGCTTTATTTGACAACATTTTGATGATTTTATAAGGTTTTTTTTACGTCAATTGCTTATTTACTTCTAACCGTTTATATCAGCAGATTATAGCATAACTAAAGCACATTGCATTCTATTATGAATCGTTTATAATAATAAGTATTCCTGGCTCATTTTTTAGGAGAGACAATCAGATCTTTTGCCAAATGTTGATTATTTTGATGCATTGTGAGTGTGTTTAAGAGAAAATGTTGTGATTGATGGTCACAAGTGCAGAAAAGGTATTCCACTTTCACTATGTGTTTGCTTTTTATTTCCAAATTTTATGATATATAGAACTGGATTTGTGTTATTTAAAGTATGATAAATCTTTTAAATGCACTGCACAAGTCACGAGAGCTTGATAGGCTTAACTAATTCTCCTTGGGTTTTTAAAAAAGATGAACCCCTGAACTGTTGCATTCATATGAGCTTTATGGTGTCAGAGCAACAAGAACAGGGGTGGTTGATGGTGTCAAATGATTCTTTTATTTCCTAACCACTTATTATGAGATTCAATAATGTATACTTCAACTTGTTCTTATTTATTTATTTATTTTTTAACTTCAGCTTGTTGATAAGTTCAAGATTAGACTATGGTGAATAAAATGGAATTAATTTTGTTTCGCAGCTGGGCCAACTCCTGGAAGTTCTTCCTATTCCAAATGTAAGAATAGGCATATATTTCACTTTGGCATTTTTTTAATAGGCTTGAGTATGCTTTCTGTTGCTTAGCCCTGACTCGTTAAAATAATATAATGTAATTACAATGTTTAATGGGGGCATAATATTACAATGTATTATTTACTCCAATTATTGCAATTTCCATGAAAAAGCATCTGGTAAGATTTGTATGAAACAAATCTGATAAGCTCTATGTTGATGATTATGGAATTCAATTTTTTGTATAATGGCCCTCTTGAAGTTATTTTTGAATAGGCCAACTAAGTTTGAATGTATGGATAAAATAATGGAAATGCTGTACGAAGTACTTTGGGCACGAAAAGTGACGTTAGAGTAGAGAATGGGCAAGAGATAGGACTATCGCTTGATGTTTAAAGTACTGGTTATTTCTAGTTTTTTCTATTTTTTTTTTTGGACAAAATTATGTTGTATAACCTTCTGTTTTTTCTTTAACCAGTCCTCAAGAAAAATAGTGGAAAAAGCTAATGCAAAAGAGGTAGAAAGAATGCGTCTCCAAACAAAGTTGAAGGTAAAGGTATTCATCAATGTTTTTCCAGAAATGACCGGCTTTTCCTATATCTTGCCCATGCCACTTAAACGTGTCTGGTTATATTTATAGTGTGTTAGAGTCTTAGAGATGATATTTTAAAAGATAGCCAGGCATTGAATAATGATACTTGGTTTATATAATGGCTGATCTGGGGTTATAAGATGGATGAACATTGGCATTTTCATCTATATAATATGTATAGCACAACCAAAAAAAAAAAAAATGTATAATATGTATAACTGGCATGGTCTTTATTTCTGATGAATGAATATCATGCACATCTGGTGTGGAGATATGGTACCCCATCATCAATCTTTTAGTTTAACATCAGATAAGCCACTTGATGCTGGGTTTTTATAAATGGTTATTATGTGGATGTTTAGAGCTGATGTAAGATTTTCTTACTGGCTTTCAACATTGGGACGTTTAGCTCAAAGTAGGGAGGCTCCAAGGAAAAGTTGCCTTAGGGAAAAGGTGTCCTATACACATAGCTGTACAAATTCAACTTGTTGAGAAATAGCGGGTATTGTAGCAGAAGGTGGAAAATTAGAAAGAAAAAAAAAATATAGTAAAACTTACTACATTTTCCTTTTGTACTATGACATGACACCTTTATATTTTCATGATTTCTCAACCGTTGTCATCTGTGTTATGTTGCGATTGTTGTGGAGAAGTAGTAAAAATAAAAACTGAGAATGATTTTGAATCTTAATTTGATACCTAACTGTCGTAGGACTGGTATGAGGATTTTCTCAGTGAAATTCGTTGGCCACTCTAAATTGAGTGGAATGTATGGATTTGAGATAGCTGGTGAGGCAGTGTATAAGGTGCACCACCTATTTCTGATGCTGTCAAAGATTTGAGGGATGTAGATATGGAAAGATCTTTGGAAGAGACTCCGGTCTGCATGCAACAGCAAGATGATACTGATATGGCTAGATCTGGTCTTTCTCCGGGTTTACCAAATGAGTTCTCTTAATTTGTTGAATAAGCATTCTCCTGTTTCAATGGATTATAGAAGTGTGGAACAAGATCCAGGGCATATAGATGGGGTCAAATGCAAGTTGACAATATCTAAAGATGATGCATATTATGGCAACAAATATGTCAGTGCAAACAAATATGCTATTCCCACTTGAATATGCTGGTACACTATTTTCTGGTGTTGGTTCCTTACCCACTTGAATGTGCTTAATTCTTCCTCTCATACCTTCAAATCAGCATATTGCATCTTCAATTGAACAAACACAGATGCCATACAAGGTGTACCCCTTTGCACTGCACTCAAATCAAATCTCAGTTGAGTTTCATTTTTAACATGCAGGTTTGGGACAATCCAAGAAAATACCATATTCTTACTAGTTGTATGTGCTAGATCTAAGGGCAGCTCCTTAGTGTGGACCAACAAGCTAATTAAAGTATAGGGCTGGAAAGAGATCAACATGTAAATTTTATTTCATTTCATTTTTTAAGCCAACCGGTTACAGGTAAAACATCCAAAACGTTAATTAATTATGATAAAACTAATATATCTAACTGTGAATACTTGTGCTTCACCAGTGTGCCATAAGTTTGACACTTCACTCTAGAAAACCTTACTGACTTTATTCTTTCAAAAATTTCAACAGTGACTACAAAAAGAGTTTATCCAGGCAAATCCAAGATTATATCAGTGGATAAACAAAGCCTGACAACTTGTTTAAATGGAGATCCACACAGTTTTTATTTAAAAAAAAAAAAATGCTAACAAGTACAATCAGTCTTGCTATTGATTCCCACTAATTCCTTCAAGAGTTAAGAGTTTACACATGGAAAATGTTCACCCAAATCAAAGGTCAAGACATCACAACTTACAGAGGCAAAACCCAAACATTCCATCAATTGCCTAGTTTCAACAGATGCAGCTAATTTCCAATCCAGAACCCTCCACTTAATTTCAAGACCAACACCTCAGTCTGTGAAAATTCTATTTTGATACAAGATTCAAGTCAGGAAATATGTCACAAAAGCATATCATAAAAATGCGGGTCATATATATATGTATATATATATATCAAGCTGCTTAAGATGATTATGTTCATCTAGCTTAAAGCTTGTAAACCACAAGTGAAACAACAGTTACAGTAATGTTGAAAGTGAATTGGGTGGGGAAAATGTAATAACCAAATAATTTATATAAAAGACAGGACAAGATAAATGAATTAATAGGATGCTTTCACAGCAAGGAAGGCAAAGCTAGATTACTTCTTCTAAATTAGGCATCCATTCCCTTCGTAGTGGGAATTGGCAAAACTTAAAAGGATTTGTGTTTTGCATCTTTTGTATCTGCACATTTCACTTTTTTTCTTTTTATTATTGGAAATTGTTTCAAGGGTCATGGCCTATGACTATGAACGCTTATACTATGCTAGCTTGAACTAGAATATAGGATTCTGAACAATTCTAAGTGAGAATACATATAATCTAATACAAATCAGATTTTGTAATTTTTGAATCTTTGCCTTTACCACAAGTCAAAATCATGATAATAATAACAACAATAACACTGATACAGAAAATGTGGATTGAAAGGTATCTTTGTCACATTTGATTTCGGATACAAGAATGTTCTTAAAACAGAGACCAACATCTACAAATCTTTTTTTTTTTTTTAAAAATGAAGGAAAGGAGCCTCATTAAAACCTTCTGATGCAAAACCCTCCTTAGGGAAAAAATACCTAGAAGGAAAAAGAGCACTCCCCCCTGTTTTTATTAAAAAAAAGAAAAACAGCAATAACAGAAATTGCCTGGGGGGACTAGACCAAAACCCAGGACCGGAGCCAAAGAAAAAACGATACAATCCACCAACATCTACAAATCTGAAGGTGTTTTTGTGTGACAAATGTGCACTTAAATAGCAACGTATAAAACGCGCCGCACACGTCTCGGTAGCAGCAAAAATGCAAAATTCACATAGGGCCATAGCAAAAACTTAAACATCACTACATGAATAAAAGCAAATGCTATGAATACTACTTGCATCCCAACGTGCCCCTTTAGTTCTGGGATGAGATTAGCACTGAACGCCCACACCAGGAAAAGCACCGACAAGAAATTGGTCACGAGACCATAGATAAATTTCAGGGGGAAGCTCTTGATGAAATCCTCCTCGGCATAACTCGTTGTGATGATACCCGTAAAAGTCAAAACCGATGCCGAAGACGTGATAAATGAGAGCGCAAGTGCCACGGTGAAGAGGGAAAATGCTTCTTTGCGCATACCGAAAGCTGCATTAAACGTGATGCCCATGATGAGAGTACCAATAACGGTAAAAGGACTCGCTCTTGCTTTTGCCCACTCATAACCATCTTTAACAAGCTCCTTATGGCTGGAGGTAAATAATTCACCAGGCTTGATATCACATGAATTTTCTGCTTCCTTGCACATTTGCGGCATAATACTCTCTACCTCCTGTGTGGAATGATAATTCAAACAACATACAAAATAAATTGAAAGTAAGTAAACTTTAACTGCCATAATTATATTAACGGGTTATATATAACTTACATACATATGTATAACAATTTTTAAATTGTGTATTGTTTATATTTTTTAAGTATGTGTCTATATTGTTGTTAATACAGCAAAATAGGGATAAAATTGATTACCTTGAACCATTGAAGTTCCTTCTGCATGTCAAGTGCTGCATTTGATCCATGATCACGGCTAGGGGAAGGCCCTAATTCTGCTGCTAGGTGTAGCAAATTGTTACCAAACACGTCGGTGGAGGTAATCAATTCTGTCAGATCCTTTATCTCATATATGAGATTAAAGACTTCTTTTTGGCGATTTAAAATTGCATGCGCCATTATTCCTCTTTTGCTTGTATCAATGACTCTTAACAGATCTGGATTTGCTTTTCCCATTGATCGTATGAATTCGACTATCCCGTTTTTAGCCGCTTGTAGCATGGCATCTTGAACCGACAACTGACGCAGCTCTGATTGGGAGGGTATCTTCTCAATTCTTTTGCAAAATGACTTTAGAATCTCATTTACAAGGTAATGGTTAACCTTTGTCTCATATATTTTCTTAATACCTGAAAATATTGGATGTTCAAAAGGATTAAAACAGGAAAAAGCAATATAATTAACTAGGAGTGCTCAAAATTGCACGTACCGGGTAATTTTATAAGAAATCCAGTAATAGCACCCGCAAGAGATTTCATAAAGTTGCAAATTTTAGCTGAAGGAAGGAAGCATCGCATAATGTTAGGATACAAAAACCATTTTAGTCGACTGCCAAACTTAATTATTACTTATTTACGTAATGCTAATAAAATAAATAAATAAATTGATTAATTAATTTTTTTTTCTAAACTAAAATACTTTACATGATATTACCTAAAAGTACGAAAACCTTTTAAGATATGTTAAAATATATCCATTATTATCACATAATAAAAATATATGAAATTATTTTGAAGATTCTTTTGTAAAAAACCGGGTCAGCCCGATGACCCGATATCTTGAACTAGGCTGGACTTCAAAACTAACAGTCCAATAGAAATCTGGGCTTACCCAGCCCAGCCCAGTCCATTTTTGTGTTTTGATCCGTTGGGCCAGGATGGGCCATCCAGTTGACAGCTCTGTCTCAACCGTGCCAGTGTCGCTTTGTTTTGTTTCTGCTGCAAGTCTCATTCCTTTGATTTCATCCATTGTTGTTTATTACATGATTAAATTATATCAAATCAAAAGGGATGGACCGGGTGTCTTGGCGGTTTCTGTGCTTCAACTTTTTAAGGGGTTGGTAGAAGCAGGTTGCCGACGGTGTTGGAGGGCCCACGGTCATGATTTGCGACCAGATATGAGGGAAGTAGCTGCTGCTTGAGCTGCGCGCGGTGCTACTGGAGTAAGAGAGTTGCGCGCCGGAGTCACGGAACAAGGCTGTCACACTCACGGGATCGCCGGAGTTAAAATACAGGGTAGAACCACCACGCAGTGATAACATTTTAATGACTTCCTTTCGTTGTTGCTGCTGTTGTATTTTCAAATGTAAATTTTTTGGATTTATCAAGTGTGAGTGGTTGCCCTCATCTGTGTTTTTGGACTTCATTTCAGGCTCTATTTCACGGCTTCGTTGGGTTTTTGCATGGCGCCGGTCAAGCTTCGCACCAGTCTCAGCATTTTCAACCCCCTCAGTTTTTTTAAAATTTTGAAATTGTAATGGTAAGGAAGTTTTAATCCGATTCAGGGGTAATATTCCTTTATCGTTAAAAGGTGTTTTTTTCTTAGTAATTTTATGTCCTAAAATATGCCCAATTTGACCACAACGTTTTTAATTTTTCTTAACAGGGATTATTTTATATAGAGTTTGTGGTAGTAGAACTAGAAAGAATGGGGTGCTATTATAAAAGAAAGCTGAAAAGGACGATATTTGGGGCATTATATGGGTTTTTATATCAGGGTTAGTCTTTCAGGGAGAAAATATGCAAGGAAGTCTGATACAAACAGAACACAAAAGAAGAAAATGGGAATCGATATTGTATTATTAATCACAATTCAGAGGATCTCTCTGAATTGGG
Source organism: Calophaca sinica (assembly GCA_037113605.1). Lineage (NCBI taxonomy): Eukaryota > Viridiplantae > Streptophyta > Magnoliopsida > Fabales > Fabaceae > Calophaca > Calophaca sinica. The sequence continues at coordinate 16,023,291 of CM073737.1, forward strand.
GGTGATGTAAATACAAGATGAATTAAGAAGGAATGGAACAGTACAGAGTAGTCCTACTACTCAGCCCTTCCCTTTACAATTCCCAAATCTGGCATGCCCAAAAAGGTCACACCTCAGGTGCTTTATCCCCCCTCTCTCCCTGCATGTCACTGTGAATATTCCCTCACCAATGCCTCCTTGCCACGTAGGCAATTCGGTTATGTGTGAGTGTGTGCGCCAGCTAGTGGTCCCCAACTGATTGGTTTCCACTTCTTCCTCTCATATACCATAGTCCTTTTACCACCCTGCCCCCTACTCGAGTTTTTCTCATCAACACCCTCTCCTTCAAAATTCACCTTGTCCTCAAGGTGAAACTCTGGATAAGTTTCTTTCATCTTGGACAGCAATTCCCACGAATTTTCACAATCTGGCAGTCCCTTCCACTTCACCAGCACTTCCATGTTCAACTCATTCTCTCCCTTCACAGCCAGAATGTCTTCTGGTTGACTCTGCAACTCTAAATCTTCTGCCACATATGAAGGCAGAGGCTGCACCATCACATCAGCAGTAACCGTGGGCTTCAACAAAGACACATGGAACACAGGATGGACTCTACTATCTTCTGGCAGCTTTAGTTTATAAGCTACCTCACCAACCCTCTCCACAATCTCATAAGGACCATAGAATCTTGGGCTTAACTTCTGATTTACTCTCTTAGCTAACTTCCTCAGCTTGTATGGTTGGATTTTCAAGTATACCACATCACCCACCTTATACTCCACTTCTCTTCTATGACTATCAGCCAGTTGTTTCATTCTATTTTGAGCTTGAGTCAGATGGTTCTTCAAGGTCTCCAACACCTCATTTCTGTCTTGCATCATTCTAGTGACCTCCTCCATTGTTGTACCTTGGGTATCCCCTCTCAGCACTGGTGGGGGATCTCTGCCATATTATGCTTTGAATGGAGTCATCTTAGTAGATGAGTGATAGTTGGTGTTGTACCAAAACTCTGCCCAACTCAACCATTTATGCCATTGCTTCGGTTTAGTGCCGGTCATGCACCTCAAGTAGGTCTCCAAACATCGATTCACCACCTCAGTTTGCCCATCAGTTTGAGGGTGATAAGCGGAGCTAAATTTCAACTTTGTGCCTGCCAATCTGAATAACTCAGTCCAGAAAGAACTGATGAATATCCTGTCCCTATCTGAAACTATAGATTCTGGGAATCCGTGAAGTTTCACCACCTCCTTGAGGAACACTTCAGCCACATCCTTAGCATTGAATGGATGTGCTAATGGAATAAAGTGAGCATACTTTGTGAATCTGTCCACCACTACCAGAATGGTATCCATGCCTCCTGCTTTAGGCAATCCTCCTATAAAATCCATAGAAATATCTGTCCATATTTGCTTTGGAATCGGTAATGGCTGCAGTAGCCCAGCTGGGCTTAGAGCTTGATATTTATTTCTCTGGCAGATTTCACATTTCTCCACGTAGTCTTGAATGATCTTCCTCATTCCTTCCCAAAAGAATAAACTAGTAATCCTCTTATAGGTTCTGAAATAACCAGAGTGACCACCTACTGCTGAATCATGGAATTCTTTTAGGATCAATTCAACCTTGGAAGATGTCTTAGGAATCACTAACCGATTCTTGTAATACAATCTGCCCTTCTGTATTGTGTAACCTTTGTGTGAATCTATATTCACCAGCAAGTCCTGCATGATTCCCTTGAGCTTCTGATCCTCTGCTACTTCAGATTCTAGCTCTTCCCAATCAACAAACTGCACTGTAGTAATTGCAGCATATTGTAACTGTCTGGATAAGGCATCAGCTGCCTTGTTTTCAATTCCTGGTTTGTACTTGATTTCAAAGTCAAACCCAAGTAACTTGGAGATCCATTTATGCTGTTCTTCACCCATCAATCGCTGGTCAGCCAGAAATTTCAAGCTTTTCTGGTCTGTGTGTATTATAAAATGCCTCCCAAGGAGGTAATGTCTCCATTTTTGCACAGCTAATACCACTGCCATCAATTCTTTTTTATATACAGATTTACTCAGAGCCCTCTCTGACAGAGAGGTTGCCCATCTTGCATAAGTACAACACCCAATCCTTTGCCTGAGGCATCAGTTTCCACCACAAAAGTTTTCTCAAAATTAGGAATGGCTAGCACAGGAACTGTAGTCATAGCTATCTTCAATTGTTCAAAAGCTGTTTGGGCAGAATCATCCCATAGAAATCTGTCTTTCTTTAATTGTTGAGTCAACGGCCATGCAATCTTACCATATCCCTCCACAAATTTCCTGTAATAACCTGTTAGTCCCAGAAACCCTCTTAATCCTTTGACATCTCTAGGTACGGGCCAGTTTAGCATAGCTTGAACTTTGGCAGGGTCAGCAGCCACTCCCTGCCCAAAAATGATTTGGCCAAGGTACTCTAGGCTCCCTTGACCAAAAGAACACTTCTTCTTATTCACCACTAACTCATGGTCACTTAGAGCTTGCAAAACAGGTCTCAAATGCTCCTGGTGCATATTCATATCTTTGCTATATACTAAGATATCATCAAAAAAGACTAGAGCAAATTTCCTCAGGTAAGGATTCAATACCTGGTTCATGAGAGCTTGGAATGTAGAAGGAGCATTGGTAAGCCCAAAAGGCATAACCAAGAACTCATAGTGACCCTCATGAGTTCTAAAAGCTGTCTTGGGCACATCTTCCTCCCTCATGCGTATTTGATGGTACCCTGACTTCAAATCCAGCTTAGAAAAGACTTGAGCCCCACCCAATTCATCAAGTAATTCATCAATCACTGGAATTGGAAACTTGTCTGGTACTGTGAGCTTGTTTAATGCACGATAATCTACACAAAACCTCCATCCCCCGTCCTTCTTTTTTACCAGAATCACTGGACTGCTATAAGGACTATTACTGGTCCTGATTATTCCAGCAGACATCATTTCTCTCACAAACTTCTCTATCTCATTCTTTTGGTAGTAAGGATATCTATAAGGTCTAATGTTGGGAATATTAGAACCTTCTTTCAATGTGATAGCATGATCACATCCTCTTCTAGGTGGAAGATCAGTTGGCTCTCTGAACAACTCTTCAAAGTCACCCAGAACAGCCCCCACAGGATCAACTGCTGATTCTGTTACTGCTGGCTCACTATCGGGTTGATAGGATAGCAAGTAACCTTCACCATCATTGTGAAGAGCTTTCAGCAAGGTTTTCCAGGATGCTTTTGCTTTGCATAATGAAGGATCTCCCTTCATCACTTTCTTCTCACCTTTCTTTCCCCAACTGAGCTCCAAGTTCCTGAAATTAGCCCTCACATCACCAAGGCTAGCTAGCCAATCCATGCCCAGTACAAGGTCTGTCCCTCCAAGTTCCATGATGAAGAAATGTTGTACTATGGTGACCCCCTGTATCTCAACTTCTACTAACTTGCACACCCCATTATTCTTCACCTTCTCACCATTTCCCACCTCTACCAAGAAATCTAATGTATCTGTCACCTTCAAGCTAAGACTCTCCACTAACCTTCTAGAGATGAAGTTACTGGAAGCCCCACAATCAACTAGCACCAAGATTTGCCTTCCTCCAATAGTTCCTATGATTTTGAAGGATCTATTAGAAGTGAGTCCCTCCTTGCTCTTCAAGGATAACTGCATCACCTTCACAGTCAGAGTCTCTACACTCTCCTCCTCACTAGCTTCGGTTTCTTCCTCCTCATTGGCCTCCATTAAGACAAATTGATAGTGTTTCAATTTACATACATGGTCTCTCCCCCATGTTTCACCACACTTAAAGCACAACCCCTTCCTACTTCTCTCTCTCAATTCAGCCTGAGAAAGCCTGTTTCCAAGGTTCTTCTTCTCATTCGACTCTACCTCCCCTCCTTTACTACTAGAACCTTCCTTGACACCCCCTTTCTCCCATCTAGTAAAGCCCTTGGAACTCTTCACATTACTCCTTTCACTGTTTCCACCTCCTTTCTTCTCTACATTCATCAGCCCTCCCTTCCTCAATGCATTGTTCTTTTCTTCCAACAACAATGCTCGGTCCATCAACTCATCGAGAGTTCTGCGACATGGAGCTTGATTCGGCTTGGATTTCATCTTTTAGTCCATTAATGAAGATCCGCTTGAGCATAATTCTCTCCTCCTTCTTCAAAGGAGCCGACTCTCTCTCGAATTTTCTCTATATTTCATGGTAGCGTGGTACATTTGATGCTCAATAATGGTCCAAAGCAGTTTTGAGCGAGACCGGTTAGGCGTCGGATTAAAGCAGCCTTGAAGTCTTCCCAGTTCAGATTTTCGTTCTGTTCTTCCCACCATTGGTACCAATTGAGTGCCTTATCCTCAAGCGCGATTACCACCGCATCGAGTTTATCTTCTTCGTCGACCATGTTGAGCTTGAAGTAACGTTCTGCACGTACGATCCAACCATACGCATCCTCACCACGAAATATGGGAATCTTCAACTTCCTTCCTCCAAAATCACGTGAAGAGTCACGACTAGAGCTTCGTGTCTGAGAACGAGAGCTGTCGTCGGTTTCCGTTTCAACTTCGCCGTCGATTTGTTCAATCGGGTTCCGGGTCGGGTTGCGTCGCCGATGAGAACGACGTTTACTGTGTCGTCCCCTGCGAGACCTGCTTCGCTCAATTAACAAGTTCTTCAGCTCAGCTAGCTGTTGCTCAATGCCATCAATGCGCTTTTCCATTGCGTTTCGCGTGAATACCATGCACTACAGAATCGAGTGCTTTAATACCACTTTGATACAAACAGAACACAAAAGAAGAAAATGGGAATCGATATTGTATTATTAATCACGATTCAGAGGATCTCTCTGAATTGGGGTGATGTAAATACAAGATGAATTAAGAAGGAATGAAACAGTACAGAGTAGTCCTACTACTCAGCCCTTCCCTTTACAATTCCCAAATCTGGCATACCCAAAAAAAGTCACACCTCAGGTGCTTTATCCCCCCCCCTCTCTCCCTGCATGTCACTGTGAATATTCCCTCACCAATGCCTCCTTGCCACGTAGGCAATTCGGTTATGTGTGAGTGTGTGCGCTAGCTAGTGGTCCCCAACTGATTGGTTTCCACTTCTTCCTCTCATATACCATAGTCCTTTTACCACCCTGCCCCCTACTCGAGTTTTTCTCATCAAAGTCCCTTGGGACAATTTCAACCATCTTGACATTTTAACTTCACCAATGGTTTAATAGAAGTTACTTGAGACAATCTTGACATTTTAACTTGAGCAATGGATTGACAGAACTTAACCAGGCATAGGTTATACTCCATTGTTAACTGTTTTCGTTGTCAACTTTCATACATTTTTTTGTCTTTCATGTTCCAATTTTGGTGATTTTCAGCTGTTTCTGCTATTATCTTCGTATCCACTGCTCTTCCTTTTCATTTTTTTCTTCCATTGCTTTCTCTGCATTTCCTTAGCTCTATTCTCCCTCAGTTATATACGTGTATGTAGTGTTTCTATTCTGCTCCTGTGGTGTCAGAAGTTGGTTACAATAGTGTTTCTAAACTTGCAAAAAGTTCATTGTCTGTTTCACTTTTTCACAATTCCACTGCCACCCACCCTATGTAAGTATTTTTATGTTCTTTGTCTACCAAATTCGTTTTGTCCTTAATAATTGAGGCATGCTTAAGAGGCTTTGCGGTTGAAATATTGTGGTTTTAGTGAGTTGTTAAATTAATCTCTTGATATCGATCATTCATTTTCTCTGGATCCGAAAGTTGATAATCAACTGAGAGTTACCACAATTGGCTTGAGTTAGGAAAATAGAATCTTTCAGTATAGCATTGGAAGTTGTTTATCTTTTTGTAAATTTGATTGTAAAGGTATATGTTGCCCTGAATTAATTAGTCTAGCATAATCTTTTCCTTTTATTTCATCGTTATCATGTTCATCTTCTCCCAATTTGTTTGGGTTGCTTCCAAGTGTTTCTACATGGAATTTTTCAATTCAAAGTAATTTTGATTTTCATAGGAATAGTACAGTTGCTTTTCATTAATTAGTATGCCTTAGTCTTTTGCTCTGAAGCCTTTTTAATCATGTTTATCTTATCAAGTATTCTTTGGGTTGCCTTCAAGTGTTTTACAAGAAACATTCATATTCAAAGTAAATCTTCAAGTTTGAAAATTCTGCAACTATTTTACACAAGGCTATTATTTGATCTCTAATCAGCATTTTAAAGTTTGTAAAGGACTAATATTATTATTTTAGCGGCACTAATGACCATGTTACAAGTGTCTCCAAGAGGATTTGAACCATGTCCCTTAGGTTACAAGGTCAAGTTTCTACCACTGAGCTGACACCTCATGAATCAATAATAGTGACTTTAAAGGATTAATAATAGTGACTTTAAAGTTGTTTTTAGGGTCTAATCTGTACTTTGCTTTGTTCATCTGCCCGTCATTGTTGTTTAGGCTACAATTTGTTATTTGGTGTTTTATATATTAGTTTTTTCTGCATTTATTTATTATATCTGTGAATTGTTGTTCATTCTGTCTTACTGGGTTTTGGTTTGCTACGTATGTTGTAAGATAAGTTTTGGTTATTGAGGGGTGCCTAATCTTTTGCTCTTATCTCTTATTTATTATAATGCTCATGTGCTAATCAGTTGTTTGTATTTAATCTATCTTCATTTATTTATTTTTTTGGAATTTATATATGGCAATTGTTCAGGTGTAATCACTTCTTAGGAAGCATTGGTGGTTCTGCTGCTATCTGTTTTAGTGCCTTTCTCTTTTAAATCACCAAAATATTTTATGCTAGAATACTACTATGATGAGATATTGTTAAATATTCTAGCAAATACCTTTTGAATGCATCTTTCGTATTTGGTGCTGAGATTTATTTATTTATTTTTTTATTTTTTTTCCATTTTGCTTTGTTCATAATTCTGTAGTTGACTTTTAATGAGCGTATCCCTACATTTTTTAGTTTAAGCTCTGATGTTTGACAAAAATAAGAGTCTATTTCTGTTTGGGTGTTAAATCACTTGAAACAATAAGGTGCTTCAAGTTTATTGTTACGTAATTGCTCCCAAAATGGCAATGTAACTACATTGTCATATACTCTAATTAAATCTCAAAATATCAATGGGCGGATTTTATTTTTGTTTGCTGTTGGCAGGGGTGTGGCAATCCAATGCTGCTAGAAGAGGGGATGCTGTCAAAACTTTGTGCCGAGTCCAGAAGCACTCTCTTTAATTGTTTCAGCTCTGCATATTTTCTATTAGACCCTGCTGATCAATATGGATATCGCTGCAGTGCTCATTTAGTTGGTGAAACATCCGAGGCTCTACTTCTTTGAATATGATGGAAAAGATTCGGTCTGCTCAATATTTAGCTAAATTTGCTCTTCATAATCCTGATCATGTATGGATTGAAGAGATTCCAAATTATATTTCTGCAGTCTTAGCTTTTGATTTGTTACCAAACGTGATTTAATGAATTATTTTTCCTCGTCAAAAAAAAAATGTTGTTTTAATTGTGGGTTTATTGTTTTGTGCCTTTCTCGATTAAAACCAGTGCTCTTTAATCTAGAATGGGATTCTTCTATGATTTTTGCATTTTTCCTTCTTTCTCGGCAGATACAACATACTCTAGGTAGAAAGTTGAGCAGTTTGAGGAGTCGTGGCTACGAGTCTACTTTCTATAAATCTAACGCGATAAGATCAGCAACAACTATTTTGTGCTTACTAAAGGTGTACGTGAAGAAGTTCACGCATTTGAATTGGGGAACCCAAGGGGAGGGATTGGGAGGGGGGGTGGAGGAGGCGGCGGCGAGGGAACGAGGTTTGTTTTGCTGGGTTTGTTGTTGGGAAGGGATTGTACCATCAATCCTTTCATATATTTTGTGCTTTAATTATAGTACCAATTTATAATTATAATTCTTTATTTTATTCTATAAGTTTTAGATATTAAAAAAAATATCTTCTAATATAATATAAAATATTACGCACTATGCACAGGTCAAATATTTAGTATATGTGTGAACAATTTATTTAAACCTATATATATTAAACCAATCAATCAAAAAAGAATATAATAGTAACCAATTAACTTAGTTAATAAAAGTATAATTCAAAGATATTTATTTTACAGTTCAAAAGAATGAATTAATTTGGAAACACACCTGCTAAAGCATTTGTATTTGATCCTCCATCATGTGATTTGATGTTGATTCTTTTGCCTTCAAATGTCCATGTGCATTGGTACCCACAAAACTATAACTAAAATTTATTAGAAAAATATTTCTCCAATATCTTTTTACTTTATACACCTAAATATTTCTTTATATTTACACCTAATCCCTAATATATATATATATATATAAAATATAATACTTGGGAATTAAAATTAAAATGAACGTACCTTTGTAAAAAATCCGCTGGAAAATATTCAGTCTTGTTCCACTTGGAAATACGGTTGGCTTACAAGCCAATTCATATATGGGTCTCATGTCACGAAGAGATAATTGTGTACCCCATGTGTGTCGAAGAGAAGGATTGTATTGAAGTAATGCTGCAGCAACATCTGCACCAGGATTAAATGCAAATAATTAACCTATGCACCAAATCTGAAAATATTATATATATAGTTACTGAAACCAAACCAAAACAATTGAGGATTCAAAGTAATTCTTTCCCTGTTTCAAGATTCAAAAGGATAAATTTTGTTATAAAGATGTAACCATAAAAAAAAAATTGTTATAAAGATTAAACCCAAAATAAGTGTATATGAGTAGGGGGGGAAAAAAATTCAATTTTAATATTAACTCTTACCAAAGATTTCCGCATGGATGCAATGTGGAAGAAGCTTATCCGCATAAAAACAATTGTTGTTGAAAAAGTTGCACAAGTTGGCCTTGAAGAAAAGATATTTAGTGATTTCTTTGTGACCGGTGGCCGCAGCAAGAAGCACTGGAATATCTCTTTTACCAGGACCGCCATCATCCATTTCTAGCATGTCGTCATTCCCTCCTTCAGTAACTAACCACTCTACGATACTTTTTTCTTCGATCATTTTAGAAGCAACGAAGGCAAGAGGTGTGTATCCCCTCGAGTCCCTCGCAATCAATGATGATCGATCTCTTATAACTAATTCCTTCATAATTTGCTCGTTCCCTGTACCCACCGCAACTTGGAGAGCGGTGCATCCAGTGGTAGGGGATTGTTCGGAAATAATATTTTGGTCCCCATGGATGATAATGGAGCTTGCTTCCTGCCATAACCCTTTTTTGACTGCACGATGAAGCCTATCAACATCATTAATTTGAAGACATTCTTTCTCAATATCATCAATGTTAGCCACTAAATCTTTGTTGAATATGTCCTTCAAGCGACTCCAAGCCTCTTTGGCTGTTTCACACTCTCTTATTTGACCCAGCATCTGATATCCACATGCGAGTTGAATCGCATGCAAAGCCTGAGCATCCTTTGATTTCCAATTTGGACCATTAACATCAAGATCACCTTCGACTACATTGTTCCAGAGATCTTTGCCAACCAAGTAGCTTTTCACCAATATGCTCCAGTATGGATAATTATCTTTTGTGACAGCTTCAAGAGCAATCCCAGTGGAGGCAATGTTTGCAGCTTCCATTCTGAATAATTGGTGTATTTTGGGTGGCTGGGTGGGTACGTAGGCTTGTATTGTATTAGAACAAAACTTGTGAGTAAGGATGCTATATATATGTGTGGCAGAAGCCTAGAGTTTGATCTTTCTTGGCCGGTAGGGGAATCACAAGTGGGTGGCAGAAGGCTTTGTGGGAAGCAGAAGAAGAAGTAAGGTTGGAAAAACAAGAAAAGCTAAAGAAAAAGGAAAACAGAAAACTGTTTCAATGAAACAGTGCTTAACTAAAATAACTACCTCCTCCAACTAACAACTAACGGTCAAATAAAACTAACCAAATGGATTAACCAAACTAAGTAAATATTACAAGGATAACTTGGCTAACTTGGTGCTGAAGTATCATCACATAATAAGAGTGGTGAAGCAGAAGAAGAAGTAAGGTTGGAAAACGTTTGGGTTTCTGATTTCTGATGCTCCGGTATGAATAATAATAATAATTATTATTATTATAATACGTAAATAATCTTTTTTTTTTACCCTTATGAATAATAATAATAATAATAATTAATGTGAATCTTATGAAGACTATTGACCCTTATTTACCGCTTAATAAATCTAGTTAAAAAGGAGTCAGTTTTTTTAAAACCTAAACAGATACTTGTTTTACAAATTATTAATATTATAATAATAATAATAATAATAATAATAATAATAAGAGCAAAATCATAGCCAAGAGATTATCTAGAAAAAGAAAGATTATTTACATATTCTCTGCCACAATTGTTCATACCAACTACAGGTCTATCCACACCATCGGGCAGAAGGTGGCTCTGATACCATGTGAGAATTTAGGTATCCGAATAGTCCCCTCAAAACCGGCTTGTGAGGGGGTGGTCTACCCAGCTATATAAACAACGGTCAGGCTCGTTAGCCACCCAATGTGGGACTCGCAACAATTTTGTACAATTTTTAAATTATTTAAATAAATATTGCTTTTAGGATGCTTTCATGCCTTTGCCTTTAAAGATGGTTTAGCGCCCTTGCTAAAACATTAGTCCTGGATTTTGACACATAAAAATTCACCTTGCTAAAGATTGGTTGATTAGAGTAACAAACGAAAATGGAGCGCCTCATTTTATGTTTGACTAGACATTATGGTTTGGATCGTGGGGCTGATTGGTTAATGGAAACAATTTTAATTTGGCTTTGGTCCCCTTGAGTATATACATGGTTGTTTTCTCACTACCTTATAAAAAAAATGTTTGTAATGAACTCGTGTAAAAGGACCAAGTGACTAGACTTTTTGTCCTAATTATAACAAATATATACTAATTTTAACGTGTATTAATTGCTAAATTTTCTTTTATACCTTATTTTACTATCAGTAGGGGTGGGAATAAGTTGGGCCAAGCTAGGCTTTGCAAGACATAAGTCTGGTCTGATTAAAAAATTCAAGGCTCATGTTTGGCCTTGCCTTTTTTCAAGTCTGGTCTTGCCTTTTTGAAAGTCTGGCATTACATGTTAATCTACTTAAAAACCTATTTGATATTAACGTATTTGAATAAGTCATCTGACTGATCTTTAAATATACTAATGGGCTAATTAATTTTTCTCTCTCAAATATGCTCTTATTTTTTAACATAGACAGCGCTTTTTCAAACAAGCATTGTCTATTTTTGAACATAGGCAGCGCTTCTTTAAAGAAGCGCTGGCTATTATCATAAATAGACAATGCTTTTTCAAAAGAGCGCTGTCTATTTTGCTTTTGTTTTTTTAGCTGATCCAATTCCTGCACCAAAGATTCACCAGAAAGGAAACAACCACACATATATGAAATACCATCACACACATATAGAAAATACTAACAAACATCACACACACACATACAAAAAATACCATCACACACACATACAAAAAATATCAACCAATTAATCATTGACTTGTATATTTTTATACTTCAATTTGAATTTCTAACAAAATTTTGGTAGAGTCTTCCCTAAAATATGGACATTCCAAAATTTATCTAATACATGTAACAACAAAAAATACCATATACCAGTCAGCACTAGTCACTATACAAGTCTACTTAGTATGCAATTCACAACCAAACAAGTCTTTAAAGTAACCAATTCACAAATACTTAATCTACCAAACAAGACTTTGAAGTAATTTGATTTATTACCTTTGATTCATACATGTAAAACAAACTTTTTTGCCATGTAGGAGCATCACTCTTCCCTTAATTCAAGAATTTGAGAATCAGAGTATGACTCGTAATTACAGTCGGGAAAATACTACGAAATGAAAAATAACTCATATTAGAATTAAATTGGAAGAATGGTGAAATGTAAGAGTAATTAATTAAAGTAGAACAAATTGTATACCTCATTTGGGACTTCCATTTGGTTGTTAACAATAATATCTTTAATATACTTCATAATATAGTACCCACAATCAGTGTTGCTTGGTTGTTTGGGGCACTATAAAATTAAAAATATTAAATCAATATAGATTTAATTTTTAAAATTAAATAACTGTATAAGTATTTTGATAAATATCTTTACAGTTATCCAGTTAAATGCGGTAGGTGATTTGGAAAATCGAGACGGCCTAGAACTTCCATCAAGTTATCGAAGAATTTGTACAACCCTGAGTGCAAAAATAAACATCATCATTAATTTTGAACATCAAAATTCATAGCACACAAAACTCAAAATAAGCACAATTTAACACTATATATTAGATTCTTACTGGTCATACGTATCATTCATTTCTTTACGGCTGCTCAAATTTCTTTGCAATGGATCTAAATAGTACACCGTGTTTGCATTGAGATTGATTGCTAACAATACCCAATGTTGCCTACAAAAAAGTTGATTAAGGAAATCCTAATTAACAAGTCCTCGCATTTCACAAAAATTTATATATATATATATATATATATGATTAAATTAAATGACCCACCCTACGTTACACGGTGACAAAAACAACGTCTCAGACTCAGGGTTTTCTAGTTCCAAGCGTTTAGATATATATGTTTTAGCTGCGACAAGCTTGTCAAGTGATAAATATGTGCTCTCTGGGCACAAGAACACAAATCTCTAAGCTCGTCCTTTTGGGACCAGTATCTCATAATACAAATACCTTAAATTAAACGTACAAAAATTAATGAATTAATAATAATGACTTCAATATTAATTTAGGTGAAACAATGAAAAAACACGTATAGTTTAAATTTAAATGTAGTATCTCATATATACAATAATAGAAACCTGACTGATCCAAGCGCCATAAGTAAAAAATTTCAGACAATTCTTCTTTGGCACCGAGATACAAGGGGTAATCTTCTGGATGCCCCAAAAAATGGCGATCAATTGATGTTGATGGTGCATTTTCTCCAGTCATCTTCAGCTATACAAATTAACAAAGAAATTAAAATTAATCAGTGTTAATTAGGTTTAGGGTTTAGGGTTACATATAATTTAGGGTTACTCTGCATACCAAATCTTCCTCAATGCGGGGATACCCTTTAGCCCCTCCTCTTTATGGGTAAGGAGGATTTGATGCTCTCTCCCGATTTGCATTACTTAATCTTTATATAAACATATAAATGTGATTAGGAACAAACATATCAGTATACCAGAAATTCAGAGTCTCCGGTGTGTTTTGCTACAAATTCTCTCCAGGCATCTACTCCTATGACTGATTCATAATCAGGTGGAGGCTCAAGTCTAACATTGCCATCTTCATCTCCTCTCAGTCAATTATTGGACAACCATGTTCGGAAATTCCGAAGAGATCTTCCGTCAATCTTAAGTAAAATGTCCTTATGTGTGTCATTAACATCAAATGTTTTCTGCAAATACATTAACAAGTACAAAATAGTAAGGTAAGTATATTTACATAGTCATTTAAAAAATACAACTGATTGTATATACCTATAACTCGCACCAAAGCTCCTCTTTCAATCGATCCAAAAGACTGGATTATTTCTCTCCCTCCAATTACTAAAAGTAATTGGAAAAATCTGTCGCACTTGTCATCCAATGAAATTAACCAACTCTGCGCCACTTCTGCCTATGAGTTGACCTTTAAGATTCCATTTAACCTATACAAATTAAGTGTACAACATTAGATAATAAATAGAAAAAAAACAACTAATTATATTAATTAATTAGTTAGTAACTTACCACTAGTCTCTGTCTTCTACTCTTACCTCGGATGAGATTTTTCTTGACAGTCTTACTAAAGGGACGACGCTTTACAGTTTGGGCCGCTGCAGCATCACTATGATCATGAGCATCAGTTTCATGTCCGGGAGAAGCCACCTAGCTATCTGCAATCTATATACATGTTAATAGCTAATCTAATCCAATCAATAATAAGATACTTCAAAGTTCCAACTTTTAACAAAATTTTGGCAGAGTCTCCCCTAAAATATGGACATTCTAAAATATATCCAATTGTATATCAGTTAGGTCAAAAACTTCAACAAAATTTTCAGTAAATTCAATTGTATACCAGTTAGGTCAAAAACTTCAACAAAATTTTCACATCAAGTTCATCAAAGTCATTTGTTGTATTTAAAAGCTTTTCCCTCAGAACATAGAAGTGAAGATGTATCAGAACCCCTCAAACATAAAGTTAAAAAAACAACTATAAAAATTGAGTTTTAATTTGGTCTCAAGCAAATTCTAAAATGCAGCAGCTATATGGTGTCAAACTTACCTAATCTCAATCCCTTAATCAAACATATCTAATCAAACACTACAAACACTAAAATGCAGCAGCTAGAAACCAAATGTTAACAAAATCTAAAAAGCAACAACTATATGGTATCAAACATACCTAATCTCAATCCCTTAATCAAACTACAAACACTAAACAAGGGCAGAACACGATCAAAAGCACAATTTCTCCTATGCTATTTAGAAATATACAGACATAATTTCATGCAAATATTTACCATAATAAACTTAAAAATGGAACAGAAAAATGGAACACAGTTTCACATTTAAGCATCACTGCAAAGAAACAGAAACGGGTTAAGGGCTTAAGGCCATTCATTCTGTGGGACAAAAATAAAATCATCTAGAAACCAAATGTTAACAAAATCTACCTGCCTCAATCAGCTAGAAACCAAGGAGATGGGCAGTGAGTAGAAACCGAATGCAGCAGCTACTAACTCAAGGATGCGGGCAGTGAGTAGAGGACCGTGACCAAGAAGACGACGTGGAACCTGGATGAAGAAGAACAAGAATGCGATAGCGGCGTACAACTTCAGAACCGAAAGAAAAATGACGAAGGTGGAGAGGAGGAGGAACGAGGATGAGGTTCGACAGTGGAGAGGAGGACGAAGTACGCGTGCAAGGGAGAATGAGAGAATGTGAGTAGAGGACGGCGAGTGAGATAAAACAGTGAGATGAACGCAGAGAGCGAGAGCAAAATAGAGAGATGAACGCGAGAGAGATGAAACAGAGGGATAACAGCTAGCTAGGGTGCAGGTATATAAATTTGGACATAGACAGCGCTTTATTAGGAAAGTGCTGGCAAACTGAGATAAAAGACAGCGCTTTCTTATGGAAATGATGGGAAAGATTGAATAAAAGACAGCGCTTGTTCTAGAAAACGTTGTCTATGCTCAAACCATGTAATCAGCAGCACTTAATCAAGGAAGCGTTGTCTATTCTTGTCCAAATTTTTTTATGCCAGCACTTTAATGGAAAGCGCTGTTTATGTGGCGCCATTTTTAAAACATTTTGTTGTAGTGATAGGAACTTGTAATGCAATTTACCACAAATAAAGAGAGATTAAATAATGATATTTTAATCCAAATCTAGTAGTAACATTTTATATACTCCCTTTGTCCCTAGATATAAGTCCCTCGTTGACCAAAACGCACAAATTAAAAAAATTAGTTAACTCATGTAATTTGTCTGCAATGCCTATTGTTTTTCCAAAACTATATTTCAATCTATCTATTATATTATATAAAATAGAATTTTGCCACGTAAGACTATGCCACGTGTCAAAATCCCATACATTTTTTCCCGCCAAAAGCAAATTTATTTATTTATTTTTATTATTATTATTATTATTATTATTTTAATATCAATATTATTACAAAATCTTAACTAATAAATGTTATCAAAAGCATATTTATCTTCTCTTAAATGACTTGCTGATTTTGAATTAATGTAATCAATCAGCATTTTATATTTTTTTCATCATATAAATTTGTCAACTTTTAATTTGAATTCACTATCAATTATATAATTCATAATAAATTTGAATTCAAATTTCAAATTTGAATTTAAATAAAATCAAAATTGAAATTAACTAAAATATCATACTAAAAATATCACTTAAGCTATAAATACTAACATATTCATACAAAAAAAATATTAATATATTCATGAAACAAAAATGAATACCTATCTCACTATATATTGTTGTGTTTTCTTTTTTATTTTCTCTTTTTAAAATAATCAATTGTTTTTTCTTTCATTTTTGTTGATTTTATTCAATTTTGAGGTAAGATTAAATATAACAACACAAATTCGGCCATAAGCTTATAATTTTTTTCATTCTCTTTTGAATGTTTTCCATAATTTGTCTAACATTTAACAATAAAAGTTTGTTTGCTGACACAAATTCGGCTATTTAATTTTTATCATTAATACATACTATGAATTTACCTTAAAATCATATAACTATTTGTTATAATATTTTTTTACTAGAGTATTTGTTATTATATTAGAAAATCAACTATGTTCTTTTTTCTACTTTCTTTTTAAAAATATTTTTGACTACTTATATTTTTCTTGAATCGATAACTCTCAAAGGATTATTGAATTAAGAGCACGAGTTAATACACTAGTTATTGAATTAAGAGAAAAATAACAACCCCATTTACTATTGAGTATAAAAAAAATGTAAATTAATTAGGAGTATTCTTATAAAAGTGTAACAAAAAAAATTCTTGTAAAAGAAAATACATCTAGTAATTTGGAAATCGACTTATAAAAATAGACAATTTTTTTTAAAAAATAGGATTATATTTAGAGATTGAGGGAGTACAATAAATGTTAAATACCTCTTAATTTATGTACAATAATCTTAAACATCATGGGAAAGAGGTTTTAAGTCGATACGTGTGCTAAAACGTACACATCGGCTTTTGTCTAGTAACTAGCTTGTACGCTTCTGTATAAAAGCATGTTGCACCAATATATAGCAATGCGGGTAAGCCTCTTGTGGCAATTAATGGCAATGACCAAAAGCACAGGAGAAAGAACCTGGGTGTCATGACCTCAAAATGGAATTCTCTCTGATGCAGCCACTGTTTGTCTTTTCTTATGCATGTCTTGTCTGCTTCTATTTTTTTTATTCTTAGTACGGCATATTATACTACTTCAGGACTAGGCTTACTGGTTTGAATTAGTAGAACATCTAATAAAATGCGTGCCAAAAAAAAGAAAAAAAAGAACATCTAATAAAACGGCAAACTCTTATTATCAAAAAAATAATAATAAAACGACAAACTCCAGTAAAAAATAAAATGACAAACTAAATCGCGTATATTTTTTTGTCAATTACATCGGTGGACCATTTTCATGTGTATGTTATTTAAAATGCAAATTGAAATAGGTTTTGTTCTTGACCAAGCTTTATATATTATCTAAGTCGTAATTAAACGCAATACATTCGTTTGTTAAAAATTGTATTCATATAGCTGTTACGTATGTTATACCAACAGACTATACTCAACAAACATTTGTTAAAAATTGTTTGTGAAAGTTACACCCTCTGTCCCATTATAAGTGTTACATTTATAAAAAAAATAAAAAAAATAAAAAAAAAATAGTCCCAAAATAAGTGTTATGTTAGGTTTTCAATATAATATTAATTATTTTTTCCATTTTTACACTCAAATTAATAATGAGTACATCATTTTCAAGTCATTTTTCTTTACTATGCATTTATGACAGTTGTTAATACCAAGTAGTTAATAAGGTAAATTTTGTAAAATTGTTACACTCTTTTATTTATTTATGACTTCTCCTTAATATGTGTGAAACTTCCTAGTGTAACAGTTATAATGGGACGGAGGGAGTAATTGACAAGTCAAACGTACTCAGAGGCCGAGGGAAGCGGGGATGCATGTGGGTCATTGGCCTCCCTGACGTTTCAGATTTTTTTTAAAACAATACCTATATATGGAAGACAGGCAGCGTCTAGGGTGGACTACTTGGTTCCCAATCCATCGGTGCACTTAGTGTTTATGGCCATTGGATCAAAATTTTTATAGATGGACGATTCTGTTTAAACGGACAAAATTAGAAATGATGCAACATTCTAGTGTTTATGTGACAGTGAATCAGTGTTTTTTTTGTTTTTCTACTGTTTATGTGACAGTGAATCAGTGGTAGCCACTTTCTAAGGGTTGTTACACAGCTAGTGTAATTTGGAAGATAAATTACGCAATTAGGGTACTTTAAAAAAGTCGGGATTGGAACCCACAACTCCCTATTATATATATATATATATAATTTTGAGAGGTGAAGTCGGGGATGTGACCCACGACCCCACCCCAATCCCAATATATGTTTTATTTTACTATAAGTTTTTACTTTTAGGTATTCTTTAGTTTAAAAAAAATATGCAATAATAACTTTATTTAATAAATACATATTTAGTACAAATGTAAATTAATTAATGTGGAGATTGACTTAAAATCATGTCTGCGAGGCATTGGAATGCATTCGAAATGGTTTTCTTCAGGCTTGAATCGATTCATACGCGTTTGAATGGATTTATAGCTTCAGTTTAAGCTCCTAAAGCTTCTATGATCCGAATTGCACCGGTCATGATTCAAATCACACTTCAGTTCAAGTCCTAAAAGCTTCGTGATTTGAAGTGCGCTGCTGTGAATCGATTTGCACTTGGGTTCAAGCTCATTGTTGTTTTTAGTGGTTTAAATCGATTCACAAGGCCCGTGATTCGATTCAAATGTGCCCCAACTTATTTTTAAGTTGTGTTTCTCTATTTTAAGGAATAAGACTTACATTGTAAACACTTTGTTCACTTTGGAGTTGTGGGGATTCATATAGAGAGATTCATTCTTCATCTCCTTGTAATTCTTGATTGAAAATCATTGAGTGTTAGAGATATTATTATAACACCCCAATTTTTCCTAAGCTTAGTAATTAGAGACACCCTAAGTAAAAAGGGGATTTAATCCCTAAGGATTAATGGATTCAAACTTCTGGATTCTTGAATCCGGATCAATCCGTAAATAAGAATTCGGACGTTTGATTCTGAATTAATTCACTTTGTTCATCCGGATTCTTGTTTCCGGATTGATCCGGATTCAAGAATCCGGATATTCAAAACTGATTTAATACATTTTTTTCATCCAAAATCTTGTTTTCGGATTGATCCGGATTCAAGAATCCAGAAGGTTGTTAAACTTAAACAATTAATTAATTAATTTTTTATTTATATCTTATTTATAAATAATATAATAATAATAATCATATTAACATTAATTTTATGAATTTATTTTACAGAATTATGGCACGTAGGAGGGGTGCAGCCGCGAGGGGTGGTCGGATATCAGCTAGTGTTGAACACCGGAGGAGACCTACTATGTCGACATGCAAGGAGCAGGACGAGCAGCGCCGACTTCAGCATGGTGTGCCTGAGGCAGTTCAGCAAGAGCACGCACATTAGGGGCCGGTACTTGAGCCGGTAGTGGAGCCGGTACAGGAGCCGGTACATCAGGATCAGAGGGCCGCGGTTCATGAGGCTGCCCATGAGGATCACGCACAGCAGGGGGCCGCAAATCAGTACCCGGAGTTATTCCCTAGCGGCCCATACGACAGATCAGTTCTTATCAGTTATGAACGAAAACATTTTTAAAAAATATGGGAGGTGGGAAAATTAATGATAGGAGGTGGGAAAATCATGGCCCGACTCTTAATCCATTTTAACCAAAATAAGTAAAAAATGGTCTTTGTTGATTTGAAAGCCAAGTTGGGCTTTTTTCTTTTTTGCCTTTTAGCCCACGATTATTTGTATAGTCAGTTTTTTTCTCACTCATTAGTAAGGTTACGTTGGGCCTTTTTATTCATTAAACGAATAAATTTCATGAAGGGAACTGAAATTTGTCAAACAAAATATTTTTCAATTAATTAACGGTACCATTTTTAGTGAGTGTCATAGAGATGTTAATATCTTCTCTATATGTAATTAGCTCCTAAATCCAAATTTGGCTCGTAAACCAGTTTTTAAAATTATTTCTATAATTGGTTTTTTCTAAAATAAACATAGGTGGCGCTTTCATTAAATTTTTTGAGGTTATCACACCGATAGTAGTTACCTTCCTATTGTGTTTCCACTTAAATATCAGCAGCACCAAGTTCAAACAATTACATCAGCATGCACCAAGTCCAAATTCAGTGCTTCTTTATATCATCTGTTTCATACCTGAAACAACATCACGATCACGTGTTCATACTGTTGCTTGAGTTAATCAGAATTAGAAAGAAAAAGAAAGACCAAAGTAAATTAAAGAACCTTACTGTATATTAGAAACGCAATGAAACCCACAAATACTACGAATATAAATGCAAATATGCACCAAAAACAGTAGTTACATCGGTGTTGGGGACGGCGACGGCTTCTCCGATATCGCCAAGACACATAAGTGGGGTGGTGTGAGTCCAGCACAACTTGTTGCAAATGCTGATGCCTTGGTGATGAGTCAAGTGGTGCAAGAGATATTTCTGGCACAGATGAGTGTTGTTGTGATGGTGCAGTGTATGGTGAACGTTGCCGCACCACCCCCGGTGAGTCTATTGGTTGCGGCGGCGCAGGTGAAGGGTTGGGTGGTGGTGGTTGTTGTTTCACCGTCTGTAAAAAACATGCCATACATGAATGGAAATGTTTCTTGACGGAAGATGAAGGGTCAGAAGGTGGTTGTTGTGGCGGCGAAGGTGAAGGGATCAGTGGTGGTTCTTGTTCCTGCAGTTGGAAAAATTGGTTGCAAAATTAGAAAAAAATAAAATTCACACAAAATAATATTATAATAATTCTAACAATGAATTAAACAATAACTATGAATTATAGGCTATAATTTAATATGCAATAAAATAAAATAAAACACGTAAAATAGATTTATCAGTTTTGGCTGAGGCGTGCAGTGCAAAAACAACTGAGCTTAAGGCGAATGTGTTTGGATGAAGGACTTTAATGAGGTAATATAATTTTAGAGAGTAATTCAAATGCATCGAAACAAATTATCTTGTTTAGATAATAAATGTAGAGAATTTTCAAAATGAAAAGATTTTAGAAGGTATTTTACTAAGACTAAATTTAGAAAATTTAAAATACCACCTAAAAATTAAAAATTTGAAATTCCCTCCTTACTCTCTCTCTTAATTTTTTATTTCAAAATATATTTTTCAAAAAAATTTATTTCCAGAATACTATTTTTTTCAAAAAAAAAAAATCGAATAATTCTATTTTGAAATATTTTTTCAAAGAAAAAAAAAATTCTTGAATTTTTTTCCGAAAATATATTTGTTTCAACTAAAAATATTTTTTTCCAAAAAAAAATTTCTAAACAAAAATGTTTTCCACAAATTTATTTTTTTTCCAACAAATTTATTTTTTAAAACCAAAATTTATTCCTCCACCATAAATATTTTTTGGAAAAAATAATTTCCCAAAAAAAATGGAAAAATAATTTTGAAAAATATTCAAAAAAATATATGAAATTTATACATTACCTTTATTTAATTAGTAATTACTGTAGCCAAACGTAGAAATTTAAGACTGAATAAATTTAATTACTCTATTCAAACAACAAATTTTATAAATAAAAGGAATTTAACAGAAGCAATTTAATACCCTAAAATTTAAATTCGCTAGAATTTTGAATTACCTCATCCAAACGCCCAAACGCACTCTAAGAGTATTTCGCCACCATGGGTAAATTACCCGATGCACATATGCAGACCTAAGTGTTATTCAGGGTATACACTTGCACCCCTTAAACGCTATAAAATTTATATTTTGATCTCTCTCAATATAATAATTTGTACCTAGTACCCTCACTTAGTCACTTCTTTCATCTCATTTAGTGAGTGTCATTTTCAGTCTCTGTTTTTCTCTTTTACAAGGTTCAGATTTCTCCAATTAAGACTAAAACTCTAATATGATACCCCTGTTAATTTTACCTTGTAATATTTTTTTGTTGTAATGGATCTCAATTAATTCGGTTTATATTATTTTGTTATTTTCTCATGTATTTTTTTTAAGTTCGAAACATTTCTATTTTTTAAGTCCAAAAGCCTATTTTGTATTATCAGAAATTATGCTTTTGTTATTTTGCAAGAAAAGTAAACATTTGCTCTTGTTATTTTTAAAAAAAATATGTGTTTATGCTCTTGTTATAATTTTGGTAATTTTAAATTTTATGCACCTACTGGCTCAAGATCCTAGGTCTGCCACTGCCAGTGCAGTTAGTCTCACATAGCTAACATGTGAAGTAGCAAGGGCACAAGAACAACTTTTGAATACCAACATTAGAATAAAAATATAAAAATAAGAGAAAAGAAAAACTTCCCAACTTTCTTCACCCAAATATATTTCACAAAACTTTAATGGAGTGAATGTATCCTTGACATATAGGTGCAGTATGTGTGATAGATCCTTTCATGGATGGAGGTGTAAGTGTGTTGGCTTTGGAGTGATCAAGATTTAGAAGAAAAATTAAAAGGGGAATGAATAGCTTTCGATTGCAGAGAAACATAAAGGCTAAAGTGGAAGGAAGAGAGAGGGTTGCTTACAATCTCTTTGAGAACCAATGTAACTGGTTGAAGTACAAGTACCCCGTACTCCCATTGAATAAAATCTTTTTTGCTGATAAAAAAATGGGAAGAGAGAGGGAGGAAAGCCATCCTTGTTACATCCCCAAAACCCACTTTATACACGTAATTCATAACCGTAAATGATGAGAAATTAAAACACATAATTGTATCATTTAACCAATCAAAATGGCCCACAAAAGACAATAATTTATTTTAGTAACCGATTGGAAGTGAAAGGACGTGGTAATGAGTAATGACTCTTTTTTTTTTTTTTTGGAAACCAAAACCACTTTCAATAACCAGGATATAGCAAATTAGCCTTGCAACCTCTATGTCTAATACGAAGGTTCGTGATTTCCTTCTCCCAGATGTCAAGCAATGGAACCGTGACATACTTCACAATTTACTTCCTCCTAATGTTGTTGACAAAGAGCTGCGGGTACCTTTATTCACTACAGTCCAACGTGATTGTGTTATTTGGGGAGCTGACAAAACAGGCCAATACATAGTGAAATCGGCCTACTGGCTCTGCACGGACCAAATGCTCGATACCAGCCATCCCAAAAGCCCACGGTGAATGGAGCTCTATTTGGGCTTTAAGTGTTCCCCAAAAAATAAAACATTTCTTGTGGCGCCTTTGTCGCGATTGCTTGCCAACCCGCAATCATATTCAGTCCAAAGGGGTCCATTGCCAATCAGATTGTCTTTCCTGTGACCATCTTTTGGAAAACTCATGGCATGTGTTTCTCTGTTGCCCATTCAGCGTTTCTTACTGGGAACGTGCCAACTTGTGAAAAGAAATTGAGCCTCTCATGATCGGCTGCGATTCCATGAAAAAATTTGTGTTTATGGCCCTCAATGCTTTGGTTGCACCAATCCGTGCAGACTTTGCTATGATCCTATGGAGCTTATGGCTGCAAAGGAATGAAGCGCTTTGGAACAACCGCTTTGAATCCCAAGCAGAAGTTTTATACCGAGCTAAGAATTTTTTAGACCATTGGATCCGAGCTAGGACAACAATAAATACCATTGCTAGAGCACCGACTGCTGGAGAGCATGTGACCTCTTGGGGTAAACCTCCATCAGGATATCTTAAAGGTAACGTTGATGCAACATTTTTTGAGGACAGAAACATTACTAGCTTTGGTTTATGTCTAAGAGATGAATTGAGCATTTTTTTGGAGGTGAAAACTGCTTGGGCGGAACCTTGTTTTAATGTCATTGAAGGGGAGGCTCTTGCGCTTCTAGCAGCCATTCAATGGACTCAAGAACTAGGTTTGGACCACGTTATTTTTGAGCTCGACGCAAAGGTAGTGGATAATGTTAAGGGGAGTTGCAAGGAGGTTTCAACAATTGGTTCCATTATTTTAGAGTGTAAGGCAGCTCTTAATGCTAGACCATCTTGTTCGATCAATTTTGTAAGGCTGCTCATGCTTTGACAAGGGCGGCCGTTTTTAAGCCTTGTAGCCACATTTTTCATAATATTCCTGATTGTATTGCTACTATTATCATGAATGAAATAACATAAGTTTTCCTTTGTCAAAAAAAAAAAAACTAGAGCTAAACAAACACTCTATAATATAATATTTTAACTTTAAAACAAGAGCATAAACACATATTTTCTTTAAAAAAATAACAAGAGCAAATGTTAACTTTTGTTGCAAAATAACAATTGCATGATTTCGGATAATAAAATAATATTTTAACTATAAAATAAATAAATAAAAATAATACAACACCTGTGCCGTTGAGTCGGGCCGAGAATCTTGTTGTGGCGATGATTGTTGTGGTTGCTGCTGCGGCGGTCGTTGAGAGTCGGCAGGCGGTTGAGAGCCCGGTGCACGTTGTTCTTCGGATGGAGACATACTGACCATTTCCTGATCCATGGTCATGGACGAGTCCAAGAGAATATCCTAATATTACACAGTGACTAGAGTAAACGTTTGGCAACTTCACAATTAAATAAATAATAAAATAATATCTTGACTTTAAAATAAATAATAAAACTAATACAACACCTGCGCCGTTGAGTCGGGCCGAGAATCTTGTTGTGGCGAAGATTGTTGTGGTTGCTGCTGCGGCGGTCGTTGAGAGTCGGCAGGCGGTTGAGAGCCCAGTGCACCTTGTTCTTCGGATGGAGACATATTGACCATTTCCTGATCCATGGTCGTGGACGAGTCCAAGAGAGTATCCTAATATTACACAGTGACTAGCGTAAGCGTTTGGCAACTTCACAATTAAAAAAAACTTTGAAAATAATATTTTGCCTTTAAAATAAATAAATAAAAATAATACAACACCTGCGCCGTTGAGTCGGGCCGAGAATCATGTTGTGGCGACGATCGTTGTGGTTGCTGCTGCGGCGGCGATTGTTGAGAGTCGGCCGGTGGCTGAGAGTCCAGAGCACATTGTTCATCGGATGGAGACATATCGACCATTTCTTGATCCATGGTGGTGGACGAGTCTAATAGAATATCCTAATGCGATATCGATAGATATTAGATGGCGACTTTTTTTTATCAGAGTATTAGATGGTAACTTGAGTAAACGTTTGGCAGAGTCAAAATTAGATAAATAATAAAATAATATTTTGACTTTAAAATAAATAATAAAAATAATACAACACCTGCGCCGTTGATGGTTGCTGCTGCGGCGGTCGTTGAAAGTCGGCCGGTGGCTGAGAGTTCAGAGCACGTTGTTCTTCGGATGGAGACATATTGACCATTTCTTGATCCATGGTGGTGGACGAGTCCAACCACCTCACTAACGGTCTTCTAATTCTTTTTGGTTGCTAGTTATACAAGTATAGAAGCGAAAGGGCTGTTCTAGCTAGAAAACCAGTCAATGTTAATTCCAAATTTCCAACCGGAAGCACATAATTAATCTCTTTCTAGCCCATTATTCCCCAGATTCCCTTTGGAATTTCACAAGCATAAATCGATCCATTTTATTACATCATAAAACCAAAACAACCATCCAATAAACTACTATCACCCAAAACCCAAACCCCTACAGCTTCCGAGAATCCAAACCATAAAAAGTTCCAATGCTTGAGTGATAACTGCACTCACCACGAGCCAATGTGTTTGGCTGAGTGCAACAGTGGCTCAGTAATTTAATCAATGAAACAGTAACACATAGAAGTTGGAGTGGAAGTGAGTGAATATTATTGATGGATATAAGGCAATTATGAAATCTAGGGGGAAAATAGAAGCAGAAATCTGCAAGTACATGAACTGCAGAGAATTACAGAGGAAGCGTGCAGAGAAAATGAAGAGAGAGAGAGCTGAGAACTGAGAAGAATCTAAGGGGAGAGAAGTATCAGCGCCTACCCTTCTTTTGAACCGCAAAATCCATGTAAAGTTTTTACTAGCCTCTCTCTCTCTCTCTCTCTCTCTCTCTCTCTCTCTAATTCCTGAATTGTTGGATCATGTGACATGTGTCCCCAATCTGTTATATTCTCTTTTGTCTCATTTGTGTGTAGCACTGAGCTAATTTTGAGAAGAGAAAGATCACATCTACTTACGAGAGTTCCTTCACTATTTATAAGCTCTTTTTAGACAAAAAAAAAATGTATATTAAGAAAAATAGTTAGCATAACTAAATTTATCTATAATGTGTATGTTTTTACAAATTTATCCTTCAATTATAATTAATGCATGTTATTGAATTTTTAAATACTATGCAATTAATTCGGAGTACTTTTAGAAAAATATAGTTAATGTATTTTGTAATTTGAAAATGGGCTTATAATTAGTTATAATTTTTTTTTTAAAATGAGCTTATAAATAGTGACGGAAGGAGTATAAAGGAGAAAGAAGGAAGCTACGTTCTTTCTCTGCACCATGCACCAGTGAGAAGAAACGCCGAAGAAAAACCAGCTTAAATTGTAAAGCTCAGAATTATAGAGGCTGAGAGATGATGAAACTCACAATAGATTCCACTAAGTAAACCAATGGAATATTTTCTGTTAGGGATCCTTATTTGGATCATGTGACAGCTGTCCATTTCCAATCATTTCCAGCAGTCCATTTCCAATCATTTCCTTTCCTCAGCATTGCTATATTCCCCTGCAATGTTACCGTTTGCGCATCATTGTTGATACTTGATACCCTTCCCATCTTCACGTCTCAGCAGCAACATTACTATTACTATTTCTTCGTCTTTTTTAACATATCATATAATATTATATATTATTATAATACTACAAGATCATATATATTATATTTTGATCGAGACAGCGACAACTTGTTCGTCTCTTTATTTTTCTTTATATAAAATGAAAAAAATAATTTATATTTATATAAATTAAGCTAATTTAATTTATATCCCTGAAAGCATGTAGGCACATGCAAGGACATGAATTGTATGTAGGCGCAGGCAAGGACATAAATCGTGTAAGGCATGCATCTGACATGCATTATTCCCTTGCTAGATATTTGTAAGGCATCCCTCTAGGTTTTTATTGATAGGAATGTGCTTACTTCTCTTGATTAATGTATATGTGTTCTATGTCTTTGTGATGAAGAAATTTTTGCTCTTTTGTTTTTCATGTATATATGCTTACTTGGAATTTTATTTTGTGCTATCTAAGGATTGCAAAACACATTTTGTGCAACAAAGGTATTCCATTGTCTTGCAAAACTTCTGCTCATTTTATTTTATTATTTTGAAAATTTCAAGGCCATGCATAGCATTAGTTAATTAATTATCTGCGAGTCTTCAATTGATGCATGACGACACCTAATCTTGCATCGTCTTAAAGCTTCTTAGCCTAAATTTTGGATTCTGTTGGTGATTGTTTTGGCAAAGTTAACCAATACGTGACAAATTAGTAATTCTAGACACCTGCATTTTGAAGTTACTTATTTGATCCTGATCACATGGTTTAATATTATATATGAATTTATCTCGATGTACAGTTCATCAGGGACGGATCTAGAAATTTTAACTAGTGGGGACTAGATTATATACTAGAAATTTTTATATAAAAAAAATACATAAATACATAAGAGATAAAATAATGACAGCATTATCATTAATCAAAAAATTGGAGATCACAAAAACTATAACATTATATACCCAAAAAATTGAAGACACTTCAACATCTACGAATTATAATTGCTCTATATGTGTCTTCTTATTTTGATATTATTGTATGATTTTTTTATTTTCACAAATATTAAAAATATCTTTCTTTATGTACGTGACCAAACAATCATTTAACAATTTATCTTTCAATCATATCAAAAGAGAGTAACCTATTTTCTATTTTTTCTCTCTTCAGCAGGGTCAACACTTAATTTTAAGTGGGGGCAAAAATAAAATTACTCATTAATTAGTAAAAAAATAAATAAGTCAGTGGGGTCGCCTGTCCCCAATTATTACTAAGTGGATCTGTTCATGCAGTTCATGACAGAGATGTAAGAAACAACTTTTATCATGCAGAATGTCTCACATAGGTAATGCAGCTTGATTTTCTTCACTCTAGGTACACATGACAGCTTTTTGCAAAATATTTTCTTTGATGCAGGAGTATGATTGTTGTGAATGAACTTGTAAGGGCTACTTCATCATTTGATGGAGTTGCTTTGAGCATCTTTTGTCACTTAACATGTAATGATTTCTTGATTTTCAATTATATCACTAAGCATTTGTTGCGACTTTAGTTGCATGGATTCCTGATAACTAAATTGAACGTCTTACACTACCAGAAAATGCCGGATTATCAACGGCCAAAAGCCATCGATAATCCAAAAAAGTCGTCGGTAAATTGTTTTTTTTGGCAGATTACCGACGGTCACTTATCCGTCGGTAAAACGAGCGTCGCAAATACATACCAACGGCCTAAATATTGTTGTTGGTATTACCGACGGGTATGGCCGTCGGTAATAGTCCTTCGTTATTTTCCGACGGCCTAAACCGTCGGTAAAGCCGAATTTAATTTTTTTAATTAATTGATTTATTTATTGAATTTTTAAATAAATAAATTGATTTATTTAGTTTAATTAATTGATTTATTTAATTTGATTGATTGATTGATTGATTTATTTATTTTAATTAATGTATTCGTCGCATCTACGTGTCATCTATAATATTCTTTGCGTCTTTTGGATTCACGAACAATCGTTGAAACGTTGGAATAATTGAAAGATACCATAACGTGGTGACATCTACCACGATCAAGCATGCACATAGAGACAACATGAAATGTAACAATCTAAAATTTCATCATGTATTAAATAAAAGATTTAAAGACTAACTACTATAATCATAAAAAGCAATGAATAAATACATCAATATATTATCCTGATATATTTATCCAATTAAAATATTAAAACAATCAAATATAATATAAATAACATGCATAATATAAAAGCAAGGCTGGTGGTGGTTCCTTGAGGGGTCCCCAGGACAAAATCAGGTAGTAAAATCCTCCAAAGGAGTCGATGGAATGTAATCCGCTACGATGGGAGAACACTCCGGTGTGGATGGAGTGTAATCCGCTACAATGGGAGAATACTCCAGTGTGGATGAAGTGTATTCCTCTCCGATTGGAGAATACTCCGGTGTGGATGAAGTATACTCCAAGATCTCATCGTCATCGCTGGGGATCTGAACGATGTCCGTCCCTCGATGAACATCACTAGCAGCTACAAGCCTCCTAGGATCACCATGCTGGTTTATCAAATCACGATCCTCATCGCGATCCCCAGTCTTCACAAAACTATTTCGATACTCTCTCGCAGTCATCATCGGCCTCCTAGAAGGCATATGAGGATCACAATGGCGAGCATTGCGATCCTCAGTCCTCACAAAGCTATTTCGATACTCCCTTGTAGTCATTATCGGCCTCCTGGAAGCCGTACCTCGACCACGGTTTCCATCTAAAGACATTATCTGTTGTCAACAATGGTCAGTCATGAGCAACAAAACTGAAAATAATCAAATTACAACGAAACGAACAAAGGCATAGGAAAAAGAATTTAAGACTTTATTCCAATAATCATAAAAGCAATATTATATACACATCTACAAGAAATTTTTTTGACAGATTGCAGCCAAGAGGGACACGAAAGAGGTGAAAGATGGGTTAATAGAAAAGCTTCATTCACTCATATTGTATCACAAACCAAATGTGGATCTACAAACCAAAAGCTAGTGTTTAGCTGTAACAAAAAATGACACCAAAGAAAACAAAACTTGAAACACCTTCTTTATGTATGACTAACCAAATGTGGGTCTATATCATCCTTAAGATATTCTCTTTTTACTTTTAATAATAAGATATTCACAAAAAAACCATCTTGCAGAATAACATAGTCTCTTTCAAGTTATAGACAATTAGAAACAAAAAATGAGAACAAATTTTAAGCACATATACTAAGCAAATAATAATTCTATGTATCATCAAATAACTCACCAACAAACCAACAAACTCAATGAACTGACAGCAAAGATTCTAAGCACATATACTAAATAGAGCATCATCCCAAATTCTATGAACAACAGCAATCAAGCAGACTTATTATTGAGTATTGACTTTCCCTTGCACAATAACTAACCAACACAAAATTTTGGTTTCATGCTTCCAGCAAATGGCAGAGAAAATTGGTATTAATACTATCCAAAACTTCTCACACAAGAGACATAAAAACCCATCAAAAGGCATAGTCAAGAGCAATAGAATTCATTCATGTAATTTATGAAATCCTTGCACGTGCATACAATGTAATTGAAGGAGAACAATATATTTACACGCAGTGTTTATGTATGCAGCAATTGGTTTTCAGTATAGTTCAATTCAAATTAAAAATTAACAATGTAATGAACTAAAGGCTATTCAGTCAATTAAGAGTAAAGAGTGGGAAGTTTCTCATTGTCTCAAATTCGCCAAAACCAAAGTCATATTGATTTTGAAAGTCATATAAGAACACAACAAAATAAGAAATAAATAAAATATGTTTCCTTACAACATTCTAGGTTTGCTTGCTATTAAGAAAGTGAAAATGCAATCTTTTCCACTAACAAATGCTGAATTTGAACAATAAGTTGCTATATACAAGTAAAATATCAATCGGGGAGGTGTATTCAAAGAACTTGCCTATCAGCAGCTTCAGCAACAATGGGCAATCTGGGGAAAGAAAAAAAAAAGTCAGAGCAAAATCCTAACAAAAGAATCAAACATAAACATTAACCCTAGACAAAGAGACAGCCATAACCCTTAATACATTTCGTGAACCAAATAGGAAAATTTTTTTTACAAAAGTATGTTTTAAAAGAAAAATGACATTCACATGGGCATGAGTAAGTGAAGAAACAAATTACTATTTGTGATTAAGCAAAATGAGACAAGTACCTCACTAATCAAAGTTCTGAGTTTCTCCTTATATTAGCATAGTCTTGGGTTGAAGAGTAACAGAAATATGTCATCCATAAAGATAGGAAGCTGAAATATACGACTAAAAACTATGATAACAGAAGAATAGGACTATACATCATATTTTGCGATAATAAATACTATGAGACTTCAACTTGCAGCTATTTTGCAAAATTTTCTCCGGTCAATAATAAACATGACAAGAAACACGGATGAAAAAGGGAAAATATAAATGCTAACAAGCTATGGTTGACAATTGGGTAATAAAAAACCTGCCCGACATATTGCAACTTCTAAAACCCTAGTCTCTTGCTATGTCAGCAATTTGTTAAACTCTACAGCACGAGACACCAGTATGTTTACAATATTTTCCAGATTTTTCAGTCACGTGAAAGCTGTTGATTTGTTGTAATTCAAACTTGTATTAGTAACTAATGGTAACTGATTACTGTTGTATTGTTTTTAATTGTTAGTTTTCTGTTTTAACTCAGTTAGCAATTCGGTTAATCATTTAGTGATGTGGCCAATTGTGATTAGCAAGTCTGTTAGTCTTGGTTTGTTGAATACAGCTCATGTAAGCTAGTATAAATGTAGTTTCCATTGTGTAAATCATGTAGTGTATTCATTTTCAATACAATTTTACTTTCCCAGTATACAATACTCTAATTCTTCCCTTCTTTCTTTTCTCTGCATTCTGCATCTGCTAAAGTAGTGTTCTTGCGTGTACTGTTCCATTGAATGTGTGCAAACATCACATTGAGATTGTGAAAGTGAGTGTTTGCTCCAACAATTTTGGTATCTAGAGCTATACGATCCTAGGCGCTGTGTGAATTGCTTTCTTCTCATCCATGGCTGTGAATGGAAACAACCTGGCGGGCAACCTACCAGTTCTTGATAGCAAGAATTGGGATCAATGGTGTTTTCAGATGAAAGCACTCTTCGGGGCTCAAGATTTACTTGAGATCGTGCAGGGAGGTTTTGAAGAGCTAGGTCAGAATCCTACTGAGGCTCAAAGAACAGCCTACAAAGATGCGAAGAAGAAGGACAATAAGGCAACCTTCTATATCGCTCAATGTATTGATGCAAATCTGTTTGAAAAGATATCAACAGCAACCATATCAAAGGCGGCTTGGGACACACTGGTGAATTACCACACTGGTGATGCAAAGGTAAAAGCAGTAAAGCTTCAATCTTTGAGAAGGAAATATGAGTTGTTGCATATGGAACAAGATGAAAAGGTAGCAGATTACTTTACAAGATTGGTGACAATCACCAATCTTATGAAAGGTTGTGGAGAAACCATTTCAGATCGCATGATTGTAGAAAAAGTAATGCGGACCTTGACACCTCAGTTTGATTACATTGTGGTGGCTATTCAAGAGTCCAAGGATGTGAGCACATTGAAAATTGAAGAACTACAAGGTTCATTGGAGGCACATGAACTCAGAGTAGTTGAAAGGGGTGCAGAAAGAGCTGTCGATCAAGCCTTGCAGGCCCAAGTGTTCAAGAAAGCAGATTTTGAAAAGAAAAAGTGGAAGAAGAACAAAAGCAAGGGTCAGAACAAAGAGAATGCCAAGGTTGATGACAAACCCGAATCTTCAAACAAGAAGGGAGGAGGGTTTGTTAAAAACCAGGGAAAGAAGAAAGTGCCTGACAAGAAGAAAGTGCAATGCTTTAACTGTGAGAAGTTTGGGCACTATGCTAATGAGTGATGGTCAGGCAAAGGAAAGAAAGGCCAAAGCAGTGAAGAGGAAGCTAATGTAGCACATGAAGAGGACTCTGACTCGGATCCTGTCACTCTCATGGTTACAACCAGTGAAAAGGCACCCTGCAGTGAAATGTGGTACCTTGATTCTGGTTGCTCAAACCATATGACAGGGAAGAGGGAGTGGCTGACAAATTTTGATGAAACAAGAACTACCAAAGTGAGGCTGGCTGATTGCAGAAATTTGATGGCAAAGGGCATTGGAAACATAGCTGTGAAGAGGCAGGATGGTAATAAAGCAGTCATAGAAAATGTGTTTTATGTACCAGGCTTGAAATGCAATCTTCTCAGTGTGGGACAGCTTGTTGAAAGGGGTTTTTCAGTGACCATGGAGAAGGGGTTACTGTGGTTATTTGACTCGAGCAAGAGGTTAATCTTGAAGTCAAACCTTGAGAAAAACAGAACCTTCAAAACAAGTATCCAAGCAGCTGATACTGATTGTTTTTTTGCCACAATACCTGACCAAGAAAGCTGGCTTTGGCACATGAGGTATGGTCATCTAAACTTTAGAAGTTTGTGTAAACTAAAGTCTAAAGAATTGGTGCTAGGAGTCCCAAATGTGATAGTGCCTGAGAAATCTTGTGACATATTGTAGCGACCGAAAAATCCGGAGGGATTTTATTCGAGTTTAATGGAGCCGCCACCAATAATTTATTTTCGAAGGAAAAATATTGGAAAAAACCTTTTTTGAAGAAAAGTGGTCCTTAAGACCGGATTTGGGTTCGGGAGTCGATTATGTGTAGGGAAGGTATTAGCACCCTACAACATCCTTTCGAAAAAGGTTACCTCTAATTAATTGTGCAAATCTTATTAACTTCTAAAAAAATATTTATTTCCCTCTTATTAAAAAAATAGACAAAAATTTACAATGATGAAATAATAAAAAGGGGTTTAATAAAAGTTGTTTATTTTTAAGCTTGACAGAGTGGGCTCCTGCTCCTACGTATCTCAGTGCGATGGAGAAATCAAAGGCTACGTAGTTCTTGGGTAGAAAATGATTGTGTGTTGATTGATTTTAATAAATTTTTTAATTTTTATGGTTTGCGTAGTGATCAAACCAAAAGTGGATTTGGCGTAATCACTACTAATATTTTAAGATTTTTTTTATTTAAGATTTGTGTAATAACCAAACCAAAAGAGGATTTGGAATGGTCATTGATTTTAGGGTTTTCTAGATTGAAAAAAAGTTTGCGTAGTGACTAAACCGAAAGTGGATTTAGTGTTGTCACTACTAATTATTATTAGAGTTTTTTTTATCAAGATTTGATGATGACCAAACTAAAAGAAGATTTGGAGTAGTCATCGATTTTTAAGTTTTGGAGATTTAAAAAAATCAGTAGTGGCTAAACCAAAAGTAGATTTAGTGTTACCACTACTAATATTTATTATTTAAAATTAGTCAAGACAACAAAAATAACAAGTAATAACTACATCAAAAACAAGATAAACAGATGGGGAAGAGAAAAAAAAAAAGTGGGCCAAGCCCAATGTTTCATCAATAGTTTAAAAAAACATAACAACTAAAAATCTGGAAGTTTATAACAATTACTTGAGGATGCAAAAATAAAATAAAGAAAAGCAAAAGGGAGTGCGATGGATACCTCATTCTTGGTACCAATTATTTTTTTTTAGAGAGGGGGCATAAATAAAAAGGAACAGGGGTGTGAAAAGAAAAAAAAATAAAAAAAAATAAAAAAATAAAAAAGGAGCAGAACATGAAATAAGGGGGGGGAATTAAACCTAAACACACACACACCAACACAAAACAAAAGGAAAGAAAAGATCTGTGCCATTTCTTGTGAGAAAAGAAAAAGAAGAGGCGAGAGTGAAGGAGGGGAAAGAGAGAAAGAGAGAGAGAGAGAGAGAGAGAGAGTGGTGGAGAAGGAGAAGGAGAGGAGGGAAGCCTGAGGGGGGGGTCTGAGGGAGGAGCGGGTTCCTTGGAGGTGGGTGCTTGTGCCTTGCCAGATCCTTGGCGTGTGCCATGTGAAACAAGCAGCGAGGGCGTCTGCGAGATGTGAAGAAAACAAAGAGGAAGGGGAGATCGTGGGGGCAGTCCTAGGCGTGTGTGCATGAAACAGCAGCGAGGGCGTGCGAGATGTGAAGAAAACAAAGGGAAGGGAGATCGTGGGGAGAGAAAGGAGGAACAAGGGAAGGTGAAGGAGGAAGAAGAGAAACCTTTTTTTTTTTTTGCTTCTTCTTTCTTACATTTGCTTCTTCTTTTTTTCTAGTTCTTCTTTTTTTCTCTCAATTTTCTCTCAAATTGCTGTGTATAATTGGTACCAAGAATGAGATATCCAATTACGAAATTAAAATGCCATTTTTCTTCCTCATCCTCCCTATTCTCTCTTGCTATTTATAGAAAAAGCAGAGGGCTCGGTTTGTCCACTTGAGGTTGCAACTTGTATGCTAAGTGTGTACTAAAATGATCTTTGAGGAGATGGTAACATGTGCAAAGTCTGAGATGATATCAATGGTTTGAAAAAATTGCAATCAGTAGTAACTTTAACAACGGTGCTCCTCCTTTTTGATTAAATTGCATTGTTTGTCAAACTTGGTTGGCGGATGAAGAAAAAGCAAGAGGCATGTGGGGACATATAGTCAGAAGACATAGTTTGTAGAGTGGTGAGGAGATATGCAGAGGACTTTGGTGAAGATATGCAGATGACTTTGTGAAGGGTGAAGTGTGGAAATCTGACTTTGATTTTTAGTTTTGAATTTTAGGTTTTTTGTTAATAACACTTGTAATGAACCGCAATTGGGCTAAAATGGCCCATTTCGGCATCTGATCTCCCCTCGGCGTCTGACCTCTCCACCTCGACGCGCGACCTCCCCATAGCTCGGCGTCACGACCTCTCCACACGCTCGACGCGCGACTTCTCCACACTCGGCGTCGACCTCTCCATCCACACTCTTCACGCGACTTCTCCCACGGCTCGTAACGAGCGCCTGACTCGACGCGACTTCTCCACGACTCGGCGTCACGACCTCTCCATCCACGACTCTTCCGCGCGACTTCTCCCACGGCTCGTGACGAGCGCCCGGCTCGGCACCCGATCTCAACTCGAACGCGACCTCTCCCACGGCTCGGCGCGATCTCCCCACGGCTCGGCGTCGACCTCTCCACGGCTCGGCACGGGCCTCGGCTCGATGCGCGACTACTCCACGGCTCGGCGGCGACCTCCCCACACTCGGCACCGATCTCAACTTCGAACGCGACCTCTCCCACGGCTCGACAAGCGACCTCGGCTCGATGCGCGACCTCCCCATTTCGGCCGCCGCTAAAACAAAACAAAAAATGAAAATATAAGCGGACAAAATTGGGGTATAACGGCTGCCCTCTTTAGTTATATTTTATTAGAAAATGCAAACAACAATGGTTGTTATATTTTTGTCATAAAATAGAGCTAAAGATAAATACACTAATTTTGTCTTGAACTTGACGTGAGGAATG
This sequence comes from Calophaca sinica, assembly GCA_037113605.1. NCBI lineage: Eukaryota > Viridiplantae > Streptophyta > Magnoliopsida > Fabales > Fabaceae > Calophaca > Calophaca sinica. Next base: position 16,059,354 of record CM073737.1, read on the forward strand.
ACAATGAGGATCAACGCTTGATGCATTTAATCGGAAAGTGATAAGGAAGGAGTACGCCAGGTCGCATGCGACGAGGTAATCTAAAAGTGATAAAGAGGATTAACGCTTGGCGTTTATCGAAAACTATAAAGAAGGATCTCCGCCAGGTCAGTCTTGGCGGTGATCGGAAAGCAATAATGAGGATTAACGCTTAGCGCGTTTTATCAAAAAAACTATAAAGAAGGATCTCCGCCAGGTCGGGTCTTGGCGGTGATCGGAAAGCAATAATGAAGGATTAACGCAGCGCGTTTATCAAAAACTATAAAGAAGGATCTCGCCAGGTCGGTCTTGGCGGTGATCGAAAAGCAATAATGAGGGATTAACGCTTGGCGCGTTTATCAAAAAACTATAAAGAAGGATCTCCGCCAGGTCGGGTACTGACGCGGTGATCGAAAAGCAATAAAGAGTGAGCGATACTTGGCGTGTCGCTTAGAAAGCAAAATAAAGGACCAATGCTAGGCGCATTGTTTGTAAACGAGAATGAAGGATCAAAATTTGGTGCACGGACCAGGTGTAACAAAACGGCTAAAAGGTGGTGATATGAAGATGATGCACGGATATATGGTATGTGATGCATGTATGCAATGCGATTATTATTTTATCGATTCCTCGTCCGTATGATCTCTAGTGCTTAAAGATATGGGACGGACTGAGATTCATCGGATTTAGTCATGCTATGCCTTCGACTGGGAGGGAGCGCGAGTTATCGATGCAGCGCTAATTATTTTTTAAAGGTAATCCTTTTGCCCTTTTTGAAACTTATTTGTTGAGATTTGGCGTTTCCTCGTGATTCTTAAGATGTATATAATAACTATAATGTTTTCCCATTTGATCACACTCTTCACAATTGATTGCCTATTATCATAAAACAACATTTTGAAATACAAGAACGGAGGTGTTTGGTATTCAAAAGAAGAGTTATGTGTACAAGGACTGAAGTTACACAGACTTGAAAATACATCAAGAAAAATGCAGGAAGAAGAAAAAACAAAGAAAGACAATAACTAAGCAGATATTTTATAGCTTGTGTCTTTGTAGGAACAAATGTCAGCTTCTCATATCCATAACTTTGATTACTCATTGCTCAACCTCTGGAAATGTATAAAATTGCCCCGGTTGGGTAACTTGAACCTCTTAATGCATTAGCCAACTTTATTGTCCAATTTCCAGACCTTAACTTTTGCTTGGATCGCTCTTTCGAGTTTTCAATCCAACGGGTCACTCTAATTTTTGCCTAGGTCGCCCTTTCAGGTTTTCAACCTAGCGAGCTCTTTTTTGCTTGGCTCTTTTTTGTTGTTTTTTTTTGTTGTTTTTTTTTAGGCATTATATTTTTTTTGACTGCATCAGAATTTACTGGAAGTGGGGGATTTTCGCCGTCCATCCTTGTGAGGATTAAGGCTCCTCCAGAAAAAGCTTTTTTCACAACATACGGACCTTCATAATTTGGAGTCCATTTTCCACGAGAATCCTTTTGGATGAGCAAAATCTTCTTGAGTACAAGGTCTCCTTCTTGGAATTCCCGAGGGCGAACTTTCTTTTCGTAAGCCCTCTTCATCCTGTGCTGATATAGTTGCCCATGACATAAGGCCATCACTCTCTTTTCTTCAATGAGATTCAATTGATCCAGCCGAGCCTGAACCCATTCTGCCTCTTCTAGTTTTGTCTCCATCAATACCCTTAACGAGGGGATCTCGACTTCAATGGGAAGCACTGCTTCCATTCCATACACCAGCGAGAAAGGGGTTGCCCCTATTGAGGTGCGAACCGAAGTCCGATAACTGTGCAAGGCGAAAGGGAGCATTTCGTGCCAGTCTCTAAATGTTACCACCATCTTTTGGACAATCTTCTTGATGTTCTTGATGTTCTTGTTTGCAACCTCAACTGCCCCATTCATCTTTGGGCGGTATGGTGAGGAATTATGATGTTGGATCTTGAAGTCGTCACACAACTTCTTCATCATCTTGTTATTTAACTTAGTTCCATTATCAATGATGATCTTATTTGGCAGACCATGGCGTGAATCGATTCCACATTTTTGGTAAAGCAACCGCAACAAGGAGTTTATTTGGATTTCCTCTTCCAAAAATCAAGTTTTGAGAAAATATGAACAATTTGATTTTGATCGGAATGGACTTTATTATGGTTGTAACGTGGCCAAGGGTTGAAGGGTCACAAAAGAAAGGATATTTCAGGCTCAAAAGTGTTTGAGGTATTTTTTTTTCAACAAGGATTTTTAGTGCAAAGATGCACTTTGATGGTTGCTAGCACAATTGTCTTTTCTTGCTTTGGCATTTTTATTGATTTTTTTTATTCTTGCAAGCGTCTTTTGTTTTGCCTTTTTTTTTAACAGACGAAATTGAATAGATTATTGTGCTAGTCTCCATTGGATGAGTGATCCTTGTTCAGGGTATTTAAAAGAAAATTTTTTTAGGCTCAAAAGGGGTAGCAAGTGATGTATATATTTTTTATTTTTTGGGATAGAGAAAAATGGCCAAACTTCATCTCAAAATCTTATTGCTCAAATTTTCACAAAAAATAATTTTTGGCAAATTGCGAATTTGCTTTACCTTTTTCTTTCTATTTTTATTAACTACTTTTGTCACTTTCAGTAGTCAAATTGATTATTTCAAGTTCTTCCTCGTGGATTAAATCACTTTTGCTTCTCGTACCATCAATCTCATCAGTTCAGAAGGTGTTTCCCAATTGTCCTCATGGGGTAGTCAAAGTATGAGTCACTGACATCATATTTCCCAAAGACAAAGTTTTTGATCTGCATTAGTTAAAAGCGGCGAAATGGAAAAAGCGAAAAAGATGGGAGGGAATGGAAAAGATGAAAAAAGGAAAAGGAAATGATTGGAAAATTCAAAATGCATTTTATTGATAAAGATCTTGAAATGAAACATATGCCATTTTGACAACAAATTATCCTAAAGCCTTAGGCAGAGCAATAGGATTTGCATTACAAAAATTATTTTGCACCAAAAATCACGGGAACCTCAACAATCTCCCAATTTCAAAGTTCTTCATTTGGAGGGCAAGAGTGGACAAGGTTGACATTGTCATTTTCTGCACTGCGATCGTCCTTGATAGCTGCTATCTGATCCGGATTCAACATTCCTGCACTCCAAAGGCTTTGCCTGATGACACAGATGGGGATACTCTCATCTTTTGGCTCCCTGCCTTCCAATCTAGTTATCAGGGGTTGGTCCCCAAACTCCTCAGTAATGGCATTGACTGCTGGACCTCCATGACCTGGAAGGGGATTATTAGGCCCATCCTCCTTAAAACTCAACCATTTGGCATTGATCAGATCTTGAACCACGTACTTCAAAGCCTTGCAATTTTCAGTTGTGTGACCTACTGCCCCTGCATGAAATTCACACTTGGCATTTGGGTCATATCCTCTCGGGAAGGGAGGTTGAAGTGGTTTCATTGAGCGTGGAGAGACCAAGGAATTGCTGATGAGGTGCTGGAACAGATCCGTATAGGTCATGGGAATAGGATCAAATTGGACTGCTTTCTTTTCTTGGTCATTTGGTTGTTTCTGGTTTTGGTTCGGTTGGGTGGGAGCAACTGGTTGTGCTTGTGTTTGAATGGGAGAAGGTGGTTGAAAGTGCATCATTGGTTGGTTTGGCCGGGGGCTAGGATTATGAGAGGCGGCGGCGATGTATGGAGGTGGGTAGTAGGGGTATGGAAAAGGATGTGGGAAATTGGTAAAGAATTGGGGTGGTTTTCCTTGTGCTTGTCCTCCCGGGCTCGTCATCACAGCATTGGTTTCCCCTTCTTTCTTCTTTACGAAGTTTGTTGGGGGTCTCTTGATATTACTGGTTTCAACAAAACTTTGGGCAATTTTTCCATTCCTCATTCCTCCTTCAACTCTTTCCCCTACGATGACCATATCTGAAAAGTTTGATGATACACTTCCGATCATTTTGTCATAGAAGGGTGATTGAAGAGTATCCATGAACATGGCCACCATTTCTTTTTCAATCAGAGGCGGTTCCACTTGGGCTGCCAGTCCTCTCCATCGTTGGGCATATTCCTTAAAGGTCTCATTGTCTCTTTTTGCCATGTTTTGTAACTGCATTCTATCAGGAGCCATATCAATGTTATACTTATACTGCTTCAAGAAGGCATCCGCCAAATCTTTCCAACAGCGAATGTGAGATCGCTCAAGGTGTGTATACCAACTCGACGCTGCCCCTGTTAAACTATCCTGGAAGAAATGAATCAGAAGTTTGTCATCATGTGCATAGGACGCCATCTTCCTACAGTACATGGTCAAGTGACTTTTCGGGCAAGTTGTCCCTTTATACTTGTCAAAGTCTGGCACCTTGAACTTTGGCGGTACAACCACATCCCAGACGAGACAAAGATCCGAGCGATACTTGAATCGAGATAACTTACTCCTTCTACAACTCTTAGCCTATCTTCGAGGATTTGCAACCGTATCGGACCGATTCCCAGTAGGGCCTTCAGATTGGGTCCCCCTATAGCTGGAGACCAGGCAATGCGGTTAGTTTGGAGATTCAATGGATTTCCTTGAATATAATAGGGGTAACCAAATGGTCGGGATTTACCACGGGGGGTACTACGGGCGTCTTGACTCTTGAGTATTCAGAGATGGTACGGTGCATAACCAGGTATATAGGTGTATGTCATGAAGCCAGGAGTTGAGCTTTGAACTGGTATGGTTTTGATCTGAGCCGGATCCTTGAGCCACATCTTGCACGACAAGTGCTTGGGAATCGATTCTGCGAGTTATTGTTAGCTTTGGCGGTGTGTAACGGGCGGGAGACCAAATAGTGGGAAGCTGTTGTGCACTGTGGGCCTTGGGGTTATGGTTTGCGATATCATCATTGGCCATAGGTGGCGTGTAACCAGGCGGGAGTCCGTAAAGTGGGAACTGTGGTACTTGATTCTGAGGGTTGCTAACTGGTGAGGGTGTAGGACCCTGCGGGTAAATTGCAAAAGGTACCATCATCCCTTGAGTATTGAGACCATATTGCAACTGCATAGGACCAAAGCCAGGTGGGTGGGAAGGTGTAGCTTGACTTTCATCATTCACTGCTGGAGAAGCCCCATCTGCAACCTTGTCTTTGTTTAGGGATTGCAGAAGCTCCAAAACTTTGCTCATCTGTTCCTTCAGCTGGTTGACGTCCTCTTTCACCTCTTGGTCATCCATGATCTTTGATTGAGAGCGAGTTCGATAAGGGTGTCGAGGAATCAGTTTGTTTGATTATTTTCTGATGATTTAAAAAAATGATATGAGTATGTAAGAAAAAAAAAATGAATGAATGTGGATGTATGAATCTATTTATTTGTGCCTGGGAACCGTAGGCCTCATTGTTTTGACATGTATGAGTTTCTTTGAAACTGTTTCCCAATTTGATCCCATATTATTTTGTTGTAGATACTTACAAGCTAGCTCTTCCTTACGATTCCCTAGTAAACCTATTCAAAATAAAATGAAATGATGATGAATGCCATATGTTCGAACTTTTATCATGTTTGATTGAAAAAAATGCATGAACATGACGAGTGATGCAACTACTAGTGAGAGGGACATATTTTGAAATGTTTGTAAATGATGGAATGCCTATACTACTTTGAAAAGAAGCATTTAAAAAGGTCAACCAAAAGTAAGATTGCCTCTTTGTGTCCTAAACAAAGTCACTCTAAATTAGAGGATTTCTATTTCTGATGATCTATAGGTCATTCGACTTGTGAACACTTTCATAGGCGGTACTAACATTTCCTCACCAAAGGTCTCTAGAGCCAAGTACCATTTCGGGATGCAACCACCAATAGGAAGAGGATCCTACGTGTGGGCATCCACTGCGATCGCACTCTAGACGAGGTTCTCGTGATACCCAAATCGAAAGTAGATCCGAAGTGACTATCACTAACAACCTCTCTCTCCCTAAGCTGCACTCGGGCCCGGGTATAGGGTCCCACTCATAAGTGTGTGTAAAAAGTGTGTAAGTGAGGTGTGTGATGGAGGCAACCTAAAATTACCCAAGCTGCAAAACAAATGAAATATATAAAATATGGTCTTCTAACCTAAGGTTCAATATATGCATAATATTCACAACAAATATTTACAAAAGAACAATAAATAAAATAAATAAATAAATAAATAACTAAATAAACAAATAAATAAATAAATAAATAAATAAATAAAAACAAGGGAAACTAAACATAGGAGTTAACTATTTAGCACAATCAATTATTTAGGCTTGACTCTCTAAAAAAATGTCCCCAGTGGAGTCGCCAGCTGTAGCGACCGAAAAATCCGGAGGGATTTTATTCGAGTTTAATGGAGCCGCCACCAATAATTTATTTTCGAAGGAAAAATATTGGAAAAAACCTTTTTTGAAGAAAAGTGGTCCTTAAGACCGGATTTGGGTTCGGGAGTCGATTATGTGTAGGGAAGGTATTAGCACCCTACAACATCCTTTCGAAAAAGGTTACCTCTAATTAATTGTGCAAATCTTATTAACTTCTAAAAAAATATTTATTTCCCTCTTATTAAAAAAAAATAGACAAAAATTTACAATGATGAAATAATAAAAAAGGGGTTTAATAAAAGTTGTTTATTTTTGCGCTTGACAGGAGTGGGCTCCTGCTCCTACGTATCTCCGGGTGCAGTGGAGAAATCAAAGGCTACGTAGTTCTTGGGTAGAAAATGATTGTGTGTTGATTGATTTTAATAAATTTTTTAATTTTTATGGTTTGCGTAGTGATCAAACTAAAAGTGGATTTGGCGTAATCACTACTAATATTTTAAGATTTTTTTTATTTAAGATTTGTGTAATAACCAAACCAAAAGAGGATTTGGAGTGGTCATTGATTTTAGGGTTTTCTAGATTGAAAAAAAGTTTGCGTAGTGACTAAACCGAAAGTGGATTTAGTGTTGTCACTACTAATTATTATTAGATTTTTTTTTTATCAAGATTTGATGATGACCAAACCAAAAGAAGATTTGGAGTAGTCATCGATTTTTAAGTTTTGGAGATTTTAAAAAAAAATTCGCGTAGTGGCTAAACCAAAAGTAGATTTAGTGTTATCACTACTAATATTTATTATTTAAAATTAGTCAAGACAACAAAAATAACAAGTAATAACTACATCAAAAACAAGATAAGCAGATGGGGGAAGAAAAAAAAAAAAAGTGGGCCAAGCCCAATGTTTCATCAATAGTTTAAAAAAAACATAACAACTAAAAATCTGGAAGTTTATAACAATTAACAGGGATGCAAAAATAAAATAAAGAAAAGCAAAAGGGAGTGCGACGGATACCTCATTCTTGGTACCAATTATTTTTTTTTAGAGAGGGGGCATAAATAAAAAGGAACAGGGGTGTGAAAAGAAAAAAAAAATAAAAATAAAATAAAAAAGGAGCAGAACATGAAATAAGGGGGGGGAATTAAACCTAAACACACACACACCAACACAAAACAAAAGGAAAGAAAAGATCTGTGCCATTCTTTGTGAGAAGAAAAAGAAGAGGCGAGAGTGAAGGAGGGAAAGAGAGAAAGAGAGAGAGAGAGAGAGAGTGGTCGAGAAGGAGAAGGAGAGGAGGAACCACGAGGTTGGGATCTGAGGAGGATCGTCTTCCTTGGAGGTGGAGTCTTGTGGCCGCCGCATCGATCCTTGGCATGTGTGCATGAACAACAGCGAGGGACGTGCGAGATGTGAAGAAAACAAAGAGGAAGGGGAGATCGTGGGGGCCAGTCCTAGGCGCCTTGCCGTGAAACGAGCAGCGAGGGACGTACGAGATGTGAAGAAAACAAAGGGGAAGGGGAGATCGTGGGGAGAGAAAGGAGGAACAAGGGGAAGGTGAAGGAGGAAGAAGAGAAACCTTTTTTTTTTTCTTTTGCTTCTTCTTTCTTCTGTTTGCTTCTTCTGCGTTTTTTTTTTTCTAGTTCTTCTTTTTTTTCTCTCAATTTTCTCTCAAATTGCTGTGTATAATTGGTACCAAGAATGAGATATCCAATTCTGAAATTAAAATGCCATTTTTCTTCCTCTGTCCTCCCTATTCTCTACTGCTATTTATAGAAAAAACAGAGGGCTCAGTTTGTCCACTTGAGGTTGCAACTTGTATGCTAAGTGTGTACTAAAATGATGCTGAGGAGATGGTAACATGTGCAAAGTCTGAGATGATATCAATGGTTTGAAAAAAAATTGCAATCAGCCGTAACTTTAACAACGGTGCTCCTCCTTTTTTTGATTAAATTGCATTGTTTGTCAAACTTGGTTGGCAGATGAAGAAAAAGCAAGAGGCATGTGGGGGACATATAGCTAAGACATAGTTTGTAGAGTGGTGAGGAGATATGCAGAGGACTTTGGTGAAGATATCTGAGATGACTTTGTGAAGGGTGAAGTGTGGAAATCGACTTTGATTTTTAGTTTTGAATTTTAGGTTTTTTTGTTAATAACACTTGTAATGAACTGCAATTGGGCTAAAAATGGCCCATTTCGACATCTGATCTCCCCATTTCGGCGTCACGACCTCTCCACGGCTCGACGCGCGACCTCCCCACTCGGCGTCTGACCTCTCCACGGCTCGACGCGACTTCTCCACGGCTCGGCGTGCGACCTCTCCATCCCACGACTCTTCCACGCGACTTCTCCGCGGCTCGGCAAGCGAGCGCCTGACTCGACGCGCGACTTCTCCACAGCTCGGCGTACGACCTCTCCATCCACAGCTCTTCACGCGACTTCTCCACGGCTCGTAGCGAGCGCCTGACTCGGCACCGATCTCAACTCTGAACGCGACCTCTCCACGGCTCGACGCGATCTCCCCCATTTCGGCGTCGACCTCTCCACTCGGCTCGGCACCCGGCTCGATGCGCGACTACTCCACGGCTCGGCCAAGCGACCTCCCCACGGCTCGGCACCGATCTCAACTCGAACGCGACCTCTCCACGGCTCGACAAGCGACCTCGGCTCGATGCGCGACCTCCCCATTCGGCCACAAAACAAAACAAAAAAAAAATGAAAATATAAGCGGACAAAATTGGGGTATAACACATATGCCTGATAGGAAAGCAACCTAGGCTATCTTTCAATTCAAGTCTACCTATGAGGTCTACTGATTTGTTAAATGTTGTGTATTCTGACATATGTGGGCCATTTGAGGTTGCTTCCCTAGGTGGAAACAAGTACTTCATTACTTTTGTAGATGATTTTTCAAGAATGATGTGGCTGTTTTTGATTAAGGCAAAAAGTGATGCCTTAGATGTCTTCAAAAAGTTTAGAACTCTAGTTGAGAACCAGAGTGGAAAAAGGCTAAAGGTGCTAAGGACCGATGGAGGAAGGGAGTATACTTCAAAGGATTTTGAGGTTTTTTGTGTGAATCATGGCATTATACATGAGGTTACACCTCCCTACACTCCACAACACAATGGAGTTGCTGAGAGAAGGAATAGATCGGTTCTAGATATGACTAGAAGCATGCTGAAGCAGAAAGATCTGCCACACAGGTTATGGGGTGAAGCTGCATCAACTGCAGCCTATTTGCTGAACAAGTGTCCTACCAAAAGGTTGAAGAGTGAAGTTCCTGAGCAAGTTTGGTCAGGGAAGAGGCCTGCAGTGAACCATCTCAGAGTATTTGGGTCAGTGTGTTATAAACACATCCCAGATGCAAAGAGAAAAAAACTGCAGGATAAAAGTGAAAAAATGATTCTAGTTGGCTACCACAACACTGGTGGTTACAGATTGTTTAATCCTGTAACAGAGAAGATTGAAACAAGTAGAGATGTGGTGATCATGGAAGATGAAAAATGGGACTGGAAGGAAGGAGAGAAACCTGTTTCTAGGGCCCAAATCAGAATTGACAGTGATGATAATGAAATCAGTGATGCAGGCAGTGTTGACAGCATAGAAGAAGAAGAAATTGAAGAAGTTGCAAGACCACAAAGGCATAAGCAAGTGCCAAGAAGGCTGCAAGACTGTGAAATGGTTGCTGATAGTGAAGTGAATGAAGCTGGTGAGTTAATTCACTTTGCAATGTTTGTAGATTCTGAACCTATTGATCACAGGGCTGCCATGAAAGAAAAGTTGTGGAAAAATGCAATGCTGGAAGAATTGAAGGCCATAGAGAAAAACAGAACTTGGGAGCTGACCAAGTTGCCTCCCAATAAAAAAGCTATTGATGTAAAATGGGTGTTCAAGCTGAAGGTGAGTCCTGAAGGAAAAATTGTGAAGCACAAAGCCAGATTAGTGGCCAAAGGGTTCTTGCAGAAGCATGGCCTTGATTACTCTGAAGTCTTCTCACCAGTAGCAAGACATGAGACCATTAGGTTGGTTATTGCATTAGCATGTAGTAGAGGTTGGCCTCTATTCCATCTAGATGTAAAATCAGCCTTTCTTAATGGCCCTCTAGAAGAAACCGTTTTTGTTACTCAGCCTCCAGGCTTTGAAGTAAAAGGAAAAGAAGATCGGGTGTATAGGCTGCACAAAGCCTTATATGGCCTAAAGCAAGCCCCAAGGGCTTGGAACAAAAGAATTGACAAGTTCTTTATGCAACAAGGCTTCAAGAAATGTGCTGTTGAGTATGGAGTCTATGTTAAAACCAAGAAGGGGCTGAGTATGCTGATAGTTTGCCTATATGTTGATGATCTCTTGGTCACTGGTAGCTGCAACCAGGAAATTGAAGATTTCAAAGAGAAAATGAAGTGTGAGTTTGAGATGACAGATCTTGGGAAGCTTGCCTATTTCCTTGGATTGGAGTTTTTAAACACGTCAAAGGGTGTGGTGCTTCATCAAGTCAAATATGCAACTGAGGTGCTGAAGAAGTTCAATATGTTGGACTGCAATTCTGCTGCTACACCAGCAGAAACTAGTACCAAGCTTGAAGGAATTGGTGATGAGGAAGAAGTGGATTCTACTGAATTCAGGAAATTAGTAGGGTCACTAAGATACTTATGTCACAGCAGGCCAGATATTACATTTGCCACGGGTTTGATCAGCAGATTTATGAACAAACCAATGAAGACTCATCTCTTAGCAGCCAAGAGAGTTTTGAGGTACATTAAAGGTACTCTTCACTATGGTATCCTGTTTCCCAAATGCTCTAAGTCTGAGAAGGCAGAATTGATCGGGTTTTCTGACAGTGATTGGTGTGGAGATAAGATTGATAGAAGGAGCACAAGTGCCTATGTGTTCAAGTTTCAAGGAGCTCCAATCTCTTGGTGTTCTAAGAAGCAATCAGTAGTAGCACTTTCAAGCTGTGAAGCAGAGTATGTTGCTGGTTCAATAGCAGCATGTCAAGCAAATTGGCTCGAGTCCTTGATGAATGAGCTGATGATTGAGCTGCAGAAGCCTATTAAGCTGTTTATTGATAATAAATCAGCTATAAACCTGGCCAAGAATCCCATTTCTCATGGGAAGAGTAAGCACATCGAGACAAGATTCCATTTTTTGAGGGATCAAGTCAACAAGGGCAAGCTGATTGTTGAATACTGTCCTACTAATGATCAAGTTGCTGATCCACTAACTAAGGCATTGAAGGTTGATCAGTTTTTGAGGCTTAGAAGAGAGCTTGGTATCGTTTCATTTGAGAGTTTGAATTAAGAGGGGATGTTGATTTATTGTAATTCAAACTTGTATTAGTAACTAATGGTAACTGATTACTGTTGTATTGTTTTTAATTGTTAGTTTTCTGTTTTAAGTCAGTTAGCAATTCGGTTAATCATTTAGTGATGTGGCCAATTGTGATTAGCAAGTCTGTTAGTCTTGGTTTGTTGAATACAGCTCATGTAAGCTAGTATAAATGTAGTTTCCATTGTGTAAATCATGTAGTGTATTCATTTTCAATACAATTTTACTTTCCCAGTATACAATACTCTAATTCTTCCCTTCTTTCTTTTCTCTGCATTCTGCATCTGCTAAAGTAGTGTTCTTGCGTGTACTGTTCCCTTGAATGTGTGCAAACATCACATTGAGATTGTGAAAGTGAGTGTTTGCTCCAACAAAAGCAAAGAAACAGCATGAGCCCTAACAGTTTTTTCCAAGTTGCTGCCCAATACTTTCAGGCGCTAGAAAATCACACCATATATTGCTAAACAATTAAATATAATTATGCAAAATATTTTGCAATGATAAATACTATGAGACTTCAACTTGCAGCTATTTTGCAAAATTTTCTCCAGTCAATAATAAACATGACAAGAAACACGAATGAAAAAGGGAATGGAAGCAGATGGCAACGAATAGCAGGAACTAACCAGATTGTGGTGGAGATTCGCAACTGAACGAATGGTGTGGGTGGTTGTGGTCCGTGTTCTGGTGGCGATGTGGCAAGAGACAGAGAGTGAGAGATGGTGGCGGTGGGCGAGAGTGAGGGACGGTGGCGGTGGGCGAGAGACAGGGACGATGGCGGTGCGTTGTGGTGGCCGGACTTGCGTTCCACAGAGAGAAATCAGTGAGAGAGCGTTTGTCAACAGTAAAAGGGGAGCAGGTCGTGTTCTGCTTCATATCGAAGCATACCGACGGCCATGACGGCTTAAGCCCGTCGCTAAACAGCGTGACGTTATCGACGGGCATACTCCATTACCGACAGGCCAAAATCATCAGTATTCAAAAAAGAGCGGGAAACCAAACGTTACCAGGGTTATATACCGACAGACACTGCCCGTCGCCAAAAACACGCCTTATCCGACAGCAACGACCGTCTGTAATGGTTGCCGATGGCTATAACCATCGAAAAAGGCGTGTTTTTGGCGACGGGCAGTGGCCATCAGTATTAAGCCATCAGTATACCTCTGTTTTCTTGTAGTGTTAGATTTTCATTTACTTATTATTTCAATGAAAAATAAAAAAAAAAGTAGCAATGACTAATAGAACTTGAGACAAGTTGCCCATTAGAATACATGACAAATAGCAACCTCAATGAAAGGCAAAGTTCCGGCCGATTGATTTCAAAACTTCTAGGGATAATTTGATTGGGCGCGCATAAGAATGGGAGGCCTTTAAGAGAAAGCTAGCATGAGGTTGTGGATCAAATTGAAAAGCTCCATACAACTGCATGAGAGCATATGATAGTAATGTTGTTATACATAAAAAAAAATAAAAATAGATTGATGTAAACTCAGTTGAATATTGTTTGTATAGGTGACTACTTGACCATAGAAAAAAAAAAAGCAAAAATTAGGATCCAATGTCCAAAATTGTTGAGCCTTCTATGTTTAAATTACCTCTCCCTTCAAAGACAAATTGTACAAGATCCATTAGAAAGTCCAAACAACATATTGGTTATCACTAATAATATTGTTCCTGGAAAAACAATTATATAAAGAATAATATCAAGATCACACTGTAATTGATTTCAACTTTTGACTATTATATACAAAGTGATCAAACACACAAATTTGACACTTTTCAAGAAGTGAATTCAATATGCCATATCCACATGACTTCGAAATATAGATAATTCCAATGGGTTAAAAGAAATCATGTAAACACTCAGTTTGCACAATAACAAATGACCTATAAAATTTTGTCAAAAAAGATAAATAAATAAATAAATGACCTATAACATGACAGATACATATAGTTTACTTTGTAAAACATTGCCAAGACTTTTCTAAAGAACTCAATCTTTAAAGCTTATATATTATTTCTTCTATTTTTGCTTGATGTAACTGCACATTTTGCCGTTTTCAGAACTTGTGTTTTCAACTTGAGTTATTATTACATTAATGAACTAACTTAATATGGTTGCATATAGTTTGCTTAGAGGTGATTGGTTTTTAGAGCTCCAAATTTTGAGTTCTGTATGATTGTAACTATTTTGATCCTTTGTAAAGGTTATTACTGAAGAAATTACATTGTTTACAAAAAGAGGCAGATTAAGCAAACTTTCAATTAAAATATGCAAACAGAGTGAAAATACTATAAATATTTTTACACAAAGAAATATATATTTTACTATGTATGCTTTCACATCAAGAAATATTTCTTCAAAAACATTTATTTACTCATAAACATTTGCTGAAATTTATAAAATTTTCCCAATTCTCTGTAGTTTGAAAATGAAAAAATTTGTGCAACATTCACTGTATACTAAAATAAATTTTAATCATACAAAATTAAATTATATTTCATTAGACTTATTTTTTAAATTAAATTGATTTCAGTCAATTCTTCAAATAATATTTTGATAAATTTTTTATTCACAATAGATAAATATATATCATATGACGATAAAAACTTATATGAAAACTTATATAAATGCCACCTACAAGAGTTGCTTGAGCTAGCATACAAAATCACAGGGACAACAATTATGATTAAACATTTGTTGTCCCAAAAAATAGTGTATCCCTGTCTCCCACCAATTAAAGGTTGGGGATATGCAAATGTATTAATAAGTTATAATTTTATTTTATTATGTAACAAATTATCATTGGTGGGGGACAGAGAATGTACACTACAAGAATAAACAGTCCTACCTGTAGCCTTTTTTCGTGGGCCAAGACGGCAGAAAATTATCGCGGGTCAAAGCCCCCGGAAATGACAAAAATAAATTTCGTGACATATTTTCGTGGGCCCTGACTCACAGTACTGGAAGGACGTGTTTTCGGCGGCCTACTCTCGTGCTAAAACGAGTCAGAAGACACGATTGCCCACTTATAGTGGGTCATCACCGACGGTAAATAAACAAGTTCCGTTAACGTGGGCCTAAGCCCACGGTATGGTTTGACAGGTAAATAAAACGCATTCCCTTCTTTCCTTATTTCTTTCATTCCCTCTTCTTCAGTTTGATCAAAAAAATTCCCTCTTCTTCATTCTCTCTTCTTCAGAGAGAGAGAGAGAGAGAGAGAGAGGAAGAAGTCAGCGAGAATGAGTGGTGGAAAGGGTGAAGAAGGGAGCGATTTGGAGTTCATTCCGACGTGGGTAGTTGCTCTCGTTTGCACTGTCATCGTTGCCGTTTCCTTCGTCGTCGAGCGTTTTCTTCATTATGGTGGCAAGTTTCTTAAGAAGAAGAACCAGAAGCCACTCTACCAACCTTTGCAAAAAATCAAAGAAGGTTAGTTAATTCTTTTTATTTTTTTTCTTATTTTAATAATGATGTGTTCAGTTTTATTATATGATTTTTTTTTTTGTTTATTCAGAGTTGATGCTGTTGGGTTTTATTTCTCTGCTTCTGACGGTATCACAACATGGGATAACCAAAATCTGTGTTCCACCGGGTTGGACTAATCATGTGCTTCCTTGTAGCCTTGGGGATAAAGAAAAGGAAGAATCAAAAACCCCAACTTCACATTTTCAGACTTTTTTCTCTTTCTCTGGCCGTGCTAGGCGCCTTCGATTTTGTTTTCCTCCATCAAGGTTTACTATTTTTTCTCCTCGTCGTGTTATTTTTATTGTTTAAAATTTTTTCTCCTCTTCTCCATTAGATCTCTTTACTGACCTACCTTTTTTTTTCTTTTCTTCAAATAGATTCGATTTTTTGAAGGCCAACAGAGGAGGATATCTGTTTTTTTGACCTTAATATTTTTGTTCTTGTTGTTGTCTTCTCTTCTATAAATTTTATTTTCAATTTTTTATTCATCTATTGTAAATCTGGATATTCTTTCTTGGACTGTATCTTCTAGACTTTTTCTTGGGCTGTATCTTTTTTTTGAAATCTTAATTTCTTCTTATTTTTCTCTTTTTTTTTTTTTCTATTTTTTGGTGTTTCTGTGATTTTGCATTTTGTATTGGGTGTTCAATTTCTGAGTACTATTTGTGTTTGTAGGTGCTATTTGGGTTTTGTTGTGTTTAATTTTCGATTTTGGTTCTGTGTTTCTGGGGTTGTTTTTTTTTTTTTTAAATTCCTCTTCAGTTACTTAGGCCGTTTTCCCACGGTAATGGTCAAAAAGTTACCTAGAGAACTGGCCGACGGTAATTACCTGCGGCACTGGCCCACATTAATTACCTGGGGCTTAAGAAAAAAGGCACACAGAACAGTTACTGTCGAGCACATAATCTGCGGAATGCGGCCCTCGGTGGGCCCACGGTAATTTGTGCATTAGCTACGGCTTTTGGACATTAGAGGGGGCTTTTGACCCACGGTAATGACAGTTTTTCTTGTAGTGGTAATAGGGCATGGGGCCGAGGGAGACGAATCTGGGAAGAAGATAAGAGGTTTCACAAAGAAATGGAGGTCGTCGTTGCTAGAGGCTGAAGGAGACGAATCTGGGAAGAAGATGAGAGAAAAGACGCTGATGGGAAAAGAGAAGGAAATGGGAGAGGAGAGACGATGCCCGAGTGAGGGAGGGAGAGAGTGTTGAGACCGAGTCAGGGTTGATAGACAGAGAAAAAATGTTTAACACCCCAACTTTCCCTAAGCTTAATAATTAAAGACCCTAAGTAAAAAGGGGATTTAATTCTAAGGGATTAAAGGGGCTAATGGCCTAGAAGAATAGTTTAATTTATTAAATTGACCCAAAGTTAAGCTTAAGGGGTAAACTGGTAATTTTTTCCAAGAATTAAGCTAGTCTAATATTGTTTAATTTAGTATTAAAGAGGCTAATTTTAGAGGGTCCAAATGAATGGACCCAATCTTTATGCATTTGTGTAGTGTGAATTCATAAAAAAGGGGGTTGTATTATGTAGAATAAAGGGGTGTAAGGAGTAAGTGGTGTTTAAACAAAAAAAAAAAAAAAAAAAAAAGAGGGCTGCTGCCCTCTTGAGAAAAAGAAGGGGGAATTAAAAAAGAAAGAAAGAACATAAGCAGAGAAGAAAAGAGAAAAAAAGGAAAGAAGAGAAGGAAGAAAGAATAGAGAAGAAGGGAAGGAAGGAAGGGCGTGACGGTGAAGGAGAAGGAAGGAGGAGTTGAGCAGCGGCTCCGGCTCCGGCACGGTGGAGCGCTCCATGGAAAGGAAAGGACGAAGACAGAGAGAGGCTGAGGGAGTGAGACCGAGAGATCGAGATCGAGATCGAGAGTGAGACAGCGAGAAAGAGAGATTGAACCGAGAGAGAGAGAGACAGAGAGAGAGAGAGAAGAAGGAAAGGGAAATGGAAGAGGAAGAAGATGATGATGGTGGAAGGAGCAAGCTTGAAGGATGAAGATTCAAGCCCTAGAAATTGGGGATTTAGTCCCAATTTCATCAAAGCCCTAAAGTAATATAGAATCCCCTAATTTAAACCTCTCTTAGGGTGTGTTAGGATCTTGTTCCCATTCTTGAATTTAATGATTAATAAGTAGAAATTGTGATACTCTAGTGGGATTGGTTAAGGGTTGGATGGCTGCCCCCAACCCCTCACAAATATTTGTGTGATGTTTGCCCATTGTGAACTCCACAGAGCTCCAATCGGAATGGAGTGTTAATGATTATGTGAGTTTCTTCAATCTCGAGTTGGGGGGCAACCATAAGTCCCCAGATAGGAATGACGATGAGGTCATTTTCCTAAGTAATGCATGCTTATTATAATTTGAGTTATGGATTCCGGTCTTTGATAAAAATTGGAGTTAGGGATTTGAAGTTTGCCTGTTAGTGTTTCATTCAAATTCTTGAGTAATGGTTTTCTTATGTATTTTCATTTGGATTCATGAAAGTTGTGAAATGAGTTGATTTTCAAAGTATTATGAGTAGTGTTTGATTGGAAATGTTGCTTGGGAATGATTGAATTACACTTGTGTATTCCTTTCAGCATGTGAATGTATATGAAAATGCATAAGCCAATGTTCAAATGCATGTTAAGTTAATTTCCTTGATTTTCTTTTGAATATCATTGGAGATAGTTTGATAGTTAAATGATGTATGGATTAAGAGTCCTGAGTTGCTATTTTACCTTGTTGTAAACATGCATACAAGCATAAGCATTGTGATAAAAATCACTTAAAAGACACACAAGATTTCTCATAAGAGAAGAGATCGGTATGGTTAGCCTCGTGGGATGCCACTTGGGGGGTTATGATGTCTAACCACTGTACCGTAAGTTATGTTGATTGGGGTCTATGGAACAACACATATGACAAAACCTAGTAACATATATTCCTGGTTAAAAATCTAGTTGACCATTAAGGGAATAGCTAAGATGTGTTAAGCACAAAGTAAAGAAGAATTATACGTTCTTAGTTAAAGTTGCATTGCATTTTATTTTAGTCGTGCTAAGCATAGAGTAAAGAAGAAATATATGTTCTTAGTTAAATTGAATTGCATTTATGTCTCATTCATTTTCTTGGATGTAGCAAGTTATGAGGAGATGAATTATATGTTCTTATGCTAAATGATCTTGCAAATATGTTTATGTTTTTATGAGAAATGTGTTCTGGCTTAAATGCCTTAATTATGTTTATCATAATAATACGATTGATGAGAGGAGTTTTTCATACGTAGCACACCACGTACGGCTGAAAACAACGGCAATATTTTAAGTTTCAATTCTATGTTACTAAGTTTTCCATAACTCACTATAATTGGGGCATTGTTTTCAAGTACAAGCATATCGAAGAAGTTAGAGCATGGAGATGTGCTCGGTCTTGCCTTCCCACGAGACTTTGAGCTACCGGATCATGAGTCGGAGTTTTTAGAGTCTAATTGTTTTATTTCTTTAAGTCATAAGCCTAAATAGGATTGTATGTTAATTCTATAATTTATTGAAAGAAAATATGTAATTTTGTGGAAAAGTTTTAGAAAGCTGTGGAGTCTTTTATCATCGAATTTTTTTTATGGTGCTTTGTGTATTCAGAGGATTAAATAGCCACAGTAGTGAATCTCAAAGAATGAATTTTGTATTGTTCATTAAGTCAAAGCGATAATTTTTCCAAGATTAACTTTAACCCCAATTAAAGTAGTAGGTAATTCTCCGATTAGAGTCAGGGCGTTATAAAATGAATGTTCTAGATTCATTTGATTGGAAAAAACCAATTTTATTGATTAAAACATAATGAAAAAATGAATTAAAAATGAGTGAATGTTACCGTTGAAATAAGAGAAACGGATCGGGAAGATTTTTTTTAAAGGAAGTTGTGGGACCCATTTAGAAAACCCAACCATTGGAGTAAAAGTTGATCAAAAATTTTAAATCTGATGTGGCAAAACAAGGCCCACTAAAGTGATTTAAGAGACGCTGCAACGCAACCCGCATTGTGGGTGCTCTAACAACTAACAAAACCCATTTTCTTAAGGAGCGTGAAATGGTCAGAAAGGGTCATATATTAAAGGACGAAGGGAATAATTCCGTATCCATACTCCAGCTAGCCCTACGTATCAATCTTTTTCTCCCTTTTAATAAATACAAATTTTGTATTCAGGGACGGAGGCACGTGTTGGGCCCTAAGAAGCCCAGCTGACTTTTTTCAAATAAATGAGCATAAATAAGTGGCATGTTTTGGGGTGGACAAAACCAGGGGACCGCCCAAAACCCGGCAAACCCGCATACATAGCTCAGCAAAAGGGCGATTTGTATCTAATAAGGACATGAAGATTCAAGATTTGGCACTAGGACCAATAACAAGAGGGAGAGCAAAGAAGATTAAGGAGCAATTAGAGAATCAAATGGCTTATTTACTTGATGATAGCAAGAGTTCTAAGATTATTCCTTATCTTATAAATCTTTTAGTAATTGAGATTGTTTAGATTTCTTTTAATTGTAATAGACTAAACCTTAAGTTTGTAACTAGATGATTAGACCGTGGCGAGGGTTTAAATGTGTAGGCATGTGTTAAACTCTTTGGGTCATATTTTGGGCTTGTATGTGGGTCTTGATTTGCTTGTGTAGCCATAGCCAAACCAAGGGACCTTTTGATCACTTATGATATTGTGAGTTTAGAGCAAATTGCTCCTCCTAGTTCTTCTTAGAACCTTCATGGATCTTATCAAGAGCTTGATTGTGCTTGTGGCAGTTCAATAATGAGATTCATCATTCATCCTTGAATGTGGCATTTCTTCACTTCTTTGATCCATTTCTTTCTAGTCCATAATTTGTAAGTTCTTCACCTTTTTATTTGATCTTGTGTTTGGAAAAACTATGATGTATGGAATGATCCTTGGATTTTTAGTCATTCTACATGTGTAATTCACATCAGTACCAGGTCCTCGGGCAACCAGGTGAGAAATTCAGGGAACATGTTTCATTTAATTTAGTTAACCTTAATTTAGTCTCTAAGCTAACACTCTCTCCCCTATTTAATCCCTAAAATATATCAAAATAATAAATAGTCCCTAAAGTTTGTGAAATCGGTCAAATTAGTCCCTGATATTTTATAAGTAGTCTCTTACAGAGACTAATGAGACAGATTTCGTAAAACTTTAGGAACTAGTTTGACGAATTTTACAAACTTTAAAGACTACTTATTATTTTCATATACTTTATGGACTAAATAGGAGAGATGGTGTTAGCTCAGGTCCTAAATTGAGGGTTTAATCTTAAATTTAAAAATTATTCAATTTGAAATTCAAATTTAAATATAGAAAGGATAAAAATTTAATGCGATCTATTATTCAATTTAAACTTTAAAAAGTCTTCATTTTTTAACGTTAAAGTTAAATATAAAATGATTAGTGTTTGCAAGCTCAATAAACAAAAATATAATTTTTTTTAAATATAGAATAAATGTAATAAATATTTAGTTCCGAATTTTAAATTTAAAACAACTCAATTAATCATGCAATTAAAATTTTAAAAAAAATATTTGATTTCGAATTGTTGAATTAAACTGTACATAGAATAATGTTGGCTAGCACAAATTTTTTTTGACGTTGAATTAAAATGTACATAGAATAATGTTGGCTAGCACAAATTTTTTTTGACGTTGAATTAAAATGTACATAGAATAATGTTGGCTGGTACAAATTTTTTTGACGAATATTCAAAAGTAATGTTAGCTAATTTAAATATAAACATTATTTTAGTTAAAATAAATTGAAAAACCGTTTTTTAGTTCCGATTTTTTTTTTGGAAAAAACTTTGGTAAAGTTTCTTAAGTATGATTGGTGCTATTCCTCTCACAAAATAGATAAGTTTTTCTCTCTCTATCCACTCCTACTATCTCTAACCTCTCATAACTACCGTTATCAAAACAATTTTTATTATATTTTGTGAGAGAATAATACCACCCACACCTAAACAACCTTACTTAAGTTTTACCGTTGTTTTTTAGGGATTTTTTTTAGTTCAGCTTAAAAAATATACTCCTACATTAGATATTTAACAAATAGACCCTTTTATTTTCCGTATTATTAGGATCTATTTTCCGGATCCCATTCCCATCTCTCTCTCTCTCGTTCGGTTTTATACATTTTAGATAGATAGATAGATAGATACGCACCGACCCTAGTTTCGTTTGGTTTGGTTCCCATTCTGTGTTTGTTGTTTGTTTGAATCTGCGGTGTTACTTTGTGGATCGATTGGATGGGTCGTACAGTTTCGGAGCTGATTCCTTACAGTGTAGTGGCAAGCCTGAGGAATAAGTTGAGTTCATCATCATCCTTGTTGGATGATTTTGGAAGGATTTATGGTGTCACTGATGAATTGGAAAGGATAAAGTCTTGTATTGAATGCATCGAATCAGTGCTCTTTGCTGATGCCGAGGGACTAGAGGAAGGAGGGAAAACCGTACAACAGTTGATAAGAACCCTCAAACACGTACTTCTTCCCGCCGATGACTTGTTCGATTACATTGCCACTCAAAATTTGCATTTGCTTCCGCCCAATCGTCTGTGTGACAAGGTTCGCAGTTTCTTCTCTTCTCTTTCTCCTTTGCGAATTGCTCATCAAGTTAAGAAGATCCAAAAGGATGTTAATGATGTAGTGCGACATATGCCTAGGTTGAATTTGAATTTAAGCCATGCTGAGAGTGAGAATGAGAATGAGAGTGCACGTGCACGGAGGGTAACAAATTCAAATTCATTGTTATCGGATCATACCATTGGTAGAGACTATGAGGAAAGGCAATGTTTCCTTTTACACCAGTTGATGATGCGACCTCTTCAAAACGACAATGTTAATGTTTCCTTGATTGCTCTTGTTGGTCTCGGCGGTATAGGCAAGACAACTCTTGCTCAAATGCTCTACAACGATGAACAACTCCAAGGGTTCTATGAAAAGCGCATGTGGGTGTGTGTTTCTCACAATTTTGATGTCAAGAATATTGCAGAACAATTAACTGGAGACAAAATCAATGATCAACAATCCCTCCAAGACTCGCTAAACAAGCTTCGTGCTAGCTTGAATGGTACGAGGTATTTGTTGGTCTTGGATGACGTGTGGAACGAGAGTCCTGAAATTTGGACACAGTTGACAAGCTATTTGATGTGTGGGGCTCAAGGTAGTAAGATTTTAGTGACAACTCGCAGTAAAATTGTCGCTCGGGTAATGGGAGCCAGCTTTTTGTTTCACTTGAAAGGCCTCGGTGAAGAAGTTTCTTGGAGTTTGTTGAGGATGTTGACGTTGACGGATGATGATGATGACGACGACGACTATGACTATCTATTGAAGGAAAGACTAGAATGGGTTGGTAAACTAATAGTAAAAAGTTGCAGAGGAGTTCCACTAGCAATCAAAACTGCGGCAGGCGTGTTACATGGTAAATATGAACAACGTGAATGGTTCAGTGCTTTAAATGGCGATCTTTGGTGTCTGGGTGAAGAGAACGATAGTATCATGCCTAGTCTAAGATTGAGTTACCAATATTTGCCGCCTCAATTGAAAGAATGTTTCGCTTATTGCTCCTTGTATCCAAAGGGTTGGGAAATCAAAAAGAACGAGTTGATTCAATTATGGATGGCACAGGGTTACCTCCAATGTTCGAATGATGAGCAGCAAATGGAGGATGTGGGCAATGAATTTGTTGATACCCTTCTTAAGAAATCATTTTTTCAAGATGAAAAATTTGATGAATATGGTAATCTCTTTAGTTTCAAATTGCACGAGTTGATGTACGATCTTGCGTTGCTGGTAGCTGACAACGATTTTCACTTGGATAAAAAGACAAGAGTGAATACACCACTGCACATACGCTTCTCACGGGAGTATAACAACGTCGATTTGTCAGGTAACTCGCTGGATGCAAGTAGGCTGCGGACTTTTTATCTACAGCGGAAAACTAGTGGGGGGTTTACTCATATGACGAGAGAGTTGTCTTTTATATTGAGTTTCAAATCCTTACGCGTCCTGAATCTGTCCCACTCTTCTTTAAAAAAGTTACCAAATTTAATCGGTAGATTGCAGCATTTAAGATATATTGACTTATCTTTGTGTGTAAAACTAGCAAGTCTTCCCAAATCCATAAGCAATCTTGTTAACTTACAAACATTAAAGTTGACTGGTTGTGAGACACTTGAATTTTCCACGGAAGTTGTCGCAAAATTAGTCAACATGAGGCACCTTGAGATTCATCGTTGTAAAGCCTTTGAGGACATGATGCCGACTGGGCTGGGAAAATTGTCATCATTGCAATCCTTGTCAAGCTTTTACGTGGTGGATGATAAGAAGAAGAAAGCTGGCAAACTGAATGAATTGCAGAACTTAAATAACCTAAGAGGCAATTTAGAGATTAACGGACTTGATCAAGTAAGAGACGTGATGCTGGAGTCACAGGATGTCAATTTGGAAGACAAGAAACTCCTTCAGTCCTTGGATTTGAATTGGGGGTATCAGGCCAAAACAGGGGACAGCCTACAATTGTTAGAAAACCTTCGTCCCCACCAACATCTAAAAAGACTAAAAGTGGGGTGGTATCCTGGTGAGAGGTTTTCTAATTGGCTTTCTTCTATCCAACACCTTTCTTATATATCTCTCCATGGCTTTGATAATTGCAAATATCTCCCACCACTAGAGGAGCTCCCATACCTCAAGTCTCTGATGGTAGGTTCTATGAAAGTATTGGAGTACATACACGTGTCTCCGTCTGCAGCAGCAACATTCTTCTTCCAGTCTTTGGAGGTGCTCAAGTTTTATTCTTGTGCGAAACTCCGAGGATGGAAGAGGATGGAAGACGATGCCTCGCTGCCTCCATTTCCTCGCCTCTCTCAATTAGTAATCCGCCATTGCCCAAAGTTGGCTTGCTTGCCTACTTTCCCAAGTGTTGAGGAATTGCAATTGTGTGAAACTAGGGTGAAGCCATTGAGAGAAACACTAGATATAGTAGTGTCATCCTCTTCCTCCGCTACTCCTCTTTCCATGCTCAAGTCCCTGACAATACACTGCAATCTTTTGGGCATTAATTATTTGCCATCTGAGTTCCAACAAAACCTTACTTCTCTTGAGTATCTTGAAATTGGAGGTGTGGAGAAATTAGAAATTTGGTTTGAGGGCGGCTTCCCTTCTCTGAAGAATATCTTGATACGTAACTGTAATTCAAAAGCTCTGCCAGATAAGTTGTGTGACTCGCTATCACTTACGCATATAAAGATAGCGGGATGCCATAAGTTGGCGTCGTTGCCACAAGGAATGTCTCGCCTTGAAAAGTTAGTCACACTAGAAATCTTCGATTGTCCCCTCTTAGTTGTACGATGCCTGCGCGATACTGGAGCAGATTGGCCCAAAATTTCTCATGTCCAGAACGTAATATTGATGAGGCAAATTGAGTGGCTGTCAAGGTACTGCTAACCCTTTTATTAGAAATGTAAATTTTGCTTCTGTTTGATTTTTGATATTCTGCATTTTTGTGCTTTTGAGTTTCTAACATCAGTAACAGAACTTCCTTTTATAACAGCTAAACAGCTATTATCTGTTTCACTATTGCTTCTTAAATTTATTGCTTTTATTTCATTTTCTAACAAAGCATCTTTAATTGGTTTCTTATTATTCTAATGTTAGTGGGGAATTACAATTGCAACTTTTCTTCTGTACTTGACTTATCTGGCATTCTCGATTTTAAATTCAAGGTGTTTTAGATAGGAAGACTCATTGTTTGAATATTGACAGGTATTGAAAATGGAAATCCCAAAAAAAATCAGAAACTTGTGCTTTAAACGATGAAACTGGGAAGAGTATTTCTAGCTCTCTCAATCTTTTTGATTGCAATGCAACCATCTGTCTTGGAGATACTGAAGAAGTGAAGATTGTTTGAAATTGCTGGATTTCCAGAATGTTATGCATTACTTATTCAGGTATTCTTGATTGCTAGCCTTGGCTTTCTCTTCGTGTAAACTTCAATATGAAAAAAATCTAACTTCAAATATTAGTTGCTATAAACTATTGATGGAGTTTCAAAAGTGGAAAAGAGAATGCATCGAATTGATTGATGGTGGCATTTAGCCCGCAAAATTGCACGGTGCCCAAATCCATATGTAGTTATTGATTTTACACTTAAATTAAAAGACCCAATCGTGCATGTGGATTTACAAACGGCAACCTATTTGTAACTCTTGGTGGCCTACAAATAAATTTACAAAATGAGTCTCCAAGAACCCGTAATTAAAATTTAATTGATGCATATATGAATTAATTGGAAATACATTCGATTTAAAGTTACATGTTAAAGACTTTTGTTGTCACCGTTGGCGTTGTCATCTTCTCCGTCCCGTACTTTTTATCAGAAACAAAAATGTCTTTTTTCTTGGTTTTAATTATAAGAAACATCAATTTTTAAATATATTAAATGTCTTACTTCCATTTATACCCTTATTTATAGTGAGATTTATATTAATGAGATAACATATTTCCTATGCAAGTGGGTTGGTTTATAAAAGGTTTACTTTTGGGGAAAAACAAATTAAATCTTAAAGAATATTAATTAGAAAAACTATTTTCAATACTTTTTATTGTGTGTAATTAGGTTTTTTTTCCCTTATAATAAAGACCTGTTGGGGTATTTTTGTTTTGCTGTATATATGAAGAATGATTTGCATAATTTATTTTTCACTTGTTAATCATTAAATATTGAATAATTCAATTTTTATATTAATGTTAGGTAGTTAACAAGTTTAAAAAAATGAATGATTAAATATGTACTTATCCAATGTAGGGATTCAGGCCCGCCAAAATGGGGTGGGGCTGGGTGGATATGCAAGCCCGCCACCCCACATAACCCGCCCCGCCTAGCCCACCAACCCGCTGGGCCACAGGCGGGGCGGGACGGGCCAGCCCATTGGGCCTATATATATATATATTTTAAATTTTTTAAACCAATTTTTATAGTTTTTTTGTATTTTGGGCGGGCTTAGGCGGGCCAACCCGCCAGCATGCCATTTTTGCCCGTTTTATGGCGGGTTTAGGCGGGCCAACCCGCCATTTTTTAAGCCAATTTTTTTTTATATTTAAGGCAGGTCAACCCGTCAGCTCGCCAACCCGCCGCGGGGCGAGCTGGGCTCACACCCTAAACCCACTACCAATTGGCGGGTCGGCCCGCCCTGCCCTATTTTTGGCGAGCTCATGGCAAAGCTGCCCCGCTCGCTTTGCCATCCCTTATTCGAATGTAGTAAAACACTCCCCCAATCTTCTATTAAAAAAAAACTCTCCCCAATCAGATTTTAGCTTTTCAAGAAGATCATGATTCATAAACCATTTTGTGTCGATACCTATTTAATTTTTGAGTCTTGCTATAACAGTGTCCTAGGGGTATTGGTTAAGGAATCAGTAAAAATAAAGTTTGTCTCGAGAATGCAAGTTAAACGCTTTTCAATCTAATAAATATACTATTTTTCTAAACAAATTTATTATTTTTTATTCCTTAACAAATGCCCTAAGGGCACTCGTTAGAATTTTTCTTAATTTTTTACCAAATAAATTATTGAATGCAAACATCGTTTGTGGGGATTTGTATTTTGTTACCTGAATATTAATTAAATGTATTCGTAAATTAACTAACAAATTACGTTCAGGGAAAAAACACAATGGAAGCAAGCATGAATAAAAATTAAAATAATAATAATTTAGTATGTGTTCCAAGCAGCATGGTCAGTATGTATTGCTAAAGTTTTTTTTTTTTTGGGTTATTATATATTGCTAAAGTTTTATGTATTAATTCTAAAATACAAAAAAATAGGATTCGCGTAGGGTGTTATTATAGCGAGTTTAAAACTTTAAATCTTCATATTTATGGGCCAATGTAATAATGAAGAAACTAGAACCACAAGGTGCTGTCGGTATTTTCGGGCATTTGTGCACCGTGCAAAAGTTCAACATTTTGTTGGCTATGTCTAATATGGATCATCTTGATAGGTGGTTCACTGTGGACAAGTTTGTAAAAAACATGTAAAATTTCAACAATGACTGACGTCGCCGTTTAGAAACAGAAGTTTGTGGTCCTACTCGTCATCACGACCGAGACGGTGACTTGATTAGTGCTCGTTCGACAAAAAATAAAAGAAATAAATATGCAGGCCACAAAAACTCAATTTCTCTTGTTTTCTGTTGAACGAGCATCAATCAAGTCACTGTCTCGATCGCAATGATGAGTAGGATCGCGAGCTTCTGGTTCCAAACGGCGATATTGGTGTCGTTGAAGTTTTGAATGTTTTAACGAACTTATCCATGGTGGACCACCTATCAAGGTGGTCCATGTTAGACATAGCCATTTTTGCATGCTAAAATTCACCTTGATTTATAGTAACGAATTCTCATGAATGTGGTTAACATTTTCTATATCAACATTTTAATAGAAAATAGTAGTTATTGGTCATCATCAACGTCTTTGCAGATACGATATATTATTTGTATACTTTACATAGAGATTCAAACAATCACACACCCATGAAGAACATGTTTGATGGGCAAGCATGTGTGTTTCTTTTCTATATCTATACATCTCTTCAATGATTCTATATTTATTTATATGAAACTTTTGTTGATTTGTTTAGAGCTTTGAATATTTATTGTCCAATAGTAGAGATTCCCAAATTGAAATCAAAAAATATTAAATGGATCAAGATAAAGGTATTTGCAAAATTTCAACCAATTATTGTTACGTAAAACACAGTAAGTTAATTTTTATTTATTTATTTTGTTTTATAGCGTCTCTACCAAACAAATAAAATAGACTAGCACTATTATATACTGCGATTCATTAAGAAGATTATCTATCACCAAAACTTTAAAATCGCAATGCCAATATGAAATTCTAGTCCTTGAATATATTTATCCTGTTTATTAAAAAATTTCAATGCTGTAATTCAATTCTAATTTTACTTTAGTTTGATGTTTTAATTTGTAGTATTTTCTGACTGCCAATGTCATTTCTACATTCTGTAAAAACAATGTGATTTTTACCTGCGAGATCAATTAAATGAAGTTAAGGAGTAGTTGTGTGCTTAGGTGTTCAAAATTTTTGTTCCTGGCTGAGCTAATAATAACAGTTAGGTTGTTCATAAGCGAATTTGTATTACTGTAGGTGATCTGCTTTGGCTGTTTAGTATTGGGTGTGTCATGCAAGAGTCCTTTCGAAATGGAATGAATGATGATGTTACAAAGGGATATATATTATGGTTATTGTGAGCAGTGAACCTTATATCTTTGGATACTCTGTTGGATTTAAAAGGGAGCAATCATTGATAGTGGGGGAAAAAGAAAGAAAGAGGGAAGATTGATATATTGGTTCTGTTCTGGCTCTGGCCTCTAGGTGTGGGATGGATAATTGCATTTTTTCCTGGGTGCTATTGCCTTTGCGATCTTGTCATGCACCAGCGATAATTATGAACTTATGGGACAATTTTTATTGCACTATACCATAATCTAGTTGTACTTTATTATTGATACTGTTCAGTAATAAATATTATATTTTTTTTGGTCTTATGGCCCAGCGGCCTACTACGCACTCCAAAGAGCGCAGAAAGGGGGCATAGCGGGTTTGAACCCGCGCCCAAGCGTCCAAGCGGCAAATACTTTGCCAGTTGTGCTAAGCACCACGGCCATAGTAATAAATATTATATTTGATCATGTGGGTTAAAATATTTTTCTTGTTGCAGATATCTCTCTTTGAAGCATTTCTCATCAGACTTTGAGCTTGCTTTCAAGCATAACCGCCTTGTAGATTTCCATATTATTAAAGGCATGTAATGTGCATTTTTTTTTATCCTTAGTTTACAGACACCATTGATGTTCTTGCTAATTTGCCTCTAAATAGTTTGTATATCTCTATTATATCGCATAAACTTTCAGTCTGGTATTCGAATATTATAATATTTATCATCAATAAATTACAGTTTATTCATTTTATAACTTATGTGAATTCGGCTTTGTCAAATTGATATGATTCAGGTTATTATTTCTCAATTCTTCTTTTTACAAGAGTGGGGTATATTTATATACATGTAAAACTACCTTACCTAGGTTATACCCAAATCAATACAATTAAAGAATATATCCCAAATATTTCTCCCAAATCAAAATTAGACATAAATCAAATATAAATCAGAAACAAATCACACCAACACTCCCTCTCAAGTTGGTGCATAGAGATCTCGAATGTCCAACTTGTCAAGTGAGTTGTAGAAGTCTCTGCTACATACAGCTTTCGTGAGTATATCTACCAACTGATCTTCATATTTAACAAATGGGAACTGAATTATCTTGGTCTCTAGATTTTGTTTGATGAAGTGTCGGTCTATTTCCACATGTTTGGTCCGATCATGTTGAACTGGATTATGAGAAATACTAATGGCAGCCTTGTTGTCACAGAAGAGTTTCATTGCACAACTAGGAACAAAGTCCATCTCAGTCAATAGTCTTCGAAGCCAGAGAAGTTCACATAGGCCCTTAGCCATCCCACGAAACTCAGCTTCAACACTTGATAATGCCACAACCTTTTGTTTTTTACTTCTCAATGTAACCAAATTCCCTCCAACAAAGGTAAAATAGCCTGAGGTGGATTTTCTATATGTGATGACTCCTGCCCAATCAGCGTCTCTATAGCCTTCAATCTGTAGATGATTATTTTTCATGAACATTAAGCATTTTCCCGGCGAAGACTTCAAGTACCGAAGGATCCGAGTTACTGCCTTCATGTGATCTCCCTTTAGGCTATGTCAGGTCGAGTATGAGATAGATACATAAGTTTGCCAACTAACCTCTGGTACCTCCCTTTGTCTGTTAACACGGGGTATCTACAGGCTTACAATCTAGTAACCCAACCTCTGATAAAAGATCTAGGATATACTTTTGTTGAGATAGGAAGATGCCATGCTTCGACCTAGCGACTTCAATTCCTAGAAAATATTTGAGTCCGCCTAAATTTTTCATTTCAAATTCTGTTGCCAGTTGCTTTTGAAGCTTTGCTATTTCCTCTAAGTCATCTCCTATAATGATCATATCGTCTACATAGACAATCAAAGCTGTGATCTTACCTTGGCGACGCTTCAAGAATAGAGTATGATCTGCGTTGCTTTGTCAAAAGCCATATCTCCTCATTTCCAAGCTTAACAACCTAAACCATGCTCTAGGAGATTGCTTAAAACCGTACAAAGTGCACTACAACTTGCACACCATCTCATTCTCTGAATTTGTCATATATCCTGGAGGGATATCCATATATATTTCTTCTTTGAGATGCCCATGGAAAAGGCATTCTTCACATCTAACTAGTGCAATGGCCAATCGAGATTTACTGCGAGAGATAAAAGAACTCTGACAGTGCTCAACTTGGCCACAAGTGAGAATGTCTCTTAATAGTCTACGCCATATGTTTGAGTAAAGCCTTTGGCCACTAGTATTGCCTTGTATCTTTTAATAGACCATCAGCTTTGTACTTGATAGAGAAAGCCCACTTACACCCTACTAGTTTCTTTCCTTTTGGTAAAGGAACAAGAGTCCATGTTGCATTCTTGTTTAATGCCTCCATTTCTTCATTCATAGCTTGAACCCATCTATAGTCTTCAAGAGCCTCTTCAACATTGGTAGGGACACTATGTGATGAGAGCTCATTTGCAGACTTCTTAAGGGGTTCAGACAACTCCTTGGTAGAGACATAATTAGCAATTGGATACCTCGATCTACAGTCCTCCATTTTAGGAGAATATCTCTTTGGTGGTTTGCCTCGATTATGCCTGTAAGGTAACTCATAGCCAGTAGGGTCATCAACAATATTATTAGGAGGGATAGGAGAGCTTACCTCAATGATATTCTCAGGAGATGGGTCATTAGGTACTGGAGAGGGGGGAGTTGTCGATACTTCAACTCCTGGAGATGAACAAACTGCTACTTCGGCTTCCATAGGATCTGTTGGAGTTTGCAGAGCCTCATCAAATAGTGTATCCTTGAACCAATCAAATGTCAGCCAATTCGACTCTTCTTCCCGTGTCTCCCCCTGAAGAGAAGAGTTGGATGATGTAGGGGAGTAAAAGGTTTCAAATTCCAGGAATGTGACATCCATAGTGACATATGTGTGCCGAGTAGTAGGATCAGAGCAAGGATACCCTTTCTGGTGTCATTATAAGAAAACCGGTATTTAGCGTTGGTTAAAATTGTGTTTAACGTCGATTTTACCCGCCACTAAATTGTCTTTCCGTCGGGCCCAAAACCGACGGTAAATCTGGCGACGCTAGACTACTCAGCGTCGGTGATTCGTAACCGCCAGAAATCAAGGAATGACGTTGGTTGTAACCGCCAGGGAATTTTAAATTGTTTTTATTTACCGTCGATTGTCAACTGACACGAATGTAAATAAAATTTTTAAAATTTTCTTATTTGGGGGCGGTTTGAACTACCGCTATATGAACATTTAAATTGCCTTTTTTTTAAATTATGGTTAATGTATTCTGGCCTACAAATTTATAATTGCACGGGTACAATTTTTTTTGTAAGCCAAAGAAATTACGTTAAGTTACATAATAAAGAATTACAACTTTATAATATGATATGGCGGGTGTTGATCAAGAATAATATAATTACAAAATAATAACATAACAATCCTGTTGATATAACATGAGTTAATGTAGAAGGTAACAATAGCTCTCAAAATTACCTCTAACAAAATAATAACAGTAGCTCTCAAAAGTAGCTATAACAGAATAATAACAATAGCTCTATAAAGTAGCTCTTGTTAATAACATAACAATTTCAAAAGTAGCGCTCTAACATTACAATTTCAAAAGTAGCGCCAAGTAGAATAATAACAAAACAATCTCGTCATGGCTGAGTATTGTCAGCTGATGAAGAGGAGTGACCACCAGCACTTTGTTGTTGCTGCAATAGTAAAAACAAAATAATGATTTATCATTTATGTAAACACATTAAAGAATTACAAGAAATCATCTAATAATGAGAGCAACTTACAATAATATTAAGAAGTTCAACAGGCACAGGCTCAGATGAATTTGTGAGGAGTTGAGCAAGCATTGATACCATTATCTTAATGGTTCCATCCTTTGTCTTTGAGTGACTTTTCAACTCAATAATTTCATTTTTAAGCTGCTGAACTTCACCTGTATTAGGACCCACATCAACATTTAATATATAACAGTACTACAAAAATAGAGAGAAGATTTTGGATGCATCGCTCATCCTATCATCTAGTCCTCTGTCAATTTACGTACAATTTACAATATTCACCACAAAAGAGCATATAAATTAATCCATATGACATTGACAGTAATTAAGCACTCACATTAAGTTATAGAGGGAAATGAAAGAACACACACAGAGTCACAATATTTTCTACTTCTATTTCTGTCTTACATTTAGACAAAAACAGAGAGAGAGTTAAACTAAATCTTTAAAACTAGGCAACTATCTTCTTTAAAACTAGGCAACTATCTTTCCTTTCCTATTTTACATGAGTAGCCTGAATTAAGCTAAATACATTCTGTGACATTTATACAATATAATTAACATATTTGCTAATATATACTTATGTCAATTGCTTGATATGTGCAGGCAAGGCAATCCTTCAGTTGCAACATAAAAACCGGAAGAACTACTTCAGTAACCAAAACACAAAGCAGCAGAAAAATATCACACCCAGCAAAACAATTAACCCTGCCCAAAATACACCACAATAAATTGATGGGCAACACATGCCGCAGATCTTTGAAAGGAAAATATATTCATTATTCTTCTGATCCCTCCGACTCAGTCTCAGACCACCACACCCACACTAAACAAAATCCAAATTCTAATTCCAATTCTACAGAAAACAACAACAACAATAATAATCCAGCCTTGAAGAAAGACTACTACACCGCTGCCATCAATACCCTTTGACGCAGTTTTAAAGGTTCAATACATAACAACAAGCTATCTTGAAATACTTTTTAGAACATTGAAAAATTGGTCAAATTAAACATAGCAACCCCAGAATGCTTGCAGTGCAGTAGTTTCATGTGCCAATTCCATTCAAGTGACAATTTGTAAATTATATAGGAAACTTGAAAAGCATCAAACTTGCAAAGACATCTGATACTGGTGGAAAATGAATTGTGCAACTTGAACACAATAAAGGCATTCTAGAGGAGAATCAAAACATAACATTATTAAGATTCTAATTCTAATGGAACAAATTACTGTGCATCGAATTTCACCTGTATTACTATAAGTAGAAGCGCCCAAAATCGTGGGTTACTTGATCCAAACACCTGAGATGGGAAAACTCCATCTCCCACACCTCGTACTTTGTAACGTCCTAATTTCTAACAGTGCTTTTAGCTCATATTTAAAGCAATTCACTTTATTTATTTAAAGAAAGTATACAGAGTTCCTTATACAAGTACCAAAATCAAAATTAACACCCATAAGGGTGACAGACACAAAACTCCCACTAGTCGTGACAACTGTATAGTACTGTCTCTATTCAGTCTTCTTATGTAATCCCCAAGGTCCTAATTCTATATGTTCTTGTCCATCTGTCAATCACCATAGTTCATACAAAAACACAGAAAACTCAGGGGTAAGATACCTGTTAATCTCCAACAACACAGGAAAACAACCTAGTAGATGACCTATTACCCTGTACCATATAGCATACATATCAAAATGTCACAAACAAATTCCAGAACATACGATTATAAACTTGACCATACTATCACATTATACTGACAAATCCGACCATATAGTCCACAACCACATCATTATAGATTGACACTTGTCACCGGTCTTTCAGGCTCAATTACCAGCCCTACTAATCCAGTATACTGCACATGTCAGGCTCAATTACCAGCCCAATGGACATGTCAGCAAACACAATCGCTGAATATTGCGGGCCATTATCACCCTTCTCCCTAAACTCATTACCGGTCTCAAGGCACCGAGTAAGATAAGTTGGTTTGTCCCGGGATCATATCTTGTTATGCTACCCTCTCCAATTATTGTATACGGCATCCTATACTACCACATCCAATCACCGGAGTAAGGCACTGTCCCGTGCACTAGGACAACATTCCCATACCGGGAATGACCAGGATTGTCCACCCGACAGACGTGGAGTCCTGCAGCTCGGCCGTACCATCGATCATATTCATCTCCGGTACCCAACCTACTCCATACTACTCCGTACCATCGATCATGTGCATCTGAGGTACTACCAACCTCGAGTACACTGACCCGGCTATAACCGCTATCACAGAATATCGACAGTAATACTCACTATCACTGTCTAGGGATTCTCTATCCTCTAAGAGGGCGTCACCCTTGACTCTAAGACACGCATCATTCATTACATGCACAAATATTATATACAACCAGTATATAAATATCAGGCACAGAACAGAATATCATAAGTCATCATGGCCATAATTAACAGCATATTAATTATTTCCTACGTCGCATAAGCGACTGTCTACATAATCTCATGAATAAAACTTATGTTGGTTAGTATGTCTACAGTGACTTTCCTAAGCCACTGCACACCGCAACTCCTCTCTTAAGGTGTTGCTACTACCAACCCCTAGTAGGGCTAAGGAACCCTACACATGCTAACAGACCTACTCTACTACCTATTTTCCCTAGAGATTAAGGTATCGTCCCCTTACCTGGTCTAGAAGGTCGCTGTTGCCCTCGTTCCTCTCGCTCTTCCTTTCCCTAAGCTCTTGCATGCCTCTGCACTCTCCAAAAGCCTTTGGAAACTCTTGGAATAAACAGAGGGGGTCGAGGCCTATTTATAGGCTAAAATTGGCTCGTCGTGTTGCGACGCGTTTACATGTGAATCCCATCGCGTCGTGATGCAGGACACATGTCAGCATCTGCACGCACTGATCCTCTGACTTACTCCACCGACCTATCATTGCGTCGCAACCCAGTTTGTATCGGTCTCCATCGCGTCGCGATGCACACCACCTGTTGAAATTCTGTTTTTCCCCTCTACAAAATTCTAGGCTTTTCTAACCTTTTCTAGGGCATTCTAGGCCTCTTGTGAGTCATTTTTAAGCCCAATTTAACTCTAACTAACCTTTTTAACATCCACCTGTTATTTATTCATATTCTAAAATTATTTAAAACTTATATTACAAATCAGGATGTCACACACTCTGCCTGGATGCTCTTTTCCTAATACTTGACCAAGAGAGTCATTAGGTGAGAATACCACAAGAGCAGTTCCCTAACTCTCAATTTCAGCAATTTTCTCCTACAATATTTAAGTTATATGATGTCAATAGAAAATTTAGAAGAACAAAATGATACCAAAAATACATACAAAGGGATAATAACTTACACAAACAACCCTTGCCTCTTCATTAATATATGTCCCATCAGCTTTCTTATGAGTATCGATAAACAAAATATCCCTAATCACATTTTCAAATGTCAATTATACACAATTTTGATAAAAAAAAATTTGTTGGAGTTAATGTTTGTAAATACTTACAATCTCTGCCATCTTTCGTTTGAGTTTTTAGATCCCCCCTGTATGATTAATCTTAAGTTTGGATCTCTTTTCAGTATTCTTTTGACTTATTTCCTGCAACCATACACAAAAAATTAGCTATATGATGATGGTAAACCAATTTAAGTATCGAATAAGTAAACTAACTTAGTTTTCTCTCTCAATCTATAGTCTAAAAATGTTGCCCACTCAATTTGACAAATTGACAATGGAGGATTCTTCGTATTTTCAGCTCGACTCTTTGTCAGGTCATAATAAGTATTGAACAAATTTATCCTGTTTTCTCTCCATTTTTTTTCCAATGTCTTTCATGATGTAAGTTTTTGCTGTAGCTTTGTGGATTGGATCCCACCATAACTTAACCTACAATCACTTATTGGTGTTACTTATAAGAATACATAGTAATAAAAACAAGGTATTATGGATAACTAACAAGAAAGACATCATTCCATACCTTAATGACTTTAATCCAAGTTTGGTCCTTATAGTCACAAAACAACAAAGGCCAACTATCAAAGCAAATAGGAAACCACTTATGATCTCATGCCAATCGACCTAAAAAGCCTCCTAAGAGCCCATCAACATCTGTGGCGGTTGGTGTGTTTCCATCGAAAGGAATGACAACTCTCTCTCCACGTGGAAGGTTATAAACATCTCTAACCTGCATAGAGCGTTCTTTTTTTTTCTCCTTCATTATCTGTAAAAAGAAAGTATTAATTGATCATTTGATATCAAATATGTCAAGTTATGCATGAACACATATTTTGGTGAATTGCATGAAATTAAAATGACTTACTCCTCACTCGAACCATCCACCATTGCCTTTTTTTCTTTTTAGTGAGAGGATGTTCCTCATCAACGGAGGGCTCAGGTAAGATGTCCTCGAGCTCATCGTGTAGAAAAGCCTCATCATCGGCTGAATCATCAGATGCTAGCAACAAATTCCCCAGTTTATGTCTCTCCATGAAAACACCAAAACGTGTAACCTTCAGGAAATGGTTTACATGTCAAATGGTTCCACACTTCTTTTCGAGTTTTCAGCTTAAAACTACATTTATTACATGGGCATGGTATTGTACTTGTACTGGAGCAGTGTTGAAAGGCAAAATCTAAAAAGCCTTTCAATCCTACTAAATATTCTGGTGTATTGCGTGGCAATTTGATCTAAGATTTATCCATCTCTATATATAAACATATGCAATTAATTAGTGACTGAACAACCATATCTAAGAAAATTTCAATGCATAATTCTCTAGAGTCATAGTCACATTCACAGAACAAGTCATATCTAAGAAAATTATTAATGTTCATAAAATTAAAATTAAAATAAACAAACATTCAACAAACAAGCACCTGAGTTATCCAAGATAGGATTTTCAATCTAGCTTAAGCAATACAAGAAAATTGAAGATAGTAGAAACCAGAGGTGGCACATTATGTAACAAAAAGGGGACCTTGGCCCCTCTAAAAATTTTAGAATCCATTTTGTTCTTACAGTTATTAACAGAAAGATACATTAGGATGCAACAAAGTAGAAGATTTCAGTCTGGAAAAAATTTTCCATAGCAACATCAACAACTGATTAACTTTTAAGAATCATACTGCAGATGCAAGGATCTCCACTGATGTTAATAAATTTACTCCTAGACTGATGCCATTGTGGCAGAAGGGTATGCATTACTCATATTTATTTGAAGAAAAACACGTTAATAGAAAAATAAATAGTCATACCAAATTGAAGGTTGACAGTACACAATATATAGCAGTTGTTGAAAAGTAACAAAGCCAGATGCATGTTTTTCGTAAGGTGATTGCTAAAATAGATTTTCTGTTTTTTTCAGATATGGGAGAGCCATTGAACTGGAGTTAACTAAATTTAGACTGTTGCCACATGATGTAGAAAAAGGCAAAGATCCAGCCAAACAAAACTAAACATTTCCAATTGGCCAACAACAAAGCAATACAAAAAAATAAGTAACTGAAAAACAGAGTTGAAAACTATAAAAACTAAAACAAACAAAAAATCCAGCCAAGTACAGCCTGCAGATGTGAAGAAGGAATAATCCAACAAGCAGCATAGCCTTATCAACATCAATTAAGTAAAAGGATAAGTTATGAAGTATAAACTCTAAAGCATAATGTCGTGACAATCAAAGATTGACAGCAATTAACAATTACAACTTCCATTCCAATGATATTTTTTGTAATAACTCAATAATCTTACAAACTCAACAGTATTTTTTTTTGGAATATTTCAATCATTTCTTCAGACACTTGAGAGAAAGAAACATTGAAACAGCAAGGAGTTAAAAAGGAAAAGACATAAGCATAGAGAATAAGTCACTGGTTATGAAATTAGAAACTACTATACACTACAATGGTTACACATTAGTACTTTCCAATATTCGCATAACTAATGACTCCTCAGTTCCTCTTTACACAAATGATTCAAACGAATATCACAAAGTTTGAAACCAAAAAAGAACAAAAATGGATATGAACAAAGTAAAATTATAGAAGCAAAAGAACATGATTCAAAGGAATATCACACGGTTATGTTACCTCAAAGACACAAAGACATTTCTCCTCTTCTTTCTCAAAGACCTGTAAGCAAATAGACAGTTCTCCTCTTCCTTCTCACACACTCTCCCCTTTCGCTTCTTTTATATACCTCACCTACAGAGAAAACAAATTAAAGTGGTCAATCACAAGAAATAGTTTAATGGAAAAAGGTATTGTCAGGAATTAAAAAGACATGATTAGTTCAATAACATTGAGTGAGTGAATCAGAGATATACTGATAGAGCCTCAGTTGGTGATATGGGCCCTGAAGAGTAAGTAACTCGTGAGAACAGGCCCAAAGTGTGGAGAGTTTATGTGAGGAAAAATAGAGGGAAAAGGGAAGAGTGGTGAGATGGCAGAGAGAGAACATGAGGTGTAGGTTGCATGTTGTGTTTCTATTATAGGGAGGTCGTGGGTTAGAGAGGGGGTATCGTGAGATCAGTTGAGTTGTAAGTGGTAGAGAAGTTTGTTCTCTGACGGAGCCTAGCTCTGGGAGTAGAGGGAATTGTTCTTTCTTTCTACTAGTTTCATTTTCCAGAATTAATACAAATTACTTCTTCCATTCTTGTCTTGCCTACACTATTTTACTGTTATCTCTCTGTTTCGGTGTTGAGGTTTGCATTAATTGGTCCGACCTACCGGATACAACATTGAGAGAGAGAATTTCGCGTCAGGAATCAGCGTTGTAGGGCATTCAGATGCCACCAAAGAAGATGGAAGCCAAAGTCACAGCACTTGAGAACAAAATGTCGACGCTCGAAGCCACTCTGGCGGAGATGCGCATTCAGGCCGCGGCGGATCAAGAACGTTTGATTTCACTCATCACGCAGAGTAAGGATGTTAGCGATGATGATCCTACCAAAACCGAAGCCAAGGAGGTGCTCCAACTGATTAAACAATTGAAGGGCGAGGCACTGGACGAGTTCCGTCACTCGGTGAAGAAAGTGGAGCTTCCTATGTTTTCCGGCGAGGATCCCGCTGGGTGGATTGCTCGTGCGGAAGTGTATTTTCGCGTCCAGGATACTACACC
This sequence comes from Calophaca sinica, assembly GCA_037113605.1. Taxonomy (NCBI): domain Eukaryota; kingdom Viridiplantae; phylum Streptophyta; class Magnoliopsida; order Fabales; family Fabaceae; genus Calophaca; species Calophaca sinica. The sequence goes on from CM073737.1 coordinate 16,098,677, forward strand.
GGAAGTGAAGGTCAGTTTGGCACAATTGTGCATGGATGGGTCTACCATCCATTTTTTCAAGGCGTTAGCGGAGGATGAATCAGATCTGACTTGGGAGAAGTTGAAGGACGCGTTACTGGAGCGATACGGCGGAATTGGGGAAGGGAACATTTTTGAGCAACTCTCGTCGTTGCAGCAAGAGAGCAGCATCGATGAGTATTGTCGTGCGTTCGAGAAATTGGTGGCCCAAGTGGAGAAGCTTCCTGATGCCCAGTATTCTGGGTACTTTATCCACGGTTTGAAGGACGGAATTCGGGGGCGGGTGCGCAACTTGATGGCTCTAGGTCCCATTTCTCGCTCCAAGCTTATGAATCTGGCTCGAGCGGTTGAGATCGAGGTGCAGGAGAAGAAACCCGGTTAGGTCGGGTCACGTGGAAGTGGAGCGAAGAGTTTTGGTGGGTCGGGTTACAATTACCGGTCCTACTCTTCTTCTGGATCTGGGCCTCCTTCAATGGGACGGGTACCAGGAAATGAGTGGGTATTTATTAAAGGAGCCAAGGAGAACCCAGACCGAGGTGGAAATGGGCCTCCAACCAGATATGAGCCCAAGTCTGAGAAGAGAGGGTTTGGTCCAAGGGATCGAGGCGTGAAGCATCTCTCGTATTAGGAGATAGAAGAACACCGAAAAAAGGGATTGTGCTTTAAGTGTGGCGGTGCCTTCCACTCACGCCACCAGTGTCCGGAGCGGCAGTTGCGCATCATGCTCATGGACGACGACAACAATGAAGAGGGAGAGGCCCAGGTCTTAGATGTCGAGACGGAGGAGATCGTTACTGAGGAGGGTGAAATGAGTGTGATGACGGTGATGGGGTTGAACAATCTGATGAAGGAGGAGAATGGAAGGCCCCGAATTATGAAGTTGCGTGGAACTGTGCGCGGAGTCCCCCTCTTGGTTCTGATTGATAGTGGGGCAACGCATAACTTCATCTCCCGGAAGCTTGTTCATGCATTTGGTTGGGAGGTGGCTGAGACCCCTCCTTTGAGAGTCATGTTAGGCGATGGATACAGGGTGGAAGCGCAGGGAATGTGCAAGAAGCTTCTGTTGGAGTTGGGTACCATGAAGCTGGAACTTGATGCCCAACTGTTTGACTTGGACGGGGTTGACGCGGTTTTAGGTATGGCCTGGTTGGAGTCTATTGGGGGTATGTGGGTGGACTGGGTGCAGAAGATTATGCGGTTTCAGGTCAACAGCAAGTGGGTTGAGCTACGGGGAGAGGGGCACGGAGAAGGAACTCACGAAGCTTTACAAGCTTGCTGGGGCGACCAAAGCCGTGCCAGGGAGGTTTCTTTTTGTCATCAGCAGTGGAAGCAGCACAGGGGTTGTCTGGGGAAGGTTCTCTTTCACCAAAAACAATGGAGAAACGTACCCAATTGGAGGATTTGCTAGCAGGTTTTCCAGAAGTCTTTGCTGAACCCAAGGGTTTACCCCCTCCACGGGAGCAAGAGCATGCCATACACTTGCTCCAGGGTCAAGGTCCAGTTAATGTTCGCCCTTACCGCTACCCCCACCACCAGAAGAATGAAATAGAGAAACAAGTGCACGAGTTGTTGCAGGCTGGAGTCATTAGGCACAGTCAGAGTGCGTTCTCAAGCCCGGTTATTCTCGTGAAGAAGAAGGATGGCTCGTGGCGGATGTGTGTAGATTACCGAGCTTTGAACAAGGTGACAATTCCTGACAAATTCCCTATTCCAGTGATAGATGAATTGCTTGACGAGTTATATGGCGCCCAATATTTCTCCAAACTTGACCTCAAATCCGGGTATCACCAAGTGCGAGTAAGGGAGGAGGATGTGCACAAAACAGCCTTTCGTACACACGAAGGGCACTATGAGTACCTAGTCATGCCGTTCGGATTGATGAACGCACCGTCAACCTTTCAAGCACTTATGAACAGCATCTTCAAACCACTGTTATGGAAATATGTGTTGGTGTTCTTTGATGACATCCTCGTGTATAGCCCCACTTGGGAGGTCCATCTTCAAAATGTAGGAGTGGTGCTGCAACTTCTCAAGGAACATGGGCTGGTGGCTAACTGCAAGAAATGTTCTTTTGGGCAAACTTCTGTTGAATATCTGGGGCATATCATTTCTTGTGAGGGTGTAGCTATGGATCCTAGCAAAGTGGAAAGCATTCTCAAATGGCCACCTCCCAAGAATGTAAGGGGGTGAGGGGATTTCTTGGCCTCACAGGGTATTACTGGAAGTTCATTAAAGATTATGGCAAGCTAGCTCGTCCTCTGACAGAGATTACAAAGAAGGACAATTTCAAATGGGAGGAGAAAGAGGCTCAAGCTTTTGAGCTACTCAAGAAGAAGGTGACTTCAGGTCCGGTCCTTGCATTGCCAAATTTTGATAAGGAGTTCATTATAGAAAGTGACGCTTCTGGGAATGGTCTCGGGGCAATTCTGATTCAAGAGGGAAGGCCAATTGCTTATTTTAGTAAGGCTCTTAGTGATAGAAACTTGACAAAATCTGCATATGAAAAGGAGCTTATGGCTGTGGCTCTGGCTATCCAACATTGGAGGCCATATTTATTGGGCAGAAAATTCACCGTACGCATAGACCAGAAGAGCCTTCGGCAATTGTTAATGCAACGTATCACAACGGTTGATCAACAAAACTGGGTTACCAATTTGAGATTGTGTATAAGCCAGGCTTGGAGAATAGAGGCGCAGATACATTATCTCGGATGCATGAAGCTGCTGAAATTAATTCCCTCATACATGTTCCAGAATGGTTAGGGAGCAGCGAGATCATTGACGAAGTGCACAGGGATATAGCATTAAAAAAGATCATAGAAGCATTGCAGCAAGGCAAGGAAGCTAAACAGGGTTTTACATATCAGCAGGGGCTTCTGCTGTATCATGGAAGATTGGTGGTCTCAGCTGCATCACAGTGGATCCCTACCCTCTTGAGAGAATTCCATTCCACTCCACTAAGTGGCCATTCAGGTTTTTATCGCACTTTCCGACGCATAGCTGCTAATCTTTATTGGGTTGGAATGAAGAGGACCATTCTGGAATTTGTGCAAGGGTGTGATGTTTGCCAACGCCAAAAGTATGTCGCCACGGCTCCAGGGGGTCTATTGCAGCCCCTACCTATTCCGAGTCAGATTTGGGAAGAATTATCTATGGATTTCATCACGGGACTCCCTAAATCCAAGGGGTTTGAGGCAATCTTGGTAGTGGTGGACCGTTTATCAAAGTATAGTCACTTTGTCCCATTGAAACATCCATACACTGCTCGCTCCCTTGCAGAAACGTTCACAAAAGAAGTCATCCGCCTTCATGGAATTCCTATATCCATTGTGAGTGATAGAGATCCCATCTTTGTGAGCAACTTTTGGCGGGAATTGTTCAAATTGCAAGGCACTCAACTTAAGATGAGCACGACCTATCACCCTCAAACGGATGGCCAAACTGAAGTGGTCAACCGTTGTCTGGAGACTTTCTTGCGTTGCTTTATAGCGGATCAGCCAAAATCATGGGCCTTGTGGCTTCCTTGGGCGGAATATTGGTATAACACCACGTTCCACGCATCTACAGGATCTACACCTTTTGAAGCAGTTTATGGAAGGCCTCCTCCTACTCTCATTCATTTTCTACCTGGAGAAACTAAGATGGAAGCAGTTCAACGTGACTTGGTGGACAGAGATGAGGCTTTACGCCAGCTGAAATACCACCTGCAGCGTGCTCAGGTGCGGATGAAAAACCAGGCTGATCACAAGAGAAAGGAAAGGAGCTTTGAGAATGGTGATTGGGTGTTTTTGAAGTTAAGACCACATGTACAGCAGACTGTTGCTACTCGCATTAAACCAAAGCTGGCTCCCAGGTACTATGGCCCATTTCAAGTGATAGAGAAGATTGGATCAGTGGCCTACCGGCTGCAGCTACCCACATCTGCAAGGATTCATCCGGTCTTTCATGTTTCTCTGCTTAAGAAAGCTGTTGGGAACTATACCGTGGAGAAAGAGCTACCCACGGGTTTGGAGAGTGAGGCTTCCCATGCCTGGGAACCTGTTTCTGTGCTGGCTGCCCGGGTGATTACCAAGGCTGGGGAATCTATGCGCCAATTGCTGGTTCGTTGGAAAGACAGAGCAGTCGAGGAGGCTACTTGGGAGGATGAGTTTACCATTCGCAGCCAATTCCCTGAGCTAAGACTTGAGGACAAGTCTAATATTCAAGGAGGGAGTATTGATAGAGCCTCAGTTGGTGATATGGGCCCTGAAGAGTATGTAACCCGTGAGAACAGGCCCAAAGTGTGGAGAGTTTATGTGAGGAAAAATAGAGGGAAAAGGGAAGAGTGGTGAGATGGCAGAGAGAGAACATGAGGTGTAGGTTGCATGTTGTGTTTCTATTATAGGGAGGTCGTGGGTTAGAGAGGGGGTATCGTGAGATCAGTTGAGTTGTAAGTGGCAGAGAAGTTTGTTCTCTGACGAAGCCTAGCTCTGGGAGTAGAGGGAATTGTTCTTTCTTTCTACTAGTTTCATTTTCCAGAATTAATACAAATTACTTCTTCCATTCTTGTCTTGCCTACACTGTTTTACTGTTATCTCTCTGTTTCGGTGTTGAGGTTTGCATTATATACTGAGAAAGAATAGAGACAAAATAAACCAATTTGACATGAAAAAACACAGATAATCACAAATTACAAGGTAGGTCTTCTTCGCCCATAGTAAGATTGCCAGCCACGTGACTTGGCAGTAGCAAATTTGGAAGCATAGCACTTCAAAATTATTATATTTGTGTTGATGCATAGATGGATGAAGTCGAGACTCACAAATCAAAAAAAAAGAGACTAAGAGGTGCAGCGACGAAACGAAACTCCTGTGCAAAGAATGACAATGTGAGTCGCGATCAATGGAGGAAGAAGGATTGCACAGTTCTCAATCAGACAATGGCGTTGTGCGACGCTACTTTAGGGCGAGGAAAAGGAGAGAGCTTACCAAACAATGGCACTGTATGAGCCAGCTTGGCACGACGGCGTAACACGACGGCGTAACACGGCGGTGGATCGCGATTCTGGAGCTTCTCCGTCTGAGTTTCACACAATATGGTGGTTGGTTGGCGTGAAACGAAAACGAAATTGGGGCAAATAGAACCAGCACCCGCACAGCTTCTCCGTCTGAGGGAAACAAAATTGGAAGAGGGAAAATAACTTGCGAGAAACGAAAACACACAAGAGGTTTTGCGCGAATTAGGAAAGTATACAGTGTCAGTTATGAACCGACGGTAATCTGGGTCTTTAACCGACGACAAATAGCGTGCTGCTAGGGATAATGTCGGGTGATAGCAACCGCCACTATGCAACCGACGTTAAATCACGAATTTGTTGTAGTGTGTACACCATATCCCAAAAAAGGCAGCGAAGGGCACAAGCAACAAGTTTTGTGTGTTGGTTCTTATGTAGATGAACAAACGCAACACAACCAAAAACTCGAGGTGGGAGCATTTGTACCGTGGGTATTGACACAAATGTAGACAAAGTTTGCAGTGGAGTCTGAAATTCAAGAACCTTTGATGGCATCCGGTTAATAAGATAAACCGTTGTAGTGACAGCGTCTGCCCAATGGTGGCTAGGCACATGTGCTCCAAGTAAAATGGCATGAGCAGTTTCAAGGATGTGGCGATTTTTGCGTTCTGCAATACCATTTTGCTGAGGAGTTTGGGGACATGTGGTCTCATGAATAAGTCCATGTTGTTGGAAGTAATCACGAAACTGTTGATTTACATACTCTCCACCATTATCAGATCGAAGTGCACGAATCTTCGCTGAGTATTAAGTCTGAATCATTTTATGGAATTGCTAAAATATGTGAAACACCTCACTTTTTTGTTTCAACAAGTAAATCCAAGTCATTCGGGTGCAATCATCGACAAATATCACAAACCAACGGCAACCAGAGATAGAGGATTTGGGTGATGGACCCCATACATCAGAATGGATCAAAACAAAAGGAACATCACTTTTATTCATACTTTTTGGAAAATTGACTCGATGACACTTAGCTAAAATACAAGTCTCGCATTTGAAGTGCAACAATGATGTATCTGTAAATAAGTTAGGAAATACATGTTTCACGTAACCAAACGAAGGATGGCCTAGTCGACGATGCCAAAGCAAGATCTGTTCCACTTTGAGGTTACTTGGGTGGCGCATGTGGTGTGCTTGGCCTACACTGAAATCTTCCATATAGTAGATTTCCCCCCTCTTAGTACCACACCCAATGATCTCCTTGGTGAGAATATCCTGAAGGAGACTAAAAAATGGATAAGTTAGCACAAGACAATTCAAGTATTTGGTAACTTGACTCACAGATAACAACTTAATGGAGAGAGAGGGAACAAGTAGTGTATTAAATAGTAGAAGATATGGTGATAACATCACGGTCCCAACTCCTGTTACCGACGATAAACCACCATTAGCATTAGCAATACTTGTGCGTCAAGGGGTTGAACGTTCAGAAAAATCAACCGCATCAAACGTCATATGATCGATAGCTCCAGAATCAAGCATCCATGCATCACAGTCACCATTATGATTAGAAGAAAGTAAAGCATTACCTTGAGCAGCATTGGAACTTGCTGCTGGAATGAGGGAAAGATGCGGTTCTGCCGTAGCTACAGCAGCTTTTCCTGGGTTGCTATCGGTACCACTTGCATCTCGATGCTTTTGATCCTGGAAGTTGTTAGGTACCAAAGTATCGGAATAGTGTCACACAACTAAAATAAGAGACGAGAAAATAAGGAAATGAACACACAAAATTTACGTGGAAAACCCTCAACAAATAAGGGAAAAACCACGGGGCAAGACCAGAAGAATTTCACTATGTGGGAAAATATTACAAGAATACATCTCACAAAATACCTCACAAATACTCTCACAATACTCTTGTTGAGTATAAGAGATAATAAAAGAGGAAGAAGAGAAATGTTTGGGATGATCTATAAAAGCATTACTAAGCCTCCTTATATAGGCTCCAAAGCCTTCACCAAAGCAAGAACCCACCGATGTGGGACTTGCTGTAACATTCTCCCACTTGAAGATTTTGATTGAGCCAATCATATCTTCACACCACTCTTTCTGCCTTGCCATTCCATGTCGCTTACGTTTCTGATAGGCCATAGGAGGATCGACACCAAATAAACTTGTCAGCATTGATCGGCTTCGTCATCACATCTTTTAGGTTATCTTTGGTGTGAATCTTTTGCATATCCACGGTTCCTTTCTCTACCACTTCACGAACAAAGTGATACTGGGTATCTATATGCTTTGTCCTGGAATGAAAAGCTGGATTCCTTGCAATGTGCAAGGCACTCGTGTCATCACAATACACAGTAATCATCTGTTGCTTGTGCCCGATTTCCTCCATTAAACCTTTAATCCAGATAGCTTCCTTGCAAGCCTGGGTAGCTGCCATGTACTCAGCCTCTGTAGTAGACAAAACTACAACAGTCTGTAACTTAGATAACCAGCTCACCGCTCCCCCTGCAATTGTGAATACATACCCAGTAGTGGATTTCCTTTTATCAAGATCACCTGCAAAATCTGAATCAACATAACCCCTGACAATGAATTCTGATCCTCCGTAACATAATGCAACATCTGAGGTTCCTTTGATGTATCTAAGGATCCTCTTAACAGTATTCCAATGCTCTCTACCTGGATTTGCCATAAACCGACAAACCGCTCCCACTGCTTGTGCAATGTCTGGTCTTGTACATATCATGGCATACATAAGGCTTCCCACCGCTGATGCATACGGTACTCGAGACATTTCCATCCTCTCCGCTTCATTGCTAGGACTCATACCTGAGGATAATTTAAAATTGACAGGAAGCGGGGTAGAAATTGGCTTACAGTCTTGCATGTTGAAGCGCTGCAAGACCTTCCTTAGATAATTCGTTTGAGAAAGCCAAATCTTCCTATCATTTCTGTCTCGGTGAATTTGCATCCCTAAAATCTTGTTTACGGGTCCCAAGTCCTTCATATCAAACTCCCTAGCCAACTGTGCCTTTAATTCCTGGATTCGATCTTTGTTGGGGCCTACCACCAACATGTCATCCACATACAACAGCAAAATGATGAAATCATTATCATCAAACCTCTTGTAGTACGTACAATGGTGCGAACTCAGTCTTGTAACCAAGGCTAATTATGAAGGAATCAAATCTCTTGTACCAACATCTGGCGCTGCTTTAGGACCGCAAATGCAGCGATTTGGTCACCCTACAAACCAAGTTTTCTTTTCCTTGTTCTTTAAAGCCTTCTGGTTGGAGCATATAAATTTCTTCTTCAAGCTCTCCATGAAGAAAAGCAGTCTTTACATCCAACTGCTCAAGATGTAAATCAAATGCAGCACACATTGCCAACACTACCCTGATAGTAGTAAGTCTGACAACTGGAGAAAATATCTCGTCAAAATCTATCCCTTCTTTCTGAGCATAACCTTTGACTACAAGGCTGGCACGATACCGTTCCACTTGATCATCGCCGTCTCGTTTGATTTTGAACACCCATTTGTTCCCGATGGCTTTTCGACCCTTTGGAAGTTCAACAAGTTCTCAAGTCTTATTTCTATGTAGGGCTTCCATTTCTTCCTGCATTGCTGTCATCCATTGAGAAGCATCTGAACTGTTCAACGCTTCTTGAAAAGCTGATGGTTCACCTTCTTCGGTCAAAAGACAGTATGCATCATGACAGGCCATAACATAGTCTGAGTGCCACGATGGCGCCGTTATCTGACGTGTTGATCATCGAACTCCTTCATCATTGACCTCATTTTGTTCTATGTGCTCTGGTTCTGCTTCAGAAGAATCATCTTCTTGAGTCTTTCTCTCCAACTGCACTATAACAGTCTCTTTAGAAGTGCTGTCATTTTTCTGCTCACTTTGCAATTCATTTTTTTTGCAAAGACTACATCTCTGCTAACAATAAGCTTGCGGGCAGTGGGGTCCCATGGCGATACCCCTTGACATTGTCGGCCAACCCAAGAATATACATTTTCTGGATTTTGGATCCAACTTTGTTCTTTCTTGGGAGTTGTACATTACGTCTGCGGGACATCCGAACACATGTAAAGAAGAATAATCTCTGGCTTTCCTTTCCACATCTCCATTGGTGACTTCAAACCAATCGTTGTTGATGGCGATCGATTTATCACGTAACGAGCGGTTTGGCGCTTACGCCCAAAAGATTTGGCCAATCTCGCTATTCTCAAAGATAGCTCTTGTTCTTTCTAGGAGAGTCCTGTTCATCCGCTCGCTACACCATTATTGAGGTGTATGTGCAGCTGAATTGTCTCGTAATACCCTCGCTTGCGAGAATGATAGAAAGTTACCATCTACATATTCTCCTCCATTATGCGTCCTCAAGCACTTCATTTTCTTCCCAGTTTCAACCTCTATTTGTGCTTCGAACTACTTGAATACTGGAAACACATCTGACTTCTTCTTGATCGAGTACACCCACAATCTCCTGGAGTAGCCATCAATGAATGATACAAAATACTTTGCTCCCCCCATGGATGTTTCCGCGACTCCCACACATCGTAATGTATCAAGTCTAGTATGTGTTTATGCAGTAGTTACTTTTGCAAATTTCAATCTATCTTTGCTTACTTGTCACACACAGTACTCACGTAAGGGTAAAGTTACCGCCTTGAGCCCGTAAGAGGCGTGTTCTGCAAGGACTTTTAAGCCACGTTCGACATATGGCCTAGCTGCGATGCCACATCATCGTTGATTCTTCATGGCTCGCCGATGCAAGCGATGCATCCGCCTCTTGTAACGTATCTCCCAAAAGCATGTATAGATTGCTTGTGATCTTTTCGCTTTCATCACCACAAGATTGCCCTTCACTACTTTCAAGATTCCACCTTCAATATGGATCTTGCACCGAGGTCATCCAATTGCACGATGGACAATAGATTCCTTTTCAAGCCCTTCACATGTCGTGCCCCTTGTATCTTGCGAGCAGTACCATCTTGCATCTTTATTCGACAAGATCGATTCCAACGATTTCTAAGGCGTGATCATTTCCCATAAACACGGATCCTACCGAGACAGGCTCATAAGTACAAAACCAATCTCGGTGTGAAGTCATGTGCCATGTCGCTTTGAATCCACTATCCGGACATCATTGAGCTTCCTTCCACCTTTAGAACTTGTTGCTCCGCTATACGAGATTTCTCCATCATCGAGGTACTTGCAACACAACCTTGCGAGGTTGATGCTTCCGAGGTCCTCTCCATTCTTCTTGTTCCAACACTCCTTCTTCAAGTGCCTCTCATGCCACAGTTGTAGCATTTGAGATTCTTTCTTCTTGAGATTTTGATCTACCACGATCTTGGCTCCCACCGGGCCACGTTACGCTGATCTGCCTCGCATCATCGTTAAAGCTTACGCTTGCTTGAACTTTTCGACCTTTCCTCCTTATTCTTGCGCTGGATTCTTCTTCAAGGATTGCACCGCAACATCATCAAAGTGAAGAGTGTCGGCAACATTGTTGTTTGTAATGTTGATGATGAGTTGATCATATGAATCGTAAACTACAAGTAAAAGTTACGCACGTTCATTTTCTGCTATTTTGAAATCTGATGCTGTGAGCTGAGCCAATAGCGTATTCAAGGTGTTAATGTGATCCGTCACCAATGTGGATTCACTCATTCGAAGAGTGTAGAGTTTCCTCTTCAAGAATTTTCTTGTGTGAAGTGACTTAACCTCGTACAATTTGTGAAGTACATCCCAAATCTCCTTTGCAGTCTTTTTTACGCAACACTTGACAAAAGCGAATCCGCCATTGCTAGGTGCAAATTGGCAACATTGCCATCCTTCTCTTTCCACTTTTCATCGATCATATCGTGGAGTGCGCGCCTTGATTGCTTCAAAGCAATTATCCTTCCTCGAAGCTGCCGCTACCTTCAATTTCCACAGGAGAAATTACTCCCATTGAACTTCTCTATCTCAAATTTCTTTGCCATGGTTGTACACGAATCGAACCTGATTACACTATTTCACCGTGAATAGCACGGTATATGTGAAACGATTGTATGCGTATCCGTATACCAGAACAAATCCGATTATATGTTAACAATTCGTAAAGTATACAACCACACGTGTGAATAATGTAGGTAATACGTGAATAGTACTATATCTGAAAAAAAGTGACCGTAGTAACTTTGTAAAGAGTGCACCAAGTAAGTTCCCAGAAAGAGAAGTGTCGCTAAGCGTGCTTAAAAACCTTGTCTTTCCTTAGCGTAACTTTACTAGACATACACTTTTACACTACCACACTATTTCCGATAACAATTCTTTTACGATGTGGCGAGATCGGACAATCACGCAACCACAGAGCATACTAAGAACCAACACCTTCCTAAAGTGGCCTTGTGGAATAGTATCACCAACCTTGGAGCTCGATACCCTTTGTTAGGTACCAGAGTATCGGAATAGTGTCACACAACTAAAATAAGAGACGAGAAAATAAGGAAATGAACACACAAAATTTACGTGGAAAACCCTCAACAAATAAGGGAAAAACCACGGGGCAAGACCAGAAGAATTTCACTATGTGGGAAAATATTACAAGAATACATCTCACAAAATACCTCACAAATACTCTCACAATACTCTTGTTGAGTATAAGAAATAATAAAAGAGGAAAAAGAAAAATGTTTGGGATGATCTATAAAAACATTACTAAGCCTCCTTATATAGGCTCCAAAGCCTTCACCAAAGCAAGAACCCACCGATGTGGGACTTGCTGTAACAGAAGTCGGTCCATCAATCTGGATAGCCGTGAAGTTTGAAGCAGGTTTCACGGGTATGTTTGGTACCTCCACAGTGAGTGCACTTAGCGGCATCAGAAGAGTCTCTGGGTTTAGAGTGGAAATTTGTCTTATTGTTCTGTATCTTGAGACTCGTAGATGTGAGAACCGCTCCGGTTATTTCGTTGGAGTTTTCTGTCATCACTGCTTGACGAAGAGCTTCCCTCCGAACATGCGCGTAGGCTTGCTCCACTGTTGGGAATGGTTTCATCTGCAGCACATCACTTTGATATTATCTAAGCGATCGTCAAGCCCATCCAAGAATATATATACCCGATCTTCTTGGACAAGTGTATTGTAGTGTCGAATATCAGTGGGGCATTCCATTGGGTTTGGATGACGGAAATCGTTCTCACGCCAGAGTCCTTGGAGATCATTGTAATATTTTTCAAGAGAGCTACCAGCCTGTTTGAGACGAGTCACTTGGCGCCGAAGGTCATAAACCTGAGAAGCGTCGCTGCCATTAAAGTACGTGGTCGCAATTGCGTCCCACACCATCTTGTCTGTGGAGAACCGAATAAAATTACTGATAAGGGACGGGTCCATGAAGTTAATTAGCCAACCTTTAACAATCTCATTGTCAATCCGCCAACGTCAAAAGGTAGGGTCTGTTTGAGGAGGTTAAGGAAGATCGCCATTGATATATCTCAGTTTGTCTTTGCCCGAGATATACATCTCGACCACCTATGACCAAAGGGCGTAGTTGCTGCCATCCAATTTGATGTCGATCGAGGCAATCGTATGATCAGAATTAATTTAGGGCGGGGCTGATGCTCGGTTCAAAACTTCAGTCATTTTTGTCGTCAACTCAGCAAGGATAGAGGAAGAAGAAGGTTCACTGGAAGAGGAGTTTACATCACCTGAGTCACCCATGGAAGAAGGGTGTGCAGCAGGCAGGAAGGGTGTGCCCTGTTAAAGAGGGAGAAAACAGAGGAAAAGAAAAAACACGGAGGAGAGGGTTTTAGTGCAAGTGGGATCGTGCTCCTACTTTGATACCATGTCATATTGACATGATTTAGGTTATTATTTCTCAATTCTTCTTTTTACAAGAGTGGGGTATATTTATAAACTTGTAAAACTACCTTACCTTGATTATACCCAAATCAAGGTAATTAATACAATTAAAGAATATATCCCAAATATTTCTCCCAAATCAGAATTAAACATAAATCAAATATAAATCAGAAACAAAACACGCCAACAAGCTTGTACCTAAACTTTTATATAATTTGGCTTTTAAAATAAGAAAAAAAAATATAAATATACCTACATTAGCAGAAAAAATTTGACAGAGTTGGCAATATTTTTTTTGGAATTGTTAACGTGGATTACACCTATGTATAAAACGGTTTCTTGTTAGGACTAGCCTGTTGGTGTCACTTACATTAGTAGTTCCGAATTATTAAGGTATCTCCCTTAATCCCCCGGTACTTAGCAGTTTTCAATTAAAAACACAAGCAGCATGGAACAGCTAATAAAAACTTTCATGGATAACTGTTTGTTTCTTTCCCCTTTGTTTTGTGTACTTATAGGAATCACCAGTTTGATAATCCAAGCAGCTTTGCTAGACTAACTCTTTTTTGTTTGTTTGGGTGGGGATGCTAGCTCCTTGGTTGTAGTTTCCATTTGCTGTACAACTATTCTCATGTTTTACTTATCATATTACTTGAGTTATTGTAGGATTATTGTCTCTTAACTTTAATTATGTTTTGATCTAGAAGCACAATTTAATATAAGGCTATGAATTTAGCCCCTCAAAATATCCTAATATCCGAATTTGGTTATGAAAAAAAAATCGTAACTATTTAGTCTCTATCTTTTGGAAATATACCTCTGTTAGTACTTCTCTGTGATTTGTCCATTAAATATCCTATGTGGCAAGCAGAAGTTCGTGTCACTCTTTACACGTGTATGATTTTAATCCCTCAAACATTTTAATATTCAGATTTTGGTCCCCCAAAAAAATCGTTACTATTTAGTCACTATCTTTTGGAAATGTACTTTCGTTAGTATCTCTCTGTAACTCCATATTAGACCCTCCAACTTCGTAATCTCTTTTGATTCATCGTCACCGTGAAACGGCACCATCAATCACACACCACCCGTTCACCACCAATTCAGTAAGCTACCTTCAAAACCAACACTACCGGCAGTAAATCGAAACCCGTAGCAACCTCAATACCAATGTAATATTCCAACCTTAAAGATGTAATATTATGATTACCTTATGCAATATAACTAAGTAACTATCGAACAATAGCCAAAACAGATTTTTTGGCAGTCTTAAATTAGATCTAATGGAATTCAAACAAGAAAAGCTAGCATCTATGATAGTTAACCGATTACCACTTAGGGTGTAACCGATTAACAAACAATGAATACAAGGAATAAGAATTAGGCAGTAAGTCATTGATTAATTTAATTGTAAACCGATTACAATAATAATATTAACCGATTACATGAAAAACATAATACATTTATAGTGTCTTATAAGGCCTAGGTAACTTAAGTACTCGTCGCTATTAGCCTAACTGTGAGACCCTCTAATGGACTAAATGGAAGGCCAATGACCAACAAAAGACCCTAACGTTTGATACCTCGAACTTAAATTAGCAGTTAGGTCCTTTCCTTTAGAGAAACCCAAGATGGTCAATAATAGTACCCTAAGCAAATGTATTGATGTGATATGAATGAATTCTTACTTACTTAAATGATTAGGGTTTGAGGGAGGGGTGAATGAAGGTGGCTTACTGAATTGGTGCTAAACGGGTGGGGTGCGATTGGTGGTACCGTTTCCTGTAACGATGAATCGAAAGAGATTACGATGTTGGAGGGTCTAATGGAGTTATGTAGAGGGACTAAGGAGTTACGTAGAGGGACTAACAAAAGTACATTTTCAAAAGATAGCAACTAAATACACTACAACAGAATGTGTAAAAGATAGCACCACTTTAAGCAGCGTTTACAAAAAAATGCTACTTTAGCTAATAAATAGCGCTTTCGAACACAAAACCCTGCTTAATGTGTAGAGGAATAAATAGTGCTTAAGTGGGAAAATATTGTTTAAAATTGTACTAAAACAATAAACATCGCTTAATAGAGAAAGCGCTAATTTTGGTCAAACAATAAACAGCGCTTTCTCTATTAAGCGCTGATTTTGGTCCTAACAATAAACAGCGCTTCCTCTATGAAGCGCAGCTTATTGTCAATAGACATTTGCGATTTCCCTATTAATTTCGATCAAACACGTTATGCTACTCCCATGCCACTTCACACGCTTTCTGCTTCTCCCATCTTTTCACTCCCTCTCTTCACGAAGCATCTTCAATCCCTCTCTTAATTTGTTCCCAGCGCTGTCCCTCTTCCTCTTCCTCATCATCAAACTCTGGTTCGATTTGGCTTCATCATCAGACTCTGGTTCGACACAGCTCATCGTGCCGTGGTTCGATTTGGTTCGATTTGGCTTCACCATCCCGTTCTCGATCTGGTTGTGATGTTAGCTTGGGGGTTTGGTATGTTAATTTGGGGGCTGGATCTGGTTAGATCTGGTTAATTTAGGGGTTAGATCTGGTTCGATTTGGCCACCACCACGTCGGAATCTTTCACATGGTGAGTTGATCTGTCTCATCTCTGTGTTGATTTCCCCAATTTTTCTCGAAACCCTAACATTTTTCATGTTTTCTGTCTCGAAACCTTAAGGTTTCACATGGTGAGTTAGCTGCATTGCGCAAGTTCAAGTTCAAGTTCACTGCACGGCGGGGAGGACGACCGAATATGGAGATCAAGGCTTTCCCTATTCAAGTTCAAGTTCAAGTTCAAGGCTTTTGTAATTTTTTGTTTTTGGCTATGAGCTTGTCTAATTTTAGTATAGATCTGTTTGGTTTTTTCGTTTAGTTTTGTAAACTGGATCTATGTTCTTCTCATCTTATGTTCTTTTCGTCACTTCAATCTTGGAATTTTTGATGGATTTGATTACGTTTAAAAAGTTGATGAATTTGTGTTCTGGTCCTACGAAGACGTCTCTGTGTTCATACCTGGATTAAGTCAAAAATAATATTGTAATGCTGGAAAAAAAAATCTCTGTGTGATTCTTGCATCGTGTAACGCTGAAAAAAGGGCAATAAACAGCGCTTGTCAGTTTTCAGCATCAATAAGCAGCGCTTCTTTAAGAAAGCGCTGTTTATTGTTAGTTTTCAGCAGCGCTTCAAAAACGCTGTTTTTTGAATAACATTCAGCAGCGACTGAATATGCAGCGCCTTTAAGCGTTGTTTAAGCCAAAAAATAAGAGCTGTTTATTGTCTTTTTTGTTGTAGTGATAGTAACGATTTTTTTTGGGACCAAATCTGAATATTAAGATATTTGAGGGACTAAAATCATACACATGTAAGGAGTGACGTGGACTTCTGCCTACCGCATAGTATATTTAACTGACAAATCAATAAAAGGGACTAACGAAAGTACATTTCTAAAAATATAGGGACTAAGTAGTTACGATTTGTTGGGGGGACCAAATCCGAATGTTAAGATATTTTGAGGGTCTAAAATTATAACCTTAATGCATTAATTCCGTGCTTGCAGATTTTCTTGGTGTACTATTTACAAATTTAAGCTATTATTTGATGTATGTATGTTGTGGTTCCCAATACATGCAAAACAATTATGCTAGCTATTATCAGAATATAAGAAGCAATTGTAGGGTGGAGAGTCGAAGGGCAAGAGCAAGAGAGAGTAAGGCAATTGCTAAAGGCACCTAGTAAATTGTTGGGTGCACACAACATTGGGGCGAGTTGACTAAAATGACCCTGATAAAATTAAAGCTTTTTTTCATTCATTTGTCTCACTCACAAATAAGCTATTTGCGAGTATCAAACATCACTCGCAAATATGCTATTTGCAAGTGTACAATTTTTTAAATTTTGTACACTCACAAATAGCATATTTGCAAGTGATGTTTGATAATCGCAAATATGCTATTTACGAGTGTACAATTTTTTTATTATGTTGATAAATATCAATGGATGAGATGCTACTGACACATTTTTAACGGTTCATATCGCATCAAGCGTTCTATAAATAGAACCGTTTTCACACACCCAATTTCACATAAACCCTAAATCAATTTCATCCCTTAGCCCGCTCGTGAGCCATGTCACTCATTCATTCAACTCAGTTCTCGATGGATTCTAGCCTTGCCATTGTCCATTACCATTGAAGAACTGAAACAAAAGATTCGGTGAAAGCTCGGAGCTGAATCACGTATAGTGGCAGATCTCTAGTATCGATGCCCTGTTTCGGTAGGTAGTGGGCGTGTTCAGTATATGAATATGACACTTCTAAACGACGGCAACATACAATGTATATGGGAAGCATTCAATGATCATTCTAGCCATGACCCAATAGAGCTGTATGTTTTGCTTGGTAGATCGATCGACGGGATCATTGCAAAATGTCGTGCACCAAGAACAGTTGATAAGATCCTTGCAGCATGTCGTCAACCATAGCCAAGGATTAACACCGATGATTAAGTCATGTAATGTTGTGTTGTGTTGTTGAACGAGTAGTTGTGTTTAATAAATAGTTGGATTTGGTTTTTTTAATATTGTAGTTGGGTGTTGTAGTTTTATTCGGTGATCATGTAATGTTGTTTTGTCGTTGTTGAATAAGTAGTTGCGTTTAATAAATAGTCACGTTTAAGTTTGTAATTTTTATTATTTTGTTTTGTATAATAATAATAATAATAATAATAATAATAATAATAATAATAATAATAATGATGATGATGATGATGATGATGATGATGATGATGATGACATTCATAGAAAACAAGTGTTCACATAAAAAAATACACAAAAGGCAACTACTCAGTGACGCTCCGCTATCCGAAGCACCTCCCGAAAGTAGTCACATATCTCATCTCCCTCTTGTACGTAATCAACGACCTGATGCAGCATGGCGGCAACTCTATGTAACCTGCGTATCGATCAACACAACCCACCTACAAATGACATAAATAAATTATAGCAAATAATTAGATAATGTTACGAATGGACATAATATATACAGTGCAAGATATTATTATTATTGTTATATACAGTGCAAGAACTTATTATTCCTTACCCGATGACACATAGCATCATCATGTGGATCATGTGGAGGTATCAACAGTGGATACGAGACCCTATAGTACCACTCCGGGTATCTCTCGACGCACTCAGCTGGATGAGCGGCCTGCCTCAACTGAAAGATGTATCTAATAGAGTACAGGTGAGATGACATCTAGTTAAGACTAATATCCTCAACCGAGGGACGTCATGGTGGCTGTCGAGGAATCTCCTTCCTGTACCCGGACTATCGCAGTACTCTCTCCGACAGATACGACACTCACTACAAGAAAATTCGGATTTACCGACTGGCTTATACCGACGGTCACAGACCGTCGGTTAACGTGGGATTTTCCGACGGGCAAAGCCGTCGGTAAAACAAAAAGTCCGTCGGTAAATCGAATCGATTCTGAACGGTCAATGCTCGTCGGTAATTGCACGCAATTTTCATTTTGGCGCCTATTTTTCAAAACCGACGGCCTTATACCGTCGGTAAATTAACAAACCCATCGGTAAAGGTGAGCAGTTTACGACGGCCACACCGCTTCGGTAAAAAGCCGTCGGTAATCTTGCGATAATAACCAGAAACCGAGCCTTCCCTTTCTCCTCCATCTTCATCCCTCTTCTCTTTCACTTCCCTCTCTTCCTCCGCCACCACCCCCACCACCACCACGCCGCCACCACCACCACCACCACCATCACCACCACCACCACTCCCACACCACCACCAGGACGCCACCACCACCACCACTCTGTTCTCTCTGTTCTCTCACCACCACGTCGTCGTCTCCACCACCACGCCGCCGCCACCACCACCACGCCGCCAATCTGTTCTCTCAACTCCTCCTAAAAGGTTAGGTTCTCATCTCCTCCTTCCATGTTTTATGCAATTATGCTGTGAATTTTGATTTCAATTGGTTCTGATTGTCTAATGGTTCTTGTTTTTTGTTCATTTTAGTACTTATGTTCAATGTTAGAGTTTGAAGGTTGCTCTGCTCTTATTGATTTTGTAGATTGTTAGTTGTTTGATGGTTGTTCTGCTCTTATTGATTTTGTGGATTGTTAGTTGTTTGATGGTTGCTCTGCTCTTATTGATTGGTAGCTTGTTAGTTAAAATTTTCTATGTTTTTTCAGTATTTTTAGTTCTCCGAGACTGTCACTCACATCGAAGGACGTGGACACTCTCTTGTTCTGAGAATTAGGTATGCACTCTAACGAAATGTCGGTTGACTCATTGGGTGGAAAAGGGTTGGCTGTTGACCCCCACACCGACATATTTTTTTGATTTGCTTCATAGTTCTCTCCAGAGAGAGAATTTTGAGGTGATGTGTGTTTTGGCTAACAAAGGATGTTTTATGTTGAAGTGATGTATAGTTCTCTCCACAGAGGGAATTTTGTCTGATGTATATTTTATGTTAGAGTAAGGTAGCATGTAGATTATTCATTTAGCAAGCAACACATAAACTCAATTTCAGTAAGTGAATCTCTGATCCTATGTTCATCCATTTTTTGAATTTGTGTTGTCTTCTTCTTAAGTGAATCTGCCCACACACTAAAATGGGGCTTAGGGATTTTTATTTGAAATTCCCAACAGTTAATTACGAAGTCAAATTGGTCAGCAAGAATTATGCAAAATCTCAACTCCTAGATTTGAAACTTTATCTTGTTTTAATGGCTGGTATAGGTGTAATTGTAATCTTTTGTTGCCACATAATAAGAGAGTGTATGGGTTACTGCCACGTCTCACTATACTTATAGAAACTACTATTTTCGTTGCGTCTCCATGGCAAGAATTATTTTTTACCCAGCTGTTGCCTTTTACTCATGTTGCCGGGACTTTAACTATCACATTTCTAGTGTTTGATAGGACACTGAATTGTACCAAAGCATTTGTTACTTAGACAAGTTTTGTTCTTTTTCTTCCTTTTTGTTGTGCCTTAGTGGGAAAATTCTTGATTGTTGTTGTTATTGTTGTATTCCTAAGCATATCATTTTGCACTTTATATTATATCTAATTTTCTTTTCTTCTTAGGAAGTTTTTATTTATGTTATTTAGAAATGGAGATAAATTTGAAGAATCATATTCTTTCTTTTCGCTACTTTTGCTTCTGCTCCCCCTATTTTGTCTGTAAAACAATTCATTTAATACTATAAAGTTAAAAGAAAAACAAAGATATGTCAAGCACTTCGCCTTTTGGTTATGAAGCCTTCACATAATGATCAGAATAATGTGATGATATGTATTAAGGTCATTGGAAACAAACGACATGTGGGAATGATAGGTCAGCGATTTGGAACCTTTCTATTCCTTAATCATGGCGCGACTAAGTTTCCTTGCCTTTAAATTGTAACCCAAGAAGAAACATTGCTATTAAGCGAGGTTTGGGCATATTATTCGCCTATATGTACCAAAGCTGGAATCAACATATTCTTGATGGAAAAAATGATCAAGTTTCAATTCAATGGATGACTTCACTCTTTGCATTATTTGTCTTTTTCGTGCATGTTAGCATCCGCATATATAAATGGAAATCAAGTGGTGAAAATTTCGATTCAAAGGAGATTTTTCACTTATATTTCATTTTTATTTTAGCATATTGGAATTAGGAAGGGAAACTACCTAAACTGATGCAAAGACTACCTGGGTGTTACAATATACTGATATAATTATATGGTCTTATAAAAGACGTTCTTTTTTAACATCCTCTTTTAAATTATGTCTGGCTAGCACCTTGTAGTTTATTGGAATTTCCATTTATCAGGAGTTATCATTAAAATTAGCTTTGAAGGATGATAGAACCTGCTATATGAAATGATTGTTTGTCTTTGTAAATTATGATTGATCTATGTATGATGTTAATGTTCACCTGAATTTTTTTTTGTTTACAACAATATTATGCATAACGCAGGTTATTTTACAACAATATTATACAACAATAACAACAACAACAATCGTAAAAATATCAAATATAATAGAGGTTGGCAGTGCATTAGACAGTGTGTGATTTAAACATCGTAAAAATATCAAATATAATAGAGGTTGGCAGTTCGTTAGAAAAGTTTGACCTTGTGTGACCATCAACTGCCTTGGTTAATGTAGTAGATTCTGGTGCTAGGCTAGTTTTTTAACTGCAGAAACAGAAAATGATTGTTTTTTGGCCAATTAATGGATTAGGATGTATGGTAGATGTGGCCATATAGGAGCTCTAATTGCATGGCATATACCAAGCCAAACCACTATGAAAACAAAAATTGTTAGAAGGATTTATGCTTCCCTTGCCGTCGGTATGCTTATTTAATTCTATCCTTTAAGAGGATGTCAACTTTCAACATGTTACTTTTTAATTATTGATGAAATGGATGTTTGATTGTTGTTATTAGTATCGGAGAAAAGCCTTAGCTTCCCGTTTGAGGTTCAATATATTATTGAGTGCGTGTACTCTTTTAGATACCACGTGTTCATTGTATATTGAACCTTGATGCGGACGAGGCGGACCCAGGTAATTATAAAACATAATGAATAGTTTTTTAACAATGTTTATATTGTTTTATTACAATAAAAATTGACTAATTTGTTTATGTTTGATAGGAGGAGTTTGAGGCGAGGATGTCTCAGGTTAGATCTCAAACATCCTCATGTTCCCCGTCTCAGAGCCCAGAGGATCCAGCTGCGTCGCTGATGGTTTGGGAAGATGTTGTTGGCGGCAAGAAGAAGGGTCGCCTATACGGTGCTGGCGACCTTGCCAAAGAACTACAAGAGGGGCCGCTCTCTGGCCGAGAGTCGTCAGCCCGATCGTCTTTGCCGCCGATGAGCGAGAGATAGCGAGTTGAAGCGGGCGGCCATGGCGGCGGCGGCGATTAGCGGCAAGCGGCGGCGGATCGCGCGGCCGTCAGAGGAGAGGCCGGGCCATTGCCATGTTGGCTCAAAGTCGCGGCCTGACGGGATGATCTATACCATTTGCTAGCTCGCCACCGCCTCCTCCACCGCCTCCGCCTCGCCTCGTAATCGGCGATCATGTCGATGATGCGTATGGTGATCATGATCATGATTATCGTGACTATTAGTTATGTTTGTATCGATATTTTTTATGTTTTCGGATATTTTTTATTACCGCTTTGTTCGTCGAATTTTTTATTTATTTGTTACGCTTTTTAATTTGTTTTATAGTTATGTTATCGCATTACATTTTTAAATACATGAATAAATTAATAATTAAATGTGATAACTAGTAATCGTTAATTAAGTGGATAAATAAATTAAATTTATTACAGAAATTAAAATTAAATAATTTAAAAAATTAAATAATTTTTTAATGAAAATTTAAACAATTTTCAATTGAAAAAAAAAATTTAAAGTCCGGCTTTACCGACGGTCATGGCCGTCGGAAATGTCATCGGAATTATCGACGGGTTAAAACCGTCGGAGAAGCCGTCGGAAATTTACCGACGGGTTAAAGCCGTCGGAAATGTCATCGGAATTATCGACGGGTTAAAACCGTCGGAGAAAACCGTCGAAAATTTACCGACGGGTTAAACCCGTCGGTACGTATTTGCGACGCGCACTTTACCGACGGACATTAGTCCGTCGGTAATCCATCGGAATTTTTTTTATTACCGACGGTATTTGTGTTTGGCCGTCGGTAATCCCGCGATTTCTTGTAGTGACTATGGCGTTCCCACACCAAAGGTACCCTGAAAAGAATGTCACGTCAGCAAGTGGGCAATGCTGCCTATGGGTGGCCCACGGTGTCCAACACACGTCATCAGTGGTCAGCGCATCCGGTGCTTGCCTGTATGGAAGCACCCTCCCCTGACCCTTCTTAAGCCTTCAGTGGTTAGCGCGTACACGCTCACCGTCGTAACCCTCAGCAGGCCTCCGATCTACTACAGAAGTAGGAAAATACTCGTAGATCCACGCCTGTCACAAATAACGAATCAGTTACGAAACCGCGTCAGAGTTAAAACAATTGTAAATTTAATTTTCTTATTTAATAACACATTGGTACCTGAAAGAGTGTCATGTAGCCCGCTAACCCATGGCACTCGAACCTGCTGGCGTCACCAAGATAACCATACAACTTGCATAGGGTTAAAGCTTCCCATGACCACTGTCCAACCTGGCCCAAGTGACGCACCAACTCAAGATACGTACAGTCAATACGGGTGCTAGTTTTGTCCGTTAGAATAGTCATCCCGAGTAGCACCAGTATGAATGTCCTCACTGCCTCGTCCATCCAACCCTCATCCCTTCGTCTATAATAAAGGTCCTACAGCAAAGATAAACTGACAGCAGCCCACCCATGGCCCGTAACCTGTGCCGAGGCCTCCGCATATGATACCCCTAACAATGACTGTAAAATAGATATAGCAATATATGTGTCCATCTGAGGGGATATGAACAAGAAGCCTCTGACCGGTATGCCCAGTATGCATGACACATCATCCAGCGTGATGGTCATCTCTCCGACTGGAAGGTGGAACAAGCTAGTCTCTGCATGCCAACTCTCAGCAAACGCAGTCAGCAATAAGTTATCAATCATCTTGTAGTTGCAATACATCAGAGTCGAAAGACCAGCTCGATCAACATGAGCCTGTACTGCAGGTGGTAGTGGCTGACGATAGCCAAACCACTTCTGCCACTTTTTGCCGTGAGCGAAAATCCTAAGAGGTTCCTCCCAGTCCTACACACATAAAAATAAAAGCCTTGTCATGAATTATACATTTAAAAAGAAAACCCTTAAATGTTTTAAAATAGTAAACAATAATTACCTCTTCGCTCCACAAGTGGTAAGCGACGTGGTTCCTAAATGATCTAAGTAGTGATGTATCAGAACGTCCTCCAGGAAATGGTCCCTCCTCTGCCGGTGCATCTATATGCATCTCAACCGGTTCCTCGTGAGGAACCTCATGCTAATATCCTTCATGCTGAGGTTCCTCATGCTGAGGTTACTCGTACTGAGGTTGCTGTGTACGTCGTCTACCCCCTCTGCTGAGGCCACTCCATCTACCATCAACAAGTCTCCGACAGTGTGACGCAATCATGGCCTCCCGATACTCTCGCGTAGTCGCTATCGCACACTCAACCTCCCGAGCAGTAGCCTCCATTTCAGCCACCCAACTGCTCCTCTCTTGCGTGGCATAACTGAAACCAAAAAAAAAATTAAAATCACAAAGTTAATTAAAAAAAGGAAATCACACTCATAAATAGCATATTTGCGAGTTTGTTCAGTCACTCGCAAATATGATATTTGTGAGAGAAGAAGAAATTCCTTAACTCGCAAATTGGCTTAACGAACTTGCAAATACTAATTTGCGAGTGTGATTCGCAAATACCTAATTTGCAAGTGAATACCTAATTTGCGAGTGAAGCACTGCTATTTGCGATAACCAGATAAAAATTTCACTTTTCTGAAATTAAAAAATTGCGAGGGAAAAAATGAAGAAAATTTTTTTTCACTTTTGATAATTTTATCAGGAGTATAATAGTCCAGTCCCCCAAATATTAGGTGCACCCAGCAATTTGTTGGGTGCCTTTAGCAATTGCCGAGAGTAATAGGAGAAACACTGAGGATAATGGATTAATGTGAGCTCTTGGAGCAAGAAAGCGAGTGGACCGTGGATATTCAAAGAAGCAACAGTATTGGAGAAAAGTCTAAACCAAATATGGATGTCGGATGGGGACATACAAGTTGAAAGCAAGTATATCAAGGTATGTGTTGGAGTTGATTGGAATGAAACATCTTAGAACAAGTCTCACATCGCTCGTGAGGGTAAAAGAAGATATATATATATATATATATGTGTGTGTATGTGTTGACTCAAGTTCTTCGTTATAAGATGCACCAGTCGGAAACACTTTAAGCTTGTATTTGACTTTCTTATTTCTCTTATATTCTTGTCTTAGAGTGTTGAGAGTGTAGTTTAGATATTTGCTTTGGAGAGTGTGGGTGTACTGGGGTCGTGGGGTATTTGAGAAAAGTCTATGTGTTGTAAAAAAATTTCACATAGTGTTATTTTTTTGTTATGATTAGACAACAGTTGTGGTTTTTTCTCCAGTTTTGGAGTTTTTCCATGTTAAATTATTATGTGGTGATTGTGTTCCTTTATTAATCTATGCCGTGATTTTCCCAATAGTATGTTTGATAGAGTATCAGGGTGGAACAACAATCAAATTCAGGTGTTTTGAAGGATACGAGTCAAGCAAAAAAATGTGGTAACTAAGGCTATCATTTACATAGATATAGCCATGCGAACAACCATCGTCTTGCCGAGCGCCACTGCAACGTTCATGAAACTTGTTGCCTCGAGCGCCCATTAGCGATAATCGTTGATTTCTTCGACACCACAGTCCCTCCTCTGTCCATCAGCGAAGTCTGTAGCATTTTACAGATCGCAGAGAGTCCGACTCATTTTCGTATCGTCCCTGTTAAGGCATCTAAAGCGGGTCTGAATCAAAAAGAAAAAGCTCTTTGGCATGTTGGCTATCAAAGACGCCTATAACACTGGTTGCACTCGGGGCGTACCGGCACACTCTCAATTTTTTAAAATCCTACTAGCTTTTTGTAAATTTTTTACACCCATTACTCATAATTGCACCGTATCTCTCATTCCAGTCGTCTAAATTGGTCCTTGATAAAAACACAGTGACCAATTTAGTCCCAAAGAAATGAAAAATATCAATTTGGTTATAAAAAAATCTCAAATTTTGGTCAAATTAATCATTTTTAAGATACTTTGAGGGACATTTAGTTCTTGTTAGAGACTAATTTGATCGATATTTAAAACTCTTAAGGACTAAATTGATACTAGATCATTTTTCGGGGACTAATAAGTCTATGTGTTTATTTTTATTTTATTTTTTGATAAAATAGTCTCTGTGTTTATTATTATGAAGGACCTATTTAAATCTTTACTCATTTTATTTATAAACAAAAAACATAAAATCCATTTAATTGTTTTTTGAACAAAACAAAACTCACTATGTGTACCTAACATAGAGAGTTTTGACGGTTCCTAATTTATTGTAGGAGATTAAATTGTGAGATTATATATAATTTTTGAAGAGTAGATTATCATCAAATGAGCAATATTTTTGTGAAATCAAGTTCACAGCACCAACACATTGAAATTAATTTAGAAGAGTTGTCATTAGATACATGAAAGCAAATTAAAATATTGATAAATTATCCTTATAATCGAGATAAGATACAAAAAAACATATTTACAAAACGAAATATAATAATTATTAATTAAAGTTAAATGATTTGACCTCGTTGACCCAGGGTCTTGGATACACCACTAGTTGCGGTACTATTTTTTTTTTTTTTTTTTTGCCAAGGCAAAATAAGATTTATTAATAATGAAGGGCCAAGGCTCAAGGAGAGTTAAGCCCACAAAATTACATAACAACCAGATTCAATTTTTGGCCCGAAATAAACGTTACCAAGCTACAGGTCAATATGTCCATGCTAGCTTCAATATCACTCCCAATATCTCAAATGAAAAAGAAAAGAAAAAAAACAAATGGTAAAACATGAAGAGATAAGTTGTAACAGATATGGCATTGTGATGTATGATGCTCCTATGCCGACAGCTCTCCAGTTCCATCTGCATAAGCTCATGACAGATTTTGAGCTCCAAATGTATGCTTGTAAACCACATTGCTGTCTTGTGCTCTTCCCTTGTAGAGTCCCATATGGATGCCTCAGAAAACTCAGCAGCATCACCAACATAAGTTCCACGCCTTCACTCCAAAGCCTTTCCCATTGTAATGCTGGGCCTCCCGCATCAATGATCACGATCACTCCCTTCCCCCGCGCCAAACTTCATAGTTGCTATCCTCAATAGTGTTTCCTTATCGTGCTCCTAAATACTCAGTTGGATTGGTGGACCATTGGGTGATGAGTACTCCATCCCTTGAGCTAAAAATTTTAGCCAATTCCATGCTTGGATTTTTGCTTCCTCAGTCACAGCTTCTACATCCCTATGACATGATTGGAAAAACCAACCTATTATGTGTTTTCCATATCGCCCAAACAAAAGAGAACCAAATAACCATCGCCCTCTTTCTAGTCATCTTTCCCCCTAGAATCTAGCCTCCAAATTGTTCAAAATGTGCCTTTCTATCCGCTTGCATAGCTGTCACAGTCCCTATCCATCTAAGAATCTCCACCCACACCCTATTTGCATTGAAAGAATAAATGAGACATGGACTCAACTTCCTCATATCATCCCACCCATAATTGCGCTTCTCTTCCTGATAATCCTCTAGATTTTCTAATTTTTCTATCCTTTTGAAGTGGAAATCACCTTGTATTCCTACCTTATGCTTTGTCTTTACCTTAATTTATTGTTAACTAAGCATGAATTGTTTGTGAAGTTATTTTGAGGATTTGGTTGATTTGAATGGAAATCTTGAGCATAATAACCTCATTTGCGATGTTTTGATTGAAGGTGCTGAAAGAGGCAAGAATGGTGCACAATTTGATAAGTATCACTATGCCAAATCCGGTAATCTGCGGCGGTTAAAATGATAATTTGCGGCGGTTATAACCGCCGCTAAATGCCACCTACGGCGGGTCCCAAACCGCTGCAGTTACCACTGTCGCGAGGTCATTCCGCGGCGGTTAAAGGAAACCGCTGGAATAACCGCCGTCCAGGTAACCAGCGGCGGTTTGTGCGGCGGTTTAAATTTTGCGGCGGTTGGGACGGCGGGTTTTAGACGCCGCAAAATACTTATGCTTGTAACGTATTAAATCTACACTGCGGCGGTTGTGTGCCATTTTGCGGCGGTTTCTGTTTAATTTTGCAGCGGTTTTGCCGCCGCAATTGCTAAGTTCTTTTTTTTTTTTACGTGGATTTTTTTTTTTGGCTTTAATTGGCAACTTTTTTTTTTTTACGTGCGACTATGCTTTTTTTTTTGTGTGCCATTTTATTTTTTAATTAATTTATATCCAAACTTATTCAAAAAACAATAAAATTTAAACACTCAACAAAAATTATGTAAACATAAAAATGCTAAATTAGATAAGAACTAATTGAATTCTGTAAACATAAAAATACATAAAAAATAGTCATATAAATGTTCATTCATTCATAATTTTAAAGTAAAATAACATAACAAAAAAGCAAAATAATAGAGTTTGAAAGTACGATTGTCTAAAATTTAAGACAAAGTAGTAGTTAATTACAAATCCTAAACAGAACTAAGCGAGATGATGGTCCACGACGTTGGGGTTCATGGTAGCGTAAGATGAGGGTCTTGCTTCCGCAGGTGATCCTAAATCTGCAACCTGAAATTAGATAAAACAAAAAGTAACCATAAGAATTTGTTTTTTAAAACAAGGTATTGAACAAACTCAAAACAACATATAACTCAAAAGTAACCATATAACTAGGTATCAAAGGGCCATATTTAATACCCAAGTTCTTATTGTTTCTTACCAACTCAAGTTCTTATTGTTTTTCCTTATTTATTTTGTCATGAAAATCCTTGTAATTCCTAGTTGCATATGTATATGTCAAAAACTTGCCCTCACATGAATCAGATCCACCAAATAACTGTTTTGCAACGAGCATGGATTTTGGAAAGTCTGACCAAGTGACTAATATAACACTCAAGAGCATTCAAGTAAGTCCTAGTAATTCAAGTAAGTATGTCCTAGTAATTCAAGTAAGTAAGTAAGTTTGACCAAGTGACTAATATAACCTCTCATTCAGAATGCAGAAACTACATTCACCACTACATGACTTTATAAAAATCACTCATTCAGTTTGGAAGGAACAAACACAGATCAAAATAGACAAAAGAAAAATATAGAATCATTCAAGCACATTTAGACAAAAAAAAATGTGAGCTTTTTTTAAGCAAAACATTGTTCCCCATCTACTTTTCTCATACCAAAGTCCATTAGGATGTGATGTTACTGAACCAAAATCTATTCACATCTATTTATCTATAAATGTTACAATACTTTAAAGGCATGAACAAAAGAAGACTAAAACAAACACAAAATTTTTTCTGTCAAGTTATTTTTTCTTTCATTAGGACAAATATAAAGCCACAATTATAGAAATACTCTTACTTGGTTAAATCTAGTTGGCAATTGACCACCAAAGGTCTGCATAAGATAAGCCATTTGTTCCTCCAAAGTTTTAACTTTTGCTACTTCTCCCTCTAAAACTTGAACTCTTGCATTACTTGCTTCTAACTCCAATTTTAGCCTATCATATTCAGCAGATGTGACAGAAGATGGCATGGTTGAGCTCCCGCTATGGGAATCAGATGATAAGTATTGAGAGGGCACAGGACCAAATCCCATGCCTCGTACACGCCCAGGGTGCTCTTTCCCAAATACTTTAGTATAAACATCATCTCCTGAAGACATCCCATCTGCTATGTCGAGTTGATCCTACATGCAAATTAACCAACATATAATTAGGCACACAAAGCCGCACAGGTCATTTTAAAGATGGAACATGAAAGAGAACATCAAAACACTCAACACAAAAAAGAACAATAATTCAACAAAACAACCAGACAGAATAGGATGCAAATTATTTGCAATTAATAGGATCCATCTCAAACCAGAAATGACTAAGTGGTTAGAAACACAATACGTCAAAATTAAGCATCCAATAGTGACAGAACCCAACCATTTGACCTCATCATGCAGTGATTAATATCCATCAAGACTAGTGTCAGCAACACAATATGCATGTGAAGATGCAGACATGTGATGAGATATTCCCATAATCAAACAGGGTTTTCACATTTCATAATGCTACTATGATATTGCAGGCTGTATAATGTGAGGCTTAAACCCAAGGCATGATGTATGCAGGTTGCTATATAATAAAATGAATGGTCAATGCATCAAGCTTCCAACATTGTGAGGGCTGGGGAGGATCCAATCTATATAGACATATGCCTATAATTGGAGAGGATATTTCCAATACTAGATCCCATGACCACCAGATCATAAGGCAGCAACATTATAAGTCTGTACACAACAATTGGATTACAGATATATGCGATTATTCTCATGAGATGCACAAATTAATCCACCCAAAATTCCTAAAGCTTAGGCTATATGTTTGATTGATTATGCAGTTATGGATGCCAAATACATATCACATTTTCCAAGCAATGAGTGGGGAGGACGGTGGCATGCAAAAGCAAAACAGAAAAGGTATAAGAAAAATAATTGATGGTGCCACTGTTATAAAGAACTAATAAGCCCTCGACCATAAATGTACACAAGTCAAAAGAAAACGAATTATTCTAAACAGAATACAAACAGAAACTAGGATCAAGATCAGCATTTTTAAACTGACATGTTGACAAATACTCCAATCATAGCAACTTTTAGAAACTAGCATTATCATCAGAACTTGCTTCTAGAATAAACAAAGAAGCCCAGGCTCCAATGCAATGTAGACATTTCCTTATCCATTGTAAAAATGAAGAATGATAAGAAGATGGTATGAGAATGGAAATAAATGAAATTTATGTCATAATCATATTCTAGAAACAGATATTTGACAAAAACTAGAGAGAGAGAAAAGAACAATAGACCAAGATTAACCAGACCAAAGAAATACATAAAGCCGTAAGAAACACGACCTTTGTACCTTTGAAAATATACAGCTGATAAGGAAATAGCATGATTCCTATTTCAGCAGTATGTGCCATTTCTGTTCAGGATCAGACAACTAATTATGAAAAAAAGAAAACATAATTTTGACCCTAGGGGAAAAAGGATCAATAGTTTGTTAGCGGCATTTGAAATTCAAGCTATCTTTCCTTCAATAATTTTTTTTTTTGTTGAGAAAGTTAACAAGTAAGAACCTGTCCAGAACATAATTTCAGAAACATGAAGCCAAAGTGCATATTAAATTAATATCAAATGAATAAGAAAGCTAAATTATTATACTTACATTTTTTTGTCTAGCCTCATCATTCACAAAACTTCCATCTTTTTTGGTGTGTGCAACAAAATACATCTCTGCTCTACTATAACTTCGCCCAGTTTGGATTTCCTAACATTTTATATCAATTTTGTAAAATCAAAGAGGATTAAATTTAGATTATAGAATTGAAAAATATTAAAAGAATAAATATAGGATACCAGTTCACGTCTTTTCCTTGCAATTGTTTTAGAGCCAAGTATATGCGGAATTATGCATACATGCATTAGCTATATTTTTTTCAGAAATATCCTGCATTATTAAGAAACAAAGTTAGTAAACAATAAATTTTATTAAAATATGACATATCACATCTTACCATAGTTTTTTCACTCAAACGGTAGTTCAGAAAAGCTGCCCATTGCTCTCTACGGATGCCATCTGGACGTGACTCAAGATTTTCTTCCCAGCTAAGAGTATGATCATAAAATTCAGCAAACAAACGCACTCGAGTGTCCTTCCATTTCTTTCCTATATTTTGTACTATGTACTTCTTGCGACTTTCACCGACTTGAAATACTTTCTTCAAAAGATAAATTAAGTTTTAGTAAACAAAATCAACAAAAAATGAATATTATATAATTATGATTCATACCTTTACAGTTTTGTCCCATACATTATCCTTCACTTTTGATGGAACATCTGGCCACCTGTGGTAACTAATAGGGAAAATCCTATAATTAGCCGCAATAGATCCTAAAACCCCCCCAATAGGCCACCAGCCTCTCCAATTGGTTGACCCTCTTCGTTCCAATCAACAATCACTTTCTTCTCACCGAAACGCATAAACAAGTCCTAAACTCGTAGCGTTCTTCTTTAGGTACTCCATCCCCATCTAAATACCAAATAAATGAAATAATTAGAGTCTCAAAAAATATAATTCATTAAAAACTAATAATAACTTTAGGATGATAAATTCATTAAATAAAAGTGGATTGCATACTAGTCAAATTAACTGTCCAATATTTATTGGACTTTCTCTTAAAAGTGGCTTCAGAACTTTGGTCTTCAACTTGAGTTTCTTGGAGGTTCTGGCCTTCAGCTTGAGGGTCTTGGGGGTTTTGGATTTCAGTATGTCCTATAGGCTCACTCTTTGGTGATCCATGGGGTGCACTTTGACTCATGCTTGAAGCATTGCCTTCAATTTGAGTTGGTGTCACTACAAGAAAAAATTCAAATTGGGACGGAAATTTGCGACGGAAAATATTTCCGTCCCAAAATAAATTGTTTGTGACGGAATTTGCGACAAAGATTTGTCGCAACATTTTTCCACCACATTTATTTATATGTTTGGGACGGAAGGCACACTCTGTCTCGATTTGAGGCGGAATTTGGGATACATCGCGTATTGGAGACGGAAAATCTTTTCTGTCACAAAATAATTTAGAAATTTTTTTGGCGGGAATGTTGGCGCCAACATTGGGACGGAATTTGGGATTCTGTCGCATATTGGAGACGGAAAATCTATTCTATCGCAAATTAATTTAGGAAATTGTGAAAGGAATATTGGTGCCAACTTTGGGACGGAATAGTTATCACATTTCTGTCCCAATGTTGTTATTATTATTCAACACCATTTGTTGGTGTAGGACGGAGTTGATATTCCATCTCCATTTTGTGACAGAAATTGAATTTCCGTCTCCAGTTTGGGACGGAAGTTGAATTTCCGTCTCATAGTTCAGACAAATTTTTTATTCTCTTTTAAATACATTCAGAAATATGATTGAGGCAAGGTTTATGCCAAATTAGGGACGAGAATTTGAAACTTTTTCCATCCTATTTGAATTTTTATTTTTAATATTTTTTTTATGATTTTATTTATTTATTATATTTCTGATTATTTAATATCATTTTATTTTATTTTTCATAATATGAAATAATTTAATTGATTTGTTACCCTAATTGGATTAGCCCTTTCCCCCATTTTGTTAATCAAGCTTCCCATTGCTTTATTTATATATTTTCTATTCTATTTCTAATTCATTTAAAAAATTAATTCTAATTCATTTAAAAAATAAAACTTGTTAAAAAGAAAAAAAAGAAAAAAACTAATCAGAGGAAACCCTCATTCTCGCGTCTCTCTCGTTGCTCTCATTCTCGCGTCTCTGTCGCTGCTCATTTGCGTCTCTCTCGCGGCGACCTGGGAACGGCAACCACCAACGCCCACCTGTGATGCCGCCACCCCAACCTCCGAACGTCCACCTGTGAAGGACGAGCAACCACCGCGACCAACTCTGTCTCTCTCTCTCTCTCGGCACTATCTTTGTATTCCACTTCCTTAACCGCATTCTTTTCCTGCTTTCATTTTTCATATTAACAATGTTTCTTTCGTTCCCTTTTGACTCGCATTGTTGTTTATTAACTTGTCTATGTGTTTGTAGTTCCAAAAGAGGATTGCACAGATGTAACACCCAGAGTTTTTCGTATATTTTATATTTTTTTAAAATGTGTTTATTTCATAATTATTTTGATTTGTAGAGTTAGAGATTATGATCCCCTATGTGTGTTGAATAATTGAAAAATATTTGATTGGTATTTATTCCTATTTTTAGAAAATATTGGTAGTATACTATTAAATTATTTTATTAATTATTTTATTTTTATAAAATATTATTATTTGAAATGTCATTTATTTGGGGGAAATATTTTGAGTTAAAGAGGTCTAAATATGAGTTTGAGGGGTTAAAAGGTTTTAAAAATATATAAATATGAATTTGGGCTCATTTGCTACCTACACCCATAAAACTTCTGCTCACACCCCCTTGGACTGCACGACATGTTCCCTTCTTCTTCCCCATGAAAGAAAAGAAGCAAAAGAAGCAGCGCCGTTTCTCTCTTGCAAACCTAACCTTTCTCTAATCTCTCACCCTCTATGACCACTACCATGTGGCTGCCTCTCAGGCACCATTTGGACCGCCACACCACCACCTCCCTCGCGTCCTTCTCCCTCTCACTCGTCGCGAAGCTTCGCGATCGTCATGGCCGCCACAACTCGAGTCCCAGTCGCCTTTCAGGCGTGATTCCAGCTCCGTCCGGTGCCTTTTGGCCATGCGAAGACCACAATTCTTGTCTTCCTTCATCCTCTACAAAACCCATGTTCATTTCGCATAAAAGGAGCCAAGAACGAAAACCATAAACTACGCCTTGGAACTCAATTCGCCACCATGGGCCACCAACAGAGAAACCAAACCGATCAAAAGACTCCCTCTCGATGCGCAACAAAACCCCTAAACCAGAATCGTGATTGGAGAAGTTTCGCTGATGACCGCCGCATAGAAAAACATCTCCGCCGCGCCCAAAAACCTCACTGCGGCCACTTCTTCTTCTTCATTTCAGGGTGAGCCAATTTCTCATCTCGCTCCTCCTTTTTCCAATTTGTTCTCGAATTTCTTTGGATCCTAAGTTTTGAAGTTGAAATCAACTCTGTATTCTTAAAAGAACTCCTTATTTAATTGATTTCTGATCTGGAATTGTTGTGAAATGTCACCTATTCTTTGGATTTGGATTGAGCTCTCCATGGGATTACTTAAAAGATGTTACTCGAGGATGTACCTGGAGGGAAAGAAGGAAGTGTTTTGGCCTATTGCCCTCTGTTGAAGAAACGACTTGAATCGCCAAGTCGGAAGTGTCGCCATAGTCACCTCGATCGGGTGAGTATATCGCCTCTTCCCCCTTTTGAAAATTGGATTAATATTGTCATGACGATGATTAATTGTTTAAGCACTGATTCATGTTGTACTGGTTGTTGCGGCCTACGTGAGAATGGCATTGACAGGTCGTGAATTACAACTGTCGACGAAAAGAGGGAATAATGATTATTATACGAGAGCTATAAGCTTGTTGCTACGTTAAGTCATGTGTACGATCAAAGAAAGAAGCTACACTAACAATTCTTTGAATAGGTTAAGGCGAGTGTTTCCTTTGTTTGGGGTACCCTATGACCCTGAACGTGTCTCTATGTGCTTTGTGTGTACCATTGTATGAGCAATGGTGTGTTTTTATGTGGTGATGCGAGTCCTGGTGCGTGTTCATTGTCGGAGCAATGAATCAAATCAAATCATTTGCGCATGAGTGTATTCTGATAATATTTGACTGAAATCGCATCGCATGTAAATATGATTGATGACTTTGAAAATGTTTACTGTCTAAATATGTATAACTTATGATGTAATATTGATTGTGATGATGCTTTGACGTGGTTCTTGATGGATTGGTTATTTTGACAAATAATATGTGGTGGTTAAATGTCTAATTAGATTGTGGAATTAAATGTGCTACGGTGTGCATCTAAATTAGTTAATATGCTAAATTTTATTGTGGTATGATCCCCGCCAAATATCATGGAATGAGTTTAGGTGATTGCTTAACAAACTTATCTCATGTCAAA
This sequence comes from Calophaca sinica, assembly GCA_037113605.1. Lineage (NCBI taxonomy): Eukaryota > Viridiplantae > Streptophyta > Magnoliopsida > Fabales > Fabaceae > Calophaca > Calophaca sinica. The sequence continues at coordinate 16,134,000 of CM073737.1, forward strand.
CTAGATTGAATTGTGATACAATCTGGAATGTAAGGATTGAAATGGACGGTTGCTTTTGTTGTGGTTTTGTTGACTTACTTTGGCTTGGATTGACTATTTTTTTTTATATTATAGTATGTTTTTAAGTGTAACTTGATGCTTATCATTTTCAAAAGTTACCTTCTTTCAATGAGAATATAAGTAGTGAAGAGTTGATATGTATAGTGCTGAACACTGAAGTGTTGTAACAGTTAGGTTAGGCTGCATTTTGCACTTTTTAAGTCCACGTGATTTGAAAATATGATTTAAGCCCTCTGTGTACCAATGTCTAATTATTTCAGTGAACATTCTGAGCTCCCTTGAATTTGGGATAGAGACTGGAACAGAACATGATCTTGAGATTGATGAATGACGTCCCTAGGACATTTTTTTTGTGAAAAATCCTTTTAGGGCTGAAACACGGGGCTGTTTGTGGTTGAGAAGCCCATGACGTCCTCATTTTGTCATGAAGAAACCATCTTGTTTGATTACTTTTAGAATTGCATGTTATCTCTTTCTAAAAAAAGTATATAATTTTCGTGGTATAATCTGGGACACAAAAATTGAAATGGATAGTTGTATGTGCTATGTTTTTGATTGCGCGCTTCCCATATTGTCTTATGTCTTTTTGTGTAATTTTATCTGTTGTAACTTATCTAAATACCGATGTTTCAAACTGATACATGTAGATGATTGTGTTGATACTATTTAAACTTACGTGATGAGTGAGACCAGGTGTATAACTTCGAAATGACCATGTTCTAAATGTATGGTAGATGGTAAATTTTTACTAAGTCCTACTTATAAGCAATGCAATTTTTGGTGCAAATTTCTTTTGCCGTGTGTGTTGTACGCTTTGGCAAACCTAAATGGTGATATATGCTCTCATTGTTTTGCGGTATACACTTTACACAAGTACTTGATTAATATGTGTTGCTTCTGATAACAAAGTTTGGATCTATACGCTAAAAGGATAGTAAGTCAAGTTATTTATTTAATTTAGTATGCTTTTATATTTAATCTGTTATTGATATTTTATATACCTTTACATTTAACTTGTTAATGTAATTAATTCTTTCAATTTTACAGCTTTTATGCCGATGATAGTGCTACCAGGGATATATCAAGGGCAATAAAATCTTTGTATGATGGCCCTTACAACAATTGGAAATGTTGTAACGATAATATCAAAGCTGGGTGGTTTAAAGAGTGGGCGGTAATGTATTTTGGTTAATTGCTATGATTTTTGGTGTTATAAATTTTATGATTAGTTTTGAATTGAATTTTGTATTGTTATTTTCAATAATTATAGAAAGGTTACAAATGGATTGGTGAGCAAGAGTCGGCTATCAAGGTTATGTGGGCAACGTGAAAATATATCGCATCAACCCTCATGGATTCCTGATAGTGTATGGGCAACGTTGGTTGCTCAGTGGCAAGATGAAGATTATGAAACATTACGATGTGTGGCAAGTGCAAATCGTCATTCGGATACCGGAGGTTCATTGCACACCCAAGGGTCTAAGAATCAACTTAAACATGAACTTGAATTGGTTAGTTATATGTTACTTTTAGAAATATCTTAACTCTTTTTACTACATTCTTAGTAAGTGTATATCTTCAAATAAGTGCAGGCTAAGAGTTTAGGAAGAATGCCACACAAGGGTGAACTATTCAAAAAGTGTCACACTAAGAAGGGGACAGAAAATTTTGTAGATAAGAGGTCGAACGATGCATATGTGAGTGTTAATTTATTTTATGCAATTCTGCATTTCTTTGCAATTTCATTGTTTTTACGGTTTCTTTGGTTCTGTTTTTGTTTTCTATATATCTGTGATTTCAAATTAGTGGATGTCATTCGTTCCAAATTCACACTACTTTGTGATGTTGACTGAATTATTGAAGATTGAAAGAACTTATGCATATTCTTATAGTCTTTGTTTGGAACTTATGCATATACAATATAGTATTTTACTAAACTATATTGGAACTTATGCACCCATCAATCGATAATTTCCTATAAGAAAACACAAATCACAATGTTACTAAACTAATTTAAGTATTTTCTGCTTCTGATTGATTATAGCATATTGAGTACTAATTAGTGAACTAGAAAGCGCTACCTCCAAGAGCTTTGGATTATCTCCAATGGCATTGTGCACTTTTCTTGGCATTTGGTGTTTGTTGTTTAACATTGAAGCGTGATGCAGAAATTTTTTATAGCCTTTTCTGCCATCGCATTATTTTTTCCTTTTAGACATACTTATGTTTTTGGCTTCATTGTAGGTTAAGGCTCAGTCTATAAGGGTATATTCTTTGACAGTTTCATAAAGGGATCAAGTTTATCCTCTTGAGTTGTATAAACTTAACAATGTATAAACTGGTGATTCTCTTTTCTTTTCTTTTTTTTTTTGTTTACAGGAAAACTTTGAAAAGTTGTGTTCAAAAGTTGAGTCTCAACCACAATCTTCTGAGTCTGGTGATAATGGAAGTTGTACTCAACCTAAGCCTATTGATTATGATGCTATAATGATTGAAGCTGTTGGAGGAATAAATGCAAAAGGTAGAGTATATGGACTTGGTTTGGATGGAAGCATGCGTGCCAAGGCCTCAACTTCTAAATCAAAACAATATGCAAATTATACTGATATTGTTCGTGGTATGAGTAATGAGCTTGAGGCACGACTAAGGCAGAAAATAGCAGAACAACAGCAAACAATTAATCCCATCTTATCTCGTCAAGAAAAAATGTTCTCTTTGTTTGCAAAACGTGCTAACATCGATTTGGATGCAATGGATATTGATGAAGATCCTTCCGTAGGTGATAATACTCTTGGAAACAATGAAGCCAATGACATTGATGAGGATGACCTACGTTGATTTTGGAATGTAGAACCTTAAAATCACTAGAACTTGGATATTTTATTTTGAGAACTTTAGTCTTTTGCTTTAATATTTTGGTCTACCTATGTTAACATACTTATTATGTTTTATGATGAGACATATATGGATTATTATGGGTTATGAGACAATTATTGTGTTGTGTGGATTGTTATCAATTAGTTTGGAATTTTATATTTACTAGGAAACTAATGTAAAGTAATGTGAAATATTATATTTTATATTTTCTAAAATAAAGATGGGACGGAATTAATGTGAAATTTTTATCACAAAAGCATGGAATCTGGGACAAAATATGTTGATAGTATTCCGTCGCAACATTAACAAATTTGGGACGATTTTTTTTTTTGCAAAAATCCGTCCCAATTGGGACGGAAACACAGTATTCCGTCACAATATTTATCTGCCTACTCTGCGACGCAGTGATAAATTCCGTCCCAAAATTGGGACGGAAACACAGTATTCCGTCACAATATTTATCTGACTACTTTGCGACGCAATGATAAATTTCGTCCCAAAATTGGGACGGACTAAAGGAATTCCGTCCCAAGAAATAATTATTTTTCGTCCCAATTTCCGTCTCGAATATGCGACGGAGTAAAATATTCCGTCCCAAAGAATTTGCGACGCGCAAATTGCGACGAAATATTTTTGTCGCATATTCCGTCCCGAAAATGTTTTGGGATGGAAATTTCAACTGTTGTGCGACGAAAATTTCCGTCCCAATTCGATTTTTTTCTTGTAGTGGTGTAGACTGAGTCCTGGAAACAAACCTCTTTGTCCTAGGCATTGCTACAAAACCAAATTTAGATGGACAAGGATAAGATTTAATATAAATAATGAAAAAAATAACATAAAAGAATAATCATTTAGATGTATAATGCAAAAGAACAACACATAACTAGCATGACAAAGACAAATATATTTTATAAGACATATAATATAAGAGTAAATGAACAAATCAAAATTAGTGAACACAAATAATCATACAATATAACAAACAAAATAATGACAAGAAATTAATTTACCCACGCTTGTCACATAACCATATTGTCATTACAATCATCATTTTCATTAATGGTTGTAGTTGGAGGATCATCATCTATAGCAGCTCTTGCTAATTGCATATATGTTGTATCATCGGGAAAAATTTGTTCCAAGTTTTGTGAAGGATGATACACCTCGCTAGACACCATTATCTCTTCATCTACTTCACCCATGTCATATAAGTCTCTTGGCTTCAAATGAATAGGTATGCTCCAACCCTTTTCTTTCTCATCATCTATATAATAAACCATTTGGGCTTCAGATGTTTTAATATATGGCTCATCATCTTCATGTTCACCAGTATGTATTAGTCTCGTAAAGTTGACTAAGGTAAAACCCATATGATCTTTTTTCATGCCTCTAGTAGTAGTGGTATTAGCCCATTGACATTTAAATAAAGGAACTGTGAATACACCATTATAGCTAAGCTCAATGATGTCTATTAATTTCTCATAGTAAGGTACCCATCCAAACCTCATTTGGGTATCACTATTACTTGAGTAACTTCTGGTGCCAAATATACCGAAAACCCCACTATTTTGAGTTTTTAACCCTTCATCTCGTGCCAAGGTCCGAAATTTATGTCTGTTAACATTATATGCGGTGCATCTTCTAGCCTTTTCTATAGGACCACTAGCGAGACATATAAGAACATCTTTATCTGGTTCAGTAAGATTGTTCAAATCTTTAAAAATCTGAAATAAGAATTTTGTAGTGTCAGTGGCATGCATATTACCAATATACATGCTACATGCATGTGGCATAAAGTAATGTTTTACTTACACGATTAGATAACCAACTAGCAAACTCTCTGTGAACCTTTTTGTCAATCTCAGTAGCACTCCTTGTACGATTCCTTAATTGTCTCCGCACAACATCTCTAAATTCCCTATATATATTTAAGTTAATAGACGTACAAAAAAATAACTTAGGTAATCAATTTTGAGAAGTACTTACTGGAGATAAGGATCGACTACAGGGCAATTAGTTAGCACATGTCTGTGAGCTTGTAACTTTTCAGTGGATGTAAGAGTGAAGTATGAAGAACCACCAACAGGTTTTCCTACTTGCGGAAACAATTCAGCTTCTCGTGTTTTAAGTTGTATATCATTAGGTTCATCGTCTACACGACGAGGCCGATTCCATTTTGTCTCAATATTATCTAGATACCTTGAACAAAATGTTAAGATCTCTTGCATTAGATATCCTTCTGCTATAGAGCCTTCTGGTCGTGCCTTGTTACGTACATAGGATTTTAATAATCCTAAGTACCTATTAAATCATAACAAATAATTTTTTATTAATAACCATTCAAGTCATTAATTATTTTAAAATTGTAGGAAAATTACCTCTCAATAGGATACATCCATCGATAATGTACAGGACCTCCAAGCTTAACTTCTTCGACAAGGTGAACAATTAAATGAACCATAACAGTGAAGAATGACGGGGGAAATAACATTTCCATGTGACATAAAGTGAGCACAACATCATGTTGCATTTTGTCTAAATCTGAAGCACTCAACACTTTACCACATAATTGTTTGAAGAATGAGCACAACTCATTTAAAACAGCCGATACTTCTTTAGGCAATCCTACTCGCATGGCCAACGGTAGAAATTGCTCCATTAGTACATGACAATCATGACTTTTTAGCATACCATTCATTCGAAGATTTTCTATATCAATGCGCCTTGAAAAGTCGCTTGAATAACCATCTGGCACAACAATATTTTTTAAAGTTGTTAAAAAAGACTTCTTTCCTTGTTTAGTCATTGTATAAATAGCTAACGGATACTTTCCATTTTCATCTGGCCAAAGGTCATGCCTAAAGCCCATTGCTTGGAGGTCTCTCCGAGCAAAGATATGATCTTTTGACTTTGCACCATCATTCAGCAAAGTATAGATGATATTGTCGCACACATTCTTCTCAATATGCATAACGTCAAGGTTATGACGTAATAAATTATGCTCCCAATATGGAAGCTCAAAAAATATACTTTTCTTTTTCCATTGTTGAGTTCCATCTTGCAAGGTACGTCCACCACGTGATCTTTTTCCCCTTCCACCTATTTCTGGTGGTTTACCAAATGTGACATTGATATTCTTAACTTGTTCAAGGATTTCAGAACCATATAACATTTTGGGTGGATTGCGCATGTCTTGTTCTCCATTAAACCGAACCCTGTTCAATCTAAATCTGTGTCTGTGATCAAGAAACCGACGGTGACCCATGAAACACCATTTCTTACTATGTGGCGGCGACAAGGAATAGAGTCAAAATTACAAGTCGCAAGCTTGTCTCAGTATACGTGTTCCATCCAGAAAGGGTTCCTAACCCAGGAAAGTCACTGATCGTCCACATCAAAGCTGCGTGCAATTTGAACATCTCTTGAGTTGAAGCATCATAAGCATCTACACCGTCATGCCATAACTCCTTCAACTCTTTGATTAAAGGCTGCATGTAAACATCTATATTATACCCAGGCATTTTTTTACCAGGAATTATCGTTGAAAGGATAAATGATGTTGGCTTCATACACACCCATGGGGGGGTGTTGTAAGGAATGAGAATAATTGGCCAAATGCTATAGCTTGTACTTAAATTACCAAATGGATTAAAACCATCGGTCGCTAATGCAAGACGAACATTTCTCGGATCTGATGCAAATGAGATGTTTTTTGAGTCAAATGTCTTCCAAGCTTCAGAATCTCTAGGATGTCTCATCATGCCATCATCATTATTATCCACAGCATGCCATCTCATATCTTCAGCAGTCTTTGAAGACAAAAATAATCTCTGCAAACGCGGCTTTAGTGGAAAGTAACGAAGAACTTTTGCAGGCACTTTTTTCCTACTATTTCCGTCATTGGATGCTACAATGTCACCCCCTTTTGTCTTTGATTTCCATCTAGACGTGTTACATACTTTGCATGTTTGTCTGGATTCATCTTCACCCCAATACAACATACAATGATTTGGACATGCATCTATCTTTTCATAGTCCAAACCAAGCTTAGCTATAGTTTTCTTTGCCTCATAGAATGAACTTGGAATTTTTGCATGCTCAAACGCATCTTGTAGCAATTCTAAGATCATGGTCATAGACTTATCAGTCATCCCACAAAGGCATTTGATATGATACAACTTCACTATAAAAGCAAGTTTAGAATACTTGGTGCACCCTTCATACAAAGGTTGTTCTCCATCTCTAGCTAATTCATAAAATTCTCTAGCTTCACGTCCTTCTTGATTTATATTTGGCGTCACTCCTTCACCTTGGGGGATGTCTTCAGTTGTATCATTTACACAATGCCTATCAACTACAAAAGCATCATTAATCATGTTTTGAATTGGATCTTCATCAACCACGGTGTCTTGTCTTTGCATTTGCCACATTTCCACTTGTCACGTTACGGTGTCTCCTTCGTCGGACTCCATGATAGAACCAAAGGTGTAACCTTTTGGAAATTGTTTACAACTTAAATGGTCATACACGACACCTAGTTTGGCTTTTACGAAAACCACACAAAGAACAAGGGCATTGTATTTTACCGTCGACAGCACTTTTGAAAGCAAAATCAATAAATCCCAAAACCCCTTGCTTATACTCAGGTGAATTTCGTGGCATTGTAATCCATGACTTATCCATTGCCATACAATCTTGTTTCTGAATCAAGAAATATGAAACTAATCATAAAAGAATAAACACCAGAAATGAAACAATTTCCAAAAGATTTCAATCACACAAAGACACTACCAATACCCATATTATAAACACACAAAAACTTACTGAAAATTAAAAAATGAATGTGATGGAGCACATTCTTTTCCTTCTCGCTGCAATCCCGTTAAAACATATTAAATTACTTTTAAGCCACGTGACTTAGTAGAGTAGTTAGATAATTAGTTATTTAAAATTGGAGCATCACCAGATATTTCTGCATTCATCACAATGAACAAAAGTTTAGATATAACTAATATTACTGATATTGCAACTCGAGGAAGTAGGAATACTGTGAACTAAAATGGTGAAGTGATGCGGCTGAGGTTTGGATGAATAAAAATAAGAAATTCTTTTGGAAGCTATGTATTTATATTCCTGAAGCAAATAATTTTGAGTAATGAGTAATTGAGTATGCAGTTCAATTGTTGGCTATTATATAGTAATTAAAGCAAATTAAGAAAAACAAAAAAGGAAATCCCTTATAAAGCTATGTAGAATAACGAGGTAATTCCCATCCTGAATCCTGATAATTAGTACAGTAGAGCTATAAAGTATATAAATCTATCTCTACATTACGTATTCATCAGCACAACACCATTTTTAAGTCTGGGGTAAAAGGCATAAGGCAAATTGCGAATGCAGTTGAACAAAATATTAGTATTCCATTAGCTATTTACATTAGATATAGTGAACACATCCAAGGAGTTACCAGCGAAGTCAATAATGTCAACCTCTTCTAGCTGATTACCCCAGCAGTTGACCGGAAGAAGCACAAGGATCCCAATAATCCCACCAAAAGTAAATATTTTCAAACTGCACAAATTCAAAAGAAGTAAGTGCTGCCACTCAATACTTTAATCATCCCATTAGTTTGTTTTTTTTATTCAATCTAGACATCTAGTGTTCAGTTTCAGCCACTATTTTCTAGCCATCTAGTGCCCAAATCATCCCTCCAAGTCTCCAATGCACTACTACTGCACTTCTACTTTGTACTGAAACTTAATCTTATTAAAATTAAAATAAATATATTAGGATTATGGCTTTCAGAAATATATCTCGTTTGTAATCCAATCCTCCAATTATTCAAACTTGTTCCAGAATTGCAGAATTGTTCCATGGCAAACAGAAACAAGAAAATAGAAGCGAAGCGAGTGCGAGTGCGAAGTATGAAACCATGAAAATAGAAGAAGTGCAGAATTGCAGAAGCACGAAAGCACAAACAAGCAGAAACAAACAGCAAACATCACATAACAAAGAGATCTTTTTTTTTAAAGCTTCCAAAAGGCATACTGAGCATCTGCAACAATATTCTTATAGATCAGGAAAGCAAAAGATAACACAGGTCTTGACTCAAAGCAACACAACAAAGAAACAAAGACAAAACAAATGAAAGCAAGCAATTAACTAATCTAATTCCTATGCAGTGGTTGACATGATTTGATAAATTGGAAAGGTTGCTGCTATGGCAAGGAAAGACGTCAATAAAAGGTGGCTAAAGTGGGAGAGACAATGAAATGGAGCAAGGTGGCTGTTATGTGTGTAGGGGTGCTGCTGTGAATCTGTGATGTATGTAACTCCAGCAAATTCTGCTAGAATTCTAATTCTAATTAACAATAACAATCACTAAACCCTTAACTAACATAAACCGGGCAGGCCATTTGGCTTACCTAACAAATTTTCTAGGAGAAAACCATAGAATTAACCAGAATTAGAAAACCAAACATAGAATTAGCCACAATGAAACCATGAAGTAACCAGAATTAGCCACAATGAAAATACAGAGAAATTTTTTTCTAACTTCATACAACAGCACCAACAATAGCCCGGTTCACCCCCAAATCTCCTAAAAGAATCAAACCAACAAAGGCAACAACAAACCAAAAGCCAATCATTGACCACAACCAGAGAGAATAGTCGCATGGAGAGATTAACAGCAACAAGAAATTAAGGAGAAATTAAGGAACCTGAGAGATGGTGCAGCAAGAACAGCACGGAGAAGCCTACAATGTGAGAATCTTTGCACGGTGAGAATTGTCTTTGAAAATCAACAAAGCCAGGGTTAAGAATCGTCGTACCTGAGCCGAACCACAGTGAGGCGTCGCGCAGTTCTTTGACACACTGAGCTGAACCACAGTGAGCTGAACCATGGTGAGGGTTTCGCAGAGGATCGCACTGCGCCACAATCAACAGTGAGGGTTAGGAATCGTCTTTGTAACAAAGACGTATACTGTTCTTTATTATGTCAACCGCCACAATCAACAAAAGAAACCGCCGCGGATTACGCCCACAAAATTTAACCGCCGCCGCGTGACATAAACCGCCGCAGGTTTCAAGCAATTAAGGGCGGTTGTTAAAACCGCTGTACAAACCGCCGCCGCTGTTGAACCGACGGCGGTTCTTTGACAACCGCTGCAGATTAACCGCCGCCGGTAGCCTCTTTCTTTGTAGTGTATGTGGTTTCAAACAATGACAAAGAAGATTCCAAAAGCTATATCTTGAGCCACACTAATCCGAATGAGATGATCTTAGTCTTGTTGAAAATATAAAAGAATTACCTACAACTTTTATGAAGAAGCCGAGACCTGATTCAATCTCTAAGTTGGTGGAATTTATACTACAAGTTGACAAGGTGATGTTGTTCCTACTTGACATTTACATGGTGTTTGGACCATATCTGGAGCTACAGGCAGCATAATGAGATGAAACTGGTGCCATTTGAAAGCTAAGATCCATAGCTTCAACTTTCATGAAGAAACTTTGAGCTAATTTGGACTTTAAAAGGGTATAAAATGGATCACAACTCGGAAAAGATGGTGCAGGAGGGTGCCAGGCGCCCGTGAGGGCGCCATGCGCCTGCTAAAACTCGATTTTTGACAATTTTGGGCGCCCTGCACCCTAGAATCCAGTGCCCTGCACCTCGTCTCGACCTGACACTTATTAAAACACACTTTTAACTCATTTTTGGGGATTCCTTTCATATGTTCTCACTCCCAAACCCTAGGGGAGCCAAGAGGCAACCCTAAACCTATCTCATCTCCATCTCCCTTAAAGATTCAAGCCTTGGAAAAGACCTTGGAGCTTCAATGGATCATCCACCACCTCTCCATCCATCTAGTTCTATCTCTTCTCTCTCTTTTATGCATTTCTAGTTTTTCCATTTGGTTAGGAATGATGAACCTTTGTTGGATTCTTGTGTAATATGAATCTTAATGCTTAATACTTGTTGTATTTGTATTGATTGAGCAATTTCTTCTATCCTTAATGCATTTCTATGATTGGCCATCTTAGAATTGATTTTAGATTCAATTTCACAATTGAAAAATTGGTTATTGAGTTGGAATATGAAGTTAATTGCCATATTTGTGATGATCCTAGGGATAAGACTTCATGCTTGTGTGTTCCTTTAAATTCTTGCACTTAATGCTTAGTTGAATTAGGAAGGCCTAAGGAATTAGGGTTCTTGATTTAATCTAAAAGGGCTTTTCCTCAAGGAATTGAGATTAGTCTAACTAAGTGAATTTGAACTTCAATTGCATGAATTTGACTTGTATTGGGAATGAGTTTGATTGTATGAGAAGAGGAAAACAAGGGAGATTCAAATCCTAGCCACTTTTATCCATATTATTAGTGCACACCAAGTGTTTGATATTTGGCATTGTTGACGCATACCAAGTGTTTGATACTTGGTCAATACAAGAAAACCCAAAAATATTGTTTCTTGCTTTCTTTAATTTCAATGTTAATCAATTCAAAAAAACAAAATATATTGTCTCTTGTTCAAATAGTAATAAAAATAGTAAGTTGATATTTGATAAGCAATCCTTGAGGACGATATCCGGTACTTAACCGATTTTATTACTTGCAACAATCTAGTACACTTGTCGTGATCCCATCAAGTTTTTGGCGCCGTTGTCGGGGATTGCTATTTCAAGTATCATCTAGCCTATGAGATTACTACTTTGAACATTTATTTTTCTTGCTTATGCACATTTTATTTTCTTTTAATCTCCCATTTTTCCAAATCGCTATCACTTCTCTTAATTTTGTGCAACTCAGATAAATCCACTTCAAGCCATGGAATCTGTTTTAGACACCATTCTTCATCAATAAAAGTTTATGTCTGAACAATTAAAGTTGTTGACTATTCTTATTCAGAAAAAGCGTATGTCTCAACAATTAGAGTTATTGTCTAACCAACTCCAAGTTATGCAAGTGAAGGTCGTCCAACCCCTCCCACTTAATTGTGATTTTTGTGGGGGAGATCATGTAAATGGCATTTGTGAGGAACCATATGAGGTCTTTTATACGGAGGACTATGTATGTGAGCAACGTGCTCAACCTCACTTTTGTGAATATTGGGGAGGAGATCATCCAAATGGCTACTATGAGGATGATATTATGCCAAATATGGGACAAGGAGGCTCTTCCACTTCACCATCAGATGAAGAAAAGCAGCCATGGAAAATTGCTATTGAAAAATTGGCTTTGCAATCTTCATCTTTTATGGAAGAGACAAGGAAACGCTCCAGAAATCAAGAGGCCTCCATCAGAAATCTAGAGGCTCAAGTTGGGCAACTGGTCAAGCAATTAGAAGAAATGTCTCATGGTTATCTATTGAGTGACATCATCCCAAAGGCTAATGGAGCTAAAGTCATTGAGTTAGAAGAGAAATCTGCAAAAGAGGAACATGGCCCATGAGAAGAGGAATTAGAGAAGAAAGATGATGAAGGAAAAATGATGCGTTTGGATGAATATTTAGTTTGGAAAGAAACAAAAATTCCCAAAATTTGGGAAGACGTGAAAGTCCAACAAGATATTCACCACCAAATCAATTTTCTTTCTCATCATTTGAGCATCAAGGAAGAGAGGGATGAAGAGTTTGATCAATTTTTAGATACCCTCAATGCCTTATTCATCATCCTACACCTTGAGAGGCCATGGAAGAAAAATCATTTATATCTCAAGTTCATGCAGTTCCTGCCTATGCAAAGAAAGAAGAAGGGTGATGTGTTCTTTGTGTCATATTATCCACCCTAACTTGGGTGTTAAAGCGTCAAGCTAATGACGTTAAATAAGTGCTTCTTGGGAGGCAGCCCAAGCAATTTTCTAATTTCATGCTTTATTATGCTCATTTTGTTTTAGCTTTTAATTTTGTCTTCTTCTTGGTTGAACTAAAAATAATTGGAGAGGCTGGACATAAATTTCTTTTTCAGGGTCACAAAAAGAGAAAGAGAAAGAGGCAAGAGGCATGTGTGTAGAAGTAGTGACCTCACCCTCCTGACTTCCAGCTCTGCTATGCTTCATGCAATATTCTCCTTACGGGGAAGTTCTCTGATCCTTATCTCTTTATTTGAGCTTTAATGCTTTAGGTTAGAAACATGGCATGATATTAAGTTTGGGGTGGTGGTCACCTAATTTTGAGTAGTTGCATTGTAGAAAATTTTGCTTGCATTTCTTTTCCATGCTCGAAACTATTAACAGTTGGATGCAAGCTTCTGTATGATCCATAGGGCTTGAATTTTAAAAACAATGCATAATTGTGGATCTTTCTTGCTTGTTTGATGTGGCAGGTGTAACACCTGAGGACGAGATCGACATCGTCTTAGGACGACGTATCGAGACCTCGCGTCGAGATCTTGTATCGAGACCTCGCGTCGAGATCATGTGTCGAGATTCCGTGCCAAGATCGTTTGCCGAGGTCATTTGCCGAGCTGAGGAGACCGCGTGCACTAGCTGCTGAACTGAGGAGATCGCGTGTCGAGTTGATGAAGTCGCGTACCGAGCTGATGAGGACGCATGTCGAGCTGAGGAGGCCGCGTTCACGAACTCGTGTTAGAACCTTGTGCGCTTGCACGAGCACCCTTGTCGACATCGTGTCGAGATGATAACTCGTATTCTTTCGAACGTTATTCAGCGCTATTATTATATTGTTTGTAATAATTATAGTGTCGGCTTGCCGTTCTCGTCGTGTGTCTAGACCGTTGACCGACAGAGTAGAGGGTAATTATGAGAGGAACGATTAGACGGGTAGATGATTGATGGGATTGGCATCTTATAGCTGGAGTTACGATTATACCCTTCTCTCACCAGCTGTATTCACGATCAGTTTTCCCTCAAACACTCATTTCTCTTTTCTTCTTTCTTCTTCCTTCCTTCTGCTCTGAGTTTCGTTGTTTTCTCCAGAACTTCCATCGACGAAACCTTGAGTTCCATCGAGATTCTACATCAACTTTCTTCATCAACCTTGTTCCTCATCATCTTCTCGACATATCTCGCCTGCTCGACCATCACCATTGAGGTATGAAGAACAGATTTTTCTTTTCCTCTGTGCTACTGTTTAGCGCTACTTTTCCTTCCATTTTTAGCCAGTTTTATGCTTCCAAATCATGTCAAATTGATGGGTTTTCTTCTTCACAATATTACCTATCTTTCTAACCGATTAATTGGGCTTGTAAAACAAATTTTCTTCCCCTGTTTTTCTGCAATCGGCAGTGCCCAGAAACTCTTCATTTTCGGTCTATTTCGATTTCTTGTTTTTCGTTTGTTGCTTCTGGTTGTTGTTGTTGTCGATCTATCTGTTGAAGCATCAGATAAATTTTTTCATAAACTTTTGATCGAAAACCCTAACTTTGTGTTAGAGGAAAAATATATTTCAGTTCTTGAGTTTTATATTTTTCTGGGTTGTGGTTAAGTTTGGGAAGAGAGCTAAGTGTATTAGAACCCATAGATCGAATCGAGTTGTGTTTGTTTTAGGAAGTCGATTCGAGATCGGGTGATTTCGAATCGAGGTGTGCGGAAGCGAATCCAAGGGCGTGGAAGCGATGGGATCCGGATCGAAGCTATGCGTGTCGAGGTCGGTGAGAAGCGTGCGTGTCGAGGTCGATTGAGGCCGGTACGTGTAGAAGTCGTTGTCGACCTCGTTGAAGACAGCCGTGTCGAGATCGAGTAAGAGAAGTCGTTGTCGAGCTCATTTGAAGACAGCTGTGTCGAGGTCGTTGTCGAGCAACTTTAACTTGGAGTTCGGTAAGGCGCTTCACATTAATACTTTAAGTAGTATGCTAGCGTAAGAGCAACTCCTAGATATCTCTAAGACTTTATTTTTATTGTTATATTTATGTATGGACTCCTTGATTGGTGTCGAGATTGGAATGTTGTGATATGATTGAGTTTTTGCATGTATTTGATATGTGATTGAATATATGTTGTGAATGGTGTATTCTTTGTCAGTGCGTTTCTTCATGCAGAATGTTTTATTGCTTAAATGTCGAATTGTGTTTTCTTCATGTTAAGCATGCTCTCTTTATTTGATATGTGATCAAGTAAGTTGTGTTACTCTTTGACATGCGGCGAGCTAATCATCGAGTGAGAGAGCTAGGAGTCGTATGGCGTTTTTGGCCGGACCCAGATAAGCGAGGGTGCTAGGTCCCCTTTTTGTTTATGGTGGATTGGCTAGGCGTCGCATTATCGATTTGGGGTTGGACACTGTGATTAATGCATGGTATCGGTTTGGGGTTGGACACTGCCGTTTACCTATTACGTCGGTTGGGGATGGACCTGGCGGCGATATTAGGAATAAGAGTCGAGTCGAGTCTAGAGTGAGATGGTTGAGTCACGTGTGGTGATTGAGATATATTATTGCTGTTTGCTTATATCCTTTATGTCGAGCTTATCTTGAATTGTTGAGAAGTTGACCACTTTCCGTGGTGCCTTCAATCCATGACGGTTACCCGAGCGATGTCGAGCGCGAGGAACTTCGGCGATAGATGATGCCGAGGAGGAGCTCGGCGAGGACCCGAGTGGCGACTGTACTTGTCGTGATTGATTGTTTGTTCGGCGTATTTCTTTTGATAGTACCTTGTTTTCTTTTGGAGTAGTATGTCGTGACCGGTTTAGGCGGTGTTGTTTTGTTGTTTGAGGGTAGGCGGTGGTCTTACTTTTGGAGCACCCTGCGTGGGAGTTCTGGGAAGTACCCCAGGTATGATTGCTCTTTTGAAGTCGTCGTACCTTAGGTGTATTTTCTTTATACTTTGCTACCACTGTATTTTGTATACATTATTATTTGAGTGATATATGTATATGTATGTTATGCATGTATGTTTTATTAGAATTTAAGTCTTGTGTCTTAGTTGCACCATGTTTGAAAAGTGTAATTACTCGATGTGCACGAGTTGGTTTTATAAAAAAAAAAATATATCGTATTTTTAAAGGCACAAGAGTTTTGTTTTTAAAACACATCTCATACTGAGTTTATGTTGAGCTTGGTGTGTTGAGCTCGGTAACTCGAGCTCGGTATATTGAGCTTCGGTAGCGGTCAGGAAGCAGTCGTTACATTGTTGGTATCGAGCGATTCGGTTCGAAACGTGCATAGGAGATTTGGGTAGTCACTATGTCGGGTTATGTGTGTTGGGTACCTAGTTGTATATGTTGATTCTTTGTTTGATTAAGTGAAGCACTTATTGCTTGAAAAATTGTTTGAGCTGTTTCTTGATTGAAGCGGTGTGTTTTAACACATCCTTGTTGTGAGATTCAGCGGGGTTTTGAACTTTGTGGAATCTAATGCCACCTCGTAGGAATACGGCAATTTACCAGGAAACGTCGACATGGCGTGACCATGGCTCAACAATCAGGCTTTGCGAACTCAACAGCTAACGCGATGGCTCAGCCAGGCGGCGTTAACTCGGCGAACTTGCGGCCAGCGACGAAGCGAGCGAAATCTTTGGCGAGAGGATTGGCCGACCGGGAAGCATGATCCACGAAGTTCTACGGTGAGCCAAATCGGATAAAGGCGATCTTTGGATGCAAGAGATCGAGAAGATCTTTGAGGCACTCCATTGCGGACAACGTGAAGGTCGACTATGCCACCTACTTCATCGCTAGAGACGCGAGTATTGGTGGAGAGGAGTGAAGCAAACATTTATAGCGAGCGTCGCGAGATGACCTGGGAGCTTTTTCGTGAAAGGTTCTTGGACAAGTACTTCCCAGATCTTGCCGCGAGAAGGAGCAAGAGTTTCTTCAATTGCGGCAAAGCAATTCGGCGATGTCAGTATGCGACCAAGTTGAGTCGTTGGCGAGGTATTTCAGTCCATTCCGTGATCGAGTTGACCAAAGATGGTTGAGTGAGAGATTCCAACGAAGATTGAGATTCGACATTCGAAGTCGATGGTGTCGTTGAGGATCCGAAACCTCAGAGCTGATTGATCGATGTGTCGAGGTAGAAGGAGTGAGGAGCCACAAGAAGAAGACTGCTGTAGGTGGGCCGGTGAGACCCAGTGCGGGCGGAGATTTGCCTGAAAGGAAACAACCGCGAGAAGAAGCCTTACGACCAGACCTCGGGGAGCGACAACAGGGGGCGATGTCGTCCGATGACCCAGGGAGCGCGAGTGGAGGTCGACGGTGTCGAGGTGACTTGCTATCGATGTGGAAAGCGGGACATTACGCGAGTAGCTGTACTCGGAAGGAGGAGGTGTGTTTCAACCGCAAGAAGCCAGGGCATTTTGCCAAGGATTGTCCTACACCTAAAGGCTGAGCGACTATGCTTGCGGCTGAGCCAAAGGAAGCGTCAAGTGGCTAAAGGCGAGTTTTACGCATGAGTGGCGAGAAGCGAGCAGTGATGATCTTATCCAAGGTGAATGTGAGATCGAGGGTAAATCCTTATCATTCTCTTTGATTCGTGCAACACATTCCTTTATTTCTTGATTGTGTGAACCATTTGAACTTGATCAGGATCGCTTTACCGTTTAAATTGGTAGTTACAACCCATTTGCTAAAACCTTAGTCACAAACACGCATGTCTTAATTGTGTAGTGGTTATTGAGTAGAAAGTTTGTGGTCAATTTGGTTTGTTTGCCTCTTAAGGGCCTAGATGTCATCCTCGGGATGGATTGGTTGTCACACCACCATGTCCTTTTGGTGTGCCGTAAGCGTAATTTTTCCAGGACCTTGGAGTCTCGATTATCATTACGCGAGCGTATTGGAGTTTCTTTGAAAGAAGGAACTAGGGAATACATGTATCCGCTAGATTCGGAAGTTTTTCGGCGGTCGGCGTGAAGAATGTTCGGTGGTGTGTGACTTTGAGGGCGTTTTCCCGAAGGCGTGCCAGGGTTACCACCCGATGCAGGTCGAGTTCTCCATCGACTGATTCCAGGATAGGGCCGATCTCCAAAGCGCCATACGGGATGTCTCTGCCGAGATGAAAGAAGCGAAGTCCCGGATCGAACACTTGGAGTCAAAGCAATTCATAAGACCGAGCGTGTCACCGTGGGGAGCTCGGTGTTGTTGGTTAAGAAGAAGGATGGGCGATCAAGGCGTGCGTGGACTACCGCGAGCTCAACAAGGTTACCGTGAAGAACCGGTTATCTGTTACCACGTATTGGCGACTTGATGGATCAACCGTGGGCGGCGATCTTTTCAAGATAGACTTGAAGTCGGGCTACCACGATTCACGTGAAGGAGGAAGATGTCGCCAAAGCGACTTTCAGGACTAGATACGGTCACTACGAGTACTTGGTGATGCCGTTTGGGTAGCGAATCGCCCGGTGTGTTTATGGACTACATGAGCAGGATTTTCCATTCGTTTTGGATCGGTTTGTTGTAGTGTTCATCGGCGACATATTGATCTACTCGAGGAACCGAGAAGAACACGCATGAACACACGTGTCGATCTGCAGATATTACGAGATAAGCAACTCTATGCCAACCTGTCGAAGTGTGAATTTTGGCTTGAAGAGGTGAATTTTCTTGGTCACGTGATTTCCAAAGAAGGGATAGCTGTGGATCCAACTAAGATTGAAGCGGTGTTAGCGTGGGAACAGCCAAAGACGGTTACCGAGGTCAGAAGTTTTGTCGGCTTAGTAGGATACTACCGAAGATTCATTGAAGGTTTCTCGAAGATTGTCGCGCCTCTTACACGACTGACGAGGATGGACCAACCTTTTGCCTGGACCGAGGAATGTGAAGCCAGTTTTCAACGACTGAAGGAGCTTTTGACGACAGCGCCTGTGTTGATTTTGCCTCAACCAGAAGAGCCTTTCGAGGTGTATTGTGATGCGTCACACCAGGGATTGGGATGCGTGCTGATGCAACATCGGAAGGTGGTCGCGTATGCTTCAAGACAGCTTAAGATTCACGAGAGGAACTACCCTACTCACGACTTGGAGCTGGCAGCAGTAGTTTTTGCGCTGAAGATATGGAGGCACTACCTTTATGGGAGCACTCTTCGCTTTTCGGCGATCACAAGAGCTTGAAGTACTGTTCGACCGTAAAGAGCTCAACATGCGTCAACGTAGATGGGCGAAATTTCTCAAGGACTACGACTTTACGTTGGAATACCATCCGGTAAGGCTAACGTAGTAGCGGATGCATTGGCGGGAAGAGCGTTTTAACCTCGGTAATGATGATCAAGGAGTTGGAGATGCTCGAGAAGTTCAGAGACTTGAAGTTGAGTGTCGAAGTTTCACCAGGAAGGCGAGATTTGGTATGCTTACCATTTCTAACAGATTGTTGGGCGAGATCCGAGACCAGCAAGTTCATGACGAAGTTTACGCAAGAAGATTGATTGATAAGCGCAAGGAAAGCGGCGAATTTCACGTCGGGCGGGCGACATCTTAAGGTGCAATGGCCGAGTGTGCGTACCTAACGTATCCGAGCCGAAAGTTGATTCTCGGCGAAGCGCATAAGAGCAACTTTAGTATTCATCCAGAGTTCTGAAGATGTATCAAGACTTGAAGAAGCATTTTTGGTGGTCAGGAATGAAGAAGCAAGTGGTCGATCACGTAACCGTGTTTAACGTGTCGAAAGCGAAGGTGGAGCACCAGCGACCTGCGGGAATGCTACAATCGCTGCAGCGTACCAGTTTGGAAATGGGATAGTATTTCCATGGATTTCGTTGTAGGTTTGCACGCAGAAGAAGAATGATTCGATTTGGGTGATCGTCGACCGATTGACCAAATCTGCCATTTCTTACCAAAGGAGGTCGACATACAACGTGGAAAAGCTGACCGAGATCTACATCGCGGAGATAGTGCGACTTCATGGAATACCCTCTTCGATCGTGTCGGACGAGATCCGGTTCACGTCTCATTTTTGGAGGGAATTGCAAGGAGGCGATGGGAGCAGAGCTCGAGCTTAGCTCGGCATATCATCCTCGGTGGCGGTCGGGCGAGAGAACGATCCAATCACTTGAAGATTTGTTGCGAGCTTGTGCGTTAGATCACCGAGGAAGTTGGGACGACGTCTTACCATTGGTGGAGTTCACCTACAATAACGGTTTCCATGCGAGTATTGGAATGGCACCTTTTGAAGCCATTGTATGGGCGTAAATGTCGAGGCCTCTTCTTTGTTGGTACCGGAGGCGGCGAAGCGAAGCTGTGTAGGACCAGATATGATCCAGCGGACTACCGAAGATCCGTTTGATCGTAGATCGGATCACGAACATCTCAAAGTCGGCGAGAAGAGTTATGCGGACCAACGGCGTCGACCACTCGAGTTCGAGGAAGGAGAACATGTATTTCTTAGAGTCACCCCACTCTTTGGAGTTGGTCGAGCGATCAAATCCAAGAAACTCACCCCTAAATTCATTGGACCTTACCAGATTCTTCGTCGTATTGGTCCAGTGGCATATCAGATTGCCTTGCCACCATTCTTGTCGAACATCCACGGCGTCTTCCACGTCTCACAATTGCGGAAGTATGTTTCGACCCTCTCATGTCATCGAACGGATGTGATTCAAGCGAAGGGCGACTTATCTTTGAAGCATTACCGGCAAGGATCGTTGATCGGAAAGCCAAACGATTCGCGGAACAAAGAGATTCAACTTGTCAAAGTTGTGTGGGATCGAAGGCGGGAGATGCGACTTGGGAGGCTGGAGGAGAAGATGAAGACTTCGGTACCCTGAACTTTTCCGAGGTAAGAATCTTATTTGCAATTTCGAGGGCGAAATTTTTGAGAGGAGAGATTGTAACACCTGAGGGCGAGATCGACATCGTCTTAGGACGACGTGCTCGAGACCTCGCGTCGAGATCTTGTGTCGAGACCTCGCGTCGAGATCATGTGTCGAGATTCCGTGCAAGATCGCTTTGCCGAGGTCATTTGCCGAAATGAGGAGCAGCGCGGCACTAGTCACGAATCGAGGAGATCGCGTGTCGAGTTGATGAAGTCGCGTCTGCAGGCGATGAGGGCGCATGTCGGTGAGGAGGCCGCGTTCACGAACTCGTGTTAGAACCTTGTGCGCTTGCACGAGCACCCTTGTCGACATCGTGTCGAGATGATAACTCGTATTCTTTCGAACGTTATTCAGCGCTATTATTATATTGTTTGTAATAATTATAGTGTCGGCTTGCCGTTCTCGTCGTGTGTCTAGACCGTTGACCGACAGAGTAGAGGGTAATTATGAGAGAGGAACGATTAGACGGGTAGATGATTGATGGGATTGGCATCTTATAGCTGGAGTTACGATTATACCCTTCTCTCACCAGCTGTATTCACAATCGGTTTTCCCTCAAACACTCATTTCTCTTTTCTTCTTTCTTCTTCCTTCCTTACGCTCACGAGTTTCGTTGTTTTCTCCAGAACTTCCATCGGCGAAACCTTGAGTTCCATCGAGATTCTACATCAACTTTCTTCATCAACCTTGTTCCTCATCATCTTCTCGACATATCTACTTTGCCGACCATCACCATTGAGGTATGAAGAACAGATTTTTCTTTTCCTCTGTACTCTTGTTTAGCGCTACTTTTCCTTCCATTTTTAGCCGCTTTATGCTTCCAAATCATGTCAAATTGATGGGTTTTCTTCTTCACAATATTACCTATCTTTCTAACCGATTAATTGGGCTTGTAAAACAAATTTTCTTCCCGGTTTTTACGCAATCAGCGGTGCCGTAAACTCTTCATTTTCGGTCTATTTCGATTTCTTGTTTTTCGTTTGTTGCTTACGGTTGTTGTTGTTGTCGATCTATCTGTTGAAGCATCGGATAACCTTTTTCATGAACTTTTGATCGAAAACCCTAACTTTGTGTTAGAGGAAAAATATATTTCAGTTCTTGAGTTTTATATTTTTCCGGTTGTGGTTAAGTTTGGGAAGAGAGCTAAGTGTATTAGAACCCATAGATCGAATCGAGTTGTGTTTGTTTTAGGAAGTCGATTCAGAGATCGGGTGATTTCGAATCGAGGTGTACGGAAAGCGAATCCAAGGGCGTGGAAGCGGTGGGATCCGGATCGAGAAGCGTGCGTGTCGAGGTCGACTGAGAAGGTACGTGTCGAGGTCGATTGAGGACGGTACGTGTAGAAGTCGTTGTCGAACTCGTTGAAGACAGCCGTGTCGAGATCGAGTAAGAGAAGTCGTTGTCGAGCTCATTTGAAGACAGCTGTGTCGAGGTCGTTGTCGAGCAACTTTAACTTGGAGTTCGGTAAGGGCGCTTCACATTAATACTTTCGTAGTATGCTAGCGTAAGGGCAACTCCTAGATATCTCTAAGACTTTATTTTTATTGTTATATTTATGTATGGACTCCTTGATTGGTGTCGAGATTGGAATGTTGTGATATGATTGAGTTTTTGCATGTATTTGATATATGATTGAATATATGTTGTGAATGGTGTATTCTTTGTCAGTGCGTTTCTTCATGCAGAATGTTTTATTGCTTAAATGTCGAATTGTGTTTTCTTCATGTTAAGCATGCTCTCTTTATTTGATATGTGATCAAGTAAGTTGTGTTACTCTTTGACATGCGGAGAGCTAATCATCGAGTGAGAGAGCTAGGAGTCGTATGGCGTTTTGAGCCGGACCCGGATAACCGAGGTGCTAGGTCCCTTTTTGTTTATGGTGGATTGGCTAGGCGTCGCATTATCGGTTTGGGGTTGGACCTGGCGATTAATGCATGGTATCGGTTTGGGGTTGGACTGCCGTTTACCTATTACGTCACTTTGGGGATGGACTGCCGACGGCGATATTAGGAATAAGAGTCGAGTCGAGTCTAGAGTGAGATGGTCGAGTCACGTGTGGTGATTGAGATATATTATTGCTGTTTGCTTATATCCTTTATGTCGAGCTTATCTTGAATTGTTGAGAAGTTGACCACTTTCGTGGTGCCTTCAATCCATGACGGTTACCCAGGCGATGTCGAGCGCGAGGAACTCGGCGATAGATGATGCCGAGGAGGAGCTCGGCGAGGACCCGAGTGACGACTGTACTTATCGTGATTGATTGTTTGTTCGACGTATTTCTTTTGATGACTGTACCTTGTTTTCTTTTGGAGTAGTATGTGGTGAGCAGTTTGGGCGGTGTTGTTTTGTTGTTTGAGGGTAGACTGGTGGTCTTACTTTTGGAGCAGCCCCCTGCGTGGGAGTCTGCCGGAAGTACCCCCAGGGTATGATTGCTCTTTTGAAGTCGTCGTACCTTAGGTGTATTTTCTTTATACTTTGCTACCCTGTATTTTGTATACATTATTATTTCGAGTGATATATGTATATGTATGTTATGCATGTATGTTTTATTAGAATTTAAGTCTTGTGTCTTAGTTGCACCATGTTTCGAAAAGCTGTAATTACTCTGATGTGCACGAGTTGGTTTTATAAAAAAAAATATATCGTATTTTTAAAAGGCACAAGAGTTTTGTTTTTAAAACACATCTCATACAGGTTTATGTTGAGCTTGGTGTGTTGAGCTCGGTAAGTCGAGCTCGGTATATTGAGCTCGGTAGCGGTCCGGAAACGGGTCGTTACAGCAGGACTGTTTGAGATTGAGGGGCACATGATGCATGATTTTCATAACCTGTGAGTGTTTGAGCTTAAACAGTAATTTTTCATTCTCTTGAGCGTAATTCCATGTATTTCTCTGCAGAACTTGGCTTGTTCCTTTCCACTTTTGCATGATTTTGTTGCACACACTTATACTTGAGGCAACATTTTTTTTGTAGATAGCTTGAGCCAAATATGCCTACCCATGCATGTTATCCTTTATGTGAGCCCTTTGAGCCTATAACCCACTTTTCTGGTTACTTGAGCCACACTACAAGCCAATACCCTGAAAAACAATGAGTCACTTCTAGTTGGAGTTGGGAGATATGCCTTCTTTGGAGGTATGGTCTTATCTTAAGTTTGGGGTTGCTTGAGGGCAAGCAACATTCTAAGTTTGGGGTGGGTATACATTTGGTATTTATTATTATTATTATTATTATTATTATTATTATTATTATTTCCTTGTTCAAAAAAAAAAGAGTCAAGTACTGAAAAAGAAAAAGAAAAAGAAAATTGAGAAAATGCTATATGAGCCAAAAAAAATGCATATAAAAAATAAAAACAAAAGTGTGCTTAATACTCTATTTTTCTTTCCTATTTGGGGTTTTTATGAAAAAAAAGAAGAAGGTGTGGAACATTAGTGAGGAAAAAGTGTCTCTTAACTCCAACTAGGTTTGCTAGTTCCCAAATTTTATCTTACCTTTACCTAAGCTTCATTACAACTAATAAAGTCCTCTTATAATGTGTGACATTGATATTGCATTTGTGTGTTTAGAAGCTTGCCAAGCTTATGATAGGGATTGCATGTGAGTGATGATGAGTGTGCTTCCTTAAACACTTGAGAGATGAGAGAAACACATAACCTTGTGAAGAGAATGATTGCTTTGTGTTGCTCTTGGTTGAGAATCGTTCGCGTCACTAAACTTGCTTGATTGTGATGCATGAGTGTTGATGAAGTGACATGGCCTTGTGGTGATTGCATATGCCTTGTAGAAAATTTGCGATAGTGATTGAATAGTAGATGAGAGTGTAGAGTTGGGATAACTTCCTGTTTTCCGCTCCAGCCCCTGTTTTTTATTTATTTTCCTTGAGGACAAGCAAAAGATTAAGTTTAGGGTGGTGATAATCCTCTAGATTTTCTAATGTTTCTATCATTTTGAAGTGGAAATCACCTTGTATTCCTACCTTATGCTTTGTCTTTACCTTAATTTATTGTTGACTAAGCATGAATTGTTTGTGAAGTTATTTTGAGCATTTGGTTGATTTGAATGGAAATCTTGAGCATAATAACATCATTTGTGATGTTTTGATTGAAGGTGCTGAAAGAGGCAAGAATGGTGCACAATTTGATAAGTATGTGGTTTCAAACAATGACAAAGAAGATTCTAAAAGCTATATCTTGAGCCACACTAATCCGAATGAGATGATCTTGGTCCTGTTGAAAAGATAAAAGAATTACCTACAACTTTTATGAAGAAGCTGAGACCTGATTCAATCTCTAAGTTGGTGGAATTTATGCTACAAGTTGACAAGGTGACTGTCCCTACTTGACATTTACATGGTGTTTGGACCATATCTGGAGCTACAGGCAGCATAATGAGATGAAACTGGTGCCATTTGAAAGCTAAGATCCATAGCTTCAACTTTCATGAAGACACTTTGAGCTAATTCGGACTTTAAAAGGGTACATAATGCATCACAACTCGGAAAAGATGGTGCAGGAGGGTGCCAAGCGCCCGTGAGGGTGCGCTGTGCCTACTGGAACTCGATTTTTGACAATTTTGGGCGCCCTGCGCCCTAGAATCCAGTGCCCTGCACCTCGTCTCGGCCTGACACTTATTAAAATACACTTTTAACTCATTTTGGGGATTCCTTTCATATGTTCTCACTCCCAAACCCTAAGAGAGCAAAGAGGCAACCCTAAACCTATCTCATCTCCATCTCCCTTGAAGATTCAAGCCTTGGAAAAGACCTTGGAGCTTCAATGATCATCCACCACCTCTCCATCCATCTAGTTCTATCTCTTCTCTCTCTTTTATGCATTTCTAGTTTTTCCATTTGGTTAGGAATGATGAACCTTTGTTGGATTCTTGTGTAATATGACTCTTAATGCTTAATACTTGTTGTATTTGTGTTGATTGAGCAATTTCTTCCATCCTTAATGCATTTCTTTGATTGGCCATCTTAGAATTGATTTTAGATTCTATTTCACAATTGGAAAATTGGTTATTGAGTTGGAATATGAAGTTAATTGCCATATTTGTGATGATTCTAGGGATAGGACTTCATGCTTGTGTGTTCCTTTAAATTCTTGAACTTAATGCTTAGTTGAATTAGGAAAGCCTAAGGAATTAGGGTTCTTGATTTAATCTAAAGGGATTTTTGCTCCAAGAATGGAGATTAGTCTAACTAAGTGAATTTGAACTTCAATTGCATGAATTTGACTTGTATGAGAAGAGGAAAACAAGGGGGATTCAAATCCTAGCCACTTTTATCCATATTATTAGTGCACACCAAGTGTTTGATAGTTGGCATTGTTGATGCATACCAAGTGTTTGATACTTTGATACTTGGTCAATACAAGAAAACCTAAAAATATTGTTTCTTGCTTTCTTTAATTTCATTGTTAATCAATTCAAAACACCAAAATATATTGTTTCTTGTTCAAATAGTAATAAAAATAGTAAGTTGATATTTGACACGCAATCCTTGATGACGATATCCAGTACTTGACCGATTTTATTACTTGCAACGATCCGGTACACTTGTCGTGATCCCATCACTTCCTATAATTCCTCTCTTAAATAAATTATCTCTATTTGAAATCCTATTTTGTAACATCTCCCATAAAAACACAAACACCTTCAATGGCACCATTTGACTCCATACCTTTTAGTAGAACGAATCCCCAACTATATCTAATATCTCCATAGGAATTTCGTACGCTGATTTCACTAAGTAATTGCCGAATGATTCTCCCTTCCACACCTAACTATCCTTTTCACTGTCTCTGAACTCAACTATCTCCACTCCTTCCTTTAATTGTCCTACTAATTTTTCCTCCCATTAAAATAACTTCCTTCTCCACTTCGAATCCCATTCCCACCTCCCTTCAGCCATCTTTCAAAATTCCTTCACGTTAGCATTTCTTTGATTGTAGGTCATAAATAATCTACTATAACGTTCTCTTAACGCCCCCTTCACACCAAGGCTCGTTCCAAAAATAAGTGTCGCCCCCCGCCACCCATCTTTTTACCCTAATGAGATGAAAATCACTTACTTTTAATCCTCACCCCCTCTCTTTTGCCAAGGATAGGCCTCTCCACACATAGAGCTCTGCCTTGCTTTCCAGATCAACTCTCCACCTTCCCCTCCATATTTGCTAGCTAACACATTATACCACAACCGCTTTTTCTCGGTATTCAACCTCCACAACCACTTTCCTAATAATGCTACATTAAACGCTCTCAAATTTTTAACACCCAAGCCCCCTCCTCACGATCTCTACATACTTTGTCCCAGTACTAATGTTATCGCAAAAAAACTAAAAAAAGCGTTCTTGCAAATATGGAAAACCCAATAAGGAAGAAGCTCAGAGTGGCAGTTTGGTCAAACTACATTTTGGGTCTCCTGGACACCTGTAACAGGCCAGGCCTAGCGGATGAATTTTCATTATGAGTCTTTGGAAACAAGGACAAAATGTAAATGACGAGAATATTGCGCTCTATTTAGTTTTGCTCTTAGTTCATTAATTTTTGTGTTAGATGGTTTTCATTGTTATGTTTTGGCAGCATGTTGAGGTATGCATTGTTGTATGTCTCATGAGACACTGCTTAGTTAGGCTAATGTTTTTGGGTCTGTTTTGTTGTAAATGTCGTATGACGTAAGCTTTTTCCTCTTTTATTATGAATTTTTTGAAAAAAAAAAACTTTCAATCATGTAATAGAGCATTATAATATTTATCATTATGATTGTTCATTTAAGACCTCGAGATGAATGGATACAAGCAGTCACTACGCGAAATCCGATAAACAACACAGTCTACCTACCGAGGATCCAACGTATGCACGACCCTGACGTACATAGGCTGAGTCGCATTAATCGATTTGCCAAGAAGGAGGGGGTAGGACATCGAGAGTCCATGAAAGTAAAGAACACAAACAATAATGGGGTAGAATTTATTTTCCCTTCCTACTATGCCTTATTTGGCATCATAGACCAAACATCTTGCATTGAAACCCCTCAACAAAACTCAATTGTTGAGAGACAACACAATTATATCATGAATGTAACCCATAGCCTACTCTTTCACTCACATATGCCTAAGTCTTTTTGCTATTATGCAATCAAGCATGCTATTCATTTCATAAATTGGTTGCCAACCCTTGTCCTCAACATAAAGTCACGTATTGAAGTCCTTCACAACAAACCACCTATTCTATTAAACCTTAGAGCCTTTGGTTCAATGTGTTTGCATGTTCCTAAGCCTAAGGCCGCACCAAATTTGATTTTAAGGTCAAAAAATGTGTGTTCCTTGGTTTAAAACCTGGCACTAAAGGATGCATCACATTTGATCTAGCCTAAAAAATCTATCTATCTCTAGAAATGTTATTTTTTAGGAGAATATATTTCCATTCACCCTTGCCACTTCCATTCAACCTCACACACTTCATAATACCAATACCACATCTGACACTGATTTCAACTTTCTTTTTGAACCTATCACTACTTCTCCTTCACATACACATACTGAGGCCAACTCCTATCCTCAGTCTTCCGTTGTTTTTGCACATAATCCTGATACACCAAACTTGAACACTAATATTCCTTCTCATAAGTCTACTCTACCACCACAACACCAACTGTAACACCTCGCCTAATTTAATTATTTAGCTTCATTAATTTAGACTCTGTTGTGTTTTAAATTGATGTTAGGTAATTAAATTGGGTGTTATGAAATAAAAGGGGTGTGAAAAGTATGGCACTATGAGAGTTTCAAGGAAAATAAAGGGCAATTAGGACTTTACCTAAGCTAAAGAAGGAACATAATGGTCCACCTCTGTTATTTTTTCTCTTCCTCTCATTTCTTTCCCTCTCTTCCACGCCCTCAGCTCTCTCTCATTTCCTCCCTCCCACTAATTTTTGGGTTCTGGTGCAAAAAGGATGAAGAAGAAAGAAAAAAAGGAAGGAGAAGAAGAAGGGGGTGCTAGGGTTCAAGAGATTTGAGAGAAAGGAAAGAAAATAATGAGAGTAAATCATTATTAGCAAAGAGGAGAAGATTGGGAGCTTAATCTTGGGCATTTTCAAAAAATTTGGAGCTTGTCCTAAGTTAGGAAAAGGAAGAAAACGTGAAGGAGGAGAGAAAAGGGAGACCATCAAAGCTTTGTTCAAGTTTTTGGTGATTGTTGTGAGTTTCTTTTCCCTTTAGATGGTGGGCACCCATAAGACCCCCAATAGGGTTTCTTTTTCCATTCTTTTGGTATGATTGTTCGATTTCTAATTTGGGGATTTTGTGAATCATATGACGGGGAAGATGAGTTTGATGGATGTTGCTCATATGTTTGATGATTTTGAGACATTTTAATCATGTTTTTACTTGTGGTTTTGATGTCAAATGTGTTGTTCTAAATCTTGTAATGTGTGATTGCTTGGTTTTGAGTCTTAATATGATTGGATATGGATTGGATTAAGAAGAATTGAAGGTTGGAAGTGGGATTATGCAGAAAAATGGATTTTCTGAGACTCAGAGGAACACGTCTGAGCAGCGCTCCAGTAGCGTGCGAACGAGAGGAAAAAGGGCAAAAGCACTTCAGCATGCGACCAAGCGCGCGATATAGCCAGGAACACGCAAAAACGTGCGGGATGCGTGTTGGCACACGGAGAAATAGAAGCAAAAGGGGTCAGAAGCGCCTGAGCGCGCCCTACGCGCAGTACCCCCAGAGAACGCGCGCGACACAAGACCCAAGCGCAGAAAGTGCTCGCGATGCGTGTCCTGATGTGCTCCAGTGTGCCCTGTGTGACATTCTGAATTTTTTAATAATGTTATAAGGATAATTAAATTATTAATTAGGTGATAAGTGAGTATTAAAAACCTTAATTGGGAATAAAAAGGGGGTTTAAATGAGACTCGAAAACCCTATAAAGGGATAGAAATCATCAGAATAGTCTAGAAGTCCCTAGAAAAGCTTAGAATTGCCTAGAATGTCCTAGAATCTTTTAGAACGTAAGAAACTAGACATTTTCGGAAATGGTCGCTCGTGACGCGATGGAAGAAAATAAAGGAAATCATCGCGACGCGATGAATGGCGGTGAGAGAGTCAATGATCACGCTCGTCCGATGCGTGACACGTGTTCCAGCTCGCGATGGGATCTATGTGTAATTAGCTCACGACACGATGGGGCCAAATAGATCTCTTCTCTCCCCATTTCGTAAGACTCTCCAATTGACCCTTGGGAGTAAGAAGGGAGCTCGGGAAGAGGAAGAGCGACGGGATACAAGCGGCAGTGATCTTCTAAGCCAGGTAAGAGGGAAGATACCTTAATCACTAGGAAAAATAGGTAGTAGAATAGCTAGCATGTGTAGGGGACCTTAACCCCAATAGGGGTTGATAGTAATAACACCTCGAGAGAGGGGTTCTGATATGCAGTGGCTAAGGATAGTCACCGTAGACCTATCAACCAACATAGGTTATGTTTATTTGGTTAATTTATAAGATTAGTAGATAATCGCTTACGCGACGCTAGGAGTAATTTATATGCTGTTAAATTATAATAAATGATGGTTAATGATATTCTGCTTTATGTCTGATATTTATCTGCTGGTTACATATGATGCATGTGAGTCTGATGTGTGGTTTTAGAGTCAAGGGTGACACCCTCTAGTTAGAGGTTTACAAATCCCTATATGGTAATAGAAAGTATTACTATCGGTACTCTGTTTGTCAGTAGTGATAGCCGGGTCGGTGTATCCGAGGTTGGTGTAATTGAGGACTGGTGATCGGACCGAAGATACGGAGTAGTTTGAAGATAGTCGGTTACCTTGAAGGGACCTAAGGACCAGTGATCAGTCCAAAGGTGTGTACTCGGTCATTCGACGAGACTCCATGACTCCACGTCTGACGGGGGACAATCTTGGCCATTCCTCGTATGAAGAATGTCGTCCACTATACACGTGGACGGTACCTCATTCCGGTAATCAGAGGTGGTAACGTATCAGGATGTGTTCCCGAGACAACCAACTGATCTTATTCTTCTGTGCTCTAAGACTGGTGATCGGTCCAAAGAGTATGGCGTGAATGGCCCGCAATATTCAGAGAATTGTGGTTTGGGTTAGTAGGGCGGTGATCGACTGGCTTCGATGTCTGTGTCAATTGGAGTGCGGGGTCGGTGATTAGCCAAAAGACTAGTGACACGTGTCGGTCTGTGGTGTCAGAATAATACGATGTGGTATCTGTGGTGTCATTTGTATCGATAATGTTATGTTGTGCTGTGCATAGTAACAGTTATTTTGCTATACTATTTTCCTGACTAATAGTGGTTGATGAATATCTTACCTCTTTGCTTCTTTTGTTTTCTATATTATTATGTGATGAATAGAAGATGGTCAAGATCAACCTGTAAATGGAGTTTAGGGAGTTTATGGGAAGACTGCTTAGAGGCAGAGGATTGATTATGTATCATGGCCAGTGTGTCTTTTGGTCATCCTTGTGGGTGTAGAGTTATATTTGTATGTGTAATGAATTTTGTATACTTTAATAATAAATAAAATGTGTGTTTGTCTTAAATGTGACCTATTATTGTTTAAGTAATTAAAGTAATACCCTGCCTTGGTGGGGTCTTACACCCTGTCATGTAGAATTGTGATTTTTCACTTTCAAGAGGCTTTTAAGGCTAAGAATACTTGTTTTTAGTATTCTAAATCCTATGGGATCAAAGGCATATCATAGGAATCCCTTAGAAAAGTTATTTCAACATGATTATTGTTTGAAACCTTAAAGATATGGTATTAGAACTATTGAATTTATAATGGTTCTAGTAGTATAGTCGTACAGAGCGGTGTGTCACTGTGATGTAACGACACGTCCCAGCTGTTACAACTAAAGTTGTACCACTACTAGAGAACGATATGCCTCAGCTGTTACGAAACAGTATGAGTGACAGTTATTTTGCTATACTATTTTCCTGACTATTAGTGGTTGATGAATATCTTACCTCTTTGCTTCTTTTGTTTTCTATATTATTATGTGATGAATAGAAGATGGTCAAGATCAACCTGTAAATGGAGTTTAGGGAGTTTATGGGAAGACTGCTTAGAGGCAGAGGATTGATTCTGTATCACGGCCAGTGTGTCTTTTGGTCACCCTTGTGGGTGTAGAGTTATATTTGTATGTGTAATGAACTTTGTATACTTTAATAATAAATAAAATGTGTGTTTGTCTTAAATGTGACCTATTATTGTTTAAGTAATTAAAGTAATACCCTGCCTTGGTGGGGTCTTACACCCTATCATGTAGAATTGTGATTTTTCACTTTCAAGAGGCTTTTAAGGCTAGGAATACTTGTTTTTAGTATTCTAAATCCTATGGGATCATAGGCATATCATAGGAATCCCTTAGAAAAGTTATTTCAACATGATTATTGTTTGAAACCTTAAATATATGGTATTAGAACTATTGAATTTATAATGGTTCTAGTAGTATAGTCGTACAGAGCAGTGTGTCACTGTGATCTAACGAAACGTCCCGGCTGTTACAACTAAGGTTGTACAGAGAGGTTGTACCACTACTAGAGAACGATATCCCTCAGCTGTTACGAAACAGTATGAGTGTAGAGTGAATGTACCACTCTGCGGTAACGACACGTCCCGGCTGTTAAAACGATGGCGTACAGAGCTGTTGTACCACTTTTACAAAATGATATGTCCCGACTGTTACTCAAAGGATTTGTAAGTGCAGAGTTGTTGTACCACTATGCGGTAACGACATATCCCGGCAGTAACAACGACGGTTGTACAGAGCGGTTGTACCACTATTACCGAATGAACGACCCGGCTATTACGAGCAATCCTTGATGTATGGAATTATCATGTTTGCTTTACTGTTTGGACATGAATATTATTGTGATTGTGGCTAGTGTTGGTAAGGGGTCCATGAAGGACTCACTGAGATTTTATAATCTCACCCTTGATTAGACAACACGGCGGGCCTAATTCTCTGAGTTATTTTTTATTTTGATGGTGTACTTGACTCTTTTGTTATTAAGAACAAAGATTGGTCTTGTATTTGTATTCCCAAGCTTTGGACTTAGATGATGTTGAAGTTTTAAATTTTTCGTAATTCTTGTGCTTTAATGTAAATTGTCTTATTTCAATTATTATTAGAGTACAGACGTTACACCAACCAAATAGATCTCAAAGGACACACAATGCATTTGCATACCTCCAGGACTTTCATCGCAACCACATCAGCTCAGTTGAACCATATTCAGTTCCTCACATTAGTAAGTCTACTCATATTGGTAAGTCCACCCTTTACCCAATCTCTTATGTTCTTTCTTATCATTCACACCCTAATTCCCATCGTAAATTCACTCTTTCTATTTCCAATAACATTGAACCTAAAACTTATCAACAAGCTGCAAAGTCACAGGAGGGTATTAATGTGATGGACACTGAGTTAAAGGCACTTGAAGATAATAAAACATGGTTTTTGACAAACTTTCTTGTGCGTAAGGTTTGTATCGACTATGGGTGGATCTCCAAAATCAAATACAGAGTGGACGGTTCCATAATTCATTATAAGGTACATTTAGTTGCCAAAGGTTATACGCAACAAAAGGGAATAAACTGTTTTGAAATAAAGTCGGCTTTGGGATTGCCGACTTTCCACCTGACCCAAAATGTAGGGCAATTCAGTACATAATTTGGAAAGGGGGTAATTTGGTAAATAAATAAAAAGGATATCTAAGAAAAAAACTCTTATAAGGGATGGTTATGTACTTTTTATTTTAATAAAGGGTAAAAAAGAATAGTATTAAAATAATAAAGATGATTTTTTTTTTGACAATAAAATAATAAAGATGATAGAAAATATAAAAACTATAAGTTATAATCTAAAAAGTTACTTGAAATAACATCTCAAAAAATGTTATAAGCTAGTGAAATAAACTTATTCAGCAAATACTTCTCCTTTGGTCAAACAAGCTTATAAACTAATTCAATAAACTATAAACCTATTTTAGTCATACCAAACAGAGCCTTAATTCTTTCTAATTTTTCTTAGAAATGAGGTTATTTAATATTTATTACTACATCTGGTCCCATATATAAAAGAAGAAGAAATATCAAAACCAAGGAACTTCATTCAATTTTATAATTTTGAAAAATTGTTCCAAATATAACATTCACATTAAATATTTTACACCTACTTATATGGAGAATAGATGAATTTATAGAAACATGAAATAAGGGTATAAAAATCTAGCAATAAAATATCTAAAAACTTGTGACATTTTCTTATAATTAGGACCAAATTTTTTTAAAACTTTTTTTTTTATATATAGAACCGGAGTTAGTATTTTTTAAGAGAGTTTAAGGACTTAGTCTAAGCTGTTACAACTCTTTTTTTTTTTTTTTTGAAACACATGACTCATGTTCTTGAAACGCAAAGACTACGAACATGTCACCTTTAATTAACTCCTTTTAATGAAAGAAAATTTTGACGTTTTAAATTTTTTTTAGAGCGCTTATATAGTACTTACATATTACCCACTAATAGGGTTCTCACATCTAAAGATGGTTCAGCCCGAGAAAGTCTCACAACTTAAAGAGCGCTTATATAGTACTTATATATTACCTACTAATGGGGTCTTCACATCTAAGGATGTACATGGGTTGGGTCGACCCAATCAAATATGTGGCCCAACCCGATCCAAAGTGTTTTTACCCAAACCCATCTTAGCTCGGGTCGAATATGAACCGACCCAATCAAACCCAGAGTAGTTTGGTTCGGGTAACGGATTTTTCATTTTGAACCTGCGAGACCAACCTGGTGACATGTCATTTAATATTTTAATATTTTTTTATACACTTTATAACAATATCACTTACACTTGGCGACCATGGAAAAAAAATTCATCTGGAGTTAAATTATTTATACTTTTGAGTTAAATATGTCTTTAAACCCTATTAAATTATAATTTTTTAAGTTTAGTCCCTGTATGCTTTTTTAATCCCTATTTTTTATAAAGCTGCATGTTTTTAGTCCTTCGAGAGACTAAAAAACATGCAGTTTTGTAAAATATGAGGGCTAAAAATGGATAAATTTTTTACAAGAACTGAACCTGAGCAACTCGTAATTTATTATGGACCAAAAACATATTTAACCATTTTTTCCATTTTGGAATTTTAAAAATTGGTTTTGTATCTCATGACTCACGAGCCAACTGAACTCACTGGCTCATGATCGGGTTGGTTTGTTTCGGATTTTACAGGAAAAAAAAACTATGGGTTTTCATTCCAACCCAAAACGAGAAAAATTGATTGGTTCAGGCATCAGGTTAGGTCAAAATCGACTCAAACTAACATGTGTACACCCCTACATATCAGCAGTAGAATTCGAATTCACTTCCTTGTGGGATATGAGATATATCATTGCCAACTAGACCAACATTCGTTGAATTTAATTAGAATTTGATCATAATGTATTTAAATATTAACTCAAATAATTTATTAAAATAAAGAAAATATTTGACATAGATTAATGTACTTATTGTTATAGAAATTTCTTTTTTATTTACTTAATCGGTGAAGAAAGATATTATTTTGAAATTATTAAATTAGTCATTATGAAAAATGATATTTAAAAAATGCTTAATTTGTTTAAGAATATGTAATTTTTTTATTACCTGAGCAAAATAGTATGAGAACAAAGCAATCAACAGCAAATAAACACATGTAAAAAATACCAGAATTAGATAATATTATTGATAGCCAACGAAAATTGGTCAAGTTGATAAGTATTTGACTCATATTTCACAAAAACGTGAGTTTGAATCTCAACGTAAGAACTCAACTCACCTCAACTTTTTATTTATAAAAAAAGATATAATATTGTTGATTTTATTTTGAACTAATAACAAATATGAACAAAACGGCTTAACGAGGAAGAATATTTGAAAGGTCAACGGTCGGAGCGGTTATGTCTGTATGTAAAGCGTGATCTTGTCTTAATTTGTTGTGGCTTGCTACCTAGCTGGAGGCAGGAGACAAATGCAGAGGCAGTGGAATATAAAGCTGCATTGCCGGTGGAGAAAGAAAAGGCCAGGCCTCTATGAACCAAGGGGTGATGCTCTGCTCTACTCAGCTTCATATATAAAAAACGTATAAGCCGCGGCTGCTGCTGTAATTTGCTTTTTCTTAGTTGTTGTAATATAATATCACATTTGCTTATGCACGTTTTTTTGGGTGTAATGAGCAAATGATATTTGTGTTGAAAGTTGGCATCAATTTGATTAAGATTTTAATCCAATATCTTTATCACAAGAGTAAAATTATTTCCATCTTTTTATTACTAAAATTATTTTCATTTCTTAGTAGATACACAACCAAGCAATATAAAGGCCCCTTTACTTCTCTTCAATTGTTTTTTCTTTTATTTTTATTTTCACTCATTTCCACTAAAACTAATAAACATTAGGGAAAACAAATTTAAGCATTTTTAAAAATTTTGAAAATACAAAAAGACTGTTTTTCTTGTTTTTGAAAATGCATTCTTCCTAACTAGTCTTTCATTTTTTTTCTATCACAATTATTGATCGTAAGAGTTTTTCAACTTTTTGTTAACAATTTAAAATGAATATAAATTTTTTTAAAAATAAAAACTAAAAATGTTGTTAAAAAGTAAAGGGGGTAAAGTTTTTTACATAAAAGAATGTATCCTATCCTCATATCTCTATTGACATTGACTGCCAAAGATACTATGGTTTGTCAGAGATGTGACATATCTTATTTTCAAAAATATTAAAAGCCATTCTATTTTATCATCCAAATAAAATTTTATTTTCAAATTTTCTAGTTTAATATAATTGATCTCAAACACAAATAAATTTTATACGAGAAGGGATTAAATTATACCAAAAAAGTTATACCAACAATTATATTCGTTCAATAACATCTCATCGGATAAATATTTTTCACTAGTGCAAAATACACCTAAAATACATATTTATAACGCTGGTTTTGCGGATAACCGGCGTAACATATAACGCGGTGGCATTTTTGAAATTAAATGATGAAATTGTGAGATCTATGGCGCCGGTTTTAGGGTAAAACCGCGGTCGTATGTAAAGCGATACCTATGGCGCCGGTTTTAGGGTAAAACCGCGGTCGTCTCTCCAACAGCTATGGCGTCGGTTTTACGTTGAAACCGCGGTTGTATGTAACGCGAGACATATGGCGCCGGTTTTACCATAAAACCGGCGCCATATGTGTAACCCAGTGTTAAAAAATTGTGAGACCTATGGCGCCGGTTTTAGGGTAAAACCGGCGCCATATGTTTCACAACCGGCGCCATATGCAAGGTCAAGGGGTGGGGTGAGATTGCGGTCGACGAGCGAGGGCGCTGCTATGGAACACAAGCGAAATCGGCGACCAAAGGATGGAGTAACCCTCGAGAGGAGGTAAGGTTCTTCATCCGAGCTAGGATGGTTTGCCGGTCGGAACCGAGGGCGCTGCTATGGAACACAAAGCGAAATCGGCGACCAAAGGGCGGAGTAACCCTCCGAGAGGAGGTAAGGTTCTTCATCCAAGCTAGGATGGTTTGAATAAGAGCGGGAAGCGTCGGGATTAAGGAAGGAAAGGTAGGGCCAGGGAGCACGGTGATACTGCGAGTCGATGGGAAGAACCGGAGAGACATGCTCGTTGAGAGGTTTATACTACCCATTCGGGCTCACGAGGTCATATCCGGTCGGAGGATTCTGAGCAGAAGTTGTTGTCGAAGTGGCGATGTCGTCGGTGACTTTGGCAACCGAATAGGTGCACCTAATGCCATAACGGTTATAGCCTCGGGATGTAGTCGAGGACAACACCTATGGCGCCGGTTTACGTTGAAACCGCGGTCGTATGTAACGCGAGACATATGGCGCCGGTTTTACCATAAAACCGGCGCCATATGTGTAACCCAGTGTTAAAAAATTGTGAGACCTATGGCACCGATTTTAGGGTAAAACCGGCGCCATATGTCTCGCGTTACATACGACCGCGGTTTTAACTGAAAACCGCGGTTGTATTTCTACATATGGCGCCGGTTTTTAGCTAAAAACCGCGGTCGTATCCTTTCTTAAAAAATTAATTTCCCTCCATATCTATTAATCTCTCACTCCCTCTTTTCGTCACACCGTCCTCTCCCTCGCGCCGTTCGTCTCCCTCTGTAGTCCTCTCCCTCTGCCAGTCGTCTCCCTCGCGCAGATTCGTCTCCCTCTGTAGTCCACTTTCCTCTACACCAAAAGCAGATCATTTTCCTCTCACCTTTCGGTTTAAGTCGAGATCGCATCAAGGGAGGAGAAAGAACCTCTTGCTTCGTGGTCTCTCTTCCACCGACGCTGCACCTTGCTTGGCCTGTCTCTCCTCTCTTCTTTCTTCCTTCGTCGCGGGTCTCCGGTAGTGAAGGCGGTCAACTCCTCGCCTTTCCGCCGTGAGGTCGTGACACTCCGCATTGTTCTTGTGATTCGCATCGAATCCACGACTTATTCTTTGCTTTTTGCTTCATCACCGCTGAATTGTTCTCACTGATTTTTCCATCATGGGGTTGTTCTTCTGCTGATAAGGTATGTGGGTTTTTCCTATAATCTCTGCTTTTGCTTTTCTTTGCTTGTTGGTTAATCTTCTTTTGAAAAGCTTTTTGGGTTTGGCTTGGTGGGTTGTGGGGTTACATTGATGATGGGTTTGGTTTTGGGGTGAGTTTTGTTAATTAAGTTTCGAATGATGAACAATTAATTGATGTGGATGAGTTTGTGAATAGCACACTATATACAAACATGTCAATATTAGTTAAATATCTAAGCATTTTAAAGTGTGTGTATATTATTTGAGAACAATTATGGATCGTAGTTGGATGCAAAAACATCGTTTAGGTGATGAGTATAAGAGCGGGTCGAAGAGTTCTTACAATTTTCCCAAGCAAATTTTCCCAATCAAACAACTTTCTATTGTCCTTGTGTTAAGTGTTTGAATGGACCAAAACTAAATGTTGAGGAGATCACGGAATCATCTTCGTACTTTTGGGATTTGGCAAAGATATACGACATGGACTGGCATGGTGAAGTGTTAAACAAGTCAAGTGTGTCCACAAGAGAGGAAGTTGATGTAGATATGGACGATCGACTAGAGGACATGATTCGTGATATTGGACCAGTAGTCTTTTGGCGGGCACATGTGTATGAAACTCTATGTAGCGACAAGAAAGAACCTCTGCATCCAGATCGCAAAAATTTCACCACGGTTGTCGGTGTCTTTGAAATTGTTCAATCTGAAAGCGATAAATGGGTGGGTGACAAGAGCTTTCTTGAATTGCTTAAAGCTGTTGAATGACATGCTTAGATAGAGAACACATTGCTTAAAAGTAATTATGAAGCGAAGAAGATATTATGTCCGATGGGTGTGGAGTATAAGAAAATACACGCGTGCGAAGGATTGCATATTATCTTGGAAATAGCATGAAGACAAAGAAGAGTGTCCAAGTGTAATACACCACGCTACAAAAAGAAGGACAGTGATGATAGTTGTGATGATGTGAGCAAAAAAGGTCCTCCTGCGAAGGTGTTATGGTATCTTCCAATTATTCCAAGGTTTAAGCGACTGTTCGCCAATATAAATGATGCAAAGAACCTTAGATGGCATGCAGATGATAGGAAATGTGATGGAAAGCTTCGCCATCCAGCCGATTCTTTGCAATGGAAGAGAGTTGATTCATTGTTTCCGGAGTTCGGCAATGAGCCAAGAAACCTTAGGCTTGGACTTGCTACAGATGGAATGAATCCATATGGTAACTTAAGTAGCATCCATAGTTCATGGCCTGTTCTCTTAGTAATTTACAACATGTCTCCTTGGTTGTGCATGAAGCGCCAAATGCGTTATGCTATCTATGATGATTTCCAGGTCCAAAACAATAGGAAATGACATAGATGTTTATCTAAAACCCTTGATTGATGACTTGAGAATATTGTGGGCGAAGGCATTGATGTCTTTGATAGGTTTTCGGTGAAGATTTCAAGTTGCGTGCCATGTTGTTTTGCACCATCAACGACTTTCCAAAGATATGGGAACTTGTCAGGGTATAGTGTTAAGGGCATAAAGCATGCCCTATTTGTGAAGATGGCACATGTTTCTTTCAACTGAAAAATGGGAGGAAGACTTGTTACCTTGGGCATAGAAGATTTTTGAGGACGTGATCACCCGTATCGCGAGGTTGAAAAAGGCTTTAATGGATGTCAAGAGAACGAAATTGCTCCAAAAGCTTTAACCGAGAAGAAGTTTATCAACGGGTGAACTCCATCAATGTTAAGTACAGGAAAAACAAGAGGAAAAAACATTCTTACAGTGAAAAACATATGGAAGAAAAGGTCGGTGTTCTTTGATCTTCCATCTTGGTCAAGTCTTGATGTAAGACATTGTATTGATGTGATGCATGTGGAGAAAAATGTGTGTGATAGTGTAATCGATGCGCTTCTCAATATTCAGGGCAAGATAAAGGATGGAGTGAATGCTCGTCTAGACCTTGTTGCCATGGGTATAAGAGAGGAGTTAGCTCCTCGGCCAAGAGGTAACAAGACATATTTGCCACCGACTTGTCATACATTGTCAAAGGAAGAGAAAAAAGGTTTTGCGAGTGTCTACGTGGTGTGAAAGTGCCACAGGGTTACTGTTCAAATATAAAGAGTCTTGTATCAATGACAGATCTCAAATTAGTTGGCTTAAAATCTCATGACTGTCACGTCTTGATGCAACAATTACTACCAGTGGCTATTCGTGGCATCTTGCCAAAAAATGTTCGACATGCCATAATTAGATTGTGTTTATTTTTCAATGCAGTATGTAGCAAAGCTATTGACCCTCAGAAATTGGACGAGTTGGAAAATGAGGCTGCTATCGTTTTGTGTCAGTTGGAGATGTTCTTTCCTCCATCATTTTTTGACATCATGGTTCATTTAATTGTTCATGTAGTCAGAGAGATAGAGTATGTGGCCCGGTTTATTTAAGGTGGATGTACCCTATTGAGCGATACATGAAAATATTGAAAGGGTATGTGAAGAATCTATATCGTCCCGAAGCATCTATTGTTGAAAGTGTCGTAGCGAAGAAGCCATTGAGTTTTGTTGATTATTTGTCGGAAGCGGCTTTGTAGGGCTTCCCAAGTCTCGTCATGAGGGAAGATGTGAAGGTAAGGGCACACTAGGTCTAAAAACTAAGAGCATGGGTCGAGCGGAAGTGTTGCAAGCACATTCGTATATATTGAATAATATTGATGATGTTGAACCTTACTTGTGCGCTCACAAAAATCATGTCAAGGCCAAAAATCCTCGAATGAATGAAAATTGGGTGTTGAAGGAGCATAACAAGACATTCATACCTTGGTTTAAAGAACAGGTTTTGAGTGATGATCGCTTACGAGACATTAACATGGCTAGCACATGATCCTAAATTTAATGTCTTGACGTGGAGAGAATACGATATCAACAAATTTTCTTTTTATACAAAGTCACAGGATGACAAGAGCACCGTACAAAACAGTGGGGTTATGGTTATGGCTTCTTCTATGCATTTCTCTAGTTCAAAGGATAAAAACCCCGTTCTGGCATCCATAGCCTACTTTGGGGTCATTGAAGAGATTTGGGAGATCGATTATAATAAATTCAAAGTGCCTGGTTTTAAATGGAAGGGGGTTAACAGTAACGGTGGTGTACAAACCGATGAATTAGGTTTTACAATGGTGGATCTTGATAAGGTAGGTTATAAGGATGAGCCTTTCATCATGGCAATTCATGCAAAACAAGTGTTTTATGTCAAGGATCCTTCTAACAAAAGGTGGTCTGTGGTTCTCCAAAGAAGAAGTATGCATGAGAGTGATGAAAATCAAGATTCAACACTAGATATCAATGACACCCCTTCTTTCTCAACACAAAGACCCATCTTCGATGATGAAAATGAAGTAGGTGATGTATATGCCACTCGTGATGATCATCAAGAAGGGATATTGGAGGACATTCAAACTTAACTGCCAAAGAATTTTATAGGTGACTACATGTTTGTTAGATTATCCATAATTAATATCATTAGATTATCCGTTATAATTATATATATTGATACATGTTTGTTAGATTATCTCACATTGTTTCTCACATTTGTTTGTTTGTTTGTTTAAACAGGCATCATATATGGCTGATCCATCCACATCAGAGTCCCCCAAAAAAAGGACTAGAGGTGTTACCACTACATCACAATTGAAAAATAGACTTCTTCCTGGTCAGAAGTTTTCTATTGAATTTGATCCAGATACTGGGCGACCTTATGGTGATAATGCAGCTAGCTTCTGCACTTATTTGTCGTACATTGCACGAAGCAAGACCTCCATTCTAATACCTAAATGGAGAGATGTCCCTGAAAAAACCAAAGATATGATATGGGAAGATGTCATGGTATTGACCTTTATCTCTATTTGTATACAGATTTGTATTTAGCTTTATTGATCCCTGTGTGTATGTATTTACTAACACCACCATTTTGTTATGTATTGTAGGATAAATTTGATGTTCCCCTTGATAAAAAGTTTAGGGACCGATGGTTGTCCTATGCGGGTGAGCATTGGAAGGACTTTAAGTCTAAACTCTCCAGGACATTTATATTTGGGAAAGGAGACAAAAATGGTTGCACAAATCCTTGTCAGAAGTATAATTTCCTTTCAGAGGACATATGGAATGAGTTTGTTAGGAGCCGCACGGAAGAAGCGTTTCTGGTTAGTTTGAATTATGTTTTTTAACTTGGCTAATATAATTTTTTACTTATTTTATTTTGTGGTGTGTTACGTTATTTGTAACAGAAAAAAAGAGAAAAGGGAAAGACAAATGCTGCAAAGAATATCTACCCCTACCTATTGTCTCGTGGGGGTTATGATAGACTTGAGA
Source organism: Calophaca sinica (assembly GCA_037113605.1). Lineage (NCBI taxonomy): Eukaryota > Viridiplantae > Streptophyta > Magnoliopsida > Fabales > Fabaceae > Calophaca > Calophaca sinica. The sequence goes on from CM073737.1 coordinate 16,176,604, forward strand.
AGAATGTAATAGCACACAGAAAGAAAGCCTTGCAGGAAGAGGCTGGAGATGAAGCCTTGGAATCCTCCAAAACCAAACCGGTATGAGCTATGGGCTATGGCTCGAACAAAACCATCGAGGATCTTATACATCGATCTTGTGGCCTCGATTGCTTCTAAAATTGTAAGTGTATCTTCCTTTTAATATTATGTGATTTGTAACCAATTTAGGTCGATCGATCAACGACTTCGTGATTGAATTTGGTTGTAGGAGTCATTGGTTGAAGATGAATCTCGTGGTACTTTTATTCCAACTGGGCGTCAAGATATCTTGACTATCGCCCATGGAACACCCGAGCATTATGGTCGTGTTCGCCTTCTTGGTCGAGGTGTGGGCTTTAAGAAATACTTGAGGAATTTCACGCAATCGATCAAAGCAAGTGGGCGTGGATGCCATGAGACATCGATCATGCAGGACCTTAGTCAAATGTTTGAAGCTAAGTTTGAAGCTTACAAATCCCGATTCAAGTCGGATGTGGAAGCCCAACTAACTCGAGAATATAGTGCCTTCTCCTAAAGCCACCGCGCATGTCGGCACTAAGGATAGTTGTTAGCGAGGAAAATGAGGAGGATCCTAACGATGACATTTTAAGGCGCATTGGTCACATGGCTTTTGATATTCCCAATGGACAAGTTGGGATTACCTTAGAGCATGATGATCTTCCAATTTTTACATTTTCGAAGGACTTAACGGACTGTCGCTCGGTGATGACTTACGGCTTGCCAATCAACACTTGCAATTATGGTCGTCGTAAGTATTAATTAACATATTTGTATATTTTTAACTCGTTTGTATCAAGTATATATAATTAACATTATTTTGTTTCAACGCCTAGGTATCGTGCATCGTATATGTATTGAACAACATCAATGATGTATATGAATTCTTGGATCCAACGTTGATGGTTGTCAAGCCCAACCCAAAACAGCCTAATGACTCTGGTCAAGCTTACATCTTTGGATAAGCTAATTGAGACAAAGATGTTTTCTTAGGACCGCACGTGCACAAGTGAGTACACTTTTATTCATAGCATACGTTTTTCTTTATGTGTTTCTAATATACATTTATTGTTGTTACCTAGCAATCATTGGCAGTTGATTGTCATTTGTCCTAAACATAATCTCATTGTCTGGATATGCTCACTTCATCAAAGGCCAAGCCTACAGATTAAGCGTGTCCTTGAGGGGTAAACTTTTAATTTAGTTGTCATACTTGTGATGTCATATATGTATTTATCTTATATATATAACTTATATTATTTTATCAGAGCTATGGTGGATTATAATAGTAAAAAAGGTCTGGGACAAGAAAAGAAGCCTAATTGGAACATACTCATGGTAAGTAGGTTGTCTTTATATGATATTTTCGTATTAAAAGGCGTATTAGTTATGTGTATACATAATTTGTAGTAATTTACATTGCCATTTGTAGGCGCCTCCCCCAGCCACCTCGTGGGGGCGTGGCTACTATGTCATGAAGACCATGTTGTCCATTGTCACAATGAGGATTACATCTGGATGGGATTTGGTAATAAAACATTTCTTAACTTGTTAATTGATCTTTTTTATACCTTACAATATTTGAAGTTAGTTAATTAGATCTTTTTTGAATTGAACTTGTAGTTATTCGATGGTTGTAACCCATACAGTCCTGAAGAAATTGTTGAGATTCGAAAAACTTGGGCACGCTTTTTTGTGACTAAGATTGAGGAGCAAAATCTAAACCCAGAACCACCAAGACGCCGAACAAGAAAAGCAATACAAAAAAAATGACATGGTGCGATAAAATTTGAATGAATTGTTTTTGTACTATTGCTTATGTTAGATAATTGTTTTGCCTTTAATTGCTCTTCATAGTTTACATCCTTCAATGCCTTTGTGGATAAATGTATCATGTGTTATGCCTTTGTGGATCAATGCCTTTATTTGTTTTGGAAGTTATGTTTTGTGAATTCTGTTTGTGAATATTGTATATATCCTGTGTGGATAAATCTTTTGACCAGTTATGTTTGTGAATTCTGTGTGGATATTGTTTATATCCTGGTACCGGGAAATTTAAAAAAATTTATAAAAAAAAAATTATACCTCTGGCGCGGTTTTGTTATAAAATCGCGGTCAAAAGTGACCTCTGGCGTCGGTTTTCACTAAAAATCGCGGTTGTAACTTTTTTTTTCATATTTTCAAAGTGACATACTGGCCGGTTTTGTTAAAAGCTGCGGTTAAAAGTAACCTCTGGCCGGTTTTCCATAAAACCGGTTAAAACTGTTTTTAGTTTTTCAAATTTTCAAAGTGACATACGGCCAGCTTTGTTATAAAACCGCGGTCAAAAGTGACCTACGGCGTCGGTTTTCACTAAAAACCGCGGTTATAACTTTTTTTCATATTTTCAAAGTGACATACGGCGCGGTTTTGTTAAAAACCGCGGTTAAAAGTGACCTCTGGCGCGGTTTTCATAAAACCGCGGTTAAAACTGTTTTTTCGTTTTTTCAAATTTTCAAAGTGACATACGGCGCCGGTTTTGTTATAAAACCGCGGTCAAAAGTGACCTACGGCGTCGGTTTTCACTAAAAAACCGCGGTTATAAGTATTTTTTCCGTTTTTTCAATTTTTTTTGTCCTTTTACGTCAGGATTTAACGTCGTTTTTGTTAAAAACCGCGATTAAAACTTACTTATAACCGCGGTTTAAAAACCGGCGTTACATGTTTACACTTACAACGTCGGAAGCATTGACGCCGGATTGAAAACCGGCATTAAAAGTCCAAAAAAACCGCGATTAAAGGTAGTTTTTGCACTAGTGTTTTAAGATCAACTGTTGGATTGAAAGTTACAATCATATAGATCATATCTGTAAATTTTAACGTTAATTTGTAATTATTTGTTATGTCATCAACATGCGTCAAGATTAACGTTATTTGCAATTACATTGTTGACGTTAATCTTGATGCATTGTGATGACATAACAAATTATTACATATTAACGTTAAAATTTACAGATATGATCTATATTATAGTAACTTTCAATAATATTTATCTGTTGGTGTAACTCTTTGAGTGTAATTTGATCCCTCCTCATTTTATACATAGTTTTTTTTATACAAAGTTGATTATTCTTCTAAAATCATTTTTTGTATAAAAATCTTAAACAATCAGACCTATATATCATTTAAATATACTATTTAATTTACGTATCCCAAAAAACAACTTGATCAGTTTAAGGAATAGTACAAATATATGTCATGGACAAGAAAATTAAAATTAATTGGTGGGAGAATTTCTTTGTAGTTTTCTTTGTTCCTAAATTTTTTTCTCTCCGTGTGAATGTTGATTTGGAATCATGAGAAACTGCTAATTAAACTGCGTCTTCACAAACTGTTTGGCTTAGATTCGGGATAGCTTAGAATCACTTCTCGAAATAAGGGGACGTTTGTTATAGCTTTTTTTTAGAATAAAATCACATTTTTATATTAAAAATCATTTTTTTAATTTTAATTGTGTTTGTTTCAGATTTTTTAGAAAATAATTTTTAGGGTAAAAATAAAAAACTAAAAAAAGTAGCTTCTCATTCATAAAAGTTGAAAAAATGATTTTTATGATCCTAAACAAACACAAATTAGCTTCTGATTTTTTTAAAATCTATAAAAAATAGTCCCTAGATTATTTTAAAACGTAATCACTTTTTTTAAGCCGTAACAAACAGACCCTAAAATTCAGGCGAACATAATCGAAAATAATTGTTCATGTGTTTGGGTTGCAAAATCGCGGTGGATAAAATTGATTCTGGATAGCTAGAATCAATTATTTTTTAAGCAAGACTTTCCTAACTTTTGTGTTGAATAAAATCAATTCTGACTATGAAACCCACAAAATTCTTTATATTTACTCATCAAAAGTGATTATATTTTTTGTCAACCAAACGAAATCAAATTTTTAAACACACTTTTAAAATATCAATACTAAACATAAATCATTTTTTAAACTTAATTTTCTTAAAATCAATTATTTTAACGTGAATTCTATCCAAATCTAAAATTTACGGAACCAAAGGGATGACCATATGGGCTTGGCCCGCCGGCCGCCAAAACGGAGCAGGTGGGGTGGGATATGTTAGCCCGTAACCCCGCATAACCCACCCTGCCTAGCTCGCCAACCCGATGGGCCACAGGAGGGGTGGGTCAGCCCGTCAACCAGCCACTTTTCAAAAAATATATTTTTTTATTATTATTTTTAACCAATTTTATTAATTTTTTATTTTGGACCGACTAACCCGCCATTTTGGCCAATTTTATGGCAGGCTAAGGCGAGCACCCGCCACTTTTTTGAGCCAAAATTCATTTTTTTTGTTTTTTACATTTTTAAGGCGGGCCAACTCGCTGGCCCTCCAACCCGGGGTGGGGCGGGCTGGACTTACTTTTTCAACCCGCCACTAATTAATGGGCTGGCCCACCTTATCCTATTTTTGACGGCCATTATTAAATGCACTTCCACCTATTGAGTACACCCCCAAATTAACGAATTTTCTAAAACACCCCTACTCAAAATCTTACGGAATACAAAAATAAAATTTTCCTTATCGAAAATTTGAATTTCCGGTAAAAAAAAAATCTTTAACTGAAAATTCGAATTTCCGGTATACAAAAGAAAAAAAATTTGTGTACCGGAAATTCCGTATTTCCGGTAAACAAAAAAAAAATTGTGTGCCCGAAATTCTGAATTTTGAGTACACAAATTTTTTTTTTACCGAAATTTCGGAATTTCCGGTACACAATTTTTTTTGTTTACCTAAAATTCATAATTTCCGGTACACAAATTTTTGTCTTTTCTGCTCCCTTTGTCTAACTCTCATTTCATCGTTTCATAGTGGTTTGTACATTTTCCTCTTGTTTTATTTCACGTATGTTCCCTTTCTCTCCCTCGCTCCCCCTTCCTTCCTCAGACCGCCACCGCCATCAGCGCTTCCCTCCCCCACCAGACTGCAACCCCTCTTCAGACATCTCCGATCTAATCTCCTATTGCTCCCAATTTTGCAGATTCGAACAATCTAATATTAGGTTTTGCCATATCCCTTTTCTTTTTCATTTGTTGTTGGATTCATTATTGAGTACATGCTATCGTGTTTTTCTCCTCGATCCTTTTCAATTTTATGGATTATCACAGTGATATTTGAATTTGCGTTTCTTATAGATTTGGATCATTCTTTCATGCATTAGTTTGTGAAAGACAAAAATTTGTGTACCAAAAATTTTGAATTTCAGGCAAACAAAAAAAAAGTTGTGTACCGGAAATTCTGAATTTTCTGTAAACAAAACTTACCGAAAATTCAGAATTTTCGGTACACAAATTTTTTTTCTTTTGTATACCAGAAATTCAAATTTTTGGTAAAGTAAAGAAATTTTATTTTCTTACCGAAAATTTTTGGTAAGAAAAAAAATTATTTATTTTATCAAAAATACGAGTATTTAGTACTAAAATTTTGAGTAAAATATTTTGAAAAATTCGTTAATTTAAAAAATATACTCAATAAGTAAGAGGTGTATTTAATAATGGCCTTTTTAACATGCTCATGACAAGCCGGGATGGGACGCTTTGCCATCCCAGCCAGCTAACGTTGGTAAAACCGGAAACAGCTGCTACATCGATCCATAGTGGAGTCGCTTAATTTGTTTGGATGTTGGGTCGCGTTGTGTGGTGGTAGAAAGAGAAGGAATTTATAGTACATGTTAAAGCACCATATTTTAATTATTTTGTTTGTACAGCTACTAGTACTACTTTTGTCTTGTTGTCTCATTGTAGTAGGCTTTTGTTTTTTTAACAAACTAGTCGTATACCCGTGCATACGCACGGGACGCGTCGCGTTGCTTACTACAAATATTTCTAAAACTAAAATAGTAATTAGTATGTCTTTTTGACATAGTAATTAGTTTAATTTTTATAATCAGTATTTGAGTTTTTGGAAAAAATATCAATATTTTAAAATATTTATTAATTTAATCTTTAATCTTTTGTAAAAGTTGTTTAAACCTACTTAAAAAGAAATTAGAAATAGAAAGTAGTTTATTATTATAGGCTTGAATATTTCATAATTAATTGAGTATACCCCGTGTTCAGATTTTGCAGGATGTTTAATGGAAGCTCATATATACGGGAGATGTTGTAATATAGATCTACTACCAATATGCTATAAGTTCTTTATTATTTTATTAAAGGATACCCATTCATTTTTTATAACAAAAGATACCCTGCCAATTGGTTCCGTACCCATCAACCTATTTAATGGCTAAATTGATCATAGATGAAAGAAGGAATCTTGCTCTCTCATTACTCTTTCTTTTTCTTCATCATCAATCATGTGCTTTGTGTAAGATTTCAGAAAGTGAACACACTTGCACAGAAATACCTAACACACTTGCACTTGAAGTGTAACTAATAGAGGCGCAGTATCATTAGAAAGTGCCAATTGCAGTAGAATAATCATAATATTAATAACAATATTTTAATATACATAACACGGCTAACAAAATGAATTATATACGAAAGAATAATTTGTTCTGCATAAAGTTTAGGATTCTATCAGCAATATGGACATGCAAAAAAGTACACCATGATCCTCAAATATTGATTAAAAATAATAACACTAATTTTGAAAGAGGAATACAAACACCTTTCCAGTGCCTTATTACCTAATGATACAACTATAAGTATTGTATCTTAAAAGAGTACATACATATCCTTATCCTGAAATATGGACAACACAGTGAACATCCCTTCAAAATATACACTGAATATGAGGCAGGTCAGATCCCATATTTTGCTATAGCATAATCACTGTAACAATGTCACTTCAATGCCACCATTTTATACATGAACATCAGTAAACACAGAAGAGAAATCTGTCAGTCTTAAGGACATAATGACTTGTTCTGTTTCGCTTGGATCTTTTTCATCTTTGAGATCATCTTCATTATCCCCGTTGTTTTGCTAAAGATGGTAAAAAACACTTATGCAAGCCCAATGCCAAATTACTACTTCGTTTTCCTTGGCACAAAAGAGAAAGCATTTCCTGAGATATGATGGGATCACTTTTCATAATGTTATTGCCAATGCAAATCACTTTTCTTCTACCCAGTTCAGCTTCCAATAAATAGTAAATAACCTTATCCACAATAGCAAAGATCACGTCTTAATACTTAGTATATTATAATTTATCTTAATAGCAAAAGATAACTCTTTCGGCACAAATATTGTTAGTATAAATATCAGTAATTATAATTATAATCTATGCGTAACCTCAAATTAATGAAACCATAGCTCAACTTAGGAGAACAATGAACATCCTCCCAAATAATTTTGCCAAGTTGGGACAACCTTTCAAAGTTGGATTTGTCCAGAATTTTACTTCCTCCTAGAAAACAGAACCAAACAGAACCAAAATTAGAGTTGAAAAGTGGATAATAAAATCAGCCAAGAATCTGGATATGGTCAGTCAAAGCAAATTGTAATCACATTAAACAAAAAAACCAACCAATGGAAATAACATTTTTCTAGCAAATGAAACTTACTGGGTCCAAATCTCTTAAATATTGAACTCAGTCCTGTAAAAGAAAACATAAATAAGCATCTATCAGGCCAGTAGAAGGAGAATAGGTAGAAGCAACAGTGAAGTGAAAATGAAGAAACAGAAGATGCAAAAAAGGCATGGGGTAAAAAATTATTCATGGCATATATCTAAATCAGTTCTTAAGGGATAAATCCTTAAACAATTTGAGATTTAAATCTACACGAAATAACCAAGACACTCAAGTCTTTCCATTATTTTTCATTGTATATTCTCATGTAATCTAGAGTAATATAACTTCAGGTATAAGCACATTTAAATTAATGGACCTCCATTTTGTTACTTGGTAGCTGCAGGTTATGTCCACAGTGAGTTATATGAGTCCAACTTGTGCTATCAACAGGGGACATGGCTATGAATACCTTTCTTTTACATCCCCAGAACTTGTAACTTGCCCACATACATGTACCTTTCACATGCTTTTCTTTTCAGCCAATACATCTTCTCTACAAATACATATATAAATACAACATAATTGGCCAATAATACACAAAATAAAATATATAGACTCAAACACTTTATCAAACAGAGTAATGCCAAATCTTACAGAATTAGATATCGGGTGCAGCAGTAAATTGAAGCATCTACAAAGCTGATGCAAAAGTTGATCCAAAACAAAACCCATGCTGCATGGTTTCAAAGTATAACTAAAGTGGCAACCTTCCTATAGAATCTGAGTAACTGATTTATTGACATATCAACATATTTCCATCTACTTTTTACTAAATATCTCTTAATGAAATCCATCATATAGTTCTGCTTGAAGTAAGGAAGACTTGCAAGAAATTAATAAATGATCTATAAGATTAGGACTCTTAAAATCACAAGGAATAATAAAGCAAATTCCCGATATATACTCCAAAACAGATCAAGATCTTGCCCCACAAATGGATGGAACATAATCAAATTTTTAATGAAACACCACCTGCAAGAAATATTAGAACATATTTACTGCATCAACACAACTTTTTTGTTTGATGCTTTTATGTTATCAAAAAGTAAAAATAACCTCAAGTAGCCATTTGATAAGCTTCATTATTTATGTCAAAGACATGTGATAAATAAGATAAATCTTGAAAAATAAAGACAACAACTCATTTTTAGATATTGTTCTGACATGTGATAAATACACCAAGTATAAAAGGCAAATCAGCTTGGTCAAACATAACAGAAATGCAACTCAGATACATTTTCCTGTCATAATGAGTCCTAACCTCGTCAGATACACATGTCAAAAAAGCCAAACTGAGCTATGATGAGACCTATCAAAAAAAAGATTAAGAACCAAAGTATTAAAATTATTACATAAATAACAAATCATTTAAAAATTAACATTGACATAAACATGAAAACCATGTGAAAATCACAAAAATAGAGTAACAACAACCACAGCTATAATTCGTAGAAAATAAAAGAAATCAAATATATTTTATACTAAAAACATGGAAGCATGCATATTATTTCCCATCAATAGAAAATGTAAGATAAAAAATAAGGGCATACAAAAGTAAAATACCCCACGAAAAGGAAGGTTCCCAGAGAAGATGAAAACAAAAGAAGTACGTGAGCCATTTTTTTTTTTGGGTGAAGAAGTTGTTTTGAGAGTGTTTGCTGGGAAACAAAACTAATAGGAATGCACCGAAGTAGAAGCAGTAGAAGAGAAGAGGAAAAGCCCCAATTTCATGAACTCAAACCTCCGATGCAAACACAAAATAACGCAACGACGTAGAAGCAGCAGAAGAGAAGAGGAAAAGCAAAAATTTCATCAACTCAAACCTCCGATGCAAACACAAAACAACGCAACGAAGTAGAAGCAGCAACGAAGGAAGTAGAGGCAGAAGCAAAACCTGTAGATGGAGAAGAGAAGAGAAGACCAGCGCTATTGAAAATCTTACCACCCGATTCACAATCTGCCACAAAACACACAAAGTTCCCACCTTTAGCAGAAACAAAAATAACACATACCCATTTCCAAATATAGATTCCATGGAAGATGAAGAAGGAAAAACAAAAAAAAATATCTGAGAAGGAAATGAAGAGGGAAAATGAAATTAAGAAAGAGATGGAGAAAGGAAAAAAGGAGAGAAGATGAGAAAGAGAGTGACAAAAACGTGAGAGATAGAGAGAGAGAAAGAATCTGAAATTTAAAATTTGAAAGAGAGAGAGAAAGGGAAGTTTTTTTTTTTTTTATTATTATCAGAAGAACGTGGAGAAAATGAACTGTAACAAAATTGAAATTGTGTTGACCAAAATACCATTAAAAAGGGACACGTGTCACATACTCAATTAAGGGTAAATTTAGGATTTTAACAGCCCTAAATTCTCCTAAATTGAAATGATCAGCAGGCTTTGTCCTACTAAACAGATAAATAAAAGATAGCATTTATTCACAAAAAAAAAAAAAAGTCTCCAAACTGAATGAATGGCAAAATTAAGTTCCGCATGATGAAAGGCCAATATTGGGGGTTATTTACCTTAGAGGTGTATTTTAACTCCAAAATTATCGATTTGGTGTAGTCAGAAAAAAAATTCCCTGTCTGGTGTAAGTCGAGACTAACAATCTCGACTTACTTTTTTTTTTGGTGTAAGTCGTGACTGTTGGTCACGACCCACCTATTTTTATTATTTTTTTAAATTATATTTTTAAATTACGAAAAACCTTAATTTTCATGAGTTAGATTTTTTTTTATTTTTTTTAAAAACTAGGATAAAGTTATGGACGATGAAAGGATCCAAAATATAAATTTTAAGAATTTTTTGATAAAATTTGGGTCCAAAAGATAGTCCAATTAGTACTGTCGGGTGCAGAATGCTGTCCAGAATTTGGTGAAATTTTAAATCTAAATTTTAGTCATAGCCTATTATGATATAATATGTTTGATCTATTAATTTACTTTTATGAAATTCACTCACTTGATCATAGTTTAAAAATAGTTGATTGAATTGATCATAGTTTAAAAATGGTTGATTGAATTGATCAAGTGAGTGAATTTCATAAAAATAAATTAATAGATCAAACATATTATATCATAATAGGCTACGACTAAAATTTAGATTTAAAATTTTACCGAATTCTGGGCAGCGTTCTGCATCCGATAGTACTAATTGGACTGTCTTTTGGACCCAAATTTTATCAAAAAATTCTCAAAATTTATATTTTGGATCCTTTTATCGTCCATGACTTTGTCCTAAATTTAAAAAAAAAAAACCTAACCCATAAAAAATAAGGTTTTTCTTAATTGAAAAAATATAATTTAAAAAATAAAATAAAAAAGGGTGGGTCATGACCAAGAGTCACGACTTACACAAATCGATAATTTTAGTGTTAAAATACACTTCTGAGGTAAATAACCCTCTTTTGTGTAAGTCGTGACTCTCGGTCATGACCCACCCTTTTTTATTTTATTTTTTAAATTATATTTTTTCAATTAAGAAAAACCTTATTTTTTATGAGTTAGGTTTTTTTTTTAAATTTAGGACAAAGTCATGGACGATAAAAAGATCCAAAATATAAATTTTGAGAATTTTTTGATAAAATTTGGGTTAAAAAGACAGTCCAATTAGTACTATCAGTAATCGCTAATTCGGTGAAATTTTAAATCCAAATTTTAGTCGTAGCCTATTATGATATAATATGTTTGATCTATTAATTGATTTTTATGAAATTCACTCACTTGATCAATTCAATCAACCATTTTTAAACTATGATCAATTCAATCAACTATTTTTAAACTATGATCAAGTGAGTGAATTTCATAAAAGTAAATTAATAGATTAAACATATTATATCATAATAGGCTATGACTAAAATTTGGATTTAAAATTTCACCAAATTCTGGACAGCATTCTGCACCCGACAGTACTAATTGGACTATCTTTTGGACCCAAATTTTATCAAAAAATTCTTAAAATTTATATTTTGGATCCTTTCATCGTCCATAACTTTATCCTAGTTTTTAAAAAAAATAAAAAAAAATCTAACTCATGAAAATTAAGGTTTTTCGTAATTAAAAAATATAATTTAAAAAAATAATAAAAATAGGTGGGTCGTGACCAACAGTCACGACTTACACCAAAAAAAAAAAAACCGTGGATGCCATTCACGACTTATTTTTTTTAAAAAAAAAGTAAGTCGAGATTGTTAGTCTCGACTTACACCAGACAGGGAATTTTTTTTCTGACTACACCAAATCGGTAATTTTGGTGTTAAAATACACCTCTGAGGTAAATAACCCCCAATATTTAGACTGTTTTCCTCCTAATCAAAAAAAAAAATGGCCAACATTTAGACGTGAACAAAATTTCTATTTATCCTTTTCTAGTAAATTTGGCTTTAATTTTGTGGGTTTTATGTTAAGCATCATTAATTATTATTTTTTTCTTTTTAGTCGATCAATTTCCTATTTAGTAGGAACAGAGAGATTATATACATAAAATAAATAGAAAATTGAGTAATTAATAAGAAAAAATGGTTAATTAATGAGTCTTAACCTGTGTAAGATTGTACGTGTTAGAAAAACTGTGATTTTACACATTATTTTTATACGTGTGCAATATTGTACAGGTTAAGGTTCATTAATTGCTCACTTTTTTCTTTATTAATTAATTACTTTTCTATTTTGTGAGAATAGGAATTACATATGTTATCAAAACAAAGAATTGAAATTACATACATAAAAAAATAGGAAAATAGATAATTAATAAAAAAGTAGATAATTAATAAGTCTTAACCAGTGTAAAGTTGCACACGTTAGAAAAATATTTTTTATAATATTACGTCTGCATCAATTTCATTTTTAGTAGTAAAAATCATAGATAAAAGACGCACATTTTGATGGATCCGGCTCCTCACTTTAGAGAATAAAGTAACTAATCTCAATAATTGATGAGAAAATCAATAGTTGGTATTAACTACACATATATAACAAATCACTCTTGATTTTCTTATAAACGGTTAAATTATTTACTTTATTCTCTACCCATTTTAAAGGAACAAAATTCCTTTTTGATATAGACATTCCTTCTCTATTCTTTTAATACAAAGAAAAAAGTGTTTAAGGAATTATGAAAATGGTGCGGAAAAAGTATTACACAAGAACTACATTTTTTTTATTATATAATAAGGTTTTTTGTTTGCAAATTGAGACCGCAAATTGTGAATATATCTTGTTTTTGTCTTACGAAGGAATCTATGACATAGTTTCTGAATGAAAGACAAATTTGCATGCTGATAGCAAAGGTAATATTGCATGATGCTGTGCTTTTATCGGATTATACTATGTTTATTTCTATTTGTAAGCCACGTTTAGAAAGAAAAAAAAATTATAAGCCCTCTAAAAGTTACTATAAGATATATTAATTACCGTAAAGAAAGTTGAGATGGAATATTGTTTGTACTATGATCACACATTGGACTTATTTACAATCTCATGATACAATTATGTAATAATTATAAATGACCAAATCAAATCAAATCAAATCTTTGATTAGCACCTATTAATTTAATAATAAAACAACATGTTAAATATGATTTCTAACACTCCTTCTCAAGCTAAAGTTTGTTAAGCTTTAAACTTGTTACACAAAAACTGCATTCCCCTTCAAAGCGACTAGGCCAATGGGCTAGTGTGAGTCATAACCAATATAAGGCACCACCAAAATGATCGTTGATAGGAAGAGAAGACGCCACCGGAATGGTCATCGGCGGTGGTAAGAGAAGGCACCACCGGAGTGGTCTTCGGTGTGAAGAGAAGACACCATCGGAATGGTCGGCAGTGGGAATAGAATGCACCATCGGAATGGTCGTCGATGGAAAAGAGTCACCACTAATATGATTTATATGTAGAAAAAGAGTTACCACCGGAATGATCGTCGGTAGGAAGAGAAGTCACCACAATATGATCCATTAGTGAGAAGAAAAAAAAGGCACCAAGGTGGCACCAAAAAACTGAAGGGTGGCACTACTGGTTGCAGATTTTGATCATAGAGTTTTTAATTGTATTCCTGATTTTGTTTTGAATGCCTGCAGGGCAGATATTGCTAAGACTTGGTTCCTTAAGCCTGTTAATCTTCTGCTTGTTCTCAAGCAAAATAAATCAAAAACCAGGGGTTGGAGCGAAAAATATGAAGTTATCCCTACTCTACACTCTCACCCATAGCTCAATCACCATCTCAAATTTTCTACAAGGCATATGCAATCACCACAAGGCAAAGTCACTTCGTCAGCACTGATGCATCACAATCAAGCAAGTTTAGTGACTCAAACCATTCTCAACCAAGAGCAACACATAGCAATCATTCTCCTCACACGCTTATGTGTTTCTCTCATCCCTCAAGTGTTTAAGGAAGCACACTCATCATCATTCACATGAAATCCCTATCATAAGCTTGGCAAGCTTCTAGAGACATAATTGCAATATCAATGTCACACACTACAAGAGGATTTTATTGGTTGTAATGAGGCTTGGGTAAAGGTAGGATAAAATTTGGGAACTAGCTAACCTAGTTGGAGTTAAGAGACACTTTTTCCTCACTAATGTTCCACACCTTTTTTTTTTCCACAAATAAACCCCAAAAAGGAAAGAAAAATAGAAGATTAAGCACACTTTTGTTTGCTTTTTTTTTCTCTTTTTTTTTTGTATATGCATTTTTTTTTGCGCATATACCATTTTCTTAGTTTTTTTTTCTTTTTCAGTGCTTGAATTTTTTTTCATTTTTTTTAAACAAAAAAAAAGATTAAAAAAATACCAAATATATACCCACCCCAAACTTAGAATGTTGCTTGCTCTCAAGCAACCCCAATCTTAAGATAAGACCATACTTTCAAAGAAGGCACATCTCCCAACTCCCACTAGAAGGGACTTATTGTTTTTCAAGGTATTGGCTTATAGTGTGGCTCAAGTAACCAGAAAAGTGGGTTATAGGCTCAAAATGCTCACACAAAGGATAACATGCATGGGTAGGCATATTTGGCTCAATCTTTCTACCAAAAAAAAATGGTGCCTCAAGTATAAGTGTGTGAAACAAAATCATGCAAAAGTGGAAAGAAACAAGCCAAATTATGCAGAGAAATACATGGAATTACGCTCAAGAGAATAAAAAATTACTGTTTAGGCTCAAACACTCACAGGTTATGAAAATCATGCATCATGTGCCCTCAATCTTAAACAGTCCCGTCATATCAAACAAGCAAGAAAGATCCACAATTATACATTATTTTTAAAATTTAAGTGGATCACACAGAAGCTTATATCTAACTGTTAACAGTTTTCAAGCATGGGCAAGAAATGCAAGAAAAAATTACTATAATACAACTACTCAAATTAGGTGACCACCACCCCAAACTTAATATCATGCCATGTTTCTAACCCAAAGTATTAAAGCTCAAATAAAGAGATAAGGATCAGAAAACTTTTCCACAAGAAGAATACTGCATGAAGCATAACAGAGCCGGTAGTCAAGATGGTGAGGTCACTGTTTCTACACACATACCTCTTGCCTCTTTCTCTTTCTCTTTTTGTGACCCTGAAAAATGAATTTTTGTCCAGCCTCTCCAATTATTTTTAGTTCAACCAAGAAAAAGACAAAATTAAAAGCTAAAAAAAATGAGCATAATAAAGCATGAAATCAGAAAATTGCTTGGGCTGCCTCCCAAGAAGCACTTATTTAACGTCATTAGCTTGATGCTTCAACACCCAAGTTAGGGTGGATAATATGACACAAAGAATACATCACCCTTCTTCTTTCTTTGCATAGGCAGGAACTCCATGAACTTGAGATATAAATGATTTTTCTTCCATGCCCTCTCAAGGTGGAGGATGATGAATAAGACATTGAGGGTATCTAAAAATTGATCAAACTCCTCATCCCTCTCTTCCTTGATACTGAAATGATGAGAAAGAAAATTGATTCGGTGGTGAATATCTTGTTGGATTTTCACGTCTTCCCAAATTTTGGGAATTTTTGCTTCCCTACAAACTAAATATTCATCCAAACGCATCCTATTTCCTTCATCATCTTTCTTCTCTAATTCCTCTTCTCTTGGGCCATGTTCATCTTTTGCACATTTCTCTTCTAACTCAATGAATTTAGCTCCATTAGCATTTGGGATGATGTCACTCTGTAGATAACCATGAAACATTTCTTCTAATTGCTTGACCAGTTGCCAAACTTGAGCATCTAGATTTCTGATGGAAGCCTCTTGATTTCTGGAGCGTGTCCTTGTCTCTTCCATAAAAGATGAAGATTGCATAGCCAATTTTTCAATAGCAATTTTCCATGGCTGCTTTTCTTCATCGGATGGTGAAGTGGAAGAGCCTCATTGTCCCATATTTGGCATAACATCATCCTTATAGTAGTCATTTGGATGATCTCCTCCCCATTATTCACAAAAGTGAAGTTCAGCATGTTGCTCATATACATAGTCCTCCGTATAAAAGACCTCATATTGTTCCTCACAAATGTCATTTATATTATCTCCCCCACAAAAGTCACAATTAAGTGGGAGGGGTTGGATGACCTTCACTTGCATAGCTTGGAGTTAGTTAGACAACAACTCTAATTGTTGAGACATACGCTTTTTCTAAACAAGAATAGTCAACAACTTCAATTGTTCAGACATAAACTTTTGCTGATGAAGAATAGTGTCTGAAACAGATTCCATGGCTTGAAGTGGATTTACTTGAGTTGCACAACATCAAGAGAAGTGATAGCGATTTGGGAAAATAGGAGATTAAAAGAAAATAAAATATGCACAAGCAAGAAAAATAAAGGTTCAAAGTAGTAATCTCATAGGCTAGATGATACTTGAAATAGAAATCCCCGACAACGGCGCCAAAAACTTGATAGGATCACGGCAAGTGTACCGGATCGTTGCAAGTAATAAAAGCGGTTACGTACCCGATATCGTCCTCAAGGATTGCGTGTCAAATATCAACTCACTAATTTGATTACTATTTGAATGGGAAACAATGTTTGGTTTAGTAGACAATGAAATTAAAGAAATCAAGGAACAATATTTTTGGGTTTTCTTGTATTGACTAAATATCAAACACTTGGTGTGCGTCAATAATATCAACTATTAAACACTTGGAGTGCACAAATAATATGGGTAAAAGTGGCTAGAATTTGAATCCCCTTTGTTTTTCTCTTCTCATACAATCAAACTAAATCCCAATATAAGTCAAATTCATGCAATTGATGTTCAAATTCACTTAGTTAGGCTAATCTCAATTCCTTGAGCAAAAGCCCTTTTAAATTAAATTAAGAACCCTAATTCCTTAGGCCTTCCTAATTCAACTAAGCATTAAGTGTAAGAATTCAAAGGAACACATAAACATGAAGTCTTATCTCTAGGATCATCATAAATATGCCAATCAACTTCATATCTAGGATAACAACCAATTTTCCAATTGTGAAATCACACTTAGAATCAATTCAAAGATGGCCAATCAATGAAAAGCATTAAGGATGGAAGAAATTGCTCAATCAACCCAAATATAACTAGTATTAAGCATTAGAAGTCATATTGCACAAGATTCCAATAAAGGTTCATCATGCCTAACCAAACAAAAAAACTAGAAATCCATAAAAGAGAGATGAGAGATAGAATTAAATGGATGGAGAGGTGGTGGATGATCTATTGAAGCTCCAAGGTCTCTTCCAAGGCTTGAATCTTCAAGAGAGATGGATTTAGGGTTGCCTCTTGGCTCCCCTAGGGTTTGGGAGTGAGAACATACGAAAAAGAAGGACCAAAATGAGTTAAAAGTGTGTTTTATTAAGTGTCAAGCTGAGATGAGGCGCATGGCGCAGGGTTCTGGGGCGCAGGGCGGCCAAGATTGATAAAAACGATTCCCAACAGGTGTAGGGCGCCCTCCTGCACCCGTTTTTCATGTTGTGCTACCTTTTTCACTTCTTTAAAATCTGAATTAGCTCAAGGTGTCTTCATGAAAGTTGAAACTATGGATTTTAGCTTTCCAATGGCACCAGTTTCAATTCATTTGGACACCTAAAACTCCAGATATGATTGAAGCATCGAACATGTGTCAGGTTGAGGCAGTATCAACTTGTCAAAGTGTAGCACAAATTATCCCAACTTAGAGAATGATTTAGGTCTCGAGTCCATCGTCAAAGTTGTATATAATTCAATTAGATTTTCAACAAGACCAAGATCATCTCATTTGGATGAGTGTAGCCTCAGATATAGTCTTCGAATCTTTTTTGTCAGTGTTTGAAACCACATTCTTATCAAATAGTGCACCATTCTTGCATCTTTCAACACCTTCAATCAAAACATCACAAATGAGGTTATTGTGCTCAAGATTTGCATTCAAATCAACCAAAACCTCAAAATGAATTAACAAATGATGCATGCTTAATCAACATTAAATTATGGTAGAAACAAAGCATAAGTTAGGAATACATGGTGATTTCCACTTCAAAGAGAATAGAAAAATTAGATAATCCAGAGGATTATCACCTGTGACTGGTTGGTGTGATTTTGTGGAGAGAGAGGGACGTGCGAGAGAGTTTGGTTGTGCAGGAAAATAAAGAAGAGAGACAAAAAAAATGGGTAGGGCCCACACACATTTCTTTTCTTCGCTGGAATGAGAAGAAAGGCAGGAGAGGCGCTTTTTTTTTTTTTACTTTTTCCATGTATACCCTTATTCTCTTTATATCTCAAATTATTTAATTTTTTAGTCAATGACATTGATGTCTTTTCAAAAATAATCAAAACTTTCTCTATTCTCTTTTTCTCTTCTCTTTCTCTTTCTCTTATTCCAATCAATACCCCAAATCTACTATATGTCTCACATTTTTCTCTCTTTTCATATTCTCTCTTCACAATTTCTCTTGTGAACCAATCACAACCTAAAGGTTTGTGATTTGTTTTTTCCTCATGGGGTGTAACCCCTTGTTGTCCACACAAAAAAAGCGTTAAATATGTTTTTAGTCCATATAAAATTTTCATTTTTTTGTTTTAGTCCCTGCAAAATTTTCTTTTGAATTTTTGTCCCTCAAATATTCTCCGTTAGTAACCTTGGTCTCTACTGTTTAGTTTTTGTTTATGTGGCTAACGGTTGTCCTAGTCATAACTACCACATGGACATTTTAATTGAAGTGGCGTCCAAGTGGCAATTGACTCACCATTTTTATTATTATTTTAATTATTAAACATATTTTATCATTAATTAAACCACTTTAAACCAAATAATTAAAAAACCAAACCCCAATCCCAAATTTAATCACTGAGCCGCCTCAACCCCATCCTTTTCCCCCACTTCAGACCAGTTTTGATTCAATGTTTATTGATTATGTGTGCTTATTTATTTTAGGTTCAATGACTTTTTTGGTCCCTTAACTTATTTTAAATGTTCACTTTGGTCTTTTAATTTTTAAAAGGTTCATTTTGGTCCTTTAATTTATCTCTGTTACCACAAATTAGTCATTTCTGTCCAAACCGTTAAGTCAAGTCAACGATCAGTCTTATGTGGACGCGAGGTGGCAACTTTGGCTGACGTGGACAAAGACCACCATTGAAACCCTCCCTCCCTCCACAGCTAGCTTTGAGTCTTTGGACCCATCTTCTTCAACCTCCCACCACCATCAATAAAGAAGTAGAACCCTGAAGGAAAAATAGGTTTATTTTGGTCACCACCCCAACCATGAAGGAAAAACCAGGATCAATCAAACACCAAAATTCCTCTCCACCCCAAAAACCAGGTTCATTTTCCTCATTCTTCACCAGTCTCTTCCTCCATTTTCTCTCCACCACCCCAAATTCCAGAATTTTTGCAAAAAACACAAATCAAGCAAACGAAGTCCCTTCGCCTCGAAACCCTTTTTGCGAGGACCGCTCCGATCTCACCCCGGACCTAATCGAAACCTGAAGTCCCTTCACCTGAAAACCCTCAAAGTCGAAATGGCCACGATCGGAGGAAGAACCCGCAACCTTCTCGTGGTTGCTGCTAATAAAGACCACAACATTGAATCGATTTTTTTCCTTCAGAACTCGCTTAGATCCTTGCTTGACCGTTCCAATAGTTCTAACGACAGATCTGGGAAATTTGATTATTTTTCTTTTGTGGAATTTTAGACCTGGTTATTGGGGTTCTTGATTATTGGGTTTTTTGGGGAATTTTTTTTTTGAAGAATTTTAGATCTGATTTTTTTTTTTGGGTTCTTGATTATGTTTCTGCTTGATGAAGTTCTGGATCTGAACTTCATTTTATTTTCGTTTGTTTATTTTCTTTTATTTTCGTTTGCTTGAATTGTATTTTCTGCAAAAAAGTTTGGAACATGGGGAGGTGGAGAGGAAATGGAGGAAGGGGGTGGTGAAGAATGAGGAGGTAGCTAAAGAGAGTGAAGTGGCTGAAGAGGTGGCATTACACGTACGTACTTTACTCACCACATCAGAGCCACGTATTGCATTGAGATGAGCTAGTGTGACTGTCTTAACGGAAGGACCAACTTGGATAAACAATAAAAAATTAAAGGACTAAAATAAACCTTTTAAAAATTAAAGAATCAAAATAAATATTTAAAATAAGTTAAGGGACCAAAAAAGCCCTTTAACCTTTATTTTACTTGTAACCCCGCACGACAGAATGTTATTCTTTCTGAATAGGGAAAGCTTAAAATAATCAATGACGGTGTTACAATTGCTCGAGCCATTGAGCTTTCCGATGCAATTAAGAATGCAGGTGCCATGCTAATTCAAGAGGTCGATCATGGTTGTTAGGTTTCACCTCAGGTTCAATGGATGAAAATTTTGAGACAAAAATAACCATAGATGTATTTATTGCGAGTTGCAGGTAAGATGAATGATTTGGTTGGTGATGGTAATAGCACTGCAAGTATCTTGGCTCGAGCCATGATCAAATCTAGACTATTGGAACAGCTTTAGCGGGGAGCTAATCGGGAGCTTAAACTTTATTTTTCTTAGGTGGCAGCCACCTGTACGCGTGCGTCTCTTTATTTTTGAGCTCCGTCAATCAAAGAAGCAATGGTTGCAAAAAATTAAGCAATGCCCAAATTATACAAATCTCAAGTGTCCTTTTAGAACCCACATAAAAAAAATAAACAACCCAAATAAAGCTTGCTCTTAGAGGTTGCATTTGGGGCTAATCCTATTTCCTTGGTCAAATTGTTGAAGAAGAGGAATGGGGTGTGGCGGCTGAGTGATTAAATTTGGGATTGGGGATTGTTTTTTAATTATTTGGTTTAAAGTGGTTTAATTAATAATAAAATATATAATTTTATGGACCCCACCTTAAAATAATAAAATATATTTAATAATTAAAAAAACAAAAATTGGGAGTCAATTGTCACGTGCACGTCACGTCAATTAAAATGTCTACGTAATAGCTATAATTAGAATAACCATTAGCTACATAAGCAAAAACTTAACACCAGAGACTAAAGTTACCAACGGAAAATATTTGAGGGAAGAAAATTTGAAGGAAAATTTTGTAGGGACTAAAAATAAAAAATGAAAATTTTACGAGGATTAAAAACATATTTAACTCAAAACATAAAAAATGGAGTATATTGCAAGCAAAAAATCTCTCAATAATACTCCTTCCATTCCAAAACATTTGATGTTTTACAAATCCAAGACTAAATTAATGTAAATTTTCCAAACATACTCTTGATTCCAATTAATACTATGTGTTTATTACGATACTATTGTAGTTACTAAGCCAATAGCTAATCACTTATTAATAAGAATGATCACATTATATAATTTCTAGACATAATTAAATAAAAATATTTTGATGTAAATATATACTATTTAATAATTTTTTAATAAATGTGTCATAATCTTAAAAATCAAATGATTTAAAATTGAGTGAGTAACATATTTAAAAGTTTAAACTTACCTATCCCTAAGCTAGCTGCCTCCTTTCTTTACACATGCTAGGAATAGACTTTTTCGAATGGCGGAGCTGCAATTATTTTGGCTCGAGCCATGATTAAATCTGGACTATTAGCAGTTGCATTTGGGGCTAATCCTATTTCCTTGAAGAAGGGGATGGAAAAGACCGTAAAAGATTTGGTCAAGTTCTTGGAGAAAAGGGATGGGGTTGAGCCGGCTCAAAATGATTAAATTTGGGATTGGGGGTTTGGTTTTTTAATTATTTGGTTTAAAGGGGTTTAATTAATGATAAAATATATTTAATAATTAAAAAATAATACAAATGGTGAGTCAATTGTCAATTGTTAGCCAGTAAGTAAAAAACTTAACAAAAGAGATCAAAATTACTAACGAAGAATATTTGGATGACAAAGGGCCTATTTGTTTTAGATTTTGGGGCCAAAATGTCGTTTGCAAAACAGAGTTTGTCAAAATCTCCCTCACACCTTCTTTTTGCAATGGGCGGTTTGGTGCCTCGGGAAGGCAAATTCGCTGGAATCTCGATAAGGAACCGCTAAACTAAACATTTTATAGGGACTAAAACAAAAAAAAATGAAAATTTTGCGGAATTAAAAACATATTTATACAAAAAAATAAAGGATAAACTAAAAAAAAACATATTACTAACAATTTTAATTTGACTCTCGTCAAAAAAAAAACAATTTTAATTAGCTAATTACTCTAAGGCGGCGTCTAAAATACAACACTAAAATGGGTGCTGTATGGTGCAACATTTCATTTTATCAAAAGAAAATAGGTGTTATACGGTACGACATTAAATATAAAGTTGTATGATTCGTTTTTCGACGTTTTTGTAACTTTACATGTTTAGCTGAAATTTAAATCAGGTCCTCATCCTTTTACCCAGCTATCACACAGAGAAACAGAAACGCAGAAGAAATACAACGAGCTTCTGTGTTTGGAACCTCCCCGCGCCGCGCCGCACCTCCCCGCGCCATGCTGCGCCGCGCCGCCGTCTTCAGCAAAGATCACCTCGTCGGGACTGCCACGTACAACATCCACTCTACGCTGTTTGCACAGTCTTCCTCCACCACCACCGAAAACGGGGAGTGCCTCCGTTCCTCGCCACTGCTCCGCTCTCTCGCCACGCCGATCACCTTGTGCTTCTTCTTATTTTTTGATCCTATTGCACATGGATATTGGGGTTTCTAAAGCAATTTTGCTTTTGCAATTTATTGATGAATCAACAAATTTGTCTCAGTGCTGTCGAGAGAGTCAAGACAATAAATCAACAAATTTGTCTCAGTGCTATCAATTTTAGCAATATGCTGAAAACAAAGAAAAAAACCAATTGCTTCAAAAAAAAATTAAAACAATAAAAAATTTAGCATATTTTCGGTTCAAAAAATATATATATATATATTTTTTTTTTCTACGTATTTAACCGTAAATATCATATTTCTATATTTCATGTTCAATATTTCCAGTTTTATTCACCGCTCTGCCTCCAAAGACCATTGCAGGTCCTTTTCCCAACATCTTTTGAATCTTGTGAAATGTTTCGGCTCCTCCCAGCATCCTTTGAATACTGGTAAAATAAGTAAGCACAAATATAAGCTTTCCTTAAAAAATGTTTCCCTTCCCTTTAATGACATTGTCCAAATTAAAGGACAAGCCAGAGAAGAGGGTGCCCCATCTATTGAACCGTAAATATCATATTTCCATATTTCCGATTCTATATTTACATAACGCAACAATTTTCTATCTTGCTAGAAGGGCGTGGCTCTGTTGTTATTCTCTCGCAGGCAAAACCTAACAACAATATTGAACGATGGTGGATGAAGTGGCCGATTCACGCACCTGCAACAGCAACAGCAACACTGCAGTACCAACGATGACGCTTCCGCTAGCAAATTGATTGAACGGCTGGAATTGTTTGATGAATTTGAAGAGTGGTACATGATGCAGGAACACTACTGTGTGGCTTATGCAATCAATGATGCCATGGGTCTTTTTGGGGATTTTGGTTTTGTCAATAAGAAGAGAGAGCTTGCTTCCTCATGAAGAACGAGGATACACTCCCATAGCATATATATCATATTATTATACTTGTAACTGTTAACTAATCCAGGAAGTAGTCATGTTGGCACGTGCCAACTCACTCTGCTGGGAATATTGTTTGTTAAAAAGGTTTTCTTAGAAACTTGTTACGTATTGTATCAGAATTCAGCCCCAAGAAAAAAAAAAAAAAAAAGAAACTTATGTTGCAACAATACGAGGGCCTCCTTGCAATTCGGTTTAAATTTCACTTAAACCTGTAAAGTTACAAAAACGTCAAAAAACGAGTCATACAACTTTATATTTAATGTTGTTCTGTGCAACACCTATTTTCTTTAGGTAAAACGAAATGTTGTACTATACAACACCTATTTTAGTGCTATATTCTAGATGCTGTCTTATTTTAATAAGTATTTTTATGTATTTTTTGTTAGGTACCAGAGTATCAGAATGGTGTCACACAACTAAAATAAGAGACGAGAAAATAAAGAAATGAACACACAAAATTTACGTGGAAAACCCTCAACAAATAAGGGAAAAACCACGGGGCAAGACCAGAAGAATTTCACTATGTGGAAAAATATTACAAGAATACCTCTCACAAAATACCTCACAAATACTCTCACTATACTCTTGTTGAGTATAAGAAATAATAAAAGATGAGAAGAGAAGAAGATTTGGGATGATAATAAAAGATTTACTAAGCCTCCTTATATAGGCTCCAAAGCCTTCACCAAAGCAAGAACCCACCGATGTGGGACTTGCTGTAACATTCTCCCATTTGAAGATTTTGATTGAGCCAATCATATCTTCACACCACTCTTTCTGCCTTGCCATTCCATGTCGCTTACGTTTCTGATAGGCCATAGGAGGATCGACACCAAATGAACTTGTCAGCATTGATCGGCTTCGTCATCACATCTGCTAGGTTATCTTTGGTGTGAATCTTTTGCATATCCACGGTTCCTTTCTCTATCACTTCACGAACAAAGTGATCTTGGGTATCTATATGCTTTGTCCTGGAATGAAAAGTCGGATTCCTTGCAATGTGCAAGGCACTCGCTATCCTGATACAGGTAATCATCTGTTGCTTGTGCGAAGTTCCTCCATTAAACCTTTAATCCAGATAAGCTTCCTTGCAAGCCTGGGTAGTCGCCATGTACTCGGCCTGCGTAGTAGACAAAGCTACAACAATGCAGAACTTAGATAACCAGCTCACCGCTCCCCTGCAATTGTGAATACATACCCGGTAGTGGATTTCCTTTTATCAAGATCACTGCAAAATCTGAATCAACATAACCCGACAATGAATTCGATCCTCCGTAACATAATGCAACATCTGAGGTTCCTTTGATGTATCTAAGGATCCTCTTAACAGTATTCCAATGCTCTCTACCTGGATTTGCCATAAACCGACAAACCGCTCCCATTGCTTGTGCAATGTCTGGTCTTGTACATATCATGGCATACATAAGGCTTCCCACCGCTGATGCATATGGTACTCGAGACATTTCCATCCTCTCCGCTTCATTACTAGGACTCATACCTGAGGATAATTTAAAATTGACAGGAAGCGGGGTAGAAATTGGCTTACAGTCTTGCATGTTGAAGCGCTGCAAGACCTTCCTTAGATAATTCGTTTGAGAAAGCCAAATCTTCCTATCATTTCTGTCTCGGTGAATTTGCATCCCTAAAATCTTGTTTGCGGGTCCCAAGTCCTTCATATCAAACTCCCTAGCCAATTGTGCCTTTAATTCCTGGATTCGATCTTTGTTGGGGCCTACCACCAACATGTCATCCACATACAACAAAGAAATGATGAAATCATTATCATCAAACCTCTTGTAGTAAATGCGTCTGATAGTGCGAACTCGATCTGTTGTAACCAAGGCTAATTATGAAGGAATCAAATCTCTTGTACCAACATCTGGCGCCGCTTTAGACCGCATGCAGATTTGGTCAACCTACAAACCAACTTTTCTTTTCCTTGTTCTTTAAAGCCTTACGGTTGGAGCATATAAATTTCTTCTTCAAGCTCTCCATGAAGAAAGCAGTCTTTACATCCAACTGTTCAAGATGTAAATCAAATGCAGCACACATTGCCAACACTACCCTGATAGTAGTAAGTCTGACAACTGGAGAAAATATCTCGTCAAAATCTATCCCTTCTTTCTGAGCATAACCTTTGACTACAAGTCTGGCACGATACTGTTCCACTTGATCATTGCCGTCTCGTTTGATTTTGAACACCCATTTGTTCCCGATGGCTTTCCGACCCTTTGGAAGTTCAACAAGTTCCCAAGTCTTATTTCTATGTAGGGCTTCCATTTCTTCCCGCATTGCTGTCATCCATTGAGAAGCATCTGAACTATTCAACGCTTCTTGAAAAGCTGATGGTTCACCTTCTTCGGTCAAAAGACAGTATGCATCATGGCAGGCCATAACATAGTCTGAGTGCCATGATGGTGCCGTTATCTGACGTGTTGATCGTCAAACTTCTTCATCATTGACCTCATCGGTTCTTGTTCTATGTGTTCTGGTTCTGCTTTAGAAGAATCATCTTCTTGAGTCTTTCTCTCCAACTGCAGTATAGCAGTCTCTTTAGAAGTGCTGTCATTTTTCTGCTCACTTTGTAATTCATTTTCTGCAAAGACTACATCTCTGCTAACAACAAGCTTGCGGGCAGTGGGGTCCCACAAGCGATACCCCTTGACATTGTCAGCATAACCCAAGAATATACATTTTCTGGATTTTGGATCCAACTTTGTTCTTTCTTGGGAGTTGTACGTACGTCTGCGGGACATACGAACACATGTAAAGAAGAATAATCTACGGCTTTCCTTTCCACATCTCCATTGGTGACTTCAAACCAATCGCCGTTGATGGCGATCGATTTATCACGCGTAACGTGCGCTTTTGATCGCTTCGCCCAAAGATTTGGCGATCTGCCGTTCTCGGCATAGCTCTTATTCTTTCTAGGAGAGTCCTGTTCATCCGTTTCTGCTACACCATTCTGGAGGTGTATGTGCAATGATGGAATTGTCTCGTAATACCCTCTTGCTTGCGAATGATAGAAAGTTACCATCTACATATTCTCCTCCATTATGCGTCCTCAAGCACTTGATTTTCTTCCCGGTTTCAAGCTCTACTTGTGCTTTGAACTCCTTGAATACTGGAAACACATCGACTTCTTCTTGATCGGCACGCCCACAATCTCCTAGAGTAGTCATCAATGAATGATACAAAATACTTTGCTCCCCATGGATGTTTCCGCGACTCCCACACATCGAATGTATCAAGTCTAGTATGTGTTTGCTTAGTAGTTACTTTTGCAAATTTCAATCTATCTTTGCTTACTTGTCACACAAGTACTCACGGAAGGGTAAAGTTACCGTCTTGAGCCGGGTAAGAGCTGCGTTCTGCAAGGACTTTTAAGCCACGCTCGACATATGGCCTAACTGCGATGCCACATCATCGTTGATTCTTCATGGCTCATTGATGCAACCGATGCATCCGCCTCTTGTAACGTATCTCCCAAAAGCATGTATAGATTGCTTGTGATCTTTTACGCTTTCATCACCACAAGATTGCCCTTCACTACTTTCAAGATTCCACCTTCAATATGAATCTTGCACCGAGGTCATCTAATTGCCCGATGGACAATAGATTCCTTTTCAAGCCCTTCACATGTCGTACCCCTTGTATCTTGCGAGCAGTACCATCTTGCATCTTTATTACGACGATCTGGATTCCAACGATTTCTAAGGCGTGATCATTTCCCATAAACACGGATCCTACCGAGACAGACTCATAAGTACAAAACCAATCTCGGTGTGAAGTCATGTGTCATGTCGCACCTGAATCCACTATCCAGACATCATTGAGCTTCCTTCCACCTTTAGAACTTGTTGCTCCACTATACAGGATTTCTCCATCATCTGAGGTATTTGCAACACAACCTTGCGAGGTTGATGCTTCTGAGGTCTTCTCTCCATTCTTCTTGTTCCAACACTCCTTCTTCAAGTGCCCTCTCATGCCACAGTTGTAGCATTTGAGATTCTTTCTTCTTCGAGATTTTGATCTACCACGATCTTGGCTCCCATCAGGGCCACGTTACGCTGATCTGCCTCTCGTCATCGTTAAACCTTCTGCTTGCTTCGAACTTTCTGACCTTTCCTCCTTATTCTTGCGCCTGGATTCTTCTTCAAGGATTGCACTGGCAACATCATCAAAGTGAAGAGTGTCAGCAACATTGTTGTTTGTAATGTTGATGATGAGTTGATCATCTGAATCTGGTAAACTCAAGTAAAAGTTACGCACGTTCATTTTCTCGCTATTTTGAAATCGAGATCTTTGTGGTGAGCCAATAGCGTGTTCAGGTGTTAATGTGATCCGTCATTAATGTGGATTCACTCATTCGAAGAGTGTAGAGTTTCCTCTTCAAGAATATTCTTGTGTGAAGTGACTTAACCTCGTACAATTTGTTAAGTACATCCCAAATCTCGCTTTGCAGTCTTTTTTTACGCAACACTTGACAAAGCGAATCCGCCATTGCTAGGTGCAAATTGGCAACATTGTCATCCTTCTCTTTCCACTTTTCATCACCATATCTGTGGTGCGCCTTCAATTGCTTCAAAGCAATTATCCTTCCTCGAATGCCGCTACCTTCAATTTCCACAGGAGAAATTACTCCCATTGAACTTCTCTATCTCAAATTTTCTTTGCCATGGTTGTACGAATCGAACCGGATTACACTATTTCACCGTGAATAGCACACGATATCGTGGGCGATGTTATGCATTATCCGTATACCAACAAATCCAAAGATATGTTAACAATTCTTTGTAAAAGTATACAACCACACGTGTGAATAGTAAGTAATGCGTGAATAGTACTATATACCGAAAAAGTGACTGTAGCCTGTAAAGAGTGCACCAAGTAAGTTCCCAGGAAAGAGAGGTGTCGCTAAGCGTACTTAAAAACCTTGTCTTTCCTTAGCCAGAACTTTACTAGACATACACTTTTACACTACCACACTATTTCCGGTAACAATTCTTTTCTGATGTGGCAGATCAGTCAATACTGCAACCACAGAGCATACTAAGAACCAACACCTTCCTAAAGTGACGCAGCGGAATAGTATCACCAACCTTGGAGCTCTGATACCACTGTTAGGTACCAGAGTATCGGAATGGTGTCACACAACTAAAATAAGAGACGAGAAAATAAGGAAATGAACACACAAAATTTACGTGGAAAACCCTCAACAAATAAGGGAAAAACCACGGGGCAAGACCAGAAGAATTTCACTATGTGGAAAAATATTACAAGAATACCTCTCACAAAATACCTCACAAATACTCTCACTATACTCTTGTTGAGTATAAGAAATAATAAAAGATGAGAAGAGAAAAAGATTTGAGATGATAATAAAAGCATTACTAAGCCTCTTTATATAGGCTCCAAAGCCTTCACCAAAACAAGAACCCACTAATATAGGACTTGCTGTAACATTTTTATCTAAAATAAAATACGAGTAGAAACGGAGTACTAGTATATCACAGGTAAAGACCTCTCAATAATAATATTATGTATATAAAATAAATTTACCTATCCCTAAAGTTAGCTACCTCCTTTCTTTTCACCTGCTAGGAATAGACATTTTCGAATGGCGGAGAGAAGTCTCCGAGGCTAGCTATCAATTCTTTCATGTCAAACTTAAAAGGAGGGCCCCAGAAGATTTGTCTCAAACAATCTCATACATTGTTTTGTTTCATTTCGTTTTTTTTTCTACTTTAGCGTATGATTGTTTGGGGGTTAAAAAGGCGAGAGAGAAAATCGTGGGTAAAAAGACGTGGAGAAAATTAATTTTTTTTCTGCATGGTTTGTGATAAAAAAACGTAAAAAAGAGAAAAAATGGATGGGTCTGAGCAACTTTTTTTTTTCTCATCTCTGTGAAGAAAACGGTTGGGACGGAAATTTTTTACTGTTTTCAATTTATACCCTTATTTTTTTTTATATATCAAATTATTTAAATTTTTTATCAAAGATATTAATGTCTTTTAAAAAATAACCAACACTTCTCTCTTTTCTTTTACTTATTTCAATCAATATCCAAAATATACCCAATTTCTCACATTTTTCTCTCTTTTTATTCTCTCTCTTTATCTTTTTTCTCTTCATATTTTCTCTCGTGAACCAATCACACCCATGAATCATACTAGATTTTTTCTGGACAATAAAATTAAAATTGAGATTTTTTTATAATAATAATAATAATAATATCCCATTACTTTTTTATTTTCCTATCTACTCTCCCTTTTTCAATTAAGCATCAAATGTCCTCTTTTTTTCCATGGTGAAAAGTTGATAATGCTAAAATCGACTTCTCCCTTATGTATTTTTCTATTAACAAAAAATATCTTAATTATCATTAATTAAAAAAAAGTCAATCATGGAGATCGTGACTTCTTATTAGAATTAAAAAAATAACATGGGTAAGAAGTTGATTATAGAATTGCCAACTTTCAACCTTGCTCAAAAAATAGGGCGCTTTGGTATATACTATCTTCGTCTCTGAATATAAGCCTATTTTGAGAAAAAATATTGTCCTTTTTTTTAGTACATAAAGAGGACCTAAGCCCAAAGCGAAAACAACACGAAAAGAAAACTAAAGCCTAGGTATGGAAACCCTAGAAATGTCATCAAGAAGCAATTGTCCTAACTCCCTTGGAGGCTGGTGCCAGACCTGCAGATCCAAAGAAGGGAGGCTAACACTGTGGTTAGCTAACCAATCAGCACACTTGTTGCCCTCTCGCATAATGTGAAGAAACTGAATATACCAATCTAGTTGGGCAAGTTGACGGATCCTACGAACCAAAGTTGGCCCACTATTACATTGAAGGTTTTTATCCTGAACCATAACAATGAGGGTCTGGGAATCACTTTCCACTATAAGCCTGTCAAACCCTTCATTCCTCGCGAGCTCCAAACCCAGAAACATGCCCCACATTTCAGCTTGGAGAGAATTACAATTGCCAAGCTTCCGAGAGTAACCCTTCCTCCAAAAGCCTGACTCATCTCTAAACAAACCACCATACCCTGCCATGGCTCCTTCATTCCTGACAGATCCATCACAAATTACTAGATGTATTAATTACTTTTTTACAAGAATTCTCCTAATTAATTTATGTTTTTTTTTGTAATCAATAGTAAATAAAGTGACTATTTCTCTCTTCTATGTCAATAATTGAAGGGTAGTTTAGGAAAAATAATACATATTTTAGACAAAGAATTTGTGTGTTTTGGTCAAAAGAGGCTTATAATTAGGAATGGAGGTAGTATTTCCATGAGCCAATTGGTCAACATGTTCCTTGTGCTAAATTAATTTGGAGAAACTGTGTTCTCCCATCTAAATCTTTCACTCTTTGGAGACTGCTCCATGATAAAATCCCTACTGATGACCACCTGCGAAATAGGGGTATTATTGTGGTTTCTGTTTGCTCTCTCTGTGGGAAATCTGCTGAAACCTCCCGCCACTTATTTTTGGATTGTCCTTTTGCTACTTACCTCTGGAATTGGCTGAGCTCGATTCTTAGTAGTTCTGTGGATTACTCCTCTCCGCAGTTCACCCTCTCTATCTGTAATAGAGGTTATAGTACTCAAGTTTTGGATGTTGTTATTGCTTATGTTATTAATATTTACTGGACCATTTGGCATTGTAGAAATAAATTGCGGTTTGACAATAAGCCCATCCCCCTAAATTCGGCCATTAATTTGACTTTAACTAATGTCTTTCTAGCTGGGAATTCTAGCCGTGGGAAAATGTCTTCTTCTATTTCGGAGTTTTCTATTTTGAAGTCTTTCAAAGTGGAGAGTCGTTTTGGTAGTGGCCAGACTATCAAAGAAGTCATCTGGGGCTAAATAGCACTTTTGGTCCCTTAAGTTTATTTTAGTTTTCGTTTGGGTCCCTTAACTATTATATTTTTCATTTTGGTCCCTTAAGTTACAAAATATGTTGTTTTCGTCCCTTCTGCCTGTAATCCCTTTATTTTGTGTGTATAAGTCATTGAAACTTTTTTTTTTGCTCCATTATTTTTTATCATGATACTTCATCAATAAGAATTATGATAGGAGCATGATTTTGACTTTGTTGTTTAAAAAGATTACAGACGAAAAAGACGAATTTGGCATAACTTTTGTAACTTAAGGGACGAACGTGGCGTAATTTCAAAACTTCAGGGACGTAAATGAAAAAAATAGTTAAGGGATGAAAGCGACGTATTTTTGCAACTTAAGTGACCAAAATGAAAAATATAATAGTTAAGGAACCAAAAAGAAAATTAAAATAAAATTAAGGGACCAAAAGTGCTATTTAGTCAGTCATCTAGAAACCCCCCAGCCATCATATGATTAAGTGCAACACTGATGGTGCAGCTAAGGGTTGTCCTGGCCTGGCATCCTGCGGGAGTATTTTCAAAGGCTCTAATGCTGCTGTTCTTGATTGCTTCTCTGCTAATCTTGGCATCCGTAATGCTCTTCAGACAGAAATTTTTGGTGCAATGATTGCTATTGAGATTGCCTTTAAAAGAGGCTGACGTCATTTGTGGTTAGAGTGTGACTCTCAGTTAGTTATAGCTGCCTTTCGCAATAATTCTATTGTGCCTTAGAAGCTCAAAAACAGGTGGACCAACTATATTGTTCTTACTAAGCAGATGTCTTTTGTTTTCTCCAATATCTACAGAGAAGGAAACTCTTGTACTGACAAGCTTGCTTCTCATGGGACACATGTCAACGGTACTATTTGGTGGAATACCATCCCGACCTTTATCTCAGATGACTTCTTTAGAAATAGAAATAGCCTGCCTTATTATAGATTCTCCTAGCCTCTTCTGGGATAGGTTGTCGTTCCCTAGGTTCACTGATGTTCATTTGGATTGTATTGTTTGCACTTTGGTTCCGGTCTTGGGTGTTGGCCTAGCCCCCCCGGCACCTTTTGTAACAGTTTTTTCTCTTTATTAATAAAGACAGGGGAAGTACTCTTTTTCCTTCTAGATTTTTTTCCTAAGGAGGGTTTTGCATCAGAAGGTTTTAACGAGTCTCATTTCCTTCATTTATAAAAAAAAAGAGGTGGGTAGTTAGGAAAATAATTTAAAAAAGGATATTAAAAAAACTCAATAATTTTTTTGGATTTAACAAGTTAGTAACAATGTTAAATTGCACATTATTTTTATAATATCATTATGTCTAAATCTATTTTGTTTCTAACAATCAGGGGCAGAAAGACGGGTTAACCCGTTTTACCCGCCAAACGGCATGGGCTGGTTGGAAAATGACCGGCCAACCAGCATCAACCCGACCCGCATAAGCCATAAAAATGGGGTGAAGGTGGGGCGAGGAAGGCCAACCCATCGGGTGGTGTTCTTTTTTTATTTTTTTTACATGATTTACATTTTACGAGAACGAAGATACTAAATTTGGGACTTGGATTCCATTTCGTTGTGTCACACTCTCAATCTCAAACATCCAAGCCTTGCAAAACCTCTCAGCCAGCACCCTTGTGATCGTGAGAAGACTGTGTCGGTGTTATGTCCATCGTCTCCGATCGTTTCTCTGACACCTGGTAACTTTAAATTTTGTTTCACAATGGTTCTACTTCCATTTACAAATATAGTAAACAAATTATAAAATAATCCAATAGCATTTTTTAATATAATAGAGAGTGTAAAATATTAAATTGAGGCCCTTCAAGTAGTGTGTCCGTAAAAAAATAGAGTATTTTCATTTGCAGGAGGTTTCAGGAGTTGCTTAGAAGTTTCCCTAACAATGGCTTTGAGGGTTGGCAACTTATTCAAATGTTTTGCAATGAACTTTTATCTTGGGAAGAGCATGCGTCGATGAAGTTTGTGGAGGAGCAATGCTGAAGAGGAGTCCAGATGAACTGTATGCATTAAGAGGAGGAATTGCACCAAAAATTCCAAAGAACAAAATTTGAGTAAATTGCTTTAACCAATGATTAAGAAAACCAGTGCCAACCCAGAGAACAAAAATATGTATGTTTTGCTTCAGAATCGAACTCATGCTCATGCTTTTGGTCATATCTTCAAGTTTCAATTGGGAAAGTTAAAGTGAATTGGCATGTAATATATATATATATATATAAATGAAGCTGGAAATACGAGCCGGAACAACTAAATAAACCAAGTTGCAATAATAATCTAAAGGCTAAATTATACATTTGATTCCTTAAGCTTATTTTAGGTTTCAATTTGGTCCCTTGCATTTAAAAAGTTTCATTTTGGTTCCTTAGGTTTCAAAAGTTCTAGCACGTTTGTCCTTTCCGTCAAAGACCCAGATGACGCCGTTTATTATTCTTACATGGCTGACGATTTGTCTACATGGCAAGGTTTGTTGTGACATGGAAAGTGATGTGTCTGACATGGCAAGTGACGTGGCTAACCTTCTTCTTTCTCATTTTCTGCCTTATGCGTTTTTAACAAAAGCAAACCAAAAAAAAAAAGAAACCTTCTTCTTCCTAAACCTTCTCCACTGCGCCGTGGGAGATCTCGGATCGCCATTCACCCCGCAAGCAAAAACCATCCTCACTGCAAAGATGCTGCTGAGCAACCGCAAGACAGAGGGATAAAAAGAGGGAGAAGAAAGGGAGGCAGTCACGGGAGAGAAAAAGGTGGGGAGGAGGGCGCGGGCAATGGTCCGGCGAGTCAGGGGAGAAGATCGCGAAAGGGAGAGAGATCGTGAAGGAGAAAGGGAGACCGAGAGGGAAAAAGGGGAACCAACCGCCTCTGGCCGGATCTGGTCGAGAGAGAAGAAGAAGGGAAATAGATCGCGAAGGGAAGAGGGAGACTGAGAGGGAAGAGGTTTGGGTAGTGTGATGGCGCGTCCATTGGTGCTACGCGAACGAGAAGGAATGCGAAAGGGGGAAGACGGCGCACGCAGCTGCAGCTGAGAGGAGCACAGTGAAGTCAATCACAAATCTCGATCAATTGGTTAGCTTGTAGGAGATGTTGCTAAAATTGTTGCATCTTCAGCAGCAGCTGCATTTTTTTTATCTCTGCGTTTTTTTTGTTTCTTTTTTATTTGTGCATTTTGATCCTGCATTTTTTTGTTCTGTGCATTCGAATGGTTTTGCTTCTTCTTTCCAAGTAAAGCTGCTGCTGTAGCAGTAAGTGAAAGGAAGTGTGAGGGAAAAAAGAAAAAAAAAAAAGAACTCTAATTTTAATTTGGGGAAGATGATGAATGTAACGCCTGTACTCCAATATTAATTGAAATAAGACAAATTACATTAAGTACAGGAATTACTAAAAATTTAAACTTGAATTACCAAAATACAAGTCCAAACCTTACACTAAGTCATAAATCCAAAAATTTGAGTTTACAACTTTTTCCAAGTCATAAGCTTGGGAATTACAAAATACTAGACCAAGGGCCTTTCAAGTGTCTATTCCTGAGTGAGGTCGGGCTATCAGGCTAGTACCCGCTGACTATCCTTAATAACAAAATCGTCAAGTACAATGTCAAACTATCATGAACTAGAAATTATGAACTTCTAGAATCGTCTACTTCTCCTCGTTCGGTACCTGCTTATTTGAAATAAAAGAAGAAAGATGTGAGATTATAAAAATCTCAGTGAATCCTTCATGGACCCCTCACTAAAAATCGCCTCAATCATAGTAATATTCCATTAAAAACATTTAATGCAATTTGACAATCTAATATGTAGCAACCTGGGTCCCACTGAAGGGCTGCCAGAAGCATTGGGTCCCACTAAAGGGCTGCCAAGCCAGCTGCTGTACTGAGAGAACTCTACCTTTTATTGTAACAACCTGGGTCCCACTTAAAGGCTGCCAGCAGCATTGGGTCCCACTTAAGGGCTACCAAGCCATCTGCTATTACTCAAAGAACTCTCTACTACAACCAAGGATTTACCACTGGGTCTTGACCTCTGGCCTTTACCTCGCATTATAGAACTATCTTATTAGAACCATTTTACAATCAATAGCCCTGATACTTTTTCTCTAAGCAATTCAAACAAACATATGATGAAGTAACTTCTCTAAGGGAATCCTATGATACCCCTTTGATCCACTAGGATTTAGAAGACTAGAAACAAGTATTAATGGCCTTAAAAGCCCTCAAAATGTGAAAATACACATTTCTGCTTAAACTGGCGCGTTGCGCGCACCCCAACGCCTATCACACGCATTTCAGAAACTGGTCTCTATCTGCGCGCACGTTCTGCGCTACTGACTCTGTATCTCGCGCGCGCCCAAGCATGCGTCACACGCATTTCGCTGGTACGCCTCTGTCTTTTCGCGTGTGCCTGTGAGGGCGAGTCGCGCACGAACCTACAGAATTATGTAGATTTGCATTTTTTCTGCTTTCTTCTAACTTCAACCTTATTTCTCCTCAATCCAAACAAAAAACAATCAAGATAGAGACTCAAAATCAAGCATAAAACTCACACACAAGATCAAGAGCAACTCATGACATATCGAAATCACAATCAAACATGATCCAACACATCATACAATCATCAAAATGATCATCTAATCATGGAACCCAAATCTCTTCTCATGCATTTTCCTAACCCACATTTTGAATCAAGAAACACACATCAACACAAAGGAAAATGGAAGTCCTAAATGCTGGGTCATATGGTTGCCCAAACCTCTAAGTGAGAAGAACTCACCAACAAACTTCATAAGCTTGAACTATGGAGGTTGAAAACCTTGGTTTCCTTCTTCTCCAACTTGTGCTCCTCTTCCTCTCCAAATTAGGGTAGCTTCAAGTTTCTAAAAATGCCCCAAAGATCAGCCCCAATCTTTTCCTTCTTGCTATAAATGATAAACTCTCACTAATTTCTCTCTCGTCTCACTCAAAACAAATAAACCCTAGCACCCCCTTCTTCCCCCTTCTTCCTTTTCTTCCTTCTTTTTTCTTCTTCTCAGCAGAAAGAAACAAGGGAGAGAGTGAGAGAGTGAGCTGATCAGGTGAGAGGGAGGGAAAGAAAAGGGAAAATGGAATTTTCACTCTTTGGACCATTTTGCCCGTTCTTTTGTATAGGTAAAAACTAAATGCCCTTCCTTTTCTTTGAAACTCCCATAATACCATTACTAGACACACCCCTAAATTGATAAGTACCACCCAATTTAATTAATCAACTATTAATTCAAAACATATAAATGCCTAAATTAATAAAACTAAATAATTAAATTAGGCGGGGTGTTACAATGAACCGTACAAAGACCTATATTGACGGACAAAATCTGTCACTAAAAGCCAATTATCGTAGCTAAAAGTCCATTTTAGGAAAGACTTACCATGTAGACAAATCGTCAGCCACATAAGAATAATAAACGGGGTCATCTGGGTCTGTTACAAAAAGGACAAACGTGTTATAGCTTTTGAAACGTAAGGGACCAAAATAAAATATTTTAAACGTAAGGGACCAAATTGAAATCTAAAATCAATTTCAGGGACCAAATGAATAATTTAGCGTAATCTAAATTACCAAGGCGTAAGCAGAAGCCAAAGTGGTGGCGGTCACTGACAATAGAAGAAGTTTTTGAGGCATTTTTAGATTATTTATTTAAAAAGTAAAAGACTTTGTATAAAACGGGCCAACCCGAAAAGCACGCAACACACATAGGATCGGGCTTGGGCAGCAAATTTTGAGCCCTTTTTAAACTCTGGGCTTTTTGGCCCGACTCGAAAAAGATCAAATCTGATGCGGGCTGGGTAACCCATCACTACAAACACTTATACCTACAACCTTTTTTCGTGGGCCTAGTCTGCAGGAAAATATCGTGGGCCAAATCCATAGGAATTGACACATTCGAAGTATGTGACCCGTTATCGTGGCCCTTTCCCCACGATACGGGAAAAATTTATTTTCGGCGGCCTTTTCCCATGGTAAAGCGGATCAGAAAAAGCAAAAGATTGAGTTTGACCCATTTTCGTGAGACTTAGCCGACGATATTTTCACGGCCCAGAAATTTGGAGCGTATTACTTCCCTACCTCGTTATTTCGCCCCATTTTCCATGGTTCTCTCACTCCTCCTCTTCTTCCTTCCCTTTCTTCTTCTTCCAGCGCCTTCTTCTTCTTCTTCTTCTTCTTCTTCTTCTTCTTCATATTTTTTTTTTCCATTTCCCCTCAATCAGACTAATTTTAATGGACGAACAAGATGAAAGGAAGAGGAATATCCGGTCTGAAATCAACCAAAATATTACTTTACCAAAAAAGCATTAAAAAAATGAGAGAAGAGAGATATATAAATGCTCCTTAATTCTAAGATTTGGGGATGGCAGATGCTCATGCGATTGCGCACTCTTGCGACACCTCCTCCGAGGTGTCGGCGGTTAAAGATGTGGGTTCGTCTTCCAGCAGGCTGTTGAGTGTGGTGCCGCCGTCAGAGCTGAAGAGAAACACCACGTTGTTTTCTTCAGGCATGTCAGTTTCCTGGTGGAGCGGGAAGAGGTTCAGTTGGTTTTGTTGTTGTTGTTGGGTTTTGTTGTTTGGTTGTTGGTGGGTCGATTTTTTGGGTTGGTTTTGGTTTTGTGGGAGTTGCAGGCGGAGACTGAGGAATTTGGGCTTTCTTGTTTTTGTTCTGTTTCTGCGTTGAGTGGTTTAAGAGAAGACGAAGAAGAAGATGAAGAAGAGGAAGAATTAGAAGAAGAAGCTTTATTGGTCTGTTGATTTTGCTGTTGTGGCTTCATCATCATCTTCTTCATAATAGATTTTGTTTGAGTAGCTAAAGGAGTAGGAGTTGGAGGAGGAGTAGTACTGTTCTTGTTGCACATCGCTTCACATTGTTTAAAATTACAAAGCTAGCTTCTATTCTTTTGTTTGTGAAATGCAAATGCAAAAACATTAAAAAAACCATTGGGTTGTGTTTCTAGGTTGAGTGTTTAATTTCTGGGTTGTGTTTAATTTTTGTTTCTGGGATGAGTGTTTCTGCGTTTCTGGGGGTTGTTGTTTAATTTTTTTTAAAAATTCATTTTCAGTTACCTAGGGCTTTTTCCCATAGTAATAGTCACAAAGTTACCTGGGGAACCGACCGACGGTAATTACCAGGAGCACTGGCCCACGTTAATTACCACGTTAATTACATGGGACTTATGAAAAAAGGCCCACGATAATAGTTACTGTCAAGCGAATAACCTACGAAATACAGCCCTTGGTGGGCCCATGGTAATTTGTACATTAGCGACGGCTTTTGAAAGTTAGAGAGGGCTTTAGACCCATGATAATGACAGTTTTTCTTGTAGTGCATTTTACCGGCTCTACACGGCAGTGCACTAGTCTAGAATTGGTTCTGCGTCTCGTACTCAGCCATGCAAGAGAGACGGCATCAGCGTTTCGTACAAGACCGTGGAAAGGATGCACGACCGTGAATGAGAACGCACGCCTGTTCTTGTAAGCAACATTAGAAACATAACAGCAGCAAAAGAAATGAAACTATGTAAGCAAAATATTCTCTAAGGACGTTAGTTCGTTTGTAAAGTTAAAAAGACATGTTGTTAATTTTTGGTTGGGGGGATCAAGTATACGTCTTAGTCCTGACATAACATGCCGATCGGGGAAATGGTTATGAAAGTAAGGATCTTCATTCCATGTTATTAATCAATTTCATTTTTAACGTTAGTTCGTTTGTATAGTTAAAAAGACATGTTGTTAATGGGGGGATCAAGTATATTTCTTAGTCCTAACATAACATAACATGCCGATCGATCGGGGAAATGGTTATGAAAATAAGGATCTTCATTCCATGTTATTAATCAATTTCATTTTTAATAACAAAAAAGACGCACATTTTTAAATAATCATTCCTTCCCCATTATTTTATTTAATACAAATAAAAAAGAGTTTAAGATTATGAAAATGGTGCGAATGAAGCACTGCACAAGAAATCCTTTTTTTTTATTACATAAGGTTTTTTTTTTTGCAAATTGAGACCATAAATTATTATTATTATTATTATTATTATTATTATTATTATTATTATTATTATTATTATTATTATGTTTTTGCCTTACGAAGGAAGCTATGACACATACATAATTTCTAAATGTGAGACAAATTTGCTTTCGGATAGCAAGCGAGGTTACCTTGCATGCAACATATCTCTAGTCATAACCCAACGGCTAAATTGTACTTTTTATCCCTTAATTTTTTCTTTTTAGTTTTCATTTTTGTCCAAGTTTTTATTTAAGTCTGTTAAGTTATTAAATCTATTTCGTCATTTTTTATTTTTTTAATTTTAGACGAATAACTATTTGACACGTAGGTGATTTTTATTTAATTTTTTATTTTTTTATTCTACGTATCAAATGGTCATTCGTCTAAAATAATAAAAAATGAAAAAAAGATCAAATTGAAGTAAATTTCGTAACTTAAATGACCAAAATAAAAACTTAAATAGTTAAGGGACGAAATTGAAAACTAAAAAAATATTAAGGGACCAAAAGTATAATTTAGCCTAATCTAATAATAATTTAATGTACCTATCTTTTAGCTGGCTAGCTCCTTTCTTAGACTTTTTAGAACGTTGGGGGAAGTCTCTGAGGCTAGCTATCATCACATCACACAGAGAGGTGAGGGAGCCAAAAGAGTAGAATATGCTTCTCCTCTTTCGGTTTTCCAGCTTCTGTCTTTCCCCATTAAGTACTCTTTCATGGCTCTATTTTTTAAATGTTGTTATTATTATTATTATTTCTGTTTTGCTTCTGATTCTAGCTCCACCCTCCAGTGTTTGTCTTTCTCTACTTTTTCATTTTCATATACGAAATACGAGTAAGAAACTCACTCACATAGGCCATCTGCTTTTTGCTCTCTCCTCTCCACTGAGCTCCCCTGACTAACAAACAGTCTCTTCCACGCAACCATAAGCTACCACTGTTACAAGGCGACGACCACCACCACCACCAACACCGTGACCCACCTACCCTCCCGCTATTATTCACCAGTCGACCTCCACGACACAAACTAACCGGTCCAACTCCACCAGATTTGAGCGGAGACAGCCCAAGCAGCAATAATATTCGGTATTTCTCCATTCCATTGCTTTTTCACATCTTTTTAATTTATTTCGATCCTAGCTTGCTCTTCCTTACTTCTTTTTTTTTTTTTTTTCCTGAGGAGATGAGTACGTACTTGTAAGGCAGTGGGGTATGGTGGGGGTGGAGACATGAGAGTGATGGCAAGTTGAGAGAGAGAGAGAGAGACTATGGCCAGTAAAAAGAGTCAGAGGTCATTATATTATACCAGAGACCCCATTTTTTCTTTTCCCTAAACCTCACTAGCTAGTGGGGTTTCGTCACGCTCTCTCTATGTGCCTCCCTTTTTTATATACATTATTATTATTTCAATGAATCCTTTTGCTTATTAAAAAAAAATATATACATTATTATTTCTTTACCCCATTCATCACCTACTAATTAATCATCTTGCTAGGTTTGTTTTCAATTTTTCTTGTGTTTAATTAAAAGTTAACCATATTCGGTATTCCTCCATTTCATTGTTTCTTTCACCTCTCTTTAATGTTTGCTCTTCCTTGCTTGTTTTGTTTGAGATGGGTAGAAGATACCTTGTAAGGGATGTGATTTGAAAACTCCTTCGGGAACGAAGGGACTTTTATATATATATATATATATATATATATATATATATATATATATATGTATATATGTATATATGTATATATATATACATGTATATATATGTGGATGCTTGGGAGGAGAGGAGAGTATACGTCACTGGTGGGGGTGGAGATTGAGTGATATATAGTAGTAAGGCTTCTTAGGTGGTGGAGAAGATCATTAAACTGGAGGAGGAGGTGAATGTAGTGGTTGCTAGCTAGGGTGGTGATACAGGCACGGCACGACACCGAAGGGTGCTTCTTAGGGTAGGTGTCTGCTGAGATTTGATATGGCAAGCTGAGAGATCACGCCGCATTGAAATATGGAAATAACTAAAATATGGAAATGATGAAAATAAAAATATTAATAAAATTACAGCTTTAGTTTTACATTGTCTTGATTAGAGTTTACATCATCCCGCATTGAAAGTTTTAACTTAGCAATCCATCTCTCATTAATTTCTATCTTGCTCCTATTGATATTTTTTTTTTTTCCTTTTCTTCATATTGTGAGCAGATCATAATGGAAAGTATTGTTCCTCAAGTGATTACAAAGGATAACTCTTTAAATTGGAACATTCTAGTAAAAAGCTACTTGAGGGGCAAAGATCTATGGGATAATGTTGAAGGTGAACTGAACAATGCAGATATACATTAGATATCAAAAGACGCCCAAGCTTTACATATTATCCAGCTTGCATGTGGGTTTCAAAATCTCTTTTTAATAAGAAATTGTAGAACATCTCGAGACGTCTGGAATGAATTAAAGACCATCTTTAGCGACGACTTAAAAGCTAAAGTCGATGGTAGTGGATAATGAGGTCTTCAAAATGACCTTGATTTGCTTCATAGTGCTATCAAGAGAAGGTCATGGGATAACGCAAATTCCATCATCAGTCGTAATGTCTCGCGTATTGTTTCTCAACGTTCCTTTTTTAAAGGATTGATGTCTCTCCACTTTGCGGTGGCGGCTGAACAACATGGATTTATGAGGGAGTTGGTTGGAAGGAATGCATCATTGTTGTATGTGAAGGACCGCGAGGGATACACGCCTCTTGCCTTAGCTGCTATATCTACAGATGATACGACGATTGCGGATTGGATAGTGAGTGCGGGTGGAAATGGGCTCCTAACCATGGACATCAATGCAACTGCTCCTGGTAAAGGTGATATCCCGGTGCTTTTGGCAGCAGCTAAAGGCCACAAAAGAAATGACTAATATTTTTTCTCGAGGACTGACTTGGACACCTTGTTGGCCAACAATTGCTATTACGCATGGAAACTTCTTTCCCACTGCATCCATGCGGATACCTTTGGTAAGAGATGATAATTTGCTTTTTCCTACTCAAATAACATTTTAGTTTTACTATTATACACCAATTTTTTAAAAGGTAGAAAAAGTTGTTTTAGCTAAAAGAATTCAGATTTACTCTATTTAAAAAATCTATTTAATTAAATGTCAATAATATAATAATATCATTATTATTTTAGTTTTTTATCATATTGTCTCAAAATTACGTTGATTTTGTTTTTTGTGAACCTCAAAAGTCAGTATTTAAACTTTATGTTTGCTGCAACCATTGTCTTGTGAGCTTTCTGGTTGACTGCTTTCTGGGTGGACGGATATAGTCTTTTTTTTTTTTTTTTTTTGGTTACATCCGAGAAATGGAGGGATATAGTCTATTCAAAAAGTACATCTAAATTTTATCAAAAAAAAAAAAGCA
Source organism: Calophaca sinica (assembly GCA_037113605.1). NCBI lineage: Eukaryota > Viridiplantae > Streptophyta > Magnoliopsida > Fabales > Fabaceae > Calophaca > Calophaca sinica. The sequence continues at coordinate 16,219,570 of CM073737.1, forward strand.
CATCTAAAGGACAAGCTGCTCTGTTTACTGCTGCTTGGTGGTGTTCACCAAGTCATTTAGGGATATCTGATAAAAAAAAAATCTTAAAACTGATTAAAAAAAAGTCATTTAGGGATGTTAGTCATTTAATTAGAATATGTATTAGCATGCTGTGGTGAGGCCCAATGAGGGCATGCACTTATTGCAGTGAGCATAGATTGCTATATGCTTTTTGTTGTTCTTGTTTAGGCTGTATGGTATGGATCAAATTATGTGGGGTTCTCACTAGGGTTTCCATATGTTGCTTTAACTCTAGTAACAGTTATTTCTCTGTTATGTTTACTGATTATTATTTTATTATGAGTTAACTGTTTGTATTTTATGGTGGTACAGATGTTGCCGTATTATTACTTCAGCACATTGGCACACAATTACCGCTTACATATGGATCTGATCAATGTAAGCGGCCAATATGTGGATTAGCTTGTTTTCCTGCGGCTTTTCCTGGTGGAATCAAACTAAATTTTTTCCAGCAGACTTTTTACAAGAGTAAGTTCATCTTAATTTCTACATGATGACACCTTATGTATATATAACCAGGAAATAGACAGTAATTAATTAGTTGATTGCCACTTTATTTTATATTTACATTAATGTGCTGCTAAAATTAAAGAAGGTAATGATAATTTCATTGTAAGAAAATATCGATATATAGTCCGAAGTTTATTAATTAACTTGTAGGTTATGTATATTTTAGGATTAGTTGTAAATATAAAGAAATATTTAGGTGTATAAAGAAAAAAGATATTGTAGAAATATTTATCTAATGTATTTTAGTTACAGTTTTATGGGGTACCAAATGAGATAGACATTGAAGGCAAAAAAGTCAACATCAATTCACATGATGATAATGGAGGATCAGCTACAGAAGCTTCACCATCACCAGGTTTGTTTCCAAATCATCCTTGTATATATATATATTCTGTTATTAACCGATGTTAAGTTAATTGGTTGCTATTGTATGGTTTTATAATACTTTTAGATAAACTGATTTAAAAACAATTATAACTTTGTTTCCATTGATACTTTAGGGTGAACTATTTTTTTTTATAAATAAAGTTTTATGCAAAAAATTACGTTTAAAATGTTATTTTTTAAAAAAGTTGATCTCTTAAATTTGTTCATATATAAAGTGGATTGAAATTTCATTATGCAATATTTTTTTTAGGTAAAATTCGCAAGTTGCAAGAAGCTGTTGGAAGTGTTGTAACTGGGTTTCTCATTAAATTACTTGTTATGTGAAATCATGAATTGTCCTATTTAATTATATAGTTCTTTTTTGTTTACACTAAACTTTTTTAAATGATTGTTTATGATTCTTTTCCTTTCTTCTATTTTGCCTTCTACTTAATTATTAATTGTTGTTCATTTTAAACCTCCAATAATGTTTAAGGTGTTAAAAAAATATATGAGGAAAAGGTGAAACATTATCTTGTAAATGAGATTATGAGATGCTTCTGCACAAGAATTGAAGAAATATCCTCTGAAAAGTTATATGAGTGGTCGATTGAGGATGCCATGTTACATGCCGCCAAAAATGGTATTGTAGAGTTTATCGATGTAATGAGGGAAGCTGATTCCTACCTTCTAGGCGTCACAGACACAAACAAAAGAGGGTTACTTTTCCATGCAATTCTAAATCAGCAAGAAGAAGTGGTTGATCTCATATATGAGATAGATGGACGTCAGAAAGGGCTCACAGATGCATTTGGAAATAACATCCTTCACCTAGCGGCAGAATTAGCCCCTTCCACTTACCATAGTCCTCGATCCAATGCGGCACTACAAATGCAAAAAGATCTTCACTGGTTTAAGGTAATCAAATTTATCCCTTATTGTGCATAACAATGAAAAAATCATTCATGTTTGTAATTTTATATTAAAAGTTTGAAATTTTTGGACTAATGCTAAGAATTATCATTCTATATAGGAGGTAGAGAGTATTGTGCCTCCGAAGTGTAGGGAAGCTAAGAACACATATGGTTTTAAGCCTCGTGAGCTATTTGCAAAAAACCACGAACAACTTGCTAAGGATGGTTATCATTGGGCAAAAGAAATAGCAAGTACTTTCACAATTATTGGTACTCTCTTTATTGCCCTCACGTTTGCCGCTTCTTACGCTGCACCCGCGGTAAATGAGAATGGCAAACACAACGTAATGGCTCACCCTCTCTTCGTTTTCGCGAATGCTCTTTTGCTTGTTGCGTCATCAACATCAGTGTTGGTTTTTATTGGGATCATTACATCAAGTTATGTCATGGAAGACTTCGACATGAGCTTTCCCATCAAGTTGCTCTTTGGGACCCTCACCATGTTCTATTCTATGGTCTTCCTTCTGTGTGCCCATTCTTCCAATATTACCAAAACACAAGTTGGGTATGGCCAGATGGGAATAGCAGTCATAGCACTTGCTTTTATTCCATGCACGATGTTTTTGTTATTGCTATGGCCCTACATGAGTTTTACGTATCTGCTACGAAAATTTAGATGTGCATTTTAACTGTGTGTGCCTGTGTGATGTCTTCGCTTGCTCTGAAGAACAACTGCACTTTCAACTGGTTTTGCCTACATATATAGTTTTGGATGTCTGCTGCTATTGTTGTAATGTATGTTGCTCAGGTGTTTAAAGCTGTTATGCTACTATCTATCTTTGCCTAAATCTGCATTGATCCTTGCTTGCTGCTGTTTTCTGTTCTGCAATGGTATCTCTAGGCTTGTTCCTCATCATGACCAACAATATTGGAGAACAAGATCTAATTTGGATGATGCATAGTCTTCTTTCTTTTAATTTTTGTAGTTTCAGACTTTGATCAGCTGTTGGTTTCTTTCCTTTGTAATCAAAACAAAGTTGTAACTTAAACTTAATTTGGCTATCTAATTCTATCCTTTACCATATTTTATTATGTGCCTGCCTCAAGGGTAAAGCATTTTCTGTGAACAATTACTTTGGCAATTTGTGATTTTTTTTTGGCTAACTCTTTTCTTGGATGGCATGGATCTATCTTCTGTACAAAGCCACAGGTTCAGATTTGCTGGTGTTGATATGAAACTATACCAGCTTGATTGCTCAAGCAGCTGAACCCCTTTTCCATTTTTATCGTGTTCGTTAAGGAAATTAAGTCTTACATGAAGAGGAAATTAAAGTACCAAATTTTATTTTTTTATTACCAAGCTAAAGTTCTAGAAAATTATGGAAAGTGACTCTTATATAGCTGACTGCTGTAGGACCTAACACTGAATAACAACCTAGTTGTAGTAATATTATAAAATATAATATTGCTGTGTAATTATTATATAGATCATACAATGATTGCTCCCTTTACTTTTAATCTCAACTACTTGTATTATTATAAAATTTATTAAATGAAACACTCTGGAAGCTATATCAAGCCTGGTTAATGATTTAAATGTACATAACAAATTAACCTGAGGCTGTTGGGATACTGAACTTGTTGATCTTCAGTGGCAACCAAGGGGGGTTATTGTTGTATATTATAAAGTATTTTAAAAGCATTTTAAATTAAATCTGATGCAACAAATATAAGAAATCAGTACCATAATTAAATCTGGTGCAATAGATTCATCATGGTACATGAATTGGTGTTGGGTATATATTATCATGTATGGCAATTTGTTTTATCTGTAATGACTAGTGTATGGCAATTTGTTTCATCTGATACTTGTGCTCGAATTTTTGGTCTTATGACCTGTTGATATTATATAAGTTTGGCGGCTTGAATTATGGACTCGGGTGTAATGATGGTGACATGGGCTCACCTTGAGCCTTAGTCAGTGACATCAATAAAAATGTTTTTTTGGCTTTTCAACAAAAAAGTACCATAGTTGTTTTAAGTTTTACGTTTAGTTTTTGTGCTCTAAATTATGCAATAATACCGAACGATACATTAACCTTGAATTTGAATACAGATTTTTTTAAAGGAGAAAACTTAAGTACACTACAACGATTCGGGTAAACTATGACGGTTCTGAAGGCACTCTGCGGCAGTTCTAACCTCCGCAAAATACACCTGCCGGCGGTTCGGAAACCGTCGCAGTTATTGGTGTCGGGACGTCAATTCGCGGCGGTTATAACCAATTGCTGGTATAATCGTCGGCAGAGTAACCTGCGGCCAAGGTAATCAAAACCGGACCGGGCATTAAACCGGAGAGGGTTAGGGTTCAGGGTTTTTGGGTTCGACCGGGGTCGGACCGGGTTCGAATAAAATATTAACTTTTTAAATAAATATACCAAATATATAATATATATAGTATATATATTATATATTTAGTATATATTTATTAAAAAACATATAATAAAATATTTTTTTAAAATATTTAATATAATATATAGATAATTGATAAACAAAAAATAAACTTTTCACTTAAAAAAATTCAAAACCTGTCACGGCAGCAAGATTTTATTGCTTTTTATTTTTTTGGTCAATATGCTAAACATTGCCAACAGGCCCAGCTTCTAGCGGCCCATGACTATGCTAAACATTGCCAACAGTCCAACGCAGAATAAGCCAATAAGGGATGGATAACCCTAGACGCGCCGAACAAAAGAATAATGAGGTGAAATTGCAAAATCACTTAGATGCAGAATGCATCTTTTCTTCTTCGGCTACTTCTTCTTCTTCTTCTTCTCATCGCCAAGCTTCTTCTTCACGTCCCTTCACCTGCGTTTGTCTTCTTCCTGCGTTCGTTTTCTTCTCGCGTGCTGCTTCTTCCTGCGTGCTTCGTCTTCTTCTTCATTTTTTGCTGTTGTTTTGTTGATTTTTGGCTAGTTTTGTGTCGATTTTTTGGGTTGATCTATTGATCGCTGTCACAGGAGCCCAGATCTTCTTCTTCTTCTCGCTCAATGTCGCTTTGCCCCTTTTTGGAAAAAATGCTATTTTTGAACCGGCCGGCCCATCACATAACCCGGTTTTGGCGGTTTTTCCCCGGTCCGGTCCGGTTTTTGGCCGGTTCTTTCACCGGACCGGCCGGCTTCGCCAAAGCGGTCTAAAAGGGTGACTTTGAGGGCCGACCATGGCGGTTCCTGCCCCGGTCGGGCTGACCGGGCCTGGTCCCCGTTTTGTTACCTTACTGCAGCGATTGTCGCGGCGGTTCGGATTTCATGGCGGTTCTCGTGCGGTTGGGAACCGACGGAAACATGGTTCGGAGTTTGTTTTTTATCAGGGATATTGCGGCGGTTAGGAACCGCCGTGCGAAGTGCCTGAATAATTTAGCGGCGGTCCATGGTCCATTTTTTTTCTTTTTCCCAAAACGTGCAAATTAAAATTGTTTAATTATTACAATTTATTTTTTTATAAAACCACCACAATAAAATGAATATCCAACCACCACAATTCCGTATTTTTTTATAAAATTGCTCAATAAAATGAAATATTTTTATTAACAAACTATTTATCCACTACTAAAAATGATGGCGCTACTTTAAGCAGCGCTTAAAATAAAAAACGCTACTTTATGTCATATGTAAACAATAAACAGCGCTTACAACATTAAGCGCTACTGTTTAGTTTACACAATAAGCAACTTTAGTCCTTTGCTACGCTTTATCTTTAAATAATAAAAATGAATCACATTAATCAGCGCTTCAAACATGAAGCGCTGTTTTTGATCATACGAACAATAAACAGCGCTTTATAGTAGGAAGCGCTGTTTTTGGTGATACAATCACTACCAGAAAACGCGGGATTACCGACGGTCTAAAGCCGTCGGTAATCCATAAAAGCCGTCGGTAATCCAGATTTACCGACGGATAACCGACTACAGAAAAACCGTCGGAAATATCAATGTCGCAGCGATTACCGACAGATTGTTCTTTACCGTCGGTAATACCGACGGGTATACCCGTCGGAAAATGATGGTGATTTCCGACGGGCAAAGCCTTCGGAAATTTACCAACGGTTACAGCCGTCGGAAAATGATGGTGATTTCCGACGGGTAAAGCCTTCGTTAAATTTTCGACGGTGTTACCCGTCGGTCAATCTGAAAAGTTTTCCATCGGCCTAGGCCGTCAGAATCGAATTTTTTTTTCAGAAAAATAAATTAATAAAATATTTACTTTAATTAATTTTATTAATAAAATTAATAAAATTATTAATTAATAACCTAATTAATTTTATTCTTTAATTAATTAATTAATTAGTTAATTTAATTATTTATTTGTTTAATTAAAAATTACTTGTAATTTAATTTAATTTAATTATTAATTGATTTCCATATATAAAAATGTGATAACGTAAACTAAAAAGCAAATTAAAAAAAGAAAACATAATAAATAAAAAAATTTGACGAATAAACATCAGTAACTAAAATAATATCCGAAACGAAAAAAAAATGATATCCAAAAATATGAAAAATATAAGTACAAAGCGAGCGAATAGTCCTGGTACTCCTGATCATGATCGAGATGCTCTACATCATCTGCATCATCGACATGACCATCAGTACGTGGAGGCGAAGGCGGAGGCGGAGGCGGAGTCGATGGAGTAGGCTGCTGACGAGCTAGCATCTGGTACATCTGCTCCTGGCGCTGCAGCACCTGAGTCAAAACCTCCTGCTGCTGGGCCACGGTGCGCTTCAACTCGGCTATCTCCTGGTCATCCGCGGCAGAGCGACCAGTGGCAGCACTACTACTTGACGACGCTCCAACGTGTAGGCGGCGGGCGCCTTTTTTGTAGTTGCTGGCAAGGTCGCCAGCACCATATAGGCGACCCTTCTTCTTTCCGCCAACCACTTCCGCCCAAACCCTCAGCGGTGTAGATAGATCGTCAGGGCTCTGAGATGGAGAACATGATGAGCTCTGAGATCTAAGCTGAGACATCCTCGCCTCAAACTCCTCCTGTTAAACAAACAAATAAGTCAAGTCTTTTTTTTTAACAAAACAATATAAACATTATTAAAATAAGTCCGCCTCGAACGCTCATCAACGAAATCACTAGTACTCCTCTTCATATGAGTTGCAAGATGGAGCTCGTGCAACTGAACTTCTCTCCCCAACCTCTTCGACTGTGATTGTATTAATAAAAAAACTTAAATAAAGAATAAGAATAATAATAATAATAATAATAATAATAATAATAATAATAATTTTATAACACGTACAAGTCTAACTGCGTGCTGCGCCTGACTGACACTGTCTCCAGTGTGCAAGCTGCCACCCTTCTCAGAGGCCCTATTCTTATTGGCCTTGGCCGTCGCCTGGAACTCGTGGGTGTTCAGTCGCTACCACCGCTGCGAACCTCATCCCCTATCCAACTGGCGATCACGATGCGATGCGCATCTCGAAGCATGTCGAAAGGCGGTGGGAGGCCTTCATATGAAAATTCTTCTCCATCGCCTCCTCATCTTTTTCCTCCCAAGCAACCCTCGCTCAGATTCAATATAAGACATTATTAAACATAATTGAAATTTACTTAAAATAAAATAATATGCAATAAAATAAAAATTGCAGCTTACTCTGAAAGAATTAAACATATGGTCCCGCTCAAAATCCTTGGCGTCCCAGGTGGGCCAAACTCATGGTAATTCTCCTCAATTGTTCTTTGTGATAGCTAACGCAGCTGGCTTTGAGGGAAGAAACCTGAACAATAAAAACATGTTAAATAAAAAAATATATATATATATATACATGTAAATTATTAATAACTCGAAAAAATTGCAAATACTTACCCTTTACCGGATGGCACGATAACAACTCGCCATCATACAAAGATCTCAAGAGTCTCGTGCTCCTGCCTCCCCTGCTCAAGAACCTCCTCTGCTGAACCTCCTGCTCCTCCCCGTCACCGCCCAACATCGCAGGATCACCGTATGGCCTGTACTATAATCCTGGTCGGACTGATGAGCATCGGCCACCGGATCAGGCACAACATGGGAACTCGAAGCGCCATGTGGCTGCTGGAACCCTGGGGTGGGGATCATGTAAATGTGAGGCAAAGGTGCCGAACGTGCCCGAGTCTGGGTGGCTGGTGGCGAATGTGCCTGAGTCTGTGTAGGTGGTGCGTAAGGTATCTAGGTGCGGAGGTGTATCGGTCGTCTCGGCGTAGATGTACTAGGACGACGTGTAGATGACAACGTCGAAAACCCGATGAGGTCACGCCTAATGATGGTCGGCCTCGACGACGAGGGGGTCGAGGCGATGCCCTTCCTTCCATTTACCACCACCGGTGATGCAGGGGCTCGGCTCCTGAACCTCCTGATGCCATATATATCTATAGAGCAATTGAATAATAACAGTCATGAAATATTATATTTAAACATAACAATATTACAAATGAATTCCATAAAAATAAACAAGTTATGAAAATAACTGACAAATTAAAATATATTGTTACACATTAATTTCTCAAATTGTAAAGTTAAACAATTTCAATCGCCCATTCTCGCCCACTCAATTTCTCGCATCGCCTTCGTGATGTTGATGGTTCTGCCACTTCTTCATTTAATTCCTCATTCCCATCTACATCTTCATATGTGATTGGATTGTCAAGTAGTCGAGTAATGGGTTCCACTTCATTTACTACATTGACATGAGACATCTCATCCACTTGATAAGCCACTTCTTCCTGTGTATCATCTGCTTCAATGCGACCCCATGGTTTTATCTTTATTGCGACACACCAACCTTGTTTGTCCCTTCGAGTTGATGGATAAGGGACATAATACACTTGTCTTACATGTTGTGCCATGATAAACGGATCAAACATTTGGTATCTTCTGCTCATGTGTATGTCAACAAAGATTATATTTTCGATCCACTTTTGTGCCTTTATTTGACGGATCAAACCAATTACAATAAAATAGCACTATTCTTTTAGTATAGTCTAAAGTATTGTACGTCAGTTCATATATATATTGAATCACGCAGTAGAAGTCGTCTTCACCTCCATCTGTGGCGCCTTTTTCCTAAACCCCCATTTAATCAAGCTTTTTTCCCTCTGTTTTTGACTGGTTTGGAATTTGTATCCATTTACAAAGAATGTGTGCCATTCTTTTACACGTGATTTAGGACCATGAGATAAATTTCTCAAGTGTTGGATTTTAGGGGATTCTGCCTCGCTATACACCTGTGTACACACATGCAAACAAATTATAGTTCCTATTTTCAAACAATATTTTTGTATTTTCAAACAATAAATAATAATAATATATATATGGCGACTCAAAAAACATACCTGGTTCCTAAACCACGTTGGGAAATATTCATGAATATAGGCAGAAGAGTAGGTAATGCGCTTGAGGGCTTAGTTAACAAGAATGCCCTGATCAAGTCATTATCAACCAAATGATCAAGAGCAATTGTGGATTAAAGAAATTGAAAGTGGTCAAAATGATACATACGTTAGATACGGTGATACTTCTACACAGTTGATCAACACGTGAACGTGGGCTGACTTCCACACTTCGCCTGTTATCCGATTATCCACCTCCTTTCCACCATGATGGCCTGGAAGGCAAAATAATCGATAAAGGCAAGCGGTGTCTTTCAATTTCAATTTCTACTTCATTCCTACTATTTGTTGGTGTCAACATGAAGTTCGTAAAATAATGGGAACGTAAATGGATTGTCTCACGGTGCAAGTAAGTTGCACAAATAGATCCTTCAACCCTGGCCTTATTTTTCACCGACCGGTTTGAGTCACCCATAAATCTACAAAAAAACAAAGGTGATGAAAAAAATTGATACATTTAACCCTTCAAATAAATATTTATTTTAGAGAATACTTTATTATAGTACCTTTCGAATGGATACATCCATCTGTATTGAACCGATCCACCAAGCCTAGCTTCATGTGCAAGATGCACTGCTAGATGCTCCATAGAATCAAAGAAAGGAGGGGAAATATTCTCTCCAACTTACAAAGAATGACTGTATGTTCTGCTCCATCCTTATGAGATCATCATCTCTCAATGTCGCAGAACACAAATCTTTAAAGAATTGGTGAGTTCGATCGGTGGATTTAAAACATTTGACTGGTAAGAAACTAAATGCAATAGGAAGTAAACACTCCATGAATACATGACAATCATGGCTTTTCATCCCAATCATGGTTCCTTTGTTCACATCGGCACATCTTGCCAAATTAGAAGAATAACCATCCGCATCTCAAGTTCTTTTATCCACCGACAGATCGACTTGGCTTCCTCGTGATTAAAGAGTAACAATGTGCTTTGGGTTTCGTGGTCTTCCCATCCAGCCGATTCGTCAAATGCAAGTCCTTTCGCCTCTGATAAAGTGGTAAGTCTAGTCCGCCTTGTCATTGTCTTTTGTTTTCCTCGACGTTCATCACCGTGAGAAAAACATTGTCAAAAAGTTCTTCTCAATGTGCATAACATCAAGGTTGTGTCTCAATAAATTATCTCTCCAATATGGCAGATCCCAAAAAATACTTCTTTTTGTCCAATTATGCCATTGTCCATATCCTTCAAATCGATCCAATTTGCCAAAATCTGTGATTTTGGGCAGTTCCATAACCCTTTCCCAGATCTGTTCTGGTGTCAACCTTGGGGGCGGGCCATCTACTTCAACTTCCCCCTTCTTGAAAGCGTTCTTATTCCGTCTAAATGCATGATCATCGGGTAAAAACCTGCGATGTGAGTCAAACCAAGAACTCTTCCCCCCAAATTTCAAGGTAAAGGCCTTTGTATGCTCCATGCAATGCGGACATGCCATTTTACCATGAGTACCCCAACCAGAAAACATGTCATATGCAGGGAAGTCATTAATGGTCCACATCAAGATCGCCTCATTGTAAAATTCCTCTTTCGTGCAACATCGTGCGTCACAACACCATTCCACAACCTTTTGAGATCGCTAATAAGAGGCTCTAAATAGATGTCAATACCATCTGTCGGATTATCTGGACCGGTATAACACAAGTCAAGAACATATAAGGCTTAGACATGCACATTTCGGGAGGAAGATTGTATGGGAGTAACGATAATCGCCGTGCAAGAATAAGGTTTGGCCGTGGATTGAACATACGGTAAAACCATCGAGCATAAGCCAAGTCGTACATTACGTGGATCTGGCCGCAAAATCAGATGCACACGATCAAAGTGCTTCCAAGCTTCACCATCGGAAGGGTGGCGCAACATACCAAGTGCTTCTATTCTCATAGTGCCATGTCATTTTGTCTGCGATGCGTGGTGATGCAAACATTCTCTGCAGCCTTGGAATAATTGGTAAATAAAACATTGCCTTCACTGGAACTAGTTTTTGTCTACCCGTCCGATTATTAGTATGTGACATATACCTAGGCTCACCACAAAATTTGCATTCAACTAGCGCACCATCGTTTTTACTAAATTCATTGTCGTAATACAACATACACCCTCTCACACAACAATCAATCCTTTTAGATTCCAGCCCCAAGTTGGACACTAAGCTTTTAGCCTCGTAATAACTTTTTGGCAAACCATCTCTGATAGGTGACGAGTCCAAAATCATTTTAGTTACGAGATCCAAGCACACTTTGGTAGCACCACAGTTGGACTTAAGAGCTAAGAGCCTCACACACATTGATAACTTAGAGTCTGTAGACCCTTCAAACAATGGCTTGTTTGTTTCTAACAATAGATTATAAAATTTTTGTGCTGTCTCATTTGGAAGTTCATCTGTGTCATCATATTGTTGCTCCTCAAATGACACGTTCACCCCCAAGGCATCACAAACCATATCTTGCATCAATTCAATCGCCACCACATCCCGAATCTACGTGAATCGCCAAGCACCTTCGCAATTATCACCAACCCCTAAATCAACGTGAGGCAACTTTTCACCATGTCTAGTCCAAATCCAAAGAATTAAGCCTAAATCCAGGAATACAGGTGGTGCATGACCTCACTTGGGCTCTTAATCCTTCTGCAATCGCAATTAAAGCACGGACATCTAATCCCTCCATTAGTTTTGAAATCTTTATGTGCCATTGCGACTTGGACAAAGTACGCAACCCAGCGCAAAAATCTGGTTTCAAACTCCCTCTCCCCGGATACAACCTGTCAGACATCCAACTACGACTCGAAAGAAAATATTCCATCTTCTCGCATATCAAAAAATGACAATTTCAGCAAGACGACGTTCTTACAACCGCTCTCTTTCTTTAAATGGTATGACTTATCCCATTCGAGAAAAAACTTTAGAACTCGTATAATAATCATTCCTTAATTCTCGTATCTTATACTTGACAAAATTTCGTGACATTTCCCATTAGTCTCTAAGTACACAAAATGAAGGCAGTTATGAACACCGCAATCAAGTATGCACCCAGAGAACAAAAGGAAATGAATCGAACCGAAATTTCATCAAATATAAAGATACCAGAATTAAGCAACAACTATTATACGAGTAAAGAAAAAGTTTTTTCCCAAACTGTCCGACTTGGACAATTCAAGGTTCAATATACAATGAACACGTGGTATCTAAAAGAGTACACGCACTCAATAATATATTGAACCTCAAACGGGAAGCTAAGGCTTTTCTCCGATACTAATAACAACAATCAAACATCCATTTCATCAATAATTAAAAAGTAACATGTTGAAAGTTGACATCCTCTTAAAGGATAGAATTAAACAAGCAGAAGTGGCAAGGGAAGCATAAATCCTTTTAACAATTTTTGTTTTCATAGTGGTTTGGCTTGGTATATGCCATGCAATTAGAGCTCCTATATGGATGCAAAACTAGGTTGTAATATCCTTGCTTTCACTGTTGATTACCTAGGAATCCCTTAAGGGTAAATCCTAAGAAGGTAGCTACTTGGAAACCAAAGGATGACAAGAAAAATTAGAAAGAAATTAGACTCAAGAAAAGCAAAATGTTTTCAAAAGCTATGAGATTGACACTGATTAAATCATCCTTAATAGCCTTCCTCTTTAGTACATGAGCCTCTTTAAGATCCCAATAGAAGTAGTAAAAGTCATTATAAGGCTACATAGGACTTTCTTTTAGAGTGGATTTGTGATGTGTTTTTCTTAAAAAATATTCGCAACTAAAAGAGACTAGGCCAGAATCAAATGCAGGATTTACAGTTTCCATATGTTTTATTCTATGACATAACCCCCTTTTTATGTTAAAATCATGAGATTTCCCTTAATCTGCATCCAAATATTGGCGTGTACAATTCCTCCATCCACCGAGAGGAAAGGGAGTATACTATTGGACAAGGACAAGATTGTATGACATTTTGTAGGGTTAGAAGATATCATCTCAGTAAGGTGTTTCTACTTTGGATTTGATAGTCTCTATAATTATTCAACTAATAATAGAAACCACTATGTCATTAATTCATTTTACAAGAGAACCTCTGCATACCTATTTTGCCTCCTCCTCTAACTCTGCCTTCATCTTAGTTAGGTTCTAAATTTTTGCACCAACATCACGTTGAAAAGTTTTGCCACAGATTTCGTACAAAAAGGAGACAATTTTTTTTTTTATTTTTTTCTACAATTCATCTAAAAAATTTTCAAATGTTTAAGATGGATTTCAAATTGATTATGTAATTTTTTATTCTTTTTAACCTAAATAATTTAGAAATCAAAGGCAGATTTTGGATATTATTTCTCCTCGTCCCTTCTTCTCGCCATCAAGCTTCAATGACTCCAGAGCGCTTTCAAGCGCGTCAATTCCTTTCTCGATTATACCATTTTTTATTTAAATTTTCTATGGCTTGAATATTAATTATGCAGTTCATGACACCAAAGAATGGAAATTAAAATTTTGAAAAAATAGAGTTTGGCATTTGTCTTTGCTTGGTTTTATTATAAATTATTCTTCCTTTTCGCTATTGAAATTTTCCTTGGGCACATTCTTCCTTTTCATTCTTGATAGAAGAGACGGGCATTTCTTCCTTTCAATTATAAACTATTTGTTTGGTAGTATTATATATTAGTTCCAGATGACTCGAAAGAAATATTGATCAGGTAGTCACCTATTTTAGCTTCAAGGAAAGGGCCTCAAACTAGCGCATTTACTTGAAAACTAGTGTAAATAATTTTATAATTCTTGTTTTATACGTCGACGATATATTTTTTACCAGCTGTATTAATCTTTTGACCGAGACAAAACTAATGTTAAGTAAGCAATTTTGGTTTGAAGGACATTGGTAATGCTTCAATTGTCTTGGGCATCTAGATCTATCGTGGTAGGTTACGTGGGGTTTCTGGATTCTCTTAGAGAAGATATATTGAAAAGATACTCAAACGATTTAATGTGCATTATTCTTGCTCCCCATATACCGCACATATTTAAAAGGATATTACGATCACCGGTTCCTTTCAAAAACCTAATACTTTCTCTAATCAGTGCCATACATTTAGATTCTACCTTGACAAGTACCTATTATTTTTAGGATTTGAGTACATTTCACTTAGTTTTTTTTTCCTTAAAATTGTTTACTTCTTTGTAATTGGCAATTAGGGTCTATATTTCAATCAAGTCCATAACCGATGTCAAATCCAAATGGTCACCTTTCTGAATAACTATTGAGAGAGTTTCATGAAAGGAAAAACATTCTTTATATCAAATATCTCCCTTAGACACAAATTCTCATTCAAAGTACAAGTGCAAAACCTCCAACTTTTAGTGGCCACGGCCTACCCCTAGATGCACAAAAAGGAATTGAGAACAAAATGAAATGTGCTAAGACGATTTGCCCATGTAAAAGAACTTTAAAGGAATCAAGTTTACGATGACAAAAAGCATTCTAGCAAAGATGAAATCAGTGACAAAACCAAGTAATTTAATATCACAAGACATGAATTTGGAAACAAGAAGAGAATCAAGAATCACTCTTTCCACCAAGAATGTACAACAGCCAGAGGATTCATTTTACAGCAATCAATCACTAGTGTGAAATATACCTAAAAATACTTATAACGCCAGTTTTATCCAATCAAATTGTCATTGTCTCAATCTTATAACAATAAAATAATCTTATAACATACATCATTTCAAAATTCTCTCTATGGAGAGAACTATGAAGGAAATCAAATAAATATGTCGGTGTGGGGGTCTCTCGGTAGACCCTTTTCCACCCAATGAGTAAACTGACATTTCGTTAGAGTGCATACCTCAAAAAAAGCTTCTCCTCAAATGTCAACTTCGAACTGGTAGTCACGAGACAAACCTAGCTTACTGCGATGGAGAACTTGCTCGAACACCTGTTTTGAACATAATCCCCAAAATCAAACTTACAAAGAACATAATACACTTGACTTTGGATGATCAACCAACACAAAATTGATGGAAGTATATAACTTTTATAATATTTGTTTAAAAATCTGACTAAAATAATAATCACACATTAGACATTCATTCAACCTTGACTAAACTAATCACACAAGTTACTTTTGTATTTTAAATTTTAAAGTTTTAATTAAATGAGACTCGTGGTTAAATACTAGCCCCTAGTTCTAAAGAAACTATGCCGAGAGAAGATGCGAAAAGGAAAAGCTCAATTCCGTAACTTCACAAACAAAGAAACATAAATAAATACATAATGAAATCTAAACTACTATAGAAAGGGATTCCTCATTTGTAAGCTGAATTTGGTCTTGAAACACACTATTAAAAGAATTTGATGCTCATACTTCATATATGGGAGTTATCTTTGGGGAAAAGCATTTCATGTTGTAGCTTGCTAACATAGTTTGCAGATGTGGTGAAGCTCTTATTGGGCCATAGCAATGTCTTTCCAGATTACATCTCTAGTCAAAGTACAAAATATTTATGAACAGAATGCTCATTGCAAGGTTAAGACCTCAAAATGGAAACGTTTCTAGTCTCCATTTATACACTGGGCATTCTTATAGCAGAAAATGATGGGCCAATAAATTTACACCAAGATAAAATATTGATTTGTTTCTTTATTTATTTATTCAACACAATTTCAAAACTAAATATTATGTCACATACACTTCTCATGTTCATAATTATGCTTAAATGCACCACAATTAATCTATCATGCATGCAATATATTAAAAGTGAAGCTAACATCAAGTATAGATCTCAAAACATTTTAACACTCATCATGAGAGAATTAAAAATATTTTAGAAACTGATGCACATACATTATTTCATTTTAATACACGGTTGCTATGGAGGCAAAGAAAGAAAGCACCTGATGGCACAGATATAAAATAATAATGCAATAATTGGACAACAAACAACTAAAAGAATGCCTCAATAAATGTTTCCAGCGAGAACAAGAAACATGGTCCCCAAAAAAGAGTAAGACAACAATAGGTCAAAAGGATGACGAATAAACACTACAAATGGCTAATTCAGTGTGCTAGACTTTCCTATTGCATAGCATGATGTGTGTCAACAAGACAGTGAAATGCCCGAATGCCAAAATTCAAAAACAAGACAGTGAAATGCCAAATGAACAAACCGAGGGGCACAAAGGAACCAACCTAAAAAATGCCTCAGATTACAAATCAGATTCAGAAGGGTGTCGTGATATGGAATCTGGAGAGGAGAGCCTGAGAGATGAGATTTTTGAATTAGGGTTTTAGAGGGAAATTAGGGGAAATTAAACTAGGTAGCAGAATGAAATTAAACCAGTGAGACTCACCAATATATAGGCAGGCCGCGTCGGAATGTGTGATGGTGTGTTGCTGAAGGTGTGGCGGTGGTGATCTCCAAGTGTGGTGCACCGCTACTCGTTCGGAATCTCGCACCCAGAGCAAAACAATCGTTTGGCAACGACTTTCCTGTGCAGAGACGACGGAGACGAAGAAAAGGGGTCGTGGGCGTCGCCGGAGAAGAAGAAAGGGTAGAGGGGTCGTGGGGCGTCGCCGGAGAAGAAGAAAGGGTGGAAATGGATTCGGAGAAGAAGAAGAGAAAAGAAGAAGAAGAAAAGGAAACTGGGGGGAAGGGTCGGGTTATACAACTAAACGATGCATACCGACGGCCATTTTAATTATACCGACGGTTTGAGGCCGTCGGTAAGCGAGGTCTTACCGACAGTCATTTTTACATACCGACGAGCTATACCGTCGCTACAATCTGCTCGTTGTCGTCTCACCATTACCGACGGATAAAGCCGTCGAAAACCGATGATCTTTACCGATGGGGAGGATTTTACCGACGGTTTTACCCGTCGGTATTTGAAAACTGAGAGGGAAAATAAAAAGTGGGGACATTCGGCGCTGGCTGGCATTTACCGACGGCTATAGCCGTCGGAAAACGCGAGTTTTTTTCCGACGGGTAATACCCGTCGGTAAAAGCCGTCGGTACCTGCGCTTTTTCTTGTAGTGAATAAACAGCGCTTTTAGTCTTAAGCGCTGTTTTTGTGAAACAATAAACAGCGCTTTTTTATTAAGCGCTGTTTTTGGTCAATTTATTAAATATATTTATTTCCCTCCTCTCTCATTTTGCATGCAGAAGCACTGTTTCTCTCTCTGTCTCTCAACTCTCTTTTCGCAAACTCCTCCGTCGTCGTCCCTGTTTCTCTCTCTGTCTCTCAACTCTCTCTTCGCAAACTCCTCCGTCGTCGCCTCCATCTCCCAAGTCCCGGCGTGCTTCTTCCTCAACGAGATCGTGTGCTTCCCCTCGCCTCCAAAAGCTGAAATCCGAGCTCGTCGTCCTCCAAAAGCTGCTGGCGGTGCTCGGCCTCCGTCCTCCACCTCGCCTCCATCTCCCAACTCCTGTTTGCGTCCATTTCCAGGTGTGGCCACTGTCTCCATTTTGTATCTCGATTCCACATTGGTTTCTGTTGGTGGTTCGTTAGTTTTTGGTCTCTGTTCGATTTTGTTTGATTTTGTTCATCGTTGTCCGCTTTGGAATCGTAAGGGTTTGATTTTGTTTGATTTTGTTCATCGTTGTCCGTGAGATAAATTAGAAGTGTTAAAGATGCTTAGAATCAGTTTGTTAAAATGTACGCTAGTAAATATATATGCATATCGGATGGGAATCAATGGAAAAATGACCAATGAATTTTGTTGTGGAACCCGATTTTGGTTTTTTTTTGTTTTGAACAATGAATTTTGGAATGTTACAGTATTGTATATATTTTGGAATGTCCATATTTTAGGGAGACTCTACCAAAATTTTGTTAGAATTTTGATCTAGTCTGTGTTGATTTTAAGAGCGTTGATAGTTTTAGTCTTGCTTTATTTAAATGGGGTTTTTCTGTTGTTTTACCTCTCAATCCATAGGTAAAATATGGATCGAAAGTGGATGTCTCCGCCAATCGTTTGTCGAAGGAATATAAGGATGGAGTGAAAGATTTTATTGGGTTTGTAGTTGGGCATACAATGCACCATAGTAGAATCATATGTTCTTGTTTAAGTTGTTGTTATACAAACAAAATTAGTGTTCTGAATTGGAATGGCATTTAGTGAGCAATGGGATTGATCAAACTTATACCTGTTGGACAAAGCACGGTGAGACAAGAGGTGAATCTTCTAATATGGGGAATAGTGGGAGATATGTGTCAGAGGACACCGCTACAAATACATATGATGGTGACCGTTTTGAAGATATGGCAAATGCGGTTGAAGAAGATCTTCATGATTGTCCTCAAATGTTTGAGAAGTTGATGAGTGATGCGGAGAAGCCGTTATATGAGGGTTGTACTAAATTCACAAGATTATCGGCAATGTTAAAGTTGTTTAACTTGAAGTCGGGCAATGGATGGACTGATAAGAGTTTTACGGACTTACTCACACTGTTGAAAGATATGTTGCCTAATGATAATGTGCTTCCTAGTAGGAC
Source organism: Calophaca sinica (assembly GCA_037113605.1). Lineage (NCBI taxonomy): Eukaryota > Viridiplantae > Streptophyta > Magnoliopsida > Fabales > Fabaceae > Calophaca > Calophaca sinica. Next base: position 16,238,342 of record CM073737.1, read on the forward strand.
ATATGAGGCTAAACAAATGTTACGCTCTATTGGCATGAGCTATGAGAAGATCCATGCTTGTCGAACGATCGCATTTTATTTCGTGAATGAATATGCATCGTTAAAGTCGTGTCCAAAATGTGAAGCCTCACTGCATAAGAAGGAAAATTCGGCTCCAGAGAAGGTATTGTGGTATTTTCCCATAATTCCCAGATTCAGCGTATGTACCGTAGTTCAAGATGCAAAAACCCGACATGGCATGAGGATGAAAGGATTCAAGATGGCAAGCTATGGCACCCTACAGATTCTCCTCAATGGAAAAAATTGATATTGATTATCCCGATTTTGGGAATGAACCAAGAAACTTACGACTTGCATTGTCTCATCGATGGATTTAACCCACATGGTGTTCAAAGTAGCTCTCACAAAGACATGGCCTGTGTGATTTTGGTGATTTATAACCTACCTCCATGGCTATGCATGAAGCGAAAATATATGATGTTGTCTTTGTTAATTTCTCAAAACAACCAGGAAATGATATCGATGTATATTTGGCTTCTTTAATTGAAGATTTGAAGCAAATGTGGGAGACAGGTGTGGTGGTGTATGATAGGTATAGAGAAGAAAGTTTCACCTTGAGGGCTATGATTTTCGGCACAATTAATGATTTTCCAGCATATGGTAATCTGTCAGGATATAGTACCAAAGGTCAGTGTGCATGCCCTATATGTGAAGATAGTACAGATTGGATTCGGTTGGAACATGGTAGGAAGAATGTCTTTCTTGGGCATCACAGATTTTTGCATCCAAATCATCATTATCGGTCATGGAGAAAGGCATTCAATGGGAATACAGAAGAACGGAGAGCTCCTTTGCCTCTGACGGGTACACAACTGTTAGAAAAAGTAAAAGATTTGAATATTAAATTCGGTAAACCTTTGCAGAGACCTTGCCACGAGGGTGGAAGAAATGGTCGATTTTCTTTGAGTTGCCATATTGGAAATCATTATACGTAAGACATTTCGTTGATGTGATGCATGTTGAAAAATATTTTTGATAGTCTCGGTGGTACCTTACTTAATGTGCCCGGAAGACTAAAGATGGCATCAATGCAAGGTCGACTTGGTTAGTATGGGATTGAGACGAGAGTTGGGACCGTAAAGAAAGGGAAACGTCAGACATATCTACCTCCTACGCTCATACTCTATCTAGAAAAGAGAAAAGAGATTTTTGTAAGTTTCTTGATGGAGTTAAGGTTCCAGAGGGGTACTCTTCAAACATTAAGAACCTCGTATCGATGAAAGATCTCAAGTTAAAGGGTCTAAAGTCTCATGATTGTCATGTTGTTATGGAGAATTTGCTACCCATAGCTATACGATCTATTTTGCCTGACAAAGTGCGGAATACCTTAAGTAAACTTTGTTTCTTCTTTAAGGCAATTTGTAGTAAAGTGATTGACCCTGAAAGTTGCCACCTTGCAAAAGAAATTATTCTGACTTTGTGTGAGCTTGAGATGTATTTCCCGCTTCATTCTTTGACATAATGATTCATCCGACAGTTCATCTAGTTAGGAGACACAATTGTGTGGGCCACCACATGAGATGGATGTACCCGTTTGAGCGTTACATGAAGATATTAAAAGGGTATGTGAAAAACCGATCACGACCGTAGGGTTGTATTGTTGAACGGTATATAGTCGAAGAAGGCTGTTGAATTACCTGCGAGTATGTATCCGATATTGAACATTCTATAGTGTCGCGGTCTCGTCACCTTTGGAAGACGTGCAGGGAGGGATTACTGGACTTGAAATATTGACTATATCAAGGAAAGAATGGGAACAAGCACACTTATATGTTTTACGCAACGCCGATGAAGTTGAGTCATATGTTGTAAAACACAAGGACATACTCAAGAGCTTGTACCCAAATAAGAGTCAAAATTGGTTAACAATGTAACACAATCAAGTGTTTTATAAAATGGCTGAAAGAATACATTTCTGCAGAGTTTATTGCAAATCCTAGCTCGGTTTCAGAAAGATTGAGATGGTTAGCTAAAGGTCCAGATATACATGTTAGTTCTTACACCGGTTATCTGATGAATGAGTTCACTTTTTATACAAAAGAACATGATGATCGGAGGAGAATACAAAATAGTGGAGTGACTCTTGTAGCTGAAGCTATGCATATATCAAGTGCTAAAGATAGAAATCCCATATATGCGAATATGTCATACTTCGGGGTCATTGAACGCATATGGGAGTTGGATTACAAGATGTTTTGAGTGTCTGTGTTCCAATGCAAGTGGGTTGATAATAACAACGGTGTACAAATGGATGAGTTGGGGTTCATGCGGGTGAATTTTAATAAGTTGGGATATAAGGATGAGCCCTTTATTTTAGCATCACAAGCTCAACAAGTGTTCTATGTCACCGATCCAATTGATATGAATTGATCCATTGTTCCATTGAATAACAAAAAAATTGTTAATGAGATTGATGATGAAGCACATGAATATGCTGACATTGAGGATGACCCTTTCTTCGGGACATCACAATCATTGTTTGGGGCAAGTACACCTATAGAGGATAATGTGTATATTAGAAATGATCATAATGAAGGGCTTTGGATCAATCCATTATTTCATAAGGGATGCGCAAATCTGAATAAAACGAGAAAAAGGAAAAGAGTTGCTTAAATGTACATGTATGTAGTGAATGCTATTTAATTTTTATTAATTTATTGATCAATTAAATGTGTATACATTGATTTCTTTATTATTTTTTATTAATAACTTATGTGTATAATTTTTTTCAGGTAAATGGCATCTGAAGGTGATGATAGTGCTCCCGAGGCCCCCCAAAAGGGGACGGCGTCCCGTGGACCGACTTTTAAGAAGAAACTCATCCGTGAGAGGAGTAAAGGAGTTGCAAAACGTGTGGTAAGATACTTATCGATTAATCTAATTTTTTTTTTAGTTGAGTATCTAAATTTGTACACTAATACTATTTTTTTATAGGTTATATGGAATGCTAAGGGTCAACCAATTGGTGAAAATGTTAATGACTTTATTCAATTCATTGGGGCCACAGTGCGGAAGACGGTCCCAATTAGCCGCGATAATTGGAAGGATAAGGATCCATATTTGAAGGAGCTAAAAGATGAGATATGGACTGAGATACAGGTATATAAAAATGGGATTAATTAACATTGGTTAGTTGTATTGTTTTTTAATTTATCTAAACATACTTATAGTCTACCATTTTGTTTATAATGTTCTTGCAGAAGCATTTTGATGTTGATGAGACCCGAAAGGATATTACACTTAGGTTAGCTGGAAGATCACACCGGAATTTCCGAACTGCGTTAGCGAACAAGTGGTTGAGAGACCAACACGGGAACATCAGACATCATCCTCCAGCAAAATATGCATCGTTCATAGAACAGGATGATTGGAGCGCTTTTGTAAGAAGACGCACAGAAGATGAAGAATATATAGTATGTACAATAATATTTATAACTTTTATATATGACGTTAATGCATTAATTTGTATGCATGTTTTAATTTAAGGTACTTGTATCAAGAGATATTGATCCCACAAGAACAAACTCAAAGGTTTGTATTTTTGTGCCCACAACGGACACATATGGGATCATGGAATGCTGACATGTCTGAGTATGTGATTCACCGCTTGACATTAGCAAATCCTGGCTTTGAGACTCTGTTTTTGTCACCTTGCAACGTAGTGTAAGTCATTTAATTTAATCAATATTACTAAATTTATTGAAATGTGTTTATTTTCTTATATTTTTTTGTCCATCATTTTTGTAGGGATCATTGGTTATTGTTAGCGATTAACTTGAATCAAAACGTTGTGTACTATCTTGATCCATTGCGTGTACATATCAACATGCGCAAAACAATGAAAGAGAAGTACAATAAGTAAGTGTGTATAAATCATAGATATGTATATATATATATATGTATGCAATTTCTTAAACGTTTAAGTTACTTGTAATATTGAAGTGTTTATTTGTTTATGTTTGGCCTACGTGACATCTTGTCTTTGTTTGGTATGATATTTTCTGTTATTCTGGTGTTTTATAAATTTTGGAATGTCCATATTTTAGGGAGACTCTGCCAAAATTTTGTTAGAAATTTGATATAGTCTATGTGTTGATGTTAAGAGAAGTGGTTACCAATGTATTGGAATGATATTTTTTGGTAGGTAGAAATTATTATGAGTGTGGTTCTAGATATTGAATGATTTTGTTTGATTTTGCACTTAGGGCAATCCTACTTTATCGAAGAAACAAGTCTCGATTTTCTAAATTTACTCCACCTAAATGGATACCGATAAAGGTATTTATATCAAATTTTTTATGCAATTATTCAAATTACCAAAAATAAAAACAATTAATTTCATATTTTTGGTTTTATAGTGTCCTCGCCAACCGAACTCTGATGATTGTGGCCGATATGTTTTGAAGTTTCTCAAGGATATTGTCGTTCATAATCAAACAGAAATTCCAACAGAGGTATGTATGTAATAATTTCAAAGTTTATATAAGTTTTTTTCTTTTACGCATACCATTTGAATGCTTATGTTCAATTCTAACTTCATTTAATATTTATTTCGCGATCTTATCACGATTGTCAATTCGACACATACACTGATCATACCGAACTCAAAGAAGAGTGGTGTCGATATTTTACTACAAATTTTATCATTTATAAGCAGATAGAAGAAGATTAATATTAATGCTCACGTGAGTTTTTGTTAAATTTGGTTTTTTTTTAGTTTAGCATACTTGAATTGGAAAGGTTCACATGAATTTAGGAATAAAATTCCTTTTTATGTTGGCTAATATTTTATATATTTTATGTTGGTCATTTGGTATGGTATCTTATGTTGTTACAGGTATTTTATATATTTTGGAATGTCCATATTTTAAGGAAAACTCTGCCAAAATTTTGTTAGAATTTTGACCTTGTATGCATGTTTGGTTGCAGTGACAGAAGAAAAAGATATTACTATTTAGGTAGTATTTGTAGCATGATATGTGCAATATTTTAGTGATCTATTCTGTATAATTGTGAATTTGACTGAGAAATATATTGTAATTTATTTATGTTAATGTAAGGATATGTAGGAATCTATGAAAAAATTACATTATAATGTTAAATTTTGATGTTGATACAATTGGGTGTTGATGACAATTTTGGTTGCATTTTGTGTTATCACAATATTATGCAACACAGATATAATGTAAATGTGAGAGAATTAAATTAAAAAAAAGGAGAATAAACAGCGCTTCAATAATGAAGCGCTGCTTATTGTTCAAAATAAACAGCGCTTCCTTACTGAAGCGCTGTTTATTGTCTATACAATAAACAGCGCTTTATTATTGAGGCGCTGTTTATTGTCCAGACAATAAACAACGCTTCCTAATTGAAGCGCTGTTTATTGTCCATTTTCAGCAGCGCTTCATAAACGCTGTTTTTATGAAATACAATCAGCAGCGGCTTAATTTTCAGCGCCTTTAAGCGCTGTTTTAGGCTAAAAATAAGCGCTGTTTATTGCCAAAACTTGTTGTAGTGATTGTAATTCATTCTATTAATTGAATATCTAGCCACTATCACATTTATCAAAAAAACTATTATACCAAACGATAGTCAAGTGCAAAATACAGTAACACAAGAATTTTTAGAAATAGAAATTGATAGTCAAGTGCAATTATACGAAATATAAGTTTAATACATTCCTTAAAAGTATCAATTGTTGATTAATAAATCCTTAAAAACCAAGAAGAAGATCCATGTCCATCACTTGGAAGATCGTGACTTGCATTTGAAGAACGTCTCACTTCAGTAGGTGAGCCTATATCTGAACCCTGAAAACATAAAATAAAAATAATATTAAACACTCTTTTAAATGACAAGCAGTTATGTATGTTATAAACTGACAAGTAGTTATGCATGTTATAATAGTATGACAAGAAAAACGTTTCATTGACAACACTTTGTGGTATTTTAATATTCTTACCTGGTTAAGTGTAGGTGGAAATTGGCCACCAAAGTGTTGCATAAGGTAAGCCACTTGTGCTTCTAAAGTGGGAACTTTTGCTACCTCTTGCTTTAAGGTTGCAACTGTTTCATTACTTGTTTGCAGTTCTTATTTCATCTTTTCAAATTCAGATGACGTAGGACCTGCAGATGATGAGGAACTCGAGCTCCCATAATGATAAGTGGGTCCAAAGACTTGAGTGGGGGTGATGCCAAACCCCATGCCCCGCACACGTCCCGGGTGCTATTTTCCAAACACCTCAACATAGACATCTTTTCAAAAGATGGGTCATCCATTTTCTCATCTAGTTCCACCTATATATAAATTGACAAACATGTAATTAGGTACACAAAGCTTTAATACAATCTACAAATACTGAAAATAATGAAAAACATAACTTGTTGTTATCAAAACTAATACGCTTAACTACTCATAGACTACTACACTAGTCTACCAAGCTTTAACTACACATAACTTGACATAATGAACAACTATGATATTAACTTTTAATAGCCTATATTTCAAAGATATTTCTACTGGAATTTCGGCAAAACCTCACCAGAAATATCGATACCCCAAAATGACATATACACCTGTATAATCACGACACAACAATACCAACCAAAATACAGGCAAGAATTGAATCCAGGATCATTTAGTTTATCTTCATTGACTACCCATCCTTTTATATTGAGTAATATACGAATAAAACACAAAATAATAGAAGTCTAAACCAAACTGCAAAATAATATAAAAGTTCATCTTGTTCACGAAACATCACTTTTTAGCAAGTTGCAACTTCATCTTGTTGGTCACAATCCACAACTAATCAATGTTTTAAAACCTATTTACTTAAGAGATAAAGAAATGGCAAAGGGGGAATCCATAATTCAAAGTTCATCAGGGTATTTAAATTTCATCAATAGCATCAGAAGAGAGAAAGAAGGGAAAAGAGGGAGTTCATTAAACCCAAACACAAACCCAAGTTTTATCACCCATATGTGTCATCACTTCTAAAAGGAAATTCCCTAAAAAATGCAGAAAAGAAATAACATGTGAAGCATAGTCATATTTGCCTATAATTGACCATCAAATATGAACAGAAATTAAAGACAAAAGACCAATTAGTAAAAAAATTCAAAGTCAATAGAAGGGTGCATGCTGTTGTGTTATCCAAAGCAAAATCACGTGTTCCAAAATCAGACACGCTGAAATACCAGCACAGATAGGCACTAGAAGAACCTATCACAGGCCAGTAGCAACATATTGCTCTCCAAATCACAATAAAACCAAAATAAGCCTCACACAGGCCAGTAGACTCCCGTTTAAGTACTAAAAATTAATAGAAACTCATAAGTAAATTAAGAACTCACACTCTTTTGTTTCGCTTCATCGTTAACAAAACTTCCTTCATTTTTTGTGCGCGCAATAGAATACATTTCTCCTCTAGTATAACTTCTCCCAGTTTGCACTTCTTGACATTGTGAATCGAATTAGTAATATCATAAAATAATCAATTTAAATTTTACAATAGAAAAATATTAAAAGAATATATGAGTGATACCAGTTCATGTTTTTTCTTTGCAATTGTTTTCGACCCAAGTGTATGAGGAATAGTTTACTTTTGTCGATTTTTTGCATTTATTTCAGCCATCTCCTATAATATTAAGAAAAAAACAAAGTTAGTAAATGATAGATTTTATTAGAATATTTTCAGCACATCACTTCTTACCATAATGTCTTCATTTAGTCGATAACTCAGAAAACCGTCCCATTGCTCCCTAGACATGCCATCTGGTCGGGACTCAAAGTTTTCTTCCAGACTAAGAGTCTCGTCATAATATTCTGCAAATAGCCGTGCTCTATTGTCCCTTCACTTTTTTCCAATATTTTCAAAGATGTACTTTTATGTCCCTCATCATTTACATCAAATTTTGCCTTCATAAAACAAAAGAACCCATAGTAAACAAAGATAAATAAAAAATGAAATGTGTACAATTATATCTCATACCTTTATAGGGTACTTCAAACCTTCTCCTAGGAATCTAAAGGAACATTTGGCCACCTCTTATAGCTGATATGGAAATCTTCAAAATTAGTTGCAATTGCTGCTAAAGCTCCACCCAAAAGGCCACCGGCTTTTCTGATTGGTTGACTATTCTCATTCCATTCAAGGACCACTTTCTTCCCTCTTGGAAGCGCAAATCAATCATGGACTTTTAATCATCTTTCTGTACGTACCCCAGCCTCATCTAAATCAATATTAAAAGAAAATATTAGTATCTCTAAACATATAATTCATTAAAACTATTAATTAAATGACCAAAGTTACTAGGATGCAACTTGTATACCGATCACATCGACTGTCCAATGTTTATTGGACTTTCTCCCATAAATGCGTTGATGATGTTGGTCTTCAGGTTGAGTAGATTGAGGATCACCCGATTGAGTAGGTTGCGGAATTTGATTTTCAGCTTGCATAGGTTGCGAATTTGGGATTTCATTGTTAATGGTTGAGCTAGTATGAGATGGAGGCGCACTATGTGATGCACTTTGACTCGTAGTCGAAATATTAGCTTGAATTTGAGCTGGCATGGACTGTGTCCTGGGAGTGTACCTTTTCTTTTTAGGCATCCTACAAAATCACAATGTTAATAATCTTTAAAAAATATCACATGTACGAAATATAATATAAGAGCAAAGGAATAAAATAGTGAAAACAAAGACTAAAAATTTGACCCATACCTATCACTCAATCATATTATCATTGTAATCATCAATATTTTCATTAATTGTTGAAGTTGGAATATCATCATCTGTAGTGGCTCTTGCTAATTCTATATATACAGTATAATCAGAAAAAGTTTGTTCCAAGTTTCACTACAAGAATTCCACTTATTACCTACAAAAATTTCCTAGGGCCTGTGACCCTAGGTAATTTCCTAGGGTCACAGCCCTAGGAAAATACTCATATAAAAGTTTCCTAGGGCTTTTTTAAAAAAACCCCTCAGAAATTAAAAATTTGACTTTTGTTTTATTTTATTTTTTTAAAAAATTGGGCATTTTCGAGAGAGAAGCTCTCTATTTCAGCTAAGTTTTTTTTTTTAATTTTAGATTAACCGAAGGGCTTGCCCTCGGTTTCAATTTTTTTTTTAACTTCAAACCAAAACCTAATTTTTATTCTCATTCCCCCTCACCCCAAATTTGATCAGCGCCGCAGCTCACCCCCACCCCTCTCTTCTTTCTCCCTCTTTCTTTCTTCTCTCCTGCATTGATGACCGCTCCCCCACTCATCTCCTTCATCTCCGATCTCACTCACCCCTCCCTCACTGATCTCCCCCACTCAGATCTCACTCACCCTTCCCTCACTGATCTTGCCTTTCTCCCTCATCTCGTCTCATCTCCCTCATCGCGATGGATCTGATGCTAAAAGAGCATGACAGATCTTAGGCTCAAAGTGCGTAAGGGCGAAAGAAAGGTGACCGGAACCAAGACCATTGGCGGAGCAACGAGGCTTCCCTAAACGACTGTGACCGACAACCGGAGATGGAGGCCTGTCTTACGGAGGTGCGAACGACTTGTAGTGTGCGACAAAATGCGGGCTCACGGAGGTGTAAACGACACAATGGGGTGTCTTGCTCGCAGTGGGGGTTGCGAAGGCACGCTGCAGAGCGCGGTTGGGTGAAGGCGAGCGGATATGGAAGGGTTTTCTGAGATGGTTATGTCTTTGGGGGAGACCCCTGTTTCGGGATCTTCAGGGGAAGGTGGATCTGATGCTAAAACAATGGCAAATCTCATAAATTTCAAACCTTGGTCAAATGGGTTGCTCTCTTCATTCACAGTTTGAGTGGTCTCTTTAAGGATTTGGGGGTTAGGGTTTCCGTTTTCTCTGTTTATTGTTGGTTTTTTGCGGTGTTTTTTGGGCAAGGAAAAGTCTTGCTGTCAAGAAAATATGGCAAGGATTTGGGGTGCTGGGTTTGCGTTGGATTGCTGGTGGTGTTTTTAGGGAATTTATACGACCAATTATATGTATTTTGTTATAGGTAGTTTACTTGTTCAGTGCAATTCTGTAATGAAACTACTTGTTTCAGATCTATGTTCACCCTTCTAAATTGTTTATGCACAGTTGTGTTTTGATTATCCTTTGCCATAAGTATAACGTGGAACTGGTGGATTTTAAAATTATCTCAAAATCATAATCTTTAAACCAGTTGTTATTTTAGACCTTTGCCCAGTTTAGTTTTTTAAACCCCTAAATTAGAACTTCTCAAACTTGTTAGTTCCCATGGATGTGTTAAAGATTGATGCTTTCTACTTTGGATCGATTAGTTTTCTGGTGGATCTGTTATAATAATTAAATTTAACTTTTATATATTACATTAAAACCAAAAAAATTACGTTAAACTGAATCTGGCGTCTGGCTGCTTCAATTTTTTTTTATAAACTAGTTGCAATTTCCTAGGGCTTTTCAAATTTAGCCCTCAGAAACCGCTTCCTACCAGCGAATAACCTACCGCCTCGTGACCGTCGGTGGGCCCTCGAAAATGTGGTCTTTTCCCACGGCTTTTGGCCATTTTCTAGGGTTTTTGGCCCTAGGAAATGCCAAGTATTCTTGTAGTGTTTTGTGATGGATAGACCTCATTGGAAACCATGATTCCTTCATCTTCTTCACCCATGTCATATAAGTCTCTTGGCTTTAAATGAATAGGTATGATCCAACTCTTTTCTTTCTCATCATCCACATAAAAAACCATATGCGCTTCATTGGAGCATCATGCCTCTGGTGTTAGTGGTATTGGCTCAATGATGTCTATCAATTTCCCATAATAAGGCACCCCTCCAAATCTCATTTGGGTATCTTTATTACTTGAGTAATTTTTAGTGCCAAGTTTTTAGTCCTTCATCTCGTGCCAAGGTTCGAAATTTATATCCGCTGATGTTATATGCAGTGAATCTCCTACCCTTGTCAATAGGACCTCTAGCAAGACAGAGAAGGACATCTTTATCTGATTCACTAAGATTGTTCATATCTTTGTCAATCTAAAAACAAAAATGTGTAGTGTTAGTGACATGCATGTTACCAATATACACGTCTCACTTCATGTGGAATACACTTACACAATTAGAGAACCAATTAACAAATTCTCTATGAACCTTCTTATCTATCTCGGCAGGATTCCTTGTACGATTCCTTAATTGTCTCCACACAACTTCTCTAAATTCCCTATATAGATTTAAGTTAGGAGATATACGAAAGCATAAATTGAGATGTTTGTTGAGTCAAACGCCTTCCAAGCTTCAGAATCTCTAGGATGCCTCATCATGCCATCACTATTACTATCCACAGAATGCCATCTCATATCCTCATGAGTCTTTGAAGACAAAAATAATCTCTGCAAACGCGGTTTTAATGGAAAGTAACGAAGAACTTTTGCAGGCACCTTTTTTTTTGCTACGTCCATCATTGGATGCCTCAATCTCACCAACTTTTGTTCTTGATTTCCATCTAGAATTGTTACATATTTTACATGTTTCCCTATTTTCATCTTCACCCCAATACAACATACAATGATTTGGACATGCATGTATCTTTTCACAGTCCAAACCAAGCTTGACTATAGTTTTCTTTGCCTCATAGAATGAACTTGGAATCTTTGCATGTTCAAATGCATCTTGTAGTAGTTCTAAGATCATTATCATAGCCTTATCAGTCATTGGTGGGCAAAATCCGCAAGTGTACGATTTTTTCGTTAAGTAATAAAAAGATATCGAACCACAAGGACTAGCTACGCTAAACAAATTAATTTGGCATTACTTAATTTAAATTAAACAGCGAGACAATATTTGATTAAAGGATGTAATTAGAAAGTAGTGACAGAAAATAAATAAAAGATGATAGAAAGATATTTTTGTTGTTTTTATAAATAAAAGTTTCCTAGGACCTAGGTTACCACAATGATGCTCTGTGAATTCAAATTAATAAATCTAACGTTGATATTGAAATCATTTGAAGGCAAGTTAATCGGAAATACTAAACGTCCACTATCGTGGTACGAAAGCGTGCTAAGTTGAATTCAATCCATAAGTTCGTCGTAATCACATTCAACACCATACGTTCATCGTAATCACATTCAACAAAACCCATTGAGCTCTTTGAAAACTTGTTTTATCCTCAAAGGATTAAAAACTACTTTCGTGATTTTAATCCTAAGCTCAGTTATTATAAATCCAACAACCAAGTTATCCTTTCAGTTCATCCCTAGTTATTTAACAAATGTAAATAGGTGATCAAAAGATTTACAAATAATAATAACGATAATAACCAAATCAAATTAACGATAGAGAGTACTAATTATTCATCTCAGAAACATTAAAGAGCAGAGCCCAAAAATCCTAGAAATAAATAAACTACTCAGACATAATTATAAAAGACATAATAAAAAGAAAACAAGTAAAGCAAATATGGAGGGAGAAGAGAAAAATGGAGGAGAATTCACTCCGAGGGATACTTATTTCGTTCTGCATCAGCTCTCCTTTTATAGGCAAAATTATGCATTATGCACGACCATGCTTATGGGACATGCACAGCCGTGCATGTCTTTACACCTGTATTCTACGCGTTTTTGACGATTCCAGGAAGTTTCTGCCAACTTCAGTCAACATGCACAGCCTGGCTTATGGTATGCACGACCGTGCATCTGCTTTCTTAGCAGTCATACGCGTTTTCTGCTTCTGGCTGCTGCCGACATATGCACGACCTGCTTCTGGCCGTGCTGCAAGGAGGGAGGCCGTGCATAACCATGTTGGGCCTATTCCAGGCCCGTTTTGAAGCCCAAATTTGCAATTTTCAACCCTATTGCTTATTTTTCTATTTTCTGCACAAAGTAGAATAAAAGAGAGTGAATTTTATATGATAATAATCAATAATTATTCCAATTCACACTCAAATATTCTCATAAAATAATGCAATAATGGCACTTATCAAATACCTCCGCACTTGAACTTTGCTCGCCTTCAAGCAAATAGATACTCAATTAGCATAAAAACAAATGAGTTGACATAAACACCAATGGACCAAAAATTATGTATGCCCCACTTACACCACTGCCACAAATATTCAATTCGATTATGTTTTCCTAAAATTAAAAAAATCAACTTGAAAGATGCACTTAAGGTTGCAAAAGAGAGAATCACACAAGCATGCAATCATCGATTAAAGTTTGAAATAATAAAAATTTAGCACTTCTTCATCACCAAATATTGGGTCACAAAACCTCACAAAGAAAAATAAGTCACTCAATCACTCAAGTGTCTAGGCTTGTGTTTTCTCTCAAGTTTTCATTTATCAAGCACACACTCCATGAATTTAATCTTCATCTCAACCATATAATCACATAGTCACATGCATGCAAGAGTTAAAAGGACTTTGTCAAGATTGTAACGGGGCCAAGGTAAAAGGTAGGTAAAAAGAAGGATAAACAAGGCTAAGTACTCTTTAGGAAATAAGAAAGCATTTGTGAAATACAATTTATCTTCTTTCACATCTTAGAACCTTTAGAAAAGAAAAAGGAAAGAGATACAACTTTTTTTTTTTTTTTTTTGAACTTCATTCCCAAACATGCCGCCATAATATTCCCCCACACTTGAAATTTCCTTGCTTTTAAGCAAACAATTATGATCCAATGCTCACTTAATCCTTTCGGGTAGGTAATTAGTTTTTTTTGTTTGTGTGGCATTGAAGTAGGCAAACAAAGAATAGGCTTAAGGCTCAAAAGGGTTAACAATGGAAAATTTAGCATTTAGGAAAGCTTTTTTTTTTTTTGCCAAACTAGTTATTCCAAGAAAATGCCTTAATCATACTCATGCAACATGCAACCATGGAAAATTGATGAGATTCAAGCAAACCTAAGAGCATGCAACTCAATAGTGATTCTCATAAGAATAAATTATGTTGAAGGCTCAAAATAGCTCACTAGGACACATGTTAGAGACTCATTCCAATATTAATTGTGCCAAGATTTCCACCACCCAAAACTTATCTTGAATCATGCATGAAAGTTATGAAACTTCTAACTCTAAGTGCAATCTCACATAGCTTCAAGTTCATTAAAAAGGAATAAACATGCAAGATGGATTTACTGGCATGGCATTTTTCAAATTGGACTTAACAAAATTAATCCATAATATCAACATCAACTCAATGACACACAAAAATAAAAGCACACAAGCATTGGTTGTAACCAAATTATTCAAAGCAGGAAATAAATAAATAGAAAGGTTTAAAAACCACCCGGATCCCATAGCTTGTGGTAGAAAGACCAAAGTGTGCCCCCAACATAAGATCTTCCTCCCGGATCCCATAGCTTATGGAAGAAGGGCCAAGTGATGATGTACATATAAGAGCTTCCTCCCGGATCCCATGGCTTGAAGCATGGCGATGGTAGGAGAAAAGGCTTGAGAAATATGGTGGCCTCTTCTATTGGCAAATTATAAGCTCCTATTTTGATCTCTGCAAGCATGAATTCTCTATGAAATATAAGAGGCTTACCTTTTGGAACTGACTTTGTTGCATCCATATACGCATCCAAACCATCATAGTTAACCGAATCAACAATATCATGTTCACCGCTAAGCATAAGAGGAAATCCTTCATCTACTTCACCATCAATAAAGTCTATCCCGATGAACACATTCTTTTCAAAGTGTTCTATGAGGCTCTTCTATTTGAAGTTTGGAACATTCTATAGCTTGCACTTCTAACTTCTGCATCATATCACTTATTTGCATAGCTATTTTTGTAGAATGCTCACCTGCTTGTATTTCTAAACGATGAAGTTGAGCACTCATTTCTGAATTTTGACGCTCTAGCTTTGGATCACGAGTTGTGCATCTATCTCCAAAAGAGATTTCATCACATCAGGATTCAGCTTTATGTCAAGTGGTGGTGATAGTAGCAAAGATGACATATAAGATTCCCATTCCTCTTTGGAATATATCTTTGCTTGCTCATTCACGATGCAATCAAACACGATATAGACAATTTGGTCCTGATGACTAGGATTTTCATCGTAATAGTCCATAGATGCACCACCTAGCAAGAACAAAACTCAAAAGAAAACAAATTAAAGTAACAAAATAAACAGAAAATAAAGAACATAAAAACTTACCTAAAATATGAACAGAGCTATTCAATAAAAATCAAATAACAATAAACTAAAATAAATAACGTAAGACGCAGTCCCCAGCTACGGTGCCAAAAACTTGGTGGGCAAAATAAATTAAAAAGATATCGAACCACAGAGACTGGTTACGCTAAATAAATTCATTCGGCGTTACTTAATTTAAATTAAACAGCGAGAAAATATTTGATTAAAGGATATAGTTGGAAACATGGTTGTCAAACACGAGAGTCTAAACAGACTCGTAGAGCATAGGTAGACTCGACTCGTAAACTCGTACGAGTTTACCTAATATTTAGAATAATATTAATGAGAGAGTCTAGACAAACTCGTGGAACATAGATAGATTCGACTTGTAGACTCGTACGAGTTTACCTAATATTTAAAATAATATTAAACAAACACACACGTTCCAAAAGTTAAAAATTAAATCCACCAACAATATTATCAAACTCATAAAAACAAACACAAGTTCCAAAACAATCTTTTGGGTGGGTTTAAATGAGTCAGCAGGTTCACAGAATAGTAAGACGCGGGTGGGGTTCTCATTTAAAAATCCATTGGAGACCAAGCCCGACCGATTCACGATATTAGGTTAAATTATAATTTTGGTCTCTTATGTTTATTTTAGGTTTTAGTTTGGTCCTTTATATATTAAAAATTCTGATTTGGTCCCTTACGTGTAAAAGTTATCCAAATGTGTTCCCTTTTTTTGGTTCCGAAGAGGTCCCTTATGTTGTAAAAATTATACCAATATGGTCTATTTTTTTGCAAAATAAGGGACTAAAAAGGGATCACATTAGTATAATTTTTATAACCTAAGAGATCAATCCAAAACAAAAAAATAAATATATAAAAAGAACCACATTGGTATAACTTTTACACATAAGAGACAAATTTTAAATTTTTAATATATAAAAGACCAAACTAAAACCTAAAATAAACTTAAAGTATCAAAAGTATAATTTAGCCACAATATTATCTCATTTAAACTATTAGTTTTCTGGAGACGTGAACGTGACAATTCAGTACTCTAGCCGCTGCAGTTGCAGTGAAACAGGTTCTAGACCATACTTTATTGATATCGATCAGAGTGTTGTATTGGTATTGTAGATTTATCATTTAATAATCCATGTTAAAATGCACTCATATATAAAATATTCGTTTAAACCCTTACGTTTTTGTCTTTCAATAATCCATGTTAAAAAAATTGGATTCACGGTACCTATGCCCTTAGCATCACTTCCATTCACACCCCCACCAAATCAACTGAGAACTCCTTCAGAAGGCAAAGCGGTGATTTTCATCCGCAAATAAAAAATCCTCCTTGATTCGAAAAATCCAAGTGGGATTTGTGCTCCTTCTTTCTTCTCTTACTCCCTGATTCCTCTTTTGTTTGCAGGTCTCTACTCGAAGAGAGAAAGCTCCGGTGAGAGAGAGAGAGAGAGAATGTGTCGTGAGAGTGCTATTTAACTATGCTTCTTCATCAAAGAGCAATAGGACTGCTTCTGCGTTAGGCAGTCTCCTCAACGACAGAATCCTCCAAAGCCGCCGCTTGCCAACTGGAAGAACCCACCCGTTAATCTTAGTTTTCTTTCCTTTCCGACAAAGGTTAGTCTCCTCTGCGACAGAATCCTCCAGCAAACTATCCCCCATATCCTCTCCCTAAAATCTTAGTTTTCTTTCCTTTTCAAAAAATCCGCTGTGACTCGCTGACTCGGTCTGAAAGCGCGAGTCAGCCCGAGTCCGTCCGAGTTAGCTTGCGAGTCACCGAGTCTGTGAAAAAATGAGTCACACAACAAGTCAACTCGTTTCGTAGCGGTGGAAATGCATAATCGTGGACTCGTACGAGTCAACTCGAGTTTCTGACAACCATGGTTAGAAAGTAGTGACAGAAAATAAATAAAAGATGATAGAAAGATATTTTTGTTGTTTTTATAAATAAAAGTTTCTTAGGACCTAGGTTACCACAATGATGTTCTGTGAATTCAAATTAATAAATCTAACGTTGATATTGAAATCATTTAAAAGCAAGATAACCAGAAATACTTAACATTCACTGTCGTGGTACGAAAGCGTGCTAAGTTGAATTCAATCCCTATTTTTGTGGTAATCTCATTCAACAAAACCCATTGAGCTCTTTGAAAACTTGTTTTATTCTCGAAGGATTAAAAACTACTTTCGTGATTTTAATCCTAAGTTCAGTTATTATCTAAATCCAATAACTAAGTTCTCCTTTCAGTTCATCCTTAGTTATCTAACAAATGTAAATAGGTGATCAAAAGATTTACAAGTAATAATAACGATAATAACCAAATCAAATTAATGATAGAGAGTATTAATTATTCATCTCAGAAATATTAAAAAGCAGAGCCCAAAAATCCTAGATATAAATAAACTACTCAGACATAATAAAAAGAAAACAAGTAAAACAAATATAAAGGGAGAAGAGAAAAACGGAGGAAAATTCACTCCGGGGGATACTTCTTTTGTTCTGCATCAGCTTTCCTTTTATAGGAAAAATTCTGCATTATGCACGGTCGTGCTTATGGGAGGGACATGCACAGTCGTGCATGTCTTTACAGCTGTATTTTACGCGTTTTTGACTATTCCAGACTGTTTATGCCGACTTCAGTCAACATGCACGACCTGGCTTATGGTATGCACGGTCGTGCATCTGCTTTCTTAGCTATCATACGTGTTTTTAGCTTCTGGCTGCTGCCGACATATGGACAGCCTGCTTCTGGCCGTGCTGCAAGAAGGGAGGCCGTGCATAGCCATGTTGGGCCTATTCCAGGCCCGTTTTGAAGCCCAAACTTGCAATTTTCAACTGAAAGAGAGGAGAAGCAGTGCAAAGAAAGTAAGTAACTAGCGGATGACATGCATACAACAAGCATAAACAGATTAATTATAACTTCCTATTATGCTGTGTTGCTTGCATGCAAAGCGAAAAAATGGGAGGCCAAAGTTAAAAGATATTTGATGGATTCAAGATTGCTGGATTCAAGTTATATGTCTCTGAATGAATCTATTAATTTGGGAAAAAAGAGAGAAACTGGAAAACCGAGAGAGAGGAGAAGCAGTGCAGAGAAAGTAAGTAACGAGCGGATCACATGCATACAACAAGCATAAACAGATTAATTATGACTTGCTGCAGTGCTGTGTTGCTTGTATGAAAATGGGGAAAATGGGAGGCCAAAGTAAAAAGATATCTGATTGAATGCAAAAAATGGATTCATTGCTGGATTCAAGATATCTGTCTCTGAATGAATCTATCAATTTGGGGTAAAAGAAAGAAGCTGAAAAACCGAAAGAGAGGAGAGGCAATGCTGACAAAGTAAGTAACAAGCGGATCACATTCATACAACAAGCATAAACATATTAATTATGACTTGCTGC
Organism: Calophaca sinica; assembly: GCA_037113605.1. NCBI lineage: Eukaryota > Viridiplantae > Streptophyta > Magnoliopsida > Fabales > Fabaceae > Calophaca > Calophaca sinica. The sequence continues at coordinate 16,256,963 of CM073737.1, forward strand.
TGTGCTGTGTTGCTTGCATGAAGAAGGAAAAAATGGGAGGCCAAAGTAAAAAGATATCTGATGGATTCAAGATTGTTGGGTTCAAGATATCTATCTCTAAATGAATCTATTAATTTGGGGGAAAAGAAAGAAGCTGTAAAATTGAAAGAGAGGAGAAGCAGCAAGACAAAGTAATTAACAAGCGGATCAGATGCATATAATAAGCTTAAATAGATTAATTATGACTTGCTGTTGTGCTGTGTTGCTTGCATGAAAATGGAAAAAATGGGAGGCCAAAGTAAAAAGATATCTGAATGAATGCAAAAAAATGGATTCATTGTTGGATTCAAGATATCTGTCTTTGAATGAATCTATTAATTTGGAGGAAGAGAAAGAAGCTGGAAAAACGAAAGAGAGGAGATGCAGTGTATAGAAAGTAAGTAAACAGGCGGATCACATGCATACAACGAGCATAAACATATTAATTATGACTTGCGGATGTGATGTGTTGTTTGCATGAAAATGGAAAAAATGGGAGGCCAAGATAAAAAGATATATGACTGAATGCAAAATAATGGATTCAAGATTATTGGATTCAAGGTATCTATCTCTGAATAAATCTATTAATTTTGAATTTTTGTAAAGAATAAGCAAGATAATTTTTTTTTATATATTTTCTACTTTTAATTTCTTTTAAAAGTTTCAATAAGAAAAAGACATGATTAATTCTTTTTATGATTTATTAATTTTTTAAAAGCTTTGGAACTGTCTCAAGTCTCAACTGACTAATCCCTTCTATTTTTTTTTAACAAGCCAAAGAGTTTTATTGATAGACATCAATCAACCGATTTACAATTCACCAAAGATTATATAACCGCGCTATTATGCTCAAGGGACAAGTAATCCCTTCTAATTAATTGATTTGGCGTAATCCCTTTTCTCATTTATTGAATAGACGAACTTTCTCCCTTTTTTCTTCTCACTCTATCTAAATCCTCTTCTCATATATTTAGTTCAAACCGAAAGAGTTAAGTTTTCTTTCGTTGTATTATTATTATTATTATTATTATTATTATTATTATTATTATTATTTTCAATGTGAGACTCCAACATATCTAACGCAGACATACGAAGCGTGAAGTTTGCAGGATTGAACATATGTGGGTAGCCCAACAGTTTTCGATAGGCTTTGATAACATATTATAATTTGGATTCAGACATAACTCAATCTTAAAAGCTAGCTAGTTCATATATAATGAAATGGAGGAATACCGAATATGCATTTGGTTGCTTAGTTGAGCTACCTAGACAAGGTCGGTTCTTGTCCCTCTTCTCCGTGTGATGTGATGATGAGAATGAGAACTCATTGGAGAGGTGTTGATAATGCTAAACCAGAGGAAAATAGATTTGGTAGAATGCATTTTCTGTGTTGTTGAAAGATTATGAATCTGTACAAGTTAATTAGAGAACTAAGCCTCCATATATATATATATACATTGACTCAACTAAGCAATAAGCTAACTACCTGCCAGGTGGCATAAGTGACTCTAGCTGTCAAACTAATTACAACTAAATAATATTAGTTAGTACCCTCCCTCAAGTTGGACGATGGATGTCACAAAGTCCTAACTTGGACAATATAGAAGAGAAAGAATTAGAATGCAGTGGTTTAGTAAAGACATCAGCTAATTGAGAAGAAGAAGTCACGGGCAGCAGATGAAGAAGCTTGGAATTGATCTTCTCTCGGACAACGTGACAGTCCAATTTAATATGTTTGTTACATTCGTGAAATGTCGGATTATGTGCAAGGTATATAGCTGACTTGTTGTCGCAATAGACATAAGCTGGCTGAGAAAAATGAATGCCCAGTTCTCGGAACAAATAATCAAGCCACTAAATTTCACAAGTTAGAGAAGCCAATGCTCGGTATTCTGCCTCAGTAGAGGATCTAGAAACAGTGTTCTGCTTCTTGGATTTCCATGAAATAAGGGAAGAACCAAGAAGCACACAATATCCGGTAACTGAGCAGCGAGTATCAGGGCAACAAGCCCAATCAGAATCAGCAAAACCATGTAATTTTAGAGGACTGGTTGCTGAGAAAAATAAACCTTTAGCAGGTGAAACCTTGAGATACCGAAGGATGCGTTGAGCAGCATAAAAATGAGGAAGCAAAGGCTTGAGCACAAACTTACTGAGATGCTAAATAGAGAAAGAGATGTCAAGTATCGTATTAGCAAGCGTCCTATCAGCCTTCTATAAGAAGATGGGTCAGCCAGAACAACACCATTATCAACGGAAAGTTTGGTTACTGGATCAAATGGAGTGACCGCAGGCTTAGCAATAAGGGAGCCTGCATCTTCTAAGAGGTCAAGTGTATATTTCCTCTTATTTAAAAAGATTTCGGACTTGGATCGAGCAATTTCCAAGCCTAAAAAGTACCTGAGCTGACCAAGATCTTTGATCTTAAATTTGCTGTCCAAAAACTGCTTAACAAACTGGATTTCAGCAAGATGATTTCCTGCCAAGACGATGTCATTGACATATACAAGTAAAGCAGTGAAATAAGTCCCAGAATTCTTCACAAACTAAGAGTGGTTAGCTTGGGAATGAGTATAACCGAGGGAAAGCAAAGCAGAAGATAATTTTGAATACCATTGTCTTCTTGCTTGTTTCAATCCATAAAGGGATTTATTCAATTTGCAAACTTGAGAAGAACTAGAAAGAGCAAAACCAGGTGGAGGAGTCATATAAACCTCTTCATGTAAGCCACCATGAAGAAAGGCGTTGTTCACATCTAGTTGTTCAAGATACCAACGTTGAATGGCTGCTAAAGAGAGCAAAACTCGAACTGAAGTAAGCTTCGCAACGGGTGAAAAGGTGTCAAAGTAGTCAACCCCTTCCATTTGTGTGTATTCCTTGGCAACTAAACGTAGCTTGTACCTTTCAACAAAGCCATTTGCATGGTACTTAATTTTATATACCCATTTGCATCCAATAGGGGTTTTGCCATGAGGGAGATCCACAATAGACCAAGTTTGGTTTTGTTCAAGAGCATGTAACTCAGCACCCATAGCCTTTCTCCAACAATCAAATTTAGAGGCTTGGGCAAATGTCTTAGGTTCAGAAACAGAAGTGATATTGCAGTAGAAATGTTTATAAGAAGGAGAACATTTGTCATATGATAAAAATGAAGAAATTGGATAAGTGGGATTACCTGAGGACACATTGGAACAGCTGTGTGATGGAAGATTGCAATGATAGTCTTTTAAGTAACTAGGTGTTTTCTTTACTCTATTGGACTGCCTTGTGGCAGTAGGCTGCGGATTCTGCCCTACAGACAGTGAGGCAGCAGGTGGCAAATTCTGCCCTGTGGGCAATGAAGCCGCAGAATCAGGTTCTGATAAGAAAGGAGAGGTAGCAGAAACAGGAGTAACAAAAACTGGGTTAACAGAAATAGGTGCAACAGATTGTGTGATTGGTGAATCATCACTAAGGGTTGCTGCAGAAGGAGAGAATAAAACTGGCATTGGAAATGATGTGACAGAATCAGAATTAGGTTTGGAAGAGGTAAAGGGAATTTTTTTTTCATAGAAGATAACATTTCTAGAAATAAAGAGATCATTAGAAGTAAGATCATACAGAATGTATCCCTTAGTTCCTTCTCTATATCCTAGAAAAATTGCTTTTCTTGCTCTAGGATTAAACTTAGTCCTATGAGCTTGCAATGTAGATACATAACACAAACAACCAAACACTTTAAGATGTATCAAGGAAGGAGGTTCTTTGTGTAAAATTTCATAAGGAGATTTTGACTTTAAAATGGGAGTGGGAAGCCTGTTGATTAAATGGATAGCATGTTGGACACAAAAATTCCACATGGTAAGAGGAACATGAGAATGAAAGAAAAGGGCACGAGTCACATTCAAGATATGTTGGTGTTTTTTCTCCACCACCCCATTTTGTTGGGGAGTTTCAACACAAGATTTATGGTGAATGATTCCTTTGGAAAGGAAAAAAATTAGACATTGCAACAAACTCACTACCATTGTCAAACCTTAAGCACTTCAAGGAAGTGTAAAATTGATTTTCAATGAAAGCTATAAAGTTTTGGAGACAAGTTTTGGCCTGATCTTTGGTGTTAAGAAAGAAAACCCAAGTAAATCTAGTAAAATCATCTACTAAGGTTAAGAAATATTTGTGACCAAGAAATGATGAGGTTGCAAATGGACCCCAAATATCAGCATGCAAAAGATCAAATGAAGCTGAAGTAGAAGTGGTACTATGAGAAAAAGGAAGTTTTCTTTGTTTGGCATAATGGATGCATCACAAGCAGCCAAATTTTTATTACAAGAAATGAAAGAAAATTGTTTAGAAATACATTGTAATCCAAAATCAGAAACATGACCTAGTCTTATATGCCAAAGATCAAAAGAATCAGTTGTGACAGCATTACAACTCTGTGAAACAGAATTATAGGATTTAGCATTTGTTTTTGATGGTGTGTGACCTATCACATACAAGCCTCCAAGCAAATCAGCTGTACCAATCATCTTCTTGGAATGGTTCTGCATAATGGAACAAGAATTATTAGTGAAATTGAGGTAACAGTTACTGGTTTGTGTTAATCTTGTCACAGAGATAAGATTCACATGAAAATTGGGAAGATATAAGACATTATACAATACCAATGAATCAGAAATATGCACAGTGCCTGATATTGAAGTAAAAAAATTTGAACCATTTAGTAGAGAGACAAGAATAGGAGGAATGTGTTTAAAATCAGTGAATGCATTAAAATTGACAGAAATGTGGTCTGTGGCACCTGTATCAATATCCAGGTGTGTAAAAGTTTAAAATAGGAGGTGTTAGAATCAGTGTGGAAAGCCAAAGGGGAAGTTATTACTGAATTGGTCATGTGCTGAGATGTGGAGGAAGGTGCAGGGTGGGAATTCGATTGTTGCAGAAGGTTCAAGATGCCTTGATACTGTTTCTGAGTAAACCCAAACTGTGTCTGTGATGGCTGAGAGGATGAATCAGAATTTGCATTGTTCTTAGTGGTAGTGACAGAATTATTCGCTTGTGCTTTGCCTTTGGATTTATAACCAGGAGGAAATCCATGCTTCACATAACATGTGTCAACAGTATGGTTATATCTCCCACAATGTGTGCAAATTTGTGTAGGAGCAGAATTTTGAGCCCTACCATTGAAATTCTTTCCTCTGCCTCTACCATAAGAATTATTTTTGTTACCTGAACCAGAACTAGGAGTGGATCCATCATAATTCGCTTGTGCAGCAATAGGAGCAACAATCTCAGAATTAGAACTATCAACAGCATTTTGAGATGAGCCAAAGCCTACAAGTTCCCTCTCTTGTTGAAGAATGAGTGAGAATGTTTGGTCAATGTCTGGCATAGGATCCATCAACATGATTTGTGACTTAGTATGTGAATATCATTCATTCAGGCCCTTAAGGAAACGAATTACATAGTCCTGTTGCCGAAAAAGTTTCATAGATTCATAGCCACCACAGGAACAAGAAATTGAACATTTGCAATCGGAAGAGGTCTAAAATTTTCTAATTCATCCCAGAGCACCTTCAATTGTGTGAAATAATCAGAAACATCTAGGGTTCCTTGTTTAAAATGATACAATTCCTCTTGAATGTCTGAAATGCGGAAAATATCACCATAAGAGTATCGTTTTCTCAGAATTTGCCAAACACCAGCAGCAGTGTCAATCCAGAGAATAGATTTGACGATCGATTCAGAGATGGAATGCTGAATCCATGAGAGAACCATAGTGTTGCAGCGAGTCCATTGTGCGAACATTGGATCTGAAATCGAAGGCTTCGTAAGAGTTCTGTCAATGAATTTCTCTTTAGTCTTAGGGCAATGAGCATATAACACGCCCATGGAAGATAATTCTTGTTGTCCAAAGGCGGAGAAACAAGAACAAGAGCCGGACTCTCATTTGGATGAAGGTAAGACAAATTTGCAGAATTGGAAAGAAAATCTGCATATGGTGAAGTTGCCATTGTCAAGAAATCAACAAATGCGAAGAAGAAATCAAGATGAAGGATCGATTCCCAAAAACGAGATCGAAGCAGAAGAAGGAAAATCGATACACAGAAACAAGATTGAAGAAGAAGAACCACGAAAATGGTGAACCGAAAATGGTGAACCACGAAAATGCGATTCTCAGAGAATGGAGCGAAAGTGGTTAGCGATTGATACCATGTTGATAATGCTAAACCAGAGAAAAATAGATTTGGTAGAATGCATTTTCTATATTGCTAAAAGATTATGAATCTGTACAAGTTAATTAGAGAACTAAGCCTCTCTCTCTCTCTCTCTCTCTATATATATATATATATATATATATATATATATATATATATATATATATATATATTGCCTCAACTAAGCAATAAGCTAACTACCTGCCAGGTGGCATAACTGACTCTAGCTGGCAGCAGAACAAACTCTAGCTATCAAACTAATTACAACTACATAATACTAGTTAATAAGAGGAGAGGAGAGAACAATAAGCAAATGGCCATGTGATGTGAGTGAGTGAGTTCTTCAGCAAAAGAGAAGAGAGCTTAGCTTGGTGGAAACACATAAACTCGTATAATATATATGTATAGTATGAAAGTCAAAAAGTAAAGAGAGGCAAAGACTGAAATAATAATAATAATATAATAATAATAATAATATTATTATTATTATTATTATTTAAAATGAATAGAGACAAGAAAGAGTACCCAAGGGGGAAAAGAAAGAAGCCGAAAATCCGAAAGAGAGGAGAAACAGTGTAGAGAAAGTAAGTAACAAGTGGATCACATGTATACAACAAGCATAAATAGATTATTTATGACTAGCTGTTGTGCTGGATTCAAGACAGTTGTCTCTGAATGAATCTATTAATTTGGGGGAAAAGAAAGAAGCTGGAAAATCGAAATAGAGGAGAAGCAGTGCAGAGAAACTAAGTAACAAGCGGATCACATGCATACAAAGCATAAACAGATTAATTATGACTTGTTATTGTGTTGTGTTGCTTGCATTAAAATGGAAAAAATGGAAGCCAAAAGTAAAAAGATATCAGACTGAATGCAAGAAAATGGATTCAAGATTGTTGGATCCAAGATATCTATCTATAAATGAATCTATTAATTTGGGGGAATAGAAAGAAGCTGGAAAACCAAAAGAGAGGAGAAGTAGTGCAGAGAAAGTAAGTAACAAGCGGATCACATGCATACAACAAGTATAAATAGATTAATTATGACTTGTTGTTGTGCTGTGTTGCTTGCATGAAAATGAAAAAAAATGGGAGGCCAAAGTAAAAAGATATCTGACTGAATGCAAAAAAATGGATTCAAGACATCTGGATTCAAGATATCTACCTCTGAATGAATCTATTAATTTGGGGGGGGGGGGAAGAAAGAAGCTGAAAAACCGAAAGAGAGGAGAAACAATGCAAAGAAAGTAAGTAACAAGCGATCACATGCATGCAACAAGCATAAACATATTAATTATGACTTGCTACTGTGCTGTGTTGCTTGCATGAAAACGGAAAAAACGGGAGGCGAAAGTAAAAAGATTTTCAAGATTGATGGATTCAAGATGTCTGTCTCTGAATGAATCTATAAATTTGAGGGAAAAGAAAGAAGCTGGAAAACCGAAAGAGAGGAGAAGCAGTGATAGAAAGTAGGTAACAAGCGGATCACATGCATACAACAAGCATAAACAGATTAATTATGACTTGCTGTTGTGTTGTGTTGCTTGCATGAAAATAGAAAAAATGGGAGGCCAAAGTAAAAAGATATCTCACTGAATGCAAAAAGATGGATTCAAGATTGCTGGATTCAAGATATCTGTCTCTGAATGAATCTATTAATTTGGGGGAAAAGAAAGAAGCAGGAAAACCGAAAGAGAGGAGAAGCAGTGCAGAGAAAGTAGGTAACAAGCGAATCACATGTATACAACAAGCATAAACATATTAATTATGACTTGCTGCTATGTTGTGTTGCTTGCATGAAAATGGAAAAAATGGGAGGCCAAAGTAAAAAGATATCTGATGGATTCAAGATTGCTGGATTCAAGATATGTCTCTGAATGAAACTATTAATTTGGGGGAAAAGAAAGAAACTGGAAAACCGAAAGAGAGGAGAAGCAGTGTAGAGAAAGTAAGTAATAAGCGGATCACATGCATACAAGAAGCATAAACAGATTAATTATGACTTGCTGCTTTGCTGTGTAGCTTGCATGAAAATGGAAAAAATGGGAGGCCAAAATAAAAAGACATCTGACTATATGTGAAAAAATGGATTCAAGATTGCTGAATTCAAGATATTTGTCTCAGAATGAATCTATTAATTTGGGGGAAAAGAAAAAAGTTGAAAAACCGAAAGAGAGGAGAAGCAGTGCAGAGAAAGTAAGTAACAAGCGGATCATTTGCATATAACATGCATAAATAGATTAAGGGTTAAATATGTTTTTAGTCCCTATAAAATTTTCATTTTTTTAGTTTTAGTCCCTACAAAATTTTCTTTCGAATTTTCGTTCCTCAAATATTCTCCGTTAGCAACTTTGGTCCTTGTTATTAAGTTTTTGCTTATGTGGCTAACGGTTGTCCTAGTCATAACTACCACAGAGACATTTTAATTGACATGGTGTCCACGTGGCAGTTGACTCACTATTTTTATTATTTTTAATTATTAAATATATTTTAATTAACGTGACGTCCATGTGGCAATTGAGTCACATTTTTATTATTTTTAATTATTAAATATATATGTGTAGCCCAACAGTTTTTGATAGACTTTAATGATATATTAATATTTGGATTCGAGCATAACTCAACCATAAAAACTAGTTCACATGTATGGTGAGGGACGCCCCAGTTATAACTACTGTTGGGGTGGTATGAGTGTTCAACGGGGAACTCCAATATGCTGTGCATGACTCTCTGCTTTTGTCTTCTTATGCTTTTGCTTGTAAAATAACAGTACTCTGTTTATGGCATAGGGACATGGGAGACCGAACCAATATGTTTATTAGTGCATGCCTCACCTTGAAAGAAAAGCACCAGACTGCTGACATAAAAACTGGGAAGCAACCTGTCAAGAAAAAAAGTGGGAAGCATGCACGCTGCAAAGAAATAGCAAAAGAAAAAACAAGCTTTTAAAAAAACATTTGTTTCCAAATCCAAAATAGCAAATACCTTAGCTGTGTTTTTTTTCTTTCTTTTTTTAATTTTATATTGTATATTTGTTTTTTATTTTGGTTTGTTTATTACATAACTGTTATCACCCGAAATATCAGCCACAGCCGATGAAGGGAACAGCCGATGAAGGGAACAGTCGTTGCGTGGGATAAGCCGATCGGATTGGCAGCCGAAAATTGGTCCCACTGAACCGAGGATAGAAAAGAAAAATGTTAGAAGTTCAGAGAGCATCGTGAGGCCAGCCGATTATTAAAGAGTATAGCCGATACGGATAAAGGAAATATCCGATTACTATGGTCGCATCGGCTGAGCTATTTCTGATTAATATAAAGCTTTGAAGCTCAACCAAGGACTGAATATGTGAGAGTCATGTACTTTGGCGCTAAAATGACCAAAGCTAGCCGTTGAAAGTCTCCAACGCATTTAACACGTGATAAATCGTTTGCCCAGCCGATGGGAGAGCGGTTAACCCATGATACGCATGAAGAAAGCGGTTGAGGACACCCACGACCGCTCGTGGTCGACCATGAACGTGTGAAACGATAATGGCCGATAGGGGTGGTTCTGATTTTGTTTTTCTTTTGTATATATATACATCCGCTGAGAAATGTAAAGGGACGCGAAATCAATCAAACAACTATTTCTTTTGCATTTTATCAGCTTTTTACAGCATTTATCTTAACCGATTCCATGTATCTTAGTCTTAGCCTTAGCATAGCGTAGATTCATCACACTCAACGTTTTCTGGAGCAGTTGGGGAACCCACAATCGAGGATCAGAGTTCCGTCCTCGGTGTAATCGCTTAACAGGAATCAATTTGTCGGCTGGACATTAGCCGAATCCCTCGGCTGATTTTTCCACGCAAACAAGTTTGGCACGCCCAGTGGGACCATAGGTGAATTGAAGGACAGGTTTGATTCTCCAGGGCAGGATCACGCTTGGCGTATGAACCTGAGGTCCGGAAAAAAACTCAACAACAACATGGAGTCGAGTTCGAATCCCAAAAGAACCCCACCACGCAAGAACAACGAGTCAAAGATACACCTTGGGTATGCCCATAGCGGTGAAGACATCCCGCCTCACGCACTGGTCTCTGCAGAGATGAATAACCCAGGAGAATGCCGAGGCTCCGGTGGTCATGACCACTTCCTTCATCGTGCAGCCAGATTGATATGGGAATTCATGACCTTATGTACCAAGTGTCAAGGCGGTTAGCGATATTGTCAGACCCATGGTGCATAACGAGGTTCAAAGACGAGAGACATGAAGAGCAAATGAGGACAAAGGTGAACACTCGGCTAGTTCTGCTGGCGTTAGCGGGGAACGGCAAACCCAAAGATGCACAGCGGTCAGCTTGGCATTTCACCGAATGTGGTTCAAAATGGGCCTCTTGACACGGCCCATACCACTACCGGTGAGGCCACCAACCCGCACGCACGGTGGCGGCCAGAATACATGGGTACCACCCCATGCCGGGGCAAGTGATGCCACCGATCAGCGAATCTGCAGTATGGGCAGATCAACATGGCCCGGAGACCAATTAACACGGTTGGGCATATCGGTTTGCCGCCAGTAATGTCGTATGCTCCAACGCATGGCCCTACTGTGCAGGCGAATTCATATGGACAACCGAATTGGCAGCCGATGGCCCATGGTTATGGTTCAGGGAAGCTATCTGGGGATTGGAATGTTAACAATCCACCATTCTACCAACCGCAACCAGTCCCCATGCCATACCCTCCAGTAAGTTCAAATATACTACGAACGGTACCGGGCAACTATGGGGAGAGCGGACATGGAACAATGTTCCACCTTTACCCCGAGAATGCATCATTGCTCCAGGACTCGGTCGGAGGTTTTGGGGAATATGGTCCAGAGCAAAGAATGGACTACTAATCCACCTCTAGGCAATGTTCCACCAAATACCTTTAACCTTCGTAGTCGTTCAACAAAGCTTCCCCACGGAGACCCGATGGGTCGAGCGCGCCGAATCCACAAGATAATCGGCGAGGAGCCTCTCATTTGATAGACCCGAAATGATCGCAAATACCATCAAGAAGTACTTGGGATACGATTAAAGCCGTTGGACCGTCACTGCTTACAGAAACCGTACTGAATGGGTGGATCGGATGATTCCTCTTCCTAGGGGATTCAAAACTCCGCATTTCACCATATTCTCGGGAAGATAGCAAGTCTACCATGGAGCACATAGGGCGTTTCACGGCCGGTGTGGTGAAAGCAATGAATGAGTATCACAAGCTTCACTCTTCCCATTATCACTCACTCGACACAGCGTTCACCTGGTACTCCTCCTTGCCTCCAAACTCAGTACAGAATTGGGCCGACATGGAGAGGTGTTTCCATGATAGATTTTATTGGCCGCAACCCCAAGTAACGGTAACCGATCTAACTAGTCTCAGGCAGCAAGTTGATGAGTCGGTGGCTGATTACATTGAAAGATTCAGAAAGAAAGCAGGGAAATGTTCTGTGCAATTCCCTGAAACAGAATACACTTCTATGATGATTAACAACATGCACCCGCAGTTGAAGGAGAAATTGGTAGGACAAGCCTGCACAGATTTGAATCAGCTGGCAGAAAGGGCTATCCGAGTTGAGCAATATATCCAGGAAAAGGAAAAGCGAAGGGCCAACCGAGGAAAGGGTCCCCATCTAGTCTCTATTATAGAGGCAGAGGAATCTGACTCCGAAACGGCTGATCTTACTGCTGATATGATGGTAGCCGAAATAGTCAAAGGGAAGAGCTATTCCTGCCCAGCATTGAAGGCCGCTAAAGCCAAAGAAACTGAGTCAACAGAGGATAGGGCAGGGTACTCCTTTGACATAACCAAGGCAGACCAGATTTTCGATTACTTGCTCAAGGACAGGCAAATTCGGCTGCTAGACGGCATCGATTCCACCTCTGAAGAATTGATGAACAAGAAATACTATAAGTGGCATAACTCATATAACCATTCTACACTAATCGTAGTTTTCGGGAAGGCCATCTGAGAAGGCTATCAAAGAGGGTAGGTTCAAGCTAGCCGATAAGAGCATAAGCCGAGATGTCGATGGACACCAATCCATTCAGTGTAACCATGGCCATGGTGTCTTTCTCAAAACTGATCGGCCAGGCCAATAAGAAGGAACAATCTATCGAGTGTTTGGATGCCCAAAGAAGAATCCAAAAGAAACCAAGAGGTCACCAGGGGATCTGTGTTTGGACAGATTAGAAACCCACCAGTGCTACCAAAAAACGCTGGGGGTCAGCCATCTTCGAGCCGATTCCATGGTAAACCTCCCAAACCCGGACGTTTGACTAACGAGTTGATCAGCCAGTATCGCAACATGCACACAAAGACCAAGAGAGCGCAGCATGCTCAGGAGACTGGGGGGCAAACTCGACTGGGGACCTCAGCTGAAGCCCAGCCGAGTATGCCCAGAATCACTGAAGAGCCTCTCCCAAAGTCTAGATTCATCACACTCAACGCTTTCTGGAGCAGTTGGGGAACCCAAAATCGAGGATCAGAGTTCCGTCCTCGGTGTAATCGTTTAACAGGAATCAATTTGTCGGCTGGACATTAGCCGAATCCCTCGGCTGATTTTTTCACGCAAACAATAACAAATGGATAAATATTATACCAAAGTAGTGTGACTCAGTTGGTTAGCAGAGCTGAGCTTGTGGTGAAAAGGACCTGAGTTTAATTCCCACAAAAAACACATCATTGGAAGGGCATTGCCTTAAGCCGTACTGAATCCCAAACCGAAAATTAGTCTCATAGGTGGTCCAAAGGACCGAACCCATGGAAATACTTTGGTGGACCACTCGGGCTAAAGACCTAATTAGAGTGGTTTCTAAACCCAAAAAAAAAGTTTAAATATTATAATTTTTTTAGGTTTTCTATTTTTGTATTATTTTGTAATTTTCAATTGATTAAAAAGTTCAAGATGCAAATGAGAAAAAATAAGAATAGACGAAGTACACATAAAAAATGACAAAATATAGTGAAAGGTCGAAGACATAAATTTGGGAAAATGTTTTGCAGACACTCCAACACCCATCAATACCTTGAGAGATATAGGAATAGAAGAGAGATGAGTGATACATGTGATAATCGTTTGGGCTTTAAAAACTAAGAAATGAATGGTTAATCCGTTAATTAAATTTAGGGATATCAATGGGTAGGGTGCCCGTTTCCTTACCTGCATTAAAAAAAAAAAATTGTACATGTATTCGTGTGGATATCTCTGTTCCATTTGATCCACAGAGCATCGAGTTTATCCGGGTCTAGGAATGGCCTAAAGAATGGACTCGACTAAAATTTAGGGTCGAGTTAGTGTCAGACATAACCTTTCCCAACCCATCCCTTACTCGCCCATTTGTGAATTTTATTGAGTTTGTGATAAGACTTCTATAAATAAAATCTTCAAATTGGAGTTTTTATTAGTTTAGTTATTAATTTTGTAGCAAAGTACAATATCCAGACCCAGAGGCAGAACCAAATATGTACGGGCAAACCTTTTTTTAAATTTTTTTTTCAAAAAAAATATTTTTTCATAGGCAGAACCAGAACCACGGGCAGAACCAGAAGCATGTGCTGGGCCTGTGGAAACAGGGACATCCGAGGAAGGAGAGGATGCAGGAGTTGAAATAGTAGAGGCTGAACTTGGGGCAGAACCAAAACTAGAGGCAAAATTAGATCTAGAACCAGGTTGTCGTAGCACAAAATGTATCACTTGCTTCTGGTTTTGCCTCTGGGTCTGGTTCTGCATCTGAAAAAAAAAATTTGAAAAAAAAAATATAAAAAAATGTTTATCCATACATATACAGACATACGGTTTATACATGTACGAAAATACGGTGTCTATACAGTGTCTCCAAAAAGAGCATTAGTCTATTATTACTCTTTTAGAAAGAGCTTTCTCTTGGAAAAAAGGAGCTTAAGAAGAAAATTTGAAAATAAAGAGCTGGTTCTGCATCTGAAAAAAAAATTTGAAAAAAAAAATATAAAAAAATGTTTATCCATACATATACAGACATACGGTTTATACATGTACGAAAATACGGTGTCTATACAGTGTCTCCAAAAAGAGCATTAGTCTATTATTACTCTTTTAGAAAGAGCTCTCTCTTGGAAAAAAGGAGCTTAAGAAGAAAATTTGAAAATAAAGAGCTTTTTAAAAAGCTATCCTGAGCAGCTTTTCAATTACTTGGGCAGAGCTTTCTCACAGAGACTACCCTTCGAATCCCAACTATTACAAAATTTTATCATTATTTTTGCTTTTGATCAGAACCATTTTTTTTACCTCAAAAAATTATCATCGTTGTTAATCTATCGCTGGCATCGAAAGCAAGCAACATGTCCTTCCTCTATATATATTTTCCATGCCGGAAAATGCAATATCAAAAACATCTTCACATGTATAATTTTCTCAAAAAGTGAAGGTCATATAGTCATAGGTTCTTTTGAACTTTCGATTTCTGTTTGTGGCATGAATTACATTTCTTGTGGTAGCAGAGCCTGTATATCTGAAAACATACTCTTTTGTTTTTTTATTTGTATAATTTTATTTATATAACAAAAAAATTCACTTGTCTTTATTAATAATTTTTTATAGATTTTTTAATGATTATAAAAATATATATTTTTAGCTTTTATTTATAAAAAAGATTTTTAGGTTTTCAATATATATATATATATATATATATATATAAGTTTTTAATTATATATGTTTTATAGCAATTTTAAATAAAGACATCACTTTCATTAAATTATTTTTCCAAACAACTTTTAACTTAAAAATAGCTTTTAAGTTAAAAAATTTGAAAAATACCAAATAACTTTAAATAGGCTTTGTCACTTTAATGCTAAATTAGTTCACATACACTTACTTTAGATTTTTTTATTTCCCCCTATCAGGATTTTAATTATAATATTTTCACCGAAAATTTGTTGTATGAAATATAATTGAATGTACGCATAGATATGATTAAACATATACTCCCTCCGGATTCAAATCTAAATCATAATTCAACATTTTTTTCTCGTTATACCTTTAAATTAATTGTATACATTAATTGTAGTTTATTTTTACAAGGTAGCTTTAGTGAAGTATTAATAATTCTCAATAGATTTTGTATTGAAAAATGATACATTTATTAAGAGTATTTTAGTCAACTTTTATCTAAATTAGTAATTATTTCTTAATCTGTGTACCAAAACCTTAAACAACCAAAGTTTTGGAACAAATTGCGTAACTTTTTAGCTAAATTAAACAGACAACAATTTGTTGCCTTTTAATTTTTTTTTTCCCAATTTTGGTTTACCAAATACCGTTCAGGCCTATCATTTTTGTTGAAAATTGTTCGTTCATATGCAAAAGGTAACAATAACATCATGTTATGGAAGAAAATGCACTCAAGATGTTCACAGAATAATTATATCTTGACTCAAAAGTAGTTTTATTAAAAATTAAAGAATGTACATAATACAAGAAATGAGATTAAAATAATGTATAATACAAATAGAATGATCCCATATCTACATGATAATTTGCCTCTAACAATCCCTATTATATGGCATAGTCTTCATCATCTCTTCCTATTACTTAAAAAAATCAAGCAATGGTTTATCTGGGACAGGAATCAACTTCACAACCAAACCAATTGGCCAAGAAATTGAAGCAAGACCAACACAAACACCCCATTGTCCCCAATTCAACCTCTCAGTATCAGCAAACTTCTTAAGAAACTCAACCATCACAACCTGAAGGACTAATGTTACACCAACAATTCCCAGAAACAACTTGCTCCTATGTATGCCTTTGAAAACATTCTTCTTCTCCAACTTCCTTGCATTGAACTCATTAAACACTTGACAAAGAACAAATGTATTGAAAATCAATGTGTCATTTACCTCTGATGTCACACCAAAGATAGACTCACCTTTGAATTGAAGTGTCAACAAAACTACTATTTGGTACAAAGCTTGTGCTATTAGATTCCTCCACATGATGTTAGTGATAAGAGGTTTTGTTCTACCAACTGGTGGTTTATCCATTAACTCCATTGTAGGTTTTTCAGTTGCAAGAGCCAATGCACCTAATGTGTCCATAATCAAATTCACCCATAATAATTGTACTGCTGTGAGTGGAACTTCACCTGCTGACACTGCTGCAACAAAATTGATAGCAAGTGCTGCAACATTCACTGTCAATTGAAATTGAATGAACTTTTGTATGTTGTTATAAACACATCTTCCCCATCTTAAAACTGTGACAACAGATGCAAAGTTATCATCCAATATAACAATATCTGAGCTCTCTTTTGCAACTTCAGTACCTTGAATTCCCATAGAAAGTCCAATATCAGCTTCCTTGAGTGCTGGTGCATCATTTGTTCCATCACCAGTGACAGCAACTACATGTCCTTTTTGCTTTAGGCATTGAACCATTAGAAGTTTGTCAAAAGGAGAAGACCTTGCCATCACACAGATTTTGTCCACTTTCTCTAATCTTTCTTCATTTGTGTAGTTGCGAAATTCCTCTCCTTCAACCACTGCTCCATCATCTGTGTCATGATTAGGCTGAAGAATTCCGCATTCAAATGCTATTGCTTTTGCTGTGAAAACATTGTCACCTGTGATCATTTTCACATTCACACCAGCTGTTTGACAAGCTTCAACAGCTTTCTTCACCCCGGGACGACATGGATCCTTAATACCAACAAGTCCTAAAAGAGTTAAACCATTGTCTTTTACCTTTTTGTTCCCTCCTTCATCATCTCCAGGAAGCTCTTCTTCTCCAACTTCAACATGCGCCAAAGCAATACAACGAAGACTACTAGCCGCCATACCTTGAATAATGTTTTCGAATTTCAGCATGCTTTCATTGTCAAGATCCTTCACTATTCCTGAAGCATCATAGTATCTTGAACACATTTTTAGTACCATTTCAGCTGCTCCTTTCCAGTGTGCATTAACTGTGTTGTCTGCATTCCTTCTCAACAAAACCCCACTTCTTTTCTTCTTTGAGTTGAATGTCTCAACTTGAAGGATAGAACAGCTTTTTGTCAAGTGCTCCATCTCCATGTTGAGCTCCAATACAGCCCAAGATAGGATTGCTTTTTCTGTTGGACTACCTGAAAACTCAAATTCAGAATCAGAACCTGATAATTTAGACTTGCGTTGCACACCGCCAGTTGTGTTGAGAGCCACTCCTTCTTTGATCAATTGAATCACGAATGGAGCAACACTTGAGTATGCATATGCACCATCTTCCAATGGTTCCAGTCCAAGCCAAAACTTGGTCACCTTCATTTGGTTCAAAGTGAGTGTACCTGTTTTATCAGTGCAAATAGTAGTAGCAGACCCCATTGTCTCACATGCTGAAAGCTTTCTCACCATTGCTTGATCTGCCATCATCTTCTTCATTGAATAAGCAAGTGTAAGAGTCACAGCAAGTGGCAAGCCCTCAGGGATTGCAACAACAACAATAGTCACAGCATCAGCAATAATTCCAACAACAGCATTCATCACATCATCAAAACTAGTCTTCCTTCCATTGAACTCCTTAACCCCTTTTTCATCCTTTGTGTTCCCTGTGAAGTACCTAACCAACAAAACAACAAGGACTAAAAAAGCCACTGCCAAACCAACCTTTCCAATTGATGATGTGAGCTTGTTAAGCCTTTGTTGCAAAGGGGTTTCCTCATCAATATCGTTGCTTATTGAACTCATCATTTGTCCCCATGTTGTGTTCATACCAACTGATGTAACAAGCATTTTTGCATAACCATCAGCAACTTTTGTACCAGAGAACAAAAAAGGGTGTGGGTTTCTATCAACCTCCACATGATCACTCTCACCAGTCATGCTTGATTCATCAACCTTAAGTGAATGTCCTTCTATGAATAAACCATCAGCTGGTACTTGATCACCAATCTTCAAACAAACAACATCACCAACAACAATCTCAAAGATTGATATATGTTGCCGGTGTCCACTTCTCACAACATCAATTTGAATATCATTGCTCACTTGAGACAATTTATCAAACTGTTTGTTCTGTCTGAAGTTGCTTATGGATGACATGGAAATGACAATGAAAACAGCAACAAAAATGCTTCCGCCATCATACCAACCTTCTTTGAGTCCATCCTCCTTGATTCCAAAGCCTAGTGAAAGAGATGCACAAACCAAAAGGATGAGAATTGTTACATCCTTAAATGCTTCCACCACAAAATGAAAGAAGCCTTTGGAAGGTGGTTTTTTGTAAGTGTTGGAACCAAACGCTTGTTTTCTACATGCAACGTTTTCAACATTGATACCAAACTCTGTGTTTGTTTCAAGGGATGAAGCAACCCCTTCAACTCCACCATGTTTTTGAAGGATCTCAATGTCTTTTTCTTTGACAATATCAGAGAGGGTTTGTTGATCAATGGTGAAGGAGTGTGGTGGATTGAAATCAACCACAGTGAAAGAAGGGGTTGGTGGGATTTTTTTTGGTTTGGTTTTGCTGAGAGTGGTGAAGTGTGACATAAGAGCTCTAGAACAATATATGCTCATGAAAGCATTGTGCCATCTTTTTATATTGAGTGTGCTAATGGTTTTTGGTGCATTGAGAAGTGTCTCAATGTGCTTCATGTTTGTGAACAAGGTCGTTGACATGGTTTCAAGAAACAAATTTCAGATGGTGAAAGTGTAATAATAATAATAACAATAATAATAATAAGAAAAAAGGAAGAGGGATATAAGAGATGGCAACACAAAATGTATGGATAAGACAATGAATTGAAAGATTGAAAGTTGAAGCTATAGTTGACACGATGCTTGGTACGTCAAATTGATGTAAATATTGGATTGTACGCTTTGGTGTTTCCAAATAGATGTGCAACATATATATATATATATATACATAGAGAGAGAGAGAGAGAGAGTAGACATTAAGAATAATAATATTGTTACGCGCTTACGCAATGCATTGGATGGAGATTTCTTAACATTCAAGAATTAGAATTAATTAGTAGATATGATATTTTTTTTGAAAAGCAGTTCATACTATCTTTTGACTCTTGCATGTCGATAGGTGCGAGGTTTTAAAAACCAATTTGCAGTTTTGTTTAGATTGAAGCATGGTCGAAGGAACAAGGATGTTACTAGGAAGTTTACCATTAAAAAAATGGATGTTACTAGGAAGTGGTGGTGGGGGTGCTTTTGTGTGTTTGATATAACTAACGGTTAGCGAGAAACCCAAACGACGAAGCTACGCTCCACCCACGCGCCTTGCCCACGTCTGGGTTCTTTACTCTTGATTTCTTCTTTTTTGAGCAATTATTAGTGTTGGAACCAAATATAAGCAAAAATAATTAAATTCAGGCTAATTAAAATAGTGATTTATTTTATTTAATTTTTTTAATGTAATCACAAAATTATTTACATTTTTTGAAGTGTCCTTTCAATTAATTTTCTATGAGCAAAAATAATTAAATTCAGGCTAATTAAAATAATGATTTATTTTATTTAATTTTTTTTATGTAATCACAAAATTATTTACATTTTCTGAAGTGTTTTTTTTCCTTATATTTTAATTCGAATGGAGTACAATTTAAGGGTAAAGCTCTCGTAACAACACAATTTTAGAGTAAAGTTAATACTATATTTTGCATTGATACCAGTCAAAAAAATGGAAGATTTTGCATTAATATTGTTATCCCAAATATGGTATATGAAAATTCAAAGGTAGCCTTAACTATATATATGAAAATTCAAAGGAGCATTAACTATGGGTAATGAATATTCATTTCCTTTTTTTTTGACAGAAAATATTCATTTTCCTTATTCATTTCAATTATGTACATTGAATATAAAATTAATGAAAATAACTTATAGTTAATGTTTTTTAGAGTCGATATCCTCTCTATTTCTCAAAAGAAATAGAGATCTCTATTTCTATAGTTTTGGGTATATAAATGCACATATTTTTAAAATGGTGATATAAATTGTATATTTCTGTGCATTTATACAATCAAAACTATAGTAATAGATATTTTCATTTCTTTTGAGAAATGAAGAGGATCTCTACTCTATTTTTGACAGATATAATTAAAAAAATGATAAGTAAAAATATTTAATTTATTTAATTATAGTAATTAATTTTTTTAATGAATACCCATTTTCATATTGATTTCAACCGTATATTTATTTTAAAATGTTTAATTATTTTTAAATTTTCTACTCTACCCTTTTCCCATATGAGTAAGCCGCAGGGGAAATAGGTTAGACCGTTCGATAGGGATTTACGGACCAGTCTATGTCATCCACAAGTTAGGCTTGGCTTATTTTTAAACAGACAAGACTAAGACTTTTGAAAAGTCTATTTAACAAAAAAGACCAGACTTTAAACCATCTAAAATTTTTTTTAGGCCTAACACGCCAACCAATTTAAATAAATATAAGTAATATAATATATTTTATTGTTATTATTATATAAAGTTTTTTTATTTTGTGTTAAAATTATATATTTATTTACAATTCTAAAGATTTAAGCATATTTTTTTGATGGAATAGATTTAAGCATATTGACATACACAAAAGACTTGAATAAATAAGACAATCTCAATCTTGAACCTATCATAGCCTAATATATTTTCACTCTTATGTTTCATGCCCTCAGGTAGTAGGGGTTTAGTTTTTATATTTATTGCTTATCATGTATGAAATTTATCCTTATTAGTCTATTAATCATTTAACTTATTTAAACATAGGTCGGATGACACACATTTAAACAGATTAACTGTCCAGATTAGACTTTCAAATAAGTCAAACCAAAACTAAAATAGTCTATCACATGTAACAAACCAAACTTAAACCTTAAATTTTGAAACATTCCACACCTATTTAAGCAAAGTCTTGCTCGGGCCAATCTACTTCTGCCTCAACCTATCAGTAGTGTGGTAACCATTTTCTGATTCACTTTCTCTTAAAATAAAAAGTTGGCCTGGTAAACAATTTTTTTGATAGTGAGGTAAACAAATTCTTTTTGAGCAAAACAAAACAATTTTTTTGATAGTGAGGTAAACAAATTCTTTTTGAGCAAAACAAAAACGCCTGTAACAAGTAAAGTAAAAAAAAAAAACTAAATAAATTCAAATTAAGTTCTTTCAAACCTCTCCTACGGGTTTAAAAGGGGAATGAATCAAAGCAAGCTCGACCGAAGATTACTAAGTCTTAGTGGATAACAGATAAGTTAGCGGATAACAGAAGCGTTTATAGCGGATAGCTGATACTCCCTCCGTCTCATTTTACTTGTCTTGTTTGAAATATTTTATTGTCTCAAATTACTTGTCATTTTAGAAAATCAATGAGTATTAATTACTTTTTTTTTCTTTTAAATATACCCTTTATCTCAACCAACCTCTATTATAGTGAGTAATTGCAGCTGTCTAATATAAATAGGGGTAGTTTAGTCCAATGGTGTCATTTTATTATAGAAATCAGTAAATCTAATCATTTTCTTAAGAATCGTAAAAAAGCAAAAAAAACTACTAAAATGAGACGGAGGGAGTAGCAGGTAAGCTAGTAGATTGAATTTAAAGTGTTTAGTAATATTAGCGGTTAAACTAACTGATAAATACAAAATGACATAAAAGAACATTTTAATAAATCAGATAGACTATAAGGGTTAATAATTTTGTACTTCATTTAATAGAGGATAAACAAGGAGTTTAAATAAAATAATAAGGGTAAAAACGAGAGAAAAATGATACCTATAAGCTATAAGCTATGGAAAAACGCTATAAACTAGTAAAAAATGTTATAAGCTAGTGATTACCAAACACCCAATATAAGGTTTTCATAGCTAGTAGTTTGACTTTACCAAATAAAGCTTTAGTTTCAAAAATATGTTTAATGTATTTTTAAAAAAATATTCAATGTATTTTTTAGTTAGAGACAAATTACTGTTCCAATTAATTAGCCAAGTCTTTTTTGGTATATTACATATGATAGGAGAGGAGAAAAGTGGAGTGTTGTGGGTTCCAACTCGCTCTCTTAATGTCCACACTGTACTTTCATATGTTTTACTACTTAACTGTGTTGTCGGAAGTACTATCCCCGTTCTGTAACACCATACATTCAACTGGACTTGAAAGTAAGATAATTAACATTTGATACAGAGTTAAATAAGCAGAAATTTAAACTTAAGCATTACATTAAGTTTAGATTTACACATAGATCCTAGTTCCACAAAAGGAAATATTCCACAGTTCAAAATTACATAACCATCTCATGATTTAATACAAAATACTAGTCTTTTTGTATTAAAACCAAAAAGAGAAATTACATAATTCCAAAATCTAAAATAGCATAAAGATCCTCCACATCCTAGCTCTTTTCACCTTTCTTCGGTACCTGCGAATCTGTGATAACAATAAAGGGGAAAGGGGTGAGACAAAATCTCAGTGAATTCTTCCCTCGACCCCTTACCATCACTCTTAAACATAAGACAATTTCAAAGAAACAGTCAAACACATTTATGTAATGCAATCTTTACTAGGAACCTTTTGTTCGTCATACTTTCGTGCATAGCACGTCCTAACTAGTCCCATATGATTGATTTACTATACAACCGGGAAGCTATGTTGTCGGATTTGGTCATATGCTTAACTCCATAGGCCCCGCTCAACACAACTAATGGTATGGTGGTTAGACGTCATTAACCTCCAAGTGGCGTCCCACGAGACTAACCATACCGTGCTGTCGTCTTTTGAGGAATCTTGGTGTCTTTTAATTAAACTTAAATCATAATTATCATGTCTTGCATGCATGCTTTTCTTTAAGTAAAACTACTAAGGGTATTGAACTATACGACATACCATTTCACATAATCATACAAACAAGAAAATCACTCATTCATATGAGAGTTCACACATAGTCACAAGTTAAGAACTGAATTTCAAAACAAGGACACAAACCCCTTGAAGCTCTATGGAGCATTCAAGGTTTCAAACATCACATAACAATTAGAGGGGTTGGGGACATAATTCAACCCTATTTCATCCAAACCCCATATAATCTCATAACATTAACTCAAAAATCAACTTAAACTCAAAGGGGTTAACAAACCCTAACTTTGAACCCTTTGGGGTTCAAAGACTTCTTTAAGGAAAAACCCTAATGTGGGACTTATGGGTGTCCATCACCTAAGAGAAGGAAGAACTCACAACTCAAGCAAAATTTCAAGCTCAAGGGACTGAGTTGCAACTCCTTCTTCTTCCTCCTTCACGAGCTCCTTCGTCGTCTAGCTAGTGCTTCAAACCAAAACTACAAAATCACCCAAAATCTCACTGTCACACTTTGATTCAAGCTAGGTATTGGAAGAATCTAGCAAGAATCCATGGATTTCTCATAGGATTTGAGAAACCCTAGGTTTTTCCCTCTTCTCTCTTCTCCCAAATCGCCCCTCTCCACTTCTTTCCTTTCATTTTCGTGTTCTGCTGAAAAATCAGTGTTTTAAGCATTTTCAGAGTGTGTGAATCGATTCACAGCAGACTGTGAATCGATTCATCCACTTAAAACTATACATGTGCCTTTCGTGAATCGAATTAGTGAATCGATTCACATACTCTCAATTTGATTCACAGCATCATTTTAGTGGACAGAAACATTAGTGTGAATCGATTCAAGCCTAGGTGAATCGATTCACTCTACACAAAAATGTGAAAAATCATCTTTTAACATCAAATCTTGAAACCTTCTTCCTATTCCTTCTTTCTCTAACTCATAATCCATCCATAACATCACTTTAAGGCTAATTTCAACTCATCTAATCACTTAGATTCATCAAGACACAATATCCTCATTTTTCAATTATGAAAATCAATCATGAAATTACTTGAAATTCACCATTAACTATACTAAGCCTTATGCACATAATTCTAAACTAACAATTGAGATATTTGGGGTGTTACACGTTCCTTTTTAGATGTCGTTTAAGGTTGTTTTACACAAACCAATAAAACCAATAATTTTTTTCTTATTGATGAAATTATTTGTCTTTGTCCTGTAATACCCTTGTCTGTTTATCACTTTATTACACTTATTTCTCTCTATAATAAATAGTTAAATATATAATTGACAAAAAAGTAATTAATATAACCTTGAAGAACTTTGAGATCGACATATAAATAGTACTCACTCCGTTTTTTTTTACTTGTCGTTTAAGGTTTATTTACAATAACTAAAAAAATTAATAAATTTTATTATTTTTGATGAAATTATTAGCCTTTTTCTCTAAAAAATAGACAAATAAAAGGAGCTGAGCGAGTAATTAATTAGCCAATCTAATCAGATATTTATATTTTTTAAAATAAAGCATATGAATTCGTGCAGGATATGTAATAACTAGTGTGAATGTGTTACCAAAAAAAAAAAAACTAGTGTGAATGATATGTCACTGTTTCTTCTTATTTGTTCTCAGGTGACATAGAAAATTAGAAATGCACAATTTTGTCGCTTCTTGTTGAAATGTTTGACGTAATATCAATGCGACGCGGCTGATCGCGAATGAAACTTCTGGCTGAGATTTTTGGAGGAAATGGATCACGTTCAATGCAGAGACATAAATAACGCTCCTTCCGTCCAATAATAATTAGGATAAGGTTATCAAAAAAAAAATTATGATATAATTTATATCAAATTTTATAGGTCAAGTTTAACTATTTTTTCTCACAAAAAAGTTAGTTTTTTTTAAAGATATATTGTGTAACTATTTTTTACATCTTTTCATTAAAAAATAATCATTTTTTTAGAGGAAATTGTTAAACTTGACCTAAAGAATTTGATGTAAGTTTTATCGTCTTACGTTTTACATACATATTAGAAAAAGTTATAAATGAATGAAAAAGTATTACAATTTTATAAAATTATTTTTATTAACTATTGATTATTAACCATTATCATAAATGCTTAGTAAAATATAATAACCTAAAAGTAATGTGCACATTATTAATTTAGAGGTAAAAATGAAAAACATAATTAATATTACATTAAAAAAGATAAAATAACACTTATTTCTTTAAGAGCATCTCCAATGCTACCAATTAAAGGGACGCTCCTTGGCTCTATTTAATGGGCCCAAGCTGCCATGTAGGATTTAAGAGGCCTCTTCATTTTCACTCCAACGGTGGAGTTTAATTTGGGTTCACAGTTGAGTTTATATAATAATAATTATAACAATAAACTCAAATGCTCAAACCTCACCCTCTTCATCTCATCTCTTTTTTCTGCTCAAATGTTTATCTCATTTCCCAAATGCGACTGGATCTGTCCCGCATGTGTCGAATCCGTCCTCTACCTTTCTCCCTCGATTTGCCTCTGCTTGAAACCCCAAACCAATTTTGTTCCTTCAACCATTGCCTTCAGTTCGAGCGACCACCACCTGTAGAGCAAATCGCAGCAGAGCGCGGCGGTGGCGGCGGAGGAGGAGAGGGTTTGTGTTTTGCAACCAATTCTCTTCTTCTCTTCTTCTACTGGATTTGTTGAGATTTCAATTTTTTAGATCTGAAAAATCTGTTGGTGTTTGGATCTGTTTCTTTTTTAGTCAACATGTTGAGTTTTCAGATTTTTAGATGTATTTGGATTTGGATTTGCAGCCGGTTCTCTTCTTCCTCCTCTTCTATTGTTTTCCGTTTCAGTTGAGAAAGAAATTATATTGTATTTTAATGTTAGTGAACGGCTCTGCAACGTCCCTTGCACAAGAGATGTTCACAAAATCTAAGGGACGACGTACGCCACGTAGACGAGCTCCAATGCTAAAAAAAACGTTGGAGATGCTCTAAATACCACACTTTATTTTCCGACCGATGGGTTATTAATAGTCATAAATATTAACACTTGACCTCAACATCAACATCAATGTACAGTCACATCAAATCAACATATGTTTAAAATAACCATGAAATGTACAGTTTGGTTAAGTTTGGTTTCAAATACTTCCTCTGACCTTAATTAGAAGTAGAAAAGTGCATGTATTCCAAATAGATGCATTTTTTAGCTTATAATTAAGATCGAAAGGAGTATTGTTGGGAAAAACCAAATATACCAATCTATAATAAA
The DNA here is from genome assembly GCA_037113605.1 of Calophaca sinica. Taxonomy (NCBI): domain Eukaryota; kingdom Viridiplantae; phylum Streptophyta; class Magnoliopsida; order Fabales; family Fabaceae; genus Calophaca; species Calophaca sinica. The sequence continues at coordinate 16,283,279 of CM073737.1, forward strand.
ACAAATATTTTTTGGATGCAGAAAAATGGGCATAGCAAAAAAAATCTTTTACACTGTAAAAAAAAAAAATCTTCCACAAAACAATATTAATGGTAAAAAAATAAATATCAAAGATACCATAATTTTTAACATGAAAATTTCTTCAGGGTAGGGAGAAACGCTTATTCGCTTGTGTTTTTACGGGACTTATTCGCTTGTTGAATAAGTACTTAATTAAGTTGTATATCCAAAATGCCCTCACAATGCATGTGTTTCATCTCATATCCTATCAGTTGCTTTGTTAAGGATCATTGATTCCAAAATAAAAATAAAGCTAATTTTTAACTAATCACATAAGGTTTATTTAAATAAAACTTTACTCCCTTGTCGTTATATATCCCTTTATATATAATTAAACTCCCCCATCGTTAGGGAATAATTATAATTAATAAATAATATTTGACACTTAATTAGTTTAATATCCAACTGTAAATAGAAAATAAAGTAATAAAAAATCAAAATTATATAAATGTACACCTTAATGTGACAACCACCCTTAAAATTTAAATGGAGCCACCACCAATATTTTATTTTTATAGGAAAACATTGGAAAACCTACTTTTGATTTTAATAAAGAAAAAGGTCCTTCGAACCAAATTTTGAGTTCGGGAGTTGGTTACGTATAGGGAAGGTATTAGCACCCCTAAAACACCCATGAAATGGTACCTTTAATTGTTTGGAGAAATTTGTTTGCCTTAGAAGAGTTAACTTTTCCAAAAAAAATCTTAGAAATAAAATACGAATTTGTTTGTCACCGTTTTATTTAAAAATGACACAGAATATTAATTGCTCAGACTTAAACTCATGCAGAGCAAAAAAACGAATTAAATTTCAATACTTGAAAACGTCCAGAAGCAATCTTTTGGTTTTTATTATTATTATTAAATAATGTAAAGAAGAATTAAAGAAAGGAAATAACAAGCTTTTTCTCAGCATTTATCATTATTCTAAATTCTAAATAAAACAAGGATATATTTATTTATTGTATTAACTTGTTTATTTCTATTTTTATTATTTTTTCTTAAAAACGTGTAAATTATGAAAGAACTTCAGAAACTCATAATTTGCTTTTATACCCTCCTTAATAGGAAATTTGCACATTGGTCCCTACTAAAGGTTTGGCCCCATTGGAAGGCCAGACCCTAACCCTAACCCTAATCTCGTTCCAGGATCCAACAACAACCACAACAACAACAACAGCAGCTACACGGCAATAACAACAACAACAACCAGACCACTACAAAAAGAAAAAAAATAAATAAATAAAAGAGCAACACCAAAGAATTGATCACAATTTTTGATTCAAATCTCTATTACGTAGTCATAGAGAACATAAACATCAAATAAAAAAAAAGGAGAGAAGATGAAACCTGGGTACAAGCTTTCCCAGAAAAATTATACAGAATGAGAGTAGGGGGAACAAAAAACCTAGAACTAAAAGAAAAGGGTCTATTTTGGTTCTGGGGAGCCTCCCGGGTTTATGGCTACAGCTTCCTTCTTCTGCCTCTCCCTCTCTTCGTTCGTCTCCTCTATTTTCCTCCGTTTCTGCTTGGTGCTCTCTGGTTCTCGGTTTTTTACCTCCAGGGTTCAGCCTCCGAGACTGGCTTTTATAGCCTCTCACGAATCTGTCAAAAAGGAAAATAAATCAGAGGAAGGAAAATAGAGAAAAAAAATAAAATAAATGGAAATAATAATAAAAAAGGCAAGATTATTCCCTGATTTTGCGTGGAGATCCGCACGTCTCCTTCGAATCTTCAGAGATCTTTGTATCTGGACGGAATCATAAAAAGAAGTATGATTTGGTCTAGTGGAAAAGGAAAGAAACGAGAATCACGGGGAGAATGGGGATATGGGTGCGGCTAGGTTAGGGTTGAGGTTAGAGAAAGTTAGGGTTTGGTTTTGGGGTGAAGGAAGGAAGAAGATAAGAGAGGATGTAGGGAGGTAGCGTCGTTTGGCCTCGGCTAGGGTTTTGGAAGAGAAGAGAGGAGGGAAGAAGGGAAAGATGAAGGTGGAGGCGGATTAGGGTTTGAATGATGAGAGAAAGAGAGAAAAGATGGAGGAGAGGAGAGAATCGCGTGAGAGAGGGTGTGAAAGGTGGAGGAGAAAGGGAGGATGAGGTCTTTGGCGAGAAGGGTTGAGGGAGAACGAGAGAAGCAGAATGAGAGATGGGGGCGCCGCGTGAGGCGAGAAAAGAGAAGCTGCGGGAATGAAGGGATGAAGAGGGTGAAGGGATTAGGTTAGGGTTAATAGGATTTTTAGGTTGGGCCGCACGGAGCTTGGGCTGGAGATTGGGCTGGGTGTGTATAAATGAGGGGAGGTGCGAGGAGCAGGAAGAAAGAGATGCGTAGGGGTGGCGTATGGAGAAAATAGAGGGGTGTGCGAGTAAAAGGATGGGTTGGGCGTTGGGCCATGTTCTGATAGCTTTTGGGACAATTGTTATTGGCACCTCCCATATTTTAAATTGCACCCTATTTCTTCAAAAATTCAATTCATTTCCTTCTTCTTTCTCTTTCTTCTTCTTTTTATTTTAAGACCAAAAATATTATTATATTTATTATTACTACTACTACTAATTTTAAAAGTTAAAATAAATAATAAAATAAAATAAAAAGGCCGCACAAAATTAGGGTACTACAGCTGCCCTTCCTTAATTACATTTTACTCGAAGGTCTTCGCGCATTTGTTGTAAAAGGTAATTAAGGATAAATGACTCTAATTTTGTCTAGAACGAAATTGTTTGAGGGTGCGAGATTGGCTCCTGACTTTACTTTGGGGTTCTAGGTTTGATTCCCAGTGAATTCCCAGTAAGGCATAGGTTTGGTTCCTAACTCTTACAAAATTGGTGAGAGATTCTAGGTTTGATTCCTAGTGAATTCTCGGTAAGGCATAGGTTTAATTCCTAACTCTTACAAAATTGGTGAGAGATTCTAGGTTTAATTCCTAGTGAATTCCCGGTAAGGCATAGGTCTGATTCCTAACCCTCACATCTTTGGTATTGATTACTTCCCTACTTAGGGAAAGTTTAGGGTGCGAGCTTCTTCGTCACTCGGCACAAGTTTGGGTCAGATTCCCAACAAGGGTAAGTCAGGTTCTTAACACTTGCCAAAAGGTATGGATGGACTACCGTACTTTTAAGGAATGTCCGTGGTATGAGTTTCTTTGCCACTCAATATAGGTTCGGGTCAGATTCCCGACAAGGTATAGGTCAGATTCCTAACTCTTGCTAAAATATGGACTGATTTTCCTACTGCAGGTGAACGTCCAGTGTACGAGCTTCTCCGTCACTCGAAATAGTTCGGGTCAGATTCCCGACAAGGTATAGGTCAGACTCCCAGCAAGGTGTAGGACAGGTTCCTAACTCTTGCTAAAAGGTGTGGATTGATTTCCATAATTGAGGAAGATCCGAGACGCGGGTCAGGTTCCCGACTAAAGGCTCGGGTCAGATTCCCAAGGTGGTGGGTCAGATTCCCAGCAAGGTATAGGATAGGTTCCTAATTCTTGCTAATAAAGAGATTGTGTAGGCTGAGTACTAGTTCTTACTGAGTAACAACAGACCAACTGTATGTAATATTTGAAAGGGTGGGTCAATAGACCCAAAAACTTTGATGGTCATGCAGGATGCAATGAATGGTATGCCATGCATGAAATATTTTTATTTTTAGAGAAACGTTTTTTTAAGGTGGGTCTGAGGCCCAGAAGTATTGATGATCATGCCAGATGCAATGAATGATATGCTATGCATGAATGTTGTTTTATTTTTTAGAGAAATGCTTTTGAAGGTGGGTCGGGGACCCAAAAGTATTAATGATTATGTAAGATGCAATGAATGGCAGGTCATGCATGAGCATTATTATTGTTTTGAATTTTTTTTTGATTTCCCTGAATTCCTTTGAGGACTCTGCCCCTAGACTCGTGGGGTGATAACTTTATGTTGGCTTGCTTGTCCAAATGGTTAACTTTGTACTGCATCAGGTTTGCATATTTTCCCCTTGATAGATCATTTTATGGACCCTCAAATTTTCAGCTTCATGCTTTGAATGCTCCTAAGAGGATTAGACAGACTCCTTTTGATCCTCAGGTTCTTTAGTGTCCTTTTGGCCGTTGCCCAACCATGTGAGGAAGGATCATGTTAAGAGACAAACCACTTTGTATAGTTCTGCAATTGGAATCAAATCTTGAATGCGAAGCTTGTAGACGATGGGCTCAGCTTTTGCCTCCAGCTTCTTGGTTTATGCTTAGATCTGTGAGGTCCAATCTGGGTGGACATGTTTGTAAATTTGACCCTAACTTTTGCCTAGGCCGCTCTTTGCGAGTTTTCAACCTAGCAGGTCGCTCTAACTTCTGCCTAGACCGCCCTTTCGGGTTTTCAGCCTAGCGAGTATTATATATATATATATATATATATATATATATATATATATATATATATTTTAGGTAAAGCAACTGCATTGAGGAGTTTATATGGATCTCCTCTTCCAAAAATCAAGTTTTGAGAAAATACGAGCAATTGGACTTTGATCAGAATGGACTTTATTAGGGTTGTAACGTGGCCAAGGGTTAATGGCTATGAAAGAAAGGATATTTCAGGCTCAAAAAGTATTTAAGGGTATATGAAAACAAGGATCTTTAGTGTAAAGATGCACTTCACTTTTCGCTAGCTCATTTGTTTCACCTTTGCGGTTTCCTTTTTTATCTTCGCAGGTGTCTTTGACACATTTTTGACATTTCTTTGAATTATATTTGATACCTTATTGCTTACTTTGCTCTTCTTCTTTCTGAAAAGACAAAGTTGATTGGAGACTTGTGCTATTCTACATTGTATGGACGATCCTTATTCAGGGTATTTGAAAGAAAATTTCGTTTTAGGCTCAAAAGGGGTAGCAAGGGATAAGTATTTGGATAGAGAAAAAGGGCCAAACTTCATCTCAAAATCTCATTGCTCACATCTTTGCAAAACTTAACTTTTGATAATTTGTGCATTTGCTTTACCATTATTCTATGAGCTAAATTGAAAAATTCAAATTGCAGTTTTATTGATGAACTGAAAAGATGAGAACATAATGAGCCCTATACAAGATATGCCCCAGGGCTTCAGGCAAAGCGTAGAAACAAATGAAGGTTGCTTAAACAGGGCTATTCCTTGAAGTTTTACCACTTCATGTTGATCAGAGCCCAACAATTCTTAATGGAGTGGCCCACTGCCCCAACTTGGCATGTTGTGATGAGCAGCGTTTGTTTCTTCTTCCATCTCTTGGCTTATACTACGCGATGGTTTTTGAATATCGAGGTTGGCAATCCTTCCGCTTATTATCCTGGCTTCCACTTTTTCTCCGACAACAACTAGGTCTGAGAAGCTTGAAGAGACATTTCTCATTATCAGATCATAGAAGGGTTGTTGAAGTGTATCAGTGAACGTGGTAACCATCTCTTTCTCAGATAGCGGAGGTTCCACTTGGGCTGCAATTCCTCTCCATCTTTGGGCATACTCTTTGAAGCTTTCATTGCCCCTTTTTACCATGGTTTGCAACTGGGAGCGGCCAGGAGCCATGTCCAATATTGTACTTATACTGTTTGATGAAAGCTTTAGCCAAATTATTCCATGAGTTGATTTTGCTCCGCTCTAATTGCATATATCAGCGTAGAGATGCACCGATAAGACTCTCTTGGAAGAAGTAGATTAGGAGCTTATCATTACTGGAGCAGGAGGCCATCTTTCGGCAGTACATGATGAGGTGGCTTTTTGGACAAGTTAAACCTTCATACTTGACGAACTCAGGAACTTTGAATTTTGGAGGAATCACCACGTCCAGGACTAAGCATACTTCTGAAGCTTTGAACCCAATATGATTTGCCCCTTCAATGGCTTTCAGCCTATCTTCCATAATTTGGAGTCTTTTCTGATCTAGGGGGTCTCCTAATGGGCCATTGGAAGCCTCTCGATACTCATTAGTGCTGGTGGAATGGTTCTCATCAATGGTCAATTTTGGATCCAAGTTCTGCAGAAGGTCAAATATCTTGTCCATCTTACCATTTATTTGGTCAAGTTCTTCTCTCATCGCTTGCTGATTCTGTTCCAACAAATCCATGAGTCTAGATTGGGCTCGAGTCCGGTAGGGATGCAGGGAAAGCTTATTTGTATCTATTTTTCTGTTGGGAAGAAAAAAAATGAGTTATGTTATGAAGATGCTATGATTATGCATGTCATGAATATTTTTTTTATGTACATTTTATGCAAAATAATATGATGGATAATGGAGAAATATTTTTCTATTTTTTGTTTTTTTTTACAAAAATAAAATGAATGCAATAATGTTGCTAAAAAGGAGAAAATGATTTTTTGAAAATTTATTTTTTATTTAGAGGGAAAAAGGAATGAGAAGGGAATTTTTTTTTTGAAACTGTGTTTTTTTTTTTGCAAAGAAGAATATTTTTTAAAGAAAAATATCATTTATTATCTTTCACAATTTTTGAAATGTGAATGGAAAATAAATGGATGAAGGAAAAACGGGCAGCGCGTGCCCTTTGTGATGTAGGCCGGTATTTCCTAAGATCTTAAGTCATACGACTTTTGTCACGTGGAAAATGGAATAAGGTATGCTCCTTTTGTGATATGGGCCGGTAGCTCCTTAAAAGGATCTAGGGTTTATATTAAGTGTCTTTCCATTGGGTGGATTTAAGATACTAATCTAAAAGGTCCCTAGAGCCAAGGGTCCCATTTGAAAATGTTACCACCAATAATAAGTATATTATTAAAGGATGGTTTTTTCTCAAATGGAGCCAAACTCTAGGTGAGGCCTTCGCAAGGACCCAACTGGCCGTACGTCCAGCAGGTGCTCACTACACAGCCTCTCCTAACTTAAGGTTCACTCGGGCCCGGGTATAGGGCACCCACTCATAATGTGTGTAAATAAAGTGTATAAAGTGAAGTGTGTGAAGGAGCAAACTTAAAACTACCCGCTGCAAAACAGATCAACATACAATATTGTATTACCCTAATTTTGTCCGGCCTTTTATTTTATTTTAATTTATTTTTTATTATTTCTTATAACTTTTTAATTTTAAATAATGTTTTTGGTTTTATAATAAAGAATAAAAGGGTTAAAAAAAGAGAAGAAAGAAAAAAAGAAAGAAAAAAGAAAATTTATTTTTCAAAGAAAAAGGGGTGCAAATTGAAATATATGGGGTGCCAAAATCAATTAATCAAATGACTGAACCAGCCCAATGTTGTCCAGTCCAATACTCATCCTTTAACTCGCCCACCCCTTCATTTTCTCCATACACCCCCTGCGCTCCTCTCATCCTCTGCTTGCTACGCGTACCCCACCTCTCACTCATACACCCCAGCCTAACACTAAAGCTTCACGCAGCCCAACTTCTCCAAACCCCACGTAGCCCACCAACCCAACCCAAACCTAACCTTCATAACCCTAAAACATCAAAAACCTAATTCTCTCATCCCCTTCCTTTCATCCCACGCAGCGCCTCTCCCTTTTCTCTCGAACCTTCTTCTCCGCGGCGCCCAGCCCCTCTCTCCTCTCTCTCCACCTCTTCTCTCCCTCTGCTGCCCTCATCTTCACCCATATTCCTCCAAAACCTAACCCTAGCGTTGTTCCCCCCACGCTCTCCCTTCTCTCCTCACTCACAACCCTAGCGCCGCTCCCTACCATCCTTCCCTCCCTCGTCTTCTTCCTCACTAAATCCTAATCTCCCACAATCATCTCCATCTTTTTCGTCTTCCCCTTTTTCCTCTACTCCGTCTTCAAACCCTAAAGGGCCAAACGGCGCCCCCATTCCTCGTTCTCCAAGAACCATAGCCGCAACCCTAACCCTATTCTCGCCCCAACCTCTCTCGGCCACCACTATGATTCTCTCATCTCCTCAAACCCTAACCGTAAACCTCATGACCGCGGCGCCTTCGTCTCCAAATCTGTCAAATCCGGACCGAATCCCCCAAATCATGTCCAAATCAAGTCCAGATTCGAATCAAAGGGAGTCTCTTTCCATTCTTTCCATTTTACTTATTTTTTCTGTTAAATGCGTTTTTAATTACTGATTGGTTTTCTGATTTGTTTTGTAGGTGATTGAAAGAAGATTGGAGGCTATAAAAGGCCTCACAAACAGAAGCAGAAAAAAAAACCCTAGACAGAGAGAACAAGAGACAGAGAGCAAGAGAGCGAACAGGACAGAGACAAGAAACAGGGAGAAAGAACCCGTGAGGCACCAAACCAAAGGTCTAAACACCCTCTAGTTCTAGGTTTCCTTTTTTTTTTCCCTCCATCCCTTGTTTGTAATTTTTCCTGGGAAGCCGTAAAGCCCAGGTTCCTCCTTTTCCTTCTTCATCTTCACATTCTTTGTTATTTTTTTTCTTTTTTCATCACGGTCTGTATATTAGATTGAGGCGTATATATATTTTGTTGTTATTATTGTTACTATTGTTGTTGTTATTTTTGTGGCTGCTGCCATTGTTGTTGCTATCGTTGTTGTGTTTGTTACTGTTAACATTAGCACCTACGGTCCCACGGTTTAGACAGGAATTAGGTTTAGGGTTTGGCCTTCCAATGGGGCCAAACCCTAAATAGGGATCAAATTGCAAATATGTAATTAAGAAGGGTATAAACGCAAAAAAGGTTTTCTTTTGTGAAGTTCTGTTCCTTTTTAGGGTTTGGTCCTCCAACGGGGCCAAATCCTCAGTAGGGGCTTATTTGCAATTTATTTTCTTTTTTTATCCATTTCATAAATCATCTTAAAGGAATAAAAGGTTAATGGGGGTATAAAAGCAAAAAGGAGAAATTTTCATTCTCATCCACACGTTTTCTCAAATACGATTAGTTTTTTTATTTTCTAGTTTTTTTTATCTTTAAGTTCTATTTAATTTGTTGGGCTGTGATTTAGTTCAAAAGAGGAGCCATTAGGTTTCTACCGTGACTCATGAGCCTCCCTCCCCTTTTTATTTCTTGTTATTTTATCTTTCAAAATAAATGTTGTTTACTTCATAACAAATATTCTATGAATATTTTTAACTATTTAGGGAAGAATATTGTCACGTTGCTCCTTTTGATAATTGATAGATAATAGTAAAAATAAGTGAGGCCAGACATTTTTTTTTAGATTTAGGTTTTCTTGTTAGATTAATTTTAAGAGGATCTGGAATTGGTTTAATTATTTGCATTAATAATGATATTAATAAACGATAATAATTATTTGTATTAATGAGTTATTTGAGTTATAACCGCATTGTATCCATCTTTTATTTTTGCTATTAATAGGATTATTGGCTAGAGGTCCCGAAACACCACTCGTACGATTCGGTTATTTTGTGACTTCATCCATCATTTCTCCAAAAATAAATAAATAAATGAATTTCGATAAGGGAATTAATTCTTTAAAGGCAAACAACATTTCATAAATAATTTAGGGTACCATTTTTTGAATGGGCGTATATGGGTGCTAATCATTCCTTACGCGTAACCAACTCTCGAACTCAAATTTGGTTCGAAGGCCATTTTTATAAATGTTATTTCAAAAAAAAGGTTTTTTTTCCTATAGTTTCATAAATAAACTTTAGGTGGCGGCCACATTAAATTTTTATGGTGGTTGTCACAGCTGGCGACTCCACTGGGGACTTTAGAGAGTTAGGCCCTATGTTTGTTTATACGATTTGTTTGCCTTATTAAACGAATTATTCCTTTTTTTTGTTTTTATTCCTCTTTATTTGTATATATGACTGTATACGTGAATCTTAGGATAGAAAGCATGTGTTAAAAATATATATTTTCCTATTTTTTATTTTTGTGATTCATTCTCTTTCATTTGTTTTTTCTTGTAAATATTATGTATGTTGTTTATGCATTTGAAATCTTAGGGTAGAAGACATGTAAATATATTGTATTTTTATTTATTTTGCAGCGGGTATTTTTAAGTTTGCTCCTTCACACACTTCACTTTATACACTTTGTTTACACACACTATGAGTGGGTGCCCTATACCCGGGCCCGAGTGAACCTTAAGTTAGGAGAGGCTGTGTAATGAGTGCTCTGCTGGACGTACGGCCAGTAGGTTCCTATGAAGGCCTCACCCAGAGTTTGGCTCCGTTTGAAAAAAAACCATCCTTTAATAATATATTTATCATTGATGGTAACATTTTCAAATGGGACCCTTGGCTCTGGGGACCTTTTAGATTAGTATCTTAAATCCGCCCAATGGAAAGACACTTATGTAGACCATAGACCCCTTTTAGGAATTAGCGGCCTCGGTCACAAAAGGAGCTTACCCTACCACTTTTATCTGTTTATTTATTTGTGCAAACTTATTTCAAAAATAATATTTTTAATAAATAGTTCTTCAAAATACATACCTTTATTTAGAAACCTAATCTATTATTCCAAAAATAGATGCTAAGTTTTCACTCCACATAGGATGTGAACTTCGTATAAAAAGTATAAGAGTATATTTCTTTACATTTTCATAAATAAAATAAGTACGGTGCTTTCTTTCTTATCTTTCTTTTCTTTTTCTTTCCATTCATGAAATGACAAAAATAAACATGATCATACCCATTCATATACATGCATTAACACTAATTACCCTGTTTCATCAGGCTTGTTAGAAATTTCAATTTTTTTTTGCAAATGTCTTCGGAAAGCGCAGTTGTGGGTTTAGAGAGGAGAAATACTTTGAAATTCAAAATCGAACCCCCCCGTTTGATGCACCTGAGAACATTGGTTGATTTCATAGCTGAGAATTGGATACAAGTGGATCGAATTAGTTTCGTGGGGAAATTTGGAAACATTCTGGAATTGCTGAATGTAGACGTACAAGTAGGAGCCTTAACAGCATTGGCCCAATTTTATGATCCTCCCCTAAGATGCTTCACGTTCAAGAATTTCCAAATGGCGCCAACCTTGGAGGAATACCGGAAAATCCTGGGCTTTCCAGAAAAGAAAAAGGGTCCGTATCGCCATGCAAAACATCCCCCAGCTATGAGTACCATTGCTGATGTTTTAGGCATCCCTAAAGAAGACTTGACGCTCGCGGTGAAGATAGAAGAAGATTTCAAAGGCTTCCCCAGGAGTTTCCTGGAAGGAAAGGCTAAGGATCTTCATGATGCAGGGAAATTAAAGGAGTGCATGGATGTAGTAGCCCTTATTATCTTTGGTGTAGTCTTATTTCCTCATGTTGATCATTTTGTGGATGAAACAACTATTGATGCCTTCATAGCATTTAAAACTCAAGGTATGGACCCCACCACTGCCGTCCTCGCAGATTTATACTATGAGCTTCATATGCGCCACGAGAAAAAAGGAGGTCGAATTCGTTGTTGTGTCCCTGTCTTGTACTTATGGCTAAAAAATCATTTGGTAAAAAGGGGGCATCCCTTTGGTCCTAGGAGCAATGCAGGTTGGGCTACTTATTTGTTGAGTCTCAGTGAAGAGTCTATAATATGGTATTCTAGAGAACAGGAGATCAAGGAGGTAATCTGTCGGTGTGGAGATTTTCCCAATATATCCCTCATTAGGACCATAGGCTGCATCAACTACAATCCTACTCTGGCTTTAAGACAACTCGGTACCCCGATGCTGGGTGAACCTGCTGAAGAAGAGCTAGCCGCTTTCATTATACATGATCGGGGCTCCTCGGATTTGGCATTGTTCACAAGGGTATGTCGAGCTTGGAAGAAAACGATCAAAAGAATGCTAGCGTGCATGAGTACTCATGTAGATGAAAAATACCGCCAATGGGTTATAGGAAGAGTTCAGTAAGTCAAGCTGCCTTTCCAAAACACCTTTTTGGTTCCCGAAGTGCCACCTCCACCCCCTGCTGAAAATGAAGAAGTGGAAGAGTTAAAACTAGCCTTAGAAAAGGTGGAAGAGGAAAAGAAAGTTCTCCGGGAGAATTTGAAAAGAGCATATCTAGATATAGAGGTCCTACAAGATGAATGTGATAGAAAAACCGAATCTTTGGAAGGATCCCAGAAGAAGGCCAAGGCTGAGAAAGCAAGCCGGCTCCAAACTCAGGGTTGCCTGAAAGCTGCAAATCAACAATTAGACTTGATAAAAAAAGGGTTTGACTTGGTTCTCTGTGAAAAGGGCAACTTGAGGAAAATGTGGGCTGATTCTCAAAAGGCTAGCATGGCTTTGCAAAGACGGATTGAAGACTCAATACAACAATTGAAAAATACCATGCAATCGCACGAAGCCCAACTTGAGGAAGAAAGGAGAATCGCTGAAGAAAAGTTCATAGGCTACCACATAGATCTTGAGGAAGAACGTGAGAAAGTCCTCGACATGCAAGAGAAGATTGACAACCAGCGAGAAGTCATTACTTGGTTTGACAGGGAAACTAGATACTGGATGGATCGTTGCTCCAAACTAGTTTGGCTTGCAAATAGAGGCATCCAAGATATGCCGGAACTCTTGGAAGAAGCGGAATCAGCAATAGGTTTCCGACCTTTACCAAGGAAAGTGATGAGTTTCCTAGAGTACTGCAAGGTTTTGGTGGAAGAGTTGGGGAGGCAGATCTGACGAGATCGCTGAAGACCATGTTTCTTTTGCTTTTATGTGTTTTTGCAATTTCCATTTCTTTCTCAAGTCTGTAAGCCCTCAGGGCAATTTGAATTATGATATTTCCTTTGAATACGAGAATATGTTTTCGCAATATGCAGCAAACTGATAAGACATTTGCAAAGTTTTGTGATTCTCCAATAAGCCGACAAAAGTAAAACAGATAAAATAAATAAATGAGCATCTTACATGGCATGCATAACCATAGCATAAATCATTCATCCATACTCACCGTACCCTTTATAACCCAGAAAATAAACACGAAGAAATTGCATCCTTACAGAACGAGATCCCAAGCCAGACTCATGGACGTGTTAGAACAGAACCAACAGGCTATGAGAGGGGAGCTTGACCGAATGAGTACGCGGATAGATAGACTATGCGATTTGTTGGAAGCCCTGCATGCAAATAGGACATCGGAAACCGAGCAGTCCGAAGAGGATCAAGACGAAAGTCAGCCAAGAGAAAATGAGACGCACGCCCATACCACACAAGGGCATGCGCCTCTAAATAATGAGACCTCGCAGAACACAAATACTCAAAATTTTGTACCTATCATCACCCCCAGGAGGATGCTCAAGCCAAAGAAAAGTTTCAAATATTTGAAGACAGGATAAAGGCAATTGAAGGGGCAAATCATATTGGTTTCGAAGCTTCAGACATGTGTTTGGTCCCCGATGTAGTTATTCCTGCAAAATTCAAAGTACCCGAGTTTGACAAGTATAAGGGAGAAACATGCCCCAAAAGTCACCTGGTCATGTATTGCCAAAAGATGGCTTTCTGTTCTAATGATGACAGACTCTTAATTTATTTCTTCCAAGAAAGCTTAACTGGGGCACCGCTGCGATGATATATGCAGTTAGAGCGGTCTAAAATCGGCTCGTGGAAGGATTTAGCTAATGCTTTCGTCAGACAGTACAAATACAATATGGACATGGCTCCCCGTCGTAATCAATTGCAAAGCATGAAGAAGAAGGATAGTGAGAGCTATAAGGAATATGCTCAGAGATGGAGAAGCATGGCTGCTCAGGTGGAGCCACCCTTGTCAGACAAAGAAATGATTGACACGTTCATAGACACGCTCCAATCACCCTTTTATGACATGATGATTGGAAGTATGTTCTCAAGCTTCTCTGACCTGATTGTCATAGGGGAGCGTGTGGAAATGGGGATGCAAAATGGGAAGATCCATAATAATACTTCATCATCCCACGTGCAAAAACCCTTCGTCAAGAGAAAGAAAGAAGGAGATACTAACGTGGTGAGTAGTGCCCCTCTATACGTTGCGGCAACTATCACGCCTAAACCTCCTGTTCAAATGACACCCTTTGCTTCTGATAGTCAAGGAGGTCAGAACCCCAATCAACTGAGAGCTCACAACCCTCAAGGGAGAAAGCCGGTCCAGTTTGATCCGATCCCCATGACATACCAAGATCTCTATCAGCATTTACTCAAAAACTCATTGGTGGTCCCTTGCCCGCAAAAGCCTATGGAACCACCTTACCCAAAATGGTACAACCCGGACGCCACCTGTGAATACCATGCTGGGGCAGCGGGCCACTCTATAGAAGAATGTTGGGCTATGAAGTTCAAAGTTCAGGATCTGATAAATGCCAAGTGGTTGAGTTTCCAAGAGAATAATCCCAATGTGGGGAATAACCTGTTACCTAACCACGGGAATGCATCAGTAAATATGATAGACAATGAGCACGAAGGAAGAATAATAAAGGATGTCGCTGAAATGCAAACCCCTATCAGAGAAGTGTTCATCGAACTTTGCAAGGCTGGTTTGATAGAAAGAACAGATGTCAACAGAACCTGTGATGAAGATCTTTTGTCTAATGAAGAATGTGAGGAGTTTAAAAGTATCCTCCAAAAACTGCTTGATACAAACATAGTTCAAGTTATCTCTCAGAGAGAGGAAGAAGTATCTATGGTCCAATCTGCGCAAAGTTCGGGAACCACGGTCCCAAAGCCCTTGGTGGTTCGATTCTCTAAGAATACATCACCCATAATGCCTAACGCTCCCAAAGCTATTACTGTCCAAGTACCATCTCCTTTTCCGTACAAGGACGATAAGGCAGTTCCTTGGATATACGATGCAAAAGTCTAAGTCGAAGGGAGTAATACACAACCAAGCGTTCCGACTGTTACCAACATTGTGGGAATAGGTGGGATGACTCGGAGTGGGCGGATTTATGCCCCTGAGAAAGAACCAATGAAAGTAGCCGCAAAGGGACAGGTAAAAGACCAAAACAAAGGAAAAGGAGTTGTGATAGATGAAGGAGACATAGGGAAGGAGGACAAGAAAGAAGCCTCCCGTGAGGAAGTGGCTGAATTTCTCAAATTCATTCAACAGAGCGAATATAATGTGATAGATCAACTAAACAGCACACCAGCAAGAGTCTCTCTACTTGCCCTATTAATGCACTCTGAGAGTCACAGGAAAGTATTGATGAAAATCCTGAATGAAGCCCATGTGTCTCAAAATATCACCTTGAATCAGTTCGGCGACCTAGTTGGCAATATCGCCGCATGCAACTACCTCTATTTTAATGATGAAGAAATGCTTGCAGAAGGTAGAGGACACAACAAAGCATTACATATCTCGGTTCAGTGTAAAGAGCATCTTATAGCTAAAGTCCTTGTAGACAATGGATCCTCCCTGAATGTGATGCCTAAATCTACCTTGGATAGGTTATCCATTGACAAGACCCATATGAAGCCCAGCTCTGTGCTCGTGAGAGCCTTTAATGGTTCAAGAAGAGAAGTAATGGGTGAGATTGAGCTGCCGATTCAGATTGGCCCTTTCACTTTTGCCGTTAATTTCCAAGTAATGGACATCAGGCCCAGCTATAGTTGCTTGTTAGGAAGGCCTTAGATTCATTTTGCCGGAGTAGTACCATCAACTCTACATCAAAAATTGAAGTTTGTGGTGGATGATAAGTTGATCATCGTATCCGGAGAAGAGGGCCTGCTGGTAAGCAAGCCAACATCGATGAGTTACATTGAAGCTGCTGAAGAAGCCCTTGGGACATCATTTCAGGCACTGGAAATTGTCGATAGCGCTTACGTAGGGTTCACAACTAAAGAACCCTGCCTATCCAACAATGCCCTAATGGTAGGCGGAGTCATGCTAAAAGGAGGATATCAGCCAGGAAAAGGACTAGGGAAAAGTCAGGAAGGTACTGCCTCAAACCTAAGAATTCCTGAAAACAAAGACCGATACGGCTTGGGATTTTTCCCCACTCGAGAGGACAGGGAAAGAGCAATCGAGGCAAGGAAAGAAAAGAGGAAGGCTCGGCTTGAGAATCGGGAACCCGAGTTTGGGAAAATGCACATCTGCAATCTCCGTCAGACTTTTCGTAGCGCTGGATGGATCTATGCAGATCAAGTAACTGCTGTAGAAGAGGATTTTGCTGCTCTTGAAGAGGAATGGGTTCGCCCATGTTCCTCAATACCTTGCAATTGGGAGATCGTGGAAAATCCTAGGATCCTTAATGCATTTTCAATGTAATCCATTTAATGCTCACCTCTCCGCTCAGCCCGAGGTGGTAGGGGAAATGTTAAAGGGCCCCACATGTTTTTCACAAGCGTATTTCGAATATTAATAAAATGCATTTTGATTTTTATCCCAAACGTCTCTTTTTCTTTTCCTTCCTACTTCCTTTCCTTACTCTCTCCTTATTGCTAACCTTGATAATGCAGGCTCATGGATAATACTTTTGAAAACGATTGTGCTGAAATTTCGTTACCAGATTTTGATTGCCTAATTAACCATACTGACGAAGACTGTGAAGAAGACTGTCCCGATGAAGATCTTCCCCCTGAATTAATGAGACTTATAGAGGGGGAATCCAGAAAGACTGAACCTCACGAAGAACCGACTGAGTTGATTAATTTGGGAACTGAAGAAGACAAAAAAGAAGTCAAGGTTGGTGTTACCATGTCACAAGGAATAAAAGCTAAACTGATTCAACTCCTCCAAGATTATAAAGATGTATTTGCCTGGTCTTACCAAGATATGCCAGGGTTGGATACCGATATTGTCGAACACAAACTACCTCTTAAACCGGATTGCCCTCCTGTCAAGCAGAAATTGAGACGCATGAGGCCTGATATGTCCTTAAAGATTAGGGAAGAAGTTAAGAAACAATTTGATGCTGGATTTTTGGTCGTGGCTAAATACCCCCAATGGGTTGCTAATATTGTCCCTGTTCCAAAAAAGGGCGGAAAAGTCCGAATGTGCGTTGATTACCGGGACCTTAATAAAGCGAGTCCCAAAGACGATTTCCCTTTGCCTCACATTGATGTTCTGGTGGATAATACCGCTCACCACGCTGTTTTCTCCGTCATGGATGGTTTCTCCGGGTATAATCAGATTAAAATGGCCAGAGAAGACATGGAGAAAACTGCATTTATTACAGCTTGGGGGACTTTCTGCTACAAGGTGATGCCTTTTGGGTTGAAGAACGCCGGGGTAACATATCAAAGGGCAATGGTGACTCTATTTCATGATATGATCCATAAGGAGATAGAGGTTTACGTGGACGATATGATCGCTAAGTCGCAAACTGAAGAAAGTCATATAATTGATTTACGGAAACTTTTCGAGCGATTGAGAAAGTTTCGCCTAAGACTCAATCCCGCCAAGTGTAACTTTGGTGTCCGGTCAGGTAGAGTGCTTGGATTCATTGTAAGTCAGAAAGGAATAGAAGTTGATATGGAAAAAGTCAAAGCCATCTTAGAAATGCCAGCTCCTCGCACAGAAAAAGAAGTTTGTGGTTTTCTAGGGAGGTTAAACTATATTTCCCGGTTTATATCACAACTCACTGACACCTGTGAGCCAATGTTCAAATTGCTGCATAAGGACCAAACTATTGAATGGAATGAGAAATGCCAAGAGGCTTTCGACAAAATCAAGCAATACCTACAAAAACCCCCTGTGTTAGTACCTCCAGTACCAGGCAGGCCATTAATCCTCTATTTGACAGTGTTAGACGGATTTATGGGGTGTGTACTTGGACAACATGACGAAACGGGTAAAAGGGAACGTGTCATTTACTACTTGAGTAAGAAGTTTACCAGCTATGAAGCTAATTATTCGATATTGAAGCGTACCTGTTGCGCCCTAGCATGGGCCGCTCACCGCCTAAGACAATATATGCTTTCCCACATGACTTGGTTGGTGTCAAAAATGGACCCGATCAAATATGTATTCGAGAAACCTGCTCTCACTGGAAGGATTGCCCGGTGGCAAATGTTGTTATCCGAGTATGATATTCAATACGTCTCTCAGAAAGCCGTCAAAGGTAGTGCCCTAGCTGAGCACTTAGCCAATCAACCGGTAGATGACCATTCACCTGTCCACTATGAATTCCCTGATGAGAATGTAATGTCCGCTGAAAAAGAAGAATCAAGAAACGAAGAGTGGACCATGATGTTTGATGAGGCTTCTAATACATTGGGGCACGGAATCGGGGCAGTACTAATTTCTCTAGGAAAGCAGTACACTCCTGTCACGGCTCGCCTGTGTTTCAGTTGCACCAATAATATGGCAGAATATGAGGCGTGTGTTATGGGAATCAGAGTTGCCATAGAAACTAAGGTCAGAATCCTAAAAGTATATGGGGATTATGCCCTAGTAATCAATCAGTTGAATGGAGAATGGGAGACTTGAGATCCTAAGTTAATACCTTACCATGAGTATATCGAAGAACTCGTCGAATCCTTTGATAAGATCACGTTTCGACATATTCCACGGGAAGATAATCAGTTGGCTGACGCACTAGCCACGCTGTCATCTATGTTCCGAATAAACAGTGACAAGGAAATGCCTCTCATCCTGATGGAAAGTCGTGCTAATCCCGCTCATTGCCAGGCGATAGAAGAAGAATCCGACGGAAAACCATGGTACCATGACATCAAGTGCTACCTCAAAAACAAGGAATACCCTTCGGGCGCCTCAGAGAACGACAAGCGAACTTTGAGGAGGCTTGCTATGAGTTTCTTTTTGAACGGCGACGTACTCTACAAAAGAAATCACGACATGGTACTCCTCCGATGTGTGGACTCTGCAGAAGTAAGACAAATTCTTGACGACGTCCACGAAGGTTCCTTTGGGACCCATGCTAACGGCTACGCAATGGCTCGGAAGATTCTCAGAGCTGGGTATTATTGGCTTACAATGGATGACTGCATCAAGCATGTGAGGAAATGTCATAAGTGTCAGACTTATGCTGATAATATTCATGTACCTCCAATTTCCCTAAACGTCCTCAGTGCACCCTGGCCGTTCTCCATGTGGGGCTTGGATGTCATAGGAATGATTGAGCCAAAAGCCTCTAACGGACACCGATTCATCCTCGTGGCTATTGATTACTTCACAAAGTGGGTCGAAGCAGTCTCCTATACCAATGTGACTCGCAGTGTTGTGGTCAAGTTCATCAAAAGGGAAATAATTTGTAGGTACGATTTACCGAGAAAGATCATCACGGACAATGAGACTAATTTAAACAATAAGATGATGAAAGAGTTGTGCGATGATTTCAAAATTCAACATCACAATTCTTCTCCATATCGTCCAAAGATGAATGGGGCAGTAGAGGCGGCCAACAAAAATATTAAGAAAATTATTCAGAAAATGGTGGTGACTTACAAGGATTGGCACGAGATGCTCCCTTTCGCTTTACACGGGTACTGAACTTCTGTACGCACTTCAACAAGGACAACACCTTTTTCTCTAGTATACGGGATGGAAGCAGTACTCCCCATAGAAGTAGAAATCCCTTCTTTAAGGGTAATTATGGAAACCAAGCTCGAAGAAGCCGAATGGGTCCAAGCACGATATGACCAGTTGAATCTTATAGAGGAGAAAAGGCTAGAAGCAATTTGTCATGGCCAGTTATACCAAAAGAGGGTCAAGAGAGCGTACGAGAAAAGGTACGTCAACGAGAATTCACAGAGGGAGAATTGGTATTAAAGAAGATTCTACCTATTCAGAAAGACCAACGCGGAAAATGGACGCCAAATTATGAATGTCCATATATAGTGAAAAAAGCATTCTCGGGAGGAGGCCTCATTCTTACAGATATGGAGGGGCATGACCTACCACTGCCGATAAACTCAGATGCAGTCAAGAAATACTACGTCTAGAATGACACAATACACAAAAAAGAAAAAAAGAAAGAAAGCTCGCTAGGCCGAAAACCTGAAAGGGCGGCCTAGGCAAAAGTTAGAGCGACCTGGTAGGTTGAAAACCCAAAAGGGCGGCCTAGGCAAAAATTAAGGTCAAATAAAAGCGCTAAATTGAAAACCTACAAGGGCGATTTAGAACAACCTGCTAGGTCGAAAACTCGCAAAGAGCGGCCTGAACAAAAACCAACCAGAAAGCGTCAAAAATAGCCAGAATTGAGCCCTGACCAATTGGGGCAGGGATGGTCAAAACTAACTACAGACACAAGTTTTTGAAGTTGATCAAGAAGGCGATCGGGGTCTGAATCACGAATGGGCAGCACAATTTGTTTTCAAATGGATTATATGTATAGTTGATATTTCTCACCAGTTTCTAATTTAGCAAACACGAATTTGTTCTGTTTGTAATATTGTATCTTTCCCACCATAGTAGAGATTCATTCTTATCCATATTGCCATCTATTAAATACCATCGGCACAATAGACTGTTTATTTCAGCCTCTCCGAATTCGATTTGGGATTTTATCAATTTGCATTTTCTTTCTAAGGAAATCTATGCCAAAAGACAAACATGTGCAAATCAAGACATAAGAGCATTGTATATTTACTGAAAATGCTAAAAGGATCTAGGGAATTTGACGTCTTCACATTAAGGAAAAGAGGTAGTAAGGCACCTCACCCAATGCAAAATCATCAATGTTGAACACGCTATGAAAAACCCGATTAGCTTGTTCAGAACTCGCCAACTAAAGGGATCTGTAACTAACTTACCAAGAAAAGTTTCAGAAATAGTCAAGAGGATACTGCCTATCCCTGATAAAGCAAATAATACTCATGCATGACATGCTATTCACTGCATCTTGCATGATCACCAATACTTTTAGGTACACAACCCACCTTCAAAAACATTTCTCTAAAAATAAAAATTTTATTTCATGCATGGCATACCACTCATTGTATCCTGCATGACTATCAAAGTTTTTTGGGTCCATTGACCCACCCTCTCAAATATTACATACAGTTGGTCTGTTGTTACTCGGTAAGAACTGGTACTCAGCCTATTCAATCTATTAGCATGAGTTAGGAACCTGTCCTACACCTTGCTGGGAATCTGACCCACCGCCTTGGAAATCTGACCTAAGCCTTTAGTCGGGAACCTGACCCGCGTCTCGGATCTTCCTCAATTATGGAAATCGACCTACACCTTGTCAGGAAACTGACCCGAGCTGTGTCGAGTGACAGAGAAGCTCATACACTGGACGTTCACCTGCAATAGGAAAACCAGTCCATACTTTAGTAAGAGTTAGGATTCTGACCCACATCTTGCCGGGAATCTGACCCGGACCTATATTGAGTGACAGAGAAACTCATATCACGGACATTTCTTGAAGTAAGGTAGTCAATCCGTACCTTTTCACAAGCATTAAGAACCTGACTTACCCTTGTTGGGAATCTAACCCAAACTTGTGTCGAGTGACGAAGAAGCTCGCACCCCAAGCTTTCCCCAAATAGGAAGTTAATCCATTTTGTAAGAATTAGGAACCAAACCTATGCCTTACCGAGAATTCACTAGGAACTGAACCTAGAATCCTCACCAATTTTATAAGAAATCACGGTCATACCTATGCCTTACTAAGAATTCACTAGGATACCGACCCTAGAATCTCCCACCAAAGTCGGGAGCCAATCCCGCAATCCCAAACCACCAAAGTCGGGAGCCAACCTCACAATCTCAAAACACTTATTGCGGACAAAATCAGGGTCCTTTATCCTTAATTACCTTTTACAACGAATGCACGAAGACCTTCGAGTAAAATGTAATTAAGGAGGGGCAGCTGTAGTACCCTAATTTTGTCCGGCCTTTTATTTTATTTTATTTTATTTTATTTTTTATTATTTATTTTAACTTTTTAATTTTAAATAATGTTTTTGGTTTTATAATAAAGAATAAAAGGGTTAAAAAAAGAGAAGAAAGAAAAAAAGAAAGAAAAAAGAAAATTTATTTTTCAAAGAAAAAGGGATGCAAATTGAAATATATGGGGTGCCAAAATCAATTAATCAAATGACTGAACCAGCCCAATGCTGTCCAGTCCAATACTCATCCTTTTACTCGCCCACCCCTTCATTTTCTTCATACACCCCCTGCGCTCCTCTCATCCTCTGCTTGCTACGCGTACCCCACCTCTCACTCATACACCCCAGCCTAACACTAAAGCTTCACGCAGCCCAACTTCTCCAAACCCCACGCAGCCCACCAACCCAAACCTAACGTAACCTTCATAACCCTAAAACATCAAAAACCTAATTCTCTCATCCTCTTCCTTTCATCCCACGCAGCGCCTCTCCCTTTTCTCTCGAACCTTCTTCTCCGCGGCGCCCAGCGCCTCTCTCCTCTCTCTCAACCTCATCTCTCCCTCTCCTTCCCTCATCTTCACCCATATTCCTCCAAAACCTAACCCTAGCACCGTTCCCCCCACGCTCTCCCTTCTCTCCTCACTCACAACCCTAGCGCCGCTCCCTACCGTCCTTCCCTCCCTCGTCTTCTTCCTCACTAAACCCTAATCTCCCACAATCATCTCCATCTTTTTCGTCTTCCCATTTTTCCTCTACTCCATCTTCAAATCCTAAAAGGCCAAACGGCGCCCCCATCCCTCGTTCTCCAAGAACCATAGCCGCAACCCTAACCCTATTCTCGCCCCAACCTCTCTCGGCCACCACTATGATTCTCTCATCTCCTCAAACCCTAACCCTGAACCTCATGACCGCGGCGCCTTCGTCTCCAAATCCGTCAAATCCGAACCGAATCCCCCAAATCATGTCCAAATCAAGTCCAGATTCGAATCAAAGGGAGTCTCTTTCCATTCTTTCCTTTTTACTTATTTTTTCTGTTAAATGCGTTTTTAATTACTGATTGGTTTTCTGATTTGTTTTGTAGGTGATTGAAAGAAGATTGGAGGCTATAAAAGGCCTCACAAACAGAAGCAGAAAAAAAAACCTTAGACAGAGAGAACAAGAGACAAAGAGCAAGAGAGCGAACAGGACAGATACAAGAAACAGGGAGAAAGAACCCGTGAGGAACCAAACCAAAGGTCTAAACACCCTCTAGTTCTAGGTTTCCTTTTTTTTTCCCTTCATCCCTTGTTTGTAATTTTTCCTGGGAAGCCGTAAAGCCCAGGTTCCTCCTTTTCCTTCTTCATCTTCACATTCTTTGTTATTTTTTTTCTTTTTTCATCACGGTCTGTATATTAGATTGAGGAGTATATATATTTTGTTGTTATTATTATTACTATTGTTGTTGTTATTTTTGTGGCTGCTGCCATTGTTGTTGCTGTCGTTGTTGTGTTTGTTACTGTTAACATTAGCACCTACGGTCCCACGGTTTAGACAGGAATTAGGTTTAGGGTTTGGCCTTCCAATGGGGCCAAACCCTAAATAGGGATCAAATTGTAAATATATAATTAAGAAGGGTATAAACGCAAAAAGGTTTTCTTTTGTGAAGTTCTGTTCCTTTTTAGGGTTTGGTCCTCCAACAGGGCCAAATCCTCAGTAGGGGCTTATTTGCAATTTATTTTCTTTTTTTATCCATTTCATAAATCATCTTAAAGGAATAAAAGGTTAATGGGGGTATAAAAGCAAAAAGGAGAAATTTTCATTCTCATCCACGCGTTTTCTCAAATACGATTAGTTTTTTTATTTTCTAGTTTTTTTTTATCTTTAAGTTCTATTTAATTTGTTGGGCTGTGATTTAGTTCAAAAGAGGAGCCATTAGGTTTCTAACATGACTCATGAGCCTCCCTCCCCTTTTTATTTCTTATTATTTTATCTTTCAAAATAAACGTTGTTTACTTCATAACAAATATTCTATGAATATTTTTAACTATTTAGGGAAGAATATTGTCACGTTGCTCCTTTTGATAATTGATAGATAATAGTAAAAATAAGTGAGGCCAGGCATTTTTTTTAGATTTAGGTTTTCTTGTTAGATTATTTTTTAAAGGATCTGGAATTGGTTTAATTATTTGCATTAATAATGATATTAATAAACGATAATAATTATTTGTATTAATGAGTTATTTGAGTTATAACCGCATTGTATCCATCTTTTATTTTGCCTATTAATAGGATTATTGGCTAGAGGTCCCAAAACATCACTCGTACGATTCGGTTATTTTGTGACTTCATCCATCATTTCTCCAAAAATAAATAAATAAATGAATTTCGATAAGGGAATTAATTCTTTAAAGGCAAACAACATTTCATAAATAATTTAGGGTACCATTTTTTGAATGGGCGTGTATGGGTGCTAATCCTTCCTTACGCGTAACCAACTCCCGAACTTAAATTTGGTTCGAAGGCCATTTTTTTAAATGTTATTTCAAAAAAAAGGTTTTTTTTCCTATAGTTTTCCTAAATAAACTTTAGGTGGCGGCTCCATTAAATTTTTAGGATGGTTGTCACAAATATATACATGTCTTCTACCCTATGGTTTCAAATGCATAGACAACCATAATATTTACAAGAAGAAAAAAGAAATGAAAGAGAATGAATCACAAACGAAAAATAGAAAAATATTTTTTTTTAATGCAAGTTTTCTATCCTAGGATTCACGTATACAAACATATATACAAATGAACAAATAGGAATAAAAACAAAAAGGGAATAATTCATTTAGTAAGGTAAACAAATCACATAAACAATCATAGGGCCTAACTCTCAAAAGTCCCCAGTGGAGTCGCCAGCTGTGACAACCACCCTTAAAATTTAAATGGAGCCGCCACCAATATTTTATTTTTATAGGAAAACAATGGAAAACCTATTTTTGATTTTAATAAAGAAAAAGGTCCTTCGAACCAAATTTTGAGTTCGGGAGTTGGTTACGTATAGGGAAGGTATTAGCACCCCTAAATTGTTTAATTGTTTGGAGAAATTTGTTTGCCTTAGAAGAGTTAACTTTCCCAAAAAAAATCTTAGAAATAAAATACAAATTTGTTTGTCACCGTTTTATTTAAAAATGACACAGAATATTAATTGCTCAAACTTAAACTCATGCAGAGCAAAAAAACGAATTAAATTTCAATACGTGAAAACGTCCAGAAGCAATCTTTTGGTTTTTATTATTATTATTATTATTATTATTATTATTATTATTATTATTATTAAATAATGTAAAGAAGAATTAAAGAAAGGAAATAACAAGCTTTTTCTCTGCATTTATCATTATTCTAAATTCTAAATAAAACAAGGATATATTTATTTATTGTATTAACTTGTTTATTTCTATTTTTATTATTTTTTCTTAAAAACGTGTAAATTATGAAAGAACTTCAAAAACTCATAATTTGCTTTTATACCCTCCTTAATAGGAAATTTGCACATTGGTCCCTACTAAGGGTTTGGCCCCATTGGAAGGCCAGACCCTAACCCTAACCCTAATCTCGTTCCAGGATCCAACAACAACCACAACAACAACAACAGCAGCTACACGGCAATAACAACAACAGCAACCACACCACCACAAAAAGAAAAAAAAAATAAATAAATAAAAGAGCAACACCAAAGAATTGATCACAATTTTTTATTCAAATCTCTATTACGTAGTCATAGAGAACAGAAACATCAAATAAAAAAAAAGGAGAGAAGATGAAACCTGGGTACAAGCTTTCCCAGAAAAATTATACAGAATGAGAGTGGGGGAAACAAAAAACCTAGAACTAAAAGAAAAGGGTCTATTTTGGTTCTGGGGAGCCTCCCGGGTTTATGGCTACAGCTTCCTTCTTCTGCCTCTCCCTCTCTTCGTTCGTCTCCTCTATTTTCCTCTGTTTCTGCTTGGTGCTCTCTGGTTCTCGATTTTTTTCCTCCAGGGTTCGGCCTCCGAGACTGGCTTTTATAGCCTCTCACGAATCTGTCAAAAAGGAAAATAAATCAGAGGAAGGAAAATAGAGAAAAATAAAATAAAATAAATGGAAATGATAATAAAAAAGGCAAGATTATTCCCTGATTTCGCGTGGAGATCCGCACGTCTCCTTCGAATCTTCAGAGATCTTTGTATCTGGACGGAATCATAAAAAGAAGTACGATTTGGTCTAGTGGAAAAGGAAAGAAACGAGAATCACGGGGAGAATGGGGATATGGGCGCGGCTAAGTTAGGGTTAAGGTTGGAGAAAGTTAGGGTTTGGTTTTGGGGTGAAGGAAGGAAGAAGATAAGAGAGGATGTAGGGAGGTAGAGTCGTTTGGCCTCGGCTAGGGTTTTGTAAGAGAAGAGAGAAGGGAAGACGAGGTGAGGGAAGAAGGGAAAGATGAAGGTGGAGGCGGATTTGGGTTTGAATGATGAGAGAAAGAGAGAAAAGATGGAGGAGAGGAGAGAATCGCGTGAGAGAGGGCGTGAAAGGTGGAGGAGAAAGGGGAGGATGAGGTGCTTGGGCGAGAAGGGTTGAGGGAGAACGAGAGAAGCAGAATGAGAGATGGGGGCGCTGCGTGAGGCGAGAAAAGAGAAGCTGCGGGAATGAAGGGATGAAGAGGGTGAAGGGATTAGGTTAGGGTTAATAGGATTTTTGGGTTGGGCCGCACGGAGCTTGGGCTGGAGATTGGGTTGGGTGTGTATAAATGAGGGGAGGTGCGAGGAGCAGGAAGGAAGGGATGCGTAGGGGTGGCGTATGGAGAAAATAGAGGGGTGTGCGAGTAAAAGGATGGGCTGGGCGTTGGGCCATGTTCTGGCAGCTTTTGGGACAATTGTTATTGGCACCTCCCATATTTTAAATTGCACCCTATTTCTTCAAAAATTCAATTCATTTCCTTCTTCTTTCTCTTTCTTCTTCTTTTTATTTTAAGACAAAAAATATTATTATATTTATTATTACTACTACTACTAATTTTAAAAGTTAAAATAAATAATAAAGTAAAATAAAAAGGCCGGACAAAATTAGGGTACTACACTTATATATAATTAGAGTTAGAAAAACTTGTTGGCACTCGCCAAAATAGATGAATATAAACATTTACACTTTGTTTTGTTTTGAGTAATTTTGGCAAGGAAGAATTAGGGACGACACTACTTGGGCAGGAAGGCATTACTTGGAGCTATAAGTTAGGGCATGAATACTAAGGACGGTAAAGCAGGTCGATCTAGCCCGCTCCGCCGTGAGCTAACAATAAATGTGTCAGCCAACCCCTGGCCTGTCAATAGTGGTGGGTTGAGATGTTGGGCCCAACCCACTGCAGGTGTGCAGACTGGCCCATTAAAAACAAAAACAAAACATGTAAATTGAAAATAAAAATTTGAACTAAAATGGGCCAAAACGGCGGGTTGACGGGCTGACTCGACCGAGATATCTAAAAAAGGAAAAAATTGTTTTAAAATGGGGAAAAAAATATAATAAAATAAATATGTTGGCCCGACGGGTTGGCGAGATAGACAGGTTGATAGGCTGATGTGTTGTAACCCACCCCATCCCATTTTAGGCGGGCTAGTGGGCCAAGCCCAACCCAATTTGCCATCCAGAAGATGTAAAAAATGGATAGACCCCACATTTTTATTTTCTTCGTCGAGGTGCAAAGGAAAAAAGAGAAGCACACACAAAAGTTGTATGTTCCCTCGGTTGTCTCCACATAAAGTTATAATTTGGCAAGGTCAATTGACAATTGGAATTTTTTTTTAATGGTAAAAGCTTCATTCAATTAACTGAAATCCAGAACAATATATACAATTAGATTGATAAAGCAGTATAGGAGCATTCTTCATCTACATAAAAGGCCAGCTCTAACAATTAAACCAACCAAAGCAACAACATCGTTATGCATAAGAAATGTAGAAATGGTAATGACATCAAGCCAGAGTCTATATCCTATCATTGAACCAATCGATATCTTCCTCGCACGGTCAACGACTAAGAAAAGAAGGGAAGCCACAGTCCTAAAGTCTATCCAGTTACAGATCATTTCTTTGGCTTTTTTAGGCATAGTTTGACTATACATGGTCTCGGAAGAGTCTTTTAACACTTGATCAGAAGCCAATCGAAGGCAGACAAAAAGGAGGTAGCCAATGAACTCAATCAAAAGCAAGCCTACGGGCACTATGCACTTTCAAAAAGTTGAGCTCAAAAGGGGTTTTTTTTTTCTCAATCATCTCAAGAGCAAACTTGACCCAGACAAAGATTAAGATCAAACAGCAGAAACTGGGACCATCAGCCGTGACAACATCAACATGCTTAGGACTAGAAAAAATACCTTCGTCTGGTGGTTTTTTAGGAGGCTGAGAGGGAACCAAATTAGTAGGAGGTGGCTCAGCCATGGAGTGCACCCAAAAAGAGCTCATGGGCTTTGAAAGATTATCAATTCACGACAATGACAACATCGTATCTCGAGGTGGAGGTTCTAGTGGGGGCCTCACCGCCGGTGGAGAGAACCGGAACAGAGATCCCTTAGCGGTGCCTGGGGTGGGAGTGGGAGATGGCAGAGAGAGTCTCGATAGTGTAGATCTGTGGTCGTAGGTCTACCGTGAAGATGGCAGGTGAGTCGTGGCGTACAGATCTGGTATTTTTGCCAAAGGTGGAGCATCGCACAGAACTGCTATGAAGGCAGCCGGGAGGGAACCCGCAGCGGAGGTTGGTGGCGGCAGATGGCAGAGGATGAGAGGAGAGGGCAAGGTTGGAGGATGGGGATAGTCTCACATGAGTTGAGACAGAAGAAGATTGGCCATCGTCCATGAGGCCCCAAACAAGGAGGAAAGTATCCTCCACAGAGGGAGGGGAGAAAACTTCCACCAAGGGACCGGGGGATTTGGTGCCGGCGGCGCTCAAGGGTTTTCAACCCTAGCAGAGCTGCGCAGCGCATGACTTTCATGTCAATTGAAGTTGTCTAATTGAATTCTTACTCTATAGGGATTATATTGTTTGTTACGATAATCAATATATTTTTGTTGACACCGGGGCATCGATTTCACACATTAATTGATCATGTAGAAGGGTAACATTGTTTCCAATAAAATACTATCGCTTTCCTTGTTTTTTATATTAAAAAAGCTACTTTTATTTCTTTTATACTCTTTCGTGTTAATTTCTTTCCATCTTATTTCTTTCCTCTCTACTTCTTTTCCCCTTCAGAGAAAGTGGTAGTGATACAGTTATGTCAAAACGCAACATCCTTTTCACAAATTCATTATATCATGCTGACTTATAGATTTCCAAGAGAGATTCTCCTAAAAAATGTTTTTTAATAGATGATGTAGATTAAACCGTTACTATGTATTCTTTTCGAAGAAAACCAGGAAACAAATCTGCAATAAAGGAATGTGGAAAAGAAAAATGGGGAATGCTTGAGTTGTAAGTACACGTTTCTTGGGGCTCAGATGTTACTTAGATAATTGCAGAGCGTAAATGGGGCCCATAATTTCACATTTAATCTTCCCCTGGTAACAAGAATCATTTCATGACGGAAAATGCAACTCAACTATCACAAATGCATCATTTTAACGGTCACTACAAGAAAACTCGGGATTACCGACAGCCAAAAGCCGTCAGTAATGCGACTTTTTCGACGGATAACCGACGGTCGAAAGCCCGTCGGTAAAACGGGCGTCACAAATGCTTACTGACGGGTTTACCGTCGGTAAGGATCCTACGGTACATTTCGATGGGTTAAACCCTTCAGGAGTTTTCCGACAGTCTGGCCCGTCGGTAAAGCCGCAAATTTTTTTTCGACAGCTCCGCTCGTCAGTAAAGCCGAATTTATTTTTTTAAATAATTAATTAAATTAATTGATTAATTTTTATATTTAATTTAATTAATTGATTTATTTATTTAATTTTTAAATTAATTAACTTCTGTAATTAATTTAATTAATTAATTAACTATTACTAGTAATTTAATTTAATTAAATTGATTACTTTTAGTTATTAATTTATTCCCATATTTAAAAATGCGATAACGTAAACTACAAAACAAATTAACAAAAAAAAAGAAACGTAATAAATAAATAAAAAAATCCGACGAACAAATATCAGTAACTAAAAAGATATCCTGAAATATGAAAAAATATAAGTACAAACAGAACTAATAGTCCTGGTAGTCCTGATCATGATCGACATGCTCTACACCATCTGCATCATCGACGTGATCATCAGTACGCGGAGGCGGAGGCGGAGATGGAGGCAGTGGAGGAGGCTGCTGGCGAGCTAGCAACTGGTACGTCTGCTCTTGTCGCTCCAGCACCTAAGCCAAAATGGCACTCGTTCGACGGGACTCCTCCTGCTGCTCGGCCACGACCTGCTACTGCTCAGCCATGACCCGCTTTAGCTCGGCTATCTCCTGCTCATCCGCGGCAGAGTGACCAGTTGTAGCACCACTACTCGACGACTCTTCGATGTGGAGGCGGTGGGTCTCCTCTTGGACTAAACAGAATCTACAAATTCACAAAAGGAAAAAACACAGTTAAATTCACAAAACACAAGAGATTCAAAAACCTTAAATTGACATGTCATATAACATAGAAAGAGAACCTGAAATATAGGAAGGTGAGGCGGCGGAGCTGTGCGCGGCGGAGCAGTGTGTGTGGCGGAGCTGTGTGCAAAAAAATGGGTTTCAGCAAGTATTCTGTAAATGGGTTTCAGCAAGTATGCAAAAAAATAAAAGAAACAGGCACAATCAAATGAAATAAACAAAAAAATAATGTCACCAGATCCAGAAATCATGCAACCATAACAAAATAAATATATTATTAGTCTAACTTTTAAGTTCTTATCATTTTAACATTTAATATGATACTGTTGTATAATTAGACAGTAATGTAGAAGAGCTTAATGATAAGGAATCACAATCAAAACTTTAGCATTAAAGCTCCAAAGGCAAACGGGTCAAAACAAGATAAAAAGCGTAAAAATCAAATGGATAGGTTAACTATAAGTCTCGACTTCAAATACTTCTACGCGAACAACTTGATATTGTATTGTTGAAACCAAACATGGAAATCAAGTATAAGTGAGCAATCCTGATTTGACGTCTGTTTCATGTGTTCCCAAAGAATATAAACATGCAACCAAAACATAAAATAAGCATTCACAGAAGAAAGCAACCGATTGATTGATTGTAATAGAAAGAGGGAAGATCTAGTAATTTGTGTAAAGCATTCGCAAAATCTTTTTAGGTTCAAAAATGCAATCTTACAACTGCCTGAATTATACTACTGCCCTTATCGCCCCAAATTAACAATACAAAAAGGGGAAGCAGCAAACCCCAAAGACACACGCAGTTTTAATTTTAACAAGAAAACAAATTCCACAATTAAGAACACCCATTTATGAATCTTTTACAACAAATCGTGGTACAAAGTGTTCATGATGTGCCACCCCAATTCATTTCTGTCGATTCTATACATACCAGAGACTATTAAAATTCAAAGGAACAAGACTACATTTTTATTGGATAAGTGTTCTACGAAACCATCAAACGCAAAAATTGAAAAAAGAAAATAACTAGCTTTACCTTTACTAGCTAGCTATTAACTATCAGTATCAACCATTGTTGGACAAATTACCAATACAAAGCAAATCTGTATGAAGTGAACACGAAGAGTGGAAGAGCAAGAATTACAACCACTTTTAACTAATTACTACGCAAAACTTAATAGAAAGAGGGAAGATCTAGCACTCACAGAAGAAAGCAACATGGTACATTAGCCGAAATCCAAAGCAGTTGCTACATTTGTATTTTGTGTACAACGTAAAATGCAAAAAAGATTCCCAAACTCCCAATCAAGTAATTAATTGCCGGCAGCTAATTCTGAACTTCAGGGAAGATCTAGAGACCTCATCAGCCGGTGATACTAACATCAATTCCTCTTTGCTTCAGATATTCCTTGATACTAATAAAATCTGGAGAAAAAAATAAGAACATGTACCTGCTGGGGAGGCGCTGGCAGGAGAGGGGTCGCCACGGTGGAGGAGAGGGGTTTGGCGACGGCGGAGGGTTTGGGAAGGCGCTGCCAGGAGAGTTTGGGGAGGCGCTGCCAGGAGGGTTTAGCCACGGAGAAGCGGTGGAACGTTGCCGGGGAGAAGGAAAGGGAGGGTTTGGCGACGCCGGAGAGGTGAGGTTTCGCGGTGGAGGACCGTGGCCAGGGAGAAGGTGGGTGGGCGCGGTGGAGCGAAGAGAGTAGAGAGAGTAGGAGAGAATGAAAACTGGGGGAGGAGAAGGGCTTGTGGTCTGGTGTAAACGAAGGTTTACCGACGGCCTCATTAAAATTACTGACGGTTCAAACCCGTTGGCTGACTCTCGGGCTTACCGACGACTATATTCAAATACCGACGGGCCTAGGGCCGTCGGTAATCTCAACAGAAATTGGAAGTCGAGTGTACCAACGGATGAAACCGTCGGTAATCTCAATAGAAATTGGATGTCGACTTATCGACAGCTAAATCCGTCGGCTAAAGCCGTCGTTAATCTCAACAGAAATTGACCCTCGACTATACTGACGGATAAAGCCGTCGGTAAATGAAAAATAAGCGGGTAATACATACCGAGGGCTAAATCCGTCGGAAATGACGAGTTTTTGGCGACGGGCTATGACCGTCAGTAAAAGGCCGTCGGTAATCTCGCGTTTTCTTGTAGTGGGTAAAATCACATGGAGCAGCTCCATCCCCATCCATCACTTATACTCCCTCTCATTCTTACTAATAAGGAACAAAACCTTAATTCACACATACCAATGAAATATATTGAAAATAGTTTTTTCTAGTTAGTACTCTTAAAGATTTAATTTTTTCTTCCGAAAGTACCTTTTTATTAATCAACTCACTTGCATAGAAAATAAGTTATCTCATTAATATAAGTCTAACTATAAATAAGAGTATAAATAGAAATTAGACATCTAATACATTTTAAAATTGATGTTGTTTTTTATAATTATATTACTTAGATAATTGCAGAGCCTAAATGGGCCCCATAAGTTCACATTTAATCGTCCCCTGGTAACAAGAATCGTTTCATGTCGGCAAATGCAACTCAACTACAAATGCATCATTTTAACGGGTAGAATCACATGGAGCAGCTCCATCCCCATTTGTCACTTATACTCCCTCTCATCTTTGTTAATAAGGAACAAAACCTTAATTTACACGTACTAACGAAATACATTGAAAATAGTTTTTTTCTAATTAATACCAGAGACGGATCTAGGGTAGGGCAGGGGTGGGCTCCAGCCCCTTCCACCTTCATAACTTCCTTTTCATATGATATAATACGGTGTATCCCTTTGAAGCTTTTGGTTAATCTGTTCCGGCATTCTGTTGCAATTTCATCCTCACACAATGAGAACTTTTGGAAGTCCGTGGAAGACAGTTTTGCCTTTACTCAGTGGTGGCCCTAAGGGTGTGCGACCGCACAGGGCCCCATTTTTTAGGGGGCACCGACAATTTTTTTTTACTTAGGAATGCTGCTACATGTTTGAGTTGATAGATACACGTATAACTATTTTTGCTATAATTCTATTGTAATTTGCTAGATTGGTTTGGACTTTTTAACGTTGCAGTAATATTTAACTTTTCTTCTGCAATATTTTATTTCTTTGGCGTTGTATTAAAACAATTAATTGCTAGTTTTTTGCATCTCTTGTGTGCTGAAGGTTACCTCTTTTTGATAATCAACATATATATTTTACTAATAAAAATGGGGCACTAATTTATCAAATCGCACAGAATATTCAAAATATCAGGGACGGCCATGCCTTTACTGTTTCTTTCTCTATTCTCTCTCATCTACTAATTTATTGTAGGCTAAGTGCCTTGAAACTGGTGAGGTAGTTACCATAAAAAATGCGTTAAAGAAAACAATATATTTTGTAAAAAAATTAACAATACAATATACTATAGAGTTATATTTATATATACCGACAGTTTAAAAAAGTTTTAAACCATTATCCAATCACTTTTTACCATTGTGTCACATTGTTATATAATTTCCTAAAATATCTCATCAAACATCTAGATAATGAGATGTGATTGGATGATGGTTTAAAACTTTTTTAAACCGTCGGTGCATATAAATTAAACTCCTATACTATATACCCAGAACATATCTCGATATTTTTCTTTAAACAAAACAAAAAGTTATAAACCAAAAATTCTATATTTTCGTTAAACAAAGCAATCACAAAGTAATGAATGAGATTTTTTGATTTTATGTTTATTTTATTACAAAATTATAATTTTCCTTTTAACTCATTTAGAGGGGAAAATTGCTTTGTTTTTAAGATTCAAAGTACTATCTGAAAAGAATCAAACGGAAAATTAATCTTCGCCCCTGTGTAATAGATGTCTGGATCCGTCCGTGAGTACTCTTAAAGATTTAATTTTTTTTTTAAAAGTACTCTTTTATGAACCAACTCACTTGCATAGGAAATAAGTTATCTCATTAATATAAGTCTTACTATAAATAAGAGTATAAATAGAAATTAGACATCTAATACATATAGAAATTGATATTATTTCTTATAATTATATTACTTAATTAGATAATTGCATAGCCTAAATGGGCCCCATAATTTCACTTTTAATAGTCCCCTTGGTAACAAGAATCATTTCATGTCGGCAAATGTAGCTCAACTATTACAAATGCATCATTTTAACGGGTAGAATCACATGGAGTAGCTCCATCCCCATCCATCACTTATACTCCCTCTCATCCTTGTTAATAAGGAACAAAACTTTAAGTCATGTACATGTAACAATGAAATACAATGAAAATAGTTTTTTTTTTTCTAATTAATACTCTTAAAGATTTAATTTTTTTTTCTTCCGAAAGTACTCTTTTATGAACCCAACTCACTTGCATAGAAAATAAGTTATCTTATTAATATAAGTCTTACTATAAATAAGAGTATAAATAGAAATTGGACATCTAATGCATTTAGAAATTAATTTTGTTTCTTATAATTATATTACTTAGATAATTGCAGAGCCTAAATGGGCCCGATAATTTCACATTTAATCGTCCCCCTGGTAACAAGAATCATTTCATGTTGGCAAATGCAACTCAACTATCACAAATGCATCATTTTAATGGGTACAATCACATGGAGCAGCTCCATCCCCATCCATCACTTATACTCCCTCTCATCCTTGTTAATAAGGAACAAAACATTAATTCATACGTACCAATAAAATACATTGAAAATAGTTTTTTTTCTAATTAATACTCTTAAAGATTTAATTTTTTTTTCCGAAAGTACCATTTTATAAACCAACTCGCTTGCATAGGAAATAAGTTTTCTCGTTAATATAAGTCTTACTATAAATAAGAGTATAAATAAAAATTAGACATCTAATGCATTTAAAAATTGATGTTGTTTCTTATAATTATATTACTTAGATAATTACAGAGCCTAAATGGGCCCCGTAATTTCACATTTAATCGTCCCCCTAGTAACAAGAATCATTTCATGTCGGCAAATGCAACTCAACTATCACAAATGCATCATTTTAATGGGTAGAATCACATGGAGTAGCTCCATCCCCATCCATCACTTATACTCGCTCCCATCCTTGTTAATAAGGAACAAAACCTTAATTCACACGTACCAGTGAAATATATTGAAAATAGTTTTTTTTCTAATTAATACTCTTAATGATTTAATTTTTTTTCAAAAGTACCCTTTTATGAACTAACTCATTTGTATAGGAAATAAGTTATCTCATTAATATAAGTCTTACTATAAATAAGAGTATAAATAGAAATTAGACATCTAATACATTTGAAAATTGATGTTGTTTCTTATAATTAGGATGAAGAAATAAGATCTTTTGTTTCTTATAAAAAGGATCGGAGGGAGTACAATATACTACCTCCGTCCCTATATATAAGTCTTTTTTGACTAATTCACACATATTTAGAAAATTAGTTAATATATTAAATTTGTCAATAATTTATATTGTTTTTCTAAAATTATCCTTTAATTATTGGGACTCATCTCTCCAAGACTCTTAAAAGAGAGAAATGATCACCCTATTTAATTAGGGGTATTCTTGTCAAAAAATAATTAATGCATATAATAATTTGTAATGAGTCTTATAAAAAGATAGAAATATTTTTCAAAAATGGCTTATATGAAAGAACAGAGGTAGTAGCTATTATGGTTAGAGACCGACTACGTACTATTGACCACGTCACTATTGCTAATAGATTTGTTAATTGTGCTTAGTAATGTTTTTATTTGGCATATTTGATTTCATATTGGATAACATATTATCATTGGGTTAATGATTGCTTAAGTGCAAAATTGTTTGATTAATTGTTAGTCCAATTTGCTATAATTACGTGTTGTGAAATAACATATCTTAGTAAAAATTTTAATTGATCAATTTGTGCCTTTTGTGTCCCTAAGGTGTAACTCAATTGGTTGAGCTGAGACATTTGAAGGAGTTGGAGGAAGGAGGTCCAAGGTTCAAATCCTGACTACTAACATAACTTACTAATAACTAACATTTGTTTATAAAAAAAAATTGTGCCTTTTGTGAGTTAATTCATTTATGAAATTTTATATTGTCTATCCATATTCTTGTAGGAAATTACTAATAACTAGCATTTATATGTTGAGCCCTTACGTTAAAAAAACTTAGTAACATAACCCAAGTTTCCTTTCAACCTCGCTTTAGGATATGTTCGTCTATCTTTGATTTATTAAAAAACGTAGATCTTTTTCAAAAAACTTTGGACGACTCTATTCACCTCCTCTAGGCCTTCATCCGATCTTACAAAGGACAGATGTTGGGACTTCCAAGATGATAACATCTTAGATTTATCCAAAATATAATCTTAATCAGCCACCCTCTTCCTTATGTGTAACAGTGGAACGCCCAGGTACTTACCTAGGTCCCGGGTAAGTGAAAATCCTGACATGCGAGATAGCTCCCTAGCCTAAGTATTGGTAACGTTTCGGGACACCAGAAGTTGGGTTAATGCATCATGGATCACCTCTTGCTAGTCTAAGGAACTATACCCAAAAAGCAATAGGTCATCCGCAAAAAAAGGAAACAGGGTGTTGTTTTTTGTAAGGGTGATTGTCTTCACTCACATGATCGTCCACTGATATGGTAATTACCCATCCTAGTCAGGGACGGGGCCAGAATTAAGTGATGGGAGGGGCCATGAGCAATTATGTGTCTTATACACTAGTGTGAAATATACAACAAAAAAAAAGATTTATAACGCCGGTTTTGGCAATAATCGGCGTAAAAAGTGATGCAGTGGCATTTTTGAAATTAACGCATCACTTTTTACGCCGGTTATTTTCAAAACTGGCGTTATAATTGTGATCCCATATCGCATAAAAACAGGTAAATGTTTTCACGCCGGTTGAATATAAAACCGCTGTTAAAGGTCTCAGGTTTTCAAGCCGGTTTTAAATAAAACTGGCGTTATAAGTGTGAGTAAAAATAGCCAAACTTGTCACGCCGGTTTTTAAGAAAAACCGCGGTTAAAAATAGAAGGTTTTCACTCCGGTTTTATTGATAACCGCGGTGAAAGGTCTTTTTTAATTTGTGAGGCTTCGCTTGGAGAATCTACCCTCACTCACACACGCATACAATCACTCACACACACTCTCATCCTCCCTCACCCGTCGTGCCGTCCCTCACCCCTCGTGCTGTCCCTCACCCCTCACTCGTCCTCCCTCCGTCGCGAGCTCGACCCTCCGTCACGGAGCACTTCCTCACTCGCGATCTACTGTCCGACAACGATGACCTTGCAACAGAGTTCTCCAATGGCGAATCGCCTCCAAAGCTAAAACAGAGGCTCAGGGACAGATCCAAGGTAGTAAACCCCCAACCATGCTTTTCCATTTCATTTCATTTTCTCTCTCGATTTTTTTTAATGATTTCGGTCTCTCTTGTTTTTTGGCATAACGAAGGAGATGCTGTCCAAACAAGCCGTGCAGGCCAAGCAAATTCTTTCCAAACAGGCCGTTAAGATCGCCAAACAAGCCGAAGAACACGAAAAGTTCATCAACAAGATCGCTTTTTTGTTTTTCCGTTTCATTTTTTGGTTAATTTTTTGGTTATTTTTTATTTATTTTTACTTTTGGGGTGTTGATCAATTCAATGGGTTTATTGCTTTATTATAGTAAGCTTTACCAATTTGATAGTTATGTGTCCTCTGGCTCTGTCAATACTGAACAGGCTTCGTTTGTTGATTATCTTTCTATAAATCTTCAGGTGACACATCTTTTGGCGGTTCTTGGCTTTGGTGGGTTCTGCTTCCTCTTGGGGGCAAGTAAGTTGAAAATTGTCACTCTTGCACTTGCAATGTTTAATTTGGAATTTTTTTCTTTGAATGAATTCATAGTTTCTTTCTTCTCTTTTGGCGGTGCTTCTCTTTGTTAGGATTTGTCTCTGCCTTTTTGACTGATCTATCTTGCAATCTGGGATTTGGCTCTGTAGAACGGAATTTAAAAAAAAAATGACTTACCACGCCGGTTTTGCGAAAACCAGCGTGGTAAGTCTATTATATTATTTTCCCCCTTTTTTAATAACATTTCACGTCGGGTATGAAGAAAACCGGTGTAACAAGGGTCTTTTTAAAACCGGCGTAAACATACTACGCCAGGAGAATACACGCCGGATGAAAAACCAACGTTAAAAGTCAATTTTAACCGGCTTGGTAGGGGTATTATACACTAGTGATATGTTATTAAAAAAATTATGACTGTGAAAAATATTAAAAAAATATTAAAAAAAGAATTATTGAAAGAATTATTAAAAGAAATTGTTCTGCGGTATTTGATTGTGAAATAATAGTTTTATATGTTAATTATGTGCCCCTCAAAAGAAATGTGTTAGTTATGTGTAATATAAATTTTCCCAAAAAAATGTTAATAATATGTGACGAATTATTATAAACTACATAAACTATAAATTGAAGGAAATAGACAACATCCGGTAAATTCTTATGGCACCACACCATAGCCACAAACATAAATGGCACCACCTTAAAAGTCACTCTGGATGATTGGTATTCTATATAATATTTTGAAGCAATCAGGGGCCAGGGCCCTTGGAGAGGTAAACGTACCTCCGCCTCTGGTCCTAGCCTTTTAGCACAAAGGATAAATAAGTAGGGAGTTATGGGTATCCTTGTTGGATTCCATGAGATGGGTTAAATGGCTCAGTCTTTGCACCATTAAAAATAATTCACATTCAAGTCTCTATGAAACCTGTAATAAGATCCCAAAATTAACTTTGAAAGCCAATTTCTTTGAGAGTATCCTTGATAAAACCCTAGCTAAGAATATATAGTGGAATGATATGATTCAATCAAAAGGCGGTCGTAAGCTTTCTCAAGATATACTTTGAAAGCCATCATACCTGTACAACCCCTTTGTCTCAACATAGTATGAAAAACTACCTGAGCAATCACTATTCTATCATGTTGGACTTAGTTTAGTGCTAAATTACATCCTTCTAGTTTTATTGAAGTTAGGTCCAGGACTTAGTTTAGTACTATATTAGTTTAGTACTATATTACACCCTTCTAATATTTTTTTAATTGGTAAGTTGTGCATGTTGGCTATATCAATCATATAAATAAGTTGTTACAAACAAGAGTTTAATATAATGTACTGACAATATAAAATAGTTTTTTACATACACTCAATCAAATCTCACTGTGATATCATGTTGTAATATTAATTACTAAAATATCTGGACAAATATCTATATGGTGAGATATGATTAGGCATTCGTGTAAAATTATTTTGCACTAACAATGCTTAGTAATTAAATCCTATAAACAATTCAGATTGAATTTGTATATGAGTTAAAGTAGTATTTTTTGTATTGGCTTTAATTTAAATGGCTAAAAAAAGTAGTATTAGGGAAAATATAAAATATATTAAAAATAAAAATGAAATGTTTGACATAAAAAAATAATGCGGCATATTAAGAATGAGTAGCAGGGCGCAATGGGTAGCCAGCCTAAGCTCTTGTTTTGGAATTCACCTCTCACTCAATTTAAAAATTGACCGCATGTTGGGCCTCACCTCTCATATAATAATTAAATTTAGATAATAGTCTCTTATTGCTTTAGGCCTAACCTTTTGTTGGACCAACCCTGATGAGTAGATTGTGAATGTTATTCATGTTCAAGAGGGAGGACTCAAATTTTAACATTTAGGAAATAATTTTTGTTTCTTTAAATTTTTTTAAAAAGTATTTTTTTTATAAAAAAATCATCTAGTAAATATTTTAATAGATTTTTAAGTAAAACAGAAACTGAGTTGTGTTTATTTACTATCACAAAATAACTTTTCTAACATTTTCTCTCATCTATCACACTTATTAAAATCAATTAATTATTTCTAAGAAACTATTAGTAATAGATTTGACTCGTCAAAAAAATTAGTAATAGATTTGTATTGTAATCAAATTCATACTTTTTTTTCATATTCTGATTCAATTCGAAGGTGGTATCTAGGGTGGACCATGTAATAGATGGTTCATGGGTTGACCAGTTGATTAACGATTAGATTTTGAAGGTCTACCAAATCTTATAATACACTACACACATCAAATTTTTTTCCCTTTCTCTCTTTTTTATAGTGTTATTAATTGTGTTTGTTTAAGCTTTTCAAAGATATCGTTTAAAAAAATTATTTTTATGGGTAAAATAAAAACTATTTGTGTTAACTTTTTGGGATAAGAATCATTTTTTTAAAAAAATATGATTTTTATGATGGTATATTAGAGATTATGTTTTAGAGATTTTTTAAAAAAGCAAAAGCCAAGAGCCTTTTGTTACAGTTTTTTATTAAAAAAATCACTTTTTGTAAGTTAAAAATCATTTTTATTGTTATTAATTGTGTTTGTTTCAGCTTTTCAAGGAAATCATTTTTATGGGTAAAATGAAAAGCTATTTTTGTTAGCTTTTTATGGGTAAGAATCCCATTCGTTAGAGTTCTTTTTTATGAAAAAATTACTTTTTTAAATTTAAAAATCATTTTTAGTGCTATTAATTGTGATTGTTACGGCTTTTCAAATAAATCATTTTTTAAAAAAAAATATTTTTATGGGTAAGATGAAAAGCTATTCTCATTAGCTTTTTATGGGTAAAAATCAATTTTTTTTAAAATGATTTTTACGATGGTAAACAAACACAAAACAAATTATGCTTTTCTTAAAAATCTCTAAAACACAACTCTAAAATCTTGAATGTCAAAATCACTTTTTTCTTAATTCATAACAAGCGGGCCCAAATTTTTTTAAAAATAATTTTTATGATAGTAAACAAACACAAAATAGATTCTGGTTTTCATAAAAATCTCTAAAACATAATCTTTAAACTTTTGAATATCAAAATCACTTCTTTCTTAATCCGTAACAAACAAGTCCTAAATTGTGTTTGTTTACGACTATAAAAATTGCTTTTAAAAAAATGATTTTTATCTTGTTACGATAAAACTACTTCTACGTAGTTGTATCCAAACAGGATAAACTCATTTTTTTAAAAGTGATTTTTGTGGTTGTAAACAAACACAATTTATCTTTTATTTTTCTTAAAAATTTCTAAAAAAAATAATTTTTCAATTATTTTTGATCAAAATCACTTTTGTTTAATTAGTAACAAACAACCCTTAATTTTTTAATCCATAAAAAAACCTTTAATTTTTTAACTAGTCATTTTTTTGTAGTTATAATGACAAATTCCAGCATTTATTGAAAGAGATTGGGTGGGGGAAGACGTAGATGTTACTCATTTTTTTCCAAGTCATCTGAGTCATTGATTAAATCCAACGGTATATTATAAGTGGTTCACCGGTGAACCATATGGTGAGAAGTTTACCCTAGAAGCCACCCAATTCGAAAACTGAAACAAATAGATAAGAAATTTTATTAAGTGATTATATGTTTTTAAGAAAAGTAATTTTTCATATAATAATCTAATACAAATTAATGTTCACTCTTAATTTTGACATGGAAAAACTGATGGGAAAACCCAAGGAAACTTCATATGAAAAAACAACGCCTAGGAATTGGATGCTTAAACACAACACGAAAGAATCAACCCGTCAACAAATTTTTGACAATTTTGAACTTTCGCCAAATTTTCAAGAAAAGAATAAATCGAAATTTCGTTCACAATTCTACATGTGGGCCATTCACGCGTAACCCATTCAGTGTGGTGCATGCTTTAACTTGTCCTATATATTCCCTCTCTTTCTAGTTTATACCACCCCATCGACCCAACAATTCCAAACCCAGAATCAAAACAAGGTGAGAAATTAATCATTAGTAGAGGCAAATATTTTTTGTGCAAAATTAATTATCCCAAAGCAACTCCATGCTATGGATGTAGCAGCTGGTGCAACAAGTTTCAAAAACGTTACATCTCCCGTTCCTTACCTCTTTGTTGGCATAGCTCTCATGCTTGCACTCATAGCATTTGCATTAATTATCCTAGCTTGCTCTTGTCATGAAAATTCTTTGTCTAACTCAGCTGGAAATGATGAGAAATCTATTAAGGAAGTGGAAATGAAAGTGGATTCAGAGCCTAAGATTGTTGTGATAATGGCTGGAGATAGTAACCCCACATACTTGGCCAAGCCTGTGTCATCATCCACATGTCATACTGAAGAAGCAGTTTAGAAATATATATCTCATGATTCAAAACATATCATAATCAAGGAGTGAAGATAAGGAACACAGGAAAAATAAAAGGAAAATATTTCTCCTCCTAATAGTGTGTTTGGTTTATGATTGGCGCACGTTCTAAAATACGCCAACACAACAAATAGCTGTTGTGGACTCAATCGGTATTTGACCTCTCCCAACGTCAATCCAAACACACCACTAGTGTTTTCTTGTCGATTGACATATATTTTTACTATTCGTTAAACACTCGAGTTTATTTTGCGAGATGTAAAGAGTAAATGATATATGATTTTATTGTTTTATATTTTGTAGTTAAAAGCATTGATTTGTGTTTGAGAATTATATTATAAAAGTAAACTTAAAAAAATCATTTTATTTAGATAATAAAATAAATCACTTTTAACGTGTAGAGAATAAATTTATGTTTTTGAAAATTTGATACGTCATCATATACATAATCAAAATCAATTTTACTTAGAGCCTGTTTGAATATGCTTTTTTCTACCGTCATAATGCCAAATAGCACAGAAACAGTTCTAAAATTGCACCTCCCAACGCAATTATTTCAAAAGCTCACTCTCACTTACTTCTATTAGAATCGATTTTGGGCAACAAAAATTTATTACAATCAGGCTCTTAATAGAAAAGATTAAAATTTGGTTTGCTCTGTAGGTTCCTAAACTATTTGAAAATTTCTAAATATATATGTATCTAAACTAAAAAAATTTGTAATTGGATTCCTGAACTTTTAAATAAAATTGTAATTTAGTCCCTGTATTTTAATTTGGTCCCTGAACTTTTAAATAATTTACAATTAGGTCTTTAAATTTTTAAATAATTTGTAATCGAGTCCCTGAACGCATGGACCTAATTACAAATTATTTAAAAATTCAGAAACCTAACTACAAATTATTTAAAGTTTTAACATGCAGTGATCCAATTAAAAAATATCGACAAGTTCTAGGACCCATTAAAAAAAATTTAGTTCAATAACCTATTTAAAAATTCACATATAATTCAAAGACCTTTAGAGTAATTAAACATTAAAAATTTTACTTATCTAAAAACCAATTTTACTAAATACGAGATTGATTTTGAGTTATAAGATTGACTTGGTGGTTAAGTTGAATGAGTTAAAAAAGTGTCCTAGTAAGGAGGGTGAGAGTTCAAACCCAACTTAGCCACTAACAAAATACTAATATTAACTCAAACATTTGTCATTCAAATTAAAAAAAAAATGTTGCTTACCGTAGTTAATATTCCCCTTGTCTCGCTTTTTATTTTATTAATCCATATAGAATATTTCATATCCATATAGAATATTTCATCCATATTATCACAGAATAATTTAGATTGACTAAGTTTAAAGTTACGCGGCATGTACAACACATAGAGGTGGAGGCTTTTCCATATATATATATATGCAAGAAAGAGGAGGTTTTCAGTTGGATTCCTAATCCATCCAACAAAGACTTTTACCTTTGCATGTAAGTAAACCAAAACTTGATACCTAAGTTGATGTACGGAATCCTGAGTCGTGATAATCACATCCAATGTTGCCTCCACCAAGAGAAGCCAAATCACAATTTTTCAAGCGAGGGGGAGGGTTTGGGAAAGGAGGGAAAAAGTAGGGTGAGATGGTGCATCTAAATGATTTTACTGTTTCCAACTAGAGCTGTTAGTTTGGCCCCAGCCCATGGGGCCAGCCCACTTGCCCCCCCATTAAGCCCCATAAATTTACAGCCCCAAATTAAGTGGGTTTGTTTCAGCCC
The DNA here is from genome assembly GCA_037113605.1 of Calophaca sinica. Taxonomy (NCBI): domain Eukaryota; kingdom Viridiplantae; phylum Streptophyta; class Magnoliopsida; order Fabales; family Fabaceae; genus Calophaca; species Calophaca sinica. Next base: position 16,327,468 of record CM073737.1, read on the forward strand.
AGTCCACAAAATTAAAATTATTAGTGGGTTAGGGTCAAGGTTTGATGGGTCAGCCCATTCTATTTTTTCCCCTAATTAGTTTGTTTTTTTTTTACTTTCACAAAATTCAAACAAAAACAAAATCTTCGTATGAACCTGCAGTTTCATACCTTCTGGTTTCTTCTTCATGAACCCTAAATCGAACATGACGAACCCTAATTGCACCTTCTTCTTCGTCAAATCCTAGTCGCACGCTTCTACTTCTACTTCTTCATCGAATCCTAATTCATTTCTGAGACTTTGTGGTTGCTCCTACTTCTGCACACGTCATTTTTGTTCATCTCTCACTCACGAACACCATTCGACAGAGGTAAGTGTTCTCTTTTTCGGTTCATTACATGTATCAAGTGGGTAATGGGTATTCGGAATGAATCACTATTGAGATTAGAAATTGATTCAAACAGCAAACTGAAATTGCAGTGAAAAGGGGAAGGTATTTTGAAGCTTAAAGGAGCTTGGTCGGGTTTCTGAAGCTAACAACACAAATTACTGGAAGAGGAAGGTACGTTCAAATTTCTGAAGCTCAAATTTCGGTTTTAAGCTTACAAATTTCTATAATTTTTGTTCCTTCTGATTTTGGGGCTGGATTTCGACATGGGCTTTTTTTTTCCATTCCTATTTGCTTCCTGTTGAAACATGTTGTTTGATTGTTGAGATCTCCTATGAGGTGGAGGGAGGGATTCAATTTTAATGATTTTTGTTGTGCTTTTCGAGGTTTTTGTTCTGTGTGAGTGATTCTGTCTTCTTTTGGGCTTCGGCTTTATGTGAAGAATAGGTCAAAAACATGTATCTGCATTTTGGGTTTCTTTGACTATTTATATATATTATTATTCTTCTTTGTTCTTTCGCTTTTTTTATTGTGTTTTTGTCATGGATTTCCATAAAGATTCATGTCATGCATGCTTATAGTTTAGTTGTAACAGTTGGATTGCATTTTTAGACTTTGTCATGCTTTTATGCCCTATCATTTATTCAGAATCAGTTTTGTTTCTAATACACATTAAGTAGCAAATTTGAGTTTAATGTATATAGTTAACAACCACCTAATCATACCTAACAGCTGACTTAAACACGTTTATTTAACTTTGGCTTATAATTTTTATTCAGTTTTATTTACTCACTATTTTAGGGTTCATTTGAAAAGTAAGAGAACAACTTAGGAGTTGAGGAAGGTTCCCTCAGTTACTTCACTTTTATATTCTGCTATGAAGTATACGCATAGAGCTGTCAATTTAGATGATGAAGCTATTTCTGAAACTCTTTTTACGGTATTTGGAAGTACCGAGACTCCTAAGAAAACAATGTCAAATGTTTGGACTTATTTTACAAAAACTGGTAAAGATGAGGAGGATGTTGAAAGGGCTGTGTGCTATTATTGTAGTCGCGATTATAAAATAGGTAAAAACCCTAAGTCTAATAGTAATTGTTGGACTTCACATCTAGGTCGCCATATGTTGGTTTGTAAAGGTATGGATGTGAAAGTTCATCAAGATGGATTGACTAATAGTATGGGAAAGATAAATCTGAACACCCATTGTGAGTTGCTTACAGAAGCCATTATTCAACATGATCTTCCGTTTAGTTTTGTCGAGTATGAAAGAGTCAGAAAGTGGATTAATTATTTAAATTCCGATACTGAGATGACTTGTAGAAATACTGTCTTGTCAGATGTAGAAAAAATATATACCATCGAGAAGAACAAGGTGTGTTTAACTTCTGATGGCTGGACAGCAGTTATAGGCGAGGGTTATATTTGTTTAACAACTCACTTTGTTGATGAAAGCTGGAAGTTAGTTAGTAAAATCCTTAACTTTTGTTGAGTAAAGCCTCCACACAGTGGTAGTGAATTGGAGGCTGCTCTATTTGATTGCCTAAAGCAACGGGGAATAAATAAGAAAGTGTTTTCTATTACCCTGGATAATGCCTCTGCTAATGATAGCATGCAAGATATTCTGAAAACCCATCTTTGCATGCTGAGCAATCTGTTGTGTGATGGTGAGTTTTTTCATATTCGTTGCACATATACTAAATTTAATTGTTCAAGAGGGTTTAAAAGTGCCTTGTGGGGCACTCAATAAAATCAGAGTTAGTATCAGGTATGTGAAACTATCGGATGGAAGGATGCTCAAATTTAAAGAGTGTGTCAAAGATGCAGGGATAAACATGACCATTGGTTTGAGAACTGATGTGTCTATAAGGTGGAATTCCACGTACCTAATGCTTAAAAGTGCCTTAGAATACCGAAAAGCTTTTGATTATTTCAAGGTGGCTGATAGGAATTATAAATGTTGTCCATCTGATGAGGAATGGAGAAGGGGGAGAAATTTTGTGAGTTCTTAGAACCGTTTTATGATATTACACGCTTGATCTCTGGTTCATGTTACCCAACTTCAAGCTTGTATTCCATGCAAATATGGAAAATTCAGTGCATTTTAGAAGAGAACCAATCTAATGATGATGATGTTATAAGGGACATGTATGTGAAGATGAAAGAGAAATTTCACAAATATTGGAAAGAGTATAGTGTTGTACTTGCGTTTGGAGCTATTCTTGACCCACGCTTGAAGATTGCCTTTTTAAACTATTGCTACAAAGAACTTGATGATTCTACTTTTGTAGATAAGGTCAAGCGTGTGAGGGAAAAATTTGACAAGCTTTATGGAGAGTAAGTGAGCAGTTTCACTGTTTCAAATGTTTCTCTTTCTCAATCATCCAACGATATTAGCTTATTCTCTAACCCATGCGAAGAGGGAACTAAGTCTAAGAGATCAAAAATCACCACTGTAAGTTTTTTATGCTAACTTTATCATTAAATTTCTTTCATTCTTCTTGTGTTTAGATTATTGATATTGATATTGATATACTATACACTACAGGGTTTTAATGAGTTTAAGACTGAAACTAGATCTGCCATGGGTAAGAGTGAAATAGATGTATATTTGACAGAACCAACCATTGATCTCGATGAAGAACATTCTGAAGAATTTGATGTACTTCAATATTGGAAGATTAATGAGAAAAAATTTCCTATACTCTCCATAATGGCACGAGATGTACTCGGCATTCTTATCACCACGATGGCATCAGAATCAGCTTTCAGTATTGGTGACGTGTTCTTACTAAATACATAAGCTCCACTCTTCCCAAACACGTCCAAATGCTGATTTGCACTAGGAACTGGTTGTACGGATTTTCCAAAAATCCTAGTAGTAATACTTTGCATTCTAATTTTGTCTTGCATAGTTGTCTCAAGATTGGTTGTGTTTTTTAGATGAAGATTGTTCGGTCGAAATCGCAAGTATACGATCTTGTCAAGTTATAATATAAAAGATTATTGTCTCCACATGGAATTGGAATGATTACTGTTCTACTAAATTAATTAGTTATTTAGACAAATAGTTCGATTGAAATTGGTTTTAAAACTTGAAAGAAAAGTTGGCATAAGATGCGAACAAATTTAAGATAAGAACAAGAAGATCATTATAGAGATACTAAGGTTCTGGGTTCACTTTATACTAATACTTATTCACTTAACTAATTCATAAATAGAGCCGAGAAAATATTCTTATTTGATTACCAATCGTCTATTCAAAAGCTATTAACACAGTTTGGTCATGCAATGTTAACAATCTTCCTCCTAATGTATCACTTTATTTGGTCATTCAAAGCAAGTAAATAGAAAGAGCATAAAGCATCAATAGATTTATCAATTCAATGACTGACTGAAAATGAACACACTTTGTTTGGTCATTCAAAGCATACATATTCAATTAATCCCAGAGTTCCATTACTAATTGAAGGTTCGATCGCCACACAATTAATAACCAAGTAAAGCATGATCAGTTCTTATAGAATAAATTTACCAGGAATAATTTAATCATAAGAATTAAAAACTCATATTTATAAATTAGATTAAGATTACAGGCATAGTAACAGATTCTTCATTACCTTAGTAATAGAATTAGTTGCACATTATTTTTGAAGATAATAACACAACACTAATTCTAGAATCCATAATAAAATTCAAGGATTAAATAAATACAATTACAAAGGTTAAATTAATAAGATAACAGAAGAAAATAAGCTAAGAGGGAGTGAAATGAGTTAGGAAATGCATCTGCACTCAGAAAGGGCCCTTTGCAATGAAACTGCTCACTTCTATTTATAGGCGCTGGAAAATGATGCAGCACGGCTTGAGCACGGCCTCAACGAGGCCGTGCTCCTCAAAAAACGTCCAAATTCAATGAACCGCGTGGAAACCGCGTCTGCCGACCTGGAGCACGGCCTTGCTGAGGCCGTGCTTGTTGGCCATACTCCCTCCAGCTGGATCCAGTCAATCACGCGTTGCCGACCTGAATTCCGTACATGAGCACGGCCTTGCTAGGGAGGTCGTGCTCCCGTGCGCTGGGCTGAAGAAGGCCGTGCTGCAGTATTTTGGGCCTATTTTTTGCCCAATTTCAAGCACAAAACTTGTTTTCATCCGCCGAATTGCCTAATTTTTTAATTCTGCACAATTTAGAATAAAGAGAGTGAATTTCATGTGATAATATTCAATTTTAAACTAATTCACAATCAATTATCTATATAAATATGATGAAAAATTGGTGTTATCAATTCTCCCACACTTGAGCTTTGCTTGCCCTTAAGCAAAGAATTTGGTTTTATGAATCTCAAAAATTTTGATCAATAAGAGCTAACCAATTTTAAAGGGGTAGAGCAAGGTAATTTTGAAAAGACAACTTTTGAAGCTTTTGAGAGAGTAATATTCACTGATTGCATCATTTAGAAAAAATATCTTAATATTAAATCAACCAAGAACGGGTCACTCTCTTTCACACTCTCAATTGTTTCAGTGGATAAGAGAAATTTCTCACAAGTTTTATATAGACAAAGCATTACCTTTAGCTTGACGATAGACTAAGACTCGACTAACAATTTATAGAAAATTTTGAAATCAATGGGACTTTTATAAGGTTGTAATGAGGCCAGAGGTGAAAATTTAAGGTATGAAAATTCAAAGAAAAGATATTTCAAAGGTTATAGTAAATGATCAAATTCAAGCAACTATCCTTTTAAATTAAATTGGTGCTTCAAATATATGTTCACTTTTAAACAGAGCACCAAACTTTTCTTTTTTCACATTTTTCTTGTTTTATCAGAGTTTCTCATTACAAATATCTCTTTGCACGTGTTTTTTTGGGTAATTAAATTTTTTTTAAATACTAACAGGACTTTGCCGTCGGTAACTTGGACGGTTAGCTGGCTGGTGCGCAAGGATTGATGGGCATTTAATTTTTTTAAATTTCGAGGGAATTTACCGACGGCGAAGCCGTTGATAAACATAAATCTGATAGACTAAGTTTCCCTTCCTCTTTCCCTCTCCCTCACTTTGCCTTTCTTTTTTCTCTCTCCCGTGATACCTCCCCTCTTCTCCGTCGTAACCCGTGCCCTTTTGCGTTGCCGTTCTCCGTTGTGGCGACCCTCTTTCCCTCTCCCTCAGTTTTCCTTTCTTCGATCTCTCTCCCGTGAGACCTCCCCTCTTCTTCGTCGCGAACCGCGCCTTTTTGTGTCGCCGTCTCCACCGTGCTGCCCTTCTCCGGTCGCAGCACTAGTCGCGCCCTTCTCCGCCATCTCCACCGTGCTGCCCTTCTCCGGTCGCAGCACTAGTCGCACGTCATTGCAGTACAGATATATATATTTTCCAATCGAAAACCCTTTTCCCTTAAATGACATAGTTTGGCCTTATCTAATTTTTTCAAATTTTCCTTTTAGGCCTTGGAATATTGGGGAGCATTGGTGGGATTCTGCCAGCGCCGCATCCCTCAAGCCATTTTTCTCATTGTTCGAAGTACAGGTTCGCATCATATGTTCCTTATCTTTTTCATTCACACCAGATTTTTCCATTGAGTATACGAAGAAAGTAGGGTGCATAGCAATTTGAGATGCTGATTTCTTTTAATGTTAACTATGGTAGCTTTTATTCGTTTAGTTTTCTAGCTCCATTTTGGACGTAGATGAATGCGAATTTGTTTAATGTTAGCCTAATTCCAATCATTAACTATTATATATAAGCTTCAGTAACGAAACTTGTTCTATTCTTGAGCACTTTACCTTTTGGTTCTTATGTCTCCAAATTTTTAGTTCACGTACCTTGATAACTTATAAATATAATGAGTCCCAAAAGAGTATTGATACTATCAGAACTATATTCCTTTTGCTACTATATTCCTGTTTATGCTGTTGAATTAGTACTGGCTGTTTATGTTGTTGAATTGGTGTTGAATATGATTTAATATAGTATACTGTTGAATTACCTGTTTATGCTGTTGAATTAGTGTTGAATATGATTTAATATAGTATACTGTTAAATTATCTCCCTTGGAAGATGAGTACAAGGAGAGGTGTGCTGGCTATTTTGTATTTTGATTTAATATAGTTTGGGTAACGTTATATTAGTTAATGCATATAGTTTGGTGTTGTATTTGATTGTTGTGTGTAGCAGGGCTATTTTCGGTTGTCATTACCTCGCACAAGAACACTATCGTTTTTATTAGCTAATGTGTTCTTGCCCAATGTAGAGGCAATTTACATTAACCTAGTTACACATAATGATCATTATGCCCAAACTTAGTGTATCATTTAGTGTATTTTAGAATTTGTTAGTTAATTGATTTTTGTACAAAAAATATAGCTGGTTTGTTTTGACCACATTTTGAAAACAAATCCATTGATGTGAGGATCTCATGGGGCCGATTTTGATGGTGACGGTGACCACCTACTTAACTAGGCATAGTCGCCTGCTGCGAGAGCTGAGGTAGTAGAGTTATTCTCTGTGGATAAACAACTTATAGGCTCTTATATTACCTCGAATGAGACCATAAGTTGTTTCTCCACAGAAAATAACTCTACAACCTCAGCTTTTGCAGCAGGCGACTATGGATACGTAAGTAGGTGGTCACTGCACCATCAAAATCAGCTCCAAGGGGTTCACATATCAAAGGATTTGTTTCAAAAGTAATGCCTTGAGGGTGTGAAAGGGGAAATGATGTTCTCCTATTGCCATTCCCTTAAAGGTGTTACTGGGGTTTGCTACTAGCTCTTGTAATGTAAGGCAGTTCAGGAGGTATTATGAGTGGCAAAGGAGCGCTCACAAGAGCAGGCTGTGGACTTCCAGAGACAGCTGGGAGAGTTGGCAAGCAGTATTGCCCACATCCAGTCCGCCCGTCACCATCCGGACTACGATGAGGACGAGGAGGACGAGGAGGAGGATTAGATTAGGTTTTTATTTGTCTTGTATGTTGACAAAAATTCACAGGCATTTTTATATTTGTCTTAACATTTATAACACTTGTATTTGTATATTTTTGTATTTTTTTATTTATTTCACTTATTTATGATTGTGCTGACGAGCCATTGAGCCCTTGTTGGTTTCAATTATGTTGGTTTTTGGTATTAAATTTGTTAAATATGCAGGCTGGGCAGTCAAATAAACAAAAAAAATAAAAAAATAAAAATATTACATGACCGTCGGTAAATTAAAATAAAATAATTCAAATTTAATACCTAAGCAAGGGTCTCGCTGTCAGTAATCCGTCGGTAAAAAACGATTATAGTGGTTGCTAATCCGTCGGTAACTTTACCGACGGCGAGATCGTGGGTACATACCACCAACACGTTGGTTTTGTCTGCTTACTAACGACCCCATAAATTATTACCGACGGCTGTGCCGTCAGTAATTACCGACGGCTGCGGGACGACCGTCGGTAATGTTACCGAGGAGACAAAATCCCAGGGCCCCGTGGCCATCGGTAGTCCGTCGGTAAAGAGATTTTTCGACGGCTTTTGTCTATTACCGACGGCTTTTGGCCATTGGTATTGTGCGATTTTCTTGTAGTGGCTTCAGCAATGGCAGTTTACACAATGTCCGTCAAAGAAAGAAGGGGGAAATGAAAAGAGAAGAGAGAGAAAAAAAAATTCAGTACAGAAGATGCATCATAAGATCATATAAAACTACTTGATCCAATGGCCACTAATCATGGTTCATCATGAACCACTTGATAACTAGTTCACCGTGGACGGCACCATCAAATATTAAGTAAATTAAATCGTGATATTATTCATTTTTTTATGAAATATTACATAAAAATATTTTGTGAAACATTTTTATAGAAACAAATCACAGTATATTTTTTATGAAATATTTTTATAAAAAAAAATTCTTAACAAATTCTTTACCATGACAATTTATGAAGTTTTATTCATACTATAAAAAAACATGCCTTTTAAATATTTTATTTGTTTTGAGTAATTTGGAATAAAATTAGAGCTTTTATAAAATTATTTTATCAAACAACTTTTAGCTTAAAAGTAACTTTTAAGTGAGAAAAAAACTATAATTACCAAATAATTTTAACTTTATTTCTAAAGCTCTTATTTTTAGCTTTAGTTTTAAAGTAGCTTTTAAGCCCAAATTAAGCTAGACCAAATGCAACCTAAACAAACGTGGAAAAGAAAACTTTTTTTTCTTGTAAAAAAAAACTTTTTTTTTGTCAAAGTGGAAAAGAAAACATTGGAGAGGATTCTGTTGTAAAGGCCTCAATATTAGATTTGTAGCCCATCCGGCCTGGCCCAATCAAAAGCTTACATTAGAAAAATATGAGGCCCAAAAATGTATAATATAATTGTAAGTTTTTATATTAATAATATGTAAAAATATATGAGGCTAAAAAAATAAATATGTGAATAAATATATTTATATAATAATAAATTGTATATGAGAAGGATATATATGTGTGTGTTTTATTATTTTCATACTTTATTTATTATATCATTAATATATTAGTAAGTTTATATATTAATAAAAAAAATGTGTCAATAAAAAATAAATTTGTAAGTAAGTTTATTTATATAATAATCAATTTTATATGAGAACGATTTATTGCAGGAATAAGAATGCTTGCTTTCTGTCTTTAGAGCATCACAATAGTAGACACCAATATGGGATACTTAAGTAGGTCCCAGTTGTCCATATTACTCATATTTATCCTTTTTAATTTAAGTATCTCATAAGCATTTTATCTCTCCAATTCAGCATCTCCAAAAAGATCTTAAATGGGTCCCACAAATAACTCCACATCTATATTTTATTAATAGTTTATTTATTAATTTATTATTATCCGATTTATACATTTCTTTTATGTTTTATCTATGTTTTCATCCATTTGTTTAAAATAAAAAAAAAGTCAAGTGGCCCCACAATGTAAGAAAAGCAGTGATGCTTGCGGGAGCAACAAGCTTGATAAGCACCTTCCGTCTCTTATCTCTCCAATGGTCAATGTCTTGTAAACGTCAAATCTTATTATGATAAATACTTGTGTAGCATTGCGTTGCGGATGGTCTTAGAATAAAGGTTAAATAGCACTTTTGGTCCTTTAACTTTATTTTAGTTTTCGTTTTAGTCCTTTAACTATTATATCTTTCATTTTGGTCTCTTAAGTTACAAAAATACGACACTTTAGTCCCATAACTATTTTTTTCTCATTTACGTCCCTTAACTTTATTTTAATTTTCGTTTTGGTCCCTTAAGTTATGAAAGTTACGCCAAATTTGTTTCTTCCGTGTGTAATCTTTTTAAACAATAAAGTCAAAATCATGCTCCTATCAGAGTTCTTATTAATGAAGTAACATGATAAAAAATAATAGAGCAAAAAAAGAATTTCAATGACCTATACACACAAAATAAAGGGATTACAGATAGAAGAGACGAAAGTGTCGTATTTTTGTAACTTAAGGAAATAAAATAAAAAATATAATAATTATGGGACCAAAATAAAAACTAAAATAAAGTTAAAGAACTAAAAGTACTATTTAGCCTAAAATAAATTTTGAGGGTGCAAGTAACTGTCTGAAGGTTATGACGGAGTCAAGGAAGCTTTCAAGGATGTCCAAGAAATTAAAAACCATCAATCTGGCACGTAAAAGTGAACTTTTATTTATGCTATAAACTTTGTTCCACCAGCACCACCCGCCTTTCATAAAAGTCAAAAAGTGCGGCCCCTTTGGACCACTATGTGACTAATGTTGTGTATGACAACATATGACGAACAAATAGAGTCTATCAAATTTTGAGAAATAAAAAGTTTCAGAATACAGTCAAGCGGTAAAGCGGTGCGAGATATTAAGAACGGGGTTCGAATCTGCAATGCTCAACTTTTTCCTCATTTCCCCGCCCTCGACCATCTGTACTATGGACAAAAAAAGAGTACCATTGTTTATTTGACTCAATTACTCATTTACGATTGAGTGTAACGTTTGTTTGATTTTACCGAGAAAACTATATATCAAAGTTTCTTGGCTTTTTCTATCCACACCCCCCACATTTTCTAGCCACACCCCCTGTCAGCTTTTTGTGGATGAAAAGACGAAAAAGCCCCTACCCCCACCTAATATGTTTTATCGCCCTAGAGCGCCCGCCTCACGAGCTCCTCCTCACCCCGAGCCTCCCTCCGTCACCCTCCCGGCCTTCCTCCTCACGAACCCACGGAGAAGCCGACGTCGCGCCTCCCTCCTCACGACGAACACACCCACGCCGAGAAGCTGCCGAGCTCGCAGACATTGGGACGCCGAGCCGCAGACATTGGGCACGCCGAGCTCGCGGACATTGGTCAACGCGTGACATTGGGGACAAAGAAGCGCGAGGTTTAGCACGTCGATACATTGGGGACGCCGAGCTCGCAGACGCTTTGAGTGATGTGTTTGGTCACCACGTCATGCGAGAAACTACACGCTAACTCGCCACGCAGATACGCGGCGAAAATGAAGGAAAAATTGCCCATTACGTAAACCGAAGTTTACGTAGGCCACGTGAACTCAATTCACGCGGTACTACGAAATTCAGCTTTACGAGTACACGGAATTGAGTTCACGTGGCCACGAACCCGCCACGTAATGGGCAATTTTTTCCTTCCCAGATTTTCACGAAATACGAGAAGGAAAATTTGCCCATTACGTAAACCGACTTTACGAGTACACGGAATTGAGTTCACGCGGGCCTACGTAAACCTCGCCACGTAATGGGCAATTTTTTCCTTCTCGTATTTTCGCCACGTAATACACGCGGAACCGAAAGTTAACGTGTAGTTTCTCGCAGACAGGTGACCAAACACATCACTCAGCGTCATGAGCTCGACGTCCCCAATGTCTCGACGCGTGCTAAACCTCGCGCTTCTTTGTCCCCAATGTCACGCTGACCAATGTCCGCGAGCTCGACGTGTCTAATGTCCGCGAGCTCGACGTCCCCAATGTCTGCGAGCTCGACGCGTACTAAACCTCGCGCTTCTTTTGTCCCCAATGTCACGCTGACCAATGTCCGCGAGCCTCGACGTGCCCAATGTCCGCGAGCTCGACGTGCCCAATGTCTGCGAGCTCGACGCCTCCATGGGTGTGTTCGGCCATGAGGGAGGGAGGCGCGACGCCGCCTTCTCGTGGGTTCGTGAGGAGGAGGAGCTCGGAGGGTGACTGAGGGGAGGCGCTCGGTGAGGAGGGAGCTCGTGAGGCGGGCCGCCCTAGGCTGATAAAACATATTAGGTGGGGGTAGGGGCTTTTTCGTCTTTTCATCCACAAAAAGCTAACAGGGGGGTGTGGCTAGAAAATGTGGGGGGTGTGGATAGAAAAAGCCAAGTTTCTTTTATCTCGACGTGAGTTTAATAAAGTTACTGATACTTGATTGATGTGTCAAGTAAAACTGATTTTGCATCCAAACTTTGATTTCATTAAAAGTGATAAATAGGAGTTTTTGTGTTGAGTTGTGAAATTATATTAATTTTTGCATCAAAACTTGCTTTTTCATGTGTGCAAGATGATAAAGGACAATTCATCATGGCTAGAACAGATTGGTGTCAAGCATATATGACACCAGTAGGAGGTATGGTTCTTAGAAAGGTTGGGGAAGGGGTGATGTTTATTTTACGAATGGGACCATAAATCCATTGGAGTGCCTCTCTAGGAGGTAGTCATGGGGGATTCCTTGTGGCCCTTGGGGGGCTATAAATTGGGGAGTCTTTGGGACTGGACGTAAGTACTTTTAGACTGTGGTGGTGTCTGAGGTAATGGGTTAGAGTACCCCCTTGTACTCGATATATGGGTTTAAGTGCCTCTTTATACTTATTGTAATGGGTTGGAGGACCCCTTTTTGTTCTCCTAATATTAATATAAATATTTTTTTTGCCGTTCAAAAAAAAAATATGACACTGGTAGAAGGTGAAGCTTGGAGTCTTTTACAAGCTATTAAGTGAATTGTTACAGCTGGCTTCCACCAAGTTATTTTTTAGATGGATTGTAAGCAATTAGTAGAGGATGTGCTCAAAGCTAAAACAAATAGATCTGAATATGGTTCCCTTACTAAGGATTGTAGAACCTTTTTATCATGTAATAACAACTTTCAGGTTGTTTTTTCTAGGCGACAAGCTAATGGTAGCACGACTATCTCTTACGCTCCTCGCAGTGACTTTCAGTATATTCTTGGTTGTATTGTTGCATTATCTGCAATGAAATGACTTGATTTGATTTGCGTAAAAAAAAAAGATAAGAACATTCCAACATAAATCATTTCACTTCAAAATCAAGTTTAAAATCAATTTTATAAATGATTTTAATTTCTATGCACTGTCGATGTAAAAATATTTTATACATGTATTCGCTGATGTGTTGCTACCTCATTCAATGAATTTAAAAAATGATTTGTCATACTTATTAAATAATATGGCAACACATCAGTAGATGCATGTATAATATATTTTTACACTAATATTGCGTATAAATTAAATTCTTTATAAATCAATTCTATTTAAAATTACGTTTCACAGATACACTTGGCCAAACCCAAACATTATGCATTGTCCAATACAAGGAAGGACGTGGACTAAGAGCATCTCCAATGAAGAACAACCCCTTTGGTTCTTCACTCCTATTACGTGGGCCCTTTAGTGCCACATAGGATTTAAGAACCAAACCCATTTTTCCCTCCAATGGAAGAATAATCCCTTTATTCTTAAGTAGGTCTCATAGTTGACTCCACTTATTATTTATATTTCTATTTTTTATTTAAACTTAAAATTTTAATTCATATATAATTTAATTATAAAATAATAAATACACAAAAAAAATAAAAATATTAAAAATATTGCAAATTTTCTTTATATATACCCAACACAATTAAAACGGTAACATTAGATCCTTTAGACATTTCAATTACCCAACATTTTTAGTCTCAACAGTGATATTCCAATCTCTCCCAACGGTAACAATTTTAACTTTCACCACTCAAACATTTGCTAATTATTCAATTTTTTCTCTGATTTTCCAATCTTTCTCACGGTGACAATAGATTTTTAGCTTTTTCTATCCACACCCCCCCATTAGACTAGCCACACCCCCTGTCAGCTTTTTTGTTGATGAAATGACCCAAAAACCCTTACCGCCACCTAATATCCTAAATGAGCCATGTGCTCCCTCCCATTTTTACTTTCCTGTGCTCCCTCCCTCACGCACTCAACAGCACTCTCTCCCTCCCATTTTAATTTTTTTTTGTACGATCTGAACAGGGACGCCGGAGACCCTCACGTCATCCCTCACGACACTCAACGACCCTCACGTCGCGCCTCAACACACCCACGCCGGAGAAGCTCCATCGTGCCTCACCACCCCCATCGCACAGGTAAGGCAGCTTCTGTTCTTTTTTTTTCTTCTCCTTTATATGATTTCTGTTCGTTTAGGGAAGCTTCTGTTCGTTTAGGGCATTGATTGTTTCCACATTTGGGCATTGATACTTGATTATAGTGATTTACATGTTGTTTTGAGTTTAGATTTAGATGGTTTTTTTTTTTGGAGTTTAGGTGTTCCTGTGTAGTCGCGGTTTTGCTGCATTTTTTTCCCCAAAAATTTGAACTTTCCGTGAACTGAGTTCACGTCTATTACGTGAATTGAAAATACGGGAAGGCAAAAAATAGCCCATTACGTAAACTGAAATTACGTATCACTCGTGAGTTGAGTTCACGTGGCCTTCCCGTAAATTCAGTTTACGTAATGGGCTATTTTTTGTCTTTCCGTATTTTCAGTTCACGTAATAGACGTGAACTCAGTTTACGTAATGGACATGACTCTATAAACTATGGTTACTAATTATTGTCTCTAGAAATGTAATAGCGATCTGATCTATTGGTTTAAAATTTCAACTTGTATTAAAGAAGCTGAGTTAAAAGTATGACATATTGATAATAGAGACAATTACAATTGTGTGCTAATATGAACAATATCTCAGTATGGAATGATAGTGAAGCCGAAAAACTTGACAAATAATTGGGTTCTACATCTGAGGATCTATAAATTCCATTGTGTATGTTGAAAACTTTGCCACTATAATAAACATCAAACTAGACTAAGTGCCACGGATTGAAGGGATTTATTCAAGAGGCTTGAATTTAATCTACTAAGGACAAAGAAAGCAATTATGCAAGCAATTTTCTTTAGTGCCGTGATGATTGTCAACTGATGAGATTGAGAAGCAAATGGAAGAAAAGAAAAAAAATTGGGTCCCTGTTGAGATTCTATTTTTGATTTTATTTTTTATGGAGAGACACCTCTGAGATTTAGGCACCGTTTGTTTAGTGTTTTCTGTTTGGTCATCTCTTCATTATTTACCTTAACCACTGCAGTTAGATGGAGCCAACCAAAATCAGAGAGTTTAAGAGTTTTATACAGCAGAAAAATTAAAAGAAAAGTTCTAATTGGTAAGCAAAACAACTAACTGAAAAGTGCCTAAAAAACAGAAGATAAAATAGTTTTATCCTTTTAATCAACATGACTTTTATGTTTTTTCCTTCTCTCAAAATTCTTTGGTTTTATGTTTTTATCATTTTTGAAGAAAAGTTCAGTTATGCTTGTTGAACTATGTGCAGGCATGGTTAAGACTATGATGACTGATGGCGAGGGTCGTCGTGTTATGCTTCATGCTTCTGCACGTAGGGTCCATACCGAGCAGCAAAGAAGAAGAAACCGCGCCCTCGACGCCACGGGAGGCCTCGCCCTCACCTCAAGCAGATGAGGCAATGGTTCAGGATGAGGCACCTGCCACCTGCACAGGAGGAGCAGTATCAGGCACAACCCCATGAGGAGTCCGCTGAAGAGTCACAGGCTCAAGAGCACCAATTACATGATGACGTCGATCTCCCGACTGAGGGATTTCCTGGTGGTCCTGTTAACACATCTTTCCTCAGGACATATGCAGACCATGTGGCCACTCGACTGTGGAGTGGAGAGGTAATGTGTCCCCAAAGACATTTGTTTGTTGTCAGATTGAATTGCTGATTAACTAACAAAATAAAATTTGTTTTGATAAAATTTGTTGTGATTTCAGGATCGTCGAGAGCTGAGACTGTTCAGCAATGGGAAGAAGCTGAAGGACGTGGTTGTACATGCCGGGGTTATGCGATATGTGCAGGGGTCACAGCTCCTACCCCTGTTGGAGTGCAGTCATGGCATTGTTGACAAGGGGCTGGTGTCTGCTTTTGTCGAGAGATGGCACCGGGACACCAACAGCTTTCATCTCCCGGTTGGGGAGATGACCATTACTCTGGACGACGTGTGGTCACTGCTGCACATACCGATCACGGGGGCATTCTTCACTGTGACCGTGTTTGACAGGGATCAGGCTGCAGGGGTCATGAGGGAGCTGTTGGGAGTCACCAGATCAGAAGCAAAGCTCGAGTTCCACACTACCAAGCAAGCAGCTATTCGCTATACTGAGCTCCTTGACATATACAGACGACGTTGTGACCAGGAGCGATGGGAGGAGGTCGCCAGGGCTTTGTTGTTGTGCATAGTCGGGTGCACACTCTTTAGTGACAAGAGTGCATTTGCAAATAACGCTGCTTTTCTCGGGAGTGTTTTAGGGACTTGGGCGGTTGTGGAGGATATGCTTGGCGCCGCAGCCTTGCACACTTGTATGACAACTTATGCGAGTCCAGCCTTCACCACACAAAGACTATTGCCGTTATCCGACTCTCCCGCAGTATTTATTTTGTTGTGTTTTCTGTGAACCTTTTTCGCTTATATGCTCATTAGAGTAACATGTTGGTTGCATTTGAAGCAACATGTTGTTTGTGTTTCTGCGGGCTTGGATATATGCTCATTTTCCTGATCTATGTGACGACTGCAAGAAGGAGCACCCAGGTTACAATGAGGCCCAACCACAGGCTCTTCGATGGCAACCGAAGAGGCTTAGGGGCTTGTACTTCCTTTAGGAGGCGCTTGGATCTGGCCGACAGAGGAGTCCGTGTCATCGACCCCATACGACGCCATAGAGCCTTATGGCCTTTTTCAGGAGGCATCGCTATACAGAGGATGGATCGGATGGGGTCCGTGATATGTTCCGCACATCTCCCTGATAGGGTCCTGCGCCAGTACGGGTTTATTCAGACCATTCCGCCCTCACCGAGCGACATCACAGTTCATACGACCACGCCGAAGGAGATGGACATCATGTTCATGTAGTGGGGTATTCACGTGATTGACGATCATCCTGTAGTGCACCCGGGACAGTGCGCTACTGATTATATGGACTGGTTTTGCAGGATCTCCCACCCCTTCATCATCCCACGACATGCTCCACCTGCAGCAGATCCAGTGCCTGCTCCGGGTCCAGCCCCAGATCCATCACCAGATACAGGGGTACGTTTTATAACTTACATTGTTAGCTTATAAAACGACATTATACTTTATATATCTATGGTCATTGTTATTTATTGCAGTTGAGACATATGAGGATGGTTGAGCTCATGCAGACTCTTATGGACTTGCACATCTCACCCGATGGGATGCCAATCGCCAGGGAGTTGATGCATTTGATCCACAGTGACCATGATCAGGGGGATGCCTCCTCCAGCGCGCAGCGGCAGACTGGTGGTGGACGTTGGAGTAGGACATATGTGAGGAACAGGAAGAGAGGTCGAGATTCCCAGTGATTTCCTGTATTGTATATTTGTCTGTAGTGGCTTTATGTTTTGGTACCTTTGGCATATTCCCAGTGATCTGTGGACCTATGGCGTATTGTATATTTGCCTGTAGTGGCTTTATATTTTGGAGTATATTTAGAGTAAATTGATAACAGGTACTTAAGAAAAATGACAGATTTATGGACTAGTCACAGATACTTAAACGAAACGATATGATACGCAAAAAAACACAAACAACAATCAAAATACAATCAAAACAACAACTTACTCGCGTAGATAAGCAAAAAAACACAATCAAGAGTTTAGGGTTTGGGAATGATAGGGTTTGTGAAAGCTAGAGTTATATTTATAAAATAGTGGGTGCAATCCTGACCATCAAAAGTGTCGGTAGAAGTAATTACAATAATGTAAAAAAGGCTATTAAGTAATATCAGTCATCTGCAAGGTTTATATGAGGCGTCTCGGTAAGTGGAAATATTCGCAACCAATATTGTATGCGTGGAACGCAAAGAGCCTCCCATGTGCGGGCATCTTCATAGGCACACTGTCTCCATAGGCTTGTTGGAGGAGGTATTGGCGCATCACGCTGCAAATGAACCTGCCATGATGGGACAATTGTATAAATTCATTTATTTGAAAAAAAAAACAAATAATTATAGCAACTTGTGTGATACATAAAGGTTTTAGCACCCGCACAAAGTGACACTTCTTAACAAAAGCAATCGCGATGACGGGAATACACGATGTAGACGGTCCACGTCTAAGTGGAAGAAAAGTCAACGGTTGGCCTAGCGATAAACTGACCAGGACAACGTTATATGTTGAAGCAATTACATGGCCCATTTCTGGAAGGGTCATCCAGTTATCATATCTTACAACATCATGAACATATAAAGAGTCAATAAGCTGGTACACCCAGGAATCACCGCCAAAAAGCCTCGAATAATCACCGGCCCACTGCTGAAGTTCCATGATCAACTCGTGACGGATTTCAGGCCAAGATTCCTCACCCCTACCTAGCAAGGCACCAACACAACGATACCCACAATTTCCGTCATCACCGACATCCACGACATTAGAAATAAAAGGATGGATCTCCACAGGTAACCACTCCATATAGGGGAACACCCTAGGTTGCTCAACACTAGGGACCGATTCAACACTAGGTGGTTTATGACTGGATGCAATAGTAGGTCGGATAACTTTATGGATCGATGACTGAGTACCGCATGCCTTTACTCCACCACATCCAAAATAATCATCCACACGTTCCCAATATGATAGGTCACGCCTTTTTGATTTCTCTTTTTTCTCCGCCTTTCGTAAGGCGGACAACTTACCTTTCCCCTTTTTCGGTGCACCCTTTGTTTTTACCTTTGCAGGAGGTGGATACATTGAGGTGGTGGCTGGGAATACTAGCTCGAGCATCCTACCCTTGAGTGCAATTTTACCAGATACATCAAGCCTATCAAATGTTTGTTCTAAGACTTCTAACTCTGATTTTAAAGACAAAACTGAGGACTTACTAAAACCTTCATCAACAAAATTTAAGCTCCTCCAAAAAATATGAACCGTGTCCAAAGGAATGGCGGCAGGCATCATAATCAGAATGGCAAGCTCACAAGCACATGGCAATCCATGTGTCTTCCTAATGATGCAACCACATAAGGACTTATCAATACCAACATACTTAACACGGTCAAATTCATTGGCAATGTGCATCAATGCACTCCTTGACACAACTCCACGCAAATGGGCATACAATCTGCTACTATGTCGATGTTCTTGTACAACTACGCTTTTCTGGAACGATGCCTTTATTTCAGCAGGTCTTTGTAGTATGATCTTGCTTGAAACAGCATCCCAAACACTGCAAAGGTCACCCATACTATCTTGCAACAACCTCTTCAAACTCCAGTGTGCAGACTCGACCCTATTAAGAAACAACAAAGACAATAACACAAAATAAGTGATGGTTGCATAATTGTTTACTCTATATTGATTGCACAAGATATATCATTATACCTATTTGTCGTCGTGTTCCCTAAGTGCATCACCTGGTTTGTCCATGCCTCAACAAATTTTTCCTTGTGAGATTTCAACCACTGCTGTATCACATAATCATAGAAATAAGGAGAATCATGACAAATACGTTCAAACACACCTAACTGCTTTATATACTCAGCTGCGTCAGAACACCTCACAAGAGCATCCCATGCGTCCATGACCTCTTCCTGTTTCTTCTTCGGGGCAACAAGAGTCTTGCACTTGGCCCTCACGTTCTTGCACACATGAAACAAGCACAATAAGTTGTACGCATAGGGAAAAACAAGACGCAATGCGTTCATCAAGCCAAGGTCTCTATCAGTAACAATGACCTCGACATCACCACTTGTAATCTGTTCTTTCAACATCGAGAGTGCCCATGCAAAGTTATCAGTGTGCTCGTTCTGTAAATATGCGAAGGCCACTAAAAATGTCAATCCAGTCGATGTAACTCCGACAATCTGCAAGTAGTGGCAAGCGGTATCGACAAGTCTTGTATGTGCTGTCAATAATCAACACAAGGTGGAAGGTATTGATAAGGGTAATGGCATCTGGATGTGTCCAGAAAATGTCTCTGAGTTCATTAGAACCTTCCACCAACCTATATCGATAGACATAACGATCGCGGTCCATCAACTTGATGGTTCTTTGCATTTCGCTTCTATTACCTCTAATGGATGACCGATATGCTTGTCGTGCATTGTAAATCTGCTTCATAGTAGTCATATTCTCAGCATTATTATTCTTCATTGTTAGCAAAATGTTTCTCGGTTTAACCATATTCTTTGTCATGCCTTATAGTAAAGTCTTTTCTTCACATGACAAACGACCAACAAAAGAATGGCCAACAAGTGTTTCAGCCAACTCGTGGTTGTGCAACCCACATGATACAATCAGGATCCATCCTTCACCACCACTCGTGGGTCTCCCTTTCAATCTAAAGGGACAATCACATTTTTTGGTGCCCATACTCCTCGCCAGTTCAAGGTTCTTCCCAAGTCTGTATTTGCCGCTTCTTTCACAACCAAGGACTAATTTTGTCTTTGTTCCTGAACGTTCTGTTGCTGTTTCAGACCTAATAGTCACCACAACTATTCCATTTTCCTTCCCAACATTTCTAGCCCATTGTAACAAATCACTTCGCGTGGCAAACACCTATAAAGAAAAAAATGACAAAGTTGAAACAAATACTTGCAACAATGTAAATTTGCAAAAAGCAAGAGTAAAAAATTAATTACATTGTCCATGGTGAATTTTTCAGTACAATCCACTTCGAATTCAGTATTTTCGTATTCCACACCGTCATCCACTTCATCAAAATTATCTTGATCGACCTCCATTTACTGCATGGAAAGCATTCACAATATTTTAGAATTGTTTTAAAGCTGTACAAAATTGAAATCAAATATTTCAGTTTCCGTAAATTGAATTTACGGAACTTACGTTATTTGAATTTACGGAAGTAGTTTAAAAATTATATCCTTCCGTGAATTGAATTTACGTACGTTCCGTAAATTGAATTTACGGAACTATGGCGAAAAATATTATTCTTCTATAAATTGAATTTACGTGCTTTCCGTGAATTGAATTTACGTAACCAGTTTACAAATTATATTCTTCCGTGAATTGAATTTACGTGCATGCCTTCCGTGAATTGAATTTACGGATGTTCCGTAAATTGAATTTACGTAACCAGTTTACAAATTATCCTTCCGTGAATTGAATTTATGTGAACGTATGTAAACTTATTTAACGTTAGATCTGGAAATTTCAAAAAATAACTATTACGTGAATTGAATGCACGTGTGAGTACGTGAACTCAATTTACGGACGATTCGTAGGTGAAGAAAAACATAAAGAAACAAACGCCTCACCGTCTACCGTCGTAGGAGTGGGTTGCGCCACCAACGAAAATGGTGGAGGTGAGAATCGGAGCTGGGTCACAGTGGATGGGAGAGAGTGTGTGGGAGAGAGAGAGATATTAAAAAATGAAAATGGTTGTGAATGGGAGGAGAGCGCTGTTGAGTGTCGTAAGGGAGGGAGGAGGGAGCTCAGGAAACTAATTTGGGGCTGGTGGCTCATTTAGGAGATTAGGTTTGGGGGTAGGGGTTTTTTAGTCTTTTCATCAATAAAAAAGCTGACAAGGGGTGTGGCTAGTCCAATGGGGGTGTGGATAGAAAAAGCCTAGATTTTTTATTAATTGATTTTCTTATTTATTATTATCTCAGTCTCCAGAACCTTCGTGACATTTCAATGAATTCATTCTCTTATTTTCAATTTCCATAACGAAAACAATTCATTTTCATTTTCCAATGTCTCTCTGCCCTCTTCCTCAAAAAAATCTCTCTCTACCCTCACATGCATCCCAACAGTGCCTCACCCCTGCACCCTTCCTCCCCAACTTTCTCTCATCGGCGCCTCGCCCCCACACCACTCCTCCATCAATTTCTGGACTCCTCCACGCGAACGAACGACGGGTGAAAATCTGGAACAATTTTTTTTTTTATTCAGATCTTATGGATCTGTTTTTTTTTATTCAAATTTTGATTCTGTTTTTTTTTTTCTGGTGTCTTCTTCTTCTTCTTCACTGATTCAGGATTTATGTTGTTTTTGCCCTCTCAAAATCGTAGGATTTGTTGGCCAAAAAATTAATTTTTGGGCAGTTCTTTGCTCACTGTCAGTGTTCCCACAGGAGAACCGTTCTCCACGGTGCCACCATGTCGTTTTGCTCCAACGGTGTAAGAACGGCAAACGCGTTCTTGGCGTGAAAAATAAGGCCAAGAACGGGCCGTTGGAGATGCTCTAAGAATCTTCCAATCTCTTGACACTTTTCTCGACTTTCGTACAATCATTGCTTTGCAGGCTTGCAGCCATGAAGGGTGAATCTTCCTCTCTTTGTGGTGAATGAGGAAAGCAAATAGCAACATGTAACAAATGCCCCGGCAGATATTGATTATTATAGTAATCCTTTTTTTCGTATATAAGAAAAAAATAACTACCGCACGTCCCTTAATAAACGTAGTTATTCTCGTTTAATAGTTTTGGAATCTAAAAAAATTGTAATTTCTAAATTGCCCTTATTAATTAAAGGCATTAATTAAAGGCATGGGAAACAAAGAGTTGCAAGGAAATAAAAATATACTAAAATTAATTAAGGATAATTTTGGGTTGATACTATTTAATAGAGTAAAAGTGGTTAATTGTTACTTATATTTTGTAACTAGTATGGAACCCGTGTCATGCATGAGAACATTTTTTTTTTGCTATACAAATTATTTCAATCGAATAATATTAATTTTTAATGTTTAATGATGTTATAATGCATTACTTATTATTGTGTGTAATTATTAGGTGCCTAACGTTCGATAGGTAACAAAACTAATATCAATCATGGTACATAACTTCTCAATCAATCTGATGATGCATACCACCCAATAATTTATGAGATAATGTATTAATTAAATATTTTACAAATTATAGTGTTCTTTGTGTGTGTGAGAGATGTAAGTTTATCATAAAAAAGGTTATATAGAAAAGTATTACATAATCAACTCTCAATTATGAAATTACATAACCGTTATACATACATTTACAAATACAAAATAGTATATAATATGTGGTTTTTTATGTTAAAAATAAAAAATAGTTTATTTAATTACCGAAAACAACGTCTATTCACAATTTAGATTATGAATTAATGCTACGTTATAAATTCAAAAAAAAAATTATTTGATAACTTAGTTGAATGAATTGGTTGACAATTTTAAATTTTAATCAACACCTATGTAAAGTCTACTATCAATATAAGCATACAAAGGACATGTAAAATTATAAAATTAGACTATCACATTTTTGCCACCTATCATTTTCAAGGGGCAAATATGTCAATTTAAATAAAAATAAATCAAAATAAAAATTAAATTCACATAAAAATATTCTTTTTTTTTACTTTTAACTTTTTCTCTCCCACCTTTCACTTTTTTTGTTCTCTCTCTTCTCTTTCTTCTCTCTCTCATCTTTCTCTCTTTTTTTCTTCTCTTTCTTCTTTCAATTTCTTTTTTTTTCCCCAACTTCTTCTTTCTATTTCTCTTTCTACCTTAAATTTTTATTTTTTTTATACTTTTATATTTTATCATTATAATTTTTTATTATTTATAAATAATTATTTTCGTTTAAAGTCTCCATAAGAAAACATTACATATTATCAATATAATTTTATTGTCTTTGATCACGTATCAAAATTTACAAATATATTTATTATATACTTTTTAAAGATAATTATTTTACTTTTGATTCTTAACAGGAAGAAATATTACATACTATCGGTATAAATGATTATTTTTTTTTGTACAGACGGAGAAACATAAAATATTATCGGCATAACATAAAAATTTATAAATATCTTTATTATATATTATTTATAGATGATTAATTTACTTTTGACTTTTAACGGGAGGAAACATTACATACTATTGGTATAAATGATTATTTTTATTTTTGGTCCAGACGGAGAAACATGAAATGTTTATTTTTTATACGAGCATAAACGTCTTTATTATTTATAAATGATAATTTTGCTTCTTAGCCTCTACGAGAAAACATTACATATTGTAGGTGTAATTTTATCGTCTTTTAACACATCAAATTAATAAATATTTTTATCATTTGTAAATGATTATTTTGTTTTTTAGTCCTTACGGGGAAATATTACATGCCGTGGGTGTAATTTTATCGTGTTTGAACACATATCAAATTTGCAAATAACTTCATCATTTATAAATAATTATTTTGTTTTTTAGTCCTTACGGGGAAACATTACATGTTGTTGGTTTAATTTTATTATAAATGATTATTTTGCTTTTTAGTCCATACGGGGAAACATTACATGTTCTGATGTAATTTTATCATCATTAAACACATATCAAATTTATAAATGTATTTATTATTTATAAATGATGATTTTGCTTATTACTCTCTACAGGAAAACATTACATGTTATCGATGTAATTTTATCGTCTTCAAACACATATCAACTTTATAAATAATTTTATAATTTATAAATGATAATTTTGCTTTCTAGCCCTTACGGGAAAACATTACACGTCAATGTAAATTTACTGTCTTCGAACACATATCAATTTTATAAATATTTTTATTATTTATAAATGTCAATTTTGCTTTTTAGTTTCTACGGCGAAACATTACACGTTGTCGGTGTAAATTTACCGTCTTCGAACACATATCAATTTTATAAATATCTTTATTATTTATAAATGACAGTTTTGCTTTTTACTCTCTACGGGGAAACATTACACCTTGTCGGTGTAATTTTATCGCCTTTGAACACATATCAATGTTACAATGTTATTGTCTTCCTAAATACATGTAATATTCAATAGCTATATATAGTTTTATTTGCAATCCTCAAATGTTTTATTTTAAATGAGTATTTGTATCAATTGTGAAGGAAAATTACAATGCGTTACACATTATTAATATAACTATTTGATCTATCGTATTAAAAGAAAATTTATATTTACAGTATAAGTATGAAATAAATCTAAAGCTAATCACGGTGAAGCTTTGATTTTTATATACACCTACATTTATGCTGTAGCCTTAAAAAAAACAAATACATGATTTCTTAGCAACCAATACTGTGCGATCCGTGCGTAAACACGTGTATATTACTAGTTATCATGAAAACAAAACTTTATATAATGTAAGTATGTATTGTCAAAAAAAAAATGTAAGCATGTAATTTTATCTAATGTATAAATAAAAAATGTATATAGACTATATATTTTTGGAAAGAAACAAATCCATATAAACTATACATTTTTGGAAAGTAACTATATTTTAAATTGTTAGATAATATAAAGAACACATATCATTGACTCCCAAAAATAAAAGGAAAATATATGTATTTTAAATAATGTTTAATACAAAATTTAATTCATTTAATTAAAATCGTATCTTTTAAAACAAATCTAAGATCACCTTCTCTTTTTTAATGGATGGTTAAATTGAATTCAATTAACTTATAAATCAAATCAATGTTATTGTGTATTTAATTTGCATATTTTATTTATGTTAAATTTAAATCAATTTAATATTGGAAAAGTGAAAAATTGAGTTATTGTCTTAGAGATATGATTTTAATTTAAAAATATTGGCAAAATGGTAATTGTAAAATAGTGGCGATTCTCGTAATTCAATCTTTAATTATAATTTATGATAAATTATAAATATAAAATACAAACGCTAACACTGCGAACCTTAAATTGGAGTACTCGAACGACGCAAGGGTGAAATCCATGGCAGAGAAATCAAAGGACGAAATCGCATGTCGTCGGCCGTCTTCCAGGTTCGTCCTCCTTGATGCTACTATTTGTTTGTCCTCCTTGTTGCTAGTTTTGTTCGTCCTGATCGTTGTTACTCCCACAAAACTGTATACTTCCATTTGTTGTTTGATTTGTTGGTTGTTCATCCTTCCTACTACTTCTTTTGAGATTATTAACCGATAGGGTTTTGATTTTATGTTTTTATGCGGTCTAAAGTTTGATTGTTTTAGTAAATCAAAATCCTACGCACTTATCATATTTTAGGTATGAATAATTTAGCCTCGTTAGGTTTATATACATAAAAACGAAAAGATAGGTTCTGTAAATTTTTTACTAAATATTTTGAAATTTAATTTTAAATTATGTATCTTAAATGAACATATATCTTTTTTGTAGACATATTTAGTAGTTTCATTTCACACAAAACCAGATGAAAATGTAATATGATAAGAGTTGTTTAGATTCATGTGTAATAATTCAAAAATTAATTTTTATATATATTTGGATATTGTAATAATTCAAAATTGTTCAAAATGGGATAAATTCAAAATGGGGTAATTCAAAATGGGATAAAATAGCAATTCAAAATAGTTTAAAAAAATGATTTTTCTGAGAATCTAGTGAAAATAACTTCTCACTTTAATTAGTTTTTAGATTATTTTCAAATTCTCATTTTTTTAAAAAATGTAACAAACAGATGCAAAACTCTTAAAAGTGATTATTTTTTAAAAAAATGATTTTTTTACGAAAAAGCTATAACAAACGAGCTCTTAATTTCACGTAAAAATTAAATGTAAAAAAAATTATGTGGCATCAAATGATTGGACACTGGGTATCATACCCAATAAAACTCTCGTGTATGGGAGTTGTCACCTAATGAGAAAGCAACATATAAAAACTTCTAATTCTGGCTTACTATTCCATCATTAACTTGGATCTCCATCAAATGTGTTTTTTTTGTTTTGTTTTACACCCTTCAAGATCCTCTTCTTCGTCCAGTAAAATAATATCCTATAACGTTTAATACAATAACTTGACATGACAAACGCGTTATATGAACATAGTAAATTTAATACAATAGGCTAGATTTACTATATTAGAACCCCAAAAAAATAAAAATTCATATGCTTAATTCAGATGTGTGAATCGGAATTAAGCTTGCTTGGTTACACACATCGCTTGTTATGCATCGTCACTTAGCCTTGTTGGACACCTATATCCAGCAATAACAACTACCAACGAATCACTCATAAACCTATTAAAGAACAAATGTGTTTTGGTGTTCAATTCATAACAACTTCTGAATTCCACTTTGAATAGAGAAAGAAAGGAATTGAAACACACTTGATATTATCGTGGTTCGGAGCAACTAATCTCCTACGTCCACACTGACTCAATTATTATTGATCACTTGAAAAACTCTCACTCACAGTACAAGAATTCACCCGAGATCACTCTCACACTTGTACTCTCGAATACAGTTTGTTTTGATCAATACAGAGTTGATTTTCTTTTCAGTGCCCTGCAAGGCACCTAGCATATGGCTTATATACCCAAATCCCACCTAGCCTATCAGCCAAGTTAGTTACAACGAACAAACAGAAAGTGTAACCAACCTAACTAACTAGATTACAATGAGTATCACATAGCTAACTAACAAGGCAATCCTATAACTAACTAATAAATGTAAATGATGATACATAGAAAAACCTTCAATTCTCCACCTTGAATCTTCATTTCTTCAAGCAAGTCGAAGCCTTCGCTTCGAAAGCGAAACTTATTTGTCACAAGTTCCAATGTTTACCAAATCTAAGCAATGATTAAATTTGGCAATTGGAACCACTTTAGTTAGCATATCGGCTGGATTGTCTTCACTTGCAACTTTCTTCACCTCCACAATGCCTTGAGCAATGATGTCCCGGATGTAGTGCAATCTAATGTCTATATGCTTTGTCCTCTCATGGAATACTTGATTCTTAGAGAGACAAATTGCACTTTGGCTATCACACCAAACAGTCACAGCAGCAGCCCTTCCTTCAAGTTCATTTATCAGTCCCTTTAACCAGATGGCTTCTTTAACCGCTTCAGTCAGTGCTATATACTCAGATTCAGTAGTTGAAAGAGCTACAATTGATTGCAAATTAGCTTTCCAACTCACTACATTTCCATACAAAGTAAACAAGTAACCTGTTATTGACCTTCTCTTGTCAATATCTCCTGCGAAATCTGCATCAACAAAGCCTGCTAAACCATTTCCTTCTGCCTTTGATCTGCCATACACAAGACCAACAGACTTGGTAGCCTTTAGATATCGAAAGATCCATTTTACAGCATGCCAGTGTTCCTTTCCTGGGTTCCCCATGAACCTGCTCACCATACTAGCAGCATAGGCCAAATCTGGCCTTGTACAAATCATGGCATACATGAGACTCCATGTGGCATTGGAGTATGGTATGCTACTCATGTGTCGGTAGGGACCCAGAGAGCTGCCTTCGCTAATTTGTAATCTTCATCAGTCTTAGGAGACTGATTAACTGATAATCTGAAATGTCCTGCAAGAGGTGTAGACACAACCTTGGCATCTTGCATACTAAACTTCTTTAGAACCTTTTCAATGTAGCTGTTTTGATTAACAAATAAACATCCCTCTGATCTGTTCCTGGTGATTTCCATGCCCAAAATCCCTCTAGCAGCCCCTAAATCTTTCATTTCGAATTCAACTCAAGAAATTTCTTTCAATTTCAATTGCAATGACCGTGCACTTGCAATTAACATGTCATATACATACAATAGTAGATAAATGAAGCAACCAGATTTTTCCTTCTTGAAATACACACAACTATCATAAGAACTTTTGATATAGCCATTTGAAATAACAAAGGAATCAAATCTCTTATACCATTGTCTAGGAGATTGTTTAAGTCCATAAAATGACTTCTTCAACAAACATACCATTTGTTTTTTTCCTTTAGTTTCAAATCCTTCAGGCTGTCTCATATAGATCCTTTCCTCTAGCTGTCCATGTAAAAATGTTGTTTTTACATCCATTTGTTCAAGCTCTAGTTTGTGGATAGCAGCAAGAGTTAGAATAACTCGAATACTAGTATGTTTCACTATAGGAGAAAAGATTTCTTTGAAATCAATCCTTTCTCTCTGTGTGAATCCCTTTGCCACAAGTCTAGCCTTATATCTATAGTTTTCCTTCTCTGAACCTCCTGATTTTCTCTTGAAAACCCACTTGCATCCCACAATTCTCTGCTTCTTTGGTTTCTTCACAAGTTCCCAGGTATTATTCTTTAACAAAGAATCCATTTCTTCCTGCATAGCAATTTTCCAATTGTTCTGTTCAGCCCAAATCGCTTCTTTGTAACTCACAGGTTCAGAATCAATAAACTCAGTTTCCACACTCAATGCATATGCTATGAGATCAGCATATCCATATCTTTGTGGTGCCTTTGTCTGCCTTCTTTCTCTGTCCCTGGCCAGATTCCAGGAATTGTCACCTGATTCTGGTTCAGTTTCTTCTTCAGCATCTGAACAAGGTGTATGACACAATTCTTCTGTTTCATTTGTCTCCACCTTCAATTGAATACCATGGTCTTGTTTAGATGTTTTCTGAGTCTCCACATTCTGTGTCTCAATGCTTTCAAGCAGTGATTCTTCCTTGAAAACTACATCTCTGCTGACAATTGCTTTCCCTCCAACAGGTTCTTTAAGCCAAACCTTGTACCCTTTGACACCTTCAGGGTATCCTAAGAAAATTCCCTTCTTAGACCTTGGATCAAGCTTTCCTTCCTTCACATGAATGAATGCAGTGCAGCCAAAAATTCTGAGGTTATCAAGGTTGGGAACCCTTCCAGTCCATAGCTCTTCTGGTGTTTTAAAACCGACAGCAGAAGATGGACTTCTGTTGATTAAGTAGCATGCAGTATTGACTGCATCACCCCAGAAACTTTTGCTCACTTTTGCATTTGATAGCATACATCTTACCCTCTCCAAAATGGTCCTATTCATCCTTTCAGCAAGACCATTTTGTTGAGGAGTAAGCCTCACGGTTTTGTGTCTTGCTATCCCATTGTCCTTGCAGAAGTTTGTGAATTCCTCACTCAAATATTCAAGACCATTATCTGTTCTTAGTACTTTTACCTTGCGGCCAGTTTGATTTTCCACTAGTGCTTTCCATTGTTTGAAACTTTTAAAGGCTTGGTTTTTGTGCTTCAACAAGTAAACCCAAACTTTCCTAGACCAATCATCAATGAATGTAATGAAGTACCTAGCACCACCTAGAGATGGCACCTTGGTTGGTCCCCATATGTCAGAATGAACATAATCAACAATGCCCTTTGTAGTATGCAAACCAGAAGAAAACTTAACTCTTTTCTGTTTGCCATATAGACAATGCTCACAGAACTCAAGTTTATCAAGATTTCCTTCCCCAAGTAAACCCTGCTTATGTAGTTCTTCTATCCCTCTTTCACTAACATGACCCAATCTATGATGCCACAACTTGGTAGAAATGTTATTAGAAAC
This sequence comes from Calophaca sinica, assembly GCA_037113605.1. Taxonomy (NCBI): domain Eukaryota; kingdom Viridiplantae; phylum Streptophyta; class Magnoliopsida; order Fabales; family Fabaceae; genus Calophaca; species Calophaca sinica. The sequence goes on from CM073737.1 coordinate 16,357,436, forward strand.
AGAAACTAAACCAGCAGAGTTTAGAATGGTATTACCTTGCAACCTATACAGGCCATTCTTCCTGATGCCTTTCATGATTTGTAAAGATCCATTGCTGATCTTTAATGCTCCACCATCTCCTCTGAATGTGCAACCGGATTGGTCCAACATACCCAAAGAAATTAAATTTCTTTTGAGGTCTGGTACATGCCTCACCTCAGTGAAGGTCTTGATTGATCCATCAAGCAACTTGATCTTTATGGTTCCAATGCCAACAACCTTGCAAGCAATATTGTTCCCCATTAGAACCTTCCCTCCATCGATTTCCTTATAAGTCTCAAACCAATCTTGATTAGGGGTCATATGATAGGTACAACCCGAATCAAGGATCCATTCATTACTGCAATTGTCAGCAGTAACAGCCAGAACATCAGCACTCTCATATCCATCAGCCACCACAGCAATGTCATTGGACTCTTTATGCTTGCCATTGTTCTTCTTCTTCCTCTCAGGACAATCTTTTCTAAAATGCCCTTCTTTGTGACAATAGTAGCAGCTGAGCTTGGTCTTGGACTTAGACCTTTGTTTGTTCTTGCCTTTACCTTCTTTCTTCTCAGTCCTTCCCCTAGCAAACAGCACCTCTGATTCAACACCTTCACCTTTATTCTCAGTGATTTTCTTCTTCATCTCTCGAGAATTAAGAGTTACTTTAACCTCCTCCAAAGTGAGGGTTTCCCTGCCAAACATCATGGTATCAACAAGATTTTCGAAAGATTGAGGGAGAGAACATAACAGCATCACAGCTTGGTCCTCTTCATCGATCTTAACATCCACATTCTTCAAATCAAGAACTGCTTTTGTGAAAAGCGAGACATGTTATTTGATTGAAGAGCCCTCTTCCATCTTCAATTGGTGAAGCCTCTTCTTCAGGTACAGCTTGTTTGTCAGAGACTTTGTCATATACAGACGTTCAAGTTTCACCCAAACACCTGCTGCTGTGGATTCTTCAGCCACTTCTCTTAGAACTTCATCACCCAAAGAAAGAATGATAGTACTATGAGCCTTACTAATCATGTCCTTCTTTTCTTTGTCAGAAAGCGTACTGGGAAGCTTTGCAGCTCCTGCCAATGCCTCCTCAAGACCCTGATGAACAAGAATCGCTTTCATCTTGATTCTCCATAGGCTAAAATCGTTGTCACCGGTAAACTTCTCTATGTCAAACTTTGTGGAACTCATCGCGGAAAGATTGCCCAAGATTATGAGCTCTAGATACCAGTTGTTATGAATTGAACACCAAAACACAACAAAAAATGATTGATCAAACCGATTCAGCAAGAACTTCTGAATTCCACTTTGAATAGAGAAAGAAAGGAATTGAAACACACTTGATATTATCGTGGTTCGGAGCAACTAATCTCCTACGTCCACACTGACTCAATTATTATTGATCACTTGAAAAACTCTCATTCACAGTACAAGAATTCACCCGAGATCACTCTCACACTTGTACTCTCGAATACAGTTTGTTTTGATCAATACAGAGTTGATTTTCTTTTCAGTGCCCTGCAAGGCACCTAGCATATGGCTTATATACCCAAATCCCACCTAGCCTATCAGCCAAGTTAGTTACAACGAACAAACAGAAAGTGTAACCAACCTAACTAACTAGATTACAATGAGTATCACATAGCTAACTAACAAGGCAATCCTATAACTAACTAATAACAGAAATGATGATACATAGAAAAACCTTCAAAATGATTTTTGAAAAAGTTTTAGAAAGAAAAATCTTAGGCTTTGGATTTATTACTCAAGTAGCGTAGCCTATTTGAAGGCAAAACAGAAAGAATGTTATACATCTTATGCATCTTCTTGAGCCATACAACCAAGTCTGATGTAATCCAGGTAAACTCATCTTCTGCATCAGCATTCCAAAATGCACAACCTATTAATAGGTAACTTATATGATAAATATTATTGTAAAATGAATTATTGAATAAAAAAATAAGAGCAGAATTTGTAAAGACTGGGTACGAAGGTTCACCTTTGAATTCATTAAAACTTTTGTTAACCAACAACTTGACTTATTCCCTGATTCTGCATGATAAAGGACATAGTTTAATAAGTCAAATGCAGTTAATAGAACGAAGATTCATAAAATCAAATTATAAAAGGAATAGAATTGTCCAACACTTATCTAAACAACTTTATATTGGCAGTCTAAATTACAACATAAATGAGCAAATGTTGAAAAAAAAAAAAAAACAAAAGGAAAATCAGAATATTATATTAGGTTGATCATACACTATAACTGCTTTTCAAGTTGTCTAAAAAATACTAAGCTTTCCATTTTCAACTTTAACAGAGGGTGTGTTCATTACTCATTTTGAACAATTTGTACAAAAATATATAAAAAAAAAAAAAAACTTTTGGTTTCAAACGTCACTATCATATCATATATTCTAAACTCCTATAGAAATATAGAGAAAATAGTATATTGATAGCTCTGAAGGAAAGATATCCTCATTTGGAAGTGACAAAAATTATTCTACACTTTGAGAAATGGAATTGACAACTTCCGCCTCTAAGCTTTTGATTTTTCTGTACTGCTGCCAAAATTCAATTTTGTAAAAAAAAATAAAAAATCATTTCCATTCCTCATGGAGTATAAATCCTTCAAAGTCTTTACTATTAAGCTACTCGTATAAAAAACAGAAAAAAACATTCAATCAAAACAAAACATAGAGAAGAAATCCTAATTTATATGTGTTTGGGAGCTGCTTACCTCCAAACTGGAAGCTTTGTGTGCAAGATGAACTTTTGATTTCCCTGTGCAGTTAGTTTCTGAAGAAATAAAAGCAGTCTTGATTCAATAAAGAAGGAAAAAGAATAAAGCTAAAATGTGCAGACCCATCCTCCTGTAACCTGTGCATAAATAAAATTTCACAATTCAAGTGCCCTACACACAATTTGAAATAAATAAGGTCAATCGTTACAACAAAACAAATTTATAGGAAAAAATGATTGAAAGAAAATGGGAGGAAAACAAATTTCATGAATCTAAAGTAGAACTCAGTTGGAGGTCCTGTCTTGTTCTTTTTTTCTTTTTTTTTTTTTGAAAAGGCAAAGATGAATTTTAAAAAGGGAGAGAAGGGGCCTCTATACCGCCACCACTGCCTTATTCTTTTTGAAAAGGTCCTTTCTTCTTCTTAATTATATCAGAATTTCTGTATGTCCGAATGTTATTTATTATTAGATTTCTTTCTTATAATTTGGTCCACCTCATGTATCAATAATGAACCCACCGCGGCTTTTGTCACTTTCGTAAATTGCGACTAAACCCTGATGATCACCAAATCAACACACTTGATGACATAGATCAATATGGATGAATAGTATGGAAATTACATGGAATGTGATATCAATCATGCCTATTTCCAACTGGTCCTACTTAAATCTTTGGTGAGATCAATTTTGTAAAATTTAATTCTGCAAAACAAAATCCTTAATGTGCAAATTAATTCTGCACACAAGATACAAACATGATTATAATGTATTCATAAACGTAATCTTTATTTCTGCAGAAAATCTGAAATAACATAAAATTTGCATCTCAAACATAGAACACAAATAAAAACTCCTACTAAACTAAAGCAACCTTAGTGACAACACATTCATATGAGCAACATGCTCATGAAAAAAGCCTTAAGTATTAAGCCCTTAGTTAGTGGATAGCTAGCATGAAATCAGCCTTTATGTGCTCTATAGAAATTCTTTTATCCTGAATTCTTTATTTCAACAACGAACATCTTTATGACAATAGACATTGTAAAATTCTTTATTGTTGTTGAAGTATGATACAACTGACTTATCTGTCAAACTGTAACTTAAGTAGTATTTTAATACCTTTTACTATATGCAACCTAGTGACATAGATATTTCAGTCATATCCCATAAATTGATGTCTATAATATTAACATCCTAAATATCAGAGTCAGAGTTCTTGATGATCTCTAATCTTTCAGATCTCTGATATATGGGCATATAGACTTTTGTTCTCCTTGATAATCTTTATGTTTGCCTTTTGTAATAATTCAAACTAGAATTGCTCAAGTATCTGCCAGATGATCCTACCATGTACGTCATTTCCGGATGTGTACAGATAAGACCATGTATCAAACTTCCCACAGCTAGAGCATATGAAACTCCCTATATTTCCTGAATTTTCATATTTTCTTTTCAGCAAAAATTGAGACTAAAATTGTCTCCCTTAGTAACTGAGGTATCCCCTAGTTTACTATATTTCATGCCGAATTTATTTAAACTTTATCGATATAGCTCTTTTGTGATAATCCCATAATACCCCAAGAGCGATTCTCAGAATTTTGGATTCCAAATACAAAAGAGACGTCCTCAAGATTCTTCATCTCTAAATTTTCGTTATAGATTTATCGGTTTCGCGCATTCAGCTTATATCGCCATTGACTAGATAAAATATCATCGACATATAACAACATGAATATAAACTTACTCCCACTGACCTTGGAATACCCACAGTCGTCCACAATACTCATCTCGAGGCCAAATGAGACAATTACCTAATGAGACTTTGTTGTATCAGTAACAAGACAACTTCTTTGGCTAATTGGTGGATTCTGTCAGTTCCCAAATCATCTTTGGGTCTATCGACACAAGGTATCTCGGTTGCACCATATACATTTGTTTAATTAATGTTGCCATTAAGAAACACCGTCTTGACATCCATCTTATGTAGCTCCAAAATTATAATGAGCAATGGTGCTGTGATTTTCTGAAAAAGTCTTTCAATAAAACCAAATAGAATGACTCTTTACAGTCAATCATTTCTTTTATGGCTCCCGATGCTCTAGTTCTTGAGGGTGTTGAGTTTGATCTTCATGAATAATTTCCTTAACTTGATTAGGAGGAAGAACAATAATGTCCTTACGAGGATTCAAATTTGCTACACCAATAGCACCTGTATGAATTAGTTCAAAAATTAGAACCATTTCTTCCTCACTCAATTTTGTTCTCTGATCTTATCTCTCCCCCAAACTCAATATCCTCAAAGAACTTTACAGTTCATGTCTCAAATTTTTTTTTTAACTTGGGACCAAAATTTATATCTCTCATACCTTTTAGCAATTATAGATTGTCACAAGTCATAACTGAACTGGCTCCAAAAAATATTTGAATTTAAAAAGACAAATAGAATTCATTGTTTAAAAAATAAACCCAAAATCATCTTAATTTGTTCAAAGAGAAACAAAAAACCAAACTTTATCCCTAAAAAATTGATCAACCAAATTGTCTTTTAATTTCGAATATAAGCCAGTAACAACAATCTAAAATGGCTTAAGTCTCGATCTTCACCGACTTTGCCAACTCCTATATGGATACATATTTCAGCGTCACTTGGCCTTTGTCAGTCCAGACAACCTTAGTTGTTTCTTTTGATATAGACCCTTAACAGTTTCACCCTTAGTTTTCTTTATTTGCCCATATCCTTTGGGGTATTTGTCAAATGAGCACTATTTTATTTTTCTCTTGCTTCACCATTTCTTTTCTTGCACACCTTATGAAATAATCTTATTGAAGATTATTTCGTCCTTTGACAGTTGTAAACTGATTTAATCTGGTCGAATTGTGCAGGAAAGAATATCAATGCCAAATGTTTGAGCAAGTCGTTAGACTGCTCAAGTTTTAGCGCCTTAAGTTTGAAGACAAGATTTGAATATTTTCATAATGTGCTCATCATATTCCTTTCACTTTCATACTTAATGAAAATCAAGCTCTCTAACGAGTGCTCATTTTTGCCTCATTGCCTTTTTTCAAGCACTTTTAATTTTAGCAAGGGAATTTACGACATAAATTATGTCTTCGAAAATAACACCCTTAAAGATATCTGAAATATTGTATTTTATGATCATCAGACTTATGCTGCTGGAGCGGTCCTACTTTTCATACTTGATTCTCACTTCATAGATACCGAATTAAGTGAGAGAAAATGGATTTCTCTATTCTTATGCTAAGTCTAGATCCAAAACTTTCTTTAATGTTTTGCCTTTAATCCAAAAACTCTAAACTTTTAAGGATTAAATTGAATTCAAAACCAGAAATACATAAACTATTATAGTTCAAAGAGAACAAAAGTACTAAAATATACTTATCAAACTACCCGGTGCAACATTAATACCAAGTCTTTGGAAAATGATATTAACTGCTAGTGGTATTTTGTTGTAATGATTAAACACTTTCGATAAGTCCTGTCAAACAATGATTGTCTTTAGACATCCTATTGCTCACATGAAGAAATTATCCTTATAATCGACACATGTTTACCATCACATGTGTGAATGCAACCCGGCCAAATATTAACATTCATTTGGGCCGATTAATATTCACATGGATAGGCACACACACAACATCAGTTGACATGTTAAATTAAAATAATTAATAAGACATGTTCAATTATTCTTTATCTGTAAATTAAAGACCCAAACAAGATACTAAGCACACGATTAATCTCCAATCTTTGGATTGTAAGGACTAACTGCAAGCGGTACTCTCAACGCAACGATCAAACGTTGGAGATAAGTCTTGTCAAGCAATGGTTGCCTTTGGGCATCCCAATTGTTCACATGGATAAATAACTTTATAATCACCACACATTTACTATCACAGACATGTTATTATTCGGCCAAATTGTGTCTTCCTTTGGGCTGACAACAACTTGCATGAATAACTTCACGCCACATCTTTTGTAAATTTAATTGAATTAATCTACGTAACAGAGGTTACTTTGGCAACATGTTGTTTCAATCAACTCATCAATTAAAAATACTAGACAATTTTATTTAAAAAAAATGGAAGAGGGTCTTGATTCACACATTTTTCACACATAAGCGTAAAAAACTCAAAAACTGTATGTACGATTATGGCCTTCTAAACACAAAATAATCAAATAATTAAACTATTACAATTCTTTAGCACAAAAGCTAGCCTCTCTGAGTGGCGTTCTCATATGTTGTTGTCCTCCTTTGTCTTTCTCAGTCAATTATAATATTTAAAAATAAAATAAATAAAGAGAAGATCACGACACACAGAACGTATTTAAAATAAATTAAAATCACGACAGACAGGTCGTATTTAAAAGTAAATAGATAAATAACATCGAAATACTAGGGACATAACCATATACCACATCACAAAATTATTTTATAATAACACGTGATCTTGAAAACTCAGTTGCAATCCAATCGTCAAGGTTAATTCATGTTCGGCCGGAACTTAATTCCACCAAAAAAAATTAATCACCTGAAGCAGAATACCAAAGGAATGATCACGAACAAACAACGAGCAACTGTATCCATAGCAACAAACAACGAGCACGTTATCAGTGGCTTTATGGTTCTTCCTCAACCAAATCTTCTTGAGCTCTCTTATGAGACTTTAGGTTCTCTTCAGATGGGGAAAAGAAAGTGAATGACGACGATTCGGTATATTGAGGACCATAGCCTTCTTTATAGTGTGTTAAACCTAACAGAGTACCTATTATCCCTTATCGAGCCACACTAACATCAACTTATATAAGACCCATATCAATTAAATTATGAGTCTAATAAGCTTACTCTATTTTAACTTTATTTAATCACATAAAATATAGATCCCTTATGATATAATATTTTAGCTAAGCTCATATTAATTATTATAATATAAAATGCCAACCGTTTACAGTTGGGGGTCGCCAGGTGGACAACAACGCGGCGAACCGGTTCGCATGGAAGCAACGGTTCGTATACAAAAAGTAGACAAAAAATAGAATTTTATATTAAGCAAAAGGCATCGAAACGCAGGGAGAGCAAGAAATATCCATCGAATATTCTACCGGATTGCAACCCAGAAATGAAAAACCAGCTGTTGTCGTGTGCAGTGTGGGCGCCGGTGGGAGTCCAAGCGAGCAACCCTAAGTGAGATCCGAGAGAGAAGAGCCAGAGAGCGAGATCTGCCGCGCCGTCGTTTGATCTGCGTGCCGTCATTGCTCCGTGCACCGGCGTTGAACGAGATGAGAAGGAGACGAGTTAGAGAGATGAGGGAAACTTGCCTTCAATTGATTAATGCTCCTACGAGTTACAGAGATGAGGGAGACGAGTTAAAGAGATGAGTGATTTCTCCAATTTGTGGTTTTTGAGGTTTGACAATTGTAGAAGGGACTTGCCTTCAATTGTTGGTGCTGTAAAATCTGATTTAGATAACAAAGATGTCAGTGGGAATGGAATGCCATGACAAGTAATGTGAGGGAGACGAGAGGGGAGTTGAATTGTGATTTGTGAAGTAGGTTCTGACCGGAGAAAAAAAAAAAAAAGAAATGTGAGGGAGGTGAAATGAAAATGAAGGACACGGGAAAACTCTAGAAACATGAATAATAAATTGTGAAAAACGAATAAAAATTGTGGCAACAGTAATAAAATGGAAACGGACTAAAAATTGAGTAAAATTGATGGCTGGACAAAAATTGAAAATGGAGCAACTGTAAGATGGTCCTATGACCGTTTATTACCGTTTGGATCATGGCCTATAAATTTTGAGCATGTAAAAAAAAATTACACTCTATTTTTCATCTACCAATCTATGTTTTCATCTTAAAATTTCATCCTTTTGTTGCTCTCAACTCTCAATTTTATTTGTCTTTGTCAAATGGATTCCATCCAGTATGGTCAATGCTTCCTAACTTATATGCAAAATTATCAACCCCGTATGGGTGATAATTCTCAAAATCCCCAATTTGTTCCTATGTTTTCATCACCACCAATCAACCCTCCCAACCAACCTCCAATGGGTTATTATGGTGTAGAGCCCACTAATGATGAACCTGAAACACCAGTCGGGTCTATGCCTGAGTCTCAAGTTCCTCAATTTTTCACTCAAGTCGGTCTAGAAAATATTAAGCTAGATGAAGGAGGAGAAAATCCTAGTCAGAAAAAAAACCCGAGCCAGATATACAATGAATGAGGATAAACTTGTTGGAATCAAGTGGATTCAGAAACAATAACCCTTAATTGTTTTGATGATAACAAAAAATTAAGAGAACAATTTATTCTCTAACATGGTTATAAGTGTGCAGAAAGTATTTATACTCAGAAAAATTTGCTTCAGAAGACTTAGTGAAATCTTGAAGTTCACTCATCAAAGTCCGGCTGTGGCTCTGTTTCTTGGCACATAGAATCTGGTTGGTCAACGCTCTGGAGTTAGTCAACATTCTGATGTTAGTCAACACTCTGGTATATGATGCAAGACATGAATTGACTCGGTCAAATCTGTTGGTTACCTGCTCTTTCGAAGACTCCGAATCTGTTTGGTCAACGCTCTTGTGATGGTCAACGCTCTGTTAGAGCATAGTCACAATCTGGTTGGTCAACTCTCTGGTGCAAGTCAACAATACAACAGATTCTACTTAGTGCACTCTATGAAGACTTATTGTGCTTCAATAAGAATCTGCTATGTGATAGCCCTCTCAGCTCTGTATTGAAGAATACTTGATTCTGGTGAACAGTGAAGTCTTTTAACGAAGAGCTCTGATAGTGAAATTGAAGTACATTGTTATACGAGGACAAGAAGAATGTCAAAGGATAAAATCATCAAGGAAACTTGTGCTTGAAGTGTCTATATTTTTGAAAAGCTCACTAAGGACAAAGTTACTGACATTGCGTATAATACTCAGAATGCTTTTAGTCTTGAAAGCGACGTAACCTGCAAAAGCCAAAGTTCCAGGATCTGAAGCTTTGACTTCGGACAAAAAGAGACGTTGTGTCACATCGGCACTTACAACGGCAATTTTTCAACCCTAGCTATATATCCTACCTCATACACTGAAGTAAGATAAGAATTGAGTTTTTACAAACGATTTTCAACACAGTTGTACGCAAGCTAGCAACTTGAATATTTTTCTGAGTAGTGAGAGCATCAACATCTATCTTCTCAAACACTACCCAATCAAGAGACAGTGAGAAATCAAGAATTCATCCAAGTCTCTGAGATCGTTGAACAAGGCACTTACTGTTTTATTCTTTCTTCAAGAAAGTTATTTTGTGCTAAAAGTATTTTCATTGTAAATCCTCTCTGAAGAGAGTTATCTCTATATTGTTTCAAAACTCTTATTTGAATCTGTACTTAGCCCAAGAAGGGTCAGATACCTTAGAGGCTCAATCAGTCTTGAGTCGTTTCTAAGATGTTGTGAGTATAGCCGGTTAGCGAAATATACTCTCAAGTGTAATCGATTGATTATAGTGGAGAAATCCTTCAAGTGAGTGAAGGGACTAGACGTAGCTATCAGGTGATAGTGAACTAGTATAAATCTCTGTGTCTCTTTCTTCTCTCTACTCTTTATTCCTTGCACAGTTTATTCAATAGTTATTTTTCATAAACATTTGTATTTGCGAAAAAGTTTTTAAAACCCAATTCAAACCCCCCCTTTCTTGTGTTTTTGCCACGTTCAATTGGTATCAGAGCCAGGTTTCTTGGTTGAGCACTTAACAGTGTGAGAGGAAAAGATCCTATACTTTCCTATGGCAAGCAACGAACCCGGTGGTCACGTTAACCGTCCCCCTTTGTTCACTGGATCTAACTATGACTACTGGAAAGATAAAGTGAAAAACTTTTTCGAATCTCAACAGTTTGAACTTTGGGATATGGTTCGAAAACAAGATACAGAACGGATTGACTCCAAAGAAATCCTATTCCTAGGAGTCTTGGGTGATGATCATAAAAAGGAATATACCTTGCACCAAAAGCAAGATACTTTCTTGTATGTGCTATCTCTGAAAAAGTTTGAGAAATGTGGTAATAACAAGATCGCCAAAGAAATTTGGGACTCACTTGGCTTTAGCCTATGAGGTACTTCCCAAGTACAAGAAACCAAGGCTAATATCTTGGTTAGACAATATGAACTCTTCAAGATGGAAGAGGATGAAAGCATCGAAATTATGTTTGGAAGATTTCAAACATTAGTTCATGGCTTGAAGGTTCTCAAGAAAACCTATACTATCACGACCATGTTAAGAAAATCTTGAGAAGTCTGCCAAAGAGATGGAGACCCAAAGTCACGGCTATTCAAGAAGCCAAGGACTTGAATGAATTACGACTTGAAGATCTTTTGAGTTCACTAAGAGCTCACGAGCTTGAGCTTGATGAAGAAGAACCTCCCAAGAAAACTAAGACCATTGCTTTAAAATCATCACACAAGGCATCTACTTCTAAAGCTCTCCAAGCTGAACTTGACAGCGACAAAGATTCATCTCAAGAGAGTAGTGAAGATCTTGACGATGAAATTTCCTTAATATCAAGGAAGATTCAACGCATGATGAAAAGCAAAGGAAGGTTTAGAAGAAAGTTCCTAAGAAGGACTCAAGGGAAAAATACGACTCAAAAGAAAAGAAGGACTTGAGGACAAAAGCCAAGTCACTTGCTATGAATGCAAGAAACCTGGCCACTACAAGTCGAATGTCCACAACTTGAGAAATCAAGGAAAGGTGGCTTTAAGGGTAAGAAGAAGAAGAGTCTCATGGCTACATGGGATGATTTCGAGTCATCATCCGATGATGATGATGAAGAACGAGCCAACATGGCTCTTATGGCCAATATAGAGTCAGACAGTGAAGAAGAAGAACAAGAAGAGGTAAATTCTAACATTTCTTCTAATATTCAATTAGCCTTTGATGAACTGTTAGACGAGTCTTCCAAACTCAACAATGAGTATAAATCCTTGAAAAAGAGATTTTCAAATCTTCAAAAACAATTTCAAATACTCACTGAGGAGAATGGAAAACTCAAAGCGAAAACCACCGATTGGTGAGTACTTGATTCAGCGATGAGAATCAGTAGAATGCAACTCTTCAAAATATGAAGAGGGATTTCAAAAATTTCTTGCTGAATGTGTCACACGTAGTAAACAAGCATCTATGATTTGGGGCATAAGCCAAAATGGTAAAAAGGGTCTTGGTTACAAACCAGAAGAACCCACCTTTCAAAATATACATTTGGAAACCAAGCATACTAAAAATCAAAGGGTCTGTTTGCTTTCTACTTTCTACTGATCAGAAGGGACACATTAGAAATGCATGTTATAAACTGAAAAATGAGAAGGACAAGTCTCCTTCTAGAACTAACAAAAGAGGACCCAAAAAGATTTGGGTACCTAAGGACAAGATTGTCTATGTTGCAGATTTGCTTAGCAACAGAGTTAAGACACCAGTCCTGGTTCTTTGACAGTGGGTGCTCACGACACATGACGGGAGAAAGGCGTATGTTCCAAGATCTTCAACTTAAAGAAGGTGGAAATGTTGGTTTTGGAGGAAACCAAAAAGGTAAAATCATTGGTTGTGGAAGAATTGGTGAGAAATTTCTACCTCTATTGATAATGTTTTATTAGTTGGCTGAACCATAACTTCATCGAGTATAAGTCAATTATGCGATAGTGGTTATGATGTTGCCTTTAACAATAATGAATGTATAGCCAAAAGCAAAAGGGCGGATCCATTTTCTTTAGAGCAAAGAGAAAGAACAATATTTATAAAATCAAACTTTACGAGTTGGTGATCAAAATGTAAAATGCTTTTTGTCAATTGATGAAGAGCAATGGATCCGCACAAGAGACTTGGTCATGCTAGCTTGAGGTTAATCTCAAAGCTTAACAAGAAAGGACTTGTTAAAGGCTTACCAAATCTCAAGTACAAATCGATGCTCTTTGTGAAGCATGTCAAAAGGAAACAAACGAAATCTTCTTTTAATTCCAAAATATTGTTTCCACCTCAAGGCCCCTTGAGCTTTTACATTTAGATTTATTTGGACCAACCGTAATCGCCTGTCTGAAAGAAATATGGTCTAGTCATTGTCGATGACTATACTAGATGGACATGGGTAAAATTCTTAACCCACAAGGATGAGTCTTTACGGTGTTTTACGTATTCGCAAACAAGTGCAAAATGAAAAAGGTTTTTGTATTACTACTATTAGAAGTGATCATGGTGGTGAATTTGAAAATGAATCCTTTCAAAACTTCGTGAAGAAAATGGTATTTTTCATAACTTTTCATCCCCTAGAACACCACAACAAAATGGTGTTGTAGAAAGGAAAAATAGATCTTTGCAAGAAATGGCCGAACCATGATTCACGAAACAAATATTGCTAAGCACTTTTGGCGTAAGCGGTAAACACTGCATGTTACATTCAAAATAGAATCTATATTAGACCTATCTTGAATAAGACTTCTTATGAATTGTGGAAAGGAAGAAAACCCAACATTTCATATTTTCATCAATTTGGGTGTGACTGCTTTGTTCTCAATACAAAGGACAGTCTAGGAAAATTTGACTCTAAATCACATAGAGCTATCTTTTTGGGATATTCTGAACGCTCTAAAGCATACAGAATATACAACAAAGAAACATTAGTTGTTGATGAATCTATGCATGTAAGATTTGATGATAAAAAGCCTGACAATGATACGTCTGAGCTAGATGAAGTTTTTGCAGATTTACAGATAAACAAGGAAACAAGAGTTGATATCACAAGTGCTGACTTTGGTGATGTTTCTGGTGTGATATCTGGTGAAGTCTCTGGTGCTGATTTTGGTGATAAGGAAATAATCATATCAGACTGGAAGTTCAAACTCCATCACCCAAAGGACCAAATCATTGGTGAACCTAGTGATAAAGTCAGAACAAGATCCTCTCCGAGAGAACACTGACCTGGCCTTACTCTCTCGAGATAGAGCCAAAAACAATTGATGAAGCCCCATCGATGATGGTTGGATCATTGCTATGCAAGAAGAGCTAAATCAATTTCAAAGGAACGATGTGTGGAAGCTTGTGCCTCCTCCAGAGGACAAGTTAGCCATTGGAACCAAGTGGGTTTTCAGAAACAAACTTGATGAAGATGGCAAAGTGGTAAGGAACAAGGCTAGACTTGTTGCACAAGGTTACTCACAAGAGGAAGGGATTGATTATCTGAAACCTTTGCTCCTGTAGCTAGACTTGAAGCTATTAGAATATTACTATCTTATCAGCACATCGTGGCATTACTTTGTACCAAATGGATGTAAAATGTGCATTTTTAAATGGTTTCATAAATGAGGAAGTGTTTGTGAAACAACCACCTGGTTTTGAAGATACTGAGTTTCCTGAACATGTTTTCAAACTTAAAAAGGCACTTTATGGTCTTAAACAAGCTCCAAGAGCCTGGTATGACAGATTGAGTTCCTTTTTAATATCAAATGGTTTTGAAAGAGGACAGGTGGATACAACCCTCTTTAGAAAATCATCTAAAAAGCATTTCATTGTAGTTCAAATTTATGTAGATGATATTATCTTTGGTGCTACTAATGAGTCTCTTTGCAAAGAATTCTCTAAGCTTATGCAGAATGAATTTGAGATGAGTATGATGGGAGAACTAAAATTTTTCCTTGGCATTCAAATAAAACAATGTCAAGATGGAACTTATATCCATCAGACTAAGTATGTGAAAGAAGCTATTTGAAGAAGTTTAAGCTAGAGGAAACCAAACCTATGAGCACACCAATGCATCCAACATGTGCTCTTGGCAAAGATGAATCAAGTAAAAAGGTAGACCAAAAGGTATATAGAGGTATGATTGGTTCACTCCTCTATCTTACTGACCTCGAGGCACGATATTATGTTTAGTGTGTGCTTATGTGCAAGATTTCAATCTGATCCTAGAGAATCTCACTTAATCTGCGGTTAAAAGGATATTTAGATATCTTAAAGGAACTACTAATCTTGCTTTGCTTTATAAGAACTCGGATGATTACAAGTTAGTAGGTTTACGTGATCTTTGACTTTCTTTGGAGACAAATTGAAAGGAAAAGCACAAGTGGTGGTGCCAATTTCTTGGAGCAAATCTTGTCTCTTGGTCGAAAAGACAAAGCACAATTGCACTATCAATGGCAGGTTTGAGTACATATCTGCTGCAAGTTGTAGCTCACAACTACTTTGGATGAAGTATCAACTTGAGGACTATCAGTTAAAGAGAGTAAAATCCTATATATCTTTGTGATAATACTTACGCTATATGCTTGACTAAAAACCCTATTTTGCATTCTCGAGCCAAACATATTGAAATTAAACATCATTTTATTAGAGACTATGTTGAAAGGGATTCTTGAAATTAAATTTATTGATCTGACCATCAATGGGCGGATATCTTTACAAAACCCTTCTTTGAAGATAGATTCAACTTTATAAGAAAGAACTTGAATTTCCTTCTTATAAAGGAATAGGTGTTTGATCTGAATATAGATGACTCTGTTTGACAAGTTGACTTTGTTTGAATATAGTTGACTCTGTTTGACTAAGTTGACTCTGTTTGAATATAGTTGACTCTGTTTGACTAAGTTGACTCTGTTTGAATTTAGTTGACTCTGTTTGACTAAGTTGATTACATTTGAATATAGTTGACTCTGTTTGACTTTGTTGACTATGTTTGAATAAAGTTGCTTCTGTTTGACTAATTGACTCTGTTTGATGTGTTTGACTTGTTGACTCTGCTTGAGTGTGTTGGCTATGTCGTAGGTAAATCATTGATTATCTTATCTCGTTATATTCTTTTCATTAATCGTTCGTATGATCATTACATAGTCATCTCTGGGAATCTTAAGTACACGTGTCTCTCTGAGGCTGGTTGATGCGTTAGTGATTGACATTTGCTTTTCTTGAGTCATAATTGCTTTTCTTTGAAAATGACAATTTCTTTGCGCCTCTTTAATTTTGTGACTACGTTTTGAAAAAGACAAATATTTGTTCAAAAATTCATTTCGAAATCTGGCGCATAACGCTTAATCTTCTCGAACACGTTTATAACTCACTCACTCACATCACCCACTACCCACTCTATCTCTCAAAAAAAAGTCTACACTTTTCTGAACCCTAAACCCCTTTCATCTTCGCACTCTGTGTTTCTCCCATTTCAAAAATGGTCGCTCCACAACAACCACGAAAGTTCAAGTTCTGAAGAAGAGCGTAGGTAACGCTGGAAACCCTTCAGCCCTCTGCCCTCGAGGTGTTGGTGGAACACGAAGTAAGGTTTGAGGATATGGCAAATGAAGGATACGACTTCAGAGCTGATTTCATCGACATGGGGATAATGGATTTCTTCTACATGACCAACTCAGTCTATGAGAATCTGGTGAAGGAGTTCTGGACTTATGCTTGGAGTAAAGATAAGACCATTCTGAGTCATGTTCAAGGTAGACGCATTGTGGTCACTCAGGACCTAATTGCTGAGGTCACCCATTGCCCTAATGATGGTGCGATTGAAACCCCTGGGTGGGAAAAGGATCTTTGGTGGTGGGATGTCGTAAATGAAACCATCTATGAGAAGTCAGGAGGGACCAAGGCGATGGACATGAAGAACGAGGTTTGAGCCTTTGTAATCATCATGAACCGCTTGGTGCCAAAATCGGCTCTGTGGATCTTGTCGTGATACCTGAGTTCATAATGTGGAATTATGAACTCAAAACCAAGATCAACCTTCCACGGATTGTTTTTGAACATCTGCGAAGAGATTTGGTATACTCCAGAAAAGGGAAAAATGTGAATATCCCTTATGGAAAACTGTTGTCAGCAATCATGGAAAATCAAGGGCTTATCAATCTTCTTCAAGGTCTCAACACCTTGGAAGCGGGGCTTGCCACAGCGATGGTAATTCCTATTCTCTCTTACGACAATCTAAGGAGAATGGGACTCGCTTTCCAAGAAGGCCATTGCTTTGAAATTCAACAAGGTGAGGAAGGAGCAAGGAAGAAAGGCTGTGAAGAAGGGAAGAAGATCATGGTTGACTCTGGTGTCTCTACTGGACCAACCAGAAGGGTCACTAGAAGCACATGCATTCACATTGCCTCAGAACCCCCTCAGCTCACTCTCCCTGTGAAACCTACATGCATGCCCTCTATGCTTACAGAGGAAGAAGAAGAGAAGAAACTGGAGATTGATCAAATGATAAAGGAAAGGTTAGAGGAAACTCGACTATATCATGAAGCAAGCTTGGCTGCAGGCCTTGTACAGCGTGAGACCTTTGCTCCTCCAGTTCGTGCCCCTACCTCTGACCCTAGAGTGGCTATTCCTGCTGAGCCCGCCTCTGTTGATCCTGCTCAGAAACCACCCTTGAAAAGGATACACAAGGTTGGAGATGCCCCTGCTGCAAAAAGGATGAAGGTACTTGATAAGGTAGTTGATTTATATGATACTACTTATCAATCTGGTTCTGTTCCTGCTGCTTCTACTGTTGTTGAACCCCCTCCATCGCGACCCATTAATCCAACACCCCAATCTGCACCTAAACCAACATCTACCAAAAAGCCTTTGCCCAATTTACCCTCCGACTCGTCTTCATCTGATGAAGATGATGTTGCTCCCTTGAGGTCTAGACAAAGACCTCAACCACAGGTTCAATTTCCCTATATTGAACCTTTAGCCTCTTTACCCCCACATTCCACTATACCTCAAGCTGAAACTACACCTTCATCATCTCCTCCACAAACCTGAACACCTTCTCCATCTAGACCAGCTTCACCCACTCACCAACAACTAGACCTCAACATACCATGTGAAACTCACCCTCTTCGCATCTTGCAACCTCTCTAGGAAGAACCAGAATCTGTTGCAGAACATCTGGGGGATGATGCTGATGATCTCTCTGCTGAGCCTCTGCCACTTCTCCTTACTGCACCTCCTGGACCCTCTGAGCCTGGTCTTCGAGAACCAAGAAATGTGCCCAACATTCTTCCCAATTTAATTGGTAGCATTGAGTACTTCAAAGCTGAAAGATTCAGGGAATCTCGTTTCTGGGGTTTCCTTGGAGGCAGCCATTTGATGAAGCAATCAATGATCTTCTTTGAAGAAGATTGGTATGAGGCTGGGTGTCTGTGAACACTTGGTTTGACAAGCACAGGCAAGAGCAAGAAGAAAGAAGCGAGGAGATGGCATCTTTGCCGGACATGGAGAGTTCCTCCAAGAGAAGAGGTCAGCATTGTTTGGGAACCGTAACCTGCACCTCCTCCTCGTCCTCCTACTCCTCCAAGAGAACTCAGAACTCCACCACCGCACACAATGCTATGGTTGCATCTATACTGGATCGGCTTTACATGACAGTCAATCAGTAGTTGTGCCAAAGAAGTTTTGATAAATTTGGTTGAAGAAAGCAGTGATTCGGAAGATTTATGGAATCTACTGATCAAAGGCTGGAAGCCTCAGAAAAGAAGCAAGATTTGATGACTACTCTGCTGCGGCAAATTTTGGAGAGGATGGAGCAACCCTAGAAAACCTTAGAATTTTTTTTTTACCTTTTAGTTTTCTCACTTTTGATAGATTTTTTTTTTCTGTTTTATTGTTCACTCTGTTTTTATTTCTAATAAAATTTATTTATGACACTTGAAGTTTTCTCTTTATCTTTCTTTATACTGTTTTGACTATGATGTTCTTTATTTCTGTCTTAACCTTTTTGTCTGATGACAAAAGGGGGAGAAGAATATAGAGAGTATAAAGCAATTGATGAACCTAGTGTATCAACCAAGTGTCATCATGCATACATTATGTGTTCTGATTAATATATTCCTGTATGCTCTGAAACTTATATCTTTGTAATATCTCATGCTCTGTTACAGTTAGAAATATTTATATATGATAAATTGAGGGAAAGGGTCTGAAATCATCTGAATAAATATTTTTTATAAAGAAAAATTGTTCATCAATATATGTATTTGTCATCATCAAAAAGGGGGAGATTGTTGGAATCAAGTGGATTCAGAAACAATAACCCTTAATTGTTTTGATGATAACAAAAGATTAAGAGAACAATTTATTCTCTAACATGGTTATAAGTGTGCAGAAAGTATTTATACTCAGAAAAATTTGCTTCAGAAGACTTAGTGAAATCTTGAAGTTCACTCATCAAAGTCCGGCTGTGGCTCTGTTTCTTGGCACATAGAATCTGGTTGGTCAACGCTCTGGAGTTAGTCAACATTCTGATGTTAGTCAACACTCTGGTATATGATGCAAGACATGAATTGACTCGGTCAAATCTGTTGGTTACCTGCTCTTTCGAAGACTCCGAATCTGTTTGGTCAACGCTCTTGTGATGGTCAACGCTCTGTTAGAGCATAGTCACAATCTGGTTGGTCAACTCTCTGGTGCAAGTCAACAATACAACATATTCTACTTAGTGCACTCTATGAAGACTTATTGTGCTTCAATAAGAATCTGCTATGTGATAGCCCTCTCAGCTCTGTATTGAAGAATACTTGATTCTGGTGAACAGTGAAGTCTTTTAACGAAGAGCTCTGATAGTGAAATTGAAGTACATTGTTATACGAGGACAAGAAGAATGTCAAAGGATAAAATCATCAAGGAAACTTGTGCTTGAAGTGTCTATATTTTTGAAAAGCTCACTAAGGACAAAGTTACTGACATTGCGTATAATCACGAACAAACAACGAGCAACTGTATCCATAGCAACAAACAACGAGCACGTTAGCAGTGGCTTTATGGTTCTTCCTCAACCAAATCTTCTTGAGCTCTCTTACGAGACTTTAGGTTCTCTTCAGATGGGGAGAAGAAAGTGAATGACGACGATTCGGTATATTGAGGACCATAGCCTTCTTTATAGTGTGTTAAACCTAACAGAGTACCTATTATCCCTTATTGAGCCACACTAACATCAACTTATATAAGACCCATATCAATTAAATTATGAGTCTAATAAGCTTACTCTATTTTAACTTTATTTAATCACATAAAATATAGATCCCTTATGATATAATATTTTAGCTAAGCTCATATTAATTATTATAATATAAAATGCCAACCGTTTACAGTTGGGGGTCGCCAGGTGGACAACAACGCGGCGAACCGGTTCGCATGGAAGCAACGGTTCGTATACAAAAAGTAGACAAAAAATAGAATTTTATATTAAGCAAAAGGCATCGAAACGCAGGGAGAGCAAGAAATATCCATCGAATATTCTACCGGATTGCAACCCAGAAATGAAAAACCAGCTGTTGTCGTGTGCAGTGTGGGCGCCGGTGGGAGTCCAAGCGAGCAACCCTAAGTGAGATCCGAGAGAGAAGAGCCAGAGAGCGAGATCTGCCGCGCCGTCGTTTGATCTGCGTGCCGTCATTGCTCCGTGCACCGACGTTGAACGAGATGAGAAGGAGACGAGTTAGAGAGATGAGGGAAACTTGCCTTCAATTGATTAATGCTCCTACGAGTTACAGAGATGAGGGAGACGAGTTAAAGAGATGAGTGATTTCTCCAATTTGTGGTTTTTGAGGGTTGACAATTGTAGAAGGGACTTGCCTTCAATTGTTGGTGCTGTAAAATCTGATTTAGATAACAAAGATGTCAGTGGGAATGGAATGCCATGACAAGTAATGTGAGGGAGACGAGAGGGGAGTTGAATTGTGATTTGTGAAGTAGGTTCTGACCGGAGAAAAAAAAAAAAGAAATGTGAGGGAGGTGAAATGAAAATGAAGGACACGGGAAAACTCTAGAAACATGAATAATAAATTGTGAAAAACGAATAAAAATTGTGGCAACAGTAATAAAATGGAAACGGACTAAAAATTGAGTAAAATTGATGGCTGGACAAAAATTGAAAATGGAGCAACTGTAAGATGGTCCTATGACCGTTTATTACCGTTTGGATCATGGCCTATAAATTTTGAGCATGTAAAAAAAATTACACTCTATTTTTCATCTACCAATCTATGTTTTCATCTTAAAATTTCATCCTTTTGTTGCTCTCAACTCTCAATTTTATTTGTCTTTGTCAAATGGATTCCATCCAGTATGGTCAATGCTTCCTAACTTATATGCAAAATTATCAACCCCGTATGGGTGATAATTCTCAAAATCCCCAATTTGTTCCTATGTTTTCATCACCACCAATCAACCCTCCCAACCAACCTCCAATGGGTTATTATGGTGTAGAGCCCACTAATGATGAACCTGAAACACCAGTCGGGTCTATGCCTGAGTCTTAAGTTCCTCAATTTTTCACTCAAGTCAGTCTAGAAAATATTAAGCTAGATGAAGGAGGAGAAAATCCTAGTCAGAAAAAAAACCCGAGCCAGATATACAATGAATGAGGATAAACTTGTTGGAATCAAGTGGATTCAGAAACAATAACCCTTAATTGTTTTGATGATAACAAAAAATTAAGAGAACAATTTATTCTCTAACATGGTTATAAGTGTGCAGAAAGTATTTATACTCAGAAAAATTTGCTTCAGAAGACTTAGTGAAATCTTGAAGTTCACTCATCAAAGTCCGGCTGTGGCTCTGTTTCTTGGCACATAGAATCTGGTTGGTCAACGCTCTGGAGTTAGTCAACATTCTGATGTTAGTCAACACTCTGGTATATGATGCAAGACATGAATTGACTCGGTCAAATCTGTTGGTTACCTGCTCTTTCGAAGACTCCGAATCTGTTTGGTCAACGCTCTTGTGATGGTCAACGCTCTGTTAGAGCATAGTCACAATCTGGTTGGTCAACTCTCTGGTGCAAGTCAACAATACAACAGATTCTACTTAGTGCACTCTATGAAGACTTATTGTGCTTCAATAAGAATCTGCTATGTGATAGCCCTCTCAGCTCTGTATTGAAGAATACTTGATTCTGGTGAACAGTGAAGTCTTTTAACGAAGAGCTCTGATAGTGAAATTGAAGTACATTGTTATACGAGGACAAGAAGAATGTCAAAGGATAAAATCATCAAGGAAACTTGTGCTTGAAGTGTCTATATTTTTGAAAAGCTCACTAAGGACAAAGTTACTGACATTGCGTATAATACTCAGAATGCTTTTAGTCTTGAAAGCGACGTAACCTACAAAAGCCAAAGTTCCAGGATCTGAAGCTTTGACTTCGGACAAAAAGAGACGTTGTGTCACATCGGCACTTACAACGGCAATTTTTCAACCCTAGCTATATATCCTACCTCATACACTGAAGTAAGATAAGAATTGAGTTTTTACAAATGATTTTCAACACACGGTTATGCAAGCTAGCAACTTGAATCTTTTTCTGAGTAGTGAGAGCATCAACATCTATCTTCTCAAACACTACCCAATCAAGAGACAGTGAGAAATCAAGAATTCATCCAAGTCTCTGAGATCGTTGAACAAGGCACTTCTTGCTTTATTCTTTCTTCAAGAAAGTTATTTTGTGCTAAAAGTATTTTCATTGTAAATCCTCTCTCAAGAGAGTTATCTCTATATTGTTTCAAAACTCTTATTTGAATCAGTACTTAGCCCAAGATGGTATTTGTATACCTTAGAGGCTCAACTGCATCTTGAGTCGTTCTAAGATGTTGTGAGTATAGCCAGTTGGCAGAAATATACTCTCAAGTGTAATCAGTTGATTATAGTGGAGAAATCCTTCAAGTGAGTGAAGGGACTAGACGTAGCTATCAGGTGATAGTGAACTAGTATAAATCTCTGTGTCTCTTTCTTCTCTCTACTCTTTATTCCTTGCACAGTTTATTCAATAGTTATTTTTCATAAACATTTGTATTTGCGAAAAAGTTTTTAAAACCCAATTCAAACCCCCCCTTTCTTGTGTTTTTGCCACGTTCAAAACTTATCATTCAATTATGGTTCAACGTTTCAAAGGATGCAATTGTTGGAGTTGACCAAAATGCAGATAGTTTTTGGTTAAGAATCATAGATTATAACACTTATCGTGGGCAATTACGAGTGAGGTCAATAGCTCAAATAAAATCTCGATGGCATTGGATAAATGTTGCTATTCAAAAATTTGTTGGCTGTTACAAACTAACTAAAAAGAGAAACAAAAGCGGGTGGTCAGAAAAGGATATCATAGTCGAAGCATATGCTATTTAATCTCAAGGTGAAGACGGCGAGCCTTTCAGATTTGAGCATGCATGACATTTGCTGAAAAGTGAACCTAAAT
Organism: Calophaca sinica; assembly: GCA_037113605.1. NCBI lineage: Eukaryota > Viridiplantae > Streptophyta > Magnoliopsida > Fabales > Fabaceae > Calophaca > Calophaca sinica. Next base: position 16,380,410 of record CM073737.1, read on the forward strand.
GGTCAGCAACATCGAATGAATGTTCTTCAAAAAGAACAAAGACTTCTGATATTAGGACGTGCTCATCATCTTCTAACCTAGAGACACCAACAAGTTACGATAACCCAAAAAAACCAATGGAGCGCCCAATGGGACAAAAGGAAGCAAAAAGGAAGGGCAAGGCAAAGGCAGCTGAAACGTTTTCTAACAATATCAACAATGCCATGCATGATACGATCGACAAAAAAGTAGCAGCCTTGGAAAAATTGGCGAAACTTAAGGAGGAGGAAGTCAAGTTAAAGAAGGATGAGATGGAGTTCAAGGCGTTGGAGGTCATCATGGCAGACATGTCTAGGATGAGTGAGAGTCAACGCCGAAGTCATGAAATCTTTTGTAACAAGCTTAGAGAAAAGCATGGATTTTAGTAGTCAAATTTGTTTAATATTAGTTGTTAATTCGAATTTTTTATAATATTAGTAAAGATAATGATGTAATATTTTATTCAAATTAGTTGTTAATTCAAACTAGTTGGTAGTCAAACTAGTTGTTGAAGTCAAGCTAAGCGTTGTAGTCAAACTAGTTGTTATAGTCAAACTAGCCGTTATTCAAAGTACATTATATATACTCTCATTATCTCCTTCTATCTACTCTCACTCTCATATTCTTATCAAGTTGTGCTATTTACTCTCATTCTCGTATCCATCTAATAGATCTAATCAATTCAGACGACCACAACAGACTCTTCTAGGAGTTAATAGAAGAAGAACTTGTGGACAACACATGAGGAATTGTTGATGTCAATAGTTGAGAGGCAACGACAATCTGACAGCTCTACTAGGCACAGATGAATGAGAACAGTGATAGATCGGAACCGTGAAGAAGGACATAACTGATTGTTCAGTGACTACTTCTCTGAAAATCCGGTATACTCGGATGCTCAATTTCGACGAAGGTTCCGAATGCACATGCATGTGTTTCTTCGAATTGTAGAAGCCCTTAGTACTCATGATGAGTATTTTCGAATGAGGGTTGATGCAACTGGTAAAATGGGTCTTTCACCGCTACAGAAATGCACTGCTGCTATTCGTATATTAGCATATGGATCACCTGCTGACAGTGTAGATAATTATGTTCAAATTGGTGAAAGCACTGCAGTAGAGTGCTTAGAGAGTTTTGTCAGTGGTGTGTACGCGGTATTTGGGGCTGAGTACCTGAGAAGGCCTAACAACGATGACGTTGAACGCCTACTACGAATGGGGGAGACACGTGGCTTTCTAGGTATGTTAGGTTCCATTTATTGTATGCACTGGGAATGGAAAAATTGTCCGGTAGTGTGGAAAGGTCAGTTTTGTCGAGGTGATCATGCTAAATCCACGATCATGCTTGAAGCAGTGACATCACAAGATTTGTGAATTTGGCATGCATTTTTTGGCATTGCAGTTCAAATAATGATATTAACGTGTTAAACCAATCCAGTGTGTTTAGCGGCGTTTTGGAAGGACAAGCTCCCACTGTGCAATAGACGATGAATGGAACCCAATATAATATGGGGTACTATTTAATAGATGGTATTTATTCTAAGTGAGCTATATTTGTCAAGACTATCCCAATGTCGCAAGGAGAAAAAAGAAAATTATTTGCCCAACAACAAGAATTAGCAAGAAAGAATTTGGAGCGGGTATTTGGAGTGTTCTAATCTCGATTCGCGATTATACGTGGTCCAGCGCGTGCTTAACACGTGGATACACTCAAGTATACAATGCAGACATGCATCATATTGCATAACATGATCGTTTAAGATGAACGACACACATATAGCGTTGATTTTGATTATTCTTATGATCATCTTGACAATGACAACTCAACAACTGAATTATCTAATGGTACTCATCCCGGTCTTGCAACACTCCTACATAGGATAGGACTGCTTCGTGAAAAATGAACTCATCGGCAACATCAAACAGACTTGATGGATCATATTTGGGAACGTTTTGGACAACCGAACAACGAAATATAAATTTTATTTTAATTATGTAATGTTGTGTGTTTTTCATCGTTTTAATTATATAATGTTATGTATTCCTATCGTTTTAAATTAATGTTATGTTTTCCTCACCGTTTTAAATTAAATAATATTTATTTTGCATTGTTTTTAACTTATTGTGATAAAATAAATTAAAATAAATTTTCTATATTTCTAATATATCTTATTTTTTACGTATTAATTAAAATAAACAAATTAATAAATAAAGTTAGGTATTATTTAAAATAAATGAATTAATAAATTAGGTATTATATTTAAAATAAATGAATTAATAATTTTACTTGAAAAAAATCAAATACAAAGAAAAAAAAGTATAAAAATGGGATAAGTCGTGGAACCATTTTGGGTTCTTAAGAGCACCCACAATGGTCGTTTTTTAATTCTCCGTGTCTTAGTTTCTATGTGGGCCCTGCATGGCCACATGCGATTAAAGTTGGGTGGTTTTAGAAAAAACATGGGCACTTATCAGTAATTCGCCGTGTCTTAATATAGTTTGCGTTATTTCTACGGTGAACGTGAACTAAATTTTAAGGAACGCCACAAATACGTGGCTGCCAGAAAAATAATTGTGCCCGCGTGGATTGATAAGCAATGCACAAATTACAACGATAAAAATACTCTCAGAATTCACCATTAGAGCAAAAAAGAGGTGAGTTGCTTAAAATAATGTGACATAGTAAGATTCATTTAAGCAACCCGCCTTTGGTTCACTTCGGAGATGCTATGAGTGTCCAGTATAAGGACATGGACAGAGAATCTTCTGACCTCTTAACCCTTTTCTGGGGATTTGTACCATCACTGTTTTGTAGCCATGGATTGTGAATCTTCCTCTTTTGTGGAGTATGGTGAGTGCCTAGAGCATGTAACAAATGCAGTAGTGGTTCCAGATATTGATTATTCTAGTATTCCTAGACCATGACATTCTGAAATTTAAAGTGAAAAAATGCAAGTAAACCTCTCATCTTTTGTTCTACTTGCATCTCATAGTTGCGTTGCTAGGAGTGTCTCATGTGGATCATATTACTCCCTCCGTCTCTTAATATAAAACCTTTTTATAAAATTTTCGTGTCCTTTAATATAAGATTATTTTCAAAGATCAGGGTGTATTAAATATTTTTTACAAATTTTTTTTTTTTACAAAATTACCTCCTATATCAAGATGTATTAATTCTCTCTCTTAATAGTCTTGGAAGACGAGAAAGGTAACTTGAGAAAAATAACATACATTTTATACAAATTTAATGCTAATAACTAACAAAACTCATTTTCTTAAGGGACGCAAAATGGTCAAAGAAGTCCTATATTAAGGGATGAAGAGAGTAGATCAGAGTATTTTTGCATTTTAACAATTGTTTTAGATTCTTTTAAGTTTTCAAATTTACAAATTTTGGCTTGCCCTCTCCCTTCAGCAATTAATTATGGTCGTAGATTATCCATCATTTTTAGCATTTAAAAAAAATACTATTTTTATAAAAGCTTGATAGTGTTACCTTATCATGCAGTACCATAAAACACTTTCTATAGAATATCTCATAACTTCTTTGTAGTGTCTATGCTAGTTATCCTTACAAAAATAATGATTGTCACAAATGTTGAATGACAAAAAATAATATAGATTTTATTCTTATACCTTTTCTCGAAAACTAATTTTTGAAACCCCTCCCTGCTCCCCATTTCTCACCCTTTTCCCTCTACACCATACCCTCCCCTTGCATCGCCGTCCTGCACCACCCTATCCCCCAGCCTTCCTCAGCCGCTTGAGCTATCATGTGTGTGGCCTCGTCCAAACCCACTTGTTTTAAGAGTGTCGTGTCTATGAATATTTGATTCTGGTAAGTTTCGAAATTAAATTTTTGGAAGTAACAATTATCATTCCAGAAATTAATTTTTGGTATGTTTTTTATGCCACAGACAACATTAAAGAAATGAATTTTTGGAAATGAGTATTTTGGGAAAAAATAGAAAAAGGAGGTAGTGTATAAGAAAAAATAGAGGGTGTCACTAGTAAAAATTTGTAAAGAAACAGATGAGAAGTTAACTATAGGCGTTGTCAGGTGTTTTTTTGTCTAGTACATATGGTAAAGTAAAAGGAGGGAAAGTGGAGCATTGCGGGTTTGAACCCGCTCTCCTAGTGTCCACATAATACTTATATATGTTTTACTACTAGAATGTGCTCTTGAACCGTTGTCACAAGAGCACATTCTAGTAATAAAACATATATAAGTAAAACATTAGTAGACTAATATTTGAAGAAAGACTGTATATATAGAGGGAATTTAGGAAGGAGGATTTTATTGTATGAGAAGATAAGTGGACACTCGAGAGCTATTATGTAGTTTCTCTTCATTAATTTGTCTCACATGTAAGACATGCATGCCAATTTATAGACAAGTCCAAATATGATGTGATATTAATTTCTTAATTTCTAGTATTTTCTACAGCTAAGCAACTATATAATTCTAGATACATCCATTCAAAAGGATTTCTACAATTTACTCTAGATACACCTGACCATGGTTAATCCCACAAATCAAGGCAATTCTTTAGAAAGTGTATCACATCTTAACAGAAATTGTTAATTATCAAATTAAATTTAAAGGGAAAACTTTTAGTTAGAAGTGTAGATATTAGTCATTTAACAACTCAATATACAAGGACTGTATTCATAAAATGTTAGTCTATCTATTATCTATTCTATCCTATCTATTCTATTTCTATTCTATTCTATTACTATTCAATAAAAATCAACTACACTTTTCGCCAACTGTCAAAATTTGAGGCAAAAATCTCCCACTCCCTCGCTCCCTCATGCGCAGCTCCCCCCTCTTTAATTTTTTTTTTTTTCAAATTTCTTTTCCTCTCATTACGCGGCTCCCCCTTTTTTTTTCCTTTATATTTTCCGGCTCACTCGCGCCTCGCTCCCACTTTCTCCTTTTTTTTTTCCCTTAATTTATTTTTGATGTTTAATTTAGTCCTATAACTATTTTTTTAGCCAAATAAGTCCTTCAAAAGTTTTTAAGTTGGGCAAAATAAGTCCTTTAAGTTTTTAAGTTGGGCCAAATAGATCCTTTAGGTTTTTAAGTTAGGCCAAATAGGTCCGATAACCTTTTCAGTTGGGCCAAATAAGTCCTATAAGTTTTTAAGTTGAGCCAAATAAGTCCTTTTCGGCCAAATAAGTCCTTTAAGTTTTTAAGTTGGCCAAATAAGTCCTATAAGTTTTTAAGTTGGGTCAAATAAGTTCTATAAGTTTTTAAATTGTGCCAAATAAGTCCTATAAGTTTTTAAGTTGGGCCAAATAAGTCCTTTTAGGCCAAATAAGTCCTTTAAGATTTTAAGTTGGGCCAAATAGGTCCTATAAGTTTTTAAGTTGGGTCAAATAGGTTTTATAAGTTTTTAAATTAGGCCAAATAAGTCCTATAAGTTTTTAAGTTGGGCCAAAAAAGTCCTATAAGTTTTTAAGTTGGGTCAAATAGGAATAAATCCTTTAAGTTTTTAAGTTGGGCCAAATAGGTTCTATAAGTTTTTAAATTGGCCAAATAAGTCCTTTTCGGCCAAATAAATCCTTTAAGTTTTTAAGTTAGGTCAAATAGGTCCTATAAGTTTTTAACTTGGGACAAATAAGTCTTTTTCGGCCAAATTAGTCATTTAAGTTTTTAAGTTGGGCCAAATAAGTCATTTAAGTTTTTATGTTTGGCCAAATAAGTCTTTTAAGTTAAGTTAGGTCAAATAGGTCCTATAAGTTTTTAAGTTAGCCAAAAAAATAGTTAAAGGACCAAATTGAACCTCAAAAATAAGTTAATGGACCAAAATGATATTTATGTCTTTTCTTTTCATTTTTACTTAATGTTTTTTTATTTCTTTAGTTTTTAAATTATTATTTTTTTTAATTTTATCTTTACAAATATCATTATTATTATTTATAAATAAAAAATGATTATTTTTCTTTTAAATCCCAATGGGGAAACATTACATTTTGTTGGTATACTTTCATCGTCTTTGATCATATATCAAAATCTATAAATGTTTTTATTATCTATAAATGATTATTTTACTTTTGATTTTCTACGAGAAAACATTACATGTCGGTATAAATGATTACTTTTCTTTTGCGTCCTGACGGAAAGCATTACATGTTGTCGGTGTAATTTCATCGTCTTTGACCACATATTAAAATCTATAAATATCTCTATTATTTATAAATGATTATTTTACTTTATATTTATTTTTTTCCTTTTTTTCTTAATATTTTTATTTCTTTATTTTTATATTTCATCTTTATAAATGTCTTTATTAATTATAAATAGTAAATGATTATTTTTCATTTAAATTCTAACTGGAAATTACACGTTGTCGTTATAATTTCATCTTCTTTTATCACGTATCAAAATTTATAGATGTTTTTATTATTTATAAATGATTATTTTACTTCTCGACAGAAAAACTTTACATGTCAATATAAATTATTAGTTTTTCTTTTGTCCCGACGGAAAAATATTACATATTGTCGGTATTATTTTATCGTCTTTGAGCGCTTATGAAAATCAAATTTCATAAATATTTTATTATTTATAAATGATTATTTTACTTTTGATTTCATAAGAGGATTTTCTTTATTTCTTAATTTTTTTATTTTTTTAAATTTAAATTTCTTATTTTCTTTTAGTTTTTTCTTACAATTTTTATTTCTTGAGTTTTGTGATTTTATTATTTTATTTTATCTTTATAAATGTCTTTACTATTTATAAACGATAAATGATTATTTTACTTTTAAGTCCCAAAATCAGAACATTATATGTTATCGATATAATTTATCGTCTTTGATCACGTATCAAAATTTATAAATGTCTTTATTACCTATACATGATTATTTTACTTTTGATTCTCGATGGAAAAATATATTGCATTGTGGATATAAATGATTACTTTTCTTTTGCGACCCGACGGGGAACATTACATGTTAGTATAATATCATCATCTTTGAGCACATATCAAATTTCATAAGTTTTTTATTATTTATAAATGATTATTTACTTTTGAGTCCGGGAAATTTTTTACTTTTAAATTTTTCTTTTAATCTTGAATCCCGACGGGGAAACATTACATATTAGCAGTATAATTTTATTATTTTTTTATCACATAACAATTTTATAAATGTCGTTATTATTTGTAAATGATTATTTTACTCTTGAGTCCTGACGGGAAAACATTACATGTTGCTTACTCTTACTTTTTCAATTTTTTAAAACTAAAACAACTAATTATATTTGTTACAATATATAACTTTAATTTTATAAACAAGTGTATTTAAAAAATATGTAAAAACGAAGTGACCCGTGCGTATGCATGAGTATTTGGCTAGTTATAGAAATAAAAAGATACACTAAGGCCAAACTAATTAGCTAGATCTACATAGAAGTTAACATGAGGTGTGGTTGTAGCTTCCACTAATGTTATTCTCAACCTATGTCTTTTATGTCTCCTTGCCATCTCTTCAACTAGATATTCGAAAAGAGGGAACAATGCCACATCCAGCTTCTGTCATTAGAGTAGTGGAGTGCATTTGGTCTACTTGATTAGCTTCTATACCAGTTCTCTTTGCAAATCTACCTTTTATCCGGGGTCTATTCTCTGCATAGGCCTTCCTTGAGACATACCTAATTTTCTTTTCAAACTTTCTTGTCTTCTTTTTCTCCCTGTATCTTAGAACTTTGGCTTCCCTATCCACTGGGGTAGGATGTGAAGGCATAGGAATGGGAGCAAATAGGTCAGTTGTCCCAATTGATGATATTGAATGGGAAATTGAGATATCACTGATTGTTGATTCTTGTACAACACCAACATCCATTGATGAAACTGAAACCTAAATTTCAAATGAAAACAAGAACAAAAAAAATTAGGTTGTCAACAAGCAAGAGACCTAAGAAGTTTATGAGATCACAACTTGGTGATAATTTTAATTTCTAAGCAAATATAGTAGCAATCAAAGTTTTAAATCAAAGCCCGTGATCACGATCTGGGCTGCGATAATAAGATTTTTGGGATCTTCACGACCGCTATCTCGATTTAGGTTGTATCAGCCACATTTGACCGCAATTATCTACAATATCAAAGATCACGAAAGACCGCGACTGCGATTTATAACCTTGATAGCCATATATAATTGACCAATTGCAGACTTTAATTAAACAAGCCCTAGACACTGCAAAGTTAATCTTAGGCTCAAGTTTTTATATTGAAACCGCAAAACCAAAGGTAAATACAGATTTTTTTTTTTATAGACAAATGTAAATACAGAATTGATGAAATCAGGTGAAGAAATAAGTTTAGGAAATTTTGTGCGGCTAAAAGTTGCTGAAAAATTACCCTTCAAAATAAATATTTCATATAAGGAATTACAAAATAGAACTAGCAAATATAAGAGACTATATAGGGAAAGCTTCTATATATTCTACATAATCCGAGAGCAAGTCCAGTGACACACAAACACACACACAACAAGTCTTTCCGGGAGAAAAGTCAATAGAAAAAGGGTTGGTAAAGATATCCGAAAAGTTTTACAAAGAATCAGAGACACATAACAATGGAACCAAAAGTGTTGAGTTGGCTGGTGTTTCTAGGAAAATTAAGTCAACACAGGTCAAAGCAAAATATGAAAACAAAAAAAAAAAAAGTGAATTCAAGCCCATCAATCAATTAGGTAAGCTGAAGACCTTTAATCTAATTATGGATACTATTCCAGAAAATATTGAAATAGGAAAAAATAAAATTTATTTTTAATTTCCTCATCACTAAACACTAAGTTTAGTGATAGAATTAGAATCTGAATTCATATTTTTTGTCAATTTATATTATTCGTCTCACTAAACCTAGTGACAAAATTAGAGATCCAATTCATATTTTTTGTCCCTAATTAATGATTTTTTTTTTCTTGTTTTGGAGAGGGAAAAAAAGTTAGAGACTTACACTTTGACTAGGAGAACCGTCATAACTAAACCCAGCTTTTGAGGAATCAAAATCAAAACCATGCTGAAATTGTTGTTGCACATGAGCTTGTCCTTCTCCTCCACACTGAACAGGAACCACAGCATAGTTCTGAGGGACAGTACTGTAATTATGCTCTTTCTGCTGATGATTATCATAATAAACATTGCTGAATTTGTTATTATCATCATCATCACCACATGAATTACAATCAACAAGATCCAAATACTCATCAAACAAGAAACCCCCAGTCCCACTATCTTCTTCGTTGTTCTTCACTGGATTTGACAACAACCATGAAGCTGCTTCAGCTTCAGCTTCAGCCTCATCTTCCTCTTCATCAACAACCTCTTCATCCTCATGATGATCATGATGATGTTGTTGCAAACATACAGAAAAAGGTAAAAGAGGGACACGTTGGTGACGACTAGCAAGTGCATTAGCGGAATGAATCACAGCATCACAAGAAGAACAAAGCGAAGCAGCATCGGCTTTACAAAAAAACGCTGCTGGAGCACGTTCACATGCCTCACACACCAAAACACGCTCGTGCCTCGAAGCAACACGGTTTGCTGCGTGAATGCTAGCGTCACAGCCTGAGCACAAATATGCTGAGTCAGCATGGCAGTATACCTTGCATGCTGCCGAGCGACACGTGTCACGTACGCGTGACCAGTTGTTGTTGTTAATAATGGAGCTGCTAATTACACCTCCATTTTTGGTAGTGGTAGTACTGTTTTCCTTCAACATGTATGTGGAAATGGTTTTTTGTTTTTTTCCCCCTCCTTTTTGGTGATTTGGAGGAAGTGAAGTGAAGTGGGATTTTTGTAAGTGATGGGGGAGAATCTGGAGTGACACGTGGCAGGAGGATAGTGGTTTGTGAAGGTTCTTTTGCTTTATGTTTTTGTGGTTCGTCGTGTTAGTTGATTGGGCGTGGTGGGTCCTATACGTGTTGCCCTTTTGCCTTTTGGAATCGTTAAAGAGATGTTTAAGGCTTTGTTCGTTACAGTGAAGACATACAAGTTGGGGACACGTGTCGTTTTGGGTCCATACCATTAGATTCGATATACACATATAATCCAATTTCTCTCATCTTAGCATTTTATTATTGGCTGATACAGGATCAATCCGCTATGTCAAGGTAGCTATTGATTACTGTTACCGACTATGGTGTGTTTGCGACGAATGATGCTTCCTTTCTCTCTTTTGTCCTGACACATATGTACGTGCTGGACTTGGATGATGTGAGCAGCCTAAGCAGATAAGAGAAGAGATCTTTATCCATGATGAGTTTAGGGAATTTGAAATTATACATCATGAGGCCGGGCCTGGCACCCAATTTTTATTGAGATTTGTTAACACCACCTCCCCATTTAATTTTGCCACCTTCCCTTCTTCACTTTTTTTTTTTTGTCAACAAGAGATTTCATATATCTGCAACAGGCTAAAACAAATGGGCCAAGCCCAGCTTACTTTCAGCTATCACAACCCAACAGTAATGGTGGACCATCAAGTTCGAGGGTGTACCGAAATACAACCGAAGTCAAAGCTAAGGTAACTAAGTGCAAGGGATCCGGCCAATGTTTTAAAAACCGAATCAGACATCGAACCGGTGAGACCTCCGGGTCATGTTTAAACCGTTTTTAACCGCTCGAATCGGGACAAAACCGCGGTCAAACCGTCAAAATAACCGGACCGTAAACAAGACCGGTTCAAGGTTCAACCGTTTGAACCGTCCGGTTTGGTTTGATTTTTAACACACTGGATCCGGTGAACACTTAAACTCAAACCGAACAGATAGCAATTATCTCTCTCCTTTGTGAAAAAGGCTCTAGATTGAGCCGCTGCGCCCCTACACGTAGAGAGACCACTCAGCGCTTTGCCACAAAAAGGCCATCAGTCGGCTCAACGCCCAGTGAGGGCTTCAAAAGTTCAACCAGATCCAACTAAAACACGAAACATTCGAGCAACACCTCTAATCCGACAACCACACCCAAACACAAATCATATTATGTAGTCAAGGGTTGTCAAGATTAGGAGGCTCAAAGGTAGGAACATAGTGCTGCCTGATATTATCAATGTCAAGCTTGAGAAGTTTGCGAACATCGTCAGGGGGATTAATTGGCCACGAGACGGAATGGAGGCTGAAGCAGCAACTTTTTCCATATGTGGGCCACCCGATTACCTTCTTTTGCAGTCCATGTGAAGCCACAAGTAACAAAACTTGATTTAAGCTGGTAAAGTCCTGCATGATTTGAATCAATTCGCCTTTTTGAATCTCCTTTCGGCAGCAACGGATAACATCTAAGGAATCACTTTCAACTACAATGAACCTGAAATCCAGATTCCTTGCCAAGTTTAAAGCATCCCGGACAACAAGGGCTTCAACAATCAACAGATTCAGAGTATGAAAGACCCTGTAAGACCCAGCAATCAGTGAGCCTAGATGATCTCGCGCAACAACTCCAGAGGTACCACTATGTTTTTTTACCATTAAAGCTTGCATCTGCTTTAAGTTTTGATACACCTTATAGAGGGTCTCCAAACTAGAACACAGTTCGAGGAAACTGTGACTCTTTGTTGTGGCCGGTTAGGTTTAGTGACCTCATATTGGTGTTCCTTAAGGGCTAGCTTAATTTGAAAGAGAGTTTGTTCTGGGTTAGGGGACAAGTTATCAAACACTACAACATTTTTATTTTAGACCATGCTCCCCATGTCCACGGCTAAAAAAACGTGAACTAAACACTGAATAGGCCGCATTTTTACAAGTGTTAACAATAAGTTAGATATTAGGCCGCGTTTGTGTTAACTTGTTGATAGACAACGTTTTGAAAATGTATAGACTACGGTTGGGAAAGCATGGATATTTAAGACCACATTTGTACAAACGTGGCCTTTAAAAATTCAATATGCAACTCGCATAAACGTGGGCTAAAAGATTGAGTGCGTTGCCTTTTCCCTAAACATAGACAACAAAGAAACACCGTGGGCTAAAAACATAAAATACAAATTAAAAAATGTGAAATTTTTCATCTAAAATTGGTGGTATCTTACGTGCGAATTGCTTCACTTCACTTCACTTAAAAGAATAAAAATTTTCTTCACACTTTCTTCCATTTTCATTTAGGTTTTCCCACTCCATGTAACCCCTAAAATGGCTGATCAGTATTGAGTCCCCTGAACCATCCACTGCGTGCGCGATTGACCCATCATCTCCGTGTGTCCCCAAATTTTCTTCACACTCTCTCTTTACTCTCACTGCGCGATTGACCCAGAGACCAACCCTAACCTCCGTGTGCAACCGATTAACCCAGAGAGACGTGATTCAGAAGAGAGGCGCAACAAATTAACCCTAACCTCTGCACAACAAAGCGATTGATCTCCTCCGTGTGACTTGCATTTCCTCTGAGGGATTCAGAAGCTCTACAACATTACCTCTGCAGGCGGCACCATGTTACCATGATTAAAGACGTAATCGGCCCTCCACCGTGACTAAGCAGTGAAAACTCATCACTGTAAGTGAAAACTCTCTCTCCCACTCTCTTTTTCTCCCAATCTCGTCACCGTGACCGATTCACTGTGCTAAGCAGTGAGATTTCTCACGTCTCATTGGAATGGGTTGCCGAAAGGTGATGTTGTTGGAAGGCTTAGGGTTTTCATTAATGGATACCTTGAATTCTTTCCTGAAAATGTGGTTTTCATTTGTGTTAATGTTGATTCCATGTGTTTTAATCTGCTTTGGGTCGAGAGTAGGAGTTTCTATTGGTTTTCTGAACACATAAATGAAAAATGCAAATAAATTGATGACAACTCTCAGCTCTAAATATTAGAAATGTAACCATCATTAGAAGTAATTTGCTTTGCACTTGCCTTTTAATTTGTGCTCAGAAGTAAGGAAACAATAGATACATGTAAAAAAGTAAGACTGAATTTGAGCCTAGATAGTAGCCTTAACATACTGTTGCGCTCTAACTATTATTATAAAGCTAATAATTGTGTATTTATCTATGAGGTGTGGAGTGCAAGTAGTCCTGATACAAGTATAGGAGGATAGAAGAACAAACACTTCTTAATAATGCTAATTGTGTCCAGTGGTGGTCCACTTAAACATATAAAAATGCCAAACCAATGGAAAGATATTCCTCTATTCTCTTTAACTCCTATAATAATGTCAAACCACATTAAGGCCTACTGATCCAGTTTCTAATCAAGATTAAAAAGCCTTTCTGCGGCATTAGTTTTTGGTGTGGTGGTTTGAAAGTTTTTAGTTGTTGTTGTTTCTGATGTGGTAATAGTTTTAGTTGCTAGGCGAGTTCTCATATTGTCTGGATATGTTTAGTTTTAGATGATCTATCCATTTGATTTCTATATTAAGGTATGCAGGTTTTGGGTGTCTATTTTCATCTGTGTATTGATCTAAATAGCTTATTGTTGTACTTCCTGGTGGTGGTTGATTTTAGCATCTCTTATGATAGAGTAGTTTATTCAATAAAAGTTGGCTTATATAAAAAAAAACTTTGTTCATGTTTCATATAGAAATAGAAATAATGCACTTATTCTTTGTCATCACGTGGTTTCACTTTTTCAAATCAAAAGTTACGTGACCATTTGTGGGGTGTCATGTAAAATAAATAAAACATAACTTGGTTTTATTTTTCATGCTTTTATTTTTCATATGCTGTAATTTTTTACTAGTTTATGTTGATATTTTTCCCTTTGCATGCCTGATGTGGTTAATACAGATCTTGGTGAAATTGGAGCTTCTTATTCCATACTCAACAACCTTGAGTTCTTTTTCCCTTCACTTTGTAAGTCCTTACTCCCTAGATTATATTTATTTTAAAGTTGAGTTTTCGAAGCGATTTTCAAATTTTGGCAGGTTGTAGTTGTTTAATGTGTCAGTTTTGTCTATTATTTTATTCTTGAGTTTTATATCTGTTCATTTTGTTGTATACTTTGGAAAAACAGAACATAAATTTGATCCATTAGAAATTGATATCATGGTTAGCATCAGTGTCATTTAGTGCATATTTGCATGCTTCTTGAACATTTTTAGAGCGATAAGTTTCTATATAAATTTGTTTGTTTGATAATTTCCCGTCCTTCATTACAAAGGTCTTGTTTGGATGAGCTACCTAGAACAGATTTTGAAACTCAAATCAGCTATTTTTTGGCTTGTTTTCATTTAGATAGAATGTCCATGAATATAAGCCTCTGCAAAGTTAAAGCTGTTTATATAAAAAAAAATTACTAAATAAATGAATTATGAAATTCAATTATCACATGAGCACTTCTTAAGTTGTTATCCAAATGCTATTATAGTATCTATATAATAATTTCTATTGTGCAGGCCTTTGATGTATAAGATACTACATATAATCACTTACAATATATTATAATTTTTTATGTATTAGATTAAAGGTCATGGACAAAGAGTGGACTGAACTCCCAAGATATAGTAGAGAGTATAAGAAGGGCGTTAAGTCGTTTTTAAATTTTGCCTACATTAAAGGAAGACCTCAAGGACGTGAGATTTTATGTCCTTGTGCTAAGTGTAGAAATGATTCTTGGGTTAGAAGAAAAGTGGTAAACCATCATTTAAAAACCAATGGTTTTCTAGAAGGCTATGACGTTTGGGTAAACCATGGAGAAGATATACCATTGCCTATTATTGTAAATAATTAGAGTAAATAGTTATTTTTTGTATTGTAACCTAGTTTAGTTATTTGGCCCATTGCTTAGGCCCATTAGGTTAAGTCTAGCGTAGCCTATATAATAAACATTGGTGTGTGTATATCGGATAAGTGAATAATATAATTCAGATATAATTTTCGCATGGTATCACGAGCTCTCGTTCTTGAGGGCCTCGCTTCCGCATAAACCCTAGCCGTCACCGTTATTGTGGTGATTGTTTTGCTGCCTTTAGTGCAGTTTTTCTGTTGCCTTAGTGCAGTTTTCTTCTGTCTGCAGTTTTCCTATTCACGTCTTGTTCACTTATCTCGTTTGTACTGTTGCACCCAAACACCACCGTGTCCGCGAATATCAACGAACTGACCCCACCAACAGGTTCGGCTCGTCAAAACCGGCCAGACCCTGCAACCGCGTCGCCGTCCGGACCGCCACGCGCCGCCACGCGCCGCTCTTCTCCGGCAGCCTCTCGGGCGCGTGAGTCCCACGCGCCGCCTTCCAGGGTGCCGTTGACCGCCGTTTTCTCCCAGATTGTAGATCGGCCCCTCCTCTTTCCATTTTGGGGGTTCACTCTCCGATCCGAGAACTTTTATTTTCAGGAGTTATTTGCCGTTTGGTCGTTCGCTGCCCTTTTTTTTTTCCCCAGATTGTTGCATCTGATCTTTTGATATGGACGGTGATGGTGATGTTCAGAATCCTCCACGGAATCCTCCACAGAATCCTCCACCGCCTCCTCCTCCTCTTGTGGAATCGTCGAACTTGATGAATCCCAATGCTCTGCCATCAGCACGCACCCGCTATCGTCTCAACGGGAAGAATTACTTCACTGGGCTCGATTAAATGCGTCACGAATCGAAGGGTCGTGGCAAATTGAACCATATTGAAGGGACTCTCTCCCTAAAAACAGATCCTGGATTCTCTACTTGGGACAATGAGGACTCTCTCATTATGTCATGGATGTGGAACAGTATGCTCCAGAGATCAGCGGAAATTATATGTTTCTTGCATCGCCTTGAGGCGATTTGGGATAGTCTCGGTCGAATTACTCCAAGAAAGGATCTCTGCCTTTGATTTGAAGAAGCAGGATCTTCAATACTAAGCGAGGGAACTATATGCATTTACGATTACTTTGCTATTATGAAAGGAGTTACGGATTGGTGGATCAATATCAGACCCTCAAGATGGAGACTCAAATGACATGCTTGCTTTGAATAATTGTATTGAGATCGGGATCGGATTTTTGAGTTCTTGGGTGGGTTGAGCAGTGAGTATGACCCAATTCAGCAGATTTTGGAGGGCAGGCGCTTTCCTTCTCTTGATGAAGTGTTTTACATTGTCAGGCGGGTGAAGAAAGTCGCCGGGTTGTCGTACTAGGTGCGAACTCATCAAGGCTCCGCATTTGGTTGGTTGCTAGCGACAGTGCGGACCGAGGATCATCTAAGCCTGGCGAGAGGATAAACCGTGAACAACTGCCAAGCTAAGCGGGCACACAAAGGGCCAGATGTTTTAGACTCCATGGAAAGACAATGTCCTCAACCGTCTGGAGGTTTCAAAGGTACTCACACATGTGGTAGCATCTACTTCCACCCTAAAATGCCTTCTCCATCTGGTCCAACTGCTTTCCCCTCGGGGCCGAGACTTGGATCGCTTGCAAAAACCTTCTCGACTCCTTGCGTAAGCCTTCTAGTTCTAGTTCACGACAATGGACTGGTAGAGCTTATGTTCTCGATCATTCTTGCCTTTGGTACTATTCCTAACGATGCATGGATTCTGACTCTGGTGCCATCGATCATATGACCTTGACTCTAAATTGTTTTCCACTTATAGCCCTCATTCTAGCATTCCCTATATTCTTGTTGCAAATGGTTCTCACACTGTTGTAGGTGTTGGAGATATTACTCTCCACCCCTTTCTATTTGAGTAGTGTGCTTTATGCTCACTGGACTCTCAGAATAACTTAATTTCTATTCGCAAACTTACCCAAGATATGAAGCTGCGATGCTTTTTCCTACTCATTGCCTTTTTCAGGATCACACCGCCACGGGAGGGCGATTGGAGTGCTAAGGAACAGGGAGGGTTATACTTTCTATCTCTTTGAAAGAATACGGTTTGAAGGTGTTGTCTTCCTCTGCCGGGTCTCACCCGAACTACTACTCAGTTTGGCTTGGCATAAGCGTCTGAGGCATCCTCCATTTCCTTTACTCAAAACTATGTTTCTGCTTTATTTTGCAAGAGTCTGTTGAGTCATTTAATTGTGATGTTTGTCAATTTTCCAAACACAAGCGTGTGTCTTTTCCTTAGTTGTAATAGAAGTGTTGAACCTTTGATCTTATTCATTACGATGTTTGGGACCGCCTTTGTTTCTAATATTTACAGTGCTTGCGATGGTTTGTTACTTTTATTGATGATTGTACTCGCGTTAGTTGGCTATTCTTGATGAAAGATAAATCTGAAGTATCTCGATTGTTCATTCAATTTTATCACATGATAAAGACTCAATTGTGAATGTATTAAAGACTACGCTGGGATAATGGTCGCTAATATGTCAATCAATGTCTTTCTTCATTTATTAGTCAAAATGGTATTCTTCATGAACTAACGTGTGTTGATACTCCACAACAAAATGGAGTTGTAGAAAGGAAAAACGATCACTTACTTGGGAAATTGCTCGTGCCCTACTCTTCTTCCAAACAACAGTTCCAAACTCATTTTGGGGGAGCGGTTTATTTGCCTATCTCATCAATCGGATTCCATCCAGAGTTCTAGGTAATTTCACCTGTTCAATCTATGTTGTCTTTTTACCCATGCTCCTATCATGCGTAGTCTAGAGCCTAGAATATTAATTGTGTTGCCGCCTTAGTTCATGTCCACAAGCGGCCTTGCGATAAGTTGGATTCATTGTCCGATGCATCTTCTGAGTTACGCTCCCAATAAGCGGGGGTACAAGTGTTATCATCCTTCAGATCGTAAACACTATGTCTCTATGGATGTCACCTTCCATGAACATGTTCGTTCTTCACTGGCCTCGCCCCGAGGGAGAATAGTAGTGATTTGGAATCGATTCGAGTTTCTTCTCCTTGGTCCTTGGCATCTGAGTCACCACTTTTGTCGGTTGATTCTCCCCGAAGTCTCCTGTTGTTTCGAGTCTCCTATCCACTGAGTCTCCTGCTTCCCGAGTTACTACCTCCCGAGTCTCCAAGTTGCTTAGTCACCCGTTATTGTTTCTTCTTTACCTCCTATTTTGCGAGGAAACAACACCTTGCACCAAAGAAAGACAAAGGCTAGTGAGCCAACTTTAACATATCGGAGGAGAGAAAACCCGACTTGGTCCGAACAACCCAAACCGCCTGAGCCGGAGGTAAATGCGAAATTAACCTATTGCCGACTCTTCTATTTCCAGATACACTTGACCTTGATCCAGTTGACGCTTCCCATTGCCTTGAGAAAAGTGGGAAAAGGTCTTGTACCAAATACCCTATTTCTCAATTTGTTTCATCTACTTGATGTTTCCATGACATAAGGCCTTTATGACAACGATTGACTCTGTAAGAATCTGCATCTGCATTAAGGAAGCACTTAAAGATGAAAATTGGATCAAAGCCATGAGTGAGAAATGAAAGCTCTTGAAAAAATAGAACTTGGGAGATAGTTGAAAAGCCAAGAGGCAAGAAGCGATTAGTTCTGGTGGATTTACAACCGCCAAGTACAAATCAGATGGCACTCTTGATCGATATAAGGCCAGTTAGTAGCAAAAGGGTACACCCGGACTTATGGCATTGATTATGAGGAAACATTTGCACCAAGTAGCAAGATGAACACTCCAAGTATCTTACTCTCTCTTGCGGCTCTGGTGGGAACTTAATCAGTTTGATGTTAAAAATGCATTCTCGCATGGAAATTTAGAGGAGGAAGTGTATATGGAGATCCCATTGAGATTTGATCCAACTCATGGGAGTAAATAAGGTGTAAATTGAAAAAGGCCTTGTATGGGCTAAAGCAGTCTCCTCGGGCATGGTTTGGAAGATTTACAAAGGCTATGTTGGGCCTTGGTTACAAAGCGAGTCAAGGAGACCATACCCTTTTCTTCAAACATTCACCAGGGAGGAAAACTACTTGATTCTTGTTTATGTTGATGATATTATTATTCTGAGGAATGACTTGGTTGAGAGAACTCCTCAAGAAGAAATTGTCTGCATTGAGATGAAAGATGCAGGAACCCTCGAAGTACTTCCTTGGGATAGAGGTAGCTTACTCAAAACAAGGAATTTTTATCTCTCGAGAGAGAAAATATGTTCGACGCCTACGAAAGCGTGACTTAGGTGTAAACTGCGGGTGTTCCAATAGAGCAAAATCATAAAATGAGCGAGGAGAGAGTGCTAGAGTTGACAAGTCGATGTCGAGAGATTAGTGGGAAGGCTAATTTACTTAGCACACACGAGACTGACAGCTTATGCGATAGCGTGTGGTCGATTTTACATGATCCAAGGATGAGGCATTTGCAGGTGATAGGCGGATCTTGCAATACCTTAAAGCGACTCGAAGGTCTATTGTTCAAGAAGAGGCGGCCCGGCGTTGGGAAGCCTATCACGTCTTGATTATCACGGGCTCGATGAGTGATAGAAGGTCCACTTCTGGATACTGCACATTCTTTTGTGGTAATCTTGTTACATGGAGGAGCAAAAAGCAAGATGTAGTGGCG
Source organism: Calophaca sinica (assembly GCA_037113605.1). Classification (NCBI taxonomy): domain Eukaryota; kingdom Viridiplantae; phylum Streptophyta; class Magnoliopsida; order Fabales; family Fabaceae; genus Calophaca; species Calophaca sinica. The sequence continues at coordinate 16,399,801 of CM073737.1, forward strand.
GATCAAGTCTTGGCGAATTTAGAGCAATGGCTCATGGGATTTGTGAGCTATTGTGGATGAAGATTATTCTTGATGATTTGAAGGTGAATTATGAAGGCTCGAATGAAAGTTGTTTTTGTAATAAATCAAAGAATCGACATTGCTCATAATCCTGTCACAACATAGCAGGACCAAACACATCGTGAGATAGATAGACACTTTATAAAGGAGAGAAGTTAGATTGTGGACTGATCTGGCGTCCTACATTCCTACCGGATACCGAATGGCGGATGTGCTTACAAAGGGCTATCTACGAGCGATTCCGCTTGACTTACTTGGCTAGGAATGATTGATATCCACTCACCAGCTTGAGGGGGAGTATTGTAAATAATTAGAGTAAATAGTTATTTTTTGTATTGTAACCTAGTTTAGTTATTTGGCCCATTGCTTAGGCCCATTAGGTTAAGTCTAGCGTAGCCTATATAATAAACATTGGTGTGTGTATACCGGATAAGTGAATAATATAATTCAGATATAATTTTCACACCTATGAAAACCAACATTGAGACAAATGATCAAGAGGACTCACATGATGACATTGGTGGCTTATTGTACGACACATTCAGAAATGTGGCAGAAGGAGAGGAGGGCAGCGAGGGTCCCAATGAGGATGCTAGAAAATTCTACAACTTGATTAATGAGGCTAAGCAGGAATTATACCCAGGATGCAAATGCTTCTCCACTCTATCATTCATAATTCGACTTTACTTGTTGAAGTGTTTGCATGGGTGGAGCAATGGAGCAATGCATCATTCATTGCCCTTTTAGAATTATTGAAGGAAGCCATGCCTAATTTAAACATCCCTGAATATTTTAACAAAACGAAGGCCATGATTAGTGATTTGGGCCTTGATTATAAAAAAATTCATGCATGTCCGAATGATTGCATGCTATATTGGAAAGAGCATGAGAATGACAACTTTTGCAATGTTTGTCAAGCTTCACGGTGGAAGGAATTCACTCAAGTAGAGGGTGGGTTTGAGCAAGCAAAAAATGAACATAAAGTCCCTGCAAAGATTTTGAGACATTTTCTGTCGATTCCTCGACTGCAAAGGCTATTTATGTGTTCAAAGACAACCGAGTCATTGAGATGGCATGAAGAAGAATGCTCAAAGGATGGGAAATTGAGGCATCCTGCTGATGGCCAAGCATGGAAGGACTTTGATAGACTTCATCCTGATTTTGCTTCTGAGCCTCGTAACGTAAGACGTGACTTAGCGAGTGATGGCTTCAATCCATTCCGAACCATCAGCATATCACATATTAAGTGGCCTGTCATGATGGTGGTATACAACTATCCACCTTGGATGTCCATGAAATCTGAAAATACAATGCAGTCATTGTTGATTCCTGGACCACACTCACCAGGGAACAATATTGATGTGTACCTTCAACCGCTAATTGAGGAGTTGAAGGAGTTATGGGAATTTGGAGTAGAGACATATGATTCCTCAAAAAATCAAACCATTAAAGTTCATGCAGCTCTCATGTGGACTATTAGTGACTACCCTGGGTACGCTATGTTGTCAGGTTGGAGCACCAAAGGAAAGCTGGCATGTGTGTGTTGCAATTATAACATAATTCATCTTACTTGAAACATAGTCGCAAGATGTGTTACATGGATCATCGTGTCTTCTTACCAATGAGTCATGCTTGGAGAGCTAACAAAAGGTCCTTTAATGGAAAGAAAAAACTTAGGTTAGCACCACCTTTGTTAAAAGGGGAAGAAATCGCAGAAACCTTAAGATATTTCAAGAATGAATTTGGAAAGAAAAGAAAGCGGAAAATTGATGGTCCATGGAAAAAGAGATCGATTTTTTTTTGAGTTGCCTTATTGGGCTGAAAATACATTACGTCATAATCTTGATGTAATGCACATTGAAAAAAACATATATGATAATATTATTGGGACTCTCTTGGACAAGTCTGGGAAGACAAAAGATCATATTAATGCTCTTTATGATTTGCAAGAGATGGGAATTAGAAAGAAAGTTCATCCAAGGGAGATTAGTGTTGGTCGTGTAGAGTTTGCACATGCTTGTTTCTCAATGAATGCCCATGAAAAGTCTATTTTTTGTGGTGTTTTTAAGGCTGCCAAATTACCAGATGGGAGTGCATCAAATATTTTAAAGTGTGTGCAAGTTGGTGATAAGAAAATATCAGGCTACAAGAGTCATGATGCACATTTCATGTTACATTACTTATTACAAATAGCAATAAGAAGCACCATGCCTGATGCGGTGGCTGAATCTCTAATTCACCTTGGGTCCTTTTTCCGCTCTCTATGTAAGAAAGTTATCCAAGTGCAAGATTTGGATTTCTTAGAAGCAAATATTGTAGAAACACTTTGTCAATTGGAGATGATTTTTCCTCCTAGTTTTTTTGACATAATGGTTCACTTGCCTATTCATTTGTCAAATGAAGTGAGATTAGGTGGTCCTGTTCAATTCCAATGGATGTATCCCATCGAAAGATACTTATGTAAAATTAAGAGTTATGTTCGTAACAAAGCTCATCCAGAAGGTTCTATTGCTGATGGGTATTTGGCTGAAGAGGCTTTGACTCTTTGCTCAAGAGATTTAAATAACAATGTAGACACAAGGCTGAATAGAAAAAGTTGAAATTATGACAACAGTGATTTATGTGAAGTAGATCCAGCCGATTACTTTTCATGCAGTGGTAGTCCTTTAGGGGGAAATAAAAATGGTAAACCATTTTCTCTAGATTCAACAACAAAAGCCCTAGCCCATCGATACCTCTTATTCAATTGTGATGATGTTCAAATATACATCAGGTACCTTAATAGTTTATTGTTCTCGTACTCATGTATAAAACCTATTTTAGATGAATTCTAACAAATAACAATGTTGTCTTTGTAGAGAGCATGAAGATATTGTTAATAGTCGCATTAAAAAAAGAAAGTGGATGAAGGCCAAAACTCAAAGCCAAGATTTTAGTGAATGGTTTCAAACTTGAGCCTTGGAAGATGATGTATCAATTCAGCTAAAAGAATTCTCTAGAGGTCTAAGTAATGTTGCAAAAAGGTTTTCTAGTTACCGTATCAATGGATATAGATTCCATACTATGAAACGAGATACAAGACGCCAAACCCAAAGTTCTGGTGTCACTTTGGTTTCATTGACACCAAGTTTTGCAAGCTCTAAGGATGGAAATCCTAAGACAGGAGCCATCATTTATTATGGAGCAATTAGTGATATAATTGAGTTAGACTATTATGATCACTTCAAGTTTGTGTTGTTTAAGTGTGATTGGTTTGAGGTTGAAGAAGACAAATTTGGGCTTACTTGTGTAAAGTTCAGCAAAAAATATCACCAAAACGATCCTTTTGTGTTGCCTTCTCAAGTCCACCAATATTTCTATGTGCAAGATCCTCTTGATGCAAATAGGCATTATGCTATGAAAAAAATTCCCAAAGATTTATTTAGCATGGGTGACCAATCAGACTTAACAGCCCAACAAGTTTATCAGAATGGTCCTTTTGATGATACTAGAAATCTGAATGCTCTAGATGATGGTGAACTGAGTTGGGTTAGGGAAGATATACCTGTAACAGTAATTGAGAAGCCTCCGGATGTTACGCAAGAAATTGAAAATGAAGATGATTCTTATTTTGATGACTCTTTGTTTGAATTCATGGACTGATGAGAACTAACCTTGAGAAGACTTTTTTTGTCTTTATTATTTTTTGGTTGAATTTGTAAGCCTAAAGTTGTAATTCTGATTTGAATTTGAGAAGACTTTTTGTGATAAATACTGTTGATGCTGATTAAGATTCTGATGTTAGTTGTGATAATTTTGATGTTGATTAAAATTCTGATTAATCTTAGATGTGATAATTCTGATGTTACTTGTCATAATTCTGATGCTGATTAAAATTATGATTAATCTTTTTGTGATAAATTCTGATGCAGCTGATTAAAATTAAGATTATTATGATTAAAATTATGCCTCATGTTCCTCATTTCGTAATCTCATTCTGATTAACCAAAACTTGTGCTTTCAGAACAAATGAAAAAGGAAGCAAACTTCAAGAGAATTATGAACTCTCAAGAAGGGGGTGAAAGGGGTACTTCCAATATTCAACTATGTCAATTTAGATCAAGCAATGAATTGGTCAAGGTGTTCAAAATCAAGCGTGAGAAAGTATTAAGCAATCTTAGAGGAACTAAAGCACCTGTAACTGAAGTTGAAGCACCTTGTAACAAGCAAAACAAGCCACCAGCCATTAAACAAGTTAGTTCCCAAGCTGCAAGTGTGGCCAAACAAAATAAAGGCAGCATTGAAGCACCTTGTAACAAGCAAAACAAGCTACCAACCACTAAACAAGTCAGTTCCCAAGCCAAAGGAGTAGCACAATTCAAGTTATCTAACTTTGCAACAGCTGACAAAATCCATTTGGATTCAAATGGGGAACTTGAACCTACCAAAAACAATTCTGACAATGCAAGTATTACTCAGCCTAAGGTTCCTACTCAAAAGAGAGCGACAATCAAAGCATCCATGGCTAGAGACAAAGGATCTAAACCAATCAAAGATCCAAAAAGCCAATTTTTGGCTCAAGGTAAAGGACCTATACAAATTCAAGATTCAAAGAGGCAGACCATGAAAAAGAAAGTGCTGAAGATGATGGATCAAGGGATAGACAACAAACCATGAAAACAACAAAGGCTGGAAATGACCATTCAAAGGAAAAGTAGCAACTGCAAAAAAGGCAATATCTGAAAATCGCACTTCAAGGGAAGAGGAGCAGCTTAGGAAAAGGGGGGCTGAAGAAGACGAGTCAAGGGCAAGGCAAGAAAGTGCAAGCAAGAAGCCAAAAAGGATCACATTGTGTCGATCAATGTTAATCGATGAGTTTCTTAAAGAAAATGGAGAAGTAAGTGAAAAGATGGAAAATGAAAGCGCAGATGAAGGACATGATGTTATGGAAGAAGAAGAAAATGCACACCAAGAGAAAGGTGGTGAAATTAATGGTGATGAAATTGAAGGTAAAATTTTCAATTGCTAGAAGCAAGGAAATGATTGATTGTTAATTTTTTTTAAATTTATTATACATGTATGTGTTATCAACAGGCCTCCATTTTAGAGAACTTATGGGAGGCGTAAATACAATAATGTTGGGCCAACCTGATTGTATTTGTAGTTGTCAATGTTTATAACTGTATGTGTTTCTAACTGCCTGTGTTATGTGTTTGTAACTGCCTGTTTTATGTTGTAACTGTCTGTTTGTGTTTGATTAAATAGAGTAAGGGAAGGGAAGTTTTGGTATCCGGTTGTTCAGTTTTAGTTGGTGGTTACTAGGGAGAGAGCAGCGTTATATTTTAGATTATGTTTGTTATGTTCAAGTTTATTCAATAAAAACAGCACCATTCAGTGTTATATTTTAGATTCTGTTTTACCAGTTTTATCAGTGGTGATATTTTTATCTTACATTACATAATTTTAATGTCAAAATAGGGACAAGCAAGAAAAGAACACGGGGACCAACACGGTGTTTAAAAATACATGCAGGACCTACCAAAGATCATCAAGAAGTTACTTTAGACGATGATGGAGAGCCAATTGGACCCGACGACAAAACTGTATCTGCCTTGAGCTATTTCCTTGGAACTATAGTGAGGAATGTAGACTTTTGTCCCCTGATCTACATAAACTTCAAAGCTTTGCTCAAAGATCACAAGGCTCGTATATGGAAATATGTCAATGTATGAGAAGTAAAGTTTCTTATTTATTTGAAATGATCAAATACTTGTCAAAGATTGATGACAATAATGATTTTTTGTAGGGTAAGTACATTATTTCTGATAAAGGACAGAAAGCAGTATTTTCTTGCATAAATGATGCTTGGAGAGGCTACAAAAGCTTTATCAAAAGAAGGCATTTTCTGAAGTACACTAGTCTGAAAAGGTTAAAACACCGTCTCCAGAACATTTCTGAGTCTCATTTCAGAAAACTCATGGCATATTGGAAAAATGACACTATTCAAGTAAGATAATTGCATTGCTTATTATTTTAAATTCATATTTCATTTTCAGATTTTAATTCTTCTCTATAATGCAGAGCATCAGCCAAACAAATGCAGAAAATAGGGCTAAGCAAAAGTTCATGCATCGTGTGGGACCAATAAATTTTGCTAGAATTCGTGCAAAATTAGTATGGTAATTATGTGTTTTTGTGTGTCATTTTCTATATCTAAACAAAATAGTCTCCTAATTAATTTTGTTTTTCAATCTCTGATGAATGTAGCTTGCAAAGAAGGAGGATGGAGAAGAAGTCAGCCAAGCTGAAATGTTCATTGAGACTCGCAGAAGTCGTAAAGGAAAAGCAGTTGATGAAGAAATACAAATTGCAATTGTAAGCTTAATATTGTTATTCTTCAAGTATCTAGTTTCTCAAAACACATTTATTGGCTGTGTGGTTGGGATCCTTAATTTCTTAAGTAGAGAGATATGAAATTTAGAATTCAACTTTGAACCTTAAATATTAAATGAGTGGTTTCTTCCTTCTATCTGTCTGTGTCATGTGTTTGTAATTGCCTGTGTTATGTGTTTGTAACTGCCTGTGTTATGTTGTAACTGTCTGTTTGTGTTTGATTAAATAGAGTAAGGGCAGGTGTGGATTTTGATTGGTTTTTGCTGAATTTGTGTGATAATTTGGTAGAACGTGTATTATTTTGATGAAAAGTTTTTGTGCCTATATGTTCTGGTAAGTTTGAATTATGGATTCCCCCTTTGCCCTTTCTTTATCTCTTAAGTAAATAGATTTTAAAACATTGATTAGTTGTGGATTGTAACCAACAAGATAAAGTTGCAACTTGCTAAAAAGTGTTGTTTCGCCAGCTTCAGTGAATTGCCAATTTTTCTTGACTGCTCCTGCTGCTTCTTTCTTCTGTTACTTCTGTTATAATTAGTTAAAGATGTGTGATGCCAATAATTGCGATCGTCTGTTTCTTGTTGACTTAACAGTTTTCTATCAAGTGTTGTTTAAGCTGATTAAATAGAATTTCTGGTTCAATATTAGATATTGTTTCAATTTGACAGTTTTACTTTTTACTTTTTTTTTCTTACATATCAAAAATTTAAGCTTTTCAATTTTATACCTGATATTAATATTTTTTTATTAGGATACTCTTCAAGAATCAATTGAAAACTTAAGTGAAGATGTAGAAAAATCATTCCAATCATTCTTTGGCAAAGAAAAGCCCGGTAGAGTGCGCTCTTATGGAAGAACTTTGACGCCATCAATAATGAAAAAGAATGAAGAAATTGCTTCAATAAAGAAGCAATATTCTAACAAAATTACAATCTTGGAAAAGAAGATGCAAACATATGATGCACTTTTTAAATGTGTGTTGATGCAACGACGTCTAGATTTAAGTGAAGAGGCTGTGGGTAACTTAATGCAGCATGCTTTAGAAAATGACAATAGTGCAACACCATGTTCGTCAACATCAACCAATGCTCCTGTTCATGAAAAGGTATATGATCTTGTAGAATATGCTATTTATAATGTTTGTAATGTTCATGAAAAATAATGGATATGTAATTTTTGTACTGTTTTCATATTTATTGGTCGGAAACGAAGATGATCTTGCAGAAGATGATTTTAAAGATTTTGAAGAGTGATTTTGGTACTAGTGGGAAAGACTACATTTTGGATTTAAATGTTGCTACAAGCATGGAAGACTATTTTTTGGACTAGTTTATATTTTGGATTCAATTTAAGCTTCTATGTCTTTTTTGAGTTATGACAATTGACATGATGAAATGAACTTACATTTGCTAATTTGTTTCTCCTTCATTGGTATTATGTCTAAACTAAAAATTATTGAAAAATGTTGTCTAATATTTTTTATTAGCGCTAAATAATGGTGATATATATAATATAACTAAAAATAACTATTTGCTTAAAATTTATGATTTTTTTCTATACAATCTCAATAAAAAATCATGGTCTAAACAATCTCTCGTAGCTAATACCACGCGTGAAAAAGTATTGCCTAAAGTATAAGACAACGGTTGGTCAACCATGGATTAAACATATAGGCCACGGTTATTCAGGCGTTGCGTTAATATAGCACAAAAACCGTGGCCGCAAATCTGCTCACAAAACCGTGGCCTTTTCCATAATTCCGGCAACGGTTTTTGTATTGCATGGGCAAAAGTGAAAAAAAAAACTGTGGCCTATTGAAATTGGCAACGACCACCTACTCCACGCTTGAAAAACTGTGGCCAAACTATTGTCTAAGGTTCCGGCAACGGTTTTCTTGCTTCCAACCACAGTTTTTAGCCGTTGCCTAAATGGATTTTTGTTGTAGTGAAAGTACCAAGAGTTCCTAGCTTTCCAAATAAACCCGAATGTATAGCAGATATAGGAGAAACCAAAGTCCTTATACTCCAGGTGTTTTGAGAGATCATCCACCATATTGCACAGCCAAGAACTAATAGTAGTAACTGAAAGGGGATCAGGGGTGCACTGTGGTTGAGATCCAAACCATATAGGGGTAGTCCAGGGGGACAAAAGTAGGGTATGTTCCATAGTTTCCATCCCAGTATTATAAATTGTACAGGAAGCATCTCTTGAAACTCTTCTTTTGCAAAGGTTCTCCTTGATAGGAAGGATGTTTTGGCAAGCCTTCCATATGAAAATTTTGATCTTTTGGGGGATAGTTGCCTTCCAAATATGTGTCTATAAGCTATTGTTAGTAACCAAGGGAGTAGAACGACCCGAGACACTCCTAGGATCAACCTTGTAGGTTGAGACATAGCCGGATTTAACTGAGTACACACCTGAGCTGGTATGGGGCCACCAAAATTCATCTTTCCCCTTTGACCAGCTGATAGGAGTTTGAAAAGCAGCCTTCGCCTAGGTGGGGGTCAAGGTAATTCCTAATTTGCTAGGATCCCACTCGTAATTTGAAGTATCAATTAGATCACACACTCTAGTTTCAGAGGGGTTGTCCACAGTTTCTGTTCACATCCCATTGGCCAGCCACACATCCACCTTAATGGAAATATCTTGCCCATTGCCTATAGCCTATCTGCCCTTTTTTTTATGAGATCTCTACCTTCTAGGATGCTTCTCCAAACCCAGGAACTGTTCTGCCTCTTATGTACCTGTAAAAAAACAGAGTTACGGAAATAAATACCCTTTAGGATTTGCACTCACAGGGCATTAGGGTGTTTTAGGATTCTCTAGGCCTGTTTGGCTAGGAGAGAAAGGCTTAGTTTCTCGAATGTTTTAAAGCCCATGCCACCCTCATGCTTCCTCTTAGATAGCTCTAACCAATTCTTCCAATGGATGCCTCTATTTGCCTTTGGGTGTCCACCAGAATCTAGCCATCGCAGAGCAGAGCTGCTTGCAGAAACTTTTTGGAAATTTAAGAATTGCCATAGCATACGTAGGTATGGCTTGAATGACAACTTTTATAAGGATCTCTTCGCTCGCTTGATTAAGGAGATTTTCCCTCCAACCATCAATCTTAGCAAGAACTCTATCTTTGATCCAAGATAGAGTAGAAACTTTAGATCTACCCCATTCGCTAGGCAGGCCCAAGTATTTGCCGGGGTTCCCGGCATTGAATACCAAAAACATCAGAAAGCTTTCTTTGAAGATTTTTTGGGACAAATTTCCCAAAAAGCGGGCCAGATTTAAAAGGATTTAGTCTCTGTCCCGAAGCATTGGTGTAGGCATTTAAGATCTGGAGGATTTGGTAGCATTCCTCCTCAGAGGCCTTAGCAAATAGGAGAGAGTCGTCAGCAAATAGAAGGTGAGTCAACCGAGGCCCAGAGGGGGAGATTTGGATCCTTCTGACCCTCTCCATTCTGATGGCAGAGTGCAGCATATGGGATAGAACATTAGAGACAAGAATAAAAAGGTATGGAGAAATTGGGTCCCCCTGTCTAGGTCCCCATTGAGGGATTAGCCTCTGACTGATTTTTCCATTGATCTTGAATCTATAAGAGACCGTAGATACCAGTTCCGTTATCATTTGAACCCATAGCAGGCAGAAACCTTAGACTAGCAAGACGTTCTAAATAAAATTCCATTCAAGCCTATCATATGCTTTGCTCATATCCAATTTAAGAGCAACATGGCTCTTACTCACAGCTCCCTTTTGTTTAAGTGAGTGAAAAACCTCATGAGCAATAATAAGGTTGTCTTGGATGAGTCTAACCTCCACAAAAGCACTTTGGTTGGGGGAAATCAGCTCATTCGTGAATCCCTTGAGCCTGGAGACAATAATTCTAGAGATAATTTTATAGCTGAAGTTAAAACAGCTAACAGGTCTCAGTTGGTTGACACTCTTCGGCATAGGAACTTTTGCAGTTAGTGTCACCAGAGTTTCATTGATATCCTTGGAAAGCTTCCATGTATTGAAGAAAGAATGGATAGCCTTGCAGACATCTTCCCCAATAATATCCCAATTTTTCTGATAGAAAAGGCCATTGAGGCCATCTGGACCAGAAGCTTTATAACTGCCCAAGTGATTTAATGCCTTTTTTATTTCAGAGTCAGCCACCTTAGCTAGGAGTGACCGATTCATATCCTCTGTGACGATCTTTGGGGTAGCTTCCAAACATTCCTGAAATTGAGAAGTAGGCTCTGTAGAGAAGACCTCTTGGTAGTGTTGTAAGATGGCATGCATGATATCATCTTCTTGACCCTGAATCCAGTCACCATTAGAGTCTTTAAGCCTTTAGAGGTTATTTCTATCCCTCCTCTGAATAGTAGTAGCATGGAAGAATTTTGTATTCCTATCTCCATATTTAATCCACTTCAGCCTAGATCTTTGTCCCCAGTATATCTCTTACTGTTTCCACATATTTTCTATCTTCTTTCTCAATTCTTGGACTTCAGGCCAGTCCACCTGACCATAATTAAGACACCTATTAAGCTGCACTTTGAGCTTGGAGCTTCCCTTCTTCACTTAAAATGTTCAAATTACATCTACGCCTAAAAATAACCCAAACTAACCTCTTTTCTTTCCCCACCACCATTTCTCACCTCCATTACAACCTCCCCAACCTCCTACCTTCAGGTGTCCCTCCCATCCCCACCTCCCCTCAACCCATGCTTCCAGGCATTTAGGAGACGTTTATTTTTTCTTCTGCGATTACAAGCTATCAAGTATCTAGTTACCGAATACATTTTTTTTAAAAGCAAATTGGCATGCAAAAGCATTACAATAATGACTACAACCCCAACTAGGGTGGGACCATAATCATTATCTTAGTTACCGAATACGTACAATAACTAGACAATAAATGTTTTAAATACGATATCTGGCTTTAAAGCCGTCTGATATCTAATTACCAGATATGTAAGGTAATGCGTAAATGTATCCGATAATTAGATATTGGATTTTTTTTATTTGTTTAGAGATTTTTTTATTCATTCTAAAAATTGAATTTATCATCCTTTTTTAATTTATATATATATATATATGTCGATAAATATATTTGTTTATATTTTTTTAATATTGAACTCTTGATATAAAAGTATAATAAAAAATTATAGTAAATCGCACATACACACACAATATTATAATTTGTATTGCACGTAAATTAAATAGTTAAAACCATAAAAACATTACTTAAATGTGAGGGCATACGTCTATTCATTGCATAAATAGTCGTTACATACACCTATACAAAAAGTATACATAACAAGGAAAATTTATCAAAATAAATCACTATGTGGCTCTGGATCTCTTCCTCCTAATATGTGTCTTTTCAGTCAAGCGATTGGAGTTGTCATCAGGTGTTTGTCAACCATCATCTGTGCGATCTCGAAGACCTTCCTCCTGAAGCTCCCGTGCAAATAACAAAAAAATACTATTAGTGTCTAATCATCATATTCTAACAAGTGAAACACATAGAAACATAATTTGAACATACCTTTGAGACCTCAGCAGCTGGAGCCGACTCTGGTGTTGGAGCTGGTGCTGATGCTAAGTAGATGTATCAGTGGGAGATAACACTACAAGAAAAAGCGGGCATACCGACGGTCACACTCGTCGCACAGAAGAACGACTTTTCCGAGGGTTTTAGCCGTCGGTAATTCAAACTCGTAGTATGCCAAAGGTTATCGATGGCGACTGTCGGTAAAAGGCCGTCGGTATGCCCGCTTCTTTTCAAATACCGACGGGTTGGCCATCGGTATGTCAAGAAAAGGTCGTCAGTAATGTCACTTCTAACCGTTGATTTTACCGATGGGTTTTAGCCGTCTGTAGATTTAATGAAGTCGTCGGTAACCTCCGTTTACACCAGACTACGAGCCTTTCTCTCCCATTTTTCATTCTTTCCTGATGTTTCTATATTCTCTATTCTTTCCGACTCTGTCGCACTAGCACCCACCCTCCTTGAGTTGAATCACCCACCCTCCTTGCTCCATCTCGGTGCTCCATCTCTCGCGGCACTCCTTCACAGATCTCTCGCGGTGCTCCCTCACTGAAAGTCTGTGTTCTCCTCCCTCCTTCAAAGATCTGTGTTCCGAAAAACCCAAACCACGTCATACGATAGGCCACCGACCTCGCTGAAAAACCCTAGTTGGAACAACGGTTGGCTCTCGAAGATCATTGATCCCGCGCAGAGGCTCATCACTTATAGTGCCCACAGGCTCTTCTCCTCCGTTTTTTGCAAGCGCCTTCCTCCACTTCCTTCAGGTTTCTGTTATTTTCTTTTTGTTTTTCTCTTCCTTTTTATTTTTGAAATTAAATCATCAACTCATTTAATAAAATGAAGTTTCTGTCGTTTACAGGATTATTGGTTTAGATGTAGAGCTATTGACCGGTTCCCTTCTTACTGTTATATGATTATTGGTTTTTAAACAATACCCTTGTGTACATGATAAAAATGGTAAAATTTGTACACTTGAATCAGAATGTTTTTTGGCAATAGAATTTTTGGCTTGTGCGGTAATTTCTAAACCGAGAGTAAGATAGATGAGAAATTGGGGACAAAGGCTATGAAATTTTTTCTGTGTGCCCTCTGTTTTTTTTTTTAAATTGTCATAATAGTACTTGCTATGGTGGTTTGTTAGTTTAACTTTTCTATGTTTTTTAGGATTTTTTGTCCTTTTTGTTTTATATGCTTTTCTTTTTTGATATTGGAGTAACTCACATGATTCCATGTTTATCCTTTGTGGCCTTTTTTGACACAGAAATTGTTATGGACCGGTCCCGAGCCGAGTCCTAGTACGCTTGCCGACCTTGTATAGATTAGCTCGCCCCTTCCTTAGCTCGACGTCATCGTCGTTAAAATTGTACCAAGTCGGTCTCAAGGGTCTCAGGTCGAAGTGAATTTGTCGAGCCTCGGGTAGAAGGAACCGAAAGCTCATCCGTGCACGGTCGCCAAATATCGAGAAGAGATCACCAAATCCCGGTGCTCGTGGGAGGATTACTCAAGCGCGAATTCGGATCGGAGGTTTCCTTCCTTCCAAGCAACTCCTATATAAAGGGGCTAGACCCTGTGTTTGATACGCTCGACTTACCCTAAAACCCTAATACATCCTCAAGGCCGCTTCCCTCCAAATCCTGGCGTTTAACTTGGGCGCTTGAGTGTTTTTAGTACCACCACCGGTGCAGACTCGACCGGAAGGAGAAAACGCCCAACCCGAGGAGGAAGAGAACCCCCATCAATCCGCGGCATCAACACCTACCAATTCCGGCATCAACATTGGCGCCCACCGTGGGGGCCCAAACTAACCAGGCCTCAAGAAAACCCTAGTTGGATGGCGCGCACCAGTGAGCACGGCGAATCACGGTCGCCGCCCGCGAAGTCATCGTCACTCAGCGGACACCCACCACTAGACCCCGCTTTGGAGCTTCAGCGGAAAACGAGGAGTTAAGGCGCCAGATCGCGGAAGCGCGATCGCGAAAAAGACAAGGCCGAGACGCCTCGCGGACTAGAAGAGATGGCCAGGACTCGTCCCAGATCGAACGCATCCAGCGCCCACAGAAAGCCAGCGAGGTCACATCCTGGCGGTATGGCCAGAAGCAAACCCTCCGAAAATCGGGCTAACCTTGCTCCCCTTTGACGCCCGAAGGGTTATGGTCGACCTGGTCCCAAGCGGTTCCAAATCCCCAGCATGGACGCTTACGAGGGCAAGACCAGGCCCTCAAGAGCACATTACCTCCTTCAGCGAGATGTCGATCGACGCATCCGAGGGCTTGAAATGTCGGACCTTTCCCCGCACCTGAAGGGGCCGATGATGTGGTTCTCAACCTCCCAACGCTCCATCCGCTCATTCAGGTAACTCGCGAGCAATTCGTGGCAGATTCACCACGAGCCGAGCCTTCCTGAAACTCCACTTGCAGCCTGGTTTGACTAAACAGAGATCGGACGAGACGCCAGAAGTCCTTCATACAGGCGTTTCAACAACGAAGCGGCTCGAATCAGAAATCTCAAGACCGATGTGGCGCCCACGCCATAGTGTCGCGACTAAAACCTCGGTCCTTCTCGACTCCCTCGCTCGACCGCAGGATCTTTGGGACCGGTGAGACGCCGGCGATGGGGGTATATCAACATGGAAGAGGTTCTGCGCCAAAAGGGAAACCCGAATCGGGCAAGACAGAGTAGGATCGCCAGAGAAGCGGATAGAACGAGCGGCCTGAGGCGCGTAAGACTACGGAGGACGCGGTTCACTCCCTTGACCGTGGTAGGGCCGGTTCTTGAAGGAGGCTACACGCAACCTCATAACCTTGCCCTCGGAAGGGCTCCCACCAGATGGATCGCCGGAGATCTGCGAATACCACCGGATCTACCGGGCACACCACCAATGAATGTCAAGCGTGAAATAAAAATTGAAAAAACTCATACGGAAGGACATTTGGCGAAATGCGTGGACAAAGGGGATGGGGCAACCCCCAGGAGAAACGAAACAAATCGTAGAAGAACTCGTTCGCTTACCTACAGCCGATCGCCGGCTTCGGAGAGAAGGCGAAAGACGTTCACCCGCCCACAACGCGGAAGGGTCGAGACGAAAGGTACCCTCACTCAATTTAATTGCGGTGGTTTTGCAAAGCGAATCTAGCAACGGCCTGAGGAAACCCGAGATCCGCCAAATGACATCAACAGCGGCCCGCTCCGAGGCCTTACCAACCATAACCTTCTTCGGAGGGATTATCAGGAATAGATCGATGCCAAGACGACCCAATGGTGATCACCGTACACCTCGCGGGATTTAACGTCAGAGAGTACTCGTCGACCAAGGAGCTCGGCAGACGTGATCTCACAAAGAAGCCTCGACCGACCTGTTACCGAGAAGCTCGATTATCGTGCCCTATCGAGGTACGTTAGTCGGTTTTCAGGTGCTAAAGCTCGGGTGACCGGTACTTGACGTGTTGCTCACCTTCAGCGGACGTCGGGGTCAAGACGATCGAAGCCCACCTCCTGGTGGTAATGCTTAGCCGATTCACCGCGGACACCGCCTACAATATGATAATCCCGGTAGAAGCTGTCATCAATGGGATCGGCGCCATTGTCTCCACCCCATTTGGCGATGAAGTTCCCCCATCCGATGGGCGGATTGCTCACGATACAGACGCCGACCGTAAGGAGGGCGAGATGTGTTATTATGTCAACACCTGGCGGATGAGAGAAGAGGTCGACCCAAGTCGAATGCATGATTGACTCGACCCGGGGAGAAGTGATTTCCACGGCCGGTCTTGGCCGATGACATCAAAGATCAAGTAAAGAGGCGAGAGCATACGACCAGTGTACGAATCGGCCTCGCGAGCGGCGTCCCCGATCTGCTCCGCCGACAACGGATCTGCTTGCATAGGGCGGAGGACATGCCCAATAGACCTCAGTGGCCTGCCCAGCCATGCCATAGCACCGGCTTCGCCTCGTTGCTCAGCAAAAGAAGACTCAGGGGAAAAAAGCGGCAAAACGGAGAAGAGACATCAAAGCTCTTGAAAGTCGGGTTTATCGAAATCAAAGTACCCAACTTGGCTTTCCAACGTCGTCTTGGTCAAGAAGAGCAGCGGTAAGTGGAGGATGTGCGGACTTCACCGGCCTAAACAAAGTGCGCCATTTAAAGATCCATACCTCTTCCTAGCATCGATGCTCGTGGGCGGCACGTCAGGTACCGTGTGCTCCAGTTCATGGACGCCAGTACTCGGGTACAATCAAGATGCACCATTCGGCCGACGCGCCAAAGATGGCTTTCTTCATGACTCGAGACCTCCAACTTCTACAACGCCACTATGCCCTTTGATGCGGCAGAGCGAGGTCAACTTACCAGAGGATGGTGGGCGAGGTCTTCGCCCGAGCGGTCGGAAGACGATCGAGGTGTATATGGATATGGACGACATGGTGGTCAAAACCCCCCGGCCGAGGCACACTCACGGGACCTCCGAAGTGTTTGACATTATGAGAAATATGACATCGGCTAAACCCCGAGAAGTGCTCGCTCGGTGCTTTCGAGGCAAATTCCTGGGGTTCGCGATCACCCCTTGAGGCGTGAGGCCAACCCCGACAAGTCTGCCGAGCAAGCATGGAGATCGCGCGGCCGAGCTCTATCAAGGAAGTGCAAAGACTCGGTCGTGACGCGGCCCTTTCCAGGTTAAATTCGCTCCGACAAATCGCTTCACCGTGTACTCAGAAAGCGGCCGGTTCGAATGGACCGACGGCAGCGAAATGGCTTTCAAAAGCTCAAGGAGTTTCAAGCGTCTGCACCACCGGCCCCTTACACGGCCCACCAAAGGCCCTCCTCCTCTGCACCGGCGCCATCGACACCTCGATCAGCTGGCCTTAATAGAGAGAGGCTTCGGAAACGCCGGTTTACTTCAGTGAGCAAAGTCCTCCACTTCGGGCGAGCTAAGGTACGAAGGTGGAGAAACCGGGCGCTCCGATAGTGACCTCCACGAGAAGATTGAGGCCTTACTTTCGCTGCGGTGGTAATCAAACGGACGGACCCAATCGAGATCTGCGCAGGCTCGAACTCGGCAGGTGGAATGGTGGCATGGCCTGTAAGAACTCTCCGGCAATTCCAAATCGGTATGAGCCCGGAAGGACCCATCAAATCACAAGTTTTAGCCGACTTTATTGCGAGCTAACACCGCACCCTGGTCGTCTTCGACGCATATGTGGGACTCCTCCAATTCAAAGGCGGCGGAGGCAGAATCATCGTTGAAAGCCTCGCCGAATCGGCGTCGAGCAGCACTCAGGTTCCTATTCAAAGCTAGCAACAACCAAGCCGGTATGAGGCTTTATTACTCTGCCTCAAGCTCGCATATGGGAGCCGGGAGCCCAGACGCTCCGAAAGTCAAGAGCGACTCCCAACCGATGATCAACCAGGTCGAGCGGCGGTGTCGAGACGACATGCCCAAGATGCGCTCGTAAAGTCAACGCCCATGATCCGTAACTTCCGAGAGGTCCAACCGAGCACATCCCTCGAGAACAAAACAACAAGGCAGACCACGTAAATTGGCTAGTATGAAGACCGAGAGATACTCCATACGGTGGTCGTCCCAAACTTTGAGCACGAAACATCGCGGACAATGGAACTACGCAGTTGATCGACTCAGATTCTTGGATGAAGAACATCGTCAGTACTTGAAACAGGAGATTGCGACCAGGCAGAATCACGCTAGGTCCAACGGCAAATCCAGCGCCTACACTCTAATTCGGAGGACAGACTTTTACAGGAGAGGTTTCTCGCGCCACTACTCACTGCAGAGAAAGACAGATTCAGCACGTACGAGAGAACTACGTGAGGTATTTGAACCATCACGGAACTAGGACTCGGCAAATCTGGCAAATCCTACGAGCGGTTACCACTGGCCGACGCCAGTCGGATTGCCTAGAATACGGGGTAATGAAGTGCGACAAGTGCCAGATTCACCAAACGAGACCATCTTCCACCTAAGTCACCGCGAGTGGTCGCCCTGGCCTTTCAATACCTGGGCTTGACATATTGGCCCCTTTCCTCGCACCGGGCCACACTCAAGTTCATCATAGTCGCCATAGACTACTTCTCCAAGTGGATAGAGGCGCGTGCCGTAGCAACCACTCCGAGAGGTCAAAATTTGTCCGAAAAGCCTCGGTCACGCCACGGCTGGCTCTATACCATCATCATGCGATACGCTGACGCTCACCAAAGACAAATAAGCGTTCAAAGACTTCTCGCAAGGTTCAGGAATCCGACTCGCCTACGCCTCGTCGAGCATCCACGAAACCAATGGTGGTCGAGGTCGCAGGATTATCTCAATGGCCTCCAAGCAGCGGAGAGGACAAGAGTGGCGGATGATGAATCTGCGGTGCTATGGGCATACCACACCACCCCGGTCGGCTACAAATGAAACACCTTTAGGCTAACGTATGGGATGGAGGCCATGGTGCCGAGAGCTCTGGCCCACATCGGGCCGAAGAGAACACGCTGACAGCGGCCAGAGGAAGCAAGAGTCGAGCTCGATCTCTGGAAGAAACTTCTGAACTTGCGTGCAAAACTTTGCAACTAAACAAACACGTCGCCAAGCACTACAACTCCGCAGGTCCCATAACTTTCAAGGTAGGAGACCTGGTCTCCGAAAGTGGCGGCGAAAAGATGTAAAGCGTGGCAAACCAGTAGGTATACGGGAAGAGGCCATACCGCATCGAATCGTAACACCTACACGGGCATATACGGGCTAGAAGAATTATCCCGAAAGGCAATACCGAGGACCGAATGCCACGCACCTCAAGCTCTACTTTAGTTAAACAATTGTAAACGGATGACGTACTCTTTCCTTTGCAAACCCTTTTTCCCATGCGTTTTTGGTTTGGAAAGGTTTTAACGAGGTGCATCCTTTCTTTTCTTTCTTCCCGTTTAATATAAGTCAATCCCATTGCATTCAGGGTGTTTTAATATTGCATCTAGGATGTTTTAACTAAGTCATCGAGCCTGCTCCAAGGTCTTAATGGCGAGCCGGTCGAATCGACATAAAGGCTTGGTGGGCTCATCCAGCTCGACCCTGTGGTCCTAAAACCCAAGTCGGCGTAGAGGCTGGTGGGCTTGCTCGCAACCTCCCGTGGTCCCTAAAACCCAAGTCGATAGAGGCTTGGTGAGCTCGCTTTGCCAGCCACCCGTGGTCTTAAACCCAGTCGACATAAAGGCTTGGTCCTAAACCCAAGTCAAAGATAGAGGCTTGGTGAGCTCGCCGCAGCCGACCCTCAGTGGTCTAAAACCCAAGTCGCATAGAGGCTTGGTGAGCTCGCCGCAGCTCGACCCTGCGGGTCTTAAACCCGTCAAGATAAAGGCTTGGTCCTAAACCCAAGTCAAGATAGAGGCATGAAGCTCGCTCGCGGCTTCGACCCCTGCGGTTCCCGAGATTCGGTCGCGTAAAGTCCTCGAGCTCCAGCGACTGGCCATTTAAGGTCGATGTCGAGCTAAACAAGACCATTGTGGTTTCAAAGACACCATGTCAAAGATAAAAGGCGTCAGAGCTCAAACACGCAAATGACAAAGACTAACCCTGGGCTCCAAAATATCAAGTTGGCAAAGAGGCCCGCTAGCTCGGAAACCGCTTAGATGGGTCCAACCCACCTACTACTCACGACAAAGTTGCTCGACCACTCGGCAAGCAAGTCTCGGGACTTACTGGTTCAAAATCAACAAGCGGATCACTCCCCCATTCGATGTACTCATGCATCGGGTCAAAAAGAACAATAATATAGACTTTAACTTTTTCAAGTTAACAAGTCTAGGGGCTTGTGTTACGGGCGACCTCCGAGCCGGGCTCTAATCGATCACCAAGCCGAGCCGTCAGCTCTACACTTTACGCAAACTGGATATAGTTCTAGCGGTTGAGCCGCATCGGATGATCGGCGCGGAAGAGGAACTCGCGCAGGCGTCCCCATCGAGTCCATCACGTGGCGTAACGCCGAGTAAAGGTGCGACGCGTGGGCGTGACCCCTGGACAAACAAGCTTAGGACACACCCCGACCTTGGTGACTCGACTTCGGATCTGAGCCCAAAGGACATTGGATAGACCCTCCACCCTTTCGTGCGAAGAGTCTAGGGGCTTGTGTTATGGGCCAGGTCCGAGCCGAGTCCAAATGTCGGCCAAACCTTGTCTGGTCTAGCTCGCTCTTCCTTAGCGTCATCATCGCCGTTAAAATTGTACTAAGTCGGCGGGTCTCGGGTCGAAGAGCAATTTGTCGAGCCTCGGGTAAGAAGGCAACCGAGCTCATCGCACTAATTCGCCGAAATATCGGGGAAGAGATCACCTAAATCCCGAATTATCGTGAGGGATTACGCAAGGCAGAATCGGATCTGAGGTTTCCTTCCCTTCCAAGCAACTCCACTATATAAAAGGGCTAGACCCCCAGGTTTGATACTGACTTACCCTAAAACCCCAATACATCCTCAACCGCCCCTCCAAATCCTGTCTAACTTTGGCGTCGGAGTGTTTTGCAGGTACCACCACCCGGGCCGTCGGACCCTGAAGGAGAAAACGCCCAATCCCGAGGAGGAAGAGAACCTCGTCAATCCCGGCATCAACACCTACCAATTCCAGCATCAACAGAAATAGTACAAGAAGTGGGGGACAATCACTAGGAAGCAGCTACCTTTGTAAGGCATCCTTTGCCACTTCGCCGCGCCACCACCGCCCGTACCTCTAACACTACTCTGCGATCGAGGTTAGTTCGTTATGAGTTTTTATCGTGCGAGTAATTTTGTACGATTAGGAACCGTAGTTTAATTGAAATTTTGTATGATTGGGGACTGTAATTATAATTAGAGACTGTATGATTTGTGACTTTTACGTAAATTTGTATATTTAAGACTGAATTTTGTATGATTAGAGACTGTATAATTAGTGACTGTTATGTAATTTTGTATATTTGAAACTGAATTTTGTATGATTAAGGTTGTATTTAATTAGGATATATTTTAAATTATTTAATGAATTAGGTTGTATTTTTAATTAATTAAGATATATTTTAATTGAGATTGACTGATTAAAGATATGTGAATGATGAAGGATATGTGAATGATGTTATGACTATATGAGATATGTTGTCTGGTTGAGCTTTGGGTAAATGTGAATTACTTTTGTTTTGCACAATTGAGGAATGATATAAACTGTCGTAGCCGTAATATTGCCGTGCTGGAACCTTAGGGAAGATGAGTACCTAAGTTATATAATTTTCTAGGAACCTTGATTTTGTCAAAACTTGATCATAACGTGTTTAACGAACTAAAAGAAACTTAGGATTAGTTATGAATGTGTTTATGGCGTGGTATCGGAGGGTACAATCCCCTAGACATCAGCATGCTATGAGAAGGGTAAGGAGTACTGGAGGATGATTTGCAAAGAAAATTCTTGTTGAGCTCTCAGACAACTTAGGCCCGGCGGAGAAAAACTGATATTAAATTTTATTAAACATATTTTAATTAGTTTATTGTTTTATTTCTATGCTTGTTATTAGTATCGGAGAAAAGCCTTAGCTTCTCGTTTAAGGTTCAATATATTATTGAGTGCATGTACTCTTTTAGGGTACCACGTGTTCATTGTTTATTGAACCTTGAATTATCCAAGTCGGACAATTTGAGAAAAAACTTTTTCTTTACTCGTATAATAGTTGTTGCTTAATTCTTGTATCTTTATATTTGATGAAATTTTGGTTCGATTCATTTTCTTTTGTTCTCTGGGTGCATACTTGATTGCGGTATTCATAACTGCAATCATTTAGTGTACTCAGAGACCAATGGGAGATGCTGCCAAAATTTTGTCAAGTATAAGAGATGAAAATTAAGGAAGGGCTATTATACGAGTTCTGAAAAAGTTTTTTCTCGAATGGGATAGGGTCATACCATTTAAAGAAAGAGAGCGGTTCTAAGAATATCGTGCTGCTGAAATTGTCATTTTTTTAACATGCAAAAGATGGAATTTTTTCCTTCAAGTCGTAGTTGGATGTACGATAGGTTGTATCTGGGGAGGGGGTTTAAAACAATCTTTTTACGATGGGGTTGATCACTTTGTCCAAGCCGTAATGGCACATGAAGATTTCATAACTAACGGAGGGATTAGATGTCCGTACCTTAATTGCGATTGTAGAAGGATTAAGAGCCCAGGTCAGGTCATGCATCACCTGTATTCAGTTGGATTTAGGCCTAGTTACTGGATTTGGACTAGACATAGTGAAGAGTTGCCTCGGGTTGATTTTTGGGTTGACAATAATTGCACAGGTGCTTCAAGCAGTTGCGTAGATACGGGATATGGTGAGCAGATTGAATTGATGCAGGATATGGTTTGTGATGCCTTGGGGGTCAACGTATCATTCGAGGAGTAACAGTATGATGACATAGATGAACTTCCAAATGAGAGAGCACAAAAATTTTATAATCTCCTATTAGAAACAAATAAGTCGTTGTTTGAAGGGTCTGCTGACTCTAAATTATCAATAAGTGTGAGGCTTTTAGCTCTTAAGTCTAACTGTGGTGCTACCGATGTGTGCTTGAATCTCATAACGAAAATGGTGTTGGACTCATCACCTGTCAAAGATGGCTTTCCAAAAAGTTATTACGAGGCTAAAAGCTTAGTGTCCAAGTTGGGGTTAGAATCTAAAAGGATTGATTGTTGTGTAAAAGGGTGTATGTTATATTATGACAATGAATTCAGTAAAAATGATGGCACGCTGGTTGAATGCAAATTTTGTGGTAAGCCAAGGTATATTTCACACACTGATAATGGGAAGGGTAGACAAAAACCAGTTCCAGTGAAGGCATTGTTTTAATTGCCAATTATTCCAAGGCTACAGAGAATGTTTGCATAAACACAGACTGCAGGCAAAATGACGTGACACTATGAGAATAGAAGCACTTCAGGCATGTTGCGTCACCCATCTGATGGTGAAGCTTTGAAGCACTTTGATCATGTGCATCCCGATTTTGCAGCAAATCCACGTAATGTACGACTTGGGTTATGCTCTGATGGTTTTACCCCGTATGTTCAATCCACGGTGAAATCTAATTCTTGCTGGTGAGTTATTGTTACCCCATACAATCTTCCTCCCGAAATGTGCATGTCTAAGCCTTATATGTTCTTGACTTGTATTATACCGGGTCTAGATAATTCAAAAGATGGTATTGACATCTATTTATAGCCTCTCATTGACGATCTCAAAAGGTTGTGGAATGGTGTTTTGACGTATAATATTGCACGAAAGAAGAATTTTACAATGAGGGCAGCTCTGATGTGGACCATTAATGAATTCCATGCATATGGCATTTTGTCTAGTTGGGGTACTCATGGTAAAATGACATGTCCGCATTGCATGGAGCATACAAAGACATTTACCTTGAAATTTGGGGGGGGGGAAGAGTTCTTGGTTTGACTCACATCGCAGGTTTTTACCAGATGATCATCCATTTAAACGGAACAAGAACGCCTTTAAGAAGGGGGGAAGTTGAATTAGATGGCCCGCCCCCAAGGTTGACATCTGAACAGATTTGGAGCAGAGTTATGGAACTGCCAAAAATCACAGATTATGGTGAATTGGATCGATTTGAAGGATATGGACAATGGCATAATTGGACAAAAAGAAGCATTTTTTGGGATATGCCATATTGGAGAGATAATTTATTGAGACACAACCTTGATGTTATGCACATTGAGAAGAACTTTTTTGACAATATTTTTCTCACAGTGATGGACATCAGAGGAAAAAACGAAAGATAATGATAAGGCCAAACTACACTTACCACTTTACTGTAGGCGAAAAGACTTGCATTTGATGACTCGGTCGGATGGAAAAACCCTGAAACCTAAAGCCTGCTACTCTTAACTGCTAAGGAAGCTAAGTTAGTTTGTCGGTGGATAAAAGAACTTCGGATGCCAGACGGTTATTCTTCTAATTTGGTAAGATGTGCCGATGTGAGCAAAGGAACCATGATTGGGATGAAAAGCCATGATTGTCATGTATTCATGGAGTGTTTACTTCCTATTGCATTTAGTTCCTTGCCGTCAAATGTTTTAAATCCACTTACTGAACTCAGCCAATTTTTTTAACGATTTGTGTTCCTGCAACATTGAGAGAGGATGATCTTATAAAGATGGAGCAGAGCATACCAGTCATTCTTTGTAAGTTGGAGAGAATATTTCTCCCTGCTTTTTTTGATTCTATGGAGCATCTCCCAGTGCATCTTGCACATGAAACTAGGCTTGGTGGACCGGTTCATTATAGATGGATGTATCCATTCGAAAGGTAGTATAATAAAATATTCTTTAATATAAATATTCATTTGAAGGGTTAAATGTATCAATTTTGAGCAACCTTGTTATTTTATAGATTTATGGGTGACTCCAAACGATCGGTGAAAAATAAGGCCAGGGTTGAAGGATCTATTTGTGCAACTTACTTACACCGTGAAATAATCCATTTTTGTTCCCATTGTTTTACGAACTTCATGTTGACACCAACAAATAACAGGAATGAAATAGAAATTGAAAGTGAAAGACACCCGCTGGCCTTATCAGTATTTGGCCTTCCCAGTCGTCATGCTGGAAAGGAGTTGACTCACTAGTTAACGGGAGAAGAGTTCAAGTCAGCCCATGTTCACGTGTTGATCAACTGTACCAAAGTATCACCATATCTTACGTTTGTATCATTTTGACCACTTTCAATTTCTTTTATCCACAACTACTCATGATCATTTGTTTGATAATGACTTTTTTTTAAAGCAAAAGAAAGGAAAAGAGCCTCGTTAAAACCTTCTAATGCAAAACCCATGTTTGATAATGACTTGATCAGGGCATTCTTGTTAACTAAGCCCACAAGAGAACAAGACTCTTCTGCCTATATTCATGAATATTTCCCAACGTAGTTTATGAACCAGGTATGTATTTTTAATCCTATTTAAACTATTTATTGTTTGAAAATACAAAAGATTGTTTAAAAAAAGGAAGCATAATTTGTTTGCATATGGTGTATACGCAGGTGTACAGTGAGGCTGAATCCCCTAAAATCCAACACTTGAGAAATTTATCTCATGGTCCTAAATCACGTGTAAAAGAATGGCAGACGTTTTTCGTAAACGGATACAAATTTCAAACCCAGTCAAAAACAGAGGGGGGAAAACAATTAACAGCGGAGTTTATGTAAAAGGTGTCACAGATGGAGGTGAAGATGACTTCTACGGTGTGATTCAACATATATAAGAACTGACGTACAATACTTTAGACTATATTAAAAGAATAGTGCTATTTTATTGCAATTGGTTTGATCCGTCAAGAAGAGGCAGAAAAGTGGATCAAAAATATAATATTGTGGAGATTTGCATGAGCAGAAGATACCAAATGTTTGATCCATTTATCATGGCATAAAATGTAAGACAAGTGTATTATGTCCCTTATCTATCAACTCGAAGGGACAAACAAGGTTGGTGTGTCGCAATAAAGATAAAACCAATGGGTCGTATTGAAGCAGATGATCCACAGGAAGAAGTGGCTTATCAAGTGGATGAGATATCTCATGTCAATGTAGTAAATGAAGTGGAACCCATTTCTTGACTAAGTGACAATCCAATAACATATGAAGATGTAGATGGAGATGAGGAATTAAATGAAGAAGTGGCAGAACCATCAAGATCTGAAGACGATGCCGAAGTAGAGTGGGCAGAATGGGCAGAATGAGATTGTTTAACTTTTTACAATTATATAAATGTCTAACAATATATTTTAATTTGTTAGTTTTTTCATAGCTTGTTGTTTATTTTTATGGAATTCATTTTTAATATTGTTATGTTTAAATATAATATTTCATGACTGTTATTGTTGAATTGCTCTATAGACATAATTGGCATCAGGATCAGGATCTGACCCCCGACACCACCCACTGGTGGTAAAGGGAAGGGAAGGTCATCGCCATCGACCCCCCCAGTCGTCGGAGGCCGAACATTATTAAGCGTGACCCTACCGAGTATTCGACGTTGTCATCTACACAACGTCCGTGTACGTCTATGCCTACACAGCCTCTGGCACGTTCGACACCTACACAGCCTACAACACCTTCTGCACCGACACCCCCTTTGCCTGCCATTCACATCCCCAACCCGGGGTTCCAGCAGACACATGGCACTTCTAGTTCTCATGTTGTGCCTGAGACAGTGCTTGATGCTCATCAGTTCGAGCATGAGTATAGTACGGGCCATACACCTGATCAGACCGAGGTTGAGGAGGACAAGGTTGAGCAGCAGGAGGTTGAGGATCTTGAGATGCTACATGATGGTTGAGTTATTATCAGCCCAACTGGTAAAAGATAAGTATTTACATTTTTTTTGTCGAGTTATTAATAATTTACATATATATATATATATATATATTTGTTTGACATGTTTTTATTCTTCAGGTTCCTTCCCTCAAAGCCAGCTGCGAAGGCTATCACAACAACAACTGAGGAGAATTATTCGGCGTATTGGCCCACCTGGGGGACGATGAAGGAGGAGGAGCGGGATCATATGTTCAAATCTTTCGGAGTAAGTTGCAATTTTTATTTTATTGCATAACATTTTTTTATTTCATAAATTTCAATTATGTTTAATAATGTCTTATATTCATAAAGGAGAGATGTGCTTGGAGGGAAGAGGATGAGGAGCGGATCGAGAAGAACTTTCATATGAAGGCCTTCCACTGCCTCTCTAATATGCTTAGAGATGCCCGCCTCAGGGGACAGCCCCACTGAATAGGGAATCATATCTGGCAGAGACTGGTAGAGCACTGGCGCTCCCCTGAGTACAAATCGATCTGCGAGAAGGCAAAGAAGAACAGAGCCTCTGAGAAGGGTGGGAGCTTGTACACCGGAGGTTCAATCAGTCAGGCGCAGCACGCAGCTCAACTTGTACGTGTTATATTATTATTATTATTATTATTATTATTATTATTATTATTATTATTATTATTATTATTTATGTTTTTCTATTAATTATAATTACAGTCGAAGAGGTTGGGTAGAGAAAAACAGTTGCACGAGCTCCATTGTGCAACTCATATTAGGAGGAGTACCAGTGATTTCGTTGATGATCGATCGAGGCGGACCCAGGTAATTATAAAATACAATGAATTTTTTTTTTAATAATGTTTATATTGTTTTCTTACAAAAAATTTTTTTGACTTATTTGTTTATGCATGACAAGAGGAGTTTGAGGCGAGGATATCTCAGATTAGATCTCAAACATCATCATGTTTCCCATCTCAGAGCCTTGAGGATCTATTTGCACCGCTCAGGGTTTGGGCAGATATTGTTGGCGGCAAGAAGAATAGTCGCCTATACGGTGCTGGAGACCATGCCAGCAACTACAAGAAAGGGACCAGCCGCCTCCACATCTGAGAATCATCGAGTAGTAGTGTCAGTCATCGCTCTACCGCGGATGAGCAGGAGTTAGCCAAGATGAAGCGGAGACTAGCAGCTTCCGAGGCAGAGACCTGTCGGACGAACGCAATTTTGACTCAGGTGCTAGAGCGACAGGAACAGATGTACCAGATGCTAGCTTACCAGCAGCCTCAGCCTTATCATCAGCCGCCTCCCCCTCTGCCTCTTGGTACTGATGATGTCGAGGACTCGGATAGTTTAGAGCATCTCATGCATGATCAGGACTATCAGGATTATTAATGTTGTTTGTACTTATTCTTTTTTATATTTTGATATTCTTTGGATATTTTTTTTAATTTATATTACGTTTCTTTTTTACTTTTTATTTTTAATTTACGTTATCACATTTCTTAATATGGAATAAATTAATAATTAAATAAATAAATAAATAAATAATAAATACATAATTTTAATTATTAAATAACTAAATAAATAATTCTTTAAATTAAATAAATAAATAAATAAATTTAATTAAATTCATAAGTAAATTAATTTAATTAAATAAATTATTTAATTCATTAAATTAATTAATTAAAAAAAACTCAACAATACCGACGACCTAACCCGTCGGTAATTACCGTATCTTATTACCGACGACATTCCACCGACTACATATGCCCTCGGTAATTCCGACGGCTACAGTAAAATCTGTCGGTAATTGTTTGTGACGACCGTTTTACCGACGGCCTTGAGGCAGTCGGTTGGCCGTCAGTAAATTTGCTTTTCCGACGGTTTTTCGGCATTAGCGACGGCTTTTGGCCATCGGTACATTGCGTTTTTTTGTAGTGTAATGAGGAACCATCGTCGATCATATGGTTATCAAACTCCAACTACCTCCGGTCCATCTCAGTTTGAATGACCGACTGAAGTCAAAGATCACGTGGTGACTCGGGTATGCACTGCACGTGTCCAAACTTCTGCAACACACTATTCTGTAAGTGGTAGGTGCATCATATGACTGACCTTGATGAATCCTTTGAATAATGATATGGACTCAAATGGTCTTGTTGCTCTGTGGTCCACAGACCTCATCCAGCAAACGTCGGTTATAGCCAACTCATCCAACACTTGTCGGTGTGGCTCCACCAGACCCACACCCCTAATCAATTTCTAGCGACTAGCTCGGGGTTGTGCCTCATTGTAGTCAGGCTCGATCCCCTTGATCTAGTTGCACTCTTGACGTGCATCAAACATGGTGATACCTAACAACTCATGCATCCAAATGACACTTGTCTCCCTATCCAAGTACATCGAGGGTCACCATCATCATCCCGACTGGAAGGTGGAAGCTATAGGTGTATGTCTGCCACATCTCTGCAAATGCAATCAACAACCCCTTGTCCATGATCGTGTAGTATCAGTTGGTGAGTTGTTCTAGTAGAGACTCATTCATTATCGCATGAATCTGTTGATAAGGCTCAAAGGCCTTCCCACTGCTTCCATGGTTTATTACTCTCATTGAACCGCGATCTTGGAACCATAAAAATAGGCGTTACGTTCATTCAAATATCAAACGAAAACAACGTAATCAAATATTCAAACATTAACTCACCTGGTCTCTCCATAACC
Organism: Calophaca sinica; assembly: GCA_037113605.1. NCBI lineage: Eukaryota > Viridiplantae > Streptophyta > Magnoliopsida > Fabales > Fabaceae > Calophaca > Calophaca sinica. Next base: position 16,428,789 of record CM073737.1, read on the forward strand.
GGGTGACAATATGGTCACCATATGTGATGAGGAATGAGGTCGCCCAATAATAACTTTGGCAAGGCTGCAACATCCTTAGGCACCAGCTCCTGAGAGGCAGCTTAAGGCGCATCTGACACTGCATGTGCAGGTACCTCCCCCCGCACCTCATCCGACAACACCTCATCTGCTATTTGTAAAGGCACTTTAGGCAGAGGTTCCTGACGCTAATGCTGCTAAAGGGCAGCCTAACATTCATGCTCCCGGTGTGTTGAGGTCGTCGACCCTTGGCAAATGTTGTGAGCCTCGATTGTAGTTGGAGTGTCCCCTTCATGCATGCCATACCTATAGAAAACACAACTTTTAAAAGGAAGTATCCAGATAAACACAATATATATGTCAACAAAACATGCACGTACAATATCCTTTTGCGGTTGATTCCGGGAACTTGATCCCAGACATGCAACTGTGTTTCAGTAAATTTTGCACGTTTGATATCTTGTTCCGGCTACAAGATATCGTACGTGCACTTCTTTTTTCAGGTATTTTTCACGTCTGATATCTTGTAACCGGTTGATCTCGAGAACAAGATACCGAAAAGTTTGAAAACCCATAAAAGATAATGTGCGAGAAACTTACCTGTGATGATTCAACTGAGAACGATAGATAGACGACGAGAGACACTTTGAGTGAGAGAGAAAGGAGTGATAGTGAGAGGCATAGGGGGGAGAGAGAGACTAAAAGGGACAGAGAGAAACCAAAGGAAAGGGAGATGGGAGTGGGGTTCTTGGACGTGAGAGAGAAGAGTGAGAGAGGTGAAAGTGGGGTGGGGAAGGCGATGGGATAGGGTTTAAGTAACTAGGGGTATTTTGATCTTTTTTTATTTGGAAGGGGAGGTGGCAAAATGAAATTGAGAGGTGCCTTTAACGAAGGCCATTATGAATCATGAAGAGTTTCGATAACATTCCTGGTTCTTCATCAGTTAGGAGCCCAATTCTAATTGGGATTTTAATTAAGTTTAATTTCCAACATCTATCATTAAAATTGACTTAGTCATTAGTACTTTCAAGAATCAAGATGTTTGCTAGCTTTGCAATGTCTTCATGTTGAAGAGGTTCGACTACAATGCCAGTTACCTTATCTTCAAGCTTGGCACATACTATTCTCGACTTACTGTTGGTGTAAGCCCTAGAGGCCAATGTTTTCCTTTGAACTTAGAATTTGTATCATGCTATTATCTATGATATGAGGCATTTTAGTTATTATTTTATTTTAATGTAATGAAGCCCTTGAGTAAAAGTTTGATTTTAATAGAACATCGAGTAGATGACTCGATTGTGAGATATTATAGAACTTTACTCTTCAACATCCGTAGTCGAGTATTGTTATTATTAAGGGCAATACTAATACATCACGACTATTATGTGTGTGGACTGATGACCACAACTCACAGGTAATAGATATGAGATATCAGGTCACTACAAAGGTACGCATTAGGGTAATTGTATACTGGATTGACCCGCCATGAGAATACTACATAGTGCATTATGTAAGTGTCATAAGTTATTCTCATAGTGATAGTTTTGTATGCCACCCTTCGATCTGAAACCACTATGGTCCTGTTTTATTACCTTCAAACGTTGTTTGTAACAGGACAATTATAAAGTTGGTTACTAGGTACTCCACGAGTCATGTAGAGGGACATGAGTGACCTAGATGGGATTTGCCCCTCCTACATAGCAGGAGTAATATCTGTGGGCCCCTTGATAGAGTACGACTGTAAAATGCATGGCCATACTGAAATGAGTCAATATGAGATATTGATCATATTTGTTGTTACTAAGTCTGCTTAGGCATCAAAGAATATAATGTTGAACTATACAAGGGTGACACATACTATGCCTTGTGTTCATTATAGATATATGGGCAAAAAGGGTAATTATACACATGATCATTATCACAGAAAGGTTACGTCAAATCACTGACATTTTCATTACTTGGGTAGCAGTGATGTGTTGCTAGACACCGCTCTCTGTTTATAATATTAAATAGTGATTTAATATTATTGCCAATGTTGCAGGAACCTACAGGGTCACATACGTGAGAACAGATTAATGGGAGATTAAAGATAAATGAGTCAAACTCATTTTATTCAGCGGTACGCTCTTATAACACACCAGCGTAAGTCAAGAAACGCAGCACACAGTAAGGTACAGTGCGCTAGGTCAGTCATAGGTGGCTCTATAAATAGAACACTTAAGCTGAAGTCCTGACACGGAAGTGATACCTAGCCGTACAACTTGTGTCTGAATCGAGATTGCCGGTTCCGTTTGTCAGCTAGCACTATGGACGGTGGCCGCTCCCATTCGAGGTCTGTTCGTGTGGACTACGTAGAGACGTTGTCAACTGTACAACGTTCGTGTTCATCTTCAGCTTTTGTCTGCAAAGGTTTGTGCTACAACAGATAAATCACATAATCCCTGAATCATGCTTATTCGTAAGGATTCTTGGAAGGAAAATTTTAATTTTTCTGCTGCGTTTAATCTGTGTTTGTTGCGCGATTTCCCTACACTTACTTCTAGCAACATATTGGTGCTGGGGACATATATAAAGGAAGTGTATAAAAGATGAAAGCATAATACACTGTCATAAAAGTGTTAACTCTAGTTCTAGTCATATACAATCATAATGGATGGTCATAATTATATTTAAAAAATAATAATATTGACTATCCATATTCGATTTTAGTGCGTTAAAATTGACTCTTTTTATAAAATATAAATCCTTTCGATTTCTCTCAAAAGAAATGGACAGCTTCATTATTATAGTTTTGGGTGTATAAAGGATACAAAATCACATTCCAGAATATTTTTTTTGGTGGCCAACAGGGGGTTACAGCCCTTGAGGAAATAACAAATAAAAAACCTCTAGGAAACCAAGTTCCAGCAACATCTGCCATGCAGACATACAAAACAAAATCAGGAATACTACTAAAACATCTGCTACAAGAATCAGGACTGAGCCCAAACTTGGCTAACCCATCCGCCACTTGATTGGCCTCCGTGAAGATATGTGAAATCACCACCTCACCAACACTACTCATAAGGGATCTGATATCAGTAACTAACGAAAAAAGGGGGTGTTACGAAGAGCACCCCGACTGAATAAATTTAATAGCCATCATTGAATCTGACTCAATGATTACTTTATGAAAACCCTTACTCAAGGTCAATGAAAGTCTCGTGTATATCGCCCATAGCTCCGCAGCTGTAATAGAGCAAGGCCACAGTCTAGATTAGGGGTGGGCGTGGGTCAGGTTGGGTTGGTTTTGGAGTATTTGAAGACCCAACCCAATCAACTAAATACTGGTTGGGTTGGGTTGGTTTAAACGATTTTTTTTTTGCGTAATCCAAACTAACCCAACCCGTCCTCATATGGGTTGATTTGGGTTGGGTGATCGAGTTTATTATTAAAATATTTATTTCTCAGAAAAAATTGAGAAAAATTCAAAAAATAGAATAAAAACCCATGGTTGCATAAAAAGCACAATTGATCTTAATTTGGAGTAAAATTTCCACTAACATTATAGCATCAAGTGAAATAAAAACAAAACAAAATTTATGTGTTTATAAATTACGTCTTCGTTCATACGGTATTAGTCAGTATATGCGTTTAATTACATGCAGTTAGTTGGGTTGGGTTGAGTTTGCAATCTTCTGACCCGACACTCAACCCATAGGATTTGTGTTTGCTTTTTTTAAAATCGACCCAACCTAATGACCCAACCAACCCGAATTGTATGGGTTGGGTTGGATCGTAGGTCGGGTTCATGGGTCGACCCGTAATCGTGCCCACCCCTAGTCTGGATGTAAACCCACAGATAAAATCACCACCGCACCCCCGAAGCACACTGCCAACCGAAGCCATGGTGCCTTGTTGGGACACAACACCATCACAACTCAGCTTAATCTCCAATCTTCATCAGGAGGAACCCACCTAACCGAACTAGGCTCACTCGGCGATTTACCAGCACTGCGGAGGAGCATATTAGCTTCCCAACTCTGCATAATAGACTGACAAGCGATCAACACCCCCCGAATCTGCACACTCTCAGTCACCGTCCTCCCCTCGAAAACCTTCTCATTTTGTTGACGCGAAATATGAAGCACAGCAACACAAAATATTAAGTTCCACTTGAAACCGTGATGGATCGCTTCATTTTCCAAATTAAGGTCCAACCACTGATCAATGTCTGAGAACCAAAAATCTGCAGATAATGAATTCTCTCCCAACTTCAACCACAAATTAGAGACCTCACCATAATCTGTAGTCATATGAAAAATTGACTCTTCCACCACACCACAAACCGGGCAATCACTTGACGAATCAAAACCCCTTTTGAATCTTGCCCAATTCGTCAACAGCGCAGATCTAGAGAGCTTCCACAGATGAAAACGGTATCTTTCCAGCCCACTCCAAGACCAGATTCGCTTGTAAAGCTTCGACAGCGGATTCTGATCAATCCCCAGAAGAAAATCGTGAGCTGAGGAACACTACAAGAAATCGCGGGATTACCGACGGCCAAAAGCCGTCGGTAATCCACAAATACCGTCGGTAATAAAAAAATTCCGACGGATTACCGACGGACTAATGTCCGTCGGTAAAAATCTTTATCGCAAATACGTCTGCAAGCGGCTTTAACCCGTCGGTAAATTTCCGACGGTTTTAACCCGTCGATAATTCCGATGACTTTTCCGACGGCTTTAACCCGTCGGTAAATTTCCGACGGCTTCTCCGACGGTTTTAACCCGTCGATAATTCCGATGATATTTCCGACGGCCATGACCGTCGGTAAAGTCGGAGTTTAAATTTTTTTTTTCAATTGAAAATTGTTTAAATTTTCATTAAAAAATTATTTAATTTTTTAAATTATTTAATTTTAATTTCTGTAATAAATTTAATTTATTTATCCACTTAATTAACGATTACTAGTTATCACATTTAATTATTAATTTATTCATGTATTTAAAAATGTAATGCGATAACATAACTATAAAACAAATTAAAAAAAGCGTAACAAATAAATAAAAAATTCGATTTAACAAAACAAAGAATAAAAAATATCCGAAAATATAAAAAATATCGATACAAATATAACTAATAGTCACGATAATCATGATCATGATCACCATCTGCATCATCGACATGATCACCGATACTATGAGGCGGAGAAGCGGTGGAGGAGGCGGTGGCGAGCTAGCAAATGGTACAGATCCTCCCCATTTGCGGCTTTGAGCCAACATGGCGGCCGTCGGCGTGAAGCCTCCTCTGGCTGGGCGGCGCGATCCGCTGCTCGACGCCAATTCTTTGTTGCTCGGCCGCCATGGCCCGCTTCAACTCTGCTATCTCCCGCTCATCCGTGGCGGCCACGGCTGGATGACTCTCGGCCAAAAGCGGTGGGCCCGCTTTCTTGTAGTTCTTTGGCAAGGTCGCCCGACCGTATAGGCGACCCTTCTTCTTGCCGCCAACAATATCTGCCCAAACCATCAGCGACGCAGCTGGATCCTCTGGGCTCGGAGACGGGGAACATGGGCAGGGCTGAGAGCTAACCTGACTCATCCTCGCCTCAAACTCCCCCTGTCAAACATAAACAAATTAGTCAATTTCAGTTGTAATAAAACAATATAAACATTGTTAAAAACTATTCATTATGTTTTATAATTACCTGGTCCGCCTCGACCGCTCATCCACAAACTCACCTGTACCTTTCCTAATATGAGTTGCACGATGGAGCTCGTGCAATGAACCTCCCTTTGCAATCACGAGATCAGTAATTATTTAATAAAAAAGCTTAACTAATAATAATAATAATAATAATAATAATAATAATAATAATAATAATATAAAACATACAAGTCGAGCGTCTTTGCTTGGTAGCCAGAACCTCCAGTATGCAAGCTCCCACCCTTTTCAGAGGCTCTATTCTTCTTCGCCTTCTCGCTTACCGCCTTGAACTCAGGGGAGTTCCAGTGCGCTTGTAGCTACTGCCAGATCTCATCTCCTATCCAAGTGGGCTGCCCATTGAGGCGGGCATCTCTAAGCATATCAGATAGGCGGTGGGAAGCCTTCATATGGAAGTTCTTCTTGATCTGCTCCTCCTGCTCTTCCTTCCAAGAAACCCTCTCCTGTATGAATATAATACGTTATTAAAAATAATTGAGATTCATGAAATAAAAAAATAATACGCAACAAAAAAAAACAACTTACTCTGAAAGAATTAAACATGTGCCTCCGCTCATCCACCGTCAGCGTCCCCCAGGTGGGCCAATAGGTGTGGTAATTTTGCTCAATTACTTCCGTGATAGCCTTCGCGGTGGCTTTGTGGAAGGAATCTAAACAATAACAACATACCAAACAAGTTAAAAATATAGGTTAAACTGTAATTTTCGTCCCTTATCCTTTTTTTTTTAGTTTTCATTTAAGTCCATTAAGTTATAAAAATTACTTCAATTTCGTCCTTTCTTTTTAATTATTCTTTTTTTGTCTTAGTCGAAATATCATCTTACACGTGGCGGTTTATTTTATTTTATTTTATTTTTACTTGCGTGTCGGATGGTGATTCGTCTAAGAAAATATGAATAAATAAGCGAAAAGACGAAATTGATGTGATTTTTGAAGTTTAAGGGACTTAAATGAAAACTAAAAAAAGATAAGGGACGAAATTGAAAACTAAAAAAAAGATAAGGGGCAAAAATGTGTATTCAACCTACATACTCACCCTCTACCAACTGGCCTGATAGCAACTCGGCCATCATGCAGCATCTGAATATCATCAACGACCTCCTGCTCATCCTGCTGCTGCTCAACCTCCTCGTCTCTTTGAACCCTGTCGATCGGTGGTAGCCCACACTATACTCCTGATCGGACACATGAGTGTCGGGCACCGTCTCAGACACAAAATGAGAGGAAAAAGCGGCAAGTGTCTGCTGGAACCCTGGGGTGGGCATCATGTAAATGGGTGTCGATCACGTAAGGTCTGCATCTTTGTGTAGGTGCCCAATGTGACGTAGAGGCTGCGTAGGGGCGAACTCATTTGGAGCCTGTGTAGGGGTAGATGTATGCGGACGCTGGGTGGATGACAACATCGCATAGCCAGCATCATCAATCCTAATAATGTTGGGCCTCCGACGATGAGGGGGTCGGCAATGATGCCCTTCCTTCCGCTGACCACTTCTTTGGGTGGTCGGGCCTGAACTGAACCTCCCGATGCCATATATGTCTATAGAGCAATTCAATAATAATTGATCATGAAATATTATATTTAAACATAACAATATTAAAAATGAATTCCAAAAAATAAACAAGTTATATGAAAATAAGCGACAAAATAAATTATGTTGTTAGACATTAAATTCTCTAATTGTAAAAAGTTAAACAAATTTATTACGCCCATTACGCCCACTCTGCTTGGCATCGTCTTGAGATCTTGATGGTTACGCCACTTCTTCATTTAATTCCTCATCTCCATTTACATCTTCATATGTGATTGGATCGACGCGTAGTCGAAATGGGTTCAACTTCGTTTACTACGTTGACATGAGACATCTCATCCACTTGATAAGCCACTTCTTCCGTGGATCATCTCGCTTCAATGCGACCCCTTGGTTTTGTCTTTATTGCAACACACCAACCTTGTTTGTCCCTTCGAGTTGTGGATAAGGGACATAATACACCTGTCTTACATGTTGTGCTATGATAAACGGATCAAACATTTGGTATCTTCTGCTCATGCATATGTCAACAGTATTATATTTGCGATCCATTCTTGTGCCTCTACTTGACGGATCAAACCAATTACAATAAAATAGCACTATTCTTTTAGTATAGTCTAAAGTATTGTACGCCAGCTCATATATATGTTGAATCACGCTGTAGAAGTCGTCTTCACCTCCCTCTGTGGCACCTTTTACATAAACTCCGCTGTTAACTGTTTTTTTTCCCTCTGTTTTTGACTGAGTTTGAAATTTGTAAATCACATTTAAATACGTGTGCCATTCTTTTACACGTGATTTAGGACCATGAGATAAATTTCTCAAGTGTTCGATTATGGGCGATTCTGACTCGCTATACACCTGCGTATACACATGCACAAGTGATTTAGGGTTCCTTTTTGCAAACAATCTTTTGTATTTTCAAACAACAAATAGTTGAAATAGGACTAAAAATACATACAGCTCATAAACCACGTTGGGAAATATTCATGAATATAGGCAGAAGAGTCTTGTTCGCTTGTGGGCTTAGTTAACAAGAATGCCCTGAACAAGTCATTATCAAACAAATGATCATGAATAGGTGTGGACTAAATAAATTGAAAGTGGTCAAAAGTATACATACGTAAGATATGGTGATACTTCGGCACAGTTGATCAACATGTGAACGTGTGCTGACTTCCAATCTTCTCCCGTTAACCAGGACTTCAGCTCCTTTCCAGCATGACGACCGGGAAGGCAAAACACTGATAAGGCCAGTGGGTGTTTTTCACTTTTAATTTCTATTTCATTCCTATTATTTGTTGGTGTCAGCATGAAGTTCGTAAAATAATGGGAACATAAATGAATTGTCTCACGGTGTAAGTAAGTTGCACAAATAGATCCTTCAACCCTGGCCTTATTTTTCACCGACCGTTTTGAGTCACCCATAAATCTACAGAATAACAAGGTTGGTGATCAACATTTCAACATTTAACCCGGGGCAGTGAATAATTATGTTAAAGAATATTGGATTATATTACCTTTCGAATGGATACATCCATCTGTATTGAACCGGTCCACCGAGCCTAGCTTCATGTGCAAGATGCACTGGAAGATGTTCCATAGAGTCAAAGAAACCAGGGGGAAATATTCTCTCCAACTTACAAAGAATGACTGGTATGTTCTGCTCCATCTTGATAAGATCATCATCTCTCAATGTTGCAGAACACAAATCTTTAAAAAATTGGCTGAGTTCTGTAAGTGGATTTAAAATATTTGACGGCAGGGAACTAAATGCAATAGGAAGTAAACATTCCATGAATACATGACAATCATGGCTTTTCATCCCAATCATTGTTCCTTTGTTCATATCAGGACATCTTGCCAAATTAGAAGAATAACCGTCTGGCATTCGAAGTTCTTTTATCCACCGACAGACTGACCTAGCTTCCTCAACAGTTAAAGAGTAACAGGCTTTGGGTTTCAGGGTTTTCCCATTCGACTGAGTCGTTAAATGCAAGTCCTTTAAACTTACGATAAAGTGGTAAGTCGATCTGGCCTTATCATTGTCTTTCGTTCTTCCTCTAACGTTCATCACGTGAGAAAACATTGTCAAAAAGTTCTTCTCAATGTGCATAACATCAAGGTTGTGTCTCAACAAATTATCTTTCCAATACGGCAAATCCCAAAAAATACTTCTTTTAGTCCAATTGTGCCATTGTTCATATCCTTCAAATCGATCCAATTCACCAAAATCTGGGATTTTTGGCAGATGCATAACTCTTGTAAAAATCATTCGGATGTCAACCTCGGGGGCGGGCCATCTAATTCAACTTCCCCCTTCTTGAAGGCGTTCTTATTCCGTCTAAATGGATGATCTGCTGGTAAAAACCTGCGATGTGAGTCAAACCAAGAACTCTTCCCCCCAAATTTCAAGGTAAAGGCCTTTGTATGCTCCATGCAATGGGGACATGCCATCTTACCATGAGTACCCCAGCCAGACAACATACCATATGCAGGGAAGTCATTAATGGTCCACATAAGAGCTTCCCTCATTGTAAAATTCTTCTTTCGTGCAACATCATAAGTCACAACGCCATTCCACAACCTTTTGAGATCGTCAATGAGAGGCTGTAAGTAGATGTCAATACCATCTGTTGGATTATCTGGACCCGGTATAATACAAGTCATGAACATATAGGGCTTAGACATGGACATATCAGGAGGAAGATTGTATGGGGTAACAATAACTGGCCAGCAAGAATAAGGTTTCGCCGTTGATTGAACATATGGGGTAAAACCATCAGAGCATAAGGCAAGTCGTACATTATGTGGATCTGCTGCAAATTCGGGATTCACACGATCAAAGTGCTTCCAAGCTTCACCATCACATGGATGTCGCAACATACCTGAAGTGTTTTTATTCTCATAGTGCCAAGTCATTTTGTCTGCAGTCTGTGTTGACGCAAACATTCTCTGCAGCCTTGGAATAATTGGCAAATAAAACATTGCCTTCCGTGGAACTGGTTTTTGTCTACCCTTCCCATTATCAGTATGTGACATATACCTTGGCTCACCACGTAATTTGCATTCAACCGGCTATCATTTTTACCAAATTCATTGTCGTAATATAACATACACCCTCCGACACAACAATCAATCCTTTTAGATTCCAACCCCAATTTGGACACTAAGCTTTTAGCCTCGTAATAACTTTTTGGCAAACCATCTCGATAGGTGACGAGTCCAACATCATCTTAAATGCGAGATCCAAGCACACATCCATAGCACCACAGTTGGACTTGAGAGCTAAAAGTCTCACACACATTGATAACTTAGAGTCGGCAGACCCTTCAAACAACGGCTTATTTGTTTCTAACAAGAGATTATAAAATCTTTGTGCAGTCTCATTTGGAAGTTCATCTGTGTCATCATAATGTGGCTCCTTGAATGATACGTTGACCCCCAAGGCATCACAAACCATATTTTGCATCAATTCAATCTGCTCACCATATCCCGTATCTACGCAATTACTTGAAGCACCTGTGCAATTATCGCCAACCCCTAATCCAACCCGAGGTAACTCTTCACCATGTCTAGTCCAAATCCAGTAATTAGGCATAAATCCAACTCTCTGCAGGTGCAGCATGACCTCTCCTGGGCTCTTAATCTTTCTGCAATCGCATTTAAGGCACGGACACCTAATCCCTCCATTAATTTCGAAATCTTCGAGTGCCATTGCGACTTGAACAAAGTGATCAATCCCATCGCAAAAAGATTGTTTCAAACCCCCTCTTCCCGGATACAACCTATCATACATCCAACTACGATTCGAAGGAAAAAATTCCATCTTCTGCATGTCAAAAAAAAATGACAATTTCAACAGCACGACATTCTTACAACCGCTCTCTTTCTTTAAATGGTATGACCCTATCCCATTCGAGGAAAAACTTTTTCAGAACTCGTATAATAGTCATTCCGTAATTCTCATATCTTATACTTGACAAAATTTCGGCAGCATTTCCCATTGGTCTCTGAGTACACAAAATGATCGCAGTTAGGAACAAGGCAATCAAGTATGCACCCAGAGAACAAAAGGAAATGAATCTCACCAAAATTTCATCAAATATCAAGATACGAGAATCAAGCAACAACTATTATACAAGTAAAGAAAAAGTTTTTTCCCAAACTGTCCGACTTGGACAATTCAAGGTTCAATATACAATGAACACGTGGTATCTAAAAGAGTACACGCACTCAATAATATATTGAACCTCAAACGGGAAGCTAAGGCTTTCCTCCGATACTAATAACAACAATCAAACATCCATTTCATCAATAATTAAAAAGTAACATGTTGAAAGTTGACATCCTCTTAAAGGATAGAATTAAACAAGCATACCGACGGCAAGGGAAGCATAAATCCTTTTAACAATTTTTGTTTTCATAGTGGTTTGGCTTGGTATATGCCATGCAATTAGAGCTCCTATATGGCCACATCTACTGTGAATACATGCCTTGACAGGATGGTTTTGATGATTGACAAAAGGGAGTTTTGCAAATAGTCAACCGTGCAAAAAGTGGAAAAGAATACCAAGACGCGTATCAAGAATGATAGTTTCTCAAGTCTTTGGGTTTTGGGTATTTATTTATTTTTATTAAGACTATTTGTAAGTAGTAATAAAAAGCTCTCAATTAAAATAAAATCACACACTCACAAAATGATTTTTATTCTAAAATTGATTTTATGATAATTTTTCCTAAATTATTTTTAGGCACAAAGTATTTTGAAAAATTCTTAAGTTGTATTCAAAATATTGTTTGGAAAATATTTAAGTTTTCTTTGGAAAATATTCTCCGTGTCGAGCAGTGATATTTTGACATGCAAGTCGTGTGCCGAGCTGAGGTCGCGCGCCGAGCTGTGTGGAGAGGTCGTATGCCGAGCTGTGAGGAGGTCGCGTGCCGAGCTGTGAGGAGGTCGCGTGCCGAGCTGTGAGGAGGTCGCGTGCCGAGCTGTGAGGAGGTCGTGTCTGTGCCGAGCTGTGAAGAGGTCGTATGCCGAGCTGAGGAGGTCGTATCTTAGCTGGGGAGAGGTCGTATGGAAATACGATGTCGAACTCCAAGTGTGTCCGAGAATCATTTCCGCCTCAGTGTTTTCAAATTCTTCATAATCAAAGCATAGCAGGCAGATTTCCCTTTTAATCTTTGCAACGGACAAATTATCCTTTTAATAATCAAAGCATAGCAGGCAAATTTTTAATGCTACACGCTCCTCCATTGCCTATAAAAGCAACAAGATCTGGATGTTTTTAAACAATACACTCACTTACTCTTTGTCCCAAACCTTTATCAAATATCCTCCATCACTCACCCTTTTTTGACCTCAATTTTTTGAGAGCTTTTTTATTCTACATAATTTGAGTTGTATTATTTAAGCTTCAATTTGTTATATCTGCACTATTGAGTGTATCTTTCTCATCTCATTTTATTTGTAAAAATCATTTCTTTTTGGGTAGGAATCCCAAGGTGTTCATAGAGAGGTGATATCTCTTGAACGTATTGCTCTGGTATAGAGTTGTAAAGGTTTCTAGTGAACCTCGATTTAAAAGCTAGTGATTTAGTGAAAATCCCATAGTGCTTTGCTTTGGGGACGGGGCGTAGGCCACAGGGGTGTTTGGTGGCCGAACTCGTATAATTTCTTTGCGTGCTCTTCTTTGCTCTCTGTCTCTTTATCATTCAAGCACTTTATTTATTTCTTTCAAGTTTTTTTTTTAATTCTGTAATTTATCTGTAATTTTTTATATAAGCACCGCTATCACAATTCACCCCCCTCTTGTGTTTGAAGTCACTTGGTAACAAGTGGCATCGAGCTAGACTCTTGTATAAAGGACTTAACCGCCTCAAGAGAATGACTTCAAACAATAGCAGGGAACTTCCATGAACAGACCCCATTTTTCAATGGTGAGGGTATGGTTATTGGAAGGATAGAATGCAAATCTTTCTTGAGGGTGTTGATCTTGATATTTGGGATCTTTGTGGAAAATGGTCCATTTGTCCCCACTCAATCAATTAATGATGCAATGGTAGACAAACCAAGATCACTTTGGACCGAAGATGATAAGAAAAGGTCCAATACAATTTGAAAGCTAAGAACATCATCACTTCGCTTTAAGCTACGATGAGTTCTATAGGGTCTCAAATTGCAAGACTGCTAAAGAAATGTGGGACACCCTTCTATTGACCCATGAAGGTACTACCGAGGTCAAGAGGGCTCGAATGAACACATTAACCCATGAGTATGAGTTATTTAGGATGAAACCAAGTGAAAACATACAAGATATGCAAAAAGGTTCATCCATATAATAAACCATCTCGTAGCTCTTGGGAAAGTCTTGATGTGAAGATTTAATTAATAAAGTTCTTAGATGTTTAAATAGAAAGCTGCAACCCAAGGTTCTTGCTATATCTGAATCTAGAGATTTATCTACTATATCATTGGCAACCTTGTTTGGAAAATTGCAGAACATGAACTTGAACTAAATCGACTCACCGAGAGTGAAGAAAGTGATAAGAAAGAAAGGAATTGCTCTCAAAGCAATCGTAAATGAAAAAGAGGAATCGACGACAATGATATGGACTCGTCGATGAATCGAGAAAATGAGGAGGCCAACTTATGTCTCATGGCAAAACACGAGGAGGATGAGGTAAATGCTCTTGAACTCGAATCTCCTTTAACTTATGATGAGCTGCTTATTGCTTGTGAAGAATTAAATAATGAAACGACTAGACTTCGAAAAATTATTTCTTCTTCTAAGAAAACCAACTCTTCTCTTGAATCTAAAATTATTTTCTTAAACCAAGAGATGGAAGTTTTTAAGGAAAAACAAGTTGTTGTGACTGAAGTTTCTACTTGCACCTTTTGTGAAAACCAAAAGATTGATACTTTCAAGTGTGATGAATGCAATGTTTTGAAAAACAAGATTGAAGATTTGGAAAACACCCTTGCCAAATTTACCATGGGAAGGGATAACTTAAACATTCTATTGGGAAAACAAAAGGGTACTTTTGGAAAAGCCGGTTTGGGTTATAATCCACAAACGCATGAAAAATCTTTTAAATTTGTCAATCACAACAACACTTCAAGCAGCCCTTTCATTAAATGCTTTCACTGTGGTAGAAATGGTCACACTGCCTCCATTTGCAATATTAGAAAGAACAAGAATGTGGTTGGCAAAAAGATATGGATTCCAAAGGGTACTTTGCCAAAAACTAACTCATCTGGACCCAACTTAGTTTGGGTACCAAAGGTTAAAAATGTCTGTTGTTGTAGGTGTGCTTGAAAGCCAAGGACTTAAATCGGTATCTTGATAGCGGCTGTTCAAAGCACATGACAGAGACAAAAGCAAGTTCTCCTCATTGGTACCTAAGAATAGTGGTTATGTCCGGTATGGTGACAACAACAAAGGTAAAATTCTTGGGATTGGTTCTATTGGTAAGAGTCCTAATCCCACTATTGAAAATGTTTTGTATGTGGATGGTTTGAAGCATAATTTGCTAAGCATTAGTCAACTTTGTGATAAAGGAAACAAAGTGGTTTTCGATTCTTCAAAATGCATGGTCATGGATTCTATAAATGAAAATGTTATTGTTATTGGACCTAGAATTGGAAATATTTATATGCTTGATTTAGATAAAATACCTTCAAATGATGCATGTTGTCTTATTAGTAAAGAGGATGAATCTTGGCTATGGCATAGAAGAATGGCTCATATTCACATGGATCATCTTAATAAATTGGTTCGAAAGGACTTAGTAATTGGCTTACCAAAGCTCCGCTTTGAAAAAGATAAACTTTGCGATGCATGTCAAAGGGAAAACAAGTAAAGGCTTCTTTCAAATCTAAAAATATTGTTTCAACAAATCGGCCTTTACAACTTTTACATATGGATTTATTTGGCCCTTCTAGAACTAAAAGCTTTGGTGGCAATTACTATGCTCTTGTTATTGTGGACGACTATTCTCGCTATACATGGACTCTATTTCTTTCTCATAAAAATGACGCTTTTCTTTGCCTTAGAACTTGCTAAAGTTATCCAAAATGAAAAAGGAATGAACATAGTATCCATCCGGTGATCACGGTGGGGAATTCCAAAATGAGGCATTTGAGGCCTTTTGTCTTGAAAATGGAATTGAGCATAATTTTTCCACACCTAGAACACCACAGCGAGAATGGAGTGGTGGAAAGGAAAAATCGGTCTCTTGAAGAGCTTGCGAGGCGATGCTCAATGAGACCAACCTTCCTAAGTATTTTGGGCAGACGCAGTAAGCACCGCATGTTATGTAATGAATAGAGTCCTCATAAGACCTATTCTAAAACAAACGCCCTTTGAAATTTACAAGGAAGGAAGCCCAACATTTCCCACCTTCACGTATTTGGATGTAAGTGCTTTGTTCTAAATAACGGTAAAGATAACCTTGGTAAATTTGATGCTAAAGTCGATGAAGGTTTATTTCTTGGATATTCCACTTCTAGTAAAGCCTTTCGAATTTTTAATAAACGTACTTTAACTGTTGAAGAATCATGCATGTTTCTTTTGATGAATCTAACCCCAAATATTCAGTAGAAGAAAGTGTTGATGATCTTGCAGAAGTGTTAGGAGATACCTATTTAGAGGAACAAGAGAGATCAAAAGTTCAAAAGGAGGATCAAGAGTCCTTGCCTCAACCCTCTCAAGAACTCTCTCACTCAAATCTTCCAAAGGAATGGAGAGTCTCAAAGAACCATCCTCTTGACAACATAATAGGTGATATCTCAAAAGTGGTAACGACTCGAAACTCTCTTAATCATGCATGTCATCATATGGCCTTTGTCTCTCAAATTGAACCAAATGACGTCAATGAAGCCATCTTTGATGAGCATTGGACCCTTGCTATGCAAGAGGAATTAAATCAATTTGAGAGAAATGATGTTTGGGAACTTGTCCCTAGGCCTAAAGATCACCTAGTCATTGGGACCAAATGGGTCTTTCGCAATAAGCTTGATGAAAACGGTATCATTGTTAGAAATAAAGCTAGACTTGTTGCAAAAGGCTATAACCAACAAGAGGGCATAGATTTCGATGAAACCTATGCACCCGTAACTAGATTAGAAGCTATTCGCATGCTTCTCGCATTTGCATGCATCATGGATTTCAAACTTTTTCAAATGGATGTTAAAAGTGCATTTCTTAATGGCTTTATTCAAGAAGAAGTATATGTTGATCAACCTCCGGTTTTGAAAATTTTGAATTTCCAAATCATGTTTTCAAATTGAAAAGGCTTTATATGGTTTAAAACAAGCTCGAGAGCTTAGTACGAAGAGTTGAGCAAATATTTACTTGAAAAAGGTTTTGAAAGAGGAAAAGTTGATACCACTCTTTTCATTAAACACAAAAATCATGACATTTTACTTGTTCAAATTTATGTTGACGATATCATCTTTGGTGCTACTAATGAGTCCTTGTGTGAAGATTTTTCCAAAATCATGCAAAGTGAGTTTGAAATGTCCATGATGGGAGAGCTCAACTACTTCCTTGGTCTTCAAATCAAACAAACAACAGAAGGAATTTTTATAAATCAATCCAAATATTGCAAGGAGTTGCTTAAAAGATTTGGAATGAGCAACGCCAAAGAAATCTCAACTCCAATGAGCACATCATGCTATCTTGACAAAGATGAAGGTGGTAAGTCGGTCGAAGTAAGTAAGTATCGAGGTATGATAGGATCTCTTCTCTATCTCACTGCAAGTCGTCCGGATATTATGTCTAGTGTTTGTATGTGTGCACGTTTTCAAGCAAATCCTAAGGAATCACATCTCTTAGCGGTAAAGCATCATGAGATATCTCACCGCACATAAACTATGGGTTTATGGTACCCCAAAGTCTTGTTGCACACTTATTGGGTACTCGGATTTGGATTTTCCGGGTTGCAAAATGGACCGAAAAAGCACTAGTGGCCCATGTCACTTACTTGGGAATGCCTTGGTTTCATGGCATAGTAAGAAACAAGCCAGTGGCTTTGTCCACTGCTGAAGCGGAATACGTTCGGCAGAGTAGTTGTTGTGTGCAGATCATTTGGATGAAACAACGGTTGAATGATTATGGAATCAATCTGAAAACTGTTCCAATTAAGTGCGACAATACTAGTGCCATAAACCTCACGAAAAATCCGGTTTATCACTCCCTGACCAAACACATAGAAATTAGGCACCATTTTATTAGAGATCATGTTCAAAAAGGAGATTGTGTGATTGAGTTTGTGGAAACATCTAAACAACTCGCAGATATTTTTACTAAACCTTTGCCTAAAGAAAACTTCTTTTTTATAAGAACCGAGTTAGGAATTTTAGATCAATCATGCATTGAATGACTGCGTGTGAGTGCATTTTATTATGAATAAGTTCTAACTTGGGCGTTGGAGTGTGCTAACATTTTTATGCAGGTTCAATTACCAAGACTAAAAGTGGAGAAATGCAACCGCCCTTCCCCAATCGTTAAAATAAAAGTTTGTGCAGGTTATGTTAACTGCAAACAATTATGCGCTTAATATCAGTGAAGATGAGGAAACAATTGATGATGAGAATGAGTTGAACGAGGACTAGTAACTCTTATCCTAGTGCTTTATTTTTGCTATCTCCCTGAATAATTTTTTTACCAAGGATTTCTTATGCTTCATTGAACCCTTGATACTCTATTTTAATTATTTTTCGCCATCTAGTTACACGTATATGCATACGTTTTACATGCCTTTCCATTTATCTTTTCCGCTTTTTGATGTTGCCAAAAGGGGGAGAGTTATATGATTCAGGGGGAGTGGTTTATTTTATGCATATTGTGAGGGGGAGTTTTTCTGATATCTTTTTTTCTAAATATTGTGAGGGGGAGTTTTTCTAAATATTGTGCTTAAACTCTGATATCTTTTATTGAAAAACCATGCTTATATCTCATTGCCATATCATGATTATATTTTACTAAATTCCCTCCATGAGATGTTTGTCATCATCAAAAAGGGGGAGTCTGTGAATACATGCCTTGACAGGATGGTTTTGATGATTGACAAAAGGGAGTTTTGCAAATAGTCAACCGTGCAAAAAGTTGAAAAGAATACCAAGACGCGTATCAAGAATGATAGTTTCTCAAGTCTTTGGGTTTTGGGTATTTATTTATTTTTATTAAGACTATTTGTAAGTAGTAATAAAAAGCTCTCAATTAAAATAAAATCACACACTCACAAAATGATTTTTATTCTAAAATTGATTTTATGATAATTTTTCCTAAATTATTTTTAGGCACAAAGTATTTTGAAAAATTCTTAAGTTGTATTCAAAATATTGTTTGGAAAATATTTAAGTTTTCTTTGGAAAATATTCTCCGTGTCGAGCAGTGATATTTTGACATGCAAGTCGTGTGCCGAGCTGAGGTTGCGTGCCGAGCTGAGGTCGCGCGCCGAGCTGTGTGGAGAGGTCGTATGCCGAGCTGTGAGGAGGTCGCGTGCCGAGATGTGAGGAGGTCGCGTGCCCAGCTGTGAGGAGGTCGCGTGCCGAGCTGTGAGGAGGTCGCGTGCCGAGCTGAGGAGGTCGCGTGCCGAGCTGTGAGGAGGTCGCGTGCCGAGCTGTGAGGAGGTCGTGTCTGTGCCGAGCTGTGAAGAGGTCGTATGTCGAGCTGAGGAGGTCGTATCTTAGAGCCGGGAGAGGTCGTATGGAAATACGATGTTGAACTCCAAGTGTGTCCGAGAATCATTTCCGCCTCCGTGTTTTCAAATTCTTCATAATCAAAGCATAGCAGGCGATTTCCCTTTTAATCTTTTAACGGACAAATTATCCTTTTAATAATCAAAGCATAGCGGGCAAATTTTTAATGCTACACGCTCCTCCATTGCCTATAAAAGCAACAGCACCGGATGTTTTTAAACAATACACTCACTTACTCTTTGTGCCAAAACTCTATCAAATATTCTCCATCACTCACACTTATTTGAGCACAATTTTTTTGAGAGTTTTTTTTTATTCTACATAATTTGAGTTGTATTATTTAAGCTTCAATTTGTTATATCTGCACTATTGAGTGTATCTTTCTCATCTCATTTTATTTGTAAAAATCATTTCTTTTTGGGTAGGAATCCCAAGGTGTTCATAGAGAGGTGATATCTCTTGAACGTATTGCTCTGGTATAGAGTTGTAAAGGTTTCTAGCTGAACCTGATTTAAAAGCTAGTGATTTAGTGAAAATCCCATAGTGCTTTGCTTTGGGGACAGGACGTAGGCCACAGGGGTGTTTGGTGGCCGAACCTGTATAATTTGATGCGTGCTCTTCTTTGCTCTCTGTCTCTTTATCATTCAAGCACTTTATTTATTTCTTTCAAGTTTTTTTTTAATTCAGTAATTTATCTGTAATTTTTTATATAAGCACCGCTATCACAATTCACCCCCCTCTTGTGTTTGAAGTCACTTGGTAACATCTACCATACATCCTAATCCATTAATTGGCCAAAAAACAATCATTTTCTGTTTCTGCAGTTAAAAAACTAGCCTAGCACCAGAATCTACTACATTAACCAAGGCAGTTGATGATCACACAAGGTCAAACTTTTCTAACGAACTGCCAACCTCTATTATATTTGATATTTTTACGATGTTTAAATCACACACTGTCTAATGCACTGCCAACCTCTATTATATTTGATATTTTTACGATTGTTGTTGTTGTTATTGTTGTATAATATTGTTGTAAAATAACTTGCGTTATGCATAATATTGTTGTAAACAAAAAAAAATTCAGGTGAACATTAACATCACACACAGATCAATCATAATTTACAAAGACAAATAATCATTTCATATAGCAGGTTCTATCATCCTTCAAAGCTAATTTTAATGATAGCTCCTGATAAATGGAAATTCCAATAAACTACAAGGTCGTTTGTTTCCAATGACCTTAATACATATCATCACATTATTTACAGATCATTATGTGAAGGCTTCATAACCAGAAGGCCGAAGTGCTTGACATATCTTTGTTTTTTCTTTTAACTTTATAGTATTAAATGAATTGTTTTACAGACAAAATAGGGAAGCGAGAAGCAAAAGTAGCGAAAAGAAAGAATATGATTCTTCAAATTTATCTCCATTTCTAAATAACATAAATAAAAACTTCCTAAGAAGAAAAGAAAATTAGATAATATAAAGTGCAAAATGATATGCTTACAACAATAACAACAACAATCAATAATTTTCCCACTAAGGCACAACAAAAAGGAAGAAAAAGAACAGAACTTATCTAAGTAACAAATGCTTTGGTACAATTCAGTGTCCTATCAAACACTAGAAATGTGATAGTTAAAGTCCCGGCAACATGAGTAAAAGGCAACAGCTGGGTAAAAAATAATTCTTGCAATGGAGACACAACGAAAAGAGTAGTTTCTATAAGTATAGTGAGACGTGGCAGTAACCCATACACTCTCTTATTATGTGGCAACAAAAGATCACAATTACACATATACCAGCCATTAAAACAAGATAAAGTTTCAAATCTAGGAGTTGAGCTTCTGCATAATTCTTGCTGACCAATTTGACTTCGTAATTAACTGTTGGGAATTTCAAATAAAAATCCCTAAGCCTCATTATAGTGTGTGGGCAGATTCACTTAAGAAGAAGACAACACAAATTCAAAAAATGGATGAACATAGGATCAGAGATTCACTTACTGAAATTGAGTTTATGTGTTGCTTGCTAAATGAATAATCTACATGCTACCTTACTCTAACATAAAATATACATCAGACAAAATTCCCTCTGTGGGGAGAACTATACATCACTTTAACATAAAACATCCTTTGTTAGCCAAAACACACATCACCTCAAAATTCTCTCTCTGGAGAGAACTATGAAGCAAATCAAATAAATATGTCGGTGTGGGGGTCAACAGCCAACCCTTTTCCACCCAATGAGTCAACCGACATTTTGTTAGAGTGCATACCTAATTCTCAGAACAAGAGAGTGTCCACGTCCTTCGATGTGAGTGGCAGTCTCGGAGCAATGTGGTGGCCTCGAACTAAAAATACTGAAAAAACATAGAAAATTTTAACTAACAAGCTACCAATCAAATCAAACAACTAACAATCCACAAAATCAATAAGAGCAGAACAACCATCAAACAACTAACAATCCACAAAATCAATAAGAGCAGAACAACCATCAAACAACTAACAATCTACAAAATCAATAAGAGCAGAACAACCTTCAAACTCTAACCTTGAACATAAGTACTAAAATGAACAAAAAACAAGAACCATTAGACAATCAGAACCAATTGAAATCAAAATTCACAGCATAATTGCATAAAACATGGAAGGAGGAGATGAGAACCTAACCTTTTAGGAGGAGCTGAGAGAACAGATTGGCTGCGTGGTGGTGGTGGCGGCGGCGTGGTGGTGGAGAGAAAGAGTGAGGGAACAGAATGGTGAAGATGGAGGAGAAAGGGTGGTGGCGGCCTGGTGGTGGTGTGGGCGTGGTGGTCGTGGTGGTGGTCGTGGTGGTGGCGGCGTAGTGGTGGTGGCGGTGGTGGCGGAGGAAGAGAGGGAAGTGAAAGAGAAGAGGGATGAAGATGGAGGAGAAAGGGAAGGCTCGGTTTCTGGTTATTATCGCGCATTACCGACGGTGTAGGCCGTCGGTAAACTGTTCGGCCTTACCGACGGGTTTATTAATTTACCGACGGTATAAGGCCGTCGGTATTTGAAAAATAGGCGCCAAAATGAAAAATCTGTTCAATTACCGACGAGCATTGACCGTCGGTAAATCAGATTCGATTTACCGACGGATTTTTTGTTTTACCGACGGCTTTGCCCGTCGGAAAATCCCACGTTAACCGACGGTCTGTGACCGTCGGTATAAGCCCGTCGGTAAATCCGAATTTTCTTGTAGTGGAATTAGAAAAATTCCCATCTTTCGTCGGCTTCCAAGTGATTGCATCAGGACCTTTATTTGGATTTGGAGGACACATTTTGATAATAAGATTCACAACATCCACTGGCATCAAATGTGTATACAATAAATATGTATGTCACATTCCAGAATTGGTGACATTTCACTACAAAAAAAGCGCTAATTTGCGGCGGTTTTTTTTCATTTTGAGGGGGTTTTCGACCTCCGCTAAATGATTTGCGGGGGTTTTGAAAACCGCCCCAGTTACGTTCGCCGCAATCTATTTGCGGAGGTTTTTAGGAACCGCTGGTACGCGACCTATATTGCGGCGGTTTTATTGTGGAGGTCGAAAACCTCCGCAAAATATAACGCTGATTACAACTTTATGTAGTTATTTTGTGGGGGTTTTTAACCTCCTCTAATTGCCAGTCATGAGTTCTAAAACTCCCCATCAATATTTTTATTTGTAATCAAATTTTTGAATTGATCGGTGATTTTATTATTTGCTTCCCATTATTATATATCTTGCTATTAATTTGTTACAAATTATATCTATTTTCTAATACTTTATTCCAACAAAAAAGAAATAATTTGTTGCAATTGCAAAACATAAAATAAATTTTATAATAGTACTCACAAAATCTATTCAAAATATATAACCATAATTGCACTCCAAATATAATCCATAATATATTGTACTCCAAATATTTGTTGTTCAAACATCAAATGTGATAATACACCAAAAAAATAATACTAAAGGAACCTAAAATAAGTCTTATATATATAGAACTCCATAAGAAGTCTAATACTAAAAGAACTTAAATATCTTCAAGCATTGCTAGCACCAGATGATCCTCTTACATCCAAAGGCGAATTAGGCTCGCTTAAAGATCTCATTGGCTGAAATAACAAAAAAATACTTAGTTAAAATACTTAAAATTACAATTAAAATATTCAAAATGATGTTACAAGCATGAGCAGTAAACAACAAGATCATGGAATTGAAGGTTTCACAAAATAAAGTAGCTTTTCAAATAATCAGAAATCTAACTCTTCTCAATAGCTTAAATAAGCACACTGCTGACTTTTAAAAATTGATTTCTTTTTCAGATAAACTAGCAAAATACCCGTGCTACGCAAAGCTAAACTTTAAAATGCCAACAAAGACTACTCATTCTAAAGTTGAAAACCAAGGTTCTCATTTGCAATTTGTCAGCTTTCATCCTTAATTTGGCAAGCTGCCAATTGTGCTATCTCCTTTCTCTTTCTCATAACTTCACCCAATTCCAACAATATATTTGCTTATCATCCCATACATTACACAACAACATTCTTACATTCATACCTCATCTTATATTGTTGTATCTCTATCATGTCTCAGTTGATCATAAGGATTGATCCATACATCGTGTTATATATGGATATTGGAAACTTAACTATTAAAGGAACATATTTTATTGGGTTAAGGTTTGTAAGTTATATCAATTAATCAAGACCAATGTATTGGAACAAAAGGACAAACATTATTACCATCTGAGTACTTGATCTTAGTCAAAGTCAGCACCATAACAATATGAGTCATGGATCTAAGTCCTTGGCTCATTATGAGTTAACCCCAATTAATAGAAGTACTCATTGAAACAATAATTGAAGTTTAAGGACTACTTGGAATGAAATTAAAGTTAAAGATGCCTATTTGCAAAAGGTGTAAGTCAGAAAAACAAAGTAATAAAAAAAAACAAAAAACAGCATTTTGCAATCAACCCAAGTAGCCAAACATTATCAAATCTTACCTCCAGGACCACTATAAACACCAAAATGAAGTAGAGTCAAATTAGTATATGCACCATGCTAACAAAAGGAAAGAGAATAAAAGATCAACAACATATTAATGCACCAAGCAAAATCAATTAAATGAATTGAAATATACAAAATTAAAATATAATCAACTGTATTCACATTTATTCCTGAAATCGCCCTTCACTGGACCAACTATTGTTCTTTTGAAATAATAAAACAAAAGATAGAATTATATCTTCTAGTTCCCTTGACAACATCAACATCTCTCCTATGCACTCTCCAGTCTACTACTCCATTCCCTAAGAAACTATCTTGCATATTTGCAGGTTCATTCCACTTAACCTTAGCAAAGAAAATTATTAATGCCAAAGCTGTTAACAAAGACTTGATGTAACAAAAAATTGGATATCAACCCAATCTATCCATATGTTAAAAAGGAAAGGCAAATAATATCAACCCAATTCTAATCTCGTCCAGAACCTGAAAATCAAATACCAAAGTCACTTATAACTAATATCTAAAAGAATCTAGATGGCCTACATCAGGTTTGAGAACACTATTGCACTTCTTGTAGGATGAGATGATTCTATGCAATCAGCCTCTAACATTAACACATTCACATCAAAAGAATAACATTAACTATTATTTCAAGTTCATGATCCCAACTGTAATATAATTTTGTAATCTATTATCTAAGTTAGCAACAATCAAAGAAAAACAGAGATATAACAACTTCTCTAAGTTATCTTTAACATACAATGCAACACCACAACATTTAAACTTGCTCCCTAACTGTCAAAGTATCGCTTTCCATTTAGAGTAATGAATTGTGAACTGTTTCAGCTAAACTTACCATATTCAAATCATTCGCTTCGGAACACTGCAGCTTCATCTTCCAACAATGTCTCTTGTGCAATGGAGATAACTTCCAGTAGAGAAAGCAAAAGCATAAACCGAATTTCCTGCTACACATTATAAATGGTCATTTGTTGTTTGCCCGAAATGGTCATTTGCTGTTTTCCGGGACCAAGATGATATTAAGGACATTACGTGGTTCCAAATTTAGTCCATTATTGTAACACCTTGCAACCAACCCACTAAAAAACCTCAAAAAAAAAGACAGCAGGTTGAAAGAAATTGAAAGATTAGATCAGATTGATCATTTATAGCCCAAAACAAAATGATTGCAACTTATAAAGTGAATGAACACAATATTTAATACACAATATTTAATACACACACAGATAGTTTATAGCTTGCATGACACCATATCTCAGGATGTGCTTGATGTCATGGTTTTGATACCACTTCCTTTCCCAAATCCTGTCACAAATTAAGCCAAGAATAAAAACATGAACAAAAGCAATAGAGTAATGTTTAGATGCACAAAGTTGTAATCATCTTTCTATAGATATTCTCATTCAAATAGTCAGAATCAATACATCAAAAAAGAAGCAGACAATCAGTAAAAAAGAGTGACAAAACTTGGAGGAATGTATTCATTTTCAATTCTAAGAGTGACAAACCCAATTCTGATGTCTTAAAATTGTACAATAAGCAATAGCTCGCCTGTAACTATTGAGTTGGTAGTTATATTCAATTCAATTCAAATTGAGTCAAAAGAAAGAGAGCTCTATGAATTAAACAAAAACAAATGTGACATTTGGCATCACTTTCCCTGAATCCACCACTTGTTTAGTATATCTAGTATAGATGCATTTTGTTAATGGCTAATTATATGCCCCTATCACAACCAACATATACAAAGTATAAGCTCAAGCTAAAATCATTTTATAATCATGTGCTAACCTTAACTACAAAAATTAAAATAATAGACCTTGGTGCAATGCATGAAAACCCATCTTATTCCATTCACACCAAAACTACTATATTAATAATCATGTGTTAACCTTCTATAATCCCAAAGCTCAACTCTTAACTGACACTTGGTTCTCTACCTCACTGTCACTATCATCCAAATATCATTACCCCCTTTTCCTCTCACATTATATATTTATTGCTACCTAGCTAGTTCTTTCAGATTACACACTCTAATAACTCATTCATACCCTTATTTCTATAGCCTTAGTCCTCAGCTGGAGGCAAAATAAATTTGGTGTAAAACAGGAGCACCAAAGAATGATCCAATCAGTTCACTGCTAACAAAAGAATGAATCTTTCAACAACAAAAGCTCATGAATTTTCCCTGAGAGAAAATTACCTCTGAAATCAATCAACTTCAAAAGCAAGCAGCCTCCAATATCCTCAGGAATCCAACCAGTGAATTTGTTCATCCCTAGCCTTAACTCCCTCAAATCATATAGATTCTGAATTCCTTCAGGAATATCTCCCACAAGCAACAAAAGCACCAAAGAATTACTAATAATCACAATAAATCATGAGCATATCCAACCAAAATAGAAGAGAAACTCCAACGGAAACTCCTTCATAAGGAATGCATACCGCCTCGAAACTCCTTCAATTGAAAATCCTTGATCGCAACATCTTGATTTGAGGGCGAGACGCGAGTGAAGAGGTGAGGCGAGACGGCGAGGTGCAGAGGTGCAGAGGTGCACCGCGAAGGAAGAGAAATAAACGGGACTACAGAGACGGCGAGGAACGCCGAAGAGGAACGCAGCATTTACGGCGAGGTGGCGAGAACGCGACGACCAGCGATGGCGGCGAGAGCGCGACGATGGCGCAGGCGGCGAGAACGCGGAAGAAGAACGTCAGAAACGTGGAAGTGGCGGATGTTCAATTTAGAGGAGGAAAGGGGCACGCCGATGGAAAGGGGAGAAGGGGCGGGCTGGATTCGATGGAAAGGGGAGAATGGAGCTTCAGGAATGGTGTTGGCAGAGTTAAGGGCTGGATTCGATGGAATGAACGCTGACTCTAGGGTTTTTCTTTTTATTTACCATCGAATAGGGTTTTCTCGAGGGGGGAAGGGAAAAAAGGGAGAAGGAGATGTTCAATTAGAGGAGGTTTTTAACCCCCTCAATTTAACCGAGTTTTTAATACAATCAGGCACGAAAGTGTCCTTTTTTAAATTAATTTGGGGGGGTTTTAAAAACCCCCGCAAAAAAACCGCCCCTATTTGGCCCTTTTTTTGTAGTGTTTATTAACCCAAAAACATAGTAACGGAGTCGTCCATTTCTTTTGAGAAATTGAGAGGATCTCAACTCTTTTTTATACCTCTTGTTTTTGCACCAAAAGTTCACCCGACTAATACAAAGTATATTTTACCTAAAATAACATATAAAAGTAAATAAACCATATATAAAGTACATTAATACCTAGAATAATTATAAAATAAATAATGCAAATCATTCTACCACATATAATTTAATTATTATTGAAATTGTGGTTAAGTTGAAGACGAGGTTTTATATTTCCAAACTCGTATTCAAATTTGGATGAGGTGAGAGAAGTACTTATGGATATGGGTTTACTTAACATATCTAAGAAAGAGAGATCTTTCATCTCATTTAAGATCGATGATAAAGTATCATTTGGAGTATTGTTTCAAATTAGCGATGGGACCAAAAAGATAATTTGATACTGAAACTAGAGTTTTCAATAGAGTTCGTCCTTTATATGATATTAGAAATTTCATAATTAAGTGGTTTAGATCGATTCTTCTATTTTAGTTTTTTAAGCGTTTTTCTATTTTAGTTATTTTAAATAAAATATGAAGTTCAATACATGGTAGGATGTGTTCATTTACTAATAAAATTTGTTTGCCGTAAAAAAAAAAAAAAAGGAAGAGTTCATTTACAAGGTCCACGCATTAATGTTTCGTTTGACGTGAAACGAACATAGGAGGAAAGAAAATGAGTAAAAACAAAATAGAAAAGAAAAAGGAGAAAAGAAAATAGGTGAATTTTGTATATGTTTTGGATTAAGAGAAAATAGAGACAAAAAAAAAAGTAGAATTTTCTCTCTATTTGTTTGACCGATGAAAAGTGGGAAAAAATGAATAATTGATAAAATATTATTTTACCCATGATAAAATAAAAAGAATTAAGTGCTCCTCACATCAAATGACAAAAATAAAAATATGGGCAGATTAAAAAGTGCAAAATTTTCTCTTCTAAATTTGTGTATTCTCTTCACGTAACATATGTTTGTTTTAATAGAAAATGTGAGAAAAATAGTTGGCTGGAGAGAAAATGAAAGAAGTATCTCACTTTCTTGTGTTTGGTTGTAGAGAGTAAATAGGAAGACAGACAAAAAAAAAAAATATGCGATACCGACGTTAAAGTTTGTTCTCCTCAAGTGGACGAGAAAAATAAATTTTGAAGAGATAAATTATTTATTCAATTTTATCCAGCCGTCTAACATCATGTCTACTTGATTCTTCTCATGTTATTAAAAGTGAAATAGATTTTTTTTTTTTTGTAGGCAAAAGAGAGGAGAGAGGCCTCGTTAAAACCTTCTGATGCAAAACCCTCTTTAGGGAAAAAACACCAAGAAGGAAAAAGAGTACCCCCGCCTAAAATTTATTAAAAAAAAGGAAAAACAAACAAACATGGGGGGACTAGACCAAAACTCATGAGCAGAAACAAAATGGAGATCCGCAAGAAAGAAACACCCGCCTAAAAAGATAAAACAAAGCTTGACATGCACAGGCATCACTATAATGGCTTTCATCCCAACTATGTTGGCACCAAAGCCATTAACAATCATATGCAGCACATCAAGGGGAGACAAAGTAAAACCCAACCCCAAGGTGATACAATTATAACGAAAGACTGCAAAAAGCAAACAAGCCAAAAGCAAGGCACAATTACTTGAATCTATAACAAGGACGGCCCAATCTATTATTAAAGAAATCTTCATAAAGAAACTTAGGCGGGGGATAACTGTGCGGATCGTTTAGCCGCTCATGGCCTTGGAATATCTGGCTTCATCTGGTGGAATTCGCTGCAAAAGTGAAATAGATATTAGTATTACATTAATTATTTATTTTCCTTATTTTCACTTTCTCATCCAACCAAAGATGGAGAGAAAATTCTACTTTTTATTCTCTTTTTTTACCCATACTTTAATTTGACAGTCAAAAGTAGGGCTAGAAATAAGTCGAGTCGAGTCAAACTTCATTCAGCTCAGTTCGACTCGATAAGAATTAGCTCAGTTCAAAACTCGATTCGAGTTCAAGATGAACCCATTTTTCAGCTCGAACTCGACTCGATTCAAGCTCACAAACAACTCGGTTCGGCTCGTTTGCTCGAATCAAATGAATTAAAATTAAAATAAAAAAAAAATCACATATTTTATCTCCCTAACACACACTTCTCTTTTATAACCCACAAACCCCGGTGTTTTGCCTACTACTATCCATGTGGGACATCTGCAAAGCAAAAAAGGGTGAACAAGACTTGAGAGTTGCACCGCTTGGAATCTCTTTTTTTTTTTTTTTGCAATCTATCTATTATTAATAATATAGCTTTGATTTCTACTTACAAGTGTCAAATTTTCATTTAAACGCATAATTCATTAAACAAAACGCAAATCAGCTCTATCTAAATGCTGGATCAATTGCTTCCTCAACACAATTCAACTTTTAACTTATTCAAACAATCACTCGCTGTACACTTTTAGCCTGACAAATTTGGCTGATAGACAGGGTGAGACCTGCCACTCTGCTCTCATCTGCCCTCTTTTCCACCAAAAACAAAAAATTAAAAAATACAAAATCTGCCCTCTCAGAGAGGCAATTTTTGAAAAATGAAACACACATGTTATTTTTTTATTTTTTTCCTTTCGATGAGTAAAACCTCTCATTTTCAGAGGGCACAAAACACTCTCAGTATTTCACATTTGTTGCTCTCTTCTTCTTCTTCTCTCTCGCCGGTTTGTGTGAGCCCTGTGTTTCGCATCGCTTTTTCATTTTCGGTTTTGTTCTCTTCTCTTATTCCTGTCTTCTATTCTTCCTCTTCCATGGCTAACATTTTTTATTTCCAAATTGCAGGTCGCTGGTCAGCTGGGTTTCTTCTTCGTTGCTGGTCATTTGGAGGTTGGTCTTTTCTGGGTTTCATGTAAAGTTTGGTTCAATGCAAGTTTTGTTGGTTTTGGTTTTTTTTATTTCTCCTTCTTTTTCTGACTTTGTGACCTTCCTTTTGTTAAAGATGCATTTATTCTGATTCGTACTTGCATTTTGATTCTTTTGTTTCGTTGATTTATTACCCGTGCATTTTCAATTTGTTGTTGCATGTCGGTGGTCATCTGGGTTTCATCTTGCTTATAGGTCATTTTGAGGTATTTTTTTTACTGGGTTTCATCTTTCCTCTATTTTTGATAGATCCTTTGTGTTTGTGCATTTTTTGGCATTCTGTAGGGCATAGATATGTTAAGATATGAAGGTAACTATGAAGCATTTTTTGGCATTTTTTTTTCATTTTTTGACATTCTGTTTGGCATTGCGGTTATACTACTTTTAACCCTGCAATATAAGTTTGGCTCAAATGTGAAGGTAACTATGATATGTTAAGATAGCACAAAACTTTAATCCTTGGTCAGTTTCAGCAAATTTTAATGAAGTAAATATACCAGTCAATTTGAAGACTATTTGTGAACAAGCTATATTTGAATCTTTGAAGTAGTACTATAATAGTTGGTGCTATATAGTGCTATAATTTTTCATAAAATTTGATCCTTGGTTTCTCTGTGAAGCTTCACCTAATTTATTCAGTATTTCAACTTTGTGATAGTTATCACCTTGAATGTGAACTATTGTGAATTGTTTAACTTTTGTTGGTTTTGGTTTTATTTCCCCTTCTTTGTCTGACTTTGTTCCCTTCTCTGTTGTGTTTCTTTGCTAAGTTTCTTATTTAAAATTTTATGCTTCTACGCGTCTTTTTTTCATCTAGGCGTGAAATTCACCTCATGTATTTATTATTTCAGCTTTACTTTAGTCCTCACCATCAATGTTAGCTTTTGTCAATTGTTTGACTTTTAATCATAAGATTTAATTTTATTTGCAATTGTCAGTTATCGTGGTACAAATGGCACGACCATGCCGCATGATTGGTGATATAAAAACACTAAAACAATGTTTGAGACTTGCATTCAGAATAACTCGTCTTTGGTATGTCAAAAATTCTGCTTACACTCCTGCCATAGAAATGGTATTCATGGATGCAAAGGTATAATTGTATTTTTTTCTCCTCATATGCTTCTCATTTCAATTATATTTTTGATTCATAACACAACACTAAACAAATCTATGAGCTTTTCATTAGGGAGATAAGATAAATGCCACCATCAGAGACAAAGACTTATGCAGTAAATGGAAGCCAATCTTGAAGGAGGGTCAGTGCTACGAAATGCAAAATTTTGTTGTCCAACGTGCTGATGGACACTTTAGGAACAGTCCCCATCCCTTCAAATTGAACTTTAGCAATGGAACAATTGTCAAAGAGATTGATCTTCCTAAAGTTCCTCCAAATATATATCGCTTCATATAATTTGATGAAATATTGAGTGGCGACCTGACTGCCCCGTGAGCTGTGTGGAGCACTGCCATTACCTGCTACTCAATAGCCGGCGCGGAACGACATGGCGGACAAGGCGGTTACTATCCGAACCAGAAAGTTTATGACAAATAGGCTTCTCTCCAGAAAGCAATTTGTTGTTGATGTCCTTCATCCAGGGAGGGCAAATGTTTCCAAGGCTGAGTTAAAGGAGAAGCTTGCAAGGATATATGAGGTGAAGGACCCTAACACTGTATTTGTCTTCAAGTTCCGAACTCATTTTGGAGGTGGCAAATCCACTGGTTTTGGTTTGATTTATGATTCTGTTGAGAATGCAAAGAAGTATGAGCCCAAGTACAGGCTTATCAGGAATGGACTTGATACTAAGGTAGAAAAGTCAAGGAAGCAAATGAAGGAGAGAAAGAACAGAGCTAAGAAGATCCGTGGTGTAAAGAAGACCAATGCTTCCGATGCTGCCAAGGCTGGAAAGAAGAAATGAGTTTTCAGACATCCTGTTCTGATATTAATGTTCTTTTGCAGTTGGTATTTTCTTAAAGGCTATTTTGTTTTTTGATAACTTCCTAGAATGAAATATTTTCTTTGTAATTATTCTTTGCTTTAATTGATGTTCAGTTATAACTTGAGATTGAGTACCAGCAGTGACCAGTTTTGAGATTTTTGTTGAACACTTTAATCTGCTTCCAAATACATTTAATAGATTGTGTTGCTAAAAAAAAAAAAAATTTGACTGGCAAGGCATCTAAAGATATTTTAGTAGGTAATGTTAATTATATATCGTTTCGCTTCAAGGTTCATTCAATTCATTTTTTTAATTTATCTTTTTGTGAGTTGCAACTAAATTAGTCTTCACTGTTGACTAGATGTGATTGGACAGATAATTGAGCGAGGGAAGTACTATCCTGGTGCTACTCGAAAGAAGGTTGTTGTAACTTTGAAAGATCAATTGTAAGTATATAAAATA
The DNA here is from genome assembly GCA_037113605.1 of Calophaca sinica. Classification (NCBI taxonomy): domain Eukaryota; kingdom Viridiplantae; phylum Streptophyta; class Magnoliopsida; order Fabales; family Fabaceae; genus Calophaca; species Calophaca sinica. The sequence continues at coordinate 16,461,227 of CM073737.1, forward strand.
ACATTGTGTTTATTATTTTTTGTTAGCATGTTTTGCTGTGTATCAAAATATCATTTGTTGCTTCACACTATTTTCTTCATCTTTGCGGTGGAAAAATCTTGTCTTTGTACTTTGTGGGAAGCATATGCTGAAAAAATCGTTAATTTCATTGATAATAACCACAGTGGTGGTCCTATAGTTATCATCCTTATGCTTGCAAAGATCCAGGAGGCAATAGGTGATGACATAGTGCTGTGTCATTCAATCACTTAGTTATTTGTAAAGTTAAATAACACTTTTTCATTTGTACAGTTAGTTATTTTTAATAAAATTTACTATGCTGATTGCATTTTGTTCCTAGATAACTATCCTTTAACCATATCAAATAGCAAGTGGGGTTCAACACTTCTCATTAATGAAAATGTGAAAGAGATTCAAGAGTTTAAAAGCAGGTTTGTGTTCTTTGTCAAATAATATTTGGGACAATCATACTAAAGGTTTACATATTCTAACAATTTTCATTTACTTATGAGTACTTGCAGTTTGGATTCAACTGATTTTAATGAATTAGGCAGCAGTCAAGTCATGAGTCAAAGTTCTGGCTCTTCTCAGTATTCTGACCATGAAAGGTTTTTCTATAAAGCTAATGTCATGTCCATATTTGACATCATTAATCTATCACAGGTATGACAAGAGTTTGTCATCAGTTTTCTTTATTTTATTGGTACGATTTAAATTTTAACGATGACATCTGAATTAGGATACACAATGTTGCACTGTTGCAACAATTGAAACTGTTTTGGCGGCAAATGGTTGGAGCTATGAGCATTGTATCAAGTGCAATAAGAACGCGCGCACTTGTGGATGTGGGGATGCAAATCCAAGGGTTGAAACAAGGTTATTAACTTTACCTTTACTACGCTGTTTATCTTTACTATTAGTAATAGATAAGTTTATCAATAGTTATTTCATAGTGTGAAGTTGATTATCTGATCAAGTTTAGAGTGGAGGAGTTGGTGTCTCACAAGGGTGACAGTGCAAAGTTTGTACTCTGGGACAATGAATGCAAGGATCTTCTAAAAAAAAAGGCGGTTGATCTTAGGAACGATATGATAGCAGTACGTATTTCTATATAAAGTGTCTTAATATTGTTTACTTTGTTGCATTTATCAATAGTTAGATTACTTCTTTTCACATTTTCCAGGATGGTGAATTAGATCCAATGTCAATTCCACAACCTGTTGATAATCTTGAGGGAAAAACTCTAGCTTTCAAGATCAAAGTGCAACCGAGGTTTAGGCGTTCATCTGTTGTTAGTGTGAAAGAAGATGAAGCTATAATTGAAGAAGTACTAAAGAAAATGCCAACTGACAAGGTATCATCCTTAAATACTGTAAAAAACTATTCACCTAGATGTCTTATAACCATCTTATTAATTATTTTTATGCACACATTTGCTAGGATCCATGCACCAATGATAAGGGGAAGTCAGTGTGTTCTGTTGAGAAAGATGAACATACATGTGAAAGTGTGAGTAATAATTTATTTACATTGTTATTCATTTGAGATACAATTCATGGTTGATGACTGAAATAGTTTATTATGTGCTTTATTGTGCAGCAATCTTTATCTGCCACAGCAGATTTTGATCCCGAACTTCTGTGTGATCTGACACCGGCTAAAACACCAGCTAAGAGAGCCTCAGACGACTCGCATTTTGAGGAAATCCCTACCCAAGACTTGGCATCTACTCAGCTATCTTCTACAAAACTGGCCAAACACATTAAGACAGAGTGACATATGTGGCCACAAAAGCAGTTTCATATATTTTGTTGAATTTTGCTGCCTTATGAGATTTTGGATCATTCTGAGATGGCCTCTTGGACATGATATATATGACTTATGCTTAAAGTTGTTACCAGTTTGTCTGTTGCTGTATATAAGCAGTATGTGTTTTGAGATATTGACATGGTTAACAATTCATATCCACATCTCATAATGTGTATATTTTACTAATGTGGATATGTGTTTTGGATAGTATGTGTTATGTCATAGATATTTAAAAGAGTACAAGAACATTTTCTACAATTCCAATCTCTTATTTACTTATCTATCAGCTTAATCTATTACATGGTTATCATTAATTACAGTACAAAATTTGAATGAATCACTTTAATTTTCAAAGACAAATTGGATGAAAGATTAGCTGACTAAATATTGAGCAATTGAAAGTGCAAGCTATAGTCAAAATGAAGGAGTATTTTTTTTTATTTACATGCTTGATTGTCAACCTTCACAAAAGCCATATCACACATAACTGGCAACTGCTGAAAAATTTATTTCCAAAAAAAGTTCCTAAATCAATGATTTCTTATACCCTTTCATTATTACCTAAACGTTTTATTTGATAGACAAATTTTGAAAATTTATAAGCTATATGGCAATTTTATCTTATAGACAAATTTTGAAAATCAAAGAAATTCACTTTCATTATTACCTATACATTTTGCTAAATGGGCTTAAGAAAATGATATCAACTTAATCAGTTAACTCTAATATATTATGCTTAATGTGTAATATGATCACTATACTATACATTTTGCATGGAGCTAAAATGGGCTTAAGTAATATTACTATTTGACTGAAAAATCCAATTTTCTAATTAGAGTTGATTTCAATCACTTAACTCTAAAAAATGGCCTATGTTAAAACTCACAAATAGATAAGTCGATAGCTTCATAATTGACACATAGAAAATGGGCCTGTGTTGTTAGAACTAAAACTATAATCCTTTTATTGGATCAGTTTGTTATTGACACATAGATAATTGTTCAACAAAAAAAAGAAGTGACAGGCCCATGTTATCCCATTAGTCATATATTTCCTAAATGGGCCTGGTCATCAAAGATCATATAAGGTTACATAACTGAGGTTTATTTGTGGCGGGAATATGGGAAACGTGTGTTGTCATCACAAAAACACAAAACCAGTGAAGAAGCAAACCAGTGTCATTGCATGAAACATTTTGCAAGAATCAGTTGCAGAAGGAACTCTGTCAGCTCCTGAATTCTGTCCAAGAGAGTGCTGCATAAAGGTTCTTCCATTTTTTATGGTTTCATGCAATGTAATTTCCAATTGAAGTGGGAACTGAAACATCTTCACTTTATCAAAGGTGATGTTCCCCAATACTTCCATTCCATATATTCTTCATTGCAATTTCTATTCCATATATTCTTCTGCAATTTTTTTTTTCTATTTCAAAATTTCACACTCAAATGGAAACGTCATTCACTTCCATATATCCTTTGCAACTTGCTACGGCTTCTTCTTCTCATTTTTCATTTTCACTTTTATTTTTTCGATAACACAAATGTGGATTTCTGCCATCAAATCTTAATCTGGATGCCTGCATGAAAAAATATAGTTACAAACTCATATCATGGTGCAGTGCAGTTATTAGCTCACTTTATCTTGGAAGAGAGATTGCACATCTTTGGCGTACTTGGATGTGTTCTTTGCATGGTGGGATCTACAACTATTGTTTTGCATGCTCCGCATGAAAGAATTATTCATTCTGTTAAGGAAGTGTGGCAGCTTGCGACAGAACCGGGTATGTTTTAACCGTTGATTGCTTCGTTTCAACATATTTTCCACATTGAATCTTGTCACGAGTCAAAGCAAGAGGATATGTGAGTGGGGTGCATTGTGGTCTTAATGTATTTGAGGCATTCATTTATAGTTAATTAAGCTAACATTGAATTTTCCCCTTTCATCAACAGGTTTTATTGTCTACTTTTTTTCTCAAATGGCTACGTCATTCATTTTCATTTGCACCGGTTACATTTGTGGAACCGTTTCATCTCACTTTCATCATTTTTTTTCTTAATAAAAATGTCCCTCTTCTTCTTCTTCTCATTTTTCATTTTTGTTTTTTACTCTTCTTGAAAAATATGTTTTCTAGACTGTGTATGTTTATGTCTTTTTTGCATTATGTGAATGGATATATTGATTAGTTGCAAGTGGTTGATAAAAATTAGGGAATTTTTTTTATGAAAAAAAAAATAGGGACTGCTATAGAAGCCAGTGATGGCTGAAGCTAATTTGTATTAGATTCATTGAATTAGCAAAAAATTACATAAGGTTCAAGTCAAAGTTGAAGAAACTGTCCAAATTCACTTAGCTAGAATATACTATTTAGAACTTACATGAGAATGCAGTAGTGATTGCAGTTTATGAAAGATTTATTGTATTTGCCACATCATGGGCAAACAACAACACTGCAAAGATGAAGCTGCAGAAGCTCGCCGGAAGCGGAAATTACTTATCCATCAAAAAAATACAAAGAAATTCAGAGCTAATAATGAAAATCAATTTTTGCCACAACAACACAATGATGGTAATTTTTTTAGTATCACTATTACTCATACCCTTTTCCTTTGCAATGTCTGTAACACATATAAAGTTCTGGAATATTAAATCATCTGTGTTAATTGCACAGAGCACAGTATGGGGACGCCTTCTATGACACAAAGTATTGCTAGCCAATCAAGAGGAAAAAGAGTTATTAGTGGCACTCCTCTGTCAAACATTTCTTCAAATATTCTTAATAATAGAGACCAAAACCGGGCAGCAACTACTATGATAGGCAGTTCCAGTGCCAATGCTTATACTTTGCCATCTAACAATCTCATACGTACACCAAGAAGAAATTGGGTTCCTCAGCTTAATTCATTACATGTCAATCTAATGAGTAAATTTGGTGATATCAATCATATCAAGGATAATGTAAATGTTGAAATCAATGCTAACAATCAAAGAGTTTCAGTTTCTGGTGAGAAAGTAATGTCTACTGGGGAAACTTGTCCCATGAGAGCAGGTACTGACTTTGATAATCAGTTTCGCCACCTGAGGATTCAGAAATCCAATTTGCAACATTTAGTGATGAAGTTGAAGGTATTATGACTATCAAAACTGTTAATTTATATGAAGCATTGTATTATGTTTATTTACTTACACATAATTGCATTTTACTGCTAGATGAGCATTCTGCTTCAGACACTGACTATGACTATCAAAATGGAGTTGACAACAATGATGTTCCTCAGGACAATGGTATTGTTTACATCATTATCAACTGTTTCAGATTACCAACTTATCCATGAATATACTATTAGGATTTAGGTTATTCATATTGCTTTTATAGGATATTATGATATTGGAGATCCTATATATCAATGTCAACATTGTGGTGCCAACATGTGGTATGGAGAAAGAACTATAAAGCGCACAGCCACAAGAAATCCAAAATTTACTCTCTGTTGTGGTGATGGGAAGATCCAACTTCCACTTCTTGGTGATCCACCTGATGTTCTTAAGCATCTCTTATTTGATCATGATTCACCTGAGAGCAACAATTTTCAGAAGCACATACGTTCGTACAACATGATGTTTGCCTTCACTTCACCAGGACATAAACTGGACAAATCACTCATGAATGGTAGAGGACCACTAACTTTTAGAATACAAGGACAATCATGTCACCTTATTGGTAGTCTCTTGCCTATGCCTGGTCAAACACCGAAGTTTGCACAACTTTATATTTATGACACAGAAAATGAGATACAAAACAGGCTTGCAGGATTAAGGTATTTTTTTTAGGCAATTTTATCAATTCCAATGTGAGATTTTATTCATACCACATGGTAGTAATAATTTTGTACCTTATCTTTATCTACAGATCCAAAGACAATCTTAATCCACAGATAGTAGAAAATTTGAAGGTTATGCTTGATGAGAAAAACTCACATGCCAAATCTTTTAGAATGGCTAAGGAAAGGTATGAATCATCAAATATGTCAGATTTTAGGTTGAGGCTTATTTCTGATAGAACTACTGATGGGAGAACAAACAATTTACCAAGTGTTTCTGAAGTTGCTGCTCTCATACCTGGTGATATAGAAAATGCTTCTATAAGAGACATATTACTTGAGAAACAAAATGGTAGGCTACAAAGAATAGATGAATTGCATGCAAGTTATTTGGCCTACCAGTACCCACTGTTATTTCCTTATGGTGAAGATGGATACAGGCATGATGTGTCACATAGAGATCAAGGTACATCGGAGCAAAACAAGAGAAATAAAGTTACCATAAGAGAATGGTTTTCTTTTAGACTACAAAGCAGAGGAGATGAAGCCCAAACTCTATTGAGGTCACGGAGACTTTTCCAACAATTTATAGTTGATGGTTATACAATGATGGAGTCTGAAAGATTGTTATGGGTCAGAAAAAAAAAAAAACTAAGAGTGGATAAATACAACAGCTTGCACCAGTCTACTAATCAAACTCAAATTCAAGGAGCAAGTAGAGGAAAAAGAATTGTTCTCCCATCATCCTTTGTTGGAGCACGTAGGTATATGGATCAACTATACTATGATGGGATGGCCATTTGTGGTTTTGTTGGATTCCCTGATCTATTTCTGACATTCACCTGTAATCCCAACTGGCCAGAAATTCAAAGGTTAGTGAGGCCAATGAATTTGAAGGCACACGATCGTTCTGATATAATATCAAGAGTTTTCAAAATGAAGTTGGATGAACTCCTAACAGACTTGAAGAAAAATGAAATATTTGGCAAACTTCTTGCATGTAAGTTCACAAATTCAAATTTATTGAATTAAATCTTTCATTAGAATATTACTTTCATAACCCATATTTGAATAACACTTATTAGTATTCATATATATTAATATTCCCTTCGTGTCATGCAGATATGTACACAATAGAATTTCAAAAAAGAGGACTACCCCATGCACACATACTTTTGTTTCTGCATTCTTCAAATAAGTATCCAAATCCTGATGATATTGATAAAATCATTTCAGCTGAAATACCAGATCCACACAAGGAAAAAGATTTATATAACTGTGTCATGAATCACATGACACATGGTCCTTGTGGATCAGCTAACAGAAACAACCCTTGCATGAAAGATGGAAAGTGCTCAAAGTTCTATCCTAAAAGGTTTCAACCCTCAACTATTGTTGATCAGGAAGGATATCCTGTATACAGGAGAAGGGATAATGGAAATTTCATTGAAAAAAGTGGTATAATTCTTGACAATCGATATGTGGTTCCATATAATCCCAAGCTTTTGTTGAAGTACAGAGCACATCTAAATGTTGAATGGTGCAATCAATGTACTTCAATCAAGTACTTATTTAAGTACATTAATAAAGGCTATGATCGAATCACGGCCGGTATTGGTCCAACAGAAGATGAAAATGGAAATCAGGTTCAAGTTGTCGACGAAATAAAACAATATCTAGATTGCAGATACATCTTCCCATGTGAGGCAATTTGGAGGATTTATTCTTTTCCATTGAATGGAAGGATGCCTGCTGTTGAGAGATTATTCTTCCATCTTCCAGGAGAGCAGTCTGTTATGTTTGGCGATGATGAAGATATTAACTCACTGCTGAATAAGCCAAGTGTGAACGAGTCAATGTTTACGTCGTGGATAGAGTCTAACAAGATATACCCTGAAGGTAGAAATCTTACTTATGCACACTATGTGTCCAAGTTTGTCTATCATGGTAGGCAAAGATGTTGGAAACCGCGGAAACAAGGTTACACCATCGGCATGCTTAATTGGGTTCCACCAACAACTGGTGAATTGTTTTACCTCAGAATGATGCTCACAGTTGTCAAAGGGCCATGTAGTTATGAGGAAATTAGAAATGTTGGTGGCATTCAATATTCAACTTATAGAGAAGTATGCTTTGCTATGGGTTTTCTTCAAGATGACAGAGAATACATTGAAGCTATTAAAGAAGCTAACAACTGGGGCTCGGGTCATTATTTGAGGAAATTGTTTGTCACAATGCTTATCTCTAATAGCATTAGCAGACCAAAACATGTATGGAAAGAAACATGGCAGTGTTTAGTAGATGGGATACTATATCAACAGAGAAAGTTATCAAACATTCAAGGTAAATGGTACTTACTAAACAATTGTGATGTTCACTTTATTCGAAACAAAATCTGATTATACTAAACATGGTCTCCACTTAACTCTTTCTTTGTTTGTTTTTAGACTTGCAACTTACTGATCTGGAATTGCAAAATTTAGCACTCATGGAAATAGAAGAGCAATTGCAAGCAAATAGAAAAAGTTTGAAGGATTATCCAAGTATACCATACCCAAAAGGAAGTATAACAAGACAGTTGGGTAATAGGCTGATCTATGCCGAGCGTGATTATGACTTAAGTTATCTGAAAGATCAGTTTGATAACATTTTCATGGTTGTATATTTGCTACATTTTCAAGTCTTACTGATCTTTATCTTTATACAGATGACCAAAGGAGAATTTTTGATAAAATAATGAAAGCTATCCATGACCAGCATGGTGGTGTTTTCTTCCTATACGGTTATGGAGGAACTGGCAAGACTTATATGTGGAAAACATTGGCTGCTGCTTTGCGTTCAAAAGGTTATATTGTATTGACTGTAGCATCAAGTGGCATAGCATCTTTACTGCTGCCTGGAGGAAGAACTGCACATTCTAAGTTTGCAATTCCTGTTCCTACTCAAGAAAATTCAACTTGCAATATACATCAGGGAAGTGAGCTTGCAGAATTGTTGAAAGAAACAAAGCTTATCATTTGGGATGAAGCTCCAATGTCGCATAAGTATTGCTTTGAGGCATTGGACAAAACTCTCAGAGACATTATGAGTGGTACTAATAATGCAGACTTGCCATTTGGAGGTAAAGTTATTGTCTTTGGTGGAGATTTTAGACAGATTCTCCCTGTCATTCCACAAGGAGGTCGTTCAGATATTATCAATGCTACTATTAATTCTTCATATCTTTGGGATAGTTGTCGTGTATTAACACTAACAAAAAACATGCGTCTCCAAAACGGAGCAACAAATACAAATGCAGAGGATCTCAGAGAATTTTCAGAGTGGTTGTTGTCTGTAGGTGATGGCAAAATATCAGAACCAAATGATGGTTATGTTGATATCATAATTCCTGATGATTTTCTGATAACTGAATTCAACGATCCCATAGATGCGATAGTGCAAAACACTTATCCTAATTTAGTGCAGAATTATAAGAATGAAGATTTTTTGCAGTCGAAAGCTATCCTGGCATCAACAATTGAAACAATTGATGAACTTAATGATTATGTTCTTTCTTTGATCCCTGTTGATGAAAGGGAATATCTTAGCTCAGACTCTGTAGATAGCTCTGACATCGTGGCAGACGCGGAACTTGATGCACTTACTCCAGAATTCCTCAACACACTAAGAACATCAGGGCTTCCAAATCATAAGATCAAACTCAAAATTGGCACACCAGTCATGTTAATGAGGAATCTGGATCAAGCAGCGGGATTATGCAATGGAACGAGATTAATCATTACGAGATTGGCAAATCATGTTATAGAAGCAAAGATAATATCGGGGAAGAATATTGGTAATTTGGTCTACATTGCTAGGATGTCTTTGTCTCCCTCCCAATCACCATGGCCATTTAAGCTCGTGAGAAGACAATTCCCTTTGATTGTTTCATATGCTATGACCATTAACAAATCACAAGGTCAATCACTGGCACATGTTGGCTTATATCTTCCAAAACCTGTTTTTAGTCATGGGCAATTATATGTGGCATTTTCAAGGGTACAAAGTAAGAATGGGTTGAAGATATTAATACATGACAAAGACAAAAAACCATTGAACACAACTACCAATGTTGTGTTTAAGGAGGTTTTTCAAAACCTCATGTAAGCAACAAATTATAAGTTTCATCTCTAATCTATAATTTATAACCCTTTTTTGACATGTTATTGTTAAACAAATCCTGCTTTTGTTTATTGTAGGTAGTTCAGCCATAGTGCTACTTTTTGCATTTTTTGAATCAGACACATTAATGGACAAACACCCTGTCACAACTTTTGGATGCTGCCATTCCCATTCCTGTTAAGTTGGTGTTTTATAATACATGAAGACATCCTTTGTTCAGGTTTTTTTTTTATTCTTCAAAAAATTTAGTAAATAATTGTCATCTATATGCAAATGATAGATAGACATTCATCATTTTCCAATTTTTCAACATAGCCATTATTATTTTTTCTTCCAAACTCTAAATACAACTGCTGATCTTTCTATTTTTACCATAAATATTTCAACATCTTGGTTTGAATACTGTACATCTTTAAAAATATCATCGTGTTGCATATATTTAGTAATACCTACATATTCAAGTGCACCTATTATTCTTGGCAATTAATACTCAGTTATGCAAATTGGTTTGAGCACATAAAGATTATGCTTATTCTAAAATTCTACAGGAAACAGGAAACAAAGAGATAAAATTCATAATGATTCAAGGAGAAAACACATAGCCAACATAAAGCAGTGTCAATGCTCAAAGATTCTGGGCAAATCAAATGCAGCCCTTCAAACTTTTATGTATGTCTAATTAATTTACCCTCCATGACTTTTTACACTATTCAATCCCTCTGGTTATGTGCTTTATAGTGCTTCGTAGTCAATTTTGTTATATAGTTATTTTCAAGATCTATCCCTTGACACATAAAATTGAAAAAAATGTTTCACAAGAATACATCTCCCTTTGTAATAAAATAACTATATTTATATTTCACAGTGTTATGGAGAGGTTCAGCCTCAGTTCAATCGGAAATATTTTCATACTGTGGAATTTGATTGATGATCAATGAAAGCGACACCAAATACGATTTAACAAAGATATGGAATCTCCATGGATTAATGGTGGTTGCAAGAAGTTAAGGCAATTGATTGAATATAATACCATAGATCCTTGTTTATTACTTAGCTATTGTTGATCTTTTTTGACTCTGACTTTTGCTTTTTTTTTTCAGGGCCTACCTAAAGAATTTACTGAATTTGTTATGACTTAAGGATATATCAGTTTGTTGCTACGTGGTCCCTATGGCGCACAAACAAGTTCTAGCCTATTAATTAGAGATGTCCCAAAAAATAGCACTAACATTGGAATGGGGTGGAAAAGCTTTTGTAGAGCAACTCAATTCTAACTTGGTGGAAAATAAAGTTTCAGTTTGTCAACAATTTAAGCTTTTTTAGTTAGACTTTAATAGTTCTGTTTTGAATTTACAAACTATACTCTACAGCAAAGACATTGTTTTGTGAATGTGTCACTGCTTATATGTTGTTTTATTTTGGACCCTTTTGTGTTAAGTAGTATGTCTTGCCAAGTTGACATTTCATGCAAGATGGAATGTATTCTTTGTAAATTTACCAACATTGGCAATATAAACTGAATATTCACAGTATTTTTAACGATTTGTAAATCATGCACATGTCTTATTTTTTATCTCGCTAAGTCTATATCTATAATTCTATAATTGTAACTATGGAGTATCAACTTTATAATTTAAAAACAAGACAGAAAATACAACATAACGAGACCCGTGCACGGGTAACCTACTAGTTTACCCATAAAATTCTCTTTTCATTCGTGAAAGGACACCGAAAGAAAAGAATGTTCAGGGTGAAAATCCAAAAAACTCAGTGAAGAAATAAAATTATGACAAGATCATCTGAAAGACTAAAAAGCAACATAACATTGACTATGTCCAATAGATTAGACAAGCAATAGAAACAAGACCAGCCACTTGGTCCAAATCCCATAAGCCACCTTGTGTCTAGTTCAACGATGTTCATGTTCTGCAGTTGTTGAAGAATGTGACAAGCAACAGCACCACTGCTCTAGCAGAAATGAGAGGGCAACTACCATTCCTCTTCCAGTTTCCAGCTGTCTTAACCAGCGCAAATGACATCGCTATCAAGCAGCCAAGCTATTGCACTCCCTATGATACACCACCGTTTGCAAAAAAAAAAAAAAAAAAAAAATTTGACACAGACATGTATAATATACGGTTCGTACTGTATAGACATAGATCTGCACTGTACGGACAACTTTTTTTTTTTCAAAAGAAAAATTTTATTTTTTATTTTTTATAGATTTTTTTTAACTAGTTAAAACTTTTTTTGTCATTAACCAGATAATGTGAATCATTAACCAGATAAGTGAATTTCGTTAACCAGATAAATAAATAGAAAGTGTTAAGTTTCAGGGTTGGCATTTACCAGATAATGTGAACCATTAACCAGATAAATAAACTCCGTTAACCAAATAAAACAAAATTTGAAAATTGTTTTTTTTTTTTTAAAAAAAATGGAATCCGTATTGTACAGATACGTGTCAATATAGTACTGACGCGTATGTGTGTCGTTGGTCGCGTTCAATTAACAGCGTTGTTTGCAAAATTAGAGATCTTGATATTTCGATCCTTTCATTAGCTACTGCACTAACAGCCAAGCTACTGTCACCGTTTCAGACTTTCAACGCTTTGGGAACCTAGGTCTTACTATAGAACGAAAGGAGATAAAGGAAAGTCGAAACCTAAGTTTTAGAAGAGGAACTGGGCTTCCAAAAGCCCAAAACCACATCCTATAAAAAAAAAGTCCAAAACCGTAAAAAAGTTTTTTTAAATAGTAAAAAATTGAAAAGTTTTAAAAGTTAATACAAAATATACTATTTAACGAAAACTAATTATCAAATTAATTAGAAATATAATTATATATATAATCGAGTTGGTTCATGAAGCAAACGAGTTGAGCTACCCATGATCAAGTTCGGCTTATTTATTTAACGAGCTAAATTTTTAGCTCAAGTTCTGCTCATTTAGTTCATGAACCAAGTACAACGAGTTAATTATCGAGTCGAGTCTCAAACTTTTTTTGAGTTGATTCGGTTCATTGTCAACCCTAATCAAAAGAGAGAAAATGGCACTTTCCTCTCATTTTCTCTTCAAATAACCGATGGCTAAGTTCAAAAATTCCAATGCCATGGGATATGAATATATGATATTTCAAATATAAAACCATTGGTCATACTTCATTTAATTGTTTAAATTTTTATAAGAGTCAGGTCATTGATATTCAACAATGTAGGTAGGTCCCCTTCTTGTGCTTGTTGGTCATGGCATTGCTTTCTAGCGAAGTTAAGGCCCTATTAGTCCCTCTCTATCTTGGACCTAGCCCCGGCCTATATATGGTGTCCAAAAACTCCACCTTGAGTGTATTGAGGACATTAATTATGAAAGTAAGAAATAAAATATATTTATTAAATATTATATTATTTAATGCATTAGTAACACTCCCGCCATTTATAGTCGTTTTAGTAAAAGAATTTTTTGTATATTAAGTTTAATTTTATTTGTTCAATATAATATATAGATTTTTTTCCTCAATTTTGGCTTAAAATAAATATTATGTGCATCACTCGTAAGCCATCATAAACTATTATTCAATTATTACAAAAAAAAATACTTCATTATACATTTATCACAATAGTTAATACTCCAATTGTTACGAACAATTTAATAAAATTGTTTCACTAATTAAATTATTTATTAATTTTCTTAATCCTTGTGAAAAAAATTCACTTATACAGGTTTCAATAAAAAAATTGTCTTTTTAATTTCTTTATTATTACTTTTAAGACACTTTTTACCATTTTCTAAATAGTTATATTTTGGTAGAAATAGAGATATTATAGAGAAAAAAAATCCTGAAAATTAAATGAAGCGATATAATAATATTTTTGAAAGAATCATAATTAACTAACTATGTTACATTAATTGAAAATTTAGTTATTTAATACACCTTAACGCGTATAAAGTTGCACACGTTAGAAAAATCGTTTAAATTATGGGTTTGCTTTAACTAACCTTGTCATTTTGTCGGGAAAAACAAAACCTAACCTTGTCATAATATTGGCACTTGAATTGGCCTAATTGTCAAAAACTTATCTATCTGAATTGTTGCATTCAATTAAAAACTGTTTTGGAAAAAAGATAAATGCATGTATGATAGAATAACATAACTGGCTACTGCCTAGTGCTTCCTTTGTGTAAGCAGTTGAAAATTTTAAACAAAATCAATCAGTTAATTAATGTCTTTTTTTTTTTTACGAAATCAGTTAATTATGTCACGAGCTGAAATATTGTACAAAACAAAAATGTTAAAATGACAAATCTGTCTAATAAATTTGTATTGAGCATGAAAGAAGAAACAGAAGGCAAGTGATCATTATTGTTACAGGCACATGGAGTTTCACTGAAAACCTAGTAAAGGATTTCATTTACTTTTAATGTTACAAAAATGTGCATTACACAAATTCACATTCAACAAACAAGTATCTGTACATTTGCTAAAGCAAGCAGCCCTTTCCATCTTTGAAGGCTTCTATCATACAGCATATATAGTCTTCATGAAATATGTAAATGGACTCAACTATCATATGTTCTTCAATTTCATATGATTTCTTTAGAAAACTAGATAACCAAATAAAAAAGAAAAATATGTTAAAACTAAAATTGACTAGGAAAATTTCACCTTGGACCTGAGAGTTCCATGGCCTGGATTAACAGTGAAGAATCATCAGTGAGATCAGAATATCTATCTGATGAAGATAACTCATGTGGTTTGCACTTTGTAGTGTCAGCATTTTGAGATGCTTCCCATTTCTCTGCTAGTCCATCACCTTCAAGCATTCGAACAACTTCAGACATTTTTGGTCTGTGACCAGGAAGAAATTGTGTACACAAGAGTGCCACTTTAACCATTTCCTCAAGTTCAATCCTGTCATAATTGTTCTTTAAATCCTTGTCAACAAGCAACTCAAACTTCTTCTCCTGATGAATTTTCTTCACCTGAATGTCAACAATATAAGGACTTAAACTATTTGCTCATTAACAAGGTTTTAAATTGTGGTCTCAATCGCAAGTGCTATTGCGATCCTTGATATTACAGATAATTGTAGATAAATGCATTTGATGCGGTCACAATCGCAGTCAGAAAGGTCCCAAAAACTTTGACATTGCGGCCAAGGTTTTAAAAAAAAAGGTCCGCGACCACGATTAAGGCTGCATCGACCGCATTTGACCGCGATTCTTCACAATACCACGTATCGCGATCGTTACTGTTACTGTGATTTAAAAACTTGGTTTCAGTCACAATCGCGGTCGTAGATCTTTATTTAAAACCTTGCTCTTTAACTTAGCAAAATGTGGAAGGATTTTAATGAACGATAAAGGAAAACAAGCTTACCCAATCAAGCATAGCTCCTTTTTGGTTGGCTGCCTTTCCAAATTCTAGAGCCCTCAGGCCTGTGATCAATTCAAGAAGCAAAATGCCAAATCCAAAGACATCAGTTTTCTCTGAAGATTGTCCTGTGGAAAGATACTCTGGGGCTATATGCCCCACAGTGCCCCTCACTGCAGTTGTGACATGTGAATCTTGGTGATCTAAAAGCTTTGCCAACCCGAAATCTCCAACTACTGCTTCACAATAGTCATCAAGTAATATATTTGCAGCCTTCACATCTCTATGGATTATCTTTGGATCACACTGCTCATGAAGGTATAGTAGTCCCCTCGCTGCTCCTAAGGCAATTTGCTTCCTTGTGCCCCAGTCCAAGACTGGTTTAGCTGGAAATATAAAAAATTGGTATATATGAATCAGCCACTGAAATTAGCTAGTCTAAATCTACAACATCAATAACAACAAAGCTTTTTCTCACTAGTTGGATTGACTATATAGATCAAATGATATCATAATGTTCTAACATTAATAACGTTGAAATTTATTAGTATGAAATTTTACAATTGAGCTCACCCTTGAGACGAGAAGCAACACTGCCATTGGACATGTAAGGATAAACTAAAAGCCTTTCTGATGGTGTCATACAAAATCCATAGAGTTTAAGAAGGTTTCGGTGTACTGCCAAGCTGATCGTTTCAACTTCAGTCTGAAACTGTATCTCTCCTCCAATGGATTTGCCATCTTTAAGCCTCTTTACAGCCACAAGAGTGCCATCTGATAGAATTCCTTTGTAGACATTTCCAAAACCACCTTTTCCAAGTATGTTTTTGTTGCTGAAGTTGTGAGTAGCAATCTGAAGTTCTCTTAATTGGAACCTCTTCAAGTTTCCAAGGTAGACTTCTTCATGATGCCGGTCTGTAAAGATTCGGTATTAGGACAGAAAAAGGAGGAACTGTTATAATTGACACAAATATGTTAACCTATGTTGCATTTGCATAAGAAAAATCTTGTATTATGATGCATATTTCAGCTTCAACTAAAGGTTTTTGAGGGAAATGTACCTTTAACATCAAAGAATGCTTGTTGATTATGCTTGTGCCTCCTCCATAGAACAAGTCCAAAACCAAGGACTAACAAACAAAGGCATCCAAGACTCAAACCAAAGGCCATGGCCATTTTGTGAGCTTTTCGTCTGCCTGATGGTAAAGCATCTAGAGAAGAAGCAAAAATATTTGCTGTCAATATTAATACACTGACTATGCAGTATATATCATCAAAGTACAACATGTGGGAAAGTGATGTAAAATTGTAAGGCAAAATCATTCAATTTCTGAAAGGAGCTTACTCTCAGTACTGTTTAAGTTCATGGACATAGGCATGAGACTCATCCCAGGGCAGTTTTTTTCTTTTGCTGTAGCACAAACCAGGGGATTTCCAACAATACTGGAACAACACATGGAAAGAATTTTGAAGTTAGTACAAAATTTTCTGTATTTTCCAGACATTACACAAACACACACACATAGGGAGGTAGAGAGAGATTAACCTGAATGATTTGGCCAAAATTCTAGGTACAGGGCCACTCAGATTGTTAAAGGACAAGTCACTGAATTTATGATCACAAACAATTCATCATTAGAAATACAGAAATCTACATAATGAATGCACAAGGTAGAAGAGAAAGATAGGTGAAGAAGATTACAGAAAAGCAAGCTGTGCCATGTTAGCCAGTGACTCTGGACATTCCCCAGAAAAACTGTTATTGTTAAGCCTCCTGAAACCATTTTAATAACTTCTCAGCAATAGAAATCAGGTTCCTGATAATATATCAATAATATGACATCTTTTAAGCTTCAATCATAGCTCATAGATGCTTACAAGTACTGGAGGTTTCTCAGATGACCAAGAGAGGGGGGAATTTCCCCTTTGAAGAAGTTATCAGAAAGATCAAGAGTTTGAAGCTTGGAAAGTTTTCCTAGCTCTGAAGGGATTGGTCCAGTTATGTTGTTATTCTGTAGCACCCTGAAAAGTAGTCCATAACACTCAACTTTGTATCAATTGTAGACTTGTAGTAATAAATATAAGAAAACAAACATACATCATCTTGAGAAATCTAAATTGCATAGTGCTTTCTAATTACTTACACAGTCTGAAGATTGGTTAAGTTTCCTATGCTGGGAGATAGAGTACCAGATAAATTTTGACTTGGAATGCCACTGCACCAAGCAGAACCAGATTCATCAAACAGGTATAGCATTTTTGCTGTACAAGCTTGGTACTTCAACATTTTAAGCTTTGTTTTGCAGCAGTTTCAAAACTTCAAATATAAAAGATTGAAGAAAGAGAGACTCACAGGCTAATGACAAGGTTGTCAGGGGAACAAGTGACCATATTCCAGCTACAAGGATCAACTGCATCCCCATCCCAATTATCTAGAATACCATGAGGATCCACTAGGGAAGTTTTTATCCCAATTAAAGCTTGCACTGCAATAACAAAGACATAATAGAGATCCATTTCAAAATTCTCCTGATTGAACAAATTTAAAGATACATTTTACACTTAAGTCCAAACTTGAAAAAAGTATAAAAATTTCAAAGTTTACCTTCAAAGTTTATTCCCTTAGGAGAAAGCAAGGCATTTGCAGAGCTCCAAAACAAGAACAATGCCACATAACACAGAACAGATTCTCTTCTTGGCATCTCCATCAATTGGAATTTCCAAAGAAACAAAGTAACAAACACCTGGTTGGTTGTAATAATGGATAGGTATTGAAAAAATGACAACAGTTCTCAAATGGTAACAGTTCTTTCTTTTGCAGTTTGGTTTTCAAAACAAGAAAGAAACCATTTTCTTTGCTTTCCTTGCCAGAATCCCATTCACACAAAAATCTTGTGTCAGATACACACAAGTAAAAAAAGACAGGTTCATGAATATGATAATTTAAAGGGAAATAGCATGCCTGCCACCGAGTCAGGTTTTTGTAATAATCAAGATTATATGTAAATAAATGGCCTTAAAATGAAACCAATTTGAAGGTAAAATGCAAATGGTAAGGATAGAATTGGAAATTCACTTTTGAGTTAATCATGCACATGCCAAGAAAGCAGAAAGAGCTTTTACCAATTATTTATTCAATCCAAAAGTATATAAAGCCAAAAAATATATTAAAATACAACACTGGAGCATGAGGAATATCATGTCATTATATATATTTTATTTTATTTTATTAGTGAACATGTATATGGTATAAAACCAGAATGCTTTTATTCCTGTTTTGGTGCAAAAGAGCCAAAAAAAAAAAGTTTATATTTTATTCAATAGTGACAGTATATGTTTGTCTAGAGAGGAGCATTTGCAAGGTGCAAGTTTTTTTTTTTTTTTTTTTTTTGGTTTTGTTGAATTACTCAAAAACATGAACTTATAAGTTGATCAGCTTATGTATGAGATGGATTGTGGTTGCTTGGGGCTTTGAAGAATCCAACATTCCCTGAGTTTGGCCATTCAGTAAAGTTCCAAACCCCAAAATTTTTTAAACCAAAGTATTGAGAATTTGAGAATCTCTATGTGGTGGATGTTCTAGGGGCTCGAGATTGATGATGGATTTGGTCACCCACTATATCATGACTCATGAAGATCTCTGTTGGCTTTTAATTATAAAAATAGTTTTATACAATGGAAATTGCTAGTAGTGTTCTTATAATATTCATGAGTGAAGAAATAGAAGTGACTATGAGAGGACTAGTGGTGAAATATTTGAGTAATTAATTTAGATGAGGTAATAAATTTAAATTTTAGTATCACCATTATACATAAAAAGTGAAGAAATAGAAAATTTTATCAAAAAATATATGAATTTAAAGACTTATTTATTGACAGTATAACTTTTTTTACGTAGTTATATAATCAGATTTCACCACGAAGTCACTATGTTACAATACTTACTAAAATATCTCAATAAATATCTTATATCGTGATATCTGATTGAATGACTATGTAAAAAAAAATAGAAGTGATTATGGTTGGATTAGTGGTGAAATATTTGCGTAATTTATATGAGATCAAAATTAAAATTTTGTTATCATAATTATACATAAAAAAGTAAAGAAATCTAATTTTTTTTAAGTAAAATTTTTAACTTTTGCTTTTCTCTCTTTTATGTATTCCATGGTCTCTGTTGTGTGCTGTGAAATGTTGGCCATGGCATTGGTATGGGTGGGCTTTTTAGATTCCATACACCACTATCAGCTAACCATCACAGTTGAGTCTCTTTTTGGTCTATTCGTCGGCTGACACTCATTCCCCTAAAATTGTTCAAAGAGGGTAAAATTTTCAAAAGCAAAAGCTGCCATTCCTCTCACTCTCTCTCTCTCTCTCACCCTTTTCTAAGTTCCACACACATGTTTCTCTTAATCATGTTTCTTTCTTTTTAGTATGCCTCCTAGATCACTTATTATGATATCGATCAATTTTAATACACTATCTGAAGTCCCCCTCAAGCTCAAAAAAGGCGCATGCTCAATTCTAGTGGGATAAATTAACTTCCTTTGCTTTGATCCTCAGCCTTGCATCAAGAAAAACAAACCCTACAAAAAGTAATGGGTTACGTACATAATATTTAATATTATATGTGAATATAAAAAATTCTTCTTATTCAAGTTTAGTCCTTATAAAAAATATATATATTTTTAGTCTCTACTTTTTACAAAACTGTATTTTCTAAATGCTGTTGCGTAGGTTGAGGAATGGGTGGACGAGTTGGTGGGGCATCCTGCTGTGGCCTAGAAGTGGAAGGTCTGGTGATCTTGATGTGCTTGGGATGTGGTGCCTAGAAGCTATGTGCTTGTAGAACTATCCAGTAATCCATTCAATAAGCCAGCACAAATAACAATCGACAAGCAGAATGGTCAAAACAACCCCAAATGGCTCTCAATGGCCATGCACGGGGACAAAGAACGACCTTGTGCAAAGATGCATGGTTGTGCAACGTGCAAAACAGAGGAAAAAAAAGCATGAAATGCATATGCACACAGGCACAAAGCATGACCTAGTGTAATTATGCACACCATGCAATGTGCCAGAAATAAAGAGTCAACAAAATGCTGATGCACGATGGTATGAACGACCATGTGCATCCTTGCACTGTCGTGCACAAACCCTAACACTTACTGTTGTTGGTGATATTTGTGGTTTTTATTAGATAACCAAGTCAACTGTCGAGATCAACACCAAGAGTTCTGTCGAGAACTTCAACACCAAGAGTTCAGTCGAGATCAACAGTCGAGATCAACACCGGGAGTTCTGTCGAGAACTTCAACACCAAGTGTTCTGTCGAGAACTTCAATTCCAAGAGTTCGGTCGATTGTGTATATTCCATTAACTGTCAAATAATCAGCATTCATTTGACATTAAGTGAGCGAGATCCTCTCCCGAGATCCTCTCCTCATAATCATCAACAATGATTAATTGATGCTGTCCCACTTTGTATCTATAAATACCTGTATCATACTTCAATGGAATAACATCGAGTTATACACTTTATATGGTATCAGCAGCTTTTGCTTAACAGCAACGATCCAAGCCTGTCACCATGCCTTCAAACCAAGCCATTCCCGTTCCCAACTCGGACTGGTCTTCGCCTCAACACCCAATCCTCCATCAAACTCACTGCCACAAACTTTCCTGCCTGGAGAGTTCAATTCAATGCTCTCCTTGTAGGCTATGACCTCATTGGTTATGTAGATGGCACTAAAGAATGCCCGGCAGCCACTCATGCTGACCACACCAAGTGGAAAAGGCAAGATCAATTGATCCTTCATGCCATTATCTCCTCTGTCGATGCAAGTGTCATCACCATGCTAGGGAATGTCAAAAATTCAAAGCAAGCCTGGAACATCCTCAACAAGATGTTCGCCAGCAAAACACGTGCCCGAATCATGCATCTGAAAGAGCGCCTCTCCCGATTCACAAAGGGAACTCAATCCATGGCTGAATACCTTCATGGTATTAAAGCATTAGCAGATGAACTTGCTATAATCAACTTTCCTTTGGATGAAGTTGGCCTCCAAAAGGTCAAAATATTGTTGGTTGCAAGTGGTTGTTTCGAATCAAACGTAATGTTGACGGATCTATCTCCTGCTATAAAGCCCGCCAGGTTGCAAAAGGCTTTACCCAATGTCCAGGCATTGACTTCAAAGAGACTTTTGCTCCGGTAGTTCGCCCACAAACTATCAAGATCATACTCACACTTGCTCTTGCAAACCGATGGCAGATGCATCAACTTGATGTTAACAATGCCTTTCTCCAAGGCTCTCTTCAAGAACAAGTCTACATGGACCAACCTCCGGGCCTCAAGGATGCACAACATCCCAACTATATTTGCAAGCTACACAAAGCCATCTATGGCCTTCGGCAAGCTCCACGCGCCTGGCACAATGCATTGAAGCACTTCATCCACTCATATGGATTTCATACTTGCCAAAGTGATCCATCTCTCTTCATCTATGATTCAGGAGGCATCACCTCTTACTTTCTAGTTTATGTGGATGATCTTCTGCTCACTGGAAACAACAACAAGTTCCATCAGCTATTCATTGAAGCTCTATCTCACAGGTTCTCATTAAAAAATTTGGGTTTGCCGCATTACTTTCTTGGTGTGGAACTAATTCCAACAGCCACAGGTCTATTACTATCGCAACACAAGTACATTCGAGAGCTACTTGAGAAATTTGATATGCAGGGGGTGAAGCCTTCCCCAACACCATTATCCTCAACCTCCACTCTCCAGCTGCATGATGGTTCCCCAGCTACTGAGGCAACACAGTATCGCAAAATAATTGGTGCTCTTTAATATCTCAATCTAACAAGGCCAGACCTCTCCTTCTCCATCAATAAACTTGCTCAATTCATGCACAAGCCCACCAATATCCACTTCCAGCACCTGAAACGTGTCCTGCGATATCTAAAATCCACGATCAATCATGCTCTCATGCTCAATAAACCCACATCACTTGAACTACTTGCTTATTCAGATGCCGACTGGGGAGGAAATGCAGATGACAGAACATCCACATCTGCGTTTATAATTTTCTTTGGAGGGAATCCAATATCATGGCACTCAAAGAAACAAAGAACTGTGGCGAGATCTTCAACTGAAGCAGAATATCGAGCATTTGCAACAACCACAACAGAGCTCATGTGGCTGAAAAATCTCCTAAGTGAGCTTCGGGTTCCTAATCACACCCCTCCAAAGCTTCTATGTGACAACGTAGGTGCTACATACCTATGTTCCAACCCTGTGCTACACTCACGCATGAAACATATATCCTTGGACTATCATTTTGTGAGAGAACAGGTTCAGGCCAAGCAAATGCATGTGTCACACATCTCAACCAAGGATCAGCTTGCGGACATCCTAACTAAACCATTGCCCACATCACGGTTTCATGATCTTACAAACAAGATGAAGGTAACAGATGGTACCATCATCTTGAGGGGGCGTATTAGATAACCAAGTCAACTGTCGAGATCAACACCAAGAGTTCTGTCGAGAACTTCAACATCAAGAGTTCAGTCGAGATCAACAGTCGAGATAGTCGAGATCAACAGTCGAGATCAACACCGGGAGTTCTGTCGAGAACTTCAACACCAAGTGTTCTGTCGAGAACTTCAATTCTAAGAGTTCGGTCGATTGTGTATATTCCATTAACTGTCAAATAATTAGCATTCATTTGACATTAAGTGAGCGAGATCCTCTCCCGAGATCCTCTCCTCATAATCATCAACAATGATTAATTGATGCTGTCCCACTTTGTATCTATAAATACCTGTATCATACTTCAATGGAATAACATCGAGTTATACACTTTATAGTTTTGATGCTACAATTAATAAGAACAAACAAAAGAAATGATAAGTTCAAATAAAGATGATGATGCTGTAAAATAAAGAACAAAGAAGAAGATGAGTGATCATTGTGCAAGACTCCAAGGTGTGTCTAAACACGAGGTTTTAGGTTCGATTCGCCGGATGCAAATGGTTGAACAAAAAATCCCCTTTAGGATACAATGGAGTTCCCTTGATATCGTTTGCACACCCACACCAAGCATATCGCCGATGACAATTTACAGAACAACAGTTTTCTTAACTCTCATGTCATTTGGTGAGAGAAAACAACCTTCATGTATTGAAAGAAAGATCACGACTTTTTATGCATGTATCTTTTCATGTATAGACACATATGCTCATGATAAAACATACCTTATGAAGAAACACTTTTCCTCTTGGGCGCTCTTGGACTTCCATATTTTGGAAATCCCTCACAATTATAACATGCACGAGCGGTTGCATGGCCAGATGCAAAGGTGCATGGTCTTGCACAACCCTAAACCCAAAAAAATTCAACATGTGCAGGGTCTGCAAGGCCAGATGAAAATTTGCACGCATGTGCATACCCCCAAAATTCAAAAAATAAGAAAACGACACAATCCACAAAGACCTAACTAAATCACAATGAAAACATAAGAACAAACAATAGCAGTGCATGCTTACTTGGATTTTGATGCAAAGGTGAGGGAAAACACAATGAAATGCAAGAGAACATGGAGGGGAGAGAGAATTCGGGCAGGTTTGCTCAAGGGGGAAAAGGGGTCGTGCAATTATGCACCCCTGTATTTCCCTATTTTATTTTCAAATTCGTAAACTTGCACGATTGTGCATTCCCCTCTCTCTCTCTCAACTCGATAGGCAATGAAGACCACTTAAAATAGCTTTGTCAGCCTAAAAGAACGGGAACAACCTCATTCTTATTGCATTTGTGGAGGCACCATTATACTTGATAGTGTCAGTCATCCTTATGAAATTCTTCAAGTGATCATTGGGGTCCTCAATAGCTAACCCCCAGAATTGCACTTAAATTTGCACTATAGAGACCAAGGACAGCATCAACTCAAAATTATTAGCCTCCACTGTCGGATTGATAATACTATCCTGCAACTCCAAAGAAGGAGTGAAATAGTCCTACAAGGTTCTTCTCTCACTCATTATTGCTCATCTTTAAGCTCTCAACCTGCGACAAGTCTTGTCTATTTTTGGATCAAAAATTAAAACAGGCTCCTAAGAGCGAGTGAGCATAAACAAGTAAGATTAAAAATAACAATTAAAAATAAAAATAAAAATTGCTTAAACTAGCAAGAAATTCGTTTGTTCAATATTGCAAAGCCATTCCATAGTAACGGCACCAAAAACTCATTGCTCTAAAGGCAAGTGCACCTTATCACATGTAGTAATAAAAGTAGGACCGTTGGAGTCCAGGATTGCAAAGATATTCCATGGTAACGACACCAAAAACTTGTTGCTCTAAAGGCAAGTGCACCTTATAGCATATAGTAATAAAAGTAGGACCTTTGGAGTCCTGGATGTAGAGCCCACAGAGAATAGTGAAAGTACTGAGCTAATAGAATTTATATGTTATTTAAGGGATCATATTAAGTTGTTGTGAGCGTAAAACTATGAAAATAGAGTAAACTCAGTTTTGAGAAAATAGCAGAGTGAAGCCTAGGGTTACAGTTTCACTTGTCCCTTTGAATCCCCTAAGTTCTAGTTTTATTCAATTTATTTATTATTATTTGATTATCAGTCTCTCTACTAGAGGAGTACACGGGCCGGGTTGGATTGCTTTTGACCAAATCCGATGCCCAAACCAATCAATTTTTTTCGATTTGGGTTGGGTCGAAAACTCGTAGGTTTTTTTTTATTTATAAAATCCGAACCATACCATCCCTGTGATGAGCAGGTTCGTTTAGGTTGGGTTCACGGGTCATGAGACACGAAACCAGTTTTTAAATTTCCAAAACGAAAAAGGGTTAAATATGTTTTTAGTCTATATTAAATTACGACTTTTCCAAATTTAATCCCTATAAAAATTTTATCCATTTTGTCCCCGTCTTCTACAAAACTGCATGTTTTTTAGTCCCTCAACATGCAATTTTGAAAAAAATGGGGACTAAAAAAGTATATAGGGACTAAACTTAAAAAACTATAATTTAATAGGGACTAAAATATATTTAACCAAAAGCAATATAAAATAATTTAATTTCAAAAGAATTTAATTTTTGGTGCACATGCACCACTAAGTGTAAGTGATATTGTGATAAAGTGTATTAAAAATTAAATCACATCACCGGGTTGGGATCACAGGTTCAACCGAGTTCGATTGGGTTTGTTTGGGTTCAACCCGAACTGAGACAGGTTTAGGCAAAAAACGCTTTAGATCGGTTTGGGCCACCAAGTTGATAAGGTCGGCCCGAATCCGCATGCACCCCTACTCTCTACTAGAGCTATTGACTTGTTTGGTCAATCGTGACTAATATTCTTTTCCCTAAATTAAACCCCTCGTTTGGTCATGCAATAAGTTTAAATCCAAGGAAAGCACAAAGAGCAAAGAAGTTGAATTGATTGATAAGACTGAAACTAAGGTTGGTCATGCAATAGTTTTAATCTCATTTATCCTACGGTTCTACCAATTAAGTGTAGTACGATCGCTGGTCAATTAACTGGTTACTAACATGTAAAGAGTGATCAAGCCTAACATGTGATAAGTGCAATAAGATAAAACTAATCAGAAATAATGAAACTGAATAAAATCAAAAACTAAAGCTAAGACATTGCAAAAGGGGTTCTTAAAGTACATGTTCCACCTAAGACCCAAGAAGAGATTTTTCAAAATGCAGGTGCCAAGATGATAGGTACAAAAATCTATTATTTTAGAGTCACTAACCATTTGTGAAAAGGGCTGACAACAAAGATAAAAATCTATATGTGAGAAAGGTTGACTATTGTTCGTGCTAGGATAAGGAGTTT
Source organism: Calophaca sinica (assembly GCA_037113605.1). Lineage (NCBI taxonomy): Eukaryota > Viridiplantae > Streptophyta > Magnoliopsida > Fabales > Fabaceae > Calophaca > Calophaca sinica. Next base: position 16,487,245 of record CM073737.1, read on the forward strand.
ATCTTGCACGACATTGTTAGTGGTGGTAAGTGGTTGCTCTCATAATGAATACTCTTGAACGTGGGTGCACTTGTCCACTTGCAAGTGGCCCCTTCTCTACTTCATCCAAGTGGTTAGGCTTATTTGCATGCCTTTCAAATACTTTGTGAGGGGTTAGGGCACCCTCCTTCCTGACAAGAAAAAAGACATCCTCCCCTTTCCTCTATTTTTTCACTGTTTTCAAGTGAACTAGCCTCGAAACAAAGAGGCACTACAATAGAATGTGTAAAAGATAGCGTCACTTTAAGCAGCGCTTTATTAAAAAAACGCTACTTTAGCTAATAAACAGCGCTTCTTGTATGAAGTGCTGATTTTGGTCCTAAACAATAAACAGCGCTTCCTATATGAAGCGCTGATTTTGGTCCTAAAAATTTGGTCCTACACAATAAACAGCGCTTCCAATATGAAGCGTTGATTTTGGTCCTACACAATAAACAGCGCTTCCTTTATGAAGTGCTGATTTTGGTCCGTGCTAAACAATAAACAACGCTTCCAATATGAAGCGCTGATTTTGATTAAAACATTAAACAGCGCTTAAAGCTTTTAAGCGCTGATTTTGGTCATTTAATTCCTATTAATTATTCACTTCACGCTCGATCTCCCACTTCATCGCCAACAGCGCCTTCTCTTCCCACTTCACGTTCCCAATCTCATCGCAAACCCCACTGTTGTGTGGGGTTCGCTCGCTTTTTGTTCCTTTGCTTCTAGAACCTTCGTCATCATTGCAAACCGAAACCCTCGCTTCTAGAACCTTCGCCATCATCGCAAACCTACCCCCAAGCGCTTTTGCCTCGCCATCATCGCAAACCCCAATGATCCTCTTCTCCATTATAAACCCCAATATCTTCTTCTCCATCGCAAACACAACTAGCATTTCTCGTCGCGACACATCTCTCGCGTTTCTCATCCGTCTCCGCCCAAAGAAATGGCAACAAGAAGAAGAGGAGGTGCGGTATTGTTGTAGCTCTGGTTTGGCTTGTTCTTTCACATGGTGAATTCCCCAATTTTCATGTTTCTGTGGATTTGGTTTGGCTCGTTTTTCATGTTCTGTTGATTTCCCAATTTTTCTCCAAACCCTAACCCCAAGCTCTCTGTTAATAGCTTCCATTGGATCTGTATTTGAAGAAGGGGCAAAACGAGAGAGCAACAATTGAAGAAGGGGCAGAGCATTTGAAACGATTGAAGAAGGGGCAGAACGAGAGAAGAACGAGAGAAAGATCGTAGCTTAGGTTTTTTTGTTGGATCTGTATTCAATTTTTATTTTTCTTGGATCTGTATTGAAGGAAAAATCTGCATCGCTTTTGTGTTTTATTCATCTTGGATCTATATTGAAAGAAAAATCTTGGATCTATATTCATCTATATTGAAAGAAAAATCTGGTACTGGATGTGTTTTATTTATTTTTATGTTTCGCACCGCCTCAAAAAACATCTACGTGAATTGTTACTAAAAAAAAGGGATGAAAAATAGCGCTTCCTTAATAGAAGCGCTGCTTATTGATGCTAAAAATTGACAATAAACAGCGCTTCCTTTAACGAAGCGCTACTTATTGATGCTGAAAAATGACAATAAACAGCGCTTCTTTAAGAAAGCGCTGTTTATTGTCAATTTTCAGCAGCGCTTCAAAAACGCTGTTTTTTTAATAACAATCAGCAGCGGCTAAATAAGCAGCGCCTTTTAAGCGCTGTTTAAGGCCAAAATAAGCGTTGTTTATTGCCTATTTTTGTTGTAGTGAGGGTAATAGTTGGGTCTCACTGCGACAGCCTATGACGATCACCACTATGAGTTGAATATTTTGAAAAATGTCAGATAATAAAGAGAAATGATACTTGTACAATAAAAAATGGGACAACTTTCGCGACAACCTTCTAAGTGGTTAACGCAGTTCAAATATGTGGTTAATTACGTTCAGTAAATAGTTAATGGATATATCAGGTGTTGAAACTCATTAATCATCAACATAACTTTATTAACCACGAATTTGAACGTGATTAACCATGATTTCCAAGTGTTCAACTACATGTATATTTGAACACCTAAAAATCATGGTAAATCACGTTCAAATTCGTGGTTAATGTAGTTGCGTTGATGTTTAATAAGTTTCGACACCTGATATATTCATTAACCATTCACTAAACGTAATTAACCACGTATTTAAATTGTGTTAACCATTTAGAAAGTTGTCGCAAAAATTGTCTCATTTTTTGTTGTCCAAATATCATTCCTCGATAATAAATGAGCATTTAAGGTGAAGATATTTTTTAAAAAATTTCTATTCAAGTCAGATTAAAATCTTTCAAGGGAATAAAATGTATTGTAGGATGGGTGTCAATTTATTTATTAAAATTGCATCTTAATAATAACGGATGACAATAATTAATAAAATATTTCCTAAAAAAAGAATAATTAACAAAATATCCTCAGCTTCTAACTATCTTCATGACTCCTGATTTTCAAGGATAAATAAAGAGAATAGGATTTCAAAAGAAAAAAAGGATAAATAAAGAAAAGGATTTCAAAAGAAAAGGATAAATAAAGAGAATAGGATATGTATTTAAGAAATAAACTAAAAGGTGATGATTAAGGCCTAAATCTGGGATTTTTTTCCCCAAAGAATTAAAGGTTAATACTAGAGCAAAGCACAAGCCATACAACATCACATCGGCCTAATCAAGCATGTCAAACTAACAACATACACTGTCTCAATATCTAAACAACAATATTAATCACCGACACGCTGCTATGGCAAACACAAAACATCCATCTAACACAGAGTCATAATGCCTAACAGTAATCTTTTTAAAACTGAACCGAAAATAGAACCGACGATGAGAACTCCATATCACAGTTTAATTGGTTCATTCAGTTCAACCACAATTGAACTTGGGGGAAAGTAAATAAAAAAATAATTTTAAATGGTTCAACCCAATTTGATTAACGGTTTAACTGGTTTTAAGTAGTTCAACCAAACTACAGATTAAACCAACTGCTGAATTTGATAGTTTGGTCGGATTTTAACAACAATGCTTGAGAGTAAAAAAAAAAACCAAGTCATCTTCCTCAAATTCTAATTCGACCAGAATACTCGAATGGAAGCAACAAGGAAAGGAGCCCACGGAAACTAGTGGCCAACAAAACCTAGCAATAGAAGGAAAAAAAATTGACCAAACATAAGAAAAGAGCACAACAATTAAATACTATTATAAACTGACAAAAAAAAAATACACAAATTGAGGACCTATCTGAAGAGATAACAGCTAGACTATATTGTCCATTCCTCACATCACCTCCACCACAAGGTAAAGGGATCAAAAACCTTTGATGAGGTTTTAAGTTAACCCTTAATTTGTCTTCATTTGTTTTACATGTCTTTTCTGCCCTCTGTCTTTAGCTACGGAGGTCACTTTATAATGACACATTGTAGTCAAGGACACCAAACAAGACAAGCCCTGAAAAGCTGCCATGTGTGAGAAGTCACTTTGGACATAACACATGGCCTATTGTGATTGGACAGTGTTGATGACCCCTTGAAATCAAGATGCACTAGGTCACTACCTATTTATTTCAAGGACCAATCAAATTACCCTCATGAGAAGAGAAAGAATGTAGAATGCCAAAACCAATTTTCATGGAAAAGGGCATGCATTGGGTATTACGTTATCAATAAGGGTCTAAACAAGATACGTGCTATTTGTATGAAAATTAGGCCATGAACGATCCACATCATGGTACCCTGGAATCTCAAGGATCATCATGGAAGTTTGTACAATCGTACAATATCGCTTAGTTAAGTACTAGTATAAGATTTAGGTTATACTTTATTTTAGTAATTATTGATTTAATATAGAGGAAATGGAAAAGTTTCACTCTTTTCTGTTTGATGATAGCATGAAAATTTTAACTTATTTTATGTTACAAGAGTGGCAATATGAATAATTTGTGGCGGGGAGTATGAATGAAGTTATATTTCATTTACAATCTAATTTGCATATTTGGTTGTGTTCTGAACAGAACTTCAGAAGATGACTGGAGAGAAGCAACACGGCAGCGTCCACGACGGATGACGACAGCGTGTTGGGGTGGTGTACCTGCAAACACTCCGACGCTCAAGTCAGTATGTGTAAGAGGTGAGTGAAGAGGTGGAAAAATAATGATTACCTCGATCGTTTGACGTGGTCTCTTTTAATACGAGTTAAGGGCGATTCTGGATGAGTAGATTAAAGTGAAACCCGAGAATAGGAAATAAATTCTTTTAATGCCGAGGACCGCTAACGTCGATGTGGTCTCGAGGAAAGCGGAGGGGCGATCTTTGAAATGGGCCTGAAAGGTGGATCTTGATTGGGCCTCGCCACCCGAACGCTTACCCCAGTCGCTAGCTCGAATGTCGAGGTGGTGACTTGTTGTCGGTTCGTTGATGTCGGCGTTCGACGCCCTTGTTTGTAAGGAACCGCAAGCGTCGTTGGCGCTTTGCTTGTTCATTAGTTCGCTCGGGATCTTCGTGTTCCACGCCTGGCCGAGGCGCTTCGACCACGAGGCTTGATGTGCTTGTGCAAGGTGCAAGGCTTTATCACGAGCCTCGCACGCCGGTCTCGCGACGCAGGTCGATCTCATCATGTGGTGCTTGTGCGAGGCACAAGGCTTTATCACGAAGCTCGTGCACGCGCGGTCTCGACGAGGCTCGAGCTTACGAGCCTTTATCTTTGACCTGGGGTCTTCGGGACCACGGGGGTCGAGCTGCGAGTGAGGTTCTTCCGACGCTGGGTGCCGAGCTCCATGGCGGGCTCGACCTTTGGTTTTGGGGCACTGTTCCTGTCAAAGTATAGACAATTTGCAACAACTTGATGTAATAAAGTTAGCATTAATTTTTATGTTGAGTAAAGTGTTCGTAGTCGAGTTTTATACTTCCCTATGAGAGTAGTTGATCTGGATGTCCAAGCGGCAAGGTTGAGGTCATCAAATAATCAAGGTCAACGACGTAGCCGAGTTTAAAGCCGTTTGAATATCAAAATTGCAGAGGTGGGCCTGGTAGGTCGCCCGAGTACTGGATTGCGTATCCACATTGCGAGAGGTGCTCGCGAGGCACAAGGCTTTATCACGAGCTCGCACGCCGCCTCGAGGTCGACGCAGGCTTTATCACGAGCGCGGTGTGCAAGGCACAAGACTTTATCACGAGCTCGTGCACGCGGTCTCGGCACGAGGTCGATCATCAGGTGCTTGTGCAAGGCACAAGGCTTTATCACGAGCCCGTGCACGTTGTCTCGGCACGAGGTCGATCACAGGTGCTTGTGCAAGGCACAAGGCTTTATCACGAGCTCGTGCACGCGGTCTCAGCACGAGGTCGATCACAGGTGCTTGTGCAAGGCACAAGGCTTTATCACGAGCTCGTGCACGCGGTCTCGGCACGAGGTCGATCTCATCATGTGGTGCTTGTGCAAGGCACAAGGCTTTGTCACGATCTCGTGCACGCGGTCTCGGCACGAGGTCAATCTCATCATCAGGTGCTTGTGCAAGGCACAAGGCTTTATCACGAGCTCGTGCACGCGGTCTCAGCACGAGGCTCGATCTCATCATCAGGTGCTTGTGCAAGGCACAATGCTTTATCACGAGCTCGTGCACGTGGTCTCGGTACGAGCTCGATCTCATCATCAGGTGCTTGTGCAAGGCACAAGGCTTTATCACGAGCTCGTGCACGCGGTCTCGGCACGAGCTCGTGCACGCGTTCTCGGCACGAGCTCGTGCACGCGGTCTCGGCACGAGCTCGTGCACGCGGTCTCGGCACGAGGTCTCGTGCACGCGGTCTCGGCACGAGGCTCGATCTCATCATCAGGTGCTTGTGCAAGGCACAAGGCTTTATCACGAGCTCGTGCACGCGGTCTCGGCACGAGGCTCGATCTCAGGGCTTCATCTTTGCTGCGTTCCAAGTTCTTGGAATTTGCTGTCCTTGTAGTGTCTCGAGGGTGTAGGCGTCGGTACCAGTCTTTACGACGATTCTGTACGGGCCTTCCCACTTGGGTGCAAGTTTCCCTTGTGGGGCGTTCTTCAGGCCAACATCAGCTCGTCGAAGAACTAGATCCCCAGGCATGAACTCCCTGGGCACAACACTTCGGTTGTATCTTGCTGCGATTTTCTGTTTTACTGCGACCTCGCTGAGTGCTGCAAGCTCTCTGCATTCGTCAAGGAGGTCGAGTTCTTCTTGTATACTCCGACAGTTGTCAATGTTACTCTGGGGATTTATCTTTGGCTTTTGATGCCATCAACTTCTCTTCGTAATTTATAAATCTCTGAGCTCGCCCAGAACTCGTTCAGGTCTTCGGTTTGTCGACACCAATGTCGACATCAATAAACTTCCTTCGATCGGACCTTGCTCTAGCAAGTACAATTCATCTCGTCGAGCATTTCTTCACAAAAATGGCTTCTTTGTTGAAGCGCTCGACGTAGTCTCGATAGACTCATCTTTCTTCTGGAATTGCGGCGATCTGCATTGTCGACTTAGGTTGGACTTTAGACGCAGCGGTGAAATGCGCGGGCTGGTCGGCGAACTCGATCCACGAACCAATGGAATTTTTCTTAAGAGTCTGGAACCAAGACAAGGCCGCCTTCTTCAGAGTGAGGGAAAGATTACGCACTTTTTGCGGCCCTTGGCGCTCGATAGTCCATGGCGATGTCAAAGCAGCCAACATGTTCGTCGGGGTCGGTGGTTCCGTCGTAGGAGTCCAAAGAGGGCGGTTTCTGAAGATGCTTCGGAATCGGGAATTTCATGATCTTGGACGTGAAAGGACCAAAGGCCTCGCACGTGTCACCCATCTCATCGCTCATAGATGGAGTTGATGAAACAGAATGAGCATGGCGGTGATGAGAAGTGCGGCCATGAGATTCGACTCGCCGCCTATAGGCTGAGGCGGCTCTTCTGGGAGGAGTGTCGCTACTTGCGGTCGCATCTTCGCGACGAGATGCGTGCGTCGGGGAGCGGCGACGGCGCGGCGGAGAGTGTGGCACATCAGGTTCAGAAGACAGACTTCTGGAAGACACTCTTCCGCGGTGTGTTTTCTCATTTCTTCTTCCGCTTTGAGGCAAACGGATCTCAGATCTATGGCGGTGAGGCGGAGTACGATCCACAGAACGGTTACGGTGGTGTGCTCTACGCACAGAGCGGTGTGGAGTCGTGCCACGGTGGTGGCGATTAACAGATCTGAGATTTTCAGATTCATTCGATCTCTGAGGAGAACGAGAAACACGATCTTCTCTGTTTTCGATCTGTGTGGCAACGCGAGCGGAGATTTCCTTCTGCTGATTCTCCATTCGATCGAGGCGTTGATTCTGAGCATGCATCGCTTCGGCATGGCTTCGAATGAATTCACGGAACTCACGGATGAGGACGGCGGCGGTCTCTGTTCCTGCATCGGTTTTAGCAGCAACGATCGGAACGGCGTCATTCTGATGCGGAGGCGGAAGGTTACTCCTCTGCCTCTCATATTCAACGATGAAGCTAACAGGTTCATGGTGAGGTGGTTCCGTCGGAGCTATCGGCGGATTCGGCGGTTCAAGATCTGCTTTCGCATGAGTGGAACTGCTCATCGCGATCTGACGCTTCGATCCAGTCATCGTCGAGTGAAGAAGGGAAACTTCGACAAAGAAAGATGAAATCAGAAACGATTTCCCACAGACGGCGCCAATGTTCTGAACAGAACTTCAGAGGATGACTGGAGAGAAGCAACACGGCAGCGTCCACGACGGATGACGACGGCGTGTTGGGGTGGTGTACCTGCAAACACTCCGACGCTCAAGTCAGTGTGTGTAAGAGGTGAGTGAAGAGGTGGAAAAATAATGATTACCTCGATCGTTTGACGTGGTCTCTTTTAATACGAGTTGAGGACGGTTACCGATGAGTAACCGTTCCGTGAACCCAGGAATAGGAAATAAATTCTTTTAATGCTGAGGACCGTTGCGTCGATGTGGTCTCGAGGGAAGGCGGAGGGACTGATGCTGAAATAGACCTGATAGGTGGATCTTCGGATTGGGCCTCGGCCCAGTTCGGAACAGGTTGTATGTGTGAGTTGATTTTTGTGTTGTTAATTTTTCACTCTCTCTCATTTTTTTAACCTACTGAAATAAGGACACTCTTAATAAAGAAAAATGTTAAAGAATTAGATTTGTTTGTGCTAAATTGACTCTTGCATGAATAGGTTATATCTTTGTTATTTTCTTTCATCTAACCATTCAGATATTTTGTCAAGATTTTAATTATTTTTTTGAACCGTATAGTCACTGTTACATGCATGTCTTACTTATATGGTCCCTATATGCACGGACGAATCCAGGAAATTCGACGAGTGGGACATAATCTTGTACTATAAATGTTTATATAAAAAATACATTAATGCATAAGTGATAAAATAATAACATCATTATCTTCAAACAAAAAATTGGATATTACAAAAACTATAGCATGATATACCCAAAAAAATTGAAGATACCTCAATATCTATAAATTATAATTGTTTTTTTACGTGTCTTCATATTTTGAAATTGTTGTATGATTTTTTTTGTTTTCAAGGCTATCGGAAATATCTTTCTTTATGTATGTGACCAAATAATTATTCAATAATTCATCTCTCATAAGGTTGCACGTTTAATTCTTCACAAAATTCATTGTTGAGAAATTTCTTTCAACCATTGCACATTACAGTTGTCACAGGTAAAATCAAAGCTAACTTCAGTAAATAACCCTTTGTTAATCTAGTTAGACAAATGACCAAACACATGGTGCAGATAGATAAAACATGGTGCAAAAGAAACTTACTCAAGCAACGAAGGAGTTGTAAATAGAATAAAAAGAAGATTAAAAATGAAATGAAGAACATATGAAAGAAAAGGTACCGGTAACAAAATATGAAGTTGAGTATGTAGAGGAAATATTGAATAAGGAGAGAGAAGACAGAAATCGAGAGACAATGAGAGAAGAGAGTAAAAAGGGTAGAGTTAGAACTCTTGCAGAATATTTGGGTTGATAGATTTTGAGAATAAAGCAGAGTAGAGACCCGCGAGTATTTTAAGGAGCAGAAATAAAGAGACAAAGATAAAATATAGTGAAAAAAATTTCTACTTTCTCTTAAAAAGAGAGTAGACGTGGGACAACACTTAAAAGATGGTAGCTCAATTTTTATTATTTTTACTCTTTAGTGAGATCAACACTTAATTTTTAACGAAAAACAAAATTAAAATTATTTAATAATTAATAACAAAATAAATAAGTTAATGGGTCAAATGCCCCAATTTACTATACATAGATCCATCTATGCCTACATGTAAATACCACTAGACAATTTGGGATAAAATAATATCCAAACTGTAGCGATTTGACATGAAACTATTACAGTTTGAGGAAAACCATCTTCACACGTATGTAGTTGTGATTCTATCTCATTACCACTACAGAATTGTTAGCTTTCGGTAGTAGTTCTACATTTTTTTAGATAGCAGTCACTACAAGAAAATACAGGGTTACCGACGGTTTATCGACAGACACTAGCCCATTGGTAAAATGGGAGTCGTAAATGATTACCAACAATTTTTTTTTTTACCATCGGTGTTACCGATGGGCTAACCCGTCTGTTAAAATCCAGTTGTAATTTCCGACGGAAAAAGTTGTCGGTAGTTTTCCGACGGACGCGACCGTCGGTAACGCCAAACGGTGATTACCGACGGCCATACCCGTCGGTATTGTTAATTTTTTTATGAATTTAATTAAATAATTAATTAAATTAATTGATTAATTTTTTAAATTTAATTTAATTAATTGATTTATCGATTTATTTAATTTTTAAATTAATTAATTAATTTAATTAACTTTTAATTTAATTAAATTAAATTGATTAATTTTAATTATTTATTTATTTAGTTATTTAATTATTAATTTATTTCATATTAAGAAATGTGATAACGTAAACTAAAAAATAAAGTAAAAAAAAGAAACGTAATAAATAAATAAAAATATCCGAACAAACATCACTAATTAAAAAACAAATTAATAAAAATATCCGAACAATATCAAAAATATAAAAGAAAAATAAGTACAAACATCACTAATAATATTAGTAGTCCTGATCATGATCGAGATACTCTAAACCATCCGCGTCATCGGCATCATCAATACCAGGAGGCGGAGGCGGAGGCGGAGGAGGCGGCTGATGATGAGGCTGAGGCTGCTGGCGAGCTAACATCTGGTACATTTGTTCTGTTGCTCCAGCACCTGAGCCAAAATGGCGTTCGTCCGACGGATCTCCTCCTCGGAAGCGGCCAGTCTTCGCTTCACCTCGGCTAACTCCTACTCATCCGCGGTAGAGCGACGACTGGCACCACCACTACTTGATGAGTCTCTGATGTGGAAGCGGTTGGTCCCTTTCTTGTAGTTGCTGGCAAGGTCTCCAGCATCGTATAGGCGACCCTTCTTCTTGCCGCCAACAACATCTGCCCAAACCCTGAGCGGTGCAGATGGATTCTCATGGCTCTGAGACGGGGAACATGACGATGTCTGAGATCTGATCTGAGACATCTTCGCCTCAAACTCCTCCTGTCATGTATAATTAGATAAGTCAATTTTTTTTTGTGTAAGAAAACAATATAAACATTATTAAAAAACTATTTATTATATTTTATAATTACCTGGGTCCGTCTCGACCAATCATCAACAAAATCACTGGTACTCCTCCTAATATGAGTTGCACGATGGAGCTCGTGCAACTGTACCTCTCTACCCAACCTCTTCGACTGTAATTAATTAATAAAAAAACATAAATAATAATAATAATAATAATAATAATAATAATAATAATAATAATAATAATAATAATAATAATATAACACGTACAAGTCGAGCTGCGTGCTGCGCCTGACTGATGAAACCTCCGGTGTGCAAGCTCCCACCCTTCTCAGAGGCTCTGTTCTTCTTGGCCTTCTCATAGATCGATTTGTACTCAGGGGAGTGCTAGTGCTCTACCAGCCTTTGTCAGATATGATCCCCTATGCAGTAGGGTTGTCCCCTGAGGCGGGCATCTCTAAGCATATCAGAGAGGCGGTGGGAGGCCTTCATATGAAAGTTCCTCTTGATCCTCTCCTCATCCTCTTCCTCCCAAGCAACCCTCTCTATAAGACATTACTAAAGATAATTAAAATTTATGAAATAAAAAAATAATATGCAATAAAATAAAAATTACAACTTACTCCGAAAGATTTGAACATATGCTTCTGTTCCTCATCCTTCAACGTCCCCCAGGTGAGTCAATACACTTAATAATTCTCCTCAATTGTTGTTGTGATAGCCTTCGCAGCTGGCTTTGAGGGAAGGAACCTGAACATTAAAAACATGTCAAACAAATATATATATATACACACACACACACACATGTAAATTATTAATAACTCGACAAAAAAATATAAATACTTACCCTTTACTAGCCGACCTGATAATAACTCGACCATCATGCAGCATCTCAAGATCCTCCACCTCCTGCTCAACCTGCTGCTGCTCATCCTCGTCCTGCTCAACCCCGGTTTAATTAGGTGTATGGCCCGTACTATACTCATGCTCGGACTGATAAGCATCGGCCACCGTCTCAAACACAACATGGGAACTAGAAGTGCCATATGTCTGCTGGAACCCCGGGTTGGGGATCATATGAATGGGAGGCAAAGGGGGGTGTCAATGCAAAAGGTGCTGGAGGCTGTGTAGGTGTAGATGTACACGGATGTTCTATGGATGACAACGTCTAAAACCCATCAGCGTCACGCCTAATAATGTTCGGCCTCCGACGATTGGGGGGTCGATGGCGATGACCTTCCCCTTCCCTTTACCACCAGTGGGTGGTCTAGGGGTCGGATCCTGATCCCGATGCCATATATGTCTACAGTCATGAAATATTATATTTAAACATAACAATATTAAAAATAAATTCCATAAAAAATAAACAACAAGTTATGAAAATAACTAACAAATTAAAATATATTGTTGGACATTTCTCTAATTGTAAAAAGTTAAACAATTTCATCCTGCTCTTTCTGCCTACTCTACTTCGGCATCATCTTTAGATCTTGATGGTTCTGCCACTTCTTCATTTAATTACTCATCTCCATCTACATCTTCATATGTGATTGGATTGTCACGTAGTCGAGAAATGGGTTCCACTTCATTTGCTATATTGACATGAGACATCTCATCCACTTTATAAGTCACTTCTTCCTATGGATCATCTGCTTCAATGCGACCCCTTGGTTTTGTCTTTATTGCAAAACACCAACCTTGTTTGTCCCTTCGAGTTGATGGATAAGGGACATAATACACTTATCTTACATGTTGTGCCATGATAAACGGATCAAACATTTGGTATCTTCTGCTCATGCATATATCCACAGTATTATATTTTTGATCCACTTTTGTGCCTCTACTTGACAGATCAAACGAATTACAATAAAATAGCACTATTCTTTTAGTATAGTCTAAAGTATTGTACGCCAGTTCATATATATGTTGAATCACGCCGTAGAAGTCGTCTTCATCTCCATCTGCGACACCTTTTACATAAACTCCGCTGTTAATTATTTTTCCCCCTCAGTTTTTGACTAGGTTTGAAATTTGTAAAACGTGTGTCATTCTTTTACACATGAGGGATTCTGTTGCAGCTACTCTTGGTTTTGGTTATGGTGATCTTCCTTTTACATATCTTGGGGTTCTTTTATTTCAAGGTAAGCCAAAGAAAAAACATCTGAAGCGTATTGCATACATGATTTTATCTAAACTGGCTACTTGAAAGGGATCTCTTTTATTTATCATGGAAAGGGTAGAGTTGGCCAAATCTATTATTCACGGTATGCTTTTGTATAGTTTCTGGGTTTATGAACGACCTATTAGCTTATTGGATTTGTTGGATAAGAGTACTAGGAACTTTAATTGGTCTGGAGATGTTTCTGTTAGAAACGTTGTAACTGTGGCATGGCACACTGTCTGTTCTCCTTTTAGTACAAGTGGTATTAGCTTAAGGTCTTTGAGGTCTATTAATGACGTTGTTCTGCTTAAATTGACCTAGGAATTAATGTCTTCCAAAAAGCAGTGGGCAATTCTCATGAGAGCTGGAATTTTTTAGAAACAAGACTCATATTGCTCACTATGTCAAGTCTTCTATTTGGCGTGCTTTAAAATCTCATATTCAAGTTGTTTCTATGAATAGTTCTGGCAAATTGGTGATGGCAGGAACAATAATTTCTAATCAAATACTTGGCTTAATCATCCTATTGTTGACATCTTGCAGTTGCCTATGTATTTGCATATGCTTTACATGCTTCAGTTGCTAATTTTATTCAGGACACTGGTTGGTTTATTCCTCCAATTCTAGCGAATAAGTTTCCTGATTTGGCCCAGGACATCCTTCAGGTTCATTTGCCTGTGTCTTCTGAAGAGGATCATCATGTTTGGACAGGCACTGATTCAGGTGATCTGATTTTAAAGCGGGTATTCCTTTATTTGAACCCTTAAAAGCCTAATGTTGCTTGGGGTAAGCTGATCTGGAATAGTGCAATCCCCCCTTCTAGGTCCTTCATTGCTTGTAGACTCATTCATAATCGGCTCCCTACTGATGAGAATTTGATTAAAAGAGGTTGCGTTAATGTTTCTATATGTAACTTTTGTGGTAATTCATGGGAGTTATCTAGTCATATTTTTTTGGATTTCCCCTTTGCGACATCTTTGTGGAATTGGTTTAGGTATACATTCAATTGCTCCATTGATTCATCATCAATAATTTCTATTTTCTCTATGTGCAATAAATCTCATAGTCTTCAATTTAAAGATGTCATTCTTGCTTATATTATCAATATTCTTTGGATCATCTGGACCTGCAGGAACAAACTTAGATTTGATAATACCAGAATCCCTTTGAAGACAACTATAAATATGGTGGTGGCTTCCACTTCTATTCCTGCCAATTTCTCAAAGGATTATATGTCTTCCTCTCTTGAGGAATTTCTTATTTTAAAGCTTTTAAAAATAACAGGTCATCCATCAAAGGTCCTTCCTATTAAACAGGTGACTTGGACTCCTCTTGGATGTGGATGGATCAAATGCAATACTGATGGCTCGGCTAGAGGTTCTCCTGGCCCAACAAGTGGTGGAGGCATTTTCAGAGACAGCAATTCGACTATCCCAGGGTGTTTTGCATATTTTTTGGTGTCAAATTTTCTTTTCATGCGAAGCTTGTTACTGCTATGATTGCTATCAAAACCGCTCATGGAAAGGGTTGACATAAGTTGTGGTTGGAATGTGACTCCTTACTAGTTGTTCAAGCTTTTACATCCATTGATTTAGTTCCATGGAGATTAAGGACTAGATGGAAAAATTGTATTACTCTTTCTAGGAGCATGTTTTTTTTATTGTTTGTCATATCTATAGGGAAGAAAACACTTGTGCTGATAAGCTAACATCTTATGGGGTTTCTTCTCTTTGTTATTCTTGGTAGGACTAGATCCCTAGCTTTGTTAGAGAAGATTTCTACCATAATAGGTATTGTAACACCCCAAATTGCTAATATCTTTAAGTGCTAGAAATTATAGGATTATCATGTGTTATTTTATGATGTGTTTTAGGGTTTAGTTGACAAGGGAGACCCTTATGAGGGACTATATAGCCTTAGAATGGGAAAAATCACTTTTTAGACAATTTCGAGTCTATGAATCGATTCACTCTTGTGGATAAATCGATTCACAGTAGCTGACACCATTTTTTAATTAGCGGGTCGCCCTATTTCGGCCAGTTTCGCTTCTAAACGTGATAAGACTTGATTAATCATGACCTAGACTTAATTCTAAACCTAAAAGGACTAACCTAATTTTTAAACATTCCTTAAGAGCTCTCATAAACCTCCTCATTCTTTCTGATTCTAAGAAAGGGAAATCTGTTGGTATCTCTGACCCTTTCAATTCCTATTTTTAAATTCTGTTGAGATTCAAATTCTAACTTTAGATTTGAATTCCTCAATTTTCGTTATGATAGGAACTGGGAAGGAACTTGAATCCGGAGCTCTTTAGGATTATTATTGGTGGCTGCAAATTCATAAGGTATGAGGGTGGATGATCCTATAAAAAGAGGCCTAAGGCTTCAATTTACATACTAGGGGTGTCCCATGACCCCTTGCCTTGCGGGGCAAGTAATTTGTTGTTTATCATTGTATGAGCAATGGCTTTGATTAAATTTAGTTTCTGTTTTGATGAATTATGAGGCCCTTGTAGGTGCAAGGAGACCTAATAAGTATCATTATTTAATATAATTAGATAACTTGATGCATGATTAGTGATGTTTTGATAGTATTGAACATGAATAGTTAGTTTGATATATGATCCATGATATTTTGATGATATTTGAATGAATTGAGAAATTATATGAGCATGATTTATAATTGATACTCACTATTTTGGGGCTTTATTGTATGATTTTAAGTTTGGACTTGATGTAAAGATGTTACCTTTGATTTATAATAAGATTGGTTATATGTTGTATGAGTTAGGGTTAGTTAAGAAGTTAACAAAATGCCTTAATAAATAGGATAAATAGAATCAAGGAATTAGATGAGGAACCTTTAATAAAATAAAGATTGATAGAGGCTAATAAGGGCGGTAAGTGAATGTTATTAAACTTGGTTTAATTAGATGAGTTAAGGATTATTGGAATTAAAAGAGGAGATTGACGCATAATCATAGTTTTAATGGTAAGAACTAAAGAACAAGTGTTTAATTAAGGATTTGAGGTGAAACAAAGTGATTAAAGACCTTAGGGACAATTTAGTATTTGTCTTGACTACTGGACTAGGCGTGGGACCACTTAGGAGAGGTCTCAAACTCAGGAAAGTGCAGAAAACATTTTTACTGCAGTTCTGTAGGTCTAGTGAATCGATTCACACATGTTGTTTACAGAATTGATGAATTGAAGTCATGAACTAATTCATGACTACACGCTTCGATTCACAGAATGTGTTTTAACCTTTAATCACTTCATAGGGGCTATGAACCGATTCATATCCTTGATGCTTGGATAATAACTAGTTTAAATGACTTGTAAGGTTGGTACTAACCACCTAGGCTTGGTATATACTTGATGCATGACTTGTTTTAAAAGGGTAAGGACTTATTACCCTCTTGTTTGATTATTCGTCACGGGTTTGTGACCAATGCGTGGATTGTGTTGAGAGGGTAAGGGCTTTTTACTCTCATTGCTTGTTTATTAGTCACGAGTTTTTGACCAATGTGCGATGACGACTTGGATTGTATACACGATGGGTTTGTTGGGTATTTGGTTTTTGGGAAACTCGTTGACGAGTTGGTTGACGCAGTGGATCCCATGACCGTTGACCACGAAAATGTGATTGGATAGTGGCTCTAGAATTGTGTTACACACGTTGATTGACACTTAGGCCAGTTGTCGCGCATCGAGGATGTGGTGTCGCTAGGGTGGTAAGCAAACGATTTCATGTAGAACAGTTCAGAGACGACTCTACTCGGCCTTGCGGGTAGTTGCCTGTAAGGGGTCTTACGTAAAGGAAGGACACTACTGGGGCGTCCCATTCATACACTGGATCACCCTGACTAGACAGTCTGTATCTCTGGATGTTGAGAGCATTCTCGTCCGCTCACCTAGAGAGGAAAATGATCCTGAAGACTTCGACGGAGTAGATGTTATTTTCACGTTAGCTGGTTGCCGACGTAGGATTGTTGACCGATTAGTGTTGATCGACGAGACTTTGTTTGTTGTTACGCTGTATGATTTATTGTTGACGTAACATGTTATACTGTGCCTATGTCGTATTTCTTTTTATATCGAGTATGATTCCTCACCCTTCTGTATTTGTGGCTACTTGTACACCCCGTGTACGAGTAGATGGTGAGATTGCAGGTGATGACGTGGATGTGGACACTGAGGAGTAGACTATGTGATGCTGCTTAACTTATGATTTATTTATGTTTTATGATGTTTATTATTTTGATGTAAACTAAGGGTTATGCTCTGAGACATGTGACATCGGGTTATTGAGTTTTTATTTCCGCAAAGAGTTTTTTGTTTTTAAATTATTATTCTGCAGATGTGGTTTTTAGTATGATTTGATGCGAACTGCTATATCGTTAAAAGTTTTTATAAGCTTAGTATTTTATTACTTTTTACGTGCTCTTTATATGCATTTTTCGTACGACGGGGTAGTGAGTGTCACAGGTATAGTCTTCTGAATTATAGTTTAGATAGCGTTTGCTTGGGTTTTTGCTATAATCCTCCCATGCTTTGATTGTGTATTCTTTTTTATCTTTTTTAATAATATTTTGGTATGATGCAAATAATTGTTAGAGTTTGCTTGCTAGCTTTAAAAAAAGATACATTAACTAAGTTAACGAGTCCTACTTCAGACCGTTGAATATTTTTTATAATTAATTGTGAATTTTCTTAAAGGTCCCTAGTTCATAGTTAATTGATTATCTGCAGAGAGAACAACAAGAAACTGAAAAGATAAAAAAAAATGTAAATTTATTTGAGGTTTCAAGTGCAGGGCAAATATGACAAAGGGGTATTTGACAGAAAGTAAAAGTAATTTATGTGTCTACTAAATGAAAGACAAGGATGGAGCAAACATGATAAGGGAAAAGGTTGTTTGAGGGAACATCTTTTCCCATTTTCTTCTTTTGCTTTTTTCCCCACCTCTTCTAACTGTCCCATTTTCTTCTCACTTTGTGAGAATGATGTTTTAACTTCTTGAAAAGATTCCAAAGACTGATTGGCTCACTTTATACCTATGCTGGCTTAGCACTTCCTACATCATAATTCAGTTCGGTCCATGCATCTTTCTTTAACTTTGTATCCCTTCGCCAAATTCAACTTTTTTCCATCTTTCAAGTATTGAGAATGAATAGTTTTAAAGACATGTTTGTGGGTAAGAGGACATTATAGTATGTTCTTTTAATAAAAGACCATACCGTTGTTGCTGCGTTAACATCTCAAAGGACACATGCTTTTTAAGTGTATTGTAATCATGTAGCAAAATAATTCTACTATAGAAGCCGTTGTATATGAGGCATTTAGCTGCTTTCCACCCACTAAAAGCCTTTGGTTTCAAGCAACAAGGTTTAAATTATCATATGATCATGTACCCCCAAAAAATGCTACATGATTGAAACCATGATTTAAATTCCAATGGCACCACTTGGGAAATATTACAAGTGATTGTTTTATTTCGATAGATATTACAAGTGATTATTTAATCTAGATCTAGCAGCATGATGATAATATAATAGGAGCTATCTCTATTTTTTCTAAATCCTATGAAAGACCGAATTTAATTCAGATTCTTTTTTTTTTTGGTATACATAATTCAGATTCTGATTACATTGGGGAGAAGAGATGAAATGGATCAGGATCCTCTCCTGTCACAAGAAGGTCATGTCCAATCTTGACCATTCAAAAATAAAAAGGGATAAAGGTTTTGAAAAATAAAAAATAAGGGAACTATTCTTTCAATGGTGGAGATGGGTCAACAGGACCTCTATCTCCTGTTGAGTTGAAACAGGAGAGGATTCAAATTTAAATTAAACCACTTAGAGAAATGTAGAGTCTAAAGTTAATGCAGTCATTAATCTCAGCTGTTGATAAAAAATGGATGATTGAGATTTTGATTTTCTGATTTACTGGAGTCACAATGTGAGTTATTCGATCTTCATCTAATGGCTCAGATCAACTGACTATAGTAACCATTGGATTTGTTGACGGCAGTGAATCGGAGTCCGTAAGAGAACCACATCTACAAAGGATCAATTATCAGTTTAACTTAAGCCAATCCCATATCATTATCTCACTTCTATTTTTGGCCCCATCTTGCCTTTCATTTAATGTGAAACGAAAATGGGGTATCCAATATTAGGATTTTGGGCTAACTCATCCTTACAAAACCGGCTTGTAAGGTGAGGGGTGTCCCTTATTTATAAACTCTTGTGAGACCTTAGCTCTAGTCAATGTGAGACTTGAATTTATAAACTCTTGTGAAGCCTTACCTCTAATCAATGTGAGACTTGGATTTTTTCCAATACACCCCATCACGCCCAACACTATTAAGCTTGGTGCATCTAAAATGTGGGGTGGCCCAATAAATCTAAGATAGTCTCTGATACCATATTAGATTTTGGACCTAACTCATATTTATAAAACCTGTTTGTAAGGTGAGGGGTGTCCCTTGCTTAATTATAAACTCTTGTGAAGTCTTACCTCTAGTCAATGTGTGGGACTTGAATTTTTCTCAATATGCAATAGCTACTAATCATCACCATATTATTTATAAAGGAGTGCTAGCAACACAATTTCTAACACCCTCCCTCCTTCCCTCCCACACTTTCTTTATAATTGGTTGAAATTCACGTGAGTCTCAATAACTTTGTGAGACTTATTTCCAAAGTGGTGGGACCCACATTAATTGCATCCAATCATTAAGTGAGTGTTGGAAAGAGAATTTTAAAAACCGTATTGTTAGCACTTTTCTTACTTGTATTTTGTCACATTATGTAACTTGTCCTTTGTTTCGTAGCTGCAGTTGTGTAAGCTACCTCCTTAATTTTCTGACGGCACCACAGAAAGAACCAATTACACTTCCACTTGGAAAATCAATGGAAAAAAACCTTGATGTTACGGCAACTAATTAGTAATAAATGTTGTAAAATGAAAAGAATTTTACAATTTTTTTTTTATAAGCAAAAGAGTATATTAAGGGAGTACAAGGGGTACTCCAACCCGTATACAGCGGACGACGGGCAGACAATAGGGCCTCGTTAAAACCTCCCAGAGCCAAAACCCAGTGGGAAAAAGACTAAAGGAGGAAAAAGAGTATCCAACCGCCGCCGAACACAAAACAAATTACGGATAAACAAAAATTATCGAAGCTAGAGTAACAAGACTATAGCACCCTTAACAGATACACGTTTCCTGCTCTGGCTAATCATAGATCCAGCAACTCCCAAAGCCATACAACCTGCACTTTGCCAAAACCAAAAACCAACATCCAACAATGTGCCCAAAACATGTGCTGTTACACCAAATAATTACACCATAAAGTGCCAATTCCATGAAAACTTGGCACCCAAAACACACGAACCATACACAAGAGCATAAATCCCAGCTCGAAGGAAAACCAAAGAAGAATAAACTCAGAGAACCAAACACCGCAATGACAAGAATACAGGACACAACATAAAATAGAGCCCCGAAGCACAAGTAAAAGAACCAACCAAAACCAATCCAAACAACACCACCACTACACCCATGTGCCTAGCTAATTCTCCAACAATGAACATATTGCATAGCTCTTCAAATAAACCTCAGACAAAGAAATTGCAGATTGAGTCCCGACCATGCACTATACATCCAAAAACACCTCCCACGCAATCATATAAATTATACAGGTAACAATGCATAACAACATCCCGTTGGAACCTAACAAAACACTAGACAAAGGCTCAAACCAAGATAAATTTCGCCCAAAGAAAGCCTCCAATCTGACACGAAAAAACAAAGACTAATTCAAACCATAGTCACCAAGGTCACCACTCCATCGAAAACCCCCTAATAGTTCGTCAAAGTGATCCTAAGCAATCACTCGGACAGCTCCACCAGTCAGAAAAAGCAAGACTAGACATCCTGCCCGCCATATGAATAAACCAGCCCCATGAAATAGATTTAATGTACGAAACTACATGCAGAAAATCCGCTTCCCCCCCTTAAAAACAATGTTATTCCGCATTAGCCATAACAACCATACTACTGCCAGCCAAATGAGATGTTTAACCTTTTTGGTTCTCTTTCCAGTCAATATTGCACCGTGTTGCAAAAAGTGGTCCACTCTAACATTTTGATAAGCGCCCGAAACACCCAACCAAGCATACACCGCACACCATACCCTATAGGAGAAGGGGCAAGTAAAGAAGAGATGTTCACAATCCTCACTATGTTGAGAGCACAAGACACATGTTGCTCCCACCGTTGGATCAAGAGCTCCTCTATGTTGAAGTGCGACCCTTGTGGGCAGTCTGTTTTGGAGCAGTCTCCAAGCAAAGCACTGGATTTTGAGGGGCGCACACCTCCAGAGCCACTTAAACGCTGTACTCATATGCTCCTCAGCCGAAGGCACGTTGTGAATTTCTAACAAATGATGATATGCAGATTTTGAGGTGAACCCCTGCACAATATCCGGAGTCCACACCCAATAGTCCTCCGTGTTGCACTGGATAGTAATTTCAGCTAAAGTGGCCTTTAATTCTTCCAACAAAGCTTTCTCCCACTCAAATAATTGTCTTCTCCAGCACCAATTCCACTCCCAAGATTCACCCTCCCAAGTGATCATGTCTGCTACATTGGCATCTTTGGCAACAGTCACTAAAAACGACCAAGGATAGAGAGTTTTCAACGAAGTTGTCCCGCACCAAGTGTCATTCCAAAAACTAATAGTAGACTCGTTACCTACTTTGTGTCGCACGAGGTCATTGAACCAATTCAGCCTGCAACCCCTTCCGGAATCCATTGATATTAAATCTTTCCACCAATTAGAAGCCCGCCGGTTATGACTATCTAGACTACCGCTAAGCACACTTCTATGCAAAGGCCCATATTTAAATTCAAGTAACCGAGACCAAATGGCATCTCTCTCTGTTAAGCACCTCCACTTCCACTTAGCCAACAAGGATATATTGAATAGTTCAAGATCTTTGATCCCCAAACCTCCTTGGCTCTTAGGCAAGCATACTTTGTCCCACCTAACCCAAGAAATCTTGCGTTTCTCCATGCCTCCACCCCACAAGAAGTCACGTTGAATCCCCACTAAAACCTTCAACACCTTTTTGGGGACTTTGTAGAAAGAAAAGAAGTACAACGGGATGCTCGTAAGGACTGCTTGTACAAGAGTTACTCGACCCCCCAATGAGAGATGTCTCCCCTTCCAAGTTGACAACTTTCTTTGCATTTTCTCCACCACCGGATTCCACATAGCGCTTTTTCTTGGGTTATCTCCAACTGGAACCCCAAGAAATGTAAAAGGAAGTGACCCCACGCAGCACGATAGGAAATTAGAGGCTGCCTCAATGAAGAAGTCGTCGGTATTCAAGCCAAACAGCTTGCTTTTATGATAATTCACCCTCAACCCTGAGACCATTTCGAAGCCCCTTAATACAGCCTTTAAACACCACAAGTTGTCCCAAGATTCATCACAGATAAAAATAGTGTCATCCGCAAACTGCAACAATGAGAAAGAAGTATCTTGGCTTACCTGATATCCCTTGAGCAATTCCAACTCACCAGCCTTCTTAACCAAGCCCGCCAATCCTTCAGCGGCTATAAGAAACAAAAACAGTGCTAAAGGGTCACCCTGCCTCAAGCCTTTAGTGATCCGAAAGTCCTTTGTGGGACTACCATTTACCAAAACTGACATGGAGCTGGAAAAGATGCATGCCCTCATCCATTTCCTCCAAATCTCGCTAAAACCCATTCTACTCAACATATACTCCAAGTAACTCCAACAAAGAGAATCGTATGCTTTTTCAAAATCTATTTTCATCAAGACACACTTATCTTTTCTCCGTTTTGCCAAATCAATTAACTCATTTACGACCAGCACCCCATCAAGAATATGTTTGTTCGGGAGGAAGGCAGATTGGCATCGGGAAATAACCTTAGGTATTACCTTTTTCAGCCGTGCAGCCAATAATTTGGCAATGATTTTGTAGATACTCCCTATAAGTGAAATGGGTCTGTATTTTGGTAAGGATTGTGGGGACTCAACTTTGGGGATCAGTGCAACGAAAGAGGTAGTGACTCCTTTGGGTAGCCAAGCCTTAGAGTGAAATTCCATCACCATGTCAACCACATCTTGTTTGATCACACCCCAACATGATTTAAAGAATGTAAAATTGAATCCGTCAGGACCAGGGCTTTTATTGCCATCACAGCTGAGCACCACATCTTCAATTTCGTCGACTGTAAAGGGGGCAGAGAGCATATTGTTATCTTCGATAGTTATTTGATTGAAAGGTACTCCATCCAACACCGGCCTCGCATAACCATTATCCGAATACTGACTTTGAAAGTGCTTCTTGACCTCCTCTTTGACCTCCTCCACGCCCTCCACCCACCCAGTTTCTGTTTTCAGTGCTAACATTTGATTACTTCTCCTCTTTGCCCTGATACAAGAATGAAAGTATCTGGTGTTACCGTCGCCCTCCTGGATCCATTTAGCTCTAGACTTCTGCCTCAATAAACTTTCCTTAGCACGTAACTGCTGCCAGAACTGAGTGGTGACCTCTTTCCTTCGACTAGAATCATTAAGTACTCCTTCTTCTGCTAAGCTATCCAATGCATTCAAATCAGCAACCAATTTCGCAATTTGCAGGTCCAATATCCCATAAACATCCTTATTCCACCGTTTAAGTTTTTCCTTCAACATTTTCATTTTCTCTTTGAGGACAAACGACTTCTCCCCAACAACCGAGCAATCCTTCCAGCACTCCTCTACAAATCTGTGGAAATCTTTGTGTTCCACCCAACAATTATTGAACTTAAATGGTTTTGGACCCCAATTGTTGTTAGACCCAACAAGCCATATAGGACAGTGATCAGAAACATCTCGCTCTCCAATCCACTGTGCCTTTACCGACCAAGCTTCAATTAGATCATCTGTTAACAAAATCCTATCAATCCTACTCATGGCAGTACCATCAGTTTTATACCATGAGAATTTCTTCCCAAGCACAGGGGGTTCAATCAGCTCCATATCACTAATGAAGTATCGAAATTCTTCAATTTCACACCTGTTGACAGTCAAATGACGACCCTTTCGATCCCTGCTGGAGGTTACTGCATTAAAATCACCAGCCATACACCAAGAACCCATCTCAAATCTTCCTCTGAGAGACAGTAGGCCGTCCCATAGTCTTCTCTTACCATCCATATAACAGGGCGAATAGACATTCACAAAGTAGATCAATTTATCATTCCAGATCCCACAAAGTCCCAAGTAACCCTCATCAGCAAACACTGATTTCACATTGAACAGACCCTTCCTCCAAATGGTTAGAATCCCCCCTGAGAGACCCATTGATGGAGTAGCGACCCATTCAAATTCAGTATCCTCCCACAAGGTTGATAACAATCTAGCATCGAGCTGCTCTCTTTTAGTTTCTTGAATAAAACAGAGATCGAAATTACCTGCTTGAAGAAGACCCTTCATTCTGCGCCTTTTCGCATGGTCTCCCAACCCCCTCAAATTCAGAGTCATGACTTTCATTTTTTACTCAGTTTTCGCACCCTCTTCACCTTTGCAGCTCTGTCTCGTTACAAATTAATATAATAATGATGATAATAAGGGAGCATAGGGCTTCTTTGGTCAAACTCAACACATTTTGTTCATTGATAATCCGTTTGGCCACCAGAATTACAACCTTGTCACGGCTTGAATATGTAACATGTTGTTATATATATATATATTGAATTAAAATGTTCATGTATCATCCTGAAGAATGACAACCAATTTTTTGAAAGAGAGAGAAAGACTGTGGCATTGATGTATCACTTTCAAAATATGCTGCTCTGAACACAATCAACCAGATAATGTTAATGCCATGTATCCTCTGAAATTTTAAAGTAAGGGATGTCACAAACGACAACCCTGCTCTGTGAGGGACGTCAGAAATAAATAAGACCTTTCTAAAAATTTGAAATTTGATGTCAATTTTTTCTTTGGATATTGATGTCAAATTATTAAGCTCACGAGTCATGGCAAAAAACACTGCAAGATTTTCTACATTAATTGGAGGGAACAAAAAAAAAAAAACATTTCAATTGCTTTGCCATCCATGCTTCTGTTAATTATACGGTCTCTTGGTCTGAAGGAACAAAAAGGATAAGGTTATGAGATTTTATTATGAATGAAGCAGAAAATGCTGAGCCAAAATGGGATTCAAAAGATAAAGATCTCACACCCGCAAGCGTGCTTCGTGCAAAAGTGCATTTTAAAAAATTCCTTCTCACCCCCCTTCCCTCTTTTGACCCCCCCCCTTTCAGTGCATTATATAGCCACTTTAACTCACGCATGTATTGAGCAACAAGCATATGCAATGGTCCCCCCCCCCCCCCACCAAAAAAAAACAACCAAAAACACCCCCTCCCCTTCTCTCCTTTCCCTTCTCTCTCTTCCTCAATGGCTTTTTTTTTTTTTACTTGGATACAACCAAATGACCCTTATGCTGCCTGAGGTAGCATTTTTGTGACTGCCTTAGGACAATGTACACCGAATATTCATTGTACAGATCACTGAGTCATGTCATCATAAATTGTGACTGCCTTAGGACAATCAAGTTTTTTCCAATGATCACATGCAGATACAAATTTTGAACATCAAACAAAACATAAAATAATTGATCACTGAGTTTTAATTGGTAATAATTTACAAAATCTTGATTGCTTAAACATATGGTAATTGAAAACCAGGTCTTGTTAATTCATGTGAAAAAAGAACTTGATTCCTTTAAGAAAAGTCAATTCTGAATAAAATCAAATATTGATGGGTGAGCTAATTTGTTCCCTAAAATAGATCACTCTGCAGGTTGACTCATATTTATTCAAGTGTAATGTGACTTCTAAATACCAAAATTGTAAGACTAAAAAATAAAAGATAAAAATTGAAAATTCACTTGATTTTAATTTGAACCGTAGATTTAAATATTTTACTTTTAAGCTAAAAAATTAGTCAAATTGTATATTTTTTATTATTTTTATCTGAAAATTTTTATTTTTTAATTCCACACTGGTAATTTTAGCATCTTAAAGAACAACCCAGATGTTGTTCTTACAACTATATGGTAATAGTACGTATATTTTATTTTTGAAAAGATATATTTGGGGTACGGTAAACTAATTAGGAAGGAGATATCATACACTTAATTTAAAGGAAGCGACTACTTTAGCCTCTTGATGCACTATTGATTCAGATGTTAGGAGCAACGGGAGGTAAAAAAGAGAAAGAAAAGGTAAATTTGAGATATTTGTAAGCCAAGGTGAACCATTTATATTCTTTCATATCATACATGCAAGTTTATAGTGCTTTGTGGGGGGTCTTCTTTGTAAAAGTATCATATCCTTTGTTTTTTCCGACAAATTTAGATACATATTTTCTTTTGTCAATAAAAGATACATATGTTATAAACAGTAAATTAAGTTTTTTTTTTTTGGTCGTGGAATTCCGTTTGATAATCGACAACACGAGGGCACGCCCCTCAACAACATACAGTCCAGATACTTCGGCCCACCAGCTGCCCAATCCAACAAGACTAGTCTAGACCCGGTCAACCCAATGTCAGGCACTACAACATTTTGTATATAAGACAACACTTTTCTCGGTACCATCTTAAAAATTGTTGTCTTAAAGCCTAACAGTCAATATTTATATATTATGTTGGCTTAATAAGAGAAATTCCATATACTTAATACACAACGGTTCAAGTGTTCTAAAATAATGAATTGAGAATTTTTTTTGTTCGGTCTTTATTTATTTATTAAGCAATTTATTTATTTATAAAGCAACAATGTAGAAAATGTTCTGTTAAATTTAGAGAACATTTTGATAAAAAAATAAATAAATAAATGGGTAGCAAAATGTTCTTATATTTGTCTATAATAATAATAATAGTAACAATAATAATAATTAGTACTTTTTAATAATATTTAGTTTTGTCCACTTATCAATTTTTTTCACCTAGGGCGCCACGACTTTTTTTTTCGCACTTTTCTTTTGGTGAAGTTTTTCGAAGATCTCACTTATCGTCTCTTTTGCTAGAATCGATTTTCATCAAGAGCACTTCATCTCTAATTTCTTTCATAGCTTTTTTTCTGTTCCAAAATTTCATGATAACATAATCCCTTACTGGAATCACAGATTTCCTGGTTCATCGTTTTAGTGTTTGCGTTTAGCTTCACTTAGGGATTTGATTTTTGCTATTTAATGTTGTGAATGTTTTGGATTTGTTGTCTCAGATTTGATCTCTCTTAAGGATTTAGCAATTAATTTTTCTGCTAAAGGAAAATATCCTCTTCTCTGTCTTCTTCCTCATCGACCAGCAGAGCCAAATCTGAAGAACTCCCTCACACGAATAGCTTTCTGTGAATGGATTCAACTCATTGGTGCTAACGCCATTTCACGTTTATGAGAAATATAATTATATAAATTAGTTTCAAACAATGAATCTCCTTGATCGATTTCTTTCTAGAATTCAAAAACAGAGGCTCTGGTTGCTTAGTGGACTTGCGTGTTCACAATGAGATCGACTATAAACATTTGTTTTTGCATATATATTGTACTAAGATCCGGATCATTGAGAGTGGATTCTTAAGTTTTATCTAACTTGAGAATCTTTGGGATGGTTTTTTACTGCTATGCTAAGCTACACATATGTTCCTCTAGCCTCGTTGAGATTCTAGTTCTACAGTATCTTTTAAGGGACATGTGATTAATGAAATTTATGTTCTGAGATCCAGGAAAGTTGTTGGCATAATTGAGCATGTGACTTGACTTCACCATGTATGATTTGAGACTTTATGCTTAGTCTACATGGAGAGAAGTTTTAGGAATTATAGATTTCAGTATTTTGTTTATTTCTTTCTACTAATAACCCTTGGATTTGAAAACATATTATAACTTAACATGTCTCTTTGTTTGTTGTTCTTTACCGGAGTGTAAGTGTTTGACATATGCTAATGAACCCATAAATTAAATTATTTAAGATAATCCACTGAACAAATTCTTTCTTGACTGTCTAGAGGGCTACATTTATCACAAAAATTAGGAAATTGAATTCGGGGATGTATACTAGATTTTAAAAAACGGAATAACGTATCAGCTCAAACTACATTAGAATTTTAAAATACTGGCAATTTCTAATAAAAAATAAAATCTTATTAAATTCAGTAATACTTGTACATGTAGGATACAACCATCAATATGCAGTAGTATAATCGACTCAAACAATCTCAAACTAAAATAATGTGTAATCTTAATAAGGTTCAAACTAAACCATAACAACTACTCCCATGTAGCTGTAGCCTATGACATATAATACATAATAGAAAATTAACGTAAATTGTATAACACCCATCAAATAGTATGAGCTAGGTGTTGCGGCTCAGGCAAGTGTACCTGATCGTAACTCGTAATAAAAGTGGAGTATCATTAGGACTCCGAATATCGAACCCACAGAGAATGAGCAAGTACCAATGACTTAATAGGATTTTATTCTATTACGCGAGCAAAAGTTGTAATTATGCAAGTAGTAAAAGTTATCGGAATTAAAGCGGTAAATAAATTGAATGCAAAAACGGTTTAACTAAGTGATGAGAAGCCTAGGGGAACCGAGTTCACCAATACTTTACTCTTGAGTTCGCTAAACAATTGATATGAGTTGACTATAATGAAATAGCACTAACAACCCACTGTAAAATACTAAGGGCTACCTAGCTTGCAATAGTCTTTCTCCTAACTAATTACTCCGTTTGGTCCTAGAAGGTAATTAAAGGAAAGAGCATTAAGCATAGGTGAGTTTGTTAATCTAATAACTGATTAGAAATAAGCCCTAACCTATCTAGATAAAAGGTTGATCAGGCCTTATGGGATTAAGAACAATAGGAATAAAATACTCAAATATTTAATAGAAACTCATACAATTAAATAGACAAAGCATCAACAGTATTGTAAAGGATCCTCCATCACTCCTAGTGATGTGTTTAGTTACTCATTATCGATGATAATAACATAAACTTAGATACAAAATCAAAACAATCGATAACAAGAGAATAAATCTAAATTGGGACACCCTTTCGATATGACGATGGTCCTTATGTCGGTGTAAGCCCTAGAGGCCAATGTTTTTCCTTTGGACTTATATTTTGTATCATGTCGTTTATTTATTATATGAGGCATTTTCAGTTATTATGTTTGTTTCAACGTAATAAAGTCCTTGAGTAAAAGTTCGTTTTCAATTGAACATCAAGTAGACGACTCGGTTGTGAGATACTAAAGAACTTACTCTAAATATCCGTAGTCGAGTATTATTATTATTAAGGACAATAATAATGCATCAAGACTATTATGTGGGTGGACTGATAACCTCATCTCACAGGTTATAGATATGAGATATCAAGTCACCACATAGGTACACGTTAGGGTAATTGTGTACTGGATTGACCCGCCATGAGAATACTACATAGTGTGTTATGTAAGTGTCATGAGTTATTCTCATAGTGATAGTGGTGTATGCCACCCTCAGACCTGAAACCACTATGGTCCCTACATGAGGAGTTGAGTGTTTTATTGCCGTCAAACATTGTCTGTAACAGGACAATTATAAAGTCGGTTAACTGGGCACTCAACGAGTCATGCAAAGAGACATGAGTGACCTAGATGGGATTTGCCCCTCCTACATAACAGGAGTAATATCTGTGGGCCCCTTGATAGAGTATGACTGTAAAATGCATGGCCATGCTGAAATAAGTCAATATGAGATATTGATCTTATTTGTTGTTACTAAGTCTACTCGGGCATCAAGGAATATAATATTGAACTATACAAGGGTGACACATACTATGCCTTGTGTTCAATATAGATATAAGGGCAAAAGGGTAATTATACACATGATCATTATCACGGAAAGGTTACGTCACAACACTGACATTCTCGTTACTTGGGTAGCAGTGATGTATTGCTAGACACCGCTCACTGTTTATAATATTAAATAGTGATTTAATATTATTGCCAACGCGTTATGAACCTACTGTGGTCACACACATGAGAACAGGCTAATGGGAGATTAAATAAATGAGTGAGACTCATTTTATTCGGTGGTGCATTCTTACGATGCACCAGCGCGAGTCAAGAAAGACGCAGAACACGATAAGTTACGGTGCGCTGAGAGCACACGGTAAGCTACGGTGCGCTAGGTCAGTCTTAAGTGAAGTCTATAAATAGACTCGTTAAGACTGAAGTCAGAACACGGAATTAAAACCCTAGCCGTTCCAAAGATCGTGACTTGCATCGTGGATCGTTCCGCACGTCGGCTAGCACCGTGATTTGAGACCGCTCCCATTCGAAGGCTGTTCGTGTGGACTACGTAGAGGCGTTGTTTTCTGTGCGACGCTCGTGCTCGATTCCAATTTTCATCTGCAAACGATCTGCGCTACAAGAGGTAATTCATATAACCCTGAGTCATGACCATTCGCAAGGATCCACACAAGGGAAAGTTTAAATTTCCGCTGCGTTTTTAAACTCTGTTATTGCGCTATTTCCCTACACCTTAAGCACGTTCTTCGCGTCTTCACAGGCTCCGGTAGAGATTTGGGATGGTATCAAGCTTCAAGGAAACACACGAATCAATGGAAGAGGGCAAGGAATTGATATGAAATCTCAATTGGGGGGCTCTTGACTTGGGAATTCGTCAAAAGGTCTCTAGAAAATGTTAAGAGCCCCTATTTATAGATTAGGCCGCGAACTAAGTCATCTGGCTTCAAATCTGCACTATTATGAGACGGGGTACGGCCGTACCGCATATATACACGGCTGTACCGAGTTTCGGTGATGATGTTGGACCATACCCATGCTTGCTGCAGCCCTGAATCACTTGTGTACGGCAACACTGCCTTAGGCACGGCCGTACTAGACTATTTTATCGGCGTCAGGTGGTACAGACTGAGGGAGTACGCTCTTACTGAAATTCTGCTCTAGGTACGACCATAACGTTTGTAGGTCAGGCCGTACTGCTTGTCCAGTAGTGCTAAAACTCTCTAAAACTAGCCAGTTTTTTTATCTTTTTTCACATCTTTTGCTCCGAGTGGTGTCTTCATGATATTTCTACATAATAAGACATAAATGAGTACCTGTGTGCTCAAATTAGTGCAAAATGGTATATTTAGATACTAAAAATACCCTATAAAAGTAGACAAATTAGTGTGTTAACATTAGGCACTGGCATAGTAGAAAACTATGACCCGAGACGAGGCAATGAAAGGCATAGTTCCAACTCAAGGAGTAGAGGTTGGATTGACTTTAGGAATTTCAAGGGCTTTAGGAAATTCAAGGAACTTAGGCAACTCTAAGACTCTAGGTAGCTCGAGTTTGAGCAACTCAGGGACATTAGCCTTAGACACCTCAGGCTTTGAGAATTCAGGAATCTTAGGTATCTCAAGCTTTGGCATTTCAGGGACTTTAGGCAACTCGGGTTTTGGCAACTCAGGGACTTTAGGTAGCTCAGGCTTTGGCAATTCAGATATTAGGTAGCTCAGGCTTTGGCATTTCAGGGACTTTAGGCAGCTCGGGTTTTGGCAACTCAAAGACTTTAGTCAACTTAGGGACTTTAGGCAGTTCAGGTTTTGGCATTTCAGGGACTTTAGGTAGCTCAGGTTTTGGCAACTCATAAACTTTAGGTAGCTCAGGCTTTGGCAATTCAGGGACCTTAGGCAGCTCGAGCTTTGGCATTTCAGGGACTTTAGGCTGCTCGGGTTTTGGCAACTCAGGGACTTTAGGTAGCTCAGACTTTGGCAACTCAAGGACCTTAGATATCTCAGGCTTTGGCATTTTGGGGACTTTAGGCAACTCGGGTTTTGGCATATCAGGAACCTTTGAAAGCTCTGGCTTAGGTAATTCAGAAACTGTAGGTAATTCTGGTTTTGGTAGAGTTTGTAACTCAGGTTTGAGAAGTTGTGGCATTTGTGGCTCAGACAATGTTGTCTTTAGAAGATTGCGTGCCCCGGCAACCATTGTGTTACTGTTTGCTGACAATATAGCTAGAACCACAAATGCAGTGGCAGATCCATTTTGACTGGGTTAGGGGCAATTGCCCCCACGAAATAATTATTTTTTAGTTGAATATGCTTAATAATTTTTATTTTGCCCCCATAAAAAAATAGGTTTTGCCCCCATAAGACATTTTTTTTAAATAAGTGAAGAAAGTTATAAGAGATAAAAGAGATAACAAATTGGTACTAATTTCATCTCTTTATACTTCTAATTTTTACCATTCCTCTAACATTAAACTCATACAGTTACAAAACACATTAGATTTCAAAAAAAGAAACATCGTTCAGGATAGAGAAAGAGATTAAGAGACTCGAAAAACAGAGACAATTACTCGATGATTTTCTATCAACGCCATTAAACTAAGATATAAACAGCAATACCGAGGAAGAACATATAAGAGATTAATGATTTTTTTTTAAAATGCTTAAATGATTGTGTTTATTATATACATAGAAATATATTTTAATTTTTACGGTATTGACAATGAAAAAATCATATAACATTTTCAAAGCATGAAAATGCGTAGACGACAATTGTAATATATAGAAGTTCGGATATTTTAAGTTTTTGTCATAAAGATTATGTATTTTGAAAAACTTATAACGTTTTTCTTATATGAAAATATTATAGAGTACTATTTCTTGCCCCCACGAAAGAAAATTTCTGAATCCACCACTGCACAGATGGAAACATGATTGCTAACAAATTGGTGGAAGCCACTGTTTAATCGAGATGATGAGAAGAACGGATATAGAAGCAGAAGCTCTTTGATAGTGATTTTTAGGGATGGCAACGGGGCGGGGCGGTACCGGGGAGTGCTCTCCCGCTCCCCGCCCCGCCCCCTAGATTTTCCCCCGTCCCCGTCCCCGATCCCCGCCATGGGGAGTTTTTCTCCCCCATCCCCGTCCCCACGGATCCCCGCAGGTCCCCACGGGGACCCCAAAAATTAAAAAAAATTAAAAAAAACACTAAAATTCATTAAAATTGAAAAAAAAATATAAAAGTATGAAAAAGTTTCAAAATTACAATATCAAAATCAATTTTCCATGTCTAGTCCAACATGTGAAGTCATTATGATCATGATTTGTGAATCTGATGAGTGATGACCTTTCTTTTGTTTTATTTTACTAAAACCATTATAGTTTTTAAAAATTAAAAAAAGACATAAAAAGACCAAAAACCAATCATTATAATACATATATATGTATTTTTTAGGGATATTTTTGTAATATGTTCGGGGCGGGGACCCCACGAGGTGGGGGGTGTGATCCCCGTCCCCATCCCCGAATCGGCTGCGGGGGGATTTTCTCCCCCGTCCCCGTCCCCACGGGAAAAAATTCCCCACCCGCGGGGCCCCGAATGGGGTAATCCCCGCGGGGATCCCCACACACAGGTGGAAATTGCCATCCCTAGTGATTTTGATATACTTTGTGAGTGTAGATGTTATGTGTGGTGCTTTTATAGAGGAAATTATGTAACTAAAGAATGGGTAAGCCGGGGCGAGTTAATGGCTTGTGTTAAGTATTGGTTTTTTTTTTTTGTTTTTTTTGTTTTTTTTGGGTGCTAATGTGTTAAGTATTGAGTCAAGTATTGTTAGTTCAACTTCATATCTATGTAGTGTCCCATACAACAAAATTAATTTGAATTTGAACCATTGTCGGTCAACCAACCTATCTGCATTGGAAGGGAATGGACATATTTTTTGACCATCGAATTGAAAACCGCTTTTATTTATTATTATCCATTAAAGCCAATGTTCTGAATGAGAAAGCAATCTTAAAACAAGGATTACTAGACATGTTTGCCAATCAAAATAATTCCTTTAGCTAGTGAATTTTCTAATGCCATGTCAACAAACAATTTTTTATACACGTCAAATGTTCTAAATGAATCTTATTAAGTTTTGCTTTCATCGTATCCTAATTCTATTGAGTTCGCCTGGTACGTACTCGTGATCCATTTTGTTGCGTCAGTTATATTCTTTCATTGGTCCTAAGGTACTTGCATCAGGAAATAAGTTTTTTTTTTTTGACAAAATCTGGAAATAAGTTTTAAATCAGTTTTTGATGACTTTTAGCATGGTGACATATGGAGCCATAGATATGGACCATAGATATAATATTAAATAATACTAACGGTCAAGATTTGAGATAGGCAACTTGTTACTAAAGTGTGATGGGAAAGAAAATTATATGCAGAAATATGTCTATAATAATATCTAATAATAAAATCATGTAATAGTTATTTTGTAGGTCTGAATGAGGTAGCCATAACTACTAGGAATGACAAAACAGGCTGGCCCGGCTCAATCTGGCCTAACCCATCGTCAGCCCGTCTAAAACAGAATGTGGGTTGGCCCGTTAAGAGAATGTGGGTTGACATTTCCAACCCAACCCACCTGTCAACCCGCTAAAAAATACATAAAAAATAAAATAAATGTATTTGAAAAATTAAAATACTACAAAAATTCAATTAAACGATTGAGTTACTAAGCAAAACCATAAACCATAAACACCTATTAATCCATCAACCTAAATAACAAACACTACTAATCTATCAATGATAAACACAAATTAATCCATCAACCATCTGTGATCAACATAATTTGAATGAGTAAGAGAGATGCGCATGGCAGCTGAGAGTTGAGTGAGTTCAACTCTAAGAGGGTTAATGAAAAAAAAAACTCTTAATTTTTCACTTTTAGTCTTTTTTTTTCTAAACTAAACTTTTTACTACTCACCTGAATAATCAATGAATGTTAGGGTTGCAGTTAGCAATTGTGTTCTTTACTTTACAATTGGTACCAAAGCTCTATAAGGGGCCTGTTACTGTGGAAATCGCAGTTTTTCAAGTGAAGAAAGAAACTCAGAGAAGCGAGTGATTAACGAAGAATCCATGGCGGAAGGAAGCAATTTCGTTCAACCTGCAGTTCCCAAATTCAACGGCTTCTATGATCACTAGGCGATGCTGATGGAGAACCTTCTCCGTTCGAAAGAATATTGGACTCTGGTGGAGAATGGGATTCCACCACTTCTAGCGACGGCGACTCCAGATCAAATCAGGACGTTCGAAGACAACAAATTGAAAGATCTGAAAGCCAAGAATTACCTATTATAAGCAATTGAGAGGGAGATCATGGAGACGATCCTCAACAAAGACATGGCGAAGAACATTTGGGACTCTATGAAGCAGAAATACCAGGGGTTTACAAAGGTTAGAAGGGCACAACTACAAGCACTTCGCAGGGAATTCGAAATCTTGGGTATGAAAGAAGGGGAATCTGTCAATGACTACTTTGGCAGAACCCTAGCTATTGCGAACAAGATGAAGGCACAAAGAGAAAGAATGGAAGAAGCAGTGATAGTTGAGAAGATTCTCAGGTCGATGACTGGGAAATTCGATTATGTGGTGTGCTCAATTGAAGAGTCTAACAATGTGAGCACTCTTACCATTGATGAATTGCAAAGCAGCCTACTGGTGCATGAGCAAAGAATGAAAGGCCACAAAGAAAAGGAACAAGACTTGAAGGTGGAAAACGCAGGAGGAAGAGGATGAGGCAGAGGACGAAATTGGAATAAGGGAGGACAAAGAAGGGGAAGGCAATCCCTGAATAAAGATTTGATTGAATGTTATAAGTGTCACAACAATATGAGTGTCCAAGTTGGGAAGAAAATGCTGCGAATTTTTCTGAATTCGATGATGAGGAGATCATGCTGCTGATGGCTCAAACTGAATCAAGGGAGGAATTGGAGAAAGGAGTATGGTTTCTGGACTCTGGTTGTAGCAATCGTATATGCGGCAATAAAGATTGGTTCTTTAATATTGATGAGAGTTTCAGGATTGCTGTAAAGCTTGGTGACAATCCCAAGATGCTGGCTATGGGCAAAGGAGATATCAGGTTCAGAATTGGAGGCCTAATTCAGGTAATCACTGAAGTATACTTCATACCTGAATTGAAGAATACCTTGTTGAGTATTGGTCAATTACAAGAAAAGGATTTGAATATTATCTTCCAGCAAGGTTTTTGCAAGGTATATCATGCTGAAAAGGGCTTGATCATCCAATCAAAGATGTCCTTAAATAGAATGTTTATAATGATGGCTTCAATTGTCTCTCCAACCTATCTCAAAGCCTCAAGCGAGGACTCACTCATTTATGGCATTGCAGGTATGGACACTTGAGCCTTAAAAGGTTGAAACTTTTAGCTCAAAAGGAAATGGTGAAGGGCTTACCTCTGTTGGAAGATTCAGGAAAAGTGTGTGGTGACTGCATGGTAGGAAAGCAACACAGAGATCCATTCCCAAAGAAAAGTTCTTTTAGGGCTTCTAAAAAACTTCAGCTTATTCATGCTGACATTTGTGGACCCATCAAGCCCGAGTCTAATAGCCACAAGAGGTATTTCATAACCTTTACTGATGACTATAGTAGAAAAACATGGGTGTGCTTTATTTCTGAGAAATCTTCAGCATTAGATGTTTTCAAAAAATTTAAGACCATAGTTGAAAAGAAAAGCCGAAATTCTGTTTGTTGTCTTAGAACTGATCGAGGAGGTGAATTTACTTCCACTGAATTTGATAAATATTGCAGCAGTAATGGAATCAAGAGGCAATTGACAGCTGCCGCCTACCACTACAAGAAAATTCGGATTTACCGACGGGCATATACCGACGGTCAGAGACCGTCGGTTAAATGTTGGATTTTCCGACGGCCAAGCCGTCGGTAAAACAACAAGTCCGTCGGTAAATTTACCGACGGTCAATGCCCGTCGGTAATTTCAAAGATATTTCATTTACGCGCCTATTTTTCAAATACCGACGGCCTTATACCGTCGGTAAGTTAAAAACCCGCTTAATGCCGAGCAGCTTTACCGACGGCCTAGACCATCGGTGAAGCCGTCGATGTCTTGCGATAATAATCGAAGCCAGGCCTTCTCTTTCTCCTCCATCTTCATCCCTCTTCTCTTTTACTTCCCTCTCTTCCTCCGCCCCACCACTACGCCGCCACCACCACCACGCCCACACCACCACCAGCCGCCACCACCACCACCACTCTATTCTCTCTATTCTCTCTGCTTACATCGTTTCTCACTCTTTCTCTCCACCACCACCACCACCACCGCGCCCACACCACCACGTCTTAGTCGCCACCACCACCGCGTTTCCTCGCCACCACCACCACCACCACCGCGGTCTGCCTCTCTCTGCCTCTCATCTCTCTCTATCCGCCGCCACCTCCACAAAGACCACGCGTCGCCGCCACCACCTCCACAAGACCTTCCGCGGCCACCTCCACAAAGACCGCGTGGTCTGCCGCCACCTCTGCCACCACCGTCTATTCTCTGTCTCTATTCTCGTCCTTCTTTGTTCGTGTTTTTTTCTTCCGAATCCCAAATTGATTTGGTGTTCCTTTTCGATGTTTCAGGAACGATTGAAAGTTCTTGAAGTGATTTGAAGGTTTTTGACGTGATTTTGAAGGTTTTTGGTGCATCAGGTATTCTTTTGTGGCTTGACTTCCAATTTTGTGTTCTGTGATTTTGGGAATTAAGGTTTGTTTGTATTCTCTGTTGTTGGTATTTGATTTTTGTTTTAGTAGCTTTGCAAGAGTAGCCTTTGCGTGAGATTATTAGTTATTTGATGGTTGTTCTGCATTGTTATTGATTTTGTGGATTGTTAGTTGTTTGTGATTGCTCTGCTCTTATTGATTTTGTGGATTGTTAGTTGTTTTAAAAGTTTAGGATACTTATATTATGTCCAAGGTTAAAAGTTTGTCTTAAGCATGCTAATTAGAAGGAAAAAAACAATTCTAGTTGGCGCATCTGCTCAGTTAGCATCATGATTTGAAAAAATATTGAAAAAATATTGGAATAAGTCTTAAATCGCAAACCTATGCATTTGTTCGTTTTGTTGTAATTCGATTATTTTCAGTTTATATGCTCATGACTGACCAATGTTGACAACAAACAGACAATGTCTTTAGATGGAAACCGTGGTCGAGGTAGGGCTTCCAGGAGGCCGATGATGTCTGCAAGGGAGTATCGTAATAGCTTTGTGACGATTGAGGATCGCGATGCTCGCCATCGTGATCCTCCTATGCCTTCCAGGAGGCCGATGATGTCTGCGAGGGAGTATCGAAATAGCTTTGTCATCAGGACTAAGGATCGTGCTGAGGATCGTGATTTGATGAACCAGCATGGTGATCCCAGGAGGCCTGTAGCTACCGGTGATGCTCATCGAGGGACATACATCGTTCATGTCTCCAGCGATGACGATGAGATCTTGGAGTATACTCCATCCACACCGGAGTATTCTCCAATCGGAGAGGATTACACTCCGACCTCACCGGAGTATTCTCCAATCGGAGAGGATTACACTCCGTCCACACCAAAATATTCTCCCACCGTAGCATATTACACTCCATCGACTCCTTCGGAGGATTCTACAAACCCGATTTTGTCCTGGGGACCCCTCAAGGAGCCGCCACTAGCTAGCCTCTATTTTATATTATGCATGTTATGTACATTAGTATTTGACTGCTTTAACATTTTAATTGGATAAATGTATTAGGATAATATATGACGTATGTCTTTACATTTGTGCTTTTCTATTTAATTTTTGTGTTAAGCCTAAGTTCCAATTATTCCAACGTTTCAACGATTGTTCGCGAAACCAGGCCGCCACCACCACCACCACCACTCTATTATGCTCTATTATATGTTTTACATGAGGAGGTTAAATAGCTTTTGAGAATTCATGATTTGATAAAAATAGTGAAAGCCAAAAAGCTTACTTGGGGTTTATTTGGAATTATTTTATAACATGATTGTTGTTTGGTTGGCATCCTGCTCATTTTTGTTGATTGCTATTTGGTAGCTTGTTAGTTAAAATTTTCTATTGTTTTTCTGTATTTTTAGTTCGAGGCCACGACATTGCTCCGAGACTGCCACTCACATCGAAGGACGTGGACACTCTCTTGTTCTGAGAATTAGGTATGCACTCTAACAAAATGTCGGTTGACTCATTGGGTGGAAAAGGGTTGGCTGTTGACCCCCACACCGACATATTTATTTGATTTGCTTCATAGTTCTCTCCAGAGAGAGAATTTTGAGGTGATGTGTGTTTTGGCTAACAAAGGATGTTTTATGTTGAAGTGATGTATAGTTCTCTCCACAGAGGGAATTTTGTTTGATGTATATTTTATGTTAGAGTAAGGTAGCATGTAGATTATTCATTTAGCAAGCAACACATAAACTCAATTTGATAAGTGAATCTACGATCCTATGTTCATGCTACGTCTCGCTATACTTATAGAAACCAATTTATATTGAGATAGTAACCATATTAATCTCCAAAATATTTACAGATTATAACTATATACTATCTTTGTAAATACAAACAACGTTTATTAAACTAAAAAATTTAACATATGAAAGACATATTATTACACAAAGACATGAATTCTGTCGAGGAAATTGATTCCCAAATTAATTGTATCAGACACTAATTATAAACTATTAAAA
Source organism: Calophaca sinica (assembly GCA_037113605.1). Lineage (NCBI taxonomy): Eukaryota > Viridiplantae > Streptophyta > Magnoliopsida > Fabales > Fabaceae > Calophaca > Calophaca sinica. The sequence continues at coordinate 16,526,686 of CM073737.1, forward strand.
TCCTATATTTGATGAATTTAATTATGTGATGATCTTATTTTTTTTTAAAAATAATAAAGTAACCAATTTTATGTTGTTTAGAGATACCATCAACTGCCTTGGTTAATGTAGTAGATTCTAGTGCTAGGCTAGTTTTTTAACTGCAGAAACAAAAAATGATTATTTTTTGGCCAATTAATGGATTAGGATGTATGGTAGATGTGACCATATAGGAGCTCTAATTGCATGGCATATACCAAGCCAAACCACTATGAAAACAAAAATTGTTAAAAGGATTTATGCTTCCCTTGCCGTCGGTATGCTTGTTTAATTCTATCATTTAAGAGGATGTCAACTTTCAACATGTTACTTTTTAATTATTGATGAAATGGATGTTTGATTGTTGTTATTAGTATCGGAGAAAAGCCTTAGCTTCCCGTTTGAGGTTCAATATATTATTGAGTGAGTGTACTCTTTTAGATACCACGTGTTCATTGTATATTGAACCTTGAATTGTCCAAGTCGGACAGTTTGGGAAAAAACTTTTTCTTTACTTGTATAATAGTTGTTGCTTGATTCTCGTATCTTGATATTTGATGAAATTTCGGTTAGATTCATTTCCTTTTGTTCTCTGGGTGCATACTTGATTGCCTTGTTCCTAATCACGATCATTTTGTGTACTCGAGAGACCAATGGGAAATCTTCACAAATTTTGTCAAGTATAAGATATGAGAATTACTGAATGACTATTATCTGAGTTCTGAAAATTTTTTCCTCGAATGGGATAAGGTCATCCCATTTAAAGAAAGAGAGCGGTTGTAAGAATGTTGTCTTTCTTTGAAATTGTCATTTTTTGACATGCGAGAAGATGGAATTTTTCCTTCAATCGTAGTTGGATGTCACGATAGGTTGTATCCGGAAGAGGGGTTTTGAAACAATCTTTTTGCGATGGGATTGATCACTTCGTTCAAGTCGCAATGGCACACGAAGATTTCGAAATTAATGGAGGGATTAGATGTCCGTGCCTTAAATGCGATTGCAGAAAGATCAAGAGCCCAGGAGAGGTCATGCTGCACCTGCAGAGAGTTGGATTTATGCCTAATTACTGCATTTGGACTAGACATGGCGAAGAGTTACCTCGGGTTGGATTAGGGGTTGGCGATAATTGCACAGGTGCTTCAAGTAATTGCGTAGATACGGGATATGGTGAGCAGATTGAATTGATGCAAAATATGGTTTGTGATGCCTTGGGGGTCAACATATCATTCGAGGAGCCACAGTATGATGACACAGATGAACTTCCAAATGAGACTGCACATTGATTTTATAATCTCTTGTTAGAAACAAATAAGCCGTTGTTTGAAGGGTCTGCCGACTCTAAGTTATCAATGTGTGTGAGACTTTTAGCTCTCAAGTCCAACTGTGGTGCTACGGATGTGTGCTTGGATCTCGTAACGAAGATGATGTTGGACTCGTCACCTATCAGAGATGGTTTGCCAAAAAGTTATTACGAGGCTAAAAGCTTAGTGTCCAAATTGGGGTTGGAATCTAAAAGGATTGATTATTGTGTGAGAGGGTGTATGTTATATTACGACAATGAATTTGGTAAAAACAATAGCGCGCTGGTTGAATGCAAATTCTGTGGTGAGCCAAGGTATATGTCACATACGGATAATGGGAAGGGTAGACAAAAACCAGTTCCACGGAAGGCAATGTTTTATTTGCCAATTATTCCAAGGCTGCAGAGAATGTTTGCGTCGCCAACACGCATCGCAGACAAAATGACTTGGCACTATGAGAATAAAAGCACTTCAGGTATGTTGCGACATCCATGTGATGGTGAAGCTTGGAAGCACTTTGATCGTGTGAATCCCGAATTTGCAGCAGATCCACGTAATGTACGACTTGGCTTATGCTCTGATGGTTTTACCCCATATGTTCAATCAACGGCGAAACCTTATTCTTGCAGGCCAGTTATTGTTACCCCATACAATCTTCCTCCTGATATGTGCATGTCTAAGCCCTATATGTTCTTGACTTGTATTATACCGGGTCCAGATAATCCAACAGATGGTATTGACATCTACTTAAAACCTCTCATTGACGATCTCAAAAGGTTGTGGAATGGTGTTGTGACTTATGATGTTGCACGAAAGAAGAACTTTACAATGAGGGCAGCTCTTATGTGGACCATTAATGACTTCCCTGCATATGGCATGTTGTCTGGTTGGGGTACTCATGGTAAGATGGCATGTCCCCATTGCATGGAGCATACAAAGGCCTTTACCTTGAAATTTGGGGGGAAGAGTTCTTGGTTTGACTCACATCGCAGGTTTTTACCAGCAGATCATCCATTTAGACGGAATAAGAACGCCTTCAAGAAGGGGGAAGTTGAATTAGATGGCCCGCCCCCGAGGTTGACATCCGAACAGATTTTTACCAGAGTTATGGATCTGCCAAAAATCACAGATTTTGGTGAATTGGATCGATTTGAAGGATATGGACAATGGCACAATTGGACTAAAAGAAGTATTTTTTGGGATTTGCCGTATTGGAAAGATAATTTGTTGAGACACAACCTTGATGTTATGCACATTGAGAAGAACTTTTTGACAATGTTTTTCTCACAAAGGATGAACGTTAGAGGAAGAACGAAAGACAATGATAAGGCCAGATCGACTTACCACTTTATCAGAAGCGAAAGGACTTGCATTTGACAACTCGGTCGAATGGGAAAACCTGAAACCCAAAGCCTGTTACTCTTTAACTGTTGAGGAAGCTAGGTCGATGCTGTCGGTGGATAAAAGAACTTGAATGCCAGGCGGTTATTCTTCTAATTTGGCAAGATGTCTTTGATGTGAACAAAGGAACAATGATTGGGATGAAAAGCCATGATTGTCATGTATTCATGGAGTGTTTACTTCCTATTGCATTTAGTTCCCTGATCAAATATTTTAAATCCACTTACGTAACTCACCAATTTTTAAAGATTTGTGTTCCGCAACATTGAGAGATGATGATCTTATCAAGATGGAGTAGAACATACCAGTCATTCTTTGTAAGTTGGAGAGAATATTTCCCCCTGGTTTCTTTGACTCTATGGAACATCTCCCAGTGCATCTTGCGCATGAAGCTACGCTCGGTGCACCGGTTCAATACAGATGGATGTATCCATTCGAAAGGTAATATAATCAAATATTCTTTAACATAATTATTCAACGCCTCGGGTTAAATGTTGAAATGTTGATCACCAACCTGGTTATTCTCAGATTTATGGTTGACTCAAAAGGGTCGGTGAAAAATAAGGACAGGGTTGAAAGATCTATTTGTGCAACTTACTTATACCGTGAGCCAATTCATTTCTGTTCGCATTATTTTATGAACTTCATGCTGACACCAACAAATAATAGGAATGAAATAGAAATTGAAAGTGAAAGGCACCATTGGCCTTATCGATGTTTTGCCTTCCGGTCGTCATCCTGGAAAGGAGTGAAGTCCTGGTTAACGGGAGAAGATTGGAAGTCGGCCTGCGTTCACGTGTTGATCAAGCGTCTTGAGTATCACCATATCTTACGTATGTATACTTTTGACCACTTTCAATTTATTTAGTCCACACCTATTCATGATCATTTGTTTGATAATGACTTGTTCAGGGCATTCTTGTTAACTAAGCCCACAAGCGAACAAGACTCTTTTGCCTATATTCATGAATATTTCCCAACGTGGTTTAGGAGCCAGGTATGTATTTTTAGTCCTATTTCAACTATTTGTTGTTTGAAAATACAAAAGATTGTTTGCAAAAAGGAACCCTAAATAACTTGTGCATGTGTATACGCAGGTGTATAGCGAGTTAGAATCGTCCATAATCGAACACTTGAGAAATTTATCTCATGGTCCTAAATCACGTGTAAAAGAATGGCACACGTATTTCGTAAACGGTTACAAATTTCAAACTCAGTCAAAAACAGAGGGAAAAAAGCGATTAACGGCGGAGTTTATGTAAAAGGTGCCACAGAGGGAGGTGAAACCGACTTCTACGGCGTGATTCAACATATATATGAGCTGGCGTACAATACTTTAGACTATACTAAAAGAATAGTGCTATTTTATTGTAATTGGTTTGATCCGTCAAGTAGAGGCACAAGAATGGATCGCAAATATAATACTGTTGACATATGCATGAGCAGAAGATACCAAATGTTTGATCCGTTTATCATAGCACAACATGTAAGACAGGTGTATTATGTCCCTTATCTGTCAACTCGAAGGGACAAACAAGGTTGGTGTGTTGCAATAAAGACAAAACCAAGGGGTCGCATTGAAGCAGATGATCCACAGGAAAAAGTGGCTTATCAAGTGGATAAGATGTCTCATGTCAACGTAGTAAACGAAGTTGAACCCATTTCTCGACTACGTGACGATCCAATCACATATGAAGATGTAAATGGAGATGAGGAATTAAATGAAGAAGTGGCGTAACCATCAAGATCTCAAGACGATGCGAAGCGAGTGGGCGAGAATGGGCGTAATACATTTGTTTATCTTTTTCCAATTAGAGAATTTAATGTCTAACATCATTTTTTATTTTGTCAGTTATTTTCATATAACTTGTTTATTTTTTGGAATTCATTTTTAATATTGTTATGTTTAAATATAATATTTCATGACTGTTATTATTGAATTGCTCTATAGACATATATGGCATCGGGAGGTTTCAGGCTCAGGCCCCCAAACCACCCGGTAGTGGTCAGCGGAAGGAAGGGCATCGTGTCGACCCCCCGTCGTTGGAGGCCGAACATTATTAGGATTGATGATCTTTGGCTATGCGATGTTTTCATCCACACGCGTCGCATACATCTACGCCTACACAGGCTCCAATGAGTTCGGCCCTACGCAGCCTCGTCACATTGGGCACCTACACAAAGATGCAGGACCTTCTGCATCGACACCCATTTACATGATGCCCACCCCAGGGTTCCAGCAGACACTTGCCGCTTCTTCCTCTCATTTTGTGTTTGAGACGGTGCCCGACACTCATGTGTCCGATCAGGAGTATAGTGTGGGCCAGGCACATGATCAGACCGGGGTTCAGCAGGACGAGGAGGTTGAGCAGCAGCAGGATGAGCAGGAGGTCATTGATGATATTCAGATGCTGCATGATGGCCGAGTTGCTATCAGGCCAGCTGGTAGAGGGTGAGTATGTAGGTTGAATACACATTTTTGCCCCTTGTCTTTTTTTTAGTTTTCAATTTCGTCCCTTATCTTTTTTTAGTTTTCATTTAAGTCCCTTAAACTTCAAAAATCACATCAATTTCGTCTTTTCTGTTTATTTATTCATATTTTCTTAGACGAATCACCATCTGACATGTGGCAGAAAAATAAAATAAAATAAAATAAAACAAACTGCCACGTGTAAGATGGTATTTCGTCTAAGACAAAAAAAGAATAATTAAAAAGAAAGGACGAAATTGAAGTAATTTTTATAACTTAATGGACTTAAATGAAAACTAAAAAAAAAGGATAAGGGACGAAAATTACAGTTTAACCTATATATTTTTAACTTGTTTGGTATGTTGTTATTGTTTAGGTTCCTTCCACAAAGCCACCGAAGGCTATCACTAAGTAATTGAGCAAAATTACCACTATTGGCCCACCCTGGGGGACGCTGATGGTGAGCGGAGGCACATGTTCAATTCTTTCAGAGTAAGTTGTTTATTTTTTTTTTTGTTGCGTATTATTTTTTTATTTCATGAATCTCAATTATTTTTAATAACGTATTATATTCATACAGGAGAGGGTTTCTTGGAAGGAAGAGCAGGAGGAGCAGATCAAGAAGAACTTCCATATGAAGGCTTCCCACCGCCTATCTGATATGCTTAGAGATGCCCGCCTCAATGGGCAGCCCACTTGGATAGGAGATGAGATCTGGCAGCAGCTACAAGCGCACTGGAACTCCCCTGAGTTCAAGGCGGTAAGCGAGAAGGCGAAGAAGAATAGAGCCTCTGAAAAAGGTGGGAGCTTGCATCTTTGGAGGTTCGGTCGATCGGTAGCACCAGCGGCTCGTCTTGTATCTTTTATATTATTATTATTATTATTATTATTATTATTATTATTATTATTATTATTTAGTTAAGCTTTTTTTATTAAATAATTACATCTCGTGATTTGCAAAGGAGGTTCATTGCACGAGCTCCATCGTGCAACTCATATTAGGAGAGAATGGTGAGTTTGTCGATGAGTGGTCGAGGCGGACCAGGTAATTATAAAACATAATGAATAGTTTTTTAACAATGTTTATATTGTTTTATTACAATAAAAATTGACTAATTTGTTTATGTTTGACAGGAGGAGTTTGGCGAGGATGTCTCGGAGTTAGATCTCGAGACATCCTCATGTTCCCCGCCTCGAGCCCGGAGGATCCAGCTGCGTCGGCGATGGTTTGAAGCGGAATGTTGTTGGCGGCAAGAAGAAGGGTCGCCTATCACGGTCTTTGGCGACCTTGCCAAAGAACTACAAGAGTGGCTCACGCTTCTCTGGCCGAGAGTCGCCCAGCGTCGCCGCCGGATGAGCGGGAGATAGCAGAGTTGAAGCGGGCCATGGCGGCGGCGGCGATTAGCGGCGGCGGCGGCGGATCGCGGCCGTCCAGAGAGGAGGCCGGCCGACGGCTGCCATTTTGGCTCAGTCTTTGCGGCGAGGAGGATCTGTACCATTTGCTAGCTCGCCACCGCCTCCTCCACCGCCTCGCCTCGCCTCATAGTAATCGGGTGATCATGTCGATGATGTAGATAGTGATAGTGATCATGATCATGATTATCGTGACTATTAGTTATGTTTGTATTGATATTTTTTATATTTTCGGATATTTTTATTCTTTGTTTTGTTAAATCGAATTTTTTATTTATTTGTTACGTTTCTTTTTTTTAATTTGTTTTATAGTTATGTTATCGCATTACATTTTTAAATACAGAAAGAAATTAATTATTAAATGTGATAACTAGTAATCGTTAATTAAATGGATAAATAAATTAAATTGATTACAGAAATTAAAATTAAATAATTTAAAAAAGTAAATAATTTTTTAATAAAAATAAATATTTAAACAATTTTCAAAAAAAAATTTAAGTTCGGATTTACCGACGGTCATGGCCGTCGGAAATGTCATCGGAATTACCGACGGGTTAAAACCGTCGGAAACTTACCGACGGCTTAAAGCCGTCGGAAATGGCATCGGAAGTTCCGACGGGCTAAAACCGTCAGAGAAAACCGTCGGAAATTTACCGACGGGTTAAAGCCGTCGGTAAGTATTTGCGGACGCAGCGCGATTCTACCGACGGCCTAATGTCCGTCGGTAATCCGTCGGAATTTTTTTATTACCGACGGTATTTGTGGATTACCGACGGCTTTTGGCCGTCGGTAATCCCGCTATTTCTTGTAGTGTACACTCCTCAACAAAGTGGAGTGGCAGAGAGAAAAAACAGGACAATTATGAATATGGTTCGCAACATGCTCTCAGAAAAGGAGGTTCCAAAGCAGTTTTGGCCTGAGGCAGTCAAGTGGTCTGTGTATATTCAAAATAGGAGCCCTACATTAGCTGTTAAGAACTTAACTCCAAAAGAAGCATGGTCTAGAATTAAGCCTTCTGTACATTTCTTCAAGATTTTTGGGTGTATTGCACATGTGCATATACCTGAAAACCAGAGGAAAAAACTTGATAGTAGAAGTACCAAATATGTTTTGTTGGGAATCAGTGAGGAGTCAAAGGCTTACAAACTCTATGACCCTGCTGCAAAAAGGGTTTAGATAAATAAAGATGTGATCTTTGAAAATGAAGAAAAGTGGAACTGGAAAACAGAAGCAAAAGGGAGTGGTGCTGAATCAGTGAATTTGGAAGATGAAGAGAAAACAACAAATGATGCAAAACCATCTGTTGATGAAGTAATGAGTAGACCAGTAACAGTAGCTGCTGCAACTGAAAGTGCAAAATCACCACAGCAAGAGGAAAATGTGACTAGTGAGAATGAGCATGTTGAGGAAGCAGAAGCAGACAAGCTTGATAAAATAAACAGAAAGAGATCAGTGTGGCTTGAAGATTATGTCACAGAAAATGAGCTACAAGATGATGATGATGATGAACTTTTCAATTTAGCAGTATTTTCTCCTTCAGGAAATCCCGTGTCATATGAAGAGGCTGCAAAACACAGTAAATGGACAAGAGCAATGGAGTTGGAGATAGAATCAATAGAGAGGAATGAGACCTGGGAATTAGTCTCCCTACCACCTGATGCTAAGAGAATTGGTGTCAAGTGGGTGTTTAAGACCAAGTATAAAGAAAAGGGAGAGGTAGAGAAGTATAAAGCCAGACTTGTGGCTAAGGGGTACAGCCAGTAGTTTGGGGTTGATTTCACAGAAGTATTTGCACCGATTGCTAGATGGGACACAATTAGAACAATCCTTGCCCTTGCAGCTATAAAGGGTTAGGAAGTGTTTCGAATGGATGACAAGATTGCCTTTCACCATGGTGAATTAAATGAAACCGTGTATGTAGAGCAACCTTAAGGTTTTGAGAAGCAAGGCAAGGAGGACAAAGTTTATAAATTGAAGAAGGCTTTTTATGGGCTGAGGCAAGCTCCTAGAGCTTGGTATAGTAGGATTGAGACATATTTTCAGAAAGAAGGGTTTAAGGGATGCCCCTCGGAGTATAGTTTGTTTGTTAAAACTAGTCTGGATGGCAGGATTTTAATTGTTAGTTTGTATGTAGATGACCTTATTTTCACAGGAAACAATAATAGTATGTTTGAGGAATTCAGAAAGTCTATGGAAAAGGAGTTTGAGATGTCTGATTTGGGGAAGATGAGTTACTTTCTTGGTATGGAAGTGAAACAGAATGCTGAAGGGATTTTTATCAGTCAAAGTAAGTATGCAAAAGAAGTGGTAGAAAGGTTTGGCATGGACAAGAGCAGGCCTGTTCTCAATCCGGTTGTTCAAGGGAGTAAACTGACAAAAGAAGGGAATGGTTCTATGGTTGGTGCTACTAATTACAAGTAGATAGTGGGAAGTTTAATGTACTTAACAGCCACCAGACCTGATATCACGTATGTTGTTTCCTTGATTAGCAGATTTATGGAGAAACCAACTAAAAATCACTTGCAGGCAGCCAAGAGAATCATGAGATATCTTAAAGGAACAATCGAGTTGGGCATATTTTACAGCAATAGAGGAATGGATAGATTAATTGCGTACAATGACAGTGATTATGCAGGAGATTTATGGTTATGCATTTCTAATTGGAAATAGAGTTGTCTCATGGTCTTCCACGAAGCAGCCAGTGGTGACACTCTCCACCACTGAAGTAGATTTCATTGTCGCTGCTCTCTGCGCTTATCAAGGTATTTGGCTAAAGAGAATTCTCAATTATCCGGGTCATCCGCAAGGAAGGTGCATCCCTATTCTCTGTGATAATAGCTCAATAATTAAGCTGTCCAGAAATCTAGTCTTGCATGGGAGGGGCAAGCATATCGATGTGCGATTTCATTTTCTTAGAGACCTTGTAAAGGATGGAGCTATTGAATAGATATATTGCGGTTCTGATAAGCAAATTGCTGATATACTAACAAAGCCTTTAAAGAATGATACATTTGTAAAGCTTAGAAAGGAACTAGGTGTGTGTAGTCCTATGATCTAAATCGCACTCTGAATTTTAGTTTAAGGGAGGATTTGTTGGGCCTTGATTGATTGGGCCTAGTCCTAGTTAATGTCTATAGGTCCAAGTTTGTTAAGTTTTTAGTGGTTAATTGAGTTAGTTGGTTTGTTAATTTCGATGTATAACTGTTTCTACATTGTGCTTAAATAGCACCAGAATAATCAATGAATGTTAGGGTTGCAGTTAACAATTGTGTTCTTTACTTTACATGTATATGCTACGGATGATACTTTTTTTTGGCTACTGGCAACGTAGAATAGAAAGCTTTAATACCTAATAAAGAGATGTTTGGCATTAGAGTGGTTGATTATCAGATACTATTAATAGGCCCACAAAACACAATGACGAGAATATCACCACTGTGTCCTGGTAGTATAAAGCATCCTCTTTTATGGCAGTTTTATAGCAGCTTGTACCTTATACCAAAGTAGTTACAACAAAGAAAGTGAGTCTTACATAAATAACAAATTTTAAATTAAAATTTTAAACACAAAGAAAGTCAAAAGAGAAAAAATCCAAAAAACAAAAACAAAAAAAAGTACAACATTTATGGCCTAAGGCAACACCTATTTCTATGCCAGTAAAGTAAATGTTGTCTTATATCACAACAGAGAATGGTTTTTGACACCGTTGAGTTAGTGAATCCAATTTTTGATTAATTTCTATATTTCTATATACGACATTTGAAAACTGTTTTTGAAAAGTAAGTAGATAACGTTTTTTTATAACAGCTCAACAATTACGCTGTCCAGGAATCTAGTCTTGCACGGGAGGAGCAAGCATATCGATGTGCGATTTCATTTTCTTAGAGACCTTGCAAAGGATGGAGCTATTGAACTGATTCATTGCAGTTCTGATAAGCAGGTTGCTGATATACTAACAAAGTCTTTAAAGGATGATACATTTATAAAGCTTAGAAAGGAGCTAGGTGTGTGTAGTCCTATGATCTAATTTAAATGCACTCTGCATTTCAGTTTAAGGGAGGATTTGTTGGGCCTTGATTGATTGGGCCTAGTCCTAGTTAATGTCTCTAGGTCCAAGTTTGTTAAGTTTTCTTTTTGTGGTTAATTAAGTTTGTTAGTTTGTTAATTTCGTTGTATAATTGTTTTTACATTGTGCTTAAATAGGCACTACAACAGAATGTTTAAAAGATAACGCTACTTGAAGTAGCGCTTACAATAGAAGTGCTACTTAAGCTAATAGGATAGAGGTAAAAAACAGTGTTTCTTATTAAAAAAATGCTACTTTAACTAATAAACAGCGCTTTAGAACACGTATCACTGCTTTAGACGATAGAGAAATAACCAGCGCTTAAGTGGGGAAGCGCTGTTTAATGTGTTACTAAAAGAATAAGCAACGCTTAATACAAGAAGCGCTAATTTTGGTCCTAACAACAAGTAGTGCTTCCTCTATGAAGCGCTACTTATTCTCAATAAACATATGCGATTTCCCTATTAATTTCGATCAAACGCTCGCGCTCTGCTCTCCCTGCCCACTTCACACGCGTTCTGCTCTTTCTTTCTCTCCACTACTCCCATCTCCTCCATGAAACATCTTCACTCCCTGCTCTCTTTCTCCTACATGCCTCCACTCCTCCACGGCAAACGACGCATGGCCTTTGGGAACGACGCACTTTCCATCCCCTCGATGCCTCAGTTTCCAAGCTCTCTTTCTCCTCCACGCCTTTCACATCGAACGAATGGCGAACGAAGATCTGGACTCCTCCACGACGAATGAATGAACAGTGAACGAAGATCTGGACTCCTCCACGCCTCTTTCTTCTCCACACCTCTTCTCTGTGAATATCTGATTTTTATTTTTTTATTTCTTCTGACTTTTATTTGTTTGATTTGTTTTTGAAGATCTGTACATGAAGATCTGTTTTTTGAAGATCTATTTATTTGATCTGGAGATCTATTTTTTTTGAATATCCGTTTTTTGAAGATCTGTAATTAATTTTTTAGCCACAACCGGAGCCATCGTGTCAGAATCTTTCACATGGCAAGTTTTGTCTGTGTTGATTTCCCCAATTTTTCTCCAAACCCTAACCTCTCCTTATTAAGTCTCTGTATTGGTTTTATCAAGTCTCCAAACCCTAACTTCGTCTCTGTTTTGAATATTCTGGGATTTCAGTGGGATCCGAAAACTTCCATTCCAGCGTCTTGCGTGATTCAGTTTCGTCTTTGTGTTCGTGAAATTGCTCAAGATGAAATTGTTTCATCACTGTGTATTGCATCGTGTAATGCCAAAAAACATTGAATGCTGAAAAAAAAAGCAGATAAAACAGCGCTTCTTACCAAAAAAACGCTGCTTAAAAAAGGGACAAAACATCGCTTTTTACTAAAAAAACACTGCTTAAAGGTGGGAATAAGTAGCGCTTCCTTTAGGATGTGCTGTTTATTCCTTATTTTCAACAGTGCTGCTATTTTGTAACACATTCAGCAGCGGATGAATAAGCAGCGCTTTTAAACGCTGTTTAAGGCAAAAAATAAGCGCTGTTTATTCTCAAATTTGTTGTAGTGAGCACCTGAATAATCAAAGAATGTTAGGGTTGCAGTTAACAATTGTGTTATTTACTTTACATGTATATGCTACAGATGATACTTTTTTTTGGCTACTGGCAACGTAGAAAAGAAAGCTTTAATATCTAGTAAAGAGATGTTTGGTATTAGAGTGGTTGATTATCAGATACTATTAATAGGCCCACAAAACACAATGACGAGAATATCACCACCATGTCCTGGTAGTATAAAGCATCCGCTTTTATATCAGCTTGTACCTTACACCAAAGCAGATACAACAAAGAAAGTGAGTCTTGGATAAATAACAAATTTAAAATTAACATTATAAATACAAAGACAGTCAAAAGAGAAAAAATCCAAAAAACAAAAACAAAAAAAGTACAACATTTATGGCCTAAGGCAACACCTATTTCTACACCAGTAAAGTAACTGTTGTCTTATATCACAATGGAGAACAGTTTTTGACACCGTTGAGTTACTGAATCCAATTTTAGATTAATTTCTATATTCCTATATACGACATTTGAAAACTGTTTTTGAAAAGTAAGTAGATAACGTTTTTTTTATAACAGCTCAACAATTAAGCTGTCCAGGAATCCCGTCAGGAATTCAGTCTTGCACGGGATGAGCAAGCATCGATGTGTGATTTCATTTTCTTAGAGACCTTGCAAAGGATGGAGCTATTGAATTGATTCATTGCAGTTCTGATAAGCAAGTTGCTAATATACTAACAAAGCCTTTAAAGGATGATACATTTGTAAAGCTTCGAAAGGAGCTAGGTGTGTGTAGTCCTATGATCTAAATTGAATGCACTCTGCATTTCCGTTTAAGGGAGGATTTGTTGGGCCTTGATTGATTGGGCCTAGTCCTAGTTAATGTTTCTAGGTCCAAGTTTTTTAAGTTTTCTTTTTGTGGTTAATTAAGTCAATTAGTTTTTTAATTTCGTTGTATAACTGTTTGTACATTGTGTTTAAATAGCCACTATAACAGAATGTTTAAAAGATAACGTCACTTTAAGTATTGCTTACAATGGAAGTGCTACTTAAGCTAGTAGGATAGAGGTAAAAAACAATGCTTCTTATTAAAAAATATTACTTTAACTAATAAACAACGCTTTAGAGCACGAAACACTGCTTTAGACGATAGAGGAATAACCAGCGCTTAAGTGGGGAAGCACTGTTTAATGTTGTACTAAAAGAATAAGCAACGCTTAATACAGGAAGCACTAATTTTGGTCCTAACAACAAGTAGCACTTCCTTTATGAAGCGCTACTTATTCTCAATAAACATATGCGATTTCCCTATTAATTTCGATCAAACGCTCGCGCTCTGCTCTCCCTCCCCACGTCACACGCGTTCTGCTCTTTCTTTCTCTCCACTACTCCCATCTCCTCAATGAAACATCTTCACTCCCAGCTCTTTTTCTCCTACACGCCTCCACTCTTCCACAGCGCACCGCCTCCCCATCTCCTCCACGGCGAACGGCGCACGACCTTTGGGAACGACGCACTTCCCATCTCCTCAATGCCTCAGTTTCCCAGCTCTCTTTCTCCTCCACGCCTCTTCACAGTGAACGAATAACGAACAAAGATCTGGACTCCTCCACGACGAACGATGAACGACGAACGAACGACGAACGAAGATCTGAACTCCTCCACGCCTCTTCTCTGTGAATATCTGATTTTTATTTTTTTATTTCTTTTGATTTTTATGTTGTTTGATTTGTTTTTGATGATATGTACATGAAGATATGTTTTTCGAAGATCTGTTTGTTTGATCTGGAGATCTATTTTCCTGAAGATCCATTTTTTGAAGATCTGTAATTAATTTTTTGGCCACAACCGGAGCCACCGCGTCGGAATCTTTCACATGGTGAGTCCCATCTGTGTTGATTTCCCCAATTTTTCTCCAAATCCTAACTTCTTCTTATCAAGTCTCTGTATTGGTTTTATCAAGTCTCCAAACCCTAACTTCGTCTCTGTTTTGAATATTCTGTGATTTCACTGAGATCCAACAACTTCCATTCCAGCGTCTTGCGTGATTCAGTTTCATCTCAGTGTTCGTGAAATTGCTCAAGATGAAATTGTTTCGTCACTATGTATTGCATCGTGTAATGCCAAAAAACGCTGAATACCAAAAAACTGGGGATAAAACAGCGCTTCTTGCCAAAAAAATGCTGCTTAAAAAAAAGGGGAAAAAACAGTGCTTCTTAATAAAAAAACGTTGCTTAAAGATGGGAATAAGTAGCGCTTCCTTGAGAAAGTGCTGTTTATTCCCTATTTTCAACAGTGCTGCTTAAGCACTGCTTTTTTGTAACACATTCAGCAGCGACTGAATAAGAAGCGCTTTTAAGCGTTACTTAAAGCAAAAAAAATAAGTGTTGTTTATTATCAAATTTGTTGTATTGAGCGTCTAAATAATCAATGAATGTTAGGGTTGCAGTTAACAACTGTGTTCTTTACTTTACATGTATATGCTACAGATGATACTATTTTTTGGCTACTGGCAACGTAAAATAGAATGCTTTAATACCTAGTAAAGAGCTGTCTGACATTAGAGTGGTTTATTATCAGATACTATTAATAGGCCCATAAAACACAATGACGAGAATATCACCACCATGTCCCGGTAGTATAAAGCATCTGCTTTTACAGCAGTTTTATAGCAGCTTGTACCTTATACCAAAGCAGATACAACAAAGAAAGTGAGTCTTGCATAAATAACAAATTTAAAATTAAAATTATAAATACAATGATAGTCAAAAGAGAAAAAATCCAAAAAACAAAAGCAGAAAAAAAAGCACAACATTTATGGCCTAAGGCAACACCTATTTCTACACCAGTAAAGTAATTGTTGTCTTATATCACAACAGAGAACGGTTTTTGACACCGTTGAGTTAGAGAATATAATTTTCGATTAATTTCTATATTTCTATATACCACAAAGTTTTTAAATTGAAGAATGCTATTTATGGACTGAGGAAAGCTCCTAGAGCTTGGTATAGTAGGATTGAGACATATTTTCAGAAGGAAGGGTTTAAGGGATGTCCCTCGGAGTATACTTTGTTTGTTAAAACTGGTCTGGATAGAAGAATTTTAATTGTTAGTTTGGATGTGGATGATCTTATTTTCACAGGAAACAACAATAGTATGTTTGAGGAATTCAGAAAGTCTATGGAAAAGGAGTTTGACATATCTAATTTGGGGAAAATGAGTTACTTTCTTGGTGTGGAGGTCAAAACAGAATGCTGAAGGGATTTTAATCAGTCAAAGTAAGTATGCAAAAGAAGTGTTAGAAAGGTTTGGCATGGACAATAGCAGGCCTATTCTCAATTCGATTGTTCCATGGAGCAAACTGACAAAAGAAGGGAATGGTTCTATGGTTGATGCTACTAATTACAAGCAGATAGTAGGAAGTTTAATGTACTTAATAGCCACCAAACATGATATCATGTATGTTTTTTCCTTTATTAGCAGATTTATGGAGAAACCAACCAAAAATCACTTGCAGGCAGCTAAGAGAATCATGAGATATCTTAAAGGAACAATTGAGTTAGGCATATTTTATAGCAACAGAAGAATGGATAGATTAATTGCATACACTGACAGTGGTTATGAAGGAGATTTAGACGATCACAAAAACACCTCTGGTTATGATTTCTAAATGGAAATGGAGTTGTCTTATGTTTTTCGAAGAAGCAGCCAGTGGTGACATTCTCCACCACTGAAGCAGAGTTCATTATTGCTGCTCTCTGCACTTGTCAAGGTATTTGGCTAAAGAGAATTCTCAATTATCTGGATCATCCACAAGGCAGGTGCATCACTATTCTCTGTGATAACAGCTCAACAATTAAGTTGTCCAGGAATCCAGTCTTGCACGGGAGGAGCAAGCATATCGATGTGCGATTTCATTTTCTTAGAGACCATGCAAAGGATGGAGCTATTGAATTGATTCATTGCAGTTCTGATAAGCAAGTTGCTGATATACTAACAAAGCCTTTAAAGGATGATACATTTGTAAAGCTTCGAAAGGAGCTAGGTGTGTGTAGTCCTATGATCTAAATTGAATGCACTCTGCATTTCCGTTTAAGGGAGGATTTGTTGGGCCTTGATTGATTGGGCCTAGTCCTAGTTAATTCTCTTAGTCCAAGTTTGTTAAGTTTTCTTTTAGTGGTTAATTGAGTCAGTTAGTTTGTTAATTTCGTTGTATAACTGTTTGTACATTGTGCTTAAATAGCACTTGAATAATCAACAAATGTTAGGGTTGCAGTTAACAATTGTGTACTTTACTTTACATGTATTTGCTATGGATGATACTTTTTTTTTTGGCTACTGACAACATAGAATAGAAAGCTTTAATACCTAGTAAAGAGATGTTTGACATTAGAGTGGTTGATTATCAGATACTATTAATCGGCCCACAAAACACAATGGCGAGAATATCACCGCCGTGTCCTGGTAGTATGAAGCATCTGCTTTTATAGCAGTTTTATAGCAGCTACCTTATACCAAAGCAGATACAACAAAAAAAGTGAGTCTTGCATAAATAACAAATTTAAAATTAAAATTATAAATACAAAGACAGTCAAAAGAGAAAAAATCCATAAAACAAAAACAAACAAAAAAAGTACAACATTTATGGCTTAAAGCAACACCTATTTCTACACCAGTAAAGTGACTATTATATTATATCACAACAGAGAATGGTTTTTGACACCGTTAACTTAGTGAATCCAATTTTAGATTAATTTCTATATTTCTATATACGACATTTAAAAACTGTTTTTGAAAAGTAAGTAGATAACGTTTTTTTATAACAGCTCAACAATTAAGTTGTCCAGGAATCCAGTCTTGCACGGAAGGAGCAAACATATCGATGTGCGATTTCATTTTCTTAAAGACCTTGCAAATGATGGAGCTATTGAATTGATTCATTGCAGTTCTGATAAGCAAGTTGCTCATATACTAACAAAGCCTTTTGTTAGGAAGAAACCAATCAAATCAAGGAAACTCGAATAGCAAAACATACAAAAGAGAGGAAGAGAGAAGAAGATAACACAAAGAAAATAACGTGGTTCACTAACAGTGTGCTAGCTACATCCACGGGCAGAGGAAGAACTAGAAATCTACTATGAACCTTGAGTGTTACAAGATGTTGCCTAAGCAACTATGATCTCTCTCTCTCACAGAAAAAACCGATTCTGTTTTGCACACACAAACTTGAATGATCTCAATCTGATTACAAAGCCTAATCAAGCTCCACTTAAAAAAGTGTTACTTGTACAAAGTATGATAGATAGAACTTACAACAAACAACATAATAGAATCACAACTAACATAACAGACAAGGCTAAACAGATATTTGTGCTGAAACTGGTGCCATGGCACTAAGTGTCAAAGCAGCACCAAGCCAAACAGCAAGGACTTAGGCCATAAGCTACAAATCTCCACCTTGGACTAAGCCTTCAAAAGATATGTTGGTTCAGTTCTTCTCTTTTACTGTTATTTCACCACTGTTACTTCCAAGTGGAAACATTAGGCAAGTCTAGGTAATGCATAAACTTGTTTTTCGGGACAGGCTTGGTAAACATGTCAACAGGGTTGTCTTTAGTATCAATTTTTTCCACCCTGACCCAATTCTCAGTTCTGATGAAGTGATACCTCACATCTATATGTTTAGTCCTTTGATGGTGAACTTGATCTTTGGCTAAACATATAGCACTAAGACTATCACAAAAGATAACAGCGTTGTCTTGAGGAAAACCAAGGTCTGTGATGAGACCTTTGTGCCAAATTCCCTCCTTAGCAGCCTCACTCAAAGCCATGTATTCTGTCTCAGTTGTTGACAGAGCTACTGTAGGTTGAAGTGCGGCTTTCCAACTGACCAAACAGCCCCCAATAGTGAAGGCATACCCGGATAAAGACCTTCTGGCATCAAGGTCTGCAGCATAATCAGAATTAGTAAAACCAGCAAGTGAACAATTCACTTCCATAAATAAGGCCAACATCAATGGTGCCTTTGAGGTACCTGAAAATCCTCTTCACAGCATGCCAATGATCCTTCCCTGGCCTTGCCATATACTTGCTGACAACACTCACAACTTGTGCCAAATTTGGCCTAGAACAAACCATTGCATACATAAGGCTCCCCACAGCACTAGCATAGGGAACTTTGGCCATATGTTCATTCTCAAATTCAGATTAAGGTGCGAGACTTGAAATTACGATCTTTGAAACCAGTGGTATGCTTACTGGTTTAGCAGTATTCATGCCAAATCGGTTTAAGATTTTCTGAATATAACTCCTTTGGCATAGGAACAACTTCTTCTTGCTTCAGTCCCTGTAGATTTCCATGCCTAAGATCTTCTTGGCAGCCCCTAGGTCCTTCATATCAGACTCAGAATTGAAAATGGATTTCAAATCCTGAATTCCTTTCGTACTTAGATATGCTATCAACATGTCATCTACATAGAGAAGTAGATAAAGGTAAATATCACGCTCTACCTTACTCATGTAGACACATGAGTCATATAAGCTCCTCTTGAAGTCCTGATTGATCATGAATTGATCAAACCTCTTGTACCACTGTCTAGGAGACTGTTTTGACCCATAGAGAGACATCTTCAGCTTGCACACAGCTTCCTTCTTGTCTTGATCTTCAAAACCTTCTGGTTGTTTCATGAATATCTCCTCTTCCAATTCACCATGGAGAAAGGCAGTCTTCACATCAAGTTGCTCAAGTTTCATGTCAAGATTTGTCACAAGAGCAAGAAGGACCCGAATGGAAGTGTGTCTAACTACAGGAGAGAAGATCTCATTGTAGTCCACACCCTCCTTCTGGCTAAAACCCTTAGCCACTAACCGTGCCTTGTATTTGATGCCATCCTTCATAGAAATCCCAGGTTTCTTCTTATATATCCACTTGCAACCAACCATTTTCCTTCCCTTAGGTAGAGTGACTAGCTACCAAGTCCCATTCTTATGTAATGATTCCATTTTTTCATTCATAGCAGTGACCCAGTTGTTAGCATCTGGATAGGAAATAGCTTCAAAGTAACTGGATGGTTCAGCAGAATCTATCTCTTCAGCAACTTGAAGAGCATAGGAATTCATATCCTCAAAGCCATATCTAATAGGAGGATTGATAGTTCTCTGAGATCTCCTAGTTTTAGATTCATCTTGACTTAGAGGAATGGATTCAATCACGCTTCAAAGATTCTCGCTCCCGATCAATAACAGTGACTCGCCACCGGTGTCGGATCCGTGCTACGGCACTTGGTGCAGGAGCACTGGATTCTGCACCTTATTCAGTGGAGACAGAATCATTGAGCAGTAGAGAAACCTCATCAAAAGTGACATCTCTACTCATAATGACTTTCCATTCATGTGGAGACCAAATTCTGAATACCTTCACACCATCACCATAACCTACAAAGACACCTTTCCTAGCTCTAGGCTCTAACTTGCCCTCATTCATTTGGTAGTATGCGTGGAGTAATCAGCAGGTTTAGATTTCCAAACCTCAAGGGGTGTTTTGTAGTCAAGAGCAGAATTAGGTGATCTATTGATGAGATAGCAAGATGTGCTCACAGCTTCAGCCCAAAAAGACTTGCCAAGTGCAGCATTGGACAACATGCACCTAGCCTTATCCAGCAAAGTTATGTTCATCCTTTCAGCTATGCCATTCTATTGTGAAGTGTTCCTAACCATGTATTGCCTAGCAATCCCTTCATCAATGCAGAATTGTTTGAATTCCTCTGAGCGAAATTTCAAACCATTATCTATTATGAGCCTCTTAACCTTCTTTCCAACCTGATTTTCAATCAGAATCTTCCATTGCTTGAACTGATTGAATGCTTCTGATTTGTGCTTCATCATGAAAACACATGTCATTCTTGAGTAATCATCTATGATAGACAGGAAGTACCTTGCTCCACCCAAAGATAGGACCTTAGAGGGGCCCCAACAATCAGAATGGATGTAATTAAGAGTGGCTTTGGTGGTGTGTTCTGCCCTGGAGAATTTCAGCCTGTGTTGCTAGTCATACACACAATGCTCATAGAATTTCAGAGAATCCAACTTCTGTCTTCCAATCATCCCCTGCTTGTTCAAAATTTTCATTCCCTTCTCACCCATGTGACCCAACCTCATATGCCATAGACTATTCTGAATTGCAGAATTACCTTCTGAAGTGCACACTGTAGAAACAATACCCGTGACAATGGAGCCTTGCAGTATATACAGATTCTTTTGTTTAGTTGCCTGCATAACTACAAGTTTGTCATTCTTCTTGATTTTAATAACTCCACTTTCAACAGAACAAGTATAACCCTTTGAATCAAGAGCACCTACAGAAATGATATTCCTTTTGAGTTGAGGGACATGCCTAATACAAGTTTGTCATTCTTCTTGATTTTCATAACTCCATTTACAACAGAACAAGTATAACCCTTTGAATCAAGAGCACCTACAGAAATGAGATTCCTTTTGAGTTAAGGGACATGCCTAACATTAATCAAGACTCTAACCACACCAACATGCATTTTGATGTGAATAGATCCTGTACCAACAGTTTTGCAGGGCACATTATTTCCCATGAGAACATTACCAACAGCCCTTTCTTCATATGTCACGAACCAGTCCCTATTGGGACTTATATGATGAGAATAACCCGAATCCAAGACCCACTGATTAGAATCTTGATAAAAATCTGCCACTGTAAGAGCACAATCAGAATCTGAAGAACGATCTCCCTGAACTGTAGCTGCAACTGACTCCTTTTTCTTCTTTTTGGGACAGTCTTTCTTCCAGTGACCTGGTTCCTTGCAGTAATTGCAGATATCCTTTGGATTCACACTGTTGTTTTCCTTTTTCTTCCCTTTACCCTTACCCTTTGGCTTGTTTGCTAGCTTGGGAGGACTTGAGACAACTAAACCAGATGCAGTTTCATCAAGGGGCGCAACAGTCTTAATTCTCAATTCTCTAGAGAATAAGCTAGCCTTGACTTCTTCCAAAGTAATACTTTCTTTACCAACAGTAATGGAATTGACAAAATTCTCATATGATGAAGGCAAAGAAATTAATAAAATCATGGCAAGATCTTCATCATCCACAGTAACATCACTATCACGCAATTCAAGCATAATAGAATTTAGATTATCAAGATGTGATTTAAGTGTGGTACCTTCTTTCATTTGAAGACCATACAACCTCTTCTTGAGCATTAGCTTGTGGCTTATAGACTTGGTCATGTACAACTTTTCTAATTTCAACTAGAGAGTAGCAGCAGTATCTTCTTGAGAGACTTCATACAAAACATCATCAGCCAAGGAGAGAAGAATAAGAGAATGTGCCTTCTCTTCTTGTTGATCAGCCAAATCCTTAGCACCCTTTCCTTTAGTGCCCGATAGAGGAGCCCATGCTCCTTGTTCCTTGAGTAATGCCCGCATCTTGATGTGCCATGGATTGAAACTATTCTTCCCAGTAAATTTCTCAATCTTGATCGAATTTGTCATCTTTCTTGAACAGAATGCGGAACAGAATTGCAGTAAAAACAAATTGGAGAGAACCACAGGAAAAATACTGCAATGCAGAATCAAGAAGGAGCATAGATCGAAGATATGAGACCAGAAATGGATCAATGACAATCCATAAACAAAACAGAACTCTGGTGATCAGCACCTAAGCTCTATGATACCAATCTGTTAGGAAGAAACCAATCAAATCAAGGAAACCCGAATAGCGAAACATACAAAAGAGAGGAAGAGAGAAGAAGATAACACAAAGAAAATAATGTGGTTCACTAACAGTATGTTAGCTACATCCTCGGGCAGAGGAAGAACTGGAAATCCACTATAAACCTTGAGTGTTACAAGATGTTGCCTAAGAATCTATGATCTCTCTCTCTCTCTCTCACAGAAAAAACCGATTCTGTTTTGCACACGCAGACTTGAATGATCTCAATCTGATTACAAAGCCTAATCAAGCTCCACTTAAAAAGTGTTACTTGTACAAAGTATGAGAGATAGAACTAATTCTGTTATTTACAACAAACAACATAACAGAATCACAACTAACATAACATACAAGGCTAAACAGATATTGGTGCCGAAGCTGGTGTCATAGCACCAGGTGCCAAAGCAATGCCAAAGCAGCACTAAGCCAAACAGCAAGGACTTAGGCCATAAGCTACACCTTTAAAGGATGATGCATTTGTAAAGCTTAGAAAGGAGCTAGGTGTGTGTAATCCTATGATCTAAATTGAATGCACTCTGCATTTCTGTTTAAGGGAGGATTTGTTGGGCCTTGATTGATTGGGCCTAGTCCTAGTTAATGTCTCTAGGTCCAAGTTTGTTAAGTTTTCTTTTAGTGGTTAATTGAGTTAGTTAGTTTGTTAATTTCGTTGTATAACTGTTTGTACATTGTGCTTAAATAGCACCTGAATAATCAATGAATGTTAGGGTTACAGTTAACAATTTTGTACTTTACTTTACATGTATATGCTACGGATGATACTTTTTTTTTTGGCTACTGACAACGTAGGATAGAAAGCTTTAATAACTAATAAAGAGATGTTTGGCATTAGAGTAGTTGATTATCAGATACTATTAATAGGCCCACAAAACACAATGACGAGAATATCAGCACCGTGTCTTGGTAGTATAAAGCATCCGCTTTTATAGCAGTTTTATAGCAGCTTGTACCTTATACCAAAGCAGATACAACAAAGAAAATGAGTCTTATAACAAATTTAAAATTAAAATTATAAATACAAAGACAGACAAAAGAGGAAAAAATCCAAAAAACAAAATCTGAAAAAAAAAGTACAATATTTATGGCCTAAGACAACACCTATTTCTATACCAGTAAAGTAACTGTTGTCTTATATCACAACGAAGAATGGTTTTTGACACCGTTGGGTTAGTGAATCCAATTTTAGATTAATTTATATATTTTTATATATGACATTTGAAAACTGTTTTTGAAATGTAAATAGATAACGTTTTTTGTTTATATTAATTTTTTGTTTTGCCAACCACCGTAAACTGTTGTCTTTTTATTTTTATTACTATTTATTATTTTTTTATTATTGTTAATAAAAAATACACTTCCTTGTTGACTTGTTTCATTTTCTGCAAGAATCCCACCCTGCGGTCAAATTTCCTCACGCATCGCTAGCTCAGAAACCCTTGTCCTTGCCAAATGTCAACCCTAAACTTTTCTTGGCTTAAATATAAAAAAAGTCTCTAAAAAATTAGTTAAGTTCGTTTTTAGTTCCTCAAAAAAGTGAAGGTTTTTATTCCCCAAAATTTGGAAAAGTTTTTTTATCAGTCGCTCTAGCTGATGCCGTTTGTGGCGCTTATGTGACGTTTATGTGACGAGGACTAAAATTAAACTTTTAGAATTTTAGAGACTAACTTTTAGAATTTTTTTTTAGGGAATAACTAAAAACCTTCACTTTTTTTTTGACTAGCTAATTTTTTAGGGACGTTTTTTCATATTTAAGCCCCCTTTTTTTCAAAAACCATAGCTTCCATGGCGTCCAAGAAGCAGCAAATGATAGAATCGCGTTTCGTGAATAACGAAGCTCTCCAGGAACGAGGGTGGCGGCTCACGATGGTTCTGTTCTCCGATCCAGTTGGTTTCGTGTGGTTCTCCAAGGTTGGGGCACCGTGTGCGACGGTAGATGGACTCGCGGTGGTTCTCGATGGTCCACAATGGCTTTTTGGGCCTGAGATTGACGCAGGTCAGTGGGTTTCACGGTGGTTTCTAATGGTTAGTTTCATAAGTCTTAACACTTTTGTAAACAAGTAGGGATGGTGTTTGTGCATTGTGTTAGATGTATTCGCTTGACACCTATATGATAGGCAATTAGCCAGTCATATGGAACTTGTTGCTTCCATTATATACATATACAGGTGCGTATTGCTGGTTAGTAAGCTTACCCAAAGTAACAAACTATTAAACTAACAATGTCTAATGCTTTAACTTGGTGGTATGATTCATTCTTCTTTGGTGAATTACAGAAGCATGTTAATTTTCTTTCATCTAGAAGAGAAGGCATTTCCTTCATTGTCAAAGCTGCCCAAGAACCGTCACCTTCAACCGGCTTTCTTTCTCAAGGTCTTTCCCCCCTTTTCTTATATCTGTTGAGCTTGAATTCACATTCATCATTATATCTGGATTATACCTTATAGTGACTTTGCTTGTGCTGTGAGTTGAATTGTGCTAGTGGTCTATTAGTTGGCATTTTTAGGCATTACATTGTTGCTCTTTGATTCTTTAGTTTTCAAAGGATATGTATCTTCCAAGAGCTCATCGAACCTGCTTGTCCTTGGTAATCAATGTAGGCAAATTAGCTTCTGATGAAGATGCATTTTGCAATGCATATCTTATTGAAGCCCAATTTGGATTAGCTTTTAGCTGACAAGAGCTCTTCAATTAAAATAAGTTTATGTTTTTTTCACTTATGAAAAAGTCATAGCAAGTCTATGGATGTTTATGGAGAAGATAAGTGAGTTTTTGTAAAAATTGAGGTGTAGTTTTTAAAAAGTCAGTTCTTGCAAGATTCTTTTAATATTATTTTTTCATATGATAAGTTCATCCAAACTATCTATCATTGACCCTCACAAATATCATGTAAATTGCATGTGAATCATCTAGGCTATTAACCTTATTTGCGTATTCAAAGAAACAACATTAGAAAAGCATTTTGGGAGTGCATACTAAGCAACAATTTGGTTAGGGCATCAGGTGCAGAACAAATACATTGAATTACATGCTATTCATGGTGAAATGTAAACAGTTTTGACTATCGATTACTATACCTGTTGTGAACAACTTTATTAGAGAATAATCTGACTATGTTCTCAACTGGCAAACAGGATATCTGAGAATTTGGGTCGCCTGAACAGGTTAGGCTTATATTAGCGTGATTGTGTGAGTTGCATTGTTTTTAGAAAGAGAAGAAAAAACTATTTTTAGTCTTATTCTTGATTTTTTTGCAGGTAGGTGAAACTCTAATAAAAAAAGGTTTTGGGCCTCCCACTTAGAAAACAAAGCTAATCAAGGCAACAGAGGTTTGATATATTACTTCTCTTCTCCTTGTTTGTGTAGTAATTATTGTTTTTGTTTATGTATTGACATTTGTTCAGCAGCCATACATGCATGTGTTCCCCATAAGTTTCTATTCTGCTAGTCCCATTTCATTTCGAGTGTCAAGCTTATGGAACGAGTAAATTTCTTATTCTTTCTTTAACAATTCCATCAACATGTTATGTTCAATAGGTGTCTGTCACATTTCGGCACATTATATTATATAAAAGTAGCAGTTTGGAACATTTTGTTAGTTTTTAAATATTGAAATGAAACAGAAAACGTTTAAACAGTCTACTACAATTGTTGGGGAGTTCGGGGAGCACCTGAGAGCAACAACGGGCTAAGGACGAGGACCACTAAGAGACCCGGACACCACATCTCCACCCAAAACCTTAAGGCATTGGGTATATGGGTCACCTCTCTTATATATCCTTCACTTAACCCAATCCTAGCCAATGTGGGACTAACCACTCACACTTGAATTCTAACAATCTCCCCCAAGTGTGAGTCTCCCACATTTAAGAGAACCGGCATGATCCACTCTCACTCTCCCATCAGGCTGAACCTGGCTTTGATACCAATTGTTGGGGAGTCCGGGAAGCACCTGAGAGCAACAGCTGGCTAAGGACTAGGACTACTAAGAGACCCAGACACCACATCTCCACCCAAAACCTTAAGGCATTGGGTATATGGGTCACCCCTCTTATATATCCTTCACTTAGCCCAATCCTAGCCAATGTGGGACTAACCACTCACACTTGAATTCTAACAATCTCCCCCCAAGTGTGAGTCTCCCACATTTGAGAGAACCGGCAGGATCCACTCTCGCTCCCCATCAGGCCGAACCATGGCTCTGATACCAATTGTTGGGGAGTTCGGGGAGCACCTGAGAGCAACAACGGGCTAAGGACGAGGACCACTAAGAGACCCGGACACCACATCTCCACCCAAAACCTTAAGGCATTGGGTATATGGGTCACCTCTCTTATATATCCTTCACTTAACCCAATCCTAGCCAATGTGGGACTAACCACTCACACTTGAATTCTAACAATCTCCCCCAAGTGTGAGTCTCCCACATTTAAGAGAACCGGCAGGATCCACTCTCACTCTCCCATCAGGCTGAACCTGGCTTTGATACCAATTGTTGGGGAGTCCGGGAAGCACCTGAGAGCAACAGCTGGCTAAGGACTAGGACCACTAAGAGACCCAGACACCACATCTCCACCCAAAACCTTAAGGCATTGGGTAAATGGGTCACCCCTCTTATATATCCTTCACTTAGCCCAATCCTAGCCAATGTGGGACTAACCACTCACACTTGAATTCTAACAATCATAAGAGAGGTGACCCATATACCCAATGCCTTAAGGTTTTGGGTGGAGATGTGGTGTCCGGGTCTCTTAGTGGTCCTGGTCCTTAGCCCGTTGTTGCTCTCAGGTGCTCCCCGGACTCCCCAACAATTGGTATCAGAGCCGTGGTTCGGCCTGATGGGGGAGCGAGAGTGGATCCTGCCGGTTCTCTCAAATGTGGGAGACTCACACTTGGGGGGAGATTGTTAGAATTCAAGTGTGAGTGGTTAGTCCCACATTGGCTAGGATTGGGCTAAGTGAAGGATATATAAGAGAGGTGACCCATATACCCAATGCCTTAAGGTTTTGGGTGGAGATGTGGTGTCCGGGTCTCTTAGTGGTCCTGGTCCTTAGCCCGTTGTTGCTCTCAGGTGCTCCCCGGACTCCCCAACAACAATATATCATAAATGTTATTATTTTATTATAATTACATTGGCTATGTGATGTTTGTGGCATAAGGGTATATTTTTATTATTATGTGTTGTATCCATTTCATATACACTTTTATTACAGGCGCGGCTATGCAGTGACGTCTGATGTTTGGTGAGAGGTGGGTTTGATAGAATTAGGAGCAGGAGTGGAATGGTGGTGGGGAAGGTAGAAGAGAATGGTGGGGCCAAAAATGGTTCGGAACTTTCAGCTAATTAACTTTGTATTTTAGTTTTATATCATATATTCTTGGGATTTTTAAACATATTAAGCCATGAACTTAAGAATTAAATGGCAGTCAATTGTTAATTAGCATCCTTTTCTTTTCATTGGGGGAGTCACTTTGTTAAACTCTATCAAAATAATTAGTATGTTTGTTTATCTAGTTTTCTCGTGCTAGTCTTGTTTGAGTTGGTTGTAAAAGACTTCTGTCAATCCATCCATGAGAATTCGAGAAAAATTGTTCTCATGATATTTATATTATGTCCAGGAAACAGAGGTCATGAGAAGGAATCTGTCTTGTCAAAATCTAAATGCTTCATCCAACTGATGGACATGAAATTGTTGGATCTTGTAGAGTTGATGTGCTTAACAAGAGGAGACCCTCAATTCTTGCCCTTTCTCGGCAGAAGTTACCCCGACTTCCAGGAACTTCTATTGAAGGAGTTTAAAAAGGTGGCTACATCATTTCAGACAACTCATCAGGTAACAAGCCTGATGTTATCTTGATTGGAACTTGTTCTGAGTTGGAAATTGCTAGAAACTGCTGATGAGGATCTAAGGAAGGAAAAGTTGTAATAGTTGTTTCTTTTGTTAGCTTGGAACTTTTCGATGAGCAATCAGGAATGCAAGGAGTGTTCTCCCTACTACTGTATCAGTTAGAGTCAGCATTGAGGTTGGATCAACATTTGGTTGGCAAAAGATTGTTGAAAGCAAGGGAAAAGCCATAGACATTGATCAATTTGGAACAAGTGCTCCAGCACCAAAAATATAAGTGGAGTTTGACATCATCATCTCTGTCTAATTTTGGTGAACATTTAAGAATTGTAGTGAACAATTATGATTTATTAATGATTATATCTTTTTGCATTTAATTAGTTATCATGTCTTCATTACTGTCATTGAAATCATTGCCTTTAAAGAAAAATAAGTTTCTGTCGAAAAAAAAAAAATTGGATAATCGTATAGGCATACATGTGCACTGACTCCAAAAGGCAGCGATTTTCAGTAGTCATAGTGTGCACTATAGGCAACGCTTTTTGCTGTAGCTATTGAAGCAACGGTGCAAAATTGTTGTCATATATTTCCTTAAAAACTGTTGCCTATGTTCATACCAAAGGCTACGGTTTTTTATCAGCGTTGCCTTTAACTTGTAAAATCGTTGTCGTAGGAATATGCAATGCCTTAGAATAGAACAGTTTGAAAACTGTTGCCATAGCAATAGACAACAATTTTTTTTACATTAAACAACAGTTTTGACAAGTTGTTGTATCCCAAAAGTACAACGAATTGAAAGTACAATAATAGGATCCTCTAACCCTAGAACCTCTTGCCAGCACGTTACCCCTTGACTCCATCTCTCCATTGTCGAAGGCTACCGAGGCTAAAACATCTATAGTTGTTTAACATATATAGATGATGTCATATGAAACATGGATTTCAGCCCAAAATTTGGGCTACCATTATTGCTTGTTTTGCTCTCATAGGGGAAAGAGTAGGTCATTGCTACATACACCCGCATTGTTTGATACATATACCCCCCCATTATAATGCACTTTTACAAAAATACGCCTATCACCATAAAATCCGCACTCTCCCAAGTGTTATTTTTTCTCGTGGTTTTCGCGATTTTCTTGAAACTGAGTTTTCAAACATTGTTAATATTGACAATACAATGTCTAGAAACTGTGTTTCCAGACGTTATGTCGTCAAGTTGAATGTTCGGAAACTTAGTTTCCATATGTTCAAATTAACAATACAATGTCCGGTAAATTAAATGTCCATACACTAAGTTTTCAGACGTTGTATTGTCAAGTTCAACGTCACAAAACTTTCGAATGTGAAAGTTGACAACACAACATTTAGATACTTAGTTTATGGACGTTAATATACATTACAATCATATGCATCCAGAAATTTAGTTTGCGAAAAATTTGCAAAACAAAAAAAAAATGCGTGTACCTGTGAAGAACTGGGGGTATTTTGGGTATAAAAATTCTTTAAAGGATATGGTGTGTCTGCATAAAAAATTGGGGTGTATGTAGTATTGCCCGGAAGAGTATTGTTTGAAGTTGGTCTAGGTGATTGAGCTTACGGTGTGTTTGGTTAGGTTTGCATTCAAGTTAAGGTCATTGTTCGAACAAAACAAAAATTAAGAGTCATTGCTATCTACACCCCCTTTTTTTGCACACCCCTTCTCTTCGAAATACATAAAATTCCCCTAACTACACACCTTAATACCCTCACCCCCCACTCGCCTCCACTGTCATTAAGCTTTTGAGCTTAGACCTTTCCATCTGTAGCGTGAACAATTTATTTTTGACATCTGTTTGAACAACTTCTATCTATGCGAGTTATAAATCTGTTTACACAATGTTTTCTTGTGTTCCAAGGTATCTATTATTATTAATGTTGTTGTTGTGTTAAAAGCAAAGCATTCTCAAAGAATTAGAGTGAGAGATGAGAATATGTCTCTCTTATACAAATGAATACATTTCCTTAAGGAACAATTCAAAAGATAGCCTTTTCGAAAGAAAAAAAACAATTCAAAAGATAAAGGTGAATCCTTGTGTTACATGTTGTATCTTATTCAAAAATTAAGGTCTCACTACAATGAGACATGTATCCAAGTGTGAGATAGTCTCAATTGCTTAATAATATACAAAATAAAAAGTATGTAAGAGGCTAGACTCATTAACCTAACACCTTAAAGTTTTGAAAACAAATGTAATCAAAGTCTTTTGCTAGTCCCCTAAAAAGACAATAAAAAATATAAATAAAAAACTCAAGAAGTGGTATCAGGGCTCGTTGGCGTAATGACCCAACAACGAAACACACTCTCTCATAACGGGTTCCACACAAATGGGCCTGGAGACTCACACTTGAGTAGGGGATGTTGGACATCTAAGTATGAGATAGTCTCAAATTTTCTAATAATGAACAAAATAAAGAGTTGTTCTTGATTTCTTAGGAGTATTCTTGATGTGGTGACTGCTTTTTTTATTTTTTTGCTTCATGTTGGTATGCTTCTGTTATTGTTTTGTAGTGTTAGTTGTTGTTTGTTTGGTTGTCTGTCTGTAGCCAAAGAACCTCTGAGCTTATTTGGTCTGGCCTCATGTAGATTGTGCCCTTCTCAGCCTTCTATGGTAACAAAGATCCCAGACAGGGTAACTCCATCGTCGATTGGTCATTAAATACAGGGAATTTCTGGACTTTACATCTTTCCTCCTATGGATTTTAAGTGGGTTGTCTATGTTCTCTTCTTTGGTGACCCTTTTTCTACCCAGATTTGGAGGCTGACTAAGTATTCATCGGCATAGGCTCGAACGGCAATCTGGAACCAAACTGGTGGAGAAGACTTTAGAGGGACAAAATGGTCTATCTACAAGAGGGTGATTGGTGCTAGTTCTTTGGTTTTAGGGCTTTAGATTTACTGTTTTAGGGCTTTAGATTTACTGTTTTTGCTTGATTAGTTGTTAGACCGATGTCTATTGGATCAGGAGCGGCTCTTGTGCTTATTTGTTGATCTTAGGAGCTTGCATTAGTCCTGTGTAGTACCCTTTAGTGGATTGTGTTGTGCCCCATTAGTGGGCTGTGTTAGTATGCACTTGGTGTAATGTTTGGTGGCCTTTGCCTAGTTTCAATGAAATGTTGAACTTTGACCGCAAAAAAAAGAATAAAATAAAGAGTATATAAGAGACTAGACTCGTTAACCTAACACATTTGAGAACAAATATGGTCAAAGCCTCTTTGTATTCCCTTAAAATTAATAATAAAAAATAAATAAAAAACTCGACAAGACAAAATTGTAAAAGACGTGCTAGTAACAATATTTAGCATATTATTTTTAGTATTACTACTCTCTTTATTGAGTGAAATTTATCATTATTTTGGAATTGAGTTCCACTAATTAGAATCCACATAATTTACTGAAATTCAGGTGTATTCTAGTCATTAATATAAATTATGTAAAAAACAGTAACATTTTTGTACGTTTCATACTTTTTAACGTTGTTTCATGTTGAAATAATTGCTCAAATTTAATCTACACCTAAATAAAGAGTTATGTTATTCCAACACCACTTTTTTCCTACACCGTATACAACACCGTATTTTTCGTACGGTCCGTACGGTACGGATTTGTACGGATCCGTACGGAATCCGTACTTTTTTTTTATACATGAGCATATTTTTTTAAGTGGTTAACAGAAGTTATTTAAGTGGTTAACACGAGTTGTGTAAGTGGTTAACGCAGTCCACTAATATTAATAGACACAGATTTTTTAAGTGGTTAATAGAAGTTATGCAAGTGATTAATACGAGTTGTGTAAGTGGTTAACACGAGTTTGAAGTGAGATACAATATATTTTGAAGTGGTTAACAAGCTTTTTGTAAGTGGTTAACACAAATTATGTAAGTGGTTAATACGCGTTGTGTAAGTGGTTAACACTACTTTGAAGTGAGATGCAGTGTTAACCACTTACACAACTCGTGTTAACCACTTACATAACTTCTGTTAACCACTTAAAAAAATCTGTTCCTGTAAAAAAAAAAAAAATCGTAAGGATTCCGTACGGATCCGTACAAGTCCGTACCATACGGACCGTACGAAAATACGTTGTTGTATATGGTGTCAAAAAAAGTGGTGTTGAAATAACATTATTGTAAATAAAGGGGGGAAAATGTTGAAGCGGCTCATTGACCCCATAGTTTTTAATTTCTAACTAGTAGATGAGACTCGTGTAGAGCACGAGTGCGAGAAAACCAGTAAGAAAGAGTTTTTTTTAATATTCTATATCAAAGATGGAAATGTTACCGCGTGATGCAACGTGGATAAACGAGTTTAGTGTAGTTAATTTTTTTAAATAGATAATAGAATAAATTACAATCAAAATTGTTTCTGTAGTATTCTACTCTACAATGGGTACTACTACCACAACATATTTTGATAAGTACTACGCTCTCACTAGCAACCACTCTGCATCACTCTTCTAGAAAATGTGCCTGCAACCAGTGATAGATCCTCGGAGGAGCACATAGGAGCTCTAGCCCCTCCCTCTCTCGTGTCTTTTTGTTAATAATTAGTTGCCATATGAAACATTGCCTTTTTATTTTCAAGTATTTCTATATGTAATATGTCAAATATTTTCTACTATAATTTTAAAATTAGAAAAAAAGGTAAAAACTTTAAGGGGTCAGCCTAGTGAAGCATGATAAGACTTGTAATAAATATAAAAAATAATATAATGAATGAAATAAATTATTTAGTTAAAAACTTATATTACTTAATGTTTATTATTAATCATTTTTGCCCCCATTTGATATACTTATGCATCCAATCAAAAAAAAAAAAAGATATACTTTTGCATCCGGCTCTGCCTACCGCCATCTCCCGTGCTAAACAATACCCCTCACATGCCGCTTCATCATACTGGGGGTTGACCAATTAGGTACGTAAAATTGCATTCAAGATCAAATTATATTAAAAACAAGAATATTAAATATATAATATAATTAATTCATTAATTAAAGAATTAAGTGAAAACTACATCACAGAGTCCTCTTGTGAAACAAAAAGACTGAAGGAGAGTTATTCACAAGGCTCCTAAGGAGGAACACCACACAAAATTAAACCCAACAAACAACAGTAAAAACAAAAAAGAGCATCTTTTACATATATAATAATGCCCTAGCAAACAGAAAAAATGAAACAAAATTGAAAAGGACTGATTGAAAGTCTCAACAGATTATGATCCATCCAACTTAGTTCAGTTCCTCATCCCTGTGGCATCCTTCACAGCATCAGCAGCTCCTTGAGCCTTTGCCTTCATCTGCTGACCAGCCTGCACAAAATAACAAAAAAAAAAAAAAAAAAAGATAAGCATTTATTTACTCATAGGGATCCATTGCATATATTATCAAAGATGGATATCAAAATTGGAAAATTTGGAGAATCACGCAGTGGCACAGTGAAAAAATCTCGGCCATTGGATAAAGATTAGATGGCTCATATTCTAACTTCACTAAATCGACTTTAAAATACAACTTGGAATATGAGTCACCTGATCTTTATCCAACAACAAAGATTCGCGATTGCGTGATCGTAGAGAAATCAATTCCAGTAAAATTTAGGCCAATGAATAATGTGTGCTATATTCACATCCATAATGCAAATCATAGCCTAATATCAGTCTATTTCAAACCATATGTTTTGACAAGTTAAATTAAATTGGAACTAACATCTTGCATGGATTCTTTAGCAGATTGAGCAGCATTGCTAGCCTTGTCCATCATGGTGTTAGCCTTTTCCTGTTATATCAACACAAGAACCATATAAATATGTTACTTTATGTATAAAATTGAGTGCATCCCTCAGAATGG
Source organism: Calophaca sinica (assembly GCA_037113605.1). Lineage (NCBI taxonomy): Eukaryota > Viridiplantae > Streptophyta > Magnoliopsida > Fabales > Fabaceae > Calophaca > Calophaca sinica. The sequence continues at coordinate 16,560,365 of CM073737.1, forward strand.
AGTAATTATATGAGTGAAGAATAGGGAAATTAACCTGTGCTTGGCCCTTGGCCTGTCCAGCATTGTAGCTCATCTTATTGGAGTCCATCTTCTTTGTATATAAGCAATTAAAGAACTGAATGAATTGAGGATTCAGAAATAATTGAGATCAAGATTAATGTTCCTACACTATGTTGAGATTTAATTATTTATAGGCAAGTTTCCCAATGAATATTGCATTACTTGCGCTTCTGTTACTCAATTTAAGTAGGCCACGTGGCACGTAACGTTTTCCTTTAAGTACTTTGTCTTATGCTATTTTTGAGGTATCAAATAGAGAGAGGCATGTAGATCTGTTGACCAGGAAAGCTTTCTTTACTATTTTCAGGATTCAATTTTCAAGCCAATACACAATATTGTAGCATATGCTCGTGTAATATATTTTCAAGAGATTAAAAATGCTACTTACATGTCAGTTTTAACATGTTTGGGGGAGTGTTTGATAAATGTAATGTAATTTTGAACAAGCTTAATTGTGAAAAATTTTTAGTTGGTGAACATTGAGTTTTACATTTTGTTCGAGTGGAAGTAGACTCTGCATTCTTAAGTAAGGTTTTGGATTCAAGCCTTGTGGATAGAAAGAATGTAGTTGGGATGGGAGACCCTACTAAAGGTGACCAGCTAGGTTTCTCGATGAAGATTAGTCATCAGCAAAGCCGGTGGAAACTTCACTCGTTATCATGGTAAATAAAAAAATTGAGTTTGTAGTGAAGTGATTTATAGTTAAATGTTTTTTATTATAAAATTAAGTTTGATATAAAACTTAGTGTAAAATTTTCAATTTAAAGTGAAAACTATTTTTTATCACTTCTGGTCGGTAAGTTTATGAGACAAAATTAATTTTGATTCGAAGTAACACAACATCTAAATTTTTACTAAAATTACATTTCACAAGAGATAAATTCAATTTTAACCCACTTCACCCACAATCCTAACACACATTTTTTTTTTTGGTATTTATCCTAACACACATTTAATATCTCAAATAAATATTTGTAGTTAGTCAATAACAAACAAAACAAGAAATTGTCCATGCTAAGAAGAAATATCAGAATTATGAATGAATCTCCTCCACATTCATCATATTTGCCGATTCAATTTTATAGTAACACCAAGTTAGAATGAATCTCCTCCACGTTCATATTTGCTGACTCAGCTATAACACCAAGTTAAAATTTCCAATGTAGTTAAATGAGATATCAGAATTATGAATTATGAATGAATCTCCTCCACATGCATATTTGCTGACCAATAATTGTGCCTAAGCCTCTTTCCAAGAATAGCATGACACGTGTCCTTGAAAACATATGTGAAGGAGCAAATTGTGAATCTCAATTTGTACACGTGTTGTATAGTGCAATGCTTTGAGAAACTATTTAAGTTCCAAAAAACAGTGAGAAATAAGCATCTAAAAAACACAAACAACACTAAATCTTTACTTCATTTCATTCAGTTTTTACAACAATTTCATAGAATATGGACTCTCAAAAGATTAGCTACAATGCTGGACAAGCCAAGGGCCAAGCTCAGGTATACCTTAATTAACTTTCACTCTGCTACGACCACTACTATCAAAAGTCGAATTACCGACAGAAATTAGAGACAGAAAATGAAATTGGTCTCCAATTTTAGCATCTCTAACATTTAGCGACTGAATTAGAGATGGATTTCATTTCTTTTATGTCTTTAATTTTCTTCGTTAATTCAATTTTTCTAGTAGAAGTATGGTTAAATTTGATAATCCATTAACAAGCTTTTCATGCTATTATTCCAGGAAAAGGCTAACACCATGATGGACAAGGCTGGCAATGCTGCTCAGTCTGCTAAAGAATCCATGCAACAGGTTCTTAGTTTTCATTCACATTTAATTAGCATTCTAAAATAGATTAAGAGCCATATGATTTGCAAGAAACAATAACTCTTTTTTTATTTATATTAACATTTTCACATGAAATGAACCTCCTAAAAGTAAAGCTTATTTTGTTGTGTATAGGCTGGGCAGCAAGTGAAGGAAAAAGCACAAGGAGCTGCTGATGCTGTGAAGAATGCAACAGGGATGAACTAAATGAAGCAAAATGGATGATTATTCCAGACTTAGTTTTCCCTTTAAATAAACCCTGTTTTGCTTATTAATTTATTTTAATTGGCAAGAACGTTTCATTTCAAATGTAATGATTTTACATTTTCATCAATGAGTAGATTTGGTTTCAAATTTGAATGGTGATATTACTGATATTACAAAGAAAATTATTGCAATTATTTCCAATATTATTCACAATTGATACATGTACAATCAGTAACGCACATACACGCTTATGAATTGCAACCACTTATCTAGTTGTTGTCCATACATATGTGACCCCTAAACTTTATAGGGAAACAAGCATGCTAACAACACAAAGTGATTTAAAAATATAGTGAACCAAATTTATTAATTTAAGGGTCTCAATCAGATTGAGTCAACAGATTTGAGTAAGATTAACTCAATATATAATAGTTTGACTAGGCATAAGTTTTAATTTTGCAAATTATTATATCTAATTCATTTATATAATTCCAGTCAAAAAAATTGATGTATATGATTGTTATAAGATGGTAAAAATGATTGTTGCCTTCATTAACTGAATAAAGCTGTTTATATACAAGTTCAATGGTGAACTAAAATGCTAAGAATGAACAACTAACTAACTCAGTATGACAGCTTATAATTACTAAAATAACAGCTATACAGAGAGCTTAACCACAGCTGTAACAAACAAAATTTATTTGAGGTCTTTCAATGATAACAGATGTGATTACTTAAGTTTATTAAATTTCTTCAACCGAACTATATTATTTTAACCGCAAATGATTATTTATATATTAACGGAAGTATAAGGGTACTCAAACCTATAATACAATACAATGTAAACAAATAAGCTGAAGGGCCAATCACCAATGCTTACCCTAGGCAAAATAACCACCTCGTACAAATAACTCTAGACTACATCCATGTAATACACTCTAACCGGTCAACACTCCATTCATAGTATAAGCGTTGCTCTTTAGACGCCATAGCAAGGAACCATTTCCATGAGATAAACTTAATATAATCTTTTACTTCCAACACACATGGTTCCTTGTCTGAAAAGATACACCCATTCTGAAAAGCCCAAATCCCCCACAACACAACATGTCAGATCAATATCACCCCCTTCTTCCCCCTCCAAAAGAAACAAAGCGAAGACGAAACGACAAACAAATGTGGTAGGTCTTTTAACATCCCAAATTTCTTAGACTAAAAACCCTAATCGGATCCTAACGCACTTATAGTGTTAAGGGCTTTAAACAAGCTCAAGGGATCTGAGAATGGAGCTAGGAATAGGCCAGAAGCGATAAAAAGGAAAAAATATGTGTATTGTATGTCAACACTATGCTTTAATGGTATAGTGCTTTAATGGACCTCGTGTTGTTTAAACTAGAAAGTGGACAATGATGGGATTGGTCCATGTCAAAGCTCTGCCACCCTACCTGAGCTCTCTTTCACGGAGATTGGATTATTTGTTGTTTGTAAAGAAAAAGGAAAGCAAAAAAAGACATAAAATTAAGTTGCACGACACTTACTGGCGAAAGAGTTACTCCTCCCAGCAGAGTCTCAAGATCTGGTATTTAAGCCTAGTGGTTGCTATTTAGTAACGTTTGATTTGACTGAAAAATTTATGGTCCCCATGATAGTGCCTGGTGGAAAAACTAAACAAAAAATGCAACCCATCAAAATACACTGGCCAATGATTCCAACCATGAACTTCATATCTAAGTGAGTAGGAAATTGGAAATCCATCAAAATACGAAACAAATGTTAGAAAAAGGAAGTTGGGTTTATAATAAAAATTTGTTGCTCAGCACAATGAGATTAAGATCAAACAAAAGGCTATAGTTTTGATTTCCAAGGCAGGACATTTATAAGGAGTAAGAATGCATATTACCTTAATGATATATAGTATGGTGGGTAGGCTGGTAGAAATGGTACAATGCTCTAATGGACCTTGTGTTGTTTTAAACTTTAAAGTTGACAATGACGGGGATTGGTCCATGTCAAAGATCTGCCACCCTACTTGAGCTCTCTTTCACGGAGATTGGATTATTTATTCATTTGTAAAGAAAAAGGAAAATAAACAAAGATATAAAGTTAAGTTGGATGACACTTAGTGGCAAATGTGTTACTCCTCCCAACAGAGTCTCGAGATCAGGTATTTATGCCTAATGGTTGCCATCAAGTGACGTTTCTTTTGATTGAAAAATGTATGGTCCCCAGGACAGCGCGTGCTGGAAAAACTAAACAAAAAAAGCAACCCATCTAAATACATTGACCAATGATTGCAAGCGTGAACTTAATATCTGAATGAGTAGAAAATTGGAAATCCATCAAAATACGAAACAAGTGTCGGATAGAGGAAATTGGGTTTTTAATAACAACCAGTTGCTCAGCACAACGATTAAGATCAAACAAAAGGCTTCAGCTTCTATTTCCAAGGCATGACATTTATAAGGAGTAAGGATGCATATTACCTTAATGCTATACAGTATTGTGGGTAGGTTGGTTGCAATGGTACAATGCTTTAATGGACATTGTGTTGTTTTAAACTTTAAAGTGGACAATGATGGGGATTGGTTGGTGTCAAAGATCTGCCACCCTACTTGGGCTCTCTTTCACGGACATTAGATTATTTATTCGTTTGTAAAAAAAAGGAAAATAAACAAAGACGTAAAGTTAAGTTGGGTGGCACTTAGTTGCAAACGAGTTACTCCTCCCAACAGAGTCTTGAGATCTGGTATTTATGCCTAGTGGTTGCCATCAAGTGACGTTTGTTTTGACTGAAAAATGTATGGTCCCCGCGACAGCGCGCGATGGAAAAAACTAAACAAAAAACGCAACCCATCTAAACAAACTGGCAAATGATTCCAAGCGTGAACTTAATATCTGAATGAGTAGGAAATTGGAAATCCATCAAAATACGAAACAAGTGTCGAATAGAGGAAATTGGGTTTATAATAACAACTTGTTGCTCAGCACAATGATAAAAATCAAACAAAAGGCTTTAACTTTTATTTCCAAGGCATGACATTTATTAGGAGTAAGGATGCATATTACCTTAATGATATATAGTATGATAGGTAGGTTGGTAGCAATGGTACAGTGCTCTAATGGACCTTGTGTTGTTTTAAACTTTAAAGTGGACAATGACGAGGATTGGTCTAAGTCAAAGCTCAGCCACGCTACGTGGACTCTCTTTCACGGAGATTGGATTATTTATTCGTTTTTAAAGAAAAAGGAAAGCAAACAAAGGCATAAAGTTAAGTAGGACAGCACTTAGTGACAAAAGAGTTGCACCTTGCAAAAGTGTCTCGAGATCTGGTATTTATGCCAAGTGGTTGCTATCAAGTGACGTTTGTGTTGACTGAAAAATATTTGGTCCCCACGACAACGCGTTCTGGAAAAACTAAACAAAAAATGCAACCCATCTACATACACTGGCCATTGATTCCAAGCGTGAACTTAATATCGGAATGAGTAGGAAATTGGAAATTCATCAAAATACGAAACAAATGTCGGATAAAGGAAATTGGGTTTATAAAAACAACTTCTTGCTCAGCAATGATTAAGATCAAACAAAAGGCTTTAGTTTTTATTTCCAAGGCATGACATTTATAAGGAGTAAGGATGCATATTACCTTAATGATATATAGCATGGTTGGTAGGTTGGTAGCAATGGCACAGTGCTTCAATGGACCTTGTGTTGTTTTAAACTTTAAAGTGGACTGACGGGGATTGGTCGGTGTCAAAGCTCTGCCACCCTACCTAGACTCTCTTTCACGGAGATTTGATTATTTATTCATTTGTAAAAAAAATGAAAGCAAACAAAGGCATAAAGTTAAGTAGGATAGCACTTAGTGACAAAAGAGTTGCTCCTCCCAACAGAGTCTCAAGATTAGGTATTTATGCCTAGTGGTTGCCATCAAGTGACGTTTATTTTGACTGAAAAAAATGTATGGGCCCCACGACAGCACATGGTGGAAAAACTAAACATAAAATGCAACCCTTCAAAATACACTGGCCAACGAATCCCATCGTGAACTTAATATCTGAATGAGTAGGAAATTGGAAATCCATCAAAATTCGAAATAAGTGTCGGAAAGAGGAAATTGGGTTCATATTAACAATCTGTTGCTTAGCACAATGAAATTAAGATTAAACAAAAGACTTTTGTTTGTATTTCCAAGGCTGGACAATTATAAGGAGTAAGGATGCATGTTACCTTTATGATATATAGTATGGTGGGTAGTTTGGTAACAATGGTACAGTGCTTTAATGGACCTTATGTTGTTTTAAACTTTAAAGTGGATAATGACGGGGATTGGTCCATGTCAAAGCTCTGCCACCCTTCTTGGGCTCTCTTTCATGGACATTGGATTATTTATTCGTTTGTAAAAAAAATGGAAAACAATCACAGACATAAAGTTAAGTTGGATGGAACTTAGTGGCAAACAAGTTACTCCTCTCTACAGTGTCTCGGGATCAGGTATTTATGCCTAGTGGTTGCCATCATGTGACGTTTGTTTTGACTAAAAAATGTATGGTCCCCACGACAGTACATGGTGGAAAAAACTAAACAAAAATTGCAACCCAACTAAATACACTGGCCAATGATTCCAAGCAGGAACTTAATATCTGAATGAGTTGGAAACTGAAAATCCATCAAAATACGAAACAAGTGGCAGATAGAGGAAATTGGGTATATAATAACAACTTGTTGCTCAGCACAACGATTAAGATCAAACAAAAGGCTTTAGTTTTTATTTCTAAGGCATGATATTTATTTGGAGTAAGGATGCATATTACCTAAATGATATATAGTATGATTGGTAGGTTGGTAGCAATGGTACAGTGCTCTAATGGACCTTGTGTTGTTTTAAACTTTAAGGTGCAAAACGATGGGGATTGGTCCACGTCAAAGCTCTACCACCCTACCTGGACTCTCTTTCACGGAGATTGGATTATTTATTCATTTGTAAAGAAAACGGAAAGCAAACAAAGGCATAAAGTTAAGTAGGATAGCACTTGGTGACAAAAGAGTTGCTCCTCCCAATAGAGTCTCAAGATCTGAAATTTATGCCTAATGGTTGCCCTGAAGTGACGTTTATTTTGACTGAAAAAAATGTATGGTCCCCACGACAGCACAAGGTGGAAAAACTAAACCCAAAATGCAACCCATCAAAATACACTGACTAATGAATCCCATCGTGAACTTAATATCCGAATGAGTAGGAAATTGGAAATCCATCAAAATACGAAACAAGTGTCAGAAAGAGGAAATTGGGTTTATATTAACAATCTATTGCTTAACACAATGAGATTAAGATCAAACAAAAGGCATTAGTTTGCATTTCCATGGCAGGACATTTATAAGGAGTAAGGATGCATGTTAGCTTAATGATATATAGTATGGTGGGTAGGTTGGTAGCAATGGTACATTGCTTTAATGGACCTATGTTGTTTTAAACATTAAAGTGGACAATGTCAGGGATTGGTCCCTGTCAAAGCTCTGCCACCCTACTTGGGCTCTCTTTCACGGACATTGGATTATTTATTCGTTTGTAAAAGAAAAGGAAAACAAACAAAAACGTAAACTTAAGTTGGATGGCACTGAATGGCAAACGAGTTACTCCTCTCAACAGTGTCTCGAGATCTGGTATTTATGCCTGGTGGTTACCATCAAGTGACGTTTGTTTTGACATAAAAATGTATCGTCCACACGACAGCACGTGGTGGAAAAAACTAAACAAAAAATTCAACCCATCTAAATAAACTGGCCAATGATTCCAAGCGGGAACTTAATATCTGAATGAGTATGAAATTGGAAATCCATCAAAATACGAAACAGGTGTCGGATAGAGGAAATTGGGTTTATAATAGCAAATTGTTGCTCAACACAACGATTAAGATCAAGCAAAAGGCTTTAGTTTTTATTTCCAAGGCATGACATTTATAAGGAGTAAGGATGCAAATTACGTTAATGATATATAGTATATGGTGGGTAGGATGGTAGCAATGGTACAGTGCTTTAATGGACCTTGTGTTGTTTTAAACTTTAAAGTAGGCAATGACGGGGATTGGTCCACGTCCAAGCTCTGCCACCTTACCTAGACTCTCTTTCACGGAGATTTGATTATTTATTCGTTTGTAAAGTAAACAGAAAGCAAACAAAGGCATAAAGTTAAGTAGGATAGCACTTGGTGACAAAAGAGTTGCTCCTCCCAATAAAGTCTCAAGATCAGGTATTTATGCCTAGTGGTTGCCATCATGTGACGTTTATTTTGACTAAAAAAAATGTATAGTCCTCACGACAACACATGGTGGAAAAACTAAACAAAAAATGCAACCCTTCAAAATACACTGGCCAATGAATCCCATCATGAACTTAATATCTGAATGAGTAGGAAATTGGAAATCTATCAAAATACGAAACAAGTGCCGGAAAGAGGAAATTGGGTTCAGATTAACAATTTGTTGCACAGCACAATGAGATTTAGGTGATACAAAAGGCTTTAGTTTGTATTTCCAAGGCAGGACTTTTATATGGAGTAAGGATGCATGTTACCTTAATGATATATAATATGGTGGGTAGGTTGGTAGCAATAGTACAGTGCTTTAGTGGACCTTATGTTGTTTTAAACTTTAAAGTGGACAATGACGGGGATTGGTTCATGTCAAAGCTCTACCACCCTACTTGGGCTCACTTTCACGGACATTGGATTATTTATTCGTTTGTAAAAAAAATGGAAAACAAACGAAAACATAAAGTTAAGTTGGATGGCACTTAGTGGCAAACAAGTTACTCCCCTCAACAGTGTCTCAAGATCTGGTATTTATGCTTAGTGGTTGCCATCAAGTGACGTTTGTTTTGACTGAAAAATGTATGGTCCCCACGACAGCACGTGGGGGAAAAAACTAAACAAAAATTGCAACTCATCTAAATACACTGGCCAATGATTCCAAGCATGAACTTAATATCTGAATGAGTAGGAAATTGGAAATCCATCAAAATACGAAACAAGTGGCGAATAGAGGAAATTGGGTTTATAATAACAACTTGTTGCTCAGCACAACGATTAATATCAAACAAAAGGCTTTAGTTTTTATTTCCATGGCATGATATTTATTGGGAGTAAGGATGCATATTACCTTAATGATATATAGTTTGATGGGTTGGTTGGCAGCAATGGTACAGTGCTCTAATAGACCTTGTGTTGTTTTAAACTTTAAGGTGGACAATGACGGGACCTGGAATCACTTTCACGGAGATTGGATTATTTATTCGTTTGTAAAGAAAACGGAAAGCAAACAAAGGCATAAAGTTAAGTAGGATAGCACTTGGTGACAAAAGAGTAGCTCCTCCCTATAGAGTCTCAAGATCTGGTATTTATGCCTAGTGGTTGCTATCAAGTGACGTTTATTTTGACAGAAAAAAATGTATGGTCCGCACAACAACACAAGGTGGAAAAACTAAACACAAAATACAACCCATCAAAATACACTGACCAATGAATCCCATCGTGAATTTAATATCTGAATGAGTAGGAAATTGGAAATCCCTCAAAATACGAAACAAGTGTCAGAAAGAGGAAATTGGGTTTATATTAACAATCTGTTACTCATCACAATGAGATTAAGATCAAACAAATGGATTTAGTTTGAATTTGCAAGGCATAACATTTATAAAGAGTAAGGATGCATGTTACCTTAATGATATATAGTATGGTGGGTAGGTTGGTAGCAATGGTACAGTGCTTTAATGGACCTTATGTTGTTTTAAACTCTTAAGTGGACAATAACTTGGGATTTGTCCATTTCAAAGCTCTGCCACCCTACTTGGGCTCTCTTTAACGGACATTGGATTATTTATTTGTTTGTAAAAGAAAAGGAAAACAAACAAAGACATAAACATAAGTTAGATGGCACTTAGTGGCAAACGAGTTACTCCTCTCAACAGTGTCCCGAGATCTTGTATTTATGTCTAGTGGTTGCCATCAAATGACGTTTGTTTTGACAAAAAAATGTATCGTCCCCATGACAGCGCGTGGTGGAAAAAACTAATCAAAAATTGCAACCCATCTAAATACACTGGCCAATGATTCCAAGCATGAACTTAATATCTGAATAAGTTGGAAATTGGAAATCCATGAAAATACGAAACAAGTGGCAGATAGAGGAAATTGGGTTTATAATAACAACCTATTGTTCAACACAATGATTAAGATCAAACAAAAGGCTTTAGTTTTTGTTTCCGTGGCATGATATTTATTAGGAGTAAGGATGCGTATTACCTTAATGATATATAGTATGATGTGTAGGTTGGTAGCAAAGGTACAGCACGGTAATGGACCTTGTGTTGCTTTAAACATTAAGGTGGACAATGACGGGGATTGGTCCACGTCAAATCTCTCCCACCCTACCTGGAATCTCTTTCACGGAGATTGGATTATTTATTCGTCTGTAAAGAAAAAGGAAAGCAAACAAAGGCATAAAGTTAAGTAGGATAGCACTCAGTGACAAAAGAGTTAGTCCTCCCAACAGTGTCTCGAGATCTAGTATTTATGCCTAGTGGTTGCCATCAAGTGACGTTTGTTTTGACTGAAAAATGTATGGTCCCCACGACAGCGCGTGGTACAAAAAACTAAACAAAAAATGCAACCCATCTAAATAAACTGGCCAATAATTCCAAGCGGGAACTTAATATCTGAATGAGTATGAAATTGGAAATCCATCAAAATACGAAACAAGTGTCGGATAGAGGAAATTGGGTTTATAATAACAACCTGTTATTCAGCACAATGATTAAGATCAAACAAAAGGCTTTAGTTTTTATTTCCAAGGCATGACATTTATTAGGAGTAAGGATGCGTATTACCTTAATGATATATAGTATGATGGGTAGGTTGGTAGCAATGGTACAGTACAGTGCTTTAATGGACCTTATGTTGTTTTAAACTTTAAAGTGGACAATGACGGGGATTGTTCCACGTCAAAGCTCTGCCACCCTACCTGGAATCTCTTTCACGGAGATTGGATTATTTATTCATCTGCAAAGAAAAAGGAAGGCAAACAAAGGCATAAAGTTAAGTAGGATAGCACTTAGTGACAAAAGAGTTGGTCCTCCCAACAGTGTCTCGAGATCTGTTATTTATGCCTAGTGGTTGCCATCAAGTGACGTTTGTTTTGACTGAAAAATGTATGGTCCCCACAACAGCGCGTGCTGGAAAAACTAAACAAAAAATGCAACCCATCTACATACACTGGCCAATGATTCCAAGCATGAACTAAATATCTGAATGACTAAGAAATTGGAAATCCATAAAAGTTTGAAACAAGTGTCGGATAGAGAAAATTGTGTTTGTAATAACAACTTGTTGCTCGGCACAATGATTAAGATCAAACAAAAGGCTTTAGTTTTTATTTCCAAGGCCTGACATTTATTAGGAGTAAGGATGCATATTACCTTAACGATATATAGTATGATGGGTAGGCTGGTAGCAATGGTACAGTGCTCTAATGGACCTTGTGTTGTTTAAAACTTTAAGGTGGACAGTGACGGGGATTGGTCCACGTCAAAGCTCTGCCACCCTACCTGGAATCTCTTTCACGGAGATTGGATTATTTATTCGTTTGTAAAGAAAAAGGAAAGCAAACGAAGGCATAAAGTTAAGTAGGATAGCACTCAGTGACAAAAGAATTGCTCCTCCCGACAGTGTCTCGAGATCTGCAATTTATGCCTAGTGGTTGCAATCAAGTGACGTTTGTTTTGACTAAAAAATGTATGGTCCCTACGACAGCCCGTGGTGGAAAAAACTAAACAAAAAATGCAACCCATCTAAATACACTGGCCAATGATTCCAAGCATGAACTTAATATTTGAATGAGTAGGAAATTGGAAATCCATCAAAATACGAAACAAGTGTCGGATAGAGGAAATTGGGTTTATAATAACAACTTGTTGCTCAGCACAATGATTAAGATCAAACAAACGGCTTTAGATTTTATTTACAAGGCATGACATTTATAAGGAGTAACAATGCATGAGGGTTTGCTAAGGATTTGTTGGCACAGCAAGGTTTACTAAAGTCGCTGCGTGAGGCGAAACCTGCTGCAATGGAGGAACTGGACTGGACGGAGATGAAGGAGAGGGCTGCTGGGACTATTCGACTTTGTCTGGCGGACGAGGTGATGTATCACGTCATGGAATTGACATGTCCACTCAAGGTTTGGGAGACATTGGAGAGTCAGTACATGTCCAAGAGCCTGACGAACAAACTGTATCTCAAGCAGAGGCTTTACGGCCTAAAGATGCAGGAGGATTCGGATTTGCAACAACACGTCAATAACTTCAATCAGATCATTAGGGATTTGGTGAATCTGGATGTGAAGATTGATGACGAGGATAAGGCGATAATTTTGTTGTGCTCTTTGCCGAGTTCTTATGAACACCTGGTGACCACTCTTACATATGGGAAAGACACTATTAAACTGGAAGATATTACCGCTGCAATTCTGTCTCACAGTCAGAGGAAACAGAATGTAGCAGAGGGTCCATCCCAGGGGGAAAGTCTGTATGTGAAGGGGCATTAGGACCATGGGAGGCAACAAGGCAGAGATGGCAAGAAGAAGAAGAAGAAGAGGTCGAAATCCAAGAAAACAGCACGTTGTTTTGGTTGCAACGAGATCGGGCATTGGAAGCAGGATTGTCCAAACCAGAAAAAGGGGACAACCAGTGCTGCGAATGTGGTCTAGTCAGATGACTCAGATTTCAGTGAAGGCGACATGCTCTCAGTTTCCTCTACTCAGTGCACAGATGCGTGGATACTTGATTCAGAATGCTCTTATCACATGACTCCAAACAGGGAGTGGTTCACCACTTACAGGTCAGGTAAGTTCGGTTTTGTTTATTTGGGCGATGATAAAGCTTGTGCTATTGTAGGCATGGGACAAATCCGAGTTGCAATGGATGATGGTGGTGTCAAGACGTTGTGTGAGGTTAGGCATATTCCTGACCTGAGAAAGAACTTGATTTCCTTGGGCACTTTGTAAGCAAATGGCTTCAGCTATAGGGCAGATGGAGATAAGGACATTCTCAGGGTAACTAAGGGCGCTATGACTGTGATGAAAGCTAGGAGGACTGCAGGGAATACATACACACTGTTAGGAAGTACAGTTGTAGGTGGAGTTGCTTCTGTTGAGTCAGATGATGATGCTACTAGACTGTGGCATATGCGTTTGGGTCATCTCAGTCAACGTGGGATGGCAGCACTTCATAAGAGGAATCTGTTGGAGGGTGTTCGAAGCTGCACGTTGGGATTGTGTGAGTACTGTGTACTTGGGAAGCAGACCCGAGTTCGTTTTCAGCCTGGAAAGCATAAAACCGAGGGTATTCTAGACTATGTGCACTCTGATGTATGGGGGCCTACCCGTGAGCCCTCAATGGGAGGATCTAGGTATTTTGTAACATTTGTTGATGATTTTTCTCGCAAGGTTTGGGTCTATTTTCTGAAACAGAAATCAGAGGTCTTTGATAACTTCAAGTTATAGAAGGCAGAGGTAGAGAATCAGACGGGCAAGAAAATCAAGTATCTGAGATCAGACAATGACACAGAGTATACCCACAAGCAGTTTCAGAAATTCTGTGCAGAACATGGTATTCAACGACACTTCTCAGTGAAGAAAACACCACAACAGAATGGTATTGCAGAGAGAATGAACAGGTCTCTCACAGAAAGGGCCAGATGTCTTCGATTGAATGCTGGACTTTCAAAGGGATTCTGGGCTGAGGCAATTAGTATGGCATGTTATCTCATCAATCGCTCACCAAGGGCCTCATTGGAGGGGAAGTTTGCAGAGGAAGTTTGGACAGGTAACCCAGTTGATTTTAATAATTTAAGAATTTTTGGATATCTTTCTTATGTGCATATATCCAGTGATGAAAGATCTAAACTTGATCCAAAGTCGAAAAAGTGTATTTTCGTAGGTTATGCCAAAGGCGTGAAGGGGTTCAAGTTTTGGGATCTAGTTTCAAAGAAAATGGTGGTCAGCAGGGATGCAGTGGTTGATGAGCATTTCATGTTAAAGCAGAAAGTTGCGACAGATACTCCTGCCGCAGTGACAAATGGAGTTGACTCTAGCTCCAAGACAGTTGAGGTGGAGGTGGAAGAGCTACCAGTGGCTCGTGGTTTGCCAGTGCCTCAGCCTGAGCCAGTACATGAGTATGTACATGAGCAGGAGAATGAATCTGATGTTGAAACAGATGGCCCAGACGTTTTGCAGGATTATAATCTTGCTAGAGATAGAGATCGTCGTACTACTAAGGCACCCACTAGATATGGTTACGAAGAGTTGGTTTCTGTTGCACTTCTCATCAGTTCAGGTGATCCGTCTAATTTTAAAGAGGCAATTCAATGCCAAGAGAAGGACAGATGGATGAGTGCCATGATGGAAGAGATGGAGTATTTGCATAAGAACCAAACTTGGGAGTTAGTTGAGCTTCCTAAGGGAAAACGTGCTATTGGGTGCAAGTGGGTGTACAAGAGGAAACATGCAGTATCAGAAAAAGAAGGGGAAAAGTTCAAGGCTCGTCTTGTTACAAAGGGGTATTCACAGTAGAAGGGGATTGATTATGATGTGATTTTCTCTCCGGTCGTGAGACATACTTCTATCAGGGCAGTGCTAGCCTTGGTAGCCAGTCGGGATATGCATTTAGAGCAGATGGATGTGAAGACAGCTTTCCTCCATGGTGAACTAGAGGAATAGATTTATATGAAGCAGCCAGAAGGGTTCAGTGCAGCTGGACAGGGCCATTTGGTTTGTAAGTTGAAACGTTCTCTATATGGGTTAAAGCAGTCTCCAAGGCAGTGGTACAAGCGCTTTGACTCTTACATGCTTAGGATTGGCTACAGGCGTTGTGAGTATGATTCTTTGTGTTTATGTGAAGAGCCTTGATGATGGTTCTTTTATTTTTACATTACTTTATGTTGATGATATGTTGATTGCGGCTAACAGTTTGCATGATGTGAATAAGCTGAAAATTCTGCTAGGGAAAGAGTTTGATATGAAGGATTTGGGGGCTGCTAAGAAGATTCTTGGGATGGATATTCACAGGGACAGGGGAGCAAGAAAACTATGGCTTTCTCAACAGGGTTATGTTCGTAATGTGTTAGGCATGATTTGATATGAACAATGCTAAAGGCCGTGAGTACCCCATTGGCGAATCACTTTAAGCTCTCGGCAACAAAGGCCCAAAGACAGAGGCGAAAGTCGAGTACATGTCGAAGGTTCCTATGCCGTCAGCTTGGTTGCTTGATGTATGCTATGGTTTGCACTAGACCGGACTTGGCACAAGCAGTAAGCCAAGTTTGCAAGTTTATGTCTAATCCAGGTAAGCAGCATTGGGAGGCAGTCAAGTGGATTTTTAGATATTTGAAGGGTACTACAGGTCATGGTATAATGTTTGGCAGTCAGCGGAGTGATCCTTCTGTTGTTGGGTATGTGGGTAATAGAAGGTCTACGACTGGGTTTGTTTTCACCCTTACAGGTGGGCCTATATGTTAGAAATCGACAGTTCAGACTATAGTGGCAATGTCCACAACTGAAGCTGAGTATATGGCAGTAGCTGAAGCATCCAAGGAAGCCTTGTGGCTTACAGGACTAGTGAAGGAGTTAGGCATTGAGCAAGGTGGAGTCAGGTTGCATTGTGATAGTCAGAGCACCATCTTCTTGGCAAAGAATCAGGTGTATCATGCCAGAACAAATCACATTGATGTGAGATTCCACAAGATCAGGGAGTTGCAGACATCTGGACAGATATTGCTTGAAAAGATTCACACCTCAGAGAATGCAGCTGACATGTTCACAAAGCCAGTCACTGTTGACAAGTTCAAGCATTGCTTTGACTTGTTACATGTTTCTCAATGCTAAGCAGGAGCTGAACCCCTCAACCCGGAAGGAGCTGTTATCTTCAAAGGGCTTGATATTCGCCAAGGTGGAGATTGTTGAGTATGGCTCATATAGATACTAACAGTTGGGCCGACGCTTCAGCTCCCGTGGAAGTAGGCACTATTCGTCGAACCACGTAAATCTTGTCTTCTTTACTTTCTCGCGTGTGTGCGTGTGTTCGTCGTTAGTTTACCTTTAAAATCCCGATTGCGTGTGTTCCAACATATACCATGGTGGGTAGGCTAGTAGCAATGGTACAGTGCTCTAATGGACCATATGTTTTTTTAAACTTTAAAGTGGACAATGACGGGGATTGGTCCATGTCAAATCTTTGCTACCCTACTTGAGCTCCCTTTCACGGAGATTGGATTATTTATTCGTTTGTAAAGAAAAAGCAAAGCAAAAAAAGACTTAAAGTTAAGTTGGTTGGCACTTAGTGGCAAACGAGTTACTCCTCCCAACAGTGTCTCGAGATCTGGTATTTATGCCTTGTGGTTGCCATCAAGTGACATTTGTTTTGACTGAAAAATGTATGGTTCCCACAATAGCGCCTGCAGGAAAAACTAATCAAAAAAATGCAACCCATCTACACCCACTGGCCAATAATTCCAAGCGTGAACTTAAAACCTAAATGAGAAGGAAATTTGAGATCCATGAAAATACGAATCAAGTGTCAGATAGAGAGGTAATTGGGTCTATAATAATAACTTGTCGCTCAGCACAACGATTTAGATCAAACAAAAGGCTTTAGTTTTTATTTCGAAGGCATGACATTTTTATGGAGTAAGGATGCATATTACCTTAATGATATATAGTATGGAGGGTAGGTTGGTTGCAATGGTACAATGCTCTAATGGACCATGTGTTGTTTTAAACTTTAAAGTGAACGATGACGGGGATTGGTCCATGTCAAAGCTCTGCCACCCAACTTGAGCTCCCTTTCACGGAGATTGGATTATTTATTCGTTTGTAACGAAAAAGGAAAGCAAACAAAGACATAAAGTTAAGTTGGTTGGCACTTAGTGGCAAACGAGTAACTCCTCCCAACAGTGTCTCGAGATCTGGTATTTATGCCTAGTGGTTGCCATCAAGTGAAGTTTATTTTGACTGAAAAATGTATGGTTCCCACAACAGTGCGCGCTGGAAAAACTGAACAAAAAATGCAACCCATCTACATACACTGGCCAATGATTCCAAGTGTGAACTTAATAAATGAATGAGTAGGAAGTTGGAAATCCATCAAAATATGAAAGAAGTTTCGGATAGAGAGGTAATTGGGTTTATAATAACAACTTGTTGCTCAGCACAACGATTAAGATCAAACAAAAGGATTTAGTTTTTATTTCCAAGGCATGACATTTATAAGGAGTAAGGATGCATACTACCTTAATGATATATAGTATGGTGGGTAAGTTGGTAGCAATGGTATAGTACTCTAATGCACCTTGTGTTATTGTAAACTTTAAAGTGAACAATGACGGGGATTGGTCCATGTCAAAGCTCTGCCACCCTACTTGAACTCTCTTTCACAGAGATTGAATTATTTATTCGTTTGTAAAGAAAACGGAAAGCAAACAAAGACATAAAGTTAAGTAGGATAGCTCTTGGTGACAAAAGAGTTGCTCCTCCTAACAGAGTCTCAAGATCTGGTATTTATGTCTAGTGGTTGCCATCAAGTGACGTTTATTTTGACTGAAAAAATATATGGTCCCCGCGATAGCACATGGTGGAAAAACTAAACACAAAATGCAACCCATCAAAATACACTGGCCAATGAATCCCATCGTGAACTTAAAATCTGAATGAGTAGGAAATTGGAAATATATCAAAATACGAAAAAAGTGTCGGAAAGAGGAAATTAGGTTTATATTAACAATCTGTTGCTCAGCACAATGAGATTAAGATCAAACAAAAGGCTTTAGTTTGTATTTCCAAGGCAGGACATTTATAAAGAGTAAGGATGCATGTTACCTTTATGATATATAGTGTGGTGGGTAGGTTGGTAGCAATGGTACAGTACTTTAATGGACCTTGTGTTGCTTTAAACTTTAAGGTGGACAATGACGGGGATTGGTCCATGTCAAAGCTCTGCCATCCTACCTAGAATCTCTTTCACGGAGATTGGATTATTTATTCGTCTGTAAAGAAAAAGGAAAGCAAACAAAGGCATAAAGATAAGTAGGATATCACTCAGTGGCAAAAGAGTTGCTCCTCCCAACAGTGTCTCGAGATCTGGTATTTATGCCTAGTGGTTGCCATCAAGTGACGTTTGTTTTGATTGAAAAATGTATGGTCCCCACGACACTGCGTGCCGAAAAAACTAAACAAAAAATGCAACCCATCTACATACACTGGCTAATGATTCCAAGCGTGAACTAAATATCTGAATGAGTAGGAAATTGAAAATCCATAAAAATACGAAACAAGTGTTGGATAGAGGAAATTGGGTTTATAATAACAACTAGGTGCTCAGAATAATGATTAAGATCAAACAAAAGGCTTTAGTTTTTATTTCCAAGGCCTGACATTTATTAGGAGTAAGAATGCATATTACCTTAACGATATATAGTATGATGGGTAGGCTGGTAGCAATGGTACAGTGCTCTAATGGACCTTGTGTTGTTTTAAACTTTAAGGTGGACAATGATGGGGATTGGTCCACGTCAAAGCTCTGCCACCCTACCTGGAATCTCTTTCACGGAGGTTGGATTATTTATTCGTTTGTAAAGAAAAAGGAAAGCAAACGAAGGCATAAAGTTAAGTAGGATAGCACTCAGTGACAAAAGAATTGCTCCTCCCGACAGTGTCTCGAGATCTGCAATTTATGCCTAGTGGTTGCAATCAAATGACGTTTGTTTTGACTGAAAAATGTATGGTCCCTACGACAGCCCGTGGTGGAAAACCTAAACAAAAAATGCAACCTATATAAATACACTGGCCAATGATTCCAAGCATGAACTTAATATTTGAATGAGTAGGAAATTGGAAATCCATCAAAATACGAAACAAGTGTAGGATAGAGGAAATTAGGTTTATAATAACAACTTGTTGCTCAGCAGAATGATTAAGATCAAACAAAAGGCTTTAGATTTTATTTACAAGGCATGACATTTATAAGGAGTAACGATGCATATTACCTTAATGATATAAACCATGGTGGGTAGGCTGGTAGCAATGGTGCAGTGCTCTAATGGACCATGTGTTATTTTAATCTTTAAAGTGGACAATGACGGGGATTGGTCCATGTCAAAGCTCTGCTACCCTACTTAAGCTCCCTTTCACGGAGATTGGATAATTTATTCGATTGTTAAGAAAAAGGAAAGCAAACAAAGACTTAAAGTTAAGTTGGTTGGCACTTAGTGGCAAACGAGTTACTCCTCCCAACAGTGTCTCGAGATCTGGTATTTATGCCTAGTGGTTGCCGTCAAGTGACATTTGTTTTGACTGAAAAATGTATGGCCCCCAAAATAGCACCTGCGGGAAAAACTAAACAAAAAATTCAACCCATCTAAATACACTGGCCAATGATTCCAAGCGTGAACTTAATAATTGAATGAGTAGGAAATTGGAAATCCATGAAAATACGAAACAAGTGTCGGATAGAGAGGTAATTGGGTTTATAATAACAACTTGTCGCGCAGCACAATGATTTACATCAAACAAAAGGCTTTAGTTTTTATTTCCAAGGCACGACATTTATAAGGAGTAAGGATGCATATTACTTTAGTGATATATAGTATGGTGGGTAGGTTGGTAGCAATGGTACAGGGCTCTAATGGACCTTGTGTTGTTTTAAACTTTAAAGTGGACAATGATGGGGATTGGTCCATGTCAAAGCTCTGCCACCCTACTTTAGCTCCCTTTCACGGATATTGGATTATTTATTCATTTGTAAAAAAAAAAAAAAAAAAAAACAAAGACATAAAGTTAAGTTGGTTGGCACTTAGTGGCAAACGAGTCGCTCCTCCCAAAAATGTCTCGAGATCTGGTATTTATACCTAGTGGTTGCCATCAAGTGACGTTTGTTTTGACAGACAAATGTATGTTCCCCACGACAGCGAGTGGTAGAAAAAACTAAACAAAAATTGCAACCCATCTAAATATACTGGCCAATGATTCCAAGCGTGAACTTAATATCTCAATGAGTAGGAAATTGAAAATCCATCAAAATACGAAACAAGTGTCGAATAGAGAAAATTGGGTTTATAATAACAACTTGTTACTCAACACAATCAGATTAAGATCAAACTAAAGGCTTTAGTTTGTATTTCCAAGGTAGGAAATTTATAAGGAGTAAGGATGCATGTAACCTTAATGATATATAGTATGGTGGGTAGGTTGGTTACAATGGTACAGTGCTTTAATGGACCTTGTGTTGTTTTAAACTTTAAAGTAGATAATTACGGGGATTGGTCCACGTCAAACCTTTGCCACCCGACCTGGACTCTCTTTCACGGAGATTGGATTATTTATTCGTTTGTAAAGAAAACGAAAAGCAAACAAAGGCATAAAGTTAAGTAGGATAGCACTTGGTGACAAAAGAGTTGCTCCTCCCAATAGAGTCTCAAGATCTGGTATTTATGCCTAGTGGTTGCCATTAAGTGACGTTTATTTTGACTGAAAAAAATATGTGGTCCCCACAACAGCACAAGTTGGAAAAACAAAACAAAAAATGAAACCCATCAAAATACACTGGCCAATGAATCCTGTCATGAACTTAATTTCTGAATGAGTAGGAAATTGGAAATCCATCAAAATACAAAACAAGTGTCGGAAAGTCGAAATTGGGTTTATATTAACAATCTGTTGCTCAGCACAATGAGATTAAGATCACACAAAAGGCTTTAGTTTGTATTTCCAAGGCAGGACATTTATAAGGAGTAAGGATGCATGTTACCTTAATGATATATTGTCTGGTGGGTAGGTTGGTAGCAATGGTACAGTACAGTGCTTTAATGGACCTTATGTTGTTTTAAACTTTAAAGTGGACAATGACGGGGATTGGTCCACGTCAAAGCTCTGCCACCCTACGTGGTATCTCTTACACGGAGATTCGATTATTTATTCGTTTGTAAAGAAAAAAGAAAGTAAACAAAGGCATAAAGTTAAGTCGGATAGCACCCATTGACAAAAGAGTTGCTCCTCCTAACAGTTTCTCGCGATCTGGTATTTATGCCTAGTGGTTGCCATCAAGTAACGTTTGTTTTGACTGAGAAATGTATCGTCCCCATGACAGCTCGTGGTGGAAAAAACTAAACAAAAAATGCAACCCATCTAAATACACTGGCCAATGATTCCAAGCGTGAACTTAATAATTGAATGAGTAGGAAATTGGAAATCCATCAAAATACGAAACAAGTGTCGGATAGAGAGGTAATTGGGTTTATAATAACAACTTGTTGCTCAACACAACGATTAAGATCAAACAAAAAGCTTTAGATTTTATTTCCAAGGAATGACATTTATATAGAGTAACGATGCATATTACCTTAATGATATATACCATGGTGGGTAGGCTGGTAGCAACGGTACAGTGCTCTAATGGGCCATGTCTTATTTTAAACTTTAAAGTGGATAATGACGAGGATTGGTCCATGTCAAAGCTCTGCCACCCTACTTGAGCTCCCTTTCAAGGAGATTCGATTATTTATTCATTTGTAAAAAAAAAAAAAGGAAAGAAAACAAAGACATAAAGTTAAGTTGGTTGGCACTTAGTGGCAAACGAGTTGCTCCTCCCAACAGTGTCTCGAGATCTGGTATTTATGCCTAGTGGTTGCCATCAAGTGACATTTGTTTTGACAGAAAAATGTATGGTCCCCACGACAGTGACTGGTGGAAAAAACTAAACAAAAATTGCAGCCCATCTAAATACATTGGCCAATGATTCCAAGCATGAACTTAATATCTGACTGAGTAGGAAATTGGAAATCCATCAAAATACAAAGCTGGTGTCGAATAGAAGAAATTGGGTTTATAATAACAACTTGTTGCTCTGCACAATAAGATTAAGATTAAACAAAAGGCTTTAGTTTGTATTTCCGAGGCAGGACATTTATATGGAGAAAGGATGCATGTTACCTTAATAATATATAGTATGGTGGGTAGGTTGGTTGTAATGGTACAGTGCTCTAATGGACATTGTGTTGTTTTAAACTTTAAAGTGGACAATGACGGGGATTGGTCCATGTCAAAGCTCTGCCACCCTGCTTGAGATCTCTTTCACAGAGATTGGATTCTTTATTCGTTTGTAAAGAAAAAGGAAAACAAACAAAGACATAAAGTTATGTTGGATGGCACTTAGTGGGTAACAAGTTACTCCTCCTAATAGAGTCTCGAGATCTGGTATTTATGCCTAGTGGTTGCCATCAAGTGACGTTTATTTTGACTGAAAAACGTTTAGTCCCCACGACAGCGCGTGTTGGAAAAGCTAAAAAAAAAAATGCAACCCATCTACATACGCTGGCCAATGATTCCAAGCGTGAACTTAATATCTGAATGAGTAGGAAATTGAAAATCCATCAAAATACGAAACAAGTGTCGAAAAGAGGAAATTGGGTTTATAATAACAACTTGTTGCTTAACACAATGATTAAGATCAAACAAAAGGCTTTAGTTTTTATTTCCAAGGCATGACATTTATAAGGAGTAAGGATGTATATTACCTTAATGATATATAGTATGATGGGTTGGTTGGTAGCAATGGTACTGTGCTCTAATCGACCTTGTGTTGTTTTAAAATTTAAAGTGGACAATGACGGGGATTGGTCCACGTCAAAGCTCTGCCACCCTACCTGGGCTCTCTTTCATGGAGATTGGATTATTTATTCGTTTGTAAAGAAATAGGAAAGCAAACAAAGGCGTAAAGTTAAGTAAAATAGCACTTAGTGACAAAAGAGTTGCTCCTCCCAACAGAGTCTCGAGATCTGGTATTTATGCCTAGCGGTTGCCATCAAGTGACATTTGTTTTGACTGAAAAATGTATGGTCCCCACGACAGCGCGTGCTGAAAAAACTAAACAAAAAATGCAACCCATCTAAATACACTGGCCAATGATTCCAAGCGTGAACTTAATATCTGAATGAGTTGGAAATTGGAAATCCATCAAAATACGAAACAAGTGTCGGATAGAGGAAATTGGGTTTATAATAACAACTTGTTGCTTAGCACAATGATTAAGGTCAAACAAAAGGCTTTAGTTTTTATTTCCAAGGCTTGACGTTTATTAGGAGTAAGAATGCATATTACCTTAAAGATATATAGTATGATGGGTAGGTCAGTAGCAATGGTACAGCACTCTAATGGACCTTGTGTTGTTTTAAACTTTAAAGTGAACAATGACGGGGATTGGTCCATGTCAAAGCTCTGCCACCCTACTTGGGCTCTCTTTCACGGACATTGGATTATTTATTCGTTTGTAAAAAAAAGGAAAGCAAACAAAGACATAAAGTTAAGTTGGATGGCACTTAACTGCAAGAGTTACTCCTCCCAACAGAGTCTCAAGATCTGGAATTTATGCCTACGATATTTAATAGTGTATGTTCCCAAGAAAAAAATTAATAGTGTAATGCCATCAGTTAATGATGTGAAAGCAGTCAACGAGAATTGACTAGTTGGCAAGATCAAAACTCCAGAAAATATTATACAATTTACTCAACAATAAATTCCACACTATAAGCATCTGTCTCATTTCACAACAACAATAATCACAATTTATAAAATAATTTCATCTTTACATCTATAGTTGAAAATAAAAAGAAACAATAGAGTCAAGAGACTCATATCAGTCTTTAGATATACAACAGATTCTAATATTCATTGAAGCCTAAGAATACAACTTTAAGATGATAAGAATCAGCAACTAATATAACTGTACAAAGTATGCAACATATGGTCACAACTACAGAATCTGAGGGTATAGCAGAAACAGAGACCTTCATTGGAAGGTTTCTCACAATAAATTCTTTCTTCTTATTTTTATACTCCTGTTTCAGTTGCTCTGGATGCTTGGAAGAATTGGCTTTTCAGAAAGTTCTCTAGATCGACTGATTTTTCCATTCTTCTTCTCATACTCTTGTTTCAGTTCCTCTAAACGCTTAGTTATCTGATAAGAACAAAAACACAGATGCATAACCATAAGAGTTTCATTACTTTAACAAATATTATATCTTTTGTGCACTTAATAATTATAGAGTCTAATCACATCCATGGCCCTGCATTATTGTAATGTCCAAATAGGAGAAACAGAATCCAAAAGGGATGTGAAAACATACTTGAAATAACTTAATAATTATTCTATTAATAAATCTTAAAGAATTAATTGAGCATTGAACTAATAGGAGCACAATCAATCAGCATGATTCTATTATGGAGGACCAACAAACTGAACAGTAAAGGGACACAAGCCAGGGCTTTCCTGATAAAATCCTTACAGGATTGTTCCACACAAAGTAAATACCTTACAGTGCAAAATAGGTGCTCTACTGTTTTTGACATAGAGCTCCACATAACATGTATAAAATGAGGATGCTGTGAGGTTCACAACTTCACAAGTTAAAAGGCAATCTTTATAGGTTAGCACTGAAAAAAACAATTTACAAGAGAACTTACACTTCACAAAAAGAATTCGTGATCCGAATTCTCATATTTGAATTGGCTAAGAAACAAATAAAATCAATACAAAAGAGACCAAAGCTTATTAGGACTTGTTTGACTCAAGAATACATTCTTTGTTTTTATTTCCTATTTTTTGTTTATATTTACAAAAGTGTCACCTTCTTTTCAATTTGTTTCCTGGTTTCAAAGATTTTTAAAACAACTTTTTATTATTATCATTATTACCTATACAAATCTTTAAGAACTGAAAACCAAGTAAAAACAAGATGACATTTTTGTAATTGTGGTAAAGATAGAAAATGAAAACAAGAAGCATTTTCTCAAACCAAACAAACCATTAGTATCTTTGTCATTTAATGTGTGAGCTCTTCAAAGTGTAGAGTTAGGAAAGGCCTCTAATCCAAAATCATTAAAGGATGTCATCATATTATTGGATAATAGTGTAAAACAATTTTACATTAGCAAATGAATCAAAATTAAATCCATAAAATAACATATCCCTGAGATATAAACTTCAAACATTCTGATTTCAACTATAACTGCTCTGAATTACTTGGTGCCACAATGAAAGTCTGTAAAGGAAATTGTAACAGCCATTGAGTCACTAAAGCATTGTTTTTGGACACCAAATTCTCAAGCAGCCTATAAAATTCCTAAATAACAATACAGTCTATGTTTTATTCATCAAAACCCGATCAAATTTTGTTAGGAATTATAGTTTTGAATTTTTGAATTAATTTAGATTAGCTTAAGATCTGAATTATCCAAATCAGATATGATATAAATTTCTTTTTTCTTTCTTGGCGTTGTTTTTTATATTTTTTCCCAAGTTGTAGCAGATTGTTTAACAAACTCTGCCTTTGTATTCAATCCTTGTATCTATTCACATGAATAAACGAAACAATTATTATCTCTTCTCCAAAAAATTACAGTATGTGTGCTTTCTTCTTTCCTACTCTTGGCATGCATTTCATCAAGAAACACAGTCCATGCTCTGTAGTTAGGATCTCTCCCAGTATGACTTCGAAATCCTTGCAAATCCTTTTGTCTGTACTCTGTATTCCTCACAAGTACTTCTATAATTGAAAGCTAACTTCAACTTTCATTGTCTATCAATTCAAGAAAAATGCTTGAAAGCTGAAAAAATATGCAGCATGGTGTCAACTAAGAAGCAGAAATTTCTTAATATACAACTATGTTAGCATGGAAACTGACAAATAACAAAGGCATGTGAATTGTGAACCATGCTCTATCTTTATTCTGCATGTTCAACGTAATAAATGATTAATTCCAAGTCCAAAGTATTTGAGACTGGGTAAAGAGAAAAGTGCTGTTCAAAAAAAAAAAAAAAAAATATGCAAGTTTGACCTGGGGAAACCTTTTTTTTTTCTTGGACTGTCAAAAACTACATCATGACACAGATGATTTTCTGCATACAGATTCAACATAGCTTGATATTTTGGAACTAGGGCAACTTGTGAACTTATGTCAATATTATTATTATTATTATCATCGTCAGAGCAAACAAATCAACAAATAAGCGTTCAAAGGTAAAGATAGTGCAACATTAAATTTTAAAACTTCAATTTTGACAAACCAAAGGCATATGGAAATTCAGAACAGAAGGAATTAAGGGTATCATGCTATAATTCATTTCGAAGTCCAAGGAGGAAAACAAGTCTTTCTGGGTCTGGCAAGAGAAAAAAATCGAATAGCAGAGAAAAGAAGAGAACCTTGATGGAATAAGCCAGTGGCAATAACGTGTCAGGATTCATTGCATCCCCAGGGAAGTTTTTCAAGGCATGTATCAGTTTCTCAAAAGGTAATTTAACCTGATTGACAAGCAAAAAACAAGCAATGAGCAGAAATTTGCTTTGAGTCATAACAAACACAAGTACACATGATACTAACCAAGTCATCATGGCAGTACTTTAATAGGGCCAAGCCAACTTTAAAAACAATTTTAACACCCTGGAAAGACAACAATGTCATCATTATAGGTTAATGTGTTTGTAACCAACAAATGACGTTTTATAGGGAAAGCACAGCTAACCTCGTAGAGAAAGACATCCCAGATTCGAAGAGCCAAATGGAATGGAAAGGAATATGAAAATACAGTTATGAACCACTGGCTTGCATACATGCTAGGATTTATCATTTCTTCTGAAAAATGTTCTCCTAACTTTGGTAGATGCTCCCTCACCAAGAGCTCAAATTGAAAGAGGTATTGCTGTACCAGAGGCAATCCTGCCTGCATTCAAATGACACTAATGCTGAAAAGAGAATTGTTCTCTTCAGAGAGAATAATAATAACAACATGCATGCAATTGAATACATTTCCAGGTCTTTACTCATAGAAAATGTATATCATAAATGACAGGATAATACATTGACACCATCAACAATAAACACAAATGATATCATGGAACAGATTAGTTACCAGATATAGGCCCTCCATTGGGGCATGAACGGCTCCTTTTAGCAATGCCACCAATAACCAAAATGCATCCTCCTCACTCATATAAAGAAGCAAAAGACCAGCTAAAAACCCCATTCCCTGTATTTTAAATTGATCAATATTATGAATTACTTTGCAACAAGCAGAAACAGGAGATGGGTTTCTGAGTAAAACCTGAACATATCCTACATCTCTGTCAAAGACCGAGTAGGCTTTTAGAACATTGTAGAGGGACCGCTGCCCAGGTCCATGTCTCTGTTGGAAGAATACATGTGAAGGGAAGGTCCGAGAAATGTCTCGAATAATATCCAGTTCCGAGGCTGATGTCTCATATATGACTAGTTGCTGCAATAAGCATGATCTCTTGTCAACGCAAACTCCCAAATGTGGAACAGTTCAATAAAATTCAGGATAATATCAAAACGAACAAGGAGGAAACCTCATATATAAAAAAATAAATATCCTTTTTCTTAATTCCTTTATTTCATGCTTTAACCAGTAGCCATGACAAACCTAATTATGCTTGCAAAATATCTAACCACTTGTATAATGATTCTCTCTTCCTATGAAATAAAATAAAAATATGCAGAATCCAAAAATCTGTTTACACATCCATGTATGATGTAGCCAAGGAGTTGCTTAAATATTAGTTTTCGGTATGGAAATAGGCTTGGTAGGTATGTTACATATATGGCTTTGTGTGGGAGGAGTCCGCTTCCTTAAATATAAATATGATATGATCAGAATTCTTGTTCTAAGTTAAAAAGAAACTCCAGATGATATATTCATTTCAGTCTTTGACTGGGGTATCCCCCAGCACAGGCATAGCTGTGAGATACCCCCTCGAATTCATAATAATTGTCAGATTAGAGGTTTTAGTTTGTTTCAAATCAATTTAGATTACCAAGAAGACATTAAACACTTTTTCTAATTTTATACTTGTCTTCTAGTATATCCACCAAGTGGAATGAGAAAATATTAATGGAGTGGAGGGTAATGTAGTCAAATGAATTTACATTTCCTTGAAATAGAGTATTTATTGACTTTACTCAATCCTTATGCAAAGACCTTAAGCAACATCATTAGCAACATTGTTAATAGGGTATTTAATGACTTTACTTAATTGTTAATCCTTATACAAAGACCTTAAGCAACAATGTATTTAATTACATTCAATTATTAGACCTCTAATTATGAGATGGGACTTTTCTAGACTTAGATAACGTATAAGCATAAAAAATTGGCTCTTGGTTAGCTAAAAAAAACACAAATTTATGAGGACTAATAAAACTCTTTATTGACACATATAGAAGGCTCTTTATTTTCTGTTAAGGTAGGTCAATCTACGATAATTGATGCCATAGCAGGAAGGAACCACATTCATTATCTACCAGATCCTGAGCAACAAACATAACTATAACTCATGATGTCGCTTCCCCAACAGTGTTTAAGGACAGCATACAAGAGAATGAGTAATGTTATACACTGCTAACAATCCTCCTATATCCTTAGGAGGATTCATTATAATAATGTAGAGTTATTAATTAAATATACGCAATAGGCATTATGTTTCACATACAAGGGATGTTGGGGCAGTATGATTTTAAAGCAATAACATAGAAAAGGAACTGAATACTATGAGAGTACCAGATAATTCAAACTGTATCTACAATTCCATATAAAATAGTTCTTTTAGGAAGACGGCTACAAAGTAGAATTGCATAAGAGCAGTCGATCAACAATGTACCAACCAATTTTGAATATTATACACACCCATATTCAAGATGCCTTTTGAGCTATGTATTATCATGAAAGACAATGTTCAACTTAGGAAACCCAGCATATCCACCATGGTGGTGACACAGACAGCAAACAGAGATAGATAACACAGTAAAACAAAACGATGTGCAAGTAAAAATGTAGAATATTCTTCAATTCATATTAGCTGGTGAACCGTAACAAGAACAACACTGTGACAAGCATTGATCATAGCTTATAGTAACATTCTACAAAATAAATCACAATTTCTCATCTGAATAAATTAACTTAATTACCTCATAAACTCCGGGATTCATCAGCAATAGGTCTCGGCTTCCGGATATCAACTGCCAAACGAGACCCCTTAAACAATCAGGAATTCCTTTCCTTATACGCCTTTTAACAACATGAGGTTTTCTCCTTACATAATGCTTCCAATCACTCCCACCAACCCCAATCATCTTCCTCCATTTCCTAACCCTTCTCTCCTCCCTAATTCTGATGAAAGATAGACGATATTAAAGGTAAAACCACTGGCCGTATTTTGATGCTCATTCATGTTTAAAAACACAGAAAAGCACACAAATCAACAGGAGAAAAGCAAAATACCTCTCATACTCATATGCTGTTCTACTCTTGACTGCGCCATCAGAAGTGTTAGCATCCTGTTTTAAAAACCCAAATCTATCCAATGCTCTTGGTGAAGGAACTGGACCGGTTTCACAGTCATCTATTCTTTTCTTTTCCATTCAAAAACCACAAATTAGCTCTCTCAAACCTGAAGAAAAATGACATAGCTTGCCTCCCTAAACATTACAATGATGAAAACCTGAAAATAAAAGTGCTAAAAAGATGCTGTCATTATCATCTTACTAAAATTTTTGAAAAGCAAAAATAATAAATCTACACACACACACACACACACACACACACAGAGTTACAATATTTGCTTAATTAATCTAAAGTATTTAACAGAAACAGCAGGTATGCAATAATCAGCATAAAATGTTTACTAGATTCCAGTTTGCTCTTTGATATGCAATAACCACAATACAACAAACAAAAGCAACCATCTCAACCCTATCTGATATATTTTAATCAAAATTATTTACAAAATGAAATTGACTAAGGTGCCAGCCAATACTAACTCATAAGACTATAAAAGTAAAACTTACCACCCCCCTAAAAAATATGGAGTAAATGGATACTGCAAATTGATTAGGATCACAAAAGTAAAGTAAAAATAAGTTTCTTTCATTCTTCATTCAGTTATAAGTGAAGGCATGTTCCAAAAAGAAGGATATGATGTGCTCCCAAAGACACATTATCTGTAAATTTCAGTTTGTTAATTCAACATTGCACACAAAAACCAACGGCAGGAGAAACAGCTATTTCTGAAGTTCATAAAACAGCTAATAATACATAAATTAAAAATTAAAAATTAAAAATTAAAAATTAAAAATTAAAAATTGCGATTTCATGAACCATGATTTCCATTTCAGCATTCGAGAAATAACAGATTAATCGATCTAATGTGAAAATTGTCAGTGGTTACAAATAGGGTTAGACAAGGAAAGGACCAAAGGGGCACCTAAAATTCTCAATTATTCATTATCAACAAGGCAGAAACACGGTGCAATAATATAGAAGAGATCAAACCTTGTAATGGTGAATAATAGGTTAATTGATTGAAGGGTGTTGCAGAGAAAGGGTAGTGTGTGATTATTGTGAAGAAACACAAGAGAAGGATGTGGACAATATCGGAAATGGGAAATGAGCGTCGAGCGTCGATGATGGTCCTTTCTAACAGAGAGTTCCACAGGAAGAAAGAAGGAACGAAATAAAATATTAATATACCCTTCAAATTTTGTAAGGCTTTATTATTTTGATGGATTCTATATGTAAACACGGTTTAAGTAAGAATAAAGAAGGATTCATCTTCCCTATGTAATTATTGATCATATGCATAATTAAAGAGTTTAATAAGTGTAAAATATGATTGTTAATGTCGACTTTTTTTTTTTTTTTTGACGATTTTGATGTCGATTTTGATTAGTCCATTTGTTAGAGATACAACTTATATCTCATAAAGATATGAGTGGGAATCTCGCTACCGATGTGAGAAACACGTTGGTGGATAATACATAAGTATTTTTTATAAAAAAATATAATTGTTGATGAGTTCATAAAATATGATTGAACGATGTATGATAAAAAAACGATGTATGATAAAACAAATGATAAAATATGATCTCCACCATTTTATATTTCCATTCAAAAAACACAAATCAGCTCTTTCAACATTCTACTAATAGTGATAGTTTGGCCGAGTGGTCTAAGGTGCCAGATTTAGGCTCTGGTCCGAAAGGGCGTGGGTTCAAATCCCACAGCTGTCAATACTTTCATTTTAATTCTTTTACTTTTTTCCAATAAAAAAACATTCTACCAAATATTGGGATTGGGTTGCTGGGAGGTGAGACAATATGAGGTTGCTTTTGCACCCCCATTTTTTTCTAATACACCGTCATCTAACTTTTCCCTAGAAATACTCTTAATCGGAATAAATATATTATCTAGAAACAAAAAAAAAGTCAAAAAAAAGTGACGGTCAAGTCACAGACCGCGTCCTCTTTCTCCTCTGATATGTATCCCCACTACGCGCCTCGACTAATGCCTCATGAATACCCTCCGGGAACGTGATCCCTTCCATTACCTCTCTGCTTTCTATATAGCTCCGGAGAATCTTAGTAATCCTCTAGAACTTTGTCTACAAACAACATTTTAATATATTAAGTAAACATAAAAAAACATAGTGAATTAATACATAATAGCATATGAGTTAATATTAACTTACCAGATGGCAGGAGAAGCATTGGAACTAAACTCAAGTAGTCCAACAACCTTTGGGACGATCACACTATGAGGGGCTCCCTCAACCAATGGTATTAGGTACAGATGCAAAATCTGTCGGAACCAGCGAAGGTACCCATTAGCGCACTGGCCCAAATGTGTGGCCTGCAGTCCTTTGATGACCTTGTCGACCAGATGCTCGACGAACTGCAGGTATGTTGCATCCATCTCCTTAGGGGATGTAACCACTCTAGTGACCTCGCGAGGAGGTCACGAAATGCCATGAACATAACCATACGGC
Organism: Calophaca sinica; assembly: GCA_037113605.1. Classification (NCBI taxonomy): domain Eukaryota; kingdom Viridiplantae; phylum Streptophyta; class Magnoliopsida; order Fabales; family Fabaceae; genus Calophaca; species Calophaca sinica. The sequence continues at coordinate 16,592,402 of CM073737.1, forward strand.
GTAGCACCCTCTCGAGAAGGTGTGCATGCATCAATGGGTCGCACTTGATCCATCTAAGTACCACAAAATCAGCTTAAAGGAACAGTACTCCCACGTTAATCGATCCAGAGTAATCTGGAGCAGCAACACCTCACCAACACCCCTCACTGGTGACCAATGGAAAGCCCAAGGACACTCCTTTGTGTAATCCTCAATTGGGTGGTGATTCACAATATTGGTAAAGTGATCCAAAATCCATACATATAGCAATTGAATAATCACTTAGATTTTCATGTCAAAGTATTAATGTCTTAATGATTATAAATTATTATCTAAAGGTACCTGTAGAAGGGTCATGCAGCCCCCCATACAGCTGCACCCCGTGCATACTGATCGCGTGTTGGGAGGTTGCGTAAAAGGTCCATGTACACGACGTTGACATACGTTGTGCTCTTGTCCGCAAAAATAGTGGTACCCACCATATACAAGAGAAATGTTCTTGCTGTGTACTCCCGATGGGCCTCCCCACATGCCAACTTTGACTCATGGATCTCAAGCGGCCAACAGAAGCACACATGTGCACCTCTGGTAGCATTGTACTCCATAAGTGCCTTTGAATGTGTGCAGTTGAGGAGATACTTCAAACACTCGCACACTTGGTCTCTGCCGATGGGAGCGTACGAGATGACTTTGCCAACGACCGACATGTGCAACATGCATGAGATGTCGTGGACATCTCGCTTCATTAAAGGTGGAAGTTGTTGGTCTCCTTCTGTCACCTCTTAGCAAAGGCAAACAGGAGGCTCATGTCCACTGTAGAGTAGCTGCATTGTAAAAGGGGCGCTGGCCCAGAGTTGTTGACGGGGTCCTGCAACCATCTATCATCGTCATTGATGGTCACCCCTCTCAGTTTGTATCCATAGGTGACCAACCACCTTCAGCGAACCACAGTCCTGCAAACATAAAATTTATGTTATGTTAATTATAATAATAATTATAACTGAAAATCAAAATTCAAATAATAATAATAATAATAATTACCTCTACCATCCATAGGTGTGTTGCAATGTGGTCTGGAAACGACCAAAGGTTGAACATATCCTCCGACTCTCCCAAAAATGACTCTGGTGTCGCTATAAGTACACCGGTGCAGGTGCGGATACCTTTGATGCAGGTGTCGGTAATTGTTATTCTTGTACAAGAACCTCTTGCCCCACCCGAGGTTCCTGGGCCTCATGCGCACGATCAGTCGGTTCATAACTAAAGTTGTCTGCGTGCAAAAGGTGTAGGTCTTTAGCATCCAATAGTACCATAATGTCAGTTTCAGAAACATACTTTTCGGAATGCAATGATGTGAGTTTAAAACAATTCGAAAGTATACTTCTGAAAATCAATTTTTTTTTGTGTTTCACATATTTCAGGACCCATGTTTTCTCGCCTTCCAAAAGGTAAGACTGTTTGAAAGGTAAGAAAACATGGGTCTAGACGTTTGTTTCTAGAACTCCAAAAATTGATTTCTGGAAGTATACTTTCGGATTGTTTACTCTCACAAATTTTTTTCCAGAAGCATACTTCTAGAAAGTATCCAATCGTAGAAAAAATAAGGGGTGTGATGATACCTGCACAAACGAAAGGGGGAAATAATTGATGAAAACGAAGCAGCTAGTAAAACTTTCGGTGAGCACGAGAGGGAGAGTAGAATGAGGCAAAAGATGAAAGGGAATGAGGGTGGTTTGGGGCGGTTTTGCACATGGAAGATGAAAAAGATGAAAAGGGAGGCCCAGATTCCTTACAGTGAGAGAATCCTAAATTTACGCAATGAAGCAAATCGTGGCTGTAGAAAAGTGATTAGACGGTTCAGAGTTAAAACAAAATTTCAAGATCAAAATTTTTCAGTGGTTGAGATTACTCCTGCAGTCAATTATGACTGTAGGGCATCTATTTCCTATAGGGGTGAAAGGTTTTTCTTTTTTTTTTCGATAGTGAAAGGTTTTTCATTTAAAATGAGGGTGGGAGGAGTTTAGTATCTTTTGAAAATTAACTTCCGCACAAAAGTATTTAAAGGGAAAAAAAATACAATAGGGGGCTGTATTAGAAAATATGGGGAGTGCAAAAAGCAACCCTTGACAATATAGCATTCCTAAGACCAATGTACTGTTTGAGAAGTGCATGGCTCAATCTGCTAACTAACCCCTTTGGACCAAAAAATAATATCTGCGAACCCCAAAATCCCATGTCCACCGTCCATGGCTGAACATGTTGTAGTAGATATACTGACACCAACATCTAAGAAGCACGATTTTTGTTCCTCTTCCTCGTCCACCATATACCCAACACACGATTCCAGTTCTTGATTTGCATAAGATTATAATTATAATATGAAATCAGGTAAATACCCTTCTTGCCAACGTTCATTTTCATAGACATCTCTGTCAAATTTTTTAGCTTTTATGTTTCCAAGCTTCATACTTTATTTTAATTTTGTGGGGGTAATGCAGTTTATAGGGTACTAGCAGAATTTACGGGTATAAAGCTTTGATTTTGGAAGAGGCATGGCTTGTTTTTCTCTACCTTGCAGTACTGGGTCATTTGTTACCCCATATATGGTACAAATAAGACATTTTGGGGTATATGGAGGTTTATGCACTAGTTCATTTTCTTTTCCTTCTCTAGGGTTTAATCAATTCTATAAATTTCAACATAAGCTTGAGTATTATGGTAGAAAAAGTAGAATTCCCTTATTTGGGTTTCCTTATTGTTGCAAGTCTCAACATGGTGTTCGTAATAAAGTTGAGCCACTTGTGAGTAGAAGCAGGGAAGATAGAAAGAGTCATTATGGTAAAGGGAAAAGTAATAGGGTGAAGAAGAGGTTTTCGTTGAGATTGCGGCCGAGGTTACGGTTATTGGCCATGAGAATGAAAAGGGCTTCCATTAAATCCATTTTGAATGAGGTGGGAATGTTTGTTCGGAAGAACATTAGAACCGTGGCATTTTCTACCTCGTTTTCTATAGTGTTCAGCCTTTGTTTCCTGTTTTTGAAATTGACTGCACTCCCGCCTCCAAAAATTGTTCCGTATTCGGACTTGATTGCAAGCCTTCAAAATGGGTCTGTTGCAAAAGTTTTAGTTGAAGAAGGGTCTCGGCGTATATATTACAATACAAAGTCCGAGGTTGTTGAAAATGATCAGGTTTCTGGTGAAGAATCGCAAGTAGCAAATGTTTCAATTGATAAGGATATGGATAAGGTTGAGAGTGAGGATACTTTCCAAACTCCTGTAGTGAATAAATTGAAGAAATTCTCTAAGAGACGAGCTTCTGTTCCTGAGTGGCAGTATTCCACAAGAAAACTAGATCATGATGAAAAATTCCTTGTTAGTTTGATGAGAGAAAAGGGAGTTACATTTAGCTCTGCCCCTCAATCCGTGTTAATGTCAATGAGGAGTACTTTGATAACTGTGATAACACTGTGGATACCTTTAATTCCATTGATGTGGCTTCTATATCGTCAACTTTCTGCTGCTAATAGTCCAGCAAGGAAGCGGAGACCTGATAGTCAGACAGTTGGATTTGATGATGTGCAAGGTGTTGATTCCGCAAAAGTAGAACTCATGGAGGTAATTATCTCATACTATAATATTTATGATAATTATGTATTATAAATGTGATTTTTTGCTGTTTTGCTAATTTTATTATGAAGTGAAGTTACTGCTGACATAAAAGTATCTTTATGTGGATAAAAATAACTCAAAACTCCAGTAGATGAGATATTTGTTCTTTTGAAATATTTTTTAGTATATTTTTTTAGATATTTTAATATTTATTTGCTACCTCCTCAAAAGAAAAAAGAAAAATTAAGACTTAAACCAAGAAAACAATCCATTACAAACTGCTTTAGATGGGATTGGAGTGGATCAGGTTTTAATTTAAAACCAAACCGATTGGATGGTAAAATAAGAAAAACGAAGTGAATGGATCTGATGACTTCAAAACCTATCCAATCCAACCTGTGAATACCTCTAGCATTAAAACAAGGTTTACATGGCACCTAGATGTGCTAAAAGGTTGTCTTTTCAAAATTACTTACTCTAGCCTCGTGATTATAGGTATAGCCTGTGATGCATTGTCACAAAAATAAACACAGTTGCATCAAAATATTGTTGTTTGAAATGTTATATGTACATGGAGTATTCACTGATTGATTTCCATTATATATTGCTTTGAGATTTTACCATTGTATCTGTTAAAACATATTAGAGAGAAATTAAATGTTTGGAATAGTTATTGAGGGACAAAGGAAGGGAGATAAATAGAAAGACGAACAATGTTGAAAGGTTAGGATGAAGCCTAGAGGAATATTACGTTATATTTTGTCAATCACACCACAATCATAGAGTATGGAGGCCTAAATTGTAACTATTGGAAAATATATTTCCTTTGAAACTAGAGTGAGTTAAAAAAATTATTTTATAACACCATGCCTTAATGTTTTGATTAATTCTCCGTTTGATAGGATTTTTTTCTTGTCAATGGTTAAGCAACTTTTTTGTTCTCCTTAGATTGACACTGTCCCTTATTTGTAGATAGTTTCATGTCTGCAAGGGGATATAAATTACCAAAAGTTAGGGGCAAAGTTGCCTAGAGGTGTGTTACTGGTGGGTCCTCCTGGAACTGGGAAGACATTACTTGCGCGTGCAGTGGCGGGAGAAGCAGGTGTACCCTTTTTCACTGTATCTGCCAGTGAGTTTGTGGAATTGTTTGTTGGAAGAGGGGCAGCCAGAATCAGAGACCTTTTTAGTACAGCAAGGAAATTTGCACCATCAATCATATTCATTGATGAACTTGATGCTGTTGGAGGCAAGCGTGGAAGAAGCTTCAACGATGAACGTGACCAAACGCTAAACCAGGCAAGTTTAGTCAACATATTGTATTTCTTTTCTAGCAACTAAATGGTCAGAAAGTGGTTATGGCTCACTGCTGGTTCTAAGCAGATATTTGATCTAATAGGATTGTTGCTGTTAAAACATTATGAACCCATTGATAATTCTGTGTTCTCCCAGATTGCCAATTTTTCAGTAAAGATGCAGTTCAAATAATACTAGTTTTTCTGCTATTCCTTTTTCTTTTTTTGTTAAAAGAAATTACTGCTTCAACCCTTACAACATACTTGCCAAAAATGTTCAGAAGTCCAGGTTTTTCATCAATTATTCATAGTATTAGACTAGAGGACGAGCCTTGGTGCAACAGTAAGATTGCTGCCATGTGACTTGGAGGTCACGGATTCAAATCCTGGAAACAGTTTTTTCGCTTGCAGGGGTGCATACATCTATCCTCCCTAAACCTCGTCTGGTGGGAGCCTCATGCACTGGGCCGCGCTTTTTTATTTCATATTATTAGACTATAAGTATATACATTCTACATGTAAAACAAATATTCCATATGTTAACTGGAATTTAAGTAAGAAGTTTTCATGTGCTCTCAGTAGTTGTTTGCTCTAAGCTAATGTTTAAAGTATTTTCTGTCTATGTAGTTGCTGACAGAAATGGATGGATTTGAATCAGAGATGAGAGTGGTTGTCATTGCAGCAACTAACCGACCAGAAGCCTTGGATCCAGCCCTATGTCGCCCCGGTCGTTTCTCGAGAAAAGTATTTGTAGGGGAACCTGATGAAGAAGGAAGGAGAAAGATATTGGCTGTACATCTAAAAGGAGTTCCTTTAGAGGAGAATGCTAACATCATATGCCATTTAGTTGCTACTCTTACAACTGGTCTTGTAGGTGCTGATCTGGCAAACATTGTCAATGAAGCCGCATTGCTTGCTGCTCGTAGAGGTATAATAACAACTTACAATTTTATATTCAAGTGACTATAGCTTGTATCAAGTGTTGTGACGCCTAATCCTGTGTAAATTGGTTTTTGGGGGCATTTGGATAAACAACTTAATCAAGTGTTTATCATATAAGCACTTATGTGTAAGCTGATTCTATAACCAAAGAGATTATGGGGGTGAATTCTGTATAAGCTCTCTATAAACTGTTTTTACAAGCTATTTTGGAGAGCTTATGAGCATATCTTAAGCTAATTTTATAAGTTTTCCAAACACTTAGATAAGTGTTTGTCATAAGATAAGTTTAAAAAAAAAAAAAAAAAAAAAAAAAAAACTCTTCCAAATGCACCCTTAATTTCCCATTATCCTTCAACCAGGCATCCCTTCTGCTTCGCTCTGCCTTCATTGGGTTTCTCCTTCACATTAAATGATGATATTTATATACTTTTAAGTCTGCTGAATTTAGTTGCAGTTACCAATAAATCATGTTTTTGTATATTTGGACTTTGCAGGTAGTGAAACTGTGGCAAGGGAAGATATAATGGAAGCTATTGAAAGAGCAAAGTTTGGAATCAATGATAAGCAACTAAGGTCTAGTAAAATAAGCAAGGAGCTAGGTAAGCTATTCCCTTGGATGCCATCATTGGTGGGAAGAAGTGATAGGAAACAGGATGACATGCAAGGACCATTAGGTTATCAATCATTGAGTTCATGAAACTTGTTAAATTTACTTGTACCATTTTTTTCCCTTTCATTGTTCACTGATTTCCTTGTATGCAAAAAGTTTTGTTCACCCTTTATATGATGCTCAAGAAGACATTGTCCACATGAAAAGAAGCCATTGTATTTATTTAATAAATAGGGAATATATATATACATATATAATAGCTGGCAACAGCCCAAGCTTTTGGCCATTATGCACATGATGTGCTTCTACTAAGTGTAGGTGACACCTCACCCTAGGGTGCAACGTATGCTTTCCCAAACTTCTTTCACTCTTCTCAAGGTTTCGTGACCATTATGTTTTGAGGTGTTTTTGTTTATGTTTGGCTAAACTGCTTGTTGACTTACACAATCCCAATGTAAGTTTTATTTCATACTCCCAGCACTTAGTCATTACTCATTAGCATCATAGCATGAACAGTGTTACAAAGTCGTCTTAGAGCAACTCCAATTAGGGTTCTTAGTGGGTTTTTAGGAGTTCTTAGAAAGTTCACCATCGGAGTGCTCTACATGGCATCAAGATTAAGCCCACTTAAACAATGAACTCTTGTATAAGCAACTAGTTCTTAGTAATATTTAGGAATAAAAAATGATTTTGAGAAACAGAAAGCAACAGTGAGACCCATTTAAGAATCCCAAGGTGGGACCCATTAGAGTTATTAGGAGTTGCACCATTGCAATAAAAAGTGGTGGGTTCAAACATGCAATGTTCTAACCCCCCTCCTTAATGATCTGTATTACACCAAAACAATATTGTTAATGTATAATATGTTATCTAAAATATAAGTATACACACTACCAAGTTACTTATGATTGTGCAAATTATTTGAAATTGAGCATGCATAATCATCAAAATAATTTTCATTCATGATTGTGTATAACACTGGCCCAAAAAAAAAATATACATCCACCGAATCATAAGGGAGTTGCTAAAGGCACCCATCAAATTGCAGGGTGCACCCAACAATGGCCATGACTTGACGAAAATGCCCTTCGCAAAATTGATGCAATTTTTTTTTCCTTCGGTCCTTCACTCGTGTTGGAAGGAATTTCAGAAATTATAACATGCGCAAAATTTAACAGTTATGCTCCTCTCAAATGATGTCTTTATCTCGGTGTGTTGCAGCGTAAGCATGTTATTCATCGTCTCCCAGCAAATACACATGTCACCCCTACTGTCTTGCAACAACTTCTTCAGTCTCCAATGTTGAGACTCAACCCTATCAACAAACATTAGTAACAACATCAGCTATAGCATTACATGATTCTTTTACAATTTTTCACATTAGTTTGACCATACCTGTTTGTAGTTGTATTCCTTAAGTGCATCACTTGGTTAGTCCATGTCGCAACAAATTTTTCCTTGTGTGGATCCAATCATGTATTTTGCACATAATCAACGAATATAGGCCATTCTGCACATACATCTTGAAAACTCATCAGGCGTTGCTCATACTCAACCTCGTCAGCAGAATAAACAACACTTTTCCATGCATCCTTGACTACCTCTAGTTTTTTGCTATCAGATACCAACTTCGTGCATTTTGCATAGACATTTTTTCCTATGTGAAATTGGCACAAAAGATTGCGACTTGTTGGGAACACAACTTCAACTGCATTCATCAAAGCAAGATCTCTGTCTATCACAATAACTTGAGGAACTAATTAATCTAGCACAAACAATTCTCTTAACTTCTCTAGTGCCCAGATATAGTTTTCAGCCCCTTCATAATCCATATAGGCAAATCCCACAGTAAATGTCAGCTCTGTTGAAGTAACACCAACAATTTCAAGCAGTGACAGCCTGTATTTATTAGTTTTGTAGGTACTGTCAAGGATGAGGACAATGTTAAATGCATTCAACAAATGGACGGAATCTGCATGTGCCCAAAATATATCTTTAACAACGTCCAAACCTTCTTGTCTTCTATACCAAGACACATACCGATCTCGAAGTTCAACAAATGTTGCATTTCTGTTCTAGGGCCTCTCTGAGATGATCGGTACTTATGACGCTCGTTGTAAATGTGTTTAATTGTAGATAGGTTTTCCTTATCGCGGCCTTTAACCGTCAACATAATATTTCTTGGTTTTACATTGTTCTTGGTCATTTCATGAACACGTTTCTTCTCCTCTTCGCTTAAACGACCAACATAAGAATTACCCACCAATGTTTCAGCTAACCAATGGTTGTGTAATCCACATATAATTTTAAGCATCCATCCTTCAATCGTTTCTTCCCCCGTTGATAAAGGTATTCCTCTAAGTCTGAACAAACACTCACACTTTCGAGTACCAGTTGATTTTGAAGAACTTGCATTGTTTTTAGGCTTATACTTCCCACTCCTTTCACAACCAAGAAATAATTTTGTAGATCTTCCTCTTTGCCCTGTCTCTATGTCTAACCTCGCAATGACAATAACAAATCTATTTTGCTTCCCAACCTCTCGAGTCCAAAACAATAAATCATCCCGTGTAGGAAATATCTCCGTAGTAGTGAATGTTTCTGTATAATCCACCTCTGTCGTTTGGTCAATTTCATCAGAATTAAACATATTGCTGTCTTCCATTTCCAATAACACTACAACCAAACAAACAAAGTAAAATAAATACCTAATAGATGCAAAATATGTAAAAAAAAATACACTACTCGCATATTAGGTATTTGCGAGTGTACTAATTTTTTGTACACTCGCAAATACCTAATTTGCGAGTATTTATTTGTATACCACTCGCAAATTAGGTATTTGCGAGTGAATAAAAAATTGTACACTCGCAAATACCTAATTTGTGAGTGGTATACAAATAAACCACTCACAAATTAGATATTTGCGAGTGTATAAATTTTTTGTACACTCGCAAATACCTAATTTGCGAGTGGTATATAGATATAGCTATCGCAAATTGCTTATTTGCGAGGACAAAAATTATTTGCAAACCCTTTTTTTGATATTTGCGAGTGACACGAAAATTGTGGAGAAAAACTGTAAATAGTTGTAAAAAACTTTAGTTTTATTAGGTGAGCAGGGGTATTTTTGACAATGTAGGGTGCACCCAGCAATGTGCTGGGTGTCCTTAGCAAATCCCGATCATAATTTTCATTCCTGATTGTGTATACCACCGCCCCAACAAAAAAAATAAGAATACATCCACTGGGTCATTATTTTCAGGCATGACCTCATGATCTTAAATAAGATGTGGACTTTTTTTTTTTGGGCCCGGGGGGGGGGAATTAATAGTAACGTATGTGTATAAACTTTTTCTTTTTTGACACACATGTGTATAAACTAATGTTTATAAAACTTGACTGATAATTGAATTGGTAAAAATATTGCTTTATGATTTATTGATTCATTTGTGGTTGAACCATGCTCAAATGGCAATAATTAAATATTATATAAAAATTTTATATGTAAAGCTATAAAAAATAAATATACTAATAAAAAATATTTATGTATTTATAATCAAGTAATTTAATACCATATTCAAGTTTAAACGCAAATATAATATTTATAATATTATAAAAATTACATTATATTAACTATTTAATTATATTTTTGATTCAATATGGTTATACCAAGCCCAGTACCAGGCAAAAGTGTGTAAGCCAAAGTACAGTTCAGATCATAACGTGGGACCAATCAATGAGATATTCATCAGGATATCTCTGAGAATGAGGCAAAAGAATAAGCAAAACAATATGCCTAGAAAATAGGGAACTTAGCCCTAACTACTCCTACGAGTTGTGTGTACGTCAGAGAGCAACACATTTGGGGGTCAGAAGATATATTCTCTAATTCAAGGGAAACTCCTTGTCGAAGTAGTGCTGAGGACATATCCTAGCCACACCCTAACATAAACAATGGACCTTAAGTCATCACTTATAAAAGGAATGTTAGGGAATTATGAGCATTGGAGTGCCTTTGCAGGTGTCCACCACACCACACTCATCAAGACCAGACTAGAGGAATCACTACCTAGACCATCCAAGGGAGGCTCAATCCACTCTTAAATCAACAGGAGAATCGAGACAAAGCATTGACACCATTTGTGGGATTAGATAAATATATTCCCATCATCTTTACTGAAAGTCAATTGAAATAGCGATATAACTCACAAATTTTGCCTCTGAAAGCCTAATGGAGGTCTTCTTTATAAACCCATCAAGGCCAAAAACCCCAAACAAGGGAAAAGGGATGAACTCTCACAGTAAAATGACACATCGTAAGAATGGAGTAAAGCTGGCGCTAAGTGAGGGTTACCATGAAGAGCCTTTTAGCGAAAGTAAAAACTGGTCAATGATGCGAAGGATAAGATCGCCAATTTCAGAAGCCATTCCTCCTTAATATAACCAAGAATACCCAGAGCCTAGATGCTCTTACTCACCTTTAGGTGAGAGTGAAGATGTGAAAGGACATAACCAACACATCTAAGATATTCAAGCTCGTCATCACAACCTGCCTCACGATAGTGCAACTACATGTAGAGCCACCCATCTACCTCATCGTCAATAGCAAACTATAAGCCTCAATGGAGAGGAAAGACAGAAGTACCACAAGGTTCGACTCAACCCATAAAAGAAGATACCCCCAGAGGTAGGATCTCAGGCATAAAAGAAAGAAGCGCATTTAACGGACATTTTGACCCGTTATGCCACCTAAATACTTTTCAAAGGGTAATGTGGAAAACGGGAATATGCAAAACAATTGGTGTCAAATATTCTCACAAACGTTATGAATAGCACGAGTTGGCAAGCTTATTCTTGAAAGTTTTTACTGTTGGAACCTAAACGATTGAGAAGTTTAGACCCTCATTAATTTTGATGATAACAAAGTATTTTCAAGAAGAACAATTTATCTTCTAACATATCTTTGAGTGTACAGGTATCAAAACTTCATATATATGTACAAAACACTCAAGGAAGAAGAATAAATTTATAAAAGAATTGAATACAATCCACTAATGTCAGCATCCGAACTCACTCCAGCGTCTTGCTAACAGCGAGCGTCCAGTAGTGTTACTCTTGGACACGTGCAATACTCAATTGCTACGAGCGTCCGTCCTCTGTTCTGAGCGTGCGTCTGATCTCTTTAATGAAGCACGTGATAATCATGTTTTTGCTCTTAGCCTCAGACTGTTCTGGAACGGAATTCGAATTTGATCTTGTGCGCTCATTTTGATGTACGAGGAAGCAAAGGTGAAACCTTTAGCATAAGACAAAAATCGTACAATGCAATTGCAAATAGCAGATAGTATGAAAACGGTAATGTGTATTATTCTGATATTCTCTGGAAAGGAAGAAAATGACTACATTTCAAATTACCTCACTCAATGGAAAGAAGCTATTTTTACTGCAACGGTAATACCCTTGAAGGCTCATATAAATACCCCAAAGTATTCATTGGAAATAGTTGGAAAAACTGTGAAGAAACTTTATTCTGAAAGCAATATTACTCAAGTGAGCAATCAAGTTTTGTGCCAAGTTTCTGGTCTACAAAGAACTAAATTCAGCGTCTTATACTTTCTTTTAGAAAGCTATTCTGTTTTGAGCTTAATCTTTTCATCCTCTCTGCGAGAGTTATTTTGATTGTATTCAAAAGTATAATCTCTTTTGTAAACTGTATTTGGCCTAGTTAAGGCTTTGTTCCTCAAAGGCTCGACTGCACTGAGTCGTTTTGAGAAGTTGAGAGTATTGTCAAGTTTGTGACAGTAAAATACTCTTGAGGAAAATTGTAATCAGTTGATTATAGTGAAAAGTCCTTCAGGAACGAAGAGACTAGATGTAGCTACCAGTTGGTGGTGAACTAGTATAAATCTCTGTGTCTCTTCCTTTACTGCTTTACATTTATCTTTACCTTGCTTAGTAAAACAAGTTTGCATCCGGTTAATTTCTCTGCATCCGATATACAAACAGTTTTGAAAAATATGTGTTCGAAGTGTTTTTTACGTAAAGTTTGCTAAAAGTTTTTAACACAATTCAACCCCCTTCTTGTGTTCACGTTCAGTTGGTACCAGAGCTCGGACTCTTGTTTGAGCACTTAACAGTGTTAAGAGAAAAGATCCTATACTGTAAACATGTCTACTGAAGGTGGTCATATGAACCGTCCTCCTCTATTCGATGGAGAAAAATTTGATTACTGGAAAGATAAGATAAAAGCTTTCTTTGAGACACAACAACTTGAGTTGTGGGATATAGTTCAAAGTGGTTACATTCCTCCCACTAATCCTCGTGGTGTTGCTATAGCCAGAGAAGATTGGAATGATGAGCAGAAAAAGAGATATCAAATCAATCAAAAAGATAGATTCATTCTTATCTTGCTATGACAGAAAAAGAATACGATAAATGTGACAAATTTGATACTGCCAAAGAAATCTGGGACTCACTTGTTTTATCTTACGAAGGCTCTTCCCAAGTAAGAGAAACCAAAGCTAGCATGTTGGTTCGCCAATACGAGTTGTTCAAAATGGAAGATGGTGAAAGCATTGAAACTATGTTTGGAAGATTCCAAACACTTGTTCATGGGTTACAGGCCCTTGGAAAAATTTACACTACACCTGACCATGTTAGAAAGATTTTAAGAAGCTTGACTAAGTAGTGGAGACCCAAGGTCACTGCTATTTAAGAAGCTAAAGATCTAAATGTCCTACGACTTGAAGATCTTATGAGTTCGTTGAAAGCTCATGAACTTGAGCTAAACGAAGAAGAACCTATCAAAAAAGGCAAGTCTATTGCTTTGAAAGTCGCTTAACATAAAGCTAGTTCTTCCAAAGCCTTTCAGGCTGAAGGAGAAGAATCAGAAGATGAAGCTTCAGAAGGAGATGTTGATACATCAGAAGATGAGCTTGCATTTATATCCAGAAAGATACAAAGAATGTGGAAGAAGAGAAACTTCAGGAGGAAGTTCCAGAAGAAAGATACTAAGGACAAGAAGGAAAGCAAAGACAAAGACAAAGCTCAAGTCATTTTCTATGAATGTAAAAAGCCTGGACATTTCAAGTCTGAATGTCCTAATCTTAAGGAGAAGCCCACAAGAAGTTCTTTCAAGAAAAAGAAGAAAAGCCTCATGGCTACATGGGAAGATCTAGATTTATCCTCATCTGAGGAAGATAATGAAGAAGAAGCAAATCTCGCTCTCATGGCAAACACTGATCTTGACTCAGAAGAAGAAGTTGAAGAAGTAATAGTATATGATTCCTACTCTGAACTTCAACTTGCATTCGATAATCTTCTTAAGGACTCTGCCACTCTCTCTGTTGAGTATAAGAATTTGAAAAAGAAATTTTTAAAATTATCACAAGACTTTCAAGCTTTAAACAAAGAAAAATATGTACTCAATAAAGAGAACTGGCGAAACTAAAATCAGCATCGATGGATAACGCCGCCGCTAATAAGCAACCAGAAGCTGAGAGCTCTCAAGCTGAAAGCTCTAAAGTTATAGGCAACCTTAAATGCAAATAAAATGATTATGAATATGCATTTCAAAAGTTTCTTACAGAGAGTGTAACTCGAAGCAAGCAAGCATCAATGATTTGGGGTGTCAGTAAAACGACAACTCATGGTCTTGGTTATATATTAGATGAACCTCCTTTAGAAAATGATTCAACATCTGATAAATCTAATAATCATAGTAAATGCTTGCATTGTACTTACTGCAATAAACCTGGTCATTTGAAAAGTGTATGTACTATTTTTAAAACTGTGAAGGATAAGTTTCCTTCAAGAACTAACAAGAAAGGACCCAAAAAGATATGGGTACCTAAAGATAAAATAGTCTATGTTGCAGACATGCTTAGCAACAAAGTCAACACACCTATCTTGGTACATAGACAGTGGATGCTCGCGTCACATGACGGGAGAAAAGCATATGTTCCAAGAACTAAGGCCTAAAGAAGCTGGATTCGTTGGTTTCGGAGGAAACCAGAAAGGTAAAATAGTTGGAATTGGTCGCATTGGTAAAGGCTCTCTTCCCTCTATTGATAATGTACTGTATGTTGAAGGACTTAAACATAACTTATTAAGCATAAGTCAATTATGTGACAATGGTTATAAAGTCATCTTTATAGAAACTGGATGTCTAGTAAAAAGCAAGAAAGACGGCTCTATTTTCTTTACTGCTAAGAGGAAACAAAATATTTACAAAATTGATCTCTCTGAACTTGCAAAACAAGACGTCAAGTGTCTCATATCTGTTGACGAAGAACAATGGATTTGGCACAAGAGATTGGGTCATGCCAATTTGAGATTAATCTCAAAACTAAACAAGCACAGTCTTGTCAGAGGCTTACCAAATCTTAAGTATCAATCTGATGCTCCTTGTGAGGCATGTCAAAGAGGAAAACAAGTTAAAACTTCTTTTTATTCAAAAAATGTTGTTTCAACCTCTAGACCACTTGAGCTTTTGCATCTTGATCTTTTTGGCCCAACTAGGACAACCTCTTTAACTAAAAAGAAATATGGGTTAGTCATTGTTGATGATTTTACTAGATGGACATGGGTTAGATTCCTTGCTCACAAAGATGAGTAGGGATGGCAATTTCCACCTGTGTGTGGGGATCCCCATGGGGACCACCCCATTCGGGGCCCCGCGGGCTCGGAATTTTTCCCCGCGGGGACGGGATGGGGGATAAAATCGCCCCGCAGCCGATTCGGGGATGGGGACGGGGATCACACCCCCCGCCCCGTGGGGTCCCCGCCCCGAACATATTACATAGCTATCCCTAAAAAATACATATATATGTATTATAATGATTGGTTTTTTGGTCTTTTTATGTCTTTTTTTAATTTTTAAAAACTATAATGGTTTTAGTAAAATAAAACAAAAGAAAGGTCATCACTCATCATATTCACAAATCATGATCATAATGACTTCACATGTTGGACTAGACATGGAAAATTTATTTTGATATTGTAATTTTGAAACTTTTTCACACTTTTATATTTTTTTTCAATTTTATTGAATTTCAGTATTTTTTTTTATTTTTTTAAATTTTCGGGGTCCCCGTGGGGACCTGCGTGGATCCGTGAGGACGGGGATGGGGGAGAAAAACTCCCCATGGCGGGGATCGGGGACGGGGACGGGGAAAAATCTGGGGGGCGGGGCGGGGAGCGGGGGAGTACTCCCCGGTACCGCCCCGCCCCGTTGCCATCCCTAAAGATGAGTCATACAAGGTATTTACTGTATTCTGCAAAACAGTTCAAAATGAAAAAGGAATTTGTATTTCTTCTATTAGAAATGATCATGGGGGAGAATTTGAAAATGAAAGCTTTCAAAAATTTTGTGATGATAATGGTATCTCCCACAATTTCTCCTCTCCTAGAACACCTCAACAAAATGGTGTTGTAGAAAGGAAAAATAGGTCCCTCCAAGAAATGGTCAGGACCATGATCAATGAAGCTAACATTGCAAAACATTTTTGGGCAGAAGCAGTAAACACAGCTTGTTACATTCAAAATAGAATATTTATTAGACTTATTTTGAAGAAGACTCCATATGAACTGTTGAAAGGAAAAAAACCAAACATATCATATTTTCATTCATTTGGTTGTTCGTGTTATATTTTAAATACTAAGGATCAGCTTGGTAAGTTTGATTCAAAAGCTGACAAAGGAATATTCTTGGGATATTCTGAAAGATCCAAAGCTTTTAGAATATACAATAAAGAAACTATGACAGTGGAAGAATCCATTCATGTCAAATTTGATGACAAGAAGCCTGACACAGCCATGTCAGAGCTAGATGAATTATTTTCAGACTTAAATATAGGTGATACTAGAAATAGTGAACCTACATCTTCATCGTCCGGTGGTGACCAGACACAAGAATCTTCAGAAGCTGAAGCCAGAAAAAGCTGGAAGTACAAAACTAATCATCTTAAAGATCAAATCATAGGAAAACCTGGAGATAGAGTAAGAACCAGATCCTCTTTTAAAGAGCATGCAGATATGGCACTACTCTTAGAAATGGAACCTAAAACGATTGATCAAGCATTGAAAGATGAAGGTTAGATTCTGGCCATGTAAGAAGAAGAAGAGTTGAATCAGTTCCAAATAAATTATGTATGGAAGCTAGTTACTCTACCAGAAGACAAGCAAGCCATTGGAACTAACTGGGTTTTTAGAAACAAGCTTGATGAAGATGGAAATGTTGTGAGAAACAAGGCAAGATTGGTCGCTCAAGGTTACTCACAGGAAGAAGGTATTGATTTTACTAAAATATTTGTACCTGTTGCAAGGTTGGAAGCTATACGCATTTTACTTTCATTTGCTGCACATCATGATATAATTCTTTATCAAATAGATGTGAAAAGTTCTTTCTTGAATGGTTTTATAACTAAGGAAGTGTTTGTAAAACAACCTCCTGGATTCGAAGACATTGAATTTCCAGAACATGTCTTCAAGCTTAAAAAGGCCCTGTATGGTCTTAAGCAAGCTCCCAGAGCTTGGTATGAAAGACTGAGTACATTTTTGATGAAAAATGGTTTTACCAGAGGTCTAGTAGACACTACTCTTTTTAGAAAAACATCCAACAAGCACTTTATAATTGTTCAAATATATGTTGATGACATTATTTTTGGAGCTACTAATGAAAGCCTTTGCAAAGAATTTTCTAAGCTAATGCTGGCTGAATTCGAGATGAGCATGATGGGTGAACTAAAGTTCTTCCTTGGAATTCAAATCAAACAATGCAATGATGATATCTATATACATCAAAGCAAATATATCAAGGAATTGCTAAAGAAATTCAAAATGGTGGATTGCAAACCTATGTGCACTCCTATGCATCCCACGTGCATTCTTGGTAAAGATGAAACTGGTAAAAAGGTAGATCAGAAGATGTACAGAGGCATGATTGGATCTCTACTTTAACTTACAACATCAAGAACTGATATTATGCTCGTGCATACTGTGTGCTAGATTTCAATCAGATCCTAGAGAATCACACTTGAGTGCTGTTAAAAGAATCTTGAGATATTTGCAAGGATCTACTAATCTTGGTTTGCTTTATAAGAAATCAAAAGATTACAAGTTAGTAGGTTTTGGTGATGCTGACTTTGCTGGAGATCGAATTGAAAGAAAAAGCACAAGTGGAGGCTGCCAATTCCTTGGAGCAAATCTTGTGTCTTGGTCAAGCAAAAGGCAAAGCACGATTGCACTCTCAACAGCAGAAGCTGAATATATTTCAGCAGCAAGTTGCAGCTCTCAACTTCTGTGGATGAAATATCAACTTGAAGATTATCTGATAAAAGAGAGTAACATTCCTATGTTTTGTGATAATACTTCTGCAATCTATCTTACTAAAAAATCCCATATTGCATTCACGAGCCAAGCACATTGAGATTAAGCATCATTTTATAAGAGACTATGTTCAGAAGGGTATTTTTGAAATAAAATTTGTAGACACTGATCATCAGTGGGCTGACATATTTACAAAACCCCTTGCTGAAGATAGATTCAATTTTATAAGAAGAAATTTAAATTTCCATCTTATAGAAGAATGATTAATCTCAGCGTCAGATGATATGCATCATCTCAGCATCTGGTATAACATAAGCATGTATACTTGTAAGCATTTTATTTGTCATGTACATCATAACTCAACGTCTGGTGAATCGGTTGCGTGCGTCCGAGCACGCACACACGTGTCACACGTGTAAAGGACTTAGGCGTCTCATCACATCTCACTGAGTCATGATTATTTATGTTTTTTGATAAAATCTTTTTACTTGATTTTACTTTTCTTTTGGCGTCTTCATTTAATGAAAAGGCGAATCTTCATTTTCTTTTCTTTTTGATTTAATTTATTTTGGAAATGCGAAGCGGTTTTTGAAAAAGGACTGTACCATTTTCTATCAACTTTCCCACTACTCCACATTTTTTCGCTCCATCACTTCACTCTGTTTCTACTTGCAAAACTTTTCTCTCTCTCTCTCTCTCTCTGTGTGATTTCAAACCCTAAAACCTCCATTACCCGTTCTGCAACTGCTACCATGGCCGACAGAAAGGTTGGACAATATACTGCTGCTTTCGATGTCTTCTCAGAGGCAAAACTCATGAATGAAAACAGAATTGATTTTGAGAACTTCAAGCTCTATGGTTTTGATTTTGAAGAAGGTTTGGAGAAACTAGGCTGGAAAAATTATTTTATCTGGGAACCAGTTGATGTACTGAGCAATGCTATAAAGGAGTTCTGGGGGAACGCTTACCTACTTCCGGGAGAAATTATAGAAGGACACATCAGAGGCTTCAAATTACGCTTCACCATCAACTCTATCGCTCAGACCATCAAGTGCCCTTGTGAAGGAATCAGTTACCATGCTAACTGGGTTGACGCTTACAGAGGACTGGAAAACGTCAACGAAGCTCTGTTCAAAAACTATCGTGAGTTGAAGAAGAAAAACATAACTCCCACTGCCAAAGACTTGAAAAGCCACTACAGAGTATTGCACAAAATCATCGCTAAGAGCGTGATTCTGAAGGCTGGTTCAAGCGACATAGTGAACTACGAGGAAAAGTTCATCATGAAAAACTATATGGATGGGACGAAAATCAACCTGCCAAGGTTGATTATCAATAATCTTATAAATGCTCTTGTCTTCTTAAGGAAGAGTGTTGATAAAAAGAATATCGTCAAGGTTATCCCTTATGGAGTTCTTCTCTCCATAATGATGATTAAAGATGGTATTGTGAGAAAGCTTGCTGACTCTACCAACAAAGAAGAAAAAGATAAATACTTTGGTGTTGGTGTTATTGTTCGTCCTGAAGTTTTTGGAGTCAACAGTCTAGTCAGAATGCAGTTGATAATTGACTCTATGATTAAGAAGGTGAAATTAGAGCAACAAGAAGGAGAAGCTGAAAAGAAAACCACCAGAAGCTCAATGGCTGGTGTGAAGAGACATGATGAATCCCCTATAAGGGAGACAAGAAGAATGAAACAGAAGGTGGCTCCTGCACCTAGTGTTGAGGAACCAGAAGATGAGGATAGAATTCCCATCAGAAAGGTCTTGGAGAAAAAGAATAAGCCAACAGCTGAAAAAGATGCTTCAGCGTCCGGTCAAGGGAAGCAAGTCCCTCCTCCTCCTCTTGCCGTTGTTGCCCCTAGAGGAACAAAAAGAAGGTTGGTTAAGTCTTCTGAGCTTAACCCAAAGGTACTCGACTTTACTGCTGATGAATCAGTATCTATCTTTAATTCTCATGATGTTATTCCTGCACCCCCATTGTCTGTTTCACAACCACAAACTCAAACACAAACCAAGAAAACCAGAATGAGCCTACAACAAACCTCTACCTTCATTTCCTCAAAACCTACCCAAACACCATCCAATACACTCAACCTTGACCTACCATAAATTTCCTCAAATACCTCACTGACTACATACATTTCCAAACTTCACTCTCACCCCTTTAACCTATTATTCAAAGTACCTCCCATCAATCCTTTCAAACCCTACACACCTAAAACCTATACAATCACCAAAACCACTCCCACTTCACTCACCCTTACCCACGAACCTACAGACTTCGATGGAAGGAAGAATGTCTCGTGCATTAACAAACCACGGTTTGTTAAGTATGAGTCATATCACCGCATCTACAATCGTCCTTCTACATGGCATTTGAAAACCTTCACCTCTGGAGTTGCCAGACTGGAGATTGCCTCTCCCATGAATGCTACCTTCAAGGATGGAGAAGACCATTTTCAGATGTCATTCAAAGGAAGATTAAGACCAGAACCTGGTAGCAGAGCAATTCTTTTCTCTGTTGACCTTCCAAAATCCCTACCTCAAACTGAACCTCTCACACTGGAGGAGTGTGGAAGATGGATTACAGATGAAGAAGCTACTTTCATGGCACACTGTCTTGAAATGAAGAAAATTGAAGTTATCAGACAGTTCAGAGATCCTTCTTCTCAGATTCAGAAGATTGTGCCAGATAGACAAAGGTGGCTACCTTGGTCTATCCCTGGGAAGAGGAAAGAACCTGCTCCTGGCAAGCTGCCATTCAGTAAGATCGGACTCATAGAGTATGAGAAGGCTCCCAAGAAGTATAACCTTAAAGAATTCTCTAAGCTTCCGATTGCCAAGATCACTGAGGATCATGCCAGAAGGTTTTACCTTAGTTCTCTGAAGGAAGATGAATGGGGAACTGGCTCCTCAAACTGCTGCAATGCCGAGAAAGCCACAATTCCAATAGTTGGCACTATCTACAAAGTTACTGACATCAATTTGGGAACTGCCTACTTTGATGATACGTTCAGGTGTTCAGTAATCATGTCTCTTGACTGCATGAAGACATATGTCCAATGGGCTACTGTGACCAAGCACTTTGACATTGGATTTACTTGGAGTCAATGGTCGGAGTCTTGGAAAGACAAAGCTATGTTACCATGCCTCGTCCCCTTAGTGCTTGCAGAAGATGACAGGGAAAATCTGCGAAGAATATACCTGGCAGAAAATGAAGGACTCTCTTTCGCTTTTGAAGCATTGAGTGCTTTTATCAGAAGAATATGGAGAGAAGATGCTGGAAACAGGTTTGATGCTTTCACTGCTGATGTGCTTCTGCACAGAGAAAATATCTTCATGGATTTGCTGTATCCAGAAGAGGTGGAGAAAAGAAGAAAAATTCAGGCAGAATCTGAGCAGAGAAAACTTGGAACTCTCATCAAATGGTTTATACCAAATGATGAATTCTTTCTAAGAGCTCAATGGAAGAAGGAATTGAGACTGAAGCTATCCAACTGGGTGCTAGCAGAGCATCAGAAGATGAAACCTGCACGATGTCGGTTGGACCTTCTACTTTTACTCCTGCAGTTGAGATGGTCACTATTCCCAAAGCAGAGTTTGAAGAAATGAAGGCCACAAACCTGAAAGTTACTCAGCTGGAAAATGCCCTGAAGTTACTATATGAACGTCTCAACATCCCTCCACCACCTCCACCAAACCCTTAAATTTATTTAATTTTTTTTTTGTGTGATATAAAATATTTTTTTGGTACTCTTATATATATTCATTGTTTTTGCTCTGATTATCTGTTTATATATACCTATATCTGATTATCTGTTTATATATATTCAAATTTTTCTAAGACTTATTTTGACTATGATGTGCTTTACACTCTTTTTGTCTGATGACAAAATGGGGAGTAAAAGAAAAGTTTGATGAACACGTGAAAGTCTGATTATTGACTAATTCACCTCCGATGTTTAAACTCCGATGGATACGCTGAAACAGAAGTATCATGCATATCATTTCATACATAGCATTTGTGTGGTTATTCATTGCTCTAATATCTATAATGCGTTGATATTCATTGATCCAATACTCTAATAATGATCAATAAATTTGGTACAATGAAAATCAGCATCCGATCTCACTTTGTTAAATATATGCTCTGATACATCTACGTATTTTTGCGATCACGTAAATGAATTTGTTTATCAACAATCGCCTTAATACCTTAATTGTTCATATATATCAAAATGGTTGAATTCAGGGGGAGACCGTTGATATTATTTTGAAATTAAATTGTTCATCAACCTTGGATATTTGTCATCATCAAAAGGGGGAGATTGTTGGAACCTAAATGATTGAGAAGTTTAGACCCTCATTAATTTTGATGATAACAAAGTATTTTCAAGAAGAACAATTTATCTTCTAACATATCTTTGAGTGTACAGGTATCAAAACTTCATATATATGTACAAAACACTCAAGGAAGAAGAAGAAATTTACAAAAGAATTGAATACAATCCACTAATGTCAGCATTTGAAATCACTCCAGCGTCTTGCTAACAGCGAGTGTCCAGTAGTGTTACTCTTAGGCACGTGGAATACTTAATTTCTACGAGCGTCCGTCCTCTGTTCTAAGCGAGCGTCTGATCTCTTTAATGAAGCACGTGATAATCACGTTTTTGCTCTTAGTCTCAGACTGTTCTGGAACGAAATTCGAATTTGATCTTGTGCGCTCATTTTGATGTACGGGGAAGCAAAGGTGACACCTTTAGCATAAGACAAAAATCGTACAAGACAGTTGCAAATAGCAGATAGTACGAAAACGGTAATGTGTACTATTCTGATATTCCCTGGAAAGGAAGAAAATGACTACATTTCAAATTACCCCACTCAATGGAAATGAGCTATTTTTACTGCAACGGTAATATCCTTGAAGACTCCTATAAATACCCCAAGGTATTCATTGGAAATAGTTGGAAAAACTGTGAAGAAACTTTATTCTGAAAGCAATATTACTCAAGTGAGCCATCAAGTTTCGTGCCAAGTTTCTGGTCTACAAAGAACTAAATTCAGCGTCTTATACTTTCTTTTAGAAAGCTATTCTGTTTTGAGCTTAATCTTTTCATCCTCTCTGCGAGAGTTATTTTGATTGTATTCAAAAGTATAATCTCTTTTGTAAACTGTATTTGGCCTAGTTAAGGCTTTGTTCCTCAAAGGCTCGACTGCACTGAGTCGTTTTGAGAAGTTGAGAGTATTGTCAAGTTTGTGACAGTAGAATACTCTTGAGGAAAATTGTAATCAGTTGATTATAGTGAAAAATCCTTCAGGAACGAAGAGACCAGATGTAGCTACCAGTTGGTGGTGTACTAGTATAAATCTCTGTGTCTCTTCTTTTACTGCTTTACATTTATCTTTACCTTGCTCAGTAAAACAAGTTTGCATCCGGTTAATTTCTCTGCATCTGATATACAAACAGTTTTGAAAAATCTGTGTTCGAAGTGTTTTTTACGTAAAGTTTGTGAAAAGTTTTTAACACAATTCAACCCCCCTTCTTGTGTTCACGTTCATTTACCAACACCCCATAGCTCACAAAAAAAATCCCCGAGCCCCACTTTCGGGCGGCAGCAAGTAGAGAACCGCTAAAGGCATTCTTTGAAAGATTTTGCAGAGAAGCAATGATAGAATTGTGCATTAAGGAAAATTTGGACCTCTTCACTTTTGAGGAAGCATTAGCCCTAAGATCACTCAAATTTTCTCTAACGATGGCTCCACCTTAGAAAATAGAGGAAATATTGTTGAGAATTGTAGTATTTACAAAGCAAGCAGAGAAATTAGAAATTAAATCAGAGCAAGGAACACAATATCGAAGGAGCTATCTCCTGCAACAAAAGACTCTCCCTCAGAAATTCAAAAGAAAAAGGTATAGGAAAAATGGAAAAGTATAACAGGTATACCCCATTAGGAACTTTGTAGGGGAAATCCTTAAAGAAACTAGGCACATTGAGTTTTGGGGAATCCCCAGGCCTCGGATGTTGCGAAGGGGACGACGTCGGGGCACAAAACAATGATGTAACTTCCACAAATATTTTAGTATTATTTTATTTTTTAAGATGATAACAAATTTTAAATCAATTAAAATATTAAAAGTGATAACTATTTTGAAATAAACAATATATATAATAGAAATTGTATGAAAAATCATAAACCTGGTCTATTATATTTATTAGTTATTATAGAAAATTTAACAAACACTTTGAAATTTATCAGTTAGCTTATCAATTATAAGCTTTTGACTATAAAATGTTAGTTATCAGTTAACTTACAAGCTATCAATTATTTTTTGCCAAACATTTGAGTTGATATCAAGCCTAAAAGTCATTTTCGATAAAAGTAGCTTTCTGGGGGTAAATGTGTTGGACTCTTTCCTTGCCATGGCGTCAAAATTTCTCAACTTTAAGTCGGGCTATGTGCCATTCAAGTATCTTGGGCTTCCTATTGGTGCTAGTCCTCAGAAGTATGCTAGTTGGCATACGATGTTAGATGTGCTGCAAAGTATGCTTTGTTCATGGAGGAACATGTATGTCGGCTTTGGGGGAGGTAGTCCTTATTAATTCAATCTTGAGTAGTATTCATATATTTTATCTTTCTTACCTTAGGATGTTAGTTAAGGTATAGAGAGAGGTGGTCAAAATTCAACATGGGTTCCTTTGGGGAGGGTCAAGGGATGGGGATAAAATTTATTGGGTAAAGTGGTTTGTTGTTTGTAAATCCGAAAGTGAAGGGAGGCTTGGAGTGGAGGAGCTTAGATTAACGGACCAAAGTCTGTTAGGCAAGTGGAGGAGGTGCCTTCTACTTGGGTAGCTAGAGGTATGGAGGGATGTATTGGTGGCGAAGTATGGTGAGGGGTGGTGTATGATCGAAACTTAGGGAGATTGAGGATTCCTCATGGTCCTCAGCCTCATGGAGAGATATTTGTTTGGTAGTGTATGCAGGGGTTTAGAGGGAGACTAGTTCTCGAAGTCGGTGGTTAAAATTTAGTCTGATGTGTGATTGGGTCCATCTCCTTTGAGTCAGGTGTTTCCGAGACTATTCTCTATCTCCTTACAAAAGGAATCTCTAGTGGTGGAATTAGGCACTTGATATGTGGTTGGGTCCATCTCCTTTGAGTCAGGTGTTTTCGAGATTATTCTTTATCTCGTTACAAAAGGAGTCTCTAGTAGTGGAATTTGGCACTTGGGTGGACGAAGTCTGGGTGCGAGAGTTTAGTAGAAGGAGAAGTTGGTTGCTTGTTTGGCAAAAGGACTCATTAAGTGACCTGACTCAGGTGCTTGCTTCGGCTTCCTTTACACATGCATATGATAGGTGGTGTTGGGTGGCTAATAATGGATGAGTCTTCTCAGTGAAATCTGCCTACTCCTATTTGTCTGCCAAATGTCTTTTACAGTTAATGTACAATATGATCTAGGGATCTCAGTTATGGACATACAATGGAGGAGCTATGCACCTTCGAAGGTAATTGTTTTCTCTTGGAAACTCTTGTGGAATAGCATCCTGACCAGGGAGAACCTATTTCGAAAGGGTGTACTAGGGGACACTAATGCTATTTCTTGTGTGTTATGTGAGGCTTTCCGGGAGTCAACGTCTCCTTTGTTTGCGCACTATGAGTTATCTATTTGTGTATGGTATGGCGTGTTTAGGTGGTTAGGGTAGGTTCTGGTTACGCCACCTAATTTGATCCACTTATTCTCTATTTCCTGCTCTTTTAGTACTTTAAGTAGGGGGAAGAAGGAGATGGCTTTGATCTGACATTCTGTGTTATGAGGATTTGGCAGATTCGAAATGGATGCATCTTTTTAGGGAATGAGCATAATTTGTCACAGGTAGTGGATCATATTAAATTGTTATCATGGAAATGATTTCTGGCTAGGGCGGGTAAGAGACATTGTCTTTTCTATGAATGAAATATTGATGTGTTGGCTTGTATTGCTAGGAGGTAGCCCCCTTTGTGTATGGTAGTGTTATATGTATTTGTTTAGCTTTGGGGTTGACTATTGCCCCTATTCCCTTGCTCTACTTGATATATTGGAATGAAATAGCTCTTGCACTCTCTTTTTAACATATACTTTCTTTTGTTGTTAAAAACAATTAACTTCAGTATAAGTTTTACAACCATGGCATAAGCATTTATTATTTTTAATTAGCTTATGATGGCTATCATAGAGTTATATACAACGTTTATATTAGAATATGTAAATAATCTTTTATTTTTAGAATTTGTATAGAAGATACTCTCTTAATTTGTATAGGAGATACTTTCTTAATTTGTTTAGGAGATACTCTCTTAAACCCAAATTCTAAGATGGTATCAGAGCCTATCGAGATCTGTTGGGCCACCCGCAGATGTTCAGTCCTGCAAACTTCACGCTCCAGATGTCTATTCCTAGATGTGAGGGGGTTTGTTAGAAGTCCCACATGGAAAAATGAGATGGCCTGATTAGTGGTTATAAGTGGGGGGCAACCCTCACCCTATGAGCTAGCTTTTGGGGTTGAGTTAGGCCCAAATCCAAATTCTAATAGTTTATTAGAAAAATTATGGATTTTTGATATTTTCTTATAGGCTTAAATATAATTTTTGTCCCTGTAAATATAGAGGTTTTTGTTTTTCGTCCTTGCAAAAATATTTTATTGTTTTTCATCCCTGCAATTTTCTTAACTTTGTTTTTGGTCCCTAAAAAAATTACTTTTGCTTTTCGTCCCTATAATATATATATATATATATTATTTTGGAATTTATTAGGGAGAAATAAAATAGAACTAACCTGTAGTCCTTATATTCTCCATATTTCAGGGACTAAAATCACATTGGTCTCTAATTTCGAGGACTAAAACTAAACATGAAAAAATATTACGAGGACTAAAACAAAACAACAAGGATCAAAAGCAAAAATTCTTATATTGCAAGGATGAAAAACAAAAAAAATAATTTATAGGGACGAAAAACAGAAGTCTTTATAATTGCAGGGACAAAAAACATATTTAAGCCTTTCATATAAATTTATAATTTTTAAGCATAATTATTTATTATTTATTGTTATTTTGCAAATTATATGACCAACGTCGGCAGTCGTAATTCGAATGATTATAGACTATCTTTATTACAATATAATAATAATCAAGATATGAAATTAATATAACAAAAATATTAATCTAACAATCAACAAAAAAGAACAAGTACAAATATAAAATTGAGGTACCCATTTTATGATAAGCTTACCTTCCGTTTTTGTTCCTTTAGTGGGCCTTGTATTTTCGGCAATTGCAATAACGACCGTTCTTACACTTAAGAACGTGTTCTTATTTTTCTAATTGTTGGAGTACAATGACATGGATAACAATGAGGAGAACGGTTCTCCCAGGCGAACACCCAAAAACTTGTTCTTATCAATAAGCGGGGACAATTATGGGACCCATTAAGAATAAATAGAAATATAAATAATAAATGAGGTCAACTGTGAGACTCACTTATTAAGAACAAAAAATGAGTTTTTTTATTGGAGTGAAAAAGAAGTTCGACTCTTATATTCAATGTGGTATCAAAGGGCTCACAAAATGAGAGATAAGAACTCAACTATGGTAATTTTATTTCATTGGAGTTGCTCTGACTCTTTTTTCTAAATTAAAAAAAAACTAATCTATATGTAGAAAAATATATGTTACTATGAATAGAATTAAATATAATATGAGTAATGCTAGTTGTTCTTGACTTGTAACTTGGTCATGCCCAAAAAATTGGATCTGGAATATGCATGTGCCAGTGAGAAATTCTGCCCGACTTTGTACCTTCTAGTCGTTCAAAACGTTTCAAAGATAATCTTTTCAATGTGTCCCTATATAATTTTATATATTATATCTCGCCAAAAGTACATACAATCATCAAAGTCTTTTAATGCCTACCGTCAATTTTATTTTAAAAAATATATATGCTGACTAGATTTTGACAAATAAACATATTTCTAAGTTATGACTTTGAAAAATTTCCAAGGATGTTGGATTCTCGGAGGAAGAATCACATGTTGATATTGTTCTAGTGGGAGATGGAATCTTTTCTCTTTCTCATTTTGTTTTCTATGGCAATGGAATCTAATTCAGCAATGGTGGGCGATGGAATATGCAACTTGGACTTCGATTTTCGTCCTTAGAATTGGAGCATCTTCATGGAAATGATGAATGGATCTCATTGCATAAACTTTATTTACTTTTTTCGCTTTTCGGCTATGAGTTGTTTCCAACTTGGGAATTTTGTTTCCTCAAAAAAAAAAAAAAAAAGAAATACTTTGGGAATTTTGTAATGACTTTTCAACATTGATGTTAAATTGATGGTTATCAAATATAAGTGCAATACACAGATGCTCGTAAATATAAAAAAAAATATAAATTTTTAAAAGTAATAAGAGAATAATTTAATCGATAAATAAATATTTTAATGATAATAAAAATATAGTTGTTTGATGGTTTTAATTTAGAAATTAATGTAATTAAAAGAATATTTTAATTGACAATTTATAAGTACTTAATTATGTTTTTTCTCAGTGGGAAAAGATATTTCATTATGTTTAATTTTGATTGAAAAATTAAGTATTGGATTACATAAATGAAACCAAATAAATTTCATTTACTTGAATGACTAGTTAAAGAAGAAAAAGTTGCGTCAAAAATAAAAAGGAATAAATATTAATTTTGATTTAATATAAAAAATCATAAAAATATGTGTCACAAAATAAGAAAAAGCGGAGACTGTGTGCTAAAAAGAGCACTATAATTAATCATATTTGTATTCAATTACATAATATAAGATATATATAAAATTAATTCAAAATTTAAAGTAATTATTTTAAGTGATAAGACATTTTTTTCGCTTAAATGAAATTCAATTTTCTATATCTAAAATTTGAATTGAATACCATTTTTTCAAAATCAAAATATATAAAATTATTTATTAATTGATTATTCAATTATTTTAACAAGTATATATGCATTCACAAAGAAAAAAAGACTCCCACACGATTCATATATGACAAGTAGTCCACTTCGATACATGTCGACTTGCACGTTTTTTCCAACGTTTGGTGAACAAGAATGAAGAATCTCCATTAAGAATTTGTTTAAATAAAAAAAAAACACAGTTTTTGCATAAATTTCGTTCATATACCTAAGTCTCATACATAGGATTAGGATGGAGACTCCCCAACATCGTTTTCGTGGATTTGTCATCTCTTTTATGAAAGGGCATTTTCATAAAAATAGTGCGTGCAAGGACATTTTCCGTCATTATCTTAGGTGTTGAAATCAATTAGTTCATTTTTTATCCTTTTTTTGGCTTAATATATATGGAATTGTTGCCGCACACTAGGCACAATTAGACAAATTGGTGTGGCACGAGCAATTCATTCCCTCTTGTCATCAATACTTAAATACTGGGGTACATTGGGTTGGAAAAATTAATTATTTTGGGTAAATTTTTTTGCATGAATCTTGTGCTTTTGAGGGAGTGAATTGAATAAGACAGAAATGTCTTTTTAATTAGTAAAGTATTTCTATTGGTCGATACCTATCAAGTGGAGGAAGAGGAACAATTCTATCCCTATAAAAAATCATACAAATATTAATATAATAATAGAACTATATTGAAGTGTTAGGAGGTACTTTCCATCTATCAATCAAAGAAAAGAGCCAATGAGATGTAGGAAATGAAAGAACATTTGATGAGATTGGCGAGAACGTCTCCTATTATATTACATCAGTCTCGTGCAAACAACTTTTGGGATACGGATTTGGTGCGGCTCAGAATCACACAGTTTTTCACTCTCAGTTGATTGGAGCGATCTTATCGAGATTAGACAACTCATCTTTTAATTTTGGTAAATTAAATACAAAATTCGTAAATAAAATATGGACCGTCTGATCTCAATCGAGACAGAAATTGTTTGACTACGAGGTTTCCAACAGTAGGAAATCCATTTCCCAATTTTTGTACATGTGAAATAAATAATCGAGAATCTTTGAATCAAATATAAATTAAAGGTAAGAAATTTCTCAACTACTTGTTTTAAGCTGTGAATATTAGCC
This sequence comes from Calophaca sinica, assembly GCA_037113605.1. Taxonomy (NCBI): domain Eukaryota; kingdom Viridiplantae; phylum Streptophyta; class Magnoliopsida; order Fabales; family Fabaceae; genus Calophaca; species Calophaca sinica. Next base: position 16,622,283 of record CM073737.1, read on the forward strand.
AAAATTCATGAAAATCTATTACGAAAAATAAACTCTTAGACGCACGGTCGTGGAGATTACAAGGCGATTAAGACAATCACCTTAAGATCCAACATCATTGAGTGGTTGTGACAATGTGTATATACTAGGTAGTAGAGATCATGGTAAACTACCTAATTACCTAATGACATGTACCTTCCAATCCTTTATTTTTTTGGACATGTACCTTCCAATGTGTCGACACAAAATATCAACCCTTGATAGAGTGGGTTGAAAAGTTGGATTAGAAGTGACCCAAGAAATTGTAACAATTTGGAAGGAATGAATTACTTTGTTGTTGAATATTTGACTACAATATTCTGATATGCCTCGATTGTATGAATGCAACTGAAAAATTTGATAACCAAAATAATTATGAATCAACTTGCACATCTTTCTATTCCTAGTCAAGTAAAAACAAAAGAAAAAAATAAATATGTATATTTCCACTTGCATCCCTTATTCCCTTTATATCACATATATGGTATTCTGTCCAAATCAATTTTAAGTCTTCCAACACAGGACCACACATTGTTGCCATTTAAAAAAAATGGACCACACTTTGTGCTACCGAAATTAATTTAAATGGAGCCGACATGATTTAGAAACTAATTTGAGATGCTTAGCCAATCTAAGCCTTCAAATTTATCATTAATTCTTTGTCTCACTTTTATAACGTGATAGATACTTCAGACTTTCCCAATATATGCACACACTCAATTAAAAAAACTCACATGTATTTCCAACAAACATACCATAAAAATGCAAATTTTATTCCACTGAGAATGCACAATTGCATCAGCTTGCATAATTCTCTAAAATTTGTACAAAAAGTTAACAAATCACGTTTGCTTGCCTACATACAAGACATGATTGTAGCCCTTAAAACACTGCAGCTTTTAGTCTCCTTCCCAACTCCTTTCTGTAAAAAAATAAAAAACAATTGTTAGCACAACATCCAATAAATTAATGTTTCCTATTTCACAAAACTAAAAGGTTAATGAATGATTATTATTTATTTAATTAATTTTACCTTATGAGTTTCCTATCAAAGCCTGAAGCAGCCAAGAGCCCTCTATTCTCTTCAGCCCTTCTGACTAAATAAGGCATAATCATCTCTACTGGTCCAAATGGCATATACTTGCTAACTTGAAACCCTGCATTGCTCAAACCAAAGGAAAGTGCATCTGACATTCCATATAGCTGTGCAAATTCCAGCTTGTGGTTCACTTTTCCAATCCCTACTTCATATGCTTTTGCAGCAGCCAATTTCCCTACACATCATTCCATTTTTCACAATCATATTAGGCACACGAATTGATATGTTGATTTTTCTAGTATTATTATAATTAAAGTTTTAAATTGCGGTCGCGATTCTTGATATTGCGAGAATCGCCGTCAAATGCGTTGATGCGGCCTCAGTCGTAGTCGCATTAAAACCTTGATTAAAATCAATAAACCATATGAAAATGAATATAGAATGCTGAATTGTGTATATCTAAGTACCTGATTCAATATTGTGGGTAGCAAGAACAACAGAACCAGGTCCATTGGCAATCTTCTCAAGCAAAAAAGATGAGCAATCATTGAAGCAATTGTGTGTATCCTGAATGGTATTGTGAATTGGGGAAGCATAACCAAAAGACTCAGCCAATTTACTTTCTGTAGACATGTAAGCACCCCTAACCAATTTAAACCCCATTGGAATTCCCATTTTATCTGCAGCCTTTGTTGTCAAAAACAACCTCTCCTTAGCATCTTTCAAGTAAGTTTGAATAGTTCCAAACACAATAGGGTTATCATCCTTGTTGTGAATTATAGCAGAAGAGTATGTGAAGTAATCAATAGCTGGCTGAACTGAAGTGTGTTCTGCATCAACCAACAAAGGCATGTTGGCATGCACACATTTTTGGCAAAGTTCTTGTAGTCTTTGGTTTGCTAGTTCAAGATCACTCTCTTCTTCTGGGGTTAGAGGTTCAGGTCTTTTTTGTGTGTGGTACAAAGGACTTGATTTTGAGAAAATTGGTAGGGAATCTTGCTTCCATGGTAAATTGAATGAAGGGTCTTTTTGTTGCCATCTTAGTAGGTCACTGATTCTTTCTAGTAATGCCATTGGGCATATTGCTGTGATTTTCACAATCATAAAGCTCACCTATCACATCAAAATTTAAATTTTACATCTATTAGAAGAAAAAAAAAATGAAAAATTAAACAAATCACATGGTATACCAATTTAATGCAAGCAACTTGACAATGAAAGAATTAAAACTATAGTAAGAAACTGGTAAAAATACATAGTACTTAACCCTACCCCATTTCAAGCACTCTTAACAAAGGTTTTCAAAAAAAAAAAAAAAAAGTCCGCAACTGCAATCTAGGCCGCGACATTATCACTTTTTATGCTGCCACGACCGCAATGCAACAATATTTGAGACCACAAATGTTGCATTTAACCACGGTTATCTCCAATATCAAGAATCGCGATGCGAATTTATCACGTTACCGCAACCGCAATTTGAATTACATGAGATCAAGGTTGTTTCTCCAAAATAGCAACGTCAAATTCTAAACAGAAGTTTCCAATTTTGATTCCCGAGTGCTGACACAATGCCAACCACATTGTCCTTCAGCTGGGGGGACCAACCATATATACGAGACAAAACAAAAGGCAGGCTAGTAGCATGAGCTGAACTGGCATATCAAGTTGTTGTTGTACGAGATTGCTGACACTGATTCATGCACGGTTACACGTACCAACCAACTTGTTGCCAACTCAATTCACAGTCACTCGTTCATAGAAAGCAACAATACACAATTAATCACCCAAAAACCACGCGGTCCCTTGGAAGGTCAAGGCCCACCACACACAACAAAACCATGCGGCAAATTCACTTGCATACATTATTTTATATAATACAATAATACAAAGTTTATGTTTATGTATCGTTAATAAAATAATATAAAAAAGTATATTTTCAAAAGAAAAAAGTTCTTTTGATGAAAAAAGTTCCAATACATTATTAGACCATTTTATTTTATTCTACATAATACAATACTTTTTTTTGAAAGCTACATAATACAATACTAGAAATTCCATTTTGACGTATTGTTAATATATAAAAAAAATTATTTTCATTTTTATTTTCTATTTTCTAATTTCATTTTCTATTTTTTTAATTACAAAAATGTCAATTTTGTTTTCGCTTTATTTTCTATCTTTAAATACACATTATCGAAAGCAAAAAAAAAATTGTAATTTTTTTATTTTTTAATTAAAACTAAATCTAAAAATAAAAATAAAAGAAACAGTCTCTGAAACCAAAACGTGCTCAAATTAAATTTCCACACAAGTTCTATTACGTTGTTAGACCGTTTTATTTAGACCAAACCAACCACTTTTTTTATAATAAAAAATAACTTAAATTATAATTGCAACTGCATTTGGGAACATTGAACATTTTTTTATGATATCAAAAATCACGACGAATAAATCGCTATTTAAAACTTTGACTAATAAAATTAAGGAATTAATTAAAGAAAGAAAGAATGTAAGAGATCTTACCGAAGATGGAGGAAGTGATCTGCTAACATTAACGGTGTGAAGGAACCCATTAAGATTACGGTCACACCCATCGTTATCGTGTGCATCTTCCACACCATACACCAGCATGCCACGTAAGCCAGCGTCGGTAACCGCCCGTATACTCCGGCCAGCGGCGGCAGCGTCTTCACCGGCGCAAAAGTGCTCGTAGAACGTTTTCCGAGTGACGGCCATAGCGGCATCCTTCAACACTCCCATTTGGAAGAGCTTGGACCTCATGACCCACATTCCGAGGTCCACCATGGGCCCCACCGCGGTGGCGTGAAGCACGGCGGAGGATCGGAGGAGGGCGGACGTCGGAACGGCGGAGAACAGCCTCTCGGCATCGTCCAAGTAAAGAGACGCCGCCGGTGGGGGAGTCACGGCAGAGGAGGACGGTTGCTTTTCAAGAAGTGTTGGAGGAGCAACGGTGGCGGCGGCGGAGGCCGGGGAGAGGGAGTGGTGAACGGAGTCAAAGGCCTTTGAGGTTGTGTTGTAACGGAGTTTCTTGAGAATTCTTGGAGGAACAACACGGGTTGCCATTCAATGGTTTTTCACAAAGATGTTTTTTGAGGTTGTTTTTTTTGTTGTGTTGTTTTGAAGAGGTTGTTTTTTTTCTTTTTTTTTTCTTTGGTTTCTCTGAAGCTGCTTGTTTTGTTTTTGGATCAGTGCAAGAAATGCAAGACGTGATGGTTTTTGTTAGCAACGAGGTTAAGGTGGGGGGATATATAGGCATGTTAATGAGGGGTTTGGTTAAGTAAGGAAAAGTACAACACTATACAACGTTAAGTTGAGGCAAGTGCATGGTGTTTTGTCTGATAAGATTAGCGTGCCCAACGTGGCCTAAACTTTTATTTTTAGCCGACATTTTTTGCTTACCCTTATAATAGTTGTATATATATGTATTTTTAATTTCTTTGCTTATATTGATTTTAAAATTAAATAGTAAATTGTTCAAAAAAAAAGTAAAATTAGTAAACTTTAAACTTTTGAATTTAATAGCGTCATCAAAATAAAAACATGTATCTAATCATATTTTACCAAATTGTCATTTTTTTTTTGGACGTGACCATATTGTCATATCATATTTTATAATGGTGGATGTTTTTGTAAACATAACAAAAACAATGAAATATGATTATGCTTTATGTTTAAATATTTTTTTCGTTCATGCAAATATAACAGTTTTTGCTTTTAGTCTCTATAAAAGTTTTTGTTTGTTTTTAGTCCACAAAATATAAGAAAATTTTAATTTCAGTCCTTATTGTTTTGTTTTTAGTCCTTTTACGTAATTTTTTGTTCATGTTGGTAACCGTCTCCGTAATATATGAACCATATCGATTATATTCTCTGAAATATGGATAATATATATATATATATTAAGTCTAATTTCAACATGAAAAAATATTATAGGGACTAAAATAAAACAATATAGAATTTTTTTTTTTACATTTTAAGGACTAAAAACTAAAAGTAGAAACCGATATATTTACATAAACAAAAAAAATATTTATAATGTTTGTATATAATAATTAAAATCTAAAATTTCTACCTATTTATTAAGTTTTGGTATAAAAATAATAATTAACTTAGCTACAAAGGACAGAGTCAAAACTAAGAAAAAAATGTGTTATGTGTTTGTGTTGGGTGGTAAGCTGTGACGTGGTTGCAATGGATGAAATGTGGTCAGAAAAAGGCAAATAAGATGGAGTGAGAAAGAGAGAAACAAGGGAAAGAAGACATATAATATCAGTAAGGGAACGTAGGTGCTAAATTGTAGGGTGAGTATGGGGCATGGGATTCGATTGAGGAGTTATAGTAACATGGTGTTTCTTTCTAATCCACGTAGATATGAGTTGGAGACTTAATTTGGTCCTCATGCTATTAATTTTGATATGATCTTGCTGAGCTGTGTCCAGCATCATCAATTGATTCAGTCAATTTATTTTAAAAAGAAACGGATAAAATAATACGCTTTTATTGTTTTCGCACTTTAACCGGAATCAATCGAGAAGATCTGAATGGTCTACTTATATTATTTAATCTACTACCGCCTATCACTGCTTAGTCAGGTAATTTCTGTTCTAACTTCATTTTTTTTTGGTAGAATCTCTTTTTGAACTTACTAATAAAATCAAGGATTCCGCCGGATTCAAAATAAAAAATAAAAAAAAATCAAGGATTCCGCCTTTAAGATGGAAAATAAAATTATTGAATGCGATCATATGTAAGAGATTATGTCATTATGCATTTTGATGACACAATTTATTGTTGATTTCATTCTAACAAGAACGTTTTGATTAAGCATTTTGATAGACACAATTGATTGTTGATTTCATTCTAAACGAGAACGTTTTGATTCTCTCTCTTTTTACAAATTTTTGGTTAGTAGTCGTCGTGTTGAACAGTTACCGAATTACTAATGAAAATAGAATTAATTTACAATTTAATTATACAATAGTATACCTTCATCCCTTAAAAAAAAGTATATCCTCATTATTAATTTACAATTATTTGATATATTTTTTACTTATTATATTATACTTCTAACTAGGTAGTATACTGGATGTGTTTGTGTAGCAATATTTTTTATTATTTTAATAGATAAATTATATTTAAAAAGTATGACAAAACAAAATTATTAACAATTTGTTATTTTTGCTGCTAAGGTTACCTTTGTAGTGGAGATTGCCTTTGTGGCTAAACCAAACCAATTCAATGATGAGCGTGTTAGTTCGGGTTAGGTTTGCAGGTCATGAGACAAAAAAATAGCTTTTAAAATTCTAAAAATGATATCATTCAGCACTTAAAATCCCACAAAATTTTCAAAAACACTTAAACTAATTATTCTACAGTTTTAAAAATGACATTCTATTCCACAAAATTTTCACAAAATAGAAGGAAACCTTAATTTCTAAGTGAGCAAGTAGTGTTTCATCTCTGATGAGTCATGACCGTGTGGTAATAAGGTATACAAAAAAATAAAATAAAAAATTTCATGTCATCGGGTTGAGCTCGCGGGTTCACGGATTTGAAATCATAAATCCGTTACTCAAACCAAACCACTTCGGGTTTGAACGGGTTGGTCTGAGTTCAACCCAAACTACGAAAAAAAATCGAACCAAACGCTTTGGGTTGGTTAGATCGTCGGGTTGATCGGGTTGACCCGGACCCATGTACACCCCTAGAGCCGAGGGAGGGATATGGTGCAGACAGGTATAAGATACACTCACCAAATTTATGGTCTTGCACAGTGGGCAACATGAGGGAATCGGATCATGCAACCTAGAAGCCGCGTGGAAACTACTACCTCTGGTACTTAATATAAGAAGAAATTAAAAAATCACCAAGACCAATGAAACCTATCTAATGTTATAAAATTAAACTCTCATTCCAAATATATCCCTAATAATTGGGTGCATAGAAAAAAAGTGAATTTCTAGTAAATATACGTCTCATTAAAATATGTGTATAAAAGATATTTTATCAATTAATACATCTTGAGATATGTTCATTTTTCTTATAATTAGAGAGAAAAAATAGTCAAAAAATCTCCTATAATAGGGACCGGATGTAGTCTATATATATATGTCACATTACTTATGAGATGGTAAAGTGGGCATAACCAACACCAATTAAGCTGCAAAATTACTTATGAGATGGTAAAGTGGGCATAACCAACACCAATTAAGCTGCAAAAGAATTTTGTTAAAACAAATTATTTACAAACTATTAATATAATTAAAAGGAAAAGTATTCTGTGAAATCGATCCAGTATAAATTGTATAATAAATGTTCTGAACAGAACTTCAGAGGATGACCAGAGGGAAGCAGTGCGGTTGTGCTCGCGACGGAGGACGACGGCGTGTTGGGTGGTGTACCTGCAAACACTCCGACGCTCAAGTCAGTGTGTGTCGAGGTGAGTAAGAGGTGGTAGAAAGAAGATTACCTCGACCGTTCGACGCGGTCTTCTTTAAATATGAGTCGAGGGCATCTTTGTCGATGTGTAACCGCCCGTGAAACTCCAGTCGGCATTAAATTCCATTAATGCACAAAGCCGTTGGGTCGGCCACGTTGAGGGAAGGCGGAGAGGCATGCGGATGACGTGGCATTGAGGGAAGCCGTTGGGCCTGTGAATGCTGGATCTCCGGATTGGGCCTCGGCCCAGTCCGGAACAGTTGCCCCCCAAGTCGCTAGCTCGAATGTCGAGGTGGTGACTGGATGTCGAAGGTCGGTGATGTCGGCGTTCGACGTCCTTGTTAAATGAACTGCAAGTGTCGTCATGTCGTGCTTGTTCATTAGTTCGTTCGGGACCTTCGTGTTCCACGTCTGCTGAGGCAGTTCTCGGCACGAGGTCGATCTCTTCATTCATCAGGTGCTTGTGCCCACGCACAAGGCTTTATCACGAGCTCGTGCACGCGGTCTCGGCACGAGGTCGATCTCAGGTGCTTGTGCCAACGCACAAGGCTTTGTCACGAGCTCGTGCACGCGGTCTCGGCACGAGGTCGATCTCTTCTTTCACAAGCTCGTGCACGCGGTCTCGGCACGAGGTCGATATCTTCATCAGGTGCTTGTGCCAACGCACAAGGCTTTATCACGAGCCTGCGTGCGCTACGGTCTCAGACGAGGTCGATTCATCAGGTGCTTGTGCCAGCGCACAAGGCTTTATCACGAGCTCGTGCACGCGGTCTCGACGCGAGGTCGATCTCTTCATCAGTGCTTGTGCCAGCGCCGCAAGGCTTTATCTCGTCTTGGCGCGGTCTCGGCACGAGGTCGATTCATCAGGTGCTTGTGCCAACGCACAAGGCTTTATCACGAGCTCGTGCGCGCGGTCTCGGCACGAGGTCGATCTCTTCATTCATCAGGTGCTTGTGCCAACGCACAAGGCTTTATCACGAGCTCGTGCGCGCGGTCTCGGCACGAGGTCGATGCTGTTCCTGTCAAAGTATAGACAATTTGCAGCAACTTGATGTAATTAAGTTAGCGTTAATTTTATGCTGAGTAAAGTGCTCGTAGTCGAGTTTTATACTTCCCTGTGGGAGTAATTGATCTGGCTGTCCAAGCGGCAAGGTCGGGGTCATCAAATAATCAAGGTCCATGACGTAGCCGAGTTTAAGGTCGTCTGAATTTTGCAATTGCAGAGGTGGGCCTGGTAGGTCGCTCGAATCTTTGGGTGTGTATCCACCATTGCTAGGTGCTTGTGCAAGCGCACAAGGCTTTATCACGAAGTTCGTGCACGCGGTCTCGCACGAGGTTCCATCGAGGTGCAAGGTTTTGATAGTAAATAAATGCCGATTGTGTATTTCTTCAATCATACTTCACTGCTTCACACTTATGTGTTTAGGATACATTTATTTCAACTTAATTATATTTCTTCATCTTTGCTTGTCAGTGTTACTCTAGGGATTTGTCTTTGGCTTTTGAGGCTATCAACTTCTCTTCGTAATTCATAAATTTACGAGCTCGCCAGGAACTTCGGTCGAGGACCTCGGTTTGTCGACACCAATGTCGACATCGAATAAACTTCCTTCGACCAGGCCTTGCTCTAGCAAGTACAACTTCATCTCGTCGAGCATTTCTTCACCAAAATGGCTTCTTTGTTGAAGCGCTCGACGTAGTCTCCGATAGACTCATCTTTCTTCTGGCGAATTGCGGCCGGTCTGCGTCGACTGGGTTGGACTTTAGACGCAGTGAAATGCGCGAGAACCGGTCGACGAGCTCGATCCACGAACCAATGGAATTTTTCTTAAGAGTCTGGAACCAAGACAATGCTGCCTTCTTCAGAGTAAGGGGAAAGATTCTGCACTTCACCGGCCCTTGGGCGCCTCGATAGCCCATGACAGTATCAAAGCAACCAACATGCTCGTCGGGGTCGGTGGTGCCGTCGTATGAGTCCAAAGCGGGTGGTTTCTGAAGATGCTTCGGAATCGGGAATTTCATGATCTCGGATGTAAAAGGACCAAAGGTCTCGCTCGAGTCACTCGTGTCATCGCTCCGAGGAGTTGATGAAACAGAATGAGCACGGCGGAGTGCTCTATGCACGAGCGGCGTGGAGTCGTGCCCGCGGTGGTGGTGATGAGCAGATCTGAGATTTTCGGACTCTTCGATCTCCGAGGGAGAATGAGAGGCTCGATCTTTTACATTCCGATTTGGGTGGCAACGCGAGCGGAGAGTTCCTTCTGCCGATCCTCCATTCGATCGAGGCGTTGATTACGAGCATGCATCGCCGGCGTAGCCGGATGAATTCGCGGAACTTCGCGAATGAGGATGGCGGTGGTCTCCGTTAAGCATCGGTTTGGCGACAACGATCGAACGGCGTCATCTTTGGAGAAGTGGTTAGCCGGGCTATCGGCTGGTTTGGTTGTTCAAGATCTGCGTTCGCATGAGTGGAGCGCTGGTCGCGACCTGGCGCTCGATCCGATCATCGTCGAGTGAAGAAGGGAGACTTCGACAAAGAAGATAGAATCGTAAGCGATTCCCACAGGCGGCGCCAATGTTACGAACAAAACTTCAGAGGATGGCCGGAGGGAAGCGATGCGGTTGTGCTCGCGACGGAGGGCGGCGGTGTGTTGGGTGGTGTACTGCAAACACTCCGACGCTCAAGTCGGTGTGTCGAGGTGAGTAAGAGGTGGTAGAAAGAAGATTACCTCGGCCGCTCGACGGTCTTCTTTAAATATGAGTCGAGGGCCAGTTCGCCGATGTGTAAATCGTGAAACCCGGAAGTCGGCATTAAATTCCATTAATGCACAAAGCCGTTGGGTCGGCCACGTTGAGGGAAGGCAGAGAGGCATGCGGATGACGTGGTATTGAGGGAAGCCGTTGGGCCTGTGAATGCTGGATCTCCGGATTGGGCCTCGGCCCAGTCCGGAACAATAAATATAACCAAATAAAAATAATAGAGTGGTTAATAACTTTTGCTATCTCATGTGCGACGTCAGCCTAATTGTATAAGAGGACAACAACCAAAAAAAACTCATAAAATGTATCGGCCTTTTTAAAAGTAAGTTCCACTTGTATATAACAAATAAGGATGTATGGATTAATTATAAATTGAAGAGGATGCATTGCATTTTCATAAGAAGCTGATTCAGGAAAAAATAGTTTGCTAATCAAATCAATTAGGTCCCCACCAATTATACAGAGTTGGATTAGGATTCTCTTCCTTCACAAGGCCATCCTGCTAGCTAGCTAGAAAGAGATAAATGCCAAATTCATTAGTACATTACATCAGAACTCTCTAATTTGAAAACATCTAATTTTTTTTTTTGACGTGTTGAAAACATCTAATTAAGCTCAACACAAAGCACAAACATCTAACTTGAAAACAATACTACCATATAGTAATAATTTGGCAATAATTTGGCAAGTGCATAAATGGAGGCCTATTAATTACTAGTGTGCGTCCGAGTCTCTTCTTTGTTAACCTTTACAAATTCCACTTACCGAACTTACTGCTGCCATTTTTTATTATTTATCAAAATGGAGCGATTCAATTTGTAAATTACTGAATTAGTCTTAATAGAAAAGTTTTATTGAAATAGTATAAGTAGTAAGTGAGCATGATGAGAATAAAAGATAAGTCAAACATTGCAATCGCGCTTGTGTGCAGTCATGCAGTCACGCCACGTCAACCGTCTGATCTCGATCGGACGATCCATATTTAATCTCGGCATTTTATATTTAAAAAAAATAAAAAACCGTGATTAAATTTGGACCATTCGATCGAGATCAGACGGCCAACGTCGCGTGACTGCAGTCACCGAATGCACCAAATCCAAATCCCAAACATTGCAATAGTTGGTGAAAAATTCTTTTAAGACAAGTCAAATATCACAAATACAACTTAGATTTTTTTTCATTTTTTAAAATATGAAGTAGCAATTTGAAATTACATCTTCTATATATATTTTTTTAATTAAAAATAGTAAGATGTATACCATATATACAACTTGCTTGATACACCAAAAAAAAAAATACTTGCTTAAAGAAAATAGCTGAAGTCACAATTTCAAATTAGAGTCGTGTCTAGAAGTTTTGGGGTCTCAGGCCAAACCATTAGAGAGCAAAAAAAAAAAAATCGGGTTTTAAATAGAATAATTTGAATAGAAAATATTAATTTTTTTTAAAAAGTATATAGTAAAATTAACTGTTTTGTTCGTCTATCCAAAATTTATCCATTGTAACGGTGATTTTTATTTTGTAAATAGTGATGTATGTATCATGTGCAAAGTAGTTTTTTACTTCCATAAAAAGTTTTCTCATTTTTAACATGGGGCGGGAGCAACTAATTAGCTTATACCTACAATTATGCGCACGTGTTAGCCATTGAGTGCATACATATTATTATAGTATTGTTTTTGTTCTCTCCATAAAGACATACTGATATAATACTTTTGTATATTAATTGGAGCATTTTTTTTAAAGAATTGAGGCCTTATACTACTTCTAGAATTTAATTTGGATCTTATGGGGATAAGGCAAACGCAGCCACGACCCTGTTTCAAATTGATTGAGACTTTAATTACTCCCTCTGATCTTTTTTATAAAAGATAAAATGACATTTTTTCTTGGTCCTAAAGATAAAAAACAAGCATAAATTTTCAAATATGATGAATTCCATTTACAAAAATCTCATTGATGCAAGAATAAACTTGCATTTTTAGATAAAAAATAATGCAAAAGTGGTAAAATGGTAAATGTAGTCCATGACTTGTATTAGAATTATTTTTCACCACTGCAGCAGCCCATATTTTAGTCTTGTCATTCCCACGTACGATTAACCCTGTTTTGGGAAAAGAAAAAAAAAACTTTGTTTACACCATTTCAGTAATTTGCAAATCCAATTCTCCCATTTTGGTAAAAAAAAAAAAAAAAGCTTGCTGTTTCCATTTATAGTGTAAAACAACTAAAACGAAAGGGAAAATTGGTAATAGCAAAGGTATACGGTATGGAAAAAACTAAGATACAGTGCTATAGACACTATTCTTATTGTTTCTCTCACAGAGAGACAGCTGTTAAAGTGGTAGTTTTTTCACACTCTTTCAAAATATTTGTGACAGTTATGTCATTTTTTAGTAGAGAACAGTAGGAACAATTTGTATAACACTGTACCTAAGTTTTATCCATACGGTATTGAGGCAGAAGAGCTTGAATATTGAAGAAATACAGGGTAAGAGGATATGAACATTGTAATATAGGTGCGATTGGAGTAGAGTTGGATGTTCAGGTTAGTCCAATTCATTTAGATTGAGTCTGCATAGGCTTATATTTTAACAAATTGGGACAGGTTGGCCCCCCAATTGCTATAACACCCCCTCCCCCCCCCAAACAATTTTTTCCCATAAATATCCCTAACCGGATGTACACTTCCTGTCGTTGCCAAGACGTGACAGGGGGTTCATCAGCGTCCGAATGCGTACACCCGGTTGTTGGTTATATATATTTTTAAGAGATTCCAGAGCTTAATTTCAATTTTTGGCTCAAATAGGAGCTACACTTTGAACGGTTCGGATCACACCTGCACTTTGAACGATCCAAATAGCACAGAAACTGTTATAAATAAAGTGTTTAGGGTTAACACCACTTTGAACGATCCAAATAGCACAGAAACTGTTATAAATAAAGTGTTTAGGGTTAACACACCTCACTTCACAAACACGAGTCTTTTTTTTTTAATAGCAAATGTTAATTGTTAGTCTCCTTTGTTATTGGGGTGAGGGGGGGTTCGGACCACGTACCTCCTGGTTAGCTCCTCCTTAAGTGTCCACAGGCCATAACTCACCAACCGAGCTGCCCCCTTGGACTTCACAAACATGAGTCTGACCCTTGTTGTGTATTACAATGGAAAAATTACAACAACTGCTGAAGTGATCGCGTTTGAGTGTGATGTTCCAGAATTACTTAGGATAAATGAAGACATCACACTTGATGCCTTGATGGCAAAAATCTAGGATAAGATCAAAGCTGGAAATAGCAGAAAGGTTGCTGAGCTCGAGTATTGATGCCCTACATCCATGGGAAATGACTATAGTGACATGTTTTATTGAATTTGTGCATTAATAATATATTATTATTATTATTACTATTATTTTATTATTTAATATTTTTTATTTATTTTTGTTTAATATTTAGTGATGAGATGATGTGGACCAACATGGCAGCCACATGTTTTAAACTTTTATGTGATAAGTGAATGGGCATGACACATCTGTTTCTAAGTTGTACACGCCATCACTCAGCAGACACAATTTAACAACATAGACTAAGCGTGTATTTCGTTCTGCGGTGGCAAAAATTGATTTTGACTGAATTGATTTTATAAAATTAATTTTACTTAAAAGTGAGTTGAACATAAGTAATTTATATTTGGATATATTCACGAAAAAGTGATTTTCTTCTATTCATGTTGTTTGGATAATTTGAATCAAAATTGCTTTTAAGTATGCAATTACCAAAATGGGTTCTAAAATGAGTGTGTAAAACTAGATTTCTTTTATATTTTAGATAATTATTTAAATTTATATTAAATTATTAAAATAAATATAATTTTATAATATTCTAATTTATGCTGCTATAATTTTTTTTAAAGAAACTCTTTAATTCTTTTAAAATAATGAATTTCTTATTTTCTTTCAAAAAATGTCATGAATTTTTAAATATTTTTAATTAAAAATATAAAGATCAACCCAAATGTTTATATATTGACGTTAAAAAATATCGGAGGCAATACAAAATATATGTTTAAAATCCCTGTGATTCTTATGGACTTGATGAAGTTGGTTTGAAAAAATGTAATTCCCAGCAAAAACAAATTGAAAAGTTGTAAAACGACAAACAAAAAATAGGCTTGAGATAAAAAGCAGTTAAAAAAAAAGACTTGGACAATTAGGTAAAGGGCAATTAGGGAAGATCAATTGGAGACCAACATGTAACAAGGAGAACTGATTTTAAAGCACCGTGAAAGCTACAATTAATTGCTTCAAGGTAGAATTGATTTGGAAAGCAAAATTGCTTTTGACTTAGAACACCCAAACATTTGCACAACATACTCAAATTACGTTGAACCATGTAACCATGCGTTTAAGGACTTCCAACATCAAACCAAACATGGGCTAAAACTGCTGACGAAAATTTTACAGGAGACTAAAAATAGATGAATTTTTTTGTAGAGACTAAAACCAAAAGTTGAGAATTTTATATGAACAAAAAACATATTTAAGTCAATCTCTTTTTTGTTGAGTATATTTAAGCCTATCTCTTTACCAGTATTAGGAATTTCACCATTTTTCTATTAAATTCTGTTTTGACCGATGATTAGTTCAGCATATATATATATAATAATTCTAGGCAGAGCAACATCCAGACCTTCGGGCTGTGCTCCTCTGCAAGCTGCAGAATACAGACAATTTTTGTTCTTTCTTTTAGCTGAATCGAAATTGTTTTATTACTTCCATAGATAAACTGTTCTTATTCTTAACAAAACTTGTCCTCTACAAAGCACACTGTCAAATAATGTCATTCGCTGCCTTAACTTGCTAGCTTATATAGAAGCGAAATAAAGAAAAAATTTATATACAATGGACGCATTAAGGAAAATTTTCTGCATTTGACAAGCTATATATCCTAAAAGAACATTCAACTTCCCAAGCCAAAACTAATAGCAAAACATTCACAGGGACAAGCAAAAAAAAAAAAAAAAAAAAAAAAAAAAAGAAAAAAGTTATATGTAGACCACAAATTGATGATGAGAAACACAACTGAAGCACCCCATGATAAAAATAGTCTGATAGAAGTCCTTCAAATTGAATTAAAGTACGCTCTGTACCAAATAAAGATGAGACTTGTTAAACTTCCAAAAGGGTACACCCACAACTACAAAATTTCAAAACATGAGACTTTGAGTTTTTGTTTCTCTTTTGGATGACTTGAGACTTGTTAATAGTTGGAAAGAAAAATGTAACTTACACGCGATACCTAACCAATATATTTGCTTTAAGGTGCAAAATAAGCTCATGCAACGTAGTTGCATAAAAGCAGATTTAGTCATACTCTAATTCCTCAGGAGTGACTGGCCGTTTAAGAGGGATGATGGATTTCTTTTCAACATCGCGAGATAATGCCTTCCTCATGTCTGAAAATAAAGCATAAAATGATAACAGATAAATAGCGGCACGAGCTTTGTTAAAAGGCCGAGCTTTGTTAAAAGAGAGTAAGAGATAAAGATGAAAAAAAACAAGAACATTGAAGCATACCCAATCCATCTTCTTCCCCGGAATAATAACGTAGCACTCGTCGATAAATCACATAGCCAAGCTAAGATGCCAAATAGGAAAATAATTAGTTAGCAACTCAACCTTTGGACTCAGCAAATCATAATCTAATGAGGAAAATAAATCCTAATCAAACAAATGGAAATCCATATTCAATGATTTAAATTATACATTAAATTCCTAAATTATTGATAAGTAATCTGTAAATCCCCAATAACAAACCCTAACATTCAATTTACATGACATCATAAATTAACATAATAACCATATTCATGATCAATCATATATATCATGCCCTTATACTGCGTTATTATCAGACTGATGTAGAATAAAATAACCAAGAACTGAAAAACACAAATCTGAAAATTTTGTATTGTCCACTGTTTTGAAAAGCAGACCAAATCAGCCTGTCGTATTGGATTATCCATGAACTAGCCAAATCGCATGAACTAACTACAATTTAGCAGTTAAACTGGCTCAGCTTGTTATTTGTAATATGGCACCAAACCCCAAGCTGTTACAATTGCAAGAAGACTAGCTGCCCATTGAGACAATATTTCTTCTGAATAGATGTCTTGCAATGCAACAACTTATTGTATCGTCTTCTTTGGGAAAGTGAAGGTAAATTTTTTAAAATTCCTTGACCAAAGAATCAAACCTAAGTTTTAAGTTTCAAGGAATGAGACACAGACTATTATGCCATTTGATGCTATTTGTTAAGTTTCTTTCTTTTTTATTTTATTACAATATTACTATTTCATACTCAGATTATAGTTGTATTCAGATTTATATTTATATTATTTATTTAAAATATTTATATAGCCAGAAAGTAGACATAACATTGCAGATATGAGAATGTTAAGATGAATGAGTGGACACAAAAGGCAAAGTGAGATTATGAATAAAAGCACTAGAGAGAAAGTCAGGGAGCACATGCTGTGGAAAAGAGGGTAAAGTCTCAACTTAGGTGTGTGAAGACTCGAAAAGCAATGATAAGGATGGCAGATCATATAGAAGATTGTCCAATAATTAGAGATAAATGTAGACTAAAAAAAACTGTAGGCCAAACCATTTAGAAGGATTTGGAGTTAAATTGTCTAATATCAAAAGTAATTTTTTTCCTTCATTTTACTTGGATACTTCATATATTTTTTAAACATAAAAGGATATTTAAAAACCCAGTTTGACTTGGGATCAATCGGATGGCCAGTTGGACCACAAAAACCTAAATCTTTCTCTTTACCAATTCGCTAACCGATCTAGTTTGGAAAATATTCATATTGTCAATACTAATACTAAATAGTCACAACACATAAGACCTCAAGCAGTGAGAAATTATGTAATTTATTGCACTCTGCAATCTTGTTAGGATACCGGTTTGGGCCTAAGCCCAGTAAAGGGGCTGAGCAGGGAAGTTAGGGGAGAATTGCTTATGTGGCAGTTAGTGGGGATAGGCAACCAATTCTAGGGGGGAAATGGAAAGGGAATCATTCTGTATCAGTTTCTGTTAGAACCTTAGAGGTTGGTCACAGAGAGAATCATCTCTTCTATGAGGAGCAGTTGCTCTTTGATTATAGGGGTTTCTTCTGTAATAGTTATAATCTCTTCAATCAATAATACAGTTTTTGTTTCTCTTTAACCGGGTTCCTATCAATTGGTCCGAGGGAGAGCCAATGTTGCCGGAGATGGAAGACATGTGGGCCAAGAAGGTGGAGCCCAGAATTGACGGGGACAGACCCTATTGGGTGGATTGCTAGAGCTGAAAGGTTCTTTGAGGAGCAAGAAATTCACCAGTCTGATAAGTTGCAATGGGCGTTCATGTGCGTGGAGTGAGTAGTGATCCTTTGGTTTCAATCTTGGTGCCAAGAGGACCTCAATGCAGATTGGAAGTCATTTTGCACGACTATGATCAGAAGATTTGGAGAGTGCAATGGTGATAGTGTATTTGAGGGATTCATAATAGAGGAAAAATGGACCAACGTACAAAGCTCTTTGATACAAACAAAGCACAAAAGAAGAAAATGGGAATCGATATTGTATTATTAATCACGATTCAGAGGATCTCTCTGAATTGGGGTGATGTAAATACAAGATGAATTAAGAAGGAATGAAGCTTGATGCAGAGTAGTCCTACTACTCCTTTACAATTCCCAACCGCATACCAAAAGTCACACCTCGTGTGCTTTATCCCTCTCTCCTGCATGTCACTGAATATTCCTCACCAATGCCTCCTTGCGTAGGGCAATTGGTTATGTGTGAGTGTGTCGCAGCCTAGTGGTCCCCAGATTGGTTTCCCACTTCTTCCTCTCATATACCATAGTCCTTTTACCACCCCCGCCTTACTCGAAGTTTTTCTCATCAACACCCTCTCTTCAAAATTCACCTTGTCCTCGAGGTGAAATTCTGAATAAGTTTCTTTCATCTTGGACAAGCAATTTCCCACGAATTTTCCGCAATCTGGGCGAGTCCCTTCCACTTCACCAAGACTTCCATGTTCAACTCATTCTCTCCCTTCACGGCCCGAATGTCTTACGGTTGACTCTGAACTCTAAATCTTACGCCACATGAAGCGGAAATTTGCACCATCACATCGGCGTGTAGTGGGCTTCAAATAAGAGACATGGAACACAGGATGGACTCTACTATCTTACAGCGACTTTAGTTTATAAGCTACCTCACCAACCTCTCCACCAATCTCGCAAGGACCATAGAATCTTGAAGCTTAACTTCGATTTACTCTCTTGGCTTCTTCCTCGGCTTGTATGGTTGGATTTTCAAGTATACCACATCACCCACTTTATACTCCCTTACTCTTCTATGACTATCGGCCAGTTGTTTCATTCTATTTTGAGCCTGAGTCGATGGTTCTTCAAGGTCTCCAACACCTCATTTACTCTTGCATCATTCTAATGACCTCCTCCATTGTTGTACCTTGGGTATCCCCTTTCGGCGGTGGGGATCTCTACCATATAATGCTTTGAATGAGTCATCTTAGTAGATGAGTGATAGTTGGTGTTGTACCAAGCTTCTGACCTTCGACCATTTATGCCATTGCTTCGGTTTAGTCTGGTTGCACCTCAAGTAGGTCTCCAAACATCGATTCACCACCTCGGTTGCCCATCGGTTTGAGGATGATAAGCGGAGCTAAATTTCAACTTTGTGCTCGCTAATGAATAACTCACCCGTCAGAAAGAAGCGATGAATACCACGTCCTATCTCAAACTATAGATTCGGAGGAATCAGTGAGGATTTCACCACCTCATGAGAACACGTACCACATCCTTAGCATTGAATGGATGCTAATGGAATAAAGTGAGCATACTTTGTGAATCTGTCACCACTGGAGAATGGTATCCATGCCTCACCTTTAGGCAATCCTCCCTATAAAATCCATAGAAATATCCGTCCATATTTGCTTTGGAATCTGTGAATGGCTCGATGGCCCAAATTGGGCCAAACTTTGTATTTATTTCTTCTGCAGATTTACATCTCTCCACGTGGTCTTGAATGATCTTCCTCATTCCTTCCCAAAAGAATAAACTAGTAATCCTCTTATAGGTTCCAAATAACCGAGAGTGACCACTCTATTCAGAATCGTGGAATTCTTTTTAGGATCAATTCAACCTTGGAAGATGTCTTAGGAATCAGCCCAACCGATTCTGTAATACAATCGCCATACGTATTGTGTACCCTTTGTGTGAATCTGCATTCACCAGAAGTCTGCATGATTCCTTGAGCTTGATCCTCTGCTGCCTTGATTCTAGCTCTTTCCAATCAACAAACTCGTGTAATTGCGACATATTGTAATAGCTGTGCGGATAAGGCATCAGTTGCCTTGTTTTCAATTCTGGTTTGTACTTGATTTCAAAGTCAAACCAGTAACTGGAGATCCGTTTATCTTGTTCACCTGAATATTGGTCGACCAGAAATTTCAAGCTTTTACGGTGCGTGTGTATTATAAAATGCCTCCCCGGAGGTAATGTCTCCATTTTTGCCGGCTAATACCACGCCATCAATTCTTTTCATATCTGATTTACTCAGGCCTCTCGGCGAGTTTGACTCATGTAAGCCACCTGGTTGCCCGTCTTGCATCTGACACTCTAATCCTTTGCACTGAGGCATCAGTTTCCACCACAAAAGTTTTCTCGAAATTAGGAATGGCTAGCACAGGGAAAGCGTAGTCATAGCTATCTTCAATTGTTCAAAGCCGTTTAGGCGAATCATCCATAGAAACCTGTCTTTCTTTAATTGTTGAGTCAATGGCCAAGCAATCTTACCATACCCCTCCACAAATTTCCTGTAATAACATGTTAGTCCCAGAAACCCTCTTAATCCTTTGACATCTCTAGGTACGGGCCAGTTTAGCATAGCTTGAACTTTGGCAGGGTCAGCAGCCACTCCCTGCCCAGAAATGATATGGCCAAGGTACTCCAAGCTCCCTTGACCAAAAGAACACTTCTTCTTATTCACCACTAACTCATGGTCACTTAGAGCTTGCAAAACAGATCTCAAATGCTCTTGGTGTATATTCATATCTTTGCTATATACTAAGATATCATAAAAAAAAACTAGAGCAAATTTCCTCAGGTAAGGATTCAATACCTGGTTCATGAGAGCTTGGAATGTTGAAGGAGCATTGGTAAGCCCAAAAGGCATAACCAAGAACTCATAGTGGCCCTCATGAGTTCTAAAAGCTGTCTTGGGCACATCTTCCTCCCTCATGCGTATTTGATGGTACCCTGACTTCAAATCCAGCTTAGAAAAGACTTGAGCCCCACCCAATTCATCAAGTAATTCATCAATCACTGGGATTGGAAACTTGCAGTCTGTGAGCTTGTTTAATGCACGATAATCTACACAAAACCTCCGTCCCCATCCTTCTTTTTACGAGAATCAGCGGTGCTATAAGGACTATTCGGTCTGATTATTCGGCAGGACAAAGATTTCTCTCACTGAACTTCTCTATCTCATTCTTTTGGTAGTATCTATAAGGTCTAATGTTGGGAATATTAGAACCTTCTTTCAATGTGATAGCATGATCACATCCCTCTGAGTGGAAGATCAGTTGGCTCTCGAACAACTCTTCAAAGTCACCCGAGCGACAGCCCTCACATGATCAATCAGCGCTGATTATTCTTGGCTTTGACTCACTTGTCGGGTTGATAGGATAGCAAGTAACCTTCACCATCATTGTGAAGAGCTTTCAGCAAGGTTTTCCAGGATGCTTTTGCTTTGCATAATGAAGG
Organism: Calophaca sinica; assembly: GCA_037113605.1. NCBI lineage: Eukaryota > Viridiplantae > Streptophyta > Magnoliopsida > Fabales > Fabaceae > Calophaca > Calophaca sinica. The sequence continues at coordinate 16,643,396 of CM073737.1, forward strand.
ATCTCCCTTCATCACTTTCTTCTCACCTTTCTTTCCCCAACTGAGTTCCAAGTTCCTGAAATTAGCCCTCACATCACCAAGGCTAGCTAGCCAATCCATGCCCAGTACAAGATATGTCCCTCCCAGCTCCATGATGAAGAAATGTTGTACTATGGTGACCCCCTGTATCTCAACTTCTACTAATTTGCACACCCCATTATTCTTCACCTTTTCACCATTTCCCACCTCTACCAAGAAATCTAATGTATCTGTCACCTTCAAGCTAAGACTCTCCACTAACCTTCTAGAGATGAATTCTGGAAGCCCGCAATCAACTAGCACCAAGACTTGCCACCCTCCCGATAGTTCCTATAATTTTGAAGGATCTATTGAAGTGAGTCCTCCTTGCTCTTTCAAGGATAAGCTGCATCACCTTCACAAATGTGAGTCTCTACACTCTCCTCTCCTCACTAGCTTGCTTTCTTCCTCTCATTGGCCTCCATTAAGACAAATTGATAGTGTTTCAATTTACATACACGGTCTCTCCCCGTGTTTCACCACACTTAAAGCACTGACCCTTCCTACTTCTCTCTCTCAATTCAGCTGAAAGCATTTCCTGTGTTCTTCTTCTCATTCGACTCCACCTCCCCCTCCTTTACTACTAGAGCCTTCCTTGACACCCCTTTCTCTCCCATCTAAAGCCCTGAACTCTTAACATTACTCCTTTCATTTGTTTCCCTCATTTCTTCTCTACATTCATCGACCCTCGCTTCCTCGATGCATTGTTCTTTTCTTCCAACAACAATGCTCGGTCCATCGACTCATCGAGTTCTGCGCATGGAGCTTGATTCGGCTTGGATTTCATCTTTTAGTCCATTAATGAAGATCCACCTTTGAGCATAATTCTCTCTCCTTCTTCAAAGGTGAGTCGATTTCTCTCGAATTTTTCTCTATATTTCATGGCGGCGTGCATTTGATGCTCGATAATGGTCAAGCAGTTTTGAAGCGAGACCCGGTTGGGCGTCGGATTAAAGCGACCTTGAAGTCTTCCCGGTTCAGATTTTCGTGCTTTCCACCATTGGTACCAATTGAGTGCCTTATCCTCAGCGCGATTACCGCAGCATCGAGTTTATCTTCTTAAATCGACCATGTTGAGCTTGAGTAAGCGTTCTGCAGACGATCAACGACCATACGCATCCTCCTCACCACGAAAATACGGAATCTTCAACTTCCTTCCTCCAAAATCACGTGAAGAGTCACGGACTAGAGCTTAGTGTCCGAGAACGAAGGCTATCGTCGGTTTCGTTTCAACCGCGTCGATTTGTTCAATCGGGTTCACGGTCGGGTTCGTCGCCGAGAACGACGGCGTTCGTGTCGTCCCCTGCGAGACACTGCCGCTCGATTAACAAGTTCTTCAACAAATTTGCAATGCTGTCAATGCCATCAATGCGCTTTTCCATTGCGTTTCGTGAATACCATGCACTCTGGAATCGAGTGCCTCGATACCACTTTGATACAAGCAGAACAAAAGAAGAAAATGGGAATCGATATTGTATTATTAATCACGATTGAAGGATCTCTCTGAATTGGGGTGATGTAAATACAAGATGAATTAAGAAGGAATGAAAGCGATGCAGTAGTCCTGCTTACTCGGCCGCTTCCCTTTACAATTCCCAAATCTGGCATACCCAAAAAAAGTCACACCTCAGGTGCTTTATCCCCCCCCCTCTCTCCCTGCATGTCACTGTGAATATTCCCTCACCAATGCCTCCTTGCCACGTAGGCAATTCGGTTATGTGTGTGTGTGCGCGCCAGCTAGTGGTCCCCAACTGATTGGTTTCCACTTCTTCCTCTCATATACCATAGTCCTTTTACCACCCTGCCCCTTACTCGAGTTTTTCTCATCACTCTTGGTAAGATGAAGGGGTAAGAAGAAAGCCCAAACGTTATCGGGTCTGAGGGTTGAAGTGACGGGAACCATTCTGGGGCAAGAGAGATGAGCGATGGGACCAACCATGGAGATGCGTCGCAGATTATTACACAGTTGATCAAGTTGTCAAAGAAGACACAGGAACAACCAAAGATATGGTAGACAACTCTCTATATGGGTATCGCAAAGGGAGAGACGAGACTCAAGGGAGTGAAAGCCTTTAAAGTTTGGGTCTCAGACAGCGTAATTGATCAAATACATGCACCAAAACCGTCGAACGCCGATCTGTGTGTGGCGGTCAGAGAGATTCGAATGACACAGAGCCTGGTTGGCGCTACATTGTCGCCAAAGGCCACACAAGTAACCGGATAGGCAATAACCAAGGGACAAACCTCTGGAAGTGGGTACGAGATAGCTCAGTATGCACCCTATACTTCCTAAGCACTTGGTCTTTGGTATGCTTCTTGGCTTGTAAAGCATGGCAATCCTAATTTCTCTAAGACAATCCGAGTTTTAATGGTCCTCATGTCACTACCTATGAAGGCTGTTGATTCAAAGCTTCTAGCAGGATCAATGTTTACAATCGAGGTTGTTTAAATAAATTTCTGGAACTACCTTGTTCCACAGCGATGCCTTCAAGGAACAATGCCCGACTTACGGTTCAAGGGAGGCACAGAGGCCACTTCCTCCAATCATAGCTTGGAAGGATCAATTTGTACTAAGATGTCAATTTCCTTATCTCTGCCTAGGGGACAAGGCTGTTTTTCTAGTGGCCAGTAGTGTTAGGATATCGGGTTTGGGGCTTTAGGCCTAAGCCCAATAAAGGGGCTAAGTAAGGAAGTTTGGGGAGAATTGCTTATGTGGCAGTTAGTGGGGATAGGCAACCGATTATAGGGCAGGGAAAATGGAGAAGGAATCATTTTGTATCATTTTCTGTTAGAATCTTCTCTTCTTTGAGGAGCAATAGCTCTGGGAGTACAAGGGCTTCTTCTGTAATAGTTATAAGTTTTTCAATCAATAATACTGAGGTGGCCCCTCATATGGACCCTATTTTAGGGGTCTAAAGGTGGTCCCAGTGTTGAAATTGGATATATCCGACTTTATTTTAATTTTTTTAAAATTTTCTTTGGGTAAACTGTTGAAAATCTAGTGTTGAGGTATTTAAAATATAATGAATTAACATTAGAAATTTGGTAAAATAGACAGGTCCACCATTGGACCGAGTCCATATTAGGGGTCACCTAATATTAATATAGTTTCTGTTTCTCTTTAATCGGGCTCCTACCAAATCTATACAAAATGTTCTGTAGAAATAATCTAAAAAAGAGAAAAAATTGGAATAGATATATATCACTACCCAAATTTTATAAACAGAAGCCTCTATGTTGAATTGGTATAACTTTTCCATAATGGTGCAGCTATACCATAGTCCAAGTGGTGGTGGCAGCTCTTGTTTGACGCTCTCATAGTCCAAGTGGTGGTGGCAGCTCTTGTTTGACGCTCTCATAGTCTCATGAAAAGTTAGATTTTGTGGAAATTCTAGCAAAACTGCTTGTGATTCTTGAACATGTTGGCTTGGGTATGAAACAGTTATTTCTGCAGTGCGAGGGAACATGACAGGGCGACAATGCATGAAGCCATGGAGTAGAAGACTACCTAAGTGTTGCCAAGTGTTGAAATTTCAGGGTTTATGAAGGTTACCGAATCTATCCTACATCCAATTATTCGATAACAATATATCCATTTTTCAATACCTTTTTTCTTCCCTAACTGCTATTTTTTTATTGATAAACAGAAACCAACAGGTGGATCAGGAATTCTCCTACGTCCTATACATAAAACAAGGGAACGCAGAGGGGAAAAAATAACAGCTCAGGAGACCATGATCATTCTGTATGTCTAAAAAAGAAACCGCTTTAACACAACCAGGTGCATAAACCCATACGGAAGCAAGGGAAGGTTTAATCTGAAATGAATAGTACAGAATAATTACCTTTTCATACATCTTGATGGCTGGTGCATTTGATGCTCTCACAAATAGATCAACAAAGAAAGCTTTGTAACTGCAAAATCCAATTCTAAACTTATAACAAGTCTTCCACATACACACAGTCATTAGGCTACTGGTAACACATTCAAGGATCTCGCCACAAATCCATCCACCCCCTCCCCAAAAATAAATAACATATTTATGGAAATTAAAATAACTCATCCATTTCAATCAAAAGTATTGATGTAGCAGACAATCATAAAGTGCACAAGATATGATTCGCCAAAAAGCTACTGGGAAAAGAAAATTCAAAAAAAATAATCCCAAAAAGGATACGAGGGAATGTTTCAGAAAATTAAGTTTACAAATAAAACATACGCATGCCTTACATATTATCACTGATGTCTTCCAGCAGATTCATCAATTTCTTGGCTAACTGCTGCCTGCGATACTCCGGAGCAACAGTTACTGCAGTTACATGACCATGCCAAGATTCTCCTTGTCCCTCTACTTTACCCATAACTACATTAATGACAATGGTGTTAATATCCCAGTCTTCCGCATGAAGAATATGATGAAATAACTATCAAATTAAACATCCTATGACTTAATCCACGGTTTGGCATACAATGTGAACTTCTAAGAGAAGCATAAGCTACATCATGCATTAGCAGATGCAAACAATAGAAGGCATCTAAAGTGTCATCGAGCAAGTTTGGATAAACAATTCAACAAACACTTGTAGGACAAGAAAAGTTGAAATAATCTTGCAGTGAATATAAGTCTTCTAATTAAACCTCAACTTTTTTCAAAAGCTCGCTACTCCAATTTTCTCATAAACACCTATAGACGTAGAAAGTTATTTCCGTAAGTCAGAAACCAAATATCTATATCAATCAGTTGCAAAGATCCCATAAGCTAGAAGCTAATCCATAATGGTCATCATCGTTTTCTAGATTAACTCACTGACTATGAAGTGCTTCATGGCGCAAGCCATTCCTTGACCTGTGCCAGAGTTAAACCGCCAAATCTAGCGACAAGTGATAATCTACTGAAGGCAACATCAATTCCTGAATCTTACTTTCTTACCCGAGGCCCAAGCTACATTCATAATTACAACCAGTGTTGTCAAATAGCGGCTATAGGGCTATAGCGTAGCGGAGTTTGAACAAACCGCTATTGTCCGCAATCTGCGATATGCCCATCAGTGCTGTCAAATAGCAGCACTATATCGTAGCGAAATTTGAACAAACCGCCATTTTTCGCGACTCACGATTGACAACACTGATTGCAATTTGAAACCATTTTATTGTCGCAATGTATAAATTAAAAATACATCTTTTTTTTTTCTTTCAAGTTTTAACAGGAAGACCTTCAATATTTTAGGCAAAAACAGAAAACCTCATGTTTTATCATGATTTCAATATGATTATCCTTTTGAAATCAAATCAAACCAATCTACATTGTGCAAAAAAAAAAAAAAAAAAAAAAAACACGTTTCACGAACAATAGTGGATTTACACGGGAAAAGAAAAAAGGAAAAAAGAAAGAAAGAAAGGACTTACTGTAACCCATGATTCGGTTTCCAGGGCCTTCGGCAACGTGGAAATAGTCAGGCCAACGTGCCAGATAGGTCATGTAGAAGGACATGTTAAACTGAAACAAAGAGAGCAATTTAGTAATGGATTTTACACAAAGTGAAACGCACCGTATCGAGTTCAGGGGAACGTGAAAAACTAACGGTTTCGGTGAGATGGTCAAGATTGACGGAGGCAAAACGAAGAAGATCATTGCAGCAAAATCTGCGTATCGTTGTCATCTTGAAAAAACCCTCTTCGCTCACAACAAACAAATACAGACGGACTCACCAGCAACAATGCCCCCACTGTGATTGGGTCTTTCTCGAATTATACTGGATTATAGGAAATTTTTTTCCATTCAAAGGTGAATTTTATTTGATTTAAATTAAACAGATGTGTATGTGTTATTTGATACTACTCCGGAACCATTTATAAGGCAAAAAGTCATTTTCAGATTCGTTAAAAAATATATGTATCTGGTCCAAAAATTAGACTAGATATATGCATTTTTTAACGAATCTGGAAATGACTTTTTGCCTTATAAATGGTTCCGGAGGGAGTACACTTCAACGACATCTGGTTAAGTGCGTAAATATTTAGTTAGTTCAGTAAATTGTTAACGATGAATTGTGTACGATAACTAAATACAATACACGATTAACGACAAATATAAACTGTATTAACCACTCATATATCTATTATATTGATGTATGTTAATGGGTTTATTATCGTTAACTATCTACTGAACTGAATTAACCAAATATTTACACGCAGTTGTTAATCAGGTGTCCCAAAAGAGGTGTACAAAAATTATTTCTATAAATTAAATATTTTTTTTTGCTGCCTTTTATACGCTCTTTTTGCTGCCTAAATATATTTGGCTAAATTATACTTTTAGTCCCTTATGTTTATTTTAGGTTTCAGTTTAGTCCCTTATGTATTATTTGTTCCGAATTGGTGCCTTATGTCTAAAGATTATATCAATGTGGTCCCTCTGTTTCAAAGTGGTCCCTTATGTTACAAAAATTATACCAATGTGGTCCCTTTTTTGCCAAATAAAGGACAAAAAAGGAATCATATTAGTATAATTTTTGTAACATAAGGGACTATTTCGGAATAAAAAAATAAGAGGGACCACAATTAACATATAAGGGACCAATTCGAAACTTTTAAATATAGGGGACCAAATTGAAACCTAAAATAAACATAAGGGACCAAAAGTATAATTTACCCAATATATTTGTATTTGATTAATTTTAGAGTTTAATTTCTACACGTCGTCGGTCAACAAATATTTTACACATGTATTTAATGATGTGTTATCACAACATTTAACGAGTTTAAAAACACATGATTTGTCATATTCATTAAACTATTTATTAAATAATATGACAACACATCATTAGATGTATGTATAAAATATTTTTTACACCAACGGTACACATAAATTAAATTCTTAATTTTAATGTTTTTTTGAATCAATTTGATTAAAATATATTGAACTTTTAAATTAACACGTTAAAATACATTACGTATATTTCTAGCAAACTCATCAAATGGAAAATTTAAATTGCCAACGAATCAGTTGCTAAGGATAGGATTTCACTCATATCTCACAAAGACGTGGGTTCCATTGCGATGACGTGAGTACCTCATTAATTGGTAATACGTAAGTATCTCTGTAAGTACTCTTTGAGTGTTGAGACTTTCTCTTATCCTGGTGAGTATTTGGAATCCAACTCACCTAAACTTTTTTTTGTATAAAAAATGGAAATTAGTTCGATTTGATTCGAGGTATAGTGAATAAAGTTCTTAAATAAGTATGGGTGATTAAAGTATTTTTAGGCAGGATTATGTTTGAGAAATATATTGTTTTTGTTTGGTTTATAATGAATGGTCAAACAAAAAAATATATACAGAGTATATAATTCTAAAGGATGTGTACACAGATTATGCTATCCTTGAAGAAAGGAGATAAATTCACTTAGGTGGTGAATTTATGACACAATCTATGACCTATGTTTTTTTATAGAAAGAAAGAGATTTGAAGTGAAACAAAGAAGTTCAGATCATAAACTTTGTCAAAAACAAAGAAGATCAACTAAGGTGCCAACATTAGCCTATCCCCACAAAAGTCTATAAACATACTAATCGGCCATAAATATCATTAATAAATGGGAAAACTTTTTATCTGTGCATTACGCAGTAACTTAGAAATAGGGAAAGTTCAAAGAATTATTGGACAATTTAAGATAAAATAGAAAGATAACCTATGATTATTTACAAAAAAAAAAAAATTAATATGCTGAGTGCAGACCTCAAGGACAAAGAACATGTACAGAGTCTGAATTCATCCCTAGCAGAAAAAGGGTTGGAATTAAGATGTCCTCCACATCTTTTTTTTTAAAGGCTCGAACTTGAGATCTTTCTTAAGGGATCTGAATCCAATTCTACTCAGACAAACGTAGTGTTGGTAGATGTCCTTCACATTTAACTAGTTTCACCGTCTTACTACTGGCTGTATTGATAACCCAATTCAGTCACATTCAAAGCATGGACTCAAACACCACCCAATAAGAGGAAACCAATCCCTAGAGAAGTTAGTTACAGATTTTCAAAGAACATGCTGAATTCAAGTCCATGCAAATCCCTCATAGAAGGAAAAAAATCAATGAAGACACTGATTTATCCCAAGAGAGAACCAAAATCCAACCTTTTTACTTATATATTGAAAATCAACTCTTATTTGTGCATAAAAGGAATCCTGAATCAAGGAATCAAGAATTCACATTTTTTGTTTGGGGTATCCAAACATGAGATTATGGACTGGGTTTCTCTTTCAATTCAAATTTCATACATAAAATTTTGATACCAAATAGGACAAATTGCCTTGGGTTGAAGCTAATTTAGCAACTTGAGGGGAACTCTAGCAGCTAAGTTGGATTTTTCACATACAGCTGAAAATTATACATCTAGACGGATTATATTACAAGTTGTAATTTACAACTATCAATCAATAAACAATATTACATTAACACACAGCATATTGAAAGCTTATCTTCCATTGTAAAATCACATTTAGTAGTGCAAGGCTTTCTTTATAGTCAAATCTTTTGTTCGGATTGCAATACTCAACATTTGAAGACCTCTTCCTCACACATTAGTTCTCCCCATATGTGCACTATGTCCTAAACTAGAGGAGAAATAGGAAGCCACTTATTTCTTTTTTCTAAGGTGTCTACTTTCTCTTGGAATAATCTGATCAAGGTTATTGGGGAGCACTGAGAAAACATTACTCTGTAGCTGTCTTTTATTTATGGCTGGAGCTGCATTAAAGATGTCTCTTTGTCCCTAAATTGAATTATCATGTGATTGAGTTACATTGTTGACTTCTCATTGGTGTTCTAAACTTGTGACTAATTCAAGGGAATTGCAATCTCTAATATGCAGAAAGATTGGCATGTTTGCTGCATTCTATGGTTTTTTATTTTATTGTATACAGGTTCTCTTGTATCAGAACATCTTGGCAACTAAATGGCTAAGATTCTATTTGATAACTAAGTAGATGCAGACATGATTGACAGATTCAGTTCTATAAGAACGAAAGTTAGAAATGGTTTGCAAAATATAAATCCAATTTCAACTTATATGGGCTATGCCTATAAAAAAAAGGGGTCGAACAGTGAATAACTAGTGCAACATTCAAACAAAACCCGGTTGGATCTTTCTATTCTTTAGATCCAAGCCTCAAACATTAAAGAAATATTTAATCGGTCATGACATAATTGAAGAATGAAGAGAATACTCAAACACAGAAACGTTTTCTACCAATCATAACAACATAATCAGTAGGTAAAATGTCCACCCTTTACCAAAAAAAAAAAAAAAAAAATCCTTGTTCATACTTCTCATTAATACCGCAAAAGTAGCATAGCCAGCAAGTTGCACATAAATGCCGAATATATATCACTTATTTTAAGAATGTGTATATTTATTCACCCAAAAAAATAGCAATGGAGTTTTCTATTTCTTCAGATAAATGGAGAAGATTTCGACTCATACGACAAATCGGTATGTAACATATCTGCCTGCAGTCTCACTTGGACGGATTATCTTGACAACTTGTCCACGCTTGAGTCCATAATATCTTGCAACAGGATCTGTAACCTGGATTCTAGGTAGCTGAGTTTCCTTCACGGTGTATCTCTCGAGCAAGGTTTTCTTCTCCTTGTCGGTGAGAGCCCGATGTTCCGGCACAAGCACGTGCTCTTTTACGTTCACCATCAGCTCTACCTCCTGAAATATTTCCAATATGAATTTGGAGGAGATTTCAGCGACGCCGTCACGAGCTTTGGAAGTGAGTTTGGCCTGACAAACAAGGATGGCTCTGAAGACATTCTCGGAGCGCATGCGGTTGAAGTAGGTCTTCACGACGCCGACACCAACCTTGACTTCTTCGATGAAGAAGACATAGATTTGGTCAGAAGGGTTGTCTTTCTTGGTCTTGTTGATTGCGAGGTCTTCCCTCTTCATGTTCTCGCCGTACTTGCTCTTGAACTCGAGTTTCGACATGTTTATCTCAAAGTCTTCGACGAGGTAACCTCTGTCACTCAGCATCTGCATAACCGTTTTCCTGATTCTCCACAGCTTGGATATTTCCTCCTCAGAAAACACCATCTCAAATGAACTAGAGCTGTTAACATTGATAAAAATAAACAAGTTTAAAAACAGGAATTTAGAAGCCAACTCAAATGAAAAACCAACAAACATCTACTTCTAATAATATAACAACTTTATCTCACAGAACACTAGAGCTGTTAACATTGATAAAAAATAAACAAGTTTAAAAACAGGAATTTAGAAGCTAACTCAAATGAAAACCCAACAAACATCTACTTCTAATAATATAACAAATTTATCTCACAGAACACTAGAGCTGTTAACATTGATAAAAGTAAACAAGTTTAAAAACTGGAATTTAGAAGCTAACTCAAATGAAAACCCACAAACATCTGCTTCTAATCATATAACAAACTGATCTCACAGAACAGTGACTGAAACATCAGAAAAACTAGAGATAATATAGCTAATATTTTTCCCCAACTATACAATAATAAATAGGCACAACCAAAAAAATATACTCCCACAAGACAAAGAAAATATCAATGCAGAAAATAAATATTAGAGAACGCAATTTAACGTGGAAAACCCCCGGGAATAAAAACCCCAAACCTTTCACTATGTAAAATAATGCGTACACTAATAAAGTCTTCTTAACAATTTTAAGAATTAAAAGGACATCAATATCACCACATTGGTAGAAACAAACACAATAAAACTCAAGAGACGGTATACAGCCCATACAATAGAAAAGGTAAAACAACGAATAAAATATGTCAAAATAACGAGCTAAGTGCCAAGAACAACATAATAAAATTTCAGCAAAAACGGAGCAAGTTTCACTTCCACCACTAGAACCCCTTTTCTTCTTCTCTCCCGTCTGCCGCCGTGCTTCTTTTCCTTTTTTCACTCGCATATGCAGCGCTACTACTGATGCTTCTTTTTTTTATACCAGGGATTAAAACCCTTTTTTTTTTCTTCTTAAAACAATGGGCTTGGCCCATTCTCCTTTATTTTTTTTCCTTTTCTTTATAAGTTGGTATAGGCCCCACTTGGGGAGCGACCCACCCAACATATATGTACACCCAAAAATATGCATGACGGACAACCTCATATAACCCCCACAAGAGAAGAAATCTCATAATAATATATCGGTCTATAATTTCTGGATAATAAATCTATAGTGCTCCCACCATTTTTCCCATTTTTTTAATTAATCTATATTTATATTTTATTTTAATCTAAAGCTCCTCCTTCCGCTACAGTGCTGCTTCTTCTCGAAAACTAGTTAAGAGAACTCGTACTGAGCACATACAATGCAGTTCAATTTTTTGTGTGGAAATATAATTTTTTTCAGGAAAACAGATGAATAAACTTTCGACACGTATTCTTAGAGAGTGTTTGTTTCAAATCATCTTGGAACATTTATTGAAATATATGGGTAGAAAATTTGTATTCTTACGTTTGTTACAAGGTTTCAAAATTTTATTCTTGGGTACAAAAAGTTACGGGAATAAGATTTCCATCATTTTATTTCTAAGAAAGTTATTCCCGAGAATAAAATTAGGCAACTTGCACAGAAGGTGTTCGATTAAATGTCTACTTCATATAAAGTTCACGAACAAGAAATCGATCCTAAAGTGTTAGTACTAATACAAAGAATCACATACAAACATTTGATACTTATGCATAGCAGGTAACAACCAAGTAGTGAAAATAAACCGCAATGGTGGATAAGAAAAGGAATCCAAAAAGCAAGAACGGAAACCACATTAAATTCGAAAATCGTTGCATTGCCATTGAAATCCTAAATCTGAAGCATCAGAGAGAGAACGAATCATACCTAAGGTTTTGGGAGAAGAACCAAAACCAGAAATGGCGGTGCACAATGAGAGATACGAGAGATGCACATTGTGTGAACGGTGAAGAAACTTGGGGTTTAGGGTTTATATTTTTTTTTTTGTCAATTGCTGAATATGTGGGCTTGATCCAATTTCAGACATATTGTAGCCCCTTCAATTGGTGGGCCGTAAGGGTTGGGGGTTCCTTTTTGCACCACTTTTTTTCTAATACACCGTACACCCCCATCGTTCTAAATATTTATTTCCTGAAATACCCCTCTGAAAGTTTACTTCCGTAACATATATAATTTTTTAAATTTTAAATACTTTCAAGAACTTTGTTCCGACCTCAAGTCCGCATCATCGTTTTCCGAGGTATTGTCCACTTTGGGCCACATGTAATGTGGGCCCTCATGGTTTTGTCCTTAAAAGGCGCCTCGGTGGGTTAAGGCATGTGGGTGTTTATAAACTCTCATTGGCCTTGATTCCCAAGCAATGTGGGACTTTTGGTGTATCCTAAGAGCCCCCACAAGGCCAAGGAGCTAAAGTGGCCGCCACCTCGTGCGTGGCTTAGGCCCTCCTTCTAGCGCCAATGTTCCGACCTCAAGTCCGCATCATCGTTTTCCGAGGTATTGTCCACTTTGGGCCACATGTAATGTGGGCCCTCATGGTTTTGTCCTTAAAAGGCGCCTCGGTGGGTTAAGGCATGTGGGTGTTTATAAACTCTCATTGGCCTTGATTCCCAAGCAATGTGGGACTTTTTGGTGTATCCGGAACAGTACTGTTCCGGACTGGGCCGAGGCCCAATCCGGAGATCCAGCATTCACAGGCCCAACGGCTTCCCTCAATGCCACGTCATCCGCATGCCTCTCCGCCTTCCCTCAACGTGGCCGACCCAACGGCTTTGTGCATTAATGGAATTTAATGCCGACTTCCGGGTTTCACGGGACGGTTACACATCGACAGTAACCGTCCTCGACTCATATTTAAAGAAGACCGCGTCGAACGGTCGAGGTAATCTTCTTTCTACCACCTCTTACTCACCTCGACACATCGACTTGGCGTCGGAGTGTTTGCAGTACACCACCTAACAGGCCGCCGCCCTCTGTCGCGAGCACACCCGCCCTGCTTCCTTCCGGTCACCTTCTGAAGTTCTGTTCAGAACATTGGCGCCGTCTGTGGGAACCGTTTCTGATTCCATCTTCTTTGTTGAAGTCTCCCTTCTTCACTCGGCGATGATCGGATCGAGCGTCGGTCGCGACTAGCGCTCCACTCATGCGAACGCAGATCTTGAACAACCAAACCAAATAGATAGCTCCGATAACCACTTCTCCAAAGATGACGCCGTTCGATCGTTGCTCGCCAAACCGATGTCTGAACGGAGACCACCGCCATCCTCATTCGCGAAGTTCCGCGATTCATCCGGCCATGCCGGCGATGCATGCTCGTAATCAACGCCTCGATCGAATGGAGGATCGCCAGGAAGGAACTCTCCGCTCGCGTTGCCACCCAAATCGGAAACAGAAAAGATCGAGCCTCTCATTCTCCTCGGAGATCGAAGGAGTCTGAAAATCTCAGATCTGTTCATCGCCACCACCGTGGCACGACTCCACGCCGCTCTGTGCATAGAGCACTCCGCCGTGCTCATTCTGTTTCATCAACTCCTCGGAGCGATGACACGAGTGATTCGAGCGGGACCTTTGGTCCTTTTACATCCGAGATCATGAAATTCCCGATTCCGAAGCATCTTCAGAAACCACCCGCTTTGGACTCATACGACGGCACCACCGACCCCGACGAGCATGTTGGTTGCTTTGATACTGTCATGGGCTATCGAGGCGCCCAAGGGCCGGTGAAGTGCAGAATCTTTCCTTACTCAAGAAGCGGCGTTGTCTTGGTTCCGGACTCTTAAGAAAAATTCCATTGGTTCGTGGATCGAGCTCGTCGACCAGTTCTCGCGCATTTCATGCGTCTAAAGTCCAACCAGTCGACAGCAGACCGGGCCGCAATTCAGAAGAAAGATGAGTCTATCGGAGACTACGTCGAGCGCTTCAACAAAGAAGCCATTTTGGTGAAGAAATGCTCGACGAGATGAAGTCAGATTTGCTAGAGCAAGGCCTGGTCGAAGGAAGTTTATTCGGTCGACATTGGTGTCGACAAACCGAGGTCCTCGACCGAAGTTCCTGGCGAGCTCAAATTTATGAATTACGAAGAGAAGTTGATAGCCTCAAAAGCCAAAGACAAATCCCCGCAGTAACACCGACAAGCAAAGATGAAGAAATATAATTAAGTTGAAATAAATGTATCCTAAACACATAAGTGTGAAGCGGATGAAGTATGATTGAAGAAATACACAATCGGCATTTATTTACTATCAAAACCTTGCACCTCGATGGAACCTCGTGTCGAGACCGCGTGCACGAGCTCGTGATAAAGCCTTGTGCGCTGCACAAGCACCTCTCGCAACAGTGGATACACACCCAAGATTCGAGCCGACCTACCAGGCCCACCTCTGCGCAATTGCCAAATCTGCACGACCTTAAACTTCGGCTACGCCATGGACCTTGATTATTTGATGACCCCACCTTGCCGCTTGGACAGATCAATTACTCCCACAGGGAAGTATAAAACTTCGACTACGAGCACTTTACTCAAAGATAAAATTAACGCTAACTTAATTACATCAAGTTGTTGCAAATTGTCTATACTTTGACAGAATAAAGATCGACCTCGCGTCTGAGACCGCGCGCACGAGCTCGTGATAAAGCCTTGCGGCGTTAGCACAAGCACCGATGAATGAAGAGATCGACCGCGTCGAGACCGCGTGCACGAGCTCGTGATAAAGCCTTGTGCGCTGGGCACAAGCACTGATGAATCGACCTCGTCGAGACCGCGCGCACGAGCTCGTGATAAAGCCTTGTGCGTTAGCACAAGCACCGATGAAGAGATCGACCTCGTCGTCGAGACCGCGCACGAGCTCGTGATAAAGCCTTGTGCGTTAGCACAAGCACTGATGAATCGACCTCGTCGAGACCGCGCGCACGCAGGCTCGTGATAAAGCCTCGCGGCGCTGGCACAAGCACCGATGAAGAGATCGACCTCGTCTGAGACCGCGCGCACGAGCTCGTGAAAGAAGAGATCGACTCGCGTCTGAGACCGCGCGCACGAGCTCGTGATAAAGCCTCGCGTGGGCACAAGCACCGATGAATGAAGAGATCGACCTGCGTCGAGAATCGCCGGCAGACGTGGAACACGAAGGTCCCGAACGAACTAATGAACAAGCACGACATGACGACACTTGCGCCTCATTTAACAAGGGCGCCGAACGCCGACATCAACGAACCGACATCAAGTCACCACCTCGACATTCGAGCTAGCGACTTGGGGGCAATCGTGTTGACCGGGCCGAGGCCCAATCCGAGATCCAAAGATTCACAGGCCCAACGGCTTCCCTCAATGCCACGCCATCCGCATGCCTCTCCGCCTTCCTCAACGTGGCCGACCAACGGCTTTGTGCATTAATGGAATTTAATGCCGACTTCCAGTTTCACGGACGGTTACACATCGATGCAGAACTGCCCTCGACTCATATTTAAAGAAGACCGCCGAATCTGGCCGAGGTAATCTTCTTTCTACCACCTCTTACTCACCTCGACACACCGACTTGAGCGTCGGGTGTTTGCAGTACACCACCCAACACGCCGCCGCCCTCCGTCATGAAAGCACAACCGCATCGCTTCCTCCTGGCCATCCTCTCGAATTTGCTCGTAACAAACTTAACTTTCGGGCTATTTATACATTCAGGAAGTTTGATTCCAGAATACATGTAACATATGTTCTAGAAATTAAGTTTTAGGAGACATTTAAATGTGTTTAACCTTTCAGAACTTTTTTTTTTTGAAGAAATCAAAGTTATGTCATTTCTCTCATAATAAAGTCCTCAATACAATTTGGAATATCATAAAAAGTATGAGAGCTAGCCATAGATGTAGTCACCCTTGCTAAGGTATGAGCAATTACATTAGCTTATCTCCTAGCAAACTCTACCAAAGAGTTGTGAAAAAAGAAGATAAAAGTTGACGACAATTTTTTATAATTGTCCCAAATCCAGAAAAATCCTCACGAACATTGTTGAAGCTTTCCACCACTGTCTTAGCATCAAGCTCAAAAATAATATTTGTATATCCAAGCTTTCTAACCCATTGTATGGCTGTGAGAAGGCCAAGAGCTTCTCCTTCATGGACCTCTAAGCAAAATGGAAAACAAGTAGCCTTAGCCTACAAAAACTCTCCAAATTCATTTCTCAGAACTAGGCCCACTCCCATCAAGCCACTGGATTGCCTAAAGCTCGCGTCTATGTTACATTTAGCATCCCAGCAGAGGGTTTTCTCCACCGCTGCTCATGAACTTGAGAGGTATTGGTCCGCATCAGCTGAGATTTGGCTCGATTGTAATTGTCTAAAAGACCATCGCCCCTTGTGTAGGCTGTTCTTCTTTGTTCTCCTAAAGGCGTTGGTTCCTGCGAAGCCATATGCATTTGGAAATCAAACTTTCGAAATGTATTTTTCTCCAAAAGGTTTAATTCCAAAAGATATTTTTTTTTAGTTTTTTAGGGTATGTTTGGTTCTCCATTTTGAGCACCCGAACGTCCGTTTTGCACCTGAAAATGTTATAAAAAAAAATTGTTTGGTTTCCCATTTTAACCTTTTTTAATCAAATTTTGCCTTCGAACTGAGTTTTAAGTGAAAGAAACATTCTTGATACTTTTCATTCTTCATTTTCACTTAAGAAACTAATAGCACTTTTACTTCAGATTTTGCCAATTTTAATTCTATGTTCATATTAACTAATCACGTTAACATCGATGAGGGTGAACGGTAGCGTCAAAGTCTAGATATTATTAGATAAAAATTGTTTCTAATCCTAGGCGCATGGCATTATAGCTTACCTACTTTGTAGGTTCTCTAGTCTCAAATATAAGTAAAATTCAAAATGTATTTGATCCAAATTTGATCCAAATACATTTTGACTTTTGCTTATATTTGAGACCGGAGGAAGTAAGTATCATTTAAATAATGATGTGTTTTCATTTCTGAATTTCTGTATGTCCTTCTTGCACAAATAACAATTTTTGGCAAAAAGGCAATTTACCTCAATCTCGACATTGAAAATCACCAGCTTCCCCACCAAGTTCTTCAGCTTGGGCAAGAACAAATCTCAGCAGCTCGTCCTCGGCTCCTTGCCTTGATCTCGACATCGATAATCTCGAAGTTCCTCACCCAGATCTTCATCTTTGGCGAGAGCGAATCTCGACAGCTCGACCTCAGCTCTTGGACTCGATCTCGGTGTCGACAATTGCCAAAATTTCCACCAAGCTCTTCAACTTGGGTGAGAGCAAATCTCAGCAGCTTGACCTCAACTCCTTGTCTCGATCTCCATGTTAACAACGCCATATTCCCTGTCAAGCTCTTCAACTTGGGCCAAGGTGAATTTTGGTAGCTCATCCTCGACTCTTGGCCTCGATCTCGGTGTTGATAAGCGCCAGATTCCCCACCAAGCTCTTCATCTTGGGCGAAAGCGAATCTCGATGGCTTATCCTTGGATCTACGCCTCAATTTCGATATTAGAAAAAACTAGATTCCCTACCAATCTATCCATCTTAGGCGAGCAGAATCTCAACAATTGTGCCTCATCCTCGGCTACACACCTCGACATCTTAGCATGGTTTCCCTCGAAGTGGTGATCTTGATTGGGCGAACCTCAGTATCCCAAAATGGCTCCTTCTCCAGGCGAAGGGCTTGAACCAGATTGAACCTTAAAGCCTTAACATGATTTCCCTTTCAAAGTGAAGAATTAGGACGAGTAGAGCCTAACTACAAGTCGGACTCAAGAACAATATCAATAAAAGATTCTTCCACCAAGATCTTTACTTTGGGTGAAAAGAATCTAGATAGTTCGACCTCGGCTACACATCTCGACACGATGAAGCCATATTTCCCACCAAGCTATTCATCTTAGGTGAAAGCGAATCTAGGCATCTCGGCTTCAACGGTGCCAGATTCCCCACCAAGCTTTTCAACTTGGGTGAGAGTGAATCTCGACAGCTCAACCCATACTCAGAAATTACCAAGTAAATAAAGATTGCAGAACTATTTATCTTTTTTCAAGTATCCAACCCCACCCTCTATCTCTCTCCACCACCCCCCTTTATCTCTCTCACCCAACCAACCACCTACCCACGAACCCCCCTCCCCAACCCCTTTTTTTAGCTTGGTCAAGTACTACTCCACTTGATATACACATTACTCGCACAAGTAGAAAATGATAGTATTTTGTTGGTACGCAACTGGACCTACACGACCAAAGAAAGATTAAGAAATTGTTCTCCTGTACAAACCCAAGGAATGCATGCGTAAATAGTTTGTAACTTAACTCAATTTTTTAGGAGTGAATCACTTTCTTCCTAATAAAGCCCAATCTTATAAAAATGATAGCTTCCAGCGCCCCTGCTCCCCTTTTTTCCAAAATACCCTTGTCCCTACCCCTCTCTTTCTCTCTCCAACCCCACTCTCTTTTCTCTCTCCTCCTACCAAACCACCCCCCCAACAAAAACCAAAACCCCATTTTTCATGCAATTTTAAGGAAGCGGTTTTTTTATGTTCGAGAAACAAGTTTCTGAAAGACAAAAAAAAAAAAAGTTGCCTCCAAAAACAAATTTTTGGGTGCTTAAAAAATTGGGGGGAAAAAGTTTTGGTTGGGAGATTTAAGGTGGATGGGGGGCAAATAAGGGGGAAAAAGGAGTTGAGGTTGGGGTCGAATGGGGTTGCCGAGGGAGTGGGAGGGGGTCGCAGGTTGATAGGGGTAGGGATGGGATGATGGGAGAGAAAGGGAGGAGAGAGAAAGTGAGGGGTATGGGTATTTTGGGAAAGAGAGGAGTTGGGGGTGCTGTTGGCAAAAGTTGTTGTGTCCAGTACCGCCTTATCAATATAAAAAGTCTGTGACTCACTTTCTTCAGGATCCAACGATGTCATAATACCATATTTGTATTATGTTCAAAGACAGACAATCTATCTGTTACCTATTATTTATTTAAAAAAACTTAACTACACTAAAGACACATGGCCAAAACTCATTCATCTATTTTCCCACCAAAAACTATTTCCCACAAAAAACTTAACTAGATCACAAGTTCTGTTTTTTTTTCTTTCACCACTCGTGCTCGGCACGGGATCTCTCAACTAGTGTATCACTAAATCTCTCTTGATGGTTTGATCTATAATTATCCTTGGTATTCCTTTATCTCTAACTAATGGACTATCTTCCTCTATCTGATCAACTATACGTTATCAACATCAACCAGTTTTATATTTCAGAACTAGAAACAAAACTAATTTTGCAAACCAGTTCTCTGGAGTCTGGATCCACTTCAAAGGAGTATGGAGCTAAACAGAAGAAATCATGTCACCTATTCAATACTGGCAGAACCAAGATTACTCAATAGCCAAAAACCAAAGTGTATGATATTGACTAAGAGCCAAATGGTCACCACATCTAAACTGAAGAAGGTATACAACTACAAAAATCCATCTTCATAGTGTTGTCACAGTGATATACATATTTTTAGAAAAGAAAAATGTTTCAATTGTTAAGTATAGGGAAAAATAAGCATATACGTAGAGAAAGCCTGTACTTAAGCATTTCTAATCAGGTTTATTCCCCAACTTTACTAACAAAAAAAAAAACAACAATGGGGAAACAAAACAAAAAATCCATATTTTACAACTGTCCAAAATCAACAACCAAGAAATTTAACTATGAATTGAGTCAGTACAGTGTAAAAGCCATCACTCTATAAAAGCCAATTGATGGTAATGTTGCCAAGCCAAGTGAACAATGGGAACTGAACCAAAGCAATAAAGAGCAAGAGATAGTGGTGTTTGCTCGAGTCATAACTCCGAACCTCTGCGAAAAGGACTCTCTTCATTGTTTTTACTAAGAACACTCCCATGCATAAACAGGTCCATGGCATCAAAAAGTAGTATGAGTATCCAGAGATTATTCTTCCAAGAACAGCCAAACAAATGCCAGTGAAAGTGTATCCGGCATATGCGATAATGTCCAGCAGGGGAGCTTCTCCACTGCCCAATGAAAGCAATGTGACCTTAAGCAGTGCGGCTTGCATAAACCAACCAAGCAGTCCCTTGATGAATAACAAGTTCAAAGCTTCTGGACTAAACCTGGGGACGTAAATATAGCATCTTTAAGAAACCATGACAAACTATGGAATAAAAAAATTATGAAATAGAACAAAATGAGATATATGAACTAAACAAAATTCAACTGTGAAAATTTCAAAATAACAATCATGATGGAAAAAAATAGTAATATCTATAACATATAAGAAGCTAAACTCGTCTTCTATGGCTTCTAATAAAGTTCTTACATATTTTTAGTAGGAAATACAAGATAAAATTAATTTTTGGACTTGGAAAAATAACAACCGAAAAATCGTGTGCACCCAACACAAAAATGAAGGAATAGGGTGGAAATTATAACAATCATCACAGACAATGGCAAAAAGTCCTCGGAACAAACAAAGTTGTCAACATTCAACACTGCAAATAGAGTATCATGTGCTATTTCACCAGGTAGGTGGCGATTTGTATTCCCCCAGCATCACAACAACATCATACGAATGCTGATTAACAGATCAGTTAAAATTCACACCATATAATTGAAATATTAGAAGGAAAACAGATTTATCAATCCTTTAAAATCATCCTGATGAAACTATGAAAGACATTAACACAATAGTATATAGTTGACAATATGGTTACTGTTATCCATAACAATTCAAGAGACCCTAATTACAAGTGCAAGTAGCATCCCATGAGTCCTAAAGTCAGTTTTGAAAAAGCTAGTCTCAACAACAGGTGTTTTGTCATGAGCAGGAAAATTTCTTCAGCTAAAATTACCAGGATTTCTAACCCTACTGACAAAGAGTGAGACTCTAGGATGCAAATAATACAAGTTAAAAATAGAAGGCATGCACTTGTTTTGAAGTGAAGAAGACAGATATTTTACTCGATATATACCCAATTACCCAAGGCACAGGTACAAACAGGATGGTGAGGGGAAATATTGCTAACTATAAATTTGAGAAGAGGAAGAAGAGTACATACTTTCCGTGAAGACCCAATGAGAGACCAGCAAGTACGACATAGGTACCAAATGCCATTAATGGAATGTAAAGGTCTGGTGCATTTATGTCATAAATTGGTGGTTTATAGGATAGCCTACCCCCCACTGGCTCAGTGATTCTAGTCCAATGACCCTGAAACACAAAAGGAAAATATAGAGCAGCATGAAGATGAAATAAAATAATCAAATGAAAAACCAAGGAGAGAAATGCAGGAGAGCTTGATGTCACTACTTACCCTGTGCAGAAATGGAAACAAAACCACCTTCAATTTGTTCTTAACATAATGTTCGTTCACTTGAAAGTAGTATTGGGGATCAGAGAAATATCGACTTATCTGTAATTCAATACAGAAGATTCATATAAAAATGAAAACCTTGAATTTACACCTTATTTATACTTGAGGTAAGCAAAGATAGCAAATCAAGGTCCAATTAAGCTATTTAATGTCATTTTTCAGCTACATTGGTTTTTCCCACAGTCAAGCCTGTGTGATCATTATTGTAGATGAGAGAGCCTGTGTCATGTATGAATTAGATTTAAAAAGTAAATTTTGTAACATGATTTTGAACATCAATTTAGACCCGTATCTTTGGACATCAGTTTGATCCCTAAATTAAAGTTTATTTTAGACTATGAAGGCAAAAATTGATGTTCAATACTCCAAGATCTCTGGAGAACAAACTTGATGTACCATGTATCTCGAAGGTCCAATTTGAGTATTTACTCAAATAACAATTTTAAAGGAACATTAAAAGATCTAATCTTATGAACCAGAGGGCAAATTAAATTTTAGAGGGACAAAAAACCACTTAGTTCTTACATTGCTTTGGACATACTCAGAGCTGGATCCTAATATTTTTCCCCCATAAGCACCCAATCCACCGCGAATGAGTCCTGAACCAGCAACTTGAAATGCATTCCCAAAAGGATTAGGTTGTGTGCTTGTTGGAGGGGGCACTACCCCAGGTTGGGATCCAACGTTACTATACATTCTCACTGCCATAACCCCAAAAAAAAAAAAAAAAACCACAAAGAAGCAATCAGAAACAAGTTCAATGTTCAGAAAATTCAGCATCAACATAACAACATAGAAAGATAAAGAACCCCTCTTCACATGAATACTCACTAGATCCATTCCAGATATAGATTGGCATCATAAGGCACAGAAACCAACAATTTAACAAATCGTTACAAATAACAAAATGTTTCATAAGGTTGTGAGGAAGAACATCATAGGCAAACCAATGAAGAGAATGACAGAGAAACCCCATTTTACCAATTTTTTTCATTTATCAATAATTTGAACAGCAATTTTCATTTATCAGTTATTTGAACAAAACAAATAAACACTGAAATAATCGCAGATTCAAAAATCCAATTGTTTTCATAAAAAGAAAACAACGAAATTCAGCGATGCATGCAAATCTGAAAACGACCCAATAAGCAACGGAGTGAAAAGTTGCGAGCTTTAAAACCAGAGAGAGGAAAAGGGAGCACAATTGATTATGGGTAGAGAGAGAGAAAGAAGCAAAAACAAAATTGAATAGATATTAATTGGGGAGAAAAAAGTGGGATTCGAATCTGTGAAGAGGAGGAACGAACCTGAAGAGAAGAGAAGATTGGGAAGAGAAATGAGGTTGGTGGCAGTGGAAACAAGAAGAAAAAGAAGTGTGGCCTCTTTCCGGCAAAGGGGAAGTGAGATCTGAGAACTGAGAAAAACTGCAGAGGCAAAAACGGTATTTGGGATGCTTCTTTCCTTTTTATTGTTCTTTTGTATTCTCATTCATTTTGTTTTGTTTTTTTGTTTTTTTGTTTTTTTCAATTTCAATATATAGTTAAAATAATATTTTCATAGTTATTTTGTCAAGAAAAAATATTTTCATTTTTTTAAGTGCTCTTAATTTTAATTGATTCAAGTCTATTAAAATTATATGAATTAAGATACGTCATCATTTTTTCTTCATAAAACACATCATTATTTGTATCTTATAATTTAATATGATTTATCAAAAGTTGAATTTATGAAATTTAAATTGATAGTTATGAAAAGTTTTGTCAATGACAATCCAAAAATATAATTGAAATAATAATATTAAAAATGTATCAAATATAATTAAAGACATTTTGTTTAGAAAAAGTCTAAAGAGAAGATTTAAAAAAGCACTCACATTCGGAGTAAAAACTCAATTTTAATACTTTTTTTTTTTACAAAAGCACGGCTAGTGCATATAATTTATTAGAGCTCAAAATACAAGTGGAAATGTAAGACAAAACATGAGAAACAGTCGCTCTAACTAAGTTGTGAACAATTATATTGGTTTGCCTACGAATAAACTCAACCCTCGAGTTTTGAAAATTTGATGAAAAAAATCCTCTACGTTCATGGATAATAACCCTGAGCTCCGAGTCATCTTCTATAGGCTGATTAAAGGAATCTCCTACCATACTGCAGTCCATGTCAAAAATCATATGATATAGGTCTAGTTCCTTCATCCATTGAAGAGCATGGAGCAAACCAAGTGCCTTCCCTTTGGCAACTTGAGGCAACAACTTCATAGGAATAGTCCAGGCTAATACGAATTGAACATCAGCTCTACGGATACATGTCATGACCCACCCTTAGGCCATGACTAGCGCACAAGCTAGCACTAACTCCTCATACAATTAGCCTGGCAAGCCTAACTCACATTTATACATAGACATTACTTAATCAAATATTTACAAAAAAATCAGTAGAGTCTCCTCTGTTTTTCTAACTTTCAAAAAACGATAAAACCTGTATCATCGTACATATCAATATCTAGAATTTAGCAACCAAAGTCTTCATCATTTAATTACAACATTTCCATAAGATCTCAAAAAGAATAGCAGCTATACAATTTTTCACATCAATTCTATTTGACCATAGACAATCCAAAAACAATGAATTTCTAATCCTATAGCTGCATCATATTGAAGTCACTGGATAATGGCCACCACTCAAGATAGGGCCTACCAAAAAGTAAGATCTCCTGGACTAATATGCAAACCCCAGGAAATATCTACTTTGCAACCGGTGAATTTGAAAATAAATATAAAAGGAATGGGATGAGTCACAAAGACTTAGTGAGAGCTGAACGTGGCAAAAACACAAGAAGGGGGGTTTGAATTGGGTTTTAGAAATCTTTTCGCAAAACTTGAGTGTTTATGAAAACCGTTTTAAAACAACTTGTTAATAAAATAACAAAGTAAGTAAGTAAAGAGAAGAGAAGAGAATGACACAATGATTTATACTAGTTCACTATCACCTGATAGCAATGTAAAGTCCCTTCACACACTTGAAGGATTTCTCCACTATAAGCAACCTGATTATATTTGAGAGTATAATACTGCTAAACTGGCTATACTCACAACTTCTTAAAACGACTTAGTGCAGTCAATTCTCTAAGGAATACAGCCATTACTGGGCTAGATACAATGTTCAAAAATGGTTTGAAACAATATCAAATTAACTCTCAACAAAGAGGATATACAATGAAAAACTTAAGCACAAGAAATAACTTTCAAACAGAAAGAATAAAACGATTGAGTGCTTGTTCAATGTGATCTCAGATACTTAGAATGATTCTTGGTTGCTCACTTGTATGACAACGTGTTTTTTATTCTGTTAACCTACTTCAGTGGAAGAAGTAAGGTATATATAGCTAGGGTTGTGAATAGTGCTGTTGTGACCTAACAGTTCTTTCACCAATGGACAAAACTTTAGATCCTCTTTTTGTGGCTTTAGCAAGTCACGTCGTTTTTCACTCTGCTCTTGCATATGGACACAGCAGATAAAATCAGGATCTTTGTCCCTTGTCAGCTTTTTGAATATTAGACACTTCTTGAGCAAGTTTTCTGATGATTATAAACGTTGACATTCCCTTTGGCCTTTGATTCCTCGTACATTAAAATACTCATCAATGAGGTCTCTTTAATACATGAAGTAGCCTTTAATGAACACTCAGTCTGATTTCTAATCAGAGCATCTGTCAAACAGAAGATGCTTGTTACTGAGATATTCTGTTCACTAGAGAGAGCTTGAACCAGAGGCAAGTTCTTCAGTACAGAATTTGTTGGCCTTTTATATAACAGATTCTTGTAGAAACAAACGAAGACTTTCACTGAGTAGTCTGTTCATAGTCTGTTGAGTGTTGACAAAAAATAGAGTGTTGACCAAGACAGAGCATGGTCTATCAAAGCGTTGACTGATAACATAGCGTTGACCAAGACAGAGCATGGTCTCACCAGAGCTTTCACTACTAACAGAGCGTTGACCAAAACAGAGTGAGGCTATCGGACGATGACGTCAGCAACTTTCAGAGGATTAATGTTAGACTCAAATTTATGAAACTGAGAGTGAAATACACATTTTCACTTAGTCTTCTAAGATAATAGTGGCTTCTGCACACTAATAAACACATCAGAGGGTAAATTGTTCTATTAACTATTTGTTATCATCAAAATAATTAAGGGTCATTGTTTCTGAATCCACTTGATTCCAACAATCTCCCCCTTTTGATGATGACAAATACATAGATTGATGAACAATTTTCCATTAGAAAAATATTTACTTAAAAGAATTTCAGAGGCCCCCCCCTGAATTAAGCATATATAAATATTTTCTAAGGGTAAAGTCACATCAGATGAATGTATCACATCAGAGCATTCCAAATAAAGTATCAGAGCTTTCATAAACAGAGAGATCTATCAGAGCATATATATATTAACACATCATCAGATTATACATTCCAAGTTAATGTATCAGAGTAAATAATGCATGACGACACTTGGTTGATACATCAGGTTCATCAATTACTGTATATTTCTATATTTGCTTCTCCCCCTTTTGTCATCAGACAAAAAAGTTAAGAATAAATAAAAAACATCATAGTTAAAACAGAGTTTGAAAGATAAAGTTAAAACAGAATAAGAATCAAAAGAAAATGATTTCATTTCTTAGGTAAAAATACCATAGTACAAAATTGTTTTCCAACTAAAAAAGATAAAAACAAGTACAAGGCTAAAAACAAAAAGGGTGAACAAAAACCTAAAGGCTATCTAAGGTTTTTTCAACTGATCCACTATAAACTGCAGCATAGAAGTGACATCCTCATGTCTCTTGTTCGAAACTTCCATGAATTCCTTGAAGCTTCTGTTGTCTTCAATAAGTTGATCTAAGACCTCTTTAGGGACAACAACAGAGTGACTGGCGGATGCAAAAGCAGACCCAGAAGCAGAAGGTTGTGACACCACTACAGTTGAAGCAGGAGGAGGTATGGGAGCAGGTTCTGGTTCCCAAACAGCAGGGGTTATAACCCTTTGAGGTACCCTCCAAGCAGAAGCAGTTAGGAGTCTTCTGTTTCTCTCAAGTTGATCCCTTTTGTGTTTTTCAAACCAAAATTTCACAAAGTACCAGTTATCCATTAAGTCTTCTAGAGCCAAGGCAGATCCAACACCATCCATTTTGTCTTCTTTAATGTATTTCTCTATATCCAGCTCAAAAGTTCTCTTAGCCTTAAACACCTCATATCTAGCAAAGAGGCGTGGATTAGGAGGCACAACTACTGCTTCATGATGGTTGGGAGGAGGTTCACAACCAATTTGAGAAACTGGAGCAGAAGGTGCAGGAAGGTGCAAGGTTGGTGGATCAATGATGGTTACATCATCATCTTCCAATTCAAGTTCTTGAACTACTTCAGCAGCAATTGTAGTAGCAACGACCAGGTCATTATCTACAATTGGTTCTGTAGTAGATTCAGGCTCAGGCAGAATTGGTGAATGAGGTGGAGAAGGGATTTGTGGTGGTGAATGTAGTAAGATAGCAAGGGGTTGAACAATAGTGAGGGGTTAAGCATCACAAATCGTATTAGAGCCAGGTATATGAGATTGGGGTTCCTGGATAATAGGCCCATGTTCTGTTTCAGGATCTGATGGTAGGTTTAGGTCAGGTTGAACTAATGGAGGTGATTTAGGGCTACGTGGAGGAGTGGTAGGTTTAGGTTGTGGTGAAGGTGTTTTAGTGGCTTTTGGTTGTGGTGGTGTTGACTGTGTAGTTTGTAGTGGTGGTGTGGTAGTTGTTTGTGGTTGAGGTGA
The DNA here is from genome assembly GCA_037113605.1 of Calophaca sinica. NCBI lineage: Eukaryota > Viridiplantae > Streptophyta > Magnoliopsida > Fabales > Fabaceae > Calophaca > Calophaca sinica. The sequence goes on from CM073737.1 coordinate 16,670,652, forward strand.
AGGAATCGGTGTGAGTTGTGGTGAAGGTATAGGTGTAGTAGTGGTTGTTGTTGGGTGGACAACATAGAGGGGTGCAATATAAGGAATTGAGACTTTGGGTAAAGGTCTCTGTCTCTGTCTCAATGGGACATGATCTTCTTCATCATCATCGGATGAAGAGCAGTCAAAAGGTAATGGAGGCAAAGGCTTTTTAGGAGGTGAATGTTTAGAAGGTTTGGGAGAAGGAACAAATTTAGAAGTTTGTGGAGGAGGAATAGGTTTTGAGGGTAAAGATTGAGAGAATTGTGTGGGTTGGGTTGCAGAAGAACCTGTAGCAGCAGTTCTAGGACTATACACAGAGTCATACAAGTTAACAACTTGATCAAGTACCTTGGGTTTCTTAGCAGTAGGGAGATCAGCCAACTTGGTTAATCTCTTCAACTTTGTGGTGGTTACAGTAGCAGTAGTGGTGGAGGCAACCACAGGAGGAACAGTTGCAACAGTAGAGGCTTCATCTTGAAGCCTTTTCCGTTTAAGATCCTCATGAAATAAGCAGCATTCCTCTTGAGATTTTAAAATCATCTCAGCAACTTCAACCTTCTTCTCCTCTATTTCTTCGAGTATTACTGAGGGCATGAAGGGAGGTCTCACTGGTGGGACTAATGGAGGTGCATGGGAGCCAATCGAAATACTAGTACTCCTTATTACTCTTCTGGTAGGCTTAAGAGAGGTAACCTCAGTAATCTTCCTCTTTCCCTTCCTGGTGGGCTTGGCAGCAGCTTCCTCTTCCTTCTGGATTTCAGCAATAATTTTTGAAGATAAAACTCTCATCTTCTTCAAGTTATCACTGTTGAAGGTTGGTACACTCATGGTTTGGATTACAACTCCAGCTTCTTCGGTATTTAGCCCTTAAAGATGCCTAATCAGGCCTTGATTATCCAGAATTGCAGAAATCATACTTCCATAGGGTATGTTCAAGTTCTTTCCTTTCCTGGAGAACATAACGTTTCTACGCAGGTGGTCAAAGATGAGACTTGACATATTGAGTTTGGATTTAACCTCGTAATGCCACATGATGAACTTGTGGTCACTGCTTACAGTGTCAACAGACCCAAATTTCAACACAATGCAGTTCATGATGATCTTGAAGAGCACCCTGAACTTGTTCTTCATATCCACGGCCTTTGAACCACCAGGCTTCTCAAAGATTGTATCATTGATGGTATACATTCCACCATACTCGTTTTCTCAGTAATCCTTGATTACTCTTCCAGAATTAGGACATTTGATAACATCAGAAATTATATCCTAAGTTATCACAATGTTTCTTCTTTGAACATAGCTGTGGATGGTGTTGTCTTTACATTTAGCATACATCAAGAATTCCTTCACTAGCTCTTGGTAGACGGGGAAGTTCTCCATGCAGAAGAAATCAATGATTCCTATATCAGCAAAATCAGTTCTGAATGCGTACCCATTATCAGCCAAATCTTTGAAGTCCACTTGATGTTCACACATCACCTTCAGTTGGTATTGCTCGACGTTCACCATAGTAGGTTGTTGTTTTGGTTCAGGACCATACACAACTTATTGTGGAGCGGCCATTGCAGAGAAGCAAAGAGATACAAAGAGCAGGTAGCAAGAGAGAGGTTTAGGGTTTCAAAAGTGTGGCTTCTCAGAGAGAGATAGTGTGAGTAGTGGGTGAAGTGAGTGGGGTGAGTGGGAAATAAACGTGTTGAAGAAGGCAAACCGAATTGTTCAATTTTCAAAATAAATGAATTAAAAAATTTGTCATTTCATAAATGAAACGTGTCAAGTAAAGCAATAAAGAGGCGCAGTAAAACTGTCCTCGGGCAGTAAAAACAATAATGACTCAGTGAGAGCAAATATCAGCCACTAACGCATCAAGACGTGTACACGAAGATTCCCAGAGGGAACTTGTAACTGACTCACATGAATATGAACAGTTAACAACAACAGATGATGCAAATAATAATAAATAATTAAATAATGAATAATGAATATATATATATAAAACAGAGGCATATTAAAAAAATGACACTATAACTAAAACAGAGGCACATGTCAAAAACAGATGCATACATAAAAACAGAGGTACATATGAAAACAGAGGCACACATGAAAACAGAGGCACATATGCAATCAGACGTAGATATTTTAGAGGCACAAAAATCTGAGGCACATATATATTCAAATTAAACACTTATTCCTTTATAAGATGAAAATTCAAATTCTTTTTTATAAAGTTGAATCTATCTTCAGCAAGGGGTTTTGTAAAGATATCTGCCCATTGATGGTCAGTATCAATAAATTTAATTTCAAGTATCCTTTTTTGAATATAGTGTCTAATGAAGTGATGTTTAATTTTAATATGTTTAGCACGTGAATGCAAAATAGGATTTTTAGTCAAACATATTGCAGAGGTATTATCACGGTACATAGGAATGTTACTCTCTTTAATCTGATAGTCCTCGAGTTGATACTTCATTCATAGAAGTTGTGAGCTACTGTTTGCAGTAGATATGTACTCAGCTTCTGCTGTTGATAGTGCAATTGTGCTTGGTATTTTGCTGGACCACGAGATAAGGTTTGCTCCAAGAAATTGGCAGCCACCACTTGTGCTCTTTCTTTCAATTCTATCTCCAGCAAAGTCAGCATCACAGAAACCTACTAACTTGTAATTTTCTGAATTCTTATAAAGCAAACCAATGTTAGTAGTTCCTTTGAGATACCTAAAGATTCTCTTGACAGCAGTTAAGTGAGATTCTCTAGGATCAGATTGGAATCTTGCACATAAGCACACACTAAACATAATATCAGGCCTTGAGGCAGTAAGATAAAGGAGTGAACCAATCAGACCTCTATAAACCTTTTGGTCTACCTTTTTACTGGATTCATCTTTGTCAAGAGCACATGTTGGATGCATTGGTGTGCTCATTGGTTTGGTTTCCTCAAGCTTGAACTTTTTTAAGAGTTCTTTTACATATTTAGTCTGATGGATATAGGTTCCATCTTGACATTGCTTGATTTGAATACCAAGGAAGAATTTTAATTCTCCCATCATACTCATTTCAAACTCATTCTGCATAAGCTTAGAGAATTCCTCACAAAGAGATTCATTAGTAGTACCAAAGATAATATCATCAACATATATTTGAACTATAATAAAATGCTTTTTAGATGATTTTCCAAAGAGTGTAGTGTCCACCTGTCCTCTTTCAAAATCATTTGACATTAAAAAGGAGCTCAGTCTGTTATACCAAGCTCTTGGGGCTTGTTTAAGACCATAGAGAGCCTTTTTAAGTTTGAAGATATGCTCTGAATAAGCAATATCTTCAAATCCAGGTGGTTGTTTTGCAAACACTTCCTCGCTTGTAAAACCATTTAAAAATGCACTTTTTACATCCATTTGGTATAAAGTAATGCCATGATGTGCAGCAAATGATAATAAAATTCTAATTGCTTCAAGTCTAGCTACAGGAGCAAAGGTTTTAGTATAATCTATACCTTTCTCTTGTGAATACCCTTGAACAACATGTCTAGCCTTATTTCTTACCACTTTGTCATCTTCGTCAAGTTTGTTTCTGAAAACCTACTTGGTTCCAATGGCTTGCTTATCCTCTGGTGGAGGCACAAGCTTCTAAACATCATTCATATGGAATTGATTGAGCTCTTTCTTATATAGCAAGTATCCATCCATCGTCTGTTAGTGCTTCATCAATTGTCTTGGGCTCTATTTCTGATAGTAATACAAGTCAGAATGTTCCCTAAGAAATGATCTTGTTCTAACTCTATCACTTTGTTCACCAATGATCTGGTCCTTTGGGTGATGAGTTTTGAACTTCCAGTCTGTTATGATCTCTTCTTGAGTCTTGTCACCAGACGCAGAATTAGAGCCAGCACCTGTGACATTGTCATCTGTTTCTTTGCTTATATGCATATCGGTAAAGATCTTATCTAGCTCTGACGTTTCATTGTCAGGCTTCTTATCATCAAATCTCACATGCATATACTCATCAACAATTAATGTTTCTTTGTTGTATACTCTGTAAGCTTTAGAGCGTTCAGAATATCCCAAAAAGATAGCTTTGTGTGATTTTGAATCAGATTTTCCAAGATTGTCCTTTGTATTGAGAACAAAGCAGTCACACCCAAATTGGTGAAAATATGAAATGTTGGGTTTTCTTCCTTTCCACAATTCATATGGAGTCTTATTCAAAATAGGTCTAATATAGATTCTATTTTGAATATAACATGTAGTGTTAACTGCTTCTGCCCAAAAGTGCTTTGCAACATTAGTTTCATGAATCATGGTTCTGGCCATTTCTTGAAAGGATCTATTTTTCCTTTCTACAACACCATTTTGTTGTGGTGTTCTAGGTGATGAAAAATTGTGACAGATGCCATGCTCTTCATAGAAGTTTTGAAATTGTTCATTTTCAAATTCTCCACCATGATCACTTCTAATTGTTTTAATACAAAACTATTTTCATTTTGCACTTGTTTGCAGAAAATAGAGAACATTTTTAATGACTCATCCTTGTGAGCTAGGAATTTTACCCATGTCCATCTAGTATAGTCATCAATAGTTACAAAATCATATTTCATTCCAGACAAAGATGCAGTTCTGGTTGGACCAAATAAATCTAAATGAAAAAGCTCAAGTGGCCTTGAGGTGGAAACAATATTTTTGGATTCAAAAGAAGATTTTGTCTGTTTCTCTTTTTGGCATGCTTCACAAAGAGCATCAGATTGATACCTAAGATTTGGTAAGCCTCTAACAAGTTCTTTCTTGTTAAGCTTTGGGATTAACCTCAAGCTGGCATAACCCAATCTTTTGTGCCAAGTCCATTGTTCTTCATCAACTGACAAAAAGCACTTGGCATTTTGATTTGCCAACTCAAAAAGTTTTAGTTTATAAATATTGTTCTTCTTGCTTTAAAGAAACTGGATCCATCTTTCTTGCTCTTGACTATGCAAGCATTATCACTGAAGCCAACATCATAACCACTATCGCATAATTGACTTACACTTAGTAGGTTATGCTTCAGGCCATCAACAAGTAAAACATTATCAATTGAAGGTAGAAATTTCTCACCAACTTTTCCACTTCCAATGATTTTACCTTCTTGGTTTCCTTCGAAACCCACTGTTCCACTTTCTTTAAGTTGGAGTTCTTGGAATATTTGTCTTTCTCCCATTATGTGACGTGAGCAACCACTGTCCAAGTACCAGGACTAGTGCTTCAACTCTGTTGCTAAGCAGATTTGCAATATATACAATCTTGTCCTTAGGTACCCAAATCTTTTTGGGTCCTCTTTTGTTAGTTCTAAAAGGAAACTTGTCCTTCTTATTTTTTAGTTCATAGCAAATACTTCTTATGTGTCCTTTCTTATTGCAGAAAGTACAAATCAGACAGTCATTGTGATTGTTGGTATCTTTGGATTTCAAATTCGTGTTTTGAAACGTGGGTTCCTCTGGTTTGTAACCAAGACCCTTTTTACCATTTTGGCTTACACCCCAAATCATAGATGCTTGTTTGCTTCGTGTAACACACTCAGCAACAAATCTTTGAAATCCATCTTCATATTTTGAAGAGTTACATTCAATCTTTTCCTCAGTCTTAGAGCTATCACTCACCAGACGGTGGTTTTCAGCTTTGAGTTTTTCATTCTCAATGAGTATTTGAAATTCTTTTGAAAGTTTTGAGAATTTCTTTTTCAAAGATTTATACTCAATGTTGAGCTTAGAAGACTCATCTAAGAGTTCATCAAAAGCTATTTGAAATCAGAATATGAGTTAGAATCTACCTCTTCATCTTCATCGTCACTGTCTGATCCTATGGTAGCCATCAGAGCCATGTTGGCTTGTTCCTCATCATCATCGGACGATGATGAATCAGAATCATCCCATGTTGCCATGAGACCCTTCTTCTTCTTGCCTTTGAAACCACCTTTCCTTGGTTTCTCTTTCTCGAGTTGTGGACATTTAGACTTGAAATGTCCTGACTTTTTGCACCGTAGCAAGTAACTTGACTTTTGTCCTTGTAGTCATTCTTATCCCTTGAATCTTTCCGTTCCCTTGAGTCCTTCTTGTGGAATTGCATCCTAAACCTTCCTTTGTTTTTCCACATATGTTGAATTTTCCTTGATATTAAGGAAATTTCTTCGTCGGTGTCTCCACCACTCCCATCAGACGATCCTTCATATGCTTCTAGTTCAGCTTAAAGTGCTTTGGAGGAGGATGCTTTGTTTGTAGATTTCAAAGCAATGGACTTTGATTTCTTAGGAGGTTCTTCTTCATCTAGCTCAAGCTCATGAGCTCTCAAGGAACTCAAAAGATCTTCAAGATGCAAGACATTTAGGTCTTTGGCTTCTTGAATAGCCGTGACCTTAGGTCTCCACTTCTTTAGCAGGCTTCTTAAGATTTTCTTTACGTGATCAGTAGTGGTATAGCTTTTCTTAAGAACCTTTAGACCATGAACTAGTGTTTGGAATCTTCCAAACATAGTTTCAATGCTTTCATCCTCTTCCATTTTGAAGAGTTCATATTGTCTAACTAAGATATTAGCCTTGGTTTCTTGCACTTGGGAAGTACCCTCATAGGCCAACCCAATGAGTCCCAAATCTCTTTGGCAGTTTCATTATTTCCGCATTTCTCATGTTCCTTCTCAGAAATAGCACAAATAAGGTAATATATTGCTTTCTGATGTAGTTGATGAGCTTTCTTTTGCTCATCTTCCCATTTGTCCCTAGGAATAGGTTTATTCTTGGAATCAACCGGTTCATTGTATTGTTTTTGAACCATATCCCAGAGTTCGAATTGTTGAGACTCGAAGAAGGATTTAACTTTATCTTTCTACTAATCGAAGTTTGTTCCATTGAACAAAGGAGGACAGTTAACGTGACCACCGACATCGTTGCTTGCCATGTATAAAGAATAAGATCTTTTCCTCTTACACTATTAAGTGCTCAACCAAGAACCAGGCTCCAATACCAATTGAACGTAGCAAAAACACAAGAAAGGGGGTTTGAATTGGGTTTTAGAAATCTTTTTGCAAAACATGAGTGTTTATGAAAACCGTTTCAAAACAACTTGTTAATAAAATAACAAAGTAAGTAAGTAAAGAGAAGAGAAGAGAATGACACAATGATTTATAGTAGTTCACTATCACCTGATAGCTACTTCTAGTTCCTTCACACACTTGAAGGATTTCTCCACTATAATCAACCTGATTACACTTGAGAGTATAATATTGCCAAACTGGCTATACTCAGAACTTCTTAGAACGACTTAGTACAGTCAAGCCTCTAAGGAATACAGCCGCTACGGGGCTAGATACAATGTTTAAAAATGGTTTGAAACAATATCAAATTAACTCTCAATAGAGAGGATATACAATGAAAAACTTGAGCACAAGAAATAACTTTCAAACAGAAAGAATAAAACGATTAAGTGCTTGTTCAATGTGATCTCAGATACTTGGAATGATTCTTGGTTGCTCACTTGTATCACAACGTGTTTTTTATTTCGTTAACCAACTTCAGTGGGAGAAGTAAGGTATATATAGCTAGGGTTGTGAATAGTATCATTGTGACCTAACAGTTTTTTCACCAATGGACAAAACTTCAGATCCCTTTTTGTGGCTTTAGCAAGTCACGTCGTTTTTCACTCTGCTCTTACACACTGACACAGCAGATAAAATCAGGATCTTTATCCCTTATGAGCTTTTTGAATATTAGACACTTCTTGAGCAAGTTTTCTGATGATTATAAACGTTGACATTCCCTTTGGCCTTTGATTCCTCGTACATTAAAATACTCATCAATGAGGTCTCTTTAATACATGAAGTAGCCTTTAATGAACACTCAGCCTGATTTCCAATCAGTGCATTTGTCAAACAGACGATGCTTGTTACTAAGATACTCTGTTCACCAGAGAGAGCTTGAACCAGAGGCAAGTTCTTCAGTACAGAATTTATTGGCCTTTCATATAACAGAGTCTTATAGAAACAGACGAAGACTTGTACTGAGTTGTTTATTCATAGTATGTTGAGCATTGACCAAAAATAGAGCGTTGACCAAGACAGAGCATGGTCTCACCAGAGCATGGTCTATCAAAGCGTTGACCGATAACAGAGCGTTGACCAGGACAGAGCATGGTCTCACCAAAGCTTTGACTACTAACAGAGCGTTGACCAAAACAGAGTGAGGCTATCAGACGATGACGTCAGAAACTTTTAGAGAATTAATGCCAGACTCAGATTTATGAAACTGAGAGTGAAATACACATTTTCACTTAGTCTTCTAAGATAATAATGACTTCTGCACACTAACAAATACACCAGAAGATAAATTATTCTATTAACTATTTGTTATCATCAAAACAATTAAGGGTCATTGTTTCTGAATCCACTTGATTCCAGCAAGAGCAAAATAAACAAAGTGGACGGGAAGGAAAAGCAAGAACCGCACGAGGTTTTAATCCAAAAACAGCTTTTAGCTTTAAATCTCATCCTTGAAAACTCATTCATGCTTATAAAGTATTTGCAAGAATCAATGATAACACTTTTCTGTCAACTTTTTCCACAATCATAATAGGCCACACAAGAATAACTACATATGACTACAATGGAAAATAAATTCATCATATCTCATATCATCTATCCTATCACCCTATGTGCACATAGGCCGCCTCTTTCCTCACCGGCTCTTTTTATCGGGTCTGCACTCGAGGTATTGTTTCACCGTTCCTCACTGGCTTTTTTACCGGGTCTGCACTAGGTCTCAAACATTTCAATTATTTCAATCAAAACCAGTACAGTTTAATTCTAATCAATATTAGCTCACCATACTCCTGCAATTGTGGTAGAAATTTAAACAACATATTTAATGAGGTATGGAAAACAATTTGAGTCAATATGCTTCTCTCATAAAGAAACCATATATAAAAAAATAGACACCAAGTAAATTAGCTACTCGCTACTATGAAGGATCAACTCGGTCTCTAACAACGCCTTTGAAAGGGGCCACCGGAGCAACTTCTACTGAATCTGAGCAACAATACAATAATTTCATACCTTTAGAAATTTATTAAAAGCCATGCAACAAATTGGGAGCACTACATTGCCAAAAACCCAAATTTATTGAACTAAGGGTTTTTAAAGGAACCCATAAGAATATGAAATTACATCCTCTACTACCCTATATCATTACCCACTACTCATTCATTTTAATATCAACTGTAAACTTAATGGGTTATAGAATTTTAAGAGCTTTGAAAAACAAAAATTCCCAAATGTGGGTATTTCCAAATCCACCTCAAACCTTCCCCCAACTTGTATTCTTAATGGGTGTGGAAAATATGGTGAAAAGTAGGGTAAATATGGTGAAGAGAGGAAGAAGAAGTAATACTCTTGAGGGAGAGGGAAATGAGCAAAGAAGGGGAAATATAGGGGAAGGGTTTGGGGGGGGGGGGGCAGAGGGGGAGAGGGAGAGAGAATGTGTGTACATGTGTTTGAATTGTGAGGGGGTTCGAACTTACTCCCTTTTATATATATTTTTTCCTTTTCTTTATTTAAACGATGCGTTTCAATACAGATATCGACTCTCATTGTGTTCTGTTGAGTAGAAAAACTAGTGTGAATGTTGCACTTTAAATACCCACTTGTTGGAAGAATACATCTGGAATGGTGGGTTATGACAAGCTGAGGGGATAATATTCTTCTCTTGACATTTGCGTCCTTCCACTCATGTAGAAACAACTTTGCCCAATGGATAATCTGAGTTGGAGGTTCTATTTTCTTATCCCAAAATTTAGTGTTTCTATTCTTCCACACACTCCACACTATCATGGCTTGAAGCCTTCAAATCTTAGTATCAATGGTTGCATGAAGTTCCACAACCTAACTTGTTTTCAGCACCCAGTGCTCCCTAGACAGGCGATAAATAGATGCTAGTTAATCTCTATGTTAGTCTCACAACACACACTCAGTTGTGCAAGTGATACCCATTGATTGGAGTGTAGATCTATTTGGAACACAGTACATATGGGCTCTCCAAAGCATATTCTTCACACACACCCAACCTCCAGATGAGCTCCCATTTTCCATCCTCCTTCATGTGAGTAGTGTCTAACAACTGATCCATGCACAACCAATAGCTAGACCTAATCAAATATTTACCATCGTGATTCTGGGGTGGTAATACGGGTTCAACCCAACGTGTTGACCCATTTAACCCAACGTGTTGACCCATTTAACCCATCGTGTTACATTCAAAAAAGAAAAATACACCATTAATTTTTTACTATTAAATGGTTCAATGCTTCTCAAAAACAAAATTCAAAACTTGTTTAGACTTTAGGGTTCCCTATTCCGGTATTCCCCTTTCACACTTCTTTTGTGCAGTCACTAGATGCCTAACCACACTGCCCACATACCGCCCATCACCGTGGCAGGTCGATCCTCTTCTAGTTTTTGACCGACCAACCTGCTGTAAATATTCTACCCGCCCTCGGTTGAAGCAGTGCCAGTTGGTCTGCTTTTCCATCCCTATCACAGTTACACCTCCCATATGAGCTTGTCATGGCAAATAAGATCCAAGAGAGTTGTTTGTATGATCATTTGAGCACTATTTGGTTCCAGCAGGGATTCAATACTTTGTAAATTCCATTTCTTTGACCTTAGTTGCATGATGTCTTTGACATATAAGTGCTTAAAAACTGGATTTATATCTGGTCTGGGCCTTACCTAATAAGCTATGGATTGAAAAGTTGCAAGTTTTAAAGCCATGGAGAGAAATAAAAAAAAGGGCACATTTGATTATGGTAGAGAGGGCAAAAAAGGAAAAGATTTTGAATAGCTATTATTGATGGGAAAAAAGTGGGATTCGAAACTGTGAAGAAAGAGAACCGAACCTAAAAAGAAGAGAAGGTTGGGTAGAGGAACGAGGGTGGTGGTCGTGGAAATAAGAAGAACAAGAAGTATGGCTCTTTCTGGTAAAGGGAAAGTGAGATTTGAGAATTGAGAAGAACTACATAGGCAAAAACAGTAATTTTTTTTGGGATGCTCCTTTCCTTTTTATTGTTTTTTTGTATTCTCATTCATTTTGTTTTTATTTTTCCAATATTAGTTAAAAAAAATTTATTCAGTTTAATTTCTATACACACTCAATGTAACAGTCATCTAATAATATGTTGTGCCTCATCTAACAAGTTTAAAAACACATTACTTGTTATATTCATTAAATAATGTGCAACATGTCATTGGATACATGAGTAAAATAATTTTACAGTGACTCTATATACAAATTAAATTCTCTTTTTAACTCTTCTTAATTTTAATTGATTCAGGTCTATTTTAAAAATTTATAATTTTTTTTATTTATAATATTCAATTAAAAAAGTTTTTTTAAAGAATACCAAGTTCCTTATATGGTCGGACAGTGTTAGTTCACACTTGATTAATGATGTTATTTTTTGACTGGATTAATCAGTGTTAGTTAATATTTTTCATTTCAAAATTTTTATTTGTTGTATTCAAGATTTTATATTCTTTTTAAATATTAATTCTATTTTTATTTATGTAAGATTTAATTTTCATAAAGTAAATATTTTCGCAAATAAAAATTACAATAATTATCTGATTCGGGTACAATTAATAGCCCAATAAAAGACTAGATAGATGATTAAGAGACCACGCCCACAACATGGGCTACTGAAGAAGCTCATACCACATTAGGAATAGTCATCATCAAGGAGACCTTCAAGTACAAGAGAAAAAAAGTCAACATGCGACTTTAAGTACAAGGACCTTACCTCCTCGTTAATGACACTGACAGAGGAAACTTCTAGTAAGACATAAACAGAACCCGAAAGTGATGGATATCTGACAACAGAGGATACCCGCACCGGTACAAGGATATGGTTCGATGTCGAGTTATGGCCTCGGGACATGAAGACAAATAAAAAGGCCCACTCAAGACACCACTATATAAATGGAATCGCATAATCATCCAAAGGTATGCTTTTATGTCCATTCTATAAGTTTGAGGCTAACACTCATACTGACTTAAGCATCAGAGTGCCTTTGCATGTACCCATTCCCGCCACTTTCAACTAGGCCATACCAGAGGAACTTTGTGGATCACACAAAGGGGGCGCAACTCAACCCCAAGTCTACTAAAGAATCATGACAAAGCATTCGCGTCATCTGTGGGAAACGATAAGTATATTCGCACCGTCTTTGCCGAGCGTTGATTAAGACGATGGCATAGATCATCGAGCCCTTCTTCTGGAAATATCCTTTGAGACCCTAACGGAGTCGGGAGATTCGATTAAAGACAGTAGGATAATTTCCCGTAGTAAAACAGACCTTCGACAAAACGAAGTGATGTCAACAATGCGCCAGGAATGGAGCATTTTTTCATTCATTGAAAAGGGGTGAAGAGCCTTTTAGCAAGAGCCAAAATTGGATAACAACGTGGAGGATAGGCCCACTTACATAGAAGTTACCACTCCTCGATATCATCAATAGTACACAGAGTTAGGGTGCTTTTACTCACTTATAGAGGACGGTCATGGCAGAAATCACATAATGCACCCGATAAATACGCAGTTGTCGGACTCACAGTCATCCTACATTTTATGGCGGTGGAACCGTACAAGGAGTTGCCCATCCATCCCAATAGAATACAAGCCTCAAGGGGAGGGAGATACCGAGATGCCATGGGATTTATTCTAACTGGTGAAGGATGATGCCCTTGGAGGTGTGATCCTAGAAGCAACAGAAACATGTGCATTCAACAAATTTATCGACCCGAAATGCCAACTCGTCACCTTCCAAAAGATGATGCGGAAAGCTGGGAGCACACAAAATGATCTCTATTGAATATTCGTGCACACATTAAGGGGAGAAGCCAAAGCACAATTCGAAATTGGGGGTCTTCAATACATAGCTGAATGTAATAAGATGTCCAAATTGTTTTTGGAAGACTTTACCACCACCCCATGAGTGGGAGAGAAGGAATCTTCAAGTTGGAGTTTTTGACAACAACAAGATAACCAACTGCTAGAAGCATTTGTCAAAAGATTTTGTAAAGATGCGACAAAAGGACTCGACATTTAAGGGGGATAGACGTCTATACCTTTACGGAAGCACTAGCCTCGAGACTGTTCAAATTCTCTTTGACGATGGCTCTGCCTCTATCAATAGAAAAATTATTGTTGAGAGTTGTAATATTCACAAAGCATTGGATAATACCACCTCGGCTAATATTTGAGTGTAGAAAGTAACAGGTAAAATATTATTGTGTATTATTCAGCAGAATATGCATTACTTAAAATAGGATAATTACAATAAGATTGTTCCTTGGATCAAGGAAAGATCGAATAAAGGGAAAAATAATAAATATCGATCTTAATATTAAACCTAAATCAAAGGGTTGATTTTCGCAATCAAGGAGATATGCAATATCTACTACACGCCCCTCAAGTTGGTGCATAGATATCTATCATGCCTAACTTTCTTATCAAATGTTCGAAATTGGATCTTACTAGGCTCATGGTTAGGATGTCAATCGTTTGTTGATTGGAAGACACAAAAGGTAAGCAGATAATTCTAGAGTTCATTTTCTCTTTTATGAAGTGACAATCAATTTCAATGTGCTTTATTCTATCATACTAGACCGGATTGTGGGCTATGCTTATCATGACCTTGCTGTTAGAGTACAACTTCAATGGAAGTTCTACTGTCGTCTTGAGTTCCTCCAGAACTCTGTAAATCCATAATCCTTCACAAATTCCTTGAGCCATTATGCTAAATTCAGCTTCTGCAATACTTTTGCAACAACCCTTTGTTTATTACTTCTTCAAGTTACCAAATTTCTCCATACATAGGTGCAATATTTTGAAGTAGATTTTCTGTCTATAATCGACCCTGCCCAGTCTGCATCAAGAAAAATAGCAACATTCCTTTCACTAGTATTTTGAAAAAAATTGGCTCTTTCTAAGAGTAGCTGTAACGACCCGTTTTCGGACCGCTACTAACTAAAAACAACCCTATATGCGACACACTTTTAAAATAGTACTCTTGTGTCCTTTGAAAAATATGGTCTATATTTTTTTTTTTAAAACAACTACATCTGCAAACACACACAGAGTTGTCACAACATTTAGAAACATGGTGCAATCTAAGACATAAGGCGCATGCACTGAAAATACTTACACATATATAAGCAAGTAGTCATAAGTAATGCGTACAAAATAGAAAGTGCATAAACATGTACAGGAGAATACACTTATGGTATGAAGACCCTTGTGAGAGTGATCATACCCCGGGGGTACTCCCGGCAGACACCCACGCAGGGGGCTGCTCCAAAAGTATGCCACCAGTCTACCATGCAGTACACAAAAGAAATCAACCAAGCCCGACTGGTCACCAAAACAAACTGTACAATATAAACGAAATACTACAGTCATCCAAAATACATAACAAGCAGTCAGACAATCACAGCAACTACAGATAGCTATCTGAATCCTCAGACGGATCCTCCTCGTCATCATCCTCCATAGGGTCTGTCGCATCCTCTCCAGTCAAGTCTATTAAAGGAACCGTAGTAGGTATACGCTCTGACACGTCCTCCTCTACCAGCACCTCCTCAATGAATCCTGTACCGCAACATCCTGCCTCACCGCACTCTCGACATACCGGTGAAAGATGTCCCGGTGGAGTAGGTGTCCTGACAATCATGGGGGAAGCTGGCTCTGTCTCAGGCTCAGGCTCTGCCAAAGAACTTGGGGTAGCTACCGCTCGAGATGTAAAAGCTCCAGCAGTCCCACGCCTGATCACGCTCTTTCGAGCGGTCATCCGAAATCTCGCCCTCCTAGGCAGAGTTGCATAACGAGTAGTAATACGCCTCAGAATCTCCAAAGATCCTCCCAAGAAAGAAGATGATCTGGCATTGCTCGCTCTCTCCGGTCGCTGCTAAGCATCCACCACCTGCATGGTCCTGATCGGAAAACTAACTGTACGCCTAGATGTCTCCTATCTCAAAGACTAGTCCATCAACTCGGAAAGTGCAGATAACGTCCTCAGATATACAACACAGCGGGAGATGGGGTCGAACTCCATCGCCGTGGGCATCTTGATATCTGGAAAATCAAACACGATCTGCGGCGATGTCGTCATCGCCGGTATCACCAGGGTCTTCGTCATCGCCTGAGTTACCATCATGGGTTGAAGGAACCACGGGAAAGGGTCAACTTCTCAAATAATCATAGAAATAGCAAAACATAAAACAAGAAAAAACAAAATGCACAATGCCCATAATGCAACGCAAGACATTCTCCCAACACGCTCTACAATTACGGAAATAACGCCGAACAAGCTGCTAAAATCCAGCCATAGGGTTTGGGCTCCACGACCACCCTAGGATATTCAGGACAAGTTCCTTGACGTTAAGACGTCTAACTAAGCTACCGAAAAACAAGGGGGTCCTAGCACTCTAAGTTTATTCGGGATATAGTTTAAAAACGCCACGACGACACTTTCTCCACCCCAATGAATAAATCGACACATACGATGATTCAAGGAAGCATGATGAATAAATCAACTCATATGATAATTCAAGAAAGCAACTCGAATAATTATTCGATCGCATATTAAATAAATATTGACACAAAGCTCAATACAAGACAACCCAATTCAACAGTAACAAGCAATCATGTCATATCACAACAGTCGGAATACAATTCATCCCTCTGCAGCTCAATGGAGTTGACAGAGAGGAAATCAAACAAGTGTGGGGGGGGGTTGGTGATAACTGCTAACCACTTGCAGACAAGCCCACTAAATAATCATAATGTAAGTTTTAAGAACTAAAAGTCAAAGGGGTACGAGACCCTCACTTCGAACCCTGAGGTTCTCAGACTTCTTCGCTTTATAAAAGAAATTTAAAATCTATCCATATCTACAAGTTGCCCTTACCAAAGTCGTTCACTACGTGGTACCGCTCGCCTCGATCCCGCGTCGCACGTATTCGAAATCTACAAGTCCTATCATCACAAGGTAAGCTTAGCACAATTCTATAAACTTAACTTAAAACCTTAGGCTCTCAAAACCTAACCCTCTTCTAACCAAAGCATTTCCACTAAGACATTTAATTACTAACTACTTGAAAAGATAAAGTTTTAGAACTAAAATCATTTCTTGAGAAGCTAAACATAATACAATATCAATTTTCTTGAAAGCTTTAAAGTGAAAACAACTTCAATCAACCACTTTTCCATAATTTTCTAAAGCCTAGAAACACATTCATTCAATCATTATACCCAAATTTACAACCAAAGTCCTCCTTCCCTACACTCTAACAACAATATATAACCAACTAGTACACATAAGAAAAACTTAATCAAGCATCAAAACTATTTTCACAATACCTATAAACAAGGGTTTTCAATAAATTCTTTACTAATTCTTTAATCCAAATCATTTCACGAAACCAAATCCAATGCAAGACCAATCTACTAATATATGCTAAAAGAAGAATGCAAAACAATTTTTCCTTCCCCTTTCAACTCCTAGGGCTCACGGCCCCATCTCCTTTTTTCAAAAAAAATTACAAAATTTCACCCAACACCAACAACACCATTTGATCAATGCCTTTCCTTCATCAAACAACAATTTGTTACCCAAAACAAAACATTATCAAGTCTTAAAAACAATCCATAACATTTTCAAGAATCCCAAATTCCAAATAAACTACTAAATCATGGTTCTAACTCAAAACTTTCAACTACAACAACAAGAACAACACCAATTAAGATAGAGACATCAACTAATTGCAAGATTAATCCTCAAGATCACACTACCCTTCTTTTCCCCTTAGGGCTTTCACCTAGGGTTTTAAGGTTAGGGATTTATGTGCTCATCTCCATCATTTAATCATGATCAAATAACAATACAACACCAAAACAAGCATGAAACAAGATTAAGAAGCAAGAAAATTAAACCTAGTCAAAGAGGAAGAGGGCGCGATTTTGTGCAGTAAAAATGAGAAAGAAATTCTGTTTTCTCCTTACTTGGATGGTTGAGAAGTGATGATTCAAGTAGAGGTTGAGCCTAGGTGCAAGAATGATGAAGGTTGGAGGTTGAAAACTCAAAGAAAATGGTGGTTAGTGACCATGGAGCTTCAAGCTCTTTCTTACTCTAGAAAAGGAAGAAGAAGAAGAAGTTGAAATGAGGTAGAGGGAAAGGGGTCACGATGGGAGGGGCTGATTATAGGGGTCTCATTTCTTTTTTTTTGACACTTAAAAATAAAACTAGGCAAAAGAAAAAAAATGAGTTAATAAAGGTAATTTTCAAATTAATCACACATAATGTGACACCTAGCAATAAAGTGAGATGTGAAGTGAAAGTATGTCACAAGAAGGGGGGGTTTGAATTGTGACCTATTAAAAATCCTGCACTAAAACAGTGTTAAACTTGCTCTCAAGTCAGTTCTTGGAGTTGAGTAAGTTAGTGATACAGCAGCTGAACTTACTCAAGTTGTAGTGTTTACATATGCTGTGTGATTGATCAATAATAGTGTAAGACAAAATCTAGCATGATGTGGGAACAGAATCATATGAATTGAAATGGCAGTAAGTAAAGCATGATTATGCAGAATGGTTGAAGAACACTGTTTCTGAGTTTTAAGTGAAGTGTGTGAAGTGTCACAAGTGAGATGGATTTTAAAACAGAAATATAAATCACACTAGATGTATAGTGGTTCACCCCAAACCTTGGGCTACATCCACTCCTCACTCCCAGTGAGTGTTTCCACTATTTCCCAAATAGTACAAGTGTTCTTTCACTCAGCCTCTTCAAGCTGATTACAAGTGTTCTTTCACTCAGCCTCTTCAAGCTGATTACAACCAGGAACTTACTCCTGTTCCTGAACTATCTTCCTTAGCAGAACACCTCACCAACACTCACCTACCCTACGAAGTTTGATAGGATCCCACCAAGACAAAACAGATACAAGGATAAGTTATTTCTGGGCTTAAGGCTTGGTTACACACAGAGAAATACAATTTAAACTTTGTGTTTGCAAGCAGACAAGTGCACAAAAGATCCCTAACAATTTCTTCAGAGTGCACTTTTGAGTGAGTTGAGAGGCAGTTGATTTGCACTTTGAATTTGATGCAACGGTTGAATTTGGCTCTCTCTATCTTGTTCAGTGTTCCAATGCTGTGATATATAGCCCTGATTTGGTGATCTAGCCGTTGCAGAGCCGTTTGAAATCCTTGGGACATATTTGCACAGTGTGATGAGTGTTTCTGTACAGAGCAGTCTTGCTTTTCACCAACTATCAGTTCTGTCTCCTTGTCACATCACCTTTTGGAAGCTTCACTTGCTGAACTTCCTCACTTACAGCAGTAGCACCAACAAGCTCTTGATTTCAGCTTTTTGTTCTTAATTTAATAGCATGGCGTGCTCATCAATGTGATCACTTGATGCATTTAATTTGTTCTTTTTGCTGCTGAATCTGTTTCTGCAGTATTCGAGAGTAAGTTGGAACTTACTCACTCCTGAGTGAGTTTGCTGGAATTTGATTGTGGTTACTGCAGTTTTGTCTTTTAAGAAAGCTGTCCATTATCATGTCATATTTAGCTATTTTCCACTTTGTTTAACAGCTTCCTTCTCAAGAATAATGTCCAATGTCAATTCACCATATTTCACAGAATCTTATGCTTAATTCCATTGTCTTCTTGCTTGACATGTTTCTTTTGCTTTTCTTTCTTTACTGGAACCTACTTACAGAAAATGTTAGAGACATATATGAGTCAATAAACTTAAGTATCTATCTCAGAGTTTGTTGATCATCAAAACTGGAATTTCAGAGTTTGTTTCAACAAGATGCTAATCCCATCAATTAATTTACCCCATCTAATCTCACATCTCTCATGATTACCCTCTAATTCTAGAGTCTTAGGGTACTAAAACATGGCGTCGAGTAATCGTGTTACCGATAAATTTCTCGCCGATAAATTCGCGAAAATTAATTTATCGAGAAATTAATTCACCGGGTGAAAATAAATTATCATAAATAATAAAAACAATCTAAAATACTCATAAATAATCACAACAAGTCACGATTCGATTTTCATCGAAATTGGAGTTCGTTTAAAATTTTATCTGCGGCAAAATTGCCTGGCGATTCGAAACGCGATGAAACTTCGTTAGAATTTTTTGACGATATTTGAACCATGAATTAACATAAAACATTAATTCTCAAATTCCTCAAATTCAATTTGATCTTGATTTTTTTAAATCACTTATTTAGAGAACAAGGAATTGCTTATTATAGCATAATTACGACAAAAATTACACTACAATAACGCTAAATAACGTATCATAAAAGTACGGGTGTTATAATACTCCCCTTCTAAAATAGTTTCGTCCTCGAAACTATGGGTAAGATACGTACCGAGGAAAATTTTTGGATACTGATCTTTCATCTTCTCTTCCAGCTCCCACGTTACATCACCGGTCTTCTGATTCCAGACAACCTTGACAAGTTGAATCTCTTTATTCCTTAATTGCTTAGTCTTCCGATCGACAATCTTTGCAGGTGATACTTCAAATGATAAGTCGTCCTTCAGTTGAATCGCATCAGGTTCGATAATGTGAGAAGGGTCAGAAACATACTTCTACAACTGAGAAACATGGAAGACATCGTGAATATTTGATAAGAATGGTGGCAAGGCAATCAGATATGCTACTGGACCAATACGACGAAGAATCTAGTAGGGTCCAATGAACTTAGGAGTAAGCTTTTTGGATTTGATTGCTCGACCAACTCCAATAGCAGGTGTAACTCGGAGGAATACATGCTCTTTTTCGTCAAATTCTAACGGTCGGCGACCCTGGTCCGCATAAATCTTCTGTCAACTCTGCGACGTTCTCATCCTATCTCTGATCAATCGGATCTTCTCGGTAGTCTGCTGAATCATGTTCGGTCCCACAAAAGAGCTCTCACCATCCTGATACCAACAAAGAGGCATCTGACACTTACGTCCATACAGTGCTTTGTAAGGTGCCATACCAATGCTTGCATGGTAACTGTTGTTGTAGGTGAACTCTACTAGCGGTAAGACCTCGTCCCAACTTTCTCTGTGATCCAACATGCATGCTCGCAGCAAATCTTCTAGTGATTGAATCATCCTCTCGGTCTGACCGTCGGTCTAAGGGTGATATGCTGAGCTAAGCTGGAGCTTAGTTCCCATCGCTTCTTGTAATGCCCTCCAGAAGTGAGATGTGAACTTCGGATCTCGATCAGAAACGATGAAAGAAGGTACACCATGCAGTCATACAATCTTTGCGATGTAGATTTCTGTCAGCTTCTCCACGTTATAAGTCGATCTCACCGGTAAGAAATGAGCAGATTTGGTTAATCGGTCGACGATCACCCAAATCGAATCATGCTTCTTCGGCGTTTTTGGCAAACCCACAACAAAATCCATAGAAATACTATCTCATTTCCACACAGGTACGTCAAGTGATTGTAACATCCCTGCTAGTCGCTAATGTTCTACCTTCGCTTTTTGGCAAGTCAGACAGGAAGCTACATAATCTGCCACTTGTTTCTTCATTCAGGGCCACCAAAAGTGCTTCTTCAGTTCCTGGTACATCTTTGTAACTCCCGGATGAATACTCAGTCCACTCTTGTGCTCCTCATCGAGAATCAACTTCCTTAGCTCAGCCACGTTGGGTACACAAACACGTCCATTGCATCTCAAAATGTTGTCTGTTCCAACCTTGAATTTCGTCGCTTTTCCTCGTGCTACCAGCTCAACCTTCTCTCGTATTAGCTCGTCATGAGCATGTTGTTCCCTAATCTTGTCCAACAGTCCGTTAGAAATGGTGAACATGCCAAACTTCAGCTTTCCTGGTGACACTTCCACATTCAGCTTCAAGTCTCGAAACTTCTCTAGCATCTCCAACTCCTTGATCATCATTGCTGAAACTAAAATACTCTTCATGCTTAGTGCATCAGCTACCACGTTCGCCTTCCCTGGATGATATTCCAAAGTGAAATCGTAGTCTTTCATAAATTCTGTCCATCTCCGTTGTCGGATATTGAGCTCCTTCTGATCGAACAAGTACTTCAGGCTCTTGTGGTCGCTGTAAACAGTGAACGTGCTCCCATACAGGTAGTGCCTCCAAACCTTCAATGCAAAGACCACCGCAGCAAGCTCCAAATCATGTGTAGGATAATTCCTTTCGTGAATCTTAAGCTATCTCGAAGCATAAGCCACAACTTTCCTATGTTGCATCAGCACGCGTCCCAAACCCTGGTGTGAAGCATCACAGTAAACCTCGTAAGGTTCTTTCGGTTGAGGCAAAATCAACACAGGCGTTGTCGTCAAAAGTTCTTTCAACCTCTGAAAACTGGATTCGCACTCTTCAGTCCAAGCAAAAGGTTGATCCTTCCTCGTGAGTCGTGTAAGCGGTGCTACAATCTTCGAGAAACCTTCAATAAATCTCCAGTAGTAGCCTGCTAAACCGAAAAAGCTTCTGATATCTGCCACAGTCTTCGGTTGCTCCCATGCCAACACAGCTTCAATCTTGGCTGGATCCACATCTATCTCGTCCTTGGTTATCACATATCCCAGAAAATTCACCTCTTCAAGCCAAAACTCACACTTGGAGAGGTTAGCGTAGAGTTGCTTTTCCCTCAGAATCTGCAATACTTGACATCAGTGCTCTTTGTGCTCTTCTTTGCTCCTCGAATAAATCGGGATGTCGTCTATAAACACCACCACGAACTGGTCCAAGAATGGGTGAAAGATCTTGTTCATGTAGTCCATAAATACTGTCGACGCATTCGTCACTCCGAACGGTATCACCAAGTACTCGTAGTGACCATATTTTGTCCTAAAGGCTGTCGTGGGAATATCCTCTTCCTTCACTCGAATCTGATGGTAACCTGACTTCAAGTCAATCTTAGAAAATATCGCGGCTCCTCGTAGTTGATCCATCAAATCATCGATACGCGATAACGGATACCGATTCTTGACAGTAAATTTGTTGAGCTGACGATAATCCACACACAATCTTGATCGTTCATCCTTCTTCTTCACCAGTAACACTGGAGCTCCTCAAGGTGACACACTCGGTCGTATAAACTGCTTCGACTCCAAGTGCTCAATCTGAGACTTCAAGTCTTTCATCTCGGCTGGTGACATCCGATAGGGCGCTATCGAAATCGGTCTTGTTCCCGAAAGCAAGTTGATAGAGAACTCGATCTCTCTCACCAGTGGTAACCCTGGTACGTCTTCGGGAAAAACATCCGAGGAATCACACACCACTGAGACACCCTTCAACTTGATCTCCTGAGAAACCCCTGAACTAGCCAGATACATGTATTCCCTAGTTCCCTCTTTCAAGGAAACTCCGATATGTTCGGCAGAAAGATAATTGGAGACTCCAAGATCTGGAAAAATCACTGCTTTTCGGGCACAATCCAAAAGGACATGGTGGTTAGACAACCAATCTATCCCGAGAATAATACCTAGACCCTTTAATGGCAGACAGACCAAATTAGCAACAAATTTTCTACCTTGGATGACCACTACACAATTAAGGCATGCAGTGTTGGTAACAAGATTTTAGCAGCTGGGGTAGTAACTACTAGTTTGAAAGGTAAGGTAGTCACAGATAATTTCAAACGGTCTACACAATCCAAAGAAATAAAAGAATGGGTTGCACCGGAATCAAAAAGAACGGCTAGGGATTTACCCTCAATCTCACAGTCTCCCTGAATCAAATCATTAGCCTGCTCCGCCTCTTCATCGCTCATGTAGAAGACTCTGCCTTTGGCCATCTGATGCTTCGCTTTAGCTTTTGCTGCATTCATCACTGGTTCAACCTTACGTTATTGGCAGTCCCTAGCAATGTGCTCCAATTTCTTGCAGTTGAAGCACACATTATCCTTCTCAGTGCAGTTACTCACATAGTTCCCTGGTTTACCACAACGGTAAAAAATGACTCCGTCCCTGGTCTGACTCCTGCCTGTCGCGTTCTGAGCCATCAGACGATACTGTCCCTTACTGTTGTTCCCTTGAGGTTGACTATATGGCTTCTTCTGCTGCTTTTCCTTTTGAGCAACCCTCTATCCTGCGCTCTAGGGTCTCACTGGTCCCCATGTACCACTTCTCTTCTTGGCATTTCACATCACTTGCACCTCAACACAACTGTCAATCAGTTCTTGAAGATTCCTAATCCTCAGAGACGTCGCAGATTTCTGGATGTCAAACCTCAATCCTCGCTGAAATCTCTCGCTCAACCATCCCTGATCAGCTCTGTAACGACCCGTTTCCGGACCGCTACCGAGCTCAACATACCGAGCTCAACATACCGAGCTCAAGTTACCGAGCTTAACACACCGAGCTCAAGATACCCTCTATGCGATGTGTTTTAAAATGATACTCTTGTGCCTTTTTAGGAAAGTACGGTCTACATATTATTTATAAAACCAGCTCGTGCACATCAGAGTAATAACAGCTTTTCGAAAACATGGTGCAACTAAGACACAAGACTTAAGTCCTAAATAACAACACGCAGGTAACAAGTACATACTTATATATACAAGATATAAAAAGTGCATACAAAAAGACAGAGTAATAATGTACAAAGAAAATACACCTAAGGTATGACGACTTCAAAAGAGCAATCATACCCTGGGGGTACTTCCGGCAGACACCCACGCAGGGGGCTGCTCCAAAAGTGAAACCACCAGTCTACCCTGTGCTCAAAATAACAAAACATCACCCGTCCCAAACCGTCACAGCCATCAGACACAAAAGTCATATTACAATTTACCCCAACAAACATAACATAAACAAAGCCAATCACGACAAATAGAGGTCGCCACCTTGATCCTCGCCGAGCTCCTCCTCGCCATCATCTTCCGCCGAAGTTCCTCGCACTCGACATCGCCTGGTAACCATCATGGATTGAAGGTACCACGGGAAAGTGGTCAACTTCTCAACAATTCAAGATAAACACGACATAAAGAAATAAGTAAACAAAGAAAGTATAACATTCACCAAACGTGACTTCACCATCTCACTCTAGACTCGACTCTTATTCCTAATATCGCCAAGCAGTCCATCCCCAAACCGACGCACAGGTAAGCGGCCGGTCCAACCTCAAACCGATACCATGCATTAATCAAAGAGTCCAACCCCAAATCGATAATGCGACGCTTAGTCAATCTCCCAGTAAACAAAAAGGGGACCTAGCACTTAGTTATCCGTCACGGCTCAAAAACGTCATACGACTCGCCTAGCTCTCTCACTCGATGATTAGCTCGCCGCAGTCAAGGAGTGGCACATAAAATTACTTGATCACATATCAAATAAAGAGAACATGCTTAATATGAAGAAAACGCAGTTCGACAGCAACACACAATTCATGGCATATATTCAATTTCATATCAAATAATGCATGACTCAATCATATCACAACATTACATGCTCGACAAGCAAATCAAGGAATCCATACATAGGAATATAACAATAAAAAAAATAATCCTAGAATGTCTAGAAGTGCCCTTACCGAACTCCAAGCTAACGCTGCTCGACAACGACCTCAACACGACTGTCTTCAAACGAGCTCGACAACGACTTCTCTCACTCGATCTCGACATCGCATACTCTTAGTCGACCTCGGTTTCATGATCTCAGACACCACGATTTCCTTGCCGCACGATCTCTGAAATCACACCGCCTAATACGAGCACAACTTAGTTCTATCTATGGGTTCTAATAACACTTAGCTCTCATTATCCCAATCTTAACCACAACCCAAGTAAGCATTAAAACTTAAGAACTTAAACAAATACAACCAGAATTCAAACATTTCAAATAACTCCTTTTCTCTAAAATTTTGTTAAAAACTTTTTTCATACAACACCAGACAAAGCCATTTTTCGTAAGTAACAATTCAAGCTTAAAATAAAGTAATCCCTTAAGCCCAACTTAATCAAAATCTAAGTTTATATTTCTTAAAAATATTTTCACTATGGTCCAAAGAATTAAAATAAGACCATAACCACTTATGTTAAAATTTAAAACTCAAAAAGAAATCAACACAAGCCAAGTAGGGAGGGTTTTGGGCGCTACTTACTTGCAGAAAACAGAGGAAACAATTTGTTTTTCAAGCTCAAATAAATGGTTAGAAAGGTAGGTAATGTCATGAAGAAGAAAACCTATCAATATGATATGAGTTGAAAGCATAAAAACTAGCTAAAATAGAGAGAAGAAATAGAGCTAAACAGTAGCATGAAGAAGAGAAAATTCTGTTTTTCATACCTCTACAGATGGTCGAGATGGTGATATAGGTCGAGGAGATGATAAGGAACAAGGTTGATGAAGAAAGTCTGTTCAAAAACTCTTTGAAACTCAAGTTTCTTCAATGGAAGTTTGGAGAAGAGTAGGAAACTTGAAGAAGAAGAAAGAAGGAAATAGAAAGTGAGGATTTGAGGCGGCTGATCGTGATATTTATGTAGGTGGAGGAAACTAATCATGATACTTATCTACAGCTGGTGGAAAAAGAAAAAGTTTGGTCTTATCTCCCTTAAACAAAAGTTAATTACAAGAAAACCATTTTAAATGAATTTATCTTTCATAAAACCACAAATAAGCGACACCTGGATTTTAAAGTAAGATATTAATCCAAACAACAAGTCTAACCCATCTAATCTGTCCTCTCTCATAATCACAACAAAATATACTAATGCTAAGTAATATTCGTAAGAATACGAGTGTGATCATCTCGACACGATGTCGACCAGGGTGCTTGTGCAAGCGCACAAGGCTCTAACACGAGTTCGTGCACGCGGCCTCCTCAGTTCGACATGCGACCTCCTCAGCTCGGTACGCGACCTCATCAGCTCGACATATGACCTTGGCACGCGATCTTGGCACGGGATCTCGTCACGAGGTCTTGGTACGAGGTCTCGATACGATGTCCTAATACGAGGTCGATCTCGTCCTCAGGTGTTACAAGATCTCCCTCTAAAAAAAATTTCGTCCTCGAAATTGCAAATAAGTTACTTACCATGAAAAAGTTCAGGGTACTGAGTCTTCATCTTCTCTTCCAGCTCCCAAGTCGTGATCTCCGTCTTGATCCCACACAACTTTGACAAGTTGAATCTCTTTGTTCAAGAATCGCTTGGCTTTCCACAACGATCCTTGCCTGGTGATGCTTGAAAGATAAGTCGTCCTCGCTTGGATCACATCCGGTTCGATGACATGAGAAGGGCTCGGAAATATATTTTCGTGAATCGTGAGGCGTGGAAGACATCATGTATGTTCGACAGAAGGGTGGCAGGGCAATCTGATATGCCACTGGACCGATACGACGAAGAATCTGGTAAGGTCCAATAAATTTAGGGGTAAGTTTCTTGGATTTGATCGCTCGACCAACTCCAGTAGTGGTGGTAACTCTAAGAAATACATGCTCTCCTTCCTCGAACTCGAGTGGTCGACGTCCTTGGTCAGCATAACTCTTCCGTCGGCTTTGAGACGTTCGCATCCTATCTCTGATCAAACGGATCTTCTCCGTAGTCTGCTGGATCATATCTGGTCCCACAACAGAATGCTCGCCATCTTGGTACCAACAAAGAGGCGTCTGACACTTCCGTCCATACAGTGCTTCAAAAGGTGCCATTCCAATACTTGCATGGAAATTGTTATTGTAGGTGAACTCCACCAATGGTAAGACGTCGTCCCAACTTCCTCGGTGATCTAAGGTACACGCTCGCAACAAATCTTCAAGCAATTGGATCGTTCTCTCGGTCACCGTCGGTCACGAGGATGATATGCCGAGCTAAGCTTGAGCTCGGTTCCCATCGCTTCTTGCAATTCCCTCCAAAAATGAGATGTGAACTTCGGATCTCGGTCCGACACGATCGAAGAGGGTATTCCATGTAGTCGGACTATCTCCGCGACGTAGATCTCGGCCACTTTTTCCACGTTGTATGTCGACCATCGGTAAGAAATGGCGGTTGGTCAATCGGTCGACGATCACCCAAATCGAATCATTCTTCTTCTGCGTCTTCGTAAACCTACAACGAAATCCATGGAAATACTATCCCATTTCCATACCGTATCGTCACGCGATTGTAGCATTCCCGCAGTTGTTGGTGCTCCACCTTCGCTTCGACATCGTTAAACACGGCTACGACTCACCACTTGCTTCTTCATTCCGACCACCAAAATGCTTCTTTAAGTCTTGATACATCTTCGTAACTCCTGGGTGAATACTAAAATTGCTCTTATGCGCTTCGTCAAGTATTAACTTTCTTAGCTCCGCCACATTAGGTACACACACTCGGCCATTGCACCTTAAAATGTTGTCCGTTCTGACTTGGAATTCTGTCGCTTTCCCTTGCGCTATCAACTGGACCTTTTCTTGCAGGAACTCGTCATGAACCTGCTGGTCTCGGATCTCGTCCAACAATCTGTTAGAAATGGTAAGCATACCAAATCTCAGCTTCCCTGGTGAAACTTCCACATTCAACCTCAAGTCTCGGAACTTCTCGAGCATTTCCAACTCCTTGATCATCATTGCTGAGGCTAAAACGCTCTTTCTGCTCAATGCATCTGCTACTACATTAGTGTAACACCTGAGGACGAGATCGACATCGTATTAGGACGACGTATCGAGACCTCGACCAAGACCTTGTGTCGAGATCCCGTGCCAAGATCGCGTGCCGAGGTCATTTACCGAAAGCCGAGGAGATCATGCGGCACTAGTCAGCCGAAAAGGAGGTCGCGTGTCGAGTTGATGAAGTCGCGTACCGAGCTGAGGAGGTCGCATGTCGAGCTGAGGAGGCCGCGTGCACGAACTCGTGTTAGAACCTTGTGCGCTTGCACGAGCACCCTTGTCGACATCGTGTCGAGATGATAACTCGTATTCTTTCGAACGTTATTCAGCGCTATTATTATATTGTTTGTAATAATTACATTGTCGGCCATTGCTCGTCGCCGCGCGGTTCTAGATCGTTGACCGACAGAGTAGAGGGTAATTATGAGAGGAACGATTAGATGGGTAGAATGATTGATGGGATTGGCATCTTATAGCTGAAGTTACAATTATACCCCTTTTCTCACCAGCTGTATACCACGACCGATTCCCTCAGATACTCATTTCTCTTTTCTTCTTTCTTCTTCCTTCCTTCTGCTCTGAGTTTCGTTGTTTTTCTCCAAAAATCTCCATCGAAGAAACCTTGAGTTCCATCGAGCTTCTGCAGAAGCTTTCTTCATCAACCTTGTTCATCATCATCTTCTCGACCCATATCTCGCCTGCTCGACCGCCATTGAGGTATGAAGAACAGATCTTTCTTTTCCTCTCGTACATCGTTTAGCGCTACTTTTCCTTCCATTTGTAGCCAGTTTTATGCTTCCAAATCATGTCAAACTGATGGGTTTTCTTCTTCACGATATTACCTATCTTTCTAACCGATTATTTGGGCTTGTAAAACAAATTTTCTTCCCCTGTTTTTCTGCAATCGGCAGTTCCCAGAAACCCCCATTTTTGGTTTGTTTCGATTTCTTGTTTTCGTTTGTTGCTTCTGGTTGTTGTTGTTGTCGATCTATCTGTTGAAGCATCAGATAACCTTTTTCATGAACTTTTGATCGAAAACCCTAACTTTGTGTTAGAGGAAAAATATATTTCAGTTCTTGAGTTTTTATATTTTCTGGGTTGTGGTTAAGTTTGGGAAGAGAGAGCTAAGTGTATTAGAACCCATAGATCGAATCGAGTTGTGTTTGTTTAGGAAGTCCGATTCCAGAGATCGAGTGATTTCGAATCAAGGTGTACGGAGAGCGAATCCGAGGACGTGGAAGCGGAATCCAGATCGAGAATCAGACGTGTCGAGGTCGATCGAGAAGTGTACGTGTCGAGGTCGATTGAGGACGATGACGCGGTCGAAGTCGCTGTCGAGCTCATTTGAAGACAAATTGTCGAGGTCGTTGTCGAGCAAAGATTAATTTGGAGTTCGGTAAGTGGCGCTTCACATTAATACTTTCATAGTATGCTAGCGTCAGGCAACTCTTAGACATTATTAAGACTTTATTTTTATTGTTATATTTATGTATGGACTCCTTGATTGGTGTCGAGATTGGAATGTTGTGATATGATTGGGTTTTTGCATGTATTTGATATGTGATTGAATATATGTTGTGAATGGTGTATTGCTGTCGAATTGTGTTTCTTCATGCAGAATGTTTTATTGCTTAAATGTCGAATTGTGTTTTCTTCATGTTAAGCATGCTCTCTTTATTGGATATGTGATCAAGTAAGTTGTGTTACTCTTTGACATGCGGCGAGCTAATCATCGAGTGAGAGAGCTAGGGAGTCGTATGACGATTTTGAGCCGGACCCAGATAACTGAGGGTGCTAGGTCCCCTTTTTGTTTATGGTGGATTGGCTAGGCGTCGCATTATCAGTTTGGGGTTGGACCTGCTGATTAATGCATGGTATCGGTTTGGGGTTGGACTGCCGTTTACCTATTACGTCGCTTGGGGATGGACTCGCGACGATATTCCTAATAAGAGTCGAGTCGAGTCTAGAGTGAGATGGTCGAGTCACGTGTGGTGATTGAGATACATTATTGTATTGCTTATATTCTTTATGTCGAGCTTATCTTGAATTGTTGAGAAGTTGACCCTTTCCCGTGGTGCCTTCAATCCATGACGGTTACCCAGGCGATGTCGAGGGCGCAGGGAACTCGACAGTAGATGATGCCGAGGAGGAGCTCGACGAGGACCAGGGTGACGACCTATACTTGTCGTGATTGATTATGTTTGTTCGACGTATTTTTTTTATGGCTGTACCTTGTTTTTTTTTCTTTTGGAGTAGTATGTCGTGACCAGTTTGGGCAGTGTTGTTTTGTTGTTTCAGGGTAGACTGGTGGTCTTACTTTTGGAGCAAATGCGTGAGTTCGCTTAAGTACCCAGGTATGATTGCTCTTTTGAAGTCGTCATACCTTAGGTGTATTTTCTTTGTACATTTACTACTCTGTATGTGGTATACATTATTATTTCGAGTGATATATATATATGTATGTTATGCATGTATGTTTTATTAGAATTTAAGTCTTGTGTCTTAGTTGCACCATGTTTCGAAAAGCTGTAATTACTCTGATGTGCACGAGTTGGTTTTATAAAAAAAAAATAGACCGTATTTTTTAAAAGGCACAAGAGTTTCGTTTTAAAACACATCTCATACAGGTTTAGTCGAGCTCGGTATATTGAGCTCGGTAGCGGTCCGGAAATGGGTCGTTACAATTAGCCTTACCGGGATGGTATTCCAACGTAAAGTCGTAGTCCTTGAGAAATTCTGTCCATCTTCGCTGACGCATGTTGAGCTCCTTCTGATCGAACAAGTACTTCAAGCTCTTGTGATCGCTGAAAACAGTAAGAGTGCTCCGATAAAGATAGTGCCTCCATATCTTCACAAAACCACCGCCACCCAAATCGTGAGTAGGGTAGTTTCTCTCGTGGATCTTAAGCTGTCTTGAAGCATATGCTACCACGTTCCGATGTTGCATTAACACGCATCCCAATCCCTGGTGTGACGCATCACAATACACCTCGTAAGGCTCTTCGGGTTGAGGCAAAATCAACACAAAAGCGCTCGCCGTCAAAAGCTCCTTCGCCTTTGAAAACTGGATTCACACTCCTCGGTCCAGGCAAAAGGTTGATCTTTCCTCGTAAGTCGTGTAAGAGGCGCGACAATCTTCGAAAAACCTTCAATGAATCTTCGATAATAGCCTGCTAAGCCAACAAAACTTCTGATCTCGGTAACCGTCTTCGGCTGTTCCCACGCTAACACAGCCTCAATCTTAGTTGGATCCACAACTATCCCTTCTTTGGAAATCACGTGTCCAAGAAAATTCACCTCTTCAAGCCAAAATTCACACTTGGATGAGTTCGCATAAAGTTGATTCTCGCGCAATATCTGTAGTACTTGACGTAAGTGTTCTTCGTGCTCTTCTCGGTTCTTCGAATAGATCAATATGTCGTCGATGAACACTACAACGAACTGATCCAAAAACGAATGGAAAATCCTATTCATGTAGTCCATAAACACAGCTGACGCATTTGTCACTCCAAACGGCATCACTAAGTACTCATAATGCCCATACCTAGTCCTGAACGCTGTTTTGGAGACATCTTCCGCCTTCACGCGAATCTGATGGTAGCCCGACTTCAAATCTATCTTGGAAAAGATCACCGCTCCACGAAGTTGATCCATCAAGTCGTCAATACGTGGTAACGGATACCGGTTTTTCACAGTAGCCTTGTTGAGTTGACGATAGTCTACGCACAGTCTGGATCGTCCATCCTTCTTCTTGACCAACAACACTGGAGCTCCCCACGGTGACACGCTCGGTCGTATGAATTGCTTTGACTCCAAATGCTCAATCTGGGACTTTAGTTCCTTCATCTCGGCAGGAGACATCCTGTAGGGCGCTATTGAAATAGGTCCTGTTCCTGGAATCAGGTCGATGGAGAACTCGACCTCTCGTACTGGTGGTAACCCTGGCACGTCTTCGGGAAAAACGTCCTCAAAGTCACACACCACTGATACATTCTTCACTTCGATCTGCTGGGAAACTTCTGAACTAGCCAGATACATGTATTCCCTAGTTCCTTCTTTCAAAGAAACTCCAATACGTTCAGTAGAAAGATAATTGGAAACTCAAGGTCCTGGAAAAATTACGCTTTTCACTGGGCACAGTCAGAGGACATGGTGGTATGACAACCAATCCATCCCGAGGATGACATCTAAGCCCTTAAGAGGCAAACAAACCAAATTGACCACAAACTTTCTACTCAATAACCAATACACAATTAAGACATGCGATGTTGGTAACTAAGGTTTTAGCGGTTGGGGTCGTAACTACCAATTTGAGCAGTAAAGCGATCCGCAGTCAAGTTCAAATGGTTCACACAATCGTAAGAAATAAAGGAATGGGTTGCACCGAATCAAAGAGAACGGATAAGGGTTTACCCTCTATCTCACATTTGCCTTGGATAAGATCATCGACTTGCTCTGCTTCTCGCCGCTCATGCGTAAGACTACGCCTTTAGCTACCTGACGCTTCTTTGCCTTCGCCGCATGCATTGCTTGCTCAGCCTTAGGTGTGGGACAATCCTTGGCAAAATGCCCTGGCTTCCTACGGTTGTAGCACACATCCTCCTTCCGAGTACGCTTATTCGCATAATGTCCCGTCTTTCCACAACTAAACAAGTCACCTCGGCCTTGATCGACTTCCACTCGCCTCGGGTCATCGGACGACATCGTCCTCTATTGTTGTTGTTCCCCGAGGTCAACCGTAAGGCTTCTTAAGTTGCTTTCCTTTCTACGTGCAAGTCTCTCGCCCCAGGCCCTGAGGTCTCATTGGTCCACCTGGCGCTTTCTTCTTGTGGCTTCTTACTCCTTCTACCTCGACACAATGATCTATCGCCTCTTGGAGGTTTCGAATCCTCAATGATACCACCGACTTACGGATATCAAATCTCGCACCTCGTTGGAACCTTTCACTTAACCATCTTTGGTCATTTCGGTCACTAAATGGATCAAGTACCTTGCGATGACTCGAACTTGGTCGCATACTCGGACAACGCCGAGCTTCCTTGCTGCAATTGAAGAAACTCTTGCTCTTTTTCAGCTCGTGCAGTATCTGGGAAGTACTTGTCCAAGAACCTTCCACGGAAAAGCTCCCATGTCATCTCACGACGTTCTGCTATAAATGTTTGCTTCACTCCTTTCCACCAATATTCTGCGTCTCCCAGTAGCAGATAGGTGGCGTAGTCTACCTTTACGTTATTCGGGCAATGGAGTGCCTCGAAGATCTTCTCGATCTCTTGCATCCAAAGATCAGCTTTATCTGGATTTGGCTCACCGTAGAACTTCGGTGGATCATGCTTCCTAAAGTCCGCGATCCTCTAGCTTCAAAGATTTCGCTCTGCTCGTTCTTTATTCTTTGCAAATTCTTTGAGTCAACGCCGCCTGGCTGAGCCATCGCGTTAGATCGTTGAGTTGCAGCGGTGATTCTTTGAGCCATGGCCGCAACCATCTCTTGGTCATAGCTTGAATCGCTGCTCCATGTCGACGTTCCAGTGCGGTCGTCGTATCCCTACGAGGTGGCATTAGATTCCACAAAGTTCAAAACCCCTGTCAATCTCACAACAAGGATGTGTTAAAACACACTGCTTCAATCAAGAAACAGTTCAAACAATTTTTCAAGCAATAAGTGCTTCACTTAATCAAACAGCAATCAACATAGTGCAATTAGGTACCCAACACATATATATATATCCCGACAAAGTGACAAATTAAATTTCCTATGCACACTTCGAACTGAATCAAGCCTCGATACTCAACATTGTAACGACCCGTTTCCGGACCGCTACCGAGCTCAACATACCGAGATCAAGTTACCGAGCTTAACACACCGAGCTCAAGATACCCTGTATGCGATGTGTTTTAAAATGATACTCTTGTGCCTTTTTAGGAAAGTACGGTCTACATATTATTTATAAAACCAGCTCGTGCACATCAGAGTAATAACAACTTTTCGAAAACATGGTGCAACTAAGACACAAGACTTAAGTCCTAAATAACAACACGCAGGTAACAAGTACATACTTATATATACAAGATATAAAAAGTGCATACAAAAAGACAGAGTAATAATGTACAAAGAAAATACACCTAAGGTATGACGACTTCAAAAGAGCAATCATACCCTGGGGTACTTCCACAGACACCCACGCAGGGGTCGCTCCAAAAGTGAAACCACCAGCCTACCCCTGTGCTCAAAATAACAAAACATCACCCGTCCCAAACTGGTCACAACCATCACACACAAAAGTCATATTACAAATACCAACAAACATAACATAAACAAAGCCAATCACGACAAATAGAGGTCGCCACCACGATCCTCGCCGAGCTCCTCCTCGCCATCATCTGTTTGCCGAAGTTCCCTCGCACTCGACATCGCCTGGGTAACCATCATGGATTGAAGGTACCACGGGAAAGGGTCAACTTCTCAACAATTCAAGATAAACACGGCATAAAGAAATAAGTAAACAGCAAAGTATAATATTCACCAAACGTGACTTCGACCATCTCACTCTAGACTCGACTCTTATTAGAATATCGCCAAGTCCATCCCCAAACCGACGCAATAGGTAAGCGGCGGCCCAACCCCAAACCGATACCATGCATTAATCAAGAGTCCAACCCCAAACTGATAATGCGACGCCTAGTCAATCTCCCGTAAACAAAAAGGGGACCTAGCACCCTTAGTTATCCGGGTCACGGCTCAAAAACGTCATACGACTCGCCTAGCTCTCTCACTCGATGATTAGCTCGCCGCAGTCAAGGAGTGGCACATAAAATTACTTGATCACATATCAAATAAAGAGAACATGCTTAATATGAAGAAAACGCAGTTCGACAGCAACACGCAATTCATGGCATATATTCAATTTCATATCAAATAATGCATGACTCAATCATATCACAACATTACATGCTCGACAAGCAAATCAAGGAATCCATACATAGGAATATAACAATAAAAAAAATAATCCTAGAATGTCTAGAAGTGCCCTTACCGAACTCCAAGCTAACGCTGCTCGACAACGACCTCAACACGACTGTCTTCAAACGAGCTCGACAACGACTTCTCTCACTCGATCTCGACACGTACAGCTCTTAGTCGACCTCGGTTTCGTGATCTCGTACACCCTGATTTCCTTGCCGCACGATCTCGGAAATCACACTGCCTAATACGAGCACAACTTAGTTCTATCTATGGGTTCTAATAACACTTAGCTCTCATTATCCCAATCTTAACCACAACCCAAGTAAGCATTAAAACTTAAGAACTTAAACAAATACAACCAGAATTCAAACATTTCGAAATAACTCCTTTTCTCTAAAATTTTGTTAAAAACTTTTTTTTTCATACATCACCAGACAAAGCCATTTTTCCTAAGTACTAATTAAAGCTTAAAATCAAGTAATACCTTAAGCCCAACTTAATCAAAATCTAAGTTTATATTTCTTAAAAATATTTTCACATGGTCCAAGAATTAAAATAAGACCATAACCACTTATGTTAAAATTTAAAACTCAAAAAGAAATCAACACAAGCCAAGTAGGGAGGGTTTTGGGCGCTACTTACTTGCAGAAAACAGAGGAAACAATTTGTTTTTCAAGCTCAAATAAATGGTTAGAAAGGTAGGTAATGTCATGAAGAAGAAAACCTATCAATATGATATGAGTTGAAAGCATAAAAACTAGCTAAAATAGAGAGAGGAAATAGAGCTAAACAGTAGCATGAAGAAGAGAAAATTCTGTTTTTCATACCTCCACAGATGGTCGAGATGGTGATATAGGTCGAGGAGATGATAAGGAACAAGGTTGATGAAGAAAGTCTGTTCAAAAACTCTTTGAAACTCAAGTTTCTTCAATGGAAGTTTGGAGAAGAAGAGGAAACTTGAAGAAGAAGAAAGAAGGAAATAGAAAGTGAGGATTTGAGGCGGCTGATCGTGATATTTATGTAGGTGGAGGAAACTAATCATGATACTTATCTACAGCTGGTGGAAAAAGAAAAAGTTTGGTCTTATCTCCCTTAAACAAAAGTTAATTACAAGAAAACCATTTTAAATGAATTTATCTTTCATAAAACCACAAATAAGCGACACCTGGATTTTAAAGTAAGATATTAATCCAAACAACAAGTCTAACCCATCTAATCTGTCCTCTCTCATAATCACAACAAAATATACTAACGCTAAGTAATATTCGTAAGAATACGAGTGTGATCATCTCGACACGATGTCGACCAGGGTGCTTGTGCAAGCGCACAAGGCTCTAACACGAGTTCGTGCACGCGGCCTCCTCAGTTCGACATGCGACCTCCTCAGCTCGGTACGCGACCTCATCAGCTCGACATATGACCTTGGCACGCGATCTTGGCACGGGATCTCGTCACGAGGTCTTGGTACGAGGTCTCGATACGATGTCCTAATACGAGGTCGATCTCGTCCTCAGGTGTTACAAGCTCGATCACGAAACAGACTAAAGTACCTTGCAAGTGATTCGAACTTAGCGGCATATTCCGACACTGTCATGCTACCTTGCTGTAGTCGGATGAACTCTTGCTCTTTCTCAGCTCGTGCAGTATCAGGAAAATACTTGTCCATGAATCTCCTGTGGAAAACTTCCCAAGTGATTTCACGACGCTCTGTTGTCAAAGTCTGCTTCACTCCCTTCCACCAGTACTCGGCATCTCCTAGCAGCAAGTAGGTTGCATAGTCCACCTTAAAATTCCATGGGCAGTGGAGTGCCTTGAAGATCTTCTCTATCTCCTGCATCCAAAGGTCTTCCTTGTCTAGATTCAGCTTGCCGTAGAACTTTGGTGGGTCGTGCTTACGGAAATCAGCTAATCCCCTCGCCTCTGCATTCTGTTCCGCTCCCTACTGTTGTTGTAGATTTTGCTGGGACAAAGCCACAGTCTGCTGAGCCATAGCATTAGACTGTTAGTCGCAGTAACCGATTGTTGAGCCATAGCCGCCGCTATTTCCCTCATTGCTTGAATCGCCCTTTCCATATTGGGACTATCAGATCCGGTCGTAGGGTCTTTGCGAGGTGGCATGAGATTCCTCCAAGGTCCAAAAACCTGTCAGAACCTCAAAATTAAAGAATGTGTTAACACACACTACTTCAGTCAAGAAACAATTTAAACAATTGGTAAGCAAAACTGCTTCACTCAGCAAACAATTGCAATACAACACAGCAAGATACCCGATAAACATAACCCGACACGGTGACCAGCTCCAAATTTTCTATGCACAGTCCGGTTAGAACCGAACTGCTTTGATACCACTATTGTAATGACCCGTTTCCGGACCGCTACTAACTAAAAACAACCCTATGTGCGACGCACTTTTAAAATAATACTCTTGTGTCCTTTGGAAAATACGGTCTATATTTTTTTTTAAAACAATTACATCCGCAAGCACACATAGAGTTGTCAAAGCGTTTAGAAACATGGTGCAATCTAAGACATAAGACGCATGCACTGAAAATACATACACATATATAAACAAGTAGTCATAAACAGTGCGTACAAAATAGAAAGTGCATAAACATGTACAGGAGAATACACATATGGTATGAAGACCCTCGTGAGAGTGATCATACCTCGGGAGTACTCCCGACAGACACCCACACAAGGGGATGCTCCAAAAGTATGCCACCAGTCTACCCTGTAGTACACAAAAGACATCCACCAAGCCCGACTGGTCACCAAAACAAACTGTACACTATAAATGAAATACTACAGTCATCCAAAATACAAAACAAGCAGTCAGACAATTACAACAACTACAGATAGCTATCTGAATCCTCATACGGATCGTCCTCGTTATCATCCTCCATCGAGTCTGCCGCATCCTTTCCAATCAAGTCTATGAAAGGAACCATAGCAGGTATACCCTCTGACACGTCCTCCTCTACCAGCACCTCCTCAATGAACCTGTGCCGCTACATCCTACGTCACCGCACTCTCGACATACCGGTGAAAGATGTCCCGGTGGAGTAGGTGTCTTGACAATCATGGGGAAGCTGGCTCTGTCTCAGGCTTAGGCTCTGCCAAAGAACTCGGGGTAGCTGCCGCTCGAGATGTAAAAGCTCCAGCAGTCCCACGCCTGATCACGCTCTTTCAAGCGGTCATCCGAAATCTCGCCCTCCTAGGCAGAGGTGCATAACGAGTAGTAATACGCCTCAAAATCTCCAAAGATCCCTCCGGCGAAGAAGATGATACTGGCATCGCCTGCTCTTTCTAAATGCTGCGCCAAGCATCCACCACCTGCATGGTCCTGATCGGAAAACTAACTGTACGACTAGATGTCTTCTGTCTCAGCACTACTCCATCAACTCGGAAAATCTGTACATCGTCCCCTATATATACAACACGGCAGGAGATGGGGTCGAACTCCATCGCCGCGGGCATCTCGATATCTGGAAAATCAAACATGATCTCCGGTGATGTCGTCATCGTCGGTATCACCAAGGTCTTCATCATCGCCTGGGTTACCATCATGGGTTGAAGGAACCACGGGAAAAGGGTCAACTTCTAAAATAATCATAGAAACAGCAAAACATAGAACAAGAAATAACAAAATGCACAATGCCCATAATGCAATGCAAGACACTCTCCCAACATGCTCGATAATTCCGAAAATAACGCCGAACAAGCTGAGGAAGGGGGCGCGGTTTTGTGCAGTAAAAAGGAGGAAGAAATTCTGTTTTCTCCTTACTTGGATGGTTGACAAGTGATGATTCAAGTAGAGGTTGAGCCTAGGTGCAAGAATGATGAAGGTTGGAGGTTGAAAACTCAAAGAAAATGGTGGTTGGTGACCATGGAGCTTCAAGCTCTTTCTTACTCTAGAAAAGGAAGAAGAAAAAGAAGTTGAAATGAGGTAGAGGGAGAGGGGTCACGATGGGAGGGGCTGATTATAGGGGTCTCATTTCTTTTTTTGACACTTAAAAATAAAACTAGGCAAAAGAAAAAAAATGAGTTAATAAAGGTAATTTTCAAATTAATCACACATAATGTGACACTTAGCAGTAAAGTGAGATACTAATCCCATCAATTAATCTACCCCATCTAATCTCACATCTCTCATGATTTCCTCTAATTCTAGAGTTTTAAGGTACTAAAACACGGCGTCAAGTAATCGCGTTACCGATTAATTTCTCACCGATAAATTCGCGAAAATTAATTTATCGAGAAATTAATACACCGCGTGAAAATAAATTATCATAAATAATAAAAACAATCTAAAATACTCACAAATAATGATGACAAGTCATGATTCGATTTTCACCGAAATCGGAGTTCGTTTAAAATTTTATCTGCAGTAAAACTACCCGGCGATTTGAAACGCGACGAAACTTTGTTAGAATTTTTCGACGATATTCGAACCATGAATTAACATAAAACATTAATTCTCAAATTCCTCAAATTCAATTTGATCTTGATTTATTTAAATCACTTATTTAGAAAACAAGGAATTGCTTATTATAGCATAATTACGACAAAAATTACACTACAATAACGCTAAATAATGTATCGTAAAAGTACGGGTGTTACAGCAGCCATTAAATACCTCAGAATTCTGTAGACGCTGCAAGGTGTTCTTCATATGGAGAGCGCGTGAACTGAATTACAACACTCACAAGAAAGGAAATGCCAGGACGAGTATGAGCCAAGTAGATTAGTTTGCCAGCTAACCTCTGGTATCTCCAAATATCAACAAGAAAACCCCCTTCTCCCAAAGTTTCACATTTGGGTCCATGGGAGTGTCGGCTGGTCTGCAACCACTCATTCCAGTTTCCTTCTATAGGTTCAATATGTACTTCTGTTGGGAAACCATAATTCCCTTCTTTAAATGGGCAAACTCCATGCCAAAAAAGTACTGTAGCGACCTCGAATCCTTGTCTTCAAGCTCTGTTGCCAAGTTCTTCTTTAGTCTCTCCATTTCTACTACATCATCTCTAGTAAGGACGATGTCATCAACATAGACTATTATTGCAGCCATCTTCCCATTAGAAGAAAATTTTGTAAACAAAGCATGGTCTGCTTTTCCTTAAGTATAGCCATGCCTCTTTACTAACTGGAAGAATTTTTAAAACCATGTCCGCTAGTGGTAGAGATGGACATCGAATGATTTTGGTCGAATTCGGCCACAAAATCTTCAACCAGCAAAAAATCGACAAGGAAGAACATGCACCCATCTTCATCTGTGAGAGTAACCAGTGTGGGTAAGTGGCAAGTTCGGCTGTTGGTCAGCTCAAGGGGTGGGTTGGTCCAATTGGCTACAAAAGAATGAGGGGCAACAGCTGCTATTGAGATTGAGACGACCCTGTCCCAATTTTCCCAAATAATTAAAACCTTAAACGAGTAATTAGGCGATATAGATATACTGAAAATACTAATTTATTCAAACCGAATATATTGTCACATACGTACATAAGATTACATATATTAAGGGACCCGTGCTTATGGCCCACAACATATACAGACTTTGACTCACTAGTTGTATCATGTAACTGAAAAGAGAGAGTCACTCTTACTGAGTACCCTCTATATGCTTCAAGATAATGGCGATGCCTTCATCAAGTCCATATTACTCCGTTTTATGTGAAAAAGAACATACAACACAAGAAAATAGTAGGAGCTAAGAAACAAATTACACACCATAAAAGTCGGGAAAGCAGGGATAGAAACTATATACAAATGACACACACTCAAGCAAGCACAAAAAATTCTCGCATCTACCTAGATCACATTCACTATCTCTTAGGTCTGCACCACTATATCTAAGCCTAGTACTTCATTCTCACAACTTATAACCTTCTACGTATCCTATTCCGAACTATTCTATACCTTTGCTAGCTAAACTGTCAGCTCTAACAGCGTTTCCATCCCTTTTACCGTTCCTAGTCAACTATTTCGATTGCCCCTATAGTTTGTCTAACTTAGTAGCTAAGGCCTAACGGTATTCTCCCAATACTCCTATCACATCAATAATTCATCTCAATCACAGGCAAAGTCAATAATAAAAAACAAAGCATATCTCAAGTATCAGACTAGGACAAACAACACATGGATCAATCCTAACATCGATATGGGCGACCATTAACTAACAGATACCAACAATCACATATAGTCAGCAGCATAATCACACAATTGCAAATAATCATATTTAATCAGCATCAGTCATCTATATTAGGTTACTATCTATCCATAAATATCAATACATAATTCCTATGGTTGACAGACCTCTGACAACTGTCCTCAGCTATCACAGGTCACAGCCCCTCTCCTGAGGTGCTGCTGTTATCAACTGCCAATAAGGCTTAGGTCACCCTACGCACATTTGTATGCACTACTCTATCCTACAATCCCTAGAGTGTAAGGTTCCTTGCTCCCACCTGGTTAGAGGATTGCTAAAGCTGCTGCCACAATCTGCACCTCTCCCGCACTTGTTACTCGCACTCCTATCTCTGAACCTGCTACTCATGCTCCTACCTTGCCTGTTAGGCCGCTCTTCGCTCTTTTCCTCTTCCCCCCTAGGATTGCCTACTAAGAGCTTTCTGATACACAGGATCCTCACCTGAGGCAAGTGTAGAGCATACTTGCTCCTTAGTGGTCCTCTAAGTCTCACTCCTTTCTCAATCTCAAGGATTTCCTACTAAGGGTTTTCTGATGCACAAGATCCTCATTTGAGGCAAGTGCAGAGCATACTTACTCCTTAGAAGAAGTTTCTAGAGAGAGAAAGTTAGAGAGAGAAGAGGTTTTGGCGTGAATGGAAATGAGGGGGTGAACGCCTATTTATAGGCAAGCATAAACCCCATCACATCGCAATAGGCTCCTCTCACAAGTGTCGTCGCGTCGCGACGGTACCTTTCCCTTTACACATGTTAAAATCCAAACGAAGACAAATGTCAAACCGTATCACGTCGCGATGGTTCCCTCTCACAGGACCGTCGCGTTGCGATACATGTTTCCCTAAAATATCTAGATTTCTGCTTTCTAGAGTTTTCTAGGGTCTTCGACACCCTTCCGGGGTATTTTCGTCCTATTTAGGGTTTTCTAGAACTTTCCTAATGTTTATGGGTCCCACTTAAGCCCATTTTATCTCTAATTAAGGTTTTTAACACCTATTTGTCACCTAATCACCACTCTAATTATACCTAAAATATTAATCAAGATTATTGGAAAAATGGGATGTTACAAAGATCGCAATGTGTTGCTGTCTTCATCGATCCTCCGACCTCCGCACCCAGCCCTGGTCATGCGCAACACCTAATCCAGTCGCGGCTTCTTCGCTGCTAATCCTCTGTCGTCAGGCACAATGTCTTACGCCGTTCAATCGGAGCACAATGCTTCGCTTTAAGGCTTGTTTCGATTCAAAAAAGTGTTTCTCTATCCACACTTATTCCTTCCAATTTGCTTGCTATACCTGATTTGTGTTTATGGATTATCCTTTCCCTTTTCAATTTTTTCTACAACTGTTTTAGATTACCCTGTTGCAGTCACATATTGATTTGTTCACAGTTGTGTTTAGAAAGTGGAAATTATTCAATGCACTGTGTTCACAGTTTTTTTTCATTTTAGAAAATATACTTGTGGAGTACATACTTACTAGTTAGTTACTTCTTAGATTCTGTTTGGTAAATATAAGCTATATTAGCTTATAGCTAAAAAACTAGTCGATAGCTTATAGCTGAAAAAACTAGTCGATTGAAAGTAGAAGTGTTTGGTAAAATTAATTGTTTAAGTAATTAATAAATATAAAATGACATAAAAGCATATGTTTATCTTTATTTTAAATTTTAAAAATAAAAAAGATAGAATAAAAAATAAAATAATAAGGATAAAAATGAGAAAAAATATAAAAAATTATAAATTTTAAGCTCAATCGCTACTTGAAGTACATCTCAAAAAATCTATAAACTAGTGAGATATGCTTGTTTATTAAACACTTCTCTTTTAGTCAAACAAACTTATAAATTACTACTACGATCTCGAATATAAGCGACAAAAATCTCATGTTTATTGGTATAAATTATAAGCAAATTTTAACTAATTTCATCGCACTTAATGACATCATTCCTAAAATACCCTTCAATTAATTTATGTTTTATTTTCCAATAACCCTTATATTCCCATGGAACAAGTTCCCATGTAGGGTAATTTAGGGAGTACAATTATAATTTTAATTATATTAAAAAAATTAAATAAGACTAACTAATTTTCTTAAAGATTGTGAGATATTTTTTTTACTTATATTTAAGACTAGAGGAATAGTTTAATAAACTACAAAGTAGCTTCTTCATCTTACAAAACATAGCCTAAACAAAAAGTCACTTCTAATTTAAAAATTCAAATAAATAAATATTAGATTGATGCTGATTAATTTATCAACCGCATCAAACTGATGCAGTCACCCGTTGACCCGATTCCTTCCACACCCACCCAAATCCTTCCTTTCACTGTCTGGTATGCCGGTTTCTGTCGAACTAGCAAAATACCCATGCTACGCACGGGATGAGACACGTCGTGTGATTTTATTCTGAATGACATATTGCTTGTATAAAATTAAGAATATAATAGGGATATATAACAGAATTAGAAATGCAAATGAAGCTGACAATCATTAACATTATATAGATTTAGTAAGAGTTTATCATCAGTGTGTGATAAACATAAAGTGAAGCAATATTACAGAACATTTAAGCCACGTCAATATGCTTAAAAAAATATCACCACAAAAAAATACTACTTAGCATTGCAAATGTTTCACAAAAAAGGAAGGTAAGTGCCATTGACAAAAAGGTTGTTAAGTGGTGAAGTTAAAGCAAAAGTTAAAGCAAAAGTTTTGCCTTATCAACAAAACTATGAATGTTTGGTCATTATCATACATTTTTGAAACTCATAATAGCAATAAACAGAACAACCAACACTGATAAAACAAAAGAGATAATGTGCAAAATTGAAGTGTAAATCAACTAATTTAAGTCGTTGTATGATTTAGTTGCCGTGTTTATGTGCAAATTTGCATGTTTCATAAAAGCTGCATTTGAAACAAAGCAACCATATGTATTTGAAGCTGCACTTCCAGAATGTACATAGCAAAAAAAAAAAATGCTGCAAAGAAAAGACATGAATATGTTAATATACATGCTTAATAAAGTTCATATTTTGACTTAGGAAGCTTGGTTGGTGACAAATGAGTTGTCATAGTGGTTTAGAAGACAGAATTGCTACTAAATTTGCATTGGATCAAATTTATCCAATTGATAATTATGAGAGAGGTAAATGAATATAGTTTGATACCTATTTTTAAGTACTGACATAGTCGTGTTGAATTCCTTTAAAGCAAATATGTGGCTTTAACAAAAAGGCAATACTTGCAGTCAATTCCTTAGCTACAAATGAATAACAATTCACTAAGATAACAAAAATTGTATCAGTGATAGTTGTAGAGTAGAAGAGTCAAATATGATTGGGTATTATAGGTATATAAAATACTTACTTGCTAGAGGTTTTGGAAAACCTCTTTAAAGACAACATTAGTAGTTGTTTTTAATGGTCGTCCTTCATTATCATGTATTAATATCTTTAAACCTTGTCTGCTCTAAACTCTTGAGGTTGCAACATGGCTATGACTGAAAACTGGTCGAGGCAAATATAGTCCAACACTTGATAGTCATGGCATATGAGACAATGATAGGAAACTGTCTCCTAATAAGCTTGAAAGGCCACGATGACTGAGACGGAGACATAGACATTCGAGGAATGTAAATTGTGTTCCCAATGTTCTTACCCGACATTATTTTTACTTCAATGACATGATTTGCTATTCTTGTCACAATCAGTCTAGTCCCATT
The DNA here is from genome assembly GCA_037113605.1 of Calophaca sinica. Taxonomy (NCBI): domain Eukaryota; kingdom Viridiplantae; phylum Streptophyta; class Magnoliopsida; order Fabales; family Fabaceae; genus Calophaca; species Calophaca sinica. Next base: position 16,715,197 of record CM073737.1, read on the forward strand.
GTACAAACCCTCAGATCGATCTAAATTTCTTAATAACATTATTGGAGTGCCAATCTTAAGCTTGATTGTATGATTTGGAAGACCAGAGGTTCTGAGTGAGGATAGAAATTCTGATGTTAGCATTTCATATGGTTGGCTACCATTAGCTTCTGACTTATCAAGTGAGTATGAGCTACGATATTCATTTACATCGCCTAAATAATGAAAAACATTATAATTATGTATAAAATTAATGACTTATACTGCATGATGAAAAGAAAGCATAAAACCAAATAGTAGTTACCTGGAATTAAAGTCAGAACATATTCATTATGTGATCTACAGTTTTAATTGTAGAAGCTAGAATAGCTCTTAATTGCAAAAATTCCTCATTTTTGTATTGCTGTCTCAAATTCGGATATGTGCTTTGAACTATAGCATGAATTGGATCATTGAAATTTGTAATAAAAAATACTTCTGAAATTTCAATTTCTGTATAACCTTCATTTGACTCAAACAATTTACCATCTCTCACTTTCAAAATCCATTTTGAGAATTCCTCAAGTTCGGTAGTACTTGAATTATTCAAACCATGTTGCAAATGCATATTTTTTGTGAGAGTTAATACTTGACAATTATCCCAAAGATATGAAGCATTGATTGTTGCATGTACAATGTCAGAACAACTTCCTCTTGGAACTACGGTAGAATTTGTCTGAAGTCTCCACCAAATACAACTACTTTACCTCCAAAAGCAGTGTCGGTACCCATGATGTCCTTTAAACTTTTATCCAATGCCTCGAAACAAAACTTATGTGCCATTGGAGGTTCATCCCATGTTATTAATTTGGTTAGCTTTAACAGCACAGTTAGTTCTGTTCCTTGGTGAATATTGCAAGCAGAGTTCTCTAGAGTAAGAACATGAATTTTGAATTTTGAGTGTGCGGTCCTCCCATCTGGTAACAAAAGAGATGCAATACCATTGGATGCCATAGTCAATAAAATATGACCTTGAGAACGCAATGCAGAAGCTAATGTCTTCCACATGGTAGTTTTTCCGGTACCACTATAACCATATAGGAAAAACATGCGACCTTACTGTTGGTTGACAGCTTGCATTATTGTGTCAAATATACATCTTTGTTCATCTATACAAATAATTAAGAATATATATCCATCAAAACAATGAATTTAAGAAGGAAAATTAGAAATTTTTTGAATCACCAACTAAGGATGTTACCTGTAAGTGAAGAAAACAAAGTTTTGAATTGATCATGTAATTCAGCTGTATCATAATCACACTCTTCAAAGATTAGTCTGTTTCCTAGATTTCTTGTAACATACCCCTTAGGATATGGTATTGAAGGGAATTCCTTTAGATATTATTCCTAAAATACCCTTCAATTAATTTATGTTTTATTTTCCAATAACCTTTATATTCCCATGGAACAAGTTCCCATGTAAGGTGATTTAGGGAATACAATTATAATTTTTGTTATATTAAGAAAATTAAATAAGACTAACTACTACCCCCGTCCCTAAATATAAACCCCTTTTGACCAAAACACACAAATTAAGAAAATTAGTTAACTAATTTAATTTGTCTATAATGTGTACTATTTTTCCAAAACTACCCTTTAATTATTGACCTAAGAGAGAGAAATAGTCACCTCATTTACTATTGACTACAAAAAACAATATAAATTAATTAGGGGTATTCTTGTAAAAAAATAATAATTAATGCATTTAGTAATTTGGAAAAGAGCTTATAAAAAGGGATAAATTCTTTTTCTAAAGGGAGCTTATAATTAGGGACAAAGGTAGTAAATAGTATAAAATAGCTTATATTTGAGACTAGAGGAATAGTCTAATAAAATATAAAGTAGCTTCTTCATCTTAGAAAACACAGCCTAAGCAAAAAGTCACTTCTAATTTAAAAATTCAAATAAATAAATATTAGACTGATGATTAATTTATCAACCGCATCAAACTGATGCAGTCACCCTCCTTCCTAACTGGTGAAACCATCCAGTAAGAGAACCGTATTGTGTTTAAGGCCACAGCGCAAGCACATTATTACAAGTATCCATTTTACCATTTATGCATGTGATTCCCAACTGAGCTAAGCTAAAGGTGCATCTGCTTTCTTCAGAAGTCCACTACGGTACAAGGTATGATGCTTGATTCTGAATATTCATTAAGCATAAAACATATGGTAAAATTATTAGCCTTACACCTGATAATTGATATTTATATGTTGGTAAACACAAAGTTTGCCTTTTATCATTTTTCACCACCTCAAAATAGGTTTATTCTTCTTTAGTAATAAGTATTACTGTATTAGGCTTCTAAAAGTGGAAGGAAAATTTGAATTTATATTTAGAACTAGCTGAGAAAACCCGTGCTTAGCACGAATGACGAAGAAAAACTGAACCTATACATTAAGTTTTTTTGTGTGAAAATAGTTTTTGGTGGAAAAACAGATGAAACAAAATTGTTTGATAAGGCTATATTAATCAAAGTGTCTCAAATTCCAAATATTAGAGATATCCAAGATAAAATGGCAGAGATGTTAAACTTTGAACTGAATGAAAAATCTGAAGAAACAAGAGCACAACGTTTATGGTTGAGTTTGAAAGAAAAGAAGAGAATTCTTGTAATAGTAGACGATTTATAGAGAGAGTTTAATTTGATGGATATTGGGATTCGCCTAGACAATGCTAATAAGGGCGCATGGAAGGTCCTTCTAACCACTCGCGAACAACACATGTGATTTGATGAATTGTCAAAAGAAGATTCATCTGGAGCTCTTATCTGAATATGAATCTTGGAATCTGTTCCAAATATTGATAATGGAATCTCGGAGTCATTGGATGGTGCCCCTCTGAAACTGTGTCGTGAATGTAAAGGACTACCCGTAGCAATTAAAGCCGTGGGATCTTCCTTAAAAGGAAAATCCAATGCTGATTGGAAAGTGGCACTTCACAGGTTGCGACACTCAGAGGCCATTGATGATCGCGTAGAAGGAGTGGGAATTAAATTAGGTGACATTTCTTTCATAGCATGCCTAACAAGACTTGAAGTTCTTGACTTGCGAAGTTGTAGCTTCAATGAACTTCCTAACGAATTAGGAAAACTCAAAAGATTGAAGCTGCTAGATTTGTCATACTGTCATTTTTCTTCAAGAAAACTATAATGGAGCAATCGGAAAATGTTCAAAATTGGAAGAGTTATATGTTATAAAATGGGAGCAACAAGAGTACCTTTCTCAGTGTGTTGTGGATATTATTGTTTACTCGGAAATTTGGTTCAGTAGAACTGTGTCTACCAAATTCATCAAACAAACAAATTATTAGTTTTTTCAAGTGATTGCGTGATCGAACGAGTTATATGGTAATCTCGTGTTTTCAACAAATGGTCTTGTCTCTGATTAAACGGTCAAATTCTCGACCGAGAATCACTTTGCAATGTTCTTGGCCACTAAGCCATTAATCATTGTGTTTTGGCCAATTTTAAGTATGATGATCCTTTCAACTAACAAGTGAATTGTAGTCGAGATGACACAAATTATAAGAATTTAACCAGGTTTGGCCGTGACTGGCCAATGACTTGATAATCAAGTAACTTTAACCAAAAAATAAAGTTAAAACATTTGAAATGAATGATATATATACAAAATGACTTTGAAAGCAGGTAACATGCAGAAAGTAATGAAGAAAAATATGAATTTCGAAAGACAGTAAAATAGCCAAAGTTAAATTTAAATGCATAAATAAAAATGTAAACTTGTAATTGAATTAAATGAACAGGCAAAAACAATAATTTATAAAATTGACTTGAAATTGAATTGCTGAATGTAAAAGTTTTGGAAGGCATACAGTGATCGTTTTCCTTTAATCTGCTTTGCTGTCGAGATGTTAGGAACTTAGATCATGTATCCAACCTTGATTACATTGTGCGAACTTCTATTTATAGACAAAAATATGAAAAACTACCTATCATCTGACCAGACACGTGTACGGATACAAGGTCAGTAGTTTATTTCGCTAAAAACTATAAAACTTCGACAGTAGTACTTCCTGTCGAGTTGTACATTTGTTTGCTTAAATGCCTAAGTCTTACTCAACCAACCACGTCTGATATCTTCGACGCTTAAAACATTCCGTCGAACAATCTCCACACCACCTAGTCTTTAAGACTTAGTCAATTCTTTACTTCAATTTCTGGCTCTTTGCCTCTTCATTCATCGAACCCCTGAGCTCTGTCGAACAAACTCCCAATCTGAAATTTGGCACCTAACAGATGCCCCCCAAATTCTGAGTTTTCGACGCCCATATGTGAAGAGAACCAGAATTTTCTTATTCTACTCGCGACGGTTACTCTGCAACATTGTCCCATCATCGAGCTGCGTTTCCCACTTCCCTAAAAAATAGGCCCATTATTACACTTGAAGCAGGCAGTTACAAACCCGTGTGCTCATTCTCACCGCAAGCTAACTTATATATATCCACTAGGGTTCAAGTGAAAACACTTTCACTTCTTCTGCATTCTGAAAGAAACTTGCTTTCTATCAATGGTGTCCTCTTCCATTCCAACTCAAAGCTCTAAATCACCTCTGAGGAAAACTTGGAGCAATCCTGATGTTGATTCGTCGATCCCATGGCAAAAATCTAAGGCAATCATACCTCATTTAATCGATCGTTCTTGCCGTTTTGATCCACCTGTTGTTTATTTAGGACCAGTTATGACTCTTTCCAGTTTTCCCGTTGACTTTAAAGATTCTTTTCCAAATAAGGATGGTCAAACTGATATTCTCATTTCTTCCCCTAGTTTGTACATGCATTATTTCCTCAAAAGCGCTAGGCTTTTCAGAACCCCTCTTTTGAGTATAAATGGATATTCTGCTTGGCTCAATCGTGTCGAAGCCAAGAAAAGACTTATTTGGAAACAGTTAGGTATCTATGACTTGATTAAGTTGTCCGAGCATACCTTTAGGTTAGACCCATCCATGTTAGGAGCTGCAATTTTCTTTTGGAATCCTACTACTAACAATTTCCACCTTTCGTGTGGAATGACTGGACCAACTCTGTTTGACATTGCTGCTCTCACTGGCCTCCCTCCGGATGGCCACATGATTCACCCTTTGTGTGCCCCTGAAAACGTCATTAATGTTTTCACTGACCAACCCCTTGCTTTCTCCAAGTATATTGCTAATCAAATGCAAGACACACAAGAGGTCTCTGATCAAGAGCACGTAGCCTTTCTATTCCTTTGGCTCTGTGCCTTTGTCATGTGCAACAAAAATGTTCAAATGTCAAAGTCATTGCTTGAACTAGCTAACCTTCTTCATGAAGGTAAAAGATGGGCTTTAGGCCCCTTCCTTTTATCTAACCTCTACTCCAGCATGTCGAGTTTATACAACATGGTAAAAGGTGGGGGAAAGAAAGTTGGAATTGGTGGCCCAATATGGCTTTTACAACTCTAGCTGAATGCCATATTGCCGGGTCACACCATCAATAAATCCCCATCGAACCTTGAAATTGATACCTATGACACCTTGGCCATGTATCGTGTCCCCAAGCCTTTCGACAATGAGCTCGACAGTTTCAAGTATTACTTTGAACTTTTTCATTCTTTCTCTGCTGGAACACCAGATATTCGCTTCCAACCTTTTATTGGTAGAGAATATGGTCCTGAATGGTTCACTAATCCTTTCGATCCTGATGACCAATTCTACAAAAACATTTGGCCTTACTTCCTTGCTCACGAAGTCTTTCCTGCAGGATTACCTGGTTCGTCAGATAATTCTGCTTTCTCTTGCTTACCCAATGCTTCTGGTAACAACATTGGTTTCTTCCAATCTATCCCTGGTCCCTTTCCTTACAAGAAAGAGGATATTCTCTTGTACACCATCACTCTTAAGGAGTCCACCATTAGCAGCATACAGAACAAGAACAAACTTCGCAGGGAGGCTGTCAACCTTATCCCTTTTACTCCTTGTTTGGGTATATCCCAAGATTTTGAAACATGGTGGAATGATTACTACAGCAAGTTCCACCCTTCCTTTGATGACTGTATGGCCAAACTTGTGGTGCAGGAACAGGACCATTCGATAAAGACCAAAGGTGAGCACTTGCAAGATATTCGCAAATTTGAAAAGTTTTACAAAACGAAATGGGATCCTAGGTATCCTTCTCATATTGTTCGACAAGTAAAGGAAATGACTGCCAAATCGAAAGAAGAGCACAAGAACAAGTGGGGTGTCAAGGCTCTCAGACATAGAGAAGCCACAGGTCAAACTCTTAAAATACCTCCTTGTCCTGACCCAGTGCCTTTGCCTTGTGCAAATTTCGGTTTAGCTGATCCATTTTCGGGTAAATCGACAAGAGCTGGTAACTTCCTTGCACTAGAAAGACTTGGGTATTTTTCTAACATACGCAATTTTGAAAACAAAGAAGTTACTTTCACTGGTCAATTTGCCTCCTTTTACGAACAATATGATGAGGATGTCAAGGTCATCTCCCAATTTCCACAAGGTACTACTGTCGATTTTTTTTTCTGAGAGCACAGTTGCTTTGTGTTTACGTCCTTTACTTTCTTTTTAGCGCTTGGCCTAAAGGAACCTTTAAAATACAAACAACCAAGTGGCAAGGTCCGAGAAACTGAAGACGATGAAGGTGATGATGAAGACAGTGAATCTCCCCTCCAGGCATCTACTCCAAAGAGGAAATCCAGCAAGACTTCTGTCAAGAAAACAGAAGCTAGTAAGAAGCCTCCTGTGTCGAAGAAGAAACCTGTTAAGACCAAGCGTTCGACTAGCTCTTCCCAGCAGGACACACCTAAAAGAAAGGTGAAAGAGCCAGTCCTCAAGCTCACTCCAAAAGACGCAAGATGACGGTTTCTGAAGCTCCTTCCTATTCGACACCTCAAACGGTTCTTACTTCTCTTTACTTGTGCAACACTTTCTTTACGCATGGCTCATTTTTTTCTTAAAAGCTTCAAAACTTCATATTTGTTTCCTTTCTAGGAATCCCCTGTCGAAAAATCTGCTTCCGCGAGTTCTGAAAATACTCCATCAGCTGCTTTAGCAGTGGTATGCTATATGAACCATTATTTCTCTTCATGATTTTATTTACATTGCACAAGTAGTGGCTCACTGTTTACACCTTTACAGAAACCCAAGGCCAAGCCTTCACAAAAAGGCACTTCGCACAAATGCACTTCTACAGACCTCCATTCAGTCGAACATTCAGTCGAAGAGATTGGCTCGTCGAGTACTGACAAGGTACATTCCTTCACATCATATCTTGATGCATCTTCAAACCCATTTTCCGTTTAAACTACATTTCTGTTTCACTTAACAGGGCTCCCCTGAGCGGCCATATGTAGATACTTCTTTACCTCTGCAAATGGTTTTTCCAAACCAAAAAACCGCTGAGGTAGGCCTATTTCTCACCTTCTTTGTCAAGTTTAACATTAGGCTTGTAACTCATTTGCTTATTTGTTTGTTTTTTTTTTAAACAGGAAAATCCAAAGTCTCAAACTGCACCAGTGGTCGAAGAAACCACTACTATGGATGTTGAAATGACTCAACCTCAACTCTCGACGGGAAGTCCAACTCCAAGCCGTTCTCAACAAACTGATCCTGCTCCCAGTATAGAGATCACTCCTGCCCCCCAAGCCACTGAGAAGGTATCTCCTGTGGTGATTATAGCAGAAAGTTTTGACATAGATCAGTTTTTTGATGATCTGACCATTCCATCTACTAAGCCTGCCTCGTCGAACAACCCTGTGCCGCAAGGCACCAACATTGAAAAAGGTAACGTCGGAGTGGATGAGTGGATTAACTTGCTTTCAGGATCTAGCAGCAGGACTTCTCCCATGTCTACGCGTTCTTCCACTCTTCCTGGGGACAACTTCACTGAGAAACTTGATGGCCTAGTTGAAGAGTTGAAAGGTTTCTTTAAATACTCATTCAATGACCTTTATCTCAAACCAGCATTCAGAGGCAAACTCATGCACACAGTACAAGAGATTCATACTCTTCGCAAAAAACTGCCTCCGGTTCGACGAGGTTACTTCAATGCCATCTATGAGTTCATTGAAGATCTGACTCCTAAATTGCCACAATTCGACAACAACATATTGCCTTATCAGCTAGCTCTTAAAGAAAAACAAGAACTTCGTGATAAGCTAGTATCGCTTCGACAGTGTCGGATTGAATTAACCAATCAAGGTGCCCCTCATCAAGCCAAAATACCTGAACTGGAAAAGACCGTGGCTCACTTAAAATCAGAACTAGCCATTGCAGAGGCTCAATTACTTGAAGCCACAAAAGCATCATGTTCAGAAGAAATCAAAACACTTGATCAACAAGTGGCTAACAGTACTGTCGAGGCGCAAACTATCTTGTCCAAAGTTGAAGACCTCGAAGTTGATTTTGCAAATGCCGAAGCCGCAAAATTGGAGTTTACCGCAATTTGGGATGATATAAAGAAAACACCACTTTAATTGCTTTTTAGTTTCCTTCCTGAACTTGTATGAATTTTCCTGTCGAATGCATTCACTCGACAGAATCTTTATTTATTCTGAAACAACTGAACTTGATTTGACATTGTTTTACATCAATATTTTCACCGTCCAGTTTACACGTTTCTCTTGCAACTTTAATTTTCAGTTTCAAACCATAACTCTCATTTAAGGCCCTTGACCAGTCAACTTGACTGGTAGAACTTAAAAATTAACGCAACTTGCACTATAAATAAAGGTGTTTAACTTGCTATTCATACCAACACACCCTATTTTTCTCGTGTACAAACACTCTCAAAACTTTCCCAGCCTCTTATTCTGAATCACGGAGAATGTTTTGCAGTTACCTTTCTACAGAAATTAAACCCACGTCTTGTTCTTTCTTACCACCAAATTAACTCGACTGAAAGTGCCAAGTTACGATGGGCAATCCTTCCACCTGTTTCAAATCCTTGTTCCCTGACTATTATCACCTCGTTTGGGAACCAGGAGACTCTAAACCTGAAACTTCTCTCAAAAGTTTCTGTCTTAATGGTGAAAGAACCGCTGGGTTTTGGTAATTTGCCTAATATTAACCATGAGTTTTGGTAAGTTGCCTAATGTGGTTTACCAAGCTCATTGGTATGTGTGAGAAAGGTAAGAGCCTGGGGCATTTTTCCTTAGAATAGTTTTGCGCTCCTTTACACCTCATGTTGGAAAACCTAACATGAAGGATCTGCAAACTATAAGGAAAAGTTTTGTCCCGTCGAGGCCTATAGTCAAGCGCATTATGGCCTTGACTGCAAATCTTAGTCTCGGATCTCCTTCTGCTCACTTGGGACCTGGGCATTCCTAGTCGACCTGTTCAAACTTCGACTTCACATCCCCGTCGATTTGGATGCTGTTTCCCTTCAGCAGCTCTTGCAGACTTGATTGGCTCGACCAATAATCTGCTGATGTCCCCCATGCTTTTTGAATTTCCTTCTCTTCATGGGCTGAATTCCAGCATGGTTGCTGCTATTGTATTTGATACTTGTTTTTTGTAACAACCTCGAGTTTCAGGACTTTTCTTTACTTGTATAACCTGGCTATCAGCCTATTCGACAATGTATTGTAAATTGCCAAATGGCCTATAAATGAAGAAGTTCCTTTTAATCTTTCAAGGCTGTATTTTCACTTCGCACATTGTCGGTCTATACGACTTTAAATATTTTCCATTAATAGACTTAATTCTAAAACCAGAATTAACATCGACAAGTGCATAAGCATTTCCTGAGAATACCTGAACCACCTTAAATGGCCCTTCCCACTTCGGGGACCATTTTCCAAATTCTCGACACTTTTTATCCATTGGCAGAATAACCTTCCACACCAACTCACCAACTTTGAAACGCCTATACTTAACTCGACTATCATAAAACTTAGCTATTCTTTCCTTCTGTCGAATTAAGTGTTCTAAAGCAATCAACCTCTCATCATGAAGTTCATTTAATTCGTCAAACATTAAGTCCCAGTATTGATCCACTGTTATCTCATCTTGTTTTTGAATTCTTAATGACCCTAGATTTATTTCAACAGGTAATACAGCTTCATGCCCATATACTAACTTGTATGGCGTCGTACCTGTCGATTCTTTAGGCGAGTTCCTGCATGCCCAAAGGACTTGTTCCAAAGTTATATGCCACCTCTTCGGGTATCTGCCAATGTGCTTATTAATCCTATAATAATTTTGTTCATAGCTTCGACCTGTCCATTTGCTTGAGCATAATATGGTGTCGAAGTGATCATCTTAATCTTCCTTGATTCAGCATACTCAACGACTTTCTTACCAATGAACACTGACCCTTGGTCTGTTGTTATTGTTTGTGGTATACCAAATCTACAAACAATGTGGTTCTCTATGAAATCCACAATGTCCTGTTGTGTTACTTCTTTCAGAGCCACTGCTTCTACCCACTTGGTAAAGTAGTCAACTTCTACTAAAATGTACTTATGCCCTTTGGAAGAGGTAGGATAAATTTGACCTATGAGGTCTAGAGCCCATCCCCTGAAAGGCCAAGGCTTAATAACGGAATGCAACTCACTGGCAGGTACATTCTGTATATGGCCATGTTTTTGACATTCTTCACAGGATTTTGTAAACATAATACAATCCTTAACCATGGTAGGCCAATATACCCTTTGTCTTCTTAGAATCCATTTCATTTTCTCACCTGCCTGATGAGCGCCACAAATTCCCTCATGAACCTCTGCTAAAGCCAAATATGCATCTTCTTCACTAAGACATGTTTCAAGATTCCCATCGACAGACTTTCTATACAAAGCCCCTGCAAGAACAACGAACTTAGTTGCCTTGTATTTAACCTTCCTGTCGACGTTATCACTTGTATTTTCCAAGTATTCGATAATTGGCTTTCGCCAATCAACAACACTTGACGAGTTTGAAACGAGGACATCCCTCTCGTCCAATGGGTACAGTAACTCACGAATCTCTATGAGTTCCGCTAAAACCTTTGAGGATACCTTATATCTTGAAGCTAATTGGGCTAACTCATTAGCCTCTCGATTTAACTCTCTTGGTATATGTTCCAATTCAACACTGTCGAACTGCTTCATCAATTTGCTAGCCACTCGACAATACTTAACAAGATTATGGCTAACACATTTATAAGTTTGAGTTAACTGCCTTATAACTAACTGTGAATCGCCAAAGACTTTGATAGTACGAGCCTGCATATCTACCAAAATCTCCAAACCCACAATCAAGGCTTCGTACTCAGCCTCATTGTTAGAACAAGCATATTTCAATTCAAACATTAACTTGGTTGGCACACCTAAAGGTGAAATTATAAGAATGCCAACGCCAACACCATTTTTATGTCTTGAACCATCGAAGTACAAATGCCAAGGCTTTAAATCAACCAGCCTTGTCGATTCTTTTATTTCCAAACAAGTAAAGTCTGTCAAAAAATCAGCAACTGCTTGACCTTTAACAGCCTTCATAGGTACATATTGCAAAGAAAATTCAGACAACGCAAGTGTCCATTTTCCAATTCGACCATTCAGAATTGGCTGGGACAACATGTACTTAATTACATTTGTCTTCGACATCACTAACACATTATAAGGCATCAAGTAATACTTAAGTTTTGTACAAGAAAAATACAATGCTAAGCAAAGCTTCTCTACAATACTATATCTTGTTTCTGCATCATTCAGCACTCGACTAAGGTAGTAAACGGCCCTCTCGACATTGTTCCCATCTTCTTGAGCCAGTAAACAACCTATGGTCTCTTCTGATGCAGAAATGTACAATTTCAACGATCTGCATTAATGCTGCGGGCATCATGACCGTGGACTTATCAAATCTTGCTTGATTTGGTCGAAAGCTTCACGATCTTTGTTGAGTCCATACGAAAGTTTCCTCTGCCTTGAGTTTTATTAAAGGAGCAAAAACTCTAGTTCTTCCTGAGAGGTTTGATATAAACCTTCTAAGAAAGTTAACCTTTCCCAGGAAAGACTGAAGTTCCTTTTTGTTAGTGGGCGGGCTAGCCTCCGAGCGACCTTAGCCTTGTTCTTCTCTATTTCAATGCCTTTTTTATGCACCAAAAAGCCCAAGAACTTGGCAGCAGACATGCCAAACCCACATTTCTCAGGATTCATCCTCAAACTGTGCTTCCTCATCTCTTGAAAAGCTTGTTTCACATGCTCCAAATGCTCCTCCTGACTACTTGACTTAACAATGACATCGTCGATGTAAACCTCCACAAACTTGCCTATCATCTTGTGGAAAATAGTGTTCATTGCTCTTTGGTAGGTTGCACCAGCATTATTTAAACCAAAAGGCATCACCACCCACTCGTATGTTCCAATCGAACCTGGGCACCTGAAGGCAGTCTTGGGTACATCTTCTTCAGCAATAAATATTTGGTTATACCCTGCATGTCCATCCATGAAACTAAGAAATTCATGGCCAGACGCTGCATCCACTAGCATATCAGCTATAGGCATTGGATATTCGTCCTTAGGCGTAGCAGCATTGAGGTTCCTAAAATCAACACAAACCCTCATTTTGCCATTCTTCTTTATGACAGGCACCACATTCGACAACCATTCAACATATCTAGTTGTCCGAATGAATTTGGCCTTCAACAAACGTTCCACTTCTTCTTTTATTTTCAAAACAACCTCAGGAGCAAACCTTCTGCTGGCTTGTTTGATAGGCTTACACTCAGGTTTCAAAGGCAACCTATGTTCCACCAAGTCTCTCCTCAAACCAGGCATTTCATGATAATCCCAAGCAAAGCAATCCTTGTATTCTGAGACTAACTCCACAATCTGCCTTTTGAACTGGTCTGACAACAAGGCACTAACATATATTGACCTTTTCCTGTCAGCATCCCCCAGATTAACTTCCTCCAAAGGATCCTCCACTTCGAAACCAATCTTATCTTCAAACCCTTTTTCAAATCCCAAAGGGCTATCGTCGAATATGCAATCAGCCAACACACCTTCTTCAGCGTTTAGCTGTCGATCGGCCTCATGGGCCGATAATTGTGTTTGACAGTTTTCAAAGGGCATTATTGCCGATGGCCGATTGTCTTGACCTCATCCAAAGAATTTGACATTGAACTGCTCCATCAAGTAAGCATTCAAAGTCTCTTTATCGATAACACTATCCTGCACAGATATTGGTTTCACCTTTGGGTCATACACCTTGAAATCCACATGCATCTGTTGTAAATAACATGGGCTATCATCAACTTCAATGATCTCAATATCATCATGTGAATTCCAGAAAATCAGCTTCTGATGCACTGTCGAAGGTATAGCTCCAACAACATGAATCCAATCTCTGCCCAACAGGACATTGTAACTAGACCTTGAAGGAATAACCACAAACAAAGTGGACCTCTCTACCGATCCAACCTGCACATCTAGCATGGCTACCCCATCTGTTGGGGCAGATCTTCCTCCAAAATCAGTTACCACTATGTTGGTGGGCAACAAATTTGTTTCATCTTTTCCCAGCTTCTTGAACATAGCTCTTGGGATCAAATTCACGGACGCACCCCCATCGACCAACACTCTGTTAACTACCTTTCCTTCAAGCATTGCCTTAATATGCAATGGCCTTAGGTGACTTCTTTCTTCATTAGTTGGTTTGTCCAAGCGGGCAAAGTTGTCAAAGATGGTTACCATGTCCTGCTCGACAAAGTGCCAACCAACAGGAAAGTCATCATATTCCTCTTCGTCAGGAACTTCAACAATCAACTCATACTGAGCTTCGTACTCTGCCGGCAACACTGATACCAACTTTACGTTGAAATTAGTAAACTCCTCTTCAGTAGCCGTTTCTTCATTCTCCAGATGACTCCCTAACTTCATATCCTTCTTGTCAAAAAGATTTTCTTGAGGTCCTAAATCTGACAGAGTTGTTCCCATTGCCATCACTAACTCATCCAAATCTCCGTCTAAGTTAGTGTCGAGATCAAACTCCTCTTTGTCATTCAAACCAATGAGGTCTCCTGGGTCATACAATGCCTCAATAACCCCTTCCATGGACAAATATGTCTTGACACCTATTCGTTCCACTGGCTCCATTGGTTCATCCAGCAGATCAGAATCATTAGCTATGATCCTCAATTCCTCCATGGACACGTCACTTCCAATATCCTTCTCTGGGGCCGCTTGGAAACTAATGTTGCCTTGGACTAGGGCTAATCTTTCAGCTTCAACCAAATCCACTGGCCAAGGCTTTATTCCCTCCCTTCGAGAATTGGCCTTGCCAGGTTTGGCACTCTGCTTGAAACCTACTACAGGTCCCTGTCCCCCTGCCTGAGACGGTTGGCCCTTGTCGAAGTTAGTTCCCTTGACATCAACTACTACACTTTTCAATTTCGATCGGGGCTCTTTAGACAATGGCACTTTCTGAAGACCCACCATGAAACAGTCTTCAGTTTGGGGCTTAGACGACTCGGCAGTCATCATGTTACGCTTGTGTGCTTTCCTTATCCGCTGTCGTCGACGTTTCTGACTTCTCGACAATGGTGCCTTCTTCACTTGGTCACCACCTGGATAAGGGATTCTGCCACACTGGTAATCTTCATCCCAAAATGGCATCTGTCGAGGATTACTCTTCCTTGCCCTCACCCTATTTCTGTGCTCGGGGCAACGAGCCTTTGCAGAATTCTCGACCCATTTATTCACCATGACAGTAGCATCAGGTTTCCTAGTCTTGTTTACAACTCGACCAAAAGACCCCATATGGTTGCTTCCTACTGACTCCCTTGAGGATTCAACCAGCCATCCCCCAACTGCTCTGTTAGGCCTATATGTAACAGGCCTTTGCATTTTGTTGACTGAAACAGGTATCTGGTTTATTGGAACATGCCTCTGGCTTGCTGGAACAGGTTTAAAGCTCTTATTTGCATAACCGGTCTGCATGTTCTGGCATGCTTTAGCCTTCTGAACATTACTGGCTTTCTGAGCAGCTTTTTCATCGAAATACCTGTCACAATGTGGGCACAATTTCAACTGGCCCCTATTGTTTTTCCTCCTCAGAAAGTCTTCGACAGTCTCATGAGGCCTGGGGTAAATGTCAAAAGGATCTCCCACATTCACCACATATTTCTACTTGGCGCTAATGTTTACCATTTTGCAGCTTCTTGAATTTTGGCCTTCGACATTGGATATGCCTTGGCTAAATGGATCTGTGTCCACCTTCATACTAGGCTTCTGCTTGTCGGCAAACTTGAGCCTACCTTCTTTGAGAGCTTTTTGAATCAAATCCCTGAAACGAAAACATTCATTAGTAGGATGGCCTAAAGCCACATGGTACTTGCAATAATTTAAACCATTGGAGTTCTCAGGCCCTTCCAATTTATGATCATCTGATAACTTAAGCTGTTTGTCTTTTATCAAGATATCAAATATTTTATCAGCTTTTGTTATATCAAATGTGTACGTTTTCTAATTCATAAAACTCATCTTTTCCCTTCCCTTAGAAGGTATTAATGCTTGACAAGCATAGGGTGGCCCTTCTTTTAACTCAGCAAGACTTATCTCTTGCTCAACAATAGCCTCATCCTCGCTGTCCATTTGATCTTGTTCGACACAATTAACCTTCTCACACCTTACGAATTTCTTATTGTTTTTGAAATTCTTTTCAGACCTGAGTTGTTCAATCTGTCGAACTTTCTCCCCTAACTGGGCAAGATCTAGTATGTGTTGGTTTACTAATTTCTTTCTAATATGGTAATCCAACCCACTAGCGGCCATCTTAACAATTTTCGCTTCAGGAACAGGTGTGAAACACCTGCTCTTCATTTGCTTGAATCTAGATATATAATCATCTATGGATTCATTATAAATACGCTTGACATTAAACAAATCAGTCAAGTTCACTCTTAAGTCACCCCTGAAGAATTGACCATGGAACAACCCTTCCAATTGTGCCCACGAATGGATTGAATTGGCCCTCAGCGTGGAAAACTAAGAAAATGCATTCTTTGTCAAGGAACTCGGAAAAAACCTCATTTTCAACCCTTCCATTGTGGCCAATTCTCCCATTTCTATGGAGTATCTAGCAACATGTTCGACAGTCGATTCTCCACTGTCACCAGAAAACTTAGACAATTTGGGGATTTTCATTCCTCTTGGCACTTCCGCTTGCTGTACCCACTCAGGGAACGCAGATATAAAGTATGGCCTATTGGCTTGACCAATATTAAAACCAAGTCTATTAAGCATTTGCTCAACAGCTTGATTCACATTCTGCTCAATCTGGTTCCCCATGATATTGTGCCTGAGGTTAACCAAACCTTGGTGCATTGGCGGTCCTTGATCATGATTCCTTTGCAATATTTGCACTTGGCCATAGGCCAAATTATTTGCATTATGACCAAGGTTTTGGTTTGGCTGAACTATCTCATTTCGCACCATAATAGGGTTATTCGCATCCTGGGGCATGCCCCCTATGCCTTGACCTTGAGGCGTGACTCCTAGGCCTTGCTGAAAATTTGCATCTACTGGTGCTGCCAGACCCAATGCCTGGTTCAGCCTTTCCATTTGTAAAGCCAATGCATTGTATGTTTGATTAGTAGTCTGCATGAGAGGTCACCCATCTACTGCGTGAACATGTGCACCATCTCATGATTACTATCATCGACTTGCTGTCGAATACTCACCAGCGAGTTTTATGTCATTCCTCCATTATTTTGGGGTATCAACCTCGACATGTCCCCTGCTCCTGATCCCTGTCGATTAGTTGTAGTAGTGGTCACACCTATCATGCCTTGAGTATTGGAAGAACCCCCAAACGGCACAAAAGGCTGGTTGGCATATTGGTTGAACGTGGTCGAACCAATAGCAGGAACTGTCGAGTTATGCAAATAACCATAAGGCATCCCAAAAGGAGGCTGTGTTACATGTGCCGTTGGTCTAATGCTCGAATTCCTCACAGTTCCAGGCGTTGTTTGGATTTCTGGAGCACTTTGAACCATCAAAGGTTCAGAAAAGGCAACGCTTGAAATAGGTTCGCCTATTGTATTGACCATTGTCATCCCAGTACCTGTGCCAATGACAGAATTGTTCCTTTGAGGAACATTCGATACCCCAGCGTTTGTACTGGAAACCGACACGTTCGAATTGCTTATCGAAGCATTCACATTAGTAACACTGGGAAATGTGGCACTGCTACTTGCGCTGCCACTCATGTTTCGTTGTCTAGACACGTTAGAAGCAGTTACTTTTCCACTTCTTAAACGCATAAAACCATCGTTTACAACGAGTTTACTCTAAACTCGTCCCATCAAGCGTGCGATTTGTTTACTGGGAAATTTGGTTCAGTAGAACTGTGTCTACCAAATTCATCAAACAAACAAATAATTAGTTTTTTCAAGTGATTGCGTGATCGAACGAGTTATATGGTAATCTCGTGTTTTCAACAAATGGTCTTGTCTCCGATTAAACGGTCAAATTCTCGACCGAGAATCACTTTGCAATGTTCTTGGCCACTAAATCATTAATCATTGTGTTTTTGCCAATTTTAAGTATGATGATCCTTTCAACTAACAAGTGAATTGTAGTCGAGATGGCACAAATTATAAGAATTTAACCAGGTTTGGCCGTGACTGGCCAATGACTTGATTATCAAGTAACTTTAACCAAAAAATAAAGTTAAAACATTTGAAATGAATGATATATATACAAAATGACTTTGAAAGCAGGTAACATGCAGAAAGTAATGAAGAAAAATATGAATTTCGAAAGACAGTAAAATAGCCAAAGTTAAATTTAAATGCATAAACAAAAATGTAAACTTGCAATTGAATTAAATGAACAGGCAAAAACAATAATTTATAAAATTGACTTGAAATTGAATTGCTGAATGTAAAAGTTTTGGAAGGCATACAGTGATCGTTTTCCTTTAATCTGCTTTGCTGTCGAGATGTTAGAAACTTAGATCATGTATCCAATCTTGATTACATTGTGCGAACTTCTATTTATAGACAAAAATATGAAAAACTACCTATCATCTGACCAGACACGTGTACGGATACAAGGTCAGTAGTTTATTTCGCTAAAAACTATAAAACTTCGACAGTAGTACTTCCTGTCGAGTTGTACATTTGTTTGCTTAAATGCCTAAGTCTTACTCAACCAACCACGTCTGATATCTTCGACGCTTAAAACATTCCGTCGAACAATCTCCACACCATCTAGTTTTTAAGACTTAGTCAATTCTTTACTTCAATTTCTGGCTCTTTGCCTCTTCATTCATCGAACCCCTGAGCTCTGTCGAACAAACTCCCGATATGAAATTTGGCACCTAACAATTATTACTCTCCCAAAGCTGCAGGGGTTTATAATAGATGATTCCGGGGAACTCAGTGGTTATGCAAGAAACACGAGAGTTTTAGAAGTATTGGATTTTAATGTCTCCAACTTGAGGGCATCTAAAAAGAATCTTCTTCAAATAGCTGAAATTGTTTTATTGAAAGGCCTTCATGGAGGATGCCAAAGTATCATCCCAGACATGGTTAGAGTTGTGGGAGGCAGGCATGAATGGTTTGACTAATCTCTGTCTTGAGGGTTGCCCAGAGATAGAATGCATCTTTGATACAACCTCTAATCCCGAGATAAATCCTTTGATTCCCAAGTTAGTGCGGTTAGCACTATGGGGATTGAAAAACTTGAAAGAATTGCCTACAGTTGCACAACATATTTCCATGGGAATATGTAACTTGCGAAATCTTGTTGTCCTCACAATGGAGTTATGTTGGACTTGCAGCACTAGAAGAGATGGAAATGGAGTACACTCCTAAGCTAAAACTTGTATTTGGTGAATGCGATCATGGATAGCTACGATGGCTAGCTCGGAGGAGAGAAAAGTATATCCTCTTTTTTATATATAAAATTTGTTTGAATTATTTTCATATATTTGTACAAATGTCACTTTGACCATGTTTCTGATCTGCTGATGTTTTATTAATGAGTGTTACTTATACCATTTTTTTATTTATATTTGTAATAATACCCATCCCATTATTTGGTTAGTTACCCATCAATATTCCTTTTTCCGAATGTTGTCCAGATGGAGGCATTGACCTTAGGATGTTTACCTGGATTAAGCCTCCTACCAGAGTTGACATCCCTTAACATATACGAATGCCAAGAATTGGAACAAATCATTACTGAAAATGAAGAACTTGTGCAGCTACCCAATGCTGAAGTGTGTTTTCCAAAGCTAGCAGAGGTAATTATCTATAATTGCAACAAGTTGAAAAGTCTTTTCTCTGTTCCTATGGTTAGAATGCTTCTGCAGTTAAGCAATCTACATATATCAGGGGCTAGGCTACTCAACTAGAAGAAGTTTTTAGACATGGCGGTGGAGATGACAGTATCAAAGAATCAGAAATTGTGCTTCCAAACTTGACTCTGATAATAATACTGCAGGAGCTTCCTAGTTTTGTTGATATCTGCGAGGGTTTTAAGTTACAGGCTGTGAAACTTGAACTTGCTGAGATAGTTGGATGCCCTAAAACTGCTCCAAGTTTGAGAGAAATTCAGGTGACTCCTCTTCCCTGCCAACCAGGAGTACTGACACAAATTCTCGGTCATTATGGCTTTTTCCTAGTTTTTGAAACCTTAATAATTATTAGTCGGAACAATGTTTGCAGAATTGTATTGCTATAATTCAAAAGATAGGCAACAAATCCCGTGAGTGGAATGTTGTCAGTGTGGAGTAAAAATCATCTCTATTTCTCAAAAGAAATGAAGATCTCTATTACTATAGTTTTGGATATATAAATGCACATATTTTTAAAATTGTGACATAATTTGTGCATTTATACACTCAAAACTATAGTAATGGAGATTTCCATTTCTTTTGAGAAATGGAGAGGATCTATACTTGTCAGTGTGAACCGTGAATTTGTGAGTGATCAAGTATGTGCTCTGAGTTGGAGAATCTGGTTATTTGAAGAGTGTTTAATATGTTTGTTTGTGTTTGGAGTGATGTGTGTTCAATGTTTTGCTGGGGGGAAGAATTTATCTATGAACAAAGTGCCACACTCGCGATTGTGTTGGGATTCATAAAATCAACAGATATAGTTTATATTGGCACATTCAATGAAGAATTCAAAAAAATTATTTGTTCATACTAGTGTGAAAATAGTTCCTCTCTCCTGACCAAAATTTTGAATTTGTTGGCAATGAAGGTGCTGCTAGAAGAAACAGAAGCCAGCAGGACGGTCAGAAGATTATTGAAGACCTAATCCCTATACTCGGAATTGTGAGAAATCAAGAGGTACAAATAATCTAATATTTTCTAATAACTTGCTCATATATGAATGTAAATTTGTGTAATATCAATAATTAACGATGAACATTCAAATTTTTCTTTTTAAAAAAAAAAAAAACCTATGTAAGGTGGTGGTTGTTCTTACCTGAAACTGTGATGATGCTGGTCATACTATTGATTTTGGTATGGATGGGCTGTGGTTGTTCTTGTTGTAACCAGTATGGAATAAGTTAGTTGTTTGGAAGATTTCAACAATATCAAAATAATTAAGTTTGCTTCTCAAAACTTTCAAATGTTTGTAGATAACAATTTAAAGATGAGGAGAATGTTAGATAACAATTTGTAGAAGATATATTTAGGAGATGGAAAATCTCTTGGAAAACAAAGTTTGATAACATTTCATACGAGGATCTAATGTTACTTTAAATGAAGGAATGAGCATTGTAAATACTCATTCAAATAGAAAATCAGTAACTAAGTTAATGATTACTGCCTTTAGATCCTCTCATCCCCTACACATATATGGTAGAATATGATAATTTCGTCGTGAAATTGATATCTTAAGAACCTCCAAACAGGCATGTTTGTCATGAATAAGTCAAGTTTACACGTTGTCTGAATTTTCTGTGCTTTAAAATGTCTCTACTTTGTTATAAGTCAAGTTGACATAAAGTCATAAACAGCCATATGCAAATTTTTTTGTGACCATTGGGTATCTCTAAAGCTACTTAGGTATGGTTTAGTTAAAACAGGGAAATTTTGTTAGAAGTATCTTCTCTATTCAGTGCTGTATTAATGATGCCTGGCCGGTCCGAAATTGCCACCTTACAACAGGTTCTATGATAGGAAGAAATTGGAGATTCACATCCTATTATCATGCCTTTTCCCCTTTTTTCTTTCTGTCCTTGAGGATTTTGATTGTAAATTTGATTTTGTAAGAGAAAAAGCATGTGATTGGAAATTGCTTTTATGATACAGTAGTGGCTGGAAGCTTTTACATTGACCTTGTATTCTTTTGCAGTTATTCAACTATATGGTGATGCTTGCAGTAGAGGGATCATATGATAAAATAGAGGCTCTTTTGAACCATAACACCTACTTGTGGACAACCTAGGGCTATTAGCTGCCTCAGAAGGTGACAAGCCAAACATTGAAGAACTCTTGAGAGCTGGAGCAAAAGATGATGTGAAAGATGTATATTGACTGAAAACAAATAGTGATAAAATTATAGATTTCATTTTTAATTTTTCAATGCAGAGGCTGTGATTAGTTTGTTTCCATCATATGTCAATGGAAAATGCTGAAGTGTCCGATAAGTATCAAGCATGAAACATACGGAAAACATGTGTCTTGTTCATATTTGTTTGACTTAGAGCCTGTATAATTACACTTTTTAAAAACAGTTTATTGTTTTTAAAATTTTAACGAGAACAAAATTTGTTCTTTGTCTATCTTTAAAAACAACTGTTTTTGAAAAGTGCATCAAACAAGCCTTTAATTTTTTTTTCCCAACCGTGTATGGTTATGCTAGCCGCTGATTGGCTCGTCCTTCTTTCGTGCAATTTATTTTCGGGCCAAATAGCACTGCTCTATGCCAATTTTGTTACACTGTTGTTTAAACTATGATAACTTTTGAACTATGTTAATTTTTAAGCTTTGGATTTATCATAAGCATTTATCTTATCTTAATAATCAGTATATGGAGGGATTTGGTTGACATGTCCTATTTTGTTCTACTCTTAGTATGAACCAAAAACAGAACAAGACATAACTCATTGATTTTGTTTCTGTTATGTTCTATGTTCTAACACAACGAGGATGGCTATTCTAAAGATCATTTTTTTGTTAGTGATCAAAATATATTTTCCATGTAGCAAAGAAATTAAGCACAACTCATATTTTAGTTTTGGTAAGAAAACATATATAACAATCTGGTAAATATTGTAAAGAACAGCTCTAGTTCTAAAAAATATTGCAGCAATTATTTCCAACAACTTTAGAAAACACTAGGCTATAGCAGCTTCTTAGGCTCCAGATTACACAATACATAAGAAAAGTATGGTTGTTATGATAAATATCACTACACCAGCAGGTATAGGATTCTTGTATATATGTATATAAATGTAATTCTTCCTAGTTGATGGTATTATTATAAAGTGGGGGGAACAGCTGATTTGGAAAGTTAATAAGAACCATCGTCACAGTCCACTAGTTTCTTGAATCTTCACTACAAAGAGTGGTGCCACTTTTTCTTTTTAAGCAATCCGAGTGGTGCTACTTCCACTATATATTCTAAATTCAATACAAAAAATGTACAAGTCCACTACTGAAAAATTGAAAATAACTGCTCGTGTCTATATCACTAATACTTTACAAACATTTTAATTTCAATACAAACTGAGCCATTTGTATAGCATTGAAATAACATTTTTTTCCCCACTAAATACCGTTGATTTTCGTGTGACTACCATATACCAGCACAAAAAAGAAGAAACAAAAAATAAAGTGGACAATAAATGAAAGTAAAAGCAGGTTTCTTTTTTTTCTTTTTTTTTTTCCCTTTTAATTTATCTTTAATCTTTACCAATTCAAACGTGTAGTAGCTTCATTATTGTGAAAGCATAGTAGTGCAATTTGTTTCTATACCTTACTGGTATATGAAAAATACATGCCTTTTAATTAATAATTGAAACGTTATACATTCTTATACTTTTAATGTGTCTTATCATTTCCATATCTTCACTCAGAAGTAACTGAAACTGATAAATGATGAATCCCCCCATGAATTTCAATTTAAGTAGTGCCTCTTAAGACACACAGAAACAGAAAAAGAAAAAAAGAAAAAAAATGTATGTGACTAGGCCTTTGTCTATGTACAGAAGATCACCAAGTACATTGGAAATACCACCACCAGATGCACCATATTCAGGTTATCTAGTAATCACAGATGAGGAAGCAGAAGCAGAAGACACATGTTGTTGGAATCTATGCAGGCATAAGAAAGTGAAGAAACTACCTTTCCCTCAGGACAAAATCTTCTCAATTACTCATGCATCAGAGCATGAACAAGTTTCTAGCACCAAGGTTTGGTTTCTCCCTGTGCCTGATCACCCTCTCTCTTCCAATCGCTACTATGTCATCAGAGCCAAAGGAAGACACAAGGGGTATGTGTCACGTGTGTTCCGTATGCTCTTGTTTTGTTTATATGGAAGCATAATTGAGTTCATGCTTATAGGGTTCTTTCTAAGTATTTTGTGATGCTAACCATCATTGCTTTTATAATATATACTTCACTGTCTTGTCAACTAGTTATGCTTAGCATAAACTGAAGTGACCAGAACTAAGGCTATGGTATAGTTTAGATTAGTTTATAACTTACAAGAGTTTATCAATTAGAATAGTTTTACTCGGTAGGCCTCTGAACCAAAAAACTTTGTAATTGAGTCCTTAAACTTTTAAGTAATTTGTAATTGAGTCCCTGAATATTAAATGAGTTCCTGAATTTTTAAATAATTTGTAACCAATACCTGAACTGAGGCACCGGTTACAAAGATCATGGACCTGATTACAAATTATTTAAAAGTTCAAGAACGCGTTTAAAATCAAAAACCCAATTGCAAATTTATGACAAGTTTAGAGACTCAATTGCATTTTTTTTAGTTCCGAGACATATTTAAAAATTCTCAAATAGTTTGAGGCTTCTAGAGTAATTAAACCTTATTATAATACTATAACTCATGGTTCTTACAAGATTTTTATAATGTTTTCTTTATGAATGCTTCCTTAGAATTTTACCCAAACTGCCTCATAATACTTGTATACCTTGTTTTTTTTTTTGGTGACTACTTGTATACCTTAAGGAGTAATGTTATTTATACATTATTTTCTTACAAACTGGGTAATTTGACTTCA
This sequence comes from Calophaca sinica, assembly GCA_037113605.1. Taxonomy (NCBI): domain Eukaryota; kingdom Viridiplantae; phylum Streptophyta; class Magnoliopsida; order Fabales; family Fabaceae; genus Calophaca; species Calophaca sinica. The sequence goes on from CM073737.1 coordinate 16,739,402, forward strand.
TATGAATTCAAATAGTCGCCCTTGAAATTTTTTTGGTATTTTCTCAAACTTGGATTCAACCACAATATTTGTTTGTGCACAATTTATGAGAAAAGTTAGTGCAAGTAACATTTATAGTTTTACAATGTTGCTCTAATAAGAATTCATCCATAGTCACAATCTTGGAACTGATGATTTTGTAGGAAAGCATACAAATGCTCAAGAGATGGGGACATAGTAAGTTGCTGCTTCAACAACATCTTGAATGACAAAAGGCCAAAGCCATTCAATCTAAAAGACTTGTACCAAATTTTCAAGATTCACAGCCACCAAAGTGGTGGTTTTTTTGCTAAATCCATTGCACCTGATGGCATTCCTCCAAAGTTCCTAAGAAAAAAAGGATGGAAAATCAGAATATCAGGTTCATACAGATCTTGCAAACTAACCGAAGCTCTAGGTGTTGATGCCCCTCTTAGGGAGAAGCTTCCAGATTTCAATTTCCCTATCTCCAGAAAAAGATCACCTCCTGTGGTTGTAGGAAAATGGTACATTCCATTTATATTTGTGAGGGAAGAAGGGAGAAGAGTTAAACACCAAATGAAGAAGTCAATGTTTTACAAAATGACACTTGAGCAAAGATGGGAAGAGATTTACTCATGTGGAAGGGATGAAAGTGAAGGTGGTGATAATGTTGTGGTTGTTGTGAATGTATATGTGGACAGAGAGGTCGTTTTGGTTTCTGGGATGGAAGCAACAAAGAATGAAAGAAGTGATGCTAATGATTTCTTGTGGTATAGAGCATATAATGCATATAATAGGAGAAGGGTTAATGTGGGTTTGAGTTCAGCAATTGTTGAGAATATGAGATGGGTGGAAGAGCAAGGAGGTTGGGCTTATGGTCATGGGAGAGAAAGGGTTGTAACAGTGAGAGAAGAGGTAACATGTCAGAGTGAATGGCAGAGGGTTGGGTGTTATGTGTTGGTGGAGAGCTTCTGTCTTAGGACATTGGATGGGAAATTAGTTTTGAGATATGACTTTAAGCACACTCACAAGATCAAATGCAAATGGGAGTAAGGACTAGGGTTTGGATTCACCCCCTATGCATAAATGTTCACTTGAGCTTTTTGTTGTGTATGACTCATATCTGTGATAGGTGGACAGACGCTCAAGCGGATCATCTCTTGTAACCCTATTTGATCATAGTAAGAAAACCAGTCGCTCTGCTCTCGATGATGTAGGCACACTTGGCGGGCCTCGTTAATAATCGCTTATGTCTTTTGTATGCGTTTATTTTCTGTTCTTTAGATCCGGATTGTTGTCTCTAACACTTTTGTTTATTTGGTTTTCCTTAGTATAAGCTGCCATGAAACTCTAGGTACATAATGCATGTCTTGTGACAGTTCATAGAATGATTATTATAGTTGAGGACATTGGAAATTATCTGACAAAACTACTTATACTATGTTGTTCTACTTGTTCTGTCTCCTATGATGCATCAAACACAGCCATAGATTTTTCAAACGAGAAATGAAGTTTCAAACACCCCTTGATTTTAAGATGTTATCTAAAATCTTTATTTCATCTTCTAGAGTTTTGAAATCGATAACAAAGACTAGCTACTAATATGACATTGAGAGTTACATGGAAAGAGATTGTCTCAATGAAGCTCGTTCACTTTATGAAGAATTAAAGTGTAGCATTGCTTTTTCCTATAGAGGATAATGTAATTTTCTACAAGAGAGTGATGAATTTTAAGCAACAATTAAAAGAAAAGGTCCTAAAATAAAATATAAATGTATAAAGAGGAATAAAATTTATTTATAATTATTTAGCTAGAAATAGAACTAGAAGGATGAGATATATGGCAAAACACCTTGAACAAAGAGAAGATGAGGGTGACTTGATGAGTTCTCAACGGTGTCTCGAAGGTGGAAAGGTGATGGCTACCTGCAAGGACTTTGAGACTCGAGTTAGAGTGTATTCTAGATTATCATAAAGTATGAAATGAATACATTCCAAGATTTTGCATTGAATCCAACTTATATAGGTGGGTTCGGATATGCTCAAGTTAGCTATCTCTTACACGAGTGGATAAGATAGCCACGTCTTTGTTATTGGTTTTTCTGCTTGTATTGGCTGGTGGATCTCGGGATTGGGCTTAAGAATTACTTAATTGGGCATAGTAATCGAAAACCCAAGTATTAAAAAATGTGTAAATGAATTTTATTTTGGCCTTTGTTATTAGCACCTCCCCCATTAATTTTATCACCTCCCCTCTCCACTTAATTTTCAACTTTACCCCTACCTTCTTTTCATCGCCAACATTGATATCACCTCCCTTCTCTCTCTCTCTCTCTCTCTCGACAGACCTCCCTTATCTCTCTTTCTCTCATCGACAACACCTCCCATCTCTCTCTCTCTATCGATCGCTCTCTCTCACTCACTGAAGCTCCCTCTGTTCTTCAAATCTCTCCCTCTCAAGGTTTCTCCCCCTCTCTAAAGGTCTATCCTTCCTCTCTGAAGCTGCCCTCCACCACTATTTGCTGAACTGGTACGTTTCTATCCGCCATTTTTTTTCTGCGTTTTTATATCGCACGTCACCTTGTTGACGAAGTCCCACGTCAACAAGGTGACGCACATGTATTATGTTTCTGCATGGGATGTGCGTGTCACTAAGATGACGTTTACACGTGCAAACAAGGTGACACTTATGTTAGTAATTTGAAGTGGCAGCACTAATATAGGTGTCATCTTGTTGACGCGAGTAAACGTCATCTTAGTGATGCGCACATCCCATGCTGAAACATAACACACGGGCGTCATCTTGTTGACGTGGGACTTCGTCAACAAAGTGACGTATATTGGAGTCAATTAGATGACGCATTTGTCACAGTTTAGTTTTTTTCAAACTTTTTATTTTGCTCCACAGTTTGATTACAATGGAAGATAACTAGGACACCCAAATGACGAATACGGAGGCCTTGGCCATGGATTGTACTAGTGTATTTACAACTACGAGGGTACTTACATCTTCTGTTATTTTTCTTTTTTAATCTATGACTTCTCATTTGTGACTAGCCCAATTTTTTGTGCTTTATTATGTATTTCTTACACGAGATGAGTTGTTGTAATGGGTACAAAATATTGGAAAATCTGTTGGGTGTGTAGTTGTCATATCAAGATCAGACAATGGGCGATCAAGCAAGAAGACATTTGTTATGCTTGGTTATGAAAGAGGTGGTAAGTATAAACCATACAAAACTAAAAATATGAGGGCTACTGGTACTAGAAAATGTGAGTGTCTGTTCAAACTGAAAGGAAGTTTAGTGAAAGGTTCTGGTGGATGGATTTTGAAGGTTATATGTGGAACTCACAATCATGCGTTACCCAAAAACTTTGAAGGATATCCATATGTTGGTAGGCTAAGTCCGGACAAGATGTCTATGCTTAGTGATATGATAAAGAAAGAACATGGTTAAGCCGCACAGTGCCTTACTTTCACTTCAACAGAATAACCCAGAGAGCAACACTACAATCAGACAGATTTACAATGCACGTCAGAAGATTCGGTCTAGTCTAAGATAGGACAGGAAGGAGCTGCAACATCTGATGAACTTGATGCATCGTGATCATTACATGCACTGGCACAGAAGGGCCGATGATTCTGATGTCACCAGAGACATATGCTGGACACATCCAGAGGCCATCACGCTCGCAAATACCTTCAACATTGTTTTGCTGATTGATTCCACATACAAGACAAATAGGTATAGGATGCCATTAGTTGAGGTCATTGGTGTTACCTCAACTGAGATGACATTCTCTGTCGCATTTGCTTATGTGGAGAAAAACTTGATAACTTTGTATGGGTGTTAGAGAAGCTGAGGGGTTTGTTTATGAGAGAGGATGCATTGCCATAGGTGATAGTGATTGATAGAAACCTTGCTTTAATGAATGCAGTGACTAATGTTTTTCCCATGTCACATAACTTGTTGTGCCAATTCCACATTCGCAAGAATGTGAGGGCTAGATGCAAGACTCATGTGTATCCGGAAGACAAACCCCAGGAGGTTATGACTACATTTGATTCTATTGCAAGTTCCTCTGCCCCTGATGAGTATGAGAAGCGATTGACACATTTTGAGGATGTGTCAGCACCATTTGCTAATTTCGTTGACTATGTTAGAATCACATGGTTGAACCCTCATAAGAAAAAATTTGTTTCTGCGTGGATAGACCGGGTAATGCACCTCGAAAACACAACAACTAACATGTGTGCATTCTTTCATTAAAAAATGTTGGTAAATTGATACTATTTTTGGTTTGTTGCTTATGGTATGTCGATTCCAATTTTTTAGGGTTGAGTCGACACACTGGAGGTCGAAGAGGTTGTTACAAGATAGCAGAGGAGACTTGTGTAACTGCTGGGATGCTATGAACAACATGATCAAGCTGCAACACACTGAAATTAAGTCTACATTCGAGCATAGCATCAGTCAACAACAATACTCTTATAATCTTCCAGTGTACAAGCTGTTAAATGGATTTGTGTTGAGGAGTGCCTTAGATTTTATATCCGATGAGCTTCTACGTGTTAACACTGTTGGTGTTGATTCTGCTGCATGTAGTTACATTCTTAAATACACTCACGGTTTACCATGTGCATGTGAGCTTGCTAGGTACACCTCAAATTACATTCTAATCCCGTTGGATGTAATTCATGTTCACTGGAGGAGGTTAAGCTTCAACAATGAATGTGACACTGGTGACAACTCTGATTCAGAACTATGTGTTCAGGTTGAGCTGGAAGCATTGGCACATAGGTTTAAAGAGCTCGATGTTGCCGAAAAATTAGTGTTGAAGGCAAAATTACGTGAGTTGGCATTCCCAGACACAACTTCCATGTGTCCACCACCTGATAAGGTGAACACAAAGGAAGCACCAAAAAAGAGCAATGGGTTCAAACTAGATATTTCAACGAGGTGTGAGCCATCGTACTGGGAACGCATTGATGACTTGTATAGATCCCAACATGACAGTACATCTGCTTCACAGTCCTGCAGAAGGTCAACAACCACATCATCCAGACTATCACAACCCCCTCTACTTGAGACTCCAGACCCCCTCCACCTGAGACCCCAGCTCCCCCTCCACCGGAAGCGGAAGCTGCCCCTCCAAATAAGAAGGCAGCTCATCCCCCACCCAGGAGGTAATTTCCCCGTGCATCCAAAATGCAAGTTAGACGTCCATCCATGAAGGTAATACCATTGATAGAACAATTCCCATCTCAAATTCATGAATATATTGATGACATCGTAAACGTGGATTCTGATGGGAATTGTGGTTATTAGAGCATTGCTGCGTTACTTGGTATGGGTGAGAATCTTGGCCTATAATACGCCAAGATTTGATTACAGAGGTCACACACAACCATGATTTATACATCAAACCACTTGGTGCATTGATGAGGTGACTAAACTAAAGAGATCACTATTTGTTCCATGTGGAGGGGTCAGATATGAAAACTGGATGACAATTCCAGATGCAGGGTATGTGATTGCTATCAAGTATAATGTGGTCTTCGCATGCATATCCTTATAGGGGTCTTACACAATTTTCCCTCTCCAACGTGCACCACTGCCTAATAGGATTAGTCATCGTGTCATTAGCATTGGGTATATCGAACGACTGAAGCACTTTGTACTAGTATGCATATAGTTTAAATTATGTTTAGCCTTTCTGGACATTGTTTAAATCACTTGTATACCATTGACTTTAATAATCCTTATGTTTACAGATTTATTTAAAGGATGGATCTCCAATACCTCCATCGGATAGAATATGGCAATTGTGTAGAGGCGTTGAAGCCAGTGGATGGGAGACTCCATATTTCAGTCGCATGCAACACTGGAGATCGTTATTTGTAGGGACAAGAACGCAGGAGTGGGTAGACCTTGCAGCTAATTGATGTATATATAGTTGTTTTGATTATGTAAACATCACATTTTGATATGCACATTTTTTTTATCGATTAAAATCAACATTGTGTTGTTGTGCTATTTTTGTTTTTTAACATTAAACGTACTTAGATCAACAAACAAACTGGTGATACAACAAGAGATTACATCGGGGTTCTCTAAAACAAATATAAATATTATTCAGCAACACAACATATTACAGTAGGGACGACAAACAAACATTACATTTGGTGCTCCAAAACAAATAATAATATTATTCAACAACACAACATGACATGGGGGACTTCAAAACAAGCACGCCGTGGCCGAGCCATCAGATCAAGTCGATGAGTCTGGTTCACGACAGCAGGCAATGATCTCGTCAACGGTTTTAGTTCTAGGTTGACGCAAGTTGTAAAGGGTCTCCTCAGTTGATCTAGCTAACTGTGCATATAGCTCAATAGGGCCATATGACGCATGATCACTGAATGCTGCGAACATTCTTGCTATGTCGCCGACATTTTGAAGTTGCATCAACCAATATTGCACACGACCGGATGCAACTATAATAGGGCACCAATAATAGATCTCACTAACCCTTCATGATCCAGGTCTAATCTTTTCATGAATCTTTTGCCTTTGTTACGTCTTCCTTGATCCTACATATTTTTGGATCGTAACATTCGAACTTCACTCCATCAACATTTGTTGTAATTTTTCCAGCGTAATACACAATGGTCATGGTCGTATCCATCGAGAACTGTGTTGACTGAGTGAGTACGATATCTGTATAAAATGAAGTCGTTGTCATATGCAAGCAATGAAACAAACTCATAAAGCAAAAAGATGTAGCACCATTAACATGCTGAAAGATGCAGCAGCATCAACATGCTGTCTGTCACTATTCTAGAAAATTAATACGCGCGTCAACTTGTTGACATTGTAGAGCGGCATCTCGTTGCCGTCATATCACGTCAACTTGTTGACGCGTTGTTGCGGCTAAGGCAAGTGCACCTGATCGTAACTCGTAATAAAAGTGGAGTATAATTAGGACTTTGAATGTCGAACCCACAGAGAATGAGTAAGTACCAGTGAATTACTGTGATTTTATTCTATTAGGCGAGCAAAGATTATGATTAAGAAAATATTGAAAGTAATTGGAATTAAAACAATAAACAGATTAAATGCTAGAATGGTCTAACTATGTTATGGGGGACCTAGGGATAACCGGGCTCACCAATACTCTACCCTTGAGTTTATTAATCAATTGATATGAGTTATTTATCATGTAAGAGCACCAACCACCCACTCTAAATTACTAGAGGTTGTCCTTGCGTACAATAGCTTTCCTCCTAACTAATTACTCTGTTTGGTCTAGGAAATAACTAAGGGAAAGAGCATTAAGTTCAGGTGGGTTTGCTAACTTAATAACTAGTTAGAAACAAGCCCTAACCTATTCGGCGTATAGCGTGAGTTCTTTTATCCTATGGTTCCGTTTACTAATCATAATCCTGTTACCACAATTAAGCCAACTAAATAAAGGGTGATCAAGCCTTATTGGAATAAGCACAATAGAAATAAAATACTCAAACAATCAATAGAAACTCATATAATTAAAGAACAAAACATCAAGAGTATTGTAAAGAATCCCCCATCACCCCTAGTGATGGGTTTAGCTACTCATTACTAATGATAATAACATAAATAAATATATGAATTCAAAACAATCCATAACAAGAGAATAAATTCTAAACCTGGACACTCTTTCGATATGACGACGGTCCTTAAGCATGTTCTTCGCGTCCTCACAAGCTCCGGTAGCGATTCGAGATGGCACCAAGCTTCAAGGAGACATGAATTCTTTGGAATGGGCAAGGGTTTGCTATCAGATCTCAATTGGGGGCTCTTGACTCAGAAATTCGTCAAAAGGTCTTTGTAACATGTTAAGAGCCCCTATTTATAGACTAGGCTGCGATTTAGGTTTTCTGGCTTCAAATCTGCACTGATCAGGGACGGGGTACGGTCGTACAAAGTATACACACGGCCGTACCGAGCTTTGTAGATGACGTTGACCCGTACCCATTCATGTTGTTGCCCTGACATCACTTGTGTACGGCCGTACTGCCTTTGGCACGATCGTACTGGACTATTTTATAGGCGGCAGGTGGTACAGACTAAGGGGGTATGCCCTTACTGGGATTCTGCTCTAGGTACGGCCGTACTGTTGGTAAGTCAGGTCGTACCACTTGTCCAGTAGTGCTAAAACTCTCCAAAACTAGCCAGTTTTTTGTCCTTTTCCGTATCTTTTGCTCCAAGTAGTGTCTTCATGATATTTCTGCATAATAAGACGTAAATGAGTACCTTATTAATCAGTGAAAAATGGTGTAATTAGATACTAAAAATGCCCTATAAATAAAGACAAATTGGTGTGTTAACACATCCCCACACTTGAACTTTGTTTGCCCTTAAGCAAACTATTTGGCTAATTATAGTAAGAAAAACTAATTCTACTGAATAAGGGCAGAAAAAGAAGTGAGACAACAATATGATATCACAAAACATGTCAGTCAATAGAGTGCCTAATTAGAGATGTAAGTTCAAGTAAGCTAACAATCTGTGATTTTTAAGTCACACTCTCACCGATCTCAAAGTGTTTGTAGGCATAGTCATTAACACTCAGATTTTTCAAATGAAAAGGTATTACCATAGGCTTGTACATTGTCCAAAAACTCTACTATTAGAATCTATAAGACATGCAAAAGAGGAATAAGGGTCTTTTATTGGTTGTAATGGGGCCAAGGTAATAATGTTTGGTATGATAAAAGAAAGAAAATATCATGCAAAGGGTCAGAAACAAATCAACTAAAACAAGCAACCTAATTCTTTTTCACTTTCAAGAGCAGACAATAATCCCAATTTTTAATCAAAATGTTTTCTTTTAGCAACTTATGAAGGCATGAGCATTATCACAATTTTTTTTTGCAATGCTTTTTCTTTTTTCGTTTTTTTTTTCTTTTTGCTTTCCTCCTTTCATGCAATTATGCAGCAATCAATCATTTTTAAGAATTAGGAGGGGAACAAATTCATAAGCCTTCTCTTTTTGTAAACAAATAAAAGGGACTTTACAACATTATTCAATACATTTTTGCCACTAATTGCTCTCAAATAAAAATTTTCCAAGGTTGACTTCACAGAAGATAATCAATAAAAACAAGAAGGGCACCAAAGAAATTAAATATAAAACTTTTAGGCTCAAAAGTGGGCAACTGGTGGGATAACATATTCAAATGGTAATGGTTTGAAGAATTCCTAAAAATTGCCCTTTCTAAATTCACATGCAAATAAATTCATATTCTCTTCGTAATGGTCTCGACACAAGTTCTAGAATGCACATTCTATGAAAAATATCACTCAACAAAGAAGAGAGACAAAAGCATGATGTTGCCTCTTATTTCATGCTCAAAACTCACAGAACTTCAATGCTAATTTTCAGCAAATTCCAAAACTAGCAACGAATTGATTCAATCAAAAGTTGTCATAAAAAAGATTGTATAGCCCCTAAATCAGCAAAAATTTAAAGTTCTTCTATAACTATAAGCAGTTATAAGTATAGCCAAGTAATAAGTGTTGGAACCTAAACGATTGAGAAGTTTAGACCCTCATTAATTTTGTTGATAACAAAGTATTGTCAAGAGAACAATTTATCTTCTAACATCTTTTAGTGTATAGGTATCAAAGCTTCATATATTTGTACAAAACACTCAAGAAAGAAGAAGAAAATCTACAAGAGAATTGAATACACTCCACTGATGTCAGCGTCCGAACTCACTCCAGCGTCTTGCTAACAGCGAGCGTCTAGTAGTGTTACTCTTTGACACGTGGAATACTCTATTGCTGTGAGCGTCTGTCCTCTGTTCTGAGCGAGCGTCTGATCTCTTTAATGAAGCACGTGATGATCACGTTTTTGCTCTTATCCTCAAAATGTTCTGAAACGGAATTTGAATTTGATTTTATGTGCTCATTTTGATGTACGAGGAAGCAAAGGTGACACATTTAGCATAAGACAAAAATCGTACAAGGCAATTGTGAAAAGCAGATAGTACGAAAACGGTAGTGTGTACTATTCTGATATTCTCTGAAAAGGAAGAAAAGGACTACATTTCAAATTACCTCACTCAATGAAAAGGAGCTATGTTTTTACTGCAAACGGTAATATCCCTGAAGACTCCTATAAATACCCCAAGGTATTCATTGAAGAGATGTTAAGAAAAAAATTGTGAAGAAACTTCATTCTGAAAGCAATATTACTCAAGTGAGCAATCAAGCTTCGTGCCAAGTTTCTGGACTACAAAGAACTGAACTCAGCGTCTAATACTTTCTATTAGAAAGCTACTCTGTTTTGAGCTTAATCTTTTCATTCTCTCTGTGAGAGTTATTTTGATAGTATTCAAAAGTATATTCTCTTTTGTAAACTGTTTTTGGCCTAGTTAAGGCTTTGTTCCTCAAAGGCTCGACTGCACTGAGTCGTTTTGAGAAGTTGAGAGTATTATCAAGTTTGTGACAGTAGAATACTCTTGAGGAAATTGTAATCAGCTGATTATAGTGGAAAATCCTTCAGGAACGAAGGGACTAGACGTAGCTACCAGTTGGTGGTGAACTAGTATAAATTTTTATGCCTCTTTCTTTACTGCTTTACATTTATCTTTACCTTGCTTAGTAAAACAAGTTTTCATACACGGTTTATTTCTTGCATCCGGTTAGTCTCTCAGCGTCCGATAAACAAACAGTTTTGATAAATCTATTTTCTTAGTGCTTTTATCGTATAGTTTGCGAAAAGTTTTTGGACACAATTCAAACCCCTTCTTGTGTTCACGTTCAGTTGGTACCAGAGCTCGGCCTCTTGGTTGAGCACTTAACAGTGTTAAGAGAAATTGATCTCTCTAAACTTGCAAAACAAGATGTCAAGTGTCTCATGTCTGTTGACAAAGAACAATGGATTTGGCACAAGAGATTGGGTCATGCCAATTTGAGATTAATCTCAAAATTAAACAAGCACAGTCTTGTCAGAGGCTTACCAAATCTTAAGTACCAATCTGATGCTCTCTGTGAGGCATGTCAAAGAGGAAAACAAGTTAAAACTTCTTTTCATTCAAAAAATGTTGCTTCAACCTCTAGACCACTTGAGCTTTTGCATCTTGATCTTTTTGGTCCGGCAAGGACAACCTCTTTAACTGGAAAGAAATATGGGTTAGTCATTGTTGATGATTTTACTAGATGGACATGGGTTAGATTCTTTGCTCACAAAGATGAGTCATACAAGGTATTTACTGTATTCTGCAAAACAGTTCAAAATGAAAAAGGAATTTGTATTTCATCCATTAGAAGTGATCATGTGGGAGAATTTGAAAATGAAAACTTTCAAAAATTTTGTGATGATAATGGCATCTCCCACAATTTCTCCTCTCCTAGAACACCTCAACAAAATGGTGTTGTAGAAAGGAAAAATAGGTCCCTCCAAGAAATGGCCAGAGCCATGATCAATGAAGCTAACATTGCAAAACATTTTTAGGCAGAAGCAGTAAACACAGCTTGTTATATTCAAAATAGAATTCTTATTAGACCTATTTTGAAGAAGACTCCATATGAACTGTGGAAAGGAAGAAAACCAAACATATCATATTTTCATTCATTTGGTTGTACTTGTTATATTTTGATTACTAAGGATCAGCTTGGCAAGTTTGATTCAAAAGCTGACAAAGGAATCTTTTTGGGATATTCTGAAAGATCCAAAGCTTTTAGAATATACAATAAAGAAACTATGACAGTGGAAGAATCCATTCATATCAAATTTGATGACAAGAAGCCTGACACAGCCATGTCAGAGATAGATGAATTATTTTCAGAATTAAATATAGGTGATACTACAAAGAGTAAACCTACATCTTCATCGTCCGGTGGTGACCAGACACAAGAATCTTCAGAAGCTGAAGCCAGAAAAAGCTGGAAGTACAAAACTAATCATCCTAAAGATCAAATCATAGGAAAACCTAGAGATAAAGTAAGAACCAGATCCTCTTTTAAAGAGCATGCTGATATGGCACTACTCTCATAAATGGAACCTAAGACGATTGATCAAGCATTGGAAGATGAAGATTGGATTCTGGCCATGTAAGAAGAGTTGAATCAGTTCCAAAGAAATGATGTATGGAAGCTAGTTAATCTACCAGAAGATAAGCAAGCTATTTGTACTAAATGGGTATTTAGAAACAAGCTTGATGAAGATGGAAAGGTTGTGAGAAACAAGGCAAGATTGGTTGCTCAAGGTTACTCACAGGAAGAAGGTATTGATTTTACTGAATCATTTGCACCTGTTGCAAGGTTAGAAGCTATATGCCTTATACTATCATTTGCTGCACACCATGATATAATTCTTTATCAAATGGATGTGGAAAGTGCTTTCTTGAATGGTTTTATAACTGAGGAAGTCTTTGTAAAACAACCTCCTGGATTCGAAGACATTGAATTTCCAGAACATGTCTTCAAGCTTAAGATGGCCCTGTACGGTCTTAAGCAAGCTCCCAGAGCTTGGTATGAAAGACTGAGTACATTTTTTATGAAAAATGGTTTTACCAGAGGTCTAGTAGAAACTACTCTTTTAAGAAAAACATCAGACAAGCACTTTATAATTGTTCAAATATATGTTGATGATATTATTTTTGGAGCTACAAATGAAAGCCTTTGCAAAGAATTTTCTAAGCTAATGCAGGCTGAATTCGAGATGAACATGATGGGTGAACTAAAGTTCTTCCTTGGAATTCAAATCAAACAATGCAATGATGGTATCTATATACATCAAAGCAAATATATCAAGGAATTGCTAAAGAAATTCAAAATGGTGGATTGCAAACCTATGTGCACTCCTATGCATCCCACGTGCATTCTTGGTAAAGAAAAAACTGGTAAAAAGGTAGATCAGAAGATGTACAGAGGTATGATTGGATCTCTACTTTATCTTACAGCTTCAAGACCTGATATTATGTTCAGCGTCTATCTGTGTGCTAGATTTCAATCAGATCCTAGAGAATCACATTTGAGTGCTATTAAAAGAAATTTTAGATATTTGCAAGGATCTACTAATCTTGGTTTGCTTTATAAGAAATCAAAAAATTACAAGTTAGTAGGTTTCTGTGATGCTGACTTTGCTGGAGACCGAATTGAAAGAAAATGCACAAGTGGAGGCTGCCAATTCCTTGGAGCAAATCTTGTATCTTGGAAAAGCAAAAGGCAAAACACGATTGCACTCTCAACAGCAGAAGCTGAATATATTTCAGCAGCAAGTTGCAACTCTCAACTTCTGTGTATGAAATATTAACTTGAAGATTATCTGATAAAAGAGAGTAATATTCCTATCTTTTGTGATAATACTTCTGCAATCTGTCTTACTAAAAATCCCATATTGCATTCACGAGCCAAGCACATTGAGATTAAGCATCATTTTATAAGAGACTATATTCAAAAGGGTATTCTCGAAATAAAATTTGTAGACACTGATCATCAGTGGGCTGACATATTTACAAAACCCCTTGCTGAAGATAGATTCAATTTTATAAGAAGAAATTTAAATTTTCATCTTATAGAAGAATGATTAATCTCGGTCGGATGATATGCATCATCTCAAAGATCCAGTATGACATAAGCATGTATACGTGTAAGCATTTTATTCGTCATGAGCATCATAACTCGATTGTCCGTGAATCGATTGCGTGTCCGTGGCTGACACGCTGTGTCACACGTGTAAAGGACTTAAGCGTCTCATCACATCTCACTGAGTCATGATTATTTATGTTTTTCGATAAAATCTTTTTACTTGATTTAACTTTTCTTTTGGCGTCTTCATTTAATGAAAAGGGGAATCTTCATTTTCTTTTCTTTTTTATTTAATTTATTTTGGAAATGCGAAGCGGTTTTTGAAAAATGACTGTACCATTTTCTATCAACTTTCCCACTACTCCACATTTTTCGTTCCATCACTTCACTCTGCTTCTACTTGCAAAACTGTTTTCTCTCTCTCTCTCTCTCTCTCTCTCTCTGTGACTTCAAACCCTAAAAACCTCCATTACCCTCTCTACAACTGCTACCATGGCCGACAGAAAGGTTGGACAATACACTGCTGCCTACGATGTCTTCTCAGAAGCAAAACTTTTGAATGAAAACAGAATTGATTTTGCGAACTTCAAGCTCTATGGTTTTGATTTTGAAGAAGGTTTGGAGAAACTAGGCTGGAAAAATTACGTTATCTGGGAACCAGCTGATGTACTGAGCCATGCTATAAAGGAGTTCTGGGGGAACGCGTACCTACTTCCGGGAGAAATTATAGAAGGATATATCAGAGGCTTCAAGTTACGCTTCACCATTAACTCTATCGCTCAGACCATCAAGTGCCCGTGTGAAGGAATCAGTTACCATGCTAATTGGGTTGACGCTTACATAGGTTTGGAAAACGTCAACGAAGCTCTATTCGAAAGCTATCGTGAGTTGAAGAAGAAGAACATAACTCCCACTGCCAAACACTTGAAAAGCCACTACGTACAGAGTATTGCACAAAATCATCGCTAAGAGCGTGATTCTGAAGGCTGGTTTAACCGACATAGTGAACTATGAGCAAAAGTTCATTATGAGGAACTATATGGATGGGAAGAAAATCAACCTGCCAAGGATGATTATCAATAATCTTATCAATGCTCTTGTCTTCTCAAGAAAAAGTGTTGATAAGAAGAATATTGTCAAGGTTATCCCTTATGGAGTTCTTCTTTCCATTATGATGATAAAAGATGGTATTGTGAGAAAGCTTGCTGACTCTACCAACAAAAAAGAAAAAGATAAATACTTTGGTGTTGGTGTTGTTGTTCGTCCTGAAGTTTTTGGAGTCAACAGTCTGGTCAGAATGCAGCTGATAACTGGCTCTATGATTAAGAAGGTGAAACTAGAGCAGCAAGAAGGAGAAACTACTGCGAATATTGGAGAAGCTGAAAAGAAAAACACCAGAAGCTCAATGGCTGGTGTGAAAAGACCTGCTAAATCTCCTATAAGGGAGACAAGAAGAATGAAACAGAAGGTGGCTCCTGCACCTACTATTGAGGAACCAGAAGATGAGGACAGAATCCCCATCAGAAAGATTCTGGAAAAAAAGAATAAGCCAACAGCTAAAAAAGATGCTTCAGCGTCTGGTCAAGGGAAGCAAATCCCTCCTCCTCCTCCACCGACAGTTGTTGCCTCTAGAGGAACAAAGAGAAGGTTGGTTAAGTCTTCTGAACTTAAATCAAAGGTACTTGACTTTACTGTTGATGAATCAGTATCTATTTTTGATTCTCATGATGTTATTCCTGCACCTCCATTGTCTGTTTCACAACCACAAACCCAAACACAAACCAAGAAAACCAGAATGAGCCTACGATAAACCTCTACCTTCATTCCCTCAAAACCTACCCAAACAACATCCAATACATTCAACCTTGACCTACCACAAATTTCCTCAAATACCTCACTTACTACATACATTTCTAAACTTCACTCTCATCCCTTCAACCTATTATTCAAAGTACCTCCCATCAATCCATTCAAACCCTACACACCTAAAATCTATACAATCACCAAAACCACTCCCACTTCACTCACCCTTACCTACAAACCTACAGACTTCAGTGGAAGGAAGAATGTCTCGCTCATTAACAAACCTCGGTTTGTTAAGTATGAGTCATATCACAGCATCTACAATCACCCTTCTACTTGGCACTTGAAAACCTTCACCTCTGGAGTTGCCAGACTGGAGATTGCCTCTCCAATAAATGCTACCTTCAAGGAGGGAGAAGACCGGTTTGAGATGTCATTCAAAAGGAGATTGAGACCGAAACCTGGTAGCAGGGCAATTCCTTTCTCTGTTGACCTTCCAAAGTTCCTGCCCCAAACTGAACCTCTCACATTGGAGGAGTGTGGAAAATGGATCACGGATGAAGAAGCTGCCTTCATGGCACACTGTTGATAACTCTTAGAAATAAGAGTTATTTATGCCTTTATGACTATGAATCATGTGAGTTTAAGAGTAATTTAGATCCTTTATTTATTAGATTTATGTAAATAATGTGATTTTTCTTGTTTGGAGCTATTTAAAGCACTTTGGTGCTTTTGTGAGCATTTTGATGTTTGTTGACATTGTGCAGGATTTTTATGAGAATTGCTCAGTGCCAAGTCTGGTGCCATGCCACGGCACTGTGTTGATAATGACCCAATTAAAGCGACAGAACGTGTGATCTTTCATTGGAGCTAAACAAAGGACTCTGTCCTCATATATGTTGCTGCAGCGTGCTTTTTGGTGGTCCCTCCCTGTCCTATTGCATTTTCTCTCAGCTCACTACATGACAAAAAGCTCTCACTTTTGGGCCCAAAAGACAGCATCTTTATGGGGATCAGCATTGGTTAGCCCATTTTGAGGAGAGACTATAAAATTACAATGACCTAATGAAGTAAAGGAGGCTGGTTCTGATATTCTTCTATGCTAGGGCAGCACCTGTCCCTCCTAAAAAAAGAAGCAGCAGCATTTCCTCTTTCTCTTTCCAAACACCACTGATTCAAGCTTTCAACTTTGTCCATGGAGAGAAGTAACTTGCTCAAGATGTGAGTGAAGCGTATGAAGGCATTGCCGCTAAGGAGTGGTTCTCAAGCTCACAAGGTGGGAGCAATTTTTCTGCTTTATTCATAGTCAGTAATAGTTTCTAAACTCTTACTCTAGTGCCATGGATTCTGCTTTTGGCACCGGTTTACATTGTTTTATTTTTAGGCTCATTATGAGCTAACTTTCTTAAGTTAGGATGAAGTGACTTTGTATTGAAACTTGGTTGGTGAATGTCTATTTGTCTTTGCCTTTGCATCTTTGTCTCATGTGACTTCATTGCTTACATATTTAACTTGAGCCTGATCAACTTTAGTTAAGTACATGTATGTTAGGTGCTGAAAGATGGTAACATGCTGATTTCATGAGGCAATATAAGGGGTATCAATTTAAAGGACACTTTAATTGATTTTGATTAAACTAGACATAGGAAATCTGTCTTGTAGGGTATTCTTGGCCACATTAACTAGACAAGGGGGAACATAATGGGGGCTTAGACATAAGGAACCATTTACTTAACCCTGGTGAAAGTGCTGAAAGGCACACACATTAGTGCCTCGCGCCAGTGCCAAATGGCAGCGACTTATGGCATCGAACCCAACCTGGTGGAAATATGAATGAATCAATCCTAACCGTCTTTATCCATATTTTTCTCAAATCACTTGCTTAATTGCTTTGTTCAGCTTATTAAAATCACAAAAACTTGATGTTTATTTTCTGTTTTTATTATTTACTCACTAACTCACTTACTATTGGAAAAACTTGTGAAATCAATTAATCAATCCTCGTGGGAACGATCTTGATTTACTCTTTACTACTTGTTGCGATTGTGTATACTTGCACAACTGTGTTATTAATTCACACAACAAGTTTTTGGCGCCGTTGCCGGGGATTGAATTGATTAAATTTACATAGTTTTGAATTTAGTAGGTTTGTTAGTTGAGATATTCTAATTCTTTTGGGTGTTGTGTCACCGTTAGTGCTCAACTCGCACATTCGCAGCACTGCGGCACGAGAATATCGGTTGGATCCTGAGATTGTGTAACTTTCGTAAGGTTGTTAAGGAGAGGCAAGCATTTCTTTGCATTAGGTGTCTTCCGCAAATATGGCGAATCGCCCCCATCTTGAAGAATCAATTCACGATGCGTAAGAAGAAGCGTTGTTCATTTTCAACAGTGTGTTCACAATCAGTACCAAGCCTTGGTGCTAAATGCTGATATCATAGGCTTAGCCAATGACAGGGACAGGCTAATGAGGGACTATGCTGTTTTTTATCCTCAAACTATGCACACGGGCATAGTAAGGCCTGACATCACTGCAAATCACTTTGATTTAAGCCTATGATGTTCCAAATGCTGCAAACTGTGGGACAATTTGGTGGCACACCTCAAGAAGACCCTCACTTGCACTTGAAACAATTCCTTGAAGTGTGCAGTAATTTCAAAATTCCTGGAGTTACAGATGATGCTTCAGACTCAGGTTATTCCCATATTCCTTGAAGGATAGAGCCAAGGCTTGGCTAAATTCCTTGGAGCCCAACTCTATCACTGATTGGAATGGTATGGCAGAAAAATTCTTAACCAAGTATTTCCCTCCAATCAAGAATGCTAGGATGAGGAATGAAATTACATCTTTCAGGCAAAATGAAGAGGAATCACTGTTTGGGGCTTGGGATAGATTTAAAGAGCTTCTCAGGAAGTGCCCTCACCATGGCATACCTATTTGCATTCAAATGGAAACATTTTATAATGGTCTTTCAGGAAGAACAAGAGACATGCTTGATGCCTCTTCTGGTGGTGCCCTCTTGGCACAGTCTTACAATGATGCATATGAGAAAATTGAGACCATTGTCGCAAATGCTATCGCGGGCCCACCGCTAGATTGAGTCTTTGCAAAGAAGGTTGCTGGAGTCCATGAAGTGAGTGAAATGATAGCCTTATCTGCACAGGTGGCTGCAATTGCAAACATGTTGAAAAGTCTGAATATTGCTGGAGCCAACACAGCACCTGTGAATTCTGCAGAATCTGCACAGGTGCAGGCCAAAGATATTTCTTGTGTGTATTGTGGAGGAGGTCATCTATATGAGGAGTGCCCTAGCAACCTCAGATTCACAATTATGTAGGGAATTTCAACAAAAACAATAATCCTTACTCCAACACCTATAACCCTGGGTGGAAGAATCACCCAAATTTTTCATGGAGTAACAATAATCCTGCAAAGACTGGCTTCGTGTATCCGCAAAGCCTACACATCCCCTAGTTTCCCCGCCCAACCGGTTCAAAAGTCGCCGCCCTATTATTGACAACTCAATGGAGGCTATGTTGAAGGCTTTCATGAATGAAACCAAAGCCCAGCATCAAAGTCATGGGGCGAATTAAAAACTTGGAGAATCGGTTAGAGGCGGATGGCAACACTATGAACCAAAGACCAAGTGGTTCATCGTCACATAATCGAACCTCGCTAAGCCAAGCAGGGGAGAGCAAATAAAAGCCATTTATTTGAGGAGTGGTACGAATTACTGAGTCCTTCAAAGGCCTGATGTTACCACTAGCCAAATTTCTCAAAAGAAAAAAAGACGAACTCAAGTGCCAATAACTACAGAGCAGTGCGGTGCCATCCCAAAGACTAATTTCGACACTGCACTGGCCGAGAAAGTTACACCAAAGAATCGCAAGCAATAGATTAATTCCTGAATTTCCACCTCCACCATTCCCTCAGAGACTTAAAAACCCATCAAGACAAGCGGCTGACAAGTTTATTGATGTATCAAAGCGATTGCACATCAACATTCCATTAGTTGATGCCTTGCAACAGATGCCAAATTACACAAAGTTCATGAAGGATGTTCTAACCAAGAAAAGGAGGTTGGGAGAATTTGAGACAGTTGCTATGACCCAGGAGTGCAGTATGCTGATGCAAAGCAAGATCCCCCAAAAGTTAAAAGATCCTGGCTGTTTTACCATTCCTTGCACTATTGGTGACACTTATTGTGGGAGAGCTCTATGTGACTTAGGGGCCAGCATTAATCTAATGCCTAAGTCCATCTTCCAATAGCTTGGAATTGGTAAGGGCAGGCCTACAACACTGACTGCAGAATCGGCGCATTAACTCTAGCTTATCCAGAAGGAAAAATCGAAGATGTGCTTGTCAAAGTTGACAAATTGGTATTTCCTGCTGACTTTATTATCCTTGATTTTGAAGCTGATGCTGAGGTGCCTATTATTTTAGGAAGACCATTCCTTGCCACAGGGAAAACACTGATTGATGTGCAGAAGGGTGAACTCACCATGAGAGTCAATGATCAAGAAATCAAATTTAATGTTCTTAATGCTCTCAAGTATCCTGCAGAAAATGTTGAGGAATGTTCCTTTGTTAGAACCATTGATTCATTGGTTCAACATCAATTCTTGAGGGACAAAGATGTGCTGAAACAGGAACTGAATGTCCCTGATTATGAACTTGTGCAGGATAAAAACACAGAAGAGAAGGCTTCGGTAAATCAATTATGGTTCAGAAAGTATGAGTCATTGGAACTCAGTGATAAGAGCTCCAAATCCAATATTCCATCTGTTGAAAAACCTCCTGAGCTGGAACTGAAAGTGCTACCTCCACACTTGAAGTATGCTTATTTGGGTGAGAATAACATTCTTCCTGTTATTATTGCTTCTGATTTGAGCTTGCAGCAGGAAAAGGAACTGCTCACTGTTTTGAAGAAACATAAGAAGGCTATAGGGTGGCAAATGGCTGACATAAAAGACATAAGTTCTACTCTTTGTATGCACAGAATATTTTTGGAGGGAAATGCCAAGAATAGCATTGAAGCACAACGAAGACTTAACCCAGTAATGAAGGAGGTAGTTAAGAAGGAAATCATTAAATGGTTGGATGCTGGAATTATTTACCCAATCTCAGATAGCTCTTGGGTTAGTCCAAAGGCAATGTGTTCAAGAAAGGGGAGTAGATCATATAGCTAATGACAAGAATGAATTAATTCCCACCGTAATCGTGGATCGATTGGAGAATTTGTATGGATTACAGAAAGCTCAACAAGGCAACAAGGAAAGATCATTTCCCATTGCCCTTCATTGACCAGATGATTGACAAATTGGCAGGGAAGGAGTTTTACTGTTTCCTTGATGGGTATTCAGGCTACAATCAAATTGCCATAGCACCTGAGGATCAAGAGAAGACTACTTTCACATGCCCTTATGGCACATTTGCTTTTAGAAGGATGCCATTTAGGTTGTGTAATGCACCAGCAACTTTCCAAAGGTGCATGATGGCAATATTCTTAGATTTTATTGAGAAATCCATGGAAATTTTCATGGATGACTTTTCTGTTTTTGGAGAAACATTTCAAGCTTGCCTGGATAATTTGGAACAAGTGTTGTCCAGGTGTGAGGAGACTAATTTAGTACTGAATTGGGAGAAATACCACTTCATGGTGCAAGAGGGCATTGTTCTAGGCCACAAAGTCTCCAAGAAAGGCATTGAAGTGGATAAGGCAAAGATTGAGGTCATTGAGAAATTACCTCCACCAACTAGTGTGAAGGGGGTACGAAGTTTTTTGGGGCATGCTGGTTTCTATAGACGGTTCATCAAGGATTTTTCAAAAATCTCAAAGCCCCTTTGCCAACTCTTACAAAGATGAAATCAGATTTGATTTTGATGAACACTGCATGATAGCTTTCCGGACATCAAGAAAGCCTTAACCACAAAGACCTATCATTGTTGCCCTGCATCGATAAGCCATTTGAGTTGATGTGCGATGCAAGTGATTTTGCTATAGGCACTGTTCTCGGTCAAAGACATGACAAGGTGTTTCATTCAATTTACTATGCAAGCAAGACATTGGTGGATGCTCAGTTGAACTACACCACAACTGAGAAAGAACTACTTGCAGTGGTGTTTGCTTTTGACAAGTTCAGAGCCTATCTGGTTGGCACAAAGGTAGTGGTGTACATTGACCACTCAGCAATCAAGTATTTGATTGCCAAGAAAGATGCAAAACCAAGATTAATAAGATGGGTGTTGTTACTTCAAGAGTTTGACTTAGAAATCAGAGATAAAAAAGGAGTGGAGAATCAAGTAGCTGACCACTTGTCCAGAATTGAAAATGACATTGTTGAATGACAGGGAGGTGAAATTAAAGAAAGTTTTCCTGATGAGCAATTATTGGTAATAACAGGTGCCAAGGTTGATGCCATCACAACACCTTGGTATGCTGATATAGTGAACTTCCTGGTTTGCAAAATCCTTCCAGTTGAGATGGATTACCAACAAAAGAGGAGATTCTTCCAGCAAGTAAAGCAATATTACTGGGATGAACCTTTTCTATACAAGAAAGGTGTTGATCAACTATTCAGAAGGTGTGTGGCAGAAGAAGAAGTTGGAAGCATCTTGCAACATTGTCACTCTGCACCTTGTGGAGGACACTTTGGAGGAGCCAGAACAGCAGCCAAAGTTTTGTAATCTGGTTATTTCTAGCCCTCTCTATTTAAAGATTCTCATTAATTTGTTAAACATTGTGATAGATGCCAAAGGGTAGGAAATATTTCAAGCAAACAAGAAATGCCTCTCAACAGCATCCTTGAAATTGAACTCTTTGATGTATGGGGCATGGATTTCATGGGCCCTTTTCCTCCTTCCTTTGGAAATCTGTACATTTTATTGGCCGTGGATTATATGTCTAAGTGGATCGAAGCAGTAGCTCTGCCTACCAATTATGCCAAGGCAGTGAGCAAGTTTTTGCATAAGAATATTTTCACAAGGTTTGGTGTCCCTCGAGCAATTATCAGTGATGAGGGCACCCATTTTTGTAACAAACTAATAGAAAAGCTCTTGCTGAAGTACGGGGTGAAGCACAAGATAGCTACTGCATATCATCCACAAACAAGTGGCCAAGCTGAGCTATCCAATAGGGAAATTAAGAGGATTCTTGAGAAGGTTGTCAATCCTTCTAGGAAAGATTGGTCCTTGCATCTTGATGATGCCCTCGGGCCTGAGCGACATATAAGACACCATTGGGGACATCTCCCTATAGATTGGTGTTTGGTAAGGCTTGCCACTTGCCTATTGAGTTGCAGCACAGAGCTTTCTGGGCTACAAAGAAGCTGAATTTTGACTTGGAAAGTGCTGGTGCAGCAAGGTTGCTGCAACTCCATGAACTAGAAGAGCATAGGCTCTTTGCCTCGAGAATGCTGAGCTGTACAAAGCCAAAACTAAAGCTTGGCATGATAAGAAAATTCAACCCAGGGAATTAAAAGAAGGATCTCAAGTGATGCTGTTCAATTCAAGATTGAAATTATTCCCTGGGAAGCTCAAATCAAGGTGGTCTGGTCCTTTCAAGCTGATCAAGCTATATCCATATGGGGCAGTGGACTTACTGGATGAGGTCACGGGTGCAACATTTAAAGTCAATGGCCAGAGAGTAAAGCAGTATTGGGGTGACCCTGATGAAAGAACAAGGGTCACCACTAAACTCAAGGATAGCTGAAGTGAAAAATAAGCCTGCCTGAGGACTTTTATAAACCAAGCGCTACTGGGAGGCAGCCCAAATTTTTTTTTAACTTTGTTTTAATTTTGTTTTGCAGGAATAAATTGAATTATGGTGCTGGAAGTGTAGTGCAGTTGGGGTGGCTGGTATGAAGTTCTGAGTGCTGTGCATTTGGTGCCATGGCACCACGGGGGGCACCAAATCAGGGGTTGAGTTTTTAAGAAAGAAAGTGTGAAAGGGCAGGTGTGCAGTAAAAGTAAAAAGCAATCCATATGGGCATTAAATGACTTGGCACATCACAAGTGCACTTTTTACTGCGTGTACCAATGGCAGTATGCCACCTAGCATCTTCACACTCCTACTCTCTGATTTAGAAAATCACTCTCTCCCTCCTCAATTAAGCTCCAACGGGAAAGCTCTTTGAAGACCCCAACCTTCACTCCATTTCCCAAACAATTACCATTGCAGCAACAACAACAACCCACGACCCCCATCATCCAACCTTCAGAAACCTCCCAATATCTCCATTCGTCTTAACCTCCACCCATTGTAAAAGCCCACCTTTTTAACCCTAATCCCATTCGTCAAACTCACTCCCACATTCTCCTTCATTTCGAAACCCCCAAATTCTCAAATCTGCGAACCCTAGCTTTTCCTATGCCCAGAAATCATTGAGACAGAAGCTTTAGAACGTTGGAAGCAATTGTTATCAGCCATGAGAACCAAGCATGCAGCGCAGAGAACAAAATCACGAGTGCCAAATCTGGCACCAGAGGAGAGATTTCATAATGAGGAGTCGAGAAAAAGGTACGAAGATTGCATGGAAAAAAGGCCTCTGCACCCTGAAAGGGGCTTCGAGTTGCAGACGGCCTCCCCTGACATCATGATGTTGATTGAACAATACCAATGGGAAAACTTTTGCTCCCACCCTAAGAGCCCTGTCACGGCTATTGTGAGAGATTTTTATGCTGGAATACCCCCTCAGGAAGAAGGTCAGCCTGAAACCAACTACTCCAACATTAGAGGAATCACTGTCCCTTTTTCTCCAGAAGGAATCAATGAATATCTTTCCCTGCCGGAGAAAGGAGATGCCTTTGAAAAGAGGATGAAGGCCATAACGGAGAAGCAGATGAACGAGATAATGCATCAACTGACAGTTGAAGGCACCAACTGGGAAAGGAGACATGGGGATGACTATCGGATTAAGAGAAACACCCTAATCCCTACAGCTAAAACATGGTACAACTTTATGGTTACTAGCCTACTCCCTACTACACACAATCAAACCATAGATAAGGAGAGGATTGTGCTGCTGCATCACATTCTGGAAGGGAAACAGGTTGATGTGGGTAGGTTGATTCATAGGGAAATTATTGCTTGTGCTAAGAGGACTAAGGGCAGTCTGTTCTTCCCGTGTTTGATCACGGCCCTGTGCAAGCATGAAGGGGTGCCCATTCTTGATAGCGATGTCACATGGCCTGTCCCAAAGCCTTGGAATGTCATAACTGGTGCCCCTAGCCCTGCTGTTTCTGCTCCCCAAAATGAAGAAGGTGGTGAGGAGCTGGCTGAAATTGTGAATCAATTATTGAAGAAACAGCAGGCATACTGGAGGTTTGCTCAAGAGCAATACCTATGGCAAAAGAGAATTTTCAATTTTAATTTCCCCAAGAAATTGGGTAATGCACCCCCTGAGTTTCCTGATTGGATCTTAGGAGACAAAGAGGATGCTGCAGCTAATGTGGAGCCTGCCTCCAGTGAATTAACACCGAAAATGAAGAGGGGTTCCAGAAAAGGGAAGGAGCCTGAAGGAGTTACAGAAGCTCCTCAAGAAGGCAGTGCCAAATCTGGCACTGATGCTGAAGAAGACTGGCAGCCACCACCTCCCCCTGCTGACACCCCACGGAAGACAGCCTCCCCTGCTGAAGGGAGTCAGAAAAGAAAGAAAAAAGAAGCTGCTAAAGAGGTAGTCATCACCATCATTGGTGATGAGGAGGAGGAGCCAATTGCTAGCCTGATGAGAACACCAAGGAGAAGGAGCTCACAGCTCCAAGCAGGGATGTTCTCACCCTAATCTTTTACTAATAATTTTTTTTAACAGTAAATATTTTTAGTATGTTTGTTTGTGTTTGCTGAATTTTGTTATTTGTGTCATCCCTTTCTCTAACATAAAGTATTTGCAGTGAGGACACTGCAAGGAATTATGTTGGGGGGAGGGATATTTTAGGAGTTAATTGTTGCATTTGCAGTAGTGTTCTTCTTTACTATATATATAAAAAAATTGGTTGACACAATGGCTTAACTTGATGAGGATTCTATGCATGGTGTTGTTGGAACTTTGTGATGATTGGCAATTGGTTGGAACACTGATTTTTGACACAAACCCTTAGCTTGAGAGGAAAGAATAGGTAGCCTATAAACTAGTTGATGTTGAACCCTTAGAATGGACTGAACCTTGTTGCCAAATTTGACCAATGAAGGAAGATTGGGTAAAAGATAAGTTTGGGGGTATGCTCATTGTAAAGAATTAAAGAATAGGACAATGCACACATTAGTAATCAGAAAAAGCCAAAAAAAAATACATAAAAAAAGAAGAAAAAGTCTCTTTGTTGAGTAACCGGGTAACTTCATTACAATTATTGTTATTCGCGTCAAAAGGCAAAGAGATGAAACATAGAAAAAGGCAAAAAGATTAAAAATTGAATGAGTGTGCATTGATCCCATGTTTCTTAGTTTGTTTGTGCTGTTTTGCTTATCATGTAGCCCCTAGTTCCTACAATTGTAAGCCTAGTCCCCTTTGTTAGATTAGGAGGTGCAAGTTAGGAAAATTCTTGGGGGGAAAACTGAGATGAACTTTATGGATCTATACTAGCTTGTTGATTGAGCATAAGGGGTGCACACACACACTTGAAATCAGTGGAACAAATCAAGGAAGCATGAAACACAAAGGGGTTGCTTGGCAAAGTGTTAGTCTGAAAGTGAAGCCATGTGGAAACCACTCAATAAAAATTTTGCTGTTTGAATTCACTTGTTGAGTGCTGCTGCATTTGTGACAATTTTTTTGTTCCCTGCTGTTGTTCATGTGTCATTACTTGAGGACAAGCAATGGTTCAAGTTTGGGGGTGTGATAACTCTTAGAAATAAGAGTTATTTATGCATTTATGACTATGAATCATGTGATTTTAAGAGTAATTTAGATCCTTTATTTATTAGATTTATGTAAA
Organism: Calophaca sinica; assembly: GCA_037113605.1. NCBI lineage: Eukaryota > Viridiplantae > Streptophyta > Magnoliopsida > Fabales > Fabaceae > Calophaca > Calophaca sinica. The sequence goes on from CM073737.1 coordinate 16,765,721, forward strand.
TAATGTGATTTTTCTTGTTTGGAGCTATTTAAAGCACTTTGGTGCTTTTATGAGCATTTTGATGTTTGTTGACATTGTGCAGGATTTTTATGAGAATTGCTCAGTGCCAAGTCTGGTGCCATGCCACGGCACTGTGTTGATAACAGCCCCTGGAATTAAAGCAGCAACGTGTGATCTTTCATTGGAGCTAAACAAAGGACTCTGTCCTCATATATGTTGCTGCAGCGTGCTTTTTGGTGGTGTGAATACATGCCTTGACAGGATGATTTTGATGATTGACAAAAGGGAGCTTTGCAAATAGTCAACCGTGCAAAAAGTGGAAAAGAATACCAAGACGCGTATCAAGAATGATTGTTTCTCAAGTCTTTGGGTTCTGGGTATTTATTTATCTTTATTAAGACAATTTGTAAGTAGTAATAAAAAGCTCTCAATTAAAATTAAATCACACACGCACAAAATATTTTGACATGCATATCTCGTGTCGGATGTCGAACTGAGGAGCTCGGATGTCGAGTGAGGATTAAGTCGCGTGTCGAGATCTGAGGAAGTCGTATGTCGAGCTCGAGTAATTCGGATGTCGGTGAGGAGGAAGTCGGATGTTGAGCTCGAGGAAGTAGTATGCCGTCTTGAGGAGGAGGTCGCGTGTCGCTTATGAGGTCGCGTGATGAGCTCTTGTCGCGCGCCGAGCCGATGATCCGTGTCGGTGATGAGGTCGCTACCGAGGTCGCGCGGTCGCGGCCGATGAGGTCGCGTGCCGAGCTATGAGGACCGAGCCGATGAGGAGGTCGTATACAGAGCCGTGTGCCGAGGTCGTGGTGCCGAGGTCATTTGCCGAGCTGTTCAGAGGTCATATGCCGAAGCCGTGTCGAGGTCGTCTGTCGAGCCGTGTGGCGAGGTCGTCTGCCGAGCCGCCTTCGTGAGGTCGTGCCTAGCTGTCTTCCCGCAACGACAAATCCTTTTAATATTCATTCCAACGGACGGATCCTCGCAACTGGTCAAATCTTCCAACGGACAAATCAACTCAACGGCAAACGCTCCTCGCCGGTCTATATAAATAAACAACGATGTGCTCTTTCTTAAACACGAAAATACAACAACGCAAAGGCTTAATTTTTGTGCCAAAAACTCACAAATATTTTTCATCACTCACACTTATTTGAGCACAATTTTCTCGAGAGTCTTTTTATTCTACAAAATTTGAGTTGTATTATTTGAGCTTCAATTTGTTATATCCGCACTATTGAGTGTATCTTTTTCGCCTCATTTTATTTGTGAAACCCAGTTATTTTTGGGTAGGAATCCCAAGGTCTTCAAAGAGAGGTGATATCTCTTGAACGTATTGTTCTGGTTTAGAGTTGTAAAGGTTTCTAGCTGAACCTGATTTAAAAGCTAGTGTCTTAGTGAAAATCCCATAGGGGGTTGCTTTGGGGATGGGACGTAGGCCAGGGGTGTTAGGTGGCGAACCTGGATAATTTGTTGTGTGCTTTTTTACTCCTTATCTCTCTACTTTTCACCAATTAAATTTCAGACTTTATTTTATTATTATTTATATCTTACTATTTACTTTATTTTTAACTCGTTTGCAATTTATTCTTCAAGTGATTTATCTATTTCATATTAATATTTCCGCAACTCATAATTAGCACTTATTTCTCCAAAAGTTTTTGAAAGCATCGTTCACACACAATTCACCCCCCTCTTGTGTTTGGAGTCACTTGTCAACAAGTGGCATCAGAGCTAGACTCTTGTATAAAGGACTTAACCGTCTCAAGAGAATGACTTCAAACAATTACGAGGGAACTTCCATGAACAGATCCCCATTTTTCAATGGTGAGGGGTATGGTTATTGGAAGGATAGAATGCAAATCTTTCTTGAGGGTGTTGATCTTGATATTTGGGATCTTGTGGAAAATGGTCCATTTGTCCCCACTCAATCAATTAATGATGCAGTGGTAGACAAACCAAGATCACTTTGGACCGAAGATGATAAGAAAAAGGTCCAATACAATTTGAAGGCTAAGAACATCATCACTTCTGCTTTAAGCTACGATGAGTTCTATAGGGTCTCAAATTGCAAGACTGCTAAAGAAATGTGGGACACTCTTCTATTGACCCATGAAGGTACTACCGAGGTCAAGAGGGCTCGAATGAACACATTAACCCATGAGTATGAGTTATTTAGGATGAAACCAAGTGAAAACATACAAGATATGCAAAAAAGGTTCATCCATATAATAAACCATCTCGTAGCTCTTGGGAAAGTCTTCAAGAATGAAGATTTGATTAACAAAGTTCTTAGATGTCTAAACAGAATTGGCAACCCAAGGTCACCGCTATAGCTGAATCTAGAGACTTATCTTCTATGACCTTGGCTACTTTGTTTGGAAAATTGCGGGAACATGAAATTGAACTAAATCGTCTCATGGAAAGCGAAGAAGGCGATAAGAAAAAGAAAGGGCTCGCCTCAAAGCAAGCATTGAGGAAACCGACGATGACGAATGTGATTTCCTTGAAGATGAAAATAATGAGGAAAACATGAGTCTAATGGTTCGCAAATTCAAAAGGTTCATGAGACTCGTAAACAAAGGTAAGTTCCCAAGCTCTCAAAAGAAAAGTGATGAAACAACTTCTTTTAATCCTACCGCTACAAGTGTGGAAAGAAAGGTCACATAAAACCCGATTGTCCTCAAAACCAAACGAGGAATGAGAAATTTGAAAAGAAACCACCAAAGGATTCAAGGGAAGAAGAGCTTACATTGCCTGGGATGATAATGATATGGATTCTTCTCGATGAATCTGAAAATGAAGAGGCTCACCTTAGTCTAATGGCAAATCATGATGAAGATGAGGTAAATTTTTATGATCCCGACTCTTCTTTAACTTATGATGAATTACTTGCTGCTTGTGAAGAATTCAATAATGAAACGATTAAACTTGGAAAAATTGTTCTTTCTTCTAAGAAAACCATCTCTTCTCTTGAATCAGAAATTGAAATTTTAAACAAAGAGATAGTGATTCTTAAAGAAAAACAAGTTCTTTGTGATTGAAACTTCTCCTCCCATATCTTGTGAAAATAAAAAGGATGAAGTTTTAAAATGCAATGAGTGTAGTGTTTTGAAAAATAAGGTTGAGGATTTAAATAACACTCTTGCAAAATTTACGATGGGAAGAGATAATCTAAACATTATTTTAGGAAACCAAAAAGGTACTTTTGGAAAAGCTGGTTTAGGTTATCATCCAAAAATTCATGAAAAATCTTTTAAACTCTTCAATCACAACAAACCCTCAAGTAGTCCTTTCATTAAATGCTTTCACTGTGGTAGAAATGGTCACACTGCCTCTATTTGCAATATTAGAAAGAATAAAAATGTAGTTGGCAAAAAGATGTGGATTCCAAAGGGCACCTTGCCCAAGACTAACTCATATGGACCCAAGATGGTTTGGGTACCAAAGGTTAAAATATGATTTGTTGTTGTAGGTGTGCTTGAAAGCCAAGGACTTAAATTGGTATCTTGATAGCGGCTGTTCAAAGCACATGACAGGAGACAAAAGCAAGTTCTCCTCATTGGTACCTAAGAATAGTGGTTATGTCCGGTATGGTGACAACAACAAAGGTAAAATTCTTGGGATTGGTTCTATTGGTAAGAGTCCTAATCCCATTATAGAGAATGTCTTGTATGTGGAAGGTTTGAAACATAACTTGCTAAGTATTAGTCAACTTTCTGACAAAGGCAATAATGTTATATTTGATTCTTCAAAGTGCATGGTCGTAAATTCTTTTAATAAAAGTACAGTTTTCGTTGGATCTAGAATTGGAAATATCTATATGGTTAATTTAGATGAACTACCTTCAAATGATGCATGCTGTCTTTTTAGTAAAGAGAATGAATCTTGGCTATGGCATAGAAGAATGGCTCATATTCACATGGATCATCTTAATAAATTGGTTCGTAAAGACTTAGTAATTGGCTTACCAAAGCTTCGTTTTGAAAAAGATAAACTTTGTGATGCATGTCAAAAAGGAAAACAAGTAAAGGCATCTTTCAAATCTAAAAATATTGTTTCTACAAACCAACCTTTACTAATTTTACATATGGAATTATTTGGCCCTTCTAGAACTAAAAGCTTTGGTGGCAATTACTATGCTCTTGTTATTGTGGACTGACTATTCTCGCTTATACATGGACTTTATTTATTTCTCACAAAAATGATGCTTTTAATGCTTTTCGAAAACTTGCAAAGGTTATACAAAATGAGAAGGGACTTAACATTGCTTCCATTCGAAGTGATCATGGTGGGGAATTTGAGAATGAAGCATTTGAAGCATTTTGCACAGAAAATGGCATCGATCACAACTTTTCTGCTCCAAGGACACCGCAACAAAATGGAGTGGTTGAAAGGAAAAATCGGTCTCTTGAAGAGCTAGCGAGGACGATGCTCAATGAGACTAACCTTCCTAAGTACTGTTGGGCAGACGCCGTGAGCACCGCTTGCTATGTGATGAATCGAGTTCTTATAAGGCCGATCCTTAAGCAAACACCGTATGAACTCTACAAAGGAAGGAAGCCCAACATTTCCCACCTTCACATTTTCGGATGCAAGTGTTTTGTCCTAAACAATGGTAAGAATAACCTTGGTAAATTTGATGCTAAAGCTGATGAAGGTTTATTTCTTGGATATTCCACTTCTAGTAAAGCCTTTCGAATTTTTAATAAACGTACTTTAACTGTTGAAGAATCTGTGCATGTTTCTTTTGATGAATCTAACCCCAAATCTTCAGTAGAAGAAAGTGTTGATGATCTTGCAGAAGTATTTGGAGATACCTATTTAGAGGAACAAGAGAGATCAAAAGTTCAAAAGGAGGATCAAGAGTCCTTGCCTCAACCCTCTCAAGAACTCTCTCACTCAAATCTTCCAAAGGAATGGAGAGTCTCAAAGAACCATCCTCTTGACAACATAATAGGTGATATCTCAAAAGGGTAACGACTGAAACTCTCTTAATCATGCATGTCATCATATGGCCTTTGTCTCTCAAATTGAAACAAATGACGCCAATGAAGCCATCTTTGATGAGCATTGGACCTTTGCTATGCAAGAGGAATTAAATCAATTTGAGAGAAATGATGTTTGGGAACTTGTCCCTAGGCCTAAAGATCACCTAGTCATTGGGACCAAATGGGTCTTTCGCAATAAGCTTGATGAAAACGGTATCATTGTTAGAAATAAAGCTAGACTTGTTGCAAAGGCTATAACCAACAAGAGGGCATAGATTTCGATGAAACCTATGCACCCGTAGCTAGATTAGAAGCTATTCGCATGCTTCTCGCATTTGCATGCATCATGGATTTCAAACTTTTTCAAATGGATGTTAAAAGTGCATTTCTTAATGGCTTTATTCAAGAAGAAGTATATGTTGATCAACCTCCGGTTTTGAAAATTTTGAATTTCCAAATCATGTTTTCAAATTGAAAAAGGCTTTATATGGTTTAAAACAAGCTTCGAGAGCTTGGTACGAGAGGTTGAGCAAATATTTACTTGAAAAAGGTTTTGAAAGAGGAAAAGTTGATACCACTCTTTTCATTAAACACAAAAAGCATGACATTTTACTTGTTCAAATTTATGTCGATGATATAATATTTGGTGCTACTAATGAATCCTTGTGTAAGGAATTTTCGATATCATGCAAAGTGAATTTGAAATGTCAATGATGGGAGAGCTAAATTACTTCCTTGGACTTCAAATCAAACAAACAAAAGAAGGAATTTTTATAAATCAATCCAAATATTGCAAGGAGTTGCTTAAAAGATTTGGAATGAGCAACGCCAAAGAAATCTCAACTCCCATGAGCACATCATGCTATCTTGACAAAGATGAAGGTAGTAAGTCGGTCAAGTAAGTAAGTATAGAGGTATGATAGGATCTCTTCTCTATCTCACCGCTAGTCGTCCGGATATTATGTCTAGTGTTTGTATGTGTGCACGTTTTCAAGCAAATCCTAAGGAATCACATCTCTTAGCGGTAAACGCATCATGAGATATCTCACCGCACACAAACCATGGGTTTATGGTACCCCAAAGGTCTTGTGCACACTTATTGGGTACTCGGATTCGGATTTTGCGGGTTGCAAAATGGACCGAAAAAGCACTAGTGGGACATGTCACTTACTTGGGAATGCTTTGGTTTCATGGCATAGTAAGAAACAAGCGGTGTGGCTTTGTCCATCTTTGAAGCGGAATACGTTGCGGCGTAGTTGTTGTGCCTGCAGATCATTTGGATGAAACAACAATTGAATGATTATGGAATCAATCAAAACTGCTCCAATTAAGTGCGACGATACTAGTTCCATAAACCTCACTAAAAATCCGGTTTATCACTCTCGGACTAAACATATAGAGATTAGGGACCATATTATTATAGATCAAGTGCAAAAAAGAGGATGTGTGATTGAGTTTGTGGAAACATCTAAACAACTCGCAGATATTTTTACTAAACCTTTGCCTAAGGAAACTTTCTTTTTTATTAGAACTGAATTGGGAATTTTAGACCAATCATGCATTGAATGACTGCGTGTGAGTGCATTTTATTATGAATAAGTTCTAACTTGGGCGTTGGAGTGTGCTAACATTTTTATGCAGGTTCCGTTACCAAGACTAAAAGTGGAGAAATGCAACCGTCCTTCCTGTAATCGCTAAAATAAAAGTTTGTGCAGGTTATGTTAACTGCAAACAATTATGCTTCATTGAACCCTTGATACTCTATTATTTTTCGCCATCTAGTTACACGTATATGCATACGTTTTACATGCCTTTCCCTTTATCTTTTCCGCTTTTTGATGTTGCCAAAAGGGGGAGAGTTATATGATTCAGGGGGAGTGGTTTATTCCATGCATATTGTGAGGGGGAGTTCTTCACCAAAATGCCAAAATGCGCCTAAACTCTGATATCTTTTTTTTTTTTAATATTGTGAGGGGGAGTTTTTCTAAATATTGTGCTTAAACTCTGATATCTTTTATTGAAAAATCATGCTTATATCTCATTGCTATATCATGATTATATTTTACTAAATTCCCTCCATGAGATGTTTGTCATCATCAAAAAGGGGGAGTCTGTGAATACATGCCTTGACAGGATGATTTTGATGATTGACAAAAGGGAGCTTTGCAAATAGTCAACCGTGCAAAAAGTGGAAAAGAATACCAAGACGCGTATCAAGAATGATTGTTTCTCAAGTCTTTGGGTTCTGGGTATTTATTTATCTTTATTAAGACAATTTGTAAGTAGTAATAAAAGCTCTCAATTAAAATTAAATCACACACGCACAAAATATTTTGACATGCATATCTCGTGTCGGATGTCGAATCGAGGAGCTCGGATGTCGAAATGAGGATTAAGTCGGCGTGTCGAGATCTGAGGAAGTCGTATGTCGAGCTCGAGTAATTCGGATGTCGGTGAGGAGGAAGTCGGATGTTGAGCTCGAGGAAGTAGTATGCCGTCGGAGGAGGAGGTCGCGTGTCAAGCTTATGAGGTCGCGTGATGAGCTCTTGTCGCGCGGCCGAGCCGATGATCCGTGTCGAGTGATGAGGTCGCTACCGAGGTCGCGTGTCGTCCGGGATGAGGTCGCGTCCGAGCTATGAGGACCGAAATGATGAGGAGGTCGTATACAGAGTCGTGTGCCGAGGTCGTGTGCCGAGGTCATTTGCCGAGCCGCTCGTGAGGTCATATGCCGAAATGCGTGTCGAGGTCGCCTGTCGAGCCGCGTGGCGAGGTCGTCTGCCGAGCCGCTTCTTGAGGTCGCCGCTTCACCGCCTTCCCGCAACGACAAATCCTTTTAATATTCATTCCAACGGATGATCCCCGTGCAACGGTCAAATCTTCCAACGGACAAATCAACTCAACGGCAAACGCTCCTCGGTCGGTCTATATAAATAAACAACGATGTGCTCTTTCTTAAACACGAAAATACAACAACGCAGTTGCTTAATTTTTGTGCCAAAAACTCACAAATATTTTTCATCACTCACACTTATTTGAGCACAATTTTCTCGAGAGTCTTTTTATTCTACAAAATTTGAGTTGTATTATTTGAGCTTCAATTTGTTATATCCGCACTATTGAGTGTATCTTTTTCGCCTCATTTTATTTGTGAAAATTATTTATTTTTGGGTAGGAATCCCAAGGTGTTCATAGAGAGGTGATATCTCTTGAACGTATTGTTCAGTTTAGAGTTGTAAAGGTTTCTAGTGAACCTGATTTAAAAGCTAGTGTCTTAGTGAAAATCCCATAGTGGTTTGCTTTGGGGACGGGACGTAGGCCACAGGGTGTTAGGTGGCCGAACCTGGATAATTTGTTGTGTGCTTTTTACTCCTTATCTCTACTTTTCACCAATTAAATTTCAGACTTTATTTTATTATTATTTATATCTTACTATTTACTTTATTTTTAACTCGTTTGCAATTTATTCTTCAAGTGATTTATCTATTTCATATTAATATTTCCGCAACTCATAATTAGCACTTATTTCTCCAAAAGTTTTTGAAAGCATCGTTCACACACAATTCACCCCCCTCTTGTGTTTGGAGTCACTTGTCAACAGGTGGTCCCTCCATGTCCTATTGCATTTTCTCTCAGCTCACTAAATGACAAAAAACTCTCACTTTTGGGCCCAAAAGACAACATCTTTATGGGGATCAGCATTGGTTAGCCCATTTTGAGGAGAGACTATAAAAGTACAATGACCTAATGAAGCAAAGGAGGCTGGTTCTGATATTCTTCTCTGCTAGGGCAGCATCTGTCCCTTCTAAAAAAAGAAGCAGCCGCATTTCCTCTTTCTCTTTCCAAACACCATTGATTCAAGCTTTCAACTTTGTCCATGGAGAGAAGTAACTTGCTCAGTACAGAGTGAAGCAGAAACAGCAAGGCATTGCTGCTTAAGGAGTGGTTCTCAAGCTCACAAGGCTGGGAGCAATTCTGTTTTCTGTTTTATTCATAGCTGTAATAGTTTCTAAACTCTTACTCTAGTGCCATGGATTCTGTTTTTGGCACCAGTTTTTGTTGTTTTATTTTTAGGCTCATTATGAGCTAACTTTCTTAAGTTAGGATGAAGTGACTTTGTATTGAAACTTGGTTGGTGAATGTCTATTTGTCTTTGCCTTTGCATCTTTGTCTCATGCGACTTCATTGCTTACATATTTAACTTGAGCCTGATCAACTTTAGTTAGGTACATGTATGTTAGGTGCTGAAAGGTGGTAACATGCTGATTTCATGAGGCAATATAAGGGGTATCAATTTAAAGGACACTTTAATTGATTTTGATTAAACTAGACATAGGAAATCTGTCTTGTAGGGTGTTCTTGGCCACATTAACTAGACAAGGGGGAACATAATGGGGGCTTAGACATAAGGAACCCTTTACTTAACCCTGGTGAAAGTGCTGAAAGGCACACACATTAGTGCCCTGCGCCCAGGTGCCAAATGGCACTGACTTATGGCACTGAACCCAACCTGGTGGAAATATGAATGAACTGAATCCTAACTGTCTTTATCCATATTTTTCTCAAATCACTTGCTTAATTCTGTTTTGTTCAGTTATTAAAATCACAAAAACTTGATGTTTATTTTCTGTTTTTATTATTCACTCACTAACTCACTTACTATTGGAAAAACTTGTGAAATCAATTAATCAATCCTCGTGGGAACGATCTTGATTTACTCTTTACTACTTGTTGCGATTGTGTATACTTGCACAACTGTGTTATTAATTCACACAACACAGTTGAAGAAACTTGAAGTTATCAGATAGTTCAGAGATCCTTCTTCTGTATCCGTAAAGATTGTTCCAGACAAACAAAGGGGGCTACCTTGGTCAATCCCTGGAAAGAGGAAAGAACCTGCTCTTGGCAAGTTATCATACAGTAAAATCGGACTCAAAGAGTATGAGAAGGCTCCTAAGAAGTTCAATCTTAAAGGATTCTCAGAGCTTCCGATTGCCAAGATCACTGAGGACCATGCCAGAAGGTTTTACCTTAGTTCTCTGAAGGAAGATGAATGGAGAACTGGCTCCTCAAACTGCTGCAATGCCGAGAAAGCCACAATTCCCACGGTCGGCACTATCAGCAAAGTTACTGACACCAATCTGGGAACTGCATACTTTGATGATACGTTCAGGTGTTCAGTAATCAGGCCTCTTGACTGCATGAAGATATATGTCCAATGGGCTGCTGTGACCAAGCACTTTGACATTGGATTTACTTGGAGTCAATGGTCTGAGTCTTGGAAAGACAAAGCCATATTACCATGCCTCGTCCCCCTAGTGCTTGAAGAAGATGACAGGGAAAATCTGAGAAGAATATACCTGGCAGAAAATGAAGCACTCTCTCTTCGCTTTTGAAGCATTGAGTGTCTTTATCAGAAGAACATGGGGAGAAGATGCTGGAAAGAGGTTTGATGCTTTCACTGCTGATGTGGTTCTGCACAGAGAAATCATCTTCATGGATTTACTGTATCCAGAAGATGTGAAGAATAAAAGGAAAATTCAGGCAGAATCTGAGCACAGAAAACTTGGAAATCTCATCAAATGGTTTATACCAAATGATGCATTCTTTCTAAGAGCTCAACGGAAGAAGGAATTGAGACTGAAACTATACAACTGGGTGCTAGCAGAGCATCAGAAGATGAGACTTGCACCAGTATCAGAAGCTGGACCTTCTACCTCTACTTCTACTCTTGCAGTTGAGATGGTCACCATTCCAAAAGCAGAGTTTGAAGAAATGAAAGCCACAAACCTGAAAGTTACTCAGTTGGAGAATGCACTGAAATTACTATATGAACGTCTCAATATCCCTCCACCACCTCCACCAAACCCTTAATTTTTTTTTGTGTGATATAAAATATCTTTTTTGGTACTCTTATATATATTCATTAATTTTGCTCTGATTATCTGTCTATATATACCTATATCTGACTTATATTCAAATTTTTCTAAGTCTCATTTTGACTATGATGTGCTTTACACTCTTTTTGTCTGATGACAAAAGGGGGAGTAAAAGAAAGGCTTGATGAATACGTGAAAATCTGATTGACTAATTCACCGTCCGATGTTCAAACTCCGATATTCATGCATAGCTTTTCATACATAGCATTTGTGTGGTTAATTATTGCTCTAATACTTATAATGCATTGATATTCATTTATTCATTGATCCAGTACTCTAAATAATGATCAATAACTTTGGTACAATGAAAATCTTTTTGATAAAATAAAATCAGCATCCGATCTCACTTTGTTAAATATATGCTCTGATACATCTACATATTTTTGCGATCATTTAAATGAATTTGTTTATCAATAATCGCCTTAATACCTGAATTGTTCATATATATCTAAATGGTTGAATTCAGGGGGAGACCATTGATATTATTTTGAAATTAAATTATTCATCAACCTTGGATATTTGTCATCATCAAAAAAGGGGAGATTGTTGGAACCTAAACGATTGAGAAGTTTAGACCCTCATTAATTTTGATGATAACAAAGTATTGTCAAGAGAACAATTTATCTTCTAACATATCTTTTAGTGTACAGGTATCAAAGCTTCATATATTTGTACAAAACACTCAAGAAAGAAGAAGAAAATCTACAAGAGAATTGAATACACTCCACTGATGTTAGCGTCCGAACTCACTCCAGCGTCTTGCTAACAACGAGCATCCAGTAGTGTTACTCTTTGACATGTGGAATACTCTATTGCTCCGAGCGTCCATCCTCTGTTCTGAGTGAGCGTCTGATCTCTTTAATGAAGCACGTGATGATCACGTTTTTGCTCTTATCCTCAACATGTTCTAGAACGGAATTCGAATTTGATTTTATGCGCTCATTTTGATATACAAGGAAGCAAAGGTGACACCTTTAGCATAAGACAAAAATCATACAAGGTAATTGTGAAAAGCAGATAGTACGAAAACGGTAATGTGTATTATTCTGATATTCTCTGGAACGGAAGAAAAGGACTATATTTCAAATTACCTCACTCAATGAAAAGGAGCTATGTTTTTACTGCAAACGGTAATATCCCTGAAGACTCCTATAAATACCCCAAGGTATTCATTGAAGAGATGTTAAGAAAAAAATTGTGAAGAAACTTCATTCTGGAAGCAATATTACTCAAGTGAGCAATCAAGCTTCGTGCCAAGTTTCTGGACTACAAAGAACTGAACTCAGCGTCTTATACTTTCTTTTAGAAAGCTACTCTGTTTTGAGCTTAATCTTTTTATCCTCTCAGTGAGAATTATTTTGATAGATTTCAAAAGTATATTCTCTTTTGTAAACTGTCTTTGGCCTAGTTAAGGCTTTGTTCCTCAAAGGCTCGACTGCACTGAGTCGTTTTGAGAAGTTGAGAGTATTGTCAAGTTTGTGACAGTAGAATACTCTTGAGGAAATTGTAATCAGTTGATTATAGTGGAAAATCCTTCAGGAACGAAGGGACTAGACGTAGCTACCAGTTGGTGGTGAACTAGTATAAATTTCTGTGCCTCTTTCTTTACTGCTTTACATTTATCTTTACCTTGCTTAGTAAAACAAGTTTTTATACACGGTTTATTTCCTGCATCCGGTTAGTCTCTCAGCATCCGATAAACAAACAGTTTTGATAAATCTATTTTCTTAGTGCTTTTATCGTATAGTTTGCGAAAAGTTTTTGGACACAATTCAACCCCCTTTCTTGTGTTCACGTTCAATAAGTATAATGTAAAACTCCCTCCCCGCACTTATTTCTAGCAGTGTCCCCACTGTGACTATTTTTAAGCAAGCACAACAATATAAGATAACAATTTAAAAGTAACTACTATAAAAGAATGTGGAAAGAGACTCCCCTCTGAAAAATATCATGAGCAAATTGGATGGGGATATTGGCAAAATATTCTGTTTCCTTGTCGCAATACCGATGGAGCTGGTAAGCGGCGGAAGAAATGTGCAACATAAAACAAAGAAGTTTAGATCATAATAAAAGAAAAATATACTAATCAAATAAAATAAAATAAAAGCAATGCAATAAAATAAAATGTGTATCCTGCGAGTGTGCCAAAATATATACATCTCCTTTTAATACAATAGCAAAGCCTAAGTACTAAAAGAGAATATAAAGAAAGGTCCTGCATCACTCGGAAGGAGGAAAAAGCTGGATGCGCTGAAAGTGCTCCAAAATAAGTGTCAGCTGCTGTTCCACATGTGTCTTATGCTCCATAAAGCTGGAGTGCATCTGGTCAAGAGGCATCATGACATCCTCATAGGAGTGGCCCTGTGCTGCTGGCTGAGGCTGTGGTGGCGGTGGTTGTGGATGCTTGATAAATCTTCATCATATGTGAATTTAGAGTACTTAATTGAATTAAATACATGAGGAATTGAGAGAGAGTTAAATATATATTGAGCTTAAACTTTGAAATTCTTTGCACTTGGTTGATTGATTGCATATTTTAACTTCTACATTATTCTCATGTATGTTGCACTTGAATTGCTAGGAATGGAAACAAAACCAAAAGAAGTTACTCTCAAGAACTCAATTAAAGGCAAAGAAGATGATTCGTGAGAGCTTAAGATTCGAAGGCATCCGAATACGCGAAAAAAGCCAAGTTTTGGAGTAATGCGCGTGACGCGCTTCTGCAGGCAAAGGAATGCGCGTGACGCGCATTTTTGGAGTTTTGGCTCTGTCTTCAAATGCGCATGACGCGCACTGATCATCATGTATTTGCGCGTGACGCGCATCAGTGTCTTCTGCAAACCGACTCTGTGCGCGTGGCGCGCAACTGTGATGCGCATGACGCGCACTGTGCTGCAGAATTCATTTAAATAGATATTTGTTCACTTTTTGAAGGATCTTGGACCTTTTCTGAAACCAAAAACACCGTGGACAAAGACAAGGAGTGCTAGGGTTCCATTTTTCTTCATCTTCAAGGAGGATTCAATCTTGGGAACAAGGTTTGGATCATCAATGGAGTTTTCTTCTTCGATATGTTTGTTTTTCTTTTTCACTACTATGAGTAGCTGAATTTCTTAGATTAGGATGAGATGAATCATGTTCAAACTCTTATGTAGTTAGTTCTCTTATATTAATACAAGTATATGTTATGTAATTTGAGTTTCCAATCTCTATACTTCATGCTTTTCAATATTTGATCACTATTGCATTGATTTTAGGTTTTTCATCTTGATTGGAAAATAGGATGAATGAACTTAAACTGAGATTAGTAACCATAATCATGATGATTATAGAAATTTAACTTGTAGTTATGTGTTCTAATGAATCACTGTTCTTTTTGCTTAGTCTAATCATTAATCACCTAAGGGATTAGGGGTTGTGGTTAGAATAAAGGGTTTATGAGGCAAGGGATTGTCCTTAAACTAATTCAGTTGATTCGAACTTCAATTTATATGAAATTACTTAAGTTAATGATGAACTAGTTACATAAGAGTGGGTACAAGAGGATTCAAATCCTAGTCATTTTTTTTACCAATTGATAGTTCACTTCCATCCTTAATTTTACTTGTTCAAAGTTACAATTTCAATCAAAATATCCAAATCATTCTCGTTCAAAGTAATTACACACTTATTTTTGTTGATAAACGTCATAATCCCTGTGGAGACGATACTCTATTCATTACTATATTACTTGTTGCGATTGGTGCACTTGCCTTAAAAAGTAGTGTATTAAATTACGCTAACAAGTTTTTGGCACCGTTGCCGGGGATTGTTGATTTGATTGTCAACAAGGCAAAGGAGTTACTAATTTGAACAATTTTATTGTTTTTATTTTTAGTTAGTTAGTTTTTGTTTGATATACTTTATCTTGTTTCAAAACATAGTTGTCGTGTGCTTAATCATCTTTCTAGTTGTTATGTATGCGAGGGAAACAGACATCTGAATTGGTGTTTGATCCGGAGATAGAAAAGACAGCAAAAGCAAATAGGAAGAAGGCTAAGAAGGCAAGGCAGCAGAAAAAACATCAACAATCTCAAGCTTCTACTTCTACTCATACTCGGGTAGAGGAAGAAATGGCAGAACCGCCACCTAGGCGTACTCTTGGTGATTTTGGGCGCAGAAACAACTGAGAGAGATTGGCTATTGGATATCAACCAGTGGAGGCCAATGCATTCGAGATCCGGACTTCTTTTCTGAGTGTCCTCAAACAGAATCAGTTTTCTGGAGCTGAGAATGAAGACCCCAACCAGCGCTTAGTGAATTTCTTTGAAATATGTGGTACTTTGAAGCTGGAAGGTGTTACAGAAGAAGCAAAGAAACTGAGATTATTCCCTTTTACTTTGAGGGATAGGGCAAAGGACTGGCTAAGTTTATTGCCACAGGGAAGTATTACTACCTGGAATGACTTAGAAGATAAATTCATGGATCGGTTTTTCCCCACGGCCAAGTTTGTCAAGAGGAGAGCTGAAGTTGGTAGCTTTGAACAAAAAGATGGTGAAACCCTCTATGATGCTTGGGAGAGATTCAAGGTGCTGTTGAAGAGATGTCCTGGTCATGGTTATGATGACTTGTGCCAAATGCAAATGTTTTGTCATGGGTTGAGGCCTAACACAAGAATGATGCTTGATGCTTCTCCGGGAGGCTCAATGAATTCAAAAACGGCTGAACAAGCAAGAGAACTAGTTGAGGCAATGATCTTAAATGATTATCTTGTTCACCATGATAGAGGAGCACAAAGCAAAAAGGGTATGTTTGAGCTAGAGACAAGTGATGCTATTTTGGCTCAAAACAAATTAGTATCACAACAACTTGAAGCCCTTACCAAAGAACTTAAAGATTTAAGAGTAGGATCTTCTTCAACCGCACAAGCTAAAGCGGTAACTGATAGTAAGAGGTGTGATTTCTGCGGTGGAGGGCATGAAAATGGGCAATGTGAAGCCCAAGGTGAGCTTAGTGAGGAAGCTAAATACATGGAAAATTTCCAAAGGCAAGGAGGGAATCCATATTCCAACACCTATAATCCAGGGTGGAAGAATCATCCCAACTTTTCTTGGAAGCAAAATGATGCTCCTCAATCAAGCAAGCCTCCGCAACCAGCGGAATCAAAAGATAAGCAATCCGACTTAGAAAATGCTCTCACTCAGTTTATGAAGATGACTCAAACAAACCTCCAAAGTCATGAAGCTCATTTCAAGAATCAAGATGCTTCCATCAAAAACCTTGAAAGTCAGATTGGACAAATTTCCAAGCAACTTGCGGAGCAATCCAAGGGTAAGTTTTCTGCAAACACTGTAGACAATCCAAAAAATGAGTCTTGTAATGATATTACTCTGAGAAGTGGAAAGGTGGTAACACCATCTATGGTGGAACCATTAGTCCCTGAATGTGATGATGCAAATGACAAGGTGATGTTGGATGAGGAGTTGAAGGAAAAAAATGAGGTGATTGATGTTAAAGAAGTTGAAAAGGAGAGTGAAGAGAAGAAAAATGATGACAAAAAGAGTTCGAGATTGGTGGATGAAGGCTCCATCCTCAGAAGAACAAAAGCTGAAATTTTGAAGGATGGGAACAAGCCTCAGATTCTTCCTCCATATGTGAGGCTTCCTTATCCTCAAAGGGAGAACAAGAAAAAAGAAAAGGAGGAGCAATATTCAAGATTTCTTGACATTTTTAAGAGGTTGCAAATTAATATACCTTTCGCTGAGGCTCTTGAGCAAATGCCTACATATGCCAAGTTTATGAAGGAAATTCTCACGAAGAAGAAAAAATTGAGAGATGAAACAATCACCTTGACCGAGGAATGCAGTGCAATAATTCAACGGAAACTTCCTCCAAAGCTCAAAGATCCCTGTAGTTTCACAATTCCCTACACTATAGGGAATATAACTATTGGGAAGGCATTATGTGACTTTGGAGCATGTATTAACCTCATGCCACTTTCTATGTTGAAGAAGTTGGGGACAGATGATGTGAAACCTACCAGGATGTCGCTTCAATTAGCAGACCGATCAATTAAATATCCTTACGGTATTATGGAGGATGTCTTGGTGAAGGTGGATAAGTTCATTTTTCCAGCTGACTTTGTTATTCTGGACATGGAGGAAGATGCAGAAGTTCCTCTTCTATTGGGAAGACCCTTTCTTGCAACAGGTAGAGCTCTTGTGGATGTGCAACAAGGCCAACTAATGCTCAGAGTACATGATGAGAAGGTGACCTTCAATTTGTTTGAGGCAATGCAACATCCAACTGATAGAGATGCCTGTAGCCGTGTAGACACTGTCAATTACTTGGTGGAGGAAACTTTTTCTCAGCTGTATCCCTCAACTTCTCTTGAGAAAGTACTAGTACAAGCTGTTGAAAATCTCTGTGAGGAGGATAAAGATGAAATAGCAGAATGTGTGAGACAGTTGGCAGCACTAAGTACAGAGCAAGCTGTGAATTTGAAAAGAGAAGAATTGAAAAAAGAGGAGGGCCAGCTAGAGAAACAGAAAATTAAGCTGAAACCACTTCCCTCCCACTTGAAGTACAGATTCCTTGATGATGATGAACAAAGTCCGGTTATTGTGAGCAATTCATTGTCCAACTTGGAGGAAGAAAAATTGATGAGAGTGTTGAGGGAGTACAAGACAGCAATAGGTTGGTCTATTTCCGACTTAAAAGGTATTAGCCCGGCATTCTGCATGCATAAAATTCTGCTGGAGAAAGAGTATAAACCGGTGGTGCAACTCAACGAAGATTAAATCCTACAATGAAAGATGTGGTCAGAAAAGAGGTCCTGAAGCTTCTTGAAGCGGGCATGATTTATCCCATTTCCAATAGTGCATGGGTGAGTCCAGTGCAAGTTGTTCCCAAGAAAGGAGGGATGACGGTGGTCAAAAATGAAAAGAATGAGCTCATTCCTACAAGAACAGTAACCGGATGGAGAATGTGCATAGACTATCGCAAACTCAATAATGCCACAAGGAAGGACCATTTCCCATTGCCTTTCATGGATCAAATGTTGGAAAGGTTAGCAGGCCAAGCCTTTTATTGTTTTCTTGATGGCTATTCCGAGTATAATCAAATTGCAGTTAATCCGGAGGACCAAGAAAAGACAGCTTTTACTTGTCCTTTTGGTGTGTTCGCCTACCGACGGATGCCATTTGGATTATGCAATGCTCCTGCAACTTTTCAGAGGTGCATGTTTTCCATATTTTCAAACATGATTGAGAGCTCAATTGAAGTGTTCATGGATGATTTCTCTGTTTTTGGCTCATGTTATGATCTGTGCCTATCCAATCTAGCTTCTGTTCTTAAGAGGTGCGTGAACACCAATTTAGTGTTAAATTGGGAGAAATGCCACTTCATGGTTAAAGAGGGGATTGTTTTGGGACATAAAGTATCAGCAAAAGGAATCGAAGTGGACCAAGCAAAGATTGAGGTAATTGAGAAGTTACCACCTCCTGTGAATGTCAAAGGAGTGACGAATTTCTTGGGTCATGCGGGTTTTTATCGAAGATTTATCAAGGACTTCTCAAAGATTGCAAAGCCAATGTGCAATCTTCTTGTTAAAGACTCTGATTTCAAGTTTGATCAAGATTGTTTAAGTGCTTTTAATGTACTGAAAGAAAAGCTGGTTTCCTCTCCTATTATAGTGGCTCCCGACTAGAGTTTACCATTTGAACTCATGTGCGATGCCAGTGATTATGCAGTCGGGGCTGTTTTGGGACAAAGAACAGAAAAATTCTTTCATGCCATCTATTATGCTAGCAAGGTCTTGAATGAAAATCAGGTGAATTATGCCACCACTGAAAAAGAATTGCTAGCTATAGTGTTTGCTTTGGAGAAATTTCGATCTTACTTGATTGGGTCGAAAGTCATTGTCTATACTGATCATTCTGCCATCAAATACCTGCTCACTAAAGTTGATTCTAAGCCTCATCTGCTCAGATGGATATTGTTGCTGCAGGAGTTTGATTTAGAAATAAAAGACAAGAAAGGGCGTGAGAATGTGGTGGCTGACCACTTATCAAGGCTGGAGAATTCTGAAGTAACAGTCAAGGAGAAGGAGATTAACGAAGAATTTCCTGATGAACAATTGTTAATGGTATCTGAGAGGCCATGGTTTGCTGATATGGCTAACTTTAAGGCAACAAGTGTGATACCAGAAGATTTTACTTGGCAGCAGAAGAAGAAATTCTTCAAAGATGCAAATTTCTACATTTGGGATGATCCATTTTTGTTTAGACTGGGCCCTGATGGGTTATTGAGAAGGTGTGTCACATCTGAGGAGGCACAAAGTATCATGAAACACTGTCATGATTCACCGTATGGAGGTCATTATGGTGGAGAAAGGACTGCAGCCAAGGTGTTACAAAGTGGATTCTTTTGGCCAACGCTCTTCAAAGATTGTCATGAATATGTCAAATGTTGTGACAAGTGCCAGCGCACAGGAAGCATTTCCAGAAAAAATGAGATGCCCCTCAATAGTATTTTGGAAATTGAACCATTTGATTGTTGGGGTATTGATTTCATGGGCCCTTTCCCATCATCTTATTCCAATCTATACATTTTGGTGTGTGTTGACTATGTCACAAAATGGGTTGAGGCATGTGCAACTGTAGCCAATGATTCCCAAACTGTGGTCAATTTTTTGAAGAAGAACATATTTTCCGGATTTGGAGTGCCTAGAGTGCTCATAAGTGATGGGGGCACACACTTTTGCAACAAGTACTTGGAGACATTGTTGACCAAGTATGATGTAAAACACAAGGTTTCCACTCCCTATCACCCACAAACTAGTGGGCAAGCTGAAGTTTCCAATAGGGAGATAAAGAAGATTTTGGAGAAAACAGTTGGTGCTTCAAGGAAGGATTGGTCAAAGAAGCTAGACGATGCTTTGTGGGCCTACCGGACCGCATTCAAAACGCCATTGGGGTTCTCTCCTTATCAGCTGGTTTATGGGAAGTCATGCCACTTACCATTGGAGTTGGAACACAAGGCATTTTAGGCCATAAAATTTCTGAATTTTGATTCCAATTTGGCTGGACAAAAGCAGTTGCTGAAATTGAATGAGCTGGAAGAAATGAGGTTGATGGCTTATGAGAATGCAACCATTTACAAACAAAGAACCAAGGCTTATCATGACAAGCAACTGGTGAGAAGAGACTTCCAGCCAGGCCAACAAGTTCTACTCTTCAATTCAAGACTGAAACTTTTCCCAGGAAAGTTGAAGTCCAAATGGTCAGGACCATTTATAATCAGAGAAGTTTTTCCACATGGAGCAGTTGAATTAGAAGACCCCGGCTCCACAAGAACTTTCAAGGTTAATGGGCAGAGATTGAAGCCATTCTTTGGAGGAGAAGTCTCCAGGGCAAGAGTAGCCCTTGTTCTACAGGATCCATGAAATGATCAAGCGTCAAGCTAGTGACGTTAAAGAAGCACCCTTTTTTGAGAGGCAACATGTTTGCCATGGCAACATGTTTGCCCTAAAAAAAAAACTGCAGGTGATGCGCGTGACGGGCAAGATTAGCGCATGACGCGCATTTGTCAATTTTGCTTCTGTTTCTAATGCGCGTGACACGCATTTCCACTACATCTGTTGCGCGCGACGCGCAGCATGGGTTACTAAAGGAAATTGGTCGTGGCTCATTCATTTCAATCACTTAATCCATTTCATAAAAAAAAAAAACCCTAACTCTCAAAACTTCAAACCACTCAAACACACACTCAATCTCAATTTTTTTTAGGGCTTAATCTTCACATATTCTTCACCTCCTACATCATTCATCCTCAAGTAAGTGACTTTATGACTTCATTTCTCTTATTTTTCGTTTTCTTTCATCTCCATGAATGGTGAAAGAAAGTTTTCGAAAATATGAAGTTATTAGTTGATAAATTTGATGTTTGTTGTTGTGAGTTGTTGATTTCTTATGCAATTGGGCTTTGAGAACCTGAGTTTTCTTATTTTGGGAAGTTATGCATGATTAAGCCATTGTTGGTGTGTTATATGCTTATGTTTGCACACAATGTGTTTGACAAAATGCTTATGAGAGTATAGGGAATAGAACATGATAATGAGCCACACCATACTTCATATTTGTGCCATAAATTGTTTCAATGACAAAATTTGGTTGTCCTAAGTGCAATAATTGTGAAAATTATTAGTGATGACCAAGTGCTTGTCTAAATGCAACTTAGTGCATAATGATTCTTTTGTCAAAACCCATTGAGATTTTCAACTTTTGCAAGAGCTTTAATATGAAAATGGTGAATTGCGTTGATAATCTCTTTGTTGGAAAACCATAGTGGTGAAGTGATAATGCTCATAGAACTTTAAAATATTTGTGTTGGTACTAACATTGGAAACAATTTTGCACAAATCTTTGTTCTATGTGCAGGGAATTATGGCTCATGACCCGTAAAAAGAAAGAAGGCAACTGTTTCCTCTTCTTACGGAAGCTTTGATACCCACCTTTTCCGATCTTTGGCATGCCACAACCGCTATGCCACGATACCTACAAAGAAGGAATTTGTGAGGGAGAAGGCGTTTCAACTCAGTGACAATGATTTTATGGAGATTCAACACAACATAGTGCAGAGACATTGGGAAGCTTTCACCTCTTATCCCAAGAAAGCTAGCAAAAAGCTAGCAATGAAATTTTATGCTAATGCTTATCAGGCTGAAGATGACGACAGCCCCGATGGCGATGCTAGATTTGTTAGTTATGCAAGGGGAAAGGCGATTCCATATGATCCCCATACGATCAACGAACTGTTTGATTTGCCTGATATTGAAAATTGTGGCTATCAAGCCAGAGACGAGTTGGACGAAGCAGATCAGGAAGCTATTCGGCAGTTATTAATCAGGCCGGGGCAAGATTGGGTGCGGAACCAAGATGGGACGGCCCGAAAAATAGAAGGTCGGAATTTGACTCCCACCGCAAAGGCATGGGGCGTATTTGTGCTTAATACTTTCCTTCCTTGCGCCAATGTTTCAGAGCTAAATACAGATAGGGCCATCCTGGTGTTTGCCATCGTGAATGGTGAGCCGGTCAATGTGGGCCTAATTTTAGCTAACAGTTTATACCATACGGCTCATGAAAAGGTAGGCAGATCTTGGCTGAGCCATGCATCTCTCATTCAGCTTTTATGTGAAAGGGTCCATGTGAAGGTTCCAAGCAAAGAAATCAGAGAAAATCCAATACTTCCAGGGACCCTCATAACTAGTGATTGGATCCGGAGGAATTCGATTCCACTTGTCCAGCCACCTCAACCTCCTCATCAGCATCACCAGGAACCAGAGGAAATGGGGGAGGCCCAGAATATGTTTGTTGATCCTCCGGTTCAAAATTACCCTACAATGGCTGATTTTGAGAGACTAGCTGCTGATGTTCAGAGGATTGGGGTTCAGGTTGAGAGCATGGCCTTAGGGCAAAGGGAAGAAGCAAGAGCGCAAAGGCGAGGGATGTAGGCTATCTATAGAGCCATTAGTGCTTACCAAAGTGGCCAGTTCGTGAACATGGAAGCCAACATTTTTCAGGAGCCTTACCCTGGTGATGGTGAAGGGCCTTCAGAGCCAGCTCCCTAGATCTTTCCTGTTTTTTCAGCGGTGGCGTCAGGCGGCCCGCCCAATCATTTCACTCAGCGGTTGAGTCCCATGGCTCACCGTTTTGGTTTTCTACTTTTATCTTTTGTTTTCTTTTATTTTTCAGTTTAAATGTCAATATTCAATGTACTTTGTACTGATTTTTTGGGAACTCTAGTTTCCTTTTCTTGTATCTTGTGCTAAATGAATTCTTGAGTTGAGATGTTGGTTTGATAAGTGAATTTCTGGTTTGCTATTTTCATAATCCCCATGATATGCATGCTTATGAATTGTAATGGATACACAATTGGATTGTGACTTTGCATGCCTCTTTTTGATCTAAAATTTCATAAATAAACCTTTGAGGCATGTTAAGTAACATTTAACTGCAAGATTCGTTTGTGCTTGATTTCCTCTCTAACCAGTGAGCATTTTGTGCCAAACAGAACTTTTTCTTCTTGTGTGCTTCCGTTATATGTGACATTCTTCAGAATTTGACATAGTTCTTAGGGTTTTGTACTTGCATGTTTACACATATTGAGGCAATATTTTTTTTAATACCTAGAGCCTAAATACACCACCTAATCCATTTAATCCTTTGTTAGCCCGTTTGAGTCTAATTGTCCATTATTTGCGATCTAGCTTCATTACAAGCCTAAGACCAGAATATCAATCGTCCCTACTTACTTGGAGTTCGGTGGGCCATATTACGGCATGTCTTGGCATTTGATTAAGTTTGGGGTTGCTTGAGGGCAAGCAAAAATTCTAAGTTTGGGGTGGATGTACAAGGACTTAAATTGTCCAATTTTGTTTAGAATTTTGACTAGTTCATTGTTGTATAAAATATATATATATATATATATATATATATATATATATATATATATATATATATATATATACAATGACTTGTCCATTGTTGTTGAATTTTGACTTGTCCATTGTTGTTTATAAAGAAAAATATTATGTAAAAAAAAATGGTCATTAATGTGTAAATATTACCTATTGTTCTCGATCAATTGTGTTGGGGGAGATTTGTGTTGAATGAATACAAGGGTTGGATATCAATGTCGTGAAGTGGCTTATTTCTGACTCCAAGATTATGAGCCTACTATCCAAATAATTTCTACCCTTACCTAAGCCCCGTTACAACCTTAAAGACCTCTTAAATGTGTATGGCATTGCATTGTATTTACTTCTTTAGAACTTGGTCAAGCCTATGGTAGGGTGTTGCGTGTGATGTGATTGAGAGAATGATCCGACTAACACCTGAGTGAGAGTGAAATATCATTTGTGAGGAAAGTCTGATAAGTTGAGCATAATTGATAATTGTACGTTGTGTTGCTTGATGTGTTTATTTGGGAGGATTTGGAATTGAGAAAGCAAGTGATATAAGAAGGCATGAATTGTCACCTTTGACCCATGTTTTTAATTTATTTTTTGCTTGAGGACAAGCAAATTGCCAAGTTTGGGGTTGTGATAAATCTTCATCATATGTGAATTTAGAGTGCTTAATTGAATTAAATACATGAGGAATTGAGAGAGAGTTAAATATATATTGAGCTTAAACTTTGAAATTCTTTGCACTTGGTTGATTGATTGCATATTTTAACTTCTACATTATTCTCATGTATGTTGCACTTGAATTGCTAGGAATGGAAACAAAACCAAAAGAAGTTACTCTCAAGAACTCAATTAAAGGCAAAGAAGATGATTCGTGAGAGCTTAAGATTCGAAGGCATCCGAATACGCGAAAAAAAGCCAAGTTTTGGAGTAATGCGCGTGACGCGCTTCTGCAGGCAAAGGAATGCGCGTGACGCGCATTTTTGGAGTTTTGGTTCTGTCTTCAAATGCGCATGACGCGCACTGATCATCATGTATTTGCGCGTGACGCGCATCAGTGTCTTTTGCAAACCGTCTCTGTGCGCGTGACACGCAAGTGTGATGCGCATGACGCGCACTGTGCTGCAGAATTCATTTAAATAGATATTTGTTCACTTTTTGGAGGATCTTGGACCTTTTCTGAACCCAAAAACACCGTGGACAAAGACAAGGAGTGCTAGGGTTCCATTTTTCTTCCTCTTCAAGGAGGATTCAATCTTGGGAACAAGGTTTGGATCATCAATGGAGTTTTCTTCTTCCATATGTTTGTTTTTCTTTTTCACTACTATGAGTAGCTGAATTTCTTAGATTAGGATGAGATGAATCATGTTCAAACTCTTATGTAGTTAGTTCTCTTATATTAATACAAGTATATGTTATGTAATTTGAGTTTCCAATCTCTATACTTCATGCTTTTCAATATTTGATCACTATTGCATTGATTTTAGGTTTTTCATCTTGATTGGAAAATAGGATGAATGAACTTGAACTGAGATTAGTAACCATAATCATGATGATTATAGGAATATAACTTGTGGTTATGTGTTCTAACGAATCACTGTTCTTATTGCTTAGTCTAATCATTAATCACCTAAGGGATTAGGGGTTGTGGTTAGAATAAAGGGTTTATGAGGCAAGGGACTGTCCTTAAACTTATTCAGTTGATTCGAACTTCAATTTATATGAAATTACTTAAGTTAATGATGAACTAGTTACATAAGAGTGGGTACAAGAGGATTCAAATCCTAGTCATTTTTTTTACCAATTGATAGTTCACTTCCATCCTTAATCTTACTTGTTCAAAGTTACAATTTCAATCAAAATATCCAAATCATTCTCGTTCAAAGTAATTACACACTTGTTTTTGTTGATAAACGTCATAATCCCTGTGGAGACGATACTCTATTCATTACTATATTACTTGTTGCGATTGGTGCACTTGCCTTAAAAAGTAGTGTATTAAATTACGCTAACAATGCTCCTCTACTAGGGGGACAAAATCTGCAGCCTCTTCCTGCTGTTGCTGCTCCTCCGATCTGATGACCGCATGGTGCGCCCGTACCTACTGGTTTTCTGAAGAAGAAAAAAATTGATTTTTGAATTTTATAATTTTTTTTAAAAAAAAATCCTAAAATGAATAAAAATAGAGTAAAATAATAATAACAATAAAATAAACCGACATAAAATAAAAAATATTAGTAACCGAGGTTGCCTTCTGGTAAGTGTTTGTTTAACGTCCCAAGTCTGACGGGTCAGAGGACTTAGAAATTAGTCCTCAGCGGGCAATGGCCCGTCCTTGACATTACCTTTGGTCTTCTCACCATTGGGAAACATAGCAAAGGAGTCACCTTTTTCTGAGTGGTCCATCCAAGTAAGTCCTGAATACTTTTTTGGTTAGTTCATTGTGTATCCACAGTCTGCACAGATGTAAATTGGCTTTTCTAAGTTGGGTGCAAAGGTCTTAATGAATTTCTTCACTAAGTTGTTCCATATTTTCACTTCCTCAACTGGTAGGAGATAAAGCCAAATCTTGACTTCCTCATCTAATGAGAATAGAAAAGTAATTAGTTTTGCTTCATCTGGAGATAAGCATTTAAACTTTGCATTCCTCATCTTCTTGCAAAACTGTCTCATGTGCTCAACAGGATCTTGTCCTGTTGTTCCCTTGAATTGCAGAATTGACACTTCCGAGATTAAAGAATAGTCTAATTTAAAACCTTTAAATTCCACTTGAGCGTCTTTCTTGGATCCTCTGAAAAATTGGAATAGATCCATTCTTTCTTCTGGTGTGGACTTGAAAACTCTTAAGAATTCTTCTTTTAATTCTTCCCAACTTGAAAAGTGGTGCTTGGGTATATTGAGAACCATTCTTTTGCTATTCCTCCTAGAGAAAGAGGAAATAATTTGAGCTTTATTCTTTCAGGCTTGGCTCCTGTAAGATTGTTAGATTTTTCCAAGCCATAAAAGTTTAATAAATGACAAGAAAGTTCATCAATATCAAGTCCTTTAAATTTAGGAATACATAGTGCATCCAAAATCAAGGAGGAGGTTATGTCTTTATTTTGCTCTAAAGAATCACTATCTTGTTCTGCAACTTGCACTTCTTTACCTTTTTCAACTTTTATATCCTGCAAGAAACAACAAGAAGCACTAGAGGGAGAAATTTTGTTAGAATTATATATATTAAATACTTCTTCCTCATCCTCAATTCTTAGAGTCATGGTTCCTTTCTTCACTTGGATGGTGGCATCTCCTGTTGCCAAGATTGGCCTTCCTAATTGTCTTCCTCCATATCCAAAACTACAAAATCCACAGGGAAAATAAACTTTCCTACCTTAACTAGCATGTCTTCTATTATTCCTCTTGGGTAAACACGAGTTCTATCAGCTAACTGCAGAGACATGTAAGTAGGTTGTGGTTCCTGCAAATTCATTTTCTTCCAAACAGACAAAGGCATTAAATTTATACTTGATCCTAAATCACATAGTGCCTTAAATGTATTATTACTAATTGATCAAGAAACAGCAAAAGTTCCTGGATCTTTAAGCTTAGGTGGTAATTTCTTCAAAAGAATCACAGAGCAATCCTCATTCAACCTAACAGTCTCATCTTCTATCCTATTTTTGTTAGAAATTATTTCTTTAAAAAATTTAACATATTTAGGAACATCAGAGACAATTTTAGTCAAAGGGATATTAACAGACAATTTTTTAAGTTTTTCTAGTAACCTCTTGTCTTGCTTATCTTTACGAGAATTTTTAGAACCTTTGAAAGAGTTACTTACCTGCTGAGACACGGGTTGAGTCTTTTCCTCTTTTGGTTGCTCTTTTTCCATGAAGATTGCATTGTATTTTGCATTGGGATTTGACTCCACTTGACTTGGGAGTGCTCCTTTTTCTCTTTGAGTCACTGCTTTCAACACAAGTGCTATTTGTTCACTTAATATTTTCTGGCCGTTGCTTGCTCAGTGACTATTTTCTCCAAGTTGCTACACCTCTCATTCATCTGTCCCATAACATGGCCAATAATGATTCTCTCCAGGACTTTTATCATTTTGGCCATGATTTTGCATATGTGAGGGCTTATAAGTATTCTGATTTTGGCCCTGGGATCTTTGTTGATCTTTCCATGAAAAGTTTGGGTGATTCCTCCAACCGGGGTTGTAGGTGCTTGAGTATGGGTCGTTTTGCTTATGCCCAATAAAATTCACCTCCTCAGTGCAGTCCTTTGAATCATGAGTTGTAACTCCACAGAAATTGCAAGATGCCTTAACTGTCTTATTTTCTATAGCCTTTAATCTTTCTTCAGTCTTCTCCATAAAACCGGCTAAAACTCCCATACACGGATGTCCGTGTCTTTGCATATATTTTAACATAGCCTCTTGCATCCCCAATTTTGGGTCAAAATCTTTCTGGCCTATAGCATTGACTTCTTCTATTTGTCCTTCAATTGCCATACAACCCCAATCACTTTTAGGATTAGACTGGGTTTGCGCTGCCATCAAAGTCTCTAACTTCTTAGTCATTGCCTCCAATTTTGCTTCTAGAGCTGTGTTGGCTTCAACTTTGTAGATACCTGCTTGCTGGTTCTTCTTTCCGGGCTGCCTATCATTAGCTGACCACTGAGCATTGTTCTGAGCCATTTCAGTTATAATATCAAAAGCCTCAGTGGGTGTTTTCTTTCCGAAAGATCCTCCACAAGCAGCGTCAATAGCTCCTCTAGTTTGCATATTGAACCCATTATATAAAATCTGAAGCTGCTTCCACTTAGTGAAACCATGATGAGGACAACTTATCAATAAATCTTGAAATCTTTCTCATGCCTCATACATTGATTCTCCGTCATTCTGGGTGAATTCAGACATATCACCTCTCAGCTTTGCAGATTTTGCGGGAGGAAAGTACTTATTAAAAACTTAGTTTTTAGGTCCTCCCAAGTAGTAATAGAGTTAGGTGGGAATGAATCCAACCATAGATGTGCTTTCCCTTGCAGTGAGAAAGAGAACAGTCTTAACTTGATTGCCTCCGGTGATACTCCTTCACATCTGACAGTATTAGTAACCTTCTGAAATCTCTTAAGATGGGCATTTGGGTCTTCAGAAGATAAGCCAGAGAATTTCACTGTAGATACCATAGAGATCAATGCTGACTTCAGTTCGAAATTTTTGGCCTCAATTGCCGGATAGTTAACACTATCTGCCACATCTGTAGTTGGTGTGAAGTACTCGTTCAATGTTAGTTCTTCAGCCATTACTAACTGTTGTCTTCTCAACAATCTGAGTGTTCTTTCAATTTCAGGATCAAAAATCAATTTAGGATGTTGAGACCTTGTCTGCATACACCAAAGAAAACCAAATTAGAATGTCTTAGAATTAAACAAAAATAACAGAAAATTAAATAATTAAATAAAATTATGCCTAATGCCAATAAAATCTAGAATTCGATTAATATCGCAATCATTCCCCGGCAACGGCGCCAAAAACATGTTGCGGCTCAGGCAAGTGCACCTGATCGTAACTCATAATAAAAGTGGAGTATAATTAGGACTCCGACTGTCGAACCCACAGAGAATAAGCGAGTACCAGTGAATTACTGTGATTCTATTCTATTAGGCGAGCAAAGATTATGATTAAGAAAGTACTGAAAGTAATTTGAATTAAAGCAAAAAATAGATTAAATGCTAGAACGGTTTAACTATGTTATGGGAGACCTAGGGATAACCGGGTTCACCAATACTCTACCCTTGAATTTATTAATCAATTGATATGAGTTATCTATCATGTAAGAGCACTAACCACCCACTCTAAATTACTAGAGGCTGTCCTTGCATACAATAGCCTTCTTCCCAACTAATTACTCCGTTTGGGTCAGGAAATAACTAAGGGAAAGAGCATTAAGTTCAGGTGGGTTTGCTAACTTAATAACTGGTTAGAAACAAGCCCTAACCTATTCGGCGTATAGTGCAAGTTCTTTTATCCTATGGTTCCGTTAACTAATCATGATCCTGTTACCACAATTAAGCCAACTAAATAAAGGGTGATCATTCCTTATTGGAATAAGCACAATAGGAATAAAATACTCAAACAATCAATAGAAACTTATATAATTAAAGAACAAAACATCTAGAGTATTGCAAAGGATCCTCCATCACCCCTAGTGATGGGTTTAGCTACTCATTACTAATGATAATAACATAAACAAATATATGAATTCTGAACAATCCATAACAAGAGAATAAATTCTAAACCGGGACTTCCTTTCGGTATGACGACGGTCCTTAAGCACGTTCTTCGCGTCCTCACAAGCTTCAGTAGCGATTCGAGATGGCATCAAGCTTCAAGGAGACATGAATTCTTTGGAATGGGCAAAGGTTTGCTGTCAGATCTCAATTAGGGGCTCTTAACTCAGAAATTCGTCAAAAGGTCTTTGTAACATGTTAAGAGCCCCTATTTATAGACTAGGCTGTGAATTAGGTTTTCCGCTTCAAATGCACTTGCGATCGGGGGCGAGAATGCGGCACTGCAGTATATACTGCTGTCTGAGCTTCGTAGATGACGCGTTGACTGCACGCTTGTATCTTGTTTCCCTGACATCACTTGTATACGGTCGTATTGCCTTTAGCACGACCGTACTGGACTATTTTATTGGCATCAGGTGGTACAGACTGGGGGGTACGCCCTTACTGGGATTCTGCTCTAGGTATGGCCGTACCGTTGGTAGGTCAGGCCGTACCGCTTGTCCAGTAGTGCTAAAACTCTCCAAAACTAGCCAGTTTTTTATCTTTTTTTGCATCTTTTGCTCCAAATGGTTTTTTTCATGATATTTCTCCATAATAATTCATAAATGAGTACATTTGTGCATTAATTAGTGCAAAATGGTGTAATTAGATACTAAAAATGCCCTATAAATATAGACAAATTGGTGCGTCAACAAATGTATTAATTTTCTAAACCAAAATGACAACATACGTGTCACCTTGTTAACGCAAGTGAGCGTCACCAAGATGACGCTAGTGTTAAATATAAAACAAATGTTATCAATAGGGCGTCAACATGTTGACGCCTTCGAGCGGCAACAAGTTGACGCGCAGGTCTAGTTTGCAGAAAAAAAATTGCCTGAGTTGGGAACGAACCTGCAAAGGGTTGACGATGGAGAAGTGACAGAGGGAGGCGTGATGGAGGTGGCGGAGGAGTATGGAGGGAGTCGTGATGGAGGTGGTGGAAGGAGATGGCGGTGGTAGAGGGAACGATCAGAGGGAGGAAAATGGGAGGTGGGACGGTCGCACAGAATGGTGGGAGAAAGAAGTGAGGTGAGATAAAGAGGGGAGAGGGAAGGAGAAGGTGGTTTTAGGGTTTAGGGAGATAGGGGTATTTTTGTCTTTTCATGGGGAGGGGAGGTGGGGAAATTAAATGGGAGAGGTGCCAATAACAAAGGCCTTTTATTTTTTAAAAGTACATTTTGTGACATTTGTATATCCTTTTACATAAATATGAAATTTCATAAATTTAATATTTAATTTAAAATGTTTTTATTTATGTTCAGGTTTACGAAATTTTATAGAATTTCAACAGTAATATTTTAGTGACAGTACTTAATTTTATATATGATTTTTTTAACATATCTTTAAGGTAAATATTGATTTTGATGGTATAAACCGCTATAGTTTAATATCATGAAGTTTTTAGTCCATCAAGGTCAACATGGTCGTCTTAAACATTTTGGAAGCCCTGTTCTAATCTTAAAAATTAGGCTCCTAATAAAAAAAGGACAATTTTACACTTCAAGTTTTTTCTTTTTTTTTTACGCTTCTCATTTTCAGATTCATACATTCTAATCTTATGAGGCATAGTAAAAAAGACTAAGGTAAAGAAAGAAACAATCTCGATTTAGAAGAGGCGGTGCCTGTGGCATCGTGTCGGTGCTACCGTGCGGTGTTATTCTTCTTAGTACATTACTTTGTCTCAACCAATCAACCTAAAAAATAATTTTGATAAAAATATTGTCATAAAAAGCAATAGTAAAAAGAAGGTTGAAAAAAAAAGCAATAAAATAAGACAATTTTTAATTTAAAATTCTGAATAGTGAATAGATGATAAAACAATCATGTATGATAAAATAACCGTGGGTGGGTTCTCAGTTCCCACTTCCCAAATCCCAAACCAGTCCACCGACTCACACACACTGGAAAATAAAGAAATCCAAATAAAACAAAAAAAAACAAAAGGACAAAACAAAATGATGAAATGAGAGTAAAATAAAGAGAGGACCTTCAGGGCTCAGGCTTCAGCAAACTGCCAAGTCGCAAACGGCAAACCAGAGCACAGCAAGCTCGCCACTCGCAAGTCGCTCCTCGCCTCCTCGCAGCCTCGCAAACCACCACAAGACACACTGTTCACAAGCTCGCAAGTCGCTCGCAGCCTCGCACCGCTGTCGCGCTTCGCGTTCCAGTGCGCTTCTTCAGTTCCAGTTCGCTTCTTCCGTTCTTCGCGTTCCAGTTCGCGTTTCAATTCAGTGTGTTTAAAATATTGGGTTTTTGGAAGTGGGCTTAGGAGTGGACTTATCAGGTTATGTAAGTTTTTTGAAACCGTGAATCCAAACTAGTTTTTGTTTGTTATGGTCTCTGTTTACTGTTATACTCAAAATTTTAGGCCCTCAAATTTGGGCCAAAATTTGGGGCCCTGTGCAACTGCACAACTTGTACAGGCAACTGGCCCTAAGGGTCAATACGGTAAAAATTAAATCATAAGAACCAATTTTCAAAAAATATAGAAGTTATATACTTTATGAGTAAAAAAAAATAGATAAACTAACTAACAATACAAATAAATGAAAAACACAAGGATCATATTACCTAATGGTAAAGACCAAAATTCCAAACAAATAAAATACAGAGACTAAAATCTAATATTCACACACACATTATAAAAATTCAAATTCAAAATTATTATTTTTTTATTGGGACCGACCCTAATTAGCCACTTTGTAGCCGAATGGACCGACTGGAGTATCCCCACGGCTTTGGTCCTTTGGACCGGCTACGAGACTAATCTCCGGTTCGGGGGTCAGGTCACATCTTAAGGCTCATCTCCCTACCCAAAGAACGCGTTCGGTGGGAATCAAACCTATAATCCTCTCCCACCAACTAGTCCTGCTTAACCAACTGATTAAAAATATATGAATCAAAATCTACTTTAAATTCAAAATATAAATAAATGTCAATTACTGTATTAGATATTTAAGAATCTCCATTTTTTCCATTAAATTTGTCATGTATAATTATTTTACGATAATTTGTCATGGATAATATTGGCAATTAAATCACATATTTTACCGGATTACATTAATAGAACGATAGTTTTATGAAAAATTATTTAGTGGTGTTAATCTATTAAAATGTGTGTGCATGTATCAAAAGCATATTTGGCAAAGTGGATTATGCTCATGGGCTGGTCCCAGCCACGTTTCATCCTTAAGTTTGGAATATTTGGGCTTTGATTTCCCTACCTCCCCCACTTAATTTCTCCACCTCCCCAACTCATGAAAAGACCAAAATACCCCTGCAAATTTCCCTCCTCTCATCTCCCTCACCTCCCCAACGCAGCCCTCTCACTTCACCTCACCTCCCACTCTCTTGAACCTCACTTCACCTCCCTCTCACCCTCAGGCACGAGCTCCCCTCCCGTTCACTTCAAACGCCTTTCTCCCTCTTTGGAACATGCATCTCCATCTCAGACAGCTTCCATGTCTGTTATTTTTTTTTTCTGTGTGCTCTGAATATCCGGATTCTTGAATCCGGAGGTGTCTGGACTCAAGAATCCAGACGTGTAAAACCCAGTTGTTGTGTACTAAACGTCCGGATTATTGAATCCGGAGGTGTCCGGACTTAAGAATCCGGATGTTTAGTATACAACAACTGGGTTTTAGACGTTCGGATTCTTAAGTCCGGACACCTCTGGATTCAAGAATCCGGAAGTTGCCTTTACATCATGTTTTCAAATTTGCACATAATTCAAAATCTGACTACTTTAATGGACTAAACAACATCATTAAACTTAAGCATAAGGCAAATACAATTAAAACACAAATTAAACCATAAACATAGAGATCCAATATATAAACATTCAATCTACTGCTACATGTTTTGCGGATGAAATAAAAATAGACGTCCAATGTTGCATGCGACTAAGATATAGCGCCTCCCAATCCCTAGCACAATCGCTCCTAAACCTTTTCCATTGAACATCCGGCTGAGGTATTGGAGCATCATGCTTTAAATAGACCTGAAAACATGTCATTTTGAAACCAATTAAACAAAGTCAAAAAAATATGTAAAGATTACAAAAAATAAAGAGTCAACACAACTATTGTACCTGTACAAAGTGTTTCATTCTATGCAAAAATCCAATACAGAGGACGCGCTAAGTTTTCCAATCCTTTGGCGGTCCATGCCTGAGAGGGAAAATTGTGGTACTTCCCCTTGGATCTAAACATATCAGAACCACCTTATATTTGTTAGCAATCACATATCCTGCATCTGGCATGGTCATCCATTTGTCTTTTTTGGCAACCTGATCAACCCTGTCAACATATAGTGATCGCCTTAGTGCCTCAACATGGTCTTCGCCACAAAGAACTCCAACATAGTCGTCCCGGTTTCTCTCAACCTCTCTAATCAAATCCTGTCGGATTAAGGGCCATGCATTCTCACCAAAACCAAGTAAAGCAGCGATGCTACGATACCCACAGTTCCCATCGGGCTGTACATCAATAATGTTGTCAATGTATTGATGAATTTCATAAGGAAACTGGTGTATGAATGGCAGGGCCGGAGCTGACTTCATCAGTGGAGGAGGAACTGTAGGTGGTTCTAACTTGAAGGGAGGAGGAGCAGGATATGTAGATGTAGGTGGCTCTGACTTGGTGGGAGGAGGAGGAGAAGCTGAATGTGTAGATGTAGGTGGCTCTGACTTGGTGGGCAGAGAAGGAGCTGAATGTCTAGACAGAGTGTAAGCTGACTTGTTGGGCAGAGGAGGAACTGAATGTCTAGACGAGGTTGGAATTGACGCACTGTCGTGTTGGGATGTAAAGAAGTCATCAACTCGCAACCCAACATCACAAAAGTCTTTTTGCTTGACTGCCCATTGTCTGATCTTAAAATAATAACCACACACCCAACAGATTTTTCAACGTCTCGTACCCACGCCAATAGGTCATGCCGCGTACCAAATACCTGAAACGACAACATGTATCATTCGCCAACTCATCCAACAAATCTTAACAAAACTGATCATTAAAATAAGTACCCGAGTAGTAGTAAATGCACTAGTACAATCCATGGAAACAACCTCTAGAACATCAGGAAAAATGGGCACTATGGTGTCGGGAAAGTTGTCTTCAGGAAAGTTGTCTTCCATTGAAATTGCATTGGAAAAGACAAGTCAAAACTCTAACAGACACAGAGTCCGAATTCTAATGTCCGGAGCCTTCCGGATTCTTAAATCCGGACGATTTTATACCTCCGGACTTTAGAATCCGGAGCACTCCGGACATTAGAATTCGGACTTGGGAAATAAAGAAAGTAAAAAAACAAACGTCCGTATTCTTATATCCGGAGTGCTCCGGTAATAAGAATCCGGATTCTCTGCGATTTCAGAAAAAAAAAACGAAAAAAAAAGAGCCCAACACACCTCAGATCGGTGGCAATGTGGAGGAGCTATGGCGAACGAATGCACCAGGGATGACTACGACTTCCAAGGTGAGCAAAAAAACCTTCAAAAAGTGAGAGAGATTGGGAGAGAAAGCTGCAAATCGAGAGAGGGAGGTGGCGGAGAAAGTGAGGGAACGAGAGAGAGATGATTTTGGGGAGGTGATACTTATTTTGTGTTTTTTATTAAGGTAAAATTGGATTTTCATAAATATGGGAGGTGGAGAAATTAAATGAGGGAAGTGTGGAAATAAAAGGCCGAATATTTTGACAAGTTTGCAGCCAGATTGATGAGACAACCACCGGGTCAACTACGTAGTAATTGTATAAGCCCAAAATTATGGTTGAATTGAATCGATACAACCGACAGCTATAAATGTGTCACAAAAGTACAAGTAATCTTTGAACTACTATTACTCACCTCTTTGCGAGGATTATGTTCATAAAATTATGCTCTCTCAGTTCCAAATTATAAGATTATTTTGACAAAATCTCTCATATTAGATAATATAATTAAGGCTAAACTATAAAATTAGTCCTTTATATTTATTTTAGGTTTCAATTTGGTCCTTTATGTTTTATTTGTTTCGTTTTGGTCCCTTACGTTTTAAAAATTACAACAGGTTGGTCTTTTCCATCACTAAAAACTAATTTTCCGTAGTTAAAAGCCAAATAACATTTTAGAAAATAGACTTCTAGCTACGGACAATTGACTTTTAGTGACGGAAAGGACCAAATTGAAAACTAAAATAAAACATAGAGGACCAAAACGAAACAAATAAAACGTAGAGGACCAAATTAAAACCTAAAATAAACTTAGAGGACTAATTTTGTAATTTAGCCTATAATTAATATAGTTAAAAATAATAATTTTATCTACAATTTTTATTGTTTTATCTAAATTATCCTTAGATTCATTGAGAAGGTAAATTAGATTAAACTTCATTTAATTTATTGATTAAAACAAAGGTAAATTAAATAAGGGTATAACAGGAAAAAAATAATTAATACTATAAACAAACTTAAAAAAACTTTATAAAATGAGCCAAATAAAAAAGCTAAAAAACTTTTATAATTTGGGACACTTCATCCGTTCTAAAATATAAGTAAAAAATTTATGTACGATAACAAATTTAAACCAAATACATAAATTAATTTTTTGCTCTTT
Organism: Calophaca sinica; assembly: GCA_037113605.1. Taxonomy (NCBI): domain Eukaryota; kingdom Viridiplantae; phylum Streptophyta; class Magnoliopsida; order Fabales; family Fabaceae; genus Calophaca; species Calophaca sinica. The sequence goes on from CM073737.1 coordinate 16,802,009, forward strand.
ACACTAAATACATATATTTTATGGTAGCACGTGAAGACATCCCATTACCCGGATAATTACTTGGCCTATCTGTGTACGCGACCCTGACCAAAACTAACATGATAGTAGTACTTAAATGATTAAAACCCAACCATAGTTTTAATATTCATAATTGACAGTAGGAGTTTAAAATTATATATTAATGATATTTTTTTTTCTTTTTTCTTTTTTTTCTAAAATAAGGATCAATAGTGTTCTTACTTCCCCTTTTGTATGACTCGAATCCAATATTTTGAGGCCAAGTGATATATATTAATGATATCAAAAGTAAAATAAATAGAGAAAATGTGGATAAGTATAATACATATTTATTTCTCATACAAGAGTGATGTAGATTTTAATATGAAAAAAAGAAAAAGAAGTGTAATTCAAACTTATAATAAAGGAGAAGTAACGCGTCAACGGTGGACTCTGTAATAACCAATAAGTATTGAAACTAAATAGCTTAATGTATTTGCACCAAAAATAAATAAATAGCTTAATGGACATAGAAATTTTAGCTTAAAATGAACATTCATTCATATGTTATTTACCTAAAAAAAAAAATTATATTCTCAAACTCACTTCTAACTTCAATATTGTTCTCTAAATAAAACTTCAATATTGTAAAAAAATTAAAAAAATATTAATGGATTGACCCAATCACTGCGAGCTGGATCACGCGGGATCAGTTAATTTTCAAACCCACGTGAATTAGGTCGAAATTAACATCATACTTTATTTTGACAATAAATTAACATCATACTTAAATTATTAAAACCCAATCATATTTTTATAGACTCATTGGTCTTGGCCCATTCTCACACGTAGGAGTATTCGTGGTGCAGTTTGCTTCGTTTTGGAAGCAAAAAGTCACCTTATCCAAATATTAAAACAACATATGAATCGGTTTTCTGATTTGATTTTTGAACATTACATATTAATTATCTATTACTTCAAATTTTTTAAAGAATTAATTTTTTGTAAATATTAGAAGAGTGGATTCACTTTGGTTTCGTTAGGTTTCGCTTTGGTAAATATTTAAAGAGTAAATTTACTTTAAATTGTCTTCAGATTTACTTTTTTAATAACATGCAATACGATTTGGATTTATTTGGTTTTAGATAAGCCAACCGTTAACCGAATCCAGTCACACGGTTGATGAAAAAAGTGAGGGAGACAAATTTAAAAAAATTTGATTTTTTACTGTTTACAAGTTTTTTTTATTGGTTTGGATTTCAACATCTATGACACGTAGCTACATTGTTTTCCTGCCGAAGATTGTAAAATATTAAAGGCTTTTTCTATCCACACCCCCACATTTTCTAGCCACACCCCCCTGTCAGCTTTTTGTGGATGAAAAGACGAAAAAGCCCCTACCCCCACCTAATATGTTTTATCAGCCTAGGAGCGGCCCGCCTCCCCTCCGTCACCCTCCCGAGCGCCTCCCCTCCCTCACGAACCCACGCCGGAGAAGCTGACGTCGCGCCTCCCCTCCCTCACGACGCTGAACACACCCACGCCGGAGAAGCGTCGAGCTCGCAGACATTGGGCACGTCGAGCTCGCAGACATTGGTCAACGTGACATTGGGGACAAAAGAAGCGCGCAGGTTTAGCACGTCGAGACATTGGGGACGTCGAGCTCGCAGATCGCTGATGATGTGTTTGGTCACCATCGTCTGCGGAAACTACACGCTAACTCGGTTCACGTGCATTACGCGGAATCGAAAATCGAGATGGAAAAAAAACTTGCGCATTACGTAAACTGACTTTGCGTAGGCCACGTGAACACAATTCACGTGTACTACGTAAATTCAGTTTACGTAATGGGCAAATTTTTTTTCCTTCTCGTATTTTCAGTTCACGCCCATTACGTAAACTGAATTTACGTAGTACACGTGAATTCAATTCATGTGTAATACGTAAATTCAGTTTACGTAATGGGCAAAAAAATACGAGAAGGAAAAAAAATTTGCCCATTACGTAAACTGAATTTACGTAGTACACGTGAATTCAATTCACGTGTACACGTGAATTCAATTCACGTGTACACGTGAATTCAGTTTACGTAATGGGCAAATTTTTTTCCCATCTCGTATTTTCAGTTCACGTAATGCACGTGAACTCAGTTCACGTGCATTACGTGGAATCGAAAATGGAAGGAAAAAATTTGCCCATTACGAATCGAATTTACGTAGTACACGTGAATTGAGTTCACGTGGCCTACGTAAATTCAGTTTACGTAATGGGCAAATTTTTTTTCCATCTCGTATTTTCAGTTCACGTAATGCACGTGGAACCGAAAGTTAACGTGTAGTTTCGCAGATGGTGACCAAACACATCACCGGCGTCTGCGAGCTCGGCGTCCCCCAATGTCTCGGCGCTAAACCCGCGCTTCTTTTGTCCCCAATGTCACGCTGACCAATGTCCGCGAGCTCGACGTGCTCCAATGTCCGCGAGCTCGACGTCCCCAATGTCTGCGAGCTCGACGTGCTAAACTGCGCGCACTTCTTTTGTCCCCAATGTCACGTTGACCAATGTCCGCGAGCTCGACGCGTGCCCAATGTCCGCGAGCTCGACGCTTCTCCCGTGGGTGTGTTCGTCGTGAGGAGGAGGCACTGGGAGGGTGACGGAGGGGAGGCGCCGGGTGAGGGAGGGAGCTCGTGAGGCGGGCCGCTCCTAGGCTGATAAAACATATTAGGTGGGGGTAGGGGCTTTTTCGTCTTTTCATCCACAAAAAGCTGACAGGGGGTGTGACTAGAAAATGTGGGGCGTGTGGATAGAAAAAGCCAATATTAAATGGTTGATATCTATCCGTTAAGATCATTAATTTGACTATAATGGAAATGATACGTAGTCTAGAATAGTGGCGTAGTAAATCCTAGAAGGATTCCAAAATATGCATTAACAATTCAAGTTAAATCTTTCTATTCAACATCTTGTCCCTTAAAAAATTCTGAAAGAAATCAAATTGGGAAAGGCAAAGTCAGAAAGACAAAAAAGTCTAAATATTAATGTGGCACTGAACTAGTTTTTTGTCTTTAGTGCTGCAGGAATAGTCAGAGTGTCTGCATTTTCCTACTATAGTTTCAACTAGCCTTTCATTGTTTCCAGATTACAAACACAAAGAGGAAGGGGGAAAAAAAAAGAACAAAAATGAAAGCTGTTAGTATTTCCTCTGTTAATTCACTTCCCACCACATCACCACCTTACTTCTACTCTAATAAAGGTATGTATTCCTTATAATGATCATGTTTTTCTTTTTCTTCATTTTTTTCCCTCTAATATTGTAATTCTGTAGAGCTCTTGATTGTTGGTCTGTTTTGAATCATCATACACATTTCTTGATTTTAGTTAATTTACTTAGGTAGATCTATTCTCAATTCATTTCCTCTTCAAGCAAATATGCTACAATTAAAGTCAAATGTGTTTGTTGTATTTGACAAATTTTGAGTAGACAGACACAACACAGCTTTAGGTTTTTATGTTTATCTGCTTTTATAAGGTAGAAATTTTGAACACCTCATCTGATAATTTTCATTCTTTAATTTAGTTATTCTTATTTATGCTCAGTTTTAGTTAAATATGAAGGGGAAAAAAATTATGACTTGTCCAGAGTCCAGAGAATGAAAAAAATGGAAGTTTGAAAGTTAATCTTAGGGAAGAAACCTGGAACTGTTAAAGATGATTTCTCATAGTATACAACTCTCCTCAAATCATGTTTTAAATTAGTTTTGAACCACTGAGGCTATTTGATGTGCAGATTCAATTGGTTAAATGGTCTAACAAATCAGTCTTCAGATTTTGCTTTTACATTTCATTACTGGTTTTACTTTCCACAATTTAGTAGTATATAGCTTGGTTACTTATCAGTGTAACATCTTTCTTGTTTTTTTAACTTCAGTTGAAAAGCAATGGCCTCAGAGATTTGCCTTGAATGTAAAGCCAATGCATCTGAGGCTATCAAATGGCTGCAAAGTGAGAGCAACTTTGGATAGAGTTAATAAATCAATTGAAATTCCCCATCAATGGTACAATCTAATAGCAGATCTACCAGTTAAACCACCTCCACAATTGCATCCTAAGACTTATGAACCAATCAAACCAGAAGACTTGTCACCTCTTTTTCCTGATGAGTTAATTAGACAAGAGCTTACCACTGATAGATTCATAGACATACCAGATGAAGTTCTTGATGTTTACAAGCTTTGGCGCCCAACCCCTCTTATTAGGTTTGATTCTCTACCATATATCTCTCTCTTTTCGTTTTTGTCCCTTTAGAATTCTAGCCAGAGGAATTGGATCCGGCTCCTCTGAGAGGAGAGTAAAATAAGTAATCTTAATCAGTAATGAGAAAATCAAGGGTTGTTATTTCTAACACATCCATGATTTGTTACCATTGATTTTTGCATCAGTAGTTAAGATTACTTACTTTACTCTCTAAAATGAGTTGCTCAACTCACTTTAGAGGATCCGAATCTGAATCTTATATGTGTTTCTGGTGAATTTAGAGCTAAGAGGCTGGAAAAGCTACTTGGTACACCTGCAAGAATTTACTACAAATATGAAGGTGTGAGCCCAGCTGGGTCACACAAACCCAACTCTGCTGTTCCACAAGCTTGGTATAATTTACAAGAAGGCATCAAGAATGTTGTGACAGAAACTGGTGCTGGACAGTGGGGAAGTGCATTAGCCTTTGCATGCAGCATATTTGGCATTGGATGTGAGGTATGGGGCTATGGAGATTAAATTAATGAAGAATTTAGCAAACTTAACTCATGGATTTTTCTCAATCAAAGATGTCTTGTATATTACTAACTTGCTAGTATTCTAACTTTTTGCTAGTATTCTTACATTTGACTATGTGTCTAAACTAAGAAGTTATATTGCATCACTGTTTACAACGAACATGAAAAATGTAGTTTAAATTCCCTTCATGTGAATATATATTCTGAAAGAAGTCATCAACGGTAGTTTCTTGTTTACCACTTATTCTGATCTTTTGAGTATCAATGACACTTAACCAAGGTTTTAAATCGCGGTCGCAGTCGCGTTGTGATTCTTGATATTGCAGAGAATCACAGCCAAATACGGCTGGTGCAGTCTTAATCGCGGTCGCATTGCGGTTGCGGAGACATCAACAACCTTTATATCGCAGCCAGATCGCGCTCACAAACCTTTTTCTTAAAACCTTGACTTCACCTGTCCTAGCCCAATAAAATTCTTGGTGATTGAATGAATAATTCAAGGCAATAGTTAGTATTCTGCATATGATTTTGTTCTGGCTCTTGGTTACAAAAGCCATGAAACAAAGAAGTTATAATGCATCAATGCTTACATTACAACTATCATGAAAATTGTAGTTTAAATTTCCTCCAAATGGTAGTTTCTTGTTTACAACCTCTTCTGATCTTTTGAGTATCATTGACACTTAATCTGTCCAACCCCAACAAAGTTCTTGGTAATTGAATAGTTCAAGGTAATAATTAGAATTCTGCATATGTTTTTATTCTAGCTCAAAGTTACAAAAGCCATGAAACTACGATGCTTAGTTAAGTATATCGGTGTAGGTGTGGCAAGTGCGTGCTTCTTATGATTCGAAACCATACCGGAGATTGATGATGCAAACTTGGGGAGCAAAGGTACATCCATCTCCATCAATGATTACCGAGGCTGGTCAGAGTATTCTTCAAAAGGATCCAACAAGTCCAGGGAGTTTAGGCATGGCTATATCAGAAGCTGTGGAAGTTGCTGCTAAAAATCCTGATACTAAGTACTGCTTAGGGAGTGTACTCAATCATGTTTTACTCCACCAAACTGTTATTGGAGAAGAGTGCCTTAAACAAATGGAAGCTATTGGGGAAACCCCAGATGTTATCATAGGATGTACTGGTGGTGGATCCAACTTTGCAGGACTTAGTTTTCCATTCATTAGAGAGAAGTTCAATAAGAAAATCAACCCTGTGATAAGAGCAGTTGAGCCTACAGCATGCCCTTCATTAACAAAAGGGATATATACATATGATTATGGTGATACAGCAAGGATGACTCCATTGATGAAAATGCATACACTTGGACACAACTTTGTTCCAGATCCAATTCATGCTGGTAATTGTATTAAATATATTGTTGGTTCTATAAAATCACTATCGTCCAACTTTAGTTCCTATGAAAATTTTATTCATTTTTAGTTCCTGTAATATACAAAAACTGCGTGCTGAGGGACTAAAAACACTCAATTTTTGTATATTACAGAAACTAAAATTGGGGAAAAAACAAATTATAAGGACTAAAGTTGAACGGTCATGATTTTATAGGGACTAAAAACATATTTAACTCTTAGGGTATGTTTGGATAGAGGGTTTTGGAGGGGAGGGGAGGGGAGGACTATTTTTCTTTTCAAAATTAAGGAAGCTAAAAGATGTTTCTAAACACAAATGAAGTGCGATTGAAATGTTATATGATCATTTATCATGTTATTCTTTCAATTTTTTAAAAATCTCAAATATATATCAACATATAGACTTAGCCCTCTAAAACCCTCCAAAAACCTCCCAATCCAAGCATACCCTTAATTTTTATGCAAAGAGAGTTTTTATCATATTCATTTGTGTATCTTTTGTATTAACATTTTTTCTTACTTGTAGGGGGCTTGAGGTACCATGGTATGGCACCATTGATCTCACATGTTTTTGAGTTGGGTTTAATGGAAGCCATTTCAATTCCACAGATTGAATGCTTTCAAGGTAATTCAGATTTTGCTGTGACTGGAAAGTGAAAACAAAATGCGAGTTTAGATAGAATTATATAAGATGAAATCATGAAATTGTCTCTTTTGATTATAGGTGCTATACAGTTTGCCAGGTCTGAAGGGTTGATACCAGCTCCTGAACCAACTCATGCCATTGCTGCAACCATTAGGGAAGCTCTTCATTGTAGAGAGACTGGAGAGGCTAAGGTCATTCTTACAGCAATGTGTGGACATGGCCATTTTGACCTGCCGGCTTATGAGAAGTATTTGCAAGGTAACATGGTTGACCTCTCATTCTCAGAGGACAAGATGAAAGCTTCACAGGCCAATATTCCTGAAGTGACAGCCTGAGTTGGGGACCACTCTATCTAGATGATAGTTTAGAGAAAAATGCCACTCCTATGTATCAGAATATTTCTTTGTCTCAAACTACTTGTCACTTTAAAATATCAAGAAGTACTAATTACTTTTTTCTCAATAATACACTTATTTATTTATATATCAACCAACCTATATTAATTAGTTTTTCCACCTAACCACTCAGTGGCGGAGCCTCACAAATATTTGTGAGGGGGCCAAAATAGTTCAAAATTACAATATTTGTTTTTGTGAGAAGCAAACATCTAGAGCAATAGGATGCTATTGCTAGCAGTTATTATGGAAAAAAACAAGAGAGTAATAGGATGCTAGTAATGTAGCGTTGTAGTTGTAGTACTACAACAAACAATATTGTTTTTGTGCATTGAAAAAAAAGAGAAGATAAGGATAAATTTAAAATGCTTTCTTGAGAAGCAAGATCGTGGCTTCAAACAAGTTACAAAATTAAAGCAAGTCACACCGAAGACGGTAGTGTCGTAAAGGCATCAGAACATTAGTAGCAAAAGAAGTTTAAAGATTTTTGGGGTGGCATTGGCTACCACATGGCTCTACGTAGCTCCGCCACTGTAACTACTCTAATACTACTTTAATAATTTCAACACTCTAATTGATGTAATGTTTTACTGCTTTATAGGGGGATGATTAATAAAGGTATTTTAGTCAAGGAGTATTATTTTATAATGAAAATTAATACACACAATAATTTTCTTAAAAGGTTTGCACACCTTAAAATATACAAGACGGAAAGAGTATGCTAGAACACTCTTCTGAACACATTCTATTTGTTGGTGTTCAAACAAGAATTGGAATGAAAAGCAATAGCAACCAAAAAACCAAACAATGCAGCGTCCAAGAATCAACCAAGAATAAATTCTAACAAGTGCAAATTGAAACCCTAAAGCAATCAAACAAATCAAAGAGAGAGTAGAGGAAATAACACCGCAATTGTTGACGCAGTTCGGTTCCAAAAAGATGACCTACATCTACGGGAGAGAGCAGCCCTCCATATCCACCAGCTTCATGAATTATTAAACCAAGAAATTGCAATTGAATAATACCCAATCCCCTCTATTGTTCAAGATGAACAATATCAAGATCCTCACACAATGTAATCTCTCAATCACACATGAACAAACCCTCAAGGTTTACAAACTGAAAACCCTAAGCCCCAAAATGTATGAATGTGTTTCCCAAACCCTAAAATCTCACAAAAACGCTCCAAGATCGTGATCTCCCCGTTTCTGCATCTTTTATCGCGAATTCTGCTATCTGCGAATATATACTCACGATTCTAAACTGCATGAATCGATTCACTAATGACTGTGAATTGATTCAATTCATTAAAACCAGCATTCCGCATTTCTTGAATTGATTCACAGATTTGACTCCCAGTGGAGGAATTCGATTCACGACCTTGAACCGAATGGTGAATCGATTCACCACTGCTAACTTCGATTTACAGAGAACTTGCAACAGCTCCTACGCCCAGAACCACTCATGATTCGATTCACACTGCCTGTGAATCGATTCAACGCTGTTGAAAATTACTCCTATGCATTCCAATGACTTCCAAACTGATTTTAAGGCACAAATTCTCCCCAATTCTCCACCTTGACTTCGAATCAGTGATGATGCTCAACTATAACCCATCATCAAGGTGCTGTTCCCTCCAAAATTGGAATTATGTTTCGACGAAATTGATTAAGTCCAAGCAATGCTTGAACCTTGACCTAGGTAGTGGCTTGGTGAGCACATCCGCTGGGTTGTCTTCCAATGGAACCTTCTGAACCATAACTTCCTTAGACTCAACAACATCTCTAATGAAGTGTAGGCGAATGTCAATATGCTTTGTCCTTCGTGGTACACTTGGTGATTTTCCAAATGGATTGCACTTTGGCTATCACAATGCACCTTCACACATCCTTGAGTAGTTCCTAACTCATCAATCATACCCTTCAACCATATGGCTTTTTTGACCCCTTCAACTAGAGCAATGTACTCCGCCTGAGTAGTAGATAGCGCCACCACGGACTGTTGATTTACCTTCCAACTTGTTGTCGTTCCAAATAATGTAAACACAAAACCGGATAATGACTTCCTTGTATCTACATTCCCTGCATAATCCGCATCTACATAACCCTCTAAAGCGTCTTCACCTTGAGCTGCCTTTGTGTATCTCAAACTGCCTTTCAAAGATCCGTTCAGATATCTCAAAACCCACTTCAAAGCTTCCAATGTGCTTGACCCGGATTTGCCATAAACCGACTCACTATGCTAACCGCATATGCCAAGTCCATCCTACTACAAACCATGCCATACATGATGCTTCCCACTCCACTAGCATATGGAGTAGTGTCCATCTTCCTCCTTTCCTCTTCGGTGTTAGGAGCTTGAGTAATCGAAAGCTTTGTGTGATGACCCAAAGGAGTGCTAACCAGTTTAGCTTCGTGTATCCTAAACCGCTCCACCACTTTCTTCAAGTACGCATGCTGAGATAAGAACAACTCACCCTTTTTCCGGTCCCTCACGATATCTATTCCAAGTATCCTCTTCGCAACCCCAAGATCCTTTATCTCAAATTCAGAATTTAGCTTCTCCTTGAGCATACAAATCTCCTCCTTGCTAGAACTTGCCATTAAGATATCATCCACATAGAGAAGTAAGTAGAGAACACATTTCTCTCCTTTCTTCAGTATGTATACACAACTATCGTACCCACTTCTCACAAAACCCGTGCTCAAGAAAAATTCATCAAACCGTCGATACCATTGACGAGGGCTCTGTTTCAACCCATAAAGTGATTTTCTCAAAAGACACACCTTTGACTTGTCCTCTACAAACCCTTTCGGTTGTTGCATGTAGATTGTCTCTTCTAGGTCTCCATGTAAGAATGCAGTCTTGATGTCCATTTGCTCCAACTCAAGATCGTACTGGTTAACAATCGCCATTAGGACCCTTATGGAACAATGCTTAACCACGGGTGAAAATATCTCATTGTAATCAATCCCTTCCACCTGTGTAAAGCCCTTGGCCAGAAGTCTTGCTTTATACCTTGGTTCTTTAATCCCCAGAATGCCTTCCTTCTTCTTGAAGATCCATTTGCATCTAACTACCCTTTGCTTTTTTCGGTAGCTCCACAAGCCTCCAAGTCTGGTTCTTCTCCAATGAATTCATTTCTTCATTCACTGCTTGTAACCGCTTCTGACTCTCTTTACTCTTCATTGCCTCCCTGAATGTCTTCAGTTCTGAGTCTTGAATCTCTTTAGCTGCATTTAGAGCATAACAAATAAGATCAGCATACCTGTACCTCTTCGGTGCTATAATTTCCCTCCTTTCCCTATTGTAGTACCCTAATTTTGTCCGGCCTTTTTAATTTTTATTATTTTTATTAGTAGTAGTAACAATAAATATAAGTAATATTTTAGGTTTTATAATAAAAGAGAAAAGGAAAGATGGATAAGGAAAATGGATTTTTCTTATTTAAGTAGAGGTGTGCAAAAAAATAAATATGGGTGGTGCATATAGCAGCATAATCCAAATCCAGCCCAACAATCCTTTTATTTCCTGCACCCTTTTTCTTCTATGACACACTCCAGCGCCCTTTGCTTCCTCCCTATTACTGCGTGCACCCCCCGCGTTTTTTTTCCACACCCTGTGCGCGTTGCCCCTCACTTACGCAGCCCAGCCCAATTACACGCCCAGTCCTTTCCTCTCTTTAACCTAAAAATCTCTAACCCTAACGCACACAGCCTCACAATCCCCTCATCACTCCCTTCTCTCTCGCCGCAGCGCCGCAGCAGCACCCAAACCATCCTCACCATCAACCTCATCTTCATCCTCCATCATCCTCATCCTTCCCTTCTCCATCCTTCCCTTCTCCTTAACCCTAACGCCGCGTCGTCCCCCTCATCCTTCCCTTCTCCATCCTTCCCTTCTCCTTAACCCTAACGCCGCGTAATCCCCATTTCCTTCTTTTTCTCTCCAATCCCAACCCTAAAAAAGGCACAATTCCAGCGCCGCTCCCTCCCCTTCATCCCTCACTAAACCCTAATTCTCCTCTCACCTCATCTCTTTCTCGTCCCCTTTTCTCGCCCCAAATCCCGTCCACCATCATCTCCAAACGAGATCCTCACCAAAAAGGGAGTATATGTTCCCTTTCTTTCCTTTTATCTCTTTATTTCTTCTTTTTTTTATTTTATTAAATTCAAAAATATTCAAAAATTAGGTTTTCCAATGTTTCCTATAAAAATAAAATATTGGTGGCGGCTCCATTTAATTTTTAGGGTGGTTGTCACAGCTGGCGACTCCACTGGGGACTTTAGAGAGTTAGGCCTTAAAATTGTTTGAATTAATTTGTTTGCCTATTAAATGATTTATTTCCCTTTTCTTTCTTTTATTCTTATCTTTGATTTAGTTGTTTTAATTTTGATTTATTCTATTTATTTCACATGTATATATGAACTTTAGGATAGCCACCTTGTATATAAATGTATTTGTTAATTTATTTTGCAGCGGGTAGTATTTTAGGTTATTGCTCCTTCACACACTTCACTTTACACACTTTATGTACACACACTTTAAGTGGGTGCCCTATACCCGGGCCCGAGTGAACCTTAAGTTAGGAGAGACTGTGTAATGGGTGCTCTGCTGGACGTACGGCCAGTAGGTTCCTATGAAGGCCTCACCTAGAGTTTGGCTCATTTGAAAAAAAACCATCCTTTAATAATATACTTATTATTGGTGGTAACATTTTCAAATGGGACCCTTGGCTCTAGGGACCTTTTTAGATTAATATCTTAAATCCACCCAATGGAAAGACACTTAATATAAACCCTAGATCCTTTTAAGGAGTTACCGGCCCATATCACAAAAGGAGCATACCTTGTCTCATTTTCCCATCTTCCACGTGACCAAAAGTCGTATGACCTAAGATCTTAAGAAATACCGGCCTACATCACAAGGGGCATACTCTACCTGTTTTTCCATCATCCATTTATTTTTCATTCACATTTCAAAAGTGTGAAAAATAATAAATGATATTTTTCTCCAAAAATATTATTTGTTGTTCTTCTTTACAAAAAAAAAAACATAGTTTAAAAAAATACTTTCCCCTTCCATTCCTTTTTCCCTCTAAATAAAATAAATAAATTTTCAAAAAAAGCATTTTCTCTTTTTAGCAACATCATTGCATTCATTTTATTTTTTGTAAAAAAAAACGAAACAAAAAATAGAAAAATATCTCTCCATTATCCATCATATTATTTTGCATAAAATGTACATAAAAAACATTCATGACATGCATAATCATGGCACATACATAACATAACTCATTTTTTTTCACTACAGAAAATAGATACAAATAAGCTTTCCCTGCATCCCTACCGGACTCGAGCCCAATCTAGACTCATGGATTTGTTGGAACAGAATCAACAAGCGATGAGAGAAGAGCTTGACCAAATCAATGGTAAGATAGACAAATTATTTGACCTTCTGCAGAACTTGGATCCAAAATTGACCACTGAGAAGAACCATTCCATCAGCACTAATGAGTATCGAGAGGCTTCCAATGGCCCATCAAGAGACTCCCTAGATCAGAAGAGACTCCAAATTATGGAAGATAGGCTGAAAGCCATTGAAGGGGCAAATCATATTGGGTTCAAAGCTTCAGAAGTATGTTTGGTCCCTGACGTGGTGATCCCTCCAAAATTCAAAGTTCCTGAGTTTGTCAAGTATGATGGCTTAACTTGTCCAAAAAGCCACCTCATCATGTACTGCCGGAAGATGGCACTCTGCTCCAGCAATGATAAGCTCTTAATCCACTTCTTCCAAGAGAGCCTTACAGGGGCATCCCTACGCTGGTATATGCAGTTAGAGCAGGGCAAAATCAACTCCTGGAATGATTTGGCCAAAGCTTTCATCAATCAGTATAAGTACAATATGGACATGGCTCCTGGCCGCTCCCAGTTGCAAACCATGATAAAAGGGGGCAACAAAAGCTTCAAGGAGTATGCCCGAAGATGGAGAGGGATTGCAGCCCAAGTGGAACCTCCACTATCTGAGAAAGAGATGGTCACCATGTTCATTGACATACTTCAACAACCCTTCTATGATCTGATGATGAGAAATGTCTCTTCAAGCTTCTCAGACCTTGTTGTTGTCGGAGAAAGAGTGGAAGCCGGGATAATAAGCGGAAGGATTGGCAACCACAACATTCAACAACCATCGCGCAGTATGAGCCAAGAGATGGAAGAAGAAACAAGTGACGCTCATCACAACATGTATCGAGGCAAAGGCCATCCCGTTAAGAATTGTTGGGCTTTGATCAACGCCAAGTGATAAAACTTCAAGGAATAGCCCTGTTTAAGCAACCTTCATTTATTTTTATGCTTTGCCCAAAGCCCTGGGGCATATCTTGTAAAGGGCTCATTATGTTCTCATCTTTTCATCAATAAAACTGCAATTTGAATTTTTTCATTTTTTTTATGGTAAAGCAAATGCACAAGTTATCAAAAGTTAAGTTTTGTGAAGATGTGAGCAATGAGATTTTGAGATGAGGTTTGGCCGTCTTTCTCTATCCACAAATACAAAAAGTACTTATCCATTGCTACCCCTTTTGAGCCTAAAACGAAATTTTCTTTCAAATACCCTGAATAAGGATCGTTCATACAATAAAGAATAGCACAAGTCTTCAATCAACTTTGTCCTCTCAGAAAGAAGAAGAGCAAAGTAAGCAATAAAGTATCAAAGGCAATTTAAAGAAATATCAAAAACGTGTCAAAGACACTTGCGAAGATCAAAAGAAAACCGCAAAAGCGAAACAAATATGCTAGCAACCAATGAAGTGCATCTTTAGACTAAAGATCCTTATTTCCATAAACCCTTAAACACTTTTTGGGCCTGAAATATCCTTTCTTTCATAACCCTTAACCCCTGGCCACGTTACAACCCTAATAAAGTCAATTCTGATCAAAGTCAAATTGCTCATATTTTCTCAAAACTTGATTTTTGAAGGAGGAGATCCATATAAACTCCTCAGTGCAGTTGTTTTACCTAAAAAAAAGAAGAATATAAAATAAAATGCTCGCTAGGCTGAAAACTCGCAAAGAGCGGCCTAGGCAAAAGTTAGGGTCAAATTTACAAACATGTCCACCCAGATTGGACCTCATAGATATAAACCAAGAAGCTAGGGGCAAAAGCTGTGCCCATCATCTACAAGCTTCGCATTCAAGATTTCATTCCAATTTCAGAACTACACAAGATGATCTGTCTCTCAACATAGATCTTTCCCATCATGGCTGAACGAAGGCCAAAAGGACACTGAAAAGTCTCTATGGATCAAAGTTTTCAATCTAATCCTTCCCAAGGCATCCAAGCATGAAGGTGAAAATTTGAAGATCCACAAGATGATTTGTCAAGTGGCAAACTTGCAAACCTGGTGCAGTACAAAGTCAAACAATCGGACAAGCAATCGTAAATTCATCATCCCACGAGTCTGGGGGCAGAGTCCTCAAAGGAATTCAGGGAAATAAAAAAGATTGAAAACAATAATAAAGTTCATGCATAGCATATCATTCATCGCATCTAGCATGATCATCATTACTTCTGGGCCTCAGACCCACTTTCAAAATCATTCCTCTAAAAAACATCATTTCATGCATAACATACCATTCATTGCATCTTGCATGATCACCAATACTTTTGGGTCCACGACCCACCTTAAAAAATCACCATTTGCTCCAAAAAAAAAACATTTCTCTAAGAATAATAACATTCATGCATGGCATATCATTCATTGCATCCTGCATGACCATCAAAATTTTTGGGTCCATTGACCCACCCTCAAATATTACATACAGTTGGTCTGTTGTTACTCGGTAAGAACTAGTACTCAGCCTACCCGATCTCTTTATTAGCAAGAATTAGGAACCTGTCCTATACCTTGCTGGGAATCTAACCCACCACCTCGGGAATCTGACCCGAATCCATATTGAGTGACAGAGAAGCTCATACCACGGACATTCCTTAAAGTAAGGTAACCAATCCGCACCTATTAACAAGCGTTAAGAATCTGACTTACCCTCGTTGGGAATCTGACCCAAAATTTGTGACGAGTGACGAAGAAGCTCGCACCCCAGGCTTTCCCTAAGTAGAGAAGTAGTCAAAACCAATTTTGTAAGAGCTAGGAACCAAGCCTACGCCTTACCGGAAATTCACCAGGAAACCGAACCTGGAATCTCCCACCAATTTTGTAAGAGCTAGTCATACCTATGCCTTACTAGGAATTCACCAGGAAACCGAACCTGGAATCTCCAACCAATTTTGTAAGAGCTAGTCATACCTATGCCTTACTAGGAATTCACCAGGAAACCGAACCTGGAATCTCCAACCAATTTTGTAAGAGCTAGTCATAACTAGGCCTTACCAGGAATTCACCAGGAAACCGAACCTGGAATCTCTCACCAATTTTGTAAGAGTTAGGAGTCATACCTATGCCTTACTAGGAATTCACCAGGAAACCGAACCTGGAATCTCCTACCAATTTTGTAAGAGCTAGTCATACCTATGCCTTACTAGGAATTCACCAGGAAACCAAACCTGGAATCTCCAACCAATTTAGTAAGGGCTAGTCATAACTATGCCTTACTAGGAGTTCACCAGGAAACTAAACCTGGAATCTCCAACCAATTTTGTAAGAGCTAGTCATAACTAGGCCTTATCGAGAATTCACTAGGAATTGAACCTAGAATCTCTCACCAATTTTGTTAGAGCTAGGAATCAGACCTATGCCTTACCAAGAATTCACTAGGAATCGAACCTAGAATCTCTCACCAATATTGTGAGGATTAGGAACCAGACCTATGCCTTACCGAGAATTCACTAGGAATCGAACCTAGAATCTCTCACCAATTTTGTTAGAGCTAGGAATCAAACCTATGCCTTACCGAGAATTCACTAGGAATCGAACCTAGAATCTCTCACCAATATTGTGAGGATTAAGAACCAGACCTATGCCTTACCGAGAATTCACTAGGAATCAAACCTAGAATCTCTCACCAATTTTGTAAGAGCTAGGAACCAAACCTATGCCTTACCAAGAATTCACTAGGAATCGAACCTAGAATCTCTCACCAATTTTGTAAGAGTTAGGAACTAAAACCTATGCCTTACCGGGAATTCATTAGGAATCAGACCTAGAATCCCAAAGCAAAGTCGGGAGCCAATCCCGCAATCCCAAACCACCAACGTCGGGAGCCAATCTCGCAATCTCAAACCACTTATTGCGGACAAAATCAGAGTCCTTTATCCTTAATTACCATTTACAACGAATGCACGAAGACCTTCGAGTAAAATGTAATTAAGGAGGGGCAGCTGTAGTACCCTAATTTTGTCCGGGCTTTTTAATTTTTATTATTTTTATTAGTAGTAGTAATAATAAATATAAGTAATATTTTAGGTTTTATAATAAAAGAGAAAAGGAAAGAATGGTAAGGAAAATGGATTTTTCTTATTTAAGTAGAGGTGTGCAAAAAAATAAATATGGGTGGTGCATATAGCAACATGATCCAAATCCAGCCCAACAATCTTTTTATTTCCTGCACCCCTTTTCTTCTATGACACACTCCAGCGCCCTTTGCTTCCTCCCTATTACTGCGTACACCCCCCGCGTTTTTTTTTCCACACCCTGTGCGCGTTGCCCCTCACTTACGTAGCCCAGCCCAATTACACGCCCAGTCCTTTCCTCTCTTTAACCTAAAAATCTCTAACCCTAATGCACACAGCCTCACAATCCCCTCATCACTCCCTTCTCTCTCGCTGCAGCGCCGCAGCAGCACCCAAACCATCCTCACCATCAACCTCATCTTCATCCTCCATCATCCTCATCCTTCCCTTCTCCATCCTTCCCTTCTCCTTAACCCTAACGCTGGCCGTCCCCTCATCCTTCCCTCCTCCATCCTTCCCTTCTCCTTAACCCTAACGCCGCGTAATCCCCATTTCCTTCTTTTTCTCTCCAATCCCAACCCTAAAAAAGGCACAATTCCAGCGCCGCTCCCTCCCCTTCATCCCTCACTAAACCCTAATTCTCCTCTCACCTCATCTCTTTCTCGTCCCCTTTTCTCGCCCCAAATCCCGTCCACCATCATCTCCAAACGAGATCCTCACCAAAAAGGGAGTATTTGTTCCCTTTCTTTCCTTTTATCTCTTTATTTCTTCTTTTTGTTTTTTATTTTTTTAATTTTTTTTGAACTAATCTGATTCTAAATTTTCGCAGGACTGAGGCTATAAAAGCCAAAGAAAGCTGAATAGAACGAGGGACCAGAGAGAAAAAAACGAGAGAGAACCAAAAGACCAAGAGACAGAAAAAGAGAAGCAGACGCAAGGAGAAGGGGGCTGAACGAACAGAGCCAAGAGAAGGAGACTGAGCCTGTGAGATCCCCCCTAGAACCAAATTAAAACACCATTAGTTTAGGTTTCTTCTGAATCCTTTCTTTTTGTTTTCTGGAAATTTCCAGGGAAGTTTCAAATCAGGTTCCCTCATTTCCTCTATCTTTGCATTTCCTGTTTCCTTTTCTTACCATGGCTGTGTAACAGAATAGTATTTTGGACTGAATAATCTGATATAGAATGCGTATGATTCCTTCTTCCCATTTTTTTGCATTATTTTGTTGCTGTTATTATTTGTTGATTAAGTTGAAGTTGGCTGAAACGATTTGAGATTAGGGTTTGGCCTTCCAATGGGGCCAAACCCTAAATAGGGACTGAATTGCAATTATATGATAAAAGGGGACTAAACCGCAAATACGTTATAAAAAGGACTGAATTATAAATATGTGATAAAAAGGATCAATTTATAATTATTATATTAAAATAGGACTTGAAAGCAAATAAATTAAAAAATCTTCCTTTCTTTAATTTTCTGCTCATGTGCGTTTAGGGTTTGGCCTTCCAACGGGGCCAAACTTTGAATAGGGACTTATTTGCAATTTACTCTTTTTTGTAAATAGTTAGAATTAAATAAAGATGATTAAGGGTATAAAAGCAAAATAAAAAAAAACTTCTCTTATCTGTATTTTATTAACATAATTAATTTATATTCTTTTAGGTTTTATTTTATTTTGTTACGTTAAGGAGTAAAAAATGTTTCTTGTAGAATACTTGAGTTTTCTTTCAAAATCTCCTTTAATATTTTTGTAACATGATAGTTGGTAAACTTATATTTCTTTTCAGAAAAATTCATAAAGGGAATTAATTTTTTTAAAAGGCAAACAATTTTTTAGAAACAATTAACGGGTACCATTTTTTTAAATGGGCGCGTAAGGGTGCTAATCCTTCCTTGCGCGTAACCAACTCCCGAACCCGTTTCTGGTTCAAAGACTTTTTATTTTATTTTATTAAATTCAAAAATATTCAAAAATTAGGTTTTCCAATGATTCCTATAAAAATAAAATATTGGTGGCGGCTCCATTTAATTTTTAGGGTGGTTGTCACACCTATCTCTTGCCAACTGATAGCCAAGATCCACTATCTGTTGTCTTCCTCTAGAACCCGATGGTGGAGGACTATCCTCCATGTCATCCTTGGTCTACTAGTGGTAGGCTCCACCTCAAACTAAGTTTTATCCACCTCCGCTTCTAAGTTACTATTCCCCTGGTCTTTGCACATCATCCCCATGCGGGTCTCATCGAATGTGACATCCCTGCTTATTATAAATTTTGATCCTCCAGGCTCCATCTTTCACAGCATATATCCCTTCACACCCTCCAGATAACCGATGAAGATACACTTCACAGCTCTAGCCTCATTAAACTGCTCTGAAATAAACTTCAGGTCATTGTCAGTCCTTAAAACCTTTAGTTTAGTTCCGATTTGATTTTCTATAAGAGTGTGCCATTCCTTAAACTTTTGGAAAGTGTCACTTTTATTTTTCAAAATATAGACCCACACTCTTCTAGAGAAATCATTCAATCATGGTGAGAAAATAGGAACCCCCTCTATGAGTTGTCACTCTTGAAGGACCCTAAAGGTCCGAGTGCACATACTCAAAGGTTCTACTAGAGTTATGCATGCCACTTCCAAACTTAACCCTATGTTGTTTTCCTAGTATGCAATTATCACAAAACTCTAGTTTATCCAATTTATCACCACTTAACAAACCTTGTTTTGCTAGTTCAACTAAACCTTTCTCATTAACATGCCCTAACCTTAAATGCCATAGCTTGGTTTTATCATGAGGAGTTTGACTAACTACTGATGCATCTGCAATAATAGTAGAACCATCAAGTATGTACAAACCATATCTCTTAGTTCCTTTAGCAATTATCAATGCACCATTCGAAATCTTAATCATGTCATATTCAATCCTAGTGCTATAGCCTAATCCATCAAACATGCTTATAGATAAAAGATTTCGTTTGAGTTCGAGAACATACCTCACATCTTGTAATAGGAATTCGCGGTTGTCAAACATCTTTAGACGAATGAAATCCATACCTTGTACCTTACACGCTTTGTTGTTACCAAGGCGAACGACTCCACCTTCTTTAAGCTCCAAGGTCTCAAAGTATTCCTTCCTATGACACATGTAATAAGAACACCCGGAGCCCATGACCCAATTCTTCTCCGTTTCCAAACTCGTAACCACTAGAGCCCCCGCACTCTCATAACCATCCTCTGAAGCAATCGCTACTTCCACGGAATCACCCTTGCCCCCCTTCTCGGGACAATCTTTCTTAAAATAATTGATCTTGTGACAATTAAAGCATTTGTACTTTGCCTTATTGTTCCCCTTTGACTTGGATTTAGACCTAGATTTCTTCCCTTTATTATTTCCTCTACTCTCACTTCTTTCTCTTGACACATTTAAGCCTTCACCACTATCTTCCACCTTCAAGTCTTGAAGCTTGGTTAGCTCCTTGGTCCTTATGGATGATTGGACCTCCTCTAAGGTAATAGTTGACTCCTTCCCATAAAGGAGTGCATCCTTAAAATGTTCAAAGGACCTAGGTAATGCATTCAATAAGAGTAAAGTCTTATCCTCATCATCGAGCTTCATATCTATGCTTTGTAAGTCATCAAGAATCTTGTTGAATTCCGTCAATTGATCCACAATCGGTTTTGTCTCTACCATTCTAAACGATTAGAGATGTTGTTTCAAGTATAACCTATGAGCCATAGATTTGGTCATATACGACGATTCCAATTTGGCCCACATTTCCGCAGCCGTTTTATCCCGTGTAACTTCCTCAACGCCTTGTCCCCAAGGCACAAGATAATAGCGCTTCGTGCCTTATCTATCATCTCCTTCTTTTCCGTTTGTGACAAAGTGGCTGGCATCTTTACCTCACCCTTTAAGGCATCCACACATTTCTATTGTATCAAGATTGCTTCCGTCTTCACTCTCCACAACCCGAAATCGTTGTTTCTCGAGAATTTTTTGATGTCCCATTTAGTACCCATGGTACACAATTGCAATATTCGTCCCGTCCCCACAGACAACGCCACTTGTTGGTGTTCAAACAAGAATTGGAACAAAAAACAATAGCAACCAAAAAACCAAACAATCCAGCAGTCCAAGAATCAACCAAGAATAAATTCTAACAAGTGCAAATTGAAACCCTAAAGCAATCAAACAAATCAAAGAGAGAGTAGAGGAAATAACACTGCAATTGTTGACGCCGTTCGGACCCAAAAAGATGATCTACATCTACGGGAGAAAGCAGCCCTCCATATCCACTAGCTTCATGAGTTATTACACCAAGAAATTACAATTGAATAATCCCCAATCCCCTCTATTGTTCAATATGAACAATATCAAGATCCTCACACAATGTAATCTCTCAATCACACATGAACAAACCCTCAAGGTTTACAAATTGAAAACCCTAAGCCCCAAAGTGTATGAATTTGTTTCCCAAACCCTAAAATCTCACAAAAACGCTCCAAGATCGTGATCTCCCCGTTTTTGCAGAATTTTGCAATCTGCAAATATATACTCGTGATTCTGAACTTCATGAATCGATCCACTAATGATTGTGAATCGATTCAATTCATTAAAACCAGCATTCTGCATTCCTTGAATCGATTCACAGATTCGACTTCCTATGGAAGAATTCGATTCATGACCTTGAACCGAATGGTGAATCGATTCACCACTACTAACTTCGATTCACAGAGAACTTGCAACAGCTCCTACGCCCGGAACCACACATGATTCGATTCACACTACCTGTTGTTTACTGCAATTTTTGGTCTAATGGGAAATTGTCTGACAAATCCAAAACGAAACAAATGATTTTTTTCAAACGATGTAAGTCCTACAAGTTACGCGGTAATCTCGTCAAATGAGGGGTTTCGCGTCTAGAATCAGTGGTTTTTCAAGGAATCAACTTAGTCGAACGAGGCCAAGGATTCTACCAGAATCAATGTGAGGTTCAACTCGATAGTTATGCCAAGGACACTCTCGTCGAGTTGACGGTTATGGAAATTGAGAGGGAAAATGGTTTTAATGGGAGTTTAAGAAATGGATATGAGATGAAATACGAAGTTGAAAACGAAGAGCACAGAATGGGTTTATTTTTGGGTTTTTTATATTTTGAAAGACTAAAAGTAAAGGAGAAAGCCAGTAAAACTGGGCAGAAGGTAAATTGCATGAAAAGTAAAGAAAGTTTGAAAGAAAAATGCAGAAAGTTAAAGTGCAGAAATGTAGAAGTTGCGAGAATTTAAATGCAGAAAAGTAAATGTGCATGAAGGTAAAGTGCAAGAAAAGATAAATTTGCATGAATGTAAAACTGCATTGAATGAGATGTAGGGAATTCAATCAAGTATCTAACCCCTATTACATAGTTCGACCTTCTATTTATAGAAAAATGTAAAATAATTGACACATTATCTGCTTGACACGTGTACAGTGGATGTGCGTGTATGTCTTATAGTTACATTATGCTAACTCTATTCGATATATTCTAATTAGGCATCTAACTACCACTAATAGGCACTGGGCCAGTCTTGACAAGCCTTCGCTGGCTTCGACAGTACTCCATTCGTCAAGGCAGGTCAGTTCGACTATATTTGGCGCTTCTTCAAAAATTTCGCTAAGTCTTCAAGGCCTGGCAAATACTTTGACTATTTCGAACTTGCGTACTTAGATGAAGCCTGCCAATTTCAATCTTTGACACTTCCTTCGCCTTGTCGAATTATTACTAATCCTTCAGTCTTCTAAACTTAGCTTATTTCTTATTTTCTTCTTTGGAATTGTGCTCTTTACTCGTCGGACTCTTGGCGTATCGCCGAGAATCCAAATTAGAAATTTGGCACCCAACAAATGCCCCCCCAAGTTTTAGTTTTTGACGGCCCGGAGAAAGATCGAAACTTAGTGGTTTCTGAATTTTTTGCATAACTGCCACCCATTACCTCCATCACTTCTGTCCCATCACCACATTTTCCAACGTAACAAGCTCATGATGGTCTAAGTGGGTTATGTCAAACCAACGCCTTTATATAGTTCTTGCCACCAAAATTTCTTCTCTCTATTTCCATTATTCATCTTCTCCATATCTCTCCGTCTTTCCAACTTCTGTAGCTCTGTTTCTCAAAGTCTCTTCACCCATGGCTTCATCGAGTAATGCAGCTCCCAACATTCAAAAAGTCATACAGAATCCAACTCTGGAGGACTCAAATTTATGGCAAAAATCTAAGGTAATGTACCATTTCGTACTTGAATCCGACCCGGTGGATCCTCCTCATGCTTATTTGGGTCCTTGCTTTTCTTCTGAAACTGACCTTGATGAGTTCAGGGATTCTTTTTCGAACACAAAAGATGTTACTAACATCCTAGTCTCATCCTCCGTCTTGCCCATTCACCCCTTTTTCAAAAGCTCCGGGCTTTTTAGAACTCTGCCTAACCCTTCCAAAGTTGACGGGTACCTTGCTTGGCTTGATAGGGTTGAAAATGCTAAGACTAAAGCTTGGCAAGACTTAGGTATTTATGACCTGGTCCAGCTTTCCAGACATGCTGTCAAACTAGATGCTGCTATGATTGGCGCATCAATTTTCTTTTGGAACAAAACCATAAAAACCTTCTAGTTACCTTATGGTATGATGACTCCTACCTTGTTCGACATTGCTGCCATCACGGGTCTCGAACCAAATAGTGAATTCATTCATCCATTTATGGCCATTGATAACATTATTGACACTTACAATGGGGCTCCTGTTGCATTTTACAAGTTCATACATCATCACAGAGGCCAAGACGACACTGTCACTGACATGGAACATGTTGCTTTCCTTTTACTGTGGTTATCAGCCTTCGTCCTCTGCTCCAAGAATGTTCAAGTCTCCAAGTCTTACTTGGTTCTAGCCAATCTACTTCACCAAAATAATTATGTCTGTTTGAATTCTTTCATTTTGGCTAACTTGTACAAGAGCTTAGGTATTTTGCATGATTCTGTTGTTACCGGGGCCAAAAGTCCTCAAGGTGGCCCCTTTTGGCTTTTCTAATTATGGTTCAATGCAGTTTTGTCAAGCAGGTTGTCTTATTCTCCTCCTGAGAAACTTTCATTTGCTACTTATGGTCCTTCTCTCTGCTATTACTCCAATGAGATCCCTAATGAAGTAGATAGCTTCAAATATTTCTTTAAGCTTTTCCATTCATTAGACGCCAATGATTTGACCATCAACTTCGCTCTTTTCGTCGAACGTCGACATGGCCCAAAATGGTTTACTCAAGAAATTATCACTGACGAACCTGACATTGATGTACCTTGGTCTCATTTCCTTGCTTGCCAAATTTTTCCTTCCAGTCTACCTGCGATGAATGATGGTGCTCTTTATGTGTACCTTCCAAACTGCATGGCCGGTCAATTTGGGTTAGTTCAATGTGTTCCTGCCCCTTTTTTAAATCTTGTCTAAGAACATTACATTCAGGATCTCAATTTGTCACCCGACAACATTGAGCATTGTCGAAAGAAAAACAGGATTAGGTGAATCAAGGTTGATCTTGTCCCTTACACATCGATTCATGCTGTGAGCGAAAGCTTTACAACTTGGTGGCAAAGTTACTTTCATGTTTATACTTTCTTTTCCAGGACACTACACCCGATGCCTTAGAATCTCTGATACTTCCTGTGACATCCTGATTTTCAATAATTTTAGAATGATGATTAAATAATAGTTGGATATTAAAACCCTAGTTACAATTAAATTGGACTTAAAAATGATTCATAAGAGGGCTAGAATACTCTAGAATAACATGGAACAACCTAGAACCTCCTAGAGGGGCAAAAACGAAACATTACTATTTAAGGACCGTCGCAACGCGACAGAGAAAACGAAGGAAACCGTCGCGACGCGATCAAGGTCGGTGGTTAAGTCGGTGATCAGCACCACGGATCTCATGACACGTGTCCATCTCGCAATGCGATGAACGATTGTGTCTTGGACCATCGCGACGCGACGGGACCAATTTTTGCCTATAAATAGAGCTCGTCCCTCTCCATTCTACCAAGCCCTTCAATTGAGCCATTAAAGTATGAAGAAGGCAGCTTGGAGAAGGAAAAGTAGCGGGACATGGGTGACACGAGCGACAGCGATCTTCTAAGCCAGGTAAGGGGGAATATACCTTAATCTTTAGGAAAAATAGGTAGTAGAGTAGGACTGTTAGCATGAGTAGGGGACCTTAACCCTACTAGGGGTTAATAGTAGCAACACCTCAGGAGAGGGTTTGTGGTGTACGGTGGCTAAGGATATTCACCGTAGACCTATCAACCAACATAGGTTGTGTTTATTTGGTAAATTTATGAGATTAGTAGACAGTCGCTTCTGCGACGTTAGAAGTAATTTATATGCTATTAGGTATAATAAATGATGGTTAATAATATTCTGATATATGTCTGATATTTATGTGATAATTGTGTGTGATCTATGTGAGTCTTGAGTCCAATGCGTGGTCGTAGTGTCAAGGGTGACACCCTCTAGTTAGAGGTCTACGAATCCCTAGATGGTAATAGCAAGTATTACCATCGGTGCCCTGTTGTTAGTAGTGATAGCCGGGTTAGTGTACTCGAGGTTGGTGTAACAAGGTATAGACGAAATGGTAATGAGATAGTCGGTGGCCTTGAGGGATATGTACGTGACCAAGACCTTGAGGGGTATGTACTCAGTCTTTCCGACGAGGCTCTCCATGCCCGTACCAAAGGTACGGAGTAGTTTGGGATAAGTCGGTGACCTTAAGGGGTATGTACTCGGTCATCTGGACGAGTCTCCAGGACTCCACGTCTGACAGGTGGACAATCTTGATCATTCCTGTTATGGGAATGTCGTCCTTGTGCACGAGATGAAACCTTACTCTGGTAATTAGATATGGTAGTATGGGATGCCATAACCGATAATCAGAGATGGTAGCGTATCAGGATATGTTCCAGGAACAACCAACTTAAGTCTCGTTCCTGTGCCCTGAGACTGGTGATCGGTCTAGGGAGAAGGGCGTTAATGGCCCAATATATTCAGCGAACTGTGATCTGGGTCTGTAAGGCCGGTGATCAGCCTAAAGGACCGGTGTTACGTGTCAGCCTCTGGACAGTAGAGCTGGTGATCAGCTGAATGTCCAGTGGTCTAGGTCTGTAGAGCTGGTGATCAGCTAAAGGACCTATGACACATGTCAGTCTGTGATATCCGAGTATGATGTGGTTTGTGACCGTGTGGTCAGGTTTATCAGTATGACGTATCGGTGTAGCCTGGTCTGTGATCGTGTACTCAGGAGTCTGAGTCTATGACATCTGTGGTAATAGGCATGGTGATGATTGTGATGTTTTGATGTTTATCCTGTTGTGTGTTGAGCAGAGCATGATATCAGTCTCTTTGCTATGTTGTTTTCCTGCTAGCTGGTGATTAATGAGTGTCTTACCCCTTTGTTTTCTGTGTTTTTCATATTATATGATGTGGATAGCAGGTGGATAAGAAGTTTAAGTACTTAAAGCCTGGGAAGTAGTGTTGCATCACGACCACTATGTCCTGTTGCGTACTCCGATGTTGAATGGAAGATGTGTTGTTACTGAGTCAGGATAAAGTGACGCCGGGCTCGGCGGGGTGTTACACTTCCTCTCCACGTCCTCCAAAAGATTCAAAGGTAAAATTTGGTAGCATCAACTAGTTGTTCTGTAAAGGCAAAAACAAATCACCTCTTGTCATTTTGACAGGTGAATGGAAAATCCTCCCAGGAGGCTGCCTCTAAGCTGATAACTTTGGTAGAAGCATCCCTTGATGTTGGTCCGACAACTAATCCACCAGATCATGCGATGGTCGAATCTGAACATGTTCAGACTCTTGAGGTAACATCTCAATTTTACATTTGGTCCATTGAATCAATTTTGTTATTGACCATAGAACAACTCTTTCCAGGATGCCCAAGGCATGGATATCGACAAACACATTACTGACGACAATGCACCACCTCCATCTCCAAAATCAAGCACTTCCTGCTAGTTCAATCTTGTCAATGGCATCTCCTACTTCTCCTATTTTGAACAAACAAAATCCTGTTGATCCTCAGGATTCTGAGAAGGTAATTATTTTGGTAGCAGCTCAAGAAGATACAACTATGGATCAAATTTTTGTTGAACTGACTCCTGCAAATGCTCAGTCTGCTCTTGAGCCTAACCCTGTGTCAGAAAACAACCAACAAGTGGGTGAAGTCGATTCAGTAAATGAGCTCATTAGCATTCTTTCAGGATCAAGTCACATGAGTTCTTCCATTTCTGAGCGCTCTTCGATGGCCACTGGTCAAGATTATGATTCCGCGGCTTTGGAAATCTTGGCCAACCTTCAAGAAATGCTCTGCATTCCCTTTGACACTTTCTACTTTGATATCAAGGCCATTGAAAAATTCATTGGCCTTGTCGAAGACTTGATTCTTCTTCACAAACACCTTCCTTCTCCTTGTCGAGCCAAGTATGTTATATTTAATGAGTTTGCCAAGGAGCTTAAACATAAGGCCAACCTCTTACATGGAGGAATCCCACCCTTCTTGAAGGCTGATGAGGAGAAAAACCGTCTGATGGAAGAGCTTCAAAATTTCAAAGCTGTCAAAGAGACTAGGGCCAAGAAACAGGATGCTGACAAAGTTGAAAAGGAAGTGTTGAAACTTGAGAAGGAGCTGGCGGCCTCCAAGGCTAAGTTACAACAACTTGATGAAGAAATGGCCTCATACGCAAAAAACCAATCTGATCTGGACAACACCATTGTTGACTTGCATGTTGGGACCTATCACGTTGTCGAAACCATTCGCAACTTGCAGACTAGCTATTCGACGGCCATGGCTGACAAAATTGACTTGGAGAACGTTTGGGACCATTTGAAGACTTTGTAATTTATTTTCTGTCTAGCACTTTTTTTTATATTGCCAAACATGTCAATTCAGTCTTCGACTAATGCTTTTATGAATATCGAACTGTTTTATGCTTCTCTTGTCCCATCAAACATCTTTTCAGCACGTTTTTCTTTCAAGTCAACGTAAAATCAACTATTAATTGCTTCGTCGTTTCCCAAAGCATCATTGATTAGACTTTAAACTTAAAAAACGACATCTAGGCCCAACCAAGGTAGACAAGAGCGAGATCCTACGTAGGAGCGGGGAGGGTCATAGATGCGTAAAACGTGGGTTCGTAACATGGTTTGTAAGTTCCTACCAAAATTATTAAAATTCATTTTAATATAAATATATGAAAATATACATAAATAATTTCTATTATATAAACAATATATGTATATGTTTACAAGTAATTATATTTTTTAAACAATATATGTTTATACTAGTTTAAACAAATAAATTAAATGAATTTTATGTAGTTTTTTTAGCAAAAATGAATTTTATATAGTTAAAAGTTAAAACACATATATTGGTGTTAAAAAAAAAGAACCTCTGCCTATTACTATTGGGCCTATTTAAAGGCCCAATACCAAACCCTAATCCATGTAAGTCGCCGCTTCTGCTTCTTCCTCCTTCGTTAATGCTTATTCCTCCTCGTCATCCGTTCATTGCTTCTTCTTCCTCCTCATCCTACTTCTTCTCGAACCATCGCACCCAGTCGAAGGGGGCACCGTTGCAGACGCAGGGAGAGGCGAATGTGAAAGGGAGAGGGAGAGCTCAGAGTTGTGCTCGCAGGGAGAGGGAGAGCTGCGCGATATTTAGGGTTTTTTCTCCCCCAAATCTGAGTTTTATAAGAAGTCGGGTCGCGAACCCAACCCAGTAACACCAAAAGCTGTGATTTTGGGTTTTTGCAGGATCGCGATCTCGTCCGCTCCTGCGCGCTAGCTCGTCGCTCTCTCCCGCCGGCTCATCGCTCCCTCCCGCATCCCTGCAAATTACCAAAACCTACGCCCCGGATCACGATCTTGTCTACCATGGGCCCAACTCTTGGCCTATAAATAGCAAATGGCACTTGATGCCATCTTGCCATATTCATGTTCTTTTCTTTCCTCCTCTCTCTGCAACTTCTCCTATAACCAGTTAAACACTCTGTTCAAGCTCCTTCAGCAAAAATGCAGATCTGGGGAACATGTTTGAATGGGCTTTCTTTGCTCAATCTTCCTTGGAAACCTTGCTTAGCAACCTACCCCTTTTACTAAAAAGTCTCTGTCTTGACAGTGACATCGGCTTTAGGTTTTGGTAATTTGCCTAAGTTCTATCAATGAGTTTTGGTAAGTTGCCTAATGTAACTTATCGAGCTCATTGAACTAGGCGAGAAAGGGAAAAGCCTGGGTCAGTCTAGTTTTCTTTATTTTTGTGCTTCCTCACATCTCGTGTTCAAAGTTTCAAGTGAAGGTTGGCAAAATTTAGAAACTGGAGAGACTATGGTGTGTCTAGGCCTATTGTCAAACGGATTTTAGGTATTCACGACCACCACTCTTTTGACTTCAGCTCTTTTCACTTCTCAACGAGTATATGACACCCCTCCTCCTCATCTTTAAGATCTATAACTTCAATGTTCCGTCGAGAGGGTGTCCTTGCTTTGAAGCATCTCATTCAACCAGGCGCTTGTCACCACGTTTCACTCAATGCATTTGTCAGGGAGAATGTTTCTGCTCTTGATGCTTCTCAGCAATTTAGAACCTGACTATGGTGAAGCTACTACTTGCTTTCCTTTATTTGCGTGTAACAGCCTAGTATTAGGAATAACTTGGTCATTTTGATGTTTCTAGGCTTATAGCCAATTCGGCAATGTATTTGTAACTTGCCAAATGGCCTATGAATAAAGATTTCACTTTTTATTTTATGTCTGAATTTTTACTTCGCACATTGTCGGCCTATATGGCTTCAAATACTTGTCATTAATGGACTTAATTCTTAAACCAGAATTTACGTTGACAAATGCAAAGCATTACCAGAATAAACTTGTGTAACTTTAAATGGTTCTTCCCATTTGGGAGACCATTTGCCCAATTCTCGACAGGACTTATCCATGGGCAAAATAACTTTCAAACTAAATAATTGACATTAAAGGACTTGTACTTCACTTTATTGACGTAAAATTTGGCTATCCTTTCTTTTTATCTAACCAAGTTTTCTAATGCAATTAAACTATCATCATACAATTCATTTACTTCGTCGAACATTGAATTCCAATATTGCTCAATAGGCAAGTCATCTTGCTTCAATATGCAAATTGACTCAAGGTTAATTTCGACAGGCAACATTGCATCATGTCCATATACTAACTTATATGGTGTAGTGCCTGTTGATTCTATTGGTGAGTTTCTACATGACCATAAGATTTGCTCAAGTGTGTTATGTCAAATTCTGGGATACCTTCCAATATGCTTTTTTATTAAACCAATTATGATCTTTGCTTGAGGATAATATGGAGTAGACGTTAGCATTTTGATTCCCCTGGACTCAGCATAATCTAACACCTTTCGCCCAATAAATATTGACCCTTGGTCAAACTATGTGTTTGCCTCTTGTTAGTGTTTGAGTTATTCCAAATCGACAAACTATGTGTCTTTCGACGAAGTCAATAACATCTTGTTGAGTGACTTCTTTCAAGGCAACAGTCTCAACCCACTTAGTAAAATAATCGACTCCGACCTTGATGTACTTATGGCCTTTTGATGAAGTGGGGTGGATCTGGCCAATGATGTCTAATGCCCAACCTCTAAAAGGCCAAGGTTTGACATTAGAATGCAACTCACTGACAAGGACATTTTGTATATAGCCATGTTTTTTACATTCTTTATGGGATTTGGCAAACATTATACAGTCGCTCACCAATGTTAGCCAGTAATACCTTTGACGTCTTAAAATCCACTTCATTTTATCACCTGCCTAATGAGCTCCACAAATTCCTTCATGGACTTCAGACAAAGCCAAATAAGCTTCTTCTTGGCTCAAACAAGTTTCCATATTGTTGTCAACTGATTTTCTGTATAATGCTCCAGCCAATAGTACAAATTTTGATGCTTGGTACTTGAGCTTCCTATCAACATTTTGACTAGGATTCTCCAAGTATTGTATGATTGGCTTTCTCCAATCATTTTGTGTTGATTGGTCAATCTGCAAAACATCTCTTTCTTTTAAAGGGTAAAGGAGTTCTCTAATTTCTGCCAAATCGTTCAAGACTTCTGGCGAAATTTTATAACCAAAGGCTATTTGAGCCAATTCGTTTGCCTCTTGATTCAACTCCCTTAGGATGTGTTCGACAATCACATCATCGAACTTTTTTAATAACTTGGTCGCCACTGTGCAATATTCAACCAAGCTATGGCTTACGCATTTATATACTTGGGTTAACTGTTGAATTACTAATAGTGAATCCTCAAATATATGAATGTTGCGTGCCTTTAATTCCAACAGTATTCTAATCTAACAATTAAGGCTTCATATTCAGCCTCATTATTTGAACAAGCATACTTAATTTCAAACATGAACTTAGTTGGAATTTCTCGCGAGGATACTATCAATATCCTAACTCCAACACCATTCTGATGCCTTGAACCATCAAAATACAAGCGCCAAGGTTTGAGTTCGACGAACTCAACAGGATCGACTACATCCAAAGATGGGTTATCCGCTAAGAAATCTGCTATTGCTTAGCCCTTAACAGTTTTCATTGGAACATATTGTAATGAAAATTCAGATAAAGCAAATGTCCATTTTCCTATTCGTCCATTGAGAAGACGCATAGACAACATATATTTTATTACATTTGTCTTAGACATAACCATTACATTACAAGGCATCATGTAATAATTGAGTTTTGTACATGAAAAATACAGTGCTAAACATAATCTCTCTATGACACTATATCTCTTTTCAGCATCATTAAGGACCCTACTAAGATAATAAACGGCTCTTTCAACATTATTTTCATCTTCCTGAGCCAGTAAACTACCTATAGTGTCTTTTGATGCCGAAATATACAACTTCAACGGTCTACCAGGCACTGGTGGCATCATGACCGGTGGATTTACTAAGTATTGCTTGAGTTGGTCAAAGGCTTCTTGATGACAAGATTCCCAGACAAACTGTTGTTCTGCCTTCAACTTGACCAGTGGTGAAAACACCCTAGTCCTACTTGACAAGTTGGAAATAAACCTTCTTAGGAAATTCACTTTCCCTAAGAAAGACTGAAGCTATTTCTTGTTGGTTGGTGGTGATGCTTCTATGACTGCCTTGACTTTATTCTTGTCGAGCTCAATTCCCTTCTTATGAACCAAGAATCCTAGGAACTTAGCGGCTGACACACCGAACCCACATTTCTCTGGATTCATCTTCAAACTATGTCTCCTCATTCTGTCGAAGGCTTGTCATAAGTGATCCAAGTGCTCCTCTTTATTTCTTGACTTGACAATCACGTCATCAATATACACCTCCATGAATTTACCAATTACTTCATGGAAAATAGTATTCATGGCGTGTTGGTAAGTGGCTCCGGCATTAATTCTTCAACCCAAAACGCATGACCACCCATTCATATGTCCCAATTGAGTTAGGACACCTGAAGGCAGTTTTAGACACGTCCTCTTCAGCTATGAAAATTTGGTTATAGCCATCATGACCATCCATGAAACTTAGGAATTCATGCCCCAACGTAGCATCGACAAGTATTTCCACCATATGCATGGGGTATTCGTCCTTTGGGTTGCCTCATTTAGATTTCTAAAATCTATGCAAACTCTCATCTTCCCATTTTTCTTCAATACAGAGACTATAATAGACAACCATTGCACATACCTAGTTGTTCTAATGAATCCTGCCTTAAGCAAATGCTCTACTTCTTCTTTGATCTTTAGTACCACTTCAGGAGCAAATCTCCTATTCACTTTCTTGACAGACTTGCTTCCTTCTTTCAACGGCAGTCTATGTTTGACCAAGTCCCTGCTCAAACCAGGCATTTCATGATACTCCCAAGCAAAATGGTCTTTGTATTCTTTGATAATCTCTATTATCTGATTTCTGAATTCCTTTGACAGAAAAGAACTTATGTAGATTGGTCTCTTTTTATACTTATCTCCTAGGTCAATTTCTTCCAAAGGGTCTTCAACCTCGACACTGATCTTGTCATCGAGTCCTTTCTCAAAACCTAAAGGGCCATCATCTATTACGCAATCTGCAATACGCCTTTGAAAGCATATTCTTCACTGTCGGCCTCATTGGGCGACAGGCCTTATTGCTTGGGGCTAAACATCTCCACTTGGTCGTGACTCGGCCTTGGCTATGATTCTTACTCCAAATTGCTCCGTAAGTGCATTTGTCTAGTGCTTCTCTGTCAACTATCATGTTCACTACTGTGATGGGCTTCACCTGTGGAGCATATAACTTGAAATCCACGTGCATCTGTTACAAGTAGCATCGGGTATCATCAGCGTCTATTATTTCCACTTCTCCTTGAGCATTCCAAATGATCATCTTCTGATATACAGTAGAAGGAATGGCTCCAACTACGTGAATCCAATCTCTTCCAAGCAAGACATTGTAACTTGACTTTGTTGGAATGACCACAAACAAGGTTAGTCTAGTAACTGACCCCACTTAAATGTTAATAATAGCTATCCCATCAGAAGCAGAGGTTTTGCCACTGAAGTCGGATACCACCATATCCGTCGGAATAAGATCAGTTTCATTTTTGCCTAGCTTTTTGAACATAGCATGAGGCATGATGCTGATAGACGCTCCACCATCAACCAATACTCTGTCGGTTGGCCTTCTTTCCAACATAACTTTTATGTGACGTGGTCGAAGGTATGCTTTTTCTTCTCTGGATGGTTGCTCAAAGCGTGCACAGTTGTCAAAGATAGTGACATGGTTTTCTTCCCAGTACACCCAATCATCAGAAAGACCATCCAAATTTTCCTCACCATCACCCAGAATAGGACACTCATAATATCCTTCAAATTCTTCTGGCAAAATTGAGACATAGTTCACATGCATCCTGGTGCTTTTTTTTCTGCCTCTTCATCCTCATCTTGGTAACCAGGCTCTAACTTTAAGTACTCCTTGTCAACCAATTCATCTCCTAATCCTGCCTCCCCCATGGCCATGACAATATCATCTAAATCTGCTTCTAGATCGACATTGTCTTCAAAGACTTCATCATCAAGTCCTATGGGATCATCTGGATCGTCAAGAGCTGTGATGACTTCATCGACTGATAAATCTATATTAACCTGACAATTGGCCATGAAGTCCATTTGGTCGAGTTCAGTATCAGTATCATTGAGAATGATGTTAAGAGTCTTTTCTGATGCAGTTTCCACATCCATCTTGTCTATTGGTGCTTGATTAGCTGAACTTCCTTGCTTCTTCACCATTCTCTCAGCAGCCACTAAACCAATAGACCATGGCTTCTTTGGTCGAATGTTGCTAGTTTCCCTTACTGGAGACCGGACTTGCTCAGCCTTGCCATAGTATCTTGCATTTCCTTTGACAACCTGACTCTGAAACTTAGGCTTTGTTTCAGTTTTGTCTGAGTTTTTGACAATAACACTTTTCAACTTGCGGTCAACTGGCAATGTACGATCTTGAGTCGACTATGCTTGAGCTTCTTGTATCTTCTTCTTTTGGATATGCCTTTGCCTTTGACGTCTTTGTTTCTGACTTTTCGACAAAAGTGACTGTCCAGTGGTCTTAGACAGATTTGACTGGCTTACTTTGACCTTGTCAACTACCTTGCCCCTTTTGTAATCTTCGTCCCAAAATAGCTGTTTGGTTCTTACAGTACTCTTCTTGGCCTTATCTCTTATGTCAGGGCTTCTGGCCATTCCAGAGTTCTTAAGCCATTTGTTTACAGCAATATCGGCAGGAGGTTTTCTGGTCTTGAGCATTTGGCTTCTTCCGGTTGACTCTCTAATAGGCTTAGGTGACCATTCTCTCCTGTTCATTCTAGCGCTGCTGCTTGATGCAGATATTGATGGGGAGAATGGTGTTCGTCGAACAGCATCCCTGTATTTACCAGGAATCTTGCTGTCAACTCTCTTCTACAGTTGTCTTTGTTTTGCAGCCGCATCATCAAAGTGCACTGTCAAGTGTCTCATGTCTGTTGAAGATAACCAATGGACTTGGCATAAAAGATTGGGTCATGTCAACTTGAGATTGATCTCAAAGTTGAACAAGCATAGTCTTGTTAAAGGCTTACCAAATCTTAGATTCCAATCTGACGCTCTCTGTGAGGCATGTCAAAGAGGAAAACAAGTTAAAAATTCTTTTCATTCTAAAAATGTTGTTTCAACCTCTAGACCACTTGAGCTTTTGCATCGTGATCTTTTTAGTCCAACAAGGACAGCCTCTTTGACTGAAAAGAAACATGGGTTAGTCATTGTTGATGATTTTACTAGATGGACATGGGTTAGATTCCTTACCCATAAGGATGAGTCATTCAAGGTGTTCTCTATTTTCTATAAATCAGTTCAAAATGAAAAAGGAATTTCTATTTCTTCAATTAGAAGTGATCATGGGGGAGAATTTGAAAATGAAAGCTTTCAAAAATTTTGTGAAGAAAATGGCATCTCCCACAATTTCTCCTCTCCTAGAACACCATAACAAAATGGTGTTGTAGAAAGGAAAATAGGTCCCTACAAGAAATGGTCAGGACCATGATCAATGAAGCTGATATTGCAAAACATTTTTGGGCAGAAGCAGTAAACACAACTTGTTATATTCAAAACAGAGTCTTTATTAGACCTATTTTGAAGAAGACTCCATATGAACTGTGAAAGGGTAGGAAACCCAACACATCTTGAATACTAAGAATCAATTTAGTAAGTTTGATTCCAAAACTGACAAAGGTATCTTTTTTGGATACTCTAAAAGATATAAAGCTTTTAGAAAATACAATAAAGAAACTTTGATAGTGGAAGAATCCATTCATGTCAAGTTTGATGACAAGAAGCCCGGCACTGCCATGTCAGAGCTAGGTGAGTTATTTTCAGGTTTAGATATTGGTGGTACAACAAATAGTGAACCTGCATCTTCAGCGTCCGGTGGTGACAGCCAGACACAGGATTCTACTCAGGCAGAAGCTGAAGCCAGAAAGAGTTGGAGATACAAAACTAATCACCCTAAGGATCAAATCATAGGAGAACCTGAAAACAGAGTGAGAACAAGATCCTTTTTCAAAGAGCATGCAGAACTTGCATTACTCTCTGAGATGGAATCTAAAATGATTGATCAAGAATTGGAAGATAAAGGTTGGATTCTGGCTATGCAAGAAGAGTTGAATCAGTTCCAAAGAAATGATGTTTGGAAGTTAGTCACTCTACCAGAAGATAAGCAAGCTATTGGTACTAAATGGGTATTTAGAAACAAGCTTGATGAAGATGGTAAGGTAGTGAGAAACAAAGCAAGGTTGGTTGCTCAAGGTTACTCACAAGAAGAAGGTATAGATTTTGTTGAAACCTTTGCACTTGTTGAAAGGTTAGAAGCAATTCGCATTTTATTTTCATTTGCTGCACACCATGAGATAATTCTTTATCAAATGGATGTGAAAAGTGCTTTCTTGAATGTTTTTATAACTGAGGAAGTCTATGTGAAACAACCTCCTGGATTTGAAGACATTGAATTTCCTGAACATGTCTTTAAGCTTAAAAGGGCTCTATATGGTCTTAAGCAAGTTCCCAGAGCTTAGTATGATAGATTGAGTTCCTTTTTAATGGAAAATGGTTTTACTAGATGTCAAGTAGACACTACTCTATTTAGAAAAATATCAAACAAGCATTTTATACTTGTTCAAGTATATGTTGATGATATCATTTTTGGAGCTACTAATGAAAGCCTTTGCAAAGAATTTTCTAAGTTAATGCAGGCTGAATTTGAGATGAGCATGATGAGAGAATTGAAGTTCTTCCTTGGAATTCAAATCAAGCAATGCAATGATGGCATCTATATACATCAAAGCAAATACATCAATGAATTGCTCAAGAAATTCAAGATGGTTGATTGCAAGCCAATGTGCACACCTATGCATCCCACTTGTATTCTAAGTAAAGATGAAACTGGTAAGAAGGTAGATCAGAAAATACACAGAGGTATGATTGGATCTCTACTTTATCTTACTTATTCAAGACTTGATATTATGTTTAGCGTCTACCTGTGTGCTAGGTTTCAATCTGATCCTAGAGAATCACACTTGAGTGTTGTTAAAAGAATATTTAGATATTTACAAGGATCTACTAATCTTAGTTTGCTTTATAAGAAATCAAAAGATTACAAGTTAGTAGGATTTTGTGATGTTGATTTTGCTGGAGACCGAATTGAAAGAAAGAGCACAAGTGGAGGTTGTCAATTCCTTAGAGCAAATCTTGTGTCTTGATCAAGCAAAAGATGAAGCACCATTGCACTCTACACAGCAGAAGTTGAATACATATCAGCAGCAAGTTGTAGTTCTCAACTTCTGTGGATGAAATATCAACTTGAAGACTATTTGATAAAAGAGAGTAACATTCCTATCTTTTGTGATAATACATCTTTAATTTTCCTTACTAAGAATGCAATACTGTATTCTAGAGCAAAGCACATTGAGATTGAGCATCACTTCATAAGAGACTATGTTCAGAAGGGTGTACTTGAAATTAAGTTTGTAGACACTGATTATCAATGGGCTGACATTTTCACAAAATCCTTTGCTCAATATAAATTCAATTTTATAAGAAGAAATTTAAATTTTCATCTTATAGAAGAATGATTAATCTCAGCGTCTTGTGAAATGTATTATTCTGCATCTGGTATGACATAAGTATTCACACGTGTAAGCATATAATATGTCATTCACATTGCATAACTCAGCATCTGGTGCACTCATTGCGTGCACCAGGGTACACACGTGTCGCATACGTGTGTGATTGAAGCATCTCATCACACCTATTGAGTCATGATTAAATTTGTGTTCTCAATAAAAAATCTTTTTCTTGATTTACTTTATTTTGACAACTGCATTTAATGCAAAACGAATCTTTTATTTTTATTTTCTTTTTTATTTAATTTTATTAAGGAAATGTGAAGCGGTTTTGAAAAAGCATTGTACTATTCTTTCAAAACTTGCCCACTACTCCACTATCTCTCTCACTTCCTTCGTACACTCTGTTTTTTCGCGAAAAACTGTTTTCCCTCCTTCTCTTTGTTCGCTCTCTCTGAAAACCCTAAACCTCCATCACCTGTTCCTCTACTGTAACCATGACTGATGTTGGAATTTGGGAAGACAATGCTATCTACAACACTATGTCAGAAGGAAAAGTCTTAATTGAAAATATGATTGATTTGATGAATTTCAAGCCTTATGGTTTTGATTTCAATG
Organism: Calophaca sinica; assembly: GCA_037113605.1. Lineage (NCBI taxonomy): Eukaryota > Viridiplantae > Streptophyta > Magnoliopsida > Fabales > Fabaceae > Calophaca > Calophaca sinica. The sequence continues at coordinate 16,839,935 of CM073737.1, forward strand.
ACGGATTAGAGGCTATGGATTAGTCAAACTACTTTGTTTAGGAACCAATTGAAGTTCTTGTCACTGCTATTAAGGAACTCTGGGGAAACATTCTTTTGTTCAAGGGAGGCATTATCGAAGGCTGTGTCAAAGGTTATAAAATGGTGTTTACTGTGAACAGTATTGCTAACATTATTAAGTGTCCATGTGAAGGAATCAGTTTCTATACTGGTTGGGAAAAAAGCCTTCAATGGAATGGAAAATGTAAATGAGGCTCTGTTTGAAAATTATCGATAGTTGAAGGAATCCGGGGAATCTCCATCTACTAAGAATCTAAAGAGTCACTACAGGGTGCTTCACAAGATAATCGCCAAGAGTCTCATTCTGAAGGCTGGGTCTAGTGATGTTGTGAACTATGAACAAAAGTTCATAATGAGAAACTACATGGCTGGTCACAAGATAAATCTGCCTAGATTGATCTACAACAATCAGGTCAATGCAATTGTAAGTTCGAGGAAGGTTTCTGATGAAGTGAAACAAATCTACAAGAGCATTACTTACGGTGTTCTTCTTATTGAGATTATGATTAAAGAAGGAATTGTAAGAAAGCTTGGAGCTTTGCAAGGGAAAGAAAGGGAAAAATATTCTGGAAGAGGTGCTATTATTCTTCCTGATGTTTTTATAGTCAACAGTTTAGGAAGAATGAATCTAGTTACTGGGGAAATGATCAAGCAAGCGAAACTAGAGCAGGAAGAAGTAGCTGATGCTACTATTGGTGAAGTCATGAAGAAATCCACCAGAAGCTCTGTATCTGGTGTAAAGAGAACTAGTAAGTCTCCAGCCAAGGAGACAAGGAGCAAGAAACAGAAGGTGCCTCCTGCACCGGGAAGGAAAGATGAACCAGAAGATGATGAGGATAGAGTCCCCATCAGAAACATCTTGGAGAAGAAGAGAAAAGCAGAAGCTGAAAAGCCAATCTCAGCATCTGACCCTAGAAAGCAAGCTCCTCTACCTCCTCCTCATGTTGTTGCCCCTGAAGGCAAGAAAAGGAGATTGTGTAGGCTCTCTGAGAAGCCTACTCCCAAGGTACTGGACTTCACTGTTGATGATTCCATTATTTCATTTGGTTCTGATGATCCTATAACAGCACCACCACTCTCTGCTTCATCACCACAAACTCACTCTACACAACCTCCACCCACCAAACCACAATCCTCCAAAAGAACCACAAAATCCAAATCACAAGCCATTACCCTTATCACTCAACAACCACCACTTCCTCCATATTACCAAAACAAATCCGTTATACCCTACATCACCCCCTCAGGAACTATTTCCTGGTACTTGGGGAACCATTCACCCAAACCTACCCAAATGTTAGCCCCACCTAAAACACTTACATTACCCAAATCATAATCCTCTACCTCCTAAAACACATCCCTCACCTAACATACAGCCACATTTTCCTCATACCCCTTCAATCAGTTGTTTAAAGTCACTCCATTCAAACCTAAAACCTACAAAGTCAAAGTCACCTCCACTCCTACTTCCACTTCTTCATCTACTCCATCATCTGAACCCACATCAGATACCACTTATTTTGGTGCTTACAAGTCTATGCTGAAGCCTAAGAGACCAGTGCCCATCAGAGAAAAAGAGTATCGTTCTGTATATAATCATCCTTCTCTTTGCCATTTGAAGACGTTTACTTCAAGTGTAGCTAGACTGGAAATTGCTCCATTCAGCTACAATGACACTCTGCAAATGACAGGTTGAGACCTCCTCCAAACCATGGAATTATTCCACTGTCATTTGACCTCTCTCAGAATCTACCACAAAATGAACCTCTCACTCTGGAAGAGTGTGGAAGGTGGATTACTGATGAAGAAATGGCTTTTATGAACCATTGCCTGGAGATGAAGAGGCATGAATTGGTTCTTCTGAACAAAGATCCCTCTCTGGCCGCTGTCAAGATTGTGCCTGACAGGCAAAGATGGCTTTCTTGGTTGGTCCCTGAAAAGAGAAAAGGAAAACCTCCTCCAAGACTTCCCTCAATAATGACGATCAAGGAGTTTGAAGAAGCTCCCAAAGAATATGAAACCACTTTCTTTTCATTAGAGAAAGTTAGTGATTTGACTGAAAACCATGCTATGGAAGTATATCACACATGGCTGGCAAGGAACTCTAATGATACTGGCTCTTCAGGTTGCTGTGATGCAGAGAAGGCCACTTTTGAAACCGTTGGGTCAATCAACAGAGTCTGGGACACGAATCATGCCATTCTGCACTTTGATGATATACTGCAGTGTTCTGTCATTAGGCCTCATAGTGCTTTGAAACTGAAAAAATAATAGGAAGCAATTAGTGAACAACTTGAAGTTGCATTCAATTGGAAACAAATGGCACTGCATTGGAAAGACAAAGCTCTTCTACCTCGTCTGAAGCCAGTTGCTCAAGACGTAGAAGATAAGGAAAATCTAAGAAGAATTTATTTGTTTGAGAATTATGTCCTTAACACCTACCTTGCAGAAGCAGAAGATGCTCTGAGAAAAAATATATCAGACGCTGAGCTTGCCAAATTTGATGAATATGTTGATGATCTATTCAAGCATAGGGAAACTGTGTTTCTGAGTATGGTTTACCATGAAGAATTGGAGTATAGATGGAAAGAGAATTTGGAATTTGAGAGACGAAGCTTAGAAGATTGATCAAATGGTGTCTACCAAATGATGATTTCTTTCTGAAGGCTAAGGAGAAAAAGGAAAGAAGACTGAGACTACCACAAGGAGATCTTATGGAACATCAGAAGATGACTACTAAGAGATGGTTGTAACATCCCAGATTTTTAAGAAAAGTGATTTTAACAATAAAATTCGGAATACTCGATAAATAAGTCAGAGAGATTGATCACCTCGATGATTTACTGAGAGTACGGGAAATAATTTTGAGCTATTTTGAATAATTTATTTATTATAAATAAACATTATTCATGAGGTCAATTCAAATTAATAGACTGCGTAGACGTATGCTGCTTTAATGTGAATTCATCAATTTAAACATTATACAAGTTTTCGGTGTGACGCGGTTATGCGTATTTTTGTTGACTAAGAAAATGATTGAATTAAATCAAGATGAAATTAAAGTTAAGAATTAATATTTTCTATTAATTCATGGTTCAAATCTCGTCGAAAAACTTTAACAAAATTTTGTCGCGTTTCAAATAGCCAGGTAAATTTTATCCGCATTAAAATTTAAAACGAACTCCGATTTCGATGAAAATCGAAACGTAAATTGTTGGGATTATTTTTGAGTGTTTTCACTCGTTTTATTATTTAGGATAGTTAAATAGGAGTTAATTGGTTTATTTTTAATAAATCATGGTCTGTACTCCACCATACACCACACTTATATGTTTTCCACCCTAGCACTCTCTCTATCCCCTTTTATCCCTTCCCTGCGTGAGATTTAAGGAGAAAAAAAAAAGAAAAGAAGAAAGAAAACAGAAACAGGGGAAGAAAAGGAAAGAAGAAGGAAAAAGGAAGAGAATAAGGGAGGCGCACGATGGAGGAAGGGGCAAGCATGGACGCAGCCGCGGCGACCTGAGGGCGGAGGTTTGTGGTGGTGGCGCCAAGAAGCAGAACCGCAAGCGAGAAAGGAGGAAGAAGAAACAGGACAGACCGAGAGAGAGACAGAGAGCTCGGGACCGCGAGAGAGGGAGAGAGAGAGGCAGCTTGAGGGAGAGATAGAGAAGGAGGGGGCCGAATCAGAGGAAGAATTAGAGCTAAGTTCTTGAATGAGAGGTTTGAACCAAATCATTTTTTTTTCTCTTTCCTTATTCTTTCTTAGCAGAAATCGTGGGGGTGTTTGGGTGTGTGTGGTATTGATTTTGTTGCTTAATGCTTATTTTATATCTTGTTATATGATTGATCATGACGATGGAAAAAGATGAACACATAAATCCCCCAAATTTGGAACCCTAGGGCGCTACACCTAATGGAAAGGGGTTGTGAGATTTTTCATGTGATTCATGCAATTGTTTAGTGATTCATGCTTCTTAGGTAATTCTAGTGTTGTTGTTCTTGTCAAGATTGGATTTGAAACTTGGGTTGAGTAATTTTAGTGAAACCCTTGATTTTTGAATTTGGAATTGGCCATGAATTATGTTTTGTTTTGGGTAATGAATTGTTGTTTGATGAGGGAAATGAATTGATCAAATGGTGTTGTTTAATTAGTTTGAAGTTTTGCAAATTGTTTGGAAGATGGGTGTGTAGGCCGAGAGCTATCCTAGGCTTAGGGGGGCAAAGTTTTTGTGTTCCTGGCTTTTAAATTAATTGTATTTGATTGTTGTAGAAGTTGAAGAAGTATGGAAATGATAATTTTGAACTAGAACTTTGATTGAGCAAATTTTTGATGAAAACCTATTCTTGAAAAAGGGGATTACTGGTATTTATTTGGTGAAGCATGAAATTAGTTAATAGTTCTTGGTTCTTAGCTAGTATAAGTGTTATTGTGATTGTCAAAATGGTTTGAATCAAAAAGAGCTAGAAAAACTTTATTGGAAACCTTGTCCTTGAGAGATTTCAAAAAAAATTCGGAACTTGGTTAGACTTAGTCTTGTGCAATAGTTGGTGGTTTTATGAGCATAATTGTGTATGAAACAACATTGATAATTATTTTGAGAAGATTGCAAATTGTTCCTAATTTTTGGTATAAGAGCCGCAAGCCCTTAGAAGTGAAGGGAGGAAAAATTGTTTTGTATCTCTTAGCTCATAGTAATTGAATTGATTGGACTTTGGCTTTGAATTGATTGGACTTTGGCTTTGTGAAATCAATTGTTGTCTTAGCCTATTTAATGTTGTGTTGTTGTATTATTGATAGTTTTGTAACTAGAGCATTCTTGGGCATTGTTTTAATGGAAAACTATTCTTAAAAAAAAAAGGGGGGTAATTGAAGTTGGGAGTGGAATAGGCTTGTCTTGGAAAATGGTTGTTGTTTTGTGAACAAATTAGTATGTGAATTGATGTTAGTAATCTAGTTGGAAAGTTGCAAAAAATTTTGGATCAAAGGGAGGTGTTGGCCGCGAGATCTCTAGAGCTTGGGAGGCAATTATTTTGTGTTCTTGGCTTTTAAATTAGTTGTGCAAGCTGTGTATGAGCTTTAAAAAAAATTATGGAAAAGGTTTGATTGAGTTGGACTTGTTTTGAGATTTTGAGGCTGTGAAGCACATAGGTAAATTGGGTTCCTTGAGACCTAAGAAACCAAGTGGAGCCTTGATTTAGCATTTGAGAAAAGAATTGGTTAACTGATGTTGTTTCATGCCATAAGCTTTCAAGAAAAATGATGATGTTTTATGTTTTAGTTTTTCAAGAAATGATTTCTTAATCTTTAGAATTTAATTCTTTGATTAGTTATTAATTTTTCAAGTACATGTAATTTCTTGAAACAAGTATTTCAACGTGTGTGTTTTTAGTGTAAGTGATTTGGTTGTCTAAGTGGTTTTTGGGGTTTGAGAACCTAGGAATTAGAACCAAGTCTAAGCCTAAGGGGTTATTTTGAGTGGCTTAGGATTGTACTAAGTTTTGTTGTGGTGTTAGGACTTGTGATACCCGAGTACGTGCTGCGTGAGACTGAGACGTGTGTTGACTCGAGATTTAACGACTGTGGTAAGGGCGCTTCATATTCTAATGTTATTGTTTATGTATCTATGCGTAAGGGTAACTTTAGATATTTTTAGGCTTTTTGTTATTTAAATGCTTATTTAAATACGAAGAAGTCTGAGAACTCTCTGAGTTCGAGGTTAGGGTTTCCGAACCCCTTCGTTTATTTTATTGTCGTGCGGTCGTCCATTTTCCGAGTCATTCGTGGGTGAAAACTTTGTGGTTGGTCTCCTGAACCCAACCCCCCACATTTGTGTACCTCTCTGTCAACTCCATCGAGTTGCAGAGGGATGGATTCCTTGATTTGCGTGTCAAGTATGTGATGTTTGCCGATATTATTGAGTTATGCAAATACTTAATATGTGATTGAATATATGCTGCGGATTGCTTATGCTTGTTGAATTGCGTTTCACCATGCAAATTTCTTATGTTGCTTAAATGTTGAATTGTGTTTCTTCGTATTAAGCTTGCTCTAAATTATTTGATATGCGGTCGAATAATGTTGCGTACCGCTCTTTGAATTTCGTATGCGGCGAATTGTTCATCGAGTGTGAGAGCTAGTCGTGTCGTTTTTGAACTTCGACTTGAATATCCTAGAGTAGTGGAAGAGCTCAAGGCTTCGGCCAGATGTTCAAGGGCATCGTTCCTTGTCGAGTAGTGGGTGACTTCGACCCGAATATCCTAGAGTAGTGGAAGAGCTCAAAGCTTCGGCTGGATGTTCAGGGGCGTGGTCCATTGTCGTGGCGTTGGGTAACTTCGACTTGAATCTCCTAGAGTAGTGGAAGAGCTCAAGGCTAAGGCCGGAATTCAAGGGCGTTGTTCGTTGTTCCGGAAGTTGTCGAAGTGTCTAGAGAAAATGAGTCGTGAGATGAGTCGTGAGCTGAGTCTTGAGTTGCGTCTTGAGAACTGTGTATACTGTTGGTTGCCTATTGTCATGATTGCTAATTCTTGTAATATGTCGTGTTATTACATGTTTTATTGCCGAGTGTGTTATTGAATATGTGTATCCGTCTCTTTATTTTTAAGAAGTTGACCCTTGCCAGTGGTTCTTTCAATGTAATGAATGTAACCCAGATGGCGGAGCAAGCGGAGGATTTGGAACTGCAAAGAGGAGCAGCTGAAGATAGTCGTCCAGCATTTCTACCTGTGTTATGTTGTAGAACTTACTAGTAGGCTAGTAAAGAGTATAGCTTGTCGACCAGCTATAGGATATTTGTCATTTAATTCAGTGTTGTAGTAAATCTCTGTTATGTTTCATGGCACGTTTGTTATATATGATTTGATAGAATAAATGAATGTGGTCTATGGGGTGTCTTAAATTATTTTTCGCCATGTTTCTAAAAGTCGCTGTGATGCTCTGACTACTTCTTTAAAGAACCTTTAAAAAAAATAGGACCACATTTCTCGAAAACCCTACGAGCAGAGTATTTCACCTTTCGAAAACATGTCAACTTTTGTCAGAATGTTCACTTAGTAGCACTCCGGACAAAGGTTGTTACAATAGTGGCATCAGAGCGGTTCGCTTCTAACCGGACTGTGAGATGGGTGACTATAGCTGGTCAAGTATCAGGAGGATAGAAGTTAGCCTGTTTGGAGTCAATATGTGTTTTGTTGTGAGTCGAACTATGCTTGTGTGGTTGTTCCTCAAGTGGATTAACTCTACCTGTAATTGTTTAGATTGTTCTTAATTGGAGCAATGTGTCCTGAGACACACGAAATTGTTGTGGGGTTCTAATGAGGTTGTAAAGCCTTGTGGGAATCCGACCTCTGGGACGAACGATTCTTCCTACCGAAGCGGATAGTTCGAGAAATGGATTAGAGACTTCAAATAGCCAAGCTGAGGCAGGAATTGCCTGTCAGAGATATTATTATATTTATCATCATTATTAATATTATTGCTTAGCGTGATCTTTGAAATATTAGTGGTTCTAGATATAAACCATGATGTTTGATGTTTGAAATATTTTGATACATAATACTAGATTTGAAAAGAATTGAAACTATTTCATGATTTTCTGAGTGTGACATGTTTGCCACTAACATCTGTGTTTCGTAGTAGTTTACTTTGGTACTGCTGTGAAATTATGTGATTGATTGTGTGTTGTTATTTGCGTGGGCCTATTAATATTTCCCAACGAAAATGTTAAACGCGACTACTTTTTAGCAAGCGTAGATTAATTGTCTTGTGACAACTTGATTTATGCGGGAACCATTCGACTCAATCGAATGGGAGCTGGAAAATTAGTGAGATTTGTGGGTAATAGTTTTGGTACGTGGCAAGTTGTTTAGTTGGTGTTGGGTAGTACCTAAATTGTTACCAAAACCCTATCCTGAATTTTGATCGTGGAATATTTCTTTAGAGGAGAGCCAAGTCAAGTTAATTAATTCCTTTTCATCTTTTCTTTTATTTACTTGGCCGACCACACACTTATAAAAGGGTGCAGAAGGAAATATTTTGTTTTAGTTATAGTGCTAGTAAGTGATGAAGACATTGGACCAAAAGTTTAGGAATCTTTCCCCCCTTTCTTTTGAATTTACACCAATCGTTTTCTTTTTTTAAAAAAAAAAGGGGGGGGAGAATAATTCAATTTGCATTATTGGTCTTAGTGTCGGACGTAGATTCCTTTCCTTTCCACCTATTGTATGCCACGAGCAAGTTCTGTTTAGAGGACCCCCACCATTTTCCAATTCTTTTTTTTTGTGTGACACTAAGCTCAGGGAAGGTGGGAGAGAATAATTAGTTGCATTATGGGTTTTAGTGTGGGCATAGAAAGATAGAGAGAACTTAGTTCTTTTCTTTTTTTTCTTTTGTCCACCGCGGACAAATCCAATTCCAAGGGCCCATATTTTATTCAATCTTCCCTTAAGTAGTGCTAGACCTTGGGGCATTTGAAGTGTGTGAGAAACCTGGAAATCATTTCCTTTCATTCCTTTGGTAAGCTGAAACTTTGAGAGATGTCAGGTGAGGATTGTTCTTTGTATCCTTTGTACCCTTGGGTGATGTTATGGGCGATTTCGTGGTTGGTGATCATAGCAATCCTTTTGTCTCTTCCTATCTTCAAACCGCGGGTTCCTGGAAGGTTTTAGGTGAGTGTCTTAGTTCCTTTGTTTTCATTGCTTGTATCCTTGATAATGATTTAGTTGTCAATAACTTTAAGTTTTTTTTTATGAATCTGGTTGAATTCCAATTTTTGTAATGAGAGCTTGAAAATGATTTTGTTTTATTTCGTGTAAAATAGAGTATTAGAAAACTTTTAATTTCATTACGTTCTTGTTTGTTCTCTTAGAAACTAATAAGTGGTTCTAGCATATTACTAATAATGGTTTTGTTGAAAATAGTTCCAAGTTTTAGAGAATTCTATTAAATCATAAATTGGTAGAGAAAGTTTGATTAAGTTAGAATTTTTTCTTTTAGTGTTATTTTAGTATTCCAAGACAATGAAACACCTAATGTTAAAGGGAATCCTAGTATTTCTAAACAAAGTGGAGTCTTAGGGAATGGCGTGTTTGAAATTTTTGATTCATAGTATAAGTTTTAAAACTTCAAAAATTTTGAATGAAGAAAAAAAACTTCTTGGATACTAATTGCTATTTTAAAACCCAAGGAGCACTTGCTACCTCGATAGTATTTCAAAATTTTCTGTGCTTAATTGATAGTATTTGTAATTGGACGTTTTAGAAGTTTAATAATTATTTAGAATTAAAAGTTAGTTATGAAAATTTTGAGTGAGTGTAGAAAATTTTATAGTGTTCTAAAAGGGAAAAATGACTTCGAGATTCAAGTACTTGATCGTTGAGGTAAGAAATTTTCTTAAGGAGAAACTTCGACTTAAAAGGGTTTTAAAAATAAGAAGTCATTAGGTTGTCTTAATCTTGAATTGAAGTGTGTGTAATGATTTTGAGACAATGAGAACCCAATCTCAAAGGAACTTTAGTGTCCATGAGAATGGTTGAGTCTTGACATAATGAAATTGTGTTTTATTGGTTTCTTGTATTGGTGTTACTCCTAAGAAATTGATGTTTTCCTTAGGGAAAAAAAATGTTGAATTAGAAAAGAGAAGTTCAATCTTCTGAAGTTTTAAAAGGTTTTTGTATTCTTAGTATGTGTAACCATGATTGCCTGCTAATAGGTTAGAATTATTCTCGTGGTAATAGCGCATAGCCGTAAGTTGTACCCGTGTTCGTGAGCGGGATCGTAATCGTGATCGTGGATGAGTAGATGTCGTGATCAGGGGGAAAAAATATCAGTCAGCCGCAAGGGATTCTTCGTTTACTAACTGCGCTTACTTTACGGTGTGATATGTGTATATGCCTTGTGATTGTTATTATTGCATGCTATGTTATGTAACTATAACTAATATAGTACTACATATATTAATATGTACTAAGAGTGTCCATGTGTGCAAATTATTTTATGGATTTGAGTAAAGTAATTTTTCGTATTTTACTATCCGTGTAGTTTCGAGGACAAAACTATTTTAAGGGGGATGGTATTGTAACATCCCAGATTTTTAAGAAAAGTGATTTTAACAATAAAATCCGGAATACTCGATAAATAAGTCAGAGAGATTGATCACCTCGATGATTTACTGAGAGTACGGGAAATAATTTTGAGCTATTTTGAATAATTTATTTATTATAAATAAACATTATTCATGAGGTCAATTCAAATTAATAGACAGCGTAGACGTATGCTGCTTTAATGTGAATTCATCAATTTAAACATTATACAAGTTTTCGGTGTGACGCAGTTATGCGTATTTTTGTTGACTAAGAAAATGATTGAATTAAATAAAGATGAAATTAAAGTTAAGAATTAATATTTTATATTAATTCATGGTTCAAATCTCGTCGAAAAACTTTAACAAAGTTTCGTCGCGTTTCGAATCGCCGGGTAAATTTTACCCGCATTAAAATTTAAAACGAACTCCGATTTCGATGAAAATCGAAACGTAAATTGTTGGGATTATTTTTGAGTGTTTTCACTCGTTTTATTATTTAGGATAGTTAAATAGGAGTTAATTGGTTTATTTTTAATAAATCATGGTCTGTACTCCACCATACACCACACTTATATGTTTTCCACCCTAGCACTCTCTCTATCACCTTTTATCCCTTCCCTGCGTGAGATTTAAGGAGAAAAAAAAAAGAAAAGAAGAAAGAAAACAGAAACAGGGGAAGAAAAGGAAAGAAGAAGGAAAAAGGAAGAGAATGAGGGAGGCGCACGATGGAGGAAGGGGCGAGCATGGACGCAGCCGCGGCAGCCTGAGGGCGGAGGTTCATGGTGGTGGCGCCAAGAAGCAGAACCACAAGCGAGAGAGGAGGAAGAAGAAACAGGACAGACCGAGAGAGAGACAGAGAGCTCGGGACCGCGAGAGAGGGAGAGAGAGAGGCAGCTTGAGGGAGAGATAGAGAAGGAGGGGGGCCGAATCAGAGGAAGAATTGGAGCTAAGTTCTTGAATGAGAGGTTTGAACCAAATCATTTTTTTTTCTCTTTCCTTATTCTTTCTTAGCAGAAACCGTGGGGGTGTTTGGGTGTGTGTGGTATTGATTTTGTTGCTTAATGCTTGTTTTATATCTTGTTATATGATTGATCATGATGATGGAAAAAGATGAACACAGAAATCCCCCAAATTTGGAACCCTAGGGCGCTACACCTAATGGAAAGGGGTTGTGAGATTTTTCATGTGATTCATGCAATTGTTTAGTGATTCATGCTTCTTAGGAAATTCTAGTGTTGTTGTTGTTGTTGTCAAGATTGGATTTGAAACTTGGGTTGAGTAATTTTATTGAAACCCTTGATTTTTGAATTTGGAATTGGCCATGAATTATGTTTTGTTTTGGGTAATGAATTGTTGTTTGATGAGGGAAAGGAATTGATCAAATGGTGTTGTTTAATTAGTTTGAAGTTTTGCAAATTGTTTGGAAGATAGGTGTGTAGGCCGAGAGCTATCCTAGGCTTACGGGGGAAAGTTTTTGTGTTCCTAGCTTTTAAATTAATTGTATTTGATTGTTGTAGAAGTTGAAGAAGTATGGAAATGATAATTTTGAACTAGAACTTTGATTGAGCAAATTTTTGATGAAAACCTATTCTTGAAAAAGGGGATTACTGGTATTTATTTGGTGAAGCATGAAATTAGTTAATAGTTCTTGGTTCTTAGCTAGTATAAGTGTTATTGTGATTGTCAAAATGGTTTGAATCAAAAAGAGCTAGAAAAGTTTTATTGGAAACCTTGTCCTTGAGAGATTTCAAAACATTTTTGGAACTTGGTTAGACTTAGTCTTGTGCAATAGTTGGTGGTTTTATGAGCATAATTGTGTATGAAACAACATTGATAATTATTTTGAGAAGATTGCAAATTGTTCCTAATTTTTGGTATAAGAGCCGCGAGCCCTTAGAAGTGAAGGGAGGAAAAATTGTTTTGTATCTCTTAGCTCATAGTAATTGAATTGATTGGACTTTGGCTTTGTGAAATCAATTGTTGTCTTAGCCTATTTAATGTTGTGTTGTTGTATTGATTGATAGTTTTGTAACTAGAGCATTCTTGGGCATTGTTTTAATGGAAAACTATTCTTAAAAAAAAAAGGGAGGGGGTAATTGAAGTTGGGAGTGGAATAGGCTTGTCTTGGAAAATGGTTGTTGTTTTGTGAACAAATTAGTATGTGAATTGATGTTAGTAATCTAGTTGGAAAGTTGCAAAAATTTTTGGATCAAAGGGAGGTGTTGGCCGCGAGATCTCTAGAGCTTGGGAGGCAATTATTTTGTGTTCTTGGCTTTTAAATTAGTTGTGCAAGCTGTGTATGAGCTTTAAAAAAAATTATGGAAAAGGTTTGATTGAGTTGGACTTGTTTTGAGATTTTGAGGCTGTGAAGCACATAGGTAAATTGGGTTCCTTGAGACCTAAGAAACCAAGTGGAGCCTTGATTTAGCATTTGAGAAAAGAATTGGTTAACTGATGTTGTTTCATGCCATAAGCTTTCAAGAAAAATGATGATGTTTTATGTTTTAGTTTTTCAAGAAATGATTTCTTAATCTTTAAAATTTAATTCTTTGATTAGTTATTAATTTTTCAAGTACATGTAATTTCTTGAAACAAGTATTTCAACGTGTGTGTTTTTAGTTTAAGTGATTTGGTTGTCTAAGTGGTTTTTGGGGTTTGAGAACCTAGGAATTAGAACCAAGTCTAAGCCTAAGGGGTTATTTTGAGTGGCTTAGGATTGTACTAAGTTTTGTTGTGGTGTTAGGACTTGTGATACCCGAGTTCGTGCTGCGTGAGACTGAGACGTGTGTTGACTCGAGATTTAACGACTGTGGTAAGGGCGCTTCATATTCTAATGTTATTGTTTATGTATCTATGCGTAAGGGCAACTTTAGATATTTTTAGGCTTTTTGTTATTTAAATGCTTATTTAAATACGAAGAAGTCTGGGAACTCTCCGAGTTCGAGGTTAGGGTTTTCGAACCCCTTCGTTTATTTTATTGTCGTGCGGTCGTCCATTTTCCGAGTCATTCGTGGGTGAAAACTTTGTGGTTGGTCTCCTGAACCCAACCCCCCACATTTGTGTACCTTTCTGTCAACTCCATCGAGTTGCAGAGGGATGGATTCCTTGATTTGCGTGTCAAGTATGTGATGTTTGCCGATATTATTGAGTTATGCAAATACTTAATATGTGATTGAATATATGCTGTGAATTGCTTATGCTTGTTGAATTGCGTTTCACCATGCAAATTGCTTATGTTGCTTAAATGTTGAATTGTGTTTCTTCGTATTAAGCTTGCTCTAAATTATTTGATATGCGGTCGAATAATGTTGCGTACCGCTCTTTGAATTTCGTATGCGGCGAATTGTTCATCGAGTGTGAGAGCTAGTCGTGTCGTTTTTGAACTTCGACTTGAATATCCTAGAGTAGTGGAAGAGCTCAAGGCTTCGGCCGGATGTTCAAGGGCGTCGTTCCTTGTCGAGTAGTGGGTGACTTCAACCCGAATATCCTAGAGTAGTGAAAGAGCTCAAAGCTTCGGCTGGATGTTCAGGGGTGTGGTCCATTGTCGTGGCGTTGGGTAACTTCGACTTGAATCTCCTAGAGTAGTGGAAGAGCTCAAGGCTAAGGCCGGAATTCAAGGGCGTTGTTCGTTGTTCCGGAAGTTGTCGAAGTGTCGAGAGAAAATGAGTCGTGAGATGAGTCGTGAGCTGAGTCTTGAGAGAGTCTTGAGTTGCGTCTTGAGAACTGTGTATACTGTTGGTTGCCTATTGTCATGATTGCTAATTCTTGTAATATGTCGTGTTATTACATGTTTTATTGCCGAGTGTGTTATTGAATATGTGTATCCGTCTCTTTATTTTTAAGAAGTTGACCCTTGCCAGTGTTTCTTTCAATGTAATGAATGTAACCCAGATAGCGGAGCAAGCAGAGGATTTGGAACTGCAAAGAGGAGCAGCTGAAGATAGTCGTCCAGCATTTCTACCTGTGTTATGTTGTAGAACTTACTAGTAGGCTAGTAAAGAGTATAGCTTATCGACCAGCTATAGGATATTTGTCATTTAATTCAGTGTTGTAGTAAATCTCTGTTATGTTTCATGACACGTTTATTATATATGATTTGACAGAATAAATAAATGTGGTCTATGGGGTGTCTTAAATTATTTTCCGCCATGTTTCTAAAAGTCGCTGTGATGCTCTGACTGCTTCTTTAAAGAACCTTTAAAAAAAATAGGACCACATTTCTCGAAAACCCTACGAGCAGAGTATTCCACCTTTCGGAAACATGTCAACTTTTGTCAGAATGTTCAATTAGTAGCACTCCGGAAACAGGGTGTTACAATGGTAAAGGGCTATCATTGCACAAGCTGAAAGGATTCCAGAGCCTGCTCCTCCTGTTGATAATGATGAACATGTCATCATTTCTAGAGCTCAATATGAAACCTTTATGGCTACTACTCTGCAAGTGGCTAGGTTGGAGAGTACTGTTAACTTCCTCGTGGAAAGGCTTAACCAACTCCTCCTTCCTCCACCTTAATTTTTTTTTTAAAATGTTTGTATTATTTTTGCACCTGATACAATTATCTTTTGAATGATCTGAATTTTAACTTCAAATTTTTCTCTTATTTACTTATGTTTTCTTTAACTATGATGTGTTTTACACTCTTTTTGTCTGACGACAAAAGGGGAGTAAAAGTAAGGTCTGATGAGCGCATTTTAAGTAACACATGTCATGCATCATTTATCATACATAGTATAATTGATTTGTTGCTCTGATACATATTGGTACAAGTATAACTGATACTGGTACAATGATCTCAGCATTCGCTCTACAATGATTATTTTATTATGCTCTGATAAATGTATGTATTGTGCTATCATACAAATGCCCTGTTACTTAGAAATATTTAACTATATCTGAGTATGTTGAACTCAGGGGGAGACCCTTGAAATTATTTTTGAAAATAAATTGTTCATCAACCTTGGATATTTGTCATCATAAAAAAGGGGGAGATTGTTGGAACTTAAACGATTGAGAAGTTTAGACCCTCATTAATTTTGATGAAAACAAAGTATTTACAAGATAACAATTTAACTTCTAATAAGTCTTGAAGTGTGTAGGTATTGAAATCACTCATGTTTATAACTCACTCAAGCAAGAAGAAAAAATTCACAAGAAGATGAATATATTCTTATGTGTCTGCATCTAGTTCACTCCAGCGTCTTGCTCTATGCACTCTTTGTGAGCGTTCGGTAATGTAATCTTAAGACACGTGGTAAACTCATTTGCTGCAAGTGTTCTATGGTTTCTGAGTGAGTATCCGATCTTTTAATGAATCACGTAATGGTCACGTTTATTCTCTTTACTCTCTGCTTTAAGGAACGAAATTTGAATTTGGTTTTGTGCGCTTAATTTGATGTACGAGGTATCAAATGGGACACCTTTGAAATAAGACAAATTCGTACAAGGTAATTGTGTGAAAAGCAGATAGTACAATAACGGAAAATTGTACTATTCTGATATTCTCTGAAAAGGAAGATAAGGACGTGCTTTTTCAAATTACCTCACTCAATGATTTGGAGCTGAAAATATCTGCAACGGTATTATTCTCAAAGTCCTCTATAAATACCTCAAGCTCTCCATTGAAGAAGGTCACTAGAAACGATATACTGCAAAAGCTATTACTCAAGTATGCAACCAAGTTTCTTACCAAGCTTCTAAGAACCAACACTGAACTTCAGCGTCTTATATTCTTTCTTTTAGAAAGCTATTGTTTTAAGCTTATTTTTCATCCTCTCTGTGAGAGTTATTTGATTGTATTCAAAATATCTTTGTGAAAGTTTTATTGCCTAGTAACAGGCTTGATTCCTGAAAGGCTCGATCGTACTGTGTCGTTTTGAGAAGTTAAGAGTATTGTCAAGTTTGTGACAGTAGAATACTCTTAAGAAAATTTGTAATCAGATTGATTATAGTAAAAATCCTTCAGGAACGAAGGGACTAGACGTAGCTACCAGTTTGGTGGTGAACTAGTATAAATTTCTATGTCTCTTACTTTACAGCTTTACATTTACTTTTGTCTTGCAAAGAAAAACGAGTTTTCATAAACTACAATCCAGCATCCGATAACAAACAGTTTTCAAAACAAGGTGTTTTTAACTTAAAGTTTGCGAAAAAATTTCAACACAATTCAACCCCCTTCTTGTGTTCACATTCAGAAAGAGAGCTTATTTTTTTCAGCATTAGAGAACATCTGGCTGGCAATGAGGGAGCTTATTTATACAGCACAAAGGGATAAACTACATAATAGCAAAACCTCTTACAAAGGGCCTTCCCACCCAAGGCAGTGGTAGAGCTACGACCCTGGTCCAGGGGTGCAAAAAATTTTAAAATTATACGTCATTATTGCTAAAAAAATTCTATTAACGAATTATTGCTAAAAAAAAGGACTACCAGTAGCGGTAACGAAAAGGAAAACCATAAGAATATTTTGAAACAATTCCTCTCCTCTCTAAAAAACCTCAACATTGGATAGAAGCAAAAATTAAGTTAGGAGAGATTTTGCTCCCCTCCTCTCCTGAAAATTGAACCAACCTTAAAAAATTTAAAATAATCCATACTCTCCCCTCCATTCACCTCCAACCAAACATTTGTCTGAGTGAGAGAACTGAGAGATGAAAGTGTACGAGACAGGGTGTGCAAAAATTTAAATTGAATGGGGTAAAAAAAATATAGAAATGTCAGTAAAATTTTTAAAATTAAAATTTTAGGATGTGTAAGTGCACACCTACCCTCAACTGAGTGGATCCGCCTCTGACCCAAGGTATTTATTTCATTAGCACATTGTCTACACGGGTGTCTTACAATGTAATGGTTCTTAGATATTATGGGAGTTTGTCATTAATGTAATTTGTGTTTTATACATTTGATATTATGTATGCATACTTTTGTATTTAAATATTTTGCTAATCTGATATTCGGTTTACTATACTTAATACAATAAATTTACTAAATAATCACTGGATTATAGTTGAACTAGTTGGAAATTGACATGCACAAATCATCTTCAATTGATTTCATGCTACACAATTCATGATTGATATATGACATATGGTTGTGTTTTGATTGATATAATGAAGACAACTTCAATTCTATATGCACTGATATAATCATTGGACGAGATACTCTATATATGTCCGAAGTTTATAATAGAAAATTTTGAGTATAAAGTATAACACATTTATAAGGATATGCAGGTTGATCCAACGCATTCTTAGGCCTAAAGCAAATCTTAAAGTGAGATATTTTTTTATTGAAGAAGGGAGACATTTTTAAAAACTAATAACATATTACTCTTTAATAACTAATTAATTTTGCGTGAGAGAAGATAACAAAAATCAAAAGCCTTAAAAAATGTGGCTTTTGCTAAAACAGGAATTGAACCCCATATTTTTAAGGAAAAATGTTTATTTATGATATTATTTACTAACTAATTAATATTTTTAAAATACTAATATTTAAAAAAATTAGGCCTTCACAATTTGGAGGCCTTACCCAAGGGCCGACCCTGAGATACATATGTGGCCACTGAAAATCGCTAGAAAAATTGGGGCAACACATATAATGTTTAAATTTGTTAGGATCGTTACGTCATTAATAAAAATCAAAGTGATCTATTTGAAATAAGGTTTTTGGTTAAGGATATAATCATCTTGAAAGGGTACTGCATAAATACTATAAGTAATATTACTAATTCAGTGGGTGACTAAACTAATAATAT
Organism: Calophaca sinica; assembly: GCA_037113605.1. NCBI lineage: Eukaryota > Viridiplantae > Streptophyta > Magnoliopsida > Fabales > Fabaceae > Calophaca > Calophaca sinica. Next base: position 16,857,827 of record CM073737.1, read on the forward strand.
ATGAATATGAAAGAGTAACTATGGGTTATCAATTACTATACATGGTTATGGTTATGATTCTCATTTACAGAATGTACTCTTCATCATCTTTTCATCCCCATTAGAAGAGAAATTGAAAGGTTAAACCATAGGCCAGTTTTGCAATTGGAAGGACATAAATCTATCTTCAATCTCATATTCTTCATCAAATTTATCCGAATTACTCAAGTACACTTTCATAAACTTTTATCATCATCATCATCATCATGAATTGGCATGGAGTTTTTGTTCATTTGGTAGGAAATATGTTGATTAAGTATAAATAATTAAATGTCAACGTAGTATGCCAATTTTCCTTTGTTGAATGGGTTAAATTAAAAGAGTACCAATTTTCTTTTGTCGAATGAGTTAAATGAAAAGAGTTTGATTACTGAATGACACATCTTGTTTCATCTCCTCCCGTAAACAACCATAGTTAATCTTTGTGTCTCGTCAAAAGCTTACACCATGACAACCATCTCATTACAAGACAAAAAAGATATTTGGTACGAATGAAAAATGCATCAATCCTTATACAAATTTTGTCAACCAATCCATTACATTCATTTTCTAAAACTCGTGCACATTTTATCAGTTAAGTTAATTGAAGACTCTATACTTGTATTCTTATATAACTCGGGCCCTAATATGAAATTGGTCCAACCATGGGCGTTGAGGATTTACCGGCAACAAGGGGTTGCAGCGTTTGGTGCATCGATTTCTATTCCAGGCTTGCAACGACTTTCTAATTTTGTGGTTTTTTCCCTCTTCCCTTTTTCTCATTGAGACCCACCATGACATCAACACACAAAAGGGATTAAAAAACACAAAAATATTATTTAATTTATTTAATCATCTCAAATCCTTACTATTATAACTAAGAGTGAAAATAAGTCTTACATTGCCCCCATAAACCTTTTTGTTTTTGTGAAGGCAATGTATGACCTATTTTCATTCATAATTATAATAGTGAGGGTTTGAGATGATTAAATAAATTAAATAATATTTGCATGTTCACTCATACTATTCTAATATTTGATATTTATATTCCTTCTCAAAATGATCAATCACTAAAGACTAATTTTTTTTTAATTCAAATAATAATGTAATTGATTATTTTAAAAATTCAAATAAAATTCTTTCTTATTTTTTTGACAAAAAAATATTTCTTAAATTTGATCACACATTTGTTTAATGTATTACAAAACTCAACGATACCATCACCTGGACTCCTTAATTGTGACTCAACAACTATCGGATCCACATAAGGTTGTGGGTTGTTGAGGATAATATGTAGATGATCCCTGTTCAAATATGAGTATATGACTCAGTGTATTATAATATTGGGCCATTTACATAAATTACTGGGCTACTATTCCCTTCACCCGCATGCACTCAACCAACCACCTTTCAGTTTGACAACTCGCCTTGCAAATAACGCTCCACCTAATGTTTGCATTGACGCTCGCTATGGTTGCTAGCTTCATGGGGGAAAATGCCACTATTTGAGTTATCAAAATTGTAGTGGGGGAAAGCCCCCACAATCTTGTAGGTGGGTCCGTCCTTGCCCACAACAAAAACTTTTAGTTACCATGAGAATATCTTGTAACACTACAAGAAATGCAGCGATTACCATGGGCCACAGGCCCTCAAAAACGACCAAAAACTATCGCTAATACTACATTACCGTGGGCCATTGTAACAGAGTAACTCAGGGAATGACCGAGAATTACTAAGCTTACCACAGGGATTCCAATTATGGAATAGAACCTGATGTCAGTAAACTAAAAGCAATGGAATAGTAACCAATTGCAGAAAATAACAAAGGAATAGAGAAGGGATATGTTATGATGAATGATTTGATACTTTTCTCATTATGCCACATGGCTATAAGTAATGATTGGCAATACACACCATTTTGTTACAAGAGAATATTCTAACCGCATTGATGACAACTCAGCATTCATCAAGCATGATCAATTCGAATAAGACAAAAGCTAAAACAGAAATTACATTTATTTTGTCAACTACTGAGTTATTCAACTTAAGATAGATTAGGCAATGTAACAGTAATTAGTGGTTAACTAATACTGTGACAATACCCGCCCCTCGAATCAAGCCCTTGACCTCAAGGGTGAAAGTTTGGAAAATTCTGCAATAAGTCATAATAGAACTCCCATGATGCCTTGTCAGGAGGTAAGTTCTTCCACTTGACTAGAACTTTGGTGGCAGCCCTATGTCCCCTCTTCAGCATCTTCCTATCCAAGATAAATTCAGGCTCACCCTTATCAAAAGTAGGATTTTCAGCTGTTGGTAAATTCTGAGAAGTAATTGTAGCAGGATTAACACACAGTTTCAACTGAGAAACATGAAAGGTGTGGTGGATATTCGCAGAAGCTGGCAACTCCAACTGATAAGCAGTTGCTCCAATGCGATCTAATACCTTAAAAGGGCCATAATACTTGGGGAGGAGCTTGTTGAATTGAGAATTGCGCATGGAGTGTTGTTTATAGGGCTGCAGTTTCAAATACACAAAGTCTCCTTTGGCAAAGGATCTGTCAGTCCGATGCTTGTTAGCTTGCATAGTCATGCGATTTTGTGCTCTCAGCAAATGAAACTTCAACAACTGAGTAGCAGCCTCTCTTGCAATCATAGAGCGATCAACAGTGCTGTTTGTCGACTCACTAGGCAAGTAGGGAAGGTGAATAGGAGGAATCTGCCCGTAAACAACCTCATAAGGAGTGGATTGAATGAAAGAATGGAAGTTTGTGTTGTACCACCATTCAGCCAAAGACAACCATTTAGACAAGAAGATGGTTTAGCCGAGCACATACAATGAAGATATGTCTCAAGACACTTGTTCACAACCTCAGTTTGCCCATCTGACTGAGGGTGATAAGCAGTGGATTTATTCAATGAAACCCCTTGTAATTTAAACAATTCAGTCCACACTGTGCTGAGAAATGTGGGGTCTCGATCACAAGTAATGGAGGAGGGCATCCCATGCAGCTTGAACACATGATCAAGGAACAATTGAGCCACCTCAATGGCTGTGTAAGGGTGAGACATTGGAAGAAAATGAGCATATTTGCTTAAGCGATCAACTACTACCAATATCACATGTTTGCCATTGGAAGGGGGAAGACCCTCAATAAAATCCATGCTAATAGCCCCCCAGATTCGATTAGGAATTGGAAGAGGTTGTAAAAGGCCCGGATAAGCAGCTGATTCTGACTTGCAAGTTTGACAAGTATCACATTTTCGCACATAAGCTTGAATGTCTTTGAGCATATTTTTCCAATAAAACAGTGACCTAATGCGGGCACAAGTAGAGTCCCTGCCAGAATGACCTCCAAGTGAGGAATCATGCAGCCATTTGAGTATGACATTTTTCAATGCATCATCATTGCCAACAACTAATTTACCATGTCTCCTTAATTCCTCACGAACCCAAGTAAACTTAAGGTGTGAATTTTGGTTGGCCTATAACCCAGCTATGAGCTTCTGCAATGCAGGGTCAGTAAGCCATGAATCCTTAATTTGCTGCAGTAAATCAGGTGAAGCTGTGCCCAACAGCATTGATAGTAACTCAGCAGCAGAATTCCTTGACAAGGCATCAGCAGCAACACTATGAGAGCCTTGTTTGTAATGTATCTCAAAGTCCAAACCCATAAGCTTTGCCATCAAAACCAGCTGAAAAGGAGTGTGCAGTCTTTGTTCCAAAAGATGTTTGATACTCTTTGGTCGGTTTTGATAATAAAGTGAGCATAAGCAAGATAAGTACTCCATTTTTTAATGGCATAAACAATAGCAAGTAATTCACGCTCATAAATCGACATAACTTGTTGTTTAGGGCCTAAAGATTTACTGATATAAGCAATTGGATGATGCTGCTGCATCAGAACAGCTCCAATGCCCTTACCCGAGGCATCAGTTCTCAACAACAAATGGGGCAGAAAAATTAGGAAGGGCCAATACAGGGGCAGTGATGAGAGCTTGTTTCAAAGCGTTAAAGGCATCTATTGAATCATTATTCCAACAGAAGCTCTCCTTCTTAAGCATATCAGTTAGGGGTTTAGCAATTTTACCAAAATTGCTCACAAATCTCCTATAATAGCCAGCTAGACCAAGGAAGGCCCTCAGTTGTTTAATTGTCTGAGGCTGAGACCAAGCTGCCACAGCTGAAATCTTGGCAGGATCAGTGGCAACACCTTCTTAGGAGATGATGTGGCCTAGATATTCAACCTTAGGGCAAGCAAAACTGCACTTGTCCTTGTTGAGAAACAGGTTGTGTGCTCGGGCTGTCTCAAAGATTGTTTGTAAGAGTTGCAAATGCTGGTTAATAGAGCTGCTATAAATCAAGATGTCATCAAAAAAGACTATAACAAACCTGCGAAGGAAAGGATGGAAGATAGAATTCATGAGAGCCTGAAAAGTAGCAGGGGCATTTGTGAGGCCAAAAGGCATCACAAGGTATTCGAAGTGGCCTGCATGAGTTTTAAAAGCTGTTTTGTATTCTTCACTAGCTTGCATCCGAACTTGATGATACTCGGACCTCAAATCCAATTTGGAAAAGATAGAGGCCCCATATAATTCATCCATTAGGTCTTCAATTAGAGGAATAGGATACTGGTCCTTGATTGTGTGCTGATTCAACCTTCTATAGTCAACACAAAGGCGCCAAGAATCACCTTTTTTCTTGACCAAAACAGCTGGAGAAGCAAATGGGCTGGTGTTGTGTTGGATAATGCCCTGCTACATCATATCTTCAACCAACTTATCTACCACATCTTTTTGAATGATGGAGTAGCGATAAGGCCTCAAACTGAAAAGATTTGTGCCTTCCTTTAAGGGAATAGCAAGGTCAAACCCCGGTCTTGGAGGGGGAAGTTGAGTAGGTTCCTGAAAAATGTCATGAAATTGCCCAATTAAGGCTGTAATGGCCTCGGGTACAGGGTGATTAGCAGCAGAAACAGCCAGTAATTGACAAGTGTTGTGATCAACAACAGTGTCATAGGAATTCAGTATTAAGAAGCACATTTGAGCTTCTTGTTGCAAAGCCTAGGCAAATGTTTTATTATTGATGAGCTTCACACTAGGAGTCTTGGCCTTTCTAAGTACAAACTTCTTCCCCTTAGTAGTGAATTCCATTTGGAGTTTAGAGAAATCCCAAGAATAGGCCCGAGAGAAGTAAGCCATTGAAAGCCGAAGATTAGATCATAGCATCCCAAAGGCAACACAATGACATCAGCAGTAAATGAAGTCTGCTGCAGCTGCCATGTGAAGTCTTCGCAAATGAAGGGAGCTATCAATTTGTTACCTCTACCTGTAGTAACAGTCATAGAAGAAAGTGGCTCCAATTTGCAACCCAATTTCTTGGCAACCTCAAGATCCAAGAAATTATGAGTGCTTCCACTATCCAACAAAATATGAATCATTTTTTTATTGTGCAACCCTGTTATTTTCATAGTATGGAAACTAGAATTTCCTGTCATAGCATTCAAGGAGATCAAAGGAGTGTCAACAGTAGTGTTAGAATCAGAGGGCTCAACCAGTTCAAGAACAGGACTCTGATCTTGGGGCTCAGAATCATCCCCTTCCATTTCAAGGACAAAGACTTGGGATCTTCTATGTTTCAAGTGGTGTCCCGGAGTGTATACCTTATCACAAAACATGCAAAGGCTTTTGCCTTGCGATCAGCCATATCATTTGCTTTAAAGGATCTAGGTTGTGTAGGGATTAAGGGAGCTAAGGTATTTGAAGGTGTGGGAAGGGATGTGGGGTTTGTTTTCTGGTTTGTGTTTGTGGAGTTTGTGGTTGCAGGGAAGGGTGAGGTGCTGGATTTGGATGAAAAAGGGAATTTAGAAGGAAATGTGGCACGGATAGTGGGGTTGGAAGTGGTGGATTTAGAAGCTTCAAATAGTTTGGCAAGGTTAGCCGCGTGAGCAATTGTGAGAGGTTGAAACATTTGCACATGCATTTGAGTTTCATGGGTTACTCCAGCAATAAAAATGCTGAAAAAATGTTCGGGTAAGATGGATACCTGAGTGAGGGCGAGCTCAAACGCGTCAACATACTCCTTCACCGTGTCGGTGTGCTTCACCTGGATCAGGTTTACCAATGGATCGCCATACTGAGACCAGGGAGGGGTAGATGTCGAATTTGGTGCGCATGTAATTAAGATGCCATTGGAGGGCAAAACTGTCGAGGTGAATCACCGCTAAACGGAACTTAGCCTCTTCTAATGTTTCATCGAGAGAGAAGAACTGGTTGCATTTGTACAACCATTCCTTAATTTTTGTGCCATCAAAACGAGGGAACTGGACCTTAGAAAGTCGAGTCGCGTAGGAACGTGCATTGTCAGGGCGAGGATTTTGCCGGGGACCGCCGGTGCCATTGGAGAAGTTGTCTTGCTGTTGTTGAGCAATTGATTGGGCGCAGAGCATCGTGCGGATTTCATCCATATTCGCATCAATGTTATCAAGTCTTTGATGAACTTCGTCCTGCCTGGACGTGAGTTTAGTGAGAGTAAGTTGAGAGCGAGTAGCAGTAGCCATGGTCCGAGGAAAAGGTGACTATTGATACCAATTGTAACAGAGTAACTCAGGGAATGACTGAGAATTACTAAGCTTACCATAGGGATTCCAATTATGGAATAGAACCCGATGTCAGTAAACTAAAAGCAATGGAATAGTAACCAATTACAGAAAATAACAGAGAAATAGAGAAGGGATATGTTGTGATGAATGATTTGATACTTTTCTCATTAAGCCACATGGCTATAAGTAATGATTGGCAATACACACCATTCTGTTACAAGAGAATATTCTAACTGCATTGATGACAACTTAGCATTCATCAAGCGTGATCAATTCGAATAAGACAAACGCTAAAACAGAAATTACATTTATTTTGTCAACTAGTGAGTTATTCAACTTAAGATAGATTAGGCAGTGTAACAGTAATTGGTGGTGAACTAATACTGTGACAGCCAACCGAGGGCTATGAGGCTGTAGGATACTCGATGGTAGGAAATGATTATCGTGGGTTTCTATAACAAGACCGTCGGTACTGTACTGGGACATTTTCGTAGGCCAAAACCCACGGTACGTACTGTGGCCGCAAAGGCCGCCAGTAAATACCGTGGGAAAAGACCCACAAAAATACGTGCAGATATTATAAAAAAATTGAATTTAATCAGCTTTTTACATATTAAATTCAATTATATAGTTTTCAAATTTGCAAAGTGGCCCCGAACATAGCTTGTGAATTTGCAAAGTGGTACAACTTTTTTGTTTGCATAGTTTCAAAATTTTGCGAAGTGGTACTTTTTTTAAAACTGGTACAAAATTTATTATAATTTGCAGACAATATTTATTGGAATTTTGCAAACAGGTCCACAAGTATAAAGATGACAAAAAATTATCCTGATATACAAATCCACAGAAATATCCAGAAATACAAATCCACAGAAATGCAAATCCACATATACAAATCCAAAAAAAAAATATCCTAAAAGAAAAAATACAGAAATGAAAAAGAGGAAACAAATGAACAGAGATTAAAAAAAATATATGCTATCTTAGTCTCCATTGTTGTCCAAATCTCCAACGTTGTCTGCAAAAAAAAAATGAACATCAAAATGATATTCAAACCAACAGAGAAGCGGTACGAGCATCCATCCAAACAATAGCATTGTGAAGAGGAGCACCAGTGGATTTGCTCCAAACAAGAGTTGTCTCTCTCTGATTGGTGAGACCAGTAGCCTTCAAACCCTTATCAACATTGAACCCATCAGCAGTAGCCTTATCCACAGCCTTTGTAATACACACCTTCACACTCTCCAAAATCTCCATCGGATCATGCTCCACCCACCTATAATCACCAAAACAAAAACAAACAAACCCATCAAAATTTTCAACAAAAGAACGAAACTATATGAAAAAAATCAAAGATGGGGTATGGTTGATTACCCTGCTTGTGGATAGAACTGAGTGAACTCGACCTGGTGAGATCCAATAGGACGAGCCGATTTGTCGTAGATTATGAACCTACTGATGTTGGTACCTTGGTCAATTGCACCAACGAAAACATCCTCTTTCGACATGTTTCTTAGTGATTTAGGTTAGGGTTTGAAGTGATTTAGGGTTGAGGAGGAAGGTGAAGGAGAGGCCGAGCGACGAAGAGAAAACAGAGAAGAGGGGTGGTTTCGAGAAGAGGAGAGAAAGGACAAAGAGGAAAAAAGAGACAGGGAGAGAAAGAGAGACCGTGGGGTTAGGGTTTGAAGAAACACAAGGATGAAGAAGAAGAAGACGAAGAGAGGGAGAGGGAGGCAGCCGCGAGAGAGAGCTGAGATGGAGGAGAGGCAGCCGCGAGCGAGCGAGAGCTGAGAGGGAGAGAAGAAGAGACTGAGAGAGCGAGACAGCGCCGCGAGAGTGAGGGAGAAGAGAGCTGAGCTCTCTTTTAATCTTTAGGGTTAGGTTTTTGTGGGCCGAGGTGGGCTATACCTGGGCTGGGCTGCTATTAGCACCCCCCCAGTTTTGCTATTTGTATCCCTCTTGTCCTTTATTATTATTATTATTATTATTATTATTATTATTATTATTATTCTTTTCTCTTATTTTTTACTTATTTTTTGCTTCTTTTTGTGGCCTTCTTTTTTTATTTTAAGACCAAAACTATTATTTTTTTTTTTTTAAATTTTTATATTTAATATTATTAATATAGTTAGCTAGTGGTTGGGTAGTATTTTTGAATAAAGAAAAATGCACCTTCTTATCCTTTATTAATTATTTTTTTTATTTTTCTTAATTTTTTCTCAGTGCTCAACTCTTTTTCACTATATTTTGTTATTTTTTGCCTTCCTTTTTTTAAGAAAAAAAAGGTTTGTTTTAATTTTTTTAAGAATGTATTTTTATTATTTTTTATTTTATACAAAAATATTATTCATTTAATTTAATTTTTTTCATCTTTGATTGTCCCGAGAACTTTTAAACACTCAAAAACTTATTAACAGTGATGTATAAATTACGTGACAATTAAAAAAATTAATAAAAGACTAACGTTGGAGACATAAAAATAAGTACCAAAAAAATATAATAAATCCACAAATATACGTTGGAGACATGTAAAAAAACGTGCTAAAAACAAAGCCTAAACACCAAGTGAAGCACCGCCGTAATTAATAATTATCGTAATCGTTGCCACCAGGAGGCAACGGGTAGTTAAAACCCTCGGTATACTGCGGTGAAATCCAGCCACTTAAATGCGAGCGGTGGTGCCACGACTGCTGTCTTTGGCGCTTTCTTTGTATAGGTGCATCAGACCGCGTAACCTTCTTTGTGCATCTCTTGCTGGTCTTTCTTTGGTGTTCTTTGGTCTTTGGATGAAAAAATTTGTGACATTAGAGATGTTAGTGGCCAAAATCTGTACTGGTACTGTGGCGGTTGCTGGTTCTATGAATGCTGAGGTTGTGGCACAGGTGGCACGAAGCAGAACTGTGGAGGTGGTTGTGCCTGTGATTGTGGTTGTGGAGGTGGTTGTGCTTGTGGATATGGATGTGCCTGTGGATATGGTTGTGGATATGGAGGTGGTCTGGCGCCCTGCTGGAGTATTTCAAGATAAATTTTATGAAACTCCTAACCTCATTTCTCAAATCTTCCTGCCCCTTTTTGGCCTCCTGCGCCTCACGCAATGCAATTTGTAATTGCCTCTGGACCTCCAAATAATCCCTGTTTGTGTACGAAGGCCCAAGATCGCCTCTGCAGGAGGAAGATGCATTAATATCTAGGCGAGAAACCCCAGGACGGTAGCATGAGGATAGGGATCCAGCGCCGTACAACCGTCCCTTCTTCTTCCCGCCAGCAACATTCACCCAATTTTCTAGCTCAATACGATTGAGTTCATCTGGGTTAGGCTCATCATTGCCAGCACCAGAATTAGCCCGATACTTAGTCATATTGGCCTCAAATTCCTCCTGAAATGCATAATTTTAAAAACATGTAAGTCAAAATAAACAACCATATATAAAGACTTGACAATAAATAATCAAAATTATGTATAATGAATATAATTACCTGAGTTCTCCGCGACCGCTCATCAATATAATCGCCACTTTCCTTCCGAGTATGGGTACGGCGATGCAGCTCAGGCACAGACACTGGTCGCCCTAGCTTCTTCTCCTATACACCGAGAAACACAGTATAATAGATGGAATGAGAAACAACTAATGTTAATTAACTTCATAAATTAAAAACAACATTTAATATATATGTGTGTACTAAGTGTTGCCGGATCTGTGCGGTGTTGACGGAACCTCATGTGTGGAGGGAACCACCCTTCTCGGATGCCCTATTTGTCTTATGCCTCTCAGAAACTTTCTTGAAGTCCTCACTTGCCCAATGCTGTTGCAACACAGTCCAAACATGTTCTCCTATCGAGTAGGGTTTACCCCTACGTTCAGCGTTCAAGCGCACCTCCCTAAGCATATCAGAGAAGCTACGTGCAACCCTATGGTGAAAGATTCTTTCGACGTCCACAGTGTGATCAGGAGTCCAAATACATTTATCCTATATTAACATTAGAGGTTAATACAAATTAAATAATCAACCAAACTAAAATATGTATGATATTAATCACCACTTACATTAAAGGCTTTGAACATCATGTCCCTATCAGCTTTAATTTTTTTATTCTGCCCCCAAGTGGTCCAAGGTTTGTTATACTTCTCTTTAATTACAGCTGTGATTACCGTAGAAGACGGTTTAGATGGAAGAAACCTATAAAAAAAGATGTTAAACAATAAATTATATTATTAATTAAGAATATTGAAATAATTAACAAAATTGTGTCAATACTTACGCGTTACAAGCAGGTGTAATAACAACTCTTCCGTCCGCCGACATCTCCACCTCCTTATCACTTACATCATGCAACCCTTCATTGTCGATGTCATCCTCATCATCATCAGACGCTGTAGGGGTACCATTAGTGTGGTAGGAACCTGTAGGGATCTCAGAAGTAGAGGCCTGATGCGTCGGTACCTCTGTTGCGTGCTGTGTAGGTACCTCAGGTGCAATCGGTGCAGTAGTAGTCTCTGTGGATGGAATATTAGATGCATTGCTCGTACTTCCAAATGAAAAAAATCTACTCACATCCGCAATAATGCGAGTTGCCGCCTTGCGACGATGAGAAGCAATAGCCTTCCCCTTCCCTTTTCTATCACCTCGATGTGTGTCGTCACCTCGACCTCCTGATGCCATATCTACACAAGCAAAATAAGGCAAGAATAACCATCAGACATATTTGATACTACATGATACTAGCATTTTTTTCAAAGCAAATGAAGGGAAAAGATTACTCACCTACATTTTATTAATAAAAAAAGTTAAAATACAAATGGGGGCACTAGGCCAAAACCCATGGAAAAATACATTCTCAATACTAATATATAATATATATGCCATTAGCTATTCGTCCCATTCTTCGTCGAAATCTCCTTCGGATTCAATCTCATCCTCCCCGACTCGTTCTTGATTTGTCGTATCTAGTATTTCTTCTCCATCCACTTCTTCACCAGTGTTTGGCAAGCCATCACTTAGGCGACTAATGTGTTCAACTTCAATCACTGCATTTACGTTGGACATTTCATCGGCCTGATAGGGCTCTTCTTCCACTGGATCATCTACTTCTATGCGACTTCTTGGCTTTGTCTTAATTGCAACACACCAACCGTGTTTGTCTATTCTTGTTGATGGATAAGGGACATAATATACTTGTCTGACATTTTGTGCCATGATGAACGGATCAAACATCGGATATTGTCTGTTCAGTCTAATATCCACTGTATTAGTCATTGGATTCAATTTAGTGCCTCTATGTGATGGATCAAACCAGTTACAATAGAATAAAACCACTTTTTTTACTGTAGTCTAAAGTGATGTAAGATACTTCATATATGCGTTGAATCACGCCATAAAAGTCATTTTCACCTCCCCCGGTGTCACCTTTGACATAAACACCACTATTTGTAGTTTCTTTGCCCTCCGTCCATTCCTGGGTGTGAAATTTATACCCGTTGACAAAAAATGTGTGCCATTGTTTGACACATTTATGAGGACCATCAGATAAGTTCCTCAGGTGTTCAATTAGAGGAGTAGGTTCTTGGCTATAAACCTATACACATGCATACAAATAACTTATATACATAATTTCCATATAATTTACAAATAGTATATCAAATATTTTGAAGACGTACGCACCTGTTGCCTAAACCAAATTGGAAATGTTGAATGAATGTGAGCAGCAGCTTCGGATGACAAGAATACCCCGATGATATCATGAACAACGAATAAACAATGTATAGTGTCTGACTAACCCAAGAAAATTAAACTATATACTTACTCTAGGTAGGGTTTGACTTATAGCTTGATCAAGATATGAATATGCACCAATTGTACTCAGATTCACAACCAAGATATCGATTCTCCCCAGCATGGCGACGGGGCAGACAAAAAACTGATAAGGCTAATGGATGTCTTTCAGATGTAGGCACCTCATTCCTTCTAATTCGCGGAGTCAACGTTGTGTTGTTGAAATAATATGAACAAAAATGGGTTGTCTCGCGGTGTAAGTAAGATGCACAGATTGATCCTTCAACCCTAGCCTTATTTTTAACCGATTGTTTTGAATCACCCATGAACCTATACAAAAGGTTAATTGAATTGGTAACTTCGACTAAAATGTATACATAAATTTGAAACTTAATTAAGGAAATATGTTATATATATATATATATATATATATATCTCTTTCAAATGGATACATCCATCTATACTGAACAGGTCTACCAAGAAGAGCCTCGTATGCAAGATGCACTGGGAGATGCTCCATAGAATCAAAGAAACCAGGGGGAAGTATCATCTCCAACTTACATATAATCAGTGGAATGTCTTGCTGCATCTTGATAAGATACCACTCCTTAATGTTGTGGAACACAAGTTCTTAAAAAATTGACTAATTTCAATTAGTGGGTTCAAAACATGTGCTGGCAACGTCCTAAAGGCGATCGGAAGTAAACATTCCATGAATACATGACAATCATGACTCTTCATTCCTTGCATATTCCCACCGTCCACATTTGCACATCTTGATATATTTGAAGAATAACCATCAGGCATCTTGAGTTCTCTTATCCACTGATAAACTGCTTTAACTTTTTCGGAGGATAAAGTGTAATTGGCTTCCAGTTTTAAGGTCTTCCCAGTAGCCTGGTCATCCACCAACAACAAGTCCTTTCGTCTGCAGTAAATAGCTAAGTCCCTCCTAGCTTTCTCGTTGTCTTTGGTTTTGCCCTTCACATTCATGACAGTGTTAAATATGTTGTCAAAAAAATTCTTTTCAATGTGCATAACATCGAGATTGTGCCTCAGTAAATTGTCTTTCCAATACTCGAGATCCCAAAAAATACTTCTTTTTGTCCAATTATGGCACTGTCCACAACCCTCTGTTGGTCGTTCAACAACACCATTTATAACTTTTACTTTTGGATGATCCTTAACTCTTCTCCATACCTCTTCCGACGTCAACCTACGTGGTGGGCCTTCATTTTCAACTACCCCCTTTTGAAGGCATTCTTATTCATCCTAAATGGATGATCGCTTGGTAAGAACCTACGGTGCGCGTCAAACCAAGAAGCCTTCCCCCCGTAGTGCAAGGTGAATGCCTTCGTGTCCTCCATGCATATCGGACATGCCAATTTACCATGAGTCCCCCACCCAAATAACATGTCGTAAGCAGGAAAGTCATTAATGGTCCATATCAGGGCTGCTCTCATCATAAAGTTTTTCTTTCGAGAAATATCATATGTAACAACACCAGTCCATAGCCTCTTCAAATCATCAATCAGAGGTTGCAAATATATATCAATACCAGTTGTTGGTGAATCTGGGCCCGGAATTACACAAGCTAAGAACATGTAGGGTTTAGTCGTGCACATATCAGGAGGGAGATTGTACGGGGTGACAATAACTGGCCAGCACGAATATGCTTTAGTCGTCGACTGGACATACGGTGTAAACCCATCAGAGCATAACCCAAGTCGGACATTACGTGGATCCGCTGCAAAATCAGGATGCACCCAATCAAAGTGCTTCCATGCCCCACCATCAGACGAATGTCGCAACTCACCTGAAGTTCTTCTGTTGTCATAGTGCCACGTCATTTTACCTACAGTCTGCATCGATGCGAACAATCTTTGTAGCCTTGATACAATAGGCAGATAAAACATGGCCTTCCTTGGAACTGGTTTGCTCCTACTCATCCCCCTTTTGCAGACACGATACCTAGGCTGTTGGCAAAATTTACATTCAACCAATGCACTATCATTTGTGCCAAATTCATTATCATAATACAACATACAATCGTTCACACAACAATCGATCCTTTTAACGCCTAAACCCAGCTTGGACACCAGCCTTTTAGCATCATAATAACTCTGTGGCAAACCATCTTTAACAGGTGTTGCATCTAACATGATTTGGGACATATAATCCAAGAACGTATCAGCACAATTGAAGGTTGATCTAAGACCTAAAAGCCTCATAGAAATTGATAACTTAGATTGATTAGACCCTTCAAACAATGGAGTGTTCGACTTTGTCAAAAAATTATAGAATCTTTGTGCTTCCTCATTCGGAAGTTCTTCCGTGTCATCATATTGCTCCTCATCGAAGGACACATTCACCCCTAGAGCATCAGCAATCATCCCCTGCATCACATCAAACTGCTCATATTGCATATTCAATGGTCCACTGCTTGAGGCACCCGTGAAATTGTCTTCAACATGCAGATCAATAGTGGGAACAACTTCGCCGTGACTAGTCCAAATCCAATAATTAGGCTTGAACCCCACATGATACAAGTGCATTGTGACCTCTTCATCAGTCAACACACCTTGGCACTTGCATGTCGCGCACAGACATCTAATCCCCTTTCAATACGGTAACTATCCTGGCGCTTTGCATGACAGACAAACCGATCAATCCCTTTTGTAAAAGCTTTTTTCAAACCTCTTCTTCCAAAATAAGTCCTATCATATATCCAACTTCGGTCCATTTGCTGCATATTACATATAAAAAAGATTTGCATATAATAAATACACTCAAAATAAATTAAAAATAATCACACAAATAATCACAGCAGCATGAAAAAAAACTACAGCTAAAACACGTATGTTATATTTTTCCTAACATATAATTTACTATATAACTAATAACTATTAACAATTAACATAAGGATAACTAATTTAATAAACAAAATAAAAAATGTATAAAATTATCCTAATATAGGTTTCACGAAAAAAAACTAGAGCTAAAACGTATATTATCCCAATATAATTGACAATTAACATAAATATTACACATATTAATAACAAAACAAATTTTCAGAATATTATATATTAACAAAAATATAATATAAATATTTATTGACAAAAAAATACTAACGGTCAATAAACTAATTTCTAGTATGAACAATTTTTTATTCACATAATTTCAGAATATTATACATATTAATAACAAAACAAATATTCAGATTTCATCAAAAAAAATACTAACGGTCAATAAACTAATTTCTAGTAGGAACAATTTTTTATTCACACAATTTTAGAATATTATACATATTAATAGCAAAACAAATATTCAGATTTCATCAAAAAAAAAACAAATAATCAGATAATATATTAACAAAAATTACATATTTTTCCCTTATATTTTAAAAAATATAATAACAATCAATAAATATATTTATATAATTAATAAATTACTAAATAAATATATAATAAATATTCTGTTAAAAAAAATCAAATAATACTAACCTCTGAGTAAGTGATTCCGGTGGTGGTGAGTCCGGTGATTGTGAGTCCGGTGGGGTAGTTCCGGATTTACTAACAAAAAATAAAATATAGATGAGTGCAGATAATTTTTTTTCTGAAATAGAGATAAATAGTGAAAGAGATAAATAAACTTACTGTTAAGAGTGAAATGGGGAAGAGAGGGACAGGGAATGCAGGAGATGGACGTGCAAGCTGTGGGAGAGGGAGAGGGAACGAAGAAGAGGGAATTTTTTTTGGTTGAAACCGAAGAGAAAAGGGAATGAACGAAGTGAGATCCGGATGAATGAATAGACCAGGCGGTACAAACGAAGTTTTTTTCCACGGCCATTTCAAAGATTGTCGTGGGCTTAAACCCACGTTATTCGAAACCGGTACCTACCGTTGGAGATGACCCACGCCATGTGGTCAAAGGTGTCAGAGGCTAATGGTACTGTGGGTCAGGTTCACATTAGCGTGGGAAAAGCCGTCGAAAACATCTCTGTCCAGTATCGTGGGTTAGGGCCTACGAAAATAAGTCACGAAATTCAATTTTTTCATTTCCTGGGGCTTAGGCCCACGATAATTTGCGGCGAACTTGACCCATGAAAAAATGCCGTAGGTAGGACTCATTATTCTTGTAGTGTAACCACCCTATCTTTAACATTATGTGTTCTCTCTCATTGTCAACCAACATCTCATTACCTATTAGAACTCTACAAATCTGCTTCAGTCACCTAATCACAACCCCTCTCCACAACAAAAAGTACCATCACATCTCCAACTGCGTTGTAAACACCGAAAAACCACCATACATAACCACCATTTGCTCAATCAGCCACCACCCAACCATACCTTCAAAAGTCATTGTGATTCTATAATTGAACCACCGACTAGGAGGATGCTCTTCGCCACTGCATCAGAATCGCGACGTTGTTTGCTGGAAAATACCACAACTTCTACGACCAGAGCGACACTTGAGTAGACACGTCAACTCGCATAGAGCTCTGCACTGAAGTTGTGATTCAACAAGCGGCTTGCACCATAGCCTATCAAATGGTTCCACCGCTGTGAATGTCTCTGGTTCGCCATAGATTGAGTTGCATATAAGCCTGCACATTCGTTACTCCATGACCCAGAGCACAATTCTTTATAGTCCTTAGAGAATGGGCAAAGTGAACAAGATGAAGCATCTTGTTCAGATTATTAGAGCATCTCCAGCTGTCTTTCTTACTACAGTTCCTAAAGGTAATAACATGTTCTTATTTTTCCAACCATTGGAGAGCATTGATGTGGCTGCCACCTCGTAGAACGGCTCTGCAGTAAAAACAGTGAAGAACTTATTCTTGGGGTCAATTGTGGGGTCAGTGAAATAAAAACAAAAATAAATAGAAGTATTAATAATAAGTGGGGTCAATTATAGGACCTACTTAAGAACAAAAAACGAGTTCTTTCATCTACTATATCTACTATATTATATAAAATAAAATTTTAACACGTGGGACCACGCCACGTGTCAAAACAACAAACATTCTTTTCCCGCCTAAAATTTATTTATTTATTTATTTATTTATTTATTATTGTTTTAATATCAAAATTATTACAAAATCACAATTAATAAATGTTATCAAGATCATAAAAATCAATCTTAAATGACTTGCTAATTTTGAATTAGTATAATCAATCATTAATTCATTATTATTATTTTGTCATATAAATTTGACATCTTTTAATTTGATATTAATTCATAATAAATATTAATTCAAATGTTAAGTAAGAATTTAAATTAAATCAACTTGAAGTTAATTAAAGAATCATACTAAAAATATCACTTAATCTATAAACATATTCATGAAACAAAAATTAAATACATATGTCTCCATTGTTATTTTTTGACTTTATTTTCTCATTTTTAAAATAGTCAATATCTATCCTCATTTTCTTTCATTTTTTTCCTTTTTTATTCAATTTCAATGTAGAAATAAATACAAGCAAGACAAATTCAACAATTTTTATTTTCTTTCTTTGAGGTAAACTTCTATCTTTTTTTTATTCTGATTGAACATTTTTCATGTTTTGTGTAACATTTAACAATAAAAGTTTGTTTATTGACACAAATTCGGTCATTTAGATTTTATTGTTAATTCCTTCTATGAATTCACCCTAAAATCATATTATTATTTATATTAGAAACTCATCCATGCTCTTTTTTCTACTTTCTTTTAAAAATACTTTTGGCTACTTAATTTTTTACGTGACTCGATAATTTTTAAATCTTACTTGTGCATCGCACATGTTAATACACTAGTTGGAGTAAAAAAGAGGTTGTGTTCTTATATCCCATGTGGCATAAAAAGGACCACAAAATGGGAGTTAAGAACCCAAGTATGGTTCAACCATTGTGGATACTCTTAGAGCACATTTGCTTATACCGTTTCTGACCACCACTGACACAACCACCATTGCTCAAGGTTTTCCCTACAGTCTAAGCATCCACAATGCAAGGAGCTTGTTGGGTATCTATCCTATGTGGAAAGTGTTGGAACCTAAACGATTGAGAAATTTAGACCCTCATTAATTTTGATGATAACAAAGTATTTACAAGAGAACAATTTAACTTCTAATAAATCTTGAAGTGTGTAGGTATTGAAATCACTCATGTTTATAACTCACTCAAGCAAGAAGAAGAAATTCACAAGAAGATGAATACATTCTTATGTGTCTGCATCTGGTTCACTCCAGCGTCTTGCTCTATGCACTCTTAGCGAGCGTCCGGTAATGTAATCTTAAGACACGTGGTAAACTCATCTGCTGCGAGTGTCCTATGGTTTCTGAGCGAGTATCCGATCTTTTAATGAATCACGTGATGATCATGTTTATTCTCTTTACTCTCAGCTTTCATGAACGAAATTCGAATTTAATTTTGTGCGCTTAATTTGATGTACGAGGTATCAAATGGGGCACCTTTGGAATAAGACAAATTCGTACAAGGCAATTGTGTGAAAAGCAGATAGTACAATAACGGAAAAGTGTACTATTCTGATATTCTCTGAAAAGGAAGATAAGGACGTGCTTTTTCAAATTACCTCACTCAATGATTTGGAGCTGAAAATATCTGCAACAGTATTATCCTCAAGGTCCTCTATAAATACCTCAAGCTCTCATTTGAAGAAGGTCGCTAGAAACGATATACTGCAAAAGCTATTACTCAAGTGTACAACCAAGTTTCTTGCCAAGTTTCTGAGAACCAACATTGAACTTCAGCATCTTATATTCTTTCTTTTAGAAAGCTATTATTTTAAGCTTAATCTTTTCATCCTCTCTGTGAGAGTTATTTAATTTTATTCAAAATATCTTTGAAAGTTGTATTGCCTAGTAAAAGGCTTGATTCCTGAAAGACTCGATTGTACTGAGTCGTTTTGAGAAGTTAAGAGTATTGTCAAGTTTGTGACAGTAGAATAGTCTTAAGAAAATTTGTAATCAGGTTGATTATAGTGAAAATCCTTCAGGAACGAAGGGACTAGACGTAGCTATCAGTTTGGTGGTGAACTAGTATAAATCTCTGTGTTTCTTGCTTTACTGTTTTACATTTACTTTTGTCTTGCAAAGAAAAACGAGTTTTCATAAACTACAATACAGCATCCGGTAACAAACAGTTTTCAAAACAAGGTGTTTTTAACTTAAAGTTTGCGAAAAGTTTTCAACACAATTCAACCGCACTTTTTGTGTTCACGTTCAGAAAGGGAGCTTATTTTTTTAGCATTAGAGAACATCTGGCTGGCAGTGAGGGAGCTAAATTTTTTTAGCTCTATATCCATTTCAAGACACCAGATCTTACCATTAAAATATCATTGTTTCTCTCTCTTGAGCTCACAAACTCGTTGATCCATGGTTGAATGAAGAGAGAAAAAAACTGTTTTTTGATTCAACAGAAAACAAATTCAACAAGAGAAACTCATAGATCTTGAAAAAAAAAATACACAGATTCAACAAGAGAAACTCATAATTCTTAAAAAAAAATTGATTCAACATAAACCTGTAACATTCACAGATTCAACTCACAATACACAGATTCATTTGAGACGAGATAGACGAGAGATGAGTCGTCGTCGTGAAACGAGGATGAGACGAGAGAGAGATGAGCCACCGTGGTGAGGCGGTGGGTTTTGGCTGAGACGAGGGTGAGACGAGACGAGATGAGAGATAGAGAGAGAGCCATTGGCAGAGACGAGGGTGAGACTAGAATGTGAACGAAATTTTGACTCTCTCAGTTTATGTTAAATATTTAATAATTTTATGCATATTAATTAAAATAATTGATTTAGTATTTAAATTTAAATCAAAATTAGGTTCAAATAAAATAATATAAATATGTGGGGTCTATTGTGGGACCCAACAGGAAAAAAAACCCACCATTAGAGTAAAAACTAGATGAATTTTTTATGGATTACTTATATCTTATGTGGCATTTTAGACCCACAAAATAGTGATAAGATACTTAAGATAAGCTATTTGCATTGTGGATGCTCTAACACAAATAGAAATCTTGAGTTCCTTCAGATAGGTGCTATATATCTCGATCAACTTTGCCGCAAGCCTCTTCGCAAAGGGACCTTCTTCAGCTCCACCTTACCCCAATTGCAATGAAAATTTCATATCGGTTAACTTTTCTTGAAAAACAATAAAAAATTATAAACATGTTATACCCAATTTACCTGAACGGTTCAAATTTAAACTCGTTTTTTTTTTTTATAGAATCCATATTAGAGGGACCTTAGAATTCATCGTATATTTTTCGTACTAAATATGACCACTCATTACCAAATTGTATTAAGATTTTTCAATAAACAGAATAAGCTAATCACATACACGCAATGGAATATTTCAGCCTTATCAAATTCCCTTGTGGTGGAATAATCTTTCTTGGTTTTTGCATTTTGCTTTCCATGGAAAATGTCTGCATGATACATCTCGCAAATTTTTTATAAAAATTTTTAACCTGAAATACCCACGTACATGACTATAAGATCAGAGAGATGCTATTTGGTACCAAAGGTTTTTCAACGAAACACACAAAACCGCTGATTTGTTATATTTTTATGAACGCTTAACTCCAGATTTGACGGGAACAATGAGGTACCGGTGTATAAAATTAAGCTCTTTATCATGCCACATTATTCGATTAATTTCGTCTCCTACGAATCACCATTTCTCAATAAAATTAAGGCTATATTTGGTAGCCAAGAAAATGGAAAAAAAAAATGGGGAGAAAGAAAGTGTTGGCATCCAGCCAATAGTTTGGTAGATAAAAAAACATTGATTTGCAACCTTGACTTTTCAAAGAGCAAGTGGTGCTAGCCAAATTAAAAAGGGCGTCCAGCTAATGCACAAAGTCAAAGATGACTTTGTTTTTTTGTCAAAAGGTCGGCGCAGATTTATTTGGTTGTTGCAACAACCACGTTCTTTTTTCTCTATCTTCTGTGTCTATAAATAAAGGATGAGAGCATGAAGCAAGCAGAGGAGGAAAAAAAAGACAAAAGCAAGAAAATAGCTTATGTGTAATGAGAGAGAAAAATATTAGTGAGAGAAAAATAGAGTGTTGAGTAAATCCTGAGAGTGTGAGAAAAATACACTAGGATAGGTTTCATCTCTATTACTCTTTAATATTGCTAGTTTGCAATATTTGGTTAGGAGAAGGTCTCACGAGAAACACTATATTGTATCTTTTGGGTGTGACAAGAGAGAAAAGAATATTGTAATTATTCTTTGATATAGTGAAATATTTTTCGGAGTTTGTCTCGTGGTTTTTCTCTCGGTATTTGGGGGTTTTCCAGGTTAAATATCGGTGTTCTTCCTCTGTCTGTGTTTATCCAAACTTGTTTCCGCATAAAGGTTTTGTTGGGGATAATTATTTGTTGTTTTTCATAACAACTGACACTGATTTTCCCAACAAGTGGTATCAGAGCCTACTCCATCGGGTTCTGGAAATTTTTTCTTTACGGTTACTGTAGCGATACTATTCAGAGTATTATTGATACAGTAGTGAAGGAAATTTTTTGTTCGTGAAAAAGATGTAGACCTTGATGTTTGGAATCGAAAGGTTCGATGGGAAGATGAATTTTGGCTTGTGGCAGATACAAGTCAATGATAACTTGATCCAGTCAGGATTAAACAAGGTATTGAAAGGTAGACCAACCTCTGTTTCGGATAAAGATCCGGAAAAAGATTTTGGCAAAGGAGCCAGCACATCTAGTATGAGCGATGAAGATTGGGAGGAAATGGATCTGAAAGCAACTAGTACCATTCGGCTATGCTTGGCCAAAAATGTTCTTGCCAACGTGCAAGGAAATTTGTCGACCAAAGAACTCTGGGAGAAGCTCGAAGAGATGTACCAAGCAAAAGGTGTCTCTAACCGAGTGTATCTGAAAGAACAATTTCATACACTGCGGATGAGTGAAGGCACAACAATCTCAGATCATTTGAGTGTTCTCAATGGGATTGTCTCTAAACTAGAAACGCTGGGGGTTCAAATAGATGATGAAGATAAGGCTTTGAGGCTTATCTGGTCTCTTCCATCATCCTATGAACATATGAAGCCAATCTTGATTCATGGGAAATAGAAGATATTCTTTTCTGAAGTTACTGGCAAACTCCTTTTGAAGGAGAAAAGGCTGAGTGAAAGAGATGCTTTCACATCTGAAAACTCAGCATTGGTAGCTGGAAATTGGAAGAAGAAGCAGAACTCAACAAAGGGCAATCTTGTATGCTGGAGGTGTGGGCAGTCAGGGCACCTTAAAAGAAATTGCCCAAAAAGAGGAGCAGGCCCGGCAAATGGCTCCAACAATGATGCAAATAGTGTTTCTCTTGCCTCAGTAGGAGATGAATACGATGATGTCGTATGATGTCTGTTAAAGACATGAACATCCTCTAGTATGACAGATATTAGGATAAACGATGTGTTCTATTTGTGGGTCCATAATTGCGCACGGGGCACTGGTTTCAAAATTGTGCAAGGTGCGTGGTGGAAAAGGATGTCAATGGCAGATGAAACTTCCGGAAAAATGAAACATGGAAGTTGCACCATAAATTTTCTGCAGGTTTTTTGACATGTGCCGAAAGGTGGAAATCTTGAAATAGGTTGATTTCAAGTGGTTATGTTCTTTATGGTGGAACATGATAATTCTCGGTTGTGAGAGTTATGACTGTAGGAGTAAACAGTGTTGTGTATGTTCTTGTTGAAGAGCATAATAGTTCTCGGTTTTGAGAATTATGATTGATGAACTAAACATAATTTGGGAAGGCATCTAGGCGAGGGGGTGTATAGCATTTTTTGATAAAAGAGTACAAGGACATCCTAGTAAGGGGTGCATGACTTCTTTGCTGCAGGGCTTCTTGGTATTAGCACTTGGTAAGAAAGTATAGCATCTTATTATTTTTCTCATTGGTTGGAGGGGGTGAATTGTTGGCGTCTAGCCAATAGTTTGGTGGACAATAAAAATTGATTTGCAACCTTGACTTTTCAAAGAGCAAGTGGTGCTGGCCAAATTAAAAAAGGCATTCTGCTAATGCACAAAGTCAAAGATGGCTTTGTTTTTTGTCAAAAGGTAGGCGTAGATTTATTTGGTTGTTGCAACAATCACGTTCTTTTTTGCTTATCTTCTGTGTCTATAAATAAAGGATGAGAGCAAGAAGCAAGTAGAGGAGAAAAAAAAAACGGACAGAAGCAAGAAAATAGCTTCTGGGTAATTCTGAGAGAGTGAAATGTTAGTGAGAGAAAAATAGAGTGTTGAGTAAATCCTGAGAGTGTGAGAAAAATAAACTAGGATAGGTTTCATCTCTATTACTCTTTAACATTGCTAGTTTGCAATATTTGGTTAGGAGAGGGTCTCACAAGAAACACTATATTGTATCTTTTGGGTGTGACAAGAGAGGAAAAAATATTGTAATTATTCTTTGATATAGTGAAATAATTTTTGGAGTTTGTCCTGTGGTTTTTTCCCTCGGTATTCGGGGGTTTTCCACGTTAAATATCGGTGTTATTCCTCTGTCTGTGTTTATCCAAACTTGTTTCCGCATAAAAGTTTTGTTGGGGATAATTATTTGTTGTTTTTCACAACAACTGACACTGATTTTTCCAACAGAAAGTTTATTGATTAAAGTGTAAAATTATTAATATGTCACATTATGATTGATCTGTCACACTTATTCATGCACACTTTTCATATTTACCAAAATTCTTTCCCTTCCCCCTCCCACTTTCTTTCCTTACAACCAAACATGGCCTAAAACTCTAAAATTAAACTCAGATAAGATTACAGATAAAATTTGTTTAAGATTCACTTCCACTATAATTACCCACTTTTTGGTGACATAATCTCACACTTACGTAAATTGACAGTGACATCAACGGATAATTAATTCACAAAAACGGACTGGATTGGCTGATCCATGAGTGACCCTGGCCTGACCACAAAGTCACGTGACCAAATTTGAAAATCGATGGTTAGGTCACGTGCCACCTTGATTTGAACCAAACCAAACCCAAC
Organism: Calophaca sinica; assembly: GCA_037113605.1. Classification (NCBI taxonomy): domain Eukaryota; kingdom Viridiplantae; phylum Streptophyta; class Magnoliopsida; order Fabales; family Fabaceae; genus Calophaca; species Calophaca sinica. The sequence goes on from CM073737.1 coordinate 16,882,259, forward strand.
AAAATAAAAATAAAAATAAAAATAAAAAACGAAGCACCCAAACCAAAACCCCACTCTCGTGTTTCATTTCAGTTCAGTTCTTCCCTTTCTTCTGTCTTTTCTCTTCGAAACCGAAAACCAACTTCGGTAGCTAGCCATGGAAGCGATCCTCATAGATTGCGCGCAGAAGAGTCTTCGACATTTCATGCACTCCAACGCCATCTTCATCTCCCAACGTCTCTGCGCTCAGTTCCCCTCCGAGGTCTTTCTTCTCTCTTCTTCCCTCCCACTCACTCCACTATCCTTTTTTTTTTCTTCTTAACTCCTTTGTTTGTTTGGTCACTCACAAAACCTAACTGAAAAACAAAATCAATTGCATAACACTACGAGCTCAACGAACTCCATTTTTTTTTAAAATTTATTTTCACTTATTTATTTTCTTTACGCTTCTTAACATGCTCGTTTGCTACGTTACTGTGCATCGAGATCGATGGTTTGAATTTGAATTGCTCCGTGGAAGTTTCTAGATGGAGTGTTGGTCGCTTTGGCGAGATTTGGATTCGGTTTTATTTTAGCGTTACTTTAATAATGTAATCAAATTGGGATTTGAAGTTTGCTTTAGGTTTTAATTTTTATTATTATATATAGATAAATTGGTTAAGGTGATGGAAACGGTGGATGATGATTTTTCGCCCACTTTTGATATTTGAAGTTGCTTGTGGAGTAACACTGAAAAGGGCTTGTTCGTGTTTGACGGCTATTTGCTGCTTGTTGATACGTGTTATAGCTGGTTGTAGAAATTTTACGTGACTTCGAATGGTTGTCTGGCAATACATGAAGCTGTGTTTTTTTGCAAATTTGTTAGGTTAAGGATTAGACGATGTTTTGTGCTGCTCTTTTGTAAAGATCATTGTTGTCCGAGACTTACCATATCCCGGTGTTTATGTATTTGATTTGTTAGCAAGCAACAAATGTGAATCAGGCTCATCAATTAGAAATGTGAAATTTGGAAAATGTTCATATCAAGTGGAATAAGGATTTCTTGCGGTCATAAATTAACGCATTCACTGCAGTTAGCCAGTTGGAACCGTTTGATGAAGATCGGATGACTCACACTCCAAGTTCCTATTTGGAATCCGATTTTTACCCAATGGTTCTGATTTGTTGACAGCTGTGAATGCATGAATGTGTGACTATAGAGAATCCGGGTCTATATCAAGTGTGACCTTCACTCTTGTAAAGTATTATATTTATTATACATGTTGACCTAGTCTAATTCATATCTCCTTCTTTGTTGTGCCTGAGGTACTTGTTGTATTTCGATCTGTCCAACCAAGAATTTTGTATCCTTGTAATGCCGTTAATTATTGATTCTAGTTCATGAAATTTGTTGTGTCCCTTTATGTATTTATTAAGTCAGTGTCACTTGCTGAAGGACATGTTTGACGCACTCTAAGTCAATGTTTGGTAATAATTTTTTTTTTCATGCAGACAAATTTGCAATTATTAGCTGCCTGTTACTTGCAGAGTAATCAAGCTTATTCTGCATACCATATCTTGAAGGGTACGTTTCTACCATAGCTTGTTATTTATGTCTTAATCATTTTTGGAGTTACGTTCATATCAATGTTATTAATGACGGATGGCTGTTCATGGGGTAAGCTATGAAGCTCAAATACTTTATAGTTGATATGGCACTGATACGATACAACTCGGATACGACGAATTCTTAAAAACTCTATATATGATATGGCATACATACTATAGAATACATTTTACATAAATGCATAATATTTTTGAAGATACTAATATTTTTGAAGATACATTGATATTTCTGATTATAACCATATCAATGGAAGATGATCACAATTTAAAAAAAAATACTTGGGCTAATGCAGAATAGTATAGACACATACATTTCTCTTGTCCATATCAAAATATATTCTTTCCACTATAAACATGTCACAAAAAGACATGTTTTTTCCCCAACTAACGTCACAATAAGCATAAGTATTGCCTTATTCACTTTCTAATAATACCAATAGCATTATTTTTATCTCTCCTATTCCCATCATCCAAAGAAGCGTAACTTTTAATTATGCTTATTCAAGAGACAACTCTGCTAATTCAAGGAGTCCACTCTCATCTTCAAGTGGATAGTTTACATCTTCACTAATGTCCCACAACCTTGTCTCTCCTTTAGTATATTCGTGGTGTGTTGAATCCATTTTGGTTTCTCTTCAAAGAATGAACGAAGGAGTGTGTACTCCATTTCCTCTCACAGCGTGATGAAGAATAAGGCTGTACAAGAAGCATTTAGGTATGTTTTTGGAGCTACAACCACAAACATATTGAAGCCGTATCTCTAACATATCAGTCAGTAATTTCTTTTTAAAAAATTTAAAGGCTACTCCCTGAATATGTATTTCAGTATATCGTATACTTATCAGTATTGGATACAGGCTACGTAGCACCGACCTTCAGGATGAAGTCGTGTCCGACACTCGCATGACATGCGTTGGACACTTGATTCCTATGTTGCAATATAACATATTATTTTTCGGCTCCGACATGCTGAGGGCACGGATCCGATACCTAGTCGAAACTTCCATTCGGCTGGACATGAAAAGGGACACGACTGCTACCAAAATTTTCAATTTATTTTAATGATGTTGATCAACTAGGGTTGAAAGATCTTAAATTGATTAAATCCTTTTTGGCAGTAGATGAGTGAACTGAAGGTGAAAGACATAGTTCAATAGCTCATCCTAGGTTGAATAGCGCCAAATAGCGGCGGGGTGGAGCTGCGGGTGGATGCAATACTGTAGCAGTAGCGTCGCAGCTTGAAGGTGTGGTCATAGCGGCCGCAATCGTAGCCAGAAATCGCGGCTTTGCGCGCACTACATGACCGCACCAGGAAAGGGGAAGGAAAATCCCCAAAAAAAGGGGGAAACCTGGACTTTCTCACTGTTTCTGACAGCCTTCCTTCCTCCGCAGACTCGCTCAACCTGCATTTTCCAGCCAGCTTTGTGTTTTTCGGTCAGCTTTTGCATTTTCTGCCCAGTCCAGCACCTGCGACTTGTCTTCAACTTCCTGCTGCGTTTTCGTGTAGCTTGGTTTCTCTTATTTCGGCCAACTCACGCTGCGTATCTCTTATTAGCTAGGGTTTTAATTGTTATTTTATTATTATTTTTTTGTCTTAAGTCAATCATGGGCCTCTAGCAAGTGGTAAGTTGTTTGGGCCTAGAATTAGAACCCCATTTGTTTGCTTTTATCTTCAATTTGAATGGGTTTATACCTTTTTTGACAAAAGAATGGGTTTATACTTGATAAAATAAAATATATAATAACAACAAAATATGTAATTAAATTGAAAAAAAAAATATATATATATATATATATATATATATATATATATATATATATATATTGTATTAATTTTTTATAGTCTATAATATACATAAATTTATATATGTATATCTATATCTATATATATCTATATATATATATATAGTATTAATTATTTATTAAATATAAAAGATATTAGAATAGTTACCATCTCGCCACACGCTATACCGCTATCCCAGTTTTGGGATTGGTTGCTCCACGCCGCTATTCGGGATTGACAACTACGAGCTTATCATCTTGTTTTAGAATCTTTTTTTGTAAGGAAACAAAGTATTCTAACTAATAATGATGTTTCTTAGTATTTTTTGGTGATACTAATTTTCATAGGGAATCTCCGTGTCACGGTCTCCTATATTTTGGACATTACCGGTCTACGTGTTCGTGTCATGTCTGGTGTCCGTGTCCATGTTGTGACCGGTGTCCGTGTCTGTGCTTCATAGGCAGCAAGGAAAAATCTACCATAACAATGTGGCAGATGGCAATGTGGCCTCCTGTGGAAGCATGGTAGGTAATAAAATTTCCATGCACAATTACACATTCACACAAACAAACAGAGACACACACACACAAAACACACAAAAGTATACTAAAAAAACTACAGAATATAATACAATTAAATTTAAAAAAGAAAAAAGTAGAGGGGAACCACTGAGCAAAGAGGAAAAAAATAGGACAATGATAATATTCTATTGACAAAACAGAGACTCAAGAAAGCCACGAGAATTACAAAACAGAGGACTTGAGAGAATGAAATAGAGAGAGATAGACAGAGGAATATGGAGAGATATTCCGAACAAAACAGGAGGGAGAGAGGAATTGAGAGACCTAGAAAATAGGGAAATACAATACAAAAAAGGAGGAAAGGAATGCAGTTAGCCAGAAAAAGGATATGATTGAGAAAACTAAGGTCCCTGAAGATATGTGAGTGAGAGATGGCAGTTGGGTTTAAAATTGGTTGAGTCTGTGGGACCTGGTCCCCTTTTTTTAAAGCTGATTTTGGCGCTATTTCTGCTGTGCGTGCCATGTCCACCCTTCACCATATAAAAGCCACGGACACCACAAAATGGCCTCTGGATATGAATAGCATTTTGGCACAAAACCGTGACACCATACTGGCATGGCATTGCCATGGCTACCATTTTCCTTTTCTACTTCTTTAATTAGCTTTTAATAGAATGATTTCTTTCCTTTGTTTGCTATTGTCTTGTAGCTGTGCTTCTTATTATTTCTCGTAATTTTTCTTCTTTATTGGTTGAAGGAACACAAATGTCTCAATCTCGGTACTTGTTTGCACTATCATGCTTTCACATGGATCTACTTAGTGAAGCTGAAGCAGCATTATGTCCTGCTAATGAGCCTAGTGCAGAGGTATAAACCATATAACACAATTTAGAGTGTATTTCAAATTAATGATTACGACCCTATTATTAAATTTATGTAGGTGGCAATATTTTGTCTCCCACACAATTTTGAATTTTGTGTCCTTTTTTTTTTTTTTTTCCCCTGCTTCATTTCTAGTTTGGTTTGCTTTGCTATTATTGTTTCACTATCACGTAAGTTCTGACATGCTGATAGAACACCAACTGAAATTGGTGTTTATCATGATTAAACACATAATTTTACACTAACTACACCAAGAATGCTGTACCAGAGTTGTGAAGCTCCTACAGAGAATGAAGTCTCCAAAACTACCAAATACCCACCATAACTGCCTTCAAACCCCCAACTTACACCACATCTTAGGGGTACAATCAGTACATAACTGCTACTGTCCTACATAATTAGATACACAATTGCTAGATAATTGTTCTGCATAATTAAATACATGAGTGCTTCATAACTATCCTGCATAATTAATTACATAACTGCACATGGCAGAGTTCTACATCCTATGCCCCCTTCTGTAGTATACCTTCCTAATAGATGGGTTATTTGAAGTCCCATCACATGGCCATCTGTTTTAGTTGTGTTTTTGTTATAATTTGTTGGTGCATTTTGTGGGAGAAGGTGAATGACTTGATTTTGTTGTTTTTCTTACTATGTAGGTTCCAAATGGTGCACCTGGTCATTATCTATTAGGGCTGATTTACAGGTTTCAGTCTTCCTATCAACAACCAATCCCCCTCCCCCCAAAATTCCAAAATCTGCTTGAATTACTCTGTTAATTTAGTGATATAGTTTATATAACAATTACATTAAGTTAGAAGTAGTCAGGAGTGTTTTTGTTAGAAGGTTTTGGTTTTTGTTGATTATATTCTTTGCTAAGGATAGGCAACTACAAAAAGTATGTGTAGAAAATTGCATATATTGTTGATACATTTTCAGTAGACGATAAGGTGTGATTTCAATCCTTGAATTCTGTAACCAGATACACAATCTGTTTATGCTAAGCAGCCTAAGCTTAAAAACAGTTTGAATTAATGACATTGCTCAACACTTTTGCATAGGATTCTATAACATAATGGATTTGTAGATAATCTCCGGTTTCAAATCCCTTGCATAATATATTCACGTGCATCCCTTCCTCATAAGTTTGATTGTCATTTGGTGGCTGATTCCCATTAAGTATTTGGTATTGTGCTTTATGAAATATGAAGATTTGGTCCTTTTATATTCTTGGGACTGATTTCCTTTGATTTATCTTTGAACGTTTGTCTTTGCTTTAACTAGTAATTTACTTCATGCTATTTTCATATCCATGTTCATCCTTCTATATTCCCTTTAATTAGTGTTCTGCCTTTCCAGGTACACTGACAGAAGGAAAAGTGCCATACATCATTTTAAGCAGGCACTATCAATGGATCCTCTAATGTGGGCTGCATACGAGGAGTTGTGCATATTAGGTCTGTGAGATGAACTCACTTGATTCTCAAAGCTCATTGGGCATACTTGGTTGATGAACCTATTTGGGAAACTTAGTAGTTTAAGGAGCTGCTTATAGTTGTATATTTTCCATTCGGGCAAGGACATGGGTTATTTTTAGCTTTAATCAGATAAGAAATCTGTTTAAGGGGTTGATTAGAGTTGGGTGTTTCCCATATGGACAAGGACACGGTTATTTTTAGTTTTGATCAAATAAGAAAGCTGCTTAAACCAAAGCAAACATGTCAAACCTTGTATGATGTATTATCACAATGCACAATTGGTTTAAGCATTTTGTTTTGGTGATCAGGCTGTTTATTGTGGTTTGCCCATAACTGGTGAGATGGAAAAACTAAACAGAATCACCAAAGTGCTTAAGGTTCCACTAAATATTGAAATTGTTAATACGAAGCAGAAGTTTTCCATTAAACCAATTTGAAACTAGACTTGGTGTTATTAAGCGGTTGTTTCATTTTTCTAAAACAAATCTAATTATCTAAGTAATATTCTTTACTTTCATGCATTATGTTGTTGTCGTTATTATTATCATTGTACTGTCTCCTGTGAATTTAGGTGCTGCGGAAGAAGCTACTGCTGTTTTTGGTGAAGCAGCTGCTTTTTGTATACAAAAGCAATATATAAATTGCTCAACCTCTCTAAACCCGCATTTGTCACATGAAGATTGTAATTTAGTTGTGGGCAGACACAGTGTGTCTGAAGACGTGAGTCCAAGGCAACTAAGACACATGCAAGGCCTTAAGGATATTGCCGCAAATCCCCATGGAACATCTATAATTGGAGGAACTACTGGCCAACTTATCAGTAGTAGTACATCTAACATGTCATTTTATAACACCCCATCTCCAATGGCCACCCAGGTATCTGTCTGGAATTTTGTATTGTGATGCCTATTAATGTTTATTAACAAATTGTGGAAAGCTAAACTATGCCAAGTTATAGTTTCCACAAATTTGAGTATGGTCAGTAGGACTCAGAAATAAATGTAAAAGAATCCTATTTTTCCTTCAATGACAATGTGGGTTCCTTGATCAGCTAGATGTGTTTTTTATGTTCCTTTTTTTCCCCAAATGATTGACATGTTCTGCTGTCCTCTTTTTGCAGTTGTCAGGTGTTGCTCCACCCCCTTTGTGCAGGAATGTGATGCCAAATGGTCCAAATCTGAGCACAATAAATGCTGACAATTCTCCCAAGTCAACAGTGAACACTACTATTCAAGCCCCTCGAAGAAAGTTTGTGGGAGAAGGAAAGTTACGAAAGGTTGGTTCTGTTGTTATGCCTCTATTTTGCATTACTAAATAAACACGCATCGTATCTGGCATTTTTTTTGTATATGGACATCGATTTGATTAAGCGGCTTAATCTAAAGTACACGCCAATATTGGATACATTTTTCTTTTGGCAGTAGTAATGTTAATTTATTCAAAATGTTGTTAACGTCAAAACTGGCAATCTTAAATCAAGCATTGAACAGGGACATCCTTTTATTATAAGAATGGCTCATTTTCAGACAGCATTACTGGACATCAATTTCGTTTCCATCTAGTCACGGCTTTATGGGCATCTGTATTTACCTTTTTCTATTCATGTCAACATTGTTTCTCATTTATATGGTTGTAATATAGTTAATTTTCTGTATCTCCTCCGCATCTCAGTCAGATGTAAATTATTTTGCATTTTGGATTTTACTTACTCGGGGGCATTATAGTGCATGCATTGTAAGATGAATTTTTAAGTGTATTTTTCATATTATGATGTTAATCGATTGCGCATTTATTCTGTTGGGTATTTTGAAGAGTCTTTTTGCGTGATTGATATAATATGGACTCTGGGTTGAATGCTTGAATGTTACAGACTGTATGATTGTTATATTCTCTCATTTTTACAATTCAATTTTATTCTCTAAATATACATTGTTCCAGATTTCGGGTAGATTATTTTCTGATTCTGGTCCTCGACGTAGTTCAAGACTCTCTAGTGAAGCAAGTGTAAATGCAAATGCTAACACAACAGTTGTATCTGGAAACGGAACTAGTAACTCTTATAAGGGAGGGTCAAAGCTTAACTCTATGGCATTTCGTACCATGACAGTTCGAAAGGGACAGTCATGGGCCAATGAAAACATTGATGGAGGTGATGATTCCTTATATATCTCACTACTTCATTGTATCAGTTTTATTCTTGTATATGGAAATGCCTTCTTAAATAGTTTCGTTGCGATGTTAATTAAGCCATTCATTTCACTTGAGTGGGTTGCTTCCCGGCTGATGATCTTAGATTTCTTTTATCAGTTGTCTGCTATGCTATTCTCTTTCTAAAGATATTATCAGAAAGAAAGTTTTAATCATTGATGGTTGTGCTGGTGCCTTTGATATCTGTTTATATAAATTGTTGATGCCAGATAGAATTTTGAATCTATGGTCGCGTGCCTACCTAATATGTTGAACTCTAATGAGATGAAGGGTTTGTGTATTCTTTAGCTATTATGGTTTACATTTTTTTTTTCTCAAGGTGATACTGTCTTAAACTTCCTTTGCTACAAATAATGATTCTCAATTTTTTATTTTTAGGGATTCATAATGATGTTCTGGATGTTAGTCGTTTAAATATTACATCGACAACTTCTTGTTCATTTCCTGCCATTGAAGCTAAATCTTATGAACAAGATGCAATAACTCTTCAAGTTGGTGGGCAAGTAACAAGTGGGTCTAAAGTCATCACTGGTGCATTAGAAATACTGACCCTTTTAAGAGTTCTTGGTGAAGGCTATAGGCTTGCCTGCTTGCATAGGTGCCAGGTATTATATTTGTTGAGAAAATCCAGATATCATTTATATCAATTGTTTATTAAAATATTTTAATTAGGAATATGAAAAAGGAAGAAAAACAAAATGAGGAAAATACCTTGTCCTCAAGTGCATATTGTTTTTTAATATCTGTTTATTGTGGAGCAGGATGCACTGGATACCTACCTGAAACTTCCGCAGAGGCACTACAATACTGGATGGGTTCTTTCTCAGGTAATTTTAGTGGCTCAGCTCACATTCTCTGGTCTTTTAGTGTTTTAGAATATGTGAAAAGTATCTTAGAACATCTTAATTGTATCTCTATAATAGAAATAATTTTTTCATGTAAATGAAATTTTGATGTCCAGCATTCTATTCTCCAATCAAATTTAAGCTGTCACTCTACCCATTTAGTAACTTCGATATTTTATTATTGTTGAAATTATAGGGGATAAAGGAGGGAAGAGACAGAATAAGGATTTGAATTATTATTATGGTTTGATATTATAATGATACAAAAAACTAAGCACTAAATCATTGTAAATGTTATGGAACAATTGAGAGGGTGGGTAAGTTGACTAATTGAAATAAAATTAAAGGGGAAACGGGGTACACTTAAGACAAAATTCAGAGACAAGGATGGGAGTGGTGAAGCTTGACCAATAGGAAGAGACAAATTAGAGATAAGAGAGGGATTACTAGCTATATGATCAGAAGTACCAAAATCTAAAATCTAGGATCCCAGAGTGAGATACACAAATAGTAGAATTACCAAAATGAGCCAGAGTGAATAAAGAGGAAGCCTGTTGGACTGCCATCAAACTACAAACAATAACTAACCTCAAATGATGTTGAAGCAGATTGGCCAACTAGAAAATAAACCACAAATTACCAAGGAACTAAAAACAGGATCCAAACATCCGGAAAAATACTTAAACAACAGCAAACAAAACCTCAAAGATGGGACCCACAAGCTGGAAAGGGTCCCAAACTAACCAGGAGGGTCTGACAAGTCAGATGGCACTGGCAGTGCAGTGAGAGGATGGCTAAAGTGCGTGGACCTCAACAAGTAGCAACAAAACCAGCAGAAATGCGCACCAGAAACGTGCAATGCCCAGAAACCGCACAGAAGACGAAGTCGCAGCAACACGGGCCTTGAACACACCTGAAAAACTAAGACCCACAAGCTGCAGCAAATAGAAATGTCAAGAAACCGCACAGCATCAACCAGATATTCCATTTTCTCTTATTACCCTGTAATGTGATGCATCCAGGTGTCCAGCGATCTACATAGAATGGGTAGAGAATTTGTCAATAAATATAGCTATGAATGAATGAAAGTATTACCCAGAACTTCTCATCTGATATTCTTCTCCTCTCTCGAATTACTGGAGTAGTCTAGCTCGATTTAGGCATTTTGTTTCTCTTCTTCTTAACAGATTTTTTTTAATTACTGTAGCTTGTTTTATGAGTATAAAGATGGTTCATTTTGATTCATTTTTCTCACCCAGTGAGAAAAGATTTGATTGTTGTTAAAGCTGGTTTGTTTTATGTGCCATTGGATTCTTTTATGTTTCTTGTACGGAAGATTCTTAGAGGTGTTATGCTAATTATTTGTCATGTTACTTGGATATGTTTTAATGCAGGTTGGAAAGGCATATTTGGAATTAGTTGATCATTTAGAAGCTGATCGGGCCTTTAGTCTTGCTCGTCGGATTGCACCTTATAGTTTGGAAGGAATGGATAGATACTCAACAGTCCTTTATGTGAGTTGACATACATTTTCTTTGTAAAAAAGCAATCCTGTCTCTCTTCGTCAGTTTGTTGCCTTTGGGACTCACATTTTTGGTCGATTCAACTAGTAAAGTCTCTTGATAGAACAATACTGCCTTAATCAACAATGTTTTATGTCCTTGTTTTAGACAGCTTGCCTAAAATTGCTCCTCTGGAATATGTTTGAGGTTACTCTGATGCTGCCAACTATTTATGTAAAAGGTTCCTTGTTTGATGATTGTCATCTACAAATTACAAAAGAACCCTGAACATTGATATATGGCTATACCTTTATAACGTTATATCCTTGTATTTCTCTGGCTTCCTGCTCCCACTTTATGTTATAAATTTTACATGCATACCTGCATGTTTACTGTTTGACCAAAAGACTTATCTCTGGCTCAGTATTTAAAGGAAGATATGAAGCTAAGTTACCTCGCACAGGAACTGATTTCAACTGATCGCTTGGCTCCTGAATCTTGGTAGGCATACATGGCACTTTCTTTTTAATTACTTGGTGTACAAATGTACTAACTTCTTATTTTTCTGACTGAAATTCCTTCATTTAAAGGTCATTTTCATTCACTATTGTCTTTCTTCATTTTGCTGTAAGGCTTAAAACTGCATCTTCTCTTGTGTGTTAGTGTGTGCATTTGTGTCCCCGTGTGTGTGCATGTGCACTGAGCCAAGCTATCATGTATTTGCGAAAAAGCACATTTGCTTTCAACTGTTATACCATTCTGCAGAAATATATGATATATTGATGCATATATCCTGCCTACTATTTATGAAGTACACGATCTTCCATAAAAAAATGTGCATATTTTGGATCACTTCATCTATCTTCTTGTGAAGCCTTTTCATAAATATGCTGATGATAATATTATTTTGCTATTCAAGCACCACAGGAATGTGCTTTGGGAAAATTAGAGCTTTAGAATTCAAAGCTTTTTTTATTCAGTGTTGCTGTATTTTGCTGTTCCATTTGAATTGTTGTCATTTATCCCGGTTTATTATTTCTGTTAAATGCTGTGGCAGGTGTGCCATGGGAAATTGCTACAGCCTGCAGAAAGATCATGAAACTGCACTGAAGAATTTTCAACGAGCTGTTCAACTGAATCCCAGATTTGCATATGCACACACCCTTTGTGCCCACGAGTATGAACATTAACCTTTTGTTTATGATACACATGCCCACGTGCACGTTTTCAGCTACTTTTTGCCGCCTTGTAACTCATTGTCACCTGTAGGTATGTTGCACAAGAAGATTTTGAAAATGGGATTAAGAGCTATCGGAGTGCACTGAGGGTTGATGCAAGGCACTATAATGCCTGGTATGGACTTGGAATGATATATCTTCGCCAAGATAAATTTGAGTTCTCTGAACATCATTTCCGTATGGCTTTCCAAATCAACCCACAATCTTCTGTGATATTGTCATACCTTGGAACTGCTTTGCATTTTTTAAAGGTAAATAATCTCTTGCTGCACTTATTGTAGTAGTACAAACTAGAACTGCAGTTGTCTTTTGCTTGTGTTTTTTGTATCCAAGATTACGGAATTATGCTTCTGTGATTTGTCAGAGAAGCGAGGAAGCGTTGGCCATATTGGAGAAAGCTATTTTAGCAGATAAGAAAAGTCCACTCCCAATGTATCAAAAGGCCAACATACTCATGAGCCTGGCAAGGTTTGAAGAGGCTTTGGAAGTCCTAGAGGAGCTTAAAGAGTGCACTCCCTGCGAAAGTAGTGTTTATGCTTTGATGGGCAATATCTATAGGAGGCGTAACATGCATGAGAGAGCAATGTTTCATTATGGTATTGCTTTGGATTTGAAACCATCTGCAACAGATGCTGCTACCATTAAGGTGAATTGGCTTTCAATAGCAATCCTTTTGCTCTGAACTCAATAACAATTTCTACATTTCACTAATTTTTCTGCTTTCTGATTGCTTTGATGAATGTTCAATTACTTTGTAATTTTATAGACTGTTGATTGACCACTCTAGAACACATTGGAACTTCTGATTATTTTGATAATTTATTTATGGATTAAATATATTTTTTATCTCTATAAAATTGGTAAAATTTGATTTTGGTCCCTACAAAAATTTTATTGATTTTTATTCCTTATATTTAACAAAAACAGTATATTTTTAGTCCCTCAACATGGACTAAAAGCATGCCAAAACTGTGTATTTTTAGTCCTCGGTACTCGTTAGGGACTAAAAACTAATAAGGACCAAAATTAAATTTTACCAATTTTATAGAGACCAAAAATATATTTAACTCGTTTATTTTCATGTGACCTGAACCTTCTTATTCTGTTCTAACAGGCTGCCATTGAGAAATTGCATGTCCCCGATGAGTTAGAAGAAGACAACTTGTAGCTCTACATTTGAAGTGCAAGATTTGAATAATATATTTGATTTCGGTTAATTGTGTATAAATGCATCACAAATACTGGAGGAGTGTTCATTAATGCAGTCATCACTCACATTTAATTTCCAGGTCACTAGAACTGACTTCAGTTTTGTAGGACAATCAGATAGGATTCGAGCACATGATGTTACAGGGGTACTGAGAAGCTCCAATACTTGTACAAAATTGTTTTATTAGGGAGAAATCCGTGTATCATTAATTTTATCCATTCCTTGTTTATAAATCAAAGCTTATTGTGTCAAATGCCTCATTCCTTGTTCTTTTTTTATGACAACTTCGAGTCTTTGATGGTGCTGAACTTGGGGCATGTTTAAGGTGGAGCGTTTGTATAGTGGTCTCTCAATGCCTTTCAATAATTATTTAGAAATATACCCTCTTATTCCACACCTCTTCCAAATCAAAGAAATTGAGAGGCACAATCTCTCTCAAGTTTGTCACTAAAGTAGTTGACTTGTTCCTCCACCTCCACTGTTCTCTTCTCACCTTGTCTGGATCAAGTCAATGCCATTCTAGGTTTGTTTTGTGGCACACTCCCAAATTCGAGGAGATAGATACCAGCACCCTTTTTTTATTATTATTTTTTTTTTTACAACACCACCTCCTCTCCATTAAAATATTTTTTGTTACCCAAAATACCCTTCCCTCCTCCCATTGATACGCAGACCCCAAGTTTTTTTTTTTCCCTGATTCGCAACTTTCCAAAAACTCAGTTTCTAGATGTTTTTTGTTAGTTGTATAATAACGTCCACAAACTAAGTCTCTGATGATGTATAGTACATATTAACTTTTGGAAGTTAAAATAGACAACACAACATTTGGAAACCCAGTTTTCAAACGTATATATTTGTTTAATACGTACAGAAACTTAATTTCCAGAAAATCAAGAAACCAAAAAAAATATACTAACTCCGGTCTTGTATATAAGAAACAGGACAAAATCACAAGAACCAAAGAGGTGTATTGGAATGAGTAAATCTCAATTAATGGTGTCATATTTTTAAATTTTTTTTTTCAAAATTATCCCTAGTAATAAATAAGAGAGGTAATTAATGGCAAGTTGGCAAATATTGTAAATTTGTCTCATAGTAAATAAGGGTAAATATGAAAAAGTGTAATTAATGTGACTGAAAATGAGGGTATGTTTCTTATATTTAGGACTAAGGGCCCGTTTGTTTAAGATTAAAAAAATGATTTTGAAAAAATCGTTTTTACTTTTTTGAAAGAATCTTTAAATTATTTTGTATCAAAATCACTTTTTTTAATCTATAGCAAATAGGTCTTAGAGCCCGTTTGTTTCATATTATTTTATGAATGAATCGCTTTATTTAAAAAAATAATCACTAATTAGGATTCATTTTTTATTTTATGAATGAATCGCTTTATCTAAATATAATATGGAATCTGATTATAATCTGATTCCATATTATAATGGGTATTTTAATGAATGTCAAGATTAGATAGAAGATTAAAAAAGTGATTTTTGTAATATTCAACAAACACAAATTAGCTTCTACATTACTTAAAAATCTCTTATAAATAATCTCTAAATTATTTTGTTTCAAAATCATTTTTTTAATCTTAAAGAAACGGGTCATAAGTAAAAGACCTTATTTGTTTCTTATAAATAAGACCAGAAGTAGTATAATGCAACTTATCTAGGGGAGGTGGGTGGGTTTATATGGGAAAAGGGGTATTTTAGTAAAAGCATAGTCAAGGGGTGTGGTTGTAAAAATGGGGATGTGCTAGCATCAATTTCCCTAAACTCGAGCCCACCAAGGCTGGTAAGAGTGTTTAAATGTTTAAATGTTATATTTAACTTTCACCCAGTCCTTTTTACATAGAAACTTAATTATACCATCTAATAGAATTTACTATTAAAACTATGGGTGTATTAGCACATGACTTAAAAAATGGTGCAATGTAAGTGCTATAAAGACTTTTGTCGTTGTTCTTTGGAAGTTGCAGACATCTTTTTCATAATTTTTTTCGTTGGTGAGCAAGGATGGAAAAAGCTAGAACAAGAACACGTACTAGAGTTCTTAAAAAAATGGACAAAAAGATAAAAGATTAACTTGGGAAAATAAACAATAGGCTTGTAACTTTTTTAAATGAGTATTTATAAATTATTTTTTTCTTACTAATCAAGCTTTTCTTCACTAATTCTCCATTTCATTTTACCATTGTTTACACATGTGAAGTCTTTCTTAGGGCACAAGTTAGATCGTGTGTACCAAGTGATTCGCTTTAACATGTTTATTGTTGATGGTACGTGACGGTTATGTGATGGTTCAACTTTCGTTTTATTGTCTCCTTATAAGATAAGATTGTGTCTCATTATCTGCACGTTAAGGACTACTTATGTTTCATTTTATCGTGTCTAAGACTATGTTCGAATTAGTGGAATGAGATGAAGTTTCATTGTTTGATTATTAAAAAAAGAATAGAATATAATAGAACTCAGTGAAATCTATTTCATCTCATTTTATCGACTATTTTTCTCCCCTCTCTAATATTAATTTATTTTTATAATTATTAAATTACTAATGTATCCCTATTTTTTGTCGTTCTTTTCAACTTCTCTCCCCTATCCCTCTCTCCTCTCTCTCCTCTTTATATCTCTCTTCTTCCCTTCTTTTTCTTTCATGTCATATTTGTGTGTTTCAAAAAAGAATAAAAACATACATTTCTTTCCAAAAATCTGCAGAAGATGCTCACAGCCAAACAATCAAAATCTGCTCAAAACCAAATTTCAAGACATGCTCAAGTCAAAACCAACCAAAATTGGTCAAAACATGCTCACAACCAGCTCCTAAAACTAACAGAAAAATAGTCTGTCAGAACAATTTTTTAAGGTTTTTTAGTGCCACGATGCTCTTTTTTTAAAATTTGTGTTTTTGCACGGGTTCACTGCTACTACTATGATTTAAATCTTTTCGGTGACAAGAAGCCACGTATCATAAGCTTGAAACATTCTTAAATTTTTCAATTATTGGTTCAAATTTCTAATGTAGACTGTACAGATATGTCATGGATCATGCATGCTTCCAGCACCCACTTTTTTTCCACCGGCACCCCCAACCATTTAGATGTACTGCACAATTAAATGAATAGTAAACACAACCAGAATAGTCTATGGCTAGTAATATTCTCAGTTGTCTTGAATGTGCTTAACAATGTTTCAAAAGAACAAATTGCAATAACTGCTAAAAACCAAAACCTGCAAAACATGCTCAAAGCCAACCAACCAAAATCTGCTCAAAACCAAATTTCAGAACATGCTCAAAACCAACCAAAATTTGTCAGAACATGTTAAAAATTCTCCATGGCTTCCTCCAACCATAACAAACAAGTCAACAGGGCAATAGCATCCATAGCATATGGCAATACTCTTCTTCAAGACCTCCACAAAATCTATAAAACCACATAATAAACCATACTCAACCAACCAAACATAATATTTAAGACAAGTTCTAAATGACAAATAGAGCAATTAAAAATATATATTACCATTGATAAAAAGGATATCCTGGAACAATATAAGGCAACATTTCCTTGCGCGTGTAAATTGGAACTCCGTTAAAAGCTTTTAATGCTTCAGGATGTTGAACAAGGTGCATGTATACATGAGGAGAGGAAGATGGCTCAACACCTATATCCTCCAATCGTGCCCAAATATCCTCAATACTAGCATTCTTATTTTGTTTCATAAGCTCTATTGTGCTCATTTCAAACACCTCAACCAATTCCCGAAAGGCTATATATATCACCCATGATTGTATTATCCTCGGCAACTTTTTTTGCCCGTTTCTTAGTCCTAGATGATGTTGCATCTTCAGAATGGCTAATAGAAGCCCTTTTAGGATAATTGTTGGGATGAACTTCCTCATCAACTTCATTAGTGGATACCAAATTATCAACATCCTCTATGGTCTCACTACAAGCATTTCCACCATGTGTAGCTCTTCTTACTCTCATTTCACTTCCTGTTTCTACTTGCTCTCCTGTTGCTCGATCCATCCCATAAACTTTGGCGAGTTTATCGGCTCGATCCTACAATTTTTACAATGTCTTCTCATTCCTTAGATATTGTCTTCAGAACTTGTTTACCCGTTTTGGACAAAATGAACAATTTTGTACCCTAAATTTTTACTCCCTCCGTTTCTATTTATAAACCCTTTTAGACAAAAACACGCTTATTAAAAAAAGTAGTTAGTCTAATTAAATGTCAATAATGTATATGTTTTTCCTTATCTACCCTTCCTTTACATTGTTTATAGTGTGACTTGTCATCTCCCAAGACAAGACTATTAACATTGATTATGGGTATTTTTCGAAAAAAAAAAATTAATGCATCTTGTAAATTGTAAAAGGGCTTATAAAAAGAAACATTTTTTTTTTCTCCAAAAAGGGCTTATAAATAGAAAGAAAGATAGTATATGTTAAGATGGACATACATTTTTTGCTGTCTTCTCTAATTGATAAAAGATTGAGCAGTAGGTACTAGATACTGTCTTGAATTTTCAATGTCTTTTATTCATATTTCATTGTGCTTTTTAAACTTTGCTAATGTTTCAAGTTTCAATTGATACAGATATCAGGAAAAAAAAAATCATCTAAAACAGCATTTTCTTTAGCAGAACAAAGGGAGTGATGTTTTGTTTTACCTTGGTTGGTTTTAATGAAGCCAAGAATTTTTTATGCCTATTTTGTGAATTGTAATGGGGAGTTAGTACTCTGCAACTCAATATTACAAGGGAAGAAAAAACATTTAATTGAATTATGAGAATATGCAGAAATATAAACTGACTTACCCCAAGTTCCTTCCAAATAGAAAAATGAAGGTGAAAGAAATTTGAAAATAAAAAACTGTGGATGCGCACCCCCGTCAAACACATGTTGATTACATAAGAGATCAAGTTATGTGGATTATTATGTTGTTGATTTTGGATTAGTGAGTTAATCACTTGGCTGTGAAGCTATTTAAAGTGTCTGTTTTGAACTTTAATGATAATGATAAATATGGGTCTGAATTTTATTCTTTCTGCAGAGGTTAGAGCACTTTCCTTTTTAGAGCTCTTTGCTGGGGGTGTGAATGAGTGTAAAACTCATGAAAATCTAGTTTGGTGGTGATGTTTATGGTGAAGCACAATGCACATGCACGTGCTACAGTATCAGGTTACAGCCCTTTGGAAATCAGCCTGAGAAGAATGCTATGCAATATCACCAATGTTATCAATTGCAGATGGCGGACCATAGCGTTTTGTCAAAAATCTGCTATTTTAAGCAGTCATTTCTGCCATAAAGCGCCATGGCGCCGCTAACCTTCAAAAATTGGTCATAGCAGTTTGCAAAAAGTCCGCCATGGCGCCGCTATTTGATAACACTGAATATCACACCCTTTTTTCTTATTAGAGTAAACTCTCGATTTAGTCCCTGAACTTACACTCTCTCCTATTTAGTCCCTAAAGTATATGAAAATAATAAGTAGTCCCTAAAATTTGTGAAATCCATCAAATTAGTCCATATAGTTTTGTGAAATCCGTTTCATTAGTCCCTGTAAGGGACTACATATAAAATTTTAGGGACAAATTTGACGGATTTCACAAACTTTAGGGACTACTTATTATTTTTATGTACTTAAAGGACTAAATAGGAGAGGGAGAAAGTGTAAATTCCAGGATTAAACTCTCAGTTTACTCTTTTCATACATTTTCTTTTACACTTTTTTTTTCCTCTCTTTCTATCTCAGTTTTTTCCCCCATCACATTTCTTATTATGTCTCTCTTTCCTTTTTCTATTTTTTTCTATCTCACTTATCTTTATCCATCCATAACCTATCAAAACTCAGCAAATTTAAAATGCTCTTCACCAAGACAAATAGACAGTGGTTAACAATAATAGATTACATACTGAACAGGAGAATAATTTTTAATAAATGTTGTGCCATTGTATATTAACCTCTATATTAGAATTTGGGATTGGACTTAACTCAGCCCAAAAGTTAGCTTGTGGGGTGAAAATTGTCCCCCACTTATAACCATTAATCAGATAAGATCGCTATCCAATGTCGGATTCTCAATACATTGGAGTACATCATTGTATCTAATCTGAGCTATGTAAATTGGTCTTTTTCATATTAAGTTCCATTGAATAAGAAAATTAACTACACTAAGTTCAGTTATCCACGTTGCGCCACGTGTTAACATATCCACGTTTTGTATAGAATATAGAAAAGAAAAAATTTCCTACTGATTTTCTTGCACCCGTGCCCCATCTGCTAGTTTTCACATTAAGCTCCATTGAATTTGTGTTCTAATCGGCTGTCAATGCCTATCTATATTGGCGCTGTACAGCTATCATGATGAAGGTGTCAATTATTTGCACAACAAATTCATTTGGAATTTTGCAAGTTAAGTACACGACCTTCTTTATTCATTTTCATTCTAAGACTTGGTTAAAAAAACTACTCACTCATTGATTTAACCATTCATTGAACAGTCATTGGTAACAAATTGAATCATAATAATAACATATTTAGCAGATAAAGAATGAAACACAAGCGGTGTTTCATCTTCTTATATCTTTTCTTTTGCTAGGGCACACGGACATGAAGAAAAAAAACACAGACGCCAAAGAAAACGGAGCCACCGAAAGACATACCTTGCAGTGCGGAGAAGTGGACAAAGGAAGGAAGAAGCTTGCTGCGTGAAGAGGTCAAACTAGGAAGAAACCAACAGAGGAACACCACTACACCAGAGAGGAACCCTGTCTCTTTTTTGAACATGTGAAACACTCCTTCCCGTCCAGGAACAAATGAGTCCGTTTTTTGTGAGAAACATACATCAATTTTCTAAAGTTATATTCGGGATGGTTTTTAGTTTTAACTTCAAGTTGATTTTACTACTCTTTTCTTTCCCGCATTCTTTCATTTCTTTCGTATAGGGAGTTAATTAAGTTTATTATTTTCCCTACTCTATAAGAAAGTTCTTTCAGCGGTATAAGCTTCTCTGCCCGCTTTGCATTACGTATATCAGTCGATTCGGTAATCATTCTGTTAGCTTTTCATCCCGTAAGGATTCGAAGTAGTGTCTCAGTTTTTAGCTTTTAAAAATCAGTTTTATTTTTTATTTTTAATTTAGTTTAAAAAAAAACTCACTTTGAAAGTTTTCTATCTTGTTAAAATTAGTCTACAGGTGTGTTTGTGTGATGATAGCGACAAGGGATGACAAAAAAGGTTAGGCCCGACAGGCCGGGCCGTTGACCCGCCTAAAATGGGGCGGGTTAGGCTATGACATGTCAGCCCAACAACCTATCTAACACAGCCCGTCGGGCTACAAGCGAGTCGAGCCGGGTCAACCCGTCGGGTTAACATATATTTTATTTATTTATTTTCTTATTTTCTAACAATTTTCCTTTTTTTCATATTTCGAGCAGGTCAGTCGCCATTTTGGTCCATTTTAGGCTGTTGGCCCGCTATTTTGGCCTCGTTTTAGCCCGAATTTTGGTTTATATAATTGTTTTTTGTTTTTTGATTTTTTAACGGGCTGGCTGGCTGGCCCAGCAACCTGCCAGCCTGTGATGGGACGGGTTGGGTTCAACATCTCAACCTACCACCATTGGCAGGCCGGGTTAGGCCAGCCCGTTTTTTAGCGGGCTCATGGTGGGTTGGGTCGGGCCCTTTTTTAGCGAGCTCATGGCGGTGTTGGTGGTGGCGGCGACAGTGGCAATGTCAGTGGCAGTGGCGATGTTAATGGTGATGGTGGCGGCAGTGTCGGTGTTGTTGGTGGTGGCGGCAGTGGTGGTGGCAGTGTAAGTGGTGGTGGTGTTAAGTGATGGTGGCAGCGATGGTGTCGGTGGTGGTAGTGGTCGTTGTGCCGATGACGGTGGTGGTGGTAGTGACGACAATAGTGGTGGTGGTGGCAGGCTGGTGGCGATGTCAATGGTGGTAATGGTGACAACGGAAAAAACTATTGTCCAATGTAGTGATAATGTGTTTTTTCTAAACTAAAAACCAAATTTACAAATTTTTTTTTTGTTTTGAAAATGAATAGAAAAGTTTGTACCAAAAAAAAAAGAATGTATAAGTGTTTTAAAATTGAGTAAAAAATCATTTCAACTCCATTTTAGCCGAACGTGTTTTTTTTTTTAAATTACACTTGAAAATCAAAATCTAAAAACTCGCAACCACCCCGAACGGGGCCTAATGTATTAATTGCTAAGTTTCATTTTTATCCTTATTTAAAATGAGACTTTGCATCTATTTCCTATGCAAGCGAGTTGGTTTATTAATTATACATCATTTCATAAAAGGGGTAATGTTGGAAACAAACTCAATCTTTATGAGTATTAATTAAAAAACACATTTCAATGCAATTTATTAGTCTGTGTGAATTGGGGTTTTGTTCCTTATAATAAGGACCGGAGGGAGTAGCAATTTTGTAAAATAAGGCTATGTTTGGTAAGGCCAAACTGCTAGCTTATAGTAAATAGCTTATAGCAGATAAACTCGTAGCATGAATTTGGTAATCACTAGTTTATAAAAAGTAAAAAAACGAAGTAAACAATTATCAACCCTTACCGTCTCTCCCTCTCATTTATTTATCAGTTAGTTCATCAACTAATTTTACCAAACACTTTAAATTCAATCGGCTAGCTTATCTGCTATCAGCTATCAGCTAGCTTAAATGTTATCCGCTAGTTTATCCGCTATCCATTACTTTTTACCAAACAGAGGCTAAAAAAAGCTTAAATTCAAGTCCCAAAGTATTGCAATTTGACGATTTCAATTCCACTTCTCAAAAGAGCAAATTGGGTCCCTAATATTTATCTTCAATTGTAATTTTGTAGTTCCCTTGATTTTTCTCCAATCTGACGCATATGTGGACGTTTTAATCCAACTTGGCAGTCACTACTACCAACATGGCAAAAAAATTTAAAAAAAACATAGGGTTAATCATGTTTAATCATTTAAATTATTTAATTAACATCAATTAGTTAAAATGAGTTAATTAAATCAATTAAATCTAAATCCTAATTCCACACCTCACACTTCCTGTCGTTCCATCCTAACCACGGGCCATTGCCATAACTCATCCTTGTTGGAACACACACACAGAGAATACACTTTGAGGGAAAGTAAAAGAGAGTATGTGTTTATTGAATATTGCAAATTTCATTCACACTAACTATTTACATCAACACTGACCTCCATTATATAGGAGAGTCTACATCAATTAACAATTGTCAACTAACTAACTAACTAACATTCTGTTATGCTCACTAACTGTCATAACTGCCTAACAGTAACTAACTGATAGTAACTAATAACACCGCTGTTTTGACTCACAACACCCTTTGCACACTTGTTCTGGCATTCTGATTTGAGGCAAACCGTGCACTATGCTCTTCATCTTCATCAGGCCAAGACTTCTAAAGTTTAGGTGTCCAAATCTTTCATGTCACATCTGCAACACCCCGTTTTCGGAGCGCTACTGTGCAACTCAATCTAATGCTGAAAACATTTGATGCTTATATACTTTCAATAAGAAGTACTCTTCCGTATTTTCGTAATGGAAAATAGGAGTGAATTTTTTTTTCCTTTTTCTTGCCTTTGAAACCCTTTTCAAAAATGAGACAAAGAGTACTACAATTTTCTAAATGATGCCAAATCGGTATTTTGCAAGTATCAGAGTATATCACATCCCAATGAATGCTTCTCATAATATAAATCATGATATAATCAATTCGCACTGAGGTGAGGTTTTCTGAAAAGTATAATTACAAGACAATAAGTAATTACGCAAATAACAACGATAATACCCTAAGCTAAGCTGGCCAACAACTATAACTCTTACTGAAAAACAATTTAGCAAAATCAGAACATAGCGCACTAAGAGGAATCTTCCTCCATTGGCTCTTTCTTCAACACTCCTGGGAAGACGAAACTGCAGCAGCTATGGAACTCCATCTGGAAACATCCATGAGAATGTCCAATCTAACAACAGTGCAAGGATAAATTCTTTGTCCACGAGTTTATCATGGGCTATGTCGTATGCAAACAAGATATATATATATATATATATATATATATATATATATATATATATATATATATATATATATATAATACAACAACACGCTTTAATATACATATACATAATTAATAGACCGCACACATCATCATGGTATATCAAGCATTGTATGTGAGCAAACAAATTAACTAACAGATCAACAATCAAGTCACCAAAATATCAAACAATTGTATGTGAGCAGACAATTCAATCAACAGTTCAACGATCAAGTCGTCACATAACAAATCATCAATAATCCATCACATGTCACAATGTGGTTAGCCATGCATGCCAATGCATTATGAACGAGTTTGTGTATACACCTACAACCTTAAACAAGGATAGCAGTAGACGAGAAACTTATTTTCCAGGTCCAAACAAATTCCCCTACCAAGGGTAAAATGGCACTAGGAACAGCCTCCAGGCTGGACACTAGGAACAGCCTCTAGGCCCAAAAGTCCTAGGACACTGGGAACAACCTCCAGGTCAGAAATTCCAGGACACTGGGAACTGTCTCTAGATTTGAATGCTTCATGATTGGTATGTATTAATCCAATTCTTTGGGGGTGGCCCACTCTCCTTTAGGAGCGTCAGCGAAATGTTTTAATTAATCAATGCGGATCGACGAATCCTCACTCACTCAACTTAGTGAATTTCCAATTTCGATTTTTGTGTCACACCTAAGTGATATTGTATCAGAAATAGCTCTTTAGCTCCTTAGTTGTGCTAAATAATGCATGAGGGGAATTCACAGGAAAGAGAGGCGGTGCGAACACTCTTAATAACCAAGTCTTTCCTAGCCAGAATTTTCCCAGACGCATCATTCAACTCAACTATTTTTCGCAAATTACATTGTTTATTCCAACTCTTTTTCTACTATAGTTTCATTTAAAATTCTTTGTAAGCTTTGGCTAATTGTACTAAAACCCTCACGCTTACTTTTAAGTCAAAAATGCCCTTAACATTATACTTATGAAATCATAACTCGGCCTGTGAAATCGCGTCGGATTTACCATTCTAAATCGTCAAACCAATAACAGTCTATCAACGCATTATTAATTAATCCATTATCATCAACAATATTTTACATATTTCAATCAATTCCAAGTCCAATTTAAATCAAACATGATTTAAGGCACATAATACAATTCACTAATGTCACACAGGGCCAAGAATATGCTACAATATTTCATACAACACATAATAATACTACAAGTACTACCACACAATTAATCAACCAATCAAACCAATCAACAATCAAGGCGAAAAGCCCAAACTCATTATATAAGAATTTCCCTTACCTCGAATAAGCTTCAAAGAAGAATTTTCCAAAGCGTCGCCGAATCGTACTTCGTACAAACCTTAATAATATGAACTTAACCAAATAAGAACCAAAAACCCAAGTCCTAATATTCTAGGGCAACCATGGTTTTTAACCCCTAAAGACCTAGAATTTTACTAACTTAAACCCATTTAGATCACACCTGGTTATATACCATGATACAAGTTAAAGTCATGCAAGTTTTTAAACTTTCACTAACTCTACACACTTAGAAAAAGCTTAAACCAAATTTTACCAATTGGAATAGTATTTTTATTAAATGAATAGTATTTTACCAACTTTGAACAACTCTTTAAAACATTAAAACATGTCATAAAATTGTAGAAACAAATTCTTTATATGTTTAAGACAATTCTTAAAACATAAACCAAACATTTTCCTAAAATCACACTTCTTTGAAATGTTTTGCTAAACCAAATTTTTAATCAACTTTTACAACATATTTTGAGACATAAGAAATTTAAAACAATGTTCTAAATTAACAAGAGGGGTCACGGTTTTGATGCCCTAAAAATAAACATAACTTTTCAAAGTTTTCATTCCAAATCATACAAACTCACTACACTTAATTCCTTTAACCTTAAACCAACTTCTTTAACACTTTCAACACCTTAAAAAGAATTTAAAACATCTTCCAAAAACATCTTGGAGGCCATGGTTCCAGCCCCTATTTCCAATCAAATTTATTTTCTCAAAATTTTGTAAAACATGTATATATGACTAGTTTCAACATACCATCCAAAACCCTTTAAGAACTAACTCAAAACCAACAAAAAAAAGTTAAAACCAAGCCCCCACAACAGCTCCTAGGCTCGGCCAAGATCAAGGGTTAGGGTTTTCTAATTTTTAAATACTCTAATCATGCTTAATCTTAGAAGAAAATAAAGGATTAATGGACTAGTCATGCTATTCTAGCGACATCTAACATTTCTAAGCAAAAATGGCTTCAAAATCATGCAAACCCATGTTCATGGAACTGAATAGAGAAATAAGAATAGATGTGGAGCTCACCAAAGAGTTTGATGGTGGTTGATCAAAGTTTAAGAAGAAAGAAAGGAAGCTTAAGCTAAAAATCACTAATTTCTTCACACTTTCTCTTCCAAAATTTCTCTCAAGTTTTTCCCTAATGAAAAAATGAAGGATTGGTCTTGCTTAAATAGGGAAGGCCACGAAATCAGTTGGGATATGGAAGTAAATAATTTGTTCATTTTAGTTCCAAACTAACCAATTTAGTTAGAATTTAACTTAACAAACTACCTACAATTTCCTTAACCACTAACCACCGCATAAATGCATAGTCAAGGAAGCTTCTAAAGCTCAGTTCATCCCCCCTGGTCTCTGGATAAATCGCCCCAGCCTCCACCAATCACAAAGCTTCCATTTCGTCGCGTTATCGATTAATCGGGTGTGCGGCGTTTCGCGTATATTAGGGTTTTATACCAAAAATTCCAAAAATAATTCTAATAAACAAGTCCACACCCAAAAATTATTATTTAGACAAAATATTCCTCATGACATGGGAAAAGCACTCACGTATCTCGTTTTCTCAAAATACGAACCGAAACGTTGCAATTACACATAGAAAATGCACTAAATATTTTCTGTTTCCCAAAAATTCTAGAAAAATTCCAATAAATCGTAAATATTGGAAAATGCTAAGATCTCAAATTTCATAAAATTTGGATCAAGTTTGGGCATGTTTCAGATAGAAACTCACCCGATAGCCTCACAACGACATAATTCAACAGAATTCTTGCAGCATAGTAAAAACTGTAAATTAGTAAGGATCACTAATTTCAGTTTTTCTTGTCACCTAGATATTATTCAAACAATAAAATTTTCAGTACAAAATTATTAAAATAAAATTCGTATTAAATACGACATAAAACATACAATTTACTGATTAACTCAAATGTTGAAAATTCACAGGATAACACTTATTAAGTCCTAAAATTTATTCCTTCTTCAACAAAATAATTTTCTTTACTCAAATGAAAAGTTTACATATTTTCCAGGATTAATTCTTATTAAAACTGTCTATTAATCTGAATTAATTACCAAAACAGCGAATTGTTTATGATAAATCTTTGCAGTTCTTCGTACTTTTCACAAACCATTGAGGTGATCAATCTCTATGATTTGTTCCCAAGTAGTTACAAACTGTAAAATAGCTTTTCTAAAAATTAGGGTGTTACAACATCCAATTCACATCATTAGCTGTAGTGGACAAACACTGATGATCAATGACTTGCAGCCCAATCTTGAAGGTTCTATTACTTGACAAAGGAGCCTTCAAGATTAGTCTATTCTTGTCATCAACACCTTGAGTTGGCTGTTCTCCATTTTCGTTGGATAGCCTTTTTCAAGCAGCTGCCCAAGACTCAGTAGATTGTTCCTCATGTTAGGAACATATAAGACATCTCGAATGAAAAAGCTTTTACCATTCTTCCTTTGGATCATAACCCTTCCAACTCCTTCACCTGTAACTGAACTATTATCTGCAAATCTCACTTTTCTTTTCACATTTTCATCAAGATCTGCGAACCAATATTTGTGGCCGGTCATGTGGTTTGAACAACCTGTATCCAAGTACCATAATTCAGAACTATCATCACCCGAATCAGTTGTTGCCATCAGCATCACAATGTCTGAATCAGAGTCTTCATCATGCGCGAACTGGACTTCATCATCTTTTCTTTGAGGGTTTTTGCTTGATTGACACTCATCAGCCAAATGCAATGCCTTTCTTGTTGAACTTTTTCTTGCTTTTCTTGTCTCCACCTTTCTTACTGGATCCTTCGTTGCAATTCTATTCTGCACTCTCACCAGAACGTTTTCTGCATGAAATTCTTCCATTTTCCCTTGGCCTTCTTGAACTTTCCTCCACTTGTGTCCCCTTTCTTGAACGTTTGAGCTTGCAAAGCTTGTTCAGTTACCTTATGTGAATTTCTTTCCTTAAGGCACAATTCATGGGCCTCAAATGATCCCTACAGCTCCTCCAACTTCATCATTGCAAGATCTTTTGACTCCTCAATGGCCACCACGATGTGATCAAAATTTGGAGTCAATGTTCTCAACACCTTTTCAATAAGCATCAAGTCAGTTACCACCTCACCACAAGTCATCATTTGATTTGTTAGAGTTAACAACCGAGTAAAAAACTCAGTTATTCCCTCTTGATCATTCATCTAAAGAAGTTCATATTGCCTGCACAATGCCTACAATTTCACCTTTTTTAACTTCTTCGCACCTGCATATGCTTTGTCAAGAATATCCCAGGCATCCTTTGCACTTTCAGCTGACATGATCTTCTCAAAAACATCCGAGTCTACACATTGATAGATAAGAAACAACACCTTGCAATCTTTCTTCTGCTTTCGATTAGTTGATTTCTGCACATCCGTGGCATTCCTCTCCAATTCTTGAACGCCATCCTTCACCACCTCCAACACATTTTGGAAACAAAAAATCACCTTCATCTGAGCACACCATTTGTCGTAATTGTTTCCATTTTGAACCGGCAGGTTTACTGGGAAATTCCCATTCGAGGTTGAAGTCGAGGTTGCCATCTCCACAGGAATTCTTGATTCAAAGAAACGAACTTAGCTCTGAAATACTAATTGTTGGAACACACACACATAATACACTTTGAGGGAAAGTAAAAGAGAGTATGTGTTTACTGAATATTGCAAATTTCATTCACACTAACTATTTACATCAGCACTGACCTCCATTATATAGGAGAGTCTACATCAATCAACAATTGTCAAATAACTAACTAACATTTTGTTATGCTCACTAACTGTCATAACTGCCTAACAGTAACTAACTGATAGTAACTAACTAATAGAATTACATCACAACAATCCTTTTTGGCAACAACCAATCACCATGAACAAATTCAAACTTCACAAACCATCAGTTACCATGTCCACTCAATCTTAAGGCCAACAGAGAGAAGAATCATAAACAACAAAAGCAAAAGGACAATAATCAAATAGAAAGAAAGGGAGAGGTTCCATTCACGAAGCTCATTCATAGCCTCTTCAACCCTAAGAAGCTTCGAAGCCCCTGGAGTTGGCCAATCCTCTCAGTGATGCGCCCCATACAATACCTGTCATGAGCACACTTAATGTCAACCCAAAGAGAGACTAACCACAATTAACATTCACACTCAAACGCAAGCACTGAATCATAAAAAGAGAAAAAGGAAAAGCAAGTTAAAGAAATAAGAAGACTTAAAAAAGGGAGGGAGGGAAATCGGAACAGGGGCCGTAATGACCTCTTCCCCGCTACGACTGGTGTACCCATTATCGCCGGCAAGACTCAAATCATTGGAGTCATCCTGTGTTTCTTTAGATCGCCTCTCTCCCTCTATGATGAAATAGAGAGTAAAACCGAGAGAGAGAAAAAGGAGAACTGTGTATTCTCATTCTCATTAATTGTGAAATAAGCAGTACAATGTTTATTTATACATCAGTAATAACAGCTGACAAAGTAACTAACTGACTAATCAATTACAGCTAATATATCAAAATACTAACTAAGCTATATACTCCAATACCCCTCAAGTATGGCCTGGAAAATGTTGAGCAATCCAAGCTTGGAAATAAAAGGCAGAAACATATGAGGCAGTAACCCTTTTGTGAAAATGTCTGCCAACTGGCCATGAGTAGAAACAGAAAGCAACTTCATAAGTCTAGAAATAGATTTTTCTCTCACAATGTGACAATCAATGTCAAGGTGTTTGGTTCTTTCATGAAACACAGGATTGGCAGTAATGTGTAAAGCACTTTGATTATCACCAAATAGGGTAGGAATTCAGGTGCAATGAACATGAAGATCTTGAAGAAGATAAACAAGCCATTAGAGTTCACAAGTAGCTGATGCTAAGGCTCTATATTCAGCTTCAGAAGAAGATCCAACAACTGTGACTTGTTTCTTGGACCTCCAACTAATTAATGAAGAACCAATAAAGAAACAGTAACCAGAAATAGAGTGTCGTGTATCAATACATGTTCCCCAATCTGCATCACTAAACCCCTGTAGGTGTATATCATTCTACCTGTGAAAGAAAAGGCCACAACCAAGGGATGATTTCAAATATCTAATAATTCTAGTGGTTGCCTTATAATGAGAAACAGTAGGCTGAGAAATAAACTGGCTTAGTTGCTGAACTGAGAATGTAATGTCAGGTCTAGAATTGGTCAAGTAAATCAGTCTACCAACTAGTCTTCGGTATGCTGCAGCATCTAAGTATGTTGGCCATGAATCTCGGTGAAGCTTGCAAGAAGGATCAAAAGGTGTTGATGCAGGTTTGCTTCCCAAAAAACCAGTGTCAATCAAGAGATCAAGGCAATATTTTCTTCGACAAAAAGAGATCCCCTTTGAAGAGTGAGCAATCTCAAAGCCCAGAAAATATTTTAGAACACCCAAATCTTTAATTCCAAAGGCAGTATCCAAAGCTGTCTTGATAGATGAAAACTCATGGATAGAATTACCAACTAACAAAACATCATCTACATAATAGCTAAGGCAGTGAAAGATGAAGCAGTAGACTTAGTAAACAATGAATGATCATCAAAAGATTGTTTATAATCGTGAAGCACAAGTAAAGAAATTAATTTCTCATGCCATTGTCTATTAGCTTGCTTTAACCCATAAAGAGACTTGACCAACTTACAAACTTGATTGGGTTTGGAAGACTGGAGGAAGAACCATGTAGACATCTTCTTTAAGATCACCATGCAAGAAAGCATTGTTGATGTCCAATTAATGAGTGAGCCACTTATTGGTAGATGCCAAGGCTAGAAGCACCCGAATGGTAGTTAATTTGGTAACAGGGGAAAAAGTATCCAGGTAGTCCAAGCCTTCTATTTGATTATATCCCTTTGCAGCCAATCTGGCCTTGTATCTCTCTATAGAGCCATCTGCCTTCCTTTTGATTTTGAATACTCATTTATTTCCAATTGGAACTATTCCATCAGGTAGATTCACCAATTTCCATGTGCCATTCTTTTCAAGAGCAGCAATTTCTACTTCCATGGTCTCCTCATTAGAGTTGCCTCCTCCCTGTTTCCTTTCTTGCTGTAAAACCATAGAATAAACCCGATTTATATCTGGTAGAGAGTCCATAAGCAAAACTTGAGTGCTAACCACCTCAAAGCAATCATTTAAACCGGTTAGAAACTTGATCACATTATCTTATTGACGATAAGTTGCAAAAGCACAATGACAGTTTGGAGTTGGTCTATAGTTATCCAATTCTTCCCAAAGTACCGTTAGTTCATTGAAGTAATCAGAAACTGAACGATTACCTTGCTTGAGAGAATGAATTTCTTGCTGAAGTTTGGAGACACGAATCAGATCTCCTTGTAAGAACCGATTCTTCATGTGAGTCCATGCTTCCCGTGCGGTATCTTTGAAAATTAGGGTTTGTGCAATTGGAGGCGATACAGAATTAATGATCCAAGAAGTGACCAAACTGTTGCACCGAATCCAATACTTGTGTGCAGGATCAAAATCAGAAGGCATAGGCAACGTTCCATCCACGAATTCGAGTTTGTTCTTCCCGATTAGGGCTTGTCGCATCGAGCGTTCCCAAATATGATAGTTGTTGTTGGTAAGCAATGTCGAGATAGCACCACTCGTAGGACCTTCGCTTGAATGAAGGTAGTATGGGCTACTATGGTTCTGAGTTGGATCTAGGTTTTCTTTGTTTCCATTATCTAAATTGGAGGTAGAATTGTTGGTGTTTCTCACCATTATTGGAACAAATGAAGCCAAAACAGAAGGAAAAAGAAGGAAGAAGACGATGAGATCGTGGATCTCAGAAAGGAAATGCGTAGAGATGTGCCATGAACAAGGCGGGAGACGCATTAGATCGCGGATGATACCATATTATGAAACAGAGAGTAAAACAGAGAGAGAGAGAGAGAAGAAAACTGTGTATTCTCATTCTCATTAATTGTGAAATAAGCAGTACAAGGTTTATTTATACATCAGTAATAACAGCTGGCAAAGTAACTAACTGACTAATCAATTACAGCTAATATATCAAAATACTAACTAAGCTATATACTCCAATACCCTCACATTCCCCCTCTCTCGGTCGTCTTCCCCTATCTGCACCGCCACGCGAGCGCGACACCCCTCTGCCGCATTTCGCGCAGTCGGCCACCCTTCCCTTTTCCGGTTCAGACGCCTTTCCCCCTTTCCCCTAACTTCTATCCGACCCCTTTCTCTCTCTCCTAGAAATGGAGTTGGTATCAATGGAAATGGGTAAAAAGTCTCTCTCTCTCTCTCACACTCTTCACATAGGAGAGAAGATTGCAAAAAGTAGTGATATCCACATATGTTATCTCTCTTTCTTTTTATTTCGTATACTACTTTTCTTAATTATTTTATGTAAATCTAACTTTTTTTCTCATGTACTCCTCCCGTCTTATATTATTTGTCGTTTAAAGTTATGTACATGTCTAAAGAAAACCATTGATTGGACAATTACCAAAGTATGATAATTTATTTTGACTAAAATATTTTTATTATAGTAGAAGTTAGGTGAATAGGTCAATTAATATAGTGTAGTCGAGATATAAATAAATAAGAGTATTGTTGAAAAAATATAATTAATACTTTTTTGATATTATAATCTGACAAATAATTTAAGACAAACAAATATTTTAAGCATGACAAATAAAATGAGACCGGAGGAGTAACCAATAGAAGCTTAATGTACTCGTCGAGGGGCACATGCTTAGATCCAAGTATCTAACTCAAATTTGAATCTAAAATTAGATTTTGTGATCCTTCTATCATATTGAGTTTAATTAATAAAAAAAGGATTGATAAACAACATACGATAAAAAATGTAATACAGTAACAGTCCAATTTCACAAACAAAAAGATAAATCAGAAAAAATATAAAAAATTCCATTAATAAAAGTGAAAATTTTGGCAGGGAAGATGTTTTGAACCGTGCAACAAAATTGCACAATAATTTAGAAATATATAAACCTTTAATCTGGTTTAGGTTTCTGACCCATTAATCTTTGGGCCAGCCCAAAAAATTTAACCCGACCCGATGACATGCTCATATAAATACAACAGTTCTTGCTGGGTTTCACGATTGTATTTTAAAATTTTAAAATTCAAAATTTTGCATTTCCCGGCATTAACTCGCTCAGTACTCTGAACTCTGAAGTGCGATGGAAGCAGAGCAATCACTTCGTCTTCATCATCAATCTCACGGTCTCTATCTCCCTCTCTCTCTTCTTAGGGTTTTTTAGCTCACAAACAAAATCATTATCACAATTCATATTTTTCCTTTCACTTTTCGAACCGATCCGAATCCTTCTCCGTGCTAGGGTTTCGTTCACTTCAGTTTCTGCTAATTGTAGTTCGGTTCTGTCCAAAATTCTCGAATCCGATGCCTTTTTTTTCCTGAATGTGCAGCTTGTAAGGTTCAAGGTATGGAACGCGTGGTGGCAACGGTGAGCGGCTACCATGGCTCGGACCGATTCAACCTCATCAAGCTGATTTCACATGCCGGTGCCAATTACGTTGGAATGATGTCGAAATCAATAACACACCTGGTGAGTTTTTCGTTTGCGAAGAAATTAACTAACTCATTGGTTCGTTTGAACAGACTCTTTGATTCTTGTTTTCTTTGTGATTGAAGGAAACGATAATTCTCTTTGAATGTAGTGTAGTTACACTGGTTATATACAGCATTCAGATCTATCAAACTCTAATTAACTAACTGTAATCAACTAATAGCCTGTTTTGCTTCACATTGAGATGCTCCTAACGTGGATTTTCCTTTGTTAAAGTGATTTCAGTGAAAAAAATTTATGTTTAATTACTTTCAGTCAAACATGATTTTGAGGAGAAGCGATATAATGAAGCTTTTGCTTTTATGTGTAAAATTTCACACTAAATTTTACTGCAAACTTGCATTCAAGAGAAAAGTTTTCAAACATAAATCAATCGACTTCAATTTTTTGTGTATGATCCAAAATTTTGTGTTTGAGGATCAGGTGTGTTGGAAGTTTGAAGGAAAGAAATATGATATAGCCCGGAAGTTTAGAATACTTATAGTCAACCACCGTTGGGTTGAAGACTGCATAAAAGAAGGAAGGCGTGTCCCGGAAGATCCTTATATCTTGCTAAGGTGAACTAGTTTTTTTTTTCTTTTACTTATTCTACCCATTATTGCAGAATTATAACTGAGTGCACTGATTTTATAAAATTATGGCTTTTTGATAGAAAAAAATACAGCACCATGGGATTTTTTTTTGGTTTTTGTGAGCAAAATGACGGTTGAAAATGCATAAACTAATCAATTTGGTTTGGCAAGTTTCGCTTTGAACTGTGTCTGGTTTAAACCAAAATTTACTGTTAGAGATATAAAACCGTTTGTAGGCCTGAATAATGGCTTACAAGTTTAGAGAAGTTGGTGTTAGTGCTACAACTTTCGGGGAAGTTGGACCTAAGTGGTTTTAATATCCTGTATTCTGGATATTTTATTTTACATGATGGGCTTCTTTGGTATGGAGTCTGCTGAAGCTTGTTTTGTAGTTTCTCAGGTCTGACATCATTGATCTTATTAACTACTTAGACAATTATCTTGTTTGGTGTTCAAGATACTGGTGCTTCCTTTCCCTATAATTTGATATGCTGTAAAATTTGGAGAACACTTGTTCTTAAGTTCATTTATTATTATCATTATTATTTTCAGTGGACATGAAGTAGGGCCATTGTTACTAGAAGTTCCGGGCACTGTACAAGCAAGTAGCTTGTCAAAGAATAATGTGGTTAGTGACAGAGACACGAATAAAGTGGTTAGTGACAGGTTATGTGATATTGGATCTGAAAGGCAAAATACCACCTTCAGTTCTGGAGTGTGTGGAATTTCTGTTTTGGAAGATTCTTGTTTAATGAAAAAGGTAACAATAGCTTCTTTGCTCTCTCCGTTCTCCTCTTGCTTGTTTTCAATCTTTATGTGTAATATACATTCTCATTGTTTCCAAGCATGTTCTGATTCATAAGTTTGTTGCTTCATTTTTGAATGGGCTGCAACTTTCATAAAGCGATATGTGGTGTCATTAACACTCATGTTAACAGTTGATGCCTAACCATTATCTCAAATTGCTATTTACGCACCATATGTGTTTCATTTAAATCTAATGTATTTCTTATGGTATTAGGTCAGGTTTCTAATTACATATCTTGCTACTGCTTAGTACATTAAAAAGTAATTGTCATTAATAACCACTAATGGTTTGGTGGCGGAGGGGTGCGATTGTTTTCTTCTATTGATTTAGTACATCGTCCATGTTGCATAAATTTTGTGACTCTTCTGATGTTTTGGCATCAAAAGTTTATTTTCATTTTTTTGTCAATATCACTTATCTGTCCACAAACTTAAACAAATCTGTATGTTTTTTTGTATGCGTGATTGCTTTGCCTACAAATGCTTTGCCATGTGTTCCCCCCCCTCCCTTCTTAAAGTGCTCCATTAAAGAAAAAGATGTGTCATACATACCTAACAATATGCAGCATACCTTAAGTATGAGGATTTTGACTGTCTCTTATTCCTTTTCGTCATTTTGGGTGCTTTAAAGTACTTTCTTGCTGCACTCTTGAAAATAGCATTATGGTTAAATGCATGGCATGTGTGACTTTAAGGTACAAGTAGGTACAATTACAAAAATGGAAGGAAAATTATTTTAAACCTATCCATATGTGGACTTTACAATCCTTTTGGTGCACTATGCTATATGACGGGCCAAGTAAATGAATAATGCAATATGTTTGTGTTCTTTTGGATTGCTTGTTAATCTTATTTATCTCTTTTTTCCATTTTTTAAGCTCAAGGAGTCAAGTTCGTATTCATCCAGGCAGTCGAGGAAAGGCAAAAGAAATTGTTGTAGTGAAGTTAGTACCGTGGCTAGACATTCTCGGAAAGGAAGAAGGCGTGTGAAAAATTATGTTGATGAAGCAGTGTTGGATCCTTTAATTGTTGATTTAAGCTCAGATGACCAGTTTTGCAGAATGGATAGACTACACACTGAAGCTGCAGCTACCTCTAGCCTTTCTGGTGCTGTCAATATTAACAATATCCAAGAAAATAGTGAAGAAAATAGTGAAGGACACGATGCTGGATTATTTAGTCAAAGTAGAACTATCAATGGAGATTCAGATGGCATTGAGCAGATCAGAGATTCAAATAATATATCCACTCATAGAAATTCAACTTTGTTTATAGAAGACCCCCTTCCTGTGGCACAGACATCAGTAGATTTATGTTCCAGTGCTGCTGAAAAGTTCACCGATGGTGATCTGGTTGATAACGTTGATAGCTTACCTACTTCAAATGAATATTCATGTGTTATATGTTTCACAGATTTCAGTTCAACACGGGGGATTTTGCCGTGTGGACATCGGTTTTGTTTTTCATGCATCCAGGATTGGGTTTATCACAGAGTATGCCTTTTCTCTATCTTTTCCTTTACTGTTTTTACTATTATATGATTAATGATTAGTATAATCTTCTCTTTTGCTTGCCATTTTATTTTGAATAAATTTCGAAGTTATGTTATATGTTTTTTTATTATTTAATTCTTACCAGAAAACATAATTTAGCTTTCATTCAACCAATAATAATTTGGTTTCTGATTTCTCATTGGGAATTTGAGGCGCCACCTAATTGACATTGTTGTGCCTTATTTTATTAGGTGAACAGTTATGCAAGTATATGCATGAATATTATTCAACCTAAAGTATTAAAACACCCCTTCAAATTTTAAGGTGTTTCCAAAAGCATGTAATTTAAGAGTTTAATCATTACTGTGTTTTAGTGTGCTAGTGTTCCGTCCGTTTTAGTCATATTACTTCTTAAACTTTCTTTGCAAAGTTGTTGGCACATGGGACTCAACTTTTATATCAGATCTGGCACTAAATTTACCATAATGAAACTTACAAGGCTTTCATGGTGAATATATGACAGCACTCTGATGTGCGAAGAATTAATCTAAATTTTTTGTATTTATAATTTTGTAGTATGAATGAATGAAAGTGGTAAATAGATCCAATGATTATAAATCGTGTACAGATAAAGATGGGCTTCTCATTCTAATACATCTTCAACTGCGAAAAGCTGTTTTAAAATTTTAGCTTAATTTATGTTTATTTCCCCACCTAATGGAAAAATAATTTTATTGCTGTTGTAGTAGTATTTTTGTTCATTTTAACTTCCCATGCATACGCTTGTGGTTTCCATGTGGAATGTTGAATGGATTAGGTAGAACTTGTTTGTCCTGTATTGCTTTACTCTCTACATGTCATTTTCAATTCTTTCATTATCATAATTGATTTTCAATATTTACAGAATCTCAAGGGAAGAATTTCAACCTGCCCTTTGTGCAAGGCAAGTTTTGTGGTGATCAAGAAAGTTGAGCATGCAGGCACCACTGATCAGAAAATATACTCCCAGACAATCCCATGTGACCATTCAGCCTCAGATATTTTTATCCCTATGGATCATGAATTACCAGACAATAGCTTGGAGGTATGCTTATCCATTAAACTAGATTCATCGTTGTGCTATGCGGGGTCTTATTTTCTTTATGTTTTCATATTAGTTGAAATCAAGTAGTAGCATCTTGTGCAGGCCTAGAGTAATTTGTAGAGGAATTTGTGCTTGAAAGTTGAAACTATTAAAGAGACCATAAAAGTAAAGAAAAATATAGAAGAGAAAAGTGACTAGAGATAGAAACAGGGCAGACTACATAGGTTGTTGTTTTAAGAGGTGTTCTGAATAGAACTTCAGAGGATGACCGGAGGGAAGCTGGTGGTTGTGCTCGACGAGGACGACGTTGTTGGTGGTGTACTGCAAACACTCCGACGCCAAGTCATGTGTGTCGAGGTGAGTAAGAGGTGGTAGAAAGATGATTACCCTCGACCGTCGACGCGCTTTCTTTAACAGTGAGTCGAGTGACTACATCGCCGATGTGTAACCGCCCTGAAACCCTTAAGCCTGACATTAAATCCCATTAATGCACAAAGCCGCTGGGTCTACCACGCTGAGGAAGCGCGGAGAGGCATGCGACGACGTGGTATCGAGGAAGCCGCCGCCTGTGAATGTTGGATCTCCGACGGGCCTCGCCACCGCCAGCTTGCCCTCAAGTCGCTAAATGGACTTCGAGGTGGTGACTTGTCATCGGTTCGCTGATGTCGACGCTCGACGCCCCGGTTCGTAGGAACCGCAAGTGTCGCCATGTCGCGGCTTGTTCATTAGTTCGCTCGGACCTTCGTGGTTCCACGCCCGAGACAGCCGACACGAGGCTTGATGTGCTTATGCAAGACACAAGGCTTTATCATGAGTTCGTGCACGTGGTCTCGTGATGAAGGTCGACAAGGCTTTATCACGAGCCTGCACGCCGCTCGTGACGAGGTCGATCTCAAAGCCAGGCTAACGACAAGGCTTTATCACGGCGCGGCACGCGTCCTCTGGTGACGCAGGTCGATCTCAGGCTCGTGCTAACGCGACAAGGCTTTATCACGAGCCTGCGCACGCGGTCTCGACGCAGGTCGATTCCATCGTGTGCTTGTGCTAACGCACAAGGCTTTATCCCCGGAAGCCTGCGCGGCTACGGCCCGCGACGCAGGTCGATCTCTTTCATCGTGCTTCGCGCTAACGCACAAGGCTTTATCACGGTTCGCACGCTGGCCCTGCACGTAGGTCGATCTCAGTGCTGTGCGCTAACGCGACAAGGCTTTATCACAGCCTGCGCACGCGGCCCTGCGACGAGGTCGATCTCAGGTGCTTGTGCTAACGCACAAGGCTTTATCACGAGCTCGCACGCCCTGCGACGCAGGTCGATTCATCAGGCTTGTGCCAACGCGACAAGGCTTTATCCCGAGCCAGCGCGCTGGGCTCCCGCACGAGGTCGATATCTTCATCAAATGCTACGCCAATGCACAAGGCTTTATCACGCTCTGCACGCTGGTCTCAGACGAGGTCGATCTTCATCGTAGCTCAGGCACGCCGTCTCAGACGAGGTCGACCATCTTTCAAATCGCTGCGCTAACGCACAAGGTTTTTTAACATGAGCTCGTGCACGCCGGTCCCGCACGAGGTCGACTCTACATCGGATGCTTGTGCAATGCACAAGGCTTTGATAATAAATAAATGCCATTGCGATTTCTCCAATCATACTTCATTGCTTCACATTTATGTGTTTAGAATACATTTGTTTCAACTATAATATTTCTTCATCTTTGCTGCTCCAAGTTCTTGAATTTGTCGCCTTGCAAGAAATCTCGAGGATGTAGGCGCCAGACTGGCCTTTTGCGACACTCAGACGGCCTTCCCAATTGGGTGCAAGTTTCCCTGTGTGGCGCTCTTCAGCCAACATCACCGTCAAGAACTAAGTCTCCAGGCATGAATTTCTAGGTACAACACTCGGTTGTATCTTTGCCGCGATTTTCTGTTTATCGCGACCTCGCTGAGTCCGCAAGCCTCGTGATTCGTCAAGGAGGTCGAGTTCTTCTCGTATACTCTGACAGTTGTCAATGCTACTCTGGGGATGTGAGGTTCTCCAACTAAGTTCCCCAATCTCGACAGGAATGATGGCCTCTGTCCCATATGTGAGACGAAAAGGCTTGAGGTCGATCTTAGGTGCTTGTGCCAACGCACAAGGCTTTATCACGAGCTCGTGCACGCGGTCTCGGCACGAGGTCGATCTCAGGTGCTTGTGCCAACGCACAAGGCTTTATCACGAGCCTGCACGCCGGCCTCGGCGAGGTCGATTCATCAGTAAGCTTGTGCCAGCCAACGCACAAGGCTTTATCCCGAGCTCGCGGCGGTGCCCCTGCAGACGAAGGTCGACATATCTTCATCAGTGCTTACTAACGCACAAGGCTTTGATCACTGCCTGCACGCTGCCCAGACGAGGTCGATCTCTTCATCGTAGCTCGCACGCTGGTCTCGCAGACGAGGTCGATCTCTTCATCGGTACTAACGCGACAAGGCTTTATCCCGAAGCTCGCGGCGTCTCTGCAGACGAGGTCGATCTCTTCATCGTGTGTTTGCGCCAACGCACAAGGCTTTATCACGGCTCGTGCACGCCGGCCCCGACGAGGTCGATCTCAGTGTGCGCTAACGCGACAAGGCTTTATCACGAGCTCGTGCACGCGTCCCTCGACGAGGTCGATCTCAGGCTTGCGCCAACGACAAGGCTTTATCACGCAGCTCTGCACGTGGTCTCGTGACGAGGTCGATTCATCAGGTGCTTCAGGCTAACGCGCAAGGCTTTATCACGAGCTCGCACGCGGCTCCCAGACGAGGTCGATCTCAGGTGCTTGTGCCAACGCGCACAAGGCTTTATCACGAGCCTGCATCGCCGGCTCCGCGAGGTCGATTCATCAGTGTTGCGCCAACGCTCAACGTAACTCGTGAGGATGACCGGAGGGAAACGGCACAGGCTCGCGACGAGGATGACGCTGCGTTGGGTGGTGTACCGCAAACACCCGACGCCAAGCCGGCAGTGTCGAGGTGATAAGCAGTGGTAGAAAGATGATTACCTCGACCGCTCGACGCTGGCCTTCTTAAATAGGAGTCGAGGACTGCCATCGCCGATGTGTAACCGCCCGCGGAAACCCTAAGCTCGGCATTAAATCCCATTAATGCACAAAGCCGCTGGGCCTGGCCACGCTGAGGAAGCGCGGAGAGGCATGCGACGACGTGGTATCGGCGGAAGCCGCTGGCCTGCGGAATGTTGATCTCACCGACGGGCCTCCTACCAATCCGGAACAAGAGGTAAGATTTAAAATGAAAACTTACAGTTTGATTGGTTGTGCTACTACCGTATGCTGGAAGTGAAAGAAATCTTTATGCCCGAAAGCTATAATAATACATGAGCTGTGAACTTTTGTTTTACTCGGAAATATTCTGTGGCTTTTTTGTCCCCCCTGCTCCATT
Source organism: Calophaca sinica (assembly GCA_037113605.1). NCBI lineage: Eukaryota > Viridiplantae > Streptophyta > Magnoliopsida > Fabales > Fabaceae > Calophaca > Calophaca sinica. The sequence continues at coordinate 16,922,920 of CM073737.1, forward strand.
TAGATCATTTTAAGTGATTTGCCGTGGCTCTTATTTATTGGATCCGGCTCCTCTAAAGTGAGCAATTCACTTTACTGAGTAAAGTAAGCAATCTCAACCACTGAAAAAAAAAATCAAGGATCGGTATTAACTACACATGCATAACAAATCACCATTGGTTTTCTCATAAACGGTTGGATTACTTACTTTATTTTCTACCCACTTTAGAGGAGCCAAATACTTATTTATGGGCTCTTCATGATATCTTTGGCATGATTTGGTAATGTAGGATTTCACTTAAATAGTATTTTTTTTTATTGCTGAGCCATGTCTTTATTATGTAGGCTATGATTTCCATGATCTGGGATGCTTATTACTTAATATTGAAATTTAATGGGTTATTAGCGTGAATTAATGTGCTGATAATGTATCAATAAGAATCCGGAAATGGATATTTGTGATTGTTTGCTTTTATTGTTTTGTGAATGGCCATTTTTCGTGATAAGTCCCCCAAATGCATTGCTCTCCACGGAGAAGGAAAGCAGTGAGACTGAGAGCATCTGCTACATTCGAATTTTGAGTTATCAAATATCTAACACTTTACAACTCCCTCCAAAAATTTAAAATCTACCACTTGTTTGAAATCTTCAAAATAACAAGGAAAACATATATTCTACTATGGAGATCGGGTCCAAAGTCGCTAGATAAATCTGCAAAGAACTGTTGACATAGTGCAGGGATAGGGCATCTGTACTAAGAATTAGAATGGTTTGCTTCTTATATTTTATTCAACTATTTTGCAGGATAATTCAATTCACACACGTGGTTAATAAAGTATTAAATTTGGTTAATAAATATACTAAGATATTGTAACTTATTAACCATCAATTGAAAATGTTATTAATCATAATTTTTAGGTGTTAAAATATAATCTACTACATGTATATTTAAACACCTAAAATTGTGATTAATGACGTTTAAAATCGTTATTAATAAAGTTTAGTCAATAGTTAACGAGTTACAATATTTTGGTATATTTATTAATCAAATTAAACGCTTCAATAATTTCGCGTGTGAATTGTATTAACCACGTATTTTTATGTTGATTTTTGATGTTGAAATAACTGACCGTATTTTAACATGATTTGCGTCACTTTGTGACTTGTCTTTGGCTTATACAGTCCTCACAGGCAAGCGCTTGTGTAGTTTGCGGTGGTCGAGAACCTGAGGATCTACTTGAGAATTGCGATGTTTGTCGGACTCGAAGAATCCATTCCTATTGTATGGACCCTCCTTTACGGCCTTGGTTATGCAGTCCCTGCAAGGAACTCCGGTTGCTTTATCGTAACCACTCTTATTAGTACGCATCATTGTGATTGTGGGAACATAGCCTAAGCATGTCTGGAGTTAAATGTTGTTCTTGGAACATTGCCTGCATGAAATTCATTGTGATTAAGGGAAGCTAGTTCACATGCTGTAAATTTAAAGCAAAACTGTGGTTATTTTAACTGACTTAAAATTCTCTTCATTTGTTGCTTCAATTTGATTTGGTTATCCATTTTGCAGTAATCTAGCCGTACGATTATTTTTTTTAGCATAACATGAGTTGATAGAGTTCAACCGATTTTCACGTTAGTATTCTAATATGAATTATGTCCAATTGCAAGCACATGATTGTTTATGAAAAAATAAAACTATTCATAAAAAATATTTTTTGCTCTTGACATGATTAACAAAATATTCTTTTTTAACATATTTTTAATATACTTTTTAGAGATATATTATTAGTATTTATTAAATTATGATTTTTTAAGTTTAGTCTTTGTATATTTTTTTAGTCTCAAAATTTTACAAAATTGTATGTTTTTAGTCCCTAGAGAGGGACTAAAAAGTAGGGGTGGCAAAACGGGCTTGGCCCATTAGGCCGGTCTCCGGGTGCATAAAATGGGCTGGGTTGGATTAGGGTTCATCAACTCAGTAGTCCATTTAGCCTAATTCATCTAGCCCGCTAACCTTATGGGCCACGAGCGGGCTGGGTTGGGCCAACCCATCGGGCCAGTATATATATATATATTTTATTTTTTTTCCTGTTTTTAAACAATTTTTTCTTTCTTTTTTACATTTTCGGGCGGGCTAGCTAGCCAACCCGCGATTGTGGCCCATTTTGAGCGGGCTCTTGAGGGCCGGCCCGACATGTTGGCCAGTTTTAGTCTAAATTTTAGTTTTTTATTTATTTTTAATTTTATTTTTGTTATTTTTAATTTTTGATGGGACGGACCAGCCCAAACCCGCCCAACCAGTCATAGATCGGGTCGGGCTCAACATCTCAACCCATAATTCCTTGGCGGGTCGGGTTGGGCTAGCTCGTTTTTTATGCGGGCTCGCGACTAGCCGGGCCGGACTGACCCATTTTGCCATCCCCTACTAAAAAACATGTAGTTTTGTATAAGGTGTGAATTAAAAATAGATTTAATTTTATAGGGATTAAACTTAAAAAAGTCATAATTTAATAAGAACATAAAACATATATAACCATAGTTTTTATGATTGGTTGGTTTTTATGATTAGAAGAATGACTACGATCATAATGCGTGTGAGGTCGTGATCTGTGTGATATCACTTGGTGAATGTCTGTGACTAGGTGGAGCGTCTGAATGAATGGTGACAATGTCTACCCGCGTAATGTGAGTCCTTGAGGTGCTTTGCTTGATATTGTAAATTTTATCTAAATTAGATGGCAAAAGCTAAATGTCACGAAAGTCTAGCGCACGAATAGCGACCATTGCATTTTAACCGTTCGATTTCCTTTTAGTTTTAATCAGTGATGGCATTTTATTCATTCATTTTAAAAATGTAAAACCACATCATCCCTTTATTCGTACAAATTCGTGTGTAATTGCTTCGTAACTCTCAAATTAGATTACCGTTCGCTATATGCTGTTTCATAGTTGTTAAAACCGGACCGGCGTCCACAGGCTGAACCGAATCGGATCCGTCCGTCAAATTGACAACCTAAAAACCGGATCGCATGAACCGGCCTAAAAACCGAAAAACTAGTAAAAAATTGGCCTAAACCGGGAAAACCGGGAAAAAACTGGGCAAAACTGGGAACCGTCCGGTTCTGACAAAAATTATTTTTTTATTTTTATTTTTTTAAAAAATGGTAAATGACATTATCTTTGACACATAAGAGATTTTTTATCCATTTTTTTCATGTCGACGGATTAAATTAAATATTATAATAAAATTTAAAATTAATTTATATACTAATATTATTACGAGAGTACTTACATTACAATATTTGTGATTATTGAATGTTAGAATGTTATTATAACATATTGGTTTTAGTTTAATATGTAATTTTTGCATGTTATATGTTGACTTATAACATTTTAAGCGAAGTTTAATTTTTTATGTCGTGATGTTGTAAATATTATGTTATTTTTTGTTTATTAGTGCTTTATATGTTATATTAAAAATTTTGAAAATATAATTTAATTCATTTCCGGTCCAATCCCGGTCCGATCTTTAAACCTTGAACCAATACCTACACCGATTTAGTGTCCGGTCCGGTTTTGTTTTTCTGTTGCTTCCCATCGATGTTTTTATGTCGGAATGGCGATTGTTTATTTCTATCGTGCTATGTTTTTCATGTTTTTCTATCGATTGTTCCTAACAAGAGAGGGCACAATCTAGGATGATTCACTTTCGGTTTCATGTTTTTCCCCTCTAGAAGATTCTAGAATGCACATGTTAGGATTGACTTTTTTTTTTTTTTGGGTACAAAACCAAACAATTTTTTTAAGTTACATTGCAAATATAATTAATTATTTTTTTTGACTTTCCATTCTATTTAATTAAATTTTTAAGTTACATTGCAAATATAAACACCTGGATAGATGATTATGTCTTAATGAAAGACCTAACTTCTTATGCAACGTCACCCAATCATAATTATATTGGTGAACATTTTTTTAAATTTTTTTTATTGGTCAGCCAACTAAATCTTATATAATTAATCTAAATTTTGTTATTAATTTGCAACTTATTTTTTTGTGTATTTTTTAATTCAATAACGTTCTTTATATGTATTTTTTCTGTTTCATTATTTAAAAGCAAATAATGTTTTTTTAATTTCTAAAATCAATATTAGATATTATAAACATTTATAAATCTTTACTAAAACAAACTCTTATTAATTAAATTAATTTTTAGAATTGAAAATTTTGAACATTTGAATATTTTCATTTTTATTTTTTTCCCCCTCATTAGTTCAATACTAATATTTTATCAATCAAACTAATTTTTAAAATATTTTTAGTTTATGTGAGCGTGTATCATATTTTACTATATTTTTTAAATTATCAGTTTGCTGGCAGAGTATATTTAGAGGATGCAAATCCTCCAAATCTTAGGATAAAAGATCTCTTCTGTCATGAAATCTTTCCCACTGCCATATTTCCCAGGCAAATCAAGTTGTTATTAAGATGCGTGGTGTTGGCATTGAATGTTGACCCAGTTGGTAAGCATATGACTCATATCTTATGAAAATGTGTTTAAATTTTGTTATCAATGTAAAAATCTCATTAGTGGATAAGTATTTTTGTAAGCACTCTTAGAACCGTGAAACCTGTTCTAGCCTTCGTGAGCCATCAAGATCCAAATCACCTAAACTATATATATATATATGTGTGTGTGTGTGTGTGTGAATGTGGACAGGGTTATTTGAAGGAAACAGTTATGCAAAGTCTTTATTTTTTTGCAAAGTACCTTTGTACACCACTTTGAACTTTCATTTTCATGTGCAAGCATTTGTTAAATCAGAAGCTACTTTCCGTCCATGAATCTCCCTTGTCCTCTCCAATGTCAACCCCACTTAGCTTGCTTCACGTGCAGCCAATGACCACATTTATATTGTTAACCTTAATTTATTCTGCTGACTAGGTTAACCATGCACTAACTGCTTATACCAATAATTCTATTTTAGCTTTACAATAAAGTATTAATAGAGAAAGGAATTTGAAAATGAACAACATTTTCTCCTAAATATTAAAAAAGAAAATAATTTTAAATAAAAATAGAAATTATATTACAAGAATTCAAAAAGTATTCAACAATTTTTAATTAATTGAACTTTATTTCTTTTTGTTTTTTAAAATTATTAAACTGATTGATTCGGAGAGCATAAAATTATGAATGGTTTTATTTTTATAAGCATCCAAAACTACTTAAAACAAACTTAATAAAATGTATCTTTATATAATTTTAATAAGCAAATTTATTAATTATAAATAGATTAGTAAATCTTTTTAAAATTAACAAGCAAAGAAGACCCTTAAAATAGATTGCAATAATTTTTTCTTTTTTGATAGTCAAAAGTTTAAGTGAGTTGGGTCCCCGGGGCCATTAGGGCTAGAGAAAGCTTCAAGTCTCAAAGAGTGCTTACAAAGATACTTACATATTGTCCACAAAAAAGTATATTTTATTTCTTTATTTTGTCACTTTTAAATTTCTTCTTTTAATATTAATATTTTTAGGTTTTAAAATTAACGATACATTTTTACAAGGTTACTTCTCTTAGCATTATTAACATTTTTTTGACAAACATCACTAACATATTAATTCTACTTGACACTGGTGATATATTACCAGTTAAAATGATTACATTAAAAGGATAACTTTTTGAAATATTATGTTAATTTAATAATTTTAAAGATTAATTTTATTAAAATAATTAGACGATACATTTAAAATCAATAAAAACTTAGAGATCGAAATATTTTTTGCCTAAATTTTCGTGCATAATAGTTTTCACTTAATCAAACAAAATAAATTTTTTCACTTACGTACTTATGCTCGAAATGAGTCAGTGAGTTTGTTTTACAAATTTGAAAATTTTGTACAATATATGTTAATATTTTTGTATTCTCCATTAATTTTAGAAATTTAATGTGCACTGTAAAAAAAATAATCTCCATACAGAATCAATAAATGAAAAATAAAAATAAAAATAAAAATAAAAATAAAAATAAAAATAAAATTCACCAAAGAAATAAAATACCCGATATTTATCACTTATTTTTACCATCAAAGCTGACAAAGCTGACATGATAGTGATTGGTGAATGCTTATATTCTTCGTTTCTAGCACAACGGGACCTCTGTATTGTATTGTATTTGATTTTGATTTTAACGAATCTTATTGATATACTACTATAATATTAATATCAGTAGATAATTTTCCTACTGATAATTGATATTTCTTATTTTTACCATCATCCTTTTTCTTTTTCTTTCCTTTATTCAAAACTACATATTTGGTATTATTTTTATATACAAAATTATTCTAGAGTTCTCTTAATTTAATTTAAAACTTAAAATTTATCTCTTACTTGTAAATCTAGGGTTTTATTAAAGGGAAGGAAAAGAAGATATAAAGGGGAACAAGTTGACCACGTCCTCAACGGTCACAAACCTGGTGAATTAATCCACATCTGATCCGTAATGTCCACATCGGCATCGTAACAAGTCACATAGTCTTCTTTTAACTGAGCGTAACAAGAATTGAAAAAAATATCGATAGTGTTAACGTTTTGAAATTAAAAGGACCAACTTGAGGGAAAAAAAAAGATAAATGACAAATCCAAAACTTTACATTAAGTTAAGGGACATCTGAAATAATTTTATCTATTTTTATACCTTTCATTTCATTGTATACTTTCCTCATAATTGAATGAGATGCTTTAAAGTACTTAGCAATTATTTATCAAAAAAAAGGTAGTACTTTTTTTTTGAACGCAAAAGCTTTTGGCATTTCATCAATATAATTTTAGAGACTAGCCATAAATAGTGTTATTTTTGCTAGAGCATAAGTCACACTATTCGCTTGTCTCTAAACAAAGCTTATACTAAAGCTTGGATAAACTGATAAAACGTTTTTACAATCACAAATAATATCTCTAAATTTTGAGACATCCTCCCTTTGATTGTTGACACTATCAACCACTACCTTACGATCCAACTCAAAGATGACATTGATCAGGTCTATACTTCAAGCCCACCTAAGAACTTAGCAATTGAAAAGAGTAAACATTCAAAAATATATAATTTGTATAATTTAAGTGCATTATGTTGGTCAAAATAAAATTTAAGTGGATTATGTCGAAATTTATTATGTTTATTAATTCTATACCAGTACCGTCCAACGAAAAACGGACATGAATTTAATTCAGAAAATATATCTGAAAGACTAAAGGAGCTGGATGAAAATTGGCAGGATAAAAGATAACATTTGAATTTTTTCGAAAAAGAAGCAAATTAATATTTTGTTACCAGAAAAAAAATTCTCTTAATTAGATTTTACCCTTTGTTTCAATTTTGCTTCATTTGTTTGCATTAATTCTCCTCTGAAAAATTTGCCAGAAAAAAAAAATTCACACTTGTTCCTCATACATTAACATCCAAGTTATACAAATTATATTCACCACAAATATGTCACTAACACTTGGCTATATTGGTTCATGGTGGATGTCATGTTACCAGCATCTCATTCAAGCTACATATCATAAACAGAACTAAGAAGAAACACTAACAATCTGAGGGTCCTGACCCCAAAAAAAATAAAAATAAAAAAAATAAAATAAAATCCGAGGGTACAACAAATTAATTAACAAAGCATATCAGAAGGCAAAGGTTTTGGACTTTGGTGAATCAGCAAATTTGAGGGTCTCTTCAATAAGCTTTCTGGCCTTCCTGCTCCTTATCTCCACTCTCATACTCTCACTCTTCTCCACCTTATCATAAGGCTTCTTCTTATTCTGCATAGACTTTATCTTAGATTTCAGATTCACCACCAACTTGTTCAAACCTCCTATCATAATTTCTGATTGATTCTGCTCACAAATGAAAGCTGTTTTTACAGTGCACAAACAACAACAACACAACAATAAGAAGAAGAGGAAGTGATGAGTCAGAAGGAAGAGAAGCAAACCCTTTGAAGGATTATATAGTTTGTGAAAAGTTTTGAACCTTTCTATGGTTGTAGAAAAGGGTCTTTGCCTCTCTGTTATATGTGTGTGTGAGTTTTTTTTTGTCTCTCTCAATGGATGGATTGTAAGGATTGGATTTCTCACATATGGGTATATATTTATTGTATATATTTATTTTTAGATTTTGTTTGACTGAAAAAAAAAAAGAGAGTAAGAACATATAAGGATATGAGATAATAAAGATAATGTCTTGATGTGTATATTTGACTGAAGATGAGATAAGAATAGTTGAATTTTCTCTCATTGTTTAATTGAATGGAAAAGTGGTGAAAAAATAACATAAATAATTGATGTAATATATTTATGTGCTTGAAAAAATAAGAAGAAACAAATAGATCTCATATTAAACAAGAGAGGTCCATAGTGCTTAGCATAACTGACAAAGTATTTGCTATTTTTACGCTTGGGCGCAGGTTCGAACCCACTACACCCTCTTTTAGCGCTCTTTGGAGTGCGTAGTAGGCCGCTAGGCTATCAGACAAAAAAAAAGAGATAATAGATAGATAGATAAATAAAATTAAAAATAGTGAAATTATTGATTTTAAATTTATATTTATATTCTTTACATGAGAAGACGTGGATTTTGCATCAATTTTTTTCTCTCTTTAATTTGTCTCCGCAATTAAGCAAAAGAGAATTGTTTTTCTTATTTTCTATCCTCCCAATCTATTTTCCCCCATTTTTTTTATTAAAACAAACACAGTGTTAGTGAAAGATTATTGGGATATTTTTCACATTTATTAATTTAAGGTGTTTTTTTAAGTTTACTTCAATTTGTTTTTATACAAAAAGGAAAGAAAAAAAAAGCTAACTAACAGGACGCAAAAACAAACACCCATGGTGTCTTCCTCTAAAATGAGAGAGAGTTTAGGAGGATCATGCTCAAAGAAGATAAAATCCCCTGAGTGACCCAACTTGGCCAATGGCCACGAGATCGACACTTTTATTTGCCTCGCGGTAAACGTGAGAGAGAGAGAGAGAGCAACTCCAATCTTGTTGGTCCATTAAACCCAGAGCTTCGACTACCAACGAAGTTATAACAAGTCTCTTAGCAGGTCGCATGCCTAAGACAAATCCCCAAAGCTCAACTACAACAGATGTAGAGGAACCCAAATCACACTGGAAACCACCCACAAATTTTGCTTCAGAATTCAAGATGAGACCTCTGCAAGAGGTGAGACCCGAGCTACTTCTACGAGACCTATCAACAGTTAGCTTGAAACTGTTTGAAGAAGGAAGCGACCACGAGACATGCACCTCAGATGCCCTATCTTCGATGTAGATAGGGGAGGGGAGCAAAAGCTATCAATTGATGAATCTAACTTGGATAGGGAGAATCGAGTGAAATTGATCCCAAGAGGAAATTTTCCAGCAAACACAAGATGGTTTCTGTCAAACCACAGCAAACCACACATGATGCCAAATATGCCAATGGTCTTTACTGATGTCAAGAGAACTCAAGTTCATCTGAAGCCGCTGATCGGTACCAAGACTAAAAAATTGACTCTAATACTTGTCATCAATCATTGCCTTCCAATTTCTCCTTCACAAAGTCATGATCCCAGAGCATATGCATAAAGGACTTTGGTTGCTATGAGCATTAAAGGAAAAGATATGAAGAGGATAAACCACGTTTAAGTCGTTCCTCATTCATCATGAGACGTCCATAAGCTAGGTGCCAAAGTAAGGTCTTGAATTGAGGAGGACCTTTCTACTTCCAAATTAAATTGAATGGGAAATTTGATGAATAACATTGTATATTGGCTTTATGATAAACAAGCGATCATTAGAATGGCACAAAATGGGGAAATCATCTAGTGCATGACTCGGTGGTCTACTGCCAGTGATTTTAATGTAAAGCTAGGTAGAGAGCAAGCTTCAAAGGCAACTCCAATCCCTATCGTTGTCTTTTACATAAGCAGATACAATGTAATTCCACTCATGAGTGGGAATATGATGGACAAGATTGCTAACCGAGTTGATACCAATGATCCAAGGATCTTTCCAGTATCGCGTGGACTCTCCATTTCGAACAACCCAGATGATGCCTTGCTCTACCATTCCCCAAGAATTAACAATCCCTCTCTAAATGTGAGAGGATTTTGATCTGCAATTGACTGAGGGGATGATTAAATTACCACAATTATACATTGCATGAACTACCTTAACCCAAATGGCATCTTTCCTGGTCATTAAGTCCCACTCTAGCTTCATCATATAACTACAATTAACCTCTTTAAGACTGCAAAATCCCAAGCCACCATTTTCTTTAGGAGTGCAAATTTTATCCCAAGAGATTAAATGGCACTTCCTTGCCTCTGACGTAGATCCCTAATAAAGTCATGGCACAATCACACACTAAAGCATGAATTTTTGTGGTTTGTATGACATGGCTTACGTTGCTCGTGGCACAACTCTAGGTAAGAGACATGCGGCTTACCATATAAAGGGAGTTTATTTTCCACCCCACCAACTTGCCACACACTTCGTTAGTAATGAAAGCATAAGAGTCCTTACCTTTGCAACAAAAAATACAAGGATGTCCAAGCAGCGACCTAGATCATAGATAGGCTTAATACCAAAGTTTCCGTTAATGGCTTCATCTTAGGACAAGTGCACATTAAGAGAAAAGTAGATTCTTGATTTAAGCAAATTAACTCTCTGACTTGAGTAATTATTAAAAGATTCCAGAATCTCTTTTGTTACTTGCACTTGAGTAAATGAAGCTTCTGAGATGAGGAGTATATCATCCATAAACATAAGGTGGGATAAAGCAGGTTCACCTCTACCAAGCTTCAAAAGAGACCACGTACCATCCTCCACCACGTCTCTGATACGATGGCTCAACCGCATCATAGCTATAACGAAAATATAGGGGGACAAAGGGTCCCCTTGACGCAATTCCCATGAGGGAAGGAAATTTTGTGATGGCCTGCCACACCAATTGATGCCCATTCTAGTATAAGAAATGCAAGCCATAATTATCACAACCATCAGATGGGGTTCTAGAGAAGCTCAAGAGAAACTTTGATAAATCCCCACTCCATTATATCATACACTTTCTCTAAGCCAAGCTTGACTACCATATAACCCTTCTTCCCTTTCATTTGCTCCAAGGAATGGGCGACCGCGTGCAAAATGATAGCTCCTTTGGTAAGGGCTAATTCTAGACAAGCTTAGGACTTTAAATTTTATTTTGTATATTGAAGAAGTCTGAGAACCTTAGGGTTCGAAGTGAGGGTCTCGTACCCCTTCGATTTTATGGTATTAAGTTTTATATACGAATATTAGTGGGTTTGTTTGAAAGTGGTTGGCGACTGCCCCCAACCCCCCACACTTGTGTGTTGCCTCTTTGTTAGTTCCATCGAACTTCAAAGAGATGAAATGTATATGTTGCTTATGTGGTGAACTGTTGTGACTATATGATGATTGGAATTGTCAAATTGTTTTGTGGATATATGCTTGATCGTTGAAAAAATATGTTGTTGATGTTTTGGATAATGCAATAGTACATGTAATGTTGGATAGTTATATATATTATTTGATTATGCCATGGGTGAAATATCTGATATGATGGTATCTTCATTGGGGTGGTTAAAGGCATCGTTGCGTCGTGTCCTGTGGTAACGTCGTCCTGTCTATCCTAGTAGTGGAAATGCCCATGGCCAAAGGAATTCGGGAACGTCGTTAAAATTTTTACCATCCCAGGGAAAAGTGTCGGTCTGGTACGTACAGCCCGATATGCCTCTAGCGTATGGATTCCAAAATTAAAACTGCACTAGCATATAGTTGCATCAATAGGATCTTGGATGTATCCTTATTAATTGTTCTGTTGCTATTGATATGGTTGTTATATGCATTGGAGATTTGTGGCTTTGTATTATATTATGTCTGTATAATATAAATGGCTATCGTATTTGCTGTTCTGTGCTACTTGTTCTATTTGAAGAAGTTGACCTTTACCAGTGGTTCTTTCAATTAATGAATGTAACCCAGATGACGAAGAAAGCGGAGTATTCGGGACTGTAGAGAAGCGTAGCTGAGGATTGCCGGTCCGACTTCCCACTTGTGTTTCTGTTGCAACTTACTAAAGGACTAGTAAGCGTTATAGTGTCCCGACCAGCTATAGGGTGTCAGATGCTTTAATTACAATGTTATAATAAGTGTATTATGTTTTCAAGACTTGAATTGTCATTTGTGTATATTTAAATAAATCTACTTGTATGGTTATTGTGAGTTGAATATAGTGTTTTATTTATTCACCACTTTTCGAAAATGCTGCAATGCTCTGACTGCTCTTTTCAAAGAAGTTTTTTAAAAAAATAGGTCCACATTTTTGAAAACCATGCAAGCAATGTATTCCAGTTTCAAAAGATATTGAACTGGCAAGAGAAATATTTAATTTAGAAGCGCTCCAGGAATGGGTGTTACAATCTTCAATCTCTGGCACACCAAGATGCGCGCTCTGCACAAGGAATAAGGAGTTTGGGCTCCTCTATCGGGCCAAACAGGCAAGGCTGCCAAAGAGGCTGCTACGCAATATGAGGAGAAGGCTCACTCTCTCATCCTCTTATCCCTATCTGATGAAGTTCTTTATGAAGTTGCTGAAGAAACTACAGCTGCGGGTTTATGGCTCAAACTGGAAAAACTCTACATGAATAAATCTTTAAGCAACAAGTTACTGCTGAAAAGGCGTCTATTCGGTCTCAAAATGAAGGAATGTATCAAACTGAAAGAACATCTTGATGAATTAAATTCAATTTTGCTTGAGTTACGTGATATTAATGTCAAGATGGAAGATGAAGATATTGCCATGATTCTTTTATCATCTTTACCACCATCATATGAAAACTTTGTTTGTTCTATTAGTGATGGTAAACATAGTATCACTCTGGAAGAAGTTAAAACCAGTTTTCATTCTAGAGAACTTAGAATAAAAGCTTTAGGGGCTGGTGAAGATAACTCTGCATCGGGTCTTTTTGTTAAGAATACTGCAGGTAGTAATAAGAATAAGAAGGGAAAAGGGAATAATACCAATGGAAATGCTAATCTGAAAGGGATTGTCAATGGAAATTCTAATCCTAAAGGGAATGTCAATCCTAAGGATATCTGTAATTACTGTAAAGAAGCAGGCCATTAGAAGAAAGATTGTCCTAAGAAGAAAAAGAAAGAGGCAGTTGTTGCCACTGTCCAAGAAGAATGTTCTTCAGATTCTGATTTGGCCATCACTGTTGTAGAAAATCAAACCAAATCTGAACAGTGGGTGCTGGATTCAGGATGTTCACATCACATGTGTCCCTATAGGGATTTGTTTGCTACTTATGAAGAAAAACCTGGAGGAAATGTTATCATGGGAAACAATGAACCATGTAAGACAGTTGGTATTGGTTCTATCCATATCAAGATGCATGATAATATGATTAGAACTTTAACCAATGTCAAACATGTTCTAAGACTCAAAAGAAATCTTATTTCGGTTGGAGCACAGGATTCAAAGGGTTTCACTTGCAGTTGTAGGTGGATTGATGCAAATTAAGAAGGGTAACAACTCAGTGGTTATGCAAGGTACAAAGCATAAGAATTTGTATATCCTTCAACGTTCAACGGTCACTGATTCAGCAGCAGCAGCTACTGTGAATGAAGGCAGAAATTCTGATGAGAAGCATTTGTGGCACATGAGAATGGGGCACTTGGGTGACAAAGGTCTATAGATTCTTTGCAAACAAGGTCTTCTTGGAATTCAAGGGTCAGAACTATTAAAGTTTTGTGAGCATTGTGTTTTTGGAAACAACATAGGTTGAAGTTTCCAAAGCAGTCCACACTATAAAAGCTTCACTGGATTGTGTCCATTCAGATTGTTAGGGACCCTCTAAAGTTCCCTCTTTTGGAGGAGCAAGGTATTTTCTCTCTATAATTGATGACTACTCGAGGATGACAAGGGCGTACAGCATGAAGCACAAGTTAGAAGCGTTCAAATGCTTAAGCAATGGAAGACTCTCATTGAAACTCAAACTGAGAGAAAAGTCAAGCGCCTCAGAACTGACAATGGATTGTAATTTTGTTCAGAAAAGTTCAAGGAATTCTGCAAGAACGAAGGCTTTGTAGGCAGTTCACAGTTAGGAATACCCCTCAGCAAAATGGCATTGTAGAGAGGATGAATAGAACTCTGCTGGGGAAAGCAAGATGCATGCTGTCAAATTCTAGACTAGAGAAAAGGTTTTGGGCAGAAGCTGTGTCAACAACTTGCTATCTTGTTAACAGGTCCCCTTCTTTATCAATTGACTACAAGACTCCTATTGAGGTATGGTCTTCCAAACATGCTCAATATTCTATGTTAAAGGTGTTTGGTTCCCCTGCATATTACCATGTAAGTGAAGGGAAACTAGAACCTAGAGCTAGAAAATGATTCTTTGTAGGGTATGGAGAAGGAATTAAGGGGTATAGAATTTGGTCACCATCTGAAAATAAGGTGATCTTGAGTAGAGATGTTACATTTGATGAAATCTCATTGCTGAATTCTAAAGCTGAACCAGAAAAATTGAATACAGATCAGGAATTCACTAAACAGGTGGAGCTTGAAGTTCCTAACTTTGGTGATCAAACAAAACAAAATGTTCCAAGTGCTGAGTTACAGAATTCTAGCCAAGCAGAATCTGATATCAGAAGATCTCAAAGGAGTAGGAAAGCTCCTGATAGATATGGTTATGAAGACATGTTGTCTTATGCTCTGCAAGTTGCTGAAGACATTGAATCATAGGAGCGTGCCAACTATAGGGAAGCTATTTCATGCTCAGAATCAAGTCATCGCGTCACTGCCATGCATTAAGAAATGCAATCTTTGCAGAAAAATGATACTTGGCATTTGGTAAATTTACCTGAAGACAGAAGAGTAGTAGGATGTAAGTGGATTTTTAAGAAGAAATCAGGGATTTCCAAAGAAGATGGCATCAAGTACAAGGCTAGGTTGGTTTCCAAGGGGTTCATTGAAAAGGAAGGGGTGGGCTACAATGAAATATTTTCTATAGTGGTTAGGCACACTTCCATTTGGGTTCTTCTTGCTCTTGTGACCAACATAGATATATAATAACTTGATGTAAAAACAGCTTTTCTAGATAGATACTTAAAAGAAGACATCTATATGAAGCAGCCCTAGGGGTTTGAAGAAGAGGGTAAAGAGCAACTGGTTTGTAAATTGAAAAGATCTTTGTATGGCCTAAATCAATCTCCTAGGCAATGGTACAAGAGATTTGACCAATTTATGATTAACCAAGGATATCAAAGAAGCCTCTATGATTCTTGTGTTTACCTCAACAAGGTGGAGGATGGATCATACATATACTTACTCTTATATGTGGATGACATGTTAATTACATCCCACAATATAGAGCAGGTTCAAAAGCTGAAGAGTCTTCTAAGTTCTGAATTCGATATGAAAGATTTGGGAAATGCTGAGAGAAATTTGGGAATGGAAATATACAGGGATAGAAGTCAGAAAAAATTGTTTCTATGTCAGAAAAATTACATTCAAAAGATACTGCACAAGTTTGGTATGGTTAGTGCCAAAGTTGTCTCCACTCCTCTGACCTCAAATATCAGAATGTGTGAAGTTCAAGCCTCACAGTCAGATTCAGAAGCTCAATACATAACTAAGGTTCCTTATGCAAGTGCAGTAGGAAGCCTAATGTATGCTATGGTGTGTACTCGATCGAATCTTGTTCAAGCAGTTAGTGTGGTGAGTAGATACATGGGAAAACCAGGAAAGGAGCACTGGCAGGCAGTTAAAAGAGTCTTCAGATATTTGAAAGGTACAGCTGATGTTGGTCTCATCTATGGCAATGATGGAGCATGTGATATAGCAAGTTTTTCAGACTCTGATTATGCAGCTGATTTGGATGCAAGGAGGTCAGTTACTAGTTATGCTTTTACTCTTGGTAAGTGCCTTGTAAGCTAGAAAGCAACACTTTAACCCACTGTTGCTTTATCAACAATCGAGGTTGAATATATGGCCTTAACTGAGGCTGCCAAGGAAGGAATTTGGCTAAAAGGTCTTGTTAGTGACCTTGGTTTTCCAGAAGATAAAGCCATTATCTTTTGTGATAGCTTAAGTGCTATTTGTCTAGCCAAAGACCAAGTCCATCATGAGAGGACTAAACATATCGATGTTAGATACCACTTCATCAGAATAGAACAAAGGATTAAGGTGCTGAAAGTTGACACCAAAGAAAATCCAGCTGACATGTTCACCAAACCGGTTCCTAAGAGCAAGTTCATGCATTGCTTGGATTTGCTTAATGTGAATAGCTGGAAATAACATCGATGAAATGGCCGTGCAAGGGAAGAACTAAGAACTGTTTCTGTTACTCTATTGGAGGTTTGAATCCAAGGTGGAGATTTGTTGCATTGGCTTAAAACCTCCTTCTGTTAGTAGAGTTTTATTTTGGGTTGGGCCTTGTTGTTGGGCCTTATTTGTTTTGTCACTTATTCTGTTACTCGATTAATTGTTGTTTGTAACAGAATTAACTTACTCTCCACTCATTCTCAGTTATCAGTATTAATAGGGAGTGAGATGGGAGTGGTGCCATACTTTGTAATCCGAAAATTTATAGTGAATATCGGTTCTTTCTCTGCCCGTGAATATAGCTCACACACTGTGAGTGAACCACGTTAATTCTTTGTGTTTTCTTCTTTCTCTTGCTTTCTCTATTTTTCTCTGTTTTGTTTCTTTCTGCATCTGTGAGGTGTTCCAAATTCCTAACACATGCATTCTATTAAATATATACGTATATAATATAGAATTTTCTTTAAATAAATGCATATTTAAATATATTTTTTAATAACATCTATAAATATTTTTTTTAAAACTTTCAAGAGAAAATTTCATAAATATTTTTAATACTATATATTTTTCATATTTTTTATAAATATTTGAATAACATATATTTAATATATACATTATTTTAAAATAAAAAGGTATAAAAAATGTATATTTACATAGGTTTTTATAAACGTTTTAATAACATTTGTAAATATTTTTAAGTATATCTTAAAAATGTCATTATAAATATTTTTTATACATATATATTTTTCATATTTTTTTATAAATGTTTTTAATAACATGTATTTAATATGTACATTGATTTAGAGTAGAAACGTATAAAACATGTGTATGTACTCTGTGTGTGTGTGTGTGTGTGAGTGTATATCCCCTAAAGATCTATCATAAATCATAAACATATTTAAAAAAAAAATATTAGTTTGATTTACAAAACTAAGAGATATGCATTATAAAATGAAAAATATAAATATGTGAAATGACAATATTTGAGCAATAAGAGGGTTGAAAACATTGATTTTCTGTACAATTACACGTTTTTTTTACAAAACAGGGTGTGCCGCATTTTTCTCCTAAAGCTCATTTGACGTGGGAGCATTTTTATTTGGGCCAAAAATTTAATCCATTCATGAATTCAAAGTGGGGAATTTTAAAATCCCTCCCCATTTTAATTTCAGCACCTCCCCTCCTACCTAAAATGACTAAAATACCTTTATCCCTAGAAAAACCCAAACTAATCCTCTTCTCCTCCTGACCACCACCTCCACCATTTCCCACCCCACCCCACCACTCCCTTCCCCTCCTACCATTCCTCACCACCACCTCTGGTGCCCTCTCCAACCACACCCCCACCATCTCCCATTTTTGTCTCCATCATCTCCTCCCACCCCCAACCTTTCCGGCGAACTTGTGAGCCCAAATTTTTTTTCCTGTTTTTTCAGGTTATCTGGAAACAAGATATCGGAAGAAGAAGAAAAATAAAAAAATGGGTTCCTCGAGTAGCTGATAACAATTTATACATCCGAAAACAACATTCGAGAAACTCGTGGAAACAAGATTCCGGAAGAAGGAAAAAAATGAAACAAAACATCACCTTCTTGAGAAATTGATAACAATTAGTACATCCAGATACAAGATTCCAGAAACAACATTCTGGAAGAAGAAAAAAAAGTAGTTCCCAGAGAAGCTGATAACATTTTGCATGTTCGGAAACAGGATTTTGGAATCTTCCGAAAACAAGATTCCGGGCGAGTGCATAATGCAGAAAAAAAAAATTAAAATTAGGTGTCACGAGTGAACGAGAAGGTCAGAGGTTGAGGAGAGGACGATGACGGAGATGGGAAATGTGGGTGGTGTGGGGGCACATGAAGGTTGGAGGTTCGGGGGAGGGTGGTCATTGGATTGGAAATTAATGGTGGTGGTTGGGAAGGGAAGGGGTTGAAGGCACGGGAGGTAAGGAAGAGTGAATGGAAGGAGATAGGTATTTTTAACTTTTTACAAGAGAAAAGGAGGTGGGAAAATTAAATAGGAGAGGTGGCTTTAACAAAACCCATTCAAAGTTACACTTTTGGGTTTAATTTACATATGGAAGCCTCATGGAGCTGGAGATAAGAAGTCGATAGGGCTAAATAAGGAGGTTGCTTTTTGAACCCGCAATTTTTTCTTATACACCCCTCCATAAAAAATATCCTTTTCTTAAAATACCCCTATCCTGAAACTTAATTCTTGAATTATGTCAGAATTTATATTTTAGAATTCATATTTTTTTACTTTCAGAAACTTAATTTACGGAACACAATTATATGCGTTCTGGAAATTTGTTTTCATAGTGTTCCGAAAATTAAATTCCGAAATGCACATTATTTTATTTCCATAACTAAGTTTTCGAAAAGTGAAATAACTATCAACAAAAGGGTGCCACACTGACAAGAAGGCATGCAACTCGAAGGAGAAAAAGATAACTGATGAGAAGAAGGTGATTGACGATTGTGGCAATGTGGCTTGTAAACAATGGCAATTGGCGAAGGGAGAGAGCGGTCGATGGCTCACTGTGAAAGATAGGAGGTTTGGATTGTGTGCATCTCGAATAATAATCAAGCAAAAGTTTCCATGACAACAAAGTACATAATTGGTAAAGTCCTCTCTATTAGGCCACACTCACGAGTGGCTATATTTGTCCTTGTGTGGATGGAAAGGATAATAGTTTGAATAAAGCTTTATTTTGAAGCTTCCACTATGAAGATTTGTGTAGCTCTATGGATTGAATGTGTTTGATGAGGGTGAATCTAAATGGGTTCTCACGAGTGATACGTATGGGCCATTCACAAGAGAGGCGACAAGAGTGGAATGCATTCCGCTTCTTTTTCCTTCCCAAGAGGGTTTTTTTATACTTTTCAAAAACGAAGTTATGGAACAATATTTCTGAATTTAATATTCGGAATACTTAAGAACCAAACTTTCGGAATGCATATCTATATGTTCTCGAAATTAAGTTCTGAAAGTAAAAAAAAAAATGCATTTCGAATTCAAAATCATGTTACTTATTGTAACTGGTTCTAAAAACAAGTTTCTAAAAAGGGACATTTTGTATTCAAAAAATTAAGTTTCGAAAGTCATTTTAAAATATAAAAAAATTTACTTCTACAAATAAGTTTTTGGGAAGGGGTATTTTAGAAGGAAAAAATAATGGCACATAGAGGGGTATATAAGAAAAAAGGGGTGCCAAAAGCAACCCCTAAACAATGTTTTCAATTTTGGGCTCACATAAGTTAAGGTGTTTAGCCCACCTAAGCTACCCACGCTTCAGACAATTCGATCAGAGTATATATTCATTTGAACTTATAAGTTATTAGTTTAATATTTATGCATGTAAAATGTAAAAAAGTTTTACACAGACATTCACTCATATGTCACTATAATGTCACGCTGTAATATTATTTCATAAAATATCTACACAAATATCTATATGGTGAGGTGTGATTGGATAATTGTCTAATTTTTTTTTTACACTTTGCATAATAAATAATTTCATAAGTTATTAGTTATACCTATTAAATCGGTAATATACATATATATATATACATATGTATATATATATATATATATTAAAAATTTAGACTTGTAAAAAAAAGAAAATGCATAAATTTAAAATTGTAAAAAAAATTAAAAAATATAAATTCATAAACATCTAAATAATGTAGGTTAAACTGGTACTATTAAATATAAATCTATCACCATTTAAAATAAATTAAGCTCAAAGTGAATTTTAAAGGCTAATACACTTTTTCCTTATTTTAAAATATCAATAATAATAGGCTAAATTACAAAATTGGTCCTCTAAGTTTATTTTAGGTTTCAATTTGGTCCTCTATGTTTTATTTGTTTCGTTTTGGTCCTCTACGTTTTATTTTAGTTTTCAATTTGGTCCTTTTCCGTCACTAAAAGTCAATTGTCCGTAGCTAGAAGTCCATTTTCTAAAATGTTATTTGGCTTTTAGCTACGGACAATTTGCTTTTAGTGACAGAAAGGACCAACCTGTTGTAACTTTTAAAACGTAAGGGACCAAAACGAAATAAATAAAACATAGAGGACCAAATTGAAACCTAAAATAAACATAGATGACCAATTTTGTAATTTAGCCATAATAATACTTTTTTTTTCAAAGACAGTTGTTATATCCAAAATTATTAGACTCGCGAGTCGATTTGTCCGATTCTAGGAGTTTATGTTTCTACATGGATGAAACGAGTTGACTCGCCCTGTAACTCGTTTCTGCACAAACTCGGGTGGACTCGTGGTAAACTCGGACTGATTCGCGAGTCTGAACCGAGTCAGCGAGTCAGTGTTGACATTTTTAAAAAACTCCAAAACGCTATCATTTCATGCGTTTCGTTTTTTTTAAACAAACACTTAGTCCACAAGTTTTGCTCCGTACCCATATAAAAAAGAGGAAGATTAATTGTTTCCTTATTATACTTAGTCTGCAAGTCTTGATGATATTATAGTAAGTATTTGTGATGTGTAGATTTGTTTAATATTATTTAAAATATTAGGTAAACTAGTACGAGTTTACGAGTCGAGTCTACGAGTCGAGTCTACCTATGTTCCATGAATTTGCTTAGACTCTCTCATTAATATTATTTTAAACATTAGGTAAACTCGTACGAGTTTACAAGTCGAGTCTACCTGTGCTCCACGAGTCTGTTTAGACTCTCGTGTTTGACAACTTTTGTTATATCATGTTCTCTTTATTAATCTATATTATTTATTTTTCATATACTAAATCAATGATGAGAGAAAGAAAATCACCAATGTTCTCTTTTTAATAATATATACCTCAGACTATACCATATATTAAATATTAATTAATATTAAGAAAATAAGTCAAGTCAAATTTTAAATTAATATAAAATAATTATATCATACATCTTGTTATAATTTGACATTGGATCTTTTTTTTTTTTGTCGAGACATTGGATCTTTATTTGACTATAAATAAAATTTTAAGGTGACATCTAAGGTGGACTACCAAATAGGTGGTTCACCGATGAACCATGAGTATTAGCTATAGGATATATTAATAAATTATTTAACGGTTCAGATTTAATAGGTAGCAAGTTAAATTATAATTTTTTGAAAATTACAAACGCAACCCTACGCTCTTTTAGAAGCTTCTCAACTGCTGAGACCTCCTCTTCATACGGAGCTGCAGCTGCGGGTTTGGGTAAACAGCAGAACAACCCTCACTCTTCAGTTTGAATACCTCAGTTGCGGCACCACCGGCAACTTCATCGACGGCGAAACGACATGGATAGGGGACACAAAATCAAAGCTGTTGTCTTTTCAAAACAACCCCCTGCCATTATTGAAATGTAAATCGTGGAATTTGCTATACAAGACGATTGTTGCTGACTACAACAAATATCTTATATGTAGATAGTTTGTGCAACCTTTGTTTTGTTAGGATTAGTCGCGTGCAAATTATCATAGGCAGAATATTGTTTTGTCATTTTTCCTACGTGGGCCCATCATTAAGTTGTTTGTAGTGATTAGCTTCCAACTGGAGATGCTCCATGAATTTGTATACATTAAGATTTGTTTTTTTTTTTAAGTCCTTGTGTATTCGTTAATTTGTTTTTATGCTCATTTGAAATATGTGGAAAATGTTTAGAAGAAGCATGCGATTGGCTGGTCAAATTGGTGTAGGTCGGTGTTTAAGAAGGAGCGTGTAATTGAGGATGGGTTGATGTTGGTTTGTGATGGTTGATGACTAATACTAAGTTGGGTTGGTGTGGTGTGGTTTTTAATATGAACTCTGCCATCACCAAATTGCCCTGAGTTGGTGATCAATACTGGGAATATATTTTGCACTGTATACCAGTCCCTATGCACAATTACTCATATACTTCAAGAACATAAAACCTCAACACAAATTGAATCTTTCCCTTTGAATTCTTATAAATCTCTGGTTATAAATTCTGATTTGAATTTAAATAATGCAAAAGGCTCATATTTCCAAATTCTGTCATGTTATATTAAAGCATTGAGTCACTATTATTAAACTAGCATATGCCTTCCTTATTGAAACAGTCAACTAGTATTGAACCAAAGTGAATCAGTACTGAACCAAAGTGAACCAATAGTAATGCCAAAATTAATTTTATTAAGAGAACAAGTCTAACTTAAGCATAAGATATGCCAAGCTAGAGTAAACAAGGTCTTCAATATACAGACAGTGCACAAAGCACCTCTTAAAAAAATGTAAAACATCAAACATCTAAGGAATGGAAATACATATATGAACATAACAAAAGACATCCGCACTCCAAGATTACAACCGAGTAGCAAATAATTTCCCAATAAGCAAACATAACTTGATGGAATAGATTGATGTTGGCTTGAATTATTTTGCTGATACACAACCGCTGCATAGGTAGCCCCGAACATTTAAACTGCAATTATATACTAGCAGAATGTTAAGGCTTGGCAACCTTAGTCCCAAAATTAACTACTTAAAAGGGAAACAACATCTCCGGTTTCAGAAAATTGACAATAGCTTGAACTTCTCTGCTTGATTCCTGCAACATAGTTCAGCACAAAAGTTAAGTTCTAACTGTCAATTCACCACCAGCTTATCTTACAACTAGAATCAATATAATGAAAAGTAAACAAGGTCATTCATTCTATGCAAAGAAATAACACAACAAACAATTCCAATTGAAATGAATGAATAAAAAAAAATACAGAAAAAAAAAAATATTTGTTCTGAAGACAGTGACAATGCACAATGCAACCAAAAACAAAAGGCGCTCCCGAATTAGAACAACAAATTATATCGGAGACATGAGCCGGCCAAGTAGAAAAATAATGAATGGAGCAAATCGGAATCACAAAAAAAAATGTAATTAGAAAAATACAGAATAGGAGACACACTGAGGAGAGGGAGAGAAATGGGAAAATATTAAATGGTGATTGAGGAGTGAAAAAATATGAAGATCAATAAAAACAAAGTGAATGATTCACCGATTCAGTAACAATGAACACAAAAAAAGCAAGGGTTTTGTTCGGCGTGAAGAGTTCAATCCACCTGAAGATTGGTTTGCTCAGTTTCTCCCTCCAGAAGATCGAAGAAAACATCGCGAAGGAGACTGCAAAGACTGTAAAGATCTGAGGGCTTCAACATCGCGAACGAGACCGCAAAAGGCTGGAAAAATCTGAGGGTCACAGTGGTTCCCTCCGCGGCGGCACTAGTTATAAGGAACACAACGAAAGCCTACACATTGGGAAAAGGGTGGGACTCTTTTGCAATTATATAAAATTTTAAAGGTTAAAATAATGTTTTGGTTCCTATACGTGACATCAATTCTTAATTTGGTCCCTGTACGAAAAAAGTTATTAAAACAGTCCCTACAAGTGCATAAATTCTTAATTTAGTCTCTGCCGTCTAACCACATTTTCTAACGGCATTAACTATTTAAAACAATTATTAGCAGTCCCTATACATGACATAAATTCTTAATTTGAGCACTATACGAAAAAAAATTATTAAAACAGTCCTTGTAAGAAACAATGACTAAAAACTTTTTAATATGGTCCCTATACGAAAAATAAACTATTAAAAGAGTCCCTATACGAAAAAACTATTAAACCAGTTCCTATGCGAAAATAACTATTAGAACATTCCCTGTAACAAAAAAATGACTAAAATCTGCTCATGTTGCAATCCAAATATGGTTCCTAATGTGACACTTGCCCATGTGTTATGTACATATAAGACATATTTAATCCACAAACAAACATATAAGACATTTAATCCACTAACAAACATATTATGTTATAGATTTATATGCACTTTTATGTACCTAGCTAATCAAAGTGGTTTTATATGTTTGTTTGTGGATTAAATATCTTATATGTTTGTTTGGGGATTAAATGTGTCATATATGTACATAACACATGGGCATGTGTCATATTAGGGACCATATTTGGATTGTAATATTTGCAGATTTTAGTCACTTTTTTGTTACAGGGACTGTTTTAATAGATTTTTTCGTATATGGACTGTTTTAATAGTTTTTTTTCGTATAGGGACTGTTTTAATATTTTATTTTTCGTATAGGGACCATATTAATAAACTTTTAGTCACTGTTTCTTACAGAGACTGTTTTAATAATTTTTTTCGTATAGGGACCAAATTAAGAATTTATGTCACGTATAGGGACCAAATGGGTAACAGTTAGAAAACGTGGTTGGACGGCAGGGACTAAATGGGTAACAGTTGCACGTGTAGGGACTGTTTTAATAACTTTTTTCGTATAGAGACCAAATTAAGAATTCATGTCACGTATAGAGACTAAAACATTATTTTAACCAGTTATAAAATAACCCTATAAAAATTACAATTATGAAAATGGCACCGAACATCTGGTTATTTCCCTGGCTTATGGGTGAACCACCTGTGATGGTCTTCACCCTAGAAGCCACCAGACTTTTAAAAATAAAATTTGACCCGTTCAATTTGTATTTTCATTAGTTTTGGATTTGGTTTTTCTTTTTTTAGGTTAAATGGAGCATACACTTCATTGCTTTTCAATTTAACCGGTGAGATTGGGTGGCTTCTACGGTGGAGATCGATGACATATGGTTCACCGGTGAACCATTGAAATAACTGGGAATAGTAGGTAAACTCGGTGTCAACACTGCAATATGCTATTTTTATAAGGACAAAATTATAAATTTATTAAATTGCAAAATGTGTTGTTGGGTCAGAGGGTGAAGCAAACAAAAAGACAATATCTCTAAGTTGTTTCGAGCTTTGAAGCCTCTCGAGCATCTCACTGCCGCGTCATATGCACGCGCCTCCCCGTCCCAACTCATTGATACAGCGTAATGACCTTGAAGCAGTGGATACCCACCATTTGGAGTTTCCAGATTCAGTGCAAACCTCGAAGTTGTTCCATTGGAAACTGATGGAAAGGAGGGAATTTTCTCTCTCTGCTATTGGGTTTATTTGATGAACTCCACTGCATTCCATTGAGCCTAGTGTTGAAGTTGATCTTCGCTACATTCCCTCTACTTTTGAGTTTATTTGATAAAAGATAAAACCATTTTGAGTTTATTTGATAAGAGATAACACCATTCTCCAACAGCTCAAATATTCCCTTATTTTATCTCTTAAATTTTTTATTTTCCACATCTGGTTTTTTTGTGTACGGTGAAGTTGTTGAAGTTTCGATTTCTTTTGTCCCCCTTTGTTTATTTTGGCATTGCATTTGATGGGTTTTGTGTGGGTATAGATTCTAGAAGGAATGGTGCAATCCATCAGTGGGAACAAGTTTTGTACTTTAAAAAACAGTGTCATTTAGAATTCACAGTTCAATTTTCATTCGAATAAAGAAAAAGACTTTAGATGGTGAGAGTTAGATGAAAGAATTCCAAATTTAAACCAGAAACCCAAACAAACTCATGGACCCAGTGGGTCGGTATTTGCCGCAGAAATTTATAGAACGAAAGATAAGGGCCTTCGGTTCACTATGGCTTCTTAGAATCGCCGGATTCGGCAGTAGCAACCACTTTCATTGCATCTGATTGCATTTTGCTGAAGTCAGCTTCGTGGGCTCGCTGGATTCCAACGGCAACAACAAGTTTCATTGCTTTCGACGGCATCCTTGACGACAGCTTCTTGGCTCGCCAGATTCCGACAGCGACCACCAGCTTTTTGGCTTTTAGTTGTTCAACATCTCATAGCTGTCAACAATTGCAAGGAGGAAGACAATGATAAAAAAATGAGAAAAAAGAAGAATGTAGATCCTGGAAGCACATAATATTTTTTTTTATTTTTGTTTAATTTGCTGTAATTTGATGATTAATTGTGTCTAAAGAGAGTTTGTCTAACATCTCGTGATTCACGTCGGGAAGGGGTGAGGCAGAGAAACGGTGGAGGTGAGGAGAGAAGAAACAGAGAGATAGAAAAATGAGGAAGGGAGTGGAGATCTACAACGAGAATGATCCTGAAAAAAATATAATTTACAAAAGTTTTATAGACTAAATTTCAATTTCTAATAATATGAGTTACCTGTTCTATTGGTAATTAATCTAAGCTGTTCGTTTATTTTATATTATATCCAATGACTTATAACAAGTAGAACACCGGTGAACCATATGTTTAATGGTTCACCCTAGACGTCACCGTGAGATTGACTAGTTAGATTTTAATAGCAATGGTAAACATGGAATAACATCTTTTGTGGTTTTGTCTAAGGTGGACCACCATCATAGGTTTTCCACCATGCGGGACAATATTCACTTTTAAATTTGTCTATACCTTATGCTCATTCCATGGAATTAGGGGTGAGCAAATTTTCGACGCCGAC
This sequence comes from Calophaca sinica, assembly GCA_037113605.1. Classification (NCBI taxonomy): domain Eukaryota; kingdom Viridiplantae; phylum Streptophyta; class Magnoliopsida; order Fabales; family Fabaceae; genus Calophaca; species Calophaca sinica. The sequence goes on from CM073737.1 coordinate 16,949,651, forward strand.
CAACACCCGAGTAATCCGAAAACAGAAAAAAGCAATTGGGTGGGTATTTTCGGTTCAGCAGGTCAGCGAATTTTATGAAACATGTTGAAATGGGCAACGTCGGATGGATTCAGTTCCCATATAAAATTTTCGTCTGACCGAATCCAACCGCCGTGTGCTACTCCGCTATATTGTTTTGCTTGCGCCTTTGCGTTGTGGTCTCTGCCGTCTGGTATGGAAACTTTTTAGTTTTGAGTATTGTTAGTGTTAGGAGAGAAGATGTTGAAGTGAATCGAGTCCAAATTATTTTTCACTAGGATCAATGACATGGATGGCGTTAGATATGATATCAGGAGAAGATGACTTGAATGGCTAAGATTTTTTGATTATGTGTTTCTTTCCTAAAAGGGCGTGACTTCTTTTTATAGTTTTTAGAATAATATTATCATTATTAATAATTTAATTTTTTTTTGCTACAAATAATTTGACCATTTAATTCACATCAAAATAAAACTTGGCCATTTAACTTCTTTTCTTCCCAATGAAAAAACTCTCGCGTCCCTTTATTTTCCACTTCTCTCTCATAATCGTTCCCTCAATCTTAATGTCCATCAATATCTAAGAAATCTCAATGCCATCTCTCTTCTCAATCTTTCCTCCACCTCATGCCGTCAAGATCTCGCTAGTCCCTCTACGAAGGAGATGTTGTGTATTGTCTCTCTCTACGCCGTCATAGATTTCTTCTGCTCTTTGTTGTATTCCTCCGTAGTGACTGGGCTTTCTTCTGCTCTGTGTTGTTTTCCTCCTCACCGGTGGCGCATGAAACCCAGAGAAGATGTGGCTCTGCAATTTTTGTGTTTGTAAATTTTTTGTATTGCGTTTTTTAAAGATCAGATTTCGGAGAAAGTGTTTTCCTTTTACCTCTTTGCGAATTGTTTCTGTACTGCAATTTCTTCTACCCATTTGCACTTTTTTTCTTCTGAATGGAGGAATGGCGTTCGTTTTTTATACTAGGGTTTCAGCCCGTTACAACCCACCCGTGAAACCCGTTACTCGTTCTACGCGAAATCCGAATAAACTGTCGACACAAATGGATGGAAATGAGCCTTGATTTAGTCATTTCGGTTTTCGCCGGATTAACGATTTATGACACGAAACCGACCAAGACCGACGGATGCTCTGCCCTACATGGAACCTTCACATCAGAATACTTTCACTATCACCTCTCCACGAGAATATCTTCATTGTCGCGTAATCTTCTTCCCCCTCTGCCAGAACCCTAACCATTGTGATTTGTTGCTTCTCCGTGTCGATGTAAAGTCAACATTATAGATTGTGATACATGTGAATCAGTTTGGGATCGTATGTTAGCCATTGTAGCGATCGAAAAATCCGGAGGATTTATTCGAGTTTAATGGAGCCGCCACCAATAATTTATTTCGAAGGAAAAAAACATTGGAAAAAAAACCTTTTTTGAAGAAAATGGTCCTTGAGACCGGATTTGGGTTCGGGAGTCGATTATGCGTAGGGAAGGTATTAGCACCCCACGACATCCTTTCGAAAAAGGTTACCTCTAATTGATTGTGCAAAATTTGTTAACTTATAAAAAATATTTATTTCCCTTTAAAAAAAGGACAAGGATTTACAATGATGAAATAAAAAAAAAGGACTTAATAAAAGTTGTTTATTTTTGTGCTTGACAAGAGTATGCTGCTGCTCCTATGTATCTCCGGGTGCGGTGGAGAAATCAAAGGCTACGTAGTTCTTGGGTAGAAAATGGTTGTGTGTTAATTGATTTTAATTGTATATTTTTTTATAAAAAGGTAGGTTTTGTAAGGACCAAACAAGAAGCAATCAAGAGTGGTCCTCACTAGCAACCTGTTTTGTTTATAAAATTAACGATGTTCGTAATGATCAAACGGGAAGCAATCCCGAGTGATTATTACTAGTAAAAACTTAGTTTTATTTTTATGAAGAATATAGGTTTTCATGGGAACCAAACAAGAAGCAATCAAGAGTGGTCCTCACTAATAATCCATTTTTATTTAGAAAATTAAGATATTTGTAATGACTAAACGGGAAGCAATCTCGAGTAATCATCACTAGTAAATTAATTTTCATAATTTTTATCATGTGATTTTCAAGAAAAATAGGGTTTCAAAACTGGTATGCGAAATTTAATTGAATAAAATTGTACTAGTTTGACTAAAAAAAAAGCATCCACGTTCATTAAATAAATGATAAAGAACAAATGGGCTATAGCCCGATATTTAAAAAAAGACTAACTACAAAAAAAAGGGTTTGGCAAAATGAAAGAAAAAAAAGAAGAAAACAAAAGTGGGCTGAAGCCCAAGAAAAAAAAATAAAAGTGGACCAGAATAGAAAAAGAAAGGGAAAGACAAGATACAAAAAAAAAAGGGGTGGGGCGTAAGTAAAAAAAAAAGAATAGAGTGAAGCCCATAATAAAACAAAGAAAAAGAACAAAAAGAAAAAAAAATTAAAATAAAAAGAAGCGTAACAAAATGGAACAATCTGAATCTGTTGAGTTAAAATGAAAAGAAAAGAAAAGCAGACAAAAAAAGGAAAGATGAGGCGCAGAGGGAGAAAGAGAGTTGATGAGAGAGAACGAGAGAGAAGGAGGGCGAGAAGAAGAAGGGGAAAAGGGGGAGGGCACGCCACGCCAAGGCCCTGATCTTTACATGCGCCAAGACAAGAAGAAGGAGAGAACGGTAGGGGGGAAGGCGCGGCGAGGAGGAGAGGGAGGAAGGAGGGAGAAGAGAAAATGGGAAGGGGAGGCGGACGAGAAAGGAGGACAAGGGGAGCGGCCGCCGCGCGCCGGTCCTTGGCCGCCCGCGGCTGCGATCAAGAAAAAAAAGGGGGACGCAGCCAAGGGAGATGGTAGATGTGGCTGGGAGGAGAGGAGAGGTGAGGCTAACCTTCTTTTTTTTTTCTCCCTTTCTTCTTCTTCTGTTCGTCTATTCTTCTTTTTCCTTCTTCTGCTTCTACTTTTTTTTTTTTGCTTCTGTTTGTTGTTTTTTTTTGTTTCTTCTGCTCCTTTTTTGTATTCTGATTTGGTGGATTAGGGCTTCAGTGTGGAGGCCCTAATTCTTTTGTTGATAGTAAAAAAAAAATGCCCAGAAAAATTTCTCCCCCTGGTTTTGTGTTTTTGACGCCTTTTATAGGGATTCAGAACTGTGTTTCTGTGTTTTTTCTTCATGAGAATGACGCCTCTTTTCTTTTTCTGATGAGCCTTATTCAACAATGTTGCCTTTCCCATTTTTTCACTATTTGGTGCTCTAATGCTCTGATCAAGGATGGTTGCATCCCCAAGCCCCTGTCGTATGCATTGTTTTGATTTCTTGGTTTGACTTTGTTTTTTTATTTGTCTGATTGGCAGAATGGTCTTCTCAATGGAGAAACAAAGCTTGAGAGGTCGCTTTCTGCCTTTCCCTTTTCCTTAGCATGCTATACTATATCAGTTGCAGCTAGTAGAAAAATGGAAATTTGAAAGGGACTGAGGGAGAAAGACATTTGGCTTGTTCTCTCCCGTAGCAATACTGCCAGAGTGTGCTCCCTAATAGCTGTGTGCATGGCCTGTGTGCTCGTCGTGCTGTTTGCGAAGGAAGGAAGTGCACGAGAAAACAAGAAAAAGTGGCATTTGACTTAGCCTTATTTGTTTTGTATTATTTCTTTTGTATTTTGTTTCTTTTTGTTATGGTCATAAGTGAATACAGAAGCAAAGCAACATGACTTTGAGTTCTTCTGCTTCATATTTTTTATTATAACTGGACAAAAATATGATAAATTTTGTATTTTTTAGGATTTTAGAGATTATTTTAAGACAAATCAATAAGAAAAAAAAAACAAGCAAGATAAAGATGAATTTCATATTTTCTATTTATTGATTTTTATTTCTACTTTTTAATAGACCAAAAAAAAATTTGGTAAAAAGTTTGTATTTAAAAAAAAAGCGGACAAAATTGGGGTACAACAGCTGCCCCTCTTTAGTTATATTTTATTAGAAAATGTGAACAACAAAGGTTTTCATATTTTCGTCGTAAAATAGAAGTAAAGATAAAGACACTAATTTTGTCCCAAACCAGGATAGACAAAGGATGGGGTGAGGAATGATAGGGAAGGATTAACGCTTGGTGCGTTTATCGGAAAGCAATAAAGAAAGGTCACCGCCAGGTCGGGTACTGACGCGGTGGTAGGAAAGCAAAAATGAGGGATTAACGCTTGGCGCGTTTATTGGAAAAGCAATAAAGAAGGATCACCGCCAGGTCGGGTACTGACGCGGTGATCGAAAAAGCAGTAATGAGTGATTAACGCTTGGCGCGTTTTATCAGAAAACTATAAAGAAGGGTCACCGCCAGGTCGGGTGCTGACGCGGTGATCGAAAGGTTCGACGCCAAGTAGGGTATTGACGCGTCGATGGGAAGCAATAAAGAAGGATCAACATCAGGTCCGGAACTGATATGTTGGTCAAAAAACAATAATGAGGGACTACCGCCAGGTCTGCATCGACGCGGTAATCTTAAAGCAATAAAAAGGGGTGATGCTCGGCGCGTTTATCAGAAAACTATAAAGAAGGATCTCCGCCAGGTCGGGTACTGACGCGGTGATCGGAAAGCAATAAAGAGTGAGCGATACTTGGCGTGTCGCTCAGAAAGCAAAATAAAGGACCAATGCTAGGCGCATTGTCTGTAAACGAGAATGAAGGATCAAAATTTGGTGCACGGACCAGGTATAACAAAACGGCTAAACGGTGGTGATATGAAGATGATGCACGAAATATATGGTATGTGATGCATGTATGCAATGTGATTATTATTTTTACTGATTCCTCGTCCCATATGATCTCTAGTGCTTAAAGATATGGGACGGACTGAGATTCATCGGATTTAGTCATGCTATGCCTTCGACTGGGAGGGAGCGCGAGTTATCGATGCGGCGCTAGTTATTTTTTAAAGGTAATCCCTTTGCCTTTTTGAAAACTTATTAGTCGAGATTTGGCGTTTCCCATGATTCTTAAGATGTATATAATATCCGTAATGCTTTTCCATATCATCACATGCTTCACAATTCAGTGCCTATTATCATAAAACAACATTTTGGAATACGAGAACGGAGGTGTTTGGTATTCAAAAAAGAGTTATGTGTACAAGGACTGAAGTTACACAGACTTGAAGATACATCAAGAAAAATGCAGGAAGAAGAAAAAACAAAGAAAGACAATAACTAGGCAGATATTTTATAGTTTGTGTCTTTGTAGGAACAAATGCCAACTTCCCATATCCATAACTTTAATTACTCATTACTCTACTACAACACTGCCCCAGTTGGGTAAGAGCCTCTTGACGCACCAGCCTTCTTCAATGTCCGATTTTGGACCCTAACTTCTGCTTGGATTGCTCTTTCAAGTTTTCAACGGGTCGCTCTAATTTTTGCCTAGGTCGCCCTTTCAGGTTTTCAACCTAGCGAGCCCACTTTTGCTTAGTTTTTATATGATTTTCTTTTTTAGGCATAATATTTTTTGATCGCATCGTAGCTTCTTGGGAGCGGAGATCTTCACCGGCCCATCCTTGTGAGGATTAAGGCTCCTCCAGAAAAAGCTTTTTTCACAACATACGGGCCTTCATAATTCGGAGTCCATTTTCCACGAGAATCCTTTTGGATGGGCAAAATCTTCTTGAGCACTAGGTCTCCTTCTTGAAATTCCCGAGGGCGAACTTTCTTTTCGTAAGCCCTCTTCATCCTGTGCTGATATAGCTGTCCATGACATAAGGCCATCACTCTCTTTTCTTCAATGAGATTCAATTGATCCATCCGAGCCTGAACCCATTCCGCCTCTTCTAGTTTTGTCTCCATCAATACCCTTAACGAGGGGATCTCGACTTCAATGGGAAGCACTGCTTCCATTCCATACACCAGTGAGAAAGGGGTTGCCCCTGTTGAGGTGCGAACCGAAGTTCGATAACCGTGCAAGGCAAAAGGGAGCATTTCGTGCCAGTCTCTAAATGTTACAACCATCTTCTGGACAATCTTCTTGATGTTCTTATTTGCAGCTTCAACTGCCCCATTCATCTTCGGGCGGTACGGTGATGAATTATGATGTTGGATCTTGAAGTCATTACACAGCTCCTTCATCATCTTATTGTTCAAATTGGTCCCATTATCAGTGATAATCTTATTTGGCAAACCATAGCGGCAGATCAAATCTCTCTTGATGAATTTGACAACCACATTTTTTGTCATACTCACGTATGAAGCCGCTTCAACCCATTTGGTGAAATAGTCGATTGCGACGAGAATGAAGCGATGTCCATTTGATGCCTTAGGTTCAATGGGTCCAATGACATCCAATCCCCACATTGAGAAAGGCCATGGTGCTGTTAAGATGTTCAAAGAGACTGGTGGCACATGGATATTATCGGCGTAAATCTGACACTTGTGGCATTTTTTCACATAACCAAAACAATCAGTCTCCATAGACAACCAATAGTAGCCAGCCCTCAAGATTTTTCTTGCCATTGCATGCCCATTTGTGTGAGTCCCAAAGGAACCTTCATGAACCTCTCGCATAATCTTTTCTGCCTCAGTCTTATCAACACACCTGAGAAGTACCATGTCATGGTTTCTCTTATAAAGCACTTCGCCATTTAGAAAGAATCCCATTGCCAAACGCCTTAATGCCCTTTTATCATTCTCTGAGACATTAGGAGGATATTCTCTACTTGTGATGTATCGTTTGATGTCGTAATACCAGGGTTTGCCATCAGGCTCTCCTTCTATTGCTAGGCAATGTCTTTGTGGCCGTGATTCTGTATTTTTATGAGCGGTAGGTTCTCCCTGTTACTGATTTTGAACATTGATGATAGAGTAGCTAAGGCGTCAGCTAGCTGATTATCTTCACAGGGAATGTGATGGAAGGTGACTTCATCAAACTGCTCCGTTAATTCCTTGATATGAGCATGGTAAGGAACTAATTTGGAATCCCTCGTTTCCCATTCGCCTTTTAACTGATGGATGACCAAAGCCGAGTCTCCATATACTTCGAGAATTTTGACCTTCGATTCAATGGCCGCCTGAATGCCCATGGCACATGCCTCATACTCTGCCATATTGTTTGTACAATCGAAACACAATCTCGCAGTAAATGGAATGAAATGACCTTCTGGGGAAATCAGCACAGCTCCAATCCCATGTCCCAATGCATTAGAAGCACCATCAAACAACAAGATCCATTTTTCATCGTCAGGGGTTTCTTTTCCTTCAAATAGAGCCATTATGTCTTCGTCTGAAATCACACGCATTGGTCGATAGTCTTCCACAAGGTTGATGAGCCAAGTATTCACTAAGGTCGCTTTAATTGCCTTTTGGGTGACATACACAATATCATACTCGAGATAACAACATTTGCCAACGAGCAATTCTTCCTGTGAGAGCAGGCTTTTCAAAAATATACTTGATCGGATCCATTTTGGACACCAAACAAGTTGTATGGGATAGCATATATTGTCTCAAACGATGTGCGGCCCAGGTTAACGCGCAACATGTTCGTTCTAACAATGAATACCTCGTCTCGCAGCTAGTGAATTTCTTGCTCAAGTAGTAAATGGCATGCTCTTTCTTGCAGATTCATCATGTTGTCCTAGCACACAACCCATTGATTCGCCCAATCTTTGTTAAGTACATGATGAGGGTCTCCCTGGCACGGGGGTACCAAAACCGTGGATCTTGTAAGTACTGTTTGATTTTCTCAAAAGCTTTATGGCAATTGTCGTTCCATTTGGTTTCCTGATTCTTACACAGCAACTTGAAAATTGGCTCACAAGTAGCAGTTAGCTGGGATATAAACCTGGCGATGTAGTTCAATCTTCCTAGGAATCCACGAACTTCTTTTTCGGTAGAGCTCGGCATTTCTAGGATTGCTTTTACTTTGGCCGGATCAACTTCTATTCCTTTCTGGCTGACTATAAACCCCAGGAGCTTGCCTGACCTTACACCAAAGCTACACTTAGCCGGGTTTAACCGAAGTTTATATTTCCTCAGTCGCTCAAAAAGCTTTTGTAGGTTAGTGACATGATCTTCCTCTGTTTTGGACTTTACAATCATGTCATCCACATAGACCTCTATCTCTTTGTGCATCATGTCATGGAACAAAGCCACCATTGTTCTTTGGTATGTTGCCCCAGCATTTCTTAATCCAAACGGCATTACTTTGTAACAGAAAGTTTCCCATAAAGTGATAAATGTGGTTTTTTCCATATCTTCGGGAGCCATCTTGATTTGATTATAGCCAGAATATCCATCCATGAAAGAGAAGATAGAATGTTGAGCAGTGCTATCTACCAGGACATCAATATGTGGCAAAGGGAAGTCATCCTTAGGGCCGGCCCTGTTTAGATCTCGATAGTCAACACACATTCGGACCTTTCCATCTTTCTTTGGGATTGGGACAATATTAGCCACCCATTGAGGGTATTTTGTTACAGCCAGAAAACCGGCGTCGAACTGTTTTTTTACCTCATCTCTAATCTTGAGTGACATCTCCGGCTTTATTCTTCTCAACTTCTGCTTGACCGGTGGGCACTCAGGTTTTAAGGGCAATTTGTGCTCGACTATGTTATTATCTAATCCAGGCATATCTCGGTATGTCCATGCGAAAACATCAATGTATTCAAATAAGAGTTTAACCAATTTTTCTCGCTCACTGCTTTTCATTGTGGTGCCAATCTTAACTTATTTCTTGTCATTTTCAGTGCCCAGATTGATTGTTTCAGTTTCTTCCTCGTGGGGTTGAATCACTTTAGTTTCTTGTTCCATCAACCTCATTAATTCAGGAGGGGTATCCCAATTGTCCTTATTATCTTCCTCAGTATGATTAATGGGGTATTCAAAATTATAGTGTGAGTTACTGGCATCGTTATTTTCAAAGACAATGTTTTTGGATCTGCATTAGTTAAAAAAAATGACGAAATGAAAAGCGGAAAAAGATGAAGAGAGATGGAAAAGATGGAAAAGGAAAGAAAAGAGAAATGATTGGAAAATTCAAAGTGCATTTTATTGATAATGATACTGAAATAAAACATGTGCGCCCTTTTGACAATAAATTATTCTAAAGCCTTGGGCAGAGCAATAGAATTTGCATTACATAATTACTTTGAATCAAAGATCACGAGAAACTCAACGATCTCCCAATTTCCAAGTTCTTCATTCGGCGAGCAAGGGTGGACAAGGTTGACATCGTCGTTTTCTGCACTGTGATCGTCCTTGATAGCTGCTATCTGATCCAGATTCAACATTCTTGCACTCCGAAAGCTTTGCCTGATGTCACAGATGGGGATACTCTCATCTTTTGGCTCCCTACCTTCCAGTCTAGCTATCCTCTTTTCTTTTCTTTCTTTGGCAATTCTCTTTTTGTCAAACTTGTTAGGTTCGTATCCCAACCCATATCTGCTTTACATTATCCTGGAAGTTCTACCAAAGATCACGATCCCTTGTTCATATCATCCCAATCCGCATCCGGCCTGATACCCTCCTTTCATCATAACTTTAGCGATCATCATGGAGGTTTCAGACAGCCTTGGTTTCTTCATTAGGACTCCTTCTCCCGCGAAGGTGGCATTCACAATCTCCAACGTTTGAAAAGACGTCTCAATAGCTTCTTCTGTAGCCTCAATATAGCGCGTGGAGGATGGCTTGCTTACTAGCATCTCTTCTTCACCAGAGACAGTCACCAACTTATTATCCATTGAAAATTTCAGCTTTTGGTGTAAGGTTGAAGGCACAACTCCAGCTGAATGGATCCATGGTCTTCCAAGGAGGCAACTATATGCTGGTACGATTTCCATCACCTGAAAGACTACCTCGAATGTGCGAGGGCCGACTTGTATAGGTAGCTCGATTTCTCCAATAACCTCTCTTCTAGACCCATCGAAGGCTCTTACCACCATGGTACTGGGCTTCATATACGATCCATCAACAGACAACTTTGCCAAGGTAGATTTTGGCATAACATTTAGAGATGACCCATTATCGACGAGTACCCTAGCAAGGATATAGTCTCCACACTTCACAGAGATGTGCAATGCTTTGTTATGCCCCATTCCTTCAACTGGAATTTCTTCATCAGTGAAGGTAAGGTAATTACTAGCAACAATATTACCCACAATCCCGTCGAATTGGTTCACCGTGATGTCATGGGTGACATGAGCTTCATTTAGCACTTTCATCAATGATTCCCTATGGCGCTCAGAATTCAGCAGCAGTGATAACACAGATATTTTTGCAGGAGTATGATTCAACTGATCCACCACCTTGTATTCACTCTGCTTCATAAATTTCAGGAATTCACAAACCTCTTCTTCAGACACTACTTTCTTGTTTTCTTCTTCTTTCTTTGCCTTATTAGCCATATCTTTATCAATGGATTCTTCTTCTTTATCTTTTCCCTTGCGAGCTTTGTTCATGGGTCCGATAGGGGTATAAATTCGTCCACTTCGGGTTATCCCACCGATTCCCGAGATGTTAGTGATAGCAGGATTGTCAGATCCAGATGCCGCTTTTAACTGGTCATCCCCTAAATTGTCCACAAAGACCTTCATATTGTAATCGCATGGCACTGCATTAACGTTCTTGAAAGGGAAAGGAGTTGGTACATGAATAGTTATCGGTTTAGGCACATCTCGGACTGGCTTGTTGTAACAAATCTCCAATGGTTTTGGGAAGGTCGTGTTTTTTTCTTCACTTGACTGAAGGGTCAATATGTTTTCATCTTTTTTCACACAACCTACCTGTATCAAGTGTCTGTCTAACAATTCTTGGAGAATTTGCCTGAATTCCTCGCATTCCTCTATGCAATGATTGTCATCAGGATGCAAGCTACACAAGTCCTTCTCATTGTGTTTCATCCCAATTATACCGAACTTGCAGAGTTTGGCATAAATGACCCTTAAGGGAGTACGAATATCCTCCACTTTCATTGTCAGGGGCTGATTCCTAAACTCTTCAATAATGGCGTTGACTGCTGAACCTCCATGACCTGGAAGGGGATTACTACCCATATTAGGGCGATCCTCCTTAAAACTCAACCATTTGGCATTGATCAAATCTTGAACCACATACTTCAAAGCTTTGCAATTTTCAGTTGTGTGACCTACTGCCCCTGCATGAAACTCACACTTGGCATTTGGGTCATACCCTCTTGGGAAGGGAGGTTGGAGTGGTTTCATTGAGCGTGGAGAGACCAAGGAGTTGCTGATGAGGTGTTCGAACAAATCCGTATAGGTCATGGGAATAGGATCAAATTTGACTGCTTTCTTTTCTAGGTCATTTGGTTGTTTCTGGTTTTGGTTCGGTTGGGTGGGAGCAACTGGCTGTGCTTGTGTTTGGATGGGGGAAGGTGGTCGAAAGGGCATCATTGGTTGGTTTGGCCGGGGGGTAGGATTATGAGAGGCGGCGGCAATGTATGGCCGGGGGGTAGGATTATGAGAGGCGGCGGCAATATAGGCTTTCCTTTCTACTGTTTAGACTTTTGAACCTCTCAATCCCTTTCTATTGGTTACAAAAGGCTGATATGTTGAATTGTTGCTTAGTTGAGTAGAAGCCTGGTAGAGTTGGAGGCAGATGAAGCAGCAGGCGACAAAGGACAATGACTCCGGCGGGGAAAGGAAGAAGAAAATTTGGCAAGGGAGAAAGAAGAATAATTTGGCGTGGATAGTCTAACTATCTTTTTTGATAAGAAAATTCTAATTCATTTCATTAATAATAATAGATTCAATACATGTTGGAATATCAAAGAAAAGCCGAGGATTAGCTTTAAAAATAGCCACATTTGTTAAACTATGAGCAACCATATTAGCATGCCAATGAACTCTACATGAGAGTTTTGGAAAAACAGATGAGATCTCCTCTCTACATTCATGAATAATAGCTCCAAAATCAATAGCATCTAAATAATTACCGTTGATCCCATCAACAACAAGTTTGGAATCCATCTAAAAAATAACATCCTTAAAACCAAGTTCCCTCATCCAGTCGACTGTCGCCTTAAGACTAAGTGCTTGTCCCACCCTTACATCAAGAATGGGTTGGACCCATTGAGTTTTAACTCCTATGAATAAGCCAAACTCATCTCTAATGCATAACCCAATCCCAACACGATTATGTTGAGTAGAGAAAGAGGCATCAATATTGCATTCTAGGTACGTACCATTTCGGGAGTGGTTGGAAAGAAATATTATTGATGCATCTGAGAATGTTATAGTCCATGTGCTGGCCTTGTGTTATGAAATATGGTGTGCTAGAAATAAAAAATGTGTTGAGGGGATTGATGTTGATGTGGTTACCATTGTTCAAAAGGCACAAAGATCTATTGCTAATTTTAAGAGTGCTAGTGCGGTGCTGTTGGAGACGCTAAGTGGAGGTCCAAATTTGCCTATATCTGATGTTCGCTGGACATCCCCTTTAGTGGTTGCTATAAGCTTAATGTTGACACAGCAGGTCCGATAGAGGGGGGTAAGTGGGGTATTGGTGTTGTGGTGAGGGATGCTGATGGTGTCCTGGTTGCTGCTAGTTGCTGGCAGGTCCTTTCATTACCAGATTCAGAGGTAGCAGAAGCTTTAGCTATGCCGAAGGGTTTGGAATTTGCAAAGGATATGTTTTTCTTGGATCTTACAGCGGAATCAGATGCTTCAAACGTGGTCCTGGCGCTGAACGCTCATCAACAATCTCCCACGTATGTTGGTTCTATTATTGAGGATTGTATTAATTTTAATGCTTGCTTTCATAGCTTAAATTTTTTACATATTAGGCGTGAGGCCAATCAAGCTGCGCATTATTTAGCTAAATACACTCTTTATAATCCGGATTGCATGTGGATTGAAGAGACTCTACCTTGTATTTTTGCAGTCTTGACTTTTGATTTATTGCCAGACTTTTGTTAATGAAATTATCTTTGACGTCAAAAAAAAAATCAATATTGCATTTAATAAAGCCACTCGGTGCCTTACTCCACTTACTCATAACCGTCGGGCCACCTGGTTGTTGTTCCTTTACGAACATTTCGAGCATTACACCATTCTTCTAATAGGGCCTAACCACGATGAACAATAATGGAAGGTCTTTCATCTATCCCTTCCCAATTTTTTTTATTCCTACTATTCTACAAGCTCCACAACGTCATGTCCCAAATTTTTTTTTCCTCCTTTGACAACTGTTGCATTATTTGGGGAAAAAGAAAAATATCTCGGAAACAACTTTCGTCATTCAACTTTGGCTCAATTTTTTTCCCACAAATTTACCATTTTCCAGCCAGCCACACTCTTGGGACACGTTAAGAGAATATGACAGCTAGACTCTTCATTTTCATCACACCAAGGACACCTTTCTACTATATCAATTCCTCTGGACCGTAATTGGTGACGAGTTGGAATACTCTCGCGACAAGCTCTTCAAAGAAAATTTTTAATTTTTGGGGGGCACAACAATTTTTCACAACACTTTCCAATTACTATCGGCTTTTAAGTGTGATGTATCCATAATTTTTTCCAAACAAAAACGATATACAGATCTAACAGTATAAAGTCACCTTTTTTAAAGTCATCTAATCAAATAAGCTTTTACCGATTTAGATAATATGGTGATCTATTCGCATCAATTACATGATCACTTCTTGAATAGTTCAGTCCAAGTATTATATTAGTGATTTCGGCATCTCTTGAGTAAAAAAAAATAAAATAAAACTTGAGTTTATACTTATTTATTTGGATTAGGATAATTAAAACATTAAACATGCTTAATTTTTTTATATCATTTGTAAAATATTTAAGAAAAGTTAATATTATTCAATCTACTCTTATTTTATACATGAAATTTGAATTTTTATTTTTAAACACAAGAAAATCTATTTTTTCTCACAAATTCACGTCATACTCTATATTTATTTTTATGTTTTTTGAAAGCAAATGAAATATATATAAATTACCGAAATACAAGGGGTATTCCAACCCATGTCATATTATAATATTTATATTACATATGTTGAGCTTTTACATTAAATAAAATTACATACACTCCTTGTACCAAAAAAGAAATCATATACACTCCTATGTATTAAACTCAAGCCTTCATTCTCGAACGTAAATTTTTTCGACACTAATCTCTTTTTCTTGAAGACATGCTAACTCTCTTTTTCCATATTAAATCAAATTAATGTTAATTCTCTTTTTGATTAGCTATTCATTTAAAGGATATTTTACTATTCTTAATTTCTTCAATCAATAATTAAGTTTTTTTAATTTTTTTTTGAAGCTTAAGTTTTTTTAATTAACATTAAATATAATCATATATTTATAAATTATCATTAATTTTTTTTAATTAGATTAATTTTTGAAATTTTGAAATTAAAAAATTTGAATAGTTATTTTTTTTTGTTTTAAATTATTTTTCATACGATTAAAACAATTTTAATTAAATTAATTAATAAAGTATTCTTGGAATATATTTTTGCAACTAAAAATGTACAATGTATGGGATAATATTCACTAACTATTAATAATGGCATGTCATGAATCATACGAGAAAAGAATAACAACCGGAGGAATTGTTTAGAAATGCAGTTTATATATACAACTTGTGAGTGATAAATTAATACATTATATCATTTTAAGGAAAATCTGTATGAGTGTATTCATTAAGGAAAAAAGTAGAAAGTATTGTAAATAAAAAGAAAAATGCTTATTATATTGATAACACAAAAAGCATTTAATATAGTGTATTAGTTATTCCTTAATCAGCCTCTTAGTAAGTGTTAAACAACTAGCACATACTGTACTTTTATACTGCTAGCTAATCAAGACATCATTGTGTGTATTAGATTCCACACACTTCCGAATACACTTTTTAAATTATGTGGATTCTATGTGATTTAGCAGGATTTATTCTCCTATATGAAGGACTCTTATGAAATTTATCTTTTTTTTTAGTTGAGTCACCCTTTGAATGACCTCGCAGTATCATGGGGGAAAGGAGCCCAAGACTAATATGTGGTTCGGTCGGGTAGTAAGTGAAATCTGGCCACAGATTTTTCATCGCCAGAAATCGAACTCGTCCCTTTAGATAATATATAGTAACCATTTGCGTCCAACCACGCGGTTCTTATGAAATTTATCAAACAATAAAGAATATATAAAAGGGAATGTGTTATTAATATTTCTCTAACTAAAAATAATCCTATTTGTGACCTTTATGAACAAAAATTAAGTCATATAATAATTACTCCATTAACCTTTCAAAATTAAGTTGGACTTTTTATATTAATATTATAGTATGTGGAATCAAATTTAAAAATTATTTTCAAATTATTTTTTGATAAGTGAAATTGATTTTAAATTTGAGAAGTATATTTTTTTATTATAAATTATAACTATATTTACATATGAAAAATACTTTTACTTTATTATCTAAATAAAATAAATTCTTTTGAACTCACATTTAAAATATCATTCCTAAGCACAAATTAATATTTTATATGAATTCTTTCTAAATTAATTTTACCAAAATTTACTTGGTTGGTTTATAAAAGAATTTCGATGTAATTATCAAAATAAAATAAAAGAATTTCTATGTGATGAGAAGAAGAGAAAGTAAAAAACGGTAAGATAATATGACACAATATTTAAGTGTAATAATGGCTCTGAAAAAAAAAACCTCAAGTGTTGTTAATGATTTATAGCAAAAAAATAAAATAAAAAAAATTCTCAATTACAACCCAAAAACAAATCATAGACAAGTTACTTCACGCAGAATATATAAGACCAAAACTGCTTCCATTCCTCTATCTCTTTCTCTTGTTTTTCTCTCTTTCTCCCAAAATGAGGTTCCAAAACAAGGAGCTTCTCTTTGAGAACAATAGCTCAAACCAAATAATCCCCAAAATAGCCTTAGTAGCAACCTTTGTGACAATTATAGTTCTTGTCACCCCACTCTCTTATCCTTTGTTTGGTTCCTCTTTACTCTTGATGATCAACAAGCCTAAGCAGCCAACCTCTTCATATGTTGATTTGATTGAGCCACAAACCTTGCCCTCAGCATCTTTAAAAATGTGTGACATTTTCAGTGGTGAATGGGTGCCAAATCCAAAGGCACCATATTACACAAACCAAACATGTTGGGCAATTCATGAACACCAAAATTGCATGAAGTATGGAAGGCCTGACTCTGATTTCATGAAGTGGAAGTGGAAGCCAAATGAGTGTGAACTCCCTATTTTCAACCCTTTTCAGTTCCTTGAAATTGTGAGGGGAAAATCTATGGCTTTTGTTGGAGACTCTGTTGGCAGAAATCACATGCAATCACTGATTTGCCTTCTATCAAGAGTAAGTCTCTCTTCTACCTTTCTTTCAAGATTGCAAAGTTCTAAAATTAAAATTATTATCATCATTTTTATTTATCATTTTGCTTTTGTCCTTTTTTTTATTTTGTATATCAATTAATTATAGTTTGCTTTGGTGTTAAGTGATTTGGAATGTGATTGCATAGCAAGCTTGCATCTTTTCTTTACTCAAAACTTTGAACAAAAAAATACCTTTATTCAATGACACCCTCTTCCCTTCAATGACAATCCATAGAGTTCACATTGATGAAAAAGCCATCATTGTGCTTTAAGCTTATAGAATTGTGAAGAGATGGACATCAGTAATGTTCGATCCCCTTTTCATAAATCTCTAGTTAAACTGCAACTTAGCACATTAATTATTTGGCCTTTAAACCTTGATTTCAGCACTCATTTAATACACTTAATGAATGTTGAATTTACTCTGAATGTCAGTTTTCCTTTTCCTCGGAGGTGAAATTTCCGAGACCCATGTATCTATGTGCTTCAGTCCAACTATAATAAAACTGTCATTGACTTAAAACAATACCGGTGGTTGTATAAGGAAAAAAAAAATAGCTCACACATTTAAAAAAAAAAAAATTATTCTCATTTAATAATCTTAAAGTAATTAAAATTTTATTGTAATTTCTGAATTACCTTTATTGATATTTATTGAAAAAATCAGTCTAGATTGAATTTGAGGATACTTTTGGAACATCATTATTTAATAGGGTAAAAGTAATTAAAAGTTGCTTATATTTTCGACTATCGATTCTAGAATTTTTGTTGCTAATATTTGAAACCGGAGGGAGTATTATTAAATGTTGTATATAAAATATGAAATATTATAATAGATATTCATAACAATTTATTTAAAGTCTATTACTCTGTCAGTCATAAAACTATTTGAGAATTTCTGAACAAATTTTTTTAATTAAGTTTCTAAACTTTAAAATAATTTACAATTGGGTCGCTAAATATTAAATGAATTTATGAACTTTTAAATAATTTATAATTAGGTCCTTGAACTGAGGGACCCGAGTATAAATTATTTAAAAGTTCGAGGACTTAATTAAAAACTCTTTAAAAGTTCATGGATCGGTTTAAAAATCAGGGATCCAATTATAAATTTTTGCTAAGTTCAATAACTTAATTATAATTTTTTTAGTTCAATACCTATTTTAAAATTCTCAAATAGTTTAGCGATTACAGAGTAATTAAACCTTTATTTAACATGTATAATAATTTGTTTTGACCAGAACACGTATAATAATTATAGTTAAATATTAATATACTAAATTTTATAAGAAATAATTATTAACTTTGTGAAATTTTAAATGTCAGGTACTTTGAACAAATTATATTAGTTTTATATTAAATTAATTAATTATTTGGTGTCATACATTATTTTATGATAATAATGCGAATTAAAAAATGAATATAGTCAATTTCATATTGCATATAAGTGAATAAAATAAAATTAAAGAAATCTATACTACCCATAGAACTCTATAAAAATTAAATAAATAATTTAACCTATTTAGAAAAATAATTTTCAGGTTTTATACATCATACATTTAAGTTGTGTCAAAAAAAAAATTACATCATACATTTAATAAAGACTTTTTTTGAAAGGACATTTGCTAAAGATGATAATAGTGGAAACTGTAATTAGTTTGTTTCTTTTTCAATTAATTGACATTGATTTATTTGAGAATATCTACTATTATGCTCTATTTATTTATTACCATTCCTTGTCAATTAATTTTTCTTATCTTTCAGAAACTTTTTTAAGTAATTTATTTAAATTCATAATATTATTTTGCTTATTTATTTGTTCAAAGTTTCAATAATAAATACTTTTTTATATGAAATTTATTTTTTAGTTATATTATTAGGTTTTTATTTAATATTCATTGAACTTGAAAATAAAATAAATATGACTAATCCATTCATATTTAGCAATTAATAAAACTTTATTTCTTATCTTAGACTTTACTACATATTAAAAATATAATTATTTTTACATATCTAGTTAAAATTGTATTTATAAAATATTATACGCATAAATATAAGAAAACCTGTGCAGCCACAGAAATTATCTCCAGTCATTTAGATGAATTAAAATACACACTTATATATAATCATTAAGCATGCAGAGGAAACTCTGGCGATCACACTGAGTGTCCTGTGTGCCCCTAACCAGACCACATGAAAAGCTCTCAAATTAGTGTTTGTTTATTTATTTGAGTTCAGTTCTTGTTGCTTTTCTTTACTTTTCAGTTGCCTGCAAAAACTGTGTTTACTTATTAGTGCATCAAAAGCTGAAGGTTCTCACTCAGAAAATATACCTCCACGACACTCAGTCCAATTAGCTTATGAAGAGGTCATGTCACCCAAACCTGTTTTTTCTAAGTCTGAAATAATTATTGAATCCTAAGACTGAAATAAAAGGTTATATTACAGAAGTTTTAGTCCCTTGGTTCGAAATTTAATAATTAAAGTTTTATAATTAGGTGAAATAAAATTAAAGTTGAATATATATCTATTTATATAACATATAAATTAAAATAGATATATACATTTGTTTTCAACAGTTATGATGCTTTGTCGTCTTTCATTCACTTTACTGTTATCTGGAATATCAATCAATTTTACCGCTATAAATATGTGCTTATGCAAAAGAAAATTCCATAAAAGTTAAGTTTTTTTTGGTCGAACCATAAAAGTTAATTTTTTTGGTCGAACCATAAAAGTTAAGTTGAAAACAATGTTCTAAAAAACGGATCAAACCGATGGGTCTAACCGGGAACTAGATCCAGAACCGGTCTAGAAACGCCTAATAACCATCATGCCATTATACCGTCTTAGACCATCAGGTAGTATTGGACAAGCTTAACTGCTAGAATTGTGTGTGTTTCATTTTTTGGTCTTTTTTCATTTTTCTCATAATTAAATTGTGTGTGAGTGTGTGTTGAATTTTTTTTTCCCCATTGATAACCATAGATTGTTGAATGAATCTTTGACCATTTAACTTCACAGGCAGAATGGCCCATAGATGTATCATACACAGCTGATGACTATTTCATGAGATGGAAATACCCAACATACAACTTCACAATGGCCGTTTATTGGACACCTTTTCTAGTCAAAGCCCAACAAGAAAATTCAGATGGTCCAACCCATACTGGTCTCTACAATCTTTACCTTGATGAATTTGATGAGAAATGGACAACCCAAATTGAAGATTTTGACTATGTCATTCTCAATGGAGGACATTGGTTTTACAAACCAATGGTATTCTATGAGAAACAAAAAATTGTTGGATGCCATTACTGCCTCTTAGAAAATGTCACTGACTTGACCATGTATTATGGCTATAGAAAGGCTTTTAGAACATCATTTAAAGCCATCAATAGTTTAGAAAACTTTAAGGGTGTGACAATTCTTAGGACATTTGCGCCATCTCATTTTGAAAATGGGATTTGGAATCAAGGTGGGAATTGTGTGAGAACGAAGCCATTTAGGAGCAGTGAGATTAGGTTAGAGGGTACTAATATGGAGTTATATATGATCCAATTGGAGGAGTACAAAATTGCTGAGAGGAAAGCAAGGAAAAAGGGTTTGAAATTTAGGTTGCTTGATACCACACAAGCAATGTTATTGAGACCAGATGGTCACCCAAGTAGATATGGGCATTGGCCACATGAGAATGTGACATTGTATAATGATTGTGTGCATTGGTGCTTACCTGGGCCCATAGATACATGGAGTGATTTCCTGCTGGAAATGTTGAAGATGGAGGGTGTGAATTCTAATGGAGAGGGGGTGAAGACAAATTGACAAGAAGCATTTTGACGGGACAAATTGACAATAAGTTAGATTTATAAATATTATTTATGTATTTTCCTAACTTTTCTTATGTACTATCATCGCCAAAAAGTTTGCAATTTTATAGAGATAAAGTTTATCATGTGTTGTTAAACTATAGATTTTTAGTAACAAGACAACATAATTGAAGAATTTTTATGTTCACGAGTTAATCTGTACCCTTTTTAGATCACAAGCGATAACTTTAATTGGGATAAGTTCTAAAGTGTTTCCTAATTGGATAGATGCACGGGTATTCTCTATATTTTTAATAACCAAGACAAAATAATTGAAGAATTTTTATGTTCACGAGTTAATCTGTACCCTTTTTAGATCACAAGCGATAACTTTAATTGGGGTAAGTTCTAAAGTGTTTCCTAATTGGATAAATGCACGTGTATTCTCTAGAGCTATAAATTTGGGTCAGTCTGGCTCATTCAGCCATTCCATGATGGGTTAAGATATTTTTGAATCGGGTCAAATTTGGTTCGAGCTAATAATTTACCAGCCCAGTTCTCCATGGCCCATATTAAAAAAAAAGGTCATTCTTTAACAATATAATGAATATAACATTAGCTTATAATTTTATCTATAAAATAATTACTTTCCTATCATATTATAGTTTTTTATATTGTGTATGATACATAATATAACTTTTATTTTTTATTTTAATTTTCAATTCCACCAAAAAACTAAAATGTTTAAATATGAAAATCTTTTTTGGGTCAGCCCATGTCGGGCCAACAAAATTTTGTACTGCGCCAGGTTAGGCAAAATTTATTTTGGTCTTAAACTTTTGTTACCTCTACCCATATTTTATATCGCGTTAATCAAGCTAACCCATCAAATTCAGCCCATTTTGACACCTCTAATTAATATTCCCTTTAAGATGACTTGTTATATCAAATTAACTAATAGGCGTTTCTTTCAAAATGACCTATATTAGCTTCCCATCATTAATCACTTTCATTTTTTAAAATAATAAATCAATGGTGATAGAAGGACCATTTATGTTTTCTTTTTAAGGGGCACACCTTAGGCCTAATCCTTTAACAAGTGAAATTGTGGAGATTGGTGTGCCTTAAAATCATGTTGGAGATCATTGGAAGTCATAAAAATGAGTTTTCAATAGGTGTGAATCGAATCATGGATCTCTGAAATCGATTCATGATGTGCCTTGGAGCCTTGGAAAAGTTTTGGACTTTCTGTGAATCGAATTGAAGGAGTGTGAATCGATTCACTCACTTAGGATCACAAAACGCGTAAGATTTGTACGTGTGAATCGATTCACACTTACTGGTGAATCGATTCACCACTGCTGTTTTTAAACCAGAACGCTGTTTTTCGTTCAGTAACGCGAGCAGTTTTTCTAGGGTTGTGTGCAGCCGTTCTTGAGCGTCCTTTGTGAGGTTTTAGGGGCTGGGAAACACATTCAAACACCTAGGGATCTTAGGGAATCATAGAGGGAGGATTAAAGGCTTTCTCTATTGTTCTTGAGAGCTTTCATTGAGGGAGTGAGAGTTGGGATTGTCGGAACCTTTGGGGCTATTCTTCTTGAACTGTTGGAAGAGGGTTTAGAACAATTGTATTCTCATTGTAAAAGACTCTTTGATAGTGAAACGGAGGGCTGCTTTCTCCCGCAGACGTAGGTCATCTTTTTGGGGCCGAACTGCGTAACCAAATTGCGGTGTTTTCTTCTCTACTCTCTATCTACTTTGCTTATTTGTTTTATTGCACCTTGTTGATTGATTGGTTGCTGGCTTTTATAGTTATTGGTTGCCATTGAAGTTTGTTCCATTTATCTTGTTAGAATCTCAACAAGTGGCGCCGTCTGTGGGAAAGGAACAAATCATTCAAGTGAGCACCATGGTACTAAATGGGACATCGAGAAATTTTTCGGTAACAACGACTTCGGTCTATGGAAGGTGAAGATGGAGGCAATCCTTATTCAACAGAAGTGTGTGGATGCTCTGAAGGGTGAGGCAAGAATGCCGGTCACCCTGTCTCAAACGAAAAAGAAGGAGATGATAGATAAGGCAAGAAGTGTCATTATCTTGTGCCTTGGTGATAAGGCTTTGAGGGAAGTTGTAAGGGAGAAGACTGCGGCAGAGATGTGGGCCAAGTTAGAATCGTTGTACATGACCAAGTCATTGGCTCACAGGCTGTGTTTGAAACAACATCTCTACTCATTCAAGATGGTAGAGACCAAACCTATTGTGGAGCAACTAACAGAATTCAACAAGATTATTGATGACCTACAGAACATTGATGTGAAGCTCGATGATGAGGATAAGGCTCTGCTCTTACTGAATTCACTGCCTAGGTCCTTTGAACACTTTAAGGATGTACTCCTCTATGGCAAGGAGTCCACTATTACCTTGGAGGAGGTTCAACAATCAATTAGGACCAAAGAGCTAACCAAGCTTCAAGACTTGAAGGTGGAAGATAGTGGTGAAGGCTTAAGTGTGTCAAGGGAAAGAAGTGAGAGTAGAGGAAACCATAACAAAGGGAAGAAGCCTAGGTCGAAATCCAAGCCAAAGGGGGACAATAAGGCAAAGTACAAATGCTTTAATTGTCACAAGACCGGTCACTTTAAGAAGGATTGTCCCGAGAGAGGGGGCAATGGAAATTCCGTGGAGGTTGCAATTGCTATGGAGGATGGTTATGAGAGTGCAGGGGCTCTAGCGGCGTCGAGTTTGGAAACGGAAAAGAACTGGGTCATGGACTCGGGATGTTCTTATCATATGTGTCCTAGGAAGGAATACTTTGAGACTTTGAAGCTTAAAGAAGGTGGAGTCGTTCGCCTGGGTGACAACCGAGCTTGTAAGGTGCAAGGTATGTGTAACACCCTCTATTATTATTATTATTATTATTATTATTATTATTATTATTATTATTATTATTGTTATTATTATTATTATTATTATCAATCAAACCTCCTATATTAACCTCTGATCTTATATAAATAGATATGTGATTAGTTATATTAGTTTGTGAGTACGGGTTCTTGAGTGTTAATACATAATATTATGCGTGATAATGCATGATTATGTTGAATATGTGTTTAATATGTTAGTGTGTGATTTATTCATTTAAATATATGTTGTTTTAGTATGTAGTATATTGGTATGGTGTATTATTATTTTGTTATTTAAATTTTTATTAAATATTAGTCTTCTTGTACTAATATTGTTTTGGAAACAATATTTAAAAATAAAAAAAAAGAAAGAAATGGGTTGTTGACAACCCACGCTGCAGCCTTGTTTGTTTCCTTAAAAAAAAAAAAATTTGCTTGCTGCACCCCCTTTTCTTCACAGCCACAACCCCCTAAGTCACTTAAAAATCTTCACTGTTCATCTTCCCCAAAATCACACAAAACGCAGCCGCAGACGAGAAAAAAAACTCTCCAACTCCAAAACTTCTCTGTTTGATTTCTCTCTTTTCAGACCCCGAAAAATTACCAAACTTCATATACCTATACAAAATCATCCTCCGGACTCATTTATAGCCTTATTTCGGCCATCCGATGCCAAAATCGCACCGTATTTTCATCGGGGCGGACTGTAATTTCCATTTTCCAGTCACCACAGTTTTCGGTTCGAAAAACAGACACCATTTTTGGATTCCTTGCGTCGAAACCTTCAGGAAACACTACTTGTCCTCTCGTTCCGGTGAAGTTGACGTTGGACCCCTCGTAACCCCGTTGTCTCGGTAAGACGTTTTTCGGTCAATCTTTTGGCTTCCTTTTGACTTCGTTTCAGCTTTAAAAATTCCCAAATATTATCTGATATTGATTATCATTTTTTTTGTCGTATTCCGTGATTTGCGTGACCATTAATTTTATCGGTGCTCGTTTGGTGCCTAATTTGGATGATTGTAGACAGGTTGACGAAGTCTGCTCACTTCCTACCGGTGAAGACTACTTATGATATATATGGCTAAGCTGGCAGAGATCTATGTTGCAGAGATTGTCCGATTGCACGGAGTGCCTTCCAGTATTGTGTCGGATAGGGATCCAAAGTTTACCTCTCATTTTTAGAAAGCATTGCATGAGGCTTTGGGCACCAAGCTGAGGTTGAGTTCTGTCTATCACCCCCAGACGGATGGGCAGACGGAGAGGACCATTCAGACATTAGAGAATTTGTTAAGGGCTTGTGTGCTGGATGATCGGGGAAGTTGGGATAATCTGTTGCCCCTTGTTGAGTTCACCTACAACAACAGTTATCATGCGAGTATTGGGATGGCCCCATATGAGGCCATGTATGGGCGTAAGTGCCAAACCCCCTTGTGTTGGTATCAGGATGGAGAGAGTTTGATCGTAGGATCTGAATTAGTGCAGCAAACCACCGAAAAGGTCAAACTAATTCAAGAAAGAATGAGGACAGCTCAGAGCCGACAAAAGAGTTATGCAGACCACCGCAGGAGACCTCTAGAGTTTCAGGAGGGTGAACATGTGTTCTTGAGAGTGACGCCTACTACCGGTGTGGGCAGGGCTTTGAAGTCCAAGAAGCTTACCCCTAAGTTTATTGGGCCATATCAGATTCTTCGACGTGTGGGTCCTGTAGCGTATCAGATTGCTCTACCTACGAATTTGGCCAACCTCCACAATGTGTTTCATGTGTCTCAGTTGAGGAAGTACATGGCCGATCCTTCACACGTTATTACACCAGATGATATCCAGTTGAAGGAGAACCTCTCCTTCGAAGTTCCACCGATGAGTATTGGAGATAGGACAGTTAAGCACTCGAGGGGCAAGGAAATTCCTTTGGTGAAAGTGATTTGGAATCAGACGACTGGAGATGCTACTTGGGAGTTGGAAGACAAAATGAGGGAGCTTCACCCTAACCTCTTCGAGTCTGCCTAGTTTCGAGGACGAAACTATTTTAAGGGGGTAAGTATTGTAACACCCTCTATTTTTATTATTATTATTTTTATTATTATTATTATTATTATTATTATTATTATTATTATTATTATCAATCAAACCTCCTATATTAACCTCTGATCTTATATAAATAGATATGTGATTAGTTATATTAGTTTGTGAGTACGGGTTCTTGAGTGTTAATACATAATATTATGCGTGATAATGCATGATTATGTTGAATATGTGTTTAATATGTTAGTGTGTGATTTATTCATTTAAATATATGTTGTTTTAGTATGTAGTATATTGGTATGGTATATTATTATTTTTATTTAAATTTTTATTAAATATTAGTCTTCTTGTATTAATATTGTTTTGGAAACAATATTTTAAAAAAAGAAAAAGAAAAGAAAGAAATGGGTTGTTGACAACCCACGCTGCAGCCTTGTTTGTTTCCTTAAAAAAAAAAATTTTTGCTTGCTGCACCCCTTTTCTTCACAGCCACAACCCCCTAAGTCACTTAAAAATCTTCACTGTTCGTCTTCCCCAAAATCACACAAAACGCCGCAGACGAGAAAAAAAAACTCTCAAACTCCAAAACTTCTCTGTTTGATTTCTCTCTTTTCAGACCACGAAAAATTACCAAACTTCATATACCTATACAAAATCATCCTCCGGACTCATTTATAGCCTTATTTCGGCCATCTGATGCCAAGATCACACTGTATTTTCATCGGGGGCGGACTGTAATTTCCATTTTCCAGTCACCACAGTTTTCGGTTCGAAAAACAGACACCATTTTTGGATTCCTCGCGTCGAAACCTTCAGGAAACACTACTTGTCCTCTCGTTCCGGTGAAGTTGACGTTGGACCCCTCGTAACCCCGTTGTCTCGGTAAGACGTTTTCCTGTCAATCTTTTGGCTTCTGACGGTTCCCTAAAATGCTCATTTTCTTGCTCTTAATTGAAGGGAATTATCTTGCAAACTTAGACTTTATTCCTTGTTTGGCCTCTAATCTTAAGAGTTTGAGTATTTGCTTGTTGGGATAATCTAGTTGTTAACTATGTTAGTTCTTTTGTTGCTTTGTTGGAAAAATGTCCTTATTGTGGTCTTGTCTTTTTGTAGGGAGGAAAAGGATTGTTTGGAGACATGTCTCCACTCATCCAAATGAGATGATCTTGGTCTTGTTGGAAACATAATTGAATTATCTACATCTTTTATGAAGAACTCGAGACCCAATCAATCTATAAGTTGGGGTAATTTGTGCTACACGTTGACATGATGATGCTGCCCTAACCTGACAACTATTCGATGTTTCAATCATATCTGGAGTTTTAGTTGTCCAAATGAGCTGAAACCGGTGCCATTGGAAAGCTAAGATCCATATCTTCAACTTTCGTGAAGACACCTTGAGCTAATTCAGACTTTAAAGAGGTGAAAAAGGCAGCACAACATGGAAGAACGGGTGCAGGAGGGCGCCCTGCGCCTGCTGGGAATCATTTTGATCAATTTTGGGCGCCCTGCGCCCCAGAACCCAGTGCCCTGCGCCTCGTCTCGGCCTGACACTTATTAAAACACACTTTTAACTCATTTTGGTCATGTCCTTTCATATGTTCTCACTCCCAAACCCTAGGGGAGCCAAGAGGCAACCCTAAATCCATCTCATCTCCATCTCTCTTGAAGATTCAAGCCTTGGAAGAGACCTTGGAGCTTCAATGGATCATCCACCACCTCTCCATCTATCTAGTTCTATTTCTCCTCTCTCTTTTATGCATTTTTAGTTTTCCTTTTGGTTAGGAATGATGAACCTTTGTTGGATTCTTGTGTAATATGACTCTTAATGATTAATACTTGTTGTATTTGTGTTGATTGAGCAATTTCTTCCATCCTTAATGCATTTCTTTGATTGGCCATCTTAGAATTGATTTTAAATTCAATCTCACAATTGGAAAATTGGTTATTGAGTTGGACTATGAAGTTGATTGCCATATTTGTGATGATCCTAGGGATAGGACTTCATGCATGTGTGTTCTTCTAAATTCTTGCACTTAATGCTTAGTTAAATTAGGAAGGCCTAAGGAATTAGGGTTCTTGGTTTATTCTAAAGGGGCTTTTGCTCAAGGAATTGAGATTAGTCTAACTAAGTGAATTCGAACTTCAATTGCATGAATTTGACTTGTATTGGGATTGAGTTTGATTGCATGAGAAGAGGAAAACAAAGGGGATTCAAATCCTAACCACTTTTATCCATATTAGTTGTGCACACCAAGTGTTTGATATTTAGTCAATACAAGAAAACCCAAAAATATTGTTTCTTGCTTTCTTTAATTTCATTGTTAATCAATTCAAAACACCAAAATATATTGTTTCTTGTTCAAATAGTAATAAAAATAGTAAGTTGATATTTGACACGCAATCCTTGAGGACGATATCCGGTACTTAACCGATTTTATTACTTGCAACGATCCGGTACACTTGCCGTGATCACATCAGCTTCCTTTTGACTTCGTTTCAGCTTTAAAAATTCTCAAATATTATCTGATATTGATTATCATTTTTTTTAGTCGTATTCCGTCATTTGCGTGACCATTAATTTTATCGGTGCTCGTTTGGTGCCTAATTTGGGTGTTGTAGGCAAATCTTCCTTGCTCTCTTAAACACTTCGATTTTTCTCGACCAAGGTAAGGGCTTTTCTCTTACAAGTTAGGGCTAAACGTTGGTGGTAGTTTAAATATGGTTATAATTTCGTGTGGTGTTGTGTTGTGAGGTAAAATTGCCACTGTGACTTTTCCTTTTGTATGGTGATGACTTGCTTTGATGCTTTGTGCTTCGTAATGGCCATGTATCTACACTTGTATAATGTCCAAATACAGTTACATTTTTTTTGAAAACCCACTTTCATAGTTTAATGAACTCAATCTACGAACTTAATTAGTTGATGATCAACGTTTCTTCTTTTTGCCCCGCAGCAATTGAGTGATGTGTAATTGCGTATAATGTATGGTGGGTACGTTTAATTTTTTAAACTTGTGTGTCTGTGTATTCTTGTGCTGTTTTATATACTTATTTCCTTTCATAGTCAATATATTGATCCAAAAGTTTTGGTTGTGAAAAGATCATGATGTGGGGTAGTGGTGTGCAAAATATACGGTGATCTCACAAGAAAAAAAAAACGTAGCAAACACTTAACCCTATTGCAAACACTTTATAGTAATTGTTTCAGTTGGATATCATGGTGAATTACCTCTCATGGCATGAATTGACTTGACTAAATGACATGCATCATGTAGAACGGCATACGTAGGGCCTTCGTGGTGGTGATATGATTTAATTCCCCATTGGTATGGGAGGTAGCTATTGTTTTGGACCTTTGTATTTAAGGCCTTTGTGGCGGTGATATGCTTTGATTCCCCATTGGTATGGGAGGTAGCTATTATTTTTGGACGACCTTTGTGGTCAAGGCCTTCGTGGCGTTGTTAAATTAAATTCCCCATTGGTATGGGATGACTATATCACGATCATGAGAGTTTTGCATAAGGCATGCATACTAACTTGAACATGCATGATTGTTGTGGTGTTGATAAGTTGATTATTTTATTTGTAAGTTAGTATAAAGAAAAAAAATAGATTTTCTTTTGTCTTAAAGGTGATTAATTTTAATTTCAAGTTCGTATGTAGATGTAAATACATTTTCTCATTGGTTGTTTGTTATGATAACTCTTGTCTTACTTATTTTTATTTAGATGTGAAAAGAGAAATTATGAATCGTATTTGAGCAATCTTTCATGTTTTAGCTTATTACAACTTGTCACGTGAACTGACCCTTACACCACTTTTTAGGTACAAGTGGATTTGAGAAGCCTCAAGTATAATTTGTTTGCATTATGTGTGATGGTGCTGTCGACGAATAATTGTGGGTACATGAGTGTTAGATGCTCTGTGCTACTTTTGAACGTTAACTTTATTTTGCACAAATTGAACTTGGTATTTTCTTTTATTGCGGACATGTGTTTTTCCCGCTAAGCAATTGAGATAGTTTAAACTTGGTTATTTTTCCTATAATTTATGATTTCAGAATTTTATTATATTTCAGTTGGGTTGAAGAGTAGTTACATGCATTTATTAATTTAGCTTCACCATATTTAAAATTAAATTAAATTTTCAATTAGACTAAAATTAGTTTAATGATTAATTAGAGTCATTGCTATTAATCAATTTTTTTATAATTGACAATAAAGCAGTTCCGCGATTGTTAAACGCTCTACTAGTTATTAACGGTATCTTTATCTTTAAAAAAAATATATATAGGCCGATTTTTCTAAAAACAAACGAGTTAACGCTTCGAAAATTCGGGGCGTTACAGTATGGGTTCAATTCGTCTTAAGATGTATGACAACCGCGAATTCCTTTTACAAGATGTGAGGTATATTCCTGAACTCAAACGAAATCTTTTATCTATAAGCATGTTTGATGGATTAGGCTATAGTACTAGAATTGAGCATGGCATGATGAAGATTTCGAATGGTGCATTAATAATTGCTAAAGGGACTAAAATGTGTGGCTTATAATTGCTAAGGGGCTAAAATGTGTGGCTTATATTAGATGGTTCTACTGTTATTGGACATGCATCATTAGCTAGCCAAACTCCGCATGATAAAACTAAACTATGACATTTAAGGTTAGGGCATGTTAGTGAAAATGGTTTAGTGAAACTAGCTAAACAAGGTTTGCTAGGTAGTGATAAATTGGATAAGCTAGAATTTTGTGATAATTGCATACTAGGCAAACAACATAGGGTTAGGTTTGGAAGTGGCATGCATCATTCTAGTAAGCCCTTTGAGTATGTTCACTCGGACCTTTGGGGTCCTTCAAGAGTGACAACTCATGGAGGGGGTTCCTATTTTCTCACTATGATTGATGATTTCTCTAGGAGAGTATGGGTTCACATTTTGAAAAATAAAAGTGACACATTTGAAAAATTCAAGGAATGACATACTCTCATAGGAAATCAAATAGGAACTAAACTGAAAGTTTTAAGGACTGACAATGGCCTGGAGTTTGTTTCAGAGCAGTTTAATGAGTTTTGCAGGAAACAGGGAATTAAGAGGCATAGAACCGTGGCAGGCACACCGCAACAAAATGGCCTAGCGGAACGCATGAACAGGACCATTTTGGAGCGGGTCAGATGTATGCTTTTGGGAGCTGGGTTGCCTAAAAGTTTCTGGGGTGAAGCTGTGAGTACAGCAGCTTATCTGATCAACAGATGTCCATCAACGGCGTTAGACTTCAAGACACCTATGGAGGTTTGGAGTGGGAAACCAACATAATACTCAAATTTGAAGGTTTTCGGGGCTTTGGCATTTGCTCATGTCAGACAAGACAAGCTTGAAGCTAGAGCTGTGAAATGCGTTTTTATTGGCTATCCGGAAGGTGTGAAGGGATACAAGCTGTGGAAATTAGAATCTGGAGGG
Source organism: Calophaca sinica (assembly GCA_037113605.1). Taxonomy (NCBI): domain Eukaryota; kingdom Viridiplantae; phylum Streptophyta; class Magnoliopsida; order Fabales; family Fabaceae; genus Calophaca; species Calophaca sinica. Next base: position 16,980,219 of record CM073737.1, read on the forward strand.
TCAAAGGTTATCATAAGCAGGGATGTCACTTTCGATGAGACCCGCATGGGGATGAAGTGCAAAGACCTGGAGAATAGTAGCACAGAAACAGAGATGGAGAAGACTCAGTTTGAGGTGGAGCCTTCCACTAGTGAGACCAGGGAGGACAGTCCTCCGCCTTCAGGTTCTAGAGGAAGACAACCAATAGTGGATCCTGGCTATCAGTTGGCAAGAGATAGGGAAAGGAGGGAAACTGTGGCACCTAAGAGGTACGACTATGAAGACTTAATTTGTTATGCTCTAAATGCGGCTGAAGAGATGCAAGGCTCAGAACCAAAGACATTCAGGGAAGCAGTTGAGAGCAAAGAAGGTCAGAAGTGGTTAGAGGCAGTGAATGAGGAAATGAATTCATTGGAGAAGAACCAGACCTGGAAACTTGTGAAGCTACCTAAGAAACAAAGGGTGGTTGGATGTAAGTGGATCTTCAAGAAGAAGGAAGGCATTCCGGGAATTGAAGAACCAAGGTATAAAGCAAGACTTGTGGCCAAGGGTTTTACACAGGTTGAGGGAATTGATTACAACGAGATTTTCTCACCTGTGGTGAAACATTGTTCCATAAGGGTTCTTATGGCAATCGTGAATCAATACGATCTTGAGTTGGAGCAAATGGACGTGAAGACCGCATTCTTATATGGAGACCTAGAAGAGACAATCTACATGCAACAACCAGAAGGTTTTGTAGAGGACAAGTCTAAGGTGTGTCTTTTGAAGAAATCTTTGTATGGGTTGAAACAAAGCCCTAGGCAATGGTATCTTCGTTTTGACGATTTTCTTCTGAAGACGTGATTTGTGAGAAGTTGGTACGACAGTTGTGTTTACATACTGAAAAGGGGTGAGGAAGTTGTTCTCTACCTACTTCTCTATGTTGATGATATCTTGATGGCAAGTTCTAGCAAAGAGGAGATCAGCAAGCTCAAGGAGAAACTAAATTCGGAATTTGAGATGAAGGATCTTGGAGCTGCAAAGAGGATACTTGGGATGGATATCATGAGGGACCGGAACAAAGGTGAATTGTTCTTATCTCAGCATGGGTACTTGAAGAAAGTGGTGGAGCGGTTTAGGATGCATGAAGCTAAGCCAGTTAGCACTCCTTTGGGTCATCACACAAAGCTCTCGGTGACACAAGCTCCTAAGTCCGAAGAGGAGGTGAGGAAGATGGATACTACTCCATATGCTAGTGGGGTAGGAAGCATCATGTACGACATGGTTTGTAGTAGACCAGACTTATCATATGTGGTTAGCATAGTGAGTCGGTTTATGGCAAATCCGGGCCAAGCACACTGGGAAGCTCTGAAGTGGGTTTTGAGGTATTTGAACGGGTCACTCAAAGGTGGTTTGAGGTACACAAGAGCTACTCAAGGAGAAGACGCTTTGAAGGGTTATGTAGATGCGAATTATGCGGGAAATGTGGATACAAGGAAATGATTGTCTGGTTTTGTGTTTACATTGTTTGGAACGGTAATAAGTTGGAAGGCGAATCAACAGTCCGTTGTGGCGCTATCTACCACTCAGGCGGAGTATATCACCCTAGTTGAAGGGGTGAAGGAGGCCATATGGTTGAAAGGTATGATTGGGGAGCTAGGAATTATACAAGGGTGTGTGAAGGTACATTGTGATAGCCAAAGTGCTATCCACTTGGGAAATCACCAAGTGTATCATGAAAGGACAAAGCACATCGACATCCGCTTGCATTTCATTAGAGATGTCGTTGAATCTAAGGAAATTGTGGTTGAGAAGGTTGCATCGGAGGACAACCCGGCGAATGTGTTCACCAAGTCACTACTTAGGTCAAGGTTCAAGCACTGCTTGGACTTGATGAATTTCTCTGAAGCGTAATTCCAGTAATGGAGAGAGCAGCAAGTGGTTGATGGCTAAATGTTGAACATCACCACTGATTTGAAGTCAAGGTGGAGAATTGTGGAGATTGGTGTGCCTTAAAATCATGTTGGAGATCATTGGAAGTCATAAAAATGAGTTTTCAACAGGTGTGAATCGAATCATGGATCTCTGAAATCGATTCATGATGTGCCTTGGAGCCTTGGAGAAGTTTTAGACTTTCTGTGAATCGAATTGAAGGAGTGTGAATCGATTCACTCACTTAGGATCACAAAACGCGTAAGATTTGTACGTGTGAATCGATTCACACTTACTGGTGAATCGATTCACCACTACTGTTTTTAAACCAGAATGCTGTTTTTCGTTCAGTAACGCGAGCAGTTTTCTAGGGTTGTGTACAGCCGTTCTTGAGCGTCCTTTGTGAGGTTTTAGGGGCTGGGAAACACATTCAAACACCTGGGGATCTTAGGGAATCATAGAGGGAGGATTGAAGGCTTTCTCTATTGTTCTTGAGAGCTTTCATTGAGGGAGTGAGAGTTGGGATTATCGGAACCTTTGGGGCTGTTCTTCTTGAACTGTTGGAAGAGGGTTTAGAACAATTGTATTCTCATTGTAAAAGACTCTTTGATAGTGAAACGGAGGGCTGCTCTCTCCTGCAGACGTAGGTCATCTTTTTGGGGCCGAACTGCGTAACCAAATTGCGGTATTTTCTTCTCTACTCTCTATCTCCTTTGCTTGTTTGTTTTATTGCACCTTGTTGATTGATTGGTTACTGGCTGTTATAGTTATTGGTTGCCATTGAAGTTTGTTCCATTTATCTTGTTAGAATCTCAACAGAAACCTATGTAAATCGATGTAACATATTCTAAGCTTAAATTGCATAGAAAACTATCTTCATTTAGTAATAAAAAAACACGAGTAATAATAGTTGTAGCAGCAGCAACATCAATGGTAGTAGTAGTAGTAGTGTGTAATTTTTTTTTACAGGAATAAACTCACTTCATATTATTAACAATCAAATCCGAAATACACTATGGAACATGCTGAAAAACATGGGGGCTAGACAATGTAATGGCTACCCGAGCTAGACTATGGGCGACCTCGTTGACCTGCCTCCTAATAAACCTCACACTTAGGTTCGGGGAAGACTTAAGAAGATTAGAGCACTTCTTAATAATGGACCCTAACTCAGACACATCTATTCTATCAATAGTAACATAATCTACCACAAATTTACAATCAATCTAAAAAATAACACGAATTAGTCCCAAACTTAAAACTCACTTAGTGGAAAATAAAAAAACTAAGAATTCTCCTACTATCACATCAAGACAAGACATGGTTGTAATTGTTTTTGCATAAACAAATGCACCATTCTCATCCCTAATACACATACCAAATCCAGTAAGACTTGTTTGACCAAAAAAAAAAGAAGCATCAACATTACATTTAAAAAATTGCATAGGAGGTTTCGTCCAAGTCGATGAATAGTGAACTTACACTTGTCCCTGATTACCAATCATAGACCAAGACTGATTCCAGTCAAAAATCACAACTGCAATGCGACAACAAATATCTGAAACTTGAGGTGTAGTATTCTCCCATAACTTAACATTACGTGACTTCCAAATGCTCCATAGAGTGGCAACAAAATAAGGTAAAATATCTACACTCAAAGTATCAATCATTCTTGTTCCGACCTTAAGTCCGACATCATTTTCTGAGGTATTATCCACTTTGGGCCACATGTGATGTGGGCCCTCATGGTTTTGTCCTTAAAAGGCTCCTCGGTAGGTTAAGGCATATGAGTGTTTATAAACTCCCCTTGGCCTTTGATTCCCAAGCAATGTGGGACTTTTTGGTGTATCAGGAACAGTAGCCTCCCAGTCAAGGCCAAGGGGCTAAAGGGCCGTGGGCCCCCTATCTGGGGCACAATTGTTCCGACCACAAGTCCTGACATTGTTTTCCGAGGTATTGTCCAATTTGGGCCACATGTGATGTGGGTCCTCATAGTTTTGTCCTTAAAAGGCGCCTCGGTTGGTTAAGGCATGTGACTATTTATAAACTCCCATTGGCCTTGATTCCCAATCAATGTGAGATTTTTTGATGTATCCGAAACAATTCTAAAAAACCATTGGCTGAAATTGTGAACACCAACAGATGCAGCTTCTACAAAATTAACAATACCCAATTTCTGCCAGTATTGTTTACTAATAGGACAAAACATAAAAGAGTGGAGACCATTTTCTACTGCTGCATCGCAACATAGGCACAGTTGGGAACAATTAATCCATCTCTTTTGAAGGTTTATTCTATTAGGCAAGCATCTCTACAAACTCTCCAAGCAAAAAAAAACTTAATTTTTGGCGGTACCTTTAAGCACCATAATTGATTCCAATTGCCTTCACAATACAACTAGGATGAATCTACAAGAATACTTATAGCCAAATGATACCCACTTTTTACCGTATATAAGCCTGATGAAGAATGGTTCCAAATCAAGGTGTCTGTCTATAACATTTACCATAGTAGTAGTGTGTATAAGAGATAGCAAAACTTATTACTACATAAAAATTAAATTAACTTGGCTGCTTGTCTATTTTATGGTATTAATTGATGATAAATTGCTATTTTAATTTTCACTGTATTGCATTTTTTGCTATATAGTTGATAATTAAATGATAGGAACATGCCAAAAATGCTTCAATTTTTGGAACTTTTGACAAGAAAAGAGTTACATGCTACAAAATTTATAACATACTTGTCTCTGTATATCATTTTGTACTACTTTTCCAAACACTTTTAAGTTGATAAGTTAGTCAAATAAGCTATAAGCTAACTTACTGACCATTCCAAACACACTCATGTTGTAGACTATATTTCTATAATATTTTCCACCAAGATTTGTAAGATGTGTATGTGGAGCTAAATTTTACTAAACTTCATATTTTCAAACCAGGAATTTCTCCGGAGTTAAGCAAGACGTAAATCGTCTAGTATATCGTTTCCCGATGAAGTTGTTCCTAGAATGACTGTTGTTGGAAGAAACAATGATCAAATTACAAGACATCAAGGATAACCAAAGATTTTTTTTTTTTTTTGCTGTTGTCATTATGTCTTTCAATGTGATTCTTGCTACATACATCAATGGATGGGCTTTGAACAATGTCGTTGGGCAATACTAACATTGGATGGTTCAAGTCATTTTCCACCCCAGGAGAAATTAATGGTTTCAGAATATAAAATCTGATAAAAATTATCTTTGCAGTTAATGTAAATCTTGGTTCAAGATGCTATACCAATTGTCTATGCCCGTCCAAATAAATATTCTTGTGAATATTTGTTGATACAAACATAGAACATGAAGCTTAATTATAGGAATTATAATCAACTATTTAAATATAAATCGTGTAATCACATGCCAAATATAGATATGAATAAAGAAAATTGGCTTGAAAGATAGCGATACTATTGGAAAATTAAGAAAAATGTGCAAAAAAAAAAATAATGAATTAAAAATACAGAAGAAACTTTCTGCTTTTTAAAATATTGGCACTATAGAAATGAGTTTTAAGCAATTAAATGGTTTTTTTAATTAATTCAGGCATCGGTTTACGCATAAATCGGTTCTTTGAACACTTTAAATGATTAAATGATAAGGCGATTGTAGTTGCTAAACTTGCATCAGTCAGAATTTTACTTTCTTTGGCTGCTCAGAAAGCCTGGTCTTTAATGCAGTTAGACATCAACAATGCGTTCCTGAATGGAGATTTATTTGAAGAAGTTTACATGGATATTCCTTTGGGGTATCACACAAAGGGGAAGCATCTAGCATGCAAGCTCAACAAGTCCTTGTATGGACTTAAGCAAGCCTCAAGACAATGGTTTCAAACCTTCTCCTCAGCACTGACTTCAGCGGGTTTTAAACAGTCTACTGCAGATTACTCACTTTTTACTCAAAGTTCAGGGAATTCTCTCGTCATATTACTTGTCTATGTTGATGATATCATCATAGCAAGTACATCCCAGGCCTTAATTAACCGTACCACTGCTATGCTGCAGTCCAAATTTAAGCTGAAAGTGTCGGGAGATCTGAAATATTTTCTTGGCTTAGAGATTGCCAAGTCTTCAAATGGCATTGATCTAAATCAACGAAAATACACCATCTAATTATTGGAAGATACTGGATTTGATTCAACAAAATCTGTTATAGTTCCAATGGATCCTGGTATCAAACTCACTTATACGGATGGAGACCCGCTAACCGACTCTTCTAAGTTTCGAAGGCTACTGGGTAGACTTATGTACCTCACGGTTTCCAGGCCAGATATTACATATGCAGTAAACAAACTCAGTCAGTTCATGGCTGCCCCTAGAACCATTCATTTACAAGCCATCTATCTTATACTCCAATACCTAAAGGGAACTACAGTTCAAGGTTTGCTATTTCCTTCACAATCATCTACAAAAATCACTGCATATGTAGATGCAGATTGGGGCAACTACCCTATTACTAGAAAGTCCACCAGTGGCTACTGCATCCTCCTTGGAGGCTCTTTGGTTATTTGGAAATAAAAAAAACAACCCACTGTTGCAAGGTCATCTGCCGAAGTAGAATACATGTCTTTGGCATGTCTCACCAGTGATCTTATTTGGCTCCAACAACTTTTGAGGTCATTTGAAATTCCTACTTCCTCTGTTATGGTGTTATGTGACAACAAGTCATCCATCCAAATGGCAACCAATCCTACATCCAATGAAAAGACAAAATACATTGACATTGACTGCTATTTTTTTAGGTAGTATGTCCAATCTGGTTTTCTGAGTCACTTCCATCTTCCATCTAGTCAGCAACTTGCAGATATACTGACAAAGGCACTTCCAAGTTCAAAGTTTAATCAACTAATTTCCAAGTTGGACATTCTCAATCTGTTCCTGCCAACTTGAGGGGGAGTTTTATGACTCAATAAAATTATTTTATACAGCTGTACTCTAGTTAGTTCACCATGACAATTAGTTAACTTTAAGTAAAGTTAGTTAGACTTGGTTAGAGTAAGTCAGTGTGTATATATGTATTTCTGTAACTGCACTGTAACGGTACAAGACAATTTACTTTTCATTCTGTTTCAAGCTTCAATCAATGGAAAGAGACTTTCCTCTCACTATCTCTCTTTCTCTCTCTTCTTCTTATCTTCTCTCTATGAGTTCCAGATATTAATAATTCCTACTACCTTAATGAGTTACTAAAAATTATGATACAGATGTTTTGAGCTTATCAAACCCCAATTGTGATTTCAATGTGAAAGTAATGATTAATGAAGTATGAATGGGCCTATATATGATTGAATGGATGATGCACGTACATATTGAGTCAATAAGTTTTATGACATGTGTGATAATTAAACAACAAAAAGATTATTTTAACAGCTTTCCTAAAGAAGAAGGAGTTAACATAAGACTTTGAGTTAATGTCCTTTCTATAGCAAGGAGTTAACCTATAAGATAAAAGACACAAAGATAATCTTCCCAAAGGAAAAAGGATAAGATGATATCCCTCCCAAAGGAAGAGAGCAAGATGAGGTCCTTCCGAAAGGTAGAAGGACATTTATGAATTCCTTCCCAAAGGAAAAAGAAATAGATATGAGTCTCCCCCACGCCAAGAAACATAGTTTTATTTGGGTCTTCCTCAAACCAGAAGACAAAGTTTGATTGTTAAATTTAAATTATTCTGTATAGTTAGATCCTCCCTATGTGATGGAAGACTAATATAAAGAGTAGCTAGATCCTTCTTATGTGACAGAGGACTAATAAGAGAATAAAGTAGTTAAAGAAATAGTGAGTACCCTCTATACGCCCCAAGTTGCTGGCAATACCTCCATCAGGTCCAGATTATAGAATTTCGCGAATGCCCGCTATCACTCTTTTCCAATCGAGAAGGAACAAACAATACAAGATAATTGAGGGAGTTAAGAAACTCATCACAACACTATAAAAGTCGAGAAAACAGGAATAGAAAGTATATACAATAGACACACATTCATCCATACAAGCTCACTCATTTCTTGGATCTGCCTAGATCATATTTACTATCAATTAGGTCCGTATAACTGTCTCTAAGCCTATTCTTATACACTTCATTCACATATTTTATGGGTACCTATTGTTCTAGGGTTGGTCCCAAGAGGCCTCGAACTCTATAGCAACACGTAGCCCGTCCATCAACTTTGATAGTATTAATGTCACTTTCCTAGTTCCTAGTCGACTATTTCGGCTGTCCCGATCATCTATCAAGGACTAACCTACTAGCTAATGCCTAACAGTATTCGCACGATACCTATACAGCGTCAACAGTCACAATCTAGTCATATGCAGTATCTACAGTCTCAATTCAATCTTATACAAATCATCATACATCTTTAGTCGGCGTATAGATCAATCCTAGCGTCGTTATGGGAGATCGTTGGATAACATGTTTGTTGGATAAGTGCTTACCACTCGGCCAAAAGCTACAGCTGTTAGCAAGGGCGCAACTTTATTTCCTTAAGGATACTCAGAACCACATCAAGCTTAAGGGATTGCGCCCATTATAGGCGCCATGGGTTGGGATGTTAAGCCCATCGAATCCTAAGGGTGACGCTAACCAATAAAGCCAATAATCTCCCCCCCAGTGTCACCCGGGGGATTCGAACCCATGACCTTGCTCTGATACCACTTGTTGGATCAAGCACTTACTACTCGGCCAAATGCTATAGCTGTTAGCAAGAACTTTATTTTCTTAAGGATACTCATAACCGCATCAAGCTTAAGGGGATGCGCCCATTATAGGTGTCATGGGTTGGGATGTTAAGCCCATCGAATCCTAAGGGTGACGCAGACCAATAAAGCTAACAATGTTATCAATCTGCATAGTCACACAAATACAAACAGTCAGCACAGTCACATAGATACAAACAGTCATAAACACCAATCAACATAAGTCATCTATCCTAGTGTCATCATCCATCCATAAATACCAACATATCAATCTTATGGTTGATAGATCTCTGACAACTTTCTTAAGCTATCATAGGTCACAACCCCTCTCCTAAGGTGCTGATATTGATCAACCGCTAGTAGGACTTGGGTCACCCTATGTGCATTCATATACACTATTCTATTCTACAATTCCAGCATGTAAGGTATCATGCTCCCACCTGGTCATAGACGCTCGCACAACCCACTCTAGGTGTGACTTCCTACTACGCGCACCCATCGGGAACTGATATTGCGTATCATTTCTCACAAGGAAACAAGGAAATTACTAATGATCATATATATGGACTAGAAATAGTTAACAGACGCTAATTCTAAGAAACAAGAGTTGGATTAGGGTTTATACCACTACACGACCAACCTTGGTTAAGAACTGCTAATTGCACCCCTTTTTCTGCTATTTGTAACCTCCTTCCTTTGACCACTGAACCAATTCCCAAGAAGAGAGAAAGCTGTAAAAAATGAGAAAAGGATCAAGCTATTTATAGGCTCCATTTTGGTACGCTCGTGTTTCGAGTATACCCCTTTACGTCGCGAGTGTCAGATCAACTTTCCACGTGTTGCAAATGTACATTCGTGTCGCGCTGAATCTTGTTTGCATTGTGAACAGTTCACGTCACGAGTATTTCCCTTCGCGTCGCAAACTGCCAAAAGCTCATATTCCTAGTTTTTCTTCCTTTTTAACCCTAAACCCCTCTCAAACCCTAATTTTGCTTCATGACGCTGCCCCGCACCCCACAAAGGAGGCTTCCCCTTGACCCACGTCCAATTTGTGGGGACCGGAATACCCGTGCTAATATGCGTAGGGTCTTATATTCAAAGCACAACTATAAATCAACTTAATAGTGCATATGCAGTGTAACCCACAAAATGTGATCACCCAAAGGCAAACAAGAGAATGGCATCATAGGATAAACAAATACAAGGAGGTCTAAACCTCCAATTACATAAAGTTCATAACCTATAAAAGGACTTCTAGGTTTAGGAAAGCTGGGATGCTACATGCCCACATGTGACTCTTCCTCTTCAACAATGTCTCTGTTCCTCCAAATATCGTTTCCTCCCCTTTAACTTGGTTAAACCCCACCTCACCAATAATATATGACTTTTTCTTTGGTCGTGGCATCATCTTTTCCTCCACCTCAACACTACTTGTCACTATTAAATTTCATGATTAGGTTTCGATACTTGTAGCATCACCCTTGAGTACTAACTGTTATTCGCTATAAATCCTATTTAGGTGCTGATAATAGGATTAATTTACAATTAAAACCTTATGAGGGACTGACATGCAAATAATTGGACAACTTATAGAAATGGTGTGTTTCTAAGGTAGATGTGGTTTATCAATGAATCACTATCGTTGAATATTGATTCGAAGTGGATCTCAGAGGTGGCCGGAGTAGGATCACAAACGATGGAGCACGGCAGAGACGACGGTGGAGGGTGTACCTGCACACACTCTAATGCCTAAGTCGGTATCGGAATAAGGTGAGGTAAGAAATGAACAGTGCGTACCTTTATTGATTAGGTCATGGACCTTTTATAGGTGAGGTCAGGTTGCTGACGTGTGGATATTCTCAGGTAACCCTAGATCGATCATCAGTCGTAGGATGTATCCGACGGCCGATGTAGTTTCTAGGGTTGTGGGGCTAAAAAGTTGCTTTTAGGGTTAGCGCCACAATGCTTGCGTTCTACGGTTTTGCGCCGTGGCGATGTGATCCCTAGGGTTTATCACCCCAAAGGTGGAACTCCTGGGTCGGGTCGGCTGCCTGAAGTGGGCCCTGGGCCATTTTGGGCCAGTATTGTTTCGGCGTGGATCTTTCTCGTTGGGTCGGATCAGCCAATTACGGAGTGGGCCTTTGGCCACTCCGGATCAAATATATTAAAATTTAAAGTGCTTATTAAAATAATAATATATCTAACTGTTGTGAGTGGTGGTCTTTTTTTTTGGTATAGAGGTCTTTCACTCTGCTCCGATGTCCAGAGGAAAGGGGCCCTGACTAATCGGAGTTCGGTCGGGAGGTAATTAAGTAAGTCTAGCTCCAAATTGTTCCATCGCAAGGGATCAAACTCGGGTATTAGCTGAATCCGTCTCTTTAGATTAAATGCGTTAACCACTCACAACCAACCTTAAGGTTTGTTGCAAGTGGTGGTCTACTTATGTACCATGATCCACACTAGAAGACCCTTTATAGAAATTTAATTTTTTTTCATTGATTAATTTTTAGTTTTTCACTTATCTGGATACGCATATTCCGAAAAATAAAATAAATATTGATCCATCAATTAGCTCATATTTCTAATTTGTAATGTCTACAATTTCCTAGTACATTATTGTACACTTGGAAAACAAGGAAAAATATAATAAAGACAAAAAATGGATGCATATAACATCAAGTACAGTGTGATCAAATAATGATTGGTGTCATGTGAACCTAGCTCTTATCTCCTTGATACTCTTGTCAATAGTTACTTTATTGAACCACACTTCATTCTTCCAAAGAAGAAAGGGTAAATAATGAGCAAGCCATTCTTTATAAAAGAGCTGCTTCTTCATCTTCAATTTTCTTGACGTAACCTAGGAAAATTTGTGCCACATGATGTGTACTTGGATCAACATTTTCGGTGTATTTTTTTTTTGGTAGACAAATATTAATATATTAGTTGTTAGATTAGTTTTTTTTTTTCTCCTTTGGCAATTTTTGGTGTACTTAATATGCTATGTGTGTCAAAGAAAGGCTATACATCGCATCAAGAAAAGGTACTTGTAAGAAAGGTAATACATCGCATCAAGGAAAGGTACATGTGTGGTAGCAATGTATTTAAAGCTACTTTTATAAAGTCTTCCTAACATTAATTGTTTTACTATGGTTTGGATTAAAGCATTCAGATGAATGTTTTAAAAACCGAACCAAACCAGATGGTTCAACCAGTTAAACTCTTGAACCGTCTTTGTTTACGGTCCGGTTATTTAGGCAGTTCGATCGTGATTTTACCAGTCGGTTTATAAATCATTGATTCAGATGAAACTCATAGCAACTTTTGGGATAGAAAAGCCAAACAGAACATATCAGGTGGCGAGTTATAAGAATTGGATCAGAATGACATGTGTCAAAGCAACATAATTAACATTAACGTGAAATGTGAAAATTGGTAAAATTGTGCCAACAATAGTGACTTCCCTGCAAAGCCAAGCCAAGGGCCAAGGAAGAAATGTTGCTGGTAGATTTGAGATTCAGAGTTGAACCACAATCATTTCTTGAGAATTGCCATGACGAGATTCAGATGGCCCTAACCAAAGTGTTCGAGAGCCTTATGATTGCTGGATGAATTGGTTGAAAATTTTCACAAGAAGCAAACAAAAATCATGAGCTACAACTTTTTTGTATATTTTCAAGTTAATTATAACTTAATTGGATTTTGGAGTGAACCCTTCTTTTTAGTCCTTCCAAAATATGTTTGGTCACTGTGGATTCGTAATATTAATTTAATCTTTCAATAATAAAAATTATACTAATTATAAGTTTAATACTCGTAAAAAACATTTTTTTGTCTCTAACTTTTACTATCTTTTTTTTATAGGTAAAATATTAGTTGTTAGTAAGTTATGTTAGTAGCCAGGATTTGAATTCTGAGCCTCCTTCCTCCAACTCCTTCAAATATCTCAGCTCAACCACTTAAGCTACACTTTGGGACTACCTTTTACTATCTATACATAGCAACATGTTTTTAAATTATTGTTACTTTTCATGATTTAATTAAAGATTAAATATGTGATGTCAAAAAATTTTAAAGGACCAAAATAGTGAAATTTAAGAAATCTGAAAAAAAAAAATCAAGTTTTAAGCTATAAAGTGTGAGCTGATAATTAAAAAACTTGGTAATTTGCAGAAATTTTTATATATATGAATTTTTTGTATGAAAACTTCAAATATAATTATATTTTTTTTTTAAAAAAAGGAAAACTTCAAATATCAAGTTTGATATTACTTGGAATTTAATTTTGGATAAATTATCATTAATGTAAAAGAAACCTTACTCTATATGAGTTTAGTATCTACATTAGTCATTTAATAAGTTTGCTATTTCATGTAATCGCTTGTATAATTAAACTGAATATATTTAGATTTTTTTTTTTGACCAAGAATAAATTTAGATACTAGCATAAAGTTAAATTAAACTAAATAAATAAAAAGCTTTACACCTACAATGCATCAAATCAAAGTTAAGCTCAATTATCTTTTAGCAGAGCATTTATTGACTGGTGGTAGTGTGGCCAACTGTATTTGATTGACGTTATCTGGTTGTTATTATTATTATTCAATTATTTGTTGCTTAAGTTCAAGCTTCAGCTAGATTGCTCTTATCTTTTAATTTTAGTCACAATTGCTCTTATCTTTAAACAATTATATAGACTAGCAGCCGTGTCCGTCTTTCCACATTTTTATTGCGTTACAGTATTTTATATTATTATTTTTTTCTTGTTCATAGCACATTTGTCGTGAGAGAGAGAGTGAGGTAGTTACATTTATTGGTGTTAGTTTATTTGAAATGAAGGTGCATCAGTTTAAAAAAAAATTATTTTTTAAATTTACAAAACAGTTTATTAAAGGGTAAAAGTGGAAACAAAAGTAGTACACCAAAAAACAGTTACCTTACCCTGTTGTCTTTATATAATGGTAAAGATGTCGTGAGAGTGAGAGAGAGAGGTAGTTATATTTATTGGTGTTAATTTCTTTGAAATGAAGGTGCAGCAGTTTAAAAAAAAATTATTTTTTAAATTTACAAAACAGTTTATTAAAGGGTAAAAGTGAAAACAAAAGTAGTATACCAAAAAATAGTTACCTTGTCTTTATATAATGATATAGATCATAGAAAACCGATGTCTCAACATCCCAAAAAAAAAAAAAAAAAAAAAAAAAAAGAAGAAAACCGATGTCTTACCCACCAAGCTTTGGACATTTGTTTTGTGCTGTTAACGAACACTTTCAGTGCCCCACCATGAGAAAACTTAGTTTAAATAGTAATCTCAGAAATGATTCTTAAATAGAATTAAAAGATAATCCAATGTAACTTCATCCAAAAAAAATGTGATGAAACGATTTAAGATAGGAAATATTAGTGATAAAAACAACCTAATGACGTTTGTTTAGAAAGTTACTCAAGTAAATTTGGCAAAAAGTACTCTTAAGACACTTAATTAGCATAGAGAGATCATTAGTGAATTTTGGGTCAATATTTGATTTATTTAAATACCTAGATCACAATTTTCTTATCAAATTTATTATTTATACTGTTATTAAATGTCTATTTTTTTATTGCACAAGTAGGGCTTATGGATACATCAATAATTAAGAAATGTCATTAATATTACAGATATTGTGAAAAGAAAATTGAACCAACTGATTTGTTGGCATTTTGGATGTTAATTATAATGCAATAAACATGCACAAACAAAATAAAATTATTTTATGCAGTCACTGCAAGATAGGACGATTTGCTAAAAATAATTATTTGTTGGCTTTTAGATGTTTCACTCTCAACAACTAATATTTTATTCACTTACCCACCACTTCCTTCCAAATTCTGCCACCTTCAAGTAACATTCTTTTGGAACCCACCATATGGTCCTATTTTCTAAAAGAAATTTAACATAATTGGACCTACAGGTCAAGAAATTATCTATTTTGATATTTTATTTGTTTTTATGAATTAAAAATATTGGACAAAAGTACCTGTTGAAACTCAACTATCTGTCGGCAATATTCTCATCCCCTGAACCACCACTTTCTTCCATACTTTACAAATATAGGTCTCATGTGCCTTTGCTGTGAACAATCACAATGATACAAAGGACCATAAATAATTCCTTCATTCTTGTCATTGATTTTCATAAGAAAAATACTGAACATCAATCTCTTCCTTAAGGGCCATGTTATGTTGTAACAATGATCAAATTGATTAGGTTATATTTGGATCTTCTCTCAATGTTACACAATAATTAGTTGTTACATTTGGATCTCCTCTTAATGTTACAATAATTAGTTGTGGATGTAGCATTATTAATTTGATAAATAATATGTAACACAAGGTACCAAGGCCAATAGTATTTTCTCTACTGAGTAAAGGCAAAAACCGGTCCTTGAAAAAAAAAAAACACAAAGACATATTTAGTCCCTCAAAAATGAAAAGTATTAACTTGGTCATCAACAATCTCAAATATCGGTCAAATTAGTCTTTGATGGGACTAAAATGTCCTTCAAATTTATCCTAAAAAGACTAATTTAACCAACATTTGAGATTGTTGAGGACCAAATTGGTAATTTTTATTTTTTAAGGGACCAAATATGTCTTCGTGTTTTTTCTTAATAACCAGTTTGGTTTTTTACTCTTGTTTATATTTCAGTGTTGTAACCCAATCATTGATGTTTTACAATTGTATATTCTTTAACAATACAAGTTCATCATTACTCGCTCCGTCCCATAATATATGTCATATTTGACAAAAATAATTATCCCAAAATATATGTCACCTTCAATTTTCAATGCAAAATTAAATGTTTGTTTGTCAATTATACCCTCAAGTACTTCACTTTGTATTTATGACAATAGTTAATACATCAATAGTTAATGGGGTTAATTTGGTAAAATTATCACTTTCTTTCTTTCATTTATTACTCTTTCTTAAATTGTATGATTTTGTCAATTGTGACATATATTATGGGACGGAGGAAGTATTAGACAATAATTGTGCAGTGATTAAAAATAAGGAAAAGAAAACAGGAATAAAGGAGACAAAACTGTTGTGTCAGTGCTGATTTTTGCTCCTCTGTTTGGTTGATACCACATTGCTTTTCTTTGATAAACAACAAAATACAAAACATATTTAAGTGTAAACTTGGTTTATTACCTATTCTTTATAAGCATATTTTTTACCAACTAGCAAGGGAATACACTCCTTAAACATTAGATCTGCCTTCTTACAAGCTTGGTTACACAAAAAAGTACTATGACAAATGTTTCTTACCAGTCTTAGTTTAAACAATGAATGCAAAAGGACTGATTTATACACTTGGATTCCCTCTGCTGGTTTTTTAAGTCAATAATTTCCCCTTTTGTAGTTTTTAACATCTTTAATTAATCAGATTTAGTTGTTTATGAATTGGCCAGAATCCACAAAGGGTCATTGCCCTTATGCATATACATACATAATAAAAAATGAAAAGAAGAAAGCAAATATAGACCATTGTCTATAACTCATAGTTTAAACAATAAGCAATTCCCCCTTTTACAACCATAACATTGAAGGCGAGCATAGTCAAGTAAAAGTAAAAAATGTACACATGATTCATATCATTAGAAAAATATGAATAGAGACATTATAACAAGACGTGGACATATCATGAATTAATGATGGTGATTTTTAGCAATAATATGGTAGACCTTGAGAAAGTTTAGTCTAAAACTAGATTGAAGAAACTTGAAAGGTTTGTCATAACCAAACATTAGAATAAAGTTTACATTTATATAAGCTGTTTCAGCAAAGTTTTTTTTTGATTCAGAACACAGCTCAGCCATGAAGTTTCGAGCCAATGAGGTTCTCAATGGGAAGTACACAACAAGAAACACTACCAAAAGTGTTGTCCTTGTACCATTCACTCTGCTTCTCGTAATGCTTCCTATTTCTCTCATGAGAAACTCACATGAACCATCACCAGTGATATCTTCTGTCAGCAGTTTGAACAACACAGAAACAAAAGGATGTGACATCTTTTCTGGTAATTGGATTCCTTATCCTGAAGGGCCTTATTACAACAATGAAACTTGTAATTGGATAATAGACCAACAAAACTGCATGAAGTTTGGAAGACCGGATAGAGAGTACCTTCATTGGAGGTGGAAGCCAGATGAATGTGAGCTTCCATTGTTTGATGCAAATCAATTCTTAAAGCTTGTTGGAGGAAAGAAGATGATCTTTGTTGGAGACTCAGTGGGGAGAAACCAGATGCAGTCTTTGTTGTGCCTCCTAAGTCATGTAAGTGATCAACTAACACTTTTGTTTTTTGTGGCTTTTTTCAAAAGAATAGAAGCTAAAAAATTTTACCCCATTTTATTTTAGATATAAAACCATTCATGCACTTTAACTTCAGAGTTTAATCTTCTGGAGAGTTGGTTCAAGACATGGTATTAGAGCCACTATAATCAAGTGTTTTAGACTTTATCCTTGTTCCCATGATCCCATCCTTTTGGAGCGTTGGTTCCATGGTTTTAAATTGCGGTCCAAAACTCCAAATGTGGCCACAATATAAAAGTTTTTGAGGTTTCTACAATCGCATCGCAACTATTGTGGTCATATCAGCGACGGTTTTAAATCGTGGTTGCGGTATAGGCCGTAGTTGGGTTACGATCCTTGATATTGCGGAAAAACACAATTAAATGCATCTGATGTGGCCTCTATCGTGGTCGTGTTGCTGTTGTCACAGATACATAAAAATCATGATGTTGCTACCCAAATTGCGGTCGCAGACCTTTTTTAAAACTTTGTCTTTTTAAAACTTTGTCTGCTCCATTTGTCTGTATTTTTCCCGATTATCAAGGCTCACAACATAACCGCAACTATACTTTAAAACCTTTATTTGTTCATGACACCCCAATTGCCATTGTTCTTAGTTAATCTTTAACAAGTTATGACAGAAAGTTTTGTTAATGATCTGCTTTGCATGCTTACATTTCAAATCCAACTACGATAAAGAAAGCAATTCTAAAACATGCATATGTGGTTTGTTTCTTCTCTTTCAGGTGTCTCAACCAGAGGACGTTTCTGATAGATATACATCAGATGTGACATATTTCAAACGATATTTCTATGCAGATTACAATTTCACCCTTGGAAATCTATGGTCTCCATATTTTGTGAGAGCCAGTGATGCTGACCAAAATGGTCATTCATACAACAGCATCATGAAACTATATCTAGATGAGGTAGATGAAGCATGGTCTAGTCAAGTTGAAAACTTTGACATTGTAATCATCTCAGCAGGACATTGGTTTTTTAGACCTCTATTGTACTATGAAAAGGGTAAACTTGTGGGATGCAATAACTGTGGAATGGAGAATGTGACAAACCTTGCTCACTATTATGGATACAGGATGGCATTCAGAACTGCATTTAGAACTTTAACAAAGCTTAAAAGATATAAAGGGGTGACATTTTTTAGGACATTCTCTCCATCACATTTTGAGAATGGTGATTGGAACAAAGGAGGGAATTGTGTTAGGACAAAGCCATTTAACAAGGAAGAAATGAAGTTCGAAGGGTACATTCTAGAGACATATTTGACACAAGTTGATGAATTTAAAGCAGCACAAGAGGAAGCCAATAAGAGGGGATTGAAGTATTTTATGCTAAATACAACTGAAATTATGTTGCTGAGGCCTGATGGACACCCTAACAATTATGGAAATTCTAAGGACAAAAATGTGACATTAAATGACTGTGTTCATTGGTGTTTGCCTGGCCCTGTTGACACATGGAATGAGTTTTTGCTCTATTTGTTGAATATAGAAAGTCAGACATCTTCTGGTTCAAAGCTAGAGAGAGTGTTTTAGAACATCAGATTTAATATGTTAACTATATGAAAGATATTGTTTGTTATTTATTTTTTTGGGTTTGCAAATTATATTGTAATTTTTTCCTGTATTTACACAAAGGGTACTATACATAATTGTTAGGAAACTACGCAAAATTTCCCCATAGTCAGATTAGTGGAAAAGCAAAAATAAATGCGGAAGCACACACAAAAATTGATAACGGAGTTCGGCCAATAATGCCTACGTCTCCGGGCTGCTGCAGACCTTATATTGAAAAAGGAAATACACACTGTGTTTACAAACACTCACACTCTCTCGCAAAACCCACAACCCAATTACACCCAAAGAAATATTTCTCTCTAAATATTTCTCACAAAAATTCTCTCAGTGGAATTTTCTCTCTGTTGGAACTCACAAGCCACAACCTCTCAATGTTAGAATATTTTCCTCTCCAACAGATGGGTCTTATTTATAGAAGGATGAAGCTCAACAACCATTGCCTCACCAACCAAAACAATTCAATTTTCAACCTTCAACTTTCAACTTTCAACATTCAACTTTGCACAAAGTTGAATTTTCCCATTTGTTGAAAAGCAAAACATTTGGCAGGACAAAAAAAATTGGGTAGGTTGGGGAGGTTTTCTTTGACTAACAATCTCCCACTTGAAGACTGATTTCAATCGGTCTTCACACCTAAATCAATGCGGCTGACCTTCTGCAGTGCATTACTCAGCGAGCCAAGCGAAGTTGAGCACAACTTCAGTTTGTCGATAGTCACCACCTTTGTCAACATATCTGCTGGGTTCTTACTTCCTTGAATCTTCTTCAACATTAACACCTCATCCTCAATCAGAGATCTGATGAAGTGATATCGAAGTCCAATATGCTTTGTTGCAGGTGAAATGCTGAATTCTTTGCGGATGTATCGCACTTTCGACTATCACGGCAAAACACTCTTCTCTGTGTGAAACCCAACTCATTAACAATCCACGAAGCCATATCAATTCTTTCTTTGGCTTACATTCGCTACATACTCGGCCTCTGTAGTGGATAAAGCAACAATCTTACGTATCCGCGACATCCAACTAATCTTTGTAGTACCAGCGGTGAATACATAACGGTGGTACTTCTTCGATGATCAACTTCACCTCCAAAGTCTGCATCTACGTAGCCTTGTACTTGCAATTCTCCTTTACCAAAGTATAGACACTTCTCTGTAGTGCCTCGTAGATACCTCAAAATCCATTTCACTGCTTCCCACTGAGCTTTACCTGGATTTGACATAAACCTGCTTACAACTCCCACTGCATGGCCAATGTCTGGCCTCGCATGCACCATTGCATACATCAAACTTCCAATGGTGAAGCATCACGGAATCCTAGCCATGTATTCTCTTTCTTCCTCCGTCTGAGGTGATTGTTCCTTGGTTGGCGAAAATGATCGCCAAAGGTGTGCTAACCGTTTGGCGTTGCCCGTGTTGAATCTTTGCAAAACACGGTTGATGTACTGCTGAGATAAGCTGCAAAATTCCTCTTTGCTTATCTCTCGTGATTTGCATTCCAAGGATCTTCTTTCTTTGGACCCAAGTCCTTCATGTCAAATTCTTTTGACAATGCATCTTCAAGTTTACGATCTCGCCCATATCTGAACTCGCTACTAACATATCATCGACATAAAGTAACAAAATGATATATCCGACTTATATCTCTTGAAGAAACAACAGTGGTCGGAGTTGCACTTCGAAACCTTCCTTGTGCATGAAGCTATCAAACTTCTTGTACCCTTGTCTTGAGCTTGTTTCGTGCCATACAAGCTCTTCTTTAATCTGCACACCATATTTTCATTGCCTTTCTCAGAAGCCTTCAGGTTGGTGCATGTAGATCTCCTCATCTAAGTCTCCGTGAAGAAACGCAGTCTTCACGTCTAACCGCTCAAGATAGAGCTCTTTACCGCAACAATACTTAACACGGACTGATAGTATTGAAGCTTCTAACCGAGCAAAATTTCGGTGTAGTCAACTCCTTCCTTTTCTTTGGAATCCTTTAACGACTAGTCGGGCTTTGTATCTCTTGGAGCCATCATTTTCCTCCTTCACCCGATACACCCATTTGTTGTGAAGTGCCTTCTTTCCCATGGGTAACTCAGCTAGTTCCCATGTTTGATTGGAGATCAAAGACTTCATCTCATCTTTCATGGCAAGCTCCCACTTGCTGGCATCTGCGGTCTGACATGCTTCGCATAATCTTGAGCTCCTTCATCGATCAACAACATGTAGTCCATGTATCTCCTGTTGGGCACAGGAACTCGAGAAGACTTTCTCACTGCCGGAGCTGGAGTAGGAGGCTCTGGTGCGTCAATTGATTCCTCTGACTGAGGATTCTCAACTATAGGACTTTCTGGGTCATCGTCCACCTCTGCATACACTGGCCCACTCTGTTCTGAGTTGCTGGCATCTGTGCTATGCCTGTCCTTGTACATCACTCTTTCATTGAAGATCACATCTCTACTGCGGATCAGCTTTTTGTTTTCATCATCCCAAAGACGGTAGCCAAACTCATCTTCACCATAACCGATGAAAGTGCACTTCTTCGATTTGGGATCAAGCTTATTCCTGCCTTGATCACTGATATGCACATATGCTACACAACCGAAAACTCTAAGATGTGAGAGTTTTACCTCTTTTTCACTCCATACCTCTTACGGTGATTCTTGCTCCAATGGTACCGATGGACCTCGGTTGATCAAGTAATTTCTTTGTGTTGGCTTTATACCGCCAGCGCTTGATAGCTTTTTGCACCCGTAAGCTTCTAGCTCTCTCTGTCAACGTTCGATTCATACGCTCAGCTACACCATTGTGTTGAGGCGGACCCGGCACGGTTCTCTCCATTACGATCCGTGCTCATAGCGCGAACTTCTTGAATCTGGTGTCTTCATATTCACCACCATTGTCGGTTCTGAGCTTTTTGATCTTCAATCCTGTCTCGTTTTCTACCATGGCTTTCCACATCTTGAAAGCCTCGAATACTTCAGACTTTTGTTTCAGAAAGGATACCCATTACCTTCCTAGAGTGATCATCGATAAAAGTCACGCAGTATTGCTTCCCAGCGATGGATGAGGCGATCGTTGGACCCCAAACATCGAGTGAACAAGCTCGAGTTTTCTTTCTTTGGGGTTCTTCCACTTATCCAAAGCTAACTCTTTTCTGCTTTCCAAGTATGCAGTCTTCACACATGTCAATTTCTACTGACTGGAGACCTGGCAATTTGCCCTTCGAGTGCATGATCTTCATCCCTTTCTCACTCATATGGCCTAGTCTCTGGTGCCATAGATTGGGACTATCATTTGCTGCAACTGCAATCAAATGGCATGCTCCTGCTGTCTTATAAAGAGTACCACTCTTTCTGCCGCGAGCAATCGTCATTGCACCCTTTGAAATCTTCCAATGATCGCCGTGGAAGACTGTTGTGTAGCCGTCACTGGCCAACTGGCCTACTGAGATTAAGTTCTTCGTCAGGTCGGGAATATGTCTGACATTTTTCAATTCCCATACAGACCCATTCAACTTAATCTTCACTACACCTTTGCCGACAATCTCACAAGATTGTTCATTACCAAGGTAAACTTTACCAAGGTTTCCGGGTACATAATTCTCGAAGAATTCTCTCTGCGAAGTGGCATGAAAAGATGCTCCAGAGTCTAACACCCAAGACTCTTCCTTGCTCTCCAAAGAGCATATCAACGCGTCACCTCCTCCTGAGGTGGAAGCAACATTTGCCTCGTCCTTCGCCTCCTGGTTCTTCGGTGCACTCCTGCACTGATTTTTGTAGTGCCCGGTCTTCCCGCAATTCCAACACTCGATAATCTTCGAGTTGGAGTTTTGAGAACTATGATGATTTCTGGATTTGGACCGCCTGCCCTTTGATTTGCCACGTCCATTTCCTCTGGTTGAATTTCTTCCCCTTGACTCTGTATGCAATACTGAAGAGGATGAAGATTCACCCGACTCTCTCCGTCGGATCTCTTCACTGAGAACCAGATCACGAACATCGTCAGATTTCAACTTATTGTTTCCCGTTGAGCTACTCACAGCTGTGACAGTAGCATTCCAACTCTCTGGAAGAGAAGACAAAAGTATCAATGCTCGTACCTCATCATCAAATTCGATTCCAACTGAACTCAACTGGGTTGTGACTATGTTGAGTTCATTGAGATGTTGTGCTACCGATGCGCCTTCCGTCATCCGCAAGTTAAACAACCGCCTCATCAAATGAACTTTGTTTGAGGCCGACGGCTTTTCGTACATGTTGGAAAGAGCCTTCATAAGATCCGCCGTGGTCTTTTCTTTTGCAATGTTGAACGCAACATTACGGGATAACGTCAACCGGATAACGCCGAGGGCTTGTCTATCGAGAAGGATCCATTCATCTTCCTTCATCTCCGCTGGTTTCTTTCCTGTGAGAGGTTGATACAACTTTTTCTGATACAGATAATCCTCGATCTGCATCTTCCAAAAGCCAAAGTCCGCACCGTCGAACTTTTCAATTTTCACCTTTCCTTCGTCTGCGGCCATCACTCCCACTCGAGTCTGACTTCTCAGGATCGTTTCTGACAATTTCTGCGAACCACTGTGCTTTAAAACACCTCCGTGGACAAATTGGTAGCGCCGACCAATTTTACTATTCACGAAAATTACTATTCATGTGAACAGTATCCTCACCAAGATTTAGCAGAAATAACCAACTATCTCTGATACCAGTTGTTAGGAAACTACGCAAAATTTTCCCATAGTCAGATTAGTGGAAAAGCAAAAATAAATGCGGAAGCACACACAAAAATTGATAACGGAGTTCGGCCAATAATGCCTACGTCTCCGGGCTGCTGCAGACCTTATATTGAAAAAGGAAATACACACTGTGTTTACAAACACTCACACTCTCTCGCAAAACCCACAACCCAATTACACCCAAAGAAATATTTCTCTCTAAATATTTCTCACAAAAATTCTCTCAATAGAATTTTCTCTCTGTTGGAACTCACAAGCCACAACCTCTCAATGTTAGAATATTTTCCTCTCCAACAGATGGCTCTTATTTATAGAAGGATGAAGCTCAACAACCATTGCCTCACCAACCAAAACAATTCAATTTTCAACCTTCAACTTTCAACTTTCAACATTCAACTTTGCACAAAGTTGAATTTTCCCATTTGTTGAAAAGCAAAACATTTGGCAGGACAAAAAAAATTGGGTAGGTTGGGGAGGTTTTCTTTGACCAACAATAATAACATAGAATGTATATGCAAACCGATTTGTGATGTTTATAACATATTTGCTGTAATGTCTTGATTCTAAAATTGGTCAGTACGTATTCAGTCCCAAGAAGCTCAGTTGTATCTAATTGCAAGTAAGAAACAATGGGTGGTCCAATTTTTGAGTGATGCAAAGTTTACACAGCTTATGCTCTATTTCTTAGTATTTCTATTGTTTTATGTGATTTGATTTGATTTTAGCTTGCCATAGGTTTCTAATATTTCTTATCAATTTTATTGTTTAATTTTATTTTTTCAGTGTAACTTAATTAGAGAGCTTTGAACCAAATTAGATATGTCTGAAGATGAAGTCTAGAAGGAATTTGATCAAAACCAAAAGCTTTATACAAATCTAAAAATTCATGCACATAATTAAAAAGTCCTTTATCATAATTAAATTCAAGAAATTTCTTTACTATTTAACTTCATTAAATTAATTGATTTTCCTCAATTAAGTTTTGCTGTTTGATTTCGGTGTGCTTAATTTACTTATTAATCTAGTTTACTTTAATTTTCTGTTCAATTGTTAGCCTAGATACTTAAAACAATGTTGTTGGTAATATATTTATTTATTTATTTATTTTTTCATTTGAGTCCCTATCATGCAAGACTAATTGAACATGAATCAAATACTACAGGAACTAAAACCCAAAAAACATATATTACAAGGACTAAAATAAAATAACAAGAACCAAAATAGAAAAAAAAATATTACAAAAACCATTTTGGACAAAGAAATTCAGGGATTAAAACAAGGAAAAATGTATATTAGAGAGACCAAAAACATATGTAAGCCTTTATTAAATTAATTGAATTTCCCCAATTAAGTTTTGCTTGTTTAATTTCAGTTTGCTCAATTTACTTATTAATCTAGTTTACTTTAATTTTCTATTCAGTTGTTAGCCTAGATACTTAAAACACTGTTGTTGGTAATCACATGATGATAAGTCTTTGATGAGTCACATCACGATCACATATGGAGTTTGTACTTGCGAGAAAAACAATTGTGAGCAGAAGAAGTCGAGAATTAGTTTTACACTCAAAAGGATGTGGAAAAACCTACTTGATCTCACATTTAATTGAATGATATATAGTCCTTAACTGATCTCGATTAAGACATAAGCTTTGAACAAGGTAATTTTGATTCCTTGATGTCTAAGTAACTAAGCAATGCATTTACATATGAAATAATAAACAATTGAGAAATGTTAAGAAGACACTCTCTGACACTCTTTTTACAACTCACTCTCTCCTATTGGTTGAAATTAATATGAGTCCCACCAAATTTTCGTGGGACCCACATGAATTTGTGAGATCTATTTGAATTTCAACCAATAAGATAGTGAGTGTTAAAAAGTGAGTGTTAGAATGTGTTCTAACCAATTTCATGGTGCCCAAATGAAGATATTGCTGTCAAATTGTGAATAAAAAAAATTTAAAGATTAAAATATTCAATGTGTGAATGCTACGTAGCTATCAAATCATCTTTTCATTTCTATATTCTGCTGTAACAACTATTTGTTTCTTCCTTCTCCTACTTATCTTCTCTTTGGCTGTAACTCTATGCAGTATGCAAGATGTAACATCGAACAAAGTTCAATGCATTAATGAGAGTTAACTTCTGCACAAACTCCTTTATATATATACACAAGGTATTTAACAAGTACAAAAAAAAAAAAAAAAAAAAAAAGGGTTCAATAATGCATAGTAAAAAGTTACATATAATCTTAATTCTGGTCAAAATGATATCCTGATAAATACCACTATGTTTAAGGCTAAAATATAAAGCACAAATGCAGACCTAAGTAGCATAAGCCTCTGCTGACTTTCAGTTCTGCCCGCGGAATGATAAGGAAGCCTCTGATGACCATCATAATCTGAAAAACCATGTAGCTTATCAGAGGAGCCTTTAACAAAACGATTCCTGGCATTGTTCACCTCTGAATTGTTGCTTTGCAGTAGACGCCATTGCCCATTTAATCTTTCCAGCTCCATCTCTTTCACGTGGATTTCACTAAGTAGACCCTCAGCTTGTGTCTGAAAGCAAGAAAGGAAGATAGTTTAATAGACTCTTCTCCAAAAGGCAACTAGATAAGTAGAAGTTACAAGCAGATAATCATTCGAACGGTTATTATCCGGCTATTGCCAAAATGTTTTTTTTTTCCTCGATGAAAAAAATAAAAAATAAAAAGAACAGTTTTTTTGAACACAAACAGAATCCTGCATGTAGAGCATAAACTATGAAGTGCGGAAAGCACCTGTTTAACTGCTAGCTGTTCAAGTAGACCGTGAAGTTGTTTATCCAATGTCTTCTCTCTTTGCACTGCAGAACAAGAATGTTTTAAAGCCAAAAAAGTACTTTCAAGATACTTCTAAAGTGAGAAATCAATGGCAGAATTAACACAACAAAAACAATAAAATAAATAAAATAAAATTACATTTAGGCCTTGCCAAGCTATATGGATTTCTAAGAGCATAAAATAGTATCCAATGTTTCTCAGAGATGGAACAGGATTGAAGTCTCCCCCAACTAGATTCTTTCTTTTTTACTTTTGATAAAAGAAGAATTCACTCAGAAAGGAACATACAAACAGAAGCATCAGGAATTTTCCCAAAGATACATTTTTTTTTTTAAGAAAAAATAGAAGAGGAAATAAAAAACACATAAATCAAAAGAGCAGCATTGTCCTTTTACATGTCCAACCCAGAAACACCCTAGAAAGAACCCAACCAGACTTTCTATAGCATTTTGAAAATTATCATTATATGCGGGATATAACCATAATGGTAAAAAATCATTAAGAAAGTACTAAAAGTTCTCAAAATTCATATTCAAACACAAAAACAAATGCTGAAGTGAAGATTATCCAACATACAAGAAATCGCCTAATCTAGTGCAATGTTGAATTCTTATTATTTTGTGGCATCATTAGGGTGAACTTGAATTTAATTATACCGAGTTTGCTAGTAGTAAAGCCATGTGATATTCTGCAAACATAATTATGCTTTGCGGCATTTTTTTTCCTACTATAAATAAGTTTATGATATCTTTTCTTAGTGAGATCAATCCAAAGGTTCCAGAGATTGCATAACCTACGTACACAGAAAGTACAAAAATATATATATCACCTAAAGAAATTGCAACACAAATAAACAAAGGGCAGGGATCAAAGGAAACTAACGAACAAACAAAGGCATCATCATGCTTTCAGATTCAAAAACTAACAGTTAGAAATAAGGGAAAAAATCATAATGTAAGAATGATAAATTAACATAAACTGTATATATTAATAATAATTATCATCGTACCGTTTACATTTTAAAGTAAAATAACTAGTACCTATGGTAAGACACCTGGGCAAGCATCAGACCAGGTGTAATGTCCTACTTTCAAAGAAAGGGAGATCCCTGATTTATATTTTTAATCTTTCCTTCCAAGAAAATATATATCAACATAGAACAGATCAACAGAAGATATAGTAGTACCTGGGGAAGGCTGTTTAAGTGCATTTTCCTGCACTTCTGCCCATTTCTTCTCCAACTGTTTTACAGTATCCTCCATTGAACTCTGAAAAGAAATAAGATTTATTAATGTGACAACAATAAATCAACATAGTTAAATTATCATTTTAGTTCTCCAAAAAAATAAGCAAGTCAGTTCGGAAAGATTCGCCATTGGTCATATTAATCTCTAAATGATGAAATCGCACCCAAGTCTGTAAGTACATCTAGTCAGCCATTAGTCATTGAATGTGACAATGTGTCGACTTAGTCACCAAGTTGCCTACGGACTAATTTAACTGGTGAAACACATTCAAGAACCCAGCATAGTTTCCATCATTCAACAATTAATATGACTGATGCCAACGTATTCGAGTATTTAGAGGGCGTTTGGAAGAGCTTATTTAAACCTATCTCATGAAATAAATACTTACGATATACTTATAAAAATGACTTATGACATGTTTATGAGTTGTTTTAACTTAACTTTTAAGCTTATTTCAATTAACTCAGTAGAATAACTAATGAATAAGCACCTAATTAACTCTCAAAATAACATAAGCATTTAATTAATTAAGTTGTTTATCCAAACGTACTCTTACTTATTCAATATTGAGCAATATGTTATGGTTAAGGATACAAAAGAGAATAGTATGATTAAAGAAAGTAAGAAACGACAGCAAACCAGTTCTTTCTTCTTCTTTTCCAATTTGTCTAACATAGCCGCCTTTGAAACTTCTTCATCCGCATCTGCATCAAATCCGGCCTTAGTACTTGTCTTGTTTTCTTCCTCCCAACCCTCAGATATCCAAGACTTGCCGGCATCGACCGAAGCTTGCAGCCGCATATTTTCCAGCTCAGCCCTCAGCTTCTTTTCAGTTTCATCCATCTCCTGTAATGTAACCCAAAGCAGAATAATCAACAACAACAATAATAATAGGGACTAACTGAACATAAATCAAATATTACAAAGTTAAAAACAAAAACAAAAACAAAAACAAAAAAAATATTATAGGGACTAAAGCAAAACAACGAGCGCATTTGTAGCACATTTCAATACATTAACAGCAAAAAAAAAAAAAAAACTTTTTAAACTTTAGGGACTAAAAGTAAACATTTCCCATAATTATAGGACTAAAAACATAATTTACTCATAATAATAATAATTAAAGCATCAAGCAATGAAGCTCAATTCCCAAAATACACAGCAATATAAAACAAAAATCACAATCCTCCTCACCTCTAACTTGTTCCTTAGTAATTCAGCCTCCTGCAATTTTTCCTTTATTTTATTCTCACAATTCGAAATGGCATTCTCAAAAGCAGCATTTTCTTCATTCAGCGTCACCTCTCTAAGCTGAGCCTGCGCCAATTGTACCAAAATTAATCAGTCATATTAATCCTCAAAACAAAATCTTCGTTAAATTAATTCCATGTTTTAATTTGAAGCAAAATTCGAAACCTTAATTAAGATATCGAAAGAAGGGCAGGAGTGTAATTATACAAACCTGATGGCGGGTGGAGGAGTGGGCGCTCAATTGGAGAGTGAGGGCGTTGTTGGAAGCGAGGGAGTGGGCGTGGAGATGAGGGAGGCTTTGGGATATGTCGGGAGGAGGCAATCTAAGCCGTAGATCATGGATCGAACGGCGGAGAGAAGCCGCTTTCTGATCCAGTTCCCAAACGTACTTTTTCTGATCTTCGGAAAACAGGATTGGAATGGAATCCTCTGCTTCTCCTATTCCTCCTCCTCCTCCTACCACGTCTGCTGCCCATGCCAGTAACCCCGCCATCTCTCTCTCTCTCTCTTTATTTCTTTCAGCTTCTATTGTTATCTTCTTCCTTCACTCTTACTTACAAGTTTGGGAACAAACGAAGGACGAAGGAAACAATGGTTCACAGTTCCCACACACTCAATTTTGCAAGGGCAGTGCTACCCGCACCCCCTTTTTTTCTACCCGCATCCTCCCATTTTTCTTACCTGTTTTTACGAAGACACCCCCAGTCTACGCAGCCTCCGACCCTAAATGACCTTTGTTTTGTTATTTTTTTTGGGTTCATGAATTTTGTTTTTAGTCCCAACAAAAATTTTCTTTAAACTTTAGTCACTTAAATATTTTTTGTTAGCAATATTGGTCTCTGCCGTCAATTTTTGCTTAGCAAACGGTTGTCTAGTCAACAACTGCCACGTGGAGATTTTAATTGATGTAGCATCCACGTGACAGGTGAGTCATCAAAAATAATATTTTTAATGCCTATGTGACTACTATGTCATATAACACGTGACATGTGTCGTCTGTGTCATTTTAAATATAATTTTTGTCCCTATAAAAATTTCAAATTTTTATTTTGGTCCAAAAATTCAAATCTTGATTTTGGTCTCTAATTAATTTTTTACCCAATTTTAGTGCTTACATTATCAACTAAAATTTTAGTACTTGACTTTTTATAAGTATAAAACATGGTTATGAAATAATTTGTCCCAAATCGGTGGCATAAATATTAAATATTTTTATATACTTGTTGCACACTAAAAACCCATTGTGTATCTAGTTGTTTAATGAAAATTTTTCTACGTACAATGATCTTCCACAATAATTTAGGTAACAATATTTGATTTATCAAATTTTTATCAAGAAAACATTTGATTTAACATGTAAATTTTTTTATCAAAAAAAAAATATTTAACATATAATACATTTTGAGTGTAGTTGACATTGAATTTTCACAAAAATAGAATTCGAAAGATCAATTTGAGAATTAAATTAGATCCTCAAAGGACGTACTAAGTTGACAGATTTAAAATGTCCAAAAGTAGTACTGTGTTGTAAAACAAACTTATTCGAAAATACAAACACTCAAAATTCGAGTCTTTGAAGTGACTTCAATAAAACAACAACAAAAACATGATTTAATTGAGTTTATGAAAAATGTAACAAAAGACACATAAAAGGATTAAGAATAAAAAAACAAAAAACAGTGTATGCCCTAATGAAAAGAAAATATAAAGTAAAGTACTCGTAAAAAAGAAACTACACTATTAAAAAGTAAAGAACAAAGAGCAAAAGAAAAAAAAACTACTATGCTAATCGAATTGCAATAAAATGTGGCAGGAACAGGTACATTACTTTTATGCCATCGATTTGAGACAAATTATTACATAACCGTATTTTATACTACCTGCGGTCCATATTATAAGAAACAAATTATAATCCACACAAACCAAGGAATTGCATTGAAACTTGTTTTTCCTAATTAATACTTCCAAAAGTTAAGTTTTCTTCCAAAACTACCCTTTTATGAAATGGTATGTAATTAATGCATAGAATGTAGGTACATCTCGTTAATATAAGTCTCGCATTATATAATGGGGTACAAATGGAAATTAGCAATTAGTGCATTATAAAATTGATGTTTGTTTCTTATAATTTGAACCAAGAAAAATGATACATTTGTTTCTTATAATATGGACCGAACAGAGTATTTATAAAAAGTCAAGTATTAAAACTTTAGTTAATAATGCAAGCACTAAAATTGGGTAAAAAAATATTAAGGACCAAAATCAAAATTTGAATTTTTTGGGACTAAAACCGAAACTTAAATTTTATAAGGACTAAAATAAAAAGTTAAAAATTTTATAGGGACAAAAAATATATTTAAAATAACATATACAACACTTGCCACATGTCATATGACATGGCAGTCACGTATGCATTAAATATATTATTTTTAATGACTCACCAGCCACATGGATATCACGTCAATTAAAATGTCCATGTGACAATTGCTGACTAGACAATCGTTAACTGAGTTAGCAAAAATTAGATGGCAGAGATCAATATTGCTAACGAAGAATATTTTGGGGAAGTCCGAAGGAAATTTTTGTATGGACTAAAACACAAAATTCGTGAATTTTATAGGGACTAAAAATATATTTAACCCTTCTTTTTATCAGAAAACTAATTCATTGGGAGTTTGGGACATGTTTACCCTTAGATGTGGAAGGCAAAACAAAAATTTTGGATTTTGAAAATTAGTTTTTCGACCTCAAAAGAAAAAAAAAATAGATGGAAATTTTTTCGTTTGACCTTCGCAAACTAATTTCTTGAAGGCAAAATTTTTGTTTTACATTTTTGTCCACATTTTTTCCTTTCAAAAATTAGTTTCCAGAAAGGCAAAAAAAACAAAAAAAGAGAATGTTCTGAAGTGGGGTGGGGTACCAAGTGCGGGAGAGGGAGTGGGCTAGCCAGGGGAGGGGGCAGCAGCAAAGGGTGTGAGGCGAGAGGGGGCAACGGGACCAAGGGAGGGGGGAAGGAAGAGGGAGGGGAGAGCTATTTTTGAAAAGAAAAATTAAATAAAGGAAGAGGGGTGCGGGTAGAAGAAATTAAAGGTATGAGCAGATCTCCCTAATTTGCCATTGTACCAAGATGAATTGAAAGGCTGCACCACACAAATGTCGTGCTCGATTAGTAAATGTTTTGGGGGCTTTACAAAAAAGCGTCCCAAGGGCTTATCCTCCAGACATGACGGAGCCTCCTTCCCTTCTAAGCTGGGGTTCTCTTCTCCATTTTGTGGGACCTACAGTTAAGATGGCTCGGCTGAATTATTGAGATACTTAAATTTATATATGAATTATAACTGGATAAATGTTACATTTCAATCAATCATGTTTCTTTGGTATGGTTTAGTTCATTTCGGTTCCAACAATGTAAACATAAAACCGAACTGATCGGTAGTAAAAAATGTGATTAAAAAATTGATTTTGATCGGTTTTTAATTTGTTTACTGGGAAATTTGGTTTTTGAGTGTATTTCTACCAAATTCAGCAAAGTAACAAATAATTAATTCAAACGATTACAAGATCGACGAGTTATGTGGTAATCTTGTTTTGCAAACAACGGTTTTTGAAAATAACGGTCAATTTCTCGACATGTTATCAGTTTTGTAACATTATTGGCTTCAGAGCCATTAATTGTTGTGTCTTATGCCAAATCTGTATATGAATATTCCAACTAACAAACAAGTTGTTGTCGAAATGGCAATACAGACTTAACTAAACAAGATTGGCTGTTGAAAGCCAATAACTTGGTTTACAAGCAAATTAAAGAAAAAATCTAAAACAAGAATGCACTAATGCAAAGTCATGGGACATGCATTAATGAATCCCAACATGCAATTGAAATTAACGCAGAAATGTAAAAGAAGACAAGTAAATTGACAGAATTTAAGAAACACTGTTAAAAAGCCATGAATTTAAATGAAAACATGTAAATGCATGAATTTAAATGACAGAAGCGTAAAGAACATGAATTAAAAAGAAAGCATGTAAATGACTTTGAAAGTAAAAGTGCAGAAAACAGTAAATGACAGGGAATTAAAGAATATAATGCGAAGCAAGAAAATACAAATTGACTGGAATGTAAATGACATAAATGAAAATGTAAAGAACTGAAAATAGACTGAAATTGATTAAAATGCAGAAAGATAGAGTTTGGAAGGCATACAATGATCATTTTTCGTTAATCTTCTTTAGCCGTCGAGATATTAGGAATTAGATCATGTATCCAACCTCAATTACATCGTACAAACTACTATTTATAGGAAAAATATGAAAAAACTACCTAACATCCAACCTGACACGTGTACGGACACGGGTTGGTAGTTAAGTTTTCGCTAAAAACTACCTAATCGACAGTAGCACTTCCTGTCGAGCTATACATTGATCTTTACTTAATAACTAAGCCTGTTTCGACCATGCTCATTTTGACATCTTCGACGCTTCATGCTTTCCGTCGAATAACCGTCCTATCACTTGATCTCTCAAACTTAGCCAATTTTCATCCCTTGTTCTGGTCTCTTACGCCTTTACTTGTCGAATTCATAACATTCTGTCGATCAACCCAAATTTGAAATTTGGCACCCAACAGATGCCCCCCAAATTCTGAGTTGTCGACGCCAACATACAGAGAGACCCAGAATTTTGCTTAACCCCACGCGCGACGGTTACCTTTCCGCAATGTCCCATCACAGGTCTGCGCTTCCCACTTCCCTAAAAAATACGACCATCATCACTTCAAAAGTAGGCGGTTACTCTTCCGTTCGCACGCTTACCTCACAAGCCTATGCTATAAGTAAACTGCAAAACCCATTTAAAACACTTTTCTCCCCTTCTGAGTTTTTCCTGAAAGCTTTAACAACTTCGCAATGACGTCTTCTTCAAACCCAACTCAAGGTACTACAACGCCCCTTCGAAAAACATGGTGCAATCCTGATGTTGATGCATCAATTCCATGGCAAAAATCTAAGGTAATAATACCCTATACGAATGACTCTTCTTACATTTTGGAACCCCCCGTGGCTTATTTAGGACAAGTGATGACCCTTTCCAACTTCCCTGAAGATTTTAGGGATTCATTCCAGAATAAAGAAGGTCAAACTGACATTCTTGTTGCTTCCCTTGCTTTGCATATTCATTATTTCTTAAAAAGCTCTAGGCTTTTCAGAACTCCACCACTCGATGTAATCAAGTTATTCTCGCTTGGCTTACTAGGGTCGAAGCTAAGAAAAGTAAAATTTGGAAGAAATTAGGTATTTACAAATTTCATTCAACTTTCCAAACATACATTTAGGTTAGACTCAAAGAATGTTGGGAGCTTGTGTTCTTTTGGAACAAGACTACCAACAATTTTCATTTCCCTTGTGGAATGATGGGCCCAACCCTCTTTGATGTTACTGTGCTCACTGGCCTCCCACCGGATGGCCAAATGATTCACCCTCTTGCCTTGCCTGATAATGTCATTGACGTTTTCAGCAATGAACCACTTGCATTTTCGAAGTACGTTTCGAATCGAATGCAAAATGATCCTGAGGTTTCTGACGATGAACATGTAGCCTTCCTGTTTCACGGGCTATCCACTTTTGTTATGTGTAACAAAAATGTTCAAATGTCAAAAACCTTGCTTGATTTGGCAAACCTTCTCCACGAAGGTAAACGGTGGGCCCTTGGCTCGTTCCTTCTGTCTAACCTTTATTCTAGCATGTCGAACTTGTACGGCATGGTGAAAGAAGGCGGAAAGAAAAGTGGAATTGGAGGCCCAATGTGGCTCATGCAGTTATGGTTAAATTCTACCTTTCCCGGCCACAATGTCAATAAGGCACCACCTAATCTTGACATCAACACCTATGGCACCCCAGCCATGTATCGCGTTCCCAAGTCATTCGACAATGAACTTGACAGCTTCAAGTATTACTTTAGCCTTTTTCATTCTCTTTCTGCAAGTACCCCAGGTATCCGTTTTCAACCCTTTGTTAGCAGAAAGTATGGGCCTGGCTGTTCACCCTTTTGATCCAACTTCAAAAGATAGTACAAGAGTCCGACCCGCTTCCTCGCTCGTCAAGTATTCCCCGCAGTTTACCTTGCTCGGCTGCACAACGCCGCTTTTGTCTGTTTGCCCAATGCCTCTGCCAACAACATTGGTTTCATGCAATCCATTCCAGGCCCATTCTTTTACAAGAAAGAAGACATAATCCTCGATTGCATCGACTTGAAGCAAGAAACCATTGATGGCATACAGAGAAGAAATGATTTGCGGATGTCTGGTATCAACTTCACTCCTTTCACCCCTACCTTGGGTGTATCCCAAGATTTTATTACTTGGTGGAATGAATATTACAAGCACTTTCATCCATCTATTGAAGAATGTATGAACAGACTTGTTGATCCCTCTGTGTAGGAACAGGACCCTTCGACTAAGACCAAAGGTGAGCACTTACAGGATATACGCAGCTTTGAAAAATTTTACAAAATAAAATGGGACCCTAGATACCCTTTTCATATTGTTCGACAGATAAAGGAAATGACTGCCAAATCAAAAGAAAGCCATGAGAACTATTGGGGCATTAAGGCTCTGAAACATCGACAAGAAACAGGTCAATCACTTGTGAAACCCCCTTGTCCTGAACCAGTGTCCTTACCCTGTGCACATTTTGGTTTGGCTGATCCATTTCCAGGGAAACCGACAAGAGCTGGTAACTTCCTTTTCTTAGACAGATTTCATTTTCATACTAATGTTAACACTTATGAAAACAAAGAAGTTACCTATGCCGGTCGGTTTGCCTCTCGTTTTGAATTTGGACAATATGACGAGGCTGTCGAGGTTATTACCCAGTTTCCTCAAGGTATTTTAGTTTCCTTTGCCTTTTGCTTGAACACCCACTCGTTTTATGCTTACATTCTTCTCTTTGTTTTAGCTTTGGCTCTAAAAGAGCCTCTAAAGTACAAGCAAGCAAGTGGTAAGGCTACAGAAGTCGAAGTTCAAGAGGAAGATGAGGACGATGAGCCTCCTCTCCAATCTAAATCAGTAAAGAAGAAATCCTCCAAATCTGGAGCCACAAAAACCAGTGCTAGCAAGAGACCAGCTGCGTTGAAAAAGAAACCAGCAAGGTCTAAGCACTCGACCAGTTCCTACCAGCAAGAGACCACCAAGCGAAAAGTTCAAACAACTGGTGCTAAAGCCAAGTCCTCAAAACGCAGGATGATTCTGCTCGAGTCTCCTTCTCATTCAACACCTCAAACGGTATCCCTTTCTCTACTTGTATGGGAATCCTTTATTTATTTATGATTCATCAATTAGACATTATCATGACCATTACACAATTTTCAGGAATCGCATGCAGAGAGATCCGTTTCTGGGAACTCTGAAGAAACTCCAACAACTAAGTTTACAGAGGTAAACTTTCCTCCACTACTGTCTAAATTGATGGTCCTCCTGTATCTTACAAGGTCTTCACTCGTTTTTTTTTTCTTTTCGACATTTGCAGGAGCCAAGAGTCAAATCTACAAAGACAGGGATGTCCGAAGAATGTACTTCCAAAGACCCTATCTCTGTCGAAGAAGTTGACTCTTCGAGCACTGATAAGGTATGCCTCTCTACTAACTTTGGTTTTTTTTTTATTACTTTTGGACATTGCCTCATCTTACCTGTTTGTCAGGACTCCCCTGAACAAGCAAATGTCGATACTTCGCTACCCTTGCGAACAATCTTCCCAAACACTACTCCCCCTGCCACTGAGGTATAAAATTTCTTGCCATTTCACTGGCATCAGAGCAATGATTTAGGACTTACATTGATTTTTTTTTTTAAAACAGGAAGTTCCAGAGACTCAGCCTGAGCATGAGGTTGAAGAATCTTCTGCCATGGATGTCGATGTGGCTCAAACTACCATCTCGACGGCGAGTCCAGACTCCACACCCACTCACCAAGACGATCTCACCTTCCAAGTGGGAGCAACCTCTGTGGTAACCTCTGCTGCAGAAACAATCGCTGCTAAAATAACTGCTGCCCCCCAAGCTACTGAAAAGCAGAGTCCCATAATAATCAGGGCAGACAGTGTTGATATGGATCAATTGCTCGACGATCCTACCAATCCACCCACTCACATCAATCCCACTCCACCAGCTGCGGATTTTGGAAAGGCCAACGTTGGGATTGATGAATGGATCAGCTTGTTGTCAAGTTCCAGCAGCAAAACTTCACCGATGTCAGCCCGATCCTCCACACTTCCTGGAGATAATTTTGCTGAAAAACTCAATGGATTGCTTGAAGAGCTAAAGGGCTTCTTCAAGTATTCTTTCGACGACCTTTACTCAAATCATGAAGTAAGGAACAAGTTAATTCGCGTCGTCAAAGAACTTCAAAACTCCCGCAAAAGGTTGCCGCCAATCCATCGGAGGCACATCAACACCCTGCATGAATTTGTCAAAGAATTGATCCCCAAACTGCTTGAGCTCGACGATAGTATCCTCCCATACCAGCAAGCCATCACAGCCAAACATGAGCTTCGTGACAAACCGGTGCGTCTTCGACAGAGGCAGTCTGCATTGGTCGAGAAAGGTACTCCTTACCAGGCAAAGATTCCTGAGCTGGAACAGAACGTTGCTCACTTGAGACAAGAACTTGCCGCTGCTGAAACCCAATTACAAGAGGCAATTAAGGCTTCTTGCTCTGAGGAAATAGCTGCTCTCGACCAAGAAATGACTAGCAGTGCCGCAGAGGCGCAAACCATATTGTCGAAGGTTGAAGCTCTTGAGGTCCGTTACGTGAATGCTGAGGGTACAAAAATGGAACTGGCTGCGACTTGGGAAGATATTAGAAACATTCCTTTGTAATTTCCTTTTGTCTCATTTGCACATTAACCATTTCTGTAATGCTTTATATGTCGAACGCATTTGTTTTGACCAACTCTTGTACTTCCCTGCAACATCTGCAATATGATTTGGCTTACTTTCGATCAATCACTTCACCGGCCCAGCTATACGTTCCTTTAATCGCTTTAATTTCAGTTTCAGGCTAATAAATTACATTCAAAGCCGTTGACCAGTCAATTTGACTGTTAAAACTTGTAAATTAACGCCATTTTGCGCTATAAATAGGCATTTGCCATACTTTGTCTCTCGCTCAAGCACAAATACCTTCTGAACTTCTTGAAATTTCTTTTCAAAAAGAAAAGAAAACAAATCCTTAAGAAACTCTTGCTAGCATCACAAGCAACATCCCCAAATCCAACCTGTTCTCGTGCCCGAACTAGCTAATTATGAGTGCAACAAGTTGCTATGCCCATTTCATTTGGAAACCAAGGGCTCCACCTCTTGGAGTCTCCTTCTTCAAGGTTTTTGTCTCAACGGTGAAAGACTCTCTGGGTTTTGGTAATTTGCCTAATATCAACAATGAGTTTTGGTAAGTTGCCTAATGCGGCTTGCCAACCTCGTTGAAACATGTGAGAAAGGGAAAGCCGGAGCAACTTCTTTCTCCAACTGTCTTGCGCTCCTTCACACCTTGTGTTCGAAATTCAAGGTGTGGGATCTGCAGGCTATTAGGAAAAGTTTGGCACGGTCGGGCTAATTGTGAAGTGTACCCCTAAATCGGCGACTGCTTCTCAATCTGCCTGCTTTACCTTTACTCACATGGCATTTGACACTCCTCATCGACGTGCCCACGCTTTTTAACTTCACGTTCCCGTTGATTTGGGTGTCTACCATCTGAAACAGCTCTTGCAGACTTGATTGGCCGGATGGTATGCCACGGGAGCCGCTCTTGCTTCCCATGTTCCTCTCTCTTCCTGAATTCTTCCTCAGCATGATCAGAGTCCAGAACATGGCGAAGCTTCCACAAGTGGATTTATTCCGTAGTAGCCTAGACTTATAGACTTTCCAGTACTTGTATTACCAGGCTGTAAGCCTATTCGACAATGTATATTGTATACTGCCAAATGGCTTTTAAATAGAACAATCCAGTTTACTTTTCAAGGTTGTATTCTTACGTCGCACATTGTTGGTCTATATGACTTTAAATATTTACCATTAATAGACTTAATCCTGAAACCAGAATTAACTTCAACAAGTGCATAAGCATTTCCTGAGAATATTTAGACAATCTCAAATGGCCCTTCCCACTTTGGGGACCATTTCCCAAATTCTCGACACTTCTTATCCATTGGTAAAATGACTTTCCAAACTAAGTCACCAACCTTGAAACGCTTGTACTTAACTCGACTGTTATGGAATTTAGCTATTCTTTCTTTTTGTCGAACTAAATGTTCTAAGGCCACAACTCTCTCATCATGGACTTCATTCAATTCGTCAAACATCGAGTCCCAGTATTGGTCTACTGGCATCTCATTTTGCTTTTGAATTCTTAATGAACCAAGATTTATCTCAACAGGCAACACAGCATCATGGCCATAAACCAATTTATAAGGAGTAGTACCTGTCGATTCTTTTGGAGAGTTTCTGCATGCCCAGAGAACTTGTTCCAGAGTCGAATGCCACTTTTTGGATATCTACCAATGTGCTTCTTTATCAACCCAATGATAATTTTATTCGTAGCCTCGACCTGACCATTTGCTTGCGCATAGTATGGCGTCGAAGTCACCATCTTTATCCGCCTCGACTCAGCGTACTCGACAACCCTCTTCCCAACAAACACATATCCTTGGTCAATTGTAATTGTTTGAGGTATCCCGAATCTACAAACAATGTGATTTTCAATAAAATCCACAATGTCTTGTTGAGTCACTTCTTTCAAGGCCACTGCCTCTACCCATTTGGTAAAGTAGTCCACCCCTACTAAAATGTACTTATGCCCCTTTGAAGATGTAGGAAAGATTTGGCTTATGAGGTCCAATGCCCAACCTTTAAAAGGCCAAGGCTTAACGATGGAATGTAACTCACTAGCAGACACATTTTGTATGTGGCCATGTTTTTGGCATTCTTCACAAGACCTTGCAAACATAATGCAATCTTTAACCAAAGTGGGCCAATACACTCTTTGTCTTCTTAGTACCCATTTCATTTTCTCACCTGCTTGATGAGCTCCACAAATTCCTTCATGAACCTCTGCCAATGCCAAGTAGGCATCTTCTTCACTAAGGCATGTTTCCAAGTTACCATCGACGGACTTTCTATACAAAACCCCAGCAAGCACAACAAACTTAGTCGCTTTGTACTTAACTTTCCTGTCGACATCAGCACTTGGATTTTCCAAATACTCAATTATTGGCTTACGCCAATCAGATGAACTTGATGCATTGGAAACCAGTATATCCCTTTCATCCAAAGGGTATAGTAACTCACGAACTTTTATGAGTTCTGTCAACACCTTTGAAGATAACTTATACACCGAGGCCAACTGGGCTAACTCATTAGCCTCTTGATTTAGTTCTCTGGGGATATGTTCCAATTCGACACTGTCGAATCGCTTCATCAACTTGCTAGCAACTTGACAATATTTGACAAGATTATGGCTAACACATTTGTATTCTTGAGTTAACTGCCTTATAACCAGTTGTGAATCTCCAAAGACTTTGACAGTGCGTGCTCGCATTTCTATCAAAATTTTCAAACCCACAATTAAGGCTTCATATTCAACCTCGTTATTGGAACAAACATATTTTAGCTCAAATATTAATTTAGTTGGCACACCTAAAGGTGAAACTATCAGGATGCCAACACCAACACCATTTTGTGTCTTGAGCCGTCAAAATACAAATGCCAAGGCTTTAAATCAACTAGCCCTGTCAGTTCTTTTATTTCTAAACATGGATAGTCAGTCAAAAAGTCAGCAATTGCTTGACCTTTAACAGCCTTTAAAGGTACATATTGCAAAGAAAATTCAGACAAAGCAAGTGTCCATTTTCCAATTCGACCATTCAGAATTGGCTGAGACAACATGTACTTAATCACATTTGTCTTTGACATTACCAGGACATTACAAGGCATCAAATAATACTTAAGTTTTGTACATGAAAAATACAATGCTAGACACAACTTCTCTATAGCACTGTATCTTGTTTACGCATCATTCAAAGACTGATCGAGGTAGTAAACGGCTCTTTCAACATTGTTATCATCCTCCTGAGCCAGTAGACAACCTATAGTTTCTTCTGAGGCAGAAATGTACAACTTCACTGGTCGATGTGGTTCTGCAGGCATCTTGACCGGTGGATTTGTCAAGTACTGCTTGATTTGGTCGAAAGCCTCTTGATGTTGTTGAGTCCATACAAAGGCTTCTTTTGCTTTGAGCTTTACCAAAGGAGTAAATGCTCTTGTCCTTCCTGAAAGGTTTGATATGAACCTTCTAAGAAAATTCACCTTCCCCAAGAAAGATTGGAGTTCCTTCTTATTGGAAGGTGGTTTTGCTTCCAACACAGCCTTAGCTTTGTTCTTATCTACCTCAATGCCTTTTGTTATGCACCAGAAAACCCAAGAACTTAGCGGCAGAAACACCAAACCCACACTTTTCAGGATTCATCTTTAAACTGTGCTTCCTCATTTCTTGAAATGCTCGTCGAAGATGGTTCAAATGCTCCTCTTGGCTCTTTGACTTGACAATCATGTCATCAATATAGACTTCCACAAATTTGCCTATCATTTCATGAAAGATAGTGTTCATTGCCCTTTGGTAAGTTGCACCAGCATTCTTCAAACCAAAAGGCATCACCACCCACTCGTAAGTTCCGATGGACCCTGGGCACCTAAAAGCAGTTTTAGGCACATCCTCCTCAGCAATGAAAATCTGATTGTAACCAGTATGTCCATCCATGAAACTTAGAAACTCATGACCAGATGCTGCATCTACTAGCATATCTGCTATGGGCATAGGGTACTCATCTTTAGGAGTTACAGTGTTAAGATTCCTGAAATCAACGCAAACCCTCATCTTCCATTCTTCTTTATGACAGGCACCACATTCGACAACCATTCAACGTACCTGGTTGTACGAATGAACTTAGCATTCAACAAACGCTCAACTTCCTCCTTAATTTTCAGCACGACTTCAGGAGCAAATCTCCTGTTGGCTTGTTTGACAGGCTTACAACCAGGTTTCAAAGGCAACCTATGTTCCACAAGATCTCTACTCAGACCCAGCATTTCATGGTAGTCCCAGGCAAAACAATCCTTGTACTCAGAGACTAGTTCCACAATTTGCCTTTTAAACTGGTCTGGCAACAAAGCACTAACATATATTGGCCTCTTTCTTCCTTCATCCCCCACGTCAATATCTTCCAAGGGATCTTCTAACTCAAAACCATTTTTATCCTCAAGCCCCTTCTCAAATCCCAAAGGGCCATCATCGAATATACAATCAACCAACACTCCATCTTCTGAGTTTGGCTGTCGGTCGGCCTCACAAGCCGACAGTTGCATCTGATTCTCTTCAAGGCTCATCTTTGTCAATTGGCCGATTTCCATCAGCCTCATCCAACAACCTGACTCCAAACTGCTCTTCCAAGCAAGCGTTCAAAGCATCTTTGTCGACAATACTACCCTGCACAGATATGGGTTTCACTTTTGGATCATATACCTTGAAATCAACGTGCATCTGCTGCAGATAACACGGGCTGTCATCAGCTTCAATAATTTCAATATCATCATGAGCATTCCAAAAGATAAGTTTCTGATGCACCGTCGAAGGAACTGCTCCGACAGCATGAATCCAATCCCTACCCAACAGAACATTGTAACTTGACCTTGAAGGAATCACTACAAATAAAGTGGACCTCTCTACTGATCCCACTTGCACATCTAGCATTGCCACACCATCTGTTGGTGCAGATCTACCTCCAAAGTCAGTAACC
The DNA here is from genome assembly GCA_037113605.1 of Calophaca sinica. Lineage (NCBI taxonomy): Eukaryota > Viridiplantae > Streptophyta > Magnoliopsida > Fabales > Fabaceae > Calophaca > Calophaca sinica. The sequence continues at coordinate 17,022,661 of CM073737.1, forward strand.
ACTATGTTGGTTGGTAGCAAATCTGTCTCATCTTTCCCTAGCTTCTTATACATGGCTCTTGGAATCAAGTTCACAGATGCTCCTCCATCGACCAACACTCTGTTGACAGGCTTGCCTTCAACCATTGCCTTAATATGCAATGGTCGAAGATGACTTCTCTCCTGATTAGTTGGCTTGTCTAAACGAGCAAAATTATCAAAAATGGTAACCATATCCTGCTCGACAAAATGCCAACCAATTGGAAAATCGTCAAACTCTTCCTCATCAGGAACTTCCACAACGAATCCATACTGAGCTTGAAACTCAACTGGCAAAACTGACACCAAATTCACATCAAGATTAGTGAACTCTTCTTCCGTAGCTATTTCTTCATTTTCCAAATAACTTCCCATCCTCATGCCCTCTTTATCAAAAAGGCATTCTTCAGACCCCAGATCTGACAGGGTTGTTCCCATTGCCATCACCAATTCATCCAGATTATTGTCCAAATTAGTGTCACGATCGAACTATTCCTTGTCATCAAGGCCAATTGGGTCATCTGGATCATTCAATGCTTCAATGACCTCTTCCATGGACAAGTCTGTCTTGACAAGACTTTGCCCTACTGCCCCCATGGGTTCATCCAACAAGTCAGAATCATTGGCTATGATCCTTAACTCCTCCATAGAGACATCACTGTTTGTATCCTCAACTGGAGCTACTTGAACACCAAACCTTCTTCGCTCGGAAGCCAGCTTTTCGGCTTCAATCAAACCTGTTGGCCAAGGCTTCTTCCCTTGAACTGTCGAAGGAACTTTCGCAAGCATGTCATTCCTTTTGGACCCTGTCGAAAATGTTTGCCCCTGGTCCTGGGACGTTTGACCTCGTTCAAAGTTAGCCCCTTTGACATCGACGACCACGCTCTTTTGTCTTGACCCAACCTCCTTAGGCAATGGGACCTTCTGGACCCTAACCATGAAGCAGTCCTCATTTTGAGCCTTGGCCATCTCAGCATCCTTCAGTTTTTGTTTTTGAGCTTTCCTCATCCTCTGTCGACGACGTTTCTGACTCTTCGACAATGGGGCTTTCTTCACTTGATCACCTCCAGGATAAGGTATTCTGCCAAATTGGTAATCTTCATTCCAAAATAGTACTTGTCGAGGATCACTCTTCTTAGCCCTTACCCTATTTCTCAACTCAGGGCAACGAGCCTTGGAAGAATTCTCGACCCACTTGTTCACCACCACATTGGCATCAGGCTTCCTAGTCTTATTCGACACTCGATCGGGAGATAACCCTTGGTTGCTTCCAATTGATTCCCTCGAGGACTCAACCAACCAACCACCAACTGCTTTGTGAGGCCTTTGTGCCGTGGGCCTCCGCACCTGGTTCACTGAAACAGGCATCTGGTTCACTGGAACAGCCTTATAGTTTCTCCTTGCATATCCAGTTTGAATGCGCTGGTGAGATTTAAGCTTTTGATCATCCTTGGCTTTCTGAGCGGCTTTCATGTCGAAATACCTGTCACAATGCGGGCACAAACTCAGCTATCCCTTCTTGTTCTTCCTTCTCAGAAAGTCCTCAACAGACTCATGAGGCCTTGGGTAAATGTCGAATGGGTCCTCCATATTCACCACATATTTCTGCTTAGCGCTAATATTCACCATGTTGTAGCTTCTTACATTATGGCCTTCGACATTGGATATGCCTTGGCCAAATGGATCAGTGTCCACCTTCATGCTAGGCTTTTGCTTGTCAGCAAACCTGAGTCTTCCTTCTTTCAGAGCTTTTTGTATCAAATCCCTGAAACGAAAACATTCATTAGTAGGATGGCCTAAAGCCCCATGGTACTTACAATAATTTTGACCACTGGAGTCCTCAGGCCTTTCCACTTTATGACCGTCTGACAACTTAAGCTGTTTGTCTTTCAACAGAATGTCAAATATTTTATCAGCTTTAGTTATGTCAAATGTATAGGTTTTCGTGTTTGCATAACTCATCTTTTCCTTCCCTTTGGAAGGTACTAAAGCTTGACAAGCATAAGGTGGCCCTTCTTTCAATTCAGCAAGATTTATTTCTTGCTCGGTGATAGCCTCATCCTCACTGTCTGCTTGATCTTGCTCGACACAATTGACTTTTTCACGTCTAATAAATTTCTTATTGTTTTTCTTATCCTTTTCAGACCTGAGTTGTTCAATCTGTCGAATTTTCTCCCCTAGTTGGGCGAGATCGACAATGTGTTGGTTCACCAATTTCTTTCTAATATGGTAATCCAACTCACTAGCGGACATTTTAACGATTTCCGCTTCTGGAACAGGCGTAAAGCACCTGCTCTTCATGTGTTTGAACCTAGAGATGTAATCATCTATAGACTCATTATACATCCGCTTGACGTTGAATAAATCAGTCAAGTTAACCCTTAAGTCCCCCCTGAAGAATTGATCACGGAACAATCCCTCCAATTGGACCCAAGAGTGGACTGAATTGGCCCTTAAAGTTGAGAACCAAGAAAATGCATTCTTCGTTAATGAGCTTGGGAAGAATCTCATTTTCAAACCCTCTACGGTGGCCAACTCCCCCATCTCTATTGAGTATCTGGCAACATGTTCGACAGTCGATTCTCCACTGTCACCAGAGAACTTAGACAACTTGGGAATCTTTATTCCCCTAGGCACTTCAGCCTGTTGTACCCATTCAGGAAACGCAGATATGAAATATGGTCGATTAGCTTGACCAATATTGAAACCAAGTCCATTAAGCACACCTTTCGGCGGCTGATTCACGTTTTGTTCTATCTGGTTTCCCATGATATTGTGCCTAAAGTTGGTTAAACCTTGATGCATTGGGGGTCCTTGATCTTGATTCCTTTGTAGAATTTGAACCTGACCATAAGCCAAGTTGTTCATATTCTGACCAAGGTTTTGATTTGGTTGAATGACTTCATTCTGCACCACATTTTGATTATTCACATCTTGTGGGTTGCCCCCCAAGTATTGTACTTGGGGCATGCCTGCTGGGCCCTGCCGAACGTTGTCATTCATTGGTGTTGCCAACCCTAATGCTTGGTTCAACCTTTCTATTTGCAGAGCCAATGCATTACACGCTTGATTGGTATTCTGCATAAGAGGCGTAATGACCGCACCCATTTGCTGAGTGAACATGTTCACCATCTCATGATTACTGTCATCCATTTGTTGCCGAATGCTTGCCAACGAATTCTGGGTTAAACCCCCATTATTCTGAGGCATTTGTCTTGACATTTCCCCTACACCGCACTCGCCGATTGGTTGTGGTAGTGGTCATGCCTACCATTCCCTGAGTATTGGAAGAGTTTTCAAAGGGCAAAAAGGGTTGGTTCAGATATTGGTTGAACATGGTCGAACCAATAGCGGGAACTGTCGAGTTATTCAAATAACCATACGGCATTCCAAATGGAGGTTGCGTTGCTTGCGGTACAGGCCTAATACTTGAGTTCCTCGCACTGCCAGGCGATGCCTGAATTTCTGGAGCATTCTAAACCACTGGTTCAAGTACTGCAGCGCTTGGAATAACTTCTCCTTGCGTATTGGCCATTGTCATCCCAGTACCCGCCCCAACGGTAGTATTACTCACCCGTGGGATCATAACTACCCCTGCATTCGTACTGGTGGTCGAAGCATTTGTATTGCTTGCCAACGCATTCGCACTGGCAACACTTGGTGTTGTGGCACTGCTATTCGTACTACCACTCATGTTTCTATATTGCGTTACGTTAGAAGTAGTGATCTTTCCACTTCTTGGACGCATAAAACCATCGTTTAAAACGAGTTACTCTAAACTCGTCCCACCGGGCGTGCCAATTTGTTTACTGGAAAATTTGGTTTCTGAGTGTATTTCTACCAAATTTAGCAAAGTAACAAATAATTAATTCAAACGATTGCAAGATCGACGAGTTATGTGGTAATCTCGTTTTCCAAACAACGGTTTTTGAAAATAACGGCCAATTTCTTGACACGTTATCAGTTCTGTAACATTCTTGGCTTCAGAGCCATTAATTGTTGTGTCTTATGCCAAATCTGTATATGAAAATTCCAACTAACAAACAAGTTGTTGTCGAAATGGCAATACGGACTTAACTAAACAAGATTGGCTGTCGAAAGCCAATAACTTGGTTTACAAACAAATTAAAGAAAAAATCTAAAACAAGAATGCACTAATGCAAAGTCATGGGACATGCATTACTGAATCCCAACATGCAATTGAAATTAACGCAGAAATATAAAAGAAGACAAGTAAATTGACAGAATTTAAGAAACACTGTTAAAAAGGCATGAATTTAAATGAAAACATGTAAATGCATGAATTTAAATGACAGAAGTGTAAAGAACATGAATTAAAAAGAAAGCATGTAAATGACTTTGAAAGGAAAAGTGCAGAAACAGTAAATGACAGGGAATTAAAGAATGTAAATGCGAAACAAGAAAATGCAAATTGACTGGAATGTAAATGACATAAATGAAAATGCAAAGAACTGAAAATAGACTGAAATTGATTAAAATGCAGAAAGATAGAGTTTGGAAGGCATACAATGATCGTTTTCCGTTAATCTTCTTTAGCCATCGAGATATTAGGAATGAGATCATGTATCCAACCTCAATTACATCGTACAAACTACTATTTATAGGAAAAATATGAAAAAACTACCTAACATCCAACCTGACACGTGTACGGACACGGGTTGGTAGTTAAGTTTTCGCTAAAAACTACCTAATCGACAGTAGCACTTCCTGTTGAGATGTACATTGATCTTTACTTAATAACTAAGCCTGTTTCGACCATGCTCATTTTGACATCTTCGACGCTTCATGCTTTCCATCGAATAATCGTCCCATCACTTGATCTCTCAAACTTAGCCAATTTTCATCCCTTGTTCAGGTCTCTTACGCTTTTACTTGTCGAATTCATAACATTCTATCGATCAACCCAAATTTAAAATTTGGCACCCAACACAGTTATATTAGATCGATTGCGGTTTTTATCGATTTGGATCTAAATATCCATAATCTAAGACAACATCTCCCAAACACATTGGTCTAGATTTGATAGGATGTGGTGACATGATGATCAATCCCAACTCACTTTAGCCAGATCAATTAACTCTGCAGGTTGCAATAGCCAAAAATCTCAAATCTTAATCCTCTGCTTGGTTGACTAATTACGAAACATCTAGGTTGAGTAAGAGTTGAGAATGACTTAATTGAGGAGGCGAGCTCGAGGAAAAAGCTCTTTCTAGGAGGAGGAATAAGGGCTCTATCGAGTCTTTCTTAAATTGTTTGATCATTGCCTGGACTTTTGGACCATGTATCAAATAGGTTAAACTTATGAACCACTTATTTAAAGCCACGTAGAAGCTAGGAAGGGTGCTCATTTATGCCTATTTTATCTTTTGAGGTGAGGAGGTCGTTGAAGTCCCCAGTGATACACCAAGGGCTTGTAGACATTGATAAAGGAGTTCTCAAGAGGTTTCATTACTCCCTCCTTTGGGGTCTATAAAATCAAGTACTCCCACCGTTACAATATATAAGCAAAAGTCAACTCATATAAGATGTTACAAAATGTAAGCAACATCAATCTCTTTCTACAACATTTAATGACGATATCCCAAAAATGCCTCTCATTTATTTTAAATTTTATTTCCAATGATCCTAAGTTTCTATACAATTAATAGGGGATAATTTAGGCAATCAAGTGAAAATTTTAAATGAGATTAACAATATTTATTGTGAATAACTACTTTTCTTAATAAGTGTGAAAGTGGTCAACGTTGCTTATATATTGTAATGGAGCAGTAATTCACCATGATCCTTTGAATGTGTCCTCCTCAACCTCCATATTATTGAAGCTCTATGAATGTTGAGTACCACACCCTTGAAAGTGTTTTTCTAGAAAATAGTGAAGCCACCACTTCTGCCTTTCCTATCTACATATATCTGGCAATCAAATCCAATCTTCAATCTCATTTATTCTATTTTATTTACATGAACTAAAGTTTCAAAAAGAAAAAATAACACCTGGTTTATACGTACGCACAAGGTCTTTGATGTCAGGAACTGCTCTCGGGTTTAGGAGTTAATAATGTACGCACTAAAATTGGGTAAAAAATTATTAAGGACCAAAATCAAAATTTGAAGTTTTGGAGACTAAAATCAAAACTTAAATTTTATAAGGACTAAATAAAAAGTTAAAAATTTTATAGGGACAAAAAACATATTTAAAATGACACATACAACACATGTCACATGTCATATGATGTGGCAGCCACATATGCATTAAATATATTATTTTTGACGACTCACTAGCCACATGGATGTCACGTCAATTAAAATGTCCATGTGGTAGTTGCTGACTAGACAATCGTTAGCTGAGTCAGCAAAAATTACATGGTAGTGACCAATATTGCTAACGAAGAATATTTTGGGAACTAAAGTCCGAAGAAAATTTTTGTAAGGACTAAAAAACAAAATTCGTGAATTTTATAGGGACTAAAAATATATTTATCCCTTCTTTTTATCCGAAAACTAATTCACAGGGAATGTTTTTACCGTTAGATGTGGAAGGCAAAACAAAAATTTTGGCCTACGAAAATTAGTTTTTCGACGACAAAAGAAGAAAAAATAGTAGAAGCTTTTTTGTTTGACCCTCAAAAACTAATTTCTTGAAGGCAAAATTTTTATTTTACAATTTTGTCCACATTTTTTTTTTCAAAAATTAGTTTCCAGAAAGCGAAGAAACAAAAAAAGAGAATGTTCTGAAGTGCGGTGGTGGACCAAGTGCGGGAGAGGGAGTGGGGTAGCTAGGGGAGGGAAGGTGGGGGAGGAGGCAGTAGCGAGGGGAGTGGGGCGAGAGGTGGCAACGGAACCAAGGGAGGGTAAGGGAAGAGGGAGGGGAGAGTTATTTTTCAAAAGAAAAATAAAAGAATGGGAGAAGGGTGCATGTAGAAGAAATTAAGGGTATCAGTAGATCTCCCTAATTTGCAATTGTACTAAAATGAATTGAAAGGCCACACCACACAAACTGATCGGTTGTAAAAAAAGTGATTAAAAATTTATTTTGATTGGTTTTCAGTTATATTGGATCGATTGCTGTTTTTTATCGATTTGGATCTAAACACCCATAATCTAAGACAACATCTCCCAAACACATTGGCCCAGATTTGATAAGATGTAGTGACATGATGATCGATCGCAACTCACTTTAGCCAGATCAATTAACTCTGGTTGCAATAGCAAAAAATCTCAGTTCTTAATCCTTTGCTTGGTTGACTAGTTACGAAACATCTAGGTTGAGTAAGAGTTGAGAATGACATTAGATCCACTACTTTGAGGAAGCGAGCTTGAGGAAAAAGCTCTTTCCAGGAGGGGGAATAAGGGCTCTATCGAATCTTTCTTAAATTGTTTGATCATTGCGTGAACTTTTGGAGCATGTATCAAATAGGTTAAACTCATGAACCACTTATTTAAAGCCACGTAGAAGCTAGGAAGGGTGCTTATTTATGCCTATTTTATCCTCTAAGGAGAGGTGGTCGTTGAGGTCCCTAACGATACATCAAGGGCTTGTAGACATTGATAAAAGAGTTCTTAAGAGGTTTCATTACTCCCTCCTTTGAGCTCTATAAAATCAAGTAATTCACCATGATCATTTGAATGAGTCCTCCTCAACCTCCATATTGATGAAGCTCTATGAATAGTTGAGGACCACACCCTTGAAAGTGTTTTTCCATAAAACAGTGAAGCCACCACTTCTGCCTTTCCTATCTACATATATCTGGCAATCAAATCCAATCTTCAATCTTATGTATTCTATTTTGTAGGCATGAACTAAAGTTTCAAAAAGAAAAATAACACCTGGTTTATATGTACGCGCAAGGTCTTTGATGTCAGGAACTGCTCTTGGGTTTCCTAGGCCTTGGCAGTTTCAGCTCAACACATTAATGGTGTCTAGCAGGTTTGGGAGCCAGACTTTATCAATAAAAATTACAGGTTTTGGCTGCCTCCACTGCTATCCTACTGGATTAAGAGGAGCAGTGGACCCTCATCAGTATGATTCGTCTAGTTGGGCCTAATAATTTCTTCTTATTCTCATTTGAATTACATTTCTCTATCAGAGTAGTTGTACCATACTTAGTATTTGAACTTGAAAAACTAATCATTAATATAATACCATGTGCAATAAAACTCTATCTATGGATTTAACTTATGACTCGCGTTGGTAAAAATAAGTTATAAGCTAGCTGATAGCTGAAAAGCTAGCTAATTAAAATTGAAGTGTTTGGTAAAAGTAGCCGTTTAACTAACTAATAAATATAAAATAACAAAAAATGATAAGATTTTATCTTTATTTTAAATTTGAAAAAATGATAAAGAATAAAATAATGAGGATAAAAATGGAAGAAAAGACAAAAAGCTATAAGCTGAGATGCTACTTGGGCTGGGTTTGGTAAAAACAAGTTATAAGCTAGCTTATAGCTGATAAGCTAGCTTATAGCTCAAAAGTTAGTTGATAGCTTATAGCTGAAAAGCTAGCTAATTAAAATTGAAGTGTTTGGTAAAATTAGTTGTTTAACTAACCGATAAATATAAAATGACGAAAAAGGATTAGATTTCATCTTTATTTTGAATTTGAAAAAAGGATAAAGAATAAAATAATGAGGATAAAAATGGGAGAAAAGATAAAAAATTATAAGCTATAAGCTGATATGCTACTTCAAGTAGCATATCAAAAAAACTATAAGCTTGTTTGATAAGCTTGCTTACCAAGCACATTTCATTTTGTTAAACAAGCTTATAAGCTAGTCTAATAAGCTATAAGCTAGCTTCTTGGCTTTACCAAACCGAGCCTTGAAGTAGCATCTCAAAAAAGCTATAAGCTAGTGTGATAAGCTTGCTTACCAAACACCTCTCATTCAGTTAAACAAGTTTATAAGCTAGTTTAATAAGCTATAAACTAGCTTCTTGGCCTTACCAAACCGAGCCTATAACATCATATAGTTTTAAAATTTAAAAATGAATTTTTTTTAGTCTAGATTGTCGCTATCGAGAAGCCACACTAGACCTTCACTAATCTGATAAGAGCTATGTGGACCTATCTTAAGGGGACAAAACTCTCCTAATGCTTATTTTACTTTAGAGGGTATGAAACTAGCATATCGTAACCATTGATTGTTTTCGATTTGGCTCTTTTAAAGTGAGTAAATGGTAAAGTAAGCAAATTTTAACAATTAATAAAAGATATAGGTTGTTATTTTCAATACATCCCTCCATGATTTGGGATTTGGCTCATATAAACAGATATAAAATAAGTATAGAATAAAATAAGTAATCTTACCTATTAATAAAAAGATCAAAGTTGATTTGTTATGCATCTACATATGATATTAACACTTTGAATACAAAATCCCAAATTATGGTTGTATGTTTTTTTTTTTTTTATGAAATGGATGTGTTGAAAATAACGACCTTAATTTTTTATTTTTTATTGATGGTTAAAATTAGTTACTTATAGTGTTCAATTCTTGAGAATTGAACAACAACACGATTTATCACTTTGCCTTTAATTCGGTGCGGAGTGGTCAAATGCTCTCCACCAATTTTTTACATAAAAAGAAGATTAGTTACTCTCTCTGTTACTCTATATAAGATTTAGACCAAATACATGAACTTTTTTGCTTATATTGATTAACAGAGGGAGTACTTAAGAAGAGTGTAAAGCAAGGAAGCTAAGCTAGAGAAAATCATCGACGAATGTTTCCAATCTCAACCATGAGTTGCTACCATAAATTTTCTCATACCCGTGTTAATTTATATAATTTATATAATTTAGACCAAATGATCCGATTATTTAAACGATGGATTGATTCAACTTTAAAATTTTTAATTTATAAACCCCAAGGGGTTGGTCTAGTGGAGTATGACATGACTTGTTTTCGACATGTTGCGGGTTCGAGTACCCACTAGTCCCCTTAGGGTGAGGTAAATGTACTACCTCCGTTCATTTTTATTTGTCTTTTAATGTTGTTTTACACATACCAAGGAAAGGATAAAAATCCCCTGTCTCACTTCTCTGTCACATTCTCTGTCCTCCACCAAGGACAATTTGCCACATAATAAAATAAAATCATAACTTATCAACACGTATGCATATCTCTAACCTTTGATTGGTGAGAGACAGGGAGACACCATTTTTTGGGACAGCAGATGTTTGCTCCCAAGGAAACTAATAAATTTTGTTGTTGTTGCTAAAGTTATTAGTATTTTTCCTATAATACCCTTGATTATTTATTAAGGGTATAATTAAAAAACAAGTAATTAATGCAACCTTAAGCTATCAAAATGACAAATAAAAATGAACAAATTTCTTCTTAAAAACCGACAAATAAAAAGGATCGGAGGGAGTAATTACCTTCGTAAGTGCTCAAAGAGCCCGGAGGTCTTCCCTGCCTTGGACTGGGGTGCCATCCCCTCACCCTAAATTTTTTGTTACAAAAAAAATTTAATTTATATAATTTTGAAAAATGGTAAACAAGTAACTAACTTCCCGCGTGTTTATTCAGTTATCTGATTAATCTGAACCCTCACCATTTTCCTCCATCTCTGTTTGAACGTGCTACCTTGCGTCGTCGCCGTTTTTGTTTGAGTCAACGAGCAGAACCATCGCTCTCCTCAATCCCTTGCAGCAGCGTCATGTCACCCTCCGCGTTTGACGCCCTCATGTCCGGCACAAGGGCGCTCACAAAGAAGAAACAACCGCCTCCTAAAAGAAAATCTCCCCACTCCGACTTGCTCTCCACTCCCCTCAAAATCCTTAACAACCTCAAAACCCCGAAACCCTGGAAACCACAGCTGAACGGGAACCGTCGAAGAAGCTTCCTCGCAAAGAATCGGCGATCGTCAAACTGAAGAAGCAGGTTTTACTGCTGAAGAAGAATCCGTCGGAGTTCGATCCCAGATCCGTTACTTGGTGGGAGAAAGGGAAACCGGTGCCGTTCGTGTTCCTCTCATTGGTGTTCGACTTAATCAAAGAAGAGAATGGGAGGATTGCTATGACGGACATTGCGTGCAACGTTTTTAGGACTGTGATACACTCTACGCCTGAGGATCTCGTCCTCGCCGTTTATCTCTCTGTTCACAGGATCGCTCCCCCACACCAAGGCTTGGAATGGGAATCGGCAACGATCCCATTGACGAGGTGCTTGCCGATGTCTTTGGTAGGACTAAGAAGCTGTCGAAGGTAATTGGTTCTATTGGTTTGTTCGTTCTTCACACAATACAATCAACTACGTTACTTGTACACCCAAAATTTGACATCCAGCGACACCTGGTATAATGACGTACAAAAGTTTAGTTAATTCAGTTCAGTAGATAGTTAAAGATGAATTGTATCCATTAACCAAATATTTGCATTATTAACCATTCACTGATTAACTGTCTAATAAACCGAATTAACTAAACCTTTGCACGTCATTAAACAGGTGTCGCTGGGATGTCAAATTTTGGGTGTCCACAAATCATTTCTGCAATACAATACCCGTTCCCATGTCGTATTCACATACTTTTGTTCGTTACTTGGTGGCAGGATAAAGGAGACTTGGGCAAAGTTGCCCAAGCTAGACGTTTGACTCAACCTATGCTATAGAAGCCTGATGCATTGACTATTAGGAAGGTTATCAAAACCTTTCGCCTTATTGCTGAGGTAAATTTTTTATTCTCAAGATGAAACTGATTTATTTATGCCCCCACTATTTTAGTGTTGTTTGGAACAATTGTTTGTTGAGAGCTAGAGTTTGCAACCAATTTGTGTGCTTATTTATAATTGCGTACAGGAATCTGGAATAAAGAGTCATGAGAAGAAAAAGAATCATATAAGGTCACTTATTCTTGCTGCAACTGACTGCGAACATTTATATTTAATCGGTTGGCTAAAGGTGGGTGTTTGTTAATTACCTTTTATGAAATCGTACTTTTATTGACATAATCTGGTGGGTGTTTGTTAATTACCCCTTGGGGTTTGTTTTCTAGAATAATTTGCAGATTGGATGTGCTGAGCAAACCTTCTTAGCTGCATTGGGCCAAGCTGCAGTGGACACTGAAGAACATTCACAACCACCTCCTGGAGTCCAGTCTCCTTTAGAAGAGGTAAGCCATCTGATTGGGATTGGGAAATACGGTATAGAGTGAATTAGTTCAAGTGACTCATTCTTGTGAGGATGGGTTGAATGGCAATATTAGCTGTATTGAGACAGGTATCAATAGAAGAAAAATCAGAGGAAGTGCCAGCTCACCCCAGCTCACCCGAGTAGTTAGTTACCTGTCATATAGTTAGTTAAGCTGTGTTTCATTTACATTTTCATTTCATGTAATTTGACTTTCCTTTCCTTTTCTTTCATTCCTGTATAAATACCCTGCAACTACCAGTTATCAAGTAATGAGAATCAGTTACATTTCTCCTCTCATTCTGTTTCATTTCGTGACATAAAGGTTGATGTTTGCACATTTGCTTTTGATTTGTTGTATCTGTTGTCTCGAATATCAATTAGTCGTGGATCGGCTAACTTTCACAACGATGATTCCATTTTCTTCAAGCGATTACGCCAAGGAAGGAACTCTGTTCCTTAGCTATGGGTTCCTTAACTCACTCCAGAAAGGTTTAAGTCGATGAACTAAAGTAAAAACTGGGACATAAAGGTAAACTAAAATGCGGATAAAAGCTTGAGCGAAAAAATATAAGTTGTTTGATTGATTGATTATTCCATCTCAAAGTATGTACAACTGGGTATTTATAGTAGCAACTAAGAACTATCCCTATCTGCCACGTTCAGTTGGCTAACACTGATACATTCCTAGTTGGCAGTTATTCGGCTGAGTCGTGCCATGCTCCATTAACCACGATCCTAAAAACTAGGCGCATTAGTGCATTGTGGCCACATCCCTTCAACCAACGGTCCTCTATGTGCAAAGATCTCCTCAGATTCCCTCGCTCAGCTCCTAAAACCATGGGGAACAATCTTAATCAGTTTTTTCTTGGATATTTAATTAATTCAAAATTACTCCCACGTCACTCGACTCGTGGAGCAAGAATCTGATCCCATACGTGACTCCATGCTATCCCCATGGGCCTGAATATCTTCCTTGAAGCCCAATCAGTCCAAGGCCCATGTATAGCTTCCAGTTTCCTGCTTTCGAACCTATCAGCTGACACGCCATATCGACTGGTAGGAACATCGGCTGATGAGAAATCGACTATTTGATCTATTCGACTGGGACTAGCTTCGGCTGGTTCTGATGAATATTTTGGGTGTAAACAATTGCCCCCTACGCTGTCTCAGCCGTAACATCCTAGGTTTAGGCTGGGGCGGCGTAATGATTCAAGTTAAATCACCTTTTTAAATCATAAATGCGAGGTCATCCATTAACAACAACTTTTTGAATCGTGTAACGGCTAATCCTCATCCATCCAATTTATTCGCCTTTAAATCCCACTATCAGTGATTTACTTTTCCTTTAAATACTCATCAGTCGAATTACCTCTTACGCTTACTTTCAGCCCTAACTCTTGTAGCTTTCACCATCTCCAACCTCTTCATCTTTCACCTAGCAATCAGACCCACCATGTCTTCTGATTCTCAAAACCAATCTCACGCGTATGATGGCGAACAATCTTCTTCCTTTGGATCGTGATTTGGCGGTGCTGAGCGCTCAGAAGACAGGCTTAGACAAAGATCTTGAGACTAGCCGCGCTGGGTTAGCCGAGGCCAAGCAATCTTGGCACTCTTTCAAGCATCAGCTAGAGGAGGTTAGGAAACAGGAAGCTATAGTAGCAGCCGATCCTTCAACCATTCAGCAAAGCGATCCTGAAGATGTTGTTGTTTCCCCAGTGGAGGCATTAGCTGAAGTGCCAGCAGCAGAACCTATCCCAGATATAGCTGAAGCTTCGGCTATGACTGATGTTCCTGCATCGTCAGCCGATCCAGGTCCTGCCCAGGTTGAGGAAAAATCAAGTGAGGCTCCTGAGGCGGCAGTTTCCTAGTTTCACATTTAAACTTTTGTAATTTTGGCTAGGTGGCTAGCCTGTGGTCACCACAAAAAATTTTGCTTTTATGCTAATGCACTTGCTTTTAATTCTCCAATATGCCTTCCCACATAGTGGGGTAATATCTCTTGAGGTATTTTCCATTGATGCTTCTATTTAGTTCTTCGCCTTGCATGTTGACTAGCCGATAAGCACCACCATGATAAGCTTTGCTAACAATGAATGGCCCTTCCCAATTTGGTGACCATTTCCCAAATTTAGGATCCTTGATCCCAACAGGTAGTATGGTTTTCCAAACCAGGTCTCCTTCAACAAACCTTTTTGGCTTCACACGCTTGTTGTAAGCCCTAGCCATCTTTTGCTTGCTATGCTCAATCTGATCTAAGGCCATGAGTCGATCTTCGTCAACCGAATCTAATTCCATTAACATGGCCTGTTGATATTCATCCAGGCTCAGCAGGTTTTGCTTTGCTACTCTTAGTGAAGTCACGTTTATTTCTAAGGGTAACACTGCATTTTGGCCATATGTTAGCCGATACGGAGTAAATCCAGTCGCACTACACTTGGAGTTCCTCACGGCCCACAATGCCTCATTCAATGTTTCATGCCATTTCCTTGGCTTATCCTCAATGTTCTTTTTGATTATATCAATAAGAACTTTGTTGGTGGCCTCAGCTTGCCCATTGGCTTGAGCATAATAAGGGGATGAGTGAATTAACTTAATCCCAAATTGTTGTGCGAAGGCCACCACTTTCTCCCCAGTGAACATAGTGCCTTGATCTGTGGTGATGGTTTCAGGTATTCCAAATCTATATATGATTTGGCATTGTATAAACCTAATCACCTCCTCCTGAGTCACATTCACCATTGGCTGGGCTTCTACCCACTTGGTGAAGTAGTCAGTCGTAACTATGATAAACGCATGCCTCTTGGACAAAGGTGGATAGATTTTGCCTATTAAATCCATTGCCCATCCCCTGAATGGCCAAGGTTTTATCACTGGGTGGAGGTTTTCGGCTGGAACCCTTTGAATTGGACCATGCAGCTGACACGCCTCACATCCTTTGGCGTATTGATAACAATCAGCTGTGATGGTAGGCCAATAATATCCATGTCGGTATATTAGCCATTTCATCGTGGGTCCAGCCCTGTGAGATCCACAGATTCCTTCATGTACTTCCCCCATTACCTTCATGGATTCCTCTTTATCAATACACTTGAGTAGCACTCCATTGATGGCTCTCCTGTAAACTTCATTATCTACCAATACGTATTTGAGTGCTTTCTGCTTGAGTTTGAAGTCAGTACTGCTTGAAGGATCTTTAAGATAGTCGATTAACTCTTGTTTCCAAGAGTCGATCGCTCCTATTGGTGCACACTCCCAGATTGGGTACTCTTCATGTTTTACTTTGACTATCATGTCTTTATCCCCTGAGGCCTGTTGAGCCAAATCATTAGCCTCTTCATTCTCTTCTCTAGGAATGTGATGTACTACTGCATCAGCAAACAAGCGAAGTAGCTTGCTAGCCGTTTCATAGCATTCTTTCAAGTTAGGGTTATTGCATCTATACTCCCCAGTTAGCTGTTTTACTACCAACTGTGAATCTCCCATGACTTGAACATAATTTGTTTTCATGGCTGCCAGGATCTTAAGCCCTAAAATCAAAGCTTCGTATTCTGCCTGATTATTAGAATACCCAAGATCCAGCTGACACATGAATTTCTAACTTTTCCCAGTTGGATCAGTGATGGTGATGCCAGCACCTACCCCTTTTTGGGTTCGTGACCCATCAAATATCAGCACCCAAGGTTTCAAGTTAATACATGCAACGTGTTCGGCTAATGGGTCTTTGACTTCAACACAAGGGTGTTGAGCCAGAAAATCGGCTACCGCCTGGCCTTTCATTGCTCTTAATGGAACGTATTTTAGCGCGAAAGCATTTAACTTAATGGCCCACTTCATCAGTCGACCCTGTAAGACAGGCCTATTAAGTAAATACCTAATAATATCAATTTTGCACAAAACCAATATTTCCTTAGGCAACAAATAATATTCGAGTTTTGTACAAGCATAGAACAATGATAAACATAATTTCTCAATAGGGGTGTATCTGGTTTCTGCATCATTCAAGGTGCGGCTGAGATATTATACAGCTCTTTCAATTCCATCATCAGCATCCTGCGCCAGCAAGCAGCCGATTGACTCTTCTTCAGCAGCTATATACAATTTGAGTGGCCTTCCTGACACTGGAGGTGTTAGCATGGGAGGTTTGGCCAACGCTTGCTTAATTTGGTCAAAGGCCTGTTGTTGCTCCTTCCCCCATACCATATCCTCCGTATCTTTTAATTTCAACAAGGGGGAAAAAGCCTTCATTTTTCCAGCCGAATTGGCTATGAACCTTCTTAGGAAATTGATCTTGCCAATCAAACTTTGCAGCTCCTTCTTATTCCTAGGAGGTCTGGCTTCCAAGATAGCTTTCACCTTGTTCTTGTCTACTTCTATTCCTTGATGGTGGACCAAAAATCCTAGGAAATTGCCAGCTGCCACTCCAAAAGCACATTTCGCACGCATCCTTTTCAGGGCCTGCTCTAGATCGACTAGATGGCTTTCAAAATCCTCAGACTTGACAACCACGTCATCTATGTATACTTCCATGGTTTTGCCGATCAAGTCATGGAAGATGGAGTTCATGGCCCTTTGATAAGTGGCTCCTGCATTCTTGAGCCCAAAAGGCATGGCCACCCATTCGTAAATCCCCAATGCTCCTGGGCACCTGAAGGCTGTCTTGTGAGTATCTTCTTTTGCTAGAAAGATCTGGTTATACCCTGAGTACCCATCCATAAAGGTGAGAATGCCATGCGTAGCTGCCGCATCGACTAACATGTCAGCCACAGGCATAACATTCTCATCCTTTGGAGTGGCCAAGTTCAAGTTCCTGTAATCTATACATACTCTTATCTGGCCATTCTTCTTGACGACAGGGACTATATTAGATAGCCATTCAACGTGCCTGGCCGTTCTTATAAAGCCCGCCTTGATGGCCTTTCAATTTCGGCTTTAATTTGGGGCATCGGTGGGGATTGAACTGCGAGCGCTGCTTGAACGGTTTGTATCCTGCTTTGATAGGCAACCTGTGTTCCACCAACCTTCTCGCCAAACCAGGCATTTCGAAGTAATTCCAGGCAAAGCAATCTTTGTACCGCTGGATTAATTCGACTATCTTACCCCGTTTGTCTTCCTCAAGCAATCCGCTCACCTTCACGATTCTGGGTTGTTCTGGCGTACCCAAATCGATCTCAATTAAAGGATCTTCTGCCTCAAACGCAGGAGCCATCTTATAAAGAGGGGAGTCCAATTCCATAGGCTTGGCTGCACACACCTCATCAGGCTTAGCTGCCGCTCCTTTCTCCCTGGAGAGTAGTACCTCCTCTTCCTCAGCAATGTCATAATCTTCCATCATGGCATCCATCGCTTTGGATTCGGCCTTAAAGATTTCTAGCCGACCCAACAGGTCTTCGAGTACCTGGGATGCCCTACTCATGAGTTATCTGCTCATTGGGCCGTGGTTCGGCCTGAGATCTTAACTTGAACCCCTCATTAGTAAGGTTGCATGCTTTCCATACCCCTTCCTCATAATCCTCTGGGATGGCAATAGGCCCTAGGTGTGGGGAATAGAACAGGGCTTCCAACATTTTTACCTCGGTAGAAAGGGTTCTTATACGCTTGATTGTCTCCACGTTGTCTCGACCCAAAACATGAGCTTCGATGAAGAGTAGGCGGGACACACCGACTTGTATGAATCAGTCCGCTTCCCGAGAATCACGCTATAGGAAGGTTTGCCATCAACCACGAAGAAAGCTGCTTTGATGGTCTTGGGGCCTACCGTGACTTCAGCTATCAAGACTCCAAGTGCCCTGGAAGGTTCCCCCAGGAAGTTGGACATTTTCATGTTGGTGGGAACTAGGTCCTCAAGATTTTTTCCCAGTTTTCTCATGGTTGTCACAGGCATGACATTTAGCACAGCCCCTCCATCCACGAAGACCCTTCCAAAAATCTTCCCATAAATATAGGCCCTGATGTAAAGGGGCTTCAAATGTTTCATCATCTCTTCTGTAGGTTTCTCAAAGACTACCTTGGTGACCTCATCAGCCGGTGTATCGGTTAACGTGGCCCAATCTGCTTCTTCAGCAAACACGTCCCCCTCCAAACCTCCTGGTTGTGGGCTGTTTGCCCAGAATTCTTCTGGGAATAAGCTGATAGCCTCTATCTCAGCCAGTAGGCCATCAGTCTCTTCATTGAACAGGAGATCCAACAAGGAGTCTTCCATGATGTCATCTTGTTCCCAGTGCATCTCTGGGATCACTGAACCTTCTACAGTGATCGCCTCTTCATCTACATCGACTGCGGTGATCAGACCCTCTGCTTCAGGGACAGGTTCCTGTTCAGTAGTTGGCTCTACATTTTTGGGCGCTTCTTCTTTCCCAGCCTGTTCAGCTTCTAACTTCAGGAAAGCCTTATCCAATGCTTCACTAACAGTTTCTAAGGGGATCTCCCTCGTCTCGCTATTCTTTACCTCGGCTATCATCTGCAGAGTTTGTTTCATCCTCTGGACAGACCTCATTCTCTGCATCCTTCTCTTTTGGGTTCTTGTCAGCACGGCTGGTATTGCCTTTTTGTCATTGGCATACTTATTCAAGAACCAGTGTCCTTCTGTGACATTAGCCGGGGGTTTCAGCATTCTCTGTGTTTTTAACTTCTCATCATTCCTCACTGTTATCTTTAGGGAGGACATTCCTCCTTCTACAGTGAACTCGGCTATCCTTCTCTTATCACAGGAATAGGCTCCTCATCAATCCTGGGTAAAGATAGCCTACCACTTTCTCTAATGGTTGGCCGATCTTGCCCCCCAGTTTTTTCGATAGGTGCCTTGCCTTTCTCTTTGTCAGGATTCCCTGTTGGGGCCTGGCAGTGTGTAATGTAGTGTTTCACCAATTCCTGGGTGAGCCTACCTGGTTTGGGTGGCTTGCCCCCCTTCATAGGTCTTGCTTCTGGTTGGGGGTTTCCCAGTCTGTCAAAGACAGAAACCCTGGCATCTTGAGGTCCCAGTCGATCGATATGGGTTGAATCGGCTGGTCCCTTTTTTGGCCTCCAGACTTGTTGCACGGATATCCTGTGCTTGTGGCTGGGCCCTTCGTCATCAAATCCTGAGAATGAGAGCATACCTATCCCAAGGGCAGGGAAAGGATCAGTATCCACCGTCATTTCTGCGATTCCTTTGTCTGCAAGCTTGAACCTCCCCTCCTTTATCCCCTTCTGAATGGCCTTCCTAAAAACCATGCAATTTTGAGTTGCGTGATTATAAGAATTGTGCCACTTGCAGTATTTCTTGTCCTTTAACTCCTCAGCAGGTGGGATTTTGTGCCCATCCAACAGCCGAATTTGCTTATCCTTAAGCAAGTAGTCAAAGATCTGGTCTGCCTTGGAGATATCGAAGGAGTATTCTGTCTTGCCATCTCCTGAACTTGGCTCTTTTCCTTTGGCAGCTCTTAGGGCAGGGCAAGTATAACCTTTACCCTTGACTATTTCGGCTGCCATGATGTCTGCCGTGGAATCGGCTGAATCATCATCAGAGTCCTCAGCTTCTACAATGGATACCAACTGAGGGCCTCTCCCCCTACTGGCTCGCCTCTTTTCTTTCTCCTGGATAAATTGCTCAATGCGAGTAGCCCTTGAGACTAACTGGTTCATGTCAGTGCAAGCTTGGCCGACTAGCTTTTCCTTGAGTTGGGGATGCATGCTGCTAATGGCCATGGCTGCATATTCTGCCTCAGGGAACTGCACTGAACATTTCCCAGCCATTTTCCTGAACCTCTCCACAAAATCAGCAGCCGATTCATCTACCTGTTGCCTCAGGTTCATGAGATCACCTTGATAACTTGAGGTTGGGGCCAGTAGAATCTGTCATGGAAGCACCTCTCCATATCTGACCATGTTTGTATAGAATTAGGTGGTAGAGAGGAATACCATGTAAAGTCATTAGGTAAGTAATGAGGAACAGTGCAATTTGGGGTACTCATTCTGGTTCCCTTCACCACATTAGGCGATAAACACCTTTACATGCTCCATAGTCGATTTGCCATCTTCCCAGGAGAAAGTAGCGAAATCGAGTCTTATATCCCTAAGCGGAAGGTACCAATCTATCCACCCACTCGAGGTATGGTTTCTGTAGATTGGGCGATCCAAGGGCTTCAATTTTACACCAAAGTATTTCTTGATGGTGTCTGCAATGATGGCTGGGTCTAGCGGTGTGAACCCACTGGCCTTACTTCTCCCGGTTAGGGCGGTAGTTTGTGGTTCTTGTCTCCAAGTTGGGGATGTGCCTGGAAACTTGTTACGGAGGATTGGGGTAGCCTGGTTGATTAAACGATGGAGGTGGGTAAACTCCCCATGGCTGCTCCATGTTCGCCTCACCAGGTGCCCTGTATTGAGTTCCAGGCACACTTGTGTTAAATGGTAGAGGTGGGATCTGTCCCCATGACTGCTCTGCCATCAAACCAGGTGCCTTGGAGGAGTTGACCCCATTTGAGCGCCTGCAGATACGTCAGGATAGGATGGGTAGAATGGAAGATTAGCCGATACAGGTGGAACATAGTTCCATGGCTGCTGGCCCGCATATCCCCCAGGTGGTCTTATACCGCCCAATCCTGTACCAAGAGTTTTCCCAGGTGTCTTTGTGGGTTAGTCGCTACCGCAATGAGAACCATAAGGCTGAGCACATGGCATAGCTTGCGGCATACCAATTGGTCCCACTGCACCCAGTGGCCTCCTAGCCATCTGCACCTGTCCAAAATGAAGATTAGCCTGGTTGTTCTCATCATTCGCCACCTGTTGCCCTCCAGTGTTCAACGTGGCAAAAGCACCATGCTGGGAATTAATTGGATTAGAAGGTACATGTCCTATATTCGGGTGAACCTGAGTAGGTCCGGCCTGAATGTAGGTAAATTTGAACTTCTTTGTGCACTGCACGAGTCATGTTAATTTGAACCTGAATTGGTCACTTTGAGCCGCACTCGATTTGGATGACGAGTCCTGCTGGGTAGGGTACCCCACTTGCGTTGGGATAGCAGAATTGATAGAGCCTTCACTTGCATGAGCCCTCCTGGCCTCTATCTCCCTGGCTTGCTGCACTTCGTTACGTACCATGGGTTTCACAATATCGGCCAATTGTTGTGACACTTGGTACATGATATCATTGATTCCCAAATCGAGTTGTTGGCGTATAAGCGAAGTGGTCATCACCACCGGTCTCATTGAGCTCGTTGGGTTGAGTTTCGACCTCTATCTCCGCTTGTACTTGCTCTGTTTGGTCGAACATTGCTTCCCGCGGGATGGGCTTCCTTCAGCAGGTTTTACGGGATTGCTCTTTGCCGTCATATTGCTCAAACTCTTGCCCGACGCAAGTGCATACGCCATCGTAATCGACTGGGGATTGAGCGTGTTGATCCGTTCACCTTTGGTCCCACTGGGCGTGCCAATTTTGTTGTCTCAAATATCAATTAGCCGTGGATCGGCTAACTTTCACAACGATGATTCCATTTTCTTCAAGCGATTACGCCAAGGAAGGAACTCTGTTCCTTAGCTATGGGTTCCTTAACTCACTCCAGAAGGTTTAAGTCGATGAACTAAAGTAAAAACTGGGACATAAAGGTAAACTAAAATGCGGATAAAAGCTTGAGCAAAAAAATATAAGTTGTTTGATTGATTGATTATTCCATCTCAAAGTATGTACAACTGGGTATTTATAGTAGCAACTAAGAACTATCCCTATCTGCCACGTTCAGTTGGCTAACACTGATACATTCCTAGTTGGCAGTTATTCGGCTGAGTCGTGCCATGCTCCACTAACCACGATCCTAAAAACTAGGCGCATTAGTGCATTGTGGCCACGTCCCTTCAACCAACGGTCCTCTATGTGCAAAGATCTCCTCAGATTCCCTCGCTCAGCTCCTAAAACCATGGGGAACAATCTTAATCAGTTTTTTCTTGGATATTTAATTAATTCAAAATTACTCCCACGTCACTCGACTCGTGGAGCAAGAATCTGATCCCATACATGACTCCATGCTATCCCCATGGGCCTGAATATCTTCCTTGAAGCCCAATCAGTCCAAGGCCCATGTATAGCTTCCAGTTTCCTTCTTTCGAACCTATCAGCTGACACGCCATATCGACTGGTAGGAACATCGGCTGATGAGTAATCGGCTATTTGATCTATTCGACTGGGACTAGCTTCAGCTGGTTCTGATGAATATTTTGGGTGTAAACAGTATCTTAATGGCCAAGCACTCCTTCAGGAAAACCTGAAAATTCGTAGAGAGGTAACTCTTATCTTTGCCCTACCAATAGTTTCACTTTATTGTTTTCTTTGTTAAGTAGTTAAGCCCGTGATAGAATTGGCTGGAAGGTAGAAACGTAGAAGAAGTTGTTCAACATTATAGGTGTCCACACAAATGTAAGAGGAGCTGTGTTGGATTTGAAGGCTAGAAGGAGGAGAAGTCAAAGTAGTTAGGATGTACTAGGTCAGTTAGTTTATTGAGTTAAAGGAGACTCAAATAGATAAATAGGGGTGTTCGAAGATATGCGAATATCCTATAGTATCTTGATCTATGTAGTCAAAGGCGGATATTGGCCGACCCCCCAAAACACTATAGTGGTATAGTGGACAATGGTATGGTCGCTATGTGGAAGTTTAGGGAAACAATACAAGCAATTTATACCATAACCTCACAAATATAAAAGCTCAAAAATATAAGAAAACACAAAATTAAAGACATATTCATAACTAACAATCAAAATTAACTAACAATCAAAATTTATTGTTACCAATATTCAAACCAAATATAAAGAAAATAAGTCTTAGCCTCGAAGGCTTAAAATAACTCATCTAAGCCGTTAAAATAATGAGTTCTTGTTGGGTTTCCTATAAATAGAGGCTAATCGATTGGTACATCCAAAATCCTCAAGTAAAAAAAGAATGTTGAGAAGAGAGTGTAAGTTCCTCTAAATGTGGTGTTTTTTTTTTCTATTGCCTTATTTTACAATCCACTTGTTCTTATTGCTTACTCATTTTTCGCTTGTTGTGCAACCATCATGATAACTCTGCCTTGCTACAATTCAAGAACTCGTTAGCTAGCAAGTTTTGGTTTTGCGGAGTTATTGCTTGGCATTGGTTTTGTCTCAGTTGCAATTTGACATTGGTTTTGTTTCAATTGCAGTTTGGCACCATATTTTGTGTCAGTCGTGGTTTAGCACCCTTTTTGTCCAACTTTCAGACTAGTCGTAACATTTGTCCTCTTTGGGTCTGAGTTCTTGTTCCAGATGTGATTTGGACCTATCGACTTTCAATATTAAATTATATTATTTTTTATTTTTCTCTTTCAGAGTATCTAATTTTAACAACCTTAAAGCTTGAGGGGGGATGTTAGAAGATATGAGAATATCGTATAATATCTTGATATTATTTTATAGTATGTATCTTAGATTCTCTTATACGACCAGTTTATTATCTTAGAATATGTCTCAAGAATAGTTTCCATATTACTTAATTATCATCATGATTTATTTTCCTATATAGTTAGGATTTGGAGTCCTGCATTAGTGTAAATAAGGGTTGGTGTCTAGTCTTTTTGTATAATTGTATCAATCATAAAATCATCCTTAAGTCAAAGTCTTTATGATTTCTCTCCTCTCTCTTTATCTAAAAGCCTATGACTTCAACAAGGGGAAATAGTAAAGAGGAGGCATTGATGAAATAGTATTTTGGAGAGAACCGAGCAAGAGCTCTAGTGAGAAAGGGATACCATTGGGTCAGTACATCTGGCCACACTGCTACCGTCATCTCCGGCTGTACTACAGTCACCCTCTGACCGCGCTACAACTTTTTGGACGCCACTATAGTCATAAGAAAGTATTATTGTAACAAGGGTTAGTGACTAGTCTTTTTATATAATTGTATCAATCATATCATCCTTAAATCAAAGTCTTTATTCTTTCTCCCCTCAGGAGGCATTGAGGAAATAGTATTTTGGATAGAACCGAGCAAGAGCTCTAGTGAGAAGGGGATACCCTTGGGCTAGTACATCCGGCCACACTGCTATCATCATCTCTGGCTGTACTACAGTCACCCTTCGACCGCGTTACAACTTTTAGGACACCACTATCGTCATAAGAAGGTATTCTTGTAACAAGCTTAAAACTTAGTAAGCTTTAGCTTGAGGGGAAGTATTAGAATCTTAGTCATGTACACATCATCCTTACATATCAATTAGGATTAGAATTGTATCAATTAGGATTAGAATTAGCAATTAATATTTATTGTATTTATTACAATCCTATTATAAATACAACCTAGTGTGATCTGATTTATACACACAAAAATCATAGAATTCACAAATTCAACAGTATGAGGCAGGAGCTGGGAAGGGGATTGTAATTGTTGGCTTTGGGCCAGCATTGTGTGGGCAATGCCTAGGTGGGTTCAGTGTTGTTAATCGCGGATCGCGAAAAATAGCAATGACTCAAAAATCCGCTATGTGAAATAGCGGATCGCGTAGCAGGCAAATAGCGGAAGTCAAATAGCAGGTGGAATAAATAAAATTATATGTAAAAAGTGACATAATATTTAACTCAAAAACTCAATTATTCTACACAAGATTTGAAATGACATAATAAAATTAACTCAAAAGATTGAATACCCAATTGTTCAAAACAAAATACTCTAAAGCTCAATTGAAACATAAAATTAACTCAAAACAGTGAACATAAAAGACAAACAGTGATGGAAACGTAGAGATGCAGAGTTAGGGTCAGCCGCTGTGATCAGTGATCCTTATTCCTTGTGACCCCAGAGCATGTTTGTGAAAGGAGACTAGTGGAAGGGTTTACATATAGGAGTGGAGAGAATTAATCCTTGATCGTTGAGTAGTGGAATGGTTTGATATACTTTGATTGATCCTTGCTTTTTATGTTTTCAAAGAGTCCATGTGCAGTGCACATGATGCCTCTTTAGTTTTTCTTTTCAAAAAAAATTGTCTATTGCATTTATTACATGCAGTATTTAAGGGTTTTAAAAGAGTAAACTGAGTCTTGTGCCTGACTCTTCGATTTTTTCAAAAAACAAAACAGAACAACCACTAAATTCCGCTATGCCCGCGATGGAATGTGTGGTAAATAACGGCATAGCGGCCGCTATAGCGATAGTAGCGAAATCCCAATAGCGTAGCGGTTTTCATAGCGGAGAGGCCAAAATCTGCTACGCAATAGCGCTATTTGATAACACTGGGTGGGTTGCAGTCTAATTGAATTGCATTGCTTGGGTTGACGTAGATAAGTTGAAAAGGTTGTCACTGTCCGATGACTAGATCTTATGGCGTTTTGGTTAGTACTGGATCCAATATTTGTTACAAATGGAAATGCAATAAGTTCTAGCTGCAGAACACTAGAGATTGGTTCTTAAAGATTTTTCAGTTTGCTAGTGCGGCAGGCCAATTGAATCTCTTTTATACTGTTTATCATCAAATGTTAATGTTCAAAAACAATTACTCATTGAATATCATGTACTGTTTATATAAGAAAAAACTGTATATTGATGAGGGCCTAGTTTTCTCTCTGCAGCATCTCTATGCCTCTTTTGAGGAGGAATCAGGATTTTTAAGCCAGTGACATCCAATATTTCACTTAGATCTGAATAATGCTAGGCCCTTGGGGGATTTTCTGTATACTGCTATTGTAAACCTCTAGCTCAAAGCGGTCTGAAATGAATTTGTGACATGTTGTATTGTAGGAGTCTATGGTTCCTTTCTCCTTGCTTGCTATGACAAAAATAGAGGAGAATTTCAAACTATTTGTAAAGTTTTCATGTTGTCAAGTCACTACTGAGTTCTTTTGCATATTAAACTTAATTATCTCTCATAATCTTCATGTTACGGTGGGTAGGAACTAAATTATCTGATGAAACGCTTAAAGAATTTTCTGCTTGCCTCCGCTCTAAACTGATTCCCGGTCCAAAGGTCCATTCCTCTTGTTCCTCTTTGAACCTTTGAAGTCCTGCTCAATATTTTATGAACTTACTGGAAATGCTCCTTGATTTCAGGCATACTATCGACATGCAAAAAAAATCAAACCTGATGTGTGTGTGTGTGTGTTTTTTTTTATAGGCAAATATTAGTATGTTAGTCGTTAGATAATGCAAATAGTTTATGCCATAAATAATTCAGAGTAATATATTAAAGTTTGAAAACATAAAAGACATAAACGAAAACTTACAAAGGACTTCAAAGACTTCTTACAAAGGACTTAAGAAATGACAATGGTATTGCACGATAATCAGTAATGCCACGAAAGTTCCCTTTTATAGATGAAAGGGATACACTTCTTTTACAATAATGTCTCTAACATTGGATTCTAAAATTAATACGACAAAATACTTTTTTGAAAGTCTAAAAATGAACAGTAAAACCCACAACTTTTCAGAAAATAATACACATCTTTACAAAAGCAAATACATAATTGTCAAAAAGGAAATAGTAATTCTGATCGAGACAAAATACTAAGCAATGCATGCTGAGAACTTTTCTAAGTCTTGAAAGTAATAGTAACTTCACGTGCACATCATGCTCATCAATAATGATGCTTCAGAATAATACTTTTCTAAAATAATGACTTTAAGTCTAGACTCCACTAATACCATAACAATCATCTTTATTGGCTGGTGTGTAGCTGCCTGAAGAGCCAACTTCATCCTTATCTTCTGATTCTGATAATGCTGAACATAATTTTTTTAAGAATTCTTTTCTATTACTAGAAGAGGACAATTCTGCCATAAGCTTTGACTTCTCAGCCAAGAATAATGCTTCATTGTCTTGTTCTTTGGATTTAATCAAATATTTCGGATTTTTCCGGAACCATCCATTCAACCTTACAGGAGAAAGTAATTCAGGGCTAAATTTATTCCACCATTTAATCATGATAATTCTTGTTGTAACATCCCAATTTTTATGAAAATTATTTTATAGTTTCCGATTACTTGAAAATAGATCATGGAGATTGATCACCTCAATGGTTTGTTAAAAGTACGAAGAACAACAAAGATTTATTGTAAACAATTTACTGTTTTAGCGATTAATTCAGATTAAGAGACAGTGTAGACGTATACTGTTTTTAATATGAATTATTATCGAAAAATGTGAACGATTGTTGTTTGATTAAAGAAAATTATTTTATTGATAGAGAAATAATTTTCAGGATTTAATAAATATTTTTAAGTCATAGTTTAGATTTTTATTGTCGACGCTTATAAGTTCTATAAACCAGATGCTTTACCCAACTCTTGGTCCAAGCTTATTTGGAGGCGTTCCATTCCTCCATCTAAGTCTTTTTGTACTTGGAGGTTAATTCATAACAGGCTTCCCACTGATGAGCACCTAATCGGGGTTGGCTCCGTCCATCCTTCTATGTGCTCTCTTTGTAACCAGGCGACTGAAACTTCTTCTCATCTGTTTCTGAGTTGCTCATATGCCCAGTGCCTCTGGTCCTGGATGTCTGATGTTTTTGGCCACAGCATTAACACCATCTCGGTCCCCTCCGTTCTCGACTATTGTAATCGCAGCTGGAGTTCTCAAGCTTTGGACTTAGTTGTTGCTTGTATCACCACTATCATCTGGGGTATTTGGAAGAGCCGTAACATGGCCAGATTTGAGAATTCTTTTGTTCCCGTCCGGGTTGCCATCCGCACCATTAGTTACTTTGGTGGGACAAAATAGTAAGGGTACTGCTTTTGATTCTGAAGTTAAATTCCTTAGCTTCTTTGGTGTGCAGCGTCGTCTGCCTTGTGCTCCAGTCATCAGGGCTGTTTCGTGGTCTCCTCCTCTTGGTGGTTGGGTAAAGTGTAATACTGATGGCTCTGCTTTTGGCTCTTCTGGCTTATCTGCCTGTGGGGGCATTTTTCGTGATAGCAGCGCAGCTGTGTTGGGATGCTTTGCGAAGCCTCTTGGATCCCTGGATGCTCTTCAGGCGGAATTCATCGGTGCTATGGTAGCTATTGAGATTGCTCATTCCAAAGGTTGGCGTAGGCTCTGGCTTGAATGTGACTCCTTAGTTGTTCTTCAAGCCTTCAATAATTCTTCCGTCATCCCCTGGTTTCTTCGTAACAGATGGCATAATTGTATGGCCCTCACCTCTTCCATGCGATTAGTCCACTCGCATATCTACAGGAGGGAATGCTTGTGCGGATAAGCTGCCCAAATTCGGGACCTCTCAGGCGGACTTTATTTGGTGGAATAACATTCCTTCTTTTATTGCGGTTGAGTTTTTTAACAATAGGTTTGGCTTTTCTGCCTATAGATTTGCTTAGTTATTTGTTTGGTTCTTTTACCCTTGTATTTGGGGTTTCCTTTGTTACTTTCTTTTTCTTTGCTTGGGGTTTTTGGTGTAGTCCCCCCATGTTCTTTCTGTATTCTGTTTGCCATTTTTTCTATAATAACAGGGAGGATCACTCTTTTTCCTTCTAGATGTTTTTTCCCTAAGGAGGGTTTTGCATCAGAAGGTTTTAATGAGGCTCCTTTCCTTCATTTAAAAAAAAAAAATTGTCTGTTTTATGTCATATTTAATATGACTATTATTTTAAAGATTTTGTCTTGATAATTTTATTGTTTGATTAATTTCTATATGATAAGAGAAATTGAAATTAGTGATCCTCACTAATTTACAGTTTTTATTACGCTGCGAGAATTTTATCGAATTCTGCCGTAACTAGGCTATTGTGTGTGTTTCTAACTGAAACATGCCCAAACATGATCCAAATTTTATAAAATTTAAGATCTTAGCATTTTCCAATATTTAGGATTTATTGTAATTTTTCTAGAATTTTTGGGCATCAGAAAATATTTAGTGTATTTTCTATGGCTAGAGACTGCCTAATTGCGACGTTTCGGTTCGTATTTTGAGAAAACGAGATACGTGGGTACTTTTCTTATGCCGCGAGGAATATTTGTGATTTTTGGGTGTGGGGTTATAATTAGAATTATTTTTGGGAGTTTTTAGTATTAAAACCTAATATACGCGTAACGTCGTGCACCCGGTTGAGCGAAAACGCGTCGTAGCGAAACCCTGAAATATTTTGAGCAAATGGCTGCCACATATGGACCAATGGTAGGCCAGCCATGTGCTTGTAGCCTACAATTTTGAATGGAGGCTTTTGATTGGCTTAGGAGGTAATGGGTAGTTAGTTTGTTAAGTTAGTTTAGTTAGTTTGTAACTAGTTTGGTTAGTTCCCAACTAAATGAAGAAATTTCTTCCTTCCATGTCCTCAAAAATTTCGTGGCTTATCCTTCCCTTGGCTGCCCCATTTCAGCTCTTCCATTCATGACTTGGAGAGAAAAAAATTCTTGAAAGAGAAAGTGTTGGTTTTGAAGGATTTTGGAGTTAAAGCTTTCACCTTTGCTTCCTTCCTTCTCTATCCTTGTTCTATCAACTCTAATCTTCTTGGTAAGGATCCTAATCCCTTTTCCTTTCTCCATGGCTGCCATGGATGAGTTTTCATGGTATTTGTGTTGTTTCTCATGATTCTAGTTTTGATTCTTAAAGAAAAGTGATGTTTAAGCTTCAATCTTCCATCCTTTCTTCTTAATCCTTGATCCATCACCTCCAAAATTCTTGGTAAGCTTCATACCCATTCTTTTCTCTCTTGAGTTTCATGATATGGGTTTGGTTGGTTTTAGGAATTATTTTTGGGCAAAAGTGTTAGATTTTGCTAGATATGCATGATTAGTCTTAAAGCCCTTTGTTTTCCTCCATGATTAAGCATGATTAGAGTATTTGAAAATTTGGGAACCCTAACTTTGAGACATGGCCGAACCTAGGGGCTGTTTTAAGCTTTGGTTTTGTTTGGTTTTTAGTGTTTTAGAGTTGATTCTTGATGGGTTATACTTGCTAAGTTTGGAAACTAGTCATATATGCATGTTTACAAAGTTTTGAAAAAAATAAATTTGGATTGTTGAGGGGCTGGAACCGTGGCCCATTGAGATAGTTTTGATGATGTTTTTATTTGTTCCTAAGTGTATCAAAGTGATTTGGAAGTTGGTTTTTGATTAGGATTTTAAATCTATAAAGATTTGTAAGTTTAAAGCTTTGAAAAATTGTTTGAAACAAAATGAATTTGGGGCTGTTTTGGGGCTTCCAAAACAGTGGCTTATGATTAAATTTTGGGTGAGTTCTAACTTGTTTTTAAGTGTATTAAAGTGGTGAATAAGTTTGGTTTTGATAAGAAGTTTTGATTGAATGAAGTTTGTAAGATTTTGATGTTAAAAGGTTTGAAAATTTGGAGTTGTTTTGGAGCTTTGGAAATCGTGGCTTCAAGGGTGTTTTGTAACTTATTCTTGACTTGCATTTATGCTTGAAAATAGTTGTAAAAGTGGTTGATGATTTGATTTATCAAAACAATTCAAAGAAGCATGATTTTGGGAAAAGTTTGAGTTTATGTTTCAAGAATTGTTTTGAACTTGTAATAGAATTGTTTCTAAAATTTTGTGACATGTTTTAGTGCTTTGAAAAATGGTTCAAAGTTGGCAAAACACTATTCATTTGGTAAAAACACTATTCCAATTGGTAAATTTTGGTTTAGCTATTTTCTAAGTGTGTAGCTTTTGTAAAAGCTTGAAAACTTGCATGGTTTGAAATTGTTCCATCACATATGACTAAGTGTGATCCAAATAGGTTAAGTTGGAAAGATTTTAGGCCCTTTTTAGGACTAAAATGTGGCTGCCCTAGAGTCATAGGACTTGGGTTTTTGGTTCTAATTTTGTTAAGTTTGTGTTGTTAAGGTTCGTGCTTAGGGTACGCGCGAGGTGCGACTTGACGATGGTTTTGAATTTACCTTGCTTGGATTGTTAAAGCGCCCAAGGTAAGGGAAATTCTTACATAATGAGTTTGGGCTTTTCGCCTTGTGTGTTGTTTGCTTGATCATTGATTGATTGTGTGGTAGTATTTGTAGTATTACTATGTGCTGTTGAGATGTTGTAGCATGAAATGCTGTGTATTGATTTGGCCCTGTGTGGCAAGACTGAATTGTATTGTGTGACTTAAATCATACTTGGTTGATTTAATTGGACTTGAAATTGACGATAATATGTAGTATGTCCTTGGCCCTGTGTGGCATTATGAGTTGTATTGTTTTCCTTGAATCACCTTGGATTTCATTGGAACTTGGTATTGATTTGGAATATGAAAAAAGATTATTGTTGTAATGGATTAATTAACAATGCGTTGATCGACTGCTATTGGTTGACGATTTACATCGGTAAATCTGATGCGATTCCACAAGCCGAATTCTGATTTCGTAAGCAAATTGTTAAGGGCATTTTGAGTTAAAAGTAAGCGTGAGGGTTTTAGTACAACTAGCCAAAGCTTGCAAGGAAATTTCAATGGAATGATAGTAGAGAAAAGAATTTGAAATAAATAGTACAATTTGCGAAAACGGTTGAGTTAAATGATGCGCCTGAGAAATTCTGGCTAGGAAAGACTTGGTAATTAAGAGTGTTCGCACCACCTCTCTTTCCTAGAAATTCTTCCAGTGTGTTATTTAGCACAACTAGGGTTTCAACGACTAGTGTTAAAAAGTATTTTCAGATACATAGGAGTGATATAAGAACTGAGAATGAGATTTCAAAGATCGAGTTTTTGAAAGAATAAGACATAGGGAACCTAGTGTTCCTATTGGGCATATGGGCCATGTGTCCTGTGCTGGGACTTAATGTCCTGTTTGCGTGCACATTTTCTTGATTAAGGATTGAACCTAGTGTTCCGTATGGCGTGCCTAGTATCTCAACCTAAAAATTGAGCCTAGTGTTCCGCATTACGTGCCTAGAGTTCTGATCTAAGATTGGGATTAGCGTTCCACAATTGAACACCCGGACTTTGTGTCCTGTGTTGAACTCTTAGTAAATTGAGATTTGGACATCCACTAAGTTGAGTGAGTGAGGGTTCGTCGATCCGCATTGATTAATTAAAGCATTACTTGGGCGTTCACTACGGTGAACATGCCATATTGTTGAATTTGTTTGGATATCACTTGGGCGTTCACTACGATGAACATGCCATATTATTGAATTTGTTTGGATATCACTTGGGCATTCACTATGGTGAACATGCCATATTGTTGAATTTGTTGGATATCATTCGGGCGTTCACTACAGTGAGCATGCCATATTGTTGAATTTGTTTGGATGCGTACTAACCATTGAGCATCGACACTCGGAGCGTTTGATTGGTCTTAAAGACTTCAAAAGACGAGTTGTCATGTCACTCGTAGCGTTTGATTGGTCGTCTGGACTTCAAAAGCGAGTTGACACTGCATTGCCTAAGTAGAGGCACGCCAAAGTAGTGGCCAGCCAAAGTAGTGGCAAGCCTAAGCAGAGGCTATTTTGTTCGGACGTTGGGAAAGTAGTCCCCGTCATACTGCTGACCTATTAATGCTGCAGGTGTATACACAACTTGCCATACTGCATTGACATACATAGCTAACCGCATTTATGATATGTGATGAATTGTTTGATGAATTGGATATTGTGATGACTTGATCACTTATCTGTTGATAGATTTGCCTGCTCACATGCAATAATTGGATATTGTGATGACTTGATCACTTATCTGTTGATAGATTTGCCTGCTCACATGCAATAGTTTGATATTGTAGTGACTTGATTGTTGATCTGTTGGTTGTGTTGGTTGCTCACATGCAATGGTTGATATTGTAGTGACTTGATTGTTGATCTGTTGGTTGTTTTGTTTGCTCACATGCAATGTTTGATATACCATGCTAATTGTGTGCGGTCTATTAAGTACATATATGTATATAAAAGCATGTTGTTGTATTATATATGTATATATTGTTTGCATGCGACATAGCCTATGATAAACTCGTGGACAAAGGATTTACCCTTGCACTGTTGTTGGATTGGATGTCCTTATGGATGTCACTTCCAGATGGAGTTCAAGATGGGCTGCACTTTGCTTTTCAGGAGCATTGAAGATTGAGCGAGTGGAGGAAGATTCCTCTGAGTACTTCGTGTTTGGTCTTACTGAGCTGTTTCTTAGTAAGAGTTATAGTTGTTGGTCAGCTTAGCTTAGGGTTTTGAAAATTGTTGTGTTGTAATTACTCTTTTCAGAAAACCTCGCCTTAGTACGAAATGATTATGTGATGTGAAGTATTATTTTGTGATGCATTATACTTTGATAATTGCAAAAGTTTGAATTGGCATCATTTAGAAAACTGTAGTACTCTATGTCTCACTTTGAAAAGGGTTTCAAAGGAAAGAAAATGAAAAAAAAATTTACTCCTATTTTTCCATTGCGAAATACATAAGAGTACTCTTTAACTGAAAGCATAAAAGCATCTAATGTTTTCAGCATTAGATTGGGTTGCACAGTAGCACTCCTAAAACGGGGTGTTACACTTGTCATATAGGTAAAAGAATAGTCTTCCCAAAGAGTAGTTTCGTAAGTCCAAGAAGTAATCTAGGAAATTCCAAAACTTGCACAAAAGGCTAATATTTGTATATGTTTCTGAAAGACAGTTTCTTTAATAAAAGCATCTAATGCGGATGTAGCAAACTCTGAAAATATTGAGTAATCTGGTCCATATTCAGAAAACCATCTAATAAACCACTTAGGGAAGTTTAATGAGATGTCTTTCTTAAACCATATGAACCACGTGTGATTATATGGTTCTTGATAGAGCATGTAATACCAAGCATCCATGTAGTCATGATAAGAGTAATTCTAGGGATTGAACCTTCTTATATATAGGTTGTTATACCCTAATTTTGTCCACCTACCTCCTGTAATTTATTTTTATTATTGTTTTTACATTATTTTTAACAACACATTTCAGGTTCATTTTTGTTAATCATTTGGGCTAATTTTAGCCCAATTGCAATAAATAAAAAGGAGGTACAATGGCTGGCCTTTTTGTTATAGATTACAACCACAAGCATAAGTCCAAAAATGTCAACCATATCCATTACCGAAAAATACAAACAAACAGTTCATAATGTCCATTACTTGTCCAATAAATCCAATAAGTACAAATCCACCCAAAAAACAAAATTACAAGAATCCGAATGAAACACAAAAAAGAAAAAAAAATATAACAAAAATTGCAGGGAGCATGGCTCTGCCGCAGACAAAAAAAAAAGAAGCGAGAATCGCAAAGATCTGCTGCGATGAGATCTTTGGGACAAGGGAAGAGGACAAATCCTCCTTTACGAGCCACCTCGAGCTAGCCAACCTATTCTCTCAAGTTTTGAGAAGACCACCCAAAGATGAGAAAGGAAACCTCTACCTGTTGAGAGCAAAAGCCAATCAGACAAATGAAGGAAAATAAAGTCAAACCAGGCAATTGAAACAGGCATACGACAGGGGCTTAGGGATGCAACCATCTTTGATCAGAGCATTAGAACACCAAAATGGCAACAATTTAAAAAATTAAAAAGATGATGCAGAGATAAAAATTGACCACACTGTCTATATCTCTATATCTCGTATAAGGCAAAACTTTGCCTATAAATACCAGCAACAAATTCACACCAGGGGGAGGATTTTTTCTGGGCATTTTTTGACTACCAACCAAAGAATTAGGGTTCCACACTGAAGCCCTAATTCACCAAATCAGAACAAAAAAAATTGAAAAAGCAGTAGAATCAGAAGAAAAAGCAAGAAGAAGCAAAGAGAAGAATAAAAAAAAAGCATAAGCAAAGAAACACAGAAGAAGCAGAGAGAAAAATCAAAGACAAGAAAAAGAAGCAAAAAAAGGAAGAACTGTGCGGAGAAAGAAGAAGAAAGAAGAAGAAGGGGAAAGAAAAGAAGGTAACCTCCCTCATCCTCTCCCACGATCTCTCTCTCCCTCCTTCCTCCCTTGTCCTCCTCTGCGTGATCTTCCCCACTATTCCTCCTCCTTCTCGCGCGTCCCCCCTGCCTTCCAGCCCGCGGCCGCGCGCGGCCAAGGACCGGCGCGCGGCGGCCGCGTTCCCCCTTCCCCTTCTTCTTCTCGCCCTCCTTTTCTCTCCTTCTCTCTCATCAACTCTCTTTCTCCCTCTGCGCCTCACTTTCTTCTTTCTCCCTGTTTTTCTTTTCTTTCCTTTCATTTTAATCTAGCATATTCTAGATCGTTCCATTGTGTTTTGCTTCTTTTATTTTAACTTTTTTTCTTTTCTACCTTTCT
Source organism: Calophaca sinica (assembly GCA_037113605.1). Lineage (NCBI taxonomy): Eukaryota > Viridiplantae > Streptophyta > Magnoliopsida > Fabales > Fabaceae > Calophaca > Calophaca sinica. Next base: position 17,057,979 of record CM073737.1, read on the forward strand.
TTGTTTTGTTATGGGCTGCAGCCCTATTCTTTTTGTTTTTGCTTACACCCTCCCCTTTATTTCATGTTCTCGCTCTTTTATTTTTATTTTTTCTTTTCACACCCCCTTTCTTTTTATTTACGCCCTCCCCTTTATTTCATATTCTGTTGTCTTTTATTTTTTTATTTTCACACCCAGCTTCTTTTTATTTACGCCCCCCCTCCTTTTTTTTGTTCTTGTGTTTCTTTTCTTTTCCTTTCTTTTTATTCTGGTCTTTTTTTTTTATTTATTCCTAGTCAAATTAGTACAATCTCATTCAACTAAATTTCACATACAAATATCGAAACCCTATTTTTTCTTAAAAATCACATGATAAAAATCACGAAAATTAATTTACTAGTAATGATTACTCGATATTGCTTCCCGTTTAGTCATTACAAGTATCTTAATGTTCTAAATAAAATTGGGTTATTAGTGAGGACCACTCTTGATTGCTTCTCGTCTGGTCCCCATGAAAACCTATCTTTTTATTAAAAATAAAATTAAGTTTTTTTTACTAGCAATGATCACTCGAGATTGCTTCCCGTTTGATCATTATGAACACCGTTAATTTTATAAACAAAAAAGGGTTATTAATGAGAGCCACTCTTGATTGCTTCTTGTTTGGTCCCTACAAAACCTACCTTTGTTCATCAAAAAATATACAATTAAAATCAACTAACACGCAACCATTTTCTACCCAAGAACTACGTAGCCTTTGATTTCTCCACTGCACTGGAGATACGTGGGAAGCGAGAGCATACTCTGTCAAGCAAAATAAACAACTTTTATTAAACTTTTTATTTTATTTTATTTATCTCATCATTATAAATCCTTGTCTTTTTTAAATAAAAGGGAAATAAATATTTTTAGAAGTTAATAAATTTTGCACAATTAGTTAGAGGTAACCTTTTGAAAGGATGTCGTAGGTGCTAATACCTTCCCTACGCATAATCGACTTTAACCCAAATCCGGTCTTAAGGACCACTTTTCTTCAAAAAAGGTTTTTTCCAATATTTTTCCTTCAAAAATAAATTATTGGTGGCGGCTCCATTAAACTCGAATAAATCCCTCCGGATTTTTCGGTCGCAACAACTGGCGACTCCACTGGGGACATTTTTTAGAGAGTCAAGCCTAAATAACTGATTGTGCTAAATAGTTAACTTTTATGTTTAATTTCTCTTGTTTTTATTTATTTATTTATTTATTTACTTATTCATTTGTTATTTACTTATTTATTTATTCATTTATTTATTTATTTATTGATTCTTTTGTGAATATTTGTTGTGAATATTATGCATATATTGAACCTTAGGTTAGAAGACCATATTTTGTATATTTCATTTGTTTTGCAGCTTGGGTAGTGTTAGGGTGTTGCCCCTCTCACACACCGCACCTACACGTTCGCACACACATGTGAGTAAGGCCCTATACCCGGGTCAGAGCAAAGCTTAAGTTGAGTGGAGGTTCGGTGATGGTCAATTGGAATTTGCTTTCCTTCTGGCTATTGCGAGAACTTCATCTAGAGTGTGCTCCCTCTGAGTATTCCGCACCGGATAGTTATCTATCGTTGTGGTTAATATTCAGGAGGAGACTTTAGCTCTAGAGGCCTTTGGTGAGAATGTGAGTAGAGCCACCATGAGATCTATCACTCAATACAAGACTATAGACCCCTTAGGCTAGAAAATCTCTAATTTTAGGTTTAACCCATTTAAGACACGAGGGGCATTATATCATTTTTGTTCTTCCACTAAAAATCTGTTATATCACGTCCATGCATAAAAAAGGGTCTACTAAATCACATATTTTTTGTGCATGCTACATGAATAGTCATCATCATCACTCAACATTATATCTTCATGCATTCATACTTCCAAAAAAAACATGTTGAATTTTTTCTTTTAAAAAATGTCATTCATTCTCATTTCATTTTAGGTGCCAGGGAAGCATAGGAACTCAAAGTTTGGCTACAAGTATTTTGTGAGATAATATGGGATCAAGCGGCGAAACTGTCCCTTTGAAGAAGCACATACATCTGAGAATAAAAAAGCCTGAAATAGAAAGCCTGAAGAAGTGTGCCAATTTAATGACGACGAGCATTCAGCGTATAACCTTCATTGGAAAATATGGGAATATTCTCAAGTTGCTAGAGGTGGATGTGCAAGTAAATGCCATTTCTGCACTTATCCAATTCTATGATTCTCCCATGAGGTGCTTCACTTTCAAGAATTTCCAAATGGCTCCCACACTGGAAGAATTTGCTCGGATTTTAGGATACTCGACCGAAAACATGAAGCCTTACCAACGCACCCGAGATTTTAATCTCCTGCAAGAGGTTGCTATAATTCTGAAAGACAAGGAGGATGAATTAAAGAAAAGAAAGTTAAATCGAAATGGTGTTGAAGGATTTCCGCTAGAGTATTTTGAAGAAAAGATGAGGCATTTGGCTAGTGTTCGAGATTGGGCATCTTTCATGGAAGTGTTGGCTCTTACAATTTTTGGCATCATGTTGTTTCCACGCATTGATGGCTATATAGACTTGGCCTCGATTGATGTATTCCTAGCCTTTAAAAAAGGGAAAGAGAGCCCAGTGTCAGCCATTCTTGCGGATACTTATTGTGCCCTCACTCACTGTCATGAAAAAAAAGGGAAGAAGCTATCATGCTGCTTATCTACTCTCTATGTGTGGCTTGTCACCCACGTATTCGAAAATAGGAAAATGTCATGTCCTTTTGCAGATTTCAACACATGTAATGTAGGGGTCAGAGATGGAGATCGGTGGGCTGTGACTCTGGCAGATCTTGATGAAAAGACGGTCCGATGGTACCCAGGGTGGTTGGATATACATGAAGTGATCTATCAGTGCGGGAATTTCCCTAATGTTCCACTTATAGGAACAAGAGGATGTATTAACTACAATCCTTCTCTGCTGCTAAGACAACTTGGTTATTCTATGATGAATCCACCGTCAGATCAGATGCCAACCCCCTTTGTGGTATATGAGTTCGATCAAGGAAATAGCGGAATGCTTAGAAAGGTTCGACATGCTTGGGACCAAGTCACTCGGAAAGGGAAAGTTCTCGGAAAAAGAAGCATCGGTGCTACGGATAGTTACCACCAATGGATCGAATGTAGGGTTCGAGAAATCAAATTGCCGTTCCATGGTACACCCCCACCGGAACCAGAAGTACCGAAATCTATCCCTATTACGAGTAAAGAGATGGAAGAGCTTAAAGTGGCTTTGTCAAAATCTAATGAGGAAAAGGAAGAATTACAAGCAAGGTTAGAAAAGGCACTTCAAGAGAACAAGTACTTACAGTCAGAAAATATCCTAAAAGGGAAGTTCATTGAGAGAAGCAACAAAAGGGCAAAAGTAGAGGAAAAGAGTAAGCATGATGTGCAACTTTGTCTGAGAGGGGCGAATGAAGAGCTAGAGCTGCGTAATCAAGAGAGGGATAAGGCTATAGAAAATGCCTATATATGGAAAGGATTGTGGAAAAAGTCCTCGGTTACCGAAAAGAACTTGCAAGAGGAGCTTGAAGGTTTAAAGCGACATCTTGAGAAGGTAGTAGCTGGGTATGAGGCAGGAGCCCAAAAGGAGCGACAATACAAGGAAGAAATAGAAGAGATGCTTGTGAAATATCAAGATCTTATTTGAAAAAAGAACAAGAGGATGCAAATGAGTTGCGGAACTATATTGAATATCAAGAGAAGATCTATGACGACCTAAAAATGAAAGCATGTATTGGGAGAATCGTTTTACAAAAGCCCAGTGGTCAGATAGAAAATCAAGCACTCTTTAATGAACTGAGGAACGAAGGCATGCATTGGAGGGACTGTTTTTCAAAGTTGGCAAGTTTGGCCAATCAAGCAATCATAGATATCTCAAGGCGTCTAGAGGAGGCTGATGCGGCGATGCACCCACTGAATACTCCAGTCAATGTTTACAAGTTTATTGAATTTTGTAAAAGTTTGATAGAAGAATTGAGAGAAAAGGCTGGTTGTCCTATTAAGAAGAAAAAAAGGACAGCTAATTGATGAGGCTTTAGTTTAAGTGAATTGTACTATTTGTGTTTCTCATCAACAAAGGATTTGTCATTTTGCTTATTGATCCCATTTTATTCTCCAAATTACTTAACGCTTTTAAAAAAATAAATAAATAAATAAATGGATAATTACAACAAAGCAATGAGGCCTACGGTTCCCTGGTACAAAATGAATAGACTCATACATCCACATCCATTCATTCATTTTTTTTTCTTTCTTACATACTCATATCATTTTTTTTAATCACTCAGAAAATAATCAAACAAACTGGTTCCTCGACACCCTTATCGAACTCGCTCTCAATCAAAGATCATGGATGACCAAGAGGTGAAAGAAGGGCGTCAACCAATTTGAAGGAACAGATGAGCAAAGTTTTGGAGCTTCTGCAATCCCTAAACAAAGACAAGGCTGCAGATGGGGCTTCTCCAGCAGTGAATGATGAAAGTCAAGCTATACCTTCCCATCCACCTAGCTTTGGTCCTATGCAGTTGCAATATGGTCTCAATACTCAAGGGATGATGGTACCTTTTGCAATTTCCCGCAGGTCCTACACACTCACCGATTAGCAACCCTCGAATCAAGTACCACGGTTCCCACTTTACGGACTCACTTTGGTTACACGCCACCTATGGCCAATGATGATATCGCAAACCATAATCCCCAAGGCCCACAGCACAATAGTTCCCACTATTTGGTCTCCCGCCTTGGTTACACACCGCCAGTGCTAACAATAACTCTGCGAATCGATTCCCAAGCACTTGTTGTGCAAGATGTGGCTCGAGATCCGGCCGTCTTGAAACCACACGGTTCAAAGCTCAACTCCTGGCTTCATGACATACACCTTTCCACCTGGTTATGCACCATCTCATGCCTGAATACTCAAGGAGTCGGTATGCCGTAGTGGCCCCGTGGTGAATCCCCGACCATTTGGTTACCCCTATTATATTCAAGGAAATCCGCTGAATCCCCAGACTAACCGCATTGCCTGGTCTCCAGCTATGGGAGGACCCAATCTGAGCATCCCAGTTGGGAATCAGTGGTCTGATACGAAGTTACAAATCCTCGAAGATAGGCTAAGAGCTGTAGAAGGAGTAAGCTATCTCAGTTCAAGTATCGCTTCAGATCTTTGTCTCGTACCGGATGTGGTTGTACCACCGAAGTTCAAGGTGCCGGACTTCGACAAGTATAAAGGGATAACTTGCCCGAAAAGCCACTTGACCATGTACTGTAGGAAGATGGCGTCCTATGCACATGATGACAAACTTCTGATTCACTTCTTCTAGGATAGTTTAACAGGGGCAGCGTCGAGTTGGTATACACACCTTGAGCGATCTCATATTATTTCTTTGGAAAGATTTGGCGGATGCCTTTTTGAAGCAGTATAAGTATAACATTGATATGGCTCCTGACAGAATGCAGTTGCAAAATATGGCAAAAAGAGACAATGAGACTTTCAAGGAATATGCCCAACGATGGAGAGGATTGGCAGCCCAAGTGGAACCGCCTCTGATTGAAAAAGAAATGGTGGCCATGTTCATGGATACTCTTCAATCACCCTTCTATGACAAAATGATTGGAAGTGTATCATCAAACTTTTCAGATATGGTCATCGTAGGGGAAAGAGTTGAAGGAGGAATGAGGAATGGAAAGATTGCCCAAAGTTTTGCTGGAACTAGTAACATCAAGAGACCCCCAACAAACTTCGTAAAGAAGAAAGAAGGAAACCAATCTTTGTGATGACGAGCCCGGGAGGACAAACACAAGGAAAACCGCCCAATTCTTTACCAATTTCCCACATCCTTTTCCATACCCCTACTACCCACCTCCATACATTGCCGCCGCCTCTCATAATCCTACCCCCCGGCCAAACCAACCAATGATGCCCTTTCGACCACCTTCCTCCATCCAAACACAAGCACGACGGTTGCTCCCACCCAATCGAACCAAAACCGAAACAACCAAATGACCAAGAAGAAAGCGGTCAATTTGATCCTATTCCCATGACCTATACGGTTGTTCCAAGACCTAATCAAGAACTCCTTGATCTCTCCACGCTCAATGAAACTACTCCAACCTCCGCTTCCCGAGAGGGTATGACCCAAATGCCAAGTGTGAGTTTCATGCAAGCGATGGAGTCACAGAACTGAAACTTGCAAACCTTTGAAGTACGTGGTTCAAGATCTGATCAATGCCAAATGGTTGAGTTTTAATGAGAATGGACCTAATGTGGGTAATAATCCCCTTCCAGGTCATGGAGGTTCAGCAGTCAACGCCATTATTGAAGAGTTTAGGGATCAGCCCCTGATAATGAAAGTGGAGGATGTCCGTACTCCCTTGAAGATCATTTATGCCAAACTTTGCGAGTTCGGTATAATTGAGATGAAATACGATGAGAGGGACTTATGTAGCTTGCATCCTGATGGCAATCATTGCATAGAGGAATGCGAGGAATTCAGGCAAATTCTCCAAAAACTGTTAGACAGACACTTGATACAGGTAGGTTGTGTGAAGAAAGATGAAAACATATTGACCCTTCAGTTAAGTGAAGATAAAAACACGACCTTCCCAAAACCATTGGAGATTTGTTACAACAAGCCAATCCGAGGCGTGCCTAAACCGATAACTATTCATGTACCAACTCCTTTCCCTTTCAAGAACGCTAATGCAGTGCCATGGGATTACAGTATGAAGGTCTTTGTGGACAATTTAGGGGATGACCAGTTAAAGACGGCATCTGGATCTGGCAATCCTGCTATCACTAACATCTCGGGAATCGGTGGGATGACCCGAAGTGGACGAATTTATACCCCTATCAGACCCATGGACAAAGCTCGCAAGGGAAAAGATAAAGAAGAAGAATCCATTGATAAAGATATGGGTAATAAGGCAAAGAAAGCAGAAGAAAACAAGAAAGCGATCTCAAGAAGAGGTTTGTGAATTCACGAAATTTATGAAGCGAGTGAATACAAGGTGGTGGATCGGTTGAATCATACTCCTGCAAAAATATCCGTGTTATCACCGGGCTTTGAATTACAGGCGCCATAGGGAATCATTGATGAAAGTGCTAAATGAAGCTCATGTCACCCATGACATCACGGTGAACCAATTCGACGGGATTGTGGGTAATATTGTTGCTAGTAATTACCTTACCTTCATTGATGAACAAATTCCAGTTGAAGGAATGGGGCATAACAAAGCATTGCACATCTCTGTGAAATGTGGAGACTATATCCTTGCTAGGGTACTCGTCGATAATGGGTCATCTCTAAATGTTATGCCAAAATCTACCTTGGCAAAGTTATCTGTTGACGGATCATATATGAGGCCCAGTACCATGGTGGTAAGAGCCTTCGATGGGTCTAGAAGAGAGGCTATTGGAGAAATCGAGCTACCTATACAAGTCGGCCCTCGCACATTCGAGGTAGTCTTTCAGGTGATGGAAATCGTACCATCCTACAGCTGCCTCCTTGGAAGACCATGGATCCATTCAGCTGGAGTTGTGCCTTCAACTTTACACCAAAAGCTGAAATTTTCAATGGATAATAAGTTGGTGACTGTCTCTGGTGAAGAAGAGATGCTAGTAAGCAAGCCGTCCTCCACGCGCTATATTGAGGCTACAGAAGAAGCTCTTGAGACGTCTTTTCAAACGTTGGAGATTGCGAATGCCACTTTCGCGGGAGAAGGAGTCCCAATGAAGAAACCAAAGCTGTCTGAAACCTCCATGATGATCGCTAAAGTTATGATGAAAGGAGGGTATCAGGCCGGATGTGGATTGGGAAGATATGAACAAGGGATCGTGATGCTGGTAGAACTTCCAGATAACAGAAACAGATATGGGTTGGGATACGAACCTAACAGATTTGACAAAAAGAGAATTGCCAAAGAAAGAAAAGAAAAGAGGATAGCTAGACTGGAATGCAGGGAGCTAAAAGATGAGAGTATCCCCATCTGTGACATCAGCCAAAGCTTTCGGAGTGCAGGAATATTGAATCCAAATCAGATAGCAGCTATCGAGGATGATCGCAGTGCAGAAAACGACAACGTCAACCTTGTCCACCCTTGCTCGCCAAATAAAGAACTTGGAAATTGGGAGATTGTTGAGTTTCCCGTGATCTTTGATTCAAAGTAATTATGTAATGCAAATTCTATTGCTCTGCCCAAGGCTTTAGAATAATTTATTGTCAAAAGGGCGCACATGTTTTATTTCAGTATCATTATCAATAAAATGCACTTTGAATTTTCCAATCATTTCTTCTTTCTTTCCTTTCTATCTCTCTTCATCTTTTCCCACTTTTCATTTCGTTATTTTTAACTAATGCAGATCCAAAAACATTGTCTTTGAAAATAACAATGCCAATAACTCATACTATAATTTTGAATACCCCATTAATCATACTGAGGAAGATAATGAGGATAATTGGGATACCCCCCCTGAATTAATGAAGTTGGTGGAACAAGAAGCTAAAGTGATTCAACCCCACGAGGAAGATACGAAAACAATCAATCTGGGCACCGAAAACGACAAGAAAGAAGTTAAGATTGGCACCACAATGAAAAGCAGCAAGCGAGAAAAATTGGTTAAACTCCTATTTGAATATGTGGATGTTTTCGCGTGGACATACCGAGATATGCCTGGATTAGATAATAGCATAGTCGAGCACAAATTGCCATTAAAACTCGAGTGCCCACCGGTCAAGCAGAAGTTGAGAAGGATGAAGCCGGAGATGTCACTCAAGATTAGAGATGAGGTAAAAAAACAGTTCGACGCCGGTTTTCTGGCTGTAGCAATATACCCTCAATGGGTGGCTAATATTGTCCCAGTCCCAAAGAAAGATGGAAAGGTCCGAATGTGTGTTGACTATAGAGATCTAAACAGGGCTAGCCCTAAGGATGACTTCCCTTTGCCACATATTGATGTCTTGGTAGATAGCACTGTTCAACACTCTGTCTTCTCTTTCATGGACGGATATTCTGGCTATAATCAAATCAAGATGGCTCCCGAGGATATGGAGAAAACCACATTTATCACTTTATGGGAACTTTCATTACAAAGTAATGCCGCTTGGATTAAGAAATCTTTGAGGCAACATACCAAAGAGCAATGGTGGCTTTGTTCCATGACATGATGCACAAAGAGATAGAGGTCTATGTGGATGACATGATTGTAAAGTCCAAAACAGAGGAAGGTCATGCTATTAACCTACAAAAGCTTTTTGAGCGACTGAGAAAGTATAAACTCCGGTTAAACCCAGCTAAGTGTAGCTTTGGTGTAAGGTCAGGCAAGCTCCTAGGGTTTATAGTCAGCCAGAAGGGAATAGAAGTTGATCCGGCCAAAGTAAAAGCAATTCTGAAAATGCCGATTCCTCGCACCGAAAAAGAAGTTCGTGGATTCTTGGGAAGATTGAACTACATCGCCAGGTTTATATCCCGACTAATCGCTACTTGTGAGCCAATTTTCAAAGCTGGCAGATAAGAATCGGGAAACCAAATGGAACGACAATTGCCAAAGCTTTTGAGAAAATCAAACAAGATTTTACAAGATCCACGGTTTTGGTACCCCCTGTGCCAGGGAGACCCTCATCATGTACTTAACAAGATTGGGCGAATCAATGGGTTGTGTGCTAGGACAACATGATGAATCTGTAAGAAAGAGCGTGCCATTTACTACTTGAGCAAGAAATTCACTAGGCTGCGAGGCGAGGTATTCATTGTTAGAACGAGCGTGTTGCTTGGCGTTAACCTGGGCGCACATCGTTTGAGACAATATATGCTATCCCATACAACCTGTTTGGTGTCCAAAATGGATCCGATCAAGTACATTTTTGAAAAGCACTGCTCTCACGGGAAGAATTGCTCGTTGGCAAATCTTTGTTATCCGAGTATGATATTGTGCATGTCACCCAAAAGGCAATTAAAGCGATACCTTAGTGAATACTTGGCTCATCAACCTGTGGAAGACTATCAGTCAATGCAGTGTGATTTCCCAGACGAAGACATAATGGCCCTATTTGAAGGAAAAGAAACCCCTGACGATGAAAAATGGATCTTGTTGTTTGATGGTGTCTCTAATGCATTGGGACATGGGATTGGAGCTGTGCTGATTTCCCCAGAAAATCATTTCATCCCATTTAATGCAAGATTGTGTTTCGACTGTACAAACAATATGGCAGAATATGAGGCATGTGCCATGGGCATTCAGGCGGCCATTGAATCGAAGGTCAAAATTCTCGAAGTATATGGAGACTCGGCTTTGGTTATCCATCGCTTAAAAGCGAATGGGAAGCGAGGATTCTAAATTAGTTCCTTACCACGATCACATCAAAGAATTGATGGAACAGTTTGATGAAGTCACCTTCCATCACATTCAGCGTGAAGATAATCGACTAGCCGACGCCTTAGCTACTCTATCATCAATGTTCAAAATCGATGTGAGGAGAGCCTACCGCTCATAAAGATACGGAATCATGGCCGGCACTGCTGCCTAGCAATAGAAGGAGAGCACGATGGCAAACCACGGTATTACGACATCAAACGATACATCACAAGTAGAGAATATCCTCCTAATGTCTCAGAGAATGATAAAAGGGCATTAAGGCGGTTGGCAATGGGATTCTTTCTAAACGGCGAAGTGCTTTATAAGAGAAACCATGACATGGTACTTCTCAGGTGTGTTGATAAGGCAGAAGGCGGAAAAAGATTATGCGAGAGGTTCATGAAGGTTCCTTTGGGACCCACGCAAATGGGCATGCAATGGCAAGAAAAATCTTGAGGGCTGGCTACTATTGGTTGTCTATGGAGACTGATTGTTTTGGTTATGTGAAGAAATGCCACAAGTGTCAGATTTACGCCGATAATATCCATGTGCCACCAGTCTCTTTGAACATCTTAACAGCACCATGGCCTTTCTCAATGTGGGGATTGGATGTCATTGGACCCATTGAACCTAAGGCATCAAATGGACATCGCTTCATTCTCGTCGCAATCGACTATTTCACCAAATGGGTTGAAGCGGCTTCATATGTGAGTGTGACAAAAAATGTGGTTGTCAAATTCATCAAGAGAGATTTGATCTGCCGCTATGGTTTGCCAAATAAGATCATCACTGATAACGGGACTAATTTGAACAACAAGATGATGAAGGAGCTGTGTAATGACTTCAAGATCCAACATCATAATTCCTCACCGTACCGCCCAAAGATGAATGGGGCAGTTGAAGCTGCAAATAAGAACATCAAGAAGATTGTCCAGAAGATGGTTGTAACATTTAGAGACTGGCACGAAATGCTCCCTTTCGCCTTGCACGGTTATCGAACTTCGGTTCGCACCTCAGCGAGGCAACCCCTTTCTCACTGGTGTATGGAATGGAAGCAGTGCTTCCCATTGAAGTCGAGATTCCCTCGTTAAGGGTATTGATGGAGACAAAACTAGAAGAAGCGAGAATGGGTTCGAGGCTCTACCGATCAATTGAATCTCATTGAAGAAAAGAGAGTGATGGCCTTATGTCATGGACAGTTATATCAACACAGGATGAAGAGGGCTTACGAAAAGAAAGTTCGCCCTCGGGAATTCCAAGAAGGAGACCTAGTACTCAAGAAGATTTTGCCCATCCAAAAGGATTCTCGTGGAAAATGGACTCCGAATTATGAAGGCCTGTATATTGTGAAAAAAGCTTTTTCTGGAGGAGCCTTAATCCTCACAAGGATGGACGGTGAAGATCTCCCACTCAGAGTGAACTCTGATGCAGTCAAAAAATATTATGCCTAAAAAAGAAAAAAAAAATGAAAAGTCAAGCAAAAGTGAGCTCGCTAGGTTGAAAACCTGAAAGGGCGACCTAGGCAAAAATTAGAGCGACCTGTGGGATTGAAAACTTGAAAAGGCAATCCAAGCAGAAATTAGGGTCTAAAATCAGATGTTGAAGAAAGCTGGTGCATCAAGGGGCTCTTACCCAACTGGGGCAGTTCTGCAGTAGAGTAATGAGTAATCAAAGTTATGGATATGGGAAGCTGACATTTGTTCCTACGAAGACATAAACTATAAAATATCTGCTTAGTTATTGTCTCTCTTTGTTTTTTCTTCTTCCTGCATTTTCCTTGATGTATCTTCAAGTCTGTGTAACTTCAGTCCTTGTACACATAACTCTTTTTTGAATATCAAACACCTCCGTTCTCGTATTTCAAAATGTTGTTTTATGATAATAGGCACTGAATTGTGAAGCATGTGATGATATGGAAAAACATTACGGTTATTATATACATCTTAAGAATCATGGGAAACGCCAAATCTCGACAAATAAGTTTCAAAAGGCAAAGGGATTACCTTTAAAAAGCAACTAGCACTGCATCGATAACTCGCGCTCCCTCCCAGTCGAAGGCATAGCATGACTAAATCCAACGAATCTCGATGCATCCCATATCTTTAAGCACTAGAGATCATACGGGACGAGGAATCGATAAAAATAATAATCACATTGCATACATGCATCACATACCATATATTCGTGCATCATCTTCATATCACCACCTTTTAGCCGTTTTGTTACACCTGGTCCGTGCACCAAATTTTTGATCCTTCATTCTCGTTTACAAACAATGCGCCTAGCGTTGGTCCTTTATTTTGCTTTCTAAGCGACACACCAAGTATCGCTCACTCTTTATTGCTTTACGATCACCGTGTCAGTACCCGATCTGGCGGAGATCCTTCTTTATAGTTTTCTGATAAATGCGCCGAGCATCACCCCTTTTTATTGCTTTAAGATTACCGCGTCAGTACCCGACCTGGCGGTAGTTCCTCATTATTGCTTTTTGACCAACATATCAGTTCTGGACCTGATGTTGATCCTTCTTTATTGCTTTCCATCGACGCGTCAATACCCTACTTGGCGTCGAACTTTCCGATCACCGCGTCAGTACCCGACCTGGCGGTGATCCTTCTTTATTGCTTCCCATCGACGCGTCAATACCTTATTTGGCGTCGAACCCTCACTATTGCTTTCCGGTCACCGCGTCAGTACCCGACCTGGCGGTGACCCTTCTTTATAGTTTTCTGATAAACGCGCAAAGCGTTAATCACTCATTACTGCTTTTTCGATCACCGCGTCAGTACCCGACCTGGCGGTGACCTTTCTTTATGGCTTTCCAATAAACGCGCCAAGCGTTAATCCCTCATTTTTGCTTTCCTACCACCGCGTCAGTACCCGACCTGGCGGTGACCCTTCTTTATTGCTTTTCGATAAACGCACCAAGCGTCAATCCTTCAATGTCATTCCTTACCCCATCCCTTGTCTATCCTGGTTCGGGACAAAATTAGTGTCTTTATCTTTACTTCTATTTTATGACGAAAATATGAAAACCTTTGTTATTCACATTTTTTAATAAAATATAACTAAAGAGGGGCAGCTGTTATACCCTAATTTTGTCCACCTACCTCCTGTAATTTATTTTTATTATTGTTTTTACTTTATTTTTAACAACACATTTCAGGTTCATTTTTGTTAATCATTTGGGCTAATTTTAGCCCAATTGCAATAAATAAAAAGGAGGTACAATGGCTGGCCTTTTGTTATAGATTACAACCACAAGCATAAGTCCAAAAATGTCAACCATATCCATTACAGAAAAATACAAACAAACAGTTCATAATGTCCATTACTTGTCCAATAAATCCAATAAGTACAAATCCACCCAAAAAACAAAATTACAAGAATCCGAATGAAACACAAAAAAGAAAAAAAATATAACAAAAATTGCAGGGAGCATGGCTCCTGCACAGAGACAAAAAAAGAAGCGAGAATCGAGATCTGAGATGAGATCTTTGGGACAAGGGGAAGAGGACAAATCCTCCTTTCTGAGCCACCTTGCTGAGCTAGCCAACCTATTCTCTCAAGTTTTGAGAAGACCACCCAAAGATGAGAAAGGAAACCTCTACCTGTTGAGAGCAAAAGCCAATCAGACAAATAAAGGAAAATAAAGTCAAACCAGGCAATTGAAACAGGCATACGAAAGGGGCTTAGGGATGCAACCATCTTTGATCAGAGCATTAGAACACCAAAATGGCAACAATTTGAAAAATTAAAAAGATGATGCAGAGATAAAAATTGACCACACTGTCTATATCTCTATATCTCGTATAAGGCAAAACTTTGCCTATAAATACCAGCAACAAATTCACACCAGGGGGAGGATTTTTTCTGGGCATTTTTTGACTACCAACCAAAATATTAGGGTTCCACACTGAAGCCCTAATTCACCAAATCAAAACAAAAAAAAACGAAAAAGCAGTAGAATCAGAAGAAAAAGCAAGAAGAAGCAAAGAGAAGAATAAAAAAAAAGCAGAAGCAAAGAAACGCAGAAGAAGCAGAGAGAAAAATCAAAGACAAGAAAAAGAAGCAAAAAAAAAGGAAGAACCAGAAGCAGAGAAAGAAGAAGAAAGAAGAAGAAGGGGAAAGAAAAAAAGGTAACCTCCCTCATCCTCTCCCACGATCTCTCTCTCCCTCCTTCCTCCCTTGTCCTCCTCTGCGTGATCTTCCCCACTATTCCTCCTCCTTCTCGAAAGCGTCCCCTCGCTTTTCCAGCCACCAGGCCTGTCAAGGCCTGCGGCGGCGTTCCCCTTCCCTTCTTCTTCTTCTCGCCCTCCTTTTCTCTCCTTCTCTCTCATCAACTCTCTTTCTCCCTCTGCGCCTCACTTTCTTCTTTCTCCCCTGTTTTCTTTTCTTTCCTTTCATTTTAATCTAGCATATTCTAGATCGCTCCATTGTGTTCTGCTTCTTTTATTTTAACTTTTTTTCTTTTCTTCCTTTCTTTGTTTTGTTATGGGCTGCAGCCCTATTCTTTTTTTTTGTTTTTGCTTACACCCCCTCCCCTTTATTTCATGTTCTGCTCTTTTATTTTTATTTTTTTTTCTTTTCACACCCCCTTTCTTTTTATTTACGCCCTCTCCCCTTTATTTCATATTCTGTTGTCTTTTATTTTTTTTTCTTTTCACACCCAGTTTCTTTTTATTTACGCCCCCTCCCTTTTTGTTTGTGTTCCTTTTCTTTTCCTTTCTTTTTATTCTGGTCTTTTTTTTTTATTTCTAGTCAAATTAGTACAATCTCATTCAACTAAATTTCACATACAAATATCGAAACCCTATTTTTTCTTGAAAATCACATGATAAAAATCATGAAAATTAATTTACTAGTAATGATTACTCGAGATTGCTTCTCATTTAGTCATTACAAGTATCTTAATGTTCTAAATAAAATTGGGTTATTAGTGAGGACCACTCCTGATTGCTTCTCGTTTGGTCCCCATGAAAACCTATCTTTTTATTAAAAATAAAATTAAGTTTTTTTTTACTAGTAATGATCACTCGAGATTGCTTCCCGTTTGATCATTACGAACACCGTTAATTTTATAAACAAAAAAGGGTTATTAATGAGGGCCACTCTTGATTGCTTCTTGTTTGGTCCCTACAAAACCTACCTTTTTTCATCAAAAAATATACAATTAAAATCAACCAACACGCAACCATTTTCTACCCAAGAACTACGTAGCCTTTGATTTCTCCACTGCACCCGGAGATACGTAGGAGCAGGAGCATACTCCTGTCAAGCAAAAATAAACAACTTTTATTAAACTTTTTTATTTTATTTTATTTATCTCATCATTGTAAATCCTTGTCTTTTTTTTAAATAAAAGGGAAATAAATATTTTTTAGAAGTTAATAAATTTTGCACAATTAGTTAGAGGTAACCTTTTTCGAAAGGATGTCGTGGGGTGCTAATACCTTCCCTACGCATAATCGACTCCCGAACCCAAATCCGGTCTTAAGGACCACTTTTCTTCAAAAAAAGGTTTTTTCCAATATTTTTCCTTCGAAAATAAATTATTGGTGGCGGCTCCATTAAACTCGAATAAATCCCTCCGGATTTTTCGGTCGCAACATAGGTCTATCTGGTTCTAACTTATAATCCTTATAGGAATTAACCTTTTGATGTGTAATAGACTTAGAATTTCCTAACTGTAATTCTACTCTATCTAATTGCTGTGACATAATATGTAATACTTGATTCGAATAATTCAACTGACTTTGTATTTTTCCTAATTCTTTTTGCTCAGAAGTAATTGGGTTTATAATAGTCTTAAAAGGTGATGCTTCTATTTCCTTTCCTTCTTTTTCTATCTTAATACTTTCTAAGGGAGGATATATCGATTGTACTATTTTATTATCTATAGTCTTCCATTTGTTATTTAATCTAACATTAATATCTATACGAAGATCTTCTATAAAAGGATTTTCTATTTTTTTTTCTAAACAGTAATTCTCAAACCACGTAAAGAAATAAATATTTAATTCCAATTTTCTAAAATAACAATAAAATAATTGTAAATAAATTGAAGTCTGTTCTTTACTAAAAGTACTAAAATACCAATTTTTTTTCTTTATTGTAATTGGCTTCAAAATCTTGTCTAATCCAAGCTTTATCTATTTCAAATGGTTCTTCTCTAGTAATGACTCCTATAATCTGAGATCTAGTAGCTGACATTCTAAGAGATTCAGATTCTAATGAGGAACATGACTCATATAATGGTTGAGAAATATTTGGGGTAAAATTAACACCTGCTAAATTCACATTAATAGTAGAGTTAGTCTCTACTGAACTTCTAAAGGACTGGGGAGTAATAATCTGTGGTTCATTAATTCTTAATGACTGACTTCTATTCATTCTAATTCTAATTGTTCCATCTTCTTCTAAAACAAATTCTCTAGGTTTCCTATATTCTAATTTTGGTGCTTCCATAACTTCTTTTGATATCCATTCTTCAGGTAACTTTGCTATTATTTCTGATGTTTTTAATTTCTTAGGAGTAGTAATGTTAGATCTACTTAAATTAGCTTCAATAATAACAATTTCATTTCTAGGTGTGCTACGCAATGCTTTAAAATTATAATTAATATTAGAAACTTTATATTTAATTATATATATAATATCTATATTAGAAACACCTTCATAAAATAAGTCATCCATACACTGAATATTAATAACTAATGAACTCTTTGTAAAATCATCTCCTAAATTCATAGAAAAATTAGGATAACAATTAAAATATACTGGACTATCATTCAAATTAGACTCTAATATAACTATAATAGACTCAGGAAATCTCTTAATTCTGCTATCTCTTAATATTAATAATAAAGGAGTATTTAAACCTAACTTATGTAATGTTTTAACTGCTACTTGTATTAATCCTAAATGAATGTAGTGCATATTATCTCTAACATGATCATCTATCATATCTGAATCTAATAAGGTAATAGTCTCTTGATTTTGTTTAATAGATCTAGATGATTCTATAGTATGAATAATATCTTTATTTCTAAACATATCAAAAGTACTACTTTTATATATTTCATTATATCTAATATATGGTAATTTCCAACTTTGCAATCTATTTTATATTTCTGCTATCTGTAATTCTCTAATTTGGTAATTATCTTGATCTCTTCTAGACTCTAATTCTTGTTGAGATAATGAGGTAGAAGGAATTAATGTTCTATTTTCACTTCGACTAGATCCTAACTGACTTAAAGTTTTAAGAAGTTGTGCCATTTTGAAAAACTTATAGTAAAAACTTTGTAAGAAAATCTTATTTGAAAAACTTTCGTGAAAAACTTTATATGAAAACTTATGTCCTATCCAAACTATCCTTTCTCTGGATCCTAACTCTCTTCAAAGTTTTGGGCTATCGAGCTATGTCTAGTTCTTATTTACTCAAATTTTATCTTCTCTACCTTTCTTTCAAATAACTGGACCACCGATCCAGGGATTTCTCCTACGGTTCTGAGACCACCACTTACACTGCCCCTCTCGGGTCTTACACTGGGCTGACTAGTGTAACCAAACCATGGCCGACTAACATTTCAAAGAAAGAAGATTAAGAATAATAAAACTTTAGTGAATAAAAACCATAATAGCTCAACGGCTCAGAAACCTCTTACGAGGCTCTGATACCAAATAGGGGGAAGCGGAATGAGGACATAATGGAAGCGGGATGAGGACATAATAAAAATAGTTTATTCCATAATTAATTCATAGTAATACATTAAAGTTTGAAAACATAAAAGACATAAACGAAAGCTTACAAAAGGACTTCAAAGACTTCTTACAAAGGACTTAAGAAATGACAATGGTATTGCACGATGATCAGTAATGCTACGAAGGTTCCCTTTTTATAGATGGAAGGGAGACACTTCTTTTACAATAATGTCCCTAACATTGGATTCTAAAATTAATACGACAAAATACTTTTCTAAAAGTCTAAAGGTGAACAGTAAAACCTACAACTTTTCAGAAAATAATACACATCTTTACAAAAGCAAATACATAATTGTCAAAAGGTAAATGGGATAAAATACTTTTCTAAAAGAAAAGCATGTTTGTCAGAAAGAAGTAATAATACCGTCGGAGAATTCTTCAAATGATACATTTCCTTTAATAGAAGTGTCCAAAAATCCTTGAATAATGCTTGAAGGAATCTTTACGTAATTCATGTTGAGAAAGTCTTCTAAGTAATAGTATTACAGTAATAGTGTTGCTGCCAAAGGTCTTTTTCTTTTAATAATGCTTGAGGATATCTCCACATATTTCTTTTACGTATCCAAATTATGTTCAGTGATTGAGTCCTAGTCATAAGATTCATCTAACATGTCTGGCATAATTTCTTTATCCCAGTTATCCAGCATATGATCATTGGTGAGTAATTCTCCAGAAAAAGGCATGAACATTTTATGAGTCTTAGGACCCGAGATCTTATATGTTGAAGTTTCTCCATATAAAGATCGTAATGACCATCCATATTCTGGCTGTATTGGCTAATTTTAATTAGAAATTCATAAATCTTTTTACTCTGTGCTTCTTTAATATTAATATAATTATGATTCCAATCAAATAATCCTTCTCCAAAACTGAGCTATATAGAATGCTATGTTGGCTTATAAGTAAGCTGATTCTGAGCTAGTAATGTGGAATTTACTAATGCTATAATAGGACCATCTCTTAACATTATTTCCAGGACTAAATAAAGCTTCTCGGGACAGTTTGAGATCTGATTCATGTCCTTTAAATAAAATACTTCCAGTAGCCCTTGATCTAGAAAGCGCCAAAGGGTAAAAGTATGATGTCTCCATGTAATTGGTCTGAATTATGATAAACTAATTCTAGCTTTAAGAGGACCAGTAATTAATTCTTGATAGTAATTCATTTTTTATATTACAGTTAATCCTGGTACTATGATTGATCCCATAGCTATTTCAGAAAGAAATGTCTGAATAGTTACGTAATCTTCGTAAAGGCTTTCGGCTATTTTGGGTTTAATAATTTTCTGAATTTCATCTGGTAAGGCTAAAGATAATTCAAAAAGGAAAAGGTTAGGAAGTAATAAGGCTTTTAGTTTGGTGTCTGTAAAGGCTTTATTTTCTAAAATAGGGTGTGAAAGAAATGGTTTTTTAAGAACTAATTTTAATTGGTGGGTTTGGTAATGAAGGGCTTTATAATCTTTACTAAGGGAATCGTAATCAGCTTGAAGGGCTGTAAGGTTTAATAAAAGTTGCTGATTTTGATGTTGGAGGTCGAATACCTCTTTTGGGTTAATGGGTGTATGATCCATATTTTTTAGATTAATAGGTGTATGACCCAAGGGTGAATGACCCATATAATTCGTATGCGAGTAATTCTTATGCATGTATGAGCCAGTAGGCTGCTGTACTACATTACTGCTAGATGCAATATTACATATGGCTGAATCAATATAAAAATGATTTCCAATATATTTATATGCATGCTAAAATGCAGAATGTAAATCATAAAATTTTAATGCATATTTATGTAATGCTTTTGGTAATGAGACTGGTAATGAGACATATAAGCCTGGTTGGTATCCTTTAGCTAATACGTAAAAAGAAAAATAATTCTTAAAGGCTTTTCTTGTATTTCAGAGAAATAAATATGTAATGCATTTAATGCTAATATTCTATCTTTAGTAAAATGACTAGTCCATAATGCTTCTAATAAGGCTTGTTGAATATTATTAGGCTGTCTGTAATTGGGTAAGCTTCTAAAGCTGCTTTCATGATTTCTTGGATGCTTCTTAATATAATATTTACCAAATCTTATTTGGGAGGCTAATTCTTCAATCATAGCTTGTTCTTTTCTTCTTTCTTAAGTCCTTTGTAGGATGTCTTTGAAGTCCTTTTGTAAGTTTTCGTTTATGTCTTTTATGTTTTCAAACTTTAATGTATTACTTTAATTAATCATGGAATAAAATATTTTAATTATTTCCTCATCCCGTTTTCCCCTATTTGGTATCAGAGCCTCGTAAGAGGTTTCTGAGCCGTTGAGCTATTATGGTTTTTATTCACTAAAGTTTTATTATTCTTAATCTTCTTTTTTTGAAACGTTGGTCAGCCCAGTGTAAGACCCGAGAGGGGCAGTGTAAGTGGTGGTCCCAGAACCGTAGGAGAAATCCCTGGATCGGTGGTCCAGTTATTTGAAAGAAAGGTAGAGAAGATAAAATTTGAGTAAATAAGAGCTAGGCATAGCTCGCTCGCCCAGAACCTTGAAGAGAGTTAGGATCCAGAGAAAGGATAGTGTGGATAGGACATAAGTTTTCATATAAAGTTTTTCACGAAAGTTTTTCAAACAAGATTTTCTTACAAAGTTTTTACTATACGTTTTTCAAAATGCCGCAACTTCTTAGAACTTTAATTCAGTTAGGATCTAGTCGAAGAGAAAATAGAACATTAATTCATTCTACCTCATTATCTCAACAAGAATTAGAGTCTAGAAGAGATCAAGATAATTTCCAAATTAGAGAATTACAGATAGCAGAAATAGAAAATAGATTACAAAGTTGGAAATTACCAGATATTATATATAATAAAATATAATATCTAATAAAATATATAAAAGTAGTACTTTTGATATGTTTAGAAATAAAGATATTATTCATACTATAGAATCATCTAGATAAATTAAACAAAATCAAGAGACTATTACTTTATTAGATTCAGATATGATAGATAATCATGTTAGAGATAATATGCATTACATTCATTTATGATTAATACAAGTAGCAGTTAAACCATTACATAAGTTAGGTTTAAATACTGCTTTATTATTAATATTAAGAGATAGCAGAATTAAGAGATTTCCTGAGTCTATTATAGCTATATTAGAGTCTACTTTGAATGATAGTCTACTATATTTTAATTGTTATCCTAATTTTTCTATGAATTTAGGAGATGATTTTACAAAGAGTTCATTAGTTATTAATATTCAGTGTATAGATGACTTATTTTATGAAGGTATTTCTAATATAGATATTATATATAGAATTAAATATAAAGTTTCTAATATTAATTATAATTTTAAAGCATTACGTAGCACACCTAGAAATGAAACTGTTATTATTGAAGCTAATTTAAGTAGATCTAATATTATTACTCCTAAGAAATTAAAAGCATCAGAAATAATAGTTAAGTTACCTGAAGAATGGATATTAAAAGAAGTTATGGAAGCACCAAAATTAGAATATAGGAAACCTAGAGAATTTGTTTTAGAAGAAGATGAAACAGTTAGAATTAGAATGAATAGAAGTCAGTCATTAAGAATTAATGAACCACAGATTATTACTCTCCAGTCCTTTAGAAGTTCGGTAACTCTACTATTAATGTGAATTTAGCAGGTGTTAATTTTACCCCAAATATTCTTCAACCATTATATGAGCCATCTTCCTCATTAGAATCTGAATCTCCTAGAATGTCACCTACTAGATCTCAGATTATAGGAGTCATTACTAGAGAAGAACCATTTGAAATAGATAAAGCTTGGATTAGACAAGATTTTGAAGCCAATTACAATAAAGAAAAAAGAGATTGATATTTTATTACTTTTGGTAAAGAACATACTTCAATTTATTTGCAATTATTTTATTGTTATCTTAGAAAATTGGAATTAAATATTTATTTCTTTACGTGGTTTGAGAATTACTGTTTAGAAAAGAAAATAGAAAATCCTTTTATAGAAGATCTTCATATAGATGTTAATGTTAGATTAAATAACAAATGAAAGACTATAGATAATAAAATAGTAGAATCGATATATCCTCCCTTAGAAAGTATTAAGATAGAAAAAGAAGGAAAGGAAATAGAAGCCTCACCTTTTAAGACTATTATAAACCCAATTACTTTTGAACAAAAAGAATTATGAAAAATATAAAGTCAGTTGAATTATTCGAATCAAGTATTACATACTCTGTCACGGCAATTAAATAGAGTAGAATTATAGTTAGGAAATTCTAAGTCTATTACACTTCAAAAGGTTAATTCCTAAAAGGATTATAAGTTAAAACCAGATAGATCTATATATAAAATAAATGTTCCTGAAAAAGAATTAAAAGGAATTAGTTTAGGACAAAAAAATAATAGTATGGATGAGTTAGAAAAGCAGTTAAAGAATTTAACTTTACCTAGTAGTAATTATAATCATTAAAAATAAATATGTTATCACAAGAAGATGAATTAGCAAGTATTGATAAATTAAGACTTACAGGAAAAAATAGAAATTATTTAGGAAAAACTAGAAATTATTACCCTTGACCAAGTTTTCCTGACTTACAGTTTGAAGAAAAGTATTATCAAAATGAAACCTCTTATTCCAGTACAACAATAGTAGAATGAAACATAGATAGTCATAGTGATCAAAATATATTAGATATTATTCAGCAAATGGCTATGACAACCACTACTTATATGACAACAACAGGAAATAGTAATAAAAAAGCAGCAATGTTATTAACTATTGGTTTTACAGGACAGTTAAAAGGATGGTGGGATAATATTGTTACTGAACAAGATAAGAATAATATATTAGGTGCTATTAAAAGAGAAACTGGTGAAGAAGATGCATTAGAAGTTTTATTATATGCTATTACTAAATATTTTGTTGGAGATCCTTTACAATTACAGCAAAGTGCTGGAGAGCAATAGTAAATTTATATTGTCCAACTATGTCTGATTATAGATGGTATAAAAATATGTTTTTATGTAAATTATATGTTAGAACTGATAGTGGTGCAGATTATTGGAAATAATGATTTTTAGCAGGATTACCAAAATTATTTAGTGAAAAAGTAAAAATAACATTAAGAATAAATATGATGGAATTATTCCTTATTCTGGATTAACTATGGGTGAATTACATAATTTTGTTATAGAAATAGGAATATGGACGTGTACTGATTATAAATTTCAAAATAAAATTAGATCAGAAGTTATGCGAAGTAAAAGAGAATTAGGAAGTTTTTGTGAGCAATTTAGAATAGAGTCTATCAAAGCCCCTAGTAAACAAGCTAGAAAGAGACAGCAGAATAAGTCTTATAAGGGTTATAGGAAGAAAAAGAATTACTTCAGAAATAGTAATTATCAAGAGCAGCTCCCTAGAAAGAATTATGAGAAAAAATAGGTTAAAAATAATTACAGTAGTAAAAGAGAAGTTAAATGTTTTAAGTGTGGTAGATTTGGTTATTATGCAAAAGATTGTAGAGTTAAGCAAAAGATTAATGAGATTAGTAATTTAGAAATATCAAATGAATTAAAGGATAGTCTTATTAATATATTAAATGATATTATGATAGTCAATAGTTCAGAAGAAGAGTATTCTGAAGATAGTTCTTAAAAAAAGAAGAAGATTATATTAATCAGGTATTAGAAGAATCTGAATTAGAACTTGATAGTTCTGATAAAGATTGTTTAGGCCCTGGATTATGTACTTGTGATAGTTGTATTAAAAATATAAATGTTATTACTTCAGATTAGGCAAATACACTCATAAGAGTATCAGAAAGAATGCCAGATTCACCTCAAAAAGAAGAATTTATTGTACAAATTAAAAGAATTATAGATCGAAAAGAGAAAGAAAAAGAAAAAGTTCATAAAGTAGAATTTAAGAAAGTATTAAATAGATTTAGACAGTCTTCAGTTCCTTCAATTACATTACAAGATTTACAGAATAAGATTAGAATATTAAAACAAGAGATACAAAGATTAAAACAAAAGGATTTAGATTTAGAAATTAAATATTTAGAATTAAAGGCAAATGGAGTAATAGTTAGTCAAACTAGTCAAGATAAAAATAAGGATAAAAAAGAATCAAGTAGTGATATTACTTACGTTAACATATTAAGTCAAGTTATAGTTCATAAGTGGTATTGTCCAATTACATTAGTTATTAAGGATGAAAGATTTGATCTTATAGCATTAGTAGATTCTGGTACAGATATGAATTATATTCAAGAAGGTATTATTCCTACTAAGTATTATGAGAAGACCTTAAAATTATTAAGTGGTGCTAATGGGTCTAGATTAATAGTTTCTTACAAATTATCGACTGCAAAAATTTGCAAAGATAAAATTTGTTATAGAACTTCATTTTTATTGGTTAAACATATTCATGAAAGAATTATTTTAGGAACCCAATTTTTATCATTATTATATCCTTTTACGGTAGCAGATGATGCAATTACTTCAAAAACCCTGGGAAGAGAAGTTAGATTTGAATTTTTACAATTACCTAGAATTAAAGAATTAAATTTAGTACTGAAAGCATCAACCTCAGTTATTAATTTAATTAATCATAAAAAGAAACAAATAGGAATGTTAAACAAAGAAGTTCATTACAAAAGGATAGAAGAACAATTAGAGTCCCCTCAGATACAAGAAAGAATTAAGGAATTACAAATTAAGTTTGAAAAAGAAATATGTGCTAATCACCACAACGCTTTTTGGGATAGAAAGCAACATATAGTTGCATTACCTTATGAGCCAGACTTTGATGAGAAAAGTATTCCCACAAAGGCTAGGCCCATACAAATGAATCAGCAATACTTAGAATATTGTAAGAAAGAAATACAGGATTATTTAGATAAAAAATTAATTAGACCTAGTAAATCATCTTGGAGTTGTGCAGGTTTTTATGTTATGAATTCATCAGAATTAGAAAGAGGAGCCCCTAGATTAGTTATTAATTATAAGCCATTAAATAAAGTTTTTAGATGGATTAGATACCCTATACCGAATAAAAAAGATTTAATTGGTAGATTACATAATGCCTTTATATTTTCTAAATTTGATATGAAGTCAGGATATTATCAAATACAAGTAGAAGAGAAATATAGGTATAAGACAGCTTTTGTAGTACCTTTTAGACATTATGAATGGAATGTTATGCCACAAGGATTAAAGAATGTGCCTAGTGAATTTCAGCATATTATGAACGATATATTTAATGATTATCAACAGTTTACTTTACTTGATAAAGTAGTATTCTTAAATTCTATTAAAATCATTATTTTGAAGAAACTAACTTTTTGTTTTCAGATGGCAGGAAAAGAACAAGCTATGATTGAAGAATTAGCCTCCCAAAAAAGATTTGGTAAATATTATATTAAGAAGCGTCCTAGAAATCATAAAAGCAGCTTTAGAAGCTTACCCAATTACAGACAGCCTGATAATATTCAATAAGCCTTATTAGAAGCATTATGGACTAGTCATTTTACTAAAGATAGAATATTAGCATTAAATGCATTACATATTTATTTCTCTGAAATACAAGAAAATCCTTTAAGTAAGAATTATTTTTCTTGTTACGTATTAGTTAAAGGATACCAACCAGGCTTATATGCCTCATTACCAGTCTCATTACCAAGAGCATTATATAAATATGCATTAGGATTTTATGATTCACATTCTGCATTTCAACATGTATATAATTATATTGGAAATCATTTTTATATTGATCCAGCCATAAGTAATATTGCATCTAGCAGTAATGTAGTACAACAGCCTACTGGCTCATACATGCATAAGAATTACTCGCATACGAATTATATGGATCATTCACCCTTGGGTCATACACCTATTAATCTAAAAAATATGGGTCATACACCCATTAGCCCAAAAGAAGTATTCGACCTCCAACATCAAAATCAGCAACTTTTATTAAACCTTACAGCCCTTCAAGCTGATTACGATTCCCTTAGTAAAGATTATAAAGCCCTTCATTACCAAACCCACCAATTAAAATTAGTTCTTAAAAAACCATTTCTTTCACACCCTATTTTAGAAAATAAAGCCTTTACATACACCAAACTAAAAGCCTTATTATTTCCTGACCTTTTCCTTTTTGAATTATCTTTAGTCTTACCAGATGAAATTCAGAAAATTATTAAACCCAAAATAGCCGAAAGCCTTTACGAAGATTACGTAACTATTCAGACATTTCTTTCTGAAATAGCTATGGGATCAATCATAGTACCAGGATTAACTGTAATACAAAAATGAATTACTATCAAGAATTAATTACTGGTCCTCTTAAAGCTAGAATTAATTTATCAGAATTCAAACCAATTACATGTAGACATCATACTTTTACCCTTTGGAGCTTTCTAGATCAAGGGCTACTGGAAGTATTTTATTTAAAGGACATTAATCGGATCGCAAACTGTCCCGAGAAGCTTTATTTAGTCCTGGAAATAATGTTAAGAGATGGTCCTATTATAGCATTAGTAAATTCCACATTACCAGCTCATAATTAGCTTACTTACAAGCCAACACAACATTCTATACAGCTCAGTTTTGGAAAAGGGTTATTTGATTGAAATAATAATTATATTAATATTAAAGAAGTACAAAGTAAAAAGATTTATGAATTTCTAATTAGTCAGCCAATACAACTAGAATATGGATGGTCATTAAGATCTTTATATGGAGAAACTTCAATATATAAGATCTGGGGTCCCAAGACTCATAAAATGTTCATGCATTTTCCTGTAGAATTACTCACCAATGATCATATGCTGAATAACTGGGATAAAGAAATTATGTCAGACATGTCAGATGAATCTTATGACTATGACTCAATCACTGAACATAATTTGGATACGTAAAAGAAATATGTGGAGATATCCTCAAGCATTATTAAAAGAAAAAGACCTTTGGCAGCAACACTATTACTACAATACTATTACTTAGAAGACTTTCTCAATATGAATTACGTAAAGATTCCTTCAAGCATTATTCAAGGATTTTTGGACTCTTCTATTAAAGGAAATGTATCATTTGAAGAATTCTCTGACAATATTATTTCTTCTTTCTGACAAACATGCTTTTCTTTTAGAAAAGTATTTTGTCCCATTTACCTTTTGACAATTATGTATTTGCTTTTGTAAAGATGTGTATTATTTTCTGAAAAGTTGTGGGTTTTACTGTTCACCTTTAGACTTTCAGAAAAGTATTTTATTATATTAATTTTAGAATCCAATGCTACGAACATTATTGTAAAAGAAGTGTCTCCCTTCCATTTATAAAAGGGAACCTTCGTAGCATTACTGATCATCGTGCAATACTATTGTCATTTCTTAAGTCCTTTGTAAGAAGTCTTTGAAGTCCTTTTGTAAGTTTTCGTTTATCTTTTATGTTTTCAAACTTTAATGTATTACTAAAACAACAAATAATATTTATTAATAATGTCATCAATAATTTGGACTATTTTGGAATTGCTCCAATTAAGAAAGCAAGATAAATTGGGATTACTCTAATTCCATTAAAAAAAAGACAAATTGGAATGAATGACTTTCTTGACTTTCCCTTCTTCATAGTAACAGTAACATAACACTGAAGAGTGGTTAAAATAACGTGGGTCTCAGTGGGGGTAGCCGTTTTCGGAGAGAGATAGTACTAGTATCTCTGAAGGAAACAGTAACATTACTGAAAAGTAGGTAAAAGTAACATGGTTCACAGTATGGAGTAGACACATCTCTGACGGA
Organism: Calophaca sinica; assembly: GCA_037113605.1. Taxonomy (NCBI): domain Eukaryota; kingdom Viridiplantae; phylum Streptophyta; class Magnoliopsida; order Fabales; family Fabaceae; genus Calophaca; species Calophaca sinica. The sequence continues at coordinate 17,085,908 of CM073737.1, forward strand.
AATAGTATAACTGAAAAGTGAGTAAAAGTGAGTGGGTCAGTAGGGCTGGACATGGGTTGGGCCGGATCGGTTTTGGGCCCAAAAACCCCAATTTGGTCCAAACCGTGGGCTGTAATATGTGGCCCAATTCCGTCCGTTTTCTTGCACAGTTTGGTGGGTGACGGTTTGGTCGGGTGACGGTTCCGATAGGACGGATTTGCTCGGGTAAGCTCAACGCCACCAGAGGTGAAGCAGATGGCAACGCCGGAGTGCTGTACAGAGGAGGAGCCGCGCGTTGCTGATCAAGTTGCAGGGCAGAAGCATCAACCATAGTTAATAAAAAAGAAAATTAAAAAAAAAACAAAAATCAGAGAAAGGAGGAAGGGAAGATGAAGGGAAACAGTTGATAGCAGCTTCGGCCAAAAGAAGTGGTCGGCGACAGAGGAAGATGAAAGAAAATGCAGATAGGCCTATCGGAGAAGATGGTCTGCGTTAGATCGAGAATTGTGAAGCAGCTGAGGCAAGATATAGTGAGACACAAGCACCGAGGTTTTGCGTACATAAAAAGCAAGATGCACACGTATTCATTTAACACTTTTTCTTTCTTGGAGTTTTATATATAAACGTAATATATAAAAAAAAGAATTAGAATAAACTATATCTGTAAATGGTTAAAGGAACTGAGACATAAATTATTTGGAATAAAATATTCTAGAAAAATATAGGTACTAGCTAAATTAGAGCCTGCTGCTCTGTAGTGAGGCTGCAGCACAGCAGCAAGTCACCTCACAAACAAGGCCCACGTAAATGGCTCTTTTCTCTAGTCTTCTTGTTTTAATTTTTGTAAAGAAAATCGATCAAGTTTTGCAGAGCCCAACCACAAGCTCTTCTCCTTCGTTTTCCATGGCCGTCGATGCGCAGAGAAACAAAGTTTCTACACAGGTCGGTCGGTTTCGGTCACCGATGGATGTTTTTTCCGAAACCGAATCCGTCCACGTAAACTGTGCGTAATTGAAATAAAAGAACCCGTTAACCTGGCATCCGCCCGCAGCCGCCCGTAGACTTGCTTCTCAGTTCGGATTTGCCGGGTTTCGGATGGGTTGGCAAAATCTGTCCAGCCCTATGGGTCAGGCAGAAAATGTGAAACCGAAAGCAGTAAATTAGACATTTGGTTTCACGTATCGTGTATGAACGTATCCAAGCAACTCCAGCTTTGTCCTTGATAAGCCATCCGTATCAAATCCGCATCCCAAACGTATCAGAAATTTTAGTTTTAAAAATTAAATAAATAATCACTAGATACTTCTCCGACACGTATCTGGACGTATCAGACACGTATCGGTGTTAGATACGTGTCAGATACTGATACTTCTTCATTTTTGGAGTATCGAGGCTTCCTAGCTAAAAACCCAATACCTTTTTTACCTACTTTTTTTTTTTGTTATCAGCTTTTTGTTGATATTATTTTTATATTTTTTATTTGCCATTATCAGCTTTTTTGTCAATTTTTTATTAATACTGTTGATAGTTAAAGTTGTTTTATCCCAACCAATTTAATTAATAACTATTTTTAGAGTCAGTTTGGTTAAACATTTGCTTCCAGTGACTTTCTTGCCTTCCTCTTTCTACGGAACCATACCACCCGTTGGACAATACACTTCAAGAAGATATAGATTAACATCAGCCTTTCAATTAATTTATCTATTCGATTCAAATTTCAATTGAAATTCATTTAATAGCAATTTTCTAAACTAGAATGCCATGGGACACTTCAGTTGAATCAAAATAGTACTCCTTTGGTATCTCAGTCATATGTTCTTTTGTGTGTGCACATGTGGGAGGCAGGTATAAGAAACCAAATACTTTCATTTGAAACGCAGACACACAGTAGCCTAAGAGGTTAATGTCAAGCTTCACCTAATACACCCCTTTTACAATAAACTTAAACAAATCCTTGGATATCTTACTAAAATAAATGGATGGCTGAGATTGATTACAGGCACCTGCTATTACATTTGCTTATTTATTTTGATTATATGATCTAGAACAACTTAAACATTACGTGGTTTTAATATTTTTGTAAAAATTCAAGAATATTAATTAATTAATTGGACTTTATTATTTTTTTTAAAAGAAACAAATCTATTCCATATCATTCAAAATAAGGTCCGCAATACAGGTTGACATATAATTGGACTTTATTATTCATAAAGTTTTTATAGTTTATAAGGATTGGCATCGCATGGTTGTTTTAATATCAATAATGAAATCCAATTTTGAAATAATTTTAAGGAATTGGCTTAGTAGAGCATGATTGAATTTGTGTTAGATATGTAAAAGTAGAACTCTTCGAGGGACCAATGCAAAAAATACATGTACTAAAGTGTAGGAGAGTTGACGAATGCTCAAAAGAACATACTGAACAGGGTTCTGGTTTATAGAGACATGGAATATTGCTCAGAAGAACAACTATTGCATACATCATTCAAGGTCAACCTTCGGTTGGAAGACTTCATACAAACCAGATCAAACTAACAAACACAAACCAATAAACCATGAAAAATTCAACATGATTAAAGGCATGTAATCAAAGCCATACTTCAAATGATTTTTCACAAATATCACTACCATAAACCCCTTCGGGATTTCTTTCTTTCAAAAAAAAAAAAAAAAAAAAAAATCCTTCGGGCACTCATTATCCAAGATCTACATCAGTTTTTTTCATGCAATGAAAATCCCATGAATAATTGAAACAATAGACAGCAAACAAATACAAATGTAAAAAGGGTTAACAAAAATCCTTAGAAGATGTAGTATTCCTTTATTTTCTTCGTGCCTTGTACTTGATGACTAAAACTTCATTGAAGTGCACTTTTCCATCACTAGGTATATGTTGGCGTTTCCAGCCAACTGCTTTGACTTTTCAAAACAAATTTAAATTATGTGGTTGAGTAGCAATTATGAATAGAAGTGATTGGTTGTTGGCTACAACAATTCAAAGGCAGTGCAAACCAACGCGTTTTGCTTCAACGCGTATGCATTTTATTTCCTATAAATAAAGGATGCAGGACAGAAGAAAAAATTACACCGTTCACAACTAAGTGCAACAAGCATTAGTTAGAGAGAGCCTTAGAGAAAGTTTCTAAGAGAGAAAAATAGAGAGAACCAATTTGTGAGAGTTTTAGCCACAAATTGAGAGTACAATTTTATTGTATTATTTTGAGAGAGATCACCTAAGGGTGAAGTTTGTAATCCCATTATTATTATAGTGGAAGTTTAAGCGGCTTACGGGTCCCGTGGTTTTTACCTTCACTTTGGAGGGTTTTCCACGCTAAAATCTCTGGCGTTATTATTGTCTAATTATTTAGATAATTATTCTGGGCTGGGAATTATTATTGGGCTGTGGTAATTTATTTTACACTAACAATATGCAGACTTTTCCCAACAAAGTGGTATCAAGAGCCAGGTCTGTGTACTATTTATAAGAAAATTCTTAGTATGCTCTGTGGTTGCAGAATTGTCTGATCTTCCACATCAGAAAAGAATTGTTCTTGTTGCTGGAAATTAATTGTAGTTGTGAAAGTTGTGCATGCCTAGGAAAGTTCTGGCTAAGGAAAGATTTGGTATTTAACTGTGTCCATTGGAGACCCACCTCTCTTTCCTGGGAACTTACCTGGTGCACTATTTACAGACTACGGTTACTGTTCCAGTATAAGTGGTACTATTCATAGGGCACTATTCATTACCGAAGAAGTTTCAAAGCACAGCGAAACTTATTGACCTGCCATCCCAATGGAGGGGAGCACCGGTAATATGATAAAGTTAACTGCATTTAATTATGCAATGTGGAAGCCAAAGATGGAAGATCTTTTATACATTAAAGATCTATGGAAGCCGATCGTTACACCGAAGGAGAAAGCAGAATCGCAGAAAACTTCGCCGATGAGAAGACCGATTTAAAAGGCGAAAACCACGACACTTCGACTAGCACATCGCATGGTGATCGACAAGCTAAATCGGAAGTGTGCTGCTCAAATCCATCAATGGATTGACAAGAGCATTTTTCAGAATTTTGCTAATGAACATGATGCTTACTTTCTTTGGCCAAATTTGGAGAAAATGTATGCAAGGACAACCGCACAGAACAAAGCCAATCTGATGCGACGTTTAGTCAATTTGAAGTACAGAGACGGGAATAGTGTATCGGAACACATGAGTGAGTTCCAAGGCATTGTTGATCAACTCAACTCAATGAAGATGACTATTGATGATGAGCTACAAGCATTGTTGATTCTAAGTTCTCTACCAAAGAGTTGGGACACCCTAGTTGTTTCAGTCAGTAACTCCGCTCCTGAAGGCACGCTTACCATGGATATGGTAAAGGACAGAATGTTGAACGAGGAGTCTCGACAAAAAGATGAAGGATACAATCCACGAATCAAGCGCTGTCAATGAGAAGCAAGGCAAGCAAGAAGGGCGAGGGAGAAGTAAAGGTAGAGGTTCTCAAAACCAAAACTGGCAAAGAGGACGATCAAAGTCCAAATCGAGGCATGATAAGAAGTGTCATCACTTTGTGGCGCTTCCCGGACATTTCATTCGAGAATGCCTGGAAGTTGAAAGCAGTTGTAGAAGCGAGCGTAAAGCGGCAGAACAAATGACACGCAATGCGATCTCTGAAGATGTTACCATTGTTCGAGATGCAGATTACATCAATCTTGCATGTCAAGACTCTACCTGGGTAGTTGACTCAGGTGCTTCCTACCACGTTACCTCAAAGCGTGAGTTCTTCTCAACCTATACTCAAGCCGATTTCGGGCGAGTAAGGATGGGAAATGATGATGCATCCCAAACTGTCAGCATCGACAATATTTATCTGGAGACCAACCTTGGATGCAGGTTGCTTTTGAAAGATGTGAGGCATGTTCCTGATATACGCCTCAATCTGATCTCCACCGGAGTACTTGATGATGGTGGCTACAACAGTTATTTTGGTGAAGGGAGTTGGAAGCTCACCAAAGGCAACCTAGTAGTAGCTAAAGGCAAGAAAGATACTTCTCTCTATTTAACACAAGCCAAGTTATGTAGAGGAGAAGTAAATTCCACTAAGAAAGAAGTTCCGACCGAGCTATGGCATAAACGGCTCGGCCACATGAGTGAGAAGGGTCTCAGAATTCTTTCCAAGAAGAAGCTCTTGCCAGAGATGAAAGGTACTTCATTACGCACTTGTGTTGATTGTCTAATGGGAAAACAACACAGAGTTGCATTTCGAAGTACTCCACCATCTAGAAAGACGCATATTCTAGATTTGATACACACTGATGTCTGTATGATGAGTGATAAGTCACAAGGAGGTGCACTCTATTTCGTGACTTTCATTGACGACCATTCCAGAAAATTTTGGGCCTTTGCTTTGAAAACAAAAGATCAGGTGCTAGAAGTTTTCAAGCAATTTCATGTGAAAGTTGAAAGACACACTGGCAGACGATTGAAGTGTGCGTGTGCAGACAATGGCGGCGAGTATCGCGGGCCATTTGAGGAGTACTGTAGAAGTTTCGGCATCAGACTGGAAAAATCAGTACCAAAGACACCTCAGCACAACGGTGTTGCTGAGAGAATGAACAGAACCATCTGTGAGAGAGTCAGATGTATGCTCTCAAATGCAAAACTGCCAAACTCCTTTTGGGCAGAGGCACTCAGAACAGCAGTTGATCTAATCAACTTGTCTCCATCAGTTCCATTGAACTATGAAGTACCAGAAAGTGTATGGACAGGAAAACACATTTCCTACAAACACTTGAGGGTATTCGGCTGCAGAGCATTTGTTCACATACCAAAAGATGAGAGGTCTAAACTGGATATAAAAACCAAGCAGTGTATTTTTATGGGTTATGCCCATGAAGAATTCGGCTACAGACTTTGGGATCCTACTAGCAGGAAGATCATTAGAAGTAGAGACGTGGTGTTTTTCGAAGATCAAACAATCAAGGATTTTTAGAAATCAGAAAAGCCACAGTCAGATGAAAATCCAGTTGATTTGGACCCAGTCTCTCCACCAACAGATTCTGATGATGGGGGAGCTACTCCAGATACTGATGATAATGATCCACCATCCAGTTGTTCAGAACCTGAGCAGGTTCCTGAGCAGGTCCAACCAGAAGCACTAGTGAGGAAGTCTTCTAGAGAGACAAAACCAAATTAGAGGTATTCTCCTAACGAGTATGTATTGCTCACTGACGGGGGAGAACCAGAGAGCTATGATGAAGCTCTTACCCACCAACACAAGAATGAGTGGTCAAAAGCCATGTTAGAAGAAATGTCTTCCTTACATGAGAACCACACATTTGATCTGGTGAAACTACCACAGGGAAGGAGAGCACTCCAGAACAAGTGGGTATACAAGATAAAAAGCGAAGAAGGCAACTCACAACCACGTTACAAAGCAAGACTGGTTGTGAAAGGATTCAGTCAGAAGAAGGGCATTGATTTTGATGAAATATTTTCACCAGTTGTGAAAATGACTTCAATCAGAGTTGTTCTAGGCTTGGCAGCTAGCCAAAACCTGGAGGTTCAGCAACTTGATGTTAAAACTGCCGTCTTACATGGTGATCTTGATGAAGAAATCTACATGCAGTAGGCAGAAGGTTTCCAAGTCAAAGGTAAAGAGAAGTTGGTGTGCAGACTAAAGAAGAGTCTATATGGTCTGAAGCAAGCACCGAAACAGTGGTATAAAAAGTTTGAATCATTCATGGAGAAAAATGAATACAATCGAACAACGTCAGACTACTGCATCTTCATCAAGAAATTCTCTGATGGAGACTTCATCATTCTTTTGCTTTATGTTGATGACATGTTGATTGTTGGCCGAGACAATGACAAGATTAGCAGGTTGAAGAAAGAGTTGAGCAAGTCCTTTGCAATGAAGGACTTAGGACCCACTAAACAGATTCTTGGCATGACGATTACCCGTGACAGGAAGAATCACAAAATCTGGCTATTTCAAGAACGGTACGTAGAAAAGGTTCTTGAAAGATTCAACATGGACAAAGCAAAATCTGTTAGTTCTCCACTGGCTAGTCACTTCAAACTCAAAGTGAGCCAGTGTCCTTCAAGCAAGGAGGAGAGAATAGAAATGACCAAAGTGCCATATGCATCGGCGGTTGGCAGTCTAATGTATGCTATGGTATGCACTAGACCAGACATTGCGCATGCAGTTGGTGTTGTGAGTCGATTCCTATCAAATCTTGGTAAGGAACATTGAAATTGTCAAATGGATACTTAGGTATCTCTAGGTACTTGGTCATAGTTTATGCTTTGGTAATGGAAAACCTGTATTAGAAGGATATACATATTCAGATATGGCTGGTGATGTGGATACCAGAAAATCCATATCAGGGTACCTGATAACATTTGCAGGGGGGGCTGTCTTATGGCAATCACGCTTACAAAAGTGTATTGCTTTAAGCATCACGAAAGCAGAGTACATTGCAATCACTGAAGGTTGCAAAGAGATCTTGTGGATGAAGAAGTTCTTACAAGAGTTGAGTCATAACCAAGAAAGCTATATTCTCTATTGCGACTGTCAGAGCGCAATACATCTCAGCAAGAATTCAACATTTCATTCAAGGTCGAAACACATCAACGTGAGGTATCACTGGATTCGTGAAGTATTGGAAGGTAAGCTGCTGAAAGTTGAGAAGATCCACACCGACGACAACGGGGCTGACATGATGACTAAAGCTCTACCAAAGGACAAGCTAGAAGTCTCAAAGAAGTTGCAGGCTTAGCATCAACCCCATATTGATCCGAGGATATTTTCCCATTGGCTGAAGGGGGAGATTTGTTGGCGTTTCCAGCCAACTGCTTTGACTTTTCAAAGCAAATTTAAATTATGTGGTTGAGTAGCAATTATGAATGGAAGTGGTTGGTTGTTGGCTGCAACAATTCAAAGGCAGTGCAAACCAACGTGTTTTGCTTCAACGCGTATGCATTTTATTTCCTATAAATAGAGGATGCAGGACAGAAGAAAAAATTACACCGTCCACAACTAAGTGCAACAAGCATTAGTTAGAGAGAGCCTTAGAGAAAGTTTCTAAGAGAGAAAAATAGAGAGAACCAATTTGTGAGAGTTTTAGCCACAAATTGAGAGTACAATTTTATTGTATTATTTTGAGAGAGATCACCTAAGGGTGAAGTTTGTAATCCCATTATTGTTATAGTGGAAGTTTAAGCGGCTTACGGGTCCCGTGGTTTTTACCTTCACTTTGGAGGGTTTTCCATGCTAAAATCTCTGGCGTTATTATTGTCTATTTATTTAGATAATTATTCTGGGCTGGGAATTATTATTGGGCTGTGGTAATTTATTTTACACTAACAATATGCAGACTTTTACCAAAAGCAAAAATGAACACGTTGATGTTGACAGCAAATGTCTTCAATTGAGTTAATGACAATATCTAATTAAGTATTATAATAGAGTAAGGTTTTTTTTTTCAAATGATTGGAAAATCAATGGGACAAAACATATCAATTCCCCACTTGTTTTCTTTAAAAATATTTCATTGAGCAATAATGTAATAATATAAGATTGAGCATAAGTAGTGGTGTTCGTAGACTTAAACCATTATATAGTGAGGATGTTTCAAATTTTACAAGAGTGACACGTAGTCTTGAACTCTATCTCTGACAACATTAAACACTTAACCTTTTAGAGTGTAGTTTAAAAACTCATGCATTACGGCTATACACGTATATCCCAGTATAGTAAATACTCTAGAAAATTTTTTCTGAAATTTCATAGAAAGCTGGCCCCATTTCCACAATCACATAGGTGAGTCTATCAAGAGTACTCCTATAACTAGGTACCCGACTCCATATAGAGTATAAAACTCGTTGAGAAATTAGTCAACCTTTCAACACTACAGAATATCATGCTCTAAATATATAAGTGAGACTTAGAAAAATTATCGTAGCATGATTTCCACATCTACTTATAAGTTGTTATTATCCTTTGAAACTATTTCTTGAAATCTTCAGTCCATCGGTTGAGTTACCCTTATAAGAGACAATTTAATCTATGAGCATTAGTGTCATTCCTTTTGAGGTTTTGAAAACCTTCTCTCTTGATAATTCTTTCGTCAAAGGATCAGCCAAATTTTCTTCAGACCTCACATGATTCATCCTTACAGCTCCAGTAGTGAGAAATTCTCTTGTTGTGCTATGCTTGCGACGTATTTGTTACCTCTTACCGTTATGATAACAGTTCTAAATCTTTGCAATAGTCGCGGTACTATCACAATATATCAATATGGTTGGAATCGATTTTTCACACATTGGAATATCTGGCAACATGTTTCTCAACCATGTTGCTTCTCCACAAGCAGTTGTTAGTGTAATCATTTGTGACTCCATAGTAGATTGTGCTAATATTATTTGTTTCTTAGATTTCCAACCCCCATCTAAGCTAAAAATATAGCCATTGGACATTTTGGAGTCATCTGAAAGGGTATTTCAATCAACATCGCTGTAAACTTCTAGTACAGTGGAAAACTTTTGATAATGTAATCCTAGGTTCATGGTCCTTTTAAGGTACCTCTTGACCCTCTCAATACCAGTGCTCATTACTAGGGCTGCTAGTAAATCTACATAGCAACCCCACAACATAAGTTATATTAGGCCTAGTGCAATCAGCAGCAAATTGAAGGCTGCCAATGATGATTGCATACTAAAATTGATTAACACTAGTTCTAGTGTTCTTGAACAACTTGACACTAGGATCATAAGGGGTAAATGCTGGTTTACAATCAAGTAATTGTATTTATTTAAAATCTTCTCAATATAATGAGTGTTTCAAAGAAGTTTCCTTCTCAGTTCTACTAATTTTAATTCCAAGAATTACATTTACTTCACCAAGGTCCTTCATGTCAAAATTTTCACAAAGCATATTTTTGACAGTTTTCACAACATGAATATTAGAACCAAATATAAGCAAGACATCTACATATAGACAAATAATAGTGCAAACATTATTATCTGATTTATAATATATGCACTTATCACTTTCGTTAATTATAAAACCATAAGAGACAACTAGATTATCAAATTTCTCATGCCACTGCTTTGGTACTTATTTCAAGCCATACAAAGATTTATTCAATTTGCATACTTTATTCTCATGTCTAGAAACAACAAAACCATCAGGTTGATCCATATAACCTTTTTTTTTTATTTTGGTTACCATTTAAAAATACAATTTTTACATCCATTGGAGGTACAACCATATCATGCACAACAACAAGAGAAAATAACACATGAATAGATGTAATTTTAGAAATAGTTGAAAATCTGTCAAAGAAATCAATATTTTCTCTTTGTCTATATCCTTTGGCTACTAATCTAGGCTTAAACTTATATATATGTTGTTCCATCCGGCTTCAATTTCTTTTTAAGAATCCATTTACAACCTATTGTTTTGCATCCAGGAGGTAAATCCACTAATTCTCATGTTCTATTAGACCCAAGAGAGTCTGTTTCATCATTTATAGCTTCTTGCCAAAAATTGGCATCTATAGATGACAAAACCTCTTGAATAGAGGAAAGGTCCTCCTCAACGTCATAAAGCATGGAAATTGGGACCAAAATTCTTAGCCACATATGCTCTTTTACTCCTTCTAAGTTCATCTAAAAATTCATTATTAGAATCACGTGTTATAATTAGTGCACTATTAGAAGTAAAGCACCAACTATTTTTCAATTTAAACGGAAAATGACCTTTATAAAAATCAGCGTCATTTGATTCAATAACAGTTTTCTCAATTAAATAAAAAAATCTATAAGCTTTATTATTAACCGTATAGCCAATAAAAATACATTTATATGCTTTACTTGCTAATTTTTTTTTTTTGGATCTGGAATCGTAACATAAGCCAAACAACCCCATGTTTGAATATAGGATTTGGTTTCTTGTTGTTAAACAATTCATAAGGAATAATTTTACTATTTGATTTAGGCACTATATTAAACACATAACATACATTTAGCAAAATTTCACTCCACCAAAAAGATGTTGCACCAAAATGAAGTGAAATAGCAACAACAGATTCAACAAAAGTTCTATTTTTCCTTTCAGCTTTACCATTCATTTCAGGAGAATATGGTGTGGTTTTCTTATGAACTATTCCATGAGAAAATAATTTTCTAATTAAGTTGACACCAATCTTGGAACTGCATATTTTGATGATACGTTTAGGTGTTCAGTGATCAGGCCTCTTGACTGCATGACGATATATGTCCAATGGGCTGCTGTGACTAAGCATTTTGACATCGGATTTATCTGGAATCAATGGTCTGAGTCTTGGAAACACAAAGCCATGTTGCAATGCCTTGTCCCCCTAGTGCTTGAAGAAGATGACAGGGAAAATCTGCGAAGAGTATACCTGGCAGAAAATGAAGGACTCTCTTTCGCTTTTGGAGCATTGAGCGTCTTTATCAGAAGAGTATGGGTAGAAGATGTTGGAAACAAGTTTGATTCTTTCACTGCTGATGTATTTCTGCACAGAGACATTATCTTTATGGATTTGCTGTACCCAAAAGATGTGAAGAAAATAAGGGAAATTCAGGTAGAATCTGAGCAAAGAAAACTTGGAAATCTCATCAAATGGTCTATACCAAATGATGCATTCTTTCAAAGAGCTCACCAGAAGAAGGAACTGAGACTGAAGATGTCTAATTTGGTGCTAGCAGAGCATCAGAAGATGAAACCTGCACCAGTATCAGAAGCTGGACCTTCCACTTCTACTTGTACTCCTGCCGTTGAGATGGTTACGATTCCTAAAGAAGAGTTTGAAGAAATGAAGGCCACAAACCTGAAGGTTGCTCAGTTGGAGAACGCTTTGAAACTACTCTGTGAACGTCTTAACATTCCTCCACCACCTCCACCAAATCCTTGAAATTTTTTTTGTGTGATATAAAGTATTTTTTTTGGTACTCTTATATATATATATATATACACACACTTTTGCTCTGATTATCTGTTTACATATCTCTATCTGACGTATATTCAAATTTTTCTAAGTCTTATTTTGACTATGATGTGCTTTACACTCTTTTTATCTGATGACAAAAGGAGGAGTAAAAGAAAGGTTTGATGAACACGTGAAAGTCTGATTGACTAATTCACCGTCAAATGTTCAAAGTCCGATGGATACGCTGAAACTAAAATATCACGCATACTATTTCATACATAGCATTTGTGTTGGTTATTTATTGCTCTAATACCTATAATGCTTTGATATTTATTGATCCAATACTCTGATAATAATCAATAACTTTGTGTAGTACCCTAATTTTGTCTGGCCTTTTTTCTTATTTTATTATTATTTTAATTAGTAGCAGTAATAATAAAATAATATTTTAGGTTTTATAATAAAAGAGATTAAATAGGAGAAGAAAAGAATGGATAAGAAGAATGTGATTTTTATTTAAGCAAGGGTGTGTAAAAAATAAAATTTGGGGGTGTTAATAGCAATCAATTAAAATGGCTGGTGGCCCATCCCAGGCTGCGCTTCCCATCTCTCATTCGCTTCCTACACCCCCTTCTTTCTATGACACGCACATGCGTCCTTCTCCTTCATGGCCATCTGCTTCCTACACCCCGCTTCTCTCCCTCGCGTACCCCAGCCCAGCCATACACTCTACACCTCTACACGGCCTGGCCCAATTTCTATAACCCTAAAATATCAAAACCCTAATCTCAGAATATTTCCCTCATTGTTGCGCCGCGCATCTCCTTCCCATTCCCTTCTTCTTCATCTTCTCCTCCACCATTCACGCATCTCTCCCCTCCTCCTTCCCTCTAAACCCTAGCTCCATCATCCCTCATTCCCTTTCTTCTTCATGCCGCGGCGCTCACCAACCCTTCCTCTTCATCTCGTTCCCTTCTCCTCTTCACCAAAACCCTAATATCCATATCCCTGATTTTCCTCCACTATTCTCGCTTCCTCTTCCACCATTTCCTCATCCTAATCTTCGTAACCCTAAAACACGAATCTTTTCCATGCAGCACTCATCCTTCCAAACCCTGAGAAATGATCTAGCAGCGGCGCCCCTCAGTCTCTCTCATCCTCTTCCTATCTTCTCCGAAAATCACGAATCTGGAAACAAAAAAGGAGGTTTTTCGTTCTTATCCTTTTTGATTATTTTTTTATTGACTTGATTTCGTACTGATATGATTCTAAATTTTCACAGGTGCTGAGCCTATAAAAGCCAAAGCAAGTTGAAGAGAAAGGGGAACCGAGACGAGGGAGAGAGAGCAATCTGGAAGAGGAACCCAGAGAAGCAGGAGGAAGGAAACTCGTGAGGTTGAGAGCCAAAAAATAAACATGTTTTTTAGTATTAGGTTTTTCATTCCTCCATCTTTTGTATTCTTTCATTCCCTGGGATTCAAGCAGTATACCCAGGTTTCACCTTCTTTTTTATTTATTTATTATTTGATGTTTCTGTTCTTCATATGATTATGTAATATGATTATGTAATAGAAACTTTCTGGTGTTGTTCTGCTATTTTCTTTTTGTGGTAATTTGCTGCTGCTGTTGTTGATTGTTGTTGTTATCATCGTTGTCATCCTTGCTGTTGGTATTGGTCTTAGTTTGGGTACCCTCAGATCTGAATTGAAGTTAGGTTTAGGGTTTGGCCTTCCAATGGGGCCAAACCCTAAATAGGGACTAAACTGCAAATATATTATAAAGAAGGATTGAAATGAAAATATAGGGTAAAAGGGGTCAGAAAGCAAATAAATTAAAAAATCTTCCTTTCTTTAATTTTCTGTTCATACGCATTTTAGGGTTTGGTCTTCCAACGGGGCCAAACTTTAAATAGCGATTAATTTGCAATTAACATATTAATGAGGGACTTAAAAGTAAAATAGAAAGTTTCTGAATTTTGTTTCCTTATCTAAGCATTTTTTTTTAAATAAATAAATTAATAACTTGTGGAAGTGATTCTTAAGTTCTGTTTGTATTTTTGCCTTATTAAAAATAATAATAAATACAATAAAAAGGTTTTCTTTTTTTGGTTCTTTTTCTTATTATTTAAAAAATTTTGATAAAGGGAATTATTATTTTTTTAAAGGCAAACAATTCTTTACAAGCAATTAACGGGTACCATTTTTTAAATGGGCGTGTAGGGGTGCTAACACCTTCCCTATGCGTAACCAACTCCCGAACTCAAATCTGGTTCAAAAGACCTTCTTTTTTAAATTCAAAATATTCAAAAATAGGTTTTCCAATGTTTTCCTAAAATATTGGTGGCGACTCCATTTAAATTTTAGGGTGGTTGTCACACTTTGGTACAATGAAAATCTTTTTCATAAAATGAAATCAGCATCTGATCTCACTTTGTTATATGAATATATGCTCTGATACATCTACGTATTTTTGCAATCACACAAATGAATTTGTTTATCAATAATCGCTCTAATACCTGAATTGTTCATATATATCTAAATTGTTGAATTCAGGGGGAGACCCTTGATATTATTTTGAAATTAAATTGTTCATCAACCTTGGATATTTGTCATCATCAAAAAGGGGGAGATTGTTGGAACCTAAACGATTGAGAAGTTTAGACCCTCATTAATTTTGATGATAACAAAGTATTTTCAAGAGAACAATTTATCTTCTAACATATCTTTGAGTGTACAGGTATCAAAGCTTCATATATTTGTACAAAACACTCAAGAAAGAAGAAGAAATTTACAAGAGAATTGAATACACTCCATCGATGTCGACATCCTAACTCACTCCAAGCGTCTTGCTAACAAATGAGCATCCGTAGTGTTACTCTTTGACACGTGGAATACTCAATTGTTGCGAAGCGTCATCCTTCCTGCTCTGAGCGAGCGTCCGATCTGTTTAATGAAGCACGTGATGATCACGTTTTTGCTCTTAACCTCAGAATGTTCTGGAACGGAATTCGAATTTGATTTTGTGCGCTCATTTTGATGTACAAGGAAACAAAGGTGACACCTTTAGCATAAGACAAAAATCGTACAAGGCAATTGTGAAAAGCAGATAGTACGAAAACGGTAATATGTACTATTCTGATATTCTCTGGAAAGGAAGAAAAGGACTACATTTCAAATTACCTCACTCAATGGAAAGGAGCTATTCTTTTACTGCAAACGGTAATATCCCTGAAGTCTCCTATAAATACCCCAAGGTATTCATTGAAGAAAACAGGCAAGAACTAAGGCATGACCAGAACTAAGACTGAAATTGCTAGAACAAATTCTGAGAAAGTTTATTTTGGAAGCATCATCACTCTGAGTGAGCAATCAAATTTCGTGCCAAGTCTCTGGTCTACAAAGAACTAAACTCAGCGTCTTCTACTTTCTATTAGAAAGCTACTCTGTTTTGAGCTTAATCTTTTCATCCTCTCTGTGAGAGTTATTTTGATTGTATTCAAAAGTATATTCTCTTTTGTAAATAGTATTTAGCCCAGTTAAGGCTTTGTTCCTCAAAGGCTCGATCGTACTGAATCGTTTTGAGAAGTTGAGAGTATTGTCAAGTTTGTGACAGTAGAATACTCTTGAGGAAAATTGTAATCAGTTGATTATAGTGAAAAATCCTTCAGGATCGAAGGGACTAGACGTAGCTACCAGTTGGTGGTGAACTAGTATAAATCTCTATGCCTCTTACTTTACTGCGTTACATTTATCTTTACCTTGCTCAGTAAAATAAGTTTTCATAAACGGTTTTATTTCCTGCATCCGGTTAGTCTCTCTTCATCCGCTTAGTTTTTCAGCGTCCGATAAACAAACAGTTTTGAAAAATCTGTATTCTTAGTGCTTTTAACGTAAAGTTTGCGAAAAGTTTTTGTACACAATTCAACCCCCTTCTTGTGTTCACGTTCAGTTGGTACCAGAGCTCGGCCTCTTGGTTGAGCTCTTAACAGTGTTAAGAGAAAAGATCCTATACTGTGAACATGTCTACTGAAGGTGGTCATATGAACCATCCTCCTCTATTTAATGGAGAAAAATTTGATTACTGAAAAATAAGATAAAAGCTTTCTTTGAGACACAACAACTTGAGTTGTGGGATATAGTTCAAAGTGGTTACATTCCTCCCACTAATCCTCGTGGTGTTGCTATAGCCAGAGAAGATTGGAATGATGAGTAGAAAAAGAGATATCAAACCAATCAAAAAGCTAGATTCATTCTTATCTATGCTATGACAGAAAAAGAATATGATAAATGTGGCAAATTTGATACTGCCAAAGAAATCTGGGACTCACTTGTTTTATCTTACGAAGGCTCTGCCCAAGTAAGAGAAACCAAAGCTAGCATGTTGGTTCGCCAATATGAGTTGTTCAAAATCGAAGATGGTGAAAACATTGAAACTATGTTTGGAAGATTCCAAACACTTGTTCATGGGTTACAGGTCCTTGGAAAAAGTTACACTACACCTGACCATGTTAGAAAGATCTTGAGAAGCTTGACTAAGCAGTGGAGACCCAAGGTCACTACTATTCAAGAAGCAAAAGATCTAAATGTCCTACGACTTGAAGATCTTATGAGTTCGTTGAAAGCTCATGAACTTGAGCTAAACGAAGAAGAACCTGTCAAAAAAGGCAAGTATATTGCTTTGAAAGTCGATCAACATAAAGCCAGTTCTTCCAAAGCTCTTCAGTCAAGAAGAAGAATCAAGATGAAGCTTGAAGGAGATGTTGACACATCGTAAGATGAGCTTGCGTTTATATCCAGGAAGATACAGAGAATGTGGAAGAAGAGAAACTTCAGGAGGAAGTTTGTAAGAAAGATACTAAGGACAAAGGAAAGCAAAGACAAGGACAAAGCCCAAGTCATTTGCTATGAATGTAAGAAGCCTGGACATTTCAAGTCCGAATGTCCTAATCTTAAGGAGAAACCCACAAGAAGTTCTTTCAAGAAAAAGAAGAAGAGCCTCATGGCTACATGGGAAGATCTAGACTTATCCTCGCCTGAGGAAGATAATCTTGCTCTCATGGAGACAGATCTTGACTCGAGAAGAAGAAGTTGAAGAGGTAATAGTGTATGATTCCTACTCTGAACTTCAACTTGCATTCGATGATCTTCTTAAGGACTCTGCCACTCTCTCTGTTGAGTATAAGAATTTCAAAAAGAAATTTTCAAAATTATCACAAGACTTTCAAGCTTTAAACAAAGAAAAATCAGACTAATAAAGAGAACTGTGAAAACTGAAAATCAGCATCTGATGGATAACCAGCGTCTGGCTGCTAACAAGCAACCAGAAGCTAAGAGCTCTCAAGCTGAAAGCTCTAAAGTTACAGGCAACCTTAAATGCAAATCAAATGATTATGAATATGCATTTCAAAAGTTTCTTGCAGAGAGTGTAACTCGAAGCAAGCAAGCTTCAATGATTTGTGGTGTCAGTAAAACGACAACTCATGGTCTTGGTTATATATTAGATAAACCTCCTTTAGAAAATGATTCAGCATTTGATAAATTCAATAATCATAGTAAATGCTTGCATTGTACTTACTGCAATAAACCTGGTCATTTGAAAAGTGCATGTACTGTTTTTAAAACTGTGAAGGATAAGCTTCCTTCAAGAACTAACAAGAAAGGACCCAAAAAGATATGGGTACCTAAAGATAAAATAGTCTATGTTGCAGACATGCTTAGCAACAAAGTCAAAACACCTATCTTAGTACTTAGGCAGTGGATGCTCGCATCACATGACGGGAGAAAAGCATATGTTCCAAGAACTAAGGCCTAAAGAAGCTGTATTCGTTGGTTTCGGAGGAAACCAGAAAGGTAAAATAGTTGGAATTGGTCGCATTGGTAAAGGCTCTCTTCCCTTTATTGATAATGTACTTTATGTTGAAGGACTTAAACATAACTTATTGAGCATAAGTCAATTATGTGACAATGGTTATGAAGTCATCTTTACAGAAATTGGATGTCTACTAAAAAGCAAGAAAGACGGCTCTATTTTCTTCACTGCTAAGAGGAAGCAAAATATTTACAAAATTGATCTCTCTGAACTTGCAAAACAAGATGTCAAGTGTCTCATGTCTGTTGACGAAGAACAATGGATTTGGCTCAAGAGATTGGGTCATGCCAATTTGAGATTAATCTCAAAATTAAACAAGCACAGTCTTGTCAGAGGCTTACCAAATCTTAAGTATCAATCTGATGCTCCCTGTGAGGCATGTCAAAGAGGAAAACAAGTTAAAACTTCTTTTCATTCAAAAAATATTGTTTCAACCTCTAGACCACTTGAGCTTTTGCATCTTGATCTTTTTGGTCCAACAAGGACAGCCTTTTTAATTGGAAAGAAATATGGGTTAGTCATTGTTGATGATTTTACTAGATGGACATGGGTTAGATTCCTTGCTCACAAAGATGAGTCATACAAGGTATTTACTGTATTCTGCAAAACCGTTCAAAATGAAAAAGGAATTTGTATTTCTTCTATTAGAAGTGATCATGGGGGAGAATTTGAAAATGAAAGCTTTCAAAAATTTTGTGATGATAATGGCATCTCCCACAATTTCTCCTCTCCAAGAACACCTCAACAAAATGGTGTTGTAGAAAGGAAAAATAGGTCCCTCCAAGAAATGGCCAGGACCATGATCAATGAAGCTAATATTGCAAAACATTTTTGGGCAGAAGCAATAAACACAGCTTGTTACATTCAAAATAGAGTTCTTATTAGACCTATTTTGAAGAAGACTCCATATGAACTGTGGAAAGGTAGAAAACCAAACATATCATATTTTCATTCATTTGGTTGTACTTGTTATATTTTGATTACTAAGGATCAGCTTGGTAAGTTTGATTCAAAAGCTGACAAAGGAATCTTTTTGGGATATTTTGAAAGATCTAAAGCTTTTAGAATATACAATAAAGAAACTATGACAGTGGAAGAATCCATTCATGTCAAATTTGATGACAAGAAGCCTGACACAGCTATGTCAGAGTTAGATGAATTATTTTCAGAATTAAATATAGGTGATACTACAAATAGTGAACCTACATCTTCATCGTCTGGTGGTAACCAGACGCAAGAATCTTCGGAAGCTGAAGCCATAAAGAGCTGGAAGTACAAAACCAAGCATCCTAAAGATCAAATCATAGGAGAACCTGGAGATAGAGTAAGAACCAGATCCTCTTTTAAAGAGCATGCAGATATGGCACTACTCTCAGAAATGGAACCTAAAACGATTGATCAAGCATTGAAAGATGAAGGTTGGATTCTGGCCATGCAAGAAGAGTTAAATCAGTTCCAAAGAAATGATGTATGAAAGCTAGTTACTCTACCAGAAGATAAGCAAGCTATTGGTACTAAATGGGTATTTAGAAACAAGCTTGATGAAGATGGAAAGGTTGTGAGAAACAAGGCAAGATTGGTTGCTCAAGGTTACTCACAGGAAGAAGGTATTGATTTTATTGAAACATTTGCACCTGTTGCAAGGTTAGAAGCTATACGCATTTTACTTTCATTTGTTGTACACCATGATATAATTCTTTATCAAATGGATGTGAAAAGTGATTTCTTGAATGGTTTTATAACTGAGGAAGTCTTTGTAAAACAACCTCCTGGATTCGAAGACATTGAATTTCCAGAACATGTCTTCAAGCTTAAAAAAGCCATGTACGGTCTTAAGCAAGCACCCAGAGCTTGGTATGAAAGACTGAGTATATATTTGATGAAAAATGGTTTTACTAGAGGTCTAGTAGACACTACTCTTTTTAGAAAAACATCAAACAAGCACTTTATAATTGTTCAAATATATGTAGATGACATTATTTTTGGAGCTACTAATAAAATCCTTTGCAAAGAATTTTCTAAGCTAATGCAGGCTGAATTCGAGATGAGCATGATGGGTGAACTAAAGTTCTTCCTTGGAATTCAAATCAAACAATGCAATGATGGTATCTATATACATCAAAGCAAATATATCAAGGAATTGCTAAAGAAATTCAAAATGGTGGATTGCAAACCTATGTGCACTCCTATGCATCCCACGTGCATTCTTGGTAAAGATGAAACTGATAAAAAAGGTAAATCAGAAAATATACAGATGTATGATTGGATCTCTACTTTATCTTATAGCTTCAAGACCTGATATAATGTTCAGCGTCTGTCTGTGTGCTAGATTTCAATCAGATCCTAGAGAATCACACTTGAGTGCTGTTAAAAGAATTTTTAGATATTTGCAAGGATCTACTAATCTCGGTTTGCTTTATAAGAAATCAAAAGATTACAAGTTAGTAGGTTTCTGTGATGCTGACTTTGCTGGAGACCGAATTGAAAGAAAAAGCACAAGTGGAGGCTGCCAATTCCTTGGAGCAAATCTTGTGTCTTGGTCAAGCAAAAGGCAAAGCACGATTGCACTCTCAACAGCAGAAGCTGAATATATTTCAGCAGCAAGTTGCAGCTCTCAATTTCTGTGGATAAAATATCAACTTGAAGATTATCTGATAAAAGAGAGTAATATTCCTATTTTTTGTGATAATACTTCTGCAATCTGTCTTACTAAAAATCCCATATTGCATTCATGAGCCAAGCACATTGAAATTAAGCATCATTTTATAAGAGACTATGTTCAGAAGGGTATTCTCGAAATAAAATTTGTAGACACTGATCATCAGTGGGCTGACATATTTACAAAACCCCTTGCTGAAGATAGATTCAATTTTATAATAAGAAATTTAAATTTTCATCTTATAGAAGAATGATTAATCTCAGCGTCAGATGATATGCATCATCTCAGCATCTGGTATGACATACGCATGTATACGTGTAAGCATTTTATTTGTCATGTGCATCATAACTCAGCGTCTGGTGAATCGATTGCGTGCATCCGAGCGCGCACACACGTGTCATACGTGTAAAGGACTTAAGTGTCTCATCACATCTCACTGAGTCATGATTATTTATGTTCTTCAATAAAATCTTTTCACTTGATTTTACTTTTCTTTTGGAGTCTTCATTTAATGAAAAGGGGAATCTTCATTTTCTTTTCTTTTTTATTTAATTTTTTTTTGGAAATGCGAAGCGGTTTTTGAAAAAGGACTGTACCATTTTCTATCAACTTTCCCACTACTCCACATTTTTCGCTCCATCACTTCACTCTGTTTCTACTTGCAAAAATTATTCTCTCTCTCTCTCTGTGTGACTTCAAACCCTAAAACCTCCATTACCCACTCTGCAACTGCTACCATGGCCGATAGAAAGGTTGGACAATATACTGCTGCCTATGATGTCTTCTCAAAAGCAAAACTTATGAATGAAAACAAAATTGATTTTGAGAATTTCAAGCTCTATGGTTTTGATTTTGAAGAAGGTTTGAAGAAACTGGGTTGGAAAAATTATTTTATCTGGGAACCAGTTGATGTGTTGAGCTATGCTATAAAGGAATTCTGGGGGAACGCTTATCTACTTCCGGGTGAAATTATTGAAGGACATATCAAAGGTTTCAAGTTACGTTTCACCATAAACTCTATCGCTCAGACCATCAAGTGCCTTTGTGAAGGAATCAGTTACCATGCTAACTGGGTTGACGCTTACAGAGGTTTGGAAAACGTCAACGAAGCTTTGTTTGAAAACTATCGTGAGTTGAAGAAGAAGAAGAAGAACATAACTCCCACTGCCAAAGATTTGAAAAGCCACTACAGAGTATTGCACAAAATCATCGGTAAGAGCGTGATTCTGAAGGCTGGTTCAAATGACATAGTGAACTATGAGCAAAAGTTCATTATGAGAAACTATATGGATGGAAAGAAAATCAACCTGCCAAGGTTGATTATCAATAATCTTGTCAATGCTCTTGTCTTTTCAAGGAAAAGTGTTGATAAAAAGAATATTGTCAAGGTTATCCCTTATGGAGTTCTTCTTTCCATAATGATGATAAAAGATGGTATTGTGAGAAAGCTTGGTGATCTGACAAGCAAAGAAGAAAGGGATAAATACTTTGGTGTTGGTGCTGTTGTTCGTTCTGAGGTTTTTGGAGTCAACAGCCTTGTAAGAATACAATTGATAACTGGGACTATGATTAAGAAGGTGAAACTAGAGCAACAAGAAGGAGAAACTATTGTGAATGTTGGTGAAGCTGAAAAGAAAACCACCAGAAGCTCAATGGCTGGTGTGAAGAGACCTGCTGAATCTCCTATAAGGGAGACAAGAAGAATGAAACAGAAGGTGGCTCCTGCACCTACTGTTAATGAACCAGGAGATGAGGACAGAATCCCCATCAAGATGATCTTGGAGAAGAAGAAGGAGTCAGGAAGTGAAAAAGATGTTTCAAATACGATCAAGGGAAGCAAGTTCCTCCTCTACCTCCTACCGTTGTTGCCTCTAAAGGAACAAAGAGAAGGTTGGTTAGGTCTTCTGAGCTTAACTCAAAGGTACTTGACTTTACTGTTGATGAGTCAGTATCTATTCTTGATTCTCATGATGTTATTCCTGCACCTCCATTATCTGTTTCACAACCACAAACCCAAACACAAACCAAGAGAACCAGAATAAGCCTACAACACACCTCTACCCTTATCCCCACAAAACTGACCCAAACACAATCCAATACACTCAACTTAGACCTACCACAAATCTCCTCAGATACCTCACTTACTACATACATTTCCAAACTTCACTCTCATCCCTTCAACCTGTTATTCAAGGTACCTCCCATCAATCCATTCAAACCCTACACACCTAAAATCTATACAATCACTAAAACCACTCCCACTCCACTCACCCTCACCTACAAACCTACAGATTTCAGTGGAAGGAATAATGTCTCACGCATTAACAAACCTCGGTTTGTTAAATATGAGTCATACCAAAGCATCTACAATCATCCTTCTACTTGGCATTTGAAAACCTTCACCTCTGGAGTTGCCAGACTGGAGATTGCCTCTCCAATGAATACTGCCTTCAAGGATGGAGAAGACCATTTTGAGATGTCATTCAAAGGGAGATTAAGACCAGAACCTGGTAGCAGAGCAATTCCTTTCTCTGTTGACCTTTCGAAGTTCCTGCCTCAAATTGAACCTCTCACACTGGAGGAGTGTGGAAGATGGATTACGGATGAAGAAGCTGCCTTCATGGCACACTGTCATGAGATGAAGAAACTTGAAGTTATCAGACAGTTCAGAGATCCTTCTTCTGTATCAGTAAAGATTGTTCCTGATAGACAAAGGTGGCTACCTTGGTCTATTCCTGGGAAGAGGAAAGAACCTGCACCTGGCAAGTTGTCATACAGCAAGATCAGACTCAAAGAATATGAGAAGGCTCCTAAGAAGTTTAATCTTAAAGAATTCTCTGAGCTTCCGATTGCCAAGATTACTGAGGACCATGCCAGAAGGTTTTACCTCAGTTCTCTGAAGGAAGATGAATGGAGAACTGACTCCTCAAATTGCTGCAATACTGAGAAAGCCACAATTCCCATAGTTGGCACTATCAGAAAAGTTACTGACACCAATCTTGGAACTGCATATTTTGATGATACGTTTAGGTGTTCAGTGATCAGGCCTCTTGACTGCATGAAGATATATGTCCAATGGGCTGCTGTGACTAAGCATTTTGACATCGGATTTATCTGGAATCAATGGTCTGAGTCTTGGAAACACAAAGCCATGTTGCCATGCCTTGTCCCCCTAGTGCTTGAAGAAGATGACAGGGAAAATCTGTGAAGAGTATACCTGGCAGAAAATGAAGGACTCTCTTTCGCTTTTGGAGCATTGAGCGTCTTAATCAGAAGAGTATGGGGAGAAGATGCTGGAAACAAGTTTGATTCTTTCACTGCTGATGTGTTTCTGCACAGAGACATTATCTTTATGGATTTGCTGTACCCAGAAGATGTGAAGAAAAGAAGGGAAATTCAGGTAGAATCTGAGCAAAGAAAACATGGAAATCTCATCAAATGGTTTATACCAAATGATGCATTCTTTCAAAGAGCTCACCAGAAGAAGGAACTGAGACTGAAGATGTCTAATTTGGTGCTAGCAGAGCATCAGAAGATGAAACCTGCACCAGTATCAGAAGCTGGACCTTCCACTTCTACTTCTACTCCTGCCGTTGAGATGGTCACGATTCCTAAAGAAGAGTTTGAAGAAATGAAGGCCACAAACCTGAAGGTTGCTTAGTAGGAGAATGCTTTGAAACTACTCTATGAACGTCTTAACATTCCTCCACCACCTCCACCAAATCCTTGAATTTTTTTTTGTGTGATATAAAGTATTTTTTTGGTACTCTTATATATATACACACTTTTGCTTTGATTATCTGTTTACATATCTCTATCTGACGTATATTCAAATTTTTCTAAGTCTTATTTTGACTATGATGTGCTTTACACTCTTTTTGTCTGATGACAAAAGGGGGAGTAAAAGAAAGGTTTGATGAACACGTGAAAGTCTGATTGACTAATTCACCGTCAAATGTTCAAAGTCCGATGGATACGCTGAAACTAAAATATCACGCATAGCATTTCATACATAGCATTTGTGTTGGTTATTTATTGCTCTAATACCTATAATGTTTTGATATTTATTGATTCAGTACTCTGATAATAATCAATAACTTTGGTACAATGAAAATCTTTTTGATAAAATGAATCAGCATCCGATCTCACTTTGTTATATGAATATATGTTCTGATACATCTACGTATTTTTGCGATCACACAAATGAATTTGTTTATCAATAATCGCTCTAATACCTGAATTGTTCATATATATCTAAATTGTTGAATTCAGGGGGAGACCCTTGATATTATTTTGAAATTAAATTGTTCATCAACCTTAGATATTTGTCATCATCAAAAAGGGGGAGATTGTTGGAACCTAAACGATTGAGAAGTTTAGACCCTCATTAATTTTGATGATAACAAAGTATTTTCAAGAGAACAATTTATCTTCTAACATATCTTTGAGTGTACAGGTATCAAAGCTTCATATATTTGTACAAAACACTCAAGAAAGAAGAAGAAATTTACAAGAGAATTGAATACACTCCATCGATGTCGAGATCCTAACTCACTCCAAATGCCTTGCTAACAATGAAGCGTCCTGTGTTACTCTTTGACACATGGAATACTCAATTGCTGCGAGCGTCCGTCCTCTGTTCTGAGCGAGCGTCTGATCTCTTTAATGAAGCACGTGATGATCACGTTTTTGCTCTTAACCTCAGAATGTTCTGGAATGGAATTCGAATTTGATTTTGTGCGCTCATTTTGATGTACAAGGAAACAAAGGTGACACCTTTAGCATAAAACAAAAATCGTACAAGGCAATTGTGAAAAGCAGATAGTACGAAAACGGTAATATGTACTATTCTGATATTCTCTGGAAAGGAAGAAAAGGACTACATTTCAAATTACCTCACTCAATGGAAAGGAGCTATTCTTTTACTGCAAACGGTAATATCCCTGAAGTCTCCTATAAATACCTCAAGGTATTCATTGAAGAAAACAGGCAAGAACTAAGGCAAGACCAGAACTAAGATTGAAATTGCTAGAACAAATTCTGAGAAAGTTTATTTTGGAAGCATCATCACTCTGAGTGAGCAATCAAATTTCATGCCAAGTCTCTGGTCTACAAAGAACTGAACTCAGTGTCTTATACTTTCTTTTATAAAGCTACTCTGTTTTGAGCTTAGTCTTTTCATCCTCTCTGTGAGAGTTATTTTGATTGTATTTAAAAGTATATTCTCTTTTGTAAACAGTATTTAGCCCAGTTAAGGCTTTGTTCCTCAAAGGCTCGATCGTACTGATTCGTTTTGAGAAGTTGAGAGTATTGTCAAGTTTGTGACAGTAGAATACTCTTGAGGAAAATTGTAATCAGTTGATTATAGTGAAAAATCCTTCAGGATCGAAGGGACTAGACGTAGCTACTAGTTGGTGGTGAACTAGTATAAATCTCTGTGCCTCTTACTTTACTGCGTTACATTTATCTTTACCTTGCTCAGTAAAACAAGTTTTCATAAACGGTTTTATTTCCTGCATCCGGTTAGTCTCTCATCATCCGGTTAGTTTTTCAGCGTCTGATAAACAAACCGTTTTGAAAAATCTGTATTCTTAGAGCTTTTAACGTAAAGTTTGCGAAAAGTTTTTGTACACAATTTAACCCCCTTCTTGTGTTCACGTTCACCCATGCCCACCGCTAGATACGATGTACGGAGAATGGCCCTAGTGAATATGGCCTATCATTGGTGGTGTTAAATCAAGAGTCTGGAGTGTCAAAGGATCTGGGGAGAATTAACGGCGCACACAGAAACACTGCCATTAACTTCGCGAAAGTGGGCCTTGGTGGTCACATGGAAAGGCCCAATAATATAGCCTTAGTACTAATTCGCGGTCCACAGAACTCGTCACAACCTGATGCTGAGCAGATAGTCATGCGGGCGGTGTTACAAGTCCGGGTAATGGGCCTCATAGCTGTAGTAGTGGGCCTCTCAATGTACAACAACCATCCAGTGGGTCAATTGTACCCGAATCTGCTCAATGTAGTGGGGTTGAAAGAATCCCTCTGGTCACAATTTGTAAAAAGGGCCACAGAGAGGGTATTCGTGATGCTTCATCAAGCACATCAAAATTTTCTGGGGGCACTATTCTGTGCAGCGAGTCGATCACTTCCTCAGACTTTCGTGGTGGCAACGACAGGTTTTGGATGAATTGTGAAGCTTCAAAGGCAGAGAAATTGTGGATGCACGTGCAAGAAATTGATTTGAAGGGGAGAGAACAAAACGAGGTCTATGTTTCGGAAATCAACAAAATGGAGGCTAGAGATCAGGAGACCAAAGATAAGAGGGAGGCGCAAAGAAGAAACAGATGAAGATCTTGACATTAAACACAAGGGGGTTGCGGGATTGAGCAAAAAGATGGCATGTTCAGTCTCTAATTTCATCAGGTAACTTTGATGTTTGTTTATTACAGAAATCTAAATGTACCTCAATGGATAGCAAATTTGTTGCAGCTTTATGGGGAGGGGATGATGTTGAACGGAGAGCAAAAAATTCAGAGGGTAACTCGGGTGTGGGATTCTTGGGGGTGTGCATAGCTAGTGGCATCTCAAGGAGAAATTTCTTTATTGTTAATATATATTCCCCTTGTTCTCTAGAAGGGAAGAGCAAATTGTGGGGTGAATTGATTATGTCAAGAGGGGGGTTTCCTAAGGGAGAATGGTGCATTGTAGGAGATTTTAATGCAGTAAATAGTAGAAAGGAAAGAAAGGTTGAGAAATCTACAAGTCAGTCAACAGGAGATATTAGAATTCAATACTTTCATTGCTATTATGGACCTAATTGATATTCCGATGTTGGGAAAAAAAATTCACTTGGTTTAGCTCTGATGGGAAAGCAATGAGCAGGTTGGGTAGATTTTTATTAATTGATGGGGAAATTCAGGAATGGAAAGTGGTAACTCAATGAGTTGGGAGCAAAGACATATCAGATCACTACTCGGTGTGGCTGAAAGGAGATGACCAGGATTGGGGACCCAAGCCGTTTTGATTCAATAATTGCTTGCTTGATCATAAAGAGTTTAAAGCATTTGTTTCATGATGCTGGAATGAGCATCAGTTCGAGGGTTGGAAGGGATATGTTTTAAAAGAAAAATTCAAGATTTTAAAGGAGAATCTTAGGAAATGGAATAAAGAGGTATTTGGGGTCATTGATTTGAACATTAATAACATGATCACTGAACTTAATTCTTTGGATGATATTGCAGCTGAGGGTGGTGTGATTAATGCAAAACATAGGAGGGCTTTAACCCACCAGTTTTGGCAGCAAGTCCATCATAAAGAAAGTTTATTGTTGCAAAAGTCTCGAGTTATATGGATTGCGGAAGGTGATGCGAATACTAAGTATTTTCATGCGTGTCTAAAGGGAAGAAGACGGAGGAACCAATTGTCAGCCTTGAAAATGGGGGAGATGTGGATAGATTCGGTTGTTGGTGTCAAATATGAAGTCATAAGATTCTTCTAGAGGCATTTTTCTTTGAGTCATGAATTCATCAGGCCCACTTTAGATGGATTAACCTTTATTCAAGTGTTAGCAGAGGAAAACAGTATTCTCACTGCACCAGTAACTTTGGAAGAATTAAAAGAAATTGTCAGGAGTTGCGACGGTAATAAAAGTCCGGGACCGGACGAATTTAACTTCAATTTTGTCAAAGCTAGCTGGGATTTACTTAGTAATGACTTTCTGGATTTTGTTAAAGAATTTCAGATGAATGCACGCCTACCAAAAGCCATAACAGCTTCATTTCTAGCTCTCATTCCTAAATCTGAACACCCTCAATCTTTGCAGGAGTATCAAACCATATCTCTAATAGGATGCCTTATAAGATAATTGCTAAATTTTTGGCAACCAAATTAAAGGTTGTGTTGAGCAAAATCATTTCTCCTTGCCAAACCTTGTTTCTCCCAGGAAGGCAGATTATGGACGGGGTTTTGATTGCAAATGAACTCATTGACTTGGCAAAAAAGAGTAAGGACAATGTTTGTTGCTCAAAATAGATTTTGAAAAGGCGTACGATTTTGTGGATTGGAGCTACTTGGACTACATGTTGGAGAGGTTGGGCTTTTGTTGTACCTGGAGACGATGGATAAAGAGTTGTCTCTGCTATAGTTCTATGTCTGCCTTAGTAAATGGTAGTCCTACCGAGGAGTTCATAGTTCACAGGGGATTGATATAGCGTGATCCCCTTGCACCATTTCTATTCTTAACTACCGCCGAGGGGCTGACGGGGTTGGTAAACAAGTCAGTGGAGTTGGGGCATTTAACAGCTTATAAGGCTTTTCCAGGGGTGTCATTCCCTATTTTACAATATTTAGACAACACTATTCTCATGTGCGAGCCGACTTGCTAGAATTTATGGGGACTTAAATCTATACTAAGAGGGTTCGAATTAGCCTCCGGACTTAAAGTAAACTTTGTTAAGAGCATGTTTTATGAGTTGTTGTTATAGTATTTTACCATTTAAATATCTTGGTATTCCTGTAGAAGCTAATCCAAGGAGACGTTCTACATGGCAGCCGGTGGTGGAATTAGTGCAGAAGCGGTTGGCAGCATGGAAGGCGACACATCTATTGATCGAAGGTAGGATTACATTGATTAGCTCGGTCCTAAACAGCTTGCCGGTATACTACTTATCTTTTTTCAAAGCTCCTAAGATGGTAATACAACCCCTTATTAGTATATAAAGAAATTTCCTGTGGGGTGGCTTTAGTGAGAATCAAAAGACATGTTGGGTGAGTTGGGAAATAGTGTGCTTACCTAAAGAGAAAGGGGGCTTGGGAATTAAAAATCTGGAAGTTTTTAATGCGAGTCTTTTGGCAAAGTGGAAGTAGAGGTGCCTTAATGATAAAAGAGCTGCCTGGTATGATTTGTTGACCCTCAAATATGGTTCCCTATCTCAAAGTATACTGGATGGCACAAATACATCCCGTTATTCGTCGGTTTGGTAAAAGGACTTACTTTCCTCTTATTCTCGCTAGTTTAATAATGCTGTAACATTAAAATTGGACAGGGGATGTTGTGAAATTCTGGCAAGACAAGTGTTTTGGGCCCACTGAGTTTTGTGAGCTATTCCCTAGATTATATAGTGTTGCTGCTGATCCAGAAATTAATGTGGCAGCATCAAGAGTTAGGGAGCAAAATGGCTGGAGGTGAAACTGGACATGGAGACGACGCTTGTTTGCTTGGAAAGAGGAATCTTTGAGGGAAATGGAGTCTATTTTGCCCGGCACTGCTCCTTCTGAGACAGACCTTGATGTTTGGATATGGCAGCTTCATTCATAAAAATCTTTTTCTGTGGTATCGGCTTATTCATATTGAATCGGCTTCCCACCCGAGATGCATTGTTAAAGTGGGGAATTCTAGTTGATGAGCTTAATCGTTGCTGTGTTTTCTGTTTTCGTTATGCTGAGACGATTGACCATTTGTTATTCTCATGTTCATGTGGGACATGCGAAATAAGATCATTTTCACAGGGGAAGTGGCTGCACATACAACCATTTTGGCTCATATAAAGAAACTATCTTGGAGTTGGTTTAAGGCAACGGATGGTAGGAAATTAGAGTGGGACTATTTTGACTAGTGTCTAAACCCCATAGGATGTATTGAGGCTCTTAAGCCATAAAAGGAGAGTTTTTTTGTCTACGGGTTGGAGTAATTTTTGTACTTCGTACGAATAAAATTTGTTTTGCATATCAAAAAAAAAAACACTACAAGCTGCTGCCACATATCAAAAGCCATGAAGAGTTTGGTTGCCTGTATTAATCCAATAATCATCGTATAGCCTTTGGTTAAGGTCAAATGTTGACTCTTGGTTTGTTGTGCCTCTGTTGGTTTAATTATCTTGGATGGATTGAGGACTAACATTGTTATGGTTGGTGCTGCTGTAGTGTAGTGTAGCAGCTTTTATCTTATATTTGTTTGTATTTCCTTTATTATTGTTGTTCCTGTTCTTGTATGTAGGCCTATACTACGCACAATTTTTAACTAAAAAACGTAAACAACGAAAGACCGTGGGTAGCTTCATAAGAGATAATCTAAAAAGCATCTTAAATGTTTATAAAAAACTTGTTTTTAATTTTTTTTTAAAAAAGATCTCAATTTTTCAGAAAAATTATGGAGAAATTTTTTTCTTGATAGTAAAAAATTATTACAATTAAATTATATTTAAACATACCCTTATATTAGGGATAAAATACCAATACAAATTATATTTAAACATAACAATGAGATATAAATATTCATGAATCTAACTATGTTTTAAAAATTAATATTATAATTGTTAAAACAGCAAATCTGGATCTAAAGAAAAAGAATAAAACTTTGTTAATGAAGTTCAACAAGTGTGTCTATGACTCCACTCATTTCCCTCCGCTCCGCTCGAGCGTTTGCCCACCTTTCACAATTATGAGCCATACACAACAATAATTAACACAAAATAAAATTAGACAAATTTTTGTAATTAAGATAAAATAATATATTATATTCAACAAAAATTTAATTTCTATCATAGTAATTTAGATATTAATTAATGTGCTTTTAAATAAAATGTTGATCAACAGTACCTGTGTGGTATATTTTCACTCTGTAACTTAAATATTAATATATTTTAATACATATATTAATATATTTTCATGTAAAATATTTATTCTTAATCGATTTTATAATATTAATGTGTGGTTTCTATATTATAGTTTCTATCTCCATGAGATAGAAATACTCCCAGGTTTAAATATTCACTAATAGCTGGTGCATGAGGCACAAATCAGCAAAGAGACACGTGAATAAATTGAATTCATATCAGAATGAGAAGGATATTAAAATTGTACAGCTATGAGACTGTACAATTGAAGGAAGACTTATAAGAACCGATTGGTTATACAACTAAGATGCATCTTTTTTTTTAGAGCCCATAACATAAGAATTTCATATTTAAGCGTGTTTGACTTGGAGTACTAAGATGGGTGACCTTTTGGAAAGTTTCTCAGAATGTGTGTAAGTGAGAACAAAACACACTAAAAAGACCCTTGTTAGTATGTGAGGGCAATTGACAATCCTAAAAGCAGTTTGGACCAATACAAATGGTATTAAAGCGGACCTCTCTCAGTACGGTGTGGTTCGGGGACGAACCAAAGCTGGTGTGCATGTGTAGAGTTATACTAGGTGGAGAAAGATTTCACAATCGCCAGATATATATATATATATATATATATGTGTGTGTGTGTGTGTGTGTGTGTGTGTGTGTTGAATGGCCACAATACCTAGATATATGTTGTAACTCACATGTCTAAAGATAGGAGTCATATAGGTTGTCAACCATATGATTGATCTATTATGCTTCAGGTTGTATGCCGGCTATGCTTATGTGGTATTGTTTGTGTGTTCACATGTATGTTAACATGTTTATATTTTCTCTATTGGCTTGATTGGTAGACGTGATTTATCGGAGAGAGAAAGAGGGGGATAAGAAATAGCAAAGAAAGAGAGTAATTCTGCTGACTGGTTCATAATAAAAATGGAAGAGAGAGATTAAAATTGATGGGACCCACAACCTTTTTAATTCTCTCCCAACCTGTGAAGAAAGGAGAAAGAGAGAATGAAACTTTTTCTACTTTTGCAATGTAGCCCTGAATCAAAGCCACGATTGTTTTGTTGAAAAATTTGAAAGCCACGTTTCTTTTTTTTGTTTTTGGCCTTACTTAATTTGTTTTAGGGTTTAGGGTTTAGGGATTATTTGTTTGATTTGATAATTTAGTTTAATTATTTCATAGAATTAAAATTATTAGATTAATTATATTAAACTAATATAGTTAATTAATAAAATTAAACAATAAATTTATTAAGTAATTTAAGTTCTTGATTAAATCAATTTAAAATTAAAATAATTTCGATAAGAAATTAAATCTAAACAATTTAAAATTATATATTGATTATTTTAGTTTAAGGATATTTTTGTCTTTTCAAAAGTTAAACACACTTCTCTCTCTTCTATTTCTCTCATTTTTTTCTTATACCAAACATTACATCAAATCTACTCTATTTTTCACCCCTTTCTCTCTTCTCACCTCTTTCTCTCTTCTCAATTTCTCCTCACAACCAAACATACCCTATATGTTATAGTGTGGTAACATGTTTTAGATGAAGTTGAATATATGTTTACATGTTGTAGCATAACATGTCTTAGTTACCGTTGTGTATATGTGGATATGTTGTAGCATGATTATTACTGTGTTGTTGGATTGCTTAATTATAGGTATTGGTGTAAATGGATCAATGGATGGTTGTTAGCATGGTCAGGACTAGGAGTAGGACTTATAGTATCCAACCTTAAGTATAGTTGGAATTCAATTGATTATTTAATCATATGGTGGGACACTTTGGCGAGGTTGTGAGTGCTAAACCTTGAGTTAGTTTAAGACTATATTTGGAGGAGATCGAGATTTGGTTGAGACTTTAAGTCCATGAAGTTGTGGAGAATGAGTAGCCATGTATGGGGAGTGAAGGATCGTTATACAATGTTAGTGTACCTGGGTGCAATGTACGGAACATGATGGTGAAGACTGAGAAGCCTTTGGGATCAACTGGGTTTAATAAATGCCACAAATGATGGGTAGTTAGCTTTTATTGCGTCGTAGAAGTCGGCAAAAACTTGATTATCCTAACGAGACACCGTTGTTTCATGTTCGAGGTGGACCTTTCGATTCGACCAAGATAGCCAAAGGACACTAGAAAGAGACTTGGGATTTGGTGATGCACTATTATTGGTCATTGCAAACTGAATTGGGTTACCTAAACAATTAACTATGCCTCCTAACTGATTTACACATCAATACTCAAGAGGTGTATTGGTCAATCTGTACGTAGATCATTTTAATGGAGAGATGGTTGAGAGAAATGATATACATAACTCGAGGATGAATGCTGGGATGACTTAGAAGATGTTTGTGTATGTGTGTAATTTTGGGTGTATGTGCTATTAATAAGTTGTATGTTATATTTTCTTTCCATTTCATGTTGATTATTGTAGAATCTTATCTCCACTTTTCTTTCTATGTTTATATTTTCCTTGGATCGAGTGAAGACCCTGTTGAGGACCTTTGAGACATTCCTCGTCCCATCATAGTAACCTTAAATTAATTAGCCTTAATCGTTTAGCTTATCGTTAATAGATACAGCGAAGAACACGTAGAAATTTAAACTAAAATACACAGCGGAAATAATCACACATAATATACATTATATGCATCAATATAAAGTTTGTGGCCCTCTAAGGGCTCACATACACCAGAGTAGCAATCACAACACAGAAGCATAGCAAATATACAGTCATCCCAAAATGTCAACTAGAGGCTAACACGTGCCTCATCAAAAAGAGCTAACATCAAACGGAAGCAAAACAAGACTCCTGACCATAGGTATGCAACTGGACATCGAGAGCTCCTGCTCTATGATCCTGAACTACGGAGAAGGGAAAAATATAGTGCCCAACTCAAAATTCCCCCAAATTGGGATCCTCACACTCGTCCATATCAACGATGCATGAACTGTGCCATCCTCGGCAATAACAGCCTCCTTGGTACCTGTATCTAACATATACCACATATACACACAAACACATATACAGGGAGATAAGAACAACATGATCACCATAAAATGGGAAAGTAGCAGTAGAAGGCAATATAAAGTATATAGCATGCAGATAGTCACGTTTCACACTCTTATTTAGGCACTAATAATTTATTAGACTCAGGTTACCTAATTTTAGAGTCATGGCCATTAACTACATCGACTTGTTATAATCCTCACCCTCAGAGTACAACCCTATGTCACAATGTACTCCTCACCACTCAGAGTATCAGTCAGTTGTCCAAGCAACATACCCCGCTCATCGTGACCTATAGAGAACATCCCCGTAGCCCCGAATAATCAGCGTCGGGTATCTAGGCCTGCACTCGGGATCATTCACCGAGGACTTGAAGTTCACAGCACTCGTCGGGATAAACGGGCACAACCCGGAACCACGACACAATAGTGGCCAAACTATCGGTCTCCTGTGGAATATTTCCAGACCCCATGATATGCACCCCCAAGGTCTATGTGACCTGCACTGTTACCTCGTACTCGTGCTCGAGTATCTCCTGACCTCGTGCACCACACATGACTGTGACATAGCACCTACACATTCACTTATTTAAAAGCTCACACTACTCATATACCACTTTGAACTTTGATTCACTTTATTCACTATTCACATTATGCATGTTACATCTCACATTAGTCATATCAACACATGTCACATAATCCTAAGCTTGTTTCTAATACCACACTTAACACATCAATTCACTTTTATACACTAGGCATGTTCAACATACTTCACAGAGCATGTATTATACACATAGAGTATCACACAGGCATTTCATCACATAAGCACATATCACATATTCCTATACATGTTTCTAGTATCACACCTAACACGTAAATTCACTATCATATACTAAGTAGCTCAAACACAGGACCCAGAACACACAATATTGCTCCTATGTTGGTTGATAGGTTCACGACACTGTCCTCGAATCTGTAAGCGTAACCCTATCCTTAGGTGTTACTGACCTCAACCTCTAGTAGGGCTTAGGTATCATACGCATACAATGTACATTATTCTACACTAGCAATCCCGGTAAAAATGTATTCTTACTCTCACCTGGATTCCAAAGCGATCAATTTGGGTCCTGCGAACTCCTATAGCCTCACCCATAAACACACAAGCACTTTAATCCTCCCCTCCTATCATGTCTAGGTTCTACCCTTCAAAGTTAAAATATCATAAGTTGTCCAAAAATTCCACCGAGCACACCCGCACGATCCATATTTCACCGGAAACACAAAAACGCACTCGGTTTAGAATTAGAGCAAACCATAGAAGTTCAAAAATAGGAAAAAGTCCACATCCAGCCCCTGTTCTAAGGGTTCTAAGAATCCAACTTACCCAACTCCAACTTCTGGCAAGCTTTCATGAACGTTCGGTACCCGCACTTGCACCAAAATCCTAAAATATGAAGAACAGATAATTAAAAACTATGAACCTAAACAAGGGACCACGAATTCTCCATCATACATACTGAAAATAGGGGTCTCACCCTCTGTTTTGTGATGTATGAAAACCCCTCCGGGAGTTTCTGCAGTACCCTAGCTCGTTTGGTACCCGTTCGGTCAAACCGGGGTCCAAAACACAGTCTGATTAGGGTTAAACTGGAGAACCTTGAATTCTGAACACAAGATCAGAATGAAACAGAGGAATAGAACTTTTAGGTGCTTCGGTTTACCTTGGCAAAACCTCGCTCGGAGATAAGCCCTAAAAAGCACGAACAGCAACGAACGAATCGGTAGAATCGAACGACTGAACCGGCACTTGAGATGGCTTGGGATTGGATTACCAAACCTTAAAATCTCATCAATGGTGGTTCTCTGGCTTGGAGGAAGTATCAAGGTCGTGGCTGAAGAAGGAAAAAAGAAAAAAGATCAGAAATAGTGAAAGTGCCCTTAAATAGAAAAAGTTAACCGCTGGGCACGCGTCACACACAACTGGACGCGCGCCACGTGCCCTTCAGAAAGCACAACACGCATCACACGTATTAGTGAAGCACGTCACGCGCATTTCTGCGCAGCTTCTCTGTCTCAACGCGCGCCACGCGCGTTTGAGGCGGTTCCTTCAGCGCGAAGTACTCTCCTGCATGCGTGCCACGTGTCGCTTCCTCAGAGGTCACGTTGTTCCAATCAAAATGCGCCACGTGTCATAGAAGGATCCATACTGATGGTCCACCATAGACCACATGCACTGCACGTGTTTCTAGGCTTATCAGGCGCGTGTCATGCGCACCTGTGCAGGATGATCCGTTTTCGCGCGATTTCTTCGATTCCAACGCTCGTATGACCCAGAACTTAATATCCTAACATTTAAACATGTTTATAAATACATAGAACACATGATTCATCTCAGAATTAAGGATTTAGAATCCCAATTACTCGCTCAAAAACTCGCACTCGCTCTAGGTCACGAAAACACAAAACCCTAATTCTAACTCCAATTGCTCTCAAATTTTACAAGGCTTCTAATTCAAATACTAAAACACTATCAAGCACTTCTCTACCTCTTTATAACCCCCAAAACCTCACAAGTCTCATACTTGCCCTTTCACAAAGGCACAGAAAGTGAGCACACAGCCAAACATTCAAAGACACTAACAAACTCCACAACACACACCTAGGCTCACACAAATACACATATACACACACAATCACACATTAAGAAAGGTTAGAAAATTGTGGATGTTACACTTTCCTACTAAGGAGTTGGCTAAAGAGGACGAGGGTACATATGTCTTTGCGTGATGGTGTAGAGGATACTGGAAATGCTCATCTGGGTAGACTTAGGGAAACTCTTGATTTTACGTACTATTATGTTTTGTTATGGCCAGAGAGTTCATCTTTTAAATGTCTTGTATAACTATTTTTCCGCTACTCTGATGTTTTTGTAAACACTGCCCTAAGGATGGGTCTGTTTATATATGTACATAGTCTTTGTAAATATGTTTATGTATCTTATATTTTAATTCCTTTGGATTTCACTAATGGGACGACATGGCATCTCATTTGATGGTATCAGAGAGAAGTTAAGTCCTGACGGGACTGTGATATCTCTTAGGAGGTTGGGTAGTCATATCTAGTTGGACCCGTATAGAGTATTGACTATGCTTAAATGTTGGGTAGAGTGTTCGACTTGTGAGGTGTTGGTTGTTTCTACATTGGGAAGTGATAGTGACTGTTCAAATATTCATAAGATGTATGACGTATATTTCCATGATTTCTTATATCTTATGAATATTGGGTTGATGATTTCTTTGGATAGGAATCAATGGCCAGTAGAAGAGGAAATCAAGGAAGGGGATACAGTAGAACAACAAGAGGATCTGTTGAGAGACCAGAAGAGGATCATAATGGAAATGGACATACCTCTTAAGCCGAAGCTGGAAGGGATTCTTCTGAGACAATGAGAACAATGAGGGAGCTAGCTACTGCAATGCCGTAACTAACTCGAGAACAGCAATAAGAGGGGAATCAAAGAAAAGATACAAAAATTGAAGATGCAGGTCTGTCTACATTCTTAAAAGGCAAACCCCCACAGTCTAGAGGAGGATACCTCCCGGATGGAGCTGAATACTGGATTCAAGAGCTGGAAAAGATTTTTGATGCGATGCACTGTCTAGAGGATCACAAGGTGGCTTGTGCTTCATTCATGTTGATTGGGGGCGCGGAATCCTGGTGGAGAAATCAGCGAAGACTTTTGGAAGTTGAAGGAAGAATAATAACCTGAGAATTGTTTAAGGAAAGTTTCCTGGGAAACTTCATCCCAAGGCTACTGGGAAGGGATAAAGGAAAAGAGTTCGAGAAGGAGGAGATTGCAGATAATTGTGCTTTCAATGTGGAAAACTGGGTCATATTGCTAGAGATTGCAGACAAGGACAAGGAATGGTGAGACCAAATGCCAGTGGCGTGGTGTTGGAAGAAGGTAGCAAGCGGTGGAACCACGAGCGGAGAGGCTGCATGCTGTAGATAAAGTGTTCCTAGTGAGGGGGACTGAATCCTCTCAATCTTTGGGCCTAATACAAGGTATGTGCCTAGTCTCTGGGAACTCTTATATGTGTTGTTTGACTCGGAGTCACCCATTCAATTGTATCCTTATGTGTGGATCATTTGAAACTGCATGTTTCCGTGTTACCCTATAACCTAGTAGTTTCTACTTCTACTAGTGAATCTTTAACTACCATGTTTGTGTGTTTAAAATGTCCTATTATAGTAAAAAAAAAAATTGTTGATCTCGTCTGTTTGCCTATGCAGTAGATAAATGTGCTTCTAGGCATGAATTGACTTTCGATTAACCATGTAATACTGGATTGTGCCAAAAGATCTTTGATCTTTCATAAGCAACCTCGCTTGATGCCTGCCAATGATAGAAAATTCTTAAAAGATATGACTCGAGAATACGTGATGTTATTTTTTGTTAAAGCAAAGGAAACTCCTAGTATAGAGTTTGTTATAGATCTTGTACTCCGAACTTGACCAATTTTGATAGCACCCTATCGAATGTCTCCTGCAAAGTTGGCAGAATTGAAGAAGGTAGGACGATATGCTAGGCAAGGAGTTTATAAGGCCAGATGTTTCACCTTAGGGAGTGTCATTATTATTTGTTCAGAAGAAGGATGAGAGTTCAAGGTTATGTGTGGACTATTGACAACTGAATTGAGTGATAGTTAAGAATAGATATCCTTTACCTAGGATAGACGATCTGATGGGTCAATTAAAGGGAGCAATAGTGTTTTTAAAGATTGACTTGTGATCCGGTTATAACCAGATTTGACAACATTCTTATCTATTCCCCTAATAGGGAAGAACATTTGGAACATTTCAAGATTGTACTCCAAGTTTTAAAGGGCCGAACAAAGTTGTCTAAGTGTGAAAACTGGTTGGAGGATGTGTAGTTTCTTAGGCATGGTCAATAATGAAGGGATATTTGTAGATCCTGCTAAGGTTGAGACAATAGTAGAATGGGAATTCCAAGACCCACTACAAGAAAACTGCGTATTACCGACGGAATTTTACCGACGGCCTCGACTCCGTCGGTAATATTTTAATTACCGACGGCTAAGCCGTCGCTAATGCGCCGGAAAAAATCTGCTTACGAAATTATTTTTTTGCTACGTTACCGACGGCTTAGCCGTCGGTAATTACAGAGGGCTTATGGGCCGTCTGTAATTACCGACGGCTAAGCCGTCAGTAACGTAAAATATATGCCTGCTATTTTTTGGCTACATTACCGACGGCTTTTGGCTACGTTACCGACGGCTTTGCCGTCGGTAATAATTATGTTGGCCCTTATGGCCCTTCCACCTTATCACTCCTCTTTCACCCCACTATTCCCTCTCACTCGACCTGTTGCAGCAAAGAAAAGGAGGAGGAAAAAATCAGAAAGAAAGAAGAAAGAAGAAGAGAGGAGAAGGAAGAAAAGAAAGAAAGAGAAGAGAAGAATAAGGAAGAGGAGCGATCGGCCGAAGGAGAGGAGCGCGGCGCCTGGCCGGAGAAGGGAAGGAGAAGACGCGGCCGAGAAGGATGAGGCCGAGAGAAGCAGAACGCAATGTAGGGAGAGAGAGACGAGAACAGAGAGAGATCAAGAGACTGAAGAAGAAGCTGAGCTCAAGATGGTGGATGGATGAAGATGAACAGCAAGATTGAAGAAGTAAGAACCAGTTTTAGATTCAAGAGATTGAAGAAAGGAGATTGAAGCTTGAGAACCAATTTCAATAGAAGAGGGTTAGGATTTTCAGATTCAAGAATTTGGGGATTTTTGGAATTGAAATCCCTAACTTGAGATTGCTCAGGTAACATAGACTTTCCCCAAAACCACTGTAATCTCCATTTTTTCCCTACCTGACTTCTAATTTGGATCGCCTTTTCTTTTTTCTCAAGTTTTCTCGCCAGTTTTGGGTCCTCTTAAACAACTGAAAAAAAAACCCTCTTTTTTATTAACCGTAGGGTGATATTGCCGTTAAAGCAATGCATAGAGAAGAGGTGAGATTTTCAAAAAACATCGTGAGATCCTCGTGTTTCTGAACTCCATATGTCGTAGACCACCTACAAGATTCAATTTTTTTTCCCTCCTTTCTCTCCTTCCCTGAGAATATAGAGTTTTAGTATATTTTTTTCTCTTTATGCTGGAGAGCGATGTTATTTGAATTGAGGTGAGAATTTTGCTTATAATTTGTTTATAAATAATTATCTTTTTTTTTTCTCTCTTATGGTGCTGCAAACCTTGAGATTGTATTCAGATTACAACTTTTATGTTCATCACTGTCTCCACCTTTGAGAAATTGAGTTTTGTCACTTGATCTGTTGATGTTGGAGGTTTTTCCAGTAAAAATCCCTTGTCTCCTTAGAAAACCCAGCTGGAGCATGTAAACTCCAGATTTTTATTTTTTATTATTATTTTATTGGATTAATTGCCAAAAAAAAAAAGGAAAACTGACCGTTGCTCTTCATGTACAGATGAGGATGGAGATTGAGGATTAGTAGAGTCCAAGGAAGCTAGCAAGTGAGGAGCTTTTCAGCAACACTTCTCTTTTTGCTGTTTGATTCCATCTTCACTCCTGTCCTCATTTTCCTCCTACTCTTTTTTTTTTAAGGCAAAAGAGAGGAGAGAGGCCTCGTTAAAACCTTCTGATGCAAAACCCTCCTTAGGGAAAAAACACCAAAAAGGAAAAAGAGTACCCCCGCCTAAAATTTATTAAAAAAAAGGAAAAACAAACAAACATGGGGGACTAGACCAAAACCCATGAGCAGAAACAAAATGGAAAACCGCAAGAAAGAGACACCCGCCTAAAAAGAAAGAACAAAACTTGACATGTACAGGCATCACAATAATGGCTTTCATCCCAACTACGTTGGCACCAAAGCCATTAACAATCATATGCAAAGACATCGAGGGAAGACAAAGTAAAACCCAACCCCAAGGTGAGACAATTATAACTAAAGGTTTCAAAAAGCAAACAAGCCAAAAGCGAGGGCACAATTACTTAAATCTATAACAAGGGCGACCCAATCTATTATTAAAGAAATCTTCATAAAGAAACTTAGGCGTGAATTCCACCAGATGAAGCCAGAGATTCCGAGGCCATGAGTCGCTAAACGATCCGCAGCTTATTTCCTTCACGAAAGATATGAGACACAAGGAAAGTCATATGCTTTGTTAGAGCAATGCAAATTATTCCATCTATTCTTAAGTCGCCAAGGCACAATACTTTGATTCTTAAAAGCATCAACAACCAACTGGGAATCACACTCGACCCAAAGGTGATGCCAACCCTTCGATAAGCGGTCTCGATGGCGAACATAGCGCCAGATAATTACGCCTGAAAAGAGTTTTAATACCCAGTTAGCGGAAAAACAACCCACAATAGTGCATTATAATCACGAAAGATACCCCCACGGGATGCGGGGCCGGGCAACCCTTCGCAAAGACCGCTTCGGTATTGCATTTAAAAACAAAGGTTGAGGGGAATCAAAAAATCTCCTTAATAATAGGAGCTGATCCGGGTGACACGAATCTTGAAAGCTTTCAAAATGGAAAACTCCTCTATAGATGGGAACATAGTGCCTTTGCTATAATTACCAACAAGATAAACATTAGCAATAATGAGATTAATAACGGATCCCAGAGGAGCACCTTATTATCAAATCTCAGCTTATTCCTGCAAAACCAAATAGCCCAGACAATGTTCACCACACAGGCTACAACAACATCCAAAACCTGGGAGCTCCAAGTTCTATTACAAACCTCTAGAATAGTACCAACTGAGGAACAGTCAATATGAATGCCGAGGATGCTTTCAAGCCAGCGCCAAAGAGACAAGGCAAAGGTACAACCATGGAACAGGTGGGACGAACTTTCCAAGTTATTGCCACATAGGCTACAGACTGAAACCACAGTAACATCACCTTTTCTCAAATTGTCATCAGTGGGCAGACGATTGTGAATTAATCTCCAAAGCAGGAAAGACTTAGAAGGAGGGATAGCACTTCTCCAAATAATCTTATACCAAGGCAAAGAATTACGAATGGGTTCAAAAAACAAGTAAGCATCTTTAAAAGATAAAATACCTTTTTCATTAGGCCCCCACATAATAGCGTCTGATGTCTGAAATTTTGGAATAACTATCTCTTTTATCTCAGCCATAACGCTAGAGGCTCTAGCAGCAAGATTGTGCGGGATAGACCAAGCTCCATCAACAATAAAATCTTTCACCTTCGTGACGCAAAGAAAGGCGCAAATAAGGAGGAAGGTTGAGAAAGGTCCACAATTGGTGAGACAACCACTTATCCTCCAAAAGTTAACTTTAGATCCATCCCCAATATTCCAGGAAGAATGCTCTTCAATAAAGGGTAAACAGGTTTTAATACTGGCCAAATAGAGGAAGAGATATGGTAAGTTACAAGTCTATTATTCTTAACTACTCTAGCTTTCAACGAGAGAGGTCCAATATAGGTCAGAATCTTTGAAATCCCAAGCAAGCTTCAAAGATGCCGGCTTTATTAATAGACTTAATAGAGCGGATGCCTAAACCTCCCTCCAAAGACGGCCTAGTCACTTTGTCCCGAACAGCGGTGACCAACTTACTGATTAACATCTCCGGACCAAATAAATTTACTGAATCCAGCGATCAACCAGAGACAACAAGCTCGAGGGCCAGGAGTAAACACTGAAAGCTATAAACCATCATACCGAGAATAACCGATTTGACGGGTTGCACTCTACCCATGATAGACAATAAGGAACCTTTCGAGCCGCTAGCTTAGTTTTGATTCTATCCGCAATAGGCATAAGATGAGATTTTCTAGGAGTGCCTTTAAATAGGGGACACCAAGATAAGTGAAGGAAAAATACGAAGCAAATCCCAACCGATTAGAAATAACATCCTGGCGAGAAGGGAGATATTGCCCACATAAAATTTAGATTTATCCGAGCTAACAACTGTTGGAAATAGCCTCATAATCGAGAGATCGACCTTGGCGGGCCAGAAATCGATTTTTTAGTCGCCTTGCAGAAAATCAAAACATCATCCGCATATAAGACATGACTAGGCATCCTGAAACCTCGAGGACCCGTCATCAATTGAAGCTTGCCTTCATTGACGAGCATAGAAATACCCCTGCTAAGAACTTCTTCGGCAATGCAAAATAAGAGAGGAGAAAGAGGGTCACCCTGTCTAACACCACGTTTACAACTGAAAAAGCCAACCGCATGACCGTTAACAGCGATAGAGAGCTTAGCAGAATTTAAAATCAATCTGATCCAGGAGCAAAAAGTATCACCAAAACCAAAAGCCTGCAAGACTGTAAGAAGAAACTGCCAGTCTATAGTATCAAAAGCCTTCTTAATGTCAATCTTAAGAGCAAGCTGACCTCCAAAGGATCGCTTATGGATCAAATTAAACAAGCATAGCCTAAGTCAAGTCCAGCTGATTATTTTGCTGTTTCCTTTCTTGATCTATTGAATTTAACTTTACATCACCAGTTATTTCATTATCTATTATATGATATAGCATCATCTGTAGTGAGAAAACAAAAATATGATAAAGACAACAAATTTTTCTTGCAAATTCAGCCAGTGGCATCTTCTAGATTGGCAGACATCAATACTCCTCAGTATTAGTTGTCATTAGATTTCACTGTATGAAAATGAATAGAATATATGCTTAATATGCTGATGAAATATGTTCTCCTTACAACCTGGCGAAAATGTTAGAAAGAATTTTAAATATATTCCTGATGCGCAATATTTAATCTCAACATCTTTTGCCAGTTCCCTTTCACCCATCCACTTCACCATGTCAAGTTTGGAGGAGCCACTTGGCCTTGACAAGTTGCCAAGCATGAGTACAATAGATAGAATTCAGAGGTCCTCATCTAGTGCTTGCCGTCCACGAGTAGATAATTTGGGTATGGGAAACTGCTGGATTGAAGGACGAAGTTGCAGCACATCTAACAGCTGCTAGTGAGTCAAATTTTGCAATTTAGTAGTAGTCAACACTTATGCATATATTTATTTATCGCTCAACTTCATTTTGTCCTCCTTTACTTTCCATTGACTTCTGTCATATATTATTTAATCTATTATCTTGACTCTATATGCATAACATAACATAACTTTAAGCCTATCTTTCGTGCAGTGAAGACAATGAAGAGCACACAGCAGAGACATTCCCCTGGAAAAGGCAAACAAGAGACATGTCCCGAGGTGACTCTTCCAGCCAAAAGACAATGACTATAGGGAGAAACTTGATGAAATTTGGAACGATTGATAATTCATTTTATACCTCAGATTACCAGTATAGTCAAAAGTGCAATAACAAAGACATACAAGATATGGCATATAAGGTAATGCAATGGCTGCAGTACTTTCTGTTCAAGGATTTTTTTATAGCTACTAAATTAGTTATTTATTTGGTGTCTCTTTTTGTATCTTCATTTTGCGGTAATTGGTTAATTTTATCATATTTCTTTGGCTGGTATGTAACATACTTAAAACTCCTAATTCATTTCTCCTTCTCCTCCTAATCCAAAGAATAATATATATTCACCATTTTCCTTCCCTCCCAATCCATTTCTCTCAAAATCACTCAATCCAAGCAGACCTTACGCATTTAGTGCACAACTTTAGTATATCTGTGATCTGTCCATTTTAAAAGATATAAAGACAACTAGAATACTAGTTGTTATCCTTTTCGTAACCAAC
Organism: Calophaca sinica; assembly: GCA_037113605.1. Classification (NCBI taxonomy): domain Eukaryota; kingdom Viridiplantae; phylum Streptophyta; class Magnoliopsida; order Fabales; family Fabaceae; genus Calophaca; species Calophaca sinica. The sequence continues at coordinate 17,130,748 of CM073737.1, forward strand.
TTATATCCAGTGTGATTTGAGATTTACCTGGTTGAAAGTCATTCCATTTCTTTATCTTTCAGTTGGCTGATGCAAAGGATGTAATGCAAGCAGTTCATAACCTGGGAGACATCAGATTGCCAGTTCTGACTCCTAATTTAAAGGTGAAAATATCTAGAACAACTATAAATGGTCAGATTTACATTCAGATGTCTGATCTATATTACATTTATAGGGTTTTGAAGCTGCTATTGCTGCTGGAGCTAGAGAAGTAGCTGTTTTTGCATCAGCTTCTGAATCGTTCTCGAAATCAAAAATTAATTGTAGTATTGAAGAGAGCCTTGCCCGCTATCGAGCTGTTACTCGTGCTGCTAAAGATCTCTCAATTCCAGTTCGAGGGTATGCCTTTTACTTCTCCTTCATTATTCTAAGCATCCTTGAAATATCTCCACTTCAATATATTTGTAAGTGGGTATTTATGCTTGGCTGAAAGTTTCCAAAGATTTTGTTTTTCACTTGATATTTTCTAAAGGATTTGCATTACTTGCCCTGCAATATCTTCTTTATTTTTTTGTAGCACCTGTATAAATTAACTGAACAGGTTATCTTGCATTGAACAAGTTGTCTTGCATTTGAATTTTAGCAGTTTTTACATTTTGAAATGCAGCTGTAGTAAGTTAGTTGTATATTCTTGACTACTGTGGGCTAGAAGCATGGATGCACATACCCATTTTACCTTGTGCTGAAGTTTTAATGTTATCTTTAAGAGTGGGGCTGCAAGGATTGCACACAAACTTAAGCTAAGAGTCAACCTAAAAATGGTTTTAAATCTTTAACAGTTAGCATATTTAAGGTCCCTAGTCTTTACCGCTAAAGATAGTATGTATTCCTGTCTCAATTGCGTTCTATTACTTTTCAAACTAGTGACAGAATCAATATAGATGTTCAGGCAGAGTTTAAATATAGAAGAATGTAATTATGTAAATTTAACCTAAACATTTCAAATTTATCAAATATGATAAATTTGTGGACCAAAGTAGTATCAATACTTATAAAGCAAACAATAATGTCTTATTGTAATTTATTTTTTATATGTGCCATAAATTAAATAAGTTTTATAATATACAGAAAGATAAATTATTAATAGAGAAGTTAGATGAAACATGTTATTTATTTAATGATCAGAAGTCAATTAGATTAATAACGAATAGAAAAACAACATATTTTCTCAAATAATGGGAACAAAATATTGAGACTTGTTCTTCCATACTATAATTTACCCACAAGGTCAGAAACCAATCAACCCATTATTCGTCCACTATAGTCCTATATTTTCTACTTGTTTGCTTGTTGATTCCATCATTAGTGCCCCAAGATTTTTAATTAACAAATAGTTATGATTGGGACATCGAATGAACTGCTCAAACTGAAAAAAGGCTGAGTTTTTTTTTTTGTTTTAATTTTTAAATTACAGTGGGCTTAGCCGTCGGTAAATTTACTGACGGCTAAGCTGTCGGTATCTTCGGATCTATTTTTTTATTTTAATTTGTAGTTTAAATGGGCTTAGCCGTCGGTAAAGTACAACAGCAAAAATGGTTGTTTTCGTGGATTTTACTGACGGTCATGCGACGACTTTCTGACGGCCAAGCCGTCGGTAATTACCGACGGCCAAAAAAGCCGTCGGTAAATTTTACCAAGGAAGAAAATACCGACGACCTCGAGGCCGTCGGTAGGCCGTCGGTAATATCGAATTACCGACGGTTTTTTAGAGTTACCGACGGCTTTTGGCCGTCGGTAATGACGAAAATTCTTGTAGTGACCGTAAGTGAAATAAAGTTTTCTTGGACTTGCAGGATACTAGAGAATGTTCTTAGAAGGATTCTTGAAAATTGTGTCACTTATGACACAATTGACAAGAAAGGGGAGGTTGTTTGTGTAGATAGAGGGGTGTAAGAAGAGTTTTCAGGAATTCAAAAGAAGACTGAAAACATCCCCATGAGTTTATAACGAGATACGTATTATCTTATCTCTTACAACATTTGAGATACTTAGACTATTCTTTAGGATTGCATATTTCTTTTAATTTAATTATCATTTTTTTCACTTCATCCATCATATTTGTTATGCAATGCATGAGTTTCTTAGCAGGTGTGATATATGTTCATATCTATAATACTTTTGTTGTGTCAAGGGTTTATATTTCTTTGATTTTGGGTTGATATGGCTTTGACTGTAATTTATATTTTAGTCTTGAAATTCTTATACTTTGATAATTGAATAATATTATCCGAGCGGAAGGATATTAAATTAGTTATTTAATAAATCAGTTGTGTGGATTAGTATTAATTAATTATTAAGAGTTATTCTTTAATTGTTAATATATCAATTACAATCAATAGTTATAGCACCCGACCAATTGATAGATATTACATTGGGCTTGTATTCTGAATGGCTTGTAAGGGGTTTGGTCATTCAATTGATACCCGATGAGAGGTCTTTATACTCATCCAATAGTTTTTTCAATCGTTATCGTATTAAGGCTCTGTTTGGTAAGGCCAAATCGCTAGCTTATAGCCAATGTTTTGAAAACCCGACCTTCACGATTCAATAGTTTGACCGTGGTCGAACCATGGTCGAACCGGTGATAATTAATTTTTTTTTAATATTGTATAATATATTAAGTAATATATGAATATAAATACTACGAAAATATGATAAATCAAATTATAAATTAACATAAATTGATATTATTATATATTTTGTAAGATAAAAAATAAATAAATAAAATGCTAAATAAAAAAAATCATGAATATAAATATTTATTATTTGTTATCGAATTTTATTTGGCCAAAAAATGCATATTTTTAGGTTAAGAATTAAAAACACACAAAAAAAAAGGAAAACAACTGGTTCAAATCATTTCTTGCCCGGTTTTTACCGGTTCTGGACCAGTTTAACCGATTCTCTCCGGTTCTTGGATCTGCCGGTTTACTGGATTGTATGGATCGGACACCTGGCCGGTTCCCGGTTCAACCGGTCAAACAGCCAGTCCAGTTCAGTTTTCTAAATAATGCTTATAGCGGATAGCTTATTGTGGATAAGGTCATAGTAGGTGTTTAGTAACCACTAGCTTATAGCATTTTTTCACTAGCTTATAGAGTTTTTCCAAATGCTACTGGAAATAACGTTTGAGCTTATAGCTTATATCGTATCATTTTTCTCTCGTTTTTACCCTTATTATTTTAATTAAATTCTTCGTTTATCCTTTATTAAATGAAGCAAAAAATTATTAATCCTTATAGTCTCTCTCTCATTTATTAAAATGTCATTTTATGTCATTTTGTATTTATCAGTTAGTTCAATCGCTAATTTTACCAAACACTTTAAATTTAATCTGTTGGCTTTTCTGCTATCAACTATCCGCTATAAACTTATTCGTTATCCGCTAACTTATCCGTTATTCACTGCTTTTTACCAAACAGAGCCTAAATGGTTAATACAGACCAATATACTAATTGGGTAGAAGGTATTCTTTTTTCATCTCTAGTTCTCTTTCGAAGTTTAATTCACAAATGTCTAAATATGAAGATGGATTCTTTCTGCTTAACTCTCTTTATACATATAATTGTTGAACACGTCATACTCCCTTTCAGTTACAAACTTTTATTTTTTTCATAGAGCTGATAAAATTTTAAGGATTAGTGGTTAGATAAATTAAAGACAAAACTTAAACAAGGTTCCATATATGTTGGTGGTACTATTCACCACTCATACAATGACACATGTTCACTTTAATCTAAATCAGTTTCAATTGATTTCACGACGTTAGCTTTTGTTGTCGTGCGGAGAGAGAAAAACAGTGTTATCGTTCCATTACCTGCGAGTGAAAAGAGGGGGAAAACGAGGAACTGAGTGGGCGAAATTTCTGGTCATAACAAGTCAAATATGCTTAGTGCTTTCATTGAATCATTTTTTATAGCTTTTTGTAGGAAGGAAGGATGAAAAATCAAGGGATGAATTGTTTACCTTTCAAGAAAATATATAAATGATCTCAACAAAAATACTTTATATTATAATTAAAAAAGATTATAAACATAGTTGATTGAATCTGAAATAAGAACTGCAGGTCTAATTTTGATCTCGTAATCGTTGTTCCACTTCTCGCCCTTCCTTCCCAGTGCTCCTCCCCATTGTACTCACCAATTTTTCTTGCAACGGAAACGAAACAAACATGGGTTTTTCTTCCTAGGTCACAACATTGGTTGGATTATATGCCATGTTGCCTTTCACTTTCTCGTTGCAACTTCACACCAACACCTTTCTCTCTCATGTCCAGGCTTTTTCAGGAAAAACGGCTGTAAAAAGTTTTTTCGATGATTCTAATCAAGACTCGGATATTGCCAAACTACAAACCGATGGCGATATACGTGTTATGTCCAGGGATTTGGTGCCCACCGATTGAGCCTTTTTTGTTCTTTTAGCAGAATAACAAATAGCTAACGTCGTGAATAAATTGAAATTGATTTTGATTAAAGTGTATACGCGTCATAATATAACTGGTGAACAGTATCATCAGCATGTATGGAACTGTTCTTAAGTTTTGTCCGTAAATTAATCTATGTAGTTACTATTTACAATGTATAAAAGTTTGCACCATTAATTTGTAAATTTAATATAGGGTGAAGCTACAGATAAAACCTGTGGTAATTGACATTACAATATATATCATTGCCGAAACGAGAATGGAAGGTATTACATAAAGGCATAAAGCCTTTATTTGAAGAAGGGGCACAATGTAGTTCACATCTTAAAAGAACTTTCTAAACATAATGGGGAAAAAGAAATACTAAGAAAGAAGAAACTTCAAATCAGAAACAACAACTCACACTTTTAGTATACCAGAATATACCACGTTGTTCAGTATCTGGTAGTGATTATTAATCTTTGGATGGTGTGTAGTGGGAAAAAAGTGGGGGATTGTTGCTTAACGCGAAAAATGGGTGGAGAATTGCAGTGTGGTGGTTTCTTCATTTGTGGTGGCTTCAATGAGGAGGCTAGTAATCGAGGTTTGTAAAACTCTGTATCTGGTATTGGTGAGCGGACCAGTAGAAGTTTGGGCCTCAGTAATTGAGGTTTGTTAGGAGTGGATATTTCTCATGATGAGGTGGCTTAGTTATGGGTACCTCCTTGCTTGGTGGATAAGTTATTGGTACCTCCTTACTTGGAGGAAAAGTTATGGGTACCTCCTTGCTTAGTGGATAAGTTATGGGTGACTCCTCCATGGTGGTGTGTTAAATATGACTGGTGGCGACTCACCATAAAGTTCATGAGTGGATGGTTTGTAATTACCAAACACTGGAGTGGTGAGCATCACTAATCCAAGTAGGAGTAACGCTAGTGAGTGTGTAGAGGCCATCATGTCTCGGCTTGTGATGGACAAAAATGAAAACAACAAGGTAAGTATTTATAGGGGAAATGAAACATGAGAAATTTTTCTGTGTCGAGATCATTAATTCTATGTTATTTATTTATACATAGTATTAAAAATCAACAAGTGGAGTCAAAAGAGAGTAGGTGTGATATGTGCAATGGGCGCAATTTTTTTTATGATAAGTAATTGTTTGTTATTCCAAGTCCTACACACCGGAATTAAATTTCCTTTCCACCGGTTTAACACACTAGATATTTAAGTGTTATGTTAAAAAATTAGATTATATTCTATCAAGGTAACCGATATATGATTTTCACTCGACTCTTGGTGTGTGATAGTAGGCACCAACAAATGACCCAAAAATGCATGTAATAACATTTTAATTTATTTTTTAATCTTCTTTCTGTTAGATACAGGTAATGGCGAACAATTTTAAAATTAAAAAATGGATAGGTTCTTAACCTTTCGCAATTAACAAACGTGACTTCCTATGGTTAACAGATCACCTTGTCGTAGCTTGATACATCTTGTGCTTTTGCTAGGCTTTTTTCTATTAATACAAGTTTTTGCTTATCTAAAAATAAGCTAACGTATTACTTTCTCCGACAAAACATACATGCATCAGCTATGGGTTTTTTTTTAAAAGAAAAAGACAACTTATTTCATTTCACCGAAAATAAAAAAGGAGCACGAGAATAGGAACATTATAGAATGTGTGGGACTAGTAGACAATATGGATGCTTTAGCTATGGTATGATAAACTTTATTTGTTTGCCTTCTTACAAAAGCAACCTTGTAACCATCTTGGTGAAATAAAAAGTCCCTATAATATGCCACTATATTCCCAAATTCGGTGAATGAAACTTTGGAAGTAGGGGTACGAATAGGTCAGGCCGCTTGATAGGGGCTTACGGCTTAGCCTACGTCAAGCCCATGCCAAACCAAGTTTTTTTTTAAAAATAGACAAGGTCAAGACTTTTTGAGAAGCCTATCTAGCTAAAAGTTCAGTTTTCAGGCCACCCAAAAAGTCTTTTAGGCCTAACAGGCCAACCTTTTTAAGTAAATATAAATAATAGTTTTTATTGCTATTATTATTAATATATTAGATTTTGTACATTGTGTTAAATCAAAAAATAGACTTATAATGCCGGTTTTGGAGATAACCGGCGTAACTTAAAACGCGGTGGCATTTTTGAAATTAATGCGTAACTTTTAACGCCGGTTTTCTTAAAAACCGGCATTATAAGTGTAAAGGTAAATCCGGCCAAAAGTGAGTGAAGTTACGACGCCGGTTGCTCAAAAACAGCGGTTAAATGTTGAACCTATGGCGCCGGTTTTTTGATACAACCGCGGTTAAAACATATGGCGCCGGTTTTTTAGAAAACCGGAGTTAGATCTTAAAAAACTTTTAACATCGGTTATTTTGAAAACCGGCGTTATAAGTGAACAGATTAAAAAACTTAAAAAAGCTGAAACTTATAACGCCGGTTTTCTCGTAAAACCGCGATTAAAACTAAAAAAAAACCTATAACGCCGGTTTTTCTCAAAACCGCGATTAAAACCAAAATCAATTTAAAATTTATAAACGTTAAACACTAAACCTATAACGCCGGTTTTTAACTTTAAACCGCGATTAAAAATGAAAATTAATTCCCTCTCAAATAACATCACCAGCAGCGCCGTAACTCTCTCATTTGCGAACTCAAGCTTAACCTGAGAACTCAAGCTTCATCTCCTCTCCTTCGCGCCGTAACCCTGTCCCTCATCACCAGCGCGCCGTCCTTCTCCCTCGCATTGTCCCACTCTCCTCGTACCGCCACTCTCCTCGCACCGTCCCTCTCCACGCGGACGCCATTCTCTCTAAACCAGAGAATCTGTAAGTTTCTTCCCTCTCTCACGTTTTGGGGTACATGAAGGGTTTAATGTTGTTGAAGGGTTTAGTGTTGAAGGGCTTCTTCCCTCTCTCTCTGTTTCATGATTTGTGATGCGTTTTTTTTTATAAAAAAAAAATACAACTGGAAGGGACTAATCATATGTTTTGTTCTATGATATAACCCAGCTCTTCACTTATGCATATGTGCAGGAAGTATAGTATTGGACTAGGACAAGATTGTATGGCGTTTTGTACAGAGTTAGAAGATGTCATCTCAATGAGGTTTCTACTTTGAATTTGATATACTCTGTAATTATTCAAGCAGTAATAGATACCACCATGTTAGGACTTGCCATTGCATGAAGTTATTAGCAGAGCCACAAACTTAGTGTGAGGGGAGACTGAAAAAGACATATAAACATGAAGAGAAATTATTTTCCTTTTACTTTCTTTTGAACCTTTTTATTTGGTATGGGTAAATGTTGTATGGTAGTAAAGATTATATCATTTGCACAAAATTTTCCAATAACTTTTAAGGGGTTATGGTGAATTTAAACTCATTTTACTAGGGACATCAACTAAATATAAAGGAGTATATAAAAACAAAATTTACAAAGTCGGGGAACCTTGGCATACCTATTTTGCCTCCTCCCTCTGCCTCTTCTTGCTTCTCAGTTAGCTTTATATATTATTTATTTGCACAGAGTATCATGACTCATAAAGTTATGTAAATGCTGAAGTAACTTTCTTAACTTACAAGCTTGACTTGCAATGTTATAGTCTAGACAAGTAAAATGCGAAAGTGCTAATGCATGCTGAGTTTGGCTCAGGATTATTGTTGTGATAAACCAATTTTTGGCCTTCTATGTTGTATTATAATGGGGTAAATGTTATTTTCCTGTGAGGGTATTCTGTATAGTTTGAATTGAACTTTGAAATTTGTTGGCACTGATAAGTTAGAATTTATCTAGTTTTTTACCTTGCTTTAATAGGTTTTATTAGTGGTTTATCTTTATTTATGTTTTATTTTTATTACCTTTTGGTTTATATTTTAATTTGTAGGAAAAGGAGTTGAAGAGTTGATGAATTTGATGCAAACAGAGAGAATTACGGCCCCCCAGTGTTGAAGAACATGGCCATAATTCGTGGGAAGCAGTTGGAAGGTCAAGTGAAGAAACAGAGAAAATTACGCCCCGGTGTTTTCCAACATGGCCGTAATTCGTGGTTACGTGAGCTGAAAAGTCACAGTTTGAAGATTATGGCCCCTCAGTGTTGCGCATTATGGCCATGTTTATGGCAGAATTTTGTAACAGCTCAACTTAAGTGCTGAAACTGTTGGGCAGTTTTAGAGGGGTCTTAAAGGGGATATAATGGCACTTGATTGGGGTAGAATTGGGCTATAAATTGAGGCTTTCAGAGCACGAAATGGGATGATCTTCCTCTCCATTTTTCTTAGCTAAACTTGTGTTCTTTTGTGTTTTTCTTCATGTATGTTCAAGCAACTTTTCTATAGCTTTAAGTTTTGAATGAATTTCAGTTCCTATTACCTTCTAATCTTCATCTTTTACTTATTCAAGTTCTGAATGTTTAATTTACATTGTCTTATTTACATTCCAATCATGTGTGGGTAGTTTCTTTTATCTTCGGATTGATTATATTCCAATGATGAATTATTGTTAAGTCTAATTTTCTTTCCTTAGATGTTATGAGCATTGTTCCATTCTTAATTTAATCTTGAATTTTACTTTCTCTGCAATCATAACTAATATGATTGTATGAATCCTAAATATCTTATTAAGCACTGAAAGGTGAAAATTCGATATTGGAATTACAAGATTTAAACAAGGGGATCAATTCATGAAAATAGAATTGGTTTTCTTGAGGCTTAGAAATAATTGTTCTTAATGAGTTTTATCATTCCTTCTACCATGAAAATAGGTAGATTATATGTTTGAAACATTTTATTGTACTTTGAAAGAAGACAATAATCACATTTGATTATTTGGCCTTTAAGAATCCATTGTTTATACTCAAAGGAAAGTGACGAAGAATTGGCTTAAGAGTAATTTTCATTAGAAGAACATCAATCCCAAGAGCCTTTTTATTTTCTAAATTAAACTCATTTTATTTTCCAGCAACAACAATACCATTCTAATTTATTCCTTTAGCTAATCATCTTAGTGAGAGAAATTGGTACTCAATTCTAAGTCCTTGTGGGAACGATATTTTACTACGCGATAAAACCGTGCACTTGCGGCTCTATCAGGCACTTTTTTCAATGAATACATGAGTTATTTACTTTTACGTTGTTGCATCATCCACCAAAGTTATGTTTTTGGCATGAGTTGTTCATGAGTTGTATCACTTTCTTCTACTTTTCTTTTCTTAATTTCAGTTTCAATTTCTATTATCTACATATTATAGGGTTTAGGACTAAAATAACCTTCAATTTCACTTTATAGCTTTACCATCAACACTGGCATAAAACATATTTTTCAAAGGGTACATGTATTTAGAAAGAACGTAATTGTCTAAATGATAGTGAAGATTCTGTCGTGATCATATACTATACCTTTTGCTTCTTTTTCATAGAAAATATTTTGTTTTGCTTCTCTTAACTTATTCACTTGACTTTTAGTTTTTATGATTCGAATTTGTGTTGCTATTGGTATCATTCTTCAGACCGACGATAGTAAGTAAAAAGGTCCCCTAAACTGAATTGCTTTTGTAATAGCTCCTAACGATAGCGCTTCTTTTTGGAAGTTTTATAAATGATGGAATCCGAGATAAGGACTCGAGTGCCTCGTGGGAAGCGGTAAACAGTGTGTATGTGTGAACATGTCTCTATTATTGGGGTTTTGTGTTGTTGATGGTATGCAACTTGATTTTTTTTAATGTTTTTTAAGTTCAATTTTTTAATACCCTTGTTGTGTATTGTGAATTATGATGTGGGAAGTGTTGCTTTTGCTCTGATGAACTGATCAATGAGAAATTATTTCAATTGGAAATTTTGTTTTTGTGATGTGGGTTGGGTTTGTGGGATGGATTGGTTTTGTTCTTTGTAAGTGATAGTTTTGATTGTGTGCAGTCTAATGTATTGAACAATGAGAGTCTTTGCTTGGCAGTTGCTAATCCTGTGGTGACGTGTGCTTCATTTACGATTCTGGTTTTCCCAGTAATTTTGTTGCTGACCCTTTTCATTTTATTCAAGTAAATGCTTCTTGTAACCCTTTGTTCGTTCATATATCTGGTGTTTTAGATTCTATGAAATTGTTTTAGTTCTTTTCTTTCAGATAAACTCCTTTTTTATTTTTACTTTTTCCTGTTTTGCTCTATTGCTGCTTCCTCTGCTAAGGTTTCATGCTTTTGTGTACATAGTGTTGCCAAATAAGATCCCAATTTGATCCCTTTTTAATTGCCTAATTTTGAGGCGTGCATACATCTTTCTATTAATTGTTCTAACAACATGTCAATGTTAGTTAAATATCTAAGCATAAAAGTATGTGTATATTATTTCAGAACACAGTTATGGATCGTAGTTGGATGCAAAAACATCGCTTAGGTGATGAGTATAAGAACGGAGTCGAAGACTTCTTACAATTTTCCCAAGCAAAACTTCCTAATCAAACAACTTTCTATTGTCCTTGTGTTAAGTGTTTGAATGGGCCAACACTAAAAGTTGAGGAGATACGGAATCATCTTCGTGTTTTTGGGATTGGCAAAGATATACGACATGGACCTGGCATGGTGAAGTGTTAAACAAGCCAAGTGTGTCCACAAGAGAGGAACTTGATGTAGATATGGACGATCGACTAGAGGACATGATTCGTGATATTGGACAAGAGTCTTTTTAGCGGGCACATGTGTATGAAACTCTATGCGGCGACAAGGAAAAACCTTTGTATCCGGGCTGCAAAAATTTCACACGGTTGTCAGCGGTGTTGAAATTGTTCAATCTGAAGGCGATAAATGGGTGGACTGATAAGAGCTTCACTGAATTGCTTAAACTGTTGAATGACATGCTTCCGGAAGGTAACACATTGCCAAACAGTAATTATGAAGCGAAGAAGATATTATGTCCGATGGGTGTGGAGTATAAGAAAATACATGCATGCAGAAGGATTCCATATCGTCCTGGAAAGAGCATGAAGCCAAAGAAGAGTGTCCCGAGTGTAATACACCACGCTACAAAAAGAAGGACGGTGATGATAATTGTGGTGATGTGAGCAAAAAAGGTCTTCCTGCGAAGGTGTTATGGTATCTTCCAATTATTCCCAGGTTTAAGCGACTGTTTGCCAATGTAAATGATGCAAAGAACCTTAGATGGCATGCAGATGATAGGAAATGTGATGGATGGAAAGCTTCGCCATCCGACCGATTCTTTGTAATGGAAGAGAATTGATTCATTGTTTCCGGAGTTCGGCAATGAGCCAAGAAACCTTAGGCTTGGACTTGCTACAGATGGAATGAATCCATATGGTAACTTAAGTAGCATCCATAGTTCATGGCCTGTTCTCTTAGTAATTTACAATCTGTCTCCTTGGTTGTGCATGAAGCGCAAGTACAGTATGTTATCTATGATGATTTCTGGTCCAAAACAATCGGGAAATGACATAGATGTTTATCTAAAACCCTTGATTGATGACTTGAGAACATTGTGGGAAGAAGGCATTGATGTGTTTGATAGGTTTTCAGGTGAAGATTTCAAGTTGCTTGCCATGTTGTTTTGCACCATCAACGACTTTCCAGCATATATGGGAACTTGTCCGGGTATAGTGTTAAGGGGCATAAAGCATGCCCTATTTGTGAAGACGACACATGTTTCTTTCAACTGAAAAATGGGAGAAAGACTTGTTACCTTGGGCATAGAAGATTTCTGAGACGTGATCACCCGTATCGCAGGTTGAAAAAGGCTTTTAATGGATGTCAAGAGAACGAAATTGCTCCGAAAGCTTTAACCGGAGAAGAAGTTTATCAACGGGTGAACTCCATCAATGTTAATTTGGGGAAAAAAAAGAGGAAAAAATATTCTTCTGTGAAAAACATATGGAAGAAAAGGTCAGTATTCTTTGATCTTCCATACTGGTCAAGTCTTGATGTAAGACACTGTATTGATGTGATGCATGTGGAGAAAAATGTGTGTGATAGTGTAATCGGTACGCTTCTCAATATTCAGGGTAAGACAAAGGATGGAGTAAATGCTCGTCTAGACCTTGTTGCCATGGGTATAAGAGAGGAGTTAGCTCCTCAGCCAAGAGGTAACAAGACATATTTGCCACCAGCTTGTCATACATTATCAAAAGAAGAGAAAAAAAGCTTTTGCGAGTGCCTACGGGGTGTGAAAGTGCCACAGGGTTACTCTTCAAATGTAAAGAGTCTTGTATCGATGACATATCTCAAATTAGTTGGCTTAAAATCTCATGATTGTCACGTCTTGATGCAACAATTACTACCGGTGGCTATTCGTGGCATCTTGCCAAAAAATGTTCGACATGCCATAATTAGATTGTGTTTATTCTTCAATGCAGTATGTAGCAAAGCTATTGACCCTCAGAAATTGGACGAGTTGGAAAATGAAGCTGCTATCATTTTGTGTCAGTTGGAGATGTTCTTTCCTCCCTCATTTTTTGACATCATGGTTCATTTAATTGTTCATTTAGTCAGAGAGATTAGAGTGTGTGGCCCGGTTTACTTAAGGTGGATGTACCCTATTGAGCGATACATGAAAATATTGAAAGTGAGGAGGATCCTAAAGACGATATTTTAAAATGCATTGGTCACATGGCTTTTGATCTTCCCGATGGACAAGTTGGGATTACCTTGGAGCACGACAATCTTCCAATTTTTTACATTTTTGCGAAGGACTTAACGGACCTGTCGCTCGGTGATGAGTTCTGGCTTGCCAATCAACACTTGCAATTATGGTGCACGTAAGTATTAATTAACATATTTGTATATTTTTATCTCATTTGTATCAATTATATATAATTAACATTATTTTGTTTTAACTCCTAGGTATCTCGCATCGTATACGTATTCGTAACAACAACGATGATGTATATGGATTCTTGGATCCAACGTTGATGGTTGTCAAGCCCAACCCAAAAGAGTCTAATGAATGCATTCAAGCTTACATCTTTGGATAAGCTAATTCAGCAGGACAAAGATGTTTTCTTAGGACCGTACTGGCACAGGTGAATACATTTTTATTCATAGCATACTTTTTCTCTCTGTGTTTCTAATATACCTTTATTGTTGTTACCTAGTAATCATTGGCAGTTGATTATCGTTTGTCCTAAGCATAATCTCATAGTCTGGATATGCTCACTTCATCAAAGGCCAAACCTACAGATTAAGCGTGTACTTGAGGGGTAAACTTTTAATTTACTTGTCATACTTGTGATGTCATATATGTATTTATCTTATATCTATAACTTATATTATTTTATCAGAGCTATGATGGACTATAATAGTAAGAAAGGTCTGGGAAAAGGAAAGAGGCCTAATTGGAACATACTCACGGTAAGTAGTTTGTCTTTATATGATATTTACATATTGAAAGCTGTATTAGTTATGTGTATATATAATTTGTACTAATTTATATTGTCATTTGTAGGGGCTTTACCAAGATAACTCATGGGCGTGTGGTTATTATGTCATGAAAACCATGTTATCCATTGTCAGGATGAGGATTTCCTCTGTCTGAGATTTGGTAATAAAATATTTCATAACTTGTTATTTGATCTTTGATACCTTACACTATTTGTATTTAGTTAATTACATATGTTTTGAATTGAACTTGTAGTTATTTGATGGTCGTGGCACAAACTCATACAATCATGAAGAAATTGTCGAGATTCGGAAAACATGGGCACGTTTTTTTGTGACTAAGATTGAAGAGCAAAATCTAAACCTAGAACCACCAAGACGCCAGAGCAAGAAAAGCAACACAACAAAAATGAGAAGGTTTGAAGAGAAGAAAAAAGGGATAATGTTGTGTAACTAATAATTCGTAGCATTTAGGAGTTGTCTGAATGTTAATTAGAGGATAATTGAAGTTTTGTTTTTTTGACGATAGAGTATAATTGAAGTTGTAACAATTATTTTGTTGAGTGAATTAGGACAACTACCAGAACAAAGTTATCATTACCACTCCCAAGAATAATGTAGGATGTGTTTTCTTCTTGTGTGAGTTTTGGAGTTCATGATGATTAATACATGACTGGATTTGTATGCAGTGGTTTGTTGTATGTATTGGCAGTTCTGGAAATGTTCAAAAATATAGTATTAAAAAAATTGATACATCTATGGCGTCAGTTTTCCTTAAAAACGCGGTTAAAAGTGATATATGGCGCCGGTTTTCCTTAAAACCGCGGTTAAAGGAGACTTATGGCGCCGGTTTTCTGAAAACCGCGGTTAAAGGTAACATACGGCGCCGGTTTTCAGAAAACCGCGGTTAAATGTCACATACGGCGCCGGTTTTACTAAAAAACCGCGGTTAAAACTTTTTTTCCAAATTTTTTTGTCCCATTACTGTAGGATCTAGCGCCGGTTTTATTTTAAACCGCGGTTAAAACTTTTTTTTTGTGTCCTTTACATCACGATTTAACCCCGGTTTTATAAAAAACCGCGATTAAAACTTACTTTTAACCGCGGTTTATAAACCGGCGTTAAATATTTACACTTACAACGTCGGAAGAAAAGACGTCGGATTGAAAACCAACGTTAAAAGTCCAAAAAAACCGCGATTAAATGTGGTTTTTGCACTAGTGCCTTATTACAAAATAGAATTTAAATAAGCTATCATATAATATCAAATTCTCTAAAAGGTCAAGTTAGACCCCATGTTCCACCCTACAAGGTCAAGTTAGACTCTAAAAGGTTCATCCCTATGTCCTATGTCTCTTAGTAGTTGTGGTTTTAATTTTTTTATATAATTTATTATAAATAAAACTAAATCTCGTTGACCTATTAGCCCAATAGTCTATCTAAAGATAGATCAGATGACTTATTCAAAAAGTTCAGGTCAGACCTAAAAAAAACCTATGACAAGTAACAGATCACTAAGCTTGGGCCTTGCAAAGTCTAGCTTGGCCCAACCTATTCCTACCCCTATTTGGAAGAAATAATAGCATCTACAACGAGTTTGGAAACAGATTGAAAAATGATATTGTGTACCCTAAGCTGTTAACCCATCTAAAAGCTTCTAAAAAACCAAATGCTTCTCCTTCTAAAATTCTCAGCTTGTAGTTAAACCATAGGGAGTGTACAACGATGAAAACACCATTATGATCACGAAGACACATTCCAATTCCAGCCCGAGAGTTCCCATCAAAAAATGCAGAGTCAACATTACACTTTAACATATATACCTTCTCTTGGAGCGGTCCACATCACATTGGATTGAGAATCTGCTAACTACTGTGATGTTAAAGCAGTCTTCTTTGAACGCACAAGAAGCCATGCATGAAGAGTGTCCTTTGCTTTAGCAACAACATTATGAGAAGTAGTAGATAACCTGTTGTTCCCGAGCTTGTCATTCCTATTTTTTCACAAACTCCATATGATCATACTCCCTCCCTCCGTTTCTATTTATAAGTCTCTTTTAGAAAGCAAACAAAAGTTTCTTTTTATAAGTCAATTACAAATTATAAGATACATTAATTACTTTTTTAAAAAAAATATCTCTAATTAATACTATTTTTGTAGTGCAGTAAATTAATATATCTTTTAATAGACTTGCCTAGGAGATGACAATAAATAAAGAGTAAATTAGGAAAAACAAATACATTACTGACAATTTTAATTAGACTAACTACTTTTTTTTAATTA
Organism: Calophaca sinica; assembly: GCA_037113605.1. NCBI lineage: Eukaryota > Viridiplantae > Streptophyta > Magnoliopsida > Fabales > Fabaceae > Calophaca > Calophaca sinica. Next base: position 17,146,863 of record CM073737.1, read on the forward strand.
ATAAACTTGTTTTTATCTAAAATGACTTACAAATAGAAACGAAGGGAGTAACAAATAAATCGAGCTGCTTCTTGTTGAGAACTTTTCCTGGTCTGAATAATAAATCAACAAAGGCATCATATTGGTGCATTTGATGTTCACTAAGATGCATCAGATTTGATATTTTCCAACTGTTTACGTGAACAAATCCGCCAAGGGATCGGTTAATATCCAGCTGACAAATTGATTCCTGTCAAGCGATTACACCGAGAACGGAACTCTAATTCTCAGTTATGGGTTCGCCAACTACTCTAGAAAGCATTGGGAGTGATGAATCTACGTTACGCTAAGACTAAGAGACATAAAATCGGCTAAGATAAATGCTATAAATTGCAAGAGAAAAATAGTTGTTTAATTGATCGTGACTATTGTACATTTTTTCAGCAGGGTATATATATATAAAAGAGAAAAACAAAATTGTAACTGCCCCTATTGACCACTAAACGCTCCCACTACGTTGGTAGCTGACAACAAGCAGTCATGTGTTCCTCAACTGCCACGTTCACGCACTTCGTGAAGTAACCACTTCATTCTCGACTGAAAAGAGTGGTTTTCACGCTTTAAATACGTTGAGGGCCCTCAAGAGCTGATTTTAGCCTTTTGGCGCCAAAGTACAATGACTTTCAATTCCAACTCTTGGTCGAATTCTATTGCTTCCCTGTTTAGTAGCAAATGTTCAGCCGATAGCCTTGTAGTATTTAAGCATTTACTCAACCACAATCGACTAAACTTTGTGGCTATCGGCTGGCCTCATGATGCTCCCTGAGCCTTAATCAATTCAGAGTTGTAGCCTCGGCTTAATAGGAACACATTTGGCTATAAATATGATCGGCTGGATCATGTATCGGCTACTACCCTAATCGGCTTGTCATTGGCTATTTTTTTGTGATAACAATTGCCCCCTACATTGCTTTAACTGTAACACTTTAAGTTTTTAGGCTACTGCAACGTAATGATGGCCAGTCAACTCACCACCTGATCATAAATGCTAAGTAATCTATTTGTAACAGCTTTTTAAATGGACAACGGCTAACTCTATCTCATCCGATTAACTCGCAATAAACCTACCAACAGTGATTAGCTTTTTCTTTAAATATTCTCAGCTGAATTACCCTAATCACTTTTCTAAAAGCCCTAATTTCTTGTAGCTTTACCCTCTTCACTGCGATTTTCTTTACCTACGATCAATATCACCATGTCTTCAACCTCTGATTCTCAGAATCGTTCTTATGAGCATGATGATGATCAATCATCTGCTTCTGTGAGCTTTGAACGCTCACTGAGTCCTCCATCGGCTCTCGGCTCTACCTTTCAATCCCCTCTTTTTGCAATCCGGGATTTTGTATCCTTGAACCCCTCTACTTCAAAGTTGGATGGAGGAGCTATTTTTCTGAAGGAATACATGGCTCCATCACTTTATGGCTTACCAATTTCTTACGATTGGTTTATCACCATATCCAAACCAAATGATCTATGTTCTTGGCCCCGTGCGGCTCAACCCTATTTTGACTGGGTTAGTCGACTGGAAAAGGTCAAAGCTGACAAATGGAGGCAGTGGGGCCTCTATGACATGATCATGTTATCTACGCAAGACATTTCCCTAAACCTATAGCTCCTTTATGGTTTCTTTGGTTTCTGGTGCATCTCTACCAATACCTTCATCTTTCATTGGGAGATGATTACTCCCACCCTTCTTGACGTTGCAACTATTGTGGGACTCCCAATCACTAGGGATGATATTCTAGCTCTGTATTTCTTTCCTATCCCAAAGCTAGGGTTCAATTTCTCCAAAAGCACTTCTGGCTACTCGAACTTCCTTGCTCATAATGCCAAGAAAAGAGGACCAGTTACTGATGCTGAGCATAATGCTTTCCTCCTCTACTGGTTCAGCAAGTATTTCCTTTGTTCCAGTTCTATTGCTGTGGTACAAGAGCTACAACTGTATATGGCCCTAGCTAACTCAGATAACAAGCTCTCTTGGGGATCTCTCTTCCTCTCATACCTCTACCGCTGCCTTTTCACCATTCTGGATCGGCTGCAGTAAGGAGAGGACATTGAAAATGTCCAAGGACCTCTTTGGTTCCTTCAGCTCTGGATTATGCTCTATTTTCCAGAGTTTATTGATGCACATTTCAACCCTCGCTCTCTCCCTTGGAATGTGAACATTTTGGGGACTCATCTTAGACTCACTCCTTGTGAGTCTACTTTTGCCTTTAATGTGGCTGAGAAACTCTTCAATCTCAGCCGCATATCGAATGACTGGTGCCCTGTCTTGGAGACGGGTATTGGGCCATCCTGGATCTTTTCAACAAATGAACCCCTCCCAGTCGAACAACAGAATGAGCTGGAGCTGAATTGGAGCATAGTCTTCACAGCTCGTGATTTGCTTTGTGGCCTCAAGCCCACCTCAAGGAACAATAAATCTTCTGCAAAATTTTATTATCCCAACTGCATGGCTTGGCATTTTGGGCTCCTGCAGCATGTGCCTTTGCGTATGACTCCAAGCTTGGGAGTCTTGGTCGGCTGAGCTTTTCTGCAAATGATGTCATGGAGGTGACCACAACCAACCGTACAAAAATCAAGTCTTTCAAATGGATTCCCTTCACCCCTGCTACCAGGCTAGTCGGTTGATCGGCTAGAGAAGTATGTCACCAGGCTAGTCATCACTGATAGTGGTGAACCAGATAGGGAAGAACCTAGGCCCGCAGCTCATCCGAAGAACACCCCAGCTAAGGCTAGGCCTCAGGTTCAAAAGAGAATCTCCACCAGAATGAAGACTCCAGTGATTTCACCAAGTAAGTACTTCTTGATTTGGCTCCTCCATTACATCTTGCTTTTCTCAAGATTGTTCCTCACTGTTCCTTGTTTTTTGGCAGCAAAAACCATTCCAAAAGTCATCTTGGTTGAAGATGACCCAGTCACTCCCCCCACTAAGAAAAGGACCAGGGGTTCTGGAATCACAATAGAGGAATCGCCTCAGGTTTTTGCCAGGCCCAAAGAGAAGGCTCCATCGGCTGACAAAGGGAAACAACTAAAGGTAAATACTTGTCCAAGTTTTACCAAAGTTTTCTTTTTAAAACTTCTTTTGTCAGCCTGAATCTATCTCCTCTTAATTTTCAAGAAGCCAGGTGTGGAGATTCCTACTCCTTATGTTACGGAATCTGCCCAAGGCACAAGTGCGCAAGCTCCCCAAATGGTATAGCCGACTCACATTTATCCTTGTGAATTTTTGCTCATCTGTTTATCGGCTAATCTTTTTTTGATATACGCAAGCCCCTAAGACTTCTACTGTTCCCCCTCATGCTGAAGAGCACGTTTATGACACTCTAACTCCTCTAGTAAATATATTTGAAGAGGAGTTGGCAAAATATTTCACATCGGCTGACCCTCCCCTAACGGTTTCCTCTCCCGTTTCCAATCATTTGGAGAGAGTGAATGCAACATTAATGGGAGAGATCCCAACCAGCAGGGAGCAGGTTGCAGCCCTTAGAACTTCATTGTTCAATGCCATTGCTTTCCAACTCAATGACCTGGCTCACCAATATGGTCATTCCAGGGAGGTCCATGATATAGCCTCTCATGATCTTAAACGGCTAAGGGAACCTCAGGAGAAGAAATCCCAGTTCCAAACCTTCTATCAAACCCTTGAGGCGGCAAGAAGCCCTGGCTCAGCGCAAAGTAGTAGACGATCGGTTGGCCGTTTTGACAGCTGCACTATACCGAATAAAGAAGGAGATGGAAGAACTGGCTCCCCAATCGATTGCCCTAACCCAAAAGCTGGATTCCCTTTCCAACCAGCGTTTTGCCTTGTACACTCAATCCTCTTCACTAGATCATGAAGTTGCTGTGTTGTTTACTCAGAAGGCGGGATTGGAGAAGGACTTGAGGACTGGAGGTGATGGCTTGGCTAAAGCCAATAGGATGTGGGATTCTTTCAAGCAGCAAATAGAGGAAGCAAAGAGGAAAGCAGTTCCTGCTGTGGCTGACACTTCGGCCACTCAACAGGGTGAATCAGTTGACCCGATCGTCCCTGTGGTGGAAACCTCGGCTGAGCCTGCCCCTGAGGTTGCTGTTCCTTCGGCTATAGAGAATCCTTCTGCAACCCAAGATCCCTCAACCGAATTGGGTTTAGAGTATACTGAAGAAGCTACAGGTGGTTCGCCTAGTGCAACAACTACCTAGCCTCCTCTGAAGTCTTTTTATTTTCTCGCTTAAGCACTTTTTGCTAGGTGGTCGGCCTGTGGTCACCAAAGACATCATATTTTCTTTTAAAAACTGCTTTTCCTCATTCCTCCAATATGCTTTGCCATATAGTAGGGTAGTATTTCTTTAAATATTTGCCGTTTATGCTTCTGTTCAATTCTTCGTTGTGCATGTTAACTAGCCGATAAACATTTCCTGCAAACACTTGACTAACATTGAATGGGCCTTCCCAATTTGGTGACCACTTCCCAAATTTAGGGTCCTTTACCCGTATTAGCAAAATAGTTTTCCAAACTAGGTCACCTTCAACAAACTTCTTCAATTTAACATGTTTATTGTAGGCACTAGCCATTCTGCGTTTGCTTGCCTCAATTCTTTCTGAGGACATCAGTCGATCTTCATCCAATTGATCCAACTCCATGAACATGACTTGTTAATACTCTTAGATTCAGCCTTTGATGGTTCATGTAAGTACCGTATGATAGGATTGTTTTACTGATTTACTGATGTGTGACAAATCTTTGATTGCAGAGGGATTCCAATTGTTGAAGTCAATTTGTACACTAACAAAGGCATGTTCCATTCTTCCGTCTCTAGCAACTTGGCATGTAAGGCTTTCCTCTTTCTTTTTTTGTTCATTTTTTTTAAATCACAAAGTATTTAGGCTTAATATTGTATGCTATCACTGGCTAACTGCTACATTTTTAGTTGAATAAAGGAAATGAAATTTGTTACTTTTCTATTGAGAAAAAATTATTCATAATCTCATTGTAGTTGTTAAGACCTTTTGATTGGTTTCCTCATGTACTTCTTCTGTAAAAAAAAAAATATTACTTCTGGACCATGCTTACAATGAGGTTGTCCATGTATGTGTCTTACTTTGTGTGCTATTGAGTATTGACCTGTGTTGGTGGATAGTTTAACCCATAGTGTTAACAAGCATAAAATATTTAGCATAATTGACTTAATTTCCTTTGAGAAAGCCAATGTGATTGGGTTACTGAAAGAATTTTATGATGGCTGATTTTAGTTTTAGATTTATTTTAGTTGCATGATGACTAGAAAAGGTCATGTTTCTTATGCAGGGTGATTAAATGCTTTGGTTTTCTGATTTAGGTGTGCGGTTAAAGCACTATCTCGAGCACTATAATTACTTTAATTTGCTATTGTTTTGGAGTGGTGCTTCATTTGGTAAACATGGAAGGTTCCCACTTTCTTCATCAAATATCAGCCTATCTTTCTATCTAGCTTATCTTTAATTTTCCATTTCACGTTTACCTTTAATGATCTACTTATGGTGTTTTTGGTCATATTTATTGAGATTATGTAAATCAGGTGCTCGAGGCATTTAAGATATCTGCTGCTGATGACAAAGTGAAGACAATTGTGGTTAACATTATTGGTGATATGATCAAGTGTGATGTTATAGGAATAGTGAATGCTGAAAAAATAGGTTAGTAAAGGTATGCCTTTAAAAATAGTATGATAGAGAATGAAGAGGGTATTTCTCTGTGCAATTGATTTTTTTATCCATATCAGCAATTTTAGTTAAAATCTTTATTTGGAATCATTAGATATTGAAAGACTAATATGATGTCAAGAAAATGTAAATTGTTTATATTTGATGCCTTATCTATTAAGATTTAAAGTTTGGTCTATGATGACATGGGTATAGATTCTTGAACGTGGTTTTAAATAAGTTTAGATACGGAGAAAGAATGAGATGTATAGAACTAATAATATTGTTATCATCATCTCATTTTTCCTTTGATTTTTTTTTTTTTTCAAATTGAAGGAGAATAGTTATTGAACATGACATCAGTATGTCTTTATCTCAACAACATTAATTTCTGTTGCCGTTATTTTTCTAGGTTGATTATATAGTTTGCATCTAATCTGCCTTTGTATTTACATATTGGCACAAGTTAGATCTCTCAAAGCATGGGACCAAAAACAAAAGCTCTCAAAGCAAAGTTGCTGCTCAGAATTAAGTTTGTCTACTAAAAGATAGGTATTTTTTTAAAAGCTTTGTCGTAATTATCTATTGATATAGATTCTCTTTTTTTTTAAAATATTAACTAGAATGAAGTTCTCATTTTGAAATCACTGACATCAGCAATCATATTCATTAATCGATATATAACTGGTCTTCAAGTATGCATTCTAGTAACATAACCTATTGTTAGTAACCTAGGCCTCGTGAGGAGTTACTTATCATCTTAGCTTCATTAAATATTAAATGCATAAACATAGATTTAGCTTACAAATGTTTACCAGCTGACCACAAGGAAGAACTTAGTAGTTGCAGAGGCTGGAGTTTGGGAGGGGAATGTGTGGCGGTGGAAATAGTTGTGGAGACGTAATTTGAATTCTTCGGAGGAATCCCAACTCATGGTTTTAATGAATAAATTGCAAGATGTGGTGCCTTCTAGAATAGATCGCGATACCTGGGATTGGAAGCTGAGTGGGGATAAAATATTCAGTTGTAAATCCGCATATTCAAACTTAATTCGGTGCAATGCTGTCGAGTTGAATGCTAGCCTGTCTATGGCCTTTAAATGGTTGTGGCGTACCTCAGTTCCTTCCAAGGTGGCGGCTTTTATTTGGAGACTTCTGCAGAAACGCATTCCTACGAGGGATGCACTAACACTTCGAGGTATTATTCCTAGCAATCATAATAATAACTGTGTATTTTGTTGCCAATTTGTGGAATCTGTGGATCACTTGTTCTGCTCTTGCACTGTGTCTTATAATATTTGGAGATCCGTCTTTGCTTGGATTGGCTTTTATGGTGTTTGGAGCAATGAGGTGGTGAGTAATTTTCTTGCATTTAAATTTCCGCTGAAGGGTAAAGCATGTAGGAAAATTCGATATGTTATTTGGTGCTCAGTTGTTTGGTTAATCTGGTTAAGTAGGAATATGGTGGTTTTCCACGGGGAGGTGATTGACATTGGGGCTGTTTTGCATAAGATTAAGCTGACATCTTGGAAATGGTTTATTGCAAGAGAAGGTAGACATTCGGATTGGCAATATTCGGATTGGTGCACGGATCCACTTGGCTGTTGTGCTGCGTTATAATACAGAGTTCGCCTTGGTGGGTTTATTGGTGATTGTTGGTAGTTGTCAGGTTGTGTCTATGGTGTGTGCAGGTTTATGTGGCTCGTCTATGCTGTGCGCAGGTTATGTCTACCGTGTGCAGGTCGAATTTCTCCCTCTGTGATTTTGGTCAAAGTGGTTGGGGGGCTGTTATGCTAGGGGCTGTTTGATTGGGTTTTTGGGGGAATGTATGTTTTTTTTTGTAGGGGTGCTGGCCATATTTTGGTTTGTGTTTTCTATGCACAATTTCTTGTAACACATGTACTTTGATGGTTGTGTACTCTTTTTCCTCCCCTAGTCTTTTTCCCAATGGGTTTTGGCTTTGGGAGGTTTTAATGAGGCACTTCCATTTTTGGGGAGTATACCTTGTACTCCTTTTCCAATAAAGTTTCTTTGCTTATCAAAAAAAAAAAAATTCAAATATGTCTTTGAGTTTTTATTTTTTTTTATTTTTGCAGAATCTTATGAGTCAGCATCCTTCAAGACCTAAACATATCATTTTTTTGTATACTGTCACACAGTAACTGCTATTATATTTTGAAAAACAAATGATGATACCCTTTGTGATGTTTGGTACTTAATCATTTACCTTCAACCATGCCAGATTTGTACTCTCCATACTTATATTTCTGAATTATGGTTTAATATTCACATGTAAGCATCAGTTATTATACGTGTGACTTTTTCAATTATTCAATGATATCATCCACCATAGTAAGATATTACATATTCTCATACAAAATACCAATTTCATAACACGTTAGTTATATCATGTTTATTGCCTATTGTTATCAGTCATTTTATATAAGAAGCCCGTGCATTGCACGGGTAAGGTTACTAGTAATCAACATTTGAGAACAAAACTTCAGAAATAGGCACCAATGGTAAAACATGAATGCCAAGCCTACACTGTCTTGCTCCAAAATAACCAAACCATAGTCTTATGTCTCTCTTGTTTGACCACAAAACTCCCATCATCCTATTCTCTTTGGTGAAATCTTCTTCATACAAATTCCCTCCCTCCTTTACATGCCACCACATTTTAGTTTCTTGAATCTCCAAAGCCGTGAGTGTTAATCCAATGACAACAACATTGGCATCACCATATGCCATACCCAACAAAGGCTGCAGCATAATATGCATTCACAGCTTCACTTGTGCTCTCTTGATATCTTCCATCTGGAAACTCAGCTAACCCTCCAGCCCAAGAATGCAACTTATAAAGATCAAAACATCTTAAAAGTGTGTAATTAGAGTTTGATCTTCTTCCCAAGTTCATGAAATCTTCCATAAGTGAATAAGCTTGAAGTTTATACTTCCTACCCCAAGCTGGATCAATCTTAGCAAGCCTAATATTCCATAAAGGAAGTATCCCAAGTGTTTAAGTTGAGCATTATAAATTTCATAACCAAAATTTTCAATAGAATCATCACACCCTATTTTCGTAACAATGCCTCCCCATTTAACATCAGAGGAATGCATTTCCATTGAAAGTTCCTTCAAGCCAAGGCTCAATGGTTTCTTTCAAAAACTTCTTAATCTTAACCTTTGGAATCACATCAAAGAAGAATACCTCTTCAGCTATTAATGCTAGTCTTGCAGCCCTTGCTATTAATTTGGCATAACAGTAAGAAGTTGTTGTTATTGCTGATGAGTTCAGACCCTCAACATCCTTCAAAAGTGCTGATACGACTTCTTTATGGTATTCTTCCTTCACACCCCTTGTAGAGTGTCATGTTATAGACCCTGAGACATGAGGTTTTATGCCAAAATAAAAAAAGACATCAAGTCTCCTTTTCATGTTTTGGTTTGTATTAACATAATCCAGCATTCTGAAACCATGGTTCCAAAAATTATGGTGATAAGTGACTTTTAAATGGAGTGTATATTTGCAAAGCATATTTGTTTTGCGAACAAAACATAGATACCATTTTCTTACTACCTGGACTGCCATGAAATTTAAAGATAAAAAAACAAACAATATAAACCTTTCAAATTCGTCAAGATACCAAATCCAGCAATAAAAGAGTCATAGTACTAAATAGAAATCTTCCCTACAAAATAATGGTGCCAAAAAACTGAGAGCATAGCTCAGAAACACAAATAAAACATGGAATTTGCATAAAAACAAAATCACTGTAACATGGTTCTTACTAAATTCTTATTATCATATCCATTCACTTTCTCAACACCTCAGCCTCTGCTGTAAATCCACCACAAGAGATTAGTCAATGAGTTTCCATCATCAAACCCCTTTAAGCTTTTTATCTTCTCCAAAGCACCTTCATTATCAAAAATTCCTTGCAGGGCATATACAAATCCCCTCCATCCATCATCAACACCTTTCCTATTCAAAGCAGGCAAAGTCCACTCCACAAGTTCCTTCAAATATTCAACATCAGAAAACAAGACTTCAGAAATAGGCAACAATGGTAAAACATGAACGCCAAGCCTACACTCCTTCCATTCAGCAGGACCAAACCATAGTCCACTGTCTCTCTTATTAGACCATAAAACACCAACCGCCCTATTCTCCGTGGTAAAATCTTTCTCATAAAGCTTCCCTCCCTTTTTTACATGCCACCACATCTTAGCTGCACAAATTTCCATTGCTGTTAGTGTTGATCCAATGGCAACAAGTTGAGAATCACCATATGCCATACCCATCAATGCTGCAGAGTAATACGCACTCACAGCTTCACTAGTCCCCATCTGATTCCTTCCATCTGCAAACTCAGTTAATCCTCCTGCCCAAGAATGCAACTTATAAAGATCAAAACACCTCAAACGTGTGTAATTGGGATTTGAACTTGTGCTCAAGCTCATAAAATCTTCCAAAAGTGAATAGGCTTGAGGCTTATACTTCCTACCCCAAGCAGGATCCATCTTAATAAGCACAGCAATTCCATAAACAAAGTACCCCAACTGATAATGATGATTATTATAAATTCCAAAACCATACTCAGCACTTGAATCATTAGACCCTTGCTTACTAACAATGCCACCCCATTTCTGATCATGTAGAAATCCATTTCCTTTAAAAGTTCCTTCAAAAACTTCTTAATCTTAACCTTTGGAATCACATCATATAAGAAAACCTCTTCAGCTATTAAAGCCATCCTTGCTGCCCTGGCAATCAATTTGCCGTAAGCATGAGAACAAATAGTTTTAACTGAAGATGAATTTAAGCCCTCAACATCCTTAAAAAGTGCTGAAACAATTTCTTCATGGTGTTTTTCTTTCACACCATTTGTAGAGTGCCAAGTAATAGAAACATTATCACTTTTTAAAAGCCAAGAATCACCAACAACACCAACAAGCTCACCATCAATACTTTTATACTTAAAATCATGTAAAACAGTAACATCACAATCACTATTGGACAAAAGCTGAACATGAAGAGGGTGTGCTAACAACAACAAATCACCCCACCCTTTCTTCTCCCACTTATACTCAACACAAAATGGTTCTCTCAAAACAGCTTCACCTGACACAGGGTAGCAAAAACTGAACCTGTCAAGAACATGTTCATGTTTGGAATTGGAATCCGGCAACAAAGCTATCCGAATTGTGCCAGAAAAGGCCTCAGAAGAAGTAGTGATCTCAGAACAGCCATGAGTCAAGTTGATTTTTGAAGAAGCATAAAGGATCCATGTTTGAGTGTTGTTGAACCTAAAGGTAAACTTGGTGAGGGAAACATTTGAAGAAAAAAAAGATAATGTCATGGATTGTGGAGATTTTAAGAGGGGTTGGTTGTGTTACAGAGAGAGTTAAAAAGGGGCTTCCCCTAACAAGGAAAAATTGGAAATTTGAAGAAGGGATGTCTAAGGTGACACTGAGATCACTGTAGGAAGAGGTTATGTGTTTCTTCCCATTTGGTTTTTGTTGTGTGGAGGATATGGTGAGATCCGTAGGAATTAAAACCTTATTAATTACAACAACAAGAACAAGCATTCTCAAATCTCATAGAAGAAATACCTTAGGCGGAAGCTATAAAGACATACAAGCATGCTCAACAAGAATAACATGTTCTCTACCCTTAAGATCTACGACATGTTGGATTATCAAGGATTAGAAGAATGCCTGGATCTATAACAATCAATCACCTGAAATGGAATACCAAAGGAATGATCACGAACACCCAACGAACAACTGAATCCATAGCAACGATCAACTAGCACGTTAGCGGTGACTTTATGGTTCTTCCTCAACCGAATCTTCTTGAGTTCTCTCACGAGACTTTAGGTTCTCTTCAGATGGGGAGAAGAGAATGGATGACGGCGATTCGGTGTATTGGGGACCATAGCCTTCTTTATAGTGTGTTAAACCTAACAGGGTACTCATTATCCCCTTATCGGGCCACACTTACATCTACTCATATAAGGTCCATATCAATTAAATTAGGAGTCCAATGAGCTTACCTTATTTTAACTTTATATGATCACATAATATATAACTCTTTTACGATAAATAGCTAATATAATTATTAATGATATCAGCCCATATTAATTATTGAAATATAAAATTTCAACAATCTCCCACTTGGGCTATATATCATAATAATTATATCAGAATTCCTTAGTGCACATATCCGAATGCTATTTATCTTTAGATTTCCTCCTTACAATCTGGCCCACCTCATGTATCAATAATGAAACCACCGCGGCTTTTGTCACTTCTGTAAATTGCGACTAAACCCCGACGATCACCACATCAACACACTTATGACATAGATCAATATGGATGAGTAGCATGGAAATTACATTGAATGTGATCTCAATCATGTCTATTTCCAACTAGTCCTACTTAAATCTTTGGTGAGATCAATTTTACAAAATTTAATTCTGCAAAACAAAATCCTTAATGTGCAAATTATTTTTGCACACAATATACAAACATGTTTATAATGTATTCATAAACATAATCTTTATTTCTGCAGAAAATCCGAAATAACATAAAGTTTGTATCTTAAACATAGAACACAAATAAAGACTCCCACTAAGCAAATGCAACCTTAGTGACAACACACTCATATAAGCAACATGCTCATGAAAAACATTAGGTGTCAAGCCCTTAGTCAGTGGATAGCTAGCATGGAATTAGCCTCTATGTGCTCTATAGAAATTCTTTTATCCTAAATTCATTATTTCAACAACGAACACTTTTATGTCAATAGACATTGTATCATTCTTTATTGTTGTTGACTAACTTATCTGTCACACTGTAACTTAAGTGGTATTTTAATACCTTTTACTATATGCAAGCTAGTGACATAGATATTTCAGTCATATCCCATAATTTGATGTTTATATTATTAACATCCTGAATATCAGAGTCAGAGTTCTTAATGATCTCTAATCTTCAGATCTCTGAATGTGGGCATATATAGACTTTTGTTCTCCTTAATGATCCTTATGGTTGCATTTTGTAATAATTCAAACTAGAATTGCTCAAGTATCTGCCACATGATCCCACGATGTACGTCGTTTCCTGATGTGTACAGATAAGATCATGTATCAGACTTCCCATAGCTAGAGCATAAGGAACTCCCAGTATTTCCTGAATTTCCAGATTTTCTTTCGGGCAAAAATTGAGACTAAAATTGTCTCCCTTAGTAACTGTGGTATCCTCTGGTTTACTATATTTCATGTCGAAATTATTTAAACTTTGTCGATATAGCTCTTTTGTGATAATCCCAGAATACCCCAAGAGAGATCTCTCAGAATTTTGGATTCTAAATACAAAAGAGACATCCCCAAGATCCTTCATCTCTAAATTTTCGTTAGAGATTTCTCGGTTTCGCTCAACCAGACTATATCGCTATTGACTAGATAAAATATAATCGACATACAGTAGCAGTAATATAAACTTACTCCCACTGACCTTGTAATACCCACAGTCGTCCACAATCCTCATCTCGAGACCAAATGAGACAATTACCTGATGAGACTTTGCAGTATCACTAATGAGACAACTTCTTTAGCTAATGGGTGGATTACGTCAGTTCGCAAATCATCTTCGGGCCTATCAAAACAAGCTATATCGATTTCACCATATACATTTGTTTTATTAATGTTGCCATTAAGAAACACTATCTTGGCATCCATCTTATGTAGCTTCAAAGTTATAATGAGCAATGAGCGTTGTGATTGTCTAAAAAAGAGTCTTTCAATAAAACCAAATAGAATGACTCTTTACGGTCAATCCTTTCTTTATGGCTCCCAATGCTCTAGTTCTTGAGGGTGTTGAGTTTGATCTTCATGAATAATTTCCTTAACTTGATTGGGAGGAAGAACAATAATGTCCTCACGAGGATCCAAATTTGCTACACCAATAGCAACCGTATGAATTGGTTCAATAATTAGAACCGCTTCTTCCTCACTCAATTTTGTCCTCTAACCTTATCTCTCCCCTAAACTCAATTTCCTCAAAGAACTATGTATGCAGTTCCCGTCTCAAAAAAAAAATTCTTTAACTTGGGATCAAAGTTTATACCTCTCAGACCTTTTATAGATTGTCACAAGTCACAGCTCAATTGACTCCAACAGTATTTGAATTTAAAAGACAAATTGAATCTATTGTTTAAAAAAATAAACCCAAAATCATCTTAATTTGTTCAAAGAGAAACAAAAAACCAAACTTTATCCCAAAATTTGATTCAACCAAATTGACTTTTAATTTCAAATATAAGCCAGTAACAACAATCTAAAATGTCTAGAGTCTCAATCTTCACCGACTTTGCCAACTTCTATATAGATGCATTTTTCAGCGTCACTTGACCTTTGTCAATTAAGACAACCTTAGTTGTTTCTTTTGAGAGAGACCATTAACAGTTTCATCCTTAGTTTTCTTTATTTGCCATTATCCTTTGGGGTATTTGCCAAATGAGCACTATTTTATTTTTCTCTTGCTTCACCATTTATTTTCTTGCACACCTTATGAAATAATCTTATCAAAGATTATTTCCTCCTTTGACAGTTGTAGACTGATTTAATCTGATCTAACTGTGCAAGAAAGAATACAAATGCTAAATGTTTGAGCAAGTCGTTAGACTAATCAAGTTTTAACGCCTTAAGTTTGAAGACAAGATTTGAATTTTTTCATAATGTGCTCCTCATATTCCCTTACTTTCATACTTAATGAAAATTAAGCTCTCCAACGAGTGCTTATTTTCACCTCATTGCCTTTTGCAAGCACTTTTAATTTCAGCAAGGAAATTTACGACATAAATTATGTCATCGAAAATAACACCTGTAAAGGTCTCTGAAATACTGTACTTTATGACCATTAAACTTATGCGGCTGGAGCAGTCCTACTTCTCATACTTGATTCTCACTTCATAGATACCGAATTGAGCGAGAGAAAGTGGGTTTCTCCATTCTTATGCTAGGTCTAGATCCAAAAATTTCTTTAATGTTCTGTCTTTAATCCTAAAACTCTAAACTTTTAAGGATTAAATTGAACTCAAAACAGCAGATACACAAATTATTATAGTTCAAAAAGAGAACACAAGTACTAAAATATACTTATCAAAATATCCGATGCAACATTAATACCAAGTCTTTGGACTATGATATTAATTGCTATTGGTATTTTGTTGTAATGATCAAACACTGTCGATAAGTCCTGTCAAACAATGGTTGTCTTTGGACATCTCATTGCTCACATGGAGAAATTATCCTTATAATCGCCACAGGTTTACCATTACAGGTGTGAATGCAATCCGGCCAAATATTAACTTTCTTTTGGGCCGATTAATATTCGCATGGACACGCACCCACACAACATCAATTGTCACGTCAAATTAAAATAATTAATAAGACATGTTCAATTATTCTTTATCTGTAAATTAAAGACCCAAACAAGATACTAAGCGCACCATTAATCCCCAATCTTTGGATTGTAAGGACTAATTGCAAGCAATACTCTCAACGCAACGATCAAATATTGGCGATAAGTCCTATCAAGCAATGGTTGCTTTTGGGCATCCCAATTGCTCACATGGATAAATTGTCTTTATAATCACCACACATTTATCATCGCAGGTATGGAATTATGCGGCCAAGTTGCGCCTTCCTTTGGGCCGACAACAACTCACATGAATAACTCTACACTACATCTTTTGTAAATTTAATTGAACTAATCTACGCAACAGATGTTACTTTGGCAACATGTTGTTTCAATCAACCCAATTAAATATACTAGACAATTATTAATTAAAAAATGGGAGGGCCGTAGTTTACATAAATTCAACACCTAGGTGTAGGAATATTTATAACTGTATGTTTACAACACCACACATCAGTCAAAAGACCACTTAGCAGTCCTAAAGCGAGATAAGTATCTCACACATCACTGCCTAGTGGTGTTGTTGTCGGCACCACTGCTGAGTGGTGCCCTTCATTGCCCAGCGGTTGGGAGGCGAAGTTCTAACTGCGACGTTTAGCATGCAAAACATACATAGCATACAAGCATACATGCATACACTTCATACATCACATGCATAATTCATAAGAGTTATAGTGGTATGGTTATGGCCTCCTAAACAGAAAAGAAATAAATAACTATTTATTACAATTCTTTAACCCAAAAGCCAGTCGCTCCAAACCGGCGTCCATATGGTGTTGTCCCCTCTTTCGTCTTTTTTGATCATTTATAATATTTTAAAAAATAAAATAAACTAAAATAAAGAGAAAGTCACGACACGCAGGTCGTATTTAAAATAAATAAACAACACCCAAAAATTCTAAGGCCATAACCATACACCTCAAATTTGAATTATAATAATATTTCATAAATTATTATTAAATTCAAAATCTAAATCTTAAAATAATATCGCGGTAATAATTTTATTTGATTCATTCTCAATATAGACAAAAACATGAAATATGTAATAATCAAAGACAATCAAATCTTATTATCACAATAAAGAGATATTCAACCAAAGATTTGTATACCTTCTTTCACGATTACCAAAATCAACAATATATATACCAAATATTATTGAAAATTCACCGCAAATGAACTTAATGCAAAGGCTAAAAAATGTGAAATTCTTATGGCACAAATCACATATAATATCTTGCTCAAATATTTTGTCCAAATCAAACGTATAGAATCATAACCTTAATAATTACCAAAACAAATCACAAAATGACAAAACTTTATAGGTTTCCTTTTTATGCAATATACAAAAAAAAAACCAAATCTTTATTATTTTGTCAAAAGTATCACGTAAGTCATAATTATTAGCATAATATCCCGTGAATAATTTAATCAATTTGATTTCAAAGCAAATTGATTTCAAAATCAAATAAATAGATTTCTATAACAAAATATACACGTTCACGACAATCAAAAAACGTGGCAGTAGTGCATAAATCGTTTATGGCAAAACCAAAACCAAAACATTATTAGCTTTATGTGTGATGCACAAATCAATTTTTCCCTTCAGGCATGAAATCAGTTTCAGTAGAGCCAAGCTGTAATATTTCATCACATAGGCAACGAAAGGAAAACAAAAATACTCAAATTCTATAATTTTGGGTTCATGTAAAAAAAAATTTGGAGAAAACTCAAAACCCAAGAACAAAACCCAAGGCATCAACAAAAAACCTTAATTCTAATAATCCAACATTGAAGACCGCTCTGATACCACTTGTAGGAATTAAAACCTTATTAATTACAACAACAAGAACAAGCATTCTCAAATCTCATAGAAGAAATACCTTAGGCGGAAGCTATAAAGACATACAAGCATGCTCAACAAGAATAACATGTTCTCTACCCTTAAGATCTACGACATGTTGGATTATCAAGGATTAGAAGAATACCTGGATCTATAACAATCAATCACCTGAAATGGAATACCAAAGGAATGATTACGAACACCCAACGAACAACTGAATCCATAGCAACGATCAACTAGCACGTTAACAGTGGCTTTATGGTTCTTCCTCAACCGAATCTTCTTGAGTTCTCTCACGAGACTTTAGGTTCTCTTCAGATGGGGAGAAGAGAATGGATGACGGCGATTCGGTGTATTGGGAACCATAGCCTTCTTTATAGTGTGTTAAACCTAACAGGGTACTCATTATCCCCTTATCGGGCCACACTTACATCTACTCATATAAGGTCTATATCAATTAAATTAGGAGTCCAATGAGCTTACCTTATTTTAACTTTATATGATCACATAATATATAGCTCTTTTATGATAAATAGCTAATATAATTATTAATGATATCAGCCATATTAATTATTGGAATATAAAATTCCAACAAGATCAGGTTTAAAGAGTTGGGATGTGGCCTTAGAGTTGGAAGAGAGAGATGGGTATGAAACAGAAAGAGACGAGTTTGAGGATTTGATGAGGTAAGGGTGAATGTGTTCAGGTTGGTCTCCATTTTTTAGAACAAAGTTTTGGGAGAAAGAGTTTGTGGGGAGGGGTGTGGAGAGAAGGTTTGGGGAGAAGAATTTGGAGGGGTCAGGGAGGACAGTGGAATTAGCATGTGGGAATACAAAAGGTGTGTTATTTTTATTGTTACTAGTAGACATTGCAACCGCTAAGAGTGGCAGCGGTGAATGCTTGGATGCAAGGTTTTAAATTGCGGATGCGGTTCTTGATTCTTGATCGCTTGGTTGAGGATATTGCGGTCATTGCAGTACATTCTGGCCATTGGCGTGAAATAAATTTATGTTCGCACAAAATGTAAAAAAAAATTCTATAATTATTCTAATTCACTATATTTCTTTTTTATGAATAATATTGTATAAATTTTCATTCATTTTAAAGACATTGCATCATCTTTATGAATAATTTCAACTTAATTATAGTAAAAATAGCATTACTAGTAATAACCTTCTGAAATATACTATTTAAGCACATATAAGTACAAAATTAACAAAGAAGTAAGAATCTTAAAAGTGTACAAATATAAATAAACCACAAATAAAAAGCAATGTCATACTCCCATACATTGTCACCATTTGCTACCACATGGTGGAATGGCGTGGATGATCATAACCTTCACCTTGACTATCATCCTGTGTGGCTCTTTGACCAAAGACATATTCAAAAAATCCCCCACTTGATTGGTGATGATAAGGATCTTCATAATTCACTAATGGTTGGTGATATGAGGGAGCTTGATCACTTGCATATGGGTTATATGTGTTGATTTGAGGATATTGATAAAAAGGAGGATAAGATTGTTGACTACTCTTTGAAGAATCATCAATACTGAAGTTACTGAAATTCTGTGCAATACTTGAAGCAGAATCTTCAAGTGAAACTTTTTGTTTTCTTTTCCCCTTTCGAGAACGTGATCCATCTCTTCTACTGTCAGGCATTGAACTATCAGAAGGCCCCATATCAGTCAAGCTCCTATAACGCCTATTATGTGGTAACTCCTGATAATAATCATTTTGATCATCATCATCATCATTATGACCACCACCACCATCTTCTTCAGCTTCTACATTACCACCTCCATCACCATCACCACCGTTATTACTTGGCGGACTTAAACCACCAGTATTTTCATTAGAATCATCATTATCATCATCATCTTCCACATTTTCAATAGAATCATCATTATCATCACCAATTTCCACATTTTCATCATTAGTATCTACTATAGGCAACCATGCTGCATTTTGTAATACATCTAATAGTGGACCTTCTTTCTCTTCAATCCATGGAGATAGTGGATCATCCTCTTGAAATATATAGTCAAGGTTAATAGGATTAAAACTTGCTTCAATTTCTTCTTGACTTTTTCTCATTTCACTCCTCATTCTCAACTTCATGTTGTAATGTGTGAAGACGAGCTTTTGTAGCTTTTTATACTTCAATCTATTCCTTGTCTTTGTGTGGATGTAACTAAATGTGCTCCAATTCCTCTCACAATTTGTGGCTGAAGTTGTTTGACTGAGAACTTTTACTGCCACACGTTGAAGTTCAGGAGCACATGAACCAAATATCATCCACCATTCAGCTTTATAACAAAAGCAACAAACGTTAAAGAAAAATTATTAGTTATCTGAAAAAACAAAGCTAAATTTGATTGATTTATAAAAAAATAAAATAAAAATTAGTATTTTACCTGGATTCATCCTAGACCAACCTTCTTGAGCTAAAGGCGTACCAAATGTTTCACTCTTTTCTTTAAAAAGCATTAACTATGTACATAACATAATATAAATGGTTAATTAACGGTTAATTTAAAATAAAAGGTTAATATACATACATAACATAACATGTTAATATGTATGTACACACACACACACACACATATATATATATATATAAATAATAATCTACAAAATTAAACTATAAATTTTCATTACTAACCTGGTTCAGAGCTTTAATTTGACTCTCCAAGGTTCTTTCTAATGTCGTGATGACCCTATGTGTTCCTTCAAATGTTTCTTTATAGACATCATGTCCATGTTCAACTCCAAATTGAAATTGTGGGTTAAGAAAATAACCTAAAAAAGGATATTAAATTTTTATTTATGAAATTATAAATATAAAATTACAAGACAAAGGTAAGTTTATAAATTATATTGACTTACCAGCAGAATGAAGATCAGAATGCATGAATCTCCAACGCTTATCTATTATCTCATTATACCTGGAATGATAACGAGAACTTTGTCGAATTGCTTGTTTGGCTCGATCAATGGCTTCATATATAAAACCCATTGTTGGTTTCTCATCACCATCAACCAACCTCAAAACTTTCACTAAAGGCTCAAACATTTTTAATATGTCATTGGCCTTACTCCAGAATTCACTTTCTCCAACAATTTTCCTTGCTTCCATTGCTGGTCCACTTTTCTCTCTTCCAAATTTAGATCTTCTAAATTCTTGAGTGAACATGTTTCTTAGACCTTGCTTTTGCTTCACAATTGCACTGAAGTTGTAGGAACTGTGTTGCAAAAGCAGGTAACACCGGGACGAACAATTTCTCTACCTCCAGTATATTTTTTCATGAGATTCACAGTCCATATATGGTTATAGATAAAAGTTGTTACTACCTTTGCTTCATTTAATATCTTACGTACATTTTCTTTTTCCCAATATCCTCCAAGCAAAGATCCAAACAGTGAGCTGCACAAGTAGACCAATACAAATGTGGCCTCTTCTCCATTAGTTTTTGACCTGACTTTTAATGCAACTTAGATTATCGGTAACCACTTGGACTACAAATTCTTCTCCCACTTCCTCTACAATTTTATCTAATAAGCTGGAAGTAGTAATCGGTATTTCTCCTCTCAACACCAGAAGCATCAATAGATTTTAAGAAAATTGTCCCTTTACTACAGTACACCAAAAAATTCATAATATGTGTATGGTTAATACTATCAGTCCAACCATCACACATTATTGTTACCCCTTTTTCTTTCCATGTGTTTTTCAACGTACTCAACCAGTTAAGCATATCTTGATACTCATTATCTAAGTATACATTTGAGACTTCATAAGGAGTTGGGCATTTAGCATTTTTACTGCTGGCATTTAACGATCAAATTATGCAACCAATGAGAGCTAGATAAATTCATTGGTAAGCGTTCATAGATTAAAAACTTGCTTACAACCTTTCCAATCGTCTTCCTCGCTGTGTTCATGAAACCCCCACTGATTTTCGGTTGCTTCGAGCTTTTACTCCTTGTAAGATCAATGTTTGTTGATCTCAAAGCAAAAGCGACATCTTGTGGCCTTTCAACCGTACTAACAGTTGCACGGGAGCCTCCACCTTCTTCATACACATTTGTATACCCTCCTGTTTGCTGTCTAAATTGTTGTCTTTCTTCCCATTCACGTTGTGATCTAAAGCTTTCCTCTGTAGCAAGCCTCACATGCTCATCAATACAGTATAAGTCTTCCTCTTCATCATCTCCTCTCAAGCATTTTTCGAATTCTTCTTTTCTTTTCCTTGAGTCAATTTTCTTCGCTTTCTCATCAAGGAGAAATTTCATCATACTTTGTCTAACCACTGTAGTCACTCTAGCACAACCCGTAACATTTCCCTTCATATGTGCTATGTGTTGTTTCAATCTTGTGATTCCACCTTTTATCAATTGGTGACAAAGTTTGCATTCGACATTGTTTCGGCTTCCAGGCATCAGTATTCCATAATGCCATCCAATGTCGTCACTTGGAGCACCGTCTAGTCTTCTAGTGGGAAATACTTCTTCTCTTGGTGGCATTGTGTATATTTTACAATATCTGTTCAACATTCATAAAATAAATATCAACAAAAACTCAATCAAATTTAAATATTTAATATAAACAAATAATTAGATGAACAAAAATAAGCTAATTATTAACATGTAATGAAAATAAATAATAATTTGATATGCAATATAAGCTACTGTTAGTTGATTAAATTTTCATCCTAAAATTTCTTAAAATTTTCCTCTAATAATTTCCAAATTTCATCAAATTCCCTCACAAAAACATCCCTCACTTCCCAAATTTTCTCTTTACTAAAACTCCTAATTTTTCCATCTACAAGAACTCCCTTATAACTGACATATAGTCTCACAAAAATTATTCAAAACTACCTAAAAATTATTCAAAGACTAAAATTATTAAAATCCATAATTTTTCAACTTTTTTTATACCAAAAAACCAAGAAGAATGAAGCAGAGTACCAAAAACTAGATAAAAAAAAAAAAAAGCAAACCCACGCACGCCCACCCCACCCACGGCCCAGAACCACGCACGCCCACCCCACCCACGACCCAGAACCACGCACGCCCACCCCACCCACGGCCCATTCCTTTGATCCAAGTTCCAACCATCGTGAGTTCGTGACCCAGACCCTTGCCCCACTCTAGCTGGCAGAAACGCGGAGAAAAGAAACGTGATGTGGAAAGCGAAAAGAAGAACGAAGCGAAAAACAGAACGAACGGAGGAGCGAGGCGCTGGAGGAGGACGAAGAGCAGAGGAGCAACCGAGCAACAATCTTACCAGATGGAGGAGGACGCAGATCGGCCCTCACGAGAATCGCAGCGGAAGACGCGGAATCGCAGCAGAAGAAGACAGACGCAGAAGCAGAATCGCAAATCAGGGAGAGGGAGAGGCCGAGAGGGAGATGCAGAGCGAAGTCACGGGGCACGTTCATGTAGATCTGATGGGAGATGTGTGAGATTGAGAATAGACAGAGTCAGAGAGATCACGGACTCAAGAAAGGTACGATTTCCTTTTTCCTTCTGATTTCTCTGATTTTTTTTGTTTTAAAGAAATTTGAAGTTGAACGGAACGTGTTGTGTTGCTGTCCGTTGCGGATAAACGGCGTTATGTTGCGGCCTGTTGCGGACGAAATTCCGTTAGGTTGCGGCCGCTTTCCGTGATTTTAAAAAACACCGCAATTGCGGTCGGATGCGGTTGCGGCGCCATCCGCATCCGCAATGTTGCGGCCGCAAAACGTGATGCGGTCCGCAATTTAAAACCATGCTTGGTTGGTTATGGTGATGGGGGTTTTGCTGGGCTTTATAGTGTTTGGGTGGCTTTGGTGAGTGCAGTAGTTCTCTCTCACCTTGACTGTTTGTATTATTATCAGCATTGGAACTTGCTCAAGTATTATTAATTAGTAGTATTAAAATTTAAATTTAAATTGATAATGTTGTGAGCTTTTGGGTTTCGGGTATGTTTATTGGATTATTACTGTTTTGGTTTTATTATGATGGGGAATTGAATGAGATTAGAAGGAGATGGATGGAAGATGGAAAGGTGAGAGTAAAAAGGAAAGGTTCGAGAATGTGTGTTTATGTGTACACAGCTGAAAAAAAAAAAAAAAACCGAAAAGTTTTTACTCATTTTTCTTTGCATGCAGCGCAGCAGTTGCTATCTTTTGCTCTGTATAGGCGGCGTGCACAAGAGTTCTTTTCCAAGGTTTGGATTTGGACAGACACATACCCCCACGGTGATCTTTCTTTAATTCAGATTTTATTTTTAAATAATCCTTTTTATTTTCATAAAACCAGTTTTTATAGAAAATTAAAAAAGAAAAGAACACTTCAAATAATGCAATTAAATTTTTTATTTCATCAACAAAATTAAATAAACTCAACTAATATCTTTAATGTCAACGTAGCTTGGCTTAACTAGTTCGGTCTTTCGTTCACACACACTGTAACTTGGATTCGATTCCAGATGGCTGCGTTGGAAGACGATACCTAAATTCTACCATAAATCATGGTTCAGGTAGGTGGTTCTCCCTGGCCCTATACGGGGGTGAGCCTCTCCCAATCTAAACTCACTTAAAGGGATGAGTTGGAAGAGGAGATGGGTATGAGAGGGAAAGGGATGAGTTTGAGGATTTGATGAGGTAAGGGTGAATGTATCCAGGTTGGTCACCATTTTTTAGAACAAAGTTCTGGAAGAAAAGAGTTTGTGGGGAGGGGTGTGGATAGAAGGTTTGGGGAGAAGAATTTGGAGGGGTCAGGGAGTACTCCATTTTTAGTGTTGTTTGAAATACTCCGTTCGTCCTTGATTTATGACCATTTCGTAAAATTTTTTGTCTTTAATATAAGACTATTTTTAAAGACTAAAGTGTATTAATTATTTTTTTATAAAATTATCCCTTATGTCAAGATAAATTAATTTTCTCTCTTTTAATAGTCTTAAAAAAATGTGATGGGTAATTTAAAAAAAATAACAGATTTTGTACAAATTTAATACTAACAACTAACAAATCTCATTTTCTTAAAAGACTTGAAACGAGTCTTATATTAAGAGACGGATAGAGTATTTTATTGCAGCAAGTATTAATTACATGTTTTTTAAAAATACATCTTTATGTCAATAATGAAATTTTTTTACCTATTCCATCACTACACTCACTCTAATTAATAAAGCGTATTCCAGTTAATAACAGTCATTTTATCATAAAAATTACGTAAACTCAATCATTTTATTAAAAAATGTGCATAGCTTAAAAGGACAAGTAAAATGAGACAAAGGAACGACATTTGCTTCAGGAGGAGTTACGGTCATGGTAGTCAAAATCGGACCGGACCGACCGGTTGGATCGGGAACCGGGCCTGTGTCCGGTCCAGGTGACCCCCAAGAACCGAGCTGCAGAGAACCGGCCGGTCCAGCGGCGGAATCGGTGGGAACCGGCCGGTCAGGGGTCGAACCGATTTTTTTTTTTAAATTTTAATTGCCTTTATATTAAGAAAATCGATTTTGGCCTTAACAGGGTATCGTGAATTCCATTCATGACTTACCCAAAAAATTCAAAAAATAAAATAAAAAATAGGAGAAGTCGTGGTTAGCAGCCACGACTTAACCTGAATGTGTAATTAAATTAAAAGTTACCCCAAAAACGTAATTTTTGGGGTCAAACTACACCTTTGGGGTAAATTCCCAGACTTATACTTATACCTGACATTCAATAAAATAGTACCACCATTTCTCTGTCTCATTGCAATTCTCTGTTACATTAATTTGGAACCCTTACATTGGTGCTTTCATTATCGATCTCATACCCGCCGAAACGATGGAGATATTAGTGTTTGAGGGACGATTTGATACCTACTTTTGGATGCTGTGTACAGAAAAATATTTCAAGGTGACAGGGACACCAGAGAAGGAGAAAATGGTGATTGTGACAACGACAATGAGCGGATGTGCTCTCAAATGGTGGTGTTGGTGGTTTCCTCGTCATCCAGGGGTGAAATGGGACACGTTCACAACTGCGTTTCTATAGCGTTTTAAGCCAGGATATCGTGTCATTTTGCCATTAATCGATGACGAAGAGGAATCAGATCAAGAATCGTCGCCATTGATGGAGCTCAATGGCAGTTCCCATGAGTCGTTAAACGATGTTCTCCAGGCTTGGGACAAGTTTCGTGCATCCACAGTACAGATCGAAGTGCCCTTAGTCTGTGAGACGTAATTCATGGTGGAAGCAATGAGACCAATTACTGATTTTCATGGTAAAATTATGGATCTACCATAAGCAACAACAAAGACGATGAACAATATTACATCATCGCCGGGTAATTCCATGGCTGATGTTGAATGCCATGCTCAATTAGATGGAACCCCCAGATTAGAAGCTATTTCTGATAATCAACTAAGCGGCAAGCCACTGGTCCGTCCACTGGTTCGTGTGGATGAGATCAACCCACTTTCAGGTGAGTCTCGTAAGGGTAGCGTACACTTTCCAAGTCCATCTAAATTGGTGCACGTGGGTTTCGAGTTGATGAATTTCACAAGAGCCCTTGTTACTTTTTCGAGGCCGATAATAATGTGGTTATCATTGATGTTAGAGGCACTACCACCTGAACCACCGTACTCACCCTATTGTGTAGTGGCACCACTTCCACTGCCACCGGAACCACCATACAAAGTTGCAATTTCGACGATGATAACTGTCCCAACAATATCCAGAGCACGGTGGCAACGAGACACTTCGGTTGAATGGGATGGGTACCTGCAAATCTCCTTTCCAAAGCAAATAGGCCAAACCCCTACCCAATAGTATCAAGAGTTGGGCCTCTAAGGAGCGGGAAAGGGCCATATTATCCACACCCCATATTTATATAATCTGACCAAAACCCTAAAAAATACCAAAACTCACGCATCTACCGTAAATACGAATTTACGATAAGAATAAAATTTTTCTTTACCGTAAAGAAAAATGTATACCGTAAATTCGTATTTACGTATTTACGGTAACAAAATTTTTGAAAAAAATAACATATGTAATTAAATAATTTATGTTATTCAACATGAATACCATAAATTTGTTATTTACGGTACGTAAATATTTAATTATTTTTCCCCAATTTTTTATTTTTTATTAATGTTGTTTTTTTAATTTTAACTCTATCTCACCTTGACTTTTTTTTTGGTCAGCTAGTAGAAATGGTAAACAATAAACACACACACACACGTGTCTAAACGGTAACACTCGGATTCGAACCCCGATCCCAGCGTTCCCATGTCGCTGAAATTGCCAAAGCAATTATCAGTAGGGGTGGGCAAAATATTTTGGCCGAACGAAACCTGAGCAGCCCAAAACGTGAAGCAAGTGAACGGGCGGTTAATTTCGGGTACGCGGGTCATCGGGTTAGCATCTCAGTTTCATATGGATTTAATCGGACGGTTTCAGATATGTTAAAAAAATTTCGTTTACGACCGTATCCGACCGACTTGGATATAAAGTGATGAGTTGAGCGTTTTTCTCTCTGTTAATTAAGTACCATTGGATGTAAAGTGATGAGGATCAAGGATTTAATTAATGGTTGAGATTAAAGGATTGCGTGTTTGTTTCTGAAAAGGGGGTAATGTTATGACCCCTGTGTTTTACGAGGTCCAATGAGTCAGTGAGTTAAATGTTCTGCTTCTCCCTCAACTCTCTCTCCCAATTGATAGTGAAGAAGTGGGTGGTATGCTTTCATCATCCACAAAACCTTTCTCCTGCTAGCATTAAGTGGAGACATCAAGATATCTACTTCCTCTTCAGAACATCCTCCTCCAAACATGAACCAACATATCCCCACTCCACAAACCACCCCTACAAACCCACCAAACTTTCTACAACCTATAACCACCATAGATCTAGAGAGATACTTTCGCCAACAACGTCAAAGCACCTTCAACACCCAGTAGAGCGTACGGTGTCGTCTTCCACTTTTGAGTATTGATGACAGATCTTAACAGCGACAGATCAGTTTTGTTCAATGAATGGCGACAGAGCACAATGACGTCACGCCGTTTGGAAAATTTGATGGTGCTTGCTACCCTCGGTGCTGCCTATGTCAGATCTTTCTCAAGTTTCAATCATTTTCCCTTTGTAAACAAAATAATACAAAAAGTTGATTTTGTTTATACTGAAAATCTTGGTTTGTTGTTCTGAAAGGGGTGTTTCTATTTTATTGTGGAAACTTTAATGTTCAAATTTTCTTGTTAGTTCAAAATCGCCCCAACCCATCCGTCTACCCGTCAAACCGTCGAATCTACCACCCGTCCAAACTGGCAGCTCAAATGGTTGAAAATGGATGAGATATTATCTTCCTCGCGGTTTTGGTTGGATTTGGGTTTTTAGACCCGAATCCGACCATAACCGACCGGTGCTCAACCTTACTTAATAGTCTTAAAAAATGAGAAGGATAACTTGAAAAAATAGCACATATTTTGTACAAATTTAATACTAATAACTAACAAATTTTATTTTCTTAAAAGACGTAAAACAAGTCTTATATTAAGGGACGAATAGAATATTTTATTGCAACAAGTATTAATTACATGTTTTTCAAAAATACATCTTTATCTCAATAACGAATTTTTTTTTCACCTATTCCATCACTACACTCACTCAAATTAATAAAGGGTATTTCAGTTAATTACAGTTATTTTATCATAAAAATTACGTAAACTCAATCATTTTATTAAAAAAATATGTATAGTTTAAAAGGACAAGTAAAATGAGATAAAAGAACATCATTTGCTTCCACTGTGATTGGTTCGCGAGAGTTTGAAGAGAGAGGGAGACGTGCGAGAGAGACATGCGAGAAATAGCCCATTTCGCCTGATTGGTTGCAAATGAAACAACGACAAGAGAAGAAGAAAAAAAGTTGGGTCCACTAACTTTTCATTTGTTCGCTGAAGTGCGAAGAAATGGCGAGATAGCAGATTTTTTGTCTTATTCCATTTCTACCCTTTTTCTCTCCTTATATCTAAAATTATTTAAATTTTTAGTCAAGGATATTGATGTCTTTTCAAAAATAATCAATATTTCTCTCTTCCTTATTTCTCTTCTTTTTCTCTTATTCTAATTAATACAAAAAATCTACCATATTTCTCACATTTTTCTCTTTTTATATTCTCTTTTTACGATTTCTCTCTTCACAATTTCTCTCGTGAACCAATCGAAGGCTTGTTGAGAAGGATCGGCAACTGTGGCTTTGGTTTGTGGCAGATTTCAGGAAGCACAAACTCCCAATTTTCAATGGAGAGTGTCTTGATGGGTGAGAAGGTTGTACTAACCATACTTACCATAGATTTGCTCTCATCAGTGCATTTTATGGACTATAAAAACAAAAACAAAATCACTCATTTGATGGTCGAAAATATAAATAAATATAGTTAATTTCACTGTATTTAATTATATCACTCTCAAAATATTTTTTATTTAATTCAAATTTTATTTTTTTAATAAACCTTTTTATTTTTATAAAACAAATTTCTATAGAAAATTAAATACCCCCTTATGTCCTAATTATAAAAAACAAAATTCTAATTCACAAATAACAAGGAAATGTATTGAAAATAACTTTTTCTAATTAATATTCTTAATGATTTAATTTTCTTCCCAAAAAATACCCCTTTTATGAATCAACCCACTTGCATAGGAAATAAGTTATCTCATTAAGTAAGTCTTAATATAAACAAGGGTATAAATGAAAATTAGGTATTTAATGTATTTGAAAATTGATGTTTCTTATAATTAGGATAAAAAAATGACAATTTTGTTTCTTATAAAAAGGACCAGAGGGAGTAAAATAAAGGGATACTTTAGGAAATGCAATTAATTTTTTATTACATCAATAAAATAAATGAAATTAACTGACATCTTTAATCAGTGTAAGTCCAGAGAGCACAGTCTGGTGGTAAAACATACGTAAGAGCTGTGTGGACGCTGAGAGCAGGATTCGAATCCGTACCACTTCACTTCCCCTGCCCTATATTTTCCCCCCTCCCCACTAACCATCTGTACCAAAGACCCAAAAAAAATCTTTAATCAGTTGTAAATTTAGGTATTTTTACTTATATTCGAGTACAAAAGAAGTACTTGATAATGTCTCAAGACAAAATATTATTTTTGTGATGGACTTACTATTGTTTTTGGTGATGATGACTCTTGACAAAATTCTAGTGGAGTTATACTTCATAACATGGAGAAAAAATAACTACTCGCTCTGTCTCTTAATATGAGACTCTTTTGTAAAATTTCTTTGTCCCTTAATATAAGACTATTTTCAAAGACTAAAGTGCATTAATTTTTATTTTTTTACAAAATTACCCCTAACCCCCAAATCCTTATAATTATGAGACTCAATAATTGTAAGGATAATTTAAAAAAATAATACATATTTTGTACAAATTTAATACTAATAAATAACAAAACTAATTTTTTAAGGGGTATGAAATAGTCAAATGGGTCCTATATTAAGGGATACTACTTCCTCTGGTCCTTATTATAGGGAGCAAATGGGTCCCTTTTTTTGTCCTATTTATAAGAAATATTGAATCATTTTCAAAAGTATTAAAAGCTATGCTCCATTTATACCTTTATTTATTATGAGATAGTATGATGACTTGGAATTAGGAGCAATTAAGTTAGTGGAATTAGGAGTAATTAATATAGGGGCATTTGTCGAATAATATTTAAATTACACATTTCGATACCTTTCCTTGGTCTTGGTGAATTAGAGTTTTGTTTCTTATAATATGGACTAGCTAAAGTATTATTTTCTTGATAAAAAATACCCATGTATTCCTTATAATAAAATGCTAATCTACACTCATATACTCCCTCCGTCCCATTTTGTTTGTTGTTTTAGCAAAAAAATTGTCTTATTTTGATTGTCATTTTACAGTATTAATGAAACATTAAATACGTTTTTCTATTATATTCTTAACCATTATTAATGTGTTTTTTGATCAACGTGTTTTTTCTTTTTCAATTCTCGTAATTATTATGAGATAAATGATGTATTAGGAAACTACAAAATATTTTTTATGAAATCTAAAATATTAATTATATTTCTTAATACTTGTGCAAACTTTAAATATCAAACAAAATGAGATGGGAATAGTAGCCTTTTTTAGAAGAAGTGAGTTAGCACCCTACACCTTTTTATTTGGACAAAAATACCCAACTATTTAAAAAAAATCACCTAAATGAAAGAGTATTAATGTAATTTTCTATTTTTTTTATCTCTTCATAATTAATGTTTTGTACATCTCAATTTGGTTACATGTTGAAATCAAATGCTCAAACGTATGTATACATTTTTTAAGGATGTTACTCCTTTCGTCCCATAATAATTGTCGTCTTAGGTATTTTTGACACGGATTAAAAAAACTATAAATAGATAAAATAGTGTAACAATTTTACAAAAATTATCCTTATTAACCATTGTCATATATGTGCAAGTCATCCTGCTCCTTTACCGCCCCTTTTCCCAACCCCTCTATGACCTGCAGCCAGAGTTCGTCTCTACAACGACTCCAACAAAACTAACACCAAGGTTTTCTTGTGCTTCTTGCTTTTCAATCCCGCAGTATAAGGAACCCTTCCTCCCTCATTCTCTTCGTGTGGCAAGTCATGGCGTGTTCCTCCAAGAGGACCCGCCGAGTCAAGGGAGGCAATTCAGTTTTGAGGAACGAGTCATGATGAGGACTAGCATATCGAGAAGGGAGGATGTGGAAGAAGAGAGTAGCAATTGTGATGCCAACACACCTCTTATCAGTCGGTGGAAATGGAGGGTGGGAGCAAAAGGGGTGGCAGAGTAGCGTGGGGGAGAGGGTTGAGGTTGGGAGGATGGGGAGACAGAGAGTAGCGGTAAGCAAGATCCCAACCCAACCCAAAGACTCGTCCCATCTTTGTCCCATTTGACATGCAAAGCATCGAGTTTGTTCAGGTCTAGGGACGGGTTATGACCTAAAGAATGGACCCGACAAAATTTAGGGATGGGTTAGGGTCATATATAAACTATCTCAACCCATCCCATACTAATTTCTTAAATTCTATTATATTTATGATGAGACTTCTATAAATAAAATATTCAAGTTGGAATTCATGTTAGTTTAGTTAGTAATCTTGTGGCAAAGTATAATTGTAAGAGTCATGTTTGACTTTGGGTACATGGTAAAATACTAAAATTATTCAATTTTTCACTTTTATCTTTTAATCATAATTAAATGATCACCTCATAATTTTATTTTCATTATCCTTCGGGCTAACCCAGTCTCATCTAAAATTGGCCCGTTCTTGGTTAACCCACAAAGCATCAGGTTTGTTCGGGTTTAAGGACGGGTTATGGTCTAAAAAATTGATCCGGTCAAAACATAGGGTCGGATTAGGGACCAGTATAACTCATACCTTACTCACCCCTAACAGAGACTTAGAGAGTGTGGGGGCTCTATCTTATTATGACCATTTTACCCTCATTTAATTGTGGCCATTGATTAAAAAAGCTATAGACCCTATGACCCTGGTTTTATGTATGCCCATGCGCCATTTTTGAAAAGGTGCATGTTATAACAAGCCGATTGATAATCATAAACTCTTAGACTAAAGGTATGTTTGTTTGAGATTTTTTTCGCCGGACAATTAAAAAATGCGATTCCCAATGCATCAAAACAGCAGAAAGAAAAATCGCATCATTTGTTAATTTTCTTGAACGCGTAATTCCACCGAGATTTTGGACCTCCAAAATCTCAAACAAACATACCCTAAGTTTTTTACATTATTTTTATAAGTTACAATCAATCGATTCAAATTACTTTATAGACAAAATTATGTGACATTAAGTTTTGTTCAAGTGAGACTGTCATCAAGACAAAATGTAAATTTTCATAATTTCGCCTTTTTTACATATTTAAATTTTACTCATTAAAAAACGCTTACAGAAGTATTTACATATTACTCACCAACAAGGTCCTCACATCGAAAGCAGGATCTGAACACATGTTCTTGCGGGATATGAATTGCATCCTTACCAACTAAACCAAGATTCATTGGACATCTTATATTCAAATGTCGTGAATTAGTTAATTCTTTATTTTTATTTTATGGATGATTTAATGTCTTCAATTATTATAGTGTTAGATTATTTTAATTTGGACTAACATGGCCAGTTTTATTTTGCTTAACACTCAGATTAAGTAGATGTTAAAATATTGAAATATATTGTTATTGTTAGTCCCAATTATGTGATATCCAATAATAAGTTATTGAGATTATTATTGTAAAGCACTTATGGTAATGGGTTGATGTGGAAGGTCTTGTGAGGGCTTGCTAGGATAGGTAAGTGAGCTCATTGTTTAACACAGGGAGAGACCCCTATCTCTAACCACTCTGTAGTGTAGTTGCCCCTATTGAGACTTCACACAACAAAGCACAATGGAATAGAGATAGTCTCTCCTCACATACCGAAAGTTGTAGATCAATAGATTGATCATGGATTCATTATCATCTGCCTACTCATGTAATTCTAATTCTAATATTTGTAATTAGATTTATCATTACATGTTTCAACTTTAGGACTAAATATAGTTTTATTGTTTTAATTTTATCAATTGGTATCAGGACCTTTCTAATCCTAATTGTAACTGAAAATTGTTAATTACATGATATTAAAACCAGATTAATGGTTTTCATTGGACTCAAGTAATTCTAATTCTAATATCTGTAATTAAATTTATGATTACAAGTTTCAGTTTTGGGATTAAATATAGTTTTATTGTTTTAATTTTATCAATTGGTAGCAACAAAAGACATGTATGTGGGTTTAGCAGGCCCATCCTCTGTTAGGGCCATATCCACATTAGACACAACAAGAAACAGCTTTAGAGACTCAACCCAGTCATCATAATTGGTCCCTTTTAGCCTTGTCAAGGCATTCATTTGCATAGACAATGCAATGTAAGAGGATATAACAAAAAGATTTATCAAGCATGCCAATATATATCAAATATCAACCACTTGTGCCATTCAATCCCGCCTAAGGGTCCCGAATTACAATGCACAACTAAAATCTCAAACATTAAAATTTTGTCCTTAAAACTAATACCAATCAACTATTGAAAACTCTAAGGTCATAATATTCATTAAACTTCTCAAACATTAGGAATCACATCAAAATGGACAAACCGATAGGGTAAGTGAAATATCAATATAATCCCTAATGCAATTTTATTAAAATTTTGTCACAATCATGTAACCCATATGGGTATTATTAGATCTTTTGATGCCTTGAGTAAGTAGGAGATTATATTGTCATTTGTAGCAACATTATATTTTGTTGTTATATTTTTAGATTTTTTTCGTATAGTTGTTGCTATGATGTCATTGCCATAAAATGTTATTAATTTTGCGAAGATTTGTTGATGTATATTATAACATATTGTTTTGAGACATATTGGATCCAGTCTTATTGTGTTATACTAACAAATCTTGTTGAATCTTAGCGAGCATCTTGGGCGGGTTAGGGCCATTTTATTTTGGAATTGCATGATTGATCATATTTTGTATGTGTTTCATATTCCACATCTCATATTATTGTTGGGTCACTAATATATGAGTGTCTGACATGTATGATTTCAGTACCCCTGTCGGGCATGATTTTCTATATCACTAAGGCACTTATATTCTTATTCTGGTCCAATTGTTAACAGTTCTTATTCAATTTTTGACATCTTATTGTGACCACATATTGGAGTATAGTTTTATCTTACTTATGACATCCAAGTGGGAGATTGTTGGATTATTTTAATTTGGACTAGCATAGTCAACTTTATTTTATCTAATAATTAGATTTATTAGATGTCAAAATATTGAAATTGTTATTGTTAGTCCCAATTATGTGATCAGTAATATTAAGTTATTGAGATTATTATTGTAAAGCACTTATGGTAGACCTACAAAAAAAAAGAACTTATGGTATGGGGTTGATGAGGAAGGCCTTGTGTGGGCTTGCTAAGATGGGTAAGTGAGCACATCGCTTAACACAGACAGAGGCCATTTTCTCTAAGCACTCTATAGTGTAGTTGCCCATTGAGACTTCACACAATAAAGCACAGCGGAATAGAGATAGTTTCTCTCCTCACAGACACCGAAAGCTATAGATTAAGAGATTGACTACTCAGGTAACTCTAATTCTAATATCTATAATTAGATTTAAGATTACATGTTTCAACTTTAGGATTAGATATAGTTTTATTGTTTTAATTTTATCAATTGGTAACAGAACCTTCTTAATACTAATCGTGACTGAAATTTGTTAATTATATGATATTAGAACCAGATTAATGTTTTTCATTAAACTCAGGTAATTCTAATTCAAATATCTCTAATTAAATTTATGATTACATGTTTCAATTTTGGGATTACCTATAATTTTATTGTTTTAATTTTATCAATTGGTAGCAACAGAAGACGTGTCTGTGGGTTTAGCATGCTCATCCTCAGTCAGGGCCATATCCACATTAGATACAACTAGAAACAGCTTCATAGACTCAACTCAGTCCTCATAATTGGTCTTGTTTAGCCTTGTCAAGGCATTTATTTGCACAGGGAATGCTTTGTAATAGGATACAAAAAAAAAAGATTTACCAAGCATACAAATATATATCAAATATCAACCATTTGTGCCATTGCAATTCCGCCTAAGGGCCCCGAATTATAATACACAACTAAAATCTAAACATTAAAATTTTGTCCTTAAAGCTAATACCGATAAGATATTGAAAACTCTAAGGTCATAATATTCAATAAACTTCTCAAACATTAGGAATCACATCAACAAGGACAAACCGATAGGGTAAGTGAAATATCAATATAATCCCTAATGCAATTTTATTAAAATTTTGTCACAATCATGTATCCCATGTGGGTATTGTGAGATCTTTTGATGCCATGAGTTAGTAGGAGATTATATTGTCATTTATAGAAACATTATAAGTTGTTGGTAGAATTACTACTAAAGTCATTGCCATATAAATTTATTATTTTTGCACAGTTTTGTCAATTTGTATTATCACATATTGGTTTGAGACATTTTGGACCCTGTCTTACTGTATTATACTAAGAAATTTTATTGAATCGTAGCGAGCATCTTGGGCAGATGTTAGGGCCATTTTACTTTGGAATTGTATGATTGACCATATTTTGTATGCATTTCCATATTCCACATTATATTATTGTTGGGTCACTAAGATATGAGTGTCTGACATGTATGATTTCAGTATCCCTATCAGGTATGATTTTCTATATCATTAAGGAAATTATAATCTTATTCTGGACCAAGTGTTAAAAGTTCTTGTTCAATTTTTGACATCTTGTTGTGACCACATATTGGAGTATAGTTTTATCTGACTTATACTGTCCAAGTGAGAGATTGTTGTGTTATTTTAATTTGGACTAGCATAGTCATCTTTATTTTATCTAATACTCAGATTTATTAGATGTCAAAACGTCGAAATATATTATTATTGTTAGCCCCAATTATGTGATCACTAATATTAAGTTATTGGGATTATTATTGTAAATCACTTATGGAAGACCTACAAAAAAAAAAACAATTATGGAAACGAGTTGATGTGGAAGGTCTTGTGTGAGCATGCTATGATGGGTACGACATCGCATAGTTTAATACAGGGATATGCCACTATCTCTAACCACTCTACGCTGTAGTTGCCCATTGAGATTTCGCACAACAAAACACTGTGGAATAGAGATAGTTTCTCTCCTCACACATACCGAAAGCTGTAGATCAAGAGATTGATCACGGATTCATTATCATCTGCCTACCCAGGAAATTCTAATTCAAATATCTGTAATTAGATTTATTATTACATGATTTGACTTTGGGATTAGGTATGGTTTTATTATTTTAATTTTATCAATTAGTATCAGAACCTTCCTAATCCTAATCGTGACAAAAAATTGGTAATTACATGATATTAGAACCAAATTAACGTTTTTTGTTGAACTCGGGTAATTCTAATTCTAATATATGTAGTTAAATTTATGATTATATGTTTAAATTTTGGAATTAGATATAGTTTTACTGTTTTAATTTTATCAATTGGTAGCAACTGAAGACGTGTATGTGGGTTTAGCAGGCTCATCCTCAGTCAGGGCCATATCCACATTAGATACAACAAGAAACAACTTCATAGACTTAACCCAGTCCTCATAATTAGTCCCATTTAGCCTTGTCATGACATATATTTCCACAGGCAATGCTATGTAACAGGATACAAAAAAAAAAGATTTATCAAGCATGCAAACATATGTCAAATATCAACCACTTGTGCCATTGTATTTCCACCTAAGGGTCCAGAATTACAATACACAACTAAAATCTCAAACATTAAAATTTTGTCCTTAAAGCTAATACCGATCAGATATTGAAAACGCTAAGGTCTTAATATTCAATAAACTTCTTAAACATTAGGAATCACATCAACAAGGATAAATCGATAGGGCAAGTGAAATATCAATATAATCCCTAATGCAATTTTATTAAAGAAAAAAAAATTCACAATCATGTAACCCATGTGGATATTGTGAGATCTTTTGATGCCTTGAGTTAGTAGGAGATTATATTGTCATTTGTAGAAACATTATATTTTGTTGTTATAATTTAATTCTTTTTTCGAATAATTGTTGCTATAATAATTCTAAAGTCGTTGCCATATAATGTTATTATTTTTTGCGCAGTTTTGTTGATTTGTATTATGACATATTGTTTTGGGACATTTTGGACCTAGTCTTATTCTGTTATACTAAGAAATTTTGTTTAATCTTAGCGAGCATCTTGGGCAGATGTTAGGGCCATTTTATTTTGGAATTGCATGATTTATCATATTTTGTATGCATTTCCATATTCTACATCTCATATTATTGTTAGGTCACTAAGATATGAGTGTTTGACATATATGATTTCAGTACCCTTATCGGGTATGATTTTCTATATCACTAAGGCACTTATAATCTTATTCTGGACCAATTGTTAAAAGTGCTTGTTTAATTTTTGACATTTTATTGTGACCACATATTGGAGTATAGTTTTATCTGACTTATGCTGTCCATGTGAGAGATTTTTGGATTATTTTAATTTGGAGTAGCATGGTCGGCTTTATTTTATCTAATACTCAGATTTATTAGATGTCAAAATATTGAAATATATTGTTATTATTAGTCCCAATTATGTGATTACTAATATTAAGTTATTGGGATTATTATGGTAAATCCTCGACAGTTATAGAAGAGTTATGGCATGCTCGGTAAAGCCCAGCGCTAAATCCTAAGGTGGTAAAGCCTAGTGGTAAATCCGGGGTGTTACTTGCAGAGTCATGAGTAGAGATATGAGAGGCATGCTCAGTAAAGCCCAGCGGTAAATCCCAAAGTGGTAAATTCAAGGTGTTACTCAAAGGACTGTAAGTGCAAAACGGATGTACCTCTGTGTGGTAACGACTTGTCCCGGCTGTTACAAATAGTTGTACAAAGTAGTTGTACTACTGTTACCAAACGATATGTCCCGGATGTCACGAGTAATCCTTGATGTATGAGATTATCATGTTGCTTTAATATTTGTGTTTGAATATTATTGTGATAGTGGCAAGTGTTTGGTTGTATAGTTTAAACATACTTGATAATTGTATCTATGTACAAAGGAGTTTTCCATAATTCGCACACCAAGTATGGCTGGAAACAACGGTAAAATATTTTATGTTAGTCCTATGTTACTG
The DNA here is from genome assembly GCA_037113605.1 of Calophaca sinica. Classification (NCBI taxonomy): domain Eukaryota; kingdom Viridiplantae; phylum Streptophyta; class Magnoliopsida; order Fabales; family Fabaceae; genus Calophaca; species Calophaca sinica. The sequence goes on from CM073737.1 coordinate 17,184,712, forward strand.
AGTTTTATAAACTCACTATGCTGGGGTGTTGTTTTTAGGTACCAAGCAGACGAAGAAGCCTAGAGCATTTCAGGATGCTCGGTCTTTCCGCCACGCGAGACCTTGAGTACTGGATTACGAGTCAAGTCGTGTTTATTAAGAGTCTTTTATATTACATTGTATTAGAATATAATTTTAGTAAAAGTCTTTTAGTGAGATGAAGTTGGTTGTAATACCTTTATGCATTCAGAGCCTTTTGTAGTCAAAGCATTGTATTTTGAAAGTTTTATCTTTTTCCTAATTAGTTCCAAAGCGAAAATATTTCCATGTTTAACTTTAATTCATGTTAATTTAGCAGGTAATCCTCTGATTTAGAGTCGGTGTAACACCATACATTCCAAAATACTTGAAAGTAAGATACTTAACATTAGATACAGTCATTCCAAGAGAATTTAAACTTAGACCATACATCAAGTTTAAATTATACAAGGTTCTTAATTCAAATTACATAACCTTCAAAGGATTTAATACAAATACCATGGCTTTTTGCATAAAAAACCTAGAGTGTTACATAATCAAAATTACAAAATAAATATAGTTGTGGCAATCAAGCCCTTTCAGTCTTCCTTCTCAACCTGCGGATCTAAAATAAATAAATAAATAAATGGACGGGGTGAGATAAAAATCTCAGTGAACTCTACCCTCGACTCCTCACCATCACTCCACTTATTATACAATTCTCAAGGAAATAGATAATATGTGACTATGCAATGCATCTTCTTAATTAAGGACACTTAGTTTCCATTTGCTTTGTGTCATTGGGTTGTTGTCATATGCTTTGGTCCATAGACCCCAATCACACGCTTTCGGTAAGGTGGTTAGACGTCTTAACCGTCCAAGTGGCGTCCCACGAGGCTAACTAAATCGATCTTCTCCTATAAATAAAGGAGTCTCACTTGTCCATTAAGTGACTTTTATCACAACTTTAATTCTTTAATGCATGTTTGAAAAATGCAACTTAGCTAACTAGGATTTACAACCATCATCATCATTTAACTATTCAAGGAAATTTCTACAATAAATCCAATGAATTATGCTTAACATAAGTTTTAAAATCTCAACATATACTTATAATGTTTCTTTAATAATTTCTACAACCAAGACATTTCAAGATAATAAAGAAATTCTTAACAATACTTAAGCCTAGTCATTAATAGACCAAACCCTTCCTTTTGTAGCTCCACGGAACTAACAAAAGGGCAAACATAAACATATAAATTTGGGGGGTTGGGGGCAGCCATCCAACCTCTTGTAGTTAAGCCCACTACATAATCCTAACATTAATCATAATTACAAGCTTTAAATCAAACGGGTTAACAAAACCCTAACTTTGAATCCAAAGGTTTTTAGGCTTCTTTGATAAGAAAATCCTAATGTGGGACTTATGGGTGCCCATTACCTAAGAGAAGAGAGAACTCGCAAACAACTCCAATGATTTGAGCTAAAAGTGTTGAAGCTCAGCTCCCCTTCTCTTCCCCCTTCACATTCTTCTTCTTCTTATTCTTAGGTTCAACTCCAAATCTTTGAATTCACTCAAATCTCAACTTTACAACTTTGATTCAAGCTAGGATTTGGTGAAATCTAGCAAGAATCCATCAATTTCTCATAGGATTTAAGAAACCCTAGTATTTTCCCTTTTTCCCCTCTCCAAATCGCCCTCTCTCTAACCCTCTCTCTCAAATCACGATCTGTCCCTTTCTGTTGCAATTTTATGATATATCAGGGCTAATGTATGAATCGATTCACACACGGAAAAAGTGGTGAATTTAAGTGGATGAATCGATTCTTGAAGCTGGTGAAACGATTCAGGGCTGTTAAATTCGGCTCCTAGAGTTGTTTTTTTGGGTGAATTGATTCACAGAACTCCCAATTCGGCTCCCAGGGGATTAGAATTGTCTGAGTCGATTCATGGCTTGTGGAAATCGATTCCCATTATTGAAAAATCAAAAAGACTTAATTCTAACACTTAATCTTGAAACTTTCTTCCTCTTTTTAAACCAACTCATAATTCATCCTTAACATCACTTTAAAACTAATTTCAACTCATCTAACTACTTAGGATCATCAAAGACACAACATCCTCATCTCTCAATTATAATCATCAACTTGAATTCAATTGAAATTCACAAGTAACTATACTAAGCTTATGCACATAATTTTAAACTAAAGTTGAGGGATTTGTGGCGTTACAGTCGGGGCATGACACTCGCACACACCGAAATCTGTAGGTCAACAGATTGATCACGAATTCATTATCATCTGCCTACTCAGGTAATTCTAATTCTAATATATATAATTAGATTTATGATTACATGTTTCAACTTTGGGATTAAATATAGTTTTATCATTTTAATTTTATCAATTGGTATCAAAATCTTCCTAATCCTAATCGTGACTGAAAAATTGTTAATTACATTATATTAGAACCAGATTAACGTTTTTTGTTGAACTCAGATAGTTCTAATTCTAATATCTGTAATTAAATTTATGATTACATGTTTCAATTTTGGGAAAGATATATTTTTTTCTTGTTTTAATTTTATCAATTAGTAGCAACAGAAGACTTGTCTGTGGGTTTAGCAGGCTCATCGTCGGTTAGGGCCATATCCACATTGGAAACAATAAGAAATAGCTTCATAGACACAACCCAGTCCTCATAATTGGTACTAAACGTGAACACAAGAAAGGGGTTGAATTGTGTTGAAAACTTTTCGCAAACTTTAAGCTAAAAACACTTTTGAACTCTTGATTTTAAATCTGTAAGTTATCGGAGGCTAGAGTATGACCAGACGGTGGAAATGAAGTTTAAGAAAACTTGTTTTTCTTTGCAAGATAAGAATAAATGTAAAGCAGTAAAACAAGAGACACTGAGATTTATACTAGTTCACCACCAAACTGGTAGCTACGTCTAGTCCCTTTGTTCCTGAAGGATTTTCACTATAATCAACTGATTACAAATTTTCTTAAGAGTATTCTACTGTCACAAACTTGACAATACTCTTAACTTCTCAAAACCACTCAGTATGTTCGAGCCTTTGAAGAACAAACCCATAGCTAGGCAGAACAACTTTTACAAAGTAATATTCTTTTGAATACAATCAAATAACTCTCACAGAGAGGATGAAAAGATTAAGCACAAAAATAAATAACTTTCTAAAAGAAAGAATATCAGACGATGAGGTTCAGTTCTTGGTGTCTAGAAACTTGGCATGAAACTTGATTGCTCACTTGAGTAATAGCTCTTTCAGAATATAGTTTCTAGCAGTTTTTGGCAACCTTCTTCAATGAATACCTTAGGGTATTTGTAGGAGTCTCTGAGGGGTATTACCGTTGCAGTAAGTTTCAGCTCCATATCATTGAGTGAGGTAATTTGAAATGCTGTCCTTTTCTTCCTTTCCAGAGAATATCAGAATAGTACACATTATCGTTTTTGTACTATCTGCTTTTCACAATTGCCTTGTACGAATTTTATCTTATACTAAAGGTGTCACCTTTGATACCTCGTACATCAAAATGAGCGCACAGAATTAAATTCGAATTCCGTTCCAAAACAGCTGAGGTAGAAGAGCACAAACGTGACCATCACGTGATTCATTAATAGACCGGATGCTCGCTCAGAATAATGGATAGACGCTCGCAGTAATTGAGTAATCTACGTTTCAAAAGATAACACTAGCGGACGCTTGCTTTAGACAAGACGCTGGAGTGAACCGGATACAGACACACATGGAATGTATTCAAACTCTTGTGAATTTCTTCTTCTTGCTTGAGTGAGTTATAAAACATGAGCGATTTTAATACCTGCACACTCCAAGACTTATCAAAAGATAAATTGCTCGCTTGCAAATACTTTGTTATCATCAAAATTAATGAGGGTCTAAACTTCTCAATCGTTTAGCTTCCAACAATCTCCCCCTTTTTGATGATGACAAATATCCAAGGTTGATGAATAATTTAATTTCAAAAATAATTTCAAGGGTCTCCCCCTGAGTTCAACAACTCAGATAAAATTAAATATTTTAGGTATTAGAGCGATTTATAAAAATCAGAGCCTTTGTGTTATCGCAAAATACATACAAGTATCAAAACATATATTCAATTAAGCATTGAGATCGGATGCTGAGATCTTGTACCAATAATGAATATACTTAAGCAACTACTGAGGATCAGATGCTGAAATTCATTGTACCAATTATAATAAAAATGTGCGAACATATATTAATGAGCACCAGACAATGAATATCAATGAGTATTAGAGCAACACATCTTAATGAGTATCAGAGCAATTCAAAGATATGCTATGTATGATTTATGCATGAAATGTGTAATACTTCAGCGTCTTCAACGTGTTCGTCAGACTTTCAACGTGTTCAACAGGCCTTTCTTTTACTCCCCATTTTGTCATCAGACAAAAAGAGTGTAAAACACATCATAGTCAAACCAGTAAGTAATAATACTAGAAAAATTTGAATAGTACCAAAAATTAGATCAAGTAAGGCAAGATCATTCAGAATATGAACCAAGTAAAAAAAATTGTACCAAGTTAACAGTAATACAAGAATATTAATTTTTTTAAGGGTTTGGTGGAGGAGGAGGAAGGAGTTGATTAAAGCGTTCCAAGAGGAGATTCACAGTGCTTTCCAATTGATGCACTTTCTGATTTGTAGCCATGATGGCTTCAAATTCAGGTCTTGGCAAGACGACAACATCATCATTTGCAGCAGGAGGAGCATAAGAAAGTTTAGCAATAACAACTCTTTGCGACTCCAGCTTCTGATTCTCTGCTAATACTGCCTGTGACAAACTCCACTTCCTTTCCTTTCTTTCCTGAGCCTTCTGGAAGAAATCATCATTTGGTAAGCTCCATTTGATAATTTTTCCTACCTTCTGTTTTTCAAGATCCATAGCCCATTCCCATCTATGCACAATCTCTTCAGGGAAAAGCATACTCATAAAGATATTTCCCTGTGCTTAAACAGATCTTCTACATATGCTTTAAACTTTGCAAATGCAGCTTCTCCAAAATTGCATCGTATCAAAGCTCCCATATCATCAAGAATAAAGTTGATGCCTTCATTTTCAGCCAGATATAGTCTGTGCAGATTCTCCTTATCATCATCTTCAATATTAAGAGGCCTAAAACGAGGTAGAATGGCTTTGTCTTTCTAAGACATAGTCATTTGACTCCAACAGAATCCAATGTCAAAATGTTTGCAAATGACAGCCCATTGATCTTCCAGTTTCATAACACTTAGAGGCCTAATAACAGAACACATAAACATGTCATCAAAATGAACAAAAGCGAGGTTTGTGTCTGTTACCCTGCTGATAGAGCCAATAGTAGGGATGGTTGCCTTTTCTGCGTTACAGCAGCAAGAAGAACTAGTTCTCCAATCATCTCTTTTGAGGAGGTTCAAATACACACGCCAAACATAGTCTTCAGATAGCTTCTTAACCGAAAGCTCAGATAATGCTTTGATATCGTATTTCCTAGGAGCTTCTTCATACTTTTTGAGACCAATAGATGTTGGAAGTTTACCAGGAGCTGGTTCCTTCCTTTTATTAGGGATAGACCAGGGTAGCCACATTTTCCTATTAGGCACAATCTTTATAGATTCTGAGGAGGAATCTTTGTTCAGATACACTAATTCCATTTTCTTCATTTCAAGGCAGTGAGCCATGAATGACTTTTCATTATCTATGATCCATCTTCCGCATTCCTCCAGAGTGAGAGGTTTGTGTTGTGGCAGAACATGAGGAAGATCAATAGAGAAAGGAATAATTCCTCTGTTTGAAAAAGGTCTTAACCTTCCATCAAATGACCTTTCCACTTTCTCACCATCTTCAGAGACAGTGAGGCGTGAACGAGGGGCAATCTTTAGTCTTGCAACCCCAGAGGTGAATGTCTTCAAGTGCCACAGATAAGGGCGATCATAAATGGAATGATACAATTCTTCTCTTACAAACTGTGGTTTGTTTATAGATGACACAAATTTCTTGGCACCATAGTACTTGGTAGGTTTGACAGTGACAGAAAGTGGGAGAGGGGAAGTCACCTTGACTTTGTATGTTTTTGGTTAGTTTGGAGGGATTTTGAAGAGTATGTTGAAAGGGTGAGAGTGGAGTGACGAAATGTATGTAGTGAGGGATGTGTTTGATGAGGGTTGTGGTGAGGGAAATGTAAGTGTTCTGGATTTTGTGGTTAATTTGGAGGTTTGTGGTTTAGTTGATGGATGTTATTGAGTGATAAAGGCAGTGGTTTGAGATTTGGTTTTTGAGGTTTTCTTGGCTAGTGTTTTGGAGGGTGATGGTTGTGTGGAGTGTGTTTGTGGTGATGAAACAGAGAGTAGTGGTGCAGGAATAGTGTCATCAGAACCAAAGGTAGTAATGGAGTCATTAATGGTAAAGTCCAGTACCTTTGCGTTAAGCTCAAAGTGCCTAACCAATCTCTTTCTTTTTCCTTGTGGGGCAGCAGCAGAAGGAGGAGGTGGATGAACTTGCTTCTCAGGGTCAAATGCTGAAACAGGCTTTTCAGTTTCTGCCTTTCTCTTTTTCTCCATAATGCTTCTGATGGGGACTCGGTCCTCATCATCTTCTGGATCATCTCTCCTTTTAGGTGCAAGAGGCACCTTCTACTTTTTGCTTCTTGTCTCCCTTGCTGGAGACTCACCAGTTCTCTTCACACCAAATACTGAGCTTCTGGTGGGTTTTGTTTCTGCTACTTCACCGACTTTAGTTTCTGTTCTTTCTCCTTGTTCCTTTTTCACCTTCTTGATTATATCAACATTGATCAATTTCATTCTCACCAAGCTATTGACTCCAAAAACCTCAGGACAAATAATAGCACCAATTCCAAAATACTTATCTCTTTCTTCTTTATTTATCAAAGCACTAAGCCTTATCGCAATATCATCCTTAACCATCATTGTAGTAAGAAGAACTCCATAAGGAATAACCTTAATAATGTTCTTCTTGCAAGCAGAACCCTTCCTTAAACTAACAAGCGCATTGACAATATTGTTAAAAATCAACATAGGCAAGTTAATTTTGTGACCAGCCATATAATTTCTCATAATGAACTTCTGCTCATAGTTCACTATGTTACTTGACCCAATCTTCAGAATAACACTCTTAGCAATAATTTTGTGTAGAACTTTGTAATGACTTTTCAGATCCTTGGCAGAGGGAGTTACATCATTTTCCTTCAACTGGCGAAAGTTTTCGAACAGAGGCTTGTTGACATTTTCCATTCCTCTGAAAGCGTCTTCCTAACCAGCATAGTAACTAATGCCTTCACAGGGGCACATAATGTTATCAGCGATGGAGTTTATAGTGAACACCAACTTGAAACCTCTGACATGACCTTCAACTATTCCACCCGGAAGCATATGAACGTTTCCCCAGTAACATCAACAGGTTCCCAAAAGAAGTAGTTTTTCTAGCCCAGATTCGTCAAACCTTCATCTAAATCAAACCCGTAAAGCTTGAAACTTTTCAAGTCGATTCTGTTCTCAATCAAGATTTTTGCTTCTGTTATGGTGTCAAAGATAGTAGTGTATTGTCATGGTTGCAGTTAGAGAGTAGGCGATAGAGATTTAGGGTTTCAGAGAAATCACAGAGAGAGAGAGAGAAGGCAATTTTCGTAGACAAAAACAGACTGAGTGTGGAGTGAAAGAGGTGGAGTAGTGGGAAAGTTTTGATAAAATAGTACAGTTACTTTTTCAAAAACCTCTTCACATTTCCTCTGAATAGAAAATAAATAAAAAAGAAAATAAAATAAAGATTCCCTTTTTCATTAAATGCAGTTGCCAAAATAAAGATAAAATCAAGAAAAAGATTTTGTTGAAAACCTAAATAATCATGACTCAGAGTAGGTATAATGAGACGCTTAAGTCTCACACGCGCGTGACATGTGTGTGCTCAGATGCACGCAAATGAATTCACCGGACGCTGAGTTATGTGATGTGAATGACATATCATATGTGTACACGTGTGAATGCTTATGTCATACCAGATGCTGAATGATGCATATCATAAGACGCTGAGATTAATCATTCTTCTATAAGATGAAAATTTAAGTTTCTTCTCATAAAATTGAATCTTTCTTCAGCAAGGGGTTTTGTAAAGATGTCAGCCCACTGATGATCAGTATCTACAAATTTTATTTCAAGAATACCCTTCAAACATAGTCTCTTATGAAATGATGTTTAATTTCAATGTGATTTGCTCTAGAATGCAATATTGGACTCTTAGTAAGACAAATTGCAGATGAATTGTCCCAAAAGATAGGAATGTTACTCTCTTTTATCAAGTAGTCTTCAAGTCGGTATTTCATCCGCAGAAGTTGAGAGCTACAACTAGCTGCTGAGATGTATTCAGCTTCTACTGTTGAGAGTGCAATTGTGCTTTGTCTTTTACTTGACCAAGACACAAGATTTGCTCCAAGGAATTGGCAGCCTCCACTTGTGCTCTTTCTTTCAATTCGATCTCCAGTAAAGTCAGCATCACAGAAACCTACTAACTTGTAATCTTTTGAATTCTTATAAAGCAAACCAAGATTAGTAGATCCTTGCAAATATCTAAATATTCTTTTAACAACACTCAAGTGTGATTCTCTAGAATCAGATTGAAATCTAGCACACAGGCAGACGCTGAACATAATATCAGGTCTTAAAGCAGTAAGATAAAGTAGAGATCTAATCATACTTCTGTACATTTTCTGAACTACCTTCTTACCAGTCTCATCTTTACCAAGAGTACATGTAGGATGCATAGGTGTGCTCATTGGCTTGCAATCCACCATCTTGAATTTCTTTAGCAATTCCTTGATGTATTTGCTTTGATGTATATAAATACCATCATTGCATTGCTTAATTTGAATTCCAAGGAAAAACTTCAATTCTCCCATCATGCTCATTTCAAATTCAGCCTGCATTAGCTTTGAAAATTCTTTGCAAAGGCTTTCATTAGTAGCTCCAAATATAATATCATCAACATAAATTTGAACAAGTATAAAATGCTTGTTTAATTTTTTTCTAAATAGAGTAGTGTCTACTTGACCTCTGATAAAACCGTTTTCCATTAAAAAGGAACTCAGTCTGTCATACCAAGCTCGAGGAGCTTGCTTAAGACTTTATAGAGCATTTTAAGCTTAAAAACATGTTCTGAAAATTCAATGTCTTCAAAACCATTTAAGAAAGCACTTTTCACATCCATTTGATGAAGAATTATCTCATGGTGTGCAATAAATGAAAGTAAAATGCGAATAGCTTCTAACCTTGTAACAAGTGCAAAAGTTTCTGTAAAATCAAAACCTTCTTCTTGTGAGTAACCTTGAGCAACTAATCTTGCTTTGTTTATCACTACCTTACCATCTTCATCAAGCTTGTTTCTAAATACCCATTTAGTACCAATAGCTTGCTTATTTTCTGGTAGAGTGACTAATTTTCACACATTATTTCTTTGGAACTGATTCAACTCTTCTTGCATAGCCAGAATCCAACCTTCATCTTCCAATGCTTGATCAATCGTCTTAGGTTCCATTTCAGATAGAAGTGCAATATCAGCATGCTCTTCGAAAGAGGATCTGGTTCTCATTCTATCTCCAGGTTCTCCTATGATTTGATCCATAGGATGATTGGTTTTGTATCTCCAACGCTTTCTGGTTTCAGCTTCCGCTTGAGTAGAATCTTGTGTCTGGTTGTCACCACCGGATGCTAAAGATACAGGTTCACTGTTTATTGTACCGCCAATATTCAATTCTGAAAATAATTCATCTAGCTCTGAAATGGCAGTGTCAGGCTTCTTGTCATCAAACTTGACATGAATGGATTCTTCCACTATCAAAGTTCTTTATTGTATATTCTAAAAGCTTTAGATCTTTCAGAGTATCCCAAAAAGATACATTTGTCAGCTTTGGAATCAAACTTACCAAGTTGATCCTTCGTATTCAGAATATAACATATACATTCAAAGGGATGAAAATAAGATATGTTTGGTTTTCTACCTTTCCGTAGTTCATATGGAGTCTTCTTCAAAATAGGTCTAATAAGAATTCTATTTTGAATATAGCAAGCTGTGTTTACTGCTTCTGCCCAAAAATGTTTTGCAATATCAGCTTCATTGGTCATGGTCCTGGCCATTTCTTGGAGGGACCTATTTTTCCTTTCTACAACACCATTTTGTTGTGGTGTTCTAGGAGAGGAGAAATTGTGGGAGATGCCATTTTCTTCACAAAATTTTTGAAAGCTTTCATTTTCGAATTCTCCCCTATGATCACTTCTAATTGAAGAAATACAAATTCCTTTTTCATTTTGAACTGATTTGCAGAAAACGGTAAATACTTTGAATGACTCATCCTTGTGGGCAAGGAACCTAACCCATGTCTATCTAGTAAAATCATCAACAATGACTAACCCATATTTCTTTCCAGTTAAAGAGGCTGTCCTTGTTGGACCAAAAAGATCAAGATGCAAAAGCTCAAGTAGTCTAGAGGTTGAAACAATATTTTTCGAATGAAAAGAAGTTTTAACTTGTTTTCCTCTTTGACATGCCTCACAAAGAGTATCAGATTGGAATTTAAGATTTGGTAAGCCTCTAACAAGACTGTGTTTGTTTAGTTTTGAGATTAATCTCAAACTGGCATGACCCAATCTTTTATGCCAAATCCATTGTTCATCTTCAACAGACATGAGACACTTAACATCTTGTTTTGCAAGTTCAGAAAGATCAATTTTGTAAATATTTTATTTCCTCTTTACTGTAAAGAAAATAGAGCCATCTTTCTTGCTTTTTACTGAACATCCAGTTTCTGTAAAAATGACATCATAACCATTGTCACATAATTGACTTATGCTCAATAAATTATGCTTTAGTCCTTCAACATAAAGTACATTATCAATAGAGGGAAGAGAGCCTTTATTAATGTGACCAATTCCAACTATTTTATCTTTCTGGTTTCCTCCGAAACCAACAAATCCTTCTTCTCTAGGCCTTAGCTCTTGGAACATATGCTTTTCTCCCGTCATGTGACACGAACATCCACTGTCTAAGTACCAAGATAGGTGTGTTGACTTTGTTGCTAAGCATGTCTGCAACATAAACTATTTTATCTTTAGGTACCCATATCTTTTTGGGTCCTTTTTTGTCAGTTCTTGAAGGATACTTATCCTTCTTAGTCTTAAAAGAAGTACATACACTTTTCAAATGACCAGGTTTGTTGCAGTAATTACAATGCAAGCATTCACTGTGATCATTGGATTTATCAAATGTAGGATTTTTATTTTCTAAAGAGGGTTCATCTGATATGTAGCCAAGACCTTGAGTTGTCGTTTTACTAATACCCCAGATCATGGAAGCTTGCTTGCTTCGAGTTACACTCTCTGCAAGAAACTTTTGAAAGGCATATTCATAATCATTTGATTTACACTTAGGATTGCCTTTAGCTTCAGAGCTTTCAGTTTGAGAGCTCTCAGCTTCTGGTTGCTGACATGTCACCAGACGCTGACTATCCACCAGATGCTAATTTTCAGTTTTCAGCTTCTGGTTCTCTTCACTGAGCTTTGAGTTTTCATTTTTCAAAACTTGAAATTCTTGTGATAATTTTGAAAATTTCTTTTTCAAAGCTTTGTACTCAATGGAAAGAGTGGCAGAGTCCTTAATAAGATCATCAAATACAAGTTGAAGTTCAGAATAAGAATCATATATTATTACCTCTTCAACTTCTTCTTCAGAGTCTAAGTCAGTATTTGGCATGAGGGCAAGATTGGCTTCTTCTTCATTATCTTCCTCAGAGGAGGATAAATCCAGATCTTCCCATGTGGCCATGAGACTCTTCTTCTTTCCCTTGAAGGAACTTCTTGTGGGCTTCTTCTTAAGATTAGGACATTCAGATTTGAAGTGTCCAGGCTTTTTACATTCACAGTAAACAACTTGGCTTTTGTCTTTGCTTTCCTTCTTGTCCTCGACATTTTTCTTGTGGAATTTCTTCTTGAAGTTTCTTTTCTTCCACATTCTTTGGATCTTCCTGGATATGAACGCGAGCTCATCATCCGACCCATCAACATCTCCTTCTAAAGCTTCATCTTCTGATTCTTTTTTAGCTTGAAGGGCTTTAGAAGTACTAGCTTTATGTTTGTTGACTTTTAAAGCAATAGACTTGCTTTTCTTCACAGGTTCTTCTTCATTCAGTTCAAGTTCATGAGCTTTCAAAGAACTCAAGAGATCTTCAAGTCTTAAGACATTTAAATCTTTTACTTCTTGAATATCAGTGACTTTGGGTCTCCACTGCTTGGTCAAACTTCTCAGGATCTTTCTCATATGGTCAGGTGTGGTATAACTTTTTCCAAGAGCCTGTAACCCATGAACAAGTGTTTGGAATCTTCCAAACATAGATTCAATGTTTTCACCATCTTCCATTTTGAACAGCTCGTATTGGCGAACCAACATGCTAGCTTTATCTCTCTTACTTGGGCAGAGCCCTCATAAGACAAAACAAGAGAATCTCAAATTTCTTTGGCAGTATCAAATTTGCCACATTTGTCATATTCCTTTTCTGACATAGCACAGATGAGAATGAATCTAGCTTTTTGATTGATTTGATATCTCTTTTTCTGCTCATCATTCCAATTTTCTCTGGCTATTGCAACACCAACAGCATTAGTGGGAAGAATGTAACCACTTTCAACAATATCCCACAACTCAAGTTATTGTGTCTTAAAGAAAGCTTTTGTCTTGTCTTTCCAGTAGTCAAATTTTTCTCTAGTAAATAGAGGAAGACGGTTCATATGACCACCTTCTGCAGACATGTTCACAGTATATGATCTTTTCTCTTACCACTGTTAAGTGCTCAACCAAAAGGCCGAGCTCTGGTACTAACTGAACGTGAACACAAGAAGAGGGGGTTGAATTGTGTTGAAAACTTTTTGTAAACTTTAAGTTAAAAACACTTTTGTTATCATCAAAATTAATGAGGGTCTAAACTTCTCAATCGTTTATGTTCCAACATGTACCATTTAGCCTTGTCAATGCATTCATTTGCATAGGCAATGCCATGTAAGGGGATACAACAAAAAGATTTATCAAGCACGCAAATATATATCAAATATCAACCACTTGTGCCATTGTAATTCCGCCTAAGGGTCCCAAATTACAATGCACAACTAAATCTCTGTGACAACCACCCTAAAAAAATTAAATGGAGCCGCCACCAATATTTAATTTTTATAGGAAAACATTGGAAAACCTATTTTTGAGTATTTTTGAATTTAATGGAAAAAGAAGGTCTTTGAACCAGATTTGGGTTCGGGAGTTGGTTACGCGCAAGGAAGGATTAGCACCCATACACGCCCATTAAAAAAAATGGTACCCGTTAATTGCTTGTAGAAAATTGTTTGCTTTTAAAAAAAATTAATTCCCTTTATCAAATTTATTAAATAATAAGAAAAGGAACCCAACAAAAATTATTAAAAAAACAGGAAGCCTTTTTTATTGTATTTATTATTATTTCATCACAGAAATACAAACTGAAGATATGAATTAATTCCACAAGTTATTAAATTATTTATTTGAAAAAAAAATACTTAAATGGGGAAACAAAATTCAGAAACTTCTTTTTTGCTTTTAAGTCCTAATTCAATATGATAATTACAAATCAGTCCCTATTTAGGATTTAGCCCCATTGGAAGACCGAATCTTAAAACGTGTGTGAACAAAAAATTAAAAAGAAAACTTTTTCCTCTTTTTTGCTTTCAGGCCCCTTTTTATCATATATTTGCAAATTGATCCCTATTTAGGGTTTGGCCCCATTGGAAGGCCAAACCCTAAACCTAATTATAATCCAAACCGTGGGCACTGATAGCAATAACAAAAACAAAAACCACGATAACAACAGCAATGACAATAGCAGCAACAATAACAACAACAGCAACAGCCTAAACAATCACAAAAGTAAAAGAATGGAAGTAAGAAAAATGCAATAGAAATTGATTAAGTCTTTGTTACAGAATCATATTCAGAGAGAAATAGAAGGAAGAAGATGAAACCTGGGTATTAGCTTTTCCCAGAAAATCACAGAAGTAAAGAGAAGGGGATAAAAAAACCTAAGACTAAATGGTGTTTAATTTTATGGTAGCCTCACAGGTTCGTAGTCACAATTCCTTCCTTCTGTTTCTACCTTCTTCGTCGTTCTCTATTTCTCCTCTGTTTTATCCGGTTTCTTCTCTGTCTCCCGAGTTCTTTTTTTCACGAACCATCTCAGGGCTTTTATAACCTCTTCATGCCTGTTATCAAAAAGGAAAATCCATCAGCGAAATAAAATGGGAACCTAAAATAAAGAAAAGAAAAAGGGAACGAATACTCCCTGATTTGTGCTTCAGCTCGTGATTTTGGGGGAGATTTGTATGACTTCTCCAAATCTCTACTTGATTGATGTTGATGATGGTTGATTCGGTTTGAGCGGGAAATTTGATTGAGAGAGATTTAAGGAGAGGCTGGGGCCGCGGTCGTTTTGTTTCTTAGGGTTAGGGTTTGAGAAGACAAAAGAGGAAAGAAGAGGTTGAGAGAGAAGGAGGAGGTGGTGCGGCCGCTTGGGTGTGAAGGATTAGGGTTTTGGTGAGGGTGAGAAAGAAAGGATGAAGAGAGAACGTGGGGATGGGGTTACGGCGCTAGGGTTAGGGTGAGGAGGATGAAGAAGGGAGAAAGGAAGGTGAGATGGGGACGCCGCTGTTTGGGAGCTAGGGTTAGAGAGAAAGAGGAGAGGATGGAGGCGATAATAGTGGAGAAGATTGTGGGAGAGGAAGAGATGAGGTGAGATGAGAGGGGAACGCCGCGGGGAAGAAAGGAATGAGAGGGAAGAATGAAGGTGAGGGTTTTTAGGGTTGTTGTTTTTTAGGTTAAAAAAAGGGTTAGGTTGCGTGAGAGTGGGTTACGTGGGTGGTTGGGCTGGTGTGAAGCTGGGCTAGGGGTGTGCGAGAAAGGATGCGGGGTGTAAGAAGCAAACAGAGGTGGAGCGCCTGGGAGGCATATTTGGAAGGAATGGGGTGTTGCAAAAATAAAAAAGGGGTGTCTTGAAGGAATGAGGGTCGAGTCTTCTTTGGACTGGGTCACCAACCAGGTTGCTCACTACTATTGGCACCACTCTGATTTATAACATGCACCCCTTTCTTCAAAAAAAACATTTTATTTCATTTCTTTTTCTTTTCTTTTTTCTCTTTTTTTAATCTCTTTTATTCCTTATTATAAAGCTAAAAATATTATTTTTATTTTTATTACAAAATTTAAAAAGTTAAAATAAATAACAAAATAAAATAGAAGACCGGACAAAATTAGGGTACTACAGCTGCCCCTCCTTAATTACATTTTACTCGAAGGTCTTCGTGCATTCGTTGTAAAAGGTAATTAAGGATAAAGGACTCTAATTTTGTCTAGAACGAAATTGTTTGAGGATGCGAGATTGGCTCCCGACTTTGCTTTGGGATTCTAGTTTGATTCCTAGTGAATTCTCGGTAAGGCATAGGTCTGATTCCTAGCTCTTACAAAGTTGGTGAGAGATTCTAGGTTCGATTCCTAGTGAATTCTCGGTAAGGCATAGGTCTGATTTCTAACTCTTACAAAATTGGTGAGAGATTATAGTTTGATTCCTAGTGAATTCTCGGTAAGGCATAGGTCTGATTCCTAGCTCTTATAAAGTTGGTGAGAGATTCTAGGTTCGATTCCTAGTGAATTCTCGGTAAGGCATAGGTCTGGCTCCTAACCCTCACATCTTTGGTATTGGTTACTTCCCTACTTAGGGTAAGTCTGGGGTGCGAGCTTCTTCGTCACTCGACACAAGTTTGGGTCAGATTCCCAACAAGGGTAAGTCAGGTTCTTAACTCTTGCTAAAAGGTACGGATTGACTACCTTACTTTAAGGAAAGTCCATGCTATGAGTTTCTCTGTCACTCAATATAGGTTCGGGTCAGATTCCTGACAAGGTATAGGTCATATTCCTAACTCTTGCTAAAATATGGACTGGTTTTCCTACTGCAGGTGAACGTCCGGTGTACGAGCTTCTCTGTCACTCGAAACAGTTCGGGTCAGATTCCCGACTGAAAGCTTGGGTCAGATTCCCAAAGTGGTGGGTCAGTTTCCCAGCAAGGTGTAGGACCGGTTCCTAACTCTTGTTAAAAGGTGTGGATCGATTTCCATAATTGAGCAAGATTCGAGACGTGGGTCAGGTTCCCGATTAAAGGCTTGGGTCAGATTTCCAAGGCGGTGGGTCAGATTCCCAGCAAGGTATAGGGCAGGTTCCTAACTCATGCTAATAAGTGGAATAGGCTGAGTACTAGTTCTTACTGAGTAACAATAGACCTACTGTATGTAATATTTGAGAGGGTCAGTCAATGGACCCAAAAACTTTGATGCTCATGCAGAATGCAATGAATGGTATGTTATGCATGAATGTTGTTTTATTTTTAAAGAAATGATTTTGAAGGTGGGTCGGGGACCCAAAAGTATTGATTGTTATGCAAGATGCAATGAATGGCATGTCATGCATGAGCATTATTATTGTTTTGAATTTCCTTTTTTGATTTTCCTGAATTCCTTGGAGAACTCTGCCCCTAGACTCGTGGGGAGATAACTTCGTGTTGGCTTGCTTGTCCAAATGGTCGACTTTGCAATGCACCAGGTTGGCGTATTTGCCCCTTGATAGTTCATTCTGTCTATCTTTATGGATTCTTGAATATTCCTTCCATGCTATGAATGCACTTGGGAGGATTAGATTGACAACTTTGATCTATAGAGACTTTTTCGTGTCCTTTAGCCTTTGCCCAACCATATGAGGAAGGATCTATGTAGAGACGCGGATCACCTTGTGTAGTTCTGAAACTGGAACGAATTCTTGAATGCGAAGCTGGTAGATGATGGCTCAGCTTTTGCCCCCAGCTTCTTGGTTTCTGTTTAGATTTGAGAGATACAATTCGGGCTGACATGTTTGTGAATTTGACCCTAACTTTTGCCTAGGCCGCTCTTTGCGAGTTTTCAACTTAGCGGGTCGCTCTAACTTCTGCCTAGACCGCCCTTTCGGGTTTTCAGCCTAGCGAGCATTTTATTTTATATATATATTTTTTTAGGTAAAGCAACTGCACTGAGGAGTTTATATGGATCTCCTCTTCCAAAAATCAAGTTTTGAGAAAATACGAGCAATTGGACTTTGATCAGAATGGACTTTATTAGGGTTGTAACGTGGCCAAGGGTTAATGGCTATGAAAGAAAGGATATTTCAGGCTCAAAAAGTATTTAAGGGTATATGAAAACAAGGATCTTTAGTGTAAAGATGCACTTCATTTTTCGCTAGCTCATTTGTTTCGCCTTTGCGATTTCCTTTTTGATCTTCGCAAGTGTCTTTGTCACGTTTTTGACATTTCTTTGAATTATATTTGATACCTTATTACTTACTTTGCTCTTCTTCTTTCTGAAAAGACAAAGTTGATTGGAGACTTGTGCTATTCTACATTGTATGGACGATCCTTATTCAGGGTATTTGAAAGAAAATTTCGTTTTAGGCTTAAAAGGGGTAGCAAGGGATAAGTATTTGGATAGAGAAAAAGGGCCAAATTTCATCTCAAAATCTCATTGCTCACATCTTCACAAACTTAACTTTTGATAATTTGTGCATTTGCTTTACCATTATTCTATGAGCTAAGATTGAAAAAAAAAAATCAAATTGCAGTTTTATTGATGAACTGAAAAAATGAGAACATAATGAGCCCTTTACAAGATATGCCCCAGGGCTTCGGGCAAAGCGTAAAAGCAAATGAAGGTTGCTTAAACAAGGCTATTCCTTGAAGTTTTACCACTTCGTGTTGATCAGAGCCCAACAATTCTTAATGGAGTGGCCCACTGCCTCAGTGCATGTCGTGATGAGCGTCATTTGTATCTTCTTCCATCTCTTGGCTCATACTGCGCAATGGTTTTTGAATATCGAGGTTGGCAATCCTTCCGCTTATTATCCCAGCTTCCACTCTTTCTCCGACAACAACTAGGTCTGAGAAGCTTGAAGAGACATTTCTCATCATCAGATCATAGAAGGGTTGTTGAAGTGTGTCAATGAACGTGGTAACCATCTCTTTCTCAGATAGCGGAGGTTCCACTTGGGCTGCAATCCCTCTCCATCTTTGGGCATATTCTTTGAAGCTTTCATTGCCCTTTTTCACTATGGTTTGCAACTGAGAGCGGCCAGGAGCCATGTCCATATTGTATTGATTCTGTTTGATGAAAGCTTTAGCCAAATCATTCCAGGAGTTGATTTTTCCCCGCTCTAACTGCATATACCAGCGTAGGGATGTCCCAGTAAGACTCTCTTGGAAGAAGTGGATTAGGAGCTTATCATTACTGGAGCAGGAGGTCATCTTCTGGCAGTACATGATGAGGTGGCTTTTTGGACAAGTTAAGCCTTCATACTTGACGAACTCAGGAACTTTGAATTTTGGAGGAATCACCACGTCCAAGACCAAGCATACTTCTGAAGCTTTGAACCCAATATGATTTGCCCCTTCAATAGCTTTCAGCCTATCTTCCATAATTTGGAGTCTCTTCTGATCTAGGGGGTCTCCTAATGGGCCATTGGAAGCCTCTCGATACTCATTAGTGCTGGTGGAATGGTTCTTATCAATGGTCAATTTTGGATCCAAGTTCTGCAGAAGGTCAAATAACTTGTCCATCTTACCATTGATTTGGTCGAGTTCTTCTCTCATCGCCACTTCTGATTACATTCCAACAAATCCATGAGTCTAGATTGGGCTCGAGTCCGGTAAGGATGCAGGGAAAGCTTATTTATATCTATTTTTCTGTTGAGGAGAAAAATGAGTCATGTTATGAAAATGTCATGATTATGCATGTCATGAATGTTTTTTTTTATGTACATTTTATGCAAAATAATATGATGGATAATGGAGAAATATTTTTTTATTTATTTTTTTTATAAAATGAAATGAATGCAAGGATAATGTTACTAAAAAAAGAGAAAATGCTTTTTTTGAAAATTTATTTTTAGAGGGAAAAAGAATGAGAAAGGAAAATATTTTTTTTGAAACTATTTTTTTTTTGCAAAGAAGAGTAACAAATAATATTTTTTGGGGAAAAATATCATTTATTATCTTTCACAATTTTTGAAATGTGAATGGAAAATAAATGGATGAAGGAAAAACGGGCAGAGTGTGCCCCTTGTGATGTAGGCCGGTATTTCCTAAGATCTTAGGTTATACGACATTTGTCACGTGGAAAATGGGATAGGTATGCTCCTTTCGTGATATGGGCCGGTAGCTCCTTAAAAGGATCTAGGGTTTATATTATGTACCTTTCCATTGGGTGGATTTAAGATACTAATCTAAAAGGTCCCTAGAGTCAAAGGTCCCATTTTCGAATGTTACCGCCAATAATAGGTAAACTATTAAAGGGAGTTTTTTCACAAATAGGGCCAAACTCTAGGTGAGACCTTCGCAAGGACCCAACTGGCCGTACGTCCAGCAGGTGCTCACTACACAGCCTCTCCTAACTTAAGTTTTTTTCTTTTTCAAACCCGGGTATAGGGTTCCACTCGTAGTGTGCAAAAAATGTGTTAAGTGAAGTGTGTGAAGGAGAAAACTTAAAACTACCCTATGCAAAATAAATAAAAACATAATATATATATATGTCTTCTATCCTAAGGTTTCAAATGTATAGACATACATAATATTTACAAGAAAGAAAAAAAAAATGAAAGAGAATGAATCACAAATGAAAAATAGAAAAATATTTTTTTTAATGCATGTTTTTTATCCTAGGATTCAAGTATACAAACATATATACAAATGAACAAATAGGAATAAAAACAAAAAGGGAATAATTCATTAAGGCAAACAAATCATATAAACAATCATAGGGCTTAACTCTCTAAAGTCCCCAGTGGAGTCCCCAGCTGTGACAACCACCCTAAAAAATTAAATGGAGCCGCCACCGATATTTTATTTTTATAGGAAAACAATGGAAAACCTATTTTTGAGTATTTTTGAATTTAATGGAAAAAGAAGGCCTTTGAACCAGATTTGGGTTCGGGAGTTGGTTACGCGCAAGGAAGGATTAGCACCCATACACGCCTATTAAAAAAAATGGTACCCGTTAATTGCTTGTAGAAAATTGTTTGCTTTTAAAAAAAATTAATTCCCTTTATCAAATATATTAAATAATAAGAAAAGGAACCCAACAAAAATTATTAAAAAAACAGGAAGCCTTTTTTATTGTATTTATTATTATTTCATCACAGAAATACAAACTGAATATATGAATTAATTCCACAAGTTATTAACTTATTTATTTGAAAAAAAATACTTAAATGGGGAAACAAAATTCAGAAACTTCTTTTTTGCTTTGAAGTCCTAATTCAATATGATAATTGCAAATCGGTCCCTATTTAGGATTTGGCCCCATTGGAAGACCGAATCTTAAAACGTGTGTGAACAGAAAATTAAAAAGAAAACTTTTTCCTCTTTTTTGCTTTCAGGCCCCTTTTTATCATATATTTACAAATTGATCCCTATTTAGGGTTTGGCCCCATTGGAAGGCCAAACCCTAAACCTAATTACAATCCAAACCGTGGGCAGTGAT
Source organism: Calophaca sinica (assembly GCA_037113605.1). NCBI lineage: Eukaryota > Viridiplantae > Streptophyta > Magnoliopsida > Fabales > Fabaceae > Calophaca > Calophaca sinica. The sequence continues at coordinate 17,205,372 of CM073737.1, forward strand.
AGCAATAACAAACAAAAACCACGATAACAACAGCAATGACAATAGCAGCAACAATAACAACAACAGCAACAGCCCAAACAATCACAAAAGTAAAAGAATGGAAGTAAGAAAATTGCAATAGAAATTGATTAAGTCTTTGTTACAGAATCATATTCAGAGAGAAATAGAAGGAAGAAGATGAAACCTGGTTATTAGCTTTTCCCAGAAAATCACAGAAGTAAAGAGAAGGGGATAAAAAAACCTAAGACTAAATGGTGTTTAAGTTTATGGTAGCCTCACAGGTTCGTAGTCACAATTCCTTCCTTCTGTTTCTGCCTTCTTCGTCATTCTCTATTTCTCCTCTGTTTTTATCCGGTTTCTTCTCTGTCTCCCGGGTTCTTTTTTTCACGAACCATCTCAGGGCTTTTATAACCTCTTCATGCCTGTTATCAAAAAGGAAAATCCATCAGCGAAATAAAATGGGAACCTAAAATAAAGAAAAGAAAAAGGGAACGAATACTCCCTGATTTGTGCTTCAGCTCGTGATTTCAGGGGAGATTTGTATGACTTCTCCAAATCTCTACTTGATTGATGTTGATGATGGTTGATTCGGTTTGAGGGGGAAATTTGATTGAGAGAGATTGAAGGAGAGGCTTGGGCCGCGGCCGTTTTGTTTCTTAGGGTTAGGGTTTGAGAAGACAAAAGTGGAAAGAAGAGGTTGAGAGAGAAGGAGGAGGTGGTGCGGCCGCTTTGGTGTGAAGGATTAGGGTTTTGGTGAGGGTGAGAAAGAAAGGATGAAGAGAGAACGTGGGGATGGGGTTACGGCGCTAGGGTTAGGGTGAGGAGGATGAAGAAGGGAGAAAGGAAGGTGAGATAGGGACGCCGCGGTTTGGGAGCTAGGGTTAGAGAGAAAGAGGAGAGGATGGAGGCGATAATTGTAACGACCCGTTTCCAGATCGCTACAAAACCAAAAGAAACCTATATGTGACGTGTTTTAAAAATGGTACTCTTGTGCCCTTCAGAAAAATGCGATATATTTTTTTTTATAAAACAAAAGTGCCCGTAAAAGCACACACAGAGTACTTACAGCGTTTCGAAACATGGTGCAACTAGGACACAAGTTACTTACTGGAAAATGCACACACACATAACATATTCAGTCAACACGTACAATACATACAACATAAGTATAGTAGAAATGTATGGGAAATACACCTATGGTATGACGACCCTCACGAGAGTAATCATACCCTGGGGATACTCCCGGCAGACACCCACGCAGGGAGCTGCTCCAAAAGTAGCGCCTCCAGTCTACCCTATCTTAGCAAAACATCAAGAGCCCAACCGGTCACCGACTAATCAGACATACGTACAGTATACATATATAAATATATACTACAATCCTTCACAAAACATAATAAAGACACCACGACTTACAAGCAGCTCAAGACAAATAGTGATCATTGCCAGAATCCTCAAAGTGGCCCTCCTCGCTCTCGTCCACTAACTGATCTTCCACGTCCTCGCCATCTCCTGGGTGACCATCATGGGTTGAAGGCACCACGGGAAAGGGTCAACTTCTCAAATAATCACAATAAACCAAAGTATAAAGCAGTAGACAAACAACAGTGTATACAATTCACAAGTGCGACTCAAGACCCAAATCAAAACTCCCTCTCTCAACACTTTTACCACAAACCGGAAGTAACGCGGATCCATCCACTGAATACCAGCCGTAGCCTTGGGCTCTCCCCTCACCCTAGGACATTCAGCTCAGGTTCCATTAGCATTACAACGCCTAGCTATTCCCTATCGAACACCAGCCGTAGCCTTTTAGGGGATTCTAGCACCCTAGGTGAATCGACTCAAGCTCAAAAACGTCCCGGCAAAACCAACGTCTAGCCATTCCCTACCGAACACCAGCCGTAGCCTTTTAGGGGTTTTCAACACCCTAGGTGAATCGGCTCAGACTCAAAAACGTTCTAACGACTCAACGACTCGACCGACTCACGCACTCCGGTGAACAATTCGCATAATTATAACAATATAATTCAGTTCAACAGTATAAGCAACATAGCAATATAACTCAATTCATCAGATATGAATAACATAAGCATCTCATCTCAAATAATCATATTTAGCAGCAACAGTCCACAATCAATATAAATCCATCCCTCTGCTATTCAATGGAATTGACAGAGAGGTACAAACAAGTGTGGGGGGTTGGGGACAGCTACCAACCACTTGCAGACAAGCCCACTAAATATTCAGCATATAAAAATAATAAAGCGAAGGGGTACAAGACCCTCACTTCGAACCCTTAGGTTCTCAGACTTCTTCGTATTTAATAAAGCAATTAAATAACGAAAAGCCTAAAAATATCTAAAGTTGCCCTTACCACCAACAGTCGCTAACGTCGCTCTGAAATCCTCAAGTCTGCTTCGCTCGATCTCCGGTACTTCGATTCCTATCACCACGGTAAATTAAGTATAACTCTAGAACAACTACTACTTAGCTCTCACTAACCCATTTCCTAACCGAAGTCCTTATAAACATAACAATCACTAGTTTTCAAGAAAGAAACAAGTCTTAAAATTAGAGATTCCTTGCATCACAAGTAATCCCAAAAGAATTCTTTTAACTAGTTTTAAAACTAACACATAACCACACAACCAACACAAATAAGCCAATAACTAATTTTTCCCAAAGATTTCCCTAGGCCTTGCGGCCATACCCTCTATTTTTTCCCAAAAACTTTGCAAAACCTTTCTTCCATAACTTAGACCAATCCAAAACAATTTTAATCATACCACAAACATTCATACACATAGCATTTCTACTACAAACCACCAATCACAAATCACAACACTACTTAACTAAGTTTTCACAATTAGTTTTCAAAGCATTTTCAAGACAACTAGGCAATCACCCAAAATCTTACATAGTTAAGTCATAAACTAAAAGCCAATCAAAACAAAAGTTTCTAAAAATTCTTTTCCAACATTGAATTACACATAGAAATAGAAACAACAGGTTTTCGCAACCTTAATTTTCTGCATAAAACAGAAACAGCACACAGAAAATACAGCAGGAAATGTCAATTTTCGTATACAGCAAACAACATAAAACAGAAGCAGCATAGCATTTGCAGGAAACAACAACAGCATATAACTAAACATGTGATTAAATTCGCAGCAACAGCATCAGCAAACAGCAGAAACAGAAACTGCACAGCAAGTAGGAACAATGCATTTTTTTTTTTTTGCAGACAGCAATAAAAACAACAGATCAAAATAGCCCAAGTACAGCAATTTTCGCAGCAAGGATTCTACATACAGAAAACAGAAACAGCAGCAGAAAATACTGCACTACAAAACAGAACATCAAGCAGAAAAATACTGCACAAGAACCAGAAACAGCAAGCAGAAAATGTTGTACTACAACCAGAAGAACATAAAAATGTCACTTAACAAGTTAGAAGCAACAATTAATTACATGTCAAGGCATCAACACATCAAACACAACTTAACCACTTCCAAGGTTATGTTTTAAAACATTTTCACAACCAACTAGTGTCATTTTTTTCAAATCTTTTTCTAATCATACTTCAATGTAATAGAACAACAAACCACAACCATAATCATGTTAAAAATCTAAGAACCACATTTGATCAATTCCTAGCATACCATTCTAGTCCCTCAAGAACAATTTGCATAACACATAAGCTAGTTTTTATACTAATTCATGCAAAAAGTTCTAATCACCTAGAAAATATTTCTAACATCTTATTAAACATCTAATCACATAACCAAATAGTCCTAGCCACATATTATCATGATTCAAGAATGGAAAATATAACTAAAACTATCATGTTAAGCCTATTTAATTTAAACTACAACTTAAAACATCATCAATTCACTTCCAATCACACATTCATCAATTAATTAAACTAAAACAACAAATCAAATAAACACAAGGAGTGGGGCTGTTGGGCGCTGTTTTTGGGCTCTCTAAGGGTGGAGGAAATTCTGTTTTCTTGCTCAAATAATTGGTTGGAATGATAGCTCATACAAGGAAGAACATAACCTAACAAGGAATTAAGTTTTGGAAGCAAAGATCAAGACTAGAAAAGGGGAGGGGCTGTCGCGATTCAAATAGAGTTTGGGGGAGGAAAAAATTGATTTTTCTCTCATACAATTGGTTGGAAATGTAGGTAATGGATTGGAGAAGAAAACCTAGCAAGAAACCAAGTTTTGGAAACAAAAATCAAGACCAAAGAGGGGGGCTGTTTTGCGATTCAAAACAGAAACTTGGGGGAGGAAGAATTCAGTTTTTCCTTACCCAAATGGTGGAGATGAAGAGGAACTAGATGGAGGAGAGGATTTGGAGTAACTTTGGTGAAGAAATCTTGTTCAAAAGCTCAAAGGTTGAAGAGATAGCATCCATGGAACTTGAGCACTTGGAGAAGAGAAAGAAAAATGGAGAATGAGGGTTTGGGGAGGATGAGGTCGTGGAACAGCAGCTGGTGGGGGGCTTCCTCTTTTTATAAAAAAATAATGTAGTAAGTAGGAGTGGTTATATAAAAGGCTTTTTTTTTTTTTAACAACAAACCACACAACTAATGACACTTAGCAATTAAATTAGATGTTAAACATATCACCTAATCTTATCCATCTAACCTCACATCTCTCAAAATTACCCCCTAATTAGAGTCCTAGGATTTAAAACACGGCGACGAAAAATCGCATTACCGATAAACTCGCGAAAATTAATTTTACGAGAAATTAATTCATCGCGTGAAAATATTATATCATAAATAGTAAAAATAACAACAATCACTCAAAAATAGTCTCAAGAGGTTACGTTTCGATTTTCATCGAAATCGGGATTCATTAAAAATTTTATTCGCGGATAAAAACTACCCGGTGATTCGAAACACGACGAAACTTCGTTAGAATTTTTCGACGATATTCAAACCATGAATCAATATAAAAAAAATATTAATTCTCAATTATATTAGCTCTTGATTTAATTAAATCACTTACTTAGAGAACAAGAAATTGCTTTATTATAGCCTAGATACGATAAAATACAATAAAATAATGCTAAGTAACGTAACGTAAAAATACGGGTGTTATAATAATAGTGGAGAAGATTGTGGGAGAGGAAGAGATGAGGTGAGAGGAGAGGGGAACGCCGCGGGGAAGAAAGGAATGAGAGGGAAGAATGAAGGTGAGGGTTTTTAGGGTTGTTGTTTTTTAGGTTAAAAAAAAAGGGTTGGGCTGCGTGAGAGTGGGTTGCGTGGGTGGTTGGGCTGGTGTGAAGCTGGGCTAGGGGTGTGCGAGAAAGGATGCGGGGTGTAAGAAGCAAATAGAGGTGGAGCGCCTGGGAGGCATATTTGGAAGGAATGGGGTATTGCAAAAATAAAAAAGGGGTGTGCGAAGGAATGAGGGCTGGGAGTGCTGCTGGACTGGGCTGGGTCACCAGCCAGGTTGCTATTGGCACCACTCTGATTTATAACATGCACCCCTTTCTTCAAAAAAACGTTTTATTTCATTTCTTTTTCTTTTCTTTTTTCTATTTTTTTTAATCTCTTTTATTCCTTATTATATAACTAAAAATATTATTTTTATTTTTATTACAAAATTTAAAAAGTTAAAATAAATAACAAAATAAAATAGAAGACCGGACAAAATTAGGGTACTATAATCTCAAACATTAAAAATTTGTCAATAAAGCTAATACCAATCTGATAATGAAAACTCTAAGGTCATAATATTCAATAAACTTCTCAAACATTAGGAATCACATCAACAAGGACAAACCGATAGGGTAAGTGAAATATCAATATAATCCCTAATGCAATTTTATTAAATATTTGTCACAATCAAGTAACTCATATGGGTATTGTGAGATCTTTTGATGCCTTGAGTTAGTAGGAGATTATATAGTCATTTGTAGAAACATTATATTTTGTTGTTATATTTTAAGACTTTTTTCGAGTAATTGTTGCTATAATTACTACTAATGTCAATGCCATATAATGTTATTATTTTTGCGCAGTTTTGTTGATTTGTATTATGACATATCTTTTTGATACATTTTGGACCCAGTTTTATTGTGTTATACTAGGAAATTTTGTTGAATCTTAGCGAGCATCTTGGGCTGATATAGGGTCATTTTATTTTGGAATTGCATGATTGAACATATTTTGTATGCATTTCCATATTCTGCATCTCATATTAGTAAGATATGAGTGTCTGATATATATGATTTCAGTACCCCTATCGGGTATGATTTTCTATGTCACTAAGGCACTTATAATCTTATTCTGGACCAATTGTTAAAAGTGTTTGTTTAATTTGTGACATTTTATTGCGACTACATATTGGATTATATGTTTTATCTGACTTATGCTGTCCATGTGGGAGATTTTTGGATTATTTTAATTTGGAGTAGCATAATCGGCTTTATTTTATCTAATACTCAAATTTATTAGATGTCAAAATATTGAAATATATTGTTATTGTTAGTCCCAATTATGTGATTACTAATATTAAGTTATTGGGATTAATATTGTAAAGCACTTATGGTAGACCTACCAAGAAAAGCCGTTATGATTGATGTGGAAGGCCTTGTGTGTGCTTGATATGATGGATAAGTAAGCCCATTGTTTAACACAGGGAGATGCCCTATCTATAACCACTCTGCAGTATAGTTGCCCATTGAGACTTCCCATAGCAAAGCACTGTGGAATAGAGATAGTTTCTCTCCTCACACACACCGAAAGCCGTAGATCAAGAGATTGATGATGGAGTCATTATCATCTGCCAACTCAGATAATTCTAGTTCTAATACCTGTAATTATATTTATGATTACATGTTTCAACTTTGGGATTAGATATAGTTTTATTGTTTTAATTTTATCATATAGTTCACACAATTAATTTTAGGGTAACCACTATAGGACAGATATAGCACTATGGTTTAGTAGAAAATCAACTCTCGAATGCAATTCTGTCTGTTTTCGCACATCAATTTCCACTCATTTTAAAAGTTTTTAATTTTTCCCCGAATCAGTTAAAATTGGTTGCAACATTTCATAGCATTCTTAATTAATACCCAGAAAACACAGAGACTTGCCACCGCAAAAACATATGCTGAAGATCTTATAGCCAGACTGAAACAAGAAATGGCTGCAAAGACCATATGTCGTGACCAAGGTATATTCTAATATACGTTTAATTTTTTTTCATTTGTTACTGAATTGTGAAATAGAGATTTTCATTTGTTGCTTGCTTTATTTTATTTTATTATTTTTTTTTGGTATTATTTGTTACTTGCTTTATTCATTTTAGTAAATGTAGTTTTGGATATATCTTCATAAGTTGTATGGCGTTTTTCTCTGGCTGAATATGATTTCTCAGTTCTTTAAACCTAAAATTAATACCATAGTGCATAGATGTAGTGAGTGCTTTGTATCATAGGGATTTATTCAGGGTTGAAATTGACAGGTTTTGAGAAAAGAATATGTAGAGGTTACTCATGTCTTACATTACATGCCATTCAATGACAGAAATTCCTAATTCTCGGGGATTAATGTAACTAAAAGAAACATATTAGAGTTCATTTTTTGGGGAGGGTTTAATAGTGTAGGGACTAATTTATCAAAAAAAAAATAAAAATAGTGTAGGGACTAATGTGAAAGTCAGCCCAAAGTTTGGAATGAAAATAGTGATTAACTCTAAACATAGCAAATGGTTTCACAAGTCTTTTGAGTCCTAACGATGATAAAGGATGCCAAATCATAAAACTATGGCATAATTTCAGAAGGATGACCAAGAGTTTCTTGACATTTATTATCTATATAAGAAACTTAACTGTACTAAAGACACATGTCAAAAGTTCATTCATCCATTTTTTCACAAAAAACTACTTTTAAAAAAAAAAATTAACTATACTCCAAAAACTTAATTACACTGTAGGTTTCGTTTTTCTTTGTCGCCTGTGCTGAGCATAAGTTCTTTCTGTTAGTAGAAGATTATGTTTATAAATTTGCCCCCCCTACACCTTGTCTCATGAGCCTTTGTCAATATGACAGCCAGCCACCCCACCTTCTATTACTCTTCATTTTCAAAAACTAGAAAAATTAACAATTATTATTTTGTTTTTGTTTTTGGGTTGATTCCATAGTTGTACTCAATTCCTTTATCAGTGGCATTTATCTATCAGTAGCAGCCAGCTTTAATTAGAAATGAAAATTGCCAAAAACAGCATTAAAAACTAAAAAGTCAAAGGTGGCTACTACTTGCACCATTACACGTTACTCACAAACTCATCATGGCACACAAACAACTGGCACTGAATGCAAAAGTCCACAAGTACTATTATTCATATCAGGAAATATGGGAAGCAGACATCATCAGTTGTAAAAACCAAAGTAAGATACAATACAATACAATGCATGAAATGAAATTGTGGTAACTTTACACTCATTTTCTTAATCATTTACTTATACCAAAATGGTAAGTGACCAAATCTTCCTTACTCATCACCACCTTCACCTCTGGTGTGAATCCACCACAATAGATTAGTCAATGAGTTTCCACCATCAAAACCATTCAAGCTTCTTATCTTCTGCAATGCACCTTCATTATCATAAACTCCTTGCAATGAATACACAAACCCCTTCCATCCTTCTCCAACACCTTCCCTTTTTAAAGCAGGCAATGTCCAATCCACAAGTTCCTTCACATAATCAACATTGGAGAACAAAACTTCAGAAATAGGCACCAATGGTATGAGCTGAATGCCAAGCCTAGTTTCTTTCCACTCAGCTGGAGCAAACCAAAGTCCACTGTCTCTCTTGTTAGCCCAAAGAACTCCAACTATCCTGTTCTCTTTTGTAAACTCTTCCTCATAGAGGTTCCCTCCTTCTTTTACATGCCACCACATTTGTGTTCCAAGAATTTCCAGTGCTGTTAGTGTTGATCCAATGGCAATAAGGTTGGCATCACCATATGCCATACCCATCAATGCTGCAGCATAATATGCATTCACAGCTTCACTTGTGCTCTCTTGATTTCTTCCATCTGCAAACTCAGTTAACCCTCCAGCCCAAGAATGTAACTTATAAAGATCAAAACACCTTAGACGCGTGTAATTCGGGTTTGATCTTGTGCTTAAGTTCATAAAATCTTCCATAAGTGAATAGGCTTGAGCCTTATACTTCCTACCCCAGGCTGGATCAATCTTTGCAAGCACTGCAATTCCATAGAGAAAGTACCCCAAGTGAAAATGGTGATCATTGTAAATTCCAAACCCAAAATCACCCCCAGAATCAGTAGACCCTTGTTTGGTAATAATGCCTCCCCATTTGTTATCATATAGAAATCCATTCCCATTAAAGGTTCCTTCCAGCCAAGGCTCAATGGTCTCTTTCAAAAACTTCCTAATCTTTGGAATAGCATCATAGAAGAAAAGCTCTTCAGCTATCAATGCTAGCCTTGCTGCTCTAGCAATCAATTTGCCATAAAAATAAGATTGTGTTGTTGTTATTGCTGATGAATTTAGACCCTCTATATCCTTAGAAAGTGCTGAAACAATTTCATCTCTAGATCCTTCTTTCACACCCTTTGTTGAATGCCAAGTTATAGAAATAGGATCTGTTTCCAAAAGCCATGAATTCCCAACAACACCAACAAGCTCCCCATCAATGCTTGTATACTTAAAATCATCCAGAACAGTGACATCACTTTCACTTTTTGCCAAAAGCTGAAGATGGAGAGGATGTGCTAACAGTAGCAAATCACCTGACCCTTTCTTCTCCCACTTATACTCAACACTAAATGGTTCTCTGAGCACAGCATTACCTGACACAGGGTAAACAGAACTGAACTTGTCCAGAATAGCCTCGTGTTTCGAATCAGAATCCGGTAACAATGCTATCCGAATTATGCCAGAAAAGGCCTCAGAAGTGATCTCAGAAAGGTCATGACTCAAGTTGATTGGTGAGGAAGCATACAGGATCCATGTTTGACCATTGTTAAACTGAATGGTGAACTTGGTGAGGGAATCATTTGAAGAGAAGGAAAGAATGGCATGGTTGGTGGAGATGGAAAGAGGGGTTGGTTGTGTCACAGACAGAGTCAAATAGGGGCTTCCCCTTACAAGAAAAAACTGCAAATTGGAAGAAGGGATATCCAAGGTGACACCAAGATCACTATAGGAAGAAATTATGTGTCTCCCATTGAAACTTTGAATGATTTTTTGTTTAGAAGAAGTGATGGTGAGATCAGCATTGAAAACTTGGTATATGAAGGCAGAGTTAGAAGAGCGAGATGGATATGAAACAGAAAGGGATGAGTTTGAGGATTTGATGAGGTAAGGGTGAATGTATTCAGGTTGGTCTCCATTTTTTAGAACAAAGTTTTGGAAGAAAGAGTTTGTAGGGAGAGGATTGGAGACAAGGTTTGGAGAGAAAAAATTGGAGGGGTCAGGGAGGACAGTGGAATTAGCCTGTGGGAAGATAAAAGGATTGAACTTTTTGTTGTTAGTAGACATTGCAGCTGATAGAGGTGGCAATACAATGGCTAAATGGGGATTGTGGTGTTTATATTTATAATGTTTGAGGGATTGTGTTGTGTTGAGCGCAGTTCTTTCTTACCTTGATATTTTGTAGTTGTTTAGTATTTTATTTTCAATATTGACAGCTACTTTATCTATATACAACTTGATAAATTATCAAATTGTTATGAGTAGGATAGTGGGGTTTGAGTTTTATATCTTTGATGATGTATGATTGATTGCTGGATGGTTGTCTAGTTGGCTATATATTATTGGATGAGTAGATATATAAATTGGTCTCCAACAAAAACCACGGAGACCAATTTAGTACCTGAGAAATGAAATATACTAATTTAATCTTTAAGAATCTCAAATGTGGGTCAAATTAATCTCTGACAGTGACTAAAATGTCCCAAAAAATTATCCTAAAATGATTTATATGATCTATATTTGAGATTTTTAATGACTAAATTGATATTATTTTATTTCTCAGAGACTGAATTGATCTCCATAATTTTTGTCGGATAATAATTTGGAAATCTACTCTTATTGGATTTGTTAACTAAATTTTAAACAAGTTGATGGCCGCTTGAATGAGGTTTCAAGGTATGTACATGAAGGAAGGAAGGAAGGAAGGGTGGGAGTAAAGCGAATTGAATTATTCATTGAAGTTTAAGGGAAGGTTATTAGGGTACGTGAATGTGATCACATCAGGAAACAAAACTGAGGTTTCTCAATGGGAACAAAATACCAAAATCAGTAGTATCGCCTATCATATAATAAAATAAAAATATGATAAATATATATACAAGTCCTACTACACAGGAGTCTGATTAGAAGTGAAAGTTATTTATACACAACAAGTAAAACACATGATATTGTTGAAAAGGAACCTTAGCAGAATGTAATACGCAGTAGCTTTTCTTGTACGCAGTGAACGATACTAATATTGTCTTAATTCCTAAAGTTGATAATCCCAAGATGAATCAGGATTAGAGACCAATTTCCCTTTATAATGTCATTTACAAGTTACTGTCAAAGGTTCTTGCAAATAGACTTAAAAGTGTGCTTCCCAAGTGTATTTTTGCTGCCTTTGTTCCTGGCAGATCTATTCTTGGTAATGCTATGACCGCTTTTGAAATTACCCATTATTTGAAGCGCAAAACAAGAGGTAAATTGGGGGATATAGCTCTAAAAATTGATATGAGCAAAGCTTATAATAGAATTGATTGGGGTTATCTGAAGGCTATTATGGGCAAAATGGGTTTCTCTGAAAAATGGATAGGTTGGATTATGCAATTTGTGGAATCTGTCCAGTATTCTGTCCTTATTAATCAACATCATGTGGGCCTTATCATTCTTGGAAGAGGTCTTCGTAGAGGAGACCCTCTTTCACCATATCTATTCATCATTTGCTCTGAAGGGTTATCTTCCCTTATTCACCAAGCAGAAAGTAGAGGAGGTCTTCATGGAGTGAAGATTTGTAGAGGAGCTCCAATTATTACTCACCTTTTGTTTGCAGATGATTTTTTTTAAGGGCTAAGGATGAGGAAGCTCATGTGACGAAGGAGATTTTTAATACATATGAAGCTGCTTTTGGTCAACAAATTAATTTTCAGAAGTCTCAAGTTTTTATAGCAGAAATGTTTTCCCGGACTTGAGAGATTTGTTGGCTTCTATTTTGGAGGTTAATGTTTGTCATGGCACCGGAAAATATTTAGGGCTACCTTCTATGATAGGAAGAAGCAAGAAAGCCTTTTTTTTAATAGCAAAAGATATATAACAGAATAGGAATACTAGGGGTACTCCAACCCAATACAAAGTAGCAACCTCAGTACATCACCGGTGTCTGGTCAGACAAATAATAGTCAGGGTCACGGGCTACAGCAACCACGAGTCTAACACCTACCCATGCAACCAACGGGGTCTACAAACCACTCCTAGAATAGACACGGTCCGGATTTCCCCCGTGCTAAGAACCATCTCCACGATAAGGAGAAAACGCGATCCATCAGTTGGGAAAAATTTGGGACTCTACCTAAGAAGATACACCCATTTCGCAGATCCCATATGGCCCACTAGACCGTATGCCAGACTAGAGCCAATCCCGATTTACAGCGAGCCCTTGTCCCAACGGAACAAAACAAGTGAAACAGGTCGAATAAGTCACGAGGCAAGACAAATTCGTTGCCCAGCCATCTGAACACCGCATACCACACACTATAAGAAAACCTGCAACGAAGGAAGAGGTGGCTAGCCGACTCTTGGGCATCGCCGCAGAGGCCACACACGGAGGTAGAAGGATTAGAGATAACCCGCCTACGAAGTAAGTTTGTCCAAGTAGGGACCCTATCCAAAAGCAACTGCCATGAGAAGGCAATCACCTTAAATGGAGCCAGACTCTTCCAAACCTTACTAAGTACCTCAATGTGGTCCTCCGGAACCCGCAACACCGAAGGTGAAGCTGCCCTCAAGACCTCATAAGCTGAGCTGACAAGTTACCCACTTGATGGATGATGAGTCCACAACCAACGATTTGGCTCCCCTAATAGCGAGACAGAGGCTAAGCTATTGGCGAGCTCGACGACTAAGGCCTCCTCCCACACGAAAAAGCGCCTCCTCCAAGGGATCTCCCAAACCCATTGCACCTCTACCCACCTCCGATACTCCTGCACATAATATCTTCGGATACTGACACTGATAGGAGCCTAGGAAACTGATGCCCAAGTGGTAAATCCCCTAACCAGGTATCATGCCAAAAAGAAGTAGTACGCCTATCTCCTAACCATCTACGCACCCCATTCACAAACCAATGTTCCCCCTGGCCACCCAGAACCCCCACGACACAAATGTCCTTCCACCATACCGATGCCCAGGACGACATCCGCACCCCGACCATAGAGGATGAAGCAGAAACATTTGGCCCATACTTCATCACCATCACCTAACGCCAAAGCACATCCCCCTCCACTAGCAACCTCCACCTCCACTTCCCTAGTAGGCTGAGATTGACAACTTGAGGTCCCAGACACCAAGCCTACCTCCGTTTTTAGGCTTGCACACATCAGACCACTTCACCCATGGAATCTTGTTCCTCCCTGTCGCCCCGCCCTAAAGGAATTATCGCTGGCTTCGTACCACTTGTTTTCATACCTTCACTGGCATCTTCATGAAGGAGAGGAAGAAGATCGGGATACTACTCAACACTAAGTTGAGAAGCACAATTCTCCACCCAAGACTAACGCTCCGATTTCGTCACCCTCCCAATCTCCCTCGCAATACCTCCAACATTAGCTCCCAAGTACTCGCATGCCTAGGGCTTGCCCCTACTGGGAAACCAAGGTACCTAAAGGGGAGCGCCCCGGTCTTACAATGTAGGAAGCCTTCCTCCATCAAAATAAAGGAAGCATCAACATTTACCCCAATGATACTACTCTTTGCGAAGTTGACCTTTAGGCCTGATACTAACTCAAACCATCTGAGGATTGCCTTCATAGCCCAAAGATTCTCCACGCACGCTTCCCCAATAAACAGTGTATCTTCAGCATACTGCAGGTGGAAAACCTCCAGTTCAGCTTCCCCAACTCTGAAACCTCTAAAGAGATTGCGAGATACCGCTTTCCGCGTAAGACCACCCAATCCGTCCACAACTAGAAGGAAAAGAAAGGGTGCTAGTGGATCCCCCTATTTCAACCCCCGCTTAATATTTTCCTCCTCTGTAGGGCTACCATTCACCAATACCGATAGTCTTCCAGAAAAAACACATGCCCGTATCCAAGCTCTCCATCTATGATCAAAACCAAACCTCCCCATCATGTAATCCAAAAATCCCCAATTCACCGAGTCATATGCCTTTTCGAAATCCACTTTCAAAATCAAACAATCCTTCCCTTTTTCTTTGCAAAATCAACCACCTCATTCACCACAAGAACACCATCTACCAAGTGTCTTCCTTTGATGAATGCCGACTGATTAGGAGAAATGATAGAGCCAATTACCTTACCTAACCTCGTAGCCAATACTTTCGCCACCAATTTGTACAAGCAATCGAGCAAAGAAATAGGTCTAAATTCTCCTTATGAAAATGGGCTTGCAACCTTAGGAATAAGTGCCAAGAAATACAAGGAGAAACATCTCGGGAGTTTAGCATTAGAGAAGAACTCCTCCAGTAAAATCCCCACCTCCGAGCGAAGCAACGACTAGAAGGACTTAATAAAGGTGAAGTTAAATACATCCGGCCCCGGACTCTTGTTGCCATCACATGCCACGACCTCATCCAGCTCAGTAATGGAGAAAGGGGCAGATAAAGAAGCCACATCGGCCTCCGAGAGAACGGGGAACGCTACCCTATCAAGCCTAGGTCTGTCCCACTCCTCCTCAGATAAGTGATTAGTGAAGAAACGAGTAACCTCCAAACGGACCCCTGCCACATCCTCCACCCATGAATCCCCAACCCTCAGAGCCAATATTTGGTTCCTTCTCTCACATTATTCAACTTCATTAAGGATAGGGTCTAGAGGAAAATTAATTCTTGGAGTGGTCAGGCTCTTTCAAGAGCAGTAAGGAAGGTAATGATTGAAGCTGTTTTGCAAGCAATTCCCATTTATTTAATGAGCATTTTTCTCATTCCTTCTTCTCTTGTGGATGAATTGCAAAAAATGATGAATTCTTTCTGGTGGAGTTCTGCTAGAAGAGACTCTCGAGGGATTAATTGGCTCTCTTGGGACAAATTATCCATGAAGAAAAATAGTGGTGGTATGGGTTTTCGTAATCTTTATGTTTTTAACCTTTCCCTTCTAGGTAAACAAACATGGAGGTTAATGAATCAACCCAATAATATTGTTGCAAGGTTATTTAAGGTCAAATATTTTCCTCATTCTAATTTTTTGGATGCATCTCTTGGAAATAGTTCTAGTTATGTTTGGCGTAGTATTTGGTCATCAAAACCTCTTATTCTTACTAATGCAAGATGGACTATTGGAAGAGGTAATACGATTAATGTTTGGAAGGATTGTTGGACTAGAAATAGTACTCAATTAAGGATACGGTGGCTCAAGAGGATGTTAAATGTATGTTTTCTTTACCATTATTTGATTCGGTGCAGAATGATACTTTGACTTGGTGGCCTAATGAGCGGGGCTATTATTAGGTGCGGCATATAATGTGTGCCTTGATAAAATGCTTGATACAAGTCATTTGGTAGTGGAGGGTGATTGGCCTACTCTTTGGAACTTGAAAATTCCCCCAAAGGTAAAATCTTTTCTGTGGCGGTCTTGTAGGGGTGTTCTTCCAACAAAAATGGGTCTTATTGATAAGGGTGCTAGTTGTGGTATTATTTGTCCTTGTTGCGATGTTGAGCCTGAAAATACTTTTCATGCTTTTGTCACTTGTAGTAAAGGGGAGGATGTGTGGCGAAAATACGGATTTTTCTTAAAAATGCAAAGTTTAATCCAAGATGCTAATAATTTCAGAGATTTTTTCTTCAAAATGTTGCATAACCTGAATAATGAGAGAAGGTTGTTTTGGGTAATGATTTATTTTGTGGAGTCTTTGGGAAATAAGAAATAAAAAAGTTTGGGATAATATGGATGAATCTACCAATGTTGTTTTGTCTGTGCTAGTTCTTTTTTACAAGATTGGCAAAGATCACAATTTTTTAATTATGGGCATCTTGAAGAATTATCCACGTCCATTAACACAAAATGGGAAAAACCACCTCTTGGTATGATTAATTGTAACATTAATGCTTTTTTGATAGTATCGTGTGTAGAGTGAGGATTGGTATTTGTTTTCGAGACTCAAATGGAAACTTCCTCTATGCTAAGACTATTTCTAAGGAGCCTCTTATAATGTGGAGGAAGGGGAAGCGTTTGGTCTTTTCAAAGCTTGTCTTTGGGCCAAGGAGTTGAATTATCATAATATCATTTTTGAAGTTGATTCTAAGCTAGTTGCTAATAACATCAATTTTTCATTCGAGGATGTCACGGAGTTTGACTCTATTATTAACAAGTGTAAATAGGTGTTAACTTTTTTTCATAACTCTCAAGTTAAGTTTGTAAAAAGAGAAGCAAACATGGCTGCTCATAAGTTATCTAGGGTGGCCATGTCTAATGCTAGCTCTCATGTTTACTTCAATATTCCTCCTTGTATTGAGACATCAATTATATATGAAATGCAATGATTTTGTTTTCGTTAAAAAAATATAAAAGCTTTTCTTGTATTCCATGGAGGAGAGTATTCCACTATCAAGAAGAAAAAAAAATGTGACACATGACAACACATAATTATACACATCATTGAATTGAAAAAAAGCAATTAATTTAAGACAAAGTATATAATAATCTTTCATAATCATCTATTCTATTATAATAAATAAAAACAGAGTCGCGGAACAATTAATTGACAGCTAATCTCTTCATATGCCACATAATTCTATTTTTGTCACGTCATTAAAATGCTGAGGTATCATCATGGAAAACACATTCATCACTTTCTTCTCTATACCTCCTTCAATTGCACCTCTCTCGCTTTGATTCCTCACATTTCCACCTTAAACGGTAACATTAAAATATTATAACTCCCATTAAACATTAAAATTTTCATAAATCCCTCTTTGACAAAAAATCTATTCTTATGTTGGTAAACATATTTTCTCGGTACATGATACATTTTTTTGTTGAGCATCTTATTATTTTAATACAATTTTTCTGTTACTATAGATGACTTTTCTAGTTTGGTGTCCATGTTAGGTTTTATCATCATTGTTAAGTACGTGGACACAATCATATAACAGTTAAATAAATTTCTAGACATATTATGGTGGATATATGTAAAAGTTAAAAATAAAAAACTTATATTTAAATTATATATTGCTTCGATAGTGAAAAAAAAATCATGAACACTTTTTAAAATATATATCCCAAGTTATTGGGATTATTCCTATTTTTTTGTCTAAGTTATTATTTTTTTTTGTAAATATAAATTTTATTATATTATTTCCATTAGGATTGCTCACTTAGGATTACTCACCGTAAAAGTTATCTATATCAACAAACTTTCAATCAAATTAATACTTTGCAATCAAGTTCTAAAATATGTATATATTTGTATTCACTACTTATGTTTGACAAGATTAAGGATAAAAAAAATCTATTTACCTTCTTGTATATCTTGTAGAAGAAATACATTCAATTCGCGATGATCGCAATGATCATATCAAATTTTTGACTTCAAATTTTTAATAGTCACTTCTAAAGTCATTAAGACAACATGCACTTTGTTGTTTCAACTCTAGACAAGCAACATCTATTATCATCATTTATCGAAATTTCTAAACTTCGTTTATAGACAGTAACAACCCATCAATTTGTTATTCAATTCAAAGCTTTTTAACATATAGCATTCCCAAATAAATAGGTATTTATTTCCCATTAATATAATTTTAAATAGTATGATGAAACTTCCTCAACGTATTTTTCCTACCCTACACTAAGCCTGAAGGTTTTGTTTATTAACATTTATAATGTGCCACGTTACTCATATTTAAATATTATATTACTCTTCTATAAACAAAACAAAAAAGTACATTACCCAATTCAAAAGTAAGCTACAGATATGTATATTTTATTACTGCTACCAATTCAAATATTTTAGTTATCTAAAAAGTATTTAATTTTTTTTATCTACATTCCATAATGAATAGTTGCGTGTTTACATTCTTTATTTATAGCTATTTTTTCTTAACATATTGCAACATATTGTTTATATCTATATTCAATACAACTCATTACATCTAATTAAAATCTAATGTCTTAAATACATTTAAAAAATTAAAATATAACTTATAACTCAATACACTCTAAATAAAATATTATAACTTAACTAAATGCCAAAAGTCAATGACCTCAAATCGACAAATTTACAAACTTTTTCAAAATCTACACAAAAAGAAACACCACCAATAAACCAAAATACACACATTTTAGACTCACTCACAAACCTAGCATTTGTTAATCTTAAAAAACCCTCCAAAATAAAATTAATCATAATGAAGACTATTTTATACAAATTCTAAACGAGGTAAAAAATACAAAAAAATAAAAAATTAAATTGATTGCATCAATATCAAAAGCTCAATAATATTGACAAAAAATGTAACATACTTATTTAAATTTACCAATTTTAAAACACTCATCTTCTAATTATGATTTTTCTACTGGATCTTCTAATTATGCTTTAAAAAATATTTTCATCTCGTTTTTCATGCTTCTATGTTCAAATTTTTAAATTATTATTATATTTAAAACACTTAATATATCACTTTTATATATAAAAAATTAAAAAAACTATACTACACTCGCGCATTGCGCAGGTCTCAATCTAATTTCCTCATGTAGGTGCATATTGTCCCTGAGCAACAACTGTAAATCCTGCTTAAGTGTTGAGTTGCACCTAGTCTCAAGAGAACAGAGAAAGTTAATATGTTGCATATTTTATTTTACTTTTTTTTTTTTTTTTCCAAATTTGCTGCAAAACAAGTCTGCACAATTTATGTCCTATCAGAACAAAGAAAACCATTTAACGTGAAGATTAGCACAAACCGGCACAGGCAAACACTGTTAAAATAAATCCTAACCAAAAAGCTGCAAGAAAAAAAAGACAAGGGTTCAAGCAAAGTTTATGTTGGGCACTAAATACTAATTCATGAGACATGATTCAAGGATCATAAGATTAACTATGCTCAGAAGACAGGTTTTCCAGAGAAGTCTTGAGATAAAATTTCAAAGCTACTATCCCAAAATTAGCAACCCAAGCCAACACAAATACACACTACAGCAATGCAGAATTATAATTATGCTTTCCATGATCTAATTAGTGTTTCATTTTGATATTAGAGATGAAAAACTACCAAGAAGAGCAACACAAAATAGGGCCCACTAGAAAACTAATCAGTTACACCAGATTTACATGTATATTGAATCTCAATTTTCAAGGTTGTTGCACAGACATAAGCCAACATCTGCCACCTTAGTCAGACCATTTTTTTCTTGCAGCCCATTTACTGCAACATCCTAATGTACTGCTGACTATACAATACTTCACTTCCACTCTCAACATCCCAGAGCTTGTTTAGTATTTTTCCGGACTGGGCCGAGGATCAAAGGCCCATTGCAAAGGCCCACCTAGGAAGAGTATGATACAAGCCGAACCAAAGAAACACAAAAGTCCACGTCAGCATAATGAAACGTCACAGAGATTGAGATCGGCAACCGACCATTTAGATGAACCTATCAACCCAAGTCGTAGATTGAGCGACATCACACGGATTGTGACCTCCCACGAATCGCAATCAGAGCTGATCCTGCAATCAACAACCAGGCGCACATCACACCGCGATCAACGCCGCGATGTGCTTCACTTCTGTTGCAGCTCAACAGATCACCTGCCAACACTATGAGGCAGATCTCCTATATAAAGCACTCCCTCGAGTGCTCAAGTATATTTCTCTAATCTCGGCTACTTCACCATTTGTTGACATACTGACTTGGGCTTCAGAATCTCTGCAAGTACACCACCCACTATCGCTGCTGCATCATTGCCTATTCCGACTACTGTCTCGGCCAATTCGGATTCCCCCTCGAGGTTCACTCCGGTTCAAGTATTAATGATAATATATTGTCATTTTAAACAAGTGTTTTTCTTAAAAAAAAAAAAATATTTTGATTGGCATCTATTTCTTGATGCCTGGTATCAATGATTTTCTTTCCCTTTTCAAATGTGGATCAAAAGGCCTCCAGATTCTGATTTAAGAAAAACAAATAATAATTTTCATATATGAAACGGAGGAAGTAGTCGTATCAATAACATTTTATATGCCTGTATAATATAAATTCTAATTGAGGAAGTAACATAATAAAAGTAATCAAACTCAATCTAAAACATTGGAGTAAGCTCAATTATGTTCAACATATTATGTCAAAAAAGTAATAGTAATCAATGAAAAAAAGAAAAAAAAAAATAGCAAGCTATTGCTCACTACATCAATATAAATTTGTGCAAGTTATCCCTTACATGCTGACGGAATTTGCAGATGATTCCTCAACCTAACAAATTACTATATCCATAATAATAAATAAAAGAATATGGTAGGAACCGACACTTACGTAACATACATAAATTTCACCTTTTTTTTTTTTTTGGAATTAAGGAGTGATATCCTGAAAAATATTTATATGATTCTGCAAATCATAAAGACTTATTAAAGGAATATATGGAAATGACTAAAGTACAGAACCAATGAAGATCCCACTCTCAAGTACCTTTCGAGCTCAAGTAATCATTACTTGTTCTGCATTTTCTTCATGGTATTTACCAATTTTTGCTTCAATAGCTGAAACACCTAATCCTTCAAATTAGTTAAATGCTCCAAAAGGGAGAAAGGGTAACAAAATAATCAAATAAAGAAAAAATTATCAAGTCAAACACGTGTAGACAGGATAATAGAAGTTTACTATTGTCCTCTAATTCCTCCAAATAATCATTGTAGTCTCTCAAAGATGGGAAATCTTCTTCACGTTTATTGAAGCTACAAATGTACAGTTATATAAGAAGAAATGGATAAATTTGATATGACATGTCCCTACAAAATTAGAACTTAGCCTTAGCTGAAAGAGAAAAGAAATAGCTTTTGCATTTCATTTTATTCTTACACTTTCCATGAAATATAAATAACCAAAAACAAGAAGGCAATTAGAATGAAAATCAAAATCTTTATTTATGGTAATTGTGATCTCTAGACTTCTCCTTTTCTTCTTCATAGTTACTCATTATCATCATTTTCAAACTCTGTAGCAGTGTCAGGCCTTTACTTTCGCGAAGCATTGTTATCGGAGTTCAACAATTCAACTTCCTCTGGTAATAAGGCATAATATCCCATGTCATGACCAAATTTCACTGACTTTCTTGGAAATAAATACTATAACTTGATTTTTTTTTTTTGGTACCAAAGTTTTGAACTGGGCTTAATGCTTCAAAATACGATTACTTGTCCATGGACATGGACAATACAGATATTTTTCCACTCACATGCTTTATCTCATGAACATGGACAAAATTCCTTGAAATTCAAGAAATGCAATATCTAGCAGTTATGAAGTTACATAAATTCACTTCAAATTATGAGGCAGTGCAAAATATTTAAAAATTTGATTAATTAAATATAAAAAAATTAGAAATTAGAAATTCAAGAAAAATGAAAATGATATATTCAAGCACATCCTTTTTTTATAAAAAGGACCTAAAAACCAATACACAAGACAGGAGTTGCACATATTTAAAAGTTACACCAAGAAAGATGACTTACAAATCTATACAATATATTATAAGTAGAAAATTAAGATGATGGTTTAATAGAAAGGAAAATAAGGCAGAAAATCACCCTCCAAAGACACTTGCATGTGTCAGATGGAGCAAATGTCTCTATTATATTGGTAAAGACATTGCAGTATATCAGTGTCTCCAGTGAAGCTTTACCTACCAAATATGGAGAAAAAGGACATCTTCTCAGTTGGAATTCAGCCTGTGCAAGTTATGAATTGATTTTAGTGTTTTTCCCAACAAATATGCTTTTTAATCCACCAATATTTCATAATAAGCAATAAATAAATCATTCCCTGTTGTAACAAACTAGGAGACACTAAAGACTTTTACCTTTTAGTCATGGACTTTGAGTCTCCTTTTCATTCTGGCTGTGGAAACTGCTATTGTCACATGTATCCAATCATTCATTTTGTTGAAGAACTCGAAAAAGGAATGTCTCCAAGATGGTTTTGTAACTAAAGTTCCACAAACCCCCCAAAATCCAACACAAAATCCTAGCCCCAAGCTAATGTAAAACCCAAAGGTTATGAGCTCATCTTCATCTTCATATTTTCCATCTTTGTCAGGGTTTCTAGATGGTGAAATCACATCCCATGGGCAATGGTTTGTTAGTGGGGGGGCCACAAAGTCCATTATTCCCTTCATATGTAGTGACATCAAATGATTGTAGTTGAGTGCTCATTGGAATTTTCCCTGACAAGTTGTTGCATGACAAGTTCATGTAATTAAGAAAAGTCAAATTTGAAAAGCTTGTTGGCATTCTACCACTAAGATGGTTTCTTGACAAGTCGAGTGATTCTAGCATTTCCATTTGACCAATGTTGTTGGGAATGGATCCTTTGAGATGATTTCGTGAAATATTTAAGCTAGCTAATGCCACAAGTTTTGCTATGTTTTGTGGTACCACTCCTGTTAAGTGGTTGCAAGAAAGATCAATGGTTGTCAAGAATTGAAGATTTTTCCCATATTCTCTATTTGCTCCTTTCCATGCAAATATTGCTTTGTTAGCAAACGAGCCAATTTCATTTTCATTTTCATAGATAGTTCCAAATGTGAGATAGCCAATGTCTTTTCTTGGAAACATCATATTTGATAAGGCCCCAAAACCAGTTAGGAAACGAATCTGAAATACCACATTTAGAGACATGTAGTGTCCAAAGTTTCTCTTGATACTTGAGCCATGTTGGAAATTTAGGACCCAAATTGCATGATGATGCAAATAATGCAACCAATTGGAAAGGTGCAACCCATTTTGAACTCAATTAAGTTGAATGAAAGCGAATTTTCAGCCACATCCAAAACTTGTGAACTTGATAGGTTTGAATTTGATAGATGTGATTCCCTAATGACACCATCCAACTTATTCGAAGAGAGAGACAACCTCCAAAGACTATAAGATTGACCAATAGAATATGGAAGTGTGCCCTTCAATTGATTATGGGAAAGATCCGGTTCTTCCAAAGAGGCAAGTTTGGTTACCTCAAATAATGAAAATGATCCACTCAATTGGTTGAAACTAATGTCCAGGTGCGCAAGGTAAGGAAAGTGACCAAATGATTGTGGTAATGGTCCAACAATATTTGTATTTCGAAGAGATAATGTCTTCAAGGGTGATATCCAAGAAAAATCAGGAAGTGACCCACTACTGAATGGGTTATCACTTAGATCCAACCACTCTAAACCATTTTGTGCACAACACAAGTGTAGTATGTTGTCATTAAGTTGGCCAGACAATTTGTTGTAACTCAACTGTAACTCTTTGAGTTGACACAAATTTGTTATATACCCATTTTGTTTTTTTTATTTTTAAAAAAGGCAAATACTTCTTGAATAGTGCAGTATAAAGTTAACGAACATCATGGATCTGTATAAGCTGGAGCAAAAATTTCTTTGTTAAGAGCAGAGTAAAACCTTCTTTGTGGCATCCCATCCTCAAATGTAATATCAAAGATTCAACATTTAATTTCTACTCTCGACATCCTAGAACATGATAATTAATAACCCCTCCGAAATGAAATATAAGAAAAAAAAGTACGTTCAATTTTTATTAACAACTACAAGTGTTTTTCATTTAAAAGATATGATTGGTATTCACTTATTTATTTGGGGTTTCAATAATTTATAATTTATTTCTTGTCAAATGTAGATAAAAATTAAGCCACCATATTTTGTTTTTAGGAAAAACAAATAATGATTTTCACAAAATAGAGGAAACAGTATTTTCCATATACATCCTTCCAAAATATAAATGCTGTTAAAGGAAGTAACGTGATTTTTTTTTTTGACGGCAAAGGAAGTAACATGATAAAACTGAATAAATTCAATCTCAAATAATAGGCCAGGCTCAACCAAGAAAAAGTAATCGTTATCAGTTGGTAATAGAAATAGCAATGTAATAATGCTCACGGTAACATTTATCAGTTTGGGTACGTTGCCCCTTAATTACTTGTTGCCACAACTGCAGCTAATTCTTCAGCCCGTTTAATTATTATCGGCACAATTGCACATCTGTATATTATAATAGTAATATATAAAAACAGAGTCGCGCAACAGTTAATTGACACATAATCTCTTCTTATGTCATATAATTCTGATTTTGCAATGTTATTAAAATGTTGAGGTGTTATCATAGAAAACACATTCATCCATTTCTTCTCTAGACCTCTTTCAGTTGCATCACTACTACAAAACTGCCTTTTGGAACAGGTATTTTAAATCGGTTGTGTTAAACAACCGATTTAAAAAGAAATGCGGTGGCATTTTTGTAATTAAAATGAAGTTATAACACTGCGCTCGGGATTTCAAATCGGTCGTTTATCGCAACAGATGTGAAAATATTTCACGCACGGGATTTCAAATCTGTCCTTTAATCTGACCGATTTAAAAGCACTATTTTAAAGCTGCCACTTACTCACCCGATTTAGAAGACCGGTTTAAACATTTCTAGGTTTTTGCTTTTCCCTCTCATACGACAGTGAACTCCTTCCTACGTTTTTTCTTTTCACTCTCACGCCTCCATCTTGGTGAGAATCCCTGCTTCCTCTCCGCTCCTCCACCATTGTCGTCGTCCCTCCATCTTCAAGCTCGCTTAGGCCTCTGCTCGCGTAGGCCTCCATCTTCAAGCTCGCGTCTCGTTCTGCTTCGTCTCTGCTTGAACGCTCGAACAAAAGGTGCCTCCGTCCTGCTCGCCGTTCTCCTTCAAGACGACGCCGACGCTGTTCGCCGTTCGTTCTGCTTCAAGAAGCCGCCGCCGCGTTCGTCCTCTGTTCTTCAGCGAATGAAAACTTCATTTTATTGATCAACTGATTACTACAAAGCTACTCACTGCTATATATACAGCTCACATATAAAGGGAAAATAAGACTTAATTGACTTAACTGAATGACTAATCTCTAACCGCCAACTAACAACTGAACGGAATTAGTTAAATAACTTTTTGAGTGACTCTAATGTAGTCTTCTGTTGTTTGGCCGATGGAGCAGTTTGGATAGTTAGTTTTTTGAATTTATATTGTGTTTAACTTGCGCTTTGGCCTATTGTTGGTTGGGTGAATTACCGAGATATGCCTTTGCAGCTCAGGTGTTATATTTCACGACTTTGCGGTTTGCTCTTTGGTGAGTTCCCGCATCTTTCAACTTGTTACTTATCACTCTTCAATGATTTCTTCATTTCATCTCGTATTTGTTCCAAAATTAATGAATAAGTATCATTGGTTGATAGTACTGAGAGATAGGCAAGGCATGCAGTATAAATTATGAAAGGTTCTTATTGGGTAATACTTGGTTCATATATACTGGAATCTAGATCTTTATATCTTCCGGAAAGTTATTTATTCCTATAGCTTAGAAGTTTTTAGGAAGCATATTCTTCAAATGAAGTTTTTAGGAAGCATATTCTTCTGGAGTCTGATCAAATGATGTCAGTACATCACTAAGCCTCTAAAATTTTCATTTGAGCATGAAGCTTTTTTTTTTTTGTTGACTAAAATTTGAGCATGAAGTTAAAACGCCTAAATAGGTTTTTAATGAAGGCATTGTGCAATGCACACTGATTGCTTTGGTTTTCTACATATTCCTCACTTGAGTAAAAGTTGTCAATATACAATGTGGAAACATTTTGTCTTGTTGAATTGCACTGTTAACTGGTGGTATATATTGATAACGCATTAGCAATACTGAATTGCACGATTCTAACTTTTTTTATCTTGTATT
Organism: Calophaca sinica; assembly: GCA_037113605.1. Taxonomy (NCBI): domain Eukaryota; kingdom Viridiplantae; phylum Streptophyta; class Magnoliopsida; order Fabales; family Fabaceae; genus Calophaca; species Calophaca sinica. The sequence continues at coordinate 17,231,507 of CM073737.1, forward strand.
TGGTTAGATTATGCGTCCTTCAACTTACTCATTTGTATCTAATTAGTATTAGTATAAGATTTTACTACGGTCAAATGAAAGAGAAAAGATAGATGAAGAGACTCCATCTCAACCCAAGGATCTAAATATTTTAATAGAGTGGCTATGAATTTGATTGCATGTTTTCTTGCTCCTATGGGTGTATGGAGCAAGACTGTTTATTGTTGATTCTTGGCACCCATTGAAATTTTGTTAGAAATAGTTGTGAATTTCAACTAGGTAGACGATAACAAGTTATGGTGGCGTTCACTCAAGTGTGTATTTTTTCAAAACGTAGTTATGGATCGTAGTTGGATGCAACAAAATCGATTGAGTGAAGAGTATGAGAAGGGAGTAGAAGAGTTTCTGAATTTTGCTCAAACGAAGCTTCCTAAAAGTGGCGGAACATTTTCTTGTCCGTGTGTTATTTGTGTGAACCAGACACCACAAATAGTCGACAAAATACGGGAACATCTAATTGTTTATGGGATTTGCAGCAGTTATACAACATGGACATGGCATGGTGAGAAGAAGGAAATGTCAAGTGTGTCTGAAGGAAAGAAAGCTGAAGTAGAAATAGATGATCGGTTAAAAGACATGATCCGTGATATTGGACATGAGTCTTTTAAACGAGCCCATGTTTATGAATCCTTGACAAAAGACAATGAAGAGGCTTTGTATAAGGGGTGCACAAAATTCACACGGTTGTCTGCCGTGTTGAGATTGTTTAATCTGAAGGCAATAAATGGGTGGACTAACAAGAGCTTCACCAACTTACTCGAGTTATTGAAAGATATGCTTCCAGAGGGTAACACATTGCCAAACCGTGCGTATGATGCGAAGAAGATTTTGTGTCCGATGGGTGTGGAGTATAGGAAAATACACGCATGCCCCAAAGACTGCATATTGTACCGAAAAGAGTTTGAAAATGTTCACAAGTGCCCCATTTGTGGGCTATCACGCACCAAGGTGAAGGACGACATTGACAGTTGCGATGATGAGAGCACAAAGGGTGCGCCTGCAAAAGTTTTATGGTATCTTCCAATAATTCTAAGATTGAAGCGACTGTTTGCCAATGAAAAAGACGCAAAGAGTATTAGATGGCATGTGGATGAGAGGAAGTGTGACGGACAACTTCGCCATCTTGCCGATTCTTTGCAATGGAAGAAAATTGATACTCTGTTTCCAGATTTCGACAATGAACCAAGAAACATTAGGCTTGGGCTTGCTTCTGATGGAATGAATTCGTATGGTAACTTAAGTAGCAACCACAGTTCATGGCCTGTTGTGTTGGTAGTTTACAACCTTTCTCCTTGGTTGTGCATGAAATGCAAATACATGATGTTATCCATGATGATTTCGGGCCCGAAACAACCTGGAAATGACATAGATGTTTTCCTAAGTCCCCTGATTGAAGACTTGAGGAAATTGTGGGATGAGGGCGTTGATGTGTTCGATGCATATTCCAATGAAAATTTCAAGTTGTGTGCCATGTTATTTTGCACGATCAATGACTTTCCAGCATATGGAAACTTGTCCGGATATAGTGTTAAGGGGCATAGTGCGTGCCCTGTATGTGAAAAAGGCACCTGCTACAATCAATCGAAACATGGAAGAAAAAGCGTGTACCTTGGGCATCGTAGATTTCTTCGACGTGATCACCGTATCGTAGGTTGAAAAAGCTTTCCAACGGATGTCGTGAAAATGGTGTAGCTCTTGCTTTAACAGGGAAGAAGTGTATCAACGAGTGAAGGACATCAAAGTCATATTTGGCAAGAAAGCGAAACAAAAGCAGTCCACCGTGAAAAATATATGGAAGAAGAGTGCGTGTTCTTCGATCTTCCATACTGGTCCAGTCTTGATGTAAGACACTGTATTGATGTCATGCATGTGGAGAAAAACGTGTGTGATAGTGTAATTGGTACTCTTCTCAACATTCAGGGCAAGACAAAGGATAGTGTAAATGCTCGTCTAGATATGGTTGCAATGGGTATAAGACATAAATTAGCTCCAGAGCCAAGAGGTAGTGCCACATATCTGCCCCCAACATGCCATACTTTGTCAAAACAAGAGAAAAGAAGTTTTTGCGAGTGTCTTCGTGGAATTAAAGTGCCACAGGGTTACTCTTCGAATGTTAAAAACCTAATCTCACTGAAAGACCTCAAAGTAGTTGGCTTAAAGTCTCATGACTGTCATGTATTGATGCAACAATTACTTGTAGTGGCTATCCGCGGCATCTTGCCAAAAGAAGTCCGACATGCCATAACTAGATTGTGTTTATTCTTCAATGCTATATGTGCCAAAGTCATTGACCCTACGAAGTTGGACGACTTGGAAAATGAAATTTGCTATTATATTGTGTCTATTGGAGATGTACTTTCCTCCATCATTCTTTGACATCATGGTCCATTTAATTGTTCATATAGTGCGGGAGATTAGATTGTGTGGCCCCGTTTATTTAAGGTGGATGTACCCAGTGGAGCGATATATGAAGATCTTGAAAGGGTATGTTAAGAATCAATACCGCCTCGAAGCATCCATTGTTGAAAGATACATCACAGAAGAAGCCATTGAGTTTTGTACAGACTACTTGTCAGAAGTGGAACCTGTAGGGATTCCTAAGACTCGTCATGTTGGAAGATATGAAGGTAAGGGTACACGAGGGTTAACCGTTAAGAGCATGAGTCGTGTGGAGGTGCTTCAAGCACATCTGTATATATTGAATAACAATCTTTGAGGTTATACCTTACTTAGAAGCTCACAAAAGAATTGTCAAGGCGAATAACCCTCGAATGAACGAAAAAAGTGTGTTGAGAGAGCATAACAAGACATTCCTAACTTGGTTCAAAGCACAGGTTATGAAGGAATATGATACTGCTTCTGATACATTACGTAGGCTAGCACATGAACCTAGTTTTAATGTCTTGTGTTGGAGTGGGTACGATATAAACAATATTTCCTTTTACACAAAGTCACAGGATGACAAGAGTACCGTTCAAAATAGTTGGGTTATGGTAATGGCTTCTTCAATGCATTTCTCTAGTTCAAGGGATAAAAACCCTATTCTTGCATCCATAGCTTACTTTGGGGTAATTGAAGAGATTTGGGAGTTGGATTATTGCAAATTTAAGGTGCCTGTTTTTAAATGTAAGTGGGTTAACAGTAACAGTGGAGTAACAACCGATGAAATGGGTTTTACATTAGTGGACTTTGACAAAGTAGGTTACAAGGACGAGCCTTTCATCATGGCTGAACAAGCAAAACAAGTTTTTTATGTCAATGATCCTTCTAGAAAAAATTGGTTAGTGGTCCTACAAGGAAAAAACATTCATGATAATAATGAAAATGAAGATTCAACCCTTAATATTTCTGAGACTCCTTCCTTCACAACACGAATTCCTACTTTCATTGACGAAAGGGATGTGGACGATGTACGTGCCACTCGTGGTGATCATAATGAAGGAATATGGGAGAACATCTGTATTTCACCCATGGAATAAATTTAAAGGTTAATACCTGTTTGTTATTGACATTGATTGTGCTTATTTTGTTTTGTATTTAAATTTAAAGGTTATATTATGCTTTGTCCTATATTATTGTTTCTGACATTTATCTTCTGTCCTCTAAACAGATATCATGGCTGATCCTGTAGATAGTACGACATCTACAAAAAAGAAGACTAGATCAGCCACTTCTTGTCAAGAGTTGACTTCTAGACGTCCGACTGGATATAGGTACCCAATTGCGTTTGATGGGGAGATAGGCCAACCTACAGGGGACTATGTAACTAAGTTCAAGACATTTGTGGCTATGTTGGCTAGAAACAAGGTTAGCATATTGGTAAATGAATGGGAGAACGTGGATGGCGGCACAAAAGACTGCATTTGGCAGGATGTGACGGTAATACCTCTTTTTACAAATTCCTTTAATTTCTTATACCATTTAACTAAATCTGTTTATTACTAATACCATTTTATTGTCTATTTAAGGAAACATTTGATGTTGATCCTGGCGATAAAGGGCTTAGGAAGAGATGGCTATCTTATGCTGCTGATCGTTGGAAGTCACACAAGACTATGCTCACCAGGACTTATGTTTTTGGCCCTGGTGACAACGACGGATTTAAAACCCCATGTAATAAGTATAAATCCATTTCAGAAGAAACATGGGAGTTGTTTGTGAAGAGTCGACATGAGCCCGAGTTTTTGGTTAGTACTTTTTCTTAATTTCTCATGTTAATTGATTTTACGTTTAGCTAATTTATATGTACGTTATTTGTAACAGGAGAAAAGAGCAAAGGGGAAAAAAACCAGGCCAAGAACAAGTACTACCACATAACTTCTCGTGGTGGTTATGCATATTTGAAGGCCACCTGGAAGGAGAATAAGTTGAAGGAAATGCGAGAAGAGAGTGGCAATATCTTTGTTGACGGTGGATGATGTTGATTCTCCACCACGTCACGAGCAATGGAAGTTGGCGAATAAAGCCAACCTGAGGGTATATAAATGAGAGGCGACCCACTGTTGCCTCAAAAATTGTAAGTAACACTTTCAATATATCATTTTTAGTGTAATGCCTTACATAACATTGACTTATACCATATATGTTGGCAGGATGACCTTGTGGATCAGGCCACTCAAGGAACTTTTGTTCCTGATACACGTATGGATATCCTGAGTACTGCCATTGGGACACCTGATCACGGTGGCCGTCCCCACGTTGCCCTTTTTGGTGTTGGCCGGAAGACATATTATGGAAATGCTGCACCTCGTGGCAAAACAAAAGCCTATGCGGAGATGGAGTCCTTCAAGGCAGTGATGATGCAGCAGTTTGAGGAGACCTTCAATAAGAGGGTAGATAAGGCGGTAGCTGAGGTATGTATAATATGTTACAATATAAAATAAGCAGTTAATTTAACCAGATTTAGAAATATATTAATTTATAAAATTTCATTTACAGAGACTTGCATCTCAGGGTTGCGTAAATCAACCCGCAGCCATCAACATGCAAGAGTTACAGGAGACAGTTAGTCAGAGGATAAAGAAGACAGTAGCTGAGGTATGTATAAAATGCTACAATATAAATACAGTAGTTTAAGTAAATTTGCGAAGGCTATTCATTTATAAAATTTCATTTTGCAGAGACTTGCAAATATGGCTTGTGCAAGTCAACCCTCATCTGACCAGCCCAATTCTATGAAGACTCCTATGCGTGAAAGCGCTAAGGACAGTTGCTCACCGTCTCAACCGGGGATGCCAATCCCCATTAATTGGTTGAGAGAGTTATCTGCCATGTTATATGACTTTAGCGGCAAGTCACAGGGGCTACTGATAGATTATGACCCCGAGTCCATCGAACATTACTGGATTGGTGAGAAGGAGATAACCGACATTACTGTGGGTGGACGTTGGCTTGAATTATGCCACTTGGCATTTTGGGGCTCGTAAGTATATGTCAATCTAAGTTTATATTATAAGCATGCTTAAATCATTTGTAATATTAATTAACGTGTTTTTCAATATATTAGGTACTGTTGGCGCCAATGTAAGGATAGGGGCTATGATGATAGGTACGGAATTTTTTCGCCTTACCAGATTGGTTCTTTATGTCCCAAGTCTGCTCCCAAAAAATTAGAGGAAATTCGAGCATACATCTAGAACAAGATGTGGGAAGAGAATAAACAATGTTATTTAGCACCATACTGCTATAAGTAAGTTCATTTACGTGTGTTTATATAGTTTTCTTTTGTTTGTCTGTTTCTTCATACCATTATTGTTGTCCAATATTGCAGTGAACATTGGCAGTTGGCCGTCATTTGTCCTGAAGACCACGTTGTTGTCTGGTTGTGCTCCCTGGGTTATCGGCCTAATCAAACCATTGTAGAAAGAATTAATAAGTAAGATTCAATTTAATTCTTAACATATACTTTATGATATAATTTTAAAACTTTGACTTATCATGGATATTCTTTTATCAGTGCAATTGATGGATATAACAGGCTTAAGGGAGTTAGGAGAAGTAATCCGCCTGAATGGTTGTTGCCCAGAGTAAGTGGTTTAAATTAAAAATATTCTTTTACAAATATTAGGATATTTAATATTAACTGAGTGCGGAACTTCTATATTTATTTGTAGGTGGCTCGTCAAACCGACGGGTGGGCATGTGGGATATATGTCATGAGAAATATGATGACCATTATCTCGGCGGGGATAACCGGAAATTGGATGGAGGTAATATTTAAAAACTCAATAAGCTTAATTGATTTCGTACTTAATTAAGCATTATTTTGGTTATATTAACTAGTGTTTATATATATATATATATATATATATATATATATATTTCTTACAGGTATTCAATGACACAACACCAATGTCAAATGATGAGCTTTTGAGCATAAGACAACTTTGGGCAGAATTTTTTTGCAAATTCCATGCCGAGTTGAAATACGAGCCAAAGAGGAAAAAGAATAGAAAAAATGGTGGAAAAGACAAATAGTGAAGTTCAAGTTTAAGTTTGTGTTTTTGATTTAGTTATGTTTTGTATTTGAATATTAGTTTCTGTTCTGAACAGAACTTCAGAGGATGACTGGAGAGAAGCAACACGGCAGCGTCCACGACGGATGACGACGGCGTGTGGTGGTGGTGTACCTGCAAACACTCCGACGCTCAAGTCAGTGTGTGTAAGAGGTGAGTGAAAAAGGTGGAATAATAATCATTACCTCGATCGTTTCACTGCGTTCTCTTTTAATACGAGTTGAGGACGGTTACCGATGAATAACCGTCCTGTGAGACCCGGGGTACCGTCAGATCGCTGCCAACCTGTGATGAGCTGGGGTGGAATGCTGAGGACCGTTGGATCGGCCACGTCGATGTGGTCTCGAGGGAAGGCGGAGGGACTGATGCGGAAATGGGCCTGAAAGGTGGATCTTCGGATTGGGCCTCGGCCCAGTCCGGAACAGTTGCCCCCCAAGTCGCTAGCTCGAATGTCGAGGTGGTGACTTGTTGTCGAAGTTCGTTGATGTCGACGTTCGACGTCCTTGTCCGTAAGGAACTGCAAGCGTCGTCATGTCGTGCTTGTTCATTAGTTCGTTCGGGACCTTCGTGTTCCACGTCTGCTGAGGCAGTTCTCGACACGAGGCTTGATGTGCTTGTGCAAGGCACAAGGCTTTATCACGAGCTCGTGCACGCAGTCTCGGCACGAGGTCGATCACAGGTGCTTGTGCAAGGCACGACTTTATCACGAGCTCGTGCACGCGGTCTCGGCACGAGGTCGATCAGAGGTGCTTGTGCAAGACACAAGGCTTTATCACGAGCTCGTGCACGCGGTCTCCGGACGAGGTCGACCACAGGTGCTTGTACAAGGCACAAGGCTTTATCACGAGCTCGTGCACGCGGTCTCGGCGCGAGGCTCGATCTCATCATCAGGTGCTTGTGCCAGGCACAAGGCTTTGTCACGAGCTCGTGCACGCGGTCTCGGCACGAGGTCGATCACAGGTGCTTGTGCAAGGCACAAGGCTTTATCAAGATCTCGTGCACGCGGTCTCGGCACGAGGTTCCATCATGTGCTTGTGCAAGGCACAAGGCTTTATCACGAGCTCGTGCACGCGGTCTCGGCACGAGGTCGATCACAGGTGCTTGTGCAAGGCACAAGGCTTTATCACGAGCTCGTGCACGCGGTCTCGCCACGAGGCTCGATCTCATCATCAGGTGCTTGTGCAAGGCACAAGGCTTTATCACGAGCTCGTGCACGCGGTCTCGGCACGAGGCTCGATCTCATCATCAGGTGCTTGTGCAAGGCACAAGGCTTTATCACGAGCTCGTGCACGCGGTCTCGGCACGAGGCTCGAGCTTACCAAGCCTTTATGCTGACCTGGGGTCTTCGGGACCATGGGGGTCGAGCTGCGAGTGAGGTTCTTCCGACGCTGGGTGCCGAGCTCCATGGCGGGCTCGACCTTTGGTTTTGGGGCCTTTGTTCTGTCAAAGTATAGACAATTTGCAACAACTTGATGTAATAAAGTTAGCATTAATTTTTATGCTGAGTAAAGTGCTCGTAGTCGAGTTTTATACTTCCCTGTGAGAGTAGTTGATCTGGCTGTCCAAGCGGCAAGGTTGAGGTCATCAAATAATCAAGGTCAATGACGTAGCCGAGTTTAAAGCCGTCTAAATATTGAAATTGCAGAGGTGGGCCTGGTAGATCGCCCGAGCACTGGATTGCGTATCCACCTGTTGCAGAGGTGCTTGTGCAGGGCACAAGGCTTTATAACAAGCTCGTGCACGCGGTCTTGGTACGAGGCTCGATCACAGGTCTGGAAGACACTCTTCCGCGGTGTGTTTTCTCATTTCTTCTTCCGCTTTGAGGCAAACGGATCTCAGATCTATGGCGGTGAGGCGGAGTACGATCCACAGAACGGTTACGGCGGTGTGCTCTATGCACAGAGCGGTGTGGAGTCGTGCCACGGTGGTGGCGATGAACAGATCTGAGATTTTCAGACTCCTTCGATCTCTGAGGAGAACGAGAAACACGATCTTCTCTGTTTTCGATCTGTGTGGCAACGCGAGCGGAGATTTCCTTCTGCTGATTCTCCATTCGATCGAGGCGTTGATTCTGAGCATGCATCGCTTCGGCATGGCTTCGAATGAATTCACGGAACTCACGGATGAGGACGGTGGCGGTCTCTGTTCCTGTATCGGTTTGAGCAGCAACGATCGGAACGGCGTCATTCTGGTGCGGAGGCGGAAGGTTACTCCTCTGTCTCTCACATTCAACGATGAAATTAACAGGTTCATGGTGAGGTGGTTCCGCCGGAGCTATCGGCGGATTCGGTGGTTCAAGATCTGCGTTCGCATGAGTGGAACTGCGAGTCGCGATCTGACGCTTCGATCCAGTCATCGTCGAGCGAAGAAGGAAAACTTCGACAAGGAAAAATGAAATCAGAAACGATCCCCACAGACGGCGCCAATGTTCTGAACAGAACTTCAGAGGATGACTGGAGAGAAGCAACACGGCAGCGTCCACGACGGATGACGACGGCGTGTGGTGGTGGTGTACCTGCAAACATTCTGACGCTCAAGTCAGTGTGTGTAAGAGGTGAGTGAAAAAGGTGGAATAATAATCATTACCTCGATCGTTTCACTGCGTTCTCTTTTAATACGAGTTGAGGACGGTTACCGATAAATAACCGTCCCGTGAGACCCGGGGTACCGTCAGATCGCTGCCAACCTGTGATGAGCTGGGGTGGAATGCTGAGGACCGTTGGATCGGCCACGTCGATGTGGTCTCGAGGGAAGGCGGAGGGACTGATGCGGAAATGGGCCTGAAAGGTGGATCTTCGGATTGGGCCTCGGCCCAGTCCGGAACAGTTTCTATTTGACTTGGTTTTAGTTTTAGTTTCAGTTTAAGTTTAGATTTTGTTAAGTTTGTATTTGACTATTAATTTTAGTTTGTATTTTGATTTGGTTGCTGGAAAACTATTGTTGTGATTGTATTGGGTTGCTGGAAAAACTCTTGCTATGGTTGTTCTGGTTGTTTTTATAGGTATCTATGTTCTGGTTGCTGTAACAAATATAAAATTTTAAAAAAAAAACCTTTTAAATCGGTCGTTTATAGTCAACCGATTTAAAATGACCTTTTAAATCGGTTGACTATAAACGACCGATTTAAAAGGTGTTTTATAAATTCCTTAAATGGAGATGACTTTTTAAATCGGTTGTTTATAAACAACCGATTTAAAAGGTGCTTTCTAAATTCCTCGGTTGAAGACAAATATGACTTTTTAAATCGGTCGTTTATAGTCAACCGATTTAAAATGACCTTTTAAATCGGTTGACTATAAACGACCGATTTAAAAGGTGTTTTATAAATTCCTTAAATGGAGATGACTTTTTAAATCAGTTGTTTATAACCAACCGATTTAAAAGGTGCTTTCTAAATTCCTCAATTGAAGACAGATATGACTTTTTAAATCGGTTGTTTATAAACAACCGATTTAAAATCCCTAATAAAACCGGATTTTCACTCGAATCCAGACTTTTTAAATCGGTTAATATAAATAACCGATTTAAAAAGTAGAATTTAAATCGGTTAAATAACCGATTTAAAATCTCAGACATACTAAATCTAGAGAATCTAAATCGGTTGTCCAACCGATTTTAAAACCCAAAATAACCGATTTTAAATCCCGAATTTGCACTAGTGCATCTCTCTCACTTTAACTCATCTCATTTCCACCCGAAACGGTAACATTAAAATATCAAAACTCCCATTAAACATTAAAATTTTCATAAATCCCTTTTTGACAAAAATTCTATGCTTACGTTGGTAAGCATATTTTTCTCGATACTTAATTTTTTTTGGCACCTTATTATGTTAACACAATTTTTTTGTTCCTATCAGCATGCCTTTTTTACTATGAAGTCAAAATCTACACAATTATTTTAATACAATTTTACAAAATTTTTTCAAAATCTAAAAAAAAACACCGCCACCAAACCAAAATACAGACATTTTGGACTCACTCACAAACCCAGCCTTTCTTAGTCTTAAAAAAAAAAAACCTCCAAAATGAAATTAACCATAATGAAGAATATTCTGTACAAATTCTAAAATGAGGTGAAAAATTACAAAAAAAATATTATTGAATCTGTTCCGGACTGGGCCGAGGCCCAATTCGAAGATCCACTTTCCAGACCCATTTCCGCGCCAGTTCGTTCCGCCTTCCCTCGAGACCATGTCGACGTGGCTGATCCAACGGTCCTCAGCATTCCACCCCAGCTCATCACAGGCTGGCAACGATCTGACGGTACCCCGGGTATCACGGAACGGTTATTCATCGGTAACCGTCCTCAACTCGTATTAAAAGAGAATCACGTCAAACGATGGAGGTAATTATTATTTTTCTACCTCTTCACTCACCTCTTACACACACTGACTTGAGCGTCGGAGTGTTTGCAGGTACACCACCCCAACACGCCGTCGTCATCCGTCGTGGACGCCGCTGCGTGTTGCTTCTCTCCGCCATCCTCCAAGTTCTGCTCGCAACATTGGCGCCGTCTGTGGGGATCGTCTCTGATTTCATTTTTCCTTGCCGAAGTTTTCCTTCTTCGCTCGACGATGACTGGATCGAAGCGTCGGATCGCGACCCGCAGTTCCACTCATGCGAACGCAGATCTTGAACCACCGAATCCGCCGATAGCTCCGGCGGAACCACCTCACCATGAACCTGTTAATTTCATCGTTGAATATGAGAGACAGAGGAGTAACCTTCCCCCTCCGCACCAGAATGACGCCGTTCCGATCGTTGTTGCTCAAACCGATACAGGAACAGAGACCGCCACCGTCCTCATCCGTGAGTTCCGTGAATTCATTCGAAGCCATGCCGAAGCGAGGCATGCTCAGAATCAACGCCTCGATCGAATGGAGAATCAGCAGAAGGAAATCTCCGCTCGCGTTGCCACACCGATCGAAAACAGAGAAGATCGTGTTTCTCGTTCTCCTTAGAGATCGAAGGAGTCTGAAAATCTCAGATCTGTTCATCGCCACCACCGTGGCACGACTCCACACCGCTCTGTGCATAGAGCACGCCACCGTAACCGTTCTGTGGATCGTACTCCGCCTCACCGCCATAGATCTGAGATCCGTTTGCCTCAAAGCGGAAGAAGAAATGAGAAAACACACCGCAGAAGAGTGTCTTTCAGAAGTTTTTCTTCTGAACCTGATGTGCCACACTCTCCGCCGCACCGTCGCCGCTCCCCGACGCCCGCATCTCGTCGCGAAGATGCGACCGCAAGTAGCGACATGATAACATCAATATTGCATCATTTTATTAGGGATAGCAGAGTGTAATTTGAATAATTATTGAATGGTTTCACATACAATTCACTCTCTTTTCATCTTAAATGTGCAGAAATAGAAATTAAGCAATATGATGAAGAAATGCAAGTTTGGGCTTAAACGTGGGCTAAAAGAGGCCCATAATGCTAAACACGGCCTTCGCATAATATAATGAAGCATGTACATGCTTATCTGAAGAAGCAATTAGCCATGAGCACGCCTCACGCGCGTCCATGCGCTCCCCAGATAGCTGGTTGGTATTTTATTCATATCTGAGTCAGATATCGGATTGAGGCGTTGTTTGTGGCGTTGGAAAGCCGAGAGAATTTCCTCCCACTTTCTTAAGAATTGGATGGAGCACGGCCTTGTCATCATGGAGCCCGGCCTCTCATTGACCAGCACGGCCTCTCCATTGACCAAAGACAGCCTCTCCATTTGACCAAAGACGGCTCTCCATTTGACCAAAGACGGCCTCTTCATTTGACCAAAGAAGGCCGTGCTCAAGCAAAAATATCAGAAAATCATGTCGGCAAGGTCGGTGACGCGTATATGGAGCACGGCCTTGGAGCACTACGGCCGTGGTGTCAGGTCTTGACCCCAATTTTGCCTATAAAAGGAATGTTCAGCAGAACATTTGAATATACTCCGGGATCGACTTTCTCCCAAATTCTTTTCTTCCCCTGTAATATTTCAGTCTTATTTTACTAGTTTTAGTTGTTACTCTTTTTATTTTTATATCTAGTTTATTATTTCATTCTACTTAGTAGTGGAATAAAACCCCGTCACTGAGGTGATGGGGGATCTAATGTCGTATCTGTGATCATTAAATAATTTATAATATTAGTACTTAATCTCTTCTATGATTAAATTATTCCTAGTGAATTTATTCTATAAGAACTGATCATTCTTTACTCAGCTAATTAATTGTGTGGCGATCGTACCTTCAATTAGTTAACAGAACTCTAGGGATAATTGAATCTGCATGCTCTGCCGGATCAAGGATTGCGTGTTCATTTTCAGTCAGTCATTGAATTGATAAATCTATTGGTACTTTATGCTCTTTCTATTTACTTGCTTTGAATGATCAAACAAAGTAATAAATTAGAAAGAAGACTGTTAACATTGCATGATCATTGGGTGTTAATAGCTTTTGAATAGAGATTGGTAATCAGTTAGAATTATTGCTCTTATTATAAATTGGTCAAATACACAGATATACACATTAGTGATCCCGTTACCTTGGTGACATTTATTTTATTTGCTTTCTTTTTATTTATTTTTATATGACTTATCTTTTACACACTCTTTGTGTAATTTCACTTCAACCATTTGTCTAAATAACAAATTAATCTAAGTAGAGCAGTATTCGTTTCAATTCCCTGTGGAGACGATAATCTTATATACTATAACTTGACGTTTAATCGTGCACTTGCGATTTTGACGCAACAAGTTTTTGGCGCCGTTGCCGGGGAATTGTTAATGATATTGATCGAAATGATTAATTGTTAATTTAGACGCTTTTTGTAATTATTTTATTTTCTCTTATTTTTACTTTTATCTTTTCTTTTTTTTTCTTTCTTGTCATTTAAATTCCAGTATAAACCGCCTACAGAAGGTTCATCCTACTATATGGACGGTTATATTTTTTCTTTTTATTTCTTGTCATTTAAATTCTAGTATAACCGCCTACAGAAGGTTTTACCTACTACATGGACGGTTTTATTTTATTTTATTTTTTGCCTTTTATTTTTTCTTTCATTTTATTGTTGTATAGCATCTCCTGTTGGAAGATTATGTCTCTTGTTGGAGGATTAGATTTCATTTTTCTTTGTTTTAAATTTTATTTCTACTTTCTTTTCTTTTAATTTCTAAAAAATTAAAAAAAAAGGATAAAGTTTCCTAATTTAGAACTTAATTGTTCTGGATTAGGATAGTGTACTTCTGATATTCATTTGTTGGAAGGTCCCCTTGAGGTGTACCAAGAGCTGGAAGTGATTGCCGGCAAGGATTGGGTAAACTCGGGACTTTGAATAGACAAGGTTGAGCTTGCACGCTGCTCAGTAAAAAAGGATCGTGTGCTACCCTTTACAGAAAGGCTTCTTCTTATGGAAGTAAACATAGGAATGATTTGTGGGTAATCATGCTGAGAAACCCTCTGGCTTTTGTCATCTGTAGCCACCTAGGAGGTAAGACTCTGGGTTCCAACAAATGGAGCATTGTGATTAAATAAAATATACATTCATCTGTGACAAACTGTCAGTTTTGGGAAGAAAATGCCTACTGCATCTCCTCCAGAATATGCTCGTGAAATTTTTCACAGGGGAGTCCCTTTCCACTCTTTACTTTTAGCACTTAAATTTATTGTTATATCTTTATGTGCTTATGCTGTGATTACTAGCATTGAGGACAATGTTAGAAATAAGTGTGGGGGGAGAACAACATGACTACATGACTCATGAATTCTCAAATAAATTGAAAATTTGAAGTTAATTAATTTTTGGGGAAATTAAAATTTTTAGACAGCTTTAAATTTCTTAAAAGAAAATATTTTCTGAAAAGCTGAGAAATTTGAATAAGCCCTTCATTGACAAAATCTCCAAGAAAAACTTCTATATGTGAGAATTCGAGCCTAATCTAGAGGTTACATTTAACGGATTGATTTTTAAAACCTCTATTTTTCATTTGAGTGTTTTCAGAAACAATTGTGTTCTAGAACTTGACATATGACCATTCAAAGCGAAACTAATTTACAAAATTTTTGAAAAATGATTGAGGCAGTTAGGATTATTTCTAGCCTCCAACACTTTGAATTGGAAATTTTTACCAACTAGCTGCCCACTTCGAGCCTTCAAGATAAAATTCATTTGATACCTCATATTCCTTTGAAAGAACTACAAAATTGGTTATCATTGAGTTATAAAGAGCAACGTGACATTGGAAAAAAAAATATTGAGAGGAAAAAGAAAAAAAAAAGCGCGATGAGGAAGTATAAAAAAAGAAAAGAAAAGAAAAACAAGTTTATGAAAATATGGTTTTCTGCACCTAAAAAAGCCAAAACTGTGAAACAAGGATTTATGCTCAAAAAGAAATAACTGAATTTTCCAAGGCCCTTGTAAAACCATTTTCTGGATCTTCATACCTTGAATTTCTACCCTTAGCCTCATTAAAACCTTATACCAAGACCTCTTGATTTCAAAATTTTCTGTGAATTGTTAGTCGAGTTTTGGTCTATTGTCAAGCCTATGGTAATGCTTTGTTTCTGAGAAAATTGTGTGAATTCCCCTTAACCATTGAAACACTTGAGAGATTGAAAGGGAGCGACATATTCTTGGTTGATTTAAATATCAAAGTGCCTATTTTTTTTTTAAAGTTTCAATCAAGTGGAAATATTTTTTTCAAAGAGATAAAAAGCTGTCTTTCAGAAACATTTGCTCTACCCCATTCATTGTTAGCTATTGTTGAAAAATTATTGAGAATTCATAAAACCAATTTGCTTGAGGGCAAGCAAAATTCAAGTGTGGGGGTATTGATAACATCAATATTGCATCATTTTATTAGGGATAGCAGAGTGTAATTTGAATAATTATTGAATGGTTTCATATACAATTCACTCTCTTTTCATCTTAAATGTGCAGAAATAGAAATTAAGCAATATGATGAAGAAATGCAAGTTTGGGCTTAAACGTGGGCTAAAAGAGGCCCATAATGCTAAACACGGCCTTCGCATAATATAATGAAGCATGTACATGCTTATCTGAAGAAGCAATTAGCCACGAGCGCTCACGCACGCTGGCCCATGCGCCTCCCCATAAATGGTTGGTATTTTATTCATATCTGGAGCTGTAGATATCGGATTAAGGCGTTCTTTGTGGCGTTGGAAAGCTAAGAGAATTTCCTACAACTTTCTTAAGAATTGGATGGAGCACGGCCTTGTCATCATGGAGCACGGCCTCTCATTGACCAGCACGGCCTCTCCATTGACCAGCACAGCCTCTCCATTTGACCAGCACGGCCTCTTCATTTGACCAGCAAGGCCGTGCTCAAGCAAAAATATCAGAAAATCATGTCGGCAAGGTCGGTGACGCGTATATGGAGCACGGCCTTGGAGCACGGCCGTGCTGGTGTTGTGCTGACCCCAAATTTTGCCTATAAAAGGAATGTTCAGCAGAACATTTGAATATACTCCGGGATCGACTTTCTCCCAAATTCTTTTCTTCCCCTGTAATATTTCAGTCTTATTTTACTAGTTTTAGTTGTTACTCTTTTTGTTTTTATATCTAGTTTATTATTTCATTTTACTTAGTAGTGGAATAAAACCCCGTCACTGAGGTGATGGGGGATCTAATGTCGTATCTGTGATCATTAAATAATTTATAATATTAGTACTTAATCTCTTCTATGATTAAATTATTCCTAGTGAATTTATTCTATAAGAACTGATCATTCTTTACTCAGCTAATTAATTGTGTGGCGATCGTACCTTCAATTAGTTAACGGAACTCTAGGGATAATTGAATCTGCATGCTCTGTCGGATCAAGGATTGCGTGTTCATTTTCAATACCATTGAATTGATAAATCTATTGGTACTTTATGATCTTTCTATTTACTTGCTTTGAATGATCAAACAAAGTAATAAATTAGAAAGAAGACTGTTAACATTGCATGATCATTGGGTGTTAATAGCTTTTGAATAGAGATTGGTAATCAGTTAGAATTATTGCTCTTATTATAAATTGGTCAAATACACAGATATACGCATTAGTGATCCCGTTACCTTGGTGACATTTATTTTATTTGCTTTCTTTTTATTTATTTTTATATGACTTATCTTTTACACACTCTTTGTGTAATTTCACTTCAACCATTTGTCTAAATAACAAATTAATCTAAGTAGAGCAGTATTCGTTTCAATTCCCTGTGGAGACGATAATCTTATATACTATAACTTGACGTTTAATCGTGCACTTGCGATTTTGACGCAACACGACACTCCTCCCAGAAGAGCTGCCTTAGCCTCTAGGCGGCGAGTCGAATCTCATGGCCGCACTTCTCATCACCGCCGTGCTCATTCTGTTTCATCAACTCCCTCTATGAACGATGAGACGGGTGACACGTGCGAGGCTTTTGGTCCTTTCACGTCCAAGATCATGAAATTCCCGATTCCGAAGCATCTTCAGAAACCGCCCTCTTTGGACTCCTACGACGGAACCACCGAGCCCGATGAACATGTTGGCTGCTTTGACACTGTCATGGACTATCGAGGCACCCAAGGGCCGGTAAAGTGCAGAATCTTTCCCCTCACTCTGAAGAAGGCGGCCTTGTCTTGGTTCCAGACTCTTAAGGAAAATTCCATTGGTTCGTGGACTGAGTTCGTCGACCAGTTCTCCGCGCATTTCCGCTGCGTCTAAAGTCCAACCCAAGTCGGCGGTGGCACCGCCGCAATTCAGCGTAAGAAAGATGAGTCTATCGGAGACTACGTCGAGCGCTTCAACAAAGAAGCCATTTTTGTGAAGAAATGCTCTGACGAGATGAAGCTGTACTTGCTAGAGCAAGGCCTGATCGAAGGAAGTTTATTCAGCGTCGACATTGGTGTCGACAAACCGAAGACCCTGAACGAGTTCCTGAAGCGAGCTCAGAGATTTATAAATTACGAAGAGAAGTTGATGGCATCAAAAGCCAAAGATAAATCCCCAGAGTAACATTGGCAACTGTCGGAGTATACAAGAAGAACTCGACCTCCTTGACGAATGCAGAGAGCTTACAGCACTCAGCGAGGTCGTAGTAAAACAGAAAATTGCAGCAAGATACAACCGAAGTGTTGTGCCCAGGGAGTTCATGCCTGGGGATCTAGTTCTTCGACGAGCTGATGTTGGCCTGAAGAACGCCCCACAAGGGAAACTTGTGCCCAACTGGGAAGGCCCGTACAGAATCGTTGTAAAGACTGGTACCGGCGCCTACACCCTCGAGACACTACAAGGACAGCAAATTCCAAGAACTTGGAACGCGGCAAAGATGAAGCCCTGAGATCGAGCCTCGTGCCGAGACCGCGTGCACGAGCTCGTGATAAAGCCTTGTGCCTTGCATAAGCACCTGATGATGAGATCGACCTTGTGCCGAGACCGCGTGCACGAGCTCGTGATAAAGCCTTGTGCCTTGCACAAGCACCTGATGATGAGATCGAGCCTCGTGCCGAGACCGCGTGCACGAGCTCGTGATAAAGCCTTGTGCCTTGCACAAGCACCTGTGATCGACCTCGTGCCGAGACCGCGTGCACGAGCTCGTGATAAAGCCTTGTGCCTTGCACAAGCACCTGATGATGTGATCGAGTCTCGTATCGAGACCGCGTGCACGAGCTCGTGATAAAGCCTTGTGCCTTGCACAAGCACCTGATGATGAGATCGAGCCTCGTGCCGAGACCGCGTGCACGAGCTCGTGATAAAGCCTTGTGCCTTGCACAAGCACCTGATGATGAGATCGAGCTCGTGCCGAGACCGCGTGCATGAGCTCGTGACAAAGCCTTGTGCCTTGCACAAGCACCTGATGATTAAATCGAGACCGCGTGCACGAGCTCGTGATAAAGCCTTGTGCCTTGCACAAGCACCTGATGATGAGATCGAGCCTCTCGTGCCGAGACCGCGTGCACGAGCTCGTGATAAAGCCTTGTGCCTTGCACAAGCACCTGATGATGAGATCGAGCCTCTCGTGCCGAGACCGCGTGCACGAGCTCGTGATAAAGCCTTGTGCCTTGCACAAGCACCTGATGATGAGATCGAGACCGCGTGCAAGATCTCGTGACAAAGCCTTGTGCCTTGCACAAGCACCTGATGATGAGATCGAGCCTCGTGCCGAGACCGCGTGCACGAGCTCGTGATAAAGCCTTGTGCCTTGCACAAGCACCTGTGAACGACCTCGTGCCGAGACCGCGTGCACGAGCTCGTGACAAAGCCTTGTGCCTTGCACAAGCACCTGATGATGAGATCGAGCCTCGTGCCGAGACCGCGTGCACGAGCTCGTGACAAAGCCTTGTGCCTTGCACAAGCACCTGAGATCGAGCCTCTTGCCGAGACAGCGTGCACGAGCTCGTGACAAAGCCTTGTGCCTTGCACAAGCACCTGATGATGAGATCGAGCCTCATGCCGAGATCGCGTGCACGAGCTCGTGATAAAGCTTTGTGCCCTGCACAAGTACCTCTGCAACAGGTGGATACGCAATCCAGTACTCGGGCGACCTACCAGGCCCACCTCTGCAATTTCAATATTCAGACGGCTTTAAACTCGGCTACGTCGTTAACCTTGATTATTTGATGACCTCAACCTTGCCGCTTGGACAGCCAGATCAACTACTCTCACAGGGAAGTATAAAACTCGACTACGAGCACTTTACTCAGCATAAAAATTAATGCTAACTTTATTGCATCAAGTTGTTGCAAATTGTCTATACTTTAACAGGAACAGCGCCCCAAAACCAAAGCTCGTGCCGAGACCGCGTGCACGAGCTCTTGATAAAGCCTTGTGCCTTGCACAAGCACCTGTGATCGAGCCTCGTGCCGAGACCGCGTGCACGAGCTCGTGATAAAGCCTTGTGCCTTGCACAAGCACATCAAGCCTTGTGTCGAGAACTGCCTCAGCAGAGGTGGAACACGAAGGTCCCGAACGAACTAATGAACAAGCACGACACGACGACGCTTGCAGTTCCTTACGAACAAGGACGTCGAACGTCGACATCAACGAACTTCGACAACAAGTCACCACCTCGACATTCGAGCTAGCGACTTGGGGGGCAACTGTTCCGGACTGGGCTGAGGCCCAATTCGAAGATCCACTTTCTAGGCCCGTTTCTGCGCCAGTTCGTTCCGCCTTCCCTCGAGACCATGTCGACGTGGCCGATCCAACTGTCCTCAGCATTCCACCCCAGCTCATCACAGGCTGGCAACGATCTGACGGCATTCTCGGTATCACTAACGGTTATTCATCTGCAGAACCGTCCTCAACTCGTATTAAAAGAGAATCACGTCAAACGATGGAGGTAATTATTATTTTTCTACCTCTTCACTCACCTCTTACACACACTGACTTGAGCGTCGGAGTGTTTGCAGGTACACCACCCCAACACGCCGTCGTCATCCGTCGTGGACGCTGCCGTGTTGCTTCTCTCCAGTCATCCTCTGAAGTTCTGTTCAGAACAGAATCAATATCAAAAGCTCTCATTGAATAATTAAAAATGTATTATACTTATTTAAATTTACCAATTTTAAAACACTCATCTTCTAATTATGCGTTTTTTTTTTTACTGGATTTTCTATGCTTTAAAAAGTATTATCATCTCATTTTTCATGCGTCTATGTTGAAAATTTTAAATTATTATTATATTTAAAACACTTAATACATCACTTTTGTATATAAAAGAATTCACAAAATAATACTACATTCGCGCATCTCGCGCAGGTCTCAATCTTGTTTATATTAAAGTAAGCCCCAATTTAGTCCATGAATTTACACCCTCCTTCTTATTATGTCCCTAAAGTATATGAAAATAATAACTAGTTCTTAAAGTTTTTAAGTAGTTCCTTACAGAGACTAATGAGACGGATTTCACAAAATTTTAGGGACTACTTATAAAACTTTAAGGGCTACTTATTATTATTATTATTATTATTATTATTATTATTATTATTATTATTATTATTATTATTTTCATATACTATAAGGACGAAGCAGGTATATTTTATACCTACTTATAAAACTTCAATTTTTATTCAAGTACGGTGGCTTACAGGGAAATTGAATAAAAAAAAAGTTTTATAGGTAGGAATAAAAATTGACCCTGTAAGCAACCAGACGCAGGTATAATTTCAGTTTTTGAATGTGTTGCTGCTGTTGTGGGTGTCTTTGTGAACCCATTTATGTTTAGGGCCGATTTCCAGTTTTTAAGGGATATTTGCACATTTGGTGTTTGCTGGAATGCCCCAAAAGAGATTGGTATCTTTGGTAAACATGGCTAGGTAGGACCAATTTATGCATCCTCTCCCAGCTTAATTCATCTTCTAACCAAGGGAGCAATTTGGACACCGCTGAGGCCACGTGTAGTCAAAACGTGTCTGTAGTAGCCAGAGATTTGATCCGTAATTGGATAGGAAAAAAGATTGTGGATTCTCCTTTCTTCATCATTTTTTACCGTGGGCAGAAGACTTTGTTAGGCCAGCAGTTACGATATAGAAGTTGGTTCGATCGTGCCTCTTTGGCTCCTAAACAATCTTATGTATTGATACCCATGACTCGATAGGCTTGACTCTAAGAGTTTCTCTAACATATGGATGGAGAATGCCCCGACACATTTATTTTAATCGGGTTATATTCCTCTTGAATCTTTCTAATGAATGAAATTTTCCTTACTCTAATAAAAAAATATTACAATAAACTATATAGCGACTGATGAGTTAACTGTTGGAACCTAAATGATTGAGAAGTTTAGACCCTCAATAATTTTAATGATAACAAAGTATCTGTTTGAGAACAATTTACCTTCTTATAAGTCTTGAAGTGTGTAAGAATTAAATCACTCATATTTATAAGATCACTCAAGCAAGAAGAAAAAGTTTCACAAGAAGATGAGTACATATTCCGTGTATGCATCCGGTTCACTCCAAGCTTCTGGTACATATACACTAGCGAGCGTCCAGTTTCTCAGTTACTATGACACGTGGGATACAAATTTGCAGCGAGCGTCGGTGACAACCACCCAAAAATTTCAATGGAGCCGCCACCTATGTTTATTAATGAAAAACAATAGGAAAAACCTTTTGACATATTTACTTTTATAAAATGGCCTTCGAACCAAATTTGAGTTCGGGAGTTGGTTACGCGTAAGGAAGGATTAGCACCCATACACGCCCGTTCAAAAAATGGTACCCTTTAATTGCTTTAAGAAGATGTTTGCCTTAGTAATCAATTCCCTTAACAAAATATATTTATTTATTTTTAATTTTGGAGAAAATAAAAGAAGAAGCCGCAGAATAACCGAATCGTGCGAGTGGCAGTTCGGAGCCTCTTACCTAAAATTTTATTTAGTGAAAGTAAAGAAATAAATGGAGAAATTGGACCCACATGAGATATAAGTGGAAAACCTCTTTTTATTATAAAAAACGGAAAGAACTTTTTGTTAAATAAATTTAAATGTTGCATTTTTTGAAATGAATAATTGCAATCATCTGCTAATAATTAATAGTTAATATTCAATAATTTGCTTTTAATAAACATAATAAATATTATGATTACGAAACAGATACAAAAGATTTGAATGTATCAACATAAGAAAAACTAAATCCGAAATCATCTCTCTTTTATTTTCATTATACCTTCTAAAAATAAAAATATATAAAGATATTTGTAGATTTTCCCCTCACTTGGCTTTGGCCCCTTTGGAAGGTCAAACCCTAATCCTAATTCAACTAAGCTGTCGTATGAATTAGAAGAGGAACAAGGGACATTTTTTTGTTTCACATAATCACTTCAAAGACAAGTTATATACAGAAACGTAAAAAGAAAAATGAGAATATAGAATCATGCATAATCCTCAACTCGCATCTATTACAGTCCGGATCCAAATTTATATTACATGAACATGAAGAATAAGGACCTAAAACTTATAAAAAAGGAAGAAAATTTAACCTGGTTTTAAGCATTTCCCAGAATATTACGTAGTAACAAAAGATGAAGGGAAAAAAAAGACCTAAGACAAAGAAGGTGTTTTAATATTTGGTAGTGGCCTCACGGGTATTTTCGTTCTTCTTGTCTTTGCCCTTTTCTCGTTCTTTCAGTCTCGATTCACCCTTTCTTCGTTTTTCTTCTTCTCCGTTCTCGGCTCTCGGTTTTTCTCCCATTTCCACGTCCAGGAACACTCTCTTTATACTTCTCATTCTCTGAAAAAAGATAGGTCAAAGTCATTAACACATAGATCTGAAACAAATCAATTAAGACGTAAAAAAAAGGGAAGAAAATGGTGGAGACTTCCCTGATTTGCGGAGATCCACACGTTTTCCTTATGCGAATCTTTGAGATCTCAGTCTCAAACCTTGGACCGAATCATAAATCATAAAAATAAAAACGGGGATTAGGTTCGGATTTGATGAATGGAGTAGTGGAAAAAAGAGGAAAGAACAGATTTGAGGCTGAGAGAGAGAAGGGGTCATAGCACTAAGGTTAGGTTTGGGGAAGATGGAAGGAAGAAGGAAGAATGGTGGGAGCGGCTTTTTAGGGTTTTTTAGGGTTAGAGGATTTGGGCTGCTGGGTTGGTGATGGGTCGCGCGGGTTTGAGGCTTAGGGGGAGTGTGTGAGAGAAAATGAGGGGTGCGCTTAGTGAGGGAGAGAAGGGATGCGCTGGGGGGTGCAAATAGAGAAGGGAGAGGGTGCATGTGTGGGCTGCTAGGTGAGGAGTATTGGGCTGGGTTGGGTTTTAGGAAATGGGGTGCAGTTTGCTAATTGCACCCTTGAAATATGCTATTTGCAACCATTTTCTTTCCTTTTTCTTTACTTTCTTTTATTCTTTTTTTCTCTTTTTCTTATTTTTTACTCTTTCTTCTTTTTATTATGAAACCAA
Source organism: Calophaca sinica (assembly GCA_037113605.1). Classification (NCBI taxonomy): domain Eukaryota; kingdom Viridiplantae; phylum Streptophyta; class Magnoliopsida; order Fabales; family Fabaceae; genus Calophaca; species Calophaca sinica. The sequence continues at coordinate 17,254,953 of CM073737.1, forward strand.
AAATATTATTTTTATTTTTATTACAAATTTTAAAAAGTTAAAATAAATAATAAAATAAAATAAAATAAAATAAAATAAAATAAAAAGGCCGGACAAAATTAGGGTACTACAGCTGCCCCTCCTTAATTATATTTTACTCGAAGGTCTTTGTGCATTCGTTGTAAAAGGTAATTAAGGATAAATGACTCTAATATTGTCCGAAACAAGTGGTTTGAGATTGGGGGATTGGTTCCCGACTTTGGTGGGAGATTCTAGGGTCGGTATCCTAGTGAATTCTCAGTAAAGCATAGGTATTTCCTAACTCTTACAAAGTTGGTCGGAGATTCCGGGGCTGGTTCCCTTCGAATTCCCTGTAAGGCATAAGTATAACTAGCTCTTACAAAAATTGGTGGGAGATTTCAGGTTCGATTTCCTGGCAAATTCCCCGTAAGGCATAGGTATGACTAGCTTTTACAAAAATGGTAGGAGATTCCAGGTTCGATTCCTAGTGAATTCTCGGTAAGGCATAGGTTTAGTTCCTAGCTCTTACAAAATTGGTGAGAGGTTCTAGGTTCGATTCCTAGTGAATTCTCGGTAAGGCATAGGTCTGGCTCCTAACCCTTACATCTTTGGTATTGATTACTTCCCTACTTAGGGTAAGTCTGAGGTGCGAGCTTCTTCGTCACTCGACACAAGTCTGGGTCAGATTCCCAACAAGGGTAAGTCAGATTCTTAACTCTTGCTAAAAGGTACGGATTGACTACCTTACTTTAAGGAATGTCCGTGATATGAGTTTCTCTGTCACTCAATATAGGTTTGGGTCAGATTCCCGGCAAGGTATAGGTCAGATTCCTAACTCTTGCTAAAAGTATGGACTGGTTTTCCTATTGCAGGTGAACGTCCAGTGTACGAGCTTCTCTGTCACTCGAAACAGTTCGGGTCAGATTCCCGGCAAGGTATAGGTCAAATTCCTAACTCTTGCTAAGCATGGACTAATTTCCCTATTGCGGGTGAATGTCCAAGGTGCGAGCTTCTCTGTCACTCGACATAGTTCGGGTCAGATCCCCAGCAAGGTATAGGTCAGATTCCTAACTTGCTAAAAGGTACAAATCAATTTCCATAATTGAGGAAGATCCGAGATGCGGGTCAGGCTCCCGACTAAAAGCTTGGGGTCAGATTCCCAAGGTGGTGGGTCAGATTCCCAACAAGGTGTAGGTCAGATTCCTAAATCTTGATAAAAGGTACGGATCGATTTCCATAATTAAGGAAGATCCGAGACGCGGGTCAGGTTCCCGACTAAAGGTTTGGGTCAGATTCCCAAGGTGGTGGGTGAGATTCCCAGCAAAGTGTAGGACAGGTTCCTAACTCTTGCTAATAGATTGGATAGACTGAGTACTAATTCTTACTGAGTAACAACAGACCAACTGAATGTAATATTTGAGAAGGTGGGTCAATGGACCCAAAAACGTTGATAGTCATGCAGGATGCAATGAATGGTATGCCATGCATGAAATGAAATTTTTATTTTTAGAGAAATGTTTTTTTAAAGGTGGGTGTGTCGTGGACCAAAAAGTATTGATGATCATGCAGGACGCAATGAATGGTATGCCATGCATGAGAATTATTTTACCTTGGAAGACCCTTTTTTTTATTCCCCTAAATCCCTTTTGAGGACGCTGCCCCTTGACTCGTGGGATGATAACTTTCTGTCGGATTGCTTGTCCGAATGGTTGACTTTGTACTGCACCAGGTTTATCATTTTATGGATCCTCAAATTTTCAGCTTCATGCTTTGAATGCCCTTGGGAGGATTAGATTGACAACTTGATCCATAGAGACTTTTCAGTGTCCCTTTGGCCTTCATCCAGCTATGTGAGGAAGGATCTATGTAGAGACGCGGATCACCTTGTGTAGTTCTGAAACTGGAACGAAATCTTGAATGCGAAGCTTGTAGACGATGGGCTCAGCTTTTGCCCCTAGCTTCTTAATTTCTGTTTAGATCTGTGAGATACAATCCGGGTTGACATGCTTATGAATTTGACTATAACTTTTGTCTAGGCCGCTCTTTGCGAGTTTTCAACCTAGCGGGTCGCTCCAACTTTTTCGTAGACCGCCCTTTCGGGTTTTCAGCCTAGCGAGCATTTTATTTTATATCCTTTTTTTTGTGAAGCAACTACACCGAGGAGTTTATATGGATTTCCTCTTTCAAAAATCAAGTTTTGAGAAAATATGAGCAATTTGACTTTGATCAGAATGGACTTTATTAGGGTTGTAACGTGTCCAAGGGCTAAGGGCTATGAAAGAAAGGATATTTCAGGCTCAAAAAGTATTTAAGGGTTTACGAAGACAAGGATCTTTAGTGCCAAGATGTACTTTGATAGTTGCTAGCACAATTGTCTTGTTTTGCTTTTGCATTTTTTATTCATTTTTCTTTCGTAAGCGTCTTGATATGTTGCATTTGATATTTGCTTGCTTGCTTGCTTGCCTCTTTTTTTTTTAAAGACAAAATTTAATGGACTATTGTGCTAGCCTTTAATGTATGGGTGATCCTTGTTTAGGGTACTTGAAAGAATTTTTTTTTTTTTAGGCTCAAAAGGGGTAGCAAGGGATAAATATTTTTTTTTATATTTTTTGGATAGAGAAAAACGGTCAAACTTCATCTCAAAACCTTATTGCTCAAATTTTAACAAAAATTAATTTTTGATTATTGTGCATTTGCTTTACCATTTTATTTTATATTTTTCTTAACTATTTTTTTTATCCTGGATTGACCATTTACCAAGAAGGGAAGTTAAAAAAATTCAAATTGCATTTCCATTGATGTATTGAAAAGATGGGAACAAAATGGGCCCTTTACAAGATATGCCCCAGGGCTTCGGGCAAAGCGTAAAAACAAATGAAGGTTGTTTAAACAGGGCTATTTCTTGAAGTTTTACCACTTGGTATTGATCAGAACCCAATAATTCTCAATGGAGTGGCCCACTGCCCCAGTGCATGTCGTGATGAGCATCATTCGTATCATCGTTTGTATCTTCTTCCTGCTCTTGACCTATATTGCGCAATGGCTGTTGAGCTTCGAGGTTGCCAATCCTTTCGCTTGTTATCCCAGCTTCCACTCTTTCTCCGACAACAACTAGGTCTGAGAAGCTTGAAGAGACATTTCTCATCATCAGATCATAGAAGGGTTGTTGAAGTGTGTCAGTGAACGTGGTAACCATCTCTTTCTCAGATAGCGGAGGTTCCACTTGGGATGCAATCCCTCTCCATCTTTGGGCATACTTTTTGAAGCTTTCATTGCCCCCTTTTACCATGGTTTGCAGCTGGGAGCGGCCAGGAACCATGTCCATATTGTATTTATACTGTTTGATGAAAACTTTAGCCAAATCATTCCATGAGTTGATTTTGCTCTGCTCTAACTGCATATACCAGCGTAGGGATGCCTCGGTAAGACTCTCTTGGAAGAAGTGGATTAGGAGCTTATCATTACTGGAGCAGGAGGCCATCTTCTGGCAGTACATGATGAGGTGGCTTCTTGGACAAGTTAAACCTTCATACTTGACGAACTCAGGAACTTTGAATTTTGGAGGAATTACCACGTCCAGGACCAAACATACTTCTGAAGCTTTGAACCCAATATGATTTGTCCCTTCAATTGCTTTCAGCCTATCTTCCACAATTTGGAGTCTCTCCTGATCTAGGGGATCTCCTGATGGGCCATTGGAAGCCTCTCGATACTCATTAGTGTTGATGGAATGGTTCTCATCAATGGTCAATTTTGCACCCAAATTCTGTAAGAGGTTCAATATCTTGTCCATCTTACCCTTGATTTGGTTGAGTTCTTCTCTCATCGCCTGCTGATTCTGTTCCAACAAGTCCATGAGTCTAGATTGGGCTCGAGGCCAGTAGGGAAGCAGGGAAAGTTTATTTGTATCTATTTTTCTGTTGAGGGGAAAAAAGTGAGTTACGTTATGAGGATGCCATGATTATGCATGTCATGAATTTTTTTTTTGTGTACATTTTATGCAAAATAATATGATGGATAATGAAGAAATATTTTTCTATTTTTTCAATATATTGCTTTTTTCATACAAAAGGAATGCAATGGAAAATAGAAAATATTATTTTTTCTTAAAATGGATGAAGATAAAAAATGGGCCAAGTGCCCCTTGTGAGGTAGACCAGTGATTCCTAAAACTTTAGGTTCTACGGCTTTGATCACATGAAAAACGAGACAGATAGGGTTTGCTCCTTTGGTGATATGGGCCGGTAGTTCCTTAGAATGGGTCTATGGTCCACATAAGTGTCTTTCCATTGGGTGGCTTTAGGATACTAATCTAAAAAGGTTCCTAGAGCCAAAGGTCCTATTTTCGAATGTTACCACCAGTAATAGGTAAACTATTAAAGGGAGTTTTTTTCTCAAATAGGGGCAAACTCTAGGTGAGTCCTTCGCAAGGACTCAACTGGCCGTACATCCAGCAGGTGCTCACTACACAGCCTTTCCTAACTTAAGTTTTTTTTTCCTTTTCAAACCCGGGTATAGGGTTCCACTCGTAGTGTGCAAAAAATGTGTTAAGTGAAGTGTATGAAGGAGCAATTACCTAAAATGTTACCCACTGCAAAACAAATCAAAACATAATATTTACAAATGTCTTCTACCCTAGGGTTCAAATATACAAACGTATGAGAAAAATATATATAAATGAACAAATAGGAATAAAAAAATAAAAGGAAAATAAATCATGTAAGGCAAACAAATCAATACAAACAATTTTAAGGCCTAACTCTCTAAAGTATCCAGTGGAGTCGCCAGCGGTGACAACCACCCAAAAATTTCAATGGAGCCGCCACCTATGTTTATTAATGAAAAACAATAGGAAAAACCTTTTGACATATATACTTTTATAAAATGGCCTTCGAACCAAATTTGAGTTCGGGAGTTGGTTACGCGTAAGGAAGGATTAGCACCCATACACGCCCATTCAAAAAATGGTACCCTTTAATTGCTTTAAGAAGATGTTTGCCTTAGTAATCAATTCCCTTAACAAAATATATTTATTTATTTTTAATTTTGGAGAAAATAAAAGAAGAAGCCGCAGAATAACCGAATCGTGCGAGTGGTAGTTCGGAGCCTCTTACCTAAAATTTTATTTAGTGAAAGTAAAGAAATAAATGGAGAAATTGGACCCTCATGAGATATAAGTGGAAAACATCTTTTTATTATAAAAAACAGAAAGAACTTTTTGTTAAATAAATTTAAATGTTGCATTTTTTGAAATGAATAATTGCAATCATCTGCTAATAATTAATAGTTAATATTCAATAATTTGCTTTTAACAAACATAATAAATATTATGATTACGAAACAGATACAAAAGATTTGAATGTATCAACATAAGAAAAACTAAATCCGAAAGCATCTCTCTTTTATTTTCATTATACCTTCTAAAAATAAAAATATATAAAGATATTTGTAGATTTGCCCCTCACTTGGCTTTGGCCCCTTTGGAAGGTCAAACCCTAATCCTAATTCAACTAAGTTGTCGTATGAATTAGAAGAGGAAAAAGGGACATTTTTTTGTTTCACATAATCACTTCAAAGACAAGTTATATGCCGAAACGTAAAAAGAAAAATGAGAATATAGAATCATGCATAATCCTCAACTCGCATCTATAACAGTCCGGATCCAAATTTATATTACATGAACATGAAGAATAAGGACCTAAAACTTATAAAAAAGGAAGAAAATTTAACCTGGTTTTAAGCATTTCCCAGAATATTGCGTAGTAACAAAAGATGAGGGAAAAAAAAGACCTAAGACTAAGAAGGTGTTTTAATATTTGGTAGTGGCCTCACGGGTATTTTCGTTCTTCTTGTCTTTTTTGTCCTTTTCTCGTTCTTTCAGTCTCGGTTCACCCTTTCTTCGTTTTTCTTTTTCTCCGTTCTCGGCTCTCGGTTTTTCTCCCCTTTCCACGTCCAGGAACACTCTCTTTATACTTCTCATTCTCTGAAAAAAGATAGGTCAAAGTCATTAACACGTAGACCCGAAACAAATCAATTAAGACGTTAAAACAAAGGGAAGAAAATGGTGGAGACTTCCCTGATTTGCGGAGATCCACACGTTTTCCTTATGCGAATCTTTGAGATCTCAGTCTCAAACCTTGGACCGAATCATAAATCATAAAAATAAAAACGGGTATTAGGTTCGGATTTGATGAATGGAGTAGTGGAGAAAAGAGGAAAGAACGGATTTGAGGCCCAGAGAGAGAAGGGATCATGGCACTAAGGTTAGGTTTGGGGAAGATGGAAGGAAGAAGGAAGAATGGTGGGAGCGGCTGCCCCTTTCCTTAGGGCTAGGTTTTTTGTTGAGAGAGGTTGAAGAAGCAAGAGAAAGAAAGAGGAGGAGAGAAATGAAGGTGCTGGAGCTACACTGAGTGAAGGAATTGAGAGAATGAGATGGTCATAGGGTTTTTTAGGGTTAGAGGATTTGGGCTGCTGGGTTGGTGATGGGTCGCGCGGGTTTGAGGCTTAGGGGGAGTGTGCGAGAGAAAATGAGGGGTGCTCTTAGTGAGGGAGAGAAGGGATGCGCTGGGGGTTGCAAATAGAGAAGGGAGGGGAGGGGGTGCATGTGTGGGCTGCTAGGTGAGGAGTATTGGGCTGGGTTGGGTTTTAGGAAATAGGGTGCAGTTTGCCAATTGCACCCCTCAAATATGTTATTCGTAACCCTTTTCTTTCCTTTTTCTTTACTTTCTTTTATTCTTTTTTTCTCTTTTTTTTTCTTTTTTACTCTTTCTTCTTTTTATTATGAAACCAAAAATATTATTTTTATTTTTATTACAAATTTTGAAAAGTTAAAATAAATGATAAAATAAAATAAAAAGGCCGGACAAAATTAGGGTACTACAGCGTCTTATGCATTTTGAGCGAGCATCTGGCTGTTTAAATGAAGCACGTGCTAGCCATGTTTATTCTCTGCTCTCTACCTCAGCGTATCTGAAATAATTCGAATTTGATTTTATGCGCTCAATTTCATGTACGAGGAATCAAAGGTGACACCTTTGGGATAAAACAAAATTCGTACACTGCAAATGATTGAAAAGCAAATAGTAAAAACAGTAAAACGCGTACTATTTTGATATTCTCTGAAAAGGAAGAAAATAAAATTTTTAAATTACCTCACTCAATGATTTGGAGCTGAATATTTCTGCAACAGTAATATTCCTAATGACTTCTATAAATACTCCAACTCTCCATTGAAGAAGGTAACACAACTTTATTGAAAAGTTATTACTCAAATGAGCAACCAAAGTTTCCGTGCCAAGAACTCTACAAACCAAGAACTGAACTTCAGCGTCTGATTCTTTCTTTCAGAAAGTTATTTTCATTGTGCTTAAGTTTTTCATCCTCTCTTGTTGAGAGTTATTTGATTGTATTCAAAACTTCTTTGTGAAACTTGTATTGCCTTGTATAGGCTTGTTTTCTCAAAGACTCGAATGTACTGAGTCGTTTTGAGAAGTTAAGAGTATTGTCAAGTTTGTGACAGTAAAATACTCTTAAGGAAATTATAATCAGTGTGATTATAGTGGAAAATCCTTTAGGAACGAAGGGACTAGACGTAGCTACCAGGTTGGTGGTGAAATAGTATAAATCTCTGTATCTCGTTCTTTATTGCTTTGCCTTTACTTCTGCCTTTCGAAGAAAAACAAGTTTTCACTGATTTTACTTCAGCGTCCGGTACTTTCTCAGCATCCAGTTACAAACATTTTTCAAACAAACCTGTTTTCAAGTGTGTTTTAAATTAAAGTTTGCGAAAAGTTTTTAACATAATTCAACCCTCATCTTGTGTTCACTTTAATTAACTAACTAGAGGAGGACTACTCGTTGTATTGGTTATTGTTGGGAAAAATATGCACGCGCTACTCTGATTTATCCGCACATGCCCAAGGATCTTTGATACTAGTGTTGGGGAATCTCTACACACACACACAAAGAAATAAAAAGGACACAAGATTTACGTGGTTCAGCACCTCTTGCCTACGTCCACGGAACACCTCAACAAAATTACCACTATCATAAAAGAGATTACAAGATAGTATTGTAACCCACCCCACAATATAACAAGTTTTCTGATCTGAAATTTGGAAATCTACCCCAAATTGTGTATCACCTTACAAACTCGAATACCTCACTCTGAGTTACAAAGAATGATAACACTCACACACTCGGGTGCCTTTTGTACCACCCCTTGGGTGCCTCTTGCACCGCTTTCTCTCTTGTATACCATACTCATTTATAGTAGAGGAGCAGCAAATAAAGAAGACATATTTTGATCTGCACCTATTGAGATATGTCGCTTATTTATTTCATGGTTATTGAGATAAGTTTTCCCTTATTTTCTCTTTGTAAATATTTCCTTTATTCACTGTTTCCTTTTTTTATAGGAAGAACATATCTGCACTATATCTTTTACATAGTTTTATCGATTTCATTATTCAATTTCTTCTTTTATCTTGTGAGTCCCACTTAGGAAGGAACCCACCCAAGAAATCTCCCCATTCCCGACTCAAGCGGGATCTCAACCATATCTGCTTTCTTCCTTCACAGCTCCCCCTGCAATAGACATAAGCTCCCCCTTGATCAAACTTCCATCTTTGTGTGTTTTCTGCCAACATATCTAGTCTACGAATATTGAAGTCTTCATTGGTGACACTACTTGTACTTGCACTACCATGATCTGCCATCAACGGGGCACGCCGCCTAACATCCATTGCCAGGAGGACTTTCAACACAAGGATCCACACAGATCCACCTGTTCTTCAATACTTGTCTCAGCTAGTCACCTAGTCGCACCAATGGTCTAAGTCGGTCCCTATAGTTGCATCATTATTTGAACCTGGCTCTGATACCACTGTTGGGAAAAATCTACACGCGCTACTCTGATTTACCCGCATACGCCCGAGGATCTTTGATACTAGTGTTTGGAACACACACACAAAGAAATGAAAAGGACACAAGATTTACGTGGTTCGGCACCTCTTGCCTACATCCACGGAATACCTCAACAAAATTACCACTATCATAAAAGAGATTACAAGATAGTATTGTAACCCACCCCATAATATAACAAGTTTTTGGTATGAAACTTGGAAAATGTTATCACACCAATTTGTCTACTTTTATAGGGCATTTTTAGTACTTAAATATATCATTTTGCACTATTTAAAGTACAAAGGTACTTATTTATGTCCTATTTTGCAGAAATATCATAAAGACACCACTCAGAGCAAAAGATGTAAAAATGGACCAAAAACTGGCAAGTTTTGGAGAGTTTTAGCACTACTGACGAGTGGTACGGCCTGACAGTCCATCAGTACGACCGTACCTAAGTCAAAGATTCAGTAGGGGCGTACCCCTTTAGTCAGTACCACCTAACACCGATGAAAAAGTCCAGTACGGTCATGCCAAAGGCAATACGGCTGTCCACAAATGATGTCAGGGAGTGCAATATGCACAAGTACGGGCTAACATCGCAAGCAAAGTTCGGTACAGCCGTACCCCGTCCCAGAATGTGCAGATTTGAAAGCCAGATGACCTAATCTGCCTCCCACTCTATAAATAGGCCCTCTTAGCCTATGCTGAAGACCTTTTGATGAATTTCTGAATCAAAAGCCCCTTTTGAGAGTTCTACATCAATTCCCTTGCTTTCTGTTGATCCGTGTTTCCTTGGAGCTTGGTGCCAATCCCGATTTGTTACCAAAGCTCGTGAGGACGTGAAGAACGTGCTTAAGGACCGTCGTCATACCAAAAGGGTGTCCCGGTTTAGATTTTATTCTCTTATTATGGATTTCAATGGTTTTATAAATGTGTTTAGGTTATTATCATTGAATATGAGTAGCTAAACTTATCGCTAGAGGTGATGGGGGATCCTTTACAATACTTTTGTTATTTCTCTAATTAATTCTATGTGTTTCTATTTATATGATTGATTATTTTATCCCGAGTGTGCTTAATCCTATAAGGCCTGATCAACCTATAATTAGTTAGCTTAATTGGCAGTAACAGTACCACAGTTAGTTAACGGATCTCTAGGAATAAAAGAACTCGCTTTATATGCTGGATAGGGTTATTACTTGTTTCTAATCAGTTATTAAATTAACAAACTCACCTATTCTTAATGCTCTTTTCTTTAATTACCTTTTTGGATCAAACGGAGTAGTTGTTTAGGAAGAAGGCTATTACCTAGGCAGCTCTTTGTAATTTAGAGTGAGCGATTAGCTATTAATCATAAAATAGATCTCGCAGTAATTATTTAGTAAATTCAAGAGTTGAGTATTGGTGAACCCGGTTTCCCTAGACCTCTCATAATATAGTTAGTCCGTTCTCGCACTTAGTTTAATTGTTCTTTTTATTTACGCGACATCTTTTGCTATTCTTTAGGTAAAACTTTCGTTAACCTCATAGGATAGATTTTTTACTTCATTGGTACTCGTGCATTCCCTGGGGGTTCGACGTTCGGAGTCTTGAAAATACTCCACTTTTATTACGAGTTACGATCAGGTGCACTTGCCTGAGCCGCAACAAGTTTTTGGCGCCATTGCCAAGGAATGTTTTAGCAATATTGATTGAACAAGAGTCTATTTACATTAGGCATTTTATTTTATTTAGTTATTTATTTTCTATTTGTTTTATTATTTTAAGGATATTCTAATTTGGTTTCCTTTGGTGTATGTAGACAAGGTCTCAACATCCTAAATTGATATTCGACCCTGAAATTGAAAGAACTCTTCAATTGTTAAGAAGACAACAACTAGCAATGGATAACGAACTTACGTTAAACGAGTATTTCACTCCAACTACGGATGTGGCGGACAACGTCAACTATTCGGCAATTGAGGCCACAAATTTTGAATTGAAGCCAGCACTGATTTCTGTGGTACCTGCAGTGTAATTCTTTGACTTATCTTCTGAAGATCCAAATGCTCATCTCAAGAGATTTCAGAAAGTTGCTAACACTATCAAGTGTCATGGTGTGACACCGGAGGCCATCGAGTTAAGATTGTCTTCATTCTCACTGCAGGGAAAGGCACAATTATGGTTGGATTCACTTCCACCAAATTTTATTACCACCTGGGAGGACATGAAAACCAAGTTTCTAAATAAGTACTTTCTTCCCGTAAAATCTGCAAAACTGAGAGCTGACATATTTGAGTTCGCTCAGAATGAGAGAGAATCAATGCATGAGGCATTGGAGTGATTCCAGGATCTAATTAGAAGCTGCCTGCATTATGGTTTCACTAAGTGGCAGCTAGTTCAAATTCTATACAATGGTTTTACCATGCAAACTAGAGGTGTTGTTGATGCTGCTTGTGGGAGATCCTTCGAAAGAAGACACCCACTGAGGCTTATGATATAATGACTGAAATGACTCAGAATAATGCTCAGTGGTCAGCAAGTGACAGACAAACCGGAAGGAAGAACCAGCAAATAGGGATTTATAAAGTGGAAGCAAACACAGCTCTTGAAGCAAAATTAGAGGCAATGACTAAGAAGATAGACACTCTAATGGTAGCACAAACCTAGTCCAATGCAACTTCAACTAATAATGACTTGGGATGCATGACAATTGAAGGCCAATTGGAAGAAGTCAATGCTATGGGACAAAAGGATTTTGACCCAAAGACAAGGATGCAAGAAGCTATGCTGAAATTTATGCAAAGGCATGAATATTTGTACATGGGAGTTTTGGCCGGTTTCATGGAGAAGACTGAAGAAAGACTTAAGGCTATAGAAACCAAGGCAATTAAGGCATCCTGTAATTTCTGTGGAGTAACAAATCATGATTCTAAGGATTGCACTGAGGAGGTGAATTTTATTGAGAATAAGCAACAAAATGACCCCTACTCAAGCACCTATAACCCCAGCTAGAGGAACCACCCTAATTTTTCATGGGGATGTTAACAGAGATCACAAGGCCAGAATCAAAATACTTACAAGCCTCCACATTTACAGAACCATGCTCAAAATGATAGAAGTCCCGGTGAGAATGACATCAACAACTTAATGGGACAAGTGGCCAAAAAATTCAAGAGCTTAGAAAAATTAGTAACCACTAACACAAAAGACCAGAAATCGCTGAAAGACCAAATAGCAACCTTAATAAATGTGGTGACCCAAAGAGAAAATGGAGCACTTCCAAGTCAAGTGGAACCAAATCCAAATAAGAAGTGCAATGTAATCTTTATGGCAAAGGAGGAACAAAGCATTATAATGAAGAATATCCTGGAGAGAAGAAAAGAAGAGAAGGCTAAAACTGAGCCTCAGCAGGTAAGCATCTCTTTTTCTCAAGGTTCTATAAATTTTTATAAGGATAGGCAAGCAATAAAGTTGTTAGAAAAACTTAGAAAATTGCATGTCAATATTTCCTTTGCTGAAATTGTCTCTAAAGTACCTAAGTATATTAAGTTCTTAAAGGAAATAATTTTTAACAAATTAAATTGGAAGAGGTTGAGACAGTAAATTTAAATGAAGATTGGTCTGCTATGTTAATGAATAAATTACCACCTAAGCTTAAAGATCCAAGAGCTTTTGATGTTTCTTGCTCAATTGGTAATAACTCTTTTAAGGCACTATGTGATTTGGGTTCAAGTGTGAATCTAATCTGTCTTTATTCAGGCTATAAGCCATGAATAATAACTCTTCTTTTCCTTCCATCATTGATATTTGATGCAGCATCTAATTCTGAAATCTCCCGACATAAGGACTTTACTTTTGTAAAATACTGATTTATCGTCAAGTCACGTTGTGTGAGTGACATCAGTTCATTTTCCAAAAATTGTAGCCCCGTATTGTTTTTCTTAGAGAATCGTGAGACAAAAACATCCCAAACATCTTTTGGAGTTGTAGTATGTCGAATGTCTTCCAGCATCTCCTCCTCAATGGTCGTCTTTATCACGAACATTGCTTTTCTAGTTTTGATACGCCACTTTCTCAAAGATTCTGCATCTACTGGTAGCGTGGTCTCGTTCCCATTGACAACTTCCCACAAATATTGACCCTGTAAATATGATTCTATGCAAGTCTTCCATGTGCCGTAGTTTTGATTGTTGAGTTTCTTGATGCAGCCTACAAACATAAAATCTGCCATCGTGATAACTTGTTATAACTTTCTTATTATGTAATAGGAAAGTTTGGTCCCAGACCAACAAGTTTTACATCCACACTAATGGTACCATCGATTTGGCACCTCCACTGATAGTCCCAGACTATTAGAAAACTTTACAGTCATCGACCTTAGACGAGCAGAATCTCCACCAGTGGTACCACTGATTTGGCACCTCCACTAAGTCCCAGACTATTAGACTTCCTTTGGACAACACCTCAACTCTATAGCACCTCACTCGATCTTAGACCATATGGCTCTTGATACCAAATTGTTGAGAAAATGGCAACATAGAGCTAATAAATCTCTCTCACTCTCACACATTCATATAGGAAGGAAGGAAGAGAACTTTAAAAATGAACTCAATTCATTTGATGCACACACAAAACTTATACATAAAACATCAAATGTCTAAATGCCTTTATATAGGCAAACTATTACAATAAAATAATACTAAAATATTAAGAGTTTGTCCCCAATTTAAATTAGACTGATAGTCTTTAATTTGGACTTGACTTCTAGTCTTCAACTTGGACTTGTACTCTAGTCTTCAATTTGGATTTTTTCTATTTGTATTCAATTTGGATTTGTGCTTTTTTTATATGATATAATTATGAGAGATAATAATAATTATTTTTCTCAATATATGATTATTACTATTGAGAATTGGAGCAAATTCTTTAGTCCTTGATTCCTGCCTTGGCTTGAGTTGAATCTCTCTAATAATTTTGTTGGTCATACTCCTTAGAAGTGGGATATTTTCTTTGTTGTCTCAGTTTGGGCCTTTTGGAAAGATAGAAATATTCTAGTCTTTTCAAATACTACTGAGATGGGTGATGGATTATGGAACAGTGTGTCCAATTTTGTTCAATCTATTAGTGATGCTGTTGTGAGCTTGTTAATCAGTAACAGTTTTAATACTAATCAACAACTTTCTATTTGGAATAAGGCATTGGTCGAAATGCAAATAAGTGTGTAGATATGCTTGCAAGCCGTGGGCACCATCTTCTTTTAATTGGACTATTATTGATCGTGTTAATCCTTTGTTAGGTTGTTTACTTGTTGCAGGATCAGATGGAGCCTGTTCCACTGATTTTAGTTAGTTATTCTGTTAGCCACTTTGTTTAGCCAACAAAAAAGAAAAAGGTTAGACTTAAATGCATTTTGGTCCCTCAACTTTCTCAATTTGGTGATTTCCCCTAAATTTCTCAATTTAACGATTTTGTTCCCTATGTTTTTTAAATTGTACTTTTGATACCAAAAATCGTGGATTGTACACTTTTGGTCCCCCACTTTCTCAAAATCCAAGATTTTTTGGGACCAAAAGTGCAATAAAAAAGTATGAAGACTAAAATCGCCAAATTGAGAAAGTTGAGGGACCAAAATCGCCAAAAATAAAATAAGAGGACCAAAATCACAAAATTAAAAAAGTTAGGGGATCAAAAATGCAATTAAACCAAAAAAGTTACATTAGTTAAGAAATTAGTTACTACGATCATTAGTTATACAAACACCTTTTTGTACTCTTGCAAGATAAGTTTTTCTCATTTTAATACGATTTCTATGATCAATTTTTGTATTTTGTCTCTTTTATGGCCTCTGCCATGTTTTATAACACTAATGATAGACAATTTAATTAAATGCTTAGTCAAGAAGTTATTATAAAAAAATTATTCATAAGCTATTATAGACAAATTATAAAAATACGATGAAAATTAAAATAACTCTTGAACACATTACCTATAAGTGTATCGAACATCTAAATACTAAAATAAATATGTGTGTTAAGAGATAATCTCAAATAAACTATCAATAAATCGTTTCAGCCTAAATGTGAGATACATTGAGGATGACTTTCAACCAATGTTTTAAAACCGGCCATCGAACCGATGAGACCTTCGAGTCATGGTTTAATCGCTTTAAAATACTCAAATCGGGACTAAACCGCGATCAAACCCCCCAAAATAATCAGACCGTAAACAGGGTCGGTTCAAAGTTCAACCAGTTTAATCGTTTGGTTCGATTCGGTTTTTAAAACACTGCTTCCGTCTTTCAATAAGTGTACAATGATTTCCATAAAATAGGAAAATATAACATAAGAATGTTAGTTACTATTTTATTTGATACTAATTTATAAAGTAAAAGTACCACATAAAAATCTCTTGTCTCACTTTCCTATCACATTCTTTATCACCCACCAATGACAATTTCTCACATAATAAAATAAAATTATAACTTATTAACACACATATATATATATATATCTCTAACCTTTAACTAATGGGAGACAGGGAGACAGTGAAATACCATTTTTTTTGGGTAAAGCATATATTTGTTCTTTTGTTTGGAATGTAAAATACATTACCATGCCGACAAATGTTACCGCCCAAGTTTACAAAGTGGACACGGGTATGTTCGGGTTCGAGTTGTCTGGTTGTACAAATAAAATTGGTTACGGACATCGTCATCGTTTTTATGTGTTAACAAGATTTTTTTCTTAATTATAAGGATATATTTTTCAAATAAATAATTGTCATCATGAATATAATCAACTCTGGAACAACTTATTTTTCCTATATACAAACTTGTCTGGTTGTACAAATAAAACTAGTTACGGACATCGTCATCGTTTTTATGTGTTAACAAGATTTTTTTTCTTAATTATAAGGATATATTTTTCAAATAAATAATTGTTGTTGGGGAGAAATTGATAAAACAGTAACACACACTCACTCTTTGTAGAAGAGAGCACGAGGGAGGAAGAGAGAAGATTGTATCACAGAAGCAGAAAAACTAACTTGCTATATTACACACTAATGGTATTTATACAATGCCCAAAACATTGGTCCAAAACTAAAGCTGATTACACAATTAACTAACTACTAACTGATTTTAAACAATCATAACCAATCAACTAACTTTGATTAAATTGCTTTCCTAACACTCCCCTTCAATTTAATCATTCATTACAATTATGCCAAGCTTGCTTCTTAGTGCCTTGAATCTTTCAATCTTCAATGGCTTTGTAAGAATATCTGCTACCTGATCCTCTGTATTGCAGTAGCTCAAGCTTAATCTTCCTTTGCTTACTTGATCACGAAGGAAATGGTATTTTGTCTCAATGTGCTTTGACCTTCCATGAGATACCAGATTCCTTGCTAAACTGATTGCTGACTTGTTATCTACAAGCAGCTGTATTGGTCCCTTGTATTCTATCTTCAACTCATTGAGTAATGATTGCAGCCATAGTGCTTGACAAGCTGCAAGTGAAGCTGCCACATATTCTGCTTCACAAGAAGATAGAGCTACAATGTTCTGCTTTTTAGAACACCATGAAATGGGTGCTCCAAGGAACTTAAACCAATACCCTGAAGTACTCTTCCTCTCCACTTTGTCCCCACACCAATCTGAGTCAGAATAGGCTTCAAATTCAGAGATACACATATCTTTACTTCCATGAAATAGCAGCCCCAAATCCTGAGTACCCTTTAGATACCTTAGGATCCTCTTTGCAGCAACCATATGGGAGATCTTAGGCTCATTCATGAACCTACTAACCAGCCCTACTGCCAACACTATATCTGGTCTGCTATTACAAATGTATCTCAAAGATCCAACTATCTGTTTGAACAAGGTTGAATCCACTGACTTCTCTTCTTCTCCTTTGGTTAGTTTCAGGTTGGCTTCAGCTGGTGTGGCTGCCACATTGCAGTTTTCCATTTGAAATCGTTTCAGAACCTCCCTTATGTATTTATTCTGATGCACCATGATGCCTTTGCTGTTGTAAACACATTCAAAACCAAGGAAATAGCTCAATGTACCCAGATCAGTCATTTCAAACTCATCCATCAATCTCCCCTTGAACTTTTCAATCTCATCCCTATTGTTTCCTGTTACCAACAGATCATCTACATATAGGCAAACCAGAATCACATCTTCACAGTTCTTCCACTTCACATAAATTCCAAATTCAACACTGCATTTGGCAAAACCGAGCTGTTGCAGGAAATCATCTATCCTGTTATTCCAAGCCCGAGGGGCTTGTTTTAGCCCATACAACGCTTTCTTCAACTTAAGCACTTTGTTCTCCTTGCCCTGCACTTCAAAACCAGGTGGTTGCAACACATAAACCTCCTCATCTAGTGTTCCATTTAGGAAAGCCGATTTCACATCAAGCTGATACAAAAGCCAATCTCTTGAACTAGCATATGCTACCACTAATCTGATTGTTTCTAATCTTGCCACAGGAGCATATATTTCTGAGTAGTCAATCCCAGCCTTTTGAAGGAATCCCTTAGCCACAAGCCTGGCCTTGTGCTTTGCAATAGAACCATCTGGCTTCAATTTGAGTTTGAAAACCCACTTCACACCAATTGGCTTCTTGTTTGCAGGCAAATCTACAAGCTGCCAAGTGTGATTTCTCTCAATTGCATTCATTTCCTCCTTCATAGCATTACTCCATTCCTTCTGTTTCACTGCATCTTGCCACTGCACTGGTTCAACATCAGCCATAAATGCTAGATGCACCAGCTCACCTTCATCATTGACAGCATTATCGGGCACTTGCTCATAATCTGATAACTTGACAGAGGGAAATCTTTGTCTCTGAGATTTTCTAGCTTGCTGTTCTCCTTGATTTTCTGATTGAGACCTAGCATGATCTCCTTCATCTAGCTGAACAAAAACTCCTTTATCCAGCCCTTTCCTACTACTCAAAGATGCAGACTCATCCACTATAATGTCTCTACTGATCACTGTTTTTTCTGAACAGGATCATAGAGCTTATAGGCTCCTGTTGGGTGGTATCCCACTAGCACAAGTGCTTCACTCTTATCATCAAGCTTCCTTCTTCTTTGATCTGGAATGTGCCTGTGACATATTGAGCCAAAAATCTTGAAGTGCTTCACATTTGGTTTAGAACCGGACCAGGCTTCCTCAGATGTCAAACTCAACATTCTCTTGGTTGGACACCTATTTAGAACATAGGCAGCAGTGCTTACTGCCTCCCCCCAGTATTGTTTTGGCAAATCCTTCCCCTTTAGCATGCATCTTGCCATTCAAGCAAGGTTCTATTCCTTCTTTCAGCCAAGCCATTATGTTGAGGTGTATAAGGAGTTGTTACCTCATGCACAATGCCCTTTTGATCACAAAACTCATTGAATTCATTGGAATTAAACTCACCACCTCCATCTGTCCTAAGGATCTTTAGCTTATTTCCACTTTGTCTCTCGACCATAGCACAGAATTTGACAAAGACAGAAAAAACCACACTCTTTTCTTTCAACAGATAAAGCCACAATTTTCTAGTGAACTCATCAACAAAAGTTAGGAAGTACCTGTTGCCTCCTAATGATGAAGTTTCCATCGGGCCACACACATCAGAGTGGACAATGTTCAGGGAAAGATTTGCTCTTGGGGGGCCATAGGACTTGAACTTGCTCCTAGGTTGCTTGCTTATGAGACACCCTTCACATAGCTTCTCAGGTTGCTTCAATTAGGGCAGGCCACTTACCATTTGCTTGGCTTGCAACTGATTTAGACTCTTAAAATTAAGATGCCCAAATCTATAATGCCAATTCCACACTTCATCATCCACCTTGATACTTGAGTAACATTGAACTACAGCAGCCTCCAAGTTTACTTTGAAGGTTCTATTCCTGGACAGGGGTGACTTGAGCAACAGTCTTCGTTTTGGATCAAACACCATGAGGAAATTCTCCTTCATATTCATGCTAAATCCTCTCTCAAGCAATTTCCCGAGACTTAACAGATTATTCTTCATTGAGGGCACATACAGCACATCAGTGACAAAAGTAGACTCTCCATTCTTTCCTTTTATCATTACTTTTCCTTTCCCTTCTACAGGAACTGTGCTATTATCAGCAAATTTGACCTTACTCCTATGACTTCCATCAAATTCCAGCAGCCAATCTCTATGCCCTGTCATGTGGTTTGAGCAACCTGTGTCTAGGTACCAAGACTCAGCTTTCTCAGCCTCCAAATCAGTGGTTACCATTAAAGTAACTTGATCTGAATCTGAGCTATCATCATCATGAGCCGCATTCGCTTCTTCTTCATGTGTAGGCCTTGGAACCTTGCTATTCTTGCATTCACTAGCAAAGTGTCCAAAGTTTTGACAATTGTAGCATTTGATTCTACTTTTGTCAAATTTCTTCTTCCCATTCTTATTCTTGCCCGAGCCACCTTTCTTTGAGGTACCTTCATGTTCTTGATCAAATGAGCCTTGGTTGTTGCCCTTATTCTTGGAATTTCCTCCTTTCCCTTTGCCTTTCTTGCTGTTTCCCGATCCTCCTTTCTTCGAGTGTTGGGCAAGCAATGCTTGCAAAGCTTGTTCAGTGGCCTTCCTTGACTTCCTTTCATTCAACCGTTGCTCATGTGCTTCCAAAGAACTCCTAAGTTCTTCAACATTCATGGATGACAGGTCCTTAGATTCTTCAATGGCCACACATATGTAATCAAACCTTGATGGTAGAGTTCTCATTACCTTTTCCACCACTGTTTGATCTGATATGGTTTCACCGCAAGACTTCATCTGATTGATGAGACCTTGCAGTCTTGTAAAGTAATCAACAACCTTCTCTTGCTTCTCCATTTGTATCAACTCCATCTGTCTTCTCAGAGTCTGAAGCTTGACCTTCTTCAACTTGCCATCACCAGCATGACTTGTTTCCAACAGATCCCATGCCTGTTTTTCCATTTCTGCATTCTGAATCTTCTCCCAATTCGCAGCATCAACACACTGATGAATCAAGAACAGTGCTTTATAATCCTTTCTCTTTGAATCTTTATGAGCTGTTCTTTGCGCCTCAGTTGGATTTGCTCAGTAACTCAAGAAACCATTCTTCACGATTTCCATCACATCTTGGAAACCAAAAATCACCTCCATTTGCTTCTTCCATCGGTCCCAGTTTTTGCTATCCAAGATCGGTAGATTTCCACCGAAATAGCCTCCATTTCCATTCCTATCTGTCCTTTCTACCATGGATGAAAGTTACTTGCACTCCACAATGTTTTACTCCCACTGTGTCACTCTCAATCGCTCAGTGTTTGGCTTCAAGGATCCGAACCAAGAATAGCTCTTGATACCAATTTGTTGGGGAGAAATTGATAAAACAGTAACACACACTCACTCTTTGTAGAAGAGAGCACGAGGGAGGAAGAGAGAAGATTGTATCACAGAAGCAGAAAAACTAACTTGCTATATTACACACTAATGGTATTTATACAATGCCCAAAACATTGGTCCAAAACTAAAGCTAATTACACAATTAACTAACTACTAACTGATTTTAAACAATCATAACCAATCAACTAACTTTGATTAAATTGCTTTCCTAACAATTGTCATCATGAATATAATCAACTCTGGAACAACTTATTTTTCCTATATACAAACTGAGAATGGATTCCCTCATGTGAATGTTTTACACTTCATCTCCCTCATGTAAAACATTCACATGAGGGGATCCATTCTCTTTATATGCGAAAACCTTACATGGGAGGATCTATTCACGTACAGACGCTAGTGAGTTTGAAAGTGAAACATAATAAAAAAAAAATAAGTTAAGGGACCTATAGAATAATTTTACCCCAAAAAAATAATTAAGCATCTCATATAGCCACACTGCGCAGAACAATAGTTTCAAGGCTAAGTTCAGGTCCAACAGCTAATAACACACCCCACTCAAATCCTCCACCCGTGTTTTTAAGCCCATCTTGAGTTGATTTCCTTCTCATCTCATCCAAGACAAACAACACACCTGCACTTATCATATTACCATATTCTCTAAGAACTTCTCTACTAGCCCTCATTTTTTCAGGTTCCAGGCCTAACTTTTTCTCTATTTGGTTTAGAATTGCTGGCCCACCTGGATGTACAACCCAAAAGATTGAGTTGTAATCAAAGATGCCTAATGGTTGTAAGGCTTTAGTAAGTGCTTCATCAATATTTTCTGAGACAAGATTGGGAAGTTGTCTTTGGAGATGAATTGTTAGCCCAACTTCACGAAGGTGAACTTTAACAACTCCCTCACTATTTGGAACAATTGTTTGTGTTGTCCAAAATAGTTCAAACAAAGGTTTCTCAATTTCTAATATTGGATCAGAACCAACAATAATTGCAACCGCTCCATCTCCAAACAATGCTTGTGCCAAAAGACTGTCTAGGTGAGTGTCACTAGGACCCCGAAATATCATTGCAGTAATCTCAGAACAAACAACTAACACACGAGCGCCTTTGTTGTTTTCAGCCAAGTCTTTAGCCAAACGAAGCACTGCTCCACCTGCGCCGCACCCTTGTTGGTACAGCATGTACCTTTTCACATATGGGCATAAACCCAAGAGTTTAGTAAGTTGGTAATCAGCACCAGGCATATCTATACCAGTTGTGGTGCAAAAGATTAAGTGGGTTATCTTTGACTTTGATTGGCCCCATTCTTTAATAGCATTCATCGCAGCCTCCTTCCCGAGTCTAGGTACCTCTACAACCACCATATCTTGCTTAGCATCCAAAGAAGGTTCCATGTAAGTGCAAATGCTAGGATTCTCTTTCAAAATCTCTTCTGTAAGATATATATGTCGCTTCTTGATCATAGATGCATTACCTGTAATTAGTTACAAAGAAATGGCACTAACACGAATATACGATAAAGTTATGATAATTCCAAAATCAATCACGTAATGATTAGTCTTGTGAAGTGAATACTTTTTATCGACTTTTTTTGAATATTTACTCTAGTTGGCCAACTTAAAAGCGTGAATGACTTCTACAAATAACAATGCATTTTAATATTTGCGTTGTTTCGCTTATTAATAACAAAAGAAGGAAAAAAAAATTAAAACAAATCAACTCAAATTTAGTATCTTAAAAAAAATTAAGAGACAAAAAAAATTACTTACACATGCGCTGAAATTTTTCTTTCAGCTCAGTCTTATGCTCACTATTTGTGATTCTAAAATAGTAATCAGGATAGGTACTCTGTTCAACACAATTTGGTGGATTTGATGTACCAATGGCCAAGATGGTTGCAGGGCCTTCTGCCCTTTGAGCTTTGCAAATTTCTGCTACACTCACCATGTTTTTTTTGTTGTTGAAATTAAGTATCTAAACAAAGATATGTGGGTACGTAGCAAAGTAATGCAATTTGACCTCAATTAGCAACAAATTACATAGCTTGTAGAAAAGAACTGAAGGGTGTGTTGCAAACTTGGTTGGGGAGAGAGGATTTTATATTCACGCAAGGATGGAAGTAGGGGTGATGGATTGAAGGGTATCAGAACATCACGTTCTCAACTAACCATTGTCCAGTCAGGCACTATGCTTACGGCAATAAAAATGGGTTGTGGTATGTAGCCAACTCGACTCATTGGTGGGTTTCATTATAAAAATTACAACTTGCCAAAATCCCGAGTCATCATGAGTTGGCCATCAAATTCGTGGGCTGAGGTGGGTCACCCTATGTTGAGCCGGGCCAATCGGCCATTTTTTAAAAGTTTCATTTTTCATAGAATACATTAGTTTTTAGTTATTTGTCTTTTAATATTTAACTTGTTATGTTTTTTATTGCACAATTCATTAATCCTTTTGTTTGTTTTTTCACAGAAAAAATAGAAAAAATATTATTTTATTTTATTCTCCAATTTTCTGATTTCTTTTGAAATTTTTTATTTTTTACTTTTTAAAAAAGGAGAACCAACCCACCAAACTAAATTGTGTCAAGCCGGATTGGTATATTCTGGACCCATTAGGCCCTCGGCCCGTTGTGAGCCAATCCACCTAACCTACAGCCCATAGTGAGCCAACCCGAGTGGGTTGGGTTGGGTTGGCCCATTTTGATATCTAGCTTTTTTATTAGGTGAGATTTGACATCTGTAGCATTTTGTATATGGAAAAATTTGTAGCATTTTGTTACACCACAAAATTGAATGGTAGGAGGGAGATGGTGTGGTTGACCGGTGGTTACTTCAATAATTTTGCGCCATATTAATTTTTTTTTTCATGACCAGATATTTACGCATCATACAAGTGTTTTTAAATTCAAATAAAATATTAAAAATAGTCCTCAAAAAAATGAAAAAATATTGAAGACAAAATATATATATAGTTGACTAAAGTAAATTTAAAATACATGAATTATAATAAATATAATTAAAAGTATAGAATATGTATAAATAATTAAACAAAATAAACTTAACATTTAAGAAAATAAATTAAAAAAAATTCACCAAAAAAAAGAAAATAATTAAAAATAACATTTATTATTCTTCAAGAAACTACATTAGAAAACTAATATGATTTAGAGATACCAAGGTGCCAGTTCCAGAGAGTCTGGCTCAAGAATGACCTTATAGATACCAAGGTTTCGAGCAAGTGAGATGGTTTCTCTCATAGCAATTGCTTTTGCTATGATATGATTCTCGGAGATGTC
The DNA here is from genome assembly GCA_037113605.1 of Calophaca sinica. Classification (NCBI taxonomy): domain Eukaryota; kingdom Viridiplantae; phylum Streptophyta; class Magnoliopsida; order Fabales; family Fabaceae; genus Calophaca; species Calophaca sinica. The sequence continues at coordinate 17,278,536 of CM073737.1, forward strand.
AGGACTGTATCAGGAGTCATGAAGGTGAAAGTGGTGAAGACGCCAAAATCGGGAATGAAAATCGGATTGATAAGCCACGAAGACGCCACAACCGGTAATAGAGGTTCCGGTTGATAAGTCGGGATTGAGCGCCACAACACGCTGATAAGCTCAAAAAACGGCTCACAAAGAACCAAAGAGAATCTTCTCTCAATTTTTACTCAATTCAAATTCAACTTCCTTATTTCTTAATAGAGAATTACAATGTATTGTGTCAAAAAAAAAAAGCTGTTAATTGAACACAAATGTGGACACAGACATCGTATTTCCGTACATGTACGGACCCCCCCCCCTTTTTTTTTTAAAAGTTAAAAAAAATTTCAAAAAAATATTACAGATATTTTTATCTGGTTAATCACGTTCACATATCTGGTTAATGCTATTCATTATCTGGTTAATGTCAAATCTTGAACATTTTGGACATTTCATTTTCTTATCTGGTTAATCAAGTTCACATATCTGGTTAATGCTATTTATTATCTGGTTAATACTAAATCCTGAAACTTTTTCTTATCTGGTTAATCAAGTTTAAATATCTGGTTAATGCAATTTATTATCTGGTTAATGCCAAATATTTTTTAACCAGTCAAAAAAAAGCAAAAAAAAAATCGTACAGAATTCCGTACGGTCCGTACATATCCGTACCGTACGGACATATGGTGTCCCATGCAGTGTCCATTCGATCTCCGTTAAAAAACATTTTTCAAAAAAAAAAATAGTGAAATACAGCGTATAGATAACCTCAGTTCCAATTGACCCAAAAGGCTCCTAGAAAATAAAAACAAGAATTATTAAATCCTAAATCCAACTTTGAAATAAATCAAATCTGAATTGAACTTATGAATTACATTTAAATCCTAATGTTAATAAAAAATAAATTTAATTGGCATGGAATATGTCTCTATTTGATTACTAAGAATAGAGCTGTCAAAATGGGTCTGGTCCGATGGGCTAGCCTATTTAGCCCGATATAATATATGGGCTGGGCTAGTAAAGTATAGGCCCGAATTTATTTTGTCTCAACCCGGCATGGTCCGAAAAATCACCAGAGATGGGCTGACCCGTAATGGGCTGGGCCAGCCCGCTGCAGGCCCAAATTTTTTTAAAAATACTAAATATGTTTATACATAACCTGCTAGTATATATATGTATGTATGCGTTTCAGTTTCATGATTATCACTGCTGCTTATATTTTTTTGACGAGACGCTGGTGCGTATGTATATCTTGTAGCCTGGTTGATTTCATGTACGTATATATTTTTCTATGGTTAATGTTTTTTCTGTTTGGTAGTGCAATAGTGGTTATAAATTTAGAAAAGAATATAGCTCCTTTTAAGTTAACATGGATCTCTAAATATGTCTCACGACATTTCAGTGGTTGATTCAATTATAAACCATTTATTTTTTGGTACACAATTATAAACCATTTTAATACGTGCAGGGTTCTTGTAAACCATTTCAATTATAACTAGCATGATACCCGTGCGATGCACGGGGCGCGCATCGTTGGTTACGCTCAATATTTTAAGACGTAATTGTTTATAATAAACGATATTTTTGATTCAATGTATTAAAAATTAACAAATTTTATAGTGAAAGCGAAAGAAAATAAATTTTAAAACATAAAATATAAAATTACACCGACAACATGTAATGTTTGTCCCGCTAAGAGTTAATAATTTCGCTCCCCGTCAACAATGTTGTACTTAAGTAGTGTTTTCCCGTCAGAACTGAAAAACAAAATAATTATTTATAAAAATTAAATACATTTATAAAAAAATAAAAAATAATTATGCTGACTTGTAATGTCCCGTCACGACTCAAAAGCAAAATAATAATTTATAGATAACTTAAAAAAAATGTTAATAATAAAATAAAATTAAAATTATACCGACAACATGTAATGTTTCTCCCGTCGAGAATTAATAATTTCGTTCCCATCGACAACATTGTACTTAAGTAGTGTTTTCCCATCAGAACTCAAAAACAAAATAATAATTTATAAATAACTTAAAAAATAAAAAATGTTAATAATAAAATAAAATTAAAATTATACCGACAACATGTAATGGTTCTCCTATCGAGACTTAATAATTTTGTTCCCGTCGACAACATTGTACTTAAGTAGTGTTTTCCCGTCAGAATTCAAAAACAAAATAATCATTTATAAAAATTAAATATATTTATAAAAAAATAAAAAATAATTATAACGACTTGTAATATCTACCATCACGAAAACAAAATAATAATTTATAAATAACTTAAAAAAATTAAAAAATATTAATAATAAAATAAAATAAAAGTAAAAGTATACCGATAACATATAATGTTTCTCCCGTCGAGACTTAATAATTTTGTTCACATCGATAATATTGTATTTAAGTAGTGTTTTCCCGTCAGAACTCAAAAGCAAAACAATAATTTATAAATAACTTAAAAAAATAAAAAAAATGTTAATAATAAAATAAAATTAAAATTATACCGATAATATGTAATGTTTCTCCTGTCGAAACTTCATAATTTCATTTCCGTCGACAATATTATACTTAAATAATATTTTTCAGTCGAGACTAATTGTTTTAGAAAAAAATGAGGGAAAGAGAAAGAAATAAAAGAATGAGAGTGAGAGAGAAAAGGGAAAAAAAATGGAAAAAAAAAGAAAGAAAGAAAAAATCAGAGGTGTGAGAAGAGGGAGGGGGAGAGGGTGAAAAAAAAAAAAAAAAAGAATGTGAGGCGTGAGAATAAGAGAAGAAGAAGGAAAAAAAAAACAAAAGAGGAAGGATCAGAGGCATCAGAAGAGAGAGAAAGAAAAGGAGAAAAAAAAGAGTGAGAAAAAAAATTGGATTTGGGGGAAAATGGAGGGAAAGATAAAATAAAAGATTTGAATTGTAAGAAGATTTAAATGACCAAAATACCATAAAAAAGGACACGTGTCAATTGTTTAACAATGGGTAATTTTGGGTTTTCCAGAGCCCTTAATTCTCATATATTAAAATTGAAATGTAACAGTCTGGGCCGCCACCCATATTGGGCCGTACTACATCTGCCCGACCCACTGACCACATGGCCCCAGCCCAGCATACACTAGCTCTGGTTCATGCACCCCAGTGTCTGGTTTACTCACAGGACTTCGTAGATCCCTTAATTCCACGTTTTTGCCTTGGTGGGGGTTCGATCTCATGCTCAAAGGGATAAAGGCTTTTAAGAAGCACCACCCACTATCACTTGACCAATTGGTCTAGTCACGTTCTCAACTAACCATTGTCTAGTCAGGCACTATATTTACAGCAATAAAAATGGGTTGTGGCTCACTGGTGGGTTTGGTTGCAAAAATTACGACTCGCCAAAATCCCAGGTCATCATAAGCCGACCTACCAAATCCGCGGGTTGAAGTGGGTTATCCCAGGTTGAACCGGGCCAATCCACCCGGCCATATTTAAAAAATTCATTTTTCATAAAATATATTAGTTTTTAGTTATTTGTCATTTAACTTTTTTTTTATTGTACAATTCATTAATCTTTTTGTTTGTTTTTTAAAGAAAAATAGAGAAAATATTATTTTATTTTATTTTCTAATTTCTGATTTATTTTGAAATTTTTTAATTTTTTTGAAAAAAAAAAAGGAGAGCCAACCCACCAACCTTAGGTGGGTTGAGCCAAGTTGGTAATTATTGACTCACTAAACCGTCAACCCGTTGTGAGCCAATCCACCTAATGTACAACCCGTAATGAGCCAACCCGAGTGGGCTGGGCTGAGCTGACCCATTTTGACTGCTCGCTGGTACAATGTATAGATAATATGATATAGCATATTAAATTCGAAATGTTTCGTAGTAGCAAATATCTAGCATTTTGTATATAAAAAAATCTGTAGCATTTTGTCACACCACAAAATTGAATGGTAGGAGGGAGATGGTGTGGTTGACCAGTGGTTACTTCAATAATTTTGCGCCATATTAATTTTTGAGGAGTGCTAGTAACACACTCTCTGACACTCTTTCTCTAGCACTCTCTTCAAGATTGGGTAAAATTCATGTAGGTCATACTAAATCAGTAGGTACCATTTCCAAAGTGGTAGAACCCACATAAAATTTATCCAATCATGGAGTGAGTGTTGGAAAGAGAGTGTTAAAGAATCTGTTGCGAGTATTTCTCTTAAATTTTTTTACAACCAGATATTTATACATTATACAAATGTTTTTAAATTCAAATAAAATATTATAAAATATTATAAATAGTCAATCAAAAAAATTAAAAAATATTGAAGACAAAATATATATAGTTGACTAAGTTAAATTAAAAAATATGAATTGAAATAACTATAATTAAAAGTATAGAATATGTATAAATTGCCAAAAAAAGAAAATAATTAAAAATAACATATATTATTCTTCAAGAAACTATATTAGAAAACTAATCTGATTTAGAGATACCAAGGCACCAGTTCCAGGGAGTCCGACTCAAGAATGACCTTATGGATACCAAGGTTCCGAGCAAGTGAGATGGCTTCTCTCATAGCAGTCGCTTCTGCTATCAATGGATTCAGAGCAGGGAATTCCTGTAATCATATCTCCTTTGTGGAAGCAGGCAAGAAAAGAAAAGACTTCCATGCATCCAGTTGACTACTACACTTGTTAGAAATAAAAGTGTTCTACAATATGTGTTGGGAATCCAAAAAAGGGAACAAGAGAACAAGGATATATTGTGATTTTCTTGTCACCTTGACACTGTTAACATTGGTAAATAAGTTCCATCATGGATAACCTTTTATGTTCCTGCTGCTATCAAATGCACTGATATTTTAAAAAAAAATTGCATTACAAACCAAGATTACACAAATTAGATTTTCACTAAAAAAGTGCATAAATGAGTCTTTTTTTTTTTTTTTTACCTTTGACAATACAAGTAAAATTTGTTGAAGTCACAGTCCACTTTGTACTGCTACCAATCACTGCTGGGTGGGCTTAAAATAGTCTTCTTCAGGTACTCATATAATTTCCTTAATTGTTCTAAATGTCTTCAGACTTCAAGCTTACTTTTAAAAATGAAAATGCCAAAAAACAAGAAAGCAAAAATAAAGGGAAGAAATAGGTACAGAGACACATAATAAATTAAAAAGTTCACACAACAGACTTTATTTACACAGAATTTATTAAGAGACAGACATCAGTCACATACAGAAATAGGTACAATGCAATAATTATTATAACTTATTTTCTTCTTGAGTATTTGAAATGATTAACAATACCATTGATGACCAAACCAGCAGTTTTTTCCATGAGCAAATTCCTCCTTTTCATCACCTCTGCTGTGAATCCACCATAAGAGATTAGTCAGTGAGTTTCCATCATCAAATCCATTTAAGCTTCTTATATTCTGCAATGCACTTCTTTTATCATAAATTCCTTGCAGGGCATAGACAAACCCCTTCCATCCTTCTTCAACACCTTCCCTATTCAAAGCAGGCAATGTCCACTCCACAAGTTCCTTCACATAATCAACATTGGAGAACAGAACTTCAGAAATGGGAAGCAATGGTAAGAGCTGAATGCCAAGCCTACATTCTCTCCATGCAGCTGGAGCAAACCATAGTCCACTGTCTCTCTTGTTAGCCCAAAGAACTCCCATCATCCTGTTCTCTTTGGTAAAATCTTGCTCATACAGATTCCCTCCCTCTTTTACATGCCACCACATTTGAGCTGCATGAATTTCCAATGATGTAAGTGTTGATCCAGTTGCAACAAGATGAGTATCACCATATGCCATACCCATCAATGCTGCAGAATAATATGCATTGATAGCTTCACTGGTGCTCTCTTGATTTCTTCCATCTGCAAACTCGGTTAACCCTCCAGCCCAAGAATGCAACTTATAAAGATCAAAACACCTTAGACGCGTGTAATTAGAGTTCGAACTTCTGCTCAATGTCATAAAATCTGCCATTAGTGAATAGGCTTGAGGCTTATACTTCATACCCCAGCTTGTGTCAAGCTTGGCAAGCACTGCAATTCCATAAAGGAAGTATCCCAAATGATAATGGTGATCATTATAGATTCCAAACCCAAAATCAGCACCAGAATCAGTAGACCCTTGTTTGGTTATAATGCCTCCCCATGTCCTATCATCAAGAAAACCATTCCCATTAAAAGTTCCATCCAGCCAAGGCTCAATGGTTTCCTTCAAATACTTCCTCACAACTGGAATCACATCAAGGTAATGCACCTCTTCAGCTATCAATGCCAGCCTTGCTGCCCTTGCAACCAATTTTCCATAAAAGTAAGATGATGTTGTTGTTATTGCTGATGACTTTAGACCCTCAACATCTTTAGAAAGTGCTGAAACAATTTCATCACGGGATTCTTCCTTCACACCCTTGGTAGAGTGCCATGTTATAGAAACAGGATCTGTTTTCAAAAGCCATGAATCCCCAACAACACCAACAAGCTCCCCATCAATGCTTGTATACTTGAAATCATCCAGAACATTGACATCACTGTCACTTTTTTTCAAAAGCTGAAGATGAAGAGGATGTGCTAACAGTAGCAAATCACCTGACCCTTTCTTCTCCCACTTATACTCCACACTAAACGGTTCTTTGAGCATAGCATCACCAGACACAGCGTAACAAGAACTGAACCTGTCAAGAACAGCCTCATGTTTTGGATCGGAATCCGGCAACAAAGCTATCCGAATTATGCCAGAAAACGCTTCAGAAGTGATCTCAGAAAGTGCATGACTCAACTTGATTGGTGAGGAAGCATATAGGAGCCATGTTTGACCATTGTTAAACTGAAAAGTGAACTTGGTAAGGGAATCATTTGAAGAAAAGGAAAGAATGGCATGGATGGTGGAGATTGAAAGAGGGGTTGGTTTTGTCACAGACACAGTGAGATAGGGGCTTCCCCTGACAAGGAAGACACTCAGGTTTGAAGAAGGGATATCCAAGGTGACACTGAGATCACTATAGGAAGATATCATGTGCTTCCCACTGGAACTTTGATTGGTTTTCTGTTCATAGGAAGTGATGGTGAGATCAGCGTTGAAAACTTGGTATATGAAAGCAGAGTTGATGGTGTGAAATGGGTATGAAACAGATAGGGATGAGTTTGAGGATTTGATGAGGTACGGGTGAATGTACTCTGGTTGATCTCCATTTTTTAGGACAAAGTTTTGGAAGAAAGAGTTTGTGGGGAGTGGAGTCGAGACAAGGTTTGGGGAGAAGAAGTTGGAGGGGTCAGGGAGGACAGTGGAATGTGTCCTTGGGAAGATAAAAGGACTGCTCTTTTTTATAGTAGACATTGCAGCTGAAAGCAGTGACAGTGGTGGTGAATGCCTGAATGATAATTGTGGTAGTAGTGGTGGCGAATTGTGAGTTTTATAGTGTTTGAGGATATGTGATGAGTGCAGTTTTTACCTCTATTCTGAGTATTTTCAGTATTGGCAACTACTCAATCTAAACTTAGTTAATTATCAAACTGTTGCGAATAGGATTATGGGGTTTGAGTATTATCTTTGGGGTGATGTTTTATTAAGTTGTGGGGAAGGGTTTGTTTTGGTTTGTTGGTGGAAAACTTAACAAGATTAGGAGGAATCCACGGAGCACGAAGGAAGTGTGGGAGTAAAGAGGATTTAATGGTTAACTGAAGTTTAAGGGAAGGGAATATTATTGGGGCCAGAAAGTTACGTGAAGATGTGACCATGTCAAGGAAGAAAACCTAGGTCTTCCTAATGGGAACAAAATACCATAATTCAGTACCACATTTCATACAACACAAAATAAAAAGAAATGGAACAGAATATGATAAACACAACACGAATCAGAATGGAACTGAAATTGGTGCAAGCAAACAAACAAGCAAAAATCATGATATTTGAATGGAACCGTAGCTGAACGTTTCACTAACTACCACCGTTGATTAGCTGATTAAACTAATTACAAGTGTGTTAATCAAAACCAATATAATATACCTTCCTCTTAGTTTTCATTTTGACTCATACATCGCCTTGCCCCATCCAAATTCCAAATCTTTGAAGCCAGCAGGTGGAGTCGTTATCGTGATGACGGGGAAACAAGCCACGGATGGTGCCTATGTCGGTGGGTCCGAAGAAGAAAGGTCGCTGTGAAATCAACATAAGTTTCGGTTCTGCGGGAGGAGGATTGTGCTGCTCTAGTTTCTTCTCCAGTTTCTCAGTCTCACCAAACATGATCGTAACCTCAAACATTTTGCCGGCTCGCCGGCAGTCATTGTTTGTCAAAATTACAAAATTATTATTATTACTAGCGCCAGTCTTTCCGCATTTGTAAAATGTGATTGTACTCTTCCTCTGGTTTTATTGAAAGTTGAAATTGAAACAGCCCACTTAGAGAAGAATGTGATTGTACTCTTTCTCTGGCTTTATTGAAAGTTGAAATTGAAACAGCCCACTTAGAGAAGAATAGATGAGACATTTTTTCCTTTTATAAATTCAAAACCATTCTATGCAGTTTTTTTTTCCAGTAACCGTATAATACTAGTAACAGACCCGTGCATACGCACGGGTGAGTAACACATTGTATTCGTTTGGTTCCAAGTCGAAGTTTTCTTCCCAATTGTCGAATCATCTTTTTTTTATATTCGACGTCACCTTGTATTCCTCATTGAGCTCGTTAAATAAATGAACTGAACTTGAGCTAAGCACGTCACCTTGTATTCCTCATTGAGCTCGTTAAATAAATGAACTGAGCTCGACTCGTTTGGTTCATGAGCTAGATCGTTTGGTTACAAGTCGAAGTGTTCTTCCCAATTGTCGACATCATTTTTTTTATATTCGAAATAAATGAACTGAACTTGAGCTAAGAATAAAGTCGAAGTGTTCTTCCCAATTGTCGAAGTGTTCTTCCCAATTGTCGACATCACTTTTTTTATATTCGACGTCACCTTGTATTCCTCATTGAGCTCGTTAAATAAATGAACTGAACTTGAGGTAAGCATAGCTCGACTCGTTTGGTTCATGAGCTAGCTCGTTTGGTTCCAAGTCGAAGTGTTCTTCCCAATTGTCGAATCTTTTTTTTATATTCGACGTCATCACTTTTTTTATATTCGACGTCACCTTGTATTCCTCATTGTGCTCGTTGAATAAATGAACTAAACTTAAGCTAAGCACGTCACCTTGTATTCCTCATTGAGCTCGTTAAATAAATGAACTGAGCTCGACTCGTTTGGTTCTAGCTCGTTTGGTTCCAAGTCGAAGTGTTCTTCCCAATTGTCGACATCACTTTTTTTATATTCGAAATAAATGTACTGAACTTGAGCTAAGCATAAAGTCGAAGTGTTCTTCCCAATTGTCGAAGTGATCTTCCCAATTGTCGACATCACTTTTTTTATTTGTCGACATCACTTTTTTTATATTCGACGTCACCTTAGTGCTCGTTGAATAAATGAACTAAACTTGAGCTAAGCACGTCACCTTGTATTCCTCATTGAGCTCGTAAAATAAATGAACTGAGCTCGACTCGTTTGGTTCTAGCTCGTTTGGTTCCAAGTCGAAGTGTTCTTCCCAATTGTCGACATCACTTTTTTTATATTCGAAATAAATGAACTGAACTTGAGCTAAGCATAAAGTCGAAGTGTTCTTCCCAATTGTCGAAGTGATCTTCCCAATTGTCGACATCACTTTTTTTATATTCGACGTCACCTTAGTGCTCGTTGAATAAATGAACTAAACTTGAGCTAAGCACGTCACCTTGTATTCCTCATTGAGCTCGTTAAAAAAATGAACCGAGCTCGACTCGTTTGCCCAATTGTCGACATCACTTTTTTTATATTCGAAATAAATGAACTGAACTTGAGCTAAGCATAAAGTCGAAGTGTTCTTCCCAATTGTCAAAGTGTTCTTCCCAATTGTCGACATCACTTTTTTTATATTCGACGTCACCTTTTCCCAATTGTCGACATCACTTTTTTTATATTCGACGTCACGTTAGTGCTCGTTGAATAAATGAACTAAACTTGAGCTAAGCACGTCACCTTGTATTCCTCATTGAGCTCGTTATATAAATGAACCAAGCTCGACTCGTTTGCCCAATTGTCGACATCACTTTTTTTATATTCGAAATAAATGAACTGAACTTGAGCTAAGCATAAAGTCGAAGTGTTCTTCCCAATTGTCGAAGTGATCTTCTCACTTTTTTTATATTCGACGTCACCTTGTATTCCTCATTGTGCTCGTTGAATAAATGAACTAAACTTGAGCTAAGCACGTCACCTTGTATTCCTCATTGAGCTCGTTAAATAAATGAACTGAGCTCGACTCGTTTGGTTCATGAGCTAGCTCGTTTGATTCCAAGTCGAAGTGTTCTTCCCAATTGTCGACATCACTTTTTTTATATTCGAAATAAATGAACTGAACTTGAGCTAAGCATAAAGTCGAAGTGCTCTTCCCAATTGTCGAAGTGTTCTTCCCAATTGTCGACATCACCTTTTTTTATATTGAGCTAAGCACGTCACCTTGTATTCCTCATTGAGCTCGTTAAATAAATGAACTGAGCTCGACTCGTTTGGTTCTAGCTCGTTTGGTTCCAAGTCGAAGTGTTCTTCCCAATTGTCGACATCACTTTTTTTATATTCGAAATAAATGTACTGAACTTGAGCTAAGCATAAAGTCGAAGTGTTCTTCCCAATTGTCGAAGTGTTCTTCCCAATTGTCAACATCACTTTTTTTATATTCGACGTCACCTTTTCCCAATTGTCGACATCACTTTTTTTATATTCGACGTCACCTTAGTGCTCGTTGAATAAATGAACTAAACTTGAGCTAAGCACGTCACCTTGTATTCCTCATTGAGCTCGTTAAATAAATGAACCGAGCTCGACTCGTTTGCCCAATTGTCGACATCACTTTTTTTATATTCGAAATAAATGAACTGAACTTGAGTTAAGCATAAAGTCGAAGTGTTCTTCCCAATTGTCGAAGTGATCTTCTCACTTTTTTTATATTCGACGTCACCTTGGATTCCTCATTGTGCTCGTTGAATAAATGAACTAAACTTGAGCTAAGCACGTCACCTTGTATTCCTCATTGAGCTGGTGAGGTAAGCATAGCTCGACTCGTTTGGTTCATGAGCTAGCTCGTTTGGTTCCAAGTCGAAGTGTTCTTCCCAATTGTCGAATCTTTTTTTATATTCGACGTCATCACTTTTTTTATATTCGACGTCAAGTCGAAGTTTTCTTCCCAATTGTCGACATCACTTTTTTTATATTCGAAATAAATGAACTGAACTTGAGCTAAGCATAAAGTCGAAGTGTTCTTCCCAATTGTCGAAGTGTTCTTCCCAATTGTCGACATCACTTTTTTTATATTCGACGTCACCTTGTATTCCTCATTGAGCTCGTTAAATAAATGAACTGAACTTGAGGTAAGCATAGCTCGACTCGTTTGGTTCATGAGCTAGCTCGTTTGGTTCCAAGTCGAAGTGTTCTTCCCAATTGTCGAATCTTTTTTTATATTCGACGTCATCACTTTTTTTATATTCGACGTCAAGTCGAAGTTTTCTTCCCAATTGTCGACATCACTTTTTTTATATTCGACGTCACCTTGTATTCAGTAATTCTAAAAAATGAACTGAGCTCGACTCGTTTGGTTCATGAGCTAGCTCGTTTGGTTCCAAGTCGAAGTGTTCTTCCCAATTGTCAAATCTTTTTTTATATTCGACGTCATCACTTTTTTACGAACCTGGGAATCATCTTCAGAATCTCTATACTTAATATCTTCTTGATATTTGACAAATGAATGCTGATTATTTGACAGCTAATGGAATATACACAATTGATACTATCATATGAAACACATGGGCTAATGATAATTAAGGTAACAATTGAAGTTCTCGACAGAACTCTTGGTGTTGAAGTTCTCGACAGAACTCTTGGTGTTGAAGTTCTCGATAGAACTCTTGGTGTTGAGCTGTCAGGTCTATGATGATTGGAGCTGGTTAGGTTTTTCTTTAGGTCGAGTTATTACATTCCGAGCTGCTTTAGAGCTCGCCAGGCTTCTATGCTGACCTGAAATCTTTGGAACCGCAGGGGTTAGTCTTTGTCGCGCTGTGTTTGAGCTCGGCACGTCCTTATGCCGACATGGTGTCTTTGAAACCACAATGGTCTTGTTTAGCTCGACAGGCGACCTTAGCCGAGCTGCTTTAGAGCTTGTAGGCCTCTGCTGACCTGGTGTCTTCGAAACCACAGGGGTTGTTTAGGCCGACTGGCGACCTTCCGAGCTGCTTTTGAGCCAGGCCTCTATGCCGACCTGGTGTCTTGGAAACCACAGGGGTTGTTTAGGTCGACTGGCGACCTTTCGAGCTGCTTTTGAGCCAGGCCTCTATGCCGACCTGGGTTTAGGACCACAGGGGTCGAGCTGCGAGTGAGCCCACCAAGCCTGTATCTTTGACTTGGGTTTAGGACCACGGGTCGAAATGCGAGAATGAAAGACCCAAACCGAGAAGTGAAGAAGGTGAAAAATCTCACCATTCCGTGGGCGGTGGACGGCAGCGCACGGTGGCTTCGGCGAATGTGCTCCGGGTGAGAAGAAGAAGAAGGATTATTCACGGGTGAGCATTCCGGCGCGGCGGAGGAGCTATCGATCTGGCTTTCCTCCGCGTGTGTGGTTTCGCCACTGCAAACCGGTTCCATCTCTACTTGCCACCAGGTCGCAGTGGAAAACAGAGCTCTGGAATTACTACAGACGGAGCTATCGATTTGGAAAATGAAGTTCTGGAAAATCAAAGAGGAGGAGAAGAGAGAAATTGTGTTTAGGAGAGATGGAGAGAGAGAGAGAATGGCAGAAGAAGGGAGGTTGGAAATTGGTGAGGAAGAGAGTTGTTTATGAGAGAGGGAAACGATTCAAATTTTTTTGAATCTCGGCGTTATTTTTCTTCTAAATTTTTTGAGTCTCGGCAATGGGCATTCTTTATCTTCTGTGTGAATATTTTGAGCCTCGTCGTTGCAGTCTTGCATTGTGCAGTGTGAATATTTTGTTTTTGCTTGCGGTGTGAAAAAGCTGGCCAAACATTTGTCCGCTTACCATGTACTGGTCCATTGCTTTTCCAGCAAAACGTTTGTCCCCTTGTGTTTGTCTTATGCTGGAAACTAAAGGATTTTCTCTTTCACCAAAAGAAGCATGGAAAAAATAATAAAAAAATACTGACGTGGTGAAAGGTATCCCATTGATTGACACCTGTAAATTGTTACTCAAACAATGACTTCCATATGTATTGTCTATAGATTGGATGGGAGTTATGGGTAAAACTGGGGAAAAAGATTAACCAACTCTTTGTTGTGGTTTGAGAGTGGTTAATATGATGAGTATTTTCGGAAAGAAAAAATCTACACCAAAACTCTTGTATCCCCTTTATTATATGTTATAGATTATTATTATTATTATTATCAAAATTAAAATAAAATAAAATAAAATAAACACCCTGCAATGTGTCTTTTTTTTAGTCGATTTGATTATTAAAAAAAAACACATTTATTTAGGTAGGGGTGAACATGGGTCAGATTGGGTGAATTTCGAATGTTTAAATACCCAACCCAATGAAATATACATAGGTTGGGTCGGTTTAGTCGAAATTTTTTACGAAACCCGAACCAACCCAACTCGACCTCATATTAGTTTATTTTGGTAGGGTAAACAAGTATGTTATTAAAATATTTATTTCTCAAGAAAAAAAATCTGGAAAAAAAATCAAAGATAAATAAAAAAATATTTATAAAGAAAAAAAAACACTATGAATGTTATGTGTTCATTTACAGTGGGTTGGGTTGGATTGCTCGAATTCGCAATCTTCAGACCCGACACCCTCATAGTTTTTGTGTTTGCTTCTTTTAAAACCGACTCAACCCAATGACCTAAACAAACCCGATTTTTTTGAGTTGGATTGAATTGGGTAGGTCGGGTTCGTGGATCGACTCGTACTCGTGTCCACCCCAACATTTAGGAATCAAAATGACTATTTACTCATTAATTTATCTTGCAAAATGAACTTTTTGTCCCCATAAAATTCACATTTTTTTTTTCATTTTGGTATGTTTTAGTCCTCATAAAAATGTTATTTATGATTTAGTACTCATCCAAATATCACATAAAATTCACATTTACCATTGTCTTCAAACCTCACGTGTCTCTAGGCTTCGTCTATGGATTTGTCAAAAAAAAGTGGTTCACCGATGGACCGGTAAGAAATATACTGCTAGAATTAATCAAGGGTCTGGATGAGTTGGAAATAAAAATGACAATATCTGCGTCTTTTAACCGTTGTTTAAGGGCTTACTTTGGTTTTTAACTTATCTAGGCCCTTAATTTTTTTATAATAAATCTGACAGTTATTAGTCATGGTCCACCCATGAACCATTTAACTCACTTTTCCATTGTAGACGGTACCATGTCTCTAACTGTGTGTTTAGTAAGGAGAAGAAATTAGGAGAAAAATGTGAGAAAGAGTCTAAAAAAGGGAGAAAGATGTGAAAAAGAGAGTACATTTGAGGTATTATTTGGTATAAGAGAAAGATATGAAAAATAAAAGGGAAAGAAGTGTGCTCTTTCTCCTTTGTTTGGTTGGATAGTAAGTGAAAAGAGAAAAGTGTAGTTATTTTTTAAAGGATAAAAATGTCTTTCACTAAAAAAACTAATATACTATTATTTTAATTTAATTAATCAAATCATTCAAATGAATTTATTAGTTTAATAAAGAACTTTAATAGTAATTATATTCCAATTGAAATAGTATTTTTTAAAATTATTATTATTTATTAGTTTTTGTAAAGAACTTTAACAGTAATTATATTCCAATTGATAGTAATATACTAGCGAAAGGGGCGAACCAAGGTTCGAATCCCGCTGGAAGAAGTGTCCATGTTGAATGATCGATGCCTCGAATAAGATTATCTCTCATCGAAGGAATACGTGGAAAACAAAACAAAAAAAAAACAAAAAAAGAGATGCTTAGGTGAAGGTGAAGAAATAATCTTTTGATGGATTTGTGTCTTCAAATATTTTTTGAAAGGATTCTCTCAAAAAGATTGATCGGGTAATGAGTTTATTAGAAAATCTTATAGATGTGTGTCTTTAAAATTTGATTTGTAATAATCAACTCAAATGTAATGCCAAATAATTATTATTTTTTGATAAAATTATCTCAGTGGTTGTTTATCTTAATTTCATGTTTTAATTTAGTTCTTTATCTTTTTGTTTGTGTCAAATTACTCTTTTATGTTCTTTAATTTTAATGCCATTGAACTAACCATCATTTGTCATCCACTTCCGTTACAGATTTGTCAATGTGTTCGTTGGGTGGTCTACGTAGAAATTGATGTGACATGTCTTCTTCTTCGCCTTGCAATGGATCCCTAGTTTATCTTCTTCCCATAATCCCCAATCTTTTTCATTTTTGTGACGATCCAAAGCCACTTCATTTACCATTTATGAATCAGTAACCCGAGGAGTCATCTCCCTCACCACTCAAACCCCACATCAAAATTCTTGATTCTAAAAACAAAAAGCCATTGTCTCCACCTCATGAGAGCACTCAAAAATTGGGTACCACATTATCCTGTCTCAAGCCTCCCATCTCCCATCGTTTCTCAAGCTCATTGTGTCCCTTTTCATTTCCAATTCTCAAAAACAACTTAAATCGAAACCTTCCACATCTTCTTCCATCAAAGAAAAGGCCACCACCAGAAAAATAAAAATCGTCAGACACCAACATTGAACCAATAATCACCCACACCACTCTGAGTTCCTTACTTGTTAGATAATATAATATATTAGTACTAAGAATAGTTTAGTCTTTTGTATCTTTAGTATTTATACTTATTTATTGTCTTGTATTATGATGACTTTTAAGCATTCTAAATCTATTGGAACTCTAATATCATTTCTTCTTCTCATTTCCTCTTCTCGACTCTTATCTATGGATTTCTATTCTTAACATGGTATCAAAGATTAATGTTTGATTTTGGGAATAACTTTAGCGCGGTCCACAACTTTTGTGAGCACCCAAATTTTTTTTTTCTACGTTACCTGACTTGCAACCTGATTCGCCGCGGTTCTCCTCTCTCTGATTCTTGCGGTTCTTCTCTTTGCTCCGTCGCGCTACTCTCTATTTTCATGACTCATCTCTACACGAACAACATCAGTTTTGGGCCATTTTAACCATTGACAACATCAGTTCTACACAGACAACGCTAGAATTTGGTTGGTGGACATTTGCTTTCTGGAGAGAAGTCTATTAATCATGAACTTTCTATAGAATAACACAGATTGTGAATAACTTTAATTAATTTGTTATTAGTTTGTGGTAGTATATATATACAACTTAACAGACCTAATATTGGAGTAAATCAAGCTAACAAATTCCTACTGATTCTCCACTAATTAAGCGCTAGACTTTTGCCTAAATAATGGGTCAACAATAGATTTACAAAACTGAATAATAAAATAATTACAGTCTAATTATTATTATTGATATCCTCCCGCAAGTTGTATAATCTGGAAGAGAGATGCAACTTGGACAGTAAGGACTCGAACCGAGGGCGAAGCAGTGGTTTTGTTAGAATATCGCCAGTCGATCATCGATGACACAAAGGACACTCGAAACCTGCCATGTTGGACATTTTCTCGGACAAAGTGATAGGCTAAGGCTATGTGTTTCATCCGAGAGTGGAAGATAGGATTAGCACTTAGATTTGTGGCACCGAGATTGTCGCAATATATAACCGGATTGGCAGTTGGCGTGTGACCAAGTTCTGTAAACAAGGAAAGGACCCATAGTAGCTCACTAGCTGTGTCAGCCAAGGCTTTATACTCTGCTTCTGTTGATGATCGAGCAACAGATCGTTGTTTTCGGGAGCTCCAAGAGATGGGAGTACTGCCGAGATACAACAAATAACCAGTGGTTGAAACATAATCATCCTTGTCGCCCGCCCAATCCGCATCCGAGTAGGCATGAAAATTCAGCGGGGCAGTTGTCGAGATGAAGACTCCTTTGTCACAAGAGCCCGCCAAATATCGGAGCACTCTTTTGAGTGCAGACCAATGCGTCGTTCGTGGTTTCTGCATGAACTGTGCAAGTTTGTTGGTGCTGAAGGCGATATCTGGGCGAGTAAGACTCAAATATTGGAGACTTCCAACGAGTGCTCGGTACTCAGTTGGGGAAGGCAGGAGGTCACCTGAATCCTTGAGTAATGGAACACTGGCAGACAAGGGAGTGGATGTCGGTTTCGTATCTGCCATGCCTGATTTATGTAGCAGATCAGTGATATATTTCCTTTGTGAAAGAAACATACCTGCAGCGGAAGGAATTACTTCGACACCCAAGAAATAGCTGAGACAACCAAGGTCTTTTAATGAAAAACGAGCAGCGAGTGTGGCAATGAGTTTGGACAACTCGGCAGAGGAGCTCCCAGTGACAATTATATCGTCAACATACACTAATAAGTACAGTGTAACACCCAGTTTTTGGTAAATGAAGAGAGAAGCATCTGCAGTTGAATTTACGAAGCCAAGGGAGAGCAGGAATACTCGGAGCTTCGTATACCAGGCGCGGGGTGCCTGCTTTAGCCCATAGAGTGCCTTTTTGAGGCGACAGACATGATCCGGGAAGTCTTTGTTGACGAAACCAGGTGACTGTATCATGAAGACTTCCTCCTTGAGCGTCCCCTGAAGGAACGCATTGTTGATATCAAGCTGACGTGTGGACCAACCCTGGCGAACTGCAAGTGTTAGGACGACTCGAATGGTTACCGGTTTAACAACTGGGCTGAATGTTTCCGTATAGTCCCAACCAGGGCGTTGGTGAAACCCTTTGGCGACTAGCCGAGCTTTGTAACGATCAATCGATCCATCCGGATTCCGTTTGATTCTGAATACCCATTTACAGCCAACCAAATTCTGAGCAGAGGACCGACTAACAAGATCCCAAGTGTTGTTGCGGTGTAAGGCATCAAATTCAGCTTGCATGGCTGAGCGCCAATCAGGGTCGCGAAGAGCCTGGGTGATGGTGCTGGGTTCGATGGGAGAGAAGGGTCGGACATGGAGGTTGAGCTTGTTGATGGGTTTGACGATGTTGTTTTGAGACGGGGTGATGATCCCGCCGCCGTTGGGTTTCTGTCTCTTGCTAGGATTGACAACGGGTTGGGTTGGTGGGGTAGGAAGTTGTGGAGATGGCTGTGAGATTGGACTGGGGGATTGAGTGGTGTTGGTGGGTTCGTTTGCGGGTGATGATTGGGCGGATTTGGTGGGTGGGTGATGGAGGGAGAGGAGTGGCGGCGGATAAGTCTTGGTGGGTTTAGAGTGGTACTCACCGTGGGTTGGTCTATGGGGTGTAAAATGGAGAGTTGGAGTGGGCTGTTTGTTGCTCTGCACTTGAATTGGATTGAGCCACTAGAGAGCTGAGCAGAATTCAGATTCGACGAACTTCACATGGCGAGAAGTGTAAATCCTTCCTGTTTTGGGGTCGAGACACAAATACGCATGTTGATCAGCCGAGTAACCTACAAAAACACACATAGCAGACTTTGGCGCAAGTTTATGATTAGCATATGGTTTAATCCAGGGAAAACACAAACATCCAAAACATTTTAACTTATGATAATCCGGGCTAATGTTAAGCAATTTGGAATAGGGTGATTCATACCCAAGAATTGGGGTTGGGAGGCGATTTATGAGGTAGGCTGCGGTGGTCATGGCATGAGGCCAATAGGTTAGGGGCAATCCCGAGTGATGGAGGAGAGAGAGACCGGTTTCGGCGATGTGACGATTCCGGCGTTCTGAAATTCCGTTGTGCTCGGGTGTATGAGGTGGGGTGGTGTGATGACTTATACCATGGTTGCTTAAAAAGGGACGAAGACCAATATATTCGCCACCATTATCTGTGTATAAGATTTTTATTTTGTGGTGATAGAAATTTTCAATAAGCGATTTAAATTTTGGGAATATGGTTTGTACATCAGATTTGCGTTTCATTGGATAGAGCCAGATATAGCGAGTAAAATGATCAACAAACATGCAATAGTAACGAAGACCATCAATGGATAAAATAGGAGAAGTCCATACATCCGAAAAAATTATTTCCAATGGATAAGAAGATTTTAGAGTGGATTCATGAAAAGGAAGCTTGTGACTTTTGGTAATTTGGCATGAGTTGCAATCTGATTGCTGGAATTTATTTGAGCCCAAAGAAAAATGCTGTTGAATGAATTTGAAGATTGAAGATGAAGGATGCCCAAGCCTATGGTGCCATGATGCAGAGGATTCCATGTGGACGGTGTGGACGGACGGTGAGGTAGCGGGCTAGAGATAAAGTCCATCCACACATGGGCCTTTATGGGTTGTTTGGTCCGTCTGCAAGTTCTTCACATAAAAAGAGTTTGGCAGGAAAACAACAGCAGAGTCAGTTTGTTTGGTAAGTTTAGAGACAGAGATGATATTTTGCTTCATGGAAGGAACGCACAAGGCATTAGACAAGGATAAATCATTAAGTAAAAGTGTTCCAGAATGAGAGATGTTTAAACCTGAACCGTTACCCATAAACAACGAGTCGGGGCCAGTGTACGGATGATGAAGCTCCAGGTTTGCAAGATCATTGGTTACGTGATGCGTTGCTCCACTATCAACCAAAAAACCAGTCTGAGATGGGCCAGCAACTGCAGTATTGGCCCGAGCTTGTCCAGTGTAAGCCGGAGGATCCCGAGGGGGAGGCGGGACACCGGGGTGTTGCTGTCTGAAGGTGTGGCACTGAGATAGAACATGCCCTTTGACATTGCACCACTGACATCGGCCTAGAAACGGTTTTGGAGGGTTGCGGTAGCGGTCTGATTAGCTGCAGAATTGCCTGACCGAGACCGTTGTTGGAGTTAAGTAGAACTGAGCATTCAAGGTCAGAATTGGAGCGGATTACGTCTCGGCGACAACGATGGAGAGTTCCTGGGTGAGAAGCTTCTCGAAGAGGTCATCAAAGGTGATTGGGATGTCCCTTGCATTCACGCCGTCGTCGAGACCGTGCAAGACATGGTCAGTCATGTCTTCAACAGAGACAGGAGATCCAAGTGATGCAAGAAGATCTGTTGTTTGCTTCAGGGAATGCATATAGGTTGTGATGGATTGTGTACCTTTGGAAGCCGTACGGAGACGCTCCTTTAGTTGCTTGAGATGACTGCAGGATGCCTTGGCATAGGTGCTCTTGAGAAGGGTCCAAAGATCATGCGACGTCTTTGTCAGAGACGCCAGGGAGGCCACTTCATTGGAGAGAGTGGGGAGGAGGGCGCCATAGATGAGGCGATCTTGTCGACGCCATGTCTGATAGGCAGGATTTGGGGTCGTACTGGAGGCGATGCAGTGGTGGAGATTGTTTCCAACGGCGCGGGGAAAGATCCATCTGGATATTTGAGGAGATCATGGCCATCAAGGAGAGCTTCAACTTGGAGTTTCCAATTAAGATAATTGGTGGGGAGAAGCTTGGTGACACTGATAAGAGTGATGCAGGCAAAGGGTTTGGATGGCTCATAGGGGTTGGAAATGAAGGAGGTGTTGTCGTTGGCCATTGGAGGCAAGGGTGAGGGTTAGGGTAAGGAACAACGTCCTTAATTAGAGAGAAAGAGGGCAGGATCGTTTTTGCTCTGCTATCATATAGAATAACACAGATTGTGAATAACTTTAATTAATTTGTTATTAGTTTGTGGTAGTATATATATACAACTTAACAGACCTAATATTGGAGTAAATCAAGCTAACAAATTCCTACTGATTCTCCACTAATTAAGCGCTAGACTTTTGCCTAAATAATGGGTCAACAACAGATTTACAAAACTGAATAATAAAATAATTACAGTCTAATTATTATTATTGATACTTTCTGGATCAGATGGTCACTGCCTTTTCTGCCATGTCGTTCAACGCCAACAATTGACCAACAGACAACAGTGATGCAGCACAGCTCCACAGCGCTAAACCTAGTCCTCTTGTGATCGCTCAAGTGTGGAAACTGATTGGTCGGGCCCAATTTGAGCCTCTTTGTATTATTTACAAACTTTTTTTTATGAGCATGGGTTGGTGATTAACTCAGGGATTCAATGGTTATTTCGATTCGGCATTTACGGATCTTAAATTGGGAGCATCTCTCACGTTTTCAATTCATGTTGGGATTATATCTCACGATCACACATCTTTGGTGTTTGGGTTTGAGAATTAATTCCTCTCTTGGGTGTTAGGTGATTGTTCTTCTCACATCAATTAGTATGCAATTGAATCAACAGTTTCAAAGGTTTCTCACTACACAGCCACAGACAATGTATGTCTCCTCAAATATAGGTTTGCATTCTTCTGGTTCATCAAGTATATCTTCCTCCTTATAGAATCTTCACTATGGAGCTTCTCATCACATGTCATCAGATTTTACATCATTTGTATCTGTACTTCCTGGCTCATCTTTGTCAGTTATGACTATCGATGACACTCTTATGCCATTAGTAGGCACTGGGTTTATTTGTACACCTCATCTTTCATTTTCAAATGTTTACTATATTCCAAATCTTACTATGAATCTTGTCTTTGTTAGTCAGTTGTGTGATTCTAATTTCTCTGTTTCGTTTGCTTCCAACTCTTGTTACGTATAGGATTCGCAATCTAAGAGGCTGATTGAGACAGGCCATAAGGAGGGGGACTTTATATTTGGGATGATTTGAAAATTCCAGATGTGGCAGCTTCTAGTGTTGACCTATCATCTTTTTAGTTGAGTTCATCCTCTTCTAATTTCTATTTATGGCACTCTCGTCTTGGTCATATTTCAACAGGAGCTCTAGGAAAATCGTAACCTCATGATATTTCTAATTTTTGTGGTTGCAAACTTGCTAAATTTTCTGCTTTTCCTTTTAGCAAAAGTGTTTCCATATTTCGAATGCACCTTCTTACCAAAGGTGGATCTAGATATTATGTCTAGTTTATTGATGATTTCATAACACCAATATTGCATCATTTTTATAAGGATATTAGAATGTGATTTGAATAATTATTAAATATTATCAATTGAAATTCACTCTCTTTTAATCTAAATTGTGCAGAAATGGAAAATTAGGCAATAAGGTGGTTAAATACAAATTTTGGCTTGAAATAGGCCCAGAATGCTAAGCACAGCCTTCGCATAATATAATGAAGCATGTCCATGCTTACCTGAAGCAGCAATTAGCCACGAGCGCGCCTCACGCGCGTCTACGCGCTCGTCGAATAGCTGGTTGGTATTTTAATCGTATTTGGAACTGTAGTTATTGGATTAAGGCGTTCTTGGTGGCATTGGAAAGCTAAGAGAGTTTCCTACAACTTTGTCACTAATTGGATGGACTCTAAGATGAAGCACGGCCTCTTCATCATGAAGCACGGCCGTACTCAACCAAAAATATCAGAAAATCATGTCGGCAAGGTCGGTGACGCGTAAACAGATTGTAAAGGGAGCACGGCCTTGGAGCACGGTCGTGTTTAAGCCGTGCTGAACCCAAATTTTTGCCTATAAAAGGAGCAGCGCAGTTTCATTGTGAAAGATGTCTCTTCTGAATGCAGATGTATTTCCTGCCTTATTTCTTCTCCTTTTAGCTTTATTTTCTTTTGTTATTTTGTTATTTTAGTTTTTGTAATTTTATTTCTTTACTCTTTAAATATTATTATGGATTTTAGAATTATTGTTGTGTTATTATCTTCAAATATAATTAATTCTTATGATTAAATTATTCCTGGTAAATTTATTCTATAAGAATTGACCATTCTTTACTTGGTTATTAATTGTGTAGAGACGGAACCTTCAATTAGTAATGGAACTCTAGGATTAATTGAATCTGTATGCTTTGAATGACCAAACAAAGTGTGTTCATTTTCAGTCAGTTATTGAATTGATAAATCTATTGATGTTTTATGCTCTTTCTATTTACTTGCTTTGAATGACCAAACAAAGTGATAAATTAGGAGGAAGATTGTTAACATTGCATGACCAAACTGTGTTAATAGCTTTTGAATAAATGATTAGTAATCAATAAGGATATTTCCTCAACTCTATTTGTGAATTAGTTAAGTGAAAAAAGTATTAGTATAAAGTGAACCCAGAACCTCAGTAACTCCATAAATCATAGTATTTGTTTTTATTCCATTTTCTCTTTTCTCTTTTAATCAAATTTCACCTCGAACCATTTGTCTAAATAACAAATTAATCTAAGTAGAACGGTAATCATTCCAATTCCATGTGGAGACGACAATCTTTTATACTATAACTTGACGTGATCGTGCACTTGCGATCTCGACGCAACACGTTTTTTGCGCCGTTGCCGGGGAATTGTTAATGATATTGTTCGAAATGATTAATTGTTAATTTAGACGCTTTTTATAATTATTTTCCTTTTTCTTATTTTATTTTATTTTTATCTTTTATTTTATTTCTTTCTTGTCATTTTAATTTTATTATCACCTCCTACATGGATGGTTTTACCTCCTACATGGACGGTTAGCTTTTATTTTTATATTTCGTCTCCTGGTTGGAAGACTAGATTTTATTTTGTGTAGCGTCTCCTGGTTGGAAGACTAGATTATTTTTTCTTTTAATTTTTCTTTTCTTCTCTTTAAAAAAAATATGGATTCTCTTTTCGTTTGTGAGTGTTGTGGTATTTTAACAAACACTACAGATGCAAGTAACAAATCCTTAGAGAATAAAATATCAGTTTTGGCTCAATTGATAAACCAAAGAAAAAGAGAGACCACCTTACTTAATCAACCAGAGCCTAAAGATGAAATCATCATTTCTGAGGATGATGAGAAGTTAATTGAAGGTACTGAGTCTGACACTTGGTCTCAGACAGAGTCTGACATTCAGGCCATGCTTGACATTTGGCCTGAGAATGAGTCTGACACTTGGCCTAAGATTGAATCTGACACTTGGTCTGAGACTGAGTCTGACATTTGGCCTGACACCGAGTCTGATACTTGGCCTGAGACTCACTCTGAAACTTGGTCTAAGCTAGAGGTTGAACCTGAGCATGACTCACAACCATCCTTAGAAAAGATCAAAGTTCTCGCAGAAGAGAATGATTCTAAGGAAAGCGAGAGAAACCTCTCAGTACTTAATGAAGAGCAAGAAATGGAAATCCCAATTACTTTGGAACAGACTCTTGTAGTCAATATTGGCGAGGCAACCATTAAGGTTCACAAAGGAAAGGTAACTGTTAAATCTGGTAAGGAAGAGGATATTTCACAATCTTTGAATTTTAACCCCTCTCCTTCAATTTCTAGTTACTATATTGACGATGTGGTTGCTGTTAACAATCCTCCTTTAATTTCTTTTGATTTTATTAATAATGTGGATGTTTTTGTTAACAAGTTTGTCGGTTTAAGAATGCAGGATCATTTGAAATACATTACTAATTTGCAGGATCCTAATATGTTGGTGGGGGATGTTAAAGTAAAAATTGCATCACTCTATGATAACCCTCCACCACCGCAAAGAAAGAGGTCAAGCAACTTCAACCACATGGTCAAGAAATGGCGAAGAGGGAATGTGCTAAATGCAAAATTCACTCTTGGGGAACCCGCTGGTTGACCACTTCTAAAGCAATCCATCAAGCTCAAGACGTTAAATAAAGCGCTTCGCATGAGGCAACATGTGTTTATATTATTTCAGTTTATTTTATGCTTGCCTTTTTATTTTGTCGACAGTTCTCTTTTCACTTACTTCATCTTGACAAAACTGTCGTTTTGGGAAGAAATTTGCCTACTGCACCCCCTCCAGCATATGCTCGTGAAATTTTCTACAGGGAAGTCCCTTTCCACTCTTTACTTTTTAAGCACTTGATTTTGTTGTTATATCTTTATGTGCTTATGCTGTGATTACTAGCATTGAGGACATTGTTAGAAATAAGTGTGGAGGGAGTTAACCACTTGATTTTGGTTATTACTATTTTAAACAAATTAAAGCTACTAATTTTGGGGCGAAAAACTTGAACTTTTTCAGACAGCTTTTGATGTTTATTGAGATGATATAAATTTTTGAAAATTGAAAATTAGAGATGAGCCCTTGATTGAAATTTTTTCCATGAAATAGCTTCTAAAAGTGAGGATTTGAGCATGATTTGGGTTTGCGCATTGTTGCAAGATTATTATAACACTATTATTCATGAGAGTCGTTTTCATTTTTACATTGTGTTCTAGAACTTGACATGTGACCATTCAAAGCGAAACTAATTTATAGAATTTTTGGAAAATGATTGGGGCATTTAGGATTTATTTCTAGCCTGCTACACTTTGCGATTAAATTTCACCACTTAGTTGATCACTTTGAGCTTTAAAAAGAAGTTTTATTCTATACCCTCTGATTTGATTGGGAAAAAATGATAGATTCGGGTACCTTTTTTATTAAAATGGAGCAGCTTGGTTTTTGTGACAGATATATATTCAATGGAAATGTGATAAGGTTGATACTTATTCGTAAAGAGAGAGAGAGAGAGAAAGATATTTATAATGAGTAACTTTGATAAACAAGGAAAATGTGAAAAAAAAAAGTTTGGTGCTCTGTTTAAAAGTGATTATACATCTGAAGCTCCATTTTTTTTCAAAAGGGTAGTTGCTCGAATTTAATTAATTATTATAGCCCCTTGAAATATCTTTTCTTTAAATTTCCATACCTTAAATTTTCACCCCTGGCCTCATTACAACCTTATAAAAGTCCTATTGATTTAAAAAATTGTCTATAAATTGTTAGTCGAGTCTTGGTCTATCATCAAGCTTATGGTAATGTTTTGTCTATGAAAAATTTGTCTGAATTCTCTTACCCATTGATACACTTGAGAAATTGAAAGGGAGTGACACATTTTTGGTTGGTTTGATTTCAAAGGTGCTTATCCAAATCAAGTGAAAAATATTTCTCTCAGAGATAAAAAGCTGTCTTTCAACAATATTTGCTCTGCCCCATTAATTGGTCAGCTATTATTGATAAAAAAAAATTTTGGGAAATCAAAAACCAATTACTTTGCTTGAGGGCAAGCAAAGCTCAAGTGTGGGGAATTGATAACACCAATATTGTATCATTTTTATAAGGATATTAGAATGTGATTTGAATAATTATTGAATATTATCAATTGAAATTCACTCTCTTTTAATCTAAATTGTGCAGAAATGAAAAATTAGGCAATATGGTGGTTAAATACAAATTTGGGCTTGAAATAGGCCCAAAATGCTAAGCACGGCCTTCGCATAATATAATGAAGCATGTCCATGCTTACCTGAAGCAGCAATTAGTCACGAGCGCGCCTCACGCGCGTCCACGCGCTCGCCGAATAACTGGTTGGTCTTTTAATCATATCAGGAGTTGTAGTTATCGGATTAAGGCGTTCTTGGTGGCGTTGGAAAGCTAAGAGAGTTTCCTACAAATTTGTCACTAATTGGATGGACTCTAACATGAAGTACGGCCTCTTCATCATGAAGCACGACCGTGCTCAACCAAAAATATCAGAAAATCATGTCGGCAAGGTCGGTGACGCGTAGACAGACTGTAAAGGGAGCACGGCCTTAGAGCACGGTTGTGTTTAGGCCGTGCTGAACCCAAATTTTTGCCTATAAAAGGAGCAGCGCAGTTTCATTGTGAAAGATGTCCCTTCTGAATGCAGATGCATTTCCTGCCTTATTTCTTCTCCTTTTAGCTTTATTTTCTTTTGTTATTTTGTTATTTTAGTTTTTGTAATTTTATTTCTTTACTCTTTAAATATTATTATGGATTCTAGAATTATTATTGTGCTATTATCTTCAATATAATGTGCAACTAATTCTAAGGTGATGGAGAATCTTTTACTATGCCTGTAATCTTAATCTAATTTATAAGTATGAGTTTTTAATTCTTATGATTAAACTATTCCTGGTAAATTTATTCTATAAGAATTGACCATTCTTTACTTGGTTACTAATTGTGTGGCGACCGAACCTTCAATTAGTAATGGAACTCTAGGATTAATTGAATCTGTATGCTTTGAATGACCAAACAAAGTGTGTTCATTTTCAGTCAGTCATTGAATTGATAAATCTATTGATGTTTTATGCTCTTCCTATTTATTTGCTTTGAATGACCAAACAAAGTGATAAATTAGGAGGAAGATTGTTAACATTACATGACCAAATTGTGTTAATAGCTTTTGAATAGATGATTGGTAATCAATAAGGATATTTTCTCAGCTCTCTTTTAATTAAATTTCACCTCGAACCATTTGTCTAAATAACAAATTAATCTAAGTAGAACGGTAATCATTCCAATTCCCTGTGGAGATGATAATCTTTTATACTATAACTTGACGTGATCGTGCATTTGCGATCTCGACGCAACATGATTATAGCCGTTATTGTTGGGTTTATTTTATGAAACATCGTTATGAGTTCTTTGGCATTTATCATATGTTTTGTGCTTTTGTTAAAACCCAACATAATGTTGTTATCAAGTGTTTTCGATGTGATCTAGGTGGTGAGTATACCTCTAATAAATTTTCTGAGTTACTTACTTCTTATGGTTCTCTTCACCAGACTTCTTGCAGTGACACTCCTGAACAGAATGGAGTTACTGAAAGGAAACATCGTCATATTATTGAAACTGTCTGTTCCCTTTTGTTGTCTGTTTCTGTTCCAAATGAGTTTTGGGGGGAAGCTGTTCTTACTGCTATCCATGCTATCAACAGAATTTCATCCTCTATTACCCCAGGTTTATCTCCCTTTGAAAAGTTGTATGGTTGTGTTCCTGATTATTCATCTCAGAAGGTCTTTGGTTCCACTTGTTTTGTTCTTTGTCCACATGTAAAACATAGTAAATTGTCTTCTCGTTATGCAATATGTATTTTTCCTGGTGGGGGGTTGGTTAGAAGGGTTATCGTTGTTATGACCCTATAAGTCAAAAAATTTATGTTTCTCGTCATGTTGTGTTTCTTGAGCACATACTATTTTATTCTTTTTCCTCTGGTTCTCACAGTCTTACCAGGTCTGATCTCACTCGTATTGATCTTTTTGCTATGGATATTGATAGTCCCACTGACTTTGATGTTGAGAATTGCAGGGTTGATACTAGTCCTTCTACAGATCCTGATGCTCCCTCGATCTGTTCCCAAAGCTTCCTAAGACCCTCTTGCGATTGTTGATCCTCCTCCTCCTCGTTATTCACCACGTGTTCGTAACTCCACTTAATAACCAGATTTTGTTTTCCACTTATTCCACTTCTTTTGTTTTTTTTCTAATCTCTATTAACAGTTTGTCTGAGACCTCTTCTTACAAAGAGGTTATTCTTGATTCCCTTTGGCAGTAGGCTGTGGCAGAGTGTAACACCCCGCCAGACAGGGCATCACTTTATTTAATTAATACAAAAGTAGCTCATATTTAAGACAAATACATAATTTATTTATTGTTAAAGTTTACAAAACATGTTACACATATAAGTACAAACATGACTCTATATCCATAAGGGTGACCAAAGACACACTGGTCGTGACATAAGTATCCATCTTCTGCCTCTAGGCAGGCTTCCCATAGACTCTCCAGCCTCCAATTACGGGTTGTTCTTGCTCATTTGTTTATTTAATAACACATAATAGGAATACACAAGAAAACACAGGGGTAAGATATTTATTAATCACTATCAAGCAGGAAAATAACATGGTAAAATACCTGTTACCATGTCCAGCACAATATACCATCACATCATGACTAATATCACAAATATCAGACTCAACCTCTTAAGTACACGATCACAGACCAGACCACACTGATACGCCATACTGATAAGTTAGTTGTCCCGGGAACAAATCCTGATACGCTACCATCTCCGACTATCGGTTATGGCATCCCATCCTACCATACCCAATCATCGGAGTAAGGCACCGTCCTGCACGCAAGGACGACATTCCCTATACAGAGAATGGCCAAGATTATCCACCTGTCAGACGTAGAGTCCTGGAGACTTGTCCACATGACCGAGTCCACATACCCTTAAGGTTAGTGACTATCTCCAACTACTCCGTACCTTTGGTACCACGGACATGAAGAGCCTCGTCAGAAAGACCGAGCATACTCCTCAAGGTCTTGGCTAAGCATACTCATCAAAACCACCGACTATCTCATGGCCATTCCGTCGGTACCTCGGTACACCAACCTCGGGTACACTGACCCGGCTATCACCACTAACAACAGAGCATCGATGGTAATACTTGCTATTATCATCTAGGAATTAAGAAACCTCTAACTAGATGGCGTCATCCTTAACTCATACATTAGACTTGCACATATATCATATACAGCCAGTACATGAATATCAGACATAATCAAAATATCATCCATTACAATTTACTATAGTAAATCACATATAAGTCAATCCTAATGTCACATATGTGAAGACTATCTATTAATAGGTCTATGGTGACTATCCTTAGCCACCATATACCGCAACCCCTCTCCTAAGGTGTTGCTACTATCAACCCCTAGTAGGGCTAAGGAACCCTACACATGGTAACAATACTACTCTACTACCTATTTTCCCTAGAGATTAAGATATCTTCCTCTTACCTGGCCTAGGAGACTGAAGCCGCTCGTGTTCCTCACATCCTCGGAGCTCCTCCACGCCCTTCACACTCTCCCAAAGGCCTTTGGAAGCACTTGGGACGAAATGAGGGGCTTTAGGCCTATTTATAGGCGATTTCGAGAGATCCCCCTCTCTAAACCGACATTGGTCGCGTCGCGATGGCAAGGCCATCACGTCGCAAGGAGCGCGTTTTGGAACATTCATTTTCTCTCTACCACCGCCTTACCTGAACCAAGTGTATCACGTCGCGACAGTGTTAAAATAGAAACGTCTCATTTCTTTATTTCTAGGTATTTTTAGAGAGTTTTATACCCTTCCAAGAGTTTCTAAGTCTCACTTAAGCTCATTTTATCCTAATTAAATTCTCCATTTATTACTTAATCATTAATCTAATTATTATTTATGATTATCCGAAAATCAGAATGTTACACAGAGGAACTCTCTGCTTTAAACAAGGCAGATACTTGGGACCTAGTACCTCTTCCACCAGGAAAACATGCTAGTGGGTCTCGTTGGCAGGGATGGATCCAGAAAATTCGTCAAGTGGGGGCAAAATTATATACTATAAATATTTATATAAAAAATACAACAATGCATAAGCAATAAAAAATAACATCATTATCATTAAGAAAAAAATTTGAGATTACAAAACTATAGCATTATATACCCACAAAATTTAAAATATCTTTCTCACTATTAAAAATATCTTTCTCTATGTATGTGACCAAATAATTATTCAACAATTCATCTCCCATAAGGTTGCACATTTGATTCATCACAAAATTCATTGCAGAGAAATTACTTTCAACCGTTGCAATTGCCACAGGCAAAATCAAAGCTAACTTCAACGAGTACAATTTCAGCATAAGGTCACATTTTAATTAACATATAAAAAGTATGACAACAATTTGGAAAATAAGATACAATCATAATTACTCAAATAACAATAGAGACTCGACTTTGATCTGGCTACAACGTTTGATTGACTTCTATTGTCACTGGCTAGCCATGAAGCGTCCCGATAACGCTTTACGATCTCCAATAAATATCTGTTACTAAAAAAATAAACATCACAATTTGACAGCATTCTGGACCCAAATTCAAACAGTGATTTCACTTTCAATTATTAACCAAAATTAACAAACCATAGGTCTAAACTGAAGGAAATGTTGTCTATGTTCCAATGGTTCAAGAATCAGTACAATCCAAGCAGTGATCAATTAGTTATGATCAAAAGAGTGCAACGGGGTCAGTTCATTTTACAGATTACTATCTGTAACTTGCAGGTCAGTTTTCTCTATCATTCCTTAACGAAATTTAGCAATTCCAGTGCCCATTTTGTAGGAACATGAGTCTAGTTTCCAATGGGAGAAAAATAAGCTCGAAACAGTCTCCGGGGAGAACGTTATGAGCAAATTACTGAAAGGTGTCCATACGGGTTTAGGGAGACAACATCACCCCTTTTTATCATTTTGACTAAGTCACCAATTTTCACTCAAAAGAACATCCAACCAGAAGTCAAACTCAAGAAAAGACACTTAATTTAACCCATCTAGCAAAGATTTAATGAAATTATCACCATTTTTCGGCTGTTTCAAATCCTTTGCTCAACTACACTTTCCAAAATTCATAAATTTGACATGTATTCATTTCTTAAGCCATATCAAATTATTTCAAGGCCTTTATTTAGATGCAAGTTCAATTTTATTCTTGTTAAACCCTCAAATATCATAATCAATACCACATTTGTCCTTTATTTGGTTTTAAGGTTACCGAAACTACAACTTAAGAGAGGACTCACCTTGTTCTTCAAGGATTTGGTGATGGAAGTGTTGAATCCTCTTCTCCCTTAGCTCTATTCGAACTCCTTCCCTTTTTCTTTCCTCTATTCCCTTAAATGGTAAAGGAGTGGCCTTGTGTGTGTCCTTAATCAACTAAAGATGGAGCTTATTCCTTTCTCTCCTCCTGGCCAAATTTTTAAGCATGGAAAGGAGAGACTTGCATGTAAGATTTGTTCTTGATAGTGAGGAATCTACGAACAAGAGTGGGAAGTATACATGTTAGGGGAGCTTGGGTACCATTCCTGTGGTGATTTTGGTGATAGAAAATTGAAGTAGTGTGGTTGGGTTAGAGGGGGTGTTGGCCAAATTTTGAACGAGGAAGGAGGGGAAGAAGAAGCTTGTTTGTGGTATAAGAAAAATGAGTCAAATGGTTAGCCCTCTACCCCTTTGTTGGCTGACCCACTATGCTAAAAGGAGGGGAAAGGATTGGCTAGCCAACGAGTGCTACTTGCATGAAGTGTGGTTGGTCCTCCCTTGATTTCTTATGGATAAATAAAGATAAAATGGGATTTAATTATTTGGTGTGTGTGTGTGTGAAGCCATGGGAGAGCAGAGAGGAAAGAGGGAAAAATTTAAATTCTCCTAGTCAAGGGGTCATGAACTAAATATATGTATGGTCCTATTACCTTAGGCCCTAAGTGTCATTTAATATTTAATTTGCACATACATTACATACCTAATTCTCCCTCTAATTCTAATAACATATACAATTATTCATATAAACATTAAAAGTAATCATGTAATTATCTAAATCATTTTAATAAGGGTAAAATGACCAAAATGCCCTTAAGGTGAGAATGTTACAAAAACCAAGTCTGATGGGTCAGTTGAGCGTTACAAAGCCCGTCTTGTTGCTAAAGGACTCTCACAACAATATGACATGGATTATGAAGAAACCTTTGCTCCTGTTGCCAAGATGACTACCATTCACACTCTTATCGCAGTTGCATCTGTTCGCCAGTGGCATATTTTTCAGTTGGATGTTAAAAATGCATTCTTAAATTGTGATCTTCAAGAGGAAGTTTACATGGTACCTCCACCAGGTGTTTCTCATAATCTTGGGGAGGTGTGTAAGTTAAAGAAGGCTCTATATGGTCTTAAACAAGACCCTCGATCTTGGTTTAAGAAGTCTCCACTGTGATTGCATCTCTCGGGTTCCGTTCTAGCGATCATGATTCTGCTTTATTTCTCAGGTCCACTTCTCGTGGTCGTACTATACTCTCCTTATATGTTGGCGACATGATTATTACAGGGGGATGATGTTGATGAGATTGTAGAGTTGAAATTACAGTTAGCCAAGAAATTTGAGATGAAGGATTTAGGCACTCTTTGCTATTTCTTGGGATTGAAGTTGCCTATTCTCCTAGAGGTTATCTTCTCTCTCAATCTAAGTATATTGCCAATATTCTTGAACAAACCCGTCTTTCTGATACTCGAGCAACATACGACCCTCTTGAGTTGAATGCAAAGTATGTCTCCTCTAATAGTGTCCCTATACCGGATCCCACCTTGTATCATACATTGGTTGGCAGCTTGGTGCATCTTACCATCACTAGACTTGATATTGCTTATGTGGTATATGTTGTCAGTTGGTTTGTTATTTCTCTTACTTCAGTGTATTAGGCAGCTGTTCTTCACATTCTCTGGTATCTTCGGGGCACTCAGTTTCAGAGTCTTCTATTTCCCTCATCTTCTTCTTTGAAGTTGCGTGCTTACTCTGATGTTGATTGGGCTAGTGACCCCACTAATAAGTCTACTACTGGGTTTTGCATCTTTTTATTCTCTCATTTCTTGGAAGAGAAAGAAGCAACACATGGTCTCCCCGCTTGTCTACAGAAGCTGAGTATCGTGCTATGGCATCCACCACTGCAGAGATAGTTTGGTTGCGTTGGTTACTTGCTGATATGGGTATCTCCTTCTCTGGACCGACTCTTATGTACTATGATAACAAGAGTGCTATTCAAATCGCCCACAACTCGGTCTTTCATGAACGCACCAAGCACATTGAGATTGATTGTCACCTCTCACACCATCATCTTCAACATGGTGCCGTTACTTTACCTTTTGTTTCTTCCTCCATGCAGATTGCTGACTTGTTCACAAAATCGCATTCTATTAAATATTTTCGTTTCTTGATTGACAAACTCTCAATGCTCCCTATTGATGCATCATGAGTTTGAGGGGGAATATTATATAATATAATATATTAGTACTAAGGGTAGTTTAGTCTTTTATATCTTTAGTATTTATACTTCTTTATTGCCTTGTATTATGATGACCTTTGAGCATTTTAAATCTATTGGAACCCTAGCCTCCTTTCTCCTTTTCCTTTCCTCTTCTCCTCTTCTCTTATCTATGGATTCCTATTGTTAACATGTCATACCTCTTTCGACTTTCCTTAATCGTATAGAACCACCACAACTCCACTTTGGGTATTGCCAAAATGGACCACAAACAAAATTCAACAAAGAGGGAAGTAAACAGGGAGAGAAGTAGGGGTGAATACCCCCTCTGTTGTCGGTTGTGCCTCTTGTCACCGCTAAACAACACCATTGCAAATAGAAGTCCTCCACCGTCATTGCTCTTTCGCCGGTGAAATCGCATAACGCACTTCACCATTAACGTCATAAAAAAATTATATAAAAAATAATGATTCGGACTATGACCTAGATTAACAGGCCGCGTCAATTGTCATAGACCACTTAACAAACAGGTAGACAAATCTATAACAGGAGTGGATGGAAAATGATAGTTAGTCCAATGATGTACACGTTTTTGAACACAAAGGATTAACTTGAAAAAAAAATAAAGGACTGAACTAAAACAAAAAATTAAGATAAAGGACGGGCAGAATAATACTTCGATAAAAGTTTGTCAAAATTTTTGCATTCATAACATGCTTAGATGTATACTGAGTTAATACTTCGATAATTAACTATATATTATTTTTGCATGTATCTATGTAATTACAGGTGTTTTTTTAGATATATTAATTCTAGAGTTATTCAACAGAAGATATAATTAAAAAAACATTATGTGAGTATTGTATTAAAATTAAAATATGTTTTATGGATAGATAAAATTGAATTGAATTTTTTTTATTTTTAGGTTTGCATCTATTTTTTATTGAAGAGTTCTACTACCATCACAAACAACGTGCAGTCCAAATCTCAATTCCTTCCCTTAGCTTTGGTCTTAATTACTTAACTATGAAGGGTTCCATAGATTTTTATTCCTCATGTTCTCACTTGGACAACTCACTTCTTGGAAAATTCGAACTACTCATCATCATCCCATCCCTTCCTTGCACATTCATATCCAAAAATTATCCTAAGATTTCTTTCTTGACAAGGTCACATTCACATATACCTTGTTGGCCCAAGATACCCTCTTCCTTCCACTTCAATCAATCACATTCAATTCAATCTTCTTAACTCCTACATCCCAACCACACCCCCAATCTCATTCATCAAGTCTCCATCCCTAACCCAAGAAAGCACCCTCCCCTTTCATCACCTTCATATTCAATAATATAATCATATTTTCATATTTAAGCAGGTATTCCAACCAAACACCAACACAAGATTGACGTCTCCAAACACTTTTTCTATGATTTGAGTTTTTGTCCTCTTGTGAGACACTTGTCACCACACCATCAATAAACCTAGTTTTTAGTCCACCAAACCAACTTCCAAATGCTGAAAAAACTAAAACGCAAATTGAGCACAGCCCTCATCAAAGGCTTCAAAAAACCCTCCAAACACTATAAAACCCCATCACCATCGACACCACCACCCCAATTAACATCACCCCCAACACCACCACCACAATCACCACCACCATTACCACTACCATCTCCAACAATGCATCGCCACAGCAAAAAGCACACACCTTTTATCTTCCCACCTGTTAATTCCACTGTTCTCCCAGACCCCTCCAACTTCTTCTCCCCAAATCTTCTATCCACACCCCTCCCCACAAACTCTTTCTTCCAAAACTTTGCTCTCAAAAACGGTGATCAACCAGAGTACATTCACCCTTATCTCATCAAATCCTCAAACTCATCCCTTTCTCTTTCATACCCATCACGCTTTTTCAACTCTGCCTTCATATATCAGGTCTTCAACGCTGATCTCACCATCACTTCCTCTAAAAAAACCGAACCTTTTTCCAATTTGAATCACATAATCTCTTCGTACAGTGATCTCAGTGTCACCTTGGATATCCCTTCTTCAAATTTGCGGTTTTTTCTTGTAAGGGGAAGTCCCTATTTGACTGTCTCTGTTACACAACCAACCCCTCTTTCAATCACAACAATCCATGCAATTCTCTCTTTTTCTTCTAATGATTCCCTTACCAAACACACCTTTCACCTTAACAATGGCCAAACTTGGCTTTTGTATGCTTCTTCTCCTATCAGGTTGAGCCATAGCAGCCTTTCCGAGATTGTTTCTGATGTGTTTTGTGGTGTTATTAGGATAGCTTTGTTGCCGGATTCCGATTCGAGGTACGAGGATGTTCTTGACAGGTTCAGTTCTTGTTACCCTTTGTGTGGTGATGCTGTGTTTGCCAAACCATTCTGTGTTGAGTATAAGTGGGAGAAGAAAGGGTGGGGTGATTTGTTATTGTTAGCACACCCTCTTCATGTTCAGCTTTTGTCTGATAGTGATTGTGATGTTACTGTTTTACATGATTTTAAGTATAAAAGCATTGATGGTGAGCTTGTTGGTGTTGTTGGTGATTCATGGCTTTTGAAAACTGATCCTGTTTCTGTGACTTGGCATTCTACAAAGGGTGTGAAAGAAGAATCCAGTGATGAAATTGTTTCAGCACTTTTGAGAGATGTTGAGGGTTTAAATTCATCTGCAATAACGACAACTTCGTCTTATTTTTATGGGAAATTGATTGCAAGGGCTGCAAGGTTGGCTTTGATAGCTGAAGAGGTGTGTTTCCCTGATGTGATTCCAGCTGTTAGGAAATATTTGAAGGAAACCATTGAGCCATGGCTTGATGGAACTTTTAATGGGAATGGATTTCTTTATGATAGGAAATGGGGTGGCGTTATAACCAAACAAGGGTCTACTGATACCGGTGCTGATTTTGGATTTGGAATTTATAATGATCACCACTATCATTTGGGATACTTCCTTTATGGAATTGCTGTGCTTGCAAAGATTGACCCAACTTGGGGTAGGAAGTATAAGCCTCAAGCCTATTCACTCGTGGCAGATTTTATGACATTGAGCAGAAGTTCGAACTCTAATTACACGCGTCTAAGGTGTTTTGATCTTTATAAGTTGCATTCTTGGGCTGGAGGGTTAACCGAGTTTGCAGATGGAAGAAATCAAGAGAGCACCAGTGAAGCTATCAATGCATATTATTCTGCAGCCTTGATGGGTATGGCATATGGTGATACTCATCTTGTTGCAACTGGATCAACACTTACGGCATTGGAAATTCATGCAGCTCAAATGTGGTGGCATGTAAAAGAGGGAGATAATGTTTACGACGAAGTTTTTACGAAAGAGAACAAGGTAGTTGGTGTTCTATGGGCTAATAAGAGAGACAGTGGATTGTGGTTTGCTCCTAAAGAGTGGAGAGAATGCAGGCTTGGCATTCAACTCTTGCCATTGCTTCCTATTTCTGAAGTTGTGTTCTCAAATGTTGATTTTGTGAAGGAACTTGTGGAGTGGACATTGCCTGCTTTGAATAGGGAAGGTGTTGGAGAAGGATGGAAGGGGTTTGTTTATGCGCTGCAAGGAATTTACGACAATGAAAGTGGATTGCGGAAGATAAGAAGCTTAAATGGTTTTGATGATGGAAACTCCTTGACTAATCTCTTGTGGTGGATTCACAGTAGAGGTAATGAAGAGGAGGAATTTGGTCATGGAAAACACTGCTGGTTTGGTCATTACTGCCATTAGGTATTGTTGTTGATGATTTCAGATATTTTAAAAGAAATAAGTTATAATAAAACTCCTGCACTGTACCTATTTCTGTAGTTAAATGATGTCTGTCTCTTACAATTTCCCTGTAAATAAAGTCTGTTGTGTTGGCTTTTGAATTCATTACACTTATGAGGACCTTTTGGTTTAAGGGCATTACCTAGTATGGAATTTTCATTTTTAAAAGTGAAGGTAACCGTTTGTTGATGGATGCTGTATCAAGTCATTGAGAATAATTATGTAAGCAATATATAAAAATCAAAATTGTCTTTTTTTGATGAGTAAAAATCA
Organism: Calophaca sinica; assembly: GCA_037113605.1. NCBI lineage: Eukaryota > Viridiplantae > Streptophyta > Magnoliopsida > Fabales > Fabaceae > Calophaca > Calophaca sinica. The sequence continues at coordinate 17,316,251 of CM073737.1, forward strand.
AAATTGTCTAATCTTGTTATGTAATGCCTTTTTTTTCTTCTTTTTGAAATATCAGTGCATTTGATAGTAACAGAAACTTGGAGATTTTCAATGATGGAAGTCATATACCAAGCTCAACAATCAAGTTGACAAGAAAATGACAACATGTGTTTTAACTGTTATCCCTATTCTTTTGTTCCCTTCCTTTTCTTTTTGGATCAAGTTCAAAATTACTTAATTGAAAGTTGTAAATTAAAATTAAAAACCTTAAAAAGTTTCATACTAAACTCTGAAGTTTTCCCCCCCTTGTTTTGGTATTTTGGATAAACACGAAGGCATGGAAAAGCTTCAGTGTCTCAATAGAAGTTTGAAACTTTTGGCTCATGGAGGTGCACTTTGATAAGGCATGGAAAAGCTTCAGTGTCTCAGTAATGAGTTTATCTATTTCAGTCTCCCTACGGATTTCAGGGCTATTACAAAAACTTCAAATTCTACTGAAACATTTGTAGCTTTCCTTGTTCATGGTATATCTTTATTTATTTATTTATAGGCAAAGTGAATTCATTGTTAAACTGAAAACTAAGCCATAGCACAAGAAGTGCCAAAGCTAAGCATCAGAAGAAAGGTACAAAGAAAAATCTGCATAATCCAAATGAAACAAAGAAGGCTTAAGCAAATCACCAAATAGCCCCCAACAGCATAACGAATACAAGTAAATAACTGCAAAGGTTGCCTGAACCAGAAGAAGCAAAGCATAAATCCTAATCAAGCAACTTAAAAAAAAACACCAAAGGTTGCGCATCCAAACAAGCACACTGCCTCCAAATTCTGATCAGGGCGTAATCCATCAAACTAAAGCACTTATGTTCACAACTTAACTGCATCAAATAACTTGATCACACCCCCACTAGTAGACCAAATTTGAACTTCAGAGCATCTGCACCTGCCTTTGAGATAATAGCCATCAAGCCGCGCATAACTGAACAACGACAAAACTCTTCTTTGGACACTAATTTAGAGGACAAGATCGACAGCAACCAACTATTGACAGCAAAAAATTTGCACACGATTGCCTCGCTTATGCACACGACACCCTCCCACTTCAGTAATATGCAAACAGCAAACACCAAAGCTAGAAAGTTCATGGTATATCTGATGTGCATTAAACTGAGTTTTGGAAAACACATTTATTTCTAACTATGTGGAGTATGAATAGGTCTGCTTCTAGAAGCATTACAGATTTTAGAGTCATTGCTGTATATCCTAGGTGTGGCCATAAAGCAGACCATTTTGTTGCCACTTGGAAGATTAAAACACATTAAAGAAAATGATGTCCATTTTCAGTCCTTCACTTTCCAAATTTCTAGCTTACCAGGCACACTCTTAAAACAACCAGCATAACTATAAGGTCTATTGCACTAGCAAGTTTTAGTTTGATAAGCAGGTGGCAGGGAAGACATTTTGCATATTCTAACTAAGCCAAGGCCTGCTTTTATATTGCATACTCAAGAGAAGCATTAAACAAGATAACATAATTAAAACTATTTGTAAATTCCCCATGTCAGAAACCTACTATTCTTTCTCTTTATTTGTGTAAAATCTTGAATTTGGAAATACTTGCCTATTCTTAACTTCTCAAACAAAACAATAATGCTATTTGCACATGTCACATTATTCATACACCTCTTCCTTTTTCCTTTTCAGATAATAAAATAAAACAAGAAAACACATATTCTACCATACTCGTTTTGTTTTTTTCCCAAACAAAAACGTGTAAAGATAATGTATCTGGCAATAATGTGCAACTTACAAACTTCCCTTCCCAAATTGGTGTAACCAGATGACTAACAATATTTTAATTAAGTACTTTCATTTTCCTTCATAGCCTGGTCTATAAAGGTCAGCTTTTAATGAGATTTTCTATTTTTTCCTGGTCGATTCAGATTATATATTTTAATACTATCTTACCCTTGTTCCTTTCTAGCCTCTTACATGATCGTTGTTAGTTTTTTTGTCAGTTTAGACTCTTACTAAAATATTTGTCAGTTTTTTTTGTGTGTGTATTTTGCAATATTACCTAAACAACTATTATACTTACTAGACACTACACCTGTCAATTAAAATAGAATTTAATCTATCCCCATATATTAAACTTGAGACATTTACTTGGGAGTGGATTTATTTTCACTCAGAAGCTCCATGTGATGCACACATGTTTCTCTCAGTAACTGCTGCATGTAGCAGCTTTCTGCAAGTAACTCACTCTCTTTTAGCCTAAGCTTTGATTTTCTATTCCCTTTTAGCATGCATTCCACGGATCATGGAGTAGATTCACTTTCAGTAGATCACTTTGGCAGTTTGGCTCCTTAACTCATATTTGTGTAAATGGATTTTATGAAAATTGCATTCTGGAAAGTAATGCAGAAACTTTGTCATAATGTCAAGTGATGGAATTCTCTTTTTTCTCTGTTGGGGAAAAAAAAAAGAACTGATAAAGCTATTTTTCCTTTGGGTAGCACAGAAGTTTCAAAACAAAGTTATTTTTGTCTTTAATTTATTTTTTTCTTATAAAAAGAAGATCTGGTGCTGAGAATTTATCCAAAAGCACACAAGGAAAACAAAATACAGATGAGGATGTTTATATAATTTTTAAAAGTAACGTGTCCATAAAATGTAAGAATACAAAGAAACATTTTTTAAACTCCAAGAAGATCTTTCTTCAAACAAGTTACCTAATAATATGCTGAACAACCTCATCATGCCATCTCTTCCTTGGACATTCAAAGTAGAGAAACAAAGTTTCTTTCTTGGAATATTCTTATCCCATTGTGCACATCCAAGACAAGTCCAAGGAATAACATCATTTCTTCTTGTTATCATTAATTTTTTCCATGTTTTTGTTGTGAAATGCATAACTGGTAAGATCCTTTCATTTTCCTCAAACAATTCCTTTCTTCATAGATACAATTCCAAATTCTTGTCTTTACTTTTCTGCTTAAGTTTTCTCTTCAATATAAAATACAATAACCAACCTTTCTATTTCTCTCCAACTAACTTAACTTCCACCACATCCAAATCCAAACAATCGTGTCAAATCCAAACTCACCATGCTGAAGAAAATATTCATAAAGCCTTTCAAAGGTAGACCAAGACCAAGACCAGCCCTTCAACCTCCACCTCCACCACCACCACCTCCACCTCCACAGCCGCTACCACCACCACCACCACCACCTCCTCCTCCTCCTCCTCCTCCACCACCACCACCACCACCACCTCCTCCTCCTCCTCCTCCTCCTCCTCCTCCACCTCCACCTCCACCACCTCCTCCAAAGCAACCAAATACTCCTTTTCTCTTCCCTCAAGCTCACTCCACTGTCCTCCCTGACCCTTCAAACTTCTTCTCCCCAAACCTTGTCTCATCTCCACTCCCTACAAACTCTTTCTTCCAAAACTTTGTCCTAAAAAATGGAGACCAACCAGAGTACATTCACCCTTACCTCATCAAATCCTCTAACTCCTCCCTCTCCCTCTCCTACCCTTCTTGCATTGTCAACTCTTCTTTCATAACCCAAGTCTTCGACCCTGATATCACCATTTCTTCCTCCAAGAAAACCAACCCAGATTCACATGAAAAGCATGTGATCTCTTCCTTCACTGATCTCAGTGTCACTTTGGACATTCCCTCTTCTAACCTTCGGTTCTTCCTTGTAAGAGGAAGCCCTTTTGTGACTGCATCGGTGACCAGTCGCACACCAATTTCCATCTCCACCATCCATGCCATCCTTTCATTCTCATCCAATAACTCCCTCACCAAGCACACCTTGCATCTCAATAATGGCCAGACATGGCTCTTATACACATCCTCCCCAATCACTTTGAATCACAGCCTTTCTGAGATTACCTCTGATGGTTTTTCTGGCATTTTTAGGATAGCAGTGTTGCCTGATTCTGACCCCAAGTATGAGGTAATCCTCAACCAGTTCAGTTCTTGTTACGCTACTTCTGGGGATGCAGCATTCACAAAACCATTCTGTGTAGAGTACAAATGGGAGAAGAAAGGGTGGGGAGAGTTGTTAATGCTTGCTCACCCACTTCACCTTCAACTTTTGTGTGCTAGTGATTGTGATGTGACTGTGCTGCATGATTTGAAGTATAGAAGCATTGATGGGGAGCTTGTTGGTGTTGTTGGAGACTCATGGCTGCTGAAAACACAACCTGTTTCTGTTACTTGGCATTCCACCAGAGGTATCAGAGATGAATTCCATGATGAAATTTGTTCAGCACTTTCTGAAGATGTGGATGCTCTGAGCCCCTTAGGAACAACAACAACATCATGCTATTTTTATGGGAAGATGATAGCAAGGGCAGCAAGGTTGGCATTGGTAGCTGAAGAGGTGCATTTCCTTGATGTGATTCCAGCTGTGAGGAAGTATTTGAAGGAAACCATTGAGCCTTGGCTGAATGGAACTTTCAATGGAAATGGTTTTCTCTATGATGGAAAATGGGGAGGAATTGTTACCATACAAGGGTCTAAAGATTCAGGTGCAGATTTTGGCTTTGGTATTTATAATGATCACCATTATAACTTGGGGTACTTCCTTTATGCAATTGCAGTGCTTGCAAAGATTGATCCAGCATGGGGAAGGAAGTATAAACCTCAAGCCTATTCACTTATGGCAGACTTCATGAACTTGGGAAGAGGATCAAACTCTAATTATATGCGTTTAAGGTGTTTTGATCTTTATAAATTGCACTCTTGGGCTGGAGGGTTAATTGAATTTGCAGATGGAAGAAATCAAGAGAGCACTAGTGAAGCTGTGAATGCTTATTATTCTGCAGCTTTGATGGGTTTGGCATATGGTGACACACAACTTATTGCCACTGGATCAACACTTGCAGCATTGGAAATTCATGCAGCTCAAATGTGGTGGCATGTAAGGGAAGGAGATAAACTGTATGCAGAAGAATTTGCCAAAGAGAACAAGGTGGTGAGTGTTGTGTGGGCTAACAAAAGAGACAGTGGACTATGGTTTGCACCTGCTCAATGGAGAGAGTGTAGGCTTGGTATTCAGGTTTTACCGTTGTCGCCGATTACCGAGGCCTTGTTCTCAGATGTTGGTTATGTGAAGGAGCTTGTGGAATGGACATTTCCCAATTTGAATAGGAAAGGTGTTGGAGAAGGGTGGAAAGGGTTTATTTATGCAATGGAAGGAACTTATGATAAAGAAAGTGCATTGCAAAAGGTAAGGGGATTGAAAGTTTTTGATGATGGGAACTCAATGACAAATATGATGTGGTGGATTCATAGCAGAGGTGAGGTGGAGGAGGAATTTGTTCATGGAAAACATTGTTGGTTTGGCCATTACTGTCATTAAGTATTGTTGAGTATTGAGAAGGTGAAAATAAGACACTGTAATTGATGATAACGAGCCCTGTAATCCAATATTGTGCTGGCACATACATGTTAATATTGATAATTAGTGTCATTGGAAAGACAGTGTTGAGTGAGATATTTTTAATTTTTTAGGTTGTTAAGTGTATAGTATTTAATTTGTATACAACATAAAATAGAGTGTTGTGTGTTTAATGTTTTGTTATGAGTTTTTAACAGATATCAACATGTATTACATTTGGTTAATAATTATGGTTCTATTGTTTTATTGTATAAATTGTATGGAATGTGAAAGGTTTGGTTTTTTAGGGTGGCATATCATTAATTTGAGGATATATGAAGTTATAGACATTTAAGGGCCAACTTCAATTACGTTTATAAATTATTATATGGTTTTCTTACAATGCACTCATCTATTTCAATTTTGAATTGATGATTATTTTTCATGGTTCCTCTCACCATTCACCAACAAGTTGTATTGAAGTTTAGCAACATAGAAGATGTCCAGCTACAACAACTACATTGTTAGAGCTCCAACCTTAAAGAGAAGGAAACAAGCAGCCACCAAAAGAACTCCACAATGCAGTCCACTAATTGAGAGCAACAATGATATGTAAAATATAAGCTGATGCATATAATGAATCTAAAAAAAATCTCAAATTGCTTGAATTTTCAAGTTCCACCATTGCCAAATTTGCTAGTAGGATGCAATTGTTGAAATATTGGGCCACAACACAACATGATCCACAAAGAACGAACGATAAACCTGCAAAATAATAAAATGTGAAAATAAACTCGAGGCGTGGGTGAAATTGCTCTTAAGAATTTATCCGCCCACGATGCGCAAATCTCCCAAGATACAACAGGTTCATCTCAGGTATAAACGCGAGATATCATAACAGCAGGAAGGAAGAAACATGCGATGCAGAAACCCATGAATTGCTTCAGGTATAAGAAGAGAGAGTAGAGATTTTTCTGGTGACCTGAAAAACTAACTTAGAAAAATCTATTTAAGTAAAATTAAAAGTAAAGTGGCTTAAAAACCGGAATTAAGATAATGCAACGTTAGTGAAAAATAATGTTAACATTAATATATAAGCATTAGGCAGACAATTAAGCACGTGAACAAAATAATTAAAACGGCTAAAACCATAGTTTTTTATAGCCATTCTCAAAATTAAAATTAATTTTTGCAAAAATTATTTCAAGAAATAAAAATTATATCAGTGCGCAGGGGTGCAAATCTTCAGAAGATTTGTACTGAAACTACTCATTTTGGTCCAAGCTCATGTGCACGAGCCTATTGCCTTTTTTCGGTTGTTTACAAGTGCAAATAACAAATTAATATATAAAAACTTAAAGGATTCAAGGTCTAGGTAACATGGGACTTCCCACTTTTGAAATATCACACAAAAATACAACACCAATAGCACAAGTAATCTGATTGACACGAATGCTTCTGAATACTGAACCCAATATAGAATAAAACTCTCGATGACATTCTGACCTTGTCTTTACAAGGGTCTTCTCACGATCACAAATGTTCTTTAGTAGCACCAAGCCCAGGGCCGTCTTAATCATTTTGGAGGTCCTGTTCTAATCTTAAAAATTGGGCCCTTAAAAATTGAAAATATATATATATTAGTATTTCACAAATATTACAGTAAATCCAAGGTGGTGCAGTTGCTTGGGCGCCTAGTTTTATTTGTCGGAGCGGGGTTCGAATCTCGCTCAGGTATTATTTTCATCGATTTTTGGCACAAAAATATATTTCTCACGCAAAAACATCATGCGTTGGACTCAAACACGGGTTGCAGGGGTTGCTAAAGATGAAACTACCGCTGTGCCGCACAAGAATTCGTGACATATATCACGTAATATTATATATATAACAAAAAATTTAAGGCCCTCAAATTTGGGCCAAAATTTGGAGCCCTGTACTATTGCACTACTTACACAGCCCACTAACCGGCATCACCAAACCCTCCATATGCTGAAATATTTTCTCCTACGTGCCCCCTCCCATTTTAAATATTTTCCCCCAAATTTACCCCATGTCCGAAATCTTACTTCTAGAATGTATATCTCTCCTACCCCACCCTTTTTAAATTCCCAAAATCCTACACCCCACTCATTCTCCTCTCTCTCATTTATCACATACCACCAACTGCGAAATAGCCTCCTAGGGTGGCCAAATAGAGGTTGTTGGGATGTCAAAGTCTAGTTCTAGTGACACTCATCCTTCTGTGGTTATTTAATATTAATTCATATGATATTATGTTATCCATTTAATCATTGTGATATGTTACTCAAGATGTCATGTTATTTGCAGGCGAAGTTTTGGAGGATTTTTGAAATTCTCTAGGGCATCTTGATAGAGGGGAGGTGGTGGAAGAGACTGCGATTTGGGAACATGTACGTGAAGCAATGAGCATTTTGTGTAATGTGTTTACCTATCAGAGGGGGAAAAGGGCTCGACCTGCTACCCAACGAAATTTTTGTATTTTGTGTTGACTTCTATATTCTATTTATTGTACTTTATGAATGCTAATACTTTCGTAATCAAATTTCTGATATTTTTTTTTTGTCTTTTGGAAATTAAGTTTCGGAAGTGATTTGAAAATACAAAAAAATTAATTACATAAAAGTATATTTTGAGGGGAAAAAAATAAAGCACGTAGTGTAACAAATATCCACATAGTATGCTTATCGTCGTCTAAAGATCTAGCCTTCCATATTAAGACAATCCACCATGCCCATGCAAAGACTGCTGATCAGCACCCATAAGCTGATAACACAATTTTTTTGAATATATCATCTATCATCAATATTTGTTAAGATTAAAAATATATGCACCTTTGAAATATACAAAATAAAAATTGCTTGAATCTTTTCGGACTTGACACCAGTAGTCAGTGTAATAAATGATTATTATTCAACGTGAGATCAATAAAAAAAAACCACACTACTTTATATAAAGTTAGGTTTAATTAACCTTTTGGTCTTTTGGGTTTTATGATTGTGCAATTTTGTCTCTTAAATTCTAATTACACGAATTGGGTTCCAAGTATCCCAATTGTTACAATCAAACCCTTTCGTTCATCAACTGTTCTAGTTTTTAACACCATGAGCCTATGTGGCCAATATGGGTCTGAGTTGACGCTGACTTAAGCTTGTTTAAGCTTGTTTGACAAGTTAATGTGGCAAAAAGTATACTCGTGACTTGATGAAAGGCTCTTTAGGCAGCTACTAAAGTAAATACCATGCATGAGAGATCTTTTTTGGCCACATTAGCTTGTCAAGTTGGTTCAAGTCATGACTCATTGGCCATGTAGGCTCTCGACATTAAAAATTAGATAGTCAATGGATAGAGGGACCTAATTGTAACAATTGGCACACCTGATGGATTCACTTTGCGTAATCAAAACCTAGAGGGCAAAAATTGCACAATTGTGATACATGGAAGACCAAAAGTGTAATTATCAACCGGTCATTAAGAGTGTAACTTAACCCACCTCATATATTTAGATTTAAATAAAATATGAATATATTAAATAAAATCTTTTTGAATTATAATAAAAATATACATTTCATCCTTTATCCATGGGGTGGTAGCTCAGTGGTAGGAGCTTGGCCTTGTAACCCCAAGGGACATGGTTTAAATCCCCTCGGAGACAGTTGTAACATGGTCATTAGTGCCATTGAAATAATAATATATCCCCTTCTCTGCCCCCTTAATAAAAAATAATTAGAACAAAAAATTAGATAAAATTTGAGAAATATAAATTTAAAAAAAAAATTAAATTCTAAAAATTTGCATAATTATTATTTGGAAAAGATATATTTTAAATTAAAAGATAAAGGAGAAAACTTAGGAACGGTTCTATGTGTACTGTTGGTGTTGTTTTCTAATCACACCATGACACATAGACTCTTTATTCATATTATCCATTATCATTCAGCTATTGTTTTTATAACAAGTCCACGAGTTATGTTCTGGTTAGAAAACAATACCAATTGAACTCATAGACTTGTACCAAAGTTTTCTCCAAAATAAATCACCTTAACGCCAATTAGTCATGGTTCTGAAAGAAAGACAAAATTATTCTCGCGGTCCCTTAACTTAATTTCAAATTTCAGATTAATCCTTTATCTTTTTTTTCCCAATCCGGTCTTTTTAGTTACAAAACATTAACACCGTAGATTTTTTTTTTTTTTTGAGTTTCCGTTAATTTACGTCACTACAATAGAAAAGGTAAATAATGGCGGTCAAAATTGCAAATTCTGGCGGTTTTAACCGCCCTTTTTAGCACAAATGGCGGTTTCCCGTACCACCAGAATTCCGTCCGCCATTTGGTAAAATACGGCGGTTAATTTTGAAATATGGCGGTTTCAACCGCCATAATTCTCAGTTAATACTGGCGGTTTCAACCGCCCTAATTCGATTAATCTTGGCGGTTTCAACCGCCTCTAATTGTAATCTTGGCCCAAATTCGCGATAAATAATGGCGATTTCAACCGCCTAATTTTAAGCAAAATTTTTACGAATCCTGTTTTTAAATGCGCCTTTTACCCTCCTAATGCGTCTATTATTATTGATTGCGATCATTTGTTAAACCTAAACCATCTTACTTTATCTAATTTACATTTCATTAATTTTTAAAAATATACGTGCAAGACTAATTATAAAAATAATAAAATATCACATTTAAGAGGAAATTACTCATTTAACTAGATAGTTAATAATATGTAAGTAGCACAAAGATGTTTAACAACTCTCGCAACAACAAAAACATGTTTAGCATATCGAAATTACATAATAAGTCGAAGTCTAGTAAGCATCTTAAATTACATGATCTTCCATCTGATGATTTTTTCGTTGGTGAAGCCCCACTTCTAGCATCTGGTGCCTATAAGACATGATAAAGAATCCAATATTATCATCCATGAAATGTTATAAACCTATAAGGCAATAAGAGCTCAGATGGCAATTGGGTAGAGCAGTTTTAAATTCTGGTACAAATACAAATCTACAAATTGCAAATTCTGGTGCAATTGCAAATCCAATATTATCATCCATGAAGCACCAGTGTGATAAACCACCAAATTGTGCAATTTATAGGGGAATTTTGGGTATGGTTTAATACATTTTGTGATTATTAATGTTTAGATACTTACCCATTTTACCTTATTTTGTGTAGAAATTGCAAAGTATGAAAAGAATAAAAAGAGAAGAATTTTTGGAGCAAAAATGAATATTTTTTCACAATTCTATTTGAAGTGGGAATCATCGTATTTTCTAGACTTAAATAAATATAGGTGATGCATCAAGGAGTCTTATAAAGGAAAAGTGGGGGTGTCAAAAGCACAAAACATTCTTGAAAAGGAGAAAATAAGGAACAACCAACCAACCAAAGGCACAACAAAATGGGATAGCACGCTGGCATCCTTTGAATTTAAAAAAAGAGACGTGAACAGAGTGCAAGTGGAAACCATCATTCACGCTGGCCAAATTGCAAAATGCATTGGTATTTTGATATCATTCACACGCTGGCCATTAGTATTTTAATATCATTGCCAATTGCAAAAGAAAGCAGAGAAGCACGAGCAGAAAGTGGGCGAGAGATGTTTTTCTTGCTAACCTCATCTATCTATTTTTTCTCTATAAATAGAGGATGAGGAACGAACACAGTGGTTCATTTTTTTTAAATCCGTTTGGAGTTACGGAGTGGAGACATTTTCCAGACTCATTTTGTTTTGGTATTTTGTCATTTTAGTTTGTGTAATTTTATTTCTTTACTCTTTATATTTTATTATGGATTATGGAATTAGTATTGTGTTGTTATTTTCAATTATAATGTGTGACTAATCCTGTTACTGGGGTAATGGGGAATCTTTTACTATGCTTATAATCTTGGTCCAATTTATAATATGAGTCTTTAGTCCTTTTGATTAAATTATTCCTGGTGAATTTATTCTAAAAAGAACTGATCACTCTTTACACAGTTAATTAATTATTTGGCGATCATACCTTGTATTAATTAACGGAACTCTAGGAATAATTGAATTTGCATACTTTGCCGGATCAAGGATTGCGTGTTCATTTTCAGTCAGTCATTGAATTGATAAATCTATTGATGCTTTGTGCTCTTTCTATTTAATTACTTTGAATGATCAAACAAAGTAGTAAATTAGGAGGAAGACTGTTAACATTGCATGATCATTGGGTGTCAATAATTTTTGAATAGATGACTGGTAATCAATAAGGATATTTTCTCGGCTCTTATTATAAATTGGTCAAGTGATTAATCATTAGTATAAAGTGAACCCAGAACCCCAGTATCTTTATAATCATAATTTTTGTGTGCATTTTATTCCAATTTCTTTTTCTTCTTTTAAGTTCTAAATTCTATGACACCTCAACAATTTGTCTAAATAACAAATTAATCTGAGTAGAACGGTAATTATCAACATTCCCTGTGGAGACGATATCTTTTATACTATAACTTGGCGTTGCAACCGTGCACTTGCGGTTTTGAGCGGACAAGTTTTTGGCGCCGTTGCCGGGGAATGTTGATTGATATTGATCGAAAAGATTAATTGTTAATTTAGACACCTTTTTCTTTTTTTTTTGTAAATATTTATTTTCCTTTCTCTTATTTTTTTTTTCTCTTATTTTATTTTTATTATTCTTTTTTTTCTTCTTTTCATTTTTAATTCTAGTATCACCCCCTACATGGAAGGTTCTACCTCCTACATGGTCGGTTTTATTTTTGTCCTTGAGACGCTTTTTGTAATTATTTTTCTTTCTTTTATTTTCTTTTCTTTTATTTTTTTCTTTCTTGTCATTTAAATTCTAGTATCACCGCCTACACGGAAGGTTCTACCTCCTACATGGTCGGTTTTATTTCTGTCTTTTATTTTTAAGTTTTTATTTTTTTAATATTTTATTTTTATTTTTTTATTTTTTTTTGGTTTCATTTAGCGTCTCCTGGTTGGAAGACTAGATCATTTCTGTCCTCTTTTATTTTCTTTTCTTTAGACTAACCCCAAAAAAAAAAATCTGACTCTTCTTTCTGTTAATTTGTTTCTTACAATTGAATTTTATTTGTCATTTATCATTTTAGTTTCTTTGTTTGATTTAATAATAATCATTGTCTTAGTTCTTACCCATTTGATCCAGATTTTTGCAGTGTATGCTAACTCGATCTCACAATCCTATACTTCAGTTCGACCCTGAGATTGAGAGAACTTTAAGAGCCATCAGGAGACAAAGAAGAACCATGGCAGAAGCGGAGTTGACTATGAATGAATACTTCATGCCAACTTGTGATGAAAATGATAGCATCCAGTACCCAGCAGTAGAAGCCAACAATTTTGAGCTTAAACCAGGCCTAATTTCAATGGTCAAAGATGTGCAGTTCTCGGGTCTACCACATGAGGACCCAAATGCACATCTGAAAAGATTTCAACGGATTACAAAAACTGTGAAATATAATGGCGTTACTCCTGAAGCCATTAGGCTCCGTTTATTCACTTTTTCTTTGCAGGGAAAAGCTCAATTGTGGCTAGACTCACTGGAACCCAATTCCATCACAAGCTGGGCTGATTTGAAAAGCAAATTCCTGAACAAATATTTCCCGCCTGGGAAGTCTGCTAAACTGAGAGCAGAAATTTCTGGATTCACCCAGAAAGATGGTGAAACTATGCATGAAACATGGGAACGATTCCAAGATTTACTCTTAAGCTGTCCCCATCATGGTTTCAATAAATCTCTGTTGTTCAAATATTCTATAATGGTCTTTCTTTTCAGGATAAAGGCATTGTAGATGCAGATGTAGAGGATCCTTGGGCAACAAAACGCCTCGAATGTTATGAGATAATGAGTAGAATTGCTCGAGCGATTGCTCAATGGGCACAGGGAGAGAGACATCTCCCGAAGAAACCTCAGCAGACAGGTATGTATAAGCTGGATTCCACCACTGCTTTGGAGGCCAAGATAGAGGCAATGAGCAAGAAGTTTGAGGCTCTCTTAGCCTCTAAGCCCAAAACAGTTGCTGCAGTTTCTCATGACAAAGATGAATGGCCTGCCGGATTTGGTGAAATAATTGAAGGAGTTAATGCCATCAAGGACAAAGACTCTGATCCAAAAGCTGATATGCAAGAAGCCATGTTGAAGTACATGCAAAGGAATGGACATCCATGTATGGATGTCTTGGCTAACTACATGGAGAAAACCAATGAGAGACTCAAATCCATAGAAAAACGGGCCCCTGTGACCTCCTGTAACTATTGTGGATTGATGGGTCATGAGACCCAGGATTGTTTGGAAGAGGCAAATTTTGTAGGTACTAGTTCTAGGCCTAGAAATGACCCCTATTCTAACACTTACAATCCAGCTTGGAGGGATCACCCCAACTTCTCATGGGGAGGGCAACAAAAGAATCAAAATCAAAACCAAAGTCAGCCTCCCTATAAACCTCCACATTTGCAAGCTCAACCACAAAGGAGGCCATCCCTACAAGATCAAATAGACAGTCTTGTTGGAACTGTTAAGTCGCTAGAAAACACAGTGAGCACTTCTGTTTCCAACCACAAGAGCCTAGAAAGTCAAGTTGCGACCCTGGTGCAGCTCATGACCAAAAGGGAAACAGGGTCACTACCTAGCCAATCTGAACAAAACCCAAGAGAGCAAGCTAAAGCCATTACTACAAGGAGTGGAAAGACTCTCGAGGTGCCAAGAAAAGAGAGTAGTGAAGACCTTACTGAAAAAATCTCAAGTAAGAAAAGCAAGAATGAGAAGGAAAAAGAGAAATCAACTGAACCACTCCCCTCACTTCCACCACACATCCCATTCCCCCAAAGGCTCAAAGGTAATGCATCTGATCCTCAATTTGCTAAATTCTTGGACATCCTGAAGCAACCGATCACAACATACCTTTTGTGGAAGCAATCTCACAAATGCCCAAATATGCAAAGTTTCTTAAGGACATTGTGTCCAACAAGAAGAGGCTGGAGGAATTTGCCACAGTCAAACTTAATGAGGAGTGTTCGGCAATACTCCTAAATAAATTACCTCCTAAATTGAAAGATCCAGGGAGTTTTACTATTCCCTGCTCAATAGGTAATTTACATTTTGAGAAGTGTCTGTGTGACTTAGGCTCTAGTATCAACTTGATGCCTTTGTCTATTCTTCGGAAGTTGGGCATTCAGGAACCAAAACCCACCACTATTCAAATCCAACTTGCAGACAGATCTGTGGTGTACCCAAGAGGTATAGTGGAGGATATCCTCGTTAAGGTGGACAAGTTCATCTTCCCGGTTGACTTTGTGATTTTTGACATGGAAGTGGATAAGGAGCCAATACTCTTAGGAAGGCCATTCTTGGCTACGGGAAGGACTTTGATTGATGTGCACCAAGGAAAACTCATTTTAAGGCTTAATGATGAGGAAGTTGTTTTTAAAGTTTTTAACTCTATGAAAACTCCTTCTACTTTTGAATCTTGCAATTATGTATCCACTTTGGATAACATCAGTGCTTTAACTCAATATAATTTGCAGGAATTGTTAAACAGTGACAATCTTGAGAAAGCCTTAACAATGAATGAGTTTGATTTTCTGGATAATATTGAGGTGCAGGATGAAGTCAAAGCCTTGGATCTTTGGCATAATCCAAGGAGGTTACAAATGGAAGGGCCAATACGAAGCATTGGAAAGAAACAACCTGAAGAAGCCCAAGTCTTCCATTGAAGAGCCACCAGAGCTCGAACTCAAACCTCTGCCTGTTAATCTCAAATATGCATTCCTACATCCCCCTTCCTCTTTGCCTGTTATTATTTCTTCATCTTTGACAGGTTTAATGGAAGAAAAGTTGTTGAGAGTTCTAAGGGAACACAAGGAAGCATTTGGATGGACTATCCATGACATAAAAGGGATAAGTCCATCAATTTGCACACACAGGATCCACATGGAAGAAGACCACAAGCCAAGGGTGCAACCCCAAAGAAGGCTCAACCCAAACTTGAAAGAAGTGGTAAAACAAGAAGTTATCAAACTTCTTGATGCAGGTATAATTTACCCTATCTCTGATAGTCCTTGGGTAAGCCCTGTGCAGGTGGTCCCGAAAAAGGGAGGGACTACAGTAACTGAAAATGAAAAGAAGGAATTAATTGTTGTAAGAAAAGTTATTGGGTGGCGTGTGTGTATTGACTACAGAAAATTGAATGAGGCCACTAGGAAAGATCATTTCCCCCTCCCCTTTATTGATCAGATGTCTTGAGAAATTGTCTGGACATGAATATTACTGTTGTCTAGATGGTTATTCTGGATATATGCAAATACCTGTGGCTTTTAAAGATCAAGAAAAAACCACTTTTACATGCCCATACGGTACATTTGCATATAGAAGAATGCCATTTGGCCTATGCAATGCACCTACCACTTTTCAGAGATGCATGATGGCTATCTTTTCTGACATCTTAGAAGATTGCATAGAGGTATTCATGGACGATTTTTCTGTTTATGGTTCTTCATTTGATGCTTGTTTACATAATCTTGAACTTGTGCTAAAAAGATGTAAACAAATAAACCTTGTTTTGAACTGGGAAAAATGTCAATTCATGATCAGTGAGTGTATTGTTCTTGGGCACAAGATTTCTCAAAAGGGCATTGAAGTTGACCCTGCTAAGATTGAGGTTATTGCAAAACTTCCTCCCCCTAATTCTGTAAAAGCTATCAGAAGCTTTCTGGGACATGCTGGCTTTTATAGAAGGTTCATAAAAGATTTTTCAAAAATTGCAAAACCTCTTTCTAACCTTTTGATGAAAGATGTGTCGTTTCAATTCTCTGAATGTTGCTTAAAATCTTTTGAAACTCTGAAAACAAAACTTATTGAAGCACCTGTTGTTGTTGCACCTGATTGGTCATTGCCTTTTGAACTTATGTGTGATGCAAGTGATGTGGCAGTAGGAGCTGTTTTGGGCCAAAGAAAGGACAAGATCTTTCATGTCATTTATTATGCCAATAGAACTCTTGATGATGCACAAAAGAACTACACAACAAGCGAGAAAGAGTTACTAGCGATGATATTTGCCTTTGACAAATTTCGTCCTTATTTGGTCTTATCAAAAGTAATTGTTTACACCGACCATGCAGCTATTAGACATTTGCTTGCTAAAGCAGGATGCTAAGCCGAGGCTTATAAGATGGGTGCTTTTCTTTGCAAGAGTTTGATGTGGAGATCAGAGATAAGAAAGGAGTTGAAAATGTCATTGCTGATCATCTCTCCAGGATAGATCCCGAGGTAAGACCCTCTGTTGTTGAAGGAATAAGGGAAACCTTCCCTGATGAACAATTGCTGGCAGTTTCTGAACTTCCATGGTATGCAGACATTGTGAACTATTTGGCTGGTAATGTTCTTCCCCCTAATCTGTCATATGCTCAATGAAAGAAATTCTTTTCTGACGTTAAACATTATTTTTGGGATGAACCATACTTGTTCAAATGTTGTTCTGACAATATTATCAGAAGATGCGTTCCAGAAGTGGAGTGTAATTCTATTCTAGAACACTGCCACTCAAAAGAAGTGGGAGGTCATTTTGGTCCCACAAAGACAGCTCACAAGGTTTTACAATGTGGCTTTTACTGGCCTACCCTTTTCAGGGATGCTTACAATTTTGTTAGAACTTGCGACAGATGCCAAAGGAGTGGGAATATTTCCCGAAGACAGGAAATGCCACTAAACAATATTCTTGTTTGTGAATTGTTTGATGTTTGGGGCATTGACTTCATGGGTCCTTTCCCGTCTTCTTATAACAATGTTTACATCCTTGTTGCTGTTGACTATGTGTCTAAGTGGGTGGAAGCAGTGGCTTTACCAAACAACAGTGCTGGGGGAGTGATCAAGTTTTTAAAGAAAAACATTTTCACTCGTTTTGGTACTCCCCGAGCAATCATAAGTGATGGAGGCTCCCATTTTTGCAATAAACAATTTGGAAATCTATTAGCAAAATATGGTGTGACTCACAAGGTAACCACTCCTTACCACCCACAAACTAGCGGTCAAGTGGAAATTTCCAATCGCGAGATAAAGAAAATTTTGGAAAGAACTGTTAATAATTCTCGCAAAGATTGGTCATTAAAGCTTGACGATGCACTGTGGGCATATAGGACAGCATTCAAGACTCCTATTGGCATGTCCCCATACAAACTGGTTTTTGGAAAAGCATGTCATTTACCTGTTGAATTAGAACACAGGGCCTATTGGGCCATCAAATACTTGAACTTTGAAATGAAAGATGCAGGTGAGAAGCGTTTGTTGCAACTCAATGAGATGGATGAATTCCGTCTAGAGGCTTATGAGAATGCAAAGTTGTACAAGGAACGCACGAAGAAATGGCATGACAAACATATCCAGAGGCGAGAGTTTCAAATGGGTGATAAAGTTTTAATTTACAACTCTCGCCTACGCTTATTCCCAGGTAAGCTCAAGTCCAGATGGACTGGACCATACACAATCACCAAGGTATTCCCCTATGGAGTCATTGAGGTCCAAAAAGAAAGTGGGGGAATTTTCAAGGTAAATGGTCAGAGGGCGAAAGCCTATGTGGAGGGAGTCAAACAAGATACCTTCACCATCAATTTGGATCAAGCTCAGTAAGAAGTGTATCCGTCAGGCTCGGGACGTTAAACAAGCGCTACATGGGAGGCAACCCGTATACTCAGGGAAGTGTTTATGTATTTTTCTGGTATTTTATTTTGTTATTTTGGCAGTTAATACCTTCGGTTGTTTGTTTTATTCTGTTTATGTTCTCTCGCTTTTTGGAATTAAGCTATGTTTAAGTTTGGGGGAGAGAGTGTGCGTAACAAAACTGAGGTAAATTTTTGAAAATGGAAGCTAATATTTTTAGGCAAAATTGTTGATTTTTCAAACCAGCTTTTGGATATTGAGACTGTATTATTTTTTGAAAAGCTGAAAATTAATAAGCCCTTAAGTCACAATTTTTCAAAATAGCTTCTATATGTGAGAATTTGAGCCTAATAAGGGTTTGCACATTGCTGAATAATTTAAAGAAAACCCTTCTTCTTTGATGAGTTGTTTTCCAATGACACGTTGTTCTAGAACATGACATGTGACCATTTTAATGCGAAACTAATTTACAGGATTTTTGAAAAATGATTGGGGCAATTAGGCATTTTTTTCCAGCCTCCAGCACTTTGTTTCAAAGACTATACCACTTAGTTGCCCACTTTGAGCCTTAAAAAGAAATTTTATTTGGAACCAAAAAAAAAAAGAAAAAAAAAAGTCTGATTTCAGTTCCCTTGAATATACAGTGGAGCATTGTGGTTATAATAGTGCAAAATATATTCACTTGAATTTTGAAATGAAAATATGTTGACAAGTGAATTTTTCAGGAGGTCAAAAAAAAAATCATCATAATAATGGTGTCAACTTAGATGCCACAAAAAAAAAATAGTGTCATGCAGGCGAAAAAAAAAATACACTTAAAAATTTTTGTTCAAAGGAAGCTGAAAATTTGAAAGCCCTTGTAAATGCCTTTCTTTCAATTTTCATACCCTGAATTTTTACCCTGGCCTCAATACAACATTTTGAAAGACCCCTTGATTTCAAAATTTTTCTGTGAATTGTTAGTCGAGTTTTGGTCTATTGTCAAGCATATGGTAGCGGTGTGTCTTTGAGAAATTTTGTGTGATTTCCCTCATCCATCAAACACTTGAGAGTTATGTGAGAGAGTGACTTACTTTTGGAAAATTGGACTTCAAAATGCTAATATATCTGATCATGAAATCAAAGAATAATACACTCTCAATTGTTTTCAATGTTGCATCTTTAGTTTGTTTGCTTTGCCCAATATATTGGTTGGCTTCCATTTATCCGAAATCAAAGAATAATCCGGTCTTTTTAGTTACAAAACATTAACACCGTAGATTTTTTTTTTTGAGTTTCCGTTAATTTACGTCACTACAATAGAAAAGGTAAATAATGGCGGTCAAAATTGTAAATTCTGGCGGTTTTAACCGCCCTTTTTAGCACAAATGGCGGTTTCCCGTACCGCCAGAATTCCGTCCGCCATTTGGTAAAATACGGCGGTTAATTTTGAAATATGGCGGTTTCAACCGCCATAATTCTCAGTTAATAGTGGCGGTTTCAACCGCCCTAATTCGCAGTTAATACTGGCGGTTTCAACCGCCCTAATTCGCAGAAATACTGGCCCAAATTCGCAGTAAATAATGGCAGTTTCAACCGCCCTAATTTTAAGCAAAATTTTTACGGAATCCTGTTTTTAAATGCGCCTTTTTACCCTCCTAATGCGTCTATTATTATTGATTGCGATCATTTGTTAAACCTAAACCATCTTACTTTATCTAATTTACATTTCATTAATTTTTAAAATATACGTGCAAGACTAATTATAAAAATAATAAAATATCACATTTAAGAGGAAATTACTCATTTAACTAGATAGTTAATAATATGTAAGTAGCACAAAGATGTTTAACAACTCTCGCAACAACAAAAAAACATGTTTAGCATATCTGAAATTACATAATAAGTCGAAGTCTAGTAAGCATCTTAAATTACATGATCTTCCATCTGATGATTTTTTCGTTGGTGAAGCCCCACTT
Organism: Calophaca sinica; assembly: GCA_037113605.1. Lineage (NCBI taxonomy): Eukaryota > Viridiplantae > Streptophyta > Magnoliopsida > Fabales > Fabaceae > Calophaca > Calophaca sinica. The sequence goes on from CM073737.1 coordinate 17,336,268, forward strand.
CTAGCATCTGGTGCCTATAAGACATGATAAAGAATCCAATATTATCATCCATGAAATGCTATAAACCTATAAGGCAATAAGAGCTCAGATGGCAATTGGGTAGAGCAGTTTTAAATTCTGGTACAAATACAAATCTACAAATTGCAAATTCTGGTGCAATTGCAAATCCAATATTATCATCCATGAAGCACCAGTGTGATAAACCACCAAATTGTGCAATTTATAGGGGAATTTTGGGTATGGTTTAATACATTTTGTGATTATTAATGTTTAGATACTTACCCATTTTACCTTATTTTGTGTAGAAATTGCAAAGTATGAAAAGAACAAAAAGAGAAGAATTTTTGGAGCAAAAATGAATATTTTTTCACAATTCTATTTGAAGTGGGAATCATCGTATTTTCTAGACTTAAATAAATATAGGTGATGCATCAAGGAGTCGTATAAAGGAAAAGTGGGGGTGTCAAAAGCACAAAACATTCTTGAAAAGGAGAAAATAAGGAACAACCAACCAACCAAAGGCACAACAAAATGGGATAGCACGCTGGCATCCTTTGAATTTAAAAAAAGAGACGTGAGCAGTGCAAGTGGAAACCATCATTCACGCTGGCCAAATTGCAAAATGCATTGGTATTTTGATATCATTCACACGCTGGCCATTAGTATTTTAATATCATTGCCAATTGCAAAAGAAAGCGAGGAAGCACGAGCAGAAAGTGGACAGAGATATTTTCTTGCTAACCTCATCTATCTATTTTTCTCTATAAATAGAGGATGAGGAACGAATTCTGGTGGTTCATTTTTTCGTCGTCCCGTTTGGAGTTCTGGAGTGGAGACATTTTCCAGACTCATTTTGTTTTGGTATTTTGTCATTTTAGTTTGTGTAATTTTATTTCTTTACTCTTTATATTTTATTATGGATTCTGGAATTAGTATTGTGTTGTTATTTTCAATTATAATGTGTGACTAATCCTGTTACTGGGGTAATGAGGAATCTTTTACTATGCTTATAATCTTGGTCCAATTTATAATATGAGTCTTTAGTCCTTTTGATTAAATTATTCCTAGTGAATTTATTCTAAAAAGAACTGATCACTCTTTACACAGTTAATTAATTATTTGGCGATCATACCTTGTATTAATTAACGGAACTCTAGGAATAATTGAATTTGCATGCTTTGCCGGATCAAGGATTGCGTGTTCATTTTCAGTCAGTCATTGAATTGATAAATCTATTGATGCTTTGTGCTCTTTCTATTTAATTACTTTGAATGATCAAACAAAGTAGTAAATTAGGAGGAAGACTGTTAACATTGCATGATCATTGGGTGTTAATAATTTTTGAATAGATGACTGGTAATCAATAAGGATATTTTCTCGGCTCTTATTATAAATTGGTCAAGTGATTAATCATTAGTATAAAGTGAACCCAGAACCCCAGTATCTTTATAATCATAATTTTTGTGTGCATTTTATTCCAATTTCTTTTTCTTCTTTTAAGTTCTAAATTCTATGACACCTCAACAATTTGTCTAAATAACAAATTAATCTGAGTAGAACGGTAATTATCAACATTCCCTGTGGAGACGATATCTTTTATACTATAACTTGGCGTTGCAACCGTGCACTTGCGGTTTTGAGCGGACACAGTGCTACCAGTGCACAATCAACAGCAACTCATCTTAGTTGAAAAGAATGTTATTTTACACTCTATGAAGACCAGAAATCAAAGTAGAAAGACTTGAAAAAAAATCACTTTCTATTACCAACAAACTTGAGAGGAACAAACCAACAAAAAAGTACTGACAAACCAACAAAAATAGATCTAGAATAGAAAAGAAGAACAGAATAGGGATATGAAAAGTGTCGACCAGTGCTTCTCCAACAACAACAAGATCTTTTTCATAACCCTTCTCGAATATAGGGATATGAAAAGGGAAATTATAAGATACACACTTCTAGTAACTGGTTATGATTTAATATATGTATTAATCTACGTGCATGTGTCCATGTTTGCTCAGCGACTCTGATCGAAATGTATCACAAGCAGCCATCATGACTTTAACGTTGTGTTGCGAAGCGATGCAACCCACGGTTGCCCATAAAATAGAATATCTCCTACCGGTAAAAAAGCAAGCCCAAGATACGGAATATTAAACAAATAGGAGAAACAATATGAAATTCATTCACCTTAGCTAGATTAGTAGATTTCCCAACTCCATTGACTCCAACAAATACAACAACATATGGTTTCTTTTGCTCCTTGGCAGCATGAACATCCCTCAATATGTCAATAGAACGCCTAGGAGTTAAAATACGAACAGGTGCTTCTTCCATTGCCACCTGAACATCAGTATGAATGTCATGACAATGTATATACAAAGAGAAAGCCAACATCAAATGTCCATAGGGCAAAAGATAGAAACAAACATGCACTGTGGACGAAATCCTTGTAAATGAACCTAGCTTTTTGCCTTCAAGACTTGCTGCCACTGATTCACATACTTTCTCAGCTATTTCCTCAGCCTACAAGTGACACAAAATGTAAACAATAATAGCTAGCTTACTAAGAGCTAAAAATGGACAACAATAAGATATTCAAAGGGACACAGGTAATGCTGTTGAGGATAAATACACACCACATTCTTGGTCAGGAATCTATCCTTGAAGGCTTTCAAAGCTGGTTCGAAGTCTGACTTCACCAAATTGGCCTTCCTGCACATCTGAGCACAAGGAAGCAAATAAACATTTTTATTAGTCATTTCAAAGGAAAAGTCAAAACTGAAATAAATAAAAGGTGGTGAAGTTTTCAAATTAGTCAATCAATGTGGCAGGTGCAAGGTTATTTGCATCTAAACAATAAAATAAGCTTATCAAAAGGAAAATGGAAACAGGACAGCATCCCTAGATTTTACAAAATTGTAACTTAAAACAACATCAAGTGGAAATGCTTTTAAGACCAAGAATAACAATTTAATTTAGTCATGCATTTATCCTTCTCCCATCAATTTATGCCCCCAACCAAAAGTCCGTCCTGAATTGCAAACGAATGCCTAATAACATTACAAGTTAAATAAGTGCAGCATCTTGACCATGCACGTATATCTTAAGCAAAGGACAACAGATGACACAGGAAATGCAGAAACAAAATATCAGTAAGGTTTCAATCCAAGGAACCCACTGTGTTCTGTCACCACCAACCAAAATAGAAACAAAAAAGAGACATTAAATCAGTAAAAACCAAAAGAAAGAATCAAAATCAGAGATAAGAGCAGGAGATGGAGACAGTGGTCTCCCACCACCGTCGCCGGTGAAGCTTCTTTTTTCCTCCTCCATCGTAGATCTACCTAGTCTTCTTCTTCAACACAAAAGGCACCATCTCCACCATCGGGAAATGGAAACAATGTTCACACCATCAAGCTCTCCATCGATTCCGTTGCTTGTTATTATGTTTGAAAAACCAAACCCTAGCGAAACCCTCACTCACTCACTCACTCTTGCGTTGCGTAACGAATTCAACAATCTGTTTTACGTGTGTCGTCAAGCAGAGCAGCAACAATGATGCCTCACCAAGTGCCGCCGCAGGCTCGCCCTCTGGACCCCAAAATCTGGGGGGCATGCGCCGACGCCGCCGTCCAATTCCCCACCGTCAATTCTAGGGTGTACATAGTCGCGGACGTGGGGGAGTAAGGATTTCTCTCCTCCACGGACTGGTCCCCTTTTCCTTGTTTGTGCCGCTGGAGAGCTAGGGTTTTGTTTGGCCGCGATAGCTATCTTGCAGAAGAGATAAAAGAGATTTGAATTAAAAATTTAATAAAAAGGGCAAATGAAAGGGCACGATAGCTGAATTGGAGCGGTAAGTAAATAAGCAAATTGTGGCGGGTGAAACCGCCGTAACGTGATTGTTTGTTGTGGATGGTCACACAATCGCCCTAATTTACCGTAAAAAATGGCGGTTAGCAAGAACCGCCATATTAAAACCGCCATAATTTGCCCATTTTTTCGTAGTGCGTGTCCATTATGGTGCTGACGTGTCTACTACGATGCTTACATGGACACTAAATTATAATGTGACTCAATTTCTTTTTTATTTAAAATTAAAAAAAAACTAGGTTTCTTCTTAGAAACTCAGATCTGGAATGGCCTCCAACGGCGCTCCCCTTCTCTCTTTCTTTCCATGATCCCTATCATCATCCCTTCTCTCTTAACCATAATTTCCTCCTCCCAAACTCAACCCTAAATCCCTCCTCTCTCCCAGCCGCGGCACCTTCCCCTTCTTTCTCTCCCTCTTTCATTTATCTTCCCTTAACCCTTAAAAGACCTAGCGGCGTCACCACCCTCTCCTCTTTCTTTCTTCATCCTTTTTTCCATTTTTCAACCGAATCAAATCCCTAGCAAAATCAAATCTCCAATCAACCCAAAATCTCCATGAATCTCCAACGAGATCACGAATTTGACGCAAAAATAAGTTGGTCTATAAAAGGGGAAGCTCACAAAAAGGAAAAGAGGAGAGCAATTTTGATCTGAAAAAAGGAAATGTGGATTTGGGATCTAATAAAAGGAAGAAGAGAACAGAGCAGAAGCAAAAAAAAACAAAAAACAAAAAACAAAAGAAGAGGATAGAAATTTGAGTGAGGTCACTAAAGAAATAAATAAAAAAAACAAACAAACACTTTTCTTATGCCCTGTTTGATTACATATTTTAAAAACTGTTTTCTGTTTCTAAAAAATTAAGAAGAACAAAATTTGTTCTTTGTTAAGTTTTTATAAAACAGAAAACAGTTTTTAAAAACCAAATCAATCAGACCGGTTTCTAGGTTTTATTTTCAATTTCTGCTACTTTGTAATTCTGGGATTTGAAGCTAAAAACCCAGGTTCCCTCTTCTCCATTTTTTTTTGACTTGGATATGTAATATGCATTCGGATCTGAGACTATAATATATGAATTTTTTTTAAGAGAGATAAATTTGGGTTTTCAAATTTTTGGAAACAAATTTTTCTTCTTCCTTTTGGGTTTCTTTTTCCTCTAATTGCATAAAAGAAGAGTCTTTTGAAGGTGATGTGTTCATCTTTCTGGGTTTTCCCCAATTCTTTCTGGGTTTCTTTGAAGATGAATAACACCAACTTCATTTTTTTTGTTTTTAATAAAAAATAAAACAAAAATATGATTCAGATTATAACATTGGACAACCAGATAGGCGTATTAATATACACATAATTAAGTAATATAACAACCACGTCATATTTTTTTTAACGGGGTGGATGAAAAATGAAAAAGGTCAACGACGTGAACGTTTTAAAACTTAAAGGACCAATTCGGGAAAAAAAAGATAAAGAACGGGTTCAAAATTGGAAAATAAGTTAAAGGACCTCCGGAGCAATTTTGCCTAAAAAATCATGAGAGTGTATTTCAATTCAACTTTTTAGGCTTAATTGCACTTTTGGTCCCCATATAAGACAAATGTGCAATTTTGGTCCCCAAAATTTCAATTGCACAAATTGGGTCATCCAGGTATTGCGATTGTGAATGTTGGTCTCTAGTTTCCAATTGTGCGAATTGGGTTTTCTAGTTATTACAGTTATGCGATTTTAGTCCATCTTATCGTTCAATTTCTAATAAAAAATGCTGATATATCATGTGTGGGTATGACCTAACACATAATTTGGTCTAAGTGGTATATTAGTTAGATTAAAAATTAAAAACTTTACAACATTTTGAGTTATAAATTGAATGACAACTGGACTAAGGGACTAAAATCGCACAGTTGCAATATCTAAATGACCTAATTCACTCAATTAGAACCCGATGGACCAAAATTGCACCATTACGATATCTGGATGACTCAATTCGCTCAATTAAATCTTGTGGACCAAAATTGTATAATTACAATACATCAGAGACCAAAAGTACAACTAAGCCAAAAGATATTAAGTTATTCCACATATTAGATTACACTAGAGGATGCCTAGGCAAACGGCAGTTAACGTGGTGCGTTTAATCGTAGAAATTGCACAAAAACGACACATAAAAAAATCACACGGAGAGAAGAGCTCTGCTGCTATGGGTACTACTACTACTACTGTGTTGTGTTGAGAGGCGGCAGAAGAAAAGTGAGTGCAAGAGAGAGAGAGAGAGAAAATGGGGGAAGAGAGAGAAGATCCACAGAAGCTGAAGCGAATAGCGGCGGACTCATACGACTACGACAACGACTCTCGATGGCCCGATTACTGGAACAACGTTCTCATCCCTCCCCATATGGCCTCTCGCTCCGACGTCGTTTCACACTTCAAGCGCAAGTTCTACCAGCGCCACGTTGTGCGTTTTTCTTCCCCTCCTTTTCTCTTTATTTCCCCAAACTTCTCATCAATTTTCGATTTTTCATCCCAAATTGGGTCACTATGGCTCTTTTAGGGGTCTTGCAAAAAAATAAAATAAAAATAAAAATATAAAGTTCGTGCTTTCTAATTATTATTGCTTTTATCTTCAATAATAGTAAATGTTTTTGTGTTTTTTGGTATTTTTTAATTATATTAATTTCTAAGCTTCTGGTTAGATGCTTGCTGCAGTGTGTGAATTTCATGCGAATTTGTTTCATTTTCAGGATTTGATAAATTGATTATGTGCATGTTTGGTTTCAATTTTGGCCGAGTCAAAAGTGATTCTAGAGAAGTAAAATTGATTTTGACGTGTTTGAGTGCTCTTGAGTTGAATTAATTTTGTCTCTAAAATTGATTCATTCTAACTTGAAGCAATGATCTGTAGTTTTTGCTTCCAAAAGTAATTTTTACTCTCAAATAAATTTATTGTTCAACTCACTTTTACGTGAATCTATCCAAACATAAATCACTTTACATTCAACTCACTTCTAACTATAATAAATTTTACAAAATCAATTCATTCAAAATGAATTTTCGCCACTGCAGAACCAAACACATACATTGGATTATTCGTGAATTTTTAGTGAATTAGAGAATATTTATGAGAACAACAACACTATTTAGTATGAAATAAATTGATCAAGTTGAGTATAAAAAGAAAAGAATGTATATCAATACATAAGTGAGGTCAGAGAAAAAGTTGTTCTGAAAGTAACTGTGCACTACACTTACATGCATTCTGCCGGATTGAGATCCTCTCCTGTTTGGCAACAACGGGAGAGTGTCCTGTTAGAGAGAAGAAGGCCCAAATTCTTGTTTCTCTCTCTTGCATTTTACAACACAAGTTTTTATTTTAAAAAATCCTCTCTCTAACAGGACACTCTCCTGTTGTTGCCAAACAGGAGAGGCTCTCAATCCCATTCTGCCAGTCGTATTTAGTGTGTTTGGTTTTCGGGTGAATAGTAGAATTGAATTTGCATCCTATCAAATGTAATTTTAGTGAGAATGTGTGTTTGGTTACTATTAGGTAAAATTGATTTTGACTACAAAACTCGGTTTGACTAGAACCGCTGATGAAAAGAAACTTTTCCATTGACTTGAAAAATTTACACTGAGTTTTAATTCAAACTTGCTTTTAAAGTAAAAACATTCAGACATAAATCACTTCACTTTAAACTCAGTTGTGACAAAATCAATTTTACAAAATCAATTACATTCAAAATCATGCTTATCAAATGCTTACCCAAACACATTACAACACAAAACCATGTTTTCGTTATGAGAATTCAGTTGTTTTACTTTTAATTGCAAACTATTTCAGAGGGTTGCATGTACAGATATTTCATATTTACAGTGTTGAATGGATAGCCACTGCACATGATTTTCAAGAGGACATTATTTATGACATTATTTGTGTATTATAAGATTTTGTTGTTGTTGTTGTTGTATACAAGATTTTATATTTTGATGCTTCATAGTGTATATTTTATAGCATGAGAATATGTCATATTTTTACTAACTTGGTGAATTGCTTGTAACTATTGGATACTGAACAGGATCCTGATCTTGTGGTGGAACCAATGTCTTTTGGCAGTTCATCCCAGCCACCACGGCCATCAGCTACCACTTCGTCTCCATCGCCACCCCGGACAAATGATCAAGGTCGTGCAAGAAGCTCAGGTGAATGTCATTTCTGCTAATTTCATAGATTTTTTTTGAAGGATTATATTTGTTAGCCTTTGTTGCATGCTAGCCTGAATCTTACTATATGTCTTGAATTTTTCAGCAGGACCAACTAATAGAAATTCAGGGACATCTGCAACTGCAGGTCCTAATCCAACTCCTCTGCGTTGGGATCGGCAGACGATCCTGTTTTCTGTTAATGCCTGGGTACAGTCTCTTCACTGTTGAAGGCTTAAGTTTCTACATATTCTGGTTAACACATGCCCTATTTGTATATTGACAGTTTTGATGACCACATTTGACTGATTGTTTCTTCAGTTCTTTTCTTACTTTTGTCTCTAATCCCTTGATGTGGTATTTATATCCTAGAAGAGTTTTCTTCTTAAGAATTTTACATGTAAATTATATGCTAGTATGCAACTGCTGATCAGATTTGTTCTTCTCATTTTCGAATTTCCATGTTGAGCACTTGTCGGGGAAAGAGAAATGGATATTAGAATTAGGATGGGATGCATTTAAATTGTGAATTTGGTAAATATATGATAAATGCCCTATTTGAAGTGCTTGCTTTTTAAGAATCACTTCTGTAATATTTAAATATTTTCTGCAGGTGTTTGTTGTGGCTTTCCTTGCAGCTTTTCCATTGATCCCTAGGCATCTTTCTCATAGGGCTTATCGACTTTCTTTTATGGGTACTTTATGCTCTTCTCTGTACTCATTGTACTCGCAATATGGGGTAAGTTTTTGTTTTGATTTTACAGTTAACATTATCTTCTTGATGTTATGATTCTTCTATCTTTAATACATCGTTATGTTGTCTTGCGCGATTGTAGAAACCAAGAGCATGGAATATGCAGGCTTTGCAAGTTTACTTCCAGTCAATAATTGCTTCAAAGGATTTTATATACTTTGTCTACTGCCTTACCTTTGTTACATCACATCTTTGCCTTAAATGTGAGTATTCCTTGGTCTAATCCCGTTATACACATGCTTGCTTCTTCTTGAAGGGATGCAATATTATCATTTCTTTTTCTCACTTCCACGTCCTGCCTTCTATAACATGTTTTAATTATGTTACAGTTGCTTTGATCCCCATCTTATGTTGGTCATTTGAACACGTTGCCAAGTTCCTTAGACGTAATTTCAGTCGCTCTACCTTGTACAGGTGAATAATCTTTTGAAAATTTATACTAGTAACACCCAGAATATAATGTTGCTAAAAATGACAGCATCACTTTCATTACGCAGAGGACCAGTACTCTTCTATCTCTCTCTCACACACACACACACACACTCACTCTCTGTGCACTGGGGCTTGCAACCTTTTCGCGTGGCTTTCTCTTTCTCTATTATTTCTACCTTCTTTATCTTTGTGATTCGTGAGGGCATGGTTTCCATAATATATACTATCAGTTAAAAGAACAGCTTGGTCTGTGGCATGGCATGAAGAACCATATTGTAACCTATTATAATTCTGACATTGAGAATTTGAGATTCTCATAAATATTTAATGGCTAATGCCAAGCATAGCATTTCTTATACAATTTCAGTTTATTCTGTGTTATTTCTGTTGAACTGTCTGTATCATTTTTTCTATTTATATTTTGATCTCAGGCTGTCCAAAGCACGTAATTTACTTTATACCAAATCAGTGTTGTCAAATTGCAGGCTTGGCGCCACCATGGCGTTATTGCATGGTGGATTTTGTGCCAGCTGCCACAGGCTGCAACGCCTATTATATTCGCCATGTTTCTGCCATAGGACGCAAGCACCATGTTTATATGGCGGATTTTTGGCTGGCTGCCATAATTTGCCATCCACCATTGCTAACACTGTACCAAATAGAACCTGAATAGTTATTTTCAAATCAGAAGGCATAATTGTTTATTGCTGATAATTTTGCCCAGCTTCGACCTAGCTCAACTCCAAATAATGGATTGGACAACAATTTTTGTTTGAAGACGCTATCTTTTAATATGCATCAACATCTAAGTAGCCTTTTTTTTTTTTTTGGCTTGAATAGGAAGTACTTGGAAGAGCCTTGTGTTTGGGTGGAGTCAAACAATACTACCCTCAATATACTGACATCACACGCTGAGATTGGACTTGGGTTCCTGCTGGTCATTTCACTAGTCTCGTCAGTTTCTCAAGCTTTTCCTTTCCTTTTGCTCCTATGCTACATATCCCTTTTCTATTAAAGTTATTGTTTACCTCATGCGACCCTTATTTTTGAACCACACATGCAGGTGGCAACGCAACATAATACAAACATTCATGTACTGGCAGGTTTGTTTCATTGCTCTCTCAATATACATACTTGCTGAGGTTTTTTTTTTTTTTTTCCCGAGTAATGTTAGTTGTAGCTATTAAATGCCTTTGTGTTCATGCATCCGTATGCACCCGCAAACAAGTGGATAACAGAAGTCTTGAATTATTTCTAGTGCTTCAATGTGCAAACCATATTTAATGTGTTTATTTATCCCAAGGGAAAAAATATATGTATTCTTTTTTATGCCCGATTTACTAAGAGGTGTTCTATTTGGAGAACATTTGTAGAGCTTATTTTAACTTATCTTATGACAAAGTATTAGCCTAAGTGTTAGGAAGAGTAAATAAAAATGACTCTAAATGTGTCTGTAAGCTGTTTTCAGATTATCAGCTTATAAAAACAACTGAGACAGAGTTTGTTCTTATTCCGTATTCGATTGTAGAAACAACTTATACACGATCTCTCATATGATAGATACGTATTGAATAAGTGCTTAATTAAACTGTCTATCCAAACATTTCCTCAATACAAGACGAATTGCATCAATGTATGAGAAGAGAATGAAGAACAAAAATCAGTAAATAAAAAAAAAGAGTATAGATGAAGAATCCCTTTGCAAAGAAAAAAGGATCGAAAAAAATAGAATTCTTCAATTTATACTAGGAAGTATTGTATTGAACCCAATGTGTAACAAACCTAAATGAATATAATAAAATACTATCTCAGATTTAGTTGACATTTATTTACCTGTTTTGCTATTCCTTCTGCAGCTTTTGAAGCTCATGTATCATGTTCCTGTTACTGCTGCATACCATCAGAGTGTTTGGGCTAAAATTGGGAGGATGGTTAACCCACTCGTCCACCGCCATGCACCATTCTTGAAGACTCCTCTATCTGCAGTCCAAAGATGGTGGCTAAGATAGAAGCTTGGCTAAAGTGATTTTCATTTGAACACCAAGTAGACATTTTTGTGCTTTCCACAGATTGGTTACATAGAACTGAAGTAAATTTTGGGTTGAATAATTATCTAATTGTTATTGACAATTTGATCAAGTAGTGTGTGTTTAAGTATACTTTATAGCTTTGTTCCTATTAACCGATTATTTCCGAGAAATAATTGTTTTTTAATATAATTCTCTCAGCTGCAAAAATAAATAAATAAAATGTTTTTTTATAAATTAAACTCAGTACAATTTTGTTTGTTTCCTTAGTTGATGATTCATTATTGAGATGAATGATTAGTTTCACAATTAATTACTTTTTCAAACGTATTTGTTATTGGCAAAAGTGATTGTATATCTCATTATTGCAGTCTCTGGCTTGTGAGACTAAACAGAAAAAGAAACTACGTAGATATTATGCCTTATGATAAAATGTGATGTTTTACGGATTTTACCATTCTTATATTGGTCTTTAGGTTTGTGGTGCTGTGTTTTGGAGATATCGTTGTTATTTGTTAAAAGAGAAAAAATGCCTACTTCTATGGTTATAAATTATAAAATAATTAGGAGATACTCCCTCCGGAATAATTTATAAGAAAAAAAAGTCATTTCAACATTCGTTAAAAAATGTATATTTTTTAACGAATGTTGAAATGACTTTTTTTCTTATAAATTTGGGATGTTACTAATTTGTAATGACCAAACTTTAGGGTAATATGACTCGTAAATTTACAAGAATGATGTTAAGCAAAAAGATATTACCCAACAATTAACAAATTTTGTCATTCTTGAAAATAAAACAGTTTATAATTAGTAAATGATGACGTGCACTCTACCCATCACAAAATAAGTGACTTTTAAGGTATTTTTACACAAATTAAGAAAAATACTAAATGAATGAATAAGGATAATAATTTTACCAAATTAACTTTATTAATCATTGGTAGTATTATCATTATCCTAAATGCAAGAGTGATATATATTGTATTAATTTAAGGGGTTAGAATAAAATAGTTAATGTTATGTTGAAAAAATAAAGCGATATTTTTTTTTTGTTGCTAAAACTTCATTTAGTTTTGCCCAGAAGGAGTAGTTTGATATAAAATGTGTATTCTCTAGATCTTTCTACTCCTTTTATATAAATTATATTTGTTAGTAAATTTTATAAAAAATAATTAATTTAATTTGATATAAGTTGTGATTGTTAACTAGCTGCGAGAATTCGTGTTCAGTACAAGTGACGAAGATAAACAGAACTTAAAATATGATTAAGTTTTTTTGTGGGAAAATAGTTTTTGACAAGAAAATAGATGAATGAGTTTTTAACACGTGTCTTTATTATAGTTAAAATGTGTATTCTCTAGATCTTTCTACTCCTTTTATATAAATTATATTTGTTAGTAAATTTTATAAAAAATAATTAATTTAATTTGATATAAGTTGTGATTGTTAACTAGCTGCGAGAATTCGTGTTCAGTACAAGTGACGAAGATAAACAGAACTTAAAATATGATTAAGTTTTTTGTGAGAAAATAGTTTTTGACAAGAAAATAGATGAATGGGTTTTTAACACGTGTCTTTATTATAGTCAAGTTTTTAAATAGATAATATCCCTCTGGAATGAATTATAAGCAAGTGGAGGTAAATTTGGTTCATTGAATAACTCATGTATTTGGTCTATAATATATAGACCAAATACATGAGTTATTCAATGAACCAAATTTACCTCCACTTGCTTATAATTCACTCCGGAGGGAGTAGATGACAATATGCACATGTAATCTATGTTACAGCAAGTCCGACATCGATGGGTTCTTGCTTTGGTGAAGGCTTTGGAGCCTATATAAGGAGGCTTAGTAATGCTTTTATAATCATCCCAAACATTTCTCTTCAACCTCTTTTATTATTTCTTATACTCAACAAGAGTATTGTGAGAGTATTTGTGAGGTATTTTGTGAGAGGTATTCTTGTAATATTTTCCCACATAGTGAAATTCTTCTGGTCTTGCCCCGTGGTTTTTCCCTTATTTGTTGAGGGTTTTCCACGTAAATTTTGTGTGTTCATTTCTTTATTTTCTCGTCTCTTATTTTAGTTGTGTGACACCATTCTGATACTGCACCTAACAAGGTATCGAGATCCAAGGTTGGTGATACTATTCCGTCAAGGCCACTTTAGGAAGGTGTTATTTAGTATGCCTGCTGTGGTTGCAGATTGCCATCCGCCACATCGAAAAGAATTGTTACCGAAATAGTGTGGTAGTATAAAAGTGTATGTCTAGTAAAGTTAAGTAAGGAAGACAAGGTTTTAAGAACGCTTAGCGACACCTCTCTTTCTCGGGAATTTACTTGGTGCACTCTTTACTGCCACACTACTTTTCGGTATATAGTACTATTCATGACAGTTACTATTCACACGCATGTGATTGTATACTTTACAAGAATTGTTAACATATACTGGATTTGTTACGGTATACGGGATACGCATAATCTTGTTCACGCATTATCTTGTGCTATTCACGGTGAAATAGTGTAATCCGGTTCGATTAGGGTACAACCATGGCGGAAGAAATTTGAGATAGAAGTTCAATGGGAGTAATTTCTCCTTGTGGAAATTGAAAGTAGCGGCGATTCGAGGAAGGATAATTGCTTTGAAACAATTGAAGGTAGACCCGTAGATATGGTGATGAAAAGTGGAAAGAGAAGGATGACAATGTTGTTAATTTGCACCTAAGCAATGGCGGATTCTGGGCTTTGTCAAGTGTTGTAGAAAAAGACTGCAAGGAGATTTGGGATGTACTTAACAAATTGTACGAGGTTAAGTCACTTCACACAAGAATATTCTTGAAGAGGAAACTCTACACTCTTGAATAAGTGAATCCACATTAATGACGGATCACATTAACACCCTGAACACGCTATTGGCTCGACTCACAAAGATCTGATTTCAAAATAGCGTAAAATGAACGTGCGAGGTAACTTTTACTTGAGTTTACCGGTCGATGATCAACTCATCATCAACATTACAAACAACAATGTTGTCGACACTCTTCACTTTGATGATGTTGCAGAGGTGCAATCCTTGGAAGAAGAATCCAGCGCAAGAATAAGGAGGAAAGGTCGAAAGTTTGAAGCAAAGCGAAGCTTTAACGATGACGAGAAGCAAGTAACAGCGAGCGTGGCGATGGGAGCCAAGATCGTGGTAGATCAAAATCTCGAAGAAGAAAGAATCTCAAATGCTAAGCTGTGGCATGAGAGGGCACTTGAAGAAGGAGTGTTGGAACAAGAAGAATGGAGAAGACCTCGAAGCATCAACCTCGCAAGGTTGTGTTGCAAGTACCTCAGATGATGGAGAAATCCTCAGTATAAGCGAGCAACAAGTTCTAAAGGTGGAAGGAAGCTGATGATGTCCGGATAGTGGATTCAAAGCATATGGCACATGACTTCACCGAGATTGGTTTGTACTTATGAGCCTGTCTCGGTAGGATCCGTGTTTATGGAAATGATCACGCCTTAGAAATCATTGGAATCGATCTTGTCGTAATAAAGATGCAAGATGGTACCGTTCATAAGATACAAGTACGACATGTGAAGGGCTTGAAAGGAATCTATTATCCACTGGCAATTGGATGACCTCGTGCAAGATTCATATTGAAGGTGGAATCTTGAAAGTAGTGAAGTGGCAATCTTGTGGTGATGAAAGCGTAAAAGATCACAAGCAATCTATACATGCTTTTGGGAGATACGCGTTACAAGAGGCCAATGCATCGGGCTTGCATCAATGAGCCATGAAGAATCCCAATGATGATGTGGCATCCATTTGAGCCATATGTCGAGGCGTGACTTAAAAGTCCTTGCGACGCAGCTCTTACCCTGCTCAAGACGATAACTTTACTCTTCGTGAGTATCAGACAAGTAGCGACATAGATTGAAATTTGCAAAAGTAACTGCAGACGAAACACATACTAGACTTGATACATTCGATGTGTGGGAGTGTGAAACATCCATGGGGAGCAAAGTATTTTGTATCATTCATTGATGACTACTCCAGAGATTGTGGGCACACCCGATCAAGAAGAAGTCAGATGTGTTTCAAGATTCAAGGAGTTCAAAGCACGCAGAGCTTGAAACGGGAAGAAAATCAAGTGCTTGAGGGCGAGCGATGGAGGAGAATATGTAGATGGTAACTTTCTATCATTCTGCAAGCAAGAGGTATTACGAGACAATTCAGCTGCACATACACTCAAAGCGAATGGTGTAGCGAGCGGATGAACAGGACTCTCCTAGAAAGAACAAGAGCTATGCTTTGAGAACAAACGAGATTGGCCAAATCTTTTTGGGGCGTAAGCGATCAAATCGCACTGTTACGTGATAAATCGATCGCCATCAACACGATTGGTTTGAAGTCACCAATGGAGATGTGGAAAGGAAAGCCGGTAGATTATTCTTCTTTACATGTGTTCGGATGTCTGCGTGCACGTATGTACAACTCCCAAGAAAGAACAAAGTTGGATCCAAAATCCGAGAAAAATGTATATTCTTAGGCTTATGCCGACAATGTCAAGGGGTATCGCTTGTGGGACCCCACCGCCGCAGCTTGTTGTTAGCGAGAGATGTAGTCTTTGCGTAAAATGAATTACAAAGTGGTAGAAAAAATGACAAGAGATTTCTAAAGAGAGATCAATCTGGCAGTGGAAAAACTCAAGAAGATGATTCTTTACGAGCGTAACCAGACACATAGAACAAGAACCGATGAGGTCAATGATGAAGAAGTTCGACGATCAACACGTCGGATAATCCACCATCATGGCACTCAGGACTATGTTATGGCTGCCATGATGCATCTTTGTCTTTTGACCAGAAGAAGGTGAACCATCGACTTTTCAAGAAGCGTTGAAGCAGTTCGTGATCTTCTCAATGGATGACAAGAATGCGGGAAGAAATGGAAGCCCTACATGTAGAAATAAGACTTGGGAACTTGTTGAACTTCCAAAGCGGCCTGAAAGCCATCGGGAACAAATGGGTGTTCAAAATCAAACGACGGCAATGATCAAGTGGAACGGTATCGTGCGGACTTGTAGTCAGGTTATGCTCAGAAAGAAGGGATAGATTTTGACGAGATATTTTCTCCGGTTAATGGACTTACTACTATCGGGGTAGTGTTGGCAATGTGTCTTTGCATTTGATTTACATCTTGAACAGTTGGATGTAAAGACTGCTTTCTTCATGGAGAGCTTGAAGAAGAAATTTATATGCTCCAAACCGTAAGGCTTTAAAGAACAGAAAGAAAACTTGGTTGTAGGTTGATCAAATCTGCATGCGGTCGAAAGCGGCGCCGGATGTTGGTACAAGAGATTTGATTCCTTCCATAATTAGTCTTGGTTACAACATGGTACCGAGTTCGCACTACTGTACGCATTCTACAAGAGGTTTGATGATAATGATTTCATCATTTTGATGTTGTATGTGGATGACATGTTAGTGGTAGGCCCCAACAAAGATCGAATCCGAAATTGAAGGCACGATTGGCTAGGAGTTTGATATGAAGGACTTGGGACCCGCAAACAAGATTTTAGGGATGCAAATTCATAGATCGAAATGATAGGAAGATTTGGCTTTCTCAAAAGAATTATCTAAGGAAGGTCTTGCGAGTGCTCTTCAACATGCAAGGCTGAGCCAATTTCTATCACGCTTCTGTCAATTTTAAATTATCCTCAGTATGAGTCCAGCAATGAAGCGGAGAGGATGGAAATGTCTCGAAATCAGTATGCATCAATGGGAAGCCTTATGTATGCCATGATATGTACAAGACCAGACATTGCACAAGCAAGCGATGGGAAGCGGTTTGTCGGTTTATGGTAAATCCAGGTAAAGAGCATTGGAATACTATTAAGAGGATCCATAGATACATCAAAGGAACCTCAGATGTTGCATTATGTTACGGAGGATCAGAATTCATTGTCAGGGGTTATGTTGATTCAGATTTTGCGGTGATCTTGATAAAAGGAAATCCACTAATCGGGTATGTATTCATGATTCTGGGGAGGTGAGTCGTTATCTAAGTTACTGTCAATGTAGCTTTGTCTACTACAGAGGTCGAGTACATGGCAGACTACCCAGGCTTGCAAGGAAGCTTATCCGGATTAAAGGTTTAATGGAGGAACTCAGCACAAGCAAATGATGATTACTGTGTATTGTGACAGTCAGAGTGCCTTGCACATTGCAAGGAATCCAGCTTTTCATTCCAGGACAAAGCATATAGATACCTAGTATCACTTTGTTCGTGAAGTGGTAGAGAAAGGAACCGTGGATATGCAAAAGATTCACACCAAAGATAACCTAGCAGATGTGATGACGAAGCCGATCAATGCTGACAAGTTTATTTGGTGTCGATCCTCCTATGGCCTATCAGAAACGTAAACGACATGGAATGGCAAGGCAGAAAGAGTGGTGTGAAGATATGATTGGCTCAATCAAAATCTTCAAGTGGGAGAATGTTACAGCAAGTCCCACATCGATGGGTTCTTGCTTTGGTGAAGGCTTTGAAGCCTATATAAGGAGGCTTAGTAATGCTTTTATAATCATCCCAAATATTTCTCTTCATCCTCTTTTATTATTTCTTATACTCAACAAGAGTATTGTGAGAGTATTTGTGAGGTATTTTGTGAGATGTATTCTTGTAATATTTTCCCACATAAGTGAAATTCTTTCCGCTGCCCCGTGGTTTTTTCCTTATTTGTTGAGGGTTTTTCACGTAAATTTTGTGTGTTCATTTCTTTATTTTCTCGTCTCTTATTTTAGTTGTGTGACACCATTCTGATACTCTGGTATCTAACGATCTATATCCATTGCCAAATTTTACGCACTTTCCGACATATCTATCTGGTTTGGACTCTTCAACCACGTTTACACTGCTGTTTCGTCTTCTTTTTCCTTTAATCTATTGGGTAATCAGGATTGTGCATTGCCAAAAAATTAATATTGGAGAGAAAAAAATGATGGCGCAACCTTTACTGTGTTGATGGACGGAACACTTCCACAACTCCCTTCATCACATTTATCGCAGTCTTCAACGTCGCCAAACTCACTCAAGTCATCTCTAATTGATGGATTTGAATCACAAATCTCAAAACTACCGGCCAGGAAAATTATACGACGACATCTACAAATTTAAACAAAAATTAAATGGTAATAATTTATTATAAAAATTACAATTTTAAGAAAAACCAATCAACCATTAAAAAATAATATCTTTAACACGTTGAGAACTTCTAACTAAACCTCAAGATAGCTACAACTGCTTCTTCGAAATTTGATACATGAGTGTGTTGTGTGTGTATCCACCCCCATTATATATTGAGATTTTTTAAGATTATTATATAAAAATGTACAATTTTTATTATCGTTTTTTTTTCTAACATGCGACGATAAGCCTCATTAATAATTGTTTGCTTTTATTCTTAATAACACAATTTACTATTTATTTTATAGATTCACCTCATGTAATCTCTCTCTTCTTATTAAAGAGAAAAGTGAATTCCAGCACTTGGACTCCGCCCCCAATCACTTGCTACAAGTTAAATGTTGATGCTGCTGGGCCTTTAAATGACAAATGGGGTATTGGAGCTATCATTAGAGATCATTCAGGTGAGGTAATGGCAGCAGGTAGATGGTTGATTCCTTGCCTAGATGACGTCGTGGTAGCAGAAGCATTAGCCTTCCGAACTGGTTTACAATTTGCTCTTGATTTGTTCCTTCACCAGCTTCATGCAGAGACTGACTCCTACACGGTGGCTGCGGCTTTTAATTCTGGATCTCACAACAACCACTACATGGAGCCAATCATTCAAGACTGCAAGCATCTCAGGGATTCCTTCTCCATTTTTAATTGTAAACATATTAGACGAAATGCCAATCAAGCTGCTCATGGCTTGGCAAAATCTGCCTTAGCTAATAGCGATAGAATTTGGGTGGAAGAAACCCCAGATTGTATTTCAAACATTATTTTCCACGATGTTTCATCTTTATCTGTTGAATGAAAGCAGTATTTCCACGTCAAAAAAAAAGTGGATAATTAATAAAAAAAATAAAAACAAGCAATTATTGAGGTATATTGTATAAATGATATACGCGTTAGAAAAATCGCTTTATTATTTTAAAATGTTTTCTATTGTATTCTTCACATGTGAGAACACACACAGATTCTCCTATTAGACCTACAAAGAACAAGAAGCATTCTCATGTAAAGCTGGTAAATACTGAGTGACTGACAATGATTCAAGAGCTTGAATAATGTACAAAGAATGAGTGAGTGCTCCAATCATTCAAAATATGACCTTAGTTTGTTGTGACATTGGAGATGACGCTGCAATGATTCTCACAAGCAACTCATGCACGTTAGGTCTAATCTTGCTGCAAATATTCTCCCTACTCATGCATTTCATGGGGTCCATTGTGCCTTCATAACACCTTGCAAGCACGAGCAAATAACACCTTGCAAGCACGAGCAAATGAATAATTATTATTTCAATGACACTAATGATGGGGGCAGATCTAGGTAGAATTTAGGGTGTGCACTTATACTATCTGAAATTTTCAAAATCTCATTTATTTTCTATAAAAATTTTATTTTGACTCTTCTCGCTCTAATATTTTGCACCTATTGCCAAAATTTCTCCTAATTTTATTTAGTCATTTTTCGTAAGCCTTATTTTTTTCTCCATGTACTCATACATGTCATCTTGTGAATACAGTTTCAGTTCGGTTGTTTAGTATTTTTCTAGTTTCTTCACGGGATTCATAATTTACTCTAGACCTCCCAAAAAACAAAAAATATGCAGACAATATTAGTTAATAGTAGATGCAATTCTTTAATTTTTTAAGCTTCTTTTAAGCAGATAGTTTCAGTTATTTTTTTATAATAATTCACTTCTAGAAAATTATTGTTATTACTACCAACTTCTTTCCTAATAATTGATGCAATGGTAAGTAGGCATGTTAACTTTAGAGTATATAATTATTTTGTGCTTTTTAATGGTTATTGTGCCATATGTAATTGAAAAAAAAAATGATAGTTCTAAAATATATTGTTCAAGGAGGATTAATATTTCTGGAAATAATATTTCTTTTCAATACTAATTATGGAAAAATAGGTTCTATAATCTAATGAGGAATAAACGGATGAAGTTTGTCCGGTGACTTATATTGATAAAGATCTTCAAGAATATTAACAATGACCTGATCATTCAACAATTTCAAAATATGAAATCGCGTAGAGGACAATTATAAGTATGCATGTAATTTATATGATTGGATATATTAAAATTTTATAATTGTAACATTTATGTCTTTATTTTTATCTGTATAATAATATATATTAATTGAAGTTAAATAATTTGACCCTGCTGACCCAAAGTCCTAGATATACCACTGACTAATGATCATGTTATAACTGTTTTTGAGGGGTTTTAACTCTGTCACCTGTAGTTATAAGGTCAAACTCCTATCATGAACTAACACACTGGACAAGAAATTTAGACTATTTCTCGATTTGTGCATGAGCAAGGGAATAAGTGAACCACGAGATGGAAAAAAGTAGATCGGACGACACTATAAGATGGAAAAATATATATATATAAGGATATGTGATTTTCCAAGGTTCTGTAAAAACAACGATATATGATATAATATGATTTGCAAAGGTTATGTAAGAAATATTCCTTGCATCATTGCATGCATAAAATAAATCAGGTTCCTGTAAAAGGTTTTAGAAAAAAAAAATTGACCTTTTTGTTGGTGAACTAAAAAAAACGAGTTGTTGTCATATTGTCCCTTTTAATTGCATCTATTTTACGACTCAAATGAATTTTATAATTTCTCACATCTATAGAGAAAGTAATGCTTGTACAGATTCTCTGGCCGTCTATGGAGGTCAGAGCAGGTGTTTCAACTGGTGGGATTCTATTCCCCCATTTGTGGTTTCTGAGTTTTATAATAATCGTTTATGGATTCCAAATTACAAATTTGTATAGTTGACTTGGGTTTTGGTTCGGTTCCCAATATTCCACTTTTTTGTTTTTTTAATAAAATTAAGGAGAAATACTCTTTTTTCTTTTAGATTTTTTTTTTAAGAAGGGTTTTACATCAGAATTTAAGTAATATCTTTTTGCCTTTGCAGTTTGCACCATTCACCTAAATACTGAGCCATATTGCCCATGCTGGTAAAAAAAAAGCCGCCAGTTGAAAAATTATTATAATTAGCCTTGCATGCATAAAATAAATCTGGTTCTGCAAAAGTAATTTTTTTTTAAGGAAAAAGCTGACCTGTTGTCATATTACCCCTTTTTAGTAATATATTTTTACTTTGCACCATTCAGGTAAATACTGAGCCAATTTTTTTTAAAGAAAAACATCCCACAAAATGGGAAATGAAAATGAAATTGTAAATATCCAATTTAGTCTATGAAATTGTAGGATCGTACGAACTTAATCTTCACATTATCAATATTTCCTCTCTCCCTTGATATTCATAGGGACTATAATAACATTAAGTTAGTAATATCAGATATGCATTTGACACTAAGAGAATAATGACAGAGATGCATTTACTAAAAAATCTAGACGAAATGATGAACTTGATTAACCTTTTACAATTCTAAACATTATTTTGAAATATTAATAATATGAAAATTAAATTAATACAATCCTACAATTTCATGAATAAATTACATATTTACTCTCTATCAATTTACTGTAAAAAAAGGGCAATAAATTTGAATTGCGGTGTAGTCATACTCAGCTCAGGCGTCAGCATTATTATATGCATATATGGAGCCGTTGGGTGGGACACACAGCCAACGGTCAGGATTTCACAAAGATTTAACCGTTGGTGCTCTCTTGTTCCCTATAAAATGAGTTTCTCAATACCTCAGCAGAATACAAAGGAAGGAAAATATGTAGAGAGAGAGAGAGAGCACGTGTGGCTTCAAGAGCTTTTGCTGGTGCAGTTCAGCATGAACAACTTAGAGGTACAGTGCCACTTTTTTTTTTTTTTCCCGTAAACCATTTTCTGATCTTGGTTTATTATTTTACGGTATGCTTTTTCTTAGACATTTTTATTTCGTTTGATTGCTTTTTTTTTTCTCCTCTCTCCCTCTAACATGGAGTGGCTTTTTTAGTGGGTAAATTCTATATCGACAAATTTACTTCTCTTGACATTCTCAGTAATGTAACACATTTTGCTTCCTTTGTCAAGCTTTCTATGATTTTCAACTTCAATTCCTGCCTTTGATCGTTAACATAGTTTTTGTTGGGTACTTGAATTTATACCTCAATTCCTGCTTGATCTTTAATATTGTTAGGTCTTTTTTTTTGTGGGAAAAAGTTTTGGCCAATCGGGTCTCGAGCTCACAAGGGTCAGTAAAAGACTCAAAAAAGGAGATTTGAACTCACATTCTTGCGGAATATGAATCAAGTCCTTATCAATTGGGCAAATTTTCGTTGGCTAACAGTATTAGGTCTTTATTATTTCTTTAACTATCATCATGCGGGATTTTTTATTTTAATATCATTTTTTTTATCTTCCTAATTATCTTCTTCCCCACATTATTTTCCCAATTGTCCTACTTTTTTGAGCAGGGAGATAAATTGGCTTCTCTAAAGCGGATTTCTCACTAAGATTTTAACTTTTTTTTTTAATACAAGCGGGAAATTGGGTTTGCTAAATGTTGCTTTTTTTTGTAGCACTGCTTATTTTTTATTTACCAAACTAGCACCATTTTGGGATTAAGTGCCAAAATAGCACACTTTAGTATCATGTTAAGTAATCGGTCCTAGAGCACCCGATTTCATAACATGGTAGTGTTTTTTTTTTTTTTTTCAGAATGTAGTTGGGATATCGGTCTTAGTCGACCCGATTTCTCAACAGTTTTTAATTTTTTTTCTTTTTTATTTAATTTTAATGGGTGTGATGATTTAGGGTTTTGTGTGAATGAGTTTTGGTTAATTAGTTTAGTTATTAATTATTTAAGTTAGTTAGTTAATTAATTATAGTTAATTAAAAAAAACAATGGCCTAAGTAATTAAAAATATTCATTAACATTAATTAATTTACGACAATTACATATAAATATTAAATTAAATTATTCTCTTAAGTGATGCTCAGTCCAACACCATAGAGGTCTCCGGTTACGTGCAAGAAGTATCTGTCGTCGACGTGGTCAGGTTGGTTGTTTCCTCAGCGAGGGTGGGTTGCTTTTCTTGATGCAACGCCTTATTGAGATCAACATTTGTTGGAGTCAGTGAAGAACTAGCACCCGTTTGATTGGGGAACGACGGAACACTGAATGAGTACAAATTGTTCATACATTGAACCAATTCTGGCGTATTCATCCCGACACTAAACAAGCTGCTCACAAAATCATCGCTGCTGGAACCAATAGAGTGTCGATGAGCGTTGTAATGCTGAGGAACATCTTGTTGGGTTGGTGTAAAGGCAAATGAATGGCGTGGCATAGCGTGACAGTTCTGGGTGTGTTGGCATAAAAGAAAATAAGTATCGATGCCCCTTTTTGTCTTCATCTTCCATAGCAACTGGGGTGTTGGGGCTGGGTTCTCGACACGTATTACGTCGTGTACGTCGTTGGGTTGGTTGGGGGGGCATATTGGATTGGGGGCATACCCGGTCCAACATCTGACTATTCTTGAAGACCACCCCGTGGGTCTCGCAATTATGGCAGAATTGATAGGTATAGTTCGGAGTTACCCCTCAGCCACACCATAGACTCATTAGTGGGAAACACACAACCATGACGTCCCATAAGCACCCGACATCGGCGTTGATAGCGTAATTTAATACACTACTTTTCACGACAAGTGCACCAGTCGCAACAAGTAATATAGTAATGAGTAGAGTATCGTCTCCACATGGATTATGACGTTTATCAACGAAAACAAGTGTGTAATTACTTTGAACGAGAATGATTTGGGTATTTTGATTTCAATTGTAACTTAGAACAAGTAAAATTAGAGATGGAAGTGAAATATCAATTGGTAAAAACGACTAGGAGTTGAATCCTCTTGTACCCACTCTTATGTAACTAGTTCATCATTAACTTAAGTAATTTCATATAAATTGAAGTTCGAATCGACTGAATTAGCTTAAGGACAATCCCTTGCCTCATAAACCCTTTATTCTAACCACAACCCCTAATCCCTTAGGTGATTAATGATTAGACTAAGCAATAAGAACAGTGATTTATTAGAACACATAACCACAAGTTATATTCCTATAATCATCATGATTATGATTATTAATCTCAGTTAAAGTTCATTCATCCTATTTTCCAATCAAGATGAAAAACCTAAAATCAACGCAATAGTGGTCAAATATTGAAAAGCATGAAGTATAGTGATTGGAAACTCAAATTACATAACATATACTTGTATTAATATAAGAGGACTAACTACATAAGAGTTTGAACATGATTCATCTCATCCTAATCTAAGAAATTCAGCTACTCATATTAGTGAAAGAGAAAAGCAAACATATGGAAGAAGAAAACTCCATTGATGATCCAAACCTTGTTCCCAAGATTGAATCTTCCTTGAAGATGAAGAAAAATGGAACCCTAGCACTCCTTGTCTTTGTCCACAGTGTTTTTGGTTTCAGAAAAGGTCCAAGATCTTTCAAAAAGTGAACAACTATCTATTTAAATGAATTACGCGGCGCGTCATGCGCATCACGATTCTAGCGCCACGCAGCGCCTGAGTCGGTTAGCAGAATACACTGATGCGCGTCACGCGCAAATACACGGTGACCAGTGCGCATCATGTGCATTGAAGACAGAGCCAAAATTCAAAAAATGCGCGTCATGCACACTCCTTTGCCTGCAGCAGCGTGTCACGCGCATTGCTCAGAAACTGGGCTTTTTTTGCGTATTCGGATGCCTTCGAATCTTAAGTACTCACGAATCCTCTTCTTTGCCTTTCATTGAGTTCTTGAGAGTAACTTCTTTTGGTTTTGTTTCCATTCCTAGCAAATCAAGTGCAATCAATCAACCAAGTGCAAAGAATTTCAAACTTTAAGCTCAATATATATTCAACTCTCTCAATTTCTCATGTATTTAATTCAATTAAGCACTCTAAATTCACATATGATGAAGATTTATCACAACCCTAAACTTGGCAATTTGCTTGTCCTCAAGCAAAAATAAATTAAAAACATGGGTCAAAATGAAACTAATGGATGCATTTCCAATCTCCACCATCAACACATGCTCAATCAACTTTCTTTTTAATCACACTTATCAAAAGTGACAATTCATGCCTTTCATTGAGTTCTTGAGAGTAACTTCTTTTGGTTTTGTTTCCATTCCTAGCAAATCAAGTGCGACATACATGAGAATAATGTAGAAGTTAAAATATGCAATCAATCAACCAAGTGCAAAGAATTTCAAACTTTAAGCTCAATATATATTCAACTCTCTCAATTCCTCATGTATTTAATTCAATTAAGCACTCTAAATTCACATATGATGAAGATTTATCACAACCCTAAACTTGGCAATTTGCTTGTCACAACCCTAAATAAATTAAAAACATGGGTCAAAATGAAACTAATGGATGCATTTCCAATATCCACCATCAACACATGCTCCATCAACTTTCTTTTAATCACACTTGTCAAAAGTGACAATTCATGCCTGCCTTCTTATATCACTTGCTTTCTCAATTCAAATCCTCCCAAATAAGCACATCAAGCAACACAACATACAATTATCAATTATGCTCAACTTATCAGACTTTCCTCATAAATGATATTTCACTCTCACTCAGTTGTTAGTCGGATCATTCTCTCAATCACATCACATGCAACACCCAACCATAGGCTTGACCAAGTTCTAAAGAAGTAAATACAATGCAATGCAACACACATTCAAGAGGTCTTTAAGGTTGTAACGGGGCTTAGGTAAGGGTATAAATTATTTGGATAGTAGGCTCATAATCTTGGAGTCAGAAATAAGCCACTTCACGACATTGATATCCAACCCTTGTATTCATTCAAAACAAATCTCCCCCAACACAATTGATCAAGAACAATGAGTAATATTTACACATTAATGACCATAAATTTTTTTTTACATAACATTTTTTTTTATATACAACAATGGACAAGTCATTGTATTTTTTATATACAACAATGAATAAGTCAAAATTCTAAACAAAATTGGACAAATTAAGTCCTTGTACATCCACCCCAAACTTAGAAGTTTTGCTTGCCCTTAAGCAACCCCAAACTTAATCAAATGCCAAGACATGCCGTAAAATGGCCCACCGAACTCCAAGTAAGTAGGGACGATTGATATTCCGGTCTTAGGCTTGTAATGAAGCTAGATCGCAAATAATGGACAATTAGGCTCAAACAGGCTAACAAAGGATTAAATGGATTAGGTGGTGTATTTAGGCTCTAGGTATTAAAAACAATATTGCCTCAATGTGTGTAAACATGCAAGTACAAAACCCTAAGAACTAAGTCAAATTCTGAAGAATGTCACATATAACGAAAGCACACAAGAAGAAAAAGTTCTGTTTGGCACAAAATGCTCACTGGTTAGAGAGGAAGTCAAGCACAAATGAATCTTGCAGTTAAATGTTACTTAACATGCCTCAAAGGGTTATTTATGAAATTTTAGATCAAAAAGAGGCATGCAAAGTCACAATCCAATTGCGTATCCATTACAATTCATAAGCATGCATATCATGGGGATTATGAAAATAGCAAACCAAAAATTCACTTATCAGACCAACATCTCAACTCAAGAATTCATTTAGCACAAGATACAAGAAAGGGAAACTAGAGTTCCCACAAAATCAGTACAAAGTATATTGAAATTGACATTTAAACAGAAAAATAAAAGAAAACAAAAGATAAAAGTATAAAACCAAAACGGTGAGCCATGGGACTCAACCGTGAGTGAAATGATTGGGTGGCCGCCACGCCACCGCCGAGAAAACCGAAAGATCTAGGAGCGGCTCTGAAGGCCTTTCACCATCACCAGGTAAGGCTCCTGAAAAATGTTGGCTTCCATGTTCCTGGCATCCACCTTGGTAGGCACCAATGGCTCTATAGATAGCTGCGTCCACTGCCTTTGCGCTCTTGCTTCTTCCACTTTGCTCCCAAGGCCATCTTGTCAGTGAACCAGATCCTCTGAACATCAGCAGCTAGTCTCTCAAAATCAGTCATAGTAGGGTAATTCTGAACCGGAGGATCAACAAACATATTTTGGGCCTCCCCCATTTCCTCTGGTTCTTGGTGATGCGGATGAGGAGGCTGAGGTGGCTGGACAAGTGGAATAGAATTCCTCCGAATCCAATCACCAATTATGAGGGTCCCTGGAAGTATCGGATTTTCTTTGATTTCTTTGCTTGGAACCTTCACATGGACCCTTTCACATAAATGCTGAATGAGAGACGCATGGCTCAGCCAAGATCTGCCTACCTTTTCATGAGCTGTGTGGTATAAACTCTCAGCTAAAATTAGGCCCACATTGACCGGCTCACCATTCATGGCAAACACCAGGATGGCCCTATCTGTATTAAGCTCTGAAACATTGGCGCAAGGAAGGAAAGTATTAAGTACAAATATGCCCCATGCCTTTGCGGTGGGAGTCAAATTCCGACCTTCTATTTTTCGGACCGTCCTATCTTGGTTCCGCACCCAATCTTGCCCAGGCCTGATTAATAACTGCCGAATGGCCTCCTGATCTGCTTCGTCCAACTCGTCTCTGGCTTAATAGCCACAATTTTCAATGTCAGGCAAACCAAACAGTTCATTGATCGTATGGGGATCATATGGAACCGCCTTTTCCCTTGCATAGCTAACAAATCTAGCGTCGCCATCGGGCCTGTCGTCATCTTCAGCCTGATAAGCATTAGCATAGAATTCCATTGCTAGCTTTTTGCTAGCTTTCTTGGGATAGGAGGTGAAAGCTTCCCAATGTCTCTGCCTATGTTTTGCTGAATCTCCAGAAAATCATTGTCACTGAGTTGAAACGCCTTCTCCCTCACAAATTCCTTCTTTGCAGGTATCGTGGCATAGCGGTTGTGGCATGCCATAGATTGGAAAAAGTGGGTATCATAGCTTCCGTAAGAAGAGGAAACAGTGGTCTTCTTTCTTTTTTCTGGGTTGCGAGCCATAATTCCTTGCACATAGAACAAAGATTTGTGCAAAATTGTTTCCAATGTTAGTACCAACACAAATACAGATTTCAAAGTCCTATGAGCATTATCACTTCACCACCATGGTTTTCCAACAAAGAGATTATCAAAGCAATTTAACGTTTTCACATTAAAGCTATTGGAAAAGTTGAAAATCTCAATGGGTTTTGACAAAAGAATCACTATGCACTAAGTTACATTTAGACAAGCACTTGGTCATCACAAATAATTTTCACAATCATTAACACTTAGGACAACTAAATTTTGTCATTGAAACAATTTATGGCACAAATATGAAGTATAGGGAATAGAGCATGATAATGAGCCACACCATACTTCATATTTGTGCCATAAATTGTTTCAATGACAAAATTTGGTTGTCCTAAGTGTTAATAATTGTGAAAATTATTTGTGATGACCAAGTGCTTGTCTAAATGCAACTTAGTGCATAGTGATTCTTTTGTCAAAACCCATTGAGATTTTCAACTTTTGCAAGAGCTTTAATGTGAAAACGTTGAATTGCTTTGATAATCTCTTTGTTGGAAAACCATGGTGGTGAAGTGATAATGCTCATAAGACTTTGAAATCTGTATTTGTGTTGGTACTAACATTGGAAACAATTTTGCACAAATCTTTGTTCTATGTGCAGGGAATTATGGCTCGCAACCCAGAAAAAAGAAAGAAGACCACTGTTTCCTCTTCTTACTATGATACCCACCTTTTCCAATCTATGGCATGCCACAACCGCTATGCCACGATACCTGCAAAGAAGGAATTTGTGAGGGAGAAGGCATTTCAACTCAGTGACAATGATTTTCTGGAGATTCAGCAAAACATAGCGCAGAGACATTGGGAAGCTTTCACCTCCTATCCCAAGAAAGCTAGCAAAAAGCTAGCAATGGAATTCTATGCTAATGCTTATCAGGCTGAAGATGACGACAGGCCCGATGGCGACGCTAGATTTGTTAGCTATGCAAGGGAAAAGGCGGTTCCATATGATCCCCATACGATCAATGAACTGTTTGGTTTGCCTGACATTGAAAATTGTGGCTATTAAGCCAGAGACGAGTCGACGGCGCATCAGAGGCCATTCTGCAGCTATTAATCGTGCCTGGCAAGATTGAGTGCGGACCCAAGATAGGACGGTCAGAAAAATAGAAGGTCGGAATTTGACTCCCACCGCAAAGGCATGGGGCATATTTGTACTTAATACTTTCCTTCCTTGCACCAATGTTTCAGAGCTTAATACAGATAGGGTCATCCTGGTGTTTGACATCATGGTGAGCCGGTCAATGTGGGGGCTAATTTTAGCTGAGAGTTTATACCACACAACTCATGAAAAGGTAGGCAGATCTTGGCTGAGCCATGCGTCTCTCATTCAGCTTTTATGTGAAAGGGTCCATGTGAAGGTTCCAAGCAAAGAAATCAGAGAAAATTCGATACTTCCAGGGACCTTCATAACTGGTGATTGGATTCGGAGGAATTCTATTCCACTTGTCCAGCCACCTCAACCTCCTCATCAGCATCACCAGGAACCAGAGGAAATGGGGGAGGCCCAAAATATGTTTGTTGATTCTCCTGCCTCGCATTACCCTACTATGGCTGATTTTGAGAGACTAGTCAACGATGTTCAAGTGGATCTGGTTCAGCCGACATGGCCTTGGAGCAAAGGGAAGAAGCAAGAGCGCAAAGGCGAGGGATGCAGGCTATCTATAGAGCCATTGGTGCCTACAAAGGTGGACAGTTCGTGAACATGGAAGCTAACATTTTTCAGGAGCCTTACCCTGGTGATGGTGAAGGGCCTTCAGAGCCAGCTCCCTAGATCTTTCCGGTTTTCTCAGCGGTGGCGTCGGGCGGCCCACCCAATTGTTTCACTCAGCGGTTGAGTCCCATGGCTCACCGTTTTGGTTTTCTACTTTTATCTTTTGTTTTCTTTTATTTTTCTGTTTAAATGTCAATTTCAATGTACTTTGTACTGATTTTGTGGGAAATCTAGTTTCCCTTTCTTGTATCTTTTGTTAAATGAATTCTTGAGTTGAGATGTTGGTCTGATAAGTGAATTTTTGGTTACCTATTTTCATAATCCCCATGATATGCATGCTTATGAATTGTAATGGATACGCAATTGGATTGTGACTTTGCATGCCTCTTTTTGATCTAAAATTTCATAAATAACCCTTTGAGGCATGTTAAGTAACATTTAACTGCAAGATTCGTTTGTGCTTGATTTCCTCTCTAACCAGTGAGCATTTTGTGCCAAACATAACTTTTTCTTCTTGTGTGCTTCCGTTATATGTGACATTCTTCAGAATTTGACTTAGTTCTTAGGGTTTTGTACTTGCATGTTTACACACATTGAGGCAATATTGTTTTTAATACCTAGAGCCTAAATACACCACCTAATCCATTTAATCCTTTGTTAGCCCGTTTGAGCCTAATTGTCCATTATTTGCGATCTAGCTTCATTACAAGCCTAAGACCGGAATATCAATTGTCCCTACTTACTTGGAGTTTGGTGGGCCATTTTACGGCATGTCTTGGCATTTGATTAAGTTTGGGGTTGCTTAAGGGCAAGCAAAACTTCTAAGTTTGGGGTGGATGTACAAGGACTTAATTTGTCCAATTTTGTTTAGAATTTTGACTTGTTCATTGTTGTATATAAAAAATACAATGACTTGTCCATTGTTGTATATAAAGAAAAATGTTATGTAAAAAAAAAATATGGTCATTAATGTGTAAATATTACTCATTGTTCTTGATCAATTGTGTTGGGGGAGATTTGTTTTGAATGAATACAAGGGTTGGATATCAATGTCGTGAAGTGGCTTATTTCTGACTCCAAGATTATGAGCCTATTATCCAAATAATTTATACCCTTACCTAAGGCCCGTTACAACCTTAAAGACCTCTTGAATGTGTGTTGCATTGCATTGTATTTACTTCTTTAGAACTTGGTCAAGCCTATGGTAGGGTGTTGCATGTGACGTGATTGAGAGAATGATCCGACTAACACTTGAGTGAGAGTGAAATATCATTTATGAGGAAAGTCTGATAAGTTGAGCATAATTGATAATTGTATGTTGTGTTGCTTGATGTGCTTATTTGGGAGGATTTGAATTGAGAAAGCAAGTGATATAAGAAGGCATGAATTGTCACTTTTGACAAGTGTGATTAAAAAGAAAGTTGATTGAGCATGTGTTGATGGTGGAGATTGGAAATGCATCCATTAGTTTCATTTTGACCCATGTTTTTAATTTATTTTTGCTTGAGGACAAGCAAATTGCCAAGTTTGGAGTTGTGATAAATCTTCATCATATGTGAATGTAGAGTGCTTAATTGAATTAAATACATGAGGAATTGAGAGAGTTGAATATATATAGAGCTTAAAGTTTGAAATTCTTTGCACTTGGTTGATTGATTGCATATTTTAACTTCTACATTATTCTCATGTATGTCGCACTTGATTTGCTAGGAATGGAAACAAAACCAAAAGAAGTTACTCTCAAGAACTCAATGAAAGGCAAAAAAGAGGATTCGTGAGTGCTTAAGATTCGAAGGCATCCGAATACGTGAAAAAAGCCAAGTTTATGAGCAATGCGCGTGACACGCTGCTTAATTGAATTAAATACATGAGGAATTGAGAGAGTTGAATATATATTGAGCTTAAAATTTGAAATTATTTGCACTTGGTTGATTGATTGCATATTTTAACTTCTACATTATTCTCATGTATGTCGCACTTGATTTGCTAGGAATGGAAACAAAACCAAAAAAAGTTACTCTCAAGAACTCAATGAAAGGCAAAGAAGAGGATTCGTGAGTGCTTAAGATTCGAAGGCATCCGAATACGCGAAAAAAGCCAAGTTTCTGAGCAATGCGCGTGACACGCTGCTGCAGGCAAAGGAGTGCGCGTGACGCGCATTTTTTGAATTTTGGCTCTGTCTTCAATGCGCGTGACGCACACTGGTCACCGTGTATTTGCATGTGATGCGCATCAGTGTATTCTGCTAACCGACTCTGTGCGTGTGGCGCGCAACTGTGATGCGCATGACGCGCACTGTGCTGCAGAATTCATTTAAATAAATAGATGTTCACTTTTTGAATGATTTTGGACCTTTTCTGAAACCAAAAACACCGTGGACAAAGACAAGGAGTGCTAGGGTTCCATTTTTCTTCATCTTCAAGGATGATTCAATCTTGGGAACTAGGTTTGGATCATCAATGGAGTTTTCTTCTTCCATATGTTTGTTTTTCTCTTTCACTACTATGAGTAGCTGAATTTCTTAGATTAGGATGAGATGAATCATGTTCAAACTCTTATGTAGTTAGTTCTCTTATATTAATACAAGTATATGTTATGTAATTTGAGTTTCCAATCTCTATACTTCATGCTTTTCAATATTTGATCACTATTGCGTTGATTTTAGGTTTTTCGTCTTGATTGGAAAATAGGATGAATGAACTTGAACTTAGATTAGTAACCATAATCATGATTATTATAGGAATATAAGTCGTGGTTATGTGATCTAATGGATCACTGTTCTTATTGCTTAGTCTAATCATTAATCACCTAAGGGATTAGGGGTTGTGGTTAGAATAAAGGGTTTATGAGGCAAGGGATTATCCTTAAGCTAATTCAATTGATTCGAACTTCAATTTATATGAGATTACTTAAGTTAATGATGAACTAGTTACATAAGAGTGGATACAAGAGGATTCAACTCCTAGTCGTTTTCACCAATTGATATTTCACTTCCATCTCTAATTTTACTTGTTCTAAGTTACAATTGAAATCAAAATATCCAAATCATTCTCGTTCAAAGTAATTACACACCTGTTTTCGTTGGTAAACATCATAATCCCTGTGGAGACGATACTCTACTTATTACTATATTACTTGTTGCGATTGGTGCACTTGCTGTAAAAAGTAGTGTATTAAATTACGCTATCAAGTTTTTTTTTTTCATTTTTGACCACCGTCAACCCTCCTTTCTTGGGAACAACATGCACTGGACTCACCCATGCACTATCGGAAACGGGATAAATTATGCCCGCTTCAAGAAGCTTCAGGACCTCTTTTCTGACCACATCCCCTAATCCCTTAGGTGATTAATGATTAGACTAAGCAATAAGAACAGTGATTCATTAGAACACATAACCACGAGTTATATTCTTATAATCATCATGATTATGGTTACTAATCTCAGTTCAAGTTCATTCTATTTTCCAATCAAGATGAAAAACTTAAAATCAACGCAATAGTGATCAAATATTGAAAAACATGAAGTATAGAGATTGAAAACTCAAATTACATAACATATACTTGTATTAATATAAGAGAACTAACTACATAAGAGTTTGAACATGATTCATCTCATCCTAATCTAAGAAATTCAGCTACTCATAGTAGTGAAAGAGAAAAACAAACATATGGAAGAAGAAAACTCCATTGATGATCCAAACCTTGTTCCCAAGATTGAATCCTCGTTGAAGATGAAGAAAAATAGAACCCTAGCACTCCTTGTCTTTGTCCACGATGTTTTTGGTTTCAGAAAAGGTCCAAGATCCTTCAAAAAATGAACAACTATCTATTTAAATGAATTCTGCAGCACAGTGCGCGTCATGCGCATCACAGTTGCGTGTCACGCACACAGAGTCGGTTAGCAGAATACACTGATGTGCGTCACGTGCAAATACACGGTGACCAGTGCGCGTCACGCGTGTTGAAGACAAAGCCAAAATTCCAAAAATGCGCGTCATGCGCACTCCTTTGCCTGCAGCAGTGTGTCACGCGCATTGCTCAGAAAGTTGGCTTTTTTCACGTATTCAGATGCCTTCGAATCTTAAGCACTCACGAATCCTCTTCTTTGCTTTTCATTGAGTTCTTGAGAGTAACTTCTTTTGGTTTTGTTTCCATTCTTAGCAAATCAAGTGCAACATACATGAGAATAATATAGAAGTTAAAATATGCAATCAATCAACCAAGTGCAAAGAATTTCAAACTTTAAGCTCAATATATATTCAACTCTTTCAATTCCTCATGTATTTAATTCAATTAAGCACTCTAAATTCACATATGATGAAGATTTATCAGGCGTCCATCCAAAGTTGGATCCACTCAACATGTACATTTTTCTAGTTTTCATACTGATTGCCTCGCATGTCCACATCGTGTTGTGCATCCATATTTGCATGTTCGTTTGGTATTTCCTGCCAAAGGAAAAACTGGAGCTTGACTCTGTCTGTTTGATGTCATTCTACATTCTGGACACATATTAATGCGGTGTTGGCAGTCCATATTCTAGAGTCCTTGAACGCTGCTTCTAGTAGGTAGTTTAGAAGATCTCTGTAGGGCATCCATAGTTGAAAAATTAAGTTACGTTAGTAATCTATCACGAAAATGGGTTGCACAAAGTATAAGTGAATATATTAAACACTGAAATTTTTAACTTGATTGCTTTGCATGTGATCTGTACGCGATCTATAACTGGTAATGTCACCGGGAGGATTTTCGGTAAAACTCATTCCCCCGCCACTCCATCTAGTAAAAGACATTAAATATAAAGTTAGTATAATAGAAGCGTAATGAACTTTTAGACAGTAGTTTTTATTTATTATTTTGCTAGTGGAAATGATGGTGTACGGTCGCACTGTGGAGCAATAAATTGCATGCGGTACCATACTCAAGACTGTAGTAGTAGCGTACATCCACCCATACAAGCATATGATGGTGCAGTTGCACGACACATTTCTTTGTAGAGTTTTACCATGCAGGCTGAGCCCTAGCTATAGCGTCTAGCACCCTGGAGATCTCTTAGTTTGGGTAGATACATTAGGTGCACTCTGTTGCCTGATTTGTGTGGCATCAAGATCCCCAATCAAGCGTAAAATGTATGCATTGTACTTGTTCCTCTGTTGCATCTTGCGGTATAATGGCGAATCTATCCTTCAGTCATTTGAGTTTAACACATTGTCCCATCGTTTGATTGACTGGAGAAGCTTCACCCAGAAGTTCTTTGCATACAACATCCCATCTAAACATACTAAGTCTAGTGACCAGTCATCCATCAATAGGCAAACCTAGCTGTAGCACAACATCTTTGAGAGTTATTGTACATTCTCCAGTCGGAAGATGAAACATATGTGTTTCATCCCACCACCGTTCTACCATAGCTGTCACCAATGCCTTGTCCACCTTACAAAATCACAAAATTGCAACAGTTAAAAACCCAGCTTGTTCTAAGTATGGAACCAATACTGGGTTTGGTTCCTCTATATTGACAGTCAATCAGATTCTACAAATTAAATCGAATTCGTTAGTACAAAATGATTAAGGATGGGTATAAAAATTTATCGTAACTAACAAGTAAGATCACTTACCAAGGAACCTCTCTGTGATGATTTATGATGGAATGTATTAATGTCGAAGGGTCAATGGCCGTCCTCCACTCTTTCTCTGTCACAAGGGACGAAAATGTATTAATGTCTCTGACACGCACAATAGTCGTGCACCCTCCTCCACTACTCTATCTCTATCACAAGCGACAAAAATGAATTAATGTCTCTGATGTGCACAGTAGCCGGTGCACCCCTCCTCCACTATTTCTCTGTCACAAGGGACAAAAATGAACTAATGTATCTGATGTGCACAGTAGCTGGTGCACCCTCCTCCACTTTATCTCTTTCACAAAGGACAAAAATGAAATAATGTCTCTAACGCGCACAGTAGTTGATGCACCTTCCTCCACTCTTTCTCTTTCTCTATCACAAGGGGCAAAAATGAATTAATATTACTGATGCGCACAGTAGCCGATGCACTCTACTCCACTCTTTCTCTGTCATAAGGGACAAAAATGAATTAATGTCTCAACCCACCATCAATTCACACCATCAACACACACTTAACACCACTACCCTGTCTTCTATTCTATAAATACCAAGTCTCTTCATCAGTTCATCACACACATATTTTTCATAACTTCCCTTCTGAATCACTTCAACGCTTTATCTCGTTCTCAGAAACACACACACTCAATCCGTCATAGATCATCATAAAGAGGTTCCTTGGTAAGTGGTCTTACTTGTTAGTTACATTAAATTTTTGTACTCGTCCTTAATCATTTTGTACTAACGAATTCGATTTAATTTGTAGAATCTAATTGACTGTCACCATCTCACTATAGGAAACCAAACCCAGTATTGGTTCCATACTTGGTTCCATACTTGGAATAAGCTGGGTTTTTAACTACTGCAACTTTGTGATTTTATAAGGTGGACAAGGTATTGGTGACAAGAACGGTGGAAAGATGAAACACATGTTTCATCTTTCGACTGGAGAAGGTACAATAACTCTCGAAGATGTTGCACTACAACTTAGGTTTACCTGTTGATGGACGACCGGTCACTGGACGTATGTTTAGATGGGATGCTGTATGTGAAAAACTTTTGGGTGTAGCTCCTCTAGTAAATCAAATGGTGGGACAGTATGTCAAACTCAAATAGTTGAAGGATAGATTCTTCATTATGCCACAAGATGCAACAAAGGAACAAGTATAATGCCATTGTAGATCATACATTTTATGCTTGATCGGGAGGTCTTGATGCCAGATAAATCAGGCAACAGAGTGAACCTGATGTATCTACCCAAACTGAGGGATCTTCAGTGTGCTGGACGCTACAGCTAGAGCTCAGCCTGTCTGCACCATCATATGTTTGTATGGGTGGATGTACACTATTGCCATAGTCTTGGGTATGGTACAACATGCCATTCATTGCACCACAGTGCGACTGTACACCATCATTTCCACTAGCAAAACAGTAAATAAAAACTACTGTCTAAAAGTTCATTACGCATCTATTGATTATACTATACTAACTTATAAATGTACATGTCTTTTACTAGATGTCTTTTACTAAATGTACCAGAACTCCTCGCGGTGACATTATCGGTTAT
Source organism: Calophaca sinica (assembly GCA_037113605.1). Classification (NCBI taxonomy): domain Eukaryota; kingdom Viridiplantae; phylum Streptophyta; class Magnoliopsida; order Fabales; family Fabaceae; genus Calophaca; species Calophaca sinica. The sequence continues at coordinate 17,373,705 of CM073737.1, forward strand.
AGATCGTGTATAGATCACATGCAAATCCATCAGGCTAAAAATTTCATTGTTCAATACATCATTTATACATTGTGCAACTAATTACCTTGACAGATTACTAACGTAGCTTAATTTTTCAGTTTGTGGATGCCCTACAGAGATCTTCTGTACTATAGCTACCAAAAGTAGCATTCAGGGATTCTGGAATATGGACTGCCAACACCGCATTAATCTGTTTTTAGAATGTAGAATGACATCAAATAGATAGAGTCAAAATCCAGTTTAGTCTTTGGGAGGAAATACCAAACGAACCTGCAAATATGGATGCACAACACGATGTGAACATGCGAGGCAATCAATATGAAAATCGAAAGATGTACATGCTGAGTGGATCCAACTTTGGATGGAATGCCGACGTCGGGTGCTTACGGGACAACCAATTCATGGTTGTGTGTTGCCCACTAATGAGTATATGGTGTGCCTGAGGGCCAACTCCGAACTATACCTATCAATTCTGCTATAATTGCGGGACCTACGGGGTGGTCTTCAAGAATAATCAGATGTTGGACCCAGCATGCCCCCAACCAACCCAATGACATGCACAGCGTAATACGTGTCGAGAACACAGCCCCAGCACACTAGTTTCCATGGAAGATGAAGACCAAGAGAGGCCCCGACACTCATTTTCTTTCACGCTAACACACCCAGAACCACAACACCATTCATTTGTGTTTACACCAACCCAACAAGATGTCCCTCAACATTACGACGCTCACTCTATCGATTCCAGCGATGACGATTTTGTGAGTAGCTTGTTTCATGTCAGGATGGATATGCCAGAATCGATTCAATATATGAACAATTTGTACTCATTCGGCGTTCCATCATTCTCCAAGCAAGCGGGTGCTAGTTCTTCGTTGACTCCGACAAATGCTGATCTCAATGAGGCATTGCATCAAGAAGAGCAACCCACCCCCGTTGAGAAAGAACAGCCAACCCGACCAAGTCGATGATGGATACTTCTTGCTCGTAACCAGAGACCTCCACGGTGTGGGACTGGGCATCATTTAGGAGAATAATTTAATTTAATATTTATATGTAATTGTTGTAAATTAATTAATGTTAATGAATATTTTTAATTACTTAGGCCAGTGTTTTTTTAATTAACTAAATTAATTAATTATCTAACTTAAATAGTTAACAACTAAACTAATTAGCCGAAACCATTCCCAGAAAACCCTAAACCATCACACCCATTAAAATTAAATAAAAAATTAAAAACTTAAAAAACCTGTTGAGAAATTGGGTCCTATAGGACTGATTTCCTAACTACATTTTGAAGAAAAAAGCACTCCCATGTTATGAAATCGACTCCTCTAGGACCGATTTCTCAACATGATACAAAAGTGTGCTATTTTGATACTTAATCCCAAAATGGTGCTAGTTGGGTAAATAAAAAATAAAGTAGTGCTACAAAAGAAAAGCCGCTAAATCCGATTTCTCACTTGGCTTTTTTGTTTGTTTTTATATTAATTTTAATTATTTAAAAAATTAACTAATTGATGACTAATTATACTAATTTGGTGATTAATTATGCTAATTTAAGTGTTAATTAGAAGGAAAAAACTGAATACATTAATTAAACTATTAAAATATGATGTTTAACAACCAAAAAAAATCTCCTTCCAGTCTGACACTGTGAAGGTCTCCTGTGATGGCGTGAACGATGTCGATTAGGTTGTTTTTCATCAACAACGGGTGGCTCGTCATTTGTGCTGATAATGAATCGAACCAACTCAAAAATATTTCGAGACTCGATTCAACAATTAGCTCATTGAACTTGGTTCATGAACCAATTGAGCTTAAAATTAAGCTTGTTAAATAAACGAGCTGAACTCAAGCTATCTATAATTCGACTATTTTGGTTCATGAACCAACTCGATAATACAATACATATCCCAATTTTTACCATTTCTCATTAAATGAAGTATTTTTTATGTGTCTTTATGTGAAATTATTTTTGTATGTCAAAAGTGTAATACATATTCGGTATTTTTATTTTAATATTATTCAAAAGAATTTGAAGTATTTTTTTATTAAAAAATTGATGGTAGAGTGTGTGCTACAAGATACACTATGATAGAAGCAAACGAAAACAATTTAAATAGATCAATCAACAAAGAGATCCAAAAATTAAGCACAACTAGAAAAAGTAAAAGAAATGTCCTGCTTCTATTCCGCTGAATGGCTTGTGAGAGTGGTTTTTTTTTTCTTCTGTGTCACTACGGTAAAAGTTATATACCAAACTATCACTCTTTTCAGATTATGTACCGATGTATCACTCTTTTTTTCTAAGTGAGAAATTGCCCCTAAACCCTACAAACCATGATACCTCAACATAGTTTGATTTTTTTTTTTTAAATTTACGTTGAGAAGCCGTCTTTAGTAGAGGGGACTTCCCAAATACTTAAAATTTTTTTTAATTATAGTTGAGAAGTCGTTGTTGGCTGATAGGGAAAGCCAACATTTAATTTTTTTTTTAACGTATTAAATTAGATGATTGAGTTAGGGTTTGGTTTAATTAGATAATTAATTTATTTAATTACAATAAATTAGATTAATTAACTAATTTATTTATTACTACTTTATTTAAATAATTTATATTAAACTAAATTATTTAAATAATTTTTAGGGTTATTAATTTATGTAATTAATTTATTAATCAAATTAGTTAAATTATTTTTGGTTAATTGAAAAAAATATAAGCAACATAATGATTTGAAAAATTCATTATAGTTAATTAAAAAAATTACAACAATTCTAAATAATTAATAAATTAGTTTCCTAAATGGTGTCCAGTCCCACAACGTGGAGGTCGTCGGTCGTGTTTAGGAAGTATACGATGTGGACGACGTCGAGTTGGCAATTCTTCCTCTACGACGGCATGTTCCTCGTCTTGCTGCACAGCCTCATTTATATCAACATTTACAGGAGGCAGAGTTAGATGTTCTATTAATTCACCGATATATGTCGTTGAAGAACTAGTACACCCGCTTGGTTGGGGAACGATGGAACCCCAAATGAGTACAATGGTTTCATATAATGAACTGAATCTGGAAAACTCATGCTGACACTAAACAAATTGTTCATGAAATCATCGTCTCTGGATGCTATAGAGAGTCTATCGGCGTCGTAATTTTGAGGAGCATCTTGCATCTTGGTGTGTTGGTGTAAAAGCAAATCAATGGCAGTGCGGATCGAACTCTTGTTGTGAAGGTGTGAATGCAAATGAGTGGCGAGACAGTTCGAACTCTTGTTGTGAAGGCGTTAATGGAAATGAGTGGCGGGGTGACTCCTCTTTAAATTAATGTTCCATGGCAACTGCGGGGCTGGGTTGTCGACGTGTATTACGCCGTCCACGTCGTTGGGTGGGTATATTGGGTCCAACACCTGGCTCTTCTTGAAGATCACCCTGTGGGTCCTGCAGTTGATGGGAAACTGAAAGAGTCTTGAGTTCTGCCTAAGCCACCCCACCTATTGCTCAGTGGGCAACACAGGACCCCGAATCAGATGTCTCTCTATCACGCAATGTTGGCGTTCCCTCAAAATTTGGATCCAATCTGCATGTATGTCTTTCAAGTTTTCACTGTGATTGCCTAGAATGTCTTGATGGTGGACTGCATCCATGTTTATAGTGGCGTCTGGTATTTCCTGCCAAAGACCAAATTGCAGTTTGACTCTTTTCGTTTGATGTCATTCTACAATTTTTAAAGATATCAAAGCGGTACTGACAATCTAAACTCTAGAATCCCTGAATTCTTCTTCTAGTATGTAATCCACAATATTTCTATAAGACACCCACAGAAACTGGAAAATTAAGCTACGTTATTAATTTTTCAAAGTTATTGGACGCACAAAGTATAAGTGATTCCATTGAACACTTCTATTTTTAACCTGAATAATTTGCATGTGGTCGATCTGTGATCTGTAACCGGTAATGTCACTATGAGGAGTTCCAGTATAACTCAGTCTCCCGCCACTCCATCTAGTATAAGACACTAACAATCACATGTTAGCATAGTATGATCGTTAGATAAGTAAGGAACATTGATTACGACGTTTTTATTTACCGTTTTGCTCGTGGAAATGATGGTGCGCAATCGCACTGTGGTGCAAGGAATGATATGCAGTACCATACCCAAGATTGTAGTAGTATTAAACATCCACCCATACAGTCATAAGTTGGTGCGGTTTCACGACGCGTTTCCCTGTATAGAATTGCCAAACATGCTGAACCCCAGTTGTAGCGTCCAATACGTTTAAGATTTTTCAACTTTGGGAAATATACCAGGTGCACTCTATTGTTTGATTTGTCTCGGATCAACTTCGGGAGGTGATGATGATGGGTGATAATGACGGGTGGGGAAACTAGGGAGGTGATGATGATGATGATGATGATGATGAGTTATGATGACGGGAGGGAAAGGTGGGGAAGTGATGATGATCCGTTATGATGATGGGTGGGAAGGTGGGGAGGTGATGATGATGGGTTATGATACGGGTGGGGAAGGTGAGGAGATGAAGATGATCGGTTATGATGATGGGTGGGAAGGTGGTAGAGGGAATTGAACCCCCTATTGTTAAGTCAAAAAAAGGAGTGAAGAAGGATCGAGTTGTCGCTATGCACAGGACAAGGGGCATTGATTCCCCTGTCGTTAAGTCAGAAAAGAAGTGGAGGAAGGTTGAGTTGTCATTGTATGCTGGGCAAAGGGCATTGATTCCCTTTTGTCCATTGTGTTGAATCAATTGAACGGACAAGATATGACCGACACTTTTAATGGTTGAGATCACATTGATAATTGTATAAATTCCCTTAGGCAACCTAACTAAAATCCATACACTTAGGCAACCCAACTCAAATCTACACACTCGGGCAACCCAACTCAAAACTACACACTCAGGAATGGAATTCAATCAGACAACCTAATTCTCGATGGATTCAACCATTGCTTTTGTCTATTACGATGGCCGAATTACAACATATGATTCAGGCGTCAAATTTGAATGTGATGCCCTAATATCATTTAGAATAAATCAATGTATGACGATTGGAGCTTTGAATCAAAAGATTCATCACAAGATCAAAGCTAGATCTCGAAGGGTGGGAGAGATTTATTGCCGATGCCCTATGTCTATAGGATATGGGTGTGGTGTGGTCAATATATAGGAAGATGGAACTTCGAAATGATGATGACATACAAAGGATATTTGCTGTGTTCGGCAAACATTCTAGGTTCGGCCCGATAGAGTTACACGTTGAGATGGTTAGATCAATGAATGATATCCTTGCGAGGTTGCATGAACCAGAGCCGTCGGCCACATACGATGAGCAGAACATCGTCAATTTGAAGGGACCATGATTTGTCTCAATTTGTCTTTGCATGTGTTTTTATTCTTAGTCTTAATTTCAACCAGAGTTTTAATAAATTGTCTTGAACATTATGATTACCGTTGAACGTTATGATTACCCTTGAACGTAATTATTACTGTTAAACATAATGATTACCGATGGACGTAATGATTGCTAACATAATGATTACCATTGGACGTAACCAGTACCATTACTTTGTAATGATTACCCTTGAATGCAATTATTGCCGCTGTAATGATTACCCTTTAACGTAATGATTATCCTTGTAGTGATTACCCTTGAACGTAATTATTACCTTTGTAATGATTATCCTTCCCCACATGTATAAATATGTACTTTCCAACACTTCAACATTTTACACACCAAAACACTTCATGCTAAGACAAGGATATTCCACCCACCAAAACACTTGAATATGTGTTCCATCACCACATTTGTTACTCTCTTCCACCAACTAAACATGTTTCACTATGGAGGCATATCTCTTATCATTGAATTCAAACTTAATAAAGGCATCACAATAAAGGAAGAAGGCAGTCTCAGCGAGGGACAATTTGTGTTCAGAATTCAATATAGCTACCATGTTACTTTTCAACAATGAGATGTTCAGTACATGCATCTGAACATTGTGGGAGATGAGAACATTAGGAAAAAGTTCTCAATATTCAACCAACATCCCAACTTAAAGGTCATTCACATCCACACAAATGTGGAAGATACCCCTGCAACCATCCAATAGCTAGACATCTACATAAATGCGGAAGATAATCCCGTAACAATCCAGCAACTAGATTTCAACCACTTCTGGCTGTTGGATGGTTGCAGGGGTATCTTCCAAATTTACGTAGATATGAATGACCTTTAGGTTGGGACGTTGGCTGAATACTGAAAACAACTTCCTAATGTCCTCATCTTCAACAATGTTCAGATGCATATACTGAGCATCTCGTTGTTGGGAAGTAACATGGTAGCTATATTGAATTCCGAACACATTTCCTCCCTCACTGACACTGTCTTCTTCCTTTAATATCTTTTTCAAGGTATCAAGTGTGATGCCTCTATTAATTTTGAATTCAATAACAGGAGATATGCCTCCACAGTGGAATATGTTTGGTTGGTGGAAGAGAGTAACAAATGTGGTGATGGAACTCATATTTAAGTGTTTTAGTATGTGGAATATCCTTGTCTCAGTATGAAATGGTTTGGTGCGTGGAGTGTTGAAGTGTTGGAACATACATATTTATAGTTGTGAAAAAAGGTAATCATTACATTAAAGGGTAATCATTATGTTCAAGGGTAATAATTACGTTCAAGGGTAATCATTACAGGGGTAATCATTATATTAAAGGGTAATCATTACGTTCAACGGTAATCATTACAACAGTAATAATTACGTTTAAGGGTATCATTTCGTTCAAGTGTAATCATTACGTTCAAGGTAATCATTACGTTCAATAGTAATGATTACGTTCAGCGGTAATCATTAAGTTCAACAGTAATCATTACGTCCAACAGTAATCATTATGTTTAACAGTAAAATTACGTTCAGGGGTAACCATAACGTTCAAGGAGTTGAATCTAAGACTGAGAATTAAAACACATGCCAAGACAAATTGAGACAAATCATGTCCCTCAAATTGACGATGTTTTGCTCGTCGTATATGGCTGATGGCTCTGCCTCACGCAACCTCGCAAGGATATCGTCTACAGATCTTGGTTGACGTAAGCTCGTAAGGATATCGTCAGTTGATCTAACCATCTCAGGGTACAACTCTATCGGGCCAAACCTAGAATGTTTGCCAAACACTACAAATATCCTTTGTATGTCACCATCATTTAGAAGTTCCATCTTCCCATATTGAACACACCACACTTATCTCCTATGGACATAGGGCATTGGTAATAAATCTCTCCCACCCTTCGAGATCTAGCTTTGATCTTGTGATGAGTATTTTGCTTCAAAGCTCCAATCATCATACATTGATTTATTCTAAATGATAATGGGGCATCACATTCAAATTTGACGCCTGAATCATAGGTTGTAATTCGGCCACCGTAATAAACAAAAGCAATGGTTGAATCCATCAAGAATTGGGTTGCCTGATTGAATGCCATTCCTGAGTGTGTAGATTTGAGTTGAGTTGCCTGAGTGTGTAGATTTGAGTTGGGTTGCAAGAGGGAATTTATACAATTATCAAGGAGATCTCAATCATTAAAAGTGTCGGCCAGATCTCGTCCGTTTAATTGATTCAACACAATGGACATAAGGGAATCAATGCCCTCTGCCCTGCACATAGTGACAACTCAACCCTCCTCTACTCCTTTTCTGACTTAACAACAGGGGAATCAATGCCCCTTGCCTCGTGTGACATCCTGAATTTTAAACAATATCAAAAGGATAATTAAATAACTAGGAGATAAACGAGTGTTAAAAACCTTAAATAGGGATAAAATAGGCTTAAATGAGACTCAGAAACCCTATAAAGGAGATATAAATTATCTAGAAGTTCCTAGAATAGTCTAGAGTGCCCTAGAATCTTTTAAAACGAAAGACACTAGATATTTCTAGAACTGGTTGATCGCGACGCGATGAAGAAAACAAAGGAAACCATCGCGACGCGATTAAAGGCAGTGGAAAGTCGATGACCATGCTCGTCCGATGTGTGACATGCGTCCCAGCTCGTGACGCAACGGGATCTATGTGCAATCCGCTCGCAACGCGATGGACCTAATATGGCTATAAATATCACCCTTCACCCTCCATTCTCCTCACCATCTTCCAAGGCATTCTTGGGAGCGCATAGGGGAGATTCTGGAGGTACGACGGGACGTGGGCGGCAACAGTCTTCTAAGCCAGGTAAAGGGGAAGATACTTTAATCACTAAGAAAAATAGGTAGTAGAGTAGTACTGTTAGCATGCGTAGGGGACCTTAACCCTACTAGGGGTTGATAACAACAATGCCTCAGGAAAGGGGCTGTGACCTGTGATAGCTGAGGATAGTTGTCAGTGGTCTGTCAATCATAGGAATGATCTATTAAAGTAGATGGATGGATGTTTAGTGTTGAGATGCTTTAATATGATTCCTTTATGATTATGTGACTGTTAATATGTTGGTTGATAATATGTCAGTAGTAAGTCGTCTGAACGATACTAAGGTTGATCCTTATGGTGATTAAGGTTAGTTGATAATTTGATTAACATGCTGATATTTATGTACTGGCTGTAAATGATATATGTGAGTCTGATGTATGAGTTAATGTGTCGCCCTCTGATTAGAGGATTGCAAATCCCTAGATGGTGATAGCACATATTACTGTCGATACTCTATCAGTGGTGATAGCCGGGCCGGTGCCCGAGGATGGTGTACCTAAGGTATCGACGGGACGGTCTTGAGATAGTCGGTGGCCTTAAGGGGTATGGACTCGACCAAGACCTTGAGGGGTATAGACACGGTCTTTCCGATGAGGCTCTCCATGTTCGAGGTACCGAAGGTACGGAGTAGTTTGGAGATAGTCGGTGGCCTTGAGGGGTATAGACTCGGTCATCTGGACGAGTCTCTAGGACTCCACCTCTGACGGGTGGACAATCTTGGCCATTCTCGGTTTGGGGGGATGCCATCCTAGTGCACGGGACGACGCCTTACTCCGGTGATTGGATGTGATAATTCCCGGTATGGGGGATTACGTATCCGGTGATAGGAGAAGGTAACATAATAAGATATGTTCCCGGGACAACCAACTTATCTTATTCTTCTGTGCCCTGAGACTGGTGAACAGTCTAGGGAGTAGAGCATTAATGGCTCGCAATATTCAGTGATCTGTGGTCTGGGTTTGTAGGGCCGGTGATCAGCCCGAAAGACCAGTGATATATATCAGTTTATGGTGTGATCTGTGACCGTGTGGTCGAGTTTGTCAGAATGACGTATCAGTGTGGTCTGGTCTGTGGCCGTGTCTGAGTATATCGGTAGCAACAATTATGTTGATGATTATTGTGATATGGTATGGTTGTGATGTGCATGATAACAGTTATTCTGCTACGCTGTTTTCCCTGTTTGTTAGTGATTGATGCGTGTCTTACCCCTATTTCTTGTGTTTTCTATATTACTACATGATGAATAGCAGATGGTCAAGATCAACCTGTACTTGGAGGTTAGAGAGTCTATAGGAAGACTGCCTAGAGGCAAAGGATTAATCCTTGTATCATGGCCAATAGGTCTTTTGTTACCCCATGTGGGTGTAGGGTTATACTTATATTTGTATGTGTAATATACTTTGTATATTTAAATAATAAATAAAATGTGTGTTTGCCTTAAATGTGATCTATTATTCTTTAAGAGATTAAAGTAAATGTCTTGTCTCGGCGGGGTGTTACACCCCGCGTGCAGTGACAGCTCAGCCCTCCTCTACTCCTTTTTCTGACATAACAGCAGGGGAATCAATTCCTTCTGCCACCTTCCCACCCATTATCTTAACCTATCATCATTGCCTCCCCACCTTCCCCACCCATCATCATAACCCATCATCACCTCCCCACCTTCCCACCTGTCATCATAACTCATCATCATCACCTCCTGAAGTTGATCCCAAACAAATCAAACAATAGAGTGCACCTGATGTATCTCTCGAAGTTGAAAGATCTTGAACGTGTTGGACGCTACAACTAGGGTTCAGCATGTTTGGCAAATCTATATAGGGAAATGTGTCGTGCAACTGCACTTTCTTATGCCTGTATGGGTGGATATTCACTACTACTACAATCTTGGATATGATACCGTATGATGTTCCTTGCACCACAATGCGACCGCACACCATCATTTTCACTAGTAAAACGGTAAATAAAAACTCCGTAATCAATGTTCCTTACTTATCTAACGATTATACTATGCTAACTTGTGATTGATAAAGTCTTTTACTAGATGGAGTGGCGGGGGACTGAGTTATACCAGATCTCCTCACGGTGACATTACCGGTTACAGATCACGGATCGACTACATACAAATTAATCAGGTTAAAAATAGAATTGTTCAATAGAATCACTTATAATTTATGCGTCAAATAACTTTGACAGATTAATAAAGTAGCTTAATTTTCCAGTTTCTGTGGGTGTCTTTTAGAAGTCTTGTGGACTACATACCAGAAGAAGCATTCATAGATTTTAAATTTGGACTGCCAATACCGCTTTGATATGTTTCCAAACTGTAGAATGGCATCAAACGGATAGAGTCAAACTGTAGTTTGGTCTTTGGCAGCAAATACCAGACGCCCTTAGAAACATGGTTGTAGTCCACCATCAAGATATGCGAGACAATCGCAGTGAAAATTGGAAAGACGTACATCCAGACTGGATCCAAATTTGGATGGAACGCCAACTTTGTTTGTTAGAGGGGAATCCAATTTAGGGCCCTATGTCATCCGTATTTGGGGTGGCTTAGGCAGAACTCTAGACTTTACCTTTCAGTTTTGCATCAACTGCAGCACCCACTGGGTGATCTTCAAGAAGAGCCAGTTATTAGACCTATTATGTCCACCCAATGACGTGGACATCGTAATACATGTCAACAACCCAGCCCCGCAATTACCATGGAACATCAATATCAAGAGGAGTCACCCCACCACTCATTTGCATTCACACCTTCGCAATAAGAGTTCGAACCGCCTCGCCACTCATTTGCATTCATGCTTTCATAACAAGAGTTTGATCTGCCCCCGACATTCATTTGCTTTTACACCAACACACCAAGATGCTCCTCGACGCCTGTAGACACTCTATCGCGTCCAACGACTATGATTTTATGAGCAATCTGTTTTGTGTCAGCATGAATACGCCAGATTCGGTTCATTATATGAATCGATTGTACTCATTTGGTATTCCATAGTTCCCCAACCAAGCGGATGCTAGTTCTTCAACGATGTATATCAGCGAATCAAGTGAACATCTGACACTACCTCCCGTAAATGTTGATCTAAATGAGGCTGTGAGCAAGACGAGAAACACGCCGCCATAGAGGAAGAACAGCCAACTCGACATCGTCCATGCAGTATGCTTCCTAAACACGACTGACGACCTCCACGTTATAGGATTGGACACCATTTAGGAAACTAATTTATTTATTATTTAGAATTGTTTAATTTTTTTAATTAATTAATTATAATGAATGTTTCAAATTATTATGTTGCTTATATTTTTTTCAATTAACCATAAATAATGTACCTGATTTGATTAACAAAGTAATTACATAAATTAATAACCCTAAAAATTATTTAAATAAATTAGTTTAAAATAAATTACTTAAATAAAGTAGTAATAAATTAATTAATTAATTAATTAAATTTAAAATATAATATATAAATTAGATTAATTATGTTGGACTAAATAAATTAATTATCTAATTAAACCAAACCCTAGCTCAATCATCTATTTTAATACGTTAAAATAAAAAATAAACAAGAAGTAGGGAAGTCCCATGTGGTAAGGGCGACTTCTCTACTAGTATTAAGCAAAAAAATTAAAAAATGTTGGCTTTCCCTATCAGCCAACAACGACTTCTCAATTATAATTTAAAAAAAATTAAATATTTGGGAAGTCCCTTCTACTAACGGTGACTTCTCAACGTAAATTTTAAAAAAAATAATTAAAACTATGTTGAGGTATGGTGGTTTGTGGGGACGACTTCTCACTTAGAAAAAAAGAATGGTAGATCGGTACATAATTTGAAAAGAGTGGTAGTTTGGTATATAATTTTTACTATAGTGGCATAGAAGAAAAAAGCCTGCATCTGAGCAATGTTTGATTGCCAAGGAAAGAAGGCAATCAAAGTTAACAAAAAGTGCAGACTTGATCATTTGAGATTAAGAATCCTTACAAAGCTTAATGTGCCTACATCCAAGATAGTGGCTAATCTTATTTTTCGATTTCCTTTATCAATCGGGGTAGGATGTGTCCATTATGAGACACTACAGCTTGAAGATCAAGAAGACTTGAATATCATGTTCGATGTCTTAGACGAATATGATTGCCTCAAGTCCACTGAACCCTAGACATCGTTTTGTGATGGAGGTTGAAATGATTAGTAGGTTTTTGATTGATGGTAGTCTTGAGATAGAGGTTGATATTGCCGGTAGGGATCCAATTGGTAAAATTGCTGGTAGGGATCATTCAGGTCAAATGAGTGGTAGGTTTGGTGTTGAGTATATGAAGGCTGGGGTTCAATGGATGTTAAGGCTTGATGTGGGTTTTGCAAAGATAGCTGGGATGGAGGTTGAAAATATGGAACATCCTCGAATGTAACGTATAACTTAATGGACTTAAGGCAATCATATTCATCTAAGAAGTCAAACATGAAATTCAAGTCTTCTCGATGTTGAAGCTTCAGTGTCTCGAAATGGACACATCCTGCCCCCATGGATGCAAGAAACCAAAAAATAAGATTTTCCACCCTCTTGGATGTAGGCACATTAAGCTTTGTAAGGATTATTTGTCTCAAATGATTAATTCTGCATTTTTTGTTAAATTTGATTACCTTTTTTCCTTGGCAAGCAAACGTTGCCCCGATGCCATTAATGCTTACAATTTGTCCATCGTAGTAGACAAAAGCAATGACTTGTGTGGGTGCCATTGAATGCTTTGTGAATGAAAGAGAAAGACTTAGAGTCAGGATGGGAAAAGGAAAAACTACTTTTGTTCGCAAGAGTGAAAGAGAAAGACTTAGAGTGGAAAGGAAATACTTGGTTGTGAGGATGTGTATGGAAAAACTACTTCTATTTGTAAAGGGTTTAATAGTGAAGTGTGGGTGGGTGAGTAAGGCGATAGGTGTAATAGTGATGTGTGGGTGGGGAGGTGGGTGTAATAGTGGCGCGGTGAAGTATGGGTAGGGAGGCGGGGCGTTTTTCAATCTCACTTGTGTTTGCTTTTTTCTCATAACTTTCTTAGTCTTTGTCTTCAAAAGTGCTGGTTCTAATATTCACTTTAAATCGATTGATTAAATAGCATAAGAACTTAAGTAGTTTGGTACTTGTTAACACTCCATGTGAGTTCGACATTCGGAGCCCCAAATACTCCTTTATTACTTTTGCGATACGATACACTTGTCTTAGTGCTAACTTTATAGCGACAAGTTTTTGGCGATATTGCTAGGAATGTTTCACAATATTGAACGAAAGAGTTCCTTGTTAATTTATTTTTTGGAAACTCCTGCTAAATGTTTGGAGAGTCAGTTTTCTAAGCTAGTAAAATTGATGACTCAGAGGGATGAAGCTCAGAGGGCACCAATTACTTTGCCTATCAAAGCTAAACCCACTGAAAAGGATGAAGCTCTTATTGAAGAGAGCATTTAAGAGGAGAATGAGGAAGACCTCAAGGTTCTGGACATAGAAAACGAGGAGGGAATCCTAACTGACCTGGGGCAGACTCTTTTAACTACTGGGGATATTGTAATTGAGGTCCAAAAGGGGAAGGTTACATTGAAGTGTGGTAAGGAAGAATATGTATTAAAGGAATTAAATTCTATAAAAAATTCCTCTCCTTTTGTTTGTTCTTATTTTGTTAATGATGTGTTTACCTCTAATAATCTTAATGATTTAAAGATATAGGACTCCATAGAAAAAATTCTTATTTTGCAGGATCCTAGCATAGAGATAAGTGGTGATGAGACAAGAATTCTATCATCTTTTGAAGATCATCCACATCAAGGAAAGAGGAAGAACAACATGAACCACATGATTAGGAAATTGAGAACGGGCAATGTCGTGAATGATAAATTTGCTCTTAAAGTGCCCCCTGATTGAACTCTGGGTACCGTCAGACTCGAAACATTAAACAAACGTTTGAAAAAAGACAATATGTAATTTAGGTTTTACCTTTATTTTATTTTCATTTGATTTTATTTTAGTTGTTTTGGTTTATTTTTATTTTTAGGAATAAACTACACTACAAGCTCTCTCAGGGAAGTCACTTTTACTCTCTCTCACTTATTTATTTTTATGTTTTTATTAGCATTAAGGATTCTGATAGAAATAAGTTTGGAGAGAGGAATTAAAATCATTATACTTGACACTTGGTTATGTGCTTTATAATGTGTGAGAACTTAGGAGCTTTATCTAATTTTGGGGCTATTTTTAAAAAAAAAATAAAAATGAAAGCCTACAATTAAAATTGAGTCGTTGTTAATTTCTGAAAGCTGAAAATTAGCACTGAACCATTGAAGTTCATTGTTATTAGCTTTCTGTGATTAAGCTTCCAAGTGTGAGTTTTGAGCCTAAATAAAGGTCATGGTTATTCACTGAAATAAACCTCTCTCTTTGTTGAGTGTTATTTCCCAATTCTTGGATTCTAGAACTTATATTGAGACCATTTCAAGGCAAATTTAATTTACTTGCATGTGAAATATGGTTAGGGCATTTTTAGGAATTTTTTTGACTTGCATCATTTTGTTACTATTTTTCCACTAGTTGCCCATCTTTGAGCTTATTTGAATTTATTCCTTTGGTACCCCCAATTTTGTTTGAACATTATTTTATGTGGTAATCTGTGAAATAAATGGAGCAATTAGTCATGAAATTTATTGAATTTTTTTTTCAAGAACCCCTCTTTTTTTTGGATCAAGATAAAGTTTAGATTGTGGGAGGCTCACCCCCGTGCAGAGTCAGGGAGAACCACCGACCTGAGCCGGGTTTAGGGTGGAATTTACGTATTGCCCACCAACGAAGCCACCTAGAATTGAACCCAAGTCACAGCGTGTGCAAACGAAAGGCCGAACCAGTTGAGCCAAGCCTCGTTGGCTTTAAAAATCCCTCTTTTAAAAAAGAAAGAAAGAAGAAAAAAAAATATATTTATGTATTTGTAAAATGGCTTATTAATTTCCTCCCCGCTTTGTTAAATATTGAAAAAAAAAATGTTACACTAAAGGTGAAAAGAGGAATTTTGAGGGATTTGAAGTTATTTATTGTATGCATTAATTCTCTATTTTTGTTTGAAAATGTTACTTGTTTTGGTTGATTTGGTTTTGACCCCTTGTATGACCATTTCTTTATTTATCCTACCTAACATTATTACCTTAGCCTCATTACAAACCATGAAAAACCCTATCCTTTATGCATGTTTGTGGATTTAATAGTGGAGTTTTGGTCAATTTAGAGTCTATGGTAATGTAATTTCTTGGGAAATTTGAGTGTTATTTGTTTTTACCTTATACACTTTGAGAATGGTTAGAAAAGAGTGATCCAAAATCACAGACTAGTTAATTTCATAGAACTTGCATCACTAATTGTGCAATCTTTAAATGATCACTTCTCAGTTGCTATTGTTTTGAGGTCATGTACTTCTCTTTGTTGCCCCTAATTGGTTAGCTCTTGATTTTCCTGAATTTAAATTTTAACCAAGTTATTTGTTTGAGGGCAAACAAACCTCACGTTTGGGGAGGTTGATAAACTTGCCTAAATATCTAAGGGTTTTTTAATATGAATTATATCTATTTTTATTGTTTTCATATATAATTCAATCACTTTACCTTTAATTATGCATAATTATGAAAAACGCAACACATGGAGCAAAATTGGGCTTTTTGGTTGAAATTTGGACACTTAGAAGCGAAATTCTAAGCTTCTAGTGAAGGAGCACGACCTGGCATGATTAGGCACGGTCGTGCTTAATTGTTACATGCCCTTACAAAGTTCCAGTACAGTCCAATGCTGAAGAATGAAGCCAACACGGTCTGACAAAGCTCAATACGGCCTGACATACGTTAATACGTCCGTATAGGAGTGGCAACACGGCTTAACGCCGGAATCTGAGCTAAGCACGGTCATACATGTCTTAGTACCACCGTACATAATTGCGAAACTTGCATGTTAAGGATTTCGGCAAGTGTACTGAATTGTACAAGTAATAAAGTGATAAGAAGAGTTTCATCTCCACAGGGATTGCGATTGATTATTTAACTAAACAAAGTTCGTATCTATTTTGAACAGGAACCAATTCTTAGTATTTGGAATCAATGATATTTGTAACAACTGAAAAATAACAATAACAACAATTTGAAAATCAAAGGATTAAAAACGACTAGGGATCGAATCATCTTGTTTCCACTCTTATGCATTCATCTACAACCAACGCAAGTTATTCCATACAAATTGAAGTTCGAATCAACGATATTAGATTAATACAATTCCTTGTCTCATAAACCCTTTAACTAAACCAAAAATTCCTAATTCCTTAGGTGACCAATGATACAGTTAAGCATAAAGATCAATGATTCATAAGAACATATGCTCATAAGGTTATATTCCTATAATCTTCCTAAACATGACCAACAAACTCAGTTCAAGTTCAAAACCCCAATTTCCCAATTGTGAGACGAACCCAAAATCAATTTGATAGTAATCAATTACCAAATGCATTAAGAATAGAGATGAAGGCTCAAATATAAATGAAATAAACTTGCATTGATATAAATAAACTAAACTACATAAGAGTTTCCACAAGTTTCATCTACCTTAATCTAAAATGCTAGTTACTTATAGAGAACAAAGAAGTAAACCAGAAAATAGAGAAAAGATAGAAGTCCACTCCATAGGAGACTCAAATCCTTGTTCCCAAGCTTGAATCCTCTTTGGAGATGGAGGAAAGTGAATCCCTCGCACCCCTTGACAAGCCCCACGGCATTTTAGGTTTTTGGAATGGTCAAGAATGCTCAAAAATTGTAAAAATCGTGTTTTTAAGTGAATCAGCGCGACCAGTGCGCTCCGCGCGTGCCCCGAGCGCACTCTGCGCGCACAGGGATGGCAAGGATGCAGAATTCGCGCTCCAAACACGCTCCAAATGCGCTCCGCGGGCACACGATCATTCCTGCACCCGTTCTTCCATGTTGTGTTGCATTTTTCACCTCTTTAAATTCTGAATTAGCTCAAGGTGTCTTCATGAAAGTTGAATATATGGATCTGATCTTTCCAATGGCACCAGTTTTATCTCATTTGGACACCTAAAACTCCAGATATGATTAAAACATCAAACATGTGTCAGGTTGAGGCAGCAACACCTTATCAACGTGTAGCACAAATTACCCCAACTTAGAGATTGATTTAGATCTCGATTTCTTCATCAAAGTTGTAGATAATTCTTCTATATTTCCAACAAGACGAAGATCATCTCATTTGGATTAGTGTGGCTCAACATATAGCTTTTGAAATCTTCTTTGTCATGAAACAGCGCTTCCAGACGCGCTTCCAAGTCAATCATTTGGCTATGCTCTCATTCCTGTGCACTTAGAGATAAAAAAATTATAGAAAACACTAATGCACAAACGTTAGAACGAATCCAAGTGAATTCACTAAATCACCCAATTTAAGCAAATAATCACTTTGAATTCTCTCCAATCAACACAAATATCCTAACGCCGGAATCTGAGCTAAGCACGGTCGTACATGTCTTAGTACCACCATACATAATTGCGGAACTTACACAGTCATTAAGTAAAGTACGATCGTACATAATTACGGATTTTGCCCAGACTTACGAGTCCTTATTTAAAACCCTTGGGAAACACTTTTTGGGGGATTCTGTTATCTTGGACTTTTGGAGACGGCTAAAGTAAGGAGCTTGTCGTCATTTTGAAAGGGTGTCCCAGTTTAATTTATTCTTTTTATTTTATGGATTCCATGATGTTTTTAGCTTATTTGTTTTCATTATTGAACATGAGTAGCTAAACCCATCATTAGGGTGATAAGGGATCTTTTTCCTATGTTTTGGTTTGAATTCAGTTTATGATATGTACGCTTTCCTTTTCCCTATGGTTGAATTGTTCCTAGTATTCGTAATTTAGTTAAGGCTTGATCAACCTTAGCGTAGTTAACTAATTGATTAGCAACCGTACCATAATTAGTTAACGAAGCTCTAGAAATAATTGAATTCGATAATTATGCAGGACCAAGGATAAATCAATCATTTATTGAAACACGAGCTCGTTGTCATTTAATGCTTTTCCTTACTAATTATCTTGCATGACCATTGGGGATAATAGATTAGGAATAAATTGTTAGCATTGCATGACCATTGGGTGTTAATAGAATAAGAACTAGTGATTGGCAATCTATTAGGAGAAGGAAACATTCACTGATTAACTGAATAATAATTCAAATTTGGCTTAAGTGAACCCAGATACCCTAGGATTTCCATATTTGAATTCTCAATCTCACTTGTCGATCTCTACTTTTTTCTCATAACTTTCTTAGTCTTTGTCTTCAAAAGTGCTCGTTCTAATATTCATTCTAAATCGATTGTCTAAATAGCGTAAGAACTTGAGTAGTTTGGTACTTGTTAACATTCTATGTGGGTTTGATATTCGGAGTCCCAAATACTCCTTTATTACTTTTGCGAGAAGGTATACTTGCCTTAGTTCTAACTTTAAAGAAACAAGGGACACTATGACAATGACACACTGATCGGTGTACCTTCCTCTACTCCTTTACTAAGACCATGACAAGGGCATTGATTCCCTTTGACAATGGCATGCTGATCGGTGCACCCTCCTCCACTTCTTTACTGAGACAAGGACAAGGGCATTGATTCCCTTTGACTATGGCTCACTGATCGGTGCACCCTCTTCCACTAGAACTTTATTATGTGATGTGCAAGAACTTTACAATCTATAAATGTAATTACTCCTTCATGTTAGTTCTCGCAACACAACCCATACATCCTTGCTCATCTCTTTCTGCAACCCAAAACCTTGAACTACTCAAACACAACAGCCCTTTAAACACTTCAACTCACAATCCATTGAAAAATGAGTTCCACACCATTTGTCATTGCTGTATTTCACAATGAAGGAATTACAAGTTTAGAATATACACTAAATAAAGGCATCACATTTGAAGTCTTTAAGCAAAAAATCAAAGCAAAACTTGGAATTGGAGATAGGAAAATAGTGACCGCCATTGATTATGAGTACCCTAAATTGACTCAACAAGGAAGTGTTGAGTAAGGGGTATTAAAGATTCAAAAAGACGAGGATACAGAATCCGTGTTCTCTTTATTTGATCAACACACCTCACATCCATGGTACGAGTTAAGCTGGACGCCAAATAGGAATAGATCATTTCACGGGTATCAACAAGTGGATCATTGATAATCTTCTCGCCGTAGAAGCGTATATTGATCAGGGCTTACGTCTTTTGTTAGTTATCCCATCATCTCCATAATTATGTCTTTAATGTTGTATGTCGTTAGCTTGTGTTTATTATTTTTATTTTTAGTTCATCCGCTCTCCATAATCATGTTGTATCGATTTTGCTTTTAAATATTAATGTTCTGTTTTCAACTATAGTTTTGAGTATTCTATATTTAAATTAGCAAAGGGAAAAATAGAAAATGAAAACGCAACAATATTATTCAATAACACAACACATTACATAGGGAGAATTTCAAACACACAATACATGGTTGAATCATCTGGTTAAACCAGCTCATGGTTGAGATGATGATATCATGGTCATCAGATCTGTTCGATGACTCTGGTTGACGCAATCGAGCAATGGTCTAGTCAACTGTTCCAGCATTGAACATACACATATCATACGGATATTGGACATCGATAATAAATCTCTGCCACTGTTGCTTTAAAGTTAGCACTGAGGCAAGTATATCTTATCGCAAAAGTAATAAAGGAGTATTTGGAACTTCGAGTATCGAACCCACTGAGAATGTTAAAAATTACCAAACTACTAAAGTTTTTTTACTATTTAGACAATTGATTTAGAGTGAATATTAGAACGAGCACTTTTGACTATAAAGAAGTCATTAAAAGTTCACAAGGAATGCAGACTCGATCATTTGAGACAAAGAATCCACAGATAGCTTAAAGTTGGTGATAGAAATAGGGGGGCTGTTGTTACTTATTGGTTTCCTATATCCATTAGGGAAGGATGTGTCCATTATGAGACATAGAAACTTGAAGATCAAGATGACATAAATATGATGTTTGATGCTTTAGATGAATATGATTGCCTCAAATTCATTGAGTAGCATGTTACCTTCGATGATGTTCCACATTTTTAACTTCCACACCATCTATCTTTGACAACCCTTATCTACCCTCAACATGCACTGAACTCCATCCTTCATATACTCAAAGTGTTAAAACAAGAATCAGTTGCAAAATAAGAATTTCATTTTACTAAAAGACCCAACTTGGAAGATTTACAAGGCCACAAATTCCCGATACAAATAGACCTTAATTTGACGTAAACGTTTAAAAACTGGACCTAAATAACACTGATTATGATCCGGCATCAACTTCTCAACTAGTATCAACATTAGGTAAAGTCGAGCATCCAGGTATGCTCTATGTGACCTCCAATATGCTCCTAATACCTGGAAATACCACCCCAAACATAATGAGTTAAAGCAACTCAGTAACATAAAAGCATATTTAAAACAGTTCATCTGATGTTTCTAGCCATACCTGGTGTGCAAGGTATGGAAAAATCCTCTTAACAAACAATATCATTATTATACAATCAAGTTAAAGCATGAAAATATAAATTACATCTATTTCTAGCATCAAAGTCTCATTCATACACATTCACCGTAAAGACAAGACACATTACAAGCAATCTTAGTAAATCAGAGCTCTTCGTAAGTGCCTATGTACTCACACATCATGCTTATATCCACACCAATTTTATACACTTCCTAATTAGAAATAACATTTTTATCTCCATCTAACTACCCATCTAGGTCTTAATGGGTCTAATAGACTCATCATGAAGCTTCTAAGCATTAAACTTGGAATTCTTCATAAGATGCGATGACCTTGGTTTTGATGTTTGCTGGGTAATTTGGGCATATCTAGAGTTGTACTTTTCCATTCAAACCAATCTTTGACTATCTAGAAATCTAAGAAAGTTAGCTACAACTTTGATGTTGGCTTTACAGTTTAGCTTGACCATCTAAGATGTGCTAACTTACGATGAACTCAGCGCTGAATCCTAATCGTGACAATTGACATGTGCTCAGTATTTTGAGCATAACTAGAGCTACAAAACTACTTTTGAGATGAAACCAAAGTCATTTGTTATCAAACATGTAGATCTATAACTCTTATGAAGGAACCTAAGGATAATTCTTTCATCTGGACCAGTGTCCAGTACCTACACACACCCACGTCCACTGCAGAAAAATCTACAACTCATATTGAGAATTCTTTCTATTTCATGCAATTGTTCTATAATAGATCTACCATCAACCATCTTATAATTATTAAAAAGAGAAATAAGAAACTTCTTACTTGTTGCATCTTTAGTCATGTATCTTGCTTCAAGTTTGTCCCAAAGTTCTTTTGCAGAATTTTTGCTTTGATGAACATCGAACAATGAGTCAAACATGCCATTGAGGATGTGTCCCATGCATATATAGTCATCATTGTCCCATTTTTGTCTCTTGTGAGTTTTAGCAATTGTCTCGTTAACTTTATCCATTGGTCTTGGAGTGTTCAAAACATATACAACCTTTAAAGTTGTGATTATGAAGTGCATCTTTTTCTGCCAACGGATGAAGTTGCCACCATCGAATTTCTCCAATTTCACAAAGTCAGATGTCATCTCTTTCAGTGTTGCCGCCATTTTTCACAAACTGAATTGAATCCAAAGATTGTTAGAACCTTGAATTTGTTGGTGATGATGCTGTGGGAAATGCTGCAGCACTTGAAAGAAGAACAAGATGATGATTGGTTGCACAAATGATCCAAAGCGTGTGTATTACACTAAGCTTTAGATTCGATTCGCTCCCACCAATCTTAGAGTATTGGATGCAATAGGGTTCTTGGCGAATCCCCTTCAGGATACTTTGGATTCCTTGAAGTGGTTTGCACACACACTTCAAGCTTATCCAGCAATGATATGTTATAGAAAAATGTTTTCTCACTAACTCTTATGCACTAGAGAAGGAAAAGAATGGTTTAGTTAATGATAATGGAGGGATAGCACAATGTTTTCTCATATGTACGGACGGTACGGACCGTATGTACGGACTGTACGAACAATTTTATTTTATTTTTTGCGCTTTTTTTTATCCTCTTTTCCAAATCATTACCAAATTGGTTAATGATATGCAACTAAGTGGTTAATACAATTCACTAACTGGTTAATAGACTACTTTGATGTCAAGTTTTACTTGTATCCATTAACCACTTCCAACATTGTATTAACCACTAATATCAACTTTGTTAACCAAGTGTCATTTACCCACCTTTAATAATTCTTTCATAAATCATTACAAAACTGGTTAATGTTGTGCAACTAAGTTGTTAATACAGTTTACTAACTTGTTAATGGCTACTCTGATGTCACAAGTTGCACTTGGACCAATAACCACACTTTCAACACTATGTTAACCAGTAATATCAATCTAGTTAACCAAGTGTCATTCACCACTTTTAATAACACTTTCACAAATCATTATAAAAGTGGTTAATGTTGTGCAACTAAGTGGTTACTACAGTTTACTAACTAGTTAATGGTTATTCTGATGCCACAAGTTATACTTGTACCCATTAACCATTTCTAACACTGTATTAATTACTAATATCAACTCTGTTAACAAAAAAAATTCTTTAAAAAAATAAAAATAAAATTATTTGTCTAAAAATAAACCTATACAGACATACGGTATCGTCCGTACAGGAGTCGGTTTTTGTTGTAAAAAAACATTACTGTATCTTTATTAGTGTTGCGTAGAGTTAGAAACATTTGAGAGATCGAAAATATGTCTTCTTGTGCGAATAAATTTCTGGGAACGAAGCATGAAATAATTTTATTTTTTATAAGCTAGTGTTTTTTTTTATTTTTATATAAGAAGTACATTCATTTTATATTATGTAGCAATAGCATATGGTATTCTCCGTATGTCATCATCTTTCTGGTAGGGCCGTTCAATCACTACCCGCCATCCCCCCAGAATGTTCTTGAGCAAAGTTATTGGCTTTACAATATGTTCAAATGAAAATGCAAGGACGAGAATAAAAGGGAAAAGGTATGGAGTTAATGTTTACCAAACAAATATTAATTACCTAAAACTCTTTTTTTTTCCCTTCTATAAATCTCTTTTACATGAGGAATTTCTTTTACTCGTTTTCTTAATATATACAAATTAACGGATCATATGACCATATTTCCATATCGCAATTAAGTCACCATCATGACATTGATGGGGTGTAGAATGTGAGCCGCAACAAAATATGTTGATGCTGCATGTAAAGATATTAATGTGGGTGCAATTTGCATATGCAGGTACGTTAGTGCTTGCTTGCTAACGTAGAATTGAAGATAACTTGTTCAAGTAATTGGCAGATCTTTCTTTTCTATATATTCGAAGAAGAAAACGATAACAAATAAACTAGGACCAACTAGCCTGCATTGGTAAGGGAAAATATATAGACTAGTCACTTCATCTCGTGCCTCTCCTTGGCTTATACAACGCAAGGGTTGAAGTAATTCACAAGTAAATTTGTAGCCGATGGTGGAACTAGCCTAATTTGAATGAAGGGGCTAAATATGAAGAATAATTTTTTTTAATAGGCAAAATAAGCTTCATTACAATAAAAGAGCAATAAAAGTGTTAAAAGTTTATACATAAATAGTAATTAGGAAAAAAATAACAAAATTCCTATTTTAACAAAACTAGCAGCCTAACTCAATTTACTAATCACTAACTTTTAGACCCCGCAACTTTTCAAATCAGGAGATCATGTTATGACTTGGGACTCATCCCTTGGCCAAAATTTGTATTTGTTCGTTGTAATATACTACCTCCGGTCCCTATTATAAGAAAATTTTTTGGTGTATTTTTTGGTCCTAATTATAAGAAAAAGAAACTTATTTCAAAATACATTAATTGCTAGAATTCTTTTTATACCCCTATTTAATGTGAGATATATTATACTAGAAAGTCACATAGTATGTATAAAACATTTAATTTGCTAGGGGTATTCTTGGGATAACATATCAATTTTATAACATTAAGTAAACTCCCTGGTCTTTGTGATTTTTGTAATTTTTTCTTCTATTAGGGACCAAAGGTAGTATTTTTTATGGGCTAAAATAACTTATTTACATACAAAATCTATAATATTTTACTTTTTTGGGGTTAGCCATAACTACCGCATGGCTCCAAGAGGAGCCACCCCTGTATGTAGTTGGAATTAGAGAGAATACAAATCGAGACTGATTTTTGATTGAACTATGAAACAATACCAGAGTTACAACCAAGAGAAACAGAAAGTAAATATGGAATACTATTCCATTTCGAGAACAAGACTATGCAAAGGGAATGATAACATAAAGGAAAATCAGAATGATCAGAATTCTCAGAAGAGAAGGAGAGAACAGAATCCAAGGCAAAGAGAAGGAGATCTTTCTCAATTTCAGCATATCCTTCTCATTCCATATTCACCCTTTTTATGTGACAAAATCATTATAGATTTTGTTAGGCTTTCTCTCTACAACTCCTTCTTGCTTCCTTAATTCTAGCATTTTGTGCCATCTGTCCAATATTCCTAACTGACTCAGTTGCCCCCATAATTGTGACGTCATTTTCATTTCCAGTCATAACATTACTCCCCCATTAAAAGCAACCTTGCCCTCAAGGTTGAGAGATGGGTAAGTAGCTTTTAGGGGATCCCAATCCTCTCAAGTAGCATCCTCCCTAGCAAAGCCCTCCCACTGAACCAACACCTGTTGCACTTGTTGACCCTGTCTTAGGACCAATCTAGATTGTAAGATGGCTTCATGAGTAACAATAGGGCCTTGTGTCCCTATTGAATAAAGGTAGTGGAATGTATGGGGCAATGTGATTACGTACCCTGACACAGTTTCAATAAAGAAACATGGAAACAAGATGAATCTTGGTCGTGGAAGGCAACTGTAGCTTGCATGCAACTGAACCAATTCTTTCAAGCACTTGAAATGGACCAAAATATTTGAAACCAAATTTTTGATTTTTTAGCAAGGCAACTGAATATTGCCTATAAGGCTGAAGCTTGACTAAGACCATACCACCAACATTGAATTCTAAAAACCTCCTTTTCTTATCAGTAATTTTTTTCATAAATTGTTGAGCCTCGAAAGATGAAGTTTCAATTGGGTCAAGATTACATCTCTCTCGGTGAGTAGCTCCTGTAGAGAGGGTGGATCTGAGGAAGCAATAACATATTTAACCAAGGAAGGAGAGTCTCTACCATAGACTGCCTTAAAAGGAGTCATACCAATGTTACTATGATGAGATGTATTGTACCAAAATCTTCCCAAGATAAAAATTTGACCCAATGTTGAGGTGTCTCTGCGGTAAAAGACAAAGGTAAAGTTCCAAACATTTATTAAGAGCTTCTGACTGACCATCAGATTGTGGACGATAAGAGGAACTCATGTTTAAGGAAGTGTCACTGAGTTTAAAGAGCTACTGCTAGAATTTGCTCAGAAAAGCTTTGTCTCTGTCTGAAACAATACTTTTAGGAAACCCATGTAGTTTCACAATGGAGTGCATAAAAGCATGAGCTACTGATGACTATATTTAGACAATCTGTCAATAATCACCATAATAACAATGTATCCTTGTGAGGAAGAGAATCCAGTAATAAAATCCATGGCCACATCATCCCAAATTTGGGAAGGAATGGGTAGGGATTAGAGCAGTCCAGTAAGAATGATAGTAACTGATGTGGCCTACTAATAGATGAGACATTGAGACACAAATGCAACGTTGTCCATGTGCATAGATGGCCAAAAAAAAATTGTGCAGCAATTCGGATTTTGTTCTATTGATGCCTGCATGACCATTAATAGGTGAAGAGTGGAATTCTTGCAAAATGGCATCGATAAGTGCAGGCTGCGATGACACAACCAATCTATTCCTCCAAAATGGATGATCACGCCTGACATTGTAATTAAGATCAGGTGGAACACTTTGCAAACATTGACCCTTAAAAGTGGACAGAACTGGGTCCTCCATAAAGGCATAGTGAATTTGCTGTAGGAATGAATGTTAAGGACAAGAAACAACCATCATGAATGATATGGAAAGGCTTATACTCAATGGTGAAATTGTAACCCATAAATTTGTGGAGCTAGACTTGTTCTGGGTTTGGTTTGCCTGCTCAGTTAGAGCCTTCAAGCTCTTTTGATCAGTCCTAATAATGAACTGATGATCAATTAGATAATTCTTAAATTTACAGATAGCTTCACTGATTGCATAAAGTTCCCTCACATAAGCTGATTGCTTTTGCAACATTGGACTAAGCTTTTTGGAGAGAAAAAAAGCAACGGGGTGCTTGGCCTGACTTAACACAACTCCAATTCCTGATCCAGAAGCATTTGTTTCTAAAATAAAAGGTTAGGAAAAATCTAGAAGAGCTAAAACTGGAGCAACAGTAATGGCCTGCTTCAGGTTATTAAAAATTAAAAACTAGTGTAGCATGATCATCCCAAAGAAAAGCATTCTTCTTTAGTAAATTAGTCAAAATCAAGGCAATTGTAGCAGACCCCTTGATGAATCGACGATATTTCCACATAAGGCTAAGGAACTCTCTTAATTGTTTCAGATTGGTGGGAGTATGGCAATCCAGGACAACTTGTATTTTAGTACCATCCATTTCCTCAGCTGCACCAGAAATTGTGTGGTGCAAGTAATCAATCTTGGTGAGCCCGAAACTGCATTTGGAAAGTTTAGCAACCAAGGAATGATATCTCAACAGGCCAAGGACTTCTTCCAAATGAATCAAATGAGCTGACCAAGATGGGCTATACACTAAGATGTCATCAAAAAAGACCAACACTGATTTTCTCAACTGATGTTTAAAGACTTGATTCATGAGATTTTGGAAAGAAGCAGGGGCATTAGTAAGCCCAAAAGGCATGACAAGCCACTTATATAAGCCTTGGTGAGTTCTAAAGGCAGTTTTGTGTCTATCTTCAGGCCTAACCAGAATCTGGTGGTAACCTGAGAGTAAATCAAGTTTGAAAAAATGGGTGGCAATAAAGAGTTCATTTAATAACTCATCAACCGTAGGGATAGGAAAACTATCCTTAATTGTAACAGCATTTAGGGCTCGGTAATCAGTGCAAAATCTCAATGTGCCATCTTTCTTCTTAACCAATAGGACAGGAGAGGAAAATGGATTAGAACTCGGTTGAAGGATACCTTGGTGAAGTATTTCTTGAATCATTTTTTTCAATATGAGTTTTTTTACTGTGAGGGTATCTGTAGGGTTGAACCTTTACTGGGTTACTACCATCCAAGAGTCGAATGGCATGATCATGAAACCTGGATGGCAAACCCAAAGGAGGAGCAAACATATCAATATACTTAAGTAACAAGCCCTATATGGTAAGGTCTAAATCAGGGGGAATTTCCACAGAAGCAGGTGCAACAACAAGTGAACATTGGGATTGGAGGGCAAAGGATTCAACAATGGAATTAGTGTGAGACAATCGTTTAATATGATGATACGTGCATCCTTAGGAGAAAGGGGTGGATCACCATATAATGTAATAAAATCATTGCCAAGGTAAAATTTGATGGAGAGAACACTGTAATTAGCAATATGTGGACCCAAGGTTGTTGACAAGTGACTCCAAACACAAGAGGGGGGTGAATTGTGTGTGAACGGTGCTTTCAAAAACTTTTGGAGAAATAAGTGTTAATTATGAGTTGCGGAAATATTAATGTGAAATAGATAAATCACTTGAAGAATAAATTGCAAACGAGTTAAAAATAAAGTAAATAGTAAGATATAAATAACAATAAAATAAAGTACAGAAATTTAATTGAATAAAAGTAGATAGATAAGGAGTAAAAAGCACACAACAAATTATCCAGTGTTCGCCACCTAACACCCTGTGGCCTACGTCCCCGTCCCCAAAGCAAACCACTATGGGATTTTCACTAAGACACTAGCTTTTAAATCAGTTCACTAGAAACCTTTACAACTCTAAACTGTAGCAATACGCTCAAGAGATATCACCTCTCTATGAACACCTTGGGATTCCTACCCAAAAATAAATGATTTTCACAAATAAAATGAGACGAAAGATACACTCAATAGTGCAGATATAACAAATTGAAGCTCAAATAATACAACTCAAATTTTCTAGAACAAAAAGAATCTCTAAAATTGTGCTCAAATAAGTGTGAGTGATGAAAAATATTTGTGAGTTTTTGGCACAAAAATTAAGCACTGCGTTGTTGTTTTAAAACAAAGCTCACGAAATGTGTTTATATAGGCAATGGAGGAGCGTCACTTTAAGAAGATTTGTCAGTTGAGGATTTGCGTTCTGGCGAGGGATCTGTCCGTTGGAATTTGTCTGTTGCGTTGAACATGAAAGAATTGAAAACACGGAGGCGGCTCGGCATCGACCTCACGAAGGCGGCTCGGCCACGACCTCACGAAGGCGGCTCGGCGACGACCTCGCCACCGGCTCGACAGGCGACCTCGACAAAGCTCGGCATCGACCTCACGAGCGGCTCGGCAAAGACCTCGGCACCACGACCTCGATGCAGCGACCTCATCGGCTCGACCACGGATCATCATTTCGACGCGCGCCAAGAGCTCACCACCCGACCTCGGTACAAGACCTCATAAGCTCGACACGCGACCTCGGTACGTGACCTCATCAGCTCGACACGCGACTTCCTCCTCAGTTCGACATACGACTTCCTCAGAGCTCGACACGCGACTTCCTCCTCAGCTCGACATCAGGCTTCCTCATTTCGACATCCAACCACGAGATATGCATGTCAAAATATTTTGTGCGTGTGTGATTTAATTTTAATTGAGAGCTTTTTATTACTACTTACAAATTGTCTTAATAAAGATAAATAAATACCCAGAACCCAAAGACTTGAGAAACAATCATTCTTGATACGCGTCTTGGTATTCTTTTCCACTTTTTGCACGGTTGACTATTTGCAAGACTCCCTTTTGTCAATCATCAAAATCATCCTGTCAAGGCATGTATTCACAAAGGTATCTAACCAAGGGGATCCCAACACCAAATCAACACCAGTCAGAGGCAATAAATAAATGTGTAAGGTGAGAATATGACCTTGTATATGGACCTGAAGCTTGCTGATATAACTAGCAACATCTAATGTTTGACCATTGTCCACCAAAACATTGAACTGCTTAGCCGGCTCAATAGGTAGTTTCAAGAAATTAACAATTCGAGGCTGCAAGAAATTATCTGAACTGTCATTGTCTAGTAGAATCTGCACAAGTTTGCCTTGAATTGTACCTTGGAATCATAAAATGCCCACGCCAGATGAGCCCTTCAAAGCATTAAAGGACAAGTGATGGTCATTTTCAACCTGTTCCACATCATTGTTAATGGAGTCCACTATGTCATGTGGTTCAGGTTCAGTAAGATTGTCGAAGCAGTAGATACAAGAGAAATTTGGGCATCTATGAGAGAAAGAGAATTTTTCATCACAAGTATAGTAAAATCTCTTCTCCCTTCTAAGTTGCATTTCTACAAGAGAAATTCTCTTGACATTTGAGTTGCAGTTCGGTGGTGGTAAGGCTTTTGTGGTTGGGGTGGGAAGCAGTGGAGGCAAGGTTGAAGGGCGTTTATACATGGAGGACTAAGAAGAGTAAGATTTAGTAAGGTTTGCAGAAGGAAATGGTTTAGGCTTGGTGAAATATTTCTCCTCAAAGAGCATGGCAAGAGCAAAAGCTTTGGACAAGGTAAATGGACTCTAGGATACGACATCCTGTTTGATCTCAGGTTTCACCCCGCTCAGAAAGCAATCCAAGAATGCCTCAGGGCTAAGGTCGTGCACTGTTAGCTAGAGTAGTGAATTACAGGTAATAATCAGTGACTGAATCAGTTTGAGTTAGCTTATAGAGAGTGGCTCGAGGGGACTCATAAGGAGAAGGACCAAACTCGAGTTCTAGGGCTCTGGTAAAGGCCACCCATGATTGAAAAGGGTTGTTGCTATGTGTACCGCAGCAATTGTCAACCGATGTGGATCAAGAGTTGAATAATAGTTAAAAAAAAATGCTCAATTTTAAAGATCCAATGAAGAACATCTGAACCATCAAATCTAGGGAAATCGAGCTTAACATTGGGAACCTGAAATGGTTGTGTGGAACCATTGGAAGAAGATGAGTGTGAGCCACAGGTCAGAGCTGAGCCAAGTTACAGGGAACCTAGGTGAGCTTCAACCTGATATAAACGGTCCAGATCATTGGCACGATGCTAGAGATACTTGGCGTGGCAAAAACCAGCGTCATCTATTATCTTCTTCAAATTGGCATTCATAACAGTGATAGTAGCTTGTAGTTTCTTCTAGCGAGTATTATCACCCACCGTGGATAGATGAAAACGCCAATGTAAGGGTTGAAGTAAATCATAAGTGCATTTGTAGCTGAAATTAGAGAGAATGCAAATCGAGATTAGTTTTCGATTGAACTCAATGAAACAGTACCTGAGTTGCAACCAAGAAAAACAAAAAGTAAATATGGAATACTATTTCATTTCATCAACAAGACTATGCAAAAGGAATGATAACATAAAGGGAAATCTGAATGATCAGAATTTTCTGAAGAGAAGGAGAGAACAGAATCCAAGGCAAAGAGGAGGAGATCTTTCTCAATTTCAACATATCCTACTTATTCCATATGCACCCTTTTTATGTGACAAAATCATCATAGATTCTGTTAGCCTTCTCTCTCTACAGCTCCTTCTTGCTTCCTTAATTCCAACATCTCGTGTCATCCGTCCAATATTCCCAATTGACTTGGTTGCCCCTCACAATTGTGACCTCATTTTCATTTCCAATCATAACATACAACATCTTGTCAAGCTTCACTCCCTTTCTTGACATTGTCTCTCATGAGACGGTTTGCATTCAAATCAACGTTAAACTGCTTTTTGAAACATATATCGTCGGATCAAATTAGACGACTCTAAAAAACTAGGTCACGCAGTTACAACAGGTAATCAATTTCCCTCTCACAGCTACACTTACATTTTACACTATTGTCGCCCATCCTTTTTATAAAATGCATAATTCAATTTTCATCAATATTAATTGTTCAGTTCTTTTTATGCCCTTATTTACTTGTGAAAAGAAACTCACATTTCTCATGAAAAAAGATATAAACACATCAATTTAATACAAAATATAATTTTGGAATAAATTTTAAATTATATCATTATTAATTAAAATTAATTCATTTCAATGTATTTTTTTGGTATTGATGATTTTAGTCTTTTATTTCTTATAATCAAGGATACCATCTGGTGCTAGTATTGGTACTAGAAAAGAAAAATGAAACAGTCCCGTTATTTGAACACTAATTTGAAACACTTAAATTCAACAATAGTTCATATGTGTAGTTAATGAAGTGTTAGATTTAGTTAATGGATATATCAGGTGTCGCAACTTGTTAACCATTTACTGAACTTCGTTAACTACGAATTTGAACATTATTAACCACGATTTTCGGGTGTTCAAATCTACATGTAGTTCAATACCTGAAAACCGAGGTTATTAACGTTCAAATTTGTGGTTGATTAATAAAGTTCAATTGATTGTTAATGAGTTGTGACACATGATATAATTATTAATCAAATCCAACGCTATAAATTGCATTAACCATTTAAAAATTACTTGCGTTTGATTTCAATCGTAACGTACTTGCGTTTGAATACAATTTCTCAAATGCAATCCTATGCAATAGTCCGAACCCGAAGATAACGAACCGGGATTAAATACAGTCGATGGTTGATGCGGTCAGTGCGGTCACAACAATATAAACCATTGGATCTATTTTTCACACACTTTCAACTCTGGATTGTTTTGTCCAAAAAAATGAGAAAAAATACAAGATAGATACATCTGACTCGACAGAATCGCAATCCAAGATAACGACGAGCTGCGAGTGCAAGAAGTTGAGTATTGCTGTGGCGTGTTGACGAACATCTGGCAACAGTACCTCCAATCCAATCCACGACTTAATGATGTTGAGTGCCATGCTCTGACACCAAAAGACTTAAACCAATTACGTCTCCCTTTTCGGTGTAGAAATTACGTCTCCTTCGCTTTCCTCAAAAGTTATTCTTATAAAGTTTTATGATGTTTGTTTAATTGTTTTTAAAAAATACAATCTAGGAAAATCAAATTTCTAATTATTTTTTTAAAAAATTACTTTGATTAGTTTTTAAGAAGTTTATAGTTATTTTGTCAAAAAAAAGGTTATAATTATATGTTGGTGTTGGGACTTTTAGTCCCACATCGGGTAAAATAGTAAAGAGGAGTGAATCTCTTTGTTATAAAAAGAGGCTTGGGCCTTGGTTTTATGTACACCATTCAAAAGCTTGTCTAGCAACTTTTGTCTCTAGATAAATTCCTCTCTTTGTTTTAGAATTTAATAGAATTCTTAGTATCTTTATGTGGTTGCGACAAATTTGAACCTCCACATCAGAAAAGAATTTATTAGGAATATTTCTTGTAAAGGAGAGGTGTGAGGAATAAGTTTTGCTAGTGGGGAAGCTTTGTGGGTGTCTTGAGTGCAGAGAGAAAATTGTGTAGTTGTAATAATTTTCTACATAGTGGATTTTTCTCTGGTCTTTGGTGGTTTTTCTCAGGGTTTAGGAGTTTTCCACGTTAAATTTTTGTGTTGTTATTATTTCTCTATTTTATTTTTCCAATTTTCCACAAGTGCAGTTTCTGGGGAAGAGAATTGAAGAGCCAAATTCCCAACAATTGGTATCAAGAGCACAGGTTTTGACAAAGAGGATGTCGGGAAGCAGAGTTTCAAATGCAAATGATTTGATGTAGAAATTTGTG
This sequence comes from Calophaca sinica, assembly GCA_037113605.1. Classification (NCBI taxonomy): domain Eukaryota; kingdom Viridiplantae; phylum Streptophyta; class Magnoliopsida; order Fabales; family Fabaceae; genus Calophaca; species Calophaca sinica. The sequence goes on from CM073737.1 coordinate 17,406,950, forward strand.
GAAAGATCAACTTTGGCTTGTGGCAAATACAAGTCAAGGATGTGTTGATTCAAGATGGTTTACACAAGGCTTTGAAGAAGCGAGGTTACTCTGAAAGTAGCGGTGATCTTTGGTAAAGCGCTAGTAAAACAAACAAAGTCGATGATGATTGGGAGGATCTGGATTTGAGAGCGTGAAGTGCAATTAAATGCATGCGACCAAAAATGTTCTTGCAAGCGTGAAGAGAGCATCCACGACAAAGGACTCAGGAAAAACTCGAGGAGTTGTATCGGACAAAGGCGTCTCAAATCGGTTGTATCTGAAGAGAAGTTTCATACGTTGCAAATGGATGAAGGTACTACTATTTCGGATCATTTAAGTATTCTCAATGGCATTGTTTCGAGCTTGAATCTATTGGAGTTAAAATTGATGATGAGGATCGTGCCTTAAGGCCGATCGTGTCTCTTCCAAGGTCCTATGAGCACATGAAGCCGCTTATTAATTCATGGGCATGGTAAGGAGAAAATAATTTTCTCGGAGGTTACTAGTAAGCTTCTTTCGAAGAGAGAGACTTGGTGGGAGTAACAATCCACATGAAAGTTACGCATTGGTAGCTCGTGGTGGAAGAAGAAGAACTCCATAAAGAATGTCTGTTGGGGATGTGGGCAGTCTGGCCACATCAAGAAGAATTGTAAAGGTAGAATAGGTTCGGCAAAAAGCTCTGTGTCAGCAAGTGGAGATGCTGATAATGAGGCTAACATTATCTCCGATCTTGATGTCTTTTGAAAGAAGGACATGTATATCCTTATGGCATGGGTCCCAAAGTTGTCATGATAAAGGATATTAAATGTTAGCGGGACCACATTTTGCACACGGACATTGGTTGACATTTTTTTTTATAAATGAAGGAAGGGAGCCTCGTTAAAACCTTCTGATGTAAAACCCTCCTTAGGGAAAAAACACCTAGAAGGAAAAAGAGTACTCCCCCCTGTTGTTATTAAAAAAGAGAAAAAAGAAGTGACAAAGAGTTCCTGGGGGGACTAGGCCAAAACCCAAGAGCGGAGCGAAAAAGCAAACAAAACAATCCAGAAGGACATCAAATAATCTAGGGAACGACAACCTAGCCCAAAAGAGACTAGGAAAATCTATAGTAAGGCATGCTATTTCTATTTCTAAAAAAGTCATCAGAGATGAAGGTCGGAATGGTATTCCACCAAACAGTACCGCTGACATGAGTACCATGAGAGGCGAGCTTGTCAGCACAGGAGTTTCCATCTCTGTAAATGTGAGAGAAAATGAAAGCCATATGTCTAGTAAGAGCAATACAATTGGACCACACTGCTTTACGAGCTTCCAAGGCACAATAGAAGCTGTTTGTAAAGGCAGCAATAACTAGGTAAGTCACAATCTAACTATAAACGCCGTGACCCCTTTTAAAGGCGATCTCAATAGCAATCATTGCACCAAAGCTCACTTTGAAGAGCATTACAGATGCCAAGGTTAGTAGAAAAGCACCAAGAACAAAGAAGATTAGATCCTCTGAAAATACCCCACAGATGCTGGGCCTGGACAACCCTTATTGCCCCATCGTTGTTGCACTTAATCATATTATAGGTGGGAGGAATCCAGATAACTTCTTTGATATTACGGCCACTACCAGGGCGACCCTCCACTTTAAAAGTCTTTAAGATTGTAAACTCGCAGATAGAAGAGGACATTTTCCCGGCTAGAATTCCCAAAGAAGAGAGACGTTACTTAGGATCAAATTGATGGCGATTGAGGGGAATGAGCTTGTTGTCAAACCGCAGTTTATTTCTACAATGCCAAACTGCCCGTAAAATATTGATGATAGAAGCAATAACGACATCCAAAACTTGAGTGCTCCAACCTTTATTACGAGATAGAGAGGGTGGATCGGGGAGAGGAGCGATCCACGTAACTATAAAGAACCGAACTAAGCCAATTCCAGAGGTAAGAAGCAAAAGGGAAATCCAAAAACAAGTGGCGGGAAGTTTCAGAGAATTCCCACAAAGAGAACAAAGCGAAACCACAATAATACCTCTATTCTGCGAGGTTGTCATCGGTGAGGATTTTGTCATGAATAAGTCTCCAAAGAACAAAGGATTTAGAAGGAGGAACACAATTTCTCCAAATTAGACTAGCCCAAGGAGCATGTTGACCTGGAGGTTCATGAAACAAGAAGGCATCCTTAAAAGATAAAATACCAGAGTCATTAGCACCCCAACAGAAACATCCAACCCATGATCGAAGTAATATGATCCGCTTTGATCTCGGCCAGGATATTAGGAAAGTGAGAGCGGAGATCAGTGAGGATACACCAGGAGCCATTATGAATGAAGTCGCTAACCTTAGCCTTGAACCTATGGTGCAAAGAAGGATCAATTCCCATAATATCAACTATGGGTCTAGACAACCAAGTATCCGTCCAAAAGTTGATGTTAGAACCGTCTCCAAGCTGCCAAATAGAATTATCAACAATAATGGGCAGGTTAGGCTTGATACCAGACCAAATAGAGGAAGAGACATGGTATCTAACAGGAGAGTTATTTTTGAGAACTCGGGCTCTCAGGAAGTTGGCCCATTGCAAGTCTGAGGTTCTAAACTCCCAGGCCAGCTTAAGCAAGCCCGCTTGGTTAATAGAGCTAATAGGGCGGACCCCCAAACCTCCTTCAATAGTAGGAGAGCAAACTTTCTTCCAAGCAACAGTGACATATTTCCGAGACAAAACATCCCCAGACCAAATAAAATTCCTAATCCACTGATCCAAAAAGGTGAGGAGATTTTTAGGCCAGGCATAAATATGAAAGCTATAAACCAGCATGCCAAGAATGACTGACTTAACGGTTGAACCACGCCCATAATAGAGAGCAGAGAGCCTTTCCAAGAAGATAAATTGGCCTTAATACGATCCATGATAGGAAGCGGATGAACACGCTTAGGAGAACCCTGAAGAGAGGAACACCTAAATAGATGAAGGGCGAGAGCCAGCAGAGAACCCCAACAAGCTCGAAATAAATCTCATGCGGTGAGAGATCTTTGCAAGAGTAGAATTTAGATTTTTCTGAACTAATAACACTTGCCCAGCTTGACCTCATAATCCTCAAAAAGCTTCAACAAATTAGTAAAATTCTTTTGGGTAGCCCGGCAGAAAATCATAATATCATCAGCATATAGCACATGACTAGGCACTCTGTAGTTCCTGGGGCCTGACATTAACTGTAAATTGTCATCTTCAACAAGTTTGGAAATGCCCCTACTAAGCACATCCTCAGCTATGCAAAACAGAAGAGGAGATAAAGGATCACCCTGACGAACACCTCTTTTGCAACTAAAGAAACCAGCAGGATGACCATTAATAGAAATAGAAAGCTTAGCCGAATGAAGAATTAAATTAATCCAACCACAGAATTTGTCACTGAAACCAAAAGCACGAAGAACCTAGATTAAGAATTTCCAATCAATAGTATCAAAGGCTTTTTTGATGTCAACCTTCAAAGCAACTTGACCACCAAAGGATTTATTCTTAAGAAGATTAATAGCTTCAGAGGCAGTGCAAATGCAATCAGAGATATTCCTTCCCTTTATGAAGCCACGCTGATTGTGAGAAATGATCTTAGGGGCCACCACCGCAAGCCTGTCAGCAATAACTTTAGTGATGATTTTAAATTGAAAATTAGCTAAAGCAATAGGCCGAAACTGATCTAACCGCTCCGCCCCATCCACCTTTGGAATCAAAACAACAAGATTAGAGTTCAAATTGGGAAGCAACCACCCCTGCCTGAAAAACTGAAGAACAGCAGAATAAACATCGTGAGAAATAATATCCCAATAAGTGTGATAAAAGTGACCACCATACCCATCAGGACCAGGAGCACTGTCCCCACTTAAAGAGAAAACAGCCTGCTTCACTTCCTCAAAGGAAGGCACTCTAGTGAGCATGTAATTATCATCATCAGTCACAGAATGAGGAATAACACGATCAATTAGGCCATTAGACTGACAAGAATTCCCAGAATCAAAAAGATTACTGTAATAATTAACAACGTGTGCTTCAATGTCCGAAGGGTCAGTGAGAAGGACATCACCATTTTTAATAACTGAGATTTGATTGGTGACACTTTTAATTTTGGCTATTCTATGGAAGAATGCCGTATTTCTGTCACCATGCAAATGCCAATTTAAACGAGCTTTTTCCCGCAAAAAATCTTCTTCATAATTCAAAGCCTCCTGCAATTTAAATTGAGCAGCCTTCTCTTGTAAAAATAAATCATCAGAGCCACCAGAGTTGCTAATATTGGCTTTCACCACATCTAACTCAGCAATAGCATTGGAAACATTTAAATGAACATTGCCAAACTCATCTTTATTCCAGGCCTTAAGTTTGGATTTCAAAATTTTCAATTTATGGGCAAGGACAAACATGGGACAACCAGTCACCTCAGTATTCCAAGCCTCCTTAACGACATTAATACAATTCTGATGTCTAGACCACATTTTCAAAAATTTGAAAGAAGAAGCAAAATTATTGACCGACTTCTTCATACTAAGAAGGATGGGGAAGTGATCAGATTTATTCCTAGTAAGAGTGCAACAATCAACACTGCTCCAAGCATCCACCCAATCATTATTACAGAAAGCTCTATCAAGTCTCTTAGCAACATAAGAACTACCCAACCTACCGTTGGACCAGGTAAATTGAGATCCTCGAGTAGGCAAATGAACAAGGTGGTCTAAGTCAGTCCAAGCTCTAAAATCATCACAAGCTATTTGAGAAGACATACCTCTACCATAATACTCATGAGATCCCAAAACAACATTAAAATCTCCAAGCAAACACCAAGGACCAGAGTGAGCAGTCTGAACATCATGCAACTCCGCCCAAAGTTGTCTTCTCAGGATGTAAGACGTAGAGGCATAAACAGCAGCAACATTTAAAATCATACCAGCATGGTTGAGAGAGAAGCAGACATGTTGCCTGGCTTTTTTAATAACAACAGGAGAGTAATTATTTAAACAAAAACACCATAAACTAGGGGCTAAAATACCTCTATCGTTCTCAGCAAAAAGCTTCATGTTAATGGAGCGAAGAAAACCAGCTGGAACCTGCTGAAAAGAGATCCAGGGTTCAGCAATAAGCAAAATATCAGGCTTGTGCATAATACACAAGTTCTTAAGAGCCAATCTGGTGTCTGGGTTTCCCATACCCCTGACGTTCCAGTATAGCAACTTTAACATTTAGGAGGTTGCTGGAGCACACCCTTGGAACGGGTTCTGTATCCAGCACTACGCTGAATCTGAAGTTGTTTCTTTCGCATCTTTTTTTTCTGAAATTTGGACAGGACCTCAGTGAAGGATGTTGCAGCATCACCTGCAGCATCAGTAGCCTGTCTAGTTGCACTCGGTTCAACCAAGTATTTGGAAGCATCAGGTTCAGTCACATTAGAGTAGCTGTCTTCGACAAAATCAGTCTCACTATCAGAGGAATCATCTGCCGAATCTCCCCAAAGACGACTTGCAATCTTCATATCCTGGACCACAATTGCATTGCAATGATCTAGAGGGGCTGCAATGACATTCTCAGCCATAGAGTTCTCGATGGTTTGGAAAGAATCCGGAACTATAGAGTCAATTTCTGCTGAGACCAAACGGGTGACACTAGGAGAGCATAAATCCGCAGTTTTACACAAACTGTCATTGCTGGTAGCTGCGGGATTGCAAGGAAGCTGCTGCAATTTATCTTTTTCCTGCATCACCTGACCTGCCACATGAGCATTAAGATTATTTAAATTGGGATCATTCCTAACCTGATCATGAACCATTCCTCCCTCATCAACGTAGCCTAGGAGCGGATTTCCTCCCTCATCAACGTAGCCTAGGAGCGGGCATTGGTTGACATTGGTGCAGGGTGTGTGGTGAAATTTATGTTGATGGCTGATTAACTTCCATGAGAGTCAAATATGGGAGTTGCACCATAGTTTTTCAGCAATGTTATATTTCGACATGTGCCGAGTTTAAATGCTTGGGATGGCTAGTTCTGAGTGATTATGCTTTTATGGTGGAGCATGATCACAGTTGCGATGATAGCGAAAGCTATGGGAATCTTCATCAAGGTGGAGCGTTGTGGGACCACAAAGTCACAAGGTGGAGATTGTTGGTGTTAGGACTTTTAGTCCCACATCGGGTAAAATAGTAAAGAGGAGTGAACCTCTTTTTTATAAAAGGAGACTTGGGCCTTGGTTTTATGTACACCATTCAAAAGCTTGTCTAGCAATTTTTGTCTCTAGATAAATTCCTCTCTTTGTTTTAGAATTTAATAGAATTCTTAGTATGCTATGTGGTTGCAGCTTGGGCTGAACCTCCACATCAGAAAAAGAATTTATTAGGAATATTTCTTGTAAAAGGAGAGGTGTGAGGAATAAGTTTTGCTAGTGGGGAAGCTTTGTGGGTGTGCGGGGGTGCAGAGAGAAAATTGTGTAGTTGTAATAATTTTCTACATAGTGGATTTTTCTCTGGTGCTGGTGGTTTTTTTCTCCGGGTTTAGGAGTTTTCCACGTTAAATTTTTGTGTTGTTATTATTTCTCTATTTTGTTTTTCCAATTTTCCACAAGTGCAGTTTCTGGGGAAGAGAATTTGAAGAGTCAAATTCCCAACATTATAATCATCATTCATTTTTAAATAAATAATATATTACACTTATAAACAAATGGAAATTATTTTCTACGATACGTGAAATTGTTAATAAAATAAACTATTTTTATGTAATTTAATTATTGGGTTAAATATATTTTTGTTTCCGTAAAGTAATCAAATTTTGGTCTTGATTCCTGTAAATTTTTTTCTTTGATTTTTATCACTCTAAAATATAAAAGTATTGTTTTGGTCCTTGCCATCATGTAACGTTCGATAACTACTTATGTGTCTTATAAAAAGTCACGTGATCATTCTAAGTGACACCTAATGACGCATGTAATATTATGTTAGCATAAATCTACCAGAAAATTTTTAATTTACCCCAAAATAGTTTTTTTTTTCAACGCTAAAATAAATAATAAAGATCAAAAATAGTGATTTCAGGTTTTAGAGGGATGAAAATCAAAGAAAAATATTTTATAAAACCATTTTTCTAGGATAAAAAACTATACTTTTAACTTTTGTAGGAATGAAAACAAACAAAAAAAAAATTTACAAGCACTACAACCAAAATTTTTTTTTTTACAGAAACCAACACCAAAATTCACACATTTTATACCGATGAAAAACATATTTTACCCATAATTATATTACAGTCATTTTTTTCCAAGTTTAAAAATATCTACATTCTTAATTGAGCCAATATAAAATTTTTATTAAAAAAACATGTTTTTTGGTACTCAAAAAAAAAAAAACAAATGAAAAAAAATGCTGCTGCTGCCTGCTATGATTTTTTCTTTTTCCATTTTTAATGCAACCGTGTCTCCGGCTAAATATTCGTATTCGTATGTCATATTCGCGCTACACAAACCAAGGCATGCAACCAATAATTTAATTTTAATTTTAATTTATTTTCTTCCAATCAAATCTAAATCTCCGATTTCGTCGCCGTCGCTGGCGATGGCCGCTTCCAACGACCACCGTGAAAATCCCTGGCGAGTTGCTGGAAAAAACGGCCACCGGCCTCGCCCTGCTCGGCAACGCTCTTTCACGAGAGATATTGAACACGTGGCCGCAGAAACTTTCTTGATCACTCGCCTTGCCTTCACGCTTCTTCAGTATCTCGGGTACCTTTTTCATTATTTATTTATTTAGTTCTTAATTTGCTTTCTGTGGTTATGTTGTATAGTATTCTCTCCGGCCTCATTTATAAGTAAAAAAGACATTTCTACATTCATTAAAAAATATATGTATTTGGTCTAAAATTTGGACCAGATACATATATTTTTTAATGAATGTGGAAATGTCTTTTTTGCTTATAAATGAGGCCAGAATAGTAGTAATTAGCAACACAAAGTTACCAAATTACTTTGTGCTTGTTTGGATTCCCGTTTGACACCCATAAACGTCCGCTATCAACGGCAAACGAAATTTGGCTTTTGTTTGGTTTTACGATTTCTCTGTTTTCTAAACCACATTTCCCTTCAAAACTCAGTTTCAACCGGAAGCAACATTCATGATACTTTTCATTCTTCAGTTTGCCGTTAGGGAACCAACAATCCCTTCACTTCCCATTTTACCCTGTTATTCACCACCAACATCTTTCTTTGTTCATTTGCGCATTGTTTTCCCTGTTTAAAGCGCGAGTTCTCTTCACTCTCACTTTATGTTCTCTCTCCTGCCTTTATTTTGTTTCCATGCTTCTGGACTTTTCTATAATTGCTATTTTATTTATTCTTTTAACATGTTCAGTGGCTTACTACAGAAGCCACTTCCGCACCATTGAATGAAATATTTTATTTTATTTTTCATGGATAACCTATATATATATAATATAATATAATTATATATAATAAATAGTTGTAAATGTATAATTAAATATTTACAATAAATAATTACATATATAATAACAATAATTAATAAAAATAATTCCATAAAAATAATTAATAAAAACGTTAGTATTTTTTTCTGGATTTGTAGCTTTGTAGTTAATAGTGGAGTTATTTTTTTTCCCATTTCGGCTCCAAAATCTTGATATTTGTAATATTAATATTACATTATAAAACTCATACCCTTTTTGGTAATTACATATTTAAAAGTACTTTTGATTAATATTATCCAAACAAATTTTATTTTGTCAAATGTTCGTTTGCGAAAAAAGTATCCAAACAGAAATCACGTTAAAATAAACTCATTTTTAACCAAATGTCCGTTTGTATAATGAAGTTGAATCAAACGTCCGTTTGCAAACTTTAATCCAAACGGGCTATTTGAAGTTTGAAAATTTTACTTTTATTTTTTATTTTTTTTGAAAAATAGTTTTTTTTGGATAAATTGCTAAATTGGTAGTTACTGAGTACTGTCATAAATGCAGTCTAAGTGTGAGTTTAGATGTGCAAAGAGTTTTTTATTTTTATAAGAAAAATATTTTCCCGAAACAATTGTTTCTTAAATCTTAAATATGTACTAATATAAGTTGAGCAGCGTTTGGATACGGTGGCGGAGCTATCCTTTTTCTACGAAGGGGCTAAATATAAAGAGTAACTTTTTTATAGACAAAATGAATTACTAATTTTTTTTTAGTAATAAACTACTACTCCGGTCTGAAATATAAGCAATCTAAGTTTTTTTTAGTGTAAGTACTTTATCTGATAAACGTGTTCTATTACTACATTGGGGTAACGACCTGAGTATTTTTTGGGGTAGCGAAATTTCATATTACTACGTTGATCTTTAGTAAATTTTTTTTTTTTTTGGATAGCAATGGCTACCCCATTGATACACTATCATCCACCCCTGTTTGGATAGACACTTCAGCTTATGCAATAATGAAATTTTGGTGATTTATCATGGTTCTTTCTACAATCAAAGGAGAAATTAGGTAAACTCCCACATAAACCCTATATAATCTATATCTATAAGCTATCCTAGGAGCGTCTAGAGATATCATAAGTCATTTTCATAAACTCTTATAAATACTTACACACAAGTGTTTATGTCGTAAGTCCAAATAAGCTCTTCTAAGCAGCCCTAGTCATAAATTAGTATAAATTTTAGAAGCAGAAGTTTTTTTCTCATGTGCTTCAATTTTTTCGGAGGTTATTAAAACAAGGCAAATACAACCTATAGAGATAGGAAAAAACGAGTTCAAATATTTCATAATCATAAGTGTTATGCTTGAATTTGCCTGAATCCCTGCAAGAGAATGTCTGCTGTTTGAAAGTTGAATCTCCCAAAGCAGATTAAGAGAAGTATAAGAGCCTGTTTAAAAGAATATGCAGATAATAATGTTGCTTCTAGAAAGTTTTAGCATTCCTCTCAGGTCATTTGTACCAGAGTCATGGTAAAAAACTCTTTTATGCTTATAGCCATGAGAATTATTTTGTTGTGTTTTAAAATAAATTCTAATTTGTAAATTGTGGAATGTATGATTTTCTATTGAAATTTTATTCAGGGTTGGTTACCGATGGATTAAGAGATCACTTGCCCTTGGATGTTATGCCATGCTACTTATGCCTGGTTTTCTACAAGGTTTGTTGAACATAATTGTGCAGTTCTTCTTTATTGTCAGTTATCTCTAGGAATAGTAAATGTTACACTTCGTTAATTTACTTTGGCAGCTTCACCTTCATGGATCATATAGCTCATCATATATTTTCTTATGCATTTTGTTTACTTAAAATAGTCAATGATATGCACAATTATAATCTTGCTTTATTATGATCTGATTCCGCTATTGTGCATGCTGATACTTGGTTCTTCTATATTACATGCTACTGCCTCTCCTTCCACTTGTGAAGGGGTGGAAATCTTTCACACAAATTTTTAATCCAGCAACATCAATAGAAATTGTCTCTTTTGTTTCTCTCTTTAGCTTTTCTCTTTCTCTTACTATTTGCTTTCTGCAGTTGCATATTGCTATTTCTTCTCAAGCAAGGTAAAGCGAAGCATTGTTTATGGAGATCAGCCTAGAAACAGGTAAATTGAAAAACTCATAAATCTATCCTGTGATGTTGATCATTTCGTGTATTGGGTGCCCAATGTTGTTGTAAATTGTGGTTTTGCAGATTGGATCTGTATCTACCTGCTGATGTCAGCAAACCTAAGCCAGTTTTGATCTTTGTAACTGGGGGAGCATGGATTATTGGGTGAGTGGTTTGATAAATCAACGTGGTTTTATTTTATTTCATGTGTTAACTTACTCTGTATGGTGTTCATTCTTATTCAGAGCATACAATAGTCCTTCCTTTATCATGTTAAGCCTTCCCAGTTCTGCAGTGCCAGGGGCACACTGCTGCTGATTTCATGAAGATATAAATTCCATCCCAATTGATCATATGTTGCAATTTCAAATTTGGAAGACGATTTTAGGATTATATTAGGAACAATTTCTTCATCTAAGCTATAGTGCATTGATTCCTATGTTGTTGAAAATGCTAGAAACCTTTTCAAGTGGCAAGCAGTGTTGTCTGTACTCTTAGTCTTTATACTGAAAATAACGACATGTTATAGATGTTGTGTTGAAACAAACAACAGAACTCTTGGGTGTACATTGGACAACATAATTTAACTGATTATTGTTGATAGCTGCTTTAATTAAAAAGTATATTGTATACCATGCCTGGCGGTTGAAAATGAATTTTAAAAATTCAGACACTGACTCATAGGATTTGGTTGATGTAACAGTCAGTTTGAATTCTTTCTCACTTTCTCAAGCCATAAGTAATTGGTCTCAAGCACAATGACATGGCAATAATTTAGTTGCGTATATATATTTATACCCAAGTTCATCTATCTATTATCTTTTAAATATTAAATGATTTTCGTTGGATTTTGATTTAGGTATAAAGCATGGGGCTCCCTTTTAGGACTAGAGTTGGCAGAAAGAGACATTATAGTGGCATGCATTGATTACAGGTACCTGGTCTCAGTTCAAGAAGTGAAAGATTGAGTCTACAATTTAACCTTTGGTCCGACTTGCTCTATGTTTGAGGTATTCTGATGGACAAATTGGATGCCTTTTATAGTCTATTACTTTATTTTTAGGACATTGAGTCCAGTCTTTTCACAAGTTTTTCCTCACAATATTTCCTAAAATTAATCATGTTTAGAGGCATATAGCATAATTGAATTATTTGTCAATTTTTTCAAAATGTCAAAAATATTGTGCATCACCCTTAGGATAGGCTTATTAATAATATAATATCTATAATTGATATCTTTAATGTTTAATAGCTTAGAAGGTAATAAAGTTGTTCCAAATTAAACTCTTTTTTATGTACTAATTTAACTTAAAGGGTAGAAACAAACATGTTTTGTTAGATCTAATTTGCAAATTTTATGCTATATTTAGATGTTAAAACAACCGTATTATAGGATTTACCTAATGGGTCAATCTGCTGGTGCGCATATTTCATCTTGTGCCTTACTGGACCAAGCAACCAGAGAATCTGGAAAAGGAGATACTGTTTCTTGGAGCATTTCCCAGATAAAAGCTTATTTTGGTTTATCTGGAGGGTAAGACATTGTGGCTACAATCTCATGGGCATATACTGTAATATGTGGAAATGGTCAATTTTAATAATATATATCTCAGTTCTTTATGGATTGTCTAGAAAAGGTAGATGCAGTTTCTTCATAGAATTCCATGTTATCCATTATTGATGTTATTTGTGATAGAAAGACTACTCTTAAACAGAGAAAAATTTAACCCTACAGCCATTAGACCACCTGGTTGGGGAAGGCCATTTAACAAGTGTATCGATCTTATGGTTGTTAATGACGATGGTGCTGTCCATCAAGCCTAGTTTTGCAAATTGCCCCCACTAATTGTTGAGCAGCAAACTATTTAATCTATATTTAAAGTAATGGGAAAATTGGTGGAGTCTCTTCTTGATGTAATGTTTGGTCTCTTGTATATTAAAATTATCTTTTTCATTTTATTTTTTATTTTCTCAAGGCAAAGAGATTAAGAAAAACGGTGGTTTCAGGCTTGTTTTGTTTGAGCAAGTATTTTCACTGACAACTGTACTTCTGAATTATGTTCCCTGATCAATTGGTTTATATGTCAAAGGATCATCAATTAACCCTCTCCACATGTGCTCAGATACAACTTATTGGATTTAGTCGATCACTTTCACAATCGTGGCTTATATCGTTCCCTTTTTTTAAGGTATGTCCCAAAAACTGAATTTCATTACAGTTATGAGGTGTTAGATTTTTTGCCAATCCTTTTAACTGATTATCATTGTAGTATAATGGAAGGTGAACAATCTCTGAAGAAATTTTCTCCCGAAATCAAAATTCAAGATCCAAGCATAAAAAATTCCGTTCCTTTGTTGCCCCCTATAATTCTTTTCCATGGAACTGGTGATTATTCTATACCATCAATTGCCAGGTTAGTATGTAGATTTGAAATCCATTGAAGTTTTAGTGATAAACTTTTATGCTGTATGTTCATGCTACAAATAAAACCTGATGACTGTTGCATCATCAAAATTTCAAAAGCTTTAGATTGGCTGTCAATTGCCTGACACAACCATCCTCTTTATTCAACCATCCTCTTTATTCAAGCTTGGGATTGGGACTAGTTATGTAAAGATTGTCCATAAAACAAGGCATGGGTAAGGTGTGATGACAATTAGTTACTATTCAATTAAAAATAATTTTTTATTACATTGTGGGTCATCCTTTTATTTCTACACTATTTGTGTTATTTCTATGGAGTGTAGACAAAGCACCAATGTGTTATTTGTAGATGGATGCTATAATTTACTCCTATAAAAAGCTTCAATTTGATAATTTTCTTTTCTAGACTTCCAAATACTTAGGTCAAATTGTTAGCAGCATTGGCTTCGCTTATAGATACTAATAAGTGATTGTTTGCAGTGAACGGTTTGCTGATGCTCTTAAGAAGGCAGGGGCAAGAGTTGAGCTGACTCTGTATGATGGCAAAACACATACAGATTTGTTTATCCAAGTAAGTTAAAATTTATGCCAATTTTTTTTTTTTTCCTAATTTCAAATTTTTGTAAACTTTTACTTAATAATTTTAATCTCAGTTAATTCTAAATAATGTTTTTTGTACTAACCTTTAAGGCAGGGCTTCAATTGGAAAACACTATTCTCAACAATCAATATTATGATTTTTCTTTCCTTTCTTTCTTTTCACATGCACAGTTAATCTTGTTAGAGTTCAACCTTATGCTATCCTTTTGTTTTCTTTAATGTGATTCTTGTTTTCAACCATGCTGTACAGGATCCACTCCGAGGTGGTAAAGAGGACCTATTTGATCAGGTAGTTGCTATTGTGCATTCCAATGATAGTAATGCTCTTGCAAAGAATGCCACCGCACCCCCGAGAAGACTGCTTGTTCCTGAGGTTTTATTAAAGTTGGCTTGCAAGATTAGTCCCTTCTAAGATTGCAACTGTCTGGATTTTCATCTTCTATGCCTTAACTCCTCCATCTGGTATTTTATTGTATTTCTCATTCGTGAACTTCTCTGGTTTTAGTATGTATATATACCTCAGGCTCAGACTCTTCATTCATTGAGTCACCATATTTATTGGGTGGAATAGGTTGAGAAGCCGAAGTAGTTAGATGTTTTGAATTCATTAGTGTCGACTGTCAAGATCAGTAGTCCAAACAATTGAAATGCTGATGGGTTGTACTCCCTTCGTTTCAAAATAAGTGTCTTGTAAAAAATGTCTTAAAATAAATGTCGTTTTATATTTTTAATATAACATTAATTGTTTCATTTCAATCTCACCTCTTAATTAATATTATAGCATCATTCCCAAATTATTATATTTCACTATTTATTTATGATAATGGTTAATATTCAATAGTTAATTAGAATAATTTTATAAAATTGTCAATTTCTTTCAGACATTTTCGTGTTATCTTAATATTTATTTATCAGTAATTTTTTTTAATAATCTTACTCCCTCGAGACTCAATTATAATAAAAAAATAGTATTTTTTTTGTAGACTCAAATATAAGTAATTCTAATTAATTTCACTCTATTTAATGCTATTATTTCTAAAATACTCTTCATTTAATGTTTTTATGAAACAAGTTGCCTTAAAAAAATAAATGAAATCAAAAGATAGTTTGAAGAATTCACTTATTTTTTTAATTTATTATATCGAGAAAATCAAATGGCGCTAAATAATATTCTTAATTCGTGTGTGTAGCAACCTCAAAAATTTTATGGAGCTGTCACCTATGTTTTTTATTATTAGGAAAACATTGGAAAACATTTTCAATATGAAAAATGGTCTTACGAACCAAATCTAGATTCAGGAGTTAGTTACGTGTAGGGAAAGTGTTAGCACCTCTATAACGCCTATTTGAAAAAAAATGGTACCAGTTAATTATTTGTGAATATTAGTTTGCCATATGAATTACTAGTGTGTTTGACTCGTGTCGTGCACAGATATAGATATGCTATTGAGATGGTTATAGAATAATTTATATTTTGAGAATTAATAGTATCAAAATGCATGTAGTATATTACTTATATTGAATAATAAGTAAATTATGGGTAATATTTAAAATAATTTGAATAATAAAGTTAATATTGTTGAATTTTATACTAATTTGCTATTTTTCTGTCTAAACTGTATCATCTCTTAGCGGTTAGGGCTCTCCATCACATACTTTATCGCCAAATGACGATGACACTAATGACTAATAAGCATACCATAACGGAGTCATGTCATACACAAACTATATATTTGACCCATACATCATACAACGTGTATTTAAAAATATATATTTTATGGTAAAATGTTATATTAATGTATATTTTTGTTAAAATATTAATTTAGAGTAATTTATCTATTAGTGTTGTTTAATGCGAAATATTCAATCAGCTTATAATATATTTTTACTCTAAAATTTAAATTAGATATTAATATATTTTCATGCAAAATATTCATTTATATGTGGTGTGTTTTTACTCGTGTGTTATGATCATAAATGGAAATATATCTAAAGTGCACCTAAAAAGGTCAAAAGAAATTTGTTTTAAAAAATTATAAAAAAAAGATTTCAATTTTGTAAAGAGAAATATATCCAATTTAAATAGTAATTCATTAAATTTCTAGAAAAACAAATTCAAACAATATATTAACAATTTTTTTATAAGAATGATTATTTGAATAATATATAATGTACCAAAAAGGAGCTGAACAAAAAATGCTTTATTATAAGTAAAAAAAATGAATAATAAGATTTTTCATATAATTTTTATCTTCATGAGATATAAGTTTTCGATGATATAACTATTAACTAATAGTTGAAATTTACTCAAGTAATTGAAAAAGTTAAACCTTTGTAGGAATTTAAAATAAGAAATGAAGTTATGATATGACTTATATAAAAATGTTATTAATATGCAATGACAATGACCCGTGCTATGCACGATGCATATTAAAAACATAAAAAATAAACATTAAAAATTATATTGATTTGTGATTTCTATTAAATTACTTATCCATTGTAATTTGGATATTAATTATTTTTTCATGTAAAATGTTCAATCTCCTTGTGATAAACTTTTATCATATAATTTAAATATTAATTAGTTTTAATGTAAAACACTCATTACTCTAATAGATGTAAATAATAAACAATATGAATATTCGCTAATAGCAAATTTCACATCTATAGTGTGACGGCTTGTGTTCCACACGGTATATAGTTTAAAAAATTATCTTATAAAAATTATATTAATTTGTAATTTTTATTAAAATGTTCATAAGGAATATGCCCAATTTTACAATTTAGTAATAATATTATCTCCTCATTTTTTTGGAAAAATATAAATAAAAATATTATGTTTTATTGTAAAATTTTCTTCCCCATTCTTTACAATATATTTGTAATATGATGGCATGTGATAGGCATGGTATATTAATTACGTGAGAAGATAATATTATTACTAAATTACTAAATTGTTTTTGTATGCTTTATATGGGTTGAAAATGCACGATAGCGAATAAAAAATTAATTAACAAATCTAATGTTAAATTTCGATTAAGTTTAAAAACCAATACATATAAAATTATCTTTGTTTTCTCCCTTCCGTTGCTTTTCCACATCAGGCATTGGCGGCTGTATTTTCCCCGCACATATTAGTCCAACAGTAATAACTTAAGCTCCGTAGTTACCATTTAGTCTCAGTTTAGCAAGTTCACCGGATTTCTTACAAACCAATTGACAATGCCCAATCAACTATTGATCATTTCACTATGGAAGTAGGCTTTTCAATTGGTTTTTCCAGCACCGGCAAGTGCTAGAAGGAGAATACCAAAACAGTAGACTTCATAATTTCTATTTTCTTCAAAGTTGTCAACCTTTTCAAAGTTTTTGCTTTGATATTTGCCACTGAGAAGTCAGCTTTAAGGAGTGCAGGTAAGTTGGCCTTGATTGCATCTTTGTGTGGGCTTGGTTTCGGCCTCTAAAGTATGAATGTATCATCTAAATTAACAATATCAAAAAGTCTCACCAATAAACGCATAACACAAATTAGAAATGCTGTGTCAAAAAAAAAAAAAAAAAAACAAATTAGAAATGCCACAAAAAAAAAAATCAGGCATCAATACAACATTATATTCAACTATAAATTATATTCAATAACCAAATATGGAAGCATAATAACAAAGGGACGAATGACAATAAAAAGTTTAAGAAGTCAAGAATTATATGTGATCCTTTTGCCAAATTATAGTTGCAAATTTGCATATAAAGACACTTTGTATTCAAATGGATATAAAGGGATGAATGACATTTTTTTTCTTTGGAAAACTTTTAAAACGTTTGTTTGGTAAATATGATTTTAGTGTGCAATAAAGCATGGACACTCAAATTCAGTTGACTAACTAATGAATCCAATATGCTATAGAAGCTAAGTCTCTTTCTTTTTCTTTTTGAAGGTTTTTCAAAGTATCCGTTATTTCTGCTGCTGTAGCATGATTCTATACGACAAAAGCATTATGCAAATCCTCCTATAAAGTTTTTTCATCCAATGCAATGTTCTCACTACTCAACATGCCCCCTGAGTCTCCACTTTTTACTCCCTGTCGTGTCTCTGACAGAAACCAAAGGCATTTTCAGACAATGAAACACTAAATTTAGCAAAATAATAATATCAATAACTTGGAGCCGTAGATGAAAAAAATTTTGGTCCTCAGCAAAATCAAGACAATAAAAAGAATTGTCCAACATTTTTTATGTGCATTATCTAAAGACAAATCATATAATAGTAACAAAAAACTAGTCTCAATCTATGAAGCATAGACACTCGCACGGACACCGGACACGACACGAATACGGACACGTAGACACCGGTAATTTCCAAAATATAGGACACCGCGACACTGATATAGATACATTATTTACAAAAGATTTTAATAGAGAACCAAGATTTATATATTCATCGTCATATAAAAAGAACTTAAAGTAATACATATTCTCTCTAATAACAGGTCACACAAAAAAATACTAAGAAACATCAGTATACAATTTGAACACTATGTTTCTTTACAAAAAATATATTCTAAAACAAGATGATAAATTATTGAACTACGTTTCACCTTTAATTCATCTATCTACTACCAAAAGTTAAAAAAGATGTAATCAATTTAAGACCTTTCACCTCTAGTTGATCATCATCGTTGAAAAAAAAATTTGAAAATTTTGGTACTAGCCGTCATATCCAGGAGAATGTAAGTGTCGGCTAGGTGTCGCAGTGTGTCCTCAAAGTGTCAGAGCCGAAAAAATATATTTTTATATTCCAACACTGGAATGGAGTGTCTGACGCATGTCATCCGAGTGTAGGACACCGACATGTGTCGGATACTCGGACATGCCTTTAACCTAAAGTGCAATGTTATCAATGGCAGATGGCGGTTCACGGTGGAAAGCCAAAAATCCACCATAAAAAAATGGCGGATTGCGTTACAGGAAATGGCAGACACCATGGCGAGCAATATATATTTATATTGTAGTGCAAAAAAAATGCTACATAACTAAAATATAAAGCTTCAATTGAACTTATAAATTGAACTAAAATATATTGCTATTTGATATTTAATTTAATTTATTATATTTTTCTGAAGTCACCCAGCTGAAGTCACCGCCGCCACTGTTTGAAAATGAGCAGCTGCAAATGGTAGAAAACAGAACACGCAGAATCGGGTCGGACGAGCGCAAAAAACTCTCTCCTTCTTCTTCCTCCATACTTCTTCATTGTGTAGCCAAATTCGAGCGCCTCTAGTCTCATCCTCCGAGGCCGCGCGCCCCGATCCAAGAAAAAACGCAAAACACGCAGAACCCGGTTGGATCCTGAGTCGGGTCATCTAGCCAAACACGTACGGTTTCACCATTTTTTGCCGGGTTTCCGCCATGGCGCGTGCCATCCGCCCTAGCCGCCACACGCGAGGCGGCCACCATGATCCGCCATGCAGAACCCGCCCCACCACCGCTTGGTTTGTTGCAGTTTGTTAAAAATTCGCCACCGCCTTCCGCCATAGCGCTGCCATGGCCGCTTTTTAACAACACTGCTGAAGTGTCGGTGCTTTGTAGGTCTCAATATGAATTATAAGGATCCGAGCAAACATACTTACAAAATCTTCCCATTTACAACTTGAGGCAATGTTTGTGCAAAAAACACAGTTGGTCTCCTCTTCCAAAACGTTTTCCAAAAACTGACCAATTTGGGTTACGGGAAGGCAATAATCTCAAATGATGTGATCCAGGATGGGAAGTTGCGGTAGCCATGCTTATAGGTTGAAGAGAGTTATAAAACCTGAAAGAACAAAGAAGACAAATATGGATGCACTATACAAAGTGGTTGAAAAAACTATTAAATTTGCCAAGTATAAAATTAATTATAAATTATGATTTACACCATGTTAAGAGATAGCTCGCTCTGTTTTGTCTCGGCCATGAATTGACTTGATAAGTAATAATTGGGAATTAATTTTTTCAAATTGACATTGGAATCTTAACACTTTGTCTCCTCTAAACCATGTTCCTATAGTTCCCTTGTTTTCATGAAATCTCATAAATTAATTCATTTAGCAAAACGGACATCCTTACAGTTACACAAAAGTTGCTGAACATGAAATTTCAATAAAAGGATATATAGATAACAAAAATAGATATGTATGAATACACAGAAGTATAAGGATATACACATAGGGAAAAACTAATAGAATTTAAAATTAATGCCCTAAAACGTGTTTTACCTCAAGTGTAAGATGCAATAGTCTTGACTTTGCTCATCATGTATTTAAAAACAATATCAGACGGCTCCACCATCGTAGCAATTTGGCTTTTGCAACTGCAACATTCAAATCCAGGGCTGTATACCGCTTTGATCCCTTTCCTGTTTTAAGAATATGATCATCTCATTGTGATATGTATGATTTTAACTAAAACACAGCTGCAGCGGCACTTGCACAAAATGTCTTTGATGAAGGAAAAATCAAGAATAATATAATCATATTATTCTATTCTAAGTGCTAGTTTGAAAAGAAGCATGCTTATTTCTTAACGTTTAACTACACATGCATCATCAACCATCTTTGAAAAACGGATCTCGAAAAAATATAAACAAATAATTGATATTTGTTTGGATAAGCAAGATTCACAAAGCAAATAATCAATAACAAAAATTGTTGAAATTATGAAAATTCAAAAATTGATTATGCACCTAACTAATGCAACAAAGGCATAAAATAAAAACCATTGTCAAAAGTCAAAACCAATAATCACAGGCTAGAAGAAAACATCTAAAAATATATCTCCAAATTTAAGTGGAAATTTTCATTTTAAATATTTACTTAATCTTCTAAATACAATATGCTGTGTGGTTTCAAATCTTGCTAAATCAAAGTAGGGATAAGTGATTGACCTTGTCTAATTGCAAAGGCCCCCGTTCCATTCGGCAATATAAGTAGATGATGTACTTCTATGGCCTGGAACAATGCAACACTTTATTAA
Source organism: Calophaca sinica (assembly GCA_037113605.1). NCBI lineage: Eukaryota > Viridiplantae > Streptophyta > Magnoliopsida > Fabales > Fabaceae > Calophaca > Calophaca sinica. Next base: position 17,427,596 of record CM073737.1, read on the forward strand.
AAAGAGAGGATTCAAAATAAAATATAAAGTGAAGTACGAAAATTAATTTCTAATTTTTAATTATTCAATTCTATTGTATTGCCTGATATAGATAGTTGATTTAAAATAGTTATTGAAGTAAGAAAACTCTGTTTGATGTAGATCACTGATCTTCTGTATTACCTGATATAGATAGTTGATTTAAAATAGTTATTGAAGTAAGAAAACTCTGTGTTTGATGTAGATCACTGATCTTCTCCATATCATCATTTTTTCAGTTTAACAAAACTATCATGCTCTAATTCAGGTTTCATAAAAAATCATTCTTATCCTATTAATGGTTTGACACAAAGCATCCATTCATACTGCTACGATGTTGTAATGTCACTCAGACAAATTATCGAACACTAAGGATGCAGAAATGATTACTGTTTTATTGGATATATGAAGCTGAATCACTCCCAGAATGTAAATCTAAGGAGGAAATAGTAACCATACAATATCTGCAAATGATTGCTCAGGACAGAGAAAACAGAGAATAAGAATAATGAGAGAGAAGCAGAAGAAATCAGAGAGGAGAAAGATTTACAATCAAACAATGCACATCTTTTTCTCATGATTACCCTCTCTCTTATACTATCGGCTACACACATAGTCACTCAATCGAGAGTTGGTTATTCTCTGCCTTGTGCTCTTTCTCTTTCCTTGGATTCTCGAATCTATAACCAATTCCTTCCCTTGTGCACTCTCTATTGCTGACTCAGCCTTTCGGTTATGCCCGCTCACCACCTGGTTCATAACATTACCCTCGCCTTTAACCACAACCTTGTCCTCAAGGTTGAAATTGGGGTAGCTAGCAGCCATTTCCATAGTGTCCTCCCAGGTGGCATCAGAAACATCTAAACCAGACCATGAGACCAGCACCTGAGGAGTTGGGATGTTACCTTTTAGAATTGTACGATGCTGCAGAACACAATCAGGTTGCAGAATAGGACCCTGCTCACAAGTGGTCAATGGTAAGGGAAGGTAAGGACCAGTAAGAGGACCCTTAAAGAGTTTCAATTGGGAAATGTGAAACACCGAGTGTATCTTAGCCTCCTGAGGTAGTAACAACTTATAAGCCACATTGCCAACCTTAGCTATAATAGGGAAGGGACCAAAAAATCGCATGCCCAACTTTTGATTCTTCCTTAATGTGGCTGAGGTCTGTCTATAAGGCTGAAGTTTAACTAAAACTGAGTCACCCACATTGAAATGAAGATCTACTCTTTTCTTGTCAGCTTGGGTTTTCATGACTTGTTGTGCTCTACACAAATTGTGCTTCAGCTGATCTAGCAACAGGTTGCGATTAAGAATCTGAGAATGCAAGTCAGGGGGGTCAGTGGACTGTGGATTAAGTCGGGTAAGGGTAGGAGGATCCCTACCATACAAGGCTTTGAAAGGGGTCATTCCCGCACTCATGTGAAAAAAGGTATTGTACCAAAATTCCGCCCAAGCTAGAGCCTTGAACCAAGTCTTGGGATTTTGAAATGTCAGGCATCGGAGATACATTTCATGACACTTGTTTAAGGCTTCCGATTGACCATCGGATTGTGGGTGATAGGCCGAGCTCATGGCCAAGGAGGTGCCATGCAATTGAAACAAATGCTGCCAGAACTTGCTAGTAAAAACTTTATCTCTATCAGAGACTATGGATTTGGGCATACCATGAAGCTTAACAACTGAATTCATGAAAGTTTCCGCAACACTCTGACTTGTATAATCAGATTCGAGAGCCATGAAATATGCATATTTGGTCAATCTATCGATGACTACCATAATGACGGTATATCCAAAAGACATAGGGAGACCCGTGATAAAGTCCATAGCAACATCCTTCCAAACTTGGGTAGGAATAGGCAGGGGTTGTAACAAGCCTGCAGGAAGTGTGTGACTGGTTTTTGCTTGTTGACAAATAGAGCAATGCTGAATGAAAGTCTGGATATATGACTTCATGTTGGGCCAATAAAATTGAGATTTGATTCTAGCTGCAGTCGGGGCCACACCGACATGCCCTCCAATCGGAAAGGAGTGATATTCCCAGAGAATTTTATGATCCTTCCAGTAGAGTAAGCCCTCGCGAACTTGATAATGAGGATCAACAGAATTATTAGCCAAACAGTCAGTAATAATAGCAGCAAGAGACTCATTTGCTTGAATATCAGCCTTCAATTCCAGCAAAATGTGATGTAGTGGTTCGGACCAAGCCACCATGAGCACCCTGGAAAGTGCATCAGCAGCCAAATTCTCCTTTCCGGGTTTGTGCTCAATTGTAAAATCAAAACCAAGGAATTTGGGCAACCAAGCCTGCTGTTCCGGGGTTTGTAAGGTCTGTTCCAGCAAACATTTGAAACTCTTTTGATATGTTCTAATAACAAATGAATGACCAAGAAGGTAATGTCAAAATTTGGCAAAGGCTTCAGTGATGGCTAGTAATTCCCTGACATAGGCTTATTGTTTTTGAGCTCTGGGAGACAATTTCTTGGAGAAATAAGCAATCGGATGGCCCTGTTGGCTGAGGACAGCCCCAACCCCTGTGCCAAAAGCATCGGTCTCTAGAACAAATGGCTGACTAAAATTGGGTAATGCCAAAACAGGGGCTGAAGTGATGGCATGCTTCAGATTAACAAAAACAGCCTCTGTGTTGGAATTCCATTCAAAACAGTCCCTCTTGAGAAGATTGGTAAGAGGAGAAGCCAATTGAGCACAGGACTTGATGAAGCGTCTATAATAGCCGGTTAACCCAAGAAAACCCCGTAATTGAGTCAAGGTTCTAGGGCTAGGCCAATCCAATACCGCTTGAACTTTGGTCCGATCCATAGCCACACCCTTGCCAGAGATAGTATGACCCAAATAATTAACTTCCAAGAGACCAAAAGCACACTTAGAGAGCTTCACTTATAACACCTACTGCTGTAAAGTGGACAGAACAGCTTCCAAATGCTGCAAATGGAGAGGCCAAGAAGGACTATAGACAAGAATATCATCGAAGAACACCAATACAAATTTGCAAAGTACCCATTGAAAGATCTTATTCATAAGACATTGAAAAGTGGCAGGTGCATTGGAGAGGCCAAAAGGCATCACAAGCCACTCATAATGACCTTGGTGTGTTCGGAAAGCGGTCTTATGCATGTGGTCGGGGTGCATCAAAATTTGATGATAACCCAAGCGCAAGTCCAATTTGGAGAAAAACTTGGCACCATAAAGCTCATTGAGCAACTCATCAACAGTCGGAATAGGAAAAGAATCCTTAATGGTCATTTCATTGAGGGCTCTATAGTTAGTGCAAAACCGCCAAGTACCATCTTTCTTTTTCACTAATAAAATAGGTGAAGAGAGAGGACTAGTGCTAGGACGGATGATACCTTGTGCCATCATCTCAGAGACCATCTTCTCAATTTGTTCTTTCTGACTATGGGGGTATCGGTAGGGTCGCACCTTGACAGGTTTAGAGTCATGTATTAGGGGAATACGATGATTCTGCTCCCTAGGAGGTGGAAGGCCATTGGGGGCTAAAACACAACACAGAGTTTTAGCAGTAACTGGTGCAAGTCTGATGGTAAGTCAGGTGGCCATTCCACAGTATCAGCAGGGGCTGGTGAAGTATCTTGAGAGAAAAATTGCAGAGTGAATAATTCTGCAATAGGATCAGTATTATGAAACCTGCGAATGTGGTGTAACTGGGCTGCCCCAGGTAGCTCAGATTGCTGGCCCTGTAGGGTAATAAATTTTCCTGCATGATAAAATTTCAAACACAAATCTGCATAATCTGCAATATGAGGTCCTAAGGTAGCCAACCAAGGAGCTCCTAGAATCAAATCAGCACCAGAAACAGGAAGTAAAAAGGCAGGCAAAACCAAGTCATGACCCTGAATGTTAACTTGAAGAGTTCTAACATGACCCTCAGACACCATTGTCTGACCATTTCCAACCAAGACTTTGAAACAAGGAGAAGGTTCAATGGGTAATTTAAGAAAATGTGCCAATCTAGGCTGCAAAAAAGTATCCAAGCTGCCCCCATCCACCATAATTTAGATAGGAATTCCTGAAATCTGACCAGTAGAACGTATAGTCCCTACACCACTAGCCCCTTTCATAGCATTTAAGGAAAGGTGATGTTCGGTGGTTGATTGTTCTGGTTATGGATTAGGAGGGTCTGGTTCAGGTTCAAACGTCCCTTCATCATCAATTTGAAGTAGTAACAAATGTTTATTGGGGCACCTATGCTGAGACGAGAATTTCTCATCACAATAAAAGCACATACCCTTTTCCCTACGCAATTGAATTTCCGTAGAGGATATACGTTTGAAATTAGAATTTTTGGGGCTTAAAACAGGAAAATTGGTGGTAGGCGTTGGTAGTAAGGGTGGAAGTGTGGGTTTAGGAGAGTTATGGAGAGAGGTGGACGACGTAGGAGGCAAACGATTTTGGGAAGGGAAATTTGAGTGAGTGTTTTTAGTGTAGGTGGCTTGAGGAACTGGCTTAGGAGTAGGAGAGTATTTTTCTTCAAATAATCTAGCAATGGCAGCAGCCTGAATCAAAGAATTAGGAGTTTTGGACATTACCTCTCGTTTGAGATCTGCTTGGAGACCACTGGTGAAACAATCAACCAAAGCAGCAGCAGATAAGCCTTTGACCTGATTAGCAAGGGCCGTGAACTCCATATAATAGTCATTGACTGACCCGGTTTGTCCCAACTTGAATAAGGTAGCTCGTGGGCAATCAAAAGCAGAAGGCCCAAAATCAACCTCGATAGCATAAGTCAAGGCAACCCAAGAAGGAAACGGGTGGTTACGCTGCATCATTTGGAACCAAGGAATCACCGATTGATCAAAATGAACGGCGGCAATAGTCAAGCGATCCAGATCAAGAGTATCATAATAGTTGAAAAACTGCTCGGCATTTAATATCCACTCTAAAGCATGAGAGCCATCAAAACGTGGAAATTCCAACTTCACGTTACAGACCTGGAAAGGGGTGTGGCCTGAAGAGTTCATGGCACCATGGGGAAAGTTTGAAGGTTTTGCATGATTCAGTGCCATTGTTTTCAGCCGGGTTTCCATACGAGCCAATCTCGCATTCACATCATCAAATCTGGTGTCGTGCTTAGATGACAATTCTGTGAGCATTGTCAATTGACAAATTATCGAACACTAAGGATGCATAAATGATTACTGTTTTATTGGATATATGAAGCTGAATCACTCCCAGAGTGTAAATCTAAGAAGGAAATAGTAACCATACAATATCTGCAAATGATTGCTCAGGACAGAGAAAACAGAGAATAAGAAGAATGAGAGAGAAGCAGAAGAAATCAGAAGAGAAAGATTTACAATCAAACAATGCACACCTTTTTCTCATGATTACCCTCTCTCTTATACTATGAGCTACACACATAGCCACTCAATTGAGAGTTGGTTATTCTCTGCCTTGTGCTCTTTCTCTTTCCTTGGATTCCCGAATCTATAACCAATTCCTTCCCTTGTGCACTCTCTATTGCAGACTCAGCATTTCGGTTTTGCCCACTCACCACCTGGTTCATAACAGATGTCCACGTTACAGTATCACTAAAAAGCCAAATCAAAAGACTATGATGCCGTCACACATAACCTATTCGATTCTTGAAATTCCTTTCCACTTTTTCCCTTGCACTACCAACTAAATTAGAATCAACGTGCAACATACCCAAAACAAATGAAGAAAAGGTTAGTCCTGAATTTATATACATATATATAGACATTTTATGAATTTTCACTTCCTATTAATCCATTGATCATGATGCAGAATTTCAATATGATATTAGTTAGTAAACAAATATTGATATTTAATAGAAACTCACAAAAACACAGGATGCATAACATAAAACACCATAGGAATGAAACTATATGTCTTTACTTGATATTTTAGATTAAAAATGGTTGACTATTTGCAAGAGGGAACAAAATGAACCTTTTCCTGTCAATACCACTATATGTTTCCGCTTCAAAATCACTATAGATTCTTGCATTTTGTTATTGAGATATAAGATTCTATGTTCTGTCCCCATAGAAGCTTCAACTGTGTTATTCCATTCCTTCAACCAAATAAACACAAAATTTATACGCTCCATTAAAATTCTTCTAATAATAATATAAAAAAAGAATAAAGCAATTGTAATTGAATATCACAACAAACATTCAAAATCCCAAACGTTTTATATCGTAGGAAGGTAAAATTGAGGAAATTTTCCTTTGTGTGCGCACTTCAGAAGCTCACAACCTCTAGGTAGTAATTCTCTACTTCAAATGCTGAGAAATTTCTTCCGGGGCTAGCTCACCACTGACAGTGACACTACTATTGGAACTTCCATTAGCACCAACAGCCCCTAAATTTTTCTCCACGGGAATTGTTGCCGCAATATTCCAAACCTCCTGCAGGGTCCTCCCTTTCAATGTAGCAACCCCACGCAAAGCTGCAACCCAACAAAAACACACCCAACAACAAAGCATCAACATACAAAAATTTTCCACGAAAACTGGAACTATTCACAAGGAGGAGTATAAGAGAGTATAAGAGATTAGAGTTTAATCACGTGTATAATGACCGGAAGTTATTTTGTTATAACCGGTATCTCCAAGTCTAGGTGTTTACTGGGAAATTTGGTTTATAAGTGTATTTCTACCAAATTCAGCAAAGTAACAAATAATTAATTCAAACGATTGCAAGATCGACGAATTATGTGGTAATCTCGTTTTGCAAATAACAGTTTTTGAAAACAAAGGTCAATTGCTCGACACATTATCAGTTTTGTAACATTCTTGGCTTCAGAGCCATTAATTGTTGTGTCTTATGCCAAATCAGTATATAAAAATTCCAACTAACAAACAAGTTGTTGTCGAAATGGCAATATGGACTTAACTAAACAAGATTAGCTGTCGAAAGCCAATAACTTAGTTTACAAGCAAATTAGAGCAAAAATTTAAAAAAAAAATGCACTAATGCAAAGTCATGGGGCATGCATCACTGAATTCCAACATGCAATTGAAATTAACGCAGAAATGTAAAAGAAGACAAGTAAATTGACAGAATTTAAGAAACACGGTTAAAAAGACATGAATTTAAATGAAAACATTTAAATGCATGAATTTAAGTGACAGAAGCGTAAAGAACATGAATTAAAGAGGAAAGCATGTAAATGACTTTGAAAGTAAAAGTGCAGAAAACAGTAAATAACGGGGAATTAAAGAATGTAAATGCGAAGCAAGAAAATACAAATTGACTGGAATGTAAATGACATAAATGAAAATGCAAAGAACTGAAATTGATTAAAATGCTGAAAGATAGAGTTTGGAAGGCATACAATGATCGTTTTCCGTTAATCTTCTTTAGCCGTCGAGATATTAGGAATTAGATCATGTATCCAACCTCAATTACATCGTACAAACTACTATTTATAGGAAAAATATGAAAAAACTACCTAACATCCAACCTGACACGTGTACGGACAGGGGTTGGTAGTTAAGTTTTCGCTAAAAACTACCTAATCGACAGTAGCACTTCCTGTCGAGCTGTACATTGATCATTACTTAATAAACAAGCCTGTTTCGACCATGCTCATTTTGACATCTTCGACGCTTCATGCTTTCCGTCAAATAACCGTCCCATCACTTGATCTCTCAAACTTAGCCAATTTTCATCTCTTGTTCTGGTCTCTTATGCCTTTACTTGTCGAATTCATAACATTCTGTCGATCAACCCAAATTTGAAATTTGGCACCCAACAGATGTCCCCCAAATTCTGAGTTGTCAACGCCAGCATATGGAGAGACTCAGAATTTTGCTCTTAACTCCACGCGCGACGGTTACCTTTTCGCAATGTCCCATCACAGGTCTGCGCTTCCCACTTCCCTAAAAAATAGGACCATCATCACTTCAAAAGTAGCCAGTTACTCTTCTGTTCGCACGCTTACCTCGCAAGCTTATGCTATAAGTAAACTGCAAAACCCATTCAAAACACTTTTCTCCCCTTCTGAGTTTTTTTCTGAAAGCTTTAACAACTTTGCAATGGCGTCTTCTTCAAACCCAACTCAAGGTACTACAACGCCCCTTCGGAAAACATGGTGCAATCCTGATGTTGATGCATCAATTCCATGGCAAAAATCTAAGGTAATAATACCCTATACGAATGACTCTTCTTATATTTTGGAACCCCCCGCGGCTTATTTAGGACCAGTGATGACCCTTTCCAACTTCCTGAAGATTTTAGGGATTCATTCCCGAATAAAGAAGGTCAAACTGACATTCTTGCTGCTTCCCCTGCTTTGCATATTCATTATTTCTTAAAAAGCTCTAGGCTTTTCAGAACTCCACCACTCGATGTAATCAAGTTATTCTGCTTGGCTTACTAGGGTCGAAGCTAAGAAAAGTAAAATTTGGAAGAAATTAGGTATTTACAGCCTCATTCAACTTTCTAAACATACATTTAGGTTAGACCCAGCAATGTTGGGAGCTGCTGTGTTCTTTTGAAACAAGACTACCAACAATTTTCATTTCCCTTGTGGAATGATGGGCCCAACCCTCTTTGATGTTACTGCGCTCACTGGCCTCCCACCGGATGGCCAAATGATTCACCCTCTTGCCTTGCCTGGTAACGTCATTGACGTTTTTAGCAATGAACCACTTGCATTTTCGAAGTACGTTTCGAATCGGATGCAAAGTGACCCTGAGGTTTCTGACGATGAACATGTAGCCTTCCTGGTTCACTGGCTATCCGCTTTTGTTATGTGTAACAAAAATGTTCAAATATCGAAAACCTTGCTTGAGTTGGCAAACCTTCTCCATGAAGGTAAACGGTGGGCCCTTGGTTCGTTCCTTCTATCTAACCTTTATTCTAGCATGTTGAACTTGTACGGCATGGTGAAAGAAGGAGGAAAGAAAAGTGGAATTGGAGGCCCAGTGTGGCTCATGCAGTTATGGTTAAATTCTACCTTTCCCGGCCACACTGTCAACAAGGCACCACCTAATCTTGACATCGACACATATGGCACCCCAGCCATGTATCGCGTCCCCAAGTCATTCGACAATGAACTTGACAGCTTCAAGTATTACTTTAGCCTTTTTCATTCCCTTTCTGTAAGTACCCCAGGTATCCGTTTTCAACCCTTTGTTAGCAGAAAGTATGGGCCTGCTTGGTTCACAGCCCCTTTTGATCCAACTTCAAAAGATTGTACAAGAGTCTGGACCCGTTTCCTCGCTCGCCAAGTATTCCCCGCAGGTTTACCCGGTTCGACAGACAACGCCACTTTTGTCTGTTTGCCCAATACCTCTGCCAACAACATTGGTTTCATGCAATCCATTCCAGGCCCATTCTTTTACAAGAAAGAAGACATACTCCTTGATTGCATCGACTTGAAGCAAGAAACCATTGATGGCATACAGAGAAGAAATGACTTGCGGATGTCTGGTGTCAACTTCACTCCTTTCACCCCTACCTTGGGTGTATCCCAAGATTTTATTACTTGGTGGAATGACTATTACAAGCATTTTCATCCATCCATTGAAGAATGTATGAACAGACTAGTTGATCCCTCTGTGCAGGAACAGGACCCTTCGACTAAGACCAAAGGTGAGCACTTATAGGATATACGCAGCTTTGAAAAATTTTACAAAATAAAATGGGACCCTAGATACCCTTTTCATATTGTTCGACAGATAAAGGAAATGACCGCCAAATCAAAAGAAAGCCATGAGAACTATTGGGGCATTAAGGCTCTGAAACATCGACAAGAAACAGGTCAATCACTTGTGAAACCCCTTGTCCTGAACCAGTGTCCTTACCCTGTGCACATTTTGGTTTGGCTGATCCATTTCCAGGGAAACCGACAAGAGCTGGTAACTTCATTTTCTTAGACAGATTTCATTTTCATACTAATGTTAACACTTATGAAAACAAAAAAGTTACCTATGCCGGTCGGTTTGCCTCTCGTTTTGAATTTGGACAATATGACGAGGCTGTCGAGGTTATTAACCAGTTTCCTCAAGGTATTTTATTTTCCTTTGCCTTTTGCTTGAACACCTACTCGTTTTATGCTTACATTCTTCGCTTTGTTTTAGCTTTGACTCTAAAAGAGCCTCTAAAGTACAAGCAAACAAGTGGTAAGGCTACAGAAGTCGAAGTTCAAGAGGAAGATGAGGACGATGAACCTCCTCTCCAATCTAAATCAGCAAAGAAGAAATCCTCCAAATCTGGAGCCACAAAAACCAGTGCTAGCAAGAGACCAGCTGTGTCGAAAAAGAAACCAGCAAGGTCTAAGCACTCGACCAGTTCCTCCCAGCAAGAGACCACCAAGCGGAAAGTTCAAACAACTGGTGCTGGAGCCAAGTCCTCAAAACGCAGGATGATTCTGCTCGAGTCTCCTTATCATTCAACACCTCAAACGGTATCCCTTCCTCTACTTGTATGAGAATCCATTATTTATTTATGATTCATCAATTAGACATTATCGTGACCATTACACAATTTTCAGGAATTGCATGCAGAGAGATTCGTTTCTGGGAACTCTGAAGAAACTCCAACAACTAAATTTACAAAGGTAGACTTTCCTCCACTACTGTCTAAATTGATGGTCCTCCTGTATCTTACAAGGTCTTCACTCGTTTGTTTTTTTTTTCTTTTTCGACATTTGCAGGAGCCAAGAGTCAAATCTGCAAAGACAGGGGTGTCCGAAGAATGTACTTCCAAAGACCCTATCTCTGTCGAAGAAGTTGACTCGTCGAGCACTGATAAGGTATGCCTCTCTACTAACTTTGGTTTTTTTTTCTTATTATTTTTGGACATTGCCTCATCATACCTGTTTGTCAGGACTCCCCTGAACAAGCAAATGTCGATACTTCGCTACCCTTGCGAACAATTTTCCCAAACACTACTCCCCCTGCCACTGAGGTATAAAATTTCTTGCCATTTCACTGGCATCAGAGCAATGATTTAGGACTTACATTGATTTTTTTTTTAAACAGGAAGTTCCAAAGACCCAGCCCGAGCATGAAGTTGAAGAACCTTCTGCCATGGATGTCGATGTGGCTCAAACTACCATCTCGACGGCGAGTCCGGACTCCACACCCACTCACCAAGACGATCACACCTTCCAAGTGGAAACAACCTCTGCTGCAGAAACAATCACTGCTAAAATAACTGCTGTCCCCCAAGCTACTGAAAAGCAGAGTCCCATAATAATCAGGGCAGACAGTGTTGATATGGATCAATTGCTCGACGATCTTGCCAATCCACCCACTCACATCAATCCCACTCCACCAGCTGCGGATTTTGGAAAGGCCAACGTGGGGATTGATGAATGGATCAGCTTGTTGTCAAGTTCCAGCAGCAAAACTTCACCGATGTCAGCCCGATCCTCCACACTTCCTGGAGATAATTTTGCTGAAAAACTCAATGGATTGCTTGCAGAGCTAAAGGGCTTCTTCAAGTATTCTTTTGATGACCTTTACTCAAATCAAGAAGTAAGGAACAAGTTAATTCGCGTCGTCAAAGAACTTCAAAATTCCCACAAAAGGCTGCCGCCAATCCATCGAGGACACATCAATACCCTGCATGAATTTGTCAAAGAATTGATCCCTAAGCTGCTTGAGCTCGACGACAGTATCCTCCCATACCAGCAAGCCATCATAGCCAAACATGAGCTTCGTGACAAACTGGTGCGTCTCCGACAGAGGCAATCTGCATTGGTCGAGAAAGGTACTCCTTACCAGGAAAAGATTCCTGAGTTGGAACAGAATGTTGCTCGCCTGAGACGAGAAATTGCCACTGCTGAGACCCAATTACAAGAGGCAATTAAGGCTTCTTGCTCCGAGAAAATAGCTGCTCTCGACTAGTAGTGCCGCAGAGGCACAAACCATTTTGTCGAAGGTTAAAGCTCTTGAAGTTCGTTACGTGAATACTGAGGGTACAAAAATGGAACTGGCTGCGACTTGGGGAGATATTAGAAACATTCCTTTGTAATTTCCTTTTGTCTTATTTGCACATTAGCCATCTTTGTAATGCTTTATATGTCGAACGCATTTGTTTCGACCAATTCTTGTATTTCACTACAACATCTGCAATATGATTTGGCTTACTTTCGATCAATCGCTTCACCGTCCAGCTAGCACGTTCCTTTAGCTGCTTTAATTTCAATTCAATTTTAGGCTAATAAATTGCATTCAAAGCCGTTGACCAGTCAATCTGACCGTCAAAACTTGAAAATTAACGCCATTTTGCGCTATAAATAGGCATTTGCCATACTTTGCCTTTCACTCAAGCACAAACACTTTCTGAACTTCTTGAAATTTCTTTTCAAAAAATCCTTAAGAAACTCTTGCTAGCATCACAAGCAACATCCCCAAATCCAACTTGTTCTCGCCCCCAAACTAGCTAATTCTGAGTGCAATAAGTTGATATGGAAACCTTTTTTATCCACTTCAAACCTTCATTCCCTGGCTCTGCCTATTTCATTTGGAAACCAAGGGCTCCACCTCTCGGAGTCTCTTTTTTCAAGGTTTTTGTCTTAACGGTGAAAGACTCTCTGGGTTTTGGTAATTTGCCTAATATCAACAATGAGTTTTGGTAAGTTTCCTAATGCGGCTTGCCAACCTCGTTGAAACATGTGAGAAAGGGAAAGCCGGAGCAACTTCTTTCTCCTACTGTCTTGTGCTCCTTCACACCTTGTGTTCGAAATTCAAGGTGTGGGATCTGCAGGTTATTAGGAAAAATTTGGCACGGTCGGGCTAATTGTGAAGCGTACCCCTAAATCGGTGACTGCTTCTCAATCTGCCTGCTTTACCTTTACTCGCATGGTATTTGACACTCCTCATCGACGTACCCACGCTTTTAACTTCACGTTCCCATCGATTTGGGTGTCTACCATCTGAAGCAGCTCTTGCAGACTTGATTGGCCGGATGGCATGCCACGGGAGCCGCTCTTGCTTCCCATGTTCCTCTCTCTTCCTGAATTCTTCCTCAGCATGATCAGAGTCCGGAACATGGTGAAGCTTCCACAAGTGGATTTATTCCGTAGTAGCCTAGACTTATAGACTTTTCAGTACTTCTATTACCAGGCTGTAAGCCTATTCGCCAATGTATATTGTATACTACCAAATGGCTTTTGAATAGAACAATCCAGTTTACTTTTCAAGGTTGTATTCTTACTTCGCACATTGTTGGTCTATGTGACTTCAAATATTTGCCATTAATAGACTTAATCCTGAAACCAGAATTAACTTCAACAAGTGCATAAGCATTTCCTGAGAATGTTTGGACAATCTCAAATGGCCCTTCCCACTTTGGGGACCATTTCCCAAATTCTCGACACTTCTTATCCATTGGTAAAATGACTTTCCAAACTAAGTCACCAACCTTGAAACGTTTGTACTTAACTCGGCTGTCATAGAATTTAGCTATTATTTCTTTTTGTCGAACTAAATGTTCTAAGGCCACAACTCTCTCATCATGGACTTCATTCAATTCATCAAACATCGAGTCCCAATATTGGTCTACTGGCATCTCATTTTGCTTTTGAATTCTTAATAAACCAAGATTTATCTCAACAGGCAACACAGCATCATGGCCATAAACCAATTTATAAGGAGTAGTACCTGTCGATTCTTTTGGAGAGTTTCTGCATGCCCAGAGAACTTGTTCCAGAGTCGAATGCCAACTTTTTGGATATCTACCAATGTGCTTCTTTATCAACCCAATAATAACTTTATTCGTAGCCTCGACCTGACCATTTGCTTGTGCATAGTATGGCGTCGAAGTCACCATCTTTATCCGCCTCGACTCAGCGTACTCGACAACCCTCTTCCCAACAAACACCGATCCTTGGTCAGTTGTAATTGTTTGAGGTATCCCGAATCTACAAACAATGTGATTTTCAATAAAATCTACAATGTCTTGTTGAGTCACTTCTTTCAAGGCCACTGCCTCTACCCATTTGGTAAAGTAGTTCACCCCTACTAAAATGTACTTATGCTCCTTTGAAGATGTAGGAAAGATTTGGCCTATGAGGTCCAATGCCCAACCTTTAAAAGGCCAAGGCTTAACGATGGAATGTAACTCACTAGCAGGCACATTTTGTATGTGGCCATGTTTTTGGCATTCTTCACAAGACTTTGCAAACATAATGCAATCTTTAACCAAATTGGGCCAATACACTCTTTGTCTTCTTAGTACCCATTTCATTTTCTCACCTGCTTGATGAGCTCCACAAATTCCTTCATGAACCTTTGCCAATGCCAAGTAGGCATCCTCTTCACTAAGGCACGTTTCCAAGTTACCATCGACGGACTTTCTATACAAAACCCCAGCAAGCACAACAAACTTAGTCGCTTTGTACTTAACTTTCCTGTCGACATCAGCACTTGGATTTTCCAAATACTCAATTATTGGCTTACGCCAATCAGATGAACTTGATGCATTGGAAACCAGTATATCCCTTTCATCCAAAGGGTACAGTAACTCGCAAACTTTTATGAGTTCTGTCAATACCTTTGAAGATAACTTATACCCCGAGGCCAACTGGGCTAACTCATTAGCCTCTTGATTCAGTTCTCTGGGGATATGTTCCAATTCGACACTATCAAATCGCTTCATCAACTTGCTAGCAACTTAACAATATTTGACAAGATTATGGCTAACACATTTGTATTCTTGAGTTAACTGCCTTATAACCAGTTGTGAATCTCTAAAGACTTTGACAGTGCGTGCTCGCATTTCTATCAAAATTTCCAAACCCACAATTAAGGCTTCATATTCAGCCTCATTATTGGAACAAACATATTTTAGCTCAAACATTAATTTAGTTGGCACACCTAAAGGTGAAACTATCAGGATGCCAACACCAACACCATTTTTGTGTCTTGAGCCATCAAAATACAAATGCCAAGGCTTTAAATCGACTAGCCCTGTCAATTCTTTTATTTCTAAACATGGATAGTCAGTCAAAAAGTCAGCAATTGCTTGACCTTTAACAGCCTTTAAAGGTACATATTACAAAGAAAATTCAGACAAAGCAAGTGTCCATTTTCCAATTCGACTATTCAGAATTGGCTGGGACAGTATGTACTTAATCATATTTGTCTTTGACATTACCAGGACATTACAAGGCATCAAATAATACTTAAGTTTTGTACATGAAAAATACAATGCTAGACACAACTTCTCTATAGCACTGTATTTTGTTTCTGCATCATTCAAAGACTGACTGAGGTAGTAAACGGCTCTTTCGACATTGTTATCATCCTCCTGAGCCAGTAGACAACCTATAGTTTCTTCTGAGGCAGAAATGTACAACTTCACTGGTCGATGTGGTTCTGCAGGCATCATGACCGGCGGATTTATCAAGTACTGCTTGATTTGGTCGAAAGCCTCTTGATGTTGTTGCGTCCATACAAAGGCTTCTTCAGCTTTGAGCTTTACCAAAGGAGCAAACACTCTTGTCCTTCCAGAAAGGTTTGATATGAACCTTCTAAGAAAATTCACCTTCCCCAAGAAAGATTGGAGTTCCTTCTTATTGGAAGGTGGTTTTGCTTTTGTTCTTATCTACCTCAATGTCTTTTTTTTGCACCAGAAAACCCAAGAACTTAGCGGCTGAAACACCAAACCCACACTTTTCAGGATTCATCTTTAAACTGTGCTTCCTTATTTCCTGAAATGCTCGTCGAAGATGGTTCAAATGCTCCTATCGGCTCTTTGACTTGACAATCACGTCATCAATATAAACTTCCACAGATTTGCCTATCATTTCATTAAAAATAGTGTTCATTGCCCTTTGGTAGGTTGCACCAGCATTCTTCAAACCAAAAAGGCATCACCACCCACTCGTAAGTTCCAATGGACCCTGGGCACCTAAAAGCAGTTTTAGGCACATCCTCCTCAGCAATGAAGATCTGATTGTAACCAGCATGTCCATCCATGAAACTTAGAAATTCATGACCAGATGCTGCATCTACTAGCATATCTGCTATGGGCATAGGGTACTCATCTTTAGGAGTTGCAGTGTTAAGATTCCTGAAATCAACGCAAACCCTCATCTTGCCATTCTTCTTTATGACAGGCACTACATTCGACAACCATTCAATGTACCTGGTTGTACGAATGAACTTAGCCTTCAACAAGCGCTCAACTTCTTCCTTAATTTTCAAAGATTTATTTCAGGAGCAAACCTTACATTGGCTTGTTTGACAAAGCTTACAACTAGGTTTCAAAGGCAATCTATGTTCCACAAGATCTCTACTCAGACCCGGCATTTCATGGTAGTCCCAGGCAAAACAATCCTTGTACTCTGAGACTAATTCCACAATTTGCCTTTTAAACTGGTCTGGCAACAAAGCACTAACATATATTGGCTTCTTTCTTCCTTTATCCCCCAACTCAATCTCTTCCAAGGGATCTTCTAACTCAAAACCATTTTTATCCTCAAGCCCCTTCTCAAATCCCAAAGGGCCATCATCGAATATACAATCAGCCAACACTCCATCTTCTGAGTTTGGCTGTTGGTCGGCCTCCCAAGCCGACAGTTGCATTTGATTCTCTTCAAGGCTCATCTTTGTTGATTGGCCGATTTCCATCGGCCTCATCCAACAACCTGACTCCAAACTGCTCTTCCAAGCAAGCGTTCAAAGAATCTTTGTCGACAATACCACCCTGCACAGATATGGGTTTCACTTTTGGATCATATACCTTGAAATCAACGTGCATCTGCTGTAGATAACATGGGCTGTCATCAGCTTCAATAATTTCAATATCATCATGAGCATTCCAAAAGATAAGTTTCTGATGCACCGCCGAAGGAACTGCTTCGACAGCATGAATCCAATCCCTACCCAACAGAACA
The DNA here is from genome assembly GCA_037113605.1 of Calophaca sinica. Lineage (NCBI taxonomy): Eukaryota > Viridiplantae > Streptophyta > Magnoliopsida > Fabales > Fabaceae > Calophaca > Calophaca sinica. The sequence continues at coordinate 17,444,478 of CM073737.1, forward strand.
TTGTAACTTGACCTTGAAGGAATCACTACAAATAAAGTGGACCTCTCTACTGATCCCACTTGCACATCTAATATTGCCACACCATCTGTTGGTGTAGATCTACCTCCAAAGTCAGTAACCACTATGTTGGTTGGTAGCAAATCTGTCTCATCTTTCCCTAACTTCTTATACATGGCTCTTGGAATCAAGTTCACAGATGCTCCTCCATCGACCAACACTCTGTTGATAGGCTTGACTTCAACCATTTCCTTAATATGCAATGGTCGAAGATGACTTCTCTCCTGATTAGTTGGCTTGTCTAAACGAGCAAAATTATCAAAAATGGTAACCATATCCTGCTCGACAAAATGCCAACCAATTGGAAAATCGTCAAACTCTTCCTCATCAGGAACTTCTACAACGAATCCATACTGAGCCTGAAACTCAGCTGGCAAAACTGATACCAAATTCACATCAAGATTAGTGAACTCTTCTTCCGTAGCTATTTCTTCATTTTCCATATAACTTCCCAACCTCATGCCCTCTTTATCAAAAAGGCATTCTTCAGACCCCAAATCTGACAAGGTTGTTCCCATTGCCATCACCAATTCATCCAGATTTTTGTCCAAATTAATGTCAAGATCAAACTCTTCCTTGTCATCAAGGCCAATTGGGTCATCTAGATCATTCAATGCTTCAATGACCTCTTCCATGGACAAGTCTGTCTTGGCAAGACTTTGCCCTACTGCCCCCATGGGTTCATCCAACAAATCAGAATCATTGGCTATGATCCTTAACTCCTCCATAGAGACATCGCTGTTTGTATCCTCAACTGGAGCTGCTTGATCACCAAACCTTCTTCGCTCGGAAGCCAGCTTCTCGGCTTCAATCAAACCTGTTGGCCAAGTCTTCTTCCCTTGAACTGTCGAAGGAGCTTTCGCAGGCATGGCATTCCTTTTGGACCCTGTCGAAAATGCTTGCCCCTGGTCCTGGGACGTTTGACCTCGTTCAAAGTTAGCCCCTTTAACATCAACGACCACGCTCTTTAGTCTTGACCCAACCTCCTGAGGCAATGGGACCTTCTGGACCCCAACCATAAAACAATCCTCAGGTTGAGCCTTGACCATCTCAGCAGCCTTCAATTTTTGTTTCTGAGCTTTCCTCATCCTCTGTCGATGACGTTTCTGACTCTTCGACAATGGGGCTTTCTTCACTTGATCACCTCCAGGATAAGGTATTCTGCCAAATTGGTAATCTTCATTCCAAAATGGTACTTGTCGAGGATTACTCTTCTTAGCCCTTACCCTATTTCTCAACTCAGGGCAACGAGCCTTGGAAGAATTCTCGACCCACTTGTTCACCACCAAATTGGCATCAGGCTTCCTGATCCGCTGTCGCGCACGGGTCAAAATAAATAAAATAAAAATGTAGTAACAAGGTAAGAATGTAGTAACAAGGCAGTTAACCTTGGTCGTCTCACAAGGATCTCTAATTAACAATGGCCAATAGCAAGAACACGCAAAGGACGGAATGGGGGGTTGTTTCGTGAAAACAATTTTAATTAATAACAAAAATCACTTGATAACAACAACCAATCCAGGTCGTGTCACAGAACTTTCACTTGGGATCTATCACAGGTTTAAAAGATTATTCTAATTGTGTTCTAATCTTGTTTGATCACGTAATTAACCAATCAAGCGGGTGATTAATCCTATACGAATTCCCTCTTGGATTAAGCATCACAGAATTCAATTGATTATAAATAAGGAACACGCGTCACAAACATATAATCAATTTAATAACCGAATTCATCAAACCTATAACTAAGCGTCATAGACCCTATTGATCTCTATTCGAACTAAACCAAAACAAGCGTTAAGTTTAATTCCAATAGTCTCAAATCAGAGAGCAAAACCTAAATTATATGATTAAGCATCAATATGTAAAACGATTTTGCAAATAGAAATTAGAAGAGATGAGGGATCAAAAGAGAAAGAAGTAGAACACAAAAACGAAATTAATATTAATAACCAACCTCAAGATCCTCTATGAAATCCTTAACCAGTGAATTGAACGAAAAGAATTAGCCTTCCATTGAAGGTTTCATCACAAAACGAAAATTAAGAATGAGAGAAGGAGAAATGATAACTCAAAAACGGCAAAATATTCAAAAGTAATCAAAAAGGTAAATCCTAAGACTCTAAAAATCTTATTTATAATGTCTCCTTAGGTTAACCTAGGTAACCTGAAGTTTATGACTAAAGAGAAGGGCCCAAAAGGGTTTAATTTGCCCAATAACAACTAATTACATGAGTGAATGGTCCAAAACCCGTAGTGCAACTCGCTAGCCTCAGTAAAGTGGATTTTCTACCTTCAAAACGGCAGAATTGGGCTTCGGTGCCAACATAAGAATTGTAGCTCTACTTCTTAGCTTTCCAACGCCACAAAGAGCACTGAAATCGGACAAGTATAGCCCAAGTTATGGCCTGTAGAAGCGACATGGGACAGGATGTAACAAAATCAAAAAATTAGCAAATAATTCCACTAAAGCCCAATCAAGACCCAAAGATATAAAACCATGTTAAAAAGTAGTTGTTGGGTAAAACACACAATTAAGGACACCAAGTACAAAGCTATAAAAGATGCATTAAAATGCATTGATCAAATTCTCCCACACTTAAGCTTTTGCACTCCGAGCAAAACTCATGGTCAAAAACAAAACAAAGATGCATTTCCAATGAATCCCAAGGATGCATAGTGGCAAGCAAAATGCTCATTCAAGGTTTCAAGGACTCATTACAATTATGAACAACATCTTATTACTTTCAAAGCAAACAAGAGGATAGAATAACCAAGAAATGCATCAAAAGTGATAGAATCCTCACAGAAAAATATCTCTCTCAAACTCTCAAGTGTCTAGGCTAATGTTTACACTCAAAGCACATCATGAAAGCTAGCACTACCATAGGCTTGACAAGACTCTAACATTCACACTTGAAACACATGCACACAAAGATCAAAAGGACTTTATTAAGGTTATAATGGGGCCAAGGTCAAGGTGGGATAATTGAAAGGGTAACTAGGCTATTAAATCAAAGAGGATAGAGGAGCAATGGAAAACAATTGCCAAATAATCATGTGGGGAAATTCAACCAAATTTCAATCAATTTTCCACTTTCACACTTTTCTTCTTTTTCTCTTCTTTTTTACCAAAAGTTGTGCTCCACTATTTTTTTTTATTTTTTTATTTTTTTATTTAATTTTTTTTTCAATTGCCAAATTTCCAATAGAGCACAACATTAGATATTCTAACACAACCACATTTTTGAGCACCCCCACACTTTTGCAATATTTATTATCATATTTTTTTCAAAGCAAAGCTCCTTTATCCCCTAAGATTAAGTCATATCATGGTTTTTCACTTTTAGGCTTGTAATGAGCTATACAACAAAGAATGGGATAAATAGGCTCAAAGGGGCTAAACAAAGGGATAAATGCAAGGTAGGCTTATTTGGCTAGTGGCTAAAAAGAACAAAAATTGCCTAGATCATTTCAATGCATGCATGTGAACAACAGTTTCAACAAGAGTCAAGTCAAGTTCTAGAGTAACCAACAATCATGAGTGAAATCACACAAGAAAGAAAGAGAATGGGAAAATGTATTCCATCCATTATAAGGCTCAAATCTCACTAAGGAAAATGATTTATCACAAAAGATGCACAATTTAATATTCCAATCCAACTTATCACACTAAGAATGCAAGGAAGTCATCCATATCATGCCACAAGACTTATAGTCCTAGAATAGTGAAATCACTCCCCACTCATATAAACCAAGAAATCCAATGAAAATACATGCAAATTTTTTTAATAATAACAAAAAACTCAAAACAAAAAACAAAAACAAAACTACGCTAAAAGATTCCCCCCACACTTAAATCACACATTGTCCTCAATGTAAGCAACAAGTATAAAATAAGAGTAAGGAGTAAGGAAAGAAAACTCCCTCTTCAAGGTGGCTTTTTCAAGTGGAGCTCTTCTACAGTCTCCTCTTCAAGTGCGGGGCTCTCATGGAAAAGCTTGAGGCGGTGTCCATTGTCTTTGAAGACTTTACTGGTGGCTTCACTTTTTATTCCCTTTGCATCATAAGGAAAAGTGCTAGTTGCAACAAAAGGGCCAATCCACTTGGATTGAAGCTTACCCGCCATGATTTTAAGGCGAGAATGGAACACATGGAAGTGTTTGATTTTCTTCTTCTTCACAACATCGTTCTTCTGCTCAATGGAGGGAAGTATCTTGGTGGATGGAGTTACATCAGAAGCTTGCAGTGTAGCAACATCATTTGTAACATTAGCAGGCACAACCATGCAATTTGTAACATCAGAATGACTATCTTCAACTAAGTCAGCAAGTACTTCTATTTGAAAAAGAAAAGGCTCTTCCATGTGATGCTTCATAGTAGCATTAAAGATGTTAAATTTAACTATGCTATCCCCAAATTCCATGGAGAGTGTTCCAGCATGGACATCAATCTTGGTTCTTACTGTTCTTAGGAATGGTCTGCCTAGGATGATAGGTGCCCTGCTGGATTGTGTCTCTCCCTCCATGTCCAGAATGTAAAAATCTGCAGGAAAAATCAAGTCATTAACCTTAACAAGTACGTCCTCCACAAGTCCAGTAGGGTGAGCATTGCTCCTGTTTGCCAACTGAATAACAACACCTGTATTCTGCAAAGGTCCAAGAGCCAGAGAGTTAAAAATAGATGTAGGCATCACATTAATGGAAGCACCTAAATCCAGCATGGCATTTTCAAATTTACTCTCGCCTATGGTACATGGAATAGTAAAAATTCCTGGATCCTTGCACTTTTGGGGCATCATGGGTTGTATGAGTGCAGAAACATTGCGACTCATGTTGACCTTTTTATTTCCCTTCAGCCTCCTCCTCCTTTTGTGTGTGCACAGCTCTTTGAGGAACTTAGCATATCTTGGAATCTGCTTAATCGCTTCAAGGAGAGGAATATTCACTTCAACCTTCCTAAATGTGTCCAAGATTTCTCTGCCCTTTTCTGCCTCATCCATCTTCTTAGTTATCACAGCCCTTTGAGGAAAGGGAAGTGGTATAGGTTGTGCATCATCATCTTCATCAAGAGGAGAAGTAGGTGCAGAAATTGGCTTATCACTTTTTCTGCTGCCACTTGCATTTTCTGCTAAAGGAGGTTCTAGAGTGTCAACAGCCTTGCCAGATCTTAGAGTGATTGCACTGACGTTTGCATTAACATTTGGAACATTTGGATTCACTACTGGTTGGGCAGGCAAATTTCCTGACCCCTGAGACTGCATCTGATTGACGGAAGTTGCTAGCTGTCCAATTTTTGCCTCCAAATTATGAATGGTTGAATCTGTTTGCTGCTGGAATTGGAGATTCTGGACTGCCATCTGTTTAACAAGGTCCTCCAATGAAGGTTCAGATTTTGCGGCTGTTGTGTTATTCTGCTGGGCTGCCTGTGGGGTATTTGCATTGTCAGCTTCCTGTAATATAGGACATACATCTGTAGGGTGCTCTGCAGAAGTGCGGTACCACAAACTCTTCTTTGCTTGAGTTTTAGTTATCGCTAACTTCTTCACCAATGAAACAAGTTCATCAAGCTTGCTCTCCAAGTTTTTATGATCGTGAGCTTGTATCTCGTGACTCCTTGTTAGCACCACTGAATTGCTTCTGGTAGTGAACTGTTGAGAATTAATGGTCATGTTCTCAATCAGGCTTCTTGCATCTACTGGGGTTTTATCCACAAGCGCTCCTCCACTAGCAGCATCTATGATGTTTCGGTCCATAGGCAGCAAGCCTTCATAAAAATACTGGATGAGAAGCTGTTCAGAAATCTGATGGTGAGGGCAGCTTGCACATAGCTTTTTGAATCTCTCCCAATATTCATGCAAAGATTCATTCGCAATCTGCCTAATGCCACATATTTCCTTTCTGATTGAAGCAGCTCTAGAGGCAGGGAAGAATTTCTCCAGAAACAACTTCTTCAATTCATTCCAGCTTGTCACAGAACCTGGTTGAAGGTAGTACAACCAGTCTTTGGCGGTGTCTTGCAAGGAGAATGGGAAAGCTCTCAGCTTGATGTGGTCTTCTGGAACACCTCGAGGTTTCATGGTAGAGCAAACAATATGAAACTCCTTAAGATGTCTATGAGGATCTTCACCTGCAAGACCATGAAACTTAGGAAGCAAGTGTATCAGACCAGATTTAAGCTCAAAGGGTACTTCAACATCTGGGTATTCAATGCACAAAGTATTATAAGTAGCATCAGGTGCAGCAAGTTCCCTTTAATGTTCTAGCAGCCATGGTATGAACAATAAAATCAGAATCAAAATAGAGTATGACTAAATATACTATAACTATCACTATCACTATCACCTATATGATCACTACCTATGTTATTACTAGTCATGCATCATGAACTAACAAATCAGAAAATACCAACAATATCCTAATCGCTAAAACAAGAAATAAATTGACAAAACCTATCAAATAAAATCTAAAAAATATATAAATACCACGAAAAATCTCTAAAAATCAAATAAATCTAACACAAATTTTTTTGGATTTTTTTAAGATTACAAAAAATTGAAAAAAATTAAAAAGCGGTCTAAACGATGGAATTTCAGAGTTTTAGCCTCTACTCCCAATATCAGTTACTGATATGGGACTTTGGATCCTTGATTTTTTCCGGATTTTCTGGCCAAATTTCGGAGCAATCCGAGCAAGTTGATCGAAAACTGATTTTTTTTTTTACTAATCAATGCAAAATCCAACGTCAGAACCTGAAACACAATGAAACTACAAAATAAAATGTTAAAAACGTTAGTAGGATTCTTGGATTGGCTAATCTTGATTCGAGATCCCCGGCAACGGCGCCAATTTGATCCGCTGTCGCGCACGGGTCAAAATAAATAAAATAAAAATGTAGTAACAAGGTAAGAATGTAGTAACAAGGCAGTTAACCTTGGTCGTCTCACAAGGATCTCTAATTAACAATGGCCAATAGCAAGAACACGCAAAGGACGGAATGGGGGGTTGTTTCGTGAAAACAATTTTAATTAATAACAAAAATCACTTGATAACAACAACCAATCCACTGGTCAGTGGTCACAGGAACTTTCACTTCGGATCTATCACAGGTTCAAAAGATTATTCTAATTGTGTTCTAATCTTGTTTGATCACAGAATTAACCAATCAAGCGGGTGATTAATCCTATACGAATTCCTACTGGATTAAGCATCACAGAATTCAATTGATTATAAATAAGGAACACGCGTCACAAACATATAATCAATTTAATAACCGAATTCATCAAACCTATAACTAAGCGTCATTGACCCTATTGATCTCTATTCGAACTAAACCAAAACAAGCGTTAAGTTTAATTCCAATAGTCTCAAACCAGAGAGCAAAACCGAAATTATATGATTAAGCATCAATATGTAAAACGATTTTGCAAATAGAAATTAGAAGAGATGAGGGATCAAAAGAGAAAGAAGTAGAACACAAAAACGAAATTAATATTAATAACCAACCTCAAGATCCTCTATGAAATCCTTAACCAGTGAATTGATCGAAAAGAATTAGCCTTCCATTGAAGGTTTCATCACAAAACGAAAATTAAGAATGAGAGAAGGAGAAAGGATTGCTAAAACTCAAAAACGGCAAAATATTCAAAAGTAATCAAAAAGGTAAATCCTAAGACTCTAAAAATCCTATTTATAATGTCTCCTTAGGTTAACCTAGGTAACCTGAAGTTTATGACTAAAAAGAAGGGCCCAAAAGGGTTTAATTTGCCCAATAACAACTAATTACATGAGTGAATGGTCCAAAACCCGTAGTGCAACTCGCTAGCCTAAGTAAAGTGGAATTTCGACCTTCAAAACGGCAGAATTGGGCTTCGGTGCCAACATAAGAATTGTAGCTCTGCTTCTTGGCTTTCCAACGCCACAAAGAGCACTGAAATTGGACAAGTATAGCCCAAGTTATGGCCTGTAGAAGCGACATGGGTCAGGATGTAACAAAATCTAAAAATTAGCAAATAATTCCACTAAAGCCCAATCAAGACCCAAAGATATAAAACCATGTTAAAAAGTAGTTGTTGGGAAAAACACACAATTAAGGACACTAAGTGCAAAGCTATAAAAGATGCATTAAAATGCATTGATCACTTCCTAGTCTTATTCGACACTCGACCAAGAGATAACCCTTGGTTGCTTCCAATTGATTCCCTCGAGGACTCAACCAACCAACCACCAAATTCTTTGTGAGGCCTTTGTGCCGTAGGCCTCCGCACCTGGTTCACTGAAACAGGCATCTGGTTCACTGGAACAGCCTTATAGTTCCTCCTTGCATATCCAGTTTGTATGCGCTGGTGAGATTTAAGCTTTTGATCATCTTTGGCTTTCTGAGCGGCTTTCACGTCGAAATACCTGTCACAATGTGGGCACAAACTCAGCTGTCCCTTTCTGTTCTTCCTTCTCAGAAAGTCCTCAACAGACTCATGAGGCCTTGGGTAAATGTCGAATGGGTCTTCCACATTCACCACATACTTCTGCTTAGCGCTGATATTCACCATGTTGCAGCTTCTTGCATTATGGCCTTCGACATTGGATATGCCTTGGCCAAATGGATCAGTGTCCACCTTCATGCTAGGCTTTTGCTTGTCAGCAAACCCGAGTCTTCCTTCTTTCAGAGCTTTTTGTATCAAATCCCTGAAACGAAAACATTCATTAGTAGGATGGCCTAAAGCCCCATGGTACTTACAATAATTTTGACCACTGGAGTCCTCAGGCCTTTCCATTTTATGACCGTCTGACAACTTAAGCTGTTTGTCTTTCAACAGAATGTCAAATATTTTATCCGCTTTAGTTATGTCAAATGTATAGGTTTTCGTGTTTGCATAACTCATCTTTTCCTTCCCTTTGGAAGGTACTAAGCTTGTCAAGCATAAGGTGGCCCTTCTTTCAATTCAGCAAGATTTATTTCTTGCTTGGTGATAGCCTCATCCTCACTGTCTGCTTGATCTTGTTCGACACAATTGACTTTCTCACGTCTAATGAATTTCTTATTGTTTTTCTTATCCTTTTCAGACCTGAGTTGTTCAATCTGTCGAACTTTTTCCCCTAGTTGGGCGAGATCGACAATGTGTTGGTTCACCAATTTCTTTCTAATATGGTAATCCAACTCACTAGCAGCCATTTTAACGATTTCCGCTTCTGGAATAGGCGTAAAGCATCTGCTCTTCATGTGTTTGAACCTAGAGATGTAATCATCTATAGACTCATTATACATACGCTTGACGTTGAATAAATCAGTCAAGTTAACCCTTAAGTCACCCCTGAAGAATTGATCATGGAACAATCCCTCCAATTGGACCCAAGAGTGGACTGAATTGGCCCTTAAAGTTGAGAACCAAGAAAATGCATTCTTCGTCAATGAGCTTGGGAAGAATCTCATTTTCAAACCCTCTACTGCGGGCCAACTCCCCATTTCTATTGAGTATCCTAAGAACATGTTCGACAATCGATTCTCCACTGTCACCGTAAAAACTTAGACAACTTGGGAATCTTTATTCCCCTAGGCACTTCAGCCTGTTGTACCCATTCAGGAAACGCAGATATGAAATATGGTCGATTAGCTTGACCAATATTGAAACCAAGCCTGTTAAGCACCTGCTCGACAGCCTGATTCACATTTTGTTCTATCTGGTTTCCCATGATATTGTGCCTAAAGTTGGCTAAACCTTGATGCATTGGGGGTCCTTGATCTTGATTCCTTTGCAGAATTTGAACCTGACCATAAGCCAAGTTGTTCATATTCTGACCAAGGTTTTGATTTGGTTGAATGACTTCATTTTGCACCACATTTTGATTATTCACATCTTGTGGGTTGCCCCCCAAGTATTGTACTTGGGGCATGCCTACTGGGCCCTGCCGAACGTTGTCATTCATTGGTGCTGCCAACCCTAATGCTTGGTTCAACCTTTCCATTTGCATAGCCAATGCATTACACGCTTGATTGGTATTCTGCATAAGAGGCGTAATGACCGCACCCATTTGCTGGGTGAACATGTTCACCATCTCATGATTACTGTCATCCATTTGTTGCCGAATGCTTGCCAATGAATTCTGGGTCAAACCCCCATTATTCTGAGGCATTTGTCTTGACATTTCCCCTACACCAAACCCCTGTTGATTGGTTGTAGTAGTGGTCATGCCTACCATTCCCTGAGTATTGGAAGAGTTTCCACAGGGCAAAAAGGGCTGGTTCAAATATTGGTTGAACATGGTCGAACCAATAGCGGGGACTGTCGAGTTATTCAAATAACCATACGACATTCCAAACGGAGGTTGCATTGCTTGCGGTATAGGCCTAATACTTGAGTTCCTCGCACTTCCAGGCGATGCCTGAATTTCTGGAGCACTCTGAACCGCTGGTTCAAGTACTGCAGCGCTTGGAATAACTTCTCCTTGCGTATTGGCCATTGTCATCCCAGTACCCGCCCCAACGGTAGTATTACTCACCCGCAGGATCATAACTACCCCTGCATTCGTACTGGTGGTCGAAGCATTTGTATTGCTTGCCGACGCATTCGCACTGGCAACACTTGGTATTGTGGCACTGCTATTCGTACTGCCACTCATGTTTCTATATTGCGTTACGTTAGAAGCAGTGATCTTTCCACTTCTTAGACGCATAAAACCATCGTTTAAAACGAGTTACTCTAAACTCATCCCACCGGGCGTGCCAATTTGTTTACTGGGAAATTTGGTTTATAAGTGTATTTCTACCAAATTCAGCAAAGTAACAAATAATTAATTCAAACGATTGCAAGATCGACGAATTATGTGGTAATCTCGTTTTGTAAACAACGGTTTTTGAAAATAACGATCAATTGCTCGACACGTTATCAGTTTTGTAACATTCTTGGCTTCAGAGCCATTAATTGTTGTGTCTTATATCAAATCTGTATATGAGAATTCCAACTAACAAACAAGTTGTTGTCGAAATGGCAATATGGACTTAACTAAACAAGATTGGCTGCCGAAAGCCAATAACTTGGTTTACAAGAAAATTAGAGCAAAAATTAAAAAAAAAATGCACTAATGCAAAGTCATAGGGCATGCATCACTGAATCCCAACATGCAATTGAAATTAACGCAGAAATGTAAAAGAAAACAAGTAAATTGACAGAATTTAAGAAACACGGTTAAAAAGACATGAATTTAAATGAAAACATATAAATGCATGAATTTAAGTGACAGAAGCGTAAAGAACATGAATTAAAAAGGAAAGCATGTAAATGACTTTGAAAGTAAAAGTGCAGAAAACAGTAAATAACAGGGAATTAAAGAATGTAAATGCGAAGCAAGAAAATGCTAATTGGCTGGAATGTAAATGACATAAATGAAAATGCAAAGAACTGAAAATAGACTAAAATTGATTAAAATGCTGAAAGATAGAGTTTTGAAGGCATACAATGATCGTTTTCCGTTAATCTTCTTTAGCCGTCGAGATATTAGGAATTAGATCATGTATCCAACCTCAATTACATCGTACAAACTACTATTTATAGGAAAAATATGAAAAAACTACCTAACATCCAACCTGACACGTGTACGGACACGGGTTGGTAGTTAAGTTTTCGCTAAAAACTACCTAATCGACAGTAGCACTTCCTGTCGAGCTGTACATTGATCATTACTTAATAACTAAGAATGTTTCGACCATGCTCAATTTGACATCTTCGACGCTTCATGCTTTCCGTCGAATAACCGTCCCATCACTTGATCTCTCAAACTTAGCCAATTTTCATCCCTTGTTCTGGTCTCTTATGCCTTTACTTGTCAAATTCATAACATTCTGTCGATCAACCCAAATTTGAAATTTGGCACCCAACACTAGGTCACTTACATCTTTGCTCATCTCTGTATATAAACCACACTGTGGTCATCTCTTTGTAAGCTTTTCTGATAATCAATACAATAAGTCACTTTTACACTGAGTTCCATTTCTATCATGGTATTTAGAGCTCCTTTTTCGACCTAGGCCTGTGAAACTTCTTTCCATGGCTTCTCCTTTTGCTCATCATTCTTCTATGTCTTCTTCTCGGATTCACTCTCAGAGGAATCCGTTCGATGAGATCGAGAACAACGCCGGATTCTCAAATTCGTCTTCACGTTTGTTTTCGCACAAGATTTCTCTCAAATTGGATGAGAAGAACTTTCAATTTTGGTTGCAACAGGTTGAAGGAGTCATCAGTGCAAACAAATTCCATCACCTAGTTGTGAATCCTGTAGTTCCTCCTCAATTCAATTCTGATGCAGATCGTGACCTAGGAATTGAATCTGAAGATTATCAGCAATGGCTCATTCAAGACCAGTTCATGTTCACTTGGCTACTCTCCACGATTTCTGAATTTATGCTCCCTCGTGTACTAGGCTGTAAACATGCTTTCCAGGTTTGGAACAAATTGCATGATTATTTTTCTTCACATCTTAAGGCTAGGGTTCGACACCTGAAATCTGAATTGAAGATTTCAAAGAAAGGCTCTAAGTCAATGTCTGATTATCTGCTTCAAATCAAATCGATCTGTGATTCTTTACTTGTTGCTGGTGTTGCTATCTCTGAGCAAGATCAGATCGATACTGTGTTAGATGGATTATCTGAAGAGTATAATTCTTTTACTATGATGATTTATGGTCGCAATGACTCTATCTCTCTCACAGATGTTGAAGCATTGCTTCTTGTTCAAGAAGCAGAACTTGAAAAATATAAGCAGGACGTTAATACTTCCATTGCTTCTGCCAATGTTGCGAAACTGTCTCTCTCTGAGAATTCTCAGAATACTGGTCAAGCACAGAACACTGATGAATCACCTTACTTCTCCTTTGCTCGAGGCAGAGGCTGTGGAAGGTTTAGCCGTGGCAGAGGCAGGGGCCGTGGAGCCACAAACAGACCTACTTGCCAGCTCTGTCATAAAATTGGCCATGAGGCTGCCAAATGCTGGCATAGGTTCGATCAAAACTTTGCTCCTCCAATAAATGTAGTGGCATTTGCTCCTTTTCAAAATCAATATGTTGCTCCACATGCTCAGTCCAATGCTCAGTCTCGTGCTTAACCTAGTGCTCAGTTAGCTACACAACAGCCCGTTGTTGCTCCTAGCTCTCAACAATTATGTGTGCCACATCAATTTGTTGCTGATGTGTGGTATCCAGATTCGGGAACATCGCATCATATTACACCAGATGCAAGGAATTTGTCTACTCAGACACCTTATACAGGTTCCGATCAATTGACCATTGGAAATGGTCAAGGTTTGGCAATTTCCTCTACTGGTTCAACTAGTTTTTCATCTACTTGTTTGCCTAAAATTTCTCTAAATCTGTCTAACTTGCTTCATGTCCCTAGCATTACTAAAAACCTCATGTCAATTTCCAAGTTTTGTCATGATAACAATATTTTCTTTGAATTTCACTCACAGTCTTGTTTTGTCAAATGTCAGGGGTCTAAGCAAGTACTCTTAGAGGGATCTCTTGGTGTTGATGGACTCTACAGTTTCAAGAATCTCCACTTGTTGCAGTCTGCTCAAGCTGTTTCTTCCAATCTGTCTATTTTGCGACTCTTCTTTGCTTCTGATACATTTTGTAGCCTGTTCTTTGCTTTAAGTTCATTGCTTCTTCAAGTGTCAATAATACTTGTACTAGTTCATTCAATGTTTGGCATTTTAGGCTAGGTCATGCTAATGCCAAAGTCAAGTAAATCTGCTTTGAACACTGTAACATTCCAACTTCTAATAGAAATATTTTGGACTTCTGTAATGCATGTTGTCTTGGCAAGTCACATAGGCTCTATGCTCCTCCATCCCTTACTTTACATTCCTCTCCTTTTGAGCTTGTGTACACTGATTTGTGGGGTCCATTTCCGGTGACTTCTCATTCGGGTTTCACATATTATATCTCTTTTGTTGATGCTTGCACTAAATTCACTTGGCTATATTTGATAAAACAAAAATATGAGGCATTACAAGCTTTCAAACAGTTTTTTAATTTGGTCCAAACTCAGTTTTCTAAAACTATAAAAAGCGTGCAATCCGATTGGGGTGGTGAATTTCGTCCTTTCACCAAATTTCTTAATGAACTTGGTGTCATTCATCGTCTCACTTGTCCACACACTTCTCATCAAAATGGCACCGTTGAACGCAAACACCGTCAAATTGTTGAAATGGGTCTTACCATGCTAGCACATGCAGCCATTTCTTTACACTTTTGGGATCATAGCTTCTCTATGGCTGTTTATCTAATCAATAAGCTTCCTACTTCTGCACATTCTGATTTTTCCTCTCCTTATTTCAAACTGTACAGCACTGTTCCTGATTACACCTCCATTAGAATATTTGGATGTGCTAGTTTTCCACATTTGAGACCTTTTAATAATCACAAACTTGAATTTAGATCTCAAGAATGTGTTTACTTGGGTCCTTCCTCTCAACATAAGGGACACAAATGCTTATCTTCTAGTGGTCGCATTTATGTTTCCAAAGATGTGCTATTCAATGAGATGAGATTTCCTTACTTTGAGCTATTTTCCTCTTCTGATTCTGCTGTCTCCAAATCTCCTGCAGTTTTGTGTTTATTCCTTGGGCTGCATCAGTTTTTCCTCCTCATGTTCCAACTAGCTTTCCTGCTCAGCCTGTTATTTCTTCCAGTATTTCACCTAGTGTCTCTGCCTCACCTCAGTTCCAACCACCTACTGTGTCTTCTAGTCCTGATTCTCCTTCAGTGTCAGTTTCTTCTCCTGTCCCTACTCCTAATTCTAGTCACCCTGCATATAACTGTCCTGCTGCAACTAACATTCCTGCCGAAAACTGTCATCCTATGGTAAGTCGATCAAAAACAGGTAGTTTGAAGCCTCGGCTCTTTGTGGCTTCAGTGGAACTAAGGTCAGTAAAACAGGCACTAGCTCAGCCACACTGGCTTGCAGCAATGAAGGCAGAGTTTAATGCCTTGCTAGCTAATGAAACATGGTCTCTTGAACCACTTCCACCTCATAGGCAACCTATTGGGTGTAAATGGGTATTCCAAGTGAAGGAAAATCCTGATGGCTCCATCAATAGGTATAAAGCTCGCTTAGTGGCCAAAGGATTCCATCAACAAGCAGGGTTTGACTTTAAGGAAACCTTTTCTCCGGTTATTAAGCCGGTTACCATTCGCATTATTCTTACCTTGGCTCTATCATATAGACAGCCAATCAAGCAAATAGATGTGAATAATGCGTTCTTGAATGGTTTCTTGTCAGAAGAGGTGTACATGTCTCAGCCTTCGGGTTTCGAATGTGGTGATCAAACTCTTGTTTGCCGATTGAAGAAGGCTGTCTATGGTCTCAAGCAAGCCCCTCGGGCTTGGTATGAAAGATTGACATCTTCCTTGATTTCTCATGGGTTTGTTGCTAGTAGATGCGAATCTTCTCTCTTCATTTATTCAAAAGGGACCACTCGGCTATATGTGCTCATCTATGTAGATGACATCTTAATCACAGGAACCTCTTCTTCTCTTATTTCAGATTTGATTGCTAAACTTAATGACACTTTTGCTCTCAAGCAACTTGGTGAAGTGGATTATTTTTTGGGTTTGGAAGTCAAAAGGCTACCAAATGGCACTATGGTCCTCAACCAAGCAAAGTATATTCGGGACCTCCTAAACAAAGCCAACATGCATGATGCAAATGGCATCTCCACTCCAATGGTTAGCTCTACCAAATTCAGCAGATTTGGATCTGATTCTATGCCTGATGCTTCTACCTATCGCTCTATCGTGGGAGCCCTCCAATATGTCACTTTGACAAGACCAGAAATTTCCTATTCTGTTAATAAAGTCTGCCAATTTATGTCCAGCCCCCTGGAAACTCATTGGAAGGCAGTTAAGCGCATCCTAAGATACTTGAAAGGCACGGCTCACTATGGCTTAATGCTGCTGCCTGCTAATTTGACAGCTACACTCTCCCTTCGTGCTTATTGTGATTCCGATTGGGCGAGTGATCCTGATGATTGCCGGTCCACCTCTGGTTTTTACATTTTTCTTGGACCCAATTTTATTTCTTGGAGCTCCAAGAAGCAAGTTTTGGTAGCCCGATCTAGTGCCGAAGCTGAGTACCGCAGCATTGCTCATTCTGTGGTTGAAGTCTTGTGGATACAGTCTTTGTTACATGAATTACAGGTTCCTCATCTTGTTCCTACTATTCTTTGTGACAATCTTAGTGTTGTCCTATTATCTCACAACCCAATTCTGCATTCCCGCACGAAGCACATCGAATTGAACTTGCATTTTGTCAGGGAAAGGGTGCTTGCTAAGTCCCTGCTTGTTCAACATGTTGCAGGCATTGATCAACTTGCTGACGTTCTAACAAAGCCTCTGGGCACCTCTCAGTTTACTGCTTTACGAGACAAGCTCAATGTAGTTCCTTTTAGTTCACTACCTTGAGCTTGAGGGGGGAGTATAAGAGAGTATAAGAGATTAGAGTTTAATTACGTGTATGATGACTGGAAGTTATTTTGTTATAACCGGTATCTCCAAGTCTAGGTCACTTACATCTTTGCTCATCACTGTATATAAACCACACTATGGTCATCTCTTTGTAAGCTTTTCTGATAATCAATACAATGAGTCACTTTTACACTGAGTTCCATTGAATTTTCATCATCACACATCCCCATCACATATACATGTGGCAGTCGCAGCAGTTAAAGTTATGATATCATTGGCAAATCTTACATTCTAGGAGAAGCTAACCACTGAGGCGATGTGTTCACACTCTGCTACCATAGACTTGGTGGCCTCGACGAACTGAGCCATTATCAAATTACTTTAGTATCAGTAACAAAAATCTTTGAAAAAATGAAGAATGATGGCAAGGACAAAAAGAGATAAATTATATAAAAGAAAAAACCTAGCCGCGAGGATGAGACGGAACCAAAAACAGTAAAGACCCAAGTTGTGCGATCGGTGGTCGTCGGGGGTGGGAGGATGATAGGACGGGTAGACCGTAGATCAACAGAGAGATGGAAGTGGGAGAAGCCAGAGTCGTCGTCGGAATAAATGGACATCGGCGCTGAGACCTTTGTGCTGCAGCGGTGGAGACAATGGAAGAGATTGAGCAACTGCCTGGGAGAGTAATAACACTTGAAACATTATCCATGCCATCCATGCGCCAGAGAAGAATGAGACGTGTAACGGTGTAAGTTGGAATGATGTAGATGAGGATGGCCGAAGATGAGAAGGGCGGCAGAAAAAAGATTGCAACCGAATTAAATTTGAAATACTGCATTGACTGCACTCAAAATTGCTCTCTTTCGTGGGTTCGATCCCTGGCCGGTGCGTATGGAAAAACATCTGTTGGGAGAGGTCAACCCCTTAAATGGATCTCAGTTACCTCGAAGGATTAGTCTCTGCAGTTGCGAGTGGAGGATACTTTGGTTTACCAAAAAAAAAAAAAAAATTGCTCTCTTTCGAAAAGGTGTATTAGACATTGTGTGATTAATATGATATTTTGTGATTAGCTGATAATCATAACATGAAAATGCTGATAATGGTTTATATTAAAGTGAATTCCTATTTGGTCAGACCACAAATTTAACATTTTTTGAAAAATTTCCATATATACAATATACGTTTACCTTAGTTATTCTGATGTAAAACTGATATAATGAGAATAATATTAAACGTGTAATATCAAAAATGGAAATCACATTCCGTCAACAAAAAACAGAAATCACATTAGTATTAATCAATAGTTTTTTTTGACTGGATTATTCAATAGTAGATTTTTATACAAAAAATATTCGATAGTTATTCATCGTAAAGTTTATATTTCTATATTAAAAACGACGATGTCAATTCGAAATCAATTAGTCAAACACATTAGATCACATTAATTTACATTCAATTAGCCAATTATTTGTATCTCTCTTTTTTTTTTTTCAGTCGTCATTTTAATTTCTTTCTTTTTTATGAATATCGATTTTTAATATTGCATTAATCATGATAATTTGAACATTGCGGCTGGTTTGTTTAGGCTGATTTGGCATGCCACTTGTTACATATTTTGGAGGGAATTCGTATTAGAATGACAATTAGTGCTGAGCTGATTTGTTAATTGTTGTTTTAGGATGCCATTTGTAACTTACCATTTTTAAAACATTTTCAATTGTATATTATATAGATATAGATATAGATTCCCCAATTAAAAGTAAGAAAAAAGTGTTTATTTATTTCTATTCCCTTTTCTTTTTATAGAAGGAACATAAACTAAACTTGAAAACAGATTCAACATCCATTTTAATATTCGATCTAACGTTATTATTATACCAGTCTATATTATCACACAAAAAATAATTTTTCTCTAAAAGGACAAAGAACGTATGAAGGGAAAATAATAATAATGAAGAGGAACTTTAAAAACCTCTAATTTAAATCACAGCCACCCATAGCTCAAATCCCAACATTTTAATCAATGCCTCAAGTTGCAAATGGAAAGATTCTGCAAGTCCCTTTGCTTGAAACCTTATAATTCATATTAGGACTACTTTTTGGATAATATTGTGATACATCTTCAGCCAATGCACATAAAAATTGTTGCCCATTTCTTTTTGTTGTCTTGATTTTGCTCAAGTCAAACAATTTTTGCATCTAGAGCTCTAAGTTTTAGATACTAATTATTTTGCTAAAGTTGGTGTTTCCATCTCAGAAATTGCCTTTGTTTTTTTTTTCCAGGGACACCACAGGGAGTATAAAGTGAAAACTCAGGGTATAGTTAGTAATGAGAACACTACATTGGATAAAAACATTTTGTAGGAGAAGCTATAGAATGTCATTGTTGACAATGCTCACCAGTACTTTTCTCTCCACTGGGTGTTCTCAGCATGCTGAGAGCATGCTTCGTGTTGTTTCTCCCTTATTTTCTTAGATAATATGCATTACTTAATTTGTCCAAAGTTGATATATATGTCATGTAGATGTTAGATCATAAAGAAAGTATTGAAACATTATTTTATGAGACAAACAACTATTGACATTCTTTCTCATTAAATACTTATTTATTATTAGAGATTCAGATGACTACTTTCTTCTATGTAGAGATAACATCTTGATCCAAATATGCAACGTCAAGATCTCCTATTTTGTTTTTACTATTAACTTAAAAATATAAAAATGAAATCGAATGTAGGAACTTTATGGACTAGGAGATAGAAGGATCAGAGTAATTGGTTTACCAGTTACATAGTGTAGGTCCTCATAAATAACAATTGGCGGAGGCATACAAAGAGCATGTTTACATTTAGATTTCAATTCATTCCAAATATTTTCAAGTGGCATGTTTACATGGTATTTGTAAAATGAAGTAAATTTGTTGTCATTTAAAACAAATGCGAGATCCCAAATGTATGGTTTGGTATTATATTTTTTTCTGTTTGTTCTTTCTTGATTCTTGATTTCTTAACTTTGACAAATTATGAGGCAATGTTTCCTTATCTTGGTCATTTCAACCCATGGTCCATTCATGTTATTATTTTTATAAATTTTGGTTATTTTTATAGTTTTTGTAGAAGCATCATTTCAATTTCGTCAATGAGTTGGTGCATCCATGGTTGTTATGATGACTAATGGGTAAGATTTCCTTGACTTCATATCCCTTAACAAAGGTGGAAACTGATAATAAAGATGCAAAAGAGATTTGGATTCTAGATGGAATTAAAGGTGTAAAGTGAGTCAATTTGGTAGAATGAATCATACATGACCGATATAATCTTTTTTGTTCGAGTTTTTGTTCTATAAGACATCTATGATAAGAAGATTTAAAGCTCCTTTTTCTTCTTTTCCCTGTAAATCCGGAAGAAGCCCTCACTGACTGATTATGTTGTTCTTTGGAATGATCGGGAGAGATCATATGACAAGTGTTGTAAATTCTGGATGCAGTTTATCTTGAAACATTTGAGCACAATCTTATATATTTTAATTTAAAGGATTTGAATTACCATGTTCAATGTGGTGGGGATAATCTATATTGATTTTCTAATTGCTGCAATATCCTATTTAGATATTTACACCCAGTTTTCATATCACTATGTAAATGAAACCTGCACCATGAGCACAACACATTGAGAAACATTTTTTACAGCTATTTCTTCCATGAAGTTTGTGTTGGAGTTATCTCTAGATAATCATCCAACTGTTATTTGCAGTGATATCTTTTCAGCGTCATCTAGAAACAAAATATATAATATATCATAGATACAAATTAGAACTATCAAATTCTCTTTGGTGATCCTTTTTCTTTGAGTATTTGTAGTAAGTGATCTTTCATTTCTGTTGTTTAACTCAAGAAACAAATGACTATGATATGACAACAATAGTAAATGAAACAAAAGGTGCAATGGTTGTCTTAGATGAAATACCTTTTTTTTTGGTACCCAAAACAGAAAAATGTGTGAAAATTTTGGTCAATAACTCCCAAACTTTTCTTCTTGTGGTTGAAACCCGAAGAGAGTCGTCGAATGGTAGGTGAATGACTTAATGCCTTGCAGAAGAAACACTTCTTTGATTTTTGTCGTGCCTCCATCAGACGGTGCGAGACGGTGGATTTGGTTTTCTTGCTGAAACCCTAAGAGGGTCGTCAAAGACGAAGGTAGTGACTTGGTTTCAGCGAGACGATACACCTCATTGTGATAATCTTTAATAAATTTTGTTTTCAGGAGCGTAGAGTTTTTTTTATTTATCGGATTTCAGTTTAATATCATTTAAATCTAAATTTTATATTTGTAGATAGAAATTAAATATAATATTTTTTGACCATCAACTAGTGACTTTTTATTTTCACTTGGTAATATTAATTGTACAAAATTATATCAGGTTCTATTGGTTCAATTTGTCAAGTTATTTGTTAAATACACATAGATACTTAGGAAACAGTTTGACCTTATCTACCCCTTCAAACATGAAAGGTCAGTTAGGGGCATTATTTTTGCTTTACTGAGTTAAAAGCAGGATGAACTTGATGGTTGAAACTTGATCTAAGTTTTATTTATATTAATTCAGGCTTAATTAAATTAACCTATGCTTATAAAAAGTTACAGAGAAAGTCTATTTGACTTCGAACACGTAGAATCACAATAGAAGTGTAAGCCACAATTAATTTTTTTAGTTACTACCATGTAACGACATTCGTACATTGACTGCTAATTTAAACTTATATATTCATGAGTTTTGATTTGTATTGTTATATAATATTGTCAAATGTAAATTAGCGCAAATATATATATATATATATATATATATGTATGTATATTAACATATAAATATGGTGTCAATATATTTTTTGAAATTAGTATCATATAAAGTGAGTCAATACTTCATTATATGTATTACTTCTTCTGTTTTGTATTATAGCCTATAAAATACATGTATTTGGTCTAAAATTTAGACAAATGTAATGTACTTTTTTGTTTATAATAAAAGACGAATTTGGGTATCATTTTTTATCACATAAATATTTTCAAAAACTAATCATATATATTAACAATTTATATTTTTTATATTTGTATATTTTAAGAAATAAAATGTATACTCGTGCACGGCACGAGTCACTCACACTAGTATAGTACAAATTGTCAAAAACTATTTTAGGAATGCATTTTAAAACTGTCTATTTACAGAATTTTATAAAAATAACTGTTTTTTTTTTTGTGAAACGGCAAGAACATGTCTAAGTTTTGTATTGTCCTTGAACATAATTATTACTAAAGAAACAGAATGAGATAAAAGCTTGAATCTATTCATTCACAGTGTATCAATATATACACGAACTATACAATGGAAATAACGAAACCAAATCTTAGCAAATCCCTAAAACAAGGAAACTGTGAAAACAAATATGTACAACCCGTATTTACCCCTAAAAGATAGGAAAGAAAATCAATCACAATCAGATTTAATATCCTAATACCCCCCCTCAAGTTGGAGCGCGAAGATGACGAACACCCAACTTGGAAAGAAGAATGTCAAACTGTCGCCAGCCCAGGGCTTTCGTAAAGATATCAGCAAGTTGTGCAGATGTGTGGATATACATAGGTTGGACGTTACCCTTGGCAATTTCATCCCTCACAAAGTGGCAATCAATCTCAATGTGTTTTGTACGTTCATTGAACACAGGATTATTGGCAATGTGGAGGGCGGACTGACTATCACAATAAAGACGCATTGAACAAGAATGCTCAACACCAAGGGAACTCAATAAGCCTTTCAACCATTTCAGCTCACAAATAGCAGCAGCCATAGAGCGATACTCTGCCTCAGCGGAAGAACGAGAAACTGTGGTCTGCTTCTTAGTCTTCCAAGAAATTGGAGAGTGTCCCAATGTCACAAAGTAAGCTGTTAAAGATCGTCTAGTAAGAGGACAACCAGCCCAATCAGCGTCACAATATCCATACAATCGCAAATCACAATCAACAGATAAAAAAATCCCCTAGCCTGGATCTCCTTTCAAGTACCGAACAACACGTAAAGCTGCAACCCAATGCTCAAGTTTTGGATTCTGCATGAATTGAGCTAGGATGTGAACACAGTAAGACAACTCAGGACGAGTTATGGTCAAATAAATTAGACGCCCAACAAGACGTCTATATTCAGTTGGATCTTTCAAATCTTCTCCTCCAACAAGAGCCAACTGATGGTTTTGTTCAATAGGTACAGCCGCAGGCTTTGCTCCAAGCAACCCGCAATCAGATATGAGATCCAAGGCATATTTTCTTTGTGAGAGGAAAATACTAGTGGCATTTCGTGCCACCTCAATACCTAAAAAATATTCCAATTTCCCAAGATCTTTCATGTGAAAACAACAACCAAGATAGTCCTTGAATCCATGTATAGCATCACTATGACTTCCAGAGATAACTAAATCATCAACGTAAACCAAGACATTCAGTTCCACACCACGAGCACGAAGTGTGAAGAGGGAATAGTCAGAGTACGACTGCTGGAAACCATAGGCTCTCAAAGCATTAGATAATTTAGCAAACCAGCATCTAGGGGCCTGTTTCAAGCCATACAAAGACTTATGGAGTCGGTATACCTTGCCAGGCAACGGAGTCTCAAAGCCAGGTGGTAATTTCATATATACTTCTTCCTCTAAGTCTCCATGCAAGAAAGCATTGTGAACATCCATTTGATGCAATTCAAAATTCTTGGCACCGCAACAGCAAAAAAAGTTCGAACTGTCACTATCTTTGCCGTGGGAGGAAATGTCTCATTGTAATCAACACCTTCAACTTGTCTATTCCCATGAATCACCAACCTTGCCTTGTGTCGCTCAATAGACCCATCCGAATTATATTTGATCTTATAGATCCATTTGCATCCGATAGCTTTCTTCCCCATAGGCAAATCTTCTATTGTCCATGTACCATTATCCTCTAAAGCATGAATTTCTTCCTTCATGGAATCCCTCCATTTTACATCTTTGATAGCCTTTGAAAGGTGCTTGGCTCATATCCTGCAGTGATAGCTGCCAAAAACCCACGGTGTTGCATAGAAAACTTATCACAATTAACAAAGTGTGCAATAGGATAACGTGTACCTGAGGATTTTGAATGGAGTGACAAACTAGCTGAGCGGCTTACATAAGCAGTGTGGGTGACATGATCCTTTAGGCGTGAAGAAGGCTTCTTGATTCTATGTCCTCAACCAAGGAGTTCATCAGCGTGACTACCTTGCTGATGGTCAAGATTCACGACTTGGTCTACATCCCCCTCAATCTACTCCTGCCCAGTATGAGCTTCTTCAAGACCTCCAATTTCCACAATATCATTCCCTAATAGCACATTTGGACTACTTAAGTCACCACCACTCACCTCATTTTGTGTTTCACTCCCTTCATCATTTTCATCACTGGAACCAAGAGGCCATCCCCAACCATCCATTTGTTTTTCACTGATCTCACTAGTGTCAATAAAAGGGAAAACATTCTCCACAAATCTCACATTCTGAGAGACAAAATACTCCTCATTTTCAATGTCATACACTTCCCATCCCTTTTTTCCATAGGGGTATTCTACAAAAATGCACTTTCTACTTCGGCTAGTAAATTTGTCTCTTCCTTTGGTTTCGTTAAGTGCATAACATAAACACCCGAATGTTCGAATTTGCATGTATGAGGGCTGTAACGACCCGTTTCCGGACCGCTACCGAGCTCAATATACCGAGCTCGAGTTACCGAGCTCAACACACCAAGCTCAAACAGAAACCTATATGAGATGTGTTTTTAAAAAACAAAACTCTTGTGCCTTTTAAAAATACGATATATTTTTTTTTTATAAAACCAACTCGTGCACATCAGAGTAATTACAGCTTTTCGAAACATGGTGCAACTAAGACACAAAACTTAAATTCAAATAAAACATACATGCATAACATACACATATATATATCACTCGAAATAATAATGTATACAAAATACAGAGTAGCAAATGTGCAAAGAAAATACACCTAAGGTACGACAACTTCAAAAGAGCCATCATACCCTGGGGGTACTTCCGGCAGACTCCCACGCAGGGGTCGCTCCAAAAGTAAGACCACCAATACCTCTGTAGCAATAAACAACACCGCCCAAACTGGTCACGACCTCGAACATAAAAGAAATACAAGAACAAATCCTCGGAAAAACAAACATCCAACAAATAAACAATCACGACGGATAGAGGTCGTCACTCGGGTCCTCGTCGACCTCCTCCTCGGCATCGTCTCTTTGTCGAGTTACTGCGCCCTCGACATCGCCTGGGTAACCGTCATGGATTGAAGGCACCACGGAAAGGGTCAACTTCTCAACAAGTTAAGATAAGCTCGACATAAAAATATAAGCAAACAAAGAAAGTATAACAATCACCGACGTGACTCGACCATCTCACTCTAAACTCGACACAACTCACAAATCCATTTTATCTCGACTCGACAATTTTCCGGAATGCACACGCCCGTCAGTATGTCGGAAAGTCCAGCCAGCCTTGGGATCCTCGCTCTCCCTAGGGCCGATCGGCTCGGGTCAGTGGCGTGGCGGCGTCTAGTCAATCTCCGTAAACAAAAAGGGGACCTAGCACCCTCGATTATCCGGTCCACGGCTCAAAACGCCATACGACTCACCTAGCTCGCTCACTCGATGAACAATTAAGCGTGATACGATATTCAAAGAGTTAAACACAAGATATTCAACCGCATGTCAAATAAAAGAGCAAGTTCGACATGAAGAAACGCAATTCAACATGCAATACACACTTCACGACATATATTCAATCACATATTAAATACATGCAAAAACTCAATATCACAACATTTCAGCTCGACACAATTCAGGAAAATCCATACACAATAACATAACCACGTAGAATATGAAATGCCCTTACTTAAGGACTCATACAATAAAGCCTTAGAGATATCTAGAAGTTGCCGCTACCGAACTCCAAGTTAATGCTTTGCCGACAACGACCTCGACACAAATTGTCTTCAAAGAGCTCGACACCGACTTCTCTTACTCGTTCTCGACACGGCTGTCTTCAACGAACTCGACAACGACTTCGACACGTACGCTTTCAATCGACCTCGACACGTCATACCCTCGATCCGGTTCTCACGCTGCGTCCCTGGATTCGCTTTCCCGTACACCTCGATTCGGAAATCACTCGATCTCGGGAATCAGACTTCCTAAAACAAACACAACTCAGATCGATCTATGGGTTCCAATACATCTAACTCTCTCTTCCCCAAACTCAACCACAACCCAGAAAAAATATAAAACTCAAGAACTGAAATATATTTTTCCTCTAACACAAAGTTAGGGAATTCGATCAAAATCTCATGAAAAAGTTATCTGATGCTTCAACAGAAAGATCGACAACAACAATATTCAGAAGCAACAAACGAAAAACCAGAAATCGAACGAACTAAAAATGGGGTTTCTGGGCACTGCCGATTGCAGAAATCAGAGAAAGAAATTTGTTTTACAAGCCCAATTAATCGGTTAAAAAGATAGGTAATATCGTGAATAAGAAAACCCATCAATTTGACATGATTTGGAAGCATAAAACTGGTTAAAAATGGAAGAAGAATTAGCGCTAAACAGTAGCACAAATGAAAGAAAATCTGTTCTTCATACCTCAACGGTGATGGTCGATCAGACAAGATATGGGTCGAGAAGTTGATGATGAACAAAATTGATGAAGAAATCTTGTGCAGAATCTCGCTGGAACTCACGGTTTCGTCGATGAAGATTTTTAAAGAAAACAACGAAACACAGAGCAGAAGGAAGGAAGAAGAAAGAAGAAAAGAGAAATGAGTGAAACGGTCGTGGTATACAGCTGGCGAGATAGGGGTATAAACGTAACTCCAGCTAAAAGATGCCAATCCCATCAATCATCTACCCGTTAACTCGTTCCTCTCATGATTACCCTCTACTCGCTTGGCCAACGACAAGCCGACAATGTAATAATTACAAACAATATAATAATAACGCTGAGTAACGTTCGAAATAATACGAGGTATCATCTCGACACGATGTCGACAAGGGTGCTCGTGCAAACGTATAAGGTTCTAACACGAGTTCGTGAACGCGGTCTCCTCAGCTCGACTTGCGTCCTCATCATTTCGATGCAGCGACTTCAACAACTCGACACCCGACCTCCTCATTTCGGCGGCTAGTGCCGCGTGGTCTCATCACCGGACAATAGATCTCGGCAAACGATCTAGTCACGGGATCTCGACAAGGTCTTGGTCGAGGTCTCGATACGTCGTCCTAATACGATGTCGATCTCGTCCTCGGGTGTTACAATCTCTCCTCTAAAAAATTTCGTCCTCGAAATTGCAAATAAGATTCTTACCTCGAAAAGTTCAGTCTTGAGTCTTCATCTTCTCCTCCAGCTCCCAAGTCGCATCTCCCGCCTTGATCCCACACAACCTTGACAAGTTGGATCTCTTTGTTCCGCGAATCGTTTGGCTTTCCGATCAACGATCCTTGCCGTGACGCTTCAAAAGATAGGTCGTCCTTCGGTTGAATCACATCCGTTCGATGACATGAGAAGGGTCGGAAACATACTTCGCAATTGTGAGGCGTGAAAGGCGTCGTGGATGTTCGACAAGAATGGTGGCAATGCAACTGATATGCCATGGACCAATACGACGAAGAATGCGGTAAGGTCCAATGAATTTAGGGGTAAGTTTCTTGGATTTGATCGGTCGACCAACTCCAGTAGTGGGGGTGACTCTAAGAAATACATGTTCTCCTTCCTCGAACTCGAGTGGTCGGCGTCGTTGATCTGCATAACTCTTCTGTCGACTTTGAGATGTTCGCATCCTATCTCTGATCAAACGGATCTTCTCGATGATCTGCTGGATCATATCGGTCCTCTGACGATTCGCTCGCCGTCTGGTACCAACAAAGAGGCGTCGACATTTCCGTCCATACTGGTAGCTTCAAAAGGTGCCATCCCAATACTCGCATGGAAGCCGTTGTTGTATGTGAACTCCACCAATGGTAAGACGTCGTCCCAACTTCCTCGGTGATCTAACGTCAAGCTCGCAACAAATCTTCAAGCGATTGGATCGTTCTCTCGATCGGACCGTCGATGCGTGGATGATATGCCGAGCTAAGCTCGAGCTCGGTTCCCATCGCTCTTGCAATTCCCTCCAAAATGAGGCGTGAACTTGGATCTCGGTCCGACACGATCGAAGATGGTATTCCATGAAGTCGTACTATCTCGCGATGTAGATCTCGGTCAGCTTTTCCACGTTGTATGTCGACTTCATCGTAAGAAATGAGCGATTTGGTCAATCGGTCGACGATCACCCAAATCGAATCATTCTTCTTCTGCGTCTTCGGCAAACCTACAACGAAATCCATGGAAATCTTGTCCCATTTCCATCTTTGATACGTCAGCGATTGTAGCATTCACAGGTCGTTGGTGCTCCACCTTCGCTCGACACGCCAAACATGAAGCTACGTGCTCGGCCACTTGCTTCTTCATTCCGACCACCAAAAATGCTTCTTCAAGTCTTGATACATCTTCGTAACTCTGGATGAATACTAAAGTTGCTCTTATGCGCCGTCGAGAATTAACTTCCTCACCGGATCGTTAGGCACGCACACTCGGCCATTGCACCTCAAGATGTCGTCCGCTCCGACCTGAAATTCGTCGCCTTCCTTGCGCTTATCAATCGAATCTTCTCTTGCGAAGCTCGTCACGAACTTGCTGGTCTCGGATCTCGCCCAACAATCTGTTAGAAATGGTAAGCATACCAAATCTCGGCTTCCTGGTGAAACTTCGACACTCGACTTCAAATCTCGGAACTTCTCGAGCATCTCCAACTCCTTGATCATCATTACCGAGGTTAAAACGCTCTTCCCGCTCAACGCATCTGCTACTACGTTAGCCTTACCGGATGGTATTCCAACGTAAAGTCGTAGTCCTTGAGAAATTACGTCCATCTACGTTGACGGATGTTGAGCTCCTTCTCGTCGAACAGTACTTCAAGCTCTTGTGATCGCTGAAAGCGATGAGTGCTCCCATAAAGGTAGTGCCTCCATATCTTCAGCCAAGAAAAACTATCAGCCGCTAGCTCCAAGTCGTGAGTAGGATAGTTCCTCTCGTGAATCTTAAGTCGCCTTGAAGCATACGCGACCACCTTCCGATGTTGCATCAAAGACGCATCCCAATCCCTGGTGTGACGCATCACAATACACCTCGAAAGGCTCTTCGGGTTGAGGCAAAATCAGCACAGCGCCGCCGTCAAAAGCTCCTTGATCGTTGAAAATCGGCTTCACATTCCTCGGTCCAAGCAAAGGTTGATCCTTCCTCGCCAATCGTAAGAGGCGCGACAATCTTCGAGAAACCTTGATGAATCTTCGGTAATATCCTGCTAAGCCGACAAAACTCCCGATCTCAGAATCGCCTTCTACCGTTCCCACGCTTATCACCGCCTCAATCTTAGTTGGATCCACAGCCTATCCGCTTCTCCGAAATCACGTGACCAAGAAAATTCACCTCTTCAAGCCAAAATTCACACTTCGACAGTTGGCATAGAGTTGCTTATCTCGTAATATCTGCAGATGCTCGACATAGGTGTTCTGCGTGCTCTTCTCGGTTCCTCGAGTAAATCAATATGTCGTCGATGAACACTACAACGAACTGATCCAAAAACGAATGGAAAATCCTGCTCATGTAGTCCATAAACACATTTGGCGCATTAAATTCGCTCCAAAGCGGCATCACCAAGTACTCGTAGTGACCGTATCTAGTCCTGGAAGTCGCTTTTGGCGACATCTTCCTCCTTCACGCGAATCGATGGTAGCCTGACTTCAAGTCTATCTTGGAAAAAGATCATCGCTCACGAAGTTGGTCCATCAAGTCGTCAATACGTGGTAACGGATAACGGTTCTTCATGGTAACCTTGTTGAGTTCGCGATAGTCCACGCACGGCCTTGATCGTCCATCCTTCTTCTTAACCAATAACACCGGAGCTCCCCACGGTGACACGGCTCGGTCGTATGAATCGCTTCGACTCCAAGTGTTCGATCCGGGACTTCACTCTTTCATCTCGGCAGAGACATCACATGCGGCGCTTTGAAATCGGTCTGTTCCTGGAATCAGTCGATGGAGAACTCGACTTCGTCTTGGTGGTAATCCCGCACGCCTTCGAAAACGTCCTCAAAATCACACACCACCGTACATTCTTCACGTCGATCTGCTGGAAAACTTCCGAACTAGCTAGATACATGTATTCCCTAGTTCCTTCTTTCAAAGAAACTCCAATACGTTGGCGTAAAGATAATTGGCGACTCCAACGTCTGGAAAGATTACAGTTCTACGGGCACAGTCCAAAAGGACATGGTGGTGTGACAACCAATCCATCCCGAGGATAACATCTAAACCCTTAAGAGGCAAACAAACCAAATTGACCACAAACTTTCTACTCTGAATAATCACTACACAATTAAGACATGCAGTGTTTGTGACTAAGGTTTTAGCAATGGGGTTGTAACTACTAATTTAAACGGTAAAGCCACAAATAAGTTCAAAAGGTTCACACAATCGGAAGAAATGAAGGAATGGGTTGCACCGAATCAAAAAGAACGGATAAGGATTTACCCTCGATCTCACATTCACCTTGGATAAGATCATCACTCGACCGCTTCCTCGCCACTCATGCAGAAAACTCGCTTTAGCCACTGACGCTTTCCTTTGGCTTTGCCGCAAGCATAGTCGGTTCAGCTTTAGGTGTAGGACAATCCTTAGCAAAATGTCTTTGGCTTCTTGCAATTGAAACACACCTCCTCCCTCTGAGTACGATTACTCGCGTAATGCCCCGCTTTCCACATCGGTAGCAAATCACCTCGACACCGGATCGACCTCCACTCCTCGGTACTTGGGTCATCGGACGACATCGTCCCCTGTTGCCGTTCCCCGAGGTCGGTCGTAAGGTCTCTTCTGCGGTAGTTTCCTTTCGTGCAAATCTGCCCGCGCACTCTGGGTCTCACCGGTCCGCCCACAACAATCTTCTTCTTGTGGCTCCTCACTCCTTCTACCTCGACACATCGATCAATCGACTCTTGGAGATTTCGATCCTCAACGACACCATCGACTTCTGAATGTCGAATCTCAATCCCGTTGGAATCTCTCACTCAACCATCTCTGGTCAACCTCGGTCACGAAATGGACTGAAATACCTTGCCAACGATTCGAACTTGGCGCATACTTGACACCGCCGAAGTCAGCTTGCCGCAATTGAAGAAATTCCTCGCCTTTCTCTACTGCGTGCAGATCCTGAAGTACTTGTCCAAGAACCTTTCACGAAAAAGCTCCCGGGTCATCTCGCGATGTTCGCTATAAACGCTTGCTTCACTCCTCTCCACCAATACTCTGCGTCTCCTAGCGATGAAGTAGGTGGCATAGTCGACCTTCACGTTGTCAGAGGCAATGAAGTGCCTCGAAGATCTTCTCGATCTCTTGCATCCAAAGATCGACTTTATCCGGATTTGGCTCATCAGTAGAACCCGATTGGATCATGCTTCTGAAGTCGCCCAATCCTCTCGCCATTCACGTTACGCTCGTTCTTTGTTCTTTGCGCAAGTTCTCGAGTCAACGCCGCCGTCTGTTGAGCCATCGCGTTAACTGTTGAGTTCGCGGTGATTGTTGAGCCATGGCCGCCGCCATCTCGGTCATAGCTTGAATAGCTCGTTCCATGTCGACATTCTCGGTTGCAGATGTCGTATTCCTCTGAGGTGGCATTAGATTCCACAAAGTTCAAAACCACGTCGAATCTCACACAAGGATGTGTTAAAACACACCGCTTCAATCAAGAAACAGTTCAAACAATTTCTCAAGCAATAAGTGCTTCACTTAATCAAACAAAGAATCAACACAATACAACTAGGCAAACAACACACAACCCGACACAAACCGGTCAAATTTTATGCACACTTCGGTCGAACCGAATCAAGCTCGATACAACGGTAACGACCGCTTCCTGACCGCTACCGAGCTCAATATACCGAGCTCGAGTTAATGAGCTCAACACACCAAGCTCAAACAAAACCTATATGAGATGTGTTTTAAAAACAAAACTCTTGTGCCTTTTAAAAATACGATATATTTTTTTTTTATAAAACCAACTCGTGCACATCGAGTAATTCTGACTTTTGAAACATGGAGCAACTAAGACACAAAACTTAAATTCAAATAAAACATACATGCATAACATACACATATATATATCACTCGAAATAATAATGTATACAAAATACAGAGTAGCAAATGTGCAAAGAAAATACACCTAAGGTACGACAACTTCAAAAGAGCCATCATACCCTTGGGGTACTTCCAGACTCCCACGCAGGCTGCTCCAAAAGTAAGACCACCGCCACCTGTAGCAATAAACAACACGCCCCAATCGGGTCACGACCTCGAACATAAAAGAAATACAAGAACGGTCCTCGGAAAAACAAACATCCAACAAATAAACAATCACGACAGGATAGAGGTCGCCACTCGGGTCCTCGTCGACCTCCTCCTCGGCATCGTCTCATCGCCGAGTTACTGCGCGCCTCGACATCGCACAGGTAATCGTCATGGATTGAAGGCACCACGGAAAGGGTCAACTTCTCAACAAGTTAAGATAAGCTCGACATAAAAATATAAGCAAACAAAGAAGTATAACAATCACCGACGTGACTCGACCATCTCACTCTAAACTCGACACAACTCACAAATCCATTTTCTCTCGACTCGACAATTTTCCTAATGCACACGCCGCATCAGGTATGTCGGAAAGTCCAGCCAAGCCTTGGGATCCTCGCTCTCCCTAGGGCCGGTCAACTCAGGTCCCGTAGCGTGGCGACGTCTAGTCAATCTCCCGTAAACAAAAAGGGGACCTAGCACCCTCAGTTATCCGGGTCACGGCTCAAAAACGTCATACGACTCACCTAGCTCGCTCACTCGATGAACAATTCGCCGCATACGATATTCAAAGAGTTAAACACAAGATATTCAACCGCATGTCAAATAAAAGAGCAAGCTCGACATGAAGAAACGCAATTCAACATGCAATACACACTTCACGACATATATTCAATCACATATTAAATACATGCAAAAACTCAATATCACAACATTTCAGCTCGACACAATTCAGGAAAATCCATACACAATAACATAACCACGTAGAATATGAAATGCCCTTACTTAAGGACTCATACAATAAAGCCTTAGAGATATCTAGAAGTTGCCCTTACCGAACTCCAAGTTAATGCTGCTCGACAACGACCTCGACACAGCTGTCTTCAAAGAGCTCGACAACGACTTCTCTTACTCGATCTCGACATCTGGTGTCTTCAACGAACTTCGACAACGACTTCGACACGTGCGGCTTTGATCGACCTCGACCGCGTCACGATCCTCGATCAGGTTCTGCTTGCTTCAGCGTCCTTGGATTCAAGCTTTCCGTACACCTCGATTCGAAATCACTCGATCTCGGGAATCGGACTTCCTAAAACAAACACAACTCGGATCGATCTATGGGTTCCAATACATCTAACTCTCTCTTCCCAAACTCAACCACAACCCGTAAAAATATAAAACTCAAGAACTGAAATATATTTTTCCTCTAACACAAAGTTAGGGAATTCGATCAAAATCTCATGAAAAAGTTATCTGATGCTTCAACAGAAAGATCGACAACAACAATATTCAGAAGCAACGAACGAAAAACCAGAAATCGAACGAACTAAAAATGGGGTTTCTGGGCACTGCCGATTGCAGAAATCAGAGAAAGAAATTTGTTTTACAAGCCCAATTAATCGGTTAAAAAGATAGGTAATATCGTGAATAAGAAAACCCATCAATTTGACATGATTTGGAAGCATAAAACTGGTTAAAAATGGAAGAAGAATTAGCGCTAAACAGTAGCACAAATGAAAGAAAATCTGTTCTTCATACCTCAACGGTGATGGTCGATCAGACAAGATATGGGTCGAGAAGTTGATGATGAACAAAATTGATGAAGAAATCTTGTGCAGAATCTCGCTGGAACTCACGGTTTCGTCGATGAAGATTTTTAAAGAAAACAACGAAACACAGAGCAGAAGGAAGGAAGAAGAAAGAAGAAAAGAGAAATGAGTGAAACGGTCGTGGTATACAGCTGGCGAGAAAGGGGTAAAAACGTAACTCCAGCTATAAGATGCCAATCCCATCAATCATCTACCCGTTAACTCGTTCCTCTCATGATTACCCTCTACTGGCCGGTCAACGACAAGCCGACAATGTAATAATTACAAACAATATAATAATAACGCTGAGTAACGTTCGAAATAATACGAGGTATCATCTCGACACGATGTCGACAAGGGTGCTCGTGCAAACGTACAAGGTTCTAACACGAGTTCGTGAACGCGGTCTCCTCAGCTCGACTTGCGTCCTCATCATTTCGATGCGCGACTTCAACAACTCGACACCGAGCACTCCTCATTTCGTGCCTAGTGCACGTGGTCTCATCAGCTCGACAATAGATCTCGGCAAACGATCTAGTCACGGGATCTCGACACAAGGTCTTGGTCGAGGTCTCGATACGTCGTCCTAATACGATGTCGATCTCGTCCTCAGGTGTTACAAGGGCTGAGCACCAAATAGCAATTCATAGGGGCTTTTCCCATTGAGAAGAAGAGAGGGTGTCCTATTAATTAAATATGCGGCAGTAAGAATGCATTCTCCCCAGAATTTCAAAGGCAAATTAGCCTGAAACCTCAATGCCCTCGCCACGTTCAAAATATGGCGATGTTTTCTCTCCACCTTTCCATTCTGCTGAGGTGTATAACGAATTGAGGTTTGGTGAAGAATCCCATTTTCCTGAAAATAATTTTTCAAACTTCGAAATTATGTTCCATTATCACTCCTTATAACTTTAATATGTTTATTAAATTGCCTCTGGACCATAGCAAAGAAATTTTTAATGATACGAGGAACTGCATCTTTTGTTTTCAACAAGTATACCCAGACAGCACGTGAAAAATAATCCACTAAAGTTAAAAAATAAATGGCACCACAAGAAGCGGGTGTTCTATATGCTCCCCATAAATCACAATGAACTAAATCAAAACAATTCTTTGCATTATTCTCACTCAACATAAATGTCTCCTTTGTTTGCTTGGCCCTAAGACAAATTTCACAAGTCTCAATCCTACTAACAATTTCTTGATCACTAACATCAGGAAGCATACCAACTATTTTAGATGCCGGGTGTCCCATTCTTCTATGCCACAGCTCATAAGATCCAACACCACTTGCTTTGCATGCACGGACTGGTGTCACCACACTAAGAAGGTAAAGCCCCTCAGATTGTTCACCCGCTCCAATTAATCAACATCCTCGAAGTGCGGTCCTGTATAACACACTCTTTGTCAGTAAAGTAAACAATGTAATCAGCATCATGCGACAATTGGGAGACTAAAATCAGGTTGCAATTTAATTTAGGAATAAAAAGAACATTTTTAAGTGTGAGTTGGTTCCCAAGAATAACTGTTCCCTCTTTGGTTGCATAGGTGTTTGTGCCATTCGGCATACCAACGGGGCAAGGCTCTATATCACGAACATCTGTCATGCACATAAGAGTGCCGGTCATGTGGTGTGAAGCACCTGCGTCGATGATCCATGGGTTCATACCTGTCAATCTCGGACTCGCCGCAGCTTTATGTGTGCCAATAACATTTAGAAGCGCACTCCATTGTTCTGGATTTAATCCCGGCAGTGCTACCTGCTCGCCGTTGTCTTCTACGGCATTCGTCGTTGCAACAGCCTACACCATATTTGCCTTAGCGTTGTTTCCTCTTCCCTTGCCCAAGCCACCCATCTGTTGATGCAATGTCTTGCCACGTCCAGAACCACGACTTTCAGCACGTGGTCTCTCGCCCCACCAATCTGGATAACCCACTAGCTGAAAACAGGAGTCAACATCATGCCCAAGTCGTTTGCAATATGAGCATGATCCTTGTGAAGCCACCTGGGATTTTTTCTCCCCCTGTCGTCCGACCAGCCTTGACCGCAAAGCTAACCGGGTCTCCACGTTCCTATTTGCCTCGCGTTATAACGCCAACTCTTTCCTCTTGCACCACCATCTGGTACGCTCTATTCAAGTTTGGCAGTGGATCAACACTCAAGATGTTAGAGCGCACCGTTCTAAACTGCACATCATCAAGACCCATCAAAAATTGGTGAAGTTTCTCTTCTTCCCTCTTCTTGTTCAACGCCACTGATATGCCGCACTTACACCCCTTGCATGTGCAGGTCGGTATCTGATCAAGATCATTTAACTCATCCCACAGCTTCTTAAGCCGTCCAAAATAGTTCATAATTGTGTCTCCATTCTGTCTGCAGTTCGCCAAATCGGACTTCAATTGCTGGATTCGAGGTCCATTTGTGACGGAGAACCTTTGTTTGATGTCCTCCCACAGCTCCGTCGCATTCTCCCTGTAAGTGATGGTCGAACGAAGCTTTGGTTCAATCGTATTAAAAATCCACGAGACAATCATGGAATTCACAGTCCACCAATCTTCAATTTCTGGAGCACTTTCAGCAGGTTTTTCGATTGTTCCATCAACAAATCCAAACTTTCTTCTCGCCCTCAACGAGCCTCGGACTGCACGAGCCCATTCATCATAATTTTCGCCCCTCAGTTGCACCTGGGTAATAATATTTCCTGGGTTGTCATTCGAATATAGATCATAAGGAGAGATCAGTTTCTTTGACTGAAACCAACTTTCATTCTTTGTGTTTTCACCTTCATTCTTTGTATCTTCTTTATTGGGGATCTTACCTTCATCGTCACCTCCTGTCATCTTTGAGATCAAAGGGTTTCAGAAACCTAGCTCTGATACCATAAAGAAACAGAATGAGATAAAAGCTTGAATCTATTCATTCACAGTGTATCAATATATACACGAACTATACAATGGAAATAAGGAAACCAAATCTTAGCAAATCCCTAAAACAAGGAAACTGTGAAAACAAATATGTACAGCCCATATTTACCCCTAAAAGATAGGAACAAAAATCAATCACAATCAGATTTAATATCCTAATAATTACACCGGTCAACAACTGCAGCATCCTGGATGGTGCGAACGACAGGATGGTGAATGAAAGGCCCCACGCGTATGGCATAGCAACAGCGTCAAGTGTGCTTCCTTTCTTTTTCCTCCCTCTTTCTCTCCTCTTTTCCTTTCTGTTTCTTCCCTCTTCCCTTTTCAAACTTAATTTTTCCTCACTCTCCCTTATTTTTTGTGATAGAGGGTACACGCATGTTCAGCCAGCAAGAAATGGACCCCATTGCATATGATGTTCATAACACGCTACGCTTAAAATACATATGATGTTCAATGTTTAGTTAAAATGTAAAGGAAAAAAATTGTCTCTCTGTTGCAGTGAATTATGTTTGGAATTTCTCCTACAATGTCTCATAAACTCCAATACTCCAATACATGGTTGTTCAATATTGATCTATTGTGGTGACAAGTATGGGGTGGATTGGCCTTTAGGCCTTTCCAATTATAATCCTGGGAACTAAGCATTTGTTTCACATTTCCTTATTATTAAATTGGTGTTCATTAAAAATTCATGTCTTTTTAATGAACACCAATTTAAAAATAAGCACGAATCATTGTAGATAAAGTAAAATCTGAGATGCTATCTTTTATCCAAGTCATTGCGGTATTTCTAACTGTAAGCACGAATAAGCACGAATCATTCTTTTTTTCTTTTTTTTTTTTTAGGCAAAAGAGAGGAGAGAGGCCTCGTTAAAACCTTCTGATGCAAAACCCTCCTTAGGGAAAAAACACCAAGAAGGAAAAAGAGAAGTAACTGCAGAATAATGTAAAATGAAATGATTCCTATTCTCGAGTGTGAATATAGGGTACCGCCGCCACAGGGTTGGTGTCGCCTAGTGGGGAGCACCTTTTTGAGTAAAATAAGAGTCTCCTTTTATGACCTAATAATTTCCTTTATATAGAGTATCCTTTGTCCATACAGTACGCTACAGTGCACCTAATCATTCTCCTGCCAGACCGTTGGGGGGGAATCGTGGGTAATCACTAAGGTTAGTACGACCCTATCACGGAGGAACACGTAAGCCTATTGTCCTTGAGCATAGTACGATTAGTTATGTACTTTAGGACTCGACCTCCGGAAGCATCCTCTGGGCTTCTTCTTTAGCCGGGCGGACATAGTAACCACTCCCTCATCCTCCGGTTGGTCACAAATACTTCTCGCCCTCCGGTCTACTTGGTCGTGAGAAGTCGGGCTAGGGTTACTATATCGGTCGGTCATGGTACACAGAACTTTGAGTGCCCTGCCGGTAGGCCGAAGCACTCCACTCGATCATGAGAGCCCTTCAGTATCCGAGCAATCGGTTGGGTATGGTCCACAACCCTTCGAGTGCCCGGTCAGTGGGCTGGAGCATTCCACCCGATCATGCGAGCCCTTCAGTATCCGAGCGATCGGTCGGGTACAGCACATATCCCTTCGAGTGCCCGGTCGGTAGCCCGGAGCATTCCACTCGATCAAGTGAGCCCTTCAGTTTAAGGTTAGACGATCAGGTGTGGATCACGGCCCTTCGGTAAATAGCCGAACGGTCATTTAACAACTGTACCACGTTTTAAATGTTTCATTGACCGTTATTAAGACGTCAACGCTCAACCATTACGTTAGGTGTTCAAGTATTTAATGTGTAACCTTCCTGACCTTGACCCCTCTATTGAAGTTTCCTCTGTTACTCTGCCTCGATCTGTTATATATATAGGCATCGCATTTTATTTTCCCATTCAGCTCATTGCCTCTTTATTCCTGAGAAAGGTGCTTGCTACTTTGTCAGGTGTTCTGGACATTTTTGCCTAATGATTTCTTGGTGAAAATGTCAAAGCATCTAGCATGGGAGATAGTTCCTCGTTGTTCTGTTGGTTTGGCGATTTCTTCTTTACTCATCAATGTATGCCAGAAATGTTCAGTGCACCTAGTGATTTTTCATCTTATCAGGTTTTGGAGGTTCCACCAGGCCCTTCGATGGTAATACCAGTGCTTTTCAATCAGGTCAGAAAAATAAAGTCAAGGGTACAATCTTGCAAGATGGAGCAAAATTGTCGTCTGATCGTTTATTCCTCGTGGGGAAGAAAAGAAGGGATGCCGAATGAATATTAAGATTGTAGTGTTGTATTGAACCATCTGACCGATTCTGTATTCTGCTTTTGAACGAATCCATGTAGTGTTTCTACCTTATATTTGAACCGATTGACCGAGTCAATGTTCTCCCATCTCTCTCCCGTTTTTTTTTTGGCAACCGAGTATCTGTGAGATGTGACTATCTTGCCCAATTTACGCTGCCAGGCTATTCCTAATGCACCGCCTCGTTTCCTGCATCTGATTTGAAATGATTTGATTGAGTGGACACGTGGCAACATCGCGTCCCTTCGTGAATATGGAAAGTTATCAATTTGCGCCGTTGAGATCTTTGGGATTGTGACCGTTAGATGAGAACTGCGTGTCATTTCTATCCATTGGGTCAAAAAAGCAGTTATTTTATACTTAGTTGCTTCTGACTTCCCATTTCCCCTCCTCTTCTTCTCGCTTCTTCTTCTTCGACGCTCGTTGCGATTCCTCTTCTCCAGTCCTTTTGCGATTTTTCTCTCCTTCCTCCCTAATTTCAGGCTTCATTGTTGGAAGCCTTTCGAAAGCATACACTCTTACATTGTATCAACAGGTATGCTCTTTGCATCATTACCCTTCCTTTAGCTGTTGAATTTGGGGATTTGATTATTGCATTTTTTCGTATTGGTTGGGTTTTCTTTATACTAGCATTTGCTTTTGAATTTGCGACTCTGAAATCCGCTATTTCATCAGCAGTTCCTAATTGTTTCTGCCTTCTATCTTCAATTTTGCCTTTCAGTATTTTGCGGATTTGTTTTCTCCACTGCATTCTTCGTCCCCTCTATTTTCCATTGTTGCACTTTCGAGCTTTGTCAAATATGGTTGGAACTTTCATTTATGACGATGGAGAGGAGGAACGAGAAGAACCGCTCGTTCGTCACAGGCGTTCGGTGACTTCTCAGAGGCCTCCTCTCGAAACACTAATTGAGAGGGGTAGACAATTGTTTGCTGAGTTTAGTGAGGATTCTACTGGGGGCGAATGACATAGCTGATGATGATTGCTATATTGTGTCAAGTCCGCTTATGGCTGACGCAACATCGTCAAATCAAACGGCCCTTCAAGACGCTCCGGATGACCTCCATATGAATGGGTCTCCCTTGAAGTCCGCTGTGCGAGGTCGAAGTATGTGACCTCCGAACTCACTAATAGAAATTACAAATGGGTCACTTATCTGGCCCACGAAGATTATGTTGAGATTTTGCCCTTCCGAGAAGATGAAGCGGTTTGCGAAGAGCTGGCGGACGCCACCCAACTGAAGTATACTTACGTTTACAAAACTCTTTTTAAAAGGCTTGGTGTTCGGCTTTCCTTTAGAACCATTCAATGTAAAGTCCTTCGTATGTTAAATGTCGCTCCGACACAAATACATTTGAATGGTTGGGCATACATCCGTGTGTTTGAGATCATGTGTGACGCTATTGGAATGGAAGCTTCGGCTTTAAGGTTTTTTAGCTTCTTTCGTAGCGGGTCCTCTACCCATTTGACTTGGATGTCAATAGGGAATTTGTCGCGCCACCCGTTCATGACGGTGTATTGCTCCAGTTACAAAATATTTTAAGTATAAGTTCTTCCGGGTTCGCGCCGACCCTCGTTGTTCCAATCTTCTTATTAACGAGGATGGTCATGAAAGGTTTCCTTTGTATTGGACCCGGGATCCACGTAAGAACTTCAGGATAGAGCAGTCATTCTTGTCAACGAAAGAGAGAGAGAGGATGTGGACCATCTTTCATCTGTTCAGCTAACGTGCGCTTACGACTTAATTTCTATGGAGTACTGAGCACTGGGTCTTTTTGATTATTTGATTAAATTCTTATTCACTCCCTTGTTTATTTTATTGTGTGTTGTTGATTGTAGTTATTGACCGATCTTATCTTTTTCCTTTACAGAGGCTCGTGGAATGGCCCCCACTTCTATTGAAAAAAGGCACTGCCTTTGAGACCAGTTGAAACAAGAGAGAGGATTGGCCGACTCGGGTAACACCTTGACCGACTGTGCCAAGAATAAGAGGCCGAGTCATGCTGTTAGTGGTGACGATTCGGACGCCACCAGCTCGGATCCTCGTGCTAATAAAAAACAAAGGATCGAAGATGAAGTTGGAGAGGAGGAACGATCGGTCGGCAAAGCGGAAAGTTTCAATGCTGATCCTCAATAACAAGTGACTCCTCCTCCACTCGCTGTAGTTCATCCCACATTCGGTGAAGATTGGCGTATAGTTCTTGCGCATGAAAATCATGACGGTCCCGTGAAATCTGTCTCGGACCGTCGGCGATCAACAGTCATATTGGAGAGAAGGACCCGGAAAAATTGAAGCGGATCGGGTTTGTTCAAGCCATGCAAGCAATGGAAGTGTATTCCACTTGGATTTCTTCTCTAGCTCGCATGTCTAAGACTTCCTTCGGGTCTGCATTGACCGAAAGTTCTAAAACAGCTGAGGATATTGCCAAGTTGAATGCCAAGTGAAGTCTTACAAGTCCAAAGTGCATAAAGCGAAAAAGAAAGTCCGAGCTGCCGATGAGAAATTGAAGACAATTACTGCCCAGTGCGATCGGTTAGACCCAGAAAAAGCCACTCTGCAGACCAAAATTAGTGTACTTGAAGAGAGCTTAGAAAACAATTCTAATGAATTTAACGAGTTAAACTCGAAATTCAATGAATTGAACTTGAAGATTACAGAACTAATTGCTCAGAAGGAAGCTTTGGAGATCAAAGTCGAAGAGCTGAAGAAGGAATTGGTCGGTGAGTATGACCGAGGCTTCGAGAATGCCCTGGAGCAGGTTAAAGTTTTATTCAAAGGCATTGACTTATCTGCGACTGATCCTGATGCCACTGTTGTAGACGGCCAGATTATTAGCCACCCTAGGTTTTATTTTGCTTGCTAGCGTCTTTTGGAATTTTTACTCGGTTGTACTTTTGAATCGTAATGCCGACTTGAACAAGTTCCTTTATTTTGATATTTCGAATGAATTAACCGAACATTAGATATTACAAACTCGAATGTTCTTTCTTTGCCGAACACGATTATGAGTCCGGTCGGTCTATCGTGTAACTCAATATTGACTATGCTGGTTGTCCAGATGTTTATTGTAACTTGATGACCAAAACCTTACCTTTTTGTTTATCATTTCAAATGACTTTGTTTACCAGTTTGAACAATATTGTCTTAGGCAATTTGTTGATTGCGTGAATGCTATCGAATGATAATTTGACTGTCGAACGATACCTTAGCGTGTCGGGCTTGTTTTACCGGTAACTCGAAGTTGATCCCGCAGGTTAACCGGTCCTTAGTTTGCTGAGCTAGTTTACCGGGCAACTAGAAGTTAATCTCGCTGGTTATCCAGTCCTTAGTATGTTGGGCCTGTTTTACCGGGTAACTCGAAGTTGATCCTACAGGTTATCCGATCCTTGGCGTGTCGGGCTGTTTTACCGGGTAACTCGAAGTTAATCCCGTAGGTTATCCGGTCCTTAGTATGTTGCTCGGTCAATTTCACACTTGTTGAGAAGTATTTTCTTTAGTTGGGCGTTGTAAACCTCAACTTCATTTATGCTACCACTTGTACCAGCGCATTACAAGTATTTTGGAGGAATGTAAATAAAAACAACAAAACAGCAAATGTCAACAAAAGACAACAGCAAATGTATAGTAGAAACAAAGGTTAGTTGCATTCCATGAACGCGAAACACTATTCCCGTCCATTTTCTCCAACTTGAAAGCTCTTTTGCCGACCACTTGAATGATGCCAAATGATCCCTCCCAATTTGGTTCCAACTTTCCTATAGCAGCCGTGTGGATTGTTCGTCGCAGCACCAAATCACCCTCCTTAAAGCTTCGTGGCATCACCTTAGAGTTATATTTTCGTGCTTCCCTGGCCTTGCATGCTTCTTTTTTCACATGGGCCATTTCCTTCTGTTCCTCGGTTAAGTCAATGTTTGCTCGAAGATTCTGATCATTCTGTTTGGCTTGCACGAAGATGTGCGAGCATTCGGTTCCATTATCTCAACTGGGATTAGGGCATCTGTTCCATAAACCAGATGAAAATGAGTTTCTTAGGTGGTTGAGTGCGGAGTAGTGTGATATGACTAAAGTACCAACAGCAGCTGATCGGTCCAA
Organism: Calophaca sinica; assembly: GCA_037113605.1. Taxonomy (NCBI): domain Eukaryota; kingdom Viridiplantae; phylum Streptophyta; class Magnoliopsida; order Fabales; family Fabaceae; genus Calophaca; species Calophaca sinica. The sequence continues at coordinate 17,487,390 of CM073737.1, forward strand.
GCACCCTTAGCATCATCCAGTTGCTTTTGAGGCCATTAAGAATAACTTTGTTGATCGCTTCTGCTTGACCATTGGTCTGGGGGTGTTCAACGGATGTGAATACTTGCTTGATCCCCCATTCTAGGCAAAAACGATTGACCGAGCTACTGGCAAACTAAGTGCCGTTGTCAGTGACCATGATAGTTGGAACTCCGAACCGGCAAACTATCTTCTTCTAGTAAAACTTCTTTATCCTTTCGACTGAAATTGATGCAACTGGCTCAGCTTTGACCCACTTTGTAAAATAATCCATGGCCACCACAAGAAATTTTACTTGCCCGGGAGCTGGTGGAAAGGGTCCCAAAATGTCTATTCCGCACATGAAGAAAGCCATGGAGAGATGACCGAATGGAGATATTTTGGGGGAGCTTGTTTTACGTCACTGAATCTTTGGCATTTGTCACACTTTTGAACGTATTCCGAACAATCTTTGCCCATGGTTAGCCAGAAGTATCCGGCCCTTAGTATCTTAGCTGCCAGTGCCCTTCCGCTCACTACAAGAAAACACGGGATTAGCGACGGCCTAAAGCCGTCGATAATACATAAAAGCCGTCGGTCATCCAGCTTTACCGACGGATAACCGACGGTCAAAAACCCGTCGGAAATATGGTCGTTGCAAAGGATTACCGACAGATCGTTTCTTTCTGGTATCTGTACCGACGCTACACCCGTCGGAAAATGATGGTGGATTCTGACGGGCAAAGCCTTCGTTAAATTTCCGACGGTGTTGACCGTCGGTCAATCTGAAGTTTCACGCTTAGGCCGCTCAGAATCGTAAAGTTTTTTCGTAAAAATAAATTGATTAATAAAATATTTATTTTAATTAATTTTATTAATAAAATTAATAAATTTATTAATTAATAACCAAATTAATTTTATTCTTTAATTAATTAATTAATTAATTATTTATTTATTTGTTTAATTATAAAAATAATTTATTCTCATATTAAAAAATATTTATTTATTAATTTAATTAAATATTACTTGTAATTTAATTTAATTTAATTATTAATTGATTTCCATATATAAAAATGTGATAACGTAAACTAAAAAGTAAATTAAAAAAAGAAAACATAATAAATAAAAAAATTTGACGAATAAAAATCAAGAACTAAAATAATATCCAAACGAAAAAAATGATATCCAAAAATATGAAAAAATATAAGTACAAACAGAACTAATAGTCCTGGTACTCCTGATCATGATCGAGATGCTCTACATCATCGACATGACCATCAGTACGCGGAGGCGAAGGCGGAGGCGGAGGCGGAGGCGGAGGCGGAGGAGTAGGCGGCTGGCGAGCTAGCATCTGGTACATCTGCTCCTGGCGCTGCAGCACCTGAGTCAAAACCTCCTGCTGCTGGGCCACGGTGCGCTTCAACTCGGCTATCTCCTGGTCATCCGCGCAGAGCGACCGGTGGCGAGACTACTTACTCGGACGGCGCTCCAGCGTGTGGCGGCGGGCCCCCTTTTGTAGTTCTTTGGCAAGGTCGCCCGGCCTGCATAAGCTGCCGCTTCTTCTTCCGCCAACCACTTCCGCCCAAACCCCTCAGCGGTGTAGATAGATCGTCAGGGCTCTGAGATGGAGAACATGATGAGCTCTGAGATCTAAGCTGAGACATCCTTGCCTCAAACTCCTCCTGTTAAACAAACAAATAAGTCAAGTCTTTTTTTTTAACAAAACAATATAAACATTATTAAAAAAATATTTATTATATTTTATAATTACCTGAGTCCGCCTCGAACGGTCATCAACGAAATCACTAGTACTCCTCTTCATATGAGTTGCAAGATGGAGCTCGTGCAATCAACTTCTCCCCAACCTCTTCGACTGTGATTGTATTAATAAAAAAACTTAAACAAAGAATAATAATAATAATAATAATAATAATAATAATAATAAAATAATAATAATAATAATAATAATAATAATAATAATAATTTTATAACACGTACAAGTCTAACTGCGTGCTGCGCTTGACTGACAGAACCTCCAGTGTGCAAGCTGCCACCCTTCTCGTGAGGCCCTATTCTTCTTGGCCTTCATACGGTCGCCGAACTCGGGGTGTTCCAAAGGCGCTACCACCGCCGCCAGAGCTCATCCCCTATCCAACTGGGCTGGCGATCCCTGATGCGGGCATCTCGAAGCATGTCAGAAAGGCGGTGGGAGGCCTTCATATGAAAATTCTTCTCCATCAGTTCCTCATCTTTTTCCTCCCAAGCAACCCTCGTCTTTATCAATATAAGACATTATTAAACATAATTGAAATTTACGAAAATAAAATAATATGCAATAAAATAAAAATTGCAGCTTACTTTGAAAGAATTAAACATATGGTCCCGCTCAATATCCTTCGGCCCCCTCAGGTGGGCCAAAACTCCTGGTAATTCTCCTCAATTGTTGCTGTGATAGCTAACGCAGCTGGCTTTGAGGGAAGAAACCTGAACAATAAAAACATGTTAAATAAAAAAATATATATACATGTAAATTATTAATAACTCAAAATTGCAAATACTTACCCTTTACCAGATGGCACGATAACAACTCGGCCATCATACAAAGATCTCAAGAGTCTCGGGCTCTCGCCTCCTCGCCAAGAACCTCCTCCCGCTGAACCTCCTCGCCTCCCCGGTCCCGCCTAACATCTCGTGTGATCACCACCAGTATGGCCCGTACTATAATCATGGTCTGACCGATGAGCATCGGCCACCGGATCGTGCACAACATGGGAACTCGAGCGCCATGTGGTCGCTGGAACCCCGGTGGGGATCATGTCAATGTGAGGCAAAGGTGCCGAACGTGCCCGAAGTCTGTGTAGCCGTGTCGAATGTGCCTGAAGTCCGTAGGTGGTGCGTAAGGTCGTCTAGGTGCAGGAGGTGTATCAGTCGTCTCGGCGTAGATGTACTAGGATGACGTGTAGATGACAACGCCGAAAACCCGATAGGTCACGCCTAATGATGGTCGGCCTCTGACGACGAGGGGGGTCGAGGGCGATGCCCTTCCCCTTCCATTTACCACCACTGGGTGGTCTGGGGGGGTCGGCTCCTGAACCTCCTGATGCCATAAAAGTCTATAGAGCAATTGAATAATAACAGTCATGAAATATTATATTTAAACATATTTTTTTACAAATGAATTCCATAAAAATAAACAAGTTATGAAAATAACTGACAAATTAAAATATATTGTTACACATTAATTTCTCAAATTGTAAAAAGTTAAACAATTTCAATCTGCCCATTCTGCCCACTCAATTTCGGCATCGTCTTCAGATGTTGATGGTTCTGCCACTTCTTCATTTAATTCCTCATCCCCATCTACATCTTCATATGTGATTGGATTGTCACGTAGTCGAGTAATGGGTTCCACTTCATTTACTACATTGACATGAGACATCTCATCCACTTGATAAGCCACTTCTTCCTCTGTATCATCTGCTTCAATGCGACCCCGTGGTTTTATCTTTATTGCGACACACCAACCTTGTTTGTCCCTTCGAGTTGATGGATAAGGGACATAATACACTTGTCTTACATGTTGTGCCATGATAAATGGATCAAACATTTGGTATCTTCTGCTCATGTGTATGTCAACAGTATTATATTTTCGATCCACTCTTGTGCCTCTATTTGACGGATCAAACCAATTACAATAAAATAGCACTATTTTTTTAGTATAGTCTAAAGTATTGTACGTCAGTTCATATATATGTTGAATCACGCCAGTAAAAGTCATCTTCACCTCCATCCGTGGCACCTTTACATAAACCCCGCCGTTAATCTGCTTTTTCCCCTCTGCTTTCGTTGGGTTTGGAATTTGTATCCATTTACAAAGAATGTGTGCCATTCTTTTACACGTGATTTAGGACCATGAGATAAATTTCTCAAGTGTTGGATTTTAGGGGATTCCGCCTCGCTATACACCTGTGTACACACCATGTGCAAACAAATTATGGTTCCTATTTTCAAACAATATTTTTGTATTTTCAAACAATAAATAATAATAATATATATATGACGACTCAAAAAACATACCTGGTTCCTAAACCACACTGGGAAATATTCATGAATATAAAGGCAAGAGTCTTGTCCGCTTGTGGGCTTAGTTAACAAGAATGCCCTGATCAAGTCATTATCAAACAAATGATCAAGAGCAATTGTGGATTAAAGAAATTGAAAGTGGTCAAAATGATACATACGTTAGATACGGTGATACTTCTGCACAGTTGATCAACACGTTAACGTGGTCGACTTCCACACTTCGCCTGCTATCCGGTTATCCACCTCCTTTCCACCATGACTACGGAAGGCAAAATAATCGATAAGGCAAGCGGGTGTCTTTCACTTTCAATTTCTACTTCCTTCCTACTATTTGTTGGTGTCAACATGAAGTTCGTAAAATAATGTGAACAGAAATGGATTGTCTCACGGTGTAAGTAAGTTGCACAAATAGAGCCTTCAACCCTGGCCTTATTTTTCACCGACCGCTTTGAGTCACCCATAAATCTACAAAATAACAACGTTGATGATAAAAATTGATACATTTAACCCTTCAAATAAATATTTATTTTAGAGAATACTTTATTATAGTACCTTTCAATGGATACATCCATCCGTATTGAACCTGGCCCACCAAGTCTAGCTTCATGTGCAAGATGCACCGCTAGATGCTCCATAGAATCAAAGAAAGCGGGGAAATATTCTCTCCAACTTACAAAGAATGACTTGTATGTTCTGCTCCATCCTTATGAGATCATCCTCACAATGTCGCATAACACAAATCTTTAAAGAATTGGTCGAAGTTCACGGTGGATTTAAAACATTTGACTGGCAAGGAACTAAATGCAATAGGAAGTAAACACTCCATGAATACATGACAATCATGGCTTTTCATCCCAATCATGGTTCCTTTGTTCACATCGGCACATCTTGCCAAATTAGAAGAATAACCATCCGCATCCGGTTCTTTTATCCACCGACAAATCGACTTGGCTTCCTCGGCTAAAGAGTAACAAAGCTTTGGGTTTCGTGGTCTTCCCATCCGACCGATGCGCCAAATGCAAGTCCTTTCGCCTACAAAGAAAGTGGTAAGTCTAGTCCGCCTTCTCATTGTCTTTTGTTTTTCCTCGACGTTCATCACCTGAGAGAAAACATTGTCAAAAAGTTCTTCTCAATGTGCATAACATCAAGGTTGTGTTTCAATAAATTATCTCTCCAATATGGCGGATCCCAAAAATACTTCTTTTTGTCCAATTATGCCATTGTCCATATCCTTCAAATCGATCCAATTTGCCAAAATCGTGATTTTGGGCGCTCCATAACCACTTTCCCAGATCTGCTCGTGTCAACCTTGAGGCGCGCCATCTAATTCAACTTCCCCTTCTTAAAAGCGTTCTTATTCCGCCTAAATGCATGATCATCGGGTAAAACCTGCGATGTGAGTCAAACCAAGAACTCTTCCCCAAATTTCAAGGTAAAGGCCTTTGTATGCTCCATGCAATGCGACATGCCATTTTACCATGAGTACCCCAACCGCACAACATGCCATATGCGGGAAGTCATTAATGGTCCACATCACGCTGCCTCATTGTAAAATTCCTCTTTCGTGCAAAATCGCACGTCACAACACCATTCCACAACCTTTTGAGATCGCCAATAAGAGGCTCTAAATAGATGTCAATACCATCCGTCGGATTATCCGACCCAGATAACACAAGTCAAGAACATATAAGGCTTAGACATGCACATTTCGGGAGGAAGATTGTATGGGTAACGATAATCGCCGGCAAGAATAAGGTTTTGCCGTGGATTGAACATCTGAGGGTAAAACCATCGAGCATAAGCCAAGTCGCACATTACGTGGATCTGGCCGCAAAATCGGGATGCACACGATCAAAGTGCTTCCAAGCTTCACCATCGGAAGGGTGGCGCAACATACCTGGTGCTTCTATTCTCATAGTGCCATGTCATTTTGTCTGCGATAGCGTGGTGATGCAAACATTCTCTCGCACCTTGGAATAATTGGCAAATAAAACATTGCCTTCACCGAACTAGTTTTTGTCTACCCGTCCGATTATTAGTATGTGACATATACCTAGGCTCACCACAAAATTTGCATTCAACTAGCGCACCATCGCTTTTACCAAATTCATTGTCATAATACAACATACACCCTCTCACACAACAATCAATCCTTTTAGATTCCAAATTTCCAACTTGGACACTAAGCTTTTAGCCTCAGAATAACTTTTTGGCAAACCATCTCTGATAGGTGACGAGTCCAACATCATTTTCTTTACGAGATCCAAGCACACTTCAGTAGCACCACAGCTTGGACTTAAGAGCTAAGAGCCTCACACACATTGATAACTTAGAGTCTCAGAGACCCTTCAAACAACGGCTTGTTTGTTTCTAACAATAGATTATAAAATTTTTGTGTCAGTCTCATTTGGAAGTTCATCTGTGTCATCATATTGTTGCTCCTCAAATGACATGTTCACCCCCAAGGCATCACAAACCATATCTTGCATCAATTCAATCTGCTCACCACATCCCGATCTACGTGAATCGCCAAGCACCTTCGCAATTATCACCAACCCCTAAATCAACGTGAGGCAACTTTTCACCATGTCTAGTCCAAATCCAGTAATTAAGCCTAAATCCAACCGAATACGTGATGCATGACCTCATTTGGGCTCTTAATCCTTCGCAATCGCAATTAAAGCACTGACATCTAATCCCTCCATTAGTTTTGAAATCTTTATGTGCCATTGCGACTTGGACAAAGTACGCAACCCCAAAGACAAAAATCTGGTTTCAAACCCCTCTCCCTGATACAACCTATCGTACATCCAACTACGACTCGAAAGAAAATATTCCATCTTCTCGCATGTCAAAAAAATGACAATTTCAGCAAAGACGACGTTCTTACAACCGCTCTCTTTCTTTAAATGGTAATGACTTATCCCATTCGAGAAAAACTTTTTCAGAACTCAGATAATAATCATTCCTTAATTCTCGTATCTTATACTTGACAAAATTTCGGCAGCATTTCCCATTGGTCTCTGAGTACACAAAATGAAGGCACATATGAACACCGCAATCAAGTATGCACCAGAGAACAAAAGGAAATGAATCGAACCGAAATTTCATCAAATATAAAGATATCAGAATTAAGCAACAACTATTATACGAGTAAAGAAAAAGTTTTTTCCCAAACTGTCCCACTTGAAGAATTCAAAGTTCAAAATACAATGAGCACATGGAACCCTAAAAGAGTATATGCACTCAATAATATATTAAACCTCAAACGGGAAGCTAAGGCTTCTCTCCGATACTAATAACAAATATCAAACATTCATTCGATCAATGATTAACATAACAATTAGACAAGGTATAACAAGGATAGAATTAGTTTTATTATTTATATATATATATATATAAATAATAAAAATATTTTATTTTCCTTTTTCATTTAATTTTTATAGGATAATTTTTAATGTTGTTATTTTTTATTTTTTTTATTGAATTTTTTTTTATTCTTCTCTTCTTAAGATCTTTTTTCATTTTTGTTATATCATATTTTTTTACGGTTTGTTTCCGTTGTTTCTTTTTTTTAATTGTGGTCATCTGTTATTTAGTTTTTCAATTCTGTTTTTTGAATCCTTCTACGTTTTTAATTATGTTATTTTTCAATTCTATCTCATTTCGTTTTGTTATTCTCTTCTTTCTTTTTTAAAATCTGCTTTTTTATTCTATTGTTCTTAAAAACTCTGCTTTTTAATTATTTTTTATTTTAAATCTATTTTTTAATTCTATTATTATTTGTCCTTTCCAATTCATATCTGCCTTGTTTTTTTGAGCAATGGTCCATTTACTGTGTGTGTAGTTTTATTAATCATTTAGTTGCCACTACGCCATCCGCTATATATAATAAAAAATATTTTATTTTTCAATAAATAATAATTATTAACAATTCAATCAATATTGCAATTTTAAATTATATAATTTATTTTCTTAAAACTAAGAGCTACTTATTCATTCAGGGTTTATTTAAACTTATTTTACATTTCATTCAGGGTTTATTTAAACTTATTTTACATCACTTAAAATAAATGCTGATATTAATATTCAAATATATCAACATAAAAAATATTCATATGCTCTCTTCATTTTATTTTAATAAGCCTCTAAAGTAATTTATGAATAAATAATCACGCCTGGTTTCTAAAAATAGCTCATTAAATAAATATTTTATTATGTCATTTCAGATTTTGTGCTGAACGTTAAATATTATATGTCACTTTTTAATATATAATTTTATAATTTTATTTATTTCACCCGCTATTTAACTTACGATATCTGCCCGCTATTTTACGCTATCCTACAAATTTTACGCTATTTTTCATGATCCTCGATTAACAACACCGAATTAGAAAATCGACTTGGTCATTTAACTCTTTGTTCCTTGTTCTATTTTTGCTTTTAATATTTTGTTTGGGCTGAAAAGTTGTGTCTTAAGGCTAGGTAAAGATAAAAGCGATGCAGTCTTGTCTACACATTCTATCATGATTTGCACTTTTTAAGCTATCTCATGTTGATTTACTTACATGTTGATAATACTGATGCTGGGATTAAAAGAAATCTAAACTATAAAGGTTTAAGGTATAAATCTATTACAGAGAAGTTCATGGACCATTTCTAAATTATACAATAAAATTGTACTCTTTACTCACAAGCATTGTGACTGATGAGTGATAGCAGAACTGGCAGACAATTACACAGTACATATCATTTAGACAATTACACAATACACTTCAAAATCCCCTCTATGGAGAGAACTATGAACGAAAACAAATAAATATGTCGGTGTGGGGGTCAACAGACAACCCTTTTCCACCCAATGAGTTAACCGACATTTCGTTAGAGTGCATACCTAGTGGTACAAGTGGCGAACTGGTGGAGGTGGCGAACTCAGAGGCCTATGAAACAGAGCTTTTTGTGTTAGCAGAAACTAATAAGATATAAACAAGAATATCAAAACCACACCAGAATCTAAATAAGGATAGAATTCAAACAAGTTCGAATGCAACATACCTAAAAACCAGTAGATCCAAACCCTGAATCCAAAAACCTAAAAAGAAAGAAAATGCAATGTAAAACCCTTGTCACCACCAAAGGAATACAGAAACCCTTGTTCACAAGTAGCAAATTAATTCTAATCACAAGATCCATGTACATGCAACTTCATGTTCTCTTTCTTATCATACAAACCCCATATAATGTAGCTTGGTGATTGGACTTAATTATTTATAGAGTAGAAAAAAAGAAAAATAACATGTACGTAGCTAAGCTAGGGGCCATGCCATGTCTTTTGATATCCGATATCCCCATCAAAGAAGAACCTATTGAACTCCCAAATCAAACTAGCATCATTCTTCTATTGCCATTCATTCACTCATTCATTCAGCTTACATCTACTTTTTCTTTCCTTCCATCCAATATAAATCAATTTTTTTTTAACTCCCACTGCTCCTGTGAGCAAATGCTATAGTTTATTAGTATTATTTCATACTTATACATACCTGGCAATGCCTTTTCATCATCCAAGTAATATTTTTCCAAGACATAGGCTTAGTTTTTTTTTTTAACAAATACCTACAGATATATTTTTCCAAGACTCAATCATATATACACACCAAAAATTGAAGTCATCTTCCTAAACAATATTTTCTGTGTCTCCAAGAACTTACATACAGATTTCCTGAATCCTACTAAAGCTAAGAAGAAAAGGATGTCCATTTCTATTGATCATCTAGGCATCATTTCAGACAAGGTTACTTCATTGACAGAGATAGAAATGTTTGATGACGACCCTCTTTCAATGACAGCCCTTCCAACAAAAAAAAATGCACTGCGTGGGGACGGGGAGAGTCATCATCTCACTTGCAAGCATGTGAACAACGCTTGACATTGTAGGTCTATCTACAAGATCTTCTTGTACACACAATAGGCCAATGTGTATACATTTCAGAATTTCACTAGGTACACATGACTTTTCTATCAATGGATCCATCAATTCCAAACCTTTGCTTTCACACCACAAGTTCCATGTCTATAAATAATTGTACATGCCTTTTCATTAATAAGCAATTTTTTTTAGTAACAAAACATACAAGCATAAATTAAGAAACCTACATAAATAAGGACATAGGCTTAGTTAGCTAGACCAATATATGAAATATGTGTTTTTTCGAATAGTTACTTTGCATTCTAAACTCTATCTCTTTGCTTTTATATTATTTACTAAAAAAGTCTGAAGTTTGCTTCACTAGGTTTTTCAATTGTTTTCTCACTAACTTTTGAGAACGCTCTTCTGTCTCATACTCTTATTTTGGAGAACCAAGATTGCAAAGCTTTAAACCTACCTAAGTTTTTAGAAGACAAGCTTCCAGTGGGTTTTGAACCTCAACATTTTAAAAGTCTACTTATGGTGATAGCAACACTGTTTTGTTATTGGCAACAGAATTTCCAGCAACAGAAAAAAAAAATTGCCAATCAACAAACGATGACAAAAAAAAATTGCCAAGCAACAGAACACCCAGTAGCCAATCAACAAACAGGGATGCCAAAATTGCCAAATTTATTTCACAGCAGAACAAAAAAAAATTAAAAACCTAATCTTCAACAAACGATCAAAAACGAAAAAAAGGATGCATCGATCTATTGTAAGTTTCAGAGCAATTGGGAGTGCAAAGAGTGAGAGGGGGTGAGTGTTTTGAAAATAAAAATTATGAAGAGTCAAACCTGAAAGGTCTCGAGCAGAATTGCTGGCAAGCCCAATCGTTGCGTCGTCCCTAGCAAGCCCAATCGCTGCAGAGATGAAGCTTCAAGGCAGTAATGGTTTTGCGATCGTCGAAAGTGGTCGAGGGTGAAAAGGTCGAGCGCCGATCCCGTGAGACGATCGTGGTGAGACTGTGAAAACGGGCGAGAGAGTGGCGATTCTGCGAGTGGCGGCACCGGTTGTAGACTTCGAGTGGTGAATGAAGAAGCAGACTCGAGTGGGTGAGTGTTTTGAAGAAGAAGAATGAAGAAGAAGATGGTTCTGCGAGTGATGGGTGAGTGTTTTGAGTGGGTGAGTGTTTTGAAGAAGAAGAATGAAGAAGAAGATGGTTCTGAGTGATGGTTCTGCTCGCCAAATAAAGAGCTTACCGACGGCCATTTTAAACTTACCGACGGCCTAAACCGCTTGCACACGACACGGATTAGCCGTCGGAAAAACTACATTACCGACGGTCAACACCGGCTTCAGTATTCAAAAGCGTGAATTTCCCAAAATTCACGGTTTCTCGATCGACAATCACCGACGGCTTGTATCCGTCGCTAAAAGCGGGATTTCGGCGGCTTTACGTCGGTAATATCCAGAATACAACGGTGCGCAAGCCCGGCTGTGTTCGTCAGCCGAAAATCCCGCTTTTTTAACGACGGACGCAAGCCGTCGGTGAAAGGCCGTCGGTATGTGAACTATTTCTTGTAGTGGCTAATGTGACTTCCATATGCTCCTTCGTGGATTTCAGCGATTACCCGTGCGGCCTGTGCCTCGGTCAGGCATCTCAACAAAGGAGCAGAGAAACCTCTTTTGTATAGCTGGTCTCCAACCATTACGTATTTGGCTGCATTTTTCTTGATTTTTGATGCCGCATTAGGGTCTTCAGGCATGCAGTCGTCCCTTAGGTATTTGATCAAATCTCCCATCCATGAGTTCATTTCTTCTACCACGCAGTGTACTTCCATCTTTTCTATACTGGGGAACTGGAGTGTTTCCTGAATGACCAAGTCGTTGTTTCCAGGCCTTTTAGTGCTTGCCAATTTGGAAAGAACATCTGCTCTAATATTTTCTTCCTTGGGAACATAATTTAATTCTATTGAATCAAAGAAAGAAGATAAATGTTGTACCTTTTGGGGATATTTTGCCAGTTGGGCATCCTTTGTTTGAAAGCTTCCCTGGACTTGACCGGTTATCAACTGAGAATCACTTCGAACCAACAGCTTTCTAACCCCCATCTCCCGGTTATCAACTGATAATTCACAAGATTGTCGGCAATGTTAAAGTTGTTCAAACTGTTGAGATTCGAAAAAGTTTTTCACTTTATCTTTCCAGTAGTCCTAGTTAGATCCAGTGAACAAAGGGGGACGATTAACGTGACCACCGGGTTCGTTGCTTGCCATAGGAAAGTATAGGATCTTTTCCTCTCACACTGTTAAGTGCTCAACCAAGAGGCCGAGCTCTGATACCAATTGAACGTGGCAAAACACAAGAAAGGGGGGGTTTGAATTGGGTTTTTAAAAACTTTTTCGCAAATACAAATGTTTATGAAAAATAACTATTGAATAAACTGTGCAAGGAATAAAGAGTAGAGAGAAGAAAGAGACACGGAGATTTATACTAGTTCACTATCACCTGATAGCTACGTCTAGTCCCTTCACTCACTTGAAGGATTTCTCCACTATAATCAACCGATTACACTTGAGAGTATATTTACGCTAACCGGCTATACTCACAACTTCTTAGAAACGACTCGATCTGGGATTGAGCCTCTAAGGTATACAGCCACTACTGGGCTAAGTACAGATTCAAATAAGAGTTTTTGAAACAATTAACTCTCTTCAGAGAGAATTTACAATGAAAATACTTTTAGCACAAAATAACTTTCTTAAAAGAAAGAATAAAACAGTAAGTGCCTTGTTCAACGATCTCAGAGACTTGGATGAATTCTTGATTGGGTAGTGTTTGAGAAGATAGATGTTGATGCTCTCACTACTCAGAAAAATATTCAAGTTGCTAGATTGCGTACAACTGTGTTGAAAATCGTTTGTAAAAACTCAATACTTGTCTTACTTCAGTGTATGAGGTAGGATATATAGCTAGGGTTGAAAAAGTGCCGTTGTGACACAACGTCTCTTTTTGTCCGCACAACGTTTCTTTTTGTCCAAAGTCAAAGTTCAGATCCTGGAATTTCGGCTTTTGCAGGATACGTCGCTTTCAAGACGAAGAAAAGTATTCTGAGTATATACGCATTGTCAGTAACTTTGTCCTTAGTGAGCTTATCAAAATATAGACACTTCAAGTACAAGTCTCCTTGATAATTTTATCCTTCGACATTCTTCTTGTCTAAAGATACCTCGTATAACAAGGTACTTGAATTTTACTATCAGAACTGAGCTTCACAGATCACCAGATTCTTGTGTGTAGAATTTAATGGGCTATCAAATGACAGTAATCGTGTAGGAAAGCACTAAGTCTATCATAGAGCACATATAACACAATCTGTTGAGTGTTGGTGAAGACCAGGCGTTGACTAAACAGAGTGTAGTCTCTTAGATCGATCTACCAGGCGTTGACTTACACGGGCGTTGACCAAACAGTGTAGTCTCTTAGATCGATCTACCGTAGTCGTTGACTTACACCAGAGCATTGACCAAACAGATTCTATGTGCCAAGAACCAGAGCCGAGTCGGGCTTTCCAGAGTGAAATTCAAGATTTCACTAAGTCTTCAAGCGAAATTTTTCCGAATATAAATACTTTACGCACACTTATAACCATGTTAGAGAATAAATTGTTCTCTTAATCTTTTGTTATCATCAAAACAATTAAGGGTTATTGTTTCAATCCACTTGATTCCAACAATCTCCCCCTTTTTGATGATGACAAATACATATATTGATGAACAATTTTTCTTTATAAAAAATATTTATTCAGATGATTTCAGAGGCTCCCCTGAATTAAGCATATATAAATATTTCTAAGTGTAACAGAGCATGAGATATTACAAAGATATAAGTTTCAGAGCATACAGAATATATTAATCGTAACACATAATGTATGCATGATGACACTTGGTTGATACACTAGGTTCATCAATTGCTTTATACTCTCTATATTCTTCTCCCCCTTTTGTCATCAGACAAAAAGATTAAGACAGAAATAAAGAACATCACAGTCAAAACAGTATAAAGAAAGATAAAGAGAAAACTTCAAGTGTCATAAATAAATTTTATTAGAAATAAAAACAGAGTGAACAAAAACAAACTCAAAGCAAATCTATCAAAAGGGAGAAAACTAAAAAGGCAAAAAAAATAAAAATCCTAAGGTTTTCTAGGGTTGCTCCATCCTCTCCAAAATTTGCCGCAGCAGAGTAGTCATCAAATCTTGCTTCTTTTCTGAGGCTTCCAGCCTTTGATCAGTAGATTCCATAAATCTTCTGAACTGCCTGTTTTCTTCAACCAGCCTATCAAAAACTTCTTTTGGCACAACTACAGATTGACTGTCATGTGAAGCCGATCCAGAAGTAGATGCAACCATAGCATTGTGTGCAGGTGGTGGAGTTACAGGTTCTCTTGGAGGAGTAGGAGGACGAGGAGGAGGTGCAGGTTCTGGTTCCCAAACAACAGTGACCTCTTCTCTTGGAGGAACTCTCCATGTCGAGGGCGTGCCATCTCCTGTTTCTTTCTTCTTGCTCTTTTGTGCTTGTCAAACCAACTGTTCACAGACACCCAGTTCTCATACCGATCTTCTTCAGCAAGATCATTGATTACTTCATCAAATCTGTCGTCTCCAAGGAAACCCCAGAAACGAGATTCCCTGAATCTTTCAGCTTTGAAGTACTCAATGCTACCAATTAAATTTGGAAGAACGTTGGGCACAATTCTTGGTTCTCAAGACCAGGCTCGAGAGGGTCCAGGGGTGCGATGAGAAGAAGTGGCAGAGGCTCGTGAGAGAGATCATCGACATCATCCCAGGTGTTACGCAGCAGTTCTCGTTCTTCTGGAGAGGAGAATTTGGAGGAGAGAAACAGTTGAGACATGAAGGGTACCATTATGGGAAGTCTGAAAGAGGAGTCAGGAGAGGTTGCAACATGCGAAGAGGTTGAGTTTCACACACAACCATATTGCCGATTCAAGAGATGAAGACTCTTGAACCTTGACTCGGTCGGGTTCCTCGAAATGGACTCAGTCTCACATGGTATGTTGAGGTCTGGTTGTTGGTGAGGGTGAAGCGGTTCTAGGTGGAGAAGCTGGTTTGGGTGGTGATTTAGGTGGTGAAGGTGTTTGGGTTTGAGGTATAGTGGAATCTGGGGTAAAGAGGCTAAAGGTTCAATATAGGGAATTTGAACCTGTGGTTGAGGTCTTTGTCTAGTCCTCGAGGAGCAACATCATCTTCATCGGATGAAGATGAGTCCGAGGGTAAAGACGGCAAAGGCTTTTTGGTAGGTGTTGGTTTGGGTGCAGAGGCAGTTGGGGTTTAGGTTTGGGCAAGGATTGTGATGGAGGGGTTCAAGCTGTAGAAACAGCGAGCAGAACTAGATTGATAAGTAGTATCATATAAATCAACTACCTTATCAAGTGCCTTCTTCCTTTTTGCGGCGGGCATCTCCAACCTTGCGTATCCTTTTCAGGGTGGTTTCGAGCGGGATCAGCGAGGCGGGCTCGGCGAGAATAGCCACTCTAGGGTCGAGGTAGGAGCACGAATGGAGGTGCAAAGGTTTCACGCATTTGTACAAGGCCTGCGGAGCTTGCTTGATGATATAGTCGTGTTTGCTCTAACGTTTGCTTTATCATTTGATGAATCTCCGCTCTTCTCTTCTTCTTCCTCTGTAAGCATAGAGGGCATGCATGTAGGTCTCACAGGGAGAGTGAGCTGAGGGGATTCTGAGGCAATGTGAATGCCTGTGCTTCGAGTGACCCTTCTGGTTGGTCCAGTAGAGACACCAGAGTCCACCACAATCTTCTTCCCCTTCTTCACAACTTTCTTCCTTGCTCCTTCTTCACCTTGCTGAATTGCAGCAATAACCTTCTTGGAAAGGAGTCCCATTCTCCTTAGATTGGCTGAAGAGAGAATAGGAATCACCATCGTTTTCAGGGCAAGCCCTGCTTCCAAGGTGTTGAGACCTTGAAGAAGATTTATAAGACCTTGGTTCTCCATAATTGCTGACAACAGCTTTCCATAAGGGATATTCATATATTTCCCTTTTCTGGAGTACATTAAGTCTCTTCGCAGATGTTCAAAAATTATCTGTGGAAGGTTGATTTTAGCTTTGAGTTCATAATTCCACATTATGAACTTGTGGGTACTGCTGACAGTATCCACAGAGCCAGATTTTGGCACCAAGCAGTTCATGATGATTCTGAACAGTGCTCGAAACCTGTTCTTCATGTCCACTGCCTTGGTCCCTCCGGGCTTCTCATAGATGGTTTCATTCACGACATCCCAGCCACCAGCATCCTTTTCCCAACCAGCGGTTTCAACCGCTCCATCATTAGGGCAATGGGTGATTTCAGCAATTAGGTCCTGAGTGACCACAATGCGCCTGCCTTGAACATGACTCAGAATGGTCTTATCTTTACTCCAAGCATAAGTCCAGAACTCCTTCACCAGATTCTCATAGACTGAGTTGTTCATGTAGAAGAAATCCATTATCCCCATGTCAATGAAGTCTGCTCGGAAGGTTGAAGATTTTCCAGCGTTACCCTACGCTCTTCTTCAGGAACTTGAACTTTCAGTGGTTGTTGTGGAGCAGCCATTTTTGAAATCGGAGAAACACAGAGTGCGAAGATGAAAGGGGTTTAGGGTTCAGAAAAGTGTAGACTTCTTTTTGAGAGATAGAGTGGGTAGTGGGTGATGTGAGTGAGTGAGTGAGTGAGTTATAAACGTGTTCGAGAAGATTAAGCGTTATGCGCCAGATTTCGAAATGAATTTTTGAACAAATATTTGTCTTTTTCAAAACGTGTAGCTGTCAAAATTAAAGAGGCGCAGTAAAATTGTCATTTCCCAGTAAAAGCAATTATGACTCAGTAAAAGCAAATGTCAATCACTAACGCATCAACCAGTCTCAGAGAGACACGTGTACTTAAGATTCCTGCAGACGGCTATGCAATGATCATACGAGCTTAATGAAAAGAATATAACGAGATAAGATAATCAGCGGATATAACTACGACATAGCCAACACACTCAAGCAGAGTCAAATAGTCAAACAGAGTCAACTTTATTCAAAGCGAGTCAACATAGTCAAACAGAGTCAACTATATTCAAACAGAATCAACTTAGTCAAACAGAGTCAACTAAATTCAAACAGAGTCAACTTAGTCGACAGAGTCAACTAAATTCAAACAGAGTCAACTTAGTCAAACAGACTCAACTATATTCAAACAGAGTCAACTTAGTCAAACAGAGTCAACTATATTCAGATCAACCACCTATTCCTTTATAAGAAGGAAATTCAAGTTCTTTCTTATAAAGTTGAATCTATCTTGTGAAGGGGTTTTGTAAAGATATCTCGCCATTGATGGTCGGTATCAATATATTTAATTTCAAGAATCCCTTTACGAACATAGTCTCTAATAAAATGATGTTTAATTTCAATATGTTTGGCTCGAGAATGCAAAATAGGGTTTTTAGTCAAGCATATAGCGTAAGTATTATCACAAGATATAGGATTTTACTCTCTTTAATCGATAGTCCTCAAGTTGATACTTCATCCAAAGTAGTTGTGAGCTACGACTTGCAGCGGATATGTACTCACCTGCTGTGGATAGTGCAATTGTGCTTTGTCTTTTGCTGGACCAAGAGACAAGATTTGCTCCAAGAAATTGGCAGCCACCACTTGTGCTTTTCCTTTCAATTCTGTCTCCAGCAAAGTCAGCATCACAGAACCTACTAACTTGTAATCATATGAGTTCTTATAAAGCAAATCAAGATTAGTAGTTCCTTTAAGATATCTAAATATCCTTTTAACCGCAGTTAAGTGAGATTCTCTAGGATCAGATTGAAATCTTGCACATAAGCACACACTAAACATAATATCAGGCCTTGAGGCTGTAAGATAGAGGAGTGAACCAATCATACCTCTATATACCTTTTGGTCTACCTTTTTACTTGATTCATCTTTGCCAAGAGCACATGTTGGATGCATTGGTGTGCTCATAGGTTTGGTTTCCTCTAGCTTAAACTTCTTCAGCAGTTCTTTCACATACTTAGTCTAATGGATATAAGTTCCATCTTGACATTGTTTTATTAGAATGCCAAGGAAGAATTTTAGTTCTCCCATCATACTCATCTCAAATTTATTCTGCATAAGCTTAGAGAATTCTTTGCAAAGAGACTCATTAGTAGCACCAAAGATAATATCATCTACATAAATTTGAACTACAATGAAATGCTTTTTAGATGATTTTCTAAAGAGGGTTGTATCCACCTGTCCTCTTTCAAAACCATTTGACATTAAAAAGGAACTCAATCTGTTATACCAGGCTCTTGGAGCTTGTTTAAGACCATAAAGTTCCTTTTTAAGTTTGAAAACATGTTCAGGAAACTCAGTATCTTCAAAACCAGGTGGTTGTTTCACAAACACTTCCTCATTTATGAAACCATTTAAAAAGCCCTTTTCACATCCATTTGGTACAAAGTAATGCCATGATGTGCAGCATAAGATAGTAATATTCTAATAGCTTCAAGTCTAGCTACAGGAGCAAAGGTTTCAGTATAATCAATACCTTCCTCTTGTGAGTAACCTTGTGCAACAAGTCTAGCCTTGTTCCTTACCACTTTGCCATCTTCATCAAGTTTGTTTCAAAACCCACTTGGTCCCAATGCCAAACTCGCCCTCTGGAGGAGGCACACGCTTCCACACATCGTTCCTTTGAAATTCATTTAGCTCTTCTTGCATAGCAATGATCCAACCATCATCGAAGGGCTTCATCAATTGTTTTTGGCTCTATCTCGCAGAGTAAGGCTAGGTCGAGTGTTCTCTCGCAGAGGATCTTGTTCGACTTTATCACTAGGTTCACCAATGATTTGGTCCTTTGGGTGATGGGGTTTGAACTTCCGATCGATATGATTATTTCTTTATCACCGTAATCAGCACCAGAGACTTCACCAGAGATCACACCGGAAACATCACCAGAGTCAAGACTTGTGATATCAACTCTTGTTTCCTTGTTTATCTCAGAATCTGCAAAAACTTCATCTAGCTCGACGTATCATTGTCGGGCTTTTTATCATCAAATCTTACATGCATAGATTCATCAACAACTAATGTTTCTTTGTTGTATATTCTGTATGCTTTAGAGCGTTCAGAATATCCCAAAAAGATAGCTTTATGTGATTTAGAGTCAAATTTTCCTAGACTGCCCTTTGTATTGAGAACAAAGCAGTCACACCCAAATTGATGAAAATATGAAATGTTGGGTTTTCTTCCTTTCCACAATTCATAAGGAGTCTTATTCAAGATAGGTCTAATATAGATTCTATTTTGAATGTAACATCTGATGTTTACCGCTTCTACCCAAAAGTGCTTAGCAATATTTGTTTCAGTAAATCATGGTTACGGCCATTTCTTGCAAAGATCTATTTTTCCTTTCTATAACACCATTTTGTTGTGGTGTTCTAGGGATGAAAAGTTATGAAAAATACCATTTTCTTCACGAAGTTTTGAAAGGATTCATTTTCAAATTCACCACCATGATCACTTCTAATAGTAGTAATACAAAACCTTTTTCATTTTGCACTTGTTTGCGAGAATCACGTAAAACACCGTAAAGACTCATCCTTGTGGGTTAAGAATTTTACCCATGTCCATCTAGTATAGTCATCGACAATGACTAGACGATATTTCTTTCCAGACAGAGAGGCAGTTCTGGTTGGTCCAAATAAATCTAAATGTAAAAGCTCAAGGGGCCTTGAGGTGGAAACAATATTTTTGGAATTAAAAGAAGATTTCGTTTGTTTCCCTTTTTGACATGCTTCACAAAGAGCATCAGATTTGTACTTGAGATTTGGTAAGCCTTTAACAAGTCCTTTCTTGTTAAGCTTTGAGATTAACCTCAAGCTAGCATGACCAAGTCTCTTGTGCCAAATCCATTGCTCTTCATCAATTGACAAAAAGCATTTTACATTTTGATCAGCCAACTCAGAAAGTTTGATTTTATAAATATTGTTCTTTCTCTTTGCTCTAAAGAAAATAGATCCGTCCTTTTTGCTTTTGGCTATACATTCATTATTGTTAAAGGCAACATCATAACCACTATCGCATAATTGACTTATACTCGATGAAGTTATGGTTCAAAGTCGACCAATAAAACATTATCAATAGAGGGTAGAAATTTCTCACCAATTCTTCCACAACCAATGATTTTACCTTTTTGGTTTCCTCCAAAACCAACATTTCCACCTTCTTTAAGTTGAAGATCTTGGAACATACGCCTTTCTCCCGTCATGTGTCGTGAGCACCCACTGTCTAAGAACCAGGACTGGTGTCTTAACTCTGTTGCTAAGCAAATCTGCAACATAGACAATCTTGTCCTTAGGTACCCAAATCTTTTTGGGTCCTCTTTTGTTAGTTCTAGAAGGAGACTTGTCCTTCTCATTTTTCAGTTCATAACATGCATTTCTAATGTGTCCCTTCTGATTGCAGAAAGTACAAAGCAAGCAAATACTATGATTATTAGTATCCTTGGTTTCCAAATGTATATTTTGAAAGGTGGGTTCTTACGGTTTGTAACCAAGACCCTTTTTACCATTTTGGCTTACTCCCAAATCATAGATGCTTGTTTACTACGTGTGACACATTCAGCAAGAAATTTTGAAATCCCTCTTCATATTTTGAAGAGTTGCATTCTCTTGATTCCTTCATTGTTGGGCTTACTCACCAATCGGTGGTTTTCGCTTTGAGTTTTTCATTCTCCTCGGTGAGTATTTGAAATTGTTTTTGAAGATTTGAAAATCTCTTTTTCAAGGATTTATACTCATTGTTGAGTTTGGAAGACTCGTCTAACAGCTCATCAAAGGCTAATTGAATATTAGAAGAAATGTTAGAATTTACCTCTTCTTGTTCTTCTTCTTCACTGCCTGACTCTATATTGGCCATAAGAGCCATGTTGGCTGTTCTTCATCATCATCATCGATGATGACTCGTAATCATCCCATGTAGCCATGAGACTCTTCTTCTTCTTACCCTTAAAGCCACCTTTCCTTGATTTCTCAAGTTGTGGACATTCGACTTGTAGTGGCCAGGTTTCTTGCATTCATAGCAAGTGACTTGGCTTTTGTCCTTGAAGTCCTTCTTTTCTTTTGAGTCGTGTTTTCCCTCGAGTCCTTTTTAGGAACTTTCTTCTAAACCTTCCTTTGCTTTTCATCATGCGTTGAATCTTCCTTGATATTAAGGAAATTTCATCGTCGATATCTTCACTACTCTCTTGAGATGAATCTTTGTCGATTGTCAAGTTCGGCTTGGAGAGCTTTAGAAAGTAGATGCCTTGTGTGATGATTTTAAAGCAATGGTCTTAGTTTTCTTGGGAGGTTCTTCTTCATCAAGCTCAAGCTCGTGAGCTCTTAGTGAACTCAAAAGATCTTCAAGTCGTAATTCATTCAAGTCCTTGGCTTCTTGAATAGCCGGGACTTTGGGTCTCCATCTCTTTGTGCACTTCTCAAGATTTTCTTAACATGGTCAGCGGTAGTATAGCTTTTCTTGAGAACCTTCAAGCCATGAACTAATGTTTGAAATCTTCCAAACATAATTTCGATGCTTTCATCCTCTTCCATCTTGAAGAGTTCATATTGTCTAACCAAGATATTAGCCTTGGTTTCTTGTACTTGGGAAGGACCTCATAGGCTAAAGCCAGTGAGTCCCAAATTTCTTTAGCGATCTTTGTTATTACCACATTTCTCAAACTCTTTTTTGAGATAGCACATACAAGAAAGTATCTTGCTTTTTGGTGCAAGGTATATTCCTTTTTATGATCATCACCCAAGACTCCTAGGAATAGGATTTCTTTTGGAGTCAACTGTTCTGTCTTGTTTTGAACCATATCCCAAAGTTCAAACTGTTGAGATTCAAAAGTTTTTCACTTTATCTTTCCAGTAGTCATAGTTAGATCCAGGTGAACAAAGGGGACGATTAACGTGACCACGGGTTCGTTGCTTGCCATAGGAAAGTATAGGATCTTTTCCTCTCACCTTTGTTAAGTGCTCAACCAAGAGGCCGAGCTCGATACCAATTGAGCGTGGCAAAACACAAGAAAGGGGGGTTTGAATTGGGTTTTAAAAACTTTTTCGCAAATACAAATGTTTATGAAAAATAACTATTGAATAAAGCGTGCAAGGAATAAAGTAGAGAGAAGAAAGAGACACAGAGATTTATATTAGTTCACTATCACCGATAGCTACGTCTAGTCCCTTCACTCACTTGAAGGATTTCTCCACTATAATCAACCGATTACACTTGAGAGTATATTTACGCCAACCTGCTATACTCACAACTTCTTAGAAACGACTCGATGCATTTGAGCCTCTAAGGTATACACCACTTCTTGGGCTAAGTACAGATTCAAATAAGAGTTTTTGAAACAATTAACTCTCTTGAGAGAATTTACAATGAAAATACTTTTAGCACAAAATAACTTTCTTAAAAGAAAGAATAAAGCGATAAGTGCCTTGTTCAACGATCTCGTAGACTTGGATGAATTCTTGATTGCTCACCGCCTCTTGATTGGGTAGTGTTTGAGAAGATAGATGTTGATGCTCTCACTACTCGTAAAAATATTCAAGTTGCTAGATTGCGTACAACTGTGTTGAAAATCGTTTGTAAAAACTCAATACTTGTCTTACTTCAGTGTATGAGGTAGGATATATAGCTAGGGTTGAAAAAGTGCCGTTGTGACACAACGTCTCTTTTTGTCCGCGCGTTTCTTTTGTCCAAAGTCAAAGTTCGGATCCTGGAATTTTCGCTTTGCGAGATACGTCGCTTTCAAGACGAAGAAAAGTATTCTGAGTATATACGCATTGTCAGTAACTTTGTCCTTAGTGAGCTTATCAAAATATAGACACTTCAAGTACAAGTCTCCTTGATAATTTTATCCTTCGACATTCTTCTTGTCTAAAGATACCTCGTATAACAAGGTACTTGAATTTTACTATCAGAACTGAGCTTCACAGATCACCAGATTCTTGTGTGTAGAATTTAATGGGCTATCAAATGACGTAATCGTGTAGGAAAGCACTAAGTCTATCATAGAGCACATATAACACAATCTGTTGAGTGTTGGTGAAGACCAGGCGTTGACTAAACAGAGTGTAGTCTCTTAGGCGATCTACCAGAGCGTTGACTTACACCAGAGCGTTGACCAAGCAGTGTAGTCTCTTAGACTGATCTACCAGAGTCGTTGACTTACACCAGAGCGTTGACCAAACAGATTCTATGTGCCAAGAACCAGAGCCAGAGCCGGGCTTTCCAGAGTGAAATTCAAGATTTCACTAAGTCTTCTGAAGCAGAATTTTTCCGAATATAAATACTTTCTGCACACTTATAACCATGTTAGAGAATAAATTGTTCTCTTAATCTTTTGTTATCATCAAAACAATTAAGGGTTATTGTTTCTGAATCCACTTGATTCCAACAATCTCCCCCTTTTGATGATGACAAATACATATATTGATGAACAATTTTTCTTTATAAAAAATATTTATTCAGATGATTTCAGAGGCTCCCCCTGAATTAAGCATATATAAATATTTCTAAGTGTAACAGAGCATGAGATATTACAGCATATAAGTTTCAGAGCATACAGGAATATATTAATCAGAACACATAATGTATGCATGATGACACTTGGTTGATACACTAGGTTCATCAATTGCTTTATACTCTCTATATTCTTCTCCCCCTTTTGTCATCAGACAAAAAGATTAAGACAGAAATAAAGAACATCACAGTCAAAACAGTATAAAGAAAGATAAAGAAAACTTCAAGTGTCATAAATAAATTTTATTAGAAATAAAAGCAGTGAACAAAAACAAACTCAAAGCAAATCTATCAAAAGGAGAAAACTAAAAGGCAAAAAAAAATCCTAAGGTTTTCTAGGGTTGCTCCATCCTCTCCAAAATTTGCCGCGGCAGAGTAGTCATCAAATCTTGCTTCTTTTCTCGAGGCTTCCACTTTGATCGATGGATTCCATAAATCTTCCGAATCGCTTGTTTTCTTCAACCAAATTTATCAAAAACTTCTTTTGGCACAACTACAGATTGACTGTCATGTGAAGCCGATCCAGAAGTAGATGCAACCATAGCATTGTGTGCAGGTGGTGGAGTTACAGGTTCTCTTGGAGGAGTAGGAGGACGAGGAGGAGGTGCAGATTCTGGTTCCCAAACAACAATGACCTCTTCTCTTGGAGGAACTCTCCATGTCAGGGCAGCATGCCATCTCCTGTTTCTTTCTTCTTGCTCTTGCCTGTGCTTGTCAAACCAAGTGTTCACAGACACCCAGTTCTCATACCGATCTTCTTCAGCAAGATCATTGATTACTTCATCAAATCTTTCGTCTCCAAGGAAACCCCAGAAACGAGATTCCCTGAATCTTTCAGCTTTGAAGTACTCAATGCTACCAATTAAATTGGGAAGAACGTTGGGCACAATTCTTGGTTCCCGAAGACCAGGCTCGAGAGGGTCCAGGGGTGCAAAGAAGAAGTGGCAGAGGCTCGCCAGAGATCATCGACATCATCCCCGTGTGTTCTCAACAGATTCTCGGTTCTTCCCGGAGAGGAGAAGTTGGAGGAGCGAACAGTTGAGAGATGAAGGGTACCACTATGGGAAGGCACAAAGAGGAGTCAGGGAGAGGTTGCAACATGCGAAGAGGTTGAGTTTCACACACAACCATATTGCCAGATTCAAGAGATGAAGACTCTTGAACCCTTGACTCAGATTCAGGTTCCTCAGAAATGGACTCAGTCTCACATGGTATGTTGAGGTCTGGTTGTTGGTGAGGGGGTGAAGCGGTTCTAGGTGGAGAAGCTGGTTTGGGTGGTGATTTAGGTGGTGAAGGTGTTTGGGTTTGAGGTATAGTGGAATCTGGGGGTAAAGAGGCTAAAGGTTCAATATAGGGAATTTGAACCTGTGGTTGAGGTCTTTGTCTAGTCCTCAAGGGAGCAACATCATCTTCATCAGATGAAGATGAGTCTGAGGGTAAAGACGGCAAAGGCTTTTTGGTAGGTGTTGGTTTGGGTGCAGAGACAGATTGGGGTTTAGGTTTGGGCAAGGATTGTGATGGAGGGGGTTCAACAACTGTAGAAGCAACAGGAACAGAACCAGATTGATAAGTAGTATCATATAAATCAACTACCTTATCAAGTGCCTTCTTCCTTTTTGCAGCAGGGGCATCTCCAACCTTGTGTATCCTTTTCAGGGGTGGTTTCTGAGCAGGATCAACAGAGGCGGGCTCAGCAGGAATAGCCACTCTAGGGTCAGAGGTAGGAGCACGAACAGGAGGTGCAAAGGTTTCACTGCATAAGGCCTGCAATAAGCTTGCTTCATGATATAGTCGTGTTTCCTCTAACCTTTCCTTTATCATTTGATCAATCTCCAGTTTCTTCTCTTCTTCTTCCTCTGTAAGCATAGAGGGCATGCATGTAGGTCTCACAGGGAGAGTGAGCTGAGGGGATTCTGAGGCAATGTGAATGCCTGTGCTTCGAGTGACCCTTCTGGTTGGTCCAGTAGAGACACCAGAGTCCACCACAATCTTCTTCCCCTTCTTCACAACTTTCTTCCTTGCTCCTTCTTCACCTTGCTGAATTGCAGCAATAACCTTCTTGGAAAGGAGTCCCATTCTCCTTAGATTGTCTGAAGAGAGAATAGGAATCACCATCGTTTTCAGGGCAAGCCCTGCTTCCAAGGTGTTGAGACCTTGAAGAAGATTTATAAGACCTTGGTTCTCCATAATTGCTGACAACAGCTTTCCATAAGGGATATTCATATATTTCCCTTTTCTGGAGTACATTAAGTCTCTTCGCAGATGTTCAAAAATTATCTGTGGAAGGTTGATTTTAGCTTTGAGTTCATAATTCCACATTATGAACTTGTGGGTACTGCTGACAGTATCCACAGAGCCAGATTTTGGCACCAAGCAGTTCATGATGATTCTGAACAGTGCTCGAAACCTGTTCTTCATGTCCACTGCCTTGGTCCCTCCGGGCTTCTCATAGATGGTTTCATTCACGACATCCCAAACACCAAAGATCCTTTTTCCCAACCGGTTTCAACCGCTCCATCATTAGGGCAATGGGTGATTTCAGAATTAGGTCCTGAGTGACCACAATGCGCCGCCTTGAACATGACTCGTAATGGTCTTATCTTTACTCCAAGCATAAGTCCGTAACTCCTTCACCAGATTCTCATAGACTGAAGTTGTTCTTGTAGAAGAAATCCATTATCCCCATGTCAATGAAGTGTGCTCGGAAGTCGTATCCTTCATTTGCCATATCCTCAAACCTTACTTCGTGTTCCACCAACACCTTGAGGTCAGAGGGTTGAAGATTTTCCAAATACCCTACGCTCTTCTTCAGGAACTTGAACTTTCAAGTGGTTGTTGTGGAGCAGCCATTTTTGAAATCTGAGAAACACAGAGTGCGAAGATGAAAGGGGTTTAGGGTTCGAGAAAAGTGTAGACTTCTTTTTGAGAGATAGAGTGGGTAGTGGGTGATGTGGTGAGTGAGTGAGTGAGTTATAAACGTGTTCGAGAAGATTAAGCGTTATGCGCCAGATTTCAAATGAATTTTTGAACAAATATTTGTCTTTTTCAAAAGCGTGTAGTCACAAAATTAAAGAGGCGCAGTAAAATTGTCATTTCCCAGTAAAAGCAATTATGACTCAGTAAAAGCAAATGTCAATCACTAACGCATCAACCAGTCTCAGAGAGACACGTGTACTTAAGATTCCCAGAGACAGCTATGCAATGATCATACGAACAGTTAATGAAAAGAATATAACGAGATAAGATAATCAACAGATATAACTACGACATAGCCAACACACTCAAGCAGAGTCAAATAGTCAAACAGAGTCAACTTTATTCAAACAGAGTCAACATAGTCAAACAGAGTCAACTATATTCAAACAGAATCAACTTAGTCAAACAGAGTCAACTAAATTCAAACAGAGTCAACTTAGTCAGACAGAGTCAACTAAATTCAAACAGAGTCAACTTAGTCAAACAGAGTCAACTATATTCAAACAGAGTCAACTTAGTCAAACAGAGTCAACTATATTCAGATCAAACACCTATTCCTTTATAAGAAGGAAATTCAAGTTCTTTCTTATAAAGTTGAATCTATCTTCAGCAAGGGGTTTTGTAAAGATATCTGCCCATTGATGGTCAGTATCAATAAATTTAATTTCAAGAATCCCTTTCTCGAACATAGTCTCTAATAAAATGATGTTTAATTTCAATATGTTTGGCTCGAGAATGCAAAATAGGGTTTTTAGTCAAGCATATAGCGTAAGTATTATCACAAAGATATAGGGATTTTACTCTCTTTAACTGATAGTCCTCAAGTTGATACTTCATCCAAAGTAGTTGTGAGCTACGACTGCGGCAGATATGTACTCGCCTGCTGTG
Organism: Calophaca sinica; assembly: GCA_037113605.1. Lineage (NCBI taxonomy): Eukaryota > Viridiplantae > Streptophyta > Magnoliopsida > Fabales > Fabaceae > Calophaca > Calophaca sinica. The sequence goes on from CM073737.1 coordinate 17,514,870, forward strand.
GATAGTGCAATTGTGCTTTGTCTTTTCTTTGGACCAAGAGACAAGATTTGCTCCAACAAATTGGCGACCACCACTTGTGCTTTTCCTTTCAATTGTCTCCAAAGAAAGTCAAGATCACGTAAACCTACTAACTTGTAATCATATGAGTTCTTATAAAGCAAAGCAAGATTAGTAGTTCCTTTAAGATATCTAAATATCCTTTTAACCGCAGTTAAGTGAGATTCTCTAGGATCAGATTGAAATCTTGCTCATAAGCACACACTAAACATAATATCAGGCCTTGAGGCTGTAAGATAGAGGAGTGAACCAATCATACCTCTATATACCTTTTGGTCTACCTTTTTACTTGATTCATCTTTGCCAAGAGCACATGTTGGATGCATTGGTGTGCTCATAGGTTTGGTTTCCTCTAGCTTAAACTTCTTCAGCAGTTCTTTCACATACTTAGTCTAATGGATATAAGTTCCATCTTGACATTGTTTTATTTGAATGCCAAGGAAGAATTTTAGTTCTCCCATCATACTCATCTCAAATTTATTCTCAGATAAGCTTAGAGGATTCTTTGCAAAGAGACTCATTAGTAGCACCAAAGATAATATCATCTACATAAATTTGAACTACAATGAAATGCTTTTTAGATGATTTTCTAAAGAGGGTTGTATCCACCTGTCCTCTTTCAAAACCATTTGACATTAAAAAGGAACTCAATCTGTTATACCAGGCTCTTGGAGCTTGTTTAAGACCATAAAGTTCCTTTTAAGTTTGAAAACATGTTCAGAAACTTCAGTATCTTCAAAACCAGGTGGTTGTTTCACAAACACTTCCTCATTTATGAAACCATTTAAAAAGCACTTTTTACATCCATTTGGTACAAAGTAATGCCATGATGTGCAAAGATAAGATAGTAATATTCTAATAGCTTCAAGTCTAGCTACAGGAGCAAAGGTTTCAAAGATAATCAATACCTTCCTCTTGTGAGTAACCTTGTGCAACAAGTCTAGCCTTGTTCCTTACCACTTTGCCATCTTCATCAAGTTTGTTTCAAAACCCACTTGGTTCCAATGGCTAACTTGTCCTCCTGGAGGAGGCACAAGCTTCCACACATCGTTCCTTTGAAATTGATTTAGCTCTTCTTGCATAGCAATGATCCAACCATCATCGATGAGGCTTCATCAATTGTTTTTGGCTCTATCTCGTAGAGTAAGGCCAGGTCGAGTGTTCTCTCGCAGAGGATCTTGTTCGACTTTATCACTAGGTTCACCAATGATTTGGTCCTTTGGGTGATGGGGTTTGAACTTCCAAATCTGATATGATTATTTCCTTATCACCGTAATCAGCACCAGAGACTTCACCAGAGATCACACCGTAAACATCACCAGAGTCAAAGACTTGTGATATCAACTCTTGTTTCCTTGTTTATTTGTAAATCTGCAAAAACTTCATCTAGCTCTGACGTATCATTGTCAGGCTTTTTATCATCAAATCTTACATGCATAGATTCATCAACAACTAATGTTTCTTTGTTGTATATTCTGTATGCTTTAGAGCGTTCAGAATATCCCAAAAAGATAGCTCTATGTGATTTAGAGTCAAATTTTCCTAGACTGTCCTTTGTATTGAGAACAAAGCAAATACACCCAAATTGATGAAAATATGAAATGTTGGGTTTTCTTCCTTTCCACAATTCATAAGGAGTCTTATTCAAGATAAGTCTAATATAGATTCTATTTTGAATGTAACATGCAGTGTTTACCGCTTCTGCCCAAAAGTGCTTAGCAATATTTGTTTCGTGAATCATGGTTCTGGCCATTTCTTGCAAAGATCTATTTTTCCTTTCTATAACACCATTTTGTTGTGGTGTTCTAGGGGATGAAAAGTTATGAAAAATACCATTTTCTTCACAGAAGTTTTGAAAGGATTCATTTTCAAATTCACCACCATGATCACTTCTAATAGTAGTAATACAAAAACTTTTTTCATTTTGCACTTGTTTGCGTAATCACGTAAAACACCGTAAAGACTCATCCTTGTGGGTTAAGAATTTTACCCATGTCCATCTAGTATAGTCATCGACAATGACTAGACGATATTTCTTTCCGCACAGAGGCGCCTGGTTGGTCCAAATAAATCTAAATGTAAAAGCTCAAGGGGCCTTGAGGTGGAAACAATATTTTTGGAATTAAAAGAAGATTTCGTTTGTTTCCCTTTTTGACATGCTTCACAAAGAGCATCAGATTTGTACTTGAGATTTGGTAAGCCTTTAACAAGTCCTTTCTTGTTAAGCTTTGAGATTAACCTCAAGCTAGCATGACCAAGTCTCTTGTGCCAGATCCATTGCTCTTCATCAATTGACAAAAAGCATTTTACATTTTGATCAGCCAACTCAGAAAGTTTGATTTTATAAATATTGTTCTTTCTCTTTGCTCTAAAGAAAATAGATCCGTCCTTTTTGCTTTTGGCTATACATTCATTATTGTTAAAGGCAACATCATAACCACTATCGCATAATTGACTTATACTCAGTAAGTTATGGTTCAAAGCCACAACCAATAAAACATTATCAATAGAGGGTAGAAATTTCTCACCAATTCTTCCACAACCAATGATTTTGCCTTTTGGTTTCCTCCAAAACCAACATTTCCACCTTCTTTAAGTTGAAGATCTTGGAACATACGCCTTTCTCCCGTCATGTGTCGTGAGCACCCACTGTCTAAGAACCAGGATCGGTGTCTTAACTCGTTGCTAAGCAAATCTGCAACATAGACAATCTTGTCCTTAGGTACCCAAATCTTTGGGTCCTCTTTGTTAGTTCTAGAAGGAGACTTGTCCTTCTCATTTTTCAGTTCATAACATGCATTTCTAATGTGTCCCTTCTCGATTGCGAAAGTACAAAGCAAACAAATACTATGATTATTAGTATCCTTGGTTTCCAAATGTATATTTTGAAAGGTGGGTTCTTCTGGTTTGTAACCAAGACCCTTTTTACCATTTTGGCTTACTCCCCAAATCATAGATGCTTGTTTACTACGTGTGACACATTCAGCAAGAAATTTTGAAATCCCTCTTCATATTTTGAAGAGTTGCATTCTCTTGATTCTCATCACTGAACTGCTACTCACCAATCGGTGGTTTTCGATTTGAGTTTTTCATTCTCCTCGATGAGTATTTGAAATTGTTTTTGAAGATTTGAAAATCTTTTTTCAAGGATTTATACTCATTGTTGAGTTTGGAAGACTCGTCTAACAGCTTCATCAAAGGCCAATTGAATATTAGAAGAAATGTTAGAATTTACCTCTTCTTGTTCTTCTTCTTCACTGCCTGACTCTATATTGGCCATAAGAGCCATGTTGGCTGTTTCTTCATCATCATCATCGATGATGACTCGTAATCATCCCATGTAGCCATGAGACTCTTCTTCTTCTTACCCTTAAAGCCACCTTTCCTTGATTTCTCAAGTTGTGGACATTCTCGACTTGTAGTGGCCAGGTTTCTTGCATTCATAGCAAGTGACTTGGCTTTTGTCCTCAAGTCCTTCTTTTCTTTGAGTCGTGTTTTTCCTTGAGTCCTTTTTAGGAACTTTCTTCTAAACCTTCCTTTGCTTTTCATCATGCTGAATCTTCCTTGATATTAAGGAAATTTCATCGTCAGTATCTTCACTACTCTCTTCAGATGAATCTTTGTCAATGTCAAGTTCGGCTTGGAGAGCTTTAGAAGTAGATGCCTTGTGTGATGATTTTAAAGCAATGGTCTTAGTTTTCTTGGGAGGTTCTTCTTCATCAAGCTCAAGCTCGTGAGCTCTTAGTGAACTCAAAAGATCTTCAAGTCGTAATTCATTCAAGTCCTTGGCTTCTTGAATAGCCGTGACTTTGGGTCTCCATCTCTTTGGCAGACTTCTCAAGATTTTCTTAACATGGTCAGCGGTAGTATAGCTTTTCTTGAGAACCTTCAAGGCATGAACTAATGTTTGAAATCTTCCAAACATAATTTCGATGCTTTCATCCTCTTCCATCTTGAAGAGTTCATATTGTCTAACCAAGATATTAGCCTTGGTTTCTTGTACTGGGAAGTACCTCATAGGCTAAAGCCAGTGAGTCCCAAATTTCTTTGGCAAAGGTCATATTACCACATTTCTCAAACTCTTTTTCAGAGATAGCACATACAAGAAAGTATCTTGCTTTTTGGTGCAAGGTATATTCCTTTTATGATCATCACCCAAGACTCCTAGGAATAGGATTTCTTTTGGAGTCAACTGTTACGTGTCTTGTTTTGAACCATATCCCAAAGTTCAAACTGTTGAGATTCAAAAGTTTTTCACTTTATCTTTCCAGTAGTCATAGTTAGATCCAAAGTGAACAAAGGGGGACGATTAACGTGACCACCGGGTTCGTTGCTTGCCATAGGAAAGTATAGGATCTTTTCCTCTCACATCGTTAAGTGCTCAACCAAGAGGCCGAGCTCGATACCAATTGAACGTGGCAAAACACAAGAAAGGGGGTTTGAATTGGGTTTTTAAAACTTTTTCGCAAATACAAATGTTTATGAAAAATAACTATTGAATAAAGCGCAAGGAATAAAGAGTAGAGAGAAGAAAGAGACACGTAGATTTATACTAGTTCACTTTAATCACCGATAGCTACGTCTAGTCCCTTCACTCACTTGAAGGTTTTCTCCACTATAATCAACCGATTACACTTGAGAGTATATTTACGCTAACCGGCTATACTCACAACTTCTTAGAACGACTCAAGATGCAGTTGAGCCTCTAAGGTATACAGCCACTTCTTGGGCTAAATGCAGATTCAAATAAGAGTTTTGAAACAATTAACTCTCTTCGAGAGAATTTACAATGAAAATACTTTTAGCACAAAATAACTTTCTTAAAAGAAAGAATAAAACAAGAAGTGCCTTGTTCAACGATCTCGAGAGACTTGGATGAATTCTTGATTGCTCACCGTCTCTTGATTGGGTAGTGTTTGAGAAGATAGATGTTGATGCTCTCACTACTCGTAAAAATATTCAAGTTGCTAGATTGCGTACAACCGTGTTGAAAATCGTTTGTAAAAACTCAATACTTGTCTTACTTGATTGTATGAGGTAGGATATATAGCTAGGGTTGAAAAAGTGCCGCTAGACACAACGTCTCTTTTTGTCCGCACAACGCTTCTTTTTGTCCAAAGTCAAAGTTCAGATCCTGGAATTTCGGCTTTGCGGAGATACGCCGCTTTTAAGACGAAGAAAAGTATTCTGAGTTTATACGCATTGTCAGTAACTTTGTCCTTAGTGAGCTTATCAAAATATAGACACTTCAAGTACAAGTCTCCTTGATAATTTTATCCTTCGACATTCTTCTTGTCTAAAGATACCTCGTATAACAAGGTACTTGAATTTTACTATCGAATCGAGCTTCACAGATCACCGATTCTTGTGTGTAGAATTTAATGGGCTATCAAATGACAGAATCGTGTAGGAAAGCACTAAGTCTATCATAGAGCACATATAACACAATCTGCTGAGTGTTGATCAAGACCAGGCGTTGACTAAACAGAGTGTAGTCTCTTGACTGATCTACCCAGGCGTTGACTTACACCAGGCGTTGACCAAACAGAGTGTAGTCTCTTAGACTGATCTACCGTAGTCGTTGACTTACACCAGAGCGTTGACCAAACAGATTCTATGTGCCAAGAACCGTGAGCCGAGTCGAAGCTTTCCAGAGTGAAATTCAAGATTTCACTAAGTCTTCTGAAGCAGAATTTTTCCGAATATAAATACTTTCTGCACACTTATAACCATGTTAGAGAATAAATTGTTCTCTTAATCTTTTGTTATCATCAAAACAATTAAGGGTTATTGTTTCTGAATCCACTTGATTCCAACATACCGTAGTTCAGAAGATGCAAAAAACCTGACATGGCATGAGGATGAAAGGATTCAAGATGGCAAGCTACGGCACCCGACAGATTCTCCTCAATGGGAAAAAATTGATATTGATTATCCTGATTTTAGGAATGAACCAAGAAACTTACGACTTGCATTGTCTACTGATGGATTTAACCCACATGGTGTTCAAAGTAGCTCTCACAGTACATGGCCTGTGATTTTGGTGATTTATAACCTACCTCCATGGCTATGCATGAAGCGAAAATATATGATGTTATCTTTGTTAATTTCTGGGCCGAAACAACTAGGAAATGATATCGATGTATATTTGGCTCCTTTAATTGAAGATTTGAAGCAAATGTGGAAGACAGGTGTGGTGGTGTATGATAGGTATAGAGAAGAAAGTTTCACCTTGAGGGCTATGATTTTCGGCACAATTAATGATTTTCCAAAGATATGGTAATCTGTCGGGATATAGTACCAAAGGTCGATGTGCATGCCCTATATGTGAAGATAGTACAGATTGGATTAGGTTGGAACATGGTAGGAAGAATGTCTTTCTTGGGCATCGCAGATTTTTGCATCCAAATCATCATTATCGGTCATGGAGAAAGGCATTCAATGGGAATACGTAAGAACAGAGAGCTCCTTTGCCTCGACGGGTACACAACTGTTAGAAAAGTAAAGATTTGAATATTAAATTCGGTAAACCTTTGCGGGAGACCTTGCCACACGAGGGTGGAAGAAAAGGTCGATTTTCTTTGAGTTGCCATATTGGAAATCATTATACGTAAGACATTTCGTTGATGTGATGCATGTTGAAAAAAATATTTTTGATAGTCTCAGTGGTACCTTACTTAATGTGCCCGGGAAGACTAAAGATGGCATCAATGCAAGGCTGGACTTGGTTAGTATGGGATTGAGACGAGAGTTGGGACCGGTAAAGAAAGGGAAACGTCGGACATATCTACCTCCGGCCGCTCATACTCTATCTAAAAAAGAGAAAAGAGATTTTTGTAAGTTTCTTGATGGAGTTAAGGTTCCAGAGGGGTACTCTTCAAACATTAAGAACCTCGTATCGATGAAAGATCTCAAGTTAAAGGGTCTAAAGTCTCATGATTGTCATGTTCTCATGGAGAATTTGCTACCCATAGCTATACGATCTATTTTGCCTGACAAAGTGCGGAATACCTTAAGTAAACTTTGTTTCTTCTTTAAGGCAATTTGTAGTAAAGTGATTGACCCTGGAAAGTTGCCAGCCTTGCAAAAAGAAATTATTCTGACTTTGTGTGAGCTTGAGATGTATTTCCCACCTTCATTCTTTGACATAATGATTCATCTGACAGTTCATCTGGTTAGGGAGACACAATTGTGTGCGCCAGCTTATATGAGATGGATGTACCCGTTTGAGCGTTACATGAAGATATTAAAAGGGTATGTGAAAAACCGATCACGACCAGAGGGTTGTATTGTTGAACGGTATATAGTCGAAGAAGATGTTGAATTGCATCGAGTATGTATCGATATTGAACATTCTATAGGGTGCCGCTGGCCTCGCCACGGAAGAAGTGCAGGGGAGGGGATTACTGGACTTGAAATATTGACTATATCAAGGAAAGAATGGGAACAAGCACACTTATATGTTTTACGCAACGCCGATGAAGTTGAGTCATATGTTGTAAAACACAAGGACATACTCAAGAGCTTGTACCCAAATAAGAAGTTGAGTCATATGTAGGAATCTATGAAAAAATTACATTATAATGTTAAATTTTGATGTTGGGGAATGTTGATGACAATTTTGATTGCATTTTGTGTTATCATATTATGCAACAGATATAATGTAAATGTGAGAGAACTAAATTTAATAAAAAAAAAGGAGAATAAACAGCGCTTCAATAATGAAGCGCTGCTTATTGTATAAAAAGACAGCGCTTCTAAAAGGAAGCGCTGCTAATTATTCAAAATAAACAACGCTTCAGTATGGAAGCGCTGTTTATTGTCTATACAATAAACAATACTTCATTATTGAAGCTACCGCTTATTGTCGACAATAACAAGACTTCCTAATTGAAGCATTTATTGTCGGACAATAATAAAGCTTCATAAACGCTGTTTTTTTGAAATACAATCAGCAGCGGCTTAATTTTCAGCGCTTTTAAGCGCTGTTTTAGGCTAAAAATAAGCGTTGTTTATTGACAAAACTTGTTGTAGTGAATACTCAAGTCTGCTCTCTTGAAGGCTAAAAAAAACACGAATAACTACGAAAAAGATTAAAGATATGTTTCAGAGTGATTGGTAGGGTGGGGAAGTACCCCGTGTGGTCCATAGTGGAACATAATTATTTGCCCATGGATTCATCTAATCCTCACGATAATATGGTGGACCATCTGTGTAGTATCTTTCCCGTTCTTCCAAACCCTAGCCATTTTGCTTCTCCGTCTCGCTCTTCTCTCTCCCTCTTTCTCCCTCCTGCATGAAGTCCCCTCATCCAACCGCTACAAGCGGCAATCTATTGCCTTCGTGCGGCCTCCAGATGCAGCCTAGCCCATTTCCGAAGGCACTGTCCTCTCTCAGATCTCCCCCCTCTCACGAACGACCAACACGACCCCACAAAACATCTGTGTGATGGCGAGAGACACACCTTTGCATTTGAAATTGGTTTCAATTCCTTAATCCATTAGATCGAGCGAGAAATAATGTATGACGATAGGCTTCTAACCACAGTGGCAAGTACCAAAAAGGAAACTGTGGATTCAGATCTACTTGGGAAAGGGAGGGATAGATTTTAGGCATTAGTTGTCAACTTACTTATACTGTTTTGGTCTATATTCACCGGCACTGTCTCTCTTCATTGGGCCGATAATCTCAACTCTTATCCAACAACTTTGACACCCCAAATCACGACAACCTTGATGTCGAAATCAGTGGGGAGGTCAATTTCCATGGCCACCATATCTACAGGTGGTAGGGAGGGTTGTCTGGCAAAGAGGAGTCCAAGGGAGGACCGACGATCATGCGAAGGAGAGAGGGAGAGGGAGAGAGATCTGAGAGTGAGAAGGTGGAGGTAAGATTTGAGAGACAATGGTAGAATTTGGTGGGACTATTTGATCTCATAGTGAATAATAGTGGTCCACTATGGACTACATGGGGCATTTCCCTACCCTAGCAATCGCCATGTTTTAATACGAAAATGTAGATTGCAACATTTTTTACATTATTTCTATAAAATAGAGGAATTAAGTAAGTCAAAGAATACAAGGGGAAAAAACTTAGTTTTCACATTACGCCATTAATACGATTGGCAGCAGATGGATAGTTCAATTTCTATCTATGAATGAGGTTACAAGTCCATAAGAGGTTTCTAAACTTTGCATTTGCTACAACCCTAATGGCAAGTCTACTGATTTTGCAACTGCTGAATTTTGATCTCTTAACAGAATGCTTGATGTGTAACCAGAATTAGAAGCATTGCCATAAATTTAAAATGCAGAGAAACGCACAAATGCACAAAAATGAAATTGAATGAATCTATCAACAAGTGAGTCTCTAATGCATTCACTAAAGTTATTTTATAAGTTTCAAAAGAGAGTATGCAAATAATGATAATATTTATTTTCAATCCATCAGATTCAATAACAAAATTTAAAATGAAATGAAGCAAATATCCAAAATTTTATTTAAATAAATAAGATCTAGAATGATTTCTAAAATAAAGGGAAAGGGGTCAGAGAAAGAATCCAATACAATTATACAATGGACATGATTATATTGTTAAAATTCTCACATGTGACTTAAATGGGAAGTAATAATATATTAGCTCGATTTGCTAAGTCATTATGTCTCCTAATTTTTGCACAAAGAAATCGATTGCACACCAAATCCATCACGAGTGCACAATTTCATGCATTCCTGTGAAACCTTATGATAGAAACCATTCCTCTCTAGCAAAGGAGAAGAGCTGCATTACTAATTGGATGGAGGATGGAATTGCAGGAAAAACGAGAAGAAGAACCAGACTATGGAGGTAACTTCAAGCCCAAGGAACAAAGCCTGAGACTAGAATTGGTTCAACCATGGTTGAACCACTGAACCGTGAACCATTGCTTTCACCAGTTCACCGATTGGTCCAGTTATTAAAACATCACTCTAAATTTTAAGGACATAAGGTATAAACATGTATGTTAGAAATTAAAGATTACAAAAATGCATAGTTTTTTATGGCTAGAAGTACAAATCATATACAAGTATATGAAATTATATCTGAGATATATTTGATAAAAATCTGTTAAGTGTTAATTATCAATATAATGATTTTATATTCCAAAGATTACTGCTTGGAGATTTCAAAGCGTTGTATTAACTAAATATGTCACGACCTATGTCCAACATAGGCTACATAGCAAAGATCCTTTTGAAGTGCCGGTCCATATAACTTAATAGATACGACTTATCTCGGCCAGAACACAAATTGTTTAAAAAACAATGTAGGGCACAAACTAATAAATTTTAGAAAATTGCACATCGTAGAAAACGATGAATTCTGATATATACATTTCCTTAGAATTTAAGAGGTACAGTTGAAAGGTCTCATCATAAAACAATAGAACTCAAAGTTCAATTTGATTAAGGAACTTTTGCTCGTACAAAGTGGGGAACTCAAGAACTACTATAGAGTTGCGTATGATCTACAACAACCAAACCAATATGCATAGGGAATATGCTCTGTTCTTCCTTATGGGTTCAGTTCGGATTAAGAGTGTAAAGACTGAATTTGTATTGAATGTATAGAAAGTATGGAAATCCCCCGGATATTCAAGAGATTCAGTCCAAGACTCTAGTCAGTCCCAAGTCTAATTCTCACCAAAATGACTAACTGTTGGAACTTGGAGTAATGAATTGAAAAAATTGGGAAGTCTCACATAGGAGAGAATAGACACTTTATGAGTGCTTATATATGTGGACCTCATTTCAGATCTAACACTAACTCTACTATATGTCTATGGTTTTGCTCCACCAATCCATTTTGATGATATTGACTCTTAGGTCAGTGAGAAATTCAGTAAAAGACCTGAACTATCCACATTCAGTTTTAATAGCCTCTTGGGGCTCCCAAATTGCAATTTAACCATGGTTTTATACTGCATAAAATTTTTAAAAAGTATCATATACATATTTCAACAAATATATACATCTAAACCTTGAGACATGAGTAAGCAATAACATTAACAAATGAGACATAGTGATAGTACATCAAATAATCTAGGGGTAGGACTGGTGTTGGCCCCACAAATCACCGAAAACTAACTCTAGAGGTGAGTTGTAAATTGCAGTGGAAGTAGTAGGAGGTAATCCATGAGCTTTACCAATATGGCAAGCAAAACAAAAACACTTGATCTTTTATTTAGAATTGAAATGTTACAATGACTGAACACAAGTTTCAAGACATTGAAATTGGGATGTCCTAATCTATTGTGCCAATCAGAAGATGTCTTTGAAGCAAGAAATTGAATTTACATCGAAGAAACAGAATTGACTATAGGAAATACATGTTTAGTTACAACAATGAATTTGATGCAGTGACAAATGAAGTAGGAATTTGGGAAATTCATACAGTCCATCTGGCCCTACATGTCCACGAAGTAAAATTTTATGGGAATCCCAAATACAAAAAAGTTAGTCAAATTCAAAATACATTAAATTATCTGTAGCAAATATACCGACACTTATGAGACTTTTTGTGATAGAGGACACATAATCTTTCACATCATGATGAACACAATCCAATAAACTTAGATGATGATTGACTAATTATGCATATTATTGCTTGTTGTTGTTGCTTGCTGTAATTTTATATTTACTAGTACACGCTAATATTTCACTGTGTGTGATTCAGTAAGAAAAGATTTGAAGCAAACATAACGATTTGTTGATCAAGTATCTCCCGCTCCACTATTAAATTTTGTCCGTGAAGGAATTCCAAAAATTCCAACACGCGCAAATAGCATATTTGCGAGTAGCTAATCTCACTCGCAAATATGCTATTTGTGCTGAAGGAATTCCAGAAATTCCTTCACTCGCAAATAGCATATTTACAAGTAGCTAAAAATGCTCGCAAATATGCTATTTGCAAGTGAGACGAATGAAGAAAAAAAAATGTTTTAATTTTACCAGGGGCATTTTTGTCAACTCATGAAAATGTTGGGCCCATCAATTTGTTGGGTGCATTTAACAATTCTAAAAATAAAAAATAAAGAATATAAAAAAAAAAGTCTCGTGAGAGACTAAAAGAAAGAGAGAGAAAGAAAGAAAGAAAGAAAGAAAGAAAAAGGGGAAAGGGAAAGAAAGAAGAGGAGAGAAGAAGAAGGCGAGAGAGAGAGAAAGAGAAGGAAAGCCTGAGAAGAAGAAGAAGGCACCATGGGATGGCATGCACTCCTTGGAAGGAAGAGGAGAGGAAGAGCATTGAAGAAAGAGGAAGGAACTAGGAGCAAGATCGAAGTACTCCTATTTTACCCATTTTGAACCCATCTCCTTTGGATAGCAATTAGAGGTGAGTTTCCTTTTGGGGGATTTTATATAGATGCTTGGGTACCCATAAATCCCAAGCTAGGTTCTCTTTTGTGTTGAAATTGGGTTTTTTTAGGGTTCTATAATGATTGGGGTTATGAGGAAGTGAAATTACTCATGCCACCGCCAAGGGAGTGGAAATTGGTTGCATGTGCATTTTGCTTCAATGACTGAAATGAATTGCGCTTCTTATGAGCAGTTTCTGATTTTTCCTACTTCATCCCAAAAATCTATGAATCCACTCTTTTATTTGAATGATAAATGCATGAATTAATTGCATGATTGATTTTAAATCCTTGTGGTTACTTGAATAGATGTGTTCTTTATATGGTATGACATATCTTGGTTTATTTTTCGTGATTTGAAGCCCAAAGGGTTCATAAACTGCTTTGAATTGGTCTTTGGAATGCAGAATTGTGTTCTATGACATGATAGATCTGAAATGCTTGTTGGAAGTGCATTCACCGAGACAACAGATCTAAAATGTGTTTGAAGCGCTGCAGCCAGCACTGGAAGCGCATTACTGCATTATTTTTATTTCTTTTTTTTTATTATTTGTTTGTGAACCTATGTCTTGTGTACTTTTAATTCTTCTCCTTATGAGTAATACATGAATATCAATGATCTATTTATTGATCAAATGCTTCGAATTTATTACTTTGTTTGTGATTAGTAAGTGACTATATATCCAATTACTTAAGAATTAGACATATCGGTTACTTGCAAAATAAAACTTATTGAGAATTGGCAAGTGTAAGACTTCAATTACTTAAGGATTGAATTCTTGTCACTTATAGAATGACACTTATTGAGATTAAATGGTAGCATTTTGGAACCACTCATTAAGTGTAGAATGTTATGAAAGTGAACTAGTAAGCCATCAAGCTTAGTTACTAGGATTGAGTTGTAGATGAATTTTCAATCACTCTCATTTCTAATAATAAAGAGAGCATACTTATGTATGAAAGACAAAATGAATTTCAAAGTCCTTCTTTTAGGAGGCATAGGTACATGCTTTGCGAGTTAAGGACACCACTTGTGGTCATAGATGTCTGACCAGTCTTACAATAGACTAGGTTATTCTATGGAGTTCATGCCTAACAACCTAGTTGTGTCAAAATTAGAAGTCGATGGACATTACTATGATTATATTTCCTAACAAGAGAGGAATTTAGTTATCCCACTATATGAATGACGAATAACTAAATCCTAGAGGAAATAGCTACATCCAAGTTAGGACTCGGTAAAAACAGCATGTGATGAACAGACAAATTATTAAGAATATAACCCTACCCAAGTAAGGACCTAGCAATAAGAGTTGGCGATGAAAGGGAGAGCTATACAAGAATAGAATTAATTGTTAATGATTCTTTATGTATGAATCTCATTGTCGGTATGTAATGGGGTGGGTCTGAGAGGGACTCACTGAGATTTTACATCTCACCCTTCCCTTTATTTCAGTGACAGGTACCCATTGGAGGTCATAAAGCGTTACCAGAGACGCTTCATGGTTAGCCACTGGCAGCCGATGTCAGTTGGAGGTTTTAGTTAGATCACAGTCGAGTTCTGAGTCTTCATTTGATTTTTGTGTATTCATGTATTGAAATTGCAATATTTTGTAATATTTAAGGATTTCTTTTTATGAAGTGTCTATTTGGTTTTCTAAGAAAAGATTTCATGTCCAATTTTAAAATTTACATTCCGCTTTTAAGTTCTTTTACGATTCTAGGGGACAATTTATAGTTAGTAATCTTAGTAGTGTTCTGGTGGGAACCAGGATGTTACAACAACACATGACTCTTTTAAAATACAAAACGTGATAAGAAGTCCAATAGGCAAACCCTTTTCTTTTTTCATGAACAAAACACCAAAGAGTCATCATGTCATTTGAGTTAATATTATGTCATTTCTATATCATGTTTAGAACAATTGAGCTTTTGAGTTAATATTATGTCACTTTTGTATTTAACTTGTGTTTATTTTTATGTAGCTTATTTATTTTTGTATACAATATATTTTTTATATATACAATTCATTTATTTCACCCGTTATTTGACTTCCGCTATTTTCCTGCAAGGATATTTCACATAGCAGATTTTGGGCTTTATGTTATTTTTGGCGATCCGTGATTGACAACACTGGTCATGAGAGGAGCAACTAATCTTGATGGTCTCATACCAAATATGCTTCATTGACCTAGCCGATATCTCGACCTTGTTCTGATAGAAACATCAGTAGAATATGAAGATTAACCACGTAATGGTGGAGACAGTGACCTTTGATAAGTTGTAGTCATCGAGCTTTCACATAGATAGTGTGCGAAAACTTGATAGGTTCCGATGTTAGTACTACATACAAAGAGTTCAATGGTTGAACTTGGATCGGAGGAAGCTCCTCCGATAAGGGAGTGTGATGGTGGAGGTAGAGGATTTTCTGTAGCCATCACTAGATCTTGGCTCTACATACCATCTTAGAGTTCAATGGGAATTGCGAGAAAAGAGAAAACTAAATGGAAATATTCGGATGAAGTGTTATTCTATTTTTTGATCCTTTGCTATTACTGATAATCATATTTATAGTGACCTTTTTTGTAGTCCCGATTAATTACATTTACAATCAATTACAACAGAAAACTGAAGCTTCTAACTACCATGAGAATATACTAGATAGTTAATAGCAGAACTACAACAATAATGAATAGGAACAAAATAACCTGAGTAGAGAATACACTACTAATACGTACTACCATTCAAAACATAAATTAACATATTCAAAACCCAAATTGAAAACAACTATTGTATGCTGTCTTACTACACATAACATAAAGGACATGATGCAAATGACATATGCTGTCATTACTCATTAAATTTACAAAGTTTTTGTGTTTTGAATTGTTCACTAGAATCACAATCTCCAATTGTAGTACTTCCATATAATTAAATAAGTCAACAAATGAAGAATATAACATCTATTAATCAGATATAGTCTTAAAAGCAACAATTTAAGAATTTTTATCATATTGTTTGTCATTAATAGTCATGCAAACTCAAGCTTTTCTTGCCACACCTTTTGTTGATAACAACATAACATACTCCTAAATAAAACCAATAGCAATTCGATCTACTTCAGTTTAATAACTATCCCTACATCTAAACCACTACATTTTGATCAAGATCAGCATGATGTATATAATACTTCTACTTGAGCATGAAATTTATGCTAACCTGCTCAAGAACCCTAGTCGAACTCTTTTCCACCAAGCTAGTCAAATTCCCAAATTTGACAAGCATTGTCAGGTACAAATCCTCCAAACCCTATGTATAACTCTTTGCCCTAGAACCTATTAACCTGCTCAACCTTCCAATCTCAAACCCCTTACGCACAAGGGATTTAGGGTCGAAGAAGTGGGCCATGTTGAAACTGGTAAACACGGTACTCGTGTGCGTGGACGTGAGAGGTTTGGTCCCAAAGAGGGGAAGCGAAGAGGAGAAACAAGCAGGGGCAGAAGGATAAGGGTGCAAGAGAGTTTTCAATGGGGACCAAAATTGGGAGAGGGAGGCTGTGACGGAGAACTCGCGCATGGAGGGGCGGAGCGGGGAACGGCGGTGACCGGAGAACCAGCCGAGGAGGGTGAGACGGGAATTTGGGTTCTAGGGATTGATCCGAAAAGCCCAGTTCTCAAGAGCAAGGATTCCAACAATTTTAGAATGGATTCCGGTGAAAAGGAGAAAGTGTGTGTAGAGAAAATTGAAATTTTAGAGGGAAGATAATATTTATAAAATGTGAGTTAGCCTTCATTCAAGGGAATTGGCTTAACTATATAGTTGAGGCAGTTACATGGGAATATTTTACAACTCTCTCCTCTCATAATTGACACCTTACCAAAAGTAAATGACATCTAAAAGCAAAAATAGAAATAAAACTATAGGCTAATAGCATAAATGATTTCAGTATTTATTTCCTGTGACAATACCCTCCCCTTCAAAACATCCTTGTCCTCAAGGATGACACCTAAGTGTCGTGCTTCGGAGGTAAAGTCTTCCATTTGAGAAAAACTTTAGGAACCTTAACATTTCCCCAGTTGATCATTTTCCTGTGCAAAATAGCTGCATATGCATGTCTTTGAAGGACATGCAAATATTTTTTTAAAAAGTGGGCAAAAATAGAATGTGGCCCTGACCAAATCTTCAGCTGGAGCACAAAGAAAAAGTTGTGAGTCTCTGAATCGAGTGAATAAGCAGTGGAGTTGAGCCTTGGAATGTTGTAAAATCATGCCTTCTTGCTCACTTTGGGCCGCCCAAAAATTGATACAAAGACGTTGGGATGTCACCACTCCCCTGAAACAGATCCGGTTATCATAATTTCAGTAGCTAGCCTTAAAATTTGTAAGCACTAAAATTTCAATGCCTTCATGTAATTCGACACCGCATCAATCATATAATTCTCAAACTTAGAGCCAGTGGAAACACCTCCATGATCCGCAACAATCTTAGAAGATCAACCTCATAGGAATTGCCATTTTCACCACTTGATCCAGATAGAAAGCTAGTGAATTGTTGAGACAACAAGTGATCATACACCAATGCTCCAATGACATATCTTAGAAAAGATCCCTTAGTTAAAAGGTGGGAAGTGGCATATAGAGGTGTTGAGTGTAACGACCCGTTTCCGGACCGCTACCGAGCTCAATACACCGAGCTCAAGTTACCGAGCTCAACACACCGAGCTCGAGTTACCCTGTATGCGATGCGTTTTAAAACGGTACTCTTGTGCCTTATAAAAATTTACGGTATATTTTTCTTTTCTTCTAAGACCAGCTCGTGCACATCAGAGTAATTACAGCTTTTCGAAACATGGTGCAACTAAGACACAAGATTTAAGTCCTAAATGACAACACGCAGGTATAACAAGTACATACTTATATATACAAGATATAAAAAGTGCATACAAAAAGACAGAGTAATAATGTACAAAGAAAATACACCTAAGGTATGACGACTTCAAGAGAGCAATCATACCCTGGGGGTACTTCCGGCAGACACCCACGCAGGGGGCTACTCCAAAAGTAAAACCACCAGTCTACCCTGTGCTCAAAATGACATCTAGTCCAAACTGGTCACGATCTCTGAACACAAAAAACAAAGTACAGTCATCCCAAAAAAACATCCAACAAACATAATCAATCACGACAGATATAGGTCGTCGCCCTGATCCTCGTCGAGCTCCTCCTCGCCATCATCTGCTGTCGAGTTCCCTGCACCCTCGACATCGCCTGGGTAACCATCATGGATTGGAGGTACCACGGGAAAGGGTCAACTTCTCAACAATTCAAGATAAACACGGCATAAAGAAATAAGTAAACAAAGAAAGTATAACATTCACCAAACGTGACTCAACCATCTCACTCTAAACTCGACTCAACTCGCTATCCATTTTCTCTCGACTGACAATTATTCCTAATGCACACGCTGCATCAGATATCTTTGGAAAGTCCAGCCATAGCCTTGGGATCTTCGCTCTCCCTAGGATACTAACTCAGTCCCATAGCGTATGACGCTTAGAAGTCCCCATAAACGGAAAAGGGGACCTAGCACCTCTCCGCTTATCCGGTCGCAACTTCAAACGCCAACGACTCGCTAAGCTCTCTCACTCAATGAACAATTCGCCGCATACGATATTCAAAGAGTTATACGCAAGATATTCAACCGCATGTCAAATAAAAAGAGCAGGCTCAACATGACGAAACACAATTCAACAGCAATACACAATTCGTGGCATATATTCAATCATATCACAACACTTCAAGCTCGACACAAATCAAGGAATCCATACATAGGAATATAACAATAAAAATCCTAGAATGTCTAGAAGTGCCCTTACCGAACTCCAAGCTACGCTGCTCGACAACGACCTCAACACGGCTGTCTTCAAACGAGCTCGACAACGACTTCTCTCACTCGATCTCGACACGTACGGCTCTCAGTCAACCTCGGTTTCGTGTTCTCGTACACCCTGATCTCCTTGCAGCACGATCTCGGAAATCACACTGCCTAATACGAGCACAACTTAGTTCTATCTATGGGTTCTAATAACACTTAGCTCTCATTACCCCAATCTTAACTACAACCCAAGTAAATATTAAAACTCCTTTTCTCTAATAATTTTATTAAAACTTCTTTCATACATATCATCAGACAAAGCCATTTTCCTAAGTATTAACTCAAGCTTAAAATCAAGTAGCATATTAAGCACAAATTAATCAAAATCTAAGTTTATGTTTTCTGAAAAATATTTTCATCATGAAGAAGAAAACCTATCAATATGACATGATTTGGAAGCATAGAACCTAGTTAAAATGGAAGGAAGAAATGGCGCTAAACAGTAGCATGAAGGAAGAGAAAATTCTGTTTTTCATACCTCAAATGATGGTCGAGATGGTGATATATGTCGAGGAGATGATGAGGAACAAGATTGATGAAGAAGGTTTGTGCAAAGACTCAATAAAATCCAAGGTTCTTCGATGGAAGTTTTGGAGAGGAAGAGGAAACTCAGAGAAGAAGAAAGAAGAAAAGAGAAAGTGAGGGTTGTGAGGGGCTGATCGTGATATACAGCTGGTAAAGAACCATTTAAAAGATATTTTTCTTTTTAAAACAAAACACAAATAAGTGACGTGTAACTACTGTTATGAGATGCTAATCCCATCAATCATTCTACCCATCTAATCTCTCCTTTCTCATGATTACCCTCTAATCTATAGGTTAAAGATCTAACAACACAAATACGAGAATCGCAAACTGATAATATAAATATTACAAACAATAGAATCATTAACGCTAAATAACGTTCGTAAAAATACGAGTGTTACAGTCTCGACACGAGGTCGATCAGGGTGCTTGTGCAAGCGCACAAGGCTCTAACACGAGTTCGCACGCCGCCTCCTCGCTCGACATGCGACCTCCTCATTTCGATGCACGCGACCTCATCACCGACGGCTAGTGCACGCGGTCTCCTCACTCGGTATCGACCTCCTCGATGCAGACGCGAACGCCACCAAAGCTAATGCACGCGATCGATCTCTTCATCAGGTGTTACAATCTCTCGCTCTAAAAAAATTTCGTCCTCGAAATTGCAAATAAGTTACGTACCATGAAAGAGTTCAGGGTACTGAGTCTTCATCTTCTCTTCCAGCTCCCAAGTCGCATCTCCGCCTCTTGATCCCACACAACTTTGACAAGTTGAATCTCTTTGTTCCGCAGAATCGCTTGGCTTTCCGGTCAACGATCTCTTTGGTGATGCTTGAAAGATAGGTCGCCCTTCAGCTTGAATCATATCCGTTCGATAACATGAGAAGGGTCGGAAATATACTTCAGAATCGTGAGACGTGGAAGACGTCATGAATGTTTGACAAGAAGGGTGGCAAGGCAATCGATATGCCATCGACCGATACGACGAAGAATCTGGTAAGGTCCAATAAATTTAGGGTAAGTTTCTTGGATTTGATCGCCGACCAACTCCGATGAGTGGGGTAACTCTAAGAAATACATGCTCCTTCCTCGAACTCGAAAGTGGTCGACGTCTTTGGTCCGCATAACTCTTCGCCGACTTTGAGACGCTCGCATCCTATCTCGATCAAAGGGATCTTCTCGATGAGTCCGCTGGATCATATCTGGTCATACAACGTAACTCTCGCCATCCTGGTACCAACAAAGAGGCGTCGACACTTCCGCCCATACAAAGGCTTCAAAAGGTGCCATTCCAATACTCGCATGGAAATCGTTATTGTAGGTGAACTCCACCAATGGTAAGACGTCGTCCCAACTTCCTCGGTGATCTAAGGTACACGCCGCAACAAATCTTCAAGCGATTGGATCGTTCTCGGCCCGACCGCCATTTGGGGATGATATGCCGAACTAAGCCTGAGCTCGGTTCCCATCGCTTCTTGCAATTCCCTCCAAAAATGAGACGTGAACTTCGGATCTCGGTCCGACACGATTGAAGAGGGTATACCATGAAGTCGCACTATCTCCGCGATGTAGATCTCGGTCAGCTTTTCCACGTTGTATGTCGACCTCACTGGCAAGAAATGAGCAGATTTGGTCAATCGGTCGACGATCACCCAAATCGAATCATTCTTCTTCAAGGCCTTCGCAAACCTACAACGAAATCCATGGAGATATCGTCCCATTTCCATACCGGGTACGCCGTTTATCAGAGCATTCCCGCTGGTCGCTGGTGCTCCACCTTCGCTTCGACACGTTAAACACGGCTACGTGCTCGACCACTTGCTTTTTCATTCTGACCACCAAAAATGCTTCTTCAAGTCTTGATACATCTTCGTAACTCCTGGATGAATACTAAAGTTGCTCTTATGCGCCGTCAAGTATTAACTTTCTCACTCCGCTACGTTAGGTACACACACTCGGCCATTGCACCTTAAAATGTTGTCCGCTCGACTTTGAATTCGCCGCTTTCCTTGCGCTTATCAATCAGATCTTCTCTTGTAGAAGTTCGTCATGAACCTGCTGGTCTCTGATCTCGTCCAATAATCTGTTAGAAATGGTAAGCATACCAAATCTCAGCTTCCCCGGTGAAACTTCCACACTCAACTTCAAGTCTCGGAACTTCTCGAGCATCTCCAACTCCTTGATCATCATTGCTGAGGCTAAAACGCTCTTTCTGCTCAATGCATCTGCTACTACGTTAGCCTTACCGGGATGGTATTCCAACGTAAAGTCGTAGTCCTTGAGAAATTCCGTCCATCTTCGCTGACGCATGTTGAGCTCTTTCTGATCGAACAGGTACTTCAAGCTCTTGTGATCGCTGAAAACAGTAAGAGTGCTCCCATAAAGGTAGTGTCTCCATATCTTCGCCAAGAAACCACCGCCGCTAACTCCAAATCGTGAGTAGGGTAGTTTCTCTCGTGAATCTTAAGTCGCCTTGAAGCATACGCTACCACCTTCCGATGTTGCATCAAAGACGCATCCCAATCCCCTGGTGTGACGCATCACAATACACCTCGTAAGGCTCTTCTGCCGAGGCAAAATCAACACAAGCGCCGTCAAGAGCTCCTTCGCCTTTGAAAACTGGATTCGCACTCCTCACCCAGGCAAAAGGTTGATCCTTCCTCGTAAGTCGTAAGAGGCGCAACAATCTTCGAGAAACCTTCAATGAATCTTCGATAATAGCCTCGCTAAGCCAACAAAACTCCCGATATCGCTGATCGCCCTACTGTTCCCACGCTAGCACAGCTTCAATCTTAGTTGGATCCACAGCTATCCCTTCTTTGGAAATCACATGTCCAAGAAAATTCACCTCTTCAAGCCAAAATTCACACTTGGATGAGTTCGCATAAAGTTGCTTCTCACGCAATATCTGTAGTACTCGACGTAAGTGTTCTTCGTGCTCTTCTCGGTTCTTCGAATAGATCAATATGTCGTCGATGAACACTACAACGAACTGATCCAAAAACGAATGGAAAATCCTATTCATATAGTCCATAAACACAGCTGGCGCATTTGTCACTCCAAACGGCATCACCAAATACTCGTAGTGACCATACCTAGTCCTGAAAGCTGTTTTGGGGACATCTTCCTCCTTCACGCCAGATCCGATGATAGCGGACTTCAAATCTATCTTGGAAAGATCACCGTTCCACGAACTTCATCTATTAAGTCGTCAATACGGGGCAACGGATACCGGTTCTTCACAGTAACCTTGTTGAGCTCGCGGTAGCCCACGCACACCTTGATCGCCCATCCTTCTTCTTAACCAACAACACCGAGCTCCCCACGGTGACACGCTCGGTCGTATGAATTGCTTTGACTCCAAGTGTTCGATCCGGGACTTCACTCTTTCATCTCGGCAGAGACATCCTCAGATGGCGCTTTGGAAATCTGGCCCCTGCTCTCGAATCAACTCGATGGAGAACTTCGACCTCTCACACCGGTGGTAACCCTGGCACGCCTTCTGAAAAACGCCCACAAAGTCACACACCACCGGTACATTCTTCACTTCGATCTGTTGGAAAACTTCTCAACTAGCCGATACATGTATTCCCTAGTTCCTTCTTTCAAAGAAACTCCAATATGTTCAAGAGAAAGATAATTGGAGACTCCAAGGTCGTGGAAAATTACGCTTACGGCACACCCAAGAGGACATGGTGGTGTGACAACCAATCTATCCCGAGGATGACATCTAAGCCCTTAAGAGGCAAACAAACCAAATTGACCACAAACTTTCTACTCTGAATAACCACTACACAATTAAGACATGCAGTGTTTGTGACTAAGGTTTTAGCAGCTGGGGTTGTAACTACCAATTTGAACGGTAAAGCAGTCACAGTCAAGTTCAAATGGTTCACACAATTAGAGGAAATAAAGGAATGGGTTGCACCCGAATCAAAGAGAACGGATAAGGATTTACCCTCAATCTCACATTCACCTTGAATAAGATTATCAGCTCGCTCTGCTTCCTCACCGCTCATGCGTAAGACTACGCCTTTAGCTACCTGACGCTTCCCTTTGGCGCTTTGCCGCAAGCATTGCGGTTCAGCTTTAGGTGTGGGACAATCCTTGGCAAAATGCCCTGGCTTAAGGTTGAAACATACCTCCTCCTTCCGAGTGCGATCACCGCATAATGTCCTGGCCTTCCACAACGATAGCAAGTCACCTCGGACCGGCCTGACCTCCGCTTCGCTCCTGAGTCATCGGACGATATTGTCCCCTGTTGTTGTTCCCCTGAGGTCAGTTGTAAGGCTTCTTCTGCAGTTGTTTCTCCTTCTGTGTAAACCTCTGCCCCACACTCTGGGGTCTCACCGGTCCGCCTACAACAGTTTTCTTCTTGTGGCTTCTTACACCCTCTACCTCGACACAACGATCTATCAGCTCTTGTAGATTCCTGATCCTCAGTGACACCACCGACTTCTGAATGTCAAATCTCAGACCTCGTTGGAACCTCTCACTTAACCATCTTTGGTCAGGTCGATCACGAAATGGACTGAAATACCTCGCCAGTGACTCAAACTTGGCTGCATACTCGGGCACTGTCATACTGCCTTGTTGTAGTTGAAGAAACTCTTGCTCCTTCTCACCAGTAAAGATCTGGGAAGTATTTGTCCAAGAACCTTCCACGAAAGAGCTCCTGTTATCTCGCGACGTTCGCTTATCGGTGCTTGCTTCACTCCCTTCCACCAATACTCTGCGTCTCCTAGCAGCAAGTAGGTGGCGTAGTCTACCTTCACGTTGTTTGGGCAATGGAGTGCCTCAAAGATCTTCACGATCTCTTGCATCCAAAGATCAGCTTTATCTGGGTTTAGCTCACCGTAAAACTTCGGTGGATCATGCTTCCTAAAGTCTGCTAATCCTCTCGCCTCAGCACTCCGCTCTGCTCATTGTTGTTCTTTGTAAGTTTCTTTGGAGTTAACCATTTGCCGTCTGTTGAGCCATCGCGTTAACTGTTGAGTTGCCAAGTGATTGTTGAGCCATGGCTGCCGCCATCTCGGTCATAGCTTGAATTGCTCGTTCCATGTCGACGTTTCTGCACAAATTGTCGTATCCCTACGAGGTGGCATTAGATTCCACAAAGTTCAAAACCCCGTCGTAATCTCACAACAAGGATGTGTTAAAACCCACTCCTTCAATCAAGAAACAGTTCAAACAATTTTTCAAGCAATAAGTGCTTCACTTAATCAAACAGCAATCAGTATAGTACAACCATGTACCCGACACACATTAATATATATCCCGACACAGTGACCAGTCCAAATTTCCTATGCACACTTTCGAACCGAATCAAGCCTCGATACCAACATTGTAACGACCCGTTTCCGGACCGCTATCGAGCTCAATACACCGAGCTCAAGTTACCGAGCTCAACACACCGAGCTCAAGATACCCTATATGCGATGCGTTTTAAAACGGTACTCTTGTGCCTTATAAAAATTTACGGTATATATATATTTTTTTTCTTCTAAGACCAGCTCGTGCACATCAGAGTAATTACAGCTTTTCGAAACATGGTGCAACTAAGACACAAGATTTAAGTCCTAAATGACAACACGCAGGTATAACAAGTACATACTTATATATACAAGATATAAAAAGTGCATACAAAAAGACAGAGTAATAATGTACAAAGAAAATACACCTAAGGTATGACGACTTCAAGAGAGCAATCATACCCTGGGGGTACTTCCGGCAGACACCCACGCAGGGGGCTGCTCCAAAAGTAAAACCACCAGTCTACCCTGTGCTCAAAATGACATCTAGTCCAAACTGGTCACAACCTCTGAACACAAAAAAAACAAAGTACAGTCATCCCAAAAAAAACATCCAACAAACATAATCAATCACGACAAATATAGGTCGTCGCCCTGATCCTCGTCGAGCTCCTCCTCGCCATCATCTGCTGTCGAGTTCCCTGCAACCTCGACATCGCTCGGGTAACCATCATGGATTGAAGGTACCACGGGAAAGTGGTCAACTTCTCAACAATTCAAGATAAACACGGCATAAAGAAATAAGTAAACAAAGAAAGTATAACATTCACCAAACGTGACTCAACCATCTCACTCTAAACTCGACTAACTCGCTATCCATTTTCTCTCGACTCGACAATTATTCCTAATGCACACGCTGCATCAGATCTTTGGAAAGTCCAGCCGTAGCCTTGGGATCTTCGCTCTCCCTAGGACAAATAACTCAGTCCCATAGCGTGGCGGACGCTTAGAAGTCCCCATAAACGGAAAAGGGGACCTAGCACCTTCTCCGCTTATCCGGTCGCAACTTCAAACGCCAACGACTCGCTAAGCTCTCTCCTCAATGAACAATTCACGCATACGATATTCAAAGAGTTATACGCAAGATATTCAACCGCATGTCAAATAAAAAGAGCAGCTCAACATGAAGAAACACAATTCAACAAAGAATACACAATTCGTGGCATATATTCAATCATATTACAACACTTCAAGCTCGACACAAATCAAGGAATCCATACATAGGAATATAACAATAAAAATCCTAGAATGTCTAGAAGTGCCCTTACCGAACTCCAAGCTACGCTGCTCGACAACGACCTCAACACGGCTGTCTTCAAACGAGCTCGACAACGACTTCTCTCACTCGATCTCGACACGTACGGCTCTCAGTCAACCTTGGTTTCGTGTTCTCGTACACCCTGATCTCCTTGCAGCACGATTTCGGAAATCACACTGCCTAATACGAGCACAACTTAGTTCTATCTATGGGTTCTAATAACACTTAGCTCTCATTACCCCAATCTTAACTACAACCCAAGTAAATATTAAAACTCCTTTTCTCTAATAATTTTATTAAAACTTCTTTCATACATATCATCAGACAAAGCCATTTTCCTAAGTATTAACTCAAGCTTAAAATCAAGTAGCATATTAAGCACAAATTAATCAAAATCTAAGTTTATGTTTTCTGAAAAATATTTTCATCATGAAGAAGAAAACCTATCAATATGACATGATTTGGAAGCATAGAACCTAGTTAAAATGGAAGGAAGAAATGGCGCTAAACAGTAGCATGAAGGAAGAGAAAATTCTGTTTTTCATACCTCAAATGATGGTCGAGATGGTGATATATGTCGAGGAGATGATGAGGAACAAGATTGATGAAGAAGGTTTGTGCAAAGACTCAATAAAATCCAAGGTTCTTCGATGGAAGTTTTGGAGAGGAAGAGGAAACTTAGAGGAAGAAGAAAGAAGAAAAGAGAATGTGAGGGTTGTGAGGGGCTGATCGTGATATACAGCTGGTAAAGAACCATTTAAATGAATTTTTCTTTTTTTTTAAAAAAAACACAAATAAGTGACGTGTAACTACTGTTATGAGATGCTAATCCCATCCATCATTCTACCCATCTAATCTCTCCTCTCTCATGATTACCCTCTAATCTATAGGTTACAGATCTAAAAACACAGCGACGAGAACTGCAACCGATAATATAAATATTACAAACAATAGAATCATTAACGCTAAATAACGTTCGTAAAAATACGAGTGTTACAGTCTCGACACGAGGTCGATCAGGGTGCTTGTGCAAGCGCACAAGGCTCTAACACGAGTTCGTGCACGCGGCCTCCTCAGTTCGACATGCGACCTCCTCAGCTCGGTACGCGACCTCATCAGCTCGACAGCTAGTGCACGCGGTCTCCTCAGCTCGGTATACGACCTCCTCAGCTCGGTACGCGAACGCGACCTCAGCAACTAATGCACGCGATCGATCTCTTCATCAGGTGTTACATTGAGCCTAACTTCCAAGCAAAAGGGTTATGAACAAAAATCATCATGCTTTTTCCATTAGCTAAGCTAGCTACTGATGGATGACAGTAGCTTATTTTAATAAGGAAGCACTACTGACAACTTTGAGCAATTGAATTAGATTGGAGCTGTGAAATGTGGCACTCTTGTGAGGTAACATAGAAAGGATTGTATTCTACTGACCGTAACCAATCTTTAATGACAGTATCATGGGCTTGACCATAGACAAGATGAAGGGAAAACAAAACCATTTGATGCTCACCCGTAACACCTACTATAACTTTTATGAGCTGAAAATGATTGTCTAGTAACAATAAGTTACTATAAATGAGCCAAGACCTTGGAACCTTTCGCATTGTCCTGGAATGCACACCATTAAGAGGAGCATGTTTACTCAGACTTTGCAAACGATAATGCAGGATGGAAGAACCACGATTGATGCAAACTATCTTTTGATATGTTCCATTGATAATTAACCAAGGTAACACAATTGTTTTTCTTGCAACAGAGAAGGCCATTGCTAAAACAGGATGTTCACCATAATGGAAGTCACCACCAACAGCTAAAGGTGATATGATATATCTCAATGATTGCCACAATGTAGCACCTAGTTTTGCAAGGAAAGAATCATGTGCAACAGTGTAACTCTCGAACCCCTCATGTGTGACACTGAATAAATTCCAGTTTGCCAACCTCTAATTAAGTTCTTCATAAAAAACAAGTTTGATATTTCTTCCCTTGCAATGTTTAAAAGCAAAAAATCCATAAATTTCAAAATTAACTAGAAGAATATCAGTAACCTAGAGTACCTTTCCATGCCTACAATATGAAGAAACCAATGCATTAAAAGCTTCAATTTTCATAAGCCCATTTTTGCATATTTGCAAAGAGTTCAAGGCAGCTATTATACTTTCATAAGTAAACTTGCCATTTCCACTTCTGGGCTTTGGTTTGCTGCTAACCCTTTGTGGTGGTCGTCGATAGAGTTAGATTGAGTGATGGTGTCAGAATGGCAACCCTATCTGGCGGTTCCGGTGGTGGATAAAACACTGGTGGATGCAATGGTAGGTGCTCGATCATGCTGCTCGGAGGTTCGAGCAACCGCCTTCTTAACGACTCAACTCTTTCCATAAGAGGAATACCGTTTAACAGGGATTGGAAAAGTGGCATGAATGGCGAGGGCAGATGAAACTAAAGCGAAGCCTCAAGCCAGAAAAGGATTCGACTTCAATCGATGGGGTGAAAATATGGCACCGTTAAGAATTTTGAAGCAGGGAAAGGAAACTTCAAAATTAGTCGGTACCTTACCGGAATCATTTCAAGCTGTTCATCGATGATTTCAGGAACATGATCGACAACGAACTCGCCATTATTGGTTTCAGGGTAATCGGTATTGCCGAACAGATCTTCATCGGCGGCATCTGCATCTGCTGTTGGCGGTTCATCTTCAAGTGCTTCATACTGTACCAGGTGTGCCATGTTTACTGATTCTGAGTTGGAATTTGACAGACCTTCGTCCCCTTGCCCCATGTCACGCAGATCTGTCAGTGACTCCTTGTTTTTGCTAACCGATTCACGCCAAACTGCAAATGGATCTTGATTTACACTGAGTAAGTCAACCCTAGTTTGGATTGAAGCCAGCTCAAATTCTTCCCTGTAATTGTGCATGCTCCTCGTTTGCTTTGCTTGACAAGAAGCGTACCGTGGGTCTTCCTTCATATTCCCAAAGCGCAGAGCAACGACATATTCGTACCAGCAGGGATATACGTTGTACCTTAACCTCATGTAGTTCAGATGCCATTGTAAACATAGTTCCTCAAAGTGAAGAGAAACCAACCTCATCTTAGATTCAGGGGAAGTATTGTTTAGAAAGAAAAATTGCTCACAATTGTGTGGCCATTCCCTTACCTTTATGCCATCAAATCTTGGGAAATTCCACTTTGAAAGCTGGGTAGAGTGATGTGGCCCCAGTTGATTCCTCGACATAATTTTGACCTCATCTAAACTTGACATGAGTCGATTGAAACTGGATTGATTATACGTAACAGTCTCCATAGGTAAGCACCAGGTCGATGCTTTGATACCAATTGAGACGGGAATTTGGATTTTAGGGAATGATCTAAAAAACTCAGTTCTCAAGAGCAGGGATTCCAACAATTTTTGAATGGATCCGGTGCAATGGAGAAAGTGTGTGTAGAGAGAATTGGAATTTTAGAGAGAAGATAATATTTATGAAATATGAGTTAACATTCACTCAAGGGAATTGGCTTAGCTATATAGCTGAGGCAGTTACATGAGAATATTTTAAAACTCTCTCTTCTCACAATTGACACCTTACCAAAAGTAAATGACAACTAAGAGAAAAAATAGAAAGGAGGAGGAGTAGGGGATAAGGCGTTTAAGGAGGCGAGTTGGCGGCATTGGATGAGTCATGGAAGGTGGGGGAGGAGAGGAAGTCGATGACGGTGGCGAGGAGGGCTGGGGAGGAGGAATCGTCGACGGAGTCGTCGAAGAGTTTGAGGGGAGTCACGTGGGTCACGTGGCCGAAGAGGAGGCCGTCCACGGAGGAGTGGGCGGTGGTGAAGCAGTGGATCGGGAAGGCTAGTGTTGGGCCGAAGATTGCGATCTTTTGCAACGGCGGGTCGTCCATGACGGCGCACAAAGAAGAAAGAAAGATTAAGAAAGAGAGGGGAAAGAATTTGTTGCGATCTTCTGTAACTATAAGGTTTCTTTTTCATTTTTCATTTTTTTTTACAAACAAGTAGAGAGCCTTTTCAAAATTTCCCATTAACTATGCCACCAATTTTTTCTCGTGTTTAGTAACGTGTAGCAGTGTAGCTAAGTTTTTGTCAAAAAATGCAGTGTAGCTAAGAAGTCTATCTCAATTATTTTATCCCATGAAGTCACTTTAATATTTTTATACTTTTATAAAATTATTATTCATCCTTTCCTTTATTTTCTACATCACATTCTCACTCATGAATCATTGTTCTAAATAGTGATTCAAAAATATATATTTAATAATTCTTAGACAACTTCTTGCAACTGATATTTGTGAAAAGATCTTGGTTATTAAGCCCCTTCGGCTGGCTCTCCAGATTTTCCTTGCTGGCAGTTATCACGAGATGAATATTTCTCTTTAAAGTCATCTTATCAGTGGCTTCAATGCCAACAAAGGGAAACTAGATATAATAACTAAATGTTTAAGAAAGTGTGGGAATCGAAGGGTCCCAACAGGGTTAGAGCATTTCTTTTGGAAGCTAACACATGCTAAATTGATGGCCAATGAGGAGAGAAAGTGTGGCATCCCGATTTTTCAAATAAACTTTTAAGTTGACATTAGGGCAGCTTTAGCGGTGGTTTCTTAAATTTTTAGTTGTCTTATTCATCTACGTCTAATTCCATGTTGCCTTTTTTTCTCAGCCATGTTGCCTCCTGCATCAATTTATTTTGTGAACGACAACAAATAAGAGAACGACAACTTAAATGAAAAAAGGGACACATATATGAGAGAGAGAGAGAGAGAGAGAAATAAAGAAAGAGGTTTGTCTTCGGTTGTCAGAAAAGTAAATTTTCTCATGAAAGAGAAAATGTTGCAGGCCACCTTGGGAATGCTCCGAGCGGCTTTTTTGACTTTAAAGCAACCCACTAAATTACGAGCGATAATGTTGTTCTTAAAAGTATAAATCGTAATTAGGTGATAAACAGGAGTTAAAAATCTTGATTAGCAATAAAATAGGCTTAAAGAAGGGTCCATAAACCTTAGGAAAGGTTTAGAAAACCCTAAAAGGACTAGAATGACCCTGGAAAGGTGTGGAAAACCCCAGAAAACCCTAGAAGCTTCTAGAAGAAGAAAAACAAGATATTTTCCTAAGAGTATCATCGCGACGCGATGGGGCCTGTGAGAGGGAACCCTCGCGACGCGATGATGGATCCGCTGTCGCGCACGGGTCAAAATAAATAAAATAAGAATGTAGTAACAAGGCAGTTAACCTTGGTCGTCTCACAAGGATCTCTAATTAACAATAACCAATAAGAAGAACACGTAAAGAAATAAATTTGGGGGGATTTTGATTCAAGAAACAGGTTATAAAAGTGTAAATATCAATATATAAAAACAACTAATCCACTGGTTCAAGGTAATTAATATTTGGATCTATCACGGGTTTCAAATGATTATTCTATTTCGTGATTCTATTCTTGTTTGAACATAAAATTAACTAATCAAGCGTCAATTAATTCTATAAGAATTCCCTCTTTGGATTAAGCATCACGAGATTCGTCTAATTATGAACAAGGAACAAGCGTCACAAGAACACAATTAATCTAATAACCGAATTTAATCAAACCTATAACTAAGCGTTGTAGATTCTTCTTAATCCATACTCGCAGCAGATTAAAACAAGCGTTTAACATGCTTTGAATAGATCAAATTGAATTGTATAATAAGAATAGAAGGCAAAAACGAGATTTGGGTGATTAAGCATCAACACAAATAAAGCGTAATTGCTAACAATGATCAAAGGAGACAATGGATTAAAAAGAAAAAGAATTAGAATCAGAAATCGAAATTAATAATAAAATCCAAACCTCAAGACCCTTATAAAAACTCCCTAACCAGTGAATTAATCTATGGTCTTAGCCTTCCACGGAAGGATTAACAGAAACGAAATTAAGAAGGGGAGAAGGAGAAAAGATTGCTAAAACAGCAAAAGATTTAAAGTAATCAAAAGGTACTAACCTAAGACTCTAAAAGAGTATTTATAGCGTCTCCTAGGTTTAACCTAAGTAATCAGATGTTAAGACCAAAGAGAAGGGTCCATAAAAGGTTAATTAGCCTAATAACAACTAATTAAATTCACTAAAGCCCAGTTAAGACCCAAAGATGCAAAACCATGTTAAAAAGTAGTTGTTGGGCAAATCACACATTTAAGAACACCAAGTGCAATGCTATAAAAGATGCATTAAAATGCATTGATCAATGATCACTTCCAATCCAACTATCACACGTGTAAAGGTGGAAAAATCTGGAGGCACCATCACGACGCAACAAGATTTGTGAAGGGTTGGTCGCGACGCGATGGACCCGAAGTTGCCTATAAATAGGTGTTCACCCTCCCTTCATTCCTTGCCCCAAAACCTCCTTTCTCTCTTGGAACTTCCTCTAAGGAGCAAGTATTCTCTACACTTGCCTCAAATGAGGATCATGTGCATCAGAAAACTCTTAGTTGGAAATCCCCAAGTCTGAGAGAAGTGTGAGGCTCAGAGGAGTAGTCCAAGGCAGGAGTGCGGAAATCAGTCGCGGGTCAAGGCTTCCTAAGAGCTCAGTCAGGAGTGCCAAGTGAGGGGAAAGATACCTCAATTACTAGGGAAAACATGTATTAGAGTAGTACTGTTAGCATACATAGGGGACCTCAAACCCTACTAGTGGTTGATATCAGTAACACCTTAGGAGAGTGGTTGCAGTATGCGATGGCTAAGGATAGTCACAGTAGACCTATCAACCAATGTAGGTTTGCTTGGTGTGATTTGTGTGCTTACTTGACTTATGCGTCTACTTGATTGATGACATGACTAGTTGACAGTCACCTTTACGATGCTAGGAATCATCTGTATGCTGATTACTTGTGATCTGTTGATATTCTGATAAATCTGCTAATAACTATAATGTGCTGATTGAATATGATGCCTATAAGGGTAATGATTGATGTATGGTCTTAGAGTCAAGGGTGACACCCTCTAATTAGAGGATTGCGGATCCCTAGACGGTAATAGCGAGTATTACCGTCAATACTCTGTTTGTCAGTGGTGATAGCCGGATAGGTATAACCCGAGGTTGGTGTACCTGAGGTGAATAGGACCGACAGTATGAAGTAGTTTGGAGCATGTGCATGGGACCGAAGGTTTCAGGACTCCATGTCCGACGAGGGGATAATCTTGGCCATTCCCTGAATGGGGGGAATACCGTCCTTGTGCACAGGGACAATACCTTACTCCGAAAATCGGAGATGGTAGAGTATTAGGATTTGTCTTTGGGACAATCAACTTATGTGTCATTCCTGTTGTGCCCTGAGATTGGTGATTGGTCTAGGGTGTGAAGGGCCGGTGATCAGCCCGTAAGTCCAGTGGTCTGTATCAGTATCAGTGTGTGATGTGATCTGTGACCGTGTGCCCAGAGGTTCATATGTGGTATTTGTAGTATCTGTGGTATCTGCGGTATCTGTTATGTTGCTGATTGTTATCTTTGTCGTTAGTTGTGTTGTGCATGATAACAGTTACTGATATTCTGTTTTCCTAGTTATTGCTGATTAATGGATGTCTTACCCCCTTCGTTTCTTGTATATTTCTATGTTATATCATGATGAATAGTAGATGGACAGGAGCAGCCTGTGCTCAGAGCTTAAAGGCAAGCTGCCTAGAGGCAGTGTTCAGATTGTTGTATCATGGCCAGTGTGTCCTAGATTTTGTCACCCCTTGTGGGTGTGGTGTATATATGTGTGTAGGTGCCATACTTTGCATATTCTGATAATAAACAATATGTGTTATTGCCTTATACTCGTGTGAAAATAAAGTGACGCCCTATCAAAGCGGGGTGTTATAGGAAGCATAGGAGTATGTCTTCTAATGATATTTGTCCTAGGTGCCTCAATTCAACCGAGTCGATTTTTCATTGTTTGAGAGACTGTGATGAGGTTAGAGATTTCTGGTGTAATGTTATTCACCCTGGTGTGTGGAGTAAATTTTTTAACCTTGGCTTATATAATTGGTTAGACTGGAACTTGGCTAATAATAATATTGGTCAGAACATGTCGAATTGGCCGGCCTTCTTTGGCTTGGCTATGCATGAAGTTTAGAAGGATAGAAATGCTATTGTGTTCTCTAATGGGCATGGTTTGATGAGTTATATTACAAGGTGGTGTATCAGATTGACCCCATTCTCAAATCAAATCATTGCCTACAGGAACCTGTATATAGTAAACTAGCTCATGGTGTTGAAGTGTCTTGGAAACCTCCTCCCAGTGGTTGTTATAAGGTAAATGTTGATGGTTCTTTCATCCCTAATTCGGGAAGCATAGGTTGCAGAGGATTGATTAGGGATGCAAATGGTCATTTTGTAAAGGGTTTATATCATAAAATGGGAGCTAGTAATGTTGTTTGGGCAGAATTATGGGCTCTTAGAATTAGTATTAAGCTAGCTCGAAGTCTTGAGCTAAAGTGGGATGAATTTGAGATGGATTCCCAATTATTGTACAAATGGTGCATTCTGGAACTACACGAAATGCCTTCCTGAAGCCTCTTCTGCATGAGATTACTTCTATTCATCAATGTCCGGATTTGAGAACTTCAGTGGGCCATGTTTATAGAGAAGCTAATCATTGTGCTGACCATCGTGCTAATCTAGGACATGTTTCTTCTTTTGAGGGAGAAGTAGTAGATATAGTTAGCCCTACTCTGATTATTCTCTTGTTTGATGATGTAAGGGGTGCTTCTATACCTCGTCCGATTAGTTAATAAATCTGTCGTTTCATAAAAAAAATAGTCATTTAATAACTTTTTGTAGTTTTATTAAAGCGAATGAAGATTAGTCCAGTTGGTAAGGATTCGACTCATATCCCACAAGGACATGGGTTTGAATCCCGATGCCGATATGAAGTCCTCGTTGGTGGGTAATATGTAAGTACTTCTATAAGCACTCAAAGAGGCCTTGAGGCTTTCTCTTACCCTAGTAGGTTTCTGGGACCCAACTCTCCTAAACTTTTATTTATCAAAAAAAATGGGACACTTATTAACTACTCAAAAAATAAAAATTACTTATCCAAACATGCATAAAATATCCCGTCAAAAAAGAAAACATGCATAGAATAAATTGATAATTATCGACATGGTGTGGCACGAGTGGTAAATACTCGAGTTCCTTAAGCATGTGATCGGGGATTCTTTCCCTGGTCAGTACGTTTAAATGGATCTCAATTATCTCGTGGAATTAGCCATTTTGTCTTTGCAGTTACATGTAGGGATACTTTGGTTTACCATTAAAAAAAGAATAAATTGATAATTTAAAATATTATAATTTTAATAACTATTTACTATTTTAAAATCTTAACCAACATTCCATCGAGTCAAAAAAAACCAACATCCCTAGGATGCAAGTTAACATTTTCCTTATTTGTTTTAATTTATGTTCCAAATACTTTTTTTATTCTTTTCATACGTGATTAGTGTTCTTAATAAAAAATATTTATTTAAATATAGAATTTATTTTTGGTAAATCTTTTAACTTTTTTAAGTCTAAAATGTGTTAGAGATGGTAATTAGTTTAGATTTATTATTATGCATACGTAAAAATTATTATTGAAAAGTGAGATTCTTATTTATTAATTTAATTTGAGTAATTATTCATAAAATTTATTTTAACCTTTCTTCTTCCATGAATACTTGTCGAATAATTAACTATTACATGCTCTTAAGAGACGTCATTTTCAAAGAAATCTATTCAATCTAACTTGAGGGTGCAATGTTTGATCAAGAATTCAACTTCTCTAAAATGAACAATTTGGAGGTATAATTGACTTCAAAGAATAAAGTAAATAATCTCAATTACTGGTTAATAAATTAATAATTTATATTAAATGCCTATATATTGTTATTGTATATGTAATTCAAGCCAAGTATGATCACTTGAGTAAATGGTAGTTAATGAGAGTTAGTTACTATTACATTGGTAGTTAGTTGGTTAGCATTCGGTTAACCATTACATTATGCTTTAATATTACATTTGTAATTCAGTTTGTGAGTTTTTGTATAAATACACTTTGAGTAATGAGATACAATTACATTTGCTCAATTCCTTTCCATTGTATGTGTGTTACCCAATAGTTCCCCTAACAAACTTGGTATTCAGAGCTCGTTGATTCAAGAGCCAGAGAGTGATAGTAAGCTGAGTGAATTCTTTCATCTACCAAGAACCAAACATGAATGAAGTGTGAGTAGGATGAAGATGGGTGCCAATGGTGGTAACTTTCCAACTCAGTTTCCAATTCAAGATAAGAAAAACTGGGATCGATGGAGCATTCAGATGAAGGCTTTATTTGGCTTTCAAGATGTCATGGACATTGTGAAAGATGGTTTCCCGAAGCGGATCTGCAGACCTTGTGAGATCAACATACAAGGAGAATAAAAAGAAAGATTGCAAAGCGATTTGGTTCATTCACCAGAGTGTGGATAAGGAAAATTTAGAGAAAATTTCCAAGGCAACATCATCCAAACAAGCGTGGGACATCTTTGGAGTGATGCTATGCTAGTGGAGACAAGATCAAGAAAGTGAAGCTTCAAGTTCTCTTGAGGCGGTATGAGCTGCTGAGATAGAGGAAAATGAAAAGATTGAAGACCTCTTCAAGAGAGTGAAGAGTATCACGAATCAAATGGCCAATTGTGGTGAAGCACTCACTGATGGAAAGGTATGTGAGAAGATCATGCGTTCTTTACATCCCAAATTTGACTATATAGTTGCTGCAATTAATGAGTCTAAAGATGTATCAAGCATGAGTCTTGAAGAGCTACAAGGTTCTTTGGAGGCTCATGAATTGAGATTAAATGAAAGAAATTCTGGAAAAACCAGTGATCAGGCACTTCAAGGGCAAACAAATGAAAAAGGTGATCACACGAAGCAATGGAAACAAGGTGGAAAGGGAAAATTTCAAAAGAAGTTCAATTCTTGGAAGGGCAATGATAGACCTGAATCCTCTAAAGGGGGACGAGGTTCTAATAGGGCCAAAGAAGGATAAAAAGGTGTTGATAAAAAGAAAATTCAGTGCTTCAATTGTGAGAAATATGGACACTATGTCAATGAGTATTGGTTTGGAAAAGGAAAGAATAAGAAGAGGGATGAAGAGGAGGCTTGTATGGCACAAGGAGAGTCCTCTGATTCAGATACTATGCTTCTCGTGGCAGCAACCACTGATGAATATGGTCAATCTGGATCCTGGTTTCTTGATACTGGATGCAGCAACCACATGACCAGCCATAGAGAGCGGTTGGTAGACTTGGATATTTCAAGAAAAGATAAAGTCAGATTTGTAGATGATAGCACATTAGAGGCTAAGGGAATTGGCAACCTGTCAATCAAGAAAAAGAATGGGAAATCTGCCAAGATTGAAAAGGTATTGTATGTACTAGGGATGACAAGCAATTTGTTAAGCATTGGACAGCTAATTGAGAAGGGTTTTCAAGTTGTAACGAAAGATAACTTGCTGTCCATGTTTGATCCGAGCCATAAATTGATCTTGAAGGCTCCCTTGTCCATGAATAGGACCTTCCACATCAGTATAGATGTTACTGAAATTCATTGTTTGACGGCAGCAGAGTCAAGAGTAGAATGTTGGCTTTGGCATGCACGATTTGGCCACCTCAATTTCAGAAGTTTGAATTAATTGGGATCAAGGAAACTAGAAACTGGACTGCCTGTGATAGGGATTCCAGAAGTAGTGTGTGATATTTGTTTTGCAGGGAAGCATTCAAGAAACTCTTTCCAATCTCAGCTACATTTGAGGTCAAGGCAACTACTTGAAGTTGTGCACTTTGATGTTTGCGAGCCATTTGAAGTAACATCAATAGGTGATAATCGATAGTTTATCTCTTTTTTTGATGAATTTAGCCCCATGATGTGGTTGTATTTGATCAAAATAAAAGTGAGGCCCTTGAAATCTTTAAGAAGTTTAAGAAGCTTGTTGAGAAGCAAAATGATAGAGCAATCAAAGTATTAAGAATAGATGGAGGAGGGGAGTACACATCAAATGATTTTGAGCAATTTTGTAAGGAGAATGGGATTATTCATGAGGTCACAACTCCCTATACACCACAGCACAATGATCTGGCAGAGAGGAGGAATCGGACTGCCCTAGATATGGCCAGAAGCATGCTTAAGGAAAAGGTTTAGCCTCATCATTTTTGGGGTGAAGCTGTGTCCACAGCAGTGTACATATTGAACAAGTGTCCCATCAAGAGATTAAGCAATGTTGTACCAAAGGGGGTTTGGTCAAAGAAGAAGCCAACAGTGAGTCATTTGAGGACTTTTGGAGCACTTTGTTTCAGTCATGTTCCAGATCAGCTTAGAAGAAAGCTAAATGACAAGTGTGATGCTATGATCTTGGTTGGCTATCATCCAACAGATGCATACCGGTTGTTTGATCCAATCAAGGAGAAAATTGTGGTTAGTAGAGATGTGAAGATTGTGGAATCTGAGCATTGGGACTGGCAGAAGAATTACAGCAGCTTGAAACAAAGATCCAGTGTGCTAAATGTATTTTTTGATGACAGCAGTGAGCATGATTTACAGTTGCTGATTTTGAGATCCTGTATGATAATCAGGTCTCAAATGATGGAGATTTAGTTCACTTTGCCTTGTTTGCTGGTGCTGAACCAGTGATATTTGAAGAGGCTGTTGGCAACAAGGCTTGGAAGGAAGCCATGGTAGATGAACTCAATTCCATTGAGAGGAGCCAGACTTGGTACCTCATAGATCTGCTTGCACAGAAGAAGCAGATTGGTGTTAAGTGGGTCTTCAAACTCAAGCTGAATCCAGATGGTTCAATAGCAAAGCACAAAGCTAGGTTGGTGGCAAAGGGATTCTTGCAAAAGGCAGGGTTAGACTACTCTGAAGTATATGCTCCAGTAGCTAGGATTAAGACAATTATGTTAGTTGTTGCTATGGCAAGTGCAAACGGCTGGCCTCTATTTCAATTAGATGTCAAATTTGCATTCTTGAATGGTCCAATTGAAGAGGAGGTATATGTATCATAACCTCCTGGTTTTGAGATAAAAGGAAAGGAGGATAAAGTGTATAGATTGAAGAAAGCACTTTACGGATTGAAACAAGCTCCAAGGGCTTGGAACAAAAGGATTGATTCCTTCTTACTTAAGCTTGGTTTCATCAAATGCTCAGTGGAATATGGTGTTTAAGTGAGATTTAAATCAACCAGGTCAGATTTAATCTTGCTATGCCTTTGTGTTGATGATTTGTTAATCACTGGAAGTAATGCTTAGGAATTGGAAAGCTTCAAAGCTGTGTTGAAAACTGAATTCGCAATGACAGATTTGGGCAAGCTAACATACTTTCTTGGTATGGAGTTTGTTGATACTTTAGCAGGCTTAGCTATGCACCAAAAGAAATATGTGAAAGAAGTGTTGAAGAGGTTGAATATGGCCAATTGTAATCTGTCAACGTTTCCTGTGGAAGCAAATGTCAAGGTGGATCAGTGTGGTGATGAAAAAACAGTGGATTCCACTGAGTTAAAGCAAATGGTAGGTTGTTTGAGATACTTGTGCAATAGCAGGCCAGATATTTGCTATGGAGTAGGTTCAGTGGCGAGGTTTATGGGTGTCCTAAGCAGTCTCACTTACTTGCTGTGAAGAAAATTCTGAGGTACTTACAAGGGACACTATTATTCTGTTTCCTAAGATGATTGAGCAGAAGGAGGCAGTTCTAATGGGGTACTCGGATGCAGATTAGTGTGGTGATAAGATAGATAGAAGTAGTACATTCGGATACCTATTCAAGTTCTTAAATGCTCTAATTTCTTGGAGTTCAAAGAAGCAGCCAGTGATTGCACTATCAACCTATGAATCAGAATACATAGCAAGCTCTTATGCAGCCCGTCAGGCTATTTGGCTCGAGTCATTACTGGCTGAGATGAAGATTGAAGTGTCCAAGCCATTGAAGTTCTTTGATTGACAGCAATTGACCATAAACTTGGCTAAGAATCCCATTTCTCATGGGAGAAGCAAACATATCGAGACAAGGTTCCACTTTATCGAGATCAAGTGAATAAAGGCAAGCTTGAGCTGGTTTTACGTCATACGAGCTGCAATGAGTAGATATCCCGACTAAAGGACTGAAAGTTGATCAATTTGAAGATTTAAGGAAGCAAATGGGTGTGATTTCCCTTAAGTGCTTGAACTAAGGGAGAGTATTATTGCTGTAAAGTTTTGAATTGTATAGTTTTTGATAGCTTGAATTAAGGGAGAGTGTTATTGTATATGTAATTCAAGCCAAGTATGATCACTTGAGTAAGTGGTAGTTAATGAGAGTTAGTTACTGTTACATTGATAGTTAGTTGGCTAGCATTCGGTTAACCATTCTGTTATGCCTTAATATTTTGTTTTGTAATTCAGTTTGCGTATAAATACACTTTGAGTAATGAGATATAATTACATTTGCTCAATTCCTTTCCATTGTATGTGTGTTACCCGATAGTTCCCCTAACATATATAATAAATCATAGATGTGTTAAAATATCAACAATTGATTTATTCGTCATTGACTGAAATTACTTATTTTACCCTCACTTTTTCATTACATTTTTAACCCTCACTTCATACCTAAATCCGTTGATAAAAGAGACATGCTTATTTCTGCTATGTAAGATTATGGCTGTCTAGAGAGGGGTACCTTACCCTCTATGAGTTCTTGAATTTGTACTATTATTTGCTTGCTTATGATTTCTTAACCTATTTCATCTTTTTATCTTCATTGTGTAAGAGTGTATTTTTGCATAAACTTTCATTTAGAGTGGACCTCACTTAATTCTATCTTAACTTCTCCTCTGTCCATTGTGATCTATTACTAAAAAGAAAAAGAGTTCATCAGATTGGAGTTGTTGGGTGTAAAATCTACCAATTGTTTTTAAAACATATGATATTATTAGTGTATTTCATTAGTGCAAAATAAATAAAATTAACAAAAAATATATATTTTCGACACATCATTTTTTATGCTCATGTGTATATTTCTTTTATAAAAAAATTAAAAAAAAAGTAAAATCATCCATCATTATCTTTAAAATGCAGGTGCAAAATGAAAATGTATAGAATGAGAATAAAGTTATTTATAAAGCTGATGTATTATAAGTTTAAGGGGGAGTGGACACACTACAGTTGCACCCAGCATAATTGTTTTTCTATTGAAGAAAAAGACATTTTTTTAAAGGGGATGGGGGAAGGGGATATATTATTATTTCAGTGGCACTAATGGCCATGTTACAACTGTCCTCGAGGGGATTTGAACCATGTCCCTTGGGTTTACAAGGCTAAGCTCCTACCACTAAGCTAGCACCCCATGGACTTTTGAAGAAGCTGACATGTAATATCATTCAATCAAATTGAAAACAAAGCATGTAATATCATTCGCACACGCCACTGATTTACCCACACGCCCAAGAGATTTTTGATAGAAGCACACCACAAAGAGAATAAAAGAACACACAAGAATTAACGTGGTTCGGCACTTCTTGCCTACATCCACAAAAACACCTCAACAAATATATTCAAATGTGAAGATTTTGAGTTTCTAATGTGACTGTAGTTATGCATATCATTTCGGTTTTGGGAGTTTAATTTTTACAATGTTTTTTTAGATGTGAAATGTGAAAGTGCTCTTTTGTATGAGCAGAAGTGATTGTAACTTCTGGATATATTTGTCCTGCATGTGAAGATTTTAAGTTTCTAATGTTACTGCAGTTATGATATCTTTTGGGTTTTCGGAGTTTAATCTTTATAATTTTGTTTTAGATGTGATATGTGACATGTGAATGTGTTCCTCTTTGGTATGAGCAGAAGTGGTTGTAATTTCCAGATTTATGTTTCTTGGATGGTTCGATTTGGGAGGGCATTGGTGTCTACAGTGTATAAAGGGGTGGTTCTCTGCATATTTTAGCAGAAAACCAGCTTTAAGTAGAGATGCTTAATGGATTAAGTGTTGTCTGTCCCGATCTTAAAGGATTAAGCGGGGGCACTTAATGGATTAAGTGGTGTTTGTCCCAGTCTTAACGACTTTAACAGTGGCACTTAATGAATTAAGTATTCCTTGTTTTTAGAATTATTTGTTAAATACGCTCTTAATCGTTTAAGTGGTGTTAATTACTTGATCGATTAGGCGTCTTACATTTTCAATACTAAGGTTTTAGCCTTCACTTAATCGATTAAGTAGCTAGACTTAATTGATTAAGTGCTCTCTGTTTTCAATATTGAATTTTGTATATGAACATAATAGATTATGCAGCTTTCAAATAACTAACTAATTAATTGTTTAGCATAATTAATCAATAAAGGATGTATTCGTAATCGATTGAGTAGTCTCATTTTTAAGTTAGAATCTCATTCCTTGGCTATCCAATGCTTAGGGATTTCATAGGTAACTCCTAATGGGTCATGATTCATCACTTGGATAATTGTGATGCTAAAGTATAGGTGAATAATATTATTACTATTAGACTTGAATTCTTGATGTAAGGTTTCCACAACGTAAGATTATTCAATAAATAAATAAGGATATGATCTAAATGTCATAGATGCATATGATGTGGCCTCAACACCAAAGAAAGTATAAGCGACCCAAGTGTCGTAGATGTATCGAAAGTAGCTTATACGCTAAGACAACTTTAATGGCCAAATGTTGTTGTTTATGTGTAATACATGTTATGAATGTTATGCAAGAACCTTAACTATGATGTGAGAGACTTGTCTTTTATGACAATTCTAATGATAAAATGATGCATGTGTATGTGTTATATGATGTCCTCCTTAAGGAATAATGATTAAGGTATGAAATTTCTTAAATGGAAAAAATGTATGAATATACCAATTCCATTACTCTATTATGAATGGTATAGTTGTGTTGAAGACACGTTGTGATTAATTAAACAACAAATAGATGAGTTAAGTGTGAAAGATGAAAGACTTATCAATATTCTTCACAAATGAAGAAGGGTAAGCTATGTTCTTTACGAAGGAAGAAGGAAATGCGATCTGGCTAATTATCCACTCTGCTAGATAAGGATATGTGTTATGCAAGTTAGGATGCGCTTATGGTCATAGATGTCTGACCAACCATATATAGACTACATTGAACCAGAGTTATTAATGCTTGACCAGCCTGGCAATGCAGTAGCTCCCAACCAGTAAATGCACTAAGAAATTAATTGAATTGTATGTTCTGATAAATATTTTCTTTGAATGAAGTGTTCAGAGAGGATTTTCCATATCCTTCATACCAGCTATGGCTGGAAATGTCAGAAATGCAAATATTTTAGTATTATGTCTTTGTCACTAAGTTTTATAACTCACTATAATTGTGGGGTTGACATTTCTAGGTAGTAGATGTGGCATTGAAAGCTTGAGAGCATATTTGGGATACTTGACGGCAAATCCCAATGATAGAAATATATACAGTAGTCTACACCGGATCAGAGTCGAGTCTTGGGTCCTAATGTGTTAGGTCGTTATGAGAGAGTGTGGATCGTTATTGAGCTAATACGCAACAAGCTTTGATATCACTAGTTGGGTTTATTTTTAGTTTTAGTTTTAAAGGGAGTATCAAGAGACTTTGACCAATTTTTTTCTGAAACTTTAAGGTGATTGGTTAATGGATTCAGCCTCTTATATGCTCTTTATTTTGTTTATTATTAGGTAATGTGGGACTATCTCACGCTTGGATGTCCAACGTTATATGTATTCCAAAAAGTTTCATATTAGATCAGTTTTGTATGATCATGTTGTCAATTTGAATACTAAATTACTGTTGCCAATTGTTGTGTGAATTTGGATACTAAATTTTTTATATTGCTTTGCTCCATACACTTGCCAACATTGATTGTCTGGTGCACATGACATACTAAACTATTTGATATGTGAATGGTATATAATCTACTTAATTCTCAAGTGCACCATCCAATCACCAACTAATGGTACAAAGTACATATTGCATAAAACAGCACAAAACAGAATAAAGTTACACCACAAACAAAGGTCCAAAATGGAAGGCCAAGGGATGAACCGCAAGGGTAAAAATCAAAGGGTGTACTTTTGGTCCACAAAATTAGCAAAAGAAAAAAACCAAGAACTGCAACACCCCTTTTCCGATGCAGTAAGATAACCAATTCGAAACCATAATCTGTTTTGGGTACCACCAGAGGGTAATCACAAAATTCAAACAAAATTCACCAATCATTGTAGTATTTCACAAAGTTTGTTACAAGTTTTGCAAGTTTACACTATACGATTTACAAAGGAGCAATCAACAACTCTAATATGTTGCTGATAAATGATAATAATAAAAAAAATTAAGAAAAAGGTGTTTAAAAGTAATTTGACTGGGAAAGCCTGTTACCCAAGTAAAGAACTATAACAATAGGGTGATGTGGCCTGATATAAGAAAGTGTTTAAAAGAGTGTCAAAGTGAGTATTGGTAGCATTTCTCTATTTTTTTTATATTGGTTTATCAAAACGGTGAAAAAAAAAGAAAGGAAA
Source organism: Calophaca sinica (assembly GCA_037113605.1). Taxonomy (NCBI): domain Eukaryota; kingdom Viridiplantae; phylum Streptophyta; class Magnoliopsida; order Fabales; family Fabaceae; genus Calophaca; species Calophaca sinica. Next base: position 17,558,900 of record CM073737.1, read on the forward strand.
AAATGGGCTAATAATGGACTATTTCATGTTCAACAGAAGTTTATTGCAAGGAGTTGAGGATTTTCTTATTGTTTTCCCTGCAAAACAGCACATAATCATATTAATTGAATTAGCCACGAAAAGTACACGGGCAATATATAACGTTATCCATAAAACAACAATAAGAAATCATAAAAGCGAGAACAATGACATCTCCATTCCTTCTAATATCCATTCAACACGTGGCACCAAAATAATTTAAGGGTTGATATTCAATTATTTGAATTAATTTAAATTTTAAAAACATGGAAACTATTTCTGATGAGCCGCAAAACCAGAATCCCTCAATTCCAGCCGCCCAATCATCATGCCGACCCTTCACCACTGCTGCATCGTTGCCTTCCCCCAACCCGTCCCCTTCTCCCTCTGAATGCTTTCTCTATCGTGAGCTTCAGGTGTACAATGACTTAAAATTTATCCCTCTCATATAATTAACAGACTAATACAACAATCATGTATAGAAATGAGTGTAAGACTCAATTTTGCAGTCATCTTCCAACTTGGCATTGATGACCACACCTCTACAATTCTTTGAGACAAAGCATAGATTTTTACCCTCCTTACAAAATGCCAAATCCAAAGTCATTTCATTTTTTACAGAGTTGTGTGCCCTTGAAGCTCTATGGGAAACGATGATAAGTCACAGCTGAAGAACAATCATGTTCCTTTTGTTCGGAGTAGGATAGAACATATCACAAGAAAAGTGAGGTGGGGTTCTAGGTAGGGAAAATACAACGCCATTTCCACGTAGGAACGGAAGACAGATGGGAGAGGACCCATTTTCTGGGAGCAGGGACGAAGTGGTTGAACAGTTCGTGGAGTTCTCAGCCATGTTTTCTTTTATCTTTATTTTTAAAGCTACATTGATTTGAAAAATTGAATAGTTGCTGTTGAAAGTTTGCAATGCCACGTGTCTGATGGATGTTTAAAGAAATGGAAATCTCCATTTCTAATTTCTAATATAAAAAAATAGAGAGGATCTGCACCTAACAATAATGTGTTCAGATCATCTCCATTTCCTAAGGAAATGGAGATCTCTAATTATGTGCTTAATTTGTTGACAAGTCACACTAAAACAAATCAACCACTGAGATTTATCCTCTGTAATATCGAATCAAAATTTAATAAAAAATAGAAACGTGGGAGAAAAAAAACCACCGCGCAGAAACCTGAAACTTCGGAATGCGGAGTTGTGCCGTCACGTACTTGTCGCCTTATTGCCTTGCGTTGCTGCAATCCAGCTATTGTGTCTGTTGTGTCACCGTCCATTCTCTCTAGAACTCCACCCAAGCTGCGTTCAGATTTCATCTTCCCTTTTAAGATTCATCTCCTTGCACGAATCGCACATGAATCTTGCGTGAACCGTATCTCGTTGCCCCACCGTCCCGTTGCTTCTCCAACCTCGCCCTTCCACCACCAAGTCTTTGCTCCGACCTCGCCTATCCGCCCTTGCGGCTCTGACCTTTCCCCCAATGCCCTAACTACATTGCTCTTGCTAATCGGGAGGCTATGGTGTGTTTGAGTTTCGGCAAATTGATCCATGGTGCTTTGTTTATATATTCTGATTTTGTTGCCTTTCGGCTAATCCTGGAATTGCTGGTGACTTTGCTGTTGGATCAATTTCCAAAATCTTGTATAATTAGTTTCAAACACTGTCAAGTTTGAATGTATATTTTAGGTACTTTTGAATTTTGCGAGACAAATAAAGGAAGGGTATGAATGTTGTGAAGTTAATTTGATGCAGAGGAATTCTTGCATTTAACTCTATTGTAAGTTTCTATTCATTGTTATGAATTGGAAGGTGGAAACTGCCTTTGAGAAAAAAATTTATTTATGTTCATTGCCTTTCAGTTCATTGGTATTCTTGTTATTGGATTTAGAGAAATACTTGATAGTTTGACACTATTAGCTTGAATATTGCACAGAAACTATGATTGAATTTAAAGAAATACTTGTTGGCATAACTATAAACAAATCTTCTTGCATCGTTACAACAACCAAAGAAGAAGTTGCAGAGCATATGATGTCGAAAGTATATTGAAGAGTTCTCTTCTAGTTGGTGGAGCTGTTAGAACACAAGCGCGTATACTCACAGCTTGATTAACAGAAATAACAGAATGTGAATATTTGAGAGAATGAGATAGATTGCAAAAAACTTATTTCATTGAATGACATATGGTGTATTTATACAAAGCCATAACAGGCCCATATTGCAACACTACAAAGCCCAATTCGATTGGCCCAATTACACCTATCAGTTAACTAACTGAACTAACAGAATTTAACTACTTTAACTAACTAGCTTGCATTAATTACATTTGTATTACACAATAATACCTTCCCTTAATTCAAATGCTTAAAAGACACAACACCTAGCTCATCTCTAAGCTTCTCAAATCGATCAAGCTTCAATGCTTTTGTGAAGATGTCTGCCACTTGCAAATCACTTGGACAGTATACAAGCTCCAAGTTTCCCTTTGATACTTGATCCCTTAGAAAATGGAATCTAGTTTCAATGTGCTTGCTTCAGCCATGAGACACAGGATTTCTGGCCAAGTTAATAGCTGATTTATTGTCAACCATCAGCTTCAATGGCTTGCTCACTTCAATTTTTAACTTAGCTAGCAGAGATTCTAGCCACAAGGCTTGACAGGCCGCATAGGAACTTGCCACATACTCTGCCTCACAAGTAGATAAGGCTATGACAAGTTGTTTTTTGGAACACCAAGATATTGGTGCATCAAGGAACTTGAAGAAATAACCTGATGTATTCCTTCTCTCAACTCTATCTCCACTCCAATCCGCATCAGAGTAGCACCGCTAGCACCGCTTTTACGCTCGTGCTCACATGGAAACAATATGCCATATTCCAAAGTACCCTGCAGATACCTCAGAATTCGTTTTGCTGCCAGCATATGTGACTTCCTAGGATCATCCATGAATCTACTTATCACACCTACTCCATAGGATATGTCAGGCCTACTATTGCACAAGTATCTCAATGAGCCTATAATTTGCTTGAATAAAGTGCTGTCAACCGAATCCTCTTTACTGTTTTTCTCCAATTTCACATTTGTTTCAGCAGGTGTTGTAGTAGAATTACAACCAGTTATGTTGAACGTCCTTAGAACTTCACTTGCATATTTCTTTTGATGCAGCACGAAACCTTCCCTTGTTGGCATAAACTTCATACCAAGGAAATATGTTAGCCTTCCCAAATTGGTCATCTCAAACGCAGCCTTCAATTTTCCTTTGAATTCTTCAATTTCTTTCTCATTGTTGCCAGTAATCAAAAGTTCATCAACATAAAGGCATATGATTAACATTTCTGACCTTGTATGCTGAGATTTCACATAGACTTCATGCTCCATAGTACATTTAGAAAGGCCAACCTGAATTAGAAATGCATCTATTTTTCTATTCCAAGCTCTAGGAGCTTGTTTTAAGCCATAAAGAGCTTTTGCCAGCTTGTATACCATGCCCTCCCTTCCCTTAACCTCAAAACCTGGATGCTGAGATACATATACCTCTTCATCAAGTGGTCCATTGAGAAATGCAGATTTCACATCTAATTGAAATAGTGGCCAGCCTTTTGCACTTGCTAAAGCCACTACCAACCGAATTATCTCAACTCTAAAATTCAAATGTCAAAATCTTGAGTGCCATAACCAGCAATCCTCCATTGATTCTACTGTATTTAGACAATGAATTTCTGCAGTATTTAAGCTGATCTGAAAAGTCTTGTTCTTTGAGATAGGAACTTTCACGATTAGCTTGTTTGTGGAATCAAACATCTCCAGTGCATCATCTTTCATTACCACTTGGAAACCTTTCTGAATTAGCTGCCCTATACTCAACAAGTTGCGCTTCATACCTGGAACATAGAGGACACTCTTGATCACCACTGACTTGCCATTGCTTCTCTTTATCACCAAGTTTCCTATGCCCTCAGCATTTAGTGTTCTGTCATCTCCAAACCGAATTTTGGTCTTTCTTGATGTGTCCAAATCAATTAACCAATTTTTGTGGCTGGTCATGTGATTTGAACATCCAGTATCAAGAAACCAAAGTTCTTTGGACAATTCCTCAGTGGTGGCAGCACATGCATCCTCTTCTCCCTCTTTCTTTTATTTCCCTTTGCCATGCCAACACTCACTAGCAAAGTGCCCGAATTTCTCACAGTTATAGCACTGCATCTTCTTCTTATCAAATCCCTTTGATCCTCCTTTGGTTTTGACATTACCTCCTTCTCCTTTATTTGAGGATTTAGCTTTGTCATCACCATTCCATTGATTCTTGTTGAATTTTCCTTTAGCCCCTTTCTTCCTATTCTTCTTTGGATCACCTCCTTTCTTTTTAATTTGAGCCTGCACTGCCTGGTCACTGCTTTTCTTCGGGTTTCTTGCTAGTAATCTCAGTTCCCTTGCCGCTAAAGAACCCTGCAATTCTTCAATGCTCATGCTAAAAATGTCCTTCGATTCTTCAATAGCACACACTATGAAATCGAATTTGGGAGGCAAAGATCTCATTATCTTTTCACATAAATCTTCATCACTGACTGACTTGCCACAACCATGCATTTGATTGACCAGATTCCTTATCCTAATGAAGAAATCTGCAATCTTCTCATGTTCCTCCATTTGAATCAACTCATACTATCTTTGTAGAGCTTGAAGCCTTACCTTCTTCACTTTCTCACCTCCAGCATAACATTTCTCAAGAATCTCCCATGCTTCTCTGGAAGTTACAACCACGAAAATTTTGTCAAAGTTTGGCAAATCCATACTTTGATGAAGAATGAAGAATGCCTTGTTGTCCTTTCTCTTGTTCTCCAGATATGCTTTTCTTTGCACCTCTGTTGGATTTTCACCCAATTCTGGAAAACCTGTTTTGATTACCTCATACACATCTTGAAACCCGAGAAGAGCCTTCTTTTGAATGTTCCAACGATCCCAATTCTTGCCATCAAGAATCGAAAATTGCCCAGGAATACCTCCATTTGAGTTCAACCCCATCTTTCTCTTTGATTGGATCTCACACTCTACTCGTGCTTTAATGAACTCCACTCTCTTCCTCACACTTCACTCGTGTTTAAGTTTCAGGAAAAACTCTCTCAATCACTCAATCTTGCCCAAGATCTTTGAGCTCTAGATACCAATTTGTTAGAACACAAGTGCATATACTCACAGCTTGATTAACAGAAATAACAGAATGTGAATATTTGAGAGAATGAGATAGATTGCAAAAAACTAATTTCATTGAATGACATATGGTGTATTTATACAAAACCATAACAGGCCCGTATTGCAACACTACAAAGCCTAATTCGATTGGCCCAATTACACCTATCAGTTAACTAACTGAACTAACAGAATTTAACTACTTTAACTAACTAGCTTGCATTAACTACATTTGAATTACACAACAATAGGAGCAGCACAATGCTTAAAGTTTTCCCAAGAATCAAAGAAGAAAGCTTTCATGAGTAGTAGTCAACAACCTCTGTGCACAATGTATTAGAAAAGTTCATTACCTTTAATTTTCAGTTGATGTATTAGAAAAGTCATAAAGTCATAAAGCTCCTATGGGGTCTATTTTTTAAGAATGCTTGTATTAGTTTATTATGTTGTAGTGTTGGTGACTTTGTAGTGTTGCTTTCTTTGTAACCCAATATTAACACTCCTTGTGATTTTGTAACTGTTGTTTTGTCTCAACAATAAGACTTTTTTGCGCATCAGTTGCCTTGTTGCTGTATTCATATATTTCTGAACTGCTTATTTCTATAGCTTTAATCCACAGTATTAGTTTTATTGAGACTTGATTGAGGATAAGGAAACAATATTGGAGTCCTTAAATATCAAACTTGATCTAAAGAAAATAAAAATTATAGCAGGATATGAACCGAATTGATGGAGTAGTTATGGACTACATATCGAACTAGTAGTGGTGTCCAGCCAATATAGAAGTATTAGCCAGTGTAAGGGTTGAGAAATGACCCGACGTGTTTTTCTTTTAATTATTATCTTGTTTGCCTTGAACTAAAATACCATAAAGAACAAATACTAAAAACAATACCATAAAAAACTTGCTTCAAAAAGTAAAAGTAACATAAAACCTCGTAGTACATTGAAATAGATAGGAGTTGATGAATTCCAGATTACCAATAAAAATATCGTTTTTCTAATAAATCAATACATGCATCGCATAAAAAACATAAACTGATATATAAAAAATAAATGTGTCCTTTACGTCCAAAAGAAGTTGTGTAGTCCTAATGTACGATACTTCTCAACTTGGCTTGATTGTATCATTTGGTTTGTAGTCCCATGTTCACTTCCATTGTCAATTTCTCTTAAATTTAGATGTCGACATGCATTCCCAATTTGACTTCCATTCCAAACTTGGCTTCTACTCCCACATAGGAAAATTGAATTGTTAAATAAACTTTTATAAAAGATTGTGTGAAAATTATCTTGAACACATGAATGAAAAACTTGCTTACCGGTAACAAATGAGTAAAATTATGACTTGTATTAAAAGCATGTGTAGCATCACTTGCTGCTACAGATCGTTCCTACGTAGTTGATAAGTAAAAGGTCATATAAAATATGATATAGAGTACGAAAAATCTAGTTACATGTTAACAAATTGATAACTAATTGAAAAAAAAAGTAAAGAGTAAATTACCAAATTTTTTTGAGGCTTTCTCTTTCGAACCAACTTCTCAACCCAAGATTTAGGTCGTTTTTTACCCTTATATGAGCAATCTCGCTTCTTTATACCTTTTGCCCCATCAAAATCAACAACGTTCACATTGTTCCCAATTATGTCTTTTGCAATTGATATGGATACTTGACTCATTCCAATTGATTCTCCATGAATAGACTTTTTGGCCAACATATCGTCAATTATTTTATTGGACTCTTCATAAACTTTGGACAAAAGTGTGTAAGTTTCATGAGATTCAGATGCCCTGTTTGTTAATTTAATCATCCAAGGACATAACTCATTGTATCGCTTCATGAAATGGGCTTTTATATGCAACTCAATATGTTGTCCTTTCCAATCTCAATTACTTCCCAACCTTGCCTCTCTTGTTCATCGCTTTAGTATATAGTGTCGAGGAATTAGCTTAATATTCATCACATCCAAAACTTTCAAAGCATGACTGCATAAGATACCATGTGTCTCAAATTTACGACAATTGCAAGCAACCTTTTGGTCAACAAGATTCCCCATTACTATTTGCTCCTTATTGTTGTCATAATTTGTAACAATATACAACCCTTCTTTCAAATCCTTTATGTAAATGCCTTGGTATTCCTCATATTCCTCTTGGAATTCCTCAAATATTTTTGGAGTGTAAATGTTTCCAGCTTGTACAAGCATAGGGGCCTTCTTCATTTTCAATTTGGGCAACTTATGTCTTGACTCATAGTCAACTTCTGACTCATTGTTCCGTTTTCCATTAACAACCCTTTCAAAGTGTCTGAAAAATTGGACCAAATTTAAATCTGACTTCAAATGGGTTTTTAAGTCAGCATTAAAGCTCTCACTTAATTGAGTAGATCTCATACCTGTAGTGAAAGTTTTTCGAACATAAGCCCATGCCCATTTTTCCTTCACTTGAAAAATTGTATGTAGCCATGAATCATCACTGACATTATGCTCAACAAGTAAAGCATTCCACGCATTCAAAAATTCACCTTCCTTTTCGTGTAGATCAATGTATGCTTCAAAATCTGAGCAAAATTGCGAACTCTTTTGATATAGATGGTTCACGTCTCTTAGAGCATTTTCTCTTATATACCAAGTGCATAATCCATGAAATGTTTCTGGCATAACTATAGAAATAGCCTTAGCCATTGCTGCATCTTGATCGGTTAGAATGGTTTTGGGCTTTACTCCACCCATTGATTTGAGAAACGTTTCAAATAACCATTGAAAGGAATGAATTGTTTCATCATATAGCAATGTTGCCCAAAAACAATTGTTTTCCTATGACCATTAAGTCCGATAAATACTCCTAATGGGCGATAATCCTTATTTGTCTTGTATGTGGTGTCAAAAGTGATGACATCCCCAAAGTACCCATAATCATTTATCATTTGTGCATCCGCCCAAAATATATTTGTTATTTGCTCTTCAGCATCCATTTGAAAGTCATAGAAAAAAGAAGGATTTTCACTTTGTTGTTTGAAATACATCAATAATGCACCCACTTCACGATACCTTAGCGACTATTTCCTTCTGGTTCGAAGGTAATTCTTATGGTCTTGTCTTGTATAACCAATAATGTCTATTCCACCAGCTTGCTTGGAGACACATTCATGAAAATCTTTTGGTTTTAATCTAGATTCATCAGCCAACTCAATCTGTGATGCCTACAACATAGAAATTCGAAATTCCATAACGAAATCATCTACAATCGTACCGAAAATTCGAATTTACGGTATGTATTTTTTTTGCATTCTAAACATAGTTCTGGAAATTCAAATTTCCAGTAAGATTACATTTTATGTTTTTCCATACCGTAAATATGAATTTTCGGTATGCATATTTTTTATTTTATACTGGAAATTTATAATTTCCGGAACATATGTTTCGGAAATTATGAATTTCCGGTTTATTTTGTTCCGAAAATTATGAATTTTCGGTATAAAATAAAAATATGCATACCGGAAATTCATATTTATGGTATAAATTTTTCTAAAATATTTGCATTCCGTAAAATATGAATTTTCGGTACACATATTTTTTATTTTATACCGGAAATTCATAATTTTCGGTACGCATTTTTTTTAATTTTATACCGGAAATTATGAATTTCCGGTATGGTGTGTGTGTGTTTTTTTTTATTTTTTAATGAATTTTAATATAATTTAGCTTATCTAAATAATTTTATTTATTTGTTTAAATAAAAATATATTTATTTCATATATTTAAAGTGAGGTATTTTATATTTTTTTATTTGTATTATTAATTATTTGGATTTTTTTTATGCTTTCAGATATGCCTAGGTCGAGAGGAGGAAGAAGAGGAGCTTTCACTTGTGCCAGTGCACCACCTCGTAGACAGCGGCATCTTAAGACTGCCTCTGAGCGTAGGAGGCGTGTTGATCACAGACAGCCTCACGACAAGGAACCGCTGCACGAGGAACCACATGAGCATATGGAAGCTCAGGACGAGGTACCTCATATTGCAGACGAGGTACCTCATTGTAGATGAGGTCCCAGAGGATGTAGCTGGAGACCAGTATCCCTTTCCTGGAGGACCTTACGATAGGCCATTGCTTACAGACTTTGAGCATCACGTTGCCTATCAGATATGGCAGGGGCAGGTATACATCTGGTTGTTGTTTGAATTTGATCAAATGTTTATTTTTTTGTATGATAAATGATGTTTATTTGTGTGCAGGATCGTGATGCGCTTAAGGTGGTTGCCCACGGCCTGAAGTTGCAGAAATGGTTGGGGAAGCACATACCACTGCCTCCCCAGGTAGAGGACGTAGTCGTGCAAGCCGGCCTATCATCCTTGATGTACTGCAGCTTCAGGATGGTTGACAAGGCCTTACTGTCTGCCTTTACAGAGACGTGGCACTGGGAGACGAGCACCATCCATCTGCCCTTTGGAGAGATGACCATCACGCTTGATGATGTGTCTTGCCTCCTAGGCCTTACTGTCAGCGGCTCTTTCTATGTAGCCCCAGTGATGGATGTAGACATTGCTATATCTTATTTACAGACATTGCTGGGGTGTACATATATGGAGGCATACAAGGAGATGCACGATAGGAGGGGTTCTCATGTGGGTATTGAATTTTTTATGGAGACATATGACAAGCACAAGAACGTAGGAGAGTGGGACTATGCAGTCAGGGCCTTCATAATGTTGTTGTTGGCCTGTACCATTTTGGCAAATAAGATCCAAGTATACATTGACGCTAAGTACCTGGACTTGGTACGTGACTTACAGGAGGTTGCTAGGGTGTCATGGGCTAGTGCTGCACTATCCGTTTTGTACGGATATCTGGGCGATGCTAGCCAATATGACACTAAGCAGATTGGCGGATATATGACACTTTTTCAGGTACGTAGCCTATTTTTGCAAACAATTTTTTTTTAAATGAAGGTAAGGAGCCTCGTTAAAACCTTCTGATGCAAAACCCTCCTTAGGGAAAAAACATCAAGAAGGAAAAAGAGTACTCCTCCCTGTATTTATTGAAAAAAAGGGAAAAAGAGAACAAATAAGCCATAGGGGGACTAGGCCAAAACCCATGAAGCAACAGAGCAACAACGGAGCCCAAAGAAGGGTACTACACAAATCTATAGGCTGGAAAGCCAAACCTATTATTAAAGAAATCTATGCCTAAAAAATTAGGTATGGAGTCCCACCAGTGAAAATTGTGGTGATTGATGGCAAAGTTGGCGAGCTTGTCAGCACAAGCATTACCTTCCCGGTAAATATGAGAGCAGAGGAAATGCGTATTTTTAGCAAGATGCAAGCAGTTGTTCCACCTATTTCTTAGCTGCCAAGGAACCAAAGAGGGGTTATTGGTAGCCTTGACAACTAAAATAGAGTCACATTCAATGGATATATGAGTATTATTTATTTAAAATATTGGTATGGTGGTTGATTCGTTATTGCTGTCACATGCATGGATATATGAGTATTTCCCTATTATCTGCCCCCGGAAGGATCTTGGCTACAACAAGGGCATGTCACGAGCCCTGAGGTGGTCGCCTATTAGGGGTAACGGCCAGGTGGAGCCCATCAGGAGAGCACTGGAAGCATTGACACCTGATGATGTTTATTGGACACAATGGACTGCCCATAGGATGCAGTGTCATCCCGCATTCCTATTTTTGGGGTACATCCATTGTGCTTCGTTTATAGTGCAGTACCTGCCTGAGAGGGTAGTCAAACAGTTTGGCTATATCCAGGACATTCCCCGGCCATCACCACGACGTCCCACACCTAAGGAGATTACAGATGCGTGGATATCTTTTCCTCTGTACTCTATCCTTTCACTGTTGCACTACACGTGGCCTCTCATCCAGCGGACTGCACTGAGAGATACATCGAGTGGTACCGCAGGATGTTGCATCCACTTTTGATACCTCCGGTCGTAGATGTCCCAGAGGCTGCTCCAGAGGCTGGGCCTGAGGCCGCTTGTGTTAGTATTTAGATATATATTATGTATTTTTTGTATTTGTTTATTTCCTCTGATGTCTTCTTGTAATTTGCAGGCGAGTTGTTATGATATGATGGAGAGGCTGAACTCAGTCACCGGCATTCTTCATACGATGTCTGAGGATGAGCACATCTCGGTGGACCCCGCTAGGCTTGCTGAGTATATTGCCCAGGCACTACAGATAGCGCAGGCGTCCACATACGCACATACGGGACGCTAGGACGATCATATTTTTTATATTTGTTATGTTTTTTTGTTATATTTGCACATCTTTTTTTGTTATATTTTCATTTTGTTATATTTGCGCATGTTTTTTGTGTTTAATCGTTGTTTAAGTTATTATTTTGTTGTTAAGTCATTATAAGCAAAACATGAATTATAAGCAAAACACGAATTATTAACAAAATGAATTATAAGCAAAACATGAATTATTAACATAATTTACAAAACATGAATTATTAAAACTCTATTAAAGCAAAATGTAATCAACTGCAACTAAGTGATGGAAATATCAACTATGTTGTTCACTTCAATATTTCGAAACTTAAACTTTATCTTCATCTGAGCCTTCAATTCATTATCTTTACAGAATTTTTTCCAGCCCATACCAATCTTGGTGGACTTTTTTGGCTTACTTCGAATTAACAATTGACAGGATGTATGGCCACCACCAGGGCCGCATAGCAACAAACTACCAAACACAGAGTTTCTCACATGTTCCGCAATTCCCTTGTGCAAATCCTGTGTAAAACAATTAATGAGAATAAGCAATTTATTAATAATAAATGCGAAATAAGGAATTAAATATAATAATTTGAGTTCAACCAAATGACTGGCAGTTGCTTTCACTTTCGTCAAAGTAACTGTGAAGGAGACGGGCCGACGCTTTGTCGATCGACTGTGGAAAGTTGGAAATTCTTCTCGATTGCAGTGCCGACAGTACACTGTAATTTCAAAATTACTTTCACCCAAATACCTAAAAAATATATTGTGATTTCCAGTCAAGCTATAAAACACTCTTAGATCCTTCCATCCATCAGTAATTAGTGGAGCTTGGATAGACTTGTTGAACGTCACATCATGTTTATTTCCTACTTAGTCGATCAAGTGCCAAATTGTACCAATCTCATGAAAAAATTCACGTATGAAGTAAAGCTCCACTTCTCCATGTGGCTAAGACAAAATACCAAATGTTATTTCCCATGAAAATAGAATATTCTTCACATTTTGACATACCTTGACATAAATACTTGCGAATAGAAATTTGCCTGGTTGGCCATATTTACTGTAGAAAAACCACCCTCGTGAGGCTGAATGTGCTCAACACACCTCCTACTCCCAGAGGCAGTCATAGGCTGCCGCTCTCTAGGAGGTGCACTAGCAGTAGCAGAAGCTCTTCTCATTATAGACATATCTGAAATCATAAAAAAATCCAAATAATTAGTATTGAAAATTAAAAAAAAATTAACATAGCTTATCTAAATAAATCAAATAAATATATTTTTTATTTAAACAATTAAATAAATTTATTTATTTAACAAAATTATATTTATTTTAATAAATTATTTATTTAAAAAAACCCTAAATAAAAAATAAATACATTTCATAAAAAAAATCTTAGTACCAGAATTTCATAATTTCCCGAATGCAAAAAAAGTTCTGCGTAATTTACGGTATACAATTTGAAAGATGTATACCGTAAATTCAAATTTCCGGTATGAAAAATTTTTAAAATACAATCCTACCAAAAATTCAAGTTTAGGGTATACAAATATTGCATACCGGAAATTCAAATTTCCAGTACAATGTTCAGAACGATAAAAATATATACCGAAAAGTGCAGAAACAAATTTGTCAGAACGGAAAATTAAAAAAATCAAGATGGAATTTTTATTGTTTTGTGTAGGGATATTTTTGGGGTTTTCGGATTTTTGGGGATATCCTCGAAAGGTGGCGGGGGTTCATTTAATATTGGTCATCCATGACATACGATTTTGAGTGCCGTGCTCTGATACAGAAGACCAAAACAATTACGTCTTCTTCTTCGCTTTCAATATTTTTTTTGATGGACTCTTTCAATATTACTATAGACGTTACTAATATGTGTTTTAATAAAATGCTCGTCAAAAAACAAATATATAGAAATTTTTTAAATATATTTTTTTAAATATATAGAAATTTCTTAAATATATTTTCTTATGTAAAAAAATATAAACTATATTTACGTTTTAGTCAATATCTTAACAATACATTAACATTTTTTTTCAAGTTATTCAAAGTACATTTGGGTAATATTGTTTAATTTTTTTAAAATAATCACTTACTTTTAAATAAAGTTATTCTTACAAAGTTTTATGATGTTTTGTTTAATTTTTTTTAAAATACAATCTAGGAAAATCAAATTTCTAATTATTTTTAAAAAAAAAATAACTTTGACTAGTTTTTAAGAAGTTCATAATCATAATCATAATCATTATTCAATTTTATTTTATTTTTAAAAAAAAGCTAACAACTGACGTTGATCTATTCAAAAAAAAATCATCATTCATGTTTAAATTTTTAAATAACTAATATTTTATACACATAAATAAATAAAAATTAATTTCTCCGTTCCATGAAATTGATAATAAAATAAAAAGTGAATACCCATTTTAGTCCCTGACAAAAATTTTGGTACCCATTTTCGTCCCTGAGAATTTATAAGTCCGTCAGAAATCTCTGACAATTGAAAACAGGGACACATTAGTCCCTTGTTAGGCTCTCTTCAATTTGGTCCGTTAAGACGCTGATGTGTAACGTTACGGAGCAGATATGTCCGTTATTGGTCTCCAGCGTGTAACTGTGCTGCCAAGTAAGATGTGAACAATTAAAAGGATCCATTTTGGTCCCTCTGTCACTTTTCAAATTTTAGCAAAAAAAAAGACTCATTTTAGTCTCTCTCGTACTCTGCACCGTTCAGATATTAGAAAAGACTGGTTTTAGTCCCTACATATGGACCCAATTTAGTCATACTTCAATCCCATGGTAGCATCTTCTTCATCTTCTCAATCTCCAACCAGGGCCGTCCCTGAGATTTTGGGTGCCCTGTGCGAATGGATAAATTGGTGCCCTATTTTGTTTTTTTGATATAATATATATATATATATATATATATATATATATATATATATATATATATATCAAAAACCAGTCTTTTGATGCAAAACCCTCCTTAGGGAAAAAACATCTAGAAGGAAAAAGAGTACTCCGCCCCCTTGGGGAAAAATAAAAACTAGTCATTAATTGTTTTGATACAAACTCAAGTTGAACAAAATACTACCGAAGGAAAAGAAAAGATTACATATAGTCATACTTATGTCTATCGACCCAAACATGTTGCAACATCAACCTACACCAGCAATATCCTCCACTGATAGCAAATGAATCACAAGAGTTGGAGAAAGAAATTGATGCCCTATTAATCTTTGAATACTGTCCTCCTTGCATTTTTTGCTGCAAAATCATTAATAATTCGTTCATAGTCAAGATTCTTTAAAAAATCACTCTCAATAGAAATCAAAGCAAGACTATTTAATCTATTTTGTGACATAGTAGATCGCAAATAAGATTTTAACAATTTTAATTTAGAAAAACTTCTCCCAGGAGATGCAACAGTAACAGGGATAGTTAATATTATTCTATAAGCTATGCAGGCATTAGGAAAACAATTGAATGTCTTCAAAGAACTCAATATCATAAAGCTTGATTTTGATTCAACTGTTAAAACCTCTCTAATGACCTTTAATTCTTCAAATAGAATTTCACCATCAAGATCGCAAGAATCACCATGCTTTAGATAAATTTCAAGATTTTTGCAGCATAATTTTAAGTCATTATCAGAGAATGACCTAAGCATTTCAATACTAAACAAAAACCCAAAAATCTCCTCATATGTGCTATATTGCTCAAATCTTCTATTAAGTGATCCAATTGCATGATCTACAATATATAAAAAATAATGAATCCTGAAAGACTCCTCAGCAGACTCAATGTTTGATTGTGTGCATTCGGAGGGATTTTCATCATTGTGTTTCTTTCTACGAATTTGACGTTTTTGAACAAACACACATTCAATCTCCATTTCATTTGCAATTATTTTAGCACTAACAATAGCATTTGCAAATCCAGATTCTCTATATTTTTCAAAGTATTTAATCAACCATTTTACTAGTTCTATAGCCACATCAATGCGCATGTCTTTCTTTTGCAAACTTTTGCTAACTTCATTAACAGCGAATAACAACTCAAACCAAATAACCATAGCTAGTAAAAACTCAAAGTTCCCAATTCCATGATTTGCTAAAGATTCAGCTTCACTCTTAATTTTAGGATCACTATCTTGTTCAACTAGTTGAAGAAAAGCTTCTCTTATGTCTGAAGCTTGAGTTTTCAGTGCATATACACTATTTACATGACTTTCCCAACGCGTTTGTGACAATGGTTTAATAGTTAAACCTTTCACATTATCTCTTAAGATTTTTCAACGCTTTGTGGAATGAGAAAATATAGTGTAAATACGTTGTAGCACTCCAAAAAAATCTTTAGCTTTAGTACAAGAATTTGCAATGTCACAAAGTGTCAAGTTAAGACTATGACAACCACATGATGTGTATAATGCTCTAGGATTTATATCTAATAATTTTTTTTGTACACCTTGGTGTTTTCCTTTCATATTTGATCCATTATCATATCGTTGCCCTCTCACATTATTAATATCGAGGTCAAGAGTTTCTAAAATATTTTGTAATTCTTCAAACAAACATTGACCTGTTGTATCACAAACTTTCAAAAATTCAACAAAATACTCATCATTTTTTATTGGACTTGTAGAAACATCCACACAGCGTAATATGAGAGTCATTTGTTCTTGGTGACTTACATTAGGAGTACAATCAAGAATCACAGAAAAATATTTTGCATCTTTAATTTTTTTGGATTACTGCACTTTTAACTTCATTACCTAACATGTTAATCAATTCATTTTGGATCTTATGACTAAGATAATGATAATGAATTGTATTATTCTTGATGCGATCAAGATGCTTTTGCATGATTGGATCCCATTCAGCTATCATCTCAATAAGAGAGAAAAAGTTTCCATTGTTTTCTACATTAATCCTATCATTAGTTCCACGAAAAGCTAAATTTCGTTCAGCAAGATATCTAACAACAGAAATTATTCTAACTAAAACATTCTTCCAATGTTCTTTTTCTTTGCTTACAAGAAGTTGAAGATGTTTATCAATTGTTATATTTCTCTGAAATCTGATTTGTAAGTCAGTCCATTTACTCATGAAAGCCATGTGTGCACCATTTGATTCATGTTCTTTAAGCCTCATAGAAAGATGATTCGAATCATTAAAACCTTCATTTGCTAAGTTGCTTGTTCGATGACTTGTACCAAATAACTTACAGCAAAAACAAAAAAACTCTATCCAATTCTTTTGAATAAACAAGCCAACTCCTATCTTGCTCTTCTCCATTAGAACAATAACGAATGTAATATGATGACGAGAAGTGCCTACCAAAAGTATCTTTAGGACCATTCACAATTGACATATCTCTTCTAGGACCATTTTTTAGTAATTCATCTCGTAAGTCACTTCTAAGGTTATTCCATGTTCTTGGATCATAAATGTCTAATTGAAAAGACTGATTGGGTTGTTCATGTTCATTTTCATTTTCAGCAAGGAGATGTTCATTTTCATCATGATGATCATCTTCATTTTCATTGTTTTCATCCAAAATATCTTGCTCTTCATTATTCCTATTCAGTTGTTCATTCTCTAAATTTTCAGCAGAGCCTAAATTATCCGGATTTGCATCATTCCGGACAGAAACTATAGGATGTTTGGCAAAAAATTTATCAAGAGCACCCTTTTGAGATTATTTATCAATTTCAATTTGTTTCTTTCTTTTTCGTTTTAGATGACCAGAAAGTTGTTTTCTAGGCAACATATTCAGACAAGTAGTAAGAAACAATAGCACCTGATTGTTAATTGCTACTTGATTTGAAACTTTCAATTTGTGAAGCTGCCTTTTAGATGCAATAGGAAGAAGCAGACACCAACCCTTATACGCTGGACCAAAGAAGAAAAGAAATGTCTGATTCGCCAACAAGAGCAGTCTGGTGCAAGATAAAAATTAGACAAGAGTATTAGTTTGGTCAATTGCTCAAAGTTTTATGAGTCAGACCATCACTGTTCATAGAATCATATTGAAAGGCACAAATTTTTTTTGTTTCATTTTCGTGAACAGTAATAATTCATAGAATCAATTTACCAAAAAAAAAGTAATTCATAGAATCATAGATTCATAGTAATCGTTTTCACGGATTCAAACGGCATCCTTTTGTTTCATCCTGTTCATGTGACGAACACAAACTCCATTTGGCCGCAAAGTTTTAAAAATAAGGAAATGAAAAGTTAAAATAGAAAGAAAATAAGAGGTTAACTGTTGACATACTCTTGAGTCTTGCAAAGTAAGTGGATTATGCAACGCAGCAGCCAGCAAGGAAAGGTGGAGCGCAGCAATCTTGTCTTTTTGTGGCATCTAAGAAATATTTTAGTATATTTTAGGGTTTCTATTTTAAAAGTCTATAGCCTTAGATTGAATGTTAAACAAATAATTGGGCCCTCAAAGTTTGTGAAGGTTTGGGCCTAAATGTTAAATAAATAATTGGAAATATAAAAATATATAAACAAATATATATATATATATACACCAAGTATATTTTTTTATATAAAAAAACAAATATATATATATATACACACACACCAAGTAAAAAAAAAAAATTAGTGCCTCCTAAAATATGGGGCCCTGTACGGTCGCACCAGCAAAACGCCCTTAGGACCCCTTGTCTCCAACCATTTGCAAGTTTGTTTTTGACTTCTCACATTTATGCTTTCCATTCTTCTTATTTCCGTTTTCTTTTCGTTGCTCTTGATTTTCTTGATTCAATTTTGTTTTTGGTTTGTTCTTAATTGATAAATCACGTTTTGGTTTGTTCTTCTAGATCTTCTCCTTTATTTAATTTGGATACTAACGATCAGTACAGGGCCGAAATCCGAAAAGCTCTAACAATAGAGTTTAGGATTTACGGTAGAAGAAGATGGTTATAAGAAAAAAAAACGCGAGACTAAATTGGGTTCGTATGTAAAGACTGAAATGATGCTTATGTCTGAACGATATAGAGTACAAGAGAGACTAAAATGAGTTTTTTTTGCTGAAATTTGAAAAGTCATAGAGGAACTAAAATGAGTCATTTTAATTGTTCAAATCTTACTTGGCAACACAGTTACACGCTGGAGACCAGTAATAGAAACATCAGCGCCGTGATGTTACACATCAGTGTCTTAACAGACCAAATTGAACAGAGCCTAACAGAGGGACTAACGTGTCCCTGTTTTAAATTGTCAGAGACTTCTGGCAAACTTATAAATTCTCAGCGACCAAATTGGGATTTTATTTTTTGTCAGGGACTAAAATGAGTATTCACTCTAAATAAACTATTTTTATGTAATTTAATTATTTTACGGTCAATTTTTTCTAAGTTTACAAAAATCTTCATTCTTAATTGAGCGAATATAAAATTTTTGGCTTAAATACATTTTGGTCCCCAGCTTTGTCAATTTTACGATTTTGGTCTTCTTATTTTATTGATTTAAATATATGTTCAGTCCCTACAAATATATAGTTTTTTGGTTTTAGTTCCTGTAAAAAAAATTAGATTCACTCTCCGCAGAGTTACGAGTCATTATTTTTTATCGCTGGCTGTCAATTTCCGTTAAAAAATATTGATATGACAAACAGAGGTCCAGTGTGTAAGTTCCACGTCACCAAATTCAATCTTTTTCGTCAACAGATTATGGGATGATGACGTGGATAATGACGTTAAAAAAACGCTTTGTTTTACCGACTCCACCATTCTTCCTCCTCCTGCTTCATTCTTCTTCTTCCTCCTTTTTTGCTTCTGATTTTTCCCCCTTTGTTTCTAATTCTGTAGAGACTTGAAAAGAATCCCAGCTTTGCATCCCAGCGTTGCGACGACGGTTCAAAGAGGGGAAATAAACCCGATTCTGTTTTCACCTTCTTCAGGAGTCACGGTTTTCAGGCTCAAACATGTAACATCGTTAAAAAGGAACTGTGGTTGCTTTCGTCAGACCTCCATAATTCGATTTTGCCAAGATCAATTTTTTTCCTTGGCTCCCAAACCCTTCTGGCAGCCACTCCAATTGGAGGGCAAGAACACACGCACGCAGACATGGGGTGAGAGAAAAGGGAAATTTTGGGGAGAGAGGAAAAGAGAGAAAGGGAGAAAGAAAAGTAGAGGAAGGGAGAAAGTAGGGGAAAGGATCTTTTTCTGTACAAAGGTGGGGGAATAGAGTGGAGAGAGGAGGAGGAGAAGAAGAAGGGGGCAGGGTATTTTCGCGGCTCCGTGCAGCGGCACAAAGTGATTTTCCCAGCGCTTGGCGGCGACGAAGAAGGGGGCTTTGCCCTCTATTGTGATTTTTTTATTTCTACTTATTCTCTCTTTTCGGTTCTCCTTCTTGGATGTCTGATGAATGTTTTTGGGTATTTAGCTGGAATGGAGAAGATGATAGTACTATGCAATGGACCGGTGGTTTTAGGACAAGGAGCAATTGTGTCTATGATGAGTGAAGAACTTACTAGATCCCATCTTCTTTCTCTTATTGTTTCAGTTTGTCATTGATTCAATTCTTGTTTGAATACAGGGGGCTGGGAAAGTGGAGATGAGTGAGCATTTGTTTGATTATGTAATTTTCCAAAAGCATATGAACGTGGTGTGTATATAAGTTTTGTCCAAAAAATTTTGAATTTATTGACGTGGCACCTTCAGACCGGACCTCTGTTTGCCGCACCAGTATTTTTTAACGGAGTTTGACGGCTAGAGACCAAAAATGATGACTCATGACTTTGTAGGGAGGGAATCTAAAATAAATTTCTTATAGGGACCAAAACTAAAAAACTCTATATTTGCAGAGACTAATCATATATTTAAACCTATTTGATTTTTTGCAATTTTGGTTCTCTAACTTTTTCAATTTGGCAATTTTGATCCCTATGTTTTTTAATTGCATTTTTGATCCCTAAAAATCGTAGATTGTGCATTTTTTGTCCCCTACTTTCCCAAAATCCAAGATTATTGCAACCAAAAGTGCAAAAAATACATGCTTTTGAGAGAATAAAAATGCAATTAAAAAGTATGGACCAAATCGCCAAATTGAGAAAGTTTGAGACCAAAATCACCAAAATTAAAATAAAGGGTCCAAAATGCCAGATAGAGAAAGTTGGGACCAAAAATACAATTAATCCAATATTTTTATAAAAAATCATTTTAAAAATTTCAAAAAATGCTGCTGTTATGATTTTTTTCCCATCATTTTTAATTTTTTTGGTACATATTTCCCCTCATTTTTAAGTTTTAACGCAACCATGTCTCCGGCTATGCGCTACACAAATCAAGGCATGCAACCATTAATTTAATTTATTTTCTTCCAATCAAATTCAAATCTCCGATTTCGTTGTCGTCGCCCGCGATGGCAGCTTCCAACAACCACTGTGAAAAGCCCCAGTGAGTTACCGGAAAAAACGGCTACCGGCCTTGCCGTCTCCAATTTCGTCGCCATCGCCGGCAATGGCATGGATCTTATCCAACAAGGGCTTCAATCTTTACCAACTGAACAAGAAATCTTTGTTAGAAGCAGGACCCTCTGAAATCCTTGCCAGAGAAATTTTCTTCCGAAAAACTTGTCCTCTTTGACTTAATAGATAGCAACATGGAAAAGCTTTGACATGGTGTGCAGGTAAATTTGTATCTTCCTGATTTAATTTTTGTCTTAATTCAAATAATACAAAATTCATGACTTTAGCTCATGTTTGATGTCATCATTTGTTTTATTTTGTTACAGAACCTAGTGAATTTGAAAGAAGTTAAACTCTGTTTCTCGGGCTTCCTAAAAGAGCTGCCAGACTTTACAAAAACCACAAATCTTGAAGTGCTGAATATCCAATTTTGTAAACAGCAGACTAATATGCATCCATCTATTTTCTTGCTGGAGAAGCTTAATAAATAGGACATACGTGACTGCCGTTCCGGACTAAGCCAAAGCTCATTCCTTCTAAAACCACCTCTGTGGCCCAACTCCACAAGCTGATCGTGGCCGACCAGTGGCTACCGATCTGGTACGTCAGTCACATCAACGGTCCCCTGATTCACGTTAGTTTTACACCACCGTTCTAGGACCATCAATCTGATCAACGTACTGAAGCACACGGTAAGGAATTCCCTTCCTAATCACCATCCATCCAGATCAAACCCTAAACAGAATCATATAAAAGGAGGACCCAAAAGGTACAATTTACATTTTCATTACATCATGTTGACCTCATCACGATTATACTGACTTGAGCGTCAGAGTGTCTTTGCAGGTACCCCACCATCGTTCTCTGTCGTCATCAGCCACAGCTCGCGGCAGACTCAGCTACTCCGGCCATCACTTCGTTCCTTGCTCGGAACATTGGCGACCACAGTGGGAGATTTAATCTATATTGGATAGATCTTTCCGATTAACCTATGGCCAGACCGTCGCAGAACACTCAACCGCTAGGAAGGTCTCAGAGAAACAACCCTGGGTCTCACCCTTTGTCGCCTCAGATTGACGGACAACTGGCGTCTGTCACGCCAGATCCGGTTAGGTTCCCAATGACCATGGAGGAAGTTCCACCGTCACCACCTCCTCATGGCGAAGCTCCGCCAACTGCCTTAGCAGCTCCACCAGCCTCCGATGTCCAACCGTCTCTCCTAGAAAACATGATTTCAATCATCCAGAGACAGACTCAGATGATCGAAGACCAGAATTGTAGGATTGCCGTGATAGAAACTCAATAAGCCGCTACGCACGCTGCCGCACTATCCAGATCTCGATGCAGGTCTAGATCACCACCCAGATCTTATCACAGATCTAGGTCACCATCCAGATCTGGGGAATCCAGAACCGAAGAACGTCACAGAAACCCTAGATCTAGAGATTTCTATCGATCCACCACTGAGGGACACCGCACCATTGGGTCGCCGGACCACAGGCGGTCAGGCGAACGATCTCACCAATGGAGGGAGACGCACTACCAATCATCCTGTGTCGGCAGAACCACGGATCGGCTGCCGAGCAGAAGACGCAATATTTCACCAAACTCTCTGAGGAGATCGCCTCTGCGTTGATCTCCATATGCATCGTCGGCCTCCAACGAAAGTGCACCACCTCGTCGATCGAGAAGGTACGACGAAGATGACGATTTACTCCAAGCTGGTCCGTTCACCGAGGAGATCACATTATTTCTAATTCCCCATTCGCTTGAGAAGCCCCCGACCTTTGAGCTGTATGACGAAACAGTAGATCCCAATGAGCACATTGGATGATTCGATACTATCATGAGGTATCGAAATACTAAAGGACCAGTAAAATGCAAGTTGTTCCCCCTTACTCTGTCGAAGATCGCGTTGGCCTGGTTTCAAGGACTAAAGCCGGCCTCCATCGAGTCGTGGGGCAAACTCAGTAGGAAGTTCACCTATCATTTCACCACTTCTCGCCCATAGCCCAGATCGGAAGCAACCCTTGCTGTAATTTGACAGGGTGAAAATGAATCCCTATGAAAATATATCGAGAGGTTCACCCAAGAGGCTATGCTGGCTAGAGGGGTCCGAGAAGACATGAAGATGTACCTCCTCCAGCAAGGGCTGATCAAGAAGAGCTTATTCCATGTCCACATTGGGGTCAATCGCCCACGCGACTACAACGACCTCCTGTGCCGTGCCTAAAGGTTCATCGGCTATGAGGACGAATGCATGATAACAGACCACGGAGAAGTTCCGCAGGCGAAGGGATCAACCCACAAAGAGTCGAAATCGAAAATTAAATTCACCGAATACACACCACTGGACACCTCGCGGGCTCATATCTTGGAAGAGTGTCTACACACCGAATTCAAGGATGCCGGAATCAAACTTCCAAACCGGCTGAAACAAAGGCTGGATACAGACAAAATGAAGTACTGTCGATGGCATCGCAACAGACATAAGACTGAAGATTGTTTACAGTTAAAAGATGTCATCGAGCAATTGATAAGTGGGGTAAGTTACAGAAGTACGCCCGCGATAGTCCGGGCAGGAAAAGGTCGAGGTCCCCCTCAGTGCACCACCACGACGCGTCCACAAGCCGAGACCAGAGGCAAAGGACCGACGACAAAGAAGATCGAAATCAGACCGCGGCGATCGCCATGGTCATCACTGGAGGACCGAACAAACCAGGAGGTTCGTCCATTAAGACCTAAAAATGGAAATATAAGGACATCGCAATGGCTGCCGTGAACTCTAATTACCCTCCTGTCGATAGACCTAAGTCGAGTAGGCCACCCATGGCTTTTTACGACGAAGACCTGATAGGTGGTGAGCCAAACAAAGACATTCCCCTCTTGATTCGGGCAAAGATGGCAAACATCGACGTGAGGAGGATTCTTATCGACCAGGGGAGTTCTGTAGATATCATGTATAGAGGATTATTTAATACTTTGAAGCTATCAAAAGACCTCTTTATCCCTTATGAGGGAATGGACCTGCAGGGTTTCAATGTGACAAAGACACTCCATTAGGATATATTGAATTGATGGTGACATTCGGCACATACCCGAAGTCGAAAACAATCAGGGTGCAGTTCTTGGTCCTCCCTTACGACTACGATTGTAGCTGCATCGTTGGCAGGCCTACTCTGGCTGACCTCGGAGCCGTAACGTCGATAGTCCATTTGAAGATGAGATTCCACATATCCAATGGTGAGATCGTAACCCTACATGGCTACTTAGACGCGACTAGAAGATGCTTCGAGATTAGTCTGAAAAGGACACAGGTTAATAGGATTGGAAAGAGATCGGTCTCTAAAAACGACTCCTCCTCTCACAGCGTAATGTTAACTGATGTCGACCCCCGCTTTGGGACTGAAGACGTCAAGGCTAAGGCTAAGGACTTCGGCGACCCACTTGCTAAAGTCGCGAAGAAAATCGAGAGACCGATCCCAGATGGCGAATCCTCCCATGTTCTGATCGGGAAGGACCCATTTCGAACGAAAAAGGTAGGGGATGATCTCCCCAAAGACCTGAGGGCAAACTTAATCAAATTCCTCCAAAACAATGACGAAATGTTTGCTTGGACAGTAGATGAGATGCCCGGGATATCACCCGAGGTAGCATGTCACAAACTGGCGCTCAACCCATCAGCACGCTGGGTTGTGCAGAGATGACGTCGTCAGTGTCCCAAAAAAGCCCAAGCGGCAAAAAAAGTCGTGGCGGATCTCATCAAGGCAAATTTCATGAAGGAAGCCAAGTATACAACTTGGTTATCAAACGTGGTGCTCGTAAAGAAGTTGAATGAGAGGTGGAGGATGTGTGTCGACTACATCGACCTCAACAAAACTTGCCCTAAAGATGCATACCCGCTGCTGAACATCGACAAGCTCGTCGACAACTCATCTGGATTTTGGTTCCTATCTTTCATGGATGCCTACTCAGGCTAAAACCAGATACCAATGTATGATCCTGACTAAGGGAAGATAGTGTTTACGACCGAAGGTGCCAACTATTGCTATAAAGTCATGCCCTTCGGCTTGAAAAATGCCGGCGCCACATATCAGAGAATGATGAACAAAGTTTTCGAGAAGTAGATCGGTCGGCTACTCGAAGTATATATGGATGACATGATTGTCAAAACTGTCCAGGACGAAAACCATGTCACCCACCTCGCCGAAGTATTTTCTGAACTTCGCAAGCATAACATGCGTTTGAATCCGGATAAGTGCACCTCGGTGTAAGGGCGGGAAAGTTCCTTGGGTTTTACCTAACCGAAAGAGGAATTGAGGCAAATCCGAACAAGTGTCGAGCAATCACCGATATGAAGCAACCGACCTCGAAGAAGGAGATACAATGCTTGACTGGGATGATGGCAGCATTGACCAGGTTTATATCGACTTCGGCTCAACGTGCACTCTCATTCTTCAAGTTGCTCAAGAAAGAGGTCCCTTTCCAGTGGACCCCTGAATGTCAAGAGGCTTTCACTAAATTAAAAGAAATTCTCTCTACCCCACCAATGTTGAGCCGAACTCAGAACGGGGAAACCTTGTACCTCTATTTAGCCGTGACTGAAGACAGGGACGGATCTATGTACATTACATTGGGGGCATTTGACCTCACTAACTTATTTATTTTTTTGTTAATTATTAAATCATTTTATTTTTTTCCCCACAAAATATTAGGTGTTGACCCCACTAAAGAGTAAAAAAAATAGAAATTAAGCTACCATCTTTTAAGTGTTGCCCTATATCTACTCTCTTTTTAAGAGAAACTTTTATCTTTGTCTCTCTATTTCTGCTTCTTAAAATACTCTTTGGTCTGTACTCTGTTTCATTCTCAAAATCCATCAACTCAAACACTCCGCAAAAGCTCTAACTCAACCCTTTTTACTCTTTTCTTTCTTTGTCTCTCAATTTCTGTTGGGTTTTTAATATTTTTATTTTTGTGGTTGTGACAAGAGACTTTGACCACATTTGATTCTAAAACCTTAAGGTGATAGGTTCATGGGTCTAGCATATTATACATTCTTTATTTTATTTGTTATTAGACGAGGTGAGACTATCTCACACTTGGATACTCAACAATTTCAGTTTTCTCTCTTCTTATTCAACATTCGCTCTCCATACTCAACTTCCTATTTTGTTACTGGTTCCTTTCATATTAATCTTTTGTTTTTTTGGTTCTATGATCATTCGTTGCTTGAGTAAGTTTCTTTTGTACCATGTTTCCTATGTGTGCACCATGCGTTTAGTCATTTGCCTAAGTGGGTTAAAAGGGTTACTCGTTGAAGTTAACTTTGATTTTGTTTGTGGCAACTGTAACAGTTGAAAGGAATTTCCCTATAATAAATTTGGTGAAGAATCGAATGTGTAACCTTATGGAAGATGAATTGTTGAATAATCGTTTGGTCACATACATAGAGAAAAATATTTTTAATAGTGCTGAAAATGAAAAAATCATACAACAATTTCAAAATATGAAGACACGTAAAAAAAACAATTATAATTCGTAGATATTGAGGTGTCTTCAATTTTTTGGATATATAATGCTATAGTTTTTGTAATCTCCAATTTTTTGTTTTAATGATAATGATTTTTTATATAAACATTTATAATATATGATTTTGCCCTCATTTATCAAATTTTCTGGATCCGTCCCTGACTGAAGAAGCCATTAGTACCGAAGAAATTCTCTCTACCCCACCAATGTGTCATTGACGACAAACAACGCCGAAGTTTTTGTCTCCCAGCACACATTTCGAAGGAATTCGGGGAGTATGCGATACTCCTAAAGATCCTCGAAGCGGCATCCGAGGAACACGCAGTAGGCCACCTGATCGACCTAGCCAGTCTTTCCAGGGCAGGTCACACCGAAAGAGCATTCACCTATCTTAAGGACCGAGCTCTGTAAGATCGGGGCAGAGGAGGACCGTTCCTTGGTCGGAGTGGACCTTTCGAGAAACCAAGTCGGATCTTACTTCGAAAGAACATTGTCGGATGTTACTCTGAAGAAATGAAAGTCAGATTTTACTCCGAAAAACTAAGTCGAATCCCACTCCGAAGAAACATAATCAGATATCACTCCGAAGAAATAAGCGTCGGATCTAACTCTGAAAGGAAAAACACGACAAACATTGCAAGGAACTTAACTTGAATTAAAGGATCCCCAGAGGTCGATTACAAAAAAACTTCCGAAGAGGTACGATTTTAAAACCTGTGTTCTAAGTGTTTTTAAATCAAAGTTTGCGAAAAGTTTTCAACACAATTCAACCCCCCTTCTTGTGTTCACGTTCAGTTGGTATCAGAGCTCGGCCTCTTGGTTGAGCACTTAACAGTGTTAAGAGTAAAGATCCTACTGTAACATGTCTGCTGAAGGTGGTCATATGAACCATCCTCCTCTATTCAATGGAGAAAAATTTGATTACTGGAAAGATAAGATGAAAGCATTCCTTGAGGCACAAAATCTTGATTTGTGGGATATAGTTGAAAGTGGATACATTTCTCCCGCTAATGCCCTTGGTGTTGCAATACCTAGGGAAAACTGGACTGATGATCAGAAAAAGAGATATCAAACCAATTAGAAGGCTAGATTTATTCTCATCTGTGCTATGACAGAAAGAGAATATGATAAATGTGGTAAGTTTGATACTGCCAAAGAAATATGGGATTCTCTTGTTTTGTCTTATGAGGGTTCTGCCCAAGTAAGAGAAACAAAGGCTAGCATGATGGTTCGCCAGTATGAGCTATTCAAAATGGTAGATGGAGAAAACATTGAAACTATGTTTGGAAGGTTCCAAACACTTGTTCATGGGTTGCAAGCCCTTGGAAAAAGTTATACTACACCTGACCATGTGAGAAAGATCTTGAGAAGTTTGACTAAGCAGTGGAGACCCAAAGTCACTGCTATTCAAGAAGCAAAAGATCTAAATGTCCTTCGGCTTGAAGATCTTATGAGTTCTTTGAAAGCTCATGAACTTGAGCTAAATGAAGAAGAACCTACCAAGAAGAGTAAGTCTATTGCTTTAAAAGTTAATCAACATAAACCTAGTACTTCTAAAGCTTTTCAGGCTGAAGAAGAAGAATCAGATGATGAAGCTTCAGAAGGAGATTATGATGGACCAGACGATGAGCTAGCTTTCATATCTAAGAAGATCCAGAGAATGTGGAAGAAGAGAAACTTCAGAAAGAGGTTTCAGAAGAAAGATACAAAGGACAAGAAGGAAAGCAAAGACAAGGACAAAGCCCAAGTCATTTGCTATGAATGTAAGAAGCCTGGACATTTCAAGTCCGAGTGTCCTAATCTTAAGGAAAAGTCCACAAGAAGCTCCTTCAAGAAAAAGAAGAAAGGTCTCATGGCATCATGGGAAGATCTTGACTTATCCTCCTCTGAGGAAGATAAAGAAGAAGAAGCTCACATTGCCCTCATGGCAGACACTGATCTTGATTTAGAAGAAGAAGTTGAAGAGGTAATAATATATGACTCTTATTCTGAACTTCAACTTGTATTTGATGATCTGTTAAAGGATTTTGCCACTCTCTCTATTGAGTATAAGAATTTGAAAAAGAAATTTTCAAAACTATCACAAGATTTTCATTCTTTACACAATGAAAACTCTGTACTCAATAAAGAGAACCGTAGAAATCGAAAATCAGCGTCGGTGGATAACCAACACTGGAAGCCAACAAGCAACGGTCGAGAGCTCTCAAGTTAAAAGCTCTGTAGTTACAGGCAATCCTAACTGCAAATCAAATGACTATGAACATGCATTTCAAAAGTTTCTTGCAGAGAGTGTAACTCGAAGCAAGCAAGCTTCTATGATTTGGGATGTCAGTAAAACGACAACTCATGGTCTTGGTTATATATCAGATGAACCTCTTTTAGAAAATGATTCAGCATCTGATAAATCCAATAATCATAGTAAATGCTTGCATTGTACTTACTGCAATAAATTTGGTCATTTGAAAAGTGTGTGTCTGTGTTTACAACTAAGAAGGACAAGTATCCTTCAAGAACTAACAAGAAAGGACCCAAAGAGATATGGGTACTTAAAGATAAAATAGTCTATGTTGCAGACTTGCTTAGCAACAAAGTCAACACACCTATCTTGGTACTTAGACAGTGGATGCTCGCGTCACATGACGGGAGAAAAGCATATGTTCCAAGAACTAAGACCTAGAGAAGCTGGATTCGTTGGTTTCGGAGGAAACCAGAAAGGTAAAATAGTTGGAATTGGTCGCATAGGTAAAGGCTCTCTTCCTTCTATTGATAATGTTTTATATGTTGAAGGACTGAAACATAATCTATTGAGCATAAGTCAATTATGTGACAATGGTTATAATGTTGTCTTTACAGAAAATGGATGTTCAGTAAAAAGCAAAAATGATGGATCTATATTCTTTACAGCAAAGAGGAAACAAAACATTTATAAAGTTGATCTTTCTGAACTTGCAAAACAAGATGTCAAGTGTCTTATGTCTGTTGAAGATGAGCAATGGATTTGGCACAAAAGATTGGGTCATGCCAATTTGAGGTTAATCTCAAAATTAAACAAGCACAATCTTGTTAGAGGCTTACCAAATCTTAAGTTCCAATCTAATGCCATGTGTGAGGCTTGTCAAAGAGGAAAACAAGTCGAAACTTCCTTTCATTTAAAAAATGTTGTTTCAACCTCGAGACCACTTGAACTTTTACATCTTGATCTTTTTGGTCCCACAAGGACAACCTCTTTAACTGGAAAGAATTATGGATTAGTCATTGTTGATGATTTTACTAGATGGACATGGGTTAAATTCCTTACCCACAAGGATGAGTCTTTTAAGGTATTTACTATTTTCTGCAAATCAGTTCAAAATGAAAAAGGCATCTGTATTTCTTCTATTAGAAGTGATCATGGGGGAGAATTTGAAAATGAAAACTTTCAAAAATTTTGTGAAGAAAATGGCATCTCCCACAATTTCTCCTCTCCTAGAACACCTCAACAAAATGGTGTTGTAGAAAGGAAAAATAGGTCCCTCCAGGAAATGGCCAGGACCATGATCAATGAAGCTGATATTGCGAAACATTTTTGGGCAGAAGCAGTAAACACAGCCTGTTATATTCAAAATAGAATTCTTATAAGACCTATTTTGAATAAGACTCCTTATAAATTGTGGAAAGGTAGAAAACCAAACATTTCTTACTTTCATCCTTTTGGTTGTATTTGTTATATTTTGAATACTAAAGATCAGCTTGGTAAGTTTGATTCCAAGGCTGACAAAGGAATCTTTTTGGGATACTCTGAAAGATCTAAAGCTTTTAGAATATACAACAAAGAAACTTTGACAGTTGAAGAATCTATTCATGTCAAGTTTGATGATAAGAAGCCTGACATTGCTATGTCAGAGCTAGATGAGTTATTTTCAGAATTAAACCTCGGTGACAAGTCAGACGGTGAACGTGCACTTCATCATCCGGTGGTGACAAGACGAAGAATTCTACTCAAGCAGAAGCTGAAGCAAGAAAAAGCTGGAAGTACAAAACCAATCATCCAAAAGATCAAATCATAGGAGAACCTGGTGATAAAGTACGAACCAGATCCTCTTTCAAGGAGCATGCTGATTTTGCACTTCTCTCTGAAATGGAACCTAAAACGATTGATCAAGCATTGGAAGATGAAAGGTGGATTCTATCAATGCAAGATGAGCTAAATCAGTTCCAAAGAAATGATGTATGGAAGCTAGTCACTCTACCAGAAGATAAGCAAGCTATTGGTACTAAATGGGTATTTAGAAATAAGCTTGATGAAGATGGTAAAGTTGTGAGAAATAAAACAAGGTTAGTTGCTCAAGGTTACTCACAAGAAGAAGGTATTGATTTCACTGAAACTTTTGCACTTGTTGCAAGACCAGAAGCTATTCGCATTTTACTTTCATTTGCAGCACATCATGAGATAACACTATATCAAATGGATGTGAAAAGTGCTTTTCTAAATGGTTTTATAACTGAGGAAGTTTATGTTAAACAACCTCCTGGTTTTGAAGATATTGAATTTCCAGAACATGTTTTTAAACTTAAAAAGGCTCTATATGGTCTTAAGCAAGCTCCCAGAGCATGGTATGATAGACTAAGTTCCTTTTTAATGGAAAATGGATTTACAAGAGGTTTAGTTGACACTACTCTTTTCAGAAAATCCTCTAACAAGCATTTAATACTTGTTCAAATCTATGTTGATGATATCATTTTTGGAGCCACTAATGAAAGCCTTTGCAAAGAATTTTCTAAGCTTATGCAGGCTGAATTTGAGATGAGCATGATGGGAGAATTAAAGTTTTTCCTTGGAATACAAATCAAGCAATGCAGTGATGGTATCTATATACATCAAAGCAAATATATCAAAGAATTATTGAAGAAATTCAAGATCTTTGGATTGCAAGCCTATGTGTACACCTATGCATCCTACACACTCTTAATAAAGATGAAATTGGTAAGAAGGTAGATCGAGAAAATGTACAGAGGTATGATTGGATCTCTACTTTATCTTACGGCTTCAAGACTGACATTATGTTCGTCACTGCTGTGTGCTAGATTTCAATCGGATCCTGAGAATCACACCTAAGTCTTTGTTAAAAGAATATTGAGATATTTGCAAGGAACTACTAATCTTGGTTTGCTTTATAAGAAATCAAAAGATTACAAATTAGTAGGTTTCGTGATCTTGACTTTCTTTGGAGACCGAATTGAAAGAAAAAGCACAAGTGGTAGCTGCCAATTCCTTGGAGCAAATCTTGTATCTTGGTCAAGCAAAAGGCAAAGCACAATTGCACTCTCAACAGCAGAAGCTGAGTATATTTCAGCAGCAAGTTGCAGCTCTCAACTTCTGTGGATGAAATATCAACTTGAAGATTACCTGATAAAAGAGAGTAACATTCCTGTCTTTTGTGACAATACTTCTACAATCTGTCTTACTAAAAATCCCATATTGCATTCACGAGCCAAGCACATTGAGATTAAGCATCATTTTATAAGAGACTATGTTCAGAAGGGTATTCTAGAAATAAAATTTGTAGACACTGATCATCAGTGGGCTGACATATTTACAAAACCCCTTGCTGAAGATAGATTCAATTTTATAAGAAGAAATTTAAACTTTCATCTTATAGAAGAATGATTAATCTCAGCGTCTGAAAATAAACAAAATCTCAGCATCTGATATGACATAAAGCATGTATGTGTATAAGCATCTTATTTGTCATATGCATCATAACTCATCGTCTGGTGAATCGGTTGCGTGCGTCCGAGCACACCCACACGTGTCACACGTGTTAAGGACTTAAGCGTCTCATCATATCTACTGAGTCATAATTGTTTATGTCTTTCAATAAAATCTTTTTTTTGATTTTACTTTTCTTTTGGCGTCTGCATTTAATGAAAAGGCAAATCTTTATTTTCTTTTCTTTTTGATTTAATTTTTTATGTGGAAATACGAAGCAATATTTTGAAAAAAGGACTGTACCATTCTCTATTAACTTTCCCACTACTCCACATTTTTCGCTCCATCACTTCACTCTGCGTTTTTTGCAAAACCGTGCTCTTTCTTTTTATCTCTCTCTCTCTCTCTGTGTGTTTTCGAAACCTAAAACCTCCATCACCTTCTCTTCAATTGCTACAATGGCCGACAGAAAGGTTGGACAATACACTGCTGCCTTCGATGTCTTCTCTGAGGCAAAACTTTTGAATGAGAACCGGGTTGATTTCAGAACTTCAAGCTATACGGTTTTGATTTTGAGGAAGGTCTTGAGAAATTGGGCTGGAAAAACTATTTCATCTGGGAACCAGTTGATGTACTGAGCTACGCTATTAAGGAATTCTGGGGAAGTGCATACTTACTTCCGGGGGAAATCATAGAAGGTCACATCAGAGGATTCAAACTACGCTTCACTATCAACTCTATTGCTCATACAATCAAGTGTCCGTGTAAAGGAATCAGTTACCATGCAAACTGGGCTGATGCTTACAAAGGACTTGAAAAAGTCAATGAAGCTCTGTTTGAGAACTACCGTGAACTGAAGAAGAAGAACATCACTCCCACGGCTAAAGACTTGAAAAGCCACTACCGAGTACTGCACAAAATCATCGCCAAGAGCGTGATTCTGAAGGCTGGCTCAAGCGACATAGTGAACTACGAGCAAAAGTTCATTTTGAGGAACTACATGGATGGGAAGAAAATCAATCTGCCAAGGTTGATTATCATCAATCTGATAAATGCCCTTCTCTTCTCAAGGAAGAATGTTGATAAGAAGAATATCGTCAAGATAATCCCATATGGAGTTCTTCTCTGCATTATGATGATCAAAGACGTCATTGTAAGGAAGCTGACTGGCTCCATCAACACAGAGGAAAAGGAAAAATACTTTGGTGTTGGTGCTGTTGTTCGTCTAGAAGTTTTTGGAGTCAACAGTTTGGTCAGGATGCAGCTTATTACAGGCTCCATGATCAAGATGGTGAAAATAGAGCAACAGGAAGGAGAAACTGAAAAGAAAACCACCAGAAGCTCAATGACTGGTGTGAAAAGACCTGCCGAGTCTCCTTCAAGGGAGACCAGAAGAACAAAGCAGAAGGTGGCACCCGCACCTACTGTTGAAGAACCAGAAGATGAGGATAGAATTCCCATCAGAAAGGTCTTGGAGAAACAGTTTAGACCAGCAGCTGAAAAGGATGCTTCAGCGTCCGGTCAAGGGAAGCAAATCCCTCCTCCTCCTCCTCCTCCTACTGTTGTTGTCACCAGAGGGTCGAAAAGAAGGTTGGTCAAGTCATCAGAAGTTAACCCAAAGGTACTTGATTTTACTGCTGATGAATCAGTATCTGTGTTTGATGTTCATGATGTTATTCCTGCACCACCTTTGTCTGTTTCACAACCACAAACACAAACCAGGAAAACCAGAATGAGCCTCCAACAAACCTCAACCCTCTCTAAACCTACCCAACCATCATCCACTACACTCAACCTTGACCTACCACAAAATTCTTCAAATACTTCACTTACCACATATATTTCCAAACTTCACTCTCATCCCTTTAATCTATTATTCAAAATACCTCCCATTAATCCCTTCAAACCCTACACACCTAAAACCTACAAAATCACCAAAACCACTCCCACCTTACTCACCATTACCCATAAACCTACAGACGCTGGTGGAAGGAAGAATGTCTCATATAAACCATGGTTTGTTAAGTATGAGATATATCATAGCATCTACAATCGTCCCTCCACATGGCATTTGAAAACCTTCACTTCTGGAGCTGCCAGATTGGAGATTGCCTCTCCGATAAGTGCTACCTTCAAGGATGGAGAAGACCACTTTCAGATGTCATTTAAAGGAAGATTGAGACCAGCATCTGGTAGCAGAGCAATTCCCTTCTCTGTTGATCTTCCTAGCTCCCTACCACAAACTGAACCGCTCACATTGGAAGAATGCGGAAGGTGGATCACAGATGAAGAAGCTGCCTTCATGGCACACTGTCTTGAGATGAAGAAGATTGAAATGTCCAGACGATGAGGATCCTTCTTACAGACGGTAAAGATTGTACCAGACAGACAAAGGTGGCTACCTTGGTCTATCTCTGCGAAAAGGAAAGAACCTGCTCCGGGCAAGCAGCCATTCAGCAAGATCGGGCTCAAGGAGTATGAGAAGGCTCCCAAAAAGTACAACCTTAAGGAATTCTCTAAGCTTCCGATTGCCAAGATCTCTGAGGATCATGCCAGAAGGTTTTACCTGAATTCTCTGAAGGAAGATGAATGGAGAATCGCTCCTCAAACCGCCGCAATGCCGAAGGCCACTATTCCAACAGTGGCACAATCGCCAGAATTAATCGACATCAATCTTGGAACAGTCTACTTGATGATATGTTCGGATGCTCGATGTCGTGCCTTTTGACCGCATGAAGATATATGTCCAATGGGCTGCTGTGACCAAGCACTTCGACATTGGATTTACTTGGAGTCAATGGTCTGAGTCTTGGAAAGACAAAGCCATGTTACCATGCCTCGTCCCCCTAGTGCTAGAAGAAGATGACAGGGAAAATCTGCGAAGAATATACCTGGCAGAAAATGAAGCACTCTCTTTCGCTTGTGAAGCATTAAGTGTCTTTATCAGAAGTATATGGGGAGAAGAAGCTGGAAATAAGTTTGATGCTTTCACTGCTGATGTAGTTCTACACAGAGAAATCATCTTCATGGATTTGCTGTATCCAGAAGATGTGAAGTATAAATGGGAAATTCAAATAGAATCTGAGCTCAGAAAATTTGGAAATTTCATCAAATGGTTTATACCAAATGATGCATTTTTTCTAAGAGCTCAACGGAAGAAGGAATTGAGACTGACGCTATCCAATTGGGTGCTAGCAGAGCATCAGAAGATGAAACCTGCACCCGTACCAGAAGTTGGACCTTCTACTTCTACTCCTGCAGTTGAGATGGTCACTATTCCCAAAGCAGAGTTTGAAGAAATGAAGGCCACAAACATGAAAGTCACTCAGCTGGAGACTGCTCTGAAATTACTATATGAACGTCTCAACATCCCTCCACTACCTCTTCCAAACCCTTGAATTTATTTATTTTTGTGTGATATAAACTATTTCTTTGTTTTGTTGATACACTTATATATATACACTAATTTTGCTCTGATTATCTGTTAATATATACCTACATCTGACTTATATTCAAATTTTTCTAAGTCTTATTTTGACTATGATGTGTTTTTCACTCTTTTTGTCTGATGACAAAAGGGGGAGTAAAAGAAAGGTATGATGAACACGTGAAAATCTGACTAACTCACCGTATGATGTTCACACTCCGATGGATACGCTGGAACTGAAGTATCATGCATAGCATTTCATACATAGCATTTGTGTGGTTATTTATTAATGCGCTAATATTCATTGATCTAGTGCTCTTATAATGATCAATAAATTTGGTACAATTTGATTAAATCAATCTTTTTTTTTGATCAGCATCTGATCTTACTCTGATACATCTACGTATTTTTTTTGCGATCACTTAATTGAATTTGTTTATCAACTATCGCCTTAATACTAGAATTATCTTATATATCAAAATTGTTAAATTCAGGGGGAGACCCTTGATGTCATTTTGAAACTAAATTGTTCATCAACCATAGATATTTGTCATCATCAAAAAGGGGGAGATTGTTGGAACCTAAACGATTGAGAAGTTTAGACTCTCATTAATTTTGATGATAACAAAATATTCACAAGAGAACAATTTATGTTTTAACAATTCTTGAAGTGTGCAGATACTAATATTACATATATTTCTAAGCCACTTAAACAAGAAGGAAGAAGCTCTCAAGAGAAGGATACACTCCATGTGTCAGCATCCGGCTCATCCTAGTATACTGTCCTCGTGAGCGTCTGGAATTATCTTTTTGTGACACTAGTCTTATCCATTTGCTATGAGCGTCCGATCTTCCGTTCTGAGCAAGCGTCTGAACTTCATTATAAATCACGTGTTGGTCACGTTGTTGCTCTTCCTCTCAGAAGTTTCTGGAACGGATTTCGAATTTGATCTTATGCGCTAAATTTGTTGTACGAGGTATCAAAGGTGACACCTTTAGCTAAACGACAAAAATCGTACAAGCAATTGTGAAAAGCAAGGTAGTACGAAAACGGTAATGTGTACTACTGAGATATTCTCTGGAAAGGAAGAAAGAGACAGCTTTTTGAAATTATCTCACTCAATGGAAAGGAGCCATTTTCTTTATGGTAATATCCTTTAGAACTCCTATAAATACCCCAAGGTATCCATTGAAGAAACAAATGAAACTCTACAAGAGAATATTGCTTCATTTCGAGAACAAGCACTGTTGCTATACACTACAAAGAGTCAATACTCAAAGCACCGCTTCGTGAGCAATCAAGTTTCGAGCCAAATCTACGGACTACAAGAATCAACTCGGCGTCAGACACTTTCTTTTAGAAAGCATTTCTATATTGAGCTTAATTTTTATCCTCTCTGTGAGAGTTATTTATACTTGTATTCAACTTACTTGTAAAAGTTGTTTTGGCCTAGTTAAAATTTGTTCCCTCAAAGGCTCGAATGTCTTGAGTCGTTTTGAGAAGTTGAGAGTATTGTCAAGGTTGTGATGAGAGAATACTCTTAAGGTTTTGTAATCAGTTGATTATAGTGGAAAATCCTTCAGGAACGAAGGGACTAGACGTAGCTACCAGTTTGGTAGTGAACTAGTATAAATCTCTGTGTCTCTTGCTTTACTGCTTTCTATTTATCTTTATCTTGCTCTGTTAAAAACAAGTTTTCTGGCTGCTTTTCCAGCGTCCGGTTTATTTCCAGCGTCCGTTTAACAAACTGTTTTGAAAAACCTGTGTTCTAAGTGTTTTTAAATCAAAGTTTACGAAAAGTTTTCAACACAATTCAACCCCCCTTCTTGTGTTCACGTTCAGAAAGGGGCAGAACCACGAAGAAGAACGCAAAATTGCAGAAAGGAGAAGAAGAAATTCCTTGCTCTCCAAAGACGAGAAATTCAAAGAAGGGAGGAGTGGCAAAAATGTCAAATAAAACTCCCCCTCCAGTATTTATAGAGAAAGGCAATGATTACACTGCATTAATGGGTGTGCTAAACTAGGCATCACCTCGATCTAATAACTGACGTGTCGCACGCCAGCGAAACGAGGCCGCCTTTTTCAGTTTTGAAACGATTGACGTGACGCGTCGATTAGGGTTTCTGACATAGAACACCCTGGAAACCGTCATCAGGAAACGACGCGTGTCGCATACGGCAATGACCTATCCAAAGTCGAACTTCGAAATGTATGTCGAAGTAACACTAAGCGATTCAACCTTAAGTCATTCTTCTACGGTTTGATTCGAAATCTCACTTCGACAAACACCTGGAGTCACACTTTCATGGTTTGGATCAAAGTCACACTTCGACAGCACCCGAATCACTACAAGAAAATAGCAATTACCGACGGCCCCGACTCCGTCGGTAATATTAAAATTACCGACAACCAAACTGTCGATAATGTGCCAGAAAAAAATCTACGTACGAAATTATTTTTTTGTTAGGCTTAGCTGTCGGTAAAGAATTTTTTTAATTCGAATTTATTTTTTAAATTTACTGACGACCTGGCCGTCGATATCAATGCTGAAGACGGGATTTAATTTTTTTGTATATTACTGACGGCTTAGCCGTCGGTTAGCACATCGTGGGTAAAATTTTTTTGTTTCCCCATTTAATTTTGTGGACGGTGGACCGTACCGACGGTGCCCTTTTAGATTTAACATTATCTCTCCTTCTCATTCTCAAAAAACACTTTCTCTCTGATTCTCAAAGCCCTTCCCTTCGAACGCTTCGTCGCCGCCGTCCTCTCTCCCCTTATTGATTCCCAACTCATCGCCATTGAAGGCATCGTCCGTCGCTCCTCCACCACCAATAATAAACACCGTATCCTTTTCCAGGTTCACGTCTATGCTCATTTCTCCTCTTTCGACGCTTTCTCTCATTCCCCTTTACACTTCATTTCCCACTCCGAACCCTCTTTCACCCTCTCCCACTCCATCGCTGTTAAAGAAACCAACGCCAACATCGCCACTCACCACTCAGTGTTCTCAAAATTTTTATTCGAACCAGACGCTGCCCCCCGCTCCCTCGCCACTCCTTCTCTCTGGTCGGCGTCATTTCCCTCTGTTCTCTCTGTCTCTCGACCAGAACGGGATCGGCTCCCTCCATTCTCTATTCTCTGTTCTCTCCGGTGGCCTCCCTCCCTCTCTCCGTTGCGTCCTCTTCCGCCGGCCGTCGCTCACTGTTGGTGAGTCATTACTTATTGTTTTGTTTTAGTGACTTCGTTAATTGCCTAGAAGAATTTGATTTATTGTGGACTACTGTTCTTTGGTATTTTGGTTTCTCGTTTTATTTGAACTATTGATTTGCTCAACAATGCATTTCAGAGATGAAATTTGAAATATAGGTTTAGTTTTGTTTTCTTTCTGGCATTTTGTGAAATCTTTGCTTCTTACTGATGTTTCTGAAGTGGGGAGAGGGTGTGAGGGAGGGAGGTATTGAGTAAAGGTGTAGAAAGAGTTTGATCTAGTAGTGAAAGTGAAGAAGAATTTTGCATGAAGTTTGTTTGTGTATGCCTGTAAAGTGATCAGATAAAATTCCTTAAAGCATTTTGCTTATGGTATTTTTAGGGGTTTCTTCATAAAGTAGTTTTTGTAAATGCATAGTCTTAAATTTTCACTTTTATGGATGGTTCTGGTGTTGTCCAGGCTTGAACAGGATTTTAACTTTTAAGGGGTATGAAAAATTGAACGAAAATAAAAACAAAAACTCTAGGGTTTATAGAAATTGTTACCCTACACACCATAACAGGGGTGTAACGGTGGAAATTTACATTGACTTTATGGTTGCTAGTAGTTTGATATATATTTTGTAAGTTTCCAAATTTGTTAGTTGCTTAACTTTCACCCAGTGTTTAAAAAAAATTAACACTGCTACTTCATATTGTTGATTTGTATACAGATTAGGTCAAGAATCGGTTCATTGAGAAATATATTGATTAGGCTTGAGAAGGAACAACAATGGCGTAGGGTTATTCAGGTACCACTGGTGCTTACTTTCTTTTTTTTCTTCTCATCATCATGCATTATCCTTGTCAAAGTAAAGCATGTCCAATAACGAAAATGAATAAAAGATTGGGGAATGTAGGCATTTTAACTGGAGAAATGTCAGAGACAGACTGCGGCTAATTTGTAATTTCCACTTTGAATGTGGTTGCATTGCAAATGAAATGGAATTGGATAATATAGCCTTATAATTGGCCTCTATACTTTTATCACCAATTCTAGTAAGTCAAATTGCCCTTCAAATTGGATTAATGTATGTGATTGAAGTAAATCAGACTTAATACAATTACTAAAGGGCACATGACTCTTAAAAAAATGACAAATATTTAATGAATCTATTCTGGTGATTGAACTGCTTGTTGGCAAACAAGTGAATTTCCAATATCAGGCGATTTAGCATTTGACAAAATACATTTCTTTGCATATATTATATAATTCTACTTCTATTGGTTGGCTAGTTATTGTTTAATACATTTGAAAATACATGATATCATGCCAGGGAGTTTATCAATTTTGTATTATTTATCTGAATAGCCTGCTACTTTTTTTGTTTGTACAAGTTTTTTATAGTTTAATCTCTATGCAGAAGTTGGCTGATTTTATTCCTTCTTTCTTTTGCTGATGAAGTTTTATTTTTATAGTTTTTCCTTGCCATGTATTGATTTTGGCCTGATCTATTTGCATGTTAGTTTTAGAATGTATTGTAGTTTTGTGTGCATAAAGATGTCTGGGTAAAAATAAAACCGTTTGTTGATCAATTTGTGATGTTGCTGTAAAAGGGCATTCTACTGCAATCGAATAAATGGTTGCAAGTTTTTCATTTCATGTTTACTTTCTATACTTAAGATATGTTGAGTTATACATTGTTAGCCACAAATATGCTAACTTGATACCTTTTTCAATGTGCAAATTGATGCTTTTATCATTAGCATCTTTTGAACACAAGGATTTGAAGTATATTTTTGTTTATGCAGAGTTTGGCTTGTAGTAAGACATTTCATTTGCTTAACTTGGGTACTTCTTGTGCTTAATTGGGTTCCCTGTTCTTTCAAATTTCATTTTGTATTAGAAAAATAATTAAGCAAAATTGGTCTCTGTTCTTTTAAGACATTCCTATTCTTTTGCTTTTTTTATTGTTGGTTATTGTTGAAGTTATTGACCTCATATATTTCTGTTTCAGCCAAGGAAGCTCTCTTTTTGCATTTCAGAATTCACAAAAGGTTAGGCGATTCTTAAACCCTATGTTGGACGTGACTGAATGTTGTTGAATGTTATATGTAGCTTAGATACATGATTGGTTTGTTGGGAATTTTTTTTTTGTTATTTGATTATAGGTGAAGTAGACTCCTGTAGACTCTTCATCTTGCTTTACCATGTTTTCACGTTTCTCTATGTTGCAATATGTTGCTTTCATGATTATCTATTATGAAACAGATTTAGAAATGATTTAGTGAATTGACGAATCTTCAATATGTATGTAAATGAGGAGTACTCCTTCAAAATTTATTTCCATATTTCTGAGGTGGGAGGTTGCTTTTGCCTTAGTCTGGCTTTTTGATTTTTGGTTGTATTTAACAGTATAATTTCCTTATGTATGCTTCCAATCAAACTCAAGGATTTGTTTATGATCACCAAAGTTTGTTGATTTTACAATTTCTCCCTGCACAAGTGCAATTTTTGATGTTTGAGTAATCATATCACGTACTCTCATTTTAATCCTCCTTGATTTGACCATTGGGAATATATTGGGGTCTAGAATTAGTAATTTATTTATGAAGTAGATTGTATTGTTTTTTTTTTGCAGTAATTGGCAGTTTAGTTCACACTTATTTGTATTCTCATTTAGATCTTAATTAGGAATACTATCTATCATACGGTCTTTGTATTACAAACTGTTCTGTGACTTTATTTAGAGGTGAGAGATTGATCTGTTTCCATGCATGGCATGTCCACCGTCTGGTGGTACTAATACAAAGTGGCTTTTGGTTGTCCCTCTCCTCTAATACTATTTGTCACAATTTTGTCATGTATTTGTTAGTTTTGATAATACCCTTACCCAAGACAGGGCAAATATCACTGCAATAACATTAATTCAGCATGCAGGGTTGGTTGTTATGAATGGTTTTGATTTTTGGTTTTATGTCTTCTTATTTCGCAAGGGTTAAAGAAAACAAAGGTAGTTTGAGAATGCATCTTTAGTTAATGTTGATATTGTGTTTATAACTTATTTATAGGTTCATCCCGGGTAAAGTAGCCTCTAAGGCCATCACCGCGGTTATTGAATCATAGTTTCGGGAAGCATATCATACTTGGGGAGAGATTCCAGAAGAGACAGTGAAGAAATGGTTTGAGAAATTTGAAGTAAGATTATGTTACTCTTCTTATTTCAGGGTTTTCGTTATTGTGTGTTGATATTAATAATTAATATTGATCTTATTTGTAATACGATATTGTAGGAGCATGTTTTGTGGGATCGTAAAGACCGTTATCTGGTTGAGAAGCTCTTCAAGACCAAAGGCTCAAAGCGTCTTTCTGAGATGCTTATGGAGGTGAGGAAGAATGATAAACGCCCAACCTGGATAGGCGAGGGGGCTTATACAGAACTTAATGCCAAGTGGAAGGATCCAGAATATAAGGAGAAATGCACCAAGGCCAAGCAGAACCGTGCTTCTTCTAAGGACTTGACTTTTTTTATTGACTTGTTTTGACATTTTGGATTTGTGGGTTTTGACATTATGGATTTGTGGTTTTTTACATTATGGATTGTTATTGACTTGCTTATGACTTGTTTTCAATTGTTTTGTTCGTTTGGATTTGTTGTTTTAATGATTAAAAATGTATGTTGATAGCTTTTTTGTTAATGTATGTT
The DNA here is from genome assembly GCA_037113605.1 of Calophaca sinica. NCBI lineage: Eukaryota > Viridiplantae > Streptophyta > Magnoliopsida > Fabales > Fabaceae > Calophaca > Calophaca sinica. Next base: position 17,601,323 of record CM073737.1, read on the forward strand.
GATGGCCATTGAAGCCTTTGGTGTTGTTGCATTCATATAGTAGGAACTGTAAAAATTTTGGGTTACTTAGAAACAAAAATTTCCTAATTTTTTTTTTGACATTACCGACAGCCAAACGTCGAAAATTGGACGAAAATTTTCAATTTTTTGTTAGCATTACCAACGGCTTAACCGTTTGTAACGTATCAACGGTTTAGCCGTCCGTAAATTACTGACGGCCAAGCCGTCGCAAATGTTATCTTGATTTTCCAATTTTTTTGGCAAGAATTACTGACGGCTAAGCCGTCGCAAAAGCGATGATTTTTTCAATTTTTTTTGTGAGAGTTACTGACGGTATAGCTGTCAGAAACTCCGGAATAGCCATGGCGGCGCATTAGCCGTCGATAACTCTCACAAAAAATTGACAAAGTTCCACCAAATTAGCGACGGCCGCATAAATTTTTTTGAAGACCGACGGCTTCAAATGGTCGTCGGTAACAAATTTCCCACGAACCATTAACCGACGACCCCGAGGCCGTCGGTAAGACGTCGGTAATCCCGATTTACCGACGAATTTTGTGAGTTACCGACGGAAAATGGCCGTCGGTTACAGCGGAAATTCTTGTAGTGAATTCAGACTTCGACAAATACAGTCACTTGCTGATGCAATTTGAAGGCACCGTCCATTTAACCAAAGCCATACTTCAGCTATATGGAAAAGGTCATACTTCTACAACTATCGTCTGTGCAACGACTTGACGACCCACTTGAATTAATCATGATCCGAACAACACACCACTTAAGTCGAACTCCTCCAACATCGGACATCGACTTGGGGGCAACTATTCCGGACTGGGCCAAAGCCCATTCCTCCTAAAACCACCTTCGTGGCCCAACTCCACAGGCTGATCGTGGCCGACCAGTGGCTACCGATCTGGTATGTCAGTCACATTAACGGTCCCTTGATTCGCGTTGGTTTTGCGCCACCAATCTAGGACTGTCAATCTGATCAACGGACTGAAGCTCACGGTAAGGAATTCCCTTCCTAATTACCATCCATCCAGATCAAACCCTAAACAGAATCATATAAAAGGAGGGCCCAAAAAGGTATAATTTACGTTTTCATTACACCACACTGACCTCATCAGGATTATAATGACTTGAGCGTCGGAGTGCCTTTGCAGGTACCCCACCACCGTTCTTTGTCGTCATCAGCCACAGCTCGCAGCGGACTCAGCTACTCCGGCCATCACTTCGTTCCTTGCTCGGAACAACTGCTATCCCTGATGGACTCCCAAGCGATACCCATTTAAGGTTCCTCAGTTATCTCAACCTTCACTCCTGCAAAAATATAAGCGAGTTCTTCGTGACATCAAAGACTATGATAGAACTGGATTTTATTGTGTTTTCATTTTATTTTTTATTTTCTTTCCCTATGTTTCTCCATTGTTATTGGCTGTAGAAGATTACCCAACTCTATTTTATCGCAGCCTTCATTATTGGCTGTAGAAGATTACACGTTCTACTTCATCTGAATAGATAGTGGTAATGCTCAGAAATCCAAAGATGTTTCTATTCATGTATTCTGTTTTTCTTTCTGGGTTTTCTACTAATTCTTTTCCATATACGTTTCTTTGTTTCTTTACCAAGCTCATAGTAACAATCAAACCTGGCATGTATAAATTCTTTATTGTAGTGCAATTTCTGATACCTGCATGGTTATGGGAGGATGGTTAGCATGTTCACATCGAGAATCTGCTCTTAGTGATGTCCTTCCATATTATGAAGTGTTTGTTGCTTTTTCGTTGTGTTCATTTCGTATTTTTGGTTCACTACAACCCCTGGTATTATTTTATTTATTTTTGGTGTACTTTTTGATAGTATTAATGACTTTATAGTGTGTTTATGCTTAAGTCAAGTTGGGAAAATGGATAATATTTGAATATGCTGAATTCCTTACCTCTTTCAATGCAAAATTCAAGTTCATTAGGAGAATTTTATTGCTAGCTGCCTCTAAATTCACCATCTAGAACTGGCAAGATTATGTAATCTTCCTTGGATGATTGGGAATCTGCCTGAATATGGAAACAAAGAGATAAAAAATGGGAGTCGCATCAGAGTTCAGACATGAGCCTTTCTTCACTTGCAATGGCACCCGTGCCGGAAACCACTCCGCCAGCAAAATTGCAGAAAGTGCTCCACCAGAAATCGCAGAAACCCGCCATACTTCAAAATTTCTCGTTGCCGTTCTTGAACTTGGGGAACCAACAACACCATCACAGGTGCACAAACGCAGTCGTCGAGCTTTTGACATCAAGGATCGACGTTCTCTGCTTTCTAACTTAGATGTTGGTGTCTGTGGCGGAACATAAAAGGATCTAAATGACCCACTCTACCTTTTTCCTCATGTTGGTGGTTCTTCATGTGCAAAATCTCAATGACCCTGTTAGAACAGCAACAGTATAGAAGAAATAAGGAAACAAAAAACGCAAAAGGGACACGATATTTGGTCACGCTGTTCGGCCAATGGTTGCCTACGTCAGCGACTACAGAGCAGCTGTAGTTCCATTTTATTTCTCAGTGAAGATTAAGGTTCAATGTTACCAGCAGTATATATAATATTACGCAATAGATTACAACAATATCCCTGAACCGTACCTTTTTGATATTGCATCATATGAGCCATACTCAACAATCTCCACCTTGGCGAATATCAAACCCCTATGATGATTCACTGCATGACGATCACATCCTTGGTACTGCGGGGTAGAGCTCCTGCTTGATCACTAAGTAATGTGTAACAAGTCCAAGCAATGCTTGAGCTTGTCACTGGTGACTGGCTTGGTCAACATGTCAGTTGCATTCTTTGAAGTATGAACCTTCTCAAGTAGTATCTGTCCAGATGCAAGTAGCTCTCTGATCTTGTGAAATCTCACATCAATATGCTTGGTTCTGGCGTGATACACCTGATTCTTTGCCAAGTAAATGGTGCTCTGACTATCACAATGCAATCGAACTCCACCTTGCTCAACACCCAATTCCTTCACTAATCCTGTAAGCCATAAGGCTTCTTTTGCAGCTTCTGCTACTGCCATGTACTCTGCTTCAGTTATCGACATGGCCACTATGGGTTGAACTGATGACTTCCAACAAATGGGTCCACCTGCAAGAGTATAGATATATCCTGTTGTAGACCTCCTATCATCCATATCACCCGCATAGTCTGAATCAACATATCCTACAACTATAGGATCAACCTTTTCACTGCCAAACATGATACCATGACCTGCTGTACCTCTTAAGTACCTCAAAATTCACTTGACTGCTTCCCAATGATGCTTCCCTGGTTTGGACATAAACTTGCAAACTTGACTTACAGCTTGTGCCAAATCCGGCCTTGTGCAGACCATAGCATACATTAAACAATCAACAGCATCGGCATAAGGAACCTTTGACATATACTCAGCTTCTGCATCTGTCTTTAGATACTAATCCAACGTGAGCTTAAAGTGATTCGCCAATGGAGTACTCACAGCCTTCGAATTACTCATGTCAAATCTGTCTAGCACCTTTTCAACATAGCTTTTCTGAGAGACCCATAATTTTCTAGCACTCCTATCCCTGTGAATTTCTATCCCAAGAATCTTCTTAGCAGCCCCTAAGTCCTTCATGTCAAACTCCTTACCCAACATGATTTTCAGATCATTTACATCATGTAGATGATTAGCAGCGATCAACATGTCATCCACATACAGTAACAGGAAAATAAAAGAGCCATCATCAAGGCTCCTAACATAAACACAACAATCATACTCACACCTTCTGTATCCAATCTGAAGCATGTATGAATCAAAGCGCTTGTACCACTGCCTTGGAGACTGCTTTAAACTATACAAAGACCTCTTCAATTTACAAACAAGTCTGCCCTTGCCAGTGTCGCTGAAACCCTCTGGCTGCTGCATGTAAATTTGCTCATCTAGATTACCGTGAAGAAATGATGTCTTCACATCCATCTGCTCTAAATGCATGTCTCGACTGGCTACCAAGGTAACACTGCCCTGATAGAGGTATGTCTGACGACCGGAGAGAAAATCTCATCATAGTCAATCCCCTTCTGTTGTGAGTACCCCTTTTCTACAAGACGAGCTTTGAATTATTTTTTTGTTATTGCTGGTTTTCGCTTGTATACCCACTTGCAACCGATAGCCCTTTTGCTCTTAGGAAGCTGAACAAGCTCCCATGTCTCATTTTTCTGCAAGGACTCCATTTCCTCCACCATAGCACCCATCCACTTATCTTTCTCCTGGCTAGCTATAGCCTCTCAAAAAGTGGACGGATCTTCAGAACTAGTAAGAAGTGCATATGCTGCCAAGTCTTCAAACCCATATCTCTCTGGTGGCTTGATCTGCCGTTGCTCTTTATCACGTATCAGAGAATAGTCATATACTTCACCTGAATCTTCAGGTCCATGGTATGGCTCAGTGGGAGAGCCTGATTCGTCTAGTGTTTCTGGTTCTGTCTGCACATTGCTCACTGGGGACGACTCAATATGCACCTGAATCACCTCATTGTTGGAAGTTTCCCCTTCAGAGACTGTCACATCTGTTGCAACTGACTTCTTCAACATGAACTGCTCATCAAAAACAACATCTCTGCTAGAAACCACCTTCTTTGAAACTGGATCCTATAACTTGAACCCCTTTACACCTTTTGAGTATCCTACGAAGACACCCTTCTTCGACTTTGGATCAAGTTTGGATCGATCTTCACTGGATATATGCATATAAGCTGGACACCCAAAAATCCTTAAATTGGTAAGATCAATGGGATTGCCTGTCCATACCTCATCTGCAACTTTCCCCTCTAGAGAAGCCCGCGGTGACCTGTTGTGGAGATAGCATGCCATGTTAATTGCCTCTGCCCAGAAACCCTTTGACAATCCAGCATTCAACCGGAGACATCTTGCCCTTTCAGTTAGAGACCTGTTCATTCTCTCTACCACACCATTTTGTTGTGGTGTCTTGCAAACTGAAAAATGCCTCTGAATACTATGTTCTTCACAGAATTTCTTGAAATTCGAATTAGTGTACTCTATCCCATTATCTGACCACAAATACTTGATTTTTCTGGCCGTTTGATCATTCTCTACTTCAGCTTTCCACAGCTTGAACTTCGTAAAGACTTCATATTTATGCTGCAAAAAATACACCCAAACCTTATGAGAAAAATCATCAATAAAAGTCACAAAATACCTGGAACCACCCATGGAGGGCTGTTTGGTAGGCCCCCACACATCCGAATGGACATAGTCTAGGATTCCCTCTGTTTTGTGCTTCCCGGTCTGGAACCGAACACGACACTGTTTCTCGAGTACACAATACTCGCACAGATCCATCTTGCAAGTGCGAACGCCTTTCAACATATTTCTCTTATGAAGTTTTATCATCCCACGGTCACTGAGATGACCCAGACGCATATGCCAGAGCTTAGTTGCATCGTTATCTGACTCAACTGATGTAACATCACCTACAACTGTAGCGCCCAACAGTTTATAGATGTTACCTGTAGTCCTCTTTGCTCTCATCACTGTCAAGGCATCCTTGCTGACCTTCATGGTGTCCCTATCTCCATCAGACCTGTAGGAAAAACCATTTGCCTATAGAGTACCTAAGGAAATCAGATTCTTTTTCAATTCTGGAATATATCTGACATCATTCAACGTTCGCACACCACCATCGTCCATAGCAATTTTGATTTGTCCCATTCCTTGGATAGCACAAGCTTTATCATTACCCAAATAAATAAACCCAAAACTGTCTGACTGAATGTAGTGAACCATTCCCGGTGCGGCGTCATGTGGTAAGAACAACCAGAATCAAGAATCCACGCCTCTGTGCACTTGCTGTTTGAAACGTAAAGCATATCTCCTTCACTACCAGAATCATCGGTTTGGACCACATTTGCAGAACTGGATGAGCCCTGCTTTCTGTTTGGACAGTTCCGCTTCTAATGCCCAGTCTGTTTGCAAATGTAACACTCTGTTTTCTTGTTCTTGGATTTATACCTCTTCTTTCCATAACCTTCTTTACCCTTGTTCCGCCCACAATCTTGACCCCCCTTCACATACAGACCCTCACCTCCTTGACTTCCTTCCTCTGCGCTCTGTCTCCTTTGAGAATGAGACATGAGTGCAGCAGTAATATCATCTAGGCTAATAGTGTCTTTCCCGTAGGTAAGAGTAGTCACTAAGTGATCGAACGAACTTGGTAACAAGCACAGAAGAATGATTGCCTTGTCTTCGTCATCTACCTTAACCCCAAGCCTCGCCAGATCTGTGATTATGGTGTTGAAGGTATTGACGTGCTGTTGCAAATCGGATCCTTCCTGCATCCTAAGGCTGTACAGTTGTTGCTTTACAAACAGTTGTTTCATCAGCGTCTTTGACTAATACTGACTCTCCAATTTATCCCAAACATCCTTCGGAGTCGTTAGGTCCAGGATATGATACATCACCTCGTCTGAAACACATAGACGTATCAATCATGTGGCATTCTCCTTCATCTCGACCCAATCGACGTCCGCCAAATCTGTCGATTTCGTCTCACACAGTGCCTTCTGTAAACTTTGCTGAGCCAACAGATCCTTAACCCTTCTTTGCCATTATCCGAATTTGGCCGTCCCGTCGAACCTTGTCACATCGAATTTCGCACCCGAGTTAAACGTCATCTGATACCAATTGTTAGAACAACAATAGTATAGAAGAAATAAGGAAACAAAAAACGCAAAAGAAAGGACACGATATTTGGTCACGTTGTTCGGCCAATGTTGCCTACGTCAGTGACTATAGAGCAGCTGTAGTTCCATTTTATTTCTCAGTGAAGATTAGGGTTTAGTGTTACAAGCAGTATATATAATATTACGCAACAGATTACAACAATACCCCTGAACCGTACCGAAGCCCCCCGCACCCTCCATTGCGCCCCCGAAACAGATTTGGGCCGAGCCCATGATCTGGGGGGCGAAGGGAGCTTCGCTACGCTCCGCTAGCTCAGTTCCCCCGCCCCCAACCTTTTTGATACTGCATTATATGAGCCATACTCAACAGACTCAATCTTCATTTTTCCTCACACAATCCATATTCAACCACTGTTGCAACTGCAATCACTCTCATCGCTTCCCTTGTTGTCGTTGTTGTTCATAGGCATAAATACCATTGCATTGTTTCTTCAATTTCGCAGGTTGTGTCATGGACTTCTCTCACCATCAATCCAATATATCTATCAGTTTTTCCTCTTCTCACGCCTCGCTGCCTTGCCAGATTCATGGCGACTCCATCTCACTGCACTCGAATCAAGCCTCTGCGATCCCTCACACCCTGTCCCTATGGTTCTACTGTAGCTAATGGAACTACAGACGTAGAAAAAAAAGGGAGTGTGGAGGTCGAATTGGAGGAAGATGAAGATGACAGGGATGTGGAGGAGTTCGCATTTTAGGGCATTCAATGTGCCTAAAGAGGCGAAGGGATTGCGAATCCTCTGCGATCAAGACCAAGAGGGATTGCACTTGATTTAGGTTAAATAATTTAGGATTAATAAGTTAGGAATTAATTTGAATTTATTTAATTTAAAAGTGTTTAATAATAAAATATATTATTATTGCTGACTCAGACATGCCACGCCATTAAAAAAAGCCATGTGGAAGGTGCCAGCTATGTCATCGTTTGCCACATAAGCGCCAATTTGATAGCAGGGACCGATTGCTAATGGAAAATTTTTGAGGGCCTAAAGTTCGAATGATTTTTTTGTAGGGACTAAAAATAAAATTCGTGAATTTTATAGGGATTAAAAACATATTTAACCCTTCCTTAATATGGTGTAAATTACTCACCACTTAAATAAATGGTTTTTTTTTTTGCACCACTTAAACAAATGGGGAGACCAACATTTTAGACTGATACATACATACATATATATATATATATAGTAACACTAAAACGATTTTGGCAAACTGCGGCGGTTCTGAAGTCATTCTGTGGCAGTTCTAACCGCTGCGAAATATACCTAACGGCGGTTCGAAAACCGTCGCAGTTATTGTGTTGGGCGTCAATTCGCGGCGGTTATAACCAACCGCTGGTATAGCTGCCGGTAGAGTAACCTACGGCGGTTGTCGCTGAGGTTCGGATTTGGCGACGGTTCTTGCGGCGTTTGGAAACCACCTGAAACAGGGTCAAAAGTTTGTTTTTATCCGGGATATTGCGGCGGTTATGAACCGCCGCGAAGTGCTTGAATAACTTAGAGGCGGTCCAGAATCGCCGCAAATGGTCCTTTTTTATTTTTGGCAAAACGTGCATCTTAAAATTGTTTAATTATTACAACTTATTTTTTATAAAACAACCACAATAAAATAGATATCCAACCACCACCACAATTCCGTATTTTTTTATAAAATTGCTAAATAAAATAAAATATTTTTATTAACAAACTATTTATTATAATTCGTTCTATTAATTGCATATCTAACCACCATCACATTTATCAAAAAAACTATTATACCAAATGATAGTCAAGTGCAAATACAGTAACATAAGAATCCTTAGAAATAGAAATCGATAGTCAAATACAGTTATACGAAATAATATAAGTTTAATACATTCCTTAAAAGTATCAGTTGTTGATTAATAAATCTTTAAAAACTAAGGAGAAGATCCATGTCCATCACTTGGAAGATCGTGACTTGCATTTGAAGAACGTCTCACTTCAGCAGGTGAGCCTATATCTAAACCCTGAAAACATAAAATAAAAATAAATGTTAAATACTCTTTTAAATGACAAGTAGTTATGCATGTTATAATAGTATGACAAGAAAAATGTTTCCTTGACAACACTTTGTGGCATTTTAATATTCTTACCTAGTTAAGTGTAGGTGGAAATTGGCCACCAAAGTGTTGCATAAGATAAGCCACTTATATTTGTCTTTTTCTGATAAAAAATAAATAAAGGAATCCCTTGTATCCAACATGTAGAAGATTGGAAGATTAGACGATACAATAACAAAATATTTCCACCACTTCCTATGTTGAAGTTTGATGATACAATGAAGATAAGTTAATTTTGCTGAACGTCCCATGTAACATCATACAGAAGCTACGGATGACAATAACAGCTTTCTAACAACGCATTTTCTAACAACCGTATGCGTCTGCGAGATGTAAAAAGTCATGAGAAGTACGTGATAGGATTTTTTTTTGTTTGACGGAGTGATAGGAAATTTTGTTAAGTTTAATATATCTATTCGAAAATATTTTGAATTCAATGGAAGTGAACTATAAATTAAAACTGAAATCCAATAACAGTTCACGATTTTTCAGTTATTTTAAGATGCGGTTACAAATTTACAACAGTGGACTAACATTACAAATAGTGATATCTCAAATTGGATGTCGGTATATATAAAATTGGTTAACGTCAATATTTTATTTCCAAATCTCTTTATGGGAATCTTATTTAATGATGATTATGCTGACTATTTATTTTGAAGGCATATCTTTAAAGTGGTCTAATTATATTCCAAAAAAAATGTGATCTGATTACGGTAAGCCTGTAAAACTTTTCAGGATTGATATGGGCTTTATTGGCTATGCCCCGACACACCAAATCAGAAAGTTTCCTTTCCTCCCATCAAGAAAATGCAGATAGAGAGATCGAAAATGTTGATGGAACTCAGATATCACAACTTTACTCTGAGATTGGCGAAGTCGAAAACAAATTGAAGATGAATCAAAGAAGAGATCGAAGAAATCGAACAAAAATCTCATAGCTCGATAAAATTTTGGCTTATGATACCATGCTAGAATATAGAACCATGTGAGATGATGAATAAACTGACACAACCAGTAAGAGAGAGAAATATAATTATGAGAAATGATATTTTAACATTAATTGATCTCATTGTTATAGGATATACTCCCTCCGGTCTCAAATATAAGAAAAAAAATCTAGAATTGATGGTCTCAAATATAATCAATTTTTAACTACTTTTACATATTAAATGATGTTATTCCAAAAACACTATTGAATTAAATTTATATGACTTTTCAGTAAATATCATTAAGGATAACTTCAGAATTACAATTTTTTTTATTACTTTAAGACTATTAAATGGGAATGACTAATTTTTTTTAAAGGGTGTGAGATATTTTATTTTTGCTTATATACGGGACAAGAGAAAATATATGTGTGGTTAATAAAGTTAACCAATGTTTGTCAAAAAAAGAAGTTAACCAATGTGGTAAACACAACTTACAATGGTTACAATTACTAACCACTGTAGTTACCCATATAATCTATCCCCAAATGACTGACCCATTCGAAAGCGTATAGAAGAACAAGGGCATCCCCTATACGGACTTGAGAAGAGGTTTTGTCCAAACGGTTTCATTGCTTTCGTTTGTTTTTACTTGTCTTTTAAGGTTATTTTACACAAATCAAATAAACTAATAAATTTTATTGTTTTTCATAAAATTACTAGTATAGTAACCCGTGTCATGCACGAGTATATATTGGTTTTTGAATATTTGTAAAATTTATTTCATTTTTTTATATAATTTTTTTGTTAAAATGAGTTTGAGGCAATAGCTACGGAAAATTATATAGGAGTATTTTAATATGTATCACAAAGTATAACAATTTTCAACATAGTAATTACTAATGTCTATTATAAAGCATTGGTTAAATATGTGGCTGGTTATCATGTTTAAAATTGAATATGGTGAAAAAAAATTAAATTATTTCGGGTTCAATTTGTTAAATAAAACTGTTATGAACTTATATTTATACCGAACTAACGTGGGAGTTCCTAGTAAAAAATAAAATTTTCAAATATAATAGATTTGACTCATATGATCACATGTCACACGTCGGGATGCTAATACACACTGTGCATATTGAAAAAAAAAATATAAACAAAAAACCATTGGGAGTTTCATAAGAAATTATCTAAAATATAAATAAAATGTTTATAACGAATTAGTTTTTCATATCATAAAATATTTCCGTGTACTATATTTTATCTATTTCTTTGGTAAACAAAAGAGAAACTATATTTTATCTATTGCTTTCATATAAAATGTTCCTTCTCGTGTATTATATTTTGTATATAATTTATATTTATATTTATACATTGATCAATCTATGTATGGATCTAAATTTATAAAAGAGAATTCAAATTTACTTAGACTAAACTAAAACTTTAATAAATCTAAATTTGTTTTCTTGTAAAATGTTATTCCCACATGTAATATTTTGTCAATAATTTCTATATTGACCAATTTACATATAAATATTAATATTTTTGTGTAAAATTTTGTGTTAAATGTAATTTTCTTAATATTTTCTTGTAATATGTCTATCCCCGTTATTTGAAATTATATCTATTAGATGTATAAATAAAATATTGTAACCATTTAACCATGCGATCCTTGCCAAGCATAATTATTTATTTTATTTCAATCCGCAATTAATCTGCTAGACAATTTATAGAACAAATGATAGTGCAGAAATTTGTCTTTTTATAATTAGATTGTGCACTAATTGACTTAATCAATTGATTGAATAACAATTAATTAACATTGATTGTTTCTTATAATCGTTTGAATTTGTAGTTTTTTTTTTTGAAAAGGCAAAGTTTGAATTTGTAGTTGGCACATTATAAATAATTGTTGACAATGGTTGACACTTTTAAAATGAAACATATATAGCTTCATAGGATGACACTTACAGAAGTATTTAATAGTAGTATGCTTTTTCTATGAGAATGAAATTTGAAGGAGTGGTCAATGAGATTAATCCTAAATATATACAGTATAGGTAGATAACAATCAATAGGAATATTCACCAATAGCAAAATTTACATCTATAATGTGATGGTCCGTGCTACGACTTATACATTAGTGTGCCTGCACATAAAATTTCTCTTTTGGAATTTTAAATGTTAACGTGATTTTACATAAAATGTTCATTTCTATGAGTTAAGTATAATTTTCCCTATATAATTTCTTATAAAATTTTCATCACTATATTTTATATTTTAATATAATTTTTATATTTTATTAATTTACACATAAATATTAATATGTTAAAACATTTATAGATAATAATGTAATTTTATGTAAAATGTCTATCACTATGTAGAATATTTTTACACTTAGGTTGTTGTGTTCAATTTATATTTTACTTTTGTGCCTTTGATGTTAATGTGACTTTGTATAAAAATTTTATTCTTATGCGATGTGAGAACTTATTTTTAAATATTTTAATGTGTATGCATGAAAATTCATTCATCTACAAGTAACATATGTTATCCATTGTGATCTATATATTAATAAATTTTAATGTATAGTTTTTATATTCGTATAAACATTCATCAATATAGATGTAATGTAACAAAAAAAATTCATCAATATAGATATTCACTAATAATTTAAATTTAAATTTAAATTTACTTCATTTATTGAAAAATTAAACTCTAATATTAATTAAAATTAAAATTAAAATATAAATTATATAAAGTAGAGTTTAGCATATCAACAAACAAATCGTTTCAACTTTATCAAGGTCACACTTACATTGACAGCTAAATAGTAAATATTAATTTACTATATTTGTTTCATGGAGAGTCTGAGAAAGAAGAAATAGTGTTTGGAATAAAATAAGTTTATTTATTTTTTCGTTAAACACATTAAAGAAGTAAGTCAAACTCTAGTATCATCTGCTTGTTGCTTCAGTTAAAGGAATTCATTACCCTTGAATAGTAGATCAAGAGGAAAATTGTGGTACTATCAGCTAAATAATAAAGAAAAATGTGTATTTCATATCATATAAATGCTCTAAAAAGATGTTATCAGCTTTCCCTTTTAGGATGCCACAGAAGCACTAAGAATTTTCTAGCCTTTAATATTTCCATGTCAAGCATAGTAATTTCCAAAGGATAACCCTTCCTCAATATGGTGTAAATTACTCACCACTAAAATAAATGGTTTTTTTTTTTTTGTGTGCGCACCACTTAAACAAATGGGGAAACCAACATTTTAGACTGTTACATGTGTGTGTATTTATATATATATATATAGTAATTTAGTAGGCGCACCAAACCTTATATTTGTCTTTTTCTGATAAAAAATAAATAAAGGAAACCCCTGTATCCAACACGTAGAAGACTGGAAGATAAGACGACACAATAACAAAATATTTCCACCACTTCCTATGTTGAAGTTTGATGATACAATGAAGATAAATTAATTTTGTTGAACGTCCCATGTAACATCATACAGAAGCTATTGATGACAATAACAGCTTTCTAACAACGTGTTTTCTAACAACCGTATGCTCCAGCGAGATGTAAAAAGTCATGACAAGTACATGATAGGAATTTTTTTTTTTTTTGACGGAGTGATAGGAAATTTTGTTAAGTTTAATATATCTATTCGCAAATATTTTGAATTCAATGGAGGTGAACTATAAATTAAATCAACTTTATACTGAAATCCAATAAGAGTTCACGATTTTTCATTTATTTTAAGATGTGGTTACAAATTTACAACAGTAGACTAACATTACAAATAGTGATATCTCAAATTGGATGTCAGTATATATAAAATTGGTTAACGTCAATATTTTATTTCCAAATCTCTTTATGCGAAACTTATTTAATGATGATTATGTTGACTATTTATTTTGAAGGCATATCTTTAAAGTGATCTAATTATATTCTCAAAAATAAAAAAAATGAGATCTAATTACGGTAAGCCTGTAAAACTTTTTAGGATTGATATGGGCTTTATTGGCTATGTCCCGACACACCAAATCAGAAAGTTTCCTTTCCTCCCATCGAGAAAATGCAGATAGTGAGATCGAAAATGTTGATGGAACTCAGATATCACAACTTTCCTCTGAGGTTGGCGAAGTCGAAAACAAATTGAAGATGAATCAAAGAAGAGATCGAAGAAATCGAACAAAAACCTCAGAGCTCGATAAAATTTTGGCTTATGATACCATGTTAGAATATAGAATCATGTGAGATGATGAATAAATAGATAGAACCAGTAAAAGAGAGAAATGTAATTATGAGAAATGATATTTTAACATTAATTGATCTCATTGTTATAAGATATACTCCCACCGGTCTCGAATATAAGAAAAAAAATCTAGAATTGATGGTCTCAAATATAATCAATTTTTAACTACTTTTTCATATTAAATGATGTTATTCCAAAAACACTATTGAATTAAATTTTGATGATTTTTCAATAAATATCATTAAGGATAACTTCAGAATTACAATTTTTTTTATTACTTTAAGACTATTAAATGGGAATGACTAATTTTTTTAAAGGGTGTGAGATATTTTATTTTTGCTTATACACGGGACAAGAGAAAATATATGTGTAGTTAATAGAAGTTAACCAATGTTTGTCAGAAAAAGAAGTTAACCAATGTGTAAACACAACTTACAATGGTTACAATTACTAACCACAGTAGTTACTCCTATAATCTATCCCAAAATGACTAACCCATTCGAATGCATATAGAAGACCAAGGGCATCCCCTATACGGACTTGAGAAGAGGTTTTGTCCAAACGGTTTCATTGCTTTCGTTTCTTTTTACTTATCTTTTAAGGTTATTTTACACAAACCAATGAAACTAATAAATTTTATTATCTTTCATAAAATTACTAGTATAGTAACCCGTGCCATGCACGAGTATATATCGGTTTTTGAATATTTGTAAAAATTATTTAATTTTTTATATAATTTTTTTGTTAAAATGAGTTTGAGGCAATAGCTACGGAAAATTATATGGGAGTATTTTAATATGCATCACAAAGTATAACAATTTTCAACATAGTGTTTACTAATGTCCATTATAAAGCATTGGTTAAATATGTGGCTGGTTATCATGTTTAAAATTGAATATGGTGAAAATAAATAAATTATTGCCGGTTCAATTTGTTATATAAAAGTGTTATGAACTTATATTTATACCAAACTAACGTGAGAGTTCCTAGTAAAAAAAATAAAATTTTCAAATATAATAGACTTGACTTATGTGATGCACATGTCACATGTCGAGATGCTAATGAGATGCACTCTACAATAACAATATATCTATCGTATGTTACACATGTACTACACAGAGTGTATATTGAAAATAAAATATAAACGAAAAACCATGGGGAGTTTCATATAAAATTATCTAAAATATACATAAAATATTTATAACGAGTTTCTTTTTCATAATATAAAATATTCCCGTGTATTATATTTTATCTATTATTTTGGTAAAAAAAAAGAGAAATTATATTTTATCTATTGCTTTCATGTAAAATATTCATTCTTGTGTATTATATTCTGTATATAATTTATATTTTTATTTATATTTATATATTAATCAATCTATATATAGATATAAATTTATAAAAGAGAATTCAAATTTGCTTAGACTAAACTAAAACTTTAATAAATCTAAATTTGCTTTCATGTAAAATATTATTCCCATATGTAATATTTTGTCAATAATTTCTATACTCAATTTACATATAAATATTAATATTTTTGTGTAAAATTTTGTGTTGAATGTAATTTTCCTAATATTTTCTTGTAATATACACATCTCCGTTATTCGAAATTATATCAATTTAATGTATAAATAAAATATTGTAACCGTTTAACCATGCGATCCTTGCCAAGCATAATTATTTATTTTATTTCAATTCGCAATTAATTTGCTAAACAATTTATAGAACAAATGATAGTGTAGAAATTTGTCTTTTTATAATTTTAGATTGTGCATTAATTGACTTGATCAATTGATGGAATAACAATTAATTAGCATTGATTGTTTCTTATAATCGTTTGATTTTGTAGTTTTTTTTTTTGAAAAGGCAAAGTTTGAATTTGTAGTTGGCACATCATAAATAATTGTTGACAATGGTTGACACTTTTAAAATGAAACATATATAGCTTCATAGGATGACACCTACCTTAGTATTTAATAGTAGTATGCTTTTTCTATGAGAATAAAACTTGAAGGAGTGATCAATGAGATTAATCCTAAATATATATAGTATAGGTAGATAACAATCAATAAGAATATTCATCAATAACAAAATTTTCATCTATAATGGGATGGTCCGTGCCACGACTTATACATTAATGTGTCTGCACATAAAATTTCTCTTTTGTAATTTAAATGTTAACGTGATTTTACATAAAATGTTCATTTCTATGAGTTAAGTATAATTTTCCCTATATAATTTCTTATAAAATTTTCATCACTATATGTTATATTTTAAAATAAGTTTTATATTTTACTAATTTACACATAAATATTAATATGTTAAAACATTTATAGATAATAATGTAATTTTATGTAAAATGTCTATCACTTGGTAGAGTATTTTTACACTTAGGTTTGTCATACCCTAATTTTGTCCGGCCTCTTTCTTTTAATTTATTTTTGCTTATTAAAATTAGTAGTAGTAATATTAAATAAATAAATAAAAATAATATTTTTGGTCTCATAGAATGAATAAAAAAATAAAAAAATAAGGCAAAAGAAAGAAATAGAAAAAATAAGGCAAAAGATCCTCTTCCATCCCTTTCCTTTTTAGAAAGCATATTTTGGAGAATCAATCAAATCTCCCTTTCTTAATCTCAAACTAAATCACACCAAAATCTCCCTTTTTTCGATAATATGTCTCAGATTTATGGAGATTCGGTTGAGAGGAAAACATGAACATCTAGAACCAAATCAGGGAGTGATTCTATTCTTTTTTTCTTCATTTATTTCCTTTTATTCCCAGTTTATTTTGATCCTGATCTTTCTTTGTTTCTGTAACAGATTCGAAGAATGCTATAAAAGCCTCTCAAAGAGGAGAAAAAGGGAAGAGTGAACCGAGGAGAGTGAAAGGAAGAAATCCAGAAAAAAAGAAGTAGCGGAAGCAAGGCATGGAGAAGAAGAGAGAGAGCTGAAAAATCAAACAGTATAGGTTTAGGTTTTTTTAATTCCTCTTTTGATTTTTTCTGTAATTTTCTGGGTCCCGAGTTGTTCGTCCAGGTTTCATCTTCTTCTCTTATTTCTTTTTCTTTTTTGATCTGTAATAGCAATTCAGATTGTTAATCTATTCTATTATATTTTTTCAATTTGCTTTATTTTTTATTAAATTTTTTATTTATCTTTCTATTTGGATTGTGTTTATTCGTTGCTGCTGAGTTTTTTATTTATCTTCTCATTTTATATCATGTGAGGCTCGAAACCAGTGTTAGGGTTTGGCCTCTTAATGGGGCCAAACCTTGTAGGGACCGAATTGCAAATTTCTGATTAAGAGGGGCATCAAAGCGGAAAAGGAAAGTTTCTACCTTTTTTTCATTTATATTTTTTTCTTTAATAAGTTAATATAATTTATCGAAATCATGTTTATTTTCTTTTCCAAAGTTTACTTTTTTTCATTTTTGTGTTATTTTTAAAAAAGGGATGAAGTAATAATATTAAAAAAAGAATTTTTCTAGATTCTAACCAAAATGATAATAAAGCTTTCTTTTTTTGAAACGAAGTACTTTCCTTTTTTAAATAAATTAGTTTTTAGGCACTATTGCTAATAAAACCAAAAAGGGAATTAATTTTAGGCAAACATTTTTTTTCGAATAATTAAAGTTACCGTTTTTACGGGCGTCGCGGGGTGCTAATACCTTCCCCGCGCGTAAATAACTCCCGGGCTCAAAATTTGGTTCAAAGACCTTTTTCATCGTTAAATTAAAAAATATCCAAAAAAATAGGCTTTCTAATGTTTTCCTAAAAAATAAATATTGGTAGCAGCTCCATTTAAATTTTAGTGTGGTTGTCACAAGGTTGTTGTGTTCAATTTATATTTTACTTTTGTGCCTTAGATATTAATGTGACTTTGTATAAAAAATTTATTCTTATGCGATGTGAGAACTTATTTTTAAATATTTTAATGTGTATGCATGAAAATTCATTTATCTACGAGTAACATATGTTATCCATTGTGATCTATATATTAATAAATTTTAATGTATAGTTTTTATATTCGTATAAACATTCATCAATATAGATGTAACGTAACAAAAAAAATCATCAATGTATATATTCACTAATAAATTAAATTAAAATTAAAATTTAGTTCATTTATTGAAAAATTAAACACTAATAAAAATTAAAATTAAAATTAAAATATAAGTTATATAAAGTATATTATTTGTTTTAACATTTTGTGGAATATTGTTTGTTGAGATGTAAGGGTGGAATAAACTAAATTTTAGAAAGCAGTTTAAATATTTATTTATTCGAAATAAATTCTTAAATTGGAACCGAACATATGGATTACTTGTTTTCTATTTTTCAAGAACGGCTGCAGGGGGTTGTGTGTTAGACTCGAACCAGTTGAGAACTTTATCTAATGATTTTTGGCATCAATTGCATATTAAAGAGAGTCTGTTGCTTCAAAAATCTAGAGTAAAATGGATCTGTGAAGGCGATGCAAATACTAGATTCTTTCACTTTTCCATCCTGGGTCGTAGGAGGAAGAATCAGCTGGTGGCATTGAAATCTGGTGAGGTATGGTTAGAATCGGTGGATGAGGTAAAAGGTGAGGTGAAGCGCTTCTTTAATGAACATTTTGCTTCTGTTGTGGGTTTTCAGCGCCCAACTTTGGATGGATTGGATTTTAGGCAGGTCTCACCTGCGGATAATTCCGCCCTCACGGCCGTCGTAACTATGGAGGAATTGAAAGAGGTAGTTTGGAGTTGTGATGGCAACAAGTGCCCGGGCCCGGATGGTTTCAATTTCAATTTTCTCAAGGCAAATTGGGAGTTGGTGAATGAAGATCTGTTACAGTTTGTGAAGGAGTTTCAGCTGAATGCAAGACTTCCGAGAGCTATTACTTCTTCTTTCTTGGCATTGATCCCAAAATCCAATAATCCTCAGACTTTAAATGATTACAGACCTATTTGTTTGATCGGTTGCCTGTACAAAATTATTGCTAAGCTTCTGGCATCTAGATTGAAGTTGGTCCTGGGCCACATAATTTCTCCATGTCAATCTGCTTTTCTCCCTGGGAGGCAGATTCTGGATGGGATTTTAGTTGCAAATGAAGTTATTGACTTGGCCAAGAGGAGGAAAGATAAATGCATGTTACTAAAGGTGGATTTTGAGAAGGCATACGATTCGGTTGATTGGTTGTATCTGGACTATGTTATGACTAGAATGGGGTTCTGTTTTAGCTGGAGGAGGTGGATTAGGGCTTGTATTTCCTCAAACCATATGTCAGTGTTGGTTAACGGGAGTCCAACTGAAGAGTTTCCTATGCAGCGTGGGTTGCGTCAGGGGGACCCATTAGCACCATTTTTGTTTCTAATTGCTGCGGAAGGCTTAACTGGGCTGGTAAATAAATCGGTGGAGACTGGTGATCTTGCACCTTATAAGGCTTTTCCGGATGTTATGTTCCCTATTCTTCAATATGCGGACGACACAATTTTGGTTTGTGAACCAAGTTGGGATAACCTGTGGTGCATCAAATCTGTTCTGCGAGGGTTTGAATTATGCTCTGGGCTTAAAGTTAACTTTGCAAAAAGTAATTTGTTTGGTATCAATGTGGATGAGCATTTCCTAAGGGCGGCCCCCTGCTTTTTATACTGCTCTGTAAGTTCTATTCCTTTTAAATTTCTTGGTATTCCGGTCGGTGCAAATCCAAGAAAATGTTCCACTTGGGAGCCGATGATTAAGAGTATGCGCAGCAAACTTAACTCGTGGAAGAGGACACATCTCTCATTCGGTGGCAGGTTGACTTTGATTAATTCTGTGTTGTCAAGTTTACCCCTGTATTTTTTCTCATTCTTTAAGGCCCCCAAAAAGGTTTTGCACACTTTGTGCTCTATTCAGAGAAACTTTCTTTGGGGAGGCAATTGTGAGTCCAGGAAGATTTGTTGGGTTAGTTGGAGATGCGGAGCCAAAGCTCCGTCAAGGAAGTGCAACGACTGGCTGGTCGGATAGCAGCCCTTTCCAGGTTCGTAACTCGCTCTGCCGATAAGTCTTTTCCCTTCTACTAGGTACTCAGGAAGCCAGCTCGGTTCGAACGGACCGAAGAGTGCGAAACAGCCTTTCAAAGGCTTAAAGAATTCTTGGCATTGCCACCAGTCCTCACTCAGCCCACTAAAGGAGCCTCCTTGCTCCTTTACCTGGCAGCCACTGACAGCTCGATCAGCTAGGCCATGGTTGAAGAAAGAAATTTCGAGCAGCACCCTATGTACTTCGTGAGTAAAGTTCTTCACGGAGCAGAGCTCAGGTACCAAAAGGTGGAGAAACTGGCACTCTTGATAGTGGTCTCTTCAAGAAGGCTAAGGCCTTACTTCCATGCCCATCCGATGATAGTCAAAACCGACTACCCCATTAAGAGAATCCTGCAGAAACCCGAGCTTTCAGGTCGGATGGTGGCATGGTCAGTTGAGCTTTCCGAGTTCCAAATCAGGTATGAACCTAGAGGACCCATTAAATCACAAATTTTAGCTGACTTTATTGCGGAACTAACACCGACCCCTGAGGTCGAGTCTTTGAACACTCTACGTGGGCCGGTTCCTCCAATTCGAGGCGTGGGCGAGAATCATCGTGGAAAACCCTGCGGGAATCTGTGTTGAACAAGCACTTAGGTTTCTATTTAAAGCCAGTAACAACCAAGCCGAATATGAGGCATTGTTGATCGGTCTCAAGCTCGCATGGGAGCTAGGCGCCCAAACACTCTGAGTCAAAAGCGACTCCCAACTCATGGTCAACCAAGTCAAGGGCGAGTATCAGTGTCGAGATGATGCCCTAGCTCGGTACGCCCAGAAAGTAGCTGCCATGATCCAAAATTTCCAAGAGGTCCAACTCGAACACATCTCTCGAGAGCAGAATAACAAAGCTAATCTACTGGCAAAGCTAGCCAGTATGAAGACCGAGGGACAGCTCCACACAGTTGTTATTCAAACCTTGAAATCGCCAAGTGTAGAAACAGCAGAAACCAACTCGGTGAACCGGTCAGAATCATGGATGGAAGATATCATAGAGTATTTGTAGCAGGGAAGGCTACCCGATGACCCTGTAGAATCACGCGGGTCCAAAGGCGATCCATACATTACACTCTGGTCCGAAATAGACTCTAACGAAGGGGCTTCTCACAGCCGCTGCTCGCCTGCGTGGATAAGTCAGACTCTGAGTATATCATGAGAGAGTTACATGAAGGCATATGTGGAAACCACCGTGGAACTCGGGCGTTAGGCTGCCAAGGTCCTCCGTCTTTGGATATTCTTGTAACAATCAGATCGGACTGCATGGAATTCATAAAAAAATGTGACAGCTGCCAACAGTATGCTTACCAAGTGCTAAGTTTCATGGATGCATACTCGGGGTACAATCAGATCAGAATGCACCCACTCGACGCACCAAAGACAGCTTTATGACAGAAACCTCCAACTTCTACAACATCACTATGCCCTTTGGTTTGAAGAATGCAGGCTCAACCTACCAGAGGATGATGGACAAAGTCTTCACCAACCAGATTGGGAAAACAATCGAGGTATACATGGACGACATGGTCGTAAAAACCTCCAGTTTTGACGCACACCATCAGGACCTTCAAGAGATATTCGACATCGCGAGGAAGTATAACATCAGGCTCAACCCCGAGAAGTGCTCCTTTGGGGTACTTTCGGAGGAAGTTCCTAGGATTCATGATCACCACGAGGCATCGAGGCCAACCCCAGATAAATGCTTAGCATTTGTGATGGAGATCACGAGCCCAAGCTCCGTCAAGGAAGTGCAACGACTGGCTGGTCGGATAGCAGCCCTTTCCAGGTTCCTCACCCGCTCTGCCGATAAGTCTTTTCCCTTCTACTAGGTACTCAGGAAGCCAGCTCGGTTCGAACGGACCGAAGAGTGCGAACTTGTACCTTTCAAAGGCTTAAAGAATTCTTGGCATTGCCACGGTCCTCACTCGACCCACTAAAGGAGCCTCCTTGCTCCTTTACCTGGCGACCAGCGGCATTTCGATCGGTAGGCCATGGTTGAAGAAAGAAATTTGGCGACACCTATGTACTTCGTGAGTAAAGTTCTTCACGGAGCAGAGCTCAGGTACCAAAAGGTGGAGAAACTGGCACTCTTGATAGTGGTCTCTTCAAGAAGGCTAAGGCCTTACTTCCATGCCCATCCGATGATAGTCAAAATCGACTACCCCATTAAGAGAATCCTGCAGAAACCCGAGCTTTCAGGTCGGATGGTGGCATGGTCAGTTGAGCTTTCCGAGTTCCAAATCAGGTATGAACCTAGAGGACCCATTAAATCACAAATTTTAGCTGACTTTATTGCGGAACTAACACCGACCCGAGGTCGATCTTGAACACTCTCGTGGGCGGTTCCTCCAATTCGAGGCGTGGAGCAGAATCATCGTGGAAAACCTGCGGGAATGCGTGTTGAACAAGCACTTAGGTTTCTATTTAAAGCCGATGAACAACCAAGCGAATATGAGGCATTGTTGATCGGTCTCAAGCTCGCATGGGAGCTAGCGCCCAAACACTCGAGTCAGCGACTCCCAACTCATGGTCAACCAAGTCAAGGGCGATGCTCGATGTCGAGATGATGCCCTAGCTCGGTACGCCCAGAAAGTAGCTGCCATGATCCAAAATTTCCAAGAGGTCCAACTCGAACACATCTCTCGAGAGCAGAATAACAAAGCTAATCTACTGGCAAAGCTAGCCAGTATGAAGACCGAGGGACAGCTCCACACAGTTGTTATTCAAACCTTGAAATCGCCAAGTGTAGAAACAGCAGAAACCAACTCGGTGAACCGGTCAGAATCATGGATGGAAGATATCATAGAGTATTTGTAGCAGGGAAGGCTACCCGATGACCCTGTAGAATCACGCGGGTCCAAAGGCGATCCATACATTACACTCTGGTCCGAAATAGACTCTAACGAAGGGGCTTCTCACAGCCGCTGCTCGCCTGCGTGGATAAGTCAGACTCTGAGTATATCATGAGAGAGTTACATGAAGGCATATGTGGAAACCACTGTGGAACTCAGACGTTAGCTGCCAAGGTCCTCCGTGCTGGATATTACTGGCCAACAATCAGATCGGACTGCATGGAATTCATAAAAAAATGTGACAGCTGCCAACAGTATGCTTACCAAGTGCTAAGTTTCATGGATGCATACTCGGGGTACAATCAGATCAGAATGCACCCACTCGACGCACCAAAGACAGCTTTATGACAGAAACCTCCAACTTCTACAACATCACTATGCCCTTTGGTTTGAAGAATGCAGGCTCAACCTACCAGAGGATGATGGACAAAGTCTTCACCAACCAGATTGGGAAAACAATCGAGGTATACATGGACGACATGGTCGTAAAAACCTCCAGTTTTGACGCACACCATCAGGACCTTCAAGAGATATTCGACATCGCGAGGAAGTATAACATCAGGCTCAACCCCGAGAAGTGCTCCTTTGGGGTACTCGGAGGGAAGTTCCTAGGATTCATGATCACCCACAGAGGCATCGAGGCCAACCCCGATAAATGCCGAGCTGTGATGGAGATGCGGAGCCCAAGCTCCGTCAAGGAAGTGCAACGACTGGCTGGTCGGATAGCAGCCCTTTCCAGGTTCGTAACTCGCTCTGCCGATAAGTCTTTTCCCTTCTAATAGGTACTCAGGAAGCCAGCTCGGTTCGAACGGACCGAAGAGTGCGAAACAGCCTTTCAAAGGCTTAAAGAATTCTTGGCATTGCCACCAGTCCTCACTCAGCCCACTAAAGGAGCCTCCTTGCTCCTTTACCTGGCAGCCACTGACAGCTCGATCAGCTAGGCCATGGTTGAAGAAAGAAATTTCGAGCAGCACCCTATGTACTTCGTGAGTAAAGTTCTTCACGGAGCAGAGCTCAGGTACCAAAAGGTGGAGAAACTGGTACTCTTGATAGTGGTCTCTTCAAGAAGGCTAAGGCCTTACTTCCATGCCCATCCGATGATAGTCAAAATCGACTACCCCATTAAGAGAATCCTGCAGAAACCCGAGCTTTCAGGTCGGATGGTGGCATGGTCAGTTGAGCTTTCCGAGTTCCAAATCAGGTATGAACCTAGAGGACCCATTAAATCACAAATTTTAGCTGACTTTATTGCGGAACTAACACCGACCCCTGAGGTCGAGTACTGGACACTCTACGTGGACGGTTCCTCCAATTCCAGAGGCAGCGGAGCAGGAATCATCGTGGAAAACCCTGCGGGAATCTGTGTTGAACAAGCACTTAGGTTTCTATTTAAAGCCAGTAACAACCAAGCCGAATATGAGGCATTGTTGATCGGTCTCAAGCTCGCATGGGAGCTAGGCGCCCAAACACTCTGAGTCAAAAGCGACTCCCAACTCATGGTCAACCAAGTCAAGGGCGAGTATCAGTGTCGAGATGATGCCCTAGCTCGGTACGCCCAGAAAGTAGCTGCCATGATCCAAAATTTCCAAGAGGTCCAACTCGAACACATCTCTCGAGAGCAGAATAACAAAGCTAATCTACTGGCAAAGCTAGCCAGTATGAAGGCAGAGACTGACTCCACACAGTTGTTATTCAAACCTTGAAATCGCCAAGTGTAGAAACAGCAGAAACCAACTCGGTGAACCGGTCAGAATCATGGATGGAAGATATCATAGAGTATTTGTAGCAGGGAAGGCTACCCGATGACCCTGTAGAATCACGCGGGTCCAAAGGCGATCCATACATTACACTCTGGTCCGAAATAGACTCTAACGAAGGGGCTTCTCACAGCCGCTGCTCGCCTGCGTGGATAAGTCAGACTCTGAGTATATCATGAGAGAGTTACATGAAGGCATATGTGGAAACCACTGTGGAACTCAGACGTTAGCTGCCAAGGTCCTCCGTGCTGGATATTACTGGCCAACAATCAGATCGGACTGCATGGAATTCATAAAAAAATGTGACAACTGCCAACAGTATGCTAAGCGAGACCACCTCCCCCCTGAAGTCCTACACGAAGTCATCGCCCCTTGGCCCTTTAATACTTGGGGGCTCGACATACTTGGCCCATTTCCCCTTGGACCAGGCCAGCTCAAGTTCATTGTGGTCGCCATAGACTACTTCTCCAAGTGGATAGAAGCAGATCCACTAGCAACTATCACTTCCGAGAAGGTCAAGAAATTTGTCTGGAAAAACATAGTCTACCGCCACGGTCTACCCCATACCATCATTACAGATAATGACACGCAGTTCACCAGCTCGGTATTCAAGGACTTCTCCAAAGGCCTGGGTATCCGACTCACCTATGCCTCGGTTGAGCATCCACAAACCAATGGTCAGGTTGAAGCTGCAAACAAAGTCATCCTAGGATGCCTGCGCAAACGACTAGACCAAGCCAAGGGAAACTGGGCAGAAGAGCTCTGCGGCGTGCTATGGGCATACCACACCACCCCATAATCGGCAACAAGTGAAACACCTTTCCGATTAACATATGGAATGGATGCTATGATACCAGTGGAGCTCGGCTCAACCTCAATCAGGAGAGAGCACATGCAATCGCTGACACAGGGAGAAGAAGCAAGAGTAGAGCTAGACCTGCTGGAAGAAACTCGGGAGCTCACCCGAATACAAGACTTTGCAACTAAACAGCGCATTGCCAAGCACTACAACTCTAAGATCCGACCAAGAGGATTCAAGGTAGGAGACTTAGTCCTCCGAAAGATCGAACTAGCGCGAAAGGATACAAGGCAAGGAAAGCTCGGACCAACTTGGGAAGGACCATATCGCATCAGATCGGAACATCGCCACGGAGCATACATGCTGGAAAAATTATCCGAGAAGGAGATACCGAGGACGTGGAATGCCATGCACCTCAAGCTTTACTTTAGTTGATACCATATGTAAACGGATGGCGTACTCTTTTTCCTTTGCAGACCTTTTTTCCCACTGGGTTTTTGGTTTGCAAAGGTTTTAACGAGGCACATCCTTATTTCCTTTTTCCACATTTAATAAAGTCCACCTTCCATTGCATTCAGAACATCATTCGTGTGCTTCACACCGAGCTCGCTCAATGACCCCTGTGGTCCCAAACCCAAGTTAGCATAAAAACTTGGCGAGCTCGCTCGCAGCTCGGAAGGTCTTACTCGACCTAAATGACCCCTGTGGTCCCAAACCCAAGTTAGCATAAAAACTTGGCGAGCTCGCTCGCAGCTCAGAAGGTCTTACTCGACCTAAATGACCCCTGTGGTCCTAAACCTAAGTTAGCATAAAAACTTGGCGAGCTCGCTCTCAGCTCGGAAGGTCGTGCCCAACCTAAAGGTTTAGTAGGGAAACTAGTACTCGGCTAGTATCGTTGCATGGAGAAAATGTCCCAAACTCAATGATTGAAACAAGTTTTTTTCGGGGGAAGCCACCCGGAGACTACTCTAGCCGAGTAGGAGCCACCCGAGGACCACCCCATTCGAGTACGATAACCGACGACTACTAAGCGCAAAACAAAGTAAGTTTATGTGAATACTGTTTAACTTAGTCAGTTTCATTCGTTTAAAACGGAAATACAAAAGGGGGGCTCCCAGAGGAGCAAGTACATCACCAGGACAGAATGAAAGCAAAAGCAAAACAAAAACAAGTTACACAAGGCCATTCCCTTGTCCTCGACTCGGGTCTCAACGACCTCCTCGGTCGCAACACTCTGACCAGCGACCTCCATATTGGGCCCGACTCCGGTCTCCTTCTCGAGCTCGAGCTCAACCTCATTTTCCTTCTTCAACTCGCCCTCAGGCTCCTTCTCCTGCTCGGCGTGGTCTTCTTCCTCGCCCTCCTCTTCATCCTCCACGATCTTCCCCTCCCTCACCACCTTGGTGAAGTCGAGCTTGGAGATATCAAGGTCGGGGGTGATCACCTTTAGCTGAGCAACAGCATTATCGAATCCTTCCTTGTACTGAAGGGTGCTGTACTGACGGTACTCCTCGACCTGGGCAGCCTCGGTCGAAGACTTCTTCTTCTCTTCTAGCAGCTGACCCAACAGAAGGTCATTCTTGGCTTGGAGCTCCTCCTGCTGCCTGAGCAGAGAAGTGTTGCTCTTATTTAGAGCGTCTGTTGCCTCTGAGAGGCAAGCATAGTCCTCATTCAGCTTGCTCATCTTCTCCTCAAGCTCACCGAGCGGTGACCTTGTTTTGGTACTTCCTTTTCGTCAGCTCGGTCTCGGTGGCCCGTGCCCTTATCCGATCAGAAAGGAACTGGGCCATAGCAGAGGCACGAAGCCCATAAATGCCCAAGGCCTTGCACAATCCCAGCTCGACTGCCTCGGTCATGCACCTGTCATTGGCTCGACGCATGATCTGGTCAATCTGATCGGAACGAACGATCCCGATATTCCAAAGAGAGTCCTCGGCGTTCTCACCTTGATCAGCAAACTCTCCGAGGTGGAGAAACCACTCGGAACCATCAGGGATGTTCAAAGGTATCCCTCCGTGAGGCCCCCTCGACGCCTTCGCAGGGGGCTGGTCGGAGCCAGGGATCGGAGAAGCATGGGGTCACTTCTTGGCAGCCTTGGCAGGAGAAGGGGAGGCAGCAGCTTGGGAAGGTACCGGCCCAGGAGCATGGGCGACCTTCTCTTTCTGGGCCCTCTTAAGCAGCTCGACCATCTCCTTCTTGCTCATCTTCGGGGCCATCGTACCTGAAAAGAAAGTAAAGTTAGTACTCACACTCAGGCCGAGAATTATACTGGAGGATGATAGCAAAACTTACATAAATATTCCCCCCACTGTGGTGGGTCCTTTAGCGCTCGGGTAAGTAGGGGACCACAGTGCAATGTAGGTAAACGGGCGAGGAAGTTCACTATTGTCTGGTCAGTGACCGACAACGAGTTGAAGTACACCTCTTTTATGGGGCGAGGATTGGGACTCCAGTAGAAAGGAAACAGGGGCTCGTCTTGAGCGGAGAAGAAAAAGGGGTCTCCCCTTCGTACTCGAATTTTAAAGAAATCGGGTTTCCAGCTCTTATAGGATTGGTCGAAGAGCTCCAGAATGTAGAAGCCGGTTATTTTGTTAAGCGAACACCACTTAAGTTGTTTGCCAAGCCTGAGTTGGAAGAAACTGAAGAAAAGGGCAGCAGAAGGGGCAACCCCAAAATACTCACACACGAGCTTGAAAGCTCGGATGAAAGCCCAACTATTGGGGTGAAGTTGCGAGGGGGCTGCATCCAACCATTGGAGGACCTCGCACTCAAACCACTGAGGGGAAACCGGAGGCCGACTCGGGTAAAGAAAGTTTTGTAGAAAAAGCAGAAGTCGGAAGAGCTCGACTCACCCTTACCAAAACACACTCGGTCCTCGGGAGAGCAAGGAAGGCACGTCACCTCCTCGTCTCGTTCGGTTCAGCGTAAAGATACGCTGATCAAGCGTACGCCACGGTGTCCAAAAAGATATCAGAGGCTACCCTGAGCACATCTGGGTGCACCCAAGCATAAGAAGACCTATCGTCTCCCACTCAGCATTCGCCCCGCCTTGAAGTGAATCTGAGGAGCGAAGTAGCGGGAGGAGAAGCTGGAACCCAGGAAACGGGGGGAACCACCTAGAAGGGCACCGGCTCGCGGCCATCGTAGCCACGAGCGGAGGAAAATTCCTTTTGGCCTGAGCCTCCGGTGCGTGGTGGCGTGGAGAGATCAAAGGAAGTGCTTGTCGTTTTAGACGACGAGCCACCCCCAGAACTCAGAGGTATGGGGGAGGGGGACGATGAGAAGAAGACGAAGAAGCCATTAGCAAGACTAGAAGAGAAACTTACCAAGAAGTGCGAAAGAAATAGGCAAAGATGACAGCTCGGGGAACAAATGCAGAGAGAGGAGGCAGAAGGAGCGTCGCAGGAGCAAAGAAACGAAGAAGAGAGGAGAAAGGGGTAGTTTTATAACCCCTGCTGAAGGGAGACCGAAAGATGAACCAATTTGAGCACTCCATCTTTAAAACCAGACACAGATCTAACGGTTCAGGCCGTATCAGGCGATCGACGGTGAGAAGGGGAACGGCTGAGCAGGTGTCCCATCCGAGTCCCATCGTGTGGCAGAACGCCGGGTAAGGGTACGACACGTGGAGTGTAGTGCCCTAGGCATGGAAGCTTTTGAGATACGCTCTCTAGAATAACACTCAGCTCGGATACCGACCTAGGGAACGGTAGTTAGACCCTATGCCCTTTCGTGCAAAGAGTCTAGGGGGCTTGTGTTACGGACCGGTCTCCGAGCCGAGCTTCCGCCAATCCACCGAGCTCCCGCCAATCCACCGAGCCGAGCCAATCCGACCCCTATCCGACCTTGGGCGAGGCACGTCCTACCCGGAGCCGGCCAAAACCCTCCTTCAGGTATAGTCATTCAGGGGCGAGCACCGAGTGCATCAGGGCCGAGCTGACCGGTGGGACTCAAACCTTCTGGAAGAGGATATTCCCAGAGACGACACTTGAGGTCGTTTCCACTCCGAAGATTGAGGAGCACGTAGCCAGTACGTGATAAACCTATTGTTGGAATCAAGTGGATTCAGAAACAATAACCCTTAATTGTTTTGATGATAACAAAAGATTAAGAGAACAATTTATTCTCTAACATGGTTATAAGTGTGCAGAAAGTATTTATACTCAGAGAAATTTGCTTCAGAAGACTTAGTGAAATCTTGAACTTCACTCATCAAAGTCCGGCTCAGCTCATTCTTGGCACATAGAATCTGGTTGGTCAACGCTCTGGAGTTAGTCAACATTCTGATGTTGGTCAACACTCTGGTATATGGTGCAAGACATGATTTGACTCGGTCAAATCTGTTGGTGACCTGCTCTTTCGAAGACTCCAAATCTGTTTGGTCAACGCTCTTGTGATGGTCAACGCTCTGTTAGAGCATAGTCACAATCTGGTTGGTCAACTCTCTGGTGCAAGTCAACAATATAACAGATTCTACTTAGTACACTCCATGAAGACTTATTGTGCTTCAACAAGAATCTGCTATGTGATAGCCCTCTCAGCTCTGTATTGAAGAATACTTGATTCTGGTGAACAGTGAAGTCTTTGAACGAAGAGCTCTGATAGTGAAATTGAAGTACCCTGTTATACGAGGACAAGAAGAATGTCAAAGGATAAAATCATCAAGGAAATTTGTGCTTGAAGTGGCTATATTTTGAGAACCTCACTAAGGAGAAAGTTGCTGACATTGCGTAGAATACGCCGAATGCTGTTCGTCTTGAAAGCGGCGTAACTGCAAAGCCAAAGTTCCAGGATCTCAAGCTTTGACTTGGACAAAAAGAGACGTTGTGTCTAGCGGCACTTACAAACGGCACTTTTTCAACCCTAGCTATATATCCTACCTCATACATCAAGTAAGACAAGAATTGAGTTTTTACAAGCGATTTTCAACACGGTTATCGCAAGCTAGCAACTTGAATATTTTTACGAGTAGTGAGAGCATCAACATCTATCTTCTCAAACACTACCCAATCAAGAGAAAGTGAGCAATCAAGAATTCATCCAAGTCTCTGAGATCTTTGAACAAGGCACTTCTTGTTTTATTCTTTCTTTAAGAAAGTTATTTTGTGCTAAAAGTATTTTCATTGTAAATCCTCTCAAGAGAGTTATCTCTATATTGTTTCAAAACTCTTATTTGAATCATTACTTAGCCCAAGAGTGGTCGTATACCTTAGAGGCTCAACTGTCTTGAGTCGTTCTAAGAAGTTGTGAGTATAGCCAGTTGGCAGAAATATACTCTCAAGTGTAATCAATTTATTATAGTGGAAAAATCCTTCAAGTGAGTGAAGGGACTAGACGTAGCTATCAGGTGATAGTGAACTAGTATAAATCTCTGTGTCTCTTTCTTCTCTCTACTCTTTATTCCTTGCACAGTTTATTCAATAGTTATTTTTCATAAACATTTGTATTTGCGAAAAAGTTTTTAAAAACCCAATTCAAACCCCCCCTTTCTTGTGTTTTTGCCACGTTCAATTGGTATCAGAGCTCGGCCTCTTGGTTGAGCACTTAACGATGTGAGAGGAAAAGATCCTATACTATCCTATGGCAAGCAACGAACCGGTGGTCACGTTAACCGTCCCCTTTTGTTCACCGGATCTAACTATGACTAATGGAAAGATAAAGTGAAAAACTTTTTGAATCTCAACAGTTTGAACTTTGGGATATGGTTCGAAACAAGACACGAACCAGTTGACTCCAAAAGAAATCCTATTCCTAGGAGTCTTGGGTGATGATCATAAAAGGAATATACCTTGCACCAAAAAGCAAGATACTTTCTTGTATGTGCTATCTCTGAAAAAGAGTTTGAGAAATGTGGTAATAACTTGACCTTTGCCAAAGAAATTTGGGACTCACTGCTTTAGCCTATGAGGGTACTTCCCAGTACAAGAAACCAAGGCTAATATCTTGGTTAGACAATATGAACTCTTCAAGATGGAAGAGGATGAAAGCATCGAAACTATGTTTGGAAGATTTCAAACATTAGTTCATGGCTTGAAGGTTCTCAAGAAAAGCTATACTACTGCTGACCATGTTAAGAAAATCTTGAGAAGTCTGCCAAAGAGATGGAGACCCAAAGTCACGGCTATTCAAGAAGCCAAGGACTTGAATGAATTACGACTTGAAGATCTTTTAAGTTCACTAAGAGCTCATGAGCTTGAGCTTGATGAAGAAGAACCTCCCAAGAAAACTAAGACCATTGCTTTAAAATCCTCACACAAAGCATCTACTTCTAAAGCTCTCCAAGCTGAACTTGACACTGACAAAGATTCATCTGAAGAGAGTAGTGAAGATCTCGACGATGAAATTTCCTTAATATCAAGGAAGATTCAACATGATGAAAAGCAAAGGAAGGTTTAGAAGAAAGTTCCCTAAGAAGGACTCAAGGAAAAACACGACTCAAAGAAAAGAAGGACTTCAAGGACAAAGACAAGTTACTTGCTATGAATGCAAGAAACCTGGCCACTACAAGTCAGAATGTCCACAACTTGAGAAATCAAGGAAAGGTGGCTTTAAGGGTAAGAAGAAGAAGAGTCTCATGGCTACATGGGATGATTCTGAGTCATCATCCGATGATGATGATGAAGAAACAGGCCAACATGGCTCTTATGGCCAATATAGAGTCAGACAGTGAAGAAGAAGAACAAGAAGAGGTAAATTCTAACATTTCTTCTAATATTCAATTAGCCTTTGATGAACTGTTAGACGAGTCTTCCAAACTCAACAATGAGTATAAATCCTTGAAAAAGAGATTTTCAAATCTTCAAAAACAATTTCAAACACTCACTGAGGAGAATGAAAAACTCAAAGCGAAAACCACCGATTGGTGAGTACGATTCAATGATGAGAATCAAGAGAATGCAACTCTTCAAAATATGAAGAGGATTTCAAAAATTTCTTGCTGAATGTGTCACACGTAGTAAACAAGCATCTATGATTTGGGGCGTAAGCCAAAGTGGTAAAAGGGTCTTGGTTACAAACCGGAAGAACCCACCTTTCAAAATATACATCTGGAAACCAAGGATACTAATAATCATAGTATTTGTTTGCTTTGTACTTTCTATGATCGAAGGGACACATTAGAAGTGCATGTTATGAACTGAAAAATGAGAAGGACAAGTCTCCTTCTAGAACTAACAAAAAAGGACCCAAAAAGATTTGGGTACCTAAGGACAAGATTGTCTATGTTGCATTTGCTTAGCAATGAGTTAAGACACCATCCTGGTTCTTAGGCAGTGGGTGCTCACGACACATGACGGGAGAAAGGCGTATGTTCCAAGATCTTCAACTTAAAGAAGGTGGAAATGTTGGTTTCGGAGGAAATCAAAAAGGTAAAATCATTGGTTGTGGAAGAATTGGTGAGAAATTTCTACCTTCTATTGATAATGTTTTATTGGTTGTGGCTGAACCATAACTTCATCGAGTATAAGTCAATTATGCGATAGTGGTTATGATGTTGCCTTTAACAATAATGAATGTATAGCCAAAAGCAAAAGGATGGATCCATTTTCTTTAGAGCAAAGAGAAAGAACAATATTTATAAAATCAAACTTTACGAGTTGGTGATCAAAATGTAAAATGCTTTTTGTCAATTGATGAAGAGCAATGGATCCGCACAAGAGACTTGGTCATGCTAGCTTGAGGTTAATCTCAAAGCTTAACAAGAAAGGACTTGTTAAAGGCTTACCAAATCTCAAGTACAAATCTGATGCTCTTTGTGAAGCATGTCAAAAAGGGAAACAAACGAAATCTTCTTTTAATTCCAAAAATATTGTTTCCACCTCAAGGCCACTTGAGCTTTTACATTTAGATTTATTTGGACCAACCAGAACTGCCTCTCTGTCCGGAAAGAAATATGGTCTAGTCATTGTCGATGACTATACTAGATGGACATGGGTAAAATTCTTAACCCACAAGGATGAGTCTTTTACATTGTTTTCTGTATTCTGCAAACAAGTGCAAAATGAAAAAGGTTTTTGTATTACTACTATTAGAAGTGATCATGGTGGTGAATTTGAAAATGAATCCTTTCAAAACTTCGTGAAGAAAATGGTATTTTTCATAACTTTTCATCCCTAGAACACCACAACAAAATGGTGTTGTAGAAAGGAAAAATAGATCTTTGCAAGAAATGGCTAGAACCATGATTCACGAAACAAATATTGCTAAGCACTTTTAGGCGAAGCGGTAAACATCGCATGTTACATTCAAAATAGAATCTATATTAGACCTATCTTGAATAAGACTCCTTATGAATTGTGGAAAGGAAGAAAACCCAACATTTCATATTTTCATCAATTTAGGTGTATTTGCTTTGTTCTCAATACAAAGGACAGTCTAGGAAAAATTGACTCTAAATCACATAGAGCTATCTTTTTGGGATATTCTGAACGCTCTAAAGCATACAGAATATACAAAAAAGAAACATTAGTTGTTGATGAATCTATGCATGTAAGATTTGATGATAAAAAGCCTGACAATGATACGTCAGAGCTAGATGAAGTTTTTGCAGATTTACAGATAAACAAGGAAACAAGAGTTGATATCACAAGTGTTGACTCTGGTGATGTTTCTGGTGTGATCTCTGGTGAAGTCTCTGGTGCTGATTCTGGTGATAAGGAAATAATCATATCAGGTGGAAGTTCAAACCACATCACCCAAAGGACCAAATCATTGGTGAACCTAGTGATAAAGTCGAACAAGATCCTCTGCGAGAGAACACTCGACCTGGCCTTACTCTGCGAGATAGAGCCAAAAACAATTGATGAAGCCCTTCATCGATGATGGTTGGATCATTGCTATGCAAGAAGAGCTAAATCAATTTCAAAGGAACGATGTGTGGAAGCTTGTGCCTCCTCCAGGAGGACAAGTTAGCCATTGGAACCAAGTGGGTTTTGAAACAAACTTGATGAAGATGGCAAAGTGGTAAGGAACAAGGCTAGACTTGTTGCACAAGGTTACTCACAAGAGGAAGGTATTGATTATCTGAAACCTTTGCTCCTGTAGCTAGACTTGAAGCTATTAGAATATTACTCTCTTATGCTTTGCACATCATGGCATTACTTTGTACCAAATGGATGTAAAAGTGCATTTTTAAATGGTTTCATAAATGAGGAAGTGTTTGTGAAACAACCACCTGGTTTTGAAGATACCGAGTTTCTGAACATGTTTTCAAACTTAAAAAGGCACTTTATGGTCTTAAACAAGCTCCAAGAGCCTGGTATGATAGATTGAGTTCCTTTTTAATGTCAAATGGTTTTGAAAGAGGGCAGTGGATACAACTCTCTTTAGAAAATCATCTAAAAAGCATTTCATTGTAGTTCAAATTTATGTAGATGATATTATCTTTGGTGCTACTAATGAGTCTCTTTGCAAAGAATTCTCTAAGCTTATGCAGAATGAATTTGAGATGAGTATGATGGGAGAACTAAAATTCTTCCTTGGCATTCAAATAAAACAATGTCAAGATGGAACTTATATCCAAGTCGGACTAAGTATGTGAAAGAAGCTGTGAAGATGTTCAAGCTAGAGGAAACCAAACCTATGAGCACACCAATGCATCCAACATGTGCTCTTGGCAAAGATGAATCAAGTAAAAAGGTAGACCAAAAGGTATATAGAGGTATGATTGGTTCACTCCTCTATCTTACAGCCTCAAGGCACGATATTATGTTTAGTGTGTGCTTATGTGCAAGATTTCAATCGATCCTAGAGAATCTCACTTAGCGTGGTTAAAAGGATATTTAGGTATCTTAAAGGAACTACTAATCTTGCTTTGCTTTATAAGAACTCAGATGATTACAAGTTAGTAGGTTTACGTGATCTTGACTTTCTTTGAGGCAATTGAAAGGAAAAGCACAAGTGGTGGTGCCAATTTCTTGGAGCAAATCTTGTCTCTTGGTCCAAAGAAAAGACAAAGCACAATTGCACTATCAACAACAGGTTTAGTACATATCTGGCAGTCGTAGCTCACAACTACTTTGGATGAAGTATCAACTTGAGGACTATCAGTTAAAGAGAGTAAAATCCTATATACTTTGTGATAATACTTACGCTATATGCTTGACTAAAAATCCTATTTTGCATTCTCGAGCCAAACATATTGAAATTAAACATCATTTTATTAGAGACTATGTTCGTAAAGGATTCTTGAAATTAAATTTATTGATACTGACCATCAATGGGCAGATATCTTTACAAAACCCCTCGCTGAAGATAGATTCAACTTTATAAGAAAGAACTTGAATTTCCTTCTTATAAAGGAATAGGTGTTTGATCTGAATATAGATGACTCTGTTTGACAAGTTGACTCTGTTTGAATATAGTTGACTCTGTTTGACTTGTTGACTCTGCTTGAGTGTGTTGGCTATGTCGTAGTTAAATCTGTTGATTATCTTATCTCGTTATATTCTTTTCATTAACTGTTCGTATGATCATTACATAGCTGTCTCTGGGAATCTTAAGTACACGTGTCTCTCGAGGCGGTTGATGCGTTAGTGATTGACATTTGCTTTTCTTGAGTCATAATTGCTTTTCTTTGGGAAATGACAATTTCTTTGCGCCTCTTTAATTTTGTGATTACACGTTTGAAAAAGACAAATTTCTTTCAAAAATTCATTTCGAAATCTGGCGCATAATGCTTAAACTTCTCGAACACGTTTATAACCCACTCACTCACTCACTCACATCACCCACTACCCACTTTATCTCTCAAAAAGAAGTCTACACTTTTCTGAACCCTAAACCCCTTTCATCTTCGCACTATGTGTTTCTCCGATTTCAACAATGGCTGCTCCACAACAACCACTGCAAGTTCAAGTTCCTGAAGAAGAGCGTAGGGTAACGCTGGAAAATCTTCAACCCTCTGACCTCAAAGTGTTGGTGGAACACGAAGTAAGGTTTGAGGATATGGCAAATGAAGGATACGACTTCAGAGCAGACTTCATTGACATGGGGATAATGGATTTCTTCTACATGACCAACTCAGTCTATGAGAATCTGGTGAAGGAGTTCTGGACTTATGCTTGGAGTAAAGATAAGACCATTCTGAGTCATGTTCAAGGCAGGCGCATTGTGGTCACTCAGGACCTAATTACTGAAGTCACCCATTGCCCTAATGATGGAGCGGTTGAAACCGCTGGTTGGGAAAAGGATGCTGGTGGCTGGGATGTTGTAAATGAGACTATCTATGAGAAGCCTGGAGGGACCAAGGCCGTGGAAATGAAGAACAGATTTCGAGCACTTTTCAGAATCATCATGAATTGCTTGGTGCCCAAATCTGGCTCTGTGGATACTGTCAGCAGTACCCACAAGTTCATAATGTGGAATTATGAACTCAAAGCTAAGATCAACCTTCCACAGATAATTTTTGAACATCTGCGAAGAGACTTAATGTACTCCAGAAAAGGGAAATATATGAATATCCCTTATGGAAAGCTGTTGTCAGCAATCATGGAGAATCAAGGGCTTATAAATCTTCTTCAAGGTCTCAACACCTTGGAAGCAGGGCTTGCCCTGAAAACGATGGTGATTCCTATTCTCTCTTCAGACAATCTAAGGAGAATGGGACTCCTTTCCAAGAAGGCTATTGCTGTAATTCAGCAAGGTGAAGAAGGAGCAAGGAAGAAAGTTGTGAAGAAGGGGAAGAAGATTGTGGTGGACTCTGGTGTCTCTACTGGACCAACCAGAAGGGTCACTCGAAGCACAGGCATTCACATTGCCTCAGAAACCCCTCAGCTCACTCTCCCAGTAAGACCTGCATGCATGCCCTCTACGCTTACAGAGGAACAAGAAGAGAAGAAAATGGAGATTGATCAAATGATAAGGGAAAGGATAGAGGAAACACGACTGTATCATGAAGCAAGCTTGGCTGCAGGCCTTGTCCAGCGTGAGACCTTTGCACCCCCAGTTCGTGCTCCTACCTCTGACCCTCGAGTGGCTATTCCTGCTGAGCCCGCCTCTGTTGATCCTGCTCAGAAACCACCCTTGAAAAGGATACACAAGGTTGGAGATGCCCCTGCTGCAAAAAGGATGAAGGTACTTGATAAGGTAGTTGATTTATATGATACTACTTATCAATGCAGTTCTGTTCTGCTTTCTTCTCTTGTTGTTGAACCCCCTCCATCTCGACCCATTAATCCTTTTTATGCACCCCCACTTACACCACAGCTGCCAAACCTCAATCCACAACCCTTGCCCAATCCAACACCCCAACTTTACGCACCTAAACCAACACCTACTCCGAACCCCACACCACAACAGAAACAACCATATATACCTACCAAAAAGCCCTTGCCCACTTTACCCTCAGACTCCTCTTCATCCGATCAAGATGATGTTGCTCCCTTGAGGACTAGACAAAGACCTCAACCACAGGTTCAAATTCCTATATTGAACCTTTAGCCTCTTTACCCCCAAACTCCACTATACCTCAAACCTGAAACTACACCTCCATCATCTCCTCTACAAACCCAAACACCTTCACCACCTAAATCACCACCCAAACCAGCTTCTCCACCTAGACCCACTTCACCCCTCACCAACGACTGGACCTCAACATACCTGTGAGACTGAGCCCATTTCGAGGAACCTGAATCTGAGTCCAGGGTTCAAGAGTCTTCATCTCTTGAATCGGCAATATGGTTGTGTGTGAAGCTCAACCTCTTCGCATTTTGCAACCTCTCACGACTCCTCTTTCGGACTTCCCATAATGGTACCCTTCATGTCTCAACTGTTCTCTCCTCCAAATTCTCCTCTCCAAGGAGAACCAGAATCTGTTCTTAGAACCGGTTCGTAATCCTTCTTACGAATCGACTTTGAGGTAGAGATCATTGAGCCACCGCCACTTCTCCTCACTTGCACCCCTGGACCTGCAGGCCTGGTCTTGGGAACCAAGAATTGTGCCCAACGTTCTTCCAAATCTAATTGGTAGCATTGAATACTTCAAAGCTGCAAGATACTGAGGAATCTCGTTTCGGGGTTTCCTTAGAAGAACAGAATTGATGAAGTAGTCAATGATCTTCTTGAAGAAGATCGGTATGAGAACTGGGTGTCTGTGAACACTTGGTTTGACAAGCAGGCAAGAACAAGAAGAAAGAAATAGGAGATGGCATCTTTGCCCTGAAATGGAGAGTTCCTCCAAGAGAAGAGGTCAATGTTGTTTGGGAACCTGAACCTCCTCCTCCTCCTCGTCCTCCTACTCCTCCAAGAGAACTCAGAACACCTCCTCCGGATCCTCTTGCAATGGTTGTTCAACCATCCTCATCCGCTCTGCCTCTACAAGCCAATCAGTGGTGATACCGAAGGAAGTGTATGACAAACTTGTGGATGATAGCAACAAATTCAACAGGTTTATGGAAGCCTCTCAACAACACTCAAACTCTTGATCGTAGGCTTGACTTGGCGACTACTCTACTACAAAGAAGTTTTGGAGAAGATGGACAAGCCCTAGAAAACCTTAGGCTTTTTACTTTTTAGTTTTCTCCTTTTGATAGATTTTCTTTGAGTTTGTTTTTGTTTATTTACTCACTCTGTGATTATTTCTAATGAAATTTATTTATGACACTTAAAAGTTTTCTCTTTATCTTTCTTTATCTTTGTTTTGACTGTGATGTTCTTTATTTCTGTCTTAACCTTTTTGTCGATGACAAAGGGGAGAAAGAATATAGAGAGTATAAAGCAATTGATGAACCTAGTGTATCAACCAAGTGTCATCATGCATACATTATGTGTTCTGAATAATATATTCTGTATGCTCAAACTTATATCTTTGTAATATCTTATGCTCTGTTACACTTAGAAATATTTATATATGCTTAATTCAGGGGGAGCCTCTGAAATCATCTGAATAAATATTTTTTAAAGAAAAATTGTTCATCAATATATGTATTTGTCATCATCAAAAAGGGGGAGATTGTTGGAATCAAGTGGATTCAGAAACAATAACC
This sequence comes from Calophaca sinica, assembly GCA_037113605.1. Classification (NCBI taxonomy): domain Eukaryota; kingdom Viridiplantae; phylum Streptophyta; class Magnoliopsida; order Fabales; family Fabaceae; genus Calophaca; species Calophaca sinica. Next base: position 17,640,806 of record CM073737.1, read on the forward strand.
CTTAATTGTTTTGATGATAACAAAAGATTAAGAGAACAATTTATTCTCTAACATGGTTATAAGTGTGCAGAAAGTATTTATACTCAGAGAAATTTGCTTCAGAAGACTTAGTGAAATCTTGAACTTCACTCATCAAAGTCCGGCTCTGGCTCTGATTCTTGGCACATAGAATCTGGTTGGTCAACGCTCTGGAGTTAGTCAACATTCTGATGTTGGTCAACACTCTGGTATATGGTGCAAGACATGATTTGACTCGGTCAAATCTGTTGGTGACCTGCTCTTTCGAAGACTCCAAATCTGTTTGGTCAACGCTCTTGTGATGGTCAACGCTCTGTTAGAGCATAGTCACAATCTGGTTGGTCAACTCTCTGGTGCAAGTCAACAATACAACAGATTCTACTTAGTGCACTCCATGAAGACTTATTGTGCTTCAACAAGAATCTGCTATGTGATAGCCCTCTCAGCTCTGTATTGAAGAATACTTGATTCTGGTGAACAGTGAAGTCTTTGAACGAAGAGCTCTGATAGTGAAATTGAAGTACCCTGTTATACGAGGACAAGAAGAATGTCAAAGGATAAAATCATCAAGGAAATTTGTGCTTGAAGTGTCTATATTTTGAAAAGCTCACTAAGGACAAAGTTACTGACATTGCGTATAATACTCAGAATGCTTTTCGTCTGGAAAGCTGCGTAACCTGGAAAAGCCAATGTTCCAGGATCTGAAGCTTTGACTTCGGACAAAAAGAGACGTTGTGTCACAACGGCACTTACAAACGGCACTTTTTCAACCCTAGCTATATATCCTACCTCATACACTGAAGTAAGACAAGAATTGAGTTTTTACAAACGATTTTCAACACGCTTGTATGCAAGCTAGCAACCTGAATATTTTTATGAGTAGTGAGAGCATCAACATCTATCTTCTCAAACACTACCCAATCAAGAGAAAGTGAGCAATCAAGAATTCATCCAAGTCTCTGAGATCTTTGAACAAGGCACTTACTGTATTATTCTTTCTTTAAGAAAGTTATTTTGTGCTAAAAGGATTTTCATTGTAAATCCTCTCAAGAGAGTTATCTCTATATTGTTTCAAAACTCTTATTTGAATCAGTACTTAGCCAGTAGATGGTGTATACCTTAGAGGCTCAACTGCATCGAAGTCGTTCTAAGAAGTTGTGAGTATAGCCGGTTAGCGTAAATATACTCTCAAGTGTAATCGATTGATTATAGTGGAGAAATCCTTCAAGTGAGTGAAGGGACTAGACGTAGCTATCAGGTGATAGTGAACTAGTATAAATCTCTGTGTCTCTTTCTTCTCTCTACTCTTTATTCCTTGCACAGTTTATTCAATAGTTATTTTTCATAAACATTTGTATTTGCGAAAAAGTTTTTTAAAAACCCAATTCAAACCCCCCCTTTCTTGTGTTTTTGCCACGTTCACCTATCAAGTGCGAGATATCAGGAGGGGATGAGCTGACCCCTGAAGCTTGGGAGAGGAGTTACCACGCGCAGGGTTCGGATCGTTAGTTATCATTCTCATGCGAGACTCCACTATATAAAGGGGACTTGACCCCCCAGGTTTGCAGGCTCTCTACACACTGTGAAACCATAAACACTTAAGCTCACATTCTCTTCTCCTAAAGCCCTATCTGACTTAGGCATCAGAGTGCCTTTTGCAGGTACCCCCCCCAGCCGTACTAGGGGAGAAAGGAAGCTGCTTCGAGGAGAAGGAGAGCCCTGCCATTTCGTGCATTAACAGAAGTAAACCAATGTTTGTCAAAAAAAAAGAGAAGTTAATCAATGTGGTAAACACAACTTACAATGGTTACAATTACTAACTACAATAGTTACTCTTATAATCTATCCCCAAATGACTGACTCATTCGAAAGCATATAGAAGACCAAGGGCATCCCCTATACGGACTTGAGAAGAGGTTTTGTCCAAACGGTCTCATCGTTTCTTTTTACTTGTCTTTTAAGGTTATTCTACACAAACCAATAAAACTAATAAATTTTGTTGTCTTCCATAAAATTATTAGTCTTTTTCTTATGATATCCTTAATTATTTATTATCAATCACACTTATTTTTTATCTCTATAATAAATAATTAAAGATATAATTAATATAACCTTAAACTATCAAAATAACAAATAAAAAAGAATATATTTCTTCTTAAAAACCAACAAATAAAAAGAAACCAACAAATAAAAAGGAACGAAGAGATTAAAAAACAACCATATGGTAATAAAAGATTCATAACTTGAGATTGAAAATGTCAAAAATGGCGTGCTTTATTATTTAATATTTAATATAATAATAAATTGAACAAGATTTGCTGGTTCGATTTTTATGCATTTATTATGATATATATATATATATATACCTTTGGATACAAAAGAATAATAAATCTACCTGTCAGTGATGTCACCTGAGACGTTGAACAACTTCAGTTTCCTCTGCGTTGCAACGTTAAAGACAATAATAGTATTGGAAATTAGTAGGAACTTTCCGTCCCGGAATCGGTCGTTGAGTGTGAATGCGAAAATTTGTGTGAATGAGAATGTGTGCTGCCATTGTAAACAATCATAAACAAACAGACAGACAAGACAAACACATTTTTTTATTTGATTTGGTACGTTTGTCATATCACATCTCTCTAGTTCTGTCTACAACAAATCCAATACCCTGTGGCTGTGGGAGAGTGTGAAAGCGCGACTTTGTTCTCTTTCTCTCATATGATATATTGATTACTTGATTATAAATTGCTTGCTTGATTACTTTTCTATCAAGATGAAGGCTTATCCCTAATCCAAAAGGAGCTAGCTGGTTTTCTCATATGATATTCGCCACCTTCTCTTTTTGACTAACCCGCTCAAGCTCACTTGAACTTCGTCCTTTTGGCTTTCCATAGGTATCAATATTAGGCTCATTTCAACTTATTGTCTATATAAAAATCATTTTTATATTTAATTTCCATTTCTTTCAAGTTTTGTTGCAGCTCAGGTTCAGGGGCGTAGAACGAAGAAAGATCCATGTCAGACATTAATAATCCTCAAATAAAGCATGATGTTTTTGTTAGCTTCAGGGGCACGGACATCCGCGACAATTTGCTTAGCCATTTGGTTGCAGCTTTTAATAGAAAGAAAATAGAACACTTTGTAGATGATGGACTTAAGAGGGGAGAAGAAATATGGCCATCACTTGTTGAAGCAATTGAAGAATCGTCCATTTCATTGATCATATTCTCAAAAAACTATGCCACCTCGCGTTGGTGTCTAAAAGAACTTGTGCATATACTGGAGTGCAGGAAGAAATATAAACGGATTGCAATCCCTGTTTTCTACCGTGTAGATCCCACAAATGTACGGCATCAAACGGGGAGCTACGAAACTGCATTTGCCAAGCGTAGAAAAAAATATAATTCGACCGAGGTGGAATCCTGGAGAGATGCTTTGAACGAATCTGCTAATTTATCAGGGATTACCTCATCAGATTGTCGGTATGTTTCTTTTTCTAATGAATATTCAGTACTTTCCCACTTTTTATTTCTTATATAGGCATATATATAGCTAAATGCATACAAGGTGGAAGTAACCTTTTATTTTCTAGGTAGGTTGTCTTCATCAGACCATAGGCTTATTAATTAGTTGTTATTACTTCCGGTGGATTTAGAAGATTTTATTTAAAGTTTATTTGGACTTAAAGTTTATTTGGACTTCTACCACGAAAATAAATAAACAACTATATTAGTACTTATTAAAGTATACTTGTAAGAATAACTCAAGACAAATTCATAATCTATTTTCAACTTATTTCAATAAATTTTGAAGAACAACTTGTGAATAAGCACTTAATTATATTCTTTAAAATAACTTGTTAAAAAAGCGCTGAAGTTATTTACCGAAATGTGTCCATATTCAATAATGCATTCGGTTCATGAAAGGATTTAGAATGGACAAGTCATTCTTTTGTTTGTTTATTGAATTCAGTGGTTAACTCAAACCCAAGTAATGCAATTAACTACATACCAAATTTCAAATAATACTTTTTATTTTAAAAACTTATCCTGTACTATTTAACAAGACCCTCATATATCTTTGGTACTCCATTCTGTTAAGCATCTCCGCTGAAAGGGAAAGGAAAGGAAATATTCAATCATGTGTGTTGAAACCCCCAATCACAAACTTCGAATCAAGTGAGCTATATTAATCCCATAGAATTTCATGCATTTTCTCACTCTCTTTGTCTCTTTTTGCTATGTAGAAATGATGCTGAATTGATTGAGGAAATCGTCAGTCTTGTATTAAAGAAGCTGAGTTTGAGTAACAACTCAGTTAACTCTAACGGACTTATTGGAATTGAGAAGCAAATTGCACCTGTGGAATCATTGTTAAATAAAAAGTTAGAAGGCACCCGTTTTATTGGAATCTGGGGCATTGGAGGTATTGGAAAGACTACCATAGCATACGAAATATTCAACAAACTGCGTTCTGTATATGATGGTGCTTGCTTTTTACATAATGTAAGGGAAGAATCAGCAAATCCAGCAAAAGTTCTTTTAAAAGAAAAACTTTTCTCTGCACTGTTAGCTGAAGATGTGAAACTTGACACCTTCAATGGATTGCCTGATCATCTTAAAAGGAGGGTTAAGCGTATGAAAGTTCTTATTGTTCTAGATGATGTGAATGATTCAGATCAACTTGAAATCTTAGTTGGAGATGGTGACTGGTTTCAATCAGGTAGTACAATCATTATAACAACTAGAAATAAGCAGGTGGTTCCTACAGAAGATGATTATATACATGAGGTTGGGAAACTGGACTTTGATGATGCACTTGAGCTTTTCAATTTGAATGCCTTCAAACAAAGTCCTCTTAAAATGGAGGAGTATTGTGAGCTATCAAAGAAGGTGGTCAATTATGCTAAAGGTATTCCGTTAGTTCTTATAGTTTTGGGTGGTCTTCTTCATAAAAAAGATAAGGAAATATGGGAAAGTTTGCTAAACAAGCTTAAAAAAATGCCTCCTGAAAAAGTTTATGCATCATTGAAACTGAGTTACGATGATCTAGATCGAAAAGAGCGGAAGATTTTTTTAGATCTTGCATGCTTCTTAGTTGGATTAAATTTGAAAGTGGAACACATAAAATCTTTATTAAAAGAAGGTGAAAATGATAATTCAGTGGCTGATGGGCTTGAAAGGCTAAAAGATAGAGCTCTTATAACTTTCTCTGAGGATGATGGTGTATTTATGCATGATATTATACAAGAAATGGCTTGGGAGATTGTTTTCCATGAATATCCTGAAGACCCTAGAAGACGTAGTCGGTTGGGGGATCCTGATGACATTTATCAAGTATTACAAAATGACGAGGTATGAGCCTTAAATCAAATAAAACATTTTAGATATCATTTGAATTTTTTGTGAGAAATACATTTTTTTAATGATGTTTGAGTCTTTCTACTACTTCGATGGTAGGGAAGTGAGGCCATCATAAGCATAAAGGTGCCCTTCACAGCAGTTAGCAAGCTGAAGTTAAGCCCACACATATTTGCTAAAATGAGCAGGCTACAATTTTTGCACGTTCTTAAATATGCTCAAGTAGATGAAATGGATCTTCTTCTCCCACAAGGGCTTCAATCTTTATCAACTGAACTAAGATATCTTGTTTGGAGACAATACCCTTTGAAATCCTTGCCAAAGAATTTCTCTGCCGAGAAACTTGTCATCTTGAACTTGTCATTTAGCAAAGTGGAAAAGCTTTGGCAGGGTGTGCAGGTAAAATTGTGTCTTCCTAATATAATTTTTTTTTAATTCAAATAATACAAAATGCACGACTTTATCTCGTGTGATGTCTTCATTTGTTTTATTTTGTTACAGAACCTAGTGAATTTGAAAGAAGTTGACGTCAGTTTCTCACGCTTCCTAAAAGAGCTGGCAGACTTTTCAAAAGCCACAAATCTTGAATTGCTAAAAACCCATTATTGTGAACAGCTGACTAATGTGCATCCATCTATTTTCTTCCTGGAGAAGCTTAATAAATTGGATCTAGGTCACTGCGAATCCTTGAGCGGACTTCCAGCCGAAATCCATTTAATGTCCCTTAGTTATCTCGATCTTCAACGTTCTGAAAATATAAGCAAGTTCTCAGTAACAATATATGAGAATATGATAGAATTGGAGTTAGCATACACGTGTGTCATTGCATTGGCTGCATCGTTTGGAAGTCAAAGCAAGCTTGAACGCCTATATTTAAATGGTTGTGATTACATTGAGAGCTTGCCTTCATGCTTTAATAAATTTACAAATCTAACAGTACTAGACATAAGCAGATGCAAAAAGCTTAAGACCCTACCAGAGCTTCCCTCATCCCTTGAATCTCTATATGCCGAAGACTGCGAATCACTAGAGAAGATATCGTTTCCTTCAATTGTTGAACAATTCAGGGAAAACAGGGAAATTGTTGAGTTCTGGAATTGCTTGAAATTGGATGAACATTCTTTGAAGAATATAGAGTTGAATGCGCAAAACAACATGATGAAATTTGCATGCCAGCATTTAGCAGCAGCACATGATGATTCCTTCGATACTTTTAAATCTTCGCGTGGTTTTGAAGCTGGGTATGTGTATCCAGGAAGCAGTGTTCCAGAGTGGGTTGTGTACAAGACAACAGAGGATTATATAGTTATCGACCTCTCTGCTCCAAATTCTCCTATATTGGGCTTCATTTTCTGCTTCATCCTGAGAGAGTTCCATTATGATCAATTCATATTTAACATCACTATATGTGATGATGAGGATGAAGGTAAAGGAGACAATGTTCACTTGGACCTTCCTAAGACATGTATTGATCATGTGTGTGTGATGTACGACAAAAAATTTTCTCGCTTCCTAATTAGCAGAGCAAGAAACCTGAGAAGGCTCAAAATCAAGGTTGCCAAAGAGAATTACACTAATGATTTGTATCCACGTGTTGATTTGTATCCACGTGTTGAAACGACGGCGTGGTTAAGAGGATTTGGGGTCCTCCCAATAAACACCACATCACATCACGATTTCATTCAAAAGATGGAACAGTTGGATTTGACTCTTCAAAGTATTTGAAAAGGAATTGGGTTGTGATTATTATCATCCTATGTATTTCCTTCCTATTGTTAAAAATGGAGAATTTGATTTGATGTAAGTGGATTTGGAGCCAGGAAGAAGAAGCTTTTCAATGAGCACCGTTTTTGTTCACTGGACCAAATATGCCCCTAATTTTAAGAATGAAAATATTTCTTCTACATAATATCTCATACACAGGTAATACATATTAATAAGCCAATTATTAGTTGAAAATCTATATTGGCTAATTAATTAAAAAAAATAATCCATTTTTAAAGGAAAAATAGTAAAAAAAGGAAAACTAAACCATTAACATCTATTTCGTCAACACAAAATAATATCTCACCCCTGTTATACATTTTTTTTTTTGGACAGGCCCAAGTTATACATGTTAATAAGTCAATTACTAGTTTTGGTCAAATAAAAGTCAACTACTAGTTATATAAGGCACGTGGTTCGTACATATTTGTATAAATATCTTATATTTCTAATTTGAAACCAACCGAGCAGACTTGTGGGACAAAACTTAGCAACTTGTTTTAAAACAAAATAAAATGATGAAAGAAAAAAATAAACCTTTATACATTACTTCATTTTTATATTTAGAGAGAGAAATAGAAACCTTTGAAGGACAAAAAAGATTTAAATTTACTAATACGTTGATTTCGATGTTGTTTTCACGTTATTTAAATAATTTTTTGAAATGTTTATTATGTATTGAAATTTTTATTATTCGATTGATTTTCTTCATTTTCTATATATAAATTTAAACTTACAATAATAATACTTGACCTGATATAAATCAATGTATTATATATAACAATATTTTCAAATATTATAATTGTGTTGGAATTAATTATTATTTTTTTGGTACAACAGGAGGCATACTTAGGCATTAGTATGATACAGAGGAGGGGAATTGGTATCATTGCAGGATCAAACCCACGACACACTCGGTGTCCCTGTAGTGGATCTACCACTGCGCCACAGCTACGGGACGATATTAATTATTTTTACTGACATGTGTAATCAAATTTGAATTATAATACCTGATTGGCTGATGTCCATCATTATTATTACTCTTATTTAAATTTCTAATAATGACACTTGATTGAAGTGCCCGAACTGCTAAAAACTTCGATGACTACACTCTTCAAAGAAGCACAACTCAACGACAAAGGATAAAAACAAAGCTAGAAAATACACCCTGACCCAAATAGGCGACGACCCATCTCGCAATCTTCACGCGCCTTATGCGTAGATGAATTGCTGCAACACATCAAAAAAGGGAATGGAAGCTAAGTGCACATATGAGCCCAAATAGCGATGGTTGCACCGTAAAAAACATCGAAGATAAAGCATGCAACTCACCCTCACCACTAAATGCCAGATGAACCTGTCGGGAAAAGCTATGGGGTTCATCTTAGCACTCATTTACGGCAGAAAGTTGCATCACTTCAAGAGAAACGAATGTTAAATGGCGATGAGGAAACTAAAGCCAAAAAGGCCTATTTATAGGTGGATTATGCCTCAATTGCTGCTGTCAAGATACAGGTCACACAGGATGGATCATTGATGCATATAACAATGACATTAAAATCACGTTTTCCAATATGTATATCACTACTACCTAGAAAGCAACGTTGATTAGCCTACTCGTAAAAGAAGGGAAGCCATAAGAATGCCAAGACGAAGGTCACAAGGAACCAAAAAACCATCTCGGCATTGAGCCCAAAACTAAGCAAATCAACCTTAACTCAGGGGAAATTGATCCAGGCATGTTTCAATACCTAAAAAAAAAGCAAATGCTTTGCAATGTGGCCGAAAAGACACACCACATCATGGGCTACTGACTAAGACCATATCATAGCAGAAAAGTTCATCATTATAGGTAACTCTTAAGCACAAGGAAGAGGAGGTCAACAAGCGAACTTTACATGTAGAGACCTTACTATCTCATGAGTACGAAAGGAGGCACATGGAAAAACAAAAATGGCATTAGTGAGAGATATGGGTTACCCTGACAATAGAGGGTACCCACCCCAAAACACGTAAGTGGCATGATCCCGACGTATGACCTCGGAATATGGAACATGATCATCTTGTATAAGGAGACTTGTATTTTCATGCAAATGTATGCTATTATTGCTATTCTCTAACCAAAAGTAAAGACATATATTGACTTGAGCGTTGGAGTGTCTTTGTAAGTGTCACCCCCCACCTTGGCTCATTAGATGCTTAGTTCTACGTAACAAAATCTTATTTTATAATATAATAGATATCTGATTGATAGATGTATTTTTTTTTTGGTTGAAAATTTATAGATGTATTTACACATTTAAATTTAAATTTCTTATTGAAGTGTATATCTTATATTTCTTTGACATGTTATAATCAAAATTGATAAAAAAAAATTAAAATTTTAAAAAAACTTTAGAAAGTATTTATGGTAGGAGAAGAATGATAAATTGATATTTTCGGTATGTTTTAATTCGATTTGATTTTAGTCAACTAATTAATTATAATGTAATCAATGATATCGTGATTTGATTTAAGTAACTATTTGATTTGTTATATTTATTGAAATGCTTGAATTAAGATCGCTCAAAAAGAGTATATACAATGAACTAGAATAGCTTTCTTATTATAAAATGACTTTAAGGCATAAAAATGACTACCATTAACGTGCATAACTTATTAGCTTATCTACATTCGATGCTTTGAGCAAGTTGATGGCATCAATAATTTATATTTTATCACTTTTGCTTTAAAAGAATCATAAACTTATTTTGAGCACCATCTTGATTTCACCTTCTTTCGAGTTGCAATCATCATAAAATAGCACTCATGTCCACTTTACACCAATATCATGCCACAACAATGTCATTCCCGTTATTAAAAAAACACAGATTTAAAACGTTCTATGAGCCACTTTTAAATTTAAAATATACAAATGAGAAAATAATAGAATAAAAAAAGAAAATGTACAAAGAAAGAAACAAATCTTTCATATGATTCGAATAACATTCATGCTCCATTTGGTTTATTGATTTCCTTTTGCATCCACCAACTAAACTATACAAAAAAAAGAGGAAAGAAATGACGAAGAAAGAGAAAAGAAGAAAGAAAATGAAAGAGAAGCATCCTAGTACAACCACCACCACATCATCGAATGCACCCAGTCTTGTTGCTTTTCCAGAGTTATGTTCTGACCACTGTTGTACCATGCGTCAGAGATCAAGTTTCCATTATCACTAGCTGTTAAATGATGTGAATCACACCGTTGGCAAAAGAAGAGATCAAATGGACAGAACTAAGCAAAGCAACGCAGCACACGGATTGCCAAGTCACCAAAATGAAGTAACAGAATTTCCCTCCAATTCCAACGATCAGTAGCTGAAGATAGTGTAGAACAGTTTCTATTTTAGTTTAATTACATTCCTTTCTCTTTGTATAAATAGATGACTCTACTTGTAGTTTGCTACACTGAAAAGGTTTAATAAAACAATATCATAGACTCAGTTTTCATTCTCATTATGCTTTCTTTCCTTTCTTTCGATTATGGAGTTCTTGGCTATAATCCAATTTAAGATGGTATCAGAGCGTTAGGCTCTGATTCCGTGCGACTCTGATGGTTCAAGGTGTCAACAATGCCTTCAACAATGGCGGAAATACAGATCCAGCATTGGATCAAACTAGTCCATACTATGTACACTCTAGTGATGGTCCTTCTTCAGTTTCAGTAACTCCAAAACTGAACGGTTCGAATTATCATGTCTGGGCTCGCTCCATGAGACGTGCTCTTGGCGGGAAGTTGAAATTTGATTTCGTTGATGGAACTATTCAGGTTCCTCCTGATTCCTTTGATCCAAGTTACAGGGCTTGGAATCGTTGCAATATGCTAGTTCATTCATGGATCATGAATTCTGTATCAGATTCAATCGGTCAATCGATTGTGTTTATGGAAGATGCCATTGATGTTTGGAATGATTTGAAGGAGCGATTTGCTCAAGGAGATCTCATCCGTGTTTCTGAATTGCAGCAAGAGATCTATGGACTCAAGCAAGGTTCTCGAGCGGTAACTGAATTTTTCTCTGAACTTAAAATTCTTTGGGAAGAATTAGAAACATATCTGCCTATTCCTACTTGTACTTGCCGAGTTAAATGCTCTTGTGAAGCTATGCGATCTGCTAGGAATATTCATACAATTAATCAAGCTATAAGGTTCCTAACTGGACTTAATGAAAGTTTCTCAGTTGTTAAGTCACAAATACTGTTGATAGATCCATTACCTAGCATGAACAAGATTTTTTCTATGGTAATTCAACATGAGAGACAAGGCGGTTTTGTTGAAAATATGATGACTTGAAAGCATTGATCAATGTTGTTGAATTTAAAAGGCCACAGGGAAGAGGCAGAGGTTTTGTGCAGAATGCAAATCACAAACCTGGATTCAAGGTTTGCACTCATTGTGGGAGAACCGGACACACTGTTGATGTGTGCTATAGAAAACATGGTTTTCCTCTACACTGGCAGAAAAAATTTAATTTTGCAGCACATAATGTGACTAGTGAGGATACTGACCAAGGAGATAATGTCTCTGTTGCTACTGAAGTAAAACAATCAACTCAAAATTTTACTCATGATCAATATGAGAAGTTACTTAAGACTAGCCGCCAAGAATCGTTCTCAATACATTGCAGTGAATCATCATGGTTTTGCCCTTGTTGCTTTTGTGCCACCTTAGATCAAGCACCACACCAATCACTATTTAAGAACGGTGTGCATTCGAAAACAGCACAATTGGACACAGTGGCATGGAGTGGAGCCGACATGCATGGCTAGAGGCCTCGAAGAGATAGGGAATGAGACTATGAATATTAGGTAGAGGTAGAAATTGTACCCTAATAATAATAATAATAATAATAATAATAATAATAATAATAATAATAATAATAATAATAATGTGTAATAATTGAGAAAATCAATCACTTACAGCCAAAATGGTTTAAAATGTTACCAAATTGTTTAAATATTTTTTTTTGAAAGGAATTGTTTAAATATTTTAAAATATGTAATATGTGATATGCTATAATCAATGAATAAATGACAACATCAATTAAAATATTACCTAATTGTCAAAATCAATTAATTACAATTATTAATTGAAACGTTGTAATAAATGGTTGTCCCAAGATATTGATTAAAAATTAAAATAAAAACAAAAATAGCTTTAGGATAAAAATTGAATGAACATGGTGATGACGCATGGCATCTCTATGTTGAAAAAATTTGCTTTATAATAGATAATAGAATAGATAGATTGGTTGACAATGTATATTGGCTAATTAACAAAAAATAATACATTTTTCAAAGTAAAAACAATTACTAGTTCATTAACCAAGGTCCAAATTATAATGTTATCCACTAATTAACTCATTATTAACAAGCATAGGAGATTTAGGGATTTTAGGTGTAGTTAACAAAAAATAGTGTCAATTTAGCCACATGTTCACAGCTAAATGCAAGGATGATGGAAGACCCCAACCTGAATTCTGTTTGTGAAAGGATAATTTCAGAAGGCAAGCATATTAGAACCTACTATATCGAAGAAAAATGACAAATTTGCAACCTTTCCACAACTCAAAGTGTAACATCCTCAATTTTCTAAACTTTGCTTAGCATGTGATTAGGCAGGGTTAAGCGTAATTATGTGTGTCTAGGTGTGTTATGCGGAGTTCGACGGTGTACTTGGGTGTTCAGTGGCGTATTCGCTTTCTGTGCCCTCGTGTAAGTGTAAGTTTGAGACTAGCGAGGCTTTGAAGGTTGTAGAGAGGTGGAGAAGCGCCTGATAGGGTTTTAGTAATAGTCCTAGAAGCCTCGTAAAATTTGAGAGCAATCAAAGAGAATTAGGGTTCTGGTGTATTTGTGATCTAGAGCGAATGCAAGTGTTTGATCGAGTAATTGGGATTCTAAATCCTTGATTCTAAGATATATTAGGTGCCCTTTGTGTTTAGAATGATGTTTAAGTGTTTGGGTATCAAGTTATGGGTCATACGAGCGTTGGAATCGAAGAAATCGCGCGAAAACGGGCTAAAGCGCAGGAGTGCACATGAAGCGCGCGTGAAGTGCACTTGAAGCGCATGAGGCGCGCATGGAGTGCGCGTGATGCACGCTAGACTACGGTGGACCATCAGATCTTTATCCGTTTGTGACACGCGGTGCTTTGTGATTAGATCAATTGCTGGTCCAATAAGAGAACGACAGCTGGCGGGCATTCATAGGAAGACTTCAGCGCGAAGAAAACCGTCTCAGACTCGTGTGGAGCGCGTGCCAAGCACACCCAGGGACCAAATTTTCTATTTAAGCTCATTTTTCACCATTTTTACCACTTTTGATTAATCCTTTCTCTGATCCACGACCATAACTGATCTCCAGACCAGAGCCTCACCATTTTGAGCATCTTAAGGTTAGGTGATTAAGTACCAGTTCATTAATCTGATCGTACCGATTTGTCTGTTTCTGTTCATGCTTTCTAAGGCTTATCTCCGAATGTCGTTTTGCGGAGGTAAAACTAAGTTCCATGGTAGTCTTATACTATTCTCAAATCTGATTTCGTGATGATTCTTATGGTTCTCATTCTTAACCTCAATCTGGTGCTGTTTTAAGCCTTATTTGACCGAACGGTTACCGAACGAGCTTGGATTCTGTCAAAACTTCCGGGTGACTTTGTGAGTCACGAAACAGAGGAGGAAGCCTTTGTATCTTGAATTTCTCATGGTAAACTCGTGACTCTTAGTTGGTGGTTCTTGTCCCTTAATTGCTGTTCTTCGTGTTTCAAGGTCTTAGTGCAAGCCTGGCTGCCGAACGAGTTAGGAGTTGATCCAGAGCTTCAAATCTTTCCATTGGTGAGTATATGGTCATGTGGTATGGCTATGTTCTAGAATCTATACTTTTGATTTCAATTCACCGTTCGTTTTGGTTTTGGTCCCTAACAGTGTATCCTTCGTAGTTTGGAGTCTGGTACGTAATTTCAGCCGTTGTGAGTGCAAGGAAGCACTTCAAGCTTGTAGTTTCGTGGCTTCCATCCTTGGTGTGGTAAGACCAGAACCATGTTCATTCTTTCCATGAACTTTTCATCATTCGTTCGTTGCCCATATTCTAATCTGGCAGTGTTTTTGTGTTTCTGGTGAATTGTGGATCCTGTGGGCATGCTTGGTGGAATTTGTGGACAAGTTTAGGTGATTATCCCATTAAGGGGCAGAACCATATATGTGTGGCATGGAAGTGTGTTCGTGACATCCATTTCAAAGTTCATGCGCTTGTGAGTTCGGGAGTAGGGCTTAGCATCTAGTGGAGCAAAACCAGAATTTGACCAGATGAGGATGATGAAACCTTAATCACCGGGATTTCAAGTGTATTATATGATATTTAACAAGTATAGGGTACCTCAAACCCTACTCAGGGTTGATGTCAGTAATGTTGACAAGTGACTCCAAACACAAGAGGGGGGTGAATTGTGTGTGAACGGTGCTTTCAAAAACTTTTGGAGAAATAAGTGCTAATTATGAGTTGCGGAAATATTAATGTGAAATAGATAAATCACTTGAAGAATAAATTGCAAGCGAGTTAAAAATAAAGTAAATAGTAAGATATAAATAACAATAAAATAAAGTAATCTGAAATTTAATTGGTGAAAAGTAGAGATAAGAGTAAAAAGCACACAACAAATTATCCGAGTTAGGCCTAACACCCCTGTGGCCTCACGTCCTGTCCCCAAAGGAAACCATGGGATTTTCACTAAGACATTTAGCTTTTAAATCGGGTTCATTAGAAACCTTTACAACTCTAAACCTTGAGCAATACGTTCGAGAGATATCACTCTCTATGAACACCTTGGGATTCTACCCAAAAATAAATGATTTTCACTGAAATAAAATGAGAGCGAAAAAGATACACTCAATAGTGCGGATATAACAAATTGAAGCTCCAGAATAATACAACTCAAATTTTGTAGAATAAAAAGACTCTCAGAAAATTGTGCTCAAATAAGTGTGAGTGATGAAAAAAATTTAATGAGTTTTGGCACAAAAATTAAGCAACTGCGTTGTTGTATTAAAACAAAGCTCCACGAAATTTGTGTTTATATAGGCAATGGAAAGAGCGTCATATGTAACAAGATTTGTCCATTGAAGATTTGGCCCGAATTTGCGGGATGCCGTTTGCATTTGATTTGTCTGGGTTGGAATTTGTCAGTTGCGTTGAACATGAAAGAATTGAAAAACACGAGCGGCTCGGCATAGGACCTCTGAAGCGGCTTTCGGTGACGACCTCTGAAAACGGCTTCGGCGACGACCTCGCCACATGGCTCGACGGGCGACCTCGACCGCATTTCGGCGTATGACCTGCGAGCGGCTCGGCAAAGACCTCGGCACCTACGACCTCGGAACACGCTCGGCACCGACCTCCTCATCGGCTCGGTTCTCATAGCTCGGTACCACGACCTCATTAGCTCGACACGAGACTTCCTCCTCAGATTCGACGTCACGACTTCCCTCAATTTCGACATCAGAGCTTCCTCCTCATTTCGACATCCGATTTCCTTAGCTCGACACGCGACTTCCTCCTCGATTCGACATCCCGACTTCCTCATATCTCGACCGCGCGACTTCACTCCTCATTTCGACATCCAGAGCTTCCTCATTTCGACATCCAGGCCACGAGATATCATGTCAAAATATTTTGTCGTGTGTGATTTAATTTTAATTGAGAACTTTTATTACTACTTACAAATTGTCTTAATAAAGATAAATAAATACCCAGGAACCCAAAGACTTGAGAAACAATCATTCTTGATCGGCGTCTTGGTATTCTTTTCCACTTTTTGCGGTTGACTATTTGCAAAGCTCCCTTTTGTCAATCATCAAAATCATCTGTCAAGGCATGTATTCTGAGACTCCCCCGCACGATGATGACAAACATCTCATGGAGGGTTTTTAGTAAAATATAATCATGATATAGCAATGAGATATAAAGCAAGGTTTTTCAATAAAGATAGCGAGTTTAAGCACGTATTTTAGAAAAACTCCCCCTCACAATATTAAAAAAAGATGTCGAGTTTAGAAGCGCATTTTGGCATTTTGGTGAAAACTCCCCCTCACAATATGCATGGAATAAACCACTCCCCCTGAATCATATAACTCTCCCCTTTTGGCAACATCAAAAGCGGAAAAAGATAAAGGGAAGGCATGTAAAATGTATGCATATACGTGTAACTAGATGTGAAAAATAATAGAGTATCAAGGGTTGATGAAGCATAATTGTTTGCGAGTTAACACTTTGCACAAACTTTTATTTTAGCGATTACAGGAAGGGCGGTTGCATTTCTCCACTTTTAGTCTTTAATGCGGAACTTTGCATAAAAATGTTAGCACACTCCAACGCCCAGAATTTATTCAAAAGAAAATGCAATCACGAGGCTGATCACTCCAATGCATGATTGGTCTAAAATTCCCAATTAGTTCTAATAAAAAAGAAAGTTTCCTTAGGCAAAGGTTTAGTAAAAATATCGCAAGTTGTCTAGATGTTTCCCTGAAACTCAATCATACAATTACCTTTTTGAACATGATCTCTAATAAAATGGTGCCTAATCTCTATGTGTTTAGTCAGAGTGATAAACCGATTTTTAGTGAGGAGTTTATGGCACTAATTATTGTCACACTTTATTGGAGCAGTTTTCAAATTAATCCCATAATCATTCATGTTGTTTCATCCAAATAATCATCGCAATAACTGTCTGTAATGACTTCAACATATTCCGCGTGTTCAGCGGTGGACAAAGCTCAACGGCTTGTTTCTTACTTATGCCATGAAACCAAGGCATTCCCAAGTAGTGACATGTCCCACTAGTGCTTTTAGGTCAATTTACAACCCATAAAATCAGAATCCAGTACCCGATAAGTGTGCGTCGGCACCTTTGGGGTACCATAAACCCATAGTTTGTGTGCGGTGAGATATCTCATGTCGTTTTCACCGTAAGAGATGTGATTCATAGGACTAGCTTGAAGCGTGCACACATACAAACACTAGACATAATATCCAGGACGACTAGCGGTGAGATAGAAGAGATCTATCATTACCTCTATACTTACTTACTTAATGACTTACCACCTTTCATCTTTGTCAAGATAGCATGATGTGCTCATGGGAGTTGAGATTTCTTTGGCGTTGCTCATTTCCAAATCTTTAAGCAACTCCTTGAAATATTTGGATTGATTTATAAAAATTCCTTCTTTTGTTTGTTTGATTTGAAGACCAAAGAAGTAGTTGAGCTCTCCCATCATGGACATTTCAAACTCACTTTTGCATGATTTTGGAAAAATCTTCACCTGAACTCATTAGTAGCACCAAAGATGATATCGTCAGCATAAATTTGAACAAGTAAAATGTCATGATTTTTGTGTTTAATGAAAAAGTGGTATCAACTTTTCCTCTTTCAAAACCTTTTCAAGTAAATATTTGCTCAACCTCTGCAGTACCAAGCTCACGGAGCTTGTTTTAACCCATATAACGCCTTTTTCAATTTGAAACCATGATTTGGAAATTCAAAATTTTCAAACCCGGGGGGGTTGATCAACATATACTTCTTCTTGAATAAAACCATTTAGAACTGCACTCTTAACATCCATTTGAAAAAGTTTAAAATCCACATGATGCATGCAAATCGAGAAGCATCACGAATAAGCTTCTAATCTAGCCACTTGGGTGCATAGGTTTCATCGAAATCTATGCCTGCTTGATTGATTATAAGCCTTTTGCAACAAGTCTAGCTTTATTTCTAACAATGATACCGTTTTCATCAAGCATTGAAAGACCCGTTTGGTCCCGATGACTAGGTGATCTTTAGGCCTAGGGACAAGTTCCCCAAACATCATTTCTCTCAAATTGATTTAATTCCTCTTGCATAGCAAAGGTCAATGCTCATCAAAGATGGCTTCATTGGCGTCATTTGGTTCAATTTGAGAGACAAAGGCCATGCTGATGACATGCATGATTAAGAGAGTTTCAGTGGGTTACCCTTTTGAGATATCACCTATTGTATGTTGTCAAGAGGATGGTTCTTTGAGACTCTCCATTCCTTTGGAAGATTTGAGTGAAGAGTTCTTGAGAGGTTGAGGCGAGGACTCTTGATCCTCCTTTGAACTTTGATCTCTCTTGTTCCTCTAAATAGGTATCTCAAATATACTTAAGATCATCAACACTTTCTTCTCTTTGAAGATTTGGGTTAGATTCATCAAAAGAAACATGCACAGATTCTTCAGCAGTCAAGTTCTTTTATTAAAAATTAGAAAAGCTTTACTAGAAGTGGAATATCCAAGAAATAAACCTTCATCGTTTAGCATCAAATTTACCAAGGTTATTATTACCATTGTTTAGAACAAAACACTTGCATCCAGAAAGCGTGAAGGTGGGAAATGTTGGGCTTCCTTCCTTTGTAGAGTTCATCTGCGATTGTTTGTAGGATCGGCCTTATAAGAACTCGATTTATCACATGTGCCGGTGCTCGGCGTGCCCAAAAGTACTTAGGAAGGTTAGTCTCATTGAGCATCGTCCTGCGCTCTTCAGAGGACCGATTTTTCCTTTCAACCACTCCATTTTGTTGCGGTGTCCTTGGGCAGAAAAAGTTGTGATCAATGCCATTTTACGTACCAAAATGCTTAGATACTTCATTCTCAAATTCAACCATGATCACTTGAATGGAAGCAATGTTAAGTCCGCTTCTCATTTTGTATAACCTTTGCAAGTTTTGAAAAGCATTAAAAGCATCATTTTTGTGAGAAATAAATAAAGTCCATGTATAGCGAGAATAATTCGTCACAATAACAAGAGCATAGTAATTGCCACCAAAGCTTTTAGTTCTAGAAGGGCGAAATAAATCCATATGTAAAGTTGTAAAGGCCGGTTTGTAGAAACAATATTTTAGATTTGAAAGATGCCTTTACTTGTTTTCCTTTTGACATGCATCACAAAGTTTATCTTTTTCAAAAGCAAGCTTTGGTAAGCCAATTACTAAGTCTTCTGAACCAATTTATTAAGATGATCCATGTGAATATGAGCCATTCTTACATGCCTAAGATTCATTATAACTACTAAAAAGGCAAGTACATCATTTGAAGGTAGTTCATCTAAATTAACCATATAGATATTTCAATTCTAGATCCAGCAGCTGTACTTTTATTAAGAATTTACGACCATGCATTTTGAAGAATCAAATATAACATTATTGCCTTTGTCGAAAGTTGACTAATACTTAGCAAGTTATGTTTCAAACCTTCCATACTGAAGACATTCTCTATAATGGGATTAGGACTCTTACCAATAGAACCAATCCCAAGAATTTTACCTTTGTTGTTGTCACCATGCCGGACATAACCACTTTATTCTTAGGTACCAATGAGAGAACTTGCTTTTGTCTCTGTCATGTGCTTTGAGCAGTAGCTATCAGAATACCAATTTAAGTCCTTGGCTTTCAAGCACACCTACAACAACAAATCATATTTTAACCTTTGGTACCCAAACCATCTTGGAGTCCATATGAGTTAGTCTTGGGCAAGGTGCCACTTTGGAATCCACATATTTTGCCAACTACATTTTATTCTTTCAATACACAAATAGAAAGCGTGTGACCATTTCTACCACAGGTGAAAGCATTTAATGAAAGGACTACTTGAGGGTTTGTTGTGATTGAAAGAGTTTAAAGATTTTTCATGAATTTTTGGATGATAACCTAAACCAGACTTTTCCAAAAGTACCTTTTTGGTTTCCTAACATAATGTTTAGATTATCTCTTCCCATTAGTAAATTTTGCAAAGTGTTATTTAAATCCTTAACCTTATTTTTCAAAACACTACACTCATTGCATTTTAAAACTTCATCCTTTTTATTTTCACAAGATATGGGAGGAGAAGTTTCAATCACAAACAACTTGTTTTTCTTTAAGAATCACTTTATCTCTTTGTTTAAAATTTGAATTTTGATTCAAGAGAAGAGATGGTTTTTCTTAGAAAGAAGAACAATTTTCCAAGTTTAATCATTTCATTATTGAATTCTTCCTGCATGAGTAATTCATCATAAGTTAAAGAAAGTCAGGATCATAAAAATTTACCTCATCTTCATCATGATTTGCCATTAGACTAAGGTGAGCCTCTTCATTTTCAATTCATCGGAAGAATCCATATCATTATCATCCCAGGCAATGTAAGCTCTTGCTTCCACTTGAATCCTTTGGTGGTTTCTTTTCAAATTTCTCGTTCCTCGTTTGGTTTGAGGAATGATCGGGTTTTATGTGACCTTTCTTTCCACATGTAGCGGGGTGGGATTAAAAAGTTGTTTCATCACTTTTCTTTTGAGAGCTTGGGAACTTACCTTTGTTTAAAGGTCTCATGAACCTTTTGAATTTCACGAACCATTAGACTCATGTTTTCCTCATTATTTTCATCTTCAAGGAAATCACATTACGTCATCGTCGATTTCCTCGATGCTTGCTGAGGCGAGCACCTCTTTTTCTTATCGGCTTCTTCGCTTTCCATGAGGCGATTTAGTTCAATTTCATGTTCTGCATTTTCCAAACAAAGTAGCGAGGTCATAGAAGATAAGTCTCTAGATTCCTATAGCGTTGATGACCTTGGGTTGCGATTCTGTTTAGACATCTAAGAACTTTGTTAATCAAATCTTCATTCTTGATGACTTTCCCAGAGCTCTGAGATGGTTTATTATATGGATGAACCTTTTTTGCATATCTTGTATGTTTTCACTTGGTTTCATCCTAAATAACTCATACTCGTGGGTTAATGTGTTCATTCAGCCACTCTTGACCTCGGTAGTACCTTCATGGGTCAATAGATAGAAGGGTGTCCCACATTTCTTTAGCAGTCTTGCAATTTGAGACCCTATAGAACTCATCGTAGCTTAAAGCAGGTGATGATGTTCTTAGCCTTCAAATGTATTGGACCTTTTTCTTATCATCTTCGGATTCCAAAGTGATCTTGGTTTGTCTACCCTTTGCATCATTAATTGATTGGTGGGGACAAATGGACCATTTTCCCTGACATCCCAAATATCAAGATCAACACCCTCAGAAAGATTTGCATTCTATCCTTCCCAATAACCATACCCTCACCATTGAAAAATGGGAGTGCATTCATGTGAGTTCCTCGTAATTGTTTGAAGTCATTCTCTTGAGGCGGTTAAGTCCTTTATACAAAGTCTAGCTACGATGCCACTTGTTGACAAGTGACTCCAAACACGAGGGTGAATTGTGTGTGAAGCAGTGCTTTCAAAAACTTTTGGAGAAATAAGTGCTAATTATGAGTTGCGGAAATATTAATGTGAAATAGATAAATCACTTGAAGAATAAATTGCAAGCGAGTTAAAAATAAAGTAAATAGTAAGATATAAATAACAATAAAATAAAGTCTGAAATTTAATTGGCGAAGAAAGTAGAGAGATAAGAGAGTAAAAAAGCACACAACAAATTATCCGAGGTTAGATTACAACACTTTGTGGCCTAACGTCCCTGTCCCCCAAGCAAACCACTTTATGGGATTTTCACTAAGACACTAGCTTTTAAATCGAGTTCATTTAGAAACCTTTACTGACTCTAAACCGAGCAATACGTTAGAGATATCACCTCTCTATGAACACCTTGGGATTCTACCCAAAATAAATGATTTTCACAAATAAAATGAAAGCGAAAAGATACACTCAATAGTGCAGATATAACAAATTGAAGCTCAAATAATACAACTCAAATTTTGTAGAATAAAAGACTCTCGAGAAAATTGTGCTCAAATAAGTGTGAGTGATGAAAAATATTTTGTGAGTTTTTGGCACAAAATTAAGCAACTGCGTTGTTGTATTAAAACAAAGCTCCCATTTGTGTTTATATAGGCAATGGAAGAAGGCGTCATATGTAACAAGATTTGTCAGATTGAAGATTTGGCCGTTCGCGGGATGCCGTTGCGTTTTGATTTGTCAGTTGGAATTTGTCAGATTCGTTGAACATGAAAGAATTGAAAAACTGCAGGCGGCTCGGCATAGGACTCGAAGGCTTCGGTGGCGGCGACCTCTGAAAACGGCTCGGCCAGGCGACCTGCGCCGCGCCGACTCGGCCAGACGACCTCGACCGCGGCTCGGCATATGACCTCACGAGCGGCTCGGCAAAGACCTGCGGCACCACGACCTCGGAACCGCACTCGACTTTCGGCGACCTCCTCGCCAGCTCGGTTCGTGCTCGGTACGACCTCGTGGCTCGACCACGAGACTTCCTCCTCGATTCGACATCACGACTTCCTCGAGCTCAACATCAGACTTCCTCCTCGGCATTTCGACATCCAGGTTCCTCGGCTCGACACGCGACTTCCTCCTCGGTTCGACATCGACTTCCTCATATCTCGACCACGCGACTTCCTCCTCATTTCGACATCCGACTTCCTCGGCTCGACATCAGGCACGAGATATGCATGTCAAAATATTTTGTGCGTGGTGTGATTTAATTTTAATTGAGAGCTTTTTTATTACTACTTACAAATTGTCTTAATAAAGATAAATAAATACCCCGGGCAAAGACTTGAGAAACAATCATTCTTGATACGCGTCTTGGTATTCTTTTCCACTTTTTGCACGGTTGACTATTTGCAAAGCTCCCTTTTGTCAATCATCAAAATCATCCTGTCAAGGCATGTATTCACAAGTAACACCTAAGGATAGGGGTTACGGTCTACATTGTCTAAGGATAGGCGTCGTGTACTCATCAACCAATATAGGATTGATTCATGGTGTTTTGGATGATTGATAACATGTGATATTAGGATAGATGACTTGATTGTATGATAATGGATTGGTATATGCATGATAAATTGATTATGTGTGATAACATGTGTACTTAATTGATAACATGATAGTTGGTCGCCTTCACGACATTAGTGCAGACTTGTATATTGATCAAGAGACTGTGATAACATGTGATGCCTGATAACATGCTTGGATGCATTATGATACTATGACATCTTGTTCATGTGCTATTGTGTGATACCACGATGTGCTTAATGCTATGCTCTGGTGTGCTATAGCATATGTTAATGTATGATTACTTGTTGTATGTTGTAACATGTTGTTAGTTGTGTAGACCTTTCTACTGTTGGGAGAGGTACTATGTTGTTTAGTTGCACATGTTGTAGTTGTGTTGTTTAGTTGTTTAAGGAGAATAACTCATGGTCAGGTAAGTGCCGATCTTAAGTTGGGGAGCATTATTGGAAATAGCTGAGTACGACGTGCTAAGTGCGAAAATAGTTGAGTAAGGTAGCTTGGTATATTGACCTGACTATGCTCTATTAGCCTACATGTTGGTAGATTCAGTTGTATATGTTGTAGTTGTGTTGTTCAGTTGTTTAAAGGAGAATAACTCATGGCCAGGTGAGTGTTATTTCCACAGTTGGGGAACAATACTCCCTAGTGATGATCTATTGGCCTAAAAGTAGCCAGACTTAGTCGTATATGTTGTAGTTGTGATGGACCATGTGAGCCTATGCACAAGTCTTCATAGTTGAAAGAGTACTGATCTTAAGTTGGGGGTCAGTGTCGGAAATAGTTGATTACGACGTGCTAGGTGCAGAAATTGTTGATTACGGTAGCCTAGCATAGTCTCCAGATGTGAATTCTTGTGGATCTGGTGACATGTGTACAGACCGTGATGAATATGTTATTGTGTTGTATATTACCTTGTTTCCCACTGTAAGGTGTTTTATGAGTTTCTTACCTCCTCTCTATATTCCTATGTATCCTTGTATTGTTGTTTGAGATTAGAAGACGGTGAGTTCGTAGCTGTTGGCGGGAGCGTTGAGGAGATTGATATTGATTCAGTTGGAAGATATTTTTGACGAGATTGCTGATGTCTAGGAGAGACGATCGAGTCTCCCGTAGTTTTGTACCACGACCAGTGGAGAGTCTGTTGTTTCTATTACTGTACGCACTCTGATATGAATACTTCGGGATTAAATTCCTGCATGTTTTCACATGTTTGATTAAAGTTTTAAATTCTTTTGATTGTTTGGCTTATTGGATTTAGGTGTCACACAAAGCAAATTAATGGGAAAAAAAACTAATCGCACTCTCTAACACACTTTTATATTAGATTAGATGAAATATGTAACTCTCATCGAATAGAAAATGAGAGCACCCCTTAAAATAGGGAGACACACATGATTTAGTAGATCCAACATGAATTTCACCAAATAACAGTATATTGCTAAAATTCCTTGCATGCTGATTTCAAGAAAGAGAGCTTGCATAAACAACATAGCACTGTAACAGCTACAGCAGAATATATTCTCCAATGAAGGGATAAAAGAAGCAACAGTGGCACAATACAGAATACAATTGTCATATCATTACATGAAGCGAATGCCAGTGCAGGGAGAAAAACATCAGGAGCTTCCTTGTACTAAGAAGGACCGATTCATTCAACCACCGTGCACAATTATTATCTTCTTTAGCTTGAAGAGTCACCAAAAATTAAAATACAATAACTACAATACTTGCGCTGCATGCAACACATGGTCACCCAGAAGTCCAAATAGGCAAACTCAAGTTTCGAGTGATTCCAGGAGAAACTTATGATTTAGTAGATCCAACATGAATTTCACCAAATAACAGTATATTGCTAAAATTCCTTGCATGCTGATTTCAAGAAAGAGAGCTTGGATAAACAACATAGCACCGTAACAGCTACATCAGAATATATTCTCCAATGAAGGGATAAAAGAAGAAATAGTGGCACAATACAGAATACAATTGTCATATCATTACATGAAGCGAATGCCAGTGTAGGGAGAAAAACATCAGGAGCTTCCTTGTACTAAGAAGGACCGATTCATTCAACCACCATGCACAATTATTATCTTCTTCAGCTTGAAGAGTCACCAAAAATTAAAATACAATAACTACAATAATTGTGCTGCATACAACACAGGTTCACCCAGAAGTCCAAATAGGCAAACTCGAGTTTCGAGTGATTCCAGGAGAAACTTGATCCATGTCAGGCACAGAAGAGTAAAAATTGTTGATTGCCTTATCTCTCTATTTTGAGCCACACAAAATAAGCTTGTTAGCATCTCTGATTAGCTATGGTCCCTCTATCATAATGTAATGCATGCATACAAGATGAAAATATATTTTATATAACCATGACAGTGAGTTTCATAAAGCTACTTGATATAAGTAATCTGACCAATCAAAAGAGAACATATTTATTTGCGGTACTGTTTTGTATAGTTTTATGTATGGTAAAAATTCAGGTCAAATTGTTTCATACCAACATTGTTGACATGCTTTGAATGTGATATCATTTCTCCAGTTGTAAGTTTGATTGCATTAGTAGTTTATCATTACATTTGCATATCACAATTCTCACAAAAAAGCTAGGTAAGACCTGAAACTCGTTATTTTCTCGTGTGTGGATCTGATGATACTACACACGTGCACACATATATCAAGAAAAAACAAAGGAACAAAATTAACACAATCAACACTCACCTCAAACTAGAACATATATGTTATGCATCCAACTTCTTACATATGTATGCTATCCTAGGACATCGTAAGGATTTGGTGAAAATGTCTGCTAGTTGATCAATAGAACACACAAAAGAAGTCTTGATGATGCCAGCTATAATTTCCCCCCAAATGAATTGGCAATCAATCTCAATATGTTTAGTTCTTTTACAAAAGATGGATTTGAAAAGAGGTATAAAGCTAACTTTTTATCACAAAAATGTTTCAGAGTACTTATCTCACGATACTTTAGTTCTTGAATGTGTTTTAGCCATAAATGTTCACATATCATGTGGGACATACCATACAATTTTCAGCCCTTGCACTTGACCTTACAACTTATTGCTTTCTTTCTTTTCCACAATATTAGATTCCCTCGAATAAGAACACTAGCCGAAAGTGGCCTTCCTATAACTAGCATCTCCATCCCAATCTACATCTGAATATTCAATAATACTCGCGTGACCATTGTTTGCATAAACCATCCCTTTAATATACCTCAAAACTCGTACAACAACATCCCGGTGACTTCCACAAAGCAAGTTAAGGAACTTACTCCACTAATAGTTGGTGGAGATAATTTAACTTTCTAACCCACCTTAGGTACCTGTCGAAGTCTAAATACGACTACTCTTGGTAGGAAGAAGCTTCACATTAAGGTCCATAGTCGGATCCACATTCACACGAGGGTGTGCAGATGCAGGCCCTGAGTTTTTGAAAATTACTTATAATACCTTGCATGTGTTTTATTTTGACTCCATATATGTATAATTTTGAACCCCTGCCCCAGTTTAGAAATTATAAGTTCTGCTCAGTCCTTTTGTCTTCTACGAGACAACGCCATTCTGCCGAGATGCACCCATTTGCACACCGCGTCCGCCAGAGAAACAACACCATTCACACAGGTACAACACCTTTGACCGCGAGTCTGCCTCGGTGCCACCGCCTTCAACTGACCGACTGTAAGTTTTATAAAGAAAATTTCCTCCTCTGTTTTACAGTGTGGGTGTGTGTTTTTGCTTCTATTTCTATTGATGCCTACTACGGCAAGTCAGCAACCACCCCGTCATAATCTTTTTTTTTTTAATATATATTTGAATCATAATTGATGTCTCTCGGTGGAACCTGTTGAACCACAATACTATATATATAATGTCTATTAAATAGTATAATATATAACTTAGCTTTTATATTGGATACCCGTCAAAAAAAAGCTTTTATATTAGGTAGTGTCTTTATTTATATATATTTTATTTTATGTACACATGTGATAATATATATTATAACACTATGATACTATAAATTTATATATATATATATATATACAACTTGATGTTAGTTTCTGTTTGCTTCAAGAGACAACTAACGTTTAATTCCTTTAGAGAAAATTTTATAAAATTGATTAGATATATGGTACGTTATTTATTTAGTTAGATATATTGAAATTTTATGATTTTAACATTTATATATTTATACTATATGGTAATAATTATTATTAATTTTTATTTTTGTAAATAAATTGCCCCTGCTGACCTAGGGTCTTAAATATGCCAATGTTAGGGTTCATAAAAGTATCACCCAGTTACCAATCCAACATCCCTTCCAAAAACATCAAGTGCAAATTTTCTTTGAGATAGCAATACGAGTGTGATTGCATCACTTCAATCCTGAGGAAGTACCTACCTTAACTAGCATATGTCTTTGGTTTGGAAGTGTTGGAATAGAAGTTGCCTCAAGTCCTTGATGTCTTTTTGATTATCTCCTGTAATACAATATCATCTACATACGCCAAATAAATATGTATTTGCAATGGTGAACAACATCTAAAGAATAATGAATTATCTGCTTCACAATTGCCAAATCGATGAATGACCTTGCTAAACTTTTCAAACCAAGCATTCGGTGAATGTTTCAAACCCTATAAGGACCTTTGCAGTTTGCAGACAAGACCTACTTGTTTAAACTTGGATACAGTGGAATAAGATTGAAGATAGTAGAGTCTAAGTAATTGAGATCGTCTTCCAATCACCTCTTCCTTAGACCGATTGGCAAGAGTGATATGATGTGGTATTTAAGGAAATGATAATTTAGAGAAAAGAGAGGGACTACAAGTGATGCGATCGGAAGCACTAAAATCCAAAATGACCAACTAATAGTATTGGAAAATACTTGTTGGGCAGCTTAAGTTGATATTACCCCTTATACAATATATACTCAACCATGGGGAAAAATACCAAAACCAGAGGCATCAACAAATTAGGGCAATACCAAACCGACAAATACTATACATGAGGATAACATACACGCAGGCACGCACCCACCTACAAACACACACACAAAAATATATTTATATACAAGCCAAGGAAATCCCCAGAAACTTTGGGATTGAGAGAAATAACAGCTAAGAATCTATTCGAAAGAGAAATTAACAAAATCACCAGTGAGCTACAAAAGGTAATCAACCCCCTTTGTTTCATGTGTTCAACCAAGTACAACTATAATGAGCCCTCAAAAATTGGACGCTCAGATGCTGAAGTGACACTAAAATCATCACCAAACACAATGATTAAAAGTTTTTCTATCTCCAATATACTCAAGTCTGCTCTCTTGAAGGCTAAAAAAAACACGAATAACTACGAAAAAGATTAAAGATATGTTTCAGAGTGATTGGTAGGGTGGGGAAGTACCCCGTGTGGTCCATAGTGGAACATAATTATTTGCCCATGGATTCATCTAATCCTCACGATAATATGGTGGACCATCTGTGTAGTATCTTTCCCGTTCTTCCAAACCCTAGCCATTTTGCTTCTCCTTCTCCCTCTTCTCTCTCCCTCTTTCTCCCTCCTGCATGAAGTCCCCTCATCCAACCGCTACAAGCGGCAATCTATTGCCTTCGTGCGGCCTCCAGATGCAGCCTAGCCCATTTCCGAAGGCACTGTCCTCTCTCAGATCTCCCCCCTCTCACGAACGACCAACACGGCCCCACAAAACATCTGTGTGATGGCGAGAGACACACCTTTGCATTTGAAATTGGTTTCAATTCCTCAATCCATTAGATCGAGCGAGAAATAATGTATGACGATAGGCTTCTAACCACAGTGGCAAGTACCAAAAAGGAAACTGTGGATTCAGATCTACTTGGGAAAGGGAGGGATAGATTCTAGGCATTAGTTGTCAACTTACTTATACTGTTTTGGTCTATATTCACCGGCACTGTCTCTCTTCATTGGGCCGATAATCTCAACTCTTATCCAACAACTTTGACACCCCAAATCACGACAACCTTGATGTCGAAATCAGTGGGGAGGTCAATTTCCATGGCCACCATATCTACAGGGTAGGGAGGGTTGTGCGGCGGCAAAGAGGGAGTCCAAGGGAGGACCGACGATTGCGAAGGAGAGAGGGAGAGGGAGAGAGATCTGAGAGTGAGAAGGTGGAGGTAAGATTTGAGAGACAATGGTAGAATTTGGTGGGACTATTTGATCTCATAGTGAATAATAGTGGTCCACTATGGACCACATGGGGCATTTCCCTACCCTAGCAATCGCCATGTTTTAATACGAAAATGTAGATTGCAACATTTTTTACATTATTTCTATAAAATAGAGGAATTAAGTAAGTCAAAGAATACAAGGGGAAAAAACTTAGTTTTCACATTACTGCCATTAATACGATTGGCAGCACATGGATAGTTCAATTTCTATCTATGAATGAGGTTACAAGTCCATAAGAGGTTTCTAAACTTTGCATTTGCTACAACCCTAATGGCAAGTCTACTGATTTTGCAACTGCTGAATTTTGATCTCTTAACAGAATGCTTGATGTGTAACCAGAATTAGAAGCATTGCCATAAATTTAAAATGCAGAGAAAGGCACAAATGCACAAAAATGAAATTGAATGAATCTATCAACAAGTGAGCCTCTAATGCATTCACTAAAGTTATTTTATAAGTTTCAAAAGGTAGTATGCAAATAATGATAATATTTATTTCCAATCCATCAGATTCAATAACAAAATTTAAAATGAAATGAAGCAAATATCCAAAATTTTATTTAAATAAATAAGATCTAGAATGATTTCTAAAATAAAGGGAAAAAGGGGTCAGAGAAAGAATCCAATACAATTATACAATGGACATGATTATATTGTTAAAATTCTCACATGTGACTTAAATGGGAAGTAATAATTTATTAGCTCGATTTGCTAAGTCATTATGTCTCCTAATTTTTGCACAGCAAATCTGATTGCACACCAAATCCATCACGAGTGCACAATTTCATGCATTCCTGTGAAACCTTATGATAAAAACCATTCCTCTCTAGCAAAGGAGAAGAGCTGCATTACTAATTGGATGGAGGATGGAATTGCAGGAAAAACGAGAAGAAGAACCAGACTATGGAGGTAACTTCAAGCCCAAGGAACAAAGCCTGAGACTAGAATTGGTTCAACCATGGTTGAACCACTGAACCGTGAACCATTGCTTTCACCAGTTCACCGATTGGTCCAGTTATTAAAACATCACTCTAAATTGTAAGGACATAAGGTATAAACATGTATGTTAGAAATTAAAGATTACAGAAATGCATAGTTTTTTATGGCTAGAAGTACAAATCATATACAAGTATATGGAATTATATCTGAGATATATTTGATAAAAATCTGTTAAGTGTTAATTATCAATATAATGATTTTATATTCCAAAGATTACTGCTTGGAGATTTCAAAGCGTTGTATTAACTAAATATGTCACGACCTATGTCCAACATAGGCTACATAGCAAAGATCCTTTTGAAGTGCCGGTCCATATAACTTAATAGATACGACTTATCTGGCCAGGAACACAAATTGTTTAAAAAACAATGTAGGGCACAAACTAATAAATTTTAGAAAATTGCACATCGTAGAAAACGATGAATTCTGATATATACATTTCCTTAGAATTTAAGAGGTACAGTTGAAAGGTTTCATCATAAAACAATAGAACTCAAAGTTCAATTTGATTAAGGAACTTTTGCTCGTACAAAGTGGGGAACTCAAGAACTACTATAGAGTTGCGTATGATCTACAACAACAAAACCAATATGCATAGGGAATATGCTCTGTTCTTCCTTATGGGTTCAGTTCGGATTAAGAGTGTAAAGACTGAATTTGTATTGAATGTACAGAAAGTATGGAAATCCCCTGGATATTCAAGAGATTCAGTCCAAGACTCTAGTCAGTCCCAAGTCTAATTCTCACTAAAATGACTAACTCTACTATATGTCTATGTTTTTGCTCCACCAATCCATTTTGATGATATTGACTCTTAGGTCAGTGAGAAATTCAGTAAAAGACCTGAACTCTCCACATTCAGTTTTAATAGCCTCTTGGGGCTCCCAAATTGCAATTTAACCATGGTTTTATACTGCATAAATTTTTTAAAAAGTATCAGATACAGATTTCAACAAATATATACATCTAAACCTTGAGACATGAGTAAGCAATAGCATTAACAAATGAGACATAGTGATAGTACATCAAATAATCTAGGGGTAGGACTGGTGTTGGCCCCACAAATCACCGAAAACTAACTCTAGAGGTGAGTTGTAAATTGCAGTGGAAGTAGTAGGAGGTAATCCATGAGCTTTACCAATATGGCAAGCAAAACAAAAACACTTGATCTTTTATTTAGAATTGAAATGTTACAATGACTGAACACAAGTTTCAAGACATTGAAATTGGGATGTCCTAATCTATTGTGCCAACTGTAAGATGTGCTGGAAGCAGCAGCTGAATTTACATCAGAAGAAACAGAATTGACTATAGGAAATACATGTTTAGTTACAACAGCGGAATTTGATGCAGAAGCTGACAAATGAAGTAGGAATTTGGGAAATTCATACAGTCCATCTGGCCCTACATGTCCACGAAGTAAAATTTTATGGGAATCCCAAATACAAAAAAGTTAGTCAAATTCAAAATACATTAAATTATCTGTAGCAAATATACCGAAACTTATGAGACTTTTTGTGATAGAGGACACATAATCTTTCACATCATGATGAACACAATCCAATAAACTTAGATGATGATTGACTAATTATGCATATTGTTGCTTGTTGTTGTTGCTTGCTGTAATTTTATATTTACTAGTACACGCTAATATTTCACTGTGTGTGATTCAGTAAGAAAAGATTTGAAGCAAACATAACGATTTGTTGATCAAGTATCTCCCGCTCCACTATTAAATTTTGTGCGTGAAGGAATTCCAGAAATTCCAACACGCGCAAATAGCATATTTACGAGTAGCTAATCTCACTCGCAAATATGCTATTTGTGCTGAAAGAATTCCAGAAATTTCTTCACTCGCAAATAGCATATTTACAAGTAGCTAAAAATGCTCGCAAATATGCTATTTGCAAGTGAGACGAATGAAGGAAAAAAAATGTTTTAATTTTACCAGGGGCATTTTTGTCAACTCATGAAAATGTTGGGCCCAGCAATTTGTTGGGTGAATTTAACAATTCTAGAAAAAAAAAGAGAATATAAAAAAAAAAGTCTCGTGAGAGACTAAAAGAAAGAAAGAGAAAGAAAGAAAGAAAGAAAGAAAGAAAAAGGGGAAAGGGGAAAGAAAGAAGAGGAGAGAAGAAGAAGGCAGAGAGAGAGAGAGAAAGAGAAGGAAAGCCTGAGAAGAAGAAGAAGGCACCATGGGATGGCATGCACTCCTTGGAAGGAAGAGGAGAGGAAGAGCATTGAAGAAAGAGGAAGGAACTAGGAGCAAGATCGAAGTACTCCTATTTTACCCATTTTGAACCCATCTCCTTTGGATAGCAATTAGAGGTGAGTTTCCTTTTGGGGGATTTTATATAGATGCTTGGGTACCCATAAATCCCAAGCTAGGTTCTCTTTTGTGTTGAAATTGGGTTTTTTTAGGGTTCTATAATGATTGGGGTTATGAGGAAGTGAAATTACTCATGCCACCGCCAAGGGAGTGGAAATTGGTTGCATGTGCATTTTGCTTCAATGACTGAAATGAATTGCGCTTCTTATGAGCAGTTTCTGATTTTTCCTACTTCATCCCAAAAATCTATGAATCCACTCTTTTATTTGAATGATAAATGCATGAATTAATTGCATGATTGATTTTAAATCCTTGTGGTTACTTGAATAGATGTGTTCTTTATATGGTATGACATATCTTGGTTTATTTTTCGTGATTTGAAGCCCAAAGGGTTCATAAACTGTTTTGAATTGGTGCTGGAATGCAGAAATTCGTGTTTCTGCAGCATGATAGATCTGAAATGCGCTGGAAGTGCATTCTGACCGAGACAACAGATCTAAAATGTGCTGGAAGCGCTGCAGCCAGCACTGGAAGCGCATTACTGCATTATTTTTATTTCTTTTTTTTTATTATTTGTTTGTGAACCTATGTCTTGTGTACTTTTAATTCTTCTCCTTATGAGTAGTACATGAATATCAATGATCTATTTATTGATCAAATGCTTCGAATTTATTCCTTTGTTTGTGATTAGTAAGTGACTATATATCCAATTACTTAAGAATTAGACATATCGGTTACTTGCAAGATAAAACTTATTGAGAATTGGCAAGTGTAAGACTTCAATTACTTAAGGATTGAATTCTTGTCACTTATAGAATGACACTTATTGAGATTAAATGGTAGCCTTTTGGAACCACTCATTAAGTGTAGAATGTTAGGAAAGTGAACTAGTAAGCCATCAAACTTAGTTACTAGGATTGAGTTGTAGATGAATTTTCAATCACTCTCATTTCTAATAATAAAGAGAGCATACTTATGTATGAAAGACAAAATGAATTTCAAAGTCCTTCTTTTAGGAGGCATAGGTACATGCTTTGCGAGTTAGGGACACCACTTGTGGTCATAGATGTCTGACCAGTCTTACAATAGACTAGGTTATTCTATGGAGTTCATGCCTAACAACCTAGTTGTGTCAAAATTAGAAGTTGATGGACATTACTATGATTATATTTCCTAACAAGAGAGGAATTTAGTTATCCCACTATATGAATGACGAATAACTAAATCCTAGAGGAAATAGCTACATCCAAGTTAGGACTCGGTAAAAACAGCATGTGATGAACAGATGAATTATTAAGAATATAACCCTACCCAAGTAAGGACCTAGCAATAAGAGTTGGCGATGAAAGGGAGAGCTATACAAGAATAGAATTAATTGTTAATGATTCTTTATGTATGAATCTCATTGTCGGTATGTAATGGGGTGGAGTCCGAGAGGACTCACCGAGATTTTCCATCTCACCCTTCCCTTTATTTCAGTGACAGGTACCCATTGGAGGTCATAAAGCGTTACCGGAGACGCTTCATGGTTAGCCACTGGCAGCCGATGTCAGTTGGAGGTTTTAGTTAGATCACAGTCGAGTTCTGAGTCTTCATTTGATTTTTGTGTATTCATGTATTGAAATTGCAATATTTTGTAATATTTAAGGATTTCTTTTTATGAAGTGTCTATTTGGTTTTCTAAGAAAAGATTTCATGTCCAATTTTAAAATTTACATTCCGCTTTTAAGTTCTTTTACGATTCTAGGGGACAATTTATAGTTAGTAATCTTAGTAGTGTTCTGGTGGGAACCAGGATGTTACAACAACACATGACTCTTTTAAAATACAAAACGTGATAAGAAGTCCAATAGGCAAACCCTTTTCTTTTTTCATGAACAAAACACCAAAGAGTAATCATGTCATTTGAGTTAATATTATGTCATTTCTATATCATGTTTAGAACAATTGAGCTTTTGAGTTAATATTATGTCACTTTTGTATTTAACTTGTGTTTATTTTTATGTAGCTTATTTATTTTTGTATACAATATATTTTTTATATATACAATTCATTTATTTCACCCGTTATTTGACTTCTGCTATTTTCCTGCAAGGCTATTTCACATAGCTGATTTTGGGCTTTATGTTATTTTTGGCGATTCGTGATTGACAACACTGGTCATGAGAGGAGCAACTAATCTTGATGGTCTCATACCAAATGTGCTTCATTGACCTAGCCGATATCTCGACCTTGTTCTGATAGAAACATCAGTAGAATATGAAGATTAACCACGTAATGGTGGAGACAGTGACCTTTGATAAGTTGTAGTCATCGAGCTTTCACATAGATAGTGTGCGAAAACTTGATAGGTTCCGATGTTAGTACTACATACAAAGAGTTCAATGGTTGAACTTGGATCGGAGGAAGCTCCTCCGATAAGGGAGTGTGATGGTGGAGGTAGAGGATTTTCTGTAGCCATCACTAGATCTTGGCTCTACATACCATCTTAGAGTTCAATGGGAATTGCGAGAAAAGAGAAAACTCAATGGAAATATTCGGATGAAGTGTTATTCTATTTTCTGATCCTTTGCTATTACTGATAATCATATTTATAGTGACCTTTTTTGTAGTCCCAGTTAATTCTGTTACAATCAATTACAACAGAAAACTGAAGCTTCTAACTACTATGAGAATATACTAGATAGTTAATAGCAGAACTACAACAGTAATGAATAGGAACAAAATAACCTGAGTAGAGAATACGCTACTAATACGTACTACCATTCAAAACATAAATTAACATATTCAAAACCCAAATTGAAAACAACTATTGTATGCTGTCTTACTACACATAACATAAAGGACATGATGCAAATGACATATGCTGTCATTACTCATTAAATTTACAAAGTTTTTGTGTTTTGAATTGTTCACTAGAATCACAATCTCCAATTGTAGTACTTCCATATAATTAAATAAGTCAACAAATGAAGAATATAACATCTATTAATCAGATATAGTCTTAAAAGCAACAATTTAAGAATTTTTATCATATTGTTTGTCATTAATAGTCATGCAAACTCAAGCTTTTCTTGCCACACCTTTTGTTGATAACAACATAACATACTCCTAAATAAAACCAATAGCAATTCGATCTACTTCAGTTTAATAACTATCCCTACATCTAAACCACTACATTTTGATCAAGATCAGCATGATGTATATAATACTTCTACTTGAGCATGAAATTTATGCTAACCTGCTCAAGAACCCTAGTCGAACTCTTTTCCACCAAGCTAGTCAAATTCCCAAATTTGACAAGCATTGTCAGGTACAAATCCTCCAAACCCTATGTATAACTCTTTGCCCTAGAACCTATTAACCTGCTCAACCTTCCAATCTCAAACCCCTTACGCACAAGGGATTTAGGGTCGAAGAAGTGGGCCATGTTGAAACTGGTAAACACGGTACTCGTGTGCGTGAACGTGAGAGGTTTGGTCCCAAAGAGGGGAAGCGAAGAGGAGAAACAAGCAGGGGCAGAAGGATAAGGGTGCAAGAGAGTTTTCAATGGGGACCAAAATTGGGAGAGGGAGGCTGTGACGGAGAACTCGCGCATGGAGGGGCGTAGCGGGGAACGGCGGTGACCGGAGAACCAGCCGAGGAGGGTGAGACGGGAATTTGGGTTCTAGGGATTGATCCGAAAAGCCCAGTTCTCAAGAGCAAGGATTCCAACAATTTTAGAATGGATTCCGGTGAAAAGGAGAAAGTGTGTATAGAGAAAATTGAAATTTTAGAGGGAAGATAATATTTATAAAATGTGAGTTAACCTTCATTCAAGGGAATTGGCCTAACTATATAGTTGAGGCAGTTACATGGGAATATTTTACAACTCTCTCCTCTCATAATTGACACCTTACCAAAAGTAAATGACATCTAAAAGCAAAAATAGAAATAAAACTATAGGCTAATAGCATAAATGATTTTAGTATTTATTTCCTGTGACAATACCCTCCCCTTCAAAACATCCTTGTCCTCAAGGATGACACCTAAGTGTCGTGCTTCGGAGGTAAAGTCTTCCATTTGAGAAAAACTTTAGGAACCTTAACATTTCCCCAGTTGGTCATTTTCCTGTGCAAAATAGCTGCATATGCATGTCTTTGAAGGACATGCAAATATTTTTTTAAAAAGTGGGCAAAAATAGAATGTGGCCCTGACCAAATCTTCAGCTGGAGCACAAAGAAAAAGTTGTGAGTCTCTGAATCGAGTGAATAAGCAGTGGAGTTGAGCCTTGGAATGTTGTAAAATCGTGCCTTCTTGCTCACTTGGGGCCGCCCAAAAATTGATACAAAGACGTTGGGATGTCACCACTCCCCTGAAACAGATCCGGTTATCATAATTTCAGTAGCTAGCCTTAAAATTTGTAAGCACTAAAATTTCAATGCCTTCATGTAATTCGACACCGCATCAATCATATAATTCTCAAACTTAGAGCCAGTGGAAACACCTCCATGATCCGCAACAATCTTAGAAGATCAACCTCATAGGAATTGCCATTTTCACCACTTGATCCAGATAGAAAGCTAGTGAATTGTTGAGACAACAAGTGATCATACACCAATGCTCCAATGACATGTCTTAGAAAAGATCCCTTAGTTAAAAGGTGGGAAGTGGCATATAGAGGTGTTGAGCCTAACTTCCAAGCAAAAGGGTTATGAACAAAAATCATCATGCTTTTTCCATTAGCTAAGCTAGCTACTGATGGATGACAGTAGCTTATTTTAATAAGGAAGCACTACTGACAACTTTGAGCAATTGAATTAGATTGGAGCTGTGAAATGTGGCACTCTTGTGAGGTAACATAGAAAGGATTGTATTCTACTGACCGTAACCAATCTTTAATGACAGTATCATGGGCTTGACCATAGACAAGATGAAGGGAAAACAAAACCATTTGATGCTCACCCGTAACACCTACTATAACTTTTATGAGCTGAAAATGATTGTCTAGTAACAATAAGTTACTATAAATGAGCCAAGACCTTGGAACCTCTCGCATTGTCCTGGAATGCACACCATTAAGAGGAGCATGTTTACTCAGACTTTGCAAACGATAATGCAGGATGGAAGAACCACGATTGATGCAAATTATCTTTTGATATGTTCCATTGATAATTAACCAAGGTAACACAATTGTTTTTCTTGCAACAGAGAAGGCCATTGCTAAAACAGGATGTTCACCATAATGGAAGTCACCACCAACAGCTAAAGGTGATATGATATATCTCAATGATTGCCACAATGTAGCACCTAGTTTTGCAAGGAAAGAATCATGTGCAACAGTGTAACTCTCGAACCCCTCATGTGTGACACTGAATAAATTCCAGTTTGCCAACCTCTAATTAAGTTCTTCATAAAAAACAAGTTTGATATTTCTTCCCTTGCAATGTTTAAAAGCAAAAAATCCATAAATTTCAAAATTAACTAGAAGAATATCAGTAACCTAGAGTACCTTTCCATGCCTACAATATGAAGAAACCAATGCATTAAAAGCTTTAATTTTCGTAAGCCCATTTTTGCATATTTGCAAAGAGTTCAAGGCAGCTATTATACTTTCATAAGTAAACTTGCCATTTCCACTTCTGGGCTTTGGTTTGCTGCTAACCCTTTGTGGTGGTCGTCGACAGAGTTAGATTGAGTGATGGTGTCAGAATGGCAACCCTATCTGGCGGTTCCGGTGGTGGATAAAACACTGGTGGATGCAATGGTAGGTGCTCGATCATGCTGCTCGGAGGTTCGA
Organism: Calophaca sinica; assembly: GCA_037113605.1. NCBI lineage: Eukaryota > Viridiplantae > Streptophyta > Magnoliopsida > Fabales > Fabaceae > Calophaca > Calophaca sinica. The sequence continues at coordinate 17,679,118 of CM073737.1, forward strand.
GCAACCGCCTTCTTAACGACTCAACTCTTTCCATAAGAGGAATAAAGTTTAACAGGGATTTGAAAAGTGGCATGAATGGCGAGGGCATTGTGGTTGCCACGAAAAATTGCACGGACTCGTAACGTGGAAAACAAATTGGATCTGATACGAGGAAGATGAAACTAAAGCGAAGCCTCAAGCCAGAAAAGGATTCGACTTCAATCGATGGGGTGAAAATATGGCACCGTTAAGAATTTTGAAGCAGGGAAAGGAAACTTCAAAATTAGTCGGTACCTTACCGGAATCATTTCAAGCTGTTCATCGATGATTTCAGGAACATGATCGACAACGAACTCGCCATTATTGGTTTCAGGGTAATCGGTATTGCCGAACAGATCTTCATCGGCGGCATTTGCATCTGCTGTTGGCGGTTCATCTTCAAGTGCTTCATACTGTACCAGGTGTGCCATGTTTACTGATTCTGAGTTGGAATTTGACAGACCTTCGCCCCCTTGCCCCATGTCACGCAGATCTGTCAGTGACTCCTTGTTTTTGCTAACCGATTCACGCCAAACTGCAAATGGATCTTGATTTACACTGAGTAAGTCAACCCTAGTTTGGATTGAAGCCAGCTCAAATTCTTCCCTGTAATTGTGCATGCTCCTCGTTTGCTTTGCTTGACAAGAAGCGTACCGTGGGTCTTCCTTCATATTCCCAAAGCGCAGAGCAACGACATATTCGTACCAGCAGGGATAGACGTTGTACCTTAACCTCATGTAGTTCAGATGCCATTGTAAACATAGTTCCTCAAAGTGAAGAGAAACCAACCTCATCTTAGATTCAGGGGAAGTATTGTTCAGAAAGAAAAATTGCTCACAATTGTGTGGCCATTCCCTTACCTTTGTGCCATCAAATCTTGGGAAATTCCACTTTGAAAGCTGGGTAGAGTGATGTGGCCCCAGTTGATTCCTCGACATAATTTTGACCTCATCTAAACTTGACATGACTCGATTGAAACTGGATTGATTATGCGTAACAGTCTCCATAGGTAAGCACCAGGTCGATGCTTTGATACCAATTGAGACGGGAATTTGGATTTTAGGGAATGATCCAAAAAACCCAGTTCTCAAGAGCAGGGATTCCAACAATTTTTGAATGGATCCAGTGCAATGGAGAAAGTGTGTGTAGAGAGAATTGGAATTTTAGAGAGAAGATAATATTTATGAAATATGAGTTAACATTCACTCAAGGGAATTGGCTTAGCTATATAGCTGAGGCAGTTACATGAGAATATTTTAAAACTCTCTCTTCCCACAATTGACACCTTACCAAAAGTAAATGACAACTAAGAGCAAAAATAGAAAGGAGGAGGAGTAGGGGATAAGGCGTTTAAGGGAGGCAGAGTTGACGGCATTGGAAGAGTCATGGAAGGTGGGGGAGGAGAGGAAGTCGATGACGGTGGCGAGGAGGGCTGGGGAGGAGGAATCGTCGACGGAGTCGTCAAAGAGTTTGAGGGGGGTCACGTGGGTCACGTGGCCGAAGAGGAGGCCGTCCACGGAGGAGTGGGCGGTGGTGAAGCGGTGGATCGGGAAGGCTAGTGTTGGGCCGAAGATTGCGATCTTTTGCAACGGCGGGTCGTCCATGACGGCGCACAGAGGAGAAAGAAAGATTAAGAAAGAGAGGGGAAAGAATTTGTTGTGATCTTCTGTAACTATAAGGTTTCTTTTTCATTTTTCATTTTTTTTACAAACAAGTAGAGAGCCTTTTCAAAATTTCCCATTAACTATGCCACCAATTTTTTCTCGTGTTTAGTAACGTGTAGCAGTGTAGCTAAGTTTTTGTCAAAAAATGCAGTGTAGCTAAGAAGTCTCTCTCAATTATTTTATCCCATGAAGTCACTTTAATATTTTTATACTTTTATAAAATTATTATTCATCCTTTCCTTTATTTTCTACATCACATTCTCACTCATGAATCATTGTTCTAAATAGTGATTCAAAAATATATATTTAATAATTCTTAGACAACTTCTTGCAACTGATATTTGTGAAAAGATCTTGGTTATTAAGCCCCTTCGGCTGGCTCTCTAGATTTTCCTTGCTGGCAGTTATCACGAGATGAATATTTCTCTTTAAAGTCATCTTATCAGTGGCTTCAATGCCAACAAAGGGAAACTAGATATAATAACTAAATGTTTAAGAAAGTGTGGGAATCGAAGGGTCCCAACAGGGTTAGAGCATTTCTTTTGGAAGCTAACACATGCTAAATTGATGGCCAATGAGGAGAGAAAGTGTGACATCCCGATTTTTCAAATAAACTTTTAAGTTGACATTAGCGCAGCTTGAGCGGTGGTTTCTTAAATTTTTAGTTGTCTTATTCATCTATGTCTAATTCCATGTTGCCTTCTTTTGTCAGCCACGTTGCCTCCTGCATCAATTTATTTTGTGAACGACAACAAATAAGAGAACGACAACTTAAATGAAAAAAGGGACACATATATGAGAGAGAGAGAGAGAGAGAAATAAAGAAAGAGGTTTGTCTTCGGTTGTCAGAAAAGTAAATTTTCTCATGAAAGAGAAAATGTTGCAGGCCACCTTGGGAATGCTCCGAGCGGCTTTTTTGACTTTAAAGCAACCCACTAAATTACGAGCGATAATGTTGTTCTTAAAAGTATAAATCGTAATTAGGTGATAAACATGAGTTAAAAATCTTGATTAGCAATAAAATAGGCTTAAAGAAGGGTCCATAAACCTTAGGAAAGGTTTAGAAAACCCTAAAAGGACTAGAATGACCCTGGAAAGGTGTGGAAAACCCCAGAAAACCCTAGAAGCTTCTAGAAGAAGAAAAACAAGATATTTTCCTAAGAGTATCATCGCGACGCGATGGGGCCTGTGAGAGGGAACCCTCGCGACGCGATGATTGATCCGCTGTCGCGCACGAGTCAAAATAAATAAAATAAGAATGTAGTAACAAGGCAGTTAACCTTGGTCGTCTCACAAGGATCTCTAATTAACAATAACCAATAAGAAGAACATGTAAAGAAATAAAGTTGGGGGGATTTTGATTCAAGAAACAGGTTATAAAAGATGTAAATATCAATATATAAAAATAACTAATCCACTGGTTCAAGGTAATTAATATTTGGATCTATCACGGGTTTCAAATGATTATTCTATTTCGTGATTCTATTCTTGTTTGAACATAAAATTAACCAATCAAGCGTCAATTAATTCTATAAGAATTCCCTCTTTGGATTAAGCATCACAGAATTCGACTAATTATGAACAAGGAACAAGCGTCACAAGAACACAATTAATCTAATAACCGAATTTAATCAAACCTATAACTAAGCGTTGTAGATTCTTCTTAATCCATACTCGCAGCAGATTAAAACAAGCGTTTAACATGCTTTGAATAGATCAAATTGAATTGTATAATAAGAATAGAAGGCAAAAACGAGATTTGGGTGATTAAGCATCAACACAAATAAAGCGTAATTGCTAACAATGATCAAAGGAGACAATGGATTAAAAAGAAAAAGAATTAGAATCAGAAATCGAAATTAATAATAAAATCCAAACCTCAAGATCCTTATAAAAACTCTCTAACCAGTGAATTAATCTATGGTCTTAGCCTTCCATGGAAGGATTAACAGAAACGAAATTAAGAAGGGGAGAAGGAGAAAAGATTGCTAAAACAGCAAAAGATTTAAAGTAATCAAAAGGTACTAACCTAAGACTCTAAAAGAGTATTTATAGCGTCTCCTAGGTTTAACCTAAGTAATCAGATGTTAAGACCAAAGAGAAGGGTCCATAAAAGGTTAATTAGCCTAATAACAACTAATTAAATTCACTAAAGCCCAGTTAAGACCCAAAGATGCAAAACCATGTTAAAAAGTAGTTGTTGGGCAAATCACACATTTAAGAACACCAAGTGCAATGCTATAAAAGATGCATTAAAATGCATTGATCAATGATCACTTCCAATCCAACTATGACACGTGTAAAGGTGGAAAAATCTGGAGGCACCATCACGACGCAACGAGATTTGTGAAGGGTTGGTCGCGACGCGATGGACCCGAAGTTGCCTATAAATAGGTGTTCACCCTCCCTTCATTCCTTGCCCCAAAACCTCCTTTCTCTCTTGGAACTTCCTCTAAGGAGCAAGTATTCTCTACACTTGCCTCAAATGAGGATCATGTGCATCAGAAAACTCTTAGTTGGAAATCCCCAAGTCTGAGAGAAGTGTGAGGCTCAGAGGAGTAGTCCAAGGCAGGAGTGCGGAAAGCAGTCGCGAGTCAAGGCTTCCTAAGAGCTCAGTCAGGAGTGCCAAGTGAGGGGAAAGATACCTCAATTACTAGGGAAAACATGTATTAGAGTAGTACTGTTAGCATACATAGGGGACCTCAAACCCTACTAGTGGTTGATATCAGTAACACCTTAGGAGAGTGGTTGCAGTATGCGATGGCTAAGGATAGTCACAGTAGACCTATCAACCAATGTAGGTTTGCTTGGTGTGATTTGTGTGCTTACTTGACTTATGCGTCTACTTGATTGATGACATGACTAGTTGACAGTCACCTTTACGATGCTAGGAATCATCTCAGATGTCGATTACTTGTGATCTGCTGATATTCGATAAATCGCTAATAACTATAATGTCTTTGATTGAATATGATGCCTATAAGGGTAATGATTGATGTATGGTCTTAGAGTCAAGGGTGACACCCTCTAATTAGAGGATTGCGGATCCCTAGACGGTAATAGCGAGTATTACCGTCAATACTCTGTTTGTCAGTGGTGATAGCCGGATAGGTATAACCCGAGGTTGGTGTACCTGAGGTAAATAGGACCGACAGTATGAAGTAGTTTGGAGCATGTGCATGGGATTGAAGGTTTCAGGACTCCATGTCCGACGAGGGGATAATCTTGGCCATTCCCTGAATGGGGGGAATACCGTCCTTGTGCACAGGGACAATACCTTACTCCGAAAATCGGAGATGGTAGAGTATTAGGATTTGTCTTTGGGACAATCAACTTATGTGTCATTTCTGTTGTGCCCTGAGATTGGTGATTGGTCTAGGGTGTGAAGGGCCGGTGATCAGCCCGTAAGTCCAGTGGTCTGTGTCAGTATCAGTGTGTGATGTGGTCTGTGACCGTGTGCCCAGAGGTTCATATGTGGTATTTGTAGTATCTGTGGTATCTGCGGTATCTGTTATGTTGCTGATTGTTATCTTTGTCGTTAGTTGTGTTGTGCATGATAACAGTTACTGATATTCTGTTTTCCTGGTTATTGCTGATTAATGGATGTCTTACCCCCTTCGTTTCTTGTATATTTCTATGTTATATCATGATGAATAGTAGATGGACAGGAGCAGCCTGTGCTCAGAGCTTAAAGGCAAGCTGCCTAGAGGCAGTGTTCAGATTGTTGTATCACGGCCAGTGTGTCCTAGATTTTGTCACCCCTTGTGGGTGTGGTGTATATATGTGTGTAGGTGCCATACTTTGCGTATTCTGATAATAAACAATATGTGTTATTGCCTTATACTCGTGTGAAAATAAAGTGACGCCCTATCAAAGCGGGGTGTTATAGGAAGCATAGGAGTATGTCTTCTAATGATATTTGTCCTAGGTGCCTCAATTCAACCGAGTCGATTTTTCATTGTTTGAGAGACTGTGATGAGGTTAGAGATTTCTGGTGTAATGTTATTCACCCTGGTGTGTGGAGTAAATTTTTTAACCTTGGCTTATATAATTGGTTAGACCGAACTTGGCTAATAATAATATTGGTCGAACATGTCGAATTGGCCTACTTTCTTTGGCTTGCCTATGCATGAAGTTTAGAAGGATAGAAATGCTATTGTGTTCTCTAATGGGCATGGTTTGATGAGTTATATTACAAGGTGGTGTATCGATTGACCCCATTCTCAAATCAAATCATTGCCTACAGGAACCTGTATATAGTAAACTAGCTCATGGTGTTGAAGTGTCTTGGAAACCTCCTCCCAGTGGTTGTTATAAGGTAAATGTTGATGGTTCTTTCATCCCTAATTCGGGAAGAATAGGTTGCAGAGGATTGATTAGGGATGCAAATGGTCATTTTGTAAAGGGTTTATATCATAAAATGGGAGCTAGTAATGTTGTTTGGGCAGAATTATGGGCTCTTAGAATTAGTATTAAGCTAGCTCGAAGTCTTGAGCTAAAGTGGGATGAATTTGAGATGGATTCCCAATTATTGTACAAATGGTGCATTCTGGAACTACACGGAATGCCTTCCTGAAGCCTCTTCTGCATGAGATTACTTCTATTCATCAATGTCCGGATTTGAGAACTTCAGTGGGCCATGTTTATAGAGAAGCTAATCATTGTGCTGACCATCGTGCTAATCTAGGACATGTTTCTTCTTTTGAGGGAGAAGTAGTAGATATAGTTAGCCCTACTCTGATTATTCTCTTGTTTGATGATGTAAGGGGTGCTTCTATACCTCGTCCGATTAGTTAATAAATCTGTCGTTTCATAAAAAAAAATAGACATTTAATAACTTTTTGTAGTTTTTATTAAAGCGAATGAAGGTTAGTCCAGTTGGTAAGGATTCGACTCATATCCCACAAGGACATGGGTTTGAATCCCGATGCCGATATGAAGTCCTCGTTGGTGGGTAATATGTAAGTACTTCTATAAGCACTCAAAGAGGCCTTGAGGCTTTCTCTTACCCTAGTAGGTTTCTGGGACCCAACTCTCCTAAACTTTTATTTATCAAAAAAAAATGGGACACTTATTAACTACTCAAAAAATAAAAATTACTTATCCAAACATGCATAAAATATCCCGTCAAAAAAGAAAACATGCATAGAATAAATTGATAATTATCGACATGGTGTGACACGAGTGGTAAATACTCGAGTTCCTTAAGCATGTGATCGGGGATTCTTTCCCTGGTCAGTACGTTTAAATGGATCTCAATTATCTCGTGGGATTAGCCATTTTGTCTTTGCAGTTACATGTAGGGATACTTTGGCTTACCATTAAAAAAAGAATAAATTGATAATTTAAAATATTATAATTTTAATAACTATTTACTATTTTAAAATCTTAACCAACATTCCATCGAGTCAAAAAAAACCAACATTCCTAGGATGCAAGTTAACATTTTCCTTACTTGTTTTAATTTATGTTCCAAATACTTTTTTTATTCTTTTCATACGTGATTAGTGTTTTTAATAAAAAAATATTTATTTAAATATAGAATTTATTTTTGGTAAATCTTTTAACTTTTTTAAGTCTAAAATGTGTTAGAGATGGTAATTAGTTTAGATTTATTATTATGCATACGTAAAAATTATTATTGAAAAGTGAGATTCTTATTTATTAATTTAATTTGAGTAATTATTCATAAAATTTATTTTAACCTTTCTTCTTCCATGAATACTTGTCGAATAATTAACTATTACATGCTCTTAAGAGAGGTCATTTTCAAAGAAATCTATTCAATCTAACTTGAGGGTGCAATGTTTGATCAAGAATTTAACTTCTCTAAAATGAACAATTTGGAGGTATAATTGACTTCAAAGAATAAAGTAAATAATCTCAATTACTGGTTAATAAATTAATAATTTATATTAAATGCCTATATATTGTTATTGTATATGTAATTCAAGCCAAGTATGATCACTTGAGTAAATGGTAGTTAATGAGAGTTAGTTACTATTACATTGGTAGTTAGTTGGTTAGCATTCGGTTAACCATTCTGTTATGCTTTAATATTCTGTTTGTAATTCAGTTTGTGAGTTTGTGTATAAATACACTTTGAGTAATGAGATACAATTACATTTGCTCAATTCCTTTCCATTGTATGTGTGTTACCCAATAGTTCCCCTAACAAACTTGGTATTCAGAGCTCGTTGATTCAAGAGCCAGAGAGTGATAGTAAGCTGAGTGAATTCTTTCATCTACCAAGAACCAAACACGAATGAAGTGTGAGTAGGATGAAGATGGGTACCAATGGTGGTAACTTTCCAACTCAGTTTCCAATTCAAGATAAGAAAAACTGGGATCGATGGAGCATTCAGATGAAGGCTTTATTTGGCTTTCAAGATGTCATGGACATTGTGAAAGATGGTTTCCCAGAAGCAGATGCAACGGGCACTGACGCAGAGATCAACATACAAGGAGAATAAAAAGAAAGATTGCAAAGCGATTTGGTTCATTCACCAGAGTGTGGATAAGGAAAATTTAGAGAAAATTTCCAAGGCAACATCATCCAAACAAGCGTGGGACATACTGGAGTGATGCTATGCTAGTGGAGACAAGATCAAGAAAGTGAAGCTTCAAGTTCTACTGAGGCAGTATGAACTGCTGCAGATAGAGGAAAATGAAAAGATTGAAGACCTCTTCAAGAGAGTGAAGAGTATCACGAATCAAATGGCCAATTGTGGTGAAGCACTCACTGATGGAAAGGTATGTGAGAAGATCATGCGTTCTTTACATCCCAAATTTGACTATATAGTTGCTGCAATTAATGAGTCTAAAGATGTATCAAGCATGAGTCTTGAAGAGCTACAAGGTTCTTTGGAGGCTCATGAATTGAGATTAAATGAAAGAAATTCTGGAAAAACCAATGATCAGGCACTTCAAGGGCAAACAAATGAAAAAGGTGATCACACGAAGCAATGGAAACAAGGTGGAAAGGGAAAATTTCAAAAGAAGTTCAATTCTTGGAAGGGCAATGATAGACCTGAATCCTCTAAAGGGGGACGAGGTTCTAATAGGGCCAAAGAAGGATAAAAAGGTGTTGATAAAAAGAAAATTCAGTGCTTCCATTGTGAGAAATATGGACACTATGTCAATGAGTATTGGTTTGGAAAAGGAAAGAATAACAAGAGGGATGAAGAAGAGGCTTGTATGGCACAAGGAGAGTCCTCTGATTCAGATACTATGCTTCTCGTGGCAGCAACCACTGATGAATATGGTCAATCTGGATCCTGGTTTCTTGATACTGGATGCAGCAACCACATGACCAGCCATAGAGAGCGGTTGGTAGACTTGGATATTTCAAGAAAAGATAAAGTCAGATTTGTAGATGATAGCACATTGGAGGCTAAGGGAATTGGCAACCTGTCAATCAAGAAAAAGAATGGGAAATCTGTCAAGATTGAAAAGGTATTGTATGTACTAGGGATGACAAGCAATTTGTTAAGCATTGGACAGCTAATTGAGAAGGGTTTTCAAGTTGTAACGAAAGATAACTTGCTGTCCATGTTTGATCCGAGCCAGAAATTGATCTTGAAGGCTCCCTTGTCCAAGAATAGGACCTTCCACATCAGTATAGATGTTACTGAAATTCATTGTTTGACGGCAGCAGAGTCAAGAGTAGAATGTTGGCTTTGGCATGCACGATTTGGCCACCTCAATTTCAGAAGTTTGAATTAATTGGGATCAAGGAAACTAGAAACTGGACTGCCTGTGATAGGGATTCCAGAAGTAGTGTGTGATATTTGTTTTGCAGGGAAGCATTCAAGAAACTCTTTCCAATCTCAGCTACATTTGAGGTCAAGGCAACTACTTGAAGTTGTGCACTTTGATGTTTGCGAGCCATTTGAAGTAACATCAATAGGTGATAATCGATAGTTTATCTCTTTTTTTGATGAATTTAGCCCCATGATGTGGTTGTATTTGATCAAAATAAAAGTGAGGCCCTTGAAATCTTTAAGAAGTTTAAGAAGCTTGTTGAGAAGCAAAATGATAGAGCAATCAAAGTATTAAGAATAGATGGAGGAGGGGAGTACACATCAAATGATTTTGAGCAATTTTGTAAGGAGAATGGGATTATTCATGAGGTCACAGCTCCCTATACACCACAGCACAATGATCTGGCAGAGAGGAGGAATCGGACTGCCCTAGATATGGCCAGAAGCATGCTCAAGGAAAAGGTTTAGCCTCATCATTTTTGGGGTGAAGCTGTGTCCACAGCAGTGTACATATTGAACAAGTGTCCCATCAAGAGATTAAGCAATGTTGTACCAAAGGGGGTTTGGTCAAAGAAGAAGCCAACAGTGAGTCATTTGAGGACTTTTGGAGCACTTTGTTTCAGTTATGTTCCAGATCAGCTTAGAAGAAAGCTAAATGACAAGTGTGATGCTATGATCTTGGTTGGCTATCATCCAACAGATGCATACCGGTTGTTTGATCCAATCAAGGAGAAAATTGTGGTTAGTAGAGATGTGAAGATTGTGGAATCTGAGCATTGGGACTGGCAGAAGAATTACAGCAGCTTGAAACAAAGATCCAGTGTGCTAAATGTATTTTTTGATGACAGCAGTGAGCATGATTTACCAGATTTGCTGATTTTGAGATCCTGTATGATAATCAGGTCTCAAATGATGGAGATTTAGTTCACTTTGCCTTGTTTGCTGGTGCTGAACCAGTGATATTTGAAGAGGCTGTTGGCAACAAGGCTTGGAAGGAAGCCATGGTAGATGAACTCAATTCCATTGAGAGGAGCCAGACTTGGTACCTCATAGATCTGCTTGCACAGAAGAAGCAGATTGGTGTTAAGTGGGTCTTCAAACTCAAGCTGAATCCAGATGGTTCAATAGCAAAGCACAAAGCTAGGTTGGTGGCAAAGGGATTCTTGCAAAAGGCAGGGATAGACTACTCTGAAGTATATGCTCCAGTAGCTAAGATTAAGACAATTATGTTAGTTGTTGCTATGGCAAGTGCAAACGGCTGGCCTCTATTTCAATTAGATGTCAAATTTGCATTCTTGAATGGTCCAATTGAAGAGGAGGATATGTATCACAACCTCCTGGTTTTGAGATAAAAGGAAAGGAGGATAAAGTGTATAGATTGAAGAAAGCACTTTACGGATTGAAACAAGCTCCAAGGGCTTGGAACAAAAGGATTGATTCCTTCTTACTTAAGCTTGGTTTCATCAAATGCTCAGTGGAATATGGTGTTTAAGTGAGATTTAAATCAACCAGGTCAGATTTAATCTTGCTATGCCTTTGTGTTGATGATTTGTTAATCACTGGAAGTAATGCTCAGGAATTGGAAAGCTTCAAAGCTGTGTTGAAAACTGAATTCGCAATGACAGATTTGGGCAAGCTAACATACTTTCTTGGTATGGAGTTTGTTGATACTTTAGCAGGCTTAGCTATGCACCAAAAGAAATATGTGAAAGAAGTGTTGAAGAGGTTGAATATGGCCAATTGTAATCTGTCAACGATTCCTGTGGAAGCAAATGTCAAGGTGGATCAGTGTGGTGATGAAAAAGCAGTGGATTCCACTGAGTTAAAGCAAATGGTAGTTTGTTTGAGATACTTGTGCAATAGCAGGCCAGATATTTGCTATGGAGTAGGTTCAGTGAGCAGGTTTATGGACTGTCCTAAGCAGTCTCACTTACTTGCTGTGAAGAAAATTCTGAGGTACTTACAAGGGACACTATTATTCTGTTTCCTAAGATGATTGAGCAGAAGGAGGCAGTTCTAATGGGGTACTCGGATGCAGATTAGTGTGGTGATAAGATAGATAGAAGTAGTACATTCGGATACCTATTCAAGTTCTTAAATGCTCTAATTTCTTGGAGTTCAAAGAAGCAGCCAGTGATTACACTATCAACCTGTGAATCAGAATACATAGCAAGCTCTTATGCAGCCCGTCAGGCTATTTGGCTCGAGTCATTGCTGGCTGAGATGAAGATTGAAGTGTCCAAGCCATTGAAGTTGCTGATTGACAACAGGTCAGCCATAAACTTGGCTAAGAATCCCATTTCTCATGGGAGAAGCAAACATATCGAGACAAGGTTCCACTTTATCAGAGATCAAGTGAATAAAGGCAAGCTTGAGCTGGTTTTCTGTCCTTCTGAGCTGCAATTAGTAGATATCCCGACTAAAGGACTGAAAGTTGATCAATTTGAAGATTTAAGGAAGCAAATGGGTGTGATTTCCCTTAAGTGCTTGAACTAAGGGAGAGTATTATTGCTGTAAAGTTTTGAATTGTATAGTTTCTGATAGCTTGAATTAAGGGAGAGTGTTATTGTATATGTAATTCAAGCCAAGTATGATCACTTGAGTAAGTGGTAGTTAATGAGAGTTAGTTACTGTTACATTGATAGTTAGTTGGTTAGCATTCGGTTAACCATTCTGTTATGCCTTAATATTTTGTTTGTAATTCAGTTTGTGTATAAATACACTTTGAGTAATGAGATATAATTACATTTGCTCAATTCCTTTCCATTGTATGTGTGTTACCCGATAGTTCCCCTAACATATATAATAAATCATAGATGTGTTAAAATATCAATAATTGATTTATTCGTCATTGACTGAAATTACTTATTTTACCCTCACTTTTTCATTACATTTTTAACCCTCACTTCATACCAAAATCCGTTGATAAAAGAGACATGCTTATTTCTGCTATGTAAGATTATGGCTGTCTAGAGAGAGGTACCTTACCCTCTATGAGTTCTTGAATTTGTACTATTATTTGCTTGCTTATCATTTCTTAACCTATTTCATCTTTTTATCTTCATTGTGTAAGAGTGTATTTTTGCATAAACTTTCATTTAGAGTGGACCTCACTTAATTCTATCTTAACTTCTCCTCTGTCCATTGTGATCTATTACTAAAAAGAAAAAGAGTTCATCAGATTGGAGTTGTTGGGTGTAAAATCTACCAATTGTTTTAAAAACATATGATATTATTAGTGTATTTCATTAGTGCAAAATAAATAAAATTAACAAAAAATATATATTTTCGACACATCATTTTTTATGCTCATGTGTATATTTCTTTTATAAAAAAATTAAAAAAAAAGTAAAATCATCCATCATTATCTTTAAAATGCAGGTGCAAAATGAAAATGTATAGAATGAGAATAAAGTTATTTATAAAGCTGATGTATTATAAGTTTAAGGGGGAGTGGACACACTACAGTTGCACCCAGCATAATTGTTTTTCTATTGAAGAAAAAGACATTTTTTTAAAGGGGATGGGGGAAGGGGATATATTATTATTTCAGTGGCACTAATGGCCATGTTACAACTGTTCTCGAGGGGATTTGAACCATGTCCCTTGGGTTTACAAGGCTAAGCTCCTACCACTAAGCTAGCACCCCATGGACTTTTGAAGAAGCTGACATGTAATATCATTCAATCAAATTGAAAACAAAGCATGTAATATCATTCGCACACGCCACTGATTTACCCACACGCCTAAGAGATTTTTGGTAGAAGCACACCACAAAGAGAATAAAAGAACACACAAGAATTAACGTGGTTCGGCACTTCTTGCCTACATCCACGAAAACACCTCAACAAATATATTCACATGTGAAGATTTTGAGTTTCTAATGTGACTGTAGTTATGCATATCATTTTGGTTTTGGGAGTTTAATTTTTACAACGTTGTTTTAGATGTGAAATGTGAAAGTGCTCTTTGGTATGAGCAGAAGTGATTGTAACTTCTGGATATATTTGTCCTGCATGTGAAGATTTTAAGTTTCTAATGTTATTGCAGTTATGATATCTTTTGGGTTTTCGGAGTTTAATCTTTATAATTTTGTTTTAGATGTGATATGTGACATGTGAATGTGTGTTCCTCTTTGGTATGAGCAGAAGTGGTTGTAATTTCCAGATTTATGTTTCTTGGATGGTTCGATTTGGGAGGGCATTGGTGTCTACAGTGTATAAAGGGGTGGTTCTCTGCATATTTTAGCAGAAAACCAGCTTTAAGTAGAGATGCTTAATGGATTAAGTGTTGTCTGTCCCGATCTTAAAGGATTAAGCGGGGGCACTTAATGGATTAAGTGGTGTTTGTCCCAGTCTTAACGACTTTAATAAAGGGCACTTAATGAATTAAGTATTCCTTGTTTTTAGAATTATTTGTTAAATACGCTCTTAATCGTTTAAGTGGTGTTAATTACTTGATCGATTAGGCGTCTTACATTTTCAATACTAAGGTTTTAGCCTTCACTTAATCGATTAAGTAGCTAGACTTAATTGATTAAGTGCTCTCTGTTTTCAATATTGAATTTTGTATATGAACATAATAGATTATGCAGCTTTCAAATAACTAACTAATTAATTGTTTAGCATAATTAATCAATAAAGGATGTATTCGTAATCGATTGAGTAGTCTCATTTTTAAGTTAGAATCTCATTCCTTGGCTATCCAATGCTTAGGGATTTCATAGGTAACTCCTAATGGGTCATGATTCATCACTTGGATAATTGTGATGCTAAAGTATAGGTGAATAATATTATTACTATTAGACTTGAATTCTTGATGTAAGGGTTCCACAACGTAAGATTATTCAATAAATAAATAAGGATATGATCTAAATGTCATAGATGCATATGATGTGGCCTCAACACCAAAGAAAGTATAAGCGACCCAAGTGTCGTAGATGTATCGAAAGTAGCTTATACGCTAAGACAACTTTAATGGCCAAATGTTGTTGTTTATGTGTAATACATGTTATGAATGTTATGCAAGAACCTTAACTATGATGTGAGAGACTTGTCTTTTATGACAATTCTAATGATAAAATGATGCATGTGTATGTGTTATATGATGTCCTCCTTAAGGAATAATGATTAAGGTATGAAATTTCTTAAATGGAAAAAATGTATGAATATACCAATTCCATTACTCTATTATGAATGGTATAGTTGTGTTGAAGACACGTTGTGATTAATTAAACAACAAAGAGATGAGTTAAGTTTGAAAGATAAAAGACTTATCAATATTCTTCAGAAAGGAAGAAGGGTAAGCTATGTTCTTTACGAAGGAAGAAGTAAACGTGGTTTGGCTAGTTATCCGCTCTGCTAGACGAGGATATGTGTTATATAAGTTAGGACGCGCTTATGGTCATAGATGTCTGACCAACCATACATAGACTACATTGACCCAGAGTTCTTAATGATTGACCAGCCTGGCAATGCAGTAGCTCCCAACCAGTAAATGCACTAGGAAATGAATTGAATTGTATGTTCTAATAAATGTTTTCTTTGAATGAAGTGTTTAGAGAGGATTTTCCATATCCTTCATACCAGCTATGACTGGAAATGTCTGAAATGCAAATGTTTTAGTATTATGTCTTTGTCACTAAGTTTTATAACTCGCTATACTTGTGGGGTTGACATTTCTAGGTAGTAGATGTGGCATTAGGAGCTCGAGAGCATTTTTGGGATACGTGACGGTAAATCCCAATGATAGAAATATATATAGTAGTCTACACTAGATCAGAGTCGAGTCTTGGGTCCTTATGTGTTGGGTCGTTATGAGAGAGTGTGGATTGTTATTGAGCTAATACGCCAACGGGCTTTGGTATCACTAGTTGGGTTTATTTTTAGTTTTAGTTTTTTGTTTTAGTTTTAAGGGGAGTATCAAAAGACTTTGACCAATTTTTTTCCTAAAACTTTAAGGTGATTGGTTAATGGATTTAGCCTCTTATATGCTCTTTATTTTGTTCATTATTAAATGATGTGGGACTACCTCACGCTTGGATACCCAACGTTATATGTATTCCAAAAAGTTTCATATTAGATCAGTTTTGTAAGATCATGTTGCCAATTTGAATACTAAATTACTGTTGCCAATTGTCGTGGGAATTTGGATACTAAATTTTTTATATTGCTTTGCTCCATACACTTGCCAACATTGATTATCTGGTGCACATGACATTCTAAACTATTTGATATGTGAATGGTATATAATCTACTTAATTATCAAGTGCACCATCCAATCACCAACTAATGGTACATATTGCATAAAACAGCACAAAACAGAATAAAGTTACACCACAAACAAAGGTCCAAAATGGAAGGCCAAGGGATGAACCGCAAGGGTAAAAATCAAAGGGTGTACTTTTGGTCCACAAAATTAGCAAAGGAAAAAAACCAAGAACTACAACACCCCATTTCCGATGCAGTAAGATAACCAATTCGAAACCATAATCTGTTCTAGGTACCACCAGAGGGTAATCACAAAATTCAAACAAAATTCACCAATCATTGTAGTATTTCACAAAGTTTGTTACAAGTTTTGCAAGTTTACACTATACGATTTACAAAGGAGCAATCAACAACTCTAATATGTTGCTGATAAATGATAATAATAAAAAAATTAAGAAAAAGGTGTTTAAAAGTAATTTGACTGAGAGAGCCTGTTACCCCAGTAAAGAACTATAACAATAGGGTGATGTGGCCTGCTATAAGAGAGTGTTTAAAAGAGTGTCAAAGTGAGTATTGGTAGCATTTCTCTATTTTTTTTTATATTGGTTTATCAAAACGGTGAAAAAAAAAAAGAAAGGAAAAAATGGGCTAATAATGGACTATTTCATGTTCAACAGAAGTTTATTGCAAGGAGTTGAGGATTTTCTTATTGTTTTCCCTACAAAACAGCACATAATCATATTAATTGAATTAGCCACGAAAAGTACAAGGGCAATATATAACGTTATCCATAAAACAACAATAAGAAATCCCACAAACGACAACAATGACATCTCCATTCCTTCTAATATCCATTCAACACGTGGCACCAAAACAATTTAAGGGTTGATATTCAATTATTTGAATTAATTTAAATTTTAAAAACATGGAAACTATTTCTGATGAGCCGCAAAACCAGAATCCCTCAATTCCAGCCGCCCAATCGTCATGCCGACCCTTCACCACTGCTGCATCGTTGCCTTCCCCCGCCCCGTCCCCTTCTCCCTCTGAATGCTTTCTCTATCGTGAGCTTCAGGTGTACAATGACTTAAAATTTATCCCTCTCATATAATTAACAGACTAATACAACAATCATGTATAGAAATGAGTGTAAGACTCAATTTTGCAGTCATCTTCCAACTTGGCATTGATGACCACAGCTTTACAATTCTTTGAGACAAAGCATAGATTTTTACCCTCCTTACAAAATGCCAGATCCAAAATCATTTCATTTTTTGCAGAGTTGTGTGCCCTTGAGGCTCTATAGGAAACGATGATAAGTCACAGCCGAAGAACAATCACGTTCCTTTTGTTCGGAGTGGTATAGAACATATCACAAGAAAAGTGAGGTGAGGTTCTAGGTAGGGAAAATACAATGCCATTTCCACGTAGTTACGGAAGACAGATGGGAGAGGACCCATTTTCTGGGAGCAGGGACGAAGTGGTTGAACAGTTCGTGGAGTTCTCAGCCATGTTTTCTTTTATCTTTATTTTTAAAATTACATTGATTTGAAAAATTGAATAGCTGCTGTTGAAAGTTTGCAATGCCACGTGTCTGATGGATGTTTAAAGAAATGGAAATCCCCATTTCTAATTTCTAATATAAAAAAATAGAGAGGATCTGCACCTAACAATAATGTGTTCAGATCATCTCCATTTCCTAAGGAAATGGAGATCTCCAATTCTGTGCTTAATTTGTTGACAAGTCACACTAAAACAAATCAACCGCCGAGATTTATCCTCTGTAATATCGAATCAAAATTTAATAAAAAATAGAAGCGTGGGAGAAAAAAAACCACCGCGCAGAAACCTGAACCTTCGGAATGCGGAGTTGTGTCGTCACGTACTTGTCGCCTTATTGCCTTGCGTTGCTGCAATCCAGCTATTGTGTCTGCTGTGTCACCGTCCATCCTCTCCAGAACTCCACCCAAGCTGCGTTCACATTTCATCTTCCCTTCTAAGATTCATCTCCTTGCACGAATCGGACATGAATCTTGCGTGAACTGTATCTCGTTGCCCCACCGTCCCGTTGCTTCTCCAACCTCGCCCCTCCGCCACCAAGTCTCTGCTCCGACCTCGCCCATCCGCCCTTGCGGCTCTGACCTTTCCCCCAACACCCCAACTACATTGCTCTTGCTAATCGGGAGGCTATGGTGTGTTTGAGTTTCGGCAAATTGATCCATGGTGCTTTGTTTATATATTCTAATTTTGTTGCCTTTCGGCTAATCCTGGAATTGCTGGTGACTTTGCTGTTAGATCAATTTCCAAAATCTTGTATAATTAGTTTCAAACACTGTCATGTTTGAATGTATATTTTAGGTACTTTTGAATTTTGCGAGACAAATAAAGGAAGAGTATGAATGTTGTGAAGTTAATTTGATGCAGAGAAATTCTTGCATTTAACTCTATTGTAAGTTTCTGTTCATTGTTATGAATTGGAAGGTGGAAACTGCCTTTGAGAAAAAAATTTATTTATGTTCATTGCCTTTCAGTTCATTGGTATTCTTGTTATTGGATTTAGAGAAATACTTGATAGTTTGACACTATTAGCTTGAATATTGCACAGAAACTATGATTGAATTTAAAGAAATACTTGTTGGCATAACTATAAACAAATCTTCTTGCATCGTTACAACAACCGAAGAAGAAGTTGCAGAGCATATGATGTCGAAAGTATATTGAAGAGTTCTCTTCTAGTTGGTGGAGCTGTTAGAACACAAGCGCGTATACTCACAGCTTGATTAACAGAAATAACAGAATGTGAATATTTGAGAGAATGAGATAGATTGCAAAAAACTTATTTCATTGAATGACATATGGTGTATTTATACAAAGCCATAACAGGCCCATATTGCAACACTACAAAGCCCAATTCGATTGGCCCAATTACACCTATCAGTTAACTAACTCACCTAACAGAATTTAACTACTTTAACTAACTAGCTTGCATTAATTACATTTGTATTACACAATAATACCTTCCCTTAATTCAAATGCTTAAAAGACACAACACCTAGCTCATCTCTAAGCTTCTCAAATCGATCAAGCTTCAATGCTTTTGTGAAGATGTTCGCCACTTGCAAATCACTTGGACAAGATACAAGCTCCAAGTTTCCTTTGATACTTGATCCCTTAGAAAATGGAATCTAGTTTCAATGTGCTTGCTTCAGCCATGAGACACAGGATTTCTGGCCAAGTTAATAGCTGATTTATTGTCAACCATCAGCTTCAATGGCTTGCTCACTTCAATTTTTAACTTAGCTAGCAGAGATTCTAGCCACAAGGCTTGACAGGCCGCATAGGAACTTGCCACATACTCTGCCTCACAAGTAGATAAGGCTATGACAAGTTGTTTTTTGGAACACCAAGATATTGGTGCATCAAGGAACTTGAAGAAATAACCTGATGTATTCCTTCTCTCAACTCTATCTCCACTCCAATCCGCATCAAAGTAGCCTGCTAGCACACTGCTTTTCTGCTCGTGCTCACATGGAAACAATATGCCATATTCCAAAGTACCCTGCAGATACCTCAGAATTCGTTTTGCTGCCAGCATATGTGACTTCCTAGGATCATCCATGAATCTACTTATCACACCTACTCCATAGGATATGTCAGGCCTACTATTGCACAAGTATCTCAATGAGCCTACAATTTGCTTGAATAAAGTGCTGTCAACCGAATCCTCTTCACTGTTTTTCTCCAATTTCACATTTGTTTCAGCAGGTGTTGTAGTAGAATTACAACCAGTTATGTTGAACGTCCTTAGAACTTCACTTGCATATTTCTTTTGATGCAGCACGAAACCTTCCCTTGTTGGCATAAACTTCATACCAAGGAAATATGTTAGCCTTCCCAAATTGGTCATCTCAAACGCAGCCTTCAATTTTCCTTTGAATTCTTCAATTTCTTTCTCATTGCTGCCAGTAATCAAAAGTTCATCAACATAAAGGCATATGATTAACATTTCTGACCTTGTATGCTGAGATTTCACATAGACTTCATGCTCCATAGTACATTTAGAAAGGCCAACCTGAATTAGAAATGCATCTATTTTTCTATTCCAAGCTCTAGGAGCTTGTTTTAAGCCATAAAGAGCTTTTGCCAGCTTGTATACCATGCCCTCCCTTCCCTTAACCTCAAAACCTGGATGCTGAGATACATATACCTCTTCATCAAGTGGTCCATTGAGAAATGCAGATTTCACATCGAATTGAAATAGTGGCCAGCCTTTTGCACTTGCTAAAGCCACTACCAACCGAATTATCTCAACTCTAAAATTCAAATGTCAAAATCTTGAGTGCCATAACCAGCAATCCTCCATTGATTCTACTGTATTTAGACAATGAATTTCTGCAGTATTTAAGCTGATCTGAAAAGTCTTGTTCTTTGAGATAGGAACTTTCACGATTAGCTTGTTTGTGGAATCAAACATCTCCAGTGCATCATCTTTCATTACCACTTGGAAACCTTTCTGAATTAGCTGCCCTATACTCTACAAGTTGCGCTTCATACCTGGAACATAGAGGACACTCTTGATCACCACTGACTTGCCATTGCTTCTCTTTATCACCAAGTTTCCTATGCCCTCAGCATTTAGTGTTCTGTCATCTCCAAACTGAATTTTGGTCTTTCTTGATGTGTCCAAATCAATTAACCAATTTTTGTGGCTGGTCATGTGATTTGAACATCCAGTATCAAGAAACCAAAGTTCTTTGGACAATTCCTCAGTGGTGGCAGCACATGCATCCTCTTCTCCCTCTTTCTTTTGTTTCCCTTTGCCATGCCAACACTCACTAGCAAAGTGCCCTAATTTCTCACAGTTATAGCACTGCATCTTCTTCTTATCAAATCCCTTTGATCCTCCTTTGGTTTTGACATTACCTCCTTCTCCTTTATTTGAGGATTTAGCTTTGTCATCACCCTTCCATTGATTCTTGTTGAATTTTCCTTTAGCCCCTTTCTTCCTATTCTTCTTTGGATCACCTCCTTTCTTTTTAATCTGAGCCTGCACTGCCTATTCACTGCTTTTCTTCGGATTTCTTGCTAGTAATCTCAGTTCCCTTGCCGCTAAAGAACCCTGCAATTCTTCAATGCTCATGCTAAAAATGTCCTTCGATTCTTCAATAGCACACACTATGAAATCGAATTTAGGAGGCAAAGATCTCATTATCTTTTCACATAAATCTTCATCACTGACTGACTTGCCACAGCCATGCATTTGATTGACCAGATTCCTTATCCTAATGAAGAAATCTGCAATCTTCTCATGTTCCTCCATTTGAATCAACTCATACTATCTTTGTAGAGCTTGAAGCCTTACCTTCTTCACTTTCTCACCTCCAGCATAACATTTCTCAAGAATCTCCCATGCTTCTCTGGAAGTTACAACCACGAAAATTTTGTCAAAGTTTGGCAAATCCATACTTTGATGAAGAATGAAGAATGCCTTGTTGTCCTTTCTCTTGTTCTCCATATATGCTTTTCTTTGCACCTCTATTGGATTTTCACCCAATTCTGGAAAACCTGTTTTGATTACCTCATACACATCTTGAAACCCGAGAAGAGCCTTCTTTTGAATGTTCCAACGATCCCAATTCTTGCCATCAAGAATCGAAAATTGCCCAGGAATACCTCCATTTGAGTTCAACCCCATCTTTCTCTTTGATTGGATCTCACACTCTACTCGTGCTTTAATGAACTCCACTCTCTTCCTCACACTTCACTCGTGTTTAAGTTTCAGGAAAAACTCTCTCAATCACTCAATCTTGCCCAAGATCTTTGAGCTCTAGATACCAATTTGTTAGAACACAAGTGCATATACTCACAGCTTGATTAACAGAAATAACAGAATGTGAATTGTTAGAATTCAAGTGTGAGTGGTTAGTCCCACATTGGCTAGGATTGGGCTAAGTGAAGGATATATAAGAGAGGTGACCCATATACCCAATGCCTTAAGGTTTTGGGTGGAGATGTGGTGTCTAGATCTCTTAGTGGTCCTAGTCCTTAGCCAGTTGTTGCTCTCAGGTGCTCCCCGGACTCCCCAACAATTGGTATCAGAGCCGTGGTTCGGCCTGATGGGGGAGCGAGAGTGGATCCTGCCGGTTCTCTCAAATGTGGGAGACTCACACTTGGGGGGAGATTGTTAGAATTCAAGTGTGAGTGGTTAGTCCCACATTGGCTAGGATTGGGCTAAGTGAAGGATATATAAGAGAGGTGACCCATATACCCAATGCCTTAAGGTTTTGGGTGGAGATGTGGTGTCTAGATCTCTTAGTGGTCCTAGTCCTTAGCCAGTTGTTGCTCTCAGGTGCTCCCCGGACTCCCCAACATGAATATTTGAGAGAATGAGATAGATTGCAAAAAACTAATTTCATTGAATGACATATGGTGTATTTATACAAAACCATAACAGGCCCGTATTGCAACACTACAAAGCCTAATTCGATTGGCCCAATTACACCTATCATTTAACTAACTGAACTAACAGAATTTAACTACTTTAACTAACTAGCTTGCATTTACTACATTTGAATTACACAACAATAGGAGCAGCACAACGCTTAAAGTTTTCCCAAGAATCAAAGAAGAAAGCTTTCATGAGTAGTAGTCAACAACCTCAATGCACAATGTATTAGAAAAGTACATTACCTTTAATTTTCAGTTGATGTATTAGAAAAGTCATAAAGTCATAAAGCTCCTATGGGGTCTACCTTTTAAGAATGCTTGTATTAGTTTATTATGTTGTAGTGTTGGTATTTTTGTAGTGTTGCTTTCTTTGTAACCCAATATTAACACTCCTTGTGATTTTGTAACTGTTGTTTTGTCTCAGCAATAAGACTTTTTTTGCGTATCAGTTGCCTGTTGCTGTATTCATATATTTCTCAACTGCTTATTTCTATAGCTTTAATCCACAGTATTAGTTTTATTGAGACTTGATTGAGGATAAGGAAACAATATTGGAGTCCTTAAATATCAAACTTGATCTAAAGAAAATAAAAATTATAGCAGGATATGAACCGAATTGATGGAGTAGTTATGGACTACATATCGAACTAGTAGTGGTGTCCAGCCAATATAGAAGTATTAGCCAGTGTAAGGGTTGAGAAATGACCCGACGTGTTTTTCTTTTAATTATTATCTTGTTTGCCTTGAACTAAAATACCATAAAGAACAAATACTAAAAACAATACCATAAAAAACTTGCTTCAAAAAGTAAAAGTAACATAAAACCTCGTAGTACATTGAAATAGATAGGAGTTGATGAATTCCAGATTACCAATAAAAATATCGTTTTTCTAATAAATCAATACATGCATCGCATAAAAAACATAAACTGATATATAAAAAATAAATGTGTCCTTTACGTCCAAAAGAAGTTGTGTAGTCCTAATGTACGATACTTCTCAACTTGGCTTGATTGTATCATTTGGTTTGTAGTCCCATGTTCACTTCCATTGTCAATTTCTCTTAAATTTAGATGTCGACATGCATTCCCAATTTGACTTCCATTCCAAACTTGGCTTCCACTCCCACATAGAGAAATTGAATTGTTAAATAAACTTTTATAAAAGATTGTGTGAAAATTATTTTGAGCACATGAATGAAAAACTTGCTTACCAGTAACAATTGAGTAAAATTATGACTTGTATTAAAAGTATGTGTAGCATCACTTGCTGCTACAGATCGTTCCTACGTAGTTGATAAGTAAAAGGTCATATAAAATATGATATAGAGTACAAAAAATCTAGTTACATGTTAACAAATTGATAACTAATTGAAAAAAAAAAGTAAAGAGTAAATTACCAAATTTTTTTGAGGCTTTCTCTTTCGAGCCAATTTCTCAACCCAAGAATTAGGTCATTTTTTACCCTCATGAGCAATCTCGCTTCTTTATACATTTTGCCCCATCAAAATCAACAACGTTCACATTGTTTCTAATTATGTCTTTTGCAATTGATATGGATACTTGACTCATTCCAATTGATTCTCCATCAATAGACTTTTTGGCCAACATATCATCAATTATTTTATTGGACTCTTCATAAACTTTGGAAAAAAATGTGTAAGTTTCATGAGATTCAGATGCCCTGTTTGTCAATTTAATCATTCGAGGACATAACTCATTGTATCGCTTCATGAAATGGGCTTTTATGTGCAACTCAATATGTTGTCCTTTCCAATCTCAATTACTTCTCAACCTTGCCTCTATTGTCCATCACTTTAGTACATAGTGCCGAGGAATTAGCTTAATACTCATCACATCGAAAACTTTCAAAGCATGACTGCATAAGATACCATATGTCTCAAATTTACGACAATCGCAAGCAACCTTTTGGTCAACAAGATTCCCCATTACTATTCACTCCTTATTGCTGTCATAATTTATAACAATATACAACCCTTCTTTCAAATCCTTTATGTAAGGGCCTTGGTATTCCTCATATTCCTCCTGGAATTCCTCAAATATTTTTGGAGTGTAAATGTTTCCGGCTTGTACAAGCATAGGGGCCTTCTTCATTTTCAATCTAGGCAACTTATGTCTTGACTTATAGTCAGCTTCTGACTCATTATTCCATTTTCCATTGACAACCCTTTCAAAGTGTCTGAAAAATTGGAACAAATTTAAATCTGACTTCAAATGGGTTTTTAAATTAGCATTAAAGCTCTCAATTAATTGAGCAGATCTCATACCTGCGGTGAAAGTTTTTCGAACATAAGCCCATGCCCATTTTTCCTTCACTTGAAAAATCGAATGTTGCCATGAATCATCACTGACATTATGCTCAATACGTAAAACATTCCATGCATTCAAAAATTTACCTTCCTTTTCGTGTAGATCAATGCATGCTTCAAAATCTGAGCAGAATTGCGAACTCTTTTGATATAGACGGTTCACATGTCTTAGAGCATTTTCTCTTATATACCAAGTGCATAATCCATGAAATGTTTCAGACATAACTATAGAAATAGCCTTAGCCATCGCTGCATCTTGATCAGTTAGAATGGTTTTGGGCTTTACTCCACCCAAAACAAATGTTTTCCTATGACCATTAAGTCCAATAAATACTCCTGATGGGCGATAATCCTTATTTGTCTTGTATGTGGTGTCAAAAGTGATGACATCCACAAAGTACCCATAATCATTTATCATTTGTCCATCCGCCCAAAATATATTTATTATTTGCTCTTCAGTATCCATTTGAAAGTCATAGAAAAAAGAAGGATTTTCACTTTGTTGTTTGAAATACATCAACAATGCACCCACTTCACGATACCTTAGCGACTATTTCCTTCTTGTTCGAAGGTAATTCTTATGTTCTTGTCTTGTATAACCAATAATGTTTATTCCACTAGCTTGCTTGGACACATATTCATGAAAATCTTTTGGTTTTAATCCAGATTCATCAGCCAACTCAATTTGTGATGCCTGCGGCATAGAAATTCGAAATTCGAAATTCGAAATTTCATAAGCAATTTATTACTAATAAATGCGAAATAAGGAATTAAATACAATAATTTGAGTTCAACCAAATGACTGGCAGTTGCTTTCACTTTCGTCAAAGTAACTGTGAAGGAGACGGGCCGACGCTTTGTCGATCGACTGTGGAAAGTTGGAAATTCTTCTCGATTGTAATGCCGACTGTACACTGTAATTTCAAAATTACTTTCACCCAAATACCTAAAAAATATATTGTGATTTCTAGTCAAGCCATAAAACACTCTTAAGTTCGGCCATCCAACAGTAATTAGTGGAGCTTGGATAGACTTGTTGAACGTCACATCATGCCTATTTTCTACGTAGTCGATCAAGTGCCAAATTGTACCAAGCTCATGAAAAAATTCACGTATGAAGTAAGGATCCACGTCTCCATGTGGCTAAGATAAAATACCAAATGTTATTTCTCATGAAAACAGAATATTCTTCACATTTTGACACACCTTGACATAAATACTAGCGAATAGAAATTTGTCTGGTTGGCGACATTTACTGTAGAAAAACCACCCTCTTGAGGCTGAATGTGCTCAACACACCTCCTACTCCCAGATGCAGTCATAGGCAGCCGCTCTCTGGGAGGTGCACTAGCAGCAGCAGAAGCTCCCTCATCATAGACATATTTGAAACCATAAAAAAATCCAAATAATTAGTATTGCAAATTAAACAAAAATTAACATAGCTTATCTAATAAATCAAATAAATGTATTTTTTATTTAAACAATTAAATAAATTTATTTATTTAACAAAATTATATTTATTTTAATAAATTATATTTATTTTAAAAAAACCTAAATAAAAAAATAAATACATTTCATCAAAAAAAAATCTTAGTACCAGAATTTCATAATTTCCAGAATGCAAAAAAGGTTCTGCGTAATTTATGGTATACAATTTGAAAGATGTATACTGTAAATTCAAATTTTCGGTATGAAAAAATTTTTAAAAATACAATCCTACCGAAAATTCAAGTTTACGGTATACAAATATTGCATAACGGAAATTCGAATTTTCAGTATAATGTTCAGAACGATAAAAATACATACCAAGAAATGTAGAGACAAATTTGTCAAAATGCGAAATTAAAAAATTAGAATGAGATTTTTGTTGTTTTGTATAAGGGTACTTTAGGGTTTTCGAAATTTAGGGTTCATTTAATATTGGCTATCCATGACATATGATTTTGAGTGTCGTGCTCTGATACAAAAGACCAAAACAATTACGTCTTCTTCTTCGCTTTCAATATATATATTTTTTTTATGGACTCTTTCAATATTTCTATAGACGTTACTAATATGTGTTTTAATAAAATGCTCGTCAAAAAAAAATACGTGTTTTAATATTATTAATTAAGAAATATATAGAAATTTCTTAAATATATTTTCTTATGTAAAAAAATATAAACTATATTTACGTTTTAGTCAATATCTTAACAATTCATTAACATTTTTTTTCAAGTTATTCAAAGTACATTTGGGTAATATTGTTTAATTTTTTTAAAATAATCACTTACTTGTTTTTGGTAATAAATAATCACTTACTTTTAAATAAAGTTATTCTTACAAAGTTTTATGATGTTTGTTTAATTTTTTTTAAAATACAATCTAGGAAAAATCAAATTTCTGCTTTTTAAAAAAAAAAATAACTTTGACTAGTTTTTAAGAAGTTCATAATCATAATCATCATTCATTTTTTTTTTAAAAAAAAGACTTTGGCCTATTCAAAAAAAAATCATCATTCATTTTTAATTTTTTAAATAACTAATATTTTATAATTTTATACACATAAATAAATAAAAATTAATTTCTACGTTACATGAAATTGATAATAAAATAAAGAGTGAATACCCATTTTAGTCCCTGACAAAAATTTTGGTACCCATTTTCGTCCCTGAGAATTTATAAATCCGCCAGAAGTCTCTAACAATTGAAAACAGGGACACATTAGTCCCTCTGTTAGACTCTCTTCAATTTGGTCTGTTAAGATGCTGATGTATAACGTTGCGGGGCTGATATTTCCGTTATTGGTCTCCAGCGTGTAACTGTGCTGCTAAGTAAGATGTGAACAATTAAAAAGACCTATTTTGGTCCCTCTGTCACTTTTCAAATTTCACAAAAAAAAGACTCATTTTAGTCCCTCCCGTACTTTGTACCGTTCAGACATTAGAAAAGACTGGTTTTAGTCCTACTTCAATCCCATGGTGGCATCTTCTTCATCTTCTCAATATCCAACCATTTGCAAGTTTGTTTTTGACTTGTCACATTTATGCTTTCCATTCTTCTTATTTCCGTTTTCTTCTTGATTTTCTTGATTCAATTTTGTTTTTGGTTTGTTCTTAATTGATAAATCACGTTTTGGTTTGTTCTTCTAGATCTTCTCCTTTATTTAATTTGGATGCTAACGATTAGTACAGGGCCGAAATCCGAAAAGTTCTAACAATGGAGTTTAGGGTTTGAGATAGAAGAAGATGGTTATAAGAAAAAAAATAAGGGACTAAATTGGGTTCATATGTAAGGACTGAAATGATTCTTATGTCTGAACGGTGTAGAGTATGAGAGAGACTAAAATGAGTATTTTTTTGCTGAAATTTGAAAAGTGATAAAGGGACTAAAATAAGTCATTTTAATTGTTCAAATCTTACTTGGCAACACAGTTACACGCTGGAGACCAGTAATAGAAACATCAGTGCCGTGATGTTACACATCAGCATCTTAACAGCCCAAATTAGACAGAGCCTAACAGAGGGACTAACGTGTTTAAAACAGGGACTTCTGGCAGACTTATAAATTCTCAGCGACCAAATTAGGATTTTATTTTTTGTCAGGAACTAAAATGAGTATTCACTCTAAATAAACTATTTTTATGTAATTTAATTATTTTACAGTCAATTTTTTCTAAGTTTACAAAAATCTTGATTCTTACGATTTTGTCAATTTTACGATTTTAGTCTTTTTATTTTATTGATTTAAATATATGTTTAGTCTCTACAAATATAAAGTTTTTTGGTTTTGGTCTCTGTAAAAAAAAATTAGACTCCCTCCCTCCAGAGTCACGAGTCATCATTTTTTGTCCCTAGCTATCGATCTCCGTTAAAAAATGCTGATACGACAAACAGAAGTCTAGCCTATAGGTTCCACATCAGCAAATTCAATTTTTTTGGTCAACAGATTATGGGATGATGACGTGGATAATGACGTTGAAAAAACGCTTTGTTTTACCGACTCTACCATTCTGCCTCCTTCTGCTTATTCTTCTTCTTCCTCCTTTTTTTGCTTCTGATTTTCCCCCTTTGTTTCTAATTTTGTAGAGACTTGAAAAGAATCCCAGCTTTGCATCCCAGCGTTGCGACGACGGTTCAAAGAGGGGAAATAAACCCGATTCTGTTTTCACCTTCTTCAGGAGTCACGGTTTTCAGGCTCAAACATATGTAACATCGTTAAAAAGGAACTGTGGTTGCTTTCGTCAGACCTCCATAATTCGATTTTGCCAAGATCAATTTTTTTCCTTGGCTCCCAAACCCTTCTGGCAGCCACTCCAATTGGAGGGCAAGAACACACGCACGCAGACATGGGGTGAGAGAAAAGGGAAATTTTGGGGAGAGAGGAAAAGAGAGAAAGGGAGAAAGAAAAGTAGAGGAAGAGAGAACGAATGGGGGAATGAAAAAGGGAAGGGGAAAGGATCTTTTTCTGTACAAAGGTGAGGGAATAGAGTGGAGAGAGGAGGAGGAGAAGAAGAAGAAGAAGAAGGGGGAAGGGCATTTTCACGGCGCCGTGCAGCGGCACAAAGTGAAAAGGGTGGGCCGCGCTTGGCGGCGACGAAGAAGGGGGCTTTGCCCTCTATTGTGATTTTTTTATTTCTACTTATTCTCTCTTTTCAGTTCTCCTTCTTGGATGTCTGATGAATTTTTTTGGGTATTTAGCTGGAACGGAGAAGATGATAGTACTATGCAATGGACCAGTGGTTTTAGGACAAGGAGCAATTTTGTCTATGATGAGTGAAGAACTTACTAGATACCATCTTCTTTCTCTTATTGTTTCAGTTTGTCATTGATTCAATTCTTGTTTGAATACAGGGGAGGCTGGGAAAGTGGAGACGAGTAAGCATTTGTTTGATTATGTAATTTTCCAAAAGCATATGAACGTGGTGGGTATATAAGTTTTGTCCAAAAAATTTTGAAGTTACTGACTTGGCACCTCCAGATTGGACCTCTCTTTGCCACATCAACATTTTTTTAATGGAAATTGACGGCCATGGATCAAAAATGATGACTCATGGCTTTACAGGGAGGGAATCTAAAATACATTTTTTATAGGGACCAAAACTAAAAAACTCTATATTTGTAGAGACAAATCATATATTTAAACCTATTTGATTTTTTACGATTTTGGTTCTCTAATTTTTTCAATTTGACGATTTTGGTCCCTATGTTTTTTTAATTGCACTTTTGATCCCTAAAAATCATGGATTGTGCACTTTTGGTCCCCTACTTTCCCAAAATCCAAGATTATTGCGACCAAAAGTGTAAAAAATCCATGTTTTTAAGAGAACAAAAGTGCAATTAAAAAGTATAGACCAAATCGCCAAATTGAGAAAGTTAGAGACCAAAATCACCAAAATTAAAATAAAGGGACCAAAATACCAAATAGAGAAAGTTGGGAACTAAAAATACAATTAAGCCAATATTTTTATAAAAAAACATTTTAAAAATTTCAAAAAATGCTGCTGCTATGATTTTTTTTTCCCCTCATTTTTTTTGGGTACATATTTCCCCTCATTTTTAAGTTTTAACGCAACCGTGTCTCCGGCTACGCGCTACACAAATCAAGGCATGCAACCATTAATTTAATTTATTTTCTTCCAATCAAATTTAAATCTCCGATTTTGTTGCCGTCGTCAGCGATTGCAGCTTCCGACAACCATCATGAAAAGCCCCGACGAGTTGCCAGAAAAAAGGCCACCGGCCTTGCCGTCTCCAATTTTGTCGCCATCGCCGGCGATGGCATGGATCTTCTCCAACAAGGGCTTCAATCTTTACCAACTGAACAAGAAATATTTGTTAGAAGCAGGACCCTCTGAAATCCTTGCCAGAGAAATTTTCTTTCGAAAAACTTATCATCTTGGACTTGATAGATATGGAAAAGCTTTGCCATGGTGTGCAGGTAAATTTGTATCTTCCTGATATAACTTTTGTCTTAATTCAAATAATACAAAATTCATGACTTTAGCTCATGTTTGATGTCTTCATTTGTTTTATTTTGTTACAGAACCTAGTGAATTTGAAAGAAGTTAAACTCTGTTTCTCGGGCTTCCTGAAAGAGCTGCCAGACTTTACAAAAACCACAAATCTTGAAGTGCTGAATATCCAATTTTGTAAACAGCTGACTAATGTGCATCCGTCTATTTTCTCCCTGGAGAAGCTTGATAAATAGGACCTACATGACTGCTGTTCTGGACTAGGCCAAAGCCCATTCCTCCTAAAACCACCTTTGTGGCCCAACTCCACAGGCTGATCGTGGCCGACCAGTGGCTACCGATCTGGTATGTCAGTCACATCAACTGTCCCCTGATTCGCGTTGGTGTTACGCCACTGATCTCGGACCATCGATCTGATCAACATACTAAAGCACACGGTAAGGAATTCCCTTCCTAATCACTGTCCATCCAGATCAAACCCTAAATGGAATCATATAAAATGAGGACCCAAAAAGGTATAATTTACGTTTTCATTACATCATATTGACCTCATCAGAATTATACTGACTTGAGCATCGGAGTGCCTTTGCAGGTACCCCACCACTGTTCTCTGTCGTCATCAACCATAGCTCGCAGCGGACTCAGCTATTCCGGCCATCACTTCGTTTCTTGCTCGGAACATTGGCGACCGCAATGGGAGATTTATTCTATATTGGATAGATCTTTCTGATTAACCTATGGTCGGACCGTCGTAGAACACTCAACTGCTACGAAGGTCTCAGATAAACAACCCTGGGTCTCGCCCTTCATCGCTTAGATTGATGGACAGCTGGTGTCTGTCACGCTAGATCCGGTCTGGTTCCCAATGACCGTGGAGGAAGTTCCACTGCCACCACCTCCTCATGGCGAAGCTCCGCTAACCTCCCTAGCAGCTCCACCAGCCTCCGATGTCCAACCGTCTCTCCAGGAAAACATGATTTCGATCATCCAGAGATAGACTCAGATGATCGAAGACCAGAATCGTAGGATCGCCGTGATGGAAACTCAACAAGCCGCTACGCATGCTGCCGCGCCATGCAGATCTCAAGCAGGTCTAGGCCACCACCCAGATTTCGTCACAGATCTAGGTTACCATCCAGATCTGGGGAATCTAGAACCGAAGGACGTCACGGAAACCCTAGATTTGGAGATTTCCATCGATCCACTACTTAGGGACACCGCACCATTGGGTCACCGGACCACAAGCGGTTAGACGAATGATCTCACCCATGGAGGGAGACGCACCGCCAATCATCCCGTGCCGACAGAACCACGGACCGGCCGCCGACCAGAAGACGTAACACTTCACCAAACTCTCTGAGCAGATCGCCTCCGCGTCGATCTCCATATGCATCGTCAGCCTCCAACGAAAGCGCACCACCTCGTCGATCGAGAAGGTACGACGAAGATGACGATTTACTCCAAGCTGGTCCGTTCACCAAGGAGATCACATTATTTTTGATTCCCATTCACTTGAGAAGCCCCCGACCTTTGAGCTGTATGATGGAACAGGAGATCCTGATGAGCACATCGGACGATTCAGTACTATCATGAGGTATCGAAATGATAAAAGACCAGTAAAATACAAGTTGTTCCCCCTTACTCTGTCGAAGATCGCGTTGGCCTGGTTTCAAGGACTAAATCCGACCTCCACCAGGTCGTGGGGCAAACTCAGTAGGAAGTTCACCTATCATTTCACCACTTCTCGCCCACAGCCCAGATCGGAAGCAACCCTCGCTGTAATTCGATAGGGTGAAAACGAATCCCTACGAAAATATATCGAGAGGTTCACCCAAGAGGCTATGCTGGCTAGAGGGGTCCGAGAAGACATGAAGATATACCTCCTCCAGCAAGGGTTGGTCAAGAAAAGCTTATTCCACGTCCACATTGGGTCAATCGCCCACGCGACAACAACGACCTCCTACGCCGTGCCAAAAGGTTCATCGGCCACGAGGACGAATGCATGATAACGGACCACGGAGAAGTTCCGCGGGCGAAGGAATCAACCCACAAAGAGTCGAAATCGAAAAAAGAGAAAGATTTTAAGAGTTCGGTGATTAAATTCACCGAATACACACCACTGAACACCCGCAGGCTCGCATCTTGGAAGAGTGTCTACACACCGAATTCAAGGATCCAGAATCAAACTTTCAGACCGGCTGAAACAAAGGCCAGATACAGACAAAACGAAGTACTACCGATGGCATCGTAACAATAGACACAACACTGAAGATTGTTTCCAGTTAAAAGATGTCGTCAATCAACTGATAAGGCAGGGTAAGTTACAGAAGTACGCCCACGATAGCTCGGGCAGGAAAAGGTCGAGGTCCCCCTCAGGCACCCCCACGACACGTCCACAAGCCGAGATTGGAGGCGAAGGACCGACGATGAAGAAGATCGGAATCAGACCACGGCTATCGCCATGGTCATCACTGGAGGACCGAACAAACCAGGAGGTCTGTCCATTAAGACCGAAAAAATGAAATATAAGGACATTGCAATGGCAGCCGTGAACTCTAATTACCCTCCTGTCGATAGCCCTAAGTCGAGCAGGTCACCCCTGGCTTTTTATGACGAAGACCTGATAGGTGGTGAGCCTAACAAAGACATTCCCCTCTTGATTCGGGCAAAGATGGTAAACGTCGACGTGAGGAGGATTCTTGTCGACCAGGGGAGTTCTGTAGATATCATGTACAGAGGATTATTTGATACTTTGAAGCTTTCGAATCCCTTATGAGGGAATGGACCTGCAGGGTTTCAACGGGGCAAAGATGACTCCATTAGGATATATCGAATTGATGGTGACATTCGGCACATACTCGAAGTCGAAAACAGTCAGGGTGTAGTTCTTGGTCCTCCCTTGCGACTCCGATTATAACTGCATCGTTGGCAGACCTACTCTGTCTGACCT
Source organism: Calophaca sinica (assembly GCA_037113605.1). Lineage (NCBI taxonomy): Eukaryota > Viridiplantae > Streptophyta > Magnoliopsida > Fabales > Fabaceae > Calophaca > Calophaca sinica. The sequence goes on from CM073737.1 coordinate 17,712,450, forward strand.
CGGAGCTGTAACGTCGACCGTCCATTTGAAGATGAGATTCCACATCTCCAATGGCGAGATCGTAACCCTACATGGCGACTTAGAGCGGCCAGATGATGCTTCGAGATTAATCTGAACAGGACACAGGTTGATAGGATTGGAAAGAGATCGGTCTCCGAAAAACACTCCTCCTCTCACGGTGTAATGTTAACTGATGTCGACCCCCGCTTTGGGACTAATGACATTAAGGATAAAGCCAAGACCAAGGACATCGGTGACCCACTTGCTAAAGAGCTCGCGAAGAAAATCGAGAGACCGATCCTGGATGGCGAATCCTCCCACGTTCAGATCGGGAAGGACCCATTCCGAACGACAAAGGTAGGGGACGATCCCCCCGAAGACATGAGGGCAAACTTAATCAAATTCCTCCAAAACAATGTCGACCTGTTTGCTTGGACAGCAGATGAGATGCCCGGGATATCACCCGAGGTAGCATGTCACAAACAGGTGCTCAACCCATCAGCACGCTGGGTCGCGTAGAGACGACGTCGTTAGTGTCCCAAAAAAGCCCAAGCTGCGGAAAAAGTCGTGGCGGATCTCATCAAGGCAAGTTTCGTGAAAGAAGCCAAGTATATAACTTGGTTATCAAACGTAGTGCTTGTGAAGAAGTGGAATGGGAAGGGGAGGATGTGTGTCGACTACACCGACCTCAATAAAGCTTGCCCTAAAGATGCATACTCGCTGCCGAACATCGACAAGCTCGTCGACAACTCATATGGATTTCGGTTCTTATCCTTCATGGATGCCTACTCAGGCTACAACCAGATATCGATGTATAAGCCTGACCAAGGGAAGACAGCGTTTATGATCGAAGGTGCCAACAATTGCTATAAAGTCCTGCCCTTCGGCTTGAAAAATGCCGACGCCACATATCAGAGAATGATGAACAAAGTTTTCGAGAAGCAGATCGGTCGGCAGCTCAAAGTATATATAGATGACATGATAGTCAAAACTGTCCAGGATGAAGTGCACCTTCGGTGTGAAGGCGGGAAAGTTCCTTGGGTTTTACCTAACCGAAAGAGGAATTGAGGCCAATCCGAACAAGTGTCGAGCGATCACCGATATGAAGCAACCGACCTCAAAGAAGGAGATACAATGCTTGACTGGGATGATGGCAGCGTTGACTAGGTTTATATCGACTTCGGCTCAATGTGCACTCCCATTGTTCAAGTTGCTCAAGAAGGAGGTCCCTTTCCAATGGACCCTTGAATGTCAAAAGGCTTTCGCCAAATTAAAAGAAATTCTCTCTACCCCACCAGTGTTGAGCCGACCTCAGAATGGGGAAACCTAGTACCTCTATTTGGCCGTGACTGAAGAAGCCATTAGCGCCATATTGGTGAGAGAAGACATCGCCGGACAGAAGCCGGTATACTTTGCCAGCAAAGCCCTTCAAGGGCTAGAACTAAGATATCAACGAGTTGAGAAAATGGCTCTAGCTCTCGTCGTTTCCGCACGAAGATTTTACCAGTACTTCCTCTCTCACCGCATCGTAGTCAGAACTGATCAACCAATAAAGCAAATCCTATACAGGCCCGATTTAGCTGGTCGGATGATAAAGTCGTCGATCAAACTCTCTGAATTCGACGTTAGCTACGAACCGAGGAAGGCGATTAAGGCTCAAGCCCTAGTGGACTTCGTAGCGGAACTCACCCCGCACTCTTCTTCATCGCCGCTGGCCGATGGAAAGTCTTCGTTGGTGGATCTTCTAATCCTAAGGGAAGCGGAGCCGGTTTGATCCTAGAAAACGAGGACGGCCTAGTTGTCGAATACTCGCTTGCGTTCACCTTCCCGACGTCAAACAACCAGGCAGAATATGAGGCATGCATCACCGGACTCATATTCACTCACGAACTTGGTGCGGCACTCGTTGTCGTTCATTCCGACTCACAACTCATAGTCTCACAAGTAGACGGAAGTTACCAAGCTAAAGATTTGTGGCTGCAGAAGTCCTCACCCAAGCCAAAACTCTAATGAGTCGGTTCGTTCATGCCAAGATTGTACACATTTCCAGGGAACAAAACGTCTGTGTCGACATTCTTTCCAAGCTCGCCAGTACAAAAATCCCGACCTCTCACCGGTCGGTTATTCAAGAGACATTAACCGCTCCAAGTGTCCAGGACCAGCTGCTCGAAAACGTTCCCAGGACCCAAGAGTCACTCAATGGCGCCAACGCGACCTATGTACACAGCTTATCGATTTCCAACATCGACTTCGGCAACTCATGGATGATGCTGATCTTAAAACTTCTTTATTTGGGGAAACACCAACAGACTCAAAAGAAGCATCCAAGCTTCGTCGGAGAGCTTGTTCATTTTCCATCATTGAAGGGAAGTTATACCGGAGAGGCTTCTCGATGCCCCTGCAGAAGTTTCTCGACACCTTGGAAGCTCAATATGTATTTGCTGAAATCCACGAAGGTATATGTGGACAACACTTAGGTGGGAGGACACTGGCAAAGAAAGCACTAAGGGCTGGTTATTATTGGCCTACCATGGAGGTCAACGCAAAGGAATACGTGAAAAATGTGACAAGTGCCAGAAGCACGCCGATGTACACATCGCACCCCTGCCGAACTAACTACATTGTCTTCCCCATGGCCGTTTGCCTGGTGGGGAATCGACATCCTCGGGCCTTTTCCCATGGCACCAGGGCAAATCAAATTCCTAGTAGTGGCGGTAGATTATTTCACAAAATGGATCGAAGCCCAACCTCTTGCGAAGATAAGTGCAAAGAACCTCACCAAATTCTTCAACTCCCAAATCCTCACCAGGTTCGGGATTCCAGAGGTCGTTGTAACCGACAATGGTTTGCAATTCATTGATTAGCAGTTTCAAAAGACACTTGCGGACCTCAGTGTGAAACACCACTTCACTTCTGTTGAACACCCTCAGACTAACGGACAGGCCAAAGCTGCCAATCGCGTAATCTTGTGTGGTCTTCGACGACGCCTCGATGAAGCGAAAGGTCGATGGGTCGACGAACTGCCTCAGGTTCTCTGGGCCTACAGGACAACACCACACTTGTCAACCGGAGAAACACCCTTCCGATTAACTTATGGGTCGGAGGCGGTGATTCCCGTTGAGGTCGGCGAATTAAGCTGGAGAACCCTTCACCCGCCTGAACCGAGGCTAAATTACCAGTATCTCCGAGAAGAGTTGGATCTCTTAGAAGAAAACTGGGAAATCGTGGCGCTGAATGAAGCCGCCATTAATCAGCGAATAGCTGCCAGGTACAATCACCGCGTAGTCCCACGAGACCTCGCCGTTGGAGACCTCATTCTCCGGAGAGCGGACATCGGATTAAAAAATTCCGCGCTGGGGAAGCTAGCTTCGAACTGTGAAGGACCCTATCGGGTCACTACAAAGACCGGCACATGGGCTTATTACCTCGAAGATCTCTGAGGAAGGGCCATCGCCCAATCCTGGAACGCGACCAAGCTTTGAAAATACTATAGTTGAATCCGGTCTCTACGACCACAATCAATCGCACATAGTACCTAACAAATTGCATTCATGTTTTGAACAAATTGGAACTCTCTACTGTAGAAGTTTAATTGAAGTCCTTACAGTTTTCCTTCAAATTATAATTTGACATCAAATTTTATTGCAAGTTACATGCAATTTGTAACTCTAATGACTATTTGTTGTGTTAGGTAAAAAGATATAATGGCCGGTTAGTACACCGATGAATGCCGAACTCTACACCTCGACACGCACGTCGAAAGATCCCTGGGAAGTCCTCACTTTCCCAATGTGTCATTGACGACAAACAATGCCGGAGTTTTTGCCTCCCCGCACACACTTCGAAGGAATTCGGGGAGTACGCGATACTCCCGAAGATCCTCGAAGCAGCGTCTGAGGAACAAGCGGTAAGCCACCTGATCGACCTAGCCAGTCTTTCCGGGGTAGGTCACGCCGAAAGAGCATTCACTCATCTTAAGGACCGAGCTCCGTAAGATCGGGGCAGAGGTGGCCGAAATGGACCCTCTGAGAAACCAAGTCGGATCTTACTCCGAAAGAACGCAGTCGGATCTTACTCCGAAGAAATGAAAGTCGGATTTTACTCTGAAAAACTAAGTCGGATCCCACTCCGAAGAAACAGAATCGGACATCACTCCGAATAAATAAGCGTTGGATCTAACTTCGAAAGGTAAAACACGACAAACATTGCAAGGTACTTAACTTGAATTAAAGGATCCTTAGAGGTCGATTACAAAACAAATTTTTGAAGAGGTACGATTTTAAATTGTAAAAATTTATACAAGTTACAAAGATCCCTAGCATCCTAGGTCTTCAAGCCGTCTCTACAACGGTTTCTTCGGCAGCCTTCCCGGGTTCTTCATAGGTAGGCGCCGCATCGTAGTAGATCTCCATAGTCGTTGGGTTGATGATCAATTGTCATCGACGACACCCATGCTGAACAATTGGGAGACATCGACATCGAGAGTCGGGTGCATCAACCGGATTTGATCAACAGCATTCCCGAACTGCTGGTCACCAAACTTTCCAGCGATGTCCCTCCATTTTTCAACCTCTGTTTGGGCCGAAGTAAGAGCTATCCTAGCCTCTTCCAAACTCTTCTCAAACTTCTCTTTCTCTTTATCCCTCTCAGTCTGAAGGGTTTTCTTCTCAGAGAGGAGATCGACACGTTCCTTCTTGAGGTCGGTAACCCGCTGCTACAGCTCAGCGACCTCCTTCTTTGCGTTCTCCAACTTATCAGATTTGTCCAAGAGGTTGTTTTCGAGATCGGTCATCTTAGCCTCCCTCTTCTTGATCTCCTGAGCACGTTTTTTCAACTCCTCGACAGCGCTCTAGAACTCAGTGTTCTCCTTCTCCAAGGCAGCATTGCGTTCGGCGGTGTGCACGAAGAGATTCAAACTTCGGAGCATCCAGCTCGAACATTCCAGCACTGAGTCCTCACGTGCTGAACTGGATAAGTTCGACAGATAAACCTTATCCGCAGCTGAAGTATAATAACGCAATTCCTCTGAAGTTAGAACATTGTTGTGCGTCCACACTGTCGGGCCATCACTGCCGGAGAAGTCACCACTCCCAGTGACCCTTTCCAGATGACTTGGTTTCTTTCTAGCATCCTTCTTTGGCTTCTTTAAGCGAACTGCCTGTTCGGCTTCAGTACTCTTCCTCTTCTTACCTTGGGAAGAAAGGGTCTGAACCTCTTCGACCTCTGGTCCCTCCGCCTGGCCAGAAGTCGAGGTCGAAACCCGATGTTTAGCAGGTGACGACGAGGCAGCCACTACCGATGAAGGTGAACTAGCCAAAGAGCTAGCCAAGGCAGCGGAGGTCGAAGTGCCTCCCGAAACAGTTTTCTTCTTCTTCTTCTCAAGAAATTTGCTCAGAGCCGTGATATCCACCATTGCACCTGAAATCACAAAAACAAAAAGGTCAGAACTAGCACACAAGGGTAAGAAAAACTTATCCATGCATGCACATATTACCTAAGCATTCTTTAACCTCCTCCTCCGAGGTACAACACATCAAATACCGACTACTCACGTAGCGTGCCGAAGTCTTTTGTCCCAACAGAGTCCCTTGACTTTGGGAGCAAATCCATCTACGAAGTCAGTCATCTTATTTACGCACTCGACCTCCTGTTTGTCCAAAGAGTCTTCAGGTGTGCTAAACATTCTCTCTTCGTTCGACGAGAAAATGATCCTGACTCCAATAGGGTCGGAACAACAACTCTATTCCCCCTTCTTCTTTCTCCCTAATTAAACATTTCTTGGCCGACCAGTTCAAGGGTTTCAAATAGAAGTATTCACATTTGAAACCCCGAACGAAGTCGCTATAGGCTTCGATAAGCCTCACTTTCGGTTTCAAAGACAACCACCCCTGTGGAGCATCGCCTTTCTCCACTGACCGCATCGGAGAAAAGAAATAGAATAACACACTTTTAAGGGCTGGGTTGCCGAGGTAAAAATAAATCAACTCAAAACTTCAAATGAAGGCCCATGCGTTGGGATGTAGCTGAGAAGGAGCAACCTATAGGTGGTTGAGAACTTTGACTTGGAAATCTGTGAACGGTAACCAAACACCTAGTTCGGTAAAATATACCTTGTGCATTGGCAGAAAGAAGTCCCCGTCCTTGGCAGGCACCATACATATCCGATCATTAGAACCCGGAGAGATCACCTCCCAGTTGCTAAGATCTCCTTTGCCATGGCCGATGTCCAGATAAGGCAAGAATTCGGCCAAGGTCCTCTCTTTGCTGAACGCCGATTTGGCACACAAGGCGTCATCGGCCACCCACTTATACCGGTCAGCGTTGGAAGGTGGGGAGTATCCTCTCTTGCGCTTCGGGTCCTTTGGTTTTCCCATCGCCGACCTGCCCAAGAAAGGGATCGTTTAAACCCAGAAACCTCCACCAAACGTCCTCATCGGAAAACTCATAACCCTCACTAGAAAACTCAACCCTCACTGAAAAATTCATAACCTTCACCGGAAAACTCATAGTCTCGTCAGAAACTCATAGTTAACGCCGAAAGTTCACAATAAAGAGTGGAAAAGGGGCAGTTTAACAAGAAACCCAAGAAAAGGCCTAAGGAGCAACCGCGAAAGAGAAGAAGTTCCACCAGCCTTTGGGGCAGCATACCCAGAACAGAGGAGAATTAAAGCAAAGTGAGCGAAAAGACATACCTTGAGTTTTGTCGATGATCACGAACGTTGAAAGGGGCAGAACCATGAAGCAGAACGCGAAATTGCAGAAAGGAGAAGAAGAAATTCCTTGCTCTCCAAAGACTAGAAATTTAAAGAAGGGAGCAGTGGCGAAAATGTCAAATGAAACTCCCCCTCCAGTATTTATAGAGAAAGGCAATGATTACACTGCATTAATGGGTGCGCTAAACCAGACGTCGCCTCGATATAATAACTGACACACCGCGCACGCACGAAATGAGGCCGCCTTTTTCAGTTTTGAAACGATTGAAGTGACGCGTCGATTAGGGTTTCTGACATAGAACACCCTGGAAACTGTCATCAGGCAACGATTCGTGTCGCGTACGGCAATGACCTATCCAAAGTCGAACTTCGAAATGTATGCCGAAGTAACACTAAGCGATTCAACCTTAAGTCACTCTTCTACGGTTTGATTCGAAATCTCACTTCGACAAACACCTGGAGTCACACTTTCAAGGTTCGGATCAAAGTCACACTTCGACAACACCCGAATCCACACTTCGACAAATACAGTCACTTGTTGATGCAAGTTGAAGGCACCTTCCATTTAACCAAAGCCATTCTTCGGCTATATGGAAAAGGTCATACTTCGACAACTATCGTCTATGCAATGACTTGACGAGCCACTTGAATTAATCATGATCCGAACAACGCACCACTTAAGTCGAACTTCTCCAACATCGGACATCGACTTGAGGTAGGGGTGGGCACGGGTACGGGTCGACCCGCGAACCCGGTGTACCCAATCCAACCTAACCCATAAATACTGGGTTGGTTCGGGTTATTGGGTTGAGTTGGTTTCAAAATAAGCAGACCCATAGCCTATGGATTGGGTGCTGGGTCCAAAGATTGTGAACCCACTCAACCCAACCCACATAATATAGGAATATGAGACGTTACATAAATAGTTTGAAAACATGCAGAAATAGTTTAAAGAGATAGTCAGTGATTGCAGAAATTGTTTAGGAATAATTTGAACACATTATGTTTTGTTTTCATTTCACTTGCTAATTTCTTTAAGGCATTTTGTTTTGTCTTTATTTCACTTGTTTGCTTAATTTTAATGGAAATTGTACTCCAAATTGAGATTGCATGTTTTCTTTTGTATTTGGAAGTTCAAATTAATGCATTGGTAGTGTTTTTGTTCCCTATTTTTTTCCATTTTTCGCTTTTGATGAAAGCAAAATAATTTAATACCAAACTCGGTTACCCGATCGAAACCAACCCGTACGGGTTGGGTTAGTTTGCGTTACATGAAAAATTTTGACGAAACCGATCCAACCCAACCCATATTTATTTTATTGAGTTGAGTCTTTAAATGCACCAAAACTCACCCAACCCGACCCATGCCCACCCCTACTTGGGGGCAACTGTTCCGGACTGGGCTAAAGCCCATTCCTCCTAAAACCACCTCTGTGGCCCAACTCCACAGGCTGATCATGGCCGACTAGTGGCTACCGATCTGGTACGTCAGTCACATCAACGGTCCCCTGATTCGCGTTGATCAACGAACTGAAGCACACGGTAAGGAATTCCCTTATTAATCACTGTCCATCCAGATCAAACCCTAAACGGAATCATATAAAAGGAGGACCCCAAAAAGGTACCATTTACGTTTTCATTACATCATACTGACCTCATCAGGATTATACTGACTTGAGCATCGGAGTGCATTTACAGGTACCCTACTACTGTTCTCTGTCGTCATCAGCCACAGCTCGCAGCGAACTCAGCTACTCCGGCCATCACTTCGTTCCTTGCTTGGAACAACTGCTATCCCCTAATGGACTCCCAAGCGATACCCATTTAAGGTTCCTCAGTTATCTCAACCTTCACTCCTGCAAAAATATGAGCGAGTTCTTCGTGACATCAATGACTATGATAGAACTGGATTTTATTGTGTTTTCATTTTATTTTTTATTTTCTTTCTCTATGTTTCTCCATTGTTATTGGCTGTAGAAGATTACCCAACTCTATTTTATCGCAGCCTTCATTATTGGCTGTAGAAGATTACACGTTCTACTTCATCTGAATAGATAGTGGTAATGCTCTGAAATCCAAAGATGTTTCTATTCATGTATTCTGTTTTTCTTTCTGGGTTTTCTACTAATTCTTTTCCATTTACGTTTCTTTGTTTCTTTACCAAGTTCATAGTAACAATCAAACCTGGCATGTGTAAATTCTTTATTGTAGTGCAATTTCTGATACCTGCATGGTTATGGGAGGATGGTTAGCATGTTCACATCGAGAATCTGCTCTTAGTGATGTCCTTCCATATTATGAAGTGTTTGTTGCTTTTTCATTGTGTTCATTTCTTATTTTTGGTTCACTACAACCCCTGGTATTATTTGTTTTTTTTTTTTGGTGTATTTTTTGATAGTATTAATGACTTTATAGTGTGTTTATGCTTAAGTCAAGTTGGGAAAATGGATAATATTTGAATATGCTGAATTCCTTACCTCTTTCAATGCAAAAGTCAAGTTCATTAGGAGAATTTTATCGCTAGCTGCCTCTAAATTCACCATCTAGAACTGGCAAGATTATGTGATCTTCCTTGGATGATTGGGAATCTGCCTGAATATGGAAACAAAGAGATAAAAAATGGGAGTCGCATAATAAAATTTGAAGGTTGCATAGGTTTTTTATATTTGCATCATTTGAACCAATTAGTGTGATTAAAGGACATGGTATTATCTGATGTTCATAACACGCTACACTTAAAATGCATATGATGTTCAATGTTTAGTTAAAATGTAGAGAGAGAAAAAATTGTCTCTCTGTTGCAGTGAATTATGTTTGGAATTTCTCTTACAATGTCTCATAAACTCCAATACATGGTATTTCAAATATTGATCTATTGTGGTGACATGTATGAGGTGGATTGGCCTTTAGGCCTTTCCGTGAGAGTGATGGTGTAGTCCCTTATCTGAGAGATCTTTTCAGCATTGAATTATAATTCTGGGAATTAAGCATTTGTTTGTTTCACATTTCCTTATTATTAACTTGGTGTTCATTAAAAATTCATGTGTTTCTCCTCCGTTCCTTTTTACATGTCGTTTAAGGTTGTTTTGCACCAATCAGGATAATCAATAAATTTTGTTGTTTTTTATAAAATTATTAGCATTTTTTCCATGTGATACTCTTAACTTTTCATTACTCCATTATACATATTTCTCCCTCTATAATAAATAGGTAAACAAATAAGTAGTTAATATGACCTTGAACTTTGAAAACGATAAGTAATTAGAAACAAAATTTCTCTAAAAAACCGACATGTAAAAAAGAAGGGAGAGAGTAACATATAAAGATTAATCTTATATTAAAGTGAGAATTAAATTTTTAAAAATAAGCACGAATCATTGTAGATATAGTAAAATCTGAGATGCTATCTTTTATCCAAGTCATTGCGGGATTTCCAACTAATAGTATTTGGCAATAAAAATATCGCAAAATAAAAGTGAACAATTGTAACTCATTCGTAAGAAAAGTAACTGCAGAATAATGCTATTAGAGGTATAGGATATTATAGATTAGTAGTTAGTTTGGTTGCCTATATATAGGCATGATGTAAGCACCTTGAAGTTACTTTTCTCATTTGTAATATTTTACACTCATCAATATAATACACTTTTAGACTTTTCTCTCTTCTCTTCTATGGATGCCATGTTTTTCAACATGGTATCAGAGCAAACTTGGTATCCACCTTGAAAATTTTGACCGCTGCATTCTTTTTCTTCTTTTCTTATTTTATTTTCTTTTGCTTTCCTTTCCAAATTCCCGTGAAAATCCAAAACATGATTCTCTGTTTTTCTGTTCACTTTCTCGATTTGTTGTGTTCTTATTGCTTCGGTTCCGATTTGATTTCTTCCATTTCCAGATTTGTTATTCTCAGATTTCGGTGTTTGATTCGTTGAATCCGTTTCTCAGAATTTCAGTTTGTGATTTGGTTTCCATTTGCGATTTCTATTTCTGTTTTTTTTCCAGATCTGGTTCTTGACGTTGAATCGATCGTTCTCCTGTGTTCATCGCGATTATCTTCGCGTTTCTGGTGTCGTTCTTGTTCGCGATCGTCACCTCCTTCTTCGCGATCTCTGCGCATCGTGTTTTTCACCTTTCTGTTCGTTCTCGTTTCCGATTCTGGAAACTCTCTGTTTCGATTTCTCGTTCAAGTTTCTCGATCGATTTTTCGATTTCTGAGTTGGCGATTGTTCTTGAACCGGTCTCTTTCAGTTACAGATCGAGTTTCGGTTCATCGCTGATTCACTCATTCTGACGCCGACAGCGACAGCGGATTCTCTGATTCAAGGTTTTGCGGTGATTTCGTCGTTCTTCTGCTGGATCACCGATTCTCAGATTCATGTAATTTTCGCTGGATTTCAAAAGGTTTTGTTGAAGATGATTCCAGATCTTGACATATGTGAAAACAGCTGCGCATCATCTCAGTTTTCTTGGTTCTTTGATGTTTCATCCGCACTGCACTCACTCTGGTTTGGTGCTTGCTCCGTTTGAGAATTTTCGTTGTGCTACTCTCTCTCGCTGTGTTCAAGATGTAGTTCTCGCTGTTTTGGCTTTGTGATATTCAGAGTTTGATCCTTCTGCTTCTTGATAATTCGGCGCCAACTGGACTCCAAAGACCAGAGGATTTTCATTTCTATTGTATCAGGTTGTGCTGTATCACAGAGATTGTTATTCATTTCAACTGGAGAAGGTGTTAGAATTTGTTTCTGGAATCTCATTCGGCTTTGCAACTTTTGTGATGAGTTGTTTTTCGAGCATCAGATGAGTGCAACTTTTGATTCTGCTTTGTTCTGCCTCCATTGGTACTTTGTCTTTTGGAATTTTTTTTTGGAACTGGAAACGTTTCGATTCTATGTGCAAGCATTGGATGGATCGATGATTGAGGAATATGCGTTTTCCTTTGTTGTCAATGAACCATTGGCTTCTCTGCTTTCTTCTTTATCAGTGTGTTGGCAATTCTGTTGAAGTTGTTGCTGATTAAGCTTGTGTTGCCTGCTAAGTGTTTGTACTAAGTCCTCTTTGAAGACAGTTTCACTCATGTGGTTTGCTGCTGGCTTTTATCATATTTCGTGGCAAGTTTGGTTGCTATTGGCTTATGATTGCTACTGGTTTTGTCTGCAGCTGTGAATATTGAAGACAGATTTGGTTTCTGTGAATTGCTTCTTTGCTGTTTTTGTTGATGTTTAGCCTTATTGGCTTGTTTTTAGCTTCTGTTTATGGTGGTTAAGCTGTGATGCTTCTGCCATAGATGGTTAAGCATTGCTATTGTGCTTCTGTCTTGAGTAATTGAGTACTCTTGATGGTTAAGCTTTGGTGCCTTAATTGGCCTTCTTGATGTTAGCTTCTGCCTTATGGTGGTTAAGCATTTCTCATTGATTTGTGCTTCTGCCAAGTGGTTAAACTTTGAGGTATAGTTTCTGCTTGGTGGTTAAGCCTTTGCCTTATGGCTTTGATGATTTTCGCTTCTGCTCAGTATGGTGATTAAGCTTTGTTCATGTCATTTTCAGCCGATGTATTTCCGGCATTTCTCTTTGTATTTCCATTTGTTTGATATGCTTGTATTGTTCATCCCAAGCTGGAAGTGTTGTGAACACCTTCCAGCTTGCGGGGGGATATTAGAGATATAGGATATTATAGATTAGTAGTTAGTTTGGTTGCCTATATATAGGCATGATGTAAGCACCTTGAAGTTACTTTTCTCATTTGTAATATTTTACACTCATCAATATAATACACTTTTAGACTTTTCTCTCTTCTCTTCTATGGATGTCATGTTTTTCAACAAATGCAAAATGAAATGACTCCATATCTTGATCTATAACTATTAACTACACATAGCACATGCTGGGAGCCAAAGTAGTTAGATGTTTCGAATTCTATAACATATATTAACTACACATAGCACATGCTGGGAGCCAAAGTAGTTAGATGTTTTGAATTCTATAACATATCATTAGTGTCGACTGTCAAGATTAGTAGTCCAAACAATTGAAATGCTGTTGGGGTGTATTTCCATCGTTCTAAAATAAGTGTCGTGTAAAAAATGTCTTAAAATAAGTGTCATTTTATATTTTTAATGTAACATTAATTGTTTCATTTCAATCTTACCTCTTAATTAATATTGTAACATCATTCCCAAATTATTATATTTCACTATTCATTTATGACAATAGTTAATACTCAATAGTTAATTAGAATAATTTTGTAAAATTATGAATGTCTTTCAGACATTTTTGTGTTATCTTAATATTTATTTATCAGTAATTTTTTTTAATAATCTTACTCCCTCGAAACTCAATTATAAGCAAAAAATCGTAATTTTTATAGTCTCAAATATAAACAAATTCTAATTAATTTCACCTTATTTAATGTTATCATTTTTAAAATACTCTTCATTTAATGTTTTTATGAAACAAGTTCCTATAAAAAAAATAAATGAAGTCAAAAGATAGTTTGAAGAATTTGCTTTTTTTTATTATATCGAGAAAATTAAATGGTGTTAAATAATGTTCTTAATTAATGTGTGTAGGAACCTCCAAAATTTTATGGAGTCGCCACCTATGTTTTTTATTATTAGGAAAACATTGGAAAACATTTTCAATATGAAAAATGGTCTTACGAACCAAATCTAGGTTTGGGAGTTAATTACGTGTAAAGAAAGTATTAGCACCCGTATGACGCATATTTAAAAAAAATGGTACAAGTTAATTATTTGTGAATACTAGTTTGCTTTATGAATTATTCCCCAATTAAAAGTAAGAAAAAATTGTTTATTTAATTATTACTCCGGTCAACAACTGCAGCATCCTGGATGGTGCGAACGGCAGGATGGTGAACGAAAGGCCCCGCGCGTGTGGCATGGCAACAGCGTCAAGTGTGCTTCCTTTCTTTCCTCTTTTCCTTTCTTTTTCCTCCCTCTTCCCTTTTTTATACTTATTATTTTTTCCCCCTCTCTCTCTCTCTATTTTTTTTTTGTGATAGAGTGGGGTGTACATGGTGAAAGGGGCACACGACGACAATGCTAACAGTGACACCCATGTTCAGCCAGCAAGAAATGGACCCCCTTGCAATTCATCAATATTTCAAAAGTTAATTTTTTTAGTATATATCCTATGGAATTCCAACCTGTATATAATGTTAGGTGGGTTAACGTTTCCCCTGATTTTGCACTTCTTTAATTATGTTGTGTTTGAATAGACTTGATGTTCCTATCAAAAAAAAAAAAAAAAGAGTAGACTTGACGTTAATATGTTAGTTTAATATAATACTACTATAAGATAATAATTTTGTCCTCTTATTGACGTTAATATGTTAGTTTAATATAATACGTTCATCTCTGGTTCAGTCCTCTCTCAATAAGAAGGAATAAAAACCGTATATTTCACTGATTGGTGTAAATGCTATATATTGATTATTGAACAAGATTAGTTATCTTTCTCTCATATGATATATTGATTACTTGTTTATAAATAGCTTGCTTGATTACTTTTCTACAGATTGATTGGATCAAGATGAAAGCTTATCCCTAATCCTAAAGGAGCTAGCTGGTTTTTTCAAGCTCTCTTGAACTTTGTTTTTTGGTTTTCCATAGGTACCCATATAGGCTCATTTCAACTTATTGTATATATAAAAATCGGTTCTTTTATCATTTTTATTTTTAATTTCCATTTCTTTCAAGTTTCCTTGCAGCTCAGGTTCAGGGGTGTAGAAACGAAGAAAGATCCAGAGAGCACTTGTTCCAATCCAACAACATACCCTGTCCATTATTTGTTTCGAAAATTGAATATGTTGAATTTCTTTGCCTCTTTGTTATTTCCAAAACCAAAGGATGTGGTGGGCTGCCAATCCCATGTCAGGCCTTAGTGCTCCTCAAACAAAGTATGATGTCTTTGTTAGCTTCAGGGGCGAGGACATCCGTGACAATTTTCTTAGCCATTTGGTTGAATCTTTCAATAGAAAGAAAATAAAACACTTTGTAGATGATAAACTTGAGAGGGGATATGAAGTATGGCCATCACTTGTTGAAGCAATTGAAGAATCGTCCATTTCATTGATCATATTCTCAGAAAACTATGCCACCTCGCGTTGGTGTCTAGAAGAACTTGTGCATATGCTGGAGTGCAGGAAGAAATATAAACGGATTGTAATCCCTGTTTTCTACCGTGTAGATCCCACAGATGTACGGCATCAAACGGGGAGCTATGAAAATGCATTTGCAAAGCATGGAAAAAAATATAATTCGACCAAGGTGCAATCCTGGAGAGATACTTTGAACGAATCTGCTGATATATCAGGGATTACCTCATCAAATTTTCGGTATGTTTCTCTTTTCTAATGAATATTCAGTACTTTCTCACTTTTTATTTGTTATATAGGCATATATATAGCTATATGCATACAAGGTGGATGTAACCTTTTATTTTCTAGGTTGTTTTCATTAGACCATAGGCTTATTAATTAGTTATTACTTCCTGTGGATTTAGAAGATTTTATTTAAAGTTTATTTGGACTTATACCATGAAAATAAATAAACAACTATATTAGTATTAAAGTATATACTTGTAAGAATAACTCATGACATATTCATAATCTATTTTCAACTTTCAGCGTATTTCAATAAATTTCAAAGAACAGCTTGTGAATAAGCACTTAATTAAACTCTTTAAAATAACTTGCTAAAAAAGCGCTCAAGTTGTTTACCGAAATGTGTCCATATTCAATAATGCAGCTGGTTCATGAAAGGATTTAGAATGGACAAGTCATGCTTTTGTTTGTTCATTGAATTCAGTGGTTAACTCAGACCCAAGTAATGCAATTAAATACATACCAAATTTCAAATAATACGTTTTATTTTAAAAACTTATCATATATTTAACAAGACCCTCCTATATCTTTGGTACTTCACTCTGTTAAGCACCTCCACTGAAAGGGAAAGGAAAGGAAATATTCAATCATGTGTGTCGAAACCCCCAATCACAAACTTCCAACCAAGTGAGCTATATTATTCCCATAGAATTTCATGCATTTTCTCACACACTCTGTCTCTTTTTGCTATGTAGAAATGATGTTTGTGTTGATTGACGAAATCGTCAGTCTTGTGTTGACGAGGTTGAGTTTGAGTAAGAACTCAGTTAACTCTAACGGACTTATTGGAATTGACAAGCAAATTGCACGCGTGGAATCATTGTTAAATAAAAAGTTAGAAGACACTTGTTTTATTGGAATATGGGGCATTGGTGGCATTGGAAAGACGACCATAGCAGAAGAAATATTCAACAAATTGCATTCTGTATATGATGGTGGTTGTTTTTTACAAAAGGTAAGGGAAGAATCAGCACAACATGGAGAAGTTTTTTTAAAAGAAAAACTTTTCTCTGAACTGTTAGCTGAAAAAGTGAAACTTAACACCTCTGGTGGATTGCCTGATCATGTTAAATGAAGGGTTGAGTGTATGAAAGTTCTTATTGTTCTAGATGATGTGAATGATTTAGGTCAACTTGAAATCTTAGTTGGAAAAGGTGACTGGTTCCGATCAGGTAGTAGAGTCATTATAACAACTAGAAATAAGCAGGTGCTTCCTGTAGCAGATGATTATATACATGAGGTTGGGGCACTGGACTTTGATGAAGCACTTGAGCTTTTCAATTTGAATGCCTTCAAACAAGATCATCTTAAAATGGAGTATTGTGAGCTATCCAAGAAGGTGGTCAATTATGCTAAAGGTATTCCATTAGTTCTTATAGTTTTGGGTGGTCTTCTTCGTGGAAAAGATAAGGAAATATGGGAAAGTCAGCTAAACAAGCTTGAAAAAATGCCTCCTGAAGAAGTTTATGAATCATTGAAACTGAGTTACGATGATCTAGATCGAAAAGAGCGGAGGATTTTTTTAGATCTTGCATGTTTCTTAGTTGGATTAAATTTGAAAGTGGAACACATAAAAACTTTATTAAAAGAAGGTGAAAACGATAATTCAGTGGCTGATGGGCTTGAAAGGCTAAAAGATAGAGCTCTCATAACTTGCTCTGAGGGTGTTGGTGTATCTATGCATGATATTATACAAGAAATGGCTTGGGAGATTGTTTTCCATGAATGTCCTGGAGACCCTGGAAGACGTAGTCGATTGGGGGACCCTGATGACATTTATCAAGTATTACAAAATGACAAGGTATGAGCCTTAAATCAAATAAAACATTTTAGATATCATTTGAAATTTTTGTGAGAAATACAATTTTTTAATGATGTTTGAGTCTTTCTTCTACTTCGATGGTAGGGAAGTGAGGCCATCAAAAGCATAAAGGTGCCCTTGACAGTAGTTAGCAAGCTGAAGTTAAGCCCACACATATTTGCTAAAATGAGCAAACTACAATTTTTGCACGTTCTTAGTGAATATGTTAAAGAAGATGAAATGGATCTTCTCCCACAAGGGCTTCAATCTTTACCAACTGAACTAAGATATCTTGTTTGGATGGATTACCCTTTGAAATCCTTGCCAGAGAATTTTTCTGCCGAGAAACTTGTCATCTTAAACTTGTCATTTAGCAAAGTGGAAAAGCTTTGGCAGGGTGTGCAGGTAAAATTGTGTCTTCCTGATATAACTTTTTTCTTAATTCAAATAATTCACGACTTAATCTCATGTGTGATGTCTTCATTTGTTTTATTTTGTTACAGAACCTAGTGAATTTGATAGAAGTTCAACTCCTTTCCTCGAATTTCCTGAAGGAGCTGCCAGACTTTTCAAAAGCCACAAATCTTGAATTGCTGAATACCTTTTGTTGTAGACAGCTGACTAATGCGCATCCATCTATTTTCTCCCTAGAGAAGCTTAATAATTTGGATCTAAGTGTCTGCGAATCCTTGAGCGGACTCCCAACCGAAATCCATTTAAGGTCCCTTAGTTTTCTCAATCTTCAAGGTTCTGAAAATACAAGCGAGTTCTCAGTAACAATATCTGAGAATATGATAGTATTGATTTTAGATTGCACGCGTGTCATTGCATTGGCTGCATCGTTTGGAAGTCAAAGCAAGCTTGAACACCTATGTTTACGAGACTGTTATTACATTGAGAGCTTGCCTTCATGCTTAAATAAATGTACAAAACTAACATTTCTAGACATAAGGAAATGCAAAGAGCTTAAGACTCTACCAGAGCTTCCCTCATCCCTTGAAATTCTAGTTGCCGATGACTGCACATCACTAGAAACGGTATCGTTTCCTTCAAATGTTGAACAATTCAGGGAAAACAGGAAATGGGTTGAGTTCTTGAATTGCTTGAAATTGGACGAACATTCTCTGGCGGCTATTGGGTTGAATGCACAAATCAACATGATAAAACTTGCATGCAAGCATTTACCAGCAGCAAACGATGATTCCTTCATTCAAGCTAAGTATGTGTATCCAGGAAGTAGTGTTCCAGAGTGGTTTGTGTACAAGACAACAGAGGATTATATAGTTATCGACCTCTCTGCTCCAAATTCTCCTATATTGGGCTTCATTTTCTGCTTCGTCCTGGGAGAGTTCTCTTATTATCTGTCCAAATTTTACATCACTATATGTGATGATGAGGGTGAAGGTGAAGAAGTCACTGTTGAAATGGACTTTTCTGTGTCATATATTGATCATGTGTGTGTGATGTACGACCAAAGATTTTTTCGCTTCCTAATTAGCAGAGCAAGAAACCTGAGAAGGCTTAAAATCCAGGTTGCCTTGGTGGACCTTTATAGTTTGTATCCACCTGCTGAAACGACGGTGTGGTTAAGAGGGTTTGGGGTCTACCCAATAAACACCACACCACATCACGATTTCATTCAAAAGATGGAGTAGTTGGATTTGACTCTTGAAAGTATTTGAAAAGGAATTGGGTTGTGATTATTATCATCGTATGTGTTTCCTTCCTATTTTTTTTTTTTTTTGAGAGGAAAATTCCCAAACTAATGTGTAGTTCCAAACTAATTATCCATTAACTTTTAACAGATATGTCCCCACTGTTGGTTACTTTGGCAATTTCAGCGATATAGGTAACGCCGGGACTGGGGTTCGAACCCAGATATTGTCGTTTAGATATGTGTGTGTGTGTGTGTGTGTTTGTTGTTTACTATTTCTATTAGCTGACCAAAAAAAATTATCCATAATATCCATAACCCGGATATTTCAGCGACATAGTTCGTCTTTCACTAAAACTTGTTAATATTTATTAATTTATTTTTTATTTTTATTACTATAAATTCTAATAAATAAATTATCCATAATATTGCTACTAAAATTAATTTACATGATATTTCTAATTAAACATCTGAAACTAAGATAGCCAAAAACATGGAGTCAGCACCAAAGTATTTTTCCAAGTAAAGTACTAGATTGGATTGCATTGAGAAACGAGGCAAATGTAGTCGTACAAGTATGTAGATGCTAGAAAATACATAAGAATACATATATGAATCAAATCTCTGTCCAATAAACTTAACGTTCTGACATTTTAAAAGAGCTAAAATACATTCTGCAGTTATGATCATCTAGCCACATATATACTACCCAGTTTCGAGTCTCACGTTCCTCATGATGCGACGGTTATGATCATCTAAAAACTTTACTCTAACCTCAGTCACCCCTCCTCTAGATCCAGTACGACCCATGACTTTGACAAGAACAGCATGCTTCACATGAGATTCCATTCTGCTCAAACACAATCACATTTACAATGTTAAGAGTAAGAAAAGATGACTGTCATTGCATCTGTGTAAATGAATAACAACAACCAAATTCAACTGCTATCATAATTGTAAATGAGGCTTTAAAAGATCCACAATCACTTTACAGATGAACCCATTTAGACCTTAAAGCAATCCAATTGAACCACAACAATAAGTGAGTTTGAAACCTAAAAAAATAAACGAAGCAAAGTACTTTACACATTCATAGATGAACAAATAATAGAATAAATATATCATACAATTATGAAAATTTCATATAGTGAAAAGAAAGAAGGCAGACTATGGCAAAGATAATTGCAAGTGTTGGTGAGTTAACTTCAATTTTCTTGGAGCCAAATCAACAAACACAGCATGCTCCTCCATCGAACTTGGAAAATCTGTTCGATACTGAGGCAACAACATCCATATACATGAGCCGAGGGAAAAAGAAAAAAAAAAGCCAGCATATAAAAGAAACAAGGTTCATATTGAAATTTTCCTTGACTTTTCATTTAATGAACTGAGTGATAAAATTGAGGCTGAGCTCAGTAACATTTTAGGGAATACAATCCAACATTAAACAATCCATGATAAAGATGACACTAGGAAGGGGGGAAAACATTATTTTGTTCAAAATAAAAGTAGTTTGGTTAAACATTGTGAATTCACTTCGTGCTTAGTTTTCCAAGTATGTATGCCTCAAATGCAAATCCAAGTATCTCTTGGGAGATATAAAGACGGTCATTGTGCATCAGAACAACTACTTGATTGATGCCATAGACAAAGGTTATTATTATGCAAATAGACAAAAACAATAACTCAAACACAATGTTAACTTCGACAGAGACAATAACTTCATAATAATGATAAATTTTCCAAATAATGTAAGTGTTGGGTGACATTTATATCTCATGTTAGCCAAAGATCAGAAAAGGTATAAATAACAGCAAAGGACATGATTCTAGAATAAATAAGATTGACGTTGACTACAAGCTTGTGTTAATTCATTGAAGTCGCCCTCTAAAACCATCCCGGATGAAAGAAATACTAAAAAGCAAGACATTTCCAGTATGTCACTACCTTCCATGGACTAACCTTGACAGGGACTACTACTTCATAAAGAAGGATAGCATCTCTAGTTGCGTGATAAAATTCCAAGGCAATGAGACTCTTGGAGATGACAGGCAGACATCCTGCACAAATTATATATCATTTATAAAGATCAGTCTCATCTCCCCCTGTATAGCTGAAAACCATACTTTGCCAGAATTAAGCTAACATAAGTTGGTCCATGTGTTTCATTTTAGAGAAAAATCACATAAAAACATAAGGCATCACTCATCAATAAGTTAATTACTGTAAATTTCAAAAGTAGAACATAGAACCAACCTTCTCAATCAAAGTTTATAATTTTGTTTTCACAAGATATGTTCTATTCTTGCTAAAACGAAAAAAAAAAAATTCCGCCAAAAGGAGTAACTCGAGAGCAATTCTGCTCATAATGGACATGCAAACAAAAGTGAGCTAGCAGATCATTGGCACTCAATACACTTTGTAAAAGCATTGTCAAAACCCAAACCCTAAATACCTCAATCCACACCAAAAAAACTAAAAAACTTTTTTCCAGAAATAATCAAACAAGTAGAAAAGAGAGAAACCCAACTTTCCCTCAATCCAATAAAAATAAAAGGAGAGCGAGATGGGAACGAGAGAAAGAGAGACAGACCATGGGGAGAGACTCTAGCTTCTGGTTCGTGGTTGGGGGAAGCAAATCCGTGGTGGTGACAACGTCAGATCCGGTGCTGAGCGGTGGTCGGGTTCTAATGCGGATCTGCGCAGCCATGCGACAGAGGAGCGCCGCGACTCAGCGGATGAGAGGGTTGTCGTGCAACAGAGCGCCGGCGAAGGACAAGGTTGCTCCGGCGGAGCTCTCTGTAAATGGTGCTCTCTCTATTGCTCCCTCCATGTTCTTTGCTCCTCCTCTGGATGCTGAGGGATTCATAAATGAAGAGGTAAGAGAAGATGATAAGGAGGGATGGAGAGGAGGAGGATGAGGCAGCGAAGGAGGCTTCCGGCTTCGAAGGATTTGGGGACTCGCGGTGTGCTTCTTCACCTATAGGGTTTCTGATTTGGGGGTTCGAAGATGCAAGTGAGGAAATGCGTAGAGGGAACGGATTAAAAATGAGGGGAATTTCATCGAGAAGCGCCGGCTATTCCTAAACTATAAGCTTGAGGAAGCGCCGTCTATATCATCGTTGCACTTTCACCGGGCCTTTTTTTAAAAAGCGCTGGCTATTCCAAAACTATTATTAAGAAGTGTTAGTGAAAGTTTTTGGCCTAATTTTATGCAACGCATCAGTAGAAAACGCTAGTGAAAATGCCGTCATTTATTAAATAATCTGGCGTAGTGTACACTGTCTTCTTTCCCCATAACCGTTTGGCGTTTGGGTAATTTGGTTTGTGCATTGCCTGAAAATTAATGTTGGAGAAAAAGAATGATGGCGCAACCTTTGCTGTATTGATGGATTCTGGAACACGTCCATATCTCCCTTCGGCTTTGTTTGGATCGGTGGTATAGGGTGGAATGGAATGGGATGGGAAGGTATGGAATGAGATTCCATTGTTTGGTTTTCTAAAAATTAGGTGGAATGGAATGGGAAGTGGTGGTATGGATTCCACCCAACTCCACCTATTCTCTCATTTTGCTTCCCCCCGATTCGGGGTGTAAGAGATGGAATCAGCCACCATATTTATTAAATTACCTATTTGTCCCTCGTATTAACGCTACTTAATCAGTGGCGAGAAGAGTAGAACCAGTTCGCGCGAGAAGGACAGGCGTTTCTCGGGACCGGTGCCTTCTTCCTCATTGACAATATACGCAGCAGCTTGCTTGTGCCAAGGTTCGATCTGTTGCAACTTTTCTGTGATTGGAGTACCCCAACTTTTTATTTTCCTGTTATTCAACATTTTTTGCTTTGCTTTGTGACTTTTTGTTCTGCATTTTTTCCCCTTTCACACATGTACTGAATCTGGAAAAAGAGCAGATTTTTACTGGTTCGCGCGAGCAGATTCGTTCCGTTGTACATGCTTTTCGCTTTTCTCTTTTATTTTTCACTCACCACTTTTTTTTTTTTTTGATAAAAATCACTCACCACTTTTTCTGCAAAGTTAATAGGAATGTGCATGTATCATCGTTTGTACTTGATTCTCCTTTTTCACTCACCGCCGATTGTATCGTCGTTTGAAGGCACACCGCTTGTATCATCATTTTTTTTTGAAGACACTGCTTGTATCATCGTGAAGGCAATGCTCTTATTTTTTTTTTCTTTTTGCGGAAGCAGTGCTATTATTATTATTATTATTATTATTATGTGCTCTTATTATTATTATTATTATTATTATTATTATTATTATTGTTATTGTTATTATTATTATTATTATTATTATTAAGTTGCTGTTACTTATTCAAAAAAAAATTATTATGTTGCTGTTCTTGGCTTTTAATTGCTTAAAAACTCTGTAAATTAAGCTTGGTTTTGCTTCCTAAGTTTTTCTTCTTCTTCTTGCTGATTGGATGTTTTTTGTCATCTTTGTGCTTTGTAGTTGGTGTTAATAATCACTTTTGGTCTTAACATTTTTTTCCAGTGTTTCTCTATTGAAATAGATATTAAAAAACGGATTGAAATAGGATCCTGCAATATATTAAATTAATTTTATTGTTTGATTTGTTATAGATGACCAATGAAGATATAAGATCCAAATATATACGCATGATAGAAATGATAGTTTTTCAAGTATCCTACATTATAGTCCTAATTTGTGCACTAAAAAACAAGTCTAGAAGATCCAAGATACCTTCCAGAATCACAGAGCACAGAGAGAGAGTTAGAAACGAACTAATGAAACGAATCGTGGGCAATGATCGATGTCATGATATAATTCGTATGGGTCCCCAAGCTTTCTTAAACTTGTGCACCTTATTACGAGATCAAGGTGGACTTACACATACACGGCAATCAACTATTGAGGAACAAGTAGCAAAGTTCCTTCACATAGTTGGACACAATGTCAGAAATCGTGTGATGTCCTTTTTCTTTAGACGCTCTGGCGAAACTATTAGTCGTCATTTTCATAGAGTATTAGATACTTTGATAGAGTTGGAGGAGATATTTTTGAAACAACCTGATGGGACACAAGTTCCTCCAGAGATACTTAACAGTCATAGGTTCTACCCATATTTTAAGGTAAACATAATTTTGTGTCTTAAACTAATATTAATAACTTGATGTTATACATGTTTAATGAGATAATGGAATGTCAGGACTGTGTTGGAGCAATTGATTGTACGCATGTGCGTGTCAAAGTTCCAATAGAGGATGCACCTAGATATCGTGGTAGAAAAGATTACCCTACACAAAATGTATTGGCTGCATGCTGTTTTGACTTGAAATTTACTTATGTCTTGGTTGGATGGGAAGGAACGGCATCAGACTCAAGAATAGTAAAGAGTGCTTTGACACGTGCATATCCTCTTGAAGTTCCACAAGGTAATAAAAAATATAAAAGCTTTCTATAGGTATCTAGCTTAGCCAAACTAATAAACCCATTATTTTTTTATAGGAAAATATTATCTTGCTGATGCGGGATTTCCTTTGAAGGCTTGTCTTATCACACCTTATAGGGGAGAACGATACCACTTACAAGAATATTCTAGAAATCCACCTCGAAACCCTCGTGAATTATTTAACAATCGTCATTCGTCGTTACGGATGTCTATTGAATGTGCATTTGGAGTGTTGAAGAAGAGATTTTCAGTTCTACAAACTACGACGGAACCCACATTTGGCATTGCAACGCAAAAAAAAAAAATCATCCTGGCTTGTTGCATCTTACACAATTATTTGATGAGTGAAGACCCTAATCAGAGTCTGATAGATGAGGTCCAACACGAGCTTGCACACGAAAGGGGTTCCCAAGAGGGTCGTCAATCTCAAAGAGAAAACAATGATGATACAACTAGAGGAGAATTAATTAGAGACAATGTTGCTGCCTCTATGTGGTTAAATTACTAAAAATGTTTTCTCATTTTGTTGTTAAATTTGTTAATGATGTTTTAGGATGAACTTTATTTGGTTTTTATTAGTTGTACGCACTTTAATATCCTGTGTTGGGATTGAATTTGAGGCTATAACATGTACTTTAATTAAATGTTTGAATCTTTATTTTTGAATTGTTGTACATGTCATTTTTATTTTTATCCAAGATTAGATATGGAACCAAGTCAACCAACTCCAAAAAGGACAAGGAGATCTAAAGGAGTTGATACATGTAACTGGACAACGGCTATGGATGAGGTTTTGATTGATGCATATTTGCATCAACAAACTCTGGGAAATAAAAATGGTAACAGTATGACAACAACTGCTATGGACAACATTCTACAAGAGTTGAAGAACCACTTTCCAGACAAACCTGTTTCCAAAGACAAGATAAAAGATCACATGAAACATATTAAAACAAAGTTCAATGTTTGTTATGACATTTTCAAGAATGGTCTTAGTGGGTTTGCATGGGATGCAACAACTAATATGTGGATTGCTGAACCAGAAGTGTGGGACAAGCTAATTGAGGTACTACTAACATTAATTACAGTAATACTTGGTTTTTTATGTGATGCCTGGTTTTATTTATTTTTTCTTAATGTAGGCCAAACCTGGAGCTGCTGAATGGAAAAACAAGCCTATAATGTTTTATGACAAACTTGTCAAACTTTTTGGGAAGGATCGAGCAACAGGAGGGCTTGAAGAAACAACACGTGAAGTAAGAGCAAAAAGAACTACAAATGATAGGAACAACTATGCTGAGACCATAGAGGAAATTGACCATATGGTTGAAACCAATGAAGTTACATTAGAGGGATTTGAAGTTTTTGAGGAAGTTCCTCCTAACAATTCTCCAAGTAGAGCTTCTATTGGTCATTCTCAAGATGCAACATCAGCTAGGACTAAGAAACGTGCAAAAAAAGTTGCTGAAGATGATACAATCATGGTTGAAATTGCTAAAACCTTCAAAGAAATGGTTGAGGTGTTTAAAATGAGCACAACAGAGATGATCAAACAAAGTAAGAATGCTAGTAGTGAGGATATTTGGGCTAAACTGGTGGATGTTGGTATTGAACAAGCTTCCTTGCCCCTTATATACATGCACCTTGTTGAACATCCTGAAGCATTGAAAGCCTTTAATGGAGTTCCGAAAGAAATGCGCAAGGAAATGTTGCCTTATATTGTGCCATATTATCCTTTTTACTGGTAATATATATTATCCTTTTTAGTTTCTTTATGTATCATTTATAATTTGTCTTAATTTTCATGTTTTATTGGTTTTGAGAATGTTCTATTATGTGCTTTTTGCAGATTTTGTGGAGATCTTAATGAAGAGTATTGACATATGCTATTGCCATGTTTGACTTCTTTTTGGTATGGTTGGAACGAACACTGGTGGATGTTGTTTGATGCTATATGCATGGTCTGTCTTATTTTGGTTTGGAGAGTATGTTAACATGGTGGAAATATATTCGGATGCGTAGGACCTACATATTTTTATGCATTAGGTGGCATCTGTGCCCATGGGTGTTAGTTATATTGTAATATATGATCGTAGGACCTATATATTTTGATGCATTAGGATGATCGCTTTGTAATTTCTTTTTGCAGCAAGTCTTGTGCTTGCTATCCTAATGCAAGTATAGAATTACATGCCATTAGAACTTTTGTTTCATTTGTTTTCTGGCCTTTTTATTTGGAATTGTAATCCAAACCTTCTCAGTTGATTTAGCATGCCATTAGTCTAAATGATTATCACTGTCTAACTAATAATGAATCCAAATAGCAATTAATGAAGTACTTCTTTGAGAAGAGAGGAGGATGCCACAGTGATGGAACATATGAGAAATTGAAAGAACCAGGGCGTTCAGTGCTTGGATTTATCATGCTTGATTTTAGTAGGTTTTTGCATTGTTGAGAGGCCAAAATCATGAATCTCGTAAGTTGAATGGTGGGATGTACATTGACTGAAATTGATTGAATTCTCTCCATATTTCATTATGTCTGAATAATCATTTTCCCCTTAATCATATGCCATGAAATTTGATGCTATAGGATTGTGTTAGAATGTAAACTATTGTCTTTTTTTTTTTAATTTTTTATCTTCTAGTTTACTTGCTAAGTTACTCTTCTTAATGTTCATATATTTTGCAAATTGATGTTATTGAACTCTCATGGTTTGTGGTATTTCTATTCTAGTCCTAGCATCCATCCAGTATTTAGCTTAAACAGGTGGTATCACGATATTTTACATCTAACTTGAGTAACTTTTGCATAATTATATGATTGATTATTTCATTATTGATGTCTGTAAATTTAAATGCAGCCAAAGATCGATGTGTAATTGAACATTTTGGACTAAGCCAACGTTATCCTCTAAACATGTTATTACCACCTGCATATTTGATTCCCTCCCCCACAAAAAAAAAACTTTGTGCACACAAATGCATTAGGATGATCACTTTGTAATTTCTTTTTGCAGCAAGTGTTGTGCTTGATTATATAGAATTATTATTTTTCATTTTTATTAATTTTTTCTTTCATTTTATTATATTATAATGTAATTATAATTTAGTATATGATTTAAATATACATGATATTGTTTTTTTTGACATAAGGGTAAAATGGGAATAAAAAAGTTCTAACTTATTCCATTCCATTCCGTTCCATCATATAATACCCAAACAATGGAGTGGGAAATTTATTCTATTCCGCTCCGCTCCACTCCATTCCATCTCATTCCGTTCCGCTCCGCTCCATTATGTTCCACCAATCCAAACAAAGCCTTCAATACCTTCATCACTTCCATCGTAGTCTTCATCGTCGCCAAACTCACGTTATCTCTAATTGATGGACTTGTATCACAAATCTCAAAACTACCGAGAAAATCATACGACGACATCTACAAATTTAAACAAAAATTAAATGTTAATAATTTATTATAAAAATTACAAGTTTAAGAAAAATAAATCAACCATTAAAAAACATACCTTTTAACACATTGAGAGCTTCCAACTAAAGTCCTCCACTATTAGTTATTTTGGCAATTTCAGCGATATGAGGACAACGGAATCGGGGTTCGAACCCAGGTTTTACCATTTAGATGTGTGTGTATTTGTTGTTTACCATTTCTACTAGTTGACAAAAAAAAGAGCTTCCAACTAAACCTCGAAATAGCTACAATCAATCTATCTATCTATTACTAATTTAAGAAAATCAACTACAATTGTACAGCTGTCAAAATTTTGTGCAAATTTCTCCCGCCCCTCTACACTTACACACAACTCTTTTTTCCAACTCTCTCTCACACTACAATTTTTTATTTGAGTTATTATCACCTTTTTTTTATTTTTATTTTTTATTCTTTTTCACCTGATTCAATTTTTCTCCCTCCTCTCATTCTCATCTCTCACGACAATCTTCAGCAAAAAAATTTGCTTCCATTTCTCATTTCTTCTTCTCTTTCATTCTATTTTCTCATTTCATCCCTCTCCCTCCAACATTTGTTCTCTATTCTTTATCAAAATCATCATTCAACTCATCATCTTCTTCAATCTTCCTATTTTTCTAAGAACTTGAAACACACCCCGGTTGAGCACCGTCCAGAACCACCACGAAGACTGTCGCTCAGTCCGCCGGAGCTGTCACGTCACCGTCCCTAGCACAGCCATCATCCTTTCACATTCCTTTGGGTGAGCATCCTTCTTCTTCTTCTTTCATATTCATCTAATCCCTTTTTTCCACCATTTTTATTTGAGCTTTTATTTTTGGATTTCCATGGGTCTAAGGTTGGAAGACTCATTTTCTTGCTTGATCCTGATGATTCATGGTCTTGGATTTGAGATTTGGACCAAGAACCCTAACCTTAGGGTTTCAAATCCAAAAATTATAGCAAGGTAAGGAAGATCTCACTACAACAAATTTGGAAATAAACAACACTTATTTTCTGCCTTAAACAGCGCTTAAAACCCTAACCTTTAGGAAGCGCTAATTATTCTCACCTTTAAACAGCGCTTCTTAGTAATAAACATTGTTTAAAAATGAGAATAAGTAGCGCTTCCTTTTAGAAAGCACTGTTTTTCTCCCTTTTTCCAGTATTAGACGAAACGAAACTAAAGCATCTAAACGAAGAGGATATTCCACCAGCACCAGGGACCAAAACATAATTATCAGATCCATCAATAAAAGCCATAGATCCATTAACATAATCAATAAACTGAATTCATCAATAAACATAGATCCAGATGATGAGAAGTACATAGATCCAGCTTACAAAACTAAACTAAAAAACCAAACAAATCTATCACGGGAAGCTAAAAAAAAACTATAAAAGCCTTGAACTTGAACTTGAACTTGAGCCCCTCTAGATTCTGTCACTGCGTGTTCATCTTCACTATCGTGTTCTTTAGACACAAACTTGAACGAGAGCACCTCCTCTTCTTCTTGCTGATACAAACTTGAACGAGAGCACCTCTGACTTGCATTCTTTCTTCCCGAATGCTCTACCCGTTGCTTTCTCGTTCCAGATCTTGTAGCTTTGGGAAAATGGACCTGAAATCAAAACAAAAGCAAACTCAAAAATAAGGAAAATGGTCCGAAAACCATAAACATTCGATAAAACTAGAGAGAGAGAAGAGAAACATTCGATAAAACTAAAGAACAAACCAGATCGAACCAGATCTGGCCGAAAACCGGTGCGACATCAACTAGATAGGGCACTTCCTCTTCTACTTGTTGGTGAAAAACCCACAAATCCACAGATCCGGTGCGACGGTGAAGGTGGAACGGGACGGCGGTGAGAAACGCGAGAGAGAGAGATGTGAAACGCGACGGTGAAGGTGGAACAATGGACACAGCGGATGAGGAGTGAGCAACAGAGTGGGAGGAAGAAGTACTGGGATTTGGAGAGCTAGGTTTTGCGATTTAGAGAGACAGAGCGCTAGGGATTCGATTTGGAGAGAAAGAACTATTGGGAGTGACAGAGCGCTGCGAAAGAGCTACTACTATTAATAATTCGCTCGATTCATTTAGGACCAAAATCAGCGCTTCAAATAGGAAGCGTTGTTTATTGTTTTATTATTGTTAGACCAAAATTAGCTCTTTTCTCTATTAAGCATTGTTTATTGTTTTAGTACAACTTTAAACAGCGTTTCACCACATAAGCGTTGTTTATTGTTAGGACAAAAAATTAACGTTTTCTCTATTAAACATTCACTACAAGAAATAGTTAACATACCGACGGACATTCACCGACGGCCTTAGTCCGTCGCTAAAAAACCGGGATTTCCGACGGTCTTACCCGTCGGAAAACGCGACCCGTCGTATTCTGTATATTACCGACGGGTTAAGCCGTCGGAAAACCGCTTTTTAGAGACGGACACATACCGTCGGTTAATGTCCGTCGGTAAACCGTGAATTTTGGAAAATTCCCGCTTGTTTTTGAATACCGACGGTTGTTGACCGTCGGTAATGGGGAGTTTTTCCGACGGGTTGGTCCGTCGGTAATCCCGTGTCGTTCTGCCATCGGTCATACCGTCGGTAATTTTAAAATGGCCGTCGGTAAGCTCTTTATTTGGCCAGAACAGAATCCTTCTTCTTCATTCATCTCCGCCGCGTAGATCGCTTCTTCATCCTTCTACCCTTCTTCTTCATCTCCGCCGCAGCCCCCCTCCGCCTCCCTTCTTCATCTTCAGTCGTCGCATTTCTCCTCTCTTGTCACGGCTTCGCAAGACATTCGAGAAGCTTGGAGCCACAAGCTTGGAGCCACCGTCGGTTGCAAGAACCACGTGATTGGAGCTTGAAGCTGAAGCTTGGAGATTGAAGCTTGAAGATTCGAGAAGCTTCAGCTTGGAGCTTGAAGCTTGGAGCCACCGCAGACTTCTCCATCGCAGACTTCATCTTCAGTCGTCGTATTCTAGATTCGAGAAGGGAGATTCGAGAAGCTTCCTCCGTCGCATCTTCTCCATCTTCTCCATCTTCGATTATTGCTTGGAGCCACCGCAACCCATCGCTCGTCGATTTGATTATCAAGTAAGTAGCGACTCTTGAACTCTGCTTCTTCCGCTCATATTTTGATTATCACCGCAGACCATCTCCATATTTTGTTTCTTACATTTCTGTATTGTTCTTGTATTTCGTGATCGTAGGGATTGTTCTGTATCTTGTAATTTGGAGTTTGGGGATTCAATTTCAGTGTTATTGGGGATTGTTCTGTATCTTGTAATTTGGAGTTTGGATTTTCAATTTGATGTTATTGAACTGCCGATGCTCGAGAATAAGAATTAAGAAATTACATTCATTATGCGTTATGGTATTTGGACCGATTTATTCATGCGTAACTACTTAATTTCCAGATAGTTATGCCTGGAAAAATTTTCATACAATTAAAAATAAAATAAAAATTCTAGACATGTTTTTAGGAGGAAGGGAGAGGTGGAAATTTCGTTTTCTAGAAAATTTGTTTTTCACAGTGTGTGTGAGACAAAGGGAGCGTAATAGAGAGTTATCATTCAACTGAAGAGCCTTGCTAGATTAAGATGAGTTTTTATTGTTCAGTTCATGTACATCTTTAAAAGCTTAAGTAGCGACAAACCTTGCCTATAGCGCGAAAGATGGTTCCGCCAAAGGTCGATAAACTTGCACGATCTTTGTCGACAATTTGCTCAGGGTAACACGTCATTGGTGAAATAGTTGAAGTGGTGAGTCATTGAGTGAACTAGTTAAATCATACACACACAATACAAACAAACAACCAAGGTTTATGATACAATGTCACAATTAGAATTACAAGTATACACTACAATAGATAATAATACAATTATGTTCAAAAAGTCAAATTTGAACTCGTTTACTTTATTAAATAAACTTTAAAATTATCCCTTTTGTTTCTTTTGTCATTTTATTATTTTGCTTGTCCTTTACCTTCGTGAGATTTGTGCCTTTTCCCTTCCCTTTCATTATAGCAAAACAAGTTTTTTTAATACTGCTTGGCTGATATTTTTATTCGAGTCAACCATCCTCTTTCGCATCATCTCCATGACTTTCTTCTTGCACTGAAACTTCTCCAAGTTCAGTTGTATCTTCAGAAGCCAGACCCGTAGCTTTCTCCTGAACATCTTCTGCTTCAGCTATTGGATGCATTTGATTTTCCATGTTTATGTCACTTGCATGACTATCTCCTTCCAATGAATCATTTTCAAGCATGCTTGTTGTGTTGTTGGAAACTAACCATGTATATTTCTCCTCAGTATCTTTGGCTTCAGCTGTTTGAATTTTCCCTTTTACATCATTTGCATGACCTTCATCCCGTGGTGTATGGATGATTTTGATCATCCATGTAAAATTATTTTATTGATTCTATCCTATATGTTTAATCCACATTGAAAAGCCAGGCATAATTGTTAAAATTCGTTGCCTATGTATATGCTATTTCCTGTTCAAACAACGTTACTCTTAGAGATTTTGTGCGGTAGCTCCTGAACTCCATTAGTAATTCATCTATATGTGCTGCCTTTCATATTTGTCATTCTAGACATTGTGTTGCTATTTGTCTTGATGAAGTTCTCTAATGAAACTTCAAGTATTTTGGTTATGTAGATATTAAAGTTTTGCAAGAAAATTTAGACAAAATTGATTTGTTTCTGTGAGGAAAAAACTACATCAACAAATGCAACTTCAGTTTGTAAAACATTGAGGAGCCACAGTAAATAATTAGGAGCTACTTTATCAATGTTATTAACCAAAAACTGCATTAATTCTTGCTTCAATTACGTGGTGACTTAATTTTTATGATATATGATATTTTATCAATTCTGTGTCCTTTCACCTTTTCCTTCTTTCTCAACTTCGCTTACCACAGTGGTTGGTACATTTATTCATGTATATGTATACTATATATTATTACAATATAAGAAATCTAAGGCCATTCATTTTGTGACACTTCTTGTAGAACCAAAAGCAGAATTTGATTCAAGTTAAGAAGCAAGCCTTTGGAGAACTTCTACAACATATCTGGTGCAACAAGTAAGTCCTAATCAATATTTACAAGTTCATGTACCTCATTCTCGATATTATATGAACATACAAAACATTTGAAAATTGAAAGAGGGGACTGAGCAGTAAAAATAAATGTGCCAGGAGAGTAAGTGTTAGTTATTTGACAGATATATCTTGAGTTCTTTGTTAGTTATTTGACATGGATCATGCCCAAAATAAAACAAAATTACAACCCTTCTCCACCCATGGCTACTGGCACTGCATGACTGGTGTGTTTTTCATCATTTATTTGTTCTAGGTCTGAAATTTATTTGCATACATTTTCAGTTTATTGGAGTCTCATTCCAATATAGTGGTTGCATTTGAATATATGTTGAGCCAACATAATAGTTTTCTGTCAGTGCAGCTAGTTTGAGTCTTAAGACTCATCACTCTATATAAGATTATAAGTACAGCTGATGTAGCCCTGAGCAAGCTCATGTGCCAATAAGATGTTATCAGTAATACCTCTCCCCGGAACAAAGGCACTTTGATTGGGGTCTATGATATCAGGCAGGATAAGTTTTAACGTGTTGGCAATAATTTTAGTAACACATTTGTAGACCACGGCAATAATTTTAGTATTTTTTTATCTTTACAAGCAATTAAACATGTACAATTTTTTTAACACAACAGTGAAAAATGTAGACTCAAAACAGCCATATCAACTAGTTAGCTAACCCAAAAATCTATAGTCAAACTTAGGTTTGAGAATAGAGAAGTCTTTATATACTATTATCTTCGTTGTAGCCGCAAATAAAGGAAGTGGGTACCTTGCAACTTAGGGTAGAAAAACCAATGCCAACTAATAGCGTGCCACATTCTATGACCAGGTAACACTTTCTAAATGAATCCTTTGATAATTTGCTCAAGTTTGGAACAAATAGATTTTGGAATCAAATCAGCTTGATATGAAACATTAGGAATATCCAAATGTAATATTGAAATGTTATTTGTATTGAGAAGAAAGATCCAAGCTATAAGAACATATAAATTTGACCATGATAAGAACAATCACTAATATTAACAAGAATTTCATGATCTTGGGACAGTCAAAAAGTAATACCGAATGCTTATCTTCAAAATGATAGTTTGCCGCATAATGTTGTTGTTTGGGGAAGATTTCACTATGAGAATTTATAACAAGCTTGAGTTGAAATTTTAGAGTTTGCCTCCAAAAGTGGCTGATTGTATTCAAGGTGTGGACTTAAATCATGTTATTATTTATATATGTTTTAATATGATTGTTCTTAGTTTTTAATTTTAATGGTGTGGTTTTGATATTCTTGTTTATATCTTATTAGTTTACGCTAACACAAAAAGCTCTGTTTCATAGGCCTCTGAGTTCGCCACCTCCAGTTCGTCACTTGTACCACTAGGTATGCACTCTAACTCATGTCGGTTAACTCATTGGGTGGAAAAAGGGTTGTCTGTTGACCCCCACACCGACATGTTTATTTGTTTTCGCTCATAGTTCTCTCCACAGAGGATTTTGAAGTGTATTGTGTAATTGTCTAAATGATATGTACTTGTGTAATTGTTCCGCCAGCTCGCTATCACTCATCAGTCACAATGCTTGTGAGTAAAGAGTGCAATTTTAATTTATGCTTGCCATTTCATTCATGGATATGGATATTGGTGATGTTGCTTGGTGCAATTTGCTTTGCACATCTCTCTGTACTTCTTTCCTTTGCCACTACCTTGTCTAATTCTATCCTCTTTAAATGACCAAGTCGATTTTCTAATTCAGTGTTGTTAATCGAGGATCGCGAAAAATAGCGTAAAATTGGTAGGATAGCGTAAAATAGCGAGCGAGATAGCGTAAGCTAAATAGCGGTGAAATAAATAAAATTATAAAATTATATATTAAAAAGTGACATATAATATTTAACGTTGACACAAAATCTGAAATGACATAATAAAATATTTATTTAATGAGCTATTTTTAGAAACTTAAGTGATTATTTATTCATAAATTACTTTAGAGGCTTATTAAAATAAAATGAAGAGAGCATATGAATATGTTTTATGTTGATATATTTGAATATTAATATCAGCATTTATTTTAAGTGATGTAAAATAAGTTTAAATAAACCTTGAATGAATAAGTAGCTCTTCCGCTTTAAGAAAATAAAATATATAAATTAAAATTGCAATATTGATTGAATTGTTAATAATTATTATTTATTGAAAAATAAAATATTTTATTTTATATATGGCGGATGGCGTAGTGGCAACTAAATGATTAACAAAACTACACACACAAAGAAATGGACCATTGCTCAAAGAAACAAGACAGATTTGAATTGGAAAGGACAAATAATAATAGAATTAAAAAATAGATTTAAAGATAAAAAATAATTAAAAAGCAGAATTTTTAAGAACAATAGAATAAAAAGCAGATTTTAAAAAGAAAGAAGAGAATAACAAAGCGAAATTAGATAGAATTGAAAAATAACATAATTAAAAAATTAGAAGGATTCAAAAACAGAATTGAAAAAATAATTAAGAGATGAAGCAGAATTAAAAGAGAAACAAGGGAAACAATCGTTAAAAATATGATATAACAAAAATGAAAAAGATCTGAAGAAGAGAAGAATTAAAAATTCAATAAAAAGAAATAAAAATAACAACATTAAAAATTATCATATAAGAAATTAAATGAAAAAGGAAAATAAAATATTTTTTATTATATATATATATATATATATATAATAAAACTAATTCTACCCTTGTCACTTCTCTCTGTCTCATTGTTATGTTATTCATTGTTCGAAAGGAGGTATGATATTTATTTTTAGTATCGGAGAAGCCTTAGCTTCCGTTTGAGGTTTAATATATTATTGAGTTCATATATTCTTTTAGGGTACCATGTGCTTATTGTATATTGAACCTTGAATTGTCCAAGTCGGACAGTTTGGGAAAAAACCTTTTCTTTACTCGTATAATAGTTGTTGCTTAATTCTCGTATCTTTATATTTGATGAAATTTCGTTCGATTCATTTCCTTTTGTTCTCTGGGTGCATACTTGATTGCGGTGTTCATAAGCTGCGTTCATTTTGTGTACTCGAGAGACCAATGGGAAATGTGCTTCTTGAAATTTTGTCAAGTATAAGATACGAGAATTAAGGAATGATTATTATACGAGTTAAAGTTTTTTCTCGAATGGGATAAGTCATACCATTTAAAGAAAGAGAGCGGTTGTAAGAACGTCGTCTTTGCTGAAATTGTCATTTTTTTGACATGCGAGAAGATGGAATTTTTTCTTTCGAGTCGTAGTTAGATGTACGATAGGTTGTATCCGGGGAGAGGGGTTTTGAAACCAGATTTTTCTTATTTGGGGTTGCGTGCTTTGTCCAAGTCGCAATGGCACATAAAGATTTCAAAACTAATGGAGGGATTAGATGTCCGTGCTTTAATTGCGATTGCGAAGGATTAAGAGCCCAAGTGAGGTCACGCACCACCGTATTCATTGGATTTAGGCTTAATTCTTTGGATTTGGACTACACATGGTGAAAAGTTGCCTCACGTTGATTTAGGGGTTGGTGATAATTGCGAAGGTGCTTGGCGATTCGTAGATTTGGGATGTGGTGGCGATTGAATTGATGCAAGATATGGTTTGTGATGCCTTGGGGGTGAGCGTGTTATTCGAGAACAGCGGTATGATGACACGGATGAACTTCCAAATGAGACAAAGACAAAAATTTTATAATCTATTGTTAGAAACAAATAAGCCGTTGTTTGAAGGGTCTACACTCTAAGTTATCAATGTGTGTGAGGCTCTTAGCTCTTAAGTCAAGCTGTGGTGCTACCGGTGTGCTTGGATCTCGTGAACGAAAATGATGTTGGACTCGTCACCTATCAAAGATGGTTTGCCAAAAAGTTATTCTGAGGCTAAAAGTTTAGTGTCCAAGTTGGGGCTGGAATCTAAAAGGATTGATTGTTGTGTGAGAGGGTGTATGTTGTATTACGACAATGAGTTTGGTAAAAACGATGGTGCGCTAGTTGAATGCAAATTTTGTGGTGAGCCTAGGTATATGTCACATACTAATAATCGGACGGGTAGACAAAAACTAGTTCCAGTGAAGGCAATGTTTTATTTGCCAATTATTCCAAGGTCAGCAGAGAATGTTTGCATCACCACAGATCGCAGACAAAATGACATGGCACTATGAGAATAGAAGCACTTGGTATGTTGCGCCACCCTTCTCGATGGTGAAGCTTGGAAGCACTTTGATCGTGTGCATCCCGATTTTGCAGCAGATCCACGTAATGTACGACTTGGCTTATGCTCGATGGTTTTACCGTATGTTCAATCCACGGCGAAACCTTATTCTTGTTGGCGATTATCGTTACCCCATGCAATCTTCCTCCCGAAATGTGCATGTCTAAGCCTTATATGTTCTTGACTGTGTTATACCGGTCCAGATAATCCAACAGATGGTATTGACATCTATTTAGAGCCTCTTATTGACGATCTCAAAAGGTTGTGGAATGGTGTTGTGACGTACGATATTGCACGAAAGAGGAATTTTACAATGAGGGCAGCGCTTATGTGGACCATTAATGACTTCCCTGCATATGGCATGTTGTCTGGTTGGGGTACTCATGGTAAAATGGCATGTCCGCATTGCATGGAGCATACAAAGGCCTTTACCTTGAAATTTGGGGGGAAGAGTTCTTGGTTTGACTCACATCGCAGGTTTTTACCCGATGATCATGCATTTAGACGGAATAAGAACGCTTTCAAGAAGGGGGAAGTT
Organism: Calophaca sinica; assembly: GCA_037113605.1. Lineage (NCBI taxonomy): Eukaryota > Viridiplantae > Streptophyta > Magnoliopsida > Fabales > Fabaceae > Calophaca > Calophaca sinica. The sequence continues at coordinate 17,749,784 of CM073737.1, forward strand.
GAATTAGATGGTCCGACCCCAAGGTTGACGCCAGAACAGATCTGGGAAAGGGTTATGGAACTGCCCAAAATCACAGATTTTGGCAAGTTGGATCGATTTGAAGGATATGGACAATGGCATAATTGGACAAAAAGAAGTATTTTTGGGATGCCATCTTTGGAGAGATAATTTATTGAGACACAACCTTGATGTTATGCACATTGAGAAGAACTTTTTTGACAATGTTTTTCTCACAGTGATGAACGTCAGAGGAAAAACAGAAGACAAAAAGAAGGCGAGACTAGACTTACCACTTTCTTTGTGGCGAAAGGACTTGCATTTGTGAATCGGTCGGATGGGAAGACCCTGAAACCCAAAGCCTGTTACTAAGCCAAGTCAGTCTGTCGGTGGATAAAAGAACTTCGGATGCCAGATGGTTATTCTTCTAATTTGGCAAGATGTGCCGATGTGAACAAAGGAACCATGATTGGGATGAAAAGCCATGATTGTCATGTATTCATGGAGTGTTTACTTCCTATTGCATTTAGTTCCTTGCCGTCAAATGTTTTAAATCCACTGAATGAACTCAGCCAATTCTTTAAAGATTTGTGTTCTGCGACATTGAGAGAGGATGATCTCATAAGGATGGAACAGAACATACCAGTCATTCTTTGTAAGTTGGAGAGAATATTTCCTCCCGCTTTCTTTGATTCTATGGAGCATCTAGCGATTGCATCTTGCACATGAAGCTAGGCTTGGTGGACCAGGTTCAATACGAGATGGATGTATCCATTCGAAAGGTACTATAATAAAGTATTCTGTAAAATAAATATTTATTTGAAGGGTTAAATGTATCAATTTTTATCATCAACGTTGTTATTTTGTAGAGTTATGGGTGACTCAAAGCGATCGGTGAAAAATAAGGCCAGGGGTTGAAGGATCTATTTGTGCAACTTACTTACACCGTGAGACAATCCATTTTTGTTCCCATTATTTTACTGAACTTCATGTTGACACCAACAAATAGTAGGAACGGCAGTAGAAATTGAAAGTGAAAGACACCCGCTTACCTTATCGATTATTTTGCCTTTCCGTAGTCATGGTGGAAAGGAGGTGGATAAGCGGATAGCAGGCGAAGTGTGGAAGTCATCACGTTCACGTGTTGATCAACCGTGCGTAAGTATCACCGTATCTAACGTATGTATCATTTTGACCACTTTCAATTTCTTTAATCCACAATTGCTCTTGATCATTTGTTTGATAATAACTTGATCGAGGCATTCTTGTTAACTAAGCCCACAAGCGTACAAGACTCTTACGCCTATATTCATGAATATTTCCCAACGTGGTTTAGGAACCAGGTATGTTTTTGAGTCGTCATATATATATTATTATTATTATTTATTGTTTAAAAATACAAAAATATTGTTTGAAAATAGGAACCATAATTTGTTTGCACATGGTGTGTACAGGTGTATAGCGGCGAGTAATCCCTAAAATCCAACACTTGAGAAATTTATCTCATGGTCCTAAATCACATGTAAAAGACTGGCACACATTCTTTGTAAATGGATACAAATTCCAAACCCAGTCAAAAAGCAGAGAGGAAAAAAGCAGTTAACGCGGGGTTTATGTAAAAGGTGCCACAGATGGAGGTGAAGATGACTTTTCTGGCGTGATTCAACATATATATGAATTGACGTACAATACTTTAGACTATACTAAAAAAATAGTGCTATTTTATTGTAATTGGTTTGATCCACAAATAGAGGCACAAGAGTGGATCGAAAATATAATCTTGTTGACATACACATGAGCGAGAAGATACCAAATGTTTGATCCGTTTATCATGGCACAACATGTAAGACAAGTGTATTATGTCCCTTATCCATCAACTCGAAGGGACAAACAAGGTTGGGGTGTCGCAATAAAGATAAAACCACGTGGTCGCATTGAAGCAGATGAGACACGGAAGAAGTGGCTTATCAAGTGGATGAGATATCTCATGTCAATGTAGTAAATGAAGTGGAACCCATTACTCGACTACGTGACAATCCAATCACATATGAAGATGTAGATGGGGATGAGGAATTAAATGAAGAAGTGGCAGAACCATCAAGATCTGAAGACGATGCCGAAATTGAGTGGGCGTAATGGGCGATTGAAATTGTTTAACTTTTTACAATTTGAGAAATTAATGTGTAACAATATATTTTAATTTATCGATTATTTTCATAACTTGTTTATTTTATGGAATTCATTTGTAATATTGTTATGTTTAAATATAATATTTCATGATCAAGTTATTATTCAATTGCTCTATAGACATATATGGCATCGGGAGGTTCAGGAGCGAGACCCCCGGACCACCCGGTGGTGGTAAATGGAAGGAAGGGGATCGCCCTCGACCCCCTCGTCGTCGAGGCCGACCATCATTAGGCGTGACCTCTGCGGGTTTCGGCGTTGTCATCTACACGTCGTCCTAGTACATCTACGCCGAGACAACGATACACCTCATGCACCTAGACGATATACGCACCACCTACACGCACTCAGGCACATTCGACACCAGCTACACAAACTTCGGGCACGTTCGGCACCTTTGCCTCACATTGACATGATCCCCACCCCGGTTCCAGCAGCCTACATGGCGCTCGAGTTCCCGTGTTGTGCACGATCCGTGGTCGATGCTCATCGGTCAGACCATGATTATAGTACGGGCCATACACGATGACACCGATGTTGGGCGGGGCGGGGAGGAGCAGGAGGTTCAGCAGAGGAGGTTCTTGGCGAGGGGAGGGCCAGGAGCTTGACACTCTTGAGATGTTGTCTGATGGGCGTGTTCTTATCTGGCCATCTGGTAAAGGGTAAGTTTTTGCAATTTTTTCGAGTTATTAGTAATTTACATGTATATATATATATATATATATATATATATATATATATATATATTCTTTTTATTTAACATGTTTTTATTGTTCAGGTTTCTTCCCTCAAAGCCAGCTGCGTTAGCTATCACAGCAACAATTGAGGAGAATTACTGAGTTTTGGCCCACCTGAGGACATCAAGGATTTTGAGAGGGACCATATGTTTAATTCTTTCAGAGTAAGCTGCATTTTTTTTTTTATTGCATATTATTTTATTTTCGTAAATTTCAATTATGTTTAATAATGTCTTATATTGATACAGACGAGGGTTGCTTGGGAGGAAAAAGATGAGGAGCCGATTGAGAAGAATTTTCATATGAAGGCCTCCCACCGCCTTTCGACATGCTTGAGATGCCCGCATCGAGGATCGCTTGACCAGTTGGATAGGGGACGAGCTCGCGGCGTGGTAGCGCCTTGGAACACCCGAGTTCCAGGTGACGTATGAAGGCCAAGAAGAATAGGGCCTCTGAGAAGGGTGGCAGCTTGCACACTGGAGGCAGTGTCAGTCAGGCGCAGCACGAGTTAGACTTGTATGTGTTATAAAATTGTTATTATTATTATTTTATTATTATTATTATTATTATTATTTATTTAAATTTTTTTATCAATACAATCTCAGTCGAGGAGGGTGGGGAGAGAAGTTCATTACACGAGCTCCATCTTGCAACTCATACGAAGAGAATCTTGGTGATTTCGTTGATGAGCGTTGAGGCGGACTCAGGTAATTATAAAATATAATAAATATTTTTAATAATGTTTATATTGTTTTGTTAAAAAAGATTTGACTTATTTGTTTGTTTAATAGGAGGAGTTTGAGGCGAGGATGTCTCGGCTTAGATCTCAGAGCTCATCATGTTCTCCATCTCAGAGCCACGGCGATCTATCTACACGTGAGGTTTGGCGAAAGTGGTTGGCGGAAAGAAGAAGGGTCGCCTATATGGTCTTTGGTGACCTTGCCAACAACTACAAAAAGGGCCGCCGCCTACACCTTTGGAGAGTCGTCGAGTAGTAGTCTTTGCCGCTGAGTCGCTCTGCCGCGGATGACCAGGAGATAGCCGAGAGTTGAAGCGGGCGGTGGCCCGGCGGCGGGAGCTTTTGACTCAGTCTTTGCGGCGGCGGGAGCGGATGTACCGGTTGCTAGCTCGCCGGCTGACCTACTCGCCTCGACCTCGACCTCGCCTCGCCTCGCCTCTCCGCGTACTCATGGTCATGTCGATGATGCGGATGATGTAGAGCATCTCGATCATGATCGAGAGTACCAGACTATTAGTTCTGTTTGTACTTATATTTTTTCATATTTTTGGATATCATTTTTTTCGTTTCGAATATTATTTTAGTTACTGATTTTTATTCGTTGAATTTTTTTATTTATTATGTTTTCTTTTTTTAATTTACTTTTTAGTTTACGTTATCACATTTTTATATATGGAAATCAATTAATAATTAAATTAAATTAAATTACAAGTAATTTTTAATTAAATTAATAAATAAATATTTTTAATATGAGAGTAAATTATTTTTATAATTAAACAAATAAATAATTAAATTAATTAATTAATTAAAGAATAAAATTAATTTAGTTATTAATTAATAATTTTATTAATAAAAGTATTTTTATAATTAAACAAATAAATAATTAAATTAATTAATTAATTAAAGAATAAAATTAATTTGGTTATTAATTAATAATTTTATTAATTTTATTAATAAAATTAATTAAAGTAAATATTTTATTAATCAATAAAAAAAAATTCCGATTACCGACGGGCTATGCCGTCGGAAACTTTTCAGATTGACCGACGGTCACGTCCGTCGGAAATCTAACGACGGCTTTGCCCGTCGGAATACACTGTCATTTACCGACGGGTATAACCGTCGGTAATACCGACGGCAAAGAAGAGTCCGTCGGTAATCCTTTGCGACGACCATATTTCCGACGGGTTTTAGGCCGTCGGTTATCCGTCGGTAAATATGGTCTACCGACGGCTTTTATGGATTATCGACGGCTTTAGACCGTCGGTAATCCCGTGTTTTCTGGTAGTGATTGTTTATTCTTTTTAGTACAACTTTAAACAGCACTTCCAATGTAAGCGCTGCTTAAAGTGGCGTTGTCTTTTAAATATTTTGTTGTAGTGTCTATCATCAAGCTCCTTTTTTATTTTTTCACATTTTAATTTTTAATTTTTTAATTTTTTTTGGTTCCCCCCCTTCACAACCATCGAGGGTTTTCCCAATCACTCTAAAATATGGAATGTATGTATCATTTTTTATTTCTGTTGAGTTTTCTAGTTCATGGTTGTGATTGTTGATTGTATCAATTTTTGAGTGATTGTGATTGTTGATTGTGTTGTCTAATTAGTTCTTTTATATTTGGTCTATTGCTATCTGTTAGTTCATGTGGATACTATGATTTCTAGGAGAGAAGGGGTATTGCTTTACCATGGGGAAAAGTAACACAATCACTGGATAAGTAAATATGTAACTAAAGCAGTGGTATATGCTTCAAATATGACTCTGCCTGTGATGGGGATTTGTTACGCTTTTTACACAGAGTCCCCACTGATGTAGTCTTTTTTTTTTTCCACATAGAATTTGCATTATGTAAATTCAGTGATGGGGATTTGTTGATTTTCAGCATTTTTGGTGTGACCTCTTGAGAGATTGGGTTAAATCCATGCTAGAAATCAGTGTTTTAAAAACCGAACCGAACCAGACGGTTTAACCGGTTGAACCTTGAACCGACATTGTTTACGGTCCGGTTATTTTGGCGGTTCAACCGCGGTTTCGTCCCGATTCGAGCGGTTAAAAGCGGTTGAACCATGACTCAGAAGTCTCACCGGTTCGATGTCCGGTTCGGTTTTTAAAACATTGCTAGAAATAATATCAGGGGTGTTGTTAGGCTTAGCTATGTGATACTAACTAATACCATCATTGCTAGCTATTTATTTATAGTGTCCATATTCGTCATTTGTATTGAAAGGATTGTTCATGTTTTGATTTACACTATGTTCTGTGGTATTTTAGATGAATTGCTGAAAAAATTTAAGATTCAAAACAGTCGGATGATGGGTTTGTTGTTGATTTAGTAAATATTATTTCAGAGTACCCAGACCAACATGAGCCAACTCTTTCTTTTTAAATTAAGTTTCATTTTATCAGTTTCAATGTCTGATATTCATGTTTCCTTTCATTTGGTTGCATGAGCTGTGTGTATATTTGTTTCTTCTTCTTTGTATTAACTGTTTTGTTAGTCCTGATTGTAATTTGTCACATTAAGAACTATGGTGTTAAAAAATTAGTATCCCTACTTATGAAAAAAATGGTATATCTTAGAACATGTGTATTGCTTTTGGTTCGTCGTTAAATTTTATTGTGAATTTAGGGCTGACGAGGAACCTGTTGATAAGAAGAGATACCTTGAAGAGTCTTGCAAACCGAAATGTGTGAAACCGTTGCTTGAATATCAGGTGTGCTTTTTTATAGTGTAGAATTATAAGCTGATCGTTTAATGACGAGCTTTGTTCTTAAGTACTTCCCTTTTACAGTGTAGAATTATATGCTGAGGTACAACCTGATTATAGTCCAAGTACTTCCCCTTTATTTTGATGCATTTTTCTTTTCTCAAACATTCTGAGGACAATATAACACTTCTGCAGTATTCTCTAGCGATGGATTTTTGGATTATGCTCTAAGTGAGGAAAGTTAATATGAAACTGCTGGTAGATGGATTACTAGCATGTTAATATGTATTTGTTTGGAAAGTTGACAAAATGGAACTTGACAAGAATCAAGCCTTCAAAATTACATTTTTGGAGACCATGGGGTTAGGGTGGAGATCATAGGCTCCATTAGGGCCGCAAATGAGTTGAGCTGTTCGAACCAAGTCCGAGACTTGACTCGATAACTAGTTTGTTGCACTTTGTTGCAGAAATTATTTTCTTTTCGTTTTGACGATGGGTGGTCTTCAAATTTTACCAGCAGCTTTGGAAATATTGGCTTCACTTTGGATTGATTTTTCTCATTTTCTAAGTTTTGTCAGGTTTGCATGTTGAAAAAAAAATATGTTGCCTATTTTCTTTACTGTTGAATTCCTTTTTCCATGTTTAGATGTGGTAACCAAGCACATAACACATATCACACCTTTGAAGGGCAAAAGGAAAAGGCTTACATGAGAAGCAAATGGTATTTGAATGTTGACGGGCTTTGAACAAGCAAAGGGAATTTGAAGGTTGCTTTATAGACTTTATGCTTACTCTATTTCTTCTTAGTGGTCTCCTGACATCTGTACATATGTAACTGATAATAACTTTTGGATTGTGATCCAAAGATTCTCAACATCTTTAATTAATGAGTTTGCTATTTGATTTTAATCCATTAATTTTTACTTGTGGTACCATTCTTATGTAAGTGTATTTATTGTTTTATTAATATTTTCATTTAATTTCAGTTTTTCTCACAATTTCTACAATTCCCATTGCGTTTAGTTGACAGGGAATAACTGATTATATGATTTGCATTGAGATAATGCTTAGTATGTTTGTATGGCAGTTTACCACATTATGTGGCAATTTACAAGGCTATGCAGAAGCCAGGAGAGTTTGTCAATATCTTTCCTAGAGCATATAATGTTGGATTCTTTGGTCAACTCCTTTCCAAGGTTCAATTTTTATATTGAGCTAGTACCTTAAATGCATTTGGATACTATTCAGTTTCATTATTTTTCACTTTTGGGTTCTTCTTTGACTCTAGCTCCTTTGGAAGATCGTGTAACTGTAGGCTCATGGTTTTCCTTCATTATTTTATTCATTTTAAATATTTTGATTATTGAATTAATTTATAAAAAATAATACACAAATAATCTTTCATTAGTTTTTTGAAAGATTAAAATAATGATTAAAGGATAAATTTAATAAGTTTTGTATTCAACCAATTTAAGTAAACTTTTATATGCACCCTGACAATCCAGATTAAGTTGTCATTATAATGTAATGATTTTTGAAACACTGACAATCCAGATTTTGCTTCTAACAAGTGGTGTCTCTGTTGCTGGCTTAATAGGATCTATTTATTTCGAAATGGAAGTAATATACCAGATTTGACAGACCCAACAATTATGCGCCCTGGTGGATTTGAAAAATTACTATATGTTGGAGTTAATTCTGATACCTCTTATAGAGGTAAGCAAATTGAACCTCATGCTTATATAGCCTTTTGCTTCCTTTTACTTATTTATCTATTGGAGTAGATTTTGTCTAATTTTTTGAACACTTATAGTAACCTCATGATTACAGCGAGTTAGCAAACATGTTTTCAGGTATTTTGAATTCAATTTTCTTTTCTTGTGATTATAAGAGTGAACTAATTTTTTTATTCTATTTTAAGAGTGAACTAATTTTTTTCTTCTATTACAATTTTCAGTTGCTGGAGGTAGTACTTGAAAATGGCTCTAATACTTTTGTATTCCCATGAAAGTGAAGAAGATGTTGTTGGGTTTACAACTTTTATTATCTTTGTACATTTATTTTAAGAAAAATGATTCTTGAACACCCTTTTTTAGACACCCAAATAGGATACCGTATTTTCGTACGGTCCGTACCGTACGGACATATACGAAACCGTATGGAATCCGTACGCCTCTTTTTTTTTCTTTTTTTTTTACAGACACATATTTTTTAACTGGTTAACGCAGTTTAAGTAAGTAGTTAACGCAGTCCACTAACTGGTTAATACACAGATTTTTTAGCTGGCTAACGCAGTTCATGTAAGTGGTTAATATGGTTCATGTAAGTGGTTAATGGAGTTCATTAATTGGTTAATACACAAATTTTTTTAACTGGTTAACGCAGTTCATGTAAGTGGTTAACGCAGCTCATGTAAGTAGTTAACGCAATCCACTAACTGGTTAATACAGACACAGATTTTTTTAACTGGTAAACGCAATTCATTTAAGTTGTTAACGCAGTTCATGTAAGTGGTTAACACATATAATAATATTTTTTTTTGAAAAATTTATTTTTTTAAAGAAATTTTAAAAAAAAATTGAAAAAAAAATAAAAATGTCCGTACATGTACGGACATACGGGTGTGCATTTTGCGCGACCCTTATTTTAATTTTTAACAAATACATGTCAAACTTATGTTAAATATATATGATCACTTCTTTTTCTTATTCAAAGCTCTTAGTAAAACATGTTATTTTTTTTTTGGACTATTGTCCCTTTCAGACATGTACTAAATTAGATTTTCTAGATCGTGTCATTTACTAAATGTATCCCTCCACACATTATTGTAATACTATGTCAGGATTTGAACTTGATTATAAATAAATATTTAAATCTATATAAAAGTCGGCTTTAAAATATGCGTAGGAATGAACGTGACCCGTGCAAATGCACGGGTACTTTACTAGTTGTTTCTTTAGAATTTGATACACGAGTGTGTTGTATGTGTATCCACTCCCATTATATATAAAATAGATTTTTATTATCTACTCCCTCTGTTCATCCCTTAATATACGACTCTTTTGGTAAAATTTTCTTGTCCTTTAATATAAGACTATTCTCAAATAATAAGGTGCGTTAATTTTTTTATTTTTATTTTTTTTACAAAATTACCCCTATACCAAGGTATATTAATTCTCTCTCTCTCTCTCTCTCTCTCTCTCTTATATAGTCTTAGAAGATGAGAAGAGTAACTTGGAAAAAATAGCACACATTTTGTACAAATTTAATGATAATAACTATCAAAACTCATTTTCTTAAGAGACGTGAAATAGTCAAAAAAGGTCATATATTAAGGGACAGAAAGAATATTATTCTAACTTGTGTAATGTTACACACAATAAACTACATGAATTGCTTAATTATTTTTTTATTATTAATTATACATATAATTATTTATTTTATAGATTCACTTCCGGTAATTTCTCTTGTCCTACCAAATAAAAAAATAGATAATTACTAAATAATAAAAATTAAGCAATTAATTTATCGCAGGCAGACGTCAGAAAGGTCGTTTTATTATTTTAAAATGCTTTCTATTGTATTCTTCACATGTGAGTGCACACAGAGATTCTCCTATTAGACCTACAAAGACCAACAAGCATTCTCATATAAAGCTTGTAAAGACTGACAAAGGTTCACGAGCTTGAATACATACAAAGCATGAGTGAGTGCCCCAATCATTCAAAGATGACCTTGATTAGTTTTTTTTTTTTCCTGATGGTTTGATTAGTTTGTTGTGACATTGGACATGACGGGTCTTGCTGCTGCAAAGATTCTCACAAAGCAACTCATGCACGTTAGGTCTCATCTTGCTGGAAAGATTCTCCTACTCATGCATTTCACGGGATCCATTGTGCCTTGATAACACCTTACAAGCACAAGCAAGTGAATAATTATTATTTCATTAATCACTAATAGTCATATTACATCTGTTTCTGAAGGGATTTAACTCTATCATCTGTGATTATAAAGTCAAACTCCTACTACTAAGATGACACTCATGAACAAAAAATTTAAACTATTTCTTGATTTGTGCACGAGCAAGGGAATAAGTGAACCCACGAGATGGAAAAAGTAGACTGGACTGTTAAGAGTAATTCAAATAAATAGTTTGTTAAGTATTAGTTTGGGTCAAGTGCATTGGGCCCTATAAGCCCATTGTTATAAGTCATGTATAAATATGTGGTGTACTTTGTATAGTTAGTAGTGTGAATAATAATTTTTCATTCAGCTCATTTATGTGTTTCTCATTCTTTCTCTATTCTGTGAGTATGTGTGTGAGGGCAGAAACTCATTCTGCTCCAACAAATGGTATCTAGAGCTATAACGATCTTGGGAGAATCTTTGGAGATGGAGAGCATCAGTGAGGATCTTTCAATCCCTCTACCAATTTTTGATGGCAAGAACTTCCATCATTGGGTTGTGAAGATGAGGGTGATCTTTAATTTCCATGAGGTGCTGGAAATTATGGAAGAGGGGATTTCAGATGTGGAAGGAAGTGCTTCCAAGGAGAAAGATCGGTTGGCTCTCTCATTGATTCAACAGTGCGTGAATTCAGAAAATTTGGAGAAAATTGTTGCTGCCAAGACTGCAAATGAAGCCTGGGATACATTGCACCAAATGTATCAAGGTGTTGCAAAAATGAGTGATAAGGGAAAATGGCAGTCTTTGGTGAAGAGCCACGATCAAGGCAAAGCGGCAAGAAGAACAAGAATGGTGCAGCAAGGAAGAAAACAGATTCTTGGGGAAACCAAGCCCTCAATAGGGTTTCACAATGAGCAAGAACCGCAAGAATAACGAATCAGAGGGAGATGAACCCAACATACCAGTTCTGGGTGAGGTGAAGTTTGAAGATCCAGAACAGAGCCAAAGTAAGGCGGTGGTGAAGGTTGAGGAAGAAGAAGACAAATCCTCTGATTACGGTGGTGAGGATTCCGGTGCTGTGGCTGGTAAGATTCCGAATTTGGGGAAATTTTGTGAAATTAGGGTTTGTGGAATCCGAGTTTCACAGAAGAGAGGAAAGGATCGCGACAGACACAGAGAGAGTGACAGAGAACGAGAACGCTCTTTCAGCCGCCACAGTGGAGGAGCACCGCGACTTTGCGGTAGAGAGGCAAAGAGGAGAAGAGGCGCTGAGTACTTTAAATAGAGAAGGGAAGAGAAGAGTATTTCACATAGAAGAGAAGGGAGGATTTATCAGAGATTAGGGTTTGGGAGAAATTGAGTCTTGCAAGGCTGAAAGAGAAGGAAGAAGGTGATCGTGGAAGAAAGGTCTCGAACATAGATAGAAGAGAGACGAATCGCCATGGTGTGTGTCGAGGTGGAGATCGTGCGGTTAGCTGCGACGGCGATTCGCGTAGAGCTAATGGAGTTGCCCGCGGGGGTGCGAAGCGGTTGGCGACGAGGTGCTTGGTGGTGTGCAACGGGTGGTTCGTTGGTGGATCTGAGATTGTTGGTGGAAGACAGCGTAGGGATGTGGTTGAAAGTGCATTGACACCACCGCCTCTTTCTGTCCCTTCTGTTCGTGCCATCCTGAGGAAGAAGAAAGGGGAAGCTTGTTGCTTCGATCGTGACAAGAAGAAAGAGGCTAAAGTGGAATAAGCTGATGACCTAATGGACCTCTCCCAGAGCATGATATTGGGTCAAGTGAGGAAATTAATGGGCCAAGTGGAAACATTCAATGGGTCGTCTTTGCAGATTCAAGTTTCAGAGTCTTTGGGCCAAACTGTGGGCTTAATGACTCGTACCCACTCTCTTATTATGATTGGGTCCAACAAAGTGATGTTTGCTATACTCCTCTTCCACGTGGGATATTCCCAATTGCTGTCCAAAGTGTTTTTCAAGCTGAGCAACAAAGGGAGTAATGGTTCACATATGAATTGTTGGTTCTTCCAACAGTGGGATCCAGGTGGAAATAATCTAAAAGGTACAATGTTGCATGATGGTACCAATACATGGGTAATTGAATATGTGTTGTATGTGTGAGTTTTGTGTGCATTTTAAAAATACAATTTAGTGTAATAAAATTTGCGTAGTTAGGATATTTGAATTACAGGGGAGTGTTGAGAGTAATTCAAATAAATAATTTGTTAAGTATTAGTTTGTTATATGGGCCAAGTGCATTGGGCCCTATAAGCCCATTGTTATAAGTCATGTATAAATATGTGGTGTGCTTTATATAGTTAGTAGTGTGAATAATAATTTTTCATTCAGCTCATTTATGTGTTTCTCATTTTTTCTCTATTTTGTGAGTGTATGTGTGAGGGCATAAACTCATCCAGCTCCAACATGGACAACGCCTTGCATAATGCATATGTATAATATGGAAGGAAAATATAAGGACATGTGATTTTCCAAGGTTCTGTAAAAACAACGATATATGATATATGTGATTTGCAAAGGTTATCTAAGAAATATTCCTTTCATCATTGCATGCATATATAAAATAAATCAGGTTCCTGTAAAAGGTTTTAAATTGACCTTCTTTTTGGTGAACTAAAAAAAAACTGAGCTGTTGTCATATTACCCCTTTTCAGTAATATATCATTTTGCCTTTGCAGCTTGCACCATTAACCTAAATATATATATACTGAGCCATATTGCCCGTGTTGGTAAAAAAGCCGCAGAGTTGAAAAATATTATAATTAGCCTTGCATGCTTAAAAATAAATCAGGTTCTGTAAAAGTAAGTTTAAAAAAAAAAAAAAACAAACTGACCTGTTGTCATATTACCCCTTTTTAGTAATATATTTTAGCTTTGCACCATTCAGGTAAATACTGAGCCATTTTTTTAAAAGAAATCTTCCCACAAAAGGGGAAATGAAAATGAAATTGTAAATATCCAATTTAGTCTACCAAGTTGTAGGATGGTACCAACTTAATCCTCACATTATCAATATCTTTTCTCTCTGTTGATATTCATAGGCACTATAATGACATTAAGTTGATAATGTCAGAGATGCATTTGAAACTAAGATAATAATGACGTAGATGCATTTACTAACAGATCCAAATGGAAGGATGAACTTGATTAACGTTTTACAATTCTAAAACTTATTTTGAAATATTAATAATATGAAAACTAAATTAATACAATCTACAATTTCATGAACTAAATTACATATTTACTCTTTATCAATTTACTGTGAAAAAAAGACAATAAATTTGAATTGCGGTTTAAATAGTGCTCGTTCTAATATTTACACTAAATCGATTGTCTATATAGCGTAAGAACTTGATTAGTTTGGTATTTGTTAACATTCATTCAACGTTCGGAGTCCCAAATACTCTTTTATTACTTTTGCGATAAAATATACTTGCTTTAGTGCTAACTTTAGAACAACAATGGACACTATGACAATGGCACACTGATCGGTGCACCTTCCTCCACTCCTTTACTGAGACTATGACTAGGGTGTTGATTCCCTCAGATAATGACACACTGATTGGTGCACTGATCGGTGCACCCTCCTCCACTCTTTTACCGAGACAAAGCAAGGGCATTGATTCTCTCTGACTATGGCATATTTATCGGTGCACCCTCCTCCACTAGAACTTTACTATGTGATGTGCAAGAACTTTACAATCTATAAATGTAAGTACTCTTTCAAGTTAGTTCTAGCAACAACACAACCCATACATTCTTGCTCATCTCTTTTTGCAACCTAAAAACCTTCAACTACTCAAACACAACAACCCCTTAAACACTTCAATGTCACCATCCATTGAAAAAAGAATTCCACACCATTTGTATTGTTGTATTTCACAATGAAGGAATTACAAGTTTAGAATTTACACTGAATAAAGGCATCACATTTGAAGCCTTTAAGCAAACAATCAAAGCAAAACTCAGCGTTGGAGATAGGAAAGCGGTGACCGCCATTGATTATGAGTAACCTAAATCAACTCAACAAGGAACTATTGAGTACGGGGTATTAAAGATTAAAAAAAGATGAGGATATAAAATCAATGTTCTCTTTGTTTTGATCAACAGTCGCACCTCACATCCATGGTACGAGTTAAGCTTGATGCCCAACCTGAAGATATCAATCCACCGGGTATCAGCAAGTGGATCATTGATAATCTTCCCGTCGTAGAAGCGTATATTGATCAGGGCATGCATCATTTGTTGGTTATCCCATCATCTCCATAATTATGTCTTTGATGTTGTATGTCGTGAGCTTTTGTTTATTTTTTATTTTCAGTTCATTTGCTCTCCATAATCATGTTGTGTGGATTTCGCTTTTAAATATTAATGTTCTGTTTTCAATTATAGTTTTGAGTATTCTATTTTTAAATTAGGAAAAGGAAACACAAATCAAAAATGGAAATGCAACAATACTATTCAGGCACATTACATGGGAGAATTTCAAACACGCAATACATGGTTGAGTCAAGATGATGATGTTATGGTCATCAAATATGTTCGATGACTATGGTTGACGCAATCAAGCAATGATCTGGTCGGCGGTACCGGTATTGAACACACCCATATCCTACTGACATTGGGTATCGATAATAAATCTCTGCCACTGTTGCTCTAAAGTTAACACTAAGACAAGTATACCTTGTCGCAAAAGTAATAAATAAGTATTTGAGACTCCTAGTATCGAACCCACAGAGAATGTTAACAATCACCAAACTACTAAAGTTCTTTCTTTATTTAGATAATCGATTTAGAGCGAATATTAGAACGAGCAATTTTGACAATAAAGAAGGCATTAAAGTTCACAAGGAATGCAAACTCGATCATTTGAGACAAATAATCCACATAAAGCTTAAAGTTGGCGATAGCAAGAGGGTGGCTGATGTTACTTATCGGTTTCCTATATTCGTTGGGGAAGGATGTAACCACTATGAGACATAGAAACTTGAAGATCAAGATGACATAAATATGATGTTTGATGTTTTAGATCAATATGATTGCCTCAAATCTATTGAATAGCACGTTAACTTCGAGGATGTTCCACGTTTTCAACCTTTGCCCCATCTATCTTTTATCTACCCTCAACGTCCACTGAACCCTATCCTTCATATACTCAACACCAAGCCTACTGCCTATTTGACCTGAATCAAACACAAGGCTATCAGTAATCTTATCTAGGGGTGGGCATGGGTGGGGTTGATTTTGGGATGTTTAAAGAACCAACTCAATCAAATATGTATGGTTTGTGTCGGGCGTGGCGGGGCGGTTTAGTCGATTTTTTTTACGTAACCCGAACCAATCTAACCTGACCTCATATGAGTTGGTTTTGGTTGGGTGAATGAATTTATTATTAAAATATTCATTTCTCAGAAAAACAAAAAGATAGAAAAAAATCAGACAAATAAAAAAAAATGTTTATGAAAAAAAATCACTATCATGACCTTAAACATTAATTTATCCAACATTCACCAAATCTGATTGAAAACACAACAAATACGCAACGCAATATTTCATATTCATAATATTTAACGTTTGTAGAGTGACATTATTTCATATATTATAATATATTTCATAATTCATATTACATATAAATCATTCCAAATACAAACACATATATATTTCATATTTCATATACATGACTCAATATTCATATTCCGAATACACGACCAAATACAAACAATACCAACTATTTTACATTTAACCCAAGATAACCAGATATTTGAACCCTATACCTTCAATCCCAAGATTACCATCAATCTAAACCCTATCAACAATCCCAAGACTACCAGCAATCTAAACCCTACCATCAGAAAACTATCATCAATCTGAACCCTACTATCAACCACAAGGCTACTAACCACTTTATACCCGTACCCCGAGCTTACCATTCTGAGTAGCCATCAAATCGAACTAATGTTACTCCTTCATGACTTAAGTGAAAATGAAACCTAGATATTTAAATCGTTATATAGTAAATCAATCTTGCAAAGAAAATCCAAATCCAGTAGTAGTATGTGTGTGTGTTAAAATTAACTCCAGTTCCTCTTTGTAAAGCATGGAATACATTTTACAGCACCAACATCCATATCTTTATTAGTGTTGCTTAGATTTAGAAACGTGAGAGAAAACACTTGTTCTTGTGCGGATAAATTTAAGGGAAAAATAAAGAAGCATGAAATAATTTCATTTTTTATAAGCTAGTGTTTTTTTAATTCATATAATATAAGTACATTATTTTTATTAGGCTTAAATATGTTTTTAGTCCCTCAAATTAGGGAAAACTTTGGTTTTAGTTCCTCAAAAAAAATTTGTCTGCTTTTGGTCCCTTTAGTTTGAAAATGTGTCACATTTAGTCCCTGCGAGTTTGGTTTTAGTGCCTCAAAAAATTTTCATCTGCTTTTGGCCCCCTTAGTTTGGAAATGTGTCACATTTAGTCCCTCCATTTGTTTTCATCTGCTTTTCGACTGATGCTGCTGGGAATAATAATATCGAACCTGGTATTAGGGAGGTTACAGAGGGGGGGAGAGAGAGAAATGAGGTATTAAAACCAAACCAAAAGCTTGGACTAAAAAGCAGACGAAAACAGTCGCATTGACTAAATGTGACACATTTCCAAACTAAGGGGACTAAAAGCAAACAAATTTTTTTTGAGGGACTAAAACCAAACTCTCAGGGACTAAATGTGACACATTTTCAAACTAAAGGGACCAAAAGCAGATGAAATTTTTTTGAGGGACCATAACTAAAATTTTTCCTAATTTGAGGGACTAAAAACATATTTAAAACTTTTTATTATGTAGCAATAGCATAAGGTATTTATTCTCCATAGGTCTTGATCTTTCTGGTAGGGCCTTCAATCACTACGCGCCATCCCCTCGCCATGCCCTCAGAATGTTCTTGAACAAGTTATTGACCCTACAATATGTTAAAATGAAAATAGCAAGGACGAGAATAAAAGGAAAAGGGTATGGATCGAGTTAATGTTTATGCCAAACAAATAATTGCCTAAAATTCTTTTCTTTTCTTTTTTTCTATAGAACTCTTAAATTAGGAATTTCTTTTACTCGTCTTAATTTTTATTTTTTTTGGCGTAAACTTACTCATATCATTTCATTCAAAATAATGTTCTCAATACAAGGATGCATGTAATCAAAATCTTGGTGACTAGCAAATAACAGAGACGCCCTAGCAAGGTTATGAGCGACTCAATTAGTTTGTCTCCGAATAAAACTTATCCTAAAGTCGTTAGTTGTGCTTCTTTGCTCAATGCATTTGGAAATGATGTTACCATACTCAGTTGGGATACTCCTGTGGCCCTTTATTCTCTCAACAACTGTCAAATTGTCCAGTTCAATGAGTACATTAGTCACATTCATATTTTTCAACCAAGAGAGAGCTTCTAACAAACTAAACGCTTCTGCTTCTTTAACTGAGGGTGACCCTAGTTGCCATAACATTCTAACTCTGACAAACGCTCCATTGTCATCGTGAAGGCACATGCCAAGCCCAAAACAATTGTTTTCTTGAAACATTGCGGCATCAACATTACACTTGAGTGAACCTGTTGCTGGTTTGGTCCACTTAAAACTGCTCGCAGCCTGTCTTTGCACGTCTTGTTCTTTATCATGGTGGCGCAAGGTGAGCCAGTCATGAAGACTTTTAGTTGCTCTGCGAGTTGTCTCGACAGAGGACTTGTTGGTGTTCTCCCAGATTAAGTTGTTTCTTTTTCACCAAAGACTCCAAATTTTCATGGCAATTAATTGTTTGCGCTGCAACGGGCTACTTTCCAAGATGTTAAACAACAATTCTGTGAAGCCTTCAGCTGCATACACTAGAGGTTCCAGCTCCCCCTAAATGCCCAGCTCCTGCCATACCTCGATTGCTTTATCACACCCAACAAATAGATGCCATTCATTCTCAGGTGCAAGATGGCAAAATGCACACTCCCTTACACATTCGACTCCTCTCCTCTGTAGCTTCTCCCTTGTTGGTAAGACACCTCTTGCACTCTCCACAAGGATACCTTAACCCGGTTAGGAATCTTCAAGCCCCAAATCGCACGCCAATTCCCAGGGACTCGAAGGTCCTGGTTATCGATCAGCTTCTCCATGATATAGTGGTATGCAGAGCGCACAGAATATATGTCGTCCCTACTGAAGTTCCAAATTACCTTATCGCGCCTGCTGCTACACCATAGAGGAACCTTGAGTATCTCCTCAATGTCACGCTGTTGGAAAGTTTGCCTTACCTCATCCTCTTTCCATGACATCCCATCATTATTAATGAGTGCACTCACACACATGTCTTCCCGCCCCACCAGCGCCGGGGTCACCACACGAGCATTATCAACATTGCAAAGCCACGGATCAGTCCACACCTTAATATCCCTCCCATCACCAATTCGCCATCTCGCTCCTTCTTTAACCACTACCCGGGAAGAGTGGATGTTATGCCACACATAGCTTGGATTATGGCCCAAGCGGGCCTCTAGGAACCCCGAACGCGGGTAATATTTATCTTTGAAGATTTTTGATACTATAGCATCTTGGTCGGTCATAAATTTCCAACCCTGCTTTCCTAGCATCGCCAAATTGAAGCCATAGAAATGGCGAAATCCCATGCCACCGTGTTCTTTTCGCATAACTAGCTTCTCCCACCTTAGCCAGTTGATTCCATGCCCCATCCCTCTATTCGTACCCCACCAGAAAGAGTTGATCATCCTCTCTATTTCCTCTACCAGAGTAGAAGGCAACAAAAAAGTGCCCATGCAATATGTTAGGATCGCTTAAGCCATAGATTTAACTAACACTTCTCTACCAGCCTTTGAGAGGTGCTTCCCAGACTAACTTTGAATTTTCTTCCATACTCTGTCTCTGAGATAACCAAAAAGGGCGTTTTTGCTTCTACCAACCATAGAAAGCATCCCCAGCTATTTGCCGGTACCTATACATTCAGTCACACCAAGAATATTGGTAACCTAACCCCTTGCGTTCTGTGGCGTATTCTTGCTGAAGAAAATCTCAGATTTCGTCAGATTAATGGCCTGAACAGATGCTCGCTCATAATTTTCCAAAATATTCTTCATATGAATAGCTTCTCTTTCCTCATCCCTGAAAAAGAGAAAACAATCGTCAGCAAATAAAAGGTGTGAGAGGGTGAGGGCCCCTCTATACACTCTAGTACCATGGATATCTCCTCTAGCTTTCGCCTTCTTAATGAGGGAAGAAAGTCCCTCTTCACTAATGATGAAGAGGTAAGGAAAGAGAGGGTCTCCCTATCTCAGGCCACTGCCAGGTGTCACATGCCCAGCTCCTTCACTGTTCATAAGGACTGAATACCTTACCGACTTCAGGCACATTAGCATCCACTGTATCCCTTTATGGCAAAAGCCCATTTTTTGCATGATCCCCCTCAGGTAACCCCAATTCACTCTATCGTAGGCCTTGCTAATGTCAATTTTCAACGCCACTTCACCCACTTTATCACTGACTTTACACTTCATATGGTGAATGGTTTCTATGGCTACCAAAACATTATCCAAAATAGATCGATTTTCAACAAAAGCGGATTACTCTAGGGAGATATACCTGGGAAGAAGAGGTTTGAGCCTGTTTGCTAGTACCTTAGAGAGGATTTTATATACAACGTTACAAAGAGATATTGGTCGCAGATCTTTCATAGAAGCCGGGTTCTCCTTTTTGGGGATAAGCACTATATTGGTATCATTTAAGCTCTTAGGTAAGAAGCCTTGGTTCAGCCAAGTGACACAAGCCTGATAAATTTTCGAGCCATAAAGATCCCAAAAGCGTTTATAAAATGCTGGATTAAGCCCATCCAGGCCCGGAGCCTTGTCAGAGTGCATACTAAAGAGAGCTTGCCTGAACTCCTCCACCTTAAAATGAGCTGTTAGTACGTTGCTATCTTCATCAGAGACACGGGCTGGAATATGTCTCAGCACCTCCTCATACGAGCCATCATCTTGGGCGAATAGTTGACCGAAGTAGTCTCTAGCCAGTGCACACAAACCAGGTTGATTCGAGACTAACGTGCCATCCTCGTGGGTCAAGCTAGACACATGATTGATTGTTCTACTGGCCGACGCCGCTGCATGAAAAAACTTAAAATTTGTATCCCCATCTTTGAGCCAATGTGCTTTAGCTCTTTGTCTCCAAAAGAGATCCTCCTGCTTAAGAAGGCCACTAAGCTGCCTCCTCAGTTCATTGTACCTCGCAACAGAAAGATTATCTCGCCCATCACGATGCTGCTCCATCTCCTTCTTGCATCTATCAATGGCTGACTTGAATCTAGTGCGGATTCTCAACCCCCACTCATCTAAATCTTCAGTACAACTAAGGAGTCTTGCAAGTAAATCCCCAGTCTATCCCTGTGCCAACCATGCTAACCACTTTATCAAGCACAAGCTCCTCCAACCACATGTTTTCAAACTTGAAAACTCTAGCCCTACCCTGCCTCTCTCACTCAAATAATCGAAGCAAGATTGGAGAGTGATCTGATCTATCAGCTATAGTATTTTGGAGGCAAAAAGTTAGGAAGGCATCTAACCAAGATTGAGTAGTAAGCGCCCTGTCTAGTCTCTCTTCTATAGGCTGGGGGAGTTGCGACTCTTAATCCACGTGAATTGGTACCCCTCCATAGGGAGGTCAATGAGGTTACAATCCTGCAAAGCTTCTCTAAACCCACGAATCATCCAAGGAGGATTTGGGGGTCCTCTCTTGCCCTAGTTAGATAAAAAATCATTATAGTCCCCCATCGTGCACCACGGTAGAGAGTTGTCCTGAGCTAGAGTCCTCAATAAATCCCAAGACTCCTATCTACGCTCTATTTCTGGGTACCCATAAAAACCTGTGAAACGCCATTGGGGACGGCCAACAAGACTCATCTCAGCATTAATGAAACTCAGAGAATAGCTAATAATACGACAATCAAAAAGGTGCTTCCAAAGGAGAGCCAAGCCCCCACTTCTACCAATTCTATCAACTGTAAAATCATAATCAAAACCCAACTTTATTTTAATATCATTAATCTTATTGGAGTGTACCAAAGTCTTACACAAAAAAATAATGTTCGGTTGGTACGTCCGAACGAGGTCACGAAGCGAGGGAACTGCGCTCGGGTTGCCCAGGCCCCGGCAGTTCCAATTGAGAATACTCATGATCCTAGGCAGGCATCTTTTCCAGGGCCCGCCACTAAAAAATTAACAACATTAGGTCTTGCACTTTCTCCACTCTGAACATTCTTGACTGTTGGGTCCTCCACCTCGTAGCCTTTCTCACTTTTGGTTCCTACTTGCATGTCCGCACGCGGCCTTTTCTTGTCATACTCAACTATTATCTCCTAATCAAAGCTTTCTTCTTCCATGGTGACGTCATTAGCTTGTTTCCCATCTTGATTAGGTAAGCTAATAATCTGTTTGACTAGAGCATTAAGTGAGCTTTGACCGAGTTGACTTGTGTAGAAGAGACCTAGATCTTTATAATAATTGGCCATATTCGGCCAAGATTTGTTACCTCGTTGGCTCACGCTTTTTCCTTGATTAGGCCCTGTCTCATTAATCGCTTCCTGATTGCTAGCACTGAGATTATAGTTTCAATGCAGATTTGGCGCCCTCCATGCTTCCTGGTCCTCCTCCTGAACCATCGTGAGCTGCCTGAACCCGCCCTTCTCCTCATGTCAGCTCTAATCTCTGGCCCCCAACTGCGAGTGCCATCATCTACAGGCATGTCAAACCTCTTCTCACACTGACTATCCACGTGACCAAGCAGGCCGCAAAGGTAGCAAAACGAGCCCAGCCTCTCGTATTTGAAAGAAACGACCTTCGCCTCCATGTCTTATTTCTTAATCTTCTTCACCTTCTTAAGCAGTTTCCTTACATCGAGTAGCACTCGAATTCGCATGTACGCTCTCCAGAAGTTGGAGTTGTTCTTATCATCATACTCCAAGAATTCCCCATGTAGTTACCGATCTGTTATCCCACCGCTAAAGACATAAAACCTACAAGGACATTGTGGACTTGGACCCAAAATAGGACCGTGAATAAGGCACTTCACCCGGTATCTAGCCTTCATTTAGCACGCTGAGAATAAGGAAATGAGTATCAAAGGATCAAGGGCCTAGTTTCGTGACCTTCTGGATGTCCAATTGGTGGTAGAACCTAAAGATAAATATCCCTGGTTCTGCTTCCCGAATAGAGATCCTTCTACCTGGTTGCCATACTTCCACCATTCTTTCTTTCATCATCTGAGTTCTGATGGGTTTGTTGGTAAGGAATCTTCCTACAAGGCATAAGGGTTGTTGCGGCTCACTCCCTTGTCCTCCAACCTCCTAGATTTCAAGTTCTGGTTCATCACCGCTGAGAGCTAGGTTCTCCATTGGTTCTATTATCAAATGCCCTCCCTGTCTAGGGCTTTTATCATGACAGAGGTTCGGTTGCTAGGGTTTACGTAGCTAGGAAGCTAGGGTTTATGTAGTTAGGATTGACTTCTCACAGCGAAAAGAGAGGTACGTCCCATCAGGGAGAGAAAATCATTGTAACTTCCGTGGTTCATTCTTCTCCACCATTACAGAAAGAAACTTACTCGTCTTAATTTATAAAATTAAGGTATTATGTGACCGTATTGCATATCATAATTAAGTCACCATCATGACATTGATAGGGGTAGAATGTGAGCCGCAACAAAATATGTTAATGCTGGGAAGCAAAGATTTTACGCATGTAAAGATAATGTGGATGCAACGTAGAATTGAAGATAATGTGGATTGAGAGTTTGAGACACATGTAAATGTAACGTAGAATTGAAGATAACTTAGTAATTGATAGCTCTTTCTTTTCTTTATATTCGATTCGAAGAAGAAAACGAAAACAAGTACACCCTCCGTCCTTTAATATAATTAAGACATTTTTTGTAAAATTTTCTTATCTCTTAATATAAGACTTTTTAAAAAGACCAATGTGCATTAATTTTTTTATTTTTTATTTTTTATTTTTTACAAAATTACCCTTTATACCAAAGTGCACTAATTCTCTCTCTCTCTCTTAATAGTCTTGGAAGATGAGAAAGGGAGATTTGAAAAAAATTGCACATATTTTGTACAAATTTAATACTAATAACTAACAAATCCTATTTTTCTAAGGGACGTGAAAATGGTCAAAAGGATCTTATATTAAGGGACGGATAGACTAGGACCAACTAGTGCATTCGTAATTGAAAATAGACTAGCGGTCATCTGAGGGAGTAACTATTTATATTTATAGAAAAAAAAATTAATTAGTCCGAACCCCAAGATAACGAGTGGCGAGTTGTTATAATTTGGTGGAAAATGAATCTAACTTTTCCATTTCACAATCTTTTGAATATATACAACTCTGTAAGCTTAGAGAAGCTTAGAAGAAAAGCTAACAAACTCATAACAAACTAACAAACACTAACCATCTATGCTTAGCTGTAAAATAAAATTACATGATTAATTAACTAAACAGATTTTGTATCTATCATCCCCCCACAAGCTGGACTATGAATATCCTGTAAGTTCAGCTTGGATAACAGAGACTTGAACAGGGCAGGATGCAGGGCTTTAGTGTGTATGTCAGCAATTTGAGCAGCAGATGGAATAGGAAGTAAATGGATAATTCTAGCTTGTACTTTCTCCCGGATAGAATGACAATCCAGTTCTATGTGCTTCATGCGCTCATGAAAAGTCGGGTTTTGCGCAATTTGCATATCAGAACGATTATCACAATAGAGAGACACTGGATGAGGATGAAGCTACTGTAAATCAGTAAGAATATAAAGGAGCCACTGAATTTCTAAAACAGTTACTACAAGTGCTTTGTATTCAGCTTTCGAAGAAGATCTGGACACAATGTTCTGATTTTTAGACTTCCAGCTAATTAAAGAAGAGCCATAAAAGATGTTGTAACATGTAACTAATCTCCTACTGTTCAGACATGATGCCCAATTGGAATCACTAAAAGCCTTGAGCTTGAAATCAGAATTTGAAGACAGAAACAGGCCTTGGCCAGGACTGGACTTAAGATATCTCAGAATATGTAGAGCTGCATCCATACGCGGCTTCAAAGGATTAGAAATAAACTAGCTGAGTTTGTGTACTGCAAAACAAATATCCGGTCTAGTGTTGGTGAGATAAATGAGCCTACCAATCATTCTTCTGTAAACAGTAGGATCATTAAGTGGATCACCATCACCAACACTGAGTTTAAGGCCAGCAATCATAGGAGTAGAGGCTGGTTTGCAAGCAAAAAGGGTTGCATCATTTATTAACTCCAATGCATATTTCCTTTGAGAAAGGATAATGCCTTTAGATGACCTTGCAACTTCTAATCCCAGAAAGAATTTCAAATTACCCAGATCTTTAATTCTAAACTGATTATCCAAGAGTTTCTTAACCAATCTAATTTCATCAAGATGGTTACCAGTGAGAACAATATCATCTACATATATTAGTAGAACAATCATTTGGACATCAACAGACTTTACTAACAAAGAGTAGTCCGATTTGGATTGTTCATATCCCAGAGAGATCAGAAAAGAAATCAACTTGGAATTCCACTGTCGACTGGCTTGTTTTAAGCCATATAAGGATTTTTGGAGCCTACAAACTTGATTGGATCTAGTGATTTTGAAGCCCGAAGGAACCTTCATGTAGACCTCTTCTTGTAAATCACCATGAAGAAACGCATTGTTGACATCTAACTGCTGTAAATGCCAATTGTTGGCTGCAGCAATAGTAAGGACTAACCGAAATATTGTTATTTTAACAATAGGAAAAAAGGTCTCGGAATAATCTACTCCTTCCAATTGTGTGAAACCCTTTGCAACCAGCCGTGCTTTGTATCTTTCTAGAGTTCCATCTACTCTAAGTCTGGTCTTGTACACCCATTTACATCAAATGGGCTGTTTTCCAGGAGGAAGATCAGTTAAAACCCATGTATTATTGAGTTCTAAAGCTTAATTTCTTGATCCATAGCCTCCTTCCAGTAATCATGTTTTACTGCCTGATTATAAGTTCTAGGCTCAACCATATTCGTGACTACTGAAACAAAAACTTTGTGGGAGGCAGACAATTAATCATATGAAAGAAAATTGGATAATGGGTAAACAATACTTGAGGAAGAAGGTTCAGCGGCAGTGGAGGAAACTATGTTACAATGGTAATTTTTCAAATATTGAGGCTGCTGCTTAAGTCTAGTGGATTTTTTGAGTGAAGCTGAAACAGGGGACTGGCGTGCAGAAACAGGGGACTGATGTTGAATATTAGAAGCAGAAACAGAATCGGGAGAATGAGGAACCTGATTAGAATTAGGATTTAAAGAACTGGCAGAATCTGATGAATTAATAAAATCAGGGGCTATAATTAAGATCATTGATATTTAATTTTGAAGGAATGATAACAGAATCAGATTCAATAGGAAATGAATGATATGCATGAGAAGAAATGGTGGAATAAGGAAAAATATTCTCATAAAAAGAGACATTTCTAGATAGGAAAATTTCATGATCATGTAAATCATATAAGAGGTAGCCCTTAACTCCTTGAGTATGACCAAGATGTATACATTTCCTAGATCTAGATTGGAATTTAGTATGATGAGCTCTAATAGTAGTAGCATAACACAAAGAGCCAAAAACTCTAAGTGTAGACAAGTCAGGAAGTTTGTTATAAAGAATGAAGAAAGGTGACTTAGAAGACAATGTATGAGATGGCAGCTGATTGATAATGTGTACAGCTTGGGACACAGAAAAATCCCAAAATTGAATGGGTAAATGAGATTGAAACATGAGAGCTAGAATGTGTTGATGTTTTCGTTCTACTACCCCATTTTGATGGGGAGTTTCAACACATGTAGTTTGATGAATTATACCTTTCGAAAGGTAAAAATCAGGCATTAAAAATTCTTTGCCATTGTCAGACCGAACAATTTTAACAAAAAGACCAAATTGAGTATGCACAAGTGCAATAAAATTCATAAGATGCTTCCTGGCTTCAGCTTTAGTTTTCGTCAGTTTTAACCAAGTGAAACGGGATTTGTCATCAACAATAGTCAAAAAATATCTATTGCCATTAATAGAAGCAGTAGAAAATGGTCTCCATATGTCAATATGAATGATATCAAACAAATTATGTGCAACAGAATTATTGGAAGAAAAAGAATTCTTCTTTTGTTTAGCAAAATGACATGCATCACAATTTTTATAAGACAAACTGGGTATATTACAATGAAATTTCTGAATGAGACTAATACTTTTTAGATGGATGACCTAGCCTATGATGCCAAAGATCTAGGCTAACAGAGGAAAGAGAAACCTGATGACACTGAATGAAAACAAAAGCTGAATTTACAGATGAAGAAAAGAACACCATTGTATATAGTCTTCCAACTTGCTTAGCATTCCCAATCGTCCTCTTGGAAGAAATGTCCTGCATGACACAAGCATTGTTAGTAAAAATGGCTTGACAATTGAGGGTTTGGGATAGCTTTCACACAGAGATAATATTGGAAGATAAATTAGGAACAAACAATGTGTCATAAAGTATGAGATCAGGAGAAAGAACAATAGTGCCACTATAAGTAACAGAAGAGGATTGTCCATTAGGCAATGACACTGGTATAGGTTTAATTGCTTTGAAGGAGGTAAAATATTTGAGAGAGGAAGCTGTAACAGCCCACCCTTCTTCACGCATATAGCGCTTCTGGCATGGCACTGCTACTCACAGGACACTTACGCAGCTACTTGCAGGGTTTTTGCCTCACGTGGGACTCGAACCCGCACCCAGTGGCATATTGGTCCGGTGGTAGTAGTGGGATGCTTCCCGTGGCCTATATGCCACTGGGTGCGGGTTCGAATCCCATGTGAGGCAAAAACCACACAAGTGGCTGCGGGAGTGTCCTATGAGTGGCATGCTCGGTAAAGCCCTGTGTTCAAAGAAGCCTGTCGTAAATCCAGGGTATCACAATAAAAGGCACCTTTTATTGTAACAGCCCACCCCTCGTCATGCATATAGCGCTTCTGGCATGGCACTGCTACTCACAGGACACTCCCGCAGCCACTCGCGGGGTTTTTGCCTCACGTGAGACTCAAACCCGCACCCAGTGGCATATAGGCCACGGGAAGCATCCCAGTACTACCACCGGACCAATATGCCACTGGGTGCGGGTTCAAGCCCTGCATAAGGCGAAAACCCCGCAAGTGGCTGTGGGAGTGTCCTGTGAGTGGCATGCTCGGTAAACCCTGTGCTCAAAGAAGCCTGTGGTAAATCCAGGGTGTCACAATAAAAGGAGCCTTTTATTGTGACACCCCAGATTTACCACAGGCTTCTTTGATCACAGGGCTTTACCGAGCATGCCACTCACAGGACACTCCCGCAGCCACTTGCGGGGTTTTTGTCTCACGTGGGACTCGAACCCGCAACCAGTGGCATATAGGCCACGGGAAGCGCCCCACTACTACCACCGGACTAATTGGTCTAGTGGTAGTAGTGGGGTGCTTCCCGTGGCCTATATGCCATTGGGTGCGGGTTCGAGCCCTGCATAAGGCGAAAACCTCGCAAGTGGTTGTGGGAGTGTCCTGTTAGTGACATGCTCGGTAAAGCCCTATGCTCAAAGAAGCCTGTGGTAAATCTGGGGTGTCACAATAAAATTGGTCTAGTGGTAGTAGTGGGATGCTTCCCATGGCCTATATGCCACTGGGTGCAGGTTCGAGTCCCACATGAGGCAAAAACCCCGCAAGTGGCTGTGGGAGTGTCCTGTGAGTGGCATGCTCGGTAAAGCCATGTGCTCAAAGAAGCCTGTGGTAAATACGCGCCTTTTATTGTGACACCCCGGATTTACCACAGGCTTCTTTGACCAGGCATGCACAGACATACCACTGCCTCGCGTGGACTCGAACCCGCACAGTAGTGGGATGCTTCCCGTGGCCTATATGCCACTGGGTGCGGGTTTGAGTCCCACGTGAGGCAAAAACCCCGCAAGTGGCTGCGGGAGTGTCCTGTGAGTGGCATGCTCGGTAAAGCCCTGTGCTCAAAGAAGCCTGTGGTAAATCTGGGGTGTCACAGAAGCAATGTGGTCCGTAGCTCCAGAATCAACCAACCAAGTAATACCACACATACCTTGACTAGTTGATGTAGAATTAACATGATGTGCACTGACTAGATTTGAAGCAGCAATGGCCGTAGCTGTAGGAGCTGTAGAAGGCAACAGAGATAGCAAGCCTTGAATTTGATCACTTGTGAGGCTCATCAAGGAGGGTTTATCACTGGAATCAGAATTATTTGACTGCTCAGCAACTAAATTTTGCACAGACTTCTTGGACTTATATCCAGGGGGATATCCATGCTTCATAAAGCATGTATCAATTGTATGGTTAGTGCGGTTGCAAAAAGTACAGAATCGATTAGCACCATCACGACCAAAGAATTTTCCTCTACCACGACCCTGAAATGAATTAGGGTGAGCCTGGACATTTAGAACAGCCGAATCAGGAAGAGTTGATGTAGTGATTTGCCTCTCTTGTTGAATAATCATGGAATAGACTTTGGCCAAGGGAGGCAATGGCTCCATGAGTAAGATCTGAGATTTCACACTTGCATAGTTTTCATTCAATCCTTGAAGAAAACTCATAACTGCATCATTTTCACGATAATCTTGCACTATCTTGGAAGTATTACAACAACAACCAGATACAGCAGTACAAGATGAAATAGGCCTAAAGTTACACAGCTCCTCCCAAAGTATACGCATCTTGGTAAAGTAAACAGAAACTGTCATGTCCGCTTGTTTCAAAGAGAAAATGTCACGATGAAGTTCTGAAATGCGAGTATTGTCACCTTGTGAAAACCGATTTTGCAGTTCCTTCCATACATTGTAAGCCTCAGTGATCCATAGAATGCTTGAAGAAATTTCAGTTGAAACCGAGTGATTGATCCAAGAAAGAACCAACATGTTGCATCGTTTCCAAGTAGGAAAGTGTGGATCGGTGACGAGAGGTTTTCTGATTGATCCATCAACAAACACAAATTTGTTTTTCATTTCTAAAGCCATCGTCATAGCTTGTATCCAACAATGGTAATTCGATCCTTCCAATACCGGAGAAACAAGAACCAAAGAGGGATTCTCATTTGGATGGATGTAATAGGGATTTAGGGTTTCCGATTTCATTGGTTGATGAAATGGATTTCAATTTCTTGGATGAAACAGATTTTGATGGAGATTGCACAGAAGCAGAACCATCGGGCATCGATTCATCAGAGGAAGAAGAAGATGGAGCCATTTAGGAAGGACAGAAGTTGCGAACGAAAGAAAAATCGCAAGAAATCGCGAATAGAATCGCACACAGAATCACGAACAGAATCACAAGAAATCGCACACAATAAATGCGAAATCGTGATACAGAGAACAATGACCACGAAGAGGAAGATGATATCAAGCGAAAGAAATCGCAATGAAGAGGATGAAATTGCGATGAAGAAAACGCGATGAACAGAGCACGATGTGATGTAATCGTGAAAGAAGGAGGAAAAGTCAGAGAGAACGCGAAAGTATGTTTACGAATGATACCATGTTATAATTTGGTGGAAAATGAATCTAACTTTTCCATTTCACAATATTTTGAATATATATAACTCAGTAAGCTTAGAGAAGTTTAGAAGAAAAGCTAACAAACCCATAACAAACTAACAAACACTAACCATCTATGCTTAGCTGTAAAACTGTAAAATAAAATTACATGATTAATTAACTAAACAGATTTTGTATCTATCACGAGTGGACCAAGTTGAGTACTGCTGTAGCCTGTGGGCGAACATCTGATAACAGTACATCCAATGCAATCCATGACCAAAAATGATATTTGGACATCACCTTTTAGGACACTCGTATGTCCGTACGGTCAGGGGCGGATCCAAGTGCAATAAATTGGGGGCACTTGACCCCACTAACTTATTTATTTTTCTTACTAATTATTGAATAATTTTGTTTTTGACCCCACTAAACAATAAGTGTTGACCCTACTAAAGAGAAAAAAATAGAAATTGAGTTATTCTATTTTAAGTGTTGTTCTACGTCTACTATCTTTTTAAGAGAAAGTATAAATCTTTTTTTATTCTTTTTATCTTTGTCTCTTTATTTCTGTCTTCTTTCTCCTTATTTAACATTCATTTTCCATACTCAACTTCATATTGTTACTGGTATTTTTCCTTTCATATGTTCTTCATTTTATTTTTAATCTTTTATTTTTTTGGGTTCTATTTACAACTCCTTCGTTGCTTGAGTAAGTTTTTTTTGTACCATGTTTCATATAAGTGCACCATGTGTTTGGTCATTTGCCTAAGTGGGTTAACAGATGGTTACTCGCTGAAGTTAGCTTTGATTTTGTCTGTGACAACTAAAACTGTGGAAAGAAATTTATCCGTGATAAATTTTGTGAAGAAACAAATGTGCAGCCTTATAGGAAATAAATTGTTGAATAATTGTTTGGTCACATGCATAAAGAAAGATATTTTTGATAGTGTTGAAAATGCAAAAATCATAGAACAATTTCAAAACATGAAGACACGTAAAAAGTAGTTACAATTCGTAGAGATTGAGGTATCTTCAATTTTTTGGGTATATGTGTATTTCTAATTTTTTGTTTAACGACAATAATGTTATTATTTTATCGCTTATGTATTGATATATTTTTTATATAAATATTTATAGCATATGATTTTGCCCCCACTTATCGAATTTTATGGATCCGTCCCTGCGTGCGGTACAGACATGTACACATTTTTTGGTTAAGCTCATGTAAGTGAAGACATGTAAAAAGTAGTTACAATTCGTAGAGATTGAGGTATCTTCAATTTTTTGGGTATATGTGTATTTCTAATTTTTTGCTTAACGACAATAATGTTATTATTTTATCGCTTATATATTGATATATTTTTTATATAAATATTTATAGTATATGATTTTGCCCCCACTTATCGAATTTTATGGATCCGTCCCTGTATACGGTACAAACATGTACACATTTTTTTATATATTTTTTTAACTGGTTAAACTCATGTAAGTGGTTAACGCAGTTTATGTATGTAGTTAATGCAGACACAGTAATTGTTAACCAATTAGTAAACCACATTAACCACTTACTTACACAATATTAACCACTTTTGCAATTAGTTAACAAGGTTGATATTAATGATTAATGTAGTATTGAAAGTGGTTAATACAATATTGGAAGTGGTTAATGGGTATAAGTGCGCTCGTTGATATAAGTGGTTAACAGTATTAATATTAGTGGTTAATATAGTATTAAAAGTGGTTAATGAGTGTAGTTTGACAAATTGACATTAGAGTAGTATATTAACCAGTTAGTGAACTGCGTTAACTACTTACATAAACTGTGTTAACCAGTTTAAAAAAATCTGAAAAAAAATTCGTATAATTTCGTACATATCCATACCGTACGAACATACGGTATCCATACGAGTGTGCCAGAATGTGATTTCCAAATTTCATTACTAATCCATGACTTATGATTTTCGGTGCCGTGCTCTGATACAAAAGACCAAAACAAATGCGTCTTCTTCGCTTTCAATATTTCTATGGACGTTTCTAATATGTGTTTTAATATTATTAATTGAGAAATATATAGAAATTTCTTAAATATATTTTCTTATGTGAAAAAATATAAAATATAGTTCCGTTTTAGTCAATATCTTAACAATTCATTAACATTTTTTTTCAAGTTATTAGTGATTCAAAGTACATTTGGGTAATATTGTTTAATTTTTTTTAAATAATCACTTACTTTTTTTTTGGGTAATAAATAATCACTTACTTTTAAATAAAGTTATTCTTACAAAGTTTTATGATGTTTGTTTAATTTTTTTAAAAGCACTATCTACGAAAATCAAATTTCTAATTATTTTTAAAAAAACATAACTTTGACTAGTTTTTAAGAAGATTATAATCATAATCATAATCATCGTTCATTTTTAAATAAATAATACTCCCTCCGTCCTTTAATATAGATCATTTTGTAAAAAAATTTATCCTTTATGTTCCGGACTGGGCCAAGGCCCAATCCGTCGACCCACCTTTCCTCGATGCCACGTCGTCCGCATGCCTGTCCGCTTTCCCTCAACGCGGCCGACCCAACGGTTTTGTGCATTAAAGGAATTTAATGCCGACTTCCGGGTTTTACGGGACGGTTACACATCGACAAGAATCACTCAACTCATATTTGAAGAAGACCGCGTCGAATCTGGCCGAGGTAATGATTTTTCTACCACCTCTTTACTCACCTCGACACACCGGACTGGAAGCGTCGGAGTGTTTGCGAGGTACACCACCGACGCCGTGCCGCTATCCGTCAGCGAGCACAACCGCATCGCTTCCTCCAGGTCATCCTCGAAGTTCTGCTCGTAACATTGGCGCCGTCTGTGGGAATCGTTCTGATTCCATCTTCTTTGTCAAGTCTCCTTCTTCACTCGACGATGACTCGATCAAGCGTCAGTCGCGATCAGCGCTCCACTCATGCGAACGCAGATCTTGAACCACCAAACCAGCCGATAGTTCGGCGGAACCACATCTCGATGACGCCGTTCATCGTCGTTGCCGCCAAACCGATGTCGAACGGAGACCGCCGCCATCCTCATTCGCGAGTTCAGCGACCACCCAAAGCTATCTTGCCGCGATGCATGCTTTCGGAATCAACGCCGATCGAACGGAGAATCGTGAGAAGGAACTCTCGCTCGCTGCCACCCAAATCGAAACGTAAAAGATCGAAGTCTCTCATTCTCCTCGGAGATCGAAGGAGTCTAAAAATCTCAGACTGCTCATCGCCACCACCGCGTGGCACGACTCCACGCCGCCTGCAGGCATGTAGCACTCGCGCTCATTCCGCTTTTCCATCAACTCTCTGAGCGATGACACGAAAGTGACTCGAAAGCGGGCCTTTCGTCCTTTACATCCGAGATCATGAAATTCCCGATTCAGTATCTTCGTAAACCACCCGCTTTGGACTCATACGACGGCACCACCACCCCGACGAGTACATGTTGGTTGCTGATATCTTATGGCTATCGAGGCGCCCAAGGGCCGGTGAAGTGCGTAATCTTTCCTCACTCAAGAAGCGCAAGCTGTTCTTCGTTCCGCACTCTTAAGAAAAATTCCATTGGTTCGTGGGATCGAGCTCGTCGACCGCCCGCCGCATTTCACTGCGCTTCTAAAGTCCAACCTAGTCGAGCGGCCGCCGCAATTCAGCGAGGAAGAAAGATGAGTCTCGTGAGACTACGTCGAGCGCTTCAACAAAGAAGCCATTTTGGTGAAGAAATGCTCGACGAGATGAAGTCAGATTTGCTAGAGCAAGGCCTGGTCGAAGGAAGCCTGTTATTCGACCGTCGTTTATATGGTGTCGACAAACCGAGGTCCTCGACCGAAGTTCTGGCGAGCTCAGAAATTTATGAATTACGGAGCAGGTTGATAGCCTCAAAGCCAAAGACAAATCCTCAGCAGTAACACCGAAAGCAAAGATGAAGAAATATTATAGTTGAAACAAATGTATCCTAAACACATAAGTGTGAAGCAAAGAAGTATGATTGAAGAAATACACTCAAAGATTTATTTACTATCAAAACCTTGCACCTCGATGGAACCTCGTCATCAGACGCACGAGATCGGGTGATAAAGCCTTGCAGGCCTTGCACAAGCACCGATGAAGAGATCGAGCCTCGTCTCGAGACCGTGCACGCAGCTGCGTGATAAAGCCTTATGCGCTTGCACAAGCACCTCCGCAATGCGGATACACAGTCCAAGATTCGAAGCGACCTACCGTGCCCACCTCCGCAATTGCAAAATTCTGCATTTACCTTAAACTCTGGCTACGCCATTGACCTTGATTATTTGATGACCCCGACCTTGCGCTTGGACAGCCAGATCAACTACTCCCACAGGGAAGTATAAAACTCGACCACGAGCACTTTACTCAAAGATAAAATTAACGCTAACTTAATTACATCAAGTTGTGCAAATTGTCTATACTTTGACAGAATGCCGGATAAAGCCTCGCGGCGCTGGGCACAAGCACCTGGCGAATCGACCTGCGTCGAGACCGTGCACGAGCTCGTGATAAAGCCTTGTCGCGTTGGGCAAACGCACCGATGAATCCACCTGCGTCGACCGACCGCGTGCACGAGCTCATGATAAAGCATTGTCGCCGTTACAAGCACCTGAAGAGATCGACCTGCGTCGAGACCGCGCACGCAGCGCTCGTGATAAAGCCTTGTGCGCTAGCACAAGCACCGATGAATGAAGATCGACCTGCGTCGACGGCGTGCACGAGCTCGTGAATGAAGAGATCGACCTCGTCGAGATCGCGCACACAAGCTCGTGATAAAGCCTTCGCGGCGCTGGCACAAACACCGTGATCGACCTCGTGCCGAGACCGGCGTACGCGAGCTCGCGATAAAGCCTCGCGCGCACAAGCACCGACTAATGAAGAGATCGACCGCGTCGAGACCGCGTGCACGAGCTCGCATAAAGCCTCGCGTTGCGCCACAAGCACCGATGAATGAAGAGATCGACCTCGCAAGTCGAGACCGCACGCAGCTCGTGAATGAAGAGATCGACCTCGTCGCGCGCACGAGCTCGCGATAAAGCCTTGTCGTTAGCGCTGACACACCGATGAATGAGAGCGACCGCGCCGAGACCGCCGCGCACGGCTCGTGAATGAAGAGATCGACTCGTCTGCCGAGACCACACCGCAGTGATAAAGCCTTTCGCGCGCCGCACAAGCACCGATGAAGAGATCGACCTGCGTCGAGACCGCGTGCACGAGCTCGTGATAAAGCCTTGTGCGCTGGGCACAAGCACCGATGAATCGACCGCGAGACCGCGTGCACGGCTCGTGATAAAGCCTCAGGCGCTGGGCACAAGCACTGATGAAGAGATCGACCTGGCACCGGACCGCGTGCATGAGCTCGCGGATAAAGCTCGTGCGTTAGCGCAAGCACCGATGAAGAGATCGACCTCGTCGAGACGCGTGCACGAGCTCGTGATAAAGCCTCGCGCTGGGCACAAGCACTGCGGATCGACCGCGTCGAGACGCGCGCACTAACTACCATGAAGAGATCGACCGTCGCGAGACCGCGCGTGCACGAAAGCTCGTGATAAAGCCTTTCGACCTCATGCCGAGACCGCGGCACGAAGCTCAGGATAAAGCCTTGTGCCTGCACAAGCACATCAAGCCTCGTGTCGAGAATCGCCGACGCAGACGTGGAACACTGCGAAGGTCCGAACGAACTAATGAACAAGCCGCGACATGGACACTGCAGCTTCTCATTTAACAAGGACGCTTAACGTCGACATCAACGACCCGACAACAAGTCACCACCTCGGACAAGCAGCGACTGGGAGCAGCTATTCGGACCGGGCCGAGGCCCAATCCGTCGACCCACCTTCCTCGATGCCACGCCGCATCCAGATGCCTGGGCTTCGGCTCAACCCTACCGACTCCGTGCATTAAAGGAATTTAATGCCGACTGGAAGTTTTACGATCTGCCATACACATCGGCGAACTGGTCTCAACTCATATTTGAAGACCGCGTCAACCGGTCGAGGTAATGATTTTTCTACCACCTCTTTACTCACCTCGACACATCGACTTCGGAAGGCCAGTGCTTTTGCAGGTACACCACCCGACGCGCCGCCGCCATCCGTCATGAAAGCACAACCGCATCGCTTCCTCCGGTATTATCCTCTCAAGTTCTCGCTCGTAACACTTTAAAATAAGACTCTTTTCAAAAATCAAGGTGTATTAATATTTTTTACAAAATTACCCCTATATCAAGGTATATTAATTTTCTCTCTCTTAATAGTCTTGAAAGATGAGAACAATAGCTTAGAAAAATAACACACATTTTATACAAATTTAATGCTAATAATTAGCCAAACCCATTTTCTCAAAGGACGTAAAATGATCAATAGTCCTATATTAAGAGACGGAGGGAGTATTTTATTCTCATAAACAAATAAAAATTTATTTCTACGTTACATGAAATTGATAATAAAATAAACTATTTTTTATTTGATTTAATTACTTCACAGTCACATTTTCCAAGTTTAAAAAAATCTTCATTCTTAATTGAGCCAATATAAAATTTTTGGCTTACAGGTAGTTTTGCTCATGTAGCTTTCTCAATTTGGTGATTTTAGTCCCAATATTTTTTTAATTATATTTTTAGTCCAAAAATTGTGAATGGTGTATTTTTGATCTCTCACATGGATTTTGAGACTAAAAATGCAAAAAGTCCATGATTTTGATAAATTAAAAGTGTAATTAAAAATTATGAGATCAAAATCATCAAATTAAAAAAATTAGGGACCAAAATTACTAAAATTAAAATAAAGGGATTAAAATCGTCAAATCCTGAAAGATCTAAAAAAAATGCAATTAAACCAAAATTTTTGCAAAAAATCATTCTAGAAATGTCAAAAAGTGCTGCTGCTATGATTTTTTTTCTTCCTTCATTTTTAAGTTTTAACGCAACCGTGTCTCCGGCTATATATTCGCATGTCATATTCGCGCTACACAAATCAATGCATGCAACCAATAATTTAATTTATTTTCTACCAATCAAATCTAAATCTCCGATTTTGTCGCCGTCGCCGGCGATGGCAGCTTCCAACAACCACCGTGAAAATCCCCGGCGAGTTGCCGGAAAAAACGGCCACCGGCCTCGCCTTGCTCGGCAACGCTCTTTCACGAGAGATATTGAACACGTTGCCGCAGAAACTTACTTGATCACTCGCCTCACCTTCACGCTTCTTCAGTATCTCGGGTACCTTTTTCATTTTTCATTTTTATTTATTTATTTATTTAGTTCTTAATTTGCTTTCTGTGGTTATGTTGTTTAGTAATTACTCATTAGTAACACAAAGTTACCAAATTACTTTGAACAGTTTGAAGATTTTGCTTTTATTTTATTTTTTTTTGAAAAATGGTGTTGTTTGGATAAATTGCTAAATTGGTAGTTACTGACAATTGTCATAAACGCAATCTAAGTGTGAGATTAGATGTGCATATAGGATTTTTTTTATATAAAAAAAGTTATTTAATTAAGGTGGCGTTTAGATAAATAGTTTAGTTAAGTGATTCAATAAACTTTTTTCATATAAGAGTTTGTGTATGGGTTCTTTCTATAATCAAAGAAGAAATGAGGTAAACTCCCCCATAAACCCTATATAAACTACCATATCTGTAAGCTATCCTAGGAGTTTCTAGAGATATCCATAAGTCATTTTCATAAACTCTTACAAATACTTACACAAGTGTTTATGTCATAAAATAAGTCCAAACTTCTAAGCACCCTTAGTCTTAAATTAATAAAATTTTAGAAGCAGGAGTTTTTTTTTCCCCTTCATGAGCTTCAATTTTTTTGGAGGTTATTAAAGCAAGGCAAATACAGCTTATAGAGATAGGAAAAACAAGTTCAAGTATTTGATAGTCATAAGTGTTTTGCTTGAATTTGCCTGAATCCCTGCAAGAGATGTCTGCTTGAAAGTTGAATCTTCAAAAGCAAATTAAGAGAAGTGTACGAGCTTGTTTAAAAGAATATGCAGATAATAATGTTGCTTCTAGAAAGTTTTAGCATTCCTCTCAGGTCATTTGCACCAGAGTCATGGTAAAAGAAACTCTTTTATGTTTATATCCATGAGAGTTATTTTGTTGTGTTTTAAAATAAATTCTAATTTGTAAATTGTGGAATTTATGATTTTCTATTGAAATTTTATTCAGGGTTGGTTACCGATGGATTACGAGATCACTTGCCCTTCTATGTTATGCCATGCTACTTATGCCCGGTTTTCTACAAGGTTTGTTGAATATAATTGTACAGTTCTTCTTTATTGTCAGTTATCTCTAGTAATGGTAAATGTTAGGCTTCGTTAATTTACTTTGGCAGCTTCACCTTCATGGATCATATAGCTCATCATATATTTTCTTATGCATTTTGTTCACTTAAAATATTCAATGATATGCATAATGATAATCTTGCTTTGTTATGATCTGATTCCCCAATTGTGCATGCTGATACTTGGTTCTTCTATATTACATGCTACTGCCTCTCCTTCCACTTGTGAAGGGGTGGAGATCTTACACAATTTTTTTAATCCAGCAACATCAATAGAAATTGTCTCTTTTGTTTGTCTCTTTAGCTTTCTCTTTCTCTTACTTTTTGCTTTCTGCAGTTGCATATTGCTATTTCTTCTCAAGCAACATAAAGCGAAGCATTGTTTATGGAGATCAGCCTAGAAACAGGTAAATTAAAAAACTCATAAATCTATCCTGTGATGTTGATCATTTCATGTATTGGGTGCCCAATATTGTTGTAAATTGTGGTTTTGCAGATTGGATCTGTATCTACCTGCTGATGTCACCAAACCTAAGCCAGTTTTGATCTTTGTAACTGGGGGAGCATGGATTATTGGGTGAGTGGTTTGATAAATCAACGTGGTTTTATTTTATTTCATGTGTTAATTTACTCCATATGGTGTTCATTCTTATTCAGAGCATACAATAATCCTTCCTTTTTCATGTTAAGCCTTCCCATTTCTGCAGTGCCAGTAGCACACTGCTGCTGATTTCATTAGAAAATGAATTCCATCCCAATTAATCATATGTTGCAATTTCAAATTTGGAAGACAATTTTAGGAATATAATAGGAAGTAGGAACAATTTCATCATCTAAGCTATACTGCAACGATTCCTATGCTGTTGGAAATGCCAGAAACCTTTTCAAGTGGCAAGCAGTGTTGTCTGTGCTCTAAGTCTTTAACTGAAAATAACTACATGTTATAGATGTTGTGTTGAAACATACAACAGAACTCTTGGGTGTACATGGGACAACATAATTTAACTGATTATTGTTGATAGCTGCTTCAATTAAGAAGTATACCATGCCTGGTGGTTGAAATTGAATTTTAAAAATTCAGACACTGACTCATAGGATTTGGTTGATGTAACAGTCAGTTTGAATTCTGTCTCATTTGCTCATGCCAGAAGTAACTGGTCTCAATCACCACGACATGGCATTAATTTAGTTGTGCATATATATTTATACATAAGTTCATCTATCTATTATCTTTAAATATTAAATAATTCTCTTGGATTTTGATTTAGGTATAAAGCATGGGGCTCCCTTTTAGGACTAGAGTTGGCAGAAAGAGACATTATAGTGGCATGCATTGATTACAGGTACCTGGTCTCAGTTCAAGAAGTGAAAGATTGAGTCTACAATTTACCTTTGGTCCGACTTGCTCTATGTTTGAGGTATTCTGATGGACAAATTGGATGCCTTTTATAGTCTATTACTCTATGTTTTGGACATTGAGTCCAGTCTATTCATAAGTTTTTCCTCACAATATTTCCTAAAATTAATCATGTTTAGTGGCATATAGCATAATTGAATTATTTGTCAATTTTTTCAAAATGTTAAAAAGATTGTGCATCACCCTTAGGATAGCCTTAATAATATAATATCTATAATCGTTAGCTTTAATGTTTAATAGCTTAGAAGATATTAAAGTTGTTCCAAGGTAATTAAACTCTCTTTCATATACTAATTTAACTTAAAGGGTAGAAACAAACATATTTGTTAGATCCAATTTGCAAATTTTATGCTATATTTAGTTGTTTAAAGATCTTATTTATTTGTGAATGCAGAAATTTTCCTCAAGGAACCATCAGTGACATGGTAAATGATACTTGTCAGGGAATTTCGTTCGTCATCAACAACATAGCTAATTATGGAGGCGACCCTAATAGGTGACATGCTACTACTATGTACCTCATATCATTAGACATTGAACTATGAGACTGATCTTTTCCCGTTTTGTTGACAACCATATTATAGGATTTACCTAATGGGTCAATCTGCTGGTGCGCATATTTCATCTTGTGCCTTACTGGACCAAGCAACCAGAGAATCTGAAAAAGGAGATACTGTTTCTTGGAGCATTTCCCAGATAAAAGCTTATTTTGGTTTATCTGGAGGGTAAGACATTGTGGCTACAGTCTCATGGGCATATACTGCAATATGTGGAAATTGTCAATTTCAATAATATATCTCAATTCTTTTTGGATTGTCTGGAAAACATGGATGCAGTATCTTCATAGAATTTCATGTTATCCATTATTGATGTTATTTGTGATAGAAAGACTCCTCTTAATGCTCTCAACACGTGTACAGATACAACTTACTGGATTTAGTCAATCACTTTCACAATCGTGGCCTGTATCGTTCCCTTTTTTTAAGGTATGTCCCAAATAACTGAATTTTGGTACGGTTATGAGGTGTTAGATTTTTTCCCAATCCTTATAACTGATTATCATTGTAGCATAATGGAAGGTGAACAATCTTTGAAGAAATTTTCTCCTGAAATCAAAATTCAAGATCCAAGCATCAAAAATTCCATTGCTATGTTGCCCCCTATAATTCTTTTCCATGGAACTGCTGATAATTCCATACCATCAATTGCCAGGTTAGTATGTATACTTGCAATTCATTGATGAATTACATTCTTTTATTGCATTGAAGAATACTACTAAAGGTTTTAATGATATACTTTTAAGCTGTATGTTCATGCTATAAATAAACCTGTTAACTATTGCGTCATCAAAATTTTAAAGGTTTTAGATTGGCTGTCAGTTGCCTGACACAACCCTCCTCTTTATTTGAGCTTGGGACTAGTTATGTAAAGATTGGTAACAAAAGGCATGGGCAAAGTTCGATGATAATTACTTACTATTCAATTAAAAATAACTTTTTATGACATTGTGTGTCATCCTTTTATTTCTACACTATTTGTGTTATTTCTATGGAGTGTAGACAAAGCACCAATGTGTTATTTGTAGATGGATGCTATAATTTGCTCTTACAAAAACTTCAATTCGATAATTTTCTTTTCTAGACTTCCAAATATTTAGTTCAAATTGTCAGCAGCATTGGTTTCCCTTACAGATATTAATTAAGTGATTGTTTGCAGTGAACGGTTTGCTGATGCTCTTAAGAAGGCAGGGGCACGAGCTGAGCTGATTCTGTATGATGGGAAAACACACACAGATTTGTTTCTCCAGGTAAGTTAAAATTCATGCTAACTTCTCTGTGTCTAATTTCAAACTTTTGTAAACTTTTACTTAATACTCCCTCTGTCCCTTAATATAGGACCCCTTTGACTATTTCACGCTCTTTGAGAAAGCAGATTTTGTTTGTTATTAGTATTAAATTTGTATGAAATGTGTGCTATTTTTTCAAGTTACCCTTCTCATCTTCCAAGACTATTAAGAGAGAGAGAATTAATGCACCTTGATATAGGGGGGGTAATTTTGTTAAAAAAAGTTAATACACTTTGGTCTTTGAAAAAGGGTCTTATATTAAGGGATAAGAAAATTTTACAAAAAGATCTTATATTAAGGGACGGAGGGAGTAATACATAATCAAATGCTTTCTATTATGCAATTTTTTGTTTTTTGGTGTTTATCTCTGTAAGTATAGCTGAGAAAGGACCCCATGTAGTCAACCTGTAGAAATAAATTTATTGGGTGGTAAACTGTTAACTAACCTCGATGAAGGTCAATAATAGGACAAATAAGAGGGAAACAGGGGATCAAAACCCAAAATGTAATTAATTGTTGGGTTAAATATGTTTTCGATCCCTATAAAATTGGTAAATTTGATTTTGGTCTCTCGTAAAAAACAATAAAAAAAATCCTAAAAGGGACTAAAAGTGCTCAATTTTGTATTTTTTTTTTTTTAAAAACTAAAAATGTATAAAATTATTACGGAGACTAAAATCAACATTATCCTAATTTTCTAGGCATCAAAAACATATTTAACCCTGATTTGTAATAACTGTCTATTCCAATAAACAGTTAAGTGAGCATATGCAAGGAAATAAAAGGGGAGGGGGGAAACTTAAAAAGACAGATATTGTTTTAAATTGAGCGAAGTCAGGAGAGAGTTTCAGGTCTCATAAACACCTAGGTATCTATGTTCACTTCTGTATTCTTCAATTCATATCTCATCTCTGTTCTGATATTATCTCCTAGGTACAGAACTAGGGATTGAGGGATTTTTTTCAACAATTCCCTAGCCTGGTGCTCCTTTGATCTATGAGTATTTTTATTGCTGCTTCCTAACGGATATGATGGAAAATTTGGACATGTTTTTTTCCGTATTTATTGTGCCCTTCGAGGAGCAACAGTTATAAGAAATGAATGTTTTGGGGAAGAAATATATGCATGCGTTATGCTTGATGACACACACTTGAGAATGAGTGTTTATAACTACTGGAAGTGATATCGTGCAATTAATGTAGTATTGAAGATTACTTCCTCCGTTTCTTTTTACTTGTCGTTTAAGGTTAATTTACAATAACAAAGGAAATTAATAAATTTTGTTGCTTTTGATAAAATTTTTGGTCTTTTTCCTATGATACCCTTGACCATTACAATAAATAGTTAAGGGTATAATTGAAAAACAAGTAATTAATATAATCTTAAACTTTGAGAATGACAAGTAATTAGAAACAATTTTTTTTAAAAAAACCGACATGTAAAAAGAAACGGATACGGAGGGAGTATGACAATATATTGGAAATAGTTAGAGTTAGTGTAGCATTGGAAGCATTAAGGTGTTTGGAAATAGCTCAATTCACAAGTCACGTTCCCGGTGGTCAAGTTTCTTTGCCTAGTCTCAAGTATTGCAAACCACGGATGTGCATTGGTAAAATGATTTATTGAAGATTGCAATTACTGATAGAGGGGACTGATAGAGACTTAATAATTTTAAATCTCAGTTAATTTTAAATAATGTTATTTGTACTAACTAACCGTTAAGGCAGGGCTTCAATTGGAAAATACTCTTCTCAAACAATCAATATTATGATTTTTCTTTGTTTTTTTTTTTTATCCTTCTTTTCACATGCAAAGTAATTCTTGTTAGAGTTCAACCATGTGCTATACTTTCGTTTTGTCTAATGAGCTTCATATTTTGAACCATGCTGTACAGGATCCACTCCGAGGTGGTAAAGATGACCTATTTGATCAGGTAGTTGCTATTGTACATTCCAATGATAGTGATGCTCTTGCAAAGGTTGCCGTTGCACCCCCGAGACGAAGGCTTGTTCCTGAGGTTTTATTAAAGTTGGCTCGCAAGATTAGTCCCTTCTAAGATTGCAACTGTCTGGATTTTCATCTTCTATGCCTTCACTCCTCCATCTAGTATTTTATTGTATTTCTCATTCGTGAACTTCTCTGGTTTTAGAATGTATATATACCTCAGGCTCAGGCTCTTCATTCATTGAGTCACCATATTTATTGGGTGGAATAGGTTGAGGTTCCTTATAAATGTAACATTTCATTATGGTGGTATAGGAGTAGTGGTGAAATGACATGAAAAAATTGGCACTTTCTCTTAAAATACTGATACTAGGTTCGGTTACTGATTAGCTTATATTCCTACTAATGTAATTTTCATTACAGATGGCCAAATATTTTTATCCGGCGATCTATTCAATGCTGGAATCAGACCTGCGATTAATGTAGGTATTTCCTTTTCCAGAGTTGGATCGGTGGCTCAAATTAAAGCCATGAAACAAGTAATTGGTAAGTTAAAATTGGAATTGGCACAATTCGTGAAATTAGAAGCTTTTGCACAATTCGCTTTGGATCTCGATAAAGCTACACAAAATCAATTGGCAAGAGGTGAACGATTGCGCGAGTTGCTTAATGTCTTTTTTTTAAATACTAAGGCATGTTGTGAGCTTTTTTCTACTATTTCACGAAGATAGAATTTAACAATAACATCAACAATGATAGT
Source organism: Calophaca sinica (assembly GCA_037113605.1). Lineage (NCBI taxonomy): Eukaryota > Viridiplantae > Streptophyta > Magnoliopsida > Fabales > Fabaceae > Calophaca > Calophaca sinica. Next base: position 17,794,015 of record CM073737.1, read on the forward strand.
GTAGTGCATTGAATAAGTTTCTTCAGATTTCCAATAAAAAATAACAGTTAATATATCGGTATGGAAATTTAAATTTATTATCCTCTATAAACAATCGACACTCCTCAAAATTTATGCATCATATAACTTTCAGATTTTTTTTTTTTGGGGGGGTCAAAACAAATGAGACATTTTTTGAAATTTCCTAAGCCTTTTCCCTCGGGCATTTTTTTTTTTTTCAATATTCCGAATTGATTGTGTAATAATATTTTAAAAAAAATCTTTGGTTACACATTGGTTGTTCTTAATTTAAAAAAAACAAAAACAAACAAACAAACAAACTAGTATCATGTTAGTTGTTCATAGTTTAACAACTGGATCTATTACTAATCTATTACAACCAGGACTTCTTTTTTACACAGACTCTCCTTCCCCACCTCAACTCATGTTACATCTAAAGGATTTGTACTATACTCATCATTACCTGAAGTTGAAGCATCCTCTACCATAGGTGTTTTTGCTTTGGCCTTAGCAGATGAGTCCATTGCCTCAAACATACTTGTGTCTCCTTCACTGCTACTTTCACTAGAAGATGTATCACTCAATGTGTGGAACATTGTTATCTTCTGCTGCTTTCCACCCTGAAATGAATAGCTTCTTGTTTTTCCCATGTGTAAAGGAAGCATAGATTCCATGTGTGAGTCGGTCCTGTCCCTGCCCAAACTATAGGTGGTTGAGAGCTTCCTCTCTATGCATTCCTTTTTTCTTACTACATCACCCAACTTTTCAATAACTTCATTGTCCACTGCTTCCTCTGCAGCTTTTTTCTCAAGCTCAGTAATTGTCCTATCTAAAGCTTTCTTTTGGAGTTGAAGAGAGCACTGAATGGTTCAAATGGTAAAAATAAGTGAAGTATGAAAGAAGGTACGCTCTTACTTGGTGGAGAAGTAAAAATACAAGAGCAAACTTACTCTCTTGTCAAGGAAACTTCCAAGGCCTTGATCTTTAAGTTTCCTTTTTGCCCAGAATGTACAGCAGAATCTTACAAGTCCAATTAGTACCACCAAGAGAGCTGACTCAAACAGCAGAAACAATACTATTGTCCTTTCATTGCCTTAAAAAAAAAAAAAAACCTCAAATTATACTCAATTGTCAAAAAGTTGCTCTTTTTAATTTACAGAGTTGTACATTACCTGAATAGATGTTGACAAGCTTAGTCCTTGCTTGAGAGCAGCTAGATGCAAGCTTCTGACCTTATGGAGTGATGAAAAATTACAATTTGTGTCATGTTTGACGATAAGAGATTTAAAGTTACATTGAAGAGACACTCGACTAAAGTCAATATACTGTTGTTTTGCATATTATTTGATGCCTCTGCAAATAATATTTATACTGGAAAGAGAATTAAACTTTTCCCATAAATTTTCCAACATGCCTTAGTTTCCATCCATATTGGAAAAGCTGTATATCTCGCAGTGAATCAGCATTTGTGGCTTCATCCCATCTTTCTAAAATTCTCTGAATGGATGTTAGTCCTTAGTTAGTTTTACTCCTTCAGTTTTAGGCAAATTATAGGGATTAGTTAGTTTTACTCCTTCAGTTTTAGGCAAATTATAGGGATAGGTAGGCATCAGCAATGTTGACAGGACAGAAGCAACAATCAGCTTTCTCAAGCTGTTCAATTGATTTTCACTGAACATTGAGAGAAAAATTTCGACTTTTGGTGTGCAAATCAATGTTGGAGTTATTTGAACACCAAAAATGATTTTAGATATAGAATTTTCTGCCTGACATTCAAATGTCATGGACTAGAGAATTCTTAAATATAGAAAAAATTATTGCCTGATATCCTTAACTGTTGGCTAGTATCAATAAAGAATTTAGTCTTAAAATGTAAGCAAGATAAAAGGAATTCTCATAAATAATAGATGGCACATGCAGATCAAAGTTTGATAATATGATGCAACATCTGTATTTCAGATTTGAAATTGTAGAAGTGGTTAAAAACCTGATTATTTATCTAAAGGCGGGTGCAGAAAAATCCGTACCTATAGTACGGCATTGCAGCGGGGTGTCAACCTCTGCATTGAATATCAGGACCAAGCTGTTAGTTCATTCAAAACAAACTACTTCGCTACAAACATATAATTTGCAAAAGTGAAAATTCCAGGACATTTTGAGCTATCCAATTTGTTACTTCTTTAAATGAATAATTAACTTTCTGCGCAAAATGCCACAGGAAAAAGTCCAAATTAGGATTAGTTAAGAGAGTGCACTCTTACTTGAGGCAGCAAGGAAAGTAAGAAGAATCTCCTCATTCACAACAAATTGACTTAGATCACTTTTGGATAATAAAGTTGAAAGTTGACCTGAATTGAATCAAGCATTCAGAAAATTAGATGGGTTGCTGCCATGTAATGAGGAAATGACAAAGAAAACATGTACCAGGATAGCCTTCAGACCAATAGATTGATCCAGTTGCAGGAACCAACATAGTGAATATTGCAGCTTTTGGTCGAATTGCTGATACAATGGTGTATTCACCAATAGTGTGGCTAACTTTTCCTTCCATCTCTATCTGTGAACTGTAGACTGCAAATCCAGAGCAATCAAGAAAAGGACCAACTTGAACAATAGAGTTCTCTGTATTTCTTCTTGAGAATTTCTTAAGTACCCCAGTTGGTGAAAATGAGTACACAAATCCATCCAATGAACCAATAGATATCCATCCTGTTTCATCAAGTGTGCTTCAGTAAATTAAGTTGTATTACAAACTATTGGTTTTAGTGATATTTCAGATTAATGCAAAAGTTTATATATGATTTGCGGAATTAAAAATACTGAGGACAACTATGAGGCAGTATGATGCTGCACTCTTCTGCATAAATTGTCCGCATGGATCAGAAAGTACTAGGAAGAAAACTTAGAGAAGACTGCGCATTATCATCGAATTTATGCATTTAAAGGATATAAAGATAGATCCTTCATACAGATCCATCGCAGACAGTGGTTTGCAAAAGAGATTCATGCAAAGAGTGAGTGAGATCATGCAGACCAAAGGTTCTTTGAGAAGAAAGTGAAGTAATTGGCATAAGTGAAGAAAAAAGTGTACCATAAGCAATCTATTTGCTTCATGCCAAGAAATTTGGAATTCTCTTTACAAAATTTCCATGGATATTTGTTATAAAATTTATCTCCCTATCTAACAAATCAAAATTAATAATGAAATTATATTTTCTAGAGTTAAAGCTAATCTATCTTCTTAAGAGAAAACGGATTACCATTAGAGTCCACAACAGGAGCACAGTCGATTTTGCTTACTGGTCCAATACTGCTCTGCCACAGGACATTACCCGAAAAGACATCCAGAGCTAGTATAAGAGCCCTTGCTGGAACTGTTACATACAGATGACCATTGTTTCCAGGAGTTATAGTGAAATTTTTGTCTAATGAACTAAAGTCCTGTATCCATCTAAAGTGACGGCTGCGAACTGACAAACAATAGAGTTCTCCTTCTGTGTTCGCGATCTGCAAGTGGAAAAACATATACTTTCAAAGATGTCATACTAATCCTGCGAAATGAACAGATCATTATATAAGTAAACTACACATCATCACACATTTAGCTAGTAACTAAAAGTCTAAAACACTTAAAAAAAAAAAGCAACAGCCTTGCCTGTTGCCATTTCATGACAGTCAATGTCAAATATAGTTCCGAACTTTCAATTACTACTGAAGAATTATACCATGCCATGAATTAACAACAACAACCAAAGCCTGACATGAATGATTTTATATCTAACATAAGATGCCCCTCAAGCAAGAGCTCTTTGGGCCTGAAGCACTGACAATGCATAGGCACACCCAACCATATGCTGAAATTTATTTAGAAGAATGAGGCCAATAAGGATCGAACTCTAGATCATTTGGTCATAGGCTCTAATACCATGTCATGAACCAAACTAACTACTTCAAAGGCTTAAGTCGTTAGGTGAAAGTGCATGAATGGTTTTATATTTTCACTTTTCCAAAGTACTCATGTGACTGTGTCTACTCCATAACATATATTGGTAGCTATCAACATCATAACTGTTCCAAAAACCATTATCCAACATGTATTTCACTGCTAAAGCCAAAGTGCATAATAAATAAATGTTACAATATGAATCAAGGATGAGTAAACCTTACATAAATACTAGCCTCGCATTGATCAAGCACAGGAACTGATGCAAAGTAACAATCTGTAAGATTTTTCCTGCATCCTTGACGATAGCCAAACTGGTAAAGCACAGGTCCTACACTCCAGAGTAAGCGACCCTGTGACAGATATGCAAAGAGTCCTCGATTCTTGATATTGATGAATACAGTTGAGCTTAATGTGCTTACTGAGAGCCCAATAATTTCATTCTCTGTCTGTTGACCTGGTTCTGGGCCAAAGAAAACTTCTACTGCTGGCTCGGAAGTTCTGACGTTTCCATAATTAATCGTCAATATTCTATTTTCTGCTACCAAGTATATCTGCAAGTTCCTTACAGGAATTAGTAACCACCATCCCCACAACAATATAAGCCTCACCCTTTTTCCACTAGGTGGGATTGGACGCATGGATCAATTATCACCATCACCATTATATCATGATGACAAATACCAAATTTTCCAAAAGGTCATTTAGATCAAGGTATAGTAGCTTATCTTTGTACACTAGTTACAAATTGGAGACAAATTAGCAAGATCCCAAATTGATATAGGACGTACCCCAAATTTGATGAAGAACGACAAGCTCTCCCAGAATTAAACTTCAGAATTAGTACAATCAATGCAGAACAGAAATAGATCAAGCAAAAAAAGTAAATTTACAGCAACAAAATAATGCAAAATTGGCCAAACAAGACAAGCAGCAGCTGATTAAACAGGAACAAATAGTGAGGAATTTTGTATTGATGGCTTGGCTTTCATTGATGATTTATCACAGAGAAATTAAAGTTCACTTGAAAAAAAACACATTACCTCCTTGAAATTCCTTTATCCAAACACAGAAACCCAACATTAATAAGCAGAAAACAAGAAAGTTCCCAGCAGAAATTTATTTAGGAAGATTGATAAATGTGAAGCCACATGCTCACAGCAATGTAGCACGAAACTAAAACTCATAACATTAATATAACTGACGGATCTTACAACCAATCATGGTAGTTTCTTGTATAATAAATATTGTGTCTTTCTCTATACAGGGGGATCATATTGTGTTATTGAAAAACGGGAGAGGATCCAAATCCATAACAGTGTCACCATATTCAAAACTAAATTTAAATCAGAGTGGCTCACCTTTCCAGGACCAGCATGAACTGGTGCCATACCAACGTTGCATTTGTAGTCTACATGAATGGACCACGCAATGCTACCATTGCTTTCAAATGCGAAAAAATTCTTATCAGAACAAACATAGATTCTTCCATCATCTCCAATAAGAGGTTTCGAAAGCCAATGACGTGCAGAGACAAAAGACAATGCAGGAACCAATGCCAATACAAGGACAAGTAGCTGTGCCATTGGCATCGCAAAGAACCAAAATATGCAACTCAAGAGAGAAACATTGGGTTTGACACATGCATGTATTGTGACAGTTAACGCGTAAAGCCAGTTTCAACCATTGTCAAACACAAATGTGTTCAATTCATAACTGTTACCAAAAAAAAAAAAAAAAAAAAAAACAGTTAATGAGAAAAATGCAAATATTATTCAAATAAAAAACGAAAGGAAAAATGCAAACCTTTGAAGATGTTGATGAAAGTTCTTCAAAACCAAATCTCCCACATCGTTTCATCAGTAGAACTTTATTAAACAGAACTCATTTCTATTAACTTCAATGATTTTAGGTATATCCTCAACCTAGCAAATATACAGTTTCACAAGTACAACTAATTCACAGTTAATTATTTCCAATCAGCCGCTGTGATTGCTGTCTATATTATGAATGCAAAACACGTTTATTGATACAGTGTAAGAATATTTCGGAACAATGAGGGGAAAAAAAAAACAAAACAAAAATGTTAGTCATAAATCATGAATCTCATTTCTGAATGCAAAACAGTACTTTCATATTCAAATAACTACAAAAATCATGAATATAATATTCAAATAATTCTAGTTATTCAGAGTATTACTCTTTTGGATACAAATGAAATGAAAATTAACAAATAAGAGAGAGAGAGAGAGAGAGAGACGAGAGAGGGTTTACCAACGAGAAAGAAGGAAGGTTTCCAACCAGCACTGTGTGAGGCCGTGAGACTTGTCAGGGTGAATCGGTGAGGAATGAGGCAGCCGGAGGCACTGCAAGAGAGAGGGTATGGGTCCACCGTTTTCCGTTGAGAGAGAGGGAGAGATGCAGAGCAGTGAATAGAAATGAGAAAGAAAACTGCATGTCCGGAACGGCGTGAGACATGACTCTGGTTAGTTACCAGTTAGTTACTGATATATATTATTATCAGTTTTTTTTTTTTCTTGAAAAAAAATATGGGTCAACATCAAAACGCACTCTAGAGAGTTGAGAATCCTACTTTGACCCCCAAAAAAAAAAATAGTTGAGAATCCCACGACAGCACGACTTCACCAGAAATAAGAAACGGTGAGTCAAATGGAGTACGAATGATGAGTAGAGAAAATGAGAAAGAAAAACGGTGGAGGAGAAGAATGGCGGCACGATGAGTTTTTGGCGCTCTGATTAGGCCTGGCAATGACACCTGAACCCGTGGATATCTGCCCGAACACGCCCGAAGTATGGGTTCGGATTTTCTCTGCTTTTTCCAAAGTCAGGGGCGGGGGATGGAGACGTTGATACCCTCCCCGCACCCATCCCTTAATCTGTCCTCCTTAGGCTGTTGATTTAAAAAAAAAAAAATTTAATACCAAATTTCACTGAAATTTGTCACTGGTATCAACTTGGTCCTCACTTAATGAATATTCCAAAATAGTCTCAAATATTTCACAACGTTAATCAGTTAGGTCTCTCTGAGTTAGTTAATAGCGTTAGGCAGCGTGATGTGTCACGTTAATTGCTAACTAGTCTCACGCATGGGTAAATTAGAGGGACCAAATTGATCGATGAAAAGTCGTCTTCTTGATTTAGGGTTTTTTTGGGTGTTTTTAGATTGATAACAGTCTTTTTCCTCCTTTCTCTACACTCCATTATTGACCTCTTCATCAAGTCTCTGGATAGAGACACGGTCCTTTGTAAGAAACCAAAAAAAAAAAAAACCAATTCCTGCGACTGTGAAAGAACTGAACCAATGCTCATTCTGTAAGTCTATACACAATTATGACTTTGATTCTTTGCCCCTGTATGTCCCTTTCCCTTTGCTTTACCAACACATTGAAGAAGAAACTCATGAAATTCACACCCCCAAATTTTTGCCCTTTCACAAATAAATTTGGAATTTTGGGTGCTGCCCATGTTGCATTTTGCTCAAAGAATGAGAAATTTGATGGCTTTTTTGGGAACGAGTTATCTGAATCAGAGCATGAAACGCTTGAATTGCTGAACAAGCCTTCAATTATTCCCATTAGAAATGGGTCATCTTTTGAAGTTGACAGAGAGAAAGCTTCTACACAAAAGCTTGACAGAGTGATTCCCTTGAAGTAATAGGAGATAGTTGGGTGTTGGAAGTTAACGAGGAAAGTGAGAATGAAGAAGAAGAAGAAGATAAGAAGGTTAATGGTGAGCACTATGAACCAAAACCTGGGGATTTTGTGGTTGGTGTTGTTGTTGGGGGTAATAAAAACAAGCTGAGTGTGAATGTGGAAGAACAAATTGATGAAAAGTATTCTTCTTGATTTAGGGTTTTTGGGGTTTTTTTAAATTGAGAATTGTCTTCTTCCTCATTTCTCTGCACTCCATTATTGTCCTCTTCATCAAGTCTCTGTTGTTCTTCTTTCTTCTTCTGTTTCTTCTTTTCCAGTTCGTAAATGATGGCAGTAAAAGAGCTTTTTCCAAGCGCCTCTTTTTCTTTTCAGCCTGTTTAAGACGATCCAACTCGTCTTTCAACTTCTTCTTTGCCTTTCTCACATGTTGCCCTTTCTGTGTTATGTCCTTTGAGAATAAACTAGTACGATCACGGGGCGCGCGTTGATAACATTTAATATTTTAAGCAATGATTGTTTATAGCTAAAGATATTTTTGATTCAATGTATTACAAATTAACTAATTTTATAGTGAATGTGAAAAAAAATATTAAATGTGTATCAAATATTACTATTTATTTAATTGTGGGCTTATGTACCATATATAGCTAAGACAAAATAAACATGGTTAGAGTTTTCTTGATTAGATAGATAGATAGATAGATAATCATTTATAAATAACTTAAACATTTATAAAATTGGTCTGTGTCAAAGACGATAAAATTATACCGACCATAAAAATAATAAAACCGTTTATAAAAATTGATATGTACTCAAATATAATGAAATTATAGCGACAACATATTATTTTCTCTCATCGGGACTCAAAAACAAAATAATCATTTATAAAAATTAAATACATTTATGAAAAAATAATTATACCGACATGTAATGTCTCCCGTCACGACTTAAAAATAAAATAATAATTTATAAATAATTTTAAAAAATATAAAAAAAATGTTAATAAAAAATAAAATTAAAATTATACTGACAACATGTAATGTTTCTCCCGTCGAGACTTAATAATTTCGTTCTCATCGACAACAATGTACTTAAGTAGTGTTTTCCTGTCGGAACTCAAAAACAAAATAATCATTTATAAAAAAGTAATTATACCGACATGTAATGTCTCCCGTCACGACTCAAAAGCAAAATAATAATTTATAAATAATTTTAAAAAATATAAAAAAAATGTTAATAAAAAAATAAAATTAAAATTATACCGACAACATGTAATGTTTCTCCTGTTGAGACTTAATAATTCGTTCCCATCGACAACATTGTACTTAAGTAATGTTTTCCCGTCGGAACTCAAAAACAAAATAATCATTTATAAAAATTAAATACATTTATAAAAAAATAATTATACCGACATGTATCCAGTCATGACTCAAAAGCAAAATAATAATTTATAAATAATTTTAAAAAATATGAAAAAATGTTAATAAAAAAATAGAATTAAAATTATACCGACAACATGTAATGTTTCTCCCGTCGAGACTCAATAATTTCGTTCCCTCATCAAAGTCAAAGAAATTTTACCGAATCAACAACATATTTTTTGTCACGAATCAACAACAAAATAATTATACTGACATGTAATGTCTCCCGTCACGACTCAAAAGCCAAATAATTATTTATCAATAACTTAAAATAATATAAAAAAATTTAATAAAAAATGAAATTGAAAAATGTTAATAAAAAAAGAAAGAGAGAAAGAGAAGAAGAAAAAAGAAAAAATGAGAGAGAGAGAGAGGAATCAGGAAAAGAAAAGTAAAAGAGAGAGAAGAATGAGAGTGAGAGAGAAAAAGAGAAGAAAAAAAAAGGAATCAGATGCACAGCATCATCCGAGAGAGAGAAAAGAGAGTAAGAGAAGAAAAAGAAAGAGACAGAGAGAGAAAAACAATAAAAAGTGGGTAGGTAAAATAATTTTTTATGTGAATGTAATTTTTGTTTTTATTGATTTATATTTAGAATGACATTTTTGTCCCAAAAAGTATAGGTATTATTTATATAAGATGTCTAATTTTGTCATTCCGCTGGTAGTTTCTTTTCTTATCTTTATAGTAGATAGATAGTAGATGGAAGAAAATAGGTAGGAGACAACAATAGAGGATGAGTTCCGAATTGGAAAGATCAACATTGCTGCCCTAATTTTAAAACCCCATTAGTATCAATTTAGTCCCTATAATTTGCTTTTAATGAGACAGATGATGTGGCGCATACGTGGACAATGACATGTGTGCCACATGGACATTTAACGTGACATATCACCGTGTATAACGGCGTCAACTAACAGAGACCAAACGAGGGACCTAACTGATTAACGTTGTGAAATGTCAGGGACTATTTTGGAATATTTATTAAGTGAGGGACTAAGTTGATACGATTGACAAATTTTAGGGACCAAATTGGGTATTACCCTTTTTTTTATGTATATAAACGTAAAAGGAGACATAGGCTTAGAACTAAGTAAGTTATTAGCATACTAAAAACAAAGAGGGCTTTGATTTCTGCACCTCCCATCTTTAATGTTTCCCACCTCCCATAGTTTGAAAAATCCATCTTTAATTTTCCCACCTCCCATAGTTTGAAAAATCCAATTTTACCCTTGCCCTAAAATACAGATATTTAACCTGTGTTTTTCACGTTCCTCACCTCCCTCACATCTCACCCTTTCAAACCTCACCTCTCCTACATCTCTCCCTCCCTCTCTCAATCTCTCTCGCCCTAAGATACAAATATTTGTGCTACTCTCTCCTTGTTTACTTGATTGAATGCATTTTATCTCCAAGCTGAGATGCGTTCGCGTCTCTTTTTTTCCTGAGATCTCTGGTTTTCCGGATTCTTATTTCCAGAATTTTTCGGATATAAGAATCCAGTAGTTCAATTATTCCCGATAATTAGAATCTGGAATTTACCGAATTTAAGAATCCGGATTTTATGTATGGCTAAATTTTTGCATGTCTTTTCCTGTGCAGTTTCAATGGACTTTCCACCACCGACACAGACAACCATGACTTCTGTTCTTGTTGTTGTGTATTCCGGTGATCGAATTAAAAGAGGTGACAACGGTGTCACATTTGAGTGCAAAAGTCCAAAATCTTTTAGGATAAACAGAGGCATCACCCTTAATGCCTTAAAGAAAAACGTTAGTGACATAGTGGTTCGGCCAGGAGACGACTGAAGGGTGTGTCATATCCATTATCGATACCCTATTTCTTGGGAACACGGGCGTGCTGAATATGATGTTCTGAAACTTGAAGATAACAGTGACGTGGAGACGATGTTCACTGTCTTTTCACAGTATGCTAGACTCGAGCCGATCAAGTTATACGCGGATCTACGGAGAAGTATTGACCAAATTATCTCCGCCTGCAGGAAACCAACATCTGTGGACGAAATAATCGCCATGTGCACTGATCCAGAAACGTCAAGCGTCACTAGTTTGACACAGCCGTGATGTATTTTATTGTTGTTGGTGTATTTTGCGTTGTCATTGTATTCAGCCAAACATTTAAGTTGTTGTATTTTCCATTGTTATCCAATTTTGCCTTGTTTTTCAGTTATTGTATTTTGCGTTATTATTGAATGTCACCTTGTTTTTCAATTGTCGTATTTTGCGTTGTCATTGAAATTACCTTGTGCTTTGTTACGAATAACATAAAATTTGTGAACAAATAAAATAAATATATCTCAAAATACAAATACAAACATATGTCTGATCAAAATACATATGAAAACACTGAATGAGTGCTACCCTTCATGCCTACGCCTGACCCGTCGCCATGCATATGTCTAAAGGCCAGGGGGCGTGCTAATCTCTGGAGCTCTAGCATCAACTCCCAACCATCAATGTCGGGTTGGATGTGTAAGCGTTTGTCCATCACTGTCTGTGCAATCTCATCCACCCTAGCCAATCTAGCACCCTACGACAACAAAAAAAGATATTATTTTCTAATTGACAGTTGTTTAAGATATAAATAAATAAGACTTATGACTATAACATACCTCTGGCAATGGTGGTGTTAATGGTGGTGATGATCTTGGAACTGGTACATGATCAGGATAAATGTATGAATGTGAGATACGTCGGAACCAGTCCATGTATCCAGGCTCCACGTCCGGAGATCCAGGCTCCACCCGAGGACCAACAGCAATGACGTGCTGATCAAAATGAAGCCACCTCTCGTCCATCTCTTCTGGACTAACCGACTATCGTCTAATGTCCTAGGGATCATCGGGTATGCGCTGCACATGTCCAAGCTGTCGCAATGCCCTGTCTGGCAGGTATGGATACATCAGAGGCCCGAGCTAGATGAAGCCTCTGAATAAAGATATAGGGTAGAACTCCTGCGCCTACCTATGACATACATACGGGTCCCAAGTAACATCGCCTATAGTCAGCCTATCCAGGGCCCGCGATATGGCCTCACAAGTCCTACGCCTCTTACCACTTCCCAATGAGAGGCACGTGGTAGTGTTTCCTGGTACAAAGGATCGACATGTCTGGATCCGAAGTCCTCTATCTGGAAGTGCTCGTAAATCCAGGCCTGCATGAAAAATTAAAAATTCAGATACTTTTAAATTGGCGCTTTACAAGTATAAGAAAAATTATTTAATACAACAACATTCGTACCTGTAATAGGGTCGCAAAACTTGCCACATGTTTCATCTTAAACCTGCTCGCATCATTCAGCTGGTCGTACAAATGTGTAGGGGCCATGACACCCCATGCATAGGTATGGGCACGACTCAAGTCCCTAAACATGTGCAGATATCCTATATGCGTCAAGGACCCACTCTTCTCGGCGAACAGAGTGGTGCCGACAAGGTGCAATAGGTAAGTCTTAGCTTCCATGTCCCATTTTCCATCTCTGCAACACCTCATGTATACCACATTGTGCAGCCACTCCAGTCGAACATAAATACCTATGTTCCTCTCAATCTCAGCATCCGCATCAGGTCTAAGGATGACTAACAGCTCTGTCAACAAAGCAGCAGTTGTCTGCCTATCCAGCTGTGCCATGGTGTAGAACGTCTCCATCACTGGAATATGGATCAGCTGTGAGACGTCATCCAGAGTGACCATTATCTCACCGATCGACAGGTGGAAGCTGGAAGTGATTGAATGCCATCGGTCCACAAAAGCAGTGATAAGTCCCTTGTCGATCACCTTGTAGCAAACCCGCCTGAGTGGATCAAGCTTCGACTCCCTTAAAAGAACTTCAATCTCTGCACGAGGGCCAAAAGCAGATACACTAGTGTCGTGACTGATGACCCTCACCTCTCCTTGCAATTAACATCAAAACAGTATAAGTCAATTACATTTATAAATAAATCAAAATAATGTTTAAAAAAAATAGTGTTCCTTACGTCGTACTCAACCCACAACTGTGCGGCCACGTGTTCTCGTCCATAACTGATGAGAATTGATATGTCGTATGGGCCGTTAGGGAATGACTCCGGGTCCTGATCCGCGGCCCCATGTTGTGCGTGATCCTCATGGGCAATCTCATGAACTAGGGCCCCCTGATCCTGATGTACCGGCTCCTGTATCGGCTCCACTACCGGCTCAAGTATCGGCTCCTGTACCAGCCCCTGATATGCGTGCTCCTACTGAGCGGCCTAGACGTCACCTACAGCCTCAGACACACCATGTTGAACCCGGCGTTGCTTGTCATGCTGCTTGCGTGCCGACATATAGGTCTCCTTCGGTCTTCAACACTAGCTGATATCCGACCACCCCTAGCGGCTGCACCCCTCGTACATGCCATAATTCTGTAAAATAAATTGATAAAATTAATATTAATATGGTTATTATTATATTATTTATAAATAAAAAATTAATTAATTAATTTTTTCAGTTTAACAAACTTCCAGATTCTTGAATCCGAATCCATCTGGAAACAAGATTCCGGATGAACAAAATGTATTTCATCAGTTTTGTACGTCCAGATTCTTGAATCCGGATCAATAGAAACAAAAATCCGGAGGAACAAAATGAATTAATTTAGAATCAAACGTCCGGATTCTTGTTTACGGATTGATCCGGATTCAAGAATCCGGAAGTTTGAATCTGATTTAATTTATTTTGTTCCTCCGGGTTCTTGTTTCCGGTTTGATCCGGATTCAAGAATCCGGTATACCAGAGAACGCAGGAAAAAAATAAGAGACAGGTGTCGTACCCTAATTTTGTACGACCTCTTTCTTTTAATTTATTTTTGCTTATTAAAATTGGTAGTAGTAATATTAAATAAATAAATAAATAAAATAATATTTTTGGTCTCATAGAATGAATAAAGAAAATAAAAAAAAAGGCAAAAGAAAGAAATAGAAAAAATAAGGCAAAAGATTCTCTTCCATCCCTTTCATTTTCAGAAAGCATATTTTGGAGAATCAATCAAATCTCCCTTTCTTAATCTCAAACCAAATCACACCAAAATCCCCCTTTTTTTGATAATATGTCTCAGATTTATGGAGATTCGGTTGAGAGGAAAACATGGACATCCAGAACCAAATCAGGGAGTGATTCTATTCTTTTTTTTTCATTTATTTCCTTTTATTCCCAGTTTATTTGGATCCTGATCTTTCTTTGTTTCTGTAACAGATTCGAAGAATGCTATAAAAAGTCACTGTCAAGAAGAGGAGAGAAAAAGGAGGCGAACGAGTAGAGTTTTTGGGATGCAGAAAGAGTCACCAAGAGAGGCGTTACGGAAAAAAGAAGTTGATTTTTGAATCGAGGAAGAGCAGAAGCGAGGAAACAAGGCATTTCTTGAGATATTTGTGAGGCCACAAAGAAAAACAAACACTCTTAGTTTTAGGTAGATTTAATTTTTGCTACTTCATAAATTTACGGGTCTAGGAGTTGTTCTTGAGTTTCATCTCCTTCTCTTATTTCTTTTTCTTTTTGATCTGTAATATGCAATTCAGATTATTAGCCTCAATCTATTCTATTATATTTCTGAGCTTGCTTTATTTTTATTAACTTTTTATTTTTATTTATCTTTCTATTTGGATCGTGTTTATTTGTTCTTCTTGAGTTTTTTTTATTTATCTTCTCATTTTACATCATGTGAGGCTTGAAGCTAGTGTTAGGGTTTGGCCTCCCAATGGGGCCAAACCTTGTAGGGACCGAATTGCAAATTTCCCATTAAGAGGGGCATCAAAGCGAAAAAGGAAAGTTTCTACCTTTTTTCATTTATATGTTTTTTCTTTAATAAGTTAACATAATCGAAATCATGTTTATTTTCTTTTCCAAAGTTTCCTTTTTTTCATTTCTGTGTTATTTTCAAAAAAGGGATGAAGTAATAATATTAAAAAAAGAATTTTTTTGGATTCTAACAAAAATAATAATAAAGCTTTCTTTTTGAAACGAATTACTTTCCTTTTTTAAATAAATTAGTTTTTAGGCACTATTGCTAATAAAACCAAGAAGGGAATCAATTTTAGGCAAACATTTTTTTCGAATAATTAAAGGTACCATTTTTATGGGCGTTTTAGGGGTGTAAATACATTCCCTATATGTAACCAACTACCGGGCTCAAAATCTGGTTCAAAAGACCTTTTTCTTCAAATTAATTCAAAAATAGGTTTTCCAATGTTTTCCTAAAATTAAATATTGGTGGCGGCTCCATTTAATTTTTAGGGTGGTTGTCACAGCTGGCGACTCCACTGGGGACTTTAGAGAGTTAGACCTTTTGATTGTTTGAATTGTTTGTTTGCCTTACAATGTGAATTGTTTCCTTTTCTTTTTATTTATTTATTTATTACTATTATTTTTTTATTTTTTCAATTTTTTTATTTTTATCTTATCTTATTTGTTTTTATCTTTGTTTAGTTTATTTATTTTATTGTGATTATATGTATATTGAACATTAGGATAGTTACCATGTATATATTGCTTTATTTATTTTTAGTGGGTAGTTTTAAGTTTGCTCCTTCACACTCACTTTATACACTTTATTTACACACACTATGAGTGGGTGCCCTATACCTAGACCCGAGTGAACCTTAAGTTAGGAGAGGTTGTGTAATGGGTGCTCTGCTGGGTCACGGCAGTGGGTTCCTATAAGCCTCACCAAAGTTTAGCTCCATTTGAGAAAAATCATCAGCGCAATAATATACTTATTATTGGTGGTAACATTTTCAATGGGACCCTTGGCTCTAGGGACCTTTTAGATTAGTATCTTGAATCCACCCAATGGAAAGACACTTAATATAATCCCTAGATCCTTTTTAGGAATTATCAGCCCATATCACAAAAGGAGCATACCTTATCCCATTTTCCACGTGACAAAAGTCGTATGACCTAAAATCTTAGGAAATACCGGCCTACATCACAAGGGGCACACTCTGCCCGTTTTTTCCTTCATCCATTTATTTTTCATTCACATTTCAAAAATTGTGAAAGATAATAAATGATATTTTTCTCTAAAAAATATTATTTGTTATTCTTTTTTGCAAAAAAAAAGCACAGTTTCAAAAAAATATTTTCCCTTCTCATTCTTTTTTCCTCTAAAAAATAAATTTTCGAAAAAAAAAGCATTTTCTCTCTTTTTTTTTAGCGACATTTCTCATTATCATTGCATTCATTTTATTTTTATAGAAAAAAATAAATAAATAAAAATGTTTCTCCTTTCTCCATCATATTCTTTTGCATGAAATGTACATGAAAAAAAAAACATCCATGACGTGCATAATCATGACATCTTCATAATATAACTCATTTTTTTCCCTCCACAGAAAATAGATACGCATATGCTTTCCCTGCATCCTCTGGGACTGAGGCAATCTAGACTCATGGACTTGTTGGGCAGGAATCGATGGCGATGAGAGAAGAACTCGACCAAATCGAGGTAAGATGGACAAGATATTGGACTCTTTACGGAACTTGGGTGCAAAATTGACCATTGATGAGAACCATTCCACCAGCACTAATGAGTATCAAGAGGCTCCCAATGGCCCATCAGGAGACCCCCTAGATCAGGAGAGACTCCAAATTGTGGAAGATAGGCTGAAAGCAATTAAAGGGGCAAAGCAGATTGGGTTCAAAGCTTGAGCATGTTTGGTCTGGGCGTGGTAATTCCTCCAAAATTCAAAGTTCTGAGTTAATCAAGTATGAAGGTTTAACTTGTCAAAAGCCACCTTATCATATCTTCTTAGGAAGATGGCCTCTTGCTCCGGTAATGATAAGCTCCTAATCCATTTCTTCCAAGAGAGTCTTACCGAGGCATCCCTACTTATTTGGTATATGCAGTTAAATGAGCGGGGCAAAATCAACTCATGGAGCCGGACTTGGCTAATACTCATCAAGCAGTATAGATCTGACTTGGATATGGCTCCCACATTGCTCCCAGTTGCAAGCCATGATAAAAAGGGGCAATGAAAGTTTCAAAGAGTATGCCCAAAGATGGAGAAGCGTTGCAGCCCAAGTGGAACCTTCACTGTCAGAGAAGGAGATGATTACCACATTTATTGACACTCTCCAATCACCTTTCTATGATATGATGATGGGAAATATCTGTTCAAGCTTTTCAGACCTAATCATTGTCAGGGAAAGAGTGGAAGCGGGGATAATAAGCGGAAGAATTGCCAACCTCGATATTCAAAAACCATCGTGCAGTATGAGCCAAGAGATGGAAGAAGATACAAACGCTGCTCATCACAACATGCCAAGATGGTGCAGTGGGTCATTCAATTGAGAATTGCTGAGACTTTGAAATACAAAGTGCAAGATCTGACCAACGCCAAGTGGTTGGACTTCAAGAAAGATAACTCTGTTTACTTTTTATGCTTTGCTCGAGCGAGGCATATCTTGTAAAGGGCTCATTATGTTCTCATCTTTTCAGTTCATCAATAAAATTGCAATTTGAATTTTTTTCAATTTAGCTCATAGAATAATGGTAAAGCAAATGCACAAATTATCAAAAGTTAAGTTTTGTCAAGATGTGAGCAATGAGATTTTGTGATAAAGTTTGGCCCTTTTTCTCTATCCAAATACTTATCCCTTGCTACCCCTTTTGAGCCTAAAACGAAATTTTCTTTCAAATACCCTGAATAAGGATCGTCCATACAATGAAAAATAGCAAAAGTCTCCAATCAACTTTGTCTTTTCAGAAAAAAAATAAAAAAGAGCAAAGTAAGCAATAAGGTATCAAAGACAATTCAAAGAAATGTCAAAAACGTGTCAAAGACACCTGCAAAGATCAAAAAGGAAACCGCAAAAGCGAAACAAATGTGCTAGCAACCAATGAAGTGCATCTTTAGACTAAAGATCCTTATTTCCATAAACCCTTAAACACTTTTTTGGGCCTGAAATATCCTTTCTTTCATAACCCTTAACCCCTGGCTACGTTACAACCCTAATAAAGTCCATTCTAATCAAAGTCAAATTGCTCATATTTTCCTAAAACTTGATTTTTGAAAGAGGAGATCCATATAAACTCCTCAGTGCAGTTGCTTTACCTAAAAAAAAAGAATATAAAATAAAATGCTCGCTAAGTGGCTTAGAAAAGCGGTGGTCTAGGCGAAGTTAGAAGCGACCAGGTTGAAAACTTCGCAAGCGGCCTAAGCGAGTGGTCAAATTCACAAACATGTCAGCGGATTGTACTTCTTGGACCTAAACATAAACCCGAAGCTAGGGGCAAAAAGCTAGGTTCATCATCTACAAGCTTCACATTCATCGGTTTGAACTCATAAGGTGATCATCTCTCAACATAGATCCTTCCTCACATGGCTGGACGAAGACCAAAGGGACACCGAAAAGTCTCTATGGATCAAAGTTGTCAATCTAATCATCCCAAGGACATTCAAATCATGAAGCTAAAAATTTTAGGATCCATAAAATGATCTATCAAAGGGCAAATATGCAAACCTGATGCAGTACAAAGCCAACCATTCGGGCCAGCAATCCGAAAGAAAGTTGTCATCCCACGAGTCTAGGGGCAGCTTCCTCAAAAGGAATTCAGGGAAATCAAAAAAAAATCTTTCTAAGCAAAATAATGTTCATGCATGGCATATCATTCATTACACTTTGCATGATCATTAATACTTTTGGGTCCCCGATTCAAAATCATTTCTCTAAAAACAAAACAACATTCGTGCATCGCATATCATTCATTGCATCTGGCGTGATCATAAATACTTCTGGGCCTCAGACCCACCTTCAAAATCATTTCTCTAAAAAAATAAAAATTTCATTTCATGCTGGCATACCATTCATTGCATCCTGCATGACTATCAAAGTTTTTGGGTCCATTGACCCACCCTCTTAAATATTACATACAATTGGTCTGTTGTTACTCAGTAAGAACTAGTACTCAGCCTACTCAATCTATTAGCATGAGTTAGGACACATCTACACCTTCTTTGGGAATCGACCCATCATCTTGGGAATCGACCCAGCCTTTGTCGGGAACTGACCGCGTCTCGAATCTTCCTCAATTATGGAAATCGATCCGCACCTTTTAACAAGAGTTAGAATCGGCCTACACCTTGTCAGAATCGACGAAGCTGTTTGAGTGACAAACAAGCTCATACAACTGGGCGTTCTGCAATAGGAAAACCAGTCCATACTTTAGCAAAGTTAGGATTCGACCTACATCTTTGCGAGAATCGACCGAACCCATATTGGTGACGAGGCTCGTATCTCGGACCTTACTTAAATAGGGTAATCGTGCCTTTGTGAGAGTTAAGAACCTGACTTACCCTTGTTTGGGAATCGACCCAGGCCTGTGTCGAGTGTGAAGAAGCTCGCACCTAAACTTTCTCTAAGTAGGAAGTAATCAATACCAAAGATGTGAGGGTTAGGAATCAGACCTATGCCTTCTGAGAATTCACTAGGAATCAAACCTAGAATCTCTCATCAATTTTGTAAGAGTTAGGAACCAAACCTATGTCTTCTTGAAATTCACTAGGAATCGAACCTAGAATCTCTCACCAATTTTGTAAGAGTTAGGAACTAAACCTATGCCTTACCGGGAATTCACTAGGAATCAGACCTAGAATCCCAAAGCAAAGTCGGGAGCCAATCTCGCATCCCCAAACAATTTCGTTCTAGACAAAATTAGAGTCTTTTATCCTTAATTACCTTTTACAATGAATGCACGAAGACATTCGAGTAAAATGTAATTAAGGAGGGGCAGCTGTCGTACCCTAATTTTGTCCGGCCTATTTCTTTTAATTTATTTTTGTTTATTAAAATTGGTAGTAGTAATATTAAATAAATAAATAAATAAATAAAATAATATTTTTGGTCTCATAGAATGAATAAAGAAAATAAAAAAATAAGGCAAAAGAAAGAAATAGAAAAAATAAGGCAAAAGATCCTCTTCCATCCCTTTCATTTTCAGAAAGCATATTTTGGAGAATCAATCAAATCTCCCTTTCTTAATCTCAAACCAAATCACACCAAAATCCCCCTTTTTTGATAATATGTCTGATTTATGGAGATTCGGTTGAGAGGAAAACATGGACATCGAGAACCAAATCGGGGAGTGATTCTATTCTTTTTTTTTCATTTATTTCCTTTTATTCAGTTTTATTTGGATCTGATCTTTCTTTGTTTAATATGCAGTTCGAAGAATGCTATAAAAGCCTCTCAAGAGGAGAAAAGAGGAACAAGCGGATGAGAGTTTTTGGGATCTGAAAAGAGTCACCAAGAGGCGTTACGGAAAAAAAGGGAAGTTGATTTTGAATCTAAGGAAAACGAAGCGAGGCAGCCATTCTTGAGATATTTATGAGGCCACAAAGAAAAAACAAACACTCTTAGTTTTAGGTAGATTTAATTTTTTGCTACTGCAGTAAATTTACGGGTCCCAGAGTTGTTATTGTGAGTTTCATCTCCTTTTCTTATTTCTTTTTATTTTTGATCTGTATTGCAATTGATTATTAGCCTATAATCTATTCTATTATATTTCTGAAGCTTGCTTTATTTTTTATTAACTTTTTTATTTATCTTTCTATTTGGATCGTGTTTATTTGTTGCTGCTGAGTTTTTTATTTATTTATCTTCTCATTTTACATCATGTGAGGCTTGAAGCTAGTGTTAGGGTTTGGCCTCCCAATGGGGCCAAACCTTGTAGGGACCGAATTGCAAATTTTCCATTAAGAGGGGCATCAAAGCGAAAAAGGAAAGTTTCTACCTTTTTTCATGTATATGTTTTTTTCTTTAATAAGTTAACATAATCGAAATCATGTTTATTTTCTTTTCCAAAGTTTCCTTTTTTTCATTTATGTGTTATTTTTAAAAAAGAGATGAAGTAATAATATTAAAAAAGGATTTTTTTTGGATTCTAACAAAAATAATAATAAAGCTTTCTTTTTTAAACGAATTACTTTCCTTTTTTAAATAAATTAGTTTTTAGGCACTATTGCTAATAAAACCAAGAAGGGAATCAATTTTAGGCAAACATTTTTTTCGAATAATTAAAGGTACCATTTTTATGGGCGTTTTAGGGGTGTAAATACATTCCCTATGTGTAACCAACTCCCGGGCTCAAAATCTGGTTCAAAAGACCTTTTTCTTCAAAATAATTCAAAAATAGGTTTTCCAATGTTTTCCTAAAATTAAATATTGGTGGCGGCTCCATTTAATTTTTAGGGTGGTTGTCACAAAAGGGAAGAAGATTACCTTGAAGACGAAGTGGAGAGACGAAGTGGAAAGACATTCCAGAGAGGGAGAGAGGCGTTCGAGAGAGGAAGGTGAGGAAGAGAGACGCCGCAAAGAGGGAGAGAGACAAAGTGAGAGGGAGGTGATTGAGAATTGAGAGGGAGGTGAGGTTCGAGAGACTAAGGGAGGTGAGGAAATGAGAAAGGAGGAAGGGGGGTTAAGGGATTTCAGAGGGATATTTGGTCTTTTCATTGGCTGGAGGATGTGGTAAAATTAAAGATGGGAGGTGGCAAAATCATGGGCCAAACAAAGATGGGGGGATACAACTACCCACTATACAATCAGCCTCAAAGAATAACAAAAACCAAAAGAAAAATAAAATTACTTTGTGCTTTTTATCATTTCAATGTTTGCTATGCCACAAATTTTTGGGAACCAAAAAATATCAAATAAATTTCCAATACAAATGAAAATTCTGAATTCAACTAATCAAAAGTAAATAATAGAATTACATAGAAGTTTGAAGTAATTCAAACCTAAAAATCAAAATAATAAAAGATTTTGTGAAATACATTTGTATATTAATTACATGTTTTTTGGTGAACCTGGGGAATCTCCTGGTCAGGAAGCCGTGAACTGATCCCTCAAGGTACTGAACCCCATTTAAAGGGTTGAAATCTCCTAAAGATGTTCTTCCATACATACGTCATTTGCATCGAACCGCGAATCGTGTCACACAATGTTGGTTATATTAACACTTTATTTGGTTTCAAAAAGAAAGTGAAAGGAATGAAAGTAAAATGAAAGAAAGTAGAAAAAAGAAGGAGAATAGAAAATGAAATTATTTTTTAGATATTTGACAGGTGAGAAAGTGAAATGAAAGAAAAATAATTTTTTTCTCTTCCCTTGCTTTTTCTGGTAGGGAAAAAGTTTGACAAATGCTACCCGCACCCCCTTGATTGCTAGTTCCCCCCCGAAAAGTTGCCACATAACACTTGGACAATTATACCCTTCATGTTAAAAATGAATTTTTTTCTCTCTCTAACATCATTCCACCATTTTCATTTGTTCTTTCCACCATTTTCTCAGCCCAAGCTCTGTTCCTAGTTTTTTTTTTGCACTCTTTTTTCTGCTTTTTTGATGTGTACATGAATTAAAATCACGTACATACACGTAAATTAAATTCACGTACGCACACACATATTTAATTCACGTAGTGTTACAATTTTTGTGACACTATATGAATTCAATTTATGTAAATTATGAGTTCACATAGTAGTTTCTAAATTTTGATACTAACGTCAATTACTGGTTTAATTATTATGCAGGTCTCTAAACTATTTAAAAATTTCTAAGTAGGTCCCTGAACTAAAAAAATTGTAATTGGATCTCTTTTAAGGACCTAATTATTTAAAAGTTTAGGGACGTAACAAAAAAAAATTTAAAACATTTTAACATGCAGGGACC
The DNA here is from genome assembly GCA_037113605.1 of Calophaca sinica. Lineage (NCBI taxonomy): Eukaryota > Viridiplantae > Streptophyta > Magnoliopsida > Fabales > Fabaceae > Calophaca > Calophaca sinica. Next base: position 17,816,750 of record CM073737.1, read on the forward strand.
TAATTACAAAATGTTGTAAGTCCAGGGACCCAATTGTAAAAAAATTCTGTTACGTGAACTTAATTCATATAACTGTACGTGATTTCAGTTCACGTAGTTAAATTCTTTTTGATAAAATTAAAATAAATTTTTTTTTGTTACGTGAACTTAATTCACGTAACAGTACGGGATTTAAGTTCATGTCACAAGCGTGAACTTAATTCACGTACTGTTACATGAATTAAACTCACGAAGTTAAAATTTTTTTGTTAAAATTAAAATAAAATCTCTAATTACGTGAACTTAATTCACGTAACTATACGTGATTTCAGTTCACGTAACCTACGTGAATTTAAGCCACGTACAATTTCGTGAATTAAGTTCCCGTAATTAAAAAAAATTGGTTGTTGGAATTAAGTTCACGTAATAGTCATGATTTCAGAAAAAAACGAAGCATGAAATCGAAACGAAAACACAGAGGTCAAATTGAAGAATGTGTTTGACAGTGGCGTTGTCGCTGTTGGTGGCTGCGTTTGGGGGTGGGGCTGTCGCTGTTGGTGGCTATGTTTGGGGTGGTTCCGTACGCTGTTGGTGGCAAGCTTGGGGGTGGGGGTGTTGCTGTTGGTGGCTACGTTTTGGGGTGGGGGTGTCGCTATTGGTGTCGTTGTTGGTGTCGAAGGTGACGCTGAGAGAAGATTGAGAAAGAGTGGTAGATTTGTACCCAAAAAAAGAGAGTGGTATATTTGGAAAATTTGAAATAAGGGTGAGGGTATTTTAGTCTTTTTATCCTGGCAGAGGGTGGGACTAGTCCATTGGGGGGTGCTGGTAGGAAAAGCCAAAAAGTTTAGGTAAGTTTGATCCCGATGGTTCACAGGGTCAGGAAAGGCCACACAGCTCAAAGAATATTTATATAGATGCTTATATATTATTCGTCAACGAGGTCCTCACATTGGCAGTGTGATTCGAACTCACATCTTTATGGGATATGAGTCCAACCTTCATTAACTTTTATTCCCTTGCTTGTCCATGGGGTGTCAGCTCAGTGGTAAGAGCTTGGCCTTGTAACTCTAAGGGACAGGGTTCTAATCCTCTCGGGGACAGTTGTAATATGGCCATTAGTGTCACTGCTTTAATAAAAATATCCCTTTCCCTACTCCCCTTTAAAAAAAAAAGAATAAAGTGAGAGAAAAGAAAAAATATTTGAAAAAGGATTTAATTTATATGCATCGATATTGTAAATATTTTTTATATTGTCAACCAATCATAAATTGCCACATCATTAAAAAAATTTGACTTCAATAACAATTACCTCAAAAATCACACATATGATGGTTTGTGATTGGTTGACGGTGTAAAACTTTTTAGACTGACGATGCATGAAAATTAAACTCTTTGAAAAATGACATGAATACTCTAAATAAAATTGAAATGTGATAAAGACAACAAAAATATATAACATGTTGTTTTCTTGTCAAATTTGTTACATTCCTTTCTGACTAGGCACAACATGTAGTGTGCACCAGCACATCCAAGTACTTTGAAGTAGGATCGCGCTTGGGTGCAATTGGTGACTGCGTGCAGTCACGCGACGTCGGCCGTTCGATCGAGATCGGACAGCCAACGCGCGTGGTCACCGACTGCACCAAATCCAAATCCCTTTGAAGTAGCTTACTAATAGCTTTGTGCCCTATAGTTTGTTGTATAGTGAAATTAACCTAAGCCTACCTTAAAATAGCTAGTTGAGGACATAAACAGTCGTTTTCATGCACTCCACCCTAAATCATAGTGGTAGCATGCAACATGCTTCTACACGTACGCCATTGCCAAAAATTTTTTTTTTCGAAACTCTATTTTGTTGCAAAGTTTTTGGGCATGTTAATTATCATCATATGCCATACTTCGGTAATTTTTTTTTCCTCTTTCTTTTTAAAGGGGATCAATAGTGGTTTCTTATTCCCCCCTATATGACTTGAACCCATGTCCCTTTGGGTGTACGTAAAGCGTCTTACCAACTGAGCTACACTTTGCTGTCATACTTATGTAAATATTTGATAACACCACTATTTCATCATTTTTATAAGGATATTAGAATGTGATTTGAATAATTATTGAATATTATCAATTGAAATTCACTCTCTTTTAATCTAAATTGTGCAGAAATGGAAAATTAGGCAATATGGTGGTCAAATACAAATTTGGGCTTGAAATAGGCCCAGAATGCTAAACACGACCTTCGCATAATATAATGAAGCATTTCATGCTTACCTGAAGCAGCAATTAGCCACGAGCGGGCCTCACGCGCGTCCATGCGCTCTCCGAATAGCTAGTTGGTATTTTAATCATATCTGGAGCTGTAGTTATCGGATTAAGGCGTTCTTGGTGGCGTTCGAAAGCTAAGAGAATTTCTTACAACTTTGTCACAAATTGGATGGACTCTAACATGAAGCACGACCTCTTCATCATGGAGCACGGGCGTGCTTAACAAAAAATATCAGAAAATCATGTCGACAAGGCCGGTGACGCGTAAACAGGCTGTAAAGGGAGCACGACCTTAGAGCACGGTCGTGCCGGTGCCGTGCTGAACCCATTCTTTTGCCTATAAAAGGAACACTCAGCAGAACGTTTCAAGTCCCACAGGATTGATTCTCTCTCAATTCTCTTATTCTCTTGTAATCTTCTAATCTTATTTTGTCGTTTTCTTATATTATGTTGTGTAACTAATCCCGTCACTGAGGTGATGGGGGATCTTTTACTTTATCTGTGATATCTTTATGATTTATAACACAAGTGTTTAAATCCTTTTGATTAAATTATTTCTGGTAATCTTACTTTAATAAGGATTGACCATTCTTTACATAGTTATTAATTGTTTGGTAATCATACCTTGAATTAATTAACAGAAATCTAGGATTAATTGAACATGTGTATTCTGCCGGATCAAAGATTATATGTTCGTTTCCAGTCAGTCATTGAATTGATAAATCTATTGATGCTTTATGCTCTTTCTATTTACTTCTTTGAATGATCAAACAAAGTAATAAATTAGGAGGAAGACTGTTATCATTGCATGATCATTGGGTGTTAATAGCTTTTGAATAGATGATTGGTAATCAGTAAGAATTGTTATTCATGTTATAAATTAATCAAATACACAGATATAAGTATTAGTGAACTCATTACCTTAGTGCTTTTATTATCTAATTCATTTTTTAAATATTTTATAATTTATTTTCTACTTATTTTTATGCACTATTTGTTTAAGTTCACTCGAACCATTTGTCTAAATAACAAATTGATCTAAGTAGAACAGTAATCATTTCAATTCCTTGTGGAAACGATAATCTTTTATACTGTAACTTGACAAGATCGTATACTTGCGATTTTGACCGAACAATATTGAGTGAACCTTTTTTATGTGTATTTTTCCCCATTGTTGGTACACAAACACGAAATTTTGCACCTTATTTTCTTTTTCAATCTTCTTCTTGAACTTCATTAGATCTTTTGATATAATTCCTTCACAAACTCTGCTCATATGTACCTTCAGAAATCATTGATAAATATGATGGTGTAAATGATTTTAAAAATTGTTTTACTAGTCCAAATACACACACACACACATATGAGTGCACTGGCTCCAATGCAAACACGACTCTATATCATGCATGTAACAAAGGGAGTAGGAGACATAACTAAATCACTGCATTAAGGGGTGAAAATGGGTGGATAGAGGAGGCTGCAAGAATTAGAGTGGAAGCGACCAATTATTTTCAAAATATCTTTAAGGAACCAATTCCATGAAGACCAAAACTGGATGGGATCCCTGTTCAGAAACTCATAGATGCAGATAACCTTCTCCTCACGTCTCGAGTTCATGTAGAAGAGATGAAGACATCAATGTGGGGTTGTGATGGCGACAAAAGACCCGAGCTGGATGGGTACAAATTTAGATTCCTAAAATAGTGCTGGAAAACCATAAATATTGAGGTATGTGAAGATGTCCAAGAATTATTTCATTATGGTAAATTGCCTAGGAGTACATCATCTTCTTTCATTGCATTAATTCGAAAGAGGGATCACCTACACTCCATGTCTGATTATGGGTTTATTTCTCTTATTGGGTGCATTCACAAGATTATATCTAACATATGAATTAGCTGCTAGAGTTAAACTGATGTTAAGCAAGGTTATATCTAAGTGTCAATCTGCTTTCTTAGTCGGTAGACAAATTTTAGATGGTGTCGTAGTCATAAACGAAATTGTTGATGTGGCAAAAAAGGGAAAAAGGACTGCATGATTTTATAAGCAGACTTAGAAAAGGCATTTGATTCGTCTAACTGGGAGTTTTTAGACTACATGATGAATAGACTGGGATTTTATAAAAAATGGAGGGATTGGATCAAAGGGAGTATTTTTACTGGTCAGTAATCAATTTCGATTAATGGATCTCCAACAGTGGAGATTCAAAAGGACTCAGACAAGGAGACCCATTGGCCCCATTTCTGTTTTTTAATAGTCGTTGAAGGCTTGACGGAGTTAATGAAAAGGGGATTTGATACTGGAATGTGTGCAGGATTTAAGGTCAGCGATAGGGTGGAATTCTCAACCTTACAATATGCAGACAATACAATCTTAGTTGGGAAAGCCAATTGAAACAATGTATGGGTACTAAAATCTGTCCTGAGGTGTTTTGAACTAGTGTCCGGAATAAAGGTAAATTTCCATAAAAGCAATTTGATTGGTATAAATGCGAGGGAGCAGTTCATACACAATGCTACCAATTTTCTACAATGTAGCATGGGAGTTTCCTTTTAAATTTTTGGGATTACCAATAGGTGCAAATCTGAGGCCGATTTCGACTTGCCAACCAGTAATCAATTCTTTAAAGAAGAGGCTGACCTCATGGAAGGGGAGACACTTATCACTTGGTGGTCTCATTTTGCTTATTAATTATGTTCTTTCAAGTTTACCTTTTTACTTCATTTCTTTCTTTAAATTACCTAAGAAAGTTGGTAGAATTCTTACTGGCACTAGAGATCCTTCGTTTAGATGGCTGTGAAGATTCTCATAAGATAGCATGGGTGATTTGGGACAAAGTGTGCTTGTCAAAGAGTAACAGGATTAGGCATTAAGGATCTCGAAACATTCAATCTGTGTTTGTTAGCCAAATGTAAATGGAGGTTCGTGGTGGAGAAAGAGGCATTGTGGCACAAATAGTTGGAAGCAAGATATGGCTCTCTTTCTCAGATTACAACCAATACACATATAAACACATAAGTAAGCTTCAACTGGTGAAAAGATTTGAGCAAAGTAGACCACGAGAAAGGAATGTCTCCATTATGGTTTTCTTCCACATTAGCGAGGAAGGTGAAAGATGAAAAACAAGTTAGTTTTTGGTATGATGTACAGATTGGGAACAATGCCTTGAAACTAAAACTTTTGTATAAAATTTCATTGGACAAAGACGACCTCATAACCCAAATGGGGGACTGGGTTGATAATAAATGGCATTGGAAGTGGAGATGGAAAATGACATTTTTTGAATGGGAGAAAACATTATTTCAGGAATTGGCAACTCTGATGAAATCTGTCATTGTAAGTAAAGATAAGAGTGATGAATGGGTTTCGAAATTGGAAAATACTGGGTCTTTAAGTGTCAAATCTGCTTATTGCTCTTTGCAAAATCAACATTGTCAAGGTCCTCTATTCAGACACCCGGCTTCTTTAAAAAGTTCTGGACAACTTCAGCTCCACTGAAGGTTTTAGCTTTCTCTTGGAGACTCGTACTTGGAAGGCTGCCAACACGTGATGCGTTACATAAGAGGGGTGTTAATTTAAATTCATAGCAATTGGGCTGTGTTTTGTGCAAGACGGATACATAATCCACGAATCATCTCTTTTTCTCCTGCTCAATCGCGAATCAGATCTGGGAGGCACTATATGGTTGGTTGGGTACTAAGTAGCTAATACCAATAGTGCGAAAAAAACACTATTTGCATCACAGGGACCTGTTCAAAAGGAAAAAAGGAAAAAACAATGTGGATGACAGTGTGGCATACAGTTATATGGTCAATTTGGCTAATGAGAAATGCAATAATCTTCAAAGGTGGTTGTATCGATCTACTATAGTTAATGGACTTTATCAACATTCGTACATGGTTCTGTCTCATAGCAATTGATGATGGCTCACTTTACTCTTTTTTCAACTGGTGCGTTAACCCGGTGGTGCCTGCTGAATTGAAATATATTGGACCCCATTTTGGAGCCCTTTAGAAGATCAACACGTGAACTAATTTATCGAGAAATTAATTCAATGCGTGACAAAGAAATTATTCTCGTATAATTTCTTTGACAATAAATTACAAACTCACTCTAAATAAATCACATACAATCACACCAAGTCACATTTCGAATTCCATCAAAATCGGAATTCGTTAGAATTTTCTCTCGAGTAAAATTTACCCAACAGCTCAAAACGCGATGAAACTCTGCTAGAATTTCTCGACGAAATTTGAACTATGAATTAATATTAAATATTAATTCTCAAATATTATTTCATTAACAACGAAAATACGCATCACCGCGTCAAACAGGAAACTCACAGAAAAAGTTTGTTGATGAATTCACATTAAAAACCGCATACGTCTACGCTGTCTATTAATTTGAATTGACACCGTAAATAATAATTATTGAAAATAAATCAACACGATTCCTCGTATTCTTAGTAAGTCATTGAGGTGATAAGTCTCTACGACTTACCTTCAAGTATTCAGGATTTTATTGTTAAAACAATTTTCTTAAAAATTGGGGTGTTACAACAGAGGTTAAAAATATCTTGCTTATATAGATTTATTTGTGCAACTTGGCATCCAACATCAATTAACAACTAGATACACGCCCCAACAGAATGGAGTCGCTTGAAAGAAAGAATAGAACAGTCATGGACATGGTGAGATGCATGTTGAAAGCCAAACAAATGCCTAAAGAAATTTGTGCGGAAGTAGTTGCTATTGTTGTTTATATTTTGAACAAGTGCCCAACAAAGAGTGTTTGTGACAAGACTCCCGAAGAAGCTTGGAGTGGAAGGAGGCCTTCAATCCGGCATCTAAGAATTTTTGGATGCATTGCATATGCACATGTACAAGGTTCGCTCATGAAGAAATTAGATGATAAAGGTGAAAGGTGTATCTTTGTATGCTACAACACAAATTCAAAGGCCTACAAGCTTTAATCTTGAGACAAAAAAGTGATTATTAGTCGAGATGTGACATTTGATGAAGGTGGAACATGGGATTGGTCCTCAAAGTCCCAAAAGGAGCCGATGATGATTCCATAAAACTATGAAGAGGAGAATGGACATGGAGATCCAACACTATGAGCAAGAAACATCCAACAGATCACAGAGGCATCGTACATTACTAGCCAGATTGGATGATTATGTTGTGGGTAACAATAATGACCCATCTGATGAGGAGATTATAAATTTTGCATTGTTTGCAGATTGTGAACCTGTAAGTTTTGAAGAAGCCTCAAGTGATGAAAATTGAAGAAAAGCCATGGATGAAGAAATCAATGCAATTGAGAAGAATAAAATGTGAGAGTTGACATCTTTACCAATAGATAAAAGATCGATTGGAGTTAAGTGGGTGTACAAGCCCGATGAAGAGATTGATCGCTTTAAAGCAAGATTGGTGGCTAAAGGCTACAAGCAAAAGTCAGGTATTGATTATTTTGTTGAATTTGCTCCTGTTGCAAGATTAGATATAGTTCGAGTGATTATTTCTCTCTCGGCTCAAGGATGTTAAATCTGCTTTTCTGAATGGTATTTTGGAAGAAGAAGTGTATGTTGAACAACCTGCATGACATGTAGTTAGAGAAAAAGAAAATAAAGTCTACAGACTGAAGAAAACTTTGTATGGCTTGAAGCAGACACCAAGAGCATGGTACAAAAAGATTGATTCCTATTTTCAGCAACATGGATTTCAAAGATGTCCTTTTGAGCACACATTACATATTAAAATTGTTGATCTTAGTGATGTTCTTATTGTGTGCCTATATGTTGATGATCTAATCTTTACTGGAAATAATCTAAAGATGATTGCAGAGTTCAGGAGGCTATGATAATTAGCTGCTTTAAAATGACAGATTTAGGCCTAATGTCTTATTTTCTTGACATTGAGGTCATTCACCAGGATGATGGAATCTTCATTTCTCAAAAGAAATATGCTGGCGATGTTTTAAAGAAATTCAAGATGGAGTATTCAAAGCCGATTCCTACATCGGTTGAAGAGAAATTGAAATAGTCAAGAGAAAAGGAAGGTAAAAGGGTCCATTATAAAAGTTTGATCGGAAGTTTGAGATATCTGATTGCGACTAGACCAGATATAGTATATGGAGTTGGATTACTTAGCAGGTTCACGGAAGAGCCGCGTGTTTGTCATCTGTAAGGAGCCAAAAGAATTCTTCGTTATATCAAAGGTACTCTAACTGATGAAATTTTTTATGCTAAAAATAATGACGTGAAGCTTGTTGGGTATACATACAGTGATTGTGTTGAAGATTTAGAGATGAGAAAAAGCATGTAAGGTACGCATTTCATTTGAGCATTGGTGCAGTATCATGGTCTTCAAAGAAACAATCAGTTGTTGCACTCTCAACAACAAAAGCAGAATATTTAGCAACAACCATTTGTGCTACACGAGCAATATGGTAGAGAAGAATACTCGAAGTGATGCACCAGCAGCAAAATACTCCCACAAAAATATTTTGTGACAATAGGTCTGTCATTGCACTGTGTAAGAATCCAGTTTTCATGGACGATCCAAGCATTTTGACATTCGATTTCATAAGATACGAGAGCTAGTAGCTAACAAAGAAGTGGTGATGGAGTATTGTCCCACCGGAGAGCAAGTTACTGATATTTTCACAAAGCCTTTGAAGACTGAGTTATTTTACAAATTGAAGAAGATGCTTGGAATAATACGAGCTTGATTTAAGTGAGGTAATGCTAGAAATAAATGAAGCGGGAAAAGTTTAATTATGGACGCCAAATTGTACAAGCCGAAATTATTGATGCCATCATATTGAGTTGCAAAATTTTGACACTTGAAATGTTATAGTTATTACTAACTTGCCATATTGGAGTCGCAAGTAGTAGCAAAATATGACTTGTTCACAGTGTTTTAATATTACAAGTGACAATAGTTTAATGTTATTTTATTATTATAAATCTTAGCCTGTATAAAAGCTCTTGTACAATAGTATTTGGCAATCAATTTAAGTGTGTCTTTCCTCTTTCATATTTTTTTTACACATATGTTCAATCATATTTTATCATATATCGCCGTAGAGTTATCACGATGGGATAAATATTTTTTTTACACATATGTTCAATCATATTTTATCATATATCGCCGTAGAGTTATCACGATGGGATACAATGGTGATTAAACATTTCCCCCTTTTTATTTTACGGATTGAAGTTAAGATAAGTTTTCTTTTGATGAAAACTCGTTTTTTAATTGATTATCAAGATTACATAAAATATCATTCAAATTCAAAGTATTCATGTAACAAACATTGAAATGTAAAGATTGACCGTATTAATTGTTTTTCCTTTTTTTTTTTACGAGGGTTGTTTTTTTCTTTTAACTAGTTTCCTTCTTTTTTAATATGCATATCACAAACTTTTTTTTTGTTATTTAAATATTAGTTAATTAGTATGATAAAAAAATATTAGTTAGTTAGTCAATATATTGTTTTTTTTTTTGACGAATAGTCACTATATTGATTAATATTTAGTACCTATACTTAATTAGTTAAAACAAACGTAAGAACTGTGTGAAAATTAAAAACAGAGTTGGAACATGTACTACCGCTATACTTTTCCCTCCCTTTTAACTATCCCCCTATGCTCTAAAAAAAAAAAAATAGTTAATTAATATTTAGTACCTATAGTTAATAGTTAATTAGCTAATCACCCAATCATACTATTGTTGATATTAATCATCCAGTCTTATCATTTTTTTAATCTTCTGGTAAATGTAATATTATCATTCCAAGGGTCAGTGTTCTGTTTTGGATCCCACCCCCAAAAATTGAATCGAAGAAACGTGGAACCTGCGCAATCTTTCTAGGGTTCTTAATTCATTCTCTCTCTCTCTCTCTCTCTCTGTTCCCGTTACTCAGTTGCACTTCAATTTCCGCCCCGCCTCGCCATATACGACGTCGTTCGCTGCAACGCTGCGCGAAATTCCCTCTCTTTTCTTCTCCTAAGGTATGGTTTTCCTCCCCATTATCTTTGTCCTTTTTCAATTCGCACTACACTCACTTCACTATATATATACTGATATGTATGTATTTATTTAAGTATGTTCGAGAGAGAGAGAGAGAGAGAGAGAGAGATTCAGTGTGATATGCTGATAAATTTTGAATCTTTTGGAATAGAAGAGAAGAGTTTGTTTGGAAATGGATAGGGAAGAGCATTTTAATGAGGCACCCTCTGTGGAAGGTTCTGGTTCTGAAGCTGAAAACAGCAGAGCCAAGAACCTGGGAAGAAGTGATTCTTTGGATGAGGAGAGCAAGCTGGAAGATCCAAAGTCATGCCAAACTGAAGTGTGTGCCAATTCCTTGCCAGAAACTACCCTTGGCAAGAAGGATTTGCGAGTGGGTTTCGAGTTGACGGAGACGGTTGTGATTTCGGAGGAAGTAAGAGAAGCAGTGCATGCCAAGAATGGTTGCCTTCCTCTCAAGGGTGAGAGTCCCAATGGAAGCCTTGGGATTGATAGAAGAGGTATCTTTCCGTGAAATTTAGTATCCAAAGGCTATCTTCTTATGTGTGTGTTTTGAAGTTCTACTTGCAAAACCATTGAATTATGCTCTGTGGAAACCCCTATATATGAAGTTAAGTAGTTAAAATGACAAATTTGTCTTCTGTCTGTGGTGGGTTCTTTTGTAATTTGCATGCTGTAGTTGCTTTTAATTGGGCTTGTAACAATGGTGTGTGTTAATCTGTGTGAAATATCTACAAACAAAAATATGAAGCGTTATAGACCAATTCTGCGTCAGTTTTTTTTGCTTAATTGCATCTTTAGTCCCTTTATGTTCCTCTTATCAAACTATCGGAGCAAGAGGTCTCCAATTTCAGTAAAAGCAATATTTTGCTTCTACTTATCTACAATTTATTATTATACTTTATGCAGACTATGTTATTCATACATAAAAAGATAGACAACCACAAAGAATCCATACTTCTCCTTTTAAGGTTGGAAATCTGACATAATCATATTGTGCAGATAATTGGAAGGCCATTATTGCTCTGATTGAAACTAAATGGACTGAATTTCTCTAGTTAGCAAAATAAAGTTGCCAAAAGTGCTTGGGCAGTTTTTGCATTGTAATATTCAGAATCAGCCTTACCTAATGGTTCATGATCTGATATTATTTGATTAGATTAGTTGTATTCTGTCATCTTCCTAGTTCTACTTCAATATACTATACATTGACACTGACAAATACTTTGAAACAGTTGTATCTCCGGTTTTTATGTGATTGTAGTCTATTTCATTTATATGACATCTAGCAGTTTCAGGTGCCAAAAGAGCCCGGATTACTGTTGATGAACATCAACCTTCGGTTCATTTTGTGTATAATTCCCTAACAAGGTTTGTGCTATTACTCTTTTCTGCAAGTTGTTTCGAAAAAAAAAATATATATTCAAAGCATGGGACATTATCTATGACCCAAAGTGACAAAATCCCAAGATGTATATGTTGATTTTTGTTTAACATTAAAATGTCCAACCTTGCAGTTTGAATGTTTGATTTCATTGATTCAAATTTTGACTTATTTTTGGACACTTTTCAGAGCTAGTAAACAGAAGCTTCAGGAACTACTACAGCAATGGTCCGAATGGCATGCTAAACATGTTTCCTCCTCCAATGTAAGACCAATTGTTTTAAATTTTTCATAGTGAAAGAGGATTTCCCTTAATAGTAAATAAATGAGTAAATAGAGGATAGTGAATAAAATATCATGACGAGAAAACATGGAAAAACAAGGATTTTAAATGAAATTGGAATCTACACAGTTATGAATGTTGAGCTGTAATTCAAATAATGACCAATGGCTGTCTTATCTTGAAAAATCATAGGACCATTAGAGGTGAGGGTGCTTTCAGTTTCAAACCAAGCTTGAAGCTTGTTTTTGATGCGTGGTCATTAATTTTTGCATTAGAGATGAGTTGTGAATCTTGTTTTTGAAGCTTTTTTTATTTTATTTTTTATTTTTTTAATTGGAGTCTATGCTGTTATACATGAGTTGTAATCCAAATAGTGACTAATGATTGACACCTCTTGAGAAATTATAGGACTATTGGAGGTGAAGGTGCCTTCAGTTTCAAATCAAGCTTGAAGCTTGTTTTTGATGTGTGGTCAATAATTTGGCATTAGTGATGAGACGTGAATTTTGTTCTTCTGATATAAAAGCTCTTATTAAAATGTGGCAACCTGATGAATCTATATTTTTTTGGCGATGATTACATCACATAAAACAGAAAAATGTCTGTTGTTTATACTTGGTTTTAGACTCGGGTTGGATTTGGCAAATATTGTAGATGTGGAGACAACTCTAATGATCTAGAGAATGTCCAGTGGAAGGAAAGTACTCAAGTCAAAATAGGTGGCAAATGTGCTCTTAAAAATGCAATTTTGCTGTTTTAATTTCCCAAAGAATACTAAAAGTTGAAAATGTTTATTCTGTTCAGGAGCCTAGCGAAGTGTTGGAATCTGGTGAGGAGACATTTTTTCCTGCTCTATGTGTTGGACGTGAAGCAAAATCTGCTGTGGTGAGTTTCCTAAGTTTTTGCGAACCTGCAAAACTGCAGGTTTTGAACTTTTAATTCCACTGCTGGGAAATTTTTATCACTAGTTTCAAGGGTTTGGATTGCTGGAGCTGTTCTTGGAATTTCTTTTATGGTCTTAATCTGATATATCCCAGAAAAAGGTTTTAGTTGTAGTCCTCAACTTCAGTTATGTACAGTTGGTTGTAGTAATAGGGGTAATGCTTACAGTAACCATTGCACTTTGCAGTGTTAAACATGCATATGCTGCATTTTGTAATATTTGCTTCATCTGTTATTAGTATTCTCTTATTCTTACTCTTCTTCAAGTTTGATATTTGCTTTGTCTTTTTTATCTTTTTTTATTTGGCATTCATGCTTCCTTTTTCTAAATGCCATTATTTCTAAGTTCTAACGGTTGTATTTTGTGAAGAGTTCTAGAGTGGTTGTTAGAAGACTATCTGAGTCATAGTTACACCATTAGCCATTATAAGGATGTTTGGCATGATGTTGTAATAGCTAATATGTATAGTGGCACTTGTCATCTCCTTTTGAGGTTATTTATATTGCCAAAAAGGGAAAAGTTTATTATTTGCAATTTCACATATGTCAAAATTTCCCCAATTCTTTAAATTGCAGGCATTCTGGATGGAGAACCAGACAAGAAATGATAAAGACAAAGATGTCATTCCTTTAGATGGTAATTCTGTGCCTCTATATGATCGCGGATATGCTTTGGGATTGACTTCAGCTGATGGTTCAAGTAATGTGGATGGGTATACACTGCTACTTTGTATTATTTAAGGATGAAGCTGTTGGTGCACTTAGCTTACAAGTTCTAGGTGATTCATGCGATTATATGATGTTTGAAATGTTATATTATATAATATAGAAGCATGATTTGTGGAATTTTATATTTTCTATCAATATTGTCACAAACCAGTCATCCTAAAAGCTTAAGCTGTTGGGTTAAAGCACATTAATGGTTTTTCTTTAATCCAACACCTCCTCACTCAAGAGCCCTCTGGGCTTAAAGCTTGGACAATGCGCACGCTTTAACTTGTGCCGAAATTTAACTTTTATTTAGAAGAATGGGGGTAACAATAACAAGGATTGAAATCTAGGCCACTTGGTAATATTGGCTTCAATACCATGTCATGAACTAACTATTCCCAAAAGCTGAAGTTATTATTAGGTGAAGACACGAGAATGGTTTTATATTATATTATATCTCTAACACAGTAACGTGTCCCCTCATGCAAGAGCCTTTTAGGCTTTAAGTATGGGCAATGCACAAGATCATATACCTTGTGTGATGAGCTGTGAACTTATCTTGTGATTTGTGAATTTGTTTGTGTATTCGGGTCTTTTCTGGTTATGGTTTTGGTTTGGTTCTCGTCTGGTCTGAAATTAACTTTTGTTTTTGCATGCAACTCGTGTTTTGGTAATTGGTAGTATGTTACTGATTATTGGTTATTGATTACTGAAGACGCATTTAATTATATAAAAGAGTGTCCTATTCATTAGTATAGCTGCTATCTATTCCTGGACAAAATATACTGCTTACTTCCATCATAATTTGTGCCTTATTTGATTAATATTTTTAATATTGTAGTGGTCTGGAAATCATAGATGATCCTGCCCGGTGTTTCAATTGTGGTTCATACAGTCACTCTTTAAGAGAATGTCTAAGGCCTCGGGACAACGTTGCTGTCAATAATGCTCGCAAACAACACAAGTCCCGGCGGAACCAGAATGCTTCTTCTCGCAATCCTACTCGGTATTATCAGAATTCTCCTGCTGGAAAGTATGATGGTTTGAGGCCAGGTGCTCTTGATGATGGAACACGTCAACTCTTGGGCTTGGGAGTAAGAGTCATTTAAAATGCTGTTTTGATATTGTTCAAGTATTATAATACATTTTCAAACGCTAGGTCTTTATTTTTCGGATTGAGAAAGAAGTTTTATTGGAAAGGTGTGAGGGAAAATTCAACTAGGTGACAATAGGATATCCTTCAAAGTCCAAAGTAGGAAAAAGAAAATGATAATAGTGAAGAACAAATCAAAATGCAGCATAGCTGCTAGATCTCTCTGCATATTGGAGATATCAACTCCCTTGAAACAATGCTGAGCAGAACACTAGAGAGAAGCAATGAACACAGCCTGCTGATGTTATATATATATATATATATATATATAAACACACATTGGAATAAATTTTTTGCATAAATTGTAGTAGGCATAGTGTAGCTGTGTAGTATTAATAAATTGCTTGTTCAACTGATATTTTGCCATTTTACTCATTTTTTCATCAACTTCTTATCCGTAATAATAAGTTAATAACAAGGCTAAATTGCAATTTTGGTCCCCTTATTTTGCTCAATTTTTGATTTTAGTCCCTCTATATTTAATTTCAGACATTTAGTCCCCCTATTTTCAAAAATTCTGACATTTAGTCCAAATGGAAAATTGTCACCCAAATTTAGTGACGTGACTCTCATTTAGCTTATGTGGTATCTGATTTGTCATATTCTGAAGTGCCATTTCATCAAGATAGTCCATGTCATTAAAACCCAACAAATTTTCAAATTAAAAAAAAAAAAAGAAATTCCAATTTCTGGATCACACCCAGAAACCCAGAAATCCCAATTTCTCCACCGTCACCTCCCTCCTCTCTTCCTTCCTTCCTTCCTCTCCTCACCACTGCCATCCTCTCCCACCTCATCCTTTTCTTTCTCTCCCCGTCCTCTCCTTCCTCCTCGGTCCTCCCTCGCCAATGCCACCCAGAAACGCCATCACCAACCCCACGAATAAGGTCCTCACCAAGCAACTAACTTTCAACAAGCCCATCAACAACAACAACTCTTTAGATCCTCACCACGAATAAGATCCTCACCAAGCAACTGACTTTAAAACCCACGAGCACGAAAACCCCCAAATCCTTCATCTATCCTCAACGACGTTTCTTCTTCGGTGGTGGCTGAAACTGAAACAGCTTGGTGTGGTTGCTTACTTCGTTGCTGATGTTGTTGTTTCTGTTCTGTCTGTGCTGATTTTGGTGCTGCAGAGGAATAAGAGAATGAAGGGGACAAAGGAGAAGTTTGCAATGAGAGAGGCTGTGATCTGGAGAAGACAGGCTTGCAAACCCAGAAACCCAAATCTCACAAATTAAAAAAAAAAAAAGAAAACCTAAAACCCCAAATTGAAAACCAATTTCTGGATCAAACCCAGAAACCCAAATCATCTCCTCTACAGCCCCACATGACTCCACCGCCAACACCACCGCCAGCACCTCATGCAACTCTTCAATGGAGTTCCTTGCTTCAAAGGGGTGTGAAGAAAGGGACAAAATTAGAGCTTTTTGTTCACCTTGAAAGATAGAGAACCCACTTGAAGCTTCAGGTTGGAAGGCAAAACCAGTGGAAGAAGAGACAGGGGATGTAGCAGTGGTGGTGGTGGAGGTAACGATGGAGCAGCCTCTAACTACCGCGTGGAGATCCCAATCTAAATCTTCTGGGATTTCTGAAAATGATTTTGAAGATGGGAGATGAGGATTAGGGTTTGCACCAGATCCCCCTTTTTTTTAATTTGTGTGATTTCTTCTTTTTTTTTTAATTTGAAAATTTGTTGCCATTTAATGACATGGACACACATGTTGATGAAATGGCACCACATCATATGACAACTCAGATGCTACATATGCTAAATGAGATCCACGTCACTAAATTTGGGTGGCAATTTAACATTTGGACTAAATGTCAGAATTTTTAAAAGTAGGGGGGACTAAATGTACGAAATTAGAAATAAAGGGACTAAAATAAAAAATTGAGCAAAATAGGGGGACCAAAATTGCAATTCAGTCTAATAAGAAAATTGGTAGAATAGCAAAATAGGTTTTATTGCATTGAGGTAAATAGTTTGAATTTTGAAAAATGCACTATTCATAGTACTAATGAACAGTGATAGAAGATATATTTTGATATGAAGTGCTTGAGTCAAATGAACTCAGCATGTGATATATATATATATCCACATTATGAAATAAATACATCGTACTAATTACAATAGACAATAAATGAATAGAAATATTCCCATGCTACTAAGGTTCCAATGCTACTTGGAACTAGTAATCTATTTATTGATACGTTAATTTCAACAATTCCAATACTTTCCCTGAAGCTGTTACCATATATATAAAAAAAACATCCAGCTATTTACAGAGTCACAAATATAAGCTATTCTCGGTCCTCGAGTGCCTTGATAAGGAGATCAAGCAATTGGTCATTTGAGTTGACAAAGCAAGTGATAATCTCTCCCGAACTAACTTTTTCTATGACCGATCTCAATATGTTTGATTCATTCATGCACAACTGGATTGGATTTGAAGAAATATGAAGTGTCACGTGATTATCACAAATTAGCATCATAGAGCCAATTTCACAAAACCTTAATACCTTTAAGAGTTGCTTTGATCATATGTGTTCGCAACTATGAAGCATGGGTACTCCAAAATTAAAGCCGTACCCATACCGGGTACGTACCTTTAACCCGTACCACGTGTAAAATCATTGCAAAAATCTCGTATCCCCGTACTCGTACCCGTATCCGTGTAACATAGGTTCACAAGTAGTGTGAGCCCCATGACTCGTTATTCTGCCTCAACACTAGATCTAGTAACAACAACATTTTGTGTCTTAGTTTTCCAAAGAAATAAGGTTTCCTCTAATAAGGACACAATATCCAGGAGTTGATCTTCGATCACTGGAGAATCAACCCAATACCATAATGAGCAATGATATTTGTATGACCTTTGTCTGTATATACTAGCACCTTTCTAGGAGAACCATTAATATATCTTAAGATTGGAATCATTGCATCCTAGTGGTTTAGTCTTGGAGAATTGAGGAACTAACTCACAACACAAACTACATGTTAGGTCTGATTACAAAATGATAATTAATCTTTCCCACCAAGGGTTGATATCTTTCTGGGTTTGAAAATGGTTCTTGATCTGGTCGGAGCTTAGTGTTTGGATCCATAGGAGTATCAATTGGTTTGCAGCCAAGCATTCCAATAACCAATTTCTTCTAAAAAATCAAATGCATAGTTTCTTTTTGAAATAGCAATATCATCCTTTGGTTGAGCAACTTCAGTTCTAAGATATTTTAAATGTCCTAAGCCTTTAGTTTAAAAAAGGTGGAACAAGGGTTGCTTTAGACTTTGAATTCCATCGTGATCAAACCTATGATAACAATTTCATCATCTACATAAACAAGATGGATAAACATGTTAGACAAGTGTTTATATGACAAAAAGAATGATTAGCTTCACTGCAAATTGTGCCTTTTTTGCTTTACTGTTCCAAACCAACACTGAAGATTTCTCAAGACCATACAAAGATTTATATAACTTGCGGGCTAGACTAGACTCCCTTTGAACAACAAATCCAGGAGGTTGCTCTATATATACTTCCTCGACAAGCTCGTCATGTAAAAAGGCATTCTTGATGTCTTGTTGATGCAGAAACCAATGATGCATAGCTGCCATAGATAAGAAAAGTCCAGCAGAGGCCAATGTGGCAACAAGAGAAAGTGTCACCAAAGTCAGGACCAAATAATTGGGTGAAACCCTTGGCTACAAGGCAAGTTTTCAGATGATCTTTTGTACCTTTGGGACCAACTTTAATAGTGCAAACCAACCAAGTAACCAACCATGGATTTTCCGAGGGGATTTGGAATAAGAGTCCAGGCATGGTTGGATTCTAAGGCTATTCTATCATTTCATCAATAGCTGCCTGTCACCGCCCTAGATGAGAAAGTGCCTCCAAGACAAACTTAGGAATGAAACAGACGACAAAGAGAAGGTAAAAGCAAAATGGTATTGAGATAAACAATGATAGCTTAAGGAATTATAAATTGGATGAGGAATTATAAACAGTTTCTACAGCTGTGACAGTTTAGCTTTCTGCTTTATAGATTGAGTTCACAGCAGAACTCACCAGGATGAATAATAAGATTGCTATTCAGAAAAAGTCTCAATTTTTGCTGTTTTATTTGGTTTATATGAACTCTAAGATGGATAATCATTAGTTAAAATCAGCTTAATTTGCTGAATAGTGGTTTATGTCTTGTTGAGACAGGACAATAGGTAATTATATATCATCTGGAGAGATACAAGATATTGAACTGAATCATAAAGACATTGAATGTCATTAGTGTAGACACCTTTGAGCCTTTTTCCACACTACATAACACGACTTGTAGCATCGACAATGCACCGGGATATTAGAATCAACAAACTGTCATAGTAGAGACAATGAGTAAAATCAGCATTCTGCCATTCTGCTCTCACACCATCATCAGTCTCTTGTGCCTTTAATTAGAGGTCAGGGGGTCCTTGACCTAGGAACTATACCAACAGCAGCACACCATCGTAAGTAATTTTTGCCATTTCAGCTTTCTTAATTTATTGAAGGAGACCAGAAAAGGCACAAGTGATGAGTCCCTTTTTAGATGAACTAGATGAATTTTCGGAAGCCATGAGTATGAATCTTGAAAAATTGAAAAGATTTGAGCCGAAACAGGAGCTAGACTCAGAATGTACACACTGTTTTCTTCAAACAAGGGGGGACCCGAAGAATATGGTGCAAATACTCCCTAAACAAGACCATAAGAGACCAACAAACAGGGCCCAGGTGGTGGCGTCACATTCTGGTGACTTGAAGGCAGTGCGTGAGTTAGATGCGCTTTTGAGTGGAGCACTGGATGGAGTTTTCCTGCAACAATTCTCCAAGGAATGGCCTGATTAGGGCTTCCAGTGGTGACTGGGTGGTTAGAGAGACGGATGTTTGGACCGAGGTCCAACCTTGAGAGGCTGGACTGTGCAACAGAAGAAAGAACAGAAGCAGGATCAAATCTGCTGTGACACCAACTTATGAACAGTGATATATATATGTTGTGATGAATTGCTTGAGTAAAATGAATTCAGTATATATTATATTTATGTACACATTAGGAAATAAATACGCTCAACTATTTACACGAGACAATAAATGAATAGAAACATTTCCTAGACTACTAACTAAGGTTCCAATGCAACTTGGAACTAGTTATCTATTTATTATTGTGTTAGTTTCAACATTCCTACATGTAGTCTTATAATTTTACTTATTCTCTGGTTATGCAGGAGCTTGATCCACCTCCATGGCTTAACAGAATGCGAGAAATAGGATACCCACCTGGATATCTTGGTAAAATATGTTTCTTTGACCTCTAATGATATCAGCCTTGGAAGGAAAGGTTATATGTTATTTTTTTTTTTTCAACCATTGATGGTAAGCCAATTGAAAAAAAAAAAAAAGTATTCCTAATACAGCCATAAGGCTAAGGGAAAATGAAACCTTTTCAGATGCAAGGGAAATTCAAATGGTTGAATAGTTGTACTTGTATCTAAATAACATCTGATACTCAGTTTTTATAACACTGAAAATGTTGATTGCTTTTAAAAATTGTCGAATTATGTGTATGAGGAATCTTATAAGTGCTTTTAATTTTTATAACAATTGTGCTTAGGAGAAAGACTAGAGATGTCAGTCACTTGCTTATGGCACAAATGGCCATCTTGCATTCTTTGTGGTGCATAGTTATCTAATTGATATTTAAATTTAATGCTGTATAGTATATATTTATTAGGAAGCCATAGAAACTTTGCTGCGTGGTTGTTGTGCAAGTTCATTTCAACACTTTTGATGAACTTGTACTGTTATTTCTATTTTTTGTCTTATTTAATATTTTTTTGGTTGATATTTACTGTGTTATCTATCCTTTCATTCCATTTTTTCTTATCTGGTTCATGTCTTGGAATTTAGATGTGGATGATGAGGATCAGCCTTCTGGCATAACAATATTCACTGATAAGGACATGGCAGAACAGGAGGACGGGGAAATTATGGGAGCAGATTGTTCAAAACCAAAACGGAAAATGAGTGTTGAATTTCCAGGGATAAATGCTCCTATTCCAGAAAATGCTGATGAAAGATTGTGGGCTGCCAGGGCTGGATCCTCAAGTTCTTCAGATATTTCAAGAAACTGGTCACAGCAGAGATCATTTAGTTATGGCAGCAGCAGAGGATATCATCGTGAGCAAAGAATAGGGGATTTAAGGGATGATGGTCCTCCAGGGGACCCTGGACACAGTTCATCCAAATATAGTTTTCATCCTAGGTTTGGTGGCCATGTTTCTCCGAATTTGATGTCAGAGTTGAGTAGGAGAAGTCCTTTGCATGAGGAAGAGTCCCCAAAGCCTATTTCCTTTCATTCTCTTCATTATTCGACCCCAGAGAGGCTTCATTCGCCCTTGCAACGAGATTCTGGTGGTAGACATGGAAACCGGAACTCTGAAAGCCTTTATGACAGAGACAGAGACCGAGATCTTTCATCTCGGTTTAAGGACAGGTGGTCAGAAGACCGTCACTATCGCAGTTACAGGTGATATAGGGCATCAAACAGGACCATGCGTGTGTTCGGATTTGCATTCATAGATAGTTCCTTCCTTTTGCATTTGGCTGCATCAGAAAGGGTATTGCCAACAAACCAAACATGCTGCATATTGGTAGGTTGTGAAGATACATTTTAACATTCATTGAAGTTGTTTAACCTCACCTGTTAGGGCCAGGAAGTTGACCGGTTTTGCCATTTCTGGTAGCTTTGTATGTACTCTTTCCTATATTTGTTATTAGGGTGGGTTCATTGCTTTACTAACTCATTTGCTTGTACAATGGATTATCAGCTCTAGTATCGTAATGTCTTTTCATATAAAAAATTAGTGGGCTAAGTTTGTGAAGGGACTGGATGTTTAGCTGATGTTTGAAATATTTGCGATAGAATATGGTTATTTGTGAAAGATTAGGATTATGACCATATTGTAGTTTTCTACTTTGTCAAATCTCTGTATCTCTCTATCAGCTGTGTTGACCTATTTCTGAGAGGATACTAGTTGCAATAAACGGGTATTTTATCAAGGGAAAAATGATAGTTTTTAAGTACAATTTTAATTGTTATGTAAAATTCTTAAAGAAAGAATCTTTTTAACTTGGTGGTGATATAAAATTCAAAATTTTATATAAAAATGAGAAATACAAAGGATGCTAAAGAGTTTACATAAGGGTCAAACTTAGGTACATCATGCGTACTGTTATTGCCTAAAATCGACTCAAAAACAATGAAACGGTTTCATCCTAAAAACATGCTTTGAATCAGTTTTTTGATAGTTACATTTCATTTCCAGTGTAGAACAGTATAAAAGGTTCCTAAGTAAGTTTTTTCCCAAGAGGAAAACGTTTTAACAAAGACTGTTAATAACTGTCCACTAAGTTTTTGGGTTTGACGTGTCACATAATCCATCTGTTAAATTTTTATTGGCGAACAGGAGGAATTGGCTATATGGGACTTGATGTATGTTTTCTCCAACCAAAAAAAAAAAAATTCGAGGTGTTTGAAAGAACTTATTTGACCTCATTTTATGTTATCTTTGGATCGCCAGATTTAAGAAAAAATAAATTATTGATTTTTTAAAGGAAAAAACTTATATATAGTTTATTGTTTTTGAGTTGATTTTAGGCAATAACAATACGCACAGTACCATTGATACAAGTTTGACCCCTCCTCTTAACTCCCGTTATCAATCCTTATCATGATTTTTTTTTATTGAAAGATCCTTATCAGGATTCTACGTACTAACAATTTCGCATAGCAACAATTGCCACCAGTGATCATCCTATTCACATTATTGATTGTTTACGATTTCATGTAATTATCTTAACTCTGATTCTTCGTTCTCTCTTTAGATCACCGCCTCATGAAATTTGAGGCATGCCTCAACTGAGGCCCTGTTTGATTGTGTTTTAACTTTTAAAAAAAACTGTTTTGTAAAATAATTTTAAAAAATAGTTTTTTAGAATAAAACAAAATAAAAACCAGTTTGATGTATATGCCATGATAATGTTGATTTAAAAACAATTTTTACAAATGAGAAAACATGAAAACGTGTTTGTTAAAGTATTGGCAAACATTGGCCTTTTCTAAATTAGCAAACACGAGAAAACACGAGGATGGGTTTCTTCATAGTAAACATGAGATATCTCGTATTTACAGGTTGCTTGCATCGGTTCGGAAAAAGACCAAAATAGAAAGCAAAAGCAAACAATAATTCAACATATTTACATTAATGTCATTAATGAAAACTATCTCTTTTCCGCCTCTTTTTAGAACGTAGAATAAAAACCAAAACATTAAACCTGTTTCGTTTTTTTTTAATATATAATAGAGAACCAAAACAAATTTTGAAAACAATTAAATATGAAAACAGTTGTCAAATGATTTTTTTAATTTTTTTTAATTTTTAAAAACTAAAAAACAGTTTTTAAAACTGTAATCAATCAAGCAGCACATGAATCTTTGTTTTGACACACGAAGAAACATCAAGATGGAAATCACACATGGTTACAAAAAAGGGGAACGAAATCTCCACTCATCCATCTTGTGAGGTTCTTGCAAGTGATATCAACGGATCAAGAAACAATAATAGCACTAGGGCTGTGCATGGTGCAATTTTTTGAAAAACCACACTCAATCCAGATGTAAACCCTATTTATGGTGTGGTTATTCAAACTGAACCAATTTTTTTTTTAATGTGGTGAACTGATTCTAAATCAGGTTTGAAACTGGTTTGTGAGTCAAATTTGATTTTTAAACTATAAACAAAGCATCAAAGCAATATGTATATACAACTTTTCGTTTAAATCAAACAACAAAGCAATAAGAGGATTTTGTTGGGAACCATGGGAACATTTCGGCAAACAGTAGGCGACACCGCAGAAGGATATTTTCGTATTAGAATTATATCTTTTTGTTGTAATCCATTGGGCTCAAGCCCAAATTTGTGTCTTTTAAAAAATCGGTTGTAAATTGGGTTAACTGATTCAAGGTCGGCCCATGATTTTCCCACCTCCCCATTTTAATTTTTCCACCTCCCCACTCCCCAAAAGACAAAAATACCCCTCAGCTTTTCCAAACCCTCCCCTCCCCTCCCCTTTTATCTTTCATTTCCCTCCCTCATTCTCTTACCTCCCTCCGACTCTTTTCTCTATCTCAGAAGCGCCTCCCCTTCGTCTACCACCTCCCTCCACTGCATCTTACTCTGTGTCTGGCACTCTCGCCGTCGCCCCTCTCCATCTCACTTGCAGTGAGCTTCTTCTTCATCAGGTTAGGTCGCATTCCCTCTCTTCTGCGTTATTTTTTTTTTCTGCGAATTTGAATTTTCTAGAAACTTGTTTTCGGATGTCCCCGGAAACAAGAATCCGAAGACGTCCGGAAACAAGGTTCCAGCCTTGAAAATTGTTTTTAAAAAATTGAGATTTTCCGAAAACTTCTTGTTGAAATATTCCGGAATCATGTTTCTGGTAGTTCACCCTGGAGATGACGGTCACCCTGGATGATGTCTCTCAGATACTCCATATTCTAGTCACGGGGGCGTTCTTCACCATGTCTGTGCTTGATAGGGAGACAGCTGTTGTTTGGTTGTACGACCTGTTAGGCATCCCCATGGATGATGCACGACTTGAGATTGATAGGAATAGGGGACTCACAGTTCGTCTCGACTGGCTGCGGAGAGTGGTGTACACTAGGTGTTGCGATGAAGGCCAGTGGGACATGGTAGCTTGGGCGTTCCTGCTGCACCTAGTCGGCTGCACTATCTTCGCCGATAAGAGCCAGACGTTGACACGGGTGGCATACTTGGTGATGTTTAGAGAGCTGAGCAGTGTTCGCACTTATGCAGGAGCGATGGCATTGGCATTCATGTACAAATGGTATTGTTTTAAAATACTTTTATGCATGTAACATACAAATGAGAAGAATTTGACTTGGCATTTATGACACAGGCATGGATCTAGGAGCACTTCCAGGGTGTTGCATTTGGCACCAGGGAGCTCAAGCCCGGCTACCAGGAGCCACGACCCCGAGCCTGTCGTTGGAAGCTGATTAGGGGTGTAGGATTGGTGGAGCCATACAGGCATGTTTTGGACAGACTGACTCCTGAGGAGGTTACCTAGGACTCGTATGCGGATCATAGAGCGCAGCACGAGTTCCAGGCTATATGCTTATTCAGAGAATTCATCCGGTTTGGGCTTTTGATGTATCGCTACCTGCCAGACAGGGTGCTATGCCAGTTTGGATATGTGCAGCGCATTCCCGAGGATCCCCGCAACATCAGATCATAGTTGATCACTCCACATTAGATGGATGACATGTGGCTTCATTTTGACGAGCTTGTCATCAAAGGTGGTCAGCGTGGCACGCAGGCAGCGGACGTGGAGCCAGGTTACATGGAGTGGTTCCATAGGATCTTTCACTCGTACATTTACCCGTACCACTGCCTCCAGCACCAGAGACAGCTTCAGTGCTAGAGCCAACGGGGCCATCAGAGGTATGTTGGAATTATTATTCTTATTTTGTTATATTTTATAAAGTACTGATTAACTAATAATATATATTCTTGTAGGATGCGAGATGGACCAGGGCGTATGAGATCGGCCAGAGATTGTTAGAGGGGCGCCTGGTGATTCAGCCGGACACAGAGGGTTGGGAGCTCGTGCAGGAGCTTATGAGACCAGCGCGTCCCAATCGACATTGCCAGCAGACATATGTCCGGAGGAAGAGATCTAGGGGGCCTCTAATTAGAATTAGCGCAATATTTATTTGAATGAACATTATATGTATTTTGTTTTGTTTGTGACAAACATGTTATTTATATATAAATATATATCAATATCTATTTTAGTTGACATAAATTAAAATGTTATTCAATTAACTGGAAATAAGGCACTTGCAACATACAACAGTTAATTGAAACCCTAACACTTGACAAATACAACAAACATAGTTAATCGAAACCCTAACACTTGAGAAATACAATAAAACATCAAGGTTGTGTCAAGCTAGTGGCGGTTGAAGAATCTGGGTCAGTACACAGTAGGGGTGTACATGGGTTCGGGCCGACCCGCCAACCCGGTGGCCCAACCCGAATCCGAGCCGGTTTTTGCCTAACCCAATCAAAATTGGGTCAAACCCGAACCGAACCAAAAAAATCCGATGACAATTGGTTCGAATTACAGATTTTAAAATAAGAACCCGGTGACCCGACTTGGTTGTTGTTGTTGTTGTTGTTGTTATTATTATTATTATTATTATTATTATTATTATTATTATTGTTATTTATTTTTTTTTAAATTTTTATACTCAGTCTCAAAAATAGAAAGTCACTCTCACTCTCAGTCTCAAATATCGTTCGTAATCGTCTCCCTCCCTCTTCCATTCTAGGGCTCAGCACTCAGCTCCGCCGTCCTCCCTCTTCCTTTTTGGACGGCGTTGATCAGAGCCACCACCACCTTCGTCCTCCATGGCGCCTCCTCCGCCTTCGCGATCTGCTCTTCTCCTTCTTCCAGAAGCTCAAAACGAGGAAGAAGAAGGTGTGCAAAAAAAAGAGCTTTGCACTTAGATCTACTCGCTTGTGGATCTCTTTTGTCTGGGTTGCCAAAAAGATGGGGCTGGTGCGCTTATTATGTCTTGGTGACGTCAATACCGCTTCGGATCGAAGGAAGATCATGTAAAGCAGTAGGATAGAACTTTGGTCTGTACCACTTTCTGAGATAGATTGAAAGCAGAATAGAGTTATGCGTGAATCAGAAGAAGGTGGCGTGTTGAAGGAGAAGCAATCTTGGGCGGCTTACAGGAAGAGAGAAGAAGAAGTAGGTGGCGTGATGCAACATGGTCTAAAGAGGAAGAGAGAAAAAGGTTGGAGGCTAGGGTTAGAGGAGGGGCTGGAGCGGCGGTTTCATGAGTGAGGAAAGGGATTACTGATTAGCTTCATTTTAAGTTTTAGGGTTTGTAGGATTTGGGCTGGGCCGCGGGTGAAGAGTTGGGCTGGAGTGGGGGTGTGAAAATAAAAAGAAGGGTGCACGCAGGGATTTGTTCTTTTTAAGTTTTCCTTTATTTTTTTTTCTTCCTCTGTTTTTCATTCAGAATGTAATTTTTTTTTGCTTTACTACCCGTGAGCCCATACAATCGAACCTGTTTAACATCGGTTCGGTTCGGTTCAGGCCATTTAGAAAAATAGCGATTTTTTTTTTGAAATCCAAACCATTCAAATTGATTGGATCGGGCATTGGATTTGGCCAAAATCCATCCAAACTGACCCATGTTCATCCCTGGTACACAGTGCGATGATTTGGTCAATTGATCTTGGTTTCCTGAGGAGAGAGATAATCTAATTAGGACTTCTCACTAGATCCGCGCATAACTCGATTGGCCCGAGGCTATCATATTGCTCATGGACTGAGAACATTGTGTCGACATTGCCGTTATTTTGAAGTTTCAGAACATCATATTGACCACGTCTATGTTCCCAACAGACAGGGTATCGATAATGGATATCAGACACCCTTCTGGTGTCTCCATATTTATCCATCGCGTCGTTAACTTGTCTCTTTATGGCATGGAGTGTGATGCCCTTCGAAGCCCTAAACGATTCAAGGGTATCACCCTCAAATGTGATGCCTTTTTCACCTGTTGTAATTTGACCATTGACAAACACAAAAACAAGAACAAAACTCATGGTTGTGATGTCTGCACCAAACAAAAAGTTTATCAAATTTCAATCTGAACGACGTTTGGAAACTAACTTCTGGAAGTCACCGGAAATAAGAATCCAGATGATTTAAAATAGTGTAGCGTATGGAATCTTGTTTCCAGATGTTTTCGTCAACAAGAATCCGAAATATTATAACTTCCGGATTCTTGTTGCCAGAATAGTCCAGAAACAAGATTTCGGATTGCTTGAAATCGCAGAAAAAAATAGGGTTGCTGCACCTCAGAAATTCGACAAACGATGGCGGTGACGTCGTCGTCGCCTGAGGAGTCACACTGATAGAGAGAGGATGAGGTTGGGAGAGAGATATTGTGGGAGGAGAGATTGTGAGAGAGATTGAGAGAGTCAGCGTGAGAGAGTGGGAGAGAGAGTGAGCCTGAGAGAGTGGGGGGAGGGGAGGTGAGGTGAGGAAGAGGGAAGAAAAAGAGGGAGTGGGGGGAAAAAGAGAAGGGATACCATTGCCTTTTCAAATAAAAGGGAGGTGTGAAAATTAAGTATGGGAGGTGGGAAAATAGAAGCCCTTCAAGGTCAGAGAGTTGGACTTATTTTAAAATCAGGACAGGTTTGTAAACTTTTTTAAACAGGCAAGACATTTTTGGTGAGATTCAGTCTAATTTACCTATATGGTGTGGTTAACCAATTTTTTTGCACAACCCTAAATAACACTCCCTTTGAGTTTGGATTCTAATGGTAACGAATTATACGCTCCATGTTCTTGTTCCTAAATTTGCCCTTGCTAGTAAAGAATTACTCTGGTTAGTCAATTGTTAAAGTTAGTGATTATGAAATGCCAATTTGATATTATATGTATTTCCTTATTGTCAAAGCAGTGAAAGTGTACCCTATTACGTCCAGCAATTTGTTTCCTACACGTATCTTATTATATACTTCTGCTTTTTGGATTCTTGTTATAACACTTAGCTACAGAAAATTGTAGGTAATCAATCATATTTGTTTGAAAGGTGTACTCTAGCAAGCTGTTATTGTATCAGAGAGAAGAAAAAGTAAACTGAATATTCATGTATTGGATTAATCTTATACACTGTTTACAAAGGGATTGACCCATATATATGGAACCAAGACAAAAGGAAAGAGGGCCGAATATAATAGGGCCAAAACATAACAGATAACGGCCTAAGGCCCATAAAACAAAAATACATCTAAACAGAAGAAAATGTTACAAAGCAGAGGAACAAATAACACTGACACCCCTCCAAGCTGAGGAGTGGATATTTAAAACTCTCAGCTTGGATAACAGATTTCGGAAAGGACTAACATCTAAGGTTTGGTGAAAATATCTGCTATTTGGTCAGAGGAAGAGATGGGCAGCAAATGAAGTAACTTTGATTGTAGCTTCTCGCGAACAATATTACAGTCGATCTCGATATACTTGGTTTTTTCGTGAGATGTTGGATTTGCGGTAATATATCTAGTAAGAGGAAGAGATGGGCAGCAGATGAAAAAAAACTTTGATTGTAGCTTCTCGCGAACAATATGGCAGTCGATCTCGATATGCTTGGTTCTTTCGTGAGATGTTGGATTTGTGGTAATATATCTAGCAGATTGTTTGTCGCAGTAAAGAGCAGCTGGTTGGGTAAAAGGGATTTCAATTCTTCCAAAAGAAATGTTTGCCGTTAAGTTTCCCTAACAGCGGTAGCCAAGCTTGTATTCAGCTTCGGAGGATGACTGAGAAACTATCATTTGCTTCTTGGATTTCCAGGAAACCAAAAAAATTATAAAACAGGAGGAACAAATAACACTAACACAAGGGTGCTCTATTTAATCCCCTTATTTCTACTATAAAGATGACTATCACTGTGACTTAAATTTGAATGCTTTCAAAGTTAAGGTTTACATTGAGAAGAAAGAGTGATGAGTTAGTTAAGGTTCCACCATGAAATCTATAATTATGCATTTCTTTGCATCTCAAAATCTGAGATTTATCTCAAACTAGCACATATTTGAAATTTTTTCCTTTGAAAGCAGCTTGATGAAATATGACATTGGTTGTGAGCTTGATTTCTTCCTTGAGAATTGAAGTTTCCTCTGTTTTTCAGTGTTAGGAGCTGCTTTTCTTAACCGGCCCTGGCTTGCATCTGAAAACTACTTAAAAGCTTGTTCTCTCACTATACTACAAAACTTGTTAACATCCTGCCAGTTTATTAAAATAAAAGCCTTAAAAATAATATTGAAAACATGAAAAATAAACTTGTTAGTAAGTTTATGGATCTATAAACATTTGACACCATTTAGTTGAATAATGGTGTGTCTATATATATATATATATACATATTAAAATTACTTGCTCGTATAATTCTTCACTCTTGTTTGATTAATCTCTATGCAGAATTATAGTAACAATCCATGTCAGAATCTACTATATTATATAATATAAAGTTTTTTCACGTATATGTCATGTGTCAAAACCACACACATTTTTTTATTTTTATTTATATATATATATTTTATTATTATTATAATTATCATTATTAATATCAATATTATTACAAAATCTCATTTAATAAATGTTATCAAAAACATAATTATCTTCTCTTAAATGACTTGCCGATTTTGAATTAATGTAATCGATCAACATTTAATATTTTTTCATCATATAAATTTGTCAATTTTTAATTAGACATTCACTATCAATTATATAATTCATAATAAATTTGAATTCAAATTTCAAAGTTGAATTTAAATAAAATCAAATTAAAATTAACTAAAACATTATACTAAAAATATCACTTAATCTATAATTACTAAAAAAACACTTGGATGCCAATCTATAATTACTAACATATTCATTCAGCAAAAAAAATATATTAACATATTTATGAAACAAAAATGAATACCTATGTCACTATTGTTATTTTTTATTTTCTCCTTTTAAAATAGTCAATTGCTACCATTTTCTTTCATTTTTGTTGTTTTTCATTCAATTTTTGAAGTAGAAATAAATACAACAACACAAATTCGGCCATAAGCTTTTAATTTTTTTCATTCTCTTTTGAATGTTTTCCATATTTTGTCTAATATTTAACAATAAAAGTTTGTTTGTCGACATAAATCTGGCCATTTAATTTTTATTATTAATTCCTACTATAAATTTACTTTAAAATCATATACTACTAGCGTATTTGACCCGTGCAATGCACGAGTAAAATTTAGGGTTATCAAGCCATGTTTTGTGCACGACATAGCAAATAAATTTCTAAAAGAAATAGGAATATATATATATATATATATATATGTGTGTGTGTGTGTGTCATGAGATATAAATATTATCTTATATTTAAAATTAACTGCATTAATTGGCAAAGTCAAACTCTAATAGAAAATAATACTTGATCTCCTTATGATATACTTTTATTTAATTATTAATAGTTTTTATATAGATATAATGTGATTTCATGTACGCTATTCATTTATATGTAAAAATATATGATCTAATTAATTTATTTTAAAATATTAATTAGCGTGTGATGTACATACTTACATCTAAATATTAATATGCGTAACACCTTCATAAAATTATTTAATTTTTCTGAAAGATATATTGATCTCTCCTAATTTATATATTAATTAGTTTTTTTAGATAGTTTCAAGCACTATGGGAAGTCAATATTCACCAAAAGAAATATTCACTAATAGTTAAAGTTTATTCAACTCATTGGAAAAGTCCAACTCTAATAGGAAATAAGAATAAGAATTAAAATTAAAATATGACCCCTATAAAAGTCCTTAAACAATATATCTATAGCATAATGGCTTGTGCTTCACACAAGATATATTAAAAGAAATGCAAATTTTATGAAAACGTATTAATATTAATTAGTAAACTCTATTAAAATATTTATCTATGGTAATTTATATGTGAATGCTCTTTCACGAAAAATATTATAGCTCCTTATGAAATATATCTTCACCAATAACTTAATAGTAAAATATTATTATATTGATTATAGCAATATATATATATATATATATAAATATATATATATATATTATAAGTCTATTTTCAAATGTCCAATTTCCTTATAATATTTTGATAGAGATATTAATATGTCTTCATATAAAATGTTTTTTCCTGCATGATATATATATATATATATATATATATATATATACAAGTCTATTTTTAAATGTCCAATTTCCTTATAATATTTTGATAGAGATATTAATATGTCTTCATGTAAAATGTTTATTCCTGCATGATAATTTTTTCTTAGATAACCATTTTTTATATGTTCTCTTAGAATACGTGTTTTATTTATATTTCTACAATGTAGTATGTAGGATGTAGTATGTAGGATTTATGCAACCCACATGGGATATGTATACACGAGTTATGTCTAAAATCATCTAAAATAAGAATATTTTAAATAAATTATATTACATAAAATTTTAAAATTAAATTTCTATTATATTATGAACAGTAACTCTTAGTAGTAATGCTTAAATGATAATTATATTTTGAATGGTAATCCTTAATTTATATTAACTATTTTTTTAAAATAAAAATTTATTTAATATATTAGATTCCAAAATTATATTTTTAAAATTTGAAATAAATTATCTTTGATTGAAATTCTAAATGCAACTTTAAACATTTGAAATTTGAAATGAATAATATTGAATAACAAATTGAAATACATTTTTAAATTTCTATTCATTAATACTTATAGTTTGAATAACAACAATGCTATTTGGTATGATACAAAGAAAGTTGCAAATGATATAAGGACCAACGAGAGCCTAAGTGACCATAAAGGTTGGGTTGAAATTCAATAAGTGAATGGATAAGAATTTTTAGAAACCGTTTTTGTGCGTATACGAAAAACTTTTCTCGTACTATTAAGTATTTTCTTGTTAATAATAATCTATAATTTAAAATAACTATAATTTGATATATACCTAAAAATCAAAATGTGTTCCTTTAAAATTATTGTGAATGATTTATTTAGTGACACGTGGCAAAAAAAAATCATATATAGTAGTCAAAATAAATAATATCTGAGATTTTACCATTTAAAATGTAGAAATGTTTTAGGCGGGAAAACAAAACCTCTCTCTCTCTCTCTCTATATATATATATATATATATGTAACATATAATAATAAAATAGATAATAGATAGAAAATATAATATATTTTGAAATAAATTAGCTTTAATTTTAACACAAAATTAAGTTTTCTAGATTTGAAATTTGAAATATATTATATTGAATAAAATTATATTTTAAATATAATATATAATATAATATATTTTAAAATTAATTTTTAAATATTTTTATATTTTAAATAAATTATAATTAGTTAAAACTCTTTATAAAATTTTATAGATTTAACTTCTAATAATTTTTTAGATATGAAACTTGAAATAAAATATACAAATCATATGGCATAAAATTTTGAAATTAAATTTGAATTTTTTTTTAAATGATGATTATATTTTGAATACTAATCTCCAATTTATATTCATTATATTCTGAAAATTAAAATTAAAAAATTTGAAATAAGTTAGCTTTAATTGAAATTCTAATTTCTTATTTCTAGATTTGAAATCTGAAATAAATAATATTCAAGAAAAAATCGAAATTAAATTTTAAATTTCTATAAATTGATATTTATATTTTGAATAATGGTGTATAATTTAATTTAATTAATTTGAAATATTTCTGAAATCAAAATGTGTTCATTTATAATTATTGCGAATGATTTAGATGGTGACGCGTGACATGAAAGACATTATATATAGTAGATAAATAAATAATACCTGCAATTTTAAAATTTAAAGCGTAGGAATGATTTATCTAGGAAAAGAAATTTTTTTATATAGATAATAAATAGATAGAATAAAATTAGATAGATATTTTAAAAATTAATATTTTAAAATTTATATAATATAATAGATAATAGATTTCAAAATTAGATTTTTAAAATAAAAAACTTGAAATAAATTACCATTAATTAAAACTATAAATTAAGCTCTCTATTTGAAATTTGAAAACTAATAGATAATAGATTTGCTACTATATTTTTTTGCTAGACTATTTGTTATTTAAATTAGAAACTCAATTATGCTCTTTTTTCTACTTTCTTTTAAAAACATTTTTAACTACTTATTTTTTTACGTGACTCGATAACTGAAATCTCAACAATACGTCGCAGGGGTTAATACACTAATTCAATTCTATTAAGAAAGAAAGTTCAATATTTGAATTATAACTATAGCATATTGATTGGTGAGGAGGGAAACAGATGATGAAGAGAAAAGTCAACAAACATTACTCATACCATGCATTGGTTGTTGCTAAGCATCCTTATCACCAATAATCACCGATTAGAGCAATATATTCTACATGTGTAAATTTGACACAGAAAATATCCCCACAATTCCTTCCTGCAGAAAATATATGAGGCTTCCAAAGATGAGGCCAGCGCATGATATATATATATATATAGAGAGAGAGAGAGAGAGAGAGGAAAGAACTTTGATATCAGGTTGTTATATCAACTTTGATAGAAATATCTGTGAAAAGCTAATGCGCTTATCTTGGTTTTAAAAACATCATTTTTGAAATTAGTTTGTGAAAAAAAAAAAATCTATCCAAACTGAAATTAGTTATTAGCAAATAAATATGAACGCGGGAACTATCCAAAAAAAATCTATCCAAACTATAAAAAAAAAATTATATCAAAACCCCAGTTCCAACAATTACTAACACTATATAAGGAATTAAGAAGAAACACATTGGCCTCCCAAACTCTTGTTCCGTTCCATTCCTTGTTACCCTAAGACTGAGAATGACGCTAAAAGGCAAAGCAATCGCATATCATAGTTTCCCTTCTTGCTCATCTTCTTCAATGAACAGTAACATGAACCCTTCTCCGCTTTCTATCGCTAACGATACTTCATATCGTAAGATCACCACGTTAGATCAAGTGATCGATTTATTACCACCTGGTTATAAGTTTCTACCAACTGATGCTGAGTTGATCAAGTATTACTTGCAAGCTAAGATTGCCGATCATCCTATTATTCATGGCCGCATCTTTGACGTTGATGTTTACGAACATCCTCCCGAATATCTTAACGGTATATATTCCATTAATTTTAATCTAACAGTAGTTAAATGTTCTCATTTCTCACAATAACCTATGGTTTTCACTTGAGTCGTCCCCCTTTCTTTGTCTCTCTCCATATATACTTTTTCTTTCTCTTTTTTTAATTAAAGTTCTTTTTCTTTCTCTAGCTTTGAAAATATTAGTTTGTTATTATGATAATTATTAAAGTTATATATACATACGTATGCGTCATACTTATTAATGTTATATATAGTTGTTCAAAAGTATAATTATTCTAATTGTTTAATTTTTTTTATTGTACTTTAAACAGCTATGTATAAACGTGAAGGAGAGCAACATACATACTTTTTCACCCAAAGAAAAAGGAAATACGCAAATGGAAAGCGTCTGATCGTCTTTGTTAGAGACTTTGGTTTCTGGAAGGCTTCGGGAAAAGATCATCCGATAAAAAGTGATGACACTACAATTGGATATAAAAAATCTTTGGTATTTCATAGAGGAAAACCTAAAAGTGCGGTGAAAACTAATTGGCTTATGCAAGAGTTCACCATAAATGAGATGAATCTTGCGAGTTCAAGTACAACTCCTCCTTTCAAGGTAAATTATTCTTGACACTTAATTTATAATTGATGATGTATGACGGTTAAAGTTTCTTATGATCAGTGATTTAATTAAGTTAATAAGACATGATCATAATAATTATTCTACATATAAATCATATATATTTTAGGAAAAATTAGGAAAAAAAGGTATGAGTAAAAAAAAGAAAATTTAATTTTCTCCTTGAAATCAACAAAATTTAAATAAATATACGACATTTAAATAAAATATAGGGTCATGTGGAATGTTTAATATTTTGTATGATTTTTTAACCAAATATTAAATATTTTGTTTTCAACCAATTAGACATAATGAAATCAATGATGAAAATTGTATACAAGTTTTTGTATCAAACTTTATATAGTAAGTGCGGCTTTTATATGTGTATCCTTGTAATTTTAAATAACATTATTTGTGAATAAATTATCACTATCTCACATATTTGTGTTATATATTTCAGCTGGATAATTGGGTTCTTTGCAAGATTTATGAGAA
Source organism: Calophaca sinica (assembly GCA_037113605.1). Classification (NCBI taxonomy): domain Eukaryota; kingdom Viridiplantae; phylum Streptophyta; class Magnoliopsida; order Fabales; family Fabaceae; genus Calophaca; species Calophaca sinica. The sequence goes on from CM073737.1 coordinate 17,852,455, forward strand.
CAAGCGTGAAGAGGCAAGTCAAGTTGCTATAAAAGTGAAGGAATGTCAAAACAAAAATCAAGAAGCTGAACAAATGAGGACATTGCATAATCTATTAGGGAAAGAGGACTTTGGTGAAGATGATATGAATCCGAACGTTGATGCAGAAATCTTAGATTTAATGAACGAATTACTTCCCAACGAATTTTCACCAAATGAGCCTGAAGATGATATGAATCCGAACGTTGATCTAGAAATGTTAGATTTAATGAAAGAATTATTTCCCAACGAATTTCCACCAAATGAGCCACTTCCTTGATCCATCCTCACAAAATGGTATTATGTTGCACCAAAAGGCCACTACTTATTGTTACTTTTTCTCTGCATGCTTGAATGCTACTTCAATCAATTTTTGTAACTTCAATGAATCTCTAGCGGAGTATGACAGCTTATTATTTTTCTCTGTATCTTTGTTATTGTGGAAGTTACAATTGAGTTTCTTCTACAAATATGGAACATGTTACATGTGTCAGATCAGATTTGGTGCTATGGGGTTTTATGTTGTTGTGCCCTTAGTACAATTAGTCCATGTATGTGAATGGCCCTATGTGTATTTCATCACTACAACAGTAGTTGTGGAAAGTTTATAGTGTTGGACAATTATACATAAGGAGATTCTTATGCTGAATTTTGCTTTAGTTCTTAGCATGCTTTGTTATTTTAATATTCTGTGTACCCTGCTTTTTTGGGGCTGTTTTGCTTGTGTTGGTACCTTAGCACATTGCTTAAGGTTAGACTTCCTTTCGTTCTCAATAAAATCATTTTGGCCTTTCGGAAAAAAAAAAACTTCAACCTTATTCATATTCAACAACTTGATGACTGAATTTATGTCAATTTTATACCGTGAACACTCAATTTTTTTTTCCTGAGGTGTGATGGTCTCTCTTTAATTTTGAAGGGCAACAATGCATTTTAATATGCATCAGATTGTTTTGAACTTTCATCCCATTTGGAAGCTATGCAAAAATTTACAGTAAACTTCAATATATTGCAAGCTTCTAGGTTTGGAAATTGGAAATTGGAAATTGGAGGCACTGATGTTAATCTGTATAGTTGAAGCCATGTGAACCTGATTTTCAATTATTGCAAAGTTGAATTTCTTGTCGTTAGGGATGCTCCACCACTCTGCTAATCTTTTTAAAAATTTCTATTTTTTTAATAATTAAAGTAGAAACAATTGCCCAAGCCATTATTCACTTACAAGCAACACGTTTTTGTTGTCAGGATTTTGGGTAAAAATGTCTTCAAATTTGAACAAGATGCATCAAATTTCCCAAAGCACGAATAAATAGCATGATAAAGAGATTAAGGAAAGCATATTAGAATTCCTTTTAACATGGTAGAGCTATAAACCCACAAAAACACATTTGAAACAATTACATATTTTAAGAATACAACTGCAATGCAAGTATTGGAATCATATTTGTATCAGTACATGGCATGCACTACTACTGTTTACACATATTTCATCATCCAAATTCGAGCCCAATACTTTTAAGGCAAAGACAGATGATAAATTGGGATTTATAATAGAATAACTAAAATATTTACAGCCTCAAAAAGTTCATTTAATGCTCTAATTACACCACCAAATCATAAAAAAGGATAAGCTAATATGCAGCACAAGCTAATCTGTCCCATGATAACTTCAACTGGCCTTTTACTAGTAAGAAGCTCAACAAGAACAATATCGAAACTGTAAATATCACCCTTGTAAGTTGCTTTTAGTGCCTGCCTTAATTTTTTAGGAGGAATATATCCTAATGTTCCTATTGAATCTTTTGTAACATGAGTATCATAGGGTTGAACTTGAAGTAGCCTTGACAGACCAAAACCTGCCAATTAAGGTTCAAATTTATCATCCAATCACCATAGTCCATCATGCAGCCAATGAATCAAGTTGCAAGTGTTACTGGCTGCTGATAGGAATGGCACTTAAAAAGAGAAGGAACTTGTCATTACCCCACCACCAAAAAATTCATATTCATTCAAGTGATAAGTATGCATCTTTGTGTCATTAATCTCAGTATAGTTTCCAAAAATCCTCTATAAGTTCCATTAAGTAAAAGACCATCCATATGAGTATTTATAAGTGAGTAAAGTGACTCCAAGCCACGTCAGCATACTGACGGTTATGGTGGTCACAGCCTAGCTAGAATACATGGTCAAGATTCAATGTATCTGAGCTTTTATATAAGCTTGTAATAATTCAGAATCATGTAATGAACTTCATTTTTATCATTACAGTTTTCTATCTCCTTCAATGTTTCTCTGTTCTCTCCACTCTTCAACTTCATTCATGGTATCAAAGAGCTTCATTTTTCCCTGGATGGGTCAATTCCTGTTTCTGATCATGGCTTCACCATCTCCAAATTCAGATCCGCGTCGTGTTTCATGAATTTTGTCGTCTCAGAATCCCTTCAGTTATCTGAATTCGGTTCCTGCTCCTCCTAATCTTGCCCTTTGCATTCAATCTTACAATCTTCATCAAATTAGATGACAATAGCTTTCTGTTGTCAATCTAACAAGTTAAAGGTGTGATAACGGCTCACAAATTGCTCAGAATTGTGGTCAATCCTGTAATTCCACTGCATTGACGGAGACAGATCGCGAACTAGGAGTTGAGTTTGATCCCTATAGTACAAGATCAATTTGCATTTAAATGGCTGCTTTCTACTCTTTTCGAATCAGTTCTTCCTAGAGTGATTGGTTTCAAGCATGCTTACCAAGTGTGGGATAAACTACAAAAGCATTTCTACTCACACCTTAAAGCAAAACTGCGTCAATTACGATATGAGTTCAAGAACACCAAAAAAGGCAATCGCATCATGTCCGTGTATCTACTTTGCATCAAGACTATATCTGATTCGCTTCTTGCAATTGGTGATTCAGTTTCTGAACAATATCAATTTGCAAAGAGGATAACCCTTTCGTAACGATGATTTATGACTCTCTTGATCTGCCCTCACTTACTGACATTGAAACATTGCTTCTGGTGCAAGAGGCATAATTGGAAAAGTTTCCCCAAGAGCTACCTTCTGCAACTGTTACTGTGAATGTTGCTCATACTTCACAAATCTGCCAAACCATCATATTCTGGTTCTGATGACTCTTCTAATGGCAATTCACAAGTCAACTTCCGTGTTAGAGAACGAGGAGGCCGTGGCAGAGGATATTGCAATGCTGGAAACAGACCAACTTTCCAGTTGTGTAACAAATACGGGCATGGTTCTTTTAGATTCAACCGATGTTCTCTCAACCAAATCAAACTTCAGGTTCCTACACACATCATTTTACGTCCTCAACACCTCAATAAGTCCCACCAAGTGTCAATTTGGCAACTCAGCAACCACAATTCACAGCACAAACCGCAAGACTATCAAGTTTCCAAGAGGTTTTGATTATGATATTTGGTATCCTAATTAGGGCGTCGACTCATCACATCACACCGATTCTCGCAATCTCACCACAATTCCAACTATGCATCAATTAATCCTCCCTTTCATCCACCTATACCCCTCAAATTGCTTAATTTCTTGCATGTCCATAATTGTGTCTTCTCGGTTGTACAAACATACTTCATAGCTTCCACTAAGGCTACCGCTATCCACACCCCTTGTTTTCTAACCACACCTTCTGTCAGGTTTTAAACAAGCAAAACGACCAAATTACCCCTGGTCCCATTTTTAATTTTCAAAACCCACCCAATCTCATTCTTCTCTCACGATCCGCGTTTTCACGTTTTCATGATTAAGCAATTTCACAATTGACGTAGGCTTTCCCAAGTTTCCAGTAATACTAAAAAAATAACAGACTTGCAAAATCATACATACAGACTTCCCAGAAATAAAAACCAAGAAAATAAAAAATAATTATTTTTTGCACCATAAAGAAAAACGGATGGAAGAATCGAAGATTCAAGCAAGGAAGTTAACGATGCATCATCAAATTAGTCGTTTAAGCTGAACACTCACTTAGAGAGCAGAAATAAAATTTCGTGAACTCGATTGAGGATGGTATACGTGAACTAAATTCACGTACCATTGCGTGAATTGAAATCACGTCCAAAAAGTTAGTTTTTCACTTACGTGATTTGAGATCACGTAGCATAAAAAAATAGTTTTTACGTACGTGAATTTAACTCACGTATGGGTACGTGATTTTAGATCACGTAGCGCTCAAAAAATTGGTTTTAACCTACGTGATTTGAGATCACGTAGCACCAAAAAAATTGGTTTTTCCTTAAGTGATTTGAGATCACGTAGCACCCAAAAAATTGGTTTTTCCTTACGTGATTTAAGATTTAAAATCACGTAAGAGTACTTGATTTGAGATTACGTATCATCCAAAAAATTGGTTTTCACCTACGTGAACTCAAATCACGTACTCTTACGTGATTTTAAATCACGTATACCATCATCGATGAGAAAAAAAAAGAAGCCAGAAACCACGTTCAACTCTGGGTTGTTTCCTCAAGATTATTTATTTTATGTTTAATAAGTATTTTTCTATTTTAAAACTCAACTGCTTTGAGCGATCATGGTGAATATTTAGAAAAAGGCATAAACGATCGATGCGAGAATCTGAAATCTGAGTTTGTCAAAAAAAAAAAAAAGGTTATGAAATCTGAGAAGGAGGCATTTTCGTGTGAAGGGCATTTTTGGTATTTTGAATTATTATAATGTGTCAGGGGGTGTGGTTAGCAAACTAGGGGGTGTGGTTAGGGCCACCCTTCCACTAATTGTGATGTTCATAGTGTAATACCTTGTCCAACTTGCACTATAGGCTTGGCAATGTGCATCCACATGCTGTTAGACCAATCTTTCAAATAAAACTTCTCCGTTCAATTTCTATCAGTATTTGAAATAACAAATAATAATAATAATAATAATAATCCAAGTTAAATTTCTTCCACGAGCATACCATACCAGCATGGACTTCAATATATACATCTTCATAATAATTTAGGGCTTTTCCCGTTGATGACAACAACACCATCCTCCTTTGCTGAATCCAAAATTTTAGGTCATCAATCCCAGCCCAGTGCTCCTTGTGAGCAAACAAATCTAAATTTTGAACTGCTGAAACTCAGGAACCGACCTACCGATAAATTTGCTGAAACGGTAGTTGTGCGTAAATTAATTAGCGTAATGCTTAACATCACTGGAAAATACCTCGTGAAATATCACGAAGCGTGTATATCTCTATTTCTACCTCGATAATTATTATCATAATATTTATTACATTTCATTGTTGATAACAAATATATTTTAAATTAGTCTTTTAAAATTTTTCCTTCACAGTTACATACTAGTGCTTAACGTCACCAGAAAATATCTCGTGAAATATCACGAAGCATGTATATCTCTATTTCTACCTTGATTTTGAGTAAATAGGTCCCGATAAAAATTACGAAAACTAATTTAATCCTTAAAAGATAAAAATACTTATTTAGAAATTACAAATCTCAAATATAGGTCAAATTAGTATTTTTGGATAAATTTTTAAGGATATTTTAGCCCCTATCAGAGACTAAGTTGACCCACATTTAATATTCTTAAGGATGAAATTGATATTTTTTATTTTTTAAGGACTAAATTAGTCTCTGTAATTTTTATGAGGGACCAATTTAGGTATTTACTTTTTACAAAACAGTAACCGCATATTTTTTCTTTCTTTTAAAGTTACATTTGTGACCGTGGCGATCATTTTCTGTTCCGATGAATAGCATTGCTGAATTAATTATATGGAAATTAAATGACCGCTTAAATTAATGAGTCTTATTAACGAGTGCCCTAAGGTCAATGGGTAAGAATCCATAAAAGGAAATTTTATCTTGAGAATATAAGTTAAACATTTTTTGATATACTCCCTCCTTCCTAAATTATAAGAGGTTTTGGCAAAATCTCTCGCACCAAGAAATGTAATTAATGTAGTTAAGAATACTAAATTTGTCTATAATTTTTATTATTTTACCTTAACTACCCTTGAATTTAATGGAAAGATAAATTACATTATACTTCATTTAACTTATTGATTAAAACAAAAGCAAATTAGTCCAAATAAGAGCAGGAAAATAATAATTAATGCTACAGACAAACTTTAAAAGAGCCTTATAAAATAGGACAAATAAATGAGCCAAAAAACTCTTATAATTTGGGACAGAGGGAGTAATAAATACATCATTTTTTTATATAAATTTACCTCTTTTAATTTCTTAATCATGAGGACACTCGATAGCATTTTCTTAAATTAATTGATTTCCCAAATTTTAAACTTGAAAAATAAAAAAGAAAATGCATTATAACAATGATAGCACCACATGTATACATGTATCTGTAAAGCTAGCAATCTTTTCGGCTTTTCTTGTTCTATCCGAAAAAACAACAAACAAAAACAAATTTTAAAAACTAAAGTATTTATACTAAGTATACACCATTAGTTGAAAATTTGGCCGCGAGAACACTGATGGACTAAGATTTGTTTAAAACTTTTTATAACCGCGAAAAATTCAAAACCCCATTTCCATTATTTAATACCACTATATAAGGAATTAAGCAGATCTAGAAGAAACACATTGGCCTCCCAAACTCTCAGTTTCGTTCAATTCCTTGTTACGTTCTTTACCCTAACACTGAGAATGACACTAAAAGGCAAAGCAATCGCACATCACAATTTCCCTTCTTGCTCATCTTCTTCAATGAACAACAACATGAACCCTTCTCCGCTTTCTATTGCTAACGGAACTTCACATAGTGAGATCATCACGTTAGATCAAGTGATCGACTTGTTACCACCTGGTTACAAGTTTCTACCAACTGATGTTGAGTTGATCAAGTATTACTTGCAAGCTAAGATTGCCGACCATCCTATTATTCATGGCAGCATCTACGATGTTGATGTTTACGAATATCGTCCTGAAGATCTTAACGGTATATCTCATTAATGATGTAATCTGAACCGTTAATTTTAATCAAATAGTTGTAGTTAAATGTTTTCATTTCTCACAATAATTAACTGTTTTCATTTGAGTTGTCGCCCTTTCATTGTCTCACTCTATATATAATTTTTCTTTCTCTTTTTTTTTAATTAAAGTTCGTTTTCTTTCTCTAGCTAGCTTTGAAAATATTAGTCTGTTAATATGATAATTATTAAAGTTATAAATCAAACGCATGTATCATACTATTCATAAAAAAAAAGTATGTGTCATACTTATTAATATTATATATAGTTGTTCAAAAGTATAATTATTCTAATTGTTTTTTTATTGTATTTTAAACAGCTATTTATAAACGTGAAGGGGAGCAACATACATACTTTTTCACGCAAAGAAAAAGGAAATACGCAAATGGAAAGCGTCTGATCGTCTTTGTTAGAGATTTTGGTTTCGAAGGCTTGGAAAAGATCAACCAATAAAAAGTGATGACACTACAATTGGATATAAAAAATCTTTGGTATTTCATAGAGGAAAACCTAAAGGTGCGGTGAAAACTAATTGGCTTATGCAAGAGTTCACCATAAATGAGATGAATCTTGCGAGTTCAAGTACAACTCCTCCTTTCAAGGTAAAATTCTTGACACATAATTTAAAATTGATGATGTATGACGGTTAAAGATTCATATGATCAGTGATTTAATTAAGTTAGTAAGACATGATCATAATAATTATTCTACATATAAAACATATATATTTTAGGAAAAATTAGGAAAAAAAAGGTATGAGTAAAAAAAGAAAATTTAATTTTCTCCTTGAAATCAACAAAAATTAAATAAATATACGTCATTTAAATAAAATATAGGGTCATGTGAAATGTTTAATATTTTGTATAGTTTTTTTTAACCAAATATTAAATATTTTGTTTTCAACCAATTAGACATAATGAAATCAATGATGAAAATTGTATACAAGTTTTTGTATCAAACTTTATATAGTAAGTGCGGCTTTTATATGTTTATCCTTGGAATTTTAAATAACATTATCTGTGAATAAATTATCACTATCTCACATATTTGTGTTATATGTTTCAGCTAGATAATTGGGTTCTTTGCAAGATTTATGAGAACAAGCGTGAAGAGGCAAGTCAAGTTGCTATAAAAGTGAAGGAATGTCAAAACAAAAATCAAGAAGCTGAACAAATGAGGACATTGCATAATCTATTAGGGAAAGAGGACTTTGGTGAAGATGATATGAATCCGAACGTTGATCCAGAAATCTTAGATTTAATGAACGAATTATTTCCCAACGAATTTCCACCAAATGAGCCTGAAGATGATATGAATCCGAACGTTGATCCAGAAATCTTAGATTTAATGAACGAATTATTTCCCAACGAATTTCCACCAAATCAGCCTAAAGATGATATGAATCCTAACGTTGATCCAGAAATCTTAGATTTAAAGAAGGAATTATTTCCCAACGAATTTCTACCAAATGAGCCACTTCCTTGATCCATCCTTAGAAAATGGTATTATGTTGCACCAAAAGGCCACTACTGATTGTTACTTTTTCTCTGTATGCTTGAATGCTACTACAATCAATTTTTGTAACTTCAATGAATCTCTAGTGGAGTTTGACAGCTTATTATTTTTCTCTGTATCTTTGTTATTGTGTAAGTTACAATTGAGTTTCTTCTACAACTATGGAACATGTTACATGTGTTGGATCAGATTTGGTGCTATGTGTAACACCCGCACCTCAACATAATTGAAAGTACGACAAATTACATTAAGGTACAGGAATTACTAAGCATTTACAAACTTGATTCACTAACCTAATGAATAGATTACATATTACACATAACTAGGAATATAAAATTCCCACTGCAAAATCAAACTAGCCTAAGAGTCCTGAACTTTGGAGCTTTGACTCATCGTCTTCAGTACCTGCTTATCTGAAAAACAACAAAAGGAAAATGGTGAGATTATAAATCTCAGTGAGCCCTTCACGGACTCCTCACCATTCTCTCCTCGGAATATTCTAGGCTGAAAAGACTAGCTTAGGCATGTCAAACCTAGACATACTCTCCCTATTTACCATAAGGACTTGACTTGCAACTTCTCGATATCCCTAAGCTAAGACGCTTTAGAAGGCGCTAGCTTGAGTTAAAAACTTAGCATATAATCAAATAGGGTAATACTAGGGCCCATATGCCACTTATCAACTTGTGATTAAACTAAACACATAAATGTATAGCAACCCACATCAATCCTACAAATGTCCATTCTTTAACCTTTGTTTAGCTCGACTAACCTTAATACAATATAAATTGCAACCTTATTAACTAAGAACGTATTGTTCTTAGTTACTCACTTTGTGCTTAACACATCTTTGCTTTTTCTTATGCTATTGGACTTTGCCTTATGCTCTATACCACAAATCCCAATCAACCTAGCTTGCTTATCCTTTAAGTGATCTAATCACAATGCTCATTACTATATAATAATTAAGCGACTAGGGGTGTACTATCCAAGATTCCACACAACTAACTAAGCTAATTCCGAATACATATATATAAACACATACAAGGAATTCATTAACATTCATAAACTTAACATCACTTCACATATTATACCATTCATAGGAGATATATAATATCTTTGCTATGCTTGTAATGCATTTTGTGTTATTAGGCGTGTCGTAGGCTTCAGTCCCTAGACCCCAATTACACACTTTCGGAATGGTGGTTAGACGTCATAACCCTCCAGGCGTCCCACTTGGCTAACCAAACCGATCTACTCCTATAAATAGAGAGTCTTGCCATGGACTTTAGCTTATGCATATGCTTATGCTTATGATTGTATGCATGTTCATAGAAATACAATCATTCTCATTACTTAACTATTCAAGGAAACTACAATCATTTCAATGAATCAAGCTTACACTAATAGTACCCCTTTTCATCTAAGTAATCCAAATCATGGACACTAATTCACACATTCATCCTATCACATCCTTTTCTTAGGGTCCTTTCTTTGACCTCTAAGACTTAAGCTTATGGCTCTTAGACAAGCCTCACAATTTGCCAAATTAATGGACAACACATACATTAACTAATCCCTTGAAACTCTATGGAGTTCTCAAGAGAGAAAACATCAAGCATACATTCAACTGTGGGGGGTTGAGGCGTTCGCCAACCTCTTTTAATCAAGCCCACTACACAAATCATAACAATCATAACAATCATGACAATCATAACAATAATAACTCAACCTCTTATAGGTATCTAAGACCTAACTTGAACCTAGGGTTCACATATTACTAAAGGAAGAGAAATTCCTATATGTGGGACTTATGGGTGCCCATCACCTAAGGGTTGAAGAACTCACCTCTATTCTTCAAGACATTGAGCTAGGAAGGTTGAACTTTGGACTCTTTGCTCCTCTTCAAGCTTTTCCCTCTTTGCTCAACTTGGGGCTCCTCCAAATACTTCCCAAATCTTGATCTTCAACCTTCAATCTTCCTTCTCAATCCAAGAACTTGAGCCATCCTTGCTGGAGCTTGGTCTTCTCCCCCTTATTCTTCTCCAATTCGTGCTTCTTCTTCTCCTCCCTAGGGTTCAAACCCAAATCTTCCAAATACTCAAATCTCCACTCTCAAACTCTCCATTTAGGCAAGTGATTGAAGAAATCCAACATGAATCTCTTCAATCCTTCTCAAAGGGTGAAACCACAGCTCTCCCTTCCTTTTCTCCTTTCCCTTTCTCTTCTTCGCGTTACGCTCATTGAAGCTGCGTTTTTATACCCTTCTGCAGCTCTGAATCGATTCACAGCATAGTGTGATTCGATTCCCACAGTGTAAAAAGCGCCTGAATTGCAGTTTTAATGAATGAATCGATTCTGCTGCGAGTCCCAAAGTGGCTTTGTCTTATGTGAATCGATTCACGGCTTCGTGAATCGATTCCCATTGCTAAAATTTGATGCCAATGGATCTTTAATCTTTGTGAATCGATTCTGGGCTATATGAATCGATTCACACCGCAGAAAAACCCGAGAAAACTTAGTTCTAGCACCAAACCTTGAGACTTTCTTCTCAAATCAACCTCCATAACTACAAATCAACACCTTTAACCATCTTAGGATTAAATCCACACTTATTCCTCAACTCAAACCCATTAAATTTCTTATCAAAACTTTGTGTAATTATATCCACTCACCTTGAAATCAAAATAAGCTTGGATACAATCACACAATTCTCCTCATAACTTATTCTCAACTTAGCTTAGAAATTTGGGGTGTTACACTACTACCCACCTTTTAAAAATTTTCGTCCTCGAAAATTACTGCATCCTTCATTGGAACTTCAACTACAACTTCCTTTCATAGCCCATTCAGTCCATTGGAAAACCTAGAAACGATTAACTCTCACAAAGCATTAATCGATAGAATACTCGCAATCGTGAATGACTCTAGGTATCCTCCGATTTAGTGGTAACTCACATCCTTACTAACTTCAAATCTTTCCCCCATGAGATAGGTTCTCACTTCAAGACTTCTTATGTGGAGTTAAGGGTGTAGGAACTTCTTAGCGTTGACAGCATGGAATGCGAACAGAGATTCACCTCCATGGAATCTCGTCCCCGAACCACGCCTTTCTTTCTTACCTCATCCTTCAGTATAATAAATTGGCTGTTGGTGCTTCCGCTGCGCAACTCTGATCTTACGTCTTTTCAAATGAATGAACTCCTTTCGTCTTATTTCCATCAGATGGAATACTTTACTTGCAGTCTGAGAGTTTAACTCTGGTGCTGTTCTATCTTTCGGTTGCTCTTGACTGTTAGAAATTGTTACGCTTGCTTATCATCCTATACTTGTTGAAGGTAGGTTAAGCATGTGGAGAATTCTTTGAATTCATCTACACAATTCCCTGCAGACGTGTCTTTTGGTGTTAAGCGAGTGAATCTTTGCTCCTTCTATCTCTTCATACTTCTTGGAAGATACTCTCCTTCGAATACTCCCTGGAAGTTCACCCAAAACAGCATCCAATACTATCGTTGGTGGTTTCATAACCCTTCGTTGGGCAACTATCTTATCAAAATAGAATTGTCACCTAGAGGTAACTAATACATACCTTGAACAACTTTCCATTCGCGACATTCACTCTTATGTTACCAATGGAAATCCTTCCTTAGATACCTTTTCCGCATCTTACGGAGTTGATACCCATATTTAGCTCACTGTACTTGGTCTTGCAACCGACTTGGCCTAGGAAACTTGAAACTCTAGGGTTGCTCAGCTCTTGGGAGGTATCCGTTGGTTAAACTGACTTGATTTTCATTAGTTGATTGCAAACTTTGTCTCACACGAGGTCTAAGCCTCACTTGGTTGGAGACTTAGCTTGCAAGTGGCTAATTAGAATCACATCAGACTCAACCTAACGACTTGACTCACAGTAACTTATAGTCTCAGATGTCCACCATCTTTACACTTAAATAAACTTTACTACTGTTCTCCTTCGCTTGATGGTGTAACTCCCTTTCTTGATGCTACTGGAATTAAACCAGAACCCACACTTCTCTATCCGACAACGGTGTAGATCGACGCGTTAGAAAATGAATCCTTGATATTCTTGGGAACAATCTACCTTATTGGTCCTGTCTTATCCTCCTTACCCAATCTGAATCATTAGAAACCCTGGAAGGGATTAATCTCTATAGAGGAACTAATTGCTCAGGAAATTAAGTGATCTCATTACCCAATCACAGACTAAGTCTTATTCCAACTATTATTCTTACTTAGTTAAGGCAAAGTCTATAATTGGTCAATTGAATTCACTTGACGACCTTGAGCAGTTAGATCGAACATAGATATCAATAACTTTAGGTTTCCGCTGACTCAGCTTTTCTTGAAACTTCTATAGTTTGAAGACTACATCTCATCTAATCCTCTGAAGTTGGTTGTTCCTCTAAGGACACCGTTCCTTGAAGACTTAAGAGTTTTCTTTCTGCTTCACTAGGGCAAGATCACCCTTGAGGACCCATACTACCATTTGGGCGTTGTAGCATATCGCCTAACTCCATCTTGTTCCTTACCCTTACCATTACTACTCGGAACGCTAAGGTTCTCTCAGGGATTATCATAGGATTTCTATCGACCTAGGATCCACCTATAATCGGCTAAGTTAACCAATCCTACTGAGACAACAAGTGTTGAGACCCTAACCGATTATAACCGACCATCCTACTCGATTGAAAACCTACAATTAAGAGTACTTACTGTTAACCATGAAGGGCACTTGAATTAACTTGGGAACCATCATAAGATCTCAATCATTCTAGGATCCATTCATAATGGATTAGGCGAAACAACTTGATAGCATAACCAGTGTTGTAACCCTAACCGATTACAAATGCCCATCCTAAGTGGATTTGAAATCTCATAATTAAGACCCCTTACTTGCTCGTCATTTCCAATCACTTCCAAAGCGTCTCGGTTGACGGTACATGAATTACACGCTTTGTTTAGCCGAACCCTCACCGCCATGGTTTCGACCATTATTAAAACATTCCTTAACTCTTGATTCCGGAAAGGTGGGAACTTGTTTCCCTTTTTCCGTATTCCGAAGGTCCTCACTTAATGAGAGCTCTTGCATCCGCTCCTTCCGTGTCTACATCATTCTTATCCATCAAACTTCCTCAGAGTTCACGCTCCTATTCGGTCTCCTCCCTCATCCGCCAGCTCCATCTACTACATTCTTCGTACACGGTATGGAGTATTAAGTTGATCAGGCTTAATATTCCATACTAAGCATAAGAATATGTAGAGGAGTTCTTGGACAAAGGCAAATTCACGCTAGCGATTACACCAACAAGGACTAAACCGACACTTCCTAAACTGAGTCATTACTAAACTAGTGACTCACAGTCCGATAAGATCGAACTGCTCTGATACCATAATGTAACACCCGCACCTCAACATAATTAAAAGTACGACAAATTACATTAAGGTACAGGAATTACTAAGCATTTACAAACTTGATTCACTAACCTAATGAAAAGATTACATATTACACATAACTAGGAATATAAAATTCCCACTGCAAAATCAAACTAGCCTAAGAGTCCTGAACCTTGGAGCTTTGACTCATCGTCTTCAGTACCTGCTTATCTAAAAAACAACAAAAGGAAAAGGGTGAGATTATAAATCTCAGTGAGCCCTTCACGGACTCCTCACCATTCTCTCCTCGGAATATTCTAGGCTGAAAAGACTAGCTTAGGCATGTCAAACCTAGACATACTCTCCCTATGTACCATAAGGACTTGACTTGCAACTTCTCGATATCCCTAAGCTAAGACGCTTTAGAAGGCGCTAGCTTGAGTTAAAAACTTAGCATATAATCAAATAGGGTAATACTAGGGCCCATATGCGACTTATCAACTTGTGATTAAACTAAACACATAAATGTATAGCAACCCACATCAATCCTACAAATGTCCATTCTTTAACCTTTGTTTAGCTCGACTAACCTTAATACAATATAAATTGCAACCTTATTAACTAAGAACGTATTGTTCTTAGTTACTCACTTTGTGCTTAACACATCTTTGCTTTTTCTTATGCTATTGGACTTTGCCTTATGCTCTATACCACAAATCCCAATCAACCTAGCTTGCTTATCCTTTAAGTGATCTAATCACAATGCTCATTACTATATAATAATTAAGCGACTAGGGGTGTACTATCCAAGATTCCACACAACTAACTAAGCTAATTCCGAATACATATATATAAACACATACAAGGAATTCATTAACATTCATAAACTTAACATCACTTCACATATTATACCATTCATAGGAGACATATAATATCTTTGCTATGCTTGTAATGCATTTTGTGTTATTGGGTAGTGTCGTGAGGCTTGATCCCTAGACCCCAATTACACACTTTCGAATGGTGGTTAGGCGTCATAACCCTCCAAGGGCGTCCCACTTGGCTAACCAAACCGATCTACTCCTATAAATAGAGGAGTCTTGCCATGGACTTTAGCTTATGCATATGCTTATGCTTATGATTGTATGCATGTTCATAGAAATACAATCATTCTCATTACTTAACTATTCAAGGAAACTACAATCATTTCAATGAATCAAGCTTACACTAATAGTACCCCTTTTCATCTAATTAATCCAAATCATGGACACTAATTCACACATTCATCCTATCACATCCTTTTCCTAGGGTCCTTTCTTTGACCTCTAAGACTTAAGCTTATGGCTCTTAGACAAGCCTCACAATTTGCCAAATTAATGGACAACACATACATTAACTAATCCCTTGAAACTCTATGGAGTTCTCAAGAGAGAAAACATCAAACATACATTCAATTTGTGGGGGTTGAGGCGTCGCCAACCTCTTTTAATCAAGCCCACTACACAAATCATAACAACCATAACAATCATGACAATCATAACAATAATAACTCAACCTCTTATAGGTATCTAAGACCTAACTTGAACCTAGGGTTCACATATTACTAAAGGAAGAGAAATTCCTATATGTGGGACTTATGGGTGCCCATCACCTAAGGGTTGAAGAACTCACCTCTATTCTTCAAGACATTGAGCTAGGAAGGTTGAACTTTGGACACTTTGCTCCTCTTCAAGCTTTTCTCTCTTTGCTCAACTTGGGGCTCCTCCAAATACTTCCCAAATCTTGATCTTCAACCTTCAATCTTCCTTCTCAATCCAAGAACTTGAGCCATCCTTGCTGGAGCTTGGTCTTCTCCCCCTTATTCTTCTCCAATTCGTGCTTCTTCTTCTCCTCCCTAGGGTTCAAACCCAAATCTTCCAAATACTCAAATCTTCACTCTCAAACTCTCCATTTAGGCAAGTGATTGAAGAAATCCAACATGAATCTCTTCAATCCTTCTCAAAGGGTGAAACCCTAGCTCTCCCTTCCTTTTCTCCTTTCCCTTTCTCTTCTTCTCGTGTTCTGCTCGCTGAAACTGCGTTTTTATACACTTATGTAGCTGTGAATCGATTCACAGCATAGTGTGAATCGATTCCCACAGTGTAAAAAGCGCCTGAATTGCAGTTTTAATGAATGAATCGATTCCTGCCTGCGAGTCCCAGTGGCCTGTCTTATGTGAATCGATTCCTGGCTTCTGTGAATCGATTCCCACTGCTAAAATTTGATGCCAATGGATCTTTAATGCTGTGAATCGATTCCTGGGCTATATGAATCGATTCACACTGCAGAAAAACCCAGAAAACTTAGTTCTAGCACCAAACCTTGAGACTTTCTTCTCAAATCAACCTCCATAACTACAGATCAACACCTTTAACCATCTTAGGATTAAATCCACACTTATTCCTCAACTCAAACCCATTAACTTTCTTATCAAAACTTTGTGTAATTATATCCACTCACCTTGAAATCAAATTAAGCTTGGATACAATCACACAATTCTCCTCATAACTTATTCTCAACTTAGCTTAGAAATTTGGGGTGTTACACTATGGGGTTTTATGTTGTTGTGCCCTCAGTACAATTAGTCCATGTATGTGAATGGCCCTATGTGTATTTCATCACTACAACAGTAGTTGTGGAAAGTTTATAGTGTTGGACAATTATACATAAGGAGATTCTTATGCTGAATTTTGCTTTAGTTCTTAGCATGCTTTTTTATTTTAATATTATGTGTACCCAGCTTTTTTGGGGCTATTTTTGCTTGTGTTGGTACCTTAGCACATTGCTTAAGGTTAGACTTCCTTTCGTTCTCAATAAAATCATTTTGGCCTTTTGAAAGAAACTTCAACCTTATTCATATTCAACAACTTGATGACTAAATTTATGTCAATTTTATTCCGTGAACACTCAATTTTTTTTTCCTGAGGTGTGATGGTCTCTCTTTAATTTTGAAGGGCAACAATGCATTTTAATATGCATCAGATTGTTTTGAACTTTCAGCCCATTTGGAAATTGACGTGGAACTTTATGCAAAAATTTACAGTATACTTCAATATATTGCAAGCTTCTAGGTTGGGAAATTGGAAATTGGTGGCCCTAATGTTAATCTGTGTAGTTGAAGCCGTGGGAACCTGATTTTCAATTATTGCAAAGTTGAATTTCTTGTCATTAGGGATGCTCCACCACTCTGCTAATCGTTTTAAATATTTTTTTTTAATAATTAAAGTAGAAACAATTGCCCAAGCCATTATTCACTTACAAGCAACACGTTTTTGCTGTCAGGATTTTGGGTAAAAATGTCTTCAAATTTGAACAAGATGCATCAAATTTCCCAAAGCACGAATAAATAGCATGATAAAGAGATTAAGGAAAGCATATTAGAATTCCTTTTAACATGGTAGAGCTATAAACCCACAAAAACACATTTGAAACAATTACATATTTTAAGAATACAACTGCAATGCAAGTATTGGAATCATATTTGTATCAGTACATGGCATGCACTACTACTGTTTACACATATTTCATCATCCAAATTCGAGCCCAATACTTTTAAGGCAAAGACAGATGATAAAATGGGATTTATAATAGAATAACTAAAATATTTACAGCCTCAAAAAGGTCATTTAATGCTCTAATTACACCACCAAATCATAAAAAAGGATAAGCTAATATGCAACACAAGCTAATCTGTCCCATGATAACTTCAATTGGCCTTCTACTAGTAAGAAGCTCAACAAGAACAATATCGAAACTGTAAATATCACCCTTGTAAGTTGCTTTTAGTGCCTGACTTAATTTTTTAGGAGGAATATATCCTAATGTTCCTATTGAATCTTTTGTAACATGAGTATCATAGGGTTGAACTTGAAGTAGCCTTGACAGACCAAAACCTGCCAATTAAGGTTCAAATTTATCATCCAATCACCATAGTCCATCATGCAGCCAATGAATCAAGTTGCAAGTGTTACTGGCTGCTGATAGGAATGGCACTTAAAAAGAGAAGGAACTTGTCATTACCCCACCACCAAAAAATTCATATTCATTCAAGTGATAAGTATGCATCTTTGTGTCATTAATCTCAGTATAGTTTCCAAAAATCCTCTATAAGTTCCATTAAGTAAAAGACCATCCATATGAGTATTTATAAGTGAGTAAAGTGACTCCAAGCCACGTCGATAATCTTGACGGTTATGGTGGTCACAAATTAGCTAGAATACATGGTCAAGATTCAATGTATCTGAGCTTTTATATAAGCTTGTAATAATTCATAATCATGTAATGAACTTCATTTTTATCATTACAGTTTTCTATCTCCTTCAATGTTTCTCTGTTCTCTCCACTCTTCAACTTCATTCATGGTATCAAAGAGCTTCATTTTTCCCTGGATGGGTCAATTCCTGTTTCTGATCATGGCTTCACCATCTCCAAATTCAGATCCGCGTCGTGTTTCATGAATTTTGTCGTCTCAGAATCCCTTCAGTTATCTGAATTCGGTTCCTGCTCCTCCTAATACTGGCCCACCTGCATTCAATCTTACAATCTTCATCAAATTAGATGACAATAGCTTTCTATTGTCAATCTAACAAGTTAAAGGTGTGATAACGGCTCACAAATTGCTCAGAATTGTGGTCAATCCTATAATTCCACTGCATTGACGGAGACAGATCGCGAACTAGGAGTTGAGTTTGATCCCTACAGTACAAGATCAATTTGCATTTATATGGCTGCTTTCTACTCTTTTCGAATCAGTTCTTCCCAGAGTGATTGGTTTCAAGCATTCTTACCAAGTGTGGGATAAACTACACAAGCATTTCTACTCACGCCTTAAAGCAAAACTGCGTCAATTACGATCTGAGTTCAAGAACACCAAAAAAGGCAATCACACCATGTCCGTGTATCTACTTTGCATCAAGACTATCTCTGATTCGCTTCTTGCAATTGGTGATTCAGTTTCTGAACAAGATCAATTTGCGAAGAGGATAACCCTTTCGTAACGATGATTTATGACTCTCTTGATCCGCCCTCACTTACTGACATTGAAACATTGCTTCTAGTGCAAGAGGCACAATTGGAAAAGTTTCCCAAGAGCTACCTTCTGAATCAGCTATTCGTGAATGTTGCTCATACTTCACAAATCTGCCAAACCATCATATTCTCGTTACGATGACTCTTCTAATGGCAATTCACAAGTCAACTTCCGTGTTAGAGAACGAGGAGGCCGTGGCAGAGGATATTGCAATGCTGGAAACAGACCAACTTTCCAGTTGTGTAACAAATACGGGCATGGTTCTTTTAGATTCAACCGATGTTCTCTCAACCAAATCAAACTTCTGGTTCCTACACACATCATTTTACCTCCTCAACACCTCAATAAGTCCCACCAAGTGTCAATTTGGCAACTCAGCAACCACAATTCACAGCACAAACTGCAAGACTATCAAGTTTCCAAGAGGTTTTGATTATGATATTTGGTATCCTAATTCCGGAGCGTCGACTCATCACATCACACTGGATTCTGGCAATCTCAGCCACAATTCCAACTATGCATCAATTAATCCTCCCTTTCATCCACCTATACCCCTCAAATTGCTTAATTTACTGCATGTCTGTAATTTTGTGTCTTCTCCAGTTGTACAAACATACTTCTGCAGTTTCCACTAAGGCTGCCGCTATCCACACCCCCTTGTTTTCTAACCACACCTTCTGTCAGGTTTTAAACAAGCAAAATGACCAAATTACCCCTGGTCCCATTTTTAATTTTCAAAACCCACCCAATCTCATTCTTCTCTCACGATCCGTGTTTTCACGTTTTCATGATTAAGCAATTTCACAACTGACGTAGGCTTTCCCAAGTTTCCAGTAATACTAAAAAAATAACAGACTTGCAAAATCATACATACAGACTTCCCAGAAATAAAAACCAAGAAAATAAAAAATAAATATTTTTTGCACCATAAAGAAAAACGGATGGAAGAATCGAAGATTCAAGCAAGGAAGTTAACGATGCATCATCAAATTAGTCGTTTAAGCTGAACACTCACTTAGAGAGCAGAAATAAAATTTCGTGAACTCGATTGAGGATGGTATACGTGAACTAAATTCACGTACCATTGCGTGAATTGAAATCACGTCCAAAAAGTTAGTTTTTCACTTACGTGATTTGAGATCACGTAGCATAAAAAAATAGTTTTTACGTACGTGAATTTAACTCACGATGGGTGCGTGATTTTAGATCACGTGGCGCTCAAAATTGGTTTTTACCTACGTGATTTGAGATCACGTAGCACCAAAAAAATTGGTTTTTCCTTAAGTGATTTGAGATCACGTAGCACTCAAAAAATTGGTTTTTCCTTACGTGATTTAAGATTTAAAATCACGTAAGAGTACTTGATTTGAGATTACGTATCATCCAAAAAATTGGTTTTCAGCAACGTGAACTCAAATCACGTACTCTTACGTGATTTTAAATCACGTATACCATCATCGATGAGAAAAAAAAAGAAGCCAGAAACCACGTTCAACTCTGGGTTGTTTCCTCAAGATTATTTATTTTATGTTTAATAAGTATTTTTCTATTTTAAAACTCAACTGCTTCGAGCGATCATGGTGAATATTTAGAAAAAGGCATAAACGATCGACGCGAGAATCTGAAATCTGAGTTTGTCAAAAAAAAAAGGTTCTGAAATCTGAGAAGGAGGCATTTTCGTGTGAAGGGCATTTTTGGTATTTTGAATTATTATAATGTGTCAGGGGGTGTGGTTAGCAAACTAGGGGGTGTGTGATGAAGGACTTTATTGTGATGCCTTTGCATACCACCATTGCTTTCTCTTTTTTGTTTGGTAGTCTCTTAGGCCTTGTATTGCCTATTGTTCTTGTTTTGTTTCTGTTCTATGGGTTTTGGCCTAGTCCCCCCATTTTCTTTGTTTTTTCTTTGTTGTTTTTTTTTTCAATTTTTCAATAAATTTTAGGCGGGGGTACTCTTTTTCCTTCTGGATGTTTTTTCCCTAAGGAGGGTTTTGCATCAGAAGGTTTTAACGAGGCCCCTCTCCTTTCTTTTGCCAAAAAAAAAAAAAAGCAAACTAGGGGGTGTGGTTAGGGCCACCCTTCCACTAATTGTGATGTTCATAGTGTAATACCTTGTCCAACTTGCACTATAGGCTTGGCAATGTGCATCCACATGCTGTTAGACCAATCTTTCAAATAAAACTTCTCCGTTCAATTTCTATCAGTATTTGAAATAACAAAAAAAAAAATAATAATAATCCAAGTTAAATTTCTTCCACGAGCATACCATACCAGCATGAACTTCAATATATACATCTTCATAATAATTTAGGGCTTTTCCCGTTGATGACAACAACACCATCCTCCTTTGCTGAATCCAAAATTTTAGGTCATCAATCCCAGCCCAGTGCTCCTTGTGAGCAAACAAATCTAAATTTTGAACTGCTGAAACTCAGGAACCGACCTACCGATAAATTTGCTGAAACGGTAGTTGTGCGTAAATTAATTAGCGTAATGCTTAACATCACCGGAAAATACCTCGTGAAATATCACGAAGCGTGTATATCTCTATTTCTACCTCGATAATTATTATCATAATATTTATTACATTTCATTGTTGATAACAAATATATTTTAAATTAGTCTTTTAAAATTTTTCCTTCACAGTTACATACTAGTGCTTAACGTCACCAGAAAATATCTCGTGAAATATCACGAAGCATGTATATCTCTATTTCTACCTTGATTTTTGAGTAAATAGGTCGATAAAAATTACGAAAACTAATTTAATCCTTAAAAGATAAAAATACTTATTTAGAAATTACAAATCTCAAATATGGGTCAAATTAGTTTTTTTGGATAAATTTTTAAGGATATTTTAGTCCCTATCAGGGATATTTTAGCCCCTATCAGAGACTAAGTTGACCCACATTTAATATTCTTAAGGATGAAATTGATATTTTTTATTTTTTAAGGACTAAATTAGTCTCTGTAATTTTTATGAGGGACCAATTTAGGTATTTACTTTTTACAAAACAGTAACCGCATATTTTTTCTTTCTTTTAAAGTTACATTTGTGACCGTGGCGATCATTTTCTGTTCCGATGAATAGCATTGCTGAATTAATTATATGGAAATTAAATGACCGCTTAAATTAATGAGTCTTATTAACGAGTACCCTAAGGTCAATGGGTAAGAATCCATAAAAGGAAAGTTTATCTTGAGAATATAAGTTAAACATTTTTTGATATACTCCCTCCTTCCTAAATTATAAGAGTTTTTGGCAAAATCTCTCGCACCAAGAAATGTAATTAATGTAGTTAAGAATAATAAATTTGTCTATAATTTTTATTATTTTACCTAAACTACCCTTGAATTTAATGGAAAGATAAATTACATTATACTTCATTTAACTTATTGATTAAAACAAAAGCAAATTAGTCCAAATAAGAGCAGAAAAATAATAATTAATGCTACAGACAAACTTTAAAAGAGCCTTATAAAATAGGACAAATAAATGAACCAAAAAACTCTTATAATTTGGGACAGAGGGAGTAATAAATACATCATTTTTTTATATAAATTTACCTCTTTTAATTTCTTAATCATGAGGACACTCGATAGCATTTTCTTAAATTAATTGATTTCCCAAATTTTAAACTTGAAAAATAAAAAAGAAAATGCATTATAACAATGATAGCACCATGTGTATACATGTATCTGTAAAGCTAGCAATCTTTTCGGCTTTTCTTGTTCTATCCGAAAAAACAACAAACAAAAACAAATTTTAAAAACTAAAGTATTTATACTAAGTATACACCATTAGTTGAAAATTTGGCCGCGAGAACACTGATGGACTAAGATTTGTTTAAAACTTTTTATAACCGCGAAAAATTCAAAACCCCATTTCCATTATTTAATACCACTATATAAGGAATTAAGGAGATCTAGAAGAAACACATTGGCCTCCCAAACTCTCAGTTTCGTTCAATTCCTTGTTACGTTCTTTACCCTAACACTGAGAATGACACTAAAAGGCAAAGCAATCACACATCACAATTTCCCTTCTTGCTCATCTTCTTCAATGAACAACAACATGAACCCTTCTCCGCTTTCTATTGCTAACGGAACTTCACATAGTGAGATCATCACGTTAGATCAAGTGATCGACTTGTTACCACCTGGTTACAAGTTTCTACCAACTGATGTTGAGTTGATCAAGTATTACTTGCATGCTAAGATTGTCGATCATCCTATTATTCATGGCCGCATCTACGATGTTGATGTTTACGAATATCGTCCTGAAGATCTTAACGGTATATCTCATTAATGATGTAATCTGAACCGTTAATTTTAATCAAATAGTTGTAGTTAAATGTTTTCATTTCTCACAATAATTAACTGTTTTCATTTGAGTTGTCGCCCTTTCATTGTCTCACTCTATATATAATTTTTCTTTCTCTTTTTTTTAATTAAAGTTCGTTTTCTTTCTCTAGCTAGCTTTGAAAATATTAGTCTGTTAATATGATAATTATTAAAGTTATAAATCAAACGCATGTATCATACTATTCATAAAAAAAAAGTATGTGTCATACTTATTAATATTATATATAGTTGTTCAAAAGTATAATTATTCTAATTGTTTTTTTATTGTATTTTAAACAGCTATTTATAAACGTGAAGGGGAGCAACATACATACTTTTTCACGCAAAGAAAAAGGAAATATGCAAATGGAAAGCGTCCTGATCGTGCTGTTAGAGATTTTGGTTTCTGGAAGGCTTCGGGAAAAGATCAACCAATAAAAAGTGATGACACTACAATTGGATATAAAAAATCTTTGGTATTTCATAGAGGAAAACCTAAAGGTGCGGTGAAAACTAATTGGCTTATGCAAGAGTTCACCATAAATGAGATGAATCTTGCGAGTTCAAGTACAACTCCTCCTTTCAAGGTAAAATTCTTGACACATAATTTAAAATTGATGATGTATGACGGTTAAAGATTCATATGATCAGTGATTTAATTAAGTTAGTAAGACATGATCATAATAATTATTCTACATATAAAACATATATATTTTAGGAAAAATTAGGAAAAAAAAGGTATGAGTAAAAAAAGAAAATTTAATTTTCTCCTTGAAATCAACAAAAATTAAATAAATATACGTCATTTAAATAAAATATAGGGTCATGTGAAATGTTTAATATTTTGTATAGTTTTTTTTAACCAAATATTAAATATTTTGTTTTCAACCAATTAGACATAATGAAATCAATGATGAAAATTGTATACAAGTTTTTGTATCAAACTTTATATAGTAAGTGCGGCTTTTATATGTTTATCCTTGCAATTTTAAATAACATTATCTGTGAATAAATTATCACTATCTCACATATTTGTGTTATATGTTTCAGCTAGATAATTGGGTTCTTTGCAAGATTTATGAGAACAAGCGTGAAAAGGCAAGTCAAGTTGCTATAAAAGTGAAGGAATGTCAAAACAAAAATCAAGAAGCTGAACAAATGAGGACATTGCATAATCTATTAGGGAAAGAGGACTTTGGTGAAGATGATATGAATCCGAACGTTGATCCAGAAATCTTTAGATTTAATGAACGAATTATTTCCCAACGAATTTCCACCAAATGAGCCTGAAGATGATATGAATCCGAACGTTGATCCAGAAATCTTAGATTTAATGAACGAATTATTTCCCAACAAATTTCCACCAAATGAGCCTAAAGATGATATGAATCCTAACGTTGATCCAAAAATCTTAGATTTAACGAAGGAATTATTTCCCAACGAATTTCTACCAAATGAGCCACTTCCTTGATCCATCCTCAGAAAATGGTATTATGTTGCACCAAAAGGCCACTACTGATTGTTACTTTTTCTCTGTATGCTTGAATGCTACTACAATCAATTTTTGTAACTTCAATGAATCTCTAGTGGAGTATGACAGCTTATTATTTTTCTCTGTATCTTTGTTATTGTGTAAGTTACAATTGAGCTTCTTCTACAACTATGGAACATGTTACATGTGTTGGATCAGATTTGGTGCTATGTGTAACACCCGCACCTCAACATAATTGAAAGTACGACAAATTACATTAAGGTACAGGAATTACTAAGCATTTACATACTTGATTCACTAACCTAATGAATAGATTACATATTACACATAACTAGGAATATAAAATTCCCACTGCAAAATCAAACTAGCCTAAGAGTCCTGAACTTTGGAGCTTTGACTCATCGTCTTCAGTACCTGCTTATCTGAAAAACAACAAAAGGAAAAGGGTGAGATTATAAATCTCAGTGAGCCCTTCACGGACTCCTCACCATTCTCTCCTCGGAATATTCTAGGCTAAAAAGACTAGCTTAGGCATGTCAAACCTAGACATACTCTCCCTATGTACCATAAGGACTTGACTTGTAACTTCTCGATATCCCTAAGCTAAGACGCTTTAGAAGGCGCTAGCTTGAGTTAAAAACTTAGCATATAATCAAATAGGGTAATACTAGGGCCCATATGCCACTTATCAACTTGTGATTAAACTAAACACATAAATGTATAGCAACCCACATCAATCCTACAAATGTCCATTCTTTAACCTTTGTTTTGCTCGACTAACCTTAATACAATATAAATTGCAACCTTATTAACTAAGAACGTATTGTTCTTAGTTACTCACTTTGTGCTTAACACATCTTTGCTTTTTCTTATGCTATTGGACTTTGCCTTATGCTCTATACCACAAATCCCAATCAACCTAGCTTGCTTATCCTTTAAGTGATCTAATCACAATGCTCATTACTATATAATAATTAAGCGACTAGGGGTGTACTATCCAAGATTCCACACAACTAACTAAGCTAATTCCGAATACATATATATAAACACATACAAGGAATTCATTAACATTCATAAACTTAACATCACTTCACATATTATACCATTCATAGGAGATATATAATATGCTGCTATGCATGTAATGCATTTTGTGTTATTGGGTAGTGTCGTAGGCTTCAGTCCCTAGACCCCAATTACACACTTTCGGAATGGTGGTTAGACGTCATAACCCTCCAAGGGCGTCCCACTTGGCTAACCAAACCGATCTACTCCTATAAATAGAGGAGTCTTGCCATGGACTTTAGCTTATGCATATGCTTATGCTTATGATTGTATGCATGTTCATAGAAATACAATCATTCTCATTACTTAACTATTCAAGGAAACTACAATCATTTCAATGAATCAAGCTTACACTAATAGTACCCCTTTTCATCTAATTAATCCAAATCATGGACACTAATTCACACATTCATCCTATCACATCCTTTTCCTAGGGTCCTTTCTTTGACCTCTAAGACTTAAGCTTATGGCTCTTAGACAAGCCTCACAATTTGCCAAATTAATGGACAACACATACATTAACTAATCCCTTGAAACTCTATGGAGTTCTCAAGAGAGAAAACATCAAGCATACATTCAACTGGGGGTTGAGGCGTCGCCAACCTCTTTTAATCAAGCCCACTACACAAATCATAACAATCATAACAATCATGACAATCATAACAATAATAACTCAACCTCTTATAGGTATCTAAGACCTAACTTGAACCTAGGGTTCACATATTACTAAAGGAAGAGAAATTCCTATATGTGGGACTTATGGGTGCCCATCACCTAAGGGTTGAAGAACTCACCTCTATTCTTCAAGACATTGAGCTAGGAAGGTTGAACTTTGGACTCTTTGCTCCTCTTCAAGCTTTTCCCTCTTTGCTCAACTTGGGGCTCCTCCAAATACTTCCCAAATCTTGATCTTCAACCTTCAATCTTCCTTCTCAATCCAAGAACTTGAGCCATCCTTGCTGGAGCTTGGTCTTCTCCCCCTTATTCTTCTCCAATTCGTGCTTCTTCTTCTCCTCCCTAGGGTTCAAACCCAAATCTTCCAAATACTCAAATCTCCACTCTCAAACTCTCCATTTAGGCAAGTGATTGAAGAAATCCAACATGAATCTCTTCAATCCTTCTCAAAGGGTGAAACCCTAGCTCTCCCTTCCTTTTCTCCTTTCCCTTTCTCTTCTTCTCGCGTTCTGCTCGCTGAAACTGCGTTTTTATACACTTCTGCAGCTGTGAATCGATTCACATCATAGTGTGAATCGATTCCCACAGTGTCAAAAGCGCCTGAATTGCAGTTTTAATGAATGAATCGATTCCTGCCTGCGAGTCCCAGTGGCCTGTCTTATGTGAATCGATTCCTGGCTTCTGTGAATCGATTCCCATTGCTAAAATTTGATGCCAATGGATCTTTAATGCTGTGAATCGATTCCTGGGCTATATGAATCGATTCACACTGCAGAAAAACCCAGAAAACTTAGTTCTAGCACCAAACCTTGAGACTTTCTTCTCAAATCAACCTCCATAACTACAAATCAACACCTTTAACCATCTTAGGATTAAATCCACACTTATTCCTCAACTCAAACCCATTAAATTTCTTATCAAAACTTTGTGTAATTATATCCACTCACCTTGAAATCAAAATAAGCTTGGATACAATCACACAATTCTCCTCATAACTTATTCTCAACTTAGCTTAGAAATTTGGGGTGTTACACTACTACCCACCTTTTAAAAATTTTCGTCCTCGAAAATTACTGCATCCTTCATTGGAACTTCAACTACAACTTCCTTTCATAGCCCATTCAGTCCATTGGAAAACCTAGAAACGATTAACTCTCACAAAGCATTAATCGATAGAATACTCGCAATCGTGAATGACTCTAGGTATCCTCCGATTTAGTGGTAACTCACATCCTTACTAACTTCAAATCTTTCCCCCATGAGATAGGTTCTCACTTCAAGACTTCTTATGTGGAGTTAAGGGTGTAGGAACTTCTTAGCGTTGACAGCATGGAATGTGAACAGAGATTCACCTCCATGGAATCTCGTCCCCGAACCACGCCTTTCTTTCTTACCTCATCCTTCAGTATAATAAATTGGTCATTGGTGCTTCACGCGCAACT
The DNA here is from genome assembly GCA_037113605.1 of Calophaca sinica. NCBI lineage: Eukaryota > Viridiplantae > Streptophyta > Magnoliopsida > Fabales > Fabaceae > Calophaca > Calophaca sinica. The sequence continues at coordinate 17,880,445 of CM073737.1, forward strand.
CGATCTTACGTCTTTTCAAATGAATGAACTCCTTTCGTCTTATTTCCATCGGATGGAATACTTTACTTGCGATCACGAGAGTTTAACTCTGGTGCTGTTCTATCTTTCGGTTGCTCTTGACTGTTAGAAATTGTTACGCTTGCTTATCATCCTATACTTGTTGAAGGTAGGTTAAGCATGTGGAGAATTCTTTGAATTCATCTACACAATTCCCTGCAGACGTGTCTTTTGGTGTTAAGCGAGTGAATCTTTGCTCCTTCTATCTCTTCAGACTTCTTGGAAGATACTCTCCTTCGAATACTCCCTGGAAGTTCACCCAAAACAGCATCCAATACTATCGTTGGTGGTTTCATAACCCTTCATTGGGCAACTATCTTATCAAAATAGAATTGTCACCTAGAGGTAACTAATACATACCTTGAACAACTTTCCATTCGCGACATTCACTCTTATGTTACCAATGGAAATCCTTCCTTAGATACCTTTTCCGCATCTTACAGAGTTGATACCCATATTTAGCTCACTGTACTTGGTCTTGCAACCGACTTGGCCTAGGAAACTTGAAACTCTAGGGTTGCTCAGCTCTTGGGAGGTATCCGTTGGTTAAACTGACTTGATTTTCATTAGTTGATTGCAAACTTTGTCTCACACGAGGTCTAAGCCTCACTTGGTTGGAGACTTAGCTTGCAAGTGGCTAATTAGAATCACATCAGACTCAACCTAACGACTTGACTCACAATAACTTATAGTCTCAGATGTCCACCATCTTTACTCTTAAATAAACTTTACTACTGCTCTCCTTCGCTTGATGGTGTAACTCCCTTTCTTGATGCTCTTTGGAATTAAACCAGTAACCCACACTTCTCTATCCGACAAATGTGTAGATCGACGCGTTAGAAAATGAATCCTTGATATTCTTGGGAACAATCTACCTTATTGGTCCTGTCTTATCCTTCCTTACCCAATCAATCATTAGAAACCCTGGAAGGGATTAATCTCTATAGAGGAACTAATTGCTCAGAAATTAAGTGATCTCATTACCCAATCACAGTACTAAGTCTTATCCCAACTAATATTCTTACTTAGTTAAGGCAAAGTCTATAATTGGTCAATTGAATTCACTTGACGACCGAGCAGTTAGATCGAACATAGATATCAATAACTTTAGGTTTCCGCTGACTCAGCTTTTCTTGAAACTTCTATAGTTTGAAGACTACATCTCATCTAATCCTCTGAAGTTGGTTGTTCCTCTAAGGACACCGTTCCTTGAAGACTTAAGAGTTTTCTTTCTGCTTCACTAGGGCAAGATCACCCTTGAGGACCCATACTACCATTTGGGCGTTGTAGCATATCGCCTAACTCCATCTTGTTCCTTACCCTTACCATTACTACTCGGAACGCTAAGGTTCTCTCAGGGATTATCATAGGATTTCTATCGACCTAGGATCCACCTATAATCGGCTAAGTTAACCAATCCTCTTGAGACAACAAGTGTTGAGACCACTAACCGATTATAATCGACCATCCTACTCGATTGAAAACCTACAATTAAGAGTACTTACGTTAACCACGAAGGGCACTTGAATTAACTTGGGAACCATCATAAGATCTCAATCATTCTAGGATCCATTCATAATGGATTAGGCGAAACAACTTGATAGCATAACTAGTGTTGTAACCCTAACCGACATTACAAATGCCCATCCTAAGTGGATTTGAAATCTCATAATTAAGACCCTTACTTGCTCGTCATTTCCAATCACTTCCAAAGCGTCTCGGTTGATGGTACATGAATTACACGCTTTGTCTAGCCGAACCTCACCGCCATGGTTCCGACCATTCTTAAAACATTCCTTAACTCTTGATTAGGAAGGTGGGAACTTGTTTCCTTTTCCGTATTCAAGGTCCTCACTTAATGAGAGCTCTTGCATCCGCTTCCTTCCGTGTCTGCATCATCCTTATCCATCAAACTTCCTCAGAGTTCACGCTCCTATTCGGTCTCCTCCCTCATCCGCCAGCTCCATCTACTACATTCTTCGTACATGGTATGGAGTATTAAGTTGATCAGGCTTAATATTCCATACTAAGCATAAGAATATGTAGAGGAGTTCTCGGACAAAGGAAAATTCCTGCTAACTGCTCACAGTCCAACAAGGACTAAACTGACACTTCCTAAACTGAGTCATTACTAAACTAGTGACTCACAGTCCGATAAGATCGAACTGCTCTGATACCATAATGTAACACCCGCACCTCAACATAATTGAAAGTACGACAAATTACATTAAGGTACAGGAATTACTAAGCATTTACAAACTTGATTCACTAACCTAATGAATAGATTACATATTACACATAACTAGGAATATAAAATTCCCACTGCAAAATCAAACTAGCCTAAGAGTCCTGAACTTTGGAGCTTTGACTCATCGTCTTCAGTACCTGCTTATCTGAAAAACAACAAAAGGAAAAGGGTGAGATTATAAATCTCAGTGAGCCCTTCACGGACTCCTCACCATTCTCTCCTCGGAATATTCTAGGCTGAAAAGACTAGCTTAGGCATGTCAAACCTAGACATACTCTCCCTATGTACCATAAGGACTTGACTTGCAACTTCTCGATATCCCTAAGCTAAGACGCTTTAGAAGGCGCTAGCTTGAGTTAAAAACTTAGCATATAATCAAATAGGGTAATACTAGGGCCCATATGCCACTTATCAACTTGTGATTAAACTAAACACATAAATGTATAGCAACCCACATCAATCCTACAAATGTCCATTCTTTAACTTTTGTTTAGCTCGACTAACCTTAATACAATATAAATTGCAACCTTATTAACTAAGAACGTATTGTTCTTAGTTACTCACTTTGTGCTTAACACATCTTTGCTTTTTCTTATGCTATTGGACTTTGCCTTATGCTCTATACCACAAATCCCAATCAACCTAGCTTGCTTATCCTTTAAGTGATCTAATCACAATGCTCATTACTATATAATAATTAAGCGACTAGGGGTGTACTATCCAAGATTCCACACAACTAACTAAGCTAATTCCGAATACATATATATAAACACATACAAGGAATTCATTAACATTCATAAACTTAACATCACTTCACATATTATACCATTCATAGGAGATATATAATATGCTGCTATGCTTGTAATGCATTTTGTGTTATTGGGTAGTGTCGTAGGCTTCAGTCCCTAGACCCCAATTACACACTTTCGGAATGGTGGTTAGACGTCATAACCCTCCAAGGGCGTCCCACTTGGCTAACCAAACCGATCTACTCCTATAAATAGAGGAGTCTTGCCATGGACTTTAGCTTATGCATATGCTTATGCTTATGATTGTATGCATGTTCATAGAAATACAATCATTCTCATTACTTAACTATTCAAGGAAACTACAATCATTTCAATGAATCAAGCTTACACTAATAGTACCCCTTTTCATCTAATTAATCCAAATCATGGACACTAATTCACACATTCATCCTATCACATCCTTTTCCTAGGGTCCTTTCTTTGACCTCTAAGACTTAAGCTTATGGCTCTTAGACAAGCCTCACAATTTGCCAAATTAATGGACAACACATACATTAACTAATCCCTTGAAACTCTATGGAGTTCTCAAGAGAGAAAACATCAAGCATACATTCAACTGTGGGGGGGTTGGGGGCAGTCGCCAACCTCTTTTAATCAAGCCCACTACACAAATCATAACAATCATAACAATCATGACAATCATAACAATAATAACTCAACCTCTTATAGGTATATAAGACCTAACTTGAACCTAGGGTTCACATATTACTAAAGGAAGAGAAATTCCTATATGTGGGACTTATGGGTGCCCATCACCTAAGGGTTGAAGAACTCACCTCTATTCTTCAAGACATTGAGCTAGGAAGGTTGAACTTTGGACTCTTTGCTCCTCTTCAAGCTTTTCCCTCTTTGCTCAACTTGGGGCTCCTCCAAATACTTCCCAAATCTTGATCTTCAACCTTCAATCTTCCTTCTCAATCCAAGAACTTGAGCCATCCTTGCTGGAGCTTGGTCTTCTCCCCCTTATTCTTCTCCAATTCGTGCTTCTTCTTCTCCTCCCTAGGGTTCAAACCCAAATCTTCCAAATACTCAAATCTCCACTCTCAAACTCTCCATTTAGGCAAGTGATTGAAGAAATCCAACATGAATCTCTTCAATCCTTCTCAAAGGGTGAAACCCTAGCTCTCCCTTTCTCTTCTTCTCGCGTTCTGCTCGCTGAAACTGCGTTTTTAAACAATTCTGCAGCTGTGAATCGATTCACAGCATAGTGTGAATCGATTCCCACAGAGGTAAAAAGCGCTCAATTGCGCTTTAATGAATGAATCGATTCCTGCCTGCGAGTCCCAGTGGCCTGTCTTATGTGAATCGATTCCTGGCTTCTGTGAATCGATTCCCACTGCTAAAATTTGATGCCAATGGATCTTTAATGCTGTGAATCGATTCCTGGGCTATATGAATCGATTCACACTGCAGAAAAACCCAGAAAACTTAGTTCTAGCACCAAACCTTGAGACTTTCTTCTCAAATCAACCTCCATAACTACAAATCAACACCTTTAACCATCTTAGGATTAAATCCACACTTATTCCTCAACTCAAACCCATTAACTTTCTTATCAAAACTTTGTGTAATTATATCCACTCACCTTGAAATCAAATTAAGCTTGGATACAATCACACAATTCTCCTCATAACTTATTCTCAACTTAGCTTAGAAATTTGGGGTGTTACAGTATGGGGTTTTATGTTGTTGTGCCCTCAGTACAATTATTCCATGTATGTGAACGGCCCTATGTGTATTTCATCACTACAACAGTAGTTGTGGAAAGTTTATAGTGTTGGACAATTATACATAAGGAGATTCTTATGCTGAATTTTGCTTTAGTTCTTAGCATGCTTTGTTATTTTAATATTCTGTGTATCCAGCTTTTTTGGGGCTATTTTAGCTTGTGTTGGTACCTTAGCACATTGCTTAAGGTTAGACTTCCTTTCGTTCTCAATAAAATCATTTTGGCCTTTTGAAAGAAACTTCAACCTTATTCATATTCAACAACTTGATGACTAAATTTATGTCAATTTTATTCCGTGAACACTCAAATTTTTTTTTCCTGAGGTGTGATGGTCTCTCTTTAATTTTGAAGGGCAACAATGCATTTTAATATGCATCAGATTGTTTTGAACTTTCAGCCCATTTGGAAATTGACGTGGAACTTTATGCAAAAATTTACAGTATACTTCAATATATTGCAAGCTTCTAGGTTGGGAAATTGGAAATTGGTGGCCCTAATGTTAATCTGTCTAGTTGAAGCCGTGGGAACCTGATTTTCAATTATTGCAAAGTTGAATTTCTTGTCATTAGGGAAGCTCCACCACTCTGCTAATCGTTTTAAATATTTTTTTTAATAATTAAAGTAGAAACAATTGCCCAAGCCATTATTCACTTACAAGCAACACGTTTTTGCTGTCAGGATTTTGGGTAAAAATGTCTTCAAATTTGAACAAGATGCATCAAATTTCCCAAAGCACGAATAAATAGCATGATAAAGAGATTAAGGAAAGCATATTAGAATTCCTTTTAACATGGTAGAGCTATAAACCCACAAAAACACATTTGAAACAATTACATATTTTAAGAATACAACTGCAATGCAAGTATTGGAATCATATTTGTATCAGTACATGGCATGCACTACTACTGTTTACACATATTTCATCATCCAAATTCGAGCCCAATACTTTTAAGGCAAAGACAGATGATAAATTGGGATTTATAATAGAATAACTAAAATATTTACAGCCTCAAAAAGGTCATTTAATGCTCTAATTACACCACCAAATCATAAAAAAGGATAAGCTAATATGCAGCACAGGCTAATCTGTCCCATGATAACTTCAATTGGCCTTCTACTAGTAAGAAGCTCAACAAGAACAATATCGAAACTGTAAATATCACCCTTGTAAGTTGCTTTTAGTGCCTGACTTAATTTTTTAGGAGGAATATATCCTAATGTTCCTATTGAATCTTTTGTAACATGAGTATCATAGGGTTGAACTTGAAGTAGCCTTGACAGACCAAAACCTGCCAATTAAGGTTCAAATTTATCATCCAATCACCATAGTCCGTCATGCAGCCAATGAATCAAGTTGCAAGTGTTACTGGCTGCTGATAGGAATGGCACTTAAAAAGAGAAGGAACTTGTCATTACCCCACCACCAAAAAATTCATATTCATTCAAGTGATAAGTATGCATCTTTATGTCATTAATCTCAGTATAGTTTCCAAAAATCCTCTATAAGTTCCATTAAGTAAAAGACCATCCATATGAGTATTTATAAGTGAGTAAAGTGACTCCAAGCCACGCCAAGATAATCGACTGCATGGTGGTCACAAATTTAGCTAGAATACATGGTCAAGATTCAATGTATTTGGGGTTTTAGATAACCTTGGAGTAATTCAGAATCATGTAATGTACTTCATTTTTATCATTACAGTTTTCTATCTCCTTCAATGTTTCTCTGTTCTCTCCACTCTTCAACTTCATTCATGGTATCAAAGAGCTTCATTTTTCCCTGGATGGGTCAATTCCTATTTCTGATCATGGCTTCACCATCTCCAAATTCAGATTCGCGTCGTGTTTCATGAATTTTGTCGTCTCAGAATCCCTTCAGTTATCTGAATTCGGTTCCTGCTCCTCCTAATACTGCCCCACCTGCATTCAATCTTACAATCTTCATCAAATTAGATGACAATAGCTTTCTGTTGTCAATCTAACAAGTTAAAGGTGTGATAACGGCTCACAAATTGCTCAAAATTGTGGTCAATCCTGTAATTCCACTGCATTGACGGAGACAGATCGCGAACTAGGAGTTGAGTTTGATCCCTATAGTACAAGATCAATTTGCATTTATATGGCTGCCTTCTACTCTTTTCGAATCAGTTCTTCCCAGAGTGATTGGTTTCAAGCATTCTTACCAAGTGTGGGATAAACTACACAAGCATTTCTACTCACGCCTTAAAGCAAAACTGCGTCAATTACGATCTGAGTTCAAGAACACCAAAAAAGGCAATCTTACCATGTCCGTGTATCTACTTTGCATCAAGACTATCTCTGATTCACTTCTTGCAATTGGTGATTCAGTTTCTGAACAAGATCAATTTGCGAAGAGGATAACCCTTTCGTAACGATGATTTATGACTCTCTTGATCCGCCCTCACTTACTGACATTGAAACATTGCTCCTAGTGCAAGAGGCACAATTGGAAAAGTTTCCCCAAGAGCTACCTTCTGCAACTGTTACTGTGAATGTTGCTCATACTTCACAAATCTGCCAAACCATCATATTCTGGTTCTGATGACTCTTCTAATGGCAATTCACAAGTCAACTTCCGTGTTAGAGAACGAGGAGGCCGTGGCAGAGGATATTGCAATGCTGGAAACAGACCAACTTTCTAGTTGTGTAACAAATACGGGCATGGTTCTTTTAGATTCAACCGATGTTCTCTCAACCAAATCAAACTTCTGGTTCCTACACACATCATTTTACCTCCTCAACACCTCAATAAGTCCCACCAAGTGTCAATTTGGCAACTCAGCAACCACAATTCACAGCACAAACTGCAAGACTATCAAGTTTCCAAGAGGTTTTGATTATGATATTTGGTATCCTAATTCCGGAGCGTCGACTCATCACATCACACTGGATTCTGGCAATCTCAGCCACAATTCCAACTATGCATCAATTAATCCTCCCTTTCATCCACCTATACCCCTCAAATTGCTTAATTTACTGCATGTCTGTAATTCTGTGTCTTCTCCAGTTGTACAAACATACTTCTGCAGTTTCCACTAAGGCTGCCGCTATCCACACCCCCTTGTTTTCTAACCACACCTTCTGTCAGGTTTTTAAACAAGCAAAACGACCAAATTACCCCTGGTCCCATTTTTAATTTTCAAAACCCACCCAATCTCATTCTTCTCTCACGATCCGCGTTTTCACGTTTTCATGATTAAGCAATTTCACAATTGACGTAGGCTTTCCCAAGTTTCCAGTAATACTTGTTGACAAGTGACTCCAAACACAAGAGGGGGGTGAATTGTGTGTGAACGGTGCTTTCAAAAACTTTTGGAGAAATAAGTGCTAATTATGAGTTGCGGAAATATTAATGTGAAATAGATAAATCACTTGAAGAATAAATTACAAACGAGTTAAAAATAAAGTAAATAGTAAGATATAAATAACAATAAAATAAAGTACAGAAATTTAATTGACTGAAAAGTAGAGAGATAAGGAGTAAAAAAGCACACAACAAATTATCCAGGTTCGGTCACCTAACACCCCTGTGGCCTACGTCCTGTCCCCAAAGCAAACCACTATGGGATTTTCTCTAAGACACTAGCTTTTAAATCAGGTTCAGCTAGAAACCTTTACAACTCTAAACCAGAGCAATACGTTCAAGAGATATCACCTCTCTATGAACACCTTGGGATTCCTACCCAAAAATAAATGATTTTCACAAATAAAATGAGACGAAAAAGATACATTCAATAGTGCAGATATAACAAATTGAAGCTCAAATAATACAACTCAAATAATGTAGAATAAAAAGGCTCTCAGAAAATTGTGCTCAAATAAGTGTGAGTGATGAAAAATATTTGACAGAGTTTTTGGCACAAAAATTAAGCACTGCGTTGTTGTATTAAAACAAAGCTCACGAGCTGTGTTTATATAGGCAATGGGTGAGCGTTGAAATGACCGTTGGAGCATTTGCCCGTTGCGTTGATTTGTCCGTTGGAAGAAAAATCTGCCCGTTGCGTTTTGAAATAAAGAAATTGAAAACACGGAGACGGCTCGGCAGACGACCTCTGAAGACAGCTCGGCAGACGACCTCAAGAAGGCGGCTCGGACGACCTCGCCACACCGGCTCGACAGACGACCTCGACACGCGGCTCGGCAAAGACCTCGACACACGGCTCGACAGACGACCTCGACACACGGCTCGGCAAAGACCTCGGCACACTCTGCATACGACCTCCTCATCACCTCGGTCCTCATAGCTCGGATGCAGCGACCTCATCACCGACACGCGACCTCGGTAGCGACCTCATCACTCGACACGGATCATCACTCATCGCGCGACCTCGATGCGCGACCTCATAAGCTTGACACGCGACCTCCTCCTCGATTCGACATACGACTTCCTCGAGCTCAACATCCGACTTCCTCCTCACCGACATCCGATTTCCTCAGAGCTCGACATCCGACTTCCTCAGCTCGGCATCCGACACGAGATCCAAAACCCAAAGACTTGAGAAACTATCATTCTTGATACGCGTCTTGGTATTCTTTTCCACTTTTTGCACGGTTGACTATTTGCAAAGCTCCCTTTTGTCAATCATCAAAATCATCCTGTCAAGGCATGTATTCACAGACTCCCCCTTTTTGATGATGACAAACATCTCATGGAGGGTTTTTTAGTAAAAGTATAATCATGATATAGCAATGAGATATAAGCAAGGTTTTTCAATAAAAGATATCAGAGTTTAAGCACAATATTTAGAAAAACTCCCCCTCACAATATGCATGATATAATTTACTCCGCCTGAATCATAAAACTCTCCCCCTTTTGGCAACATCAAAAAGCGGAAAAGATAAAGGGAAAGGCATGTAAAACGTATGCATATACGTGTAACTAGATGGCGAAAAATAATAGAGTATCAAGGGTTCAATGAAGCATAATTGTTTGCGCTAACATAACTTTGCACAAACTTTTATTTTAGCGACACAGGAAGGACGGTTGCATTTCTCCACTTTTAGTCTTGGTAACGGAACTCGCATAAAAATGTTAGCACACTCCAACGCCCAAGTTAGAACTTATTCATAATAAAATGCACTCACACGCAGTCATTCAATGCATGATTGATCTAAAATTCCTAACTCGGTTCTTATAAAAAAGAAGCTTTCTTTAGGCAAAGGTTTAGTAAAAGTATCTGCAAGTTGTTTAGATGTTTCCACAAACTCAATCACACAATCTCCTTTTTGAACATGATCTCTAATAAAATGGTGCCTAATTTCTATGTGTTTGGTCCGGGAGTGATAAACCGGATTTTTCGTGAGGTTTATGGCACTAGTATTGTCACACTTAATTGGAACAGTTTTCAGATTGATCCCATAATCATTCAACTGTTGTTTCATCCAAATAATTTGTGCACAACAACCGCCGCAGAACGTATTCCGCTTCAAAGAAGGGACAAAGCCACACTGGCTTGTTTCTTACTATGCCATGAGACCAAGGCATTCCCAAGTAAGTGACATGTCCCACTAGTGCTTTTTCGGTCCATTTTGCAACCCGCAAAATCGTAATCCGAGTACCCAATAAGTGTGCAACAAGACTTTGGGGTACCATAAACCCATGGTTTGTGTGCGGTGAGATATCTCATGATGCTTTACCGCTAAGAGATGTGATTCCTTAGGATTTGCTTGAAAACGTGCACACATACAAACACTAGACATAATATCCTGACGACTAGCGGTGAGATAGAGAAGAGATCCTATCATACCTCTATACTTACTTACTGACCGACTTACCACCTTCATCTTTGTCAAGATAGCATGAAGTGCTCATTGGAGTTGAGATTTCTTTTGCATCGCTCATTCCAAATTTCTTGAGTAAATCCTTGCAATATTTGTATTGATTGATGAATGTTCCTTCCTTTGTTTGTTTGATTTGAAGTCCAAGGAAGTAATTTAGCTCTCCCATCATTGACATTTCAAATTCACTTTGCATGATATCAGAAAATTCCTTACAAAAGGATTCATTAGTAGCACCAAATATTATATCATCGACATAAATTTGAACAAGTAAAATGTCATGCTTCTTATGTTTGATGAAAAGAGTAGTATCAACTTTTCCTCTTTCAACACCTTTTTCAAGTAAGTATTTGCTCAACCTCTCGTACCAAGCTCTCAGAGCTTGTTTTAAACCATATAAAGCCTTTTTCAATTTGAAAACATGATTTGGAAATTCAAAATTTTCAAAACCGGGAGGTTGATCAACATATACTTCTTCTTGAATAAAGCCATTAAGAAATGCACTTTTAACATCCATTTGAAAAAGTTTGAAATCCATGATGCATGCAAATGCGAGAAGCATGCGAATAGCTTCTAATCTAGCCACGGGTGCATAGGTTTCATCGAAATCTATGCCCTCTTGTTGGTTATAGCCTTTGCAACAAGTCTAGCTTTATTTCTAACAATGATACCGTTTTCATCAAGCTTATTGCGAAAGACCCATTTGGTCCCAATGACTAGGTGTTCTTTAGGCCTAGTGGACAAGTTCCCAAACATCATTTCTCTCAAATTGATTTAATTCCTCTTGCATAGCAAAGGTCCAATGCTCATCAAAGATGGCTTCATTGACGCCATTTGGTTCAATTTGAGAGACAAAGGCCATATGATGACATGCATGATTAAGAGAGTTTCGAGTCGTTACCCCTTTTGAGATATCACCTATTATGTTGTCAAGAGGATGGTTCTTTGAGACTCTCCATTCCTTTGGAAGATTTGAGTGAGAGAGTTCTTGAGAGGGTTGAGGCAAGGACTCTTGATCCTCCTTTTGAACTTTTGATCTCTCTTGTTCCTCTAAATAGGTATCTCCAAATACTGCAAGATCATCAACACTTTCTTCTACAAGATTTGGGGTTAGATTCATCAAAAGAAACATGCACCTTCTTCAACACCCAAGTTCTTTTATTAAAAATTCAAAAGCTTTACTAGAAGTGGAATATCCAAGAAATAAACCTTCATCAGCTTTAGCATCAAATTTACCAAGGTTATTCTTACCATTGTTTAGGACAAAACACTTGCATCCAAACGTGAAGGTGGGAAATGTTGGGCTTCCTTCCTTTGTAGAGTTCATACGGTGTTTGCTTAAGGATCGGCCTTATAAGAACTCGATTCATCACATAGCAAGCGGTGCTCACGGCCCGCCCAAAAGTACTTAGGAAGGTTAGTCTCATTGAGCATCGCCCTCGCTAGCTCTTCAAGAGACCGATTTTTCCTTTCAATCACTCCATTTTGTTGCGGTGTCCTTGGAGCGTAAAAGTTGTGATCAATGCCATTTTCTGTGCAAAATGCTTCAAATGCTTCATTCTCAAATTCCCCACCATGATCACTTCGAATGGAAGCAATGTTAAGTCCCTTCTCATTTTGTATAACCTTTGCAAGTTTTCGAAAAGCATTAAAAGCATCATTTTTGTGAGAAATAAATAAAGTCCATGTATAGCGAGAATAGTCATCCACAATAACAAGAGCATAGTAATTGCCACCAAAGCTCATGGTTCTAGAAGGGCCAAATAAATCCATATGTAAAAGTTGTAAAGGCCGATTTGTTGAAACAATATTTTTAGATTTGAAAGAAGCCTTTACTTGTTTTCCCTTTTGACATGCATCGCAAAGTTTATCTTTTTCAAAACGAATCTTTGGCAAACCAATTACTAAGTCTTTACGAACCAATTTATTAAGATGATCCATGTGAATATGAGCCATTCTCCTATGCCATAGCCAAGATTCATCCTCTTTACTAATAAGACAACATGCATCATTTGAAGGTATTTTATCTAAATCAAGCATATAGATATTTCCAATTCTAGGTCCAATTACAATAACATTTTCATTTATAGAATCCATGACCATGCATTTTGAAGAATCGAAAACCACTTTGTTTCCTTTATCACAAAGTTGACTAATGCTTAGCAAATTATGCTTCAAACTATCCACATACAAAACATTTTCAATAGTGGGATTAGGACTCTTACCAATAGAACCAATCCCAAGAATTTTACCTTTGTTGTTGTCACCATACCGGACATAACCACTATTCTTAGGTACCAATGAGGAGAACTTGCTTTTGTCTCCTGTCATGTGCTTTGAACAGCCGCTATCAAGATACCAATTTAAGTCCTTGGCTTTCAAGCACACCTACAACAACAAATCATATTTTAACCTTTGGTACCCAAACCATCTTGGGTCCATATGAGTTAGTCTTGGGCAAGGTGCCCTTTGGAATCCACATCTTTTTGCCAACTACATTTTTATTCTTTCTAATATTGCAAATAGATGAAGTGTGACCATTTCTACCACACAGTGAAAGCATTTAATGAAAGGACTACTTGAGGGTTTGTTGTGATTGAAGAGTTTAAAAGATTTTTCATGAATTTTTGGATGATAACCTAAACCAGCTTTTCTAAAAGTACCTTTTTGGTTTCCTAAAATAATGTTTAGATTATCTCTTCCCATCGTAAATTTTGCAAGAGTGTTATTTAAATCCTCAACCTTATTTTTCAAAACACTACACTCATTGCATTTTAAAACTTCATCTTTTTTATTTTCACAAGATATGGGAGGAGAAGTTTCAATCACAGCACCTTGTTTTTCTTTAAGAATCACTATCTCTTTGTTTAAAATTTCAATTTCTGATTCAAGAGAAGAGATGGTTTTCTTAGAAGAAAGAACAATTTTTCCAAGTTTAATCGTTTCATTATTGAATTCTTCACAAGCAGCAAGTAATTCATCATAAGTTAAAGAAGAGTCAGGATCATAAAAATTTACCTCATCTTCATCATGATTTGCCATTAGACTAAGGTGAGCCTCTTCATTTTCAGATTCATCAAGAATCCATATCATTATCATCCCAGGCAATGTAAGCCCTTCTTCCCTTCAATCCTTTGGTGGTTTCTTTTCAAATTTCTCATTCCTCGTTTGGTTTTGAGGACAATCGGGTTTTATGTGACCTTTCTTTCCACACTTGTAGCGTAGGATTAAAAGAAGTTGTTTCATCACTTTTCTTTTGAGAGCTTGGGAACTTACCTTTGTTTCGAGTCTCATGAACCTTTTGAATTTGCGAACCATTAGACTCATGTTTTCCTCATTATTTTCATCTTCAAGGAAATCACATTCGTCATCGTCAGTTTCCTCAATGCTTGCTTTGAGGGCGAGCCCTTTCTTTTTCTTATCAGCTTATTCGCTTTCCATGAGACGATTTAGTTCAATTTCACGTTCCCGCAATTTTCCAAACAAAGTAGCCAAGGTCATAGAAGATAAGTCTCTAGATTCAGCTATAGCAGTGACTTTGGGTTGCCAATTCCTGTTTAGACATCTAAGAACTTTGTTAATCAAATCTTCATTACTGAAGACTTTCCCAAGAGCTCTGAGATGGTTTATTATATGGATGAACCTTTTTTGCATATCTTGTATGTTTTCACTTGGTTTCATCCTAAATAACTCATACTCATGGGTTAATGTGTTCATTCGAGCCCTCTTGACTCCTGTAGTACCTTCATGGGTCAATAGAAGGGTGTCGCACATTTCTTTAGCAGCCTTGCAATGTGAGACCCTATAGAACTCATCGTAGCTTAAAGCAGAAGTGATGATGTTCTTAGCCTTCAAATTGTATTGGCCCTTTTTCTTATCATCTTCGGTCCAAAGTGATCTTGGTTTGTCTACCATCGCATCATTAATTGATTGAGTGGGGACAAATGGACCATTTGCCACAGCATCCCAAATATCAAGATCAACACCCTCAAGAAAGATTTGCATTCTAACCTTGCAAAAACCAAACCCCCCACCATTGAAAAATGGGGGTCTGCATTCATGGAAGTTCCTCGTAATTGTTTGAAGTCATTCTCTTGAGACGGTTAAGTCCTTTATACAAGAGTCTAGCTCTGATACCACTTGTTGACAAGTGACTCCAAACACAAGAGGGGGGTGAATTGTGTGTGAACGGTGCTTTCAAAAACTTTTGGAGAAATAAGTGCTAATTATGAGTTGCGGAAATATTAATGTGAAATAGATAAATCACTTGAAGAATAAATTACAAACGAGTTAAAAATAAAGTAAATAGTAAGATATAAATAACAATAAAATAAAGTACAGAAATTTAATTGACTGAAAAGTAGAGAAAAGGAGTAAAAAGCACACAACAAATTATCCAGGTTCGGCCACCTAACACCCCTGTGGCCTACGTCCTGTCCCCAAAGCAAACCACTATGGGATTTTCACTAAGACACTAGCTTTTAAATCAGGTTCAGCTAGAAACCTTTACAACTCTAAACCAGAGCAATACGTTCAAGAGATATCACCTCTCTATGAACACCTTGGGATTCCTACCCAAAAATAAATGATTTTCACAAATAAAATGAGACGAAAAAGATACACTCAATAGTGCAGATATAACAAATTGAAGCTCAAATAATACAACTCAAATAATGTAGAATAAAAAGGCTCTCAGAAAATTGTGCTCAAATAAGTGTGAGTGATGAAAAATATTTGACAGAGTTTTTGGCACAAAAATTAAGCACTGCGTTGTTGTATTAAAACAAAGCTCACGAGCTGTGTTTATATAGGCAATGGGTGAGCGTTGAAATGACCGTTGGAGCATTTGGTTCGCTATGCTGATTTGTCCGTTGGAAGAAAAATCTGCCTGCTATGCTTTGAAATAAAGAAATTGAAAACACGGAGGCGGCTCGACAGCGACCTCACGAACGGCTCGGCCAGGCGACCTCAAGACGGCTCGGACAGACGACCTCGCCACACACGGCTCGACGAGACGACCTCGACCGCGGCTCGGCAAAAGACCTCGACACCGCGGCTCGACAGACGACCTCGACCACGGCTCGGCAAAAGACCTCGGCACACTCCGCATACGACCTCCTCATCGGCTCGGTCCTCATAGCTCGATGCAGCGACCTCATCACCGACCACGCAACCTCGGTAAGCGACCTCATCAGCTCGACACGGATCATCAGCTCATCGCGCGACCTCGGTACGCGACCTCATAAGCTTGACACACGACCTCCTCCTCAGTTCGACATACGACATCCTCAGAGCTCAACATCCGACTTCCTCCTCAGCTCGACATCCGATTTCCTCAGAGCTCGACATCCGACTTCCTCAGCTCGACATCCGACACGAGATCCAAAACCCAAAGACTTGAGAAACTATCCTTCTTGATACGCGTCTTGGTATTCTTTTCCACTTTTTGCACGGTTGACTATTTGCAAAGCTCCCTTTTGTCAATCATCAAAATCATCCTGTCAAGGCATGTATTCACAATACTAAAAAAATAACAGACTTGCAAAATCATACATACAGACTTCCCAGAAATAAAAACCAAGAAAATAAAAAATAAATATTTTTTGCACCATAAAGAAAAACGGATGGAAGAATCGAAGATTCAAGCAAGGAAGTTAACGATGCATCATCAAATTAGTCGTTTAAGCTGAACACTCACTTAGAGAGCAGAAATAAAATTTCGTGAACTCGATTGAGGATGGTATACATGAACTAAATTCACGTACCATTGCGTGAATTGAAATCACGTCCAAAAAGTTAGTTTTTCACTTACGTGATTTGAGATCACGTAGCATAAAAAAATAGTTTTTACGTACGTGAATTTAACTCACGTATGGGTACGCGATTTTAGATCACGTAGCGCTCAAAAAATTGGTTTTTACCTACGTGATTTGAGATTACGTAGCGCTCAAAAAATTGGTTTTTCCTTAAGTGATTTGAGATCACGTAGCACCCAAAAAATTGGTTTTTCCTTACGTGATTTAAGATTTAAAATCACGTAAGAGTACTTGATTTGAGATTACGTATCATCCAAAAAATTGGTTTTCACCTACGTGAACTCAAATCACATACTCTTACGTGATTTTAAATCACGTATACCATCATCGATGAGAAAAAAAAGAAGCCAGAAACCACGTTCAACTCTGGGTTGTTTCCTCAAGATTATTTATTTTATGTTTAATAAGTATTTTTCTATTTTAAAACTCAACTGCTTCGAGCGATCATGGTGAATATTTAGAAAAAGGCATAAACGATCGACGCGAGAATCTGAAATCTGAGTTTGTCAAAAAAAAAAAAGGTTCTGAAATCTGAGAAGGAGGCATTTTCGTGTGAAGGGCATTTTTGGTATTTTGAATTATTATAATGTGTCAGGGGGTGTGGTTAGCAAACTAGGGGGTGTGTGATGAAGGACTTTATTGTGATGCCTTTGCATACCACCATTGCTTTCTCTTTTTTGTTTGGTAGTCTCTTAGGCCTTGTATTGCCTATTGTTCTTGTTTTGTTTCTGTTCTTTGGGTTTTGGCCTAGTCCCCCCTTTTTCTTTGTTGTTTTTTTCAATTTTTCAATAAATTTTAGGCGGGGGTACTCTTTTTCCTTTAGGATGTTTTTTTCCTAAGGAGGGTTTTACATCAGAAGGTTTTAACGAGGCCCCTCTCTTTTCTTTTGCCAAAAAAAAAAAAAGCAAACTAGGGGGTGTGGTGAGGGCCACCCTTCCACTAATTGTGATGTTCATAGGGGAATACCTTGTCCAACTTGCACTATAGGCTTGGCAATGGGCATCCACATGTCGTTAGACCAATCTTTCAAATAAAACTTCTCCGCTCAATTTCTATCAAGATTTGAAATAACAAAAAAATAATAATAATAATCCAAGTTAAATTTCTTCCACGAGCATACCATACCAACATGGACTTCAATATATACATCTTCATAATAATTTAGGGCTTTTCCTGTTGATGACAACAACACCATCCTCCTTTGCTGAATCCAAAATTTTAGGTCATCAATCCCAGCCAAAGGTTCTTGTGAGCAAACAAATCTAAATTTTGAACTGCTGAAACTCAGGAACCGACCTACCGATAAATTTGCTGAAACGGTAGTTGTGCGTAAATTAATTAGCGTAATGCTTAACATCACCGGAAAATACCTCGTGAAATATCACGAAGCGTGTATATCTCTATTTCTACCTCGATAATTATTATCATAATATTTATTACATTTCATTGTTGATAACAAATATATTTTAAATTAGTCTTTTAAAATTTTTCCTTCACAGTTACATACTAGTGCTTAACGTCACCAGAAAATATCTCGTGAAATATCACGAAGCATGTATATCTCTATTTCTACCTTGATTTTGAGTAAATAGGTCCCGATAAAAAGTACGAAAACTAATTTAATCCTTAAAAGATAAAAATACTTATTTAGAAATTACAAATCTCAAATATGGGTCAAATTAGTTTTTTTGGATAAATTTTTAAGGATATTTTAGCCCCTATCAGAGACTAAGTTGACCCACATTTAATATTCTTAAGGATGAAATTGATATTTTTTATTTTTTATGGACTAAATTAGTCTCTGTAATTTTTATGAGGGACCAATTTAGGTATTTACTTTTTACAAAACAGTAACCGCATATTTTTTCTTTCTTTTAAAGTTACATTTGTGACCGTGGCGATCATTTTCTGTTCCGATGAATAGCATTGCTGAATTAATTATATGGAAATTAAATGACCGCTTAAATTAACGAGTCTTATTAACGAGTACCCTAAGGTCAATGGGTAAGAATCCATAAAAGGAAAGTTTATCTTGAGAATATAAGTTAAACATTTTTTGATATACTCCCTCCTTCCTAAATTATAAGAGTTTTTGGCAAAATCTCTCGCACCAAGAAATGTAATTAATGTAGTTAAGAATAATAAATTTGTCTATAATTTTTATTATTTTACCTAAACTACCCTTGAATTTAATGGAAAGATAAATTACATTATACTTCATTTAACTTATTGATTAAAACAAAAGCAAATTAGTCCAAATAAGAGCAGGAAAATAATAATTAATGCTACAGACAAACTTTAAAAGAGCCTTATAAAATAGGACAAATAAATGAGCCAAAAAACTCTTATAATTTGGGACAGAGGGAGTAATAAATACATCATTTTTTTATATAAATTTACCTCTTTTAATTTCTTAATCATGAGGACACTCGATAGCATTTTCTTAAATTAATTGATTTCCCAAATTTTAAACTTGAAAAATAAAAAAGAAAATGCATTATAACAATGATAGCACCACGTGTATACATGTATCTGTAAAGCTAGCAATCTTTTCGGCTTTTCTTGTTCTATCCGAAAAAACAACAAACAAAAACAAATTTTAAAAACTAAAGTATTTATACTAAGTATACACCATTAGTTGAAAATTTGGCCGCGAGAACACTGACGGACTAAGATTTGTTTAAAACTTTTTATAACCGCGAAAAATTCAAAACCCCATTTCCATTATTTAATACCACTATATAAGGAATTAAGCAGATCTAGAAGAAACACATTGGCCTCCCAAACTCTCAGTTTCGTTCTGTGACACCCTCTACCCCGCATGTTATCGTTACGAAAAAAAATTAAGAAAAAATGTAACTGCTGAAAAATACAGTCAAATAAAATTTTCATAAATAAGGATAGAGTCGTCACACTCTCATAAACTTGCGGAAATAATCAATTGACAGTCACGAATAAAATTCAAATGATACAAACACCCCGATGTCACAACGTCTCAGAGCTGACCCTAAACATATACTTTGAAAATAACAACATCGATAATAACCAAAACATCCAAAATCCTAATCTACGATGACCGCGCCCATAGATCACTCCTCAGCCATGTCGTCATCGTCACCTGCAGTCTCATCGTCTAAACATACACAATGGTGTATGAGTAGCCACAGCAAAAAGGGGTTAGACATCATATACAATCATAGCACAAAACGGCAAAGGACATAGCTTAAGCAATGCGCATACAACGCGTTAACTTAATCAACACATAACATGAATACTTGACTCAACAAGTACTTATGCAATCCTAGACAATGTCTACTTCACCGAACATGTGGATCCAAACCAACTCAGATGAGCGAGTGAGAAAACATCATCACTCTTGAGTACGAACTGTGTCTAGTCAGGGTAACCGGTATATTTATTGGTCACGCCCCAGCTGTGGTAGCTATCCACCGCCTTTATATAAGACGCTCCTACCCGATTGACCCCCAAGGCCGGGTACCTTGCCCATCATGGCCGATACTATATCGCATCATCGTTGCTCACCCCCAATAACGTTAACTTAACAAGACACATATGATGCATGAACACAAACCAAGCAAGTGTCTAACAACAACAACAACAACTCACCAACCATCTCATCAAGCGGTCGGCTATAACAACGATAACAAGGTACTACTTGTCAGTAAACTGACAAATTTCCCACAATCTTGGAACAAGTCCAAGTTATCAACCTACCTCACCACACTAAGTCTAGGCTAACTTAACTAAATTTCCAACTCTTAACTCAAGTGTTTCAACTTACTTATTTGACCTGACGCACTGCATTACTCCCCTAAAATTATAGGACACTATCCAAGAGAGTTTGGGTCAATACTTATTATATCCTGAATTTAAAAAAATTCAATTAGTGAGACTTTGCTAAAATAAGTCTAGACTTAGTCATCTTTCTGCATAATTTTTCTGTATAACTATTACTCTAAGTTGTCAACTAGGCTGAAATACTCATAACACCAAATCTTGCTTCTAAAGCATTTAAACCATCGACACCACAATATGACCATCATATCCTAGTCCTAAGACTTTCTTGTACCATAACTTAAACGCTAAAAATATCATTATACCTTAGTTAACTCCTAACAATTACACCCATCATCCATACTTGATCCTTTCACATAACCATGATATACCACCTAGAGAATCTAAGTGTAACAAACCACCCTCTATGATCATCTAGCTCTCACTCAACACAACAAATCCAGATCATCAAATAACAACAAGCAATCTCATTTAAACACATTTACATACATTTATCAATAACAAGCCAAGACAACCAAATCATCATATGATCCATACATGACATTTCATCATAACACATCAATTCAAACAACACCTTATAAGACAATTTCAATTAACATTAACATCATGACATAATTTAATATCAAATTTTCCCATTGCAATGGCAATGGTACTTATTTTGCACAACCGCGCCAAGTCTAGGGACCATGGGACGTCCCTATTGCCTAATTATATCCATAAGCCCACTAATCTTGTATCCATCTACCCCCTTACCTCAATAAAAAGTTTGAAGTATTCCAAGGTGAAGAAAACTGGCTACAACGACAATTTGAGCACCAACTGAGCACAGGATAAAATTTTCGAAAGAGCGAAACGCGGCTGGAAAAAATAATAGTTAGTATAATATATTTTTTCAGAATTTTTAAGGCTGAAACGAAATTAAAAAGAAGCAAAAAGAGTGACCGGAGAACGCCATACCGAGACAAAGGGGTTACGAAGGGTTCGACATCAACTTCACCGAATCGAGCAAAGGAGTATTGTTTTCTGAAGGTTTCGATGCGAGGAATCCGAATACGACGTCCGTTTTTCGAACCGAAAACTGTGGTGTCCGAAAAAGTGAAATTACAGCTCGCCCAGCGTAAATAAACGCGACGAACGGAGCTGCGGTTGAACGAACAGAGGCCGAAAACATGTTCTTTGGTCGATTTCGAGTTGGGCTGTAAGTTTTGGGATTTTTTCGTGGCCTAGAAAGGGAGAACAAGAAGAGGGAAGAAAAGGAATAAGAGTTCGTATTTTTTTTTCCAGCCGAACGAATGAATGATGAAGATGATGAATAGGGACGCGTAATAGATGACCGCGTAGGAGAGGAAACGTGGTCAGCCCAGCCCAACTTCTTTCTATCATCATTTATAAAAATAAAATAATAAAAATTAAACAAAGGAAAGAAGAAGTAAAGCGCTGCACTACTTCGATTCATATATATATATATATATCCTTATGTAAACAATTATTACTTGAAATCATTTTTAATAAAATATACAATTATTCTAAAATATCTAACATAAATTCAAGACCAATATTTAATAAAATAAGGTAAAATAATATAATTAAAATATACTAATTATTAAAGCAAACACACACAAGCTATCACAAAGTTACCAATATAAGCACACAATATATATAGGATCCTAAGAATTCAAATTTGAGGGTGTTACAATTCTCACTTAACAATAGTATTAAGAATAATAATAAAATATCATTCCAATACTTCTTAAATTTAAATAATTATTAACAAGATAATTTTAATATTTCAAACTAATGTTTTACAAAAATAAAGATAATAATAAAACAATAAAGCATTACTAAAAATACTAATTTCCAAAGTAACTTACATAAAAATTATCACAAAAATTATTAATATATTCAGGCATATATACATACGTATTAATACGAAAATTGGGGTGTTACACGTTCAATTCCTTGTTACGTTCTTTACCCTAACACTGAGAATGACACTAAAAGGCAAAGCAATCGCACATCACAATTTCCCTTCTTGCTCATCTTCTTCAATGAACAACAACATGAACCCTTCTCCGCTTTCTATTGCTAACGGAACTTCACATAGTGAGATCATCACGTTAGATCAAGTGATCGACTTGTTACCACCTGGTTACAAGTTTCTACCAACTGATGTTGAGTTGATCAAGTATTACTTGCAAGCTAAGATTGCCGATCATCCTATTATTCATGGCCGCATCTACGATGTTGATGTTTACGAATATCGTCCTGAAGATCTTAACGGTATATCTCATTAATGATGTAATCTGAACCGTTAATTTTAATCAAATAGTTGTAGTTAAATGTTTTCATTTCTCACAATAATTAACTGTTTTCATTTGAGTTGTCGCCCTTTCATTGTCTCACTCCATATATAATTTTTCTTTCTCTTTTTTTTTAATTAAAGTTCGTTTTCTTTCTCTAGCTAGCTTTGAAAATATTAGTCTGTTAATATGATAATTATTAAAGTTATAAATCAAACGCATGTATCATACTATTCATAAAAAAAAGTATGTATGATACTTATTAATATTATATATAGTTGTTCAAAAGTATAATTATTCTAATTGTTTTTTATTGTATTTTAAACAACTATTTATAAACGTGAAGGGGAGCAACATACATACTTTTTCACGCAAAGAAAAAGGAAATACGCAAATGGAAAGCGTCCTGATCGTGCTGTTAGAGATTTTGGTTTCTGGAAGGCTTCGGGAAAAGATCAACCAATAAAAAGTGATGACACTACAATTGGATATAAAAAATCTTTGGTATTTCATAGAGGAAAACCTAAAGGTGCGGTGAAAACTAATTGGCTTATGCAAGAGTTCACCATAAATGAGATGAATCTTGCGAGTTCAAGTACAACTCCTCCTTTCAAGGTAAAATTCTTGACACATAATTTAAAATTGATGATGTATGACGGTTAAAGATTCATATGATCAGTGATTTAATTAAGTTAGTAAGACATGATCATAATAATTATTCTACATATAAAACATATATATTTTAGGAAAAATTAGGAAAAAAAGGTATGAGTAAAAAAAGAAAATTTAATTTTCTCCTTGAAATCAACAAAAATTAAATAAATATACGTCATTTAAATAAAATATAGGGTCATGTGAAATGTTTAATATTTTGTATAGTTTTTTTTAACCAAATATTAAATATTTTGTTTTCAACCAATTAGACATAATGAAATCAATGATGAAAATTGTATACAAGTTTTTGTATCAAACTTTATATAGTAAGTGCGGCTTTTATATGTTTATCCTTGCAATTTTAAATAACATTATCTGTGAATAAATTATCACTGTCTCACATATTTGTGTTATATGTTTCAGCTAGATAATTGGGTTCTTTGCAAGATTTATGAGAACAAGTGTGAAGAGGCAAGTCAAGTTGCTATAAAAGTGAAGGAATGTCAAAACAAAAATCAAGAAGCTGAACAAATGAGGACATTGCATAATCTATTAGGGAAAGAGGACTTTGGTGAAGATGATATGAATCCGAACGTTGATCCAAAAATCTTAGATTTAATGAACGAATTATTTCCCAACGAATTTCCACCAAATGAGCCTGAAGATGATATGAATCCGAACGTTGATCCAGAAATCTTAGTTTTAATGAACGAATTATTTCCCAACAAGTTTCCACCAAATGAGCCTAAAGATGATATGAATCCTAACGTTGATCCAGAAATCTTAGATTTAATGAAGGAATTATTTCCCAACGAATTTCTACCAAATGAGCCACTTCCTTGATCCATCCTCAGAAAATGGTATTATGTTGCACCAAAAGGCCACTACTGATTGTTACTTTTTCTCTGTATGCTTGAATGCTACTACAATCAATTTTTGTAACTTCAATGAATCTCTAGTGGAGTATGACAGCTTATTATTTTTCTCTGTATCTTTGTTATTGTGTAAGTTACAATTGAGTTTCTTCTACAACTATGGAACATGTTACATGTGTTGGATCAAATTTGGTGCTATGGGGTTTTATGTTGTTGTGCCCTCAGTACAATTAGTCCATGTATGTGAATGGCCCTATGTGTATTTCATCACTACAACAGTAGTTGTGGAAAGTTTATAGTGTTGGACAATTATACATAAGGAGATTCTTATGCTGAATTTTGCTTTAGTTCTTAGCATGCTTTGTTATTTTAATATTCTGTGTACCCTGCTTTTTTGGGGCTGTTTTGCTTGTGTTGGTACCTTAGCACATTGCTTAAGGTTAGACTTCCTTTCATTCTCAATAAAATCATTTTGGCCTTTCGGGAAAAAAAAAACTTCAACCTTATTCATATTCAACAACTTGATGACTGAATTTATGTCAATTTTATACCGTGAACACTCAAATTTTTTTTTTCCTGAGGTGTGATGGTCCCTCTTTAATTTTGAAGGGCAACAATGCATTTTAATATGCATCAGATTGTTTTGAACTTTCATCCCATTTGGAAGCTATGCAAAAATTTACAGTAAACTTCAATATATTGCAAGCTTCTAGGTTTGGAAATTGGAAATTGGAAATTGGAAATTGGAGGCACTGATGTTAATCTGTATAGTTGAAGCCATGGGAACCTGATTTTCAATTATTGCAAAGTTGAATTTCTTGTCGTTAGGGATGCTCCACCACTCTGCTAATCTTTTTAAAAACTTTCTATTTTTTTTTAATAATTAAAGTAGAAACAATTACCCAAGCCATTATTCACTTACAAGCAACACGTTTTTGTTGTCAGGATTTTGGGTAAAAATGTCTTCAAATTTGAACAAGATGCATCAAATTTCCCAAAGCACGAATAAATAGCATGATAAAGAGATTAAGGAAAGCATATTAGAATTCCTTTTAACATGGTAGAGCTATAAACCCACAAAAACACATTTGAAACAATTACATATTTTAAGAATACAACTGCAATGCAAGTATTGGAATCATATTTGTATCAGTACATGGCATGCACTACTACTGTTTACACATATTTCATCATCCAAATTCGAGCCCAATACTTTTAAGGCAAAGACAGAAGATAAATTGGGATTTATAATAGAATAACTAAAATATTTACAGCCTCAAAAAGTTCATTTAATGCTCTAATTACACCACCAAATCATAAAAAAGGATAAGCTAATATGCAGCACAAGCTAATCTGTCCCATGATAACTTCAACTGGCCTTCTACTAGTAAGAAGCTCAACAAGAACAATATCGAAACTGTAAATATCACCCTTGTAAGTTGCTTTTAGTGCCTGCCTTAATTTTTTAGGAGGAATATATCCTAATGTTCCTATTGAATCTTTTGTAACATGAGTATCATAGGGTTGAACTTGAAGTAGCCTTGACAGACCAAAACCTGCCAATTAAGGTTCAAATTTATCATCCAATCACCATAGTCCATCATGCAGCCAATGAATCAAGTTGCAAGTGTTACTGGCTGCTGATAGGAATGGCACTTAAAAAGAGAAGGAACTTGTCATTACCCCACCACCAAAAATTCATATTCATTCAAGTGATAAGTATGCATCTTTGTGTCATTAATCTCAAAGATAGTTTCCAAAAATCCTCTATAAGTTCCATTAAGTAAAAGACCATCCATATGAGTATTTATAAGTGAGTAAAGTGACTCCAAGCCACGCCAAAGATATCGACAGCTATGGTGGTCACAAATTTAGCTAGAATACATGGTCAAGATTCAATGTATCTGAGCTTTTATATAAGCTTGTAATAATTCGTAATCATGTAATGAACTTCATTTTTATCATTACGCTTTTCTATCTCCTTCAATGTTTCTCTGTTTTCCACTCTTCAACTTCATTCATGGTATCAAAGAGCTTCATTTTTCCCTGGATGGGTCAATTCTCGCTCGATCATGGCTTCACCATCTCCAAATTCAGATCCGCGTCGTGTTTCATGAATTTTGTCGTCTCAGAATCCCTTCAGTTATCTGAATTCGGTTCCTGCTCCTCCTAATACTGCCCCACCTGCATTCAATCTTACAATCTTCATCAAATTAGATGACAATAGCTTTCTGTTGTCAATCTAACAAGTTAAAGGTGTGATAACGGCTCACAAATTGCTCAGAATTGTGGTCAATCCTGTAATTCCACTGCATTAACGGAGACAGATCGCGAACTAGGAGTTGAGTTTGATCCCTATAGTAGAAGATCAATTTGCATTTATATGGCTGCCTTCTACTCTTTTCGAATCAGTTCTTCCCAGAGTGATTGGTTTCAAGCATTCTTACCAAGTGTGGGATAAACTACACAAGCATTTCTACTCACGCCTTAAAGCAAAACTGCATCAATTACGATCTGAGTTCAAGAACACCAAAAAAGGCAATCGCACCATGTCCGTGTATCTACTTTGCATCAAGACTATCTCTGATTCGCTTCTTACAATTGGTGATTCAGTTTCAGAACAAGATCAATTTGCGAAGAGGATAACCCTTTCGTAACGATGATTTATGACTCTCTTGATCCGCCCTCACTTACTGACATTGAAACATTGCTCCTAGTGCAAGAGGCACAATTGGAAAAGTTTCCCCAAGAGCTACCTTCTGCAACTATTACTGTGAATGTTGCTCATACTTCACAAATCTGCCAAACCATCATATTCTGGTTCTGATGACTCTTCTAATGGCAATTCACAAGTCAACTTCCGTGTTAGAGAACGAGGAGGCCGTGGCAGAGGATATTGCAATGCTGGAAACAGACCAACTTTCCAGTTGTGTAACAAATACGGGCATGGTTCTTTTAGATTCAACCGATGTTCTCTCAACCAAATCAAACTTCTGGTTCCTACACACATCATTTTACCTCCTCAACACCTCAATAAGTCCCACCAAGTGTCAATTTGGCAACTCAGCAACCACAATTCACAGCACAAACTGCAAGACTATCAAGTTTCCAAGAGGTTTTGATTATGATATTTGGTATCCTAATTTCGGAGCGTCGACTCATCACATCACACTGGATTCTGGCAATCTCAGCCACAATTCCAACTATGCATCAATTAATCCTCCCTTTCATCCACCTATACCCCTCAAATTGCTTAATTTCTTTGCATGTCCAGCAATTACGTGTCTTCTCCAGCTTGTACAAACATACTGCAGCTTTCCACTAAGGCTGCCGCTATCCACACCCCCTTGTTTTCTAACCACACCTTCTGTCAGGTTTTAAACAAGCAAAACGACCAAATTACCCCTGGTCCCATTTTTAATTTTCAAAACCCACCCAATCTCATTCTTCTCTCACGATCCGCGTTTTCACGTTTTCATGATTAAGCAATTTCACAATTGACGTAGGCTTTCCCAAGTTTCCAGTAATACTAAAAAAATAACAGACTTGCAAAATCATACATACAAACTTCCCAGAAATAAAAACCAAGAAAATAAAAAATAAATATTTTTTGCACCATAAAGAAAAACGGATGGAAGAATCGAAGATTCAAGCAAGGAAGTTAACGATGCATCATCAAATTAGTCGTTTAAGCTGAACACTCACTTAGAGAGCAGAAATAAAATTTCGTGAACTCGATTGAGGATGGTATACGTGAACTAAATTCACGTACCATTGCGTGAATTGAAATCACGTCCAAAAAGTTAGTTTTTCACTTACGTGATTTGAGATCACGTAGCATAAAAAAATAGTTTTTACGCACGTGAATTTAACTCACGTATGGAGTGCGTTATTTTAGATCACGTAGCGCTCAAAAAATTGGTTTTTACCTACGTGATTTGAGATCACGTAGCACCAAAAAAATTGGTTTTTCCTTAAGTGATTTGATATCATGTAGCACCCAAAAAATTGGTTTTTCCTTACGTGATTTAAGATTTAAAATCACGTAAGAGTACTTGATTTGAGATTACGTATCATCCAAAAAATTGGTTTTCACCTACGTGAACTCAAATCACGTACTCTTACGTGATTTTAAATCACGTATACCATCATCGATGAGAAAAAAAAAGAAGCCAGAAACCACGTTCAACTCTGGGTTGTTTCCTCAAGATTATTTATTTTATGTTTAATAAGTATTTTTCTATTTTAAAACTCAACTGCTTCGAGCGATCATGGTGAATATTTAGAAAAAGGCATAAACGATCGACGCGAGAATCTGAAATCTGAGTTTGTCAAAAAAAAAAAAAAGGTTCTGAAATATGAGAAGGAGGCATTTTCGTGTGAAGGACATTTTTGGTATTTTGAATTATTATAATGTGTCAGGGGGTGTGGTTAGCAAACTAGGGGGTGTGTGATGAAGGACTTTATTGTGATGCCTTTGCATACCACCATTGCTTTCTCTTTTTTGTTTGGTAGTCTCTTAGGCCTTGTATTGCCTATTGTTCTTGTTTTGTTTCTGTTCTATGGGTTTTGGCCTAGTCCCCCCATTTTCTTTGTTTTTTCTTTGTTGTTTTTTTTTTCAATTTTTCAATAAATTTTAGGCGGGGGTACTCTTTTTCCTTCTGGATGTTTTTTCCCTAAGTAGGGTTTTGCATCAGAAGGTTTTAACGAGGCCCCTCTCCTTTCTTTTGCCAAAAAAAAAAAGCAAACTAGGGGGTGTGGTTAGGGCCACCCTTCCACTAATCGTGATGTTCATAGTGTAATACATTGTCCAACTTGCACTATAGGCTTGGCAATGTGCATCCACATGCTGTTAGACCAATCTTTCAAATAAAACTTCTCCGTTCAATTTCTATCAGTATTTGAAATAACAAAAAATAATAATAATAATAATCCAAGTTAAATTTCTTCCACGAGCATACCATACCAGCATGGACTTCAATATATACATCTTCATAATAATTTAGGGCTTTTCCCGTTGATGACAACAACACCATCCTCCTTTGCTGAATCCAAAATTTTAGGTCATCAATCCCAGCCCAGTGCTCCTTGTGAGCAAACCAATCTAAATTTTGAACTGCTGAAACTCAGGAACCGACCTACCGATAAATTTGCTGAAACGGTAGTTGTGCGTAAATTAATTAGCGTAATGCTTAACATCACCGGAAAATACCTCGTGAAATATCACGAAGCGTGTATATCTCTATTTCTACCTCGATAATTATTATCATAATATTTATTACATTTCATTGTTGATAACAAATATATTTTAAATTAGTCTTTTAAAATTTTTCCTTCACAGTTACATACTAGTGCTTAACGTCACCAGAAAATATCTCGTGAAATATCACGAAGCATGTATATCTCTATTTCTACCTTGATTTTGAGTAAATAGGTCCCGATAAAAATTACGAAAACTAATTTAATCCTTAAAAGATAAAAATACTTATTTAGAAATTACAAATCTCAAATATGGGTCAAATTAGTTTTTTTGGATAAATTTTTAAGGATATTTTAGTCGCTATAAGGGATATTTTAGCCCCTATCAGAGACTAAGTTGACCCAAATTTAATATTCTTAAGGATGAAATTGATATTTTTTATTTTTTAAGGACTAAATTAGTCTCTGTAATTTTTATGAGGGACCAATTTAGGTATTTACTTTTTACAAAACAGTAACCGCATATTTTTTCTTTCTTTTAAAGTTACATTTGTGACCGTGGCGATCATTTTCTGTTCCGATGAATAGCATTACTGAATTAATTATATGGAAATTAAATGACCGCTTAAATTAACGAGTCTTATTAACGAGTGCCCTAAGGTCAATGGGTAAGAATCCATAAAAGGAAAGTTTATCTTGAGAATATAAGTTAAACATTTTTTGATATACTTCCTCCTTCCTAAATTATAAGAGTTTTTGGCAAAATCTCTCGCACCAAGAAATGTAATTAATGTAGTTAAGAATAATAAATTTGTCTATAATTTTTATTATTTTACCTAAACTACCCTTGAATTTAATGGAAAGATAAATTACATTATACTTCATTTAACTTATTGATTAAAACAAAAGCAAATTAGTCCAAATAAGAGCAGGAAAATAATAATTAATGCTACAGACAAACTTTAAAAGAGCCTTATAAAATAGGACAAATAAATGAGGCAAAAAACTCTTATAATTTGGGACAGAGGGAGTAATAAATACATCATTTTTTATATAAATTTACCTCTTTTAATTTCTTAATCATGAGGACACTCGATAGCATTTTCTTAAATTAATTGATTTCCCAAATTTTAAACTTGAAAAATAAAAAAGAAAATGCATTATAACAATGATAGCACCATGTGTATACATGTATCTGTAAAGCTAGCAATCTTTTCGGCTTTTCTTGTTCTATCCGAAAAAACAACAAACAAAAACAAATTTTAAAAACTAAAGTATTTATACTAAGTATACACCATTAGTTGAAAATTTGGCCACGAGAACACTGACGGACTAAGATTTGTTTAAAACTTTTTATAACCGCGAAAAATTCAAAACCCCATTTCCATTATTTAATACCACTATATAAGGAATTAAGCAGATCTAGAAGAAACACATTGGCCTCCCATACTCTCGCTTAGTTCATTTCCTTGTTACGTTCTTTACCCTAACACTGAGAATGACACTAAAAGGCAAAGCAATCGCACATCACAATTTCCCTTCTTGCTCATCTTCTTCAATGAACAACAACATGAACCCTTCTCCGCTTTCTATTGCTAACGGAACTTCACATAGTGAGATCATCACGTTAGACCAAGTGATCGACTTGTTACCACCTGGTTACAAGTTTCTACCAACTGATGTTGAGTTGATCAAGTATTACTTGCAAGCTAAGATTGCCGATCATCCTATTATTCATGGCCGCATCTACGATGTTGATGTTTACGAATATCGTCCTGAAGATCTTAACGGTATATCTCATTAATGATGTAATCTGAACCGTTAATTTTAATCAAATAGTTGTAGTTAAATGTTTTCATTTCTCACAATAATTAACTGTTTTCATTTGAGTTGTCACCCTTTCATTGTCTCACTCTATATATAATTTTTCTTTCTCTTTTTTTTAATTAAAGTTCGTTTTCTTTCTCTAGCTAGCTTTGAAAATATTAGTCTGTTAATATGACTAAGTCTTATCCCAACTAATATTCTTACTTAGTTAAGGCAAAGTCTATAATTGGTCAATTGAATTCACTTGACGCACTGAACAGTTAGATCGAACATAGATATCAATAACTTTATGTTTCCGCTGACTCAGCTTTTCTTGAAACTTCTATAGTTTGAAGACTACATCTCATCTAATCCTCTGAAGTTGGTTGTTCCTCTATGGACACCGTTCCTTGAAGACTTAAGAGTTTTCTTTCTGCTTCACTAGGGCAAGATCACCCTTGAGGACCCATACTACCATTTGGGCGTTGTAGCATATCGCCTAACTCCATCTTGTTCCTTACCCTTACCATTACTACTCGGAACGCTAAGGTTCTCTCAGGGATTATCATAGGATTTCTATCGACCTAGGATCCACCTATAATCGGCTAAGTTAACCAATCCTACTGAGACAACAAGTGTTGAGACCCTAACCGATTATAACTGACCATCCTACTCGATTGAAAACCTACAATTAAGAGTACTTACTGTTAACCACGAAGGGCACTTGAATTAACTTGGGAACCATCATAAGATCTCAATCATTCTAGGATCCATTCATAATGGATTAGGCGAAACAACTTGATAGCATAACTAGTGTTGTAACCCTAACCGACATAAATGCCCATCCTAAGTGGATTTGAAATCTCATAATTAAGACCCCTTACTTGCTCGTCATTTCCAATCACTTCCAAAGCGTCTCGGTTGACGGTACATGAATTACACGCTTTGTCTAGCCGAACCCTCACCGCCATGGTTCCGACCATTCTTAAAACATTCCTTAACTCTTGATTCCGGAAAGGTGGGAACTTGTTTCCCTTTTTCCGTATTCCGAAGGTCCTCACTTAATGAGAGCTCTTGCATCCGCTCCTTCCGTGTCTGCATCATTCTTATCCATCAAACTTCCTCAGAGTTCACGCTCCTATTCGGTCTCCTCCCTCATCCGCCAGCTCCATCTACTACATTCTTCGTACACGGTATGGAGTATTAAGTTGATCAGGCTTAATATTCCATACTAAGCATAAGAATATGTAGAGGAGTTCTTGGACAAAGGAAAATTCCTGTTAACTGATTACAGTCCAACAAGGACTAAACTGACACTTCCTAAACTGAGTCATTACTAAACTAGTGACTCACAGTCCGATAAGATCGAACTGCTCTGATACCATAATGTAACACCCGCACCTCAACATAATTGAAAGTACGACAAATTACATTAAGGTACAGGAATTACTAAGCATTTACAAACTTGATTCACTAACCTAATGAATAGATTACATATTACACATAACTAGGAATATAAAATTCCCACTGCAAAATCAAACTAGCCTAAGAGTCCTGAACTTTGGAGCTTTGACTCATCGTCTTCAGTACCTGCTTATCTGAAAAACAACAAAAGGAAAAGGGTGAGATTATAAATCTCAGTGAGCCCTTCACGGACTCCTCACCATTCTCTCCTCGGAATATTCTAGGCTGAAAAGACTAGCTTAGGCATGTCAAACCTAGACATACTCTCCCTATGTACCATAAGGACTTGACTTGCAACTTCTCGATATCCCTAAGCTAAGACGCTTTAGAAGGCGCTAGCTTGAGTTAAAAACTTAGCATATAATCAAATAGGGTAATACTAGGGCCCATATGCCACTTATCAACTTGTGATTAAACTAAACACATAAATGTATAGCAACCCACATCAATCCTACAAATGTCCATTCTTTAACCTTTGTTTAGCTCGACTAACCTTAATACAATATAAATTGCAACCTTATTAACTAAGAACGATTGTTCTTAGTTACTCACTTTGTGCTTAACACATCTTTGCTTTTTCTTATGCTATTGGACTTTGCCTTATGCTCTATACAACAAATCCCAATCAACCTAGCTTGCTTATCCTTTAAGTGATCTAATCACAATGCTCATTACTATATAATAATTAGCGACTAGGGTGTACTATCCAAGATTCCACACAACTAACTAAGCTAATTCGAATACATATATATAAACACATACAAGGAATTCATTAACATTCATAAACTTAACATCACTTCACATATTATACCATTCATAGGAGATATATAATATCTTGCTATGCTTGTAATGCATTTTGTGTTATTGGGTAGTGTCGTAGGCTTCAGTCCCTAGACCCCAATTACACACTTTCTAATGGTGGTTAGACGTCATAACCCTCCAAGGGCGTCCCCACTTGGCTAACTAAACCGATCTACTCCTATAAATAGAGGAGTCTTGCCATGGACTTTAGCTTATGCATATGCTTATGCTTATGATTGTATGCATGTTCATAGAAATACAATCATTCTCATTACTTAACTATTCAAGGAAACTACAATCATTTCAATGAATCAAGCTTACACTAATAGTACCCCTTTTCATCTAATTAATCCAAATCATGGACACTAATTCACACATTCATCCTATCACATCCTTTTCCTAGGGTCCTTTCTTTGACCTCTAAGACTTAAGCTTATGGCTCTTAGACAAGCCTCACAATTTGCCAAATTAATGGACAACACATACATTAACTAATCCCTTGAAACTCTATAGAGTTCTCAAGAGAGAAAACATCAAGCATACATTCAACTGTGGGGGGGTTGGGGGCAGTCGCCAACCTCTTTTAATCAAGCCCACTACACAAATCATAACAATCATAACAATCATGACAATCATAACAATAATAACTCAACCTCTTATAGGTATCTAAGACCTAACATGAACCTAGGGTTCACATATTACTAAAGGAAGAGAAATTCCTATATGTGGGACTTATGGGTGCCCATCACCTAAGGGTTGAAGAACTCACCTCTATTCTTCAAGACATTGAGCTAGGAAGGTTGAACTTTGGACTCTTTGCTCCTCTTCAAGCTTTTCCCTCTTTGCTCAACTTGGGGCTCCTCCAAATACTTCCCAAATCTTGATCTTCAACCTTCAATCTTCCTTCTCAATCCAAGAACTTGAGCCATCGTTGCTGGAGCTTGGTCTTCTCCCCCTTATTCTTCTCCAATTCGTGCTTCTTCTTCTCCTCCCTAGGGTTCAAACCCAAATCTTCCAAATACTCAAATCTCCACTCTCAAACTCTCCATTTAGGCAAGTGATTGAAGAAATCCAACATGAATCTCTTCAATCCTTCTCAAAGGGTGAAACCCTAGCTCTCCCTTCCTTTTCTCCTTTCCCTTTCTCTTCTTCTCGCGTTCTGCTCGCTGAAACTGCGTTTTTATACACTTCTGCAGCTGTGAATCGATTCATAGCATAGTGTGAATCGATTCCCACAGTGTAAAAAGCGCTTGAATTGCAGTTTTAATGAATGAATCGATTCACACTGCGAGTCCCTGTGCTTTGTCTTATGTGAATCGATTCCTAGCTTCTGTGAATCGATTCCCACTGCTAAAATTTGATGCCAATGGATCTTTAATGTTGTGAATCGATTCCTGGGCTATATGAATCGATTCACACTGCAGAAAAACCCAGAAAACTTAGTTCTAGCACCAAACCTTGAGACTTTCTTCTCAAATCAACCTCCATAACTACAAATCAACACCTTTAACCATCTTAGGATTAAATCCACACTTATTCCTCAACTCAAACCCATTAACTTTCTTATCAAAACTTTGTGTAATTATATCCACTCACCTTGAAATCAAATTAAGCTTGGATACAATCACACAATTCTCCTCATAACTTATTCTCAACTTAGCTTAGAAATTTGGGGTGTTACACTACTACCCACATTTTAAAAATTTTCGTCCTCGAAAATTACTGCATCCTTCATTGGAACTTCAACTACAACTTCCTTTCATAGCCCATTCCGTCCATTGGAAAACCTAGAAACGATTAACTCTCACAAAGCATTAATCGATAGAATACTCGCAATCGTGAATGACTCTAGGTATCCTCCGATTTAGTGGTAACTCACATCCTTACTAACTTCAAATCTTTCCCCCATGAGATAGGTTCTCACTTCCAGACTTCTTATGTGGAGTTAAGGGTGTAGGAACTTCTTAGCGTTGACAGCATGGAATGCGAACAGAGATTCACCTCCATGGAATCTCGCCCCAACCACGCCTTTCTTTCTTACCTCATCCTTCAAGATAATAAATTGGTGTTGGTGCTTCCATTGTGCAACTCGATCTTACGCTCTTTTCAAATGAATGAACTCCTTTTGTCTTATTTCCATCGGATGGAATACTTTACTTGCGATCTGAGAGTTTAACTCGTGTCTTTGTTCTATCTTTCGGTTGCTCTTGATCGTTAGAAATTGTTACGCTTGCTTATCATCCTATACTTGTTGAAGGTAGGTTAAGCATGTGGAGAATTCTTTGAATTCATCTACACAATTCCCTGCAGACGTGTCTTTTGGTGTTAAGCGAGTGAATCTTTGCTCCTTCTATCTCTTCAGACTTCTTGGAAGATACTCTCCTTCGAATACTCCCTGGAAGTTCACCCAAAACAGCATCCAATACTATCGTTGGTGGTTTCATAACCCTTCGTTGGGCAACTATCTTATCAAAATAGAATTGTCACCTAGAGGTAACTAATACATACCTTGAACAACTTTCCATTCGCGACATTCACTCTTATGTTACCAATGGAAATCCTTCCTTAGATACCTTTTCCGCATCTTACGGAGTTGATACCCATATTTAGCTCACTGTACTTGGTCTTGCAACCGACTTGGCCTAGGAAACTTGAAACTCTAGGGTTGCTCAGCTCTTGGGAGGTATCCGTTGGTTAAACTGACTTGATTTTCATTAGTTGATTGCAAACTTTGTCTCACACGAGGTCTAAGCCTCACTTGGTTGGAGACTTAGCTTGCAAGTGGCTAATTAGAATCACATCAGACTCAACCTAATGACTTGACTCACAGTAACTTATAGTCTCAGATGTCCACCATCTTTACTCTTAAATAAACTTTACTACTGCTCTCCTTCGCTTGATGGTGTAACTCCCTTTCTTGATGCTACTGGAATTAAACCAGAACCCACACTTCTCTATCCGACAGCGGTGTAGATCGACGCGTTAGAAAATGAATCCTTGATATTCTTGGGAACAATCTACCTTATTGGTCCTGTCTTATCCTCCTTACCCAATCTGAATCATTAGAAACCCTGGAAGGGATTAATCTCTATAGAGGAACTAATTGCTCAGGAAATTAAGTGATCTCATTACCCAATCACAGACTAAGTCTTATCCCAACTAATATTCTTACTTAGTTAAGGCAAAGTCTATAATTGGTCAATTGAATTCACTTGACGCACTGAACAGTTAGATCGAACATAGATATCAATAACTTTAGGTTTCCGCTGACTCAGCTTTTCTTGAAACTTCTATAGTTTGAAGACTACATCTCATCTAATCCTCTGAAGTTGGTTGTTCCTCTAAGGACACCGTTCCTTGAAGACTTAAGAGTTTTCTTTCTGCTTCACTAGGGCAAGATCACCCTTGAGGACCCATACTACCATTTGGGCGTTGTAGCATATCGCCTAACTCCATCTTGTTCCTTACCCTTACCATTACTACTCGGAACGCTAAGGTTCTCTCAGGGATTATCATAGGATTTCTATCGACCTAGGATCCACCTATAATCGGCTAAGTTAACCAATCCTACTGAGACAACAAGTGTTGAGACCCTAACCGATTATAACCGACCATCCTACTCGATTGAAAACCTACAATTAAGAGTACTTACTGTTAACCACGAAGGGCACTTGAATTAACTTGGGAACCATCATAAGATCTCAATCATTCTAGGATCCATTCATAATGGATTAGGCGAAACAACTTGATAGCATAACTAGTGTTGTAACCCTAACCGATTACAAATGCCCATCCTAAGTGGATTTGAAATCTCATAATTAAGACCCCTTACTTGCTCGTCATTTCCAATCACTTCCAAAGCGTCTCGGTTGACGGTACATGAATTACACGCTTTGTCTAGCCGAACCCTCACCGCCATGGTTCCGACCATTCTTAAAACATTCCTTAACTCTTGATTCCGGAAAGGTGGGAACTTGTTTCCCTTTTTCCGTATTCCGAAGGTCCTCACTTAATGAGAGCTCTTGCATCCGCTCCTTCCGTGTCTGCATCATTCTTATCCATCAAACTTCCTCAGAGTTCACGCTCCTATTCGGTCTCCTCCCTCATCCGCCAGCTCCATCTACTACATTCTTCGTACACGGTATGGAGTATTAAGTTGATCAGGCTTAATATTCCATACTAAGCATAAGAATATGTAGAGGAGTTCTTGGACAAAGGAAAATTCCTGCTAACTGATTACAGTCCAACAAGGACTAAACTGACACTTCCTAAACTGAGTCATTACTAAACTAGTGACTCACAGTCCGATAAGATCGAACTGCTCTGATACCATAATGTAACACCCGCACCTCAACATAATTGAAAGTACGACAAATTACATTAAGGTACAGGAATTACTAAGCATTTACAAACTTGATTCACTAACCTAATGAATAGATTACATATTACACATAACTAGGAATATAAAATTCCCACTGCAAAATCAAACTAGCCTAAGAGTCCTGAACTTTGGAGCTTTGACTCATCGTCTTCAGTACCTGCTTATCTGAAAAACAACAAAAGGAAAAGGGTGAGATTATAAATCTCAGTGAGCCCTTCACGGACTCCTCACCATTCTCTCCTTGGAATATTCTAGGCTGAAAAGACTAGCTTAGGCATTTCAAACCTAGACATACTCTCCCTATGTACCATAAGGACTTGACTTGCAACTTCTCGATATCCCTAAGCTAAGACGCTTTAGAAGGCGCTAGCTTGAGTTAAAAACTTAGCATATAATCAAATAGGGTAATACTAGGGCCCATATGCCACTTATCAACTTGCGATTAAACTAAACACATAAATGTATAGCAACCCACATCAATCCTACAAATGTCCATTCTTTAACCTTTGTTTAGCTCGACTAACCTTAATACAATATAAATTGCAACCTTATTAACTAAGAACGTATTGTTCTTAGTTACTCACTTTGTGCTTAACACATCTTTGCTTTTTCTTATGCTATTGGACTTTGCCTTATGATCTATACCACAAATCCCAATCAACCTAGCTTGCTTATCCTTTAAGTGATCTAATCACAATGCTCATTACTATATAATAATTAAGCAACTAGGGGTGTACTATCCAAGATTCCACACAACTAACTAAGCTAATTCCGAATACATATATATAAACACATACAAGGAATTCATTAACATTCATAAACTTAACATCACTTCACATATTATACCATTCATAGGAGATATATAATATGCTGCTATGCTTGTAATGCATTTTGTGTTATTGGGTAGTGTCGTAGGCTTCAGTCCCTAGACCCCAATTACACACTTTCGGAATGGTGGTTAGACGTCATAACCCTCCAAGGGCGTCCCACTTGGCTAACCAAACCGATCTACTCCTATAAATAGAGGAGTCTTGCCATGGACTTTAGCTTATGCATATGCTTATGCTTATGATTGTATGCATGTTCATAGAAATACAATCATTCTCATTACTTAACTATTCAAGGAAACTACAATCATTTCAATGAATCAAGCTTACACTAATAGTACCCCTTTTCATCTAATTAATCCAAATCATGGACACTAATTCACACATTCATCCTATCACATCCTTTTCTTAGGGTCCTTTCTTTGACCTCTAAGACTTAAGCTTATGGCTCTTAGACAAGCCTCACAATTTGCCAAATTAATGGACAACACATACATTAACTAATCCCTTGAAACTCTATGGAGTTCTCAAGAGAGAAAACATCAAGCATACATTCAACTGTGGGGGGGTTGGGGGCAGTCGCCAACCTCTTTTAATCAAGCCCACTACACAAATCATAACAATCATAACAATCATGACAATCATAACAATAATAACTCAACCTCTTATAGGTATCTAAGACCTAACTTGAACCTAGGGTTCACATATTACTAAAGGAAGAGAAATTCCTATATGTGGGACTTATGGGTGCCCATCACCTAAGGGTTGAAGAACTCACCTCTATTCTTCAAGACATTGAACTAGGAAGGTTGAACTTTGGACTCTTTGCTCCTCTTCAAGCTTTTCCCTCTTTGCTCAACTTGGGGCTCCTCCAAATACTTCCCAAATCTTGATCTTCAACCTTCAATCTTCCTTCACAATCCAAGAACTTGAGCCATCCTTGCTGGAGCTTGGTCTTCTCCCCCTTATTCTTCTCCAATTCGTGCTTCTTCTTCTCCTCCCTAGGGTTCAAACCCAAATCTTCCAAATACTCAAATCTCCACTCTCAAACTCTCCATTTAGGCAAGTGATTGAAGAAATCCAACATGAATCTCTTCAATCCTTCTCAAAGGGTGAAACCCTAGCTCTCCCTTCCTTTTCTCCTTTCCCTTTCTCTTCTTCTCGCGTTCTGCTCGCTGAAACTGCGTTTTTATACACTTCTGCAGCTGTGAATCGATTCACAGCATAGTGTGAATCGATTCCCACAGTGTAAAAAGCGCCTGAATTGCAGTTTTAATGAATGAATCGATTCACTCGTCATGAGTCCCAAAGGGTTGTCTTATGTGAATCGATTCTTGGCTTCTGTGAATCGATTCCCACTGCTAAAATTTGATGCCAATGGATCTTTAATGCTGTGAATTGATTCCTGGGCTATATGAATCGATTCACACTGCAGAAAAACCCAGAAAACTTAGTTCTAGCACCAAACCTTGAGACTTTCTTCTCAAATCAACCTCCATAACTACAAATCAACACCTTTAACCATCTTAGGATTAAATCCACACTTATTCCTCAACTCAAACCCATTAACTTTCTTATCAAAACTTTGTGTAATTATATCCACTCACCTTGAAATCAAATTAAGCTTGGATACACTCACACAATTCTCCTCATAACTTATTCTCAACTTAGCTTAGAAATTTGGGGTGTTACACTATGGGGTTTTATGTTGTTGTGCCCTCAGTACAATTAGTCCATGTATGTGAATGGCCCTATGTGTATTTCATCACTACAACAGTAGTTGTGGAAAGTTTATAGTGTTGGACAATTATACATAAGGAGATTCTTATGCTGAATTTTGCTTTAGTTCTTAGCATGCTTTGTTATTTTAATATTCTGTGTACCCAGCTATTTTGGGGCTATTTTTGCTTGTGTTGGTACCTTAGTACATTGCTTAAGGTTAGACTTCCTTTCGTTCTCAATAAAATCATTTTGGCCTTTTGAAAGAAACTTCAACCTTATTCATATTCAACAACTTGATGACTAAATTTATGTCAATTTTATTCCGTGAACACTCAATTTTTTTTTCCTGAGGTGTGATGGTCTCTCTTTAATTTTGAAGGGCAACAATGCATTTTAATATGCATCAGATTGTTTTGAACTTTCAGCCCATTTGGAAATTGACGTGGAACTTTATGCAAAAATTTACAGTATATTTCAATATATTGCAAGCTTCTAGGTTGGGAAATTGGAAATTGGTGGCCCTAATGTTAATCTGTGTAGTTGAAGCCGTGGGAACCTGATTTTCAATTATTGCAAAGTTGAATTTCTTGTCATTAGGGATGCTCCACCACTCTGCTAATCGTTTTAAATATTTTTTTTTTAATAATTAAAGTAGAAACAATTGCCCAAGCCATTATTCACTTACAAGCAACACGTTTTTGCTGTCAGGATTTTGGGTAAAAATGTCTTCAAATTTGAACAAGATGCATCAAATTTCCCAAAGCACGAATAAATAGCATGATAAAGAGATTAAGGAAAGCATATTAGAATTCCTTTTAACATGGTAGAGCTATAAACCCACAAAAACACATT
The DNA here is from genome assembly GCA_037113605.1 of Calophaca sinica. Lineage (NCBI taxonomy): Eukaryota > Viridiplantae > Streptophyta > Magnoliopsida > Fabales > Fabaceae > Calophaca > Calophaca sinica. Next base: position 17,921,600 of record CM073737.1, read on the forward strand.
TGAAACAATTACATATTTTAAGAATACAACTGCAATGCAAGTATTGGAATCATATTTGTATCAGTACATGGCATGCACTACTATCATACACATATTTCATCATCCAAATTCGAGCCCAATACTTTTAAGGCAAAGACAGATGATAAATTGGGATTTATAATAGAATAACTAAAATATTTACAGCCTCAAAAAGGTCTTTTAATGCTCTAATTACACCACCAAATCATAAAAAAGGATAAGCTAATATGCAGCACAAGCTAATCTGTCCCATGATAACTTCAACTGGCCTTCTACTAGTAAGAAGCTCAACAAGAACAATATCGAAACTGTAAATATCACCCTTGTAAGTTGCTTTTAGTGCCTGACTTAATTTTTTAGGAGGAATATATCCTAATGTTCCTATTGAATCTTTTGTAACATGAGTATCATAGGGTTGAACTTGAAGTAGCCTTGACAGACCAAAACCTGCCAATTAAGGTTCAAATTTATCATCCAATCACCATAGTCCATCATGCAGCCAATGAATCAAGTTGCAAGTGTTACTGGCTGCTGATAGGAATGGCACTTAAAAAGAGAAGGAACTTGTCATTACCCCACCACCAAAAAATTCATATTCATTCAAGTGATAAGTATGCATCTTTGTGTCATTAATCTCAGTATAGTTTCCAAAAATCCTCTATAAGTTCCATTAAGTAAAAGACCATCCATATGAGTATTTATAAGTGAGTAAAGTGACTCCAAGCCACGTTAGCATACTGACGGTTATGGTGGTCACAACCTAGCTAGAATACATGGTCAAGATTCAATGTATCTGAGCTTTTATATAAGCTTGTAATAATTCAGAATCATGTAATGAACTTCATTTTTATCATTACAGTTTTCTATCTCCTTCAATGTTTCTCTGTTCTCTCCACTCTTCAACTTCATTCATGGTATCAAAGAGCTTCATTTTTCCCTGGATGGGTCAATTCCTGTTTCTGATCATGGCTTCACCATCTCCAAATTCAGATCCGCGTCGTGTTTCATGAATTTTGTCGTCTCAGAATCCCTTTAGTTATCTGAATTCGGTTCCTACTCCTCCTAATACTGCCCCACCTGCATTCAATCTTACAATCTTCATCAAATTAGATGACAATAGCTTTCTGTTGTCAATCTAACAAGTTAAAGGTGTGATAACGGCTCACAAATTGCTCAAAATTGTGGTCAATCCTGTAATTCCACTACATTGACGGAGACAGATCGCGAACTAGGAGTTGAGTTTGATCCCTATAGTACAAGATCAATTTGCATTTATATGGCTGCCTTCTACTCTTTTCGAATCAGTTCTTCCCAGAGTGATTGGTTTCAAGCTTTCTTACCAAGTGTGGGATAAACTACACAAGCATTTCTACTCACGCCTTAAAGCAAAACTGCGTCAATTACGATCTGAGTTCAAGAACACCAAAAAAGGCAATCGCACCATGTCCGTGTATCTACTTTGCATCAAGACTATCTCTGATTCGCTTCTTGCAATTTGTGATTCAGTTTCTGAACAACATCAATTTGCGAAGAGGATAACCCTTTCGTAACGATGATTTATGACTCTCTTGATCCGCCCTCACTTACTGACATTGAAACATTGCTCCTAGTGCAAGAGGCACAATTGGAAAAGTTTCCCCAAGAGCTACCTTCTGCAACTGTTACTGTGAATGTTGCTCATACTTCACAAATCTGCCAAACCATCATATTCTGGTTCTGATGACTCTTCTAATGGCAATTCACAAGTCAACTTTCGTGTTAGAGAACGAGGAGGCCGTGGCAGAGGATATTGCAATGCTGGAAACAGACCAACTTTCGGTTGTGTAACAAATACGGGCATGGTTCTTTTAGATTCAACCGATGTTCTCTCAACCAAATCAAACTTCTGGTTCCTACACACATCATTTTACCTCCTCAACACCTCAATAAGTCCCACCAAGTGTCAATTTGGCAACTCAGCAACCACAATTCACAAAGACAAACCGCAAGACTATCAAGTTTCCAAGAGGTTTTGATTATGATATTTGGTATCCTAATTCTGGAGCGTCGACTCATCACATCACACTGGATTCTGGCAATCTCAGCCACAATTCCAACTATGCATCAATTAATCCTCCCTTTCATCCACCTATACCCCTCAAATTGCTTAATTTCTTTGCGTATGTCCAGTAATTCTGTCTTCTCGGTTGTACAAACATACTGCGGCTTCCACTAAGGCTGCCGCTATCCACACCCCCTTGTTTTCTAACCACACCTTCTGTCAGGTTTTAAACAAGCAAAACGACCAAATTACCCCTGGTCCCATTTTTAATTTTCAAAACCCACCCAATCTCATTCTTCTCTCACGATTCGCGTTTTCACGTTTTCATGATTAAGCAATTTCACAATTGACATAGGCTTTCCCAAGTTTCCAGTAATACTAAAAAAATAACAGACTTGCAAAATCATACATACAGACTTCCCAGAAATAAAAACCAAGAAAATAAAAAATAAATATTTTTTGCACCATAAAGAAAAACGGATGGAAGAATCGAAGATTCAAGCAAGGAAGTTAACGATGCATCATCAAATTAGTCGTTTAAGCTGAACACTCACTTAGAGAGCAGAAATAAAATTTCGTGAACTCGATTGAGGATGGTATACGTGAACTAAATTCACGTACCATTGCGTGAATTGAAATCACGTCCAAAAAGTTAGTTTTTCACTTACGTGATTTGAGATCACGTAGCATAAAAAAATAGTTTTTACGTACGTGAATTTAACTCACGTATGGGTACGTGATTTTAGATCACGTAGCGCTCAAAAAATTGGTTTTTACCTACGTGATTTGAGATTACGTAGCACCAAAAAAATTGGTTTTTCCTTAAGTGATTTGAGATCACGTAGCACCCAAAAAATTGGTTTTTCCTTACGTGATTTAAGATTTAAAATCACGTAAGAGTACTTGATTTGAGATTACGTATCATCCAAAAAATTGGTTTTCACCTACGTGAACTCAAATCACGTACTCTTACGTGATTTTAAATCACGTATACCATCATCGATGAGAAAAAAAAAGAAGCCAGAAACCACGTTCAACTCTGGGTTGTTTCCTCAAGATTATTTATTTTATGTTTAATAAGTATTTTTCTATTTTAAAACTCAACTGCTTCGAGCGATCATGGTGAATATTTAGAAAAAGGCATAAACGATCGACGAGAATCTGAAATCTGAGTTTGTCAAAAAAAAAAAAAAGGGTTCAAATCGAGAAGGAGGCATTTTTCGTGTGAAGGGCATTTTCGGTATTTTGAATTATTATAATGTGTCAGTGTGGTTAGCAAACTAGGGGTGTGTGATGAAGGACTTTATTGTGATGCCTTTGCATACCACCATTGCTTTCTCTTTTTTGTTTGGTAGTTTCTTGGGCCTTGTATTGCCTATTGTTCTTGTTTTGTTTCTGTTCTATGGGTTTTGGCCTAGTCCCCCCATTTTCTTTGTTTTTTCTTTGTTGTTTTTTTTTTCAACTTTTCAATAAATTTTAGGCGGGGGTACTCTTTTTCCTTCTGGATGTTTTTTCCCTAAGAAGGGTTTTGCATCAGAAGGTTTTAACGAGACCCCTCTCCTTTCTTTTGCCAAAAAAAAAAAAACAAACTAGGGGGTGTGGTTAGGGCCACCCTTCCACTAATTGTGATGTTCATAGTGTAATACCTTGTCCAACTTGCACTATCGGCTTGGCAATGTGCATCCACATGCTGTTAGACCAATCTTTCAAATAAAGCTTCTCCGTTCAATTTCTATCAGTATTTGAAATAACAAATAATAATAATAATAATAATCCAAGTTAAATTTCTTCCACGAGCATACCATACCAGCATGGACTTCAATATATACATCTTCATAATAATTTAGGGCTTTTCCCGTTGATGACAACAACCCCATCCTCCTTTGCTGAATCCAAAATTTTAGGTCATCAATCCCAGCCCAGTGCTCCTTGTGAGCAAACAAATCTAAATTTTGAACTGCTGAAACTCAGGAACCGACCTACCGATAAATTTCTTTGAAAGCGGTAGTTGTGCGTAAATTAATTAGCGTAATGCTTAACATCACCGAAAATACCTCGTGAAATATCACGAAGCGTGTATATCTCTATTTCTACCTCGATAATTATTATCATAATATTTATTACATTTCATTGTTGATAACAAATATATTTTAAATTAGTCTTTTAAAATTTTTCCTTCACAGTTACATACTAGTGCTTAACGTCACCAGAAAATATCTCGTGAAATATCACGAAGCATGTATATCTCTATTTCTACCTTGATTTTGAGTAAATAGGTCCCGATAAAAATTACGAAAACTAATTTAATCCTTAAAAGATAAAAATACTTATTTAGAAATTACAAATCTCAAATATGGGTCAAATTAGTTTTTTTGGATAAATTTTTAAGGATATTTTAGTCCCTATCAGGGATATTTTAGCCCCTATCAGAGACTAAGTTGACCCACATTTAATATTCTTAAGGATGAAATTGATATTTTTTATTTTTTAAGGACTAAATTAGTCTCTGTAATTTTTATGAGGGACCAATTTAGGTATTTACTTTTTACAAAACAGTAACCGCATATTTTTTCTTTCTTTTAAAGTTACATTTGTGACCGTGGCGATCATTTTCTGTTCCGATGAATAGCATTGCTGAATTAATTATATGGAAATTAAATGACCGCTTAAATTAACGAGTCTTATTAACGAGTGCCCTAAGGTCAATGGGTAAGAATCCATAAAAGGAAAGTTTATCTTGAGAATATAAGTTAAACATTTTTTGATATACTCCCTCCTTCCTAAATTATAAGAGTTTTTGGCAAAATCTCTCGCACCAAGAAATGTAATTAATGTAGTTAAGAATAATAAATTTGTCTATAATTTTTATTATTTTACCTAAACTACCCTTGAATTTAATGGAAAGATAAATTACATTATACTTCATTTAACTTATTGATTAAAACAAAAGCAAATTAGTCCAAATAAGAGCAGGAAAATAATAATTAATGCTACAGACAAACTTTAAAAGAGCCTTATAAAATAGGACAAATAAATGAGCCAAAAAACTCTTATAATTTGGGACAGAGGGAGTAATAAATACATCATTTTTTTATATAAATTTACCTCTTTTAATTTCTTAATCATGAGGACACTCGATAGCATTTTCTTAAATTAATTGATTTCCCAAATTTTAAACTTGAAAAATAAAAAAGAAAACGCATTATAACAATGATAGCACCACGTGTATACATGTATCTGTAAAGCTAGCAATCTTTTCGGCTTTTCTTGTTCTATCCGAAAAAACAACAAACAAAAACAAATTTTAAAAACTAAAGTATTTATACTAAGTATACACCATTAGTTGAAAATTTGGCCGTGAGAACACTGACGGACTAAGATTTGTTTAAAACTTTTTATAACATGAAAAATCCAAACCCCCATTTCCATTATTTAATACCACTATATAAGGAATTAAGCAGATCTAGAAGAAACACATTGGCCTCCCAAACTCTCAGTTTCGTTCAATTCCTTGTTACGTTCTTTACCCTAACACTGAGAATGACACTAAAAGGCAAAGCAATCGCACATCACAATTTCCCTTCTTGCTCATCTTCTTCAATGAACAACAACATGAACCCTTCTCCGCTTTCTATTGCTAACGGAACTTCACATAGGGAGATCATCACGTTAGATCAAGTGATCGACTTGTTACCACCTGGTTACAAGTTTCTACCAACTGATGTTGAGTTGATCAAGTATTACTTGCAAGCTAAGATTGCCGATCATCCTATTATTCATGGCCGCATCTACGATGTTGATGTTTACGAATATCGTCCTGAAGATCTTAACGGTATATCTCATTAATGATGTAATCTGAACCGTTAATTTTAATCAAATAGTTGTAGTTAAATGTTTTCATTTCTCACAATAATTAACTGTTTTCATTTGAGTTGTCGCCCTTTCATTGTCTCACTCTATATATAATTTTTCTTTCTCTTTTTTTTTAATTAAAGTTCGTTTCCTTTCTCTAGCTAGCTTTGAAAATATTAGTCTGTTAATATGATAATTATTAAAGTTATAAATCAAACGCATGTATCATACTATTCATAAAAAAAAAGTATGTATCATACTTATTAATATTATATATAGTTGTTCAAAAGTATAATTATTCTAATTGTTTTTTATTGTATTTTAAACAGCTATTTATAAACGTGAAGGGGAGCAACATACATACTTTTTCACGCAAAGAAAAAGGAAATACGCAAATGGAAAGCGTCCTGATTGTGCTGTTAGAGATTTTGGTTTCTGGAAGGCTTCGGGAAAAGATCAACCAAAAAAAAGTGATGACACTACAATTGGATATAAAAAATCTTTGGTATTTCATAGAGGAAAACCTAAAGGTGCGGTGAAAACTAATTGGCTTATGCAAGAGTTCACCATAAATGAGATGAATCTTGCGAGTTCAAGTACAACTCCTCCTTTCAAGGTAAAATTCTTGACACATAATTTAAAATTGATGATGTATGACGGTTAAAGATTCATATGATCAGTGATTTAATTAAGTTAGTAAGACATGATCATAATAATTATTCTACATATAAAACATATATATTTTAGGAAAAATTAGGAAAAAAAAGGTATGAGTAAAAAAAGAAAATTTAATTTTCTCCTTGAAATCAACAAAAATTAAATAAATATACGTCATTTAAATAAAATATAGGGTCATGTGAAATGTTTAATATTTTGTATAGTTTTTTTTAACCAAATATTAAATATTTTGTTTTCAACCAATTAGACATAATGAAATCAATGATGAAAATTGTATACAAGTTTTTGTATCAAACTTTATATAGTAAGTGCGGCTTTTATATGTTTACCCTTGCAATTTTAAATAACATTATCTGTGAATAAATTATCACTATCTCACATATTTGTGTTATATATTTCAGCTGGATAATTGGGTTCTTTGCAAGATTTATGAGAACAAGCGTGAAGAGGCAAGTCAAGTTGCTATAAAAGTGAAGGAATGTCAAAACAAAAATCAAGAAGCTGAACAAATGAGGACATTGCATAATCTATTAGGGAAAGAGGACTTTGGTGAAGATGATATGAATCCGAACGTTGATGCAGAAATCTTAGATTTAATGAACGAATTACTTCCCAACGAATTTTCACCAAATGAGCCTGAAGATGATATGAATCCGAACGTTGATCTAGAAATGTTAGATTTAATGAAAGAATTATTTCCCAACGAATTTCCACCAAATGAGCCACTTCCTTGATCCATCCTCAGAAAATGGTATTATGTTGCACCAAAAGGCCACTACTGATTGTTACTTTTTCTCTGCATGCTTGAATGCTACTTCAATCAATTTTTGTAACTTCAATGAATCTCTAGCGGAGTATGACAGCTTATTATTTTTCTCTGTATCTTTGTTATTGTGGAAGTTACAATTGAGTTTCTTCTACAAATATGGAACATGTTACATGTGTCAGATCAGATTTGGTGCTATGGGGTTTTATGTTGTTGTTTCCTTAGTACAATTGGTCCATGTATGTGAATGGCCCTATGTGTATTTCATCACTACAACAGTAGTTGTGGAAAGTTTATAGTGTTGGACAATTATACATAAGGAGATTCTTATGCTGAATTTTGCTTTAGTTCTTAGCATGCTTTGTTATTTTAATATTCTGTGTACCCTGCTTTTCTTTTTTGGGGCTGTTTTGCTTGTGTTGGTACCTTAGCACATTGCTTAAGGTTAGACTTCCTTTCGTTCTCAATAAAATCATTTTGGCCTTTCGGAAAAAAAAAAAACTTCAACCTTATTCATATTCAACAACTTGATGATTGAATTTATGTCAATTTTATACCGTGAACACTCAATTTTTTTTTCCTGAGGTGTGATGGTCTCTCTTTAATTTTGAAGGGCAACAATGCATTTTAATATGCATCAGATTGTTTTGAACTTTCATCCCATTTGGAAGCTATGCAAAAGTTTACAGTAAACTTCAATATATTGCAAGCTTCTAGGTTTGGAAATTGGAAATTGGAAATTGGAGGCACTGATGTTAATCTGTATAGTTGAAGCCATGTGAACCTGATTTTCAATTATTGCAAAGTTGAATTTCTTGTCGTTAGGGATGCTCCACCACTCTGCTAATCTTTTTAAAAAATTCTATTTTTTTTTAATAATTAAAGTAGAAACAATTGCCCAAGCCATTATTCACTTACAAGCAACACGTTTTTGTTGTCAGGATTTTGGGTAAAAATGTCTTCAAATTTGAACAAGATGCATCAAATTTCCCAAAGCATGAATAAATAGCATGATAAAGAGATTAAGGAAAGCATATTAGAATTCCTTTTAACATGGTAGAGCTATAAACCCACAAAAACACATTCGAAACAATTACATATTTTAAGAATACAACTGCAATTCAAGTATTGGAATCATATTTGTATCAGTACATGGCATGCACTACTACTGTTTACACATATTTCATCATCCAAATTCGAGCCCAATACTTTTAAGGCAAAGACAGATGATAAATTGGGATTTATAATAGAATAACTAAAATATTTACAGCCTCAAAAAGTTCATTTAATGCTCTAATTACACCACCAAATCATAAAAAAGGATAAGCTAATATGCAGCACAAGCTAATCTGTCCCATGATAACTTCAACTGGCCTTCTACTAGTAAGAAGCTCAACAAGAACAATATCGAAACTGTAAATATCACCCTTGTAAGTTGCTTTTAGTGCCTGCCTTAATTTTTTAGGAGGAATATATCCTAATGTTCCTATTGAATCTTTTGTAACATGAGTATCATAGGGTTGAACTTGAAGTAGCCTTGACAGACCAAAACCTGCCAATTAAGGTTCAAATTTATCATCCAATCACCATAGTCCATCATGCAGCCAATGAATCAAGTTCCAAGTGTTACTGGTTGCTGATAGGAATGGCACTTAAAAAGAGAAGGAACTTGTCATTACCCCACCACCAAAAAATTCATATTCATTCAAGTGATAAGTATGCATCTTTGTGTCATTAATCTCAGTATAGTTTCCAAAAATCCTCTATAAGTTCCATTAAGTAAAAGACCATCCATATGAGTATTTATAAGTGAGTAAAGTGACTCCAAGCCACGTCAGCATACTGACGGTTATGGTGGTCACAGCCTAGCTAAAATACATGGTCAAGATTCAATGTATCTGAGCTTTTATAAAAGCTTGTAATAATTCAGAATCATGTAATGAACTTCATTTTTATCATTCACTACAACAAAAATCGCTTTAGGCAACGCCTAAAAACCGTGGCCGGAAGCAGAAAAACCGTGGCCAAAACTTTAGGCCACGGTTCGGCCACGGTTTTTCGTGCGTGGAGTAGGTGGTCGTTGCCAATTCGAATAGGCCACGGTTTTTTCACTTTAGCCCACGGAACATAAAAACCGTTGCCTGAATTATATAGAAAAGGCCACGGTTTTTGTAAGCCGGTTTGAGGCCACGGTTTTCGTGTTCTGTTTAAGCCACGCTTCGATAACCGTGGCCTATACGTTTAAGCCACGGTTTTTGTGAGCCGTTTTGAGGCCACGGTTTTTGTGTTCTTTTTACGCCACGCTTCAATAACCGTGGCCTTTACTTTTAAGCCACGGTTGTATTAGCCAATTTGCGGCCACGGTTTTTGTGCTCTGTTTACACCACGCTTCAATAACCGTGGCCTATATGTTTAAGCCACTGTTTTATGATCCAATTTGCGACCATGATTTTTGTGTTATATTAACGCTACGCCTAAATAACCACAGTTTTTAAGCAATACTTTTTTTCCAACTACGAGAGATTATTTAAACCATGATTTTTTATTAAGATTGTATAAAAATCATAATTTTAAGCTTAAAAGTTATTTTTAGTTTTATATATATATATATATATCACCATTATTTAACGTAATAAAAAATATTAGACAATATTTTTCAATAATTTTTAGTTTATACATAATACTAACGAACGATAAACAAATTAGCAAATGTAAGTTATATCATTTTATCATGTCAATTGTCAGAACTCAAAAAAAAAACATAGATTCTTAAATTGAATCCAAAATATAAACTAGTAGGTGTCTTCTCTAATTAAAAAAAAATCCAAAAAATAGTCTTTCATACTTGTAACATATTTAAATCCAAAATGTAGTCTTCCCCATGATACCAACATCACTCTTCAAAATCTTCAAAATCACCTTCAAGATCATCTTCGTTTCCAACCTGAAATATGAAAACAGTACGAAAATTACATATCCATTACTTTTCATGAACATTATAAACATAATAAATAGTCTGGCTTTTATTCATCAATGCATGGATATCAATCTTGTCACAGTATTTAGTTGGTGCTATAGAGGTGGATTTATATTCACAATTACTGAAGGGTAGATATATTACAGGGACCAAATGTATATTTTGCCCAACATTTAATGATCGAGGGCAGTGTAAGGAAAAATTGCTGAAAATCCAGTCCTAGCATAAATGGAATACCATACCTGAGAAGAAAACAAACAAGAGAAAAAAAGATGAAGAGCTAACTCCAAACTTTCTCCACAAAAAGAACATCATGCACCTTGCAGACTAGAAATCACGTAGAATAAGTTAATCTGACTTGGTAGAGTCTCCAACAACAATTGGTTCCTAATTGGAGCACATAATAATATCTTTCAGATTTTAAAAGTGATATCTCACCTTAGTCAAACAACTACATATATAGACATTAGAAAAATGTTCGAATGTCTTTACACAAACTGCATTTGATGTCATATAAACACAAACTACATTTGGGTTCTATGCCATATTTACATGGTCATATTTGATGAAGCAAGGTTCAGGCACTATTTTGATCACACCATGGTCCTAATATTACATCTTTGACATGGAAACATACTATGTTTATTAATGATATTTAGCATATTATAAATATCATATTGTACAAGATCATATACCTTTTCTTGAACAGAGCATTGGTTGATGCCGACGAGCGTGGTCTTTGCACTATTGTCATTCTCAAAAGCACGCCGCATTAAGTCATCCACAGCCTCTTCACTTAAATCTGGACGTTGTTGCATCAACACACATTTTAGAAGTGCATCATATGTTTGCATCTTCTTTTCCAAGGCTGTAATTTTGTTAGAATATTGCTTCTTTATTGAAGCAATTTCTTCATTCTTTTTCATTAATGATGGCGTCATAGTTCTTCCATAAGAGCGCACTCTACCGGGCCTTTCTTTGCCAAAGAATGATTGGAATGCTTTTTCTACATCTTCACTTGAGTTTTCAATTGATTCTTGAAGAGTATCCTAATTAATAACAAAAATATTAACATCAGGTATAAAATTGAAAAGCTTAATTATCTAGAGTTGCACTCTTTCCTGTCATTTTACAGAAAGTATTGCTTTTATGACTACAGTATATAACCAACATGAAATCAGATTTCAAGTCCCAAAATATATCCTAATTGCAACAGGTTGTCAGTATCCCTATATGTAATAAACTACCACTAATATGATATGCAACTTTGGTAGAAGAAATGGGAAACAAAAGCAAAATGTTCAAGCTGCAAAGTCCATAACATAACACAAATTATCACACAAATTCAGCAAAAAACAATCAAAATCCACACCTGCCATTAAGGATCCCAACCACACAGCCAATAAATGTGTTTTGTGAAATAATATATATACTTGAAGAACAACAATATTAAGCTTACAATTGCAGTTTGTGTTTCTTCATCAACTGTTTTTCTTTTCCGACTTTTGCGAGTCTCAATGAACATTTCAGCTTGGCTGACTTCTTCTCCATCCTCCTTCTTTGCAAGCTACATTCATCAGAGATTGAAAACAAAAATTAATTAGGAGACTAATTTGTTTAGATATTGAAAATGACACACAAAAACACATAATTACCATACCAATTTTGCACGAATTCTAGCAAAATTTACTGGTCCTACACGATGCATGAACTTTTGCTTAGCCCTATTTTCTGCATTTTTTTGGCTAATGCTCTACATTACAGAGAAGAATTAAAATCTGAAAATGGAATATAAATTTAAAATAATAACCAATACAATTATCTTACTTGAATAGTGTCATTTTTCCAATATGCCATGAGTTTTCTGAAATGAGACTCGAAATGTTACGAGGACGGTGTTTTAACCTTTCCTTCATATTAGTGTACTTTAAAAATGCCTTCTTTTGATCAAGCTTTTGTTGCGTCTCCAAGCATCATTTATGCGAGAAAATACTGCTTTCTCTCCTTTATCGGAAATAATGTACTTACCCTACAAAAAGGCATTATTGTCATCAAGAAGCAAACAAGTATTTGATCATTTCAAACAAATAAGAAACTTTACTTGTCATACATTGACATATTTCCATATACGAGCCTTGTGATCGTTGAGCAAAGCTTTGAAGTTTGTATAGATCAAAGGACAAAAGTCTGCATTCCTTGCTATAGTTCCAAGGAAATAGCTCAAGTCAGATACAGTTTTGTCATCGGGTCCAATTGGCTCTCCATATTTTTAAACAACACGGTGTTTAAAAAGAGCCATTGAAGATCTTCAGTAGATCTTCAGTGGCTCTCCACGAGGTCTTTTGTTGTTGAATCTAGAGAAAATGGTTTACCACTTCCGCCTAAAGGACTACCACTGCATGAAAAGTAATCGGCTGCATCTACTTCACATAAATCATTGTTGTCATAATTTCGACTCTTTCTGTTCAGCCTTGTGTCTATGTTGTCATTTAAATATCTTGAGCAAAGAGTCAAAGCCTCTTCAGCCAAATACCCCTCAGCAATAGAACCTTCTGGATGAGCTTTGTTACGAACATAACTCTTGAGTTTACATAAGTATCTTTCGATGGGATACATCCATCGGAATTGAACAGGACCACCTAATCTCACTTCATTTGACAAATGAATAGGCAAGTGAACCATTATGTCAAAAAAACTAGGAGGAAAAATCATCTCCAATTGACAAAGTGTTTCTACAATCTTTGCTTCTAAGAAATCCAAATCTTGCACTTGGATAACTTTCTTACATAGAGAGCGGAAAAAGGACCCAAGGTGAATTAGAGGTTCAGCCACCGCATCAGGCATGGTGCTTCTTATTGCTATTTGTAATAAGTAATGTAACATGAAATGTGCATCATGACTCTTGTAGCCTGATATTTTCTTATCACCAACTTGCACACTCTTTGAAATATTTGATGCACTCCCATCTGGTAATTTGGCAGCCTTAAAAACACCACAAAAAATAGACTTTTCATGTGCATTCATTGAGAAACAAGCTTGTGCAAACTCTGCACGTCCACCACCAATCTCCCTTGGATGAAGTTTCTTTCTAATTCCCATATCTTGCAAATCATAACGAGCATTAATGTGATCTTTTGTCTTCCCAGACATGTCCAAGAGAGTGCCAATAATATTATCAAATATGTTTTTTTCAATGTGCATTACATCAAGATTATGACGTAATGTATTTTCAGCCCAATAAGGCAACTCAAAAAAAATTGATCTCTTCTTCCATGGACCATCAATTTTCCGTTTTCTTTTCTTTCCAAATTCATTCTTGAAAGCTCTTAAGGTTTCTGCAATTTCTTCCCCTTTTAACAAAGGTGGTCTTTGCTCTAAGTTCTTTCTTTCCATTGAAGGACCTTTTGTTAGCTCTCCAAGCATGACTCATTGGTAAAAAGACACGATGATCCATGTAACACATCTTGCGACTGTGTTTCAAGTAGGATGAATTAGTGTTATAATTGCAACACGCACATGCCAGCTTTCCTTTGGTGCTCCAACCTGACAACATAGCATATCCAGGGTAGTCACTAATAGTCCATAGTAGAGCTGAACGAACTTTAAAGGTTTGATTTTTTGAGGCATCATATGTCTCTACTCCAAATTCCCATAACTCCTTTAACTCCTCAATTAGCGGTTGAAGGTACACATCAATATTGTTCCCTGGTGAGTGTGGTCCAGGAATCAACAATGACAACATTGTATTTTCAGATTTCATGGACATCCAAGGAGGATAGTTGTATACCACCATCATGACAGGCCATGTACTATGAGATATGCTCATGGTCCGAAATGGATTGAAGCCATCACTCGCTAAGCCAAGTCTTACATTACGAGGCTCAGAAGCAAAATCAGGATGAAGTCTATCTAAGTCCTTCCATGCTTGGCCATCAGCAGGATGCCTCAATTTCCCATCATTTGAGCGTGCTTCTTCATGCCATCTCATTGACTCGGTTGTCTTTGAACACATAAATAGCCTTTGAAGCCGAGGAATTAACGGAAAATGTCTCAAAATCTTTGCAGGAACTTTATGTTCATTTTTTGCTTGCTCAAACCCACCCTCTACTTGAGTGAATTCCTTCCAACGTGAAGCTTTACAAACATTGCAAAAGTTGTCATTCTCGTGCTCTTTCCAATATAGCATGCAATCATTCGGACATGCATGAATTTTTTTATAATCAAGGCCCAAATCACCAATCATGTGCTTCGTTTTGTTAAAAGATTCAGGGATGTTTAAATTAGGCATAGCTTCCTTCAATAATTCTAAAAGGGCAGTGAATGATGCATTGCTCCACCCATGTAGACACTTCAACAAGTAAAGTCGAATTATGAATGATAGAGTGGAGAAGCCTTTGCATCCTGGGTATAGTTCCTTCTTAGCCTCATTAATCAAGTTGTAGAACCTTCTAGCATCCTCATTGGGACCCTCGCTGCCCACCTCTCCTCCTGCCACATTTCTGAATGTGTCATACAATAAGCCATCAATGTCATCATGTGAGTCCTCTTGATCATTTGTCTCAATGTTGGTTTTCATAGGCGATGGTATATCCTCCCCATGGTTTACCCAAACGTCATAGCCTTCTAGAAAACCATTGGCTATTAAATGATTGTAAACCACTTTTCTTCTAACCCAAGAATCATTTCTACACTTAGCATAAAAAAGAGAAAACATAAAAAAGTATAACATATGGTAAGTGATTATATGTAGTATCTTATTCATTTGTTTAGTAAAAACAATTTATATAAACAGCTTTAACCATTGCAGAGGCATATATTTCATAATTCATTTGCACACACAATATATATAATCACAATAGCATGCATGTCAAATATTTAACTAATCTAAAAACATGGTGAATCAGTCATTAATTAAATTCTTCTTTATAATATTGCCTCGTCCTATTTGTTAACAAGTAATGGGAGTAACAAAAGGATCTGAGAATTCTCAAAAGGGTAATATCACATGCATTTGGCTGAAGCCAACTTGAATCATAACAAAAAAAATGATCGCCACATAATAACCAGAGACACTAGATATATACAACAATAATTGATAGCTACAATACAAATGACATTTTCAAACAAAATACTGCAGCATAGAACTTTGAAGTTGACAATGCCATTATAGACATATCCAAATATCTCAGTCAGTGCCAAAGCTGAAACAAGTGAATATTAAAACATCCGAACGTGTAATTCAAGTATAAAAATTTAGGTTAACATAACATACCTCTGCCAAACTTCTCGGTCTCTTCAATCAAAGCAGTCCAGGAAGTAAAATCTGAAGAATTAGCCGTTACAATATTCCACAGTCGATCTTCCTCAGCAGACAATGCAACTGCTAACAGTGAGAATAAATGAATAGGGTAAAATAATAATAACAATTTAGAAGTTTAAACATAGAATCAGAAAAAAAAAATCAAGGCAATATATACTAATTTAATTCAAGTTGAACCATCAAGATCACCAATTACAAAGATGTCTTGAACACGGATCTAGAGAGGCAATACAGACTTTATAGATCGAAAGGACATGATGTAGTGTGTTTCACAAGACCAATCACCTAATGGTTAGCTAGCCATTTAAATAATTACTAGAAACTACCAAGCAATTTTCTTCTTTAATCAAAAAGAAAATGGCACAAAAGTACAAAAAGACAATATGCTTTAGCCATCAGATAAACAAAAACATCTATGAATGAAGGCTCAACCAAGATGAAATGGATGTACTAACAAATAAAGGAAACCACTGATCACCACAAAGGACATCAACAATGTAAAGCCAAATAGAAAGTATTAGTTCTCAAATGTGATTTTTCAAGCCAAGCACTCAACATGAAACCAAATGAAGATAGCAGACCTTGGTGATTAAATATATCATAATTGGGAGTGTGTCATGTTTTAGGGTCAGTTGGTTTCCCCTTCAGTGGATCAATATAACTACCAAATTGAAGTTCAATCATTTCAGTCAAGCACAAAACCAACCATATCAGAGATCACATCATAAATACACAAAAAAAGGAGGTGCATGCTTTAGCCACATGTATGTGAAAAATTAAAAAGAAAACAAGAAGTATGGAGAAAATACTTGCATATATTAAGCATTGAACCAGTAAGATAAAAGACATTTAAGATTGAGCGAGTAGGACTACATATTGCACATGCAGTATCAACCAAGTGATCAGATTTGATAGCTTATAATAAAAGAGCAAGCAGAAGCATTTGCATATTGGAACCCAATACATACCGGTCCATCAAGGTACTGATATCCAGCAAGCTCAAGCTCCTTCAAGATGCCATATTCTCCAATGACAAAAACCTAAATCATGCTCATCTATCAGTCTTAGTCTTCATACATTGATTTGAGGAATAGTTAAGATTGTGAAAGATATTGCATTCAGTTCAAGCATATCACAAAAGAAATAAAATAATCTATAGTATTTCTCAAGAAGTATGCTTTACATAAACCATGCAAGTATTAAGTTCAGCATTGCAATTATTATAAGAGAGTTTACAAATAGATATGTTGCCTTAAAATTAGTTTCAATCATACATCATAGCAAAAGATGATATATCTACCTTTTTATCTTTTGCATATATTAAGCATTCAGAACTATGGAGACAAAAAAAGCTTCCAAGAAAAATGGAGAAGGGGAGACAGAGGAAGGGTGAAAGGGAGAGGGAGTGTACACTTACAGTCACGGCGGAGCAGCTTCTGAATCGGCCGATAGGGTTTATTCCACGCTTTCAACAGTGTACGAGAAGGAACTATATACACAGAAACAAGAAATCAACAGAGAAATACACAGCCAAAATTGAAGGAAATAGAACAATGAAACATCAAAATGCAGGTAAGGAGAGAACGAAATATCTGGCGAACTGAAGGTCGATCGCGCCTATCTTCTGAATCGCGCCTCTGAATCTTCTAGCACACAGAGCTTCTGAATCGGGCCTTTGAAGCTTCTGAATTGCGTAGATGAAACGCCTCTCTCACACAGCTTCTTCTGTTATGGATTGTTGTGCAGAGCGTGAAGAAAATTTGGGGAGACACATGCGCAGAGAACTGTGGTCATTTCAGTGGGAAAACCTAAACGAAAAGAGAAGAAAGTGGGAAGAAAATAGTGGACTGATTCTCGCGCGTAAAGAGGCCGCCAGTTTAGGGGAAATTTTTTACATTTTTTAAGTGATTCCGTGTAAAAAAGGGCAACCAGTCAATCTTTTGGGCCACGTTTACTCGCGTTGCGTATTAAATTTTTAAAGGCCACGTTTTTATAACTGTGGTCTTAAATATCCACATTTTTACAAACGTGGTCTATACAGTTTCAAAACGTTGCCTATCACCAAGTAAACACAAACGTGGCCTAATATCTTACTTATTGTCAACAGTTCTAGAAACGTGGCCTATTCAGTGTTTAGGCCACGTTTTTGTAGCCGTGGACATGGGAAGCGTGGCCTAAAGTAAAAAATGTTGTAGTGATTACAGTTTTCTATCTCCTTCAATGTTTCTCTGTTCTCTCCACTCTTCAACTTCATTCATGGTATCAAAGAGCTTCATTTTTCCCTGGATGGGTCAATTCCTGTTTCTGATCATGGCTTCACCATCTCCAAATTCAGATCCGCGTCGTGTTTCATGAATTTTGTCGTCTCAGAATCCCTTCAGTTATCCGACCTTCTCGCTCCTCCTAATACGCCCCACCAGATTCAATCTTACAATCTTCATCAAATTAGATGACAATAGCTTTCTGTTGTCAATCTAACAAGTTAAAGGTGTGATAACGGCTCACAAATTGCTCAGAATTGTGGTCAATCCTGTAATTCCACTGCATTGACGGAGACAAATCGCGAACTAGGAGTTGAGTTTGATCCCTATAGTACAAGATCAATTTGCATTTATATGGCTGCTTTCTACTCTTTTCGAATCAGTTCTTCCCAGACTTATTGGTTTCAAGCATGCTTACCAAGTGTGGGATAAACTACACAAGCATTTCTACTCACGCCTTAAAGCAAAACTGCGTCAATTACGATCTGAGTTCAAGAACACCAAAAAAGGCAATCGCACCATGTCCGTGTATCTACTTTGCATCAAGACTATCTCTGATTCGCTTCTTGCAATTGGTGATTCAGTTTCTGAACAAGATCAATTTGCGAAGAGGATAACCCTTTCGTAACGATGATTTATGACTCTCTTGATCCGCCCTCACTTACTGACATTGAAACATTGCTTCTAGTGCAAGAGGCACAATTGGAAAAGTTTCCCCAAGAGCTACCTTCTGCAACTGTTACTGTGAATGTTGCTCATACTTCACAAATCTGCCAAACCATCATATTCTGGTTCTGATGACTCTTCTAATGGCAATTCACAAGTCAACTTCCGTGTTAGAGAACGAGGAGGCCGTGGCAGAGGATATTGCAATGCTGGAAACAGACCAACTTTCCAGTTGTGTAACAAATACGGGCATGGTTCTTTTAGATTCAACCGATGTTATCTCAACCAAATCAAACTTCTGGTTCCTACACACATCATTTTACCTCCTCAACACCTCAATAAGTCCCACCAAGTGTCAATTTGGCAACTCAGCAACCACAATTCACAGCACCAACTGCAAGACTATCAAGTTTCCAAGAGGTTTTGATTATGATATTTGGTATCCTAATTAGGGCGTCGACTCATCACATCACACTGGATTCTGGCAATCTCAGCCACAATTCCAACTATGCATCAATTAATCCTCCCTTTCATCCACCTATACCCCTCAAATTGCTTAATTTACTGCATGTCTGTAATTCTGTGTCTTCTCCAGTTGTACAAACATACTTCTGCAGTTTCCACTAAGGCTGCCGCTATCCACACCCCCTTGTTTTCTAACCACACCTTCTGTCAGGTTTTAAACAAGCAAAACGACCAAATTACCCCTGGTCCCATTTTTAATTTTCAAAACCCACCCAATCTCATTCTTCTCTCACGATCCGCGTTTTCACGTTTTCATGATTAAGCAATTTCACAATTGACGTAGGCTTTCCCAAGTTTCCAGTAATACTAAAAAAATAACAGACTTGCAAAATCATACATACAGAATTCCCAGAAATAAAAACCAAGAAAATAAAAAATAAATATTTTTTGCACCATAAAGAAAACGGATGGAAGAATCGAAGATTCAAGCAAGGAAGTTAACGATGCATCATCAAATTAGTCGTTTAAGCTGAACACTAACTTAGAGAGCAGAAATAAAATTTCGTGAACTCGATTGAGGATGGTATACGTGAAATAAATTCACGTACCATTGCGTGAATTGAAATCACGTCCAAAAAGTTAGTTTTTCACTTACGTGATTTGAGATCACGTAGCATAAAAAAATAGTTTTTACGTACGTGAATTTAACTCACGTATGGGTACGTGATTTTAGATCACGTAGCGCTCAAAAAATTGGTTTTTACCTACGTGATTTGAGATCACGTAGCACCAAAAAAATTGGTTTTTCCTTAAGTGATTTGAGATCACGTAGCACCCAAAAAATTGGTTTTTTCTTACGTGATTTAAGATTTAAAATCACGTAAGAGTACTTGATTTGAGATTACGTATCATCCAAAAAATTGGTTTTCACCTACGTGAACTCAAATCACGTACTCTTACGTGATTTTAAATCACGTATACCATCATCGATGAGAAAAAAAAGAAGCCAGAAACCACGTTCAACTCTGGGTTGTTTCCTCAAGATTATTTATTTTATGTTTAATAAGTATTTTTCTATTTTAAAACTCAACTGCTTCGAGCGATCATGGTGAATATTTAGAAAAAGGCATAAACGATCGACGCGAGAATCTGAAATCTGAGTTTGTCAAAAAAAAAGGTTCTGAAATCTGAGAAGGAGGCATTTTCGTGTGAAGGGCATTTTTGGTATTTTGAATTATTATAATGTGTCAGGGGGTGTGGTTAGCAAACTAGGGGGTGTGGTTAGGGTCACCCTTCCACTAATTGTGATGTTCATAGTGTAATACCTTGTCCAACTTGCACTATAGGCTTGGCAATGTGCATCCACATGCTGTTAGACCAATCTTTCAAATAAAACTTCTCCGTTCAATTTCTATCAGTATTTGAAATAACAAAATAATAATAATAATAATAATCCAAGTTAAATTTCTTCCACGAGCATACCATACCAACATGGACTTCAATATATACATCTTCATAATAATTTAGGGCTTTTCCTGTTGATGACAACAACACCATCCTCCTTTGCTGAATCCAAAATTTTAGGTCATCAATCCCAGCCCAGTGCTCCTTGTGAGCAAACAAATCTAAATTTTGAACTGCTGAAACTCAGGAACCGACCTACCGATAAATTTGCTGAAACGGTAGTTGTGCGTAAATTAATTAGCGTAATGCTTAACATCACCGGAAAATACCTCGTGAAATATCACGAAGCGTGTATATCTCTATTTCTACCTCGATAATTATTATCATAATATTTATTACATTTCATTGTTGATAACAAATATATTTTAAATTAGTCTTTTAAAATTTTTCCTTCACAGTTACATACTAGTGCTTAACGTCACCAGAAAATATCTCGTGAAATATCACGAAGCATGTATATCTCTATTTCTACCTTGATTTTGAGTAAATAGGTCCCGATAGAAATTACGAAAACTAATTTAATCCTTAAAAGATAAAAATACTTATTTAGAAATTACAAATCTCAAATATGGGTCAAATTAGTTTTTTTGGGTAAATTTTTAAGGATATTTTAGCCCCTATCAGAGACTAAGTTGACCCACCTTTAATATTCTTAAGGATGAAATTGATATTTTTTATTTTTTAAGGACTAAATTAGTCTCTATAATTTTTATGAGGGACCAATCTAGGTATTTACGTTTTACAAAACAGTAACCGCATATTTTTTCTTTCTTTTAAAGTTACATTTGTGACCGTGGCGATCATTTTCTGTTCCGATGAATAGCATTGCTGAATTAATTATATGGAAATTAAATGACCGCTTAAATTAACGAGTCTTATTAACGAGTGCCCTAAGGTCAATGGGTAAGAATCCATAAAAGGAAAATTTATCTTGAGAATATAAGTTAAACATTTTTTGATATACTCCCTCCTTCCTAAATTATAAGAGTTTTTGCCAAAATCTCTCGCACCAAGAAATGTAATTAATGTAGTTAAGAATAATAAATTTGTCTATAATTTTTATTATTTTACCTAAACTACCCTTGAATTTAATGGAAAGATAAATTACATTATACTTCATTTAACTTATTGATTAAAACAAAAGCAAATTAGTCCAAATAAGAGCAAGAAAATAATAATTAATGCTACAGACAAACTTTAAAAGAGCCTTATAAAATAGGACAAATAAATGAGCCAAAAAACTCTTATAATTTGGGACAGAGGGTGTAATAAATACATATATAAATTTACCTCTTTTAATTTCTTAATCATGAGGACACTCGATAGCATTTTCTTAAATTAATTGATTTCCCAAATTTTAAACTTGAAAAATAAAAAAGAAAATGCATTATAACAATGATAGCACCACGTGTATACATGTATCAGTAAAGCTAGCAATCTTTTCGGCTTTTCTTGTTCTATCCGAAAAAACAACAAACAAAAACAAATTTTTAAAACTAAAGTATTTGTACTAAGTATACACCATTAGTTGAAAATTTGGCTGCGAGAACACTGACGGACTAAGATTTGTTTAAAACTTTTTATATCCGCGAAAAATTCAAAACCCCATTTCCATTATTTAATACCACTATATAAGGAATTAAGCAGATCTAGAAGAAACACATTGGCCTCCCAAACTCTCAGTTTCGTTCAATTCCTTGTTACGTTCTTTACCCTAACACTGAGAATGACACTAAAAGGCAAAGCAATCGCGCATCACAATTTCCCTTCTTGCTCATCTTCTTCAATGAACAACAACATGAACCCTTCTCCGCTTTCTATTGCTAACGGAACTTCACATAGTGAGATCATCACGTTAGATCAAGTGATCGACTTGTTACCACCTGGTTACAAGTTTCTACCAACTGATGTTGAGTTGATCAAGTATTACTTGCAAGCTAAGAGATCAAGTATTACTTGCAAGCTAAGTATTACTCTGGTTAGTCAATTGTTAAAGTTAGTGATTATGAAATGCCAATTTGATATTATATGTATTTCCTTATTGTCAAAGCAGTGAAAGTGTACCCTATTACGTCCAACAATTTGTTTCCTACACGTATCTTATTATATACTTCTGCTTTTTGGATTCTTGTTATAACACTTAGCTACAGAAAATTGTAGGTAATCAATCATATTTGTTTGAAAGGTGTACTCTAGCAAGCTGTTATTGTATCAGAGAGAAGAAAAAGTAAACTGAATATTCATGTATTGGATTAATCTTATACACTGTTTACAAAGGGATTGACCCATATATATGGAACCAAGACAAAAGGAAAGAGGGCCGAATATAATAGGGCCAAAACATAACAGATAACGGCCTAAGGCCCATAAAACAAAAATACATCTAAACAGAAGAAAATGTTACAAAACAGGAGGAACAAATAACACTGACACCCCTCCAAGCTGAGGAGTGGATATTTAAAACTCTCAGCTTGGATAACAGATTTCGGAAAGGACTAACATCTAAGGTTTGGTGAAAATATCTGCTATTTGGTCAGAGGAAGAGATGGGCAGCAAATGAAGTAACTTTGATTGTAGCTTCTCGCGAACAATATTACAGTCGATCTCGATATACTTGGTTTTTTCGTGAGATGTTGGATTTGCGGTAATATATCTAGTAAGAGGAAGAGATAGGCAGCAGATGAAAAAAAACTTTGATTGTAGCTTCTCGCGAACAATATGGCAGTCGATCTCGATATGCTTGGTTCTTTCGTGAGATGTTGGATTTGCGGTAATATATCTAGCAGATTGTTTGTTGCAGTAAAGAGCAGCTGGTTGGGTAAAAGGGATTTCAATTCTTCCAAAAGAAATGTTTGCCGTTAAGTTTCCCTAACAGCGGTAGCCAAGCCTGTATTCAGCTTCGGAGGATGACTGAGAAACTGTCATTTGCTTCTTGGATTTCCAGGAAACCTAAAAAAATTATAAAACAGGAGGAACAAATAACACTAACACAAGTGGTGCTCTATTTAATCCCCTTATTTCTGCTATAAAGATGACTATCACTGTGACTTAAATTTGAATGCTTTCAAAGTTAAGGTTTACATTGAGAAGAAAGAGTGATGAGTTAGTTAAGGTTCCACCATGAAATCTATAATTATGCATTTCTTTGCATCTCAAAATCTGAGATTTATCTCAAACTAGCACATATTTGAAATTTTTTCCTTTGAAAGCAGCTTGATGAAATATGACATTGGTTGTGAGCTTGATTTCTTCCTTGAGAATTGAAGTTTCCTCTGTTTTTCAGTGTTAGGAGCTGCTTTTCTTAACCGGCCCTGGCTTGCATCTGAAAACTACTTAAAAGCTTGTTCTCTCACTATACTACAAAACTTGTTAACATCCTGCCAGTTTATTAAAATGAAAGCCTTAAAAATAATATTGAAAACATGAAAAATAAACTTGTTAGTAAGTTTATGGATCTATAAACATTTGACACCATTTAGTTGAATAATGGTGTGTCTATATATATATATATATATATATATATACATATTAAAATTACTTGCTCGTATAATTCTTCACTCTTGTTTGATTAATCTCTATGCAGAATTACAGTAACAATCCATGTCAGAATCTACTATATTATATAATATAAAGTTTTTCACGTATATGTCATGTGTCAAAACCACACACATTTTTTTTCCGCATAATTTTTTTTATTTATATATATATATATATATTTTATTATTATTATAATTATCATTATTAATATCAATATTATTACAAAATCTCATTTAACAAATGTTATCAAAAACATAATTATCTTCTCTTAAATGACTTGCCGATTTTGAATTAATGTAATCGATCAACATTTAATATTTTTTCATCATATAAATTTGTCAATTTTTAATTAGACATTCACTATCAATTATATAATTCATAATAAATTTGAATTCAAATTTCAAAGTTGAATTTAAATAAAATCAAATTAAAATTAACTAAAACATTATACTAAAAATATCACTTAATCTATAATTACTAAAAAAACACTTGGATGCCAATCTATAATTACTAACATATTCATTCAGCAAAAAAAATATATTAACATATTTATGAAACAAAAATGAATACCTATGTCACTATTGTTATTTTTTATTTTCTCCTTTTAAAATAGTCAATTGCTACCATTTTATTTCATTTTTGTTGTTTTTTGTAACACCCAAGTGTATGCCTAAGTTCATAAATATGAGACTAATTATTCTTGTGAAATTTTAATTGATAAAATTACTCAAGGTTTAATTAGGGACCTTAGAATAAATTAAGGAATTAAGAAAGAGACTTACAAGCCCAATTTTAGCAAAACCTTCAAGTCTAATCCACCATACACCATATCCCTCATGCACCTACCCTAGCACCCTCACTTCTCTCATTTTAATCACACACACACACGCTGGAACAGAGAAGGAAATCAGAAAAAATAAATAAGAGAAAGTCAAGGTAGGATAGGAGGAAAAGATGAGGGGATTAGTGAGGGTAGAAAAGTCTATTCCTAACACACCACAAAACACAACTAGAGGGGGGCTTTTCATTCGACCCCATCAGCTGTAGCAAGCCTTAAGAGAAACAGAATGGAGACCAAGGGAGAGAGGGAGGCGCTTAGGAGAGAAGAAGAGAGAACCAGAATTTTTCTCATTGCATGTTGCTAGAGATTTCACCATTCTCCTCCATTTTCAATTTCCTTTCCATTGATACTAGTTTCAACAAGCAAAACAAGCCATAAACCTCTGTATTAGTTGCTGTCCAGAATCATCCAAGGGTTGGGAGTAGTTTTGGTCCGAGTCTTGTGTGCTTTGGGTCGATTGGAAGGAAGCAAGAATCGGAGTATTCGGTTTTCGAGTTACACGGCAACTAGGTGAGTTCTAGGGTTTTGCTTGTGTTATTTCTGAATAAATTGTATGAATGTTTATGAGCTGGTTGTATTGGAATTCTCTGGTTGTATTGTGGAATTTTGATGATGTATTGTGCAAATTTTGTGTGGAAGTTTTGATATTGGAACCATTCTGGATGCCTGTTCTGTTTTGGGTAGGCTGGGGATACTTGTTAGTCCAAAAATTTTATAGTTTAGCATTCCTGAAAATAGATTAAATGATGGTCATTTTGGCTTTGGTTTGGTCTCATTTGGAGTAGTATAGCTCAAGTTATAGACCCCACAAGTGAGGGTGAAATTGTGCAGGCTGTCTGCAGGTAGGTTCAGTTATTTTGAAACTGGGACCATTCTGCTTATCTAAAAATTTTGGGGCTTACCTTGTTCGAAAATAGACTTAATTACGGTCATTTTGGCACTGGTTTGGTTTAATTCGGAGTAGTATACCTCCAGTTATGAGTGTCCCAAGTTAGGTCAAATTTCTGAAGCCAAACTGTGCATAGGTTCAGTATTTCGGTTATTATGTTGTCAAATGAACTTATTTTTTTATGAATCCAATTCCTTTGAAAAGTAGACAAATTTTGCTACCATTTGGGCTCAAGTTTCGTGTTATTTGAGTTTGTCTTGGTCATTCTAGAAGGCTCCCAACTTAGGACACAGTTGCTGTCCCATTCTGTAAACTTACTGTTTTATTTAGAAAAACTGCACATTTTGGTACATCCTTCCAAAATTATAAATACATGGTTAGAAAATAGACCTCATTAGCTTTCTGTAGGTGGGTCGTTTGTTAGATTCCGATATCGTTTGATAGGGTAAATAAATTGTCGAAGTTTATGTATCTGTGCTGAAAGTTTCTGTATAATGTTTATGCATGATTTTGGTTAACCGTGTGAGATGACTATGTATCCTATACATAAGGAAAAAATAAACTGATTAAAGAATGGAGGGTGTACTCGGGGTCGGTTTCATGAACTGCTCCCGGGGTCTTCATGGTTCAGTTACTCGTTATTTACGAGTGTCAGATTCCCTCACAGTGTACGCGGTAGCTTTTATATTATGTAAGTCTATCACGTTAGGAGGGATGCACCCTAGGCTAAGTTTAAAATTTAACAACTGAGAATATTATGGTAAGGGGTCGCGAGAACTCACTGAGATTAAGTAATCTCATTCCTCATTGTTGTTGATTTTTCAGATTCACAGGTGAAGGATTCAGGTAAATCAAGTAAGGGCAAGAGTCCTGCTAGCTAAAGTTATCAGATCATAATCAGTTCATGTTCCGGTGTTTTGTATCCTGGGGACTATATTTGGTCTTATTTAGTGTCATGTATCGGTCTTGAACCGCTTTATGTTTTAGGGGTTTGTGCACTTATGGATATTGGTATCTTCTCGACTAAGTGATGTGTAATATCAAAAAAAAAAAAAAAACTTCATGTTATTTTGTATGATTGAGACATCACTGGTTGTGAAACTTTATGTAATTCTCTTATGAGATTATCCATTCCGTCTTGTGCACCTCTGATTTTACTAAAAGTAATGATTCTAGTTTGTATGGTCGACTGCGAACTAGGGATGTTACATTTTTCATTCAATTTTGAAGTAGGAATGAATACAACAACACAAATTCGGCCATAAGCTTCTAATTTTTTTATTCTCTTTTGAATGTTTTCCATATTTTGTCTAATATTTAACAATAAAAGTTTGTTTGTCGACATAAATCTGGCCATTTAATTTTTATTATTAATTCCTACTATAAATTTACTTTAAAATCATATACTACTAGCGTATTTGACCCGTGCAATGCACGAGTAAAATTTAGGGTTATCAAGCCATGTTTTGTGCACGACATAGCAAATAAATTTCTAAAAGAAATAGGAATATATATATATATATATATATGTGTGTGTGTGTGTGTGTGTGTGTGTCATGAGATATAAATATTATCTTATATTTAAAATTAACTGCATTAATTGGCAAAGTCAAACACTAATAGAAAATAATACTTGATCTCCTTATGATATACTTTTATTTAATTATTAATAGTTTTTATATAGATATAATGTGATTTCATGTACGCTATTCATTTATATGTAAAAATATATGATCTAATTAATTTATTTTAAAATGTTAATTAGCGTGTGATGTACATACCTACATCTAAATATTAATATGTGTAACACCTTCATAAAATTATTTAATTTTTCTGAAAGATATATTGATCTCTCCTAATTTATATATTAATTAGTTTTTTTAGATAGTTTCAATCACTATGGGAAGTCAATATTCACCAAAAGAAATATTCACTAATAGTTAAAGTTTATTCAACTCATTGGAAAAGTCCAACTCTAATAGGAAATAAGAATAAGAATTAAAATTAAAATATAACCCCTATAAAAGTCCTTAAACAATATATCTATAGCATAATGGCTTGTGCTTCACACAAGATATATTAAAAGAAATGCAAATTTTATGAAAACGTATTCATATTAATTAGTAAACTCTATTAAAATATTTATCTATGGTAATTTATATGTGAATGCTCTTTCATGAAAAATATTATAGCTCCTTATGAAATATATCTTCACCAATAACTTAATAGTAAAATATTATTATATTGATTATAGCAATATATATATATATATATATATATATATATATATTACAAGTCTATTTTCAAATGTCCAATTTCCTTATAATATTTTGATAGAGATATTAATTTGTCTTCAAATAAAATGTTTTTTCCTGCATGATATATATATATATATTACAAGTCTATTTTCAAATGTCCAATTTCCTTATAATATTTTGATAGAGATATTAATATGTCTTCATATAAAATGTTTTTTCCTGCATGATATATATATATATATATACAAGTCTATTTTCAAATGTCCAATTTCCTTATAATATTTTGATAGAGATATTAATATGTCTTCATGTAAAATGTTTATTCCTGCATGATAATTTTTTCTTAGATAACCATTTTTTATATGTTCTCTTAGAATACGTGTTTTATTTATATTTCTACAATGTAGTATGTAGGATTTATGCAACCCACATGGGATATGTATACACGAGTTATGTCTAAAATCATCTAAAATAAGAATATTTTAAATAAATTATATTACAAAAAAATTTAAAATTAAATTTCTATTATATTATGAATAGTAACTCTTAGTAGTAATGCTTAAATGATAATTATATTTTGAATGGTAATCCTTAATTTATATTAACTATTTTTTTAAAATAAAAATTTATTTAATATATTAGATTCCAAAATTATATTTTTAAAATTTGAAATAAATTATCTTTGATTGAAATTCTAAATGCAACTTTAAACATTTGAAATTTGAAATAAATAATATTGAATAACAAATTGAAATACATTTTTAAATTTCTATTCATTAATACTTATAGTTTGAATAACAACAATGCTATTTGGTATGATACAAAGAAAGTTGCAAATGATATAAGGACCAACGAGAGCCTAAGTGACCATAAAGGTTGGGTTGAAATTCAATAAGTGATTGGATAAGAATTTTTAGAAACCGTTTTTGTGCATATACGAAAAACTTTTCTCGTACTATTAAGTATTTTCTTGTTAATAATAATCTATAATTTAAAATAACTATAATTTGATATATACCTAAAAATCAAAATGTGTTCCTTTAAAATTATTGTGAATGATTTATGTAGTGACACGTGGCAAAAAAAATCATATATAGTAGTCAAAATAAATAATATCTGAGATTATACCATTTAAAATGTAGAAATGTTTTAGGCGGGAAAACAAAATCTCTCTCTCTCTCTCTCTCTATATATATATATATATATATATGTGACATATAATAATAAAATAGATAATAGATAGAAAATATAATATATTTTGAAATAAATTAACTTTAATTTTAACACAAAATTAAGTTTTCTAGATTTGAAATTTGAAATATATTATATTGAATAAAATTATATTTTAAATATAATATATAATATAATATATTTTAAAATTAATTTTTAAATATTTTTATATTTTAAATAAATTATAATTAGTTAAAACTCTTTATAAAATTTTATAGATTTAATTTCTAATAATTTTTTAGATACGAAACTTGAAATAAAATATACAAATCATATGGCATAAAATTTTGAAATTAAATTTGAATTTTTTTTTAAATGATGATTATATTTTGAATACTAATCTCCAATTTATATTCATTATATTCTGAAAATTAAAATTAAAAAATTTGAAATAAGTTAGCTTTAATTGAAATTCTAATTTCTTATTTCTAGATTTGAAATCTGAAATAAATAATATTCAAGAAAAAATCGAAATTAAATTTTAAATTTTTATTAATTGATCTTTATATTTTGAATAATGGTGTATAATTTAATTTAATTAATTTGAAATATTTCTGAAATCAAAATGTGTTCATTTATAATTATTGCGAATGATTTAGATGGTGACGCGTGACATAAAAGACATTATATATAGTAGATAAATAAATAACACCTGCAATTTTAAAATTTAAAGCGTAGGAATGATTTATCCAGGAAAAGAAATTTTTTTATATAGATAATAGATAGATAGAATAAAATTAGATAGATATTTTAAAAATTAATATTTTAAAATTTATATAATATAATAGATAATAGATTTCAAAATTAGATTTTTAAAATAAAAAACTTGAAATAAATTACCATTAATTAAAACAATAAATTAAGCTCTCTATTTGAAATTTGAAAACTAATAGATAATAGATTTGCTACTATATTTTTGCCTAGACTATTTGTTATTTAAATTAGAAACTCAATTATGCTCTTTTTTCTACTTTCTTTTAAAAACATTTTTAACTACTTATTTTTTTACGTGACTCGATAACTGAAATCTCAACAATACGTCGCAGGGGTTAATACACTAATTCAATTCTATTAAGAAAGAAAGTTCAATATTTGAATTATAACTATAGCATATTGATTGGTGAGGAGGGAAACAGATGATGAAGAGAAAAGTCAACAAACATTACTCATACCATGCATCGGTTGTTGCTAAGCATCCTTATCACCAATAATCACCGATTAGAGCAATATATTCATTTGACACAGCAAAATATCCCCACAATTCCTTCCTGCAGAAAATATATGAGGCTTCCAAAGATGAGGCCAGCGCATGATATATATATATATATAGAGAGAGAGAGAGAGGAAAGAACTTTGATATCAGGTTGTTATATCAACTTTGATAGAAATATCTGTGAAAAGCTAATGCGCTTATCTTGGTTTTAAAAACATCATTTTTGAAATTAGTGAAAAAAAAAAATCTATCCAAACTGAAATTAGTTATTAGCAAATAAATATGAACGCGGGAACTATCCAAAAAAAATCTATCCAAACTATAAAAAAAAAATTATATCAAAACCCCAGTTCCAACAATTACTAACACTACATAAGGAATTAAGAAGAAACACATTGGCCTCCCAAACTCTTGTTCCGTTCCATTCCTTGTTACCCTAAGACTGAGAATGACGCTAAAAGGCAAAGCAATCGCATATCATAGTTTCCCTTCTTGCTCATCTTCTTCAATGAACAGTAACATGAACCCTTCTCCGCTTTCTATCGCTAACGATACTTCATATCGTAAGATCACCACGTTAGATCAAGTGATCGATTTATTACCACCTGGTTATAAGTTTCTACCAACTGATGCTGAGTTGATCAAGTATTACTTGCAAGCTAAGATTGCCGATCATCCTATTATTCATGGCCGCATCTTTGACGTTGATGTTTACGAACATCCTCCCGAATATCTTAACGGTATATATTCCATTAATTTTAATCTAACAGTAGTTAAATGTTCTCATTTCTCACAATAACCTATGGTTTTCACTTGAGTCGTCCCCCTTTCTTTGTCTCTCTCCATATATACTTTTTCTTTCTCTTTTTTTAATTAAAGTTCTTTTTCTTTCTCTAGCTTTGAAAATATTAGTTTGTTATTATGATAATTATTAAAGTTATATATACACACGTATGCGTCATACTTATTAATGTTATATATAGTTGTTCAAAAGTATAATTATTCTAATTGTTTAATTTTTTTTATTGTACTTTAAACAGCTATGTATAAACGTGAAGGAGAGCAACATACATACTTTTTCACCCAAAGAAAAAGGAAATACGCAAATGGAAAGCGTCCTGATCGTGCTGTTAGAGACTTTGGTTTCTGGAAGGCTTCGGGGAAAGATCATCCGATAAAAAGGGATGACACTACAATTGGATAAAAAATCTTTGGTATTTCATAGAGGAAAACCTAAAAGTGCGGTGAAAACTAATTGGCTTATGCAAGAGTTCACCATAAATGAGATGAATCTTGCGAGTTCAAGTACAACTCCTCCTTTCAAGGTAAATTATTCTTGACACTTAATTTATAATTGATGATGTATGATGGTTAAAGTTTCTTATGATCAGTGATTTAATTAAGTTAATAAGACATGATCATAATAATTATTCTACATATAAAACATATATATTTTAGGAAAAATTAGGAAAAAAAAGGTATGAGTAAAAAAAGAAAATTTAATTTTCTCCTTGAAATCAACAACATTTAAATAAATATACGACATTTAAATAAAATATAGGGTCATGTGGAATGTTTAATATTTTGTATGATTTTTAACCAAATATTAAATATTTTGTTTTCAACCAATTAGACATAATGAAATCAATGATGAAAATTGTATACAAGTTTTTGTATCAAACTTTATATAGTAAGTGCGGCTTTTATATGTGTATCCTTGTAATTTTAAATAACATTATTTGTGAATAAATTATCACTATCTCACATATTTGTGTTATATATTTCAGCTGGATAATTGGGTTCTTTGCAAGATTTATGAGAACAAGCGTGAAGAGGCAAGTCAAGTTGCTATAAAAGTGAAGGAATGTCAAAACAAAAATCAAGAAACTGAACAAATGAGGACATTGCATAATCTATTAGGGAAAGAGGACTTTGGTGAAGATGATATGAATTCGAATGTTGATGCAGAAATCTTAGATTTAATGAACGAATTACTTCCCAACGAATTTTCACCAAATGAGCCTGAAGATGATATGAATCCGAACGTTGATCTAGAAATGTTAGATTTAATGAAAGAATTATTTCCCAACGAATTTCCACCAAATGAGCCACTTCCTTGATCCATCCTCACAAAATGGTATTATGTTGCACCAAAAGGCCACTACTTATTGTTACTTTTTCTCTGCATGCTTGAATGCTACTTCAATCAATTTTTGTAACTTCAATGAATCTCTAGCGGAGTATGACAGCTTATTATTTTTCTCTGTATCTTTGTTATTGTGGAAGTTACAATTGAGTTTCTTCTACAAATATGGAACATGTTACATGTGTCAGATCAGATTTGGTGCTATGGGGTTTTATGTTGTTGTGCCCTTAGTACAATTAGTCCATGTATGTGAATGGCCCTATGTGTATTTCATCACTACAACAGTAGTTGTGGAATGTTTATAGTGTTGGACAATTATACATAAGGAGATTCTTATGCTGAATTTTGCTTTAGTTCTTAGCATGCTTTGTTATTTTAATATTCTGTGTACCCTGCTTTTTTGGGGCTGTTTTGCTTGTGTTGGTACCTTAGCACATTGCTTAAGGTTAGACTTCCTTTCGTTCTCAATAAAATCATTTTGGCCTTTCGGAAAGAAAAAGAAAACTTCAACCTTATTCATATTCAACAACTTGATGACTGAATTTATGTCAATTTTATACCGTGAACACTCAAATTTTTTTTTCCTGAGGTGTGATGGTCTCTCTTTAATTTTGAAGGGCAACAATGCATTTTAATATGCATCAGATTGTTTTGAACTTTCATCCCATTTGGAAGCTGAGGTGGAACTTTATGCAAAAATTTACAGTAAACTTCAATATATTGCAAGCTTCTAGGTTTGGAAATTGGAAATTGGAAATTGGAGGCACTGATGTTAATCTGTATAGTTGAAGCCATGGGAACTTGAACCTGATTTTCAATTATTGCAAAGTTGAATTTCTTGTCGTTAGGGATGCTCCACCACTCTGCTAATCTTTTTAAAAACTTTCTATTTTTTTTTAATAATTAAAGTAGAAACAATTGCCCAAGCCATTATTCACTTACAAGCAACACGTTTTTGTTGTCAGGATTTTGGGTAAAAATGTCTTCAAATTTGAACAAGATGCATCAAATTTCCCAAAGCACGAATAAATAGCATGATAAAGAGATTAAGGAAAGCATATTAGAATTCCTTTTAACATGGTAGAGCTATAAACCCACAAAAACACATTTGAAACAATTACATATTTTAAGAATACAACTGCAATGCAAGTATTGGAATCATATTTGTATCAGTACATGGCATGCACTACTACTGTTTACACATATTTCATCATCCAAATTCGAGCCCAATACTTTTAAGGCAAAGACAGATGATAAATTGGGATTTATAATAGAATAACTAAAATATTTACAGCCTCAAAAAGTTCATTTAATGCTCTAATTACACCACCAAATCATAAAAAAGGATAAGCTAATATGCAGCACAAGCTAATCTGTCCCATGATAACTTCAACTGGCCTTCTACTAGTAAGAAGCTCAACAAGAACAATATCGAAACTGTAAATATCACCCTTGTAAGTTGCTTTTAGTGCCTGACTTAATTTTTTAGGAGGAATATATCCTAATGTTCCTATTGAATCTTTTGTAACATGAGTATCATAGGGTTGAACTTGAAGTAGCCTTGACAGACCAAAACCTGCCAATTAAGGTTCAAATTTATCATCCAATCACCATAGTCCATCATGCAGCCAATGAATCAAGTTGCAAGTGTTACTGGCTACTGATAGGAATGGCACTTAAAAAGAGAAGGAACTTGTCATTACCCTACCACCAAAAAATTCATATTCATTCAAGTGATAAGTATGCATCTTTGTGTCATTAATCTCAGTATAGTTTCCAAAAATCCTCTATAAGTTCCATTAAGTAAAAGACCATCCATATGAGTATTTATAAGTGAGTAAAGTGACTCCAAGCCACGTCAGCATACTGACGGTTATGGTGGTCACAGCCTAGCTAGAATACATGGTCAAGATTCAATGTATCTGAGCTTTTATATAAGCTTGTAATAATTCAGAATCATGTAATGAACTTCATTTTTATCATTACAGTTTTCTATCTCCTTCAATGTTTCTCTGTTCTCTCCACTCTTCAACTTCATTCATGGTATCAAAGAGCTTCATTTTTCCCTGGATGGGTCAATTCCTGTTTCTGATCATGGCTTCACCATCTCCAAATTCAGATCCGCGTCGTGTTTCATGAATTTTGTCGTCTCAGAATCCCTTCAGTTATCTGAATTCGGTTCCTGCTCCTCCTAATACTGCCCCACCTGCATTCAATCTTACAATCTTCATCAAATTAGATGACAATAGCTTTCTGTTGTCAATCTAACAAGTTAAAGGTGTGATAACGGCTCACAAATTGCTCAGAATTGTGGTCAATCCTGTAATTCCACTGCATTGACGGAGACAGATCGCGAACTAGGAGTTGAGTTTGATCCCTAGTAGTACAAGATCAATTTGCATTTATATGGCTGCTTTCTACTCTTTTCGAATCAGTTCTTCCCAGAGTGATTGGTTTCAAGCATGCTTACCAAGTGTGGGATAAACTACACAAGCATTTCTACTCACGCCTTA
This sequence comes from Calophaca sinica, assembly GCA_037113605.1. Taxonomy (NCBI): domain Eukaryota; kingdom Viridiplantae; phylum Streptophyta; class Magnoliopsida; order Fabales; family Fabaceae; genus Calophaca; species Calophaca sinica. The sequence goes on from CM073737.1 coordinate 17,956,735, forward strand.
AAGCAAAACTGCGTCAATTACGATCTGAGTTCAAGAACACCATGTCCGTGTATCTACTTTGCATCAAGACTATCTCTGATTCGCTTCTTGCAATTGGTGATTCAGTTTCTGAACAAGATCAATTTGCGAAGAGGATAACCCTTTCGTAACGATGATTTATGACTCTCTTGATCCGCCCTCACTTACTGACATTGAAACATTGCTTCTAGTGCAAGAGGCACAATTGGAAAAGTTTCCCCAAGAGCTACCTTCTGCAACTGTTACTGTGAATGTTGCTCATACTTCACAAATCTGCCAAACCATCATATTCTGGTTCTGATGACTCTTCTAATGGCAATTCACAAGTCAACTTCCGTGTTAGAGAACGAGGAGGCCGTGGCAGAGGATATTGCAATGCTGGAAACAGACCAACTTTCCAGTTGTGTAACAAATACGGGCATGGTTCTTTTAGATTCAACCGATGTTCTCTCAACCAAATCAAACTTCTGGTTCCTACACACAACATTTTACCTCCTCAATACCTCAATAAGTCCCACCAAGTGTCAATTTGGCAACTCAGCAACCACAATTCACAGCACAAACTGCAAGACTATCAAGTTTCCAAGAGGTTTTGATTATGATATTTGGTATCCTAATTCCGGAGCGTCGACTCATCACATCACACTGGATTCTGGCAATCTCAGCCACAATTCCAACTATGCATCAATTAATCCTCCCTTTCATCCACCTATACCCCTCAAATTGCTTAATTTACTGCATGTCTGTAATTTTGTGTCTTCTCCAGTTGTACAAACATACTTCTGCAGTTTCCACTAAGGCTGCCGCTATCCACACCCCCTTGTTTTCTAACCACACCTTCTGTCAGGTTTTAAACAAGCAAAATGACCAAATTACCCCTGGTCCCATTTTTAATTTTCAAAACCCACCCAATCTCATTCTTCTCTCACGATCCGCGTTTTCACGTTTTCATGATTAAGCAATTTCACAATTGACGTAGGCTTTCCCAAGTTTCCAGCAATACTAAAAATAAATGCACTTGCAACATCATACATACAGACTTCCCAGAAATAAAAACCAAGAAAATAAAAAATAAATATTTTTTGCACCATAAAGAAAAACGGATGGAAGAATCGAAGATTCAAGCAAGGAAGTTAACGATGCATCATCAAATTAGTCGTTTAAGCTGAACACTCACTTAGAGAGCAGAAATAAAATTTCGTGAACTCGATTGAGGATGGTATACGTGAACTAAATTCACGTACCATTGCGTGAATTGAAATCACGTCCAAAAAGTTAGTTTTTCACTTACGTGATTTGAGATCACGTAGCATAAAAAAATAGTTTTTACGTACGTGAATTTAACTCACGTATGGGTACGTGATTTTAGATCACGTAGCGCTCAAAAAATTGGTTTTTACCTACGTGATTTGAGATCACGTAGCACCAAAAAAATTGGTTTTTCCTTAAGTGATTTGAGATCACGTAGCACCCAAAAAATTGGTTTTTCCTTACGTGATTTAAGATTTAAAATCACGTAAGAGTACTTGATTTGAGATTACGTATCATCCAAAAAATTGGTTTTCACCTACGTGAACTCAAATCACGTACTCTTACGTGATTTTAAATCACGTATACCATCATCGATGAGAAAAAAAAAGAAGCCAGAAACCACGTTCAACTCTGGGTTGTTTCCTCAAGATTATTTATTTTATGTTTAATAAGTATTTTTCTATTTTAAAACTCAACTGCTTCGAGCGATCATGGTGAATATTTAGAAAAAGGCATAAACGATCGACGCGAGAATCTGAAATCTGAGTTTGTCAAAAAAAAAAAGTTCTGAAATCTGAGAAGGAGGCATTTTCGTGTGAAGGGCATTTTTGGTATTTTGAATTATTATAATGTGTCAGGGGGTGTGGTTAGCAAACTAGGGGGTGTGGTTAGGGCCACCCTTCCACTAATTGTGATGTTCATAGTGTAATACCTTGTCCAACTTGCACTATAGGCTTGGCAATGTGCATCCACATGCTGTTAGACCAATCTTTCAAATAAAACTTCTCCGTTCAATTTCTATCAGTATTTGAAATAACAAAAAATAATAATAATAATAATAATCCAAGTTAAATTTCTTCCACGAGCATACCATACCAGCATGGACTTCAATATATACATCTTCATAATAATTTAGGGCTTTTCCCGTTGATGACAACAACACCATCCTCCTTTGCTGAATCCAAAATTTTAGGTCATCAATCCCAGCCCAATGCTCCTTGTGAGCAAACAAATCTAAAATTTGAACTGCTGAAACTCAGGAACCGACCTACCGATAAATTTGCTGAAACGGTAGTTGTGTGTAAATTAATTAGCGTAATGCTTAACATCACCGAAAAATACCTCGTGAAATATCACGAAGCGTGTATATCTCTATTTCTACCTCGATAATTATTATCATAATATTTATTACATTTCATTGTTGATAACAAATATATTTTAAATTAGTCTTTTAAAATTTTTCCTTCACAGTTACATACTAGTGCTTAACGTCACCAGAAAATATCTCGTGAAATATCACGAAGCATGTATATCTCTATTTCTACCTTGATTTTGAGTAAATAGGTCCCGATAAAAATTACGAAAACTAATTTAATCCTTAAAAGATAAAAATACTTATTCAGAAATTACAAATCTCAAATATGGGTCAAATTAGTTTTTTTGGATAAATTTTTAAGGATATTTTAGTCCCTATCAGGGATATTTTAGCCCCTATCAGAGACTACGTTGACCCACATTTAATATTCTTAAGGATGAAATTGATATTTTTTATTTTTTAAGGACTAAATTAGTCTCTGTAATTTTTATGAGGGACCAATTTAGGTATTTACTTTTTACAAAACAGTAACCGCATATTTTTTCTTTCTTTTAAAGTTACATTTGTGATCGTGGCGATCATTTTCTGTTCCGATGAATAGCATTGCTGAATTAATTATATGGAAATTAAATGACCGCTTAAATTAACGAGTCTTATTAACGAGTGCCCTAAGGTCAATGGGTAAGAATTCATAAAAGGAAAGTTTATCTTGAGAATATAAGTTAAACATTTTTTGATATACTCCCTCCTTCCTAAATTATAAGAGTTTTTGGCAAAATCTCTACTTTCCAAGAAATGTAATTAATGTAGTTAAGAATAATAAATTTGTCTATAATTTTTATTATTTTACCTAAACTACCCTTGAATTTAATGGAAAGATAAATTACATTATACTTCATTTAACTTATTGATTAAAACAAAAGCAAATTAATCCAAATAAGAGCTGGAAAATAATAATTAATGCTACAGACAAACTTTAAAAGAGCCTTATAAAATAGGACAAATAAATGAGCCAAAAAACTCTTATAATTTGGGACAGAGGGAGTAATAAATACATCATTTTTTTATATAAATTTACCTCTTTTAATTTCTTAATCATGAGGACACTCGATAGAATTTTCTTAAATTAATTGATTTCCCAAAATTTTAAACTTGAAAAATAAAAAAGAAAATGCATTATAACAATGATAGCACCACGTGTATACATGTATCTGTAAAGCTAGCAATCTTTTCGGCTTTTCTTGTTCTATCCGAAAAAACAACAAACAAAAACAAATTTTAAAAACTAAATTATTTATACTAAGTATACACCATTAGTTGAAAATTTGGCCGCGAGACCACTGACGGACTAAGATTTGTTTAAAACTTTTTATAACCGCGAAAAATTCAAAACCCCATTTCCATTATTTAATACCACTATATAAGGAATTAAGCAGATCTAGAAGAAACACATTGGCCTCCCAAACTCTCAGTTTCGTTCAATTCCTTGTTACGTTCTTTACCCTAACACTGAGAATGACACTAAAAGGCAAAGCAATCGCACATCACAATTTCCCTTCTTGCTCATCTTCTTCAATGAACAACAACATGAACCCTTCTCCGCTTTCTATTGCTAACGAAACTTCACATAGTGAGATCATCACGTTAGATCAAGTGATCGACTTGTTACCACCTGGTTACAAGTTTCTACCAACTGATGTTGAGTTGATCAAGTATTACTTGCAAGCTAAGATTGCCGATCATCCTATTATTCATGGCCGCATCTACGATGTTGATGTTTACGAATATCGTCCTAAAGATCTTAACGATATATCTCATTAATGATGTAATCTGAACCGTTAATTTTAATCAAATAGTTGTAGTTAAATGTTTTCATTTCCCACAATAATTAACTGTTTTCATTTGAGTTGTCGCCCTTTCATTGTCTCACTCTATATATAATTTTTCTTTCTCTTTTTTTTTTAATTAAAGTTCGTTTTCTTTCTCTAGCTAGCTTTGAAAATATTAGTCTGTTAATATGATAATTATTAAAGTTATAAATCAAACGCATATATCATACTATTCATAAAGAAAAAGTATGTAGCATACTTATTAATATTATATATAGTTGTTCAAAAGTATAATTATTCTAATTGTTTTTTTATAGTATTTTAAACAGCTATTTATAAACGTGAAGGGGAGCAACATACATACTTTTTCACGCAAAGAAAAAGGAAATACGCAAATGGAAAGCGTCCTGATCGTGCTGTTAGAGACTTTGGTTTCTGGAAGGCTTCGGGAAAAGATCATCCGATAAAAAGTGATGACACTACAATTGGATATAAAAAATCTTTGGTATTTCATAGAGGAAAACCTAAAGGTGCGGCGAAAACTAATTGGCTTATGCAAGAGTTCACCATAAATGAGATGAATCTTGCGAGTTCAAGTACAACTCCTCCTTTCAAGGTAAAATTCTTGACACATAATTTAAAATTGATGATGTATGACGGTTAAAGATTCATATGATCAGTGATTTAATTAAGTTAGTAAGACATGATCATAATAATTATTCTACATATAAAACATATATATTTTAGGAAAAATTAGGAAAAAAAAGGTATGAGTAAAAAAAGAAAATTTAATTTTCTCCTTGAAATCAACAAAAATTAAATAAATATACGTCATTTAAATAAAATTTAGGGTCATGTGAAATGTTTAATATTTTGTATAGTTTTTTTTAACCAAATATTAAATATTTTGTTTTCAACCAATTAGACATAATGAAATCAATGATGAAAATTGTATACAAGTTTTTGTATCAAACTTTATATAGTAAGTGCGGCTTTTATATGTTTATCCTTGCAATTTTAAATAACATTATCTGTGAATAAATTATCACTATCTCACATATTTGTGTTATATGTTTCAGCTAGATAATTGGGTTCTTTGCAAGATTTATGAGAACAAGCGTGAAGAGGCAAGTCAAGTTGCTATAAAAGTGAAGGAATGTCAAAACAAAAATCAAGAAGCTGAACAAATGAGGACATTGCATAATCTATTAGGGAAAGAGGACTTTGGTGAAGATGATATGAATCCGAACGTTGATCCAGAAATCTTAGATTTAATGAACGAATTATTTCCCAACGAATTTCCACCAAATGAGCCTGAAGATGATATGAATCCGAACGTTGATCCAGAAATCTTAGATTTAATGAACGAATTATTTCCCAACAAATTTCCACCAAATGAGCCTAAAGATGATATGAATCCTAACGTTGATCCAGAAATCTTAGATTTAATGAAGGAATTATTTCCCAACGAATTTCTACCAAATGAGCCACTTCCTTGATCCATCCTCAGAAAATGGTATTATGTTGCACCAAAAGGCCACTACTGATTGTTACTTTTTCTCTGTATGCTTGAATGCTACTACAATCAATTTTTGTAACTTCAATGAATCTCTAGTGGAGTATGACAGCTTATTATTTTTCTCTGTATCTTTGTTATTGTGTAAGTTACAATTGAGTTTCTTCTACAACTATGGAACATGTTACATGTGTTGGATCAAATTTGGTGCTATGGGGTTTTATGTTGTTGTGCCCTCAGTACAATTAGTCCATGTATGTGAATGGCCCTATGTGTATTTCATCACTACAACAGTAGTTGTGGAAAGTTTATAGTGTTGGGCAATTATACATAAGGAGATTCTTATGCTGAATTTTGCTTTAGTTCTTAGCATGCTTTGTTATTTTAATATTCTGTGTACCCAGCTTTTTTGGGGCTATTTTGCTTGTGTTGGTACCTTAGCACATTGCTTAAGGTTAGACTTCCTTTCGTTCTCAATAAAATCATTTTGGCCTTTTGAAAGAAACTTCAACCTTATTCATATTCAACAACTTGATGACTAAATTTATGTCAATTTTATTCCGTGAACACTCAATTTTTTTTTCCTGAGGTGTGATGGTCTCTCTTTAATTTTGAAGGGCAACAATGCATTTTAATATGCATCAGATTGTTTAGAACTTTCAGCCCATTTGGAAATTGACGTGGAACTTTATGCAAAAATTTACAGTATACTTCAATATATTGCAAGCTTCTAGGTTTGGAAATTGGAAATTGGTGGCCCTAATGTTAATCTGTGTAGTTGAAGCCGTGGGAACCTGATTTTCAATTATTGCAAAGTTGAATTTCTTGTCATTAGGGATGCTCCACCACTCTGCTAATCGTTTTAAATATATTTTTTTTAATAATTAAAGTAGAAACAATTGCCCAAGCCATTATTCACTTACAAGCAACACGTTTTTCCTGTCAGGATTTTGGGTAAAAATGTCTTCAAATTTGAACAAGATGCATCAAATTTCCCAAAGCACGAATAATTAGCATGATAAAGAGATTAAGGAAAGCATATTAGAATTCCTTTTAACATGGTAGAGCTATAAACCCACAAAAACACATTTGAAACAATTACATATTTTAAGAATACAACTGCAATGCAAGTATTGGAATCATATTTGTATCAGTACATGGCATGCACTACTACTGTTTACACATATTTCATCATCCAAATTCGAGCCCAATACTTTTAAGGCAAAGACAGATGATAAATTGGGATTTATAATAGAATAACTAAAATATTTACAGCCTCAAAAAGTTCATTTAATGCTCTAATTACACCACCAAATCATAAAAAAGGATAAGCTAATATGCAGCACAAGCTAATCTGTCCCATGATAACTTCAACTGGCCTTCTACTAGTAAGAAGCTCAACAAGAACAATATCGAAACTGTAAATATCACCCTTGTAAGTTGCTTTTAGTGCCTGACTTAATTTTTTAGGAGGAATATATCCTAATGTTCCTATTGAATCTTTTGTAACATGAGTATCATAGGGTTGAACTTGAAGTAGCCTTGATGCACCAAAACCTCGCCAATTAAGGTTCAAATTTATCATCCAATCACCATAGTCCATCATGCGACCAATGAATCAAGTTGCAAGTGTTCTTGGGTCACGATAGGAATGGCACTTAAAAAGAGAAGGAACTTGTCATTACCCCACCACCAAAAAATTCATATTCATTCAAGTGATAAGTATGCATCTTTGTGTCATTAATCTCAGTATAGTTTCCAAAAATCCTCTATAAGTTCCATTAAGTAAAAGACCATCCATATGAGTATTTATAAGTGAGTAAAGTGACTCCAAGCCACGTCAGCATACTGACGGTTATGGTGGTCACAGCCTAGCTAGAATACATGGTCAAGATTCAATGTCTCTGAGCTTTTATATAAGCTTGTAATAATTTAGAATCATGTAATGAACTTCATTTTTATCATTACAGTTTTCTATCTCCTTCAATGTTTCTCTGTTCTCTCCACTCTTCAACTTCATTCATGGTATCAAAGAGCTTCATTTTTCCCTGGATGGATCAATTCCTATTTCTGATCATGGCTTCACCATCTCCAAATTCAGATCCGCGTCATGTTTCAGGAATTTTGTCGTCTCAGAATCCCTTCAGTTATCTGAATTCGGTTCCTACTCGTCCTAATACTGCCCCACCTGCATTCAATCTTACAATCTTCATCAAATTATATAGATGACAATAGCTTTCTGTTGCCAATCTAACAAGTTAAAGGTGTGATCACGGCTCACAAATTGTTCAGAATTGTGGTCAATCCTGTAATTCCACTGCATTGACGGAGACAGATCGCGAACTAGGAGTTGAGTTTGATCCCTATAGTACAAGATCAATTTGCATTTATATGGCTGCTTTCTACTCTTTTCGAATCAGTTCTTCCCAGAGTGATTGGTTTCAAGCATGCTTGCCAAGTGTGGGATAAACTACACAAGCATTTCTACTCACGTCTTAAAGCAAAACTGCGTCAATTACGATCTGAGTTCAAGAACACCAAAAAAGGCAATCGCACCATGTCCGTGTATCTACTTTGCATCAAGACTTTCTCTGATTCGCTTCTTGCATTTGGTGATTCAGTTTCTGAACAAGATCAATTTGCGAAGAGGATAACCCTTTCGTAACGATGATTTATGACTCTCCTGATCCGCCCTCACTTACTGACATTGAAACATTGCTTCTAGTGCAAGAGGCACAATTGGAAAAGTTTCCCCAAGAGCTACCTTCAGAATCATATCGTGAATGTTGCTCATACTTCACAAATCTGCCAAACCATCATATTCTGGTTCTGATGACTCTTCTAATGGCAATTCACAAGTCAACTTCCGTGTTTGAGAACGAGGAGGCCGTGGCAGAGGATATTGCAATGCTGGAAACAGACCAACTTTCCAGTTGTGTAACAAATACGGGCATGGTTCTATTAGATTCAACCGATGTTCTCTCAACCAAATCAAACTTCTAGTTCCTACACACATCATTTTACCTCCTCAACACCTCAATAAGTCCCACCAAGTGTCAATTTGGCAACTCAGCAACCACAATTCACAGCACAAACTGCAAGACTATCAAGTTTCCAAGAGGTTTTGATTATGATTTTTGGTATCCTAATTCCGGAGCGTCGACTCACCACATCACACTGGATTCTGGCAATCTCAGCCACAATTCCAACTATGCATCAATTAATCCTCCCTTTCATCCACCTATACCCCTCAAATTGCTTAATTTACTGCATGTCTGTAATTCTGTGTCTTCTCCAGTTGTACAAACATACTTCTGCAGTTTCCACTAAGGCTGCCGCTATCCACACCCCCTTGTTTTCTAACCACACCTTATGTCAGGTTTTAAACAAGCAAAATGACCAAATTACCCCTGGTCCCATTTTTAATTTTCAAAACCCACCCAATCTCATTCTTCTCTCACGATCCGCGTTTTCACGTTTTCATGATTAAGCAATTTCACAATTGACGTAGGCTTTCCCAAGTTTCCAGTAATACTAAAAAATAACAGACTTGCAAAATCATACATACAGACTTCCCAGAAATAAAAACCAAGAAAATAAAAAATAAATATTTTTTGCACCATAAAGAAAAACGGATGGAAGAATCGAAGATTCAAGCAAGGAAGTTAACGATGCATCATCAAATTAGTCGTTTAAGCTGAACACTCACTTAGAGAGCAGAAATAAAATTTCGTGAACTCGATTGAGGATGGTATACGTGAAATAAATTCATGTACCGTTGCGTGAATTGAAATCACGTCCAAAAAGTTAGTTTTTCACTTACGTGATTTGAGATCACGTAGCATAAAAAAATAGTTTTTACGTACCTGAATTTAACTCACGTATGGGTACGTGATTTTAGATCACGTAGCGCTCAAAAAATTGGTTTTTACCTACGTGATTTGAGATCACGTAGCACCCAAAAAAATGGTTTTTCCTTAAGTGATTTGAGATTTAAAATCACGTAAGAGTACTTGATTTGAGATTATGTATCATCCAAAAAATTGGTTTTCACCTACGTGAACTCAAATCACGTACTCTTACGTGATTTTAAATCACGTATACCATCATCGATGAGAAAAAAAAAAAGAAGCCAGAAACCACGTTCAACTCTGGGTTGTTTCCTCAAGATTATTTATTTTATGTTTAATAAGTATTTTTCTATTTTAAAACTCAACTGCTTCGAGCGATCATGGTGAATATTTAGAAAAAGGCATAAACGATCGACGCGAGAAACTGAAATCTGAGTTTGTCAAAAAAAAAAAAGGTTCTGAAATCTGAGAAGGAGGCATTTTCGTGTGAAGGGCATTTTTGGTATTTTGAATTATTATAATGTGTCAGGGGGTGTGGTTAGCAAACTAGGGGGTGTGGTTAGGGCCACCCTTCCACTAATTGTGATGTTCATAGTGTAATACCTTGTCCAACTTGCACTATAGGCTTGGCAATGTGCATCCACATGCTGTTAGACCAATCTTTCAAATAAAACTTCTCCGTTCAATTTCTATCAGTATTTGAAATAACAAAAAATAATAATAATAATAATCCAAGTTAAATTTCTTCCACGAGCATACCATACCAGCATGGACTTCAATATATACATCTTCATAATAATTTAGGGCTTTTCCCGTTGATGACAACAACACCATCCTCCTTTGCTCAATCCAAAATTTTAGGTCATCAATCCCAGCCCAGTGCTCCTTGTGAGCAAACAAATCAAAATTTTGAATTGCTGAAACTCAGGAACCGACCTACCGATAAATTTGCTGAAACGATAGTTGTGCGTAAATAAATTAGCGTAATGCATAACATCACCGAAAAATACCTCGTGAAATATCACGAAGCGTGTATATCTCTATTTCTACCTCGATAATTATTATCATAATATTTATTACATTTCATTGTTGATAACAAATATATTTTAAATTAGTCTTTTAAAATTTTTCCTTCACAGTTACATACTAGTGCTTAACGTCACCAGAAAATATCTCGTGAAATATCACGAAGCATGTATATCTCTATTTCTACCTTGATTTTGAGTAAATAGGTCCCGATAGAAATTACGAAAACTAATTTAATCCTTAAAAGATAAAAATACTTATTTAGAAATTACAAATCTCAAATATGGGTCAAATTAGTTTTTTTGGATAAATTTTTAAGGATTTTTAGTCCCTATCAGGGATATTTTAGCCTCTATCAGAGACTAAGTTGACCCACCTTTAATATTCTTAAGGATGAAATTGATATTTTTTATTTTTTAAGGACTAAATTAGTCTCTATAATTTTTATGAGGGACCAATTTAGGTATTTACTTTTTACAAAACAGTAACCGCATATTTTTTCTTTCTTTTAAAGTTACATTTGTGACCGTGGCGATCATTTTCTGTTCCGATGAATAGCATTGCTGAATTAATTATATGGAAATTAAATGACCGCTTAAATTAACGAGTCTTATTAACGAGTGCCCTAAGGTCAATGGGTAAGAATCCATAAAAGGAAAATTTATCTTGAGAATATAAGTTAAACATTTTTTGATATACTCCCTCCTTCCTAAATTATAAGAGTTTTTGGCAAAATCTCTCGCACCAAGAAATGTAATTAATGTAGTTAAGAATAATAAATTTGTCTATAATTTTTATTATTTTACCTAAACTACCCTTGAATTTAATGGAAAGATAAATTACATTATACTTCATTTAACTTATTGATTAAAACAAAAGCAAATTAGTCCAAATAAGAGCAAGAAAATAATAATTAATGCTACAAACAAACTTTAAAAGAGCCTTATAAAATAGGACAAATAAATGAGCCAAAAAACTCTTATAATTTGGGACAGAGGGTGTAATAAATACATCATTTTTTTATATAAATTTACCTCTTTTAATTTCTTAATCATGAGGACACTCGATAGCATTTTCTTAAATTAATTGATTTCCCAAATTTTAAACTTGAAAAATAAAAAAGAAAATGCATTATAACAATGATAGCACCACGTGTATACATGTATCAGTAAAGCTAGCAATCTTTTCGGCTTTTCTTGTTCTATCCGAAAAAACAACAAACAAAAACAAATTTTAAAAACTAAAGTATTTATACTAAGTATACACCATTAGTTGAAAATTTGGCCGCGAGAACACTGACGGACTAAGATTTGTTTAAAACTTTTTATAACCGCGAAAAATTCAAAACCCCATTTCCATTATTTAATACCACTATATAAGGAATTAAGCAGATCTAGAGGAAACACATTGGCCTCCCAAACTCTCAGTTTCGTTCAATTCCTTGTTACGTTCTTTACCCTAACACTGAGAATGACACTAAAAGGCAAAGCAATCGCGCATCACAATTTCCCTTCTTGCTCATCTTCTTCAATGAACAACAACATGAACCCTTCTCCGCTTTCTATTGCTAACGGAACTTCACATAGTGAGATCATCACGTTAGATCAAGTGATCGACTTGTTACCACCTGGTTACAAGTTTCTACCAACTGATGTTGAGTTGATCAAGTATTACTTGCAAGCTAAGAGATCAAGTATTACTTGCAAGCTAAGTATTACTCTGGCTAGTCAATTGTTAAAGTTAGTGATTATGAAATGCCAATTTGATATTATATGTATTTTCTTATTGTCAAAGCAGTGAAAGTGTACCCTATTACATCCAGCAATTTGTTTCCTACACGTATCTTATTATATACTTCTGCTTTTTGGATTCTTGTTATAACACTTAGCTACAGAAAATTGTAGGTAATCAATCATATTTGTTTGAAAGGTGTACTCTAGCAAGCTGTTATTGTATCAGAGAGAAGAAAAAGTAAACTGAATATTCATGTATTGGATTAATCTTATACACTGTTTACAAAGGGATTGACCCATATATATGGAACCAAGACAAAAGGAAATAGGGCCGAATATAATAGGGCCAAAACATAACAGATAACGGCCTAAGGCCCATAAAACAAAAATACATCTAAACAGAAGAAAATGTTACAAAACAGGAGGAACAAATAACACTGACACCCCTCCAAGCTGAGGAGTGGATATTTAAAACTCTCACTTGGATAATGATTTGGAAAGGACTAACATCTAAGGTTTGGTGAAAATATCTGCTATTTGGTCAGAGGAAGAGATGGGCAGCAAATGAAGTAACTTTGATTGTAGCTTCTCGCGAACAATATTACAGTCGATCTCGATATACTTGGTTTTTTCGTGAGATGTTGGATTTGCGGTAATATATCTAGTAAGAGGAAGAGATGGGCAGCAGATGAAAAAAAAACTTTGATTGTAGCTTCTCGCGAACAATATGGCAGTCGATCTCGATATGCTTGGTTCTTTCATGAGATGTTGGATTTGCGGTAATATATCTAGCAGATTGTTTGTCGCAGTAAAGAGCAGCTGGTTGGGTAAAAGGGATTTCAATTCTTCCAAAAGAAATGTTTGTCGTTAAGTTTCCCTAACAGCGGTAGCCAAGCCTCAGATTCAAATTTTCAGAGGATGACTGAGAAACTGTCATTTGCTTCTTGGATTTCCAGGAAACCAAAAAAAATTATAAAACAGGAGGAACAAATAACACTAACACAAGTGGTGCTCTATTTAATCCCCTTATTTCTACTATAAAGATGACTATCACTGTGACTTAAATTTGAATGCTTTCAAAGTTAAGGTTTACATTGAGAAGAAAGAGTGATGAGTTAGTTAAGGTTCCACCATGAAATCTATAATTATGCATTTCTTTGCATCTCAAAATCTGAGATTTATCTCAAACTAGCACATATTTGAAATTTTTTCCTTTGAAAGCAGCTTGATGAAATATGACATTGGTTGTGAGCTTGATTTCTTCCTTGAGAATTGAAGTTTCCTCTGTTTTTCAGTGTTAGGAGCTGCTTTTCTTAACCGGCCCTCACTTGCATCTGAAAACTACTCAAAAGCTTGTTCTCTCACTATACTACAAAACTTGTTAACATCCTGCCAGTTTATTACAATAAAAGCCTTAAAAATAATATTGAAAACATGAAAAATAAACTTGTTAGTAAGTTTATGGATCTATAAACATTTGACACCATTTAGTTGAATAATGGTGTGTCTATATATATATATATATATATATATATATATATATATATATATATATACATATTAAAATTACTTGCTCGTATAATTCTTCACTCTTGTTTGATTAATCTCTATGCAGAATTACAGTAACAATCCATGTCAGAATCTACTATATTATATAATATAAAATTTTTTCACGTATATGTCATGTGTCAAAACCACACACATTTTTTTTCCGCATAATTTTTTTTATTTATATATATATTTTATTATTATTATAATTATCATTATTAATATCAATATTATTACAAAATCTCATTTAATAAATGTTATCAAAAACATAATTATCTTCTCTTAAATGACTTGCCGATTTTGAATTAATGTAATCGATCAACATTTAATATTTTTTCATCATAAATATTAACATATTTTTGAAACAAAAATGAATACCTATGTCACTATTGTTATTTTTTATTTTCTCCTTTTAAAATAGTCAATTGCTACCATTTTCTTTCATTTTTGTTGTTTTTCTTTCAATTTTGAAGTAGGAATAAATACAACAACACAAATTCAGCCATAAGCTTTTAATTTTTTTATTCTCTTTTGAATGTTTTCCATATTTTGTCTAATATTTAACAATAAAAGTTTGTTTGTCGACATAAATCTGGCCATTTAATTTTTATTATTAATTCCTACTATAAATTTACTTTAAAATCATATACTACTAGCGTATTTGACCCGTGCAATACACGAGTAAAATTTAGGGTTATCAAGCCATGTTTTGTGCACGACATAGCAAATAAATTTCTAAAAGAAATAGGAATATATATATATATATATATATATATATATGTGTGTGTGTGTGTGTGTGTGTGTGTGTGTGTCATGAGATATAAATATTATCTTATATTTAAAATTAACTGCATTAATTGGCAAAGTCAAACTCTAATAGAAAATAATACTTGATCTCCTTAGGATATACTTTTATTTAATTATTAATAGTTTTTATATAGATGTAATGTGATTTCATGTACGCTATTCATTTATATGTAAAAATATATGATCTAATTAATTTATTTTAAAATCTTAATTAGCGTGTGATGTACATACCTACATCTAAATATTAATATGCGTAACACCTTCATAAAATTATTTAATTTTTCTGAAAGATATATTGATCTCTCCTAATTTATATATTAATTAGTTTTTTTTAGATAGTTTCAATCACTATGGGAAGTCAATATTCACCAAAAGAAATATTCACTAATAGTTAAAGTTTATTCAACTCATTGGAAAAGTCCAACTCTAATAGGAAATAAGAATAAGAATTAAAATTAAAATATAACCCCTATAAAAGTCCTTAAACAATATATCTATAGCATAATGGCTTGTGCTTCACACAAGATATATTAAAAGAAATGCAAATTTTATGAAAACGTATTCATATTAATTAGTAAACTCTATTAAAATATTTATCTATGGTAATTTATATGTGAATGCTCTTTCATGAAAAATATTATAGCTCCTTATGAAATATATCTTCACCAATAACTTAATAGTAAAATATTATTATATTGATTATAGCAATATATATATATATATATATATATATATATATATATTACAAGTCTATTTTCAAATGTCCAATTTCCTTATAATATTTTGATAGAGATATTAATATGTCTTCAAATAAAATGTTTTTTCCTGCATGATATATATATATATATATATATATATATATATATATATATTACAAGTTTATTTTCAAATGTCCAATTTCCTTATAATATTTTGATAGAGATATTAATATGTCTTCATATAAAATGTTTTTTCCTGCATGATATATATATATATATATATATATACAAGTCTATTTTCAAATGTCCAATTTCCTTATAATATTTTGATAGAGATATTAATATGTCTTCATGTAAAATGTTTATTCCTGCATGATAATTTTTTCTTAGATAACCATTTTTTATATGTTCTCTTAGAATACGTGTTTTATTTATATTTCTACAATGTAGTATGTAGGATTTATGCAACCCACATGGGATATGTATACACGAGTTATGTCTAAAATCATCTAAAATAAGAATATTTTAAATAAATTATATTACATAAAATTTTAAAATTAAATTTCTATTATATTATGAATAGTAACTCTTAGTAGTAATGCTTAAATGATAATTATATTTTGAATGGTAATCCTTAATTTATATTAACTATTTTTTTAAAATAAAAATTTATTTAATATATTAGATTCCAAAATTATATTTTTAAAATTTGAAATAAATTATCTTTGATTGAAATTCTAAATGCAACTTTAAACATTTGAAATTTGAAATAAATAATATTGAATAACAAATTGAAATACATTTTTAAATTTCTATTCATTAATACTTATAGTTTGAATAACAACAATGCTATTTGGTATGATACAAAGAAAGTTGCAAATGATATAAGGACCAACGAGAGCCTAAGTGACCATAAAGGTTGGGTTGAAATTCAATAAGTGATTGGATAAGAATTTTTAGAAACCGTTTTTGTGCGTATACGAAAAACTTTTCTCGTACTATTAAGTATTTTCTTGTTAATAATAATCTATAATTTAAAATAACTATAATTTGATATATACCTAAAAATCAAAATGTGTTCCTTTAAAATTATTGTGAATGATTTATGTAGTGACACGTGGCAAAAAAAATCATATATAGTAGTCAAAATAAATAATATCTGAGATTTTACCATTTAAAATGTAGAAATGTTTTAGGCGGGAAAACAAAACCTCTCTCTCTCTCTCTCTATATATATATATATATGTGACATATAATAATAAAATAGATAATAGATAGAAAATATAATATATTTTGAAATAAATTAGCTTTAATTTTAACACAAAATTAAGTTTTCTAGATTTGAAATTTGAAATATATTATATTGAATAAAATTATATTTTAAATATAATATATAATATAATATATTTTAAAATTAATTTTTAAATATTTTTATATTTTAAATAAATTATAATTAGTTAAAACTCTTTATAAAATTTTATAGATTTAATTTCTAATAATTTTTTAGATACGAAACTTGAAATAAAATATACAAATCATATGGCATAAAATTTTGAAATTAAATTTGAATTTTTTTTAAATGATGATTATATTTTGAATACTAATCTCCAATTTATATTCATTATATTCTGAAAATTAAAATTAAAAAATTTGAAATAAGTTAGCTTTAATTGAAATTCTAATTTCTTATTTCTAGATTTGAAATCTGAAATAAATAATATTCAAGAAAAAATCGAAATTAAATTTTAAATTTCTATTAATTGATCTTTATATTTTGAATAATGGTGTATAATTTAATTTAATTAATTTGAAATATTTCTGAAATCAAAATGTGTTCATTTATAATTATTGCGAATGATTTAGATGGTGACGCGTGACATAAAAGACATTATATATAGTAGATAAATAAATAACACCTGCAATTTTAAAATTTAAAGCGTAGGAATGATTTATCCAGGAAAAGAAATTTTTTTATATAGATAATAAATAGATAGAATAAAATTAGATAGATATTTTAAAAATTAATATTTTAAAATTTATATAATATAATAGATAATAGATTTCAAAATTAGATTTTTAAAATAAAAAACTTGAAATAAATTACCATTAATTAAAACAATAAATTAAGCTCTCTATTTGAAATTTGAAAACTAATAGATAATAGATTTGCTACTATATTTTTGGCTAGACTATTTGTTATTTAAATTAGAAACTCAATTATGCTCTTCTTTCTACTTTCTTTTAAAAACATTTTTAACTACTTATTTTTTTACGTGACTCGATAACTGAAATCTCAACAATACGTCGCAGGGGTTAATACACTAATTCAATTCTATTAAGAAAGAAAGTTCAATATTTGAATTATAACTATAGCATATTGATTGGTGAGGAGGGAAACAGATGATGAAGAGAAAAGTCAACAAACATTACTCATACCATGCATCGGTTGTTGCTAAGCATCCTTATCACCAATAATCACCGATTAGAGCAATATATTCATTTGACACAGAAAATATCCCCACAATTCCTTCCTGCAGAAAATATATGAGGCTTCCAAAGATGAGGCCAGCGCATGATATATATATATATATAGAGAGAGAGAGAGAGAGAGGAAAGAACTTTGATATCAGGTTGTTATATCAACTTTGATAGAAATATCTGTGAAAAGCTAATGCGCTTATCTTGGTTTTAAAAACATCATTTTTGAAATTAGTGAAAAAAAAAATCTATCCAAACTGAAATTAGTTATTAGCAAATAAATATGAACGCGGGAACTATCCAAAAAAAATCTATCCAAACTATAAAAAAAAAATTATATCAAAACCCCAGTTCCAACAATTACTAACACTACATAAGGAATTAAGAAGAAACACATTGGCCTCCCAAACTCTTGTTCCGTTCCATTCCTTGTTACCCTAAGACTGAGAATGACGCTAAAAGGCAAAGCAATCGCATATCATAGTTTCCCTTCTTGCTCATCTTCTTCAATGAACAGTAACATGAACCCTTCTCCGCTTTCTATCGCTAACGATACTTCATATCGTAAGATCACCACGTTAGATCAAGTGATCGATTTATTACCACCTGGTTATAAGTTTTTACCAACTGATGCTGAGTTGATCAAGTATTACTTGCAAGTTAAGATTGCCGATCATCCTATTATTCATGGCCGCATCTTTGACGTTGATGTTTACGAACATCCTCCCGAATATCTTAACGGTATATATTCCATTAATTTTAATCTAACAGTAGTTAAATGTTCTCATTTCTCACAATAACCTATGGTTTTCACTTGAGTCGTCCCCCTTTCTTTGTCTCTCTCCATATATACTTTTTCTTTCTCTTTTTTTAATTAAAGTTCTTTTTCTTTCTCTAGCTTTGAAAATATTAGTTTGTTATTATGATAATTATTAAAGTTATATATACACACGTATGCGTCATACTTATTAATGTTATATATAGTTGTTCAAAAGTATAATTATTCTAATTGTTTAATTTTTTTTATTGTACTTTAAACAGCTATGTATAAACGTGAAGGAGAGCAACATACATACTTTTTCACCCAAAGAAAAAGGAAATACGCAAATGGAAAGCGTCCTGATCGTGCTGTTAGAGACTTTGGTTTCTGGAAGGCTTCGGGAAAAGATCATCCGATAAAAAGTGATGACACTACAATTGGATATAAAAAATCTTTGGTATTTCATAGAGGAAAACCTAAAAGTGCGGTGAAAACTAATTGGCTTATGCAAGAGTTCACCATAAATGAGATGAATCTTGCGAGTTCAAGTACAACTCCTCCTTTCAAGGTAAATTATTCTTGACACTTAATTTATAATTGATGATGTATGACGGTTAAAGTTTCTTATGATCAGTGATTTAATTAAGTTAATAAGACATGATCATAATAATTATTCTACATATAAATCATATATATTTTAGGAAAAATTAGGAAAAAAAGGTATGAGTAAAAAAAAGAAAATTTAATTTTCTCCTTGAAATCAACAAAATTTAAATAAATATACGACATTTAAATAAAATATAGGGTCATGTGGAATGTTTAATATTTTGTATGATTTTTAACCAAATATTAAATATTTTGTTTTCAACCAATTAGACATAATGAAATCAATGATGAAAATTGTATACAAGTTTTTGTATCAAACTTTATATAGTAAGTGCGCCTTTTATATGTGTATCCTTGTAATTTTAAATAACATTATTTGTGAATAAATTATCACTATCTCACATATTTGTGTTATATATTTCAGCTGGATAATTGGGTTCTTTGCAAGATTTATGAGAACAAGCGTGAAGAGGCAAGTCAAGTTGCTATAAAAGTGAAGGAATGTCAAAACAAAAATCAAGAAGCTGAACAAATGAGGACATTGCATAATCTATTAGGGAAAGAGGACTTTGGTGAAGATGATATGAATCCGAACGTTGATGCAGAAATCTTAGATTTAATGAACGAATTACTTCCCAACGAATTTTCACCAAATGAGCCTGAAGATGATATGAATCCGAACGTTGATCTAGAAATGTTAGATTTAATGAAAGAATTATTTCCCAACGAATTTCCACCAAATGAGCCACTTCCTTGATCCATCCTCACAAAATGGTATTATGTTGCACCAAAAGGCCACTACTTATTGTTACTTTTTCTCTGCATGCTTGAATGCTACTTCAATCAATTTTTGTAACTTCAATGAATCTCTAGCGGAGTATGACAGCTTATTATTTTTCTCTGTATCTTTGTTATTGTGGAAGTTACAATTGAGTCTCTTCTACAAATATGGAACATGTTACATGTGTCAGATCAGATTTGGTGCTATGGGGTTTTATGTTGTTGTGCCCTTAGTACAATTAGTCCATGTATGTGAATGGCCCTATGTGTATTTCATCACTACAACAGTAGTTGTGGAAAGTTTATATAGTGTTGGACAATTATACATAAGGAGATTCTTATGCTGAATTTTGCTTTAGTTCTTAGCATGCTTTGTTATTTTAATATTCTGTGTACCCTGCTTTTTTGGGGCTGTTTTGCTTGTGTTGGTACCTTAGCACATTGCTTAAGGTTAGACTTCCTTTCGTTCTCAATAAAATCATTTTGGCCTTTCGGAAAAAAAAAAACTTCAACCTTATTCATATTCAACAACTTGATGACTGAATTTATGTCAATTTTATACCGCGAATGTAACACCCGCACCTCAACATAATTGAAAGTACGACAAATTACATTAAGGCACAGGAATTACTAAACATTTACAAACTTGATTACAATAATCCAAGTCGCAAATTAACTTAATCTATCAATCTAATAAATAGATTACAACTTGTACATAACTTGGAATATAAAATTCCCATTACAATCTACGACTAGCTTATGTGTCCCAAGCTTGAAGCTTATTTCCGTCTTGATGCACCTTATCTGAAAGACAACAAAAAGAAAAGGGTGAGATTATAAAATCTCAGTGAGCCCTTCACGGACTCCTCACCATTCTCTCTCGGAACCTTCTAGGCTGAAAAGACTAACTTATGCATTTCAAACCTAGACATACTCTCACTATGTACCATAAGGACTTGACTTGCAATTTCTCGATATCCCTAAGCTAAGACGCTTTAGAACGCGCTAGCTTGAATTAAAACTTAGCATATTATACCATAGGGTAATCCTAGGACTAATATGCCACTTATCGACTTGTGATTAACTAAACACATAAATGTATAGCAATCCACATCAATCCTACAACTGTCCATTCTTTAACCTTTGTTTAGCTCAACTAACCTTAATACAATACAAATTGCAACCTTATTAACTAAGAACATATTGTTCTTACTTACTCACTTTGTGCTTAACACATCTTTGCTTTCTCTTATGCTATTGGGCTTTGCCTTATGCTCTTTACCACAAATCCCAATCAATCTAGCTTGCTTATCCTTTAAGTGATCTAATCACAACGCTCAGTACTATTAAGCGACTATGGGTGTGCTATCCAAGATTTCATACAACTAACTAAGCTAATTCCTAATACATATATATAAAATACATACAAGGAATTCATTAACATTCATAAAATTAACTTCACTTCACATATTATACCATTCATAAGAGATGTATAATATGATGCTTTGCATGTAATGCACTTTGTGTTATTGGGTAGTGTCGTAGGCTTAGGTCCCTAGACCCCAATTACACACTTTCGGAATGGTGGTTAGACGTCATAACCCTCCAAGGGCGTCCCACTTGGCTAACCAAACCGATCTACTCCTATAAATAGAGGAGACTTGCCATGGACTTTAGCTTATGCTTATGCTTATGATTATGCTTATGCTTGCATGCATATTCATAGAAATACATTCATCATCATTACTTAACTATTCAAAGAAACTACAATCATTTCAATGAATCAAACTTACACTAATAGTATCCCTTTATCTCTAATGACTCCAAATCATGAACACTAATTCATACATTCTTTCTATTACATCCTTTTCCTAGGGTCCTTCCTTGACCTCTATGACTTAAGTTTATGGCTCTTAGACAAGCCTCACAATTCACCAAATTAATGGACAATACATACATTAACTAATCCCTTGAAACTCTATGGAGTTCTCAAGAGAGAAACATCAAACATACATTCAATTGTGGGGGGTTGGGGGCAGCCATCCAACCTCTTTTAATCAAGCCCACATAACAATCATAACAATCAAAACAATCATAACAATCATAGCAATAACAACTGAATCTCTTATAGGTATTTAAAACCTAACTTGAACCTAAGGTTCATATGTTACTAAAGGAAGATAAATTCCTATATGTGGGACTTATGGGTGCCCATCACCTAAGGGTTGAAGAACTCACCTCTATTCTTCAAGACATTGAGCTAGGAAGGCTGAACTTTGGACTCTTTGCTCCTCTTCAAGCTTTTCCCCTCTTTGCTCAACTTAGGGCTTCTCCAAATACTCCTCAAATCTTGATCTTCAACCTTCAATCTTCCTTCTCCATCCAAGAACTTGAATCATCCTTGCTGGAGCTTGGTCTTCTCCCCCTTCTTCTTCTCCAATTTGTGCTTCTTCTTCTCCTCTCTAGGGTTCAAACCCAAATCTTCCAAATACTCATATCTCAACTCTCAAACTCTCCATTTAGGCAAGTGATTGAAGAAACCCAACATGAATCTCTTCAATCCTTCTCAAAGGTGAAACCCTAGCTCTCCTCTTCCTTTTCTCCTTTCTCTTTCTCTTCTTTTCCTTTTTTCTCTCTTCTGTTACGCTTTCGCAGAATCATGCGTTTATACAGTCTGCAAATGTGAATCGATTCACAGCATAGTGTGAATCGATTCACACAGTGCAAAAAGTGCCTGAATCGCAGCTTTAATGAGTGAATCGATTCCTGCCTGCGAGTCCCAGCAGCCTGTTTTATGTGAATCGATTCCTGACTTCTGTGAATCGATTCCCACTGCTAGAATTCGATGCCAATGGAGTTTTAATGCTGTGAATCGATTCCCAGGCTAGGTGAATCGATTCACACTGCAGAAAAACCAGGAAAACTCAGTTCTAGCACCAAACCTTGAGACTTTCTTCTCAATCAACTTCCATAGCTACAAATCAACACCTTAAACCATCTTAGGATTAAATCCGACTTATTCCTCAACTCAAACCCATTAACTTCTTATCAAAACCTTGTGTAATTATATTCACTCACTTAAAAGTCAATTTAAGCTTGAATACAATCACACAATTCTTCTCATAACTTATTCTCAACTTAGCTTAGAAATTCGGGGTGTTACACTACTACCCACCTTTTAAAAATTTTCGTCCTCGAAAATTACTGCATCCTTCATTGGAACTTCTTAGCGTTGATAGCATGGGAGGCGGACAGAGATTTACCTCCATGGAATCTCGTCCCTAAACCACGCCTCTCTTTCTTACCTCATCCTTCTGTACAATCGATTGGCTTTTGTGCTTCCGCTGCGTTCTCTAATCTTACGTCTTTTCAAATGAATGAACTCATTTCGCCTTATCTCCATCAGATGGAATACTTTACTTGGTACCGAGAGTTTAACTCGTGTCGTTTCTATCTTTCGCTGCTCTTGATCATAGAAATTGTTACGCTTGCTTCTCATCGCCTGTTACTCACTTAGACATTCAGCCATAAGATAACCTGTACTTCCCCTATGATTCTGTAGTAACCCACAGTCTCGCATAGCCATCCTCATGAAATTGCCACACGACATTTCTTACGCGGTTTGGGTTTTCAACCCAACTGATGAGTCGCTTACTCATCATCCTACACATGTTGAAGATAGGTTAAGTATGTGGAGAACTCTTTGAATTCATCTACACAATTCCCTGCAGACGTGCCTTTTGGTGTCACACGAGTGAATCGTTGCTCCTTCTATCCCTTCAGGCTCCTTGGAAGTTTACCCAAAACAGCATCCAATGCTATCGTTGGTGGTTTCATAACCCTTCGTTGGGCAACTATCCTATCAAAATAGAATCGTCGCCTAG
This sequence comes from Calophaca sinica, assembly GCA_037113605.1. Taxonomy (NCBI): domain Eukaryota; kingdom Viridiplantae; phylum Streptophyta; class Magnoliopsida; order Fabales; family Fabaceae; genus Calophaca; species Calophaca sinica. Next base: position 17,980,616 of record CM073737.1, read on the forward strand.
AGGTAGCTAATACATACCTGGAACAAACTTTTCCCATTCGTAACGTTCACTCTTATGTTACCAATGGAAATCCTTTCTTAGAGACCTTCTTCCGAAACTACGGAGTTGCTACCCATACTTAACTCACTATACTTGGTCTTGCAAACGACTCGGCCTAGAAAACTTGAAACTCTAGGGTTGCTCAACTCTTGGGAGGTATCCGTTGGTTAAACTGACTTGATTTTCGTTAGTTGATTGCAAACTTTGTCTTACACGAGGTCTAAGCCTCACTTGGTTGGAGACTTAGCTTGCAAGTGGCTAATTAGAATAACATCAGACTCAACCTAACGACTTGACTCACCGTAACTTATAGTCTCAGATGTCCACCATCTTTACCCTTAAATAAACTTTACTACTGCTCTCCTTCGCTTGATGGTGTAACTCCCTTTCTTGATGCTACTGGAATTAAACCAGAACCCACACTCCTCTATCTGACAGCGGTGTAGATTGACGCGTTTAATAACCAATGGGCCAACAAGTATCCAGAAAATAAATCCTTGATATTCTTGGGAACAATATACCTTATTGGTCCTGTCTTATCCTCCTTACCCAATCTGAATCATTAGAAACCCTGGAAGGGATTAATCTCTATAGAGGAACTAATTGCTCAGGAAATTAAGTGATCTCATTACCCAATTGCAGACTAAGTCTTATTCCAACTAATATTCTTACCTGGCTAAGGCAAAGTCTATAATCGGTCAATTGAATTCACTTTATGCACTGGACAATTAGATCGAAAGTAGACATCAATAACTTTAGGTTTCCGATGACTCAGCTTTCCTTGAAACTTCTACAGTTTGAAGACTACATCTCATCCGATCCTCTGAAGTTTGTTGATCTACTAAGGACACCGTTCCTTGAAGACTTAGAGTTTTCTTTCTGCTTCACTAGGGCAAGATCACCCTTGAGGACCCATACTACCATTTGGGCGTTGTAGCATATCGCCTAACTCCATCTTGTTCCTTACCCTTACCATTACTACTCGGAACGCTAAGGTTCTCTCAGGGAGTAGCATAGGATTTCTATCGACCTAGGATCCACTTATAATCGGCTAAGTTAACCAATCCTACTGAGACAACAAGTGTTGAGACCCTAACCGATTATAACCGACCATCCTACTCGATTGAAATCCTACAACTAAGAGCACTTACTGTTAACCACGAAGGGCACTTGAATTAACTTGGGAATCATCACAAGATATCAATCATTCTAGGATCCATTCATAATGGATTAGGCGAAACAACTTGAGAGCATAACCAGTGTTGTAACCCTAACCGATTACAAATGCCCATCCTAAGTGGATTGAAACCTCACAATTAAGACCCCTTACTTGCTCGTCATTTCCAATCACTTCCATAGCATCTCGGTTGACGGTGCCTGAATTACACGCTTGCCTAGCCGAACCCTCACCATTATGGTTCCGATCACTCTTGAAACATCCCTTAACTCTTGGTTCCGGAAAGGTGGGAACTTGTTTCCCTTTTTCCGTATTCCGAAGGTTCTCACTTAATGAGAGTTCTTGCATCCGCTCCTTCCTTGTCCGCATCATCCCTATCCATCAAACTTCATCAGAGTTCACGCTCCTATTTGGTCTCCTCCCTCATCCGCCAGCTCCATCTACTACATTCTTCGTACACGGTATGGAGTATTAAGTTGATCAGGCTTAATATCCCATACTAAGCACAAGAATATAGAGAGAAGTTCTCGAACAAGGAAAAATCACGGCTAACTAACTACAGTCCAACAAGGACTAAACTGACACTTCCTAAATTGAGTCATTACTAAACTAGTGACTCACAGTCCGATAAGATCGAACTGCTCTGATACCATAATGTAACACCCGCACCTCAACATAATTGAAAGTACGACAAATTACATTAAGGCACAGGAATTACTAAACATTTACAAACTTGATTACAATAATCCAAGTCGCAAATTAACTTAATCTATCAATCTAATAAATAGATTACAACTTGTACATAACTTGGAATATAAAATTCCCATTACAATCTACGACTAGCTTATGTGTCCCAAGCTTGAAGCTTATTTCATGATCTTGATACTGCTTATCGAAAGACAACAAAAGAAAAGGTGAGATTATAAAATCTCGGTGAGCCCTTCACGGACTCCTCACCATTCTCTCCTCTAACCTTCTAGGCTGAGAAGACTAACTTATGCATTTCAAACCTAGACATACTCTCACTATGTACCATAAGGACTTGACTTGCAATTTCTTGATATCCCTAAGCTAAGACGCTTTAGAACGCGCTAGCTTGAATTAAAACTTAGCATATTATACCATAGGGTATTCCTAGGACTAATATGCCACTTATCGACTTGTGATTAACTAAACACATAAATGTATAGCAATCCACATCAATCCTACAACTGTCCATTCTTTAACCTTTGTTTAGCTCAACTAACCTTAATACAATACAAATTGCAACCTTATTAACTAAGAACATATTGTTCTTACTTACTCACTTTGTGCTTAACACATCTTTGCTTTCTCTTATGCTATTGGGCTTTGCCTTATGCTCTTTACCACAAATCCCAATCAATCTAGCTTTCTTATCCTTTAAGTGATCTAATCACAACGCTCAGTACTATTAAGCGACTATGGGTGTGCTATCCAAGATTTCATACAACTAACTAAGCTAATTCCTAGTACATATATATAAAATACATACTAGGAATTCATTAACATTCATAAAATTAACTTCACTTCACATATTATACCATTCATAAGAGATGTATAATATGATGCTTTGCATGTAATGCACTTTGTGTTATTGGGTAGTGTCGTAGGCTTAGGTCCCTAGACCCCAATTACACACTTTCGGAATGGTGGTTAGACGTCATAACCCTCCAAGGGCGTCCCACTTGGCTAACCAAACCGATCTACTCCTATAAATAGAGGAGACTTGCCATGGACTTTAGCTTATGCTTATGCTTATGATTATGCTTATGCTTGCATGCATATTCATAGAAATACATTCATCATCATTACTTAACTATTCAAAGAAACTACAATCATTTCAATGAATCAAACTTACACTAATAGTATCCCTTTATCTCTAATGACTCCAAATCATGAACACTAATTCATACATTCTTTCTATTACATCCTTTTCCTAGGGTCCTTCCTTGACCTCTATGACTTAAGTTTATGGCTCTTAGACAAGCCTCACAATTCACCAAATTAATGGACAACACATACATTAACTAATCCCTTGAAACTCTATGGAGTTCTCAAGAGAGAAACATCTGTTACCAATTGACTTCAAACACAAGAGGGGGGTGAATTGTGATAGCGGTGCTTATATAAAAAATTACAGAAAATAAATGACCGAATAATAAATAAAAAACAAAAATAAATAAAGTGCTTGAATGATAAAGAGACAGAGAGCAAAGAAGAGCACGCAACAATTGATACGAGTTCGCCACCAAACACCCTCGTGGCCTACGTCCCGTCCCCCAAAGCAAACCACTGTGGGATTTTCACTAAAACACTAGCTTTTAAATCAGGTTCAGCTAGAAACCTTTACAACTCTAAACCAGAGTAATACGTTCAAGAGATATCACCTCTCTATGAACACCTTGGGATTCCTACCCAAAAATAAATGATTTTCACAAATAAAATGAGACGAAAAAGATACACTCAATAGTGCAGATATAACAAATTGAAGCTCAAATAATACAACTCGAATTTTGTAGAATAAAAAGACTCTCAGAAAATTGTGCTCAAATAAGTGTGAGTGATGAAAAATATTTGACAGAGTTTTTGGCACAAAAATTAAGCACTGCGTTGTTGTATTTTCGTGTGTTAGAAAGAGCACAGCGTTGTTTTATATATAGACCGACTGAGGAGCGTTTGCCCGTTGAGTTGATTTGTCCGTTGGAAGATTTGACCGTTGCACAGGGATCTGTCCGTTGGAATGAATATTAAAATGATTTGTCGTTGCAGGAAGACAGCTAGGCAGACGACATCGCCACACAGCTCGACAGACGACCTCGACACAGCTCGGAATATGACCTCTGAACAGCTCGGCACACGACCTCGGCACACAGCTCTGTATACGACCTCCTCATCAGCTCGGTCCTCATAGCTCGGCACGCGACCTTATCAGCACGACACGCGACCTCGTAAGCGGCCTCATCAGCTCGACACGGATCATCAGCTCGGCACGCGACAAGAGCTCATCACGCGACCTCGGTACGCGACCTCATAAGCTTGACACGCGACCTCCTCCTCAGTTCGACATACTACTTCCTCAGAGCTCAACATCCGACTTCCTCCTCAGCTCGACATCCGATTTACTCAGAGCTCGACATACGACTTCCTCAGATCTCGACACGCGACTTAATCCTCAGCTCGACATCCGAGCTCCTCAGCTCGACATCCGACACGAGATATGCATGTCAAAATATTTTGTGCGTGTGTGATTTAATTTTAATTGAGAGCTTTTTATTACTACTTACAAATTGTCTTAATAAAGATAAATAAATACCCAGAACCCAAAGACTTGAGAAATAATCATTCTTGATACGCGTCTTGGTATTCTTTTCCACTTTTTGCACGGTTGACTATTTGTAAAGCTCCCTTTTGTCAATCATCAAAACCATCCTGTCAAGGCATGTATTCACAGACTCCCCCTTTTTGATGATGACAAACATCTCATGGAGGGAATTTAGTAAAATATAATCATGATATAGCAATGAGATATAAGCATGGTTTTTCAATAAAAAATATCAGAGTTTAAGCACAATATTTAGAAAAACTCCCCCTCACAATAAGCAATACTTAAAAGATCACTCCCCCTGAATCATGCATCCATGTAACTCTCCCCCTTTTGGCAACATCAAAAAGTGGGAAAGACAAATAAAGCAAGGCATATATTCAGGATTAAACAAGCATATTTTGATAGTTACGTGATACCAAGCTTGGTGTGTGACGGATGAGTGGTTGGACATGATTAGCTAGTTGCATAAGACAAATCGCCACCCACTCATTATTCCGCATTTAAAGAAAATGGAAGGGAAAAGACACGCATAAACTCGTTAGCACACTCAAACGCCCAAGTTAGAATTTATTCAAAAGAAAATGCAATCACAAAAATCACCAATGCATGATTGGTCTAAAATTCTAACTCGGTTCTTATAAAAAGAAGCTTTCTTTAGGCAAAGGTTTAGTAAAAATATCTGCAAGTTGTTTAGATGTTTCCACAAACTCAATCACACAATCTCCTTTTTGAACATGATCTCTAATAAAATGGTGCCTAATTTCTATGTGTTTGGTCCGGAGTGATAAACCGGTTTTTCGTGAGGTTTATGGCACTAGTATTGTCACACTTTATTGGAGCAGTTTTCAAATTAATCCCATAATCATTCAATCAAGTTTCATCCAAATAATCATGCGCAACAACTACCGCCGCCACATATTCCGCTTCAGCAGTGGACAAAGCCACACTGGCTTGTTTCTTACTATGCCAATAAACCAAGGCATTCCCAAGTAAGTGACATGTCCCACTAGTGCTTTTTTGGTCCATTTTGCAACCCGCAAAATCCGAATCCGAGTACCCAATAAGTGTCTTTACGACCGCTTCCTCGACCGCTACCGAGCTCAATATACCGAGCTCGAGTTCTGAGCTCAACACAACAAGCTCAACAAAACCTATATGAGATATGTTTTAAAAACAAAACTCTTGTGCCTTTTAAAAATGCGATATATATTTTTCATATAAAACCAACTCGTGCACATCGAGTAATTACTGAGCTTTTGAAACATGGTGCAACTAAGACACAAAACTTAAATTCAAATAAAACATACATGTATAACATACACATATATATCACTCGAAATAAGAATGTATACAAAATACAGAGTAGCAAATGTGCAAAGAAAATACACCTAAGGTACGACAACTTCAAAATAGCCATTATACCACTGGGGTACTTATGGAACTCACGCAGGGTCGCTCCAAAAGTAAGACCACCACCTACCTCAGAGCAACAAAAATAACATCGCCTAAATCGTCACGACCTCGAACATAAAAGAATTACAAGAACAAGTCCTCGGAAAAACCAACATCCAATAAATAAACAATCACGACAGTAGAGGTCGTCACTCGGGTCCTCGCCGACCTCCTCCTCGGCATCGTCTCATCGCCGAGTTACTGCGCCCTCGACATCGCCTGGGTAACCGTCATGGATTGAAGGCACCACGGGAAAGGGTCAACTTCTCAACAAGTTAAGATAAGCTCGACATAAAAATATAAGCAAACAAAGAAAGTATAACAATCACCGACGTGACTCGACCATCTCACTCTAAACTCGACACAACTCACAATTCCATTTTCTCTCGACTCGACAATTTTCCTGAATGCACACGCCTGCATCAGTATGTCGGAAAGTCGGTAGAAGCCTTGGGATCCTCGCTCTCCCTAGGACGGTCAACTCGAGTCCGTGGCGTGGCGGCGTCTAGTCAATCTCCCAGTAAACAAAAGGGGACCTAGCACCCTCGCTTATCCGGTCACGGCTCAAAACGTCATACGACTCACCTAGCTCGCTCACTCGATGAACAATTCACGCATACGATATTCAGGAGTTAAACACAAAATATTCAACCGCATGTCAAATAAAAGAGCAAGCTCGACATGAAGAAACGCAATTCAACATGCAATACACACTTCACGACATATATTCAATCACATATTAAATACATGCAAAACTCAATCATATCACAACATTTCATCTCGACACAAATCAGTAATTCCATACACAATAACATAACCACATAGAATATGAAATGCCCTTACTTAAGGACTTATACAATAAAGCCTTAGAGATATCTAGAAGTAGCCCTTACCGAACTCCAAGTTAATGCTGCTCGACAACGACCTCGACACAGCTGTCTTCAAAGAGCTCGACAACGACTTCTCTTACTCGATCTCGACACGGCTGTCTTCAACGAACTCGACAACGACTTCGACACGTACGCTTCTCAGTCGACCTCGACACGTACAGTCCTCGTTCTGGATTCTGCTGCTTCCGCGTCCTTGGATTCGCTTTCCCGTACACCTCGATTCGGAATTCACTCGATCTCGGGAATCAGACTTCCTAAAACAAACACAACTCAGATCGATCTATGGTTCTAATACATCTAGCTCTCTCTTCCCCAAACTCAACCACAACCCAGAAAATATATAAAACTCAAGAACTGAAAGATATTTTTCCTCCAACACAAAGTTAGGGATTTCGATCAGAATTCATGAAAAGTTATCTGATGCTTCACAGAAAGATCGACAACAACAATATTCAGAAGCAACGAACGAAAAACCAGAAAATCGAAACGAACCAAAAATGGGGTTTCTGGGCATTGCCGATTGCAGAAAAACAGAGAAAGAAATTTTGTTTTACAAGCCCAATTAATCGGTTAAAAAGATAGGTAATATTGTGAAGAAGAAAACCCATCAATTTGATATGATTTGGAAGCATAAAACTGATTAAAAATGGAAGAAGATTTAGCGCTAAACAGTAGCACAGATGAAAGAAAATCTGTTCTTCATACCTCAACGGTGATGGTCGATCAGACGAGATATGGGTCGAGAAGTTGATGATGAACAAAATTGATGAAGAAATCTTGTGCAGAATCTCGCTGGAACTCACGGTTTCGTCGATGAAGATTTTTAAGGAAACAACGAAACACAGAGCAGAAGGAAGGAAGAAGAAAGAAGAAAAGAGAAATGAGTGAAACGGTCGTGGTATACAGCTGGCGAGAAAGGGGTAAAAACGTAACTCCAGCTATAAGATGCCAATCCCAATAATCATCTACCCGTTAACTCGTTCCTCTCATGATTACCCTCTACTCTGTCGGTCAACGACAAGCCGACAATGTAATAATTACAAACAATATAATAATAACGCTGAGTAACGTTCGAAATAATACGAGGTGTCATCTCGACACGATGTCGACAAGAGTGCTCGTGCAAACGTACAAGGTTCTAACACGAGTTCGTGAACGCGGTCTCCTCAGCTCGACTTGCGTCCTCATCAGCTCGGTACGCGACTTCATCAACTCGACACCCGACCTCCTCAGCTCAGCAGCTAGTGCACGTGGTCTCATCAGCTCGACAAAAGATCTCGGCAAACGATCTAGTCACGGGATCTCGACACAAGGTCTTGGTCGAGGTCTCGATACGTCGTCCTAATACGATGTCGATCTCGTCCTCAGGTGTTACAATCTCTCCCTCTAAAAAAATTTCGTCCTCGAAATTGCAAATAAGATTCTTACCTCGTAAAGTTCAGGTACTGAATCTTCATCTTCTCCTCCAGCTCCCAAGTCGCATCTCCCGCCTTCCGATCCCACACAATCTTGACAAGTTGGATCTCTTTGTTCGCATATTTGTTTGGCTTTCCGATCAACGATTCTTGCTGGTGACGCTTCAAAAGATAAGTCGTCCTTCAGTTGAATCACATCTGGTTCGATGACATGAGAAGGGTCGGAAACATACTTCCGCAATTGTGAGACGTGAAAGACGTCGTGGATGTTCGACAAGAATGGTGGCAATGCAATCTGATATGCCACTGGACCAATACGACGAAGAATCTGGTAAGGTCCAATGAATTTAGGGGTAAGTTTCTTGGATTTGATCGCTCGACCAACTCCAGTAGTGGGGGTGACTCTAAGAAATACATGTCCTCCTTCCTCGAACTCGAGTGGTCGACGTCGTTGATCTGCATAACTCTTCTGTCGACTTTGAGATGTTCGCATCCGATCTCTGATCAAACGGATCTTCTCGGTAGTCTGCTGGATCATATCTGGTCCTACGACAGTCCGCTCGCCGTCCTGGTACCAACAAAGAGGCGTCTGACATTTCCGTCCATACAGCGCTTCAAAAGGCGCCATCCCAATACTCGCATGGAAGCTGTTGTTGTATGTGAACTCCACCAATGGTAAGACGTCGTCCCAACTTCCTCGGTGATCTAACGTACAAGCTCGTAACAAATCTTCAAGCGATTGGATCGTTCTCTCAGTCTGTCCGTCAGTCTGTGGATGATATGCCGAGCTAAGCCTGAGCTCGGTTCCCATCGCTCCTTGCAATTCCCTCCAAAAATGAGACGTGAACTTCGGATCTCGGTACGACACGATCGAAGATGGTATTCCATGAAGTCGCATTATCTCCGCGATGTAGATCTCGGTCGGCTTTTCCACGTTGTATGTTGACCTCACCGGGCAAGAAATGAGCAGATTTGGTCAATCGGTCGACGATCACCCAAATCGAATCATTCTTCTTCTGCGTCTTCGCAAACCTACAACGAAATCCATGGAAATCTTGTCCCATTTCCATACCGCACGTCAGCGATTGTAGCATTCTGCAGGTCGCCGTTGGTGCTCCACCTTCGCTTCGACACGCCAAACATGAAGCTACGTGCTCGCCACTTGCTTCTTCATTCCGACCACCAAAAATGCTTCTTCAAGTCTTGATACATCTTCGTAACTCGGGATGAATACTAAAGTTGCTCTTATGCGCTTCGCCGAGAATCAACTTCTCGGCTCGGATCGTTAGGCACGCACACTCGGCCATTGCACCTCAAGATGTCGTCCGCTCCGACCAAATTCTGTCGCCTTCCCTTGCGCTTATCAATCAATCTTCTCTTGCGTAGCTCGTCACGAACTTGCCGGTCTCGGATCTCGCCCAACAATCTGCTAGAAATGGTAAGCATACCAAATCTCGGCTTCCCGGTGAAACTTCGACACTCGACTTCAAATCTCTGAACTTCGAGCATCTCCAACTCCTTGATCATCATTACCGAGGTTAAAACGCTCTTCCTGCTCAACGCATCTGCTACTACGTTAGCTTTACCAGGATGGTATTCCAACGTAAAGTCGTAGTCCTTGAGAAATTCTATCCATCTACGTTGGCGCATGTTGAGTTCCTTCCGTCGACAGTACTTCAAGCTCTTGTGATCGCGAAAACAAGAAGAGTGCTCCGTAAAGGTAGTGCCTCCATATCTTGACGCAAAAACTCTGCCGCTAGCTCCAAGTCGTGAGTAGGATAGTTCCTCTCGTGAATCTTAAGTCGTCTTGAAGCATACGCGACCACCTTCCGATGTTGCATCAAGACACATCCCAATCCCTGGTGTGACGCATCACAATACACCTCGAAAGGCTCTTCGGGTTGAGGCAAAATCAAAGACAGCGCTGTCGTCAAAAGCTCCTTCCCCGTTGAAAATCGGCTTCACACTCCTCGGTCAAGCAAAAGGTTGATCCTTCCTCGTCAATCGTGTAAGAGGCGCGACAATCTTCGAGAAACTTTCAATGAATCTTCGGTAATATCCTCGCTAAGCCGACAAAACTCGATCTCAGAATCGTCTTCTACTGTTCCCACGCTATCACCGCCTCAATCTTAGTTGGATCCACAAATATCCCTTCTCCTGGAAATCACGTGACCTAGAAAATTCACCTCTTCAAGCCAAAATTCACACTTCGGCTGATTGGCATAGAGTTGCTTATCTCGTAATATCTGCGATTACTCGGCATAGGTGTTCTGCGTGCTCTTCTCGGTTCCTCGAGTAAATCAATATGTCGCCGATGAACACTACAACGAATCGATCCAAAAACGAATGGAAAATCCTGTTCATGTAGTCCATAAACACACCGGCGCATTCGTCACTCCAAACGGCATCACCAAGTACTCGTAGTGACCGTATCTAGTCCTGAAAATTTGTTTTGGCGACATCTTCCTCCTTCACGCCGAATCGATGGTAGCCCGACTTCAAGTCTATCTTGGAAAAGATCGCCGCTCCACGGTTGGTCCATCAAATCGTCAATACGTGGTAACGGATAACTGGTTCTTCACGGTAACCTTGTTGAAGTTCGCGATAGTCCACGCACAACCTTGATCGTCCATCCTTCTTCTTAACCAACAACACCGAGCTCCCCACGGTGACACGCTCGGTCGTATGAATTGCTTCGACTCAGTGTTCGATCCGGGACTTCAACTCTTTCATCTCGGCAGAGACATCCTGCACGCGCGCTTTGGAAATCGGTCTGTTCCTCGAATCAGTCGATGGAGAACTCGACCTCTCGTCTTGGTGGTAATCCCGCACGCCTTCGAAAAACGCCCTCAAAATCACACACCACCGAACATTCTTCACGTCGATCTGTTGAAAACTTCCGAGCTAGCGAGATACATGTATTCCCTAGTTCCTTCTTTCAAAGAAACTCCAATACGTTCGGCGAGAAAGATAATTGGAGACTCCAAGGTCCTGAAAATTACGCTTTACGGGCACAGTCAAAGGACATGGTGGTGTGACAACCAATCCATCCCGAGGATAACATCTAAACCCTTAAGAGGCAAACAAACCAAATTGACCACAAACTTTCTATTCGAATAATCACTACACAATTAAGACATGCGGTGTTTGTGACTAAGGTTTTAGCAAATTTGGGGTCAGTAACTACTAATTTAAACTATAAAGCGATCACACCAAGCTCAAAAGGTTCACACAATCGAAGAAATGAAGGAATGGGTTGCACCAATCAAAAAGAACGGATAAGGATTTACCCTCGATCTCACATTCACCTTGGATAAGATCATCACTCGACCGCTTCCTCGCCACTCATGCAGAAAACTCGCCTTTAGCCACTGACGCTTCCCTTTGGCCTTTGCCGCAAGCATAGTCGGTTCAGCTTTAGGTGTAGGACAATCCTTAGCAAAATGCCCTGGCTTCTTGCAGTTGAAACACACCTCCTCCCTCTGAGTACAATTACTCGCGTAATGTCCCGGCTTTCCACATCGGTAGCAAATCACCTCGACACTGGACTGACCTCCACTCCTCGGTACTTGGGTCATCGGACGATACTGTCCTCTGTTGTCGTTCCCCTGAGGTCGGTCGTAAGGCCTCTTCTGCGGTGGTTTCCCTTTCTGTGCAAATCTCTGCCCCGCACTCTGGGGTCTCACCGGTCCGCCCACAACAGTCTTCTTCTTGTGGCTCCTCACTCCTTCTACCTCGACACATCGATCAATCAGCTCTTGGAGATTTCGGATCCTCAACGACACCACTGACTTCTGAATGTCGAATCTCAATCCCCGTTGGAATCTCTCACTCAACCATCTCTGGTCAACTCGATCACGAAATGGACTGAAATACCTCGCCAACGATTCGAACTTGGCCGCATACTCGGACACCGTCGAGTTGCCTTGCTGCAGTTGAAGAAATTCCTGCTCCTTCTCGGCTCGTGCAGTATCCGGGAAGTACTTGTCCAAGAACCTTTCACGAAAAAGCTCCCAGGTCATCTCGCGATGTTCTGCTATAAACGTTTGCTTCACTCCTCTCCACCAATACTCTGCGTCTCCTAGCAGTAAGTAGGTGGCATAGTCGACCTTCACGTTGTCCGGGCAATGAAGTGCCTCAAAGATCTTCTCGATCTCTTGCATCCAAAGATCAGCTTTATCCGGATTTGGCTCACCGTAGAACTTCGGTGGATCATGCTTCCTGAAGTCTGCCAATCCTCTCGCTTCAGCATTTCGTTCTGCTCGTTGCTGTTGCTGCAAGTTCTGCTGAGTTAACGCTGCCGTCTGTTGAGCCATCGCGTTAGCCTGTTGAGTTGCAGCAGCTGATTGTTGAGCCATGGCTGCCGCCATCTCGGTCATAGCTTGAATTGCTCGTTCCATGTCGACGTTCTCGGTTGCAGCTGTCGTATTCCTACGAGGTGGCATTAGATTCCACAAAGTTCAAAACCCTGTCAGAATCTCACAACAAGGATGTGTTAAAACACACTGCTTCAATCAAGAAACAGTTCAAACAATTTCTCAAGCAATAAGTGCTTCACTTAATCAAACAGCAATCAACACAAAACAACTAGGTACTCAACACATAACCCGACACAGTGACCAGTCCAAATCCTATGCACAGCTCGGTCAGAACCGAACTGCTCTGATACCAAAGCTGTAACGACCCGTTTCCGGACCGCTACCGAGCTCAATATACCGAGCTCGAGTTACCGAGCTCAACACAACAAGCTCAACAAAACCTATATGAGATATGTTTTAAAAACAAAACTCTTGTGCCTTTTAAAAATGCGATATATATTTTTCATATAAAACCAACTCGTGCACATCGAGTAATTACACCTTTTCGAAACATGGTGCAACTAAGACACAAGACTTAAATTCAAATAAAACATACATGTATAACATACACATATATATCACTCGAAATAAGAATGTATACAAAATACAGAGTAGCAAATGTGCAAAGAAAATACACCTAAGGTACGACAACTTCAAAATAGCCATTATACCCTGGGGGTACTTCCGCAGACTCCCACGCAGGGGTCAGCTCCAAAAGTAAGACCCCCAGCCACCCCTGTAGCAACAAAAACAACACTGCCCAAACTGGTCACGACCTCGAACACAAAAGAAATACAAGAACAGTCCTCAGAAAAACCAACATCCAACAAATAAACAATCACGACAGATAGAGGTCGTCACTCGGGTCCTCGTCGAGCTCCTCCTCGGCATCGTCTACTGTCGAGTTACCTGCGCCCTCGACATCGCCTGGGTAACCGTCATGGATTGAAGGCACCACGGGAAAGGGTCAACTTCTCAACAAGTTAAGATAAGCTCGACATAAAAATATAAGCAAACAGCAAAGTATAACATTCACCGACGTGACTCGACCATCTCACTCTAAACTCGACACAACTCACAATTCCATTTTCTCTCGACTCGACAATTTTCCGGAATGCACACGCCGTACCGTATGTCGGAAAGTCCAGCCGAAGCCTTGGGATCCTCGCTCTCCCTAGGACAGTCAACTCAGGTCCCGTAGCGTGGCGACGTCTAGTCAATCTCCCGTAAACAAAAGGGGACCTAGCACCCTCAGTTATCCGGGTCACGGCTCAAAAACGTCATACGACTCACCTAGCTCGCTCACTCGATGAACAATTCGCCGCATACGATATTCAAGGAGTTAAACACAAAATATTCAACCGCATGTCAAATAAAAGAGCAAGCTCGACATGAAGAAACGCAATTCAACATGCAATACACACTTCACGACATATATTCAATCACATATTAAATACATGCAAAACTCAATCATATCACAACATTTCATCTCGACACAAATCAGTAATTCCATACACAATAACATAACCACATAGAATATGAAATGCCCTTACTTAAGGACTTATACAATAAAGCCTTAGAGATATCTAGAAGTAGCCCTTACCGAACTCCAAGTTAAATGCTGCTCGACAACGACCTCGACACAGCTGTCTTCAAAGAACTCGACAACGACTTCTCTTACTCGATCTCGACACGGCTGTCTTCAACGAACTCGACAACGACTTCGATACGTACGCTTCTCAGTCGACCTCGACACGTACGATCCTCGTTACGGATTCTCACGCTTCGCGTCCTTGGATTCGCTTTCCGTACACCTCGATTCGACATTCACTCGATCTCGGGACTCAGACTTCCTAAAACAAACACAACTCAGATCGATCTATGGTTCTAATCCATCTAGCTCTCTCTTCCCAAACCTCAACCACAACAGACAAAATATAAACCTCAAGTCCTGAGAGATTTTTTCCCTCCAACACAAAGTTAGGGATTTCGATCAGAATTCATGAAAAGTTATCTGATGCTTCACAGAAAGATCGACAACAACAATATTCGAAGCAACGAACGAAAAACCAGAAAATCGAAACGAACCAAAAATGGGGTTTACGGGCATTGCCGATTGCGAAAAACAGAGAAAGAAATTTTGTTTTACAAGCCCAATTAATCGGTTAAAGATAGGTAATATTGTGAAGAAGAAAACCCATCAATTTGATATGATTTGGAAGCATAAAACTGATTAAAAATGGAAGAAGATTTAGCGCTAAACAAGAGTACAGATGAAAGAAAATCTGTTCTTCATACCTCAACGGTGATGGTCGATCAGACGAGATATGGGTCGAGAAGTTGATGATGAACAAAATTGATGAAGAAATCTTGTGCAGAATCTCGCTGGAACTCACGGTTTCGTCGTTGAAGATTTTTAAGGAAACAACGAAACACAGCAGAAGGAAGGAAGAAGAAAGAAGAAAAGAGAAATGAGTGAAACGGTCGTGGTATACAGCTGGCGAGAAAGGGGTAAAAACGTAACTCCAGCTATAAGATGCCAATCCCAATAATCATCTACCCGTTAACTCGTTCCTCTCATGATTACCCTCTACTCTGTCGGTCAACGACAAGCCGACAATGTAATAATTACAAACAATATAATAATAACGCTGAGTAACGTTCGAAATAATACGAGGTGTCATCTCGACACGATGTCGACAAGAGTACTCGTGCAAATGTACAAAGTTCTAACACGAGTTCGTGAACGCGGTCTCCTCAGCTCGACTTGCGTCCTCATCAGCTCGGTACGCGACTTCATCAACTCGACACCCGACCTCAGCTCAGCAGCTAGTGTACGTGGTCTCATCAGCTCGACAAAAGATCTCGGCAAACGATCTAGTCACGGGATCTCGACACAAGGTCTTGGTCGAGGTCTCGATACGTCGTCCTAATACGATGTCGATCTCGTCCTCAGGTGTTACATGTGCAGTCAGCACCTTTGGGGTACCATAAACCCATGGTTTGTGTGCCAGTGAGATATCTCATGATGCGTTTTACCGCTAAGAGATGTGATTCCTTAGGATTTGCTTGAAAACGTGCACACATACAAACACTAGACATAATATCCGGACGACTAGCAGTGAGATAGAGAAGAGATCCTATCATACCTCTATACTTACTTACTTCGACCGACTTACCACCTTCATCTTTGTCAAGATAGCATGATGTGCTCATGGGAGTTGAGATTTCTTTGGCGTTGCTCATTCCAAATCTTTTAAGCAACTCCTTGCAATATTTGGATTGATTTATAAAAATTCCTTCTTTTGTTTGTTTGATTTGAAGTCCAAGGAAGTAATTTAGCTCTCCCATCATTGACATTTCAAATTCACTTTGCATGATATCGTAAAATTCCTTACACAAGGATTCATTAGTAGCACCAAATATTATATCATCGACATAAATTTGAACAAGTAAAATGTCATGCTTTTTGTGTTTAATGAAAAGAGTGGTATCAACTTTTCCTCTTTCAAAACCTTTTTCAAGGAAATATTTGCTCAACCTTCTCGTACCAAGCTCTGAGCTTGTTTTAAACTCATATAAAGCCTTTTTCAATTTGAAAACATGATTTGGAAATTCAAAATTTTCAAAACCGGGAGGTTGATCAACATATACTTCTTCTTGAATAAAGCCATTAAGAAATGCACTTTTAACATCCATTTGAAAAAGTTTGAAATCCATGATGCATGCAAATGCGAGAAGCATGCGAATAGCTTCTAATCTAGCCACGGGTGCATAGGTTTCATCGAAATCTATGCCCTCTTGTTGATTATAGCCTTTTGCAACAAGTCTAGCTTTATTTCTAACAATGATACCGTTTTCATCAAGCTTGTTGCGAAAGACCCATTTGGTCCCAATGACTAGGTGATCTTTAGGCCTAGGGACAAGTTCCCAAACATCATTTCTCTCAAATTGATTTAATTCCTCTTGCATAGCAAGGGTCCAATGCTCATCAAAGATGGCTTCATTGACGTCATTTGGTTCAATTTGAGAGACAAAGGCCATATGATGACATGCATGATTAAGAGAGTTTCGAGTCGTTACCCCTTTTGAGATATCACCTATTATGTTGTCAACAGGATGGTTCTTTGAGACTCTCCATTCTTTTGGAAGATTTGAGTGAGAGAGTTCTTGAGAGGGTTGAGGCAAGGACTCTTGATCCTCCTTTTGAACTTTTGATCTCTCTTGTTCCTCTAAATAGGTATCTCCAAATACTTCTGCAAGATCATCAACACTTTCTTCATCAAGATTTGGGGTTAGATTCATCAAAAGAAACATGCAGATTCTTCAATACCCAAGTTCTTTTATTAAAAATTCAAAAGCTTTACTAGAAGTGGAATATCCAAGAAATAAACCTTCATCACCTTTAGCATCAAATTTACCAAGGTTATTCTTACCATTGTTTAGGACAAAACACTTGCATCCGAAAAACGTGAAGGTGGGAAATGTTGGGCTTCCTTCCTTTGTAGAGTTCATACGGTGTTTGTTTAAGGATCGGCCTTATAACAACTCGATTCATCACATAGCAAGCGGTGCTCACTGGCGTCGCCTAAAAGTACTTAGGAAGGTTAGTCTCATTGAGCATCGCCTCGCTAGCTCTTCAAGAGACCGATTTTTCCTTTCAACCACTCCATTTTGTTGCGGTGTCCTTGGAGCAGAAAAGTTGTGATCAATGCCATTTTCTGTGCAAAATGCTTCAAATGCTTCATTCTCAAATTCCCCACCATGATCACTTCGAATGGAAGCAATGTTAAGTCCCTTCTCATTTTGTATAACCTTTGCAAGTTTTCGAAAAGCATTAAAAGCATCATTTTTGTGAGAAATAAATAAAGTCCATGTATAGCGAGAATAGTCGTCCACAATAACAAGAGCATAGTAATTGCCACCAAAGCTTTTAGTTCTAGAAGGGCCAAATAAATCCATATGTAAAAGTTGTAAAGGCCGGTTTGTAGAAACAATATTTTTAGATTTGAAAGATGCCTTTACTTGTTTTCCTTTTTGACATGCATCACAAAGTTTATCTTTTTCAAAACGAAGCTTTGGTAAACCAATTACTAAGTCTTTACGAACCAATTTATTAAGATGATCCATGTGAATATGAGCCATTCTTCTATGCCATAGCCAAGATTCATTCTCTTTACTAAAAAGACAGCATGCATCATTTGAAGGTAGTTCATCTAAATTAACCATATAGATATTTCCAATTCTAGATCCAACAAAAACTGTACTTTTATTAAAAGAATTTACGACCATGCATTTTGAAGAATCAAATATAACATTATTGCCTTTGTCAGAAAGTTGACTAATACTTAGCAAGTTATGTTTCAAACCTTCCACATACAAGACATTCTCTATAATGGGATTAGGACTCTTACCAATAGAACCAATCCCAAGAATTTTACCTTTGTTGTTGTCACCATACCAGACATAACCACTATTCTTAGGTACCAATGAGGAGAACTTGCTTTTGTCTCCTGTCATGTGCTTTGAGCACCGCTATCAAGATACCAATTTAAGTCCTTGGCTTTAAAGCACCCCTAAAACAACAAATCTTATTTTAACCTTTGGTACCCAAACCATCTTGGGTCCATATGAGTTAGTCTTGGGCAAGGTGCCCTTTGGAATCCACATATTTTTGCCAACTACATTTTTATTCTTTCTAATATTGCAAATAGAGGCGGTGTGACCATTTCTACCACAAAGTGAAAGCATTTAATGAAAGGACTACTTGAGGGTTTGTTGTGATTGAAGAGGTTAAAAGATTTTTCATGAATTTTTGGATGATAACCTAAACCAACTATTTCCAAAAGTACCTTTTGGTTTCCTAACATAATGTTTAGATTATCTCTTCCCATCGTAAATTTTGCAAGAGTGTTATTTAAATCCTTAACCTTATTTTTCAAAACACTACACTCATTGCATTTTAAAACTTCATCCTTTTTATTTTCACAAGATATGGGAGGAGAAGTTTCAATCACAAAGAACTTGTTTTTCTTTAAGAATCACTATCTCTTTGTTTAAAATTTCAATTTTTGATTCAAGAGAAGAGATGGTTTTCTTAGAAGAAAGAACAATTTTTCCAAGTTTAATCGTTTCATTATTGAATTCTTCACAAGCGACAAGTAATTCATCATAAGTTAAAGAAGAGTCGGGATCATAAAAATTTACCTCATCTTCATCATGATTTGCCATTAGACTAAGGTGAGCCTCTTCATTTTCAGATTCATCGGAAGAATCCATATCATTATCATCCCAGGCAATGTAAGCTCTTCTTCCCTTCAATCCTTTGGTGGTTTCTTTTCAAATTTCTCATTCCTCGTTTGGTTTTGAGGACAATCGGGTTTTATGTGACCTTTCTTTCCACACTTGTAGCGGTAGGATTAAAAGAAGTTGTTTCATCACTTTTCTTTTGAGAGCTTGGGAACTTACCTTTGTTTAAGTCTCATGAACCTTTTGAATTTGCGAACCATTAGACTCATGTTTTCCTCATTATTTTCATCTTCAAGGAAATCACATTCGTCATCGTCGGTTTCCTCAATGCTTGCTTTGAGGGCGAGCCCTTTCTTTTTCTTATCAGCTTCTTCGCTTTCCATGAGACGATTTAGTTCAATTTCATGTTCCTGCAATTTTCCAAACAAAGTAGCCAAGGTCATAGAAGATAAGTCTCTAGATTCAAATTTTATAGCAGTTGACCTTGGGTTGCCAATTCTGTTAAGACATCTAAGAACTTTGTTAATCAAATCTTCATTCTTGAAGACTTTCCCAAGAGCTCGAGATGGTTTATTATATGGATGAACCTTTTTGCATATCTTGTATGTTTTCACTTGGTTTCATCCTAAATAACTCATACTCATGGGTTAATGTGTTCATTCGAGCCCTCTTGACCTCGGTAGTACCTTCATGGGTCAATAGAAGGGTGTCCCACATTTCTTTAGCAGCCTTGCAATTTGAGACCCTATAGAACTCATCGTAGCTTAAAGCGAAGTGATGATGTTCTTAGCCTTCAAATTGTATTGGACCTTTTCTTATCATCTTGGTCCAAAGTGATCTTGGTTTGTCTACCACTGCATCATTAATTGATTGAGTGGGGACAAATGGACCATTTTCCACAAAGATCCCAAATATCAAGATCAACACCCTCAAGAAAGATTTGCATTCTATCCTTCCAATAACCATACCCTCACCATTGAAAAATGGGGTCTGTTTCATGGAAGTTCCTCGTAATTGTTTGAAGCCATTTCCTTGAGACGGTTAAGTCCTTTATACAAGAGATTAGCCCTGATGCCAATTGTTACCAATTGACTTCAAACACAAGAGGGTGAATTGTGATAGCGGTGCTTATATAAAAATTACGTAAAAATAAATGACCGAATAATAAATAAAAAACAAAAATAAATAAAGTGCTTGAATGATAAAGAGACAGAGAGCAAAGAAGAGCACGCAACAATTTATAAGTTCGGCCACCAAACACCCCCTGGCCTACGTCCCGTCCCCCAAAGCAAACCATCGTGGGATTTTCACTAAAACACTAGCTTTTAAATCGAGGTTCATTTAGAAACCTTTACAACTCTAAACCAGAGTAATACGTTCAAGAGATATCACCTCTCTATGAACACCTTGGGATTCCTACCCAAAAATAAATGATTTTCACAAATAAAATGAGACGAAAAAGATACACTCAATAGTGCAGATATAACAAATTGAAGCTCAAATAATACAACTCGAATTTTGTAGAATAAAAAGACTCTCAGAAAATTGTGCTCAAATAAGTGTGAGTGATGAAAAATATTTGACAGAGTTTTTGGCACAAAAATTAAGCACTGCGTTGTTGTATTTTCGTGTGTTAGAAAGAGCACAGCGTTGTTTTATATATAGACCGACTGAGGAGCGTTTGCCCGTTGAGTTGATTTGTCCGTTGGAAGATTTGACCGTTGCACAGGGATCTGTCCGTTGGAATGAATATTAAAATGATTTGTCGTTGCAGGAAGACAGCTAGGCAGACGACATCGCCACACAGCTCGACAGACGACCTCGACACAGCTCGGAATATGACCTCTGAACAGCTCGGCACACGACCTCGGCACACAGCTCTGTATACGACCTCCTCATCAGCTCGGTCCTCATAGCTCGGCACGCGACCTTATCAGCACGACACGCGACCTCGTAAGCGGCCTCATCAGCTCGACACGGATCATCAGCTCGGCACGCGACAAGAGCTCATCACGCGACCTCGGTACGCGACCTCATAAGCTTGACACGCGACCTCCTCCTCAGTTCGACATACTACTTCCTCAGAGCTCAACATCCGACTTCCTCCTCAGCTCGACATCCGATTTACTCAGAGCTCGACATACGACTTCCTCAGATCTCGACACGCGACTTAATCCTCAGCTCGACATCCGAGCTCCTCAGCTCGACATCCGACACGAGATATGCATGTCAAAATATTTTGTGCGTGTGTGATTTAATTTTAATTGAGAGCTTTTTATTACTACTTACAAATTGTCTTAATAAAGATAAATAAATACCCAGAACCCAAAGACTTGAGAAATAATCATTCTTGATACGCGTCTTGGTATTCTTTTCCACTTTTTGCACGGTTGACTATTTGTAAAGCTCCCTTTTGTCAATCATCAAAACCATCCTGTCAAGGCATGTATTCACAACATCAAACATACATTCAATTGTGGGGGGTTGGGGGCAGCCATCCAACCTCTTTTAATCAAGCCCACATAACAATCATAACAATCAAAACAATCATAACAATCATAGCAATAACAACTGAATCTCTTATAGGTATTTAAAACCTAACTTGAACCTAAGGTTCATATGTTACTAAAGGAAGATAAATTCCTATATGTGGGACTTATGGGTGCCCATCACCTAAGGGTTGAAGAACTCACCTCTATTCTTCAAGACATTGAGCTAGGAAGGCTGAACTTTGGACTCTTTGCTCCTCTTCAAGCTTTTCCCCTCTTTGCTCAACTTAGGGCTTCTCCAAATACTCCTCAAATCTTGATCTTCAACCTTCAATCTTCCTTCTCCATCCAAGAACTTGAATCATCCTTGCTGGAGCTTGGTCTTCTCCCCCTTCTTCTTCTCCAATTTGTGCTTCTTCTTCTCCTCTCTAGGGTTCAAACCCAAATCTTCCAAATACTCAGATCTCACCTCTCAAACTCTCCATTTAGGCAAGTGATTGAAGACACCCAACATGAATCTCTTCAATTCTCCTCAAAGGTGAACCCCTAGCTCTCCTCTTCCTTTTCTCCTTTCTCTTTCTCTTCTTTTCCTTTTTTCTCTCTTCCGTTTACGCTCGCGAAAGCTGCGTTTATACATTCTGCAGCTGTGAATCGATTCACAGCATAGTGTGAATCGATTCCCACAGTGCAAAAAGTGCCTGAATCGCAGATTTAATGAGTGAATCGATTCCTGCGAGTCCCAAAGAAATTGTTTATGTGAATCGATTCACGCTTCGTGAATCGATTCCCACCGCTAGAATTCGATGCCAATGGAGTTTTAATCTTTGTGAATCGATTCCCAGGCTAGGTGAATCGATTCACACTGCAGAAAAACCAGGAAAACTCAGTTCTAGCACCAAACCTTGAGACTTTCTTCTCAATCAACTTCCATAGCTACAAATCAACACCTTAAACCATCTTAGGATTAAATCCGACTTATTCCTCAACTCAAACCCATTAACTTCTTATCAAAACCTTGTGTAATTATATTCACTCACTTAAAAGTCAATTTAAGCTTGAATACAATCACACAATTCTTCTCATAACTTATTCTCAACTTAGCTTAGAAATTCGGGGTGTTACACTACTACCCACCTTTTAAAAATTTTCGTCCTCGAAAATTACTGCATCCTTCATTGGAACTTCTTAGCGTTGACAGCATGGGGTGCGGACAGAGATTTACCTCCATGGAATCTCGTCCCTAAACCACGCCTCTCTTTCTTACCTCATCCTTCTGTACAATCGATTGGCTTTTGTGCTTCCGCTGCGTTCTCTAATCTTACGTCTTTTCAAATGATTGAACTCCTTTCGTCTTATTTCCATCAGATGGAATACTTTACTTGCAGTCTGAGAGTTTAACTCTGGTGCTGTTCTATCTTTCGGTTGCTCTTGACTGTTAGAAATTGTTACGCTTGCTTCTCATCGCCTGTTACTCACTTAGACATTCAGCCATAAGATAACCTGTACTTCCCCTATGATTCTGTAGTAACCCACAGTCTCGCATAGCCATCCTCATGAAATTGCCACACGACATTTCTTACGCGGTTTGGGTTTTCAACCCAACTGATGAGTCGCTTACTCATCATCCTACACATGTTGAAGATAGGTTAAGTATGTGGAGAACTCTTTGAATTCATCTACACAATTCCCTGCAGACGTGCCTTCTGGTGTCACACGAGTGAATCGTTGCTCCTTCTATCCCTTCAGGTTCCTTGGAAGTTTACCCAAAACAGCATCCAATGCTATCGTTGGTGGTTTCATAACCCTTCGTTGGGCAACTATCCTATCAAAATAGAATCGTCGCCTAGAGGTAGCTAATACATACCTGGAACAAACTTTTCCCATTCGTAACGTTCACTCTTATGTTACCAATGGAAATCCTTTCTTAGAGACCTTCTTCCGAAACTACGGAGTTGCTACCCATACTTAACTCACTATACTTGGTCTTGCAAACGACTCGGCCTAGAAAACTTGAAACTCTAGGGTTGCTCAACTTTTGGGAGGTATCCGTTGGTTAAACTGACTTGATTTTCGTTAGTTGATTGCAAACTTTGTCTCACACGAGGTCTAAGCCTCACTTGGTTGGAGACTTAGCTTGCAAGTGGCTAATTAGAATCACATCAGACTCAACCTAACGACTTGACTCACCGTAACTTATAGTCTCAGATGTCCACCATCTTTACCCTTAAATAAACTTTACTACTGCTCTCCTTCGCTTGATGGTGTAACTCCCTTTCTTGATGCTACTGGAATTAAACCAGAACCCACACTCCTCTATCTGACAGCGGTGTAGATTGACGCGTTTAATAACCAATGGGCCAACAAGTATCCAGAAAATAAATCCTTGATATTCTTGGGAACAATATACCTTATTGGTCCTGTCTTATCCTCCTTACCCAATCTGAATCA
This sequence comes from Calophaca sinica, assembly GCA_037113605.1. Taxonomy (NCBI): domain Eukaryota; kingdom Viridiplantae; phylum Streptophyta; class Magnoliopsida; order Fabales; family Fabaceae; genus Calophaca; species Calophaca sinica. Next base: position 18,004,479 of record CM073737.1, read on the forward strand.
TTAGAAACCCTGGAAGGGATTAATCTCTATAGAGGAACTAATTGCTCAGGAAATTAAGTGATCTCATTACCCAATTGCAGACTAAGTCTTATTCCAACTAATATTCTTACCTGGCTAAGGCAAAGTCTATAATCGGTCAATTGAATTCACTTTATGCACTGGACAATTAGATCGAAAGTAGACATCAATAACTTTAGGTTTCCGATGACTCAGCTTTCCTTGAAACTTCTACAGTTTGAAGACTACATCTCATCCGATCCTCTGAAGTTTGTTGATCTACTAAGGACACCATTCCTTGAAGACTTAGAGTTTTCTTTCTGCTTCACTAGGGCAAGATCACCCTTGAGGACCCATACTACCATTTGGGCGTTGTAGCATATCGCCTAACTCCATCTTGTTCCTTACCCTTACCATTACTACTCGGAACGCTAAGGTTCTCTCAGGGAGTAGCATAGGATTTCTATCGACCTAGGATCCACTTATAATCGGCTAAGTTAACCAATCCTACTGAGACAACAAGTGTTGAGACCCTAACCGATTATAACCGACCATCCTACTCGATTGAAATCCTACAACTAAGAGCACTTACTGTTAACCACGAAGGGCACTTGAATTAACTTGGGAATCATCACAAGATATCAATCATTCTAGGATCCATTCATAATGGATTAGGCGAAACAACTTGAGAGCATAACCAGTGTTGTAACCCTAACCGATTACAAATGCCCATCCTAAGTGGATTGAAACCTCACAATTAAGACCCCTTACTTGCTCGTCATTTCCAATCACTTCCATAGCATCTCGGTTGACGGTGCCTGAATTACACGCTTGCCTAGCCGAACCCTCACCATTATGGTTCTGATCACTCTTGAAACATCCCTTAACTCTTGGTTCCGGAAAGGTGGGAACTTGTTTCCCTTTTTCCGTATTCCGAAGGTTCTCACTTAATGAGAGTTCTTGCATCCGCTCCTTCCTTGTCCGCATCATCCCTATCCATCAAACTTCATCAGAGTTCACGCTCCTATTTGGTCTCCTCCCTCATCCGCCAGCTCCATCTACTACATTCTTCGTACACGGTATGGAGTATTAAGTTGATCAGGCTTAATATCCCATACTAAGCACAAGAATATAGAGAGAAGTTCTCGAACAAGGAAAAATCACGGCTAACTAACTACAGTCCAACAAGGACTAAACTGACACTTCCTAAATTGAGTCATTACTAAACTAGTGACTCACGGTCGATAAGATCGAATCAGCTCGATACCATAATGTAACACCCGCACCTCAACATAATTGAAAGTAACACAAATTACATTAAGCCACAGGACTTACTAAACATTTACAAACTTGATTACAATAATCCAAGTCGCAAATTAACTTAATCTATCAATCTAATAAATAGATTACAACTTGTACATAACTTGGAATATAAAATTCCCATTACAATCTACGACTAGCTTATGTGTCCCAAGCTTGAAGCTTCAGCTCGCAGTCTTCAGTACCTGCTTATCTGAAAGACAACAAAAAGAAAAGGGTGAGATTATAAAATCTCAGTGAGCCCTTCACGGACTCCTCACCATTCTCTCCTCGGAACCTTCTAGGCTGAGAAGACTAACTTATGCATTTCAAACCTAGACATACTCTCACTATGTACCATAAGGACTTGACTTGCAATTTCTCGATATCCCTAAGCTAAGACGCTTTAGAACGCGCTAGCTTGAATTAAAACTTAGCATATTATACCATAGGGTAATCCTAGGACTAATATGCCACTTATCGACTTGTGATTAACTAAACACATAAATGTATAGCAATCCACATCAATCCTACAACTGTCCATTCTTTAACCTTTGTTTAGCTCAACTAACCTTAATACAATACAAATTGCAACCTTATTAACTAAGAACATATTGTTCTTACTTACTCACTTTGTGCTTAACACATCTTTGCTTTCTCTTATGCTCTTTACCACAAATCCCAATCAATCTAGCTTGCTTATCCTTTAAGTGATCTAATCACAACGCTCAGTACTATTAAGCGACTATGGGTGTGCTATCCAAGATTTCATACAACTAACTAAGCTAATTCCTAATACATATATATAAAATACATACAAGGAATTCATTAACATTCATAAAATTAACTTCACTTCACATATTATACCATTCATAAGAGATGTATAATATGATGCTTTGCATGTAATGCACTTTGTGTTATTGGGTAGTGTCGTAGGCTTAGGTCCCTAGACCCCAATTACACACTTTCGGAATGGTGGTTAGACGTCATAACCCTCCAAGGGCGTCCCACTTGGCTAACCAAACCGATCTACTCCTATAAATAGAGAAGACTTGCCATGGACTTTAGCTTATGCTTATGCTTATGCTTATGCTTATGCTTGCATGCATATTCATAGAAATACATTCATCATCATTACTTAACTATTCAAAGAAACTACAATCATTTCAATGAATCAAACTTACACTAATAGTATCCCTTTATCTCTAATGACTCCAAATCATGAACACTAATTCATACATTCTTTTTATTACATCCTTTTCCTAGGGTCCTTCCTTGACCTCTATGACTTAAATTTATGGCTCTTAGACAAGCCTCACAATTCACCAAATTAATGGACAACACATACATTAACTAATCCCTTGAAACTCTATGGAGTTCTCAAGAGAGAAACATCAAACATACATTCAATTGTGGGGGGTTGGGGGCAGCCATCCAACCTATTTTAATCAAGCCCACATAACAATCATAACAATCAAAACAATCATAACAATCATAGCAATAACAACTGAATCTCTTATTGGTATTTAAAACCTAACTTGAACCTAAGGTTCATATGTTACTAAAGGAAGATAAATTCCTATATGTGGGACTTATGGGTGCCCATCACCTAAGGGTTGAAGAACTCACCTCTATTCTTCAAGACATTGAGCTAGGAAGGCTGAACTTTGGACTCTTTGCTCCTCTTCAAGCTTTTCCCCTCTTTGCTCAACTTAGGGCTTCTCCAAATACTCCTCAAATCTTGATCTTCAACCTTCAATCTTCCTTCTCCATCCAAGAACTTGAATCATCCTTGCTGGAGCTTGGTCTTCTCCCCCTTCTTCTTCTCCAATTCGTGCTTCTTCTTCTCCTCTCTAGGGTTCAAACCCAAATCTTCCAAATACTCAGATCTCAACTCTCAAACTCTCCATTTAGGCAAGTGATTGAAGAAACCCAACATGAATCTCTTCAATCCTTCTCAAAGGTGAAACCCTAGCTCTCCTCTTCCTTTTCTCCTTTCTCTTTCTCTTCTTTTCCTTTTTTCTCTCTTCTGCGTTCTGCTCGCAGAAACTGCGTTTTTATACAATTCTGCAGCTGTGAATCGATTCACAGCATAGTGTGAATCGATTCCCACAGTGCAAAAAGTGCCTGAATCGCAGATTTAATGAGTGAATCGATTCCTGCCTGCGAGTCCCAGCAGCCTGTTTTATGTGAATCGATTCCTGCCTTCTGTGAATCGATTCCCACTGCTAGAATTCGATGCCAATGGAGTTTTAATGCTGTGAATCGATTCCCAGGCTAGGTGAATCGATTCACACTGCAGAAAAACCAGGAAAACTCAGTTCTAGCACCAAACCTTGAGACTTTCTTCTCAATCAACTTCCATAGCTACAAATCAACACCTTAAACCATCTTAGGATTAAATCCGACTTATTCCTCAACTCAAACCCATTAACTTCTTATCAAAACCTTGTGTAATTATATTCACTCACTTAAAAGTCAATTTAAGCTTGAATACAATCACACAATTCTTCTCATAACTTATTCTCAACTTAGCTTAGAAATTCGGGGTGTTACAGTGAACACTCAAAAAAAAAATTTCCTGAGGTGTGATGGTCTCTCTTTAATTTTGAAGGGCAACAATGCATTTTAATATGCATCAGATTGTTTTGAACTTTCATCCCATTTGGAAGCTGAGGTGGAACTTTATGCAAAAATTTACAGTAAACTTCAATATATTGCAAGCTTCTAGGTTTGGAAATTGGAAATTGGAAATTGGAGGCACTGATGTTAATCTGTATAGTTGAAGCCATGGGAACCTGATTTTCTTTTTTTTTTATAAATGAAGGAAGGGAGCCTCGTTAAAACCTTCTGATGTAAAACCCTCCTTAGGGAAAAAACACGTAGAAGGAAAAAGAGTACTCCCCCCTGTTGTTATTAAAAAAGAGAAAAAAGAAGTGACAAAGAGTTCCTGGGGGGACTAGGCCAAAACCCAAGAGCGGAGTGAAAAAGCAAACAAAACAATCCAGAAGGACATCAAATAATCTAGGGAACGACAACCTAGCCCAAAAGAGACTAGGAAAATCTATAGTAAGGCATGCTATTTCTATTTCTAAAAAAGTCATCAGAGATGAAGGTCGGAATGGTATTCCACCAAAGCGATCAGATTGACATGAGTACCATGAGAGGCGAGCTTGTCAGCACAGGAGTTTCCTTCTCTGTAAATGTGAGAGAAAATGAAAGCCATATGTCTAGTAAGAGCAATACAATTGGACCACCTGTTTCTGAGCTTCCAAGGCACAATAGAACTGTTTGTAAAGGCAGCAATAACTAGCTGGGAGTCACATTCTAACCATAAACGCCGCCAACCCCTTTTAAAGGCGATCTCAATAGCAATCATTGCACCAAAAAGCTCCGCCTGAAGAGCATTACAGATGCCAAGGTTAGTAGAAAAGCAGCCAAGAACAGCAGCATTAGATCCTCTGAAAATACCCCCACAGGATGCCGGGCCTGGACAACCCTTAGCTGCCCCATCAGTGTTGCACTTAATCATATTATAGGTGGGAGGAATCCAGATAACTTCTTTGATATTCTGGCCACTACCAGGACGACCCTCCACTTTAAAAGTCTTTAAGATTGTAAACTCAGAAATAGAAGAGGACATTTTCCCCCGGCTAGAATTCCCAGCAAGAGAGACGTTACTTAGGATCAAATTGATGGCGATTGAGGGAATGAGCTTGTTGTCAAACCGCAGCTTATTTCTACAATGCCAAACTGTCCGAGAAAATATTGATGATAGAAGCAATAACGACATCCAAAACTTGAGTGCTCCAACCTTTATTACAGATAGAGAGGGTGGATTGGGGAAGGGCGATCCACGTAACTATAAAGAACCGAACTAAGCCAATTCCAGAGGTAAGAAGCAAAGGGCAATCCAAAAATAAGTGGCGGGAAGTTTCGAGAATTCCCACAAAGAGAACAAACAGAAACCACAATAATACCTCTATTCTACAGGTTGTCATCGGTAGGGATTTTGTCATGAATAAGTCTCCAAAGAACAAAGGATTTAGAAGGAGGAACACAATTTCTCCAAATTAGACTAGCCCAGGAGCATGTTGACCTGGAGGTTCATGAAACAAGAAGGCATCCTTAAAAGATAAAATACGAGTCATTAGCACCCCAGTAAAACATCCAACCCATGATCGAAGTAATATGATCCCTTTGATCTCGGCCAGGATATTAGGAAAGTGAGAGCAGAGATCGGCAGGATACACCAGAGCCATTATGAATGAAGTCGCTAACCTTAGCCTTGAACCTATGGTGCAAAGAAGGATCAATTCCCATAATATCAACTATGGGTCTAGACAACCAAGTATCCGTCAAAAGTTGATGTTAGAACCGTCTCCAAGCCGCCAAATAGAATTATCAACAATAATGGGCGAGGTTAGGCTTGATACTGCACCAAATAGAGGAAGAGACATGGTATCTAACAGAGAGTTATTTTTGAGAACTCGGGCTCTCAGGAAGTTGGCCCATTGCAAGTCTGAGGTTCTAAACTCCCAGGCCAGCTTAAGCAAGCCCGCTTGGTTAATAGAGCTAATAGGGCGGACCCCCAAACCTCCTTCAATAGTAGGAGAGCAAACTTTCTTCCAAGCAACAAAGTGACATATTTCCGAGACGAAACATCCCTGCACCAAATAAAATTCCTAATCCACTGATCCAAAGAGGTGAGGAGATTTTTAGGCCAGGCATAAATATGAAAGCTATAAACCAAAGATGCCAAGAATGACTGACTTAACTAGTTGAACCACGCCCATAATAGAAGCAGAGCCTTTCCAAGAAGATAATTTGGCCTTAATACGATCCGCAATAGGAAGCAGATGAACACGCTTAGGAGAACCCTGAAAGAGAGGAACACCTAAATAGATGAAGGGCAGAGAGCCAGCAGAGAACCCCAACAAGCTCGAAATAAATCTCATGCGAGGCTGAGAGATGCTGCAAGAGTAGAATTTAGATTTTTCTGAACTAATAACCTGCCCAGAAACAGCCTCATAATCCTCAAAAAGCTTCAACAAATTAGTAAAATTCTTTTGGGTAGCCCGGCAGAAAATCATAATATCATCAGCATATAGCACATGACTAGGCACTCTGTAGTTCCTGGGGCCTGACATTAACTGTAAATTGTCATCTTCAACAAGTTTGGAAATGCCCCTACTAAGCACATCCTCAGCTATGCAAAACAGAAGAGGAGATAAAGGATCACCCTGACGAACACCTCTTTTACAACTAAAGAAACCAGCAGGATGACCATTAATAGAAATAGAGAGCTTAGCCAGAATGAAGAATTAAATTAATCCAACCCACGTAATTTGTCACTTTGAAACCAAAAGCACGAAGAACCTGGATTAAGAATTTCCAATCAATAGTATCAAAGGCTTTTTGATGTCAACCTTCAAAGCAACTTGACCACCAAAGGATTTATTCTTAAGAAGATTAATAGCTTGAGGCGGTGCAAATGCAATCAGAGATATTCCTTCCCTTTATGAAGCCACGCTGATTGTGAGAAATGATCTTAGGGGCCAGCACCGCAGGCCTCGCAGGAACAACTTTAGTGATGATTTTAAATTGAAAATTAGCTAAAGCAATAGGCGAAAGCGATCTAACCGCTCCGCCCCATCCACCTTTGGAATCAAAACAACAAGATTAGAGTTCAAATTGGGAAGCAACCACCCCTGCCTGAAAAACTGAAGAACAGCAGAATAAACATCGTGAGAAATAATATCCCAATAAGTGTGATAAAAGTGACCACCATACCCATCAGGACCAGGAGCACTGTCCCCACTTAAAGAGAAAACAGCCTGCTTCACTTCCTCAAAGGAAGGCACTCTAGTGAGCATGTAATTATCATCATCAGTCACAGAATGAGGAATAACACGATCAATTAGGCCATTAGACTGACAAGAATTCCCAGAAGCAAAAAGATTACTGTAATAATTAACAACGTGTGCTTCAATGTCCGAAGGGTCAGTGAGAAGGACATCACCATTTTTAATAACTGAGATTTGATTGGTGACACTTTTAATTTTGGCTATTCTATAGAAGACGTAAGACGTAGAGGCATAAACAGCAGCAACATTTAAAATCATACCAGCATGGTTGAGAGAGAAGCAGACATGTTGCCTGGCTTTTTTAATAACAACAGGAGAGTAATTATTTAAACAAAAACACCATAAACTAGGGGCTAAAATACCTCTATCGTTCTCAGCAAAAAGCTTCATGTTAATGGAGCGAAGAAAACCAGCTGGAACCTGCTGAAAAGAGATCCAGGGTTCAGCAATAAGCAAAATATCAGGCTTGTGCATAATACACAAGTTCTTAAGAGCCAATCTGGTGTCTGGGTTTCCCATACCCCTGACGTTCCAGTATAGCAACTTTAACATTTAGGAGGTTGCTGGAGCACACCCTTGGAACGGGTTCTGTATCCAGCACTACGCTGAATCTGAAGTTGTTTCTTTCGCATCTTTTTTTTCTGAAATTTGGACAGGACCTCAGTGAAGGGTGTTGCAGCATCACCTGCAGCATCAGTAGCCTGTCTAGTTGCACTCGGTTCAGCCAAGTATTTGGAAGCATCAGGTTCAGGCACATTAGAGTAGCTGTCTTCGACAAAATCAGTCTCACTATCAGAGGAATCATCTGCCGAATCTCCCCAAAGACGACTTGCAATCTTCATATCCTGGACCACAATTGCATTGCAATGATCTAGAGGGGCTGCAATGACATTCTCAGCCATAGAGTTCTCGATGGTTTGGAAAGAATCCGGAACTATAGAGTCAATTTCTGCTGAGACCAAACGGGTGACACTAGGAGAGCATAAATCCGCAGTTTTACACAAACTGTCATTGCTGGTAGCTGCGGGATTGCAAGGAAGCTGCTGCAATTTATCTTTTTCCTGCATCACCTGACCTGCCACATGAGCATTAAGATTATTTAAATTGGGATCATTCCTAACCTGATCATGAACCATTCCTCCCTCATCAACGTAGCCTAGGAGCGGATTACTAGTTTGACCATAACAAGGTATGTTGTTTGCCCCTTTGAAGGCGTTGGGATTCTCCTCATGTTGGATAGAGACCACCTGTGGAGTGCCAGCAGAGGTACAGAGCAAAGGCAATCTTTGCGAGATGTTCTTGAATCTGTGGAGCTGTTTCCTTTCCTTAGCAGCCCTATGAGTGTTCTCATGCTCAGGAGCAACCTCGGCTTTGTTGAGGAGCAGATGCAATAAAATTCTTCTTATGAGGCAGCTTTTGTTCTCTAGATTTCTTTGGCATCACCAAATGTTTGCAATTATCCAAAGTGTGGCCAATCACTTGGCAAGAGGAGCAAAAGTAAGGGAGTCTCTCATATTCCACCTGCACATAGAATGAGTAACCATCACGCTCCACCAAAAGTCGTTCCTGTGGAGAAGAATTAAGATCCACATCAATGAGCACCCGAGCAAAATGACCCATAGTGCGCCGTCTGGTAGCTTCATCGATGGCCAAAGGAACACCAACAGCACCAGCTATCTCAAAAAGAATTTGTGGTCTCCAATATTCTCTGGAGAGGCCAGATAAGCGTATCCAAGTTTGTGCACTGGTTTGACGAATCAAGTGAGGATTGAAGTCGGGTTTCCAGGCAAAAGTTCGCAAAACACCAGGTTGAAGATTCCATGACCCAATAGTTCGAATAGTGCGCAAGTCATCCAAAGAAGAAAACTCAAATTCGTAATATCCTTTCCCTAGAGATTATCGACCAAGCATCACTTGTTCTCCAATATTTCATGATACGTGGCGCAGTGCGCGGCGACCAGGCAGAGCCTTGGGCATGGTAAGTCTACCAAGAATCACGTTCTTGCAATTCTCCAGACCTGCAACATACTCTTCTTGTGAAATTTTGATGGCAAGATCATCCCCTCTCCAACAAGGCTTAGGCAAGAGACTAGGAGGGATAGCACACGAGTTATTCAGCGCTTGAGCAAAGGACTTCGTCGCCGGCGAAGGTGACACCTTGGACGCGCCGTTCTCATTTGTTGGTGTGTCGTTGGCCGGGGAAGGAGGCTTAGGAGAAAGGGGGCCAAAGCAAGCCCACATGCATATAGGCTGGGAATCAGAAGCCATGCAAGCCGCGTGAAGCCGAGACGGGTTGCTAATTATAGGCGCGCAGAGATTTCCATAACAGTTACAACCTCTCGGTGTTGACGGCGGAGAACAGAGCGCCGGACCGGCGAGGTGGTGCGCCGAGGTCGGAAATGGTGAAGGCTGACGGAGGCAACGTCGTTCTTATGCCGGAAGGCCGCCGGTCAAGGAGATCCGTGAGGGAGCTGGCGGTTACGTGATCAAACCCTTGCAACCTCTCAATGGTGGTGACGGCGGAGAGCAGTGCGCCGGACCGGTAAGATGGTGCGCCGAGGACGGAGGAGGAGAGGGCTGTCAGAGGCAATGACGTTCTTACCCGGAAGGCCGCCGGCCATGGAGATCCGGGAGGGAGGTGGCGGCTGCGTGAACTATGGGAACCTGATTTTCAATTATTGCAAAGTTGAATTTCTTGTCGTTAGGGATGCTCCACCACTCTGCTAATCTTTTTAAAAACTTTCTATTTTTTTTAATAATTAAAGTAGAAACAACTGCCCAAGCCATTATTCACTTACAAGCAACACGTTTTTGTTGTCAGGATTTTGGGTAAAAATGTCTTCAAATTTGAACAAGATGCATCAAATTTCCCAAAGCACGAATAAATAGCATGATAAAGAGATTAAGGAAAGCATATTAGAATTCCTTTTAACATGGTAGAGCTATAAACCCACAAAAACACATTTGAAACAATTACATATTTTAAGAATACAACTGCAATGCAAGTATTGGAATCATATTTGTATCAGTACATGGCATGCACTACTACTGTTTACACATATTTCATCATCCAAATTCGAGCCCAATACTTTTATGGCAAAGATAGATGATAAATTGGGATTTATAATAGAATAACTAAAATATTTACAGCCTCAAAAAGTTCATTTAATGCTCTAATTACACCACCAAATCATAAAAAAGGATAAGCTAATATGCAGCACAAGCTAATCTGTCCCATGATAACTTCAACTGGCCTTCTACTAGTAAGAAGCTCAACAAGAACAATATCGAAACTGTAAATATCACCCTTGTAAGTTGCTTTTAGTGCCTGACTTAATTTTTTAGGAGGAATATATCCTAATGTTCCTATTGAATCTTTTGTAACATGAGTATCATAGGGTTGAACTTGAAGTAGCCTTGTGACACCAAAACACGCCAATTAAGGTTCAAATTTATCATCCAATCACCATAGTCCATCATGCAGCCAATGAATCAAGTTGCAAGTGTTATTGGCTGCTGATAGGAATGGCACTTAAAAAGAGAAGGAACTTGTCATTACCCCACCACCAAAAAATTCATATTCATTCAAGTGATAAGTATGCATCTTTGTGTCATTAATCTCAGTATAGTTTCCAAAAATCCTCTATAAGTTCCATTAAGTAAAAGACCATCCATATGAGTATTTATAAGTGAGTAAAGTGACTCCAAGCCACATCAGCATACTGACGGTTATGGTGGTCACAACCTAGCTAGAATGCATGGTCAAGATTCAATGTATCTGAGCTTTTATATAAGCTTGTAATAATTCAGAATCATGTAATGAACTTCATTTTTATCATTACATTTTTCTATCTCCTTCAATGTTTCTCTGTTCTCTCCACTCTTCAACTTCATTCATGGTATCAAAGAGCTTCATTTTTCCCTGGATGGGTCAATTCCTGTTTCTGATCATGGCTTCACCATCTCCAAATTCAGATCCGCGTCGTGTTTTAGGAATTTTGTCGTCTCAGAATCCCTTGATTATCTGCCTCGGTTCCTGCTCCTCCTAATACTGCCCCACCTGCATTCAATCTTACAATCTTCATCAAATTAGATGACAATAGCTTTCTGTTGCCAATCTAACAAGTTAAAGGTGTGATCACGGCTCACAAATTGCTCAGAATTGTGGTCAATCCTGTAATTCCACTGCATTGACGGAGACAGATCGCGAACTAGGAGTTGAGTTTGATCCCTATAGTACAAGATCAATTTGCATTTATATGGCTGCTTTCTACTCTTTTCGAATCAGTTCTTCCCAGAGTGATTGGTTTCAAGCATGCTTACCAAGTGTGGGATAAACTACACAAGCATTTCTACTCACGCCTTAAAGCAAAACTGCGTCAATTACGATCTGAGTTCAAGAACACCAAAAAAGGCAATCGCACCATGTCCGTGTATCTACTTTGCATCAAGACTTTCTCTGATTCGCTTCTTGCAATTGGTGATTCAGTTTCTAAACAAGATCAATTTGCGAAGAGGATAACCCTTTCGTAACGATGATTTATGACTCTCCTGATCCGCCCTCACTTACTGACATTGAAACATTGCTTCTAGTGCAAGAGGCACAATTGGAAAAGTTTCCCCAAGAGCTACCTTACGCAGCTATTCGTGAATGTTGCTCATACTTCTAAATCTGCCAAACCATCATATTCCTTCGATGACTCTTCTAATGGAAATTCACAAGTCAACTTCCGTGTTAGAGAACGAGGAGGCCGTGGCAGAGGATATTGCAATGCTGGAAACAGACCAACTTTCCAGTTGTGTAACAAATACGGGCATGGTTCTTTTAGATTCAACCGATGTTCTCTCAACCAAATCAAACTTCAGGTTCCTACACACATCATTTTACGTCCTCAACACCTCAATAAGTCCCACCAAGTGTCAATTTGGCAACTCAGCAACCACAATTCACAGCACAAACCGCAAGACTATCAAGTTTCCAAGAGGTTTTGATTATGATATTTGGTATCCTAATTCCGGAGCGTCGACTCATCACATCACACTCGATTCTGGCAATCTCAGCCACAATTCCAACTATGCATCAATTAATCCTCCCTTTCATCCACCTATACCCCTCAAATTGCTTAATTTACTGCATGTCTGTCATTCTGTGTCTTCTCGGTTGTACAAACATACTTCTACAGCTTTCCACTAAAGGCCGCTATCCACACCCCTTGTTTTCTAACCACACCTTATGTCAGGTTTTAAACAAGCAAAACGACCAAATTACCCCTGGTCCCATTTTTAATTTTCAAAACCCACCCAATCTCATTCTTCTCTCACGATCCGCGTTTTCACGTTTTCATGATTAAGCAATTTCACAATTGACGTAGGCTTTCCCAAGTTTCGATAATACTAAAAAATAACGGACTTGCAAAATCATACATACTGAACTTCCCGAAATAAAAACCTAGAAAATAAAAAATAATTATTTTTGCACCATAAAGAAAAAGCGGATGGAAGAATCGAAGATTCAAGCAAGGAAGTTAACGATGCATCATCAAATTAGTCGTTTAAAATTTGAACACTCACTTAGAGAGCAGAAATAAAATTTCGTGAACTCGATTGAGGATGGTATACGTGAACTAAATTCACGTACCATTGCGTGAATTGAAATCACGTCCAAAAAGTTAGTTTTTCACTTACGTGATTTGAGATCACGTAGCATAAAAAATAGTTTTTACGTACGTGAATTTAACTCACGTATGGGTACGTGATTTTAGATCACGTAGCGCTCAAAAAATTGGTTTTTACCTACGTGATTTGAGATCACGTACCACCAAACAAATTGGTTTTTCCTTAAGTGATTTGAGATCACGTAGCACCCAAAAAATTGGTTTTTCCTTACGTGATTTAAGATTTAAAATCACGTAAGAGTACTTGATTTGAGATTACGTATCATCCAAAAAATTAGTTTTCACCTACGTGAACTCAAATCACGTACTCTTACGTGATTTTAAATCACGTATACCATCATCGATGAGAAAAAAAAAGAAGCCAGAAACCACGTTCAACTCTGGGTTGTTTCCTCAAAATTATTTATTTTATGTTTAATAAGTATTTTTCTATTTTAAAACTCAACTGCTTCGAGCGATCATGGTGAATATTTAGAAAAACGCATAAACGATGGACGCGAGAATCTGAAATCTGAGTTTGTCAAAAAAAAAAAAAGCTTCTGAAATCTGAGAAGGAGGCATTTTCGTGTGAAGGGCATTTTTGGTATTTTGAATTATTATAATGTGTCAGGGGGTGTGGTTAGCAAACTAGGGGGTGTAGTTAGGGCCACCCTTCCACTAATTGTGATGTTCATAGTGTAATACCTTGTCCAACTTGCACTATAGGCTTGGCAATGTGCATCTACATGCTGTTAGACCAATCTTTCAAATAAAACTTCTCCGTTCAATTTCTATCAGTATTTGAAATAACAAAAAATAATAATAATAATAATAATAATCCAAGTTAAATTTCTTCCACGAGCATACCATACCAGCATGGACTTCAATATATACATCTTCATAATAATTTAGGGCTTTTCCCGTTGATGACAACAACACCATCCTCCTTTCTTTGAATCCAAAATTTTAGGTCATCAATCCCAGCCCAGTGCTCCTTGTGAGCAAACAAATCTAAATTTTGAACTGCTGAAACTCAGGAACCGACCTACCGATAAATTTGCTGAAACGGTAGTGGTGCGTAAATTAATTAGCGTAATGCTTAACATCACCGGAAAATACCTCGTGAAATATCACGAAGCGCGTATATCTCTATTTCTACCTCGATAATTATTATCATAATATTTATTACATTTCATTGTTGATAACAAATATATTTTAAATTAGTCTTTTAAAATTTTTCCTTCACAGTTACATACTAGTGCTTAACGTCACCAGAAAATATCTCGTGAAATATCACGAAGCATGTATATCTCTATTTCTACCTTGATTTTGAGTAAATATGTCCCGATAAAAGTTACGAAAACTAATTTAATCCTTAAAAGATAAAAATACTTATTTAGAAATTACAAATCTCAAATATGGGTCAAATTAGTTTTTTGGATAAATTTTTAAGGATATTTTAGTCCCTATCAGGGATATTTTAGCCCCTATCAGAGACTAAGTTGACCCACATTTAATATTCTTAAGGATGAAATTGATATTTTTTATTTTTTAAGGACTAAATTAGTCTCTGTAATTTTTATGAGGGACCAATTTAGGTATTTACTTTTTACAAAACAGTAACCGCATATTTTTTCTTTCTTTTAAAGTTACATTTGTGACCGTGGCGATCATTTTCTGTTCCGATGAATAGCATTGCTGAATTAATTATATGGAAATTAAATGACCGCTTAAATTAACGAGTCTTATTAATGAGTGCCCTAAGGTCAATGGGTAAGAATCCATAAAAGGAAAGTTTATCTTGAGAATATAAGTTAAACATTTTTTGATATACTCCCTCCTTCCTAAATTATAAGAGTTTTTGGCAAAATCTCTACTTTCAAGAAATGTAATTAATGTAGTTAAGAATAATAAATTTGTCTATAATTTTTATTATTTTACCTAAACTACCCTTGAATTTAATGGAAAGATAAATTACATTATACTTCATTTAACTTATTGATTAAAACAAAAGCAAATTAGTCCAAATAAGAGCAGAAAATAATAATTAATGCTACAGACAAACTTTAAAAGAGCCTTATAAAATAGGACAAATAAATGAGCCAAAAAACTCTTATAATTTGGGACAGAGGGAGTAATAAATACATCATTTTTTTATATAAATTTACCTCTTTTAATTTCTTAATCATGAGGACACTCGATAGCATTTTCTTAAATTAATTGATTTCCCAAATTTTAAACTTGAAAAATAAAAAAGAAAATGCATTATAACAATGATAGCACCACGTGTATACATGTATCTGTAAAGCTAGCAATCTTTTCGGCTTTTCTTGTTCTATCCGAAAAAACAACAAACAAAAACAAATTTTAAAAACTAAAGTATTTATACACCATTAATTGAAAATTTGGCCGCGGGAACTTGACGGACTAAGATTTGTTTAAAACTTTTTATAACCATGAAAAATTCAAAACCCCATTTCCATTATTTAATACCACTATATAAGGAATTAAGCAGATCTAGAAGAAACACATTGGCCTCCCAAACTCTCGCTTTAGTTCAATTCCTTGTTACGTTCTTTACCCTAACACTGAGAATGACACTAAAAGGCAAAGCAATCGCACATCACAATTTCCCTTCTTGCTCATCTTCTTCAATGAACAACAACATGAACCCTTCTCCGCTTTCTATTGCTAACGGAACTTCACATAGTGAGATCATCACGTTAGATCAAGTGATCGACTTGTTACCACCTGGTTACAAGTTTCTACCAACTGATGTTGAGTTGATCAAGTATTACTTGCAAGCTAAGATTGCCGATCATCCTATTATTCATGGCCGCATCTACGATGTTGATGTTTACGAATATCGTCCTGAAGATCTTAACGGTATATCTCATTAATGATGTAATCTGAACCGTTAATTTTTGTAACACCCGCACCTCAACATAATTGAAAGTACGACAATTTACATTAAGGTACAGGAATTACTAAGCATTTACAAACTTGATTACAGTAATCCAAGTCGTAAATTAAACTTAATTCATTAATCTAATGAATAGATTACATATTATTCATAACTTGGAATATAAAATTCCCATTACAATCTACGACTAACTTATGTGTCCCAAGCTTGAAGCTTCGGCTCGCCGTCTTCAGTACCTGCTTATCTGAAAACAAATAAAAGGAAAAGGGTGAGATTATAAATCTCAGTGAGCTCTTCACGGACTCCTCACCATTCTCTCCTCGGAACATTCTAGGCTGAGAAGACTAACTTAGGCATTTCAAACCTAGACATATTCTCCCTATGTACCATAAGGACTTGACTTGCAACTTCTTGATCTCCCTAAGCTAAGACGCTTTAGAAGGCGCTAGCTTGAATAAAAAAAAACTTAGTATATTATACCATAGGGTAATCCTAGGACTAATATGCCACTTATCAAATTGTGATTAAACTAAACACATAAATGTATAGCAAACCCACATCAATCTTATAAATATCCATTCTTTAACCTATGCTTAGCTCAACTAACCTCAATACAATGTAAATTGCAACCTTATTAACTAAGAACGTATTGTTCTTACTTACTCGTTTATGCTTAACACATCTTTGCTTTTCCTTATGTTATTGGACTTTGCTTTATGCTCTATACCACAAATCTCAATCAACCTAGCTTGCTTATCCTTTAAGTGATCTAATCACAATGCTCATTACTATATAATAATTAAGCGACTAGGGGTGTGCTATCCAAGATTTCATACAACTAACTAAGCTAATTCCGAATACGTATATATAAATACATACAAGGAATTCATTAACATTCATAAACTTAACATCACTTCACATATTATACCATTCATAGGAGATATATAATATGCTGCTATGCTTGTAATGCATTTTGTGTTATTGGGTAGTGTCGTAGGCTTCAGTCCCTAGACCCCAATTACACACTTTCGGAATGGTGGTTAGACGTCATAACCCTCCAAGGGCGTCCCACTTGGCTAACCAAACCGATCTACTCCTATAAATAGAGGAGTCTTGCCATGGACTTTAGCTTATGCATATGCTTATGCTTATGCTTGTGCTTGTATGCATGTTCATAGAAACACAATCATCCACATTACTTAACTATTCAAGGAAACTACAATCATTTCAATGAATCAAGCTTACACTAATAGTATCCCTTTTTATCTAATTAGTCCAATCATGGACACTAATTCACACATTCATCCTATCACATCCTTTTCCTAGGGTCCTTTCTTGACCTCTATGACTTAAGCTTATGGCTCTTTAACAAGCCTCACAATTCACCAATTTAATGGACAACACATACATTGACTAATCCCTTGAAACTCTATGGAGTTCTCAAGAGAGAAAACATCAAGCATACATTCAACTGTGGGGGGTTGGGGGCAGTCGCCAACCTCTTTTAATCAAGCCCACTACACAATCATAACAATCATAACAATCATGACAATCATAACAATAATAACTCAACCTCTTATAGGTATCTAAAACCTAACTTGAACCTAAGGTTCACATATTACTAAAAGAATAGAAATTCCTATATGTGGGACTTATGGGTGCCCATCACCTAAGGGTTGAAGAACTCACCTCTATTCTTCAAGACATTGAGCTTGGAGGGTTGAACTTTGGACTCTTTGCTCCTCTTCAAGCTTTTCCCTCTTTGCTTAACTTGGGGCTCCTCCAAATACTTCCCAAATCTTGATCTTCAACCTTCAATCTTCCTTCTCCATCCAAGAACTTGAACCATCCTTGCTGGGGCTTGGTCTTCTCCCCCTTATTCTTCTCCAAATTCGTACTTCTTCTTCTCCTCTCTAGGGTTCAAACCTAAATCTTCCAAATACTCAAATCTCCACTCTCAAACTCTCCATTTAGGCAAGTGATTGAAGAAATCCAACATGAATCTCTTCAATCCTTCTCAAAGGGTGAAACCCTAGCTCTCCTCTCCTCTTTCTCCTTTCCCTTTCTCTTCTTTTCCTTCCCTCTTTCTCTATTTCTGCGTTCTGCTCGCTGAAACAGCGTTTTTAAACAATTCTGCAGCTGTGAATCGATTCACAGCATAGTGTGAATCGATTCCCACAGTGTAAAAACGCCTGAATTGCAGCTTTAATGAATGAATCGATTCACGCCCTACGAGTCCCAAAGGTTGTCTTATGTGAATCGATTCACAGCTTCGTGAATCGATTCCCACTGCTAAAATTTGATGCCAATGGATCTTTAATGCTGTGAATCGATTCCTAAACTATATGAATCGATTCACACTGCAGAAAAACCAGGAAAACTTAGTTCTAACACCAAACCTTGAGACTTTCTTCTCAAATTAACTTCCATAACTACAAATCAACACCTTTAACCATCTTAAGATTAAATCCAACTTATTCCTCAACTCAAACCCATTAACTTTCTTATCAAAACCTTGTGCAATCATATTCACTCACTTAAAAATCAATTTAAGCTTGAATACAAGCACACAATTCTTCTCATAACTTGTTCTCAACTTAGCTTTGAAATTTGGGGTGTTACAATTTTAATCAAATAGTTGTAGTTAAATGTTTTCATTTCTCACAATAATTAACTGTTTTCATTTGAGTTGTCGCCCTTTCATTGTCTCACTCTATATATAATTTTTCTTTCTCTTTTTTTTTAATTAAAGTTCGTTTTCTTTCTCTAGCTAGCTTTGAAAATATTAGCTGTTAATATGATAATTATTAAAGTTATAAATCAAACGCATGTATCATACTATTCATAAAAAAAAGTATGTATCATACTTATTAATATTATATATAGTTGTTCAAAAGTATAATTATTCTAATTGTTTTTTTATTGTATTTTAAACAGCTATTTATAAACGTGATGGGGAGCAACATACATACTTTTTCACGCAAAGAAAAAGGAAATACACAAATGGAAAGCGTCCTGATCGTGCTGTTAGAGATTTTGGTTTCTGGAAGGCTTCGGGAAAAGATCAACCAATAAAAATTAATGACACTACAATTGGATATAAAAAATCTTTGGTATTTCATAGAGGAAAACCTAAAGGTGAGGTGAAAACTAATTGGCTTATGCAAGAGTTCACCATAAATGAGATGAATCTTGCGAGTTCAAGTACAACTCCTCCTTTCAAGGTAAAATTCTTGACACATAATTTAAAATTGATGATGTATGACGGTTAAAGATTCATATGATCAGTGATTTAATTAAGTTAGTAAGACATGATCATAATAATTATTCTACATATAAAACATATATATTTTAGGAAAAATTAGGAAAAAAAAGGTATGAGTAAAAAAAGAAAATTTAATTTTCTCCTTGAAATCAACAAAAATTAAATAAATATACGTCATTTAAATAAACTATAGGGTCATGTGAAATGTTTAATATTTTGTATAGTTTTTTTTAACCAAATATTAAATATTTTGTTTTCAACCAATTAGACATAATGAAATCAATGATGAAAATTGTATACAAGTTTTTGTATCAAACTTTATATAGTAAGTGCGGCTTTTATATGTTTATCCTTGCAATTTTAAATAACATTATCTGTGAATAAATTATCACTATCTCACATATTTGTGTTATATGTTTCAGCTAGATAATTGGGTTCTTTGCAAGATTTATGAGAACAAGCGTGAAGAGGCAAGTCAAGTTGCTATAAAAGTGAAGCAATGTGAAAACAAAAATCAAGAAGCTGAACAAATGAGGACATTGCATAATCTATTAGGGAAAGAGGACTTTGGTGAAGATGATATGAATCCAAACGTTGATCCAGAAATCATAGATTTAATGAACGGATTATTTCCCAACAAATTTCCACCAAATGAGCCTGAAAATGATATGAATCCGAACGTTGATCCAGAAATCATAGATTTAATGAACGGATTATTTCCCAATGAATTTCCACCAAATGAGCCTGAAGATGATATGAATTCGAACGTTGATCAAGAAATCTTAGATTTAATGAACGAATTATTTCCCAACGAATTTCTACCAAATGAGCCACTTCCTTGATCCATCCTCACAAAATGGTATTATGTTGCACCAAAAGGCCACTACTGATTGTTACTTTTTCTCTGTATGCTTGAATGCTACTACAATCAATTTTTGTAACTTCAATGAATCTCTAGTGGAGTATGACAACTTATTATTTTTCTCTGTATCTTTGTTATTGTGTAAGTTACAATTGAGTTTCTTCTACAACTATGGAACATGTTACATGTGTTGGATCAGATTTGGTGCTATGGGGATTTATGTTGTTGTGCCCTCAGTACAATTAGTCCATGTATGTGAATGGCCCTATGTGTATTTCATCACTACAACAGTAGTTGTGGAAAGTTTATAGTGTTGGACAATTATACATAAGGAGATTCTTCTGCTGAATTTTGCTTTAGTTCTTAGCATGCTTTGTTATTTTAATATTCTGTGTACCCAGCTTTTTTGGGGCTCTTTTGCTTGTGTTGGTACCTTAGCACATTGCTTAAGGTTAGACTTCCTTTCGTTCTCAATAAAATCATTTTGGCCTTTTGAAAGAAACTTCAACCTTATTCATATTCAACAACTTGATGACTAAATTTATGTCAATTTTATTCCGTGAACACTCAATTTTTTTTTCCTGAGGTGTGATGGTCTCTCTTTAATTTTGAAGGGCAACAATGCATTTCAATATGCATCAGATTGTTTTAAACTTTCAGCCCATTTGGAAATTGACGTGGAACTTTATGCAAAAATTTACAGTATACTTCAATATATTGCAAGCTTCTAGGTTGGGAATTGGAAATTGGTGGCCCTAATGTTAATCTGTGTAGTTGAAGCCGTGGGAACCTGATTTTCAATTATTGCAAAGTTGAATTTCTTGTCATTAGGGATGCTCCACCACTCTGCTAATCGTTTTAAATATATTTTTTTTAATAATTAAAGTAGAAACAATTGCCCAAGCCATTATTCACTTACAAGCAACACGTTTTTGTTGTCAGGATTTTGGGTAAAAATGTCTTCAAATTTGAACAAGATGCATCAAATTTCCCAAAGCACGAATAAATAGCATGATAAAGAGATTAAGGAAAGCATATTAGAATTCCTTTTAACATGGTAGAGCTATAAACCCACAAAAACACATTTGAAACAATTACATATTTTAAGAATACAACTGCAATGCAAGTATTGGAATCATATTTGTATCAGTACATGGCATGCACTACTACTATTTACACATATTTCATCATCCAAATTCGAGCCCAATACTTTTATGGCAAAGATAGATGATAAATTGGGATTTATAATAGAATAACTAAAATATTTACACCTCAAAAGTTCATTTAATGCTCTAATTACACCACCAAATCATAAAAAAGGATAAGCTAAAATGCAGCACAAGCTAATCTGTCCCATGATAACTTCAACTGGCCTTCTACTAGTAAGAAGCTCAACAAGAACAATATCGAAACTGTAAATATCACCCTTGTAAGTTGCTTTTAGTGCCTGACTTAATTTTTTAGGAGGAATATATCCTAATGTTCCTATTGAATCTTTTGTAACATGAGTATCATAGGGTTGAACTTGAAGTAGCCTTGACAGACCAAAACCTGCCAATTAAGGTTCAAATTTATCATCCAATCACCATAGTCCATCATGCAGCCAATGAATCAAGTTGCAAGTGTTACTGGCTGCTGATAGGAATGGCACTTAAAAAGAGAAGGAACTTGTCATTACCCCACCACCAAAAAATTCATATTCATTCAAGTGATAAGTATGCATCTTTGTGTCATTAATCTCAGTATAGTTTCCAAAAATCCTCTATAAGTTCCATTAAGTAAAAGACCATCCATATGAGTATTTATAAGTGAGTAAAGTGACTCCAAGCCACATCAGCATACTGACGGTTATGGTGGTCACAACCTAGCTAGAATGCATGGTCAAGATTCAATGTATCTGAGCTTTTATATAAGCTTGTAATAATTCAGAATCATGTAATGAACTTCATTTTTATCATTACATTTTTCTATCTCCTTCAATGTTTCTCTGTTCTCTCCACTCTTCAACTTCATTCATGGTATCAAAGAGCTTCATTTTTCCCTGGATGGGTCAATTCCTGTTTCTGATCATGGCTTCACCATCTCCAAATTCAGATCCGCGTCGTGTTTCAGGAATTTTGTCGTCTCAGAATCCCTTCAGTTATCTGAATTCGGTTCCTGCTCCTCCTAATACTGCCCCACCTGCATTCAATCTTACAATCTTCATCAAATTAGATGACAATAGCTTTCTGTTGCCAATCTAACAAGTTAAAGGTGTGATCACGGCTCACAAATTGCTCAGAATTGTGGTCAATCCTGTAATTCCACTGCATTGACGGAGACAGATCGCGAACTAGGAGTTGAGTTTGATCCCTATAGTACAAGATCAATTTGCATTTATATGGCTGCTTTCTACTCTTTTCGAATCAGTTCTTCCCAGAGTGATTGGTTTCAAGCATGCTTACCAAGTGTGGGATAAACTACACAAGCATTTCTACTCACGCCTTAAAGCAAAACTGCGTCAATTACGATCTGAGTTCAAGAACACCAAAAAAGGCAATCGCACCATGTCCGTGTATCTACTTTGCATCAAGACTTTCTCTGATTCGCTTCTTGCAATTGGTGATTCAGTTTCTGAACAAGATCAATTTGCGAAGAGGATAACCCTTTCGTAACGATGATTTATGACTCTCCTGATCCGCCCTCACTTACTGACATTGAAACATTGCTTCTAGTGCAAGAGGCACAATTGGAAAAGTTTCCCCAAGAGCTACCTTCTGCAACTGTTACTGTGAATGTTGCTCATACTTCACAAATCTGCCAAACCATCATATTCTGGTTCTGATGACTCTTCTAATGGCAATTCACAAGTCAACTTCCGTGTTAGAGAACGAGGAGGCCGTGGCAGAGGATATTGCAATGCTGAAACAGACCAACTTTCCAGTTGTGTAACAAATACGGGCATGGTTCTTTTAGATTCAACCGATGTTCTCTCAACCAAATCAAACTTCTGGTTCCTACACACATCATTTTACCTCCTCAACACCTCAATAAGTCCCACCAAGTGTCAATTTGGCAACTCAGCAACCACAATTCACAGCACAAACTGCAAGACTATCAAGTTTCCAAGAGGTTTTGATTATGATATTTGGTATCCTAATTCCGGAGCATTGACTCATCACATCACACTCGATTCTGGCAATCTCAGCCACAATTCCAACTATGCATCAATTAATCCTCCCTTTCATCCACCTATACCCCTCAAATTGCTTAATTTACTGCATGTCTGTAATTCTGTGTCTTCTCCAGTTGTACAAACATACTTCTGCAGTTTCCACTAAGGCTGCCGCTATCCACACCCCCTTGTTTTCTAACCACACCTTATGTCAGGTTTTAAACAAGAAAAATGACCAAATTACCCCTGGTCCCATTTTTAATTTTCAAAACCCACCCAATCTCATTCTTCTCTCACGATCCGAATTTTCACGTTTTCATGATTAAGCAATTTCACAATTGACGTAGGCTTTCCCAAGTTTCCAGTAATACTAAAAAAATAACAGACTTGCAAAATCATACATACAGACTTCCCAGAAATAAAAACCAAGAAAATAAAAAATAATTATTTTTTGCACCATAAAGAAAAACGGATGGAAGAATCGAAGATTCAAGCAAGGAAGTTAACGATGCATCATCAAATTAGTCGTTTAAGCTGAACACTCACTTAGAGAGCAGAAATAAAATTTTGTGAACTCGATTGAGGATGGTATACGTGAATTAAATTCATGTACCATTGCGTGAATTGAAATCACGTCCAAAAAGTTAGTTTTTCACTTACGTGATTTGAGATCACGTAGCATAAAAAAATAGTTTTTACGTACGTGAATTTAACTCACGTAAGGGTACGTGATTTTAGATCACGTAGCGCTCAAAAAATTGGTTTTTACCTACGTGATTTGAGATCACGTAGCACCAAAAAAATTGGTTGTTCCTTAAGTGATTTGAGATCACGTAGCACCCAAAAAATTGGTTTTTCCTTACGTGATTTAAGATTTAAAATCATGTAAGAGTACTTGATTTGAGATTACGTATCATCCAAAAAATTGGTTTTCACCTACGTGAACTCAAATCACGTACTCTTACGTGATTTTAAATCACGTATACCATCATCGATGAGAAAAAAAAAGAAGCCAGAAACCACGTTCAACTCTGGGTTGTTTCCTCAAGATTATTTATTTTATGTTTAATAAGTATTTTTCTATTTTAAAACTCAACTGCTTCGAGCGATCATGGTGAATATTTAGAAAAAGGCATAAACGATCGACGCGAGAATCTGAAATCTGAGTTTGTCAAAAAAAAAAAAAGGTTCTGAAATCTGAGAAGGAGGCATTTTCGTGTGAAGGGCATTTTTGGTATTTTGAATTATTATAATGTGTCAGGGGGTGTGGTTAGCAAACTAGGGGGTGTGGTTAGGGCCACCCTTCCACTAATTGTGATGTTCATAGTGTAATACCTTGTCCAACTTGCACTATAGGCTTGGCAATGTGCATCCACATGCTGTTAGACCAATCTTTCAAATAAAACTTCTCCGTTCAATTTCTATCCGTATTTGAAATAACAAAAAATAATAATAATAATAATAATCCAAGTTAAATTTCTTCCACGAGCATACCATACCAGCATGGACTTCAATATATACATCTTCATAATAATTTAGGGCTTTTCCCGTTGATGACAACAACACCATCCTCCTTTGCTGAATCCAAAATTTTAGGTCATCAATCCCAGCCCAGTGCTCCTTGTGAGCAAACAAATCTAAATTTTGAACTGCTAAAACTCAGGAACCGACCTACCGATAAATTTGCTGAAATGGTAGTTGTGCGTAAATTAATTAGCGTAATGCTTAACATCACCGGAAAATACCTCGTGAAATATCACGAAGCGTGTATATCTCTATTTCTACCTCGATAATTATTATCATAATATTTATTACATTTCATTGTTGATAACAAATATATTTTAAATTAGTCTTTTAAAATTTTTCCTTCACAGTTACATACTAGTGCTTAACGTCACCAGAAAATATCTCGTGAAATATCACGAAGCATGTATATCTCTATTTCTACCTTGATTTTGAGTAAATAGGTCCCGATAGAAATTACGAAAACTAATTTAATCCTTAAAAGATAAAAATACTTATTTAGAAATTACAAATCTCAAATATGGGTCAAATTAGTTTTTTTGGATAAATTTTTAAGGATATTTTAGTCCTTATCAGGGATATTTTAGCCCCTATCAGAGACTAAGTTGACCCACCTTTAATATTCTTAAGGATGAAATTGATATTTTTTATTTTTTAAGGACTAAATTAGTCTCTATAATTTTTATGAGGGACCAATTTAGGTATTTACTTTTTACAAAACAGTAACCGCATATTTTTTCTTTCTTTTAAAGTTACATTTGTGACCGTGGCGATCATTTTCTGTTCCGATGAATAGCATTGCTGAATTAATTATATGGAAATAAAATGACCGCTTAAATTAACGAGTCTTATTAACGAGTGCCCTAAGGTCAATGGGTAAGAATCCATAAAAGGAAAGTTTATCTTGAAAATATAAGTTAAACATTTTTTGATATACTCCCTCCTTCCTAAATTATAAGTGTTTTTGGCAAAATCTCTCGCACCAAGAAATGTAATTAATGTAGTTAAGAATAATAAATTTGTCTATAATTTTTATTATTTTACCTAAACTACCCTTGAATTTAATGGAAAGATAAATTACATTATACTTCATTTAACTTATTGATTAAAACAAAAGCAAATTAGTCCAAATAAGAGCAGGAAAATAATAATTAATGCTACAGACAAACTTTAAAAGAGCCTTATAAAATAGGACAAATAAATGAGCCAAAAAACTCTTATAATTTGGGACAGGGGGAGTAATAAATACATCATTTTTTTATATAAATTTACCTCTTTTAATTTCTTAATCATGAGGACACTCGATAGCATTTTCTTAAATTAATTGATTTCCCAAATTTTAAACTTGAAAAATAAAAAAGAAAATGCATTATAACAATGATAGCACCACGTGTATACATGTATCTGTAAAGCTAGCAATCTTTTCGGCTTTTCTTGTTCTATCCGAAAAAACAACAAACAAAAACAAATTTTAAAAACTAAAGTATTTATACACCATTAGTTGAAAATTTGGCCGCGAGAACACTGACGGACTAAGATTTGTTTAAAACTTTTTATAACCGCGAAAAATTCAAAACCCCATTTCCATTATTTAATACCACTATATAAGGAATTAAGCAGATCTAGAAGAAACACATTGGCCTCCCAAACTCTCAGTTTCGTTCAATTCCTTGTTACGTTCTTTATCCTAACACTGAGAATGACACTAAAAGGCAAAGCAATCGCACATCACAATTTCCCTTCTTGCTCATCTTCTTCAATGAACAACAACATGAACCCTTCTCCGCTTTCTATTGCTAACGGAACTTCACATAATGAGATCATCACGTTAGATCAAGTGATCGACTTGTTACCACCTGGTTACAATTTCTACCAACTGATGTTGAGTTGATCAAGTATTACTTGCAAGCTAAGAGATCAAGTATTACTTGCAAGCTAAGTATTACTCTGGTTAGTCAATTGTTAAAGTTAGTGATTATGAAATGCCAATTTGATATTATATGTATTTCCTTATTGTCAAAGAAGTGAAAGTGTACCCTATTACATCCAGCAATTTGTTTCCTACACGTATCTTATTATATACTTCTGCTTTTTGGATTCTTGTTATAACACTTAGCTACAGAAAATTGTAGGTAATCAATCATATTTGTTTGAAAGGTGTACTCTAGCAAGCTGTTATTGTATCAGAGAGAAGAAAAAGTAAACTGAATATTCATGTATTGGATTAATCTTATACACTGTTTATAAAGGGATTGACCTATATATATGGAACCAAGACAAAAGGAAAAAGGGCCGAATATAATAGGGCCAAAATAATAAGGACATGAAGATTCAAGATTTGGCACTAGGACCAATAACAAGAGGGAAAGCAAAGAAGATTAAGGAGCAATTAGAGAATCAAATGGCTTATTTGCTTGATGATAACAAGAGTTCTAAGATTGTTCCTTGTCTTATAAATCTATTAGTAATTGAGATTGTTTAGATTTTCTTTAATTGTAAAAGACTATGCTTTAAGTTTGTAACTTGGGTTTAAATATGTAGACATGTGTTAAACTCTTTGGGCCATGTTTTGGGCTTGTATGTGGGCTTTGTTTTGCTTGTGTAGCCATGGCCAAACCCTACCTATATAAGGCTTGGGTGTGCTTCTTGTAGGGGACTTTTGAACATTTTTATGAAATTGTGAGTTTAGAGCAAATGCTCCTCTTTGTTCTTCATTGAACCTATCATGGATCTTATCAAGGCTTAATTGCTCTTGTGGCGATCTACACTGAGGATTATCATTCTTCCATGAAGAATGTGGCTTCTCTTCATTCTTGAATCATCTCTCATCTTTCCACATTTGTGAGTTCTTTCCCTTTTCTTGCATTTTGTGTTTGGAAAAATTATGATGTTTGGAATGATTCTGGGATTTTTAGTGAATTTACATGTGTAGTTCACATCATGTGGTATCATTGAGCCTCTTCCATGATCATAAATTTTTCCAACTTTTCTTACATTTTCCTCTTTTCATTTTTCGGTTTTCATAGTCATTTTCTCATAGATCTGTCGGTCATTTTCTTGAATCTGATTTTCTCTTGCATCTCATTTTGTCTTCCTTCTTAGATCTGGAAAAAAAAAAAACAAACGAAATCTGCAACCAGTTCGGTGTTCAAAAAAAAAAAGGATTCTGTTTTGCTTGAGTTTGATCCTTGAAACTTGTTGTTGATTCTCGAGTTTAATGTGTTTCTGGTCAAATCGCATCAACTTCAGGCTGTTACAGCCTCAAATTCGTTTTTTCTGAATATTCTGGATCTTTGTGTATGAAACTCCATGGATGAACATTGATGTTGCAAGTTTATTGTTGATTCTGGATGCCATGTTTTTAATTTCATGTTTGCAAGTTGTTTCTGATCAATTTCGCACCAAAATCTGTGTTGTTTAAGGCCAAATTTCGGATCTGCAATTTTTCTGCTTCATGTGAAAACACCATTGTTGAAGCTTCTAGCTCTTGATGTTCATGCTTGATCTTGATGATTTTGTGTAGTCTTGGGGTTAATTGTTGACGGAAAGTGATTTATTGTGTGTTTTAAGGTCATTTCCATCATTCCAATTCTGATTTTGAGTGAAAATCGCAATGCTTAGTTGCTGGAAAATTTTCTGATCTTCATAGTGTTCATCATCATCTTACTCAATTGAAGGAGTTTGATCCGAAAATATTGTTGAGAAATTGTTTTTGGTGTTATTTCTTCATTTCTTACTCAAATCTGGAAATTCAAAAGCCTAAATTGATTAGAAAAAATAGAGGAATTCAATTCTGCAGAGAAAAAGTGAAAAAAAGGGCTTCTGAAAAAAAGTGATTCTGCTCATAAAAAAAAGCACTTATAGAAAAAGGCGCTACTGAAAAATACTGCACATCATTTCCAGAAAATTCTGAAAAAATTCCCCAACACTTCTCAACATATTTGCTAGCTTCTAAATTTTTTTTTGGAATTTTTGGGCCATGTTTGGTTGGTGAAAAAAAAAACACACAATTAAGTCATTTTTTGGGCACTTTTTGACTTCATACTTGTCTCCTTTGACCTGTACTATTTGAGTGTGCTTTCTTGATGATCTTTTACTTGTTTGTCTTTTAAATTTCTTTGGTTTTGTCTTAAGAGTCTCATTTTTTCATTTTTGACCTCTTGGATGATACATTTCATTGTGTGTTTCCACAAGTGCATTTAAGTTTTTTCACATTCTTGATTGAGCAATTGGTGGGTTCTTTGAAGAGCTTCATGAGTAGCAATTTTAGGGAGTGGAAAAAGGCAAGTGTGAACATTAGAGAAAAAGC
This sequence comes from Calophaca sinica, assembly GCA_037113605.1. Taxonomy (NCBI): domain Eukaryota; kingdom Viridiplantae; phylum Streptophyta; class Magnoliopsida; order Fabales; family Fabaceae; genus Calophaca; species Calophaca sinica. Next base: position 18,033,333 of record CM073737.1, read on the forward strand.
CTAAAATTGTGTGAAACACGAGTGATACTTTCTTTGAGTGAAACACTTAGCGAGTGGCGAGGTCCTTTTCATTTTATTTTATTTTATTTTATTTTATTTTTTTTCTATTATTTTTTTGGTGTACTTGTGATCTTGGAATTTAGCTATGGGTGACTCTCCATCTACTTCCCCAAGGACGACATCCCTTATTGGTCATATGGCTAGAATGTTGGAAGCTCAAACCAATATATTCAATGCTCAAGTCAATGAATTGAGGGAGGAATTTTTGCATCAAAGGGATGCTAGGTCCGCACATGAGAGACATTCTAATGTTGGTGAATATGATGATGAATTTGAAAGGGATGAGAGGTATGAACATCATAGGCATAGGAGAAGGCATAGGGGACATGGAAGACATCATAGGGATCATAGTGATGATAGAAGGAGGCATAGAAGGCATGATGATAGGTATGAAAGTGGCAAAATTAAATTTCCCTCATTTCATGGGAAAAGTGATCCGGATGCTTATTTAGATTGGGAACTTAAGATGGATCAATTGTTTGAAGCTCATGATATTCATGAAGATAGGAGGGTGAAATTAGCTTCTTTGGAATTTAAAGATTATGCTTTACTTTGGTGGGACCAAAATGTAAAGGATAGGAGAAGGTGTGGTGCTAGAGAAGTGGATGATTGGGAAGATTTGAAAAGCATTTTGAGAAAAAGATATGTTCCCTCTCATTACCATAGGGAATTACACCAAAAGCTCCAAAAGTTAAAGCAAGGGTCCAAAAGTGTTGAAGACTATTACAAAGACTTTGAAACCTTGAGGATTAGATCCAATACAAGGGAGGATGAAGAAGCTACAATAGCTAGGTTCCTCAGTGGCCTAAGCTATGACATAAGGGATGTGGTGGAACTCCAACATTTTGTAGATGTTGAGGAGCTTGTCCATCAAGCTTCTAAAGTGGAGCAACAAATTAACAGAAAAGGCAACTACAAGAAATATTCCTCAAGCAAAGATAAGGATGCTTCACATTGGAAGGATAAGCATAAGAGGGAGGGCTCAAAGTCCCCCAAGGTCGGCCCTTCAAAGGAGGGAGGTAAGTCTTCTAACCCTTCTAAATTTACTTCTTCCGATTCTTCATCCATCAAATGCTTTAAATGCTTAGGAAGAGGTCACATAGCATCAAACTGCCCAAATAAAAAAACCATGATTGCAAGAGGCAAAGATGTTTATGAAACCGCTTCCTCATCATATTCTTCCCCTTCACAATCCTCTTCAAATTCTTCTTCAAGTGAGCAAGAGAGTGATTGTGAATTGCCTCCCCTTAAAGGAGATCTTCTCATGGTAAGAAGACTCCTAGGAGTCAAAGTAAAGGAGCATGATGATTCTCAAAGAGAAAATATTTTTCATACAAGATGTTTAATTAATGAAAATATTTGCTCTTTGATCATTGATGGAGGTAGTTGTACAAATGTGGCTAGCTCTAGATTAGTCAATAAACTTGATATGAAAACAACTCTCCATCCTAAGCCATACAAATTGCAATGGCTTAATGAAAAAGAAGAACTCTTGGTTGACAAACAAGTCTTGGTTTCTTTTAGCATCGGTAAATATCATGATGAAATTTTATGTGATGTTGTGCCTATGGAGGCCGGCCACCTATTGTTGGGTAGGCCATGGCAATTTGATCGTATGGTCATACATGATGGTAGAACCAATACCTTCACTTTTATGCATAAAAAGCATAAAGTGACTCTTTTGCCTCTTAGTCCCAAAGAAGTTTGTCATGATCAACTTGCTTTGAAACAAAAAAAGGAACAAGAGCAAAAGGAGGAAAAGGGGAAACCTATCTTGAATGTCCATAAATCAAGTAAAAAGGGTTCAATTCCTACGGTTGAAAGTTTATTTCTTAGAGAGCATGTGGTTAGGAAAGCCTTGTTGGCAAGACAACCTTTATACCTTCTTTATTGTAATGATTTGTGTTTGTCTTCCTCTCAAGAGGCTTTGCCTAGTGCTTTGGATTGTCTATTGCATGAATTTAATGATGTGTTTCCAACGGATATTCCTCATAGCCTACCTCCCTTGAGAGGCATTGAGCACCAAATTGATTTAATTCCCGGTGCTTCTTTGCCTAATAGGCCTCCTTATAGGAGTAACCCGGAACAAACAAAAGAAATAGAAAGACAAGTTCAAAAGCTTTTGACTAGTGATTGGGTTTGGGTTCACCTTCGGAAGGAAAGGTTCCCTTCCCAAAGAAAATCCAAACTCCAACCTAGGGGTGATGGTCCTTTTCAAGTCTTGGAGTGCTACAATGACAATGCATACAAGATAGACTTGCCCGGTGAGTACAATGTAAGTACCACATTCAATGTTAGTGATCTTTCCCCCTTTGATGTAGGTGAGCATGGAGACCTTGGAGAGCACTCTCATGAAGATTCAAATTCGGGGTCGAATTCTCTCCAAGGGGGAGGGAATAATAAGGACATGAAGATTCAAGATTTGGCACTAGGACCAATAACAAGAGGGAAAGCAAAGAAGATTAAGGAGCAATTAGAGAATCAAATGGCTTATTTGCTTGATGATAACAAGAGTTCTAAGATTGTTCCTTGTCTTATAAATCTATTAGTAATTGAGATTGTTTAGATTTTCTTTAATTGTAAAAGACTATGCTTTAAGTTTGTAACTTGGGTTTAAATATGTAGACATGTGTTAAACTCTTTGGGCCATGTTTTGGGCTTGTATGTGGGCTTTGTTTTGCTTGTGTAGCCATGGCCAAACCCTACCTATATAAGGCTTGGGTGTGCTTCTTGTAGGGGACTTTTGAACATTTTTATGAAATTGTGAGTTTAGAGCAAATGCTCCTCTTTGTTCTTCATTGAACCTATCATGGATCTTATCAAGGCTTAATTGCTCTTGTGGCGATCTACACTGAGGATTATCATTCTTCCATGAAGAATGTGGCTTCTCTTCATTCTTGAATCATCTCTCATCTTTCCACATTTGTGAGTTCTTTCCCTTTTCTTGCATTTTGTGTTTGGAAAAATTATGATGTTTGGAATGATTCTGGGATTTTTAGTGAATTTACATGTGTAGTTCACATCACAAAACATAACAGATAACGGCCTAAGGCCCATAAAACAAAAATACATCTAAACATAAGAAAATGTTACAAAACAGGAGGAACAAATAACACTGACACCCCTCCAAGCTGAGGAGTGGATATTTAAAACTCTCAGCTTGGATAACAGATTTCGGAAAGGACTAACATCTAAGGTTTGGTGAAAATATCTGCTATTTGGTCAGAGGAAGAGATGGGCAGCAAATGAAGTAACTTTGATTGTAGCTTCTCGCGAACAATATTACAGTCGATCTCGATATACTTGGTTTTTTCGTGAGATGTTGGATTTGCGGTAATATATCTAGTAAGAGGAAGAGATGGGCAGCAGATGAAAAAAAACTTTGATTGTAGCTTCTCGCGAACAATATAGCAGTCGATCTCGATATGCTTGGTTCTTTCGTGAGATGTTGGATTTGCGGTAATATATCTAGCAGATTGTTTGTCGCAGTAAAGAGCAGCTGGTTGGGTAAAAGGGATTTCAATTCTTCCAAAAGAAATGTTTGCCGTTAAGTTTCCCTAACAGTGGTAGCCAAGCCTGTATTCAGCTTCGGAGGATGACTGAGAAACTGTCATTTGCTTCTTGGATTTCCAGGAAACCAAAAAAAATTATAAAACAGGAGGAACAAATAACACTAACACAAGTGGTGCTCTATTTAATCCCCTTATTTCTACTATAAAGATGACTATCACTGTGACTTAAATTTGAATGCTTTCAAAGTTAAGGTTTACATTGAGAAGAAAGAGTGATGAGTTAGTTAAGGTTCCACCATGAAATCTATAATTATGCATTTCTTTGCATCTCAAAATCTGAGATTTATCTCAAACTAGCACATATTTGAAATTTTTTCCTTTGAAAGCAGCTTGATGAAATATGACATTGGTTGTGAGCTTGATTTCTTCCTTGAGAATTGAAGTTTCCTCTGTTTTTCAGTGTTAGGAGCTGCTTTTCTTAACCGGCCCTGGCTTGCATCTGAAAACTACTTAAAAGCTTGTTCTCTCACTATACTACAAAACTTGTTAACATCCTGCCAGTTTATTAAAATAAAAGCCTTAAAAATAATATTGAAAACATGAAAAATAAACTTGTTAGTAAGTTTATGGATCTATAAACATTTGACACCATTTAGTTGAATAATGGTGTGTCTATATATATATATACATATTAAAATTACTTGCTCGTATAATTCTTCACTCTTGTTTGATTAATCTCTATGCAGAATTACAGTAACAATCCATGTCAGAATCTACTATATTATATAATATAAAGTTTTTTCACGTATATGTCATGTGTCAAAACCACACGCATTTTTTTTTGGCATAATTTTATTTATTTATATATATATATTTTATTATTATTATAATTATCATTATTAATATCAATATTATTACAAAATCTCATTTAATAAATGTTATCAAAAACATAATTATCTTCTCTTAAATGACTTGCCGATTTTGAATTAATGTAATCGATCAACATTTAATATTTTTTCATCATATAAATTTGTCAATTTTTAATTAGACATTCACTATCAATTATATAATTCATAATAAATTTGAATTCAAATTTCAAAGTTGAATTTAAATAAAATCAAATTAAAATTAACTAAAACATTATACTAAAAATATCACTTAATCTATAATTACTAAAAAAACACTTGGATGCCAATCTATAATTACTAACATATTCATTCAGCAAAAAAAATATATTAACATATTTATGAAACAAAAATGAATACCTATGTCACTATTGTTATTTTTTATTTTCTCCTTTTAAAATAGTCAATTGCTACCATTTTCTTTCATTTTTGTTGTTTTTCATTCAATTTTGAAGTAGGAATAAATACAACAACACAAATTCGGCCATAAGCTTTTAATTTTTTTCATTCTCTTTTGAATGTTTTCCATATTTTGTCTAATATTTAACAATAAAAGTTTGTTTGTCGACATAAATCTGGCCATTTAATTTTTATTATTAATTCCTACTATAAATTTACTTTAAAATCATATACTACTAGCGTATTTGACCCGTGCAATGCACGAGTAAAATTTAGGGTTATCAAGCCATGTTTTGTGCACGACATAGCCAATAAATTTCTAAAAGAAATAGGAATATATATATATATATATATATATATATATATATATATATATATATCTGTGTGTGTGTATGTGTGTGTGTGTGTGTCATGAGATATAAGTATTATCTTATATTTAAAATTAACTGCATTAATTGGCAAAGTCAAACTCTAATAGAAAATAATACTTGATCTCCTTATGATATACTTTTATTTAATTATTAATAGTTTTTATATAGATATAATGTGATTTCATGTACGCTATTCATTTATATGTAAAAATATTTGATCTAATTAATTTATTTTAAAATGTTAATTAGCGTGTGATGTACACACCTACATCTAAATATTAATATGCGTAACACCTTCATAAAATTATTTAATTTTTCTGAAAGATATATTGATCTCTCCTAATTTATATATTAATTAGTTTTTTTAGATAGTTTCAATCACTATGGGAAGTCAATATTCACCAAAAGAAATATTCACTAATAGTTAAAGTTTATTCAACTCATTGGAAAAGTCCAACTCTAATAGGAAATAAGAATAAGAATTAAAATTAAAATATAACCCCTATAAAAGTCCTTAAACAATATATCTATAGCATAATGGCTTGTGCTTCACACAAGATATATTAAAAGAAATGCAAATTTTATGAAAACGTATTCATATTAATTAGTAAACTCTATTAAAATATTTATCTATGGTAATTTATATGTGAATGCTCTTTCATGAAAAATATTATAGCTCCTTATGAAATATATCTTCACCAATAACTTAATAGTAAAATAGTATTATATTGATTATAGCAATATATATATATATATATATATATATATATATATATATATATATTACAAGTCTATTTTCAAATGTCCAATTTCCTTATAATATTTTGATAGAGATATTAATATGTCTTCAAATAAAATGTTTTTTCCTGCATGATATATATATATTACAAGTCTATTTTCAAATGTCCAATTTCCTTATAATATTTTGATAGAGATATTAATATGTCTTCATATAAAATGTTTTTTCCTGCATGATATATATATATATATATACAAGTCTATTTTCAAATGTCCAATTTCCTTATAATATTATGATAGAGATATTAATATGTCTTCATGTAAAATGTTTATTCCTGCACGATAATTTTTTCTCAGATAAGCATTTTTTATATGTTCTCTTAGAATACGTGTTTTATTTATATTTCTACAATGTAGTATGTAGGATTTATGCAACCCACATGGGATATGTATACACGAGTTATGTCTAAAATCATCAAAAATAAGAATATTTTAAATATATTATATTACATAAAATTTTAAAATTAAATTTCTATTATATTATGAATAGTAACTCTTAGTAGTAATGCTTAAATGATAATTATATTTTGAATGGTAATCCTTAATTTATATTATCTATTTTTTTAAAATAAAATTTATTTAATATATTAGATTCCAAAATTATATTTTTAAAATTTGAAATAAATTATCTTTGATTGAAATTCTAAATGCAACTTTAAACATTTGAAATTTGAAATAAATAATATTGAATAACAAATTGAAATACATTTTTAAATTTCTATTCATTAATACTTATAGTTTGAATAACAACAATGCTATTTGGTATGATACAAAGAAAGTTGCAAATGATATAAGGACCAACGAGAGCCTAAGTGACCATAAAGGTTGGGTTGAAATTCAATAAGTGATTGGATAAGAATTTTTAGAAACCGTTTTTGTGCGTATACGAAAAACTTTTCTCGTACTATTAAGTATTTTCTTGTTAATAATAATCTATAATTTAAAATAACTATAATTTGATATATACCTAAAAATCAAAATGTGTTCCTTTAAAATTATTGTGAATGATTTATTTATTGACACGTGGCAAAAAAAATCATATGTAGTAGTCAAAATAAATAATATCTGAGATTTTACCATTTAAAATGTAGAAATGTTTTAGGCGGGAAAACAAAACCTCTCTCTCTCTCTCTCTCTATATATATATATATATATGTGACATATAATAATAAAACAGATAATGGATAGAAAATATAATATATTTTGAAATAAATTAGCTTTAATTTTAACACAAAATTAAGTTTTCTAGATTTAAAATTTGAAATATATTATATTGAATAAAATTATATTTTAAATATAATATATAATATAATATATTTTAAAATTAATTTTTAAATATTTTTATATTTTAAATAAATTATAATTAGTTAAAACTCTTTATAAAATTTTATAGATTTAATTTCTAATAATTTTTTAGATATGAAACTTGAAATAAAATATACAAATCATATGGCATAAAATTTTGAAATTAAATTTGATTTTTTTTTTAAATGATGATTATATTTTGAATACTAATCTCCAATTTATATTCATTATATTCTGAAAATTAAAATTAAAAAATTTGAAATAAGTTAGCTTTAATTGAAATTCTAATTTCTTATTTCTAGATTTGAAATCTGAAATAAATAATATTCAAGAAAAAATCGAAATTAAATTTCAAATTTCTATAAATTGATATTTATATTTTGAATAATGGTGTATAATTTAATTTAATTAATTTGAAATATTTCTGAAATCAAAATGTGTTCATTTATAATTATTGCGAATGATTTAGATGGTGACGCGTGACATGAAAGACATTATATATAGTAGATAAATAAATAACACCTGCAATTTTAAAATTTAAAGCGTAGGAATGATTTATCTAGGAAAAGAAATTTTTTTATATAGATAATAAATAGATAGAATAAAATTAGATAGATATTTTAAAAATTAATATTTTAAAATTTATATAATATAATAGATAATAGATTTCAAAATTAGATTTTTAAAATAAAAAACTTGAAATAAATTACCATTAATTAAAACAATAAATTAAGCTCTCTATTTGAAATTTGAAAACTAATAGATAATAGATTTGCTACTATATTTTTGGCTAGACTATTTATTATTTAAATTAGAAACTCAATTATGCTCTTTTTTCTACTTTCTTTTAAAAACATTTTTAACTACTTATTTTTTTACGTGACTCGATAACTGAAATCTCAACAATACGTCGCAGGGGTTAATACACTAATTCAATTCTATTAAGAAAGAAAGTTCAATATTTGAATTATAACTATAGCATATTGATTGGTGAGGAGGGAAACAGATGATGAAGAGAAAAGTCAACAAACATTACTCATACCATGCATCGGTTGTTGCTAAGCATCCTTATCACCAATAATCACCGATTAGAGCAATATATTCTACATGTGTAAATTTGACACAGAAAATATCCCCACAATTCCTTCCTGCAGAAAATATATGAGGCTTCCAAAGATGAGGCCAGCGCATGATATATATATATATATATATATATATATATATATATATATATAGAGAGAGAGAGAGAGAGAGAGAGAGAGAGAGGAAAGAACTTTGATATCAGGTTGTTATATCAACTTTGATAGAAATATCTGTGAAAAGCTAATGCGCTTATCTTGGTTTTAAAAACATCATTTTTGAAATTAGTTAGTGAAAAAAAAAAAATCTATCCAAACTGAAATTAGTTATTAGCAAATAAATATGAACGCGGGAACTATCCAAAAAAAATATATCAAAACCCCAGTTCCAACAATTACTAACACTATATAAGGAATTAAGAAGAAACACATTGGCCTCCCAAACTCTTGTTCCGTTCCATTCCTTGTTACCCTAAGACTGAGAATGACGCTAAAAGGCAAAGCAATCGCATATCATAGTTTCCCTTCTTGCTCATCTTCTTCAATGAACAGTAACATGAACCCTTCTCCGCTTTCTATCGCTAACGATACTTCATATCGTAAGATCACCACGTTAGATCAAGTGATCGATTTATTACCACCTGGTTATAAGTTTCTACCAACTGATGCTGAGTTGATCAAGTATTACTTGCAAGCTAAGATTGCCGATCATCCTATTATTCATGGCCGCATCTTTGACGTTGATGTTTACGAACATCCTCCCGAATATCTTAACGGTATATATTCCATTAATTTTAATCTAACAGTAGTTAAATGTTCTCATTTCTCACAATAACCTATGGTTTTCACTTGAGTCGTCCCCCTTTCTTTGTCTCTCTCCATATATACTTTTTCTTTCTCTTTTTTTAATTAAAGTTCTTTTTCTTTCTCTAGCTTTGAAAATATTAGTTTGTTATTATGATAATTATTAAAGTTATATATACACACGTATGCGTCATACTTATTAATGTTATATATAGTTGTTCAAAAGTATAATTATTCTAATTGTTTAATTTTTTTTATTGTACTTTAAACAGCTATGTATAAACGTGAAGGAGAGCAACATACATACTTTTTCACCCAAAGAAAAAGGAAATACGCAAATGGAAAGCGTCCTGATCGTGCTGTTAGAGACTTTGGTTTCTGGAAGGCTTCGGGAAAAGATCATCCGATAAAAAGTGATGACACTACAATTGGATATAAAAAATCTTTGGTATTTCATAGAGGAAAACCTAAAAGTGCGGTGAAAACTAATTGGCTTATGCAAGAGTTCACCATAAATGAGATGAATCTTGCGAGTTCAAGTACAACTCCTCCTTTCAAGGTAAATTATTCTTGACACTTAATTTATAATTGATGATGTATGACGGTTAAAGTTTCTTATGATCAGTGATTTAATTAAGTTAATAAGACATGATCATAATAATTATTCTACATATAAATCATATTATTTTAGGAAAAATTAGGAAAAAAAGGTATGAGTAAAAAAAAAAGAAAATTTAATTTTCTCCTTGAAATCAACAAAATTTAAATAAATATACGACATTTAAATAAAATATAGGGTCATGTGGAATGTTTAATATTTTGTATGATTTTTTAACCAAATATTAAATATTTTGATTTCAACCAATTAGACATAATGAAATCAATGATGAAAATTGTATACAAGTTTTTGTATCAAACTTTATATAGTAAGTGCGGCTTTTATATGTGTATCCTTGTAATTTTAAATAACATTATTTGTGAATAAATTATCACTATCTCACATATTTGTGTTATATATTTCAGCTGGATAATTGGGTTCTTTGCAAGATTTATGAGAACAAGCGTGAAGAGGCAAGTCAAGTTGCTATAAAAGTGAAGGAATGTCAAAACAAAAATCAAGAAGCTGAACAAATGAGGACATTGCATAATCTATTAGGGAAAGAGGACTTTGGTGAAGATGATATGAATCCGAACGTTGATGCAGAAATCTTAGATTTAATGAACGAATTACTTCCCAACGAATTTTCACCAAATGAGCCGGAAGATGATATGAATCCGAACGTTGATCTAGAAATCTTAGATTTAATGAAAGAATTATTTCCCAACGAATTTCCACCAAATGAGCCACTTCCTTGATCCATCCTCACAAAATGGTATTATGTTGCACCAAAAGGCCACTACTTATTGTTACTTTTTCTCTGCATGCTTGAATGCTACTTCAATCAATTTTTGTAACTTCAATGAATCTCTAGCGGAGTATGACAGCTTATTATTTTTCTCTGTATCTTTGTTATTGTGGAAGTTACAATTGAGTTTCTTCTACAAATATGGAACATGTTACATGTGTCAGATCATATTTGGTGCTATGGGGTTTTATGTTGTTGTGCCCTTAGTACAATTAGTCCATGTATGTGAATGGCCCTATGTGTATTTCATCACTACAACAGTAGTTGTGGAAAGTTTATAGTGTTGGACAATTATACATAAGGAGATTCTTATGCTGAATTTTGCTTTAGTTCTTAGCATGCTTTGTTATTTTAATATTCTGTGTACCCTGCTTTTTTGGGGCTGTTTTGCTTGTGTTGGTACCTTAGCACATTGCTTAAGGTTAGACTTCCATTCGTTCTCAATAAAATCATTTTGGCCTTTCGGAAAAAAGAAAAAAAAAACTTCAACCTTATTCATATTCAACAACTTGATGACTGAATTTATGTCAATTTTATACCGTGAACACTCAATTTTCTTTTTCCTGAGGTGTGATGGTCTCTCTTTAATTTTGAAGGGCAACAATGCATTTTAATATGCCTCAGATTGTTTTGAACTTTCATCCCATTTGGAAGCTGAGGTGGAACATTATGCAAAAATTTACAGTAAACTTCAATATATTGCAAGCTTCTAGGTTTGGAAATTGGAAATTGGAGGCACTGATGTTAATCTGTATAGTTGAAGCCATGGGAACCTGATTTTCAATTATTGCAAAGTTGAATTTCTTGTTGTTAGGGATGCTCCACCACTCTGCTAATCTTTTTAAAAACTTTCTATTTTTTTTTAATAATTAAAGTAGAAACAATTGCCCAAGCCATTATTCACTTACAAGCAACACGTTTTTGTTGTCAGGATTTTGGGTAAAAATGTCTTCAAATTTGAACAAGATGCATCAAATTTCCCAAAGCACGAATAAATAGCATGATAAAGAGATTAAGGAAAGCATATTAGAATTCCTTTTAACATGGTAGAGCTATAAACCCACAAAAACACATTTGAAACAATTACATATTTTAAGAATACAATCAGCAATGCAAGTATTGGAATCATATTTGTATCAAGACATGGCATGCACTACTATCAAGTTTACACATATTTCATCATCCAAATTCGAGCCCAATACTTTTAAGGCAAAGACAGATGATAAATTGGGATTTATAATAGAATAACTAAAATATTTACAGCCTCAAAAAGTTCATTTAATGCTCTAATTACACCACCAAATCATAAAAAAGGATAAGCTAATATGCAAAGACAAGCTAATCATCCCATGATAACTTCAATGCCTTCTACTAGTAAGAAGCTCAACAAGAACAATATCGAAATCAGAATATCACCCTTGTAAGTTGCTTTTAGTGCCTGACTTAATTTTTTAGGAGGAATATATCCTAATGTTCCTATTGAATCTTTTGTAACATGAGTATCATAGGGTTGAACTTGAAGTAGCCTTGACAGACCAAAACCTGCCAATTAAGGTTCAAATTTATCATCCAATCACCATAGTCCATCATGCAGCCAATGAATCAAGTTGCAAGTGTTACTGGCTGCTGATAGGAATGGCACTTAAAAAGAGAAGGAACTTGTCATTACCCCACCACCAAAAAATTCATATTCATTCAAGTGATAAGTATGCATCTTTGTGTCATTAATCTCAGTATAGTTTCCAAAAATCCTATATAAGTTCCATTAAGTAAAAGACCATCCATATGAGTATTTATAAGTGAGTAAAGTGACTCCAAGCCACGTCAGCATACTGACGGTTATGGTGGTCACAGCCTAGCTAGAATACATGGTCAAGATTCAATGTATCTGAGCTTTTATATAAGCTTGTAATAATTCATAATCATGTAATGAACTTCATTTTTATCATTACAGTTTTCTATCTCCTTCAATGTTTCTCTATTCTCTCCACTCTTCAACTTCATTCATGGTATCAAAGAGCTTCATTTTTCCCTGGATGGGTCAATTCTCGCTTCGATCATGGCTTCACCATCTCCAAATTCAGATCCGCCGTGTTTCAGAATTTTGTCGCCTCGTAATCCCTTCGCTTATCTCAATTGTCCTGCTCCTCCTAATACTGCCCCACCTGCATTCAATCTTACAATCTTCATCAAATTAGATGACAATAGCTTTCTGTTGTCAATCTAACAAGTTAAAGGTGTGATAACGGCTCACAAATTGCTCAGAATTGTGGTCAATCCTGTAATTCCACTGCATTGACGGAGACAGATCGCGAACTAGGAGTTGAGTTTGATCCCTATAGTACAAGATCAATTTGCATTTATATGGCTGCTTTCTACTCTTTTCGAATCAGTTCTTCCCAGAGTGATTGGTTTCAAGCATGCTTACCAAGTGTGGGATAAACTACGCAAGCATTTCTACTCACGCCTTAAAGCAAATCTGCGTCAATTACGATCTGAGTTCAAGAACACCAAAAAAGGCAATCGCACCATGTCCGTGTATCTACTTTGCATCAAGACTATCTCTGATTCGCTTCTTGCAATTGGTGATTCAGTTTCTGAACAAGATCAATTTGAGAAGAGGATAACCCTTTCATAACGATTATTTATGACTCTCCTGATCCGCCCTCACTTACTGACATTGAAACATTGCTTCTAGTGCAAGAGGCACAATTGGAAAAGTTTCCCCAAGAGCTACCTTCTCAGAATCGCATTATGAATGTTGCTCATCCTCCACAAATCTGCCAAACCATCATATTCTGGTTCTGATGACTCTTCTAATGGCAATTCACAAGTCAACTTCCGTGTTAGAGAACGAGGAGGCCGTGGCAGAGGATATTGCAATGTCGAAATGCACCAACTTTCCAGTTGTGTAACAAATACGGGCATGGTTTGTTTAGATTCAACCGATGTTCTCTCAACCAAATCAAACTTCTGGTTCCTACACACAACATTTTACCTCCTCAACACCTCAATAAGTCCCACCAAGTGTCAATTTGGCAACTCAGCAACCACAATTCACAGCACAAACTGCAAGACTATCAAGTTTCCAAGAGGTTTTGATTATGATATTTGGTATCCTAATTCCGGAGCGTCGACTCATCACATCACACTCGATTCTGGCAATCTCAGCCACAATTCCAACTATGCATCAATTAATCCTCCCTTTCATCCACCTATACCCCTCAAATTGCTTAATTTACTGCATGTCTGTAATTCTGTGTCTTCTCCAGTTGTACAAACATACTTCAGCTTTCCACTAAGGTCGCCGCTTATCCACACCCCCTTGTTTTCTAACCACACCTTACACAGGTTTTAAACAAGCAAAACGACCAAATTACCCTGGTCCCATTTTTAATTTTCAAAACCCACCCAATCTCATTCTTCTCTCACGATCCGCGTTTTCACGTTTTCATGATTAAGCAATTTCACAATTGACGAGGCTTTCCCAAGTTTCAGAATACTAAAAAATAATGCACTTGCAAAATCATACATACAGACTTCCCGTAAATAAAAACCAAGAAAATAAAAAATAATTATTTTTTGCACCATAAAGAAAAACGGATGGAAGAATCGAAGATTCAAGCAAGGAAGTTAACGATGCATCATCAAATTAGTCGTTTAAGCTGAACACTCACTTAGAGAGCAGAAATAAAATTTCGTGAACTCGATTGAGGATGGTATACTTGAACTAAATTCACGTACCATTGCGTGAATTGAAATCACGTCCAAAAAGTTAGTTTTTCACTTATGTGATTTGAGATCACGTAGCATAAAAAAATAGTTTTTACGTACGTGAATTTAACTCACATAAGGGTACGTGATTTTAGATCACGTAGCGCTCAAAAAATTGGTTTTTACCTACGTGATTTGAGATCACGTAGCACCAAAAAAAATTGGTTTTTCCTTAAGTGATTTGAGATCACGTAGCACCCAAAAAATTGGTTTTTCCTTACATGATTTAAGATTTAAAATCATGTAAGAGTACTTGATTTGAGATTACGTATCATCCAAAAAATTGGTTTTCACCTACGTGAACTCAAATCACATACTCTTACGTGATTTTAAATCACGTATACCATCATCGATGAGAAAAAAAAAGAAGCCAGAAACCACGTTCAACTCTGGGTTGTTTCCTCAAGATTATTTATTTTATGTTTAATAAGTATTTTTCTATTTTAAAACTCAACTGCTTCGAGCGATCATGGTGAATATTTAGAAAAAGGCATAAACGATCGACGCGAGAATCTGAAATCTGAGTTTGTCAAAAAAAAAAAAGGTTCTGAAATCTGAGAAGGAGGCATTTTCGTGTGAAGGGCATTTTTGGTATTTTGAATTATTATAATGTGTCAGGGGGTGTGGTTAGCAAACTAGGGGGTGTGGTTAGGGCCACCCTTCCACTAATTGTGATGTTCATAGTGTAATACCTTGTCCAACTTGTACTATAGGCTTGGCAATGTGCATCCACATGCTGTTAGACCAATCTTTCAAATAAAACTTCTCCGTTCAATTTCTATCAGTATTTGAAATAACAAAAAATAATAATAATAATAATCCAAGTTAAATTTCTTCCACGAGCATACCATACCAGCATGGACTTCAATATATACATCTTCATAATAATTTAGGGCTTTTCCCGTTGATGACAACAACACCATCCTCCTTTGCTGAATCCAAAATTTTAGGTCATCAATCCCAGCCCAGTGCTCCTTGTGAGCAAACAAATCTAAATTTTGAACTACTGAAACTCAGGAACCGACCTACCGATAAATTTGCTGAAACGGTAGTTGTGCGTAAATTAATTAGCGTAATGCTTAACATCACCGGAAAATACCTCGTGAAATATCACGAAGCGTGTATATCTCTATTTCTACCTCGATAATTATTATCATAATATTTATTACATTTCATTGTTGATAACAAATATATTTTAAATTAGTCTTTTAAAATTTTTCCTTCACAGTTACATACTAGTGCTTAACGTTGCCAGAAAATATCTCGTGAAATATCACGAAGCATGTATATCTCTATTTCTACCTTGATTTTGAGTAAATAGGTCCCGATAAAAATTACGAAAACTAATTTAATCCTTAAAAGATAAAAATACTTATTTAGAAATTACAAATCTCAAATATGGGTCAAATTAGTTTTTTTGGATAAATTTTTAAGGATATTTTAGTCCCTATCAGGGATATTTTAGCCCCTATCAGAGACTAAGTTGACCCACCTTTAATATTCTTAAGGATGAAATTGATATTTTTTATTTTTTAAGGACTAAATTAGTCTCTGTAATTTTTATGAGTGACCAATTTAGGTATTTACTTTTTACAAAACAGTAACCGCATATTTTTTCTTTCTTTTAAAGTTACATTTGTGACCGTGGCGATCATTTTCTGTTCCGATGAATAGCATTGCTGAATTAATTATATGGAAATTAAATGACCGCTTAAATTAACGAGTCTTATTAACGAGTGCCCTAAGGTCAATGGGTAAGAATCCATAAAAGGAAAGTTTATCTTGAGAATATAAGTTAAACATTTTTTGATATACTCCCTCCTTCCAAAATTATAAGAGTTTTTGGCAAAATCTCTCGCACCAAGAAATGTAATTAATGTAGTTAAGAATAATAAATTTGTCTATAATTTTTATTATTTTACCTAAATTACCCTTGAATTTAATGGAAAGATAAATTACATTATACTTCATTTAACTTATTGATTAAAACAAAAGCAAATTAGTCCAAATAAGAGCAGGAAAATAATAAGTAATGCTACAGACAAACTTTAAAAGAGCCTTATAAAATAGGACAAATAAATGAGCCAAAAAACTCTTATAATTTGGGACAGAGGGAGTAATAAATACATCATTTTTTTATATAAATTTACCTCTTTTAATTTCTTAATCATGAGGACACTCGATACCATTTTCTTAAATTAATTGATTTCCCAAATTTTAAACTTGAAAAATAAAAAAGAAAATGCATTATAACAATGATAGCACCACGTGTATACATGTATCTGTAAAGCTAGCAATCTTTTCGGCTTTTCTTGTTCTATCCGAAAAAACAACAAACAAAAACAAATTTTTAAAACTATAGTATTTATACTAAGTATACACCATTAGTTGAAAATTTGGCCGCGAGAATACTGACGGACTAAGATTTGTTTAAAACTTTTTATAACCGCGAAAAATTCAAAACCCCATTTCCATTATTTAATACCACTATATAAGGAATTAAGCAGATCTAGAAGAAACACATTGGCCTCCCAAACTCTCAGTTTCGTTCAATTCCTTGTTACGTTCTTTACCCTAACACTGAGAATGACACTAAAAGGCAAAGCAATCGCACATCACAATTTCCCTTCTTGCTCATCTTCTTCAATGAACAACAACATGAACCCTTCTCCGCTTTCTATTGCTAACGGAACTTCACATAGTGAGATCATCACGTTAGATCAAGTGATCGACTTGTTACCACCTGGTTACAAGTTTCTACCAACTGATGTTGAGTTGATCAAGTATTACTTGCAAGCTAAGATTGCCGATCATCCTATTATTCATGGCCGCATCTACGATGTTGATGTTTACGAATATCGTCTGAAGATCTTAACGGTATATCTCATTAATGATGTAATCGACCCGTTAATTTTAATCAAATAGTTGTAGTTAAATGTTTTCATTTCTCACAATAATTAACTGTTTTCATTTGAGTTGTCGCCCTTTCATTGTCTCACTCTATATATAATTTTTCTTTCTCTTTTTTTTTAATTAAAGTTCGTTTTCTTTCTCTAGCTAGCTTTGAAAATATTAGTCTGTTAATATGATAATTATTAAAGTTATAAATCAAACGCATGTATCATACTATTCATAAAAAAAAGTATGTATCATACTTATTAATATTATATATAGTTGTTCAAAGTATAATTATTCTAATTGTTTTTTATTGTATTTTAAACAGATATTTATAAACGTGAAGGGGAGCAACATACATACTTTTTCACACAAAGAAAAAGGAAATACGCAAATGGAAAGCGTCTTGATCGTGCTGTTAGAGACTTTGGTTTCTGGAAGGCTTCGGGAAAAGATCATCCGATAAAAAGTGATGACACTACAATTGGATATAAAAAATCTTTGGTATTTCATAGAGGAAAACCTAAAGGTGCGGTGAAAACTAATTGGCTTATGCAAGAGTTCACCATAAATGAGATGAATCTTGCGAGTTCAAGTACAACTCCTCCATTCAAGGTAAAATTCTTGACACATAATTTAAAATTGATGATGTATGACGGTTAAAGATTCATATGATCAGTGATTTAACTAAGTTAGTAAGACATGATCATAATAATTATTCTACATATAAAACATATATATTTTATGAAAAATTACGAAAAAAAAGGTATGAGTAAAAAAAGAAAATTTAATTTTCTCCTTGAAATCAACAAAATTTAAATAAATATACGTCATTTAAATAAAATATAGGGTAATGTGAAATGTTTAATATTTTGTATAGTTTTTTTTAACCAAATATTAAATATTTTGTTTTCAACCAATTAGACATAGTGAAATCAATGATGAAAATTGTATACATGTTTTTGTATCAAACTTTATATAGTAAGTGCGGCTTTTGTATGTTTATCCTTGCAATTTTAAATAACATTATCTGTGAATAAATTATCACTATCTCACATATTTGTGTTATAAGTTTCAGCTAGATAATTGGGTTCTTTGCAAGATTTATGAGAACAAGTGTGAAGAGGCAAGTCAAGTTGCTAAAAAAGTAAAGGAATGTCAAAACAAAAATCAAGAAGCTGAACAAATGAGGACATTGCATAATCTATTAGGGAAAGAGGACTTTGGTGAAGATGATATGAATCCGAACGTTGATCCAGAAATCTTAGATTTAATGAACGAATTATTTCCCAACGAATTTCCACCAAATGAGCCTGAAGATGATATGAATCCGAACGTTGATCCAGAAATCTTAGATTTAATGAACGAATTATTTCCCAACAAATTTCCACCAAATGAGCCTAAAGATGATATGAATCCTAACGTTGATCCAGAAATCTTAGATTTAATTAAGGAATTATTTCCCAACGAATTTCTACCAAATGAGCCACTTCCTTGATCCAACCTCACTAAATGGTATTATGTTGCACCAAAAGGCCACTACTGATTGTTACTTTTTCTCTGTATGCTTGAATGCTACTACAATCAATTTTTGTAACTTCAATGAATCTCTAGTGAAGTATGACAGCTTATTATTTTTCTCTGTATCTTTGTTATTGTGTAAGTTACAATTGAGTTTCTTCTACAACTATCGAACATGTTACATGTGTTGGATCAGATTTGGTGCTATGGGGTTTTATGTTGTTGTGCCCTCAGTACAATTAGTCCATGTATGTGAATGGCCCTATGTGTATTTCATCACTACAACAGTAGTTGTGGAAAGTTTATAGTGTTGGACAATTATACATAAGGAGATTCTTATGCTGAATTTTGCTTTAGTTCTTAGCATGCTTTGTTATTTTAATATTTTGTGTACCCAGCTTTTTTGGGGCTATTTTGCTTGTGTTGGTACCTTAGCACATTGCTTAAGGTTAGACTTCCTTTCGTTCTCAATAAAATCATTTTGGCCTTTTGAAAGAAACTTCAACCTTATTCATATTCAACAACTTGATGACTAAATTTATGTCAATTTTATTCCGTGAACACTCAATTTTTTTTTCCTGAGGTGTGATGGTCTCTCTTTAATTTTGAAGGGCAACAATGCATTTTAATATGCATCAGATTGTTTTGAACTTTCGGCCCATTTGGAAATTGACGTGGAACTTTATGCAAAAATTTACAGTATACTTCAATATATTGCAAGCTTCTAGGTTGGGAAATTGGAAATTGGTGGCCCTAATGTTAATCTGTGTAGTTGAAGCCGTGGGAACCTGATTTTCAATTATTGCAAAGTTGAATTTCTTGTCATTAGGGATGCTCCACCACTCTGCTAAGCGGTTTTTTTAATAATTAAAGTAGAAACAATTGCCCAAGCCATTATTCACTTACAAGCAACACGTTTTTGTTGTCAGGATTTTGGGTAAAAATGTCTTCAAAGTTTGAACAAGATGCATCAAATTTCCCAAAGCACGAATAAATAGCATGATAAAGAGATTAAGGAAAGCATATTAGAATTCCTTTTAAAATGGTAGAGCTATAAACCCACAAAAACACATTTGAAACAATTACATATTTTAAGAATACAACTGCAATGCAAGTATTGGAATCATATTTGTATCAGTACATGGCATGCACTACTACTGTTTACACATATTTCATCATCCAAATTCGAGCCCAATACTTTTAAGACAAAGACAGATGATAAATTGGGATTTATAATAGAATAACTAAAATATTTACAGCCTCAAAAAGTTCATTTAATGCTCTAATTACACCGCCAAATTATAAAAAAGGATAAGCTAATATGCAGCACAAGCTAATCTGTCCCATGATAACTTCAACTAGCCTTCTACTAGTAAGAAGCTCAACAAGAACAATATCGAAACTGTAAATATCACCCTTGTAAGTTGCTTTTAGTGCCTGACTTAATTTTTTAGGAGGAATATATTCTAATGTTCCTATTGAATCTTTTGTAACATGAGTATCATAGGGTTGAACTTGAAGTAGCCTTGACAGACCAAAACCTGCCAATTAAGGTTCAAATTTATCATCCAATCACCATAGTCCATCATGCAGCCAATGAATCAAGTTGCAAGTGTTACTGGCTACTGATAGGAATGGCACTTAAAAAGAGAAGGAACTTGTCATTACCCTACCACCAAAAAATTCTTATTCATTCAAGTGATAAGTATGCATCTTTGTGTCATTAATCTCAGTATAGTTTCCAAAAATCCTCTATAAGTTCCATTAAGTAAAAGACCATCCATATGAGTATTTATAAGTGAGTAAAGTGACTCCAAGCCACGTCAGCATACTGACGGTTATGGTGGTCACAGCCTAGCTAGAATACATGGTCAAGATTCAAAGTATCTGAGCTTTTATATAAGCTTGTAATAATTCAGAATCATGTAATGAACTTCATTTTTATCATTACAGTTTTCTATCTCCTTCAATGTTTCTCTGTTCACTCCACTCTTCAACTTCATTCATGGTATCAAAGAGCTTCATTTTTCCCTGGATGGGTCAATTCCTGTTTCTGATCATGGCTTCACCATCTTCGAATTCAGATCCGCGTCGTGTTTCAGGAATTTTGTCGTCTCATAATCCCTTCAGTTATCTGAATTCGGTTCATGCTCCTCCTAATACTGCCCCACCTACATTCAATCTTACAATCTTCATCAAATTAGATGACAATAGCTTTTTGTTGTCAATCTAACAAGTTAAAGGTGTGATCACGGCTCACAAATTGCTCAGAATTGTGGTCAATCTTGTAATTCCACTGAATTGACGGAGGCAGATCGTGAACTAGGAGTTGAGTTTGATCCCTATAGTACAAGATCAATTTGCATTTATATGGCTGCTTTCTACTCTTTTCGAATCAGTTCTTCCCAGAGTGATTGGTTTCAAGCATGCTTATCAAGTGTGGGATAAACTACACAAGCATTTCTACTAACGCCTTAAAGCAAAACTGCGTCAATTACGATCTGAGTTCAAGAACACCAAAAAAGGCAATCGCACCATGTCCGTGTATCTACTTTGCATCAAGACTATCTCTGATTCGCTTCTTGCAATTGGTGATTCAGTTTCTGAACAAGATCAATTTGCGAAGAGGATAACCTTTTCGTAACGATGATTTATGACTCTCCTGGTCTGCCCTCACTTACTGACATTGAAACATTGCTTCTAGTGCAAGAAGCACAATTGGAAAAGTTTCCCCAAGAGCTACCTTCTGCAACTGTTACTATGAATGTTGCTCATACTTCACAAATCTGCCTAACCATCATATTCTAGTTCAGATGACTCTTCTAATGGCAATTCACAAGTCAACTTCCGTGTTAGAGAACGAGGAGGCCGTGGCAGAGGATATTGCAATGCTGGAAACAGACCAACTTTCCAGTTGTGTAACAAATACGGGCATGGTTCTTTTAGATTCAACCGATGTTCTCTCAACCAAATCAAACTTCTGGTTCCTACACACAACATTTTACCTCCTCAACACCTCAATAAGTCCCACCAAGTGTCAATTTGGCAACTCAGCAACCATAATTCACAGGACAAACTGCAAGACTATCAAGTTTCCAAGAGGTTTTGATTATGATATTTGGTATCCTAATTTCGGAGCGTCGACTCATCACATCACACTCGATTCTGGCAATCTCAGCCACAATTCCAACTATGCATCAATTAATCCTCCCTTTCATCCACATATACCCCTCAAATTGCTTATTTTACTGCATGTCTGTAATTCTGTGTCTTCTCCAGTTGTATAAACATACTTCTGCAGTTTCCACTAAGGCTGCCGCTATCCACACCCCCTTGTTTTCTAACCACACCTTCTGTCAGGTTTTAAACAAGCAAAACGACCAAATTATCCCTGGTCCCATTTTTAATTTTCAAAACCCACCCAATCTCATTCTTCTCTCACGATCCGCGTTGTCACGTTTTCATGATTAAGCAATTTCACAATTGACGTAGGCTTTCCCAAGTTTCTACTAATACTAAAAAAATAACAGACTTGCAAAATCATACATACAGACTTCTCAGAAATAAAAACCAAGAAAATAAAAAATAATTATTTTTTGCACCATAAAGAAAAACGGATGGAAGAATCGAAGATTCAAGCAAGGAAGTTATCGATGCATCATCAAATTAGTCGTTTAAGCTGAACACTCACTTAGAGAGCAGAAATAAAATTTCGTGAACTCGATTGAGGATGGTATACGTGAACTAAATTCACGTACCATTGCGTGAATTGAAATCACGTCCAAAAAGTTAGTTTTTCACTTACGTGATTGATCACGTAGCATAAAAAATAGTTTTTACGTACGTGAATTTAACTCACGTATGGGTACGTGATTTTATATCACGTAGCGCTCATTGGTTTTTCCTTACGTGATTTAAGATTTAAAATCACGTAAGAGTACTTGATTTGAGATTACGTATCATCCAAAAAATTGGTTTTCACCTACGTGAACTCAAATCATGTACTCTTACGTGATTTTAAATCACGTATACCATCATCGATGAGAAAAAAAAAAAGCCAGAAACCATGTTCAACTCTGGGTTGTTTCCTCAAGATTATTTATTTTATGTTTAATAAGTATTTTTCTATTTTAAAACTCAACTGCTTCGAGCGATCATGGTGAATATTTAGAAAAAGGCATAAACGATCGACGCGAGAATATGAAATCTGAGTTTGTCAAAAAAAAGGTTCTGAAATCTGAGAAGGAGGCATTTTCGTGTGAAGGGCATTTTTGGTATTTTGAATTGTTATAATGTGTCAGGGCTAGGGGGTGTGGTTAGGGCCACCCTTCCACTAACTGTGATGTTCATAGTGTAATACCTTGTCCAACTTGCACTATAGGCTTTGCAATGTGCATCCACATGCTGTTAGACCAATCTTTCAAATAAAACTTCTCTGTTCAATTTCTATCAGTATTTGAAATAACAAATAATAATAATAATAATAATCCAAGTTAAATTTCTTCCACGAGCATACCATACCAGCATGGACTTCAATATATACATCTTCATAATAATTTAGGGCTTTTCCCATTGATGACAACAACACCATCCTCCTTTGCTGAATCCAAAATTTTAGGTCATCAATCCCATCCCAGTGCTCCTTGTGAGCAAACAAATCTAAATTTTGAACTGCTGAAACTTAGGAACCGACCTACCGATAAATTTGCAGAAACGGTAGTTGTGCGTAAATTAATTAGCGTAATGCTTAACATCACCGGAAAATACCTCGTGAAATATCACGAAGCGTGAATATCTCTATTTCTACCTCGATAATTATTATCATAATATTTATTACATTTCATTGTTGATAACAAATATATTTTAAATTAGTCTTTTAAAATTTGTCCTTCACAGTTACATACTAGTGCTTAACGTCACCAGAAAATATCTCGTGAAATATCACGAAGCATATATATCTCTATTTCTACCTTGATTTTGAGTAAATAGGTCCCGATAAAACTTACGAAAACTAATTTAATCCTTAAAAGATAAAAATACTAATTTAGAAATTACAAATCTTAAATATGGGTCAAATTAGTTTTTTTTAGATAAATTTTTAAGGATATTTTAGTCCCTATCAGGGATATTTTAGCCCCTATCAGAGACTAAGTTGACCCACATTTAATATTCTTAAGGATCAAATTGATATTTTTTTATTTTTTAAGGACTAAATTAGTCTCTGTAATTTTTATGAGGGACCAATTTAGGTATTTACTTTTTACAAAACAGTAACCACATATTTTTTCTTTCTTTTAAAGTTACATTTGTGACCGTGGCGATCATTTTCTGTTCCGATGAATAGCATTGTTGAATTAATTATATGGAAATTAAATGACCGCTTAAATTAACGAGTCTTATTAACGAGTGCCCTAAGGATAATGGGTAAGAATCCATAAAAGGAAAGTTTATCTTGAGAATACAAGTTAAACATTTTTTTATATACTCCCTCCTTCCTAAATTATAAGAGTTTTTGGCAAAATCTCTCGCACCAAGAAATGTAATTAATGTAGTTAAAAATAATAAATTTGTTTATAATTTTTATTATTTTACCTTAACTACCCTTGAATTTAATGGAACGATAAATTATATTATACTTTATTTAACTTATTGATTAAAACAAAAGCAAATTAGTCCAAATAAGAGCAAGAAAATAATAATTAATACTACAGACAAATATCAAAAGAGCCTTATAAAATAGGACAAATAAATGAGCCAAAAAACTCTTATAATTTGGGACAGAGGGAGTAATAAATACATCATTTTTTTATATAAATTTACCTCTTTTAATTTCGAGGAGACTAGTTAGCATTTTTCTTAAATTAATTGATTTCCCAAATTTTAAACTTGAAAAATAAAAAAGCAAATGCATTATAACAATGATAGCACCACGTGTATACATGTATCCGTAAAGCTAGCAATCTTTTCAGCTTTTCTTGTTCTATCCGAAAAAACGAACAAACAAAAACAAATTTTTAAAACTAAAGTATTTATACCAAGTATACACCATTAGTTGAAAATTTGGCCGCGAGAACACTGACGGACTAAGATTTGTTTAAAACTTTTTATAACCGCGAAAAATTCAAAACCCCATTTCCATTATTTAATACCACTATATAAGGAATTAAGCAGATCTAGAAGAAACACATTGGCCTCCCAAACTCTCAGTTTCGTTCAATTCCTTGTTACGTTCTTTACCCTAACACTGAGAATGACACTAAAAGGCAAAGCAATCACACATCACAATTTCCCTTCTTGCTCATCTTCTTCAATGAACAACATGAACCCTTCTCCGCTTTCTATTGCTAACGGAACTTCACATAGTGAGATCATCACGTTAGATCAAGTGATCGACTTGTTACCACCTGGTTACAAGTTTCTACCAACTGATGTTGAGTTGATCAAGTATTACTTGCAAGCTAAGATTGCCGATCATCCTATTATTCATGGCCGCATCTACGATGTTGATGTTTACGAATATCGTCCTGAAGATCTTAACGGTATATAATTTTAATCTAATAGTTGTAGTTAAATGTTTTTATTTCTCACAATAACTAACTGTTTTCATTTGAGTTGTCGCCCTTTTATTGTCTCACTCTATATATAATTTTTCTTTCTCTTTTTTTAATTAAAGTTCGTTTTCTTTCTCAAGCTAGCTTTGAAAATATTAGTCTGTTAATATGATAATTATTAAAGTTATAAATCAAACGCATGTATCATACTATTCATCAAAAAAAAACGTATGTATCATACTTATTAATATTATATATAGTTGTTCAAAAGTATAATTATTCTAATTGTTTTTTTATTGTATTTTAAACAGCTATTTATAAACGTGAAGGGGAGCAACATACATACTTTTTCACGCAAAGAAAAAGGAAATACGCAAATGGAAAGCGTCCTGATCGTGCTGTTAGAGATTTTGGTTTCTGGAAGGCTTCGGGAAAAGATCAACCAATAAAAAGTGATGATACTACACTTGGATATAAAAAATCTTTGGTATTTCATAGAGGAAAACCTAAAGGTGCGGTGAAAACTAATTGGCTTATGCAAGAGTTCACCATAAATGAGATGAATCTTGCGAGTTCAAGTACAACTCCTCCTTTCAAGGTAAGATTCTTGACACATAATTTAAAATTGATGATGTATGACGGTTAAAGATTCATATGATCAGTGATTTAATTAAGTTAGTAAGACATGTTCATAATAATTATTCTACATATAAAACATATATATTTTAGGAAAAATTAGGAAAAAAAAAGGTATGAGTAAAAAAAGAAAATTTAATTTTCTCCTTGAAATCAACAAAATTTAAATAAATATACGTCATTTAAATAAAATATAGGGTCATGTGAAATGTTTAATATTTTGTATAGTTTTTTTTAACCAAATATTAAATATTTTGTTTTCAACCAATTAGACATAATGAAATCAATGATGAAAATTGTATACAACTTTTTGTATCAAACTTTATATAGTAAGTGCGGCTTTTATATGTTTATCCTTGCAATTTTAAATAACATTATCTGTGAATAAATTATCACTATCTCACATATTTGTGTTATATGTTTCAGCTAGATAATTGGGTTCTTTGCAAGATTTATGAGAACAAGCGTGAAGAGGCAAGTCAAGTTGCTTTAAAAGTGAAGCAATGTCAAAACAAAAATCAAGAAGCTGAACAAATGAGGACATTGCATAATCTATTAGGGAAAGAGGACTTTGGTGAAGAAGATATGAATCCGAACGTTGATCAAGAAATCTTAGATTTAATGAACGAATTATTTCCCAACGAATTTCCACCAAATGAGCTTGAAGATGATATGAATCCGAACGTCGATCCAAAAATCTTAGATTTAATGAACGAATTATTTCCCAACAAATTTCCACCAAATGAGCCTGAAGATGATATGAATCCTAACGTTGCTCCAGAAATCTTAGATTTAATGAAGGAATTATTTCCCAACGAATTTCTACCAAATGAGCCACTTCCTTGATCCATCCTTACAAAATGGTATTATGTTGCACCATAAGGCCACTACTGATTGTTACTTTTTCTCTGCATGCTTGAATGCTACTACAATCAATTTTTGTACCTTCAATGAATCTCTAGTGGAGTATGACAGCTTATTATTTTTCTCCGTATCTTTGTTATTGTGTAAGTTACAATTGAGTTTCTTCTACAACTATCGAACATGTTACATGTGTTGGATCAGATTTGGTGCTATGGGGTTTTATGTTGTTGTGCCCTCAGTACAATTAGCCCATGTATGTGAATGGCCCTATGTGTATTTCATCACTACAACAGTAGTTGTGGAAAGTTTATAGTGTTGGACAATTATACTTAAGGAGATTCTTATGCTGAATTTTGCTTTAGTTCTTATCATGCTTTGTTATTTTAATATTCTGTGTACCCAGCTTTTTTGGGGCTATTTTGCTTGTGTTGGTACCTTAGCACATTGCTTAAGGTTAGACTTCCTTTCGTTCTCAATAAAATCATTTTGGCCTTTTGAAAGAAACTTTAACCTTATTCATATTCAACAACTTGATGACTAAATTTATGTCAATTTTATTCCGTGAACACTCAAATTTTTTTTCCTGAGGTGTGATGGTCTCTCTTTAATTTTGAAGGGCAACAATGCATTTTAATATGCATCAGATTGTTTTGAACTTTCGGCCCATTTGGAAATTGACGTGGAACTTTATGCAAAAATTTACAGTATACTTCAATATATTGCAAGCTTCTAGGTTGGGAAATTGGAAATTGGTGGTCCTAATGTTAATCTGTGTAGTTGAAGCCGTGGGAACCTGATTTTCAATTATTGCAAAGTTGAATTTCTTGTCATTAGGGATGCTCCACCACTCTGCTAATTGTTTTAAATTTTTTTTTAATAATTAAAGTAGAAACAATTGCCCAAGCCATTATTCACTTACAAGCAACACGTTTTTGTTGTCAGGATTTTGGGTAAAAATGTCTTCAAAGTTTGAACAAGATGCATCAAATTTCCAAAGCACGAATAAATAGCATGATAAAGAGATTAAGGAAAGCATATTAGAATTCCTTTTAAAATGGTAGAGCTATAAACCCACAAAAACACATTTGAAACAATTACATATTTTAAGAATACAACTGCAATGCAAGTATTGGAATCATAAGTGTATCAGTACATGGCATGCACTACTACTGTTTACACATATTTCATCATCCAAATTCGTGCCCAAAACTTTTAAGACAAAGACATATGACAAATTGGGATTTATAATAGAATAACTAAAATATTTACAGCCTCAAAAAGTTCATTTAATGCTCTAATTACACCACCAAATCATAAAAAAGGATAAGCTAATATGCAGCACAAGCTAATCTGTCCCATGATAACTTCAACTGGCCTTCTACTAGTAAGAAGCTCAACAAGAACAATATTGAAAATGTAAATATCACCCTTGTAAGTTGCTTTTAGTGCCTGGCTTAATTTTTTAGGAGGAATATATTCTAATGTTCCTATTGAATCTTTTGTAACATGAGTATCATAGGGTTGAACTTGAAGTAGCCTTGACAGACCAAAACCTGCCAATTAAGGTTCAAATTTATCATCCAATCACCATAGTCTATCATGCAGCCAATGAATCAAGTTGCAAGTGTTACTGGCTGCTGATAGGAATAGCACTTAAAAAGAGAAGGAACTTGTCATTACCCCACCACCAAAAAATTCATATTCATTCAAGTGATAAGTATGCATCTTTGTGTCATTAATCTCAGTATAGTTTCCAAAAATCCTCTATAAGTTCCATTAAGTAAAAGACCATCCATATGAGTATTTATAAGTGAGTAAAGTGACTCCAAGCCGCGTCAGCATTGTAACACCCGCACCTCAACATAATTGAAAGTACGACAAATTACATTAAGGCACAGGAATTACTAAGCATTTACAACTTGATTACAGTAATCCAAGTCATAAATTAAACTTAATTCATTAATCTACTAAATAGATTACAAATTGTACATAACTTGGAATATAAAATTCCCATTACAATATCAACGAGCCTATGAGTCCTGAACGAGCTTTGACTCATCGTCTTCAATACCTGCTTATCTGAAAAACAACAAAAGGAAAAGGGTGAGATTATAAAATCTCAGTGAGTCCTTCACGGACTCCTCACCATTCTTTCCTCGGAACATTCTAGGCTGAGAAGACTAACTTAGGCATTTCAAACCTAGACATACTCTCCATTTGTACCATAAGGACTTGACTTGCAACTTCTCGATATCCCTAAGCTAAGACGCTTTAGAAGGCGCTAGCTTGAATTAAAACTTAGCATATTATACCATAGGGTAATCCTAGGACTAATATGCCACTTATCGACTTGTGATTAACTAAACACATAAATGTATAGCAATCCACATCAATCCTACAAATGTCCATTCTTTAACCTTTGTTTAGCTCAACTAACCTTAATACAATATAAATTGCAACCTTATTAACTAAGAACATATTGTTCTTACTTACTCACTTTGTGCTTAACACATCTTTGCTTTCTCTTATGCTATTGGGCTTTGCCTTATGCTCTATACCATGAATCTCAATCAACCTAGCTTGCTCATCCTTTAAGTGATCTAATCACAATGCTCATTACTATATAATAATTAAGCAACTAGGGATGTACTACCCAAGATTTCATATACTTAACTAAACTAATTCCGAATATATATATATATATATATATATATATATATATATATATATATATATATATATATATAAACAAGGAATTCATTAACATTCATAAACTTAACATCACTTCACATATTATACCATTCATAGGAGATATATAATATGATGCTTTGCATGTAATGCACTTTGTGTTATTGGGTAGTATCTTAGGCTTAGGTCCCTAGACCCCAATTACACACTTTCGGAATGGTGGTTAGACGTCATAACCCTCCAAGGGCGTCCCACTTGGCTAACCAAACCGATCTACTCCTATAAATAGAGGAGTCTTGCCATGGACTTTAGCTTATGCATATGCTTATGCTTATGATTGTATGCATGTTCATAGAAACACAATCATCCACATTACTTAACTATTCAAGGAAACTACAATTATTTCAATGAATCAAGCTTATACTAATAGCATTCCCTTTTTATCTAATGACTCCCAATCATGAACACTAATACATACATTCATTCTATCACATCCTTTTCCTAGGGTCCTTCCTTTGACCTCTAAGACTTAAGCTTATGGCGCTTAGACAAGCCTCACAAATTGCCAAATTAATGGACAACACATACATCAACTAATCCCTTGAAACTCTATGGAGTTCTCAAGAGAGAAAACATCAAGCATACATAATCTCATTGAAGCTCTTTGGAGCATTCAAGGATTCAAGCATCACATCATAATTAGGGGGGTTGGTGGCAGCATCCAACCCTATTTCAGTCAAACCCCATATAATTTCATAACAATCATAACAATCGTCACAATCATAACAATCATAACTCAATCTCTTATAGGTATATAAAACCTAACTTGAACCTAAGGTTCATATGCTACTAAAGGAAGGGAAATTCCTATATGTGGGACTTATGGGTGCCCATCACCTAAGGGTTGAAGAACTCACCTCTATTCTTCAAGACATTGAGCTAGGAAGGCTGAACTTTGGACTCTTTGCTCCTCTTCAAGCTTTTCCCTCTTTGCTCAACTTGGGCTCCTCCAAATACTTCCCAAATCTTGATCTTCAACCTTCAATCTTCCTTCTCCATCCAAGAACTTGAACCATCCTTGCTGGAGCTTGGTCTTCTCCCCCTTCTTCTTCTCCAATTCGTGCTTCTTCTTCTCCTCTCTAGGGTTCAAACCCAAATCTTCCAAATACTCAAATCTCCACTCTCAAACTCTCCATTTAGGCAAGTGATTGAAGAAATCCAACATGAATCTCTTCAATCCTTCTCAAAAGGTGAAACCCTGGCTCTCCCTTCCTTTTTTCCTTTCCCTTTCTCCTCTTTCCCTTTCTCTTTCTTTCTGCGTTCTGCTCGCTGAAACAGCGTTTTTAAACAATTCTGCAGCTGTGAATCGATTCACAGCATAGTGTGAATCGATTCCCATAGTGTAAAAACGCCTGAATTGCAGCTTTAATGAGTGAATCGATTCCTGCATGCGAGTCCCAGTGGCCTGTCTTATGTGAATCGATTCCTGGTTTCTGTGAATCGATTCCCACTGCTAGAATTTGATGCCAATGGAGTTTTAATGCTGTGAATCGATTCCCAGGCTATGTGAATCGATTCACACTGCAGAAAAACCAGGAAAACTCAGTTCTAGCACCAAACCTTGAGACTTTCTTCTCAATCAACTTCCATAGCTACAAATCAACACCTTAAACCATCTTAGAATTAAATCCAACTTATTCCTCAACTCAAACCCATTAACTTCTTATCAAAACCTTGTGTAATTATATTCACTCACTTAAAAATCAATTTAAGCTTGAATACAATCACACAATTCTTCTCATAACTTATTCTCAACTTAGCTTAGAAATTTGGGGTGTTACAAGCATACTGACGGTTATGGTGGTCACGACCTAGCTAGAATACATAGTCAAGATTCAATGTATCTGAGCTTTTATATAAGCTTGTAATAATTCAGAATCATGTAATGAACTTCATTTTTATCATTACAGTTTTCTATCTCCTTCAATGTTTCTCTGTTCTTTCCACTCTTCAACTTCATTCATGGTATCAAAGAGCTTCATTTTTCCCTGGACGGGTCAATTCCTGTTTCTGATCATGGCTTCACCATCTCCGAATTCAGATCCGCGTCGTGTTTCAGGAATTTCATCGTCTCAGAATCCCTTCAGTTATCTGAATTCGGTTCCTGCTCTTCCTAATACTGCCCCACCTGCATTCAATCTTACACTCTTCATCAAATTAGATGACAATAGCTTTCTGTTGTCAATCTAACAAGTTAAAGGTGTGATCACGGCTCACAAATTGCTCAGAATTGTGGTCAATCTTGTAATTCCACTGCATTGACGGAGACAGATCGTGAACTAGGAGTTGAGTTTGATCCCTATAGTACAAGATCAATTTGCATTTATATGTTTGCTTTCTACTCTTTTCGAATCAGTTCTTCCCAGAGTGATTGGTTTCAAGCATGCTTACCAAGTGTGGGATAAACTACACAAGCATTTCTACTCACGCCTTAAAGCAAAACTGCGTCAATTACGATCTGAGTTCAAGAACACCAAAAAAGGCAATCGTACCATGTCCGTGTATCTACTTTGCATCAAGACTATCTCTGATTCGCTTCTTGCAATTGGTGATTCAGTTTCTGAACAAGATCAATTTACGAAGAGGATAACCCTTTCGTAACGATGATTTATGACTCTCCTGATCTGCCCTCACTTGCTGACATTGAAACATTGCTTCTAGTGCAAGAGACACAATTGGAAAAGTTTCCCCAAGAGCTACCTTCTGCAACTGTTACTGTGAATGTTGCTCATACTTCACAAATCTGCCAAACCATCATATTCTGGTTCTGATGACTCTTCTAATAGCAATTCACAAGTCAACTTCCGTGTTAGAGAACGAGGAGGCTGTGGCAGAGGATATTGCAATGCTGGAAACAGACCAACTTTCCAATTGTGTAACAAATACGGGCATGGTTCTTTTAGATTCAACCGATGCTCTCTCTACCAAATCAAACTTATGGTTCCTACACACAACATTTTACCTCCTCAGCACCTCAATAAGTCCCACCAAGTGTCAATTTGGCAACTCAGCAACCACAATTCACAGCACAAACTGCAAGACTATCAAGTTTCCAAGAGGTTTTGATTATGATATTTGGTATCCTAATTTCGGAGCGTCGACTCATCACATCACACTCGATTCTGGCAATCTCAGCCACAATTCCAACTATGCATCAATTAATCCTCCATTTAATCCACATATACCCCTCAAATTGCTTAATTTACTACATGTCTGTAATTCTGTGTCTTCTCCAGTTGTACAAACATACTTCTACAGTTTCCACTAAGGCTGCTGCTATCCACACCCCCTTGTTTTCTAACCACACCTTCTGTCAGGTTTTAAACAAGCTAAACGACCAAATTACCCCTGGTCCCATTTTTAATTTTCAAAACCCACCCAATCTCATTCTTCTCTCACGATCCACGTTTTCACGTTTTCATGATTAAGCAGTTTCACAATTGACATAGGCTTTAAAGTTTCCAGTAATACTAAAAAAATAACAGACCTGCAAAATCATACATACAGACTTCCCAGAAATAAAAACCAAGAAAATAGAAAATAATTATTTTTTGCACCATAAAGAAAAACGGATGGAAGAATCGAAGATTCAAGCAAGGAAGTTAACGATGCATCATCAAATTAGTCGTTTAAGCTGAACACTCACTTAGAGAGCAGAAATAAAATTTTGTGAACTTGATTGAGGATGGTATACGTGAACTAAATTCACGTACCATTGCGTGAATTGAAATCACGTCCAAAAAGTTGGTTTTTCACTTACGTGATTTGAGATCACGTAGCATAAAAAAATAGTTTTTACGTACGTGAATTTAACTCACGTAAGGGTACGTGATTTTAAATCACGTAGCGCTCAAAAAATTGGTTTTTACCTACGTGATTTGAGATCACGTAGCACCCAAAAATTGGTTTTTCCTTAAGTGATTTGAGATCACGTAGCACCCAAAAAATTAGTTTTTCCTTACGTGATTTAAGATTTAAAATCACGTAAGAGTACTTGATTTGAGATTACGTATCATCCAAAAAATTGGTTTTCACCTACGTGAACTCAAATCACGTACTCTTACGTGATTTTAAATCACGTATACCATCATCGATGAGAAAAAAAAAGAAGCCAGAAACCATGTTCAACTCTGGGCTGTTTCCTCAAGATTATTTATTTTATGTTTAACAAGTATTTTTCTATTTTAAAACTCAACTGCTTCGAGCGATCATGATGAATATTTAGAAAAAGGCATAAACGATCGACGCGAGAATCTGAAATCTGAGTTTGTCAAAAAAAAAAAGGTTCTGAAATATGAGAAAGAGGCATTTTCGTGTGAAGGGTATTTTTGGTATTTTGAATTATTATAATGTGTCAGGGGTGTGGTTAGCAAACTAGGGGGTGTGGTTAGGGCCACCCTTCCACTAATTGTGATGTTCATAGTGTAATTCCTTGTCCAACTTGCACTATAGGCTTGGCAATGTGCATCCACATGCTGTTAGACCAATCTTTCAAATAAAACTTCTCTGTTCAATTTCTATCAGTATTTGAAATAACAAAAAATAATAATAATAATAATCCAAGTTAAATTTTTTCCACGAGCATACCATACCAGCATTGACTTCAATATATAAATCTTCATAATAATTTAGGGCTTTTCCCTTTGATGACAACAACACCATCCTCCTTTGCTGAATCCAAAATTTTAGGTCATCAATCCCAGCCCAGTGCTCCTTGTGAGCAAACAAATCTAAATTTTGAACTGCTGAAACTCAGGAACCGACCTACCGATAAATTTGTAGAAACTTTAGTTGTGCGTAAATTAATTAGCGTAATGTTAACATCACCAGAAAATACCTTGTCAAATATCACGAAGCGTGTATATCTCTATTTCTACCTCGATAATTATTATCATAATATTTATTATATTTCATTGTTGATAACAAATATATTTTAAATTAGTCTTTCAAAATTTTTCCTGCACAGTTACATACTAGTGCTTAACGTCACCAGAAAATATCTCGTGAAATTAGTTTTTTTTTGGATAAATTTATAAGGATATTTTAGTCCCTATCAGGGATATTTTAACCCCTATCAGAGACTAAGTTGACCCACATTTAATATTCTTAAGGATTAAATTGATATTTTTCATTTTTTAATGACTAAATTAGTCTCTGTAATTTTTGTGAAGGACCAATTTAGGTATTTACTTTTTACAAAACAAGAACCGCATATTTTTTTCTTTCTTATAAAGTTACATTTGTGACCGTGGCGATCATTTTCTGTTCCGATGAATAGCATTGCTGAATTAATTATATGGAAATTAAATGACCGCTTAAATTAACGAGTCTTATTAACGAGTACCCTAAGGATAATGGGTAAGAATCCATAAAATGAAAGTTTATCTTTAGAATACAAGTTAAACATTTTTTGATATACTCTCTCCTTCCTAAATTATAAGAGTTTTTTGCAAAATCTCTCGCACCAAGAAATGTAATTAATGTAGTTAAAAATAATAAATTTATCTATAATTTTTATTATTTTACCTAAACTACCCTTGAATTTAATGGAAAGATAAATTACATTATACTTCATTTAATTTATTGATTAAAACAAAAGCAAATTAGTCCAAATAAGAGCAGGAAAATAATAATTAATGCTACAGACAAACTTCAAAAGAGCCTTATAAAATAGGACAAATAAATGAGCCAAAAAACTCTTATAATTTGGGACAGAGGGAGTAATAAATACATTATTTTTTTATATAAATTTACCTCTTTTAATTTCTTAACCCTGAGGACACTCGTTAGCATTTTCTTAAATTAATTGATTTCCCAAATTTTAAACTTGAAAAATAAAAAAGAAAATGCATTATAACAATGATAGCACCACGTGTATACATGTATCCGTAAAGCTAGCAATCTTTTCAGCTTTTCTTGTTCTATCCGAAAAAACAACAAACAAAAACAAATTTTTAAAACTAAAGTATTTATACTAAGTATACACCATTAGTTGAAAATTTGGCCGCGAGAACACTGACGGACTAAGATTTGTTTAAAACTTTTTATAACCGCGAAAAATTCAAAACCCCATTTCCATTATTTAATACCACTATATAAGGAATTAAGCAGATCTAGAAGAAACACATTGGCCTCCCAAACTCTCAGTTTCGTTCAATTCCTTGTTACGTTCTTTACCCTAACACTGAGAATGACGCTAAAAGGCAAAGCAATCGCACATCACAGTTTCCCTTCTTGCTCATGTTCTTCAATGAACAACAACATGAACCCTTCTCCGCTTTCTATTGCTAACGGAACTTCACATAGTGAGATCATCACGTTAGATCAAGTAATCGACTTGTTACCACCTGGTTACAAGTTTCTACCAACTGATGTTGAGTTGATCAAGTATTACTTGCAAGCTAAGATTGCTGATCATCCTATTATTCATGGCCGCATCTACGATGTTGATGTTTACGAATATCGTCCTGAAGATCTTAACGGTATATCTCATTAATGATGTAATCTAAACCGTTAATTTTAATCTAATAGTTGTAGTTAAATGTTTTCATTTCTCACAATAACTAACTGTTTTCATTTGAGTTGTCGCCCTTTCATTGTCTCACTCTATATATAATTTTTCTTTCTCTTTTTTTAATTAAAGTTCTTTTTCTTTCTCTAGCTAGCTTTGAAAATATTAGTCTGTTAATATGATAATTATTAAAGTTATAAATCAAACGCATGTATCATACTATTCATCAAAAAAAAACGTATGTATCATACTTATTAATATTAGATATAGTTGTTCAAAAGTATAATTATTCTAATTGTTTAATTTTTTTATTGTATTTTAAACAGCTATGTATAAACGTGAAGGAGAGCAACATACATACTTTTTCACCCAAAGAAAAAGGAAATACGCAAATGGAAAGCGTCCTGATCGTGCTGTTAGAGACTTTGGTTTTTGGAAGGCTTCGGGAAAAGATCATCCGATAAAAAGTGATCACACTACAATTGGATATAAAAAATCTTTGGTATTTCATAGAGGAAAACCTAAAAGTGCGGTGAAAACTAATTGGCTTATGCAGGAGTTCACCATAAATGAGATGAATCTTGCGAGTTCAAGTACAACTCCTCCTTTCAAGTTAAATTATTCTTGACACTTAATTTATAATTGATGATGTATGACGGTTAAAGTTTCTTATGATCAGTGATTTAATTAAGTTAATAAGACATGATCATAATAATTATTCTACATATAAATCATATATATTTTAGGAAAAATTAGGAAAAAAAGGTATGAGGTTAAAAAGAAAATTTAATTTTCTTGAAATCAACAAAATTTAATTAAATATACGAAATTTAAATAAAATATAGGGTCAAATGAAATGTTAAATATTTTGTA
Organism: Calophaca sinica; assembly: GCA_037113605.1. Taxonomy (NCBI): domain Eukaryota; kingdom Viridiplantae; phylum Streptophyta; class Magnoliopsida; order Fabales; family Fabaceae; genus Calophaca; species Calophaca sinica. The sequence goes on from CM073737.1 coordinate 18,070,345, forward strand.
AGGATTTTTTAAACAAATGTTAAATATTTTGTTTTCAACCACTTAGACGTAATGAAATCAGTGATGATAAAATTGTATACAAGTTTTTGTATCAAAATTTATATAGTAAGTGTGGCTTTTATATGTTTATTCTTGTAATTTTAAATAACATTATCTGTGAACATATTATCACTATCTCACATATTTGTGTTATATGTTTCAGCTGGATAATTGGGTTCTTTGCAAGATTTATGAGAGCAAGCGTGGAGAGGCAAGTCAAGATGCTATAAAAGTGAAGGAATGTGAAAACAAAAATCAAGAAGCTAAACAAAGGGGGACAATGCATAATCTTTTTGTGAATGAGGACTTTGATGAAGATGATATGAATCTGAACGTTGATCAAGAATTCTTAGAGGACTTTGATTTTATGAGCGAATTATTTCCCATCGAATTTCCACCAAATGAACCACTTCCTTGAGCCTTTTGTTTCTTTCATCGAATTATTCTCTGCGTTCCTCCCGTGAGTTCATGGGTTCAAACCCCAAATATGACACTTTTGTTTCTTCCATGGGTAGGTACGGTGCAAGTCTGTTTCCATTTTATTTTCTGATTTTGGTGTGCTGTAAATAATTGATAATATTTTTTGTGCCAACATAGTTGGGATTAAAGTCATTATAATAATGCTTCTGCATGTTATTATTGCTTTTCTTAGATCTAGTTTCTTCATTATTGGTTTGGTCTTCCTTCCTATTAGTTTGGGTATTATTTTTGTTCATGGGTTTTGGCCTAGTTCCCCATGTTTCTTTGTTTTTCTTTTTTCCTTTTTTGTTAATAAAATATAGGGGGTACATTTTTTCCTTCTAGATGTTTTTCTCCCTAAAGAGTGTTTTGCATCTGGTTTTTAACGAGGTTCTTTTCTTTTCTTTTGCTTTGAAAAAAAAAACCACTTCCTTAAGCCATCCTCACAAAATGGCACTAAAAGGCCATTGCTTATTGTTACTTTGATTTGTTCTTTGCAGGCTTGAATGCTACTTCAATCAATTTTTGTAACTTCAATGAATCTTTAGTATAGTATGACAGCTTATTATTTTTCTCTGTATCTTTGTTATTGTGTAAGTTACAATTGATTTTCTTCTACAACTATGGAACATGCTACATGTGTTGGATCAGATTTGGTGCTATGGGATTTTATGTTATTGTGCGCTTAATACAGTTAAGGCATGTTTGTGAATGCCCTGTGTGTATTTCATTAGTACAACAGTAGTTGTGGAAAGTTTATAGTGTTGGACAATTGTATATAAGGCGATTCATATGCTGAATTTTGCTTTAGTTGTTAGCATGCTTTGTTATTAGCACATCCAGTGCTTAAGGTTAGACTTCATTTCATTCTCAATAAAATCATTTTAGCCTTTAAAAAACACTTCAACCTTATTCATATCAAATAACTTGATGACTGAATTTATGTCAATTTTATACCGTGAACACTTAATTTGTTTATGAGGTGTCACTAGTGCAGAAGCAACATCGGTTAAAATCGACCTTTTACATCGATTTTAGTACCGATGTAGATAGTCCCGTTATTGTATGTTGGGGTTTTTACACTTGTTATTTACCCGACGTAGAAAATAGACCTTTTACACCAGTTATAAGCAAAACCCGGTGTAAAAAACTTAATTGCTATACCAGTTTTTGTTGATAACCAATGTAAAACATCTGTATTTTACACCGGTTTTAAGTATAGCCGGTGGAACTCTTCTCTGAGTTTCACAAGTTCAACCATCAAATTAAAAGTTCTTATTGAGTAGATCAACTCCATAAAATTTCATAAAATTTTAAAAATATTTGATACTTCATCAAATAACTTTAATTCGACGTATACTATACTTTTCAAAATACATGTAAAATGTTAAGCATACGATTACATAGCTACGAATGTCCAATTTATGATCGTTAATGTAATATAATGATATTCAACGGTTGAATTGATAAAATTTAATATTTATATAGAGTTATTAAGCGTGATAACTCAGACAATAGTTATTCCTACAGTGTTTTGATCCCTCCTCTATATGTATATAGAGTACATTAGCAATCCCCATACCCGTGCGATGCAGGGGTTTTCGGTCTTTTTTGAAGATGTAGTTTAAGATACTAATATAATTTTAAAGGAATTTAAAAAGATATTTTATCGACCGAAAGTGTTTTTTTTATGTAAAAAGTTGTATTTTATTTTAGAGACGTGTCACTAATTGATAATAAATGTTAGTATAAAACTATTTTGTTGAAGTGTAAATATGATAGATGTGTTGTTTGATCATTTCTTAGAAGTAATTATATATGTAAGATGTAAGGTTTTTTTTTTTTGAAGTTAAATAAGATTTAAGTTGGAAAACATTTTTTTAAAACTACATTTTTTTGTAATATATAAAGGGAAGTATATTGAAATCACATGGTTTTTATGATTAGTTGACTTATTTCTTTGAGTTATACTACAAAATAATATAATAAAAAGATAAAAGTATATAAATTATGTTTATTAATAAATAAATAGTTAGTTTGTTGATAAAAATAAGTAACTATTGAATTAAGAATTTTTTCGTAAGATACATTATTGGATAAAAATTTTTATACAAATTAAATAGTTATGAAATGAGAACTAAAAAAACAAAACAAAACAAATAATAGTAGATTAATATTTATTCTAAATGACAAAATATAAATTCAGTACATCAATTATTAAAAATTAACTCAGTACATCAAATTATATGATACAAAACTATTTAAAATTGGATATTTTAAATTAATAAATTAGAAAAGAATAAATTATGATTATATTATAAATTAATAGCTGCAAAGTTGTCAAAAATAAAGTAATAGTGGAATTAACAAATCATTTTCAAAATTCAATGATAAGGACAATCATCTAATGAATAAAATACTTTATAAAAAGACTCATTGTCATTGTCATAACCACATCGCGATGAGAGCGGCGAATGATAATTCTCTTGATTATCTATTTTTATATTCCTTGTGACGTTGAAATCTATATGTAAATTTGACTCAAACTTTGTATTTGTCTCAATTTAGAGTTATTTATACATAAATGACTATGAATATTCTATTTATATACTTTTAAAAGTTGCTTGTGAAAACTGCACAGAATTTAGAAGTGCATATCATTTTTTTCAAAGTGACTATCCTAACAAGTTGTTTTAATTAAATTAAATTTTAAAAATTGTTCATGGTAATCAAACAGGAAAATCCAAAATGGTTATCCTTAATAAACCAATTTTAATTTTAAAATTAAAAAATGTTTATAATGATAAAACATGAAGTAGATCCAAAGTAGTCATTGCTAACAACCTAACTATTTACAATTTAGAAAAGAATATTTGACTTAGATTAAAAATATTTTGCTTTGATTTTAAAAATATCTCAGTTTTTTATTTACATAATCCATTGTTTAAAATGATATTTGATTTTCTATTTACTTAAAAAAAATTATCTTGATTGAAAAAAAAACGATTTTGTTTTCTATGATTTTTACTATAATATAGAATTAACGCGGCACTTATTCTTTATTTAATTAAAAAAAATCATTTTTTTGTTCAGTTAAACTATAAAAATATAAAAAGTGAATATTCTCATCTCAAAGATAATCACATCACTTTACTAAAAAAAGATAATCGTGTACCAGATGAACATAACCACAAATGTGATATTACACGTAAATTGTAAGACGATCAAACTTTGTACTTTTACGAAGAAAAGATATTGCAAATCATGTTACAGTACCCGTATTTGAGTATAAAAATAAGAAAAATAAATTTCTTTGTTAATAACCATCACAATAGGGAGTTTTGTCACTTAATCGCACACTCATTCACTCATGGACAAAGCTTTGTCTCTTCACCACTTGTGAACAAAAAATTAAAGAATAAATAGAATAAAATATAAGAAAAGGTGTAAATGATAATTTATGGAACAATACATACTATGCAAATGCAATAAGAAATACTAATTGTAATTTTTCATCTCTTTTAGTTTTGGATAGCGTGTCTCAAGACCGGAACATAACGATACAAAAAAAAACCTTAAATTTGGGTGGTCTGTCATGCTCATGTCTTGGTATTGTATTTGGGCCAAGCTTCATGTTTTTTACCATTTTTTTCCATCTTAAGTAAAAAAATTGAGTGGTTTGTTGGAAACTCATCGTAAATGGGCTCGTGTACTTTTTCTTCTATTTACATAATGATCAAGATGATGGAGAAGTTAGATGACATGGTATTGTTTTGTGCCATAACAACACATAATATCACCCTCTTCATATATGAATCCAAGGAGAGGCAAGCATGCTAGCCAACAATAGGCCACAACCCTTATGGTTATGCAATAACTTGGACCCAAATACAACTCACCATTCAGGAACAATATTATAACCTCACCAGTGCATGATTGCAACTAAAACAATGAGTCCATCAGTTTGTAGACTCGCCTTATAGTTTCAGCCTTGCAGCCACATTGAATTTCCACACCTCTGGACACATAAGCGATTATCGTGAGAGCAAGAAGAAGAAAGGTCACAACAATCTAGAAGCAATTTTAAATATATATAGAGATGTAGAGATTTTGTGATGCGTTTGAGATAGCCTTTTTGGCCTTATATAGAGCTAGGTGAATGTATTGACACTAAAATCAATAATATGTTTCTGCATGAAAATGAAATGCAAGTGAAGAAACTGAAAAGTGAAACTGCTAAATAGTGACTATTTCATAAAGTCTACATAATAAATCACTTTATTTTTATATATTATTGCATCTTTATATACATGTCTTAATATACAAAGAGCGTTAACTCACACACTAAACTCACCCATCATAGCAAATAAAAAGTTGAAAATATATTACCCATCGGTCAATTTTATTTTTTTTTGTAAAAATAAATATGCTTATAGGTAATAACAAGAAATGAAAAAACTGAATTAGTTATTATTCCAGATGTCATATAAAGGTTTCTAAGAAAATAAACATCGCATAAAGAAAGTGTCTAGAATCATACCAAAGGAAAACTCATGAACTAAAAGGTCCGATTACCAACCTACACACCGATAACTTCAACTGGCCTTCTACTAGTAAGAAGGTCAACAAGAACAATATCACCCTTGAAAGTTGCTTTTAGTGCCTGACTTAAATTTAGGAGGAATATATTCTAATGTTCCTATTAAATCTTTTGTATCATAGGGATGAAGTAGCCTTGACAGACCAAAATCAACAAATTAAGGTTCAAATTTATCATCCAATTTCATAGTGGTTTAAGCACTGTAATTTATACTATAAAACAATGGAAAGAGCATTTCGGGTTGCTTCTCAGGATTTCCATTTTTCACTTGTTATAGGTATCCCTGCTATGCTATTCTTAGACCAATCACCACAGTCCATCCTGCAGCCAATGAATCAAGTTGCAAGTGTTACTGGCTGCTGATAGGAATGGCACTTAAAAAGAGAAGGAACTTGTCATTACCCCACCAACACAAAAATTGCATATTCATTCAAGTGATAAGTATGCATCTTGGTGTCATTATTCTCAATATAGTTTCCATAAATCCTCTATATGTTCCATTAAGTACAAGACCATCCATATGCGCATTTATAAGTGACTCCAAGCCACGTCAGCATACTGACGGTTATGGTGGTTACAGCCTAGCTAGAATACATAGTCTAGATTCAATGTATCTGAGCCTATATATAAGCTTGTAATAATTCAGAATCATGTAATGAATTTCATTTTTATCATTTCAGTTTTCTATGTCCTTCAATGTGTTTCTGTTCTTTCCTCTCTTCAACTTCATTCATGGTATCAAAGAGCTTCAATTTTTCCTGGACTGGTCGATTCCTCATTCTGATCATGGCTTCACTATCTCCGAATTCAGATCCACGTCGTGTTTTAGGAATTTCATCGTCTCAAAATCCCTTCACTGATCTGAATTCGGTTCCTGCTCCTCCTAATGTTGCTCCAACTGCATTCAATCACAAAATCTCCATCAAATTAGATGGCAAGAACTTTCTGTTGTGGATCTAAGAAGTTAAAGTTGTGATCACAGCTCACAAATTGCACATAATTGTGGCCAATCCTGTAATTCCACTGTGTTGACTTAGATAGTTCGCGAGTTAGGCCTTGAATCTGATTCCTATCAGAGATGGTTAGTACAAGATCAATTTGTATTTACATGGCTTCTTTCTACTCTTTCCGAATCAATTCTTCCCAGAAGGATTGGTTTCAAGCATGCTTACCAAGTGTGGGATAAACTACACAAGCATTTCTACTCACGCCTCAAAGCAAAACTGCGTCAATTACGATCTGAGTTGAAGAACACCAAAAAAGGAAATCACACCATGTCCGAGTATCTACTTCACATCAAGACTATCTCTGATTCGCTTCTTGCAATTGGTGATTCAGATTCTGAACAAGATCAAATTGATATTGTGTTGGATGGCTTTTTCGAAGAGAATAACCCTTTCGTAATGATGATTCATGACTACCCTGATCCGCCCTCACTTTTTGACATTGAAGCATTGCTTCTAGTGCAAGAGGCACAATTGGAAAAGTTTCGCCAAGAGCTATCTTCTGCAACTGTTTCTGTGAATATTGCTCATACTTCACAAATCTGCCAAACCATCATATTCTGGTTCTGATGACTCTTCTAATGGCAATTCACAAGTCAACCTCCGTGTCAGAGAGCGAAGAGGCTGTAGCAGAGGATGCAATGCTGGAAACAGACCAATTTTCCAGTTGTGCAACAAATACGGGCATGGTTCTTTTAGATGCTAGTATAGATTTGATCAATCCTTTGTTCAACCAATGTTCTCTCAACCAAATCAAGCTTCTGGTTCCTACACACAGCGTTTTACCTCCTCAGCACCTCAATAAGTCCCACCAAGTGTCAATTTGGCAACTCAGCAACACAATTCACAGCACAAACCCAAGATTACCATGTTTCCTAGAGGTTTTGATTATGATATTTGGTATCCTAATTCCGGAGCGTCAACTCATCACATCACACTCGATTCTCGCAATCTCAGCCACCATTCCAACTATGCATCAATTAATCCTCCATCTCATCCACATATATCCCTCAAATTACTTAATTTACTGCATGCCTGTAATTTTGTGTCTTCTCCAGTTGTACATACATACTTCTGCAGTTTCCACTAATTGTGATGTTCATAGTGTAAATACCTTGTCCACCTTGCACATGCTGTTAGACCAATCTTTGTGATGTTTATAGTGTAATACCTTGTCCACCTTGCACTTTAGGCTTGGCAATGTGCATCCACCTGCTGTTAGACCAATTTTTCAAATAAAACTTCTCTGTTCAATTTCTATCGGTATTTGGAATAACAAAAAAATAAAAATAAAAAAAATAATCCAAGTTAAATTTCTTCCAGGAGCATACCATACCAGCATGGATATATATATATATATATATATCTTCACAATAATTTAGGGCTTTTTCCGTTGATGAGAACACCATCCTCCTTTGCTGAGTCCAAAATTTTATTTAGGTCATCAATCCCAGCCCAGTGATTCTTGTGAGCAAACAAATCCAAATTTTGAACTTCTAAAACTCAGGAATCGACCTACAAAATAAACCTGCAGAAAAAGTAGTTGTGCGTAAATTAATTATAAAGAAATTAAATGACCGCTTAAATTAATGGGTCCGGTTAACACGTGCCTTGATAGCATTGGTTAATAAATTCATGAAAGGAAAGCTTATCTTGAGAATAAAAGTTTAGCATTTTTTGATCTACTCTCTCCTTCCCAAATTATAAGAGCTTTTGGCAAAATCTTTCATACCAAGAAATATAATTAATGTAGTTAAAAATAATAAAATTTGTCTATAATTTTTATTATTTTACCTAAACTACCATTGAATTTATTGGAAAGGTAAATTACATTATACTTCATCCGTTCCTTTTTACTTGTCGTTTAAGGTTATTTTACAATAACTAAGGAAACTAATATTAGTTTATGATAACTAATTAAGGAAACAAATACATTTTTTTTGTTTTTAATGAAATTATTAGTCATTTTTCTATGATACCTTTAACCTTTTATTACTCCATATATCATATTTCTCTCTACAATAAATAGTTAAGGGTATCATTGACAAATAAGTAATTAATGTAACATTAAACTTTGAGAATGACAAGTAATTAAAAATAAAATTTATCTAAAAAACTGACATGTAAAAAGGAACGGAGGGAGTACTTAATTAAACTTATTGATTAAAACAAAAGTAAATTACTCCAAATTAGAGCAGGACAAAAATAATTAATACAACATACAAACTTCAAAAGAATCTTATAAAATAGGACAAATAAATAAGCCAAAAAGCTCTTATAATTTGAGATAGAGGGAGTAATAAATTTATTATTTTTTTAATATAAATTTATCTCTTTTAATTTCTTAATACTATAGGCACTTGGTAGCATCTTTCTAAATTAATTGATTTCTAAAATTTTAAATTTGAAATATAAAAAAGAAAATGCATTATAACAATGATAGCACCACGTGTATACAGATATCTGTAAAGCTAGCTATCTTTTCAGCTTTTCTTGTTCTATCTGTAAAAACAACAAACAAAAACAAATTTTTAAAAATTAAAGTATTTATATTAAGTACACCATTAGTTAAAAATTTGGCCGCGAGAACACTGACGGAATAAGATTTGTTTAAAACTCTTTATAACTGCGAAAAATTCAATTCAAAACCTCAGTTCCATTAATTAATAACACTACATAAGGAATTAAGAAGAAGAAACACATTGGCCTCCCAAACTCAGTTCTGTTCCATTCCTTGTCACGTTTTTCCCAAGACTGAGAATGACACTAAAACTAAAAGCAATCGCACATTACAGTTTCCCTTCCTGCTCATCTTCTTCAATGAATAGTAACATGAACCCTTCGAGTTCGGATCCTCTCCAGTATATGAAATCAATGGAGAGGCCAGTAGCTGCAATCTTGGCCGTCCACGTGGTATTAGTGAAGTTAAATGGATGAGATTTTAAGTTATATTTTTTATTTTTAAATTAAATAAAAAAACTGAATCGAATTTCCCTTCAGTTCTCGCGGGCTCCTCCCCCAAATTCCTTCGAGTTCTCGCATCACCTTCGCTCGCTGTCCCTCGCCATCGCTGCGCCGTTCCTCACCGTCACACCTTTGATTTCTCTGCACAACATTCTTGCTCTTCTTTTTCAAAATCCACTATACTGCAACAACACTATAGGTATTCTTATTCTTATTCTTAGATCTTTCAGCCTTTTACTCTTCTCAAATTCTTGGTTATGTCTGCTTAATATCTTGTCCCTAAAACATGACGATCAATTAATTACTTTTATTTTCTATTATTTATTTATTTATCATGAATTTTTTAGTACATGTCTCGAGTTTGGATTTTTTGGCGTTTGATTTGTGAAGATTAAGCTTCTCAGAGCATATGTCTTGTTAATAATTTTTGTTTCTTATTTGAATTCTGTGCGTTGCAAATTAAAATTTGTCAAAGATTAGGTTATTATATGGTGTATGGATTGTTGAGATGATGATTTTTTTTTGTGTGGTTTAACTTTGCAGCTATGCGGAGCCACATTGTGTGTAGTGGGTGTAGGAACATGTTGCTTTACCCTAGAGGAGCAAGCAATGTTTGTTGTGCTTTGTGCAACACAATTACTCCTGTTCCTCCTCCTGGTAAGTTCCCTTTGCTGTTTTTGTTATCAAGATTTCAGGATTAGAGGAACTTTCTTGCTCGTTGGTGCTTAATAATGTTGAGTTAATTTGATTGCACACTTGGATTAAGTAGTTAGTTTATGGTTTTCACATTAATGTAAGCCATCTTAGGCATGGAAAAGTTGGTTTCTAGCTCGATATGACAAATGGAATTGTCATGTGCAGACAAAAATATGACTTGCTGACTTGCATTTAGTTTCTTTCCATTAACCAACGTGTGTGGGTTCTTATGTGATGAAGAAATAAAGAATTGCTTTTGCTAAGATGATTCATGCTGGGAAGTTTTTCTCTGTTAGCTTCCGAGGCAAAACCACCTGGTGAGAAATGGCTTTTGTGGTTGGTTCTTACAAGGGAATAATTAACTCAATGACTAAGCTTTGCATCCTCAATGAGAGCTACAAAGCTGAATTATGCACACTTTTAAGAGCTCCAAAGCTGAATTGCACCTTGAGAAAGCTGTCAAGTCTTGTCCAGCCCCTTTGATTTTTCACTATATAGGCAGAAAGGGGGGAAATTAATGATATGAGGTGGACTGATGTATCGAATTGGTCTTGCACTGAATCCCTTCATTAGTGAATGTTCTATGTAAATCTATTGTAATGAATGGTTGTATCAAGTAGCAAGTGACTTGTATAAGTTCAAGTATCCTCTATGTAATGTAGGTTCAAGTATCAAGTATGCAAGTGGCATGTATCTATTATGCAATTTGGCCATTTTATAAAAGAGCATCTTGCAATCTGTTATGTAATCTGTTTTACATTCAGTAACATTGTGTCAATAACTTAAAAGCCAACAATTAAAAGGCAAATAACTCATTGAACCAGTAAATGCTTCATTGTTATCACTAAATCTGTTAAGATAAATAAAATATAAATAAAAATGCAGTACATATAAGGGATTGTGCCCATCTTATCAGTACATGATGTTGGCAACTTAAAAATGCAGTACTAAAAATGCAGTTTTGTGTGCAAGTTTTGGCAAATATTATGTTACTGGTTCATTTACTGTAATGCTTTCAAGTTTTGGCAAAAAAATAACACATAATGTTGTCATGTGCTTGTAGTTTTGGCAAAAAAAAAAAAACGAATTCCATATACTGGACAGGAGATCAATTCCAATTGGACAAGAGAATTTTGAATTTCATTACTATTACATTACAATTCAATACAAGAGTACAAGAGCTCTTTTTTTATTACAATTGAACACAACCAGAAACTATTCCTATTGCAAATTCAGCTTCCTGTAAACCACTTGCAGTTCAGGCCTTCACAGCTTTCTCAAGGTGCAATTCAGCTTTGGAGCTGTTAAAGTGTGCACAAATGTACCGGAGGAAGTTGAGGAATCCTTTGTTTCCCAAATACAAGATTGGTCCCAAATACAAGGTTCTTCCATTGCAAACCTGAGAATAAATATACTAGTATCACCCTGAATCACATAAGCAATTCCAATACCAACTTTGTCATTATAGGGACATTCTGTCCAACTATCCATTCAATAGAATAAATACCATTAGAAATAATCTAATAATTTATTAGTTAAAAAACTTTCTTTACAAACCATCACGGATACTCTTGTTAGAGGTTGCAGTTTTATCATGTTGGCTGCATTTTTTACATTTTATCAAAAACATTTGAGAAAATTATTTACACCTTCAGTTGCAACCAAGTTACAAGGGTTAACCATAAATTGGAAGAACTAACAAAATCATCATCAACAACACGTGACAGACACTGAATATGCAAATCACAACAAACACCAAAAGAAAACTTCACATGACATGCTCATACAACACAACAATCATCGAATTATTCATCATTGCAGCAAAGGAGCCAATGAATGCATCATATGCTCACACTACCATATCTTAAAGACCCCTTTATGCAATTCAAATACACCAAGCAACATTTTAGAAAACAGAAACACATTCTTACAGCAACCACAACTCAAGCAACACATATCCTCATTTTTTTTTTTACCCAAAAAATACCAGTTATGAAATTTAAAACCAACTAAATAAGGGGAAAATATTATGAAGCTTACATTTTGGGCATGCCCATCATCTATTTTTTTGTCTTTTGAGAAGCCAGCAGGACCTGAAAAATGGGAATGAATTGAGAAACAGAAAAAAGTAGAAAAGTGAAGCAGAGAAAGTGAAAGGGGGAAGGAGAAAGGACCATTTTTATTCTGCAAACTCACAAATCAGAATAAGAAAGGGAAAATAGAAGAAAATAAGAGGAAGATGAAAACAGTGAAGAATCTGAACCAGAAGAATCACGACGCGGAGATGGGTGAGGAGACGTCGCCGCGACGAATCTGAACGGCGCATATAGTGGATTTTGAAAAAGAAGAGCAAGAATGTTGTGCAGAGAAATCAAAGGTGTGACGGTGAGGAACGGCGCAGCGACGGCGAGCGAAGGTGATGCGAGAACTCGAAGGAATTTGGGGGAGGAGCCCGCGAGAACTGAAGGGAAATTCGATTCAGTTTTTTTATTTAATTTAAAAATAAAAAATAACTTAAAATCTCATCCATTAAACTTCACTAATACCACGTGGACGGCCAAGATTGCAGCTACTGGCCTCTCCATTGATTTCATATACCGGAGAGGATTCGAACTCGAACCCTTCTCCTCTTTCTATTGGTAACGGTACTACACATAGTGAGATCATCGCGGTAGAACAAGTGATCGGCTTGTTACCACCTGGTTACAAGTTTCTACCGACTGATGTTGAGTTGATCAAGTATTTAGTTAAATGTTTTCATTTCTCACAATAACCAACATTTTTCACTTGAGTCATCGCCCTTTCTTTGTCTCACTCTATATATACTTTTTCTTTCTCCTTTTTTAATTGAAGTTCTTTTTCTTTTCTTTGTCTCACTCTATATATACTTTTTCTTTTTCCTTTTTTAATTGAAGTTCTTTTTCTTTCTCTAACTTTGAAAATATTAATCTGTTATTATGATAACTATTGAAGTTATATAGACAAACGTATGCATCATACCTTTGTATTTTAAACAGCTAAATATAAACGTGAAGGGGAGCAACATACATACTTTTTCACTCAAAGAAAAAGGAAATATGCAAATGGAAAGCGTCCTGATCGTGCTGTTAGAGATTTTGGTTTCTGGAAGGCTTCGGGAAAAGATCATCCAATAAAAAGTGATGACACTACAATTGGATATAAAAAATCTTTGGTATTTCATAGAGGAAAACCTAAAGGTGCAGTGAAAACTAATTGGCTTATGCAAGAGTTCACCATAAATGAGATGAATCTTGCGAGTTCAAGTACAACTCCTCCTTCCAAGGTAAATTATTCTTGACACTTAATTTAAAATTGATGATGTATGACGATTAAAGTTTCTTATGATCAGTGATTTAATTAAGTTAATAAGACATGATCATAATAATTATTCTACATATAAAACGTATTTTAGGAAAAACTAGGAAAGAATAAGGTACGAGGTTAAAAAGAAAATTTAATTTTCTTGAAATCAACAAAATTTAATTAAATATATGAAATTTAAATAAAATATAGGGTCAAATGAAATGTTAAATATTTTGTGTGGCTTTTTTAAACAAATGTTAAATATTTTGTTTTCAACCACTTAGACCTAATGAAATTAGTGATGAGAAAATTGTATACAAGTTTTTGTATCAAACTTTATATAGTAAGTGTGGCTTTTATATGTTTATCCTTCTAATTTTAAATAACATTATTTGTGAATATATTATCACTATCTCAAATATTTGTGTTATATGTTTTAGCTGGATAATTGGGTTCTTTGCAAGATTTATGAGAACAAGCGTGGAGAGGCAAGTCAAGATGCTGTAAAAGTGAAGGAATGTGAAAACAAAAATCAAGAAGCTGAACAAATGGGGACAATGCATAATCTTTTTGGGAATGAGGACTTTGATGAAGATGATATGAATCTAAACATTGATCCAGAATTCTTAGACGACTTAGATTTAATGAATGAATTATTTCCCATCAAATTTCCACCAAATGAACCACTTCCTTGAGCCTTTTGTTTCTTCCATCAAATTATTCTCTGTACTCCCTCCGTGAGTTCATGGGTTCAAACCCCAAATACGACACTTTTGTTTCTTCCATGGGTACGATGCAAGTCCCCCCATGTTGGTTTTTTTTTCTTTGTTTCCATTTTATTTTCTAATTTTGGTGTGCTGCAAATGATTGATAATGTCTTTGGTGCCAACATAGTTGGGATTAAAGTCATTATAATGATGCTTCTGCATGCCATTATTGCTTTTCTTAGATCTAGTTTATTCATTATTGGTTTGGTCTTCCTTCCTATTGGTCTGAGTATTGTTTTTCTTCATGGGTTTTGGCCTAGTCCCCCCATGTTTCTTTATTTTTCTTTTTTCCATTTTTGTTAATAAAATATAGGGGTACTCTTTTTCCTTCTAGATGTTTTTTCCCTAAGGAAGATTTTGCATCAGAAGGTTTTAACGGGGCTCCTTTATTTTCTTTTGCTTAAAAAAAAACCCACTTCCTTGAGCCATCCTCACAAAATGGCACTAAAAGGCCACTACTTATTGTTACTTTGATTTGTTCTTTGCAGGCTTGAATGCTACTTCAATCAATTTTTGTAACTTCAATGAATCTCTAGTGTAGTATGACAGCATATTATTTTTCTCTGTATCTTTGTTATTGTGTACGTTACAGTTGATTTTCTTCTACAACTATGGAACATGTTACATGTGTTGGATCGGATTTGGTGCTATGGGATTTTATGTTGTTGTGCCCTTAATACAATTAGGGCATGTTTGTGAATGCCCTGTGTGTATTTCATCAGTACGACAGTAGTTGTGGAAAGTTTATAGTGTTGGACAATTGTATATAAGGAGATTCTCATGCTGAATTTTGCTTTAGTTCTTTCTTAGCATGCTTATTTTAATATTCTGTTTACCCTGCTTTTTTGGGGTTGTTTTGCTTGTATTGGTACCTTCATTTCATTCTCAATAAAATCATTTTAGCCTTTAAAAAATACTTCAACCTTATTCATATCCAATAACTTGATGACTGAATTTATGTCAATTTTATACCGTGAACACTTAATTTGTTTATGAGGTGTCACTAGTGCAGAAGAGAGTTTTAACACCGGTTAAAATCGACCTTTTACACCGATTTTAGTACCGATGTAGATAGTCCCGATATTGTATGTTGGGTTTTTATACAGGTTATTTACCCAGCGTAAAAAATAGGCCTTTTACACTGGTTATAAGCAAAACCCGGTGTAAAAAACTTAATTGTTATACCAGTTTTTGTTGATAACCAATGTAAAACGTCTGTATTTTACACTGGTTTTAAGTATAACCGATGTAACTCTTGTTTGAATTACTCCGCTTAATAACTCTCTATAGCTATTGAATTTCACCAGTCCAACCGTCAAATTAAAAGTTCTTATTGAGTAGATCAATTCCATAAAATTTTAAAAATATTTGATGCTTCATCAAATAACTTTAATTCAACGTATAATATACTTTTCAAAATACATGTAAAATGTTAATCGTACGATTACATAGCTACGAATGTCCAATTTATCTAAAATTTGGTATGCATGATTGTTAATGTAATATGATGATATTCAACGGTTGGATTGATAAAATTCAATATCTATAGAGAGTTATTAAGCGGGGTAACTCATACAAAAGTTACTCCTGGAGTCCTTTGATCCCTCCTCTATATATATAGATATATATAGAGTACATTAGTAATCCCCATAATATATATATATATATATATATAATGTGACCCATGCGATGCACCGGTTTTTGGTATTTTTTGGAGATATGGTTTAAGATACTAATATAATTTTAAAAGAATTTAAAAAGATATTTTATCGACCGAAAATTGTTTTTTATGTAAAAAGTTGTATTTTATTTTAGAGGCGTGTCACTAATTGATAATAAATGTTAGTATAAAATTATTTTGTTGAAGTGTAAATATGATAGATGTGTTGTTTGATCATTTCTTAGAAGTAATTATATACGTAAGATGTAAGTTTTTTTTTTTTTGAAGTTAAATAAGATTTAAGTTGGAAAACATTTTTTTAAAACTACTTTTTTGTAATATATAAACGGAAGTATATTGAAATTATATGGTTTTGATGATTAGTTGACTTATTTCTTTGAGTTATACTACATAATGGTATAATAAAAAGATAAAAGTATATAAATTATGTTTATTAATAAATAAATAATTAGTTTGTTGATAAAAGTCAAGTAACTATTGAATTAAGAATTTTTTCGTAAGAAACATTATTGGATAAGAAATTTTTTAACAAATTAAATAGTTATGAAATGAGAATTAAAAAAACAAAATAAAACAAAGAATGGTAGATTAAGATTTATTCTAAATAACAAAATATAAATTCAGTATATCAATTATCAAAAATTAATTCAGTACATCAAATTATATGATACAGAACTATTTAAAATTGGATATTTTAATTTAATAAATTAGAAAAGAATAAATTATGATTATATTATAAATTAATAGCTACAAAGTTGTCAAAAATAAAGTAATAGTGGAATTAACAAATCATTTTAGAAATTCAATGATAAGGACTATCATCTAATGAAAAAAATACTTTACAAAAAGACTCATTGTAATTGTCATAACCACATCGCGATGAGAGCGGCGAATGATAATTCTCTTGATTATCTATTTTTACATTCCTTGTACTGTTGAAATCCATATGTAAATTTGACTTGAACTTTGTTTTTGTCTCAACTTAGAGTTATTTATGCATAAATGACTATGAATATTCTATTTATATACTTTTGAAAGTTGTTTGCAAAAACCACACTGAATTTAGAAGTGCATATCATTTTTTTTCAAAGTGATTATCCTAACAACTTATTTTAATTAAATAAAATTTAAAAAATTGTTCATGGTAATCAAACAGAAAAATCCAAAATGGTTATCCTTAATAACTCAATTTTTAATTTTAAAATTAAAAAGTGTTTGTAATGATAAAACAGGAAGTAGATCCAAAGTAGTCATTGCTAACAACCTAACTATTTACAATTTTAGAAAAGAGTATTTGACTTAGATTAAAAATATTTGACTTTGATTTTAAAAATATCGCAGTTTTTCCTTTACATAATCCATTTTTTAAAATGATATTTGATTTTCTATTTACTTAAAAGAAAATTATCTTGATTGAAATAAAAAATGATTTTGTTTTCTATGATCTTTACTATAAAATAGAATTAACGCGGGACTTATTCTTTCTTTAATTCAAAAAAAAATTCATTTTTTTGTTGAACTATACTATAAAAATATAAAAAGTGAATCTTCTCATCTTAAAGAAAATCACATCACTTTACCAAAAAAAGATAATCACGTACCAGATGAACATAATCACAAATGTGATATTACACGTAAATTATAAGACGATCAAACTTTGTACTTTTACAAAGAAAATATATTGCAAATCATGTTATAGTACCCGTATTTGAACATAAACATTAGAAAAATAAATTTTCTTGTTAATAACCATCACAATAGGGACTTGTGCCACTTAATCGCACACTCATTTTACTCATGGACAAAGCTTTGTCTCTTCACCACCTATGAACAAAAAATTAAAGAATAAATAGAATACAAAATAAGAAAAGGTAAATGATAATTTATGGAACAATACGTACTATGCAAATGCAATAAGAAATACTAATTATAATACGTACTATGCAAATGCTCATGTCTTGGTATTGTATTTGGGTCAAGCTTCATGTTTTTTACCATTCTTTTTCATCTTAAGTAAAAAAATTGAGTGGTTTGTTAGAAACTCATGGTAAATGGGCTCTGTGTACTTTTTTCTCTATTTACATAGTGTGACAGTCGTTTCAATGTGGGAAAATTAGCAGGAGAGGTCAGTATTTCGATTGGCAAATAATATAAGAGATGATCATGGGTGAGTTCTGGAAGTTAGCCACTGGTGATGGGTGGTTTGGGGGATATAGTCTATCGGTTTTTTTATATGTTGATTTCTCTTTTAGTTTAGTTCTCCATGTTTCTTTTTTATACTGAAAATCTCTCTCTCTATTGTACTTTGGATGCTCTCCTTTCTTCAACTTATTTGATATCGGTGATAGTATGTTGCTCTTTTTCTTATGCATTATCTTCATTTTATAACTGAATATTCCAATATTTTTTCCTTTTCCCACCTCATTAGTTACATTTTGTTTATGAGGGTAATGAATTATAACAATTTACTTTATATATAGTAAAATTAATTAAATGAAGAACTGTTATAGAAGATGAAACAAATTTTAAGTAAAAAAAAAAGGAAGATGAAATAAATTCAACTACTAATATATTTTTATTTTACCATTTTATTATTTATATGTTTTTTTGTAGAAACTTGTGTAACTAACATCTTTAGCTAACACTTGGACTTCGTTTTGGTGTTTAAATATTATTTTTTTGACTTATGAATTTGACATAAAAATAAAATAAATAAATAATTTAAATGTTTTAAAAATTGTTATATTGTTATATTAAACTAAAATAATGTTTAAAAAATTTTAATTTTTTTGACATAGCATATAATATAAACATACATTTTGTAACAAAATATAAATTTTTTGATGCAATAAAAAATGTAAATAAACATTAGATTTATATAATAATATAAATAAATTAACTTTATCATATAAATTTTTTCACACAATCATTTATAATATTTTTTCCTTTAAAACCATTAATTCATAAGTTAATTGAAACACTTATTACATAAATTAGTTAAAATAATTTAATGCAATAAAAACTAACTAAAGACACAAATTAAAAATAAAACTTTTTCTTTTATTCTAAAACTATTAATTAAATTGTATGATTACTAATTAACTCATAAATAGATAAAGAAAATTACTAATATTACCCTTAGACAACCTTTTTATATATATATACTAGAACGTGACCCGTGCATGTTACGTGTGTTTGTTTGTTTTTCTTAAATACTAAGTTATATTTGTGGTTGACATTACTAACCATATTTAAATGTTTTAATATTATAGATTTACAATTATTGGGTAATTTAGTTTTTACAAATGTGATGTTTTCCATATAGGAAGATGGATTTAGATGGTGCCATAATTAATTTTGCATAATTGATGAATAAAAATAATTTTACTCGAGGATAAACATCGTAAGTGGTTTGTTAGAACATTGCTTATAAGTTAATACTTTTGTAGAAGAGAAATTGGAAATTAATTGATTAGTAGTTTATTGTAATGCATACAATATAAAAGTAAATTGGAATAATATTTTCATGATGGTCATCTTGAATCTTTTTTTGAGTTCTATCACAAATGCCGAAGACGATTGGGAAAGTTGTTAAAATATTTATATTTTTAAAATAAGAATATGTGATCGAATAATATGTTATATATCAACAAATTATTTTAATTTATATATCCAAAATTTAGAAATATTTAATAAGGCAGAGTGCCTAAAAATTTATTCTTATTTAAAATAAAATATTTATTGAAAATAATTTAAATTGTAAAAAATTAGGATAGTATTTTATTTTAAATGTTTGTCAATACAATTCTTTAGGAATAAGCATCCTAATTAGGGAATTCATAGTGAAGGGTAAATATGAGATAAATTATTATTGAAATATTTTTCATGGTTGCCTTTCAATTCCAAACAGGAGTGAAGATGGGTTGCTTAAGCAAAATTCAATTCAAAGAAAATTATATAAGTAACATTCCCCTACCAAAAAAAATAATTCTGCATTTGCATTAAACACTGGAATTTGATCCTAATGAGTAATCTCTGGTAGTAAAACCCTTGTGCCATCCTGCAATTTTTTTTAATACTATCAATAATGATGCTTGAAATCCTAAGTCAACAATTAAGCAACACAATGAAACAAATATAAGTCAACGATATGTTTTAAGCCACTTAAATATATTTTTTAATTGTTGTAATGAGAAACGTATATGAAAATTAATTTTGGATACTCATAATTGTTAAAACTTGCTATATGTTGGTTGTAAAAATAAAATGATGTTTACATTATCCCATTTAAAATTATTCAATTCCAATTTTAATTTTACTACTCTATAAATTTCCATTTAAATTGCATAACTTAAAGCATAATCATAAATTTAAACTCATATGTGTTTGTTGTGTAATTAATAATAATAATAATAATAATAATAATAATAATAATAATAATAATAATAATAATAATTCCAATAATAATAATTCCAATAATAATAATTCCACGAAAAATTAAAATCTAGAGATAAAAGAAAACAAAAAGAAGCTTTCATGCATGGATTTTATTATTTTATTTCATACAATGAGAATGAAGTGGGAATACATAAAAGCTTATAGAACTTTTATATCAAAATTTGGCAAACAAAGCAGAAAATGACATTCTTTTTTTCATAGTTAAACCCAATACATACAAATATCTTTATTTAAATCATTAAAAAAAGTAATATGGTTGCAACATGATCAAGATGATGGAGAAGTTGGATGACATGGTGTTGTTTCGCGTCATAACAACACAGAATATCACCCTCTTCATATATGAATCCAAGGAGAGGCAAGCATGCTAGGCCAACAATAGGCCACAACCCTTATGGTTATGCAATAACTTGGACCCAAATACGGCTCACCATTCAAGAACAACATTATAACCTCACCAGTGCATGTTTGCAACTAAAACAATGAGTCCATCAGTTTGTAGACTCACCTTCACTACAAGAATTGCAGTTGTTACCGACAGCCATTTTCCGTTGGTAACGCACGAAATCCGTCGGTAAATCGGGATTATCGACGGCTAATGGCTCGTGAGAAATCTGTTACCGACGGCCATTTGAAGCTGTCGGTAATACCGATGGCTAAGCCTTCGGTAATACCGACGGCTAAACCTTCGAAAAATTTTACTTGGCCGTCGCTAATTTGGTGGAACTTTGTCAATTTTTTGTGAGAGTTACCGACGGCTATATCGTCGGTAACTCTCAGAAAAAATTGAAAAAATCATCGCTTTTGCAACGGCTTAGCCGTCAGTAATATATTGATGGCCAAGCCGTCTGTAAATTACAGACGGCTAAGCCGTTGGTAACGCTCGCCAAAAAAAATGGAAAATAAGGATAACATTTGCGACGGCTTGGCCGTCGGTAATTTATGGACGGCTAAACCGTCGGTACGTTACAGACGGTTAAGTTGTCGGTAATGCTAACAAAAAATTGAAAATTTTTGTCCAATTTTTGACGGTTTGGCCATCGGTAATGTCAAAAACAAAATTTAGGAAGTTTTGTTTCTAAGCAACCCAAAAATTTTACAGTTCCTGCTATATGAACGCAACAACAGCAAAGGCTTCAATGGCCATCAACATACATTAACAAAAAAGCCATCAACATACATTTTTAATCATTAAAACAACAAATCCATAGTGAACAAACCAAGTGACAACAAGTCATGAGCAAGTCAATAACAATCCATAATGTAAAAAACCACAAATCCCTAATGTCAAAACCCACAAATCCAAAATGTCAAAACAAGTCAATAAAAAAAAATTCAAGTCCTTAGAAGAAGCGCGGTTCTGTTTGGCCTTGGTGCATTTCTCCTTATATTCTGGAGCCTTCCACTTGGCATTAAGTTTTGCATAAGCCCCATCGCCTATCCAGGTTGGGCATTTACCATTCTTCCTCACCTCCACATGCATCTCAGAAAGACGCTTTAAGCCTTTGGTCTTGAAGAGCTTCTCAACCAGATAATGGTCTTTACGATCTCACGAAACATGCTCCTACAATATTGTATTACAAATAAGATCAATATTAATTGTTAATATCAACACACAATAACGAAAACCCTGAAATAAGAAAAGTAACATAATCTTACTTCAAATTTCTCAAACCATTTCTTCACCGTCTCTCTTGGAATCTCTCCCCAAGTATGATATGCTTCCTAGAACTGTGATTCAATGACGGCGGTGATGGCCTTAGAGGCTACTTTACCCGGGATGAACTTATAAATAAGTTATAAACACAATATCAGCATTAACTAAAGATGCATTCTCAAACTACCTTTGTTTTCTTTAATCCTTGCGAAATAAGAAGACATAATGTAACATCCTCATTTTTTTCTAATCTTGCTTTATGTGTGTTTATGTGTGACTAAGTGTATTTGTGTGCCCTAGGTAGAGATTTGTGTATTTGACTGTGTGTTTGACCTCTTGGCGGTGTGCTCGCTTTTGGTGTTTGTGTGAAAGCATATTTTGAGGTTTGGTAGGTTATTTGAGATTGGAATAGTGTTTGGTAATGTTTTGGTATGAGTCTTGGAAGCCTGGTAGAGTTTGAGAACGATCAGAGTTGAGTTTAGGGTTCTTTTTGTGTGTGTTCGTACCTTTGAGCGAGTGAGAGCTTTCGGACGAGTATATGAGACTTAGAACCTTTGTTCTTATGTCCATTTGATGTCCTCTTGTGTTAGGAATCATGTTTAAGTGTTAGGGTATCGAGTTCTGGATCGCACGGAAGTCAAAATCAAAGAAATTACAACGGGCAAGTACATGCAGGAGCGCGTGGCACCCGCCTGCTGTGCCTATGGATGCACGTGACGCACGCTGGTGCATGATGGGCTAGCAGCATAAGTCAGCTTTGACACGTGGCATGTGATCCAACGGGAAAGCGACATGTGGCGCGCATGCAGCAAACAACTTCTGGACGAAGTTATCTCAGTAGAGCGGTGCGCGTGGTGCGCTTTCAAGCGCGCATGATGCGCATAGAGACAGAGATGTTGCGCAAAGATGCGCGTGGTGTGCTTTGGGTTGCGCGTGACGCGCATAGTGTACTTGTAAGGGGCGCGTGGCGCGCTCCCTATGCACTAAGGGCTGCGCATGGCGCGCGCCCAGTGTAACTTTTTTTGGTTATTTAAGCCCTTTGATCCATTTAATCACATTTTTCACTTTTTTCACCCCTTCCACGACCTGAGAGCCTCTCGTATCAGGTTTCCACCATTGTTAAGGTTCTTGAGCTTGGTGACCATCATCAAACTCATTCCAATCCTCTGTTTATCAATTCGACGGTGTAAACTCTTCTGTTACCGTTCGGGCTTGTTAGGGCTTATCTCCGATCGCCGTTTCATCGAGGTAAATTCTAATCTCATCTACTATTCATCTCTATTTCAGTTAGCAATTTCTTAATATGGAATTAATTCTAGTTCTTAACCCTAATCAGACTGTATTTTGGACCCCGGTTTGACCGTGCGGGTATCGAACGAGCTAGGGTTTTGCCGGAACTCCCAGAGGAGATTCCATAGGTCACGAAACTAAAAATGGAGTCTCTGTTCTTCATGTCCCAAATCTGATTTCGTGGATTCCTTGGTTGTTTGGATTGTTCCTCATTACCTGTTCTTCGTATTTTAGGGTTTTGGTGATAGTAAAGATACCGATTGACTGTCGAAGCTTGTCTGGAGTTATTTTTGGGTAAGTCTTAGTCTCTGGAGTCCTAGCCATCCCCTGGCCGTGGGTCTCTTGGTGTTTTAGTTAGTTTATTAGTTGTCCTAACTCTAATCCGAGTGCGTTTGTGTGTTTCCAGTTAACTGTGAACCATTCTGGACTATTCGGTGATACTGTTGGTAACTCTGGACTTATTCCTTGTTATTGACTGAACTGGAACATAGTGCGGGAGTGTTGGAGTGATTATTGGTGAGTTCGTGTTTACGTCTCGGTGTCCAGTTTGCTTTGGAGTGCTTCTATTACCAGGTGGGGGGAAAATGCACTTTTATTGGATTTTATATAATAGACATGACTGTTTGGCATGTGTAGGGTACCTAAACCCTACTAGGAGTTGATGTCAGTAACACCTAAGGATAGGGGTTACGGAGTGCCGCATCTAAGAATAGGTGTGGTAGACTCATCAACTAACATAAGATTATTTTATTATTAAATGTGATTATCTGATAAAATGCTTAACTGTGAGATGTAACATATGTGCTCTATGTGAGTAGTAACATACTTAGGGTAACATGATTAAATGTGTATTATGTGGAAATGTATTGCATGTTGTCTTAGCATGCTTAAATGATTAAGTATAGCCTGTTGATATGCATGAACCTGATTGTGGGATATTTTGGGAATGTGTGCATAATATGATGTGAGGCATATGATTATGAGGTGTTGGATGCATGCATATGATATTTCATTAGTAACCACTCCGTTTTTGACGAGAATGTGATGTGGAGAGAATCCCTAATGGAAATGGGGGATATCTTGCCTAATAGTTTGATCCACTCTGTTTCCTATTGGAAAAAGGGGGAAACGGACGTCCCTATCAAAAAAGGGGGAGGAGGATTCCTAACGGAAAAGGGGAATACCTCGTGGACTAGGCTAGAGTCACCCTATGCTCTATCAGAAGAGGGAGACAGGAGTCCCTAACGGAAAAGGGGGACGGCAACCTAACGGAAAGGTGGTTCGCCAATAAGTATTCCTAATGGAAATGAGGAGTACAATGACAATAGAAAGAAAAGATGTTGAAGCGCATAACACATTGATTCATTGAGAGACATGGGATAAGTGGAAGTGGGTAGCTAGGTCATATTTATATGTGCTGGTTTGTTCGGATTGTCAAATCATTCGTTCTACTTATGCATTTCCCGCTTTTTGATGATTATATTATTCTTACCTCCTTGTGTTTGTATGCTTGTGTGTATATGTATTATTGTATGTTAGACTTTGTTGAAGAGGAGGATGCAACCACAACAGCACCCGATGGAGCAGTTTATGCTGATGCACCCATCGATGTTCCTTCCCCCTCGGATCCCCGTGTGGGGTGATTTTGAGATTCAGTACCATGATTACGACGGCATGGGGTGGGAGATTGACCATGTGGGCTAGGCAGTGATCTATACGGGTACTATCTTCATCTATTTCAGGGTTCCAGGTCTTCCTATAGCTAGCTTTTTCGGAGACTTCAGGATATGTCAGAGACTACCTTTTCAGCAGATGTGGCAGGCTCCAAGGTTTCCACCAGATTTTGGTTATGGAGATTATCCACCGATGCCTCCTCAGCTGATGCCGGTGCGACCTACTAGCCACTATAGCAAGTCTAGCCACCGTGGACGACAGAGACGTGGAAGAGGAGCGACATCTGGTCCCTCTCACCACATGACAGCTCACGATTATAGACGGTTGTTTCTGAGGCGTTCGTGATCTCAGAGTGGGAGCTCTCAGTTTCCCCCTCGCTGAGGCGTTTGGTTATATGTTGGCCAGGAGTCTTGATGCTTATGTAATGTTTTGTGTTATGCTGTTTTGTTTAGTTGAGGCAGCAGGTTAGCCTCACAGGTTTACTTCTTTTGGGATGACTGTATCATTACTATCTACACTATGCACTTTGCACTCTGATAGTACGTACTTATCTATATACCTACATGTGACATACTTAGTATTACTTCACTGTAACGCGTCGTAGTCTTATTCGTGTTGTGATTTTAATTCCTTCGTATTTTTATACCCGTTGATTGCGCGAGTTAGACTAATTATTAGAATAAAGCATGAATAGGACTTCGGGGTGTTACACATAAAACCAAAAATCAAAACCATTCATAACAACCAACCCTGCATGCTGAATTAATGTTATTGCAATGATATTTGCCCTGTCTTGGGTAAAGGTATCATCAAAACTAACAAATACATGACAAAATTGTGACAAATAGTATTAGAGGAGAGGGACAGCCAAAAGCCACTTTGTATTAGTACCACCAGACAGTGGACATGCCATGCATGGAAATAGATCAATCTCTCACCTCTAAATAAAGTCAAAGAACAGTTTGTAATACAAGCCCGCATGTTAGATAGTATTCTTAATTAAGATCTAAATGAGAATACAAATAAGTGTGAACTAAACAGCCAATTGTTGCAAAAAAAACAATACAATCTACTTCATAAATAAATTACTAATTCTAGAACCCAATATATTCCCAATAGTCAAATCAAGGAGGATCAAAATGAGAGTACGTGATATGATTACTCAAACATCAAAAATTGTCACTCATAAATGTACATTCTCTTTATTGCATGCATAGTGTGGCTTTACTTTGCTTTAAGCTATTTTACATCAATATTCACCTGAATTTTTTACACGTGGACTATTAATTTTGAAATTTTTTTAATTTATAAAAGAACATACTGGTGATATGACAAAGCTGGAGATCCACGCATAACAGCCTATTATTATGGGTAATTTCATCACTATATTACATCAAATCAAATTAAATAAAAATTAAATAAACAAATACACTTATAATCAAATCTATCCACTTACCAAATCCCTATCTACTAAAAATAAAACACAATAAACACTAAGCCACTTTCTCAATTCATTTTCTATTTTTCCCAAATTCAAGCATGTGATTTATAATCAAATAACAAAAAAAAACCCCAACAAACCAATCATGCATCTAAGCTACACATAACATTCAACAACATCCAGTCACGTCCAACATGGGTTTAAGAATCGCCTAACCTTTTGTGAATTCTAAAATGCAAAAAGAGAGCTTCCTTGGCTGAAACAGAAATATATGAGGTCAATAACTTCAACAATAACCAACAATAAAAAAGTAAAAGAACAAGGATGTCTTAAAAGAACATAGACCAATTTTGCTTAATTATTTTTCTAATACAAAATGAAATTTGTATTAAAAGAATAGGGAACCCAATTAAGCACAAGAAGTGCCCAAGTTAAGCAAATGAAATGTCTTACTACAAGCCAAACTCTGCATAAACAAAAATATACCTAAAATCCTTGTTTTCA
This sequence comes from Calophaca sinica, assembly GCA_037113605.1. Lineage (NCBI taxonomy): Eukaryota > Viridiplantae > Streptophyta > Magnoliopsida > Fabales > Fabaceae > Calophaca > Calophaca sinica. Next base: position 18,096,903 of record CM073737.1, read on the forward strand.
AAAGATGCTAATGATAAAAGCATCAAGTTGCACATTGAAAAAGGTATCAAGTTAGCATATTTGTGGCTTACAATGTATAACTCAACATATCTTAAGTATAGATAGTAAACATGAAATGAAAAACTTGTAACCATTTATTCGATTGCAGCAGAATGCCCTTTTACAACAACATCACAAATTGATCAGCAAACAGTTTTATTTTTACCCGGACATCTTTATGCATACAAAACTACAATACATTCTAAATCTAACATGCAAATAGATCAGGCCAAAATCAATACATGGCAAGGAAAAACTATAAAAATAAAACTTCATCAGCAAAAGAAAGAAGGAATAAAATCAGCCAACTTCTGCATTGAGATTAAACTATAAAAAACTTGTACAAACAAAAAAAGTAGCAGGCTATTCAGATAAATAATACAAAATTGATAAACTCCCTGGCATGATATCATGTATTTTCAAATGTATTAAACAATAACTAACCAACCAATAGAAGTAGAATTATATAATATATGCAAAGAAATGTATTTATCAAATGCTAAATCGCCTGATATTGGAAATTCACTTGTTTGCCAACGTGCGGTTCAATCACCATAATAGATTCATTAAATGTTTGTCATTTTTTTCAGAGTCATGTGCCCTTTTGTAATCGTATTAAGTTTGATTTACTTCAATCACATACATTAATCCAATTTGAAAGGCAATTTGATTTACTAGAACTGGTGATAAAAGTATAGAGGCCGATTATAAGGCTATATTATCCAATTCCATTTCATTTGCAATGCAACCACATTCAAAGTGGAAATTACAAATTAGCCGCAGTCTGGCTCTGACATTTGTCCAGTTAAAATGCCTACATTCCCTAATCTTTTGTTCATTTTCGTTATTGGACAAGCTTTACTTTGAGAAGGATAATGCATGATGATGAGAAGAAAAAAAGAAAGTAAGCACCAGTGGTACCTGAATAACCCTATGCCACTGTTGTTCCTTCTCAAGCCTAATCAATATATTTCTCACTGAACCGATTCTTGACCTGATCTGTATACAAATCAACAATATGAAGTAGCAATGTTAATTTTTTTTTCAACACTGGGTGAAAATTAAGCAACTAACAAATTTGGAAACTTACAAAATAAATATCAAACTACTAACAACCATAAAGTCAATGTAAATTTCCACCGTTACACCCCTATTGTGGTGTGTAGCCCTAGAGTTTTTGTTTTTATTTTCGTTCAATTTTCATACCCCTTAAAAGTCAAAATCATGTTTAAGCCTGCACAACACCAGAACCATCCATAAAAGTGAAAATTTAAGATTATGCATTTACAAAAACTACTTTATGAGGAAACCCCTAAAAATACCATAAGTAAAATGCTTTAAGGAATTTTATCTGATCACATTACAGACATACACAAACAAACTTCATGCAAAATTCTTCTTCACTTTCACTACTAAATCAAACTCCTTCTACCCCTTTACTCAATACCTCCCTCCCTCACACCCTCTCCCCACTTCAGAAACAACAGTAAGAAGCAAAGATTTCACAAAATGCCAGAAAGAAGAAACAAAATCAAACCTATATTTCAAATTTCATCTCTTGAAATGCATTGTTGAGCATATCAATAGTTCAAATTAAAAGAAAAATCAAAATACCAAAGAACAAGATGGTTCAGCTCAACAATAGTCCACAATAAATCAAATTCTTCCAGGCAATTAACAAAGTCACTAAAACAAAACAATAAGTAATGACTCACCAACAGTGAGCGGCGGCCGACAGAGGAGGACGCGATGGAGAGAGAGGGAGGCCGCCGGAGAGAACAAAAAGTAGAGAACGGAGGGGACCAGATCCCGTTCTGGTCGAGAGATAGAGAGAACAGAGGGAAGCGACGTCGACCAGAGAGAGGGAGTCGCAACGGCGGGAAGGCGACCGGCGGAGAAGGGGGCAGCGTCTGGTTCGAACAAAAATTTTGAGAACACTGAGTGGTAAGTGGCGGTGTCGGCGCAGGTTTCTTTAACAGTGACAGAGTGGGAGTGGGTGAAAGAGGGATCGGAGTGGGAAATGAAGTGTAAAGGGGAATGAGAGAAAGCATCAAAAGAGGAGATATGAGCGAAGACGTGAACCTGGAAAAGGATACGATATTTATTGTTAGTGGTGGAGCAGTGAGGGACGATGCCTTCAATGGCGACGAGTTGGGAATCGATGAGGGAAGAGAGGACGGTGGCGGCGGAGCGTTCGAATGGAAGGGTTTTGAGAATCAGAGGGAAAGTGTTTTTTAAGAATGAGAAGGAGAGGTAATGCAAAATCTGAAAGGGGAGATTATCGACGGCTTAGCTGTCGGTACAGTCCACCGTCCACAGAATTAAATGCGGGAAACAAAAAAAATTTACCCACAATGTGCTAACCAACGGCTAAGCCATCGGTAATATATAAAAAAATTAAATCCCGTCTTCAGCGTTGATATTTTACGATAGCGGTAAATTTAAGAAAATAAATTCGAATTAAAAAAATTCTTTACCGACGGCTTAGCCGTTGGTAAAGTGACAAAAAAATAATTTCGTACGCAGATTTTTTCCGGCACATTACCGATGGTTTGGCTGTCGGTAATTAAATTACCGACGGAGTCGGGGCCGTCGGTAATATGATGTTTCCTTGTAGTGCTTATAGTTTCAGCCTTGGATCCACATTGAATTTCCAATTTCAGCCTTGCATCCACATTGAATTTCCACTACCTTTGGACACATAAGCGATTATTGTGAGAGCAAGACGAAGAAAGGTCACAACAATCTGGAAGCAGTTTTAAATATATATATATATATAGAGAGAGAGAGACGTAGAGATTTTGTGATGAGTTTGAGATAGTCTTTTTGGCCTTATATAGAGCTAGGAGAATGTATTGACACTAAAATCAATAATATGTTTTTGCAAGAAAATGAAATGCAAGTGAAGAAACTGAAAAGTGAACTGCTCCCTAAATAGTGACTATTTCTTTCAATCACTTTATTTTTATATATTATTGCATCTTTATATACATGTCTTAATATACAAAGAGCAGTAACTCAATCCACTAAGCTCACTCATCATAGCAAATAAAAAGATGAAAATATATTACCAATCGGTCAATTTTTTTTTTTTGTAAAAATAAATATGCTTATAGGTAATAAAAATAAATGAAAAAACTGAATTAGTTATTATTCCAGATGTCATATAAAGGTTTCTAAGAAAATAGACATGCCATAAAGAAAGTGGCTAGAATCATACCAAAGGAAAACTCAGGAACTAAAAGGTCCGATTACTAACCTACACACCGAGAAGATAGATGATACAAAGTAAATTAGAACTATAAACATAACACCTACAATAAATACATGTCAGTAAATAATTTTGGAAAAAAAAAACAAATATTAAGCAATTTTTTTGGAAATAATAATAACAGAAAAACATATGTAGGTGATGCAGGATTTGGAAAAGCATACCTTTTTTTGCAAATAGGTGCAGGCAAAAAACTTCTTCTCTGGTGAGTTGAAATACGAAAACAAAGAACACAACCATTTGTATAGAAACGGCCGTTGGAGCCCTTATTGTTAGTTAATACTTAGTTAGTTGCTAATTTAACTAATTCTGTTATTTTTAATTAGTAGTTAGTTAATGATTATTTTTAATTAGTAGTTAGTTAATGACAGCTATATACAGTTTAGAGGCAGTTATATTATTTCCAAGTTGTATATATACTCAGTTGAGTGAAGTTAATCAATAACAATTTATTTTCACACAATTGCTATCTGTTACAGGGTATCAGTTGAAATTCTCTGAAAAGTTTCTCTCTCGTTTTCTCTAGAATCTTCCAGAATCTTCTCTGCGACTCTCTTTGCTTCGCTCATCGCCATGGCAGCTGCTTCCGATATCTCCACCGTGGTTCCTACCGTAAATGCTCCTGTTACGCCTTCACCTCCTGATACATCGAGTTCGTATTACATCCATCCCAATGAAAATCCCTCTCTTGTTCTGGTTTCACCGATTCTTGAAGGTCTGAATTATCACAATTGAGCTAGGGCTATGGAAATGTCTCTGCAAATGAAACACAAATTTGTGTTTGTTGATGGGTCAATCAAGAAACCTGTTGAATCTGATCCTCTTTTCTTTCCCTGGAAATGATGCAACATGCTCGTTCGATCTTGGATCAGTCACTCTGTTTCTGCTGAAATTGCGACCAGCGTGCTTTGGATCGACAAAGCTTCATCAGTTTGGCTCGAGCTCAAGAATCGTTTTTCTCAAGGTGGTCACGTTTTCTCAACTTCATAGTGATCTCTTCTCTCTCAAACAATCGAACATGTCTATAACCAGTTATTTCAACAAATTGAAAATTCTATGGGATGAAATGTACAATTATCGGCCAATTACTCCTCGTAGCTGTTGTGACACTGCTCAGAAAATGCAACAATATCGTGATAATGATTGTGTGTTGATTTTCTTTCTCGGCCTCAATGACAATTTTTTCGCTGTCAGATCTCAGATTCTTCTGCTGGATCATTTGCTTGGCCTCAATAAGGCTTTTTCTATGGTAATTTAGCACTGGAATTCTTCATGTTCCGATGGCTATGCATGTTCAGGCTCGTCCATCACCTCCTTCTGGTCAAGGCCAAGGTCGTGGTAATTCCAACCCTAAGTCTTCTTCCAGGCCTCCAAAACAATGCACTCATTGTGGAAAACTCTATCACACAATCGATACATGCTATTTCAAGCATGGATTTCCTCCGGGATACAAAAACAAGAAATCCGTGAATAGCGCTGCTGCTGATTCTTCCAATGACGACAATTTGAAAGGTCTAATGCAGGATCAAATCCATGCACTTCTTGCTTTGCTGCCTACTTCACTGCCTACTGCTACATCAAGTTCTTCCAACTTGGTTAGCTGCCACAATATCAACACTGAACCTTCTTCAGGTAAATCTGCCCTGTGGATCTTAGATTCGGGGGCAACCGACCATATTGTTTCCTCCCTGCAATATTTTCGTTCCTACAAATCTATAAAACCATATCCTATTGCTTTGCCTAATGGCCAATGACCTACTGCAACTCACATTGGTACTATATTCATTTCTGACACACTCATTTTATATGATGTGCTTTTCATTCCAAATTTTAGTATCAATCTCATTTCTTTTGCAAAATTGATCGAAACAAGTTCTTGTCATGTTAATTTCACTAATTCTACTTGTTCCATTCAGGAAATTAATTCCCTAAAGATGATTGGTAAGGCCAAGTAAGATGGAGGACTTTACAGGTTGCTTTTTCCCTCAATTTCTACACACACTTCTCACATTTGTCATGTAAACAAGCCAACCGATGGTGTTTCTACCAATGATGTTTGGCATTTTTGTTTAGGGCATCCTTCTTCAAGTTGCTATTCTCTTTTATAGCAACAACATTGTAAAATTCCATCTAATTTTAATAAAGCCTGTGATACTTGCCATTTTTCCAAGCAAAAGAAACTTTCCTTTTCTTCTAGTTTCTTTTCTGCTGATGTTGCTTTTGACTTAATTCATATTAATATATGGGGTCCATATTCTACCCCTTCATTTCAACGACACAAATACTTTTTGACAATTGTTGATGATCATTCACGACACACTTGGATTATACTCATGCGTACTAAAGTTGAAACAAGAACTCATATTTCTAATTTCATTGCTTATGTTCAAAATCAATTTCAGAAATCAATTAAAACCATTAGATCTGATAATGGTCCTGAACTTTCTAATCCCTCATTGTACCTTTCCAAGGGTATCATTCATCAATTGTCATGTCCTGAAACTCCCCAACAAAATGGGGTTGTTGAAAGAAAATATCAACACATTTTAAATGTGTCAAGAGCTTTGATGTTTCAATCCAATTTACATATTAATTTCTGGTCATTTGTTGTACAGCATGCTATCCATATTATCAATTTTCTTCCATCTGTTAAACTCATTCTCATTCACCTCATTTCCTTTTATACAATACCAATCCTGACCTTGATTCTTTAAGAGTTTTGGATCCTTATGCTATGCATCCACCATTTCTGCTCATAGGACTAAATTTCAACCTAAAGCTAGAAAATGCATTCATCTTGATCATCCACCTACCACAAAAGGATATCTTCTCTTTGATTTGCATACTTGTGAACTGTTTGTTTCTAGAAATGTTGTTTTCTATGAAACTATATTTCCTTTTCCTAAACATTCTCAGCATGCATCTTTTTTTGATGCATCTTCTATTTCTTTGCCCTGTGCCACACCTTTTACAGATTTAGCTACTGATTCTCCCATTCTAGCTACTTCTGTTTCTTCTCTTATTTCACAATCTGTTGTTCCCACTAATTCTGCACCTACACAACCTGCTGTTCCAGTTTCTTCATAACCTGCAGTTCCAGTTACTTCTGTTCCTACTGCTTCTTAGCCTATTATTTCTACTTGTTCTTCTTATAGAATAAAGAAAGCACCTACTTATTTGAGGGAATATCATTGCAACACTGCTTCCTCTTGCATAAATGCCACTTCATCTTCAGGTACAACCTATCCCTTATCATCTTTTCTTTCTTATAATAATTGTCCCCTGCATATAAATAATATATTTGTTCCCTTTCTGTTGTTCCCGAGCCAAAAACATATAACCATGCAGTAAAACATGAATGCTGGAGGACTGCTATGGACCTAGAAATTGCAGCTTTGGAACAAAATGGCACATGGGTTATTACAAATCTGCCTGCTGGAAAAATGCCCCTTGGCTGTAAATGGGTTTACAAAATTAAAAGACATACAGATGGCAGCATAGAAAGGTGCAAAGCCAGACTTGTGGCAAAAGGATTTACAAAGCTAGAGGGTATTGATTACTCTGAGACTTTCTCTCCTCTGGTTAAGCTAACAACAGTCTGGTTGGTATTAGCATTGGCTGCTGCCAAGAAGTGGCATTTGCATCAACTTTCCATGGTGACTTGAATGAGGACATCTACATGACTATTCCTCCTGGATTTAAAGATTCTAAATCTGGCCAAGTATGCAAATTACAAAAATCCCTCTATGGATTGAAGCAAGCTAGTAGACACTGGAATGCGAAGCTTACTGCTGCCTTAATTTCTTCGGGCTTTGTACAGTCCAAATCTGATTACTCTCAGTTTGTTCAGACCAGAGGCTCTCATATCACCATCCTTTTGGTTTATGTTGATGATGTGGTGCTTCTAGGCAATGATTTGGAAACCATTTCCAAGGTTAAACAATTTCTGGATCATTATTTCAAAATAAAAGATCTAGGACCTCTTCTTTTTTTTCTTGGTTTGGAGGTTGCTAGATCAACTACTGGTCTTGTTTTGTCTTAACGCAAATATGCATTGGAATTGTTGGATGATGCAGGGCTTTTAACCTGCAAACCTGCTTCTGTTCCTATGCTTCCTGGCTGCAAACTCACTGCTGATACTGGTGATCCACACCCTGATCCTTCTGGTTACCGTCGCTTGATTGGTTGCCTCATTTACTTAACAAATACTCGACCGGATATATGTTTCGATGTACATAAACTGAGCCAGTTTCTTGCCAAGCCTATGCAGGCTCATCAAGATGCTGCCATTCAGATTCTTAGATACATTAAAGGCTCTCCTGGTCATGGTCTTTTCTTCCTAACAGATTCTGATTTGCGGCTGCGTGGGTTGAGTGATTCTGACTGGGCATCTTGCCCTGATACTAGAAGATCGGTTACTGGTTTCAACGTGTTTTTCGGCCATGCTCTTATTTCTTGGAAATCCAAGAAGCAAACCACAGTTTCCCATTCTTCATTTGAAGCTAAATATCGAGCCTTGGCCGCCATTACTTGTGAAATTCAGTGGTTGCTTTATTTGCTCAATGATCTTCATCACTCATCTCCTACTCCAATTTCTATTTACTGTGATAATAATTCAGCTATCCAAATTGCTCAAAACCCAACATTTCATGAAAGGACGAAACATATAGAAATTGATTGTCATCTTGTTCGGGACAAGGATCAAGATGGAGTTATTCACTTACTGCCTATTGCTTCTGCAGCTCAATTAGTAGATATTCATACTAAGGCTTTGCAGCCTTCTCACTTTATGTCTCTTGTTTCCAAGCTGAATATGCATAATATCCATAGTTCAGCTTGTGGGGTGGTGTTAGATAATACTTAGTTGCTAATTTAACCAATTCTGTTATGGTTAATTAGTAGTTAGTTAATGACAGCTGTATACAGTTTAGAGGCAGTTATATTATTTCCAAGTTGTATATATACTCAGTTGAGTGAAGTTAATCAATAACAATTTATTTTCACACAATTGCTATTTGTTACAATATGCATTTCAAAAGGAAGCAATAATTTGCTAAAAAAACTGCTAAATATTGGCGTTCGGTTTCGACGGCTATTGATATTATTTGATTTTAAATTTCACTAAACGACCAAGGTGGTAATAATATTTCTTAATATCATTAATTATTGCATTAAAATGACATGGTTGTCCTTCAATTAGATAGGAAAATGACTAAATATACCCCTAGACAATCTTCTTTTATATATATATATATATATATATATATATATATATATATATATATATATATATAGTTTTATTAAAGTATCTTGGTCGTGTCGTATCTTGATTTTCAAAATCTGTATCTCTGATAACCACCCTGAAATTTAAATGGAGCCGCCACCAATATTTTATTTTTATAGGAAACATTGGAAAACCTATTTTTGATTTTAATAAAGAAAATGGTTTTTGAACGAAATTTGGATTCGGGAGTTAATTACGTCTAAGGAAGGTATTAGCACCCTAAAATGCCCACAAAAATGGTACATTTAATCGTTTGAAAGTTGATGTTTGCCTTTGAAAATTATTTCCCCAACTCTTGTTTACTTGTTAATTATTAACATAATTAAGTATTCATTGAAAAAATAACTTAAACCATGAATAGATCTACAATTCACTCTTTTTTGCCTTTTTAATAAAACTAAATAACAATAATATTTTGATTTAAGGTTCTCGCACTAAACCACAGTTCCAAAGATTGGCTTTTTATTTATATATAAAAAAGGAATGGCTTTGAAAATAGAGAAAATGAATAATCAAATAAACAAATTAATACTTTGAAACCCTAGTTTGTGATTAGGGATCCGAACCCAAGCGCGACGGTGACGACGGCGGTGGCGCGGCCAGGAACCTCTGTTCCGGCCGGCGCCGTTTAACATTCAACGGCGTAAACAATGAGAAGAGTAAAACGAAAAGGAAGAGATGTAAAAAAAAAGAAATATTACATGATAATTTCAGTCCCAAATCTATGTTCTTATTACATGGTTATATGGAAACAGAATAGACCAACAAAAAAAAAGAGAGAGAGGGGAAGAGATGGAACCTGAGTTTCCTAGATTCAATCCCAAAAAAATACACAAAAAGGGGCAAACTAAAACAAAAACCTAACTAAAAGTGTTTGCTCTCTTTGTTTTTGGTGACCTCACGGGTGGTTTGGCCGCGGCTTGTTTCACGCCCCGCTTTCCTTCTGTTCGTGCTCCTCCTCTGTTTCTACTAGGTTATACTCGTCCGGATTCGCTCTCCCCCTCCCTCTTGGTTCATCAGCATGCATCCGTATTTATACACCTGAAAACAAATCGAAATCAAATCAGTGATAAAAATCATAAAGAAAAAGAAAAGAAATTGGAACAAGAATCTCCCCTTTGAATCCGTGATTTAATGATGGAAGATTTGATATAATCTGAATGATTTGATTTGGGGTTGAGATTGGGTGAGAAAAAGCAAAGAAAAAATGAAAGAGGAAGGGGGAAGAGGAAGGGGTGCTGCGCCGCAGCTAGGTTTAAGGTTGCCAAGGTTAGGGTTTGGTTTTGGGGTGAAGGAACGAAGAAGAGAAGAGATAGGGAAAGGGGAAGGGGCGCTGCGGCTAGGTTAGGGTTAAGGTTGAAGAAGGAGCGGAGAAGAAAGATGAAGAAGGAGGGAGAGGTGGTGTGGTGCTGCGGCGAGTTGGAGAATGAGAGAATGAGGGAAGGAAAAAAAAAGAAGAAAAAGGTTGCATGAAGTAAAATAAAGGGGTGCAAATAGCAGTGGCCTGCTTGGTAGCCCAACCCAGTGCTGCGTGCACCCCCTCTCCCTATTGTGCGCCCTCCAGTGCTCCCTTTACTAGGCACACCTCGTTTCTGTCCTCGCACCCCGCAAGCTTCCTCAAGCCCACCAGCGTATCAACCAATCTCGCGGCCCAACACCTAAACCGAGCCCAAGTCTTCTAAAACCTAAAACACCTAATTCTTCCCTCATTCCCTCACTCTATCCATCAGTCGCGGCGCCCCTTCCCCCTTTCATTCTCTCTTTCTCTCCCACGATCCTTTCCTCCATTTCCGCCTCCATCTCCTCATCTTTCTCCCCCTATCTCGGCCATCTCTATCTCTTCTCTTCTTCCTTCCTTCACCCCAAAACCAAACCCTAACCTTGGCAACCTTAAACCTAGCTGCGGCGTAGCACCCCTTCCTCTTCCCCTTCCTCTTTCGTTTTTTCTTTGCTTTTTCTCACCCAATCTCAACCCCAAATCAAATCTTTCAGATTATATCAAATCTTCCATCATTAAATCACGGATTCAAAGGGGAGATTCTTGTTCCAATTTCTTTTCTTTTTCTTTATGATTTTTATCACTGATTTGATTTCGATTTGTTTTCAGGTGTATAAATACGGATGCATGCTGGTGAACCAAGAGGGAGGGGAGAGCGAATCCAGACGAGTATAACCTAGTAGAAACAAAGGAGGAGCACGAACAGAAGGAAAGCGGGGCGTGAAGCAAGCCGCGGCCAAACCACCCGTGAGGTCACCAAAAACAAAGAGAGCAAACACTTTTAGTTAGGTTTTTTTTTAGTTTGCCCCTTTTTGTGTATTTCTTTGGGATTGAATCTAGGAAACTCAGGTTCCATCTCTTCCCTCTCTCTTTTTTTTTTGTTGGTCTATTCTGTTTCCACATAACCATGTAATAAGAACATAGATTTGGGACTAAAATTATCATGTAATATTTCTTTCTTTTTTTTACATCTCTTCCTTTTCGTTTTACTCTTCTCATTGTTTACGCCGTTGAATGTTAAGCGACCTACTAACAGATTCCTGGTCAGCGCCACCGCCGCCGTCACCGTCGCGCTAGGGTTCGGAACCCTAATCCCAAACTAGGGTTTCAAAGTATTAATTTGTTTATTTGATTATTCATTTTCTCTATTTTCAAAGCCATTCCTTTTTTATATATAAATAAAAAGCCAATCTTTGGAACTGTGGTTTAGTCCGAGAACCTTAAATCAAAATATTATTGTTATTTAGTTTTATTAAAAAAGGCAAAAAAGAGTGAATTTTAGATCTATTCATGGTTTAAGTTATTTTTTCAATGAATACTTAATTATGTTAATAATTAACAAGTAAACAAGAGTTGGGGAAATAATTTTCAAAGGCAAACATCAATTTTCAAACGATTAAAGGTACCATTTTTGTGGGCGTTTTAGGGTGCTAATACATTCCTTAGACGTAATTAACTCCCGAATCCAAATTTGGTTCAAAGACCTTTTTCTTTATTAAAATCAAAAATAGGTTTTCCAATGTTTCCTATAAAAATAAAATATTGGTGGTGGCTCCATTTAAATTTCGGGGTGGTTGTCACAGCTGGCGACTCCACTGGAGATTTTAGAGAGTTAGGCCTTTTGATTGTTTGAATTATTTGTTTGCCTTACAATGTGAATTGTTTCCTTTTCTTTTATTTTTATTTATTTATTTATTACTATTATTTTTTTTTTATTTTTTCAACTTATTTATTTTTGTCTTATCTTATTTGTTTTTATCTTTGTTTAGTTTATTTATTTTTATTGTGATTATATGTATATTGAACATTAGGATAGTTACCATGTATATATTGTTTTATTTATTTTGTAGCGGGTAGTTTTAAGTTTGCTCCTTAACATACTTCACTTTATACACTTTATTTACACACACTTTGAGTGGGTGCCCTATACCCGGGCCCGAGTGAATCTTAAGTTAGGAGAGGCTATGTAGTGGGTGCTCTGCTGGACGTACGGCTAGTGGGTTCCTATGAAAACCTCACCTAGAGTTTGGCTCCATTTGAAAAAACCATCCTTTAATAATATACTTATTATTGGTGGTAACATTTTCAAATGGGACCCTTGGCTCTAGGGACCTTTTATATTAGTGTCTTAAATCCACCCAATGGAAAGGCACTTAATATAAACCCTAGATCCTTTTTTAGGAATTACCAGCCTTAGTCACAAAAGGAGCTTACCCGACCACCTTTATTTGTTTACTTATTTTTACTAATTTATTTCAAAAATAACAATTCCAAAAATAGTTTTTTTGAAATACGAATTTTTGTTTAGGAACGTAATCTATTATTCCGAAAAAATAGATGCTAGGTTCTTATAAAAAGAATAGGAGTATGTTTCTTTGTACCTTCATAAATAAAATAAATACGGTTCTTTCTTTCTTTTTTTTTCTTTTTTTTCATTTTTGAAATAATAATAATAAATACGATCATACACATTCATATACATGCCATAACACTAATTACCCCATTTCATCAGGCTTGTTGGAAATTTCAAAACAAAAGAAAAAAAAACTTTGGTGCAAATGTCTTCGGAAAGCGCATTTGTGGGTTTAGAGAGGAGAAATACTTTGAAATTCAAGATAGAACCTCCTCGTTTGATGCATCTAAGAACATTGGTTGACTTCATAGCTGAGAATTGGGTACAAGTGGATCGGATTAGCTTCGTGGGGAAATTTGGGAACATTTTGGAATTGCTGAATGTAGACGTGCAAGTGGGAGCCTTAACGGCATTGGCCCAATTTTATGATCCTCCCCTAAGATGCTTCACGTTCAAGAATTTCCAAATGACGCCAACCTTAGAAGAATATCGGAAAATCTTGGGCATTCCAGAAAAGAAAAAAGGTCTGTATCGCCACACAAAGCATACCCCGACTATGAGTACCATTGCTGATGTTTTAGGCATCCCTTAAGAAGATTTGACGGTTGCAGTGAAGGTAGAGGAAGATTTCAAAGGTTTCCCCAGGAGCTTCCTGGAAGGAAAGGTTAAGGACCTTTATGGTGCAGGGAAATTGAAGGAGTGCATGGATGTGGTAGCCCTCATTATCTTTGGAATGGTCCTATTTCCTTATGTTGATCATTTTGTGGATGAAACAACCATTGACGCTTTCATAGCATTTAAAACTCAAGGTATGGATCCTACTACTGCCGTCCTTGCAGATTTATACTATGAGCTTCATATGCACCACGAGAAAAAGAGAGGTCGAATTCGTTGTTGTATCTCTGTCTTATACTTATGGTTAAAAAATCATTTGGTAAAAAAGGGGCATCCCGTTGGTCCTAGGAGCAATGTAGAGTGGGCTACTTATTTGTTGAGTCTCAGTGAAGAGTCTATAATATGGTATTCCAGGGAACAAGAGATCAAGGAAGTAATCTGTCGATGCAGAAACTTCCCCTATGTACCCCTCATTGGGACCATAGGCTGCATCAACTACAACCCTACTTTGGCTTTGAGACAACTCGGTGCCCCGATGCTGGGTGAACCTACTGAAGAAGGGCTAGCCGCTTTCATTATACATGATCGGGGCTCCTCGGATTTGGCATTGTTCACAAGAGTGTGCCGAGCTTGGAAGAAAATGATCAAGAGGACACTGGGGCGCAAGAGCACTCACACGGATGAAAAATACCGTCAATGGATTATAGCAAGAGTTCAGCAAGTCAAGCTGCCCTTCCAAAACACATTTTTGGTTCCCGAAGTGCCGCCTCCACCCCCTGCTGAGAATGAAGAAGTGGAAGAGTTAATGCTAGCCTTAGAAAAGGTGGAAAAAGAGAGGAAGCTTCTCCGGGAGAATTTGAAAAGGGCATATCTAGATATAGAAGTCCTACAAGATGAATATAATAGAAAAACCGAATCTTTGGAAGGATCCCAGAAGAAGGCCAAGGCTGAGAAAGCAAGCCGGCTCCAGACTCAAGGTTGTCTAAAAGCTACAAATCAACAATTAGACTTGATGAAAAAAGAGTTAGATCTAGTTCTCTGTGAAAAGGGCGATTTGCGGAAAATGTGGGCTGATTCTCAAGAGGCTAGTAGGGCTTTGCAAGGACGGATTGAAGACTCAATACAACAGTTGAAAAATACCATGCAATTGCACGAAGCCCAACTTGAGGAAGAAAAGAGAATCGCTGAAGAAAAGTTCATAGGCTACCACATAGATCTCGAGGAAGAACGTGAGAAGGTCCTCGGCATGCAAGGGAAGATTGACAACTAGCGAGAAGTCATTACTTGGTTTGATAAGGAAACCAGATGCTGGATAGATTGTTGCTCTAAACTAGTCTGGCTTGCAAATAGAGGTATCCAAGATATGCCAGAACTCTTGGAAGAAGCGGATTTGGCGATAGGTTTCCGACCTTTACCAGGGAAAATGATGAATTTCCTAGAGTACTGCAAGAGTTTGGTGGAAGAGCTGGAGAGGCAGATCCGACGAGATCGTTGAAGACCATGTTCCATTTATTTTCATGTGTTGATGCAATTTCCATTTCTTTCTCAATTTTGTAAGCCCTTCAGGTTAGTTTGAATTATGGTATTTCCTTTTTAATAAGAGAATGTGTATTTTCGCAATATGCAGCGACCCGATAAGACATTTGCAAGGTTTTGTGATACTCCAACATGCCAATAAAAATAAAACAAATTAAGCAAATAAATGAGCATCTTGCATAGCATACATAATCATGGCATAACATAAACCATTCATCCATACTCATGGTATCTTTCGTAACCTAGAAAATAACTACGGAGAATCTACATCCCTACAGAACGAGGTCCCAAGCTAGACTCATGGACGCACTTGAACAGAATTAGCAAGCATTGAGGGAAGAGTTCGGTCAAATGAAGGAACAAATGGGCAGAATGTTTGACCTCTTGTCAAACTTGAGTGCGAAAATGACCCAGGAAGATCCTCCCCATGAGGAGGAAAAGAATCCCGATATGTCACAGGACGATAATCAGATGGATCCTCCCCCTAAAGGAAGCAGCACGGCAATCCTTATTGACTCCCAAGGGAAGGTACATCCTAAACGTCCCTACGAGACTTCGCAAGGTACCCCGAATTTCACGTCCCAAGAGGATGCCCAAGCCAAAGAAAGGCTTCAAATAGTTAAAGATAGGTTGATAGCAATTGAAGGGGGAGATCACATTGGTTTTGAAGCTTCAGACATGTGCTTGGTCCTCGATGTAGTTATACCTTCAAAATTCAAAGTACCCGAGTTTGACAAGTATAAGGGAGAAACTTGCCCCAAGAGCCACCTGGTTATGTATTGCCGAAAGATGGCTTTCTGTTCTAATGATAACAGACTCCTAGTTCACTTCTTCCATGAAAGCCTGACTGGGGCACCTTTACGATGGTACATGCAGTTAGAGCGATCTAAAATTCGCTCATGGAAAGACTTGGCAAACGCATTCGTCAAACAATATAAGTACAATATGGATATGGCCTCTAGCCGTAATCAGTTGCAAAACATGAAGAAAAAAGACAGTGAGAGTTATAAAGAATATGCTCAGAGGTGGAAAAGCATGGTTGCTCAGGTGGAGCCACCCTTATTGGACAAAGAAATGATTGACACGTTCATTGACACGCTCTGATCTCCCTTTTATGATATGATGATTGGAAGTATGTTCTCAAACTTTTCTGACTTGATTGTCATAGGGGAACGCATGGAAATGGGGATGCAAAGTGGGAAGATCCATAATAATACCTCATCATCCAACACTCAGAAGCCCTTCATCAAGAGAAAGAAAGAAGGAGAGACTAACGCGGTGAGTAGTGCCCCTCTATACGTTGCGGCAACTATCACGCCTAAGTCTCCTATTCAAATGACACCCTTTGCTTCTGATAGTCAATGAGGTCAGAACCCCAATCAACCAAGAGCTCACAACTCTCAAGGGAGAAAGCCGGCCCAATTTGATCCAATCCCCATGACTTACAAAGATCTCTATCAGCACTTACTCAAAAACTCATTAGTGGTCCCTTGTCCGCAAAAGCCCATGGAACCACCTTACCCAAAATGGTATAACCCGGATGCCACCTGTGAATACCATGATGGGGCAGCTGGTCACTCTATAGAAGAATGTCGGGCTATGAAATTTAAAGTTCAAGATCTGATAAATGCAAAATGGTTGAGTTTCCAAGAGAACAGTCCCAATGTGGGGAACAGTCCATTACCTAACCACGGGAAGGCATCAGTAAATATGATAGATGATGAGCATGAAGGAAGAATGATAAAAGATGTTGCTGAGATAAAAACCCCTATAAGAAAAGTGTCCATCGACCTTTGCAAGGCTTGTCTGATAGAAAGAATAGATGTCAGCAAGACCTATGATGAAGATTTTTTGTCTATTGAAGAATATGAGAAATTTAAAGGTATCCTCCAAAAACTGCTTGATGCAAACATAGTTCAAGTTATCTCTCAGAAAGAAGAAGAAGTATCTATGGTCCAATCTACTCAAAGTTCAGGAACCATGGTCCCAAAGCCCTTGGTGGTTCAATTCTCTAAAAATGTATCCCCCACAATGCCTAATGCTCCTAAAGCTATTACTGTTTAAGTACCATATCCTTTTCTGTACAAGGAAGACAAGACAGTCCCTTGGATATATGATGTAAAAGTCCAAGTTGAAGGAAGTAATGCACAACCAAGCCTTCCGGCTGTTACCAACATTTGTAGGAATAGGTGGGATGACATGGAGTTGGCAGATCAATGCCCCGGAAAAAGAGCCAGTAAAAGTAGCTGCAAAAGAACAGGAAAAAGATCAAAATAAGGAAAAAGAAGTTGCGGTAAAGAAAGGAAACATAGGGAAGGAGGACAAGAAAGAGGCCTCCCGAGAGGAAGTTACTGAATTCCTCAAATTCATTCAATAAAGTGAGTATAAGGTGATAGATCAGTTAAACCGCACACCAGCAAGAGTTTCTTTACTTGCCTTGTTAATGCACTCTGAGAGTCATAGGAAAGTATTAATGAAAATTCTGAATGAGGCTCATGTATCTCAAAATATCACTTTGAATCAGTTCGGCGACCTAGTTGGCAACATCACCGTATGCAACTACCTTTATTTCAATGATGAAGAAATGCCTGCAGAAGGAAGAGGACACAACAAAGCACTGTATATCTCTGTTCAGTGTAAAGAGCATCTTATGGCCAAAGTCCTTGTGGACAATGGATCCTCCCTAAATGTGATGCCTAAATCTACCTTGGATAAATTGCCCATTGACAAGACTCATATGAAGCCCAGCTCTGTGCTCGTGAGAGCCTTTGATGGTTCTAAAAGAGAAGTAATGGGAGAGATTGAGCTGCCGATCCAGATTCGTCCATTCACTTTTGCCATTAATTTCCAAGTAATGGACATCAAGCTCAGCTATAGTTGCTTGTTAGGAAGGTCTTGGATTCATTATGTTGGGGTAGTACCATCAACTTTGCACCAAAAATTGAAGTTTGTGGTGCATGATAAGTTTATTATCGTATCCGGAGAAGAAGACCTGCTGGTAAGCAAGCCAACATTGACGCATTACATTGAAGCTGCTGAAGAGGCCCTTGGGACTTCGTTTCAGGCATTGGAAATTGTCGATAGCGCTTATATAGGGTTTACTGCTAAGGAACCCTGTCTATCCAATAACGCCCTAATGGTGGGCGGTGTCATGCTGAAGGGAGGGTACCAACCAGGAAAAGGACTGGGGAAGAGTCAAGAAGGTATCGCCTCAATTTTACGAATTCCCGAAAACAAAGACCGATACGGCCTGGGATTTGTCCCCACTAAAAAAGACAGGGAAAGAGCAATTGAAGAAAGGAGAGAAAAGAGGAAGGCTCGACTTGAGAATCGGGAACCCGAGCTAGGGAAGATTTCCGTTTGTGATCTCCGTCAGAATTTCTTGAGCGCCGGATGGATCTATGCGGATCAAGTAGCTACTGTGGGGGATGATCTTGCTGCTCCTAATGAGGAAAGAGTCCGCCCATGTCCCTCAACGCCTTGCAACTGGGAGATTGTGGAAAGTCCTAGGATCCTTAATGCATTTTCAATGTAATCCATTTAATGCTCACCTCCCCGCTCTGCCCGAGGTGGTAAAGGAAATATTAAAGGGCCCCGCATATTTTTCCTAAGCATATTTCGAATATTAATAAAACATATTTTGATTTTATCCCAAGTGTCTCTTTTTATTCTTTTCCTTCTTACCTCCTTTCCTTACTCTCTCCTCATTGCTAACCTTGATAATGCAGGCTCACGGATAATACTTTTGAAAACGATTGTGCTGAAATTTCGTTACTAGATTTTGATTGCCTAATTAATCATACTGACGAAGGTTGTGAAGAAGACTATCCCGATGAAGATCTCCCCCCTGAACTGATAAGACTTATAGAAGGGGAATTCAGAAAGATCGAACCTCACAAAGAACCGACTGAGTTGATTAACTTGGGAACTGAGGAAGAAAAAAAAGAAGTCAAGGTTGGTGTTACCATGTCACAAGAAGTAAGAGCTAAACTGATTCAACTCCTCTGAGATTATAAAGACGTATTTTCCTGGTCGTAACAAGATATGTCAGGGTTGGATACTGATATTGTCGAACACAAGCTACCTCTTAAGCCTGACTGCCCTCCCGTCAAACAGAAGTTGAGACGTATGAGATCTGATATGTCCTTAAAAATTAGGGAAGAAGTTAAAAAACAATTTAACGCTGGATTTTTGGCCGTGGCTAAATACCCCCAATGGGTTGCTAATATTGTCCCTGTTCCAAAAAAGGGTGGAAAGGTTCGAATGTGTGTTGATTACCAGGACCTTAATGGAGCAAGCCCTAAAGACGACTTCCCTTTGCCTCACATTGATGTTCTGGTGGATAATACAGCTCATCACGCTTTTCCCTCTTTCATGGATGGTTTCTCCGGGTATAATCAGATCAAAATGGCCAGAGAGGACATGGAGAAAACTACGTTTATTACAGCTTGGGGGACTTTCTGCTACAAGGTGATGCCTTTTGGGTTGAAAAACGCTGGGGCAACATACCAAAGGGCAATGGTGACTCTATTTCATGATATGATCCATAAAGAGATAGAGGTCTACGTGGACGGTATGATCGCTAAGTCGCAAACTGAAGAAAGTCATATAATTGATCTACGGAAGCTTTTTGAGCGATTGAGAAAGTTTCGCCTAAGACTCAATTCTGCCAAGTGTAACTTTGGTGTCAGGTCAGGTAGATTGTTGGGATTCATTGTAAGTCAGAAGGGAATAGAAGTTGATCCGGAAAAAGTAAAGGCCATCTTAGAGATGCCAGCTCCTCGCACAGAGAAGGAAGTTCATGGTTTTCTAGGGAGATTGAATTATATTTCCCGGTTTATATCACAACTCACTGACACTTGTGAGCCAATTTTTAAGTTATAGCGCAAGGACCAAACCGTCGAATGGAATGAAAAATGCCAAGAGGCCTTTGACAAAATCAAGCAATACCTACAAAAACCTCCTGTGTTGGTACCTCCAGTACCAGTCAGACCATTAATCCTCTACTTGACGGTGTTAGATGGGTCTATGGGGTGTGTACTTGAACAATATGATGAAACAGGTAAAAAAGAACATGCCATTTACTACCTGAGTAAGAAGTTTAAAAGTTACGAAGCTAATTACTCGATGCTAGAACGTACCTGTTGCGCCCTAGCTTGGGCCGCTCACCATCTAAGACAATATATGCTTTCTCATACAACTTGGTTGGTGTCAAAAATGGACCCGATCAAATACGCATTCGAGAAACCCGCTCTCACTGGAAGGATTGCCCGATGGCAGATGCTATTATCGGAGTACGATATTTAATACGTCTCTCAGAAGGCCATCAAAGGTAGTGCCCTCGCTGAGCACTTAGCCAACCAACCAGTAGATGACCATTCACCTGTCCACTATGAATTTCCTGATGAGGATATAATGTCCGTCGAAAAAGAAGAATCAAGAAACGAAGAGTGGACCATGATGTTCGATGGGGCTTCTAATGCATTAGGGCACAGAATCGGGGCAGTACTAATTTCTCCAGAAAACCAGTACATTCCTGTTACGGCTCGCTTGTGTTTCAGTTGTACCAATAATATCGCAGAATATGAGGCATGTGTCATGGGAATCAGAGCTGCCATAGAAACTAAAGTCAGAGCTCTAAAAGTATATGGGGATTCTGCCCTAGTTATCAACTAGTTGAATGGAGAATGGGAAACTCGAGATTCTAAGTTAATCCCCTACCACGAGTATATCCAAGAACTCGTCGAATCCTTTGATAGAATCACTTTTCAGCATATCCCACGAGAAGAAAATCAGTTGGCTGATGCATTAACCACGTTGTCGTCTATATTCTGAATAAGCAGTGATAAGAAAATGCCTCTCATCATGATAGAAAGTTGTGCTAATCCCGCTTATTGCCAGGTGATAGAAGAAGAATCCGACAGAAAACCGTGGTACCACGACATCAAATGCTACCTCAAGAGCAAGAAATACCCATCGGGAGCCTCAGAGAACGACAAGCGAACTTTGAGGAGACTCGCTATGAGTTTCTTTTTGAACGGTGACATACTCTACAAAAGAAATCACGACATGGTACTCCTCCGGTGTGTAGACTCTGCAGAAGCGAGACAAATTCTTGACGATGTCCACGAAGGTTCCTTTGGGACCTATGCCAATGGTTACACAATGGCTCGAAAGATTCTCAGAGCTGGGTATTATTGGCTTACAATAGAACGTGATTGCATCAAGCATGTGAGGAAATGTCATAAGTGTCAGACTTATGCTGATAATATTCATGTACCTCCAACTTCTCTAAATGTCCTCAGTGCACCCTGGCCGTTTTCCATGTGGGGTTTGGATGTCATAGGAATGATTGAACCAAAAGCCTCTAATGGACATTGCTTCATCCTCGTGGCCATTGATTAATTCACAAAGTGGGTCGAAGCAGTCTCATATGCCAATGTGACTCGCAGTATTGTTGTCAAGTTCATCAAAAAAGAAATAATTTGTCGGTATGGTCTACCAAGGAAGATCATCACGGACAATGAGACTAATTTAAACAATAAGATGATGAAAGAATTGTGCGATGACTTCAAAATTCAACACCACAATTCTTCTCCATATCGTCTAAAGATGAATGGGGCAGTGGAAGCGGCCAACAAAAATATCAAAAAGATTATTCAGAAAATGGTGGTAACTTACAAGGATTGGCACGAAATGCTTCCTTTTGCTTTACACGGGTACCGAACTTCTGTATGCACTTCAACAGGGGCAACACCTTTCTCTCTAGTATACAGGATGGAAGCAGTACTCCCCATAGAAGTAGAAATCCCTTCTTTAAGGGTAATTATGGAAACCAAGCTCGAAGAAGCCGAATGGGTCCAGACACGATATGACTAGTTGAATCTCATAGAAGAGAAAAGATTAGAAGCAATTTGTCATAGCCAGTTATACCAAAAGAGACTCAAGAGAGCGTACGAGAAAAAGGTACATCATCGAGAGTTCACAGAAAGGGAATTGGTATTAAAGAAGATTCTATCTATTCAGAAAGACCAACGCGGAAAATGGACTCCGAATTATGAGGGTCTATATATAGTGAAAAAAGCATTCTTAGGAGGAGGCCTCATTCTTACAGATATGGAGGGGCATGACCTACCACTGCCAATAAACTCAGATGCGGTCAAGAAATATTACGTCTAGGATGACACAGTACTTTTTTTAAAAAAAAAAGCTCGCTAGGCTGAAAACCTGAAAGGGCAGTCTAGGCAAAAGTTAGAGCGACATGGTAGGTTGAAAACCCGAAAGGGCGGCCTAGGCAAAAATTAGGGTCAAATAAAAGCACTATGTTGAAAACCCGCAAGGACGATTTAGGGCAACCCGCTAGGTCGAAAACTCGCAAAGGGAGGCCTAAGCAAAAGCCAAGCTTGAATGCGTCAAGAGCAGCCAGAACTAAGCCCTAACCAACGGGGGCAGAGATGGTCAAAACTAACCGCAAGCACAAGTTTTTGAAGTTGATCAAGAAGGCTATCGGGGTCTGAATCGCGGAATAGCAGCACGATTTGTTTTCAAAAGGATTATCTGTAGAGCTAATCTTTCTTACCAGTTTCTGGTTTAGCAAATACGAATTTGTTTTGTTTGTAATATTTTATTTCCCCATCATAGTGGAGATTCATTCTTATCCATATTGCCATCTATTGAACGTCATCGGCACAATAGAATGCTTATTTCAGCCTCTCCAAATTTGACTTGGGATTTTATCAACCTACATTTTCTTTCTAAAGAAATCCATGCTAAAAGACAAAAATGTGCAAATCATGACATAGGAGCATTTTTATAATTACTGAAAATTCTGAAAGGATCTAGGGAATCTGGCGTCTTCACATTAAGGAGAAAGAGCTAGTAAGGCATCTCACCTAATGCAGAATCATCAGTGTTGAATACATTACAAAAGGGCTAATTAGCTTGTTCAGAATTCGCCAACTAAAGAGAAAAGTTTCAGAAGTAATCAAGAGAACAATGCCTACCTCTAATAAAGCGAATAATACTAATGCATGACATACCATTCATTGCATCTTGCATGATCATCAAAGTTTTTTGGGTCCATTGACCCACCCTCTCAAATATTACATACAGTTGGTCTGTTGTTACTTAGTAAGAACTAGTACTCAGCCTATTCAATCTTGTTAGCAAGAGTTAGGAACCTGTCCTACACCTTGTTGGGAATCCGACCCACCACCTTGGGAATCTGACCCAAGCTTTTAGTCTAGAATCTGACCCGAACTTGTGTCGAGTGACGGAGAAGCTCGTACACTGGACGTTCACCTGCAATAGGGAAACCAATCCATGCTTTAGCAGGAGTTAGGATTCTAACCTACACCTTGCCGGGAATCTGACCCGAACCTATTTTGAGTGACATAGAAACTCATATCACAGACATTCCTTAAAGTAAGGTAGTCAATTCATACCTTTTAGCAAGAGTTAAGAATCTGACTTACCATTGCTAGGAATCTGACCCAAACTTGTGTCGAGTGACGAAGAAGCTCGCACCCCAGACTTACCCTAAGTAGGGAAGTAATCAACACCAAAGATGTGAGGGTTAGGAGCCAGACCTATGCCTTACAGGAAATTCGTCGGGAAACCAACCCCGAAATCTCCGATCAACTTTGTAAGAGCTAGGAACCAGCCTATGCCTTACCGGGAATTTGAAGGGAACCAGCCCCAGAATCTCCCACTAACTTTGTAAGAGCTAGGGACAAGCCTATGCCTTACCAAAAACTCACTAGGAACCAGTCCTAGAATCTCTCACCAAAGTCGGGAACAATCCTGCATTCTTAAGCCACTTGTTTCGGACAAAAATTAGGGTTTTCTATCCTTAATTACATTTTACAACGAATTCACAAAGGTCTTCGAGTAAAACGTAATTAAGGAGGGGCTGCTGTCATACCCCATTTTTGTTCGGCCCCTATTTATTTACTTATTTTATTTATTTTAGTAATAAAAATAGAAAACATATTTTTTGTTTCATAATAAAAAAGAAGAAGGCAAAAAAATGAATAAAAGTGAAGAAAAAAAAAGAAAAGAAATAGAAGAAAAGAGAGAAAAAGGAAGGGAAAAAAAAGAAATAAGAAAAAGGTTGCATGAAGTAAAATAAAGGGGTGCAAATAGCAGTGGCCTGCTTGGCAGCCCAGCCCAGTGATGCGTGCACCCCTTCTCCCTATTGTGCGCACTCCAGTGCTCCCTTTGCTAGGCACACCTCGTTTCTGTCCTCGCACCCCCCAAGCTTCCTCAAGCCCACCAGCGTATCAACCAATCTCGCGGCCCAACACCTAAACCGAGCCCAAGTCTTCTAAAACCTAAAACACCTAATTCTTCCCTCATTCCCTCACTCTATCCATCAGTCGCGGCGCCCCTTCCCCCTTTCATTCTCTCTTTCTCTCCCACGATCCTTTCCTCCATTTCCGCCTCCATCTCCTCATCTTTCTCCCCCTATCTCGGCCATCTCTATCTCTTCTCTTCTTCCTTCCTTCACCCCAAAACCAAACCCTAACCTTGGCAACCCTAATCTAGCTGCGGCTACCTCCCCTATCTCTCCCCCATTTGCGTCTCTCCCTTACGCTTTTACTCACCCTCATCAGCGCCGATCCTCTCCCTCTATCCCTCCTATTTTTTCTCCTCCTCTTATCTTCTTCTCCTTCACCTTCTCAAACCCTAAACCTAGGAGCTTCAGCCATGGTGCCCCTCCCCTTTTCTCGGCCTCAATCTTTTCTCAATCAAACCGAACCATATCTCCCCTTTTTCCTCAAGATTCAATCCAAATTCTTGCCCATTTTAATCAACCGAGTCGAATCTTCCATGATTCAGACCGGTTTCAGGCTTCAAGCACGAGTGAAATGTGTTGATTTCTACAAATAAGGGAGTATCTTTTCCATATTTCTTTTTATCTCGTTTTTAATTCTTTAATTCTATTCCTTTTCTGATTTTGTTTCTTTTTATTACAGAAGCCAGGAGCTTATAAAAGGGGAGCGAACTAGGACGAAGAGGGGGGGAGTGGAGAAAAAATGGAGAGCGAGGTAGAAACAGAAGAGAAAGAGAGGCAGAGCAAGCAGAGGCAAGAAGAAGAAAACAGAACCCGTGAGGCTTCCAAACCAAAGATTTAAATACTTTCTAGTTCTAGGTTTTCTTTTCCTCCATCCCTTCTGTGTATACGCTTTCTAGGAGAACCAAACCCAGGTTAATTTTCTTGCTCTTCAAACTTTTGAGATCACGCTCTATTGACACCATGTAATCAATTAAAAATCTGGACTGTAATGGATGTTATTTGAGGATTATACACCGATTCTTCTTGTTCCTTCTCTTTTACATTTTTCTTAGTATTTATTCTCGATGAATCCTATGAATGTGAAAGGTTTTTGGTTTGGAATTTGAGATTGCATTTAGCTTGAAATGAATGAATGGGATGGAAATATGGTTTAATCTCCCTCTCTTCTCTGTTGGTATCTCGATGTGGTGTTTGATGAGTTTATAAGTGTACTGATTTTTTTTTTCATGTTGCAAGTTGGTTGAATTAGGATTAGGGTTTGACCTTTCAAAGGGGCCAAATCTAGACAGGGGACCATTTAGCAATTTATCTTTGTTTTAATTTATGAGCAAAAATAAAATAAGAGAAATAAACTAGGGCCTTTATGCAAATTGTATAATAAGTCTTGTTTCGTTATGTATATGTATATTTAAATGAACAAGTAAATATTTTGTTTTTATTTTATTTTTAGATCAGATTTTATTTTCTAAATATCTTTTATTTCCGTTTTATATAAAAATATAATTAAGTTAAAAATGAATTTTCAGATTCTAATTATTAACAATGAACTCTTCTTGGATACTCTTTTTTTTTCAAATAAATTAGTCCTTTTTTTATACATAAAAAATGCTTATTTTTGGAAATAATTCACTAAAGGCAAATATCAATTTTTAAACAATTAAAGGTACCATTTTTATGGGCGTTTTAGGGGTGGTAGTATTTTCCCTATGCGTAACCAAATCCCGGACTCAAAATTTGGTTCGAAGACCAATTTTCAAATCATTTTCAAAATAGGTTTTCCAATATTTCCTAAAAATAAATATTGGTGGCGGCTCCATTTAAATTTCAGGGTGGTTGTCACAGTATCATATCATGTATCTGAGCTTCATTACTAAGAATCCCTTCACTGATCTGAATTCGATTCTTGCTCCTCCTATATGTTGTCCTACCTTCATTCAGTCACACAACCTTCACCAAATTAGATGACAATAACTTTCTGTTGTGGATCTAACAAGTTGAAGGTGTGATCACGGCTCACAAATTGCACAGAATTGTGGTCAATCCTGTAATTCCACTGTGTTGACAGAGACGATTAGTACAAGATCAATTTGTATTTACATGGCTGATTTCTACTCTTTCCGAATTAGTTCTTCCTAAAGTGACTGGTTGCAAGACTATCTACTTCGCATCAAGACTATCTCTGATTCGCTTCTCGCAATTGGTGATTCAGTTTCTGAGCAAGATCAAATTGACATTGTGTTGGATGGCCTTCTCGAAGAGTATAACACTTTCGTAAAGATGATTTATGATCGTGCTAATCTGCCCTCGCTTACTGATATTGAGGCAGCTTCTAGTGCATGAGGCACAATTGGAAAAGTTTCGCCAAGAGCTAACTTCTGCAATTGTTTCTGTGAATATTTCTCAGACTTACTTCGCAATCTGCCAAACCATCATATTCTGGTTCTAATGACTCTTCTAATGGCAATTCACAAGTCAACTTTCGTGGTAGAAAGTGAGGAGGCCATAATAGAGGCCTTGGCAGAGACCGTAACGCCAGAAACACACCAACTTGCTAGTTGTGTAACAAATACGGGCATGGTTCTCTTAGATTAATCTGGTATAGATTTGATCAATCCTTTGTTCAAATCAATGTTCACTCAACACCTCAACAAGTCCCACCAAGTGTCAATTTGGCAACTCAGCAACCACAATTCCCAACACATCATTTTAGCAATGGAACCTAAGTAGCTTGGATTTTAACAAGTAAAATTAGATATTTTACTACGTATCAACTTAGTCCCTGAGATTTGCATCTACTCAAACATATGACGTGGTGCCTACGTGGATAGTGACATGTGTGATAGTGAGACACTTAACATGACACACTAGCATCCCTAACTCTGTTTACAAATAGAGACTGACGGATGAATTAACTGATACACGTTTTCAAAACACAAGGACTAATTTCGAATATTGATAAAATAGGGGACCAAATTGATTTTTTTTTCAAATTACAGGAACAAAATTGATCATTAACTCTAAAAAAAATTCATTCCTGAAGAAATAAAAGTCTTCCGTTTCTCAAATCAATAATAGCTGGCAGTTTTTTTTTTTTTTTTGTCCTTCTATTTCTCAAGAAGATGAAAACATCATTCGTTACTCAAATTAATGAATCACTCACCTATTAGACATGCAATTGCTTCACAAATTTTATTTCTTCTCTGTTTAAACATCTCTTTCTCTGAAACAATATGGACACAACTTCCTCACAGATAACCTCGAGTAATGGTGTGTTGGTCTCTCACATGGACCACCCTAAACACTAGCGCACCACTATTGATGATAAAACAAGTAGAAGATATCCCTTCATTGGATAAACTTTGAATTTCTTAATCTTCAATTTTTATTTTCTTTAGTTACAACATCTCTAATAAATCCTAAAATTGATGTTGTTTTGTTTTGTTTTGTCATTACTGTTTTCAGTTTAGTCACTGATTATTCCTTTAGGCAGAGTTCTCTATGATGTAATTGGTGGTTGACTAAGAACTGCAATTCCACAACCTAAAATTTTGTATATTTCCTTCCCATTTAATCAAAGAGAAAATAAATCATATGTGTTGAGGTATAATTTATTTTATATGCATAAAAATAAATATTATATTTTATAATATTTGTTAATATGATCCTTTTTCAATGCAATTATATTTTTCCCTTGGGCTATAACTATTTGGTTGACAAAATCTTAAGCCTACCTTTACAAAATTAGAGGTTGATAGTTTTTTCAAAAGTGACCGTGCTTATATATTTTTTTTGGGTACAAGTGACCTTGCTTATATCAACAAGATTGATTAATAATGTTCAGTCTAACTATGGTCTTAGACATGAAGAAGAAAATGCTACCACATCGATAAATACATTCTATACAAGAGTTGTATTGGGAGATGATATGATGTCGTGTTTTACGGGTAAACCCGCCCAAATATCAAGTGAATGGTTTGGGCTTGGGACAAACCAGGATCAAGTGAAATTAGAGGAGAGCAAAGACTTTTTTCTACATTCACATGGTTGTGCATGTTTTACTATTTCTATCAATGAAAATGGCTAAGTTTCACTTTTCGTTCCTTAACTTTTTTTAAGTTTTCAATTCCGCCTCTTAAGTTTAAAAAACTTCAATTTCGTCCCCTAACTTTCAGACTTATATCACGTTCGTCCCTTCCTTCACAATTTTAACTAACACCGTTTAATGAGTCTAAGGTGGCTAACTTTTGACTGACGTCATTTTTTTAATATTATTTTACTTTTAATATTTAATATTTTTAATTTTAATACTACTAAACCATAAAAAAAATGGGGGGGGGGGAAACGGTTCTGCACCACACATCCACCACCTCCACCACCGGAAACGGTTCTGCATACCACTGCCACCCAGTCTTCTTCCCCAAACCCTCTCTGTAACCAAACCCCAATCTTCTTCCCCAAACTCTCTCTGTAACCAAACCCTCTCTCTGCAACCAAACCCTCTCTATAACTAACAGGGGAACGCAATAGGGGAACGACCTCGCGAGTCGCAACAGGGGAACGAATCGCTGCGTCGTAGTGGAAGAGCAGGAGCGGGGCATTAAACTTCCTTTCGTGAAGGAAGAAGATGCCATTGAACCATGAGTGGAAGGTTTTTGGTGAGAAAACCGTGAGGATTGGGAAGATGATCTTGAACCCTAATTATAAGATTGGGAAGATGATGATGTACAGCCTCCAGTGGGTTGAACCCTAACAGATTAAGAAGAAGATGACGCCATTGATATTTTGGATCTGTAAGGATCTGTAAGAAGATTTTGAACCCTAACAGATTGATATTTGCATCTGGGAAAAAAAAGGATCTCATTGTGAGTAGCACTGCAAATAAGGAATGGGTATGGTGGGGGGTGAGTTGCTGAAAGGAGCAATTGGGGAAGAAGAAGTGAAAGGGAGTATCAGAGAGGGAAGAAGATGAGATTGGGGAAGAAGATGATGCTTTGTCATCTGATCTGATTTAGCTTCCACGTAGACGAGTGTTTAACCCGTGGGTAACACGTAAGACATAAGACAGTTTAAATGGCGTCAAAGTATTACAGATGAAAAGGACGAAAGTGACATAACTTTCGTAATTTAAGGGACGTAAATGAAAAATAAAATAGTTAGGGGATGAAATTGAAAACTAAAAAAAAAGTTAAGGGACGAAAAGTGCAATAAAGCCAATAAAAAGAATAATTTTCTGATTATCTTAGATTCAACCTGCATTACAAATTGGGATCCTAAAAAAATATTGCGTTTTTGTATTATATTATAATAACTAGATGACACGGGTGAAATTTAATATATTAGTATAAGTTGAAATAAGTTTCTAAAACAGAAATTAATTGTGGCCTACACAAGCAATCGTCGTACTTAAAAGCTTTGTGGAAGCCTTGAAAAGGTTGAAGATATCTGGCCCTCAAGATGATTATTTGAGAGATTTAGCATGTGCACACTGGCAAGTTTTCCAATGCACGAGGAATTTTTTCTTCAAGTTGATTGAAAGAAAGGTCGAGTCTTTCTAGCTTCGTGAGATTTTCTAGAGATAATGGAATTTCAACAGAGAGGTGAATTTTATCTCAAGTCTAATATAACTCAACTCAGCAAACACATTGTTTCATAACCTCAGTGCAACTGATATACTTCCTCACCATATTCGTGGAAGCTTCCTAAACAATGAGGTATTTTGGCAATCAATATGTGATTGCTTAGTAAGATGTGTTCTACTTTCCAAGCAGGGCCGACCAGGCCCAATAATGTCATATAGTCAGTGAGGCCTAAAGTAAACTTTAATAGAGACCTTTTTATTTTAAGTGAAAAAGCTAGAGGTTGAGCCTTTTTGTCAGGATATGTGGCCTTTTTGTTTTATAAAATGACAAATAATTTTTTATTGATAGCCCTAAAGCAAGGGCTTTAGTAGCCTTACCCTTGGGCCGACTCTGTTTCAAAGAGTTTGAGAGTTGAGGCGGCACATCTCCTATTAAGTTGTAAAGCCATAAATCCCAAAATTAAATTTCAGAAAGTTAGGAACCATTTTTGTGGTTAAACCAGTTGGTTGTGGGGTTACAATTGTCTTTTAACCATGCATACATACATATACACCATTATTATACTATTGAATGAGGACAGTATCTACCTTCCTAATGGATAACACCATTATTATACTATTGAATGAGGACAGTATCTACCTTCCTAATGGACAACAATAAGAATAGGATGTCAAATGAAAGAGGTAATGTTATTTCTTATTGGTAGCTGGCAACAATTGATGTAACTATGGTAATTATGTCAAATGAGAGACTTAATTTGGTGATTTTCTTTAAAATTCATCTTCCATATCTGGCATTTATAGTCAATATTGACTCGTTAAGATCTAAACAACTGAGAATCATTGAAATAGGCATCATACTAACTTGACACAAAATATTGGCTTTAATTGGAGTATGCATCTTTCCTACACAATGCCATGGAGTCTGATATGCAGTCCTTAATTTATCCATTTTATATATTTTGATTTCATGTTTTTTATTGATGTCATAATTGCTAGATGCATTTTATTTGCTTCAATTCTAATCATTTTGCATTGATTTCTAGTATCTATTTACTATTAGTTTTGGTTGAAATTTTATTGATGGAATACCATTTGATTTTGTGAGTACTTTGTGCTCTTATCCTGGCTGTTGTGGTGTTCCTAATTGAGTATCTTCTTACTTATGATAGAATGTGTCATTGGAATGTAATTGGGCAACTTCTTTGTTTTACTGGACACGGTTTATACGCTTATTTATACGCCCAATGGAAATAACTTGCTTAGATCCTCTAGATGAAGTCTTTTTCAATAAGGGAAAGCCATTTAATTTAGTTGTTATCTGGTCATCACTGCATGCTTGAAAAGTGAGAAGACTCTGGAACAAAAATGTGAAGTTTGTGATCAACTATAATCTAATTATGTAGAAATTTTTGCTGACTACAAGTTGACAAAAATATTTTCTGGGGAATTGGACAAGCCCTACTGTCATGGTTATAGTGTACCCAAACTTCAATTAATCTTGTTGTTGTGAGGTGTATGGCATGCTAAGAGACAACAGGCCTCGTGTTTTCATAAAGTGGAACAAATAATGGAAGGAGTACAACTGTTACACTTTTTTTTTGTCTCATTTGTGAGCTATTTGAAGCAATATTATAATTATAATGGAAATGTTTTGTAAAGTCAATTGCTTCCTCTTTATTTGTAATATGTATAAAGAATGGGAGAAAATATTTGGCAGAATTTTTCATCAATTAAAGGGATTTGAGAGACTAATATTAAAATTCCTAACCCCTAGTATTTCAACAATCATAATCACAAGGGTAAAAAAAACAAAGTACATAAGACATCACTACGTTTCCATACGTTCTCATGAATTGGACATCGATATAAGCCCCAGAAATTATCAATAGTAGACCGCAAGATAATCTGTCATTTTAATGTGCCCATAAAAACCTACATTAATTTGGAGTGACCTACAGAATACCAAGCCCACTACAAGAATTCTTCAACAAACAAAAAGAACCAAACATATACCTCAAAATCTCTGTCCGAAAAGGAAAAATATTGCACCTGTTCCTGAATTATGATCAACGGCATATTATGCTCTCACTAAACCAAGCTTGACACCAGCACCATAAGAGGACCCCTGACCCATTTGCCTATAAACTTCTGTTGGATCCCTTTGAGATCTTTAGAACTTCCTAAATCATTGTCGTGTTCAGCAAATGCATACACGTGTGTACCTTTAACAGGTACACGTATCTCAGCTGCCAACTACAGAAAGAACATGACATCAGATAGTTGTTAAATAGATAATGTATGAATTATGAGAATTAAACTACTATTGCATCTTCATGGGCAATCATTAAATGTATACATCCATTCTTACCTCGAGATATTTCTGGCTGCTCCAATCTCACCCATGTATGTCCATAGTTGGAGGAGGTGAAGCGGTGGAATACGAACAATGGACAAAAATTAAATAAGAAAAAACAAACATAGTAAATTGAAATGAAATATGAAGAAGAGGTTAACACGTGAGCCTTAAAACTGAAATGGAAAAACATGAGGAAAAGTGTGGTTGTGGTTGTATCAGGAAGTAAGATTATTGGCTCACCATTAAACACGACTGATTAAAGATGGTGTAATGAAGGGAGTTATGGGAGTTTTAATCATAAATGTGAGTTACCATGATTTCAATGCGGTGGGTGAAATGTGGGAATTGGAAGAGCCATTGCGTGGGTGTGTGAATCAGTGGAGGAATTATGGGTTTATAGTCTTGTTGGAAGACCACAAATAGAA
Source organism: Calophaca sinica (assembly GCA_037113605.1). Taxonomy (NCBI): domain Eukaryota; kingdom Viridiplantae; phylum Streptophyta; class Magnoliopsida; order Fabales; family Fabaceae; genus Calophaca; species Calophaca sinica. The sequence continues at coordinate 18,129,159 of CM073737.1, forward strand.
GATTTTGACACAACAACAATTTATACCAAATGGAGAGCAATGAAACTAATAGAGTTGCTGAAGTGGCAGCGCAGGAGAGTTCGCTTCAGAAATAATAGATTTGTTATATATATATTCTGTTTAGTATCTAATTATATTATGTTTTATAATATGGTTCTGTTTTCCTTCAAACATTACCCTTGAGATGCATGGAAACATTGCAAAAAATTTATAGTTTTTATGTCTTTCATGCTATAATGACTTAAGAGACCTTTGGTAACAACATGGTTTCCCAAGAATGTTTTGTAGTGTCCAAATATTCTTCCCTATGAAATTGGGTCAATTCTAAATATCCTTTGGGATCACGGTATCCCAAGAAATAAAATATTTAACATTTGGGTCACTTCTATATCCTTTCTGCGCATTATTAAACATTTGGCGCAGAAATGTCAAATGTTTGAACTGATTATTTAACAAAAGTTTGAACTGATTAAATGGGAAGGAAATATACAAAATGTTAAATGCGCAGAAATGTCACCTCTATATCAAATGTCAAAATGTTACACTACAAAAAAACAGTCAATTTGCGGCGGTTTTTTTGTCATTTTGCGGGGGGTTTCAACCCCATAAATTGATTTCTTGAGGAGTTATGAAAGCCGCATGATACGTGTCATGACCTTTTTGCGGGGGTTTTTAGAAAACACTGGTATCGTACTTATTTGGAGCTGTTATTTTGCGGAGGTTTTTAACCCCCACAGATAGTAGCGGTTATATTGCGGGACCTGAAAACCTCCTAAATGTGAAGTAATTTTGAGGCATTTTATTTGCGGGGGTTCTAAACCTCATAAGATTTGAAGTTATTTTGAGGGGGTTATTAACCTCCTCTAAACGTTCTGTAGAATTTTGAAGAAATTTTTTTTCCCCTCATCTCATTGTTAACACTTTTATATACCTTACAATTTGAAATGATTTTGTTACAAAATATTTCCATTTTTGATTTTATATTTTCTTAATTTATGACAATTATAAAACATTCAATAAATATAATTCAAATACTCAAAATACCATTAAAAATATAACCATGATAACATTCAAACATTTGTAGCTCCATCAAAAGAAACATTTGTAATTCAAATATCTAATGTAATACAACTCAAAACTTATAATATCTTAAAAGAAGTCTTATACTAAAAGATCCTAAAAAAAATCAAATGTTGCTAGCACCAGATGATCCTCTTGCATCCATAGGTGAATTAGGCTCACTTGCATCAACACTTGCCTGAGATAACAAAAGAAAAATACCGAGTTAATTTCAGCAAGAATGTATTTGAGTTCAGATGCAATGGTAAATAAGGAAGAGTACTAATGAGTATACATGGCCAACATCTTAACTTTTGGAGACAAACCCAGATCTAGTAAATATCCCCTTGTTTATAGTTTCCATTTCATAACGTAATAAACAATCAAGAAGCAAATGTAATCAAGTTCAGGGCCTTAATATTACACCTCTCCAAATAAAAAATCACTGCATTCTAAAATTCTGAAAAATTTCAATGACCACAATCTGTAACACGTTAAAAATATGTTTCTAATTTGATCTTATCAACATATTTAATCCAAATTAGTCATGATATTTACAAGGATACTAAGGTTGGTGTAAGAGGTATGGTGAGTTGGGACATCTCAACCAAGCTATCATATGTGGGAAAATCACTTTCATATATTTAAGAATATATAACACATATCCTTGCTGTTCTTAATTATAGTTGAGAAGATCAAAAAAATTATATCAGCAACACAAGAGATTCACGAGGCAGTGTTTTATTTTCTACTTTATATCAGCAACACAAAAAATTATATCAGCAACACAAAAGTGTATAATCATTCCTAAGTTGAGATCATGATCAGAGATGGATGAGCTACCCATATATAGTCCACCTGGCAGTGTTTTATTTTGTACTTTATCAAAAGAAAACAACATAAACTAGATTATGCAGTGATTAGTACAAGGGAATGCTTAGAGTGTAAGGGAGTGGCACCATCCATTCTTGTTTGACCAAAGTCATTGTTGAATCATATCAAACATTAATGTTCTAGTGTTTCATAGTAACTACACAGACTATCAAACAATAATTGAGCATAAATTTCATAAAAGTACTTACATTTGATGAACCAAAGACTCAGCAAATTCTTGAGGATCCTTCCTTCTTTCCTTATCATGTAAGCTTTAAGTGCACCCAAGGTGCTTTGAACTTGGGATTCTAAGTTTGTGTACTTCTCTTGCCATACGTTACAAGATGATGTAGCGGCACTGCAGGATGAAGAAAGACTCAAATCAGAAAGTCGAAGCCTGGTATTCCTAAATGTATTAGTAGGAGCTGCACCCATACCCATGCATCGCACTCTTCCGTGAGTGTTCGAGCCAACACTCTACCAACAACATCATTGGTAGAAACTTCAGTTTCATCATTACTGTTTTGGGTCAAACCCACTTCGATTTGTTCCTATGAGCATACAAGATTTTGAAGTTAAAAACTATTATGATTAAAATCCAAAATGCAACCTAAAGACAATATTTTTCAAGTTAAACTTACCACTATAGCTTTTGCTGCATCATTTACAACCGATCCATCCTTTTTTTATGGGTTTCAATATACAGTTTTCCTCGACTGGGACGCTGTCCAGTTTCCAAAAACTAAAATAGGAAAAATGTCACAATAGATAATAAACTATAATATAATAAAATCTATTAGGTTAATTAATATAACTACCATCTCATGTCTTTTTCTCGAGAGAGGTTTAGAACCACCGGTATGAGGAATCACTTGCTTGCTCCGTATTTCTTTATTTCTTTGACTAGTCTCCTATGAATAAACAAATACAAGTTCACGTATTAATCAAATAATTTACTACGCCAACAATAAATAGACCAAAGTAATCTAAATCGTACCAGTGTTTGTGGTTTTAGACGATATGTAACAAATTGAGCCCATTGAATTTTATCTATGCCAACTGGCACGTTACTTATGATTTCATCTCTAGTTTTGGTTTGATCATAGAACTTCGTACCACAATTTACGCCTACTTGCAGCCCACTTCTTCCCAAGGCTAAGTTTGCAATATCTCTTTGCAAGGGCTTGATAGTCTCAAAACAAAATCGAGGCTACCAAAAAATTCCAAGTCAGTCTTTATGCATTCAAATGAATAATATAAATTTAGTATAAATGGAAAGTTACACGTGTATAAAGCTAACCTTGATGTTTGTGTTAAAGCACTCCTCAAAATAATCATTCGGAATGCCTGTTGGTCCATTCCACCTATCAAAATTAATTGGAAATAGCTTGCAATCAATTGCTAATGTTCCCAAATATCCTGCAAGCAAGCCTTGTGCCTCACCATATGCAGCGCCTTGGTCATCAAAGTGCACAATTATGCGTTCCCCTCTAGGTAAGTATTCGACTTGCTTAACCTTGAGTCTAATCGTCTTTGTAACTTCTTCCGAGTCTTTAACAATAAAAGACTTCATTTAACCAAAAATAAAATAAAATAGAAGGAATTATGACAAATGAAAGAAAGTATAACGCATATACCTTTTGATTCAACAGTCCAATATTGGGTAGACTCGCGTCCAATACATGGCCTAGAGGTTTGAGATTCTTGTGGAATCCCAGACGTTGATGAGGAAGAATGAGCAGGAGCTTCAGTTGTAGGATGTCATGCACTCTGAGTGTGAAGTGAAGAATGGTTTGAAGCTTCAGTTGGAGAATGTGTTGGTGCTTGAGTTGGAGAATGAGTTGGTGCTTGAGTTGGAGAATGAGTTGGAGGGTGTCTTGCACTCTGAGTGTGAAGTGAAGAATGGTTTGGAGCTTCAGTTGGAGAATGTGTTGGTGCTTGAGTTGGAGAATGAGTTGGTGCTTGAGTTGGAGAATGAGTTGGAGGGTGTCTTGCACTCTGAGTGTGAAGTGAAGAATGGTTTGGAGCTTGAGGTAGAGCATGTTCACTTGCTTGGTGTAACACCTGAGGACGAGATCGACCTCGTATTAGGACGTCGTATCGAGACCTCGCGTCGAGACCTCGTACCAAGACCTCGTGACGAGATCCCGTGCCAAGATCGTGTGCCGAGGTCATATGGCGAGCTGATGAGATCGTGTGCAGAGTGAGGAGGTCGCATGTCGAGCGAGGAGGCGCGTGCGAACTCGTGTTAGAGCCTTGTGCGCTTGCCTGAGCACCTTGGTCGACATCGTGTCGAGATGATAACACTCGTATCTTTTACGAATAATACTTAGCGTTAGTATATTTTGTTGTGATTATGAGAGGGAACAGATGGATGGGTTAGACTTGTTGTTAGATTAATATCTTACTTTAAAATCCAGGTGTCGCTTAAATTGTGGTTTTATAAAATATAAATTCTTTTAAAATGGTTTTCTTGTAATTAACTTTTGTTTAAGAGATATTTAAGTGAGATAAGCCCAAACTTTTTCTCTTTCCACCAGCTGTAGATAGTATCATGATTAGTTTCTTCCACCTACATAAATATCACGATCAGCCGCCTCAAATCCTCACTTTCTATTTCTTTCTTTCTTCTTCTCCAAGTTTCCTTCTCTTCTCCAAACCTCCATTGAAGAACCTTGAATTCGTTGAGCTTCTGCATAAACTTTCATCATCAACCTTGTTTCTTATCATATTCTCGACCTATATCACCATCTCGACCATCTGTAGAGGTATGGAAAAACAGAATTTGCTCTTCTTTATGCTACTGTTTAGCTCTACTTCTTCCTTCCATTTTAGCTAATTCTATGCTTCCAAATCAGGTCATATTGGTAGGTTTTCTTCTTCATAACATTACCTATCTTTTTAACCATTTATTTGAGCTTGAAAAACAAATTGTTTCCTCTGTTTTCTGCAAGTAAGTAGCGCCCAAAACCCTCCCTATTTGGTTTGTTTGATTTTTTGTTTTAGTTGGTGTTAGATTAGTTTTTGTGCAAAAATGGATTTTTGAGGGATTATGAAATCGAATTCTTTTTGAGTTTTAAAATTTTAACATAAGTGGTTATGGTCTTATTTTAAATTGCTGGACCATGACGAAAATATTTTTAAGAAATATAAACTTAGATTTTGATTAAGTTGTGCTTAAGGTATTATTTGATTTTAAGCTTGAATTAGTACTTGGGAAAAAAAAATGGCTTTGTCTGATGATGGTTGAAAGAAGTTTTTAATAAATTTTAGAGAAAATGAGTTATTTTGTAATGTTTGAATTCTGGTTGTATTGGTTTAAGTTCTTAAGTTTTAATGTTTACTTGGGTTGTGGTTAAGAATGGGATATGAGAGCTAAGTGTTATTAGAACCCAGAGATCGAACTAAGTTGTACTCGTATTAGTCAGTGTGATTTCCGAGATCGTGCTGCAAGGAGATCAGGGTGTACGAGAACACGAAACCGAGGTCGACTAAGAGCCGTGCGTGTCGAGATCGAGTTAGAGGAGTCGTTGTCGAGCTCGTTGGAAGACAGCCGTGTTGAGGTCGTTGTCGAGAAGCGTTAGCTTGGAGTTCGGTAAGGGCAACTCTTAGACATTATTAAGGCTTTATTTTATATGTTGTGAATTGTGTATTGCCTATTGAATTGCGTTTTCTTCATGCAAATTGTTTTATTGCTTAAATGATTGAATTGTGTTTTCTTCATGTTAAGCATGCTCTTTATTTGATATGTGATCAAGTACTTTTATGTGCCACTCCTTGACTGCGGCGAGCTAATCATCGAGTGAGAGAGTTAGGCGAGTCGTATGACGTTTTTGAGCCGTGACCCGGATAACTAGGGTGCTAGGTCCCCTTTTGTTTACGGGAGATTGACTAGGCGTCGCATTATCAGTTTGGGGTTGGACCTGCTGATTAATGCATGGTATCGGTTTGGGGTTGGACCTGCCGCTTACCTATTGCGTCAGTTTGGGGTTGGACCTGCTGGCGATATTCCGGAATAAGAGTCGAGTCTAGAGTGAGATGGTCGAGTTACGTTTGGTGAATGTTATCTTGTGTTGTTTACTTATTTCTTTATGCTGGATTATCTTGATTTGTTGAGAAGTTGACCTTTCCGTGGTACCTTCAATCCATGACGGTTACCCAGGCGATGTCGAGTGCAGGAACTTCGGTAGCAGATGATGACGAGGAGGACGTCGACGAGGATCAGGGCGACGACCTCTATTTGTCGTGATTGGCTTTGTTTATGTTATGTTTCTTGGGGTAGCTGTTATATGACTTTGTGTACAGTGGCTGTGACCAGTTTGGGACGGGTGATGTTTTGTTATTTTGAGCACAGGGTAGACTGGCGGTTTTACTTTTGGAGCAGCCCCCTGCGTGGGTGTCTGCCGGAAGTACCCCCAGGGTATGATTGCTCTTTTGAAGTCGTCATACCTTAGGTGTATTTTCTTTGTACATTATTACTATGTCTTTTGTATGCACTTTTTATATCTTGTATATATATGAGCATGTACTTGTTACCTGCGTGTTTTATTAGAATTTATGTCTTGTGTCTTAGTTGCACCATGTTTTCGAAAAGCTGTAAATACTCTGATGTGCACGAGCTGGTTTTATAAATAATATAGACCGTACTTTTCTAAAGGGCACAAGAGTATCATTTTAAAACACATCGCATACAGGGTACTCGAGCTCGGTATGTTGAGCTCGGTAGCGGTCCGGAAACGGGTCGTTACAATGTTGGTATCGAGCTTGATTCGGTTCGACCGGCCGCATAGGATATTTGGACTGGTCACTGTGTCGGGATATATATATGTGTTGGGTACCTAATTGCACTATGTTGATTGCTGTTTGATTAAGTGAAGCACTTATTGCTTGAAAAATTGTTTGAACTGTTTCTTGATTGAAGCAGTGTGTTTTAACACATCCTTGTTGTGAGATTCTGACAGGGTTTTGAACTTTGTGGAATCTAATGCCACCTCGTAGGGATCTGACGACACCGTGAGAACGTCGACATGGAACGAGCGATTCAAGCTATGGCCGAGATAGGCTGCGGCCATGGCTCGTAATCACCGCTGCGACTCAACAGTCTAACGCGATGGCTCAACAGACGGCGTTGACCCAGAATTTGCAGCAACCAACGAGCGAGCGAAATCTTTGAAGCTAAAGATTGGCCGACTTTAGGAAGCATGACCCACCAAGTTCTACGGTGAGCCAAATCCAGATAAAGGCGATCTTTGGATGCAAGAGATCGAGAAGATCTTCGAGGCACTCCATTGCCGAATAATGTAAAGGTAGACTATGCCACCTATCACGCTCTTTGGGAGATCTGAGAATATTGGTGGAAGGGAGTAAGCAAACATTTATAAGCGAGCGTCGTGAGATGACATGGGAGCTTTTTCGTGGAAGGTTCATGGACAAGTACTTCCCAGAATCTTGCACGAGTGAAAAAGAGCAAGAGTTTCTTCGCCAAAGAAGGCGACTCGGCAGTGTCCGAGTATGCGACCAAGTTGAGTCACCGGCAAGGTACTTGATCCATTTAGTGGCCGAGTTGACCAAAGATGGTTAAGTGAGAGGTTCCAACGAGGTCCGAGATTTGATATCCAGTCGATGGTATCATTGAGGATTGAAACCTCCAAGAGGCGATAGATCGTGTGTCGAGGTAGAAGGAGTAAAGCCACAAGAAGAAGACCGGCCAGGTGGACCAATGAGACCTCGGGGCCTGGGGCGGAGACTTGCACGAAGGAAAGCAACTTAAGATGCCCTACACCGACCTCGGGGAACAACAACAATAGAGGACGATGTCGTCCAGATGACCCGAGCGAGGAGTGGAAGTCGGCCGTGTCGAGGTGACTTGTTTCCGTTGTGGAAAGAGCGGGACATTATGCGAATAAGCGTACTCGGAAGGAGGATGTGTGCTACAAGTAGGAAGCCAGGGCATTTTGCCAAGGATTGTCCCACACCTAAAGCTGAGCCGTAATGCATGCGGCGAAGGCAAAGGAGAAGCGTCAGGTAGCTAAAGCGTGGTCTTACGCATGGCGGCGAGGAAGCGAGCAAGCGGATGATCTTATCCAAGGTGAATGTGAGATAGAGGTAAACCACTTATCCGCTTCTCTTTGATTCGGGTGCAACCCATTCCTTTATTTCTTGATTGTGTGAACCATTTGAATCATTGTGTGCTTTGCAGTTCAAATTGGTAATTCGACCCATTTGCTAAAACCTTAGTTACCAAAGATCGCATGTCTTAATTGTGTATTGGTTATTGAGTAGAAAGTTTGTGGTCAATTTGGTTTGTTTGCCTCTTAAGGGATTAGATGTCATCCTCGGGATGGATTGGTTGTCATACCACCATGTCCTCTTGGACTGTGCCGTAAAATCAGTAATTTTTCCGGACCTTGGAGTTTCCAATTATCTTTCTATGAGCGTATTGGAGTTTCTTTGAAAGAAGGAACTCGGGAATACATGTATCCGCTAGTTCGTAAGTTTCCCGGCGGTCGAAGTGAAGAATGTACGGTGGTGTGTGACTTTGAGGGCGTTTTCCCGAAGGCGTGCCAGGGTTACCACCCGATCTGAGGTCGAGTTCTCCATCGACCTGATTCCAAGGACAGGACCTATTTCAATAGCGCCCTACAGGATGTCTCCTGCCGAGATGAAGGAACTAAAGTCCCAGATTGAGCATTTGGAGTCAAAGCAATTCATACAACCGAGCGTGTCACCGTGGGGAGCTCCAGTGTTGTTGGTCAAGAAGAAGGATGGACAATCCAGACTGTGCGTGGACTATCGTCAACTCAACAAGGCAACTGTGAAGAACCGATATCCGTTACCACGTATTGACGACTTGATGGATCAACTTCGTGGGGCGGCGATGTTTTCGAAGATAGACTTGAAGTCGGGCTACCATCAGATTCGCGTGAAGGAGGAAGATGTCTCCAAAACAGCGTTCAGGACTAGGTATGGGCATTATGAGTACTTAGTGATGCCGTTTGGAGTGACAAATGCGCCAGCAGTGTTTATGGACTATATGAATAGGATTTTCCATTCATTTTTTGATCAGTTCGTTGTAGTGTTCATCAACGACATATTGATCTATTCGAAGAACCGAGAAGAGCACGAAGAACACTTACGTCGAGTACTACAGATATTGCGCGAGAAGCAACTTTATGCGAACTCGTCCAAGTGTGAATTTTGGCTTGAAGAGGTGAATTTTCTTGGACACGTGATTTCCAAAGAAGGGATAGCTGTGGATCCAACTAAGATTGAGGCTGTGTTAGCATGGGAACAGCCGAGGACGGTTACCGAGATCAGAAGTTTTGTTGGCTTAGCAGGCTATTATCGAAGATTCATTGAAGGTTTTTCGAAGATTGTCGCGCCTCTTACACGACTTACGAGGAAAGATCAACCTTTTGCCTGGACCGAGGAGTGTGAATCCAGTTTTCAAAGACTGAAGGAGCTCTTGACGACAGCGCCTGTGTTGATTTTGCCTCAACCCGAAGAGCCTTACGAGGTGTATTGTGATGCGTCACACCAGGGATTGGGATGCGTGCTGATGCAACATCGGAAGGTGGTCGCGTATGCTTCAAGACAGCTTAAGATTCACGAGAGGAACTACCCTACTCACGATTTGGAGTTGGCAGCGGTGGTTTTCGCGCTGAAGATATGGAGGCACTATCTTTATGGGAGCACTCTTACTGTTTTCAGCGATCACAAGAGCTTGAAGTACCTGTTCGATCAGAAGGAGCTCAACATGCGTCAGCGTAGATGGATGGAATTTCTCAAGGACTACGACTTTACGTTGGAATACCATCCCGGTAAGGCTAACGTAGTAGCAGATGCATTGAGCAGAAAGAGTGTTTTAGTCTCAGCAATGATGATCAAGGAGTTGGAGATGATCGAGAAGTTTTGAGACTTGAAGTTGAATGTGGAAGTTTCACCAGGGAAACCGAGATTTGGTATGCTTACCATTTCTAACAGATTGTTGGACGAGATCCGAGACCAGCAGGTTCATGACGAGCTCCTGCAAGAAAAGGTTGATTGATAAGCGCGGGAAGGCGCGAATTTCAAGTCGGAGCGGACAACATTTTAAGGTGCAATGGTCGAGTGTGTGTACCTAATGTGGCGGAGCTGAGAAAGTTAATACTTGACGAAGCGCATAAGAGCAATTTTAGTATTCACCCAGGAGTTACGAAGATGTATCAAGACTTGAAGAAGCATTTTTGGTGGTCCGGAATGAAGAAGCAAGTGGCCGAGTACGTAGCTTCGTGTTTAACATGTCAGAAAGCGAAGGTGGAGCACCAACGACCTGCGGGAATGCTACAATCGCTTGACGTACCAGTATGGAAATGGGATAGTATTTCCATGGATTTCGTTGTAGGTTTACCGAAGACGCAGAAGAAGAATGATTCGATTTGGGTGATCGTCGACCGATTGACCAAATCTGCTCATTTCTTACCAGTGAGGTCGACATACAACGTGGAAAAGCTGACCGAGATCTACATCGCGGAGATAGTACGACTACATGGAATACCCTCTTCGATCGTGTCGGACCGAGATCCGAAGTTCACGTCTCATTTTTGGAGGGAATTGCAGGAAGCGATGGGAACCGAGCTCAGGGCATATCATCCCCAGACGGACGGTCAGACTGAGAGAACGATCCAATCGCTTGAAGATTTGTTGCGATCGTGTACCTTAGATCACCGAGGAAGTTGGGACGACGTCTTACCATTGGTGGAGTTCACCTACAATAACAGTTTCCATGCAAGTATTGGAATGGCACCTTTTGAAGCACTGTATGGACGGAAGTGTCAGACGCCTCTTTGTTGGTACCAGGATGGCGAGCGTTCTGTTGTAGGACCAGATATGATCCAGCAGACTACGGAGAAGATCCGTTTGTTCAGAGACAGGATGCGAACGTCTCAAAGTCGACAGAAAAGTTATGCAGATCAAAGACGTCGACCACTCGAGTTCGAGGAAGGAGAGCATGGATTTCTAGAGTTACCCCCACCATCGGAGTTGGTCGGCGATCAAATCCAAGAAACTTACCGAAATTTATTGGACCTTATCAGATTCTTCGTCGTATTGGTCCAGTGGCATATCAGATTGCCTTGCCACCCTTCTTGTCGAACATACATGATGTCTTCCACGTCTCACAGTTACGAAAATATATTTCCGACCCTTCTCATGTTATCGAACCGGATGTGATCCAACTGAGGGACGACCTATCTTTCGAAGCATCACCAGCAAGGATCGTTGATCGGAAAGCCAAGCAGTTGCGGAACAAAGAGATCCAACTTGTCAAAGTTGTGTGGGATCAGAAGACCGGAGATGCGACTTGGGAGCTGGAAGAGAAGATGAAGACTCAATACCCAGAACTTTTTCATGGTAAGTAATTTATTTGCAATTTCGAGGACGAAATTTTTTTAGAGGGAGAGATTGTAACACCTGAGGACGAGATCGACCTCGTATTAGGACGTCGTATCGAGACCTCGTGTCGAGACCTCGTGACGAGATCCCGTGCCAAGATCGTGTGCCGAGGTCATATGTCGAGCTGATGAGATCGCGTACCGAGCTGAGGAGGTCGCATGTCGAACTGAGGAGGCCGCGTACACGAACTCGTGTTAGAGCCTTGTGCGCTTGCACAAGCACCTTGGTCGACATCGTGTCGAGATGATAACACTCGTATCTTTTACGAATAATACTTAGCGTTAGTATATTTTGCTGTGATTATGAGAGGGAACAGATGGATGAGTTAGACTTGTTGTTAGATTAATATCTTACTTTAAAATCCAGGTGTCGCTTAAATTGTGGTTTTATAAAAGATAAATTCTTTTAAAATGGTTTTCTTGTAATTAACTTTTGTTTAAGAGATATTTAAGTGAGATAAGCCCAAACTTTTTCTCTTTCCACCAGCTGTAGATAGTATCATGATTAGTTTCTTCCACCTACATAAATATCACGATCAGCCGCCTCAAATCCTCACTTTCTATTTCTTTCTTTCTTCTTCTCCAAGTTTCCTTCTCTTCTCCAAACCTCCATTGAAGAACCTTGAATTCGTTGAGCTTCTGCATAAACTTTCATCATCAACCTTGTTTCTTATCATATTCTCGACCTATATCACCATCTCGACCATCTGTAGAGGTATGGAAAAACAGAATTTTCTCTTCTTTATGCTACTGTTTAGCTCTACCTCTTCCTTCCATTTTAGCTAATTCTATGCTTCCAAATCAGGTCATATTGATAGGTTTTCTTCTTCATAACATTACCTATCTTTTTAACCATTTATTTGAGCTTGAAAAACAAATTGTTTCCTCTGTTTTCTGCAAGTAAGTAGCGCCCAAAACCCTCCCTATTTGGTTTGTTTGATTTTTTGTTTTAGTTGGTGTTAGATTAGTTTTTGTGCAAAAATGGATTTTTGAGGGATTATGAAATCGAATTCTTTTTGAGTTTTAAAATTTTAACATAAGTGGTTATGGTCTTATTTTAAATTGCTGGACCATGACGAAAATATTTTTAAGAAATATAAACTTAGATTTTGATTAAGTTGTGCTTAAGGTATTATTTGATTTTAAGCTTGAATTAGTACTTGGGAAAAAATGGCTTTGTCTGATGATGGTTGAAAGAAGTTTTTAATAAATTTTAGAGAAAAGGAGTTATTTTGTAATGTTTGAATTCTGGTTGTATTGGTTTAAGTTCTTAAGTTTTAATGTTTACTTGGGTTGTGGTTAAGAATGGGATATGAGAGCTAAGTGTTATTAGAACCCAGAGATCGAACTAAGTTGTACTCGTATTAGGCAGTGTGATTTCCGAGATCGTGCTGCAAGGAGATCAGGGTGTACGAGAACACGAAACCGATGTCGACTAAGAGCCGTGCGTGTCGAGATCGAGTTAGAGGAGTCGTTGTCGAGCTCGTTGGAAGACAGCCGTGTTGAGGTCGTTGTCGAGAAGCGTTAGCTTGGAGTTCGGTAAGGGCAACTCTTAGACATTATTAAGGCTTTATTTTATATGTTGTGAATTGTGTATTGCCTGTTGAATTGCGTTTTCTTCATGCAAATTGTTTTATTGCTTAAATGATTGAATTGTGTTTTCTTCATGTTAAGCATGCTCTTTATTTGATATGTGATCAAGTACTTTTATGTGCCACTCCTTGACTGCGGCGAGCTAATCATCGAGTGAGAGAGCTAGGCGAGTCGTATGACGTTTTTGAGCCGTGACCCGGATAACTAGGGTGCTAGGTCCCCTTTTGTTTACGGGAGATTGACTAGGCGTCGCATTATCGATTTGGGGTTGGACTCTTTGATTAATGCATGGTATCGGTTTGGGGTTGGACACGCCGCTACCTATTGCGTCGATTTGGGGTTGGACTGTGGCGATATTCTAATAAGAGTCGAGTCTAGAGTGAGATGGTCGAGTTACGTTTGGTGAATGTTATCTTTGTGTTGTTTACTTATTTCTTTATGCCTGGATTATCTTGATTTGTTGAGAAGTTGACCACTTTCCGTGGTACCTTCAATCCATGACGGTTACCCAGCGATGTCGAGTGCAGTGAACTCGGCGGATGATGACGAGGAGGGCGTCGGCGAGGATCGAGCGGCGACCTCTATTTGTCGTGATTGGCTTTGTTTATGTTATGTTTCTTGGGGTATTGTTATATGACTTTTGTGTCTGATGCATTGTGACCGATTTGGGGACGGGTGATGTTTTGTTATTTTGAGCACAGGTAGGCTGGCGGTTTTACTTTTTGGAGCGGCGCCTGCGTGGTGTCTGCTTAAGTACCCCCAGGGTATGATTGCTCTTTTGAAGTCGCCATACCTTAGGTGTATTTTCTTTGTACATTATTACTATGTCTTTTGTATGCACTTTTTATATCTTGTATATATATGAGCATGTACTTGTTACCTGCGTGTTTTATTAGAATTTATGTCTTGTGTCTTAGTTGCACCATGTTTTCGAAAAGCTGTAAATACTCTGATGTGCACGAGCTGGTTTTATAAATAATATAGACCGTACTTTTCTAAAGGGCACAAGAGTATCATTTTAAAACACATCGCATACAGGGTACTCGAGCTCGGTATGTTGAGCTCGGTAGCGGTCCGGAAACGGGTCGTTACACTTGGGTTGGAGAATAAGATGGAGCATGTGTTTGAGTAGGAGGGTGTCTTGGACTCTGAGTATGAAGTGAAGAATGGTTTGAAGCTTGAGTTGGAGAATGTGTTGGGGCTTGCATTTGAGGTGCCAAATCAGCTGGGGCTTGATTTGGGGTTGGAGGATGTGTTGCACTGCCCAGGTTTGAGAGTCTTGACTTTAGTGGATTTCAGAAACGCTTAGTCTTTGCCATGACTGCATATTCATGAAAAAGGAGAAACATAAAAGGTGAAATGCAAATCAAATGTGTTATATTGTCAAATTTGTTAGCATGCATATAAAGTATAAAATATAAAGTATTACCTTCATATAAAGTACAAAACATAAACAAAATAACCACAACTTAAAGTAGAACGAAAGTATTACCTTCATATAAAGTACAATATTAACTATATTTTTCTACTCAGACATGTGTGCATTTGTTACCAAATCAGCAGGCATATTTGAATCAACTACATCATCATTTAAATGGTTTGTAGCCAATTGCACATACTCATCGTCAATGTTACAAAATTGGTCAAGTTGTTGCTCTTGGTACGGCTCGTTTTCGTAAACTTCATCTTCTACTTCTTCTCCCATTTCATACAAATCTCTTGGCTTTAAGTGCACAACAACACTCCATCCCTTATTAACCACATCATCTACGTAATAAACCATCTGTGCTTGAGATGCCTCAATGTAAGGATCATGTTCTTCACGATCACCAATATGAATCAATCTTTCAAAATTTACACAGTTAAAATTCCAACTATCCTTTTTGTACCCTCTATCTCGTGTAGTTTCCGCCCATTTGCATTTGAAAAGAATAACCTTGAACTGACCATAATAGTTAATCTCAATGATATCCTCCAACTTCCCATAATAAGGTAAGTCTGCTTGTCTTGAGTTCCTATCAGCACTACTCGAAACACAAGATGTGTTGGATGTTAAAAAAACCCCACTATTTTGTGTTCTCAATCCCTCTTCTCGAGCCAAAGTGCGAAATTTGAACCCATTAATGTTGTAACCAGTAAATCTTCTTGCATTGTCCAAAGGGCCACGTGCTAGAAATTTTAGATCTGTAGACATTGTAGTTATTGTTTCTGGATTCATAATCTAGAAAACACAATTGTGTCAGTCAAATTTCAAAGCAAACATGAAAGCAAGTATAACTATTGAATTATAACTACCCCGCTTTTGGACCCAATCACCAAATTCTTTATAGACTCTCTTTTCTATCTCCGTAGCTGAAGGTCTTCTTGATCTTGAACCTCTTTTTATGAATTGTCTAAATTCACTACATGAATTAATTATATTGCAATCAATGCAAGTGATTAGTATATTTAATCATGTAATAATGAATGACATAAAGTTTATTCTAATTACGCACTCAACAAATGGTGCGACTATTGCGTAATTTAGAAGCACATATCGATGAGCTTGTAGTTTTTGCATTTGAGTTAATGCGAATATTGAGGAAGCTCCTACTGGTTTTCCATGTTGAGGGAAGATAGAGGATGCATATGAGGACTCATTCTCATTTGGATCATCACAAACACGTCTAGGCCTGTTGAATCTTGTCTCTATATCTTGAAAGTAGCGAGAACAAAAAGTAAGAGACTCTTCAGCTAAGTAACCCTCAGCTATAGAACCTTCTGGTTGAGCCTTGTTACGTACAAAGGACTTTAAATGACCCAACTCCCTACAAGAATGATAGAGAATTAGTGTATACAAGTTGGATATATAGAACAAGATACCTTAAGTCGAAGGAGCAATTATTTTACCTCTCTACAGGATACATATATCTATAATGTACTGGACCTCCAAGCTTTGCCTCCTCTATTAGGTGGTCAGTTAAATGAACCATAAGTGTGAAGAATGATGGAGGAAATAACATTTCCAGATGACAAAGTGTAATCCCAATGCGATGTTGGAGACTTTGAAGATCTGAAAGACTCAAACGTTTACCACAGAGAACTCTAAAAATGAACAAATTCCACCAAGACTGCCAGTAACATGGTTTGGCAATAAATTGCGAATTGCTAATGGTAGAAATTGTTCCATTATAATATGAGAATCATGACTTTTCAACCCAAATATCTTTTGTTTTGCCTCATCAACACATCTAGAAATGTTACTTGAGTAACCATCCGTACTTTAACATTCTTCAAAGTTTTAAGAAACAACTTTTTGGTATCACGTGTTAGTGAAAACAAAGCAAGGTGATATCTCCCTTTCATCGGGCCAAAGATCATGCCTTATACCCATATCTTTCAAATCTTTTCGAGCATTGAGATTGTCTTTTGATTGCTTCTCATGGAGCAAAGTATACAAAACATTGTCACATACATTTTTTTCAATATGCATGAAATCCAAATTATGACGCAACAAATTAGACTCCCAATATGGAAGTTCAAAGAATATGCTTCTTTTATTCCATTGCTTAGTTTCTTGTCTAGAACTTTTTCTCCTACCATCCAACATTAATCCTCTCTCAGATGTAACATTAATATTTTCCACTTGCTTCAAAACGTCAAATCCTGATATTTTTAATGGTGGACTTCGTTCCTCTGTGCTTCCATCAAAGCGAACACGGTTCAATCTAAATCTATGATTTCTGCTCAAAAAACGACGATGACCCATAAAACACCACTTTTTACTATGAGGGAGACGACAGGGCTCTGCATCAAAATTACAAGTTGGACAAGCCAAACCTGTATGAGTGTTCCAACCAGACAGATTTCCTAGGCCAGGAAAGTCACTAATTGTCCACATAAGAGCCGCCCGCATTCTAAAATTTTCATTCATTGATGCATCAAAAGTGACCACACCATCATTCCATAGCTCATTTAGCTCATTTATAAGGGGTTGTAAGTAAACATCTATCTTATTTCCGGGCATCTTCTTTCCTGGAATGATCATCGATAAGATGAAGGAGGTGTGCTTCATACACATCCAAGGAGGAAAATTATATGGAATCAAGAACACTGGCCAAATGCTATAGGAAGAACTCATGGTCCCAAAAGGGTTAAAACCATCACTGGCAAGACCTAAGCGAACATTTCGAGGACTTAAAGCAAATTCAGGATGCATCAAATCAAATGTCTTCCATGCCTCACCATCCCTTGGGTGCCTTATCAACCCATCCTTATTGCTCTCTGTGGCATGCCATCTCATATGCTCTGCAGTCTTACCACACATGAACAATCTTTGCAATCTTGCTTTTAATGGAAAGTAACGCAAAACCTTTAAAGCTTGTTTTTTCTTCTTCTTGGGGTTCCATCTGGATGTTCCACAATGCTTGCATGTTTGCAAGTCTTTTTCGTCGTCCCCCAAATATAGCATACAGTGATTTGGACACGCATCTATCTTGGTATAATTAAGACCAAGTTTGTTGATGATTTTCTTCGCCTCATAAAAAGAAGGAGGTAACTTTGCTTGTTGAAACGCATCTCTCAACAAATCTAGTATCATAGTCATTGCCTTGTCACTCAATCCACACAAAACCTTTATATGGTATAATTTGATTATAAATTCTAGTTTTGTGTACTTGCTCCCTTCATTCAATATCTGATTTCCATCATCCATAAACTCATGAAAATCACTACAACCCTCCCTTGACTCTTCGTTTAATATTTCATTTGCGCCTAATGGTTGTGGTTCATCTATATTAGCGGCTTGTTGCCTATAGTGCCCAAATGCATCATTGACCATTGTTTCTATCGGATTTTCATAATGAGATGCCTCTTGCACAAGATCTTCATTCCTAGAAGACTCTTGCACAAGATCTTCATTCCTAGAAGACGCCGATATTTGTTTCTCACCATGACGATTCCATATGACATAGTTTTCGGGGAATTGTCTGAACTTTAAGTGATCCTCGGCTATCTCTCTAGTTTGCCAATCTATAAACCCGCATTTAGAACATGGACATTGTATCCTATTTCCAACAAATTTGCCTTCTCAAAAGCAAAATCCAAAATTTACCTAAGCCAATTTAAGATTCATCCAGAGCTCGTGGCTTAGAAATCCAAGATTTATCCATACTCAAGATACCTAAACAAAGTTATCAATGATAGTTCATAAAACCAAACTTCATAATATTCCAATACAAAATCATCATCATGATTGAAGCAATGCTTCTATATAAACAACATAATCTAACAAAATAAAAACAAGTCCTTTACAAATATATTTATGTCACACCATTTATTGGACAACAATCACTATCTAGCCAGCTTAACTACAGATGTGTATCAGCTAAATATTATTTGACATTGTGTTTTTTTTTTTCAATTTCATTCACTTCTAAAATCATATGCTAATATTAATATCTTTTAGACTATTGTTTTGAAGCTAATGTAAATAGCATGTAGAGCCTAATGTAAATAGCATGTTTATACAAAAGCATGAATTTCTTTATATAAATATAACCTTGTCACCGTACAAGAGATGTATAATAGTGTGACACAAATTATGTGTACATGGCTCACAAGAATCCATATCATATCAATTAAACTATAACCTTCTCCTTTGTACAAGAGATGTGCATATGGCTCACAAGAATCTGTATGATATCAATATAGTCATTACTCTGAAAATCATATATACACCTGATTTATCCTCTTATTTGATCATGTGAAACACATGTTCCATTTTATCTATCTTTTTATAGATGATGTTTTGACAAACTATTGTTCTTCAAATACTATGATGCTAACTATATATATATATATGTAAAACAGAAGACAAAGCAACATCATAGACTCACAATAGAATTCGAAAATCACTTCCTTCATGATTGAGCATATTCACGTAACGGTGAAGCTATAGTAAACTAAAAAATGAAATCATATAACACAATGGAAGGTGCCTTTAGGAAATAGCATTTCAGTCGTTGAAAGCATTGAAGAACATTCATAAGGTGCATAATATAAAACAGCCATAAAAGATCATACCTTGTTCTTAATAATTATCCAGCAATCGGTTCTCTTGTTATGCAATAAGACTTCAGTTTTACTATAGGATTTTGATACCTGTAAGCAAAATGACAAAGAAACAAGATAACAATTGAAATTTGATATATATGTTTTGATAGATAAAAATCAAAACAAGGTTACCAACTAAACCAAAATTGAGGAGTCAGACAGAGGAGTCAAAGCACAAATCTAAATTGAGGAGTCAGACAGAGGAGTCAAAGCACAAATCTAAGGAGTTAAAGAATGACAAGTTTCCTTCTAAATGCTACTATAAAAGCACAAATCTTAAGTCAAAAGAGGGAGTTCATTGTGGTATTCCCTTAGGCGTTAACATAAAAGTTCAAAGGAAAAAAAAACAATTATAAAGTACAACAAAAAGTATTAAAAGTGTCCAACAGAGAATAGTGTTCAACACAGACACATCTACTTTTTTGAAGTATCATCAGTGCTTCCTTCGTAGGCCCCACCAAATAGCCTGGATCTACTTTCTATTATTTGAAAAGAGAGCATTAAAAGAATATGCTGCAAACATTTCTCTATCATTAGCACAAGTTTCTTTCTTTTGGGGTATGCACAAAACACTCAAATGACACCAAATCTTAAGAAACTTAAGCTCACTAATAGCTTAAAGAACTGAAACAAAAAACATTACAATAATTAATCAGTTAGTTTTACCTACATCCAAAATGTAGTTCAACAAAGTAGTCACTATACCTCTCTTGTATAAATTAGGTGCTAAGGCCACTTTTTGCTAAAAGATAAAGCCAAACTTTCCTTTCTAAACCTGCCTACCTTAATCATCCAGCTCTACCTGCAAAATACCAAGAGGTATCGCAAGCTGTTTCTTTTTATTTTATTTGTTTCTCTTCATCAGGGGTTGATCTATGGTTTTTTCCCTTTTAATGACCTCTGTACAGTAAGTTGTTTGTAACTAGAGTTGTAGGTGTTCAAATCGCATAAAATTGATACTAAATTGAAGCTAACATTAAGAGACAATTTTTATGAGACACCTTAGCTTATTTCAGCCATTTGAAGGATGTAAATTTGCCTACACAATAGCCTACAAAATTGACATTGAGAAGCCCATAACATAGTCAGTTGGAGTCCAACATACCTGAGACTTATGCCCACTTGTCTCTAATTTGGCCTTGGTATTTTTGGAAGTGTTGAGAGACTAGAAAAGTCCAAAATGAGAGGCAGGGAAATTAGAGAGATATTTACTTCTTTTATTATTCCCTTTTCCCATTGGTTCTGTATTAGGAAATTATTTTAGGTTTTCGACAGATTTCAGGAAATTGACAGTGAGAACAAACATTACAAGATGCCTTCCCCAGCCAGTAAAGTGCACCTCTCCGCTTTTTCAGCTCAATCGCTCTTTGTTGGTTCTCTCTGCGAAAAACAAGTGTGAGGGCAGAGACGTCGACGGCAGAGACGGCGAGCACAGAGGATAGAGGTGCTGTAGAACGAGGAAGAACAATGCGAACATTAATTTTTGAAGGAGGAAGAACAGAGAAGGTAATAAGGAACTACTTACTCTGTCAATGGCCGGCGCTGTGGGAGAGATGTGGAGAGGAGATAGGGTTCTGTGGGATAGTCCGCGATAGCTTCGTTTCGTTTCGTTACTCTGTCAATGGCCTACATTTGTGGGAGAGATGAAATCCAAATTAGCCGGCTGTGGGAGAGTGAGGAGAGGAGATAGGGTTTCGTTACTCACAGCGAGCGGGATGTTTTTGTTTTTGTTTCGCTGTTTGTACAAATCCAAATTGCGTTTTTTTCTCACAGCGAGCGGGATGTTGAATAGTGCGAGGGAAATCATCGAAAAACAAAGGAAAAAAAAAAAAGGAGGAGAGATGTTCAATTAGAGGGGGTTAAAAAACCCCCTCAATTTAACCGAATTTTTTACACATCAAAGCAAGGAAGTGTCTTTTTTAAAATTAATTTGGGGGGGTTCGAAAAACCCCCGCAATAAAACCGCCCCTATTTTGCTTTTTTTTTGTAGTGTTAAATTAGTTTAAATAATGTGTCAAACCAAAGTTCCACAGTTGAACTGATCAAGAGGAAACCCTTATTCCTTATCACTCCTTGTTCTGCATCACGAGAGAGAACGACGCCAGAAGGAAACATACTAAACAGTTTCATTTTCGGCTCATTTTAGATCAAGTGATTGATTTGTTACCACCTGGTTACAAGTTTCTACCACCTGGAAATTCAACTTTGTTTCATCTTTCAACAGATTTAGAAAAGATTATAAACGCTATATAATATTATCACAAAGTAGGTTTGATAAAAACTTAGTATTGTGAAAAAGTATATTGCTACTATTATATAATTAATATTAATGAATCAATCATTTTAGAATAGTATAAATATGAGAAGAAACAATAATTTAAATTGAGATAAAAATTGTTGTTTTAATATACTTAATATCTCACGCTGAAACTCCAGTGATGTTAAGTAGATAGCATATGTGTGTGTGTGTCTATATATAGCAAAATAACACACGTTATATGATAGTCATAGGAAATCCATGTCTTAATCATATTCAAAACAACACACAAGTTTTGCTACATAGTTTTCTAATCCTTTTGATCCATATATTAGTCATCATTGTCGTCATTTTCGATTAGTAAATAAGCTATTAAATTAGTAGTCAAAATATTTTTTAAGTTTAGTAATTAAGTCATGGTATTGCGCCTTGCAAATCTCTTCAATGTCGCACTGCACTGATATTTGTGTGAACTACATGGATTGAAAGTTCTACTCCACCATGCAATTTTATAGTGCCATGTGAGAAGTGTCAAGGATTAGAGAATGAATTAGTAGTTCACCATGATTGTGTATATATTTTCCCATCAAGTGTAGCTTGATCTGTTGGCTCAACCCTCACTGATTACAAGGGTGAGGGCACATGACAAAAACACCCTAAAAAACAAAGGGTTAGTTTATATATATATATATATATATATATATATATATATATATATATATATATAAACAGATTGGCATGCAAAGACATTATTGTAGGAGAGAAAGATCCCAGCTAAGCTGGCACCTCAAACCCTGTCTATCACCTATAGCAAGCCAAAATATATTAAAAACATGGAAAAAAGAAATACAGGAGAGACCATGGGGGGCTAGACCAAGACCCATGGGAAGAATTAAGGAAAGCAGAAAAAAGGAAGATTGAACCTATTATGGTAAAAGTCTTACAAAAATCCCACCAGCTAAAACTACGAATATTAATACCAAGATTAGCAAGTTTGTCCGCACAAGAGTTGCCCTCGCGAAAAATATGCAATACATGAAACTGCATCTGCTTAGTAAAAAAACAAACAATTTCTCCATCTAGTCTTGAGTCTCCAGGGGACCAGATCTAAGTTTGAGAAAGTGAGAACAAGAAGCATCGAATCACATTCTAGTCAAAGCTTATTACAACCCTTATTGTGAGCAATCTCAATTGCTCTCATGGCACCAGATAATTAAGCATGGAACGCTGAAGATATACCTAAGAAGTCAGAAAAGCAGCTAGCGGTAGCACCACTAGAATCCTTAAAAATTGCACCACAAGCTGATGAGCCATGATTACCTTTAGAGGCCCCATCTTGTTACATTTAATCCAGCCACAAGGGGGCTTAAGCTAATTGACTTGGGTAATTATCGGTGCCTTTGGAGCATGACAATCAATCAAAAAGAACTTGAAGATTCTAAACTCATCCATAGAAGAAGAAGATGTGCCTTTAG
This sequence comes from Calophaca sinica, assembly GCA_037113605.1. NCBI lineage: Eukaryota > Viridiplantae > Streptophyta > Magnoliopsida > Fabales > Fabaceae > Calophaca > Calophaca sinica. The sequence continues at coordinate 18,151,940 of CM073737.1, forward strand.
AAAACTTGTCGGATAAAGAAACAGCAGCAGAGACAAGATGCACAGCTCTATGAGAATTAATTACCTTATTTTTTAAGGCTATCTGGTTATGAGCATATCAAATCACCTAGAAAACACGAATCACTGCCGAAAGAATAACATCACTCAAGTGAGAGCTCCACGACCTGTCAGAAATAGAGAATACCGTAGAAGCGGAGGAAGTGTCAATGCGCCTGCTAATGATAGAACTCAACCAATCCCAATGGTGGATGGCAAACGGACATCTGAAGAAAATATGGTCAAAAGATTCACAGGCACTATGACAGAGGCCACACATAGAGACAACCACACAAACCTTCTGAATATCAAACTTGAGGGCAATGTTACCCCTAAATGATTTATAATCTAGCATGTTAACCGCTTCAAAAGCAATAGAAATGCACTCATAAATATGCCTACCTTTTATAAAACATCTCTGCTGCTTAGAAATAATTTTAGGAGCAATTAAAGCAAGCCTATCCGCAAGGACTTTAGTGATTATCTTAAATTGAAAATTAGCAAGAGTAATGGGTCTATAGTCTTCAATTTTCTCGGCCCCCTCAAACTTGGGAATCAAAGTAACAAAGTTAGAGTTCAGATTAGGAAGAATCCAATCTTGTTTAAAAAACTGAAGCACAGAGTGAAAAACATCATCACAGACCACATCCCAAAAAACCTGAAAGAAGGATCCCCCAAAGCCATCTGGACTAGGAGCACCAGATCCATTCATAAAAAAGACTGCAGATTTAATCTCATCCATAGTAGGCAAACTAGTTAGACTAGCATTGTCTTCATTAGTAACAAGCCTGGGTATCACTCTCTCAACCAAACCAGAATTAGTTAGGGGAAGAGGACCATTGTATTATAAATATGTTGTTACTCAACTTTAATGTAGTGTGTGTGTATATATGTATATATAGAAATATATATTATATTACATTTAGAATTGCAAAAACGTTCTGAACCCAATATATATTTAAAAAATAAGTTACAAAATGTAAAATTTTAGTACATAAAAGAGTATACAGCATTTTAATTCATTAGCACTTGTTGTCGCATTTATTTTCTATAATTCAATAATTTCAATTTTTTGTCAACCGTAGATTCATCTTTAAATTATATTTCTATTTACAATATTTTCAAAATATAAAAAATTAATCTTCCTCTGTCTTCGCTAATCAGAACCTTAATCTTTGATTTCTCGTTGCAATTTCCTTCAGGGATCTGAGTCACTACTCGCGATTTCGTTCTCGTACTGTTAGATGCTCTCACGATTTCATTCATTTGTTTACAAATCACGATTCATTCGCGCTGTCAGATTTTGTCCGCGCACCTTCAATGATCTCTGATTTCTTGGCATGCAAGGTGTGAATTTTGTGGATCTGCCTCTTTTTTTATATATGTAATTTGTGGGGTTTATGTAGGGTTGTTTCTGATTTGTGGGTTGTTTCAGATTTTCCCTCAATTTTTTATTACCGTGTAATTTTTGAGAAATAAAATTGTAAAATGCAGGTGACATATGATGCTTTTTCATGCTTAGAGTTTTTTTTTTTGGCCATTGTTGTAGTGGCCCTCCCTCTTCTTTCTCCCTTCTTTTCTTTGCTTTTTCCTTTGATTTTCAAATTTCAGAGTTAAAAATCAAAATTCAACGAAACCATTCAGCAAAATCCAATCGTTTCCATCGAAATACATACATTAAAAGGAAAGAAAATCTCACCTGCCATTTCGTGGATCCCCGTACGTAAAATCACAATTTCGTGGTGGGTAGTGATAGAGAGTTCAAGTAGCATAGAAGAAAGAAGAGAAAGAAAAGAAAAAACCCCGGGTCTTAAATTCGGGTTCAAAACCGACCCATGAAGTGTTGGTGTGACCCGAATTGAACAATGGCCGAGTCGGTGATATATTTGTAATTTTTGCTGAATTTCATGCCCTCTTTGGAAAAGGGGTCTTTGGTTTAATTTAGACTGTAGCGAAGAATTCAGAATTGAACATGAATTATGAAAAAAAATTATGCGATGGAGCGCAAAGAGAATCAAACTCCTCAAGGTTTGAAATTAGACAAAAAAGCTTTGATTTTAACTCATTCTGTACCTACATTGTTTGCCGTTATTAATAACTATGATTCTGTGTGGAAATTTTGCAGGCCAAACAGCTAGGGTTTTGGTTGAGTTTTTGGAAGTGGCTATTACTGCTGTTGTTTTTCTCAAAGGGGTTTATCCTTCTGGTTGGTTCTTGCATACCCATTAAGTTTTTTCACCGCTTTTTTTTTTTTTCCCTGTTTGGTTGCTGCCAAGAAGCAAATCAATGCTTTTTTATCTTCCTTTGATTTTGTAGTTATTGGCAACCAAACAGAATAATTGATTGAAATTGATTTTTATTAATTGGGGTCTGGGTGTAAAGGTGCCTTTGAGAGGAGAAGGTATATGAATGTGGTAATTCAAAGGGCTTGCCATCCTCAGCTTAGATATTACATACATGCCACTGTTTCAGGACTTCTTCCCTTTATTCAAAAGGTTGGTCTTCTCTGGTACTTTAAACTTGTTTTTCACTCAACCAGTAGGGCTTGCTTTGGAATTGAATTGAATGATAAAATATAGGTTGCTTCAAATGTTGTGTAGAATTCATAAATAACTGAAATGAGTATATCATCTTGTGCATGTTTTTTGGTATTGGCAATTTAATATTGTTTTATTGTTGTAAAAATAAAATCTGTTGACATAGTTAGAGGGTTAGGATTTATTATAGCTTCTGAGTAATCAATCTGGTTTCGAGCTTCTCTCACCCCCACTTGCCTACCTACAAAAGTCTCAACTTAGAAGGGAAAAGGAAGATACTTTCCTAGCTACAGCAGCCACTTCCCCATAAGATCAGTACCTCAACTACAATACCTTAACCGGGCATAGGGAATGCCAATACACCGAATTTCTTTGGCCCCATTATTGTGGACAAGCTTTTTCTTGAGCTACCTGCTTTTCCTCCTAAATCTTAATGTGTATAAATGTGTATGTGTGTGAGTGAGAGAGAGAGAGAAAGAGAGCTTTGTTGAAAACTTGTTCTTGAGACAGTTAATAGATTGAGGTTTGAGAGAGAGAAAGAGAGCTTTGTTGAAAACTTGTTCTTGAGACAGTTAATAGATTGAGGTTTGAGGGCAGTCTGTTGTTTTAAAGGAGCAATTTTTAGCTGGATACTAATTGCACCAATTCATAATTGGTTATAATATGATAAATTGAAATTCCCATGATGTTGCTATTATTGAATGGAAAATGAGGACATTTGGTTCATCAAAACGCATTTCGTATGTTATCATGTTGTAGGTTACCACATACACTTAATTTAACGCCTTGAAATCTTTCTTTTTCGCTTGCAATTTATGTTGACCAGAGTTTAGTTGTGGACAATATACTTGTATTTATGTTACAAGTAGTGGTGGCCATAAACCAGTCCAAACCAATAAAATTTGAGAATCGAAGAAACTGAAAATATGAAAAACTGATATTTTCCAATCCAATCCGATTTAAACTAAACTTGCGCGTGCGTGTAGCCATGCATGCAACACCAGAGGCGGACCTACCTTAAGGTCAGGGTGTGCAACTGCACCCCTGAACTTTAAAAATTTCCACTTATCCCCCATAAATTTTTTATTTTGACCCCTCTCAGTTTTTATTTTGCACCCAGACCCACTCCTAACCAGATGCAGACCTACTTGTTATTGAGGATGTGCACTTGCACCACCTGAAAAATTAAAAATACTACTTATTTCTTATAAAATTTATATGTTGACTATCTCTGTTAAATAATTTGCACCCAGCACCCTCACTTAGCCTCTTCTTTCATCTCATTAAGTCAGACCTAGTCATTTCTCTCTCTAAAAACTCAAAACGCAACACCTCTCATTGTCTCACACAATGTTTTAAAACTCGGACCGGACCGGCTGGTCAATCCGGTCTAACCGGGAACTGGACCGATGCCTAGTCCGGTCAGCATGTTCGACCGTATGTGCTCTTAAACCGGTGCTGATATCATTCACTTGGTCAAAACCGGTATGAACCGGCAGCTCGGGCACATTTTGCTTTCCAAGATTTCACGTCTTCAATGACATAAGTTGTTTTTTTGTCATACATGTTGTCCCATGTCTGGGAGCGTGTCAACTGAGCACTGCAGCTGCTGTCCAATTATGCTCTAACCCATCACATGCCAGTGAAATTGTACCCAAATTTGAAATAATTGGGAAGAATGCACCAAAAATTCGTGAGCAGGAATCGAACCTGGTTAATATGCATTGACCATAACGATTTTATTTTACCACTGCACCAGACATGCGGTTGGCATCTACATTACAAACAATTATATATAACCCAACAAAATATTTATAAAACTCACATAGACTGTTTCATGCGGTTCAACTATTGACCCGCCGATCCGACCAATGACCAAGTGATCCATTACCGGTCTGAGTTTTAAAACACTGGTCTCACATCTCGACCCAGTCTCCCTTCTGTTGGTGAGTGCCATTTTCAATCTCTGTTTCCTCCTTTAACTAGGTTCAGATTTCCAACAATTTAGACTAAAACACTAATCTGATCTCTCTGTTAATTCTCTCTTGTAATTTTTCTTTTGTAATTGGGTCTCTGTTAATTCAGTCTATGTTGTTTTGTTGTTTTCTCTTATAATTTTTTAATTCCGAAACCTTTCTATTTTTTATTTTTTTTGGTCCGAAACATATTTTGTGTTATTAGAAATCATGTTTTTGTTATTTTGCAAGAAGAATAAACATTTGCTCTTGTTACTTTTTGTAAATAAAAAAAATGTGTTGATGCTCTTATTATAATTTCGATGATTTTAAAATTTTATGCACCTGTTGACCCAGGTCTTAGGTCCACCACTGTGCAACACCCACACACAGATTTACACTTAATTCAATGCCTTGGAATTTTATTTTATTTTATTTTTTTTGTGTTTTCCCTCTTGCAACTTATATTGATGAGAGTTTAGTTGTGGACAATATATTTAAGTAACAAGTAGTGGTGGCCATAAACCAGTCGAAACCAATAAAAAAAACTGAAACTTTCCAATCCACTCCAATGTAAACCAATTTAAACCAAACTTTTTTTTTTTTGTGCCATTGTTGTAGTGGCCCTCTCTCTTCTTTCTCCCTTCTTTTCTTTGCTTTTTCCTTTGATTTTCAAATTTCAGAGTTAAAAATCAAAATTCAACGAAACCATTCAGCAAAATCCAATCGTTTCCATCGAAATACATACATTAAAAGGAAAGAAAATCTCACCTGCCATTTCATGGATCACCGTACGTAAAATCACAATTTCGTGGTGGGTAGTGATAGAGAGTTCAAGTAGCATAGAAGAAAGAAGAAAAAAGAAAAGAAAAAAAATCCCGGGTCTTAAATTCGGGTTCAAAACCGACCCATGAAGTGTTGGTGTGACCCGAATTGAACAATGGCCGAGTCGGTGATATATTTGTAATTTTTGCTGGATTTCATGCCCTCTTTGGAAAAGGGGTCTTTGTTTAATTTAGACTGTTGGGGAAGAATTCAGAATTGAACAAAATATTTATGCGATGGAGCGCAAAGAGAATCAAACTCCTCAAGGTTTGAAATTAGACAAAAAAGTTTTGATTTTAATTCATTCTGTACCTACATTGTTTGCAGTTATTAATAACTATGTGGAAATTTTGCAGGCCAAAGAGCAAGGGTTTTGGTTGAGTTTTTGGAAGTGACTATTACTGCTGTTGTTTTTCTCAAAGGGGTTTATTCTTCTGGTTGGTTCTTGCATACCCATTAAGTTTTTTTACATTTTTTTTTCCTGTTTGGTTGCTGCCAAAAGTAAAGCGATGCTTTTTTATCTTCCTTTGATTTTGTAGTTATTGGCAATCAAACAGAATAATTGATTGGAATTTATTTTTATTAATTATGTTCTCGGTGTAAAGGTGCCTTTGAGAGGAGAAGGTATATGAATGTGGTGATTCAAAGGGCTTGCCATCCTCAGCTGAGATATTACATACATGCCACTGTTTCAGGACTTCTTCCCTTTATTCAAAAGGTTGGTCTTATCTGATACTTTTATCTTGTTTTTTACTCAACCAGAAGGGCATGCTTTGTTGTTGATTGCTTGCTTTGGAATTGAATTGAATGATAAAATATAGGTTGCTTCAAATGTTGTGTAGAATTCAGAAATAACTGAAATGAGTATATCATCTTGTGCATGTTGTTTGGTATTGGCAATTTAATATTGTTTTATTGTTGTAAAAATAAAATCCGTTGACATAGTTAGAGGGTTAGGATTTATTATAGCTTATGAGTAATCAATCTGGAGGTTCCATTTTCGAGCTTCTCTCACCCCCACTTGCCTACCTACAAAAGTCTTAACTTAGAAGGGAAAAGGTAGATACTTTCCTAGCTACAGCAGCCACTTCCCCATAAGATCAGTACCTCAACTACAATACCTTAACCGGGCATAGGGAATGCCAATACACCGAATTTCTTTAGCCCCATTATTGTGGACAAGCTTTTTCTTGAGCTACCTGCTTTTCCTCCTAAATCTTAATGTGTATAAATGTGTGTGTGTGTGTGTGTGAGAGAGAGAGAGAGAGAGAGAGAGAGAGCGCTTTGTTGAAAACTTGTTCTTGAGACAGTTAATAGATTGAGGATTGAGGCCAGTCTGTTGTTTTAAAGGAGCAATTTTTAGCTGGATACTAATTGCACTAATTCATAATTGCTTATAATATGATAAATTCCCATGATGTTGCTATTTATTGAATGGAAAATGAGGACATTTTGTTCATCAAAACGCATTCCGTATGTTGTCATGTTGTAGGTTACAACATACACTTAATTTAACGCCTTGGAATCTTTCTTTTTCGCTTGCAATTTATGTTGATCAGAGTTTAGTTGTGGACAATATACTTGTATTTATGTTACAAGTAGTGGTGGCCATAAACTAGTCCAAATCAATAAAAATTGAGAATAGAAGAAACTGAAAATATGATAAACTGAAATTTTCCAATCCAATCCGATTTAAACTAAACTTGCGCGTGCGTGTAGCCATGCATACAACACCAGAGGCAGACCTACCTTAAGGTCAGGGTGTGCAACTGCATCCCTGAACTTTAAAAATTTCCACTTATCTCCCATAAAATTTTTATTTTGACCCCTCTTAGTTTTATATGTTGCACCCAGACCCACTCCTAACCAGATGTAGACCTACTTGTTATTGAGGGTGTACAATTGCACCATCTGAAAAATTAAAAATATTACTTACTCCTTATAAAATTTATATTTTGACACACTCAGTTTAATAATTTGCACCTAGTACCCTCACTTACTGGAGCCCTTGGCTTGAGAAGATTCAAAATTTCCTTTCTCCTTATAAAATTTCCTTTCTCATTCTCCCATTTTGAACTATCGTGTGGCACATGCACAAAGAAAGCTTGCTAGTGCAAATGCAATGTCTCATGCACTGGAGCCCTTGGCTTGAGAAGATTCAAAATCTAAAGCGGTTGATGTGATCAACACACCACACTGATTATCTCATTGTGAACCTTGCATAAAAGTGAGTTATTTTTCTCATCTCTTTCACTTCTAGATGATAACGTTTTTACCTCCTCTTTAGGTTTAATCAACGCATTGGCGCCAGCTAGGGTTCAAATGGGCAACCCTCAACTCGGTTTCAGCAACAAGGGCATTGTTGTGTAACTTTTATTCACCGGCAAAGCTCAACAAAGCTAAGGTATGAATCAAGTTGGCGGTAAGCGAGAACTCATGGGAATCAATTGAATCTATACCAATAATGAGTTTGGATGCTCTGACGTCAGTGATCCCTGACGTTGGTGACGTTATGTTCGAGCCGTTGGATATCTCGAGATGGACGGCCTAGCAACCCTTGCCCTCCGCTTCCCCCAACACACGTCCCATTTTTTTCTCCTTATTTTTTCAGCTCCAAAAGAAATACTGGGTCGAGTTGTAGTTTGTGTCGGCCCATTAACAAATTCAAGGCAAAACATTATGACCTCAAGTAGCATACGGGGGATTTTGATTTATGGTTCATTTTGGTTCTAACTGGTGTTTGAACTCAACACTCTCAAATCTTGAAGATGTTTCTATTAGAATTCAGATTCACACTTAACTCATCCCAATGTGGTATATCTCAACACCCTGCTTGCCCTGGCACTCATGACTGGTCATATGAAACATGAAGTCTGCGGAACTAAATATTTGTGTATGGCAAAATTCAAATCCTGTGTAGAAATTAGGATTAGGGCCTAGCCCACCCCAAAAGCTAGCTCAAGTGGGGAGGGTTATCCCTCACATTACAAACTTTTTTATTCACTCTCACTCTTTCTGATGTGAAGTAATTAACACCCCCTCGTGCCCAAACATACACATCTGAAACATGAAACTCATAAAAATGAACAAGTAGTCTAAATTATACCTCTGATACCATGTAGAAATTAGGATCCAGACCTAACTCATCCCAAAGGATAACTCAAGTGGTAAGGGTTGCCTCTCATATTATAAACATTTTTAAATTTGAGGCCACTCTTTCCAATGCGGGGGATATCTAAACATTCGGGTTCAGCTCATCCCAAAAAGTAGCACATTGGATATCTAATGTTGGACATGAGTTCACCTCACAATTGACAACCCTCAGCCCGAAAAGCTAGACAGCATATAGAAATCAAATAGAGGCATAGGTGGTACATATTATTCCATTAAGTCACGATAAGGATGTATATACAAAACCATCAAGGAGCCAAACAAAGCACAGAGCTATGAAGACCCTTGTATACTGCACCAATGAACAACAAAAAGAAATTAGCTTGCTGCTTCTGGTTTAACAAATATGCCAATGGCATCCAGGTAGTGGCCAGCTCTTCCATGGAACCCAACAACCGTATTATTGTTTATCGGGATGGAGAAAGAAGTGCCCGAAGCGGATCCAAAAGGTCCATACGTAGCTCGATTTGTAGTAAATGACAGTGATGTGATAGTTGTTAGAGAGGCGTAATCTCCATACGTCCCACTAATGGATGTCAGGTGCTCAGAAGGCCAGTTGATATGAACCTGCAATTGATAGAAAGACGTGAAAATTAATCAACATAAGATAGCAGAGATACATTGCAACCAGTAGTTTTTGAGCCTGCAGATCAAGGTAATTTGTTTCATTTAAGGATAGGAAATGCTTACAGTTTTCCTTTCACCCAAGTCGCTGCTGTTGTTGCCACCAAATGTTCCAGAATCAAGGTCAGTTGTGTCTTGGAAAGATATGGACTTGATGTTTGACCCTACATAGATGACTATCTGGCTTATGCCCCGATTTGTTTTATAACTCCATGGATTACCACCATCACCTCCCCATAGACCAATTGAAATAGCTTCTTCTATCTCCCTCTGCATCATGACCAAAAAACCATTAGTATAGAAATTTCTTATGGTCAGTTAGGCTCCACTAAGCCAAAGCTTATTGATAGGCTCCACTAAGCCAAAGCTTATTGATAACTGAAATTATTTCCAACCTGCTAATTTGAAATGTAAAAACGAAAAAAAAAAAAAAAGAATTTACCGGTTTCACATGTACGCCAATTGCATCAAGGTAGTAGCCTCCTCTTCCATGGAATCCAACCACGACGGAACCTTCAACTGGTATGGAGAAAGAATTGTCTGTTGGGGAGGCAGTTCCAAAAGGTCCATGGGTGGTAAGATTCGTTATGAATGACAGTGATTTGATGACAACTAGTCGATTGTAATCTCCATATGTTCCAGTTATGGATCTCAGATACTCCAAATGCCCATCAATCTCAATCTACACATTACCAGTTGCATCATTGAATGTTAGATATTTAGCTCAGCCAAAGCAGAAAAAAGAAAAACATACCTGCACAGAATTTTTGCCCTTACAATTACAACAAACTTAAATGAACTCGATTATGAAGTGGTGAGCGACATCATGTGTTAGAGTCCCACATCGGCCAGAAAAATACTGTGAAGTAATTAATATAGTGAGGGGCTAGCTTTTGAGTTTTTTTTTTTTAAAAAAAAAAATCAGCTTTTGAGTTCATTCGAGTTGGATTTAGGCCTATGTTCGTTTCTTGATAGAAATGAAAATGGTTGTCAATGTGACATGAGGGCTAAAATCGCCATGTAAGCAAAAAAATTTGGTGTGGCATAGCTAAAATAGTTGCTTCAATTCATCTGATTTGCCACCCTGAAGCAGCCATAATTTAATTAAATACCGTTTCCCAAAAAAAATATATATATAGAAATTTCACCCCAAAAAAATGTAATTAAATAACATACTGTTTTTTTATCTCCAGTGTCATTAGGATTATCGCCCCCAAAGTTTCCATACTCGTGGCCATTGGCGTCTTTAAAGGAGATGGACTTAATGTTGATTCGTTCATGGACAATTATCTCTTTTATCCAACTTCCCACCCTAAAACTAAAAGGATTTCCGCCTGGCCCACCCCATGACCCAAGCGGGATGCTTCCATGTGGCTGTACCTGCACAAAACCAAATACTCATTGTCAATGAAACCAAGTAAAGCTGCTCTGATGTCAGAAAAACAAAACGAGTCACACCCTACCGGTTGCACAAAAATACCAAGTGCGTCAAGGTAGTAACCAGACCTCCCATGGAATCCAACAACAACACTGTTTGCCATCGGGATAGAGAATGGATCGCCACCATCTGTTGTTCCAAAAGGCCCATATGTAGTCAGATTAGTTATGAATGACAAGGACCTGATCACTACATGACCGTTGTAATCTCCAGAAGTTCCGCTTATAGATTTCAGATACTCTGAAGGCCAATGGATTTCAACCTACACGTGATATAACGTAAAAACATTACAAAACGAATCGAGATCCTGTGTGGGACTCGATTTGTAAAAATATGTTATTAAACAAGTTACCTTTTTCTCTTCACCCCCATCATTGGGGTTCCTGCCACCGAATGTCCCAGAAATCAGACCACCGGCTTCCTTGAAAGAAATGGACTTGATGTTAACTCTTTCATGGATGATTATCTCAGTTATCTCACGGCTTGCTTTGTAAATCCAATGATCGCCACCTTGACCTCCCCAGCTTCCCAGTGAAATAATTCCATCCGAGGATCCCTGAGTTAAGACAATAGTCATCAAAATACATGTATCCATGAGCATGCCATGAAAAATACCGAAAGTGTCATACCATGTGCTTAGACGAATCTGTTGACTGCTGATATGTAGCTTTAAATCTGGTGAAGAAACTTTGTGTATATCTCCTGCTGCATGTATTCATTGTAATGGTGAAAGAACATGTATATATATATATATATATATATATATATATATATATATATATATATATATTTGGGTCAAAGTGAAAGAATACATATAGACAGATGACACCTGGAAGGAGTAAGACTAGTATATATATATATTTGGGTCAAAGTGAAAGAATACATATAGACAGATGACACCTGGAAGGAGTAAGACTAGTATATATATATATTTGGGTCAAAGTGAAAGAATACATATAGACAGATGACACCTGGAAGGAGTAAGACTAGAGGGCCATCTAGAGGCGTGTCTGGGGCATGGCTCACATCCTAAAAGGGCCGGCGCTGGACTCTGTCTGAATTTTTATTCCTGGAACAGCTATATCACTATTATGCAATAATGGATACACTAGAGCAGGGTTTTAAATTGCGGTCCACAATATTGCGGTTGCGGCAACCTCCGCATCCGCATCACTCTGCAATTGCGGTGTGTTCTGTTTTCACGTGCATCAACCGCATCGGAACGGCGTTGCGGCTGCATTGTAACGGTGTTGTGACCGCATCATCCCGCATCCGTTCAAATTTATTCAGAAAATAAGAAAAATTCAGTACCCAAAACCCCATCTAGTTTCAGAGCTGAAAAAAAAAATTCTCAAACCGTGAATTGAAGCCGGTGTTCTCAGATCCGGGTCTCCAAAAATAGAAGAACAGGACCACATATCCACAAAAACAGAAGAAGAGATTTCTCGCCGCCGTCTTCAACCGTCTCCTTCGTTGCCGTAAACCTCTGCCGCCGTAAACCGTGAATCGAAGCCGGTGTTCTCACTTAGATCCGGGAGAACATGGTCTCCCAAAAATGGCAGATCCACAAAAACAGAAGAACAGAACCATAGATCCACAAAATCAAAAGAAGAGATTTGCCGCCGCTGTCGCCGGTCGTGAACTGTGATGCCTTTTTTGAGATCATCGCGGCTTGACTTGAGAGGTGACTGGAACGGTGGAGGATTTTTCAGATATGAAGGTGGAAGAGGTATCATTTTTTTTTATTATTTGTAGGTAACTGTTGGAACTTGGATGAGTGGCTTATTGATATCGTAGGTAACTGTTGGAACTTGTATAAAGCAATTGATTGATATGAAGAATCTAGAGAGTTCCTTTTTTGACACGTACGTGAACTATTTTACAAAAAAAACAGAAGGTAAAGCTACTTCATTGTGGAACCAGGAACCAGAAATGAAGTAATATTACATGTTGCAAGAATACCTTAGACGATGGCCTTACCAGTTGCTTGGTCTAATCTGTACGTCGGGTGTTGATATCTCCTCAAGCTATCTGTAATGGTAAGTCTGTTCTGTATATATAGAAGAAAGCATGTTCAGCAACGGATCTAGGATTAAAATTCGAGAAAAAAAAGGGGGGGGTCCACAAGTTAAATTTATGAGATGCCAGGAGAGAGGGGCTCTTTACATTTTTTTTGTTCACATTGTGATATATCAACGATTTCTTGTGTTGACAATTCAATTGAGTCCATCATGAAATGGACCAATTTTCTTACACGCATGGATTATGGTCCATGCATAAAGTCATGAATTTAATGGGCATGCACTGTCGGTATAAATTAGTTTTACACCGAACCCCAATGAGATCTCACCATATTGTAATTACTCTGTATATAAACAGAGCTTTGTGTACTGAGTTTCACGATGAGAAAGAATGAAATTCTTCATTTTACAGATTCAGTTTTCTAGTCTCTCTTGAATTCTTTTAATTTATATCCAAACTTTAAGGTAGAGTTTACTAGGAGACAAGCTAATATAGCAGCTCATACCCTTGCACGGGTGGCTACATCTTGGACTAATCCTCAAGTTTTTGATTTCGTACCACAGTGTATTGGTGACATTATTGATTTAGAAATGTCATGATTTTATTCTTGTAAAAAAATGTTTCACTTTTCAATATAAAATCTACTGAGATTTAGTAGTACTAACACCTCACTAAAGCTTTATACTCCCTTTGTAACAAAATATAAGAAAAAAATACATGTATGTGGTCCATATTTGGACCAATTACATGTATTTTTTTTGCTTATATTTTGTTACGGAGTGAGTAGTAAAAATAAACTACAATTTATGTATACTATTAATTTAAAGGTCAAATGGGAAAAGAATGTTGAATTATGCTTTGAATTTCTAAAACAACCAAAGTTTTAGGACAAAAAACAAATTAAAATACCCAAAATTTTGAGATGGAGGGAGCAATTTTTTCTCAAAATTACCTCTTTTATGATCCAATCCACTTGTATAAAAAATATGTTATTTCATTAATATAAGTCTCATTATAAATAAGTGTATAAATAAAAATTTGGCATTTAATGCATTTAGAAATTGATGTTATTTCTTATAATTAGGACAAGAAAAATGATAGTAGTATTTTGTTTCATACTCCATTTGTTTCTTTTTACATTTTGGCTTTTTAGAAAAAATTAGTTTCTAATTATTTGTCATTCTCAAATTTTAATGTTACATTAATTATTTGTTTGTCAATTACACCCTTAACTATTTATTGCAGAGAGAGATATGTTCTATGAAGTAATAAATGATGAAGGTTATCAAAGGAAAAATATTAATAATTTCATTAAAAAAATAAAATTTATTGGTTTTTTTTATTTTGTGTAACATAATATTAAAAGACATCTAAAAATGAATGGAGGTAGGAGTACTGTATAACAAGGGAACAGTTGTTTTTTAGGAAAGAAAAAAAAAACGGGTGAACGTTTGTTAACTCATGTGGTCGCAGTTATTGCAAGGTTGACAACATGCGAAAACGTGACCAAATGAAAAGGATAATGAATGAAATTATTGCCTGTATTTGTTTTTTGGTGAAGAAATTAATGCTTGTACTTATGGTTGGTTGGTGCGGTTCATAATTCAAGGGTTAAAAGTTTATAAACAATTTTTGTACCAAAAGAAAATTTTATAAACAATGTTTTATTAAAATAATTTATTTTCTAGGGCTTAAAGTATTCCATCTGCTATTACTTCAAACAAATACTTTCTCCAGTTTTAAATATAAGCAAAAGTCAAAATATATTTGGACCAATTTGTTTTATTAGCTTTTTAATCACCGAATTTGTGCCAGTGCTACAAATGCCAATCATGTGCCAATTTTGATTTTTGCAACTTCATTTTAAAAGCGATTATAATTCTTATCCGTTTATAAATCACCTTCAGAGACATTCGCTTTTTTTTTTTTTTGCCATTCTAATCTAAGGTGATATTAAAAAAATTCTAACATGTTAAAATTCCAATTCATCCAAATTACCCATAGTTCTTACACGTATTCTAGGTACTAAAACTTGTGTGGGACAAATTACATAAATTTTGAGTGGGATCGATTATGTCTCATCACCCTAATCCAAATGTATTCATATGAAACCAATAAATTTGGAATTGTGATATCATATGATAAAGAGAGCAAACATTGATTTCATAGTGAAATTCTTAATTTGCACATACTCAATGTAAATGTGATTTTTCTAGAAATCTCACTCTTAGATGGTTATTAAAAAACTTTTTTTTAAAAAATTTTTGTTAATTTGTCATATATGGAGTGAATGTGTATGAATCCCACATGTAAGTTTTTGATTGGCTAATAATTTATATATTTATGTGTTTATCTAAAATGAAAGTCCAAAAAAAAGTCATAATCCCATAATCAAATAATCCAAAAAAGGTTATATCCATGATAAATAAATGGTTTATTTGTTTCACCGGAAGATAAATGCCTTGAAAATTATTTGTTTCACAATTTATTTATAAACAATGTTTTATTAAAATTTATTTATAAACAAAAGAAAATTTTATAAACAATGTTTTATTAAAATAATTTATTTTCTAGGGCTTAAAGTATTCCATCTGCTATTACTTCAAACAAATACTCTCTCCGATTTCAAATATAAGCAAAAGCCAAAATATATTTGGACCAATTTGTTTTATTAGCTCTTTTATCACCAAATCAACGTCGTTGCGATGCGGTTGACGCACGTGAAAACAGAACACACCGCAATTGCGGAGTGATGCGAATGCAGAGGTTGCCGCAACCGCAATATTGCAGACCGCAATTTAAAACCCTGGTCTAGTGTATCCATTATTGCATATATAGTGATATAGTTGTTCCTGGAATAAAAATTCAGACCGAGTCCAGCACCGGACCTTTTAGGATGTGGGCCATGCCCCAGACACGCCTCTAGATTGTTTTAATAAAACGTTGTTTATAAAATTTTCTTTTGGTACAAATATTGTTTATAAACTTTTAACCCTTGAACTAGTCAGATACATGTGTTATCGCATTAGTCACGTTTGTTTTTTCGCATGTCTCCAATACTTTTATTTTAGTTGTAATGTAAAAGAGAAAATAAAAGCATGTGTTATTATGTCTCAAGGAATGAGTTAGATAGATAATAATAATTTAATCGTAAGTTCCT
Source organism: Calophaca sinica (assembly GCA_037113605.1). NCBI lineage: Eukaryota > Viridiplantae > Streptophyta > Magnoliopsida > Fabales > Fabaceae > Calophaca > Calophaca sinica. Next base: position 18,167,708 of record CM073737.1, read on the forward strand.
AATATGACTACCTTAGTTGCAATGCCCTCAATTTCTTTGAAATACACTTTTTATAAAATTAAAGTTTTAGATTGTGACAAACATAAATAATTGTTTTAAGTTCTTTAAAGATGCAAGGTTTTCCCGTTAAGACTCAAAAGTAAAATAATTATTTGTAAATAATAAAGAGATTTATAAAATTTATTATGTGCTCATAGACAATGAAATTATATCAATAACATATATTGTTTTCCCCTTGAAACTCAAAACCAAAATAATCAAATATAAATAATAAAAACATTTATAAAATTTGATACATGTCTAAACACAATGAAATAATTATACCAATAACATGTAATGTTATTCCGTCAGGACTCAAGCAAAATAATCATTTATAAATAATAAAGACATTTATAAAGTTTGATATTTGCTCAAAGACAATGAAATTATACCGATAATACATAATATTTCCCCGTCAGGACTTCAAAAAAAACCATTTATAAATAATAAAGACATTTATAAAATTGAATACGTTATCAAATCAATGAAATTATACTAATAACATATATTGTTTTCCTGTCGGGACTCAATTAAAATAATATTTTTTAAATAATAAAGCTATTTATAAAAATTGATACATGCTCAAAGACAATGAAATTATACTGAAAAATAAAATAATTATTTATAAATAATAAAATATCTATAAAATTTGATGTGTTTAAAGACAATGAAATTATACCGACATTTATATAATGTTTCTCAGTCGAGACTCAAAAGTAAAACAATCATTTGTAAATAATAAACCATATGAAACTTTGATACATACTCAAAGACGATAAAATTTTACGAAAACATTTAATGTTTCTCCGTTGGGACTTAAAAGCAAAAGAATCATTTATAAGTAATAAATATATTTATAAAATTAATATTTGTCGAAAAACACTAAAATTATACTGACAACATATAATGTTTCCCGGTTTTCCCGTTGTGACGCAAAAGCAAGATAATCAATTGTAAATAATTAAAGACATTTATAAAATTGATATGTGCTAAAAGAGAATTAAATTATACAGACAACATGTAATGTTTCTCCTTTAGAACTTAAAAACAAAAAAAATCATTTATCATTTATAAATAATAAAGATATTTAAAAAATAAAAATAAAAAAGAAAGAAATAAAAAACATTAATTAAAAAAGAAAAGAAAGTAAAAATTATAAATATAAGAAAAATAAAAAATTTAAAAAGTAAAAAATTTAATTAATAAAAAAATAATATAAATTCAGAAATTAAGAAAATAAAGAAGAAAATAACAAAACCTGAAGTAAAAGAAAAAATGCATAACATAAAAGAAAAAGATGCAATGACTTCTTGATGATGCAGTAACTTTCCGATCTAGAAAAGAGAAGAAAGCATAATGGAAAAAAAAATGAGTGAGTTAAACCAAAGGAAAAATAAATTAAAATTGAGAGAGTCGAATAAAACAAAAAAAAAAATTGTGAGGAAAAATATGATGCGTGTCATAAACGTTTTTGCCTTGGTAAAAATAAAATGAGTAAATATCTAAATTGGTACATGATAAAAATGACAAAGACCAGTTTTGTTTCTGAGAAATAAAAAAACTAATTTAGTCTTTAAAAATATTAAATATCGGTCAAATTAGTTATTTTTAGGATAATTTTTAGGGATATTTTAGTCCATATCAGATACTAATTTAATCCATATTTAAAATTCTTAAAGACTAAATTAGTATTTTTTATTTTTCAATGATTAAATTGGTTTTTATGATATTTGTCTAGAATCAATTTAAATATTTATTTACTCAAACAAAATTTTTGTAAAAACAAAAGAAGAGAAATACGCACAAATGAACGGAACCGTTTGCGATGGAAAATAAGAAAAAATAAATAAATAAAGTACTAAAGATAAAAGCAGCAGCACGTAAAAAAAAAAAGATAAAAAGCAACAGAAAGTGAGAAAGGCGGGAAGTAGAAAAATTTGGAAAAGACACGTGTACGCAGTGTTTACTTTTTACAAAGTAGGTTGAGGTTGATTTTGAATGTGAGAGCGAAAGAGAAAGGAGGGAAACGAAAATTGTGAGAAGAAAATTGGTGAGGATGATTTGTGTGTGTATCAGAAAAAGTGGGGGGTGTCAAGTGGAAGACGTGGAGAGATAGAAGGAAGAAATCAATCAGATGAGAAAAAGAAAAATGAAAAAGAAGGTGACAGAAAAAGGGTGTCTTCCAAAAGAAGCCAGTCAACAAATGATTGACACGTGTCTAGAGAAAACCTTATTTTAATATATATTATATTAGAATAATCGACTCGTGTCATGCACGGAATAATTGACATCGGAAGAATTGAGATATTTGATATGAAAACTAAATTATTATATTAATAATAATATTTGCATACTAACAAAAATTGAAAGAAAGGAGCAATAATTCATATAAAAGTTATAGAGGTTTTAGATTTTAAACCTGTATGAAGAATGCTCATCCTCTTGAATTAACTGAAATTTATTTTTAAGTGTAAATCTCCTCATTGCTTTCATGTAGAATTTTGTTCCATGTATAATGTTTTATCTGTAATTTCTATATTGATCAATATACATATAAATATTCAGTAAAAAAATATACATATAAATATTAATGATTTGTTCGTGTAAAATATTGTGTTGAGTGTAATTTTTTCCTGTGTTTTCTTGTAAAAAATCCATCCCCTTTCTTATGCTTTATATACTCTTAGATATTGGCTTTAAGTCAACCCAAAAAATTGGCTTGTAAGGTGAGGGGTGTCCATTATTATAAACTATTTTTAGACCTTATCTCTAGTTAATGTGGAACTTGAGTTTTTTCCGACACACCCCCATGTCTAACACTACTGGGCTTGGTGTGTGGATAATATAGTGGCTGGCTCGATGGATTTAGGATAAGTTATGCTATCATCTTAGATTTTAGGTTTAACTCAATCATACAAAATCGACTTGTAAGGTGGGGGTGTGAGACTTGGCCGTTTTTCTCAAAATATAGTATACTAAAAAATTTTGAAAATTTCTTAGATTAAAAAATATTTGATAAGTTTGATCCTATATATCTATAGGATCGTGCAACGCACAAAAATTGTTTATAAACTTTTAACCCTTGAATTATGAACCGTACCAACCAACCATAAATACAGGCATTGACTTCTTCACCAAAAAACAAATACAGGCATTAATTTCATTCATTATCCTTTTCATCTGGTCACGTTTTCGCATGTTGTCAACCTCGCAATAACTGCGACCACATGCGTTAACAAACGTTCACCCGTTTGTTTGTTTGTTTTTCCTAAAAGTCAACTGTTCCCTTGTCATAGAGTACTCCTATCTCCGTTTATTTTTAGATGTTTTTAATATTATTTTATTCCAAGTATATAATAAAGGATTATACGGTCCATATTATTTATTCTACGGTCCATATTATTTATTCCCAAGTATATAATAAAGGATTATATGGTACGTTATGAACCGCACCAACCAACCATAAATACAGGCATTGACTTCTTCACCAAAAAACAAATACAGGCATTAATTTCATTCATTATCCTTTTCATGCAGTCACGCTGCATGTTGTCAACCTCGCAATAATCGCGACCACATGCGTTAACAAACGTTCACCCGTTTGTTTGTTTGTTTTTCCTAAAAGTCAACTGTTCCCTTGTCATAGAGTACTCCTATCTCCGTTTATTTTTAGATGTTTTTAATATTATTTTATTCCAAGTATATAATAAAGGATTATACGGTCCATATTATTTATTCTACGGTCCATATTATTTATTCCCAAGTATATAATAAAGGATTATATGGTACGTTATGAACCGCACCAACCAACCATAAATACAGGCATTGACTTCTTCACCAAAAAACAAATACAGGCATTAATTTCATTCATTATCCTTTTCATCTGGTCACGTTTTTATGTGTCAACCTCGCAATAATCATGCGACCACATGCGTTAACAAACGCGTTCACCCGTTTGTTTGTTTTTTTTTCCTAAAAGTCAACTGTTCCCTTGTCATAGAGTACTCCTACCTCCGTTTATGTTTAGATGTTTTTAATATTATTTTATTCCAAGTATATAATAAAAGATTATACGGTCCATATTATTTATTCTACGGTCTATATTATTTATTCCCAAGTATATAATAAAGGATTATATGGTACGTTATGAACCGCACCAACCAACCATAAATACAGGCATTGACTTCTTCACCAAAAAACAAATACAGGCATTAATTTCATTCATTATCCTTTTCATCTGGTCACGTTTTCGCATGTTGTCAACCTCGCAATAACTGCGACCACATGCGTTAACAAACGTTCACCCGTTTGTTTGTTTTTTTTCCTAAAAGTCAACTGTTCCCTTGTTATAGAGTACTCCTACCTCCGTTTATTTTTAGATATTTTTAATATTATTTTATTCCCAAGTATATAATAAAGGATTATACGGTCCATATTATTTATTCTACGGTCCATATTATTTATTCCCAAGTATATAATAAAGGATTATATGGTACGTTATGAACCGCACCAACCAACCATAAATACAGGCATTGACTTCTTCACCAAAAAACAAATACAGGCATTAATTTCATTCATTATCCTTTTCATCTGGTCACGTTTTCGCATGTTGTCAACCTCGCAATAACTGCGACCACATGCGTTAACAAACGTTCACCCGTTTGTTTGTTTTTTTCCCCCTAAAAATCAATTGTTCCCTTGTTATAGAGTACTCCTACCTCCGTTTATTTTTAGATGTTTTTAATATTATTTTATTCCCAAGTATATAATAAAGGATTATACGGTCCATATTATTTATTCTACGGTCCATATTATTTATTCCCAAGTATATAATAAAGGATTATATAGTACGTTATGAACCGCACCAACCAACCATAAATACAGGCATTGACTTCTTCACCAAAAAACAAATACAGGCATTAATTTCATTCATTATCCTTTTCATCTGGTCACGTTTTCGCATGTTGTCAACCTCGCAATAACTGCGACCACATGCGTTAACAAACGTTCACCCGTTTGTTTGTTTGTTTTTCCTAAAAGTCAACTGTTCCCTTGTCATAGAGTACTCCTATCTCCGTTTATTTTTAGATGTTTTTAATATTATTTTATTCCAAGTATATAATAAAGGATTATACGGTCCATATTATTTATTCTACGGTCCATATTATTTATTCCCAAGTATATAATAAAGGATTATATGGTACGTTATGAACCGCACCAACCAACCATAAATACAGGCATTGACTTCTTCACCAAAAAACAAATACAGGCATTAATTTCATTCATTATCCTTTTCATCTGGTCACGTTTTCGCATGCTGTCAACCTCGCAATAACTGCGACCACATGCGTTAACAAACGTTCACCCGTTTGTTTGTTTTTTTTTTCCTAAAAGTCAACTGTTCCCTTGTCATAGAGTACTCCTACCTCCGTTTATGTTTAGATGTTTTTAATATTATTTTATTCCAAGTATATAATAAAAGATTATACGGTCCATATTATTTATTCTACGGTCTATATTATTTATTCCCAAGTATATAATAAAGGATTATATGGTACGTTATGAACCGCACCAACCAACCATAAATACAGGCATTGACTTCTTCACCAAAAAACAAATACAGGCATTAATTTCATTCATTATCCTTTTCATCTGGTCACGTTTTCGCATGTTGTCAACCTCGCAATAACTGCGACCACATGCGTTAACAAACGTTCACCCGTTTGTTTGTTTTTTTTCCTAAAAGTCAACTGTTCCCTTGTTATAGAGTACTCCTACCTCCGTTTATTTTTAGATATTTTTAATATTATTTTATTCCCAAGTATATAATAAAGGATTATACGGTCCATATTATTTATTCTACGGTCCATATTATTTATTCCCAAGTATATAATAAAGGATTATATGGTACGTTATGAACCGCACCAACCAACCATAAATACAGGCATTGACTTCTTCACCAAAAACAAATACAGGCATTAATTTCATTCATTATCCTTTTCATCAGTCACGTTTTTGCATGTTGTCAACCTCGCAATAATCGCGACCACATGCGTTAACAAACGTTCACCCGTTTGTTTGTTTTTTTCCTAAAAATCAATTGTTCCCTTGTTATAGAGTACTCCTACCTCCGCTTATTTTTAGATGTTTTTAATATTATTTTATTCCCAAGTATATAATAAAGGATTATACGGTCCATATTATTTATTCTACGGTCCATATTATTTATTCCCAAGTATATAATAAAGGATTATATGATGCGTTATGAACCGCACCAACCAACCATAAATACAGGCATTGACTTCTTCACCAAAAAACAAATACAGGCATTAATTTCATTCATTATCCTTTTCATCTGGTCACGTTTTCGCATGTTGTCAACCTCGCAATAACTGCGACCACATGCGTTAACAAACGTTCACCCGTTTGTTTGTTTTTTTTCCTAAAAGTCAACTGTTCCCTTGTTATAGAGTACTCCTACCTCCGTTTATTTTTAGATGTTTTTAATATTATTTTATTCCCAAGTATATAATAAAGGATTATACGGTCCATATTATTTATTCTACGGTCCATATTATTTGTTCCCAAGTATATAATAAAGGATTATATGGTACGTTATGAACCGCACCAACCAACCATAAATACAGGCATTGACTTCTTCACCAAAAAACAAATACAGGCATTAATTTCATTCATTATCCTTTTCATCAGTCACGTTTTGCATCTTTGTCAACCTCGCAATAACTGCGACCACATGCGTTAACAAACGTTCACCCGTTTGTTTGTTTTTTTTTCCTAAAAGTCAACTGTTCCCTTGTCATAGAGTACTCCTACCTCCGTTTATGTTTAGATGTTTTTAATATTATTTTATTCCAAGTATATAATAAAAGATTATACGGTCCATATTATTTATTCTACGGTCTATATTATTTATTCCCAAGTATATAATAAAGGATTATATGGTACGTTATGAACCGCACCAACCAACCATAAATACAGGCATTGACTTCTTCACCAAAAACAAATACAGTGATTAATTTCATTCATTATCCTTTTCATCCGTCACGTTTGCTGCATGTTGTCAACCTCGCAATAATCGGCGACCATGCGTTAACAAACGCTCACCCGCTTGTTTGTTTTTCCTAAAAGTCAACTGTTCCCTTGTTATAGAGTACTCCTACCTCCGTTTATTTTTAGATGTTTTTAATATTATTTTATTCCCAAGTATATAATAAAGGATTATACGGTCCATATTATTTATTCTACGGTCCATATTATTTGTTCCCAAGTATATAATAAAGGATTATATGATGCGTTATGAACCGCACTAACCAACCATAAATACAGCATTGACTTCTTCACCAAAAACAAATACAGGCATTAATTTCATTCATTATCCTTTTCATCTGCAGTCACGTTTTCGCATGTTGTCAACCTCGCAATAATCTGCGACCACATGCGTTAACAAACGCGTTCACCCGTTTGTTTGTTTTTTTCCCCCTAAAAATCAATTGTTCCCTTGTTATAGAGTACTCCTACCTCCGTTTATTTTTAGATGTTTTTAATATTATTTTATTCCCAAGTATATAATAAAGGATTATACGGTCCATATTATTTATTCTACGGTCCATATTATTTATTCCCAAGTATATAATAAAGGATTATATGGTACGTTATGAACTGCACCAACCAACCATAAATACAGGCATTGACTTCTTCACCAAAAAACAAATACAGGCATTAATTTCATTCATTATCCTTTTCATCTGGTCACGTTTTCGCATGCTGTCAACCTCGCAATAACTGCGACCACATGCGTTAACAAACGTTCACCCGTTTGTTTGTGTTTTTTTTTCCTAAAAGTCAACTGTTCCCTTGTCATAGAGTACTCCTACCTCCGTTTATGTTTAGATGTTTTTAATATTATTTTATTCCAAGTATATACTAAAAGATTATACGGTCCATATTATTTATTCTACGGTCCATATTATTTATTCCCAAGTATATAATAAAGGATTATATGGTACGTTATGAACCGCACCAACCAACCATAAATACAGGCATTGACTTCTTCACCAAAAAACAAATACAAGCATTAATTTCATTCATTATCCTTTTCATCTGGTCACGTTTTCGCATGTTGTCAACCTCGCAATAACTGCGACCACATGCGTTAACAAACGTGCACCCGTTTGTTTGTTTTTTTTTCCTAAAAGTCAACTGTTCCCTTGTTATAGAGTACTCCTACCTCCGTTTACTTTTAGATGTTTTTAATATTATTTTATTCCCAAGTATATAATAAAGGATTATACGGTCCATATTATTTATTCTACGGTCCATATTATTTATTCCCAAGTATATAATAAAGGATTATATGGTACGTTATGAACCGCACCAACCAACCATAAATACAGGCATTGACTTCTTCACCAAAAAACAAATACAGGCATTAATTTCATTCATTATCCTTTTCATCTGGTCACGTTTTCGCATGCTGTCAACCTCGCAATAACTGCGACCACATGCGTTAACAAACTTTCACCTGTTTGTTTGTTTTTTTCCCTAAAAGTCAATTGTTCCCTTGTTATAGAGTACTCCTACCTCCGTTTATTTTTAGATGATTTTAATATTATTTTACACAAAATAAAGAAACCAAAAAATTTTATTATTTTTTTATGAAATTATTAATATTTTTTCTTTAATAACTTTCACCATTTATTACTTCATAGAACATATCTTTCTACAATAAATAGTTAAGGGTGTAATTGACAAACAAATAATTATGACCGAATTTGTGCCAGTGCTACAAATGTCAATCATGTGCCAATTTTGATTTTTGCAACTTAATTTTAAAAGCGATTATTATTCTTATCCGTTTATAAATCACCTTCAGAGACATTCGCTTTTTTTTTTTTGCCATTCTAATCCAAGGTGATATTAAAAAAAATTCTAACGCATTAAAATTCCAATTCATCCTAATTACCCGTAGTTCTTACATGTATTCTAGGTACTAAAACTTGTGTGGGACAAATTACATAAATTTTGAGTGGGATCGATTATGTCTCATCACCCTAATCCAAATGTATTTGTTGTCTGGAATGCCAATTAGCCGCAGATCGGTTAAATTCCAAAACAGTGATTCCTTTTTCTTCAAGCGATTACGCCAAGGAAGGAACTCTGTTCCTTAGCTATGGGTTCCTTAACTCACTTCAGAAAGGTTTAAGTAGATGAACTAAGAAAAAAATTGGGACATAAAGGTAAACATAAATGCGACTGAATAAAAGCTTGAGCGAAAAATAAGTTGTTTGATTGATTGTCTTTTTAAACATGTATACAACTTGGGTATTTATAATAACAACTAAGAACTACCCCTATCTGCCACGTTTGGTTGGCTAACAACGATATATTCCTAGTTGGCGGTTACTCGGCTGAGTGGTGCCATGCTCCACTAACCACGATCCTAAAAACTAGGCGCACTAGTACATTATGGCTGCGCCACTTCAACCAACGGTCCTCTCCATGTAAACCTCTCCTTAGATTTCTTCGCCTAGCTCCTAAAACTATGGAGAACAATTTTGACCGGTTTTACCTTAGATATTTAATTAATTCAAAATTATTTCCACGTCATTCGGCTCGTGGAGCAAGAATCTGATCCAATATGTGACTTCATGCTAACCCAATGGACCCAAATATCTTCCTTGAAGCCCAGTAAACCCAAGGCCCATTTTTCACTTCTGATTTCCGTCATGACTCTGTCAGCTGCAAGATCGACTATCATGCAGTTCGGCTGACGCCCAATCGGCTATTTGATCCATTCGGCTGTGGCTGGCTTTGGCTAATTCTAAGGAATATTTTTAGGTGTAAACAGTATTCATATGAAACCAATAAATTTGGAATTGTGATATCATATGATAAAGAGAGCAAACACTGATTTCATAGTGAAATTCTTAATTTGCACATACTCAATGTAAATGTGATTTTTCTAGAAATCTCACTTTTAGATGGTTATTAAAAAAACTTTTTTTTTAAATTTTTGTTAATTTGTCATATATGGAGTGAATGTGTATGAATCCCACATGTAAGTTTTTGATTGGCTAATAATTTATATATTTATTTGTTTATCTAAAATGAAAGTCCAAAAAAAAGTCATAATCCCATAATCAAATAATCCAAAAAAGGTGATATCCATGATAAATAAATGGTTTATTTGTTTCACTGGAAGATAAACAATGTTTTATTAAAATTTATCTATAAACAAAAGAAAATTTTATTAAAATAATTTATTTTCTAGGGCTTAAAGTATTCCATCTGCTATTACTTCAAACAAATACTCTCTCCGATTTCAAATATAAGCAAAAGTCAAAATGTATTTGGACCAATTAGTTTTATTAGCTCTTTTACCACCGAATTAACATCGTTGCGATGCGATTGATGCACGTGAAAACAGAACACACCGCAATTGCGGAGTGATGCGGATGCGGAGGTTGCCGCAACCGCAATATTGCGGACTACAATTTAAAACCGTGGTCCAGTGTATCCATTATTGCATATTTAGTGATATAGCTATTCCAGGAATAAAAATTCAGACCGAGTCCAGCACCGGCCCTTTTAGGATGTGGGCCATGCCCAGACACGCCTCTAGATTGTTTTAATAAAACATTGTTTATAAAATTTTGTTTTGGTACAAAAATTGTTTATAAACTTTTAACCCTTGAATTATGAACTGCACCAACCAACCATAAATACAGGAATTAATTTCTTCTCCAAAAAACAAATACAAGCATTAATTTCATTCATTCCTTTTCATTTTCGCATGTTGTTAACCTCGTAATAACTGCGACCACATGCGTTAACAAACATTCACCCGTTTTTTTTTTCTTTTTTTTTTTTGTTAAAAAACAAATGTTCCCTTGTTTTACTGTACTCCTACCTCCATTCTTTTTTAGGTGTTTTTTAATATTGTTTTATACAAAATAAAGAAACTAATAAATTTTATTATTTTTTATGAAATTATTAATATTTTTCCTTTGATAACCTTCACCATTTATTACTTCATAGAACATATTTCTCTCTGAAACAAATAGTTAAGGGTGTAATTGACAAACAAATAATTAATGTAATATTAAAATTTGAGAATGACAAGTAATTAGAAACAATTTTTTTCTAAAAAGCCTAAATGTAAAAAGAAACGAATGGAGTAAGAAACAAAATACTACTATCATTTTTCTTGCCCTAATTATAAGAAATAACATCAATTTCTAAATACATTAAATGTCAAATTTTCATTTATACACTTATTTATAATGAGACTTATATTAATGAAATAACATATAAATAACATATTTTTATGCAAGTGGATTGGTTCATAAAAGAGGTAATTTTGAGAAAAAATTACTCCTTCCGTCCCAAAATTTTGGGTATTTTAATTTATTTTTTGTCCTAAAACTTGGGTTGTTTTAGAAATTCAAAGCATAATTCAACATTCTTTTCCCATTTGACCTTTAAATTAATAGTATACATAAATTGTAGTTTATTTTTACTACTCACTCCATAATAAAATATAAGCAAAAAAATACATGTATTTGGTCCAAATATGAACCACATACATGTACTTTTTTCTTATATTTTGTTACAGAGGGAGTACAAAGCTTTAGTGAGGTGTTAGTACTACTAATTCTCAGTAGATTTTACATTGAAAAGTGAAACTTTTTTTTGACAATAATAAAATCACGACTTTTCTAAATTAATAATGTCACCAATACAATGTGGTACAAAATCACAAACTTGAGGATTAGTCCAAGATGTAGCCACCCGTGCATAGGTATGAGCTGCTACATTAGCTTGTCTCCTAATAAATTCTACCTTAAAGTTTGGATATAAATTAAAAGAATTCAAGAGAGACTAGAAAACTGAATCTGTAAAATGAAGAATTTCATTCTTTCTCATTGTGAAACTCAGTACACAAGACGTTCTGAATTCAAGTACGTTGTGTTAAATTAGAAACTAGTACGATACACGTGCATATGTATGGGGTGTGCGTTGTTTATTACACTTAATATTTTAAGACGTGATTATTTATAGCAAATGATATTTTTGATTCAATGTATTAAAAATTAACTAATTTTATAGTAAAAGGGAAAAAATATTAAATATGTATCAAATATTATTATTTATTTAACTGTGTAATATTGATATGTGATCAAAGATAACAAAATTATGAAAGTAAAATAATCATTTAAAAATAATAAAAATATTTATAAAAATTGATATGCGCTCAAAGATAACGAAATTATAGTGATAGCATGTTATTTTCTCCTGTCGGAACTCAAAAGCAAAATAATGACTTGTAAATAACTTAAAAAATATAAAAAAAAATGTTAACAAAAAAATAAAGTTAACCAAAATGTAATGTCTCTCGTCACGACTCAAAAACAAAATAATAATTATTAAATAATTTAAAAAATATAAAAAAATGCTAAAAAAATAAATTTAAAATTATACCGACAGCATGTAATGTTTCTCCCGTCGAGACTTAATAAGTTCGTTTCCGTCGACCACATTGTACCTAAGTAGTGTTTTCCCGTCAGAACTCAAAAACAAAATTATTTGTTTGTAAAAAATAAATACATTTATAAAAAATAAGAAAATAATTATACCAACATGTAATGTCTTCCGTCACGACTCAAAAGCAAAATAGTAATTTATAATTAACTTTAAAAATATAAAAAAATGTTAAGAAAAAATTAAAATTAAAATTAAAATTATACCGACAACATGTATTGTTTCTCCCGTCGAGACTTAATAAGTTCGTTCTCGTCGACCACATTGTACTTAAGTAGTGTTTTCCCGTCGGAACTCAAAAACAAAATTATTTGTTTGTAAAAAATAAATACAATTATAAAAATAATAATTATACTAACATCTAATATTCCCCGTCACGACTCAAAAACAAAATAACAATTTATAAATCACTTAAAAAATATAAAAAATGTCAACAAAAAAATAAAATTAAAATTATACCGACAGTATGTAATGTTTCTCCCGTCAAGACTTAATAAGTTCGTATCCCGTCGACCACATTGTACTTAAATAGTGTCTTCCCGTCGGAACTCAAAAACAAAATTATTTGTTTGTAAAAAATAAGAAAACAATTATAACGACATATAATGTCTCCCGTCACGACTCAAAAGCAAAATAGTAATTTATAAATAACTTAAAAAATATAAAAAAAATATTAACAAAAAATAAATTTAAAATTATGCCGATAATATGTAATGTTTCTCCCGTCGAGACTTAATAAGTTCGTTCCCGTCGACCACATTGTACTTAAGTAGTGTTTTCCCGTCGAAACTCAAAAACAAAATTATTTGTTTGTAAAAAATAAATACAATTATAAAAAAATAAGAAAATAATTATACCAATACGTAATATCTTCCGTCACGACTCAAAAACAAATTAATAATTTATAAATAACTTAAAAATATAAAAAATGTTAACAGAAAAATAAATTTAAAATTATACCGACAGTATGTAATGTTTCTCCCGTCGAGACTTAATAAGTTCTTTCCCGTCGACCATATTGTACTTAAGTAGTGTTTTCCCGTCAGAACTCAAAAATAAAATTATTTGTTTGTAAAAAATAAATGCATTTATGAAAAAATAAGAAAATAATTATACCGATATGTAATGTCTTCCGTCACAACTCAAAAGCAAAATAATAATTTATAAATAACTATAAAAAATATAAAAAATGTTAATTAAAAATTAAAATTAAAATTATATCGACAACGTGTAATGTTTCTCCCGTCGAGACTTAATAAGTTTATTCTTGTCGACCATATTGTACTTAAGTAGTTTTTCCCGTCGGAACCCAAAAACAAATAGTATAAGAAATTTAATCAAAAATGAAATTGAAAAATGTTAATAAAAAAAAAGAGAAAGGTAGAAAGAGAAGAAGAAAAAAGAAAAAATGGGAGAGGGAAGAATGAGAGACAGAGCAATGAGAAAAAAAAAAAGTAGAGAGAGAGAAGAATGAGATGAGTGAGACAAAAGAGGGGAAAAAAAAGAGAAGGAATCTGACACAGCATCCAAGAGATAGAAAAGAGAGGAAGAGAAGAGATCGAGAGAGAGAAAAAATAAAAATGGGTAGAAAAAATAGATAATAGATACTAGATAGATTGATAAATTGATAGATAGATATATAATTAGATAATAGATAATAGATAGATAATAAAATAGATGACTTTATGCATGGACCATAACCCATGCATCGGTGTAAGAAAATTGGTCCATTTCATGATGGACTCAATTGAATTGTCAACACAAGAAATCGTTGATATATCACAATGTGAAAGAAAAAAAAATATAAAGAGCCCCTCTCTCCCCGCATCTCATAAATTTAACTTGTGGACCCCCCCAACAAAAACCAGCACACCCTCGAATTTTAATCGTAGATCCGTTGCTTAACATGCTTTCTTCTATATATATACAGAACAGACTCACCATTACAGATAGCTTGAGGAGATATCAACACCCGACGTACAGATTAGACCAAGCAACTGGTAAGGCCATCGTCTAAGGTATTCTTGCAACATGTAATATTACTTCATTTCTGGTTCCTGGTTCCACAATGAAGTAGCTTTACCTTCTGTTTTTTTGTAAAATAGTTCACGTACGTGTGTTGCTTTCTGGTGTTCTCTGATCGTTGTTATCTCTAATTGATTTTCCGGTTATAATTGTTTTAAATTGCGGTTGCAATCGCGGATGCGGTTGTAGTTGCGGATATTGTGGTCGTTACGACGCTCATTGCGGTCGTTGCGGTGTAAAATGGTTTTATGATTTCACTAAATACAACAAAAATTCTATATTTACTATAATTTGTTATATATGATTTATTTATGATGTTGTTTTATTTTTTTTGCATATTAGAATCATTTAAATTTAATTATAGTGAAAAATTTATTATTGTAGATATATATTTTAAAAAATCTATTATGTAATAATTAATAGTTCATAATTAATTAAGGGGTATATGAAGTAAAAAATAATTTAAAAAATAGAAGCCCAGTAGTATACCAAAAAAATAAAAAGAAGATAAGTATACCAAAAAAAAAAGAAGCCGAATAAAAAATATGCTTGTCAAAAAAGGAACTCTCTAGATTTTTCATATCAATTAATTGTTTTATACAAGTTCCAACAGTTACCTACGATATCAATAAGCCACTCATCGTAGTTCCAACAGTTACCTACAGCGGTGATTCAGAAATTTTTTTCTCGTGGGATAAAAAATAGTTATAATATTTTTATATAAAAAATATTATAAATTTTTACGAAATATATAATTTTTATAATCAAAAAACCTAAAATACTTAAACTTTTACAAATTATAATTGTGCTCGATACATTTTCATATTTTGAAAATATTATATGATTTTTCAATACCAATACTATAAAAATATACTTCTATGTATGTAACAACACAATTATTTAAACATTTTTTTAAAGAAAAACAATTATTTAACCAGTCATTTTTCATATGCTATTCTCTGGTATCACATTTTTGAATGTTAGTATAACGATATTGATAAAAAAATTGTCAAAAAATTGTTTTTGTCCTTTGAGTCTTTTAATTTCTTTCTCTATCTTGAATGATTTTTTTTTTTGAAATCTAATGTGTTTTGTCACCGTATGAGTTTAGTGTTTATAAAGTGATAAAAATTAGAAAGATAAAGATATTAAATTAGTACCAATTTATTCTCTCTTTTATCTCTTATAACTTTTTTCATTTATTTAAAAAAATGTATCTTATAAAAATAACACCTAATTTTTTTATAGAGACAAAATGAAAGTTATTAAACATATTCAACTAAAAAATAATTATGTCCTGGGACAATTGACCCAACCCTTTTAATGTGGATCCGTCACTGCTTACCTACGAATAATAATAATAAAAAAATGATACCTCTTCCACCTTCATATCTGGAAAATCCTCCACCGTTCCCAGTCACCTCTCAAGTCAAGCCGCGGTGATCTTAAAAAAGGCATCACGGTTCACGACCGGCGACAGCGGCGGCAAATCTCTTCTTTTGATTTTGTGGTTCTGTTCTTCTGTTTCTGTATATCTGCCATTTTTGGGAGATCATGGTCTCCCGGATCTAAGTGAGAACACCGGCTTCGATTCACGGTTTACGGCGGCAGAGGTTTACGGCATCGGAGGAGACGGTTGAAGACGGCGGCGGGAAATCTCTTCTTCTGTTTTTGTGGATATGTGGTTCTCCTCTTCTGTTGTTGTGGATCTGTCATTTTTGGAGACCCGGATCTGAGAACACCGTCTTCAATTCACGGTTTGAGAATTTTTTTTTTTTTCAGCTCTGAAACTAGATGGGGTCTTGGGTTCTGAATTTTTTCTTATTTTCTGAATAAATTTGAACGGATGCGGGCTGATGCGTTATGACAACTAATATTCTAATATTTAACGACTCGGGTAAAACTATAATTGATTGATGTTTCTCTTGGCTGTGAATTGCAGCAGATTCAACCTTCTGATTGCTCAAAGGGTGTGGTCCGAAGTTAAACAATGGCAGTGGAATTTGTTTTGGAGATCAACGTTCAGACCACCACTAGGGGAGGTTATCGGGATTTCATTCGGAATCTGCGTGTGCGATTGGGAGTGAGATTTTCCCACAATCGTCCAGTACTTGTTATTCAACAGGATCAGCCTACTCGTTTTTTTGATTTGATAATACGCACCAACGATCACGCTGTAACGTTTAGGTTCCGGATGGACAACCTCTACTTGATTGGCTACCGGATGGAAAGCGGGCAGTGGCTAGAGTTCAACAATAAGATCGACCAGCATCTAATTCTGGAACAGGGAACTACCTTCCTAGGCTTCAATGGTCGTTACGGTAGGTTGGAAACTGTTGGTCGCCAGAGACTGGAAGTAACGAGAGTTGGCTTCTACAACCTAGGGTACGCCATTAATCAACTTGCTACGTCGACAGACTGGGCGGTTAGGGCACGTGGTTTGATCGTTGTGATTATGATGTTCTGTGAATCAACAAGACTGATTCCAGTATCAGAATATTCCGCTACCAATTTCGACAACTCGTATGGCTCCAGCTCTGTTGATTACAATGCCACAAATCGTGACAGAGAAGGCGTAATCCATGGTTGGATTGTTGACTTGGTTCGAAACTGGGATACTTTATCTGCAGCATTGTTGCGTGCCGATGCCAATCCAGAGGTAAGTTTTCGTCTTCCGCCAAATGATGTGCGACTTCCCCCAGATCAGAGGGAAGTACGCAGCATTGCCGAGGCTGCAGGAATACTTGGCGTCTTGTTGGGACTTTGCTTCAGGCACAGCGGACCAAGAAGGTTCCCGCGCTTGGCCCTTGATGATGAGGGGCAGTGCTTCGAGGGGGTACCATTTCTGGAGGTGTTCTCTGTGCGCATCAACGACATAGATGGAGAAGATCCCGGGCAACTCTACGGCACAATCACAGTCAACAATGGACTGGACACACAGTACATTTACAACCGCACACGAGACAACTACCAATCCATCAAGCCAGGTCAAAATGCTTTGCTAACTGGACCCGCTCGATCCGTCTCTGCCTTCGGAAGCTTCACCATCCAATTGCTTCTCACCGATAAGGACAAGTTGTCCTGGGATGATGAAGTCATCCATGGAGAGATCTCTTGGGATGCCTCCAACATCGGCAATGTGTATGACAAACCCGTGTTTCAAAAACTAGACGGTAGTAGCGGTTCGGTGACTGTCAATTATGCGGTGCTGAGAAATGCCGTGGCTGCCAGGGTGACCATCACTGTGGAAGAAGGAGGGGAAAGAACAGTCAATGTTTATGGACAAGTTTATGCTCATTATGACAACTGGGAAGATCCGAATACCAGATGTTTGCTGCTCGACAGAACCTCAGATGACTACGTTGACGTACGTCAATGGCAGACCATTCCATTGTTGAGATCCAGGATTGCAGTGCCATTGGGCCGCTCTCTCAAGGTCACGGCACTTTTGTATGATTACGACACATTATCTGCTGACGATTTGATTGCAAATGGCACCGTAGAGTTTCCGGCCGAAATGTTTGGTCCGACGTCGTTCAAGAAGATACTCGGAGAAGATGGGAATTGGGTAACAGTGACGGTATATTGGACATCTGATATCTAATAGCTGAACTTGTTCCCCTTTTTTTTTTTTTTTTTTTTGTAGATATTGTCTGCCCTTTGGCTTCTAATCAAGTTCATGTAATGTGTTACTGTAAACAATGTCATGTTTGTTAATGAATGTCTGGTCTGAATGTGGAATCCTAATATTTGAATCAAATTTTAAAACAAATGTCTGATCTGAATGTTGTCTATTGGAAATGTCCCACATCGGGGAAAACAAATGGAACTTGCAATTTGTAATAGTCGGGCACCTCTTCTCCTTTGACCTAGACCTTCTGAGAACACAAGGTCTGACCTCTTTCTCAGCATTGTCTATACGGTCTTGGCCCTATTGGACTTGGTCCCAAGTTCGGACTGGTTGTTATTAGCACAGCCTGAGTCTGTACGGGGCACACCAGACCCAACCCAATGCTGCAACATAAGTGGGCATTGGCAACATTTGAAAAAAAAAAAAAAAATATATATATATATATATATATATTTTTTTTTTGTACTAAACTAGTAAACTAGTAACGTCCCCGTGCATACGCACGGGGAGTGACATGCTAGCTTTCAAAAAAAGTAAAAATAATCAATGGTTATCAATACGAAACCATGATATTTATTAAGTGTTAAAAAATGGAAAAGTATAAAGCACTTTCAGGCAGCAAATAAAATGTGAAATAGCTATCAAATTGATTAAATGAGTTCTACAACATCAATGATCCAAAACAATATGATCTAAACCATTCCATCTAATATGATAATTGAAAAAACAATTAACACAACAGGTTATAGTTTATAATTATTCCAAAGTAAGCAAATTGTATCTAAGTATTCAACTATGACCCGTATCTCCAGTTAAAAGAACTATCACCCGTATCCAAGCACCAAACTAAATAAGGATCAGACACAAATAAAATTAGTCAAAAGAACTATGACTCGTATCCCCAATCAAAAGAACTATGACCCGTATCCAACTTAAAATTTAGAGTAAATTACAACACCCTCCCCTGAGAGATAGAGATATTACACACCCCTCCCCTCATATTTTAAAACACACCCTCCCCTCCCTTAAGAGACCTATATGATATATTTAAATCCAATTTTTAACTCTCCGTTAACTTTCAATTAAACCTCCGTTAGATAATTTTTTCTATCACCAAAATACCCTTTTCCCATCACTGTTATTAATCATCATCTTGAAAACTAAGTTGTCTCCTTCAGATAGTGAGAGCATCAAGCTGAACCATAATCTAATCTATTGTCTTTCTCTGAGATCCAAACTCTGTGTCCTATCATTCTCGTCTCGCCATGGCCTCACGTCCTTTCGCAGCTCCCAGCCAAACACACAGTTCTTCATTGTGTCCGCCTCAAAACCGATGAACCCGTAATTTCCCACATTTGTTTTCAAGACCCGAATATGACTTGATTAACTTCGACCAAACCGAGGTTTTTGTTTTCAGCACGAGTAGAGTTCACTCAAATACAAGCAAGCACCGAGGTTTTCAAACCTGAGACACACCATTGTTCAGAATCGCCTACTCATTGCTCCCGCATAATATGTTATCTAACGAGAAATTTGAAACTTTCTTCTCTATTCACAATCCCAGATAACCGGTAAGCAATTATTTGCTTTCTGCCCTCTATTCCCACTCACCCACAAATTTGCATATGTTGC
Organism: Calophaca sinica; assembly: GCA_037113605.1. Taxonomy (NCBI): domain Eukaryota; kingdom Viridiplantae; phylum Streptophyta; class Magnoliopsida; order Fabales; family Fabaceae; genus Calophaca; species Calophaca sinica. Next base: position 18,187,596 of record CM073737.1, read on the forward strand.
TTTCAGACTTTCATATTTGTACACTGACAATAGATGATAGATTTCATACATAAATGAGATATACCATTTGCAAAATTCAACTTATAAGTTGGTGCTTTGCGTGTGTCTATACTACTTTAAGATCTGATTTGGGTTTCATTAATTTCTTCTCTACGTGTTTTGCGTGTTATTCTCCTTTTTTCCCCTATCTGGGTTATATCTATGTTTGTGCTGATTTGGTCTTATAGTTGTTCCACTTGGGCACTTAGATCCTCTAGATGTTAGTTTCCTCAAAACCAAATGTAGATTTTGGAAGAGTGCTTGAACCAGATGAGTATATAAGGCATGATTTTGGTTGAAACTAACGTATTGCCTGATGATTTATAGTTGTCAACAAATATAACCCACTTGTAACTATTAAGAGAAAATGCAGGTTTTACTTTTAAGTTCTATTTTTTGCCCAATTTCTAACTTCACAGTTATTTTTTAGTGGCTTAATTAAATCCAAAGGGAAATCTAAAGCTAAAAGTTCAAAAACATTAGTTTTATGACGTTAACGAATTGGGTAAGTTGTAATTAGAAAATGCACAAAAAATACTTCTCTAAAATGTACATTCAAACTAATGAAAACGATGTAAAAAATACAACCATCGAGTACCAAAATAAACATTGGTTTCGTTAAAAAAGAAATAAAAACATAGTGAAAAAATATTTAAGTATGGGCTACATGGTCTGTTGAAGAAGTCCTAGCCATATTGGCAACGTCGGACATGTTGAAAACACTTGAGGGACAATATGAATTTGGATCCATATCACTGGATATACTCTCTTGATTTTCTGGATTTGAAGAAGGATTCTTAGAAACTCTGCCTTCCCTAATATTCTTCAATATCAAACAAAAATCACATTTTATCAAGTTATTTTAGAAAATGCAAAAGTAAACATTGTGTACTTAGTAATATATATTTACCCTTTTCAATTGTTTAGCTTGCAACTGTGTCATTGCTCTTGCTTGTGCTGAACCATGTTGAGTGTCTTTTCTAGTTGAAGATTGTGATGCACTTGCTGAACCTCCCTGTAATTTGAAAACAACATATACCAATATCACTATATGTGTGCACCCATGTTTGTGTTGTTTTTTTAAAGTAAAAAGTATGGAAATAAAATACTGGTTTTGTGTTTTTGGCTTTAATTGGAGCCCTTTGAGAGCTTCTTCTATTGTGTCCTAAATCTCCGCAGTTAGAACATTTGATTGTTGAGAGTGGTTTTGTATTTTAAGGTTCATATTCATCTTTTTCCCTTCTTCGATTTTTTTTAGGCCTTCCAGGAAGCCTACGCAATGGAGGCGGAAGAACATCTACTTCCTCCAAAGTATTTGGATCAGGTAAAGGACTAACCAAATTAGAATAAGTTGTGATGTACTTATCTTTGCTGTAATATGCATCACAATAATCCTCCACCCTTGCTTTTATGTAAACAATGGCAGCTGCACCATGTTTACAAGGTAGCCCACTTATTTGCCATGCTTTGCAATCACATGTGTGTGAATTTAGTTCACTGGAAATCTTGTAAAACCATCATGCACTTCAAATAAGTTTCTACCAGCTAGGTTCACTTTACAAAATTTTGCATCCTCTACAATCTTATTTAATGCTACCACAATCCTTGGCCCAACATTTTGTGGCCAATTTGCACTAGAAATATACTTTTTAGAAAATCTCATCATGATTTTTGCCCTCAATCCATCCACTAAGTTCAAAATAGTCATACTTCTAAAATCATCTATCCATGCATTAAATGATTCACACACATTATTCGTAATGTGTGGACTATTGTAACTTTCATGAGATGCATGTCTAGACCAAGTGTAAAAAGGGATATCCATCAAATATTGGTATGCATGCTTATCATGGATTTTGATTTTTTCCATTGCCTTTTTGAAAATAAATTCATTTGAAGCCTTAAAAGTCATCCAAAAAAAAATCTCTCAAGATTAACAACGAAAATTTGGCTTTGAAGTTATTAAATAAATGCTCATTGCAATGCATATGCCATGAATTTGGAAAGTAGTCAGAAACTGCTTGTATCAACCCCTGTATTCCATAGGAAAGATTAAAATTAGTAATTGATAGTATCAAATCAAATTAATGCAAATAAAAAATATTACCTTTTGTCTGTCACTCATAATTAGGTAATGATTATCACTTATTGCATCACGTAGACACTCTAAGAAAAAGCTCAAAGAATCTTTGTACTCTACCTCAACCACTGCAAATGCTAATGGAAATAGTCTGTTATTTGCATCAAGTGAAACAGTAGTTAATAGCACCCCTCCATAAGGTCCTTTCAAATGACAACCATCAAGCCCAAAAAACGGTCTATTACCTTTAAGAAAGCCTTTTTTGCAAGCAGCCGAACACACAAAGATTCTCTTGAAAACACGATATTCTTCTAAGGATGTTTGATCATGGAAATTCAACTTCACTATGCTGCCCCTATTTTTTTCTAACAATAGCTCAGCATATTTAACTATTTTCTTATAACTATTAGCATGAGAACCTTCAAATTCCTCCCTTCCTTTTTTTCTTGCCCTATATAATTGCATACGATTGGCTTCAATTCCATACTTGGTGCTCAATTCATTAGACATTAGTTTATAGCTCATATTAGGATCAGCATTTAAAGATCCTTTTAGCTTTTTGGCTATCCATGTTGAGGTTGCATTAGTCTTCTCAGATTGTCTGATGCAACTGTGCTTTGGTTCGTAACTTTTGATCATAAATGCTACGCCATTTGGGGCGGGAGAAGCATGGATTCTCCAAGGACATCCATCTGAAGCACAAATGGCTGTCACTCTTGCTTTCTCATTTTTTACCCTCATTATGTCAAAATTCTCTTGAATTATATAATCCCTCAATACATCCCTAAACTCATTAACATTGACAAATAACAAGAACCTTTCTAAATGGATCTTACCATTATCATCATACTCAAATGTTTTGCCTTTCACATTCTCAATTCTCAACAACATTGAGAATTGGTGGCTTCTCTACATCACTACCACTTGCAGAATTCTCACTCTCATCCATATCAATTTCTGCATCACTTATTTCATCTAAAGAGTAATTATCCTCCTCCATTCCCTCACTTTCTTCACTTTCTTCATAGCTGTCAACATTATATTCTTCATCTGTGTCGGTATATAATTGTTCAGCCGTGGGTTCACTTCTATCATAGTTATTTTCAACATATGTTTCATCAAAACTAGTAGGGTTAGGATTTGGACTGTTAAACACATTATTAATCATGTTTTCAAGGCTTCCCTGCAATTACAAATCACATTATGAATCTTAGCTTATACATAAATACATAGTTTATGTAACTCTAAATGCATATAAACAAATATGTATTCACTTTTTTTATATTTGTGCAGGAAATAAAGTAAGAAGGAGTAGAGTTAAATAAACACATAGAAGCTTCAAGGAAGGAACTGAATGATGTTTCTGATTTTGTGTTAGCATTGTGGACTTTAGGGGTTTGGATGGATGCATATTAGGGGGTCCTTTATTTATTTGACCTAAAGAATAACCCACAAGGAAACAAAAGCCCACTTTTTCTCTCTTTAAATTGTCGCATTATTATTTATTGACACATTATAAGTTGTGTTATGATTTCACTGTTGATTTTTTAGTTGTGGAATTGTAGAAATATTAAACGTTTTAGATGTACTCTATCAATTTTTTTGTGACTGAATTAGGTAATTGAATAGTATTTTGCTTCAAAATAGAATATGTGAGCATGAACCGTTATGCATAACCATATATCAAAGGTAGGAAAGAAGATTTAAATATATCATGGGTCCATGAGTTTTGGCGGTGTTGCTTTTCACACATTCAAAACTAAGAAAAAGTTATGGAGCGGACCGTAAACCTATTGCTGATGTCATATTTAGACTCTAAGTCCACAATAAATTAGCAAAGAAAAGAAAAGAGTAAGAAGAAACCATATCAAATAGCAAAGACTTCCAAAAACCTTTGTAAAACCGTACCCACACCCCCCCCCAAAACACAAGAAGATAAGAAAAGGGTATAAAGAAACCATACCTAACGGGAAAAGCACAAGAAATTATGTAGCGCAGTTGATTGTAGTTGTGACGTTGAGAAGCATGAAATAGTAATGACAGCAAGAAAAGTTAGGGCAGATGGGGCACAAAATATCAAAAAGGGATGGATAATATGAAAAGGGTATTATGGTGATAGAAAAAATTATGTAACGTAGGTTTAATTGAAAGTTAATAGAGAGTTAAAAATTGGATTTAAATGTATCATATAGGTCTCTTAAGGAAGGGGAGGGTGTGTTTTAAAATATGAGGGGAGGGGTGTGTAATATCTCTATCTCCCAAGGGAGGGAGTTGTAATTTACTCTAAAATTTAACCGGCAAAGTCAAAGAATTTCATACTTTCCAACCTTTAAGTACTTGTTGACTTTGAACTAAAAATATCTTTGCTGACTCATTCAAACCACAGGTTTAGTAAATTGTTCAAAGAATTAAACAAATCCTAGTCTAGTAGATAAAAGAAAGCATAAGGCTACACAGGCAAGTTACCAACGCATTTCCATTCTTAATTTTGAATTTTTTTTTTTACAGGAAGTTGTCTAATCATCCGGAACTCAGGTTTTCCTTTTGTCAAAGATTCCCCCAAAAATGATAAAACAAATTAGAATGGAAAAAAAAATTAGAACACAGTTTGAACTCTTATTAGTTCACAACAATTTTCTATTAAAAAACAAAAGGAAAAAATAGCAATTTTGTAAAGAGAAAGTGAACATACTAAAGCTTGTAGATGGGGAAGACTATGTGGCTAATACCCTTCTCTTATAGTTATTAATCAAGCATATACAATAAAACTCAAAAGACTTCAATCCAAAGGAATCTCAATACTTGATTTGAAACACAGTACAATTCATACAGATTTAAAAGGGCAGTTACATGTGTGTTGCAATTAATACTCACCCAATAAATTCATAACTTAGTACTATCCCACTGTGAAGTGTTCTTCACTAGGAAAGTTTCCTTGAAACTTGTACACTGCAAATAAATTTAAAAAGCAAAACATAAGTGTATAATCTCATGACAGTTAAGAAAATGTTACAATGTGATATCAAGTTTTAAGATGCTGCAACACAGCACAACATGATTTTAAAATTTTAACTTGCATGATACTACCAATTCAAATTTTTAGATGCATGCTACTTCAGATTTTAACAGGACACTTACTCTCTGGTTGGGCTTGCGAGGCTTGTATAAATGGTATGTGTCTCTCTTCAAGTGCATTAGGTTGTTGTGCTAAAAATATTATTCAGTCTTGTTCCGGACTGGGCCGAGGCCCAATCCGGAGATCTGCTGCCTTCTCGGCCCATTTTCGCTCGTCGATCCACCTTCCTTCGATGCCACGTTTCCACTCGCCTCTCCGCCTTCCCTCAACGCGGCCGACCCAACGGTTCTCAGCATTAAAGGAATTTAATGCCGACTTCCGGGTTTCACGGGACGGTTACACATCGGCGATAACGTCCTCAACTCATATTTAAAGAAGACCGCGTCGAGCGGTCGAGGTAATGATTTTTCTACCACCTCTTTACTCACCTCGACACACCGACTTGGCGTCGGAGTGCTTGCAGTACACCACCCAACACGCCGTCGTCATCCGTCAGCGAAACCGCAACCGCCTTTGCTTCCCTCAGGTCATCCTCTGAAGTTACGCTCGTAACATTGGCGCCGTCATGGGGAATCGTTTACGATTTCATCTTCTTTGTCGAAGTCTCCTTCTTCACTCGGCGATGGCGGGTTGAAGCATCGGTCGCGACTAGCGGTTCCACTCCTGCGAACGCAGATCTCCAACCACCTCACCATGAACCTGCTAATTTTATCGGTGAGTACGAGGGACAGAGGAATAACCTTCCGCCTCCGCATCAGCATGACGCCTTTTCGATCGTTGCTACTCAAACCGATGCCGGAACAGACCGCCGCCGTTCTCATTCGCGAAGTTCCGCGAATTCATTCGGCCATGCCGGGCGATGCAGCTCGTAATCAACGTCTCGATCGAATGGAGAATCGTGAAGGAAATTCCGTTCGGCGTTGCCACACGGATCGACAACAGAGAAGATCGTGTTTCTCGTTCTCCTCGAGATCGAAGGAATCCAAAATCTCGTGTCCGCTCATCACCACCACCGAGGCACGCCTCAACACCGCTCTGGGCATAGAGCAAACCGCCGTAACATTTCAAAGATCGTACTCCACCTCGCCGTCCACAGATCGAGGTCCGCTTGCCTCAAAGCGGAGGACATGAGCAAACACACCGCGTAAGAGTTTCTTTGAAGTCTTTCTCCTGAATCCGATATGCCACACTCTCCACCAGCGCCATCGCCGCTTCTCGACGCTGCGTCTCATCGCGAAGGTACCACCACGAGCAGCGACACTCCCCCGAAGAGCGCCTCGGCCTCTGGCGGCGAGTAAAATCTCCTGGCCGCACCTCTCACCGCCCGTAGTGCTCATTCTGTCTCATCAACCCCTTCTCAGAGCGACGACACAGATGACGCGTGCAAGGCCTTTGGTCCTTTTACGTCCAAGATTATGAGATTCCCGATTCCGAAGCATCATCAGAAACCACCCTCGTTGGACTCCTATGACGGGACCACCGACCCCGACCAACATGTTGGTCGCTGACACCGCCATGGACTATCTGGGCGCCCAGGCCGATAAAGTGCGTAATCTTTCCTCACTCTGAAGAAGTCGGCCTTGTCTTGGTTCCAGACTCTTAAGAGAAATTCCATTGGATCGTGGACTGAGTTCGTCGACCAGTTCTCCGCACATTTCACCGCATCTAAAGTCCAACCCAAGTCGACAGCAGCCCTAGCCGCGATTCAGCAGAAGAAAGGTGAGTCTATCAGAGACTATGTCGAGCGTTTCAACAAAGAAGCCATTTTGGTGAAAAAATGCTCTGACGAGATGAAACTATACTTGCTAAAGCAAGGCCTGGTCGAAGGAAGCCTATTCAGTGTCGACATTGGTGTCGACAAACCGAGGTCCCTGACCGAGTTCCTGAAGCGAGCTCAGAAATTTATGAATTACGAAGAGAAGTTGATGGCATCAAAAGCCAAAGGTAAAACCCAGGAGGAAGCTGGTGGACAACGCGAGGATAAGTCGCATAGGGAGAAGGAAAGTCGAGGTCCAGCAAAGAGATATGACGAATATACCCCTTTGAACACTACCCCTAAGCGCATACTGAATGAGTGCGCGAACACCGAATTCCGTGATGCTGGAATTAAATTTCCCCAGAAGGAAAAGAAGCGAATCTTTGATAAGTCGAGGTAATCGCCACTTTCACAAGTGTGTCGCACACGAGACCAATGAATGTTTTCACCTGAAGGGCGCCATAGAACAACCGATCCGAAGGCGGAGTTGACCAAATATGAGAAAGGAAAACCGAGATTTGGAGATAGAAGGTCTAGATCTAGATCACCTCGACCTCAAAGGAGGGCTCACGGGACGCAGCACGAAGGAACAGCGATTCGTGCATCCGAGGAGAGATCTCGCCCTCCTCTCGCCGCCATGGTCATTTCCGGAGGATTCTCCGATAAGGGAGGGGCGAGCATCAATTCAGCAAAACGAAAGTTGAGAGAAGCGATGACCGTTTCTACTGTTTTTCCTTCATCAAGTCGGCATAAGGGAAGACCACCCCTAGCCTTTTCTGACGAAGACTTGGTGAATGGAAGGCCGAACTATTTGATTCCCCTGTTGGTGAAAGCCTATATGGCTAACTTTGACGTCAGAAGAATCTTGATAGACCAAGGGAGCTCGGCGGATATCATGTTCTACGCGGTGCTTAAAACCTTGCAACTACCGAAAAAGATCTCAGATCGTGCAGGTCCGACTGACCGTTTCAACGGTTCAAAACAAAGCCGCTGGGCTATGTGGAGTTGATGGTGACTTTTGGAGAGCAACCAATCTCCAAACCGTGAAGGTCCAATTCATCGTGTTACCATGCAAGTCTGCATTACAATCGCATCGTCGGACGCCCGAAACCTTTGGGTGAGTTAGAGTCAGTAACCTCGGCAGTTCACCTGAAAATGCGTTTTCATGATGACGAAGACAAAGTCGTCACCATCGAAGCCGACCAAGAAGCTGCGAGGAGATGTTATATTTTATCTTTGAAGGTCGAAGAGCAAAAGGAAGAGAAACAACTCCCATCCACCAAGAAGCTTGATCCTGCAAAGCCTCGCGCAGACGTCAATCTCACCGATTTCGACGCCAGGATTGAGCTCGAGGATGAGATACGAGAAGACGACCTCCTCGCCCGCGAGCTCCACCAAAAGATTACAAGACCAGTACCTGATGGAGAATTCATCCGAGTTCAACTAGGAGAAGACCCAGGGAAGACAGTGAAGCTTGGTGTCGATCTCCCTGAACAGGTCAAATTGCAAATAACAGAGTGCCTGAAGTCCAATGCCGACCTCTTCGCTTGGACAGCTGCTGACATGCCAGGTATTTCTCCTGATATTGCCTGCCACCAACTCGCTCTCGATCCTAAGGCTCGCTAGGTAGCTCAAAGGCGCCGTAAGCAAGCTCCTGAAAAAGCCGAAGCCGCTGCCAAAGCTGTCGAAGACTTAATTAAGGCTGTATTCATTAGGGAGGTCAAATATACTACTTGGCTGTCAAATGTTGTATTGGTTAAGAAATCTAATGGAAAGTGGCGAATGTGTGTTGATTACACTGATCTTAACAAGGCGTGCCCCAAAGACGCCTACCCCCTCCCTAATATCGACAAACTCGTCGACAATTCCTCTGGTTTTCAATTGTTGTCTTTCATGGACGCATACTGGGTACAACCAGATTAGATGCATCATGTCGATCAAGAAAAACCGCGTTCATGACGGATAAAGGTAATTATCGCTATAACGTAATGCCTTTTGGCCTTAAGAACGCCGGAGCGACATATCGCCGCATGATGAATAAAGTCTTTGCCAACCGGATCGGTAGAATCTTTGGAGGTATATATGGATGATATGATAGTAAAAACAACGAAAGAAATCGACCACATCGCCGATCTTAGAGAAGTCTTTGTGAAGTACGAAGACATAATATGAGGCTCAATCCGAAAAGTGCACTTTCTGAGTTCGAATCGAAAATTTCTAGGTTTCTACCTAACCGAGGGAATTGAGGCCAACCCCGATAAATGCTCGGGTCAGTAATAGAGATGCAAAGCAACCATCGTCAAAGAAAAACATCCAGAAATTAGGAATGCTAGCCTCCTTGACGAGGTTTATCTCAAAATCTGCAGAACATGCATTGCCTTTCTTCCGCTTGCTCAAGAAGGGAATTCGGTTCGAATGGTCACCCGAAAGCGAAGCCTTAACACAGGTAAAACGCATACTATCCCAACCGCCAGTGTTGACAAGGCCGTCTCCAGGGGAGGTCCTTTATCTCTACTTGGCAGTGTCGAACGAAGCTCTGAGTGCCGTCCTCATTCGCGAAGCAGATGAGGACCAGAAACCGGTCTATTTTATAAGCAAAGCACTTCAGGGCCCAGAGCTGAGATACCAGAAAATCGAGAAAGTCGCGCTCGCACTGATAATCGCGGCTCGACGCTTGAGACAATACTTCTTAGCACATCCCATAGTGGTCCGAACTGACCAGCCAATCAAACAGATTCTACACAGGCCTGACCTGGCAGGGCGTATGATCAAGTGGTCGGTTGAGTTGTCCGAATTCGGAGTTACTTTCGAGCCGAGACAAACTATCAAAGCCCAGTGCTTGGCGGATTTCATTGCCGAGATGACTCCTGGAGCTACAGAACAGTGTTCCAAATGGACGGTCCATGTCGACGGATCGTCGAATTCCAAGGGCAGTGGCGCTGGTTTGTTGCTCGAGAACGACGACGGCCTGATCGTTGAATTTTCATTGGGATTCTCCTTTCCCACCTCCAACAACCAGGTAGAGTACGAAGCGTGTTTAGCTGGCCTCACACTGGCTCGAGACTTCGGCGCTGAAGAGGTAAAGCTCAGAACTGATTCTCAGCTAGTTGTGTCCCAGATAAGTGGAGAATACCAGGCTAAAGATCCACTTCTTCAAAAATACCTCGCCCTGGTAAAGAAGAAAATGAGCGACTTCACCTCCGTGGAGATCGTACACGTTCCGAGAGAACAAAACGTCAGAGCTGACATTCTGTCCAAACTCGCCAGCACGAGAAGCTCAGGAAACAACAGATCGGTAATACAAGAAACACTGGCCAAGCCTAGCATTACTGCCGTGGTTGATACCACTTATGACGAGGTACTGAGGAAACTTCCGAAATTCTGCTTTGCAATTTCCCAGGCAAGTGTCGATGATCCGCCCGATGAGCCCGACAGTTGGATGACACCGATTCAAGAATTTATTCAATTCGGTCGGCTACCTGATGATGAGAAGGAAGCCGCAAAAATCCGAAAAAAGGCATCTTCGTACTCTATGATTGACGATATCTTATATCGAAGAGGGTTCTCCACCCCCTGTTGAAATGCGTCGACGATACCCGAGCGCAATATGCACTTGCTGAAGTGCATGAAGGCATATGTGGGCAACACCTTGGAGGACGTTCCTTGGCAAAGAAAATCCTCCGCGCAGGTACCATCGCCGACTCGAACGCGACGCGATATCGTTCGTGAAGAAATGCGACAAATGCCAGAGACATGGCGATCTACACTTAGCTCCTCCTACAGAGTTAACATCCCTGACATCACCATGGCCCTTTGCCTAGTGGGGTATTGATATACTTGGACCTTTTCCAATGGCTCCCGGGCAGGTGAAGTACCCGGTCGTTGCGGGAGATTACTTCACCAAATGGGTCGAGGCGTATTCTCCGCGAAGATAACTGCAAAGACCTTGATTAAGTTCTTCAAAAAATATATTCTGACAAGGTTCGGGACTCCCAGGGTGGACGTCACTGACAACGGAACACAATTCACAGATCGCGGATTCCGAAAGACCTTGGAAGACCTCGACATCAAACAACACTTCACCTCGGTAGAACACCCCGCATTTAACGGCCAAGCCGAGGCCGCGAACGAGTTATCTTCACGAGGTCCGAAATGAAGATTGGATGAGGCCAAGGGCAATCAAGGCGTAAGAGCTTCCCCGAGTGCTCGGGCGTGTCGACTACTCCACATTCGACGACAGAGAATCTCCTTTCGCCTCACATATGGGACAGAGGCCATCATTCCCGCCGAGATTGGGAACTTAGTTGGAGAACCTCGCATCCCCAGAGTAGCGTTGACAACCGCCGAGTATACGAGAAGAACTCGACCTCCTTGACGAATGCAGGAGCTTGCGGACTCGGCAGGTCGCAGCGGAAACAGAAAATCGCAGCAAGATACAACCGAGTGTTGTACCCAGGGAATTCATGCCTGGGGACTTAGTTCTTCGACGAGCTGATGTTGGCCTGAAGAACGCCCCATAAGGGAAACTTGCACCCAATTGGGAAGGCCCGTCTGCATTGTCGCAAAGACAGTACCGCGCTACACCCTCGAGACATCAGAAGGACAAAGCAAATTCCAAGAACTTGGAACGCAAAGAAAGATGAAGAAATATTATAGTTGAAACAAATGTATCCTAAACACATAAATGTGAAGCAATGAAGTATGATTGGAGAAATACGCAACCAGCATTTATTTATTATCAAAGCCTTGTGCGTTGGCACAAGCACATGAAGAGATCGACCTCGTGCCGAGACCGCGTGCACGAGCTCGTGACAAAGCCTTGTGCGTTGGCACAAGCACCTGATGAAGAGATCGACCTCGTGCCGAGACCACGTGCACGAGCTCGTGAAAAAGCCTTGTCGACCTCGTGCCGAGACCGCGTGCATGAGCTCGTGATAAAGCCTTGTCGACCTCGTGCCGAGACCGCGTGCACTAGCTCGTGATAAAGCCTTGTGCGTTGGCACAAGCACCTGATGAAGAGATCGACCTCGTGCCGAGACCGCGTGCACTAGCTCGTGATAAAGCCTTGTGCGTTGGCACAAGCACCTGATGAAGAGATCGACCTCGTGCCGAGACCGTGTGCACGAGCTCGTGATAAAGCCTTGTACGTTGGCACAAGCACCTGATGAAGAGATCGACCTCGTGCCGAGACCGCGTGCACGAGCTCGTGTTAAAGCCTTGTGCGTTGGCACAAGCACCTGTGATCGACCTCGTGCCGAGACCGCGTGCGCGAGCTCGTGATAAAGCCTTGTGCATTGGCACAAGCACCTATGATCGACCTCGTGCCGAGACCGCGTGCACGAGCTCGTGATAAAGCCTTGTCGACCTCGTGCCGAGACCGCGTGCACGAGCTCGTGATAAAGCCTTGTGCGTTGGCACAAGCACCTGATGAAGAGATCGGCCTCGCGCCGAGACCACGTGCGCGAGCTCGTGATAAAGCCTTGTGCGTCGGCACAAGCACCTGTGATCGACCTCATGCCGAGACCGCGTGCACGAGCTCGTGATAAAGCCTTTTGCGTTGGCACAAGCACCTGATGAAGAGATCGACCTCGTGCCGAGACCTCGTGCACGAGCTCGTGATAAAGCCTTGTCGACCTCGTGTCGAGACCGCGTGCACTAACTCGTGATAAAGCCTCGTACCTAGCACAAGTACGTCAAGCCTCGTGTCGAGAATCGCCAGCAGCGTGGAACACGAAGGTCCCGAACGAATCGATAAACAAAGCACGACCCGACGACGCTTGCCGTTCACTTTTAACAAAGACGTCGGACGTCGACATCAATGAACTTCAACAACAAGTCACCACCTCGACATTCGAGCTAGCGACTTGGGGGGCAACTGTTCCGGACTGGGCCGAGGCCCAATCCGGAGATCCGCTGCCTTCTCGGCCCATTTCCGCTCGTCGATCCACCTTCCCTCGATGCCACGTTTCCACTCGCCTCTCCGCCTTCCCTCAACGCGGCCGACCCAACGGTTCTCAGCATTAAAGGAATTTAATGCCGACTTCCGGGTTTCACGGGACGGTTACACATCGACAGTAACCGTCCTCAACTCATATTTAAAGAAGACCGCGTCGAACGGTCGAGGTAATGATTTTTCTACCACCTCTTTACTCACCTCGACACACACTGACTTGAGCGTCGGAGTGTTTGCAGGTACACCACCCAACACGCCGTCGTCATCCGTCGCGAGCACAACCGCACTGCTTCCCTCCGGTCATCCTCTGAAGTTCTGTTCAGAACAAGTCTAAATATTTGCTTCATTCAACGACTTTCCAATATTTGTCTACGAATGGGATCCCCTACAGTAAAAAAAAATAAAAATAAAGCTGCATATGATGCTTCTCTAGAATGGGAATAGCCACTCTAAAATAGATGCCAATAGCAACTCTACAAAGAGCTCCACATGAGTGACATGACCTAAATTGTGAACAGAACATGAAAAATTAAGGGACAACAGACAACTTGAAGATCCTCCTGAAGATCTTCACGTTATATCCCATAAATAATATAATTTGAACAGTTAATTTTAATCTAACAGTTGTAGTTAAATGTTCTCATTTTTTATAATAACCAACGATTTTCACTTGAGTCGTCCCCCTTTTATTGTCTCATTCTATATATACTTTTTCTTTCTTTTTTTAATTAAAGTTCTTTTTCTCTCTCTAGCTTTGAAAATATTAGTCTGTTAATATGATAATTATTAAAGTTATATATCAAACGTATGTATCATACTTATTAATGTCATATATAGTTGTTCAAAAGTATAATTATTTTAATTGCTTTTTTATTGTATTTTAAACAGCTATTTATAAACGCGAAGAGGAGCAACATACATACTTTTTCTCTCAAAGAAAAAGGAAATACGCAAATGGAAAGCGTTTTAATCATGCCGTTAGAGACTTTGGTTTCTGGAAGTCTTCGGGAAAAGATCATCCAATAAAAAGTGATGACACTACAATTAGATATAAAAAATCTGTAGTATTTCATAGAGAAAAACCTAAAGATGCGGTGAAAACTAATTGGCTTATACAAGAGTTCACCATAAATGAGATGAATCTTGCGAGTTCAAGTATAACTCCTCCTTCCAAGATAAATTATCCATGACACTTAATTTAAAAATGATGATGTATGATTGTTAAAGTTTTTATGATCAATGATTTAATTAAGTTAATAAGAGCATTATCATAATAATTATTCTACATATAAAACTTATTTTAGGAAAAATTAGGAAAGAAAGGTATGAGTAAAAAAAGAAAATTTATTTTTCTCTTTGAAATCAATGAAATTTAAATAAATATACGACATTTAAATAAAATATAGGGTCAAATGAAATGTTAAATATTTTGAATTGCTTTTTTAAACAAACGTTAAATATTTTGTTTTCAACCAATTAGACATAATGAAATCAGTGATGAGAAAATTGTGTACAAGTTTTTGTATCAAAATTTATATAGTAAGTGCGGCTTTTATATGCTTATCCTTGTAATTTTAAATAACATTATTTGTGAATAAATTATCATTATATCCCACATATTTGTGTTATACTCCCTCCGTCCCGTAATATATGTCATATTTATCAAAAATAATTGTCCCAAAATATATGTCACTTTCAATTTTCAATGCAAAATTAAATTTTTGTTTGTCAATTATACCCTCAAGTACTTCATTTTGTATTTATAACAGTAGTTAATACACCAATAGTTAATGGGATTACTTTGATAAAATTATCATTCTCTCTCTTTCATTTATTACTTTTTCTTAAACTGTGTGATTTGTCCAACTATAACATATATTACGAGACGGAGGGAGTATGTTTCAGCGGGATAATTGGGTTCTTTGCAAGATTTATGAGAACAGGCGTGGAGAGGCAAGTCAAGATGCTATAAAAGCGAAGGAATGTGAAAATGAAAATCAAGAAGATGAACAAATGAGGACATTGCATAATCTATTAGGGAAAGAGGACTTTGATGAAGATGATATGAATCTGATCGTTGATCCAGAAATCTTAAACGACTTAGATTTAAATGAACAAATTATTTCCCAACGAATTTCCACCAGATGAGCCTGAAGATGATATGAATCCGAACTTAATCCAGAAATCTTAGATTTAATGAGCGAATTATTTCCAAACGAATTTCCACCAAATGAGCCACTTCCTTGATCTATCCTCGCAAATTGGTATTATGTTGCACCAAAATATTGTTACTTTTTCGCTGCATGCTTGAATGCTACATTAATCAATTTTTGTAACTTCAATGAATCTCTAGTGGAGTATGACAGCTTATTATTTTTCTCTGTATATTTGTTATTGTGTAAGTTGTTGGAACCTAAACGATTGAGATGTTTAGACCCTCATTAATTTTGATGATAACAATGTATTCACAAGAGAACAATTTATGTTCTAACATTTCTTGAAGTGTGCAGATACTAATAATACGTATATTCTAAGCCACTCAAGCAAGAAGAAAGTAATTCTCAAGAGAAGGATTCATTCTATGTGTCAGCATCCGGCTTATCCTTGTGAGCGTTTGGAATTTCCTCTTTATACACTATGCTTATCCAATTGTTACAAGCGTCCGAACTTCCGATTTTGAACGAGCGTCCGAACTTCCGATTCTGAACGAGCGTCCGAACTTCCGATTCTGAGCGAGCGTCTGAATCTCACTTCTAATCACGTGTTAGTCACGTTGCTGCTCTACCTCTCAGAAGTTTCTGGAACGGATTTCAAAATTGATCTTGAGCGCTAAAATGGTTGTACGAGGTATCAAAGGTGAAACCTTTAACTACAAGACAAAAATCGTACAAGCAAGGTAGTACAAAAACGGTAACATGTACTCATCGGGATATTCTCTGCAAAGCTAGAAAGAGACAGCATTTTGAATTTACCTTACTCAATGGTAAGGAGCCATTTTTACCTTAACGGTTATATCCTTGGAACTCCTATATATACCTCATGGTATCCATTGAAGAAGGAACGAACGTACTGTGAAAAAGCTTGCTGAAATTCTGCTGAAATATTTACTGAGAACAAGCACTGCTTCTGTGAGCAACCAAGTGTCGTGCTAAGTCTCTGGACTACAGAACTGAACTCAGCGTCCGACCCTTTCTTTAAGAAAGGTTTTCTATAGTTGAACTTAATCTTTTATCCTCTCTGTGAGAGTCAATTTTAACTGTACTTCAACTCTTTTGTAAAAGTTGTTTTGGCCTAGTTAAGGCTGTATCCTCAAAGGCTCGATCAGATCGAGTCATTTTGAGAAGTTGAGAGTATTGTCAAGTTGTGACAGTAGAATACTCTTGAGGAAATTGTAATCAGATTGATTATAGTGAAAATCCTTCAGGAACGAAGGGACTAGACGTAGCTATCAGTTTGGTAGTGAACTAGTATAAATTTCTGTGTCTCCTGCTTTACTGCTTTCTATTCATTTTTATCTAGCTGTGTTAAAAACAAGTTTTATCAAACTGCTTTTTCCAGCGTCCGGTTATACCCAGCATCCGATAAACAAACTATTTTGAAAGAACTTGTGTTCTATAGTGTTTCTAACATAAAGTTTACGAAAAGTTTGTAAACACAATTCAACCCCCCTTCTTGTGTTCACGTTCAGTTGGTACCAGAGCTCGGCCTCTTGGTTGAGCACTTAACAGTGTCAAGAGAAAAGATTCTATATTGTGAACATGTCTACTGAAGGTGGTCATATGAACCGTCCTCCTCTATTCAATGGAGAAAAATTTGATTACTGGAAGGATAAGATGAAAGCATTCCTTGAGGCACAAAGTCTTGATTTGTGGGATATAGTTGAAAGCGGGTACATTCTTCCCGCTAATGCCCTTGGCGTTGCAATATCAAGGGAAAACTGGTCTGATGATCAGAAAAAGAGATATCAAACCAACCAGAGGGCCAGATTTATTCTCATCTGTGCTGTATGACAGAAAGAGAATATGATAAATGTGGCAAGTTTGATAATCGCCAAAGAAATCAGGATTCTCTTGTATTGTCTTATGAGGTTACTCCAAGTAAGAGAAACAAAGGCTAGCATGATGGTTCGCCAATATGAACTATTCAAAATGGAAGATGGAGAAAACATTGAAACTATGTTTGGAAGATTCCAAACACTTGTTCATGGGTTGCAAGCCCTTGGAAAAAGTTATACCACACCTGATCACGTGAGAAAGATTTTGAGAAGCTTGACAAGGCAGTGGAGACCCAAAGTCACTGTTATTCAAGAAGCAAAAGATCTGAACGTTCTTCGGCTTGAACATCTTATGAGTTCCCTAAAAGCTCATGAACTTGAGCTAAATGAAGAAGAACCTACCAAGAAGAGTAAGTCTATTGCTTTAAAAGTTAATCAACATAAACCTAGTACTTCTAAAGCTTTTCAGGCTGAAGAAGAAGAATCAGATGATGAAGCTTCAGAAGGAGACTCTGATGGATCAGATGATGAGCTTGCATTCATATCTAAGAAGATCCAGAGAATGTGGAAGAAAAGAAACTTTAGAAGGAAGTTTCAGAAGAAAGATTCAAAGGACAAGAAGGAGAGCAAAGACAAGGACAAAGCCCAAGTCATTTGCTATGAATGTAAGAAGCCTGGACATTTCAAATCCGAGTGTCCTAATCTTAAAGAAAAGCCCACAAGAAGCTCCTTCAAGAAAAAGAAGAAAGGTCTCATGGCAACATGGGAAGATCTTGACTTATCCTCCTCTGAGGAAGATAAGGAAGAAGCTCACATTGCCCTCATGGCAGACACTGACATTGAGTCAGAAGAAGATGTTGAAGAGGTAATAGTATATGATTCCTACTCTGAACTTCAACTTGCTTTTGATGATCTTCTTAAGGACTCTGCCACTCTCTCTCGAGTATAAGAACTTGAAAAAGAAATTTTTAAAACTATCACAAGATTTTCATTCCTTACGTAATGAAAACTCTGTACTTAGTGAAGAGAACCAGAAGCTGAAAACTGAAAATCAGCGTCTGGTTGATAACCAGCGTCTGGAAGCTAACAAGCAACCAGAAGCTGAGAGCTCTCAAGCTAAGAGTTACGTAGTTACAGATACCCTAATCGCAAATCAAATGACTATGAACAAGCATTTCAAAAGTTTCTTGCAGAGAGTGTAACTCGAAGCGAAGCAAGCTTCAATGATCTGGGGTGTCGAAGAAAGCGACAACTCATGGTCTTGGCTATATACCGATGAAACCCTTTTGGAAAATAATTCAGATCGATAAATCCCATAGCCATAGTAAATGCTTACATTGTACTTATTGTAATAAATCTGGTCATTTGAAAAGTGCATGTAATGTTTTTAAAACTAAGAAGGATAAGCCTCCTTCGAGAACTAACAAGAAAGGACCCAAAAGATATGGGTACCTAAAGATAAAATAGTCTATGTTGCGTACATGCTTAGCAACAAAGTCAACACACCAGTCTTGGTACTTAGATAGTGGATGCTCGCGTCACATGACGGGAGAAAAGCATATGTTCCAAGAACTAAGACCTAGAGAAGCTGGATTCGTTGGTTTGGAGGAAACCGTAAAGGTAAAATAGTTGGAATTGGTCGCATAGGTAAAGGCTCTCTTCCTTCTATTGATAATGTTTTATATGTTGAAGGACTGAAACATAATCTATCGAGCATAAGTCAATTATGTGACAATGGTTATGAAGTCATCTTTACGTAAACCGGATGTTTAGTAAAAAGCAAAAGCGATGGATCTATATTCTTTACAAAGAAAGAGGAAACAAAATGTTTATAAAGTTGATCTTTCGAACTTGAAAAACAAGATGTCAAGTGTCTTATATCTGTTGAAGATGAG
This sequence comes from Calophaca sinica, assembly GCA_037113605.1. Lineage (NCBI taxonomy): Eukaryota > Viridiplantae > Streptophyta > Magnoliopsida > Fabales > Fabaceae > Calophaca > Calophaca sinica. The sequence continues at coordinate 18,206,389 of CM073737.1, forward strand.
CAATGGATTTGGCACAAAAGATTGGAGTCATGCCAATTTGAGATTAATCTCAAAATTAAACAAGCACAATCTTGTTAAAGGCTTACCAAATCTTAAGTACAAATGATGCCCTTTGTGAAGCTTGTCAAAAGGAAAACAAGTTAAAACTTCCTTTCATTTAAAAATGTTGTTTCAACTTCTAGACCACTTGAACTTTTACATCTTGATCTTTTGGTCCCACAAGGACAGCCTCTTTAACTGGAAAGAAATATGATTTAGTCATTGTGGATGATTTTACTAGATGGACATGGGTTAAATTCCTTGCCCACAAGGATGAGTCTTATAAGGTATTTATGTTTCTGCAAATCAGTTCAAAATGAAAAAGGCATTTGCATTTCCTCTATTAGAAGTGATCATGGGGAGAATTTGAAAATGAGAACTTTCAAAAATTTTGTGAAGAAAATGGCATCTCCCACAATTTCTCCTCTCCTAGAACACCTCAACAAAATGGTGTTGTAGAAAGGAAAAATAGGTCCCTCCAGGAAATGGCCAGACCATGATCAATGAAGTCGATATTGCAAAACATTTTTTGCGAAGCGATAAACACAGCTTGTTATATTCAAAATAGAATTTATATAAGACCTATTTTGAATAAGACTCCTTATGAATTGTGGAAAGGAAGGAAACCAAACATTTCTTACTTTCATCCTTTTGGTTGTATTTGTTATATCCTGAATACTAAAGATCAGCTTGGTAAGTTTGATTCCAAGGCTGACAAAGGAATCTTTTTGGGATATTCTGAAAGATCTAAAGCTTTTAGAGTATACAACAAAGAAACTTTGATAGTTGAAGAGTCCATTCATGTCAAGTTTGATGATAAGAAGCCTGACACTGCAATGTCAGAGCTAGATGAGTTATTTTCAGATTTAAACCTCGGTGAAAAGCCAGACGGTGAAAATACATCTTCATCATCCGGTGGTGACAAGACGAAGAACTCGACTCAAGCAGAAGCTGAAGCAAGAAAAAGCTGGAAGTACAAAACCAATCATCCAAAAGATCAAATCATAGGAGAACCTAGTGACAAAGTAGGAACCAGATCCTCCTTCAAGGAGCATGCTAATTTTGCACTTCTCTCTGAAATGGAACCTAAGACGATTAATCAAGCTTTGGAAGATGAAGGGTGGATTCTAGCTATGCAAGATGAGTTAAGTCAGTTCCAAAGGAATGATGTCTGGAAGCTAGTCACTCTACCAGAAGATAAGCAAGCTATTGGTACTAAATGGGTATTCAGAAATAAGCTTGATGAAGACGGTAAAGTTGTGAGAAATAAGGCAAGGTTAGTTGCTCAAGGCTACTCACAAGAAGAAGGTATTGATTTCACTGAAACTTTTGCACCTGTTGCAAGATTAGAAGCAATTCGCATTTTACTTTCATTTGCAGCACATCATGAGATAACTTTATATCAAATGGATGTGAAAAGTGCTTTTTTAAATGGTTTTATAACTGAAGAAGTTTATGTCAAACAACCTCCTGGTTTTGAAGATGTTGAATTTCCAGAACATGTTTTTAAACTTAAAAAGGCAATATATGGTCTTAAACAAGCTCCCAGATCATGGTATGATAGACTAAGTTCCTTTTTAATGGAAAATGGATTTACTAGAGGTTTAGTTGACACAACTCTTTTCAGAAAAACCTCAAACAAGCATTTCATACTTGTCCAAATATATGTTGATGATATTATTTTTGGAGCCACTAATGAAAGTCTTTGCAAAGAATTTTCTAAGCTTATGCAGGCTGAATTTGAGATGAGCATGATGGGAGAATTGAAGTTCTTCCTTGGAATACAAATCAAGCAATGCAGTGATGGTATTTATATTCATCAAAGCAAATACATCAAAGAATTATTGAAGAAATTCAAGATGCTGGATTGCAAGCCGATGAGCACGCCTATGCATCCTACCTGCTCTCTGAGTAAAGATGAAATTGGTAAGAAGGTAGATCAGAAGCTATACAGAGGTATGATTGGATCTCTACTTTATCTTACGGCTTCAAGACCTGATATTATGTTCAGCGTCTGCCTGTGTGCTAGGTTTCAATCAGATCCTAGAGAATCACACCTAAGTGTTGTTAAAAGAATATTTAGATATTTACAAGGAACTACTAATCTTGGTTTGCTTTATAAGAAATCAAAAGATTACCAATTAGTAGGTTTCTGTGATGCTGATTTTGCTGGAGATCGAATTGAAAGAAAAAGCACAAGTGGAGGCTGCCAATTCCTTGGAGCTAATCTTGTGTCTTGGTCAAGCAAAGGCAAAGCACAATAGCACTCTCAACGGCAGGTTGAATACATCTCAAGAAAGAAGTTGCGCTCTCAACTTCGTGGATGAAGTATCAACTTGAAGACTACTTGATAAAAGAGAGTAACATTCCTATCTTACGTGATAATACATCCGCCATATGTCGACTAAAAATCCAATATTGCATTCTAGAGCAAAGCATATTGAGATTAAGCATCATTTTATAAGAGACTATGTTCAAGGGTATTTTAGAAATAAAATTTGTAGACACCGATCATCGTGGGTGACATATTTACAAAACCCCTCAAGATAGATTCAATTTTATAAGAAGGAATTTAAACTTTCATCTTATAAAAGAATGATTAATCTCGGCGTCGATGATAAACTAAATCTCAAAGATCGATATGACATAAGCATGTATGTGCATCAACATCTTATCTATCATACGCATCATAAATCATCATCCGGTAAGTTGGTTGCGTGTGTCTGAGCACACCCACACGTGTCACACGTGTTAAGGACTCAAGCGTCTCATCATACCTACTGAGTCATGATTATTTACATTCTTCGATAAAATCTTTTACTTTTATTTTGGCGTCCGCATTTAATGAAAAAGCGAATCTTTATTTTCTTTTCTTTTTGATTTATTTTTATAAGAGAATACGAAGCGATATTTTTGAAAAATAACTGTACCATTCTCCTTTAACTTTCCCACTACTCCACTTCTTTCGCTCCACTCTCTGTCTTCTGCTAAAACCGTACTCGTTCTCTTTTTCCCTCTCTCTCTCTCTCTGTGTGTGCTTAAACCCTAAAACCTTCATCACCTCTTTCTCTCAACTGCATTCATGGCTGGAGTATCAACTTCTGAATATACGGCTATCTTTGATACCATGTCTGAAGGAAAAGTCTTGATGGAAAATCGAGTCGATTTGGAAAGCTTCAAACTCTATGGCTTCGACTTCTTCAATGGGTTCAAGGCAATGGGTGAGAACAAGATTTCTTCCGGAACCGGTTGAGGTTACGGTGATCGCGATTAAAGAATTCAGGGAAATGTTCGGCTACACAAAGGTGGTATCTTTGAAGGAACAGTGAAAGGATTCAAGTTTGTTTTTACCATCAAGAATATTTACGGGTTCTTGGGTGTCCGTGTGAAGGCATCATCTTTTATTCAGAATGGGCTGACGCATTTCATGGGATTGAGAAGGTCAACAATGATCTGTTTGAGAACTACCAGCAGCAGAAAGAATCTGGTGAAACACCCACTGCCAAGAATCTGAAAAGTCATTTCAGAGTTCTTCATAAGATAATCACCAAGAGCGTCCTGTTGAAGGCTGGCTCTAGTGACATTGTCAACTACGAGCAGAAGTTCATCATGAGACACTTCATGGCGGGCAACAAGGTGAACCTGCCAAGGCTAATCTACAATAACCTGCTCAATGCACTTGTCAACTCAAGAAAAGGTGTTGCTGACAAGAAGAACACCTACAAGTTCATTCCGTATGGTGTCTTGCTCACCAAAATGATGGACAAGAATCTGGTCATAAACAAGCTGACTGCTTTACCAGATCAAGTAAAGGCAAAGTATTTTGGTGCTGATAATATTGTGATTCCTGACACTTTTGGAGTCAATAGCCTGGTAAGAATGAAATTGCTTACTGGGTCCATGATGAAGAAGGTGAAAGTTGAACAACAGGAAGAGGAAGCAGAAAAGAAAACCACCAGAGGCTCAAAGCCTGGTGTGAAAAGACACGCTGAGTCTCCTTCGAGAGAGACCAGAAGAACAAAGCGAAGGTGGCTCCCGTGACTCATGCTGAGGAACCGTAAGATGAGGACCGAGTTCCCATCACCAGGTTACGAGGAAGAGGAGCAAGCCGTGGTCGAGAAGCCAGCCTCAAAGATCCTGACAATGAAGAAGGACATTCAAGATCCGCCTCCAAAGATCGCCTCCGCCTCAAATGAAGCTCAAAAGATCGGTTAGGCAATCGAACCTGAACCAAAGGTACTGAATTCTCCTGATGAATCTGTATCTGTTGTTGCATCTGATACCATTACTGCTCCACCACTATCCTTTGCTCAACCACCACAACATCAAACCCTTAAACAGAAAACCTCCATTGCCCCTAAACAACCTATCCAACCATCATCCACTACACTCAATCTTAACCTACCACAAATTTCCCCAAACACTTCACTCACTACATACATTTCCAAGCTTCATTCTCATCCTTTTAACCTACTTTTCAAAACACCCCCCATAAATCCCTTCAAACCCCACTCACCAAAAGCCTACAAAATCACCAAAGCCACTCCCACCTTACTTACCCTTACCATAAAACCAACAGACGCTGGTGAAAAGAAAAATATCTCATACAAACCTCGGTTTGTAAAGTATGAGATATATAACGGATCTACAACCATCCTTCAACCTGGCATTTAAAAACCTTCACTTCGAGTGCCAGATTGGAGATTGCCGATCCTATAAGTGCAACCTTCAAGGATGGAGATGATCACGTCCAAATGTCTTTCAAAGGAAGGTTGAGACCAGCTTCAGGAAGCAGAGCAATTCCCTTCTCTGTTGATCTTCCTCTATCCCTTCCTCAGTCTGAACCACTCACATTGGAAGAATGTGAAAGGTGGATCACAGATGATGAAGCTGCCTTCATGGTACATTGCCTTGAGCAGAAAAGGCTTGAAGTTATAAGGCAATATCGAGACCCATCATCTGTCTCTGTCAAGATAGTACCAGATAGACAAAGGTGGCTACCTTGGTCTATTCTTGGGAAAAGGAAGGAACCCGCTCGGAAGCGACCTTTTCAAAGAAGATCGGGCTAAAGGAATATGAGAAGGCACCTACCAAGTACAATATTAAGGATTTCTCTCACTTCCGATTGCCAAGATCTCTCGAGGATCACGCCGTAAGGTTTTACGACTTCTCCGAAGAAAGATGAATGGAGAAGCGGCTCCTCAAGTGCTGCAATCTTTGAAAGGCCACTATTCCTCTTGTTGGGAAAATCGGCAAAGTTCTTGACATCAACTTCTAACGGTATACTTGATGATATGTTCAGATGCTCAGTAATCAAACCCTTGACTGCATGAAGATCTATAACCAAATGGGCTGCTGTGACCAAACTCTTCGATATTGGGTTTAGTGGAGTCAATGGTCTGAATCGTGGAAAGCCAAAGCCTTATTACCACCCCTCGACCCCCTTGTGCTAGAAGAATATGACAGGGAAAATCTGAGAAGAATCTACCTGGCAGAAAATGAAGCACTCTCCTTCACTTGTGAAGCTTTGAGTGTCTTTATCGTAAATTTATTGGGAGAAGACGCCAGGAACAGGTTTGACTCTTACACACCGATGTTTTTCTTCATAGGAAACCATCTTCTTGCATTTGCTTTATCCGGAAGATGTGAAGCATCGATGGCGGTCAGGCAGAATCGAGCTCGAAGACTCGGAAATTTCATCAAATGGGTCATACCAAATGATGCATTCTTCTTGAGAGCTCAAAGGAAGAAGGATTTGAGACTGAAGTTATCCAACTGGGTGCTAGCAGAGCATCAGAAGATGAAGTCTGCATCTGTACCAGAAGCTGGACCTTCTGCTTCTTCTTCTGCAATGGAAATGGTCACCATTCCCAAAGCAGAATTTGAAGAAATGAAGGCTACAAACTTGAAGGTTACTCACCAGAGGTCAGAAAGCTACTCTACGAACGTCTCAATATCCCACCTCCACCTCTTCCAAACCCTTGATTTTTTTTTACTTGTGTGTGATATAAAATCTATTTGGTTGATACAATTATATATATATAAATATGTTTGATCTAATTATCTGTCTTTTGTTCAAATTTTTCTAAGTCTTATTTTGACTATGATGTGTTTTTACACTCTTTTTGTCTGATGACAAAAGGGGGAGTAAAAGAAAGGTATGATGAACACGAAAGAAAGGTACATTGAACACGAGAGAATCCGATTATCCACCATCCGATGGATACACTGGAACTAAAAGTATCATGCATATCATTGCATACATAGCATTTTTTTTGCGCTAATATTCATTGATCTAGTGCTATGATAATGTTTAATAAATTTTCGGATTTTTTGTAAATCAATCTATTTGGTATATAATCAGCATCCGATCTCACTTTATTAAATACATGCTCTGATACATTTACTGATTTTTCGTAATCACTTAAATGAATTTGCTTACCAAAAAATTGCCTTAAAACCTGAATTGTTCATATATATCTAAACTATTAAATTCAGGGGGAGACCCTTAATGTCTTTTTGAAACTAAATTGTTCATCTACCTTAGATGTTTGTCATCATCAAAAAGGGGGAGATTGTTGGAACCTAAACGATTGAGATGTTTAGACCCTCATTAATTTTGATGATAATAATGTATTCACAAGAGAACAATTTATGTTCTAACATTTCTTGAAGTGTGCAGATACTAATAATACGTATATTCTAAGCCACTCAAGCAAGAAGAAAGTAATTCTCAAGAGAAGGATTCATTCTATGTGTCAGCATCCGGCTCATCCTTGTGAGCGTCTGGAATTTCCTCTTTATACACTATGCTTATCCAATTGCTACAAGCGTCCGAACTTCTGATTCTGAGCGAGCGTCTGAATCTCACTTCTAATCACGTGTTAGTCACGTTGCTGCTCTACCTCTCAGAAGTTTCTGGAACGGATTTCAAAATTGATCTTGAGCGCTAAAATGGTTGTACGAGGTATCAAAGGTGAAACCTTTAACTACAAGACAAAAATCGTACAAGCAAGGTAGTACAAAAACGGTAACATGTACTACTGGGATATTCTCTGCAAAGCTAGAAAGAGACAGCATTTTGAATTTACCTTACTCAATGGTAAGGAGCCATTTTTACCTTAACGGTTATATCCTTGGAACTCCTATATATACCTCATGGTATCCATTGAAAAAGGAGCAGACATCTTGTGAAAAAGCTTGCTTTGAAATTCTGCTGAAATATTTATCGAGAACAAGCATCGCTTCGTGAGCAACCAAGTCTCGTGCTAAGTCTCCGGACTACGTAATCAACTCGGCGTCCGACCACTTTCTTTAAGAAAGTTTTTCTATAGTTGAACTTAATCTTTTATCCTCTCTGTGAGAGTCAATTTTAAGCTATTTCAACTCTTTTGTAAAAGTTGTTTTGGCCTAGTTAAATTTGTATCCTCAAAGGCTCGACCAGATCGAGTCGTTTTGAGAAGTTGAGAGTATTGTCAAGTTGTGACAAAGAGAATACTCTTGAGGAAATTGTAATCAGATTGATTATAGTGAAAATCCTTCAGGAACGAAGGGACTAGACGTAGCTATCAGTTTGGTAGTGAACTAGTATAAATTTCTGTGTCTCCATCTTTACTGCTTTCTATTCAATCTTATCTAGCTAGGTTAAAAACAAGTTTTATCAAACTGCTTTCAAATAGTCCGGTTATACCCAGCATCCGATAAACAAACTATTTTGAAAAAACTTGTGTTCTATAGTGTTTCTAACATAAAGTTTACGAAAAGTTTGTAAACACAATTCAACCCCCCCTTCTTGTGTTCACGTTCATAAGTTACAATTGATTTTCTTCTACAACTATGGAACATGTTACATTTGTTGGATCAGATTTGGTGCTATGGGGTTTTATGTTGTTGTGCCCTTAGTACAAATTAGGGCATGTATGTGAATGGCCCTGTGTGTATTTCATCAGTACAACAGTAGTTATGGAAAGTTTATAGCGTTGGACAATTATATATAAGGAGATTCTTATGCAGAACTTTTGCTTTAGTTCTTAGCATGCTTTGTTATTTTAATATTCTGTTTACCCTGCTTTATTGGGGCCGTTTTGCTTGTATTGGTACCTTAGCACATCTAGAGCTTAAGGTTAGACTTCATTTGATTCTCAATAAAATCATTTTAGCCTTTAAAAAAACACTTCAACCTTATTCATATCCAATAACTTGATCACTGAATTTATGTCAATTTTATACCGTGGACACTCAATTTTTTTTGGGTTAATACCCCTTTTGGTCCCTGTAATTTGAGCAAAATTTGGTTTTAGTCCCTGTAAAAATTTTTGTTTCGATTTAGTCACTGTAATTTAAGATTCTTCTATTTTTAGTCCCTACTGTCAAATCCCTATTAAAAGCGTTGAGTTTTTCTTCCACTTTTTGTCCCTGTAATTTTAAGATTCTTCCACTTTTAATCCCTGTAATTTTAAGATTCTTCCACTTTTAGTCCCTGTAATTTAATAGAGATTTGACAACAGGGACTAAAAGTGAAAGAATCTTAAATTACAGGGACTAAATTGAAACAAAAAATTTTATAAGGACTAAAACTGAATTTCGCTCAAATTACAGGACCAAAAGGGGTATTAACCCATTTTTTTTATGTCATTTCTGACGGTTATGGTGGTTATAGCCTAGCTAGATTACATTTTCTAGATTCAATGTATTTGAGCTGATATATAAGCCTGTAATAATTTGAATCAAGAAATGAACTTCATTTTTATCATTTTAGTTTTCTATCTCCTTCAATGTTTCTCCGTACTTTCCACTCTTCAACTTCATTCATGATATCAAAGAGCTTCATTTTTTTCCTGGAACAGTTGATTCCTATTTCTGATCATGGCTTTGCCATCTCCGAATTCAGAACCACGATGGTTTCAGAAATTTCATCGTCTCAGAAGTCAGAATCCTTTCACTGATCTGAATTCGATTCTTGCTCCTCCTAATGCTGCCCCACCTGCATTCAGTCACACAATCTTCATCAAATTAGATGACAATAATTTTCTGTTGTGGACAGGGTCGGCCCAACACATGAGGCTTAAAGCAAACTTTAAATTTGGGCCTTTTTTATGTAAGAGAGAGTAACATAAAAATCACAAGTGTTACAAAAATAAATTAAAGATGTATTGATTACTTATTTATATATATATATATATATATTAAAAATAAAACAAGACTATGCCACACAATGCCAATATCCAAGTACGAACTTGTCCTCATCAATCAGCTGAAACTTATCAAATACATACAAGTTCTCTTATGGACGTTAAAACTTTCTCTTGCCCGATAGATACAGCAAGGGTATTTTAAAACTAAACAAGTAAAAAGGAGGAGATATTTATTTATTTCTAATTTCACTTATTAATCAAATCGACGGTAAATTTTATAAATATGAAACCTGAAGTTACAAAATCAACTAACTAATTTTAGTCAAAAAAATCAACTAACTAATTATCATAGCCTTTTTTCCCACTTTGTTTCAAATTTCATAAAAGTTCTTTAAGGATAAAAGATATATACAATAGTAAATATCCAGTTTTTTTTCCTTAATCTTTTTTGTTTGATGATCAGTTTTTCTCTCTCTTTATCTAGCAATAATTGGAAAGAGGAAGTAATATACGTTAAAGGCCCGCGTGGATTTCCTACACAATTATGGGCATGGAATTGAAATCAGCAAAAAAATGGTGCTTTTAAAGTTGGGCTGGACTCAAAACCGGCATAAGAAGTCTAAGAATATCGCACTCTACCACCGGAACTAGGTAACTACTTGAGACATCTGTTTAACTTTTTTACAAATACTCAATACGTTTTTTGGAGGCCTTAATTTTTTTGATCAGTTTTGGATGCCTAAAGCAAGGGCTTGGGCCGCTTTATGCTTGGGCCGGCCCTGGTTGTGGATCAAACAAGTTGAAGGTGTGATCATGGCTCACAAATTACATATAATTATGGTCAATCCTGTAATTCCACAGTGTTGACTGAGACAAATCGCGAGTTAGGCATTGAGTTTGATTCCTATCAGAGACAGTTAATACAAGATCAATTTGTATTTACATGGCTGATTTCTACTCTTTCCAAACTGGTTCTTCCTAAAGCGATTGGTTGCAAGACTATCTACTTCGCATCAAGACTATCTCTGATTCGTTTCTCGCAATTGGTGATTCAGTTTCTGAGCAAGATCAAATTGACATTTGTGTTGGATGGCCTTCTCGAAGAGTATAACCCTTTCGTAAAGATGATTTATGATTGTGTTAATCCGCCCTCACTTACTGATATTGAAGCATTGCTTCTAGTGCAAGAGGCACAATTGGAAAAGTTTCGCCAAGAGCTATCTTCTGCAACTGTTTCTATGAATATTGCTCACACTTACTTTACAATCTGCCAAACCATCATATGCTGGTTCTAATGACTCTTCTAATGGCAATTCACAAGTTAATAACTTTCGTGGTAGAGAGCGAGGAGGCCGTAACATAGGCCTTGGCGGAGACCGTAACGCTGGAAACACACCAACTTGCCAGTTGTGTAACAAATACGGGCGTGGTTCTTTTAGATGCTGGTATTGATTTGATCAATCCTTACCAATGTTCTCTCAACCAAATCAAGTTTCTGGTCACACAGCATTTTACCTCCTCAGTACCTCAACAAGTCCCACCAAGTGTCAATTTGGCAACTCTGACACTTGGTAGTGCATGCGTAGATATTGACATGTGTGACAGCGAGACACTTAACATGACACATCAGCATCCCTAAATCTGTTCACAAACAGAGACCGACAAAGGGACTAACTGATACACGTTTTCAAAACATAAGAACTAATTTCGAATATTGGTAAAACAAGGGACCAAATTAATTTTTTTCCCCTTAAAATTACGGGGACGAAATTGATCATTAACTCTAAAAAAAAACTCATTCTTAAAGAAATAAAAGTCTTCTGTTTCTCAAATCAATAAGAGCTGGCAGTTTTTTTTTCTTTCTATTTCTCAAGAAGACGAAAACATCATTCACTACTCAAATTAATGAATCACTCACCTATTAGATATGCAATTGCTTCATATATTTTATTCCTTTGGGTAGAGTTCTCTATGATGTAATTGGTAGTTGATTAAGAACTGCAATTCCACAACCTAAAATTTTGTATATTTCCTTCCCATTTAATCAAAGAGAAAAGAAATCATGTGTTGAGGTATAATTTATTTTATATGCATAAAAAATATTATATTTTATAATATTTATTAATATGATCCTTTTTCAATGCAATTATATTTTTCCCTTGAGCTATAACTACTTGGTTGACAAAATCTTAAGCCTACCTTTACAAAATTAGAGGTTGATAGTTTTTCAAAAGTGACCGTGTATATATATATATATATATATATATATATATATATATATATATATATATTTTTTTTTTTTTTTGGTACAAGTGACCTTGCTTATTTTAATCTTACCTTAAGGATTAACAAGATTGATTAATAATGTTCAGTCTAACTATGGTCTTAGACATGAAGAAGAAAATGCTACCACAACGATAAATACATTCTATACAAGAGTTGTATTGGGAGATGAAATGCTGTCGTGTTTTACAGGTAAACCGGCCCAAATATCAAGTGAATGGTTTGGGCTAGGGAGTTGGGACAAACCAGGATCAAGTGAAATTAGAAGAGAACAAAGACTTTGTTCTACATTCACATGGTTGTGCATGTTTTATATTTCTATCACTGAAAAGAATAATTTTCTGATTATCTTAAATTCAACTTGCACTACAAATTGGGATCCTAAAATAATATTTTGTTTTTGTATTATATTATAATTAGATACGGGTGAAATTTAATATATTAGTATAAGTTGAAATAAGTTTCTAAAACAAAAATTAATGGTGGTCTACACAAGCAATCATTGTTCTTAAAACCTTTGTGGAAACCTTGAAAAGGTTGAAGGTATATGGCCTTCAAGATGATTATTTGAGAGATTTAGCATGTGCCTGCCGGTAAATTTGCCAATGCACGAGGAACTTTTTCTTCAAGTTGATTGAAAGAAAGATCGAGTCTTTCTAGCTTCATGAGATTTCCTAGAGATGACGGAATTTCAACAGAGAGGTGAATTTTATCTCAAAGTCCAATATAACTCAACTCAGCAAACACATTGTTTCATAACCTTGTTCTGTTTCATTCCTTGTTACATTCTTACCCCCGAGACTGAGAATGACGCTAAAAGCAATCACACATCACAGTTTCCCTTCCTGCTCAACTTCTTCAATTAACAGTAACGTGAATCCTTCTCCTCTTTCTATTGATAACGGTACTACACATTGTGAGATCATCGTGTTAGATCAAGTGATCGACTTGTTACCACCTGGTTACAAGTTTTTACCAATTGATGTTGAGTTGATCAAGTATTACCTGCAAGCTAAGATTGCCGATCATCCTATTATTCATGGCCGCATCTACGACGTTGGTGTTTACGAATATCCTCCTGAAGATCTTATCAGTATATCCCATTAATAATATAATTTGAACCCTTAATTTTAATCTAACAGTTGCAGTTAAATGTTTTCATTTCTCACGATAACGAATAGTTTTCACTTGAGTCGTTGCCCTTTTATTGTCTCACTCTATATATACTTTTTCTTTCTCTTTGTTAACGATAAAATTCTTTTTCTTCCTCTAGCTTTGAAAATATTAGTCTCTTATTATGATACTAATTAAAGTTATATACACAGTCTATTATCTGTGAAGAAGATTTCCTTCTTAAACTTGGCTGGGTTTCGATGATGACAAGTTTGCTGATCAAAAAGAAGAAAAGACTCCGATAGATCAAGTCAAAGATTCTACAGAGTTGTTAATTATGTTTTTTCAATTCTCTGTAAGTATGGTTCGTATCTTTGACATATTGCAAAACTGTGATTATATAACTTAGATGTGCTCAAACAAATCATTCCTTAAGTTTAAAAACTTAATCTAAGTTATTTGCAAAGTTAGTGTTGAAGCAAACCTTTTGAAATCTTAAGAAAAACATTTTTCAGTTTTCGATGTCGATTACCTCAAGTTTGTAATCGATTACATAAATGCTCGATGATGTGCAAAAACATTTTCTTAGTTTTGATGTCGATTACCTATAATGTGTAACCGATTACATAAACTCCATTGATACACATGTAATCGATTTCTTTAATTGTGTAATCGATTACATTAACTAAATTTTGAATATCGATTTTCAGCGTACACATGTAATCGATTACCATAACGACGTAATCGATTACCAGCTACAAAATCAAATTTTCAAACGTTGTGATTTCAAATGGTGTGGTTTGGTTTACGAAAAGTTGCCAAATGATCACATTGCTTCATACACGATCGATGGTTATATATATACCTTTTACATCGGAAAATAGACACAACTTTCATTCTTTCAATCATAAGAGTTCAATATCATTTTTACAAGTTTTAAACCTTCAAAACTTTCTTGCCTAGAACTTTGATATAATTTTCATATTCTGAAAAGTTCTTGAGCACTAAGTTGTATAGTTACAAAGTGATATTGATCTGATACATACCATACCATTCTTCATTATTGTAAATTCATCCTTGTGTTGAGTTTTTGGTTTGAAAAGATAAGTGGGGTGCTATCTTCTTTGTTGTATAGATATTGTTAGGGAGCCTTGGGGTGAGGCTTGCTTGTAACAAGAATTCTATCATAGTGAATTGTTCTGCAGGTGTCAGAAGAACTGGATGTACCCAAGTGGTTAGGGGAACCAGTATAAATTCTTGTGTCTCAATCTTCTTCCTTATCCTTTTACTTTTGTTTTATCAATCAAACTTCATCTATTTATCCATAAAACAAAAGAACAAGAAATCTCTAAAAGTCACTCGAAAATTGGTCAACCTAATTCACCCCCCCTTAGGTTGCATACCAGACTTACAATTGGTATCAGAGCAGGTTAAGGTAACCTGCTCCTTCGATCCATGGCTTCCGCAAGTAACAATCCTACTTTTAGAGATGGTGGCAGTAACAACAAGCCTCCATGTTTTGTTGGAGAACACTATGACTTCTGGAAGATTCGCATGCAATCCTATCTTGAAGCACAAGGTGAAGAAATATGGGATGCTGTAGAGAATGGTCCTTATGTGCCTACAACAGTCATCAACAATGAAGTGCAAGATAAAGTCAAAACTGCATGGACAGATGATGACAAGAAGAAAGTGCTCTATGACAAAAAGGCCAAGAACATTCTACAGTCAGCATTAGGTATGGATGAATTCTTTCGTATCTCACATTGTAAAACTGCTAAAGAGATTTGGGATACTCTAGAAGTGACCCATGAAGGAACAGTAGAAGTAAAGAGATCTAAACTGAATACTTTATCACAAGAGTATGAAATGTTTAGAATGCAGCCCGGTGAATCAATACTTGATTTGCAAAAGAGATTCTCTCATTTGACAAATCACTTAATGGCTCTTGGAAAGACCTTTACCAATGATGAGTTGAATCTCAAGATTCTTCGATCATTGACTCGGCAATGGCAACCAAAGGTTACAGCAATTTCTGAAAAGAAAAGTCCACAAAAATGACTTCTGCGGCATTATTTGGAAAACTCCAAGAACATGAATTGGAACTTGGAAGATTGGAAGGCGAAGTCAAAGAGAAGAAGAACAAAAGCATTGCCTTAAAGGTTGAAACCAGAAAACAACGTGAAGAAGAAAGCAGCGATGAAGATGAGAACATCACTCTCTGGTAAAGTTTTGGAAAATTTCTTAAGAAAGACCAAAATATTAAATTTGATAACAAAAAGAAATTTTTCAAGAAAAGGGATACATCCACTTCAAATCAGAACTTCACATGTTTTGAATGCGGTAAGGAAGGACATATGAAAGCAGAATGTCCTAATCTGACAAAGAAGAAGTACTTCAAAGGGAAAAAGGAATTCAAATCCAAAAAGGCCTACATTGCATGGAATGACAATGAAGTAAGTACCTCCTCCGATTCAGAAAGTGGAGAATATGAAGTCAAAGCACTCATGGCATCACATCACTCAGATGATGAACAAGAGGTTAGTTCTTCTATGTCTAATGAAAAACCATCTTATATAGAATTACAGAATGCATTTCAAGAGTTACATGAAGAATGTTTGATACTTTCTAGAACAATTTCGAAACAAAAGAAATTAATTTTAGAACTAGAAAGAAGTTCTAATGACACATGTGTGGAGTCAGAAAATGTCAAAAATTCTGTATGTAATAAATGTTTAAGATATGAATCTAAGATTGTTGATCTAAACCAAGTGATCAAAAGATATGAAAAAGGTCAAATTGGTTTAGAAGAAGTGCTTGGTAGACAAAGGTATTCAAACAACAAACATGGTCTTGGTTTTTCAAATTTTCAAACACCAAGTCCTAACAAAACTATATTTGTCAAAGCAAGCACAACTACCAACAACTCAAAATCATCTAAATTGCATATTGGAAACTCTTCTAAAGCAAACTCTGGAAATATGGTTAAGAATGGAAATCATTCAATTTCTAGAAATGTAAAAAGAAACGAGTCTAGTAGTTCTATCACTAGTCATATTTATAAGAATTGTGATTACTGTATGTCAAAAGGCCATACCCCCAATGCTTGCTACATAAGAAACTTTGGAGTTCCTTATGGAGAATTCATATGGGTAAGGAAAGGCATTAACCCATCAGGACCCAAATCACTTTGGGTACCTAACATACATTAAATCTGTTTTGTAGAAATGCCTGAACAGCACCAGCAACACATGGTATCTTGATAGTGGCTGTTCTAGACACATGACTGGTGATTGTACAAAGTTTACATCTCTGAAGCTGAAATCTAAAGGATATGTCACATATGGAGATAACAATAGAGGAAAGATTCTTGGGATTGGAAAGATTGGAGCTTCTCCCTTCACAACTATTGATGATGTCCTATATGTTGAAGGTTTGAAGCACAATTTGATTAGCATAAGTCAACTCTGCGATAAAGGATTCAGAGTAAACTTCATCAAAGAAAAATGTATCATTGAAAATGAAGCCTCTCCTGAAGAGAAGTTAGTGGGAATAGAATCGACAACTCCTATAAGGTATGTCTAGATGATTTATCTTTGAAGATTAAATGTCTAGTGGTAAACAATAATGATGCATGGCTTTGGCACAAAAGAAAGGCACATATTCACATGGAACATTTGAAAAAGCTTGTCAAACATGATCTTGTTATTGGATTACCCAAAATGAAATTTGTTAAAGATAGATTATGTGACGCATGCCAAAAGGGGAAACAAACAAAATCCTCTTTCAAACCAAAGAATGTGGTATCAACTACAAGACCACTTCAGTTGATTCACATGGATCTTTTTGGTCCCTCAAGAACTAGAAGCTTTGGAGGTAATGTTTATGCTTTAGTTATTGTTGATGATTTTCAAGATATTCTTGGACTCTATTTTTAGCACAAAAAGGTGATGCATTTAAGGCGTTCAAGAAATATGCAAAACAAGTGCAAAATGAAAAATCTATGAAGATTGTGTCAATTAGAAGTGATCATGGTGGGGAGTTCCAAAATGCTCTTTTTGAGGAATTCTGTGAAGAACATGGAATCACTCACTACTTCTCAGCTCCAAGGACTCCTCAACAAAATGGCGTGGCAGAAAGAAAGAATCGATCTCTAATTGAACTGGCTAGAACAATGCTCAGTGATTCAAGCCTACCAAAGTACTTCTGGGCAGATGCAGTTAGTACAGCTTGCTATGTTACAAATCGAGTTAATATAAGGCCAATCTTGAAAAAGACTCCTTATGAACTATATAAGGGAAGAAAGCCAAACATCTCACATCTTCATGTCTTTGGATGCAAATGTTTTGTACTCAACAATGACAAAGACAACCTAGGTAAGTTCGATGAGAAATCGACGAAGGTATATTTCTTGGCTATTCTCTTTCAAGTAAAGCTTATAGAATTTATAATAAAAGAACCTTAGTTATAGAAGAATCTATGCATGTTTCCTTTGATGAAACTAACCCAATCAGAGAAAGGTTCTTGTGATGATGATGATGATGATATAATGGAAGCATCTACAAAAGACATTACTAAGGATGCTGAGTCAGAATTACCTATGGAAGACTCACAAAGAAAAACAAATTGATTCACCAATCACCAAGACGACAATCTTCAACAAGAGCGTAATCATCCTGATCTACCTCGTGAATGGAGAATTCATCGGGATCATCCTCTTGACAAAGTAGTTGGTGATATTGAATCAGGAGTAAAAACAAGACTAAATCTGAAGGAAGCTTGCCTATACATGGCTTTTGTTTCTCAAATAGAACCTTCAAAGATAAATGAAGCTCTTGAAGACGATCAATGGATTCTTGCCATGCAAGAAGAGTTAAACCAATTTGAAAGGAATCAGGTTTGGGAACTTGTCCCTAGACCACAAGACAAACACATTATCGGTACAAAATGGGTGTTTAAGAACAAACTTGATGAAAATGGGATAATTATTCGAAATAAGGCAAGGTTGGTTGCTCAAGGCTATAATCAAGAGGAAGGAATTGATTTTGAAGAGACATTCGCTCCTGTTGCCAGGTTAGAAGCTATACGTTTATTACTTGGTTATGCTTGTTCTCTAGATTTTCAATTATTTCAAATGGATGTCAAAAGTGCCTTTTTAAATGGATACATAAATGAGGAAGTTTATGTCAAACAACCTCCTGGGTTTGAAGATTTCAAACACCCCTCACATGTATTCAAATTAAAGAAAGCTCTTTATGGTTTGAAACAAGCCCCTAGAGCTTGGTATGACAGACTTAGTCAATTCTTATTTGAAAAAGGATTTGAAAAAGGTAAGGTAGATACTACTCTATTCATCAAGAGAATTAAGGATCACACTCTATTGGTCCAAATTTATGTTGATGACATCATTTTCGGATCAACCAATAAAGATTTGTGTGAAGAGTTCTCAATGATGATGCAAGGAGAATTTGAAATGTCCATGATGGGAAAGCTGAATTATTTTCTTGGACTTCAAATCAAGCAAACTAAGGATGGTATCTTCATAAATCAATCAAAATATTGTAAAGAACTGTTAAAGAGGTTTGACATGGACAACTGCAAAGAGATCGCAACTCCTATGGGATCTGGTACTTATATTGATCAAGATGAGTCAGTTTATCAAGAGACATCAAGAAATATCGAGGTATGATTGGTTCTTTATTATACTTAATCGCCACCGTCCCGACATTATGTTTAGTGTATGTCTCGTGCTCGATTTCAAGTCAATCCAAAAGAATCTCATCTTTCTTCTGAAAGAGGATCATGAAGTATCTGAAATGAACAACAAATGTTGGCCTATGGTACCCCAAAGGTAGTATTTGCTCTTTAGTTGGTTATTCAGATTACGATTATGCAGGTGCAAACCGATCGAAAAAGTACTAGTGGCACATGCCATATGCTTGGAAATGCTTTAATATCTTGGTCTTGCAAGAAACAAGCAAGTGTTGCTCTCAAAGACCGCCAAGCGTAATATATTGCATTGGAAGTTGTTGTGCTCAAAGTCTTTGGCTAAAACAACAACTATGTGATTATGGAATCAATCTTGGATGCATTCCTTTAAGGTGTGACAACACAAGTGCTATAAATATATCAAAGAATCCTGTTATGCACTCGTACCAAGCATATAGACATTCGACATCATTTTCTACGAGATCATGTTCTAAAAGGAGACGTGGAGATTACATTTGTTGATACTCATGCTCAATTAGCTGACATCTTCACAAAGCCATTAGCCAAAGAACCCTTCTTCAAAATAAGAAGAGAACTTGGCATTTTGGATGAAAAGGATATATGAAGACCAACACATTTGGTGACAGGTTCTTTCATTTAACTTATATGTTTTTATTATGTCATACTAGTGTATGTATGTCTTTTTACTCATAAATCTATGTGCTATATTATATTTATGCTACTTTTTCTTCTTTTTGATGATGTCAAAAGGGGGAGAAAGGAAATATTATTTGTATGTCTTGTATTTTACTACCTTTTCAGGTTTCCCAACTCCAAAACAAAGGGGGAGATATACAAGACAGGGAGCTTTTCCGTCAGTAATCGTTAACAAGATTAGTGTTTGTCATCATCAAAGGGGAGATTGTGAAGAAGATTTCCTTCTTAAACTTGGTCAGGTTTCGATGATGACAAGTTTGCCGATCAAAAAGAAGAAAAGACTCAGATAGATCAAGTCAAAGATTCTACTGAGTTGTTAATTATGTTTTTTCAATTCTCTGTAAGTATGGTTCGTATCTTTGACATATTGCAAAACTGTGATTATATAACTTAGATGTGCTCAAACAAATCATTCCTTAAGTTTAAAAACTTAATCTAAGTTATTTGCAAAGTTAGTGTTGAAGCAAACCTTTTGAAATCTTAAGAAAAACATTTTTCAGTTTTGATGTCGATTACCTCAAGTTTGTAATCGATTACATAAATGCTCGATGATGTGCAAAAACATTTTCTTAGTTTCAGAATCGATTACCTATAATGTGTAACCGATTACATAAACTCGGTGATACACATGTAATCGATTTCTTTAATTGTGTAATCGATTACATTAACTAAATTTTTGAATATCGATTTTCAACGTACACATGTAATCGATTACCATAACGACGTAATCGATTACCCTTTACAAAATCAAATTTTCTGAAACGTTGTGATTTCAAATGGTGTGGTTTGGTTTCTGAAAAGTTGCCAAATGATCACCTTGCTTCATACACGATCTGATGGTTATATATATACCTTTTTACATCAGAAAATAGACACAACTTTCATTCTTTCAATCATAAGAGTTCAATATCATTTTTACAAGTTTTAAACCTTCAAAACTTTCTTGCCTAGAACTTTGATATAATTTTCATATTCTGAAAAAGTTCTTGAGCACTAAGTTGTATAGTTACAAAGTGATATTGATCTGATACAGCCATACCATTCTTCATTATTGTAAATTCATCCTTGTGTTGAGTTTTTGGTTTGAAAAGATAATGGGGTGCTATCTTGCTGTTGTATAGATATTGTTAGGGAGCCTTGGGGTGAGGCTTGCTTGTAACAAGAATTCTATCATAGTAAATTGTTCTGCAGGTGTCAGAAGAACTGGATGTACCCAAGTGGTTAGGGGAACCAGTATAAATTCTTGTGTCTCAATCTTCTTCCTTATCCTTTTACTTTTGTTTTATCAATCAAACTTCATCTGTTTATCCATAAAACAAAAGAATAAGAAATCTCTAAAAGTCACTCGAAAATTGGTCAACCTAATTCACCCCCCTCTTAGGTTGCATACCAGACTTACATTATCATACTTATTAATGTTATATATAGTTGTTCAAAAGTATAATTATTCTAATTGCTTTTTATTGTATTTTAAACAGCTATATATAAACGTGAAGGGGAGCAACATACATACTTTTTCACTCAAAGAAAAATGAAATACGCAAATGGAAAGCGTCCTGATCATGCAGTTAGAGACTTTGGTTTCTGGAAGGCTTCCAGAAAAGATCATCCAATAAAAAGTGATGACACTACAATTGGATATAAAAAATCTTTAGTATTTCATAAAGGAAAACCTAAAGGTGCGGTGAAAACTAATTGGCTTATACAAGAGTTCACCATAAATGAGATGAATCTTGCAAGTTCAAGTATAACTCCTCCTTCTAAGGTAAATTATCCATGACACTTAATTTAAAAATGATGATGTATGACTGTTAAAGTTTTTATGATCAATGATTTAATTAAGTTAATAACACATTATCATAATAATTATTCTACATATAAAACGTATTTTAGGCAAAACTAGGAAAAAAGGTATGCATGATAAAAAAAAAGGAAAATTTAATTTTCTCCTTGAAATCAATAAAATTTAAATTAATATACGACATTTAAATAAAATATAGGGTCAAATGAAATGTTAAATATTTTGTATGGTTTTTTTAAACAAACGTTAAATATTTTGTTTTCAACCAATTAGACATAATGAAATCAGTGATGAGAAAATTGTGTACAAGTTTTTGTATCAAACCTTATATGGTAAGTACGGCTTTTATATGCTTATCCTTGTAATTTTAAATAACATTATTTGTGAATAAATTATCACTATCTCACATATTTGTGTTATATGTTTTCGCTGGATAATTGGGTTCTTTGCAAGATTTATGAGAACAGGCGGGGAGAGGCAAGTCAAGAAGCTATAAAAGTGAAGGAATGTGAAAGCAAAAATCAAGAAGATGAACAAATATTTGATGAAGATGATATGAATCTGACCGTTGATCTAGAAATCTTAAACGACTTAGATTTAATGAACGAATTATTTCCCAATGAATTTCCACCAAATGAGCCTGAAGATGATATGAAATCGAACGTTGATCTAGAAATCTTAAACGACTTAGATTTAATGAACGAATTATTTCCCAATGAATTTCCACCAAATGAACCACTTCCTTGAGCCATCCTCACAAAATGACACCAAAAGGCCACTATTTATTGTTACTTTGATTTGTTCTTTGCAGGCTTGAATGTTACTTCAATCAATTTTTGTAACTTCAATGAATCTTTAGTGGAGTATGACAGCTTATTAATTTTCTCTGTATTTTTGTTGTTGTGTAAGTTACAATTAATTTTCTGTTACAACTATGGAACGTGTTACAGGTGTTAGATCAGATTTGGTGCTATGAGATTTTATGTTGCTGTGCTCTTAGTACAATTAGGGCATGATTGTGAATGAACCTGTGTGTGGAAAGTTTATAGTGTTGAACAAGTATATACAAGGAGGTTCTTATGCTGAATGTTGCTTTAGTTCTTAGCCTGGTTTGTTATTTTAATAATCTGTTTACCCTATTTTTTGGGGCTCTTTTGCTTGTGTTGGTATCTTAGCACATCTAGTGCCATAATCTCTTAAAATTTTATTTTGAGTCCCTTAAGTGGTCTCCACATGACACATCATTTTTAAAAAACACTTGTGGTTTTTGTTCTAATAGGTGGTTCCTTAAAGTGTGTCCCTTAAATGGCCCCACTACTTTAATATTTGCACTAACATAAAAAAATTAACCAATTCATTCTTTTGTTTTTTTTTTCAAAAGGCCACTTAGCCTATGTTTGGTTCTGAAGAAAACTTGTGAAGAGAGAAATATGTGAGAGAGAGTGTAGAAAAAGAGAAATAGGTGAGAAATAGAGTATATTTGTGGTACTGATTGAAATAAGAGAAAGATAAGAGAAAAATAAAAGAGATAAGTGTTGATTATTTTTTAAAAGACATTAATATTTTTGACTAAAAATTTAAATAATTTGAAATATTAGGCAAGAATAAGGGATAGAAATAGAAAAAAAAAAAAAAACTCTTTCTCCCCGTTTTTTCGCTGTTCCACAGAGAAATTAAAATGGTGCTTTTTTATTTCTTTCGTCCCTATTTTCTCGTAAACCAATAGCGCTAAAGAGTGTATTTCTCGCGTAACTCAGTCGCTGCTGTCCATTTCTTCTTTCTTTGCAAATCAACCGCAACTAATCACAGCCTTATTTCTTTTTTTTCATTTAAAAGATCACGTAATTCTATTGAACGGATAGATGATTCTAGATATTTCTCGGGGTGCTTTTGTTCCGTGATACAATCTCCATTCCCGGGAATCCAAAGTTGGAAACAATTATTACTATGATTGTTTCAAAGGAATAAAAAATAATTCCCATGAACGAAGTTTACCCCGGAATTTTTTTTTCCCACGTTGAGAGGATTGCTGTTCCCTGGTGCTCAGGGTGGGAAACTTTATTCCCGGCTGGATGAGAACAAGTTTTTGCTTAAAATTACTGTTTTATCCGTCACTATTCACTTACTGTCACTCACTCCCTCGATCCATCACCACTCACTGGCGTAACTATCCTCCCTTTTCTCGTCTTTACTCTTTATTGTTCGATCTAATTTGCTGATAAATAACAATGTTGATATTTGTTCCTCCACGACACCTATTTTTGGTTCAATTTTTTTTGCTGATTTTTTTTTTTTTGCCAAAATCCTATTTTCTTATAAATCATTTCTTTTACCACCATAGTTCGGTTGGAACCAGGATCCTCTCCGTTTACCGGATAGAATCAGTATGAGAGAGAAAAACACATAAAATAAAATAATATTATTTTATTATATGTATTTTTGTCTCTCATACTGGATCCTCTGGTAACTGGAGAAAATCTGGACTCTTCGGGTTGGGTACATGAGATATAGATAAAGTATAATGACAATTACTTTTCAGCCTTTTTGTGTTTTTTTTTCAATCCATTTTTACATAACAGCTATGGAGAGAAGAGGGGTGAATAAAGTAACTGCTAACGACAAGAACCAAAGTGATAAACATAAAATATTTTTAGGGACTATTTTAGAGTTTTTACTCTTTTAGGGTATGTTTGGTTCACGAGAGAAATTGTGAAAAGAGAAAGTGTGAAGAGAGAATATGAAAAGAGAGAAAAATGTAAGAAATAGAGTTGATTTTGTGTATTGATTGGTTTATGAGAAAGAGAAGAGAAAAAGAGAAGAGAGAAGTGTGGATTATTTTTGAAAAGACATCAATGTCCTTGACTAAAAATTTAAATAATTTGAGATATAAGGAGAAAATAGGGGGTAGAATTGGAAAAAGAAAAAAACGCTCAGACCAATTTCTTCGCATGAGAGCGAAAAAAGGAAAAAGGCGTGGGCCCCAGTTTTTTTCAATCTCTCGCGGCTATTTCTTCTCCAACCAAACTGCAAAAGTGGTCTACTTCTCACCAATTTCTCTCGTGCAGCACTCTCTCGTCTCTTTCCACCCGCAACCAATCACAGTGTTGGAGACCAAAATGATACCGAGTTACACTTTCAGGAACTAATGTGACCGATGGCTATGGCTAACCTGCATCACCATGTTAGGTGCGGCACGGTACCTCACCTAAATTTTCAATCTTGACCGTTCGATTTGGTAAACTCACTATATCTAATCATATGCCATCCCCACCTAATCCTCACCCCCACCCCCTCCAAAACCCTTTTGCGTCTCCTCTTCACGGAACAAACGACAAGCAGTTTGAACATAAATTAACAAACGACATCAAGAAAACAGAGGAAGGTGGGGAGTAAAAAAAAAAAAAACTTAGCATCGTTGCAGGTGAGTCGAAGCATCGATTGATTTTCTGAGTTTCCAACAAAACTCGGGTGTTATACCGTAATTTTGTCCACTCGCCTCTTTTAATTTATTTTTGGCTTTTTATTTTTTTAATTATTGGACTTTTTATGTGTTAATTCTTTTGTGTCAATTTCATCTCAATCGCAATAAAAAAAAGGTATAAATAACTAGTCTTTTTGTTATAAATTACCA
Source organism: Calophaca sinica (assembly GCA_037113605.1). Taxonomy (NCBI): domain Eukaryota; kingdom Viridiplantae; phylum Streptophyta; class Magnoliopsida; order Fabales; family Fabaceae; genus Calophaca; species Calophaca sinica. The sequence continues at coordinate 18,230,816 of CM073737.1, forward strand.
TCAAACACAAGCCCAAAATATAAACCAAAAGTCCAATACAGTCCAATGTCTATTACAAATCCAATAATAAAATTACAAAAAAATGAATAATAAGCAGAAACTGAATAGTTCTGACAAAAAAAAAAAGAAAAAGGATACGCATGGCATCTGGTAAGGAGGGCTGCTGCATGCTGCAGCTCATTTCTTTGGGTAAGAGCCAACGCTCTTTCTTTTGTTGCTTCTGCTCCTTTCCATTTTTGCCCAAGACAGTTTTGCTTTGCAGCCACCATATCTCAGACTGATCTTCCACTACTCTGAGGCACCATAAGAGGTGCTGCCTTGTCTTCAACCAGCATTTTTCCCCTGCTCCAAGCATTCCAACTGCACCATCAATTGCTCCTATAAATACCATAACAGAATTATAGAGGAGGGGGGAATCCTGAGACTTTTACCACCAAGCAGAGAAATAGAGACTCCACATTGTGGTCCTAATTCCATTGAGTTTTGAATACAGCGAGAACACATAGAGTAATAAGAAAAGAGCAGAAATAAAAAGAGGAGAATCGAGAAGGAGGGGGGCTGGATGCTTCACTATCCATTAGAACCACCACTTTCACCCTCCTAAGCTCTGTGAGCCATTCCCATTACTCCTTTGCGTCGCACCACACAACACAATCACCATAACCATCAGCAAACTCCATCAAAAATAACTGAAACGTCTCCAATGATCTGTTAACAAAGAAGAAACAGCTTCAGCAACAAAAATCACAAAAAAAGGAATAAAGATGTTGTAGAACAGAGAAAATAGAGAAAGGGGTTTGAGACAGAAAGGGGGTTGAACGCTTTTTGGCTGACGACCACCACTGCCTGCGACGGTCTCCGTTCGCGACCATGCAACCACCACGGGCTGTCCGCCGCATAGTTGGGCATCTACGTACGAACCCGCGCTGTGAACCATTGCAGCGAACCTCACGCACCTCTGCATCTCTACCTCCTCCCCTGCGTAAGCTTCCCTCTCTTGCACCCTTCCTTCTTTTTCCTCCCTGTGTTGTTTCTCCATCTCTCTCGGCACCGTCGCCTCCCTTTCCCCTTCACTTCGTGATCTCTCCATCAGCATCATCCCCTTCCTTGCTCGCGGCCGCGCGCCGCCTTCCTCTCAGCCCCTCCCCTCTCACCGCTACAACGTTTCTTCTTCCCTCTCTCGTAACTGTGTGCAGCTTTTCTTTCTTTTATTTAGGGTTTCCAATGAAACCCAAATACATCACCCCCTTCCCTTTTGTTTCGATCCCTTCTGCTTCTTTTTATTTTTTTTCATTTGTTTGGGCTTCAGCCCATTTTTTTTTCTTTTATTTACCAATCTCTTTTTATTTTTATTTTGGGCTTCAGCCCATTGGTTTTGACCCAATCTAGGGTTCCTAAACAAAAAAAAAAACATGTGAATGTCCCCCTCATCCCTTTTATTTATTAACCATACTTTTTTTATTGTAAAATTCTTCAATCCTCTTAATAAATAAATACTAGTAGTGACTACACCAAATTCACTTTAGATTTGGTCATTACGCAAATTTTTTTCATGACTACCTCAAATTCTCTTTTGGTTTGGTCATCATAAAATCCTAATAAAAAATCTAATTAGTAGTGACAACGCCAAATCCACTTTTGGTTTGGTCACTATGCAAACCCTTTTAAAAAAAAAACTTAAAATCAATGACTACTCCAAATCCTCTTTTGGTTTGGTCATTACAAAAATCTAAATAAAATATCTTAAAATATTAGTAGTGATTACGCCAAATCCACTTTTGGTTTAATCACTACACAAACCATAAAAATTAAGTCACAAATTGATTAATTAAAATCAACTAACACATAACCATCTTTTACCCAAGAACTACGTAGCCTTTGATTTATCCACTGCACCTGGAGATACATATGAGCAGGAGTACGTTCCTGTCAAGCGCAAAAATAAACAACTTTTATTAAGTCATTTTTTATTATTTTATCATTGTTAATTCTAGTCTATTTTTTTTAATAAAAGGGAAATAAATATTTTTTAGAAATTAATAAATTTTGCACAATTAATTACAGGTAACCTTTTCCGAAAGGATGACGTAGGGTGTTAATACCTTCCCGATGCATAATTCGACTCCCGAACCCAAATCCGGTCTCAAGGGTCATTTTATTCAAAAAAAGGGGTTTTTCCAATATTTTCCCCAAAAAATAAATTATTGGTGGCGGCTTCATTAAACTCGAATAAATCCCTCCGGATTTTTCGATCGCTACAGCTGGCGACTCCACTGGGGACCTTTTTGTAGAGAGTCAAGCCTAAATAATTAATTGTGTTAAGTAGTTAACTTTTATGTTTAGTTCCCCTTCTTTGTTTTATTTTATTTATTGTTCTTTTGTGAATATTTGTTGTGAATATTAAGCATATATTGAACCTTAGGTTAGAAGACCATATTTTGTATATTTTATTTGTTTTGCAGCTTGGGTAATTTTAGGTTGCCTCCATCACACACCTCACTTACACATCTTTTACATACACTTATGAGTGGGACCCTATACCCGGGCCCGAGTGCAGCTTAGGGAGAGAGGTTGTTAGTGATAGTCACTTCAGATGTACTTTCGATTTGGGTATCATGAGAACCTCATCTAGAGTGCGACTGTTCCGTGGGTGCCCACACATAGGATCTTCTTCCTATTGGTGGTCACATCCCGAAATGGTACTTGGCTCTAGAGACCTTTGGTGAGGAAGTTATTAGTACCACCTGTGAAAGTGCTCACATGTCGGATGATTTATAGGCCCTCAGAAGTAGAAATCCTCTGATTTAGGGTAATTTTATTTAGGACACAACCAGGTGGTCTATTTTTCCGGTTGATTTTCCTTTCTTAAAAAAAAAATTTCATCAAGTAGCATAGGCATTCCATCATTTACAATATTTCAAAAAATAGGCATATCACATTTTGTTTGTTGTCCATTTCATTAATAATTGCATTAGTCTGCATGCCCATGCATTCTTTTATAATCAACATGATAAAGTTTGATATTAATGAACTTTAGCATATTGCATCCATCCTCATTTCATTTAATTTCTGGGTAGGCTCGCCAAGGAATCGTAAAGAAGAGCTAGATTGTGATCGGCAAAATAATATGAGATCAAGTAGTAAAACAGTTTCAAAAAAAAAAAACTCATACGTGCCAAAACAATGAGGCTTACGCTTCCCTGGCACAAATAAATAGATCTATGCATCCACATCCATTCATTCATTTTTCTTTTCTTACATACTCATATCATTTTTTTAAATCGCCAAAAAATAATTGAACAAACTGGTTCCTCGATACCCTCATCGAACTTGCTCTCAATCAAAGATCATGGATGACCAAGAGATGAAAGATGATGTCAACCAGCTGAAGGAACAAATGACCAAGGTTTTAGAGCTTCTCCAGTCTATAGACAAAGACAAGACCACAGATGGGGTATCTCCAGCGTGAATGATGAAAGTCAAGATACACCTTCCCACCCGCTTGGCTTCAGTCCAATGCAGTTGCAATATGGTCTCAATGCTCAAGGGATGATGGTACCTTTCACAATTTACCCACATGGTCCTACACATTCACCAACTGGTAACCCCCAGAATCAAATACCACAATTCCCACTTTACGGTCTCCCACTCGGTTATACGCCACTTATGGCCAATGATGATTCTATGAACTATAATCCTCAAGGCTCTCGGGCACAACAGTTCCCGCTATTTGGTCTCCCGCTCGGATACACACCGCCAGGTGCTAACAATAACTCTGCAGAAACTAATTCTCAAGCACTTGTGGTACAAGATGTAGCTCAGCCTCAAGGATCCGGTTCACGTACTGAAACCATACCAGTTCAAAGCTCAACTCCTATCTTCATGACATACACCTTTCCACGTGGCTATGTTCCATCCTATGTCGGGAATACTCAAGTAGTCAGTACCCCCGTAGTGACCCCCGTGGTGAATCCCCGACCATTTGTCCACCCCTTATTATGTTCAAGGAAACCCATTAAATCTCCAAACTAACCGTGTTGCCTGGTCTCCAGCCATAGGGGATCCAATCTGAGTGTCCGAGTCGGGAACCAATGGCCTAATACTAAGTGGCAAATTCTTGAAGATAGACTAAGAGCAGTAGAAGGAGCAGGTTATCTTGGTTCAAGTAATGCTTCAGATCTTTGTCTCGTACCAGATGTGGTCATACCGCCAAAGTTCAAAGTGCCAGACTTTGATAAGTATAAAGGTACAACTTGCCCAAAAAGCCACTTGACCATGTACTGTAGGCAAATGGCATCTTATGCACATGATGACAAACTTCTGGTTCACTTTTTTCAGGATAGTTTAACAGGGGCAGCGTCGAGTTGGTATACACACCTTGAGCGATCTCATATTCGCTGTTGGAAGGATTTGACAGATGCTTTCTTGAAGCAATATAAATACAATATTGATATGGCTCCTGATAGAATGCAGTTGCAAAATATGATGAAAAGGGACAATGAGACTTTTAAAGAATATGCCCAATGGTGGAGAGGATTGGCAGCCCAAGTGGAACCGCCTCTGATCGAAAAAGAAATGGTGGCTATGTTCATAGATACTCTTCAATCACCCTTTTATGACAAAATGGTCGGAAATGTATCGTCAAACTTTTCAGATATGGTCATCGTAGGGGAAAGGGTTGAAGGAGGTATAAGAAATGGAAAGATTACCCACAATTCTGCTGGAGTAAGTGATGCCAAGAAACCCCCTACAAACTTCATGAAGAGGAAGGAAGGGGAAACTAATGCTGTGATGACGAGCCAGGGAGGACATACCTAAGGAAAGTCACCCCATTTCTTTACTAGCTTCATGCAGCCTTTCCCATACCCTTATTTTCCACCTCCATACATTGCCGCTGCCTCTCATAATCCACCCACTCAGCCAAACCAAAGCCAGAAACAGCCAAACGACCAATAGAGAAAAGCAGTCCAATTTGACCTATTCCCATGACCTATACTGATTTATTCCATCACCTCATCAGCAATTCTTTGGTCTCCTCGCTGTAGCGACCGAAAAATCCGGAGGGATTTATTCGTGTTTAATGGAGCCGCCACCAATAATTTATTTTCGAAGGAAAAATATTGGAAAAACCTTTTTTGAAGAAAAGTGGTCCTTAAGACCGGATTTGGGTTCGGGAGTCGATTATGCGTAGGGAAGGTATTAGCACCCCACGACATCCTTTCGAAAAAGGTTACCTCTAACTAATTGTGCAAATTTTATTAACTTCTAAAAAAAATATTTATTTCCCTTTTATTTTAAAAAAAAATTTAACCAAGATAAAAAAAAGGGGACTTAATAAAAGTCGTTTATTTTTGCGCTGACAGAGTGGGCTCCTGCTCCTACGATTCTCCTGCAAAGTGGAGAAATCAAAGGCTACGTAGTTCTTGGGTAGAAAATGGTTGTGTGTTGGTTGATTTTAATTATATATTTTTTGATGGAAAAAAAAGGTAGGTTTTGTAGGGACCAAACAAGAAGCAATCAAGAGTGGTCCTCATTAACAACCTATTTCGTTTAGAAAATTAACGGTGTTCGTAATGATCAAACGGGAAGCAATCTCGAGTGATCGTTACTAGTAAAAAACTTAATTTTATTTTTAATAAGAGGATAGGTTTTCATGGGGACCAAACATGAAGCAATCAAGAGAGATCCTCACTAATAACCCATTTTATTTAGAAAATTAAGATATTTATAATGACTAAACGGGAAGCAATCTCGAGTGATCATTACTAGTAAATTAATTTTCATGATTTTTATCAAGTAATTTTCAAGAAGAATAGGGTCTCAAAACTTGTATGTGAAATTTTGTTGAATAAAATTGTGCTAGTTTGACTAGTAAAAAAAATGTTCATGTTTAATAAATAAATGATAGAAAAGGATAAGTGTTTGGCAAATAAAAAAAGAAGAGAAGTTAGAGTTAAAAAAAAAATAAAGGGAATGGGCTGCAGCCCATTTAAAGAACAAAAGAAACAAATAAAATAAAAAAAATGGTGAAAGAGTGGGTCATGACCCACTTAAAATAACAAAAGAAAAAATAAAAAAATAAAAATAGAAAATAAAAGATACAGAGCACGTGAAAAAAAAAAAAAAGAAAGGGAAGGAATTGGAGGATTAAAAAGAATTGGGCGTGGGGGTACACTAAACCTAAAACACACACACACAACACACACACACATGAAAACAAAGTTAGCAGCGCCGCTGGAAACAAAAAAAGGGAGAGAAAGAAAGAGAGAGAGAAGGAGGAAGGTGAGGAGGGTTATGCGGCTGGCCAGCCTCTCACAAGGTACTGGAAGGGGATGGCGTGGCTTAAAAACAAAGGGAGCTACTGCGAGAAGAAGAAGGCAGAGACGGCGGAGGGGGAGAGGGAGGGAGAAAGAGAGAGAGATCGTGGGAGAGGGTGAAGGAGGCAAACCTTCTCCTTTCTTCCCTGCTTCTTCTACGTTTTGCTTCTGCTACCCTTTTTTTTGGTTCTTCTCTTTTTCTCTCAATTTTCTCTCATATTGTTGTGTATAATTGGTACCAAGAATGAGATATCCAATTCTGAAATTAAGTGAAATTTTTTTTCCCCGTCCCCCGTTCTCTCTTCTTGCTCTACTATTTATAAAAAAAAAGGTCCAGTTTGTCAACTTGAGGTTGCAACTTGTATGCTAAGTGTGTGCTAAAATGATGCTGAGGAGATGGTAACATGTGCAAAGTCTGAGATGATATCAATGGTTTGAAAAAAAATTGCAATCAGCCGTGACTTCAACAACGGTGCTCCTCCTTTTTTTGATTAAATTGCATTGTTTGTCAAACTTGGTTGGCAGATGAAGAAAAAGCAAGAGGCCTATGGGGGACATATAGCTGTAAGACATAGTTTGTAGAGTGGCTGAGGAGATATGCAGAGGACTTTGGTGAAGATATGCAGATGACTTTGTGAAGGGTGAAGTGTGGAAATCGACTTTGATTTTCGCTTTGAATTTTAGGTTTTTTGTTAATAACGCTTGTAATGGACTGCAATTGGGCTAAAATTGGCCCAAAATAATTTATGAGGATTTGTCCGTTCTGCGATTAAAAGGATTTGTCCGCTAAAGATTAAAAATTGAAATACGGATACGAAATGATTCTGACACACTTGGTGTCCGACATCGTATTTCCAAACGACCTATCCCCAAACCGCATACGATCTCCCAAATATACGACCTCTCCACACACAAGACGCCACCTCACCTCGGACGCGACCTCCCCACGCCTTAGCGTCACGACCTCTCCACACCAAGACGCCGACCTCACCCTCGCGACTTCTCCACACCGGCATCGCCGACCAGATCGGGCACGCCGACCTCCCACACCGGGCGCAGACGACCTCCACACCGCAAGATACGACCTCTCCACGCCAAGACGCCGACCAGCTCGACGCGACCTCTCCACATCTCGACGCGACCTCTCCACAGCCGACGCGACCTCACAGACGCGACCTCCCCACTGCCACGGACAAAAAAATGAAAATATGAGCGGACAAAATTGGGGTATAATAGCTGCCCTCTTTAGTTATATTTTATTAGAAAATGCAAACAACAATGGTTGTTATATTTTTGTCATAAAATAGAGCTAAAGATAAATACACTAATTTTGTCTTGAACTTGACGTGAGGAATGACAATGAGGATCAACGCTTGATGCGTTTAATCGGAAAGTGATAAGGAAGGAATACGCCAGGTCGCAATCGACGAGGTAATCTAAAAGCAATAAAGAGGATTAACGCCATGCGCGTTTATCGTAAAACTATAAAGAAGGATCTCTGCCAGTCTCGCATCGACGCGGTGATCAGAAAGCAATAATGAGGGATTAACGCTTGGCGCGTTTATCAAAAAAAACTATAAAAAAGGATCTCCGCCAGGTCGGGTACTGACGTGGTGATCGGAAAGCAATAATGAGTGATTAACGCTTGACGCATTTATCAAAAAACTATAAAGAAGGATCTCCGCCAGGTCGGGTACTGACGCGGTGATCGGAAAGCAATAATGAGGGATTAACGCTTGGCGCGTTTATCAAAAAACTATAAAGAAGGATCTCCGCCAGGTCGGGTACTGACGCGGTGATCGAAAAGCAATAATGAGGGATTAACGCTTGGCGCGTTTATCAAAAAACTATAAAGAAGGATCTCCGCCAGGTCGAAAAGCAGTAAAGAGGGTTTGACGTCAAATAAGGTATTGACGCGTCGATGGAAAGCAATAAAGAAGGATCGCCGCCAGGTCGGGTACTGACACGGTGATCGGAAGGTTCGACGCCAAGTAGGGTATTGACGCGTCGATGGAAAGCAATAAAGAAGGATCAACATCAGGTCCGAATCGATATGTTAGTCAAAAAGCAATAATGAGGACTACCGCCAGGTCGGCATCGACGCGGTGATCGTAAAGCAATAAAAAGGGTGATGCTCGCGCATTTATCGTAAAATTATAAAGAAGGATCTCCGCCAGTCGCCATCGACGCTGATCGAAAAGCAATAAAGAGTGAGCGATACTTGGCGTGTCGCTTAGAAAGCAAAATAAAGGACCAATGCTAGGCGCATTGTTTGTAAACGAGAATGAAGGATCAAAATTTGGTGCACGGACCAGGTGTAACAAAACGGCTAAAAGGTGGTGATATGAAGATGATGCACGAATATATGGTATGTGATGCATGTATGCAATGCGGTTATTATTTTTACTGATTCCTCGTCCCGTATGATCTCTAGTGCTTAAAGATATGGGACGGACTGAGATTCATCGGATTTAGTCATGCTATGCCTTCGACTGGGAGGGAGCGCGAGTTATCGATGCAGCGCTATTTATTTTTTAAAGGTAATCCTTTTGCCCTTTTTGAAACTTATTTGTTGAGATTTGGTGTTTCCTCGTGATTCTTAAGATGTATATAATAACTGTAATGCTTTCCCATATCATCACATGCTTCACAATTCAGTGTCTATTATCATAAAACAACATTTTGAAATACGAGAACGGAGGTGTTTGGTATTAAAAAAAAAGAGTCATGTGTACAAGGACTGAAGTTACACAGACTTGAAGATACATCAAGAAAAATGCAGGAAAAAAAAAGAAAGAAAGAAAGAAAGAAAGAAAGAAATAAAGACAATAACTAAACAGATATTTTATAGTTTGTGTCTTTGTAGAAACAATATCAGCTTCCCATATCCATAACTTTGAATACTCATTGCTCAACCTCTGGAAATGTATAAAATTGCCCCGGTTGGGTAACTTGAACCTCTTAATGCATCAGCCAACTTTTATTGTCCAATTTCCAGACCTTAACTTTTGCTTGGATCGCTTCTTTCGAAGTTTTCAATCCAACGGGTCACTCTATTTTTTGCCTAGGTGCCCCTTTCAGGTTTTCTCCCTAGCGAGCCCTTTTTTTGCTTGGCTCTTTTTTGTTGTTTTTTTTTTGTTGTTTTTTTAGGCATTATATTTTTTTGACTGCATCAGAGTTTACTGGAAGTGGGGGATTTTCGCCGCCCATCCTTGTGAGGATTAGGGCTCCTCCAGAAAAACTTTTTTCACAACATACGGACCTTCATAATTTGGAGTCCATTTTCCACGAGAATCCTTTTGGATGGGCAAAATCTTCTTCAGTACAAGGTCTCCTTCTTGGAATTCCCGAGGGCGAACTTTCTTTTCGTAAGCCTTCTTCATCCTATGTTGATATAGCTGTCCATGACATAAGGCTATCACTCTCTTTTCTTCAATGAGATTCAATTGATCCATCCGAGCCTGAACCCATTCTGCCTCTTCTAGTTTTGTCTCCATCAATACCCTTAACGAGGGGATCTCGACTTCAATGGGAAGCACTGCTTCCATTCCGTACACCAGCGAGAAAGGGGTTGCCCCTGTTGAGGTGCGAACCGAAGTTCGATAGCCGTGCAAGGCAAAAGGGAGCATTTCGTGCGCCTCTAAATGTTACAACCATCTTCCTGACAATCTTCTTGATGTTCTTGTTTGCAACCTCAACTCGCCCCATTCATCTTTGGGCGGTATGGTGAGGAATTATGATGTTGGATCTTGAAGTCGCCACATAACTCCTTCATCATCTTGTTATTTAACTTAGTTCCATTATCAATGATGATCTTATTTGGCGGACCACGGTGGCGCATCATATCCCTTTGATGAATTTGACAACCACATTTTTGGCAAAAAAGAAATTGCAATGAGGAGTTTATATGGATTTTCTCTTCCAAAAATCAAGTTTTGAGAAAATATCAGCAATTTGATTTTGATCGGAATGGACTTTATTAGGGTGTAACGTGGCCAAGGGGTGAAGGGTCACAAAAGAAAGGATATTTCAGGCTCAAAAGTGTTTGAGGTATTTTTTTTCAACAAGGATTTTTAGTGCAAAGATGCACTTTGATGGTTGCTAGCACAATTGTCTTTTCTTGCTTTGGCATTTTTATTGATTTTTATTCTTGCAAGCGTCTTTTGTTTTGCCTTTTTTTAATGCATTTAAATTGAATAGATTATTGTGCTAGTCTCCATTGGATGAGTGATCCTTGTTCAGGGTATTTAAAAGAAAATTTTTGTTTTTAGGCTCAAAAGGGGTAGCAAGGGATGTATATATTTTTATTTTTTGGGATAGAGAAAATGGCCAAACTTCATCTCAAAATCTTATTGCTCAAATTTTCACAAAAATAATTTTTGGCAAATTGCGAATTTGCTTACCTTTTTCTTTCTATTTTTATTAACTCCTTTTTGTCACTTTCAAGACTCAAATTGATTATTTCAAGTTCTTCCTCGTGGATTAAATCACTTTTGCTTCTCGTACCATCAATCTCATCAGTTCGTAGGTGTTTTCCAATTGTCCTCATGGGGTAGTCAAAGTATGAGTCATCGACATCATATTTCCCAAAGACAAAGTTTTTGATCTGCATTAGTTAAACTGACGGAATGGAAAACGAAAAAGATGGGAGGGAATGGAAAAGATGAAAAAAAGGAAAAGGGAAATGATTGGAAAATTCAAAATGCATTTTATTGATAAAGATACTGAAATGAAACATATGCGCCCTTTTGACAACAAATTATCCTAAAGCCTTAGGCAGAGCAGTAGGATTTGCATTACAAAAATTATTTTGCACCAAAAATCACGGGAACCTCAACAATCTCCCAATTTCAAAGTTCTTCATTTGGAGGGCAAGAGTGGACAAGGATGACAATGTCGTTTTCAACACTGCGATCATCTTTGACAGTTGCTATCTTGTTTGATTTCAACATCCCTGCGCTCTGGAAGCTTTGCGTGATGTTGCAGATAAGGACATTCTCACCATTTAGTTCCCCACCTTCCGATTTAACTATTAGGGGTTGGTCCCCAAACTCCTCAGTAATGACATTAACTGCTGAACCCCCATGACTTGGAAGGGGATTATTACCCACATTAGGACCAACATCCTTAAAATTCAACCATTTGGCATTGATCAGATCCTGAACCACGTACTTCAAGGCCTTGCAATTTTCAGTCGTGTGACCTATTGCCCCTGCATTAAACTCGCACTTGGCATTTGGGTTATATTCTCTTGGGAAGGGAGGTTGAAGTGGTTTCATTAAGCGCGAGGAGACCAAAGAGTTGCTGATGGGGTGATGGAACAAATCTGTATATATCATGGGAATGTGATCAAATTGGACTGCTTTCTTTTCTTGGTCATTTGGTTGTTTCTGGTTTTGGTTCGGTTGGGTTGGAGCAACTGGCTGTGCTTGTGTTTGAATGGGAGAAGGTGGTCGAAAGGGCATCATTGGTTGGTTTGGCCGGGGGGTAGGATTATGAGAGGCGGCGGCAATGTATGGAGGTGGGAAGTAGGGGTATGGAAAAGGATGTGGGAAATTGGTAAAGAATTGGGGGCCTTGAGGGTTATGGTTTGCAGTATCATCATTGGCCATAGGTGGCGTGTAACCAGGCGAGAGTCCGTAAAGTGGGAATTGTGGTACTTGATTCTGAGGGTTGTTAACTGGTGAGTGTGTAGGACCCTGCGGGTAAATTGCAAAAGGTACCATCATCCCTTGAGTATTGAGACCATATTGCAACTGCATAGGACCGAAGCCAGGTGGGTGGGAAGGTGTAGCTTGACTTTCATCATTCACTGCTGGAGATACCCCATTTGCAGCCTTGTCTTTGTTTAGGGACTGCAGAAGCTCCAAAACTTTGTTCATCTGTTCTTTCAGCTGGTTGACGTCCTCTTTCACCTCTTGGTCATCCATGATCTTTGATTGACAGCGAGTTCGATAAGGGTGTCGAGGAACCAGTTTGTTTGATTATTTTCTGATGATTTAAAAAAAATGATATGAGTATGTAAGAAAAGAAAAATGAATGAATGTGGATGTATGAAAATATTTATTTGTGCCAAGGAACCGCAGGCCTCATTGTTTTGACATGCATGAGCTTCTTTGAAACTGTTTCACAATTTGATCTCATATTATTTCACAAAATACTTGCAGCCAAGCTCTTGAGTTCCTACGATTCTCTGGCGACCTAAAATAAAATGAGAATGAATGATATTATTTTCTTTATTTTCAACATGTGTTTTTTTTTTTGGCGTATGAATGCATGAGGATATAATGTTGGATGATGATGATTATCATTTGTATGCATGAAGATATGTGTTTTTGTAGACCCTTTTATGCATGAACGTGATATAACATATTTTTGGTGGAAGAACAAAAGTGACATGATGCCCCTTGTGTCTTAAATGGGTTAAACCTAAAATTAGAGATTTTCTAGCCTAAGGGGTCTATAGTCTTGTATTGAGTGATAGATCTCATGGTGGCTCAAGTCACATTCTCACCAAAGGCCTCTAGAGCTAAAGTCTCCTCCTGAATATTAACCACAACGATAGATAACTATCCGGTGCGGAATACTCAGAGGGAGCATACTCTAGATGAAGTTCTCGCAATAGCCAGAAGGAAAGCAAATTCCAATTGACCATCACCGAACCTCCACTCAACTTAAGCTTTGCTCTGACCCGGGTATAGGGCCTTACTCACATGTGTATGCGAACGTGTAGGTGCGGTATGTGAGAGGGGCAACACCCTAACACTACCCAAGCTGCAAAACAAACAAAGCATACAAATATAGTCGTCTATCCTAATGTTCAATATTCACAACAAATTGAAATTAAATAAATAAATAATAAATAAATATTTACAAAAGAAAAAAAAATAAAAAAAATAAGAATAAAAAGAAGGGGAATTAAAAAAAAACAACAAAAAAAATGAAGTTAATCATTTGGCACAATTAATCATGTTAGGCTTGACTCTCTAAAAGTCCCCAGTGGAGTCGCCAGCTGTAGCGACCGAAAAATCCGGAGGGATTTATTCGTGTTTAATGGAGCCGCCACCAATAATTTATTTTCGAAGGAAAAATATTGGAAAAACCTTTTTTGAAGAAAAGTGGTCCTTAAGACCGGATTTGGGTTCGGGAGTCGATTATGCGTAGGGAAGGTATTAGCACCCCACGACATCCTTTCGAAAAAGGTTACCTCTAACTAATTGTGCAAATTTTATTAACTTCTAAAAAATATTTATTTCCCTTTTATTTTAAAAAAAATTTAACCAAGATAAAAAAGGGGACTTAATAAAAGTCGCTTATTTTTGGCGCTTGACAGGAGTGGGCTCCTGCTCCTACGTATCTCCGGGTGCAGTGGAGAAATCAAAGGCTACGTAGTTCTTGGGTAGAAAATGGTTGTGTGTTGGTTGATTTTAATTATATATTTTTTGATGGAAAAAAAAGGTAGGTTTTGTAGGGACCAAACAAGAAGCAATCATGAGTGGTCCTCATTAACAACCTATTTCGTTTAGAAAATTAACGGTGTTCGTAATGATCAAACGAGAAGCAATCTCGAGTGATCGTTACTAGTAAAAAACTTAATTTTATTTTTAATAAGAGGATAGGTTTTCATGGGGACCAAACATGAAGCAATCAAGAGAGATCCTCACTAATAACCCATTTTATTTAGAAAATTAAGATATTTATAATGACTAAACGGGAAGCAATCTCGAGTGATCATTACTAGTAAATTAATTTTCATGATTTTTATCAAGTGATTTTCAAGAAGAATAGGGTCTCAAAACTTGTATGTGAAATTTTGTTGAATAAAATTGTGCTAGTTTGACTAGTAAAAAAAATGTTCATGTTTAATAAATAAATGATAGAAAAGGATAAGTGTTTGGCAAATAAAAAAGAAGAGAAGTTAGAGTTAAAAAAAAAATAAAGGGAATGGGTCATGACCATTTAAAGAACAAAAGAAACAAATAAAATAAAAAAATGGTGAAAGAGTGGGCTGCAGCCCACTTAAAATAACAAAAGAAAAAATAAAAAAATAAAAATAGAAAATAAAAGATACAGAGCACGTGAAAAAAAAAAGAAAGGGAAGGAATTGGAGGATTAAAAAAAGAATTGGGGGTGGGGGTACACTAAACCTAAAACACACACACACAACACACACACACATGAAAACAAAGTGAGCAGCGCCGCTGGAAACAAAAAAATGGAGAGAGAGAGAGAGAGAGAGAGAGAAGGAGGATGGTGAGGAGGGGTTCTGCGGCCACATGCCTTCACATGGCCTGTGTGACTGGAAGGGGATGGCGTGGCTTAAAAACAAAGGGAGCGTACTGCGAGAAGAAGAAGGCAGAGACGGCGGAGGGGGAGAGGGAGGGAGAAAGAGAGAGAGAGATCGTGGGAGAGGGTGAAGGAGGCAAACCTTCTCCTTTCTTCCCTGCTTCTTCTACGTTTTGCTTCTGCTACCCTTTTTTTTGGTTCTTCTCTTTTTCTCTCAATTTTCTCTCATATTGTTGTGTATAATTGGTACCAAGAATGAGATATCCAATTCTGAAATTAAGTGAAATTTTTCCCCCCGTCCCCCGTTCTCTCTTCTTGCTATACTATTTATAAAAAAAAAAGGGTCCAGTTTGTCAACTTGAGGTTGCAACTTGTATGCTAAGTGTGTGCTAAAATGATGCTGAGGAGATGGTAACATGTGCAAAGTCTGAGATGATATCAATGGTTTGAAAAAAATTGCAATCAGCCGTGACTTCAACAACGGTGCTCCTCCTTTTTTTGATTAAATTGCATTGTTTGTCAAACTTGGTTGGCAGATGAAGAAAAAGCAAGAGGCCTATGGGGGACATATAGCTGTAAGACATAGTTTGTAGAGTGGCTGAGGAGATATGCAGAGGACTTTGGTGAAGATATGCAGATGACTTTGTGAAGGGTGAAGTGTGGAAATCTGACTTTTCAGTTTTGAATTTTAGGTTTTTTTGTTAATAACGCTTGTAATGGACTGCAATTGGGCTAAAATTGGCCCAAAATAATTTATGAGGATTTGTCCGTTGCAGCATTAAAAGGGATTTGTCCGTTGCAGCATTAAAAAATTGAAACACGGATACGGAAATGATTCTCGGACACACTTGGTGTCCGACATCGTATTTCCAAACGACCTATCCCCAGCTCGGCATACGATCTCCCCAGCTCGGCATACGACCTCTCCACAGCTCGGCACGCTACCTCAGCTCGGTACGCGACCTCCCCACAGCTTGGCGTACGACCTCTCCACAGCTCGGCACGCGACCTCAGCTCGGTACGCGACTTCTCCACAGCTCGGCACGCGACCTCAGATCGGCACGCGACCTCCCCACAGCTCGGCGTACGACCTCCACAGCTCGGCATACGACCTCTCCACAGCTCGGCACGCGACCTCAGCTCGGTACGCGACCTCCCCCAGCTCGGCGCGCGGACAAAAAAAATGAAAATATGAGCGGACAAAATTGGGGTATAACACTCGCGCTCAATGAAACCGCTCCAAACCCCCTTCCCAAGAGGGCATGGCCCAAACGCCAAATGTGAGTATCATGTAGGGGCAGTAGGTCACACAACTGATAACTGTAAAGCCTTGAAGTACGTGGTTCAGGATCTGATCATTGCCAAATTATTGAGTTTTAAAGAGGATGGCCCTAATGTGGGTAATAATCCCCTTCCAGGTCATGGAGGTCCAGCAGTCAATGCCATTACTGAGGAGTTTGGGGACCAACCCCTAATAGCTAAATCGGAAGGCAGAGAACCAAATGATAAGAATGTCTCTATTTGCGACATCAGACAAAGCTTTTAGAGCGTAAGAATGTTGAACCCAAACCAGATAGCAACTGTCAAAGATGATCGCAGTGCTGAAGACAATATTGTCAACCTTGTCCACTCTTGCCCTCTAAATGAAGAACTTGGAAATTGGGAGATTGTTGAGGTTCCCGTAATCTTTAATTCAAAATAATTTTGTAATGCAAATCCTATTGCTCTACCTAAGGCTTTAGGATGATTTATTGTCAAAAGGGTGCACATGTTTCATTTCAGTATCTTTATCAATAAAATGCACTTTTGAATTTTCCAATCATTTCCCTTTTCTTTTTTTCATCTTTTCCATTCCCTTTCTTCTTTTTCGTTTTTTCTTTTCGTCGATTTTAACTAATGCAGATCCAAAAAAATATTGTCTTTGAAAATGACGATATCAGTGACTCATACTATAACTTTGACTACCCAATGAGGACAATTGGGAAACTCCTTCTGAACCGATGAGATTGATGGAATAAGAGGTAAAAGTGATACAACCCCACGAGGAAGAATATGAAATAATCAAACTGAGTACTGAAAGTGACAAAAGTAGTTAATAAAAATAGAAAGAAAAAGGTAAAGCAAATGCACAATTTGCCAAAAATTAAATTTTATGAAAATTTGAGCAATGAGGTTTTGAGATAAAGTTTGGCCATTTTTTTCTCTCAATGTATATCCGTTGCTACCCCTTTTAAGCCCTAAAAAAATTTCTTTCAAATACCCTATACAAGGATCACTCGTCCATTGGAGGTTAGCACAATAGTCTATTCAATTTCACCTGTCCAAAAAAAGGCAAAGCAAGCAAGCAAACAAATGGCAAATACAACGTATCAAAGACGCTTGCAAGAATAAAAAAAAATTAGTAAATAAAAATGTCAAAACAAAACAAAAACAATTGTGCTAACAACCATCAAAGTACATCTTTGTACTAAAAATCCTTGTTAAAAAAAAGCCCTCAAACACCTTTTGAACCTGAAATATCCTTTCTTTTGTGACCCTTCATCCCCTGGCCATGTTACAACCCTAATAAAGTCTATTCTGATCAAAATCAAATTGCTCATATTTTCTCAAAACTTGATTTTTGGAAGAGAAAATCCATATAAACTCCTCATTGCATTTTTTTTTGCCAAAAATGTGGTTGTCAAATTCATCAAAAGGGATATGATCTGCCACCATGGTCTGCCAAATAAGATCATCATTGATAATGGAACTAAGTTAAATAACAAGATGATGAAGGAGTTGTGTGACGACTTCAAGATCCAACATCATAATTCCTCACCATATCGCCCAAAGATGAATGGGGCAGTTGAGGCTGCAAATAAGAACATCAAGAAGATTGTCCAGAAGATGGTTGTAACATTTGGAGACTGACATGAAATGCTCCCTTTTTCCTTGCACGGTTATCGAACTTTGGTTTACACCTCAACGGGGGCAACATCTTTCTCGCTGGTGTATCAAATGGAAGCAGTACTTCCTATTGAAGTCGAGATCCCCTCGTTAAGGGTATTGATGGAGATAAAACTGGAAGAGGCAGAATGGATTCAGGCTCGGTTGGATCAATTGAACCTCACGAAAGAAAAGAGAGTGATAGTCTTATGTCACAGACATCTATATCTACAAAGGATGAAGAAGGCTTATGAAAAGAAAGTTCCCCCTCGGGAATTTTAAGAAGGAGACTTAGTACTCAAGAAGATTTTGCCCATCTAAAAGGATTCTCATGGAAAATAGATCCCGAATTACAAAGGCCCATATGTTTTGAAGAAAGCTTTTCCGGAGGAGTCTTAATCCTCACAAGGATGGACGGTGAAAATCTCCCACTCCCAGTTAACTCTGATACAGTCAAAAATATTATCCAAAAAAAAGAAAAAAGAAAAAAAAGCCAAGCAAAAATGAGCTCGCTAGGTTGAAAACCCGAAAGGGCGACCTAGGCAAAAATTAGAGCGACCCGTTGGATTAAAAACTTGAAAGATGAATCCAAGCAAAAGTTAGCATATGGAAATTGGACATTAAAATCGGCTGATGCATCAAGAGGCTCAAGTTACCCAACCGGGGTAGTTTTATATATTTTCAAAAGCTGAGCAATGAGTATTTAAAGTTATAGATTTGGGAAGCTAGCATTTGTTCCTACAAAGACATAGACTATAAAATATCTGCTTAGTTATTCTTTTTTTTTTTTCTCCTTCCTGCATTTTTCTTGAATTACCTTCAAGTCTGCGTAACTTCAATCCATGTACACATGGCTCTTTTTGAATACTAAACACCTCCGTTCTCGTATTTCGAAATGTTGTTCTATGATATTAGACATTGAATTGCGAAACATGTGATGATACTGAAAAACATTACAATTATTATATACATTCTAAGAATCATAAGGAATGCGAAATCTCAACAAAATAAGTTTCAAGGGGAAATGACAAAGGGATTACCTATAAAAATGACAGGCAATGCATCGATAACCTGCACTCCCTCCCAGTCGAATGCATACTATGAATGAACCCAATGAACCTCGGTCCATCCCACATCTTTAAGCACTAGAGATTGTACGGGCTGAGGAACCAGTGCAATAAAAATAATAGTTGCATTGCACACATGCATCACATACCATCTATTCATGCATCATCTCAATGTCACCACCTTTTAGCCGCTTTGTTACACTTGGTCCATGCACCAAGTGTCAAACCATCACTATTGTTTTCGAAACAATGCGCCGAACATTGGTCCTTTATTTTGCTTTATGAGCGACGCGTCAAGTATCGCTCCCTCTTTATCGCTTTAAGATTATCGCGTCAGTACCCGACCTGGCGGTAATCCCTCATTATTGCTTTTTGACCAACATATTAGTTCCGGACCCGATGTTGATCCTTTTTTATTGCTTCCCATCGATGCATCAATACCCTACATGGCGTCGAACCCTCATTATTGCTTTCCAATCACCGCGTCAGTACCTGACCTAGCAGAGATCCTTCTTTATAGTTTTTTGATAAACGCGTCAAGTGTTAATCCCTCATTATTGCTTTTTGATCACTGCGTCAATACCCGACCTGGCAGAGATCATTCTTTATAGTTTTCTGATAAATATGCCGAGCGTTAATCCCTCATTATTACTTTTTGATTACCGTGTCAGTACCCGACCAGGCGGTGATCCTTCTTTATTGCTTTCCGATTGAACGCACTGAGCATTAATCCCTCGTTGTCATTCCTCACCCCATCCTTTGCCTATCCTGGTTATGGACAAAATTAGTGTATTTATCTTTATTTCTATTTTACGACGAAAACATGACAACCATTGTTGTTCACGTTTTCTAGTAAAATATAACTAAAGAGGGGCAGCTGTTATACCCCAATTTTGTCCACTCACCTCTTTTAATTTATTTTTGCTTTTTATTTTTTTAATTATTGGACTTTTTTGTATTAGTTCTTTTGGGCCAATTTCAGCCCAATCGCAATAAAAAAGAGGTATAAATAACCGGTCTTTTTGTTATAAATTACCATCAAACACAAGCCTAAAATACAAACCAAAAGTCCAATATAGTCCAATGTCTATTACAAGTCCAATAATAAAATTACAATAAAATGAATAATAGTCAGAAACAGAATAGTTCTGACCAAAAAAAAAAAGAAAAGAAAAGAAGAAGCAGGATGCGCATGGCATCTAGTAAGCAGGGCTGCTACATGCTGCAGCCCATTTCTTTGGGTAAGAGCCAATGCTCTTTCTTTTGTTGCTTCTGCTCCTTTCCATTTTTGCCCAAGACAACTTTGCTTTGCAACCACCATATCTCAGACTGATCTTCCACTACTCTGAGGCACCATAAGAGGTGTTGCCTTGTCTCCAACCAACATTTTTCCCCTGCTCCAAGCATTCCACCTGCACCATCAATTGCTCCTATAAATACCATAACAGAATTATAGAGGGGGGAATCCTGAGACTTTTACCACCAAGCAGAGAAATAGCGACTCCACATTGGGGTCCTAATTCCATTGAGTTTTGAATACAACGAGAACACATAGAGTAATAAGAAAAGAGCAGAAATAAAAAGAGGAGAATCAAGAAGGAGAGGGGCTGGATGCTTCACTATCAATTAGAACCACCACTTTCACCCTCCTAAGCTCTGCGAGCCATTCCCACTGCTCCTTTGCGTTGCACCACACAACACAGTCACCATAACCATCCGCAAACTCCATAAAAAATAATTGAAACATCTCCAATGATTTTTTAACAAAGAGGAAACAACTTCAGCAACAAAAATCACAAAAAAGAGGAATAAAGATGTTGCAGAACAGAGAAAACAGAGAAAGGGGTTTGAGACAGAAAGGGGGTTGAACGCTTTTTGGCTGACGACCACCACTGCCCGCGATGGTCTCCGTTCGCGACCACGCACCATGGGGCTATCCGCCATATAGTTGGGCATCTACGTACGAACCCGCGCCGTGAACCACCAGTGCCTCTCCTATGTGAACCACTGCAGCGAACCTCACGCACCTCTGCATCTCTACCTCATCCCCTGTGTAAGCTTCCCTCTCTCGCACCCTTCCTTGTTTTCCTCCCTTTCCCCTTCACTTCGCGATCTCTCCATCAGCATCACCCCCTTCCTCGCTCGCGTTCCCTCTCAGCCCCTCCCCTTTCGCCGCCACAACGTCTCTTCTTCCCTCTCTCAGAGCTGTGCGCAACTTTTCTTTCTTTTATTTAGGGTTTCCAATGAAACCCAAATACATCACCCCCTTCCCTTTCGTTTCGATCCTTTCCGCTTCTTTTTATTTTTTTCATTTGTTTGGGCTTCAGCCCATTTTTTCTTTCTTTTATTTACCAATCTCTTTTTATTTTTATTTTGGGCTTCAACCCATTGGTTTTGACCCAATCTAGGATTCCTAACAAAAAAAAAATGTGAATGTCCCCCTCATCCCTTTTATTTATTAACCATACTTTTTCTTTTATTGTAAAATTCTTCAATCCTCTTAATAAATAAATACTAGTAGTGACTACACCAAATCCACTTTAAGTTTAGTCATTACGCAAACTTTTTCCAATGACTACCTCAAATCCTCTTTTAGTTTGGTCATCATAAAATCCTAATAAAAAATCTAATTAGTAGTGACATCGCCAAATCCACTTTTGGTTTGGTCACTATGCAAACCTTTTTCAAAAAAAACTTAAAATCAATGACTACTCCAAATCCTCTTTTGGTCTGGTCATTACAAAAATCTAAATAAAATATCTTAAAATATTAGTAGTGATTACGCCAAATCCACTTTTGGTTTGATCACTACGCAAACCATAAAAATTAAGTCACAAATTGATTAATTAAAATCAACCAACACACAACCATTTTTTACCCAAGAACTACGTAGCTTTTGATTTCTCCACTGCACCCGGAGATACGTAGGAGCAGGAGCACGTTCCTGTCAAGCGCAAAAATAAACAACTTTTATTAAGTCCTTTTTTATTATTTTATCATTGTTAATTCTTGTCTATTTTTTTAATAAAAGAGAAATAAATATTTTTTAGAAGTTAATAAATTTTGCACAATTAATTAGAGATAACTTTTTTTCGAAAGAATGTCGTAGGGTGGTAATACCTTTCCTACGCATAATTCGACTCCCGAACCCAAATTTGGTCTCAAGGACCATTTTCTTCAAAAAAGGGGGTTTTTCCAATATTTTTCCCAAAAAATAAATTATTGGTGGCGGCTCATTAAACTCGAATAAATCCCTCCAGATTTTTCGATCGCTATATCGGGGGCGCCGGTCAGAATGGAAGAAGCCCTAGCAGAGTTGGAGCGAGTCCAAACCCAGCTCTTGCACCCCGTCGCGATGCCCTTGATGCCGCCTCCGTTCATCATCTCTGCAAAAGCATCATTTTGGTCGACACACATCGTCTCCTACTTTTATGCAGCGCCGCCACCATCATGACCCTCTCTTGCCACTTTTGTTTCACCGATGACCAACCTCTCAACTCCCCCGCCTCTTCCCAAGCCCCTCTTCCCCGACACCTAAAAAAAAAATCCTTTCTCCCCACCTTCATGGTGTACGGGAACGCGCTGGAAGTGTGCGCCAGAGGTGGGAGTGCGCCGGAGTTGGGAACGCCATTGAAACCATTTTTTTTTCCTGGGACTGTGTTCTCCGGCATGCTGAATGTGTTGTTGAAAGAGAAAAGGAGTATGCAATGGTGTTTGGGGTTCACACTCGTTATCATGGACCATCTTAATCGAATGATAAAAAAACGTTGCGACACCATGCCTCACCTACCAGCTCGTGTATGTTAGAAGCCGCCAGTGACCGAATACTCTAAAATCAAACTTATACAAGGAATTTAAAATTCTAACCAAACCCTTTTTTTAAAACAGCCTCTCACATTCTCCCATTAATCCTTCCTCCGCCACCCTCTCACAACTCCTCATTCTTCCTCCGGCGGCGATTCTCCATCGTTTGGGCCTCATCTCTGCCATCATTCGGATCTCATCTTCTCAGATCTTGCGTGTGGCCGACTTTACCGTCAACCACCGTGAACCGGCTCCTCTGCGCCACCCCTACTCCGTCGCAGAACCCTTGGTTTCGTTCCACCTCCTCCAAAGCGGCTCATTTTCTGTTGTCGTAGATGGCTGGTCGGTGTACGAAACCTGAGGCGTGTAGTCACTGTCCTAAGGATTTATCCGCAAGATTGCGCAAACCCCCCAGGATACAACAGGCTCCTCCCGACGATGATCTTACCAGGGCTATCAGAACTTGAGAAAGGAACACAAGGTCAGATGGTAGCCCAGGCTGAGGCCGAAAACAAGAAGTAAAAAAATAAACCGAAGCTGTCAAGGTATATTAGGGTTAAACTGCAGTTCTGAATTTATAATAAAAAAAATATGAACGTTAAATATAATTTTTTTTAAACGTTAGTGGAGATAATGCTACACAAAATCAGGAGCACTTAGCATCAAAAGATTTTTTCGGATAAGACTAAGTCAAATGGTTTTGCCTCTAAATGGCCACTTTTCGGATAAGGCTTTCAGAAATATTTTTAAACAAAATTAATTAAACGGGTCGGACCAAAAAGTTTGGGCTGACTATTATCGTGCGCGCAGGGGGGGCAAATCGGAAGATTTGCACTGAACCAGGCCAACTTGGCCCATGCTTGTGCGCGCGAGGCCCATGCTTCCACTAGCTTGTTTACTAACTCCACTACACATCTAAGTATATAAAGCCTTAAAAGTCTCAAAACCAAACTATGTGGGACTTGCAACTTTTGAAATATTCAACAATATACCATTCGACTCAGGAGAATAAGGGGGAGTAACCTCATGTATAATACCTTCCTTATCACAAAATTCATTAAAAGATATATATTCACCTCCTCTATCAGATCTAATCCTCTTAATCTTTCTATTCAGTTGGTTTTCTAACTCGGCTTTACAAGAAAGGAAAACACTAAAAGTTTCATCCTTATGCTTCAACAAATAGACCTTAGTGAATCTAGAAAAATCATCAATAAAGGTTACATAATACTTATTATCTCCCCTAGACATGGTTTGTTTCAAATCCCCTAAATCAGAGTGAATTAAACCAAGAGGTTCATTTTCACGTAGTTGAACAGAGGGACATGATTTTTTAGTCAATTTTGCGTCAATGCATACATCGCATTTATCAGGTTGATCATTACGAAAACTAGAAATCATACCAAGATGCTGTAATTTCTTAACATATGAAAAACTAACATGTCCTAATCTAGCATGCCATATATCATAAGAGTCAATCAAATAAGCAGAACTAGATGCATTATTATTAATAACTTCAGAAACATTGAGTACAAAGAGTCCCTGATCACAGTACCCCTTCCCAACAAATACATTATTCTTTGTCATTACAATCTTGTCAGATTCGAATGACACTTTAACCCCAACTTTACCTAAGAGTGCTACAGAAACCAAATTGGTCCTAATACTAGGCACATGTAGCACTTCACTTAAAGCCAATGTCTTCCCAGATGTGAGCTTCAGGAGTACTTTGCCTTTCCCTTGAACTGCAGCAGTTCTAGAATCACCAAGGTAAACTTGATCTTCTCCATCCCCTACAGAAGTGTAGGAGGTAAAGGCAGCTCTAGTTGCACAGATGTGCCTGGTAGCCCCAGAGTCTACCACCCATTTTCTCACATCACTGACCATATTCACTTCAGATATCACAGCAGCAATAATGTCATCTCCTTCAGTCAAATTGACTTTTGGCTTTGGAGGATTGTCACCTGTTTTCCGATATCTGCAGTGATATGCTTTATGACCTGGCTTTCCACACACAAAGCAACAACCTTTTTCTTAAGGTTGGGGTTAGTTACTTCGGGCAGATAATCAGGATTCTTTTCAGTTTTCTTGTCATACCTCTTATTGCGCTCAATGTTCTGGACTAAATTTGCCCGGGATGCCAAATCCTTAGCACGTGCCGTATTGCATTCCTTCCTGCTGGTGTCTTCAATGATTAAGTGCTTGATGAGTTCCGAGAGAGTCATTTGTTTGTGCTTGTGCTTTAATTGTTGCTTGTAGTTGCTCCATGAGTTTGGTAATTACTCGACGAGGGCTCCAGCAATGAATTGATCTGGAAGGTTGATGTTCTCTGCCTTCAACACCTCCAGCAGCTTGTGGTATTCGTTGATCTGCACCTTGATTTCCTTTTCATCTGTCATCTGCCATCGAAGATAGTTTCCAACAACGAACTTCGCTTGCTTGCATCCTCAATTTGTGTACTTATCGTTCAAGTTATCCCAGAGTTCCTTGGCAACCTTGTATGAGCAGTAGACATCGAACAACTCGTTAGATAAAGTACTAATGATTGTGTGACGGCATACCTTATTAGCATATGTCCATTTCTCCAGTTGCTTTGGATCGGTGTTAGCCTCTGTCGGCTTGTCATCAGTAAGAGCAAAAGCAACCCCGTGAACGTCCAACACAGTGTAGACCCGTTCCTGCCACCTGCGAAAATTCTGTCCCTCGAAGAGCTCAATTTTGGAGACGTCAGGGAACGGTTTGGCATAGGTGACCTGAACCGGAGGCACTATAGCGTCGTCATGCACAACGACCTGTTTGTCCTTGGCATGGTTGTTGGGGGAAGCGTCGTCGCCAGCCATATTAAATCCTTAGATTGTTGTCGTAGATGGCTGGTCGGTGTACGAAACCTGAGGCGTAAAACAAGAAGTAAAAAAATAAACCGAAGCTGTCAAGATATATTAGGGTTAAACTGCAGTTCTGAATTTATAATAAAAAATAATAATTTTTTTAAACGTTAGTGGAGATAATGCTACACAAAATCAGGAACACTTAGCATCAAAAGATTTTTTCGGATAAGACTAAGTCAAATGGTTTTGCCTCTAAATGGCCACTTTTTGGATAAGGCTTTCAGAAATATTTTTAAACAAAATTAATTAAACGGGTCGGACCAAAAAATTTGGGCTGACTATTATCGTCAGCACAGGGGGGCAAATCGGAAAATTTGCACTGAACCAGGCCAACTTGGCCCATGCTTGTGCGCGCGTGGTCCATACTTCCACTAGTTTGTTTACTAACTCCACTACACATCTAAGTATATAAAAGCCTTAAAAGTCTCAAAACCAAACTACGTGCGACTTGCAACTTTTGAAATATTCAACAATATACAACATTTTCAAAGTTACTCTGTCTCATAAGTTTGATAATACAAAAATTCAGCATGATGTTTTTCATTGGCATAACAGGTATAGCTCAAGTGAACTTCTTTTGTGTCACTTTAAGATTCCGAGATGTTTTCTTCTAATGGATTTGATTTAGCTTTTTCATATCACATTTCCCCTCAATTTTTTAATACCATGAAGTTAATAAGTCATCTGATGGATTTTTGAGAAATAAAATTGTAAAATGCAGGTGACATATGATGCTTTTTCATGCTTAGAGCTTTTTTTGTCATCGTCGTAGTGGCCCTCCCTCTTCTTTCTCCCTTCTTTTCTTTGCTTTTTCCTTCGATTTTCAAATTTCAGAGTTAAAAATCAAAATTCAACGAAACCATTCAGCAAAATCCAATCGTTTCCATCGAATCGAAATACATACGTTAAAAGGAAAGAAAATCTCGCCTGCCATTTCACGGATCACCGTAAGTAAGATCACAATTTCGTGGTGGGTAGTGACAGAGAGTTCAAGTAGCATAGAAGAAAGAAGAAAAAGAAAAGTAAAATCCCGGGTCTTAAATTCGGGTTCAAAACCGACCCATGAAGTATTGGTGTGACCCGAATTGAACAATGGCCGAGTCGGTGATAAATTTGTAATTTTTGCTGAATTTCATGCCCTTTTTGGAAAAGGGGTCTTTGCTTAATTTAGACTGTTGGGGGAGAGTTCAGAATTGAACAAAAAATTTATGCGATGGAGCGCAAAGAGAATCAAACTCCTCAAGGTTTGAAATTAAACAAAAAAGTTTTGATTTTAATTCATTCTGTACCTACATTGTTTGCAGTTATTAATAACTATGTGGAAATTTTGCAGGCCAAAGAACAAGGGTTTTGGTTGAGTTTTTGGAAGTGGCTATTACTGCTGTTGTTTTTCTCAAAGGGGTTTATCCTTCTGGTTGGTTCTTGCATACCCATTAAGTTTTTTTACATTTTTTTTCCTGTTTGGTTGCTGCCAAAAGGAAAGCAATGCTTTTTTATCTTCCTTTGATTTTGTAGTTATTGGCAACCAAACAGAATAATTGATTGGAATTGATTTTTATTAATTGGGGTCTGGATGTAAAGGTGCCTTTGAGAGGAGACGGTATATGAATGTGGTGATTCAAAGGGCTTGCCATCCTCAGCTGAGATATTACATACATGCCACTGTTTCAGGACTTCTTCCCTTTATTCAAAAGGTTGGTCTTCTCTGGTACTTTAAACTTGTTTTTCACTCAACCGGTAGGGCTTGCTTTGGAATTGAATTGAATGATAAAATATAGGTTGCTTCAAATGTTGTGTAGAATTCATAAATAACTGAAATGAGTATATCATCTTGTGCATGTTTTTTGGTATTGGCAATTTAATATTGTTTTATTGTTGTAAAAATAAAATCTGTTGACATAGTTAGAGGGTTAGGATTTATTATAGCTTCTGAGTAATCAATCTGGAGGTTCCGTTTTCGAGCTTCTCTCACCCCCACTTGCCTACCTACAAAAGTCTCAACTTAGAAGGGAAAAGGAAGATACTTTCCTAGCTACAGCAGCCACTTCCCCATAAGATCAGTACCTCAACTACAATACCTTAACCGGGCATAGGGAATGTCACATTTGTTGGGTAGGAATTCAAATGCCGATACACCGAATTTCTTTGGCTCCATTATTGTGGACAAGCTTTTTCTTGAGCTACCTGCTTTTCCTCCTAAATCTTAATGTGTATAAATGTGTGTGTGTGTGTGTGTGTGAGAGAGAGAGAGAGAGAGAGAGAGAGAGAGAGCTTTGTTGAAAACTTGTTCTTGAGACAGTTATTAGATTGAGGTTTGAGGTCAGTCTGTTGTTTTAAAGGAGCAATTTTTAGCTGGATACTAATTGCACCAATTCATAATTGGTTATAATATGATAAATTCCCATGATGTTGCTATTATTGAATGGAAAATGAGGACATTTGGTTCATCAAAACGCATTTCGTATGTTATCATGTTGTAGGTTACAACATACACTTAATTTAACGCCTTGGAATCTTTCTTTTTCGCTTGCAATTTATGTTGACCAGAGTTTAGTTGTGGACAATACTTGTATTTATGTTACAAGTAGTGGTGGCCATAAACCAGTCCAAACCAATAAAAATTGAGAATCGAAGAAACTGAAAATATGAAAAACTGAAATTTTCCAATCCAATCCGATTTAAACTAAACTTGCGCGTGCGTGCAGCCATGCATGCAACACCAGAGGCGGACCTACCTTAAGGTCAGGGTGTGCCACTGCACCCCTGAACTTTAAAAACTTCCACTTATCCCCCATAAAATTTTTATTTTGAACCCTCTCAGTTTTATATTTTGCACCCAGACCCACTCCTAACCAGATGCAAACCTACTTGTTATTGAGGGTGTGCTCTTACACCATCTGAAAAATTAAAAATACTACTTACTTCTTATAAAATTTATATTTTGACTATTTTTGTTTAATAATTTGCACCCAGTACCCTCACTTAGCCTCCTCTTTCATCTCATTAAGTCAGACCCAGTCATTTTTCTCTCTAAAAACTCAAAACACAACACTTCTCATTATCTCACACAATGTTTTAAAACTCGGACCGGACCGGCTGGTCCGTCCGGTCTAACCGGGAATTGGACCGATGCCTAGTCCGGTCAGCATGTTCGACCGTATGTGCTCTTAAAACGGTGCTGATATCATTCACTTGGTCGAAACCGGTATGAACCGGCAACTCGGGCGCATTTTGCTTTCCAAGATTTCACGTCTTCAATGACATAAGTTGTTTTTTATGTCATACATGTTGTCCCATGTCTGGGAGCATGTCAACTGAGCACTGCAGCTGCTGTCCAATTATGCTCTAACCCATCACATGCCGGTGAAATTGTACCCAAATTTGAAATAATTGGGAAGAATGCACCAAAAATTCGTGAGCAGGAATCGAACCTGGTTAATATGCTTGATCATAACGATTTTACCACTGCACCAGACATGCGGTTGGCATCTACATTACAAACAATTATATATAACCCAACAAAATATTTATAAAACTCACATCGACTGTTTCATGCGGTTCAACTATTGACCCACCGATCCAACCAATAACCAAGTGATCCATTACCGGTCCGAGTTTTAAAACACTGGTCTCACATCTCGACCCAGTCTCCCTTCTGTTGGTGAGTGCCATTTTCGATCTCTGTTTCATCCTTTTACTAGGTTCAGATTTCCCCCAATTTAGACTAAACCACTAATCTGATCCCTCTGTTAATTCTCTCTTGTAATTTTTTCTGTTGTAATTGGGTCTCTGTTAATTTAGTCTATGTTGTTTTGTTGTTTTCTCTTATAATTTTTTAATTCTGAAACCTTCCTATTTTTTTTTTGGTCCGAAACATATTTTATGTTATTAGAAATCATGTTCTTGTTATTTTGCAAGAAGAGTAAACATTTGCTCTTGTTATTTTTTGTAAAAAAAAAAAATGTGCTGATGCTCTTATTATAATTTCGATGATTTTAAAATTTTATGCGCCCGTTGACCCAGGTCTTAGGTCCACCACTGTGCAACACCCACACACAGATGTACACTTAATTCAATGCCTTGGAATCTTTTTTTTTTTTTTTTTTTTTTTTGCCCCTCCCCTTGCAACTTATATTGATGAGAGTTTAGTTGTAACAAGTAGTGGTGGCCATAAACCGGTCGAAACCAATAAAAAAACTGAAACTTTCCAATCCACTCCAATGTAAACCAAACTTGTGCGCGCGGGCAGCCATGCATGCAATGCCTACACACAGATGTATACATATATCATATGACCCATACCTACATATTTATTTTCTTATATATTTATTAAAATATAAAAATATCATATACTTTTTTAATGAAAAATACATTTGAGTAGAAGACTAGAAGTACATTCAAGTAAACAAAAATAACCATAATTTGTTAGAGTTTGAGTTTTATTCTTATGAGTTGAAATATAAATATTTGATACTTTAATTTATGTTTTATTATATTTATTATATATTATATATTTTAAGATTCATTTACTATCTTTTCAAGAGTTAAAAACTAAAGGCTAAACAAAAACTGATCTAATCCTATCCACCATAAATGGGACAGGGTCATATTTAAATTTATAACCCAACCAGTTATATGATAAAATAAGAAAATTGATAGGATCAGGTTGGATTACTTTTTCCTCAAAACCGTTCCAATCTAATCTGGGAATAAGGTTTTGATATCTTAGATTTCTCATATTTCTATTGTCATCAGTATTTAGACCTAGTGATCACCTAATTGGCTATGCTTTATTGATTGATGCAGTCAAGGTACAAATAAGAGGGCTGGTGTGCAAGGTCATACACACAATTTCACTCAAACACTTTGCAATGAAAAAAAAAATAAATAAATAAAAAAATTCACGTTGTTTCAGCTGGATTCATCAAATAATTACTTCTTGTAATTATTCTGAGATATGTTGCAGAAGATTTAAATAAGTCAATAGCTGACTGAAGCTTCACTTTCCTGTTCGAAAATATACTTCCTGTAACATACAACTTTCCTTGCAACTGCTATCTTTTGGCATGCTGATTTTTATCCATTACCTTGCATTTACTAGGGAATAGTTGAAAGAGTAGCTGTTATTTTCTTCAATGCTGACAATGTTCCACTGGAGAAGTTCGTTTTCAAGTTTGCAATGAACCTCTCTTATGGTTCAGCAGTGGAAGAGGTTGATCTTGAGTTCTCTCTCAGATCATTCCTGATCAAGCTGTCAGTCTCTGAATCTCTTACTAAGAAGCTTCCCCCTGGTAAATGCAAGTATAGTCATGCTGCAAAGAATTATGTTTCCCTTTTCCTAGTTTTCCTTTGGCTTAATTTTACTTTTGATCTCTCTACTATGGTCAATATGTGAGTGTTGTCCCCAATAATTTATTCTAGTAATGAAATTCCTCAATTTTAGATTGAAAAACTTAGGTCCTTATGTTGGTCTGCCGTCCAATTACTAATAGAAGCCAGTGATGTGGCCAACGATTTACGTACATGACGCGACACTTTACTAAGTAGAATCTTAATGGATCCACTAATGATTTTTATTCATTTAGATGTCTTATATTATAATATTTAATCTATTTAAATATAGATTTAAGTCACTTCACTTGTAGGTCCATTAAGATGCCAACTCAGTAAAGTGTCATGCAATGTTTATAAATCATTTGCCAGGTCATGAACATTTGTTAGTAATGGAACAACAAAAAACAGAGGGGAGCTGATTTCAATTAGAAAATTGGGGATTTAATAACTGCAAAAAATTGAGGGACCTAAAGTGCAATTAACTCTTTTTTATTTTATTTTTTATTTTACTTCATCTCATAAATTTGTTGTTTTAAATTTGCAGTAATCCCTTTCTCTCTTGTATTTATGAACATGTGTATGTACATACATGGACACATGCACACTGGCATGCCCGTATGTTATCATCAATTTCAGTTCATATAGATCTCTAGCTTAGAAGTGAGAATCAAGTGGAAGCGGTTTGGTACTTTTTGTCATTGATAAATTTGTAAGCCATATGCTGAATTTCATGTTGTGGCATAGGTAGACTGAAACCCCGGTCTAAATTTCTTGTTTCGACTCTAAACAGATTGCAGGTGGGAGATAACTGCTTATTTTCGATCCCTTCCTGAGATGGGGACAAGCAAGGAAGCAGACTTGTGGGTCCCAACTGATACAAAGCAGTGGCAGCAGCCTCCACTTATAACCCCTATCAAGTCAATGAGTAATGAACCTCTGTGTTTGCAATTGTACTTGGAGCATCCAAGTTTATCAGAATCGATGGTTTGAGAAGGGAACTTGAAGCTGTAGAATGCATATAAACATATATGGTGAGAATGCGGGAACCATTTTATGTTTAAAATTTCAAATCTCAAGGTTTTTTAATTTCATGGTGTTTTTGATTCATTAGATAATCAGCATATTACTGAAAATTGCCGGTGTCTTCTAATAACCAATCAATAGTTGCACCATAAGGGTTGGTAACTTATGGTGGAATTTAACAAACCACAAGCACATTTTTTAAATGGAAGTAGAAGATTATTAATTAAATAACAATAATATAAATTGTTGATACGCCTATAATATGCACTAGAAGAATGTAACAATTGCTCTTTATGTATTTTTGGTTCTGGAGTACTGGTATTGTCTAGAATATAGATAGCTTGTAACAGCTAAGATTAGATCTATCCTGGAACAGTTTGAAGGATGCATTCCTCATATTAATATTAATATTAATTAGATACATTTAGGAGAGTTAATTTTCTGTGTGCGCTGGGCCAGTGGGTCTAGATTTTGACTTGGATAAACATCAAATCATGAAATGCAACATCATCAAAAATAAATAAATAAATAAATAAAATAGAGTACGTCTCTTTAATCACCAAGGCCAACCCCTCATATGGTATGGTTCTTGGTACTACTAAATAGAATTCTTGGGCCAGCCATTAGGGCCGTTTTGACATTAATATGTCAGCATTTGAACAGTCCATGTAAACAAAACAAGATTTTCAACTTGCTCCTTTATATTATGAGGATTTAAAATTTAAAATGTATGGATACTACTGTTGTAAATATCTACTGTTTCTCCACATTCTGAAGCTACTTTTGAACACACAGGAACACCACATTATTATCTCAGTACACCTTTGTTTACACATGCAATGGTCATTATTGGGGGCTAGTGGTTTGAAAGCATGTTCTCAATATGTAGAATATTTACAAGCACTAGTGGCCTGCATTGAACTCTTCCCAAATGAAAAGTTGCCTATTGTTTACTGTGATTTGAAGGTGGGAGAGAGAGGATTGTAATGATGTATTTTATGGAGGGACTGTGTTAAAGTATCATGATTAATGTTGTCGTTTCCTTTTCAATTCCCAGGCCACTACACTTCAACTGGGTTTCTAAATAATTAAATATTAAGTAAATTTAAAGTTATTTATACTTGCCAGTTATCTTAATTTCACTTATTGATTGTGCAAGTCTAAAAGAAGTACTTGAATATCTTAGTGCACGCTTGGAACCGCAGTGACAGTGTCATGAACACATGGTGTGTTTGAAGTTACAAGATGTAGCTTTTGCTGTGAGGACCTTCCACCATGGTTCCTACCGCAGTTCCAACCAGGCTATTAGTTTGTTATTTATCTGAATAGTTTATTCACATATTTTGTAGATATATGTAAAACTTCAAAATTTAGTTGTAGTTGACAGAAAGATGAGGCAAGCACATTTTTTTAAAGAAAATCTAAGTTGTTTAAATGAAAGCTGTTATAGGTTACACATCATGATCTAAACGTAAAATTAATTTTAAAAATTTTGCTTCAAAATACTTCAAATAAGAATTGAATATTGATCATGATGAGTTTCACTGATTTATTTTTCTGCAGCTTGTGAGTAATGACAAGTTCATCAGTGTTCAGCACAGAGTTTTAGCAAAGCATGTAGGCCCAAGAATTTCAGTTGCATCTATTTTTAGATCACAAATCATTCGCCAGAGGGCATGAAGAAGGGAACTTTTATCGGATGACAGTTCACCAATATACAGAGAAACTTATATGGAAGAGTTCGTGAAACGTCGTTTTTTGATATGGATTGAGCCCAACTCCACCTCAAAACCATGGTCGTAAGGGGAGGGTTGTACAATCCCGATGTGGGACTCTAAGTTGGGTTCATTACTCCTTTCTTGCAAGTGGAATCATGTAACAGATTCATCCCCTGAAGAACCGGCGTCCACTCAGGTTCATTCTTCCCTTTTTTAGGTTCATTCTTCCCTAGTCGCTCCTTTCCTATGGTCGCCTCCGCGGCGTTGCCGGTGTCCCAAAGATCGAAACTACTCTGGTACCAATTGATACGGATTGAACCTAACTCCACCTCAAAACCGTGGTCGTAAGAGGAGGGTTGTGCAATCCTATATATGCCTCACACCTAGGTTCATGACTCTCGTTGTGGGACTCCAAGTTAGGTTCATTACTCCCTTTTTGCAAGTGGAATCCTATAACATTATTCAAATAGCATTGGAACTTCCGCGCCAATCGGCCTTCAAGTTGTGAGTGGAAGGGCTATGGTTTATCATATTCTAGGGAACTTTGGCATGTGGATTGAAGAATCGAAAACCTAACTATATATGTGTGTTTTGTCAGAATAATGTAACCGTTAACCGTCTGGACAATGGAAAATAATTATATATGTGCCGTGGATTTTGACAGCACAATTATGGCATATCAGTGTAAAACTTGAGACAAAGCATTATAGCATGTACTCAAATAGTCTTCAACATATAAATAAATTAAATAAAAGAAATTCCTTGTAGTTAAGAGAAATTCTAACCATTTGAACATTCTGTTTACTGAAAAGTAACTTGTTGAAATGAAAAGTATTAAGAGAAGGGAACGTAGTTAGTGTTTGTTGTTGAGCTTAATTGCATGTTTGCACATATTATAAGCATAAAATGCTATGAATGATCCCTTTCAGTGAAGATAAAACGTAGCATACACTAAAATTTGTGAGTTTTTGAGTTCCCTGAGTACCCTAGCTAGCATGATAATTCTGCACAGCTGCGTTTGTAACTGTCATAGAAAATCCAAAGAGGAATGTTAACAATACATCTTTGAACCCTTCGTTTGTTATTATTATTAGGTAAAATGAATCCCTCTTCATTCTTTATTAATGTGGTTAGTATGAACTTCTTTTTTTTATCTAATAATAGAGATAATACTGAAAAAGGTGTCAAAGAGTATTTCTAATATATGTCCATACTAGAATAATGTTATATATATGTACCCAAGAAAATGCATAATATCATGCATTCAACAATACTAATAACTGACAAGACTTTTTTCTACTCATTCAGGCAGCTTCCTGACTGAAAAACAGCAAGTTTAGAAACATTCTTTAAGAAAAACTGATATTACAATACATTCATTACCGATTGTCATTTGTCACTATCGCTCAATTAAAATATTGTTCTAAATTTGGACGGAATTGTGGGTGATATGGTGTGCAAAACGTAAAATAAAGATAAATTGGAGATGAATAAAGGATGAAAAATTAAAATGAGATTCATTGCGATATAGTTTTGATGTTGGAAATTTCAGATCGGGTCCAAATTGGAGAGCGTGGGCTGTTGTGAGTTGGTGGTGGTTAAGTTTGGGAGTTACCATTTTGTCCAAAAGGTCTTAATCATTTGAACTCAACCACTCCGCAATTTATATACACTTTCATCATCTTCATTTTATTCTTTGTGGGATTCATGAGTCGTCTTCATTTTTCAACCTTTGAGAACCATTGGATTTAGTGAGACTATTTGATCCAACAGTTCTAAAAACGTTTTCATGCTGGGTCCACCATTTGTAAACTTCACCTCAGACGTGTCATAGGTCTCCTCTATTTCCATAATAATGCAAAAAAAGTTCCTTCATAGGATGTTATATATAGCATATCAAAGTACGTACATAAAGATCACTAGTGCGAAATAC
This sequence comes from Calophaca sinica, assembly GCA_037113605.1. Lineage (NCBI taxonomy): Eukaryota > Viridiplantae > Streptophyta > Magnoliopsida > Fabales > Fabaceae > Calophaca > Calophaca sinica. The sequence goes on from CM073737.1 coordinate 18,266,111, forward strand.
ACCTAAAATACATATTTATAACGCCGGTTTTGCGGATAACCGGCGTAACATATAACGCGGTGGCATTTTTGAAATTAAATGATGAAATTGTGAGATCTATGGCGCCGGTTTTAGGGTAAAACCGCGGTCGTCTCTCCAACATCTATGGCGCCGGTTTTACATTAAAATCAAGTGTCAGATAACGCGAGACATATGGCGCCGGTTTTACCCTAAACCACGCCATATGTTTAACCCAGTGTAAAAATTGTTAGATTTGGCGCCGCTTAGGTAAAACCGCGCCATATGTTTCACAACCTGCCATATGCAAGGTCGAGGGTGGGGTGAGATTGCCACGATTTAATCGAGGACGCCTGCTATGGAACACAAACGAAATCGGCAGCCAAAGGATTTTGAGTAACCCTCCGAGAGGAGGAAAGGTTCTTCATCCGAAGCTAGGATGGTTTGCCACGACGAATCGAGGACGCTGCTATGGAACACAAACGAAATCGGCAGAAAGGATTTGAGTAACCCTCCGAGAGGAGGTAAGGTTCTTCATCCGAAGCTAGGATGGATTGCCGTCGACGAATCGAGGACGCCGCTATGGAACACAAACGAAATCGGCAGCCAAAGGATTTTGAGTAACCCTCCGAGAGAGGAAAGGTTCTTCATCCGAAGGCTAGGATGGTTTGCCGGGCCGACGAATCGAGGACGCCGCTATGGAACACAAACGAAATCGGCAGCCAAAGGATTTGAGTAACCTCCGGTAGAGGTAAGGTTCTTCATCCGAAGCTAGGATGGATTGCCCGACGAATCGAGGACGCCGCTATGGAACACAAACGAAATCGGGCAACAAAGGATTTTAGTAACCTCCGGTAGAGGTAAGGTTCTTCATCCGAGCTAGGATGGTTTGAATAAGCGGCGAAGCGCCGGATTAAGGAAGGAAAGGTAGGACAGGGAGCACAAAGGATACCGCGAGTCGAAGAGGGAAGAACCAGAGAGACATGCTCGTTGAGAGGTTTATACTACCCATTCGGGCTCACGAGGTCATATCCGAGTCGAGGTTTCAACCTTGTTGTCGGCGGCGATGTCGCTTGTGACTTTGGCAACCGAATAGGTGCACCGGAATGCCATAACGAAGTTATAGCCTCGGGATGTAGTCAGGACAACAGCTATGGCGCCGGTTTTACGTTAAAACCGCGATCGTATGTAACGCGAGACATATGGCGGGGGGTTTACCATAAAACCGGCGCCATATGTTAAAAAATTGTGAGACCTATGGCGCCGGTTTTAGGGTAAAACCGCCGCCATATGTTTCACAACCGGCGCCATATGCAAGGTCAAGGGGTGGGGTGAGATTGCCAGTCGACGAACTGAGGACGCCTGCTATGGAACACAAACGAAATCGGCAGCCAAAGGACGGAGTAACCCTCCGAGAGGAGGTAAGGTTCTTCATCCGAGCTAGGATGGTTTGCTACCGATTTAACCGAGGACGCCTGTTATGGAACACAAACGAAATCGGCAGCCAAGGGCGGAGTAACCCTCCGAGAGGAGGTAAGGTCCTTCATCCGAGCTAGGATGGTTTGAATAAGGCGGGAAGCATCGGGATTAAGGAAGGAAAGGTAGGACAGGGAGCACGGTGATACCGCGAGTCGATGGGAAAGAACCAGAGAGACATGCTCGTTGAGAGGTTTATACTACCCATTCGGGGCTCACGAGGTCATATCCGGTCGAGGTTTCGAACCGGGTTGTTGTCGAAGTGGCGATGTCGTCGGTGACTTTGGCAACCGAATAGGTGCACCGGAATGCCATAACGAAGTTATAGCCTCAGGATGTAGTCAGGACAACACCTATGGCGCCGGTTTTACGTTGAAACCGCGGTCGTATTTAACGCGAGACATATGGCGCCTGTTTTACCATAAAACCGGCGCCATATGTGTAACCCAGTGTTAAAAAATTATGAGACCTACGGCGCCGGTTTTAGGGTAAAACCGGCGCCATATGTCTCGCGTTACATACGACCGCGGTTTTAACTTAAAACCGCGGTTGTATCTCTACATATGGTGTAACGACCCGTTTCCGGACCGCTACCGAGCTCAATATACCGAGCTCGAGTTACCGAGCTCAACACACCGAGCTCAACTAAACCTGTATGAGATGTGTTTAAAAACGAAACTCTTGTGCCTTTTAAAAAATACGGTCTATATTTTTTTTTTTATAAAACCAACTCGTGCACATCAGAGTAATTACAGCTTTTCGAAACATGGTGCAACTAAGACACAAGACTTAAATTCTAATAAAAATACATGCATAACATACATATATATATCACTCGAAATAATAATGTATACAAAATACAGAGTAGCAAATGTATAAAGAAAATACACCTAAGGTATGACGACTTCAAAAGAGCAATCATACCCTGAGGGTACGTCCAGCACTCCCACGCAGGGGTCGCCCAAAAGTAAACCGCCGCCTACCTCACAGCAATAAAACATACCCGCCCAAACTGGTCACGACCTCGAACACAAAGAAAAACAAGTACAGTCATCAAAAGAAATACGTCGAACAAACATAATCAATCCACGACAAGTACAAAGTCGTCACTCGGGTCCTCGTCGAGCTCCTTCTCGGCATCATCTGCCGTCGAGTTCCTGCGCCCTCGACATCGCCTGGGTAACCGCCATGGATTGAAGGTACCACGGAAATGGTCACCTTCTCAACAATTCAAGATAAGCTCGACATAAAGAAATAAGCAACACAATAATGTATCTCAATCACCACACGTGACTCGACCATCTCACTCTAGACTCGACTCGACTCTTATTCCGGAATATCGTCAGCAGGTCCATCCCCAAACTGACGTAATAGGTAAGCGGCAGGTCCAACCCCAAACCGATACCATGCATTAATCAAAGTCCAACCCCAAACCGATAATGCGACGCCTAGCCAATCCACCATAAACAAAAAGGGGACCTAGCACCCTCGATTATCCTGGGTTCGGCTCAAAAACGTCATACGACTCCCTAGCTCTCTCACTCGATGATTAGCTCGCCGCATGTCAAAGAGTAACACAACTTACTTGATCACATATCAAATAAAGAGAGCATGCTTAACATGAAGAAAACGCAATTCGACATTTAAGCAATAAAACATTCTGCATGAAGAAACGCAATTCAACAGCAATTCACAATTCACAACATTTCAAGCTCGACACCAATCAAGGAATCCATACATAAATATAACAATAAAAATAGAGTCTTAATAATGTCTAAGAGTTGCCCTTACGCTAGCATACTATGAAAGGATTAATGTGAAGCGCCCTTACGAACTCCAAGTTAATGCTGCTCGACAACGACCTCGACACAGCTGTCTTCAAATGAGCTCGACAACGACTTCTCTTACTCGATCTCGACACGGCTGTCTTCAACGAGCTCGACAACGACTTCGACATCGCATCGCCCTCAATCGACCTCGACACGTACACTTCTCGGTCGACCTCGACACGCGTCACGATTCTCGATCCGATTTCCGCTTCCACGTCCTCGGATTCGCTCTCCGTACACCTTGATTCGAAATCACTCGATCTCGAATCGACTTCCTAAAACAAACACAACTCAGTTCGATCTATGGGTTCTAATACACTTAGCTCTCATCCCAAACTTAACCACAACCCAGAAAATATAAAACTCAAGAACTTGAATATATTTTTCCTCTAACACAAAGTTAGGGTTTTCGATCAAAAGTTCATGAAAAAGGTTATTTGATGCTACAACAGATAGATCGACAACAACAACAACCAGAAGCAACAAACGAAAAGAAGAAATCGAAACAAACCAAAAATGAAGGGTTTCTGGGCACTGCCCATTTCAGAAATCAGAGAAAGAAATTTGTTTTTCAAGCTCAAATAATCGGTTAGAAAGATAGGTAATATCGTGAAGAAGAAAACCCATCAATTTGACATGATTTGGAAGCATAAAAACTAGCTAAAATGGAAGGAAGAAATAGCGCTAAACAGTAGCACGAAGGAAGAGAAAAATCTGTTTTTCATACCTCAATTGATGGTCGAGATGGTGAGATATAGGTCGAGAAGATGATGATGAACAAGATTGATGAAGAAAATTTGTGCAGAGTCTCGATGGAACTCAAGGTTTCGTCGATGGAAGTTCTGGAGAAAAACAAGGAACTCAGAGCAGAAGGAAGAAGAAAGAAAGAAGAAAAGAGAAATGAGTATCTGAGGGAAAACCGATCGTGAATACAGCTGGTGAGAGAAGGGGTATAATCGTAACTCCAGCTATAAGATGCCAATCCCATCAATCAATCTACCCGTCTAATCGTTCCTCTCATAATTACCCTCTACTCTGTCGGTCAACGATCTAGACACGCGACGAGAACGGCAAGCCGACAATATAATTATTACAAACAATATAATAATAGCGCTGAATAACGTTCGAAAGAATACGAGTTATCATCTCGACACGATGTCGACAAGGATGCTCGTGCAAGCGCACAAGGCTCTAACACGAGTTCGTGCACGCGGCCTCCTCAGTTCGGCATGCGACCTCCTCAGCTCGACACCCCACCTCCTCGGCTCGGCTTAGTGCACGCATCTCCTCGGCTCGGCAAATGAATGACCTCGACAAACGATCTTGGCACGGGATCTCGACACAAGGTCTTGGTCGGGATCTCGATACGTCGTCCTAATACGATGTCGATCTCGTCCTCAGGTGTTACAATCTCTCCCTCTAAAAAAATTTCGTCCTCGAAATTGCAAATAAGATTCTTACCTCGGAAAAGTTCAGTCTTGCAGTCTTCATCTTCTCCTCCAGCTCCTGTCGCATCTCCGCCTTCTTGATCCCACACAACTTTGACGAGTTGAATCTCTTTGTTCATAATCGTTTGGCTTTCCGATCAACGATCCTTCTTGGTGATGCTTCAAAAGATAAGTCGCCCTTGATTGAATCACATCCGGTTCGATGACATGAGAGGGTCGGAAACATACTTCCGCAATTGTGAGACGTGGAAGACGTCGTGGATGTTTGACAAGAATGGTGGCAAGGCAATCGATATGCCACCGACCAATACGACGAAGAATCCGTAAGGTCCAATAAATTTAGGGTAAGTTTCTTGGATTTGATCGCCGACCAACTCGAAGAGTGGGGGTGACTCTAAGAAATACATGTTCTCCTTCCTCGAACTCGAGTGGTCGACGTCGTTGGTCTGCATAACTCTTCTGTCGACTTTGAGATGTTCGCATCCGATCTCTGATCAAACGGATCTTCTCGGTAGTCTGCTGGATCATATCTGGTCCGACAACAGAACGCTCGCCGTCCTGGTACCAACAAAGAGGCGTCTGACATTTCCGTCCATACAGTGCTTCAAAAGGTGCCATTCCAATACTCGCATGGAAACTGTTATTGTAGGTGAACTCCACCAATGGTAAGACGTCGTCCCAACTTCCTCGGTGATCTAAGGTACACGCTCGCAACAAATCTTCAAGTGATTGGATCGTTCTCTCAGTCTGACCGTCAGTCTGAGGATGATATGCCGAGCTAAGCCTGAGCTCGGTTCCCATCGCTCCTTGCACTTCCCTCCAAAAATGAGACGTGAACTTCGGATCTCGGTCCGACACGATCGAAGAGGGTATTCCATGAAGTCGTACTATCTCCGCGATGTAGATCTCGGTCAGCTTTTCCACGTTGTATGTCGACCTCCTTTGGTAAGAAATGGCAGATTTGGTCAATCGGTCGACGATCACCCAAATCGAATCATTCTTCTTCTGCGTCTTGACAAACCTACAACGAAATCCATGGAAATACTATCCCATTTCCAAACTGGTACGTCTGCGATTATCAGCATTCCCGCAGTCGTTGGTGCTCCACCTTCGCTTTACGACACGTTAAACACGGCTACGACTTCGCCACTTGCTTCTTCATTCCGACCACCAAAATGCTTCTTCAAGTCTTGATACATCTTCGTAACTCCTGGATGAATACTAAGGTTGCTCTTATGCGCTTCGTCGAGAATCAACTTCCTCGGCTCGGATCGTTAGTGCACGCTCGGCCATTGCACCTCGAGATGTCGTTAGCTCAGGCGTGAAGTGCAATCGCCTTCACTTGCGCTATCAGAATCTTCTCTTGCGAAGCTCGTCATGAACTTCTTTGGTCTCGGATCTCGCCCAACAATCTGTTAGAAATGGTAAGCATACCAAATCTCGGCTTCCCGGTGAAACTCGACACTCAACTTCAAGTCTCGGAACTTCTCGAGCATCTCCAACTCCTTGATCATCATCGCCGAGGTTAAAAGCGCTCTTCCTACTCAACGCATCTGCTACCACGTTAGCCTTACCGGATGGTATTCCAACGTAAAGTCGTAGTCCTTGAGAAATTACGTCCATCTACGCCGACGCATGTTGAGCTCTTTACGGTCGAACAGTACTTCAAGCTCTTGTGATCGCTGAAAAGCGAAGAGTGCTCCCATAAAGGTAGTGTCTCCATATCTTCAACAAGAAAAACTCTGCGCCCGGCTCCAAGTCGTGAGTAGGGTAGTTCCTCTCGTGAATCTTAAGTCGTCTTGAAGCATACGCGACCACCTTCCGATGTTGCATCAAAGACGCATCCCAATCCCTGGTGTGACGCATCACAATACACCTCGAAAGGCTCTTCGGGTTGAGGCAAGATCAGCCGCAGCGTTGTCGTCAAAAGCTCCTTCGCCTTTGAAACCGGCTTCACACTCCTCGGTCCAGGCAAAGGTTGATCCTTCCTCGTCGATCGTGTAAGAGGCGCGACAATCTTCGAGAAACCTTCAATGAATCTTCGGTAATATCCTGCTAAGCCGACAAAACTCCTGATCTCAGAATCGCCTTCTACTGTTCCCACGCTAACACGACTTCAATCTTAGTTGGATCCACATTATCCCTTCTTTGGAAATCACGTGACCAAGAAAATTCACCTCTTCAAGCCAAAATTCACACTTCGACGGGTTGGCATAGAGTTGCTTATCTCGTAATATCTGCGATTGCTCGACATAAGTGTTCTTCGTGCTCTTCTCGGTTTCTCGAGTAGATCGATGTCGTCGATGAACACTACAACGAACTGATCCAAAAAGCGAATGGAAAATCCTGTTCATGTAGTCCATAAACACACGGTGGCGCGATTCGTCACTCCAAACGGCATCACCAAGTACTCGTAGTGACCGTATCTGGTCCTGAAAGCTGTTTTGGGAACATCTTCCTCCTTCACGCGAATCTGATGGTAGCCCGACTTCAAGTCTATCTTGGAAAAGATCGTCGTTCCACGAAGTTGATCCATCAAGTCGTCAATACGTGGTAACGGATAACGGTTCTTCACAGTAACCTTGTTGAGCTCGCGGTAGTCCACGCACAGCCTTGATCGTCCATCCTTTTTCTTAACCAACAACACCGGAGCTCCCCACGGTGACACGCTCGGTCGTATGAATTGCTTTGACTCCAAGTGTTCGATCCGGGACTTGACTCTTTCATCTCGGCAGAGACATCCTGTATGGCGCTTTGAAATCGGTCACATTCCTGGAATCGGTCGATGGAGAACTCGACCTCTCGTCTTGGTGGTAACCCTGGCACGTCTTCGGAAAAGCGTCCTCAAAGTCACACACCACCGAACATTCTTCACGTCGATCTGCCGGAAAACTTCCGAACTAGCGGATACATGTATTCCCTAGTTCCTTCTTTCAAAGAAACTCCAATACGTTCGGCGTAAAGATAATTGGAGACTCCAAGGTCTGGAAAAATTACGGTTTTACGGGCACGCAGTCCAAAGGACATGGTGGTGTGACAACCAATCCATCCCGAGAATGACATCTAAGCCCTTAAGAGGCAAACAAACCAAATTGACCACAAACTTTCTACTCGAATAACCACTACACAATTAAGACATGCGGTGTTTGTGACTAAGGTTTTAGCGGTGGGGTTGTAACTACTAATTTAAGCGGTAAAGCGATCCTGATCGAGTTCAAATGGTTCACACAATCGGAAGAAATAAAGGAATGGGTTGCACTGAATCAAAAGAAACGGATAAGGATTTACCCTCGATCTCACATTCACCTTGGATAAGATCTTCACTCGTTCTACTTCCTCGCCACTCATGCGAGAAAACTCGCCTTTAGCCACTTGACTTTCCGCTTTGGCCTTTGCGCCAAGCATCGTCGGTTGACTTTAGGTGTAGGACAATCCTTGGCAAAATGCCCTGGCTTCTTACGGTTGTAGCACACCCCTCGCCGAGTACGATTATTGGCGTAATGTCCCGTCTTTCCACAACGGAAACAAGTCACCTCGACATCGGGTCCTCCGCTTCTCGGTACTGGGTCATCGGACGATATTGTCCCTGTTGTCGTTCCACGAGGTCGGTCGTAAGGCTTCTTCTGCGGTTGTTTCCCTTTACGTGCAAATCTACGCCCGCACTCTGGGGTCTCACCGGTCGCCTACAACAGTCTTCTTCTTGTGGCTCCTCACTCCTTCTACCTCGACACACGATCTATCGGCTCTTGGAGGTTTCGGATCCTCAACGACACCATCGACTTCAATGTCGAATCTCAATCCCGTTGGAATCTCTCACTTAACCATCTCCGGTCAGCTCGATCCACGAAATGGACTGAAATACCTCGCCAACGACTCGAACTTGGCGCATACTCGGACACCGTCGAGTTGCCTTCTTCTGCAATTGAAGAAACTCTTGCTCCTTCTCGGCTCGTGCGATGTCTGGGAAGTACTTGTCCAAGAACCTTTCACGAAAAAGCTCCCAGGTCATCTCGCGACGTTCGCTATAAATGTTTGCTTCACTCCTCTCCACCAATACTCTGCGTCTCTAGCGGTAAGTAGGTGGCATAGTCGACCTTCACGTTGTCCAGGCAATGAAGTGCCTCAAAGATCTTCTCGATCTCTTGCATCCAAAGATCGACTTTATCTGGATTTGGCTCACCATAGAACTTCGGTGGATCATGCTTCTGAAGTCGGCCAATCCTCTCGCTTGACATTTCGTTACGCTCGTTCTTTGTTCTTTGCAAGTTCTCTGAGTTAACGCCGTCTGTTGAGCCATCGCGTTAAATGTTGAGTTCTGCGGTGATTGTTGAGCCATGGCTGCCGCCATCTCGGTCATAGCTTGAATTGCTCGTTCCATGTCGGACGTTCTCGGTTGCGGTATCAGATTCCTACGAGGTGGCATTAGATTCCACAAAGTTCAAAACCACATCGAATCTCGGAACAAGGATGTGTTAAAACACCTGCTTCAATTAAGAAACAGTTCAAACAATTTTTCAAGCAATAAGTGCTTCACTTAATCAAACAAAGAATCAACATAATACAACTAGGTACCCAACACACATAACCCGACACGGTGACCGGTCAAATCTCCTATGCACACGGCTCGGTCGAACCGAATCGCTCGATACCAACAATGTAACGACCGTTTCAGGACCGCTACCGAAGCTCAATATACCGAGCTCGAGTTCTGAAACTCAACACACCGAGCTCAACTAAACTGTATGAGATGTGTTTAAAAGCGAAACTCTTGTGCCTTTTAAAAATACGGTCTATATTTTTTTATAAAACCAACTCGTGCACATCGAGTAATTCTGACTTTTGAAACATGGTGCAACTAAGACACAAGACTTAAATTCTAATAAAACATACATGCATAACATACATATATATATCACTCGAAATAATAATATATACAAAATACAGAGTAGCAAATGTATAAAGAAAATACACCTAAGGTATGTCGACTTCAAAAGAGCAATCATACCTGGGGTATTTCCAGAACTCCCACGCAGGGGTGCTCCAAAAGTAAACCGCCATACCACCTCAGTAGCAATAAAACATACCCGGCCCAAACTGGTCACGACCTCGAACACAAAGAAAAACAAGTACAGTCATCAAAAGAAATACGTCGAACAAACATAATCAATCACGACAAGTACAGGTCGTCACTCGGGTCCTCGTCGAGCTCCTTCTCGGCATCATCTGCTGTCGAGTTCCCTGCGCCCTCGACATCGCCTGGGTAACCGTCATGGATTGAAGGTACCACGGGAAAGGGTCAACTTCTCAACAATTCAAGATAAGCTCGACATAAAGAAATAAGCAACACAATAATGTATCTCAATCACCACACGTGACTCGACCATCTCACTCTAGACTCGACTCGACTCTTATTCCGGAATATCGTCAGCAGGTCCATCCCCAACCGACGTAATAGGTAAGCGGCGAGTCCAACCCCAAACCGATACCATGCATTAATCAAGGTCCAACCCCAAACCGATAATGCGACGCCTAGCCAATCCACCATAAACAAAGGGGACCTAGCACCCTCGATTATCCTGGTCGGCTCAAAACGTCATACGACTCCCTAGCTCTCTCACTCGATGATTAGCTCGCCGCATGTCAAAGAGTAACACAACTTACTTGATCACATATCAAATAAAGAGAGCATGCTTAACATGAAGAAAACGCAATTCGACATTTAAGCAATAAAACATTCTGCATGAAGAAACGCAATTCAACAGCAATTCACAATTCACAACATTTCAAGCTCGACACCAATCAAGGAATCCATACATAAATATAACAATAAAAATAGAGTCTTAATAATGTCTAAGAGTTGCCCTTACGCTAGCATACTATGAAAGTATTAATGTGAAGCGCCCTTACGAACTCCAAGTTAATGCTGCTCGATAACGACCTCGACACAGCTGTCTTCAAATGAGCTCGACAACGACTTCTCTTACTCGATCTCGACACGGCTGTCTTCAACGAGCTCGACAACGACTTCGACCGCGTCACGAGTCCTCAATCGACCTCGACACGTACACTTCTCGGTCGACCTCGACACGTCTGATTCTCGATCCGATTTCCATTGCTTCCACGTCCTCGGATTCGCTCTCCGTACACCTTGATTCGAAATCACTCGATCTCGGGAATCAGACTTCCTAAAACAAACACAACTCAGTTCGATCTATGGGTTCTAATACACTTAGCTCTCATCCCAAACTTAACCACAACCCAGAAAATATAAAACTCAAGAACTTGAATATATTTTTCCTCTAACACAAAGTTAGGGTTTTCGATCAAAAGTTCATGAAAAAGGTTATCTGATGCTACAACAGATAGATCGACAACAACAACAACCAGAAGCAACAAACGAAAACAAGAAATCGAAACAAACCAAAAATGAAGGGTTTATGGGCACTGCCCATTTCAGAAATCAGAGAAAGAAATTTGTTTTTCAAGCTCAAATAATCGGTTAGAAAGATAGGTAATATCGTGAAGAAGAAAACCCATCAATTTGACATGATTTGGAAGCATAAAAACTAGCTAAAATGGAAGGAAGAAATAGCGCTAAACAGTAGCACGAAGGAAGAGAAAAATCTGTTTTTCATACCTCAATTGATGGTCGAGATGGTGAGATATAGGTCGAGAAGATGATGATGAACAAGATTGATGAAGAAAATTTGTGCAGAGTCTCGATGGAACTCAAGGTTTCGTCGATGGAAGTTCTGGAGAAAAACAAGGAACTCAGAGCAGAAGGAAGAAGAAAGAAAGAAGAAAAGAGAAATGAGTATCTGAGGGAAAACCGATCGTGAATACAGCTGGTGAGAGAAGGGGTATAATCGTAACTCCAGCTATAAGATGCCAATCCCATCAATCAATCTACCCGTCTAATCGTTCCTCTCATAATTACCCTCTACTCTGTCGGTCAACGATCTAGACACGCGACGAGAACGGCAAGCCGACAATATAATTATTACAAACAATATAATAATAGCGCTGAATAACTTTCGAAAGAATACGAGTTATCATCTCGACACGATGTCGACAAGGATGCTCGTGCAAGCGCACAAGGCTCTAACACGAGTTCGTGCACGCGGCCTCCTCAGTTCGGCATGCGACCTCCTCAGCTCGACACCCGACCTCCTCAGCTCAGCAGCTAGTGCACGCAGTCTCCTCAGCTCGGCAAATGACCTCGACAAACGATCTTGGCACGGGATCTCGACACAAGGTCTTGGTCAGGATCTCGATACGTCGTCCTAATACGATGTCGATCTCGTCCTCAGGTGTTACATATGGCGCCGGTTTTTAGCTAAAAACCGCGGTCGTATTCTTTCTTAAAAAATTAATTTCCCTCCATATCTATTAATCTCTCACTCCCTCTTTTCATTCGCGCTGTCACCTCTCTCTCCCTCGCGAACCGTCAGCCATTTTCATTGCACCGTCCTCTCCCTCGCGTCATTCGTCTCCCTCTGCGCCGTCCCTCTCCTCTGCACCGTCGTCTCCCTCGCGCCGTTCGTCTCCCTCTGCGCCGTCCCTTTCCTCTGCACCAAAACAGATCTGTTTTCCTCTCACCTTTCTCAGTTTCGTCGAGATCGCATCAAGGGAGGAGAAAGAACCTCTTGCTTCGTGGTCTCTCTTCCACCGACGCTGCACCTTGCTTGGCCTGTCTCTCCTCCATTCTTTGCTTCTTCCTTCGTCACGGGTCTCGGTAGTGAAGCGATCACTCCTCGCCTTTCCGCCGTGAGGTCGCGACACTCACTTCTTCTTGCGGATTCGCATCGAATCCACGACTTATTGCTTTTGTTTAAATCACCGCTGAATCGTTCTCACCGATTTTTCCATCATGGGGTTGTTCTTCTGGCGATAAGGTATGTGGGTTTTCCTATAATCTCTGCTTTTGCTTTTCTTTGCTTGGTTGGTTACGATCTTCTTTTGAAAAGCTTTTTGGGTTTGGCTTGGTGGGTTGTGGGGTTACGTTGATGATGGGTTTGGTTTTGGGGTGAGTTTTGTTAATTAAGTTTCGTAATGATGAACAATTAATTGATGTGGATGAGTTTGTGAATAGCACACTATATACAAACATGTCAATATTAGTTAAATATCTAAGCATTTTAAAGTGTGTGTATATTATTTCGTAACACGATTATGGATCGTAGTTGGATGCAAAAACATCGTTTAGGTGATGAGTATAAGAGCGGGGTCGAAGAGTTCTTACAATTTTCCCAAGCAAATTTTCCCAATCAAACAACTTTCTATTGTCCTTGTGTTAAGTGTTTGAATGGACCAAAACTAAATGTTGAGGAGATATGGAATCATCTTCGTACTTTTGGGATTTGGCAAAGATATACAACATGGACCTGGCATGATGAAGTGTTAAACAAGCCAAGTGTGTCCACAAGAGAGGAAGTTGATGTAGATATGGACGATCGACTAGAGGACATGATTCGTGATATTGGACGCAGTCTTTTCAATGGGCACATGTGTATGAAACTCTATGTAGCGACAAGGAAGAACCTCTGTATCCGGATCGCAAAAATTTCACACGGTTGTCGGTGTCTTTGAAATTGTTCAATCTGAAGGCGATAAATGGGTGGGTGACAAGAGCTTTCTTGAATTGCTTAAAGCTGTTGAATGACATGCTTAGATAGAGAACACATTGCCGAAAAGTAATTATGAAGCGAAGAAGATATTATGTCCGATGGGTGTGGAGTATAAGAAAATACACGCATGCTGAAGGATTGCATATTGTCTTGGAAAGAGCATGAAGACAAAGAAGAGTGTCCCAGTGTAATACACCACGCTACAAAAAGAAGGACAGTGATGATAGTTGTGATGATGTGAGCAAAAAAGGTCCTCCTGAAGGTGTTATGGTATCTTCCAATTATTCCAAGGTTTAAGCGATCGTCGCCAATATAAATGATGCAAAGAACCTTAGATGGCATGCAGATGATAGGAAATGTGATGGAAAGCTTCGCCATCCGCCGATTCTTTGCAATGGAAGAGAGTTGATTCATTGTTTAGGAGTTCGGCAATGAGCCAAGAAACCTTAGGCTTGGACTTGCTACAGATGGAATGAATCCATATGGTAACTTAAGTAGCATCCATAGTTCATGGCCTGTTTTCTTAGTAATTTACAACCTGTCTCCTTGGTTGTGCATGAAGCGCAAGTACGTTATGCTATCTATGATGATTTCCGATCCAAAACAACCGGGAAATGACATAGATGTTTATCTAAAACCCTTGATTGATGACTTGAGAATATTGTGGGCAGAGGCATTGATGTCTTTGATAGGTTTTCAGGTGAAGATTTCAAGTTGCGTGCCATGTTGTTTTGCACCATCAACGACTTTCCAGCATATGGGAACTTGTCCGGGTATAGTGTTAAGGGGCATAAAGCATGCCCTATTTGTGAAGATGGCACATGTTTCTTTCAACTGAAAAATGGGAGGAAGACTTGTTACCTTGGGCATAGAAGATTTTTGAGACGTGATCACCCGTATCGCAGGTTGAAAAAGGCTTTTAATGGATGTCAAGAGAACGAAATTGCTCCAAAAGCTTTAACCGGAGAAGAAGTTTATCAACGGGTGAACTCCATCAAGGTTAAATGCGGGGAAAAACAAGAGAAAAAAACATTCTTATGTGAAAAACATATGGAAGAAAAGGTCAGTGTTCTTTGATCTTCCATACTGGTCAAGTCTTGATGTAAGACACTGTATTGATGTGATGCATGTGGAGAAAAATGTGTGTGATAGTGTAATCAGTACGCTTCTCAATATTCAGGGCAAGACAAAGGATGGAGTGAATGCTCGTCTAGACCTTGTTGCCATGGGTATAAGAGAGGAGTTAGCTCCTCACCAAGAGGTAACAAGACATATTTGCCACCACTTGTCATACATTATCAAAGGAAGAGAAAAAAAGGTTTTATGCAGTGTCTACGTGGTGTGAAAGTGCCACAGGTTACTCTTCAAATATAAAGAGTCTTGTATCAATGATGATCTCAAATTAGTTGGCTTAAAATCTCATGGTATCACGTCTTGATGCAACAATTACTACCAGTGGCTATTCGTGGCATCTTGCCAAAAAATGTTCGACATGTCATAATTAGATTGTGTTTATTTTTCAATGCAGTATGTAGCAAAGCTATTGACCCTCAGAAATTGGACGAGTTGGAAAAGGAGGCTGCTATCGTTTTGTGTCAGTTGGAGATGTTCTTTCCTCAGTCATTTTTTGACATCATGGTTCATTTAATTGTTCATGTAGTCAGAGAGATTAGAGTATGTGGCCCGGTTTATTTAAGGTGGATGTACCCTATTGAGCGATACATGAAAATATTGAAAGGGTATGTGAAGAATCTATATCATCCCGAAGCATCTATTGTTGAGAAGGTACGTAACAGAAGAAGCCATTGAGTTTTGTTCAGATTATTTGTCAGAAGCGGCACCTGTAGGGCTTCCCAAGTCTCGTCATGAGGGAAGATGTGAAGGTAAGGGCACACTAGGTCTAAAAACTAAGAGCATGGGTCGAGCGGAAGTGTTGCAAGCACATTCGTATATATTGAATAATATTGATGAAGTTGAACCTTACTTGTCTGCTCACAAAAATCATGTCAAGGCCAAAAATCCTCGAATGAATGAAAATTAGGTGTTGAAGGAGCATAACAAGACATTCATACCTTGGTTTAAAGAACAGGTTTTGAGTGATGATACTGCTTCTGAGACATTAACATGGCTAGCACATGATCCTAAATTTAATGTCTTGACGTGGAGAGGATACGATATCAACAAATTTTCTTTTTATACAAAGTCACAGGATGACAAGAGCACCGTACAAAACAGTGGGGTTATGGTTATGCCTTCTTCTATGCATTTCTCTAGTTCAAAGGATAAAAACCCCGTTCTGGCATCCATAGCCTACTTTGGGGTCATTGAAGAGATTTGGGAGATCGATTATAATAAATTCAAAGTGCCTGTTTTTAAATGTAAGTGGGTTAACAGTAACGGTGGTGTACAAACCGATGAATTAGGTTTTACAATGGTGGATCTTGATAAGGTAGGTTATAAGGATGAGCCTTTCATCATGGCAATTCGTGCAAAACAAGTGTTTTATGTCAAGGATCCTTCTAACAAAAGGTGGTCTGTGGTTCTCCAAAGAAGAAGTATGCATGAGAGTGATGAAAATCAAGATTCAACACTAGATATCAATGACACCCCTTCTTTCTCAACACAAAGACCCATCTTCGATGATGAAAATGAAGTAGACGATGTATATGCCACTCGTGATGATCATCAAGAAGGGATATTGGAGGACATTCAAACTTAACTGCCAAAGAATTTTATAGGTGACTACATGTTTGTTAGATTATCCACAATTAATATCTGTTAGATTATCCGTTATAATTATATATATTGATAACAGACATCAGATCATGCAGGACCTTAGTCAAATGTTTGAAGCTAAGTTTGAAGCTTACAAATCCCAGTTCAAGTCAGATGTGGAAGCCCAACTAACTCAGAATATAGTGCCTTCTCCTAAAGCCACTGCGCATGTCAGCACCAAGGATAGTTGTTCGCCAGAAAATGAGGAGGATCCTAACGATGACATTTTAAGACGCATTGGTCACATGGCTTTTGATCTTCCCAATGGACAAGTTGGGATTACCTTAGAGCATGATGATCTTCCAATTTTTTACATTTTCGCGAAGGACTTAACGGACCTGTCGCTCGGTGATGACTTCTGGCTTGCCAATCAACACTTGCAATTATGGTCCTCGTAAGTATTAATTAACATATTTGTATATTTTTAACTCCTTTGTATCAATTATATATAATTAACATTATTTTGTTTCTTCTCCTAGGTATTTGCATCGTTTATGTATTCGTAACAACATCGCTGATGTATATGGATTCTTGGATCCAACGTTGATGGTTGTCAAGCCCAACCCAAAACAGCCTAATGACTGCTCAAGCTTACATCTTGGATAAGCTAATTCAAGCAGACAAAGATGTTTTCTTAGGACCGCACATGCACAAGTGAGTACACTTTTATTCATAGCATACGCTTTTCTTTATGTGTTTCTAATATACATTTATTGTTGTTACCTAGCAATCATTGGCGATTGATTGTCATTTGTCCTAAACATAATCTCATTGTCCGGATATGCTCACTTCATCAAAAGCCAAGCCTACAAATTAAGCGTGTCCTTAAGGGTGAAACTTTTAATTTAGTTGTCATACTTGTGATGTCATATATGTATTTATCTTATATATATAACTTATATTATTTTATCGAGCTATGGTGGATTATAATAGTAAAAAGGTCCAGGACAAGAAAAGAAGCCTAATTGGAACATACTCATGGTAAGTAGGTTGTCTTTATATGATATTTACGTATTAAAAGGCGTATTAGTTATGTGTATACATAATTTGTAGTAATTTATATTGTCATTTGTAGGGGCCTCACCAAGACAACTCATGGGCGTGTGGCTACTATGTCATGAAGACCATGTTGTCCATTGTCACAATGAGGATTACATCTGGATGGGATTTGGTAATAAAACATTTCTTAACTTGTTAATTGATCTTTTTTATACCTTACAATATTTGAAGTTAGTTAATTAGATCTTTTTTGAATTGAACTTGTAGTTATTCGATGGTTGTAACCCATACAGTCCTGAAGAAATTGTTGAGATTCGAAAAACTTGGGCACGCTTTTTTGTGACTAAGATTGAGGAGCAAAATCTAAACCCAGAACCACCAAGACGCCGAACAAGAAAAGCAATATAAAAAAAATGACATGGTGCGATAAAATTTGAATGAATTGTTTTTGTACTATTGCTTATGTTAGATAATTGTTTTGCCTTTAATTGCTTTTCATAGTTTACATCCTTCAATGCCTTTGTGGATAAATGTATCATGTGTTATGCCTTTGTGGATCAATGCCTTTATTTGTTTTGGAAGTTATGTTTTGTGAATTCTGTTTGTGAATATTGTATATATCCTGTATGGATAAATCTTTTGACCAATTATGTTTGTGAATTCTGTGTGGATATTGTTTATATCCTGGTACCGGGAAATTTAAAAAAATTTATAAAAAAAAAAATTATACCTACGGCGCCGGTTTTGTTATAAAACCGCGGTCAAAAGTGACTCTGGCGTCGGTTTTCACTAAAAACCGCGGTTATAACTTTTTTTCTTCATATTTTCAAAGTGACATACTGGCCGGTTTTGTTAAAAACCGGTTAAAAGTGACCTTCGGCGCGGTTTTCCGCAAAACCGCGGTTAAAAGCTGTTTTTCGTTTTCAAATTTTCAAAGTGACATACTGGCGCGGTTTTGTTATAAAACGCGGTCAAAAGTGACCTCTGGCGTCGGTTTTCACTAAAAACCACGATTATAACTTTTTTTCATATTTTCAAAGTGACATACGGTGCGCTTTGTTAAAAACAATGGTTAAAAGTGACCTCACGGCGCCGGTTTTCCAGAAACCGCGGTTAAAACTGTTTTTCGTTTTCAAATTTTCAAAGTGACATACGGCGCCGGTTTTGTTATAAAACCGCGGTCAAAAGTGACCTACGGCGTCGGTTTTCACTAAAAAACCGCGGTTATAAGTATTTTTTCCGTTTTTTCAATTTTTTTGGTCCTTTTACGTCAGGATTTAACGCTGTTTTTGTTAAAAACCGCGATTAAAAACTTACTTATAACCGCGGTTTAAAAACCGGCGTTACATGTTTACACTTATAACGTCGGAAGCATTGACGCCGGATTGAAAACCGGCGTTAAAAGTCTAAAAAAATCGCGATTAAAGGTAGTTTTTGCACTAGTGGGTATTTCATTTGCATTGTCTTTGTTGAAGACAAGGGTGTGATACTACAAATTTCAAGTCAAAGATCTACAATTACTATTATTGCTCATAAGCATAATAGTAATATAGAACTTTTACTTGCTTGGAGAAGATCACCAACATTAACCACAAGAGCCTCAGGTGATAAAGAACCTGGAGGCCACCAATATGGTCTTGGAGAAGCACTGTGAGAAAACAACTATCGGAATGTTTGGTGGTTCCCATTGTTAGTTCCGGTTCAGGGCAGACAGGATAGTAATGGCAAAGTGACAGAAGTCCCTCAGCACAACCCATGTCTTTTAATGGTTCAAATGCAAGGGTTCTATTATTGTCTATCCCACTGACATGACAATTAATAACTAACATGATATAGGGCCCATTTGGATAAATAACTTATTTAAACGCGTATGCCATAAGAGCTTATCGTATTAGAGTTTATGTCATAAGCGCTTAAATTCAATAAGCTATTTAAGTTTTGATATATATACTGAAAAGCAATTAAACAAAATTGAAATGTTTTAATGCATCATTACATAAGCACTTATATAGTATTATAGTTATTGAAAAAAAAAATTAAGAATAGAATCATAATTGAATACAAACTAAAAATTTATAAAAATAAATAAAAATGATGTCATGATTAAAATTAATTTACTTTCAATATTCAATTGTTTTTAATTTGTAAAAAAATTAATAAAGAAACACTGATTAAAAAATAAAATAAAGTGTTAAGATTTTAACCATATAAATTTTTTATAGGCTTAAATATGTTTTTGGTCCCTCAAATTATAGCAAAGTTCGGTTTTGGTCCCCAAAAATAAATCGTAGTTTTTTAGTCTCCCGTATTTGAAAATAGTTTTTTCGTTCGTATATTAACTCTGTTTCCAGCATTGCTTATGTGTCACTTGTATTAAATAAGTTTTTGGTCCCTAAAATTATAAAAAAGTTCGGTTTTAGTCCCTCACATAAGCAATTCTGGAAACGAAGTTAATACAGGGACGAACGGAAAAAAAAATTTCAAATATGGGGGACTAAAAAGCTACAATTTATTTTTGGGGACCAAAACCAAACTTTGCTATAATTTGAGGGACTAAAAACATATTTAAACATTTCTTATAATTAAAGCCATTATACAATAATAATACAATGCTCCTACATGGAAATATTTCTATGACATGGTATTTAAATATTGCTCAGAAAGGAAAATTCAAATGAGTTAAACTACAGTGACGTAAAGTGATTAAAGAAAAAATAATGCGTACATTTAAACGAAAAAAATAATAATGTGTTTTAAACTAAAAAATAAATAAATTCATTTATTCTGGTAATCACATTTAAACGAAATCACATAATGCGTTAAGGTTTGCGAAACATTTGAACTATCCAACAGTAATAGAAAAAGTAGAAAAAATGTTGAGCACATAAAACAAAGACAAGCATTCAAAACTAATCTCCACCTGAGCCGCAACACACTTTTTAGGATATAAAAAACACATATTTCATTGTTACCAAAATATATATATATATATTTCATGATTCTACAGACTTGAGTCAACTTCGGGACTAATCTCAACCTCGGCGGTTCAATGTAAACAAAGTCCAAACAGCCAAACCCAGTAA
The DNA here is from genome assembly GCA_037113605.1 of Calophaca sinica. Lineage (NCBI taxonomy): Eukaryota > Viridiplantae > Streptophyta > Magnoliopsida > Fabales > Fabaceae > Calophaca > Calophaca sinica. The sequence goes on from CM073737.1 coordinate 18,286,345, forward strand.
CAATGCGACAAGCCTATGCATATGCTATACCTTGAAGACAAATATGAACCATTAGATGCATATCCAACAGCTCTCCCATCGTATGGAAGTGGTTACTAGGGCAATTACCTCTTGAATGACCATTCTCGCCAAAGACTCTCACTGAAGTCGGTATAAATATAGTTCAGAGGCAAAAGACACCTCAATTTATCATTGGTTTGAGCGTGAGAGTGTTTTAAAGATACACACCACCTTTGTGTGCCAACTTACGCCATTGTGTTCGTCTCCCAGCATTCTAGCGTTGCAGAGCTCTAGATCCTCTCATGAAATCTTGATTACAAATATTGATCTTCTGAAGGTTCTTAACTGAACACAGTGCTTTAAAACTCGGACCGGTCATCAACTCAATCGAGGTACTAGGTCAGTGGGTCAATGGTTGAACCAGAGAGTCACTATTTGAACCGCGCGACTCGATGTCTATTAAATTTATAAATATATTTTGGCTGAAGACCCTTTTTAGTCCTTGGCAATTTTTCAAATCCCAATTTGGTCCCTGAGAATTTGAAAGTCCTCCAGAAGTCCCTGACAATTTAAAACAGGGACACGTTAGTCCCTCTGTTAAGATTCTGTCTTGCTTGGTCCGTTAGGACGCTGATGTGTCACTAACGGAGCTTACGTGTCCGTGAATTCAGTCCAGCGTGCTACCATGTAAGATTTAAAGAAATTGAAAGACCCATTTTAGTCCCTAGATTAGAGAAAGACAGAAACAGCCAAATTAAAACCAACAATGACACAACACCCAAACACATCTCTTTTTTTTCCCTTTTTTCTCCACCGTGGAAAAACCCTAATGGAGGGGAAGGGCCATGGGATTCTTCGCTTGAAGCTGACCATCGTTCGTCTATCGCCGTGCCGCTGCCACCACCAAGTTTCTTCCACCACCGTTTCAGTTCTCAAAAGGTTAGTTTCATTTCTTTCGTCCCTTTCCCTTTTCTGTTAGATTCTTTCGTTTCTTCTTCCTTTTTTCTGTTGGATTCTGCTCGTTTCTTCCGTTTCCACTGACCCTGTTTTATAGTCCCAAGTTAGATGTTGGAGGTTGTGTTGTTCCCCACATTCATTTCCACTGTCCCTGTTTTGTGCGTTGTGGTCCCTGTTTTGTGCCCTTTTTTCGTTTAAAGAGTTTTTGATGGTCTCGAAATTGGAAAAATATTAATGTTGTTGTCCCCAATTTGTATGGAATGTTGCTTCTCATGTCCCCATTTCTGTTATTTTTTACATTATTGATTTGTGTTCTGTCCCCGTGAGTAACATTGTGTGGTCGTATGTGCTTTGTGTTGCTTTTTTAGTCCTTAAGAACACTGATTTGAGACAAAATTATCCCTTATTTTTTGTTGTTTGTTTTTCAGATGGCTACAACATATATTACCTTCTTCTATCATATTGGAGGTAAATTTGTATGAGACAATAAGGGGGTCCTCAGTTATGTAAATGGTAGAATAGACAATGTGCCTCCTATTGATGTTGACCTAGTCACCTATTTTGATCTATTTGAGGCGGTTAAGGGATTCGGGTATCATCACATCAGTAATATAAATTGGATGCATCCGGGAGTGGGTGGCAATTATGACAGAGGTATCATACCAATTAGGTGTGATGAAGACATCAATCTTATGTGCGAGGCTGCTATGAAGGAGGGTAACAATGAAATGCATCTATATGTTGTACACCCAGTGTTAGATGTTGGAGATGTTGAGTTTGTGATAAAGAGGTGGAGGATTGCATAGCTAAAGAGGTTGTGAATGTTGAAGAGGTTGTGGATGTTGAAGATGATGAAGATGTTGAAGGTGATAAAGAGGTTGTAAATGATGAAGGTGTTGAAGGTGATAAAGAGGTTGAAGATGTTGAAGGTGATACCTCTGAGGATTCCTTATACAAGCCTTCTCTATATTCTGAGAGTGACACTGAAGAATTGATCACTAAAACAAAGAAGTGTACCCCTAAAAAGAAAGGACTTGGGAAGAAGAAAGCTGCCAATGATTCATTAAGTGAAGACAGTGACAAAGCATCATTTGAGATTAATGGGTATGATTCTAATTATGAGAAAATGAGAACTCCTGAATCTTCAGATGATGAGGGTGTATCGAAGCCTATGTTTCCCATGTTTAACACTTATTCTGAGTTTGGCCAAGTTAGCTTACAAGTTGGGATGGAGTTTGATAACTTGGAGATTTTTAAAATGGCTGTTAAAGATTATAATATTGCACTTGGCAGGGAGATTAAGTGGGTGAAGCATGATAGGATTCGGGCTAGGGCTACTTGTAAGGTTGATGAATGTCCATTTGTTGCATTATGTTCATGGAATAGCAAGGACAATACCTATCAAATAAAGACACTTGACCTAGACCACAATTGATGTAGAGTCTTTTGTAACAAGACTGCTGATGGGGGGTGGCTGGCTAGCAAGTTGAAGCAACACCTCAATACACAACTTGGACTTAAAAGAGGTGATGCACTTGAGCTTATGAAGACTGATTTTTCTGTCCATATCAACAACAAAAAGCTGGCAAGGGCACTAAAAAAGGCAAGGATTGTAGTGGAAGGTTCTGAAAAAGAACAATATGGTATGAGTTGGGACTACTTGACAGAGTTGTTGAGAAGCAATCCAGGGTCAACGTCAAAGATGAATGTCATACCACGTCCAGAGTTGCCACTATTATTTCAACGTCTCTACATTTTCTTGGATGCCTGCAAGAAGGGATTTAAGGCTGGATGTAGGCCTTTTATACACCTTGATAGTTGTTTTTTGAAATCTTATTATGGGGGACAGCTCCTGTCAGCAGTACGTCAAGATGCCAATGACCAATTTTATGTTATTGCTTATGCTGTGGTTGACTCGAAAACCAAGGAGAATTGGAAATGGTTTCTGACACTACTACAAGAGGACATAGGAGACCATGTGATCTATGGGTGGAACTTTATGTCAGACCAGCAGAAGGTATACTTTGTTTCTGTCTGCTACATGCTTTGATACCATAGTGTATATTTGTTTGACACTGTGACTTATATTTGTTTGACACTGCTGCATGCTTTGATACGTGGTGCATGTGTTATGCTGCATGCTAATAGGGACTAATATGGGTTATTTAAAATTTGTCAGGGACTTATTAGGATACCTTAATCATTTCGTAGGGACTTAATTGGGTTTAGGTATAATTGTTGTTAATGACTAACTTGTGTGTGACCAACTTGTGTGGACAGGGGTTGATACCTGTATTGAAGGAGGTCATGCCATTAGCACCTCACAGAAATTGTGTTATGCATATTTGGAAAAAATTTATCAAGAAGTTCAAAGATAACGAGTTGCGTGGTATGACTTGGGAGTATGCAAGATGCACAACTGAACCAACGTTTAAGGCCAAGATGGAAAAGCTTAGGAAAATGAATGAAAGGGCATGGAATCACCTCAATAATATTGACACTAAATCATGGGTCAAGGCATACTTCAGTCCTTGGCATAAGTTGACTAATATCACTAACAATATGGTTGAAACCTTTAATAGCAAGATTATTGATTACAGAGAGAAGCCCATTTTGACAATGTTAGAGGAATTGAGGTGTTATTGCATGAGAAAGATGGCTGGCCATAAAAGGGTTTTAGGCTTGGTTAAGGGAAAACTACCACCTGTGCAACAAAAAAAGCTTGACAAAATCAAGTTGGCGAGTAATGTCTGGACACCTACATGGACAACTGACATAAATTATCATATATATGAGGTGAAAAGATGCAACACAAGGTTAGGGGTCAACTGTCACTACATATTTGCACATGCCAGGTATGGCAAATGACTGGCATGCCTTGTGCCCATGCCGTTGCAGCTATAGCAGCTAGGAAAGAAGAGGATTATGTGCATCAATGGTTGACAATAGAAGCTTTGAATGCAACCTACGATCACTACATTCATCATGTGAATAGCCAACAATATTGGCATTTAACTGACCACCCCAGGCCAGAGCCCCCATCACTCAAAAGGCCTATTAGCATGCCAAAAAAGTGCCTATTAGCATGCCAAAAAAGCATAGGAGAAAGGATCCTATATCAGAAGAAGTTGTAGGTAGCCTACACAAGGTTAAGAAGAGGTATGAGGTAACATGCAACAAGTGTGGTGACACTGGCCATTATGAAAAAACATGCAAAGGACCTACTCAACACTGATATAAACCAAGGAAACCAAGGGATAGAAAAGCCACCACTGAAGCCAATAAAGCCAAAGCCAAAGCCACCACTGAAGGAGGGAGTTCTACACAGGTATAAAATTTGTTACTAATGTGTGTTGTGTAACTATTGCATGCTAATAAGGACTAATATGGGTTATTTAAAATTTGTCAGGGACTTATTAGGGTACCATGATCATTTGTCAGGGACTTAATTGGGTATAAATATGTGGTGTTGACTTGGCTTGTAATGTATTAACTTGTTAATTTTCAGGAATTTCAAGGGTTGGATACCCCAAATTCACCACCAAAGCCACCTGCTGTTAGGCCACCTCCAATGAGACCACGTACTCCTATGTCACATCATTCAACTCCTCCTCCTTTCACCCCAAGTCCTACTTCAGCAGTGGGTATGCAATCAATACGACCACCAGCACCTCCAGTTAGGCCTTTCATTCCTCCAAGAGCTGCACACAATGGAGTAAACAGTGGGACTACATGTATGCAATTTCAGGTCATGCCAACTCCTGGGTTCAGGCCACCACCACCGCCGCCGCCACCACATGCATAAGTAGTTGATGTAGTTGGAACACTTTTTTGTATTTGGATCCTGAAGTAACCGATGTGGTTGGGTCACTTTTTTTGTATTTCGAACCTAATGTAATTGATGTGGTCGGATCCCTCTTTTTGTATTTGGAACCTAAAGCAGTACCTAAAGTAGCTAACTATTTGGATCCCTTTTTGGTATAATTACAATGATGCAATTGGAGACTTTTGTGTATCTGTATTTGGTACTTTTAATGTATTTATGATTCTGGATCCCTTTAATGGTGTTTCTTGGATCCCTTAATGCACAGGTTATGAAAATGGTGCAAATGTGTTATGTTTCTGCCTCTTGCTCGTTTTATCGTTTTATATATGTTAGGGACTAATATAGGTATTTTAACATTTGTCAGGGACTTATTAGGGTACTTAAATGGTTTTTTTTTTTTTTACTAATGTGGGTGCAACAAGAGAGGGGGATTAAAATATGTATTTTAACATTTGTCAGGGACTTATTAGGGTACTTAAATAGGTCTTTTTTGACTAATAGGGGTGCAACAAGAGAAAGGGACTAAAATGAGTTTTTTTGCAAAAAATTGAAAAGTGACAAAGGGACCAAAATAGGTCCTTTTAAATGTTCACATCATAGTTGGCAACACAGTTACCCGCTGGACTGAATTAACGGACACGTAAGCTCCGTTAGTGACACATCAGCGTCTTAACGAACCAACCAAGACTGAATCTTAACTGAGGGACTAATGTGTCCTTGTTTTAAATTATCAGGGACTTATGGTAGACTTTTAAAATCTCAGGGACCAAAATGGGTTCCGGAATTTTTCTCAGGGACCAATAAGGGTATTTTCCCATATATTTTATATGAACGTATAAAAATAATATTTGTACAACTTTACACAAGGTGGTCATGTGGTGTAGTGGTCACCAAGTCGTTAAGGTGGGTTTGAACCCAGGAAATGTAACTTTTGAATTATTTTTTACAAGATTTATGTGATTTTCAACAAAAAAAAAAAAACAAAAACTGCTCGATTTGTATCGGTTCACAGCAGTTCGAGAGCATGGTCAATCAGATACTTAACTCGAACCGGTCATACCACCCGTTCTTGATTGGACCGGTCCGAGCCGGTTTTAAAAACTGTGACAGAACACCATTGAATTTCACAAAATAAAACATTTTTTTTTCATTTTATTAAAATCTATACATCCAAAAATAAATTTCGGTATTTATTTTGGAGATGTGAGTGACTAGGGTCTAGAGATGTCAATTTCCACCCATATGTGGAGATCCCTATGGGGACCGCCTTGTTTGGAGCCCGTGGGTAGGGCAGGGATTTTTTTCCCCGCTAGGATAGGGACAGGAAGAAAATCCCCTTGAATTATTGCGAGGACAAGGTCGGGATCATACTTCCTACCTTGCGAGGTTCCCGACCCAATATATATATATGATGTGTGTGTATCACAAATATAATTTAGTGATTTTAAATTTATCATATATTAAATAATATATTGGTTCTATTTTCATATACTAAATGATAAATGTTGAAAATAATACAATTTTCTTAATAAACTATGTTACTTATTTGTTAGTTTTATGTCTATGGGATCTCACGGGAATCCGTGGTGTTCCGGGGGAATGGCGACTGGGAAGAAAACTCCTCATCCCCTGCTCCCACCCTTGGGATGCCTCGTGTGAATTAAACATGAACGTTTACTATTAATGCAAAAAAAAATTAATATAATTAAAGTAGCTAACAAAGTGTAATTAAAGTTGTTCACAGGATGACCGATACGCGTCAGGACAAAGCTGAGCGCGACATCACTATCAAGTCAACTGGTATCTCTCTCTACTATGAGATGAGTGATGGGGAATTGAAGAATTTCATGGGAGCACGTGAAGGGAATGAGTACCTTATAAACCTCTTTGACTCACTTGGGCATGTAGATTTCTCATCTAAGTCCCCGTCGCGCCTCGCATCACTGATGGAGCACTTTTGGTGGTGGATTGTGTTGAGGGAGTTTGTGTACAAACTGAAACTGTGTTATGATAAGAACTTGGAGAAAGGATTAAGCCTGTTTTAACAGTTAACAAGATGGATAGGTGCTTTCTTGAGCTCCACCTTGATGCAGAAGATGCTCTACTTGGTGATGTTCAGGTTTATCCCGAAAAGGGAACAGTCGCTTTATCTGCTGATTTGCTGGGCTTTTACCCTCACCAGTTTTGCCAAAAGGTATGGTTCCATGTTTGGAGTTGATGAGGAGAAGATGATGAATAGGCTTTGGGGTGAGAATTACTTTGACTCTGTTACCAAAAAATGGACTAACAAACACAATGGGATGCCTACTCGCAAGCGCGGATTCGTTCAGTTTTGTTACGAACCAATCATGCAGATCATTGAGCTTTGTATGAGTGACCAGAAAGATAAGTTGTGGCCAATGTTGTAAAAGCTTGGTTTGAACTTGATGTCAGAGGAGAAGGAATTGACAGGGAAGGCTTTGATGAAGCGTGTTATGCAGAGCTGGCTACCTGCCAGTAATGCTCTTTTGGAGATGATGATATTTCATCTTCCCTCTCCTGTCAAGGCGCAAAATTATCGCGTTGAGAATTTGTATGAGGGTCCCCTTGATGATCCTTATGCTTTTGCTATCAGAAATTGTGATCTTGAAAGACCTCTAATGCTTTATGTCTCAAAGATGATTCCTGCCTCTGATAAGGGTAGGTTTTATGCTTTTGGTCATGTTCTCCAGTAAGGTTTTAACTGGTATGAAGGTGAGAATTATGGGACCGAGTTATGTCCCCTGGGGAGAAGAAAGACCTGTATGTGAAGAATGTTCAAAGAACAGTCATGTGGATGGGAAAGAAGCAAGAAACTGTTGCGGATGTCCCTTGTGGAAATACAATTGCTATGGTGGGTTTGGATCAGTATATTACCAAGAATGCTACTTTAACAAATGAGAAAGAAGTCGATGCGCACCCTATCCGAGCTATGAAATTTTCCGTGTCACCTGTGGTAGGTGTAGTTTTTACATGCAAAGTTGCCTCAGATCTTCCTAAGCTTGTTGAAGGCCTTAAAAGGCTGGCAAAGTCAGATCCAATAGTGGTGTGTACAATTTCAGAGACCGGAGAACATATCATAGCTGCTGCTGGTGAGCTACATCTTAAAATCTGCTTGAAGGACTTACATGATGATTTCATGAATGGATCTGAGATTTCAAAATCTGATCCTATCGTCTGTTTCCGCGAGACAGTGCTTGAGAAGTCTAGCCATACTGTGATGAGCAAGTCACCTAACAAACACAACCGTTTATACATGGAAGCAAAACCAATGGAGGGAGGACTTGCAGAGGCCATTGATGATGGAAAGATTGGACCAAAGGATGACCCCAAAAACCGTTCTAAAATATTGTCTGAAGAGTTTGGTCGGGACAAGGAACTTGCCAAGAAAATTTGGTGTTTCGGTCCTGAGACAACTAGACCAAACATGGTGGTAGATACATGTAAGGGTGTGCAGTGTATGAATGAAATCAAGGACTCAGTTGTTGCAGGGTTTCAGATAGTATCAAAAGAAGGTCCAATGGCTGATGAGAACATAAGAGGGGTGTGTTTTGAGAATTGTGATGTTGTTCTTCATGCTGACGCAATTTATAGAGGAGGTGGACAGATAATTCCAATTGCTAGAAGAGGGTTCTATGCTACAATGCAGACAACAAAGGCAAGACCTCTAGAGCCTGTTTATCTGGTGGAAATACAGGCACCTGAACAGGCTCTTGGTGGTATATACAGTGTTCTTAATCAGAAAAGAGGGCATGTGTTTGAGGAAATCCAGAGGCATAGTAACCCATTTTATAATGTCAAGGCACATTTGCCTGTTATTGAGTCATTTAAATTTAATAAATCACTGAGGGCTCAAACTGGAGGACAGGCTTTCCCTCAGTTGGTATTTGACCACTGGGATGTGGTGCCATCTGATCCATTAGAACTTGGGACTCCTGCTGTTGCACGTGTTGCTGAGATTAGAAAAAAGAAGGGCTTGAAGGAACAAATAATGCCTCTCTCAGTTTGGGGATAGGCTTTGAAGTGTCAACAAGTTATCTTAGAAACAACTTTTGTGTAATTTCCTTTTTGTTTTTTAGTTTCCCTTTTTTCGTTTCCCCTTTTTCCTTTATGTGTCTAAGGGATCAAATTTCATGTTGCAATATTGCTAGACACTGCCAAATGCCAATGGTATATCTCTCTTACTCTCTCTCTTTTTAAAAAAAAAAATATATTATACGATTCCATATTTTAATTTTGCATCTTATCTTCCCCCTCATAAATTATCGTTCGGTGTAGGAGCCATCAGAGTTGGTCCAGACCAGGTGGGAGAAAGAAATCCTACTCACTGGGACTGGGAGTGAGTTCTCCCAAGCTAGTACGACAATAACATTGTCAAAAGTGGACTCAAGTTCACCAGAAAAAAACAGATAATCTAATCTTGAAGCTTTAGCATAATAATCTCACTTTCACTGAAATATATGGACCACAGAATCAGGACATATGAAAAGAAAATGAAATCCTAAATCACATAAAGCAATTTTTCAGACATCTATTTGCAACATACACAGCAAGGAAAAAATTGACAGATGTTGGAGACCCTGCTACATACATATTTTATAAAAGGTAACTCTGATTTGAAAATTGCCAAAACAACATAAAATCTGTATACAATCTGCACATGCCACATGGTGATAATCAACCGTCTACTAGATCAGACCAACAGATCTACCAAATTTGCTGTTAGCGGTGAAAGACATCTTCTAAGAATCAAAAGAAAATCAAAACCTTGATATAACCTGCAAATTCAAATGATCTTATTTTAAGTTCACAGGAATAACCCCTTAAACCAAAGCAGCATATAAAACGGGGTGACGATAGGAATAATTATGAATCACACATATTGAATGGTCAACTACCGCAAGACTAGATGACCTGATTATGACAAGTTGCAAAGAAAGGAGAATGAACTTGCCTCGGTTATCAGTGGTTTTGCATGTTCTTCCCATTCAGTAGCCCACCTTGATGAAGAACCGGTTTCCAATGCACCAGCTTTGAGAATCTTCAAAGAATCACACTCATTGGGAAATCCCTTAAACAGCATCTATGTAGATTCAGCGAGACAACATAGTAGTATGCTAAAGATTAGGCATTTACATTGTCTACATTATCAATCAAGAATTTTAAGAGAAAAAACAATCTAAAAAATGAAAATCCAAATGTCAAATAAGGGAGTCGAAGATGTAATGTCAGTCTGCATCTATTATCCTTATGTTTCAAAAGGATGCAAAATCTGAATCCCAACGAATGGCTAAGATTGACTATATTAGAATCTTTAGTATTATCTTTCATACAATCACAAGGTGTGGCTCAATTTGCAAATTGAACTGTGTTGTGGGTAGGCTTTAGCTGCAGTGTAGGAACACAAGCACCTTGTGGCTAGAGCCAAGGCGATACATGGTGTATATTTTGTAAAAAGTTCAGATAAACTAGATGCTGTCTAATTATATAAAATTCAAGACAGCTAATTCTACACATACAAGATACTAAGCATATAACTTTCTGCAAAAAGTCCGTAAAAAATACATGACATTTTAATAAACAATATCAAGTCATGGAATCAGTTTTTTGTAAAGGCAAGGCAACCGCATACAGTAAACCCACAACAAGTCCGACCATTGCTACACCCTACCATGGTGGGAGCTTTATAGCACCAGGCAGCCTTTCTTTATTATAATCAATGTTATCAACTGCAGAAGGCGGATTATGGCGGCTAGTAAAAAATCTGGCATATAAATATGGCGTTGCGGCCGATAGCAGATATAATAGGCGTAGCGGCCTCTGGCGACTGGAACAGAATCTGCCATGCCATAACGCCATGAGGGAAATTTGACAACACTGATTGTAATAAACAACTTTGCTAATATTGATCTCAAGTTCAAGGAGATTGTGCAGTTTCTAACAAATACTGTACATGCAATCATTAACAAACTTACCAGAAGTTCATCAGCTAGCTCTGAAGACGAAGAAAAGAGAAGACCATTTTTGTCAACATCAACCAGTTCTTTAATGCTTCAAGAATGTAAAAGATTTGACCAATAAATGAAAAGAACATACTGTCTGAACTTCAAAAAAATACAAACATCAATTTTCAAAGGAAGTACATAGCCTACCAAGAGTACGAAACAGCACAAACAGGCAGTCCACAGCCAAACATATCAACAACCTGGTACAGTTAATGAAAAACTTAATGAATATGATTCAACGAAATGGTTGTTTTGAAATACATGTCAAAAGTAGCCATCACACTCAAAATATAAAGCTTACATCGTCATCAAAAAAATAACTACATCCAAACACCAAAGATAAGTTTATGTCATAAGAAGAATAGCTAGTACATATCACATATATAGAGCATATTATTTATAGGGTGTTATCAAAGTAATCATTAAATGCACATTTTTGTTTATCTATTGACATAGAGTAACAAAGGATACCTTCATGGGAAGGTCTAATCCTGATGATGAAGTATGCAGACAAACACCTAGATCAGCTGATCCTGAAATTATCCGAAGCTGTTAATATCAAATACTATCTCCGTCCCTAAATATAAGCCCCTTTTAGAAAGGAAAAAAAAATTGTCCTTTTTTATAAGCCCCTTTCCAAATTACTAGGTGCATTATTTATTTTTTATAAAAATACCCCTAATTAATTTACATTATTTTTTGTAGTCAATAGTAAATACGGTGACTATTTCTCTCTTTTAAGTCAATAATTGAATGATAGTTTTGGAAAAATAGTACATATTATAGACAAATTAAATGAGTTAGCTAATTTTCTTGATTTGTGTATTTTGGTCAAAAGGGACTTATATTTAGGGACGAAGGTAGTAACTCACAATAGTGCAAAACAGTTTTTCTTATCAAGGAACAAACAAAGTACCTAGCAATAATGGATAATCATCAGCAGACAGCCACATCGTACGAAATGCCACACGTTTAAGTTTCAATTTCTTTATTTTTGCCTCATACTTCTCTTTTTCAGGACCTTTACCTTTATCAAAGAAGATTCCTCATTAAAAATTTCCTTATGATTCCCAATGCTTCAGAAAGGGAAAAATAAAAAATTATACCAGTAATGATGAATAACAATCTGGGATATAAACACTGTTTTCCATCTGACATTTCTTTCCAAATGACCTCCTCATCTAGTGAATCAACTTCACCTAATATAGCAGCAACACGTCTATCATACATTAAAGCAGCTTCCAAAAGAATGCCAAAATCTTCATCGGGAGTCCTGAAAGTGGCACAAGTTGCAAAAACAGATCATTCAAGTCTGGAAAAGTAGCCACTAATATACATTAAGATTATACTAACAAACAGAGGACTCTATTTTTTTTGATGTTTTGGTTTTTCCCCGTAGAAAATCCATCTAACCAACTTCATTTGGCCACTTTTAAGTGGATAAAAAATGGCTGAACACAAATAGTGAAAGTTGACTTTATCTCACATTGAAGCAGAAACTGTAGCGTAACAAGGTTTACGACGGAAATTAAAACATACATATCGACCATTTTATGCTACCAAAGGATGCAATTCATTAGAGGATAAAATAATAAACTTACCAGCTTGTGCTGCTTACAACAAGTGCAGGCCGGCTTGGCTTCAAAGATATGTTTGAACCAACCTCAGTTGTAAACAGAGTCTCATTTTGGAGATGGCTACCTATCAATGAAGTTCCTGCAAGAAGCAAAAACATTAACAAATAATGTGCCAATGACTAAGATCAATGTACATCAGGATTGTAAAACCTATCTTACCATTATTAACACAATCTCTAACACCAAGAGGCTGACAAAGGTCTTCATTTAATCTGCAAAATAACTACAAGCTATTCATGTTATATTAGGAAATCTTTAAGAATACTTGATACGTAATAACAACCAAAGTTACTAGACAACTGAACAACTATATCACCTTATGCCTCTCTTCCAGTGAAGCTGGGTGAAAGAAGTCAGGAGGCTGATCATACAAAACCGTAGCACTACAAAGTTAAGAAATGAACATCAGATTGCTTCACAGTTCACAGCAACAATTTATGTCACATAAACAATATTATCGAACTTTGAGCTGACTCTCTTACTTAATTCCCCAATTTTGAGCCAATTCATGCTGCATTGCTTTTGTTACACACAGAGAAGCATCTGCCATTTTCCCATAATGTTTTTCAAACCTAAATGGAGCCCAAAAAATAACCACATTAGCAGCGAGCTTAAAAATGTAAAGTCACGAGTCACGACAGGGCAAAAAGAAAAATCCATATCAGCAAATGTAGAAGTTAAAAATGCTGAACTAATACCATTTGTATAAAGAGACAAAACGACTATTCCTTCCCAGGGACAGTCCAAGTAGTGTATATCCAAAATTATGCCAATCTATGACAAATGACGAATTCCTCAACCAGCTAGCCCATTTTACTGCCACCAGAGTCGGAACTGAAGGAGGATTCTGCACATACAAAGGAAAGAGAGAAACGAAGTACAAAACTACAGAATCAAACTTGCTGCCAGCTCTGGTTGTTTTGCTTCATTTGTCAATGAATTGTTACACAGTTATCCTAACCAAAAATCAGAATAAATTATCCTCCAACACATAGAGTGCCTAACAGCATCTGTGCAAGGTAGCAAAGATAAAACCCAAACTGACCTAACACAAACTTCTTGGCAAAGATAATTTTTAATATATATATATATATATAGCTTTGGGGATGTTTCTCAAACAATGGCGACAATTTCATTTTTCAGGTATGTGCCTGGTAACGTCAAGTCTAACTTAGCAAGAACACATTGAATTTATCAACATAAAATTAGGGGGAGAAACGGGGAAGAAAACATAAAAGGCTAACCTGGACAATAAAAATATCAGGAGACGGTATCTTTAAACAAAGGAACCAAAGAAGCATGAAAAATTGAACCAAGGGCTTCAACAAAAGCATTACAGGTCGAAGTATCTTCGGTAAGTTTTGACGGGCTGTTGGCCACTGCTTCTGGAAATTTGAAAATGTTCCAACACTACATCAACTTTCAGTAAAGTATGTAGATAACTTGTCCTCAAAAGATTAGTCCACATACGTACCACTAGGTAAATATGAATAGATGGATTGGAGAGAATCGCGGTATGGGGTTCTGAACCTATTAGAAATAATTGAACACAAAAAATTATTCATATTGCACTTAAAAATTAGTAATTAATCCCCGGAATAGCATACTACTAAATCTAACTATGATTCACTATAAACAATCAAATAAAGAAAAGGTACCTCCATATGCAACAATATCTACCTCCAGGGAAGCCTGCAATGCCACAAAAAAGCTAGTAGAGCAATCAATAGTAAAAATAAAAACATTACAAGGAACTCATATATCGGGATTAGATAGTGTAAAAATACATAATGCTTATGTCTACATGTGAAAAAATAGACATTTAGTATGGAGAAACCAAGGGGAAAGCAGAGAAGTCAAAACCAGCTCAGTAAAGGAGACAACAAAATATGGATGAAATATGTGAAATGAAATGGCAGCAGGAAAGGCATGGCAGTTGAAACAAAACCTATCCAAGTTGAGAAAATTCCAAAATCCAAACAAAAATTATGTAGATTGAACATACACCAATAGTGCATGCTTAAACCGGCTAGGTTTCAAAAACCAATAGCCACTATTGTTAAATGGATAATGCTCCTTGGTATAGAAAACAATTGATAACTTCTGCACAAAAAATTTTACAAAAGAAATTCTTCGCCTTTTCTCTCTCTTCCAGTTTTTTCTCTCCTCGTGATTTTTGTTTCTTTCTCTTATGCATTCATGCAATTTGTCTCAAACAAAATAGAACAACTCTTGTAAACATCAATCCCGCAAGATAAAAACATCACAAGCTTCAAACAGAAGAAGATAAAAAAGCAAAGTTCAGAGCATCAACCGGGCCACAGAAATATCTAACAGTAACAGCTACAGGTCAGGATCTATCAGTTGAATATACATAAAACTTGGAAGTTGGAACATATAACCTGAGCAAGTCTGGAACTTAGATTAGAAGCAGAACTCAGCCTTAAAAAAAAATAAAAAAATAAAATAAAAAGCAGCAGTCGTATTAAATATGAATTTTGGCATGATCTTACTCCAAATTCCAAAACTTCAAAATCAACAGCAGGATTGATTCTCACTCAAGTTTACAACTTTTTCTCAAACTAAAACTAGGAACACAAGATTCATTTTCAAAAGCACTACTTTTATGATGATCCGGGTCCCAGCAAAATTACAACGAACTAAAAATGGGTCACATGATCAATTTTGGCATTAACCAACATATGCAAAATCAAATTCAAATTAAATTAAATAAAAATTACATAAAATTCTAAAAAATGAAAATAAAAAAGAAAAAGAAAAACCTGATTAGCGAGTGAAAGAGCGTGGTACTGCATTCGAGGGCTGCGTCCAATGTCACCCAAAACAACCACGCAAGCCCTCCCTCTTCTCCCTCCCTTCTTTTCTGTGCTTTTTCCTTCGATTTCCAAATTTCAGAATTAAAAATCAAAATTCAACGAAACCATTCAGCAAAATCCAATCTTGTTCCATCGAAATCGAAATACATACATTAAAAGGAAAGAAGACAAAATCTCACCTGCCATTTCACGCATCACAGGAAAAAATTAAAATTTCGCGATACTACCCACCAAAAACTCAATGTAGGTATTAATAACTACATACCAAAACCCTAGCTGTTTGGCCTGCAAAATTTCCACACAGAATCATAGTTATTAATAACTGCAAACAATGTAGGTACAGAATGAATTAAAATCAAAACTTTTGTACATGGTGGTTGACGGTAAAGCCTGCCGGCCACACGCGAGATCATTGTTCTACTTATGTAAAAGGACATGAGGCAAACCGATCTTACTACTTATGCTTATCTTTATTGAAAATAAGAACGCCCATATTCAGATTATAAGACAGGATAATTGAAGGCAAATTGTCCTAAAACTTGAACATAGGATGTCTTATAAATGCTAAATTCAATGGAACTCGCAAAATCACAAACAAAAAGTCTAGTGCAGATAACTGAAAAGCATTATTCCACGGTTGGAATCGAACAGCATATAGCAAACAAATCATGTGAACGTTTCAGCCCACACCCCAATACCAAATAAAGGGAATAAACAATTAAACGACAAATAAGTTTCCGTGGACACACACTCTCTCCTTCCTTTCTTACCTTATATGCGAAAGTGGCAAAACCCTTTAGCAGCAATCTAACCCCAAATTCAGCAATAATCAAAAGTTTCAGAATAAATCTGCATCAAATCAAATGGCCGATAGTTATAATAATACAACTCCCAACAATTGATAACTTAAAGAAACAAAATCGATAACGGACGATGAAATCGATGCCACATAATAGGAATGTTCCAACTGATAACTTAAGCTGAGAGTGAGCTCCCTTTTTTCGCGCGCGCGGGGAAGGGGGGTGTGGGTTGGGGTTGTGTTGGTTTTTTTTTTTTTTTTTTTTTGGTGGTAACTGTCTCTGATTAATAGCTGGTCGTATCCGACGCCGTTTTAGGGGATTTTTTGGTTGATCCATTTCTCTCCGAAGGAAATATCCAATTTAGTCCCTAAAATTGGAAAAAAGTTTAACTTGGTCCCCTGCTTTATGAATATTATTAAGTAGTCTCTGATTTTCCAAAATATTAATTACTTTGGTCCCTCCGTCACCCTCTATCAAATAACATAGTTAATTGTGATGATGTGTCACGTTAACTGTCATGTTGTCGCACACGTCACTGTCCACGTAGGCTCCACGTCATCTGATTCATAATATGCAAATGTTAGGGACTAAAATGAAATATCAGGAACTAAATTGAAACATGTGAGGGTTTTTAAATTTAGGCTGCAATCTCTTTCTCTATGCTCCTTTGCTGTCTTCTCCTTCCCATTTTTTCCATTTTTTTCTGAAACCCTAAATTTCCCCATCCATTGTGATGAAAACATATTGATAAGTGAACATCAATGACCCTGCTGCTTAAATTTCTGTAAATAGTTTATTATCATTTGATCAACAGAAGCAAATTTGGTAAAAAAAATAAAATAAAATAAAATCTGGGTTTAGGGTGACATAGACACAACGATTCTCAACTTTCCGATCACCTTAGATGACGAAGTTCCAGATTCTCAAGTCGGTCCTTTGAAGCCCTCTCTTACGTCGAAGTTTCAGATCCACTGAGGCATGACTTCCACCAATATCATCAGGAATGGGTTGAAGATAGACCCACAAGGGTGTCACAAAGAGAGTCTCCCGCTGTGTCTCTAGAATTTTTTCACATGAATATGGGGTTTTGTTATTTTGGGTAAAAATTTGTTGCTTTCCTACAAAAAAGTGTTACCTTCGATTAGTGTCAATCAGTGCCCCCCTTTAATTCTAGGATTTTTTTTTTTGGCTTCCTTCGTTTCTTGGTGTGGAACTATTGGATGTTTGGCTGAACAATTATTAGAGTTCCACCACATTTGAAGATAAAATTAAAGCATAAAGAAGCTTTTCTTTCACCACATCGTCTTGTGTTTGAGGTCATGTGGCTCGAGTGAGGTGTGAGTATGCTACTGCTTTAAGTTGGTTGGGGCTCATATTCAAAAGACAGAGAATGAGAAGTTGAAAAGCTTACATTCAAACTATTAAATCTAGTTATATTCTCACTCATCTTTGCTTCATTTGTTTTTACATCATAACTTGATTTTATATTGCCTTCAGAATGAATGTGGAAATTGAGGGTTTCAAGGGGGAAAATGGAAGAAAGGGGAAGAAGAAGACAACAAAGGAGTAGAGAGAAAGAGATTACAGCCTAAATTTAAAAACCCTCATGTGTTTCAATTTAGTCCCTGATATTTCAATTTAGTCCCTGGCATTTGCGTCTTAAGATGACGTGGTGCCTACGTGGACAGTGACATGTGCGACAACATGGCGAGTAACGTGACACATCATCACAATTGACTCTGTTAACTGACAGAAGGTGACAGAGGGGCTAAACTGATTAACATCTTGAAAAGTCAAGGACTATTTCGAAAATTTGATAAAGTGGGGGATCAGGTTGATACAAGTGCACAATTTTAGGGACTAAATTTGACTCTTTCTCTCGGATTTTCACTATCCCAGTGTGAATAGAATGCGAGGAAGCGGGGTAGTGAAACGATTAAATATTTAATTTGGATAACTCGCAAGTTGATAATTCCTTGTAAATATTTTGTATGATTCGGCATGGTATGAGTGAAGAAGGGTACGTAGAATCTGAATCTCTTTCTTGGACCAGTCGTGCATTGATCTTGGAGGTTAAGCTAAACAATCCAGAGCTTATTTTTGTATAGTTAGCATATTATTATTATGGTGGCTTCTACAGTGGAGAAGTGTGTTAAATGGTTTATCGGTGAACCATTAATTAGAAACTTTAGATCAAAAAATTCACCCGATCTTCTTATGGGGTGGCCATACCATGTCACGTTCCCAACAACTCCCTTCTCTCACCTCTCTCTCTACGGTGACTCCATTTCCTGCACCGCATGGAGGTTCCCAATTGGAGAAGCTTGGCATCGCCCAGATTTCAAATAATCTCTAAATTTTTCGTTTCAAGTAATGATAGGAGGATTATTTGGTATTTCCAAATACTATATGCTTGACTTGAAAACCTGAACAAACCCACGAGACAAACCTAGAAACAAAAACCCCACCCAAAATTAACCCATCAAAAAATGCAGATATCCAACACCAACTTTAGATCGGATGGCTTGGTTTTATTTACTGTGTATGATTTTCTAGCTTCCAAGCAAAGACATAAGATGTATTCTTTCATTTTTTTTTTGTATATAGATTTATTCGATAGTTTTGATAAGTGTGTCAGAATTCAAAAGCCTTTCATTGTTACCTCATCACATATTCACCTTTTCAAGTTTCTAAATGATAATAATTGACTTCAGTTTGGGGTTTTTACCAATTAATTGGGTTCATTTTTCTGGTTTGTATTAGAATATCTTAGCAATGGTGGCCATGACGAAGACAAAGGAGAAATGGTGGTGACGTTTTCAGCGACTCCCTCCCAAAATAAGGTGTTCTTTTCCGATTTATGAGTATGGAGAAGAATAGGACTTCGGGGTGGCGGCTCTGGCAATGATAGCTCACACAATGCCTCATTGGAGAAAGGAGGAGGAAAGGGAAGCAAGAGGAAGAATAAAAAATATTCAGTACAAAACGTGTATCATAAGATCTCATAGAACTACTTGATCCAATGACTACTAATCATGGTTCACCATGAACCACTTGATAACTAGTTCAATGTAGACGCCACCTATTATTATTACTACTACTGTTATTATGAATTATTATGACCATATATGTCTGTTGTCGCTCTTTCCGTTTACTAATCTTATCTCATTGATGTACAAATGTATAATACTTAGAATCCAAGCTCCTATTTCCTATCAGGTGGCATCTAGAGTGAACCATTAAATAGGTGGTTGACCGATGAGCCATTAAAACTAGTCGTTCGATTTAGTATTAAACAAATGAGTGATTCGGATTTTTTACCATTAAATCAGGTCACCTTTAGGGTTGAAATTACCATTTGTCTCCCACAAACTTAGTTAAAATTGTAGATAGATCCCATTCCACATAATCAGTCATGGTGAAAAAAATTAAAAATACATTTACTGAAAAAAAATGAAAATACACAGCATGTTGCACTCGTCATTAGGCCATTTCTCATCCTCTATATAGGGCCAACACAGTGAACGACATTTCCATTGGGTTGTTTCTGATGCTAGTTCATGTTCAAAACCTACATCCGCATACAGAAAAACGCACAGTGTATCCGAAGTGGTTGCAAGGGTTATAATAGTCTCAAGAGCTATGGTTATGACTTTGTACAAAGGCCCTGCCTTTCAGATCATAAGGGGAGGAGAAGCCATCAACCAATATGGCACCGCCAACACCAAGGAACCCTTTGACCAAAACTGGGTGATTGGCACAGTAATGCTCATACCAAGTTGTTGTCGTTGGGATGGATTCTTTATTTTGCAAGTAAGCACAATAATCCTTACTTTAGGAAATAATTTTAAGTGTTGATGAACTAATTAAATAATCTGACTTATGTTATTATTTTGTGGAATTAGTCATTCACTTTGAAGAAGCCAAGCTGTCGCTCACAGCTTGGATTTGCTTGGTGTCGTACCCTAATTTTATCCGGCCTCTTTCTTTTAATTTATTTTTGCTTATTAAAATTAGTAGTAGTAATATTAAATAGATAAATAAATAAAAATAATATTTTTGGTCTCATAGAATGAATAAAGAAAATAAAAAAATAAGGCAAAAGAAAGAAATAGAAAAAATAAGGCAAAAGATCCTCTTCCATCCATTTCCTTTTCAGAAAACATATTTTGGAGAATCAATCAAATCTCCTTTTCTTAATCTCAAACCAAATCACACCAAAATCCCCCTTTTTTTCGATAATATGTATCAGATTTATGGAGATTCGGTTGAAAGGAAAACATGGACATCCAGAACCAAATCAGGGAGTGATTCTATTCTCTTTTTCTTCATTTATTTCCTTTTATTTCCTGTTTATTTTGATCCTGATCTTTCTTTGTTTCTGTAACAGATTCGAAGAATGCTATAAAAGCCTCTCAAAGAGGAGAAAAAGAGGGGAGCGAACCGATGAGAGTTTTCGGGATCTGAAAAGAGTCACAAAGAGAGCGTTCTGGATCTCAAAAAAAAGGGAAGTTGGTTTTTGAATCTGAGGAGAGACAGAAGCGAGAGCAAGGCCGCTGCTGAGATCTTTGTGAGGCCACAAAAGAAAAACAAACACTCTTAGTTTTAGGTGGATTTAATTTTTTGCTACCCGTAAATTTACGGGTCCGAGTTGTTCGCCTAGGTTTCATCTTCTTCTCTTATTTCTTTTTCTTTTTTGATCTGTAATAGCAATTCAGATTGTTAGCCTTAATCTATTCTATTATATTTCTTCAGCTTGCTTTATTTTTTATTAACTTTTTATTTATCTTTCTATTTGGATCGTGTTTATTTGTTGCTGCTGAGTTTTTTTTTTTATCTTCTCATTTTACATCATGTGAGGCTCGAAGCTAGTGTTAGGGTTTGGCCTCCCAATGGGGTCAAATCTTGTAGGGACCGAATTGCAAATTTCCCATTAAGAGGGGCATTAAAGCGAAAAAGGAAAGTTTCTACCTTTTTTATTTATATGTTTTTTTTAATAAGTTAACATAATTGAAATCATGTTTATTTTCTTTTCCAAAGTTTCTTTTTTTTTTATTTCTGTGTTATTTTTAAAAAAAGGATGAAGTAATAATATTAAAAAAGGAATTTTTCTAGATTCTAACAAAAATAATAATAAAGCTTTCTTTTTGAAACGAAGTACTTTCCTTTTTTAAATAAATTAGTTTTTAGGCACTATTGCTAATAAAAAAAAGGGAATCATTTTTAGGCAAATATTTTTTTCGAATAATTAACGGGTACCATTTTTTTGCGTGTATGGGTGTTAATCCTTCCTTGCGCGTAAACAACTCCCGAACCCAAATCTGGTTCAAAGACCTTTTTTTTCATTAAAATTCAAAATATTCAAAAAATAGGTTTTCCAATGTTTCCTATAAAAATAAAATATTGGTGGCGGCTCCATTTGAATTTTTTAAGGTGGTTGTCACAGCTGGCGACTCCACTGGGGACTTTAGAGAGTTAAGCCTTAAAAATTGTTTGAATTGTTTGTTTGCCTTATAATGTGAATTGTTTCCTTTTCTTTTATTTTTATTTATTTTTTTATTACTATTATTTTTTTATTTTTTCAATTTATTTATTTTTATCTTATCTTATTTGTTTTTATCTTTGTTTAGTTTATTTATTTTTATTGTGATTATATGTCTATTGAACATTAGGATAGTTACCATGTATATATTGTTTTATTTATTTTGCAGCGAGTAGTTTTAAGTTTGCTCCTTCACACACTTCACTTTATACACTTTATTTACACACACTTTGAGTGGGTGCCCTATACCCGGGCCCGAGTGAATCTTAAGTTAGGAGAGACTATGTAGTGGGTGCTCTGTTGGACGTACAACCAGTGGGTTCCTATGAAAGCCTCACCTAGAGTTTGGCTCCATTTGAGAAAAAAATCATCTTTTAATAATATACTTATTATTGGTGGTAACATTTTCAAATGGGACCCTTGGCTCTAGGGACCTTTTAGATTAGTAACTTAAATCCACCCAATGGAAAGACACTTATGTGAACCATAGACCCTTTTTAAGGAGCTACCGGCCCATATCACAAAATGAGCATACCTTATCCTATATTTTCACGTGACAAAAGTCGTATGACCTAAGATCTTAGGAAATACCGGCTTACATCACAAGGGGCACACTCTACCTGTTTTTTCCTTCATCCATTTATTTTCCATTTACATTTCAAAAATTGTGAAAGATATTAAATGATATTTTTCTCTAAAAAATATTATTTGTTATTCTTCTTTGCAAAAAAAAAACACAGTTTCAAAAAATATTTTCCCTTCTCATTCTTTTTCCCTTTAAAAAATAAATTTTTGAAAAAAAGCATTTTCTCTTTTTTTAGCGACATTTCTCATTATCATTGCATTCATTTTATTTTTATAGAAAAAAAATAAATAAAAAATTGTTTCTCTTTCTCCATCATATTCTTTTACTTGAAATGTACATAAAAAAAGACATTCATGACATGCATGATCATGACATCCTCATAACGTAACTCATTTTTTCTCCTCAACAGAAAATAGATACAAATAAGCTTTCCCTGCATCTCTACCGGACTCGAGCCCAATCTAGACTCATGGACTTGTTGGAACAGAATCAGCAAACGATGAGAGAAGAACTCGACCAAATCAAGGGTAAGATGGACAAGATATTGGACCTTCTGCAGAACTTGGATCCAAAATTGACTACTGATAAGAACCATTCCATCAGCACTAATGAGTATCGAGAGGCTTCCAATGGCCCATCAGGAGGCTCCCTAGATCAGGAAAGACTCCAAATTGTGGAAGATAGGCTGAAAGCAATTGAAGGGGCAAATCATATTGGGTTCAAAGCTTCAGAAATATGTTTGGTCCTAGACGTGGTAATTCCTTCAAAATTCAAAGTTCATGAGTTCGTCAAGTATGAAGGTTTAACTTGTCCAAAAAGCCACCTCACCATGTACTGCCGGAAGATGGCCTCCTACTCCAGTAATGATAAGCTCCTAATCCACTTCTTCCAAGAGAGTCTTACCGGGGCATCCCTATGCTGGTATATGCAGTTAGAGCGGAGCAAAATCAACTCATGGAATGATTTGGCTAAAGCTTTCGTCAAACAGTATAAATACAATATGGACATGGCTCCTGACTGCTCCCAGTTGCAAACCATGGTAAAAAGGGGTAATGAAAGCTTCAAAGAGTATGCCCAAAGATGGAGAGGGATTGCATCCCAAGTGGAACCTCCGCTATCTGAGAAAGAGATGGTTACCACGTTCACTGACACATTTCAACAACCCTTCTATGATCTGATGATGGGAAATGTCTCTTCAAGCTTCTCAGACCTAGTTGTTGTCGGAGAAATAGTGGAAGCCGGGATAATAAGCGGAAGGATTGGCAACCTCAACATTCAACAAACATCGCGCAATATGAGCTAAGAGATGGAAGAAGATACAAACACTGCTTATCACAACATGCCAAGTTGGGGCAGTGGGTCATTCAATTGAGAATTGTTGAGACTTTGAAATACAAAGTGCAAGCTCTGATCAACACCAAGTGGTAAAACTTCAAGGAATAGCCCTGTTTAAACAATCTTCATTTGTTTTTACGCCTTGCCCGAAGCCCTGGGGCATATCTTGTAAAGGGCCCACTTTGTTCCCATCTTTTCAATACATCAATGAAAATACAATTTGAATTTTAACTTCCTTTTTTGATACATGGTCAATCCGGGATAAAAAAAGGTAGTAAAGAAAAATATAAGATCAAATGGTAAAACAAATGCACAATTATCAAAAGTTAAGTTTTGTGAAGATGTGAGCAATGAGATTTTGAGATGAAGTTTGGCCCTTTTTCTCTATCCAAATACTTATCTCTTGCTACCCCTTTTGAGCCTAAAACGAAATTTTCTTTAAAATACCCTGAATAAGGATCGTCCATACAATGAAGAATAGCACAAGTCTCCAATCAACTTTGTCTTTTCAGAAAAAAGAAGAGAAAAGTAAGCAATAAGGTATCAAAGACAATTCAAAGAAATGTCAAAAACATGTCAAAGACACCTGCGAAGATCAAAAAGGAAACCGCAAAGGCGAAACAAATGTGCTAGCGAAAAATGAAGTGCATCTTTACCTTAAACACTTTTTGGGCCTAAAATATCCTTTCTTTTATAACCCTTAACCCCTGGCCACGTTACAACCCTAATAAAGTTCATTCTGATTAAAGTCAAATTGCTCATATTTTCCTAAAACTTGATTTTTGAAAGGGGAGAAACTCCCCAGTGGAGTCGCCAGCTGTGACAACCACCTTAAAAATTCAAATGGAGCCGTCACCAATATTTTATTTTTATAGGAAACATTGGAAGACCTTTTTTTTCCATTAAAATTCAAAATATTCAAAAAATAGGTTTTCCAATGTTTCCTATAAAAATAAAATATTGGTGGCGGCTCCATTTGAATTTTTAAGGTGGTTATCACACTTGGTGGGTATTATTAAGGGTTCAACTGCATCATTGATATTTGAAAGGATTTTAGTGTGTGGGTCATAGGATGGGACTCAAATCTTCTTGCTTGTGTTTATTCTGTGAGTACCTTTCCATAGTACTCAGTTTCATTAATTTAATCCCTAATTTTTACTCAAAAATTGTGATAACCAACCAGGGTGTGATATGTTCTAGAATGTCACATTATGTACAAGGGGTTGTGATCAGGGGACATACACTGACCAGTGTTTGTGACTTCTTTCAGTCCACTATGTATGATCATCACTGCTGCATCTGCGAAGGTAAAATGGTTGCAAGACTTGTTGAATGACGTATCTGTAAAAGTAAAGAAAAAAGAGAAAGGGAGAGGTCTGGACTTGCGCAGTGGTAGATCTGCTTAATCACTAGCTGTATTGAGCATACAAGGAAACATTCCTGCTTTCCTCCTTACTCAGAGGTCACTGCATTTTGTTCCTGCTCCTTCCCACAATTTCACTTTATAATACTCTGTTCTCGCTCGGAGGGGATACTACCTTGACTCAGTGCCTCCCATATCACTCGCTTGTGGAAACCCCCAATTTCAATTACTAAACAGACTTTAGAGACACACAGAACGAACAGCAAGAGAGGGAGAGGGAGAAGATGCCATCGAGTGGAACAGTTGTATCGTTGTCGACGACATATCTCGTCATTTGCTTCCATTAGGATATACGGTCCATGTTGCAATTTAGCAATTTTTATAATGGTGTCCTTATAAAAGTATTATGTTGTGAAATCTGTCAGTCAAAGACCTTCAGGGATGAATAGTTAGGAACACAACCATACAATTTTTCAAAGGGAGACAAACCTGAGGTAACAGAAGATGGAATTCTGTTAATAGCATGAACAGCAGTAAGAATAGCTTCACCCTAAAACTCACTTGGAACTAAAGCAGACAACAGAAGGGAACGAGCAGTTTCAACAATATGACAATGTTTCCTTTCAGCAACTCCATTCTGTTCAAGAGTGTCAGTGCAAGAAGTCTGGTGAAGAGTACGATTAGAAGCAAGTAACTCAGAGAATTTATTAGAGGTATATTCACCAGCTAGATCACATTGAAAGCACTTAATAACAACATTATGTTGAGTTTTAACTAAAGCACGAAACATATGATAAATGCCAAAGAACTCAGAACGATGTTTCATAAGATAAACCCAACAATAACGAGTATAATCATCAATAAACGAGACATAATATCTAGATCCATCTTTGGTAAGAACCGGTGATGGACCCCATACATTAGAATGAACTAAGTCAAAGGGTGCACTCGAAATGGAAACACTTTTCTAAAAGGTAAAGCAGAAAATTTAGCAAGTTTGCAACCACAATAATCAGAAATATCATGAGGTTGCAATTTTCCTAGAGCTCCTGTAGAAACTAAGCATTTTAAACGAGGAGAGGAAACATGACCAAGACGAGAATGCCATAAATAAAAATTAGAAGAGGATGAATTCAACTAAAACGATGATAGGTCAACACTAGAAGCTGCAACATCTAGAACTTTCAACTAATCTAAGATATAAAGTCTCCTATGCCTAAGGCCTGTCCCAATCATCCTCTTAGATTGCGGATCCTGCACATAACAAGAGTTAGAAGTAAAGAAAACTAAGAAACCAGAATCAGACAATTGACCAACAAAGATAAGATTCATAATGAGGTTAGGAGTGTAATAAACATTTGAAAGTGATAAATGAGGTGTGTAAATAGATCCAGTGCCTGCTAATGGCATGAGAGTGCCATTGGCAGTCATCACTGACACAGAAGAACCAGAATGTAATAATACAAATGAAGTAAGATCAGATGACATATAATGAGAGGCTCTAGAGTCAAGAATCCATATAGAGAAAGATATACCTGATAAGCCAGAAGAGAGAAAACCTATATTTGAGGAGACAGACATTGCCTGTGATTGTGTAGTGAGAAACCTTTGAAATTGTTCATTCAATTGCATATTAATAGATTGAAGAGAATCATATTTTTCACCCACCATTGTTACTATTATCACAAACCGAAGAGACTAAAACAACAAATAATGAAGAGGGAAAAGAACCAAATACCACAAATAATGCCAAAATAGAGGATGCACACAAAACCAAGACTGTCTAGAAGACAAAAGCAAAGTGACGAGAATCAAGTCTTATTGAAATAGGATGTGTGGGTCCCTTTTCTTTGCTTCAAAATACAAGTAAGATGATGCAAGCACCCCTCCTACAAGTCAAATGATGCAAGCACTCCTCCAAAACAAATTCAACCGAGAAACTTTCAATTCAACCTAGAAACTGTCAAATAATTATATTCCCCGTTTTCAATCTTTCAAGACAAGAATTATGAGACCGCAAGTGCGATTGGGCGATGTTGCACGGTCCTTTTTTTTGTGAGATAGCAATTGCATATGCAGACGTCTTCTTCACTGTTGCGGTCTTCTTCACTGTTGCGGACTAAAAATGATAGGATCAACCTTGCTCTTTGATACCATGATAACAATAGAAATCCATAAAGAAGAGAGAAGGAGAATGAGAAG
The DNA here is from genome assembly GCA_037113605.1 of Calophaca sinica. Taxonomy (NCBI): domain Eukaryota; kingdom Viridiplantae; phylum Streptophyta; class Magnoliopsida; order Fabales; family Fabaceae; genus Calophaca; species Calophaca sinica. The sequence goes on from CM073737.1 coordinate 18,313,453, forward strand.
AAGAAAGGAGACTAGGGTTCCAATAGAATTGCAAAATAAAAAAGTCTTAACAATGCAAGAAAATAGAGAAGAATAAATACTAAAGACACAAAAAGACTAAACTACCCTTAGTACTATTATATTATATTATCTAACAAAATCAACCCTGAATTTACCTTTTGTATCCAGTTATATGAGTGGTTCATCTGTGAACCATATGTTAAATATCGTCACCCAAGAAGCCACCTTCATATCATGCAAACTATGGTGGCTTTTACGGTGGTCAAATACACTAATTTGTCTCTCGTGGTCAAATAAGAGTATGACCTTTGATAGTAGGGATGGCAATTTCCACCTGTGTATGGGGATCCCCGCGGGGACTACCCCATTTGGGGCCCCGTGGGCGGGGAATTTTTCCCCGTGGGGACGGGGACGGGGGAGAAAATCCCCATGATTCGGGATAGGGACGAGGATCACACCCCCGCCTGCGTCCCCGCCCAACATATTACATAACTATCCCTAAAAAATACATATATATGTATTATAATGATTGGTTTTTGGTTTTTTATGTCTTTTTTTAATTTTTAAAAACTATAATGGTTTTAGTAAAATAAAACAAAAGAATGGTCATCACTCATCAGATTCAGAAATCATGATCATAATGACTTCACATGTTGGACTAGACATGGAAAATTGATTTTGATATTGTAATTTTGAAACTTTTTCATACTTTTATATTTTTTTTTTCATTTTATTGAATTTTAGTGGTTTTTTTTTTAAATTTTCGGGGTCCCCGTGGGGACCTGCGGGGATCCGTGGGGATGGGGATGGGGGAGAAAAACTCCCCATGGCGGGGATCGGGGACGGGGACGGGGGAAAATCTGGAGGGCGGGGCGGGGAGCGGGGGAGCACTCCCCGGTACCGCCCCGCCCCGTTGCCATCCCTATTTGATAGTCTGTAGTTCCGGTTTACCACTTTCTAAACATTCCTCCACAATACTTCACAGAAATTCGTTTTATGCCCCTTATAATTTCAAATTCTTCCCCTGATATTCATCATTATCGACGTTATATTTCTAACCACAAATTAAAGGCCAAGTTGAGAAAAAGGTCATACTTGCCATTATCCTTCAGCTTTCTCTGTTAACAGCTTCTAACCCCGGGTTTGTATAAAAACATGCATTTGGCATCGATATTTCGTTGTAGTTTGGCGTAAATCGCAAAGGTTGTGTTCGTTGTGTGGTGTGGTTTATTGGAGGAAGAAAAATGGCCATGTTTTATGTCATTGCTGGATCAGAGTTTTAGGGTTAGCGGTGAAAGTGGTCTTCCAGCGGGCACATGTAGCTGAACGGCGGAGATTGAAGTAAACAATTGGTAAGCCATTCATATTTTTTCCTTTGGTTTTTGGTTGGTTCTTGAAATACATGCAAGTTTTTTAGATGGTGTGTCCTTTGCCTGATTGAAAATTTTGTTATTCTAAAAAGATGTAGACTTTAGCTCCAGAATGTTAACATTTTGATGTATACAGGATGGCATCTCCTTCAGTTGACATTGTCAACATGTGTTGTTTGTCTGATGCATTATTTTATTGATTTGCATTATAGGAAGCAGGAAGCACACCAAGTGTTTGTTAGTTTTATTGTTAAAGCGTGGGTTAGAAATTTCAAAGGTTTTTGAGTTAACAATGGATGAAGTGTCGTACACTTCCTGTGGGCAAGATCCGGATTTAGACAATAGAGGAACTGATCTGACAGAGGTTTGTATAATGCTTTTTTTTCCCCAAGTGTTGATACAAGTTTTATGGTTTATGGTCTATTCGTTTGTGCTTCTTTAGGGTTCGGAAGAAATATCATTTTCAGATGATATTGAAGGTGAAAGTTTTGAAGTGGCGGCAGAAATTGTTGAAAAAACAGAAGGGGTTGAAGATACAGAACGAGTTAAGGAAGTTGTGGGTGAATGCAATTTTGATGCTGTAAATGCCTTGAACGGGATAGACGACATAAGAGTAATTGACTTTAGGACCATTACTGCAAAGGCTGTTATGAGGTTTCATTTTCCAGATGTTGATGTTGCATTTATCTTTTATAATTGGTATGCAAGTGTGCACGGTTTTGCAGCCAGAAAAAGTAAGGTCATGCGAAACTCCCATGGTGAAGTAACACAACAAATATTTGTGTGGATGTCAGGCAAGATGCATGGTTCACCTAGAACGACAAATTGGAAGGTGGTACATAAAGTTGTTTGACGATGTTCATAATCACACGCTGATGGATAAAAATTTTAGTACTATGTTACCTGCACACAGAAAGATGAGTGATTATGATAAGTTTCAAATGAGCAGCATGAGAAAGGTCGGTATTAAGACGTCCCATATATATTGTTTCTTTGCTAGTCAGGCCGTGGGTATGATAAAGTAGGGTATATGAAGAGAGACATGTACAATGAACAAATGAGGCAAAAGCGAAGTCAGTTTACGGATGCGAAAGTTGCATTAGATTATCTTAAAGGTAAGCAATTGAAGGATGAGATGTTGTTTTGGAGGCATACTGTGGATGACAACGGGAGGCTAGAGCATTTATTTTGGTGTGATGGTGTCGGTAGGAGGGACTTTGCTATGTTTTGTGATGTATTGGCATTTGATGCGACATATCGGAAGAATAAGTACTTGTGCCCATTTGTAGTGTTTTCTAGGGTCAATCACCACAATCAGAGCATTGTATTTGCAACTGCCATTGTTGTAAAAGAGACTGAAGAAACTTATGTTTAGGTGTTGGAACAATTCCTTACAGCAATGGAAGGCAAAGCTCCAGTGTCTATCATTACTAATGGTGATTTGGCCATGAGAAATGCAATTAAACGTGTGTTTCCCCTTGCTCGCCACAGATTATGTGTGTGGCACTTGCTGCGCAATGCAACAAGCCACATAAAGAATCTGAAGTTTGTGACCTCATTGAGACAATGTATGTTAGGTGATTATGATGTTGGGGGGTTCAAATCTAAGTGGGACAAACTCGTTTCGGATTTCAGACTGCAAGATAACGAATGGGTTAAAGATTTGTATGACAAGCGTGGGATGTGGGCTGCTGCACACATTCGTGGTAATTTCTTTGCAGGTTTTAGGATGACTTGCGATGTGAAGGTTTGCACTCTGAATTTGGAAAATATGTTGACTGTCAAGACAATTTGGTTGAATTCTTGGAGCACTTCTTCCGTTGGTTGAATTACATAAGGTATGGAGAAGTGGAAGCTGATTTTTATACCGTATATGGAGAACCGGTTACACAAACACAGTTAAGGTGTCTGGAGAAGTCAGCTGCAGACGTTAGGGAAATTTTCATGTTATTTCGTCCTGTGCTCGAAAAGGCACTATCTTGTAAGGTGGTTGGCATTAGATAAATAGCTTCATGTTTCTTGTATACTGTCACTAAGTATCATCGAGAAGATTTGGAATGGCGTGTTCATTTTTACCGTCGAGCTTGGAATTTAAATGTTCATGCGAAAGGTTCGAATCAATTGGTATACAGTGTGAACACTTGATTAAGGTTATCTTTCATCTTGATATTGTTGTACTGCCTGAATGTCTGGTCCTTAAACGATGGACAAAATCTGCGAAGGACTCAGTTGTTGTTTGGAAGGATAGCTCATATTCTTCTGCTGAACCAGGTTTAACTAGGCAACATATAGGGATCGTAGAGCGATGCAAGAGGATGGCTAAAGCAGCAATAAAGAGTGGCAGCCTAGAACACGTAAGAAAGACAGCAGAAATTGTAACAATGCAAACTAAAATGCTTGAACTACACACGGACCATGAACCCACAACAACAAACAATGATCCTCTTGCAGAAGGTTCTTTGAGAAACCCTGCTTGCATAAGACATAAGGGGTGTGGTACATCAAATACTGCCCATAACAAAGGGAGTCAAACAGTGAGGAAAGCGCGAACATGTGGAATGTGTGGGTAAACAGGCCATAATAGGCAGTCATGCCGTGTTCAGAGAGAAATTGATTTATTGATGCAATCACAGGCAATGTCAAATGATATTCATGAAGATGATTATGTCGATGATAGTTCTGGCTTTGATAATATTGACATGGTAAGTACAACTTAGTCTACCCTTAATGTTGAGTTTCTAACAAGAATAAATGGAACAAATATCAAAGGCAACCAATACTAAATTTAATAGCAACCAAAACAGTGCAATAACGTCAATCAAACAAGGAGTAGAGAGTAGGAAGAATAACACCGCTATTTGGTTACGCAGTTTGGCCCCAAAAAGATGACCTACGTCTGCGGGAGAGAGCAGCCCTCCGTTTCACTATCAAAGAGTCTTTACAAGAGATTACAATTGCTTTGAACCCCTTCCTAATGTCCAAGAAGGACAAACCCAAGAGTTCCCAATCCCCCTCTCTTTTCCTCTATGAAAACCTCTCAAGAACAACAATAGAGAAAGCCTTCAATCCTCCCTCTATAATTCCCTAAGATCCCAAGGTGTTTAAATGTGTTTCCCAGCTCCTAAAACCTCACAAAGACGCTTAAGAACGGCTGCACACAACCCTAGAAAAAACTGCACTCCGTCTCACACGATTCTGCAGCGTCAGGTTTATAAAACCCGACTGTGAATCGATTCACAGGCATAGGTGAATCGATTCACCTAGTTGAAAAACCTCCCCTGCACGAATTAATGAATTGAATCGATTCCTGCAAGCTTCCCATGCAATTCACAGAGGCGTGCTTCGATTCACAGAGACCCAAACATGCTTGAATCGATTCATATAACTAGGGAATCGATTCACAGTGTTCAAGAGACACTTTCAAGCAATTCCATGACCCTCCAAACTGATTTTGAGGCACTCTAAACTACATAATTCTCCACCTTGACTTCAAATCAGTGGTGATGCTCAACTTTATCCATTAACTGCTCTCTCCATTACTGGGATTACGTCTCAGAGAAATTCATCAAGTCCAAGCAATGCTTGAACTTTGATCTAGGTAATGACTTGGTGAATACATCCGTCGGGTTATCCTCTGACGCAACCTTCTCAACCACAATTTCCTTAGATTCTACGACGTCTCTAATGAAATGTAAGTGGATGTCAATGTGCTTTGTCCTTTCATGATACACTTGGTGATTTGCCAAGTGCATAGCACTTTGACTATCACAATGTACCTTCACACATCCTTGTGTAATTCCTAGCTCCCCAATCATACCTTTCAACCATATGGCCTCCTTCACCCCTTCAACTAGGGCGATATACTCCGCCTGAGTAGTAGATAGCGCCACAACGGACTGTTGATTAGCCTTCCAACTTATTTCCGTTCCAAACAATGTAAATACAAATCCAGATAATGATTTCCTTGTATCCACATTTCCTGCATAATCTGCATCTACATAACCCTCCAAGGCGTCTTCTCCTTGAGTTGCTCTTGTGTACCTCAAACCACCTTTGAGTGACCCATTCAAATACCTCAGGACCCACTTCAGTGCTTCCCAATGAGCTTGGCCCGGATTTGCCATAAACCGACTCACTATGCTAACTGCATATGCTAAGTTTGGTCTACTACAAACCATGCCGTACATGATGCTTCCTACCCCACTAGCATATGGAGTAGTATCCATCTTCCTCCTCTCCTCTTCGGACTCAGGAGCTTGTGTCACCGAGAGCTTTGTGTGATGACCCAAAGGAGTGCTAACCGGCTTAGCTTCATGCATCCTAAACCGCTCCACCACTTTCTTCAAGTACCCATGCTAAGATAAGAATAATTCACCCTTCTCCGGTCCCTCACGATATCCATCCCAAGTATCCTCTTAGCCGCCCCAAGATCCTTCATCTCAAATTCTGAATTTAGCTTCTCCTTGAGCATGCTAATCTCCTCTTTGCTAGAGCTTGCCATCAGGATGTCATCAACATAGAGAAGAAGGTAGAGAACCACTTTCTCATCCCTCTTCAAAATGTAAACACAACTATCGTACCCACTTCTCACAAATCCCATCTTTAGAAGAAAATCGTCAAAACGAAGATACCATTGCCTAGGGCTTTGTTTCACCCCATACAAGGATTTCTTCAAAAGACATACCTTAGACTTGTCCTCTACAAAACCTTCTGGTTGTTGCATGTAGATTGTCTCTTCTAGGTCTCCATGTAAGAATGCGGTCTTCACGTCCATTTGTTCCAACTCAAGATCGTATTGATTCACGATTTCCATAAGAACCCTTATGGAAAAATGTTTCACCACGGGTGAGAAAATCTCGTTGTAATCAATTCCCACAACCTGTGTAAAACCCTTGGCCACAAGTCTTGCTTTATATCTTGGTTCTTCAATTCCCGGAATGCCTTCCTTCTTCTTGAAGATCCACTTGCATCCAACCACCCTTTGTTTCTTAGGTAGCTTCACAAGTTTCCAGGTCTGGTTCTTCTCCAATGAATTCATTTCCTCATTCACTGCCTCTAACCACTTCTGACCCTCTTTGCTCTCAACTGCTTCCCTGAATGTCTTCGGTTCTGAGTCTTGCATATCTTCAGCCGCATTTAGAGCATAACAAATTAAATCTGCATAGCCATATCTCTTTGGTGCCACAGTTTCCCTCCTTTCCCTATCTCTAGCCAACTGATAGCCAGGATCCACTGTTGGTTGTCTTCCTCTAGAACCTGATGTTGGGGGACTATTCTCCTCTTCATCATTCCCGGTCTCACTAGTGGAAGGCTCCACCTCAAACTGAGTCTTCTCTACCTCTGTTTCTGAGTTACTATTCTCCAGGTCTTTGCACTTCATCCCCATGCGAGTCTCATCAAAGGTCACATCCCTGCTTATTATGAATTTTGATCCCCCAGGCTCCATCTTCCACAGCTTGTACCCCTTCACACCTTCCGGATAGCCAATGAAGACACATTTCACAGCCCTGGCTTCAAGTTTGTCTTGTCTGACATGAGCAAACGCCAAAGCCCCGAAAACCTTCAACTTAGAATATTCTGCCGGTTTTCCACTCCAAACTTCCATAGGTGTCTTGAAGTCTAATGCCGTTGATGGGCATCTATTGATCAAGTAAGCTGCTGTACTCACAGCTTCACCCCAGAAACTTTTAGGTAGCCCAGCTCCCAAAAGCATACATCTGACCCGCTCCAAAATAGTCCTGTTCATGCGTTCTGCCAGACCATTTTGTTGCGGTGTTCCTGCCACGGTTCTATGTCTCTTAATTCCCTGTTTCCTGCAAAACTCATTAAACTTCTCTGAAACAAACTCCAGGCCATTGTCAGTCCTTAAAACTTTCAGTTTAGTTCCTATTTGATTTCCTATGAGAGTATGCCATTCTTTGAACTTTTCAAATGTGTCACTTTTATTTTTCAAAATGTGAATCCATACTCTCCTAGAGAAATCATCAATCATGGTGAGGAAATAGGAACCCCCTCCATGAGTTGTCACTCTTGAGGGACCCCAAAGGTCCGAGTGAATATACTCAAAGGGCTTGCTAGAATGATGCATGCCACTTCCAAACTTAACCCTATGTTGTTTGCCTAGTATGCAATTATCACAAAATTCTAGCTTATCCAATTTATCATTACCTAGCAAACCTTGTTTAGCTAGTTCAACTAAACCCTTTTCACTAACATGCCCTAACCTTAAATGCCATAGTTTAGTTTTATCATGCGGAGCTTGACTGGCTAATGATGCATGCCCTATAATAGTAGAACCATCTAATATGTATAAGCCACACATTTTAGACCCTTTAGCCATTACTAATGCACCATTCGAAATCTTAATCATGCCATGCTCAATTATAGTACTATAGCCTAATCCATCAAACATGCTTATAGATAAAAGATTTCGTTTTAGTTCAGGAACATACCTCACATCTTGTAAAAGGAATTCACGGTTGTCAAACATCTTGAGACGAATCGAACCCATACCTTGCACCTTACAAGCTCGGTTGTCACCCAGGCGAACGACTCCACCTTCTTTAAGCTTCAAAGTCTCAAAGTATTCCTTCCTAGGACACATGTGATAAGCACATCCCGAGTCCATGACCCAGTTCTTTTCAGATTCCAAACTCGACACCACTAGAGCCCCCGCACTCTCATAACCATCCTCCATAGCAATTGCAACCTCCACAGAATCACCGCTGCCCCTTTTCTCAGGACAGTCCTTCTTAAAGTGACCGGTCTTGTGACAATTGAAGCATTTATACTTCTTATTGTTCCCCTTTGACTTGGATTTCGACCTAGAATTCTTCCCTTTGTTGTTGTTTCCTCTACTCTCACTTCTTCTCCTTGACACACTTAAGCCTTCACCACTATCATCCACTTTCAAGTCTTGGAGCTTGGTTAGCTCTTTGGTCCTAATGGATTGTTGGACCTCCTCCAAAGTAATAGTGGACTCCTTGCCATAGAGGAGTGCATCCTTAAAGTGTTCAAAGGATCTAGGCAGCGAATTCAATAAGAGCAGAGCCTTATCCTCGTCATCGAGCTTCACATCAATGTTTTGCAGGTCATCAATAATCTTGTTGAATTCTGCTAGTTGCTCCACAATAGGTTTGGTCTCTACCATCTTGAATGAGTAGAGATGTTGTTTCAGACATAACCTGTGGGCCAATGACTTGGTCATGTACAACGATTCTAACTTTGCCCACATCTCCGCTGCGGTCTTCTCTCTTGCAACTTACCACAATGCCTTATCGCCAAGGCACAAGATAATGGCACTTCTTGCCTTATCTATCATCTCCTTCTTATCCGTTTGAGACAGGGTGGCCGCCATTCTTGCCTCATCCTTTAAGGCTTCAAAGCACTTCTGTTGAATAAGGATTGCTTCCATCTTCACCTTCCATAGACCGAAGTCGTTATTACTGGAAAACTTCTCGATGTCCCATTTAGTACCCATGGTGCACAATTGAATTATTTGTTCCTTCCCACAGACAGTGCCACTTGTTGATTTTCTAACAAGAATAAATGGAACAAATATCAAAGGCAACCAATACTAAATTTAATAGCAACCAAAACAGTGCAATAACGTCAATCAAACAAGGAGTAGAGAGTAGGAAGAATAACACCGCTATTTGGTTACGTAGTTCGGCCCCAAAAAGATGACCTACGTCTGCGGGAGAGAGCAGCCCTCCGTTTCACTATCAAAGAGTCTTTACAAGATATTACAATTGCTTTGAACCCCTTCCTAATATCCAAGAAGGACAAGCCTAAGAGTTCTCAATCCCCCTCTCTTTTCCTCTATGAAAACCTCTCAAGAACAACAATAGAGAAAGCCTTCAATCCTCCCTCTATAATTCCCTAAGATCCCAAGGTGTTTAAATGTGTTTTCCAGCCCCTAAAACCTCACAAAGACGCTCAAGAACGGCTGCACACAACCCTAGAAAAAACTGCACTCCGTCTCACACGATTCTGCAGCGTCAGGTTTATAAAACCTGACTGTGAATCGATTCACAGGCATAGGTGAATCGATTCACCTAGTTGAAAAACCTCCCCTGCACGAATTAATGAATTGAATCGATTCCTGCAAGCTTCCCATGCGATTCACAGAGGCGTGCTTCGATTCACAGAGACCCAAACATGCTTGAATCGATTCATATAATTAGGGAATCGATTCCAAGTGTTCAAGAGACACTTTCAAGCAATTCCATGACCCTCCAAACTGATTTTAAGGCACTCTAAATTCCACACTTAATTTCACTAATTTTAATTTATGTGATTGAATGCTGGTTTCCATTTGTTCATTTTTAATACTTTCTTAATTTACACGAAATAAATACTTTTCAGTATTATACATTTCTCATGATCTAATATGCTTAATTTTTTTTTTTTCATGGTTATTTGGATGCAGGGGTTATTGGATTGACATGCTGTGTCTTGGATGGATCTCGAATATTACTCTTGAAACACTGTTTTAATGTTATGTAACTGTAGGCTTTTCGTTTGTGTAACGTTAGTTGGTTGTGTATGTTTCAAAACTCAGTGTAACGTGACTTATTTGTGTTGATTTGTACACGTGATGGTCATTGGTGTAACGTGAATTAGTTGTGTTGTTTCCATTAATTAATTGACCTAGTACTCAATTGACTCTAACCAATTTGTGTTATGTAACAGTGTATCCTTTGATCACTTTTATGGTGCATCAGGTACTTCAAATAGCCATCTGTGACTTCATTTAGTAAGCTGCTAAGTAATTCAACAGCGTACGTCCGGTAATTGGTTTTACTGCAATTCCTTTGTGCGTCTGCATCGGTCTAACTTGGTTTTACTGCAACATTTCATGTTTGGTATGCAGCAGACTTAAAACCATTTTATTCTCAACTAATTTGTAGACTAAAAAAAAATTATGATATGGCGGAGTACTTGAAACTCGAATTCATGAAGGAAACTGGATTTGCTCATATGAGAATCTGTGATGGAGTTGGTTCTTATTTTCAGATGTGTGGTCTATTGGCTAAGCATTCTCTAGTTCGTGAAACCGCTAAAGCTGCATGAGTAGGTCCCACACTACTAGGAAAAGTTGAATTAGCCACAGAAATGACTTTATCTGAAGAAATAGAAGTTATGTATAAAGAATTAAATAAAACACTTATAGAAATCAATAAAAATATAAACTTATTGATTGAAAACACTGATAGAATTGCAAATTATACATGTCATAAAATAAAAAATGAACGAGACGAAATAAATAATATACGAAGTACATTAGATGGAATAAATAAAGGAAAAGAAGTTGATGAGAACCAAAATATTAATAAAATTAGAGAAATTCTCCAGCAATTAGAAGATCTCTTAGAATATGAAGAAAGTAATAGAAGTATAACAATAAAGGATTTAGAAGAACTGATAAATCACAAATCAGAAATCAAAGAAATAATAAGATATGATTCCTCAAGTTTATTAAAACCAGTGTCATCATGGAGAGGATAAAAGAAGAATATATGGAGACCCTAAAAAGATCAAATGATATTGAAGAAATTCAGCAATTACTAGAACAATTAACAATAATTGAGGAAGAAAATAAACAAATACAAAAAGTAGAGCAAATAGAGACTAAAAAGGAAACTGAGGAGGTAATATTAAATTACAGCTCTTCAGAATCAGAATCGGATTATGATGAAATATTTATGGAAAAAGGAGAAACAAGCAATACAAAATCAAAAAGAAAATGGGAAGAACATTGGAATCCGGATAATACTTGGGAAAAACATGAATTTGAAACAATGAATAAAAAAGGATATTCAAGAAAGAATGGTAAATGGACTAAAATTCAAGAAGAATATAAACCACATTATGAAAATATTAGACAGGGTAACATACTAAATATTGACTGTGCAAGAAATAAAGAGGAAGTGTTATTACAATGGACTAATGAAATAACGTTACTTATAGCAACTGATGAAAGATTTACTAGATTAGACTTACCAAGTGTTAGAAATTTAATAATTTATAAGACAACAGGAAATGTACAAAAGTATTTGACAAGTATAAGTGAGCAAGACTGGCAACATTATGCTAGATATGTAAGAGATAATCAAGAATTTGCTAGACTTATTATGAATTTGATTTACTTAGAGTTCATAGGGTATAATATCCTTGAACATAAAGAAAAAGTAAACAAGTTTTTACAAGAAAAAGCAAAAGCACATTTAAATGGAATACAAATTTGTAATATGTGTGAAGTAGAAAGTTTTATCTGCGAATATCAAAAATACTATTATGAATTAAGTGCTGAAGTAAAGGAAGTATATAAAGAAATATTCATAAATAAATTACCATACCCACTCAATGAAAAGATAAGATCTATATGGCAATTACGACCAGCTGAAACTGGTAATACTTTAGGAGGAATTATACAAATCTTATATAATGAATTAAGGCAACAATGCTTAAATAGAGAAACAATTAGGCAATTAAACAAAGGAAGAAATGTAGTTTGTTGTGACATACCAGAAATAGAAAAACCAGAAATTATGGGTGTAATCGGAAAAGGGAAAACGAAAGTATTATAAAAGAAAGCCTAGACTAAGGAAAACCTATCCAAAGAAAAAGGCTTATAAAGATTCTAAGAAAAAATATTTTAGAAGAAAAAGACAAACACCTAAAAAATATTGTCCAAAAGGAAAAAAGAAATGTGTGTGCTGGATACGTAATGTAGAAGGTCACTATGCAAATGAATGTCCACAAAGGAAAGAAAAAGACTCTAAAGAAAAATAAAACTAATAAAAATAATATATAAAATATATGACTTAGAGCCATTAGAAGAAGAATTAAGTAGTTCAGATGAGATTATATATGAATATTCAGAGGATGAATAAACTTCAGAAGAAACAGAATCTGAATAGTACTTATATTAAAATAAGAAATGAGAAAGAGAATAAAGAAACAGAGGCATACATAGATACAGGGGCAAGCATTTGTATAGCAACAAGAGCATTATTTAGTAAATGGGAAAGATTAGAAAAACCATTAAAGATTCAAATTGCAGATGGATCAATATATTCATTATTATGGATAGCCAAAAGATTTACATTAAATATTCAAAATAAATTATTTATAGTACCTACAGTTTACCAATAAGAAACTGGGTTAGATATGATAATAGGAAATAATTTCTTGAGATTATATGCACCTTGTTGCCAAAACTTAGAATTTATATCATTAAAGACTCCATATATTAGAGGAAAACAATTAAGGGAAATAATAAATATTCCAATTGTCCATTATTCACAATGTACTTTTTCTAAGAAACAATCAGAGTTTAACAAACTAAAACGTGGTGAGTTAATAGAAATAGCATGTAGAAAAATTCGTCATGTATTAATAAATTTAGAACTAGGAAGAGAAATTTCAGCTCATATTGAAGAACTATTAGATAAAGTTTGTAGTGAAAATCCTCTAGATCCAAAAATTAATAATAAAGATATGGAATTAGTAGAATTAAAATTAAAAGATCCTACAAAAGAAGTAAAATGTAAACCCATGATTTACACAAAACAAGATAGAGATGAATTTGCAGAAGATATTAAACAAATGTGTGATAAAGGATTAATAAGACCATCGAAAAGTAAGCATTCAGCTCCAGCCTTTTATGTTGAAAATCATAATGAAATAAAAAGAGGAAAAAGAAGGATGGTGATTAATTATAAACAAATGAATGATGCAATGGAGGAGATGCATATTTTCTTCCTAGAAAAGACCTAATTATTGAAAGAGTAAGAGGAATGAATTGGTTTAGTACTTTTGATTGTAAGTCGATTTTACCAAATAAGGTTAATGTAAGAATCTAAACCATTAACAGCATTTAGTTGTCCTCAAGGACAATATGAATGGAATGTACTCCCAATGGGAATGAAGCAATCACCAGGAATTTTCCAACGTAGAATGGATTCAATACTCAAAGAATTTAAAGATTTTTGTCTTATTTATATTGATGATATATTAGTTTTTACCAATAAAGATTTAAATGATCATTTCAAGAAGGTAGAACTAGTACTTAATAAATGTCTTGATTATGGAGTGGTTTTAAGTAGGAAAAAGGCTGTTTTAGCTCAAAATAAAATTAATTATTTAGGATTAGAAATTGAAAAAGGAAAAATAGTAATGCAGAAACATGTACTAGAAAAGCTTCAAAACTTTCCCACTAAGTTAAAAGATAAAAAAGATTTACAAAAATTTCTTGGATTATTAACTTATATTTCTAATGAGGGTTTTATAAAGAATCATCACAGAAAAGAAAGCAACTTCAACAAAAATTAAAGAAAGATGCTATTTGGTCTTGGACCGAAGAAGATTAAGCAATTATTATTAAATTAAAGCATTTATGTCAAGATCTTCCTGAATTATATCATCCATCAGATGATGATTTAATTATTATTGAAACTGATGCGTCAAATGAATATTGGGGAGGAGTTATGAAGGCAAAACCCCCTGGACAAAAGAAAGAAGTACTATGTAGATATATGTCCGAACATTTTCTGATTTGTGAAATCAATTATCAAACACATGAAAAAGAAACATTAGCACTAATTCGAATGTTAGAAAAACATCGAATATATGTGCTAGATAAAGAATTTATTGTTAGAACAGACTCTACTTATGTTGCAGGTTTTAAGAATATCAACCACAAAGGAACATACAAGCAAGGAAGGTTGATAAGATGGCAAATGAAATTAGCTGAATACAATTATTCAATTTCACATATCAAAGGAGAAAAGAACGTCTTTGTGAGACATACTTTCAAGAGAATGGAACGAAGCAAAGCAGAAATGTTAGATAGACAAATAGCAATCAAGGAAGCACAAAAGGCCCAAAAGGAAAAAGAGCTTGAATTAATTGAAGCAGAATTAAAGCTCTTAAGGTTGCAACGAGAAGAAGAAAATTTCCCAAAAGAATCAGTTCCAGATGAAGAAATGAAGCCTAAAAAGTGGTATACAGTTTTTAATGGACCATTTCCAGGAATTTATGATGATTGGTACAAAGCAGCACCACACTGTCAAAAGATTCCAGGAGTCTACCACCAAGGATTTTCAACAAAAGAAGAAGCAGAAAAAGCACTAAAAAATCATCTTGAATTAGAAAAAGAAAAAGAAAAGAAAGGTAAAGAAATATATCTTGGCCCAAAAACTTATTCAGAAACAACAAAGAATCCACCAGTAAAATCATCTACATTTAAAACATTAGGAAAAATTCCTTTTTCTCTAGATGATTTTCAAATTACTTCAAGAAAGGATCATGAACTACAAGTACAATTTTCAGAAAAGAATTTTTGGGAAAATTTTGATAGATTAAGGAATTGGACTGAAAAAGAAAAAATCAATTGTTTTTACATGGTTGATAGAAAGATTTTTGGAATTAAGACAATTATTCTTCCTGGAGCACCTCCAAATTTAACATACAATATGTTCCAGTTTGGACTTATTGATTGTCTTTATTTAAGCTCAAATCATGAAGAAATTAGTTTGTTCCCTTATTATTTCAAAGAATCAGTTCAAGCTTTCAGAAGGAATATTGCAGGAGAGAAAAATATTTTTCTAAAATTTTACTCAGCTTATCCAGATTTTACCACTAAACAACCTGCTAAGCATTTTATTTTTATTGGAATAAGCAATAATAATTTTCCTCTGAAGGATGAACCCAATGACACGGTCTATGGGGAAGAATTAATGACTCAAGTAATAAGTAATCAGTTGGCAAGTATTTTCACTCAATGTCAAGCCATTGGAAAAGGCTCTTACATCAAAGTACTATACAAAGGACCCTACACTCTGCTTTTAAGCAAGACAAGCAATAAAGAAATAAAGGAAAAAGACATGAGTCTTCTGACAAATTTTGAGGCAGCTTTCTACTCACTATCGGGACCCCTAATGGAATATAGGCCATCTATCCTCAATAATTTATGCTCTATGATCAAAGAAAGTAAGGACCATGCATGTGAAAGATGTGTCAAAGAAAAAGACAAAGCAATAGAGGAGAAAGAAGACTTTGAAGCAATAGTGGAGGAATAAAGCTTGAAAGCATTCTGAGTGTTCACGTGAAGGCACTAGAAAATGTAGAATTATTGAAGTCACAATGTAAAGCACTAATGTAGTGCTATATTACTATTGTAAATAGTGGAAGGCCATTAGGCTATAAATAAGGCCATTTCTTCACTTAGTAAGCAGAGAAAGTTGAAGAATGAAATTTCTCTCTGAGAAGTGTTTTCCTTAGGAAAACTTGTGCTAGTTCTTTAGGAGCTAGTCGGATACTTGAGAGTGTATCCATCTATCCTTGTAAAATTACTACTTATTATGAATAAAATCACTCATGTTACTCAATCTACTTGACTTATTTTCTTTACTCAAAACCTTGTTAAATATTCAACAACTAATGGAGAACTGCGGAAGCAGCAGTGGGCTTACTTAATCAAAGATTCAGAAGCATAGTCAGGTATACTTACTTACTCTTCTTGAATAATTTAATTATTGTTGTTATTATTACTATTGTTATTTTATGCTTATATAAAAACTGAAATGGAAAGAGAAAAAATAGATAATAATGATATAGAGCACTTACATATTACTGAAGAAGATGGAAACTATGAAGGAAGTATTTTGATAGACCCAACTTTATTTCAAAAGATACAACAAGAGGACTTAGATTTGTCAAAGGATGCAAACATGAAAGGAGTTAAAGGAAAAGAAAGATTTAAGGGGTTGATGGAAAAATTTAATCAAAAGGAAAATATAATATACTATGGGAAAATAATTAATGAAGCACCAATGCATATAGCAGATGCTCAAGGAAATACTTGTATCTGATTATTAAATAAGAAAAAACTTATGGAATTAAAAAGAAATATAAAGAAAAAGAACATAGTGATAAAATAGGATATATTCATATAGGAGCAATACAAGTTCTAATAAAAGCAACTTTTCAGAAGGAATAAATTCACCAATAGAATTAGTATTAAAGGATAATAGAATTCTTGATCCAAAGGACAAAATATTAGGAGTTATAGAAGGAAACTTAGCTTATGTTAAGTTAAAGTTTGAGATCCATCCAAATATTGGAATACCTTTAAGTACTCAAAGATTAGATCAATCACTAACTCTTGAACACAAATTCCTAAGAGGAAATTTAATGAAAACAGGAGATAAAATTTTCTCGGTCACTTATTGTGTTAATTACGCACTAACAAATTCACATCATAGTATTACCTTTAGAAATAATGATAGAATAGATATCCCAAGCCTATTTGAAGATATAGGAAAGATTTATTATCCTAAGAAAAATGAAATTACAGATCTAGGAACTCTTATAAGAAAACCAAGAATATTAACACCAAAACCGATTGGATTTTGTGAAGAAAATGAAGAAAACAAAATAAATAAATTAGCTAATCAGGTAAAAGAACTAGATTTGTATGTAAGAAATAGAATATGAATAGTTTAGAATTAAGAAAGGAAGAGGTTAAAAATGAAATTAAAAATTTTCATAGAATATTAAAGGATTATCTAAAAAGAAATTTAAATGATAGAAATAGGAAAGAAATAGAAGGAATACTTATAGTAAAAGAAAATATACTGGTAAAAATAGAAAATCTTGAAAGATCTAAGAAGAGAAAAAGATGAACACATAAAATTTTTATTAAGGACAAAGTAATAGAAATAGAAATAAAAGTAAATGATAAACTTAGTATATTACATATAGACGCAATAGAAAATGAAGATAAGGATTTTTATGAGAAATTAAAATATATATGGTCATTAGAATTGCCAAAGGAAATAAAAACAAAAATATGTGAAGAATATGGAAGGCTTTGTGCACAATCGATAGTATACAAAAATGAAATAAGTGAAGAACTGTGGTACCTAAACCTACCAAGGGAAGAAGAAATACAAGAAGAAAATTTAGAAAATAATATAGGAATTTATTTTGCAGAATTAAACATAGATGATGATGACTGGTTTCCAGATGAAGATTAAAGAATTAAAATATATTTTAGAAAATTATTCAAAGAATTTATTAGAAAATAGAATAGATTTAGGTAAAATAATGAATTTATCTGGATATATTGATTCAGTAGAAATCACGCACTCAACTGGTATCAGAGCACTAAGATTCTACAATTATTTATTATGGATAAATATGGTATTTCTGATGAAGAAATAAGAAAATATAAATTAGAAATGATTTTAAACCAAATACAACGTGAAAAAATAGAATTAGAAAGATTGTATAGATCTTTTGATTATTATATACAATGGCCCGAAGGATTAACTACTGAGAATTGGCAAGAATTAAAAGATAGAATTTTAATAGTAGAACAAAGTATTAAAACATTAGAAGACGAATATAAACAATATTGAAAAGGAATTAAAATTATGTTCGTCACTAAGTTTTGCGACCACGAAATTAGAGACCAATTATTATTTTCCGTCACTAAAATTTGTCTCTAAATTACTTAATTCTAGATGTGCCAAGTGCAATTGTCACAATGTCATACGTCATTATTTTTCGCTTTTATGATAGTGAAAATGTTCTAACAAAGTAACTAGGTTTTAATTCCTGATATACACATGTTGACAGATACGTTAATGCTTCAACTTCTTTAAATATGTTTAGTTTGGGTCAAAAAAAAATTGTATACTTGAATGCAGTGTACATTCATTAAAGCTAGATTTTAAAAGGAAAAGTGAATACATGGAATTATAGATGGATTGATAATATTAACGGAAAGGGGAATATATGGAATTGCAAATGGATTGATAATATTGAAGCTTTGTTTAATCCATAATAGACCTTACAAATGTCATAACCCCCCAAATAAAAGCCACCTTGATTCAAGCCTAGTTCAAAACGTAGATTAGCTAAACCAACACCACTGATGACATAAACACAAACTTAATTCATTCAAAAAAAAAAATTGACGCCACTGTACGCATGCACACTTGGTTTTCAAGGAGCTGCATAAAAATTGTCAAATTTATAAATGTGTGCCTAATTTTATTTAGAACAAATTAAAAAACATTGACACTTTAATTATAATCAGTGTGATGATGTCCTTACTGTCCCCTGAACATTTGATGTAAAGTCCTCCTCCATGTCCAGCCACTCAAGCAACCATACACTCGAGTTATCACTGTGACAAGTTGGTTACACCGGGTTAATGGTTATAATTAATGATGATAATGTGCCATAATGTCTTTTAAATTGAACAAAATAATTAACCTGCGCCCGTAGTTGGGTATACCCCTAGCCTCCTTAATATCCCATCTACCAAATTCAAGGTTGCGTCCCAGAAACATGGCACCAAAATTTGGACTTAATGCCATTTGAGATATGACCTCGCACTAACATTCATATTTAAAAACTATTTGGGTTAGCCATTATATATATATATATATATATATATATATATATATATATATATATATAACTGATTGATAACATTGCATCTCACCAGAATTTTCATCTTTGCTTGTCTTGGGATGATATCCTCCTCTTGCAGGTAAGAATCTAGTTGATTAATGGTCTCATTGTGCAGTGATATTACCATCATATACCAGTGATCAACTTCAGTCTTCATTGGCACATAGATCTTTCGGTCAACATACAAGTTAAAGGAAGATATAGACTATTAGTGGGCATTTACATTCAATAAGTATCAAATAGTGTGACTTAACTAATAGTAACCTACATATTTAAGATTGGAATACGGTTCTATTAGAATATGTCAATATCTTTTATATTTGGTAACACAATCATAGGAAATCATGTAAATATCTTTTATATTTGGTGTACATTTATTTAGGAATCATGGCAACAAAATCATAGGATTTAGTCACTGATTTTGTAGCTACGTTGGGTTTCTCTCACAGTGTCTCAGATCATTCTTTATTCATTTATCACCGAGGTGACGACACAGCTTATATTCTTCTCTATGTGGATGACATCATTATTGCTGCATCTTCAGATACTCTCCGTCAATCCATCATGTCTAATCTTGGCTCTGAATTTGCTATGAAGGATTTGGGTCCCCTAAGTTATTTTTTGGGCATATCTGTTACAAGACATTCAGGAGGTCTTTTTCTTTCACAAAACAAATATGCCGAAGAAATTATTGAGCGAGCAGGCATGTCTTCCTACAAACCATCCTCTACACCAGTGGACACCAAAGCCAAACTCAGTGGATCTTCAGGAAATCCATATCATGATCCAACCGAATATCGGAGTCTTGCCGGCGCCTTACAATATTTGACATTTACAAGACCAGATATCTCCTATGCCGTTCAACAAGTGTGTTTGTTTATGCATGACCCGAGGACCCAGCATATGACTGCCTTGAAGCGAATCATTCGCTATGTTAAAGGTACTCTTACTTTCGGTCTACATCTCTCCCCCTCCTCCATTGATAAGCTCACCACATATACTGATGCTGACTGGGGTGGATGTCCAGACACCAGAAGGTCTACGTCTGGATACTGTGTATATCTCGGGGACAATTTAATATCTTGGTCTGCGAAACGACAACCTACCTTGTCTCGATCCAGTGCTGAAGCCGAGTACCGTGGAGTTGCTAATGTAGTTTCCGAGTCCTGAATCCTATGATTTTGTTGTCATGATTCCTAAATAAATGTACACCAAATATAAAAGATATTTACATGATTTCCTATGATTGTGTTACCAAATATAAAAGATATTGACAGATTCTAATAGGTTCCATCCAATGTGACATGTACATGTCAGTTAACTCATAAAGTGTGCGTCCCATAAACACATCGTCCTAAAAAAACATAGTCAACCATTAGAAGCCAAATGAATGAGCAAAAAAAAATGACATAAGGTCAGTGACAAATTACAAACCGCAAATGATGGCGGCAGAGTCCAAACAAGCTGAGTTCCAAGGAATTTCTGACACCATTTGGTTTTCTCAGTAGCTAGATTAATGATCTATGTTGACGAATCGTAGTTAGTTTCGAGGTTAAGTCTTCAAACAATCTACTAAGAAAATGAAATAAAAAAAAAAAATTAGTGCAACTAACCTCTTTTGAAACTCGCCTCCCTGGACACGTGGTTTCAATGTCTTCTCTATTAGCAAACATGTCTCTTGCCCTAACAAGGACCTCCCTGCATGTATTGAAAAAGCAAGTTTTTGTCATATATGCACTTCCATTATAGCTAAGATACAACTCAACTTATGTCATGTCACGTGCTTACAACTCATATATGTCAAGGTCTTTCTCTGCATGTTCCTCAATCATCTTTCGTAACGACTCCGGAGTGTTCTGTATAGCATCATTGACAACTCGGTGGTCATCATCTTCCCCATTAGGAACGAGGTTAACATCATGTTCCATTCCATCCTGGGACTCTATATTTTTTAAGTGAGTGTTATTGTCTTCCATGATTCAGATGACGATTACAACAAAACTTCAGAATGGTTGATTCTTTCAAATGCTTGAGCTTTACGGAGGCGTTCATTCTTATTTAAATAATGAGGACCGGAACAAGGATCCAAGACAGAGTAAGCAATGCATGAAAAGAGTATCTTCATAGCAAAATAATTTAGTTATCACCAAAATGGGGATTGTAATCAGAGGGGGACGCAAAGCATTTCCTTTAGCGCAGGTACCATTTTAGAGTAAGAAGTTGGATAACCAATGTTCCTTTTAGATGACCATCGCAGGTTTAATCAAATCTAAGTTAAAAAAAATGGGGATCCATTTGTTGACAGTTACGTTTCATCCAAGAGAGGCATGGTATCGTAAATTTGATTTAAGTCAACCGTGAAGCTAGCTGCTATATATTGTAAAGTTGTCTGAAAAGCAGAAAAGTGCTTTGGGGAATGTATCAATTGTTTCCAGTTTGTCCATTTGTTTCCCAACAAATATACTAGTAGTTTATTCTATCCTTAAATATTAAATTGTTCCCCAAAAAATTCGCAAAGATTTTTTTATTTCCTAAAAAAAATTTGACAATCAACATATTTTCTAAATTTGAAGGACTAAAAACTTTCGTTTTTATTTCCAAAAAAAAATTTGACAGTCAACATATTTTCTAAATTTGAAGGACTAAAAACCTTTAAAAAAATTTTAGGGACTAAAAATCAACATGGCGAATTTTTAGGGCCAATATAATATTTTAAATCCTATGATCGTTTAGGACTTTGTCCTAATTTTATAAATTGTAAAATCTTTTTTTTTAACGCCCCTAATGATTTTCGAAAAGGCTTATATTTAGGGACGGGTGAAGTATATTGTAACGCCCCGAATTTTTAAGGTATTAACTCGACTGTTCTAAGAAAATCGGCCTATATTTTTTTTTTATAAATAAAAGTTACCGTTAATAACTTATAAACGTTAAACGCGAAAATGTTTTATTGTCAATTGTAAAAATTTAATTAATAGCAAGGACCCTACTTAATCACTAAACTAATTTTAATCTAACTAAAAATTTAATTACATTTTAAATCAGGTGAAACTAATTTAATAAGTACCTGTAACTATTCTACAACACAACTAAAATGTAATAAAATCATGAAATTATAAATTATAGGGAAAATAACCAAGGTTAAAGTTATCCGAATTACATAGCGGGAAAAACACCATGTCCGCAATAAGGAAATACTAAGTTCAATTCGTGCGAAATAATATTAACGTTCAAAAAGTAGCACAGAGCATCTAACACCCATGTACCCACAATTATTCGTCGACAGCACGATCAACCATAATGCAAATAAATCATGCTTGAGGCTTCTCAAATTCACTTGTACCTAAAAAGTGGTGTAAGGGTCAGTTCATATAACAAGTTGTAATAAGCTAAAGCATGGAAAAATTGCTCAGATACTATTTATAATTTCTCTTTCACATTTAAATAAAAATTTGTAAGACAAGAATAATCATAACAAACAACTAATAAGAAAATATATTTACATCCACATACGAACTTGAAATTAAAAATAATCACTTTTAAGATATAAGAGAATCTATTCTTTTTTTCTTCTTCTTTATACTAACTTACAAATAAAATAATCACATTTACAACATCACAAAATTCAGCATATTCGAGTTAGTATGCATGTCTTATGCAAGACTCTCATGATCGCGATATAGTCATCCCATACCAATGGGGAATTTAATCTAACACCGCCACGAAGGCCTTACCCACAAAGGTCGTCCAAAAATAATAGCTACCTCCCATACTAATGGAGAATCAAAACATATCACCGCCACGAAGGCCTTAAATACAAAGGTCCAAAACAATAGCTACATCTCATACCAATGGGGAATTAAATCATATCACCGCCACGAAGGCCCAACATATGTTGTTCTACATGATGCATGTCATTTAGTCAAGTCAATTCATGCCATGAGAGGTAATTCACCAGAAAATCCAATACACATCATATCCAAATACCACATCTCTAATTTTCTTTTATGAAATAGCCTAATCATATCACGATCTCAACACAACACAATGCACATCACACATATCAAAATTACCTTCCTGAACTAACCTCATCATCTCATGGCCATAGCACCACAAATGCACATCCATCACAAATTAATTAAACAGGTTCAGCAATCCACAATAAACACATTATTTAAAATCACAATAAATAAATCACATAACCGATTTGCACCAAATCAAGATGACAAGAATTAGCAATTATCCATGTTTCTCTATATATATCAAAAATCGTTTTCCTCATCAAATGAAATATAATAAATCATCAAGAGACAAAACATATTTATATGAATAAATCCTTATCAAAATTAAGGAGCCACAAACATATTTCATGGACAATATAGAATAAATCTTTAGCACTAAAAATATAACTCTCACGATTTTCCACAACATATGTGTATAGAATCAATAAAATAGCAAGAAAAATCATCAACATATTCCTTTAGAGGGTTACACGAAAATAAAAATTAAATAGTGAAACATCATAGATTTTTATTTCATAAGGATATGAATTTTTCCTTTCAACAAGACACCACATGAATTTCTATCCATATTTAAACAACTACCAACGTTCAGCTCTAACTTGTAGGAGAAAAGTCCTTACCTTGGTCAAGAAAAATCGCAGTGTTAAGGAGAGCAAAAGGATTTGCCTACAACAACAGAATTAGGGACCCAACGAGCACCGAGAAAATTAACGGTCACACATAGAACTAAATTGCATAGATTCAATTCTGGGAATCTGAATCAATGGAAGAGACCTAGAATTATCTTGGTTCGGAGCAAATGATCTCCTACGTCCACACTGAGCTAGTCGTTCTTATTAATCACCGGAAAACACAGAAGAATTACAAAGCAACAGATTGAGAAATTGCTCAATCACACACTCAATTTCCTCACAGTTTTCTACAATATGAACACTCAGATTTCAAGTATATTTTGTCTTTCAGTGTTCTTCTACACTAAACCAAGGCTTATATAGTCTATGCCCTTTACAAGTTAGTCCCAGATCTGTTACAACCAAATCCGATCCCTAACTAACTTAACATCCAAAGGTACAACTAACTATCACTTGCCTAACAGAATAACTAACCATAACTAACTAATAACCAATTGATTATCCACATGGCTTAACAATCTCCACCTTGGAACATAGTTAGGAATGATTCAGGTCTTGAGCAGAGACCTTTACAGGGAACAGTTTCTCACATTCAGGAGATCCAAGCAGTAAGCAAACTTGGATCCTGGAACTACTTTGGTCAGCATATCTGCTGCATTACCTTCACCCGAAACCTTCTCCACCTTGATGATGCCTTCAGCTATAATGTCTTGGATATAATGAAGCTTGATATCAATGTGCTTGGTCCTCTCATGGAACACTTGGTTCTTAGATAGACATATATCACTTTGACTATCACATAGAACTGTCACACCTCGAGCTCATTGACAAACCCTTTCAACCATATAGCCTCTTTAATTGCTTCAGTAAGAGCTATATATTCTGATTCTGTAGTTGATAAGGCAACAATTGGTTGCAAATTGGCCTTCCAACTAATCACACAACCATACATAGTGAACACATAACCTGTCAATGATCTTCTCTTGTCCACATCACCAGCAAAGTCTGCATCAACATACCCAATCACTTTAGTTTGCCCTGCATTTGATCTGTCATAGCACAATCCAACTGACTTACTGCCCTTCAGATATCTAAACGGCCATTTCACTGCACACCAGTGTTCTTTACCCGGATTGGACATGAACCTGCTCACCATACTTGCTGCATAAGCCATGTCAAGTCTGGTACAGACTATGGCATACATAAGGCTTCCAGTGGCATTTGAATAGGGGATACCACTCATATACTTTCTGTCTTCCTCAGTTTTTGGGCACTGAGTAACAGACAATTTGAAATGCCCTGCAATTGGAGTAGTGATAGATTTGACATCAGTCATATTGAATCTTCTAATCACCTTTTCAATGTAGCTTGATTGCCTCACACACAACACTCCCTTGGACCTGTCCTTGATAATTTCCATGCCTAGGATCTTCCTTGTAGCCCCTAAATCTTTCATTTCAAATTCTGAATTGAGAAGCATCTTCAATTTTCTGATGGCATTGCAATCTGAACTTGCAATCAGCATGTCATCTACATAGAGCAAGAGGTAGATGAATGTTCCTGAAGGTTCCCTTTTAAGATACACACAGCTATCATAGGAACTCCTCTTGTATCCTTTTGAAACCACAAATGGACACTCTTATACCATTGTCTAGGAGATTGTTTCAATCCATACAAGGATCTCTTCAACAAGCACACCATATCTTCCTTGCCTGCTGCAACATGACCTTCAGGTTGATTCATATAAGTTTTCTCATCCAAGTAACCATGTAAAAATGCTATTTTTACATCCATTTGTTCAAGCTCAAGGTTATGAACAGCCACCAAAGCAAGAATGATCCTTATGCTTGTATGCTTTACTATTAATGGAGAGAAGATTTCATTGAAATCTACTCCCTCTCTTTGAAAAAAGCCTTTGGCAACAAGCCTAGCTTTAAACTGCCTTTTTCAACCCCTGGAATCTCTGGTTTTCTTCTGAAAATCCACTTGCATCTGATGGTTCTTTGATTAGCTGGTTTCTATACTAGTTCCCAAGTATCATTCTTCAACAAGGAATCAAATTCCTCTTTCATAGCAGCCTTCCAATGCTCCTTATCTAACCCATTGACAGCTTCAGAATAGGACTTTGGATCTGTGTTTTGATCCTCAACCTCCACACTCAAAGCATAGGCTATGATATCAGCATAGCCATATCTTTCTGGTGCTCTTGTTTCCCTTCTTTCTTTGTCCCTGGCTAAATTCCAAACTGGACCTACTGATTCTGGTTTGAATTTCAGCTGTTTCTGGTTCCCTACAATCATTATCACTGTTTGCTGAACCCCTTATAGGGGAAGGTTGCTCCATCTCCACTTGAACTCTCTCACTTGGATTCGATTCTGTTTGCACTTCAATTGAATTCTTCTCATTAACCTCAAGCATGTCATCTTCTTTAAAAATGACATCTCTGCTGACCACTGCCCTGCCACCATTAGGACCTATCAACCACACTTTGTAACCCTTAACACCATCAAGGTATCCTAGAAACACACCCTTATTAGATCTTGGCTCAAGCTTGCCATTGTTCACATGAGTATACACTGTGCAGCCAAAAACTCTAATATGATCATAGCTAGGAGGCTTTCCTGTCCACAATTCTTCAGGAACCTTGCCATCAATCACTGATAAAGGCAGTCTATTGATTAGATAACAGGCAATTTGGACTGCCTCTGCCCAAAACCCTTTGCTCAACTTGGCATTTGATAACATGCATCTAACTTTTTCCAAAATGGTGTGATTCATTCTTTCAGCCACCCCATTCTGTTGAGGTGTTAACCTCACAGTTTTATGCCTTTCAATTCCACTGTTTTTGCAAAAATCAGTAAACTTTTCACTAAGGTACTCAAGGCCATTATCAGTCCTAAGCACCTTAATCTTTTTCCCAGCTTGATTCTCCACAAGTGCCTTCCACTGCTTGAAGCATTTAAATGCTTGACTCTTGTGTTTCAGCATATATACCCAGACCTTCCTAGACCAGTCATCAATAAATGTGATGAAATATCTAGCTCCACCTAGAGAATTAACTCTTGAAGGTACCCATATGTCTGAATGTATGTAATCTAGTCTTTCTTGGTTGTATGAGATGCAGTAACAAATTTTAACCTTTTCTATTTACCATATAAGCAGTATTCACAAAATTCAAGCTTCTCAGGATTGCCATCAACCAGCAGGCCCTGTTTGTATAGTTCCCTCAAACCCTTTTCACTAACATGAGCTAATCTAGCATGCCAAATTAAGTCTTGCGGAATTATCTTTAGCTATAGAAATTAGACTAGCAGAATTAGTGACTGTGTTACCTTGGAGCCTATATAGGCCATGCTTTCTGATCCCTTTCAGCAATTGGATTGATCCCTTGCTGATTTTGACAGTGCCTCCTTCACCTTTGAATGTACACCCTGCCTGATCAAGTGTGCCAAGAGAAATGAGATTCCTCTTCAATTCTAGAACATATCTCACATCAGAAAACACTTTAATTGTGCCATCATCCATTCTGATTTTCACTGTCCCGATGCCAATAATTTTACAAGAAACATTGTTCCCCATCAAGACCTTTCCACATCAATCTCCTTATATGAGTCAAACCAACCCTTGTTTGGTGTCATGTGGAATGTGCATCCTGAATCTAGGATCCATTCATCACAGCAATCATCCACTGTGACAACAAGTAATTCAGAACTCTCATAGCCATCTGCTACAACGGCCAAGTCACTGTCTTCTTTGCCCTTGCTTTTGTTCTTTTTCTTTCTTTCAGGACAATCTTTCATGACCTTCTTTGTGGCAATGAAAACAAGCCGTCTTTGATTTAGACTTCGACCTGCCCCGATTCTTGCCTTTATCTTCCTTGTTCTCAGTTCTTCCTCTAGCAAACAGCCCCTCTGCATCAGCACTTCTTTCACCATTGATGTCAACAATCTTCTTCTTCATTTCACGGTTGTTCAATGTGACCTTGACCTCTTCAATGGACATGCTCTCCCTCCCAAACATCATAGTGTCAACAAGGTTCTCATATGATGGTGGAAGAGAACACAACAGGATGATGGCTTGATCCTCTTCATCAATCACAACATCGATGCTTTTCAGATCAAGAATCATCTTTGTGAAACCAGAAACATGTTCTTTAATTGATGCTCCTTCCTCCATTTTAAACTGATGCAGCTTCTTCTTCAAGTACACCTTGTTGGTTAGAGACTTAGTCATGTAAAGACTCTCAAGTTTCAACCACAAGCCTGCAGCAGTTTCAATACCCGAGACCTCCCTTAGAACATCATCACCCAAGGAGAGAATTATTGTGCTGTGAGCTTTGCTAATCATATCCCTCTTCTCCTTTTCAGAGAGTGTAGCAGGCACTCTGGAAATTCCCAGCAATGCATCTTCAAGACCTTGATGAACCAACAATGCCTTCATTTTGATTCTCCACAGGCCGAAGTCATTGTCTCCAGTGAACTTCTCCACATCGAATTTGGCTCTTCCCATTGTCAAGAATACTGATTAGTCTTCTTGAACCCAGCTGTTGATACCAATTGTTGTGAAACACTCCAAGAAATTTGATTGCTTCAATGACAAGAAACCCTTGAACCCGATTGCATAGATTCAATTCTGGGAATCTGAATTAATGGAAGAGACCTAGAATTATCGTGGTTCGGAGCAAATGATCTCCTACGTCCACACTAAGCTAGCCGTTCTTATTAATCACTAGAAAACACAGAAGAATTACAAAGCAACAGATTGTGAAATGGCTCAATCACACACTCAATTTCCTCACAGTTTTCTACAATATGAACACTCAGATTTCAAGTATATTTTTTCTTTCAGTGTTCTTCTACACTAAACCAAGGTTATATAGTCTATGCCCTTTACAAGTTAGTCCCAAATCTGTTACAACCAAACCTGATCCCTAACTAACTTAACAACCAAATGTACAACTAACTATCAATTGGCTAACAGAATAACTAACCATAACTAACTAATAACCAATTGATTATCCACATGGCTCACTTTTTGAGCGTCTCTTGCAAGTGAGGGCAGAATGGGCAAATGTTGAAGGGAATGAGAATCTTGATGAGGTAAGATGGAGAACACTATTCAATTAAAGTAGTTGAATGTCGTGTTTTAGAAATTAGCATGCATGTACTTCTTTTTTTTTTTTTTCCCATTCTTATCATCTTTGCTTTGATATATTAGCACTTCCATGTAACCATTGAGTATTTACATTGTTTGTATATGCAGGTATCATTCAATGCTAAGAAAGGCTTCTGAAGAAAATATTGTTGTTAGTTTAACCAACATATATGATCATTTATTTGTTCCTACTGGAAAATGGGACTCCAAGGTGACAGCCTCTCGTTTGCCATACTTTGATGGAGACTACTGGTCTAGCACTGCTATGGAACTAGCCAAGAACATTGAAAAAGAGAGTGGAGGAGATTATGAGAGGAAGTTGAAAAAAGTCGTGACGAATAGAGCTTTGGGACACGTAAATCCTTCCAAAGGTACTGGCCAAAGAAATTCTAGTGATGCAAAAAGTATGTCTGCCTTGTCTTTTACCGTCATCCATTTGTTATAGTATCTCTTTACTGTTGAATTGAATCTGCTTAGTTAGCTCCAACATGTTATTTGACAGATCTACCTCATGAGAGTTTGAACTGATTATTAAATGAGATGCAGGATAACTTAAGATTAGATGTAGTTTTGATTATAATTTGGCTTTTATGGCTTACCAGGACCAAATTAAGTATTATTTGGTCCCTGAACCATCGTCGTGTTCACCATCCCCTTCACCAGCCCTCTCCTGAATCATAAAGACATTTCATGGCAAGATGAAATCTTTGAGCAAACTTTGCATTTTTCCTTCTGGGTATCTTTGATTTTCGAGATGAACTCTGGTTTTTCTTCGCCTGCAACTTTGCTTGTCTTTTTCTTCATGTCCCAAAACCATTCTCAGGGTTTGTTGCCTTTACAGAAGATGAAGGGCTGAGAGAGCAGTAAAAGCTCGAAATTTTTCTATGTTTCTACGAGAAAGGTTGAAACTTTTATGCCTTCTAAGCAAGATTTTTGTGAACGCGGCTAGATTAACGCGACTGAGCCAAGAAAGAATACTAGAATAGTGTTTTGGAGGCTTTCATATACAAAGATTAACACCTCTTTTTGTTCTTAGGAGGGGTACCAACATGAGATCTTGAGAAATTGTTACCCTTCATTTCTTTTTTGGTTACAATTTTCCAGGTATTCTAAATGGGGAATTGGGTATTTTTTTTTTTCCTTCGCTTTTTTTTTTCTTTCTGAAATCTGTATCTATTTTGCATCTCTATTAGAATGATTCTTGTTATGTTTATCCAGAAATTTTGGTATTTTTTACATTAGATATATGTATTTACGTCTAAAAATGCCCCATTGAATGAGAAAAGAACCAATTTATTTTGTGTTACTTTAAAAAAATTGACAAGGAAAAAAAAAACTTGATCAAAAAATCTGGGTTTAACTTGATCAAAAAACTTGACAAGGATAAACAATGAGGACGATGAGGAAGATGTTTATTTTATTTTTAATAAAAAATAAATAAAAATAATGACTTTGAGTAATTTTGTCTAATTATTTTTATGTGTCAATGTTTTTTTTATATTGGGTGAAGTCATAGTGGCTTAACTCAAAAAAAAAAAAAATTAAAAGTGAAAACTCAGAGCTGAAATTCAAAACTTCAAACTGAAACTTGATTTAATTTTTGAAATTTTTAAAACACAAAACTAAAAACCACCCCAAACGGGACCTTAACAAAGCTTCTAAAACTTGCCGACAGAACGATCAAAATTAGAAATCCCCTGGTACAATATCATCTCAGTTTAGAATATGAAGTACAAAGGAAGTTGGATGCTACAATTATGCAAGGTGCTTTCTAAAAGTCCAAGGTAGTTCCAATATTTAAAAAAAAAAAAAAATGGATGCAAACATAGTATCAATGCTGCTTTGAAACAAAAACTCGAAAATCGGATCAGGGAACAAAAGCTAGACTTCAAATTGCAGAGGGCCGCCATTGAGGCATATAATTAACTTATTAATGTTCTTCAAATTCAGATTAAACATTTTGGTTCTTGTAATAACTTCAGCTTTTTTATTGACAAAATAACAGAATAACTTCAGCTTATCGATGGAGCATATGTGAACCATGGCCATATTTTTTAGACTATCAACACATGAAAGTATTCCATAATTATTTTCAAGCAAACCATGATACATCACCATAAATATTAATAAATGTTGCTTCATGAAGCACTTTAAAGAAAAATTGCTTCAAATGTTCAAGTACAAATAACGACAAAGTTGTCTTGGAAGATACTCAATCCGTCCTTTAATATAAGACTCCTTTGATAAAATTTTCTTGTTCCTTAATTGGGTCAATTTTGTTTTTCTTGTTGACCTAGTAGGTCAAGTCCAATTCTGAAAAATTTTAAATAGGATCCAAGAGAAAATATATGTGAGTACGTGTTAATAATGTGTGATTTATAAAAATACAATTTAGTGAATAAAATTTGTGTAATTAGGGTGTTTGAATTACAGAGAAGTGTTGGAAGTAATTCAAACTAAGAGTTAGTTAATAAAGTTGTTAGAGTTAGTTGAAGTGGTTTAGAGTTTGTTAATACTGTTTTGTTAGTTATGATTGAGTGTGAGTATATTGGGCCTATCATTGTGGGCCTTAGTGTCTTTGTAATGTGTATATAAATGAGTCATGTAAAGTAAGAAAGTAGAGAATAAATGAGTCATGAGTATATATAGGGCCTATCTTTCATCTCTCTGAATCTCAATTTTGAGTGTGAGTAAAACACTTTGTGAAGAAACACATTTTCTACTCCAACAAGGTTAAAAAGAAACACATTGGCCCACAACGCACAGAAAAAAACGCAAAAGGGAATCTCACTTCTCACAGGTTCCAAATCTCTCTCTCTCTCTCTCTCTCTCTCTCTTATTGTTAGGTTTTACTTTCTAGTTTTATTATGCTTTCTTGCGCTGCAATCTACTACCCTAACATCAGTAACTCAGTTTTTTGATAAAAATAAAAAAGAAAGGCCTTTTGACTGCAATCTCACTTCTCCTTCTTTCTTCCCCACACATAGACCTCCACCTCAAATCCTAATCCCACATTCAAAAGTCAAAACTCGAATTAACCCCCAAAACCAATCGTGTGTGCTTCCAATGCAACCGCACTATCCGTCTCGCACCCGAAAACTCCTCCGAGATTATTATATGCCCGCGCTGCTTCGGCCAATTCATCTGCGAAATCAACATACCAAGCCCAAGACTCTTGGTGGATTTCACCGCCCACGATGGAAGGTTTCCAAGGGTTCACCCTGAAGGAAACAATGCTGCTGCTTCTTCTTCTTCTTCTCCAAGGGGTGATCATTAAATTAACTTAACTGCTTCTTAAAAATTGACATATACTAGTATAATTTTATTTTAATTTCATTACTTGTATGGTGATTAATGCTATACCATAATCCATGTGTATTGAAATCACACGCAATAGCACATTTCTATGTGAAATTGTGAATGAATGAATGAATGTGAATTTGTGAATAACATATTGACATGGATGATAGAGCCCTTTTCCTTTTTGTGAATTTTTGTCTTATATGGTATAAGGATTATTGCACAAGAGTTAGAGAATGTGAATAAGTTTGGCTCTGTCACTTTTAATGAGTTTGGCACTGTCACGTTAGTTTTTTTTTTTTTTTTTTAACGTGATGTTTGGCTCTGTCACTTTTAGTTTGAATTATGATTTTTCAATTATTTACGTTGGTGTTTATGTGTGCAAGCTTGTTTAAATTTATAATAATCCTGTTTGAACAATGATGGCATTTTATCTAACTGATGTTTGTTAATTATTTCTTGTTGCTTATAGTGACTTCAGAACGTAATAAAGCAAGATGATTCATCCAGTCGGTTCTTATGTTGAGAATTACATCAGAAAAACTCTAGAAAATTCTCCAGAATTTGTCTCAAACATTCCTCAGCAGACAGACTTTAATTTAAACTATCAACAATATGGAGGAAATCAAGTAGGGATCTCCTCAGATTGGCGTAAAAGTCCTGAAATCACATACTGCCGTCATTTGATTAGAAATACAATGTAAGTGATTTAAGTTGCCACATTTACTTCAATGTAAAATTGCAATTGAGTTGAGACTTGAGACTAATTAATTTTTTATTTTTTATTTTTATTTTTTACTTCAGTTCACAATTTCTCAGTCCCGAAATCCGTAATCAGCAAGTACAACCGCCATATAATATTCCAACTTTTCTTGAATACTTGCTATTTAGTGTTGCTGCATCAAAGGTTTGTTTCTTGAATTGTGTTTGAGCACGCAAGTTTTTTATTCGCTAATATGCCAGTAAGAGGTTAAAATGCAAGTTAATTAAGCATAAGTTTTTTTTCTTTCGACATAATTGGCAGGATGAGTATATGAACCAGGACACATTGAAACAGCGTGTGCAAGCACTACTCAGTGTACTCACTGTGGATGAGCTTCCTAACTTGTCTGATTCTGGTGGTCCAAGCAATCTGAAAGCTAGCTCCAATTCAATTAGCTCCTATCATCCTCAGCAGAATCCAAATGATTATTGTATGTTTCAATTCTTATTTGTGCACTTTTGATTTTGTCTTTGCAGCTTCATTTTTGGTTTTGTCTTTCCTACGTTGCTAGAATTGTTTTCAATTTTCAATAATGTATTGTCTTACTCGTTTAATTGACTACTTTGGCAGCCTTGGTGGATCTGGTAGAACAGAGAGATTATTCTGAAGCTATCCAGAATAGCAACTCTATGGGTTTTCAGACTGCAAATGAAATATTAACCCAATCTGAATTATCTGATTTGATGTCCACTCAATATGTCCCAAGGAATATTTCATATTATTTAAATATTTTTCCTACCTTGACATCATGCTTATACCCGGAAGATATAAGGAAATATCAATCCCAGGAGTTGGATTTTCAGAAGAATCAGTCTGGTTCATGCTTTGGAGTTCAGTGTGAACAATGCTGTCATATGTTTCCTACAAGACTTGCTAATGATGTCCCTTATGGTAATACTGAAGCCATGCTACACCCTCCCAAAAGACAGAAAATGGAGCCTGCTTTTGGTGTCTCTTCGATTAACTATCCAAGTTCTAATCAATGGAATAATGAGACGGTTTTTCAACCTTATGAAACACCTTTGGAAGTGTGGCAACAGTCAGAAACTCCCTATTCTGAAGTTCCACAGTGCAATGTGGAACAATTTACAAATCCAGTGTTTGATTTTACGGGCATTAGTCAGACAAAGAACAATGTGATGGATGATCCATTTGGACAGACTTTCAAGAGTGGAATGCTTCCCTCTAAAGGCTTAGAAGCTGGTCAGATATCATTGGAGCCAGACCCCCAAATCTATGGTGTGACAGACATCAGCAACTTAATAGAAATTGGCAATAGATCAAATTTCGGTACGCAGCATGCTCTCGGCATGGATCCTATTCCTATTGATGTAGAGGACATAGAAGGCAGAACTAGATTCAACCACGCAGGGACAAATGCTATAAACAATGTCAGTTTCAATTCCAGTATGCATACTCTCAGCATGGATCCCATTCCTATTATTGATGTAGAGGACATAAAAGGCATAGCTGGATTCAACCACACGGGGAAAAATGTTATAAAGAATGTCAGATTCAATTCCAGTATGCATACTCCCAGCATGGATCCTATTCTTATTGATCTAGAGGACATAGAAGGCGGAACTGAATTCAACCAGGCGGGGACAAATGATATAAAGAAACTCAGTGAGCCAAAAGCAGATCAAGAGAAGCGAACAAAGTCGTCACATACAATAGTTAATGAGATAACGAGCAATGTGATTGATGATATATTTGCACAGACTTTCGAGAGTGAAATGATTGCCTCTAAAGGCTTAGAAGCTGGTCATATATCAGAGGAGTCAGATCCCCAAAGCGATTATGTGATAGAGATTAGCAACTTAATGGGAATTGCCATTAGATCAAATTTCAATACGCATACTCTTGGCAAGAATCCTATTCCTATTGATGTAGAGGATATGCAAGGCAGAACTGAATTCAACCAGGCGGGGACAAATGCTATAAAGAAAGTCAGTGAGCCAAAAGCTGATCAAGAGAAGCAAACAAAGTCGTCACATACAACAGTTAATGAGATAAAGAGCAATGTGATTGATGATATATTTGCACAGACTTTCGAGAGTGAAATGACTCCCTCTAAAGGCTTAGAAGCTGGTCAGAAAATAGTGGAGCCAGACCGAAGCTATGGTGTGACTGAAAGCAGCAACTTAATGGAAATTGGCATTGGATCCAATTCCAGCATGCATACTCTCAGCATGGATCCTATTCTTATTGATGTAGAGGACTTAGAAGGCAGAACTGAATTCAGCCAGGCGGGGACAAATGATATAATTAAACTTAGTGAGCCAAAAGCAGATCAAGAGAAACAAACAAAGTCCTCAAATACAACAGTTTATGAGATCAAGAGCAATGTGATTGATGATGCATTTGGACAGACTTTCCAGAGTGAAATGATTCCCTCTAAAGGCTTAAAAGTTGTTCAGATATCCGAGGAGCCGGATCTTGGAAGCTATGGTGTGACTGAAAGCAGCAACTCAATGGAAATCGACATTAGATCGAATTCCAGTATGCATACTCTCAGCAAGGATCCTATTTCTATTGATGTAGAGGACATACAAGGCAGAACTGAATTCAACCAGGTTGGGACAAATGCTATAGAGAAAGTCAGTGAGCCAAACGCTAATGAAGAGAAGCAACCAAAGTCCTCAAATGCAACAGTCAATGTTGTTTCCTTGACTGAGTTATTCACACGGGATCAAATAGAAGAACATATTATGAGTTTGAGAAAGCAATCTGTTCAGGTTAGTACTGTACACCACCTTCCAGTGTAGGAAATGTCTATGTATTATACATTTGCTTTTGAATTTTTGTAAGCAATATTAACGCTTCTTTTAACACAGGGTACAACTGAGGCAGAAACGGGAATTGCTGCTAACACATGCCAACAATGTGCAAAGGAAAAGCTTTTCTTTTCAGCAGTGCCAATTTATTGCTCATGTTGTGGCATCCGCATCAAGCGTAATACAAACTATTTCTGCAGAAAGGAAGAAGAATTTGATGCACGAAGTTGCTTTTGCTCTGTGTGCTTTAAGAATTCTAAAGGTGGGTGCATCACATTCAATGAGACATCTGTTTGCAAGACACTTCTTGAACGAAAGAAAAATGATGAAGTACTTGAAGAAGGGGTAAGTTTTATTTTAACATCACATTCAATGCAAACTATATAATTCAGCTTGCTATAGATAAGAGAACTATAAACTCACTCTTTATGACCTTTTTTTTTCCAGTGGGTTCAATGCAATAAATGCAAGAGATGGCAACATCAAATATGTGCACTCTATAACAATAAAAGAGATTTGGACTGCAGTGCTGAGTATATATGTCCTTTATGCCGCTTAGAGGAAATTAAAAATGGAATGCATGTTCCCTTACCAAAGACTGCTTATTTTGGTGCCAAGGACTTGCCAAGAACCACACTTAGTGACCACATAGAGAAAAGATTATTTAAGCGTCTCTTGCAAGAGAGGGCAGAATGGGCAAATGTTGAAGGGAATGAGAATCTTGATGAGGTAAGATGGACAATACTTTTCAATTATAGTAGTTGAATACCATGTTTTAGAAATTAGCATGCATGTACTTAAAACTTTAGATCTTTTAACATTTTCTTATTCTTATACAAGCAAGTAAATTGAAAACAGTAGTAAATTAGTATTCTGTCACAAAAGAAACAAGTTTATGTTAAAATAGTAATTCTTTAGCCTTACAAACGGCTGCAATGCTGGTATTTTCAGTTTAGATATCATTCTCTTCATGTTAGTAATATTATTGATCTTTTCCAATCACTTTTTAATATGGCCTTTTTTTTAATATTTTTTGGATATTAATACGGAAATTCTATATTTCCTGACTTGCCATGGACTTCAAATTGCTAGGTTTTGGCGGCGGAAAATCTTTCTGTTAGAGAAGTGTTATCTGTTGACAAACAATTGAAAGTAAAGAAGCAGTTTGTGGACATCCTTTCAGAGGAGACTTACCCTGCTGAATTTCCTTATAGATCAAGAGTAAGTTCCTTTCAAATATTCCTCCAATCACTCTAGAAGGACTAAATTTCGCTTGATGTCTGCTGAAAAAATTATGTGTATATTATTTAGAAGAAATAACAACAGTTCCTTCTGTTTCAGGTTATTCTTCTGTTTCAGCAGATTGAAGGAGTAGATGTATGCATTTTTGCAATGTATGTCCAGGAGTTTGGCTCGGAATGCGGCTATCCGAATCAGCGTTGTGTATATATCTCATATCTGGATTCTGTCAAGTATTTTAGGCCTCAAAGAGTGACTATCAGTGGAGAAGCTCTTCGCACCTTCATTTACCATGAGATATTGGTTGGTATTTTGCTTTCAAAATTCTGTTGCTAATTGCTTGCTCCTTTTTTTATTTTTTTTTATTTACCAAGTCAAAGTCAATTAAACTAACAGAATGAACACTTAATTCATCAGATTGGATACCTTGATTTTTGCAAGAAACAAGGTTTTACAACTTGCTACATATGGGCCTGTCCTCCTTTAAAGGGGGATGATTATATACTATATTGCCATCCAGAAACTCAAAAGACTCCAAGGAATGATAAACTGAGGCACTGGTTAGTCTTTCTTTCCCTTTTGTGTGTGTGTGTGTGTTTGTGTTGAATTTTCATAATTTTCATGTTATAGAGAGTATATTGCTTCTTCTTTTTCTTCTTATCATCTTTGCTTTGATATATTAGCACTTCCATGTAACCATTGAGTATTTACATTGTTTGTATATGCAGGTATCATTCAATGCTAAGAAAGGCTTCTGAAGAAAATATTGTTGTTGGTTTAACCAACATATATGATCATTTATTTGTTCCTACTGGAAAATGGGACTCCAAGGTGACAGCTTCTCGTTTGCCATACTTTGATGGAGACTACTGGTCTGGCACTGCTATGGAACTAGCCAAGAACATTGAAAAAGAGAGTGGAGGAGATTATGAGAAGAAGTTGAAAAAAGTCGTGACGAATAGAGCTTTAAAGGCCATGGGACATGTAAATCCTTCCAAAGGCACTGCCAAAGAAATTCTGGTGATGCAAAAAGTATGTCTACCTTGTCTTTTACATTCATCCATTTGTTATGGTAGATCTTAATTGTTGAATTGAATCTGCTTAGTTAGCCCCAACATGTTATTTTGATAGATCTACCTCATGAGAGATTGAACTGGTTATTAAATGAGATGCAGGATAACTTAAGATTAGATGTAGTTTTGATTATAATTTGGCTTTTATGGTTTAAGTATTATTTGGTCCTTGAAAGTTGAACCATCAAATGTTAATTGTTAATGTCGAGGCAAGGCAAAGGAAAATTCAAGCTCAGGATATAATCTTTAAGGAAAACTAGTGCAGCCTCAAGAGGATTAATTTGTTAACAAATTTTGGATTCATAAAGCTGTAAAGTATTATTTTTTGCATCCAGTTTTCCCCTGATCAACTTATACCTTAGTTTATCAAAATGGGAAACCCATATTGGTTTTATGGTTTCACCTTGTCTTCTTTATCAAACTAAGAGTTTTACTATTCCATACTCATTGGAAACTTATTCAACAAGCTTTTTTATAAGTAAAGCCTATTGGATTCAAGTCAGTATACTTTTTTTCTGAGTCACCAAAACGAATATACCCACCTTTGCTAATGCATTTTAACATTTTAATTACCCATTCAATGATTATTCTACTATAGATTTGATTCTGTCAAGTTTTCTTCTATAGCACAATTTTTATTAGTGAATCCCAAACTGATATGTTATTTTACCTGCAGTATACAGAGCTTTTGATTTATCTGTCTTTTCCTTTATTATAGTGTTCTACATTTTTCATGGATTATACTTGCTCATTCAATGGAATATATCCTTTGATACTTAAGTGAATGAAACGTTGCAATGTTCTTATAGATGACTTTAAGTTATTTGCATAATATGTATTTGTGTAATCTAATCTTTCTCCGTTTTCTTTTTTCCATCAAATATCTATTAGCTGGGCCAACTTATTTTGCCTGCCAAGGAAGACTTCATCGTAGCTCACTTGCAGCATTCATGCTTGCACTGCCGCAAAGTGATGGTGTCCGGGAAGCGATGGTTTTGCGCTGAATGCAAGAAATTTCAGGAGTGTGAAAGGTAATGATAACTTCAAAAAAATACGTATTTGAACTGTTTTTTCTCTCCTTCTTTTACTTGTATTTTGGTTCCGCATGTGCTGGTTTTGCTTACTCTAACTAGAACATATGACAGCAAGACACACTTTTATTCTCTCTTTAATTTGCACTTTGCATAATTTTTGTGTGCCTCCTTTGTTCCTGTAATAAGTAGGTATAAAGTGCTACTTGTCCATTCATCTAGCATTTTCTCTCATTGAACTACTTAGAAAGATTGGCTCTCTTTCCTAAACACTTCCAAACTTCAATGGGAATTATATCTTCCAAGTTCCAATATTTACCATTGTCCATTTGCTTCTATGCAAATTGAAATTGATTATGCAACTCTAGGTGTCTTCTCCTTTTTCCTTTTCCCATCTTTTGTTTCATCCTACATTATGCTGTGCACTATTTTTCTTTCTGGTTAATCTTAAGTAAATAAAAAGGGCTTTTGTCATTGACTTTCATATCAATATTTCAGATGCCATACTTCTGATGTACACACTTCGATTAATGGAGAGATGCATACACTTTGTCAGGTAACTGCCTAAATCTGAAGCTAAGTT
Organism: Calophaca sinica; assembly: GCA_037113605.1. Lineage (NCBI taxonomy): Eukaryota > Viridiplantae > Streptophyta > Magnoliopsida > Fabales > Fabaceae > Calophaca > Calophaca sinica. The sequence continues at coordinate 18,352,890 of CM073737.1, forward strand.
CATATGATTTTCTCATCCATCATTAGTAATTTCATGCATAACAACATACATCTTCGAATTGTATTCCGTTTTCAGGTCCTCGTGGATGATGTCCCCTTCAATACTAAAGAGAATGATATCATCCTTCAAAATTCATTATTTGAAGATAGGCATAAATTTTTGAGCTTCTGCCAGAAGAATCAGTATGAGTTTGGCACACTCCGCCGTGCCAAGTATTCCTCAATGATGATCCTCCATAATCTAAAGAGTCCTACAGCACCATGTCTCTCTGAGAAGCAGGAGTTAAAGCAGGATTCAGATATGGTATGAACTTAGTTCTGACTTCTTCTGAGGCTTTATTGTTTTCATTCATTGCTTATTTGTTCTAGATTGTTGTTCACACTTTGTTTTTTAATAAATTTTACTTTCCATCTTTCCTTGTCATAACACATATGCATAACTTTGCTGACTTACCATGTAATCGAACACGCAGATGCTCGAAATGCTGGAGGCTTTGCAGCATGCATCTCAATGTCATTCAACTAGAGCTCAACCATGCACTAATAGAAACTGTCTTCAAGTTAAAAAGCTGCTCTCTCATGCCACTAGGTGCACTACCCGAGCTTCTGGGGGCTGCCAGAATTGTAAATATACATGGAAGTTACTAACTGCACACTCAAGGAATTGTAAAGACTCCAAATGTCGCATGCCGCGCTGCTTGTATGTTACTTTTTCCTTTCACAACATAGTCATTTTTTTTTCATTTGGCTAAACTAAACTGTGCATGAATATTTATTCCTTTATGTTTATGTCAATTTTGCAGGGATCTGAAGAAGCATACAGCTTCAGGTGTGGAAAGCAACAGAACGCTCACTCATTGATCAATGAATCTTTGTGCATAATTAATAAGCTACTGTACAGCTGGTCAAATTTTTAGTTAATAAGTTGTGCTTTAAGGAAGTACACAACATTTTGTTGAAGTTTCTTAACCAAAAAAAAAAAAAAAATACAGTTAGATATTTTCCTCTTTCCTTTTGTATATATGTAGATTAGGAATCAACTGCAATTACATTATTAAATCTCTAATAGGATAGGCGTTCGAAATTATAGGTTCAAATAATTTTCTCATGGGTTAGGTCAATGTCCCCCCATGTTTTTTTTTTTGTATTCTTTCTTATTTTTAATAAAATTTTGGTGTGCTGCAGATGATTAATAATGGCTGGGGAGCCAACCTAGTTGGGTTGTCGGTCATTATTATGATGTTTTTTCATGCCAATTTGCCCTAAAAAAATCAAGAGATTCAATTTTTTATTATTGTGAATATATAATTCAATGGTTAAGAACATATCTTGTATTATTGACAAAAAGAACACTTTTTTGCACTTCGATAAGTAGGTATTTCGATAAAGTAGATATTTCTTAAGTCTTGCGAATAGAAAAAAGCTTAATTATGTTATTGTTTTCTTCTTTCCTTTTCCATCCCCCACAGATGAGGCCTAGTTTTGATAGTTTTGTATTTTTAATGCTTCAAAATTCCCTTCACCATTTTTTGGCTTCTAAGCCACAACTGCTTAGTCATAAATCAAATAAGGTGAAGAGGAACCTACTCCTTCCATCTATTAAGTGTTGTCTAAGGTAGTACATACGTATTAAGAAAATCATTAATTACAATCATTCGGAAGTAAAATAATACTACCTCTGGTCCTATATATAAGAAACATTTGACAAAATCATCAAAACCAAGGAGGTACATTGAAATGTGTAAATCTCAATTGATAATGATATAATTTTAATTTTTACCACAAATGCCCTTTGCATTATTGTTAAGTGGTCTCACAATAAACAAAGATAAATGTAGAATTAAGCAATTAATGTGGTTGAAAATTAGACTTTGTTTCTTATATTTAGGACCAAGAAAATAAGTCATTTGTTTCTTATAAATAGGACCATGGGTAGTATTAGTGGAAAAAAATGCCTTTAATATAATAGGAGTTAGGTAGAATAACTAATTAATATAGAGTGGTTGAGATACAAATAAATATAAGAATATTATTGAAAAAAAGTAATTAATACACTCTCGATATTTTAAAGTGCTAAATAATTTAAGAAGTGCAAATATTTGAAACATGAGAGTTAATATGAGGCACGGGAAGTAGTTGATTCTAATACTACCTCCGGTCTATATATTATAAGAAATAAAATCATAATTTACACAGACCAAGAAATTGTATCAAAACTTGTTTTTTATAATTAATACTTCTAAAAGTTGAGTTTTTTCCCTAAAACTACCCCTTCTGTGAAATTGTATATAATTAATGTATAGGAAGTAGGTACATCTCGTTAATATAAGTTTCGCATTAAATAAGAGAGTAAAAATAAAAATTAGCAATTAATGCATCGTAAAATTGATGTTTGTTTCTTATAATTTAAACCAAGTAAAAGAATATATTTGCTTCTTATAATATGGACCGGAGGGAGTACCTTATACTCGGTAGCAAATTCGTTATGCATTGTTGAGAAGGATCATAATTATGAGTTGACTTTAGTTAGTGAAATCCAATAACTAGAACATGTTCTCAGATCAATAATGCAGAACCTTGTTGTTGATGTTTATGCATAATCTGTAGGACAAGCTCTAGTGTATGAAGGGATATTGCTTCATGCACCTGGCTTTATTGGTTCTCAAGGATTTTGGAGGACAATTACAGCATGGGTAAAGCTATAGGGGTGGTGATAAAATTGATCTAGAAGGCTATAAAATTGCTTTAGAGCATCAGCAACGCTGTTTCTTATACTTGCCACTGCTGCGTTGCTTAAAAGTAAAAAAGAATAAAAAGTTAAAACATTCAACTCAAGTCAAAAAAGGCATAACGCGTTCCTTTTCTGACATAGGGTCCCTCAAAAGCATTTCATATGGGTCTGTCTCTCTCATATCTCATTTAGTTGCCGTTCCTTCTATAGTTGGTGTTAACAAAAATTAGGAGACATAGAGAGAGACGTGGCTGCCAGCTTCATTGATCTGTACGCGACGTAGACAATAAGAAACGCACAAAAAATTTAAGCCACTAGCGTTAAAGGTGCTCTTAATGACAAACAATATATCTTAGACTTTCGAATGTAAGATAAGATATCTTTCCATCTCTATAAGTTAACCAATTGATGCTAAATGCGACAAAGCACAAATTAAACCTTCTTATAAAAAAACGGATCTGTGAAAAAGAGAAAAGTGTTTCAACTTTTAATTGTGAAAAAGAATCATATTACTTGAAGTGGCCTTTTAAAATATCAATTCAGCCAAAGAAAAGGGAAATAGATTTTTTACCTTTAAGGCGGGAAAAATACCATAATTTTAGTTTATTTTATGAGAAAAAAATGAGAAAAAAATAATACTTTAACATGAGAGAGAGTAATACATGAGAGAGATAGAAAGGAAGTGACTATGACTTTCCCGCCCTCCAAAGAAAAGCTAGCTCTATTTTGTACAAGTCACTATGATTCCAAGCCACTATGTTTAGATGACCTCCTGACCTCTCAACCTCAGATAAAGGTTATTCATCCAGTTGGCCCTCTCCTCATTGTCCATCAAAACACCCCGGTTACATGGCTCTAGGGTACAAGAAGAAATACACTGTGCTGTAGTGCGACTCTAACATCCAATAATGGGAAAATATTGTGCACTGTGCTGCACTAACGCCTAAGGGATTAGTTTAACACTCGGATACCATTCAATAATTTTATACTCCATCCAGTACACATTATAATGAACAAAATCCTAATTTTCACAAAATAAGAAAATACAATAAAAATAGTTTTTTTTTCCTAATTAATACTCTTGAAAATTTATTTATTTTTCAAAAAATACCTCTTTTTGAACCAACCCACTTGCATAGGAAATAAGTTATTTCATTAATATAAGTCTCGGTATAAATAAATATATAAATAGAAATTACACATTTAAGGAATTTAAAAATTGATATTGTTTCGTATAATTATGACAAAAAAAAATGACTATTTTATTTCTTATAAAAGGATAAGAGGAAGTATAAAATATGATTTATATCGAATAGTTAAATTATAATTATCTCTTTTGTTGATCATTTATCCAAAGCATTGCAATAATAATAATAATAATAATAATAATAATAATAATAATAATAATAATAATAATAATAGTTTTTTTTAGACAAATAATAATAATAATAGTAGTAAGCATAGAATCCAATTATTATTATTAGGCTAAATTATACTTTTGGTCCCTTATATTTATTTTAGGTTTTAATTTGGTCCCTTATGTATTAAAAGTTTCGAATTGGTCCCTTATGTGTTAATTGTAGTCCCTTTTGTTTTTTTTTTTGTTCTGAAATGGTCCCTTATGTTACAGAAATTATACCAATATGGTCCCCTTTTTTGTCCCTTATTTTTCAAAAAAATGGACTACAGTGGTATAATTTTTGTAACATAAGGGACACTTTGAAACAGAAAGACCATATTGGTGTAATCTTTAGACATAAGAGACCATTCGCAACAAATAATACATAAGGGACCAAACTGAAACTTAAAATAAATATAAGAGACTAAAAGTAAAATTTAGCCTTATTATTATTATTATTATTAGCGGCAAGACAGGCACTTCCGTGCCCGTCTTTCCGCATTTCTACTGCATTACAATATGTATTATTTTATCGCGTTTTAATGTTTAACATTATAATTTGTTGTATAATATTTTAAATTTAATTTTCTTCCTCATTTTATTTATTTTGTTTACATCTTTTAATGTTTTAAATGCATCACTCGCGTTTTTTTTTTATAAGCAAAAAAAAAGAAAGAATTTTTTTGTTTTTGTGGATAGTGGGGGCTATTCTTCACTTAACATTGTAATAACCGTTTAATTAACTATGTAATAGTATACCAATAGTTAAAAGGGTAAAATGGGAATAAAAGTAGTACACCAAAAAACAATTATTAACACCTCTTCACTTTATATAATGTTATAGATTATTATTTTTACACAGCATTCTTCATTTATAAGACTAAAGTACCAAATAATTTTAAACTAATATAACATTTCATAAATATAATTCATACACGTTTAACTTTTCCTTTTGAAATAAAAAACAAAAATAATTCATAACATAATAACTTTGCTCTAATCATGATAACCTTTATTTCTGTCAAAAAATGACGAGTTTCTAAGATCAAGTTATTATTTAATTAAATAAGAGTACTTTTGACTTTCAAAGATGTGTGTGTCAGAGAGAGATTTGAATAATGCAATATTCCAATGTAAAGAAAGGAACTTCTAGTGTGAGAAGCAACTGCTCTTTGTTAATGTGATCTGCGTTTTCTTTTCCATCACCGTTCTACGTTCAACACTCCTTCCCTTTGTTGAAATTGAAACCTAGTTCTTGTTCTCTCTCTCTCTCTCTCTCTCTCTCTCTCTAGGATGGCGTCTCCGCCGGTGGTGAGGTTCCCGATCTTCGCGACGGTTAGAGCGGTCGGCGTTGTCGTCACTCTTCTCCTCCTCACGTGGGCTCTTCATTTCAGGGGAGGCCTCGCTCTCGTTTCTGACAACAAAGATCTCATCTTCAATGTAAGCTCCCTTTTCAATTTTCACATTCCTGCACTCTTTTTGTCTTGATTCATTTTTTTTGTTTGTTTTGTTTTGGTTAATGGGCTTGTGTTCTTTTCTCAATTTTCTGTTTTTTTTGTTTTTTCTGTGTTTTTGGAATTAAAAATGTGAGTGTGGAGGTTGAGGAAGAAAAGGGGTGGTGTTAATTTTGACTGTCATGGCAGCTTTTGGCTGTGTGATTATGAAGTTATTTGTTTTAATGTGTTTTTAGTTTAGTGTGTCAAAATCGATTTTATCTCATGTGAAACATGATTTTAGTAAAAGTAATTTAGACTTGTAGTTACCATTAGACAAAATTGATTTTGTTTCAAAACCTTGTTTTGACTATATGAAGTTGTTTGGGCATGTGTAGAGGAGACATGTAAATTTCGTAGTAAGAAGGGTAGATTAGATGCAGGGCAACCCAATCGCTAGAGGTAGAGGAAGACCTTAAAAAAAAAAAAAAACTATAGGCGAAACTATTAAGAAAGATAGCGGCCAATGGTTTTATTGTAGACATGGTTTATGATAGACCACTCTCGGGTTGAGTGATCCATGTAGCCGACCCCACTTAGTGGGATAAGGCTTGGTTGTTGTATATTTTAGCTCTAACCTTTTTGTATATTTTGTTGAATGTTTTCAAAAGTTTGCATTTTCAGCATTATGTGAATAAAATGCATTTGAACCCTTTTATTCCATGTAGGTTCATCCGGTGTTGATGGTGATCGGGCTTGTTCTAATCAATGGTGAAGGTAATTATTCACTTTTTTCTTTTTTGTTTCTCAGAGAATGTGCATGTCAGCGTTCCCCATAAACCAATTATGGTGAATGGTGATATTGCTTTGAAGAGTTTATTACATCCCAATAACTATCTGTTATAAGGTGAAATATGCGTGGTCAAGAAATTGGAATCGTTAGGAGATGATAGAGAGGAGAATTATAATTTTGAGGGGTTGGATTGACCGGAGTAATCTAATTGGGTGTGTCCATGTCTTTATGTAATGCAACCAGTACTATGAGAAATCTCATTAAGCATTTGACTTTTAGTGTTCTTAGTTATCTATTCAAAATATTTCCTATGGTCAAATCCCATCATTTTGCCAATCTTTCAAGTTGAAGCATTTTTTGGTTCTTTGGAGTTTAGGTCGGTTAGCCTTCCTCATTTAATTAACAAGTTCAAACTTTATATGAAACTGTTCTAGGTAGTCTAATTAGAATAATATATTAAGATCAAGTTAGATTTGATACTTTTTATCTCTATTTATGAGTCCCATCCTTTGTGAAATTCTACTCAGGCAGGCGGCATTTTAAGCAGATATCTTAGAAGTAGATCAATGTGATTTGATCTTAATAATGGTCCTACGGATATGAAAATTTTCAATTTAGATTACACAGAATCTCTTATAAGTTGCCCCCTATCATATGCTTGTAGTGCTGAGTGATGCATTTTATATTGCAGCATGAGTTCCCTACTTTTTTTGTTTGTCTTGAGTAGTATCTGAAGCCGTAGGACTAGAATAGTCTCCGCTAATCCAAAACGAAAAAGAAGCCAAATTAGAATGAAGAAAACAATTGTTCCTTGTTCTGGTAAGATTGTAACAGATAGCAAATATCAGCTAGCTGGTACCTTAATGCTCGTAGCAACTTTTTCATGGAAATATTACTTCCCAAACCAAATGAACTTATTGTCTTAGAAACATTGTTAAATTCCATACAATGTTTCTTCTTAATATCCCTCCATTGTTTGTGAGTATGTGATGTTTAGTACTAACTTCTTTTATCTGTTTTTCATGGCAATGTGCAGGGATGCTTGCATACAAGACAGTATCTGGAACTAAAAACTTCAAAAAAGCAGTTCATCTGGCACTACAGTTTCTTTCTCTCATTTTGAGCTTAATTGGTCTCTGGGCTGCTTGGAAGTTTCACAATGACAAGGGCATTGACAATTTCTACAGCCTGCATTCATGGTTAGGCCTTGCATGCCTTTTCCTATTCTCCATCCAGGTACCGTTATTATTCAGTCTAGTCACATTTTAGGTTTAAATGTGTTCATGATCCCTATAAATTTGACAAAATTTGATTTTAGAGCCCATTTACTTCCCATGTTTTCTGTTTTCATTTCCACTGAAATAGTAAACATGAATGCATTCCGGAAGTTTTTGAAAATGCATTTTTGAAGACATATCCAGTATCTATGGAAATTCTGAAAATGTCAAAAAATGGTTTCAGTGTTTTGTTATGACTTCTGTTCTGTTTTCAGTATTTCAGTGTTTTCAGTACTTCCAGTAGTTCTCAAAACAAAGCTGAACAAGGTTCTATATACAACAAACCAGGATAAATTGAAAATGAAAATTGGAAATGTTTCTAGAAAGCAAACGAGCCCTTAGTCCCTATAAAAGTTTCATTTATTTTCAGTTCCTATAAAATACAAAAACTATGTACTTTTAGTGCTGGCGAGGGGCTAAAAGCACTATTTATGTACTCCCTCCGTTCCATAACTTTAGTGGTTTAAGGTTTTCACACACAGACCAAGGAATCATTTAATTGAAGTATATTTTTACCAAAATAGCCTTATTAATTGCTGCAGGTTTCAAAATAATCAACTAAATATTTGTGGAGTTGTGTCAATTTTCAATGTAAACACAATAAATATATGAAGGGTATACTTGGAAAAAAAATATAAATTACATCTTGAGTTTATAAAACACCCATTGTTTTGAAACAATTTTTTTTTGCTAAAACTACCAAAGTTATGGAACGGAGGGAGTATTTTACAAGGACTAAAATCAAATAAAATTTTTATAAGGACTAAAAATCAAAATTTGTCAATTTTGTAGGAACAGAAAACATATTTAAGCCCACATTCTGTTATAACATGTTCTTTTCTACTTTAGAATTCTGATTCCATGTATCTAAATGCTCTCTATGATGTTTGTTTGTCAGTGGGGTGCCGGCTTTGCGACATTTTGGTATCCAGGAGGCTCAAGAAATAGTAGAGCTACCCTATTGCCATGGCATGTGTTCTTTGGGGTCTATATCTATGCTTTGGCTATAGCCACAGCTGCTACTGGTATTTTAGAAAAGGCTACATTTCTTCAGACCAACAAGGTCATATCGCGCTATTCCAGTGAAGCACTTCTGGTCAATTCCTTAGGCATTTTGATCGTTGTTTTAGGTGGCTTTGTTATTCTTGGATTAGTTACACCAAATTATAATAAAGCTGATGTTATAAGAGGAAACGAGTAAATATGTGATTCAAGATTGAGAACATGAAACACTTGTATCCTCTTCCTATACAGGTTGCATGGATTGTACGAACAAACTCTTAAAACATGTATACATTACAGGTTTAGTTTTTTCTGTTTGATTTGAATGTTCGTTTCCCTTCTACCAATGATCTTTTTATGTTTCGTGCATGTTGTTTTGGGGAATGAGACGAGACTATTATGTTTTTAGTTGTTGCCATTTACAACATAAGTGCTTGTAATATACACTGACTTTGGCTTTAGTCTGTCGCAAAAATTCTTGTAATCTCTAGAACGTAGGAAAAGTTATTTCGCTTTGATTATTTTGATTTTAGTCCATGTAATATTTGTCCATTTTGGAATTGATTTGTTGTATGGTAATCCCTATAAGAGAGACTTTGTAGAGGCTAATTATATTACGGATAAATATTATAGGGATTAAAATCAAAATTGTTGAGAGTCTCACATTGGATATGATCTAATTAGTGGTTGTAAGTGAGGGGTAATCCTCATCCCACAAGATAGCTTTTGAGCTTGACGTAGGTCCAAACTCAACTTTAAGAAGGTATTTAGCCTATACGAGATCTGTTAGATGATTTGGATCACGCTTCACATGTCCAGATTTATGTGTGAGGGGGTGTGTTGAAATTCCCACATTGGATGGTGATATGACTTGATTAGTGTTTATAAGTGGGGGGATATCCTTAAACCCACAAGCTAGCTTAAAGGTAAATTTTATATATTTATGATATCAAAACCAAAAGAAATATTGTATGTTATACGAAATAATAAGTTATTCAAACCTTCGTTTAGTTTTAGATACATCAGAGGGTAAGAGACCCAATAGAAAAGACTCCACAACAAGAACATTACATTTTAGAGGCAATAGCTACTTAAGGAAATGTTTCTGAGAGGGAGATCCAGGCCGTTTGTTTTAGCTTAAAAAGAAGTGATTTTCATAAAAAATAATTCAGAGATTTTTAACTAAAATATAAGCTAATTTGCATTGATTTATAATAATAAAAATCACTTTTTTAATCTTCTCTCCCATCCTCACACTCATTAATATCAGATTATTTCAGAAAAGCTAGTTCAAATAGCTTCTCATTATAATCAATTTTTAGATTATTTTTAAATTCTGATTATTTGCAAAAGCTGAAACAAACGAATGAAAAATCATATAAGGTAATTACCTTGCTAAAAAGTGATTTGTTTTAAAAAAAAAATCTGAAACAGGCTCCCATTCATGTTCTGGCCCAGTTAGCCATCCAACCTGCACAACAGTTACCTTATCTCTAAAGGTGTAGCCCGAAAATCCCACAGCGTATGCTTTTCCAATAAAGATTCTGTTTGACTTTAATTTCTATTTTCTATTTTCTGTTTTTGTTTTTTTATATTTAATTTTAATTATAAAATACTACTACTTCCGTCCCAAATTATAAGCATCTTTTTGACCAAAACACAAAGATTAAAAAAACTATTTAACCAATTTAATTTGTCTAGAAAGTGTGCTAGTTTTCCCATACTACCCTCCAATTAATGAGACAAAATCTTTAATAGTACTCCACTTTGGCTTCTCATCTTCTCAAAACTATCTAAGGGTATTTTTGTAAAGAATTAATTAATGCATCTTGTAAATTGAAAAGAAGCTTACATTTTGAGACTTTTTTTTTTTTGCAAAAGGGGCTTATAATTTGGGACGGAGGTAGTATTTTCCAATAAACATCATAATACGGTGTTTGTTTGGAAATCGAACGATAATTGTTGAATTGAGTCATTTATCTTTCCAAACAGTACTTCTATGGAATGATTTCAATATTTTAATTTTTCAGCTCTTAAGCAGATCTTTTATGGGTACTAATTAGCAAATTCCTAATATTAATACCTTTGGACACACAAAGAGTAGAGATCTTCTCAAATTCTCAAAAGAAGTAGAGGTTTCCATTACTATAGTTTTTGCTGTATAAATGTATATATTTTTAAAATGGTGACATTAATTACGCATTTATATGCAATTATATACCCAAAACTAGAGTAATAGAAATCTCAATTTCTTTTGAGAAATGAAGAAAATCTCTACTCACACACAAGTCCGATGGTTGATTGCCATAAATGCATAGATTAATTCATTCATTACACAACTTCATCCAAGATTATGAAAAAAGTCGTGAGCACCTTGCAAGCTTGCATCCTTATCAAGCAAAATGAATGAAATGGCATCTTACAAGCATGCATCCCCCACAGCTTAAATAAAGAATGAAATGGCAACAAAGCTTCCTAACCATACCATTGCAATGTTCAATGGTTAGTTGTAAGTGAATGTGGTGGTTAATGTTTTCAAGCAACCCTTTTTATTCTAACTAGTTGAGAGAATCCGTCCTCAGCATGGATGTCAAAGAGAAACAAAACCTAATTTAATTAAGTTTTTGCGAAAAAAAAAAGGTTTTTAACGAGAAAACGAATAAATAGACTTTAGCCGTGTATCTTTAATGTACTTAAGTTTTTTAAATAGCCTAGCTCAAGAAACTCGTACTCAGCACAAGTGGCAAAAAAAAAAAAAAAAACAGAACATTCAATGTAATTTAGTTTTTGATGAGAAAATATTTTTACAGAAAAAGAGATGAATAAACTTTTACCACGTGTCCTTAGTGTAACTAAGTTTTTTAAATAGATAATAAAATAGATTGAAGATAATAGATTACAACAATCACACGAAATATCATTTTCCGGAGATAAATTCACCCGCAATTTCTGGTGATGGTGCTAAGTATAACTAAAACTTGCCACACCAAAATTGTGAGAGAAAAATAATCCAAAATTTGAAGAACAATATAAGGAAAAAAGAACTGTTACAAATGAGGAGGCATAGTTAAATATGCCTGGAGAGGCAAAATTTTGCACTCTTCGCTAGGACAGGTGAATACATAAATGTCCAAAATTCCAGAATAAAGAGGCACATTATTCCAATATGGGAAAATAATACAGAAACATGCATCACAACAATCTTAAATTTTATTCCTACCAAGCCCCTAAACAGGGATTTTGGCACCCACAAAATTGAGATGGTTCACATTTGCATAATTTATATCCAGACCTGTTCTCTCCCATATTCTCTTACAATTACAGGCACACTTGTGGGGGGAACCTGCCAAATTAAAAATATCAACCAAAATATATTTTGCGTATACCATCATAATCTAAACATAACAAATATTAAAGGATAATATGCCCTTTTAGAATGTTAAAAAAAGTATATCACTGGGGTCAAGGGGCCTCGTTAGTTATTACAAGCATTTAACCAGTTTAGAAAATAATTTCTTTTCCTCTATTCTACTAATGCACCTCTCGCTTCTTTTCAACAATTTCTTTTTGCAAATATGTTTAAGGAGGGAAATTATTAAAATAATGCTTTGTATTTATTTATTTATTTATATGTCATGTTTTCTTTTATTCTTTTTTGTTTTTTTGTAGTGTAAACTGGTCCCTTGATTCTCACTAAAATCATTATCCTAAGAACAGTGGGTCAGAATTTTGCACTTAGTACATCAATCAAAAGCTCAGTTAGTCACAATGCAAACTAAGGTGCCAGGATCAAATGCACTTTAGTCATGTTTTAGCAGCAAATGTATAACTCTTCAAAAATTCCAGCACTTACCATGCCATAATCCGTGACTATCATTGAAACGTAATCTGAAGGCATTGCATCATAACTGCCATCAATATAGAGAAAACCACAAGGTTAGAGTGGGGAAATAACAAGTTGTTGGGGTGTTCCATCAATAAATGCTTACATCAGATTTAGAAGTTGCAGATTTTGAATATCGGCCCAACCATCCAAGTACTTGACATCCTCCCTACCCAGAACATTTGAAATAACATCTGGATCACCTGTAAGAACATCATAGAAACATCAGCCTTCTTACAGGCAAAAGGCCAACGGTAACTGTAAATAAAAGCCTCATCATCTACAACTATTAAATATGCATACCGAGTTCGTTTGAGCATATTGAATCCAGTTGTACCCTTTCATGAAATTTATAGGCCTCACAACATACTATGACAGGTACATGGTATGCATGAGCAACCATTGCAACACATGCAGTCCCAACTCTTGAATATACCGTTCCATTAGACAACACTGATGAAGCACCCAGAAAAACTCGGGTAACTTCATGCATAATGTAGGATACAGCATTTATATGAGTGTATGTACAGCTAAGACCTTTTTCCACAAGCCTGCGGAGCAAATGTTGCCCTCTAAGCTTTGGACGAGAGTCAACTACAACAACACGAAACCGTTTTCCTAATTCATGTGCACGTAAAAGAATCATTTCAACTGCCAATGATGACCCAAAAGTTAGAAGAACATCGCCATCTCTAATTTTGGTGACAGCATGCTTGACTATCACCTTGCTGGCAAGTATGATCTTCTCACTTATAAAACGCTCAATATCCGAATGGAGAGAAGTTTTTGCTTCTGAGTCAGACAGGGCTAAAGGTAGCTTGGCTATCCGACTCTTGAGAAATCTAATTGCATTACCCATGCTGATTGACAGAGGTCGACACTCAATAAGAAATGATACATAACTACCAATTTTTGTTGTCAAGTCTCTCACGAGAGTTTTCTCAGGCGGAACCCTGTAGTCTTTGATGGCCTCTTGAAATGCTTGAAGCATTGCAATACAACGAGCATTGCTACCAGATATATCTCCATATAGATACTGCAAACCCACCTGGCAACACCAACGAAGATCATTAACATTTGAGAAAACAGATTTCAAAAGCTCTAGTTCACAAAACATATTGAATCGGGTCCTAACTCCTAATCACTGTCCTATCCACTGGAACACCATGAAGAAGTTTTGATTGCGATTTGGCTCATGATGGGGTATAGAGAAAATATAGGATTCTAAATACAATTAGCTTTTATTTGGATGTCACTCAACATATATAGGTGATAGTATATTAGACATGATAATGCTGTACAATATAACAGCCAATGGAATAGCCATTTGTGCAGATTTCTTTTACTTAATAAGGTTAGAAAATTCAAGCTATTATTTTAAACTATACTGCTGAGATTCCATGTTGACATAGAGATATGACTAAAGTAGTCCTTATAAGACTTGGGCAATCCTCACCTCTTGAGCTAGCTTTTGGGGTTGAGTTAGGACTAAAGCTTAAATTCTGAGATAGTATCAGGGTCTATCCTAGATTTATTAATGAGATAGGCATAAAGCCTAAATTCTGAGATATGCTATTGCACATAATCAAGCAGTACTTGGTCTTCACTCCCCCCTCCTTTTGATGGTACTGGCACCTAAGGAATGAAGGTAGCCCTCATACCATCTGAGATATAACTCATGAGGTCAAGATTGTGCCTCTATCATTGTGCAAAGGATTTAACTTCGATTAACTATCAATGAATCATAGATATCACCTATCTAAAAAACCATTTTAGAGTATTACTGCAAGTGGTGCTGTTGTGCATTGCAATGCTCAGGTCAACACACATTACATTAAATAAATTACTGATTACTGTACCCCGAAAATAACAGTAGTATACAAGTCAAACAACAAATGAATATAATTGCATCGACGTCAAATAACAGGATAACGTAGTACCTTATAAACAGCAGGATGCACAGGATAAAGATGGAAAAACTTTGCCTCAAGATCTGGAAGCTGACTCCCATGTTCATATTGTGGTAAATGCCTGAACAACTCAACTCTGTTCCTAGCTTCAGTTTGCTTCACCACAGCACGGCGTTTAGCTTTCTCCACTCGGCTCTTGTCATCATATTGCATGCGTGGTTGAGGGGCATCTTTCTTTCTATCCTTTTCTGGTGGACAATCACCCCCCTTCTTCTCAGAGGCTGCAACTGCTGCATTATCAACTTTCTGTGCTGGCTTTACAGCTTTAGCTGGTTTTGTATTCACTGAAGTAGCAGTTCCAGACGCCTTATTTCCTTCGGCTGTTGACACATTTTAGTAAAAGCTAACTAATTAGCATCATCATAATGAGTTGTGCAGAAAAGTGACATATGAAAGAACATCATAAATTCAAAAATTTAGGCTTGTTAAGATCATTAAAAAACACAATATTTGAGTCCATGAATACTCAACAGCAGTTCTGACAAAGAACTAGGTATAAATAAGCATAACTGAATATGATCAGCATATAACCACAGCTAATATGCCCACAGTAACAGAACATTCACACAGATAGCTTAAATGCAAAGTCACAGACAGAGACACTAGCATTTCCAATCAAATATGAGCATGCAGATACACACCTTTTGCAGCAGCTTTTGCAGCTCGTTGAGCTTCTTGAAGAGCACGTCTTTCAGCTTTTGTAGGTTTTGGTTTCTGCTGTTTTGAACTAGTAGGTTGGTCTTTCGCTTCCACAGCTGACCCTCCTCCTTTGTTTGCCTTTTCTTTTTCTAATGTTGATTAAGAAAGAAGGTTAAGAAGAAAAGGGTAACAAAATCAAGCCAAAAAGTAAATAAACACAGACCAGAAATGCAGACAATGAGGTCAAATCAAATTTTTCTCTTTAGAAAGACATCCCCGTATACATTGACAACAAGCAAGTCATGCCAATTCAAAATTCTTAAATCATACGTTTAAACTTGCCAATGGTGTTAAATCAAAACACACACACACAAAAAAGAAATCCAAGTGGAGATTAAAACATGTGGCAAAAGATATATCCAAATTCAATTTAAAAAAAAAAATGAAAAGAAAAGAAAACTTCTGTTCCAATTCTAGTTAATAACTTAATATTAGTTTTGAACCTTTGATATATTCAAACAAGATCCTACGATTAGGAGGTGTTTGGAAGAGCTTATGAAAATAGCTCGTTTTCAGCTTATTTTCATAAACTCCTCATAATAGTTATAGAAACAGGCAAACAGCTTCTACAATGCTTATGTAGAGTTTCCCTTTACTCCCTCTTTAATTGTAGAAACAAGTTATACATAAGCACTTACACAATACTTATTAAGTGCCTGTTTGTTAATGATTTTTTGCTACCGGACAATTGAGAAAAACGAGTCCCAATGCAAGATTTCCAATTTTTTCTGAAGCTGACTATTTAATGATTCAATCCACCGAGATTTCTAAACTTGATTCTAGTCCTCCATAATCTAAAACAAACACACCTTAATTAAGTTGTTTACCCAAATGTCCCCTCAGTCTATAATGTATATTACACAAACCCAATAGAGGCTCCATGCCATTCTGGAACTCGTCAAATTACATCTCAGGAACCTGATATTATGAACTATCTAGATAAAATCAAACCAAACATTGATGATTAATCTCACTATTTCTCTCTGGTTTCATACTTCACAAAAGCTCAACCAAATCTCTTAAGCTGCAGTTTCTACTTTCCACTTTCACCCTACACTTACTGAAGCTCAAATTCAATGCATATTCTCCACTAATTCTTATCCAAAACCAGTTTAAATTCAAATAAAGCAATAGATTATCATCGAAATCAAAATCAACAAAGATAACAAATAATCTGAAGAAGCTCACCAGGAATCCCAAGCGAATCATTCACCACAGAAACGGTGGTCAATTCGCTGGCCGGAACAACACTCGCCTTCATAGCAGTCAAGTCGAATCCTCCACGAGGAAACGACGAAGCAACCACCTTTCCAGCACCGCTCCCCTTGCCGTCGAAGAAGCTTCGGTCACCGCCGACGGCGATCCTGCTGGAGTACGAAGACAACGGCGCCGGCGACAATGGAGCGTCGTATTTGCTGCCGCCGGCGGAGATGGAATCTGCACGGCGAGGGGACGCGGCGTGACGAGCTTGGAGGAGGAGGTTGTCGGAGAGGTGGCGCGGCGGAGGGATCATCACCGGCGAGAGGGAGGCGGATGTGTCTGCGACGGGAGGAGAAGAGTGAATCGGGTCGGGTGGACCCGATTGGGAGCGTTCGGGTGGGGCTCCAGGAGTGAAGAACCCGACTTGGCGGAACTTAGGGACGGGGTCGATAACGGTGCGTGGAGCTCGCCGAGGAGGATCCATTGGGTATAGTGGAATAGGGATGAGTGAGGTTCAGCTTAGGGTTTACGCGCCTGTTTGGATGGTAGGAAAATTTTAAAGGGATTTTCTCCCCAGAAAATTGGGGTTTTTTTGGGTGTTTGTGTCGGAATTTCAGAATCCCAGCCATAGGGATAGAGTGTGTGATTTGCGAAACGGTAAAAAAAGGACTTCACCGTTATTTTTAGTGTTAAATATGTTTTTACTGGTCTCTGTGAAATTTCAGTTTTTCACTTTTGATGAACGTCTTAAAAATCGAATCGGATATCCAACCGATGAGACCTCCGAGTCATAATTTAACAGCTTTAAACCGCTCAAACCGGGGATAAAACAGTGTTCGAACCACCAAAATAACTAGACTGTAGACAAGACTGGTTCAAAGTTCAACCGATTGAACCGTTTAATTCGGTTCGGTTTTTAAAACACTGTTTTTTATTTCTATAAAAAATTTTGTTGAAATTTGATCTCACTTAATTCCATGTCATCACTTTTAGTCAAGGTTATCAAAACCAGACCGGACACTGAACCGGTGTAGGCACGAGTTTAAGGTTCAAAGGTCGGACCGAGGTCGAAACGGGGTCGGACCGGAAATAAATTAAATTATATTTTTAAAATTTTTAATATAACATATAAAGCACTAATAAATAAAAAATAACATAATATTCATAACATCACGACAAAAAAAATTAAACTATGTTTAAAATGTTATATGTCAACATATAACATGCAAATATTATATATTAAACTAAAATAAATATGTTATAATAACTCTCTAATATTCAATAATTACAAATACTATAATGTAAGTATTCTCATAATTTATATTAATATATAAATTAATTTTAAATTTTATTATAATATTTAATTTAACCCATCAACGTGAAAAAATAGATATAAAATCTCTTATATGTCAAAAATAATGTCATTTACCATTTTTTTAAAAAAAATAAAAAATTAATTTTTGTTGAACCGTCCGGTTCCCGGTTTTATCCGTTTTTTTTCCGGTTTTCCCGGTTTTTTACGGGTTTTTCGGTTTTTAGGCCGGTTCGACTACAATCAGGTTTTAAGGTTCAAATAGACCGGACATGGGTCTGGTTCCCGGTTCAATCGGTCGGACCGACCGGTCCGGTCCGGTTTTGACAACTATGCTTTTAGTCCAACCAACTCAAACATACATGTTGATGTGGACTCCAGGTCCTTATATTTTATATTTAAAATTTTTAATTATTATAATTAAATTGTTTCTTTTGATTAACGGAAGGTCTAAAAGAGCATCCCATTACTAATATCACAAATAAGACCATTGTTAAACTCCCAAAAATAAGTGATCCTACGCCAAGCTTCAGACGCAACATTCCTCCTTTTCACATCCGGAAACGATCACATACCACAAAAACGAGGAATAAATGAAATAATGGAGTCCTATTCTTTGTTAAACAATTAGGCTTCCAGCTACCTTGCTCAACCTCCCTGAGAATTAAATGGGATAGCCTCTTAACACAGATAGCATAAACTAATAGGTCTATATTGCTTAAGCATATCAATATTGGACGTCTTAGGAATCATAAAATAAGCACATCATTAATTTCACTCACGCGGGAAGGATTAACAATGCAGCTTTGAACCAGCTCACAAACACCAGCACCTACTATATCCTAGTTAGCTTTAGGGTCCGTTTAGGAGCTTGGAAGGGAGGAAAGAGGAGGGGGAAGGGAGGGAAACCCTCACCTTGTTTAGGAGTCAAAAAATGAAGAGAAAAGGGTAATGGAGAGATTATATGATAAATTTACTGCTTTACCCTTTTCTTTTGTAAATTAACATTTGGCCTTCTAATTTTATGATTTATTTTTTTTAAGATGACAAAATTTTCAAAAATTGATAAATAATAATAAATTATATTTCCTATTTCTCAAAGTAATTTTTAATATTTTTTTAATTTTTTAAAAATACAAAAATATTGATAGTTCTTAAAAAATGACAATCCTTTTTTAAAAACAATAATAATTTAAAGAATTCAAAATTTGACAATATTTTTATTATTTTAATTTTTAATATTACTTATATTTTGTAATTTTTAAATTAAGTCAAAATATTGATAATTTTTAAAAATTGACAATCTTTTTTTTAAATGATAAAATAGTAATAATTATCAAAAGAAGTCAAAATTTTAACAATATTTTTTTAATATTACCTTATATTGTAATTTTTAAAATATGTCAAAATATTGATAATTTTTTAAAAATTGACAATATTTTTAAAAAATGATAAAATAGTAATAATTATTAAAAGAAGTCAAAATTTTGACAACAAGAGAAAAATGCATCAACTTGCATACACCATCAAAACTTGGCAAACCAAATCATTGGTCTCATTCCAACATTTTCTAGATCAACAACAATAAGTAAAATATGGACCAGAATTCATTTAAACCAAGCTCCATAGAGTTCCTATAATAGCTCTAAAATATGTTTGACAAAAAAACAAAAAAATAGATGTCCTAAAAAATAGATGTCCCCAAATCTTAAAAACAGCATGACTCCATTTCCTCAATAGTGTTTTCTCTGACTGACACATTGTTCTTGAAGGCAGACAACTGCTAGTATCATACTCTTTGTATACCTTTCAATACATTTCAGTTCATCTTGAAAATAGTAGAAACATATAAAATTTAGAACAATGAAAACAATAGAGTTAAGACAACAACATGGATTATATAGCTGACGATAAATTTGGATGCAGACACAGATGACATATAAAAGCTCCAAGTTTCTTTCTCATCTGTAAACTTCTTGATTTATGGATAAAAAGTCAACTTTCTGTTTTTAAACTTTCAAGAATAGTGTACATTCCAATTCTCACCAACAAAGTATTGAATTGACACCCACTACCTGCTCATTCAGAAGTGGTTTTGAGTGACATAACTTGGAGCCAAGGCAAACAAGTAAACAACTTGGCCACCAACTAATACCATGTAAGTTGCAATAAACCAGCATTAATAAACTAACATCTTTGCACATTGAGATAGGGAGATAAAAAACATGGCTCATCATTATAACCCGTAAAATCTAATTGAAGGGTTTAATTAATACACACTGGATAATAAGGATTGTAAAGCCAAACCCAATAGTAACACTGCCACAAAATAAACAGCAAGTCTATATGCAGTGCAATATCACTCTCAGTACCATCACCTAGATTAATTTCTCAGAAAATGAGAGAAAAAAGGATAAAGCTTTGAACTTCAACAAATCAAATCAATAAGAAATAGTCAAAAGACATCACAGAACCAAGGAGTAGAAAACCAAGCTATGCAAAACTAATAGAATCTATTGTCTCAGGACACTACTAAGCTCTATACTACCAACTAATAGAAACATCATACTTGTTTTCAATATCTTGCACTCACATATTACAATCACAAACACAACAAATAACATATTTCTTGATGAACCATTTATAATAAATTACCTTGACGAGCTAACTTGATTGAATACCATTTTTGTTAGAAAGTTCTTCTGCCTATGCTTCAGGCATCCAAGCAATGCTCTAATCTTCTCCGAATTTTCCAGAAGATAGAGATATGTTCGCGTGTATTAGAGATATAGAATATTATGGATTAGTAGTTAGTTTGGTTGCCTATATATAGGCATGATGTAAGCACCTTGAAGTTACTTTTCTCATTTTGTAATATTTCACATTCATCAATATAATACACTTTTAGACTTTTCTCTCTTCTCTTCCATGGATGCCATGTTTCTCAACATGGTATCAGAGCAAACTTGGTATCCACCATGAACAATTTTTTCTGCTAAATTTCCTTTTCGTTCATTTTCTTTTTCTTTCATTTTCCCGAAAAAAACACTGTCTAGAGTTTTCATTCACATTTTCTCTTTTTTGTTCGATCTCGTTTCCGATTCTGGAAACAAGGTTCAATCTCTGCTTTTCTGCTCTAAATCTCGATTTCTTCTTTCGTTTCTGTTATAGCCAATATCTATTGCCGTCGTTCTCAGATTTCAAATTTTTCTGTTTGAAAGATTTGTTCTCACCGTTTTCAAGATTCTAGGGTTTCGTTGTTCAAGATCTGTTGCGATGGATGATTTCGAAGTATGATTCTCTGGTTCGATTTCGTCGTTCAAGTCTGATCTTCGCATCTTCTTCTTGGTTACTAATTTGCGATTTGTGTTCTCGAGTTCAGGCTCCTCTGTTCCATCAATGGAGATGGAAACTCTATTTCTTGCCTTCGTCATATCTTGTTTCCTGATTCAGATTCACTCCTCCTGTCGTTTTCCAAACTCAGATGTCGTTGCCTTCGATTTGTTGTTCCAGATCTGCTATTCACTGTTCGCAAACTTGAATCGTGGTTCATGTTTGTCGGCTTACCACTGCGATGAGTTTCCTTCTGAATTTGTGTTTGAATTTCGAAGTTTTATTTTCTCTTCTTTTTGATCTCCTATTACGGATCGTGCGGCTCGATTCTTGTTCGAAGTTTCTCCAATGTTTTGCTCTCTTTCATTTGCATCAGATTCACCGAATTTTTGCTTTAGAGAGTGAGAATGGTGAGGAAATGTCGAGAGATACATAGATAGCCTGTTGTCGGAGATGGTTGCATGCTATTGCCATTGATTCTACACTGCATCCTCTTCTCACAGAGATTGAAGGAATGTTACATACTTGCTCCATGTAATGAGTTGTTGCTGATACTTCCTTTTCTTGGATGAAGGAATGCTACACTAAAACTTCCACAGATTTAGTGCATCAATTCTGGAAACTGAGTTTAGTTGTTGCTGCTAATTGAGCTTGATTTTGCTGCCTACTAGGTGTTTGTACTAAGTCCTCTTTGAAGATAGTTTCACTCTTGTGATTTGCTGACCGCATATATCATATTCTGTGGAAGGTTTCCTGTGCGCAGTAATACATGTATGGTTGTGTAACAGCCCACCCTTCTTCACGCTTTAGCGCTTCAGGAATGGCACTGCCCGACCCACTGACCACATGGCCCCAGCCCAGCATACACTGACTCTGGTCCATGCACCCCAGCGTCCGGCTAGTACTCACAGGACTTCCCCACGATTCTTTAATGGGGTTTTATGCCTCCCCAGGAATCGAGCCATGTACCTGGACCTTAAGTACAATGGTTTTTGATTCCTGGTACCACCAACTCATCTTGGTGGTACCAGGAATCAAAAACCATTGTACTTAAGGTCCAGGTACATGGCTCGATTCCTGGGGAGGCATAAAACCCCATTAAAGGACCGTGGGGAAGTCCTGTGAGTACTAGCCTGTAACACCTGAGGACGAGATCGACCTCGTATTAGGACGTCGTATCGAGACCTCGCGTCGAGATCTCGTGTCGAGACCTCGTGTCGAGACCTCATGTCGAGATCCCGTGCCAAGATCGCGTGCCGAGGTCATATGCTGAGCTGAGGAGACCGCGTGCACTAGCTGCTGAGCTGAGGAGATCGCGTGCATTAGCTGCTGAGGTCGCGTACCGAGCTGAGGAGGTCGCATGTCGAACTGAGGAGGCCGCGTGCACGAACTCGTGTTAGAGCCTTGTGCGCTTGCACGAGCACCCTAGTCGACATCGTGTCGAGATGTAACACTCGTATTTTACGAACGTTATTCAGCGTTATGATTATTTTGCTTGTTATATTTATATTGTCGGCCTGCAGTTGTCGTCGCTGTGCTTCTTTTTAGATCTGTAACCTATAGCCT
Organism: Calophaca sinica; assembly: GCA_037113605.1. Taxonomy (NCBI): domain Eukaryota; kingdom Viridiplantae; phylum Streptophyta; class Magnoliopsida; order Fabales; family Fabaceae; genus Calophaca; species Calophaca sinica. The sequence goes on from CM073737.1 coordinate 18,375,487, forward strand.
AGAGGGTAATCATGAGAGAGGAGAGATTAGATGGGTAGAATGATTGATGGGATTAGCATCTCATGACAGTAGTTACGATAATGCCCTTCCCTCACCAGCTGTATATTCGATCAGCCCCTCAAACCCTCACTTTCTCTTTTCTTCTTTCTTCTTCCTTCTTCTCTGAGTTCCTCTTTCTCTCCAAACCTCCATCGAAGAACCTTGGATTTTATTGAGCTTCTGCATAAACTTTCTTCATCAATTTTGTTCCTCATCATCTTCTCGACATATATATATCACCACCTCGACCATCATTTGAGGTATGAAAAACAGATCTTCTCTTCCTTCATGCTACTGTTTAGCGCCACTTCTTCCTTCCATTTTAGCTAGTTTTTATGCTTCCAAATCATCTCATACTGATAGGTTTTCTTCTTCATGATATTACCTACCTTTCTAACCGATTATTTGAGCTTGTAAAACAAATTTATTTCTCTGTTTTCTGCAATAGGCAGTACCCAAAACCCTCCCTATTTGGTTTATTTCGATTTCTTGTTTTAGTTGTTGTTTGTTGCTTCTGGTTGTTGTTGTTGTCGATTTACCTGTTGTAGCATCAGATAACCTTTTTCATGAACTTTTGATCGAAAACCCTAACTTTATGGTTAAGATTGGGATAATGAGAGCTTAGTGTTATTAGAACCCATAGATGGAACTAAGTTGTGCTTGTATTAGGAAGTCTGATTCCCGAGATCGTGTGATTTCCGAATCGAGGTGTACGGGAGAGCGAACCCAAGGACGTGGGAGCAGTGGGATCCAGATCGAGAACTGTACGTGTCGAGGTCGACTGAGAGCCGTACGTGTCGAGATCGAGTAAGAGAAGTCGTTGTCGAGCTCGTTTGAAGACAGCCGTGTCGAGGTCGTTGTCGAGCAGCATTAGCTTGGAGTTCGGTAAGGGCACTTCATATTCTACATGTTTATGTTTTGTGCGTAAGGGCACTTCTAGACATTCTAGGATTTTGATTGTTATATTCCTATGTATGGACTCCTTGATTTGTGTCGAGCTTGAAATGTTGTGATATGATTGGGTTTTTGCATGTATTTAATATGTGATTGAATATATGTTGTGAATTGTGAATTGCTGTTGAATTGCGTTTCTTCATGCAGAATGTTTTTATTGCTTAAATGTCGAATTATGCTTTCTTCATGTTAAGCATGCTCTTTATTTGATATGTGATCAAGTACTTTTATGTGCTACTCCTTGATCACGCGAGCTAATCATCGAGTGAGAGAGCTAGGCGAGTCGTATGACGTTTTTGAGCCGTGACCGGATAACTAAGGGTGCTAGGTCCCCTTTTTGTTTACGAGATTGACTAGACGTCACATTATCGGTTTGGGGTTGGACTCGCCGATTAATGCATGGTATCGGTTTGAGGTTGGACTGCCGCTACCTATTGTCGGTTGGGGATGGACTCACGACGATATTCCTAATAAGAGTCGAGTCTAGAGTGAGATGGTCGAGTCACGCTTGGTGAATGATATACCGTGATGTCCGCTTATTTCTTTGTGCCTTGTTTATCTTGATTTGTGGAGAAGTTGACCTTTCCCGTGGTGCCTTCAATCCATGATGGTCACCCAAAGCAGGTCGAGCGCAGGAACTCGACGGCAGATGATGGCGAGGAGGAGCTCGACGAGGATCGAGCGGCGACCTCTACTTGTCGTGATTTACTTTGTCTATGTTTTTATGTATAGTGGTTGTGACCCGGTTAGGCGGTTATATTTTGTTATTACAGGTAGGCGGCGGTTTTACTTTTGGAGCAACTGCGTGGGTGTTCTGGAAGTACCCCAGTGGTATGATTGCTCTCTTGAAGTCGTCATACCTTAGGTGTATTTCTTTATACATTATTACTCTGTATTTTGTATACATCATCATTTCGAGTGGTATATATGTATATTATGCATGTATGTTTTATTAGAATTTATGTCTTGTGTCTTAGTTGCACCATGTCTTCGAAAAGTTGTAATTACTCCGATGTGCACGAGCTGGTTTTATAAAAAAAAAAATATAGACCGTACTTTTCTAAAGGGCACAAGAGTATCGTTTTAAAACACATCGCATATAGGGTAACTTGAACTTCAGAACTCGAGCTCTCGGTCTCTGAGCTCAGAATGTCGAATCCGGGTCGTTACATGGCCGAGACTATTTGGGGTGCATGGACCCAGTCGTTGTATCTTTGGCCGGGTCAGCCATGTGGTCAGTGGGTCGGGCAGTGCCATTCCTGAAGCGCTAAAGCGTGAAGAAGGGTGGGCTGTTACAATAAAAGGCGCCTTTTATTGTAAGGCCCAGAGTTCTTCACCATATGGCCCAATGGCCTGGCTTCACTACTGGCACCCCACTCACAGGGTTTTTGCCTTACCACGGGAAGCATCCGCACCACTACCACTCGACCAAGTAACATCCCAACTTCCCTAAGCCTAGTAATTAGAGATCCTAAGTTAATAAGGGGATTTAATCCCTAAGGATTAAATAGGTTTACAGCCTTTATTTTAGTTATTTTAAGTAAGGTTTGAACTCAAGGGTAAAATAGTAATTTTACCCAAGAATTTAGGAAATGTGAGACTAATCATTCAGGTGTAAGTTTAATTTATTAAATTTACCTAAGGATTAATTGGGGACCAAAGAATAAATTAGGAAGGATCATTGAGCAATTCTTTTAGGAAAATATACACCCATTACCCCACCATACACCTCACTCCACTTACTCTCAGCTTAGCAACCCTCACTCTTTCACTTACTCCCTCCTTCACAATCAGAACTCAAAGAAAAAAATAAGAAAGGAAAGAAAGAAGAGGGAAGAAGAAGGGTGTCGAGGAAGAAGAAAGAAGGAGGAGCCACGATGGCTCCAACCCATCATCCACGGCGGCGACGAGGGTGGTGGCGGCGCGCCACCCCTCACGGTGGGCAGAGAACGAGAGAGAGTCAGGGGCGAGGTGGAGAGAGAGAGAGAGAAAGAGAAAAACGAGAGAGAGGAAGAGGGCTCTTGGAAGATGAAGAAGAATGGAAAGAAAGATCCTATCTCAGAAGCAAGAAGAAGAGTAGAATCAAGACTCATCAACCATTTCTTCATCTCCATCAATTTTCCAACTTTGGGCTTCTCCTTTAAGAAAGCAATGTGAGTTCTCTTTAGGGGATATTTACATTTAGAGGTTAGGAACTTTGATAAACTTGTTAATAGGATGATTAATCTTATTTGTATGTGTTGAGTACTTGGTTGACTTGTATGTGATGGTATTGTTGCATGTATTGTAATTTTGGGGTTGTTGAAAGAACCCCCAAATGCCTTACAAAGTGTTAATTTGTGTGCACACCAAGTGTTTGTGTTATGTCCCTAAAGGCCTTTATTGTAAGTGTTGAGTATTTTATGTTGATTGAACCCTTGGTGGTTTGCAAGTGGTGATTTTAATGTATCTTGATGTGTTATGGTTATTTAAAGGATTCTCATGGATGTTGTATTTAGCTTATTTGGTATGCACATAAGGTGTTTGAGGTATAACCTCAACGAATTTTCTTAAGAAATTGGTGGTAGGAACCATGAGCCAATTTATAGGCTCATGGAAATGGTTATGATTCTTCATGAATGCTTACAAGTCAAACAAGTTATGATTGTTGTTACTGTTTTGTTGGATGGTTGATCATTTCAACTTCAATCCATGATTAAAATCAAAGATTATGTCAAGTTATCACTTTAAACAATTGACTAGTAAAATTCTAAGTTTTGGTATATAGGTCTCATGGACTTGGTTTGGATTCTTTTAAGGATGCTTAAATTCATGTATCTTGTGACCATATTAGAGCTATGGTTTGATTGATGTGCATAATACCTTCAATGCATGATAAACTTCAGGATTACATTGTTTGACTAATTTGGATTATTGACAAAGTAAAGATTAGGGTGTTCTTGAGGTTTAAAAAATAAATCACTAAGAAGCATAAAAGAATGAGTTTGGATAGATGCATGGTTATTATTAGAACCTCAAATTAATTAGTGAATATAGCCTTTAGTCCATGAGAAAAGGAAGGATTGGTGTGTATGTATTATTCGATGAGTTTAAGTTGGAATGTCTTGATGAACTCCTTGATTCTTTAAATGTATTAATTAAGCTTGTTTGAACCACCATGGTTTGGAACTTGGTTGAGATAGTAGGATCCCTTATGTTTGACTTAGTGTTGTCTTGATAAATATTTTGGATAATTGATAATGATTGAGTGTCTTTGTACTACTTGCATCCATGGACGGTATGTAATGGGGTGGGGTTAAGGGGACTCACCGAGATTTTATATCTCACCCCTTTCCTTAATCTATTTCGGATGATGTACACCACTAGCGCAGGATGTCCGCTTATATGTGATACCGATCCCTAGTCGTTGTATTGAGTATTAAGTTAAGTCTAAGTGATGTTGGCAACTAAATTGTAAATTTAATTAGCTTATTCGTTCATATTACCTAAAAGTACTGTATATGTGTTTATATGTACTTCCACCATACTACCCGCTTTTGAAACTCTGATGTACGCATTATAGCATGAGTATATTGAAAAAGGAATTTCGATAGGGTCCTTAGAAGCAAATTTAACTATTACTCTTTATGTACTTTTAAAGCTTTTATTTAATCAAAGTTTGGTATTTCTATAGTTGTAAATTGCTATTTCTTATTATTATTCCTCATTAATGGAGAAAAATGTTTTCCGCAATTACCTTCAATCCTGGTTTAATTAGTAAGAAATCCCCTGATTAGAGTCGGGGTATTACAGGTTGCTTGGCTGCTGCTGGCTTATGGCCTTCGGTTACATGTTACTTTGTCATGATTTTAGCTTCTGTTTATGGTGGTTAAGTTGTGATGCTTCTGCCATAGATGGTTAAGCATTGCTATTTTGCTTCTGTCTTGAGTGATTGAGTGCTCTTGATGGTTAAGCTTTGTGCCTTAATTGGCTTTGTTGATTTTAGCTTCTACCCTATGGTAGTTAAGCATTGTAGCTTCTGTTAAGTGGTTAAGCCTTGAGTTGTGGCTTCGCTAATGGTTAAGGTTTTGTCCTTTGTTGGCTTTGATGATTTGTGCTTCTGCCTTATGGTGGTTAAGCATTAGTGGTTGTCTTTGGATTGTATTTTCAATGATGTATTTCCGGCAATTTTCTTCGAGTATTCCTTTGATTTGATTTGCACTTGTATTGCTCATCCCAAGCTGGAAGTGTTGTGAACACCTTCCAGCTTGCGGGGGGATATTAGAGATATAGAATATTATGGATTAGTAGTTAGTTTGGTTGCCTATATATAGGCATGATGTAAGCACCTTGAAGTTACTTTTCTCATTTTGTAATATTTCACATTCATCAATATAATACACTTTTAGACTTTTCTCTCTTCTCTTCCATGGATGCCATGTTTCTCAATAGCGTGAACACATGATTCTCTACTTGCAACTCCTCTAAAAGCTTCCAAACTTCATTTTCAGGAATATGAAGTTTTTGAAGACTTTTCTCATATACTGCTCTCGGCTCTTGAACAATTTACACCTTAGGAGAAGTAACATCATGATCATTATCAGCCTCTTTCAAACTCTTGAGAGTCACATCCTCAGTCGTTCCATGTGACTCTGACTCCCCACTAAGAGGCATTTTCTGTTGAATATCCGCATTAGTTGTACAACTTACTCCACCGGCCCTATCATCTGCACACATAAAGACCAGTTTCTCGTAATTCTCTATTGGCTTCAACATTCACCCTGCAGCTTCAGGTTTTGCCTATGAAATAAAACAAATTATTAAAGATAAGTTGACAAATTTATTAAAAATGAGGGGAAAAACAATAAATTCCAGAACGTACCTCAATTAACTTTTGCCAAACTTCAGGTTCAGCAACCCAACGATTTGTGCTTGAATTCCAAGCAAATCCACTCAAATTTTTGAAAATATCATAACACTAATGAAAATTTCTTTTTATTACTTTCCAATGACCTTTCACCTTTTTCCTTTTGAAAAGGTCTCTGAAACTTTTCAGTTAACTCCTTTGTTATGTTGGAATAAGTTGTTGATGTATAAGACCCGTTCACTTTATTTCCCTCATTTAATTGATGTAAGAAGGCATCAATAAGGACATTGTCCATCTCACGAGTCCATAACTCTTTTTTAGGAGCAGACATGATTCCTAAAAATATGCATTAGATAATTTGAGATGATTAGTAAGTGATATGAATAAACAGGTTTCAGATGTTGTATGCTATAACACTAGTTTACTTTGGATAAAGAATTGATTATATTTGCTAATATAACACTGTCAGATTACAAATTGACAGAAACATAATCAATAAATTTAGAAGAATTAACTTATACCAGAATTAATGAATCAACTTATAACATAATTAAAGAAAAGTAGCATTATCCAAAAAGATCCTAAAAACAATCTCAGCATTGCAGCAGCTGCTGCCTGTAACACTGCCTGTAAAAGATAAAAGTAGTAAAGCGGGTATACGACAAATCAAGATGTGTAATCTCTCCACACAGCATCAGCTATAGAATTTCCCAAATTCTCTACTAAATGGGTATGTTCTTCATCCTCATTATCTCCTAAACAAGCATGGATATTTTGAGGTGCACTTTGATTGCCAATTTCTTCATCCACCTCGATGAGCAACTCTTCATTAGGATCAGCTACCATCAAATAATTATGCAAAATGCAATAAGCAATGATAATCATATTTTGAGTCTTGATTCCATAAGTTCGTTCAGAGCCACTAGCAACGATAGGAAATCTCTTCTTCAAAATCCCAAAAGCCCTTTCAACAACATTACGCAAGGATGCATGTCAATGGTTGAATAATTCTCGAGTTGTTCGGGGAGGATTTCTTGTGGAGAATTCTTTCAAGTGATAACGTGTTGATCTAAATGGTGTAACTAGTCCCTTTCTCAACATGAATCCGGCATCAAGGAGATAATATTTACCTATAAAAAAATATTTTTTTACTAAGATATATATAAAAAAAGAAAGGAAAAAACCAGATGTTTTAATTACCTCTAGGTATTTTGAGACAATTAGCTCTGTGCAATGCATCTTTTAGTATCCTAGAATCAGATGCAGTACCCTCCCATCCAGCCAAGACATAAGTAAATCTTAGGCCAAATGAGCATGCAACCAACACATTTTGTGTTGGAAAATCCTTCCTACCACGATATCTTATAGCTTCAACCGATGACACTTTTACACGAACGTGTGTACAGTCAATTGCCCCAACACAATCCTAGTATAGTCAACTTGTTGTCAATATAATTTAATTATACATATTCCTAAATCTGAATATGACAATATCTTTACCTTAAAATAAGGGTAAAACCGACTACATCCAAGAATTTCTGCTGGAATGTGTGAGCCATCCGGTTGTTTGAGATACTTCTCTCCTAACTCGATTATTGACCGAAGCACATGATGAAAATGACGACTAGTAATCTCACCAGAGCATTTAAACCAGAATTGAATCTCTCGATTTCTAACATTATGTGTTAGAAAGTAGAGTGTTTTAGCAACTTGTTTTAGCAACTTGTTCCTCTACACTAACCCGTAGTGTTGGTTGGAGATCACCCTCCCGTTGTAATATATCATATAGGTCGAAAAAAGCTTTAGGACTCATTCTCATAATCTTACGACCTTCACTAGTAGCTATTTCCTTCATTATCTTATCTCGAACCTTCTCCTTCTCTAGAGCCAATTTACGATCAAATATCCTACTTTTAGAGCGAAGTTTAACTATGTAGTAATAAACTACAAGGCATACAACCTGGACAATGGTCATTCGGACGCTTTCTCTCCATTTACTCAATGCAAGGTAAAGGTTTCTTCGATAATCCATGTAGAAAATTTTCAACAACTGAAACTCAAGAAAGAAAAAGGAAAAAAAAATGAATTACGTGCCATATAATTTCAAAAGAATAAGGAGGGTTAGATTCACTGCCTAATTTCAAAAGCTAAGATTGGAAGTACATGGACATCAACACATACTCAAGAATTCAGTTATGGTTATATATATTGCAATATTACATTTTCAATTTCATCATATGAAATGTTCAAATCTGACTCAGATTAAATTCAAGAGACCAGAAAGGCTATGCAAGCAGGGAGCATGAAGTTGATAAGGATGATAACAGTATTGACTTGAAAACAATCAAAACAGCAATTAACTTGCTTCCTACATCTCCTAAGTTCTAAAACCATTCTCCACGTTGATAGACAATGACCAAACCAATACATTTATCAAGAAGACTTAGGCAGTCAAATAAGAAGCAGATCCACTGTTTTTCCTAATTAACAAGCTAAATTTATTTATCTGCGAAATCAAAATCCAACTTGCACAAGTTGTCAGGAGACAAGTGAGACCCACCTTATGCTTTCCTATTGACCAAAACACAGAAATCACAGAAAAATCTCATATAGTGCTACTCTTGCAAAGCTACTAAAAAGAAATCAAATACCCAACAACAGGGAACACAAACAAATTTTAGTTCCCGAAATCACAGAACTCAAAAATGGAGCTCGATAATAATATTAAAAACATGATAATGTAAATCACCGTTGATTGTGCAAGAAGAAGAGTGAGAGTTGAGCTAGTTTTGTGCACTGGTGCATCTGAAACCTTCACCGAAACCTTTGAATTGTTCCTGAAACATTGAAAACAAAAAAACGAATTAATTTATGAATCTGAAGGAAATCATCAAGAGAATATTGAGATCGAGAGTGAAGATTCAGATCCAGAAGAGAAAAGAGTGAGATCGAGTGAGAAGATTGAGATCGAGAGAGAGAGAGAGAAGGGAAATTCGTACGAGAGAGAGAAGAGAAAGATCGAGAACGAGAGAGAGGAGAGAAAGATCGAGTGCGAGACAGAGAAGAGCGATGGGTTCTCAAAATAAACGGTGGGTAATTTCGTAATTGCATAAACTTTTACCCCTCAAAACCCCCCAATTTGGGGGAACTGAAAATTTGCATCAGATGAGGGTTTTGGGGGGTTTCAAAAATCCCAAATAGGGGTGTACCTCCCCACAAGCCATCCCCTCCCCTCCTCTCCCCCTCTAAAACCCCTTCCCAAACAGACCCTTAAAGAAAGCTGGATGAAATCCATCAGGGGCCTAGAGATTTAAGCGAACCCATAGAGAAAATCGCTTCTTTAATCTCCTCAAAACGAGGAAGAGATTGAATAATCGCATGATCTTCATGACAAAGAAGGGGAAATCCATCGCGTAACGGCCAACTAGAATAATACTCTCCTTCCTGGATTTGACTCCTCTAAATTGAGCAATTCACTTTAGAGAGTAAAGTAAGCAATCTCAACCATTAATGAGTAAATCAATAGTTGGAATTAACTACACATGCATAACAAATCACCCTTGATTTTCTCATAAACGGTTGGATTACTTACTTTATTCTCTACCCACTTTAGAGGAGCCAAATCCCTCCTTAGAATATAACTTCTCAAAAAACTTCAAAGTCATAGATTTTAACTGCGTTGTATTAGAAATGAGAACTTCCTCACAGTTCTTCAAACACTTGATGGTATTATCCCACTTACAAATCATTGCGGTCATGTGATACAACAAAGTATTTCTATCCCAAGCTAAGGCCAGTCTTTACAAGCTCTATGCGTCAAAGAGTTTCCTCTTCAGAGAGTGTTGCTTCAAAGGCAAGTGCATCTTATTGCAAAAGAAATAAAGTGGAGTATTTGAGATTCCCAATATCGTACCAACACGGACTACCTGTAACTATTAGTTCGATTAATATCATTAAGTTATCTAGACAATCGAGGTTTGAAAATAATTGTGAGCCTGGTAATAGTTCGCAAATTAAAGAAGTCAAACGAGTAACATGTGAGAAAAGTTTAATTAATGGGAAGCTTGGGTCACTGGTTTCATCAATGCCAATATTCTAAAATATTACTAATTACTCAACAGTTCGTTTTCCCTTATTGGTTATCAATCACTTAGTCTAATATTATTTACTACTTGTTATGGTCAACACAATAGTAATAGTCTTCCCTTGATCAACTACCCTCATTATCATGCAAGGCAACAATTAAGGAAAGCATTAAGACACAACAAGCTCGTCGATTTAACTATTGATTGAAATAATAGAATTGAGCTATGATCAGTCCAACTCTCAATTACCAATTAATCCAAGAGTTCTTTTAATTAATTGTGGTGAGATTACCTATTCAATTGATTAAATTGTTAAAGGTTAGCTACGCCTTTAGGATTCAAACATAAGGAATAATTTAACCAACAGATGAAAACTACAAACTATTTCATAATCAATAAATATTTAAAGTGTAAGGCATAGGATCCACTAACCCAAAAATAGAATTTAGCTACTCATAGTCATAGTAAACATAGCACATCATAGCAAAGTTCTACAGATCCCATTAAAAGCAAGAAATAAATCTAAAAACCCGGAGACAATCACACTTGTTGATCGACAGTCGAATCTTCAAGAAATCCTCTAGGAACCTTCTCTGGTGCTCAAGAACAGCTCTCAGCAAAGTCAGGTTCAAGGTCAACAGTCCAAAGATCAAGGGTTTCTTTTCTGCTAATAGCAACTTTCTATTTATATAAAACTCTCAAAATAGGTCAAAACACTAGTGCAGAAGAAGGATTTTACACAGATAAAATTAACAATTTACAACAGTTTTGGTACGGTGTAGATGCTCCTGGTGTTGTATGTTAGAGTTTTTACACCGGTTATATATCTGGTGTAAACTTTCAACTTCCGTTTATTTTTTATTTTTTTGAAGGATCTTGTACACCGTTATTTATATAACCGGTGTAAAAGACTATCCTTTTACACCGGTTATCTAAATAACTGGCGTAATAGGTAAATTTTTTTTTGTTTATTTTTATCCATTCCTGCCCAAAGGCTTTCTAAAATGACAATAATGCAGGAAATTTAACAAGAATTGACAGCAGAATATATTCGCAAGGAAAGAGCTACATTACTACATAATTAAACTTTTCAAAACAAGAAAAGAGCTACATTATTACTAAACTTTTCAAAATAAGGAAAGAGCTACATTATTAACATCTACATTACTACTAAACTTTTCAAAACAAGGAAAGAGCTACATTACTACATTATTTACACAAATAAAAAAGCAATGTTGTTTGCATCACTTCCCGCCTCTACTGATTCTTCATGTTTGCAACTTCCGTGGTTTCATCATCTATAACATATAGTGTGTCATCCGATTTTGTGCTAGTTGCTTCTCTAGTACTGGCTAAAACTAGCCTCAAGATAGACACTCATCATCGGTGTTGTCGTTTGTGTCACTTCCCTCTACTGAATCTTCAACTTCAATATTTGCCGTTTAGGAGACGGAACCTTCCCACGGCTTCATGATTCTTCTTCACATAAATGCAATAATTCTAGGGTTGATGCTTTAGTTGAAAAGATACAATAAAGAGAAACAAGATGCATTTTGTCAAGAGAATAACCCCTTAGTTTTCCCATCATCTTGGGAACAAATTTCTTCAGCAAGGAGGAAAACCAAAGAGTTATTTTCATGACACCATCATAGAATCCAGAGAAGAACTCATTGTTTTCGTCACCATTTGGTGGACAAAATGCATCAGCTTGCTCTTCATTGCATCTTTTCAACTAATGCATCACCCTAGAAAATATGCATTATGTGAAGAAGAATCTTGAAGCCTTCGAAAGGTTCTGTCTCTTAAAAGGCAACATGTTGAAGTTGAAGAATCAGTAGAGGGAAGTGACACAAACGACAACAGTGATGACGAATGTCCATCTTGAGGCTAGTTTTGGCTAGTACTAGACGAGTAACTAGGACAAAATCGGGCAGTAGATTGCTCCGAAGGAGTCGATGGAGTGTACTCGGGTGCAATGGGAGAATACTTCGGTGTGGATGGAATATACTCTTCGATATCATCGTCATCACTGGGGATCTGAACAATGTCTAGCCCTTGATGAACTTCCCTGGCAGCTACGTGTAACACCCCGCCTAGATAAGGCACTGCGTTATTTTCAATTTATGGCAGTCTTCACTTAAAGCAAACACACATTTTATTTATTATCAGAGTACGCAAAGCATGGCATACACACACACACATATACATATGTGTATATATATATATATACCCTACATCCACAAGGGATGATAAAAGGACACACTGGCTGTGATATAACTGTCTAAACACTGCCTCTATGTAGTTTTCTCATAGTGGTCACCTCTGCTAGATCCCGCTCCCTAGGCTCCAAGTACAAGTTGTTCTTGTCCATCTGCTATTCATCATGATAACATAGAAATACACAACAAATGAAAGGGGTAAGAAACCTGACAATCACCAATAAGCAGGAAAACAACATAGCAGAATACCTGTCACCACGCCTAACAACTAACAACAGAGATAACAATCATCATCATGACTGATATCACGTTATCACATTCTGACACACGATCACAAACCACATCATACTCACAGACCACTGAATATTGCGGGCTGATCACCGGCCCTACTCCCTAGATCGATCACCAGTCTCAAGGCACAAGAGGAATGAAACATAAGTTAGTTATCCCGGGAACACATCCTGAAACGCTACCATCTCTGATCACCGGAGTAAGGTACCATCCACGTGCACAATGGACGGCATTCCTCTATCGAGAATGGCCAAGTTTGTCCCCCTGTCGAATGTAGAGTCTTGGAGCCTCGTCGGAATGATCGAGTCCATACCTTCAGTCCGATCACCAGTCCTCAGGTCCCTCAAGGTCAACGACTAGCTCCAAACTACTCCGTACCTTCGGTCCGATCACCAGTCCTCAGGTACACCAACCTCGGGTACACCAACCCGGCTATCACCACTGACAAATAGAGTGCCGACAGTAATACTTGCTATCACTGTCTAGGGATTCACATTAATCACACTTATTATATCACATCAACCAACACATATAAAATCATTCTTAAGGTCGCCAAGGCAACTGTCAACTAACCATATTAAGCATAAACCTATGTTAGTTAATAGGTCTACGGTGATTATCCTTAGCCACCGTATACCGCAACCCCTCTCCTAAGGTGTTGCTGATATCTACCTCTAGTAGGGTTGAGGTCCCCTACGCATGCTAACAATACTACTCTACTACTTATTTTTCCTAGTGATTAAGGTATCTCCCCCCTCAACTGGCCTGGCTAAGCTCCTAACGCCTTGACCCTTGACCGTTGTCCATGCTCCTTTCTTGAGCTACTCCTCTAGCCTTACCCTTCTCTCAGACTTAAGGATTTCCACTAAGAGATTTATGATGCACAAGATCCTCATTTGAGGCAAATGTAGAGCACACTTACTCCTTAGAGGAAGTAGCTAGAGAGAGAAGAGAGTTTGGGGCGAGGAATTGAGGGGTGGAAGAGGGTATTTATAGGTGAGTTTTGGCTTACGTCGCGTCACGACAGTACCATCGCGTCGCGATGTGAACATTTTGGGACCTTCTAGATGCACACGTGGTGAAATCCTAATGGTTTGATCTTTTATACCATCGCGTCGCGACAGTTTTGTACTAGTCTCATTGCGTCGCGACCGGGTACAAATGTCAAGGTTTGATTGGCTCTGATCATCGCGTCGCGATGGTCTTCATAGGGAAATGTCTTTTTTCCTTCGTTCTAGAAGATTCTAGGGGATTCCACGCCTTCATAGGGTATTCTAGGTCTTTCTTAAAGTTTCTATATCTCTTATACGATTTAAGGGTCCCACTTAAGCCCATTTTATCCCTAATTAAGGTTTTTCACATCCGTTTATTACCTAATTATTGATCTAATAATATTTTCAAAATTATTTGAAAATTGGGATGTCACACTACGGGCCTTCTGGTCGAGGGTGGTCTCCTCTGAAGCATGCGCATTTGATGGCCTGTGCCCCAATGGTCAGCGTCAGCACGGTGATCAACATACTGGTTATCCATCAAATCACAATCCTCATCGCGATAAGGATCGCGATGACAAGCATCACGATCCTCAATTGTCACAAAGATAGCTCGATACTCCGTCGCAGTCATCATCAGTCTGATAATAGAGGGACATGACCTCCTAGAAGCCATGAGAGTACGATGCCCCCCACAACCACGGTTTTCTTCTAAAGACATCGTCTGTTGTCAGCAGTAGTCAATCATGAGCAACCAAACTGAAGTTTAATTGAATGACAACAAAAAGCATAATAGGGAAGCAGCAGTTTAATTACTATTCATAGAATTACCTTTTTGTAAAATATATAAACTTCCTAATTACTAACATGTAAAAATGTTGATCCTCTAACCATCCATCATAACACAATACAGGAGTTGCATTAGAATAGATCCACAGCCACATCAACTCTTTTCCAAAATATTTCCTTTTAAAAAATTAATAAAAATCAGAGCTTGCTAACGAATCTGGACGAATAATTGAGAAATTAAAAAAATGAAGGATAAAAAAGACAAAAACAAAAAAGCACAACACATTTCTATCTGAAAAACATAAACATAAACACACTCTGAACCCAGCGAAAGCAAAATACCTAAAAAAAAAAGAAAGAAAATGAAAAAAAAATGAAGCAGTGACGCACCTATGGAAATGGAAGGTTGGTTGAGCAAAAGAGAGAGTGAAGAAGAGAGATGATTCTTCTTCGTATATTTTTCAAGCTTTGGTCAGAGGGAACAGAAGAGCGTATGGATGAGGGTGAGTGAAACCTAAAGAGCAGAGGCAGAGATTATCAAACAGATTAAAACCAAAAAGGGCCAAAGCTATAAGTTAAAGGAACAAAGCTATAAGCACGGAGAAGGAACAATAAGTGGCTGTGGTCGCTTCTAGTTTGCCTCTGAGTCAAGGCTTCGAAGGAGAACGACGACAAGAACCACGAGAAGGAGAATGGCGGCGAGAACCACGTGAAGTAGAGGTATATATTCGAACGACTATGAGAGAGGATGAGAAGGATGACAGTGCAGCGGTGAGAGAGAGGACTCGAAGGCGGAGAGAACAATGAGAGTGCGGCGGCGAGAGAGAAAGAGAGAACAATGCGAGTAAAGTAAGGTTATCTCATAGAAATGCTTCGCGCGTAACTGAGAATGAGATGGAGAAAGTTATTTTAATCAAAAGAAAGACTTTTAACATCAGTTCTATAAATAACTGGTGTAATATGGCATGTTTTTAACACCGATTATATATAAACCCGGTGTAAAATGTCTTCAGTTTTTAAATCTCAAGCCTTTTACACCGGTTGGTTATATACCCGGTGTAAAAAGTGACGGGATAATTTCAAAATTGTCACTATGTTACTTTTTACACCGGTTAAATCTAAAACCGGTGTAAAATACCTAATTCTTTTTTGTTTTGCGCACTAGTGAAACCGCGCACTTGTACAGCCCCTACATAGGCCTACACCACCTTTACATATTAAAATAGACAAATATGTGCTTTAGTGCTAGTCTGCACAGTCGTGCAACCCAATGAACACGATTGAGCTCGTCTTTTGAGCGAGGCTTTGACTTTTCACTTCAGGCTCTACATATCTGCATAACCTCTACATGTTGCATGAAGTCGTGCAGCCTAAAACTTGGCTAGAATGAGTTTTTCTTCATTTAGGGCTTTGCAGATTCGACTGTATAGCCTTTGTATATTGTGCAGGGAGTATGTAAGCCTTTGCATATGTGCATGAACTTCAAAACTTGTTCTTTTTACATCAAATTCTCTCCATTTTATATTGTTTTGCAATTTTTCTCTTCTTCTAGTTAATTCTGCAAATATAAAGGAAAATGGATGAGAAATAGGGATCAAAACCATAAAAGAGGGTTACTTAGCAAGTAAATACCCCATATAAATCATTCAAAATATTGGCTTATCAAAAAGCCACAACACAATGGATTTAAAAGGTTTTAGTACCCTTACTCTCAACAGTAACTTCGTTTGAAGCAAGATAAGTCTATGATCTGACCCAAAAGGAGGTAAGTGGAAAAAAGCTCAATGCTCAAACTGCAGATTCCAAGCAGAGTTACACAAATAGCAATCAAGGCGTTCCCTTAACTTTCTCCCTTCCCAAGTGAAAGGAAAACCATTGAAGCAAATATCTATCCACACATATCCATTTGCACAGTGTTAAAACACAACCGTGGTTCTCAGGTTGGGATCAGCACCACCCCACTTCTCATCAACATGTAAATAAGCGTTAAAATCACCCGTAATTGCCCCAAGCCCTATCCATATGAATGGTCACAGACTACAACTGACACCATAACTGTTCCCAAAGACCAAGCTGAGGGGCCCCATTTACAACCATAAGGAACCAATCCTCATCAGAAGTAGGCTCAATTCTCACTTGAATCCACTATGGGTGATCACTAATCACATGAACCCAAAACCTTCCTCATTCCGCAATAACTAGATCCCAAATGGCAACCCCACGCGCCTTAACCACAGAGTAATAAGAAAACCCACAACAAGTAATAGCCCATGACACTGTAGGACCACTAACATGTGGTTCAAGAATGGTAAGAATCTGAAGATCAAACATCATCGAGATATCATGAACCAGAGACGAAAAGTCATGATCCCCACCCCTCTAACGTTCCAACTAAACTACCGCTTCATAAACAACAATCAAAGCACCCAGAAATACCCGGATGTCAGGAATAACAAAGAGTAAATAAAAGCAACAATCCCACTATACTAAGAGCTAGTAGGATGAGCTACATCCTCCACTATGGCCACCTCAAGACTAGCAACATGCTTTTCTCCATGATC
This sequence comes from Calophaca sinica, assembly GCA_037113605.1. Taxonomy (NCBI): domain Eukaryota; kingdom Viridiplantae; phylum Streptophyta; class Magnoliopsida; order Fabales; family Fabaceae; genus Calophaca; species Calophaca sinica. The sequence goes on from CM073737.1 coordinate 18,392,263, forward strand.
AGCCTCTTTCACACTGGTGAATACTTGCAAGTCTGGAGGGCAGGCATAAACCTCCACCAAACAACCAGTGTCAAAGTGCATGTCCTCTATCATTGCTTCAAAGTTTCATCACTACTAATGCCATGATGACCTTCCATACTCCTGAATTCCCTGAGAACTGCTTCTTTCCTCCCTCTTACCCACACCATACTCCTCTTTACGATGGTCATAACAACCACAAGAGAAACAGATGAGATGGATCCATTTCAAAAGAAGGGATCAAGGTTCTACTCAAATCCATCTAGACACAAAGGCGAGCAAAACAAGTCCTTTCCGTAATGAAATCTTCCTTCATTGAATCATCTATTTTCTTGAGCGTATTTCCATCAACCTTCAGTGTCTTCCTAATAGCATTTCCATTTTCCAAATAATAGATTTCTAATAGTATTCAATTGGTAAATCCAGGATTCTCACCCAAGCCGCTACCCGCTTCACATCATCGCAAACAGTATAATATTTCGACATCTATCATTGAACCATTAGATAGTGGCCAACACCATCCAAGGACCACCAAGAAGGACATGGCATGGGTCATAATTGTTAGCGAAACAAACAGCAAAGAATTCATTACCAATGTCAATGAATTCCATTTTTCCTAATGGTGCCCACAGTTTAAGAAGTCGAGCATGCAAGAAGTTTTTACCTACCTGCTTTCTTAACAACATCACTATGATTGCTCGACTCCAAAGATCATAGGCATCATTAACTTTTTCCTTAGATAAGTTAACCCTTGGGTGCAATGGGTTATGAGGCACTTCATTATCATGCATTTCCAAATGGGCAGAGTCCTCTGACTTAGACCCAATTGCATACAGGTCATCTGCTTCCCAATCTTTTTCCGAACTCACACCACCCTTTTCACTGCTCCCTCGGCAAACCTCCTTATAAGGTACCAAAGAAATTACAGAGCCATACCATAGCCGTGGGAAAGAGTTTAGTCGCACCTTTCCCTTTATCCTCTTCCAACATTAACGAACTCTCCATAAGGTAAACAATAGGAACCGCAATCTCCATAGCAGTTTCTTCAACCATCGTTTCTTGAGAATCATTTCTCACCTTCGATTTTTTCTTACTCCTCGCCAACAAATCAGACTCTTGAGCATTAGATTTCACGGAGGGCATTCTCGAGAGAGAACACACACTATCTTGCGAAGAAAATCCATCACTCTTGTGACAACCACCCTAAAAATTAAATGGAGCCGCCACCTAAAGTTTATTAAGGAAAAAACGATAGGAAAAACCCTTTTTATGAGGATAATTTAAATATAATAGTCTTTGAACCAGATTTCGAGCCCGGGAGTTATTTACGCTTAAGGAAGGTGTTAGCACCCCTAAGACGCCCATAAAATGGTACCCTTTTAGTTGTTTAGAAAAAAAGAAAAAAAAACTTTCTTGTCATTAAATAAATTATTCCCAAATGAATTTTCTAAAAAAAGGAAATATAATTTTATCAGCTACTACGCTACAAAAACAATAGAGGAAATTTTGAAAGAAAACTCAAATATTCTACAAGAATTATTATTTACTCCTTTTTAATGTAACAAAAATAATAAATAAAAAACTAAAAGAATACAAACTAATTATGTTAATAAAAAATATAGATAAGAAGAGAAATTTTTTTTATTTGCTTTTATGCCCTTTATCAATTCTTTATTCAATTCTGACTATTTATGAGAATAAAAAGGAAGCAAATTGCAACTTAGTCCCTGGATTGGGTTTAGCCCCATTGGAAGACCAAACCAAATCCAGAAATTTAAATTTTTACTTTTAAGCCCTATTTTAATATGATAATTGCAAATTGGTCCCTACAAAGGATTTGACCCCATTGAAAGACCAAATTTTAAATCATGTGTGGACAGAAAATTAAAAAGAAAACTTTTTTTTCTTTTTACTTTCAGGTCCCTTTTATCTTATATTTACAGTTCAGTCCCTATTTAGGGTTTGGCCCCATTGGAAGGCCAAATCCTAAACCTAATTGCAACCTAAACCATGAGTACTGACAGTGATAACAACAATAACAATCATAGTAACAACAACAACAACAATTGCAGCAACGATAATACTACAATGATAACAAGAATTACAGCAACAATAATATTACAACAACAACAAGAGGGACGGTACAAACATACGTATCTCAGTCCAGTGTTCAAGCCATGGTAAAAGAAAAAATGAGAAAACAAAGAAGAAAATAGGAACCTGGATTTTTCAGCTTTCCAGAAAATTACAAATAGAAGATGGAGGAGAGAAAAAAAAACTTAAACTAAGAAGTGTTTAAAGCTTTTGTATTTGAGTGGTCCCACGGGTTCTCTCCTTCCTCCTTGATTCTGCTTCTCCTCCTTGCTCTCTGTCTCTTGGTCTTTTTTCTCTTGTTCTCTCTCTGGTTCGGTCCCCTTTATGCGTCCTTCTCCCCTCTTTTATAGCCTTCCGGTTCCTCTTCAAGACCTGCAAATCAAAAGGGAAAGAAATCAATGGTGATTTTAAAACATAAATAATAAAAGAAATAAATAAAACAGAAACTTCCCTTTTGGAGGTATGGATCTCTGATTGAGAGAGATTTGAGGAGAGGTTGGGGCTGCGGCCATTTTCTAGGTTTAGGGTTTGAGAGGATGAGAGGAAGATTGAGACTAGGTTTTGGTGTGGCCGCGGCTGGGTGAAGAGAAATTAGGGTTGGATTTAGGGTTATGGTGGAGTGGCTGGTTCGAGTTTGGTTTGGTGAGAGAGATGAAGGGGTGAGGCCGTGATTTAGGGGAATGGAGAAAGAGAGGACTGTCGCGGCTATTAGGGTCTTGGGAGGCTGTGTAGACGAGGAAGATGAGAGAAGATGAGGTGGATTAGGGTTAGGTCAAGAGAGGGATGAAGGGAGGTAGCGTAAATGGTGGAGGAATTGAAGGAGGGAAGGAGTGGCCGTGGGGAAGAAAGACCAAGGGAGAGTGAGGGAGTGCAGAACGAAGGTTACGATGAGGGGGAAGGAAAAGGAAGGCCGAGAAAGGTGGGGATGGTAATGGGAAATTAGGGTTTAGTGGAAGGGATGAGGGAATGGTGGAAGAGAGAGCGTGAATGGTGGAGGATAATTACGGAGAGGAAGAGATGAGGTTGAGAGGGAGGAGTGAAGTGTTGCGTGGGAGCTAGGGTCAGAGGATGAAGATGGGAGAAAGGAACACCGCGGGGGGAAGAAGGAAAGGAGAGGGAAGAATGAAGGTGAAGGTCTTTAGGGTTGTTGGCTTTTAGGTTAAAAAACGGGTTGGGCTTCGTGAGAATGGGTTGCGTGAGAGTGGTTGGGCTGTGCATGTGGCGTGAGATGGGCTGGGGTGTGCAAGTGAAGGAAGCGGAGTGCAAGAAGCAGCAAAGGGAGCAAGGGCGCCTGGGAGGTGCAGTCCAAAAATAAAAGGGGTGCGCGTAGAATAAGGCGTTGGGTTGATGCACGCCTGGGCTGGATCCAGCTTGGTTTATTGCTATTTGCACCACCCAATTTTATTTTTTACACACCCTCCTCAAATAAAAATCTCGTTTTTCTTATCCATTCTTTTCTTCTCCTTTTTAATCCCTTTTATTATAAAACCAAAAATATTATTTTGTTTATTATTACTACTACTAATTAAAATAAATAATAAAATTAAATTAAAAAGGTCGGATAAAATTAGGGTACTACAGTTGCCCCTCCTTAATTACATTTTACTCGAAGGTCTTCGTGCATTCGTTGTAAAAGATAATTAAGGATAAAGGACTCTAATTTTGTCTAGAACGAAGTTGTTTGAGGATGCAAGATCGGCTCCCGACTTTGCTTTGAGACCTTAGGTCTGATTCCTAGCGAATTCTCAGTAAGGCATAGGTTTGGTTCCTATCTCTTACAAAATTAGTGAGGGATTCTAGGTTTGATTCCTGGTGAATTCCTGATGAGGCGTAGGTCTGATTCCTAACCCTTATATCTTCGGTATTGATTATTCCCCTGCTTAGGGAAAGTTTAGGGTGTCAGCTCCTCTGTCGCTCGACATAGGTTTGGGTCAGATTCCCAACAAGGGTAAGTCAGGTTCTTAACTCTTGCTAAAAGGTACGGATTGACTACCTTACTTTAAGGAATGTCCGTGATATGAGTTTCTCTGTCATTCAATATGGGTTCGGGTCAGGTTCCCGGTTAAAAGCTTGGGTCAGATCCCCAAGGTGATGGGTCAGATTCCCAGCAAGGTGTAGGACAGGTTCCTAACTCTTGCTAATAAATTGAATAGGCTGAGCACTAGTTCTTACTGAGTAACAACAAACTAATTTTATGTAATATTTGAGAGAGTGGATCAATGGACCCAAAAATTTTGATAGTCATGCAGTATGCAATGAATGGTATGCCATGCACCAAAATGAAATTTTATTTTTAGAGAAATGTTTTTGAAGACGGGTTGTGTATCAAAAAGTATTGGTGATTATGCAAGATGCAGTGAACAACATGTCATGCATGAGTATTATTTGCTTTATCAGGGATAGGCAGTATCCTCTTGACTACTTCTGAAACTTTTCTTGGTAAGTTAATTCCAGATTTCTTTAGTTGGTGAGTTCTGAACAAGCTAATTGGCCTTTTCGTAGCGTATTCGCTATTGATGATTTTGTTGGAATCAAGAGGATTCAGAAACAATAACCCTTTAATTGTTTTGATGATAACAAAAGATTAAGAGAACAAATTATTCTCTAACATGGTTATAAGTGTGCAGAAAGTATTTATATTCGGAAAAATTCTGCTTCAGAAGACTTAGTGAAATCTTGAATTTCACTCTGGAAAGCCCGGCTCTGGCTCTGGTTCTTGGCACATAGAATCTGTTTGGTCAACGCTCTGGTGTAAGTCAGCGACTGTAGATCGATCTAAGAGACTACACTCTGTTTGGTCAACGCTCTGGTGTAAGTCAACGCTACGGTAGATCGCCTAAGAGACTACACTCTGCTTAGTCAACGCTCTGGTCTTGATCAACACTCAACAGTTGTGTTATATGTGCTCCATGATAGACTTAGTGCTTTCCTACACGATTCTGTCATTTGATAGCCCATTAAATTCTACACACAAGAATCTGGTGATCCGTGAAGCTCGATTCGATAGTAAAATTCAAGTACCTTGTTATACGAGGTATCTTTAGACAAGAAGAATGTCAAAGGATAATATCATCAAGGAAACTTGTGCTTGAAGTGTCTATATTTTTGAAAAGCTCACTAAGGACAAAGTTCTTGACATTGTGTATAATACTCGAGAATGCTTTTCGTCTTGAAAGCGGCGTATCCTGCAGTGCCGAAATTCAAGGATCTGAACTTTGACTTTGGACAAAATTTGGACAAAAAGAAGCGTTGTGCGGACAAAAAGAGGCGTTGTGTCACAACGGCACTTTTTCAACCCTAGCTATATATCCTACCTCATACCTCAAGTAAGATATGAATTGAGATTTCAACAAACGATTTTCAACACGGTTGTACGCAATCTAGCAACTTGAATATTTTTACGAGTGGTGAGAGCATCAACATCTATCTTCTCAAACACTACCCAATTAAGAGACAGTGAGCAATCAAGAATTCATCCAAGTCTCTGAGATCGTTGAACAAGGCACTTACTGTTTTATTCTTTCTTTTAAGAAAGTTATTTTGTGCTAAAAGTAGTTTCATTGTAAATTCTCTCTGAAGAGAGTTATCTCTATATTGTTTCAAAACTCTTATTTGAATCAGACTTAGCCCAAGAAGGCTGTATACCTTAGAGGCTCAACTGTACTGAGTCGTTCTAAGAAGTTGTGAGTATAGCCAATTGGCAGAAATATACTCTCAAGTGTAATCGGTTGATTATAGTGGAGAAATCCTTCAAGTGAGTGAAGGGACTAGACGTAGCTATCGTGTGATAGTGAACTAGTATAAATCAACTGTGTCTCTTTCTTCTCTCTACTCTTTATTCCTTGCACAGTTTATTCAATAGTTATTTTTCATAAACATTTGTATTTGCGAAAAAGTTTTTAAAAACCCAATTCAAACCCCCCCTTTCTTGTGTTTTGCCACGTTCAATTGGTACCAGAGCTCGGCCTCTTGGTTGAGCACTTAACAGTGTGAGAGGAAAGATCCTATACTATCCTATGGCAAGCAACGAACCCGGTGGTCATGTTAACCGCCCCCCTTTGTTCACTGGATCTAACTATGACTACTGGAAAGATAAAGTGAAAAACTTTTTCGAATCTCAACAGTTTGAACTTTGGGATATGGTTCGGAAACAGTACACTGAACCAGTTGACTCCAAAAGAAATCCTATTCCTAGGGAGTCTTGGACCGATGATCATAAAAAGGAATATACCTTGCACCAAAAAGCAAGATACTTTCTTGTATGTGCTATCTCTGAAAAAGAGTATGAGAAATGTGGCAATACTTGACCTTTGCGAAGAAATTTGGGACTCACTGACTTTAGCCTATGAGTACTTCCCAAGTACAAGAAACCAAGGCTAATATCTTGGTTAGACAATATGAACTCTTCAAGATGGAAGAGGATGAAAGCATCGAAACTATGTTTGGAAGATTTCAAACATTAGTTCATGGCTTGAAGGTTCTCAAGAAAAGCTATACCACTGCTGACCATGTTAAGAAAATCTTGAGAAGTCTGCCAAAGAGATGGAGACCCAAAGTCACGGCTATTCAAGAAGCCAAGGACTTGAATGAATTACGTCTTGAAGATCTCTTGAGTTCTCTAAGAGCTCACGAGCTTGAGCTTGATGAAGAAGAACCTCCCAAGAAAGCAAAGACCATTGCTCAAAACTTCAAACAAAGCATCTACTTCCAAAGCTCTCCAAGTCGAGCTTGAATCAAGAAGCTTCATCTGATGAGAGTGATGAAGATACTGATGATGAAATCTCCCTTATTTCAAGGAAGATTCAGCGCATGATGAAAAGCAAAGGAAGGTTCAGAAAGAAGTTCCACAAAAGGGACTCACGGGAAAGACAAGATTCAAAGGAAAAGAAGGACTTCAAGGACAAGAGCCAAGTGACTTGCTATGAGTGCAAGAAGCCTGGTCACTACAAGTCTGAGTGCCCACAACTTGAGAAATCAAGGAAAGGTGGCTTCAAAGGCAAGAAGAAGAAAGGTCTCATGGCTACATGGGATGATTCAGATTCATCATCTTCTGAGGATGATGAGGAACAAGCAAACATGGCTCTCATGGCTACCATAGGCTCAGACAGTGAAGAAGAAGATAAAGAGGTAGATTCTAACACATCTTCTAATATTCAAATAGCTTTTGATGAACTGTTAGATGAGTCCTCAAAGCTCAACAATGAGTACAAATCTTTGAAAAAGAAATTCTTAAAACTCTCTAAAGAATTTCAAATACTCACTGAGGAGAATGAGAAACTCAAAACTGAAAACCACCATTTGGTGAGTAAATGAGTTTTAAGAAGAATAAGGTTGAATGCAACTCTTCAAAATATGAAGAGGGATTTCAAAGATTTCTTGCTAAATGTGTCACACGAAGCAAACAAGCATCTATGATCTGGGGAGTAAGTCAAAATGGTAAAAAGGGTCTTGGTTATAACCCTGAAGAACCAACTTTTCAAAACACCAATTTGAAAACCAAAGACTCCAACAATCACAGTGACTGTTTACTTTGTACTTTCTGCAACAAGAAAGGGCACATTAGGAGTACTTGTTATGAACTAAAAAACAAGAAGGACACGTCTCCTTCTAGGACTAACAAAAGAGGACCCAAAAAGATTTGGGTACCTAAGGATAAAATTATATATGTTGCAGATTTGCTTAGCAACAGAGTTACTACACGATCCTGGTACTTGGGCGATGGTCGCTCACGTCACATGACGGGAGAAAGGCGTATGTTCCAAGAACTCCATCATGAAGAAGGTGGAAATGTTGGTTTCGGAGGAAATCAAAAAGGTAAAATCATTGGAAGTGGAAAAGTTGGTAAGAGCTTTCTTCCTTCCATTGATAATGTATTATTAGTGGATGGCTTGAAGCATAACCTACTAAGTATAAGTCAATTATGCGATAGTGGTTATGATGTTGCCTTTAATGACACATCATGTATAGTCAAAAGCAAGAAAGATGGATCTATTCTTTTCAAGGCAAAGAGAAAAATAATATTTACAAAATTAAACTTTACGAGTTGGCAAATCAAAATGTAAAATGTTTTTTGTCAATTGATGAAGAGCAATGGACTTGGCACAAAAGATTGGGTCATGCCGGCAGAGGTTAATCTCAAAGCTTAACAAGAAAGGACTTGTTAGAGGCCTACCAAATCTTAAGTATCAATCGATGCTCTTTGTGAAGCATGTCAAAAAGGAAACAAACGAAATCTTCTTTTAATTCCAAAAATATTGTTTCCACCTCAAGGCCACTTGAGCTTTTACATTTAGATTTATTTGGACCAACCAGAACTACCTCTCTGTCTGGAAAGAAATATGGTCTAGTCATTGTTGATGACTATACTAGATGGACATGGGTAAAATTCTTAACCCACAAGGATTAGACTTTTACAGTGTTTTTACGTGATTCGCAAACAAGTGCAAAATGAAAAAGGCTTTTGTATTACTACTATTAGAAGTGATCATGGTGGTGAATTTGAAAATGAATTATTTCAAAAATTCTGTGAAGAACATGGCATCTCTCACAATTTTTCATCCCCTAGAACACCACAACAAAATGGTGTTGTAGAAAGGAAAAATAGATCTTTGCAAGAAATTGCCAGCCATGATTCACGAAACTAATGTTGCAAAGCACTTTTGGGCAGAAGCAGTAAACACTGCATGCTATATTCAAAATAGAATCTATATTAGACCTATCTTGAATAAGACTCCTTATGAATTGTGGAAAGGAAGAAAACCCAACATTTCATATTTTCATCAATTTGGGTGTATTGCTTTGTTCTCAATCCAAAGGCCAGTCTAGGAAAATTTGATTCTAAATCACAAAAAGCTATCTTTTTGGGATATTCTGAACGCTCTAAAGCATACAGAATATACAACAAAGAAACATTAATTGTTGATGAGTCAATACATGTGAAATTTGATGATAAGAAGCCTGATAATGACACGTCAGAGCTAAATGAAGCTTTTGCATTTACAAATTTGTAAGGAAACAAAAGCGAGATGTCACAGTCTTGACTCGATGATGTCTCTGTGTGACTGGTGAAAAAGGAATATCCATAACAGACTGGAAGTTCAAACTCGATCACCCAAAGGACCAAATAATTGGTGAACCGAAGTGATAGAGTTAGAACAAGATCTTCTCTTAGAGATCATGCTTTGATTTGGCACTTCTATCGAGATAGAGCCAAAATCTATTGATGAAGCTCTAATCGATGATGGATGGATTATTGCTATGCAAGAAGAGCTCAATCAATTTCAGAGGAATGATGTGTGGAAGCTTGTGCCTCCTCCAGAGAATAAGCTAGCAATTGGAACCAAGTGGGTCTTCAGAAACAAACTTGATGAAGATGGTAAAGTGGTAAGAAACAAGGCTAGACTTGTTGCTCAAGGGTATTCACAAGAGGAAGGTATTGACTACACTGAAACTTTCGCTCTGTAGCTAGACTTGAAGCCATTAGAATTTTGTTGTCATTTCTTTGCACATCATGGCATTACTTTGTACCAAATGGATGTAAAAAGTGCATTTTTAAATGGTTTCATAAATGAGGAAGTGTTTGTGAAACAACCACAGTTTTGAAGATACCGAGTTTCCTGAACATGTCTTCAAACTTAAAAAGGCACTTTATGGTCTTAAACAAGCTCCTAGAGCCTGGTATGACAGATTAAGTTCCTTTTTAATGTCAAATGATTTTGAAAGAGGACAGGTGGACACTACTCTATTTAGAAAATCATCTAAAAAGCATTTCATTATAGTTCAAATATATGTGGATGACATTATCTTTGGTGCTACTAATGAGTCTCTTTGTAAGGAGTTTTCTAAGCTTATGCAGAACGAATTTGAGATGAGTATGATGGGAGAATTAAAATTCTTCCTTGGTATTCAAATCAAGCAATGTCAAGATGGAACTTATATTCATCAGACTAAATATGTGAAAGAACCGTGAAGAAGTTCAAGCTAGAGGAAACCAAACCTATGAGCACACCAATGCATCCAACATGTGCTCTTGGCAAAGATGAATCAAGTAAAAGGTAGACCAAAAGGTATATAGAGGTATGATTGGTTCACTCCTTTATCTCACACCTCAAGGCACGATATTATGTTTAGTGTGTGCTTATGTGCAAGATTTCAATCGATCCTGAGAATCTCACTTAATCATGTTAAAAGGATATTTAGGTATCTTAAAGGAACTACTAATCTTGCTTTACTTTATAAGAACTCAGATAATTACAAGTTAGTAGGTTTTTGTGATGCTGACTTTCTTTGAGACAAATTGAAAGGAAAAGCACAAGTGGTGGTCGCCAATTTCTTGGAGCAAATCTTGTCTCTTGGTCCAAAGAAAGACAAAGCACAATTGCACTATCCACGCAGGTCGAGTACATATCTGCCAGTGTCGTAGCTCACAACTACTTTGGATGAAGTATCAACTTGAGGACTATCAGTTAAAGAGAGTAAAATCCTATATACTTGTGATAATACTGCTATATGCTTGACTAAAAACCCTATTTTGCATTCTCGAGCCAAACATATTGAAATTAAACATCATTTTATTAGAGGCTATGTTCGTAAAGGATTCTTGAAATTAAATTTATTGATACTGACCATCAATGGGCAGACATCTTTACAAAACCCCTTGCTGAAGATAGATTCAACTTTATAAGAAAGAACTTGAATTTCCTTCTTATAAAGGAATAGGTGTTTGATCTGAATATAGTTGACTCTGTTTGACTAAGTTGACTCTGTTTGAATTTAGTTGACTCTGTTTGACTAAGTTGACTCTGTTTGAATTTAGTTGACTAAGTTGACTCTGTTTGAATTTAGTTGACTCTGTTTGACTAAGTTGATTCTGTTTAAATATAGTTGACTCTGTTTGACTATGTTGACTCTGTTTGAATAAAGTTGACTCTGGTTGAATAAAGTCGACTCTGTTTGATGTGTTTGACTTGTTGACTCTGCGTGAGTGTGTTGGCTATGTCGTAGTTAAATCTGTTGATTCTGTTGATTATCTTATCTCGTTATATTCTTTTCATTAACTGTTCGTATGATCATTGCATAGCTGTCTCTGGGAATCTTAAGTACACGTGTCTCTCTGAGACTGGTTGATGCGTTAGTGAGTGACATTTGCTTTTACTGAGTCATAATTGATTTTCTTTGCGCAATGCCAGTCTTCTTGCGCCTTTTCAATTTTGACAGTTACTCTTTTGGAAAAGACAAATTTATTTTAATTCATTTCGAAAACTGGCGTATGGTGCTTAAACTTCTCGAACACGTTTATTACCCACTCACTCACATCACTCACTACCCACTCTATCTCTCAAAGAGAAGTCTACACATTTCAGAACCCTAAACCCCTTTCATCTTTGCACTGTGTGTTTCTACGATTCCACCAATGGCTGCTCCACAAGTAACGCTGGAAAATCTTCAAACCTCAGACCTCAAAGTGTTGGTGGAACACGGTAAGGTTCGAGGATATGGCAAATGAAGGATACGACTTGAGCTGATTTCATCGACATGGGGATAATGGCTTTCTTCTACATGACCAACTCAGTCTATGAGAATCTGGTGAAGGAGTTCTGGACTTATCCTTGGAGTAAAGATAAGACCATTCTGAGTCATGTTCAAGGCGGTAGCATTGTGGTCACCGGGACCTAATTCTGAAATCACCCATTGCCCTAATGATGGAGCGGTTGAAACCGGGTTGGGAAAAGGATGCTTTGGTGGTGGGATGTCGTGAATGAAACCATCTATGAGAAGCCGAGGAGGACCAAGGCGATGGACATGAAGAACGAGGTTTCGAAACCTTTGCTCGTAATCATCATGAACCGCTTGGTGCCAAAATCGGCTTTGTGAATACTGTCGGCCAAGACCTGAAGTTCATAATGTGGAATTATGAACTCAAAGCAAAAATCAACCTTCCACAGATAATTTTTGAACATCTGCGAAGAGACTTAATGTACTCGAGAAAAGGGAAATATATGAATATCCCTTATGGAAAATTTGTTGTCGGCAATTATGGAGAACCAAGGTCTTATAAATCTTCTTCAAGGTCTCAACACCTTGGAGCGAGGCTTGCCCCAAAATGATGGTGATTCCTATTCTCTCTTGAGACAATCTAAGGAGAATGGGACTCCTTTCCAAGAAGGTTATTGCCGCAATTGACAAGGTGAAGAAGGAGCAAGGAAGAAAGTTGTGAAGAAGGGGAAGAAGATTGTGGTGGACTCGTGTCTCTCTTTGGACCAACCGGAAGGGTCACTCGAAGCACTGCATTCACATTGCCTCAGAATCCCCTCGACTCACTCTCCTGTGAGACCTACATGCATGCCCTCTATGCTTACAGAGGAAGAAGAAGAGAAGAAACTGGAGATTGATCAAATGATAAAGGAAAGGTTAGAGGAAACACGACTATATCATGAAGCAAGCTTGGCTGCAAGCCTTGTACATCGTGAAACCTTTGCACCTCCAGTTCGTGCTCCTACCTCTAACCCTAGAGTGGCTATTCTCTTGAGCCGCCTCTGTTGATCCCGCTCGAAGCCACCCCTGAAAAGGATACACAAGGTTGGAGATGCCCTGCTGCAAAGGAAGAAGGCACTTGATAAGGTAGTTGATTTATATGATACTACTTATCAACTGCAGTTACATTCTGTTGCTTCTACGATTGTTGAACCCTCCATCACAATCCTTGCCCAAACCTAAACCCCAATCTGTCTCTGCACCCAAACCAACACCTACCAAAAAGCCTTTGCCGTGCTTTACCCTCGGACTCATCTTCATCTGATGAAGATGATGTTGCTCCCTTGAGGACTAGACAAAGACCTCAACCACAGGTTCAAATTCCCTATATTGAACCTTTAGCCTCTTTACCTCCAGATTCCACTATACCTCAAACCCAAACACCTTCACCACCTAAATCACCACCCAAACCAGCTTCTCCACCTAGAACCGCTTCACCCCCTCACCAACAACCAGACCTCAACATACCATGTGAGACTGAGTCCATTTCTGAGGAACCTGAATGAAGTCAAGGGTTCAAGAGTCTTCATCTCTTGAATGCTGGCAATATGGTTATGTGTGAAACTCAACCTCTTCGCATGTTGCAACCTCTCACGACTCCTCTTCAGACTTCCCATAATGGTACCCTTCATGTCTCAACTGTTCTCTCCTCCAAATTCTCCTCTCCGGGAAGAACCGAGAATCTGTTGCGAGAACTCACGGGGATGATCTTTGATGATCTCTCTGCTGAGCCTCTGCCACTTCTTCTCACTGCACCCCCTGGGCCCTCTGAGCCTGGTCTTCGGGAACCAAGAATTGTGCCCAACGTTCTTCCCAATTTAATTGGTAGCATTGAGTACTTCAAAGCTGAAAGATTCAGGGAATCTCGTTTCTGGGGTTTCCTTGGAAACGACAGATTTGATGAAGTAATCAATGATCTTGCTGAAGAAGATCGGTATGAGAACTGGGTGTCTGTGAACACTTGGTTTGACAAGCACAGGCAAGAGCAAGAAGAAAGAAACAGGAGATGGCATGCTGCCCTGACATGGAGAGTTCCTCCAAGAGAAGAGGTCACTGTTGTTTGGGAACCGTAACTCGCACCTCCTCCTCGTCCTCCTACTCCTCCAAGAGAACACCTTAACTCCACCACCGCACACAATGCTATGGTTGCATCTATACTGGATCGGCTTCACATGACAATCAATGTAGTTGTGCCAAAAGAAGTTTTGATAAATTTGGTTGAAGAAAGCAGGCGATTCGAGAAGATTTATGGAATCTACTGATCAAAGGCTGGAAGCCTCAGAAAAGAAGCAAGATTTGATGACTACTCTGCTGCGGCAAATTTTGGAGAGGATGGAGCAACCCTAGAAAACCTTAGGATTTTTTTTCTCCCTTTTGATAGATTTGCTTTGAGTTTGTTTTTGTTCACTCTGTTTTTATTTCTAATGAAATTTATGACACTTGAAGTTTTCTCTTTATCTTTCTTTATCTTTGTTTTGGTGTGATGTTCTTTATTTCTGTCTTAATCTTTTTGTCGATGACAAAAGGGGAGAAAGAATATAGAGAGTATAAAGCAATTGATGAACCTAGTGTATCAACCAAGTGTCATCATGCATACATTATGTGTTACGATTAATATATTCCTGTATGCTCAAACTTATATCTTTGTAATATCTCATGCTCTGTTACACTTAGAAATATTTATATATGCTTAATTGGGGAGCCTCTGAAATCATCTGAATAAATATTTTTTTAAAGAAAAATTGTTCATCAATATATGTATTTGTCATCATCAAAAAGGGGGAGATTGTTGGAATCAAGAGAATTCAGAAACAAAAACACTTTAAAAGATTTGATGATAACAAAGATTAAGAGAACAAATTATTCTCTAACATGGTTATAAGTGTGCGTAAAGTATTTATATTCGGAAAAATTCGCTTGAAGACTTAGTGAAATCTTGAATTTCACTCACTGGAAACTTCCGACTCGGCTCTGGTTCTTGGCACATAGAATCTGTTTGGTCAACGCCTGGTGTAAGTCAACGACTCGGTAGATCAGTCTAAGAGACTACACTCTGTTTGGTCAACGCTCGTGTAAGTCAACGCTCTGGTAGATCAGTCTAAGAGACTACACTCTGCTTAGTCAACGCTCAGTCTTGATCAACACTCAGCAGTTGTGTTATATGTGCTCCATGATAGACTTAGTGCTTTCCTACACGATTCTGTCATTTGATAGCCCATTAAATTCTACACACAAGAATCGTGATCTGTGAAGCTTCGATTACGATAGTAAAATTCAAGTACCTTGTTATACGAGGTATCTTTAGACAAGAAGAATGTCAAAGGATAATATCATCAAGGAAACTTGTGCTTGAAGTGTCTATATTTTTGAAAAGCTCACTAAGGACAAAGTTATCGACATTGTGTATAATACTCAGAATGCTTTTCGCCTTGAAAGCGGCGTATCCTGCAAAGCCGAAATTCAAGGATCTGAACTTTGACTTTGGACAAAATTTGGACAAAAGAAGCGTTGTGCGGACAAAGAGACGTTGTGTCTAGCGGCACTTTTTCAACCCTAGCTATATATCCTACCTCATACAATCAAGTAAGATATGAATTGAGATTTCAACAAACGATTTTCAACACACGGTTATGCGCAATCTAGCAACTTGAATATTTTTACGAGTAGTGAGAGCATCAACATCTATCTTCTCAAACACTACCTAATCAAGAGACGGTGAGCAATCAAGAATTCATCCAAGTCTCTGAGATCGTTGAACAAGGCACTTACTTGTTTTATTCTTTCTTTTAAGAAAGTTATTTTGTGCTAAAAGTAGTTTCATTGTAAATTCTCTCTCTGAAGAGAGTTATCTCTATATTGTTTCAAAAACTCTTATTTGAATCTGTACTTAGCCCAAGAAGTGGTCAGATACCTTAGAGGCTCAACTGTACTGAGGCGAGCTAAGAAGTTGTGAGTATAGCCAGTTGGCAGAAATATACTCTCAAGTGTAATCGGGTGATTATAGTGGAGAAATCCTTCAAGTGAGTGAAGGGACTAGACGTAGCTATCAGGTGATAGTGAACTAGTATAAATCACTGTGTCTCTTTCTTCTCTCTACTCTTTATTCCTTGCACAGTTTATTCAATAGTTATTTTTCATAAACATTTGTATTTGCGAAAAAGTTTTTTAAAAAACCCAATTCAAACCCCCCCTTTCTTGTGTTTTGCCACGTTCAGATTTTGCATTAGGTGAGGTGCCTTACTAGCTCTTTTCCTTAATGTGAAGACGTCGAATTCCTTAGATCTTTTCAGAATTTTCGGTAATTACACAATGCTCTTATGTTTTGATTTGCACATGTTTGTCTTTTAGCACAGATTTCTCTAGAAAGAAAATGCAAATTGATAAAATCCCGAATTGAGTTTGGAGAGGCTGAAATAAGCGTTCTATTGTGCTGATTAATAAACGACAACATGGGTAAGAATGGATTTCCACCATGGTGGGGGAGATAAAATATTACAAACATAATAAGTTCGTGTTTGCTAAATTAGAAACTGGTGAAAAACATCAGCTATACATATAATCCCTTGGAAAACAAATCGTGCTGCCCTTTCGTGATTCAGACCCCGATCGCCTTCTTGATCAACTTCAAAGACTTTTATTAGTTTTGATCATCTCTTCCCCGGTTGGTCAGGGTTCAATTCTGTCTACTTTTGACGCCTTCTGGTTGGTTTTTGCTCAGGCCGCTCTTTGCGAGTTTTCGACCTGGCGGGTTGCTCTAAATCGCCCTTGCGGGTTTTCAACTTTGTGCTTTTATTTGACCTTAAATTTTGCCTAGGCTGCCCTTTTGGGTTTTCAGCCTACCCGATCGCTCTAACTTTTGCCTATACCGCCCTTTCAGGTTTTTGGCCTAGCGAGCTTTCCCTTTTTTTATGTTGTGCCATTCTAGACGTAGTATTTCTTGACTGCATCTGAGTTTATTGGCAGCGGTAGGTCATGCCCCTCCATATCTGTAAGAATGAGGCCTCCTCCTGAGAACGCCTTTTTCACTATATATGGACCTTCATAATTTGGAGTCCATTTTCCGCGTTGGTCTTTCTGAATAGGTAGAATCTTCTTTAATACCAATTCTCCTTCTGAGAATTCTCGATGACGTACCTTTTTCTCGTATGCTCTCTTGAGTCTCTTTTGGTATAATTGGCCATGGAAAATTGCCTCTAACCTTTTATCTTCTATAAGATTCAACTGGTCATATCGTGCCTGGACCCATTCGGCTTCTTCGAGCTTAGTTTCCATAATTACCCTTAAAGAAGGGATTTCTACCTCTATAGGGAGTACTGCTTCCATCTCGTATACTAAAGAAAAAGGTGTTGCCCCCGTTGAAGTGCATACGGAAGTTCGGTACCCGTGTAAAGCAAAAGGGAGCATCTCGTGCCAATCCTTGTAAGTTACCACCATTTTCTGAATAATTTTCTTGATATTTTTGTTGGCCGCTTCTACTGCCCCATTCATCTTTGGACGATATGGAGAAGAATTGTGATGTTGAATTTTGAAATCATCGCACAACTCCTTCATCATCTTATTGTTTAAATTAGTCCCATTGTCCGTGATGATCTTTCTTGGTAAACCGTACCGACAAATTATTTCTTTTTTGATGAATTTGACCACAACACTACGAGTCACATTGGTATAGGAGACTGCTTCGACCCACTTTGTGAAGTAATCAATGGCCACAAGGATGAATCGGTGTCCGTTAGAGGCTTTTGGCTCAATCATTCCTATGACATCCAAACCCCACATGGAGAACGGCCAGGGTGCACTGAGGACGTTTAGGGAAGTCGGAGGTACATGAATATTATCAGCATAAGTCTGACACTTATGACATTTCCTCACATGCTTGATGCAGTCACTTTCCATTGTAAGCCAATAATACCCAGCTCTGAGAATCTTCCGAGCCATTGCGTAGCCGTTGGCATGGGTCCCAAAGGAACCTTCGTGGACGTCGTCAAGAATTTGTTTTGCTTCTACAGAGTCCACACATCGGAGGAGTATCATGTCGTGATTTCTTTTGTAGAGTACGTCGCCGTTCAAAAAGAAACTCATAGCAAGCATCCTCAAAGTTCGCTTGTCGTTCTCTGAGGCGCCCGAATGGTATTCCTTGTTTTTGAGGTAGCAATTGATGTCATGGCACCATGGTTTTCCGTCAGATTCTTCTTCTATTGCCTGGCAATAAGCGGGATTGGCACGGCTTTCCATCAGGATGAGAGGCATTTCCTTGTCACTGTTTATTCGGAACATAGATGACAGCGTGGCTAATGCATCATCCAACTGATTATCTTCTCGTGGGACATGTTGAAACGTGATCCTATCAAAGGATTCAACGAGTTCTTGGATATACTCGTGGTAAGCTATTAACTTAGGATCTCGAGTCTCCCATTCTCCATTAAACTGGTTGATGACTAGGGCAGAATCCCCATATACTTTTAGGATTCTGACCTTAGTTTCTATGGCAACTCTGATTCCCATAACACACGCTTCATATTCTGCTATATTATTGGTGCAACTGAAACACAGGCGAGCCGTAACAGGAGTGTACTGCTTTCCTGGAGAAATTAGTACTGCCCCAATTCCGTGCCCCAATGCATTAGAAGCCCCATCAAACATCATGGTCCACTCTTTGTTTCTTGATTCTTCTTTTTCGGCAGACATTACATTCTCATCAGGGAATTCATAGTGGACAGGTGAATGGTCATCTACCGGTTGATTGGCTAAGTGCTCAGCTAAGGCACTACCTTTGATGGCATTCTGAGAGATGTATTGAATATCATACTCGGATAACAACATTTGCCACCGGGCAATCCTTCTAGTGAGAGCAGATTTCTCGAATACATATTTGATCGGGTCCATTTTTGACACCAACCAAGTTGTGTGGGAAAGCATATATTGTCTTAGGCGGTGGGCGGCCCATGCTAGGGCGCAACAGGTACGCTCCAATATCGAATAATTAGCTTCATAGCTGGTAAACTTCTTACTCAAGTAGTAAATGGCACGTTCCTTTTTATCCGTTTCATCTTGTTGTCCAAGTACACACCCCATAGATCCGTCTAACACTGTCAAATAGAGGATTAATGGTCTTCCTGGTACTGGAGGTACTAACAAATGGGGTTTTTATAGGTATTGCTTGATTTTGTCGAAAACCTCTTGGCGTTTCTCATTCCATTCAATAGTTTGGTCCTTATGCAGCAATTTGAACATTGGCTCACAGGTGTCAGTGAGTTGCGATGTAAAACGGGAAATATAGTTTAACCTCCCTAGAAAACCACGAACTTCTTTTTCTGTGCGAGGAGCTGGCATTTCTAAGATGGCTTTGACTTTTTCCAGATCGACTTCTATTCCTTTCTGACTCACAATGAATCCCAGCACCCTACCTGACCGGACACCAAAGTTACACTTGGCAGGATTGAGTCTTAGGTGAAACTTTCTCAATCGCTCAAAAAGTTTCCGTAAATCAATTATATGGCTTTCTTCAGTTTGCGACTTAGCAATCATATCGTCCACGTAGACTTCCATCTCCTTATGGATCATATCATGAAATAGAGTCACCATTGCCCTTTGATATGTTGCCCCGGCGTTCTTCAACCCAAACGGCATCACTTTGTAGCAGAAAGTTCCCCAAGCTGTAATAAACGTAGTTTTCTCCATGTCTTCTCTGGCCATTTTAATCTGATTATACCCGGAGAAACCATCCATGAAAGAGAAAACAACGTGATGAGCGGTATTATCCACCAGAACATCAATGTGAGGTAGAGGAAAATCGTCTTTGGGACTTGCTTTATTAAGGTCCCGGTAATCAACACACATTCAGACCTTTCCACCCTTTTTTGGAACAGGGACAATATTAGCAACCCATTGGGGGTATTTAGCCACGGCCAAAAATCCAGCATCAAATTGTTTCTTAACTTCTTCCCTAATTTTTAAGGACATATCAGATCTCATGCGTCTCAATTTCTGTTTGACAGGAGGGCAATCGGGTTTAAGAGGTAGCTTGTGTTCGACAATATCGGAATCCAACCCTGGCATATCTTGGTAAGACCATGAAAATACGTCTTTATAATCTCGGAGGAGTTGAATCAATTTAGTTTTTACTCCTTGTGACATGGTAACACCAACCTTGACTTCTTTTTTGTCTTCTTCAGTTCCCAAATTAATCAACTCAGTTGGTTCTTTGTGAGGTTCAATCTTTCTGGATTCTTCCTCTATTAATTCAGGGGGAAGATCTTCATCGGGATGGTCCTCTTCACAACCTTCATCAGTATGATTAATTAGGCAATCAAAATCTGGTAAGGAAATTTCAGCACAATCGTTTTCAAAAGTATTATCCATGAGCCTGCATTATCAAGGTTAGCAATAAGGAGAGAGTAAGGAAAGGAAGTAGGAAAGAAAAGAAAAAGAGACGCTTGGGATGAAATCAAAATGCATTTTATTAACATTCAAAATAGGCTTTTGAAAAACATGCGGGGCCCTTTAACATTTCCTCTACCGCCTCGGGCTGAGCGGAGAGGTGAGCATTAAATGGATTACTTTGAAAATGCATTAAGGATCCTAGGATTTTCCACGATCTCCCAATTGCAAAGCATTGAGGAACATGGGCGAACCCATTCCTCTTCAAGAGCAGCAAGATCCTCTTCTATAGTAGTTACTTGATCTGCATAGATCCATCCAGCGCTACGAAAAGTCTGACGGAGATCGCAGATGTGCATCTTCCCAAACTCGGGTTCCCATTTTTCAAGTCGAGCCTTCCTCTTTTCTTTCCTTGCCTCGATTGCTCTTTCCCTATCCTCTCGAGTGGGGACAAATCCCAAGCCGTATCGGTCTTTGTTTTCAGGAATCTTTAGGAATGATGCAATACCTTCCTGACTTTTCCCTAGTCCTTTTCCTGGCTGATATCCTCCTTTTTGCATGACTCCGCCCACCATTAGGGCATTGTTGGATATGCAGGGTTCTTTAGTTGTAAACCCTACGTAAGCGCTATCGACAATTCCTAGTGCATGAGATGATGTCCCAAGGGCTTCTTCAACAGCTTCAATGTAACTCGTCGATGTTGGCTTGCTTACCAGCAGGTCCTCTTCTCCGGATACGATGATCAACTTATCATCCACCACAAACTTCAATTTTTGATGCAGAGTTGATGGTACTACCCCGACAGAATGAATCCAAGGCCTTCCTAACAAGCAACTATAGCTGGGCCTGATGTCCATCACTTGGAAATTAACGGCAAAAGTGAAAGGGCCAATCTGAATCGGCAGCTCAATCTCACCCATTACTTCTCTTCTTGAATCATCAAAGGCTCTCACGAGCACCGAGCTGGGCTTCATATGGGTCTTGTCAATGGATAACTTATCCAAGGTAGATTTAGGCATCACATTCAGGGAGGATCCATTTTCTACAAGGACTTTAGCTATAAAATGTTCTTTACACTGAACCGAGATATATAGTGCTTTGTTGTGTCCTCTACCTTCTGCAGGCATCTCTTCATCATTAAAATAGAGGTAGTTGCATGCGGCGATATTGCCAACTAGGTCGCCGAATTGATTCAAGGTGATATTTTGAGACACATGGGCTTCATTCAGGATTTTCATCAATATTTTCATGTGACTCTCAGAGTGCATTAATAGGGCAAGTAGAGAAACTCTCGCTGGTGTGCGGTTCAGTTGATCTATCACCTTATATTCACTCTGCTGAATGAATTTGAGGAATTCAGCCACTTCTTCACGGGAGGCTTCTTTCTCGTCTTTCTTCCCTATGTCTCCTTCATCTATCGCAACTCCTTTTCCTTTGTTTTGGTCTTTTACCTGTCCCTTTGTGGCTACTTTTATTGGTTCTTTCTCAGGGGCATAAATCCGCCCACTCCGAGTCATCCCGCCTATTCCCACGATGTTGGTAACAGTCGGAACGCTTGGTTTTGTATTACTCCCTTCGACTTGGACTTTTGCATCGTATATCCAGGGAACTGCCTTATCGTCCTTGTACGGAAAAGGAGATGGTACTTGGACAGTAATAGCTTTGGGAGCGTTAGGCATTATGGGTGATGTATTCTTAGAGAATTGAACCACCAAGGGCTTTGGGACCGTGGTCCCCGAACTTTGCGCAGATTGGACCATAGATACGTCTTCTTCTCTTTGAGAGATAACTTGAACTATGTTTGTATCAAACAGTTTTTGGAGGATACTTTTAAATTCCTCATATTCTTCATCAGACAAAAGATCTTCATCACAGGTCCTGCTGATATCTGTTCTTTCTATCAAACCGGCCTTGCAAAGTTCGATGAACACTTCTCTGATAGGGGTTTGTATTTCAGCGACATCCTTTATTATTTTTCCTTCGGGCTCATTATCTATCATATTTACTGATGCATTCCCGTGGTTAGGTAACGGGTTGTTCCCCACATTGGGATTATTCTCTTGGAAACTCAACCACTTGGCATTTATCAGATCTTGAACTTTGAACTTCATAGCCCGACATTCTTCTATAGAGTGGCTCTTTGCCTCAAAGATGGTATTCACAGTGGCGTCCGGGTTATACCATTTTGGGTAAGCGGTTCCATAGGCTTTTGCGGGCAAGGGACCACCAATGAGTTTTTGAGTAAATGCTGATAGAGATCTTTGTAAGTCATGGGGATCGGATCAAACTGGACCGGCTTTCTTCCTTGAGGGTTGTGAGCTCTCGGTTGATTGGGGTTCTGACCTCCTTGACTATCAGAAGCAAAGGGTGTCATTTGAACAGGAGGCTTAGGCGTGATAGTTGCCGTAACGTATAGAGGGGCACTACTCACCGCGTTAGTCTCTCCTTCTTTCTTTCTCTTGACGAAGGGATTTTGCGCGTGGGATGATGAAGTATTATTATGGATCTTCCCACTTTGCATCCCCATTTCCACACGCTCCCCTATGACAATTAGGTCAGAGAAGCTTGAGAACATACTTCCAATCATCATATCATAAAAGGGCGATTGGAGCGTGTCTATGAACGTGTCAATCATTTCTTTATCTGACAAGGGTGGCTCCACTTGAGCAACCATGCTTCTCCATCTCTGAGCATATTCCTTATAGCTCTCCCCGTCTTTCTTCTTCATGCTTTGCAACTGATTACGACTGGGAGCCATGTCCATATTGTATTTGTATTGTCTGACGAAAGCATTAGCTAAATCCTTCCACGAGCCGATTTTAGACCGCTCTAACTGCATATACCATCGCGAAGGTGCCCAGATTAAGCTTTCTTGGAAGAAATAAATTAAGAGTCTGTCATCATTAGAACAGAAAGCCATCTTTCGGCAATACATGACCAGGTGGCTTTTTGGGCATGTTTCTCCTTTATACTTGTCAAACTCGGGTACTTTGAACTTTGCAGGAATAACTACATCGGGGACCAAGCACATGTCTGAAGCTTCGAAACCTATGTGATTTGCCCCTTCAATTGCTTTCAGTCTATCTTCAAGTATTTGAAACTTTTCTTTGGCTTGAGCATCCTCCTGGGGGGTGATGATAGGTACAAAATTTTGAGAGTTTGTGTTCTGCGAGGTCCCATTATTTAGAGGCGCATGCCCTTGTGTGGTATGGGCGTGCGTCTCATTTTCTCTTGGCTGACTTTCGTCTTGATCCTCTTCGGACCGCTCTGTTTCTGATGTCCTCTTTGCATGCAGGGCTTCCAACAAATCGCATAGCCGATCTATCCGCGTACTCATTCGATCAAGCTCCCCTCTCATGGCCTGTTGGTTTTGTTCTAACACGTCCATGAGTCTGGCTTGGGATCTCGTTCTATAAGGATGCAATTTCTTCGTGTTTATTTTTCTAGGTTATGAAGGATATGGTGAGTATGGATGAATGATTTATGCCATGGTTATGCATGCCATGTAAGATGCTCATTTATTTTACTTTATTCGTTTTACTTTTGTCGGCTTATTGGAGAATCACAAAACTTTGCAAATGCCTTATCGGTTTGCTGCATATTGCAAAAACATACTTTTGTATTAAACGGAAATATCATAATTCAGATTGCCCTTAGGGGCTTACAGACTTGAGAAAGAAATGGAAATTACGAAAACACATAAAAACACAAGAAACATGATCTTCAACGATCTCGTCGGATCTGCTTCTCCAACTCCTCCACCAAAACCTTGCAATACTCTAGGAAACTCATCACTTTTCTTGGTAAAGGTCAGAATCCTATTGCTGATTCCGCTTCTTCCAAGAGTTCTGGCATATCTTGGATACCTCTATTTGCAAGCCGCACTCGGTTTGGAGCAACGATCCATCCAGTATCTAGTTTCCTTATCAAACCAAGTAATGACTTCTCGCTGGTTGTCAATCTTCTCTTGCATGTCGAGGACTTTCTCACGTTCTTCCTCAAGATCTATGTGGTAGCCTATGAACTTTTCTTCAGCAATTCTCCTTTCTTCCTCAAGTTGGGCTTCGTGCGATTGCATGGTATTTTTCAATTGTTGTATTGAGTCTTCAATCCGTCTTTGCAAAGCCATGCTAGCCTTTTGAGAATCAGCCCACATTTTCCTCAAGTTGCCTTTTTCGCAGAGAACCAGCTCTAACTCCTTTTTCATCAAGTCCAATTGTTGATTTGCAGCCTTCAGGCAACCCTGAGTTTGGAGACGGCTTGCTTTTTCAGCCTTAGCCTTCTTCTGGGATCCTTCCAAAGATTCAGTTTTTCTATCACATTCATCTTGTAGGACCTCTAGATCTAGGTATGCCCTTTTCAAATTCTCCCGGAGGACTTTCCTTTCCTCTTCCACCCTTTCTAAGGTTAGCTTTAACTCTTCCACTTCTTCATTTTCAGCAGGGGGTGGAGGTGGCACTTCGGGAACCAAAAATGTGTTCTGGAAAGGCAGCTTGACTTGCTGAACTCTTGTTATAACCCATTGGCGGTATTTTTCATCTGCATGAGTACTCTTGCGCCCTAGTATCTTTTGATCGTTTTCTTCCAAGCTCGACACAGCCTTGTGAACAATGCCAAATCCGAGGAGCCCCGATCATGTATAATGAAAGCGGCTAGCTCTTCTTCAGCAGGTTCACCCAGCATCGGGGCACCGTGTTGTCTTAAAGCCAGAGTAGGATTGTAGTTAATGCAGCCTATGGTCCCAATGAGGGGTACATTGGGAAAATCTCCACACCGACAGATTACCTCCTTGATCTCATGTTCTCTGGAATACCATATTATAGACTCCTCGCTGAGACTCAATAAATAAGTAGCCCACCCTGCATTGCTCATAGGTCCAAAGGGATGCTCTCTTTTTACCAAATGATTTTTCAGCCATAAGTACAAGACAGGGACACAACAACGAATTCGACCTCCTTTTTTCTCGTGGTGCATATGAAGTATAAATCTGCGAGGATGGCAGTGATGGGGTCCATACCTTGAGTTTTAAATGCTATGAAGGCGTCAATAGCTGTTTTATTCACAAAATGATCAACATGAGGAAATAAGACTACACCAAAGATAATAAGGGCTACCACATCCATGCACTCCTTTAATTTCCCCGCATCATGAAGATCCTTAACCTTTCCTTCCAGGAAGCTCCTGGGGAAGCCTTTGAAATCTTCTTCTATCTTCGCCGCGAGGGTCAAGTCTTCTTTACGGATGCCTAAAACATCAGCAATGGTACTCATAGCTGGCGGATGCTTTGCATGGCGATACAAACCATTTTTCTTTTCTGGAAAGCCCAAAATTTTTCGGTATTCCTCCAAGGTTGGCGCTATTTGGAAATTCTTGAACGTGAAGCATCTTAGGGGAGGATCATAAAATTGGGCCAATGCTGTTAAGGCTCCTACTTGCACGTCCACATTCAATAATTCCAAAATGTTTCCAAATTTCCCCACGAAACTAATTCGATCCACTTGTATCCAATTCTCGGCTATGAAGTCAACCAATGTTCTCAGGTGCATCAAATGGGGGGTTCGATTTTGAATTTCAAAGTATTTCTCCTCTCTAAACCCACAATTGCGCTTTCCGACGACATTTGCAAAAAAAATTCGAAATTTCCAACAAGCCTGATGAAACAGGGTAATTAGTGTTAATGCATGTATATGAATGGATATGATTATGTTCATTTTTGTCATTTCATGAATGGAAAGAAAAAGAAAAGAAAAATAAAGAAAGAAAACACCATATTTATTTTATTTATGAAGATGTAAAGAAATATACTCTTATACTTTTTGTACGAAGTTCACATCCTACGTGGAGTAAAAACTTAGCATCTATTTTTTTGGAATAATAGATTAGGTTAAATAAAGGCATGTACTTTGAAAAATTATTTTTTGGAAATATTATTTTTGAAATAAGTTTGCAAAAAATAAATAAACAAATAAAAGTGATAGGGTAAGCTCCTTTTGTGACCGAGGCCGGTAATTCCTAAAAGGGGTGTAAGGATTATAACAAGCGTCTTTCCATTTGGTGGATTCAAGATACTAATCTAAAAGGTTCCCAGAGCCAAGGGTCCCATCTGAAAATGTTACCACCAATAATAAGTATATTATTAAATGATGGTTTTTTTTTCAAACGGAGCCAAACTCTGGGTGAGGCCTTCATAGGAACCCACTGCCGTACGTCCAGCAGAGCACCCATTACACAACCTCTCCTAACTTAAGGTTCACTCGGGCCCGGGTATAGGGCACCCACTCGTAGTGTGTGTAAACAAAGTGTATAAAGTGAGGTGTGTGAAGGAGCAAACTTAAAACTACCCGCTGCAAAATAAATAAAAATATAATATATATGCATGTCTTCTACCCTAAGGTTTCAAATGCGTAAACACACATAATATATATAAGAAAAAAACAAATGAAAGAGAATGAATCATAAACAAAAATAAAATAAAATAATAAAAAAAATATATTTTTTTAACGCATGTTTTATATCCTAGGATTCATGTATACAAACATATATACAAATGAACGAATAAAAACAAAAAAAAAAACAAAAAGGGAATAATTTATTTAATAAAGCAAACAAATCATATAAACAATCATAGGGCCTAACTCTCTAAAGTCCCCAGTGGAGTCGCCAGCTGTGACAACCACCCTAAAAATTAAATGGAGCCGCCACCTAAAGTTTATTAAGGAAAAAACGATAGGAAAAACCCTTTTTATGAAGATAATTTAAATATAATAGTCTTTGAACCAGATTTCGAGCCCGGGAGTTATTTACGCTTAAGGAAGTTGTTAGCACCCCTAAGACACCCATAAAATGGTACCCTTTTAGTTGTTTAGAAGAAAAAAAAAACTTGCTTATCATTAAATAAATTATTCCCAAATGAATTTTCTAAAAAAAGGAAATATAAGGTTATCAGCTACTACGCTACAAAAACAATAGAGGAAATTTTGAAAGAAAACTCAAATATTCTACAAAAATCATTATTTACTCCTTTTTAATGTAACAAAAATAATAAATAAAAAACTAAAAGAATACAAACTAATTATGTTAATAAAAAATATAGATAAGAAGAGAAATTTTTTTATTTGCTTTTATGCCCTTTATCAATTCTTTATTCAATTCTGACTATTTATGAGAATAAAAAGGAAGCAAATTGCAACTTAGTCCCTGGATTGGGTTTAGCCCCATTGGAAAACCAATCCAAATCCAGAAATTTAAATTTTTTACTTTTAAGCCCTATTTTAGTATGATAATTGCAAATTGGTCCCTACAAAGGATTTGGCCCCATTGAAAGACCAAATTTTAAAACATGTGTGGACAGAAAATAAAAAAGAAAACTTTTTTCTCTTTTTACTTTTAGGTCCCTTTTATCTTATATTTACAGTTCAGTCCCTATTTAGGGTTTGGCCCCATTGGAAGGCCAAACCCTAAACCTAATTGCAACCCAAACTGTGAGTACTGACAGTGATAACAACAATAACAATCATAGTAACAACAGCAACAACAATTGCATCAACGATAATACTACAATGATAACAAGAATTACAGCAACAATAATATTACAACAACAACAAGAGGGACGGTACAAACATACGTATCTCAGTCCAGTGTTCAAGCCATGGTAAAAGAAAAAAAATGAGAAAACGAAGAAGAGAATAGGAACCTGGATTTTTCAGCTTTCCAGAAAATTACAAATAGAAGATGGAGGAGAGAAAAAAAAACTTAAACTAAGAAGTGTTTAAAGCTTTTGTATTTGAGTGGTCTCACGGGTTCTCTCCTTCCTCCTTGATTCTGCTTCTCCTCCTTGCTCTCTGTCTCTTGGTCTTTTTTCTCTTGTTCTCTCTGGTTCTGTCTCCTTTATGCGTCCTTCTCCCCTCTTTTATAGCCTTCCGGTTCCTCTTTAAGATCTGCGAATCAAAAGGGAAAGAAATCAATGGTGATTTTAAAACATAAATAATAAAAGAAATAAATAAAACAGAAACTTCCCTTTTGGAGGTATGGATCTCTGATTGAGAGAGATTTGAGGAGAGGTCAGTCAAGCGCCATTTTCTAGGTTTAGGGTTTGAGAGGATGGGAGGAAGATTGGGCCTAGGTTTTGGTGTGGCCACGGCTCGGTGAAGAGAAATTAGGGTTGTATTTAGGGTTGTGGTGGAGTGGCTGGTTAGGGTTTGGTTTGGTGAGAGAGATGAAGGGGTGAGGCTGTGATTTAGGGGAATGGAGAAGGAGAGGACTGCCGCGGCTATTAGGGTCTTGGGAGGCTGTGTAGACGAGGAAGATGAGAGAAGATGAGGTGGACTAGGGTTAGGTCAAGAAAGGGATGAAGGGAGGTAGCGTAAATGGTGGAGGAATTGAAGGAGGGAAGGAGTGGCCGCGGGGAAGAAAGACCAGGGGAGAGTGAGGGAGTACAGAACGAGGGTTACGATGAGGGGGAAGGAAAAGGAAGGCCGAGAAAGGTGGGGATGGTAATGGGAAATTAGGGTTTAGAGGAAGGGATGAGGGAATGGTGGAACAGAGAGCATGAATGGTGGAGGAGAATTAGGGAGAGGAAGAGATGAGGTTGAGAGGGAGGAGAGAAGTGCTGCGTGGGAGCTAGGGTTAGAGGATGAAGATGGGAGAAAGGAACGCCGCGGGGGGAAGAAGGAAAGGAGAGGGAAGAATGAAGGTGAAGGTTTTTAGGGTTGTTGGCTTTTAGGTTAAAAACGGGTTGGGCTGCGTGAGAATGGGTTGCGTGAGAGTGGTTGGGCTGTGCGTGTGGCGTGAGATGGGTTGGGGTGTGCAAGTGAAGGAAGCGGGGTGCAGGAAGCAGCAAAGGGAACAAGGGCGCCTGGGAGGTGCAGTCCAAAAATAAAAGGGGTGCGCGTAGAACAGGGCGTTGGGCTGCTGCACGCCTGGGCTGGATCCAGCTTGGTTTATTGCTGTTTGCACCACCCAATTTTATTTTTTTACACACCCCTTCTCAAATAAAAATCCCATTTTTCTTATCCATTCTTTTCTTCTCCTTTTTAATCTCTTTTATTATAAAACCAAACATATTATTTTGTTTATTATTACTACTACTAATTAAAATAAATAATAAAATTAAATTAAAAAGGCCGGATAAAATTAGGGTACTACAACTATATAAGGCGGTGATGGAAAGAACGACGAGATTCCGATGAGAGTCTAGGAGAATCTTAGAGGACCTTGTTCTAACAGTTACTTTCTCTCATTTCCTATAAGTTTTATATGTAATTTATGAATCTTCAAAAAACTAATTCAAATTTTTGTATAATTAAAATTTTTAAAAATCAGTTTTAATTAAAATTAAAACCCTTGCCCAAAAAAATTACCACACCAACCTTTGTTTTTGGTCCTCCCTCCCTCCCCGCCAAAAGTACCCCAACCGTCGTTTCCTTTTTATCCATCCTATTTGTGGTTCCTCCCTCATTTCCATTGTGAACACATCACTCGGAGCTAACACCCACAGCCAAGTCACATTCCCATATGAACTCCCCTCCTAACCCAAACTCGCTCTACCTTTGACCACGGTTAGAGCACTGCTCTTAACCTCTTTCATTCAGTCACCTCAACCACCACTATGTAGCATCCTCGACCTTCATTTTTTCACGATACAGAACCCTCAGCTGCTTCTCTCGCAAGAGCCCTGTAAATGGCCATTGTTCTAGAGGCTAGTAACAGAAGGAAAGCCACCAGTTGTCAATTATAATTAATCATGCTAATCACCATTAGGCATCACTCTTTAAGCTCAAACAAGCAGGCACAATTATGTAATTCCAACTGCAATTTGAGAGCCTTTCCAACCGTGTTGATGGCCTTGCTCAGGAAGCACTTCTCAATTGTCTGATCTCAGGCCTTAAGGAAGAAATTCAGATGGAGCTTGCAGTGTTGTTCCCCAAAACCATGGAGGATGCTATTAGACTCGCTAAGTTACTTGAAGACAAGTTCATAGCATCACAACCCTCCTTTTCACATTTTCCTTATGCTTAACCATCTCACACAACAGCTACTAACCAACTATCACTCTTGAGTCCATCCCCTTCGGCCACCCCTCTACCCATTCGTTGTTTGACACCAGAAGAAATGCAGGAGAGGAGATTTAAAGGCTTGTGCTTCAACTGTGAAGAAAAATTTGGTCCCTCGTACCATTGTCGCGTTAAATAATTTTTGCTGTTGCTTGTTGATGAATCAGGTTCCCTCAATGATGAACCATCACTCACGGATCCAGGTCCCTATGACCCTGGTCCATGCGACCTAGCTCCGTCCACTGAGGACACACCAACCCTAAACTTTTCCCATTTCCACCTCTTACAGGCAGTAATGCCTGGTCCTCCTTCCCCAAGGAATCTCCGTGTCATTGGCAAGGTTCTTGAGCTCTCCCTATCCATCTTGATCGATTCGAGTAGTTCACGTAATATCCTACGACCCTGCATAACTAAGTTTCTTCACCTTCCAGTGGTGCCCAACAGTGCATTTTTGGTTGTTATGGCAAATGGCCAGTAAATTCAGTGTTCTGGCCATTGGCCCAAAGTCCCTATGTCTGGTGAGTTGTTTCACATCTCTTGCTTTAATTTATCTTACCATCCATCGGGCTAATTTAGTACTAGGCGTACAGTGGCTTAAGACCCTTAGTATCTTCAGCATCGAGTGGGATGTAATGCCCACAATTCAATTAATATTGAATCAAGAGTCATTAAACAAATTATGATACAACAAAATATATTAAAACTTGATAATAACAAGTCGATAGTTCATAATGAGTTACATAAGTCTTAAGTACTTAATTTACACCGAAGTTTGTCAACCTTCAAAATAATAGTACTTAAACAAAAAATAAGAAGTCAGCTCCTAAGTATAACTCCTCAATGCTTCCTCATTCACCATAGACCTGTTTGTCTGAAAATAATAAATGGAAAGGAATAAGATTTAAAAATCCCAGTGAGTTCTTCACAGATCCCTCACCAACACTTTACTCAAAATAATATAATTTCATAAGTGATCATAAGGCATGACTCACAATAAAAACATAATTCACAAGGAATTCATGGATGTACCCCCTTAGCTCAATTGTAATTGAGTCCCATATAAAGTAATGAGAACTACCAAGAAGGTCCCTGCCTCCAAACCTTATAGCGAACCCGGATGACGAGTTTGCTGCCGAATCTTATAGCGAATTCAGACCTACAAACATCCCTACACAATCAAGTCTCAAGCAATAAAATGCATCAAACATAAAGCAATTCAAATTAATTTGATATTGCATTATAACTAGGGTTGAAACCCTATTAATTAAAGACCAAAATCATAAATTAAACTTGAATTTTCTAAGTTGAATTTGAAGAGGCATCATTTCAAGTGAGTAAAAATTGGAAACATAGCTGCCATAATCGATTATGGACAGGTCCTAATCGATTATGCTCAAAATTTCAGTTAGCGGAAAAGAATTTGGGTGATAGTCGATTGTATAATCAATTATAAGAAATGTCATAATCGATTACATAATCAGATGTCATAATCGATTATGGTGAAATTCAAATTCGCAGAAGAGAGACAGAACGTTCATAATCGATTATCATAATCAATTATGATAGTGAAAAATGCAGAATGCTCTGCTTTTCTGCAGAATTCTCATTTCAACACCCAAAACACCAAAAACACCAAATCAAATCATATCACTTTCTCCGAAACACTTCAAATCAAGCATCAAACATGATCCATTGAAAATTAACTCATTGCACATATTATATTCATTTGCAACAACATATTTTAGATATTCTAAAATCATCAAAATTGTGAACAACACATACAACCAAAATCATTTCCAGCATACATCTCCTAAGAACTTAAAGAAGACATATGAATCACACCAAGTGACAACCTAGTGGAGGTCTATGGTTGCTCATCACCTAAAGAAGAAAAAAACTCACTCAAAACCAAGGATTGGAACCAAAGATGAAAAAGCTAGATCTTCTTCTTCCTCTTCTTCTTTTCAAATTCGCAGCCCCCATTTTTTTCTCTAGGGCAAAACCAAATCTTCCACCAAATGATAATTAGTCAGCTCCAATCTCCTTCTTTAGGCAAGGATTTGAAGGGAACACACACAAATTCACTATAATCTCTCTTAAAATCTCTAAAACCCTAACCCTTTCCCTTTTCTTTCTTTTCTTCCCTTCTTTTTCTTTTTCTTCTGCAGGAATTAGAGAGAGAGAGGGAGAAAATGAGAGAGAGGTGTGGAAGGGAGTGAGAAAAGAGAAGAGAAAATGGGTTTTCACCCATTTGGACCATAATGTCCCTATTTTAGCTTAGTCAAAATACCAAAAAGTCCTTCCTTTTTACTCTTATTTTCATAATACCATTTCTATTCACACCCCTAATATTTATAAATACTCCCCTAATTTAATTACTCAATAACCAATTTAAAATATAATAAAGCCTAAATTAATTGTGCTAAATAATTAAATTAGGCGGGATATTACATGGGACATATATAACCATGCACAGTCGCGCTTTTGGATATACGACCGTGCATATTATATACCGCCCACACATGCCCTTTGCACGACATGAATTAATACAAAAGTCCATGCCAAGCTGAACATATTGATGTATGACCGTGCATGGTAATGCACGACTGGTACATAGTCTTGTAGGGGCGTACATGGTCTTGTAAGGGCATAATTGATAAAATCAATTCTATATAAAAAATGAAGATTTTTTATTTATCTCAAAATTAATTTTGTAAAGTTTAGGAAGTCATTTGGATTCTTTTAAATTATTGGTTTAGTTACACTTTTACTTTCTGTACTATAACTAATGTGTGATTTTAGTCTCCTAATAGTTTTTATTTAGAGTGGATGTAGTTTTTTGATATTTTTACCTATTTTTATTCCATCACTATCTTTTCAATATGAATGATCCCTTAGTTATATTATCTTTCTACTTAAAACTCTTAATTTCTCATTTTATTCAAATTTTTAAAAAATTAAATCGATTAAATATTTTAAATCTTCTTCCGATTAAAGCTTACTAAACAAAACATCAAATTTCACTAAAAAATATTTTTTTCTTTAAACTTAAATCTCACATCAAAAAAAATATATTTAAATTTTATCACCTTTTTACTAAATTTCTGATTTATAATTTTTTTAAATTGATTTGATAACTTAAATATCTATCATATATTTAAATAGAAAATGAGAATGCAAAAGTTTTAACTATAAAAAAAATGAAGGGTTAATTATGTTTTTTGTCCCTCAAAATTAGTGAATATTCGATTTTAGTCCCTACAGTTTAAAAAATATTTTTTTGTCCCAAATTTTCTGAAATATGCAAATTGGTACTCATTGTTTTGCTTTTGTCATTATATTATCAATTTTTTTTATTTTAGTCCATTTAATCTCTGTTTGATAGGGGCTAAAATGAAAAACGAAGAGATAATACATTGACTAAAATGAGAAAAAACTTATATTATAGGGATTGAAACAAAAAACGAAGACCAATTGTGACATATTTTAGAAAATTGGGAACAAAAAATATATTTTTTAACTTTAGGGACTAAAATCGAATATTTATTATTATTTTAAGGGGCGAAAAACATAATTAAGCCAAAAATTAATATATGACTAGATGTATTTATTTATAAAAATAGAGGTACTTAATTAATTTACTTTAAAAAATTTAAAATTTAAATTACAGATAATTCAAATTAGAGAAACAAAAGTACACGTAGTAAACATTAATTGTTTTTGTCTTCCGCTTACAGAGGCCGTCAAAATTAACATTGTGAGGTCGGTCAAACTATATACTACTACCATATGTTAAAGGACATTTTCATGATGTCCTACGCCAAGCTAGGGTATTATTGCACCCTCGACGTACTCCCGTACAATTTTATTCCTGGAATGCATTAAAATATTAGTTAAATATATGGAAGAAGATGCTACTACTAAGTTGGTCAAAATAGTTTCCTGGCAGTCAAAGAAAACAGGCTACTCCATAGAAGTGATCATTTACATGTAAGTTAGCCCAGTCCAACGAATATTTGCTCTTCAGAAAATCAATATTCGAGCTTGAAATGCATTCTTTGACCCCCCCCCCCCCCAAAAAAAAAAAAAAAAGAACTTGAAATCCATTCTATAAAGAATAGGGTTTTGTATTAGAAACTCATTTTTTATCTTCCATCAAAGTAACTTAATTATTTTTAAAATATTTTAAATTGGAAATATATTACTTATTTATTTTTATTCAAATTTTATTTTATTTCTTAACGTATGCGCATATACATTTAAAAAAAACCCTAAGTAATATGGTGGTAAGGTGAGAGTAGTCAATTTTAATTATATGTAGCTTTTAAAGTATAAGAAGAAATATGCTGATTAAAGCATCCCAATTCCGAAATGAGGGATGATTTGCTAGTTAAGAATTAGAGTGCTAATTGCAAAAAAAATAAGGACATATATAAACATGTCACTGATCTGGAATTGCACACTATAAAAATGGTTGATTAATGGATAGGGATAACTAATGTTGTCAAGTTGTTAGCAAGCCAGCCTTGAGATCGATACTGCATGCATATGATGGATTTGGTTATGTAAGAGGAGACAGGAAAATAGCTGGAGAAAGAGATGTGTCATGAACTAGCTTCCATATACCAGTGATGCAGTAATTTATGAACCGTACTATTTTCGAATACTTTGAAGGACTTTTAGTATAGAGATCATTTAATAAGATTTGTTCACAATATAATACCGGATTTGCTGCTCATCTTTGCAGTAAACCTCTGTAGAAATATTTCTAGTACAGAAAGTGACGGTTGATTTGAGAGGAAAAAGATAAAAATGAACAATAAATATGGTTTTGAGTCATTTTTATGATTTTTTTAACGTGCTTTATTAAATCGGAAGTATAAGGGATATTTCAACCCAATACCAAATGTCCATATCAAAACTAAACGACTACATTTTACACAATGATACCACTAAGCGGCTACTTCCCGGATATGCATTCCAATGGATCAACACACCATTCATAAAACAAACAATACCCCTTCCCACCCTTTCCAAAAATTAACCATTTCCATGACATTACTTAATGTGGTCCACAATCTTTGACAATACTCCTAATTACCAGAGAAAATACACCAATTTCGAAGGAAATTCCCCACAACACACAACATGTCAGATTAAAGCCAACCATTTCTTCCCACCATTGAAGAGGTAAGAGAGCATATGGCCAAAAAAAGATGGGGCAAGTCTAGGCATAACTATAACCTAGCCACCTAAACACCTCATACCACACACGAATGGAGAAATCACAGTGAATGAACAAATGATTTTCTGACTCCCGAGGATCCCACATAGCACACAGGAAATATCATCAAAATCCCCTAACACCCCTCGATGAAATATGTTCACCCTAGTCAGGATTCTATTCCACAGGAGTTGCTAAGAGAATACATTTACCTTAGAAAGAGCACAGCTCTTCCAATGCCTATCCATAATTGAGATCCTCGTTTTAGAGATGACATCTTGTATTAGACATTTAACAGACAAATAGTAGTAGGCAAATTTCACACAAAAGACACCCCATTATTAGCCACCCAAATTCAAGGATTCCTAAAAGGATAAACTGATCAATGGAGTTCCGAGTCAGATGACTTAGTATGTGTGTATTTTTGAGTGAGCGTATGTAAAGTTAATTTTCAATGACTTTGTTTTTATAAATTAATTTTGATTACAACTGAATTCAAAATACATATTTAGAGTGAATAACCAATTTAGTCTCAAAATTGTAGGCGCCCGACAATTTGCTCCTGTTTTTTTTAACAGCAAAAAAGAATTATATATTAATGAATTAGAAATACTTAAGGGGTACTCCAACCCGTTACATAGAGTACAAAATGGGTACTCGAACCCGTCATACTAAGTACAAGGGGGTACTCCAACGCAATACCTCTTATACCGCCCCTGCACCAACCCTACCCACCCATACGAATAAAAAAACCCAACCCTACCTCCTCCCAATACAATCTAAATGACCTGCCTCCCATTCGTAGAATAAGCAGTTACTCCTTCCCGAACTACCCTGGAACCACTTCCAAGATGTGACCTTTATCAGATCCACTATTTCTTGTACAGTAAGTTCTTTCCCTAGGAAGATGCGCTGATTTCAACCCCCATAGTGCCCGCCAATTTCGATCCCCCCATAGTGCCCATAAAACTGAATGCCAGATTAGGCCCAACCCCTTCTTACTAACCCCAGATGTCCCATTGGAATAGAGCATCGGAAATAAGTGCATCAAATCTTGAGGCATAATTAGGACCTATCCCAACTAGTGAAAAACCCTATACCAGACACGAAAGGAGAAATCTCAATGACAAAAAAGGTGGGTACTCGACTCTCGGCCACGGCTATATGGCACACATGCCACCGCCCCAGGGTTCACATAACACCCCGGTGTAGCAGATTAACCCTATTAGGAATCCTATCCCATAGTAGCTGCCATGCAAAGCAATAACCTTCAGTGGTGCGTAACTCCTCTATTGGCTTTCCAACAATGAGGTTCCCAATTCTGATAACCCCTCATGCACAAGAAGTGACAAAGACAGGAATGAATAGGCCGATTTGACGGAATAGGTTCCACCGTTGTTTGGATCCCAAATCCATTTATCCTCCTCCTGCGAGACGACAGCCACGACAAGCTTCTGTAGCATCTCGTACCCGATATTCCTCCCAAGAAAAAAGGCGCCTCCTTTAGGAACAAGCCCATACCCAGACTCCGTCGACCCAGCTACCCATGTCTGCCACCGTGGATTCTTTCTATAGAGAGATAGAGAATAGTATGGGGAAGTCCTGACATAGGGTGGATGTGCCCAACCACTGGTCCCTAATTTTAGGCCCATCGACTCCGCAAACCAATCCCCCCAAGGCACCTACAGACCCCGATTGCACAGATATCTTTCCACCATGCCAATGCCCAGTACGGATTCCTCAGGGCCCCCAAATTGGGATTGTTCACCACCCCTGTCTCATACTTACCCACCAGGACCCCCGTCCGCATCCCCACCTCACCTGATAGAAGCCGCCACTGCCACTTACCCAGTAAACTTAGATTCATCACCCTAAGATCTTTCACTCCTAGTTCTCCCTCCGCCTTTGGTCGATACACCACCGCCCACCAAACCCACGGTATTTTGCAGTGTCCCGATGCCCCACCCCAAAGAAACCCTCTTTGGAACTTAACGACCTCCTTCCAGATGGCAATCAGCATTTTAAAAACCAAGAGATAGAAAATTGGAATACTACTAAGGACTGAGTTAAGAAGAATAATCATATCCCAAAACTTACATATTTGTTCCGCCACGCCCCTAATCTACTACGCAAGACGTCCAATAGTGGCTGTCAAGTGGCCACCCTACGAGGGGAAGCACTAACCGGAAGGCCCAGATACTTAAATGGCACCGCCCCCAACTTACAGTTGAGGAAGTCTGAGGTCAATTTAAGGAATGAATGAGGCACATGTATCCCCATTAGGCTGCTTTTGTGGAAGTTGACTCTCAATCCCGACATTAGCTCGAAGCACCTTAGGATGGCCTTCGTAGTCCATAAATTGCATACACTGGCCTCCCCGATCACCACAGTGTCATCTGCGTATTACAAGTATGATATAACAACCTCCGATTGCTCTAGTTTAAACCTTCAGAACTATTCTTGATTTGTTGCTTGTCGCATGAGTCCGCCAAGCCCCTCGGCCTCTAGCAGGAACTGAAACAGTGCCAAGAGATTCCCTTATTTAAGATGTTCACCTCCTCGGTAGGGCAACCGTTAACAAGTACTGAAAAACTACTCGAAAAGACACACGCGCGGATCCACTCCCTCTATTTGTCGTTAAAACCAAACCTCTCCAACATATAATCTAGGAACCCCCAATCAACTAAATCGTAAGTCTTTTCGAAATATACTTTAAAAATCATGCATTCACGTCTCATCTTCTTTGCCAAATCAACCACTTCATTGGCCACTACCACACTATCTACCAAATGTCTCCCCCAAATGAAAGCTGATTAGTTAGGTGACACAATTGAGTCCATCACTTGAGCCAACCTGGTCGTGAGAACCTTTGCCACCACTTATAGATGCATCCTAGCAGTGAGATCGACCTATAATACCCCACCCGTTGGGGCTATCCACCTTTAGGATTAGTGCCAAAAAATAGGATGAAAGCCCTTTTGGGAGCTTTGCATTCAAATGGAACTCTTGGAACATAACTCCAATTTCTTCTTTGATAAGGGTCCAAAAGGTTTTAGTAAACGTAAAATTGAAGTCGTTCGGCCCTGGGCTCTTATTGCCATCAGCAGCAGCCACCACCTCCTCAATCTCTCACAATAGGAATGGATTTGATAGTGAATCCATTGTCTGTTGAGAAACCTGGGGGAAAGGCACTCGAACGAGTTTGGGTCGTACCCAGGAGGTCGAAGAAAAGTGCTCAGCAAAATAGTTTTTAACCTCCCTTCTAATTTTGGCCATATCTTCAACCCACCCTCCACCCACATTAAGTGCATAAATTGAGCCCAACCTCTGTCTGACCTTCACACAGGCATGGAAGTATCATGAATTAGCATCACCATCCTTCAGCCATCGAGCCTTGGATCTTAGAAAGATTAAACTGTCCTTACTCTTCAGGGGACACCAAAGATCTGAGAAGTTTTATTGCCTCTGTTGGATCTCCTCACAGAAAGGCCAACGCCTTCCCCTTTAAGGTCTGCAACTTTAATCTCCTCTACCAGCAGTTGAATTCTGGCATCGATCCACCTCTCCAAAGACCTCTCGGTTCCATGATTTGAGGATCCCTTTCAATACTCTAAGCTTATCTTTCAGCCTAAATCCCATCGACCCTAGTGGGGAGGTTGACGCCCAGCACTGCTCGACAACCTCCAGAAGACCTCTATGGTGTATCCAATGGTTGTTAAACCGAAAAGGCTTCGGGCCCAGTCATAAGAGTTATACCTAAGGACTAGGGGCCAATGACCAGACACGTCCCTCGGTAGGGCCCACTGGGTCACTGCCCCCATAGGTTGACCCAACCTTCCGACACTAGGATCCGATCAATCCGACTCATGGCCCGACCATTCGGTTGAACCCAAGTAAATCGGCGTCCAAATAGAGGGAGGTTAATCAACCCAATCTCCTCGAGAAATCACCAAACTGCCTCATTTCACTTCCACTAATGTATTGATGCGATTCCCCCAACCCTTCGCTCCGAATACCGAGTTGAAATCACCCAACAGACACCAGCAGTTTCCCCCAAAACCTATTTTTGACATTAACAGGGTATTCCAAAGGCGCTCTTAGCTTGCAGATCACACATGGCATATATATTAACTATGAAGCATCTTTGGTTTACTACCCCCATTCCAGGCAAACCCCTACAAATCCCTCCCCCGTGAATGAGAAGACCTACTGCACGCTATTCGAGTTCCCAATAGAGAGGATCCCTCCAATATTCCCCTCTGATGGTAGTTCCGCCCACCCATAATTGTGGTTACCCCACAAACACTGACATAACCTTTCGGTCACCACTTCTAACTTCGTTTCCTATATAGCTATCAGGTCTAGATGTTGTGACGCCACTAGGGATTGTATCTTATTCTTCTTCTCCCTAGTCCCCAGCCCATGAATGTTAATGGATCCCACTATCATTGGACATCATTATCTCTCCTCCTATTATCCTGACCAGATCGAGCCCTCAGCTCCATATCGGCAACATAGTCAACTATCTGACCAGGGTCCTGAATATCTGAGAGGCCAAGCCCCACTCCAATATCAATTAACCTAGATGCCTCATGCCTCATAGCTCTCATAGACACAACAAGTGGGGACACTGAGGTGGCCATGTGTGGCCCAGCCTCCAGATGTCCATCCTCATAGACCCCTATCTAAAAGAGGCAGCTCCACTGCAAGAACAACCGTCTTGGGGGAGAGGCGCGCCTTCCCTAATCCGTACCCCAACCTCCACTGCGGGAGGTTCGACTTTGGTCGGACGACACGAATCAACCCTACTCTTTCGCTCCTTAAGAGAGGTGGCTGGCTACCCAAGTCGATTGCCATCGAACCTGTCCCTAGATGGACCCCACCCCTACGTTTTGGCCTCTGTGAGCGCCCCTACTACCCCCCAATAGGTGGAGCATGATGTACTAACCTTAATGGATGTAATGGCAATGAAGGGAGCTTGCGACCCAGACTACGCACTCGAGCTACCCCTCCATTTGTCGCCCGACATTTTTTCCCGTCTATCTTTGAACTTAATCTCCTGTTTTGGCCTGATGCACCTGTCCCATTGGTCTTTCAATTGTTCTCCTCCGAGGGAAATATGGAGTATGTAGGAGCATGGGCCCCACCTATTGTCGGGCTTCCAGTGCCTAGGCAAATATTGGGGGGGTCCCTAGTCTGTATCATTAACACACACAATGGTGTTCCCAACTTAAGAACCAGTCCCAACATCGTTATTCCAGTGCGTCCCAACATTTGCTCCTGTAATTAACACAATTTTAAAATAATCCATAAAATTGAAAATAGATCACATTGGACTTTTTGGGTAGATCAATTTAGTCTATGAAGCTATCTCAAATGGACTACTATAATCGACAATTTTTTTCAAAAGTCATTTTAAAATTTCATTAATTTTAGAGATCAAATTATCTGACTCTTACATTTTTAGGGACTCGTGATTCATTATATTTTTTATTTAAAAGTGATTTATACATAAGATTAATGTTATGTTTCTAATATTTCAACCCCAACATAAAAAAGCAAGAACATCATGCTTCTCTTTAAAAATGGTGGTAAAATGTGCAACCACTCCGAAATACGGTACGACATCTAAGGGTTGACTTCTCTAGAGAACGTTTCTTCCATCCACAACTTGAACTCGAGACGTTGCTTAAGAGACCTGACCTCGCAATCACTCGGACCAAAGTGTGTTGGTAAAATCATGCTTCTCTTTAATCAGGTGTTTGTGGCCAAACTCAATTAATTCAAAGAAAAAGTGACAAAAAAAAGTAAAATATAAAATTACTTTGAGAAAGTGAATATGGGTTAGGATTTAACGGAATGTTTTTTTATTTAGAATTCATTTGTGTTCATCTCATGAAGTAAACACCTATATTCGTGTTTTATGCATAATTATAAATTTATTTTCTAATATGTCTATAACATATTTTAACTTATTTCAATGTTTTTTTAAAAACAATTTATTAAACAATTACTTAAGTAAACTGTTTGCTCAATTGCGTTTTAATTTAGTGAACACCATACGAAGCCGAATAATAATGTCATATCACATTAAATTTCTTTATTATATCTCCATTTGCTAAAATAATTTTATTGATGGCATGAAAAGGCAAGGCGGGCATTAGAGCTGGGAAAAAAACCCGACCCGAAAACCGGAAAACCCGCTAGAAAACACAATAACGGTCAGGGTCAGTTGGTGGGTTCAGGTCAACAGGTTGTTATTTCAGTCCCAAATGGACTAGAATGGGCGGGCTCGGTTTTGGATTTTAAATCCATGGAAGCCCAATACTGACTGAGGAATGGGGTGTCCAGAAAGTAGCCCAATATTGATCTGTCTTGGCTCATTAGGTCCAGCAAGGCTAAGCTCCTCAAGCAGTAGCCTAATCCACGCACGCAGCTGCTTTAGCCCAATCCAAATTGCGAATTGCCCAATCCATTTTTTTTATTTGTGAAATGCAAATTGCGAATGAAGGGAAAGAAAAGGGAAGAAACCATAAATTGTTTTCATTTGTTGTTTGTCACTCTCCTCCCTCCGTAACCTAGCGCAGCGCCGTCCCTCTCTCCTCTTGCTCTCGTCTCTGCTTGTTCTCCTTCCTCCTCAGTCATCATCCTCCTCACTCCTTAGTCATCATCTCACTCCCCGTCCTTCTCTCGTCTCGCTCTCCCTGCCTGATCTCATATCCCTCTCTCAATCTTGGTTCACTCCCCGTAACCCTTAGCCGCAACGAAACTTTTTTTCTTCGAAGATGGGATAACTGAGTCTTGTGATAGTGAGTTCGACGACGTTTGAAGATCAGATATGGCGAAAGAGAAGGATTTGAGTTTAGGGTTTCTTCTTTCCGGTAGGGTTTTTTCTTTGTTGCTTTTGGGTTTATGGTTTGAATTTTTGAACATGTTTTAAACATTTTTATGGTTTGAGTTTAGGGTTTTTGGCAGTAGAATTTGACTAACTTGTTTTTTTCCTCTTATTTAGCATTTATAGGTTACTGAATCGGCCATCCTTAGTTGTTGACTATGTTGGAGGCTTGGATTAAGTGAGCGCAAGAACAAACACAACATTTATTTTCACAGGTTAGGGTTTTC
Organism: Calophaca sinica; assembly: GCA_037113605.1. NCBI lineage: Eukaryota > Viridiplantae > Streptophyta > Magnoliopsida > Fabales > Fabaceae > Calophaca > Calophaca sinica. The sequence goes on from CM073737.1 coordinate 18,434,683, forward strand.
TGCTTATTTTTTTGGCCTAGGGTTTCTGCTTGCAAACCATTTTGAATGGTTAGGGTTTCTGGGTTTGTGCTTCTTTTGGTTTAGGGTTTAAAAATTACACAAAGTTAATTTTTTCTAACTACTTTTATGATTTTGTTGTACGCTTAGTGTGGTTGCGGCTTGGAGACTGGATCAAGTAAGGGGCAAGGAAGGAGGAACATGTGAAAAAGCAAGGGGAAAGGAAGGAGGAACCTGTGAGTTAGAGGCTTGGAGGAACCTGTGAGTTAGTAATGTGTATACTTAGATTCAATTGGATGATTGTTATTGTTTCTGTTTTTCTGGATAAATGATCAACCTGGTAATATGTATATTTGTAATTGTATGCTGTGGTAATTTATATTTATATTTAAGACAATACTGTTTCTGATTAATTTGTACAAGGAAAGGAGTTACTGAAACTAAAATATTTAATTTGTATACTGTTTAAATGCTTGTATGCTTGTTTTTCTATTTAATTTGTATACTATTTAAATGCTTGTATCCTTGTTTTAAATGCTTGTATGCTTGTCATTTTTACTGGTATGCTTGTATGCCTGTTTAAATGCTTGTATGCTTGTTTTACTGTTTAATTTGTATACTGATTAAATGCCTGTATACTATTTTAATGCTTGTATGCTTGTCATATTTACTGGTATGCTTGTATGCCTGTCACATGCATGTATGCTTTTTACTTGAGCTTTTTAAATGCTTAAATGCTTATATGCTTATCATATGCTCATATTCTTCCATATGCTTGTATGCTTGTCGTATGCATGTATGCTTAAAAACTTATAAGAAGTTTTAAAACTTATATTTAAGAAAGCTATAGGGAACTTTTAAAACTTATCGGAAACTTGAAGTAAACTTAGAAGTTATTTAAGAAAACATGTAGAAGACTTGATTAACTTTAAGGAAAACGTAAAGTAAGCTTAAAATTTATAATTAGAAACTTACAAGAAGGCCGAATTTGATGTGGTTCTGTAACACCCTGTCTCCCAGAGCGTCACTTTTCTAAATAATGTCTCAAAGGTTGAAAATACCTTTAGTGACAATACTCTGTTTGCATGGTTTTAGAAAATATGGGTCTAATTAATTTCTTTTTTTTCAAACTTCTTTCAAAATCACAATTAGAGTATTGCAGCATTTCTGAAAGGTGATGAATAAATAAGACATCCAATTCAAACCACAATAACCATACAACTAGATTTATTTAATCATTTCACACAAGACAATCTAAGTCTGGAAAACATAGTATACATATTACACCATTGTAATTAATATATTAAACACCCTATAGTTGGTCGGCACACTATAACACTTACTAGACCCTCTAGTAAGTTTACCAAACAGTCACAAAAAGCAGATAGCCAGATAGGACTATCCTTAGGCACACTCGTCAGTAGTCTCAAACACTCTGCAGTCTTCATTACCTGGGTGACATTCATTAATTGGAAGAACCACGAGCAAGGGTCAACTTCTTATAAAAAGATAGATACAAATACAACAACGCATATACAACAGCAAATCATATTATACAGACATAATATAATATGGAACCCACATTCTTCAACACAGATAAATCATCATGTCATTGGCATTAAAGAACAATTCAATAAGGATGCATATAATTTCCTATTGATGCAACTACATGCCAATGCATATCATTCCGGAATATCGCAAAATACCCAACGTAATGGGTTAATCGGCTGGTCCTCCCAAATCGACGCAATGGGTTAATCGACTGGTCCCCCCAAACCGATAATGTCCCCGCATAGAACTGTCCTTGCATAGGACTAACGACGACACAGAACTCCCCTCGTAAGATTATCCGTTTTAGGACTTTAATTCAGGACGAAGTCTCTATGTATGCATGTCAATGCATCCCCACATATCAACTGAATATACCAACTCATATGATATTTCAACATGCAAGATAATTAAACCATCATTTAATTATCCAACACAACACTTAATAGCATATATCTTAAACACAATTAAGCATATATGATCACAGTTCATAACACCATTTTCGCAATTCAACGATCATTACATACAACTCATAAAACATATATATATATCTAGAAATATATTATATCTAGTCATGCATTCACACACAAATATATTATATCTAGAAGAAGCCCTTACCAAGAGCTATCAATTCAAGCTACAACCAAACACATCATGACTATCGTCCGCGCGTACTCGCGACCTCAAAGATCCTAAAACAATAACACTAAGGCTTAGAAACACTTTCTAATTCACCCAAAAACAATTCTTAGGTTATGGTTTGATCTCAAACCCCTAGGTTACTCAACTCAAAATTTCTTTTAATAATACACACACTTAAAACAATAAAACAAAGTTGAAAACAATATTTTTTTTTTATTTAAAAAAACTAAAATTTCATTTCCTTTCAAAACCAAGGTAAATATTAAACTACCAAAATACGTAATTAACAATTAATAACATATTAATCAAGTAAAAGTTTTAAAAATAACATTAAAACACAATATACCCCTCGGTTTTGACAACAAAAACAACACCCTAAAATTTTCTAACTTCCAAATCCTTTCCAACAACAAAACTAACATTAAAAACCAAAGGTTTTAAACACTAATTATTCCAAGATTCCACCTTGTTCAAGAGACATAAGATTTCTTTAAACATTAGGTGTTTCATAGCCTTATTCAACTAAAACAACACTTAAAACAACTTTAACTCAAATCTAATTTTTCCAAAAACTACTAAACTTCAACAACAACTTAAACTATGAAGAAACAAGGTTTAAAGACACAAAAACTTTTTTTTTTAAGCCCATGGTTTCAACACCTAGGTTAGGGAAAAATTTTAAACTTTTTCCTGAATCAAACTCTACCACAAATACACTTCAAATTTTTTCTTAAAACTTAAAGAAATTACACCAACCTTCAAAACCATAAGCCTTTCTCCTATCATAGCTTGATTCAAGCATTAAGGAGTATAAAAATTAAACCTTTTTCTTGATCAAACATAAAACAACAACAACAACAACAAAATCAACAACTAGACAACAAATACATCACTTAAAATCAAGATTCACATGAAGTAATCACGCCCCTTTTTCCCTTGGAGGCTCACGGCCTAGGGTTTCAAGATTAAGGGAAAAAAATTTGTCATTTTACCACATGATCATGGTCAAAACATACATGAAGAAACAAATAAGAAGAAGTCAAAAGATCACACCCAAATCCCTTACATAGGCCACGGTTTTGGCCTCAATTTCAAAGGAAAAGAAGTTGATCTCAAACTCACTCACTTGCTCAAGATGTAGGTACTAGTTAGGAGAAAGAAATGGAAACAAAAGATGGTGGTAAAAGAGGAAGAAGATCACGGCTAAGAGAAGAAAAAGAAGAAGGAATGGAACTTGCCTTTTTTTTTTCTTCCTTACTTCACCAACACTTGCAACTTGAAGAAATGAAATAAAATGAAGTGAGTGTGAGGGAAGGGAGGCTTCCGCTTGATCAAATAAAATGGAGATAATAAAAAAAAAATTGATCAAAATGAATTTACTTGGCTCTCCATAATTTTAGGCTTTTACCATGTGTTTATAACACATTTAGATAAGATATTTTGGGTTTAAACCACATGATCATGACACCTCATAACATTAGCCATGCTTACTCACTAATCCTAGCCTAATCCTAGAGTTTTGGTGTCACAAAATTACGGCGTTGAGTAATCGCGTTACCGATAATTCGATCGCCGATAAATCACATAAATTAATTTACTGAGAAATTAATTCACCGCGTGATAATAATTTATCTATAAATAATAAAAACAATTAAAAACACTCATACATCATCACAACAAGTCACGATTCTATTTTCATCGAAATCAAAGTTCGTTTCAAATTTTATTGCAGATAGAAATTACCCGACGATTCAAAATACGACGAAACTTCATTAGAATTTTTCGACGATTTTTGAACCATGAATTAATATTAAATATTAATTCTCAAATTTAATTCCATCTTGATTTAATTCAATCACTTTCTTAGTCAACACAAATACGCATTACCACATCAAACAATAAACTCACAAAAAGACTTTGTCGATGAATTCACATTATAGGTTCAGCCCCTAATAGTCTTCGTTAGCTGAGAATTTGGTTGATTAATGTGGTTGGTAGTTGTTGACTACGCTTCTTCATTATTTTAGTGATGGAGCAGCCTAGTCAAGGCCTACGTTCTATGTTAACACCGCAAAATCTCATTCCGAAGCTAGCTATTCTGCACCGGTTTTAATAGATGGTTGTTGACCTTAGCCCACTTTTTTTGCAAAGGCAAAAGATAATTTATCAAAAGAGAAGGACAGTGGCTCAAGGCAAGCCAAGTCTAAACAATTACAATGAGTCCACAATCATTTTTGGTATCATGCACCAATGTCAAAACCAAGTTACATTTGATTAACCCTCAGTATCTAAAATTTGTTGCTGCTACAATGTCATGAGCAAACATGGTCCACATAGTCAGATAAGCATTGCCACCAAAAACATATTTAGCAAGTGTATGATCATGGGTCATTCTTTTTCTCTAGCTGTCAAATGCTTGCCAAAGGATATTTGAGCAGCAAATATGCAGCTTCAACCACCAGAATTCAGCAGAAATTGAGCAGCAGAGTTGACAGCAAAAGGACCCCTGCAGTTGTGTAGCTTCTGCAGAATTAATGGTTAAGGTTTCAGGTTAGCACCAAGACAGGCAATTTTGTTTAAGACCCATTGAGAGCTAGGGTACTGGAAACTCTTGATTTTTTGCTTTCAACCAATTCCATGATGATCTTTTGATGTCTTCAACGATTTCCTCCACCACAAGCGGTTTTGATTTGAACACCGCTTTGTTCCGGGCTTTCCAAATTGACCAGATGCACGCAAACCAGATGATCATGAACGTGTGTTTGGTCTCTTTACTACAATGTAATAATCCTTCGAAATGTTCCAAATGTGAGTTGCTGTCAAGATGCAAAACAGTGACAATACCTGTCCACTTAAGTATTTCCATCCACACCTTGTAGGATGAGCATCACCCAAAGAATAGGTGATTCACTGACTCAATCTCTTGGCAGCCAGCAGGACAAAATTGTTGATCAAACCCAATGATCCCTCGCTTAATTAAGTTGTCTTTCGTGGGAACTCTATTTTGGAGTAGTCTCCACATGAAAATAGCCACCTTCAAGGGAATTAGTTTATGCCATGCCTTTTGATGAACTCCACCAACATCTTCATTAATGTTTTTCATTAAAATCGTATAAGCTGTCTTTACAGAATAAACTTCATTCACTTCCTCTTTCCAAATCCACCCATCCGTCTCAGTTTCTTTTATAACAGTATTTTGGACTACCTCTATTAACTGTGCCACTAATTCCTCTTCCCACTGAAATAGATTTCTTCTCCAATTCGATTCCCACTGTCATCCGTTATCCTTTTGTTTCCTAAGATCAGCAACTGTGGCATCCTTGTCATGTGAGAGTGAATATAATCTGCCAAACCGATTCTTTAACGCTCCTCTGTCACACCAAGAGCCCTCCCAAAATCGAGTGTCTAAGCCATTCCCCCTCTTTCCCAAAGTGTTTAAGAACCAATTCCAGTGAAACCCCAAGCCCCCTCATCCCCTGAAATTAAATTTTTTTACCATGAAGAACTTTCTCTTATACTACCAACTAATTCTCTCCCATCCATTCCATACTTATGTGCCAACACTGTATACCACATATATACCTTGTTTTCCTCTTTCATCCTCCAAATCCATTTCCCAAGTATTGCTAAATTGAAAGCCTTCAAATTTTTTCCCAACCCCCCACCTCACAATCCGTATAAACCCTATCCTACTTAATCCAATTTACTCTCCTAGATTTTGGGTCCTCCCCCTCAAAGGAATTGTTTAAAAAGAGATTCAAGGGTAGAGATGATACTTGTGGGAGCCTTGAAGAAGGAGAAGAAGTAAACTGGGAGAGCATAAAGAACAGAATTAAGGAGCACCACACGACCCGCCGTCGAGAGACTTCAACCCTTCCACATAGAGAGCCTATGTTTAATGGTCTCCACAACTGGAACCCAAGTTGATTTCCTTCTTGGGTTGGCATCGATAGGAAGACCCAGGTATTTAAACAAAGTGGGCCCTATTTTGCAATTCAACACATATGCCGCTTCCTCCAACCACCAATGCGGGATGTTTACCCCCATCAGCTGACTTTTATTAAAATTTACTTTAAGTCCATATACCAGTTCAAACAGCTGCAAAATAGCTTTGATTGCCATGATATTTGATCGACATCTCTCTCCCATAATTAGAGTATCGTTAGCATATTGTAAATGAGAGATTTGAAATTCATGTGAACCAAATTTGTATCCCAAGAATTTCTCCTGCTCTATCGGCTTGGTCATCATAACATTTAGTCCTTCTACAGCTATTAGGAATAAGAAAGGAGAGAGAGGGTCTCCTTGTCTTAAACCTCTACTAACTCTGAATTCTTTTGTGGGACTTCCATTGACCAACACAGAAATAGTGGCTGTGGATATGCATTCGTTGATCCATGCTCTCTATTTTTTACAGAATCCCATTTTCTGCATCACAAAGTCTAAGTTTTCCAATCTATGGAGTCAAATGCCTTTTTGAAGTCAACCTTAAACATCACATGCTCTTTCGTCTTCTTTTTGGCATCATCAACCATTTCATTGGCGATTAATATGCCGTCCAGAATCTGTCTGCCTTTTATAAAGGTGGTTTAAGTTTCAGAGATCACTTTGTCAATTACCTTCCTTAACCTATTTGCAAGCAGTTTAGCCAACACTTTGTGCATACATCCGATGAGAGAGATTGTCCTATATTCGCTTATCTTTTGTGGGTTACCCTTTTTTGGTACCAGCACAATAAACGAGCAGTTACTTCCTCTTACCAAACGACCATTAGAGTGGATTCAGAGATAAAAGTCACAAAATTAGCTTTGACTTCTTCCCAAAATTCCTTTAAGAATCCAAAGTTCACGCCATGCAAACCTGGGCTTTTGAAGCTATCACAATCCCACACAGCCTTCCTAATTTCTTCTTCGGAAAAGGTAGTTGTTAGTGCCTCATTATCTTTCACGTCTAGCTTCTTGAATGACATATGTTCAGGGACCGGTCTGACATGTCTTTTGCATTGGAAATGTTCCTCAAAATGCTTGACAATTCCATTCTTCACTTCTTCAACCCCTTCAGCCCTAGTGCCATTTACATCAATGCTTAAGATCTGATTCATTGTCCACCTCTTATTAATGCATCCATGGGAGAATTTAGAGTTATAATCACCCTCACGAGGCCATCTGAATCTCGCCTTCTGCCACAAAATGTTGCAGTGCAACTTTGACAACTTAAATAACTGAGCATGACATTGTCTTCTGGCAGCAACCTCTTCTGCACTTAAAGCCGATGTTTCCCCTTTTATGTCCCACATTTTTAGCTCCTCTTTAGCCACCATTATTCCCTCCCCTAAATTCTGGCAGTGTCTCACATGCCATTCCTTTAGTTTTTGCTTAATTAGCTTCAGCTTCTCTTTCAATACATAAGATCCCCAGCCATACACTTCTAGGGACTTCCATTGTTCCTTAACAAAACTTTGGTAACCCTCCATCTCGCTCCAACACCTTAGCATCCAGAATGATTTGGGACCCCAATTAATGATCTTCTCTCGTAGGAGCAGCGGATAATAGTAAGATGACTCCCTCTCTAGCCCCCACTGAGAGACCGAAGGCCAGGTGTTAAACTAAGCCTCAGAGATGAGAAATTTGTCAAGGCAGCTCATGGCTAGCCCGTCTTTGCGATACCATGTAAATTTCCTACCAATCAGGGGCATATCAATTAACTCTGTTTCTGAAATGAACTCGTCAAAGGAGGACATTTCTTCTCTTACGGAATATGAGCTTGAGCCTTTTCTTTTTGACTCTGAACGAATATCATTAAAGTCTTCCACTAGGTACCACCGCTCACTACTTCTAGCTGACACCCATGCTGAGAGGTCCCTTCATAGTTTTTTCTTTTTAGATAACTCACATGATGCGTAAATGTTCACCACAATAATCGAAATCCTAGACTGGCCCCACAACCCTTCTACATCGACAAATTGATTACCTTGAGTAATGTTCTGTAGTTCAAAACTGCTCTTGCCCCAAATTGTAAGTATACCTCCCGAATAGCCTTCAGCCGGTTTGAATGCAAAGCCAATATCTGAGTGACCCCATAGCACCGAGCACATTTTGGATTCCACACTTTCCATTTTTGTTTCTTGGATACACAAAATGTTTGGTTTGTGATGAAGAACCAGCTTTTGAATTGAATGTCTTTCTTCTTTACTCTCCCCCCAATCCTCTGATATTATAAGATAAGATCTTCATTGTTAGTAGTATTTCCCCAGTTCCCTTAGTTGTCATACCCGGACCTCAGCCCACTAAACAGGCAACAACTGCAACTGAGGCTACTGCTAGGGCCAAACCTCCTCTTTTAAATAAGAGGAAAGAAAATGCAAGTGGCCCTAAGAGAACTTCTCCTGCCTGGGACCACTTTAATATAATACCTGATGAAAAGGAACCAATGGCAACGTGCAAACATTGCCACAAGAAAATACTTATGTGACACTATGCAGCATGACACATCAAACATGCTTGCTCACTAGAAAGTGTGTACCAAATACCCCTATGTTGTAGTCAATGACACTAATCAAACAACTCTAACATTTACTGGTACAGAGGGCATTGGTTTAGTTGCTGCAAGCACAAGATTCAACCTTGAAGCTTGTAAAAAGGTGGTGGCCATTTTTGTTATTATGGATGAACAACCCTTTAGGGTAGTAGAGGGTCAGGGATTTAAGTATCTAATTAGACAGTTGCAGCCCCGATTTACCGTCCCATCAAGGCGTACTGTTGCTAGACATTGTTTTCAGTATTATCTTGATGAAAAATTGAAGTTAAATGCCCTTTTTAAATCAGATTCCACTAGGGTAGCACTCACTACGAACTGTTAGACCTCTATTCAGAACCTCAACTTTTTGACCCTTACTGCCCACTTCATAGACAATGAGTGAATTTATCAAAAGCAAATAATAAGCTTTTGTGTAGTTCTAAACCATAGAGGTGACACAGTAGGTATGAAAGGTGAAGAGGTTATAAGGGATTGGGGAATTATGAGTGTTTCTACGATTACTATTGATAATGCATCATCCAATGATGTGGCATTGCATACTTGAAGAGGAAATTAAAGAATATGAGTGGGCTAATGGTAGGTGGGGGTTTCTTTCACATGAGGTGTTGTTCCCATGTTCTGAATTTGGTGGTGAATGATGGTTTGAAAGACATGCACAACTCTATTTCCATCATTAGAAGTACTGTTAAGTTTGTTAGGTCTTCACCCTATAGGGCTGCCAAGTTTAAAGAGTGCATAGAATTCTCAAGAATTTCATGTAAAAAACTAGTGTGTCTTGATGTTTCCACTAGGTGGAACTCAACATATTTGATGCTAGAAGTAGCAGAGAAATATCACGCTGCCTTTGAGAAGCTTAAGCATGAAGACACAAGCTATGTGGACTTCTTTGGGACTGCTGGTCCTCCTAGTGTAGATGATTGGGAGAATGTACGTGTGTTTGTGAAATTTCTGAAAATATTCTATGAGGCAACTATGATTGTTTCAGCCTCACAAGAAGTTAGTTTACATACTGCCTTTCGACAACTATCTTCCATCTATTGTGAGATAAATCAGTCTGCATTGAATCTTAATACTATTCTGGCCACTATGGGCTTCGAAATGAAGAAAAAGTATGAGAAGTATTGGGGGAAAATTGAAAACATAAACCAATTTGTTTACTTTGGTACAATTTTTGAGCAAATGTATGGTCAATCATCTACCTTTATAAGTTAACTATCCACTTCTTTGAAAAATAATCTTTTTACAATGTACAATTGGTATAAGCAAAAATATGATCAACAAAACACATCTGGACAGCCCCCAGCTGGTCCATCTGTAGGTGTTTCACATAATGAAACACCTGTTGTTGCTGAAATTTCATCTTCTTAGGCGAGGGATAATGCTTTCAGGTAGCATTTGATGGAAAAAGATTCAATTGATAAGCTAAATGAGTTTGACAGGTTTCTGACTGAAACTAATATAAGTGGGGATGCTAAATTTGATATTCTTATTTGATGGAAGCAAAATTCATCAAGGTACTCTATATTATCTACTATAGTCAGGGATCTTATGGCCACACCAGTTTCTACAGTGGCTTTTGAGAGTGCATTCAGTGCAGGGGGAGGGTTATAGACACATATAGAAGCTCCCTAAACCCTGAAATAGCAGAAGCTTTGATTTGTGTTCAGAACTAGTTGAGACATTCCTTTACTCAATTCAAAGATCTCAATCTTGATGAAGAGTATAGGGTGGTTGAGGATGTTGTAACAGGTACCTTTTTCAAGCATTTTTTGGTCTTTGAAAATACTTGAATGGTAGTTGTCTTTGTATATAAGTTAATTAAATTTTTTTTTGGTGAACGTATCATAGAATTTCAAGGAGGGGCTGATGGAGCAACAATAGGAGCTGGTCCATCATCTCAGTTTTCTGTTTAAATGGTCTTTTCAGTTTAACCTTTGTACATCATTCTCAATTTTATATGTTTGTGATCTATTTAACTTTGTATTAATTGAATATTTTGTGATCTGTTTACAGTTCAAATACTTTTTGCTTATTTTGGATGACATACCATTACCAACGTTTTGGGAGAGGCATATTATTGTTGACCAGACAGCTATGAATGAATGCTGGTTGAATTTTGTTTGGCATACAAATTTTTGTGACATAGGTATCAAATTTGTTTGTATATTATCATCACCTTTTACTCATATTTGCATTGTTTTAACATTTTACCCATATTTGTAGAAGACCAGTATTCTGTTTGAAGACAAATCAAGGTGCTTAAAGACAAGTGGGAACACAACTTCATAGTTATTTTTGTATTTATTTTTAATTTGTAATCCTATTTGTAATTTGTTATGGAAAAAATAATTGATATTTGCTAGATTCTTTTGTAGGCAATTCAAGTTGTAACTATTGGAGAAGATTCTGTCTGCGCAGCACCCCCGGTTTGTGTTGGTAATTCTTAGCTTGATATTAAGGCCTGAATGGATTCTGCTATTAATTCTTAGCTTGATATTAAGGCCTGGATGGATTCTGCTATTAATTCTTAGCCTGATATTATAAGGCCTGGATGGATTCTGTTTGTGTTTTATATTGGCTCCAACAATTGTTTGTGTTGGTAATTCTTAGCCTGTGTGTTGATATTTTACAGTTATGTTGGTATGTCAAATGAAGATACAATTTATGTCATTTGAATTTAAAATTTGTATCAACCTAGTTTTTATTTATATAGCTGTGAAAAATTAGGTAGTGTGATCAGGAAGTATTTGAAGTACAAACCTTAATATTACATATGATTAGGAAGTATTTATTATAAAAAATTATGTATTTGAAGTTATTTTAAGGGGGCGTTTGTTACAGCTTTTTTTAGAATAAAATCACTTTTTTTATGTTAAAAATCATTTTTTTAATTTTAATTGTGTTTGTTTCAGATTTTTTAGAAAATGATTTTTTAAAAAAAATGATTTTTAGGTTAAAAATGAAAAGCTGAAAAAAGTAGCTTCTCATTCATAAGAGTTAAAAAAATGATTTTTATAATCCTAAACAAACACAAATTAGCTTCAGATTTTTTTAAAATCTATAAAAAATAATCTCTAGATTATTTTAAAACATAATCACTTTTTTTTTAAGCCGTAACAAACGGGCCCTAACTTGGGCCTGCGGTCAATAGCAATTAAATTTGTTAGAAGATATGTAAATATATTCTGTATCTAGTCATAATGTTAGTGATCTTGTGTATAATTAGCATAATATTAGTGATCGTGTGTATAATTTGTTTCCTTGTTTCCTTAATTATAGCCTAGGATTTGTTTCCTTGTTTCCTGAATTATAGCCTAGGATTTGTTTCCTTGTAATGGTTGTGTATAACCATAATTATGCTAATGAAATCAGCACAAAATTATATTCTTTCATGGTATCATGAGTCTAGGGCACGATCCTCTCCTTGCTTCCGCCGCGCCCTAGCTTTCTTCTTCCCCTTCTAGCCGCCATCTCCCTCTTCACGTCAGCCACCATGACTGACTCCAACAAATTCCACCCGGCTCTTGCTGTCTCCAACATCAAGAACCATATCTCCATCACCCTGGAGATGGAAAACGTCCAATATGTGACGTGGGCGAAATTGTTCAAGATTCACGCACGTTCTCACAAGGTTCTCCACCACATCGTCCCACCGGAGAAAGGTAAGGGGAAGGAGCCTAAAACCGATGAAGAAAAGGAACTGTGGTCGACCCTTGATGCTGCGGTCCTTCAATGGATTTATGCAACAATCTCAGATGACCTGTTGCATACTATTCTTGAACCCAACGCAACGACAATAGAGGCAAGGAATAGGTTGCATGATATATTCCAAGACAATAAGAATTCTCGCGCTGTGACTCTTGAGCAAGAATTCTCCCATACAAACATGGAGGATTTCCCGAATGCCTCTGCGTAGTGTCAACGGCTCAAGGAATTATCGGATCATCTTAAGAACGTAGGCGCACCAGTCTCAAACAACCGTCTTGTTCTTCAAATGGTGGCCGGCCTCACCGAGGCTTACAATGGGGTTGCCACGCTCATTCGCCAAAGCGATCCTCTTCCACCATTCTATCAAGCCCGCTCTATGCTCACTTTAGAGGAAGCCGGTCTCGTGAAGAAGGTCGCAACCGTAGTGGGTGCCGCCATGGTGGCTCGCGAAAATGATGACTCTCCCTCCCTCTCAAAGAATTACCATCAAAATCGCAATAATCATGTGGTAAAAAGGGTCAAAACCGCAACAATGGTGGCAAAAACCACGATGGCAATCGCGGTGGCGGCAAGAGCGGCGGTGGTGGTGGCTGTGGTGGCGGCTGCAACGGTGGCTGGTAGCAGTAGTCCGGCCAGCATCAACCGGGCCCCCCAACAGTGGCTTGCTGGATAGTGACAGTGGCCATGGATGCCTTGGGCTCTTCCACCTGCCCATACCCCTCATCACCTTGGGCCAGACCTAGTTTTCAGCAAGCCCAACAGCGCCAGCCAGGCATTCTTGGGCCAAAACCGCCACAGGCCTACACGGCAGCAGCAACTCCACCCACTCGACAGACATCAAGGCAGCGATGCACACTCTTAGGCTTAATCCTTCGGATGCAAATTGGTACATGGACACCAGTGCCACCTCCCACATGACATCTGAGCAAGGTAATCTTTCGCCTTATTTCAATTTGAGCAATAATCGTGGTATAATTGTCGGTAATGGTCATTCAATTCCAATTCGTGGTTATGGTCACACAAATTTGTCTCCCCCGAATCCTCCCTTAGCCTTGAAAAATGTCTTTCATGCCCCTCAACTTATTAAAAACATAGTGTCGGTTCGAAAGTTTACAACTGATAACTCGGTTTCTGTTGAATTTGACCCTTTTGGTTTTTCTGTGAAGGATTTTCAGACAGGGATGCGTCTAATGAGACGTGATAGTCGGGGCGACCTTTATCCCATCACCACCACCATCACCACCAAACAAGCCACTTCACCATCTACCTTTGCAGCTTTAGCACCATCGTTATGGCATGCTTGTTTGTCTCTTAGAAAACATGTTAAGTTGCCATTTGTTTCTTCTAATTCTTGCACTGTTATTCCTTTTGATATTATCCATAGTGATATTTGGACATCTCCCGTTTTGAGCTCTTCGGGCCATCGATATTATGTTTTGTTGTTGGATGATTACTCTAATTTTTTGTGGACATTTCCATTGTCTAAGAAGTCTCAAGTTTTTTCCACATTTTTATCTTTTAGTGCTTTCATCCGCACTCAATTTGAACGGGAAGTAAAGAACATTCAATGTGATAATGGTAGGGAATTTGATAATGGACCTTTTTGGGAATTTTGTAAAACAAATGGATTAGCTTTCCGCCTCTCTTGTCCACATACATCATCACAAAATGGGAAAGCCGAGAGAAAAATCCGTACCATTAACAATATTATTCGTACTATACTAGCCCATGCATCTTTACCACCTTTATTTTGGCATCATGCTTTGCAAGTGGCAACATATCTTCTCAACATTCTTCCAAGTGAACACTTAGCCTATCAATCGCCTCTGAAGGTTCTTTATCAAAGGGACCCTTCCTACTCTCATCTTCGGGTTTTTGGGTGTTTATGCTATCCACTATTCCCTCTACTATCATAAACAAACTTCCAGCTCGTTCGACCACATGTGTCTTTGTGGGCTATCCATCTAATCATCATGGTTACAAATGCTATGATTTGTCCACTCGTAAAATCATACTAAGTCGCCATGTCATTTTTGATGAAACCCAATTCCCATTTGCTAAGTTGCACAATCCACAACCTCACACTTATGGTTTTATGGACGATGGACCCTCCACTTATGTGGTCCACCATTTGACCCCTCCGCCAAGCCTAAACCAATAGGCCCAGCCAATCTTGCCCAACCCACAACCTGCCATTCCGCCTACACCTCCAACAAACCCACCCGCACCTAGCCCACCATCCCCACAACCGACACCCTCGGCCGGCCCAGCTCCTCCACCGTCACCTCCATATCAGCCCACTCCTCTTTCGGCTCCCAGACCCGTGACACGTAGTCAGCATGGGATTTTTAAACCCAAACAATAATTAAATCTTAACACTAATGTCAATAAATCCCCCAGCCACGTAACCCCGTGTCTGCCCTTCGTGACCCGAATTGGAAAATGGCTATGGATAATGAATTTAATGCTCTTATTAAAAATAAGACGTAGGAGTTAGTGCCCCGTCCACCTGATGATAATGTGATTCAGTCTATGTGGATTTTTACTCATAAAGAAAAATCCGATGGTGTTTTTGAGAGGCATAAGGCCCGTCTTGTAGGTGATGACAAAACTCAACAGGTTGGCGTGGATTGTGGTGAGACTTTTAGCCCGGTAGTCAAACCGGCAACTATTCGCAATGTACTCAGTTTAGCTCTCTCTAAAGCATGGCCCATTCACCAGCTTGATGTGAAGAATGCTTTCTTGCATGGAGAACTCAAAGAGACTATGTACATGCATCAACCCATGGATTTTAGGGACCTAGATTGTCCTAATCATGTATGCTTGTTGAAGAAATCTCTTTATGGGCTCAAACAGGCCCCTCGGGCTTGGTACAAGAGATTTACTGATTATGTTTCTACTATTGGGTTTTCTCACAGTACTTCTGATCATTCTCTCTTCTTTACCGGCAAGGTACAGCTATGGCTTACATTCTTTTGTATGTGGATGATATTATATTGACATCTTCCTCTGATGTTATTCGCAAGTCTATCATATCCCTTTTTAGCTCGAAATTTGCTATGAAGGACCTGGGGTCATTGAGTTATTTCTTGGGTATAGCTGTAACTCATCATGCAGGTGGTCTATTCTTATCTCAGCGGAAGTATGCAGCAGAGATCATTGAATGGGCCGGCATGTCATCTTGTAAGCCATCTCCTACTCCGGTTGACACTAAACCCGAAGCTCAGTGCTAATTCCAGCACACCATATGCAGATCCATCTCATTATCAAAGCCTTGTAGGGACTCTTCATTATCTCACTTTCACAAGACCCGATATTGCTTATGTTGTGCAACAGGTGTGTTTATTCATGCATGACCCGAGGGAAGAACACATGCACGCTCTCAAGCGCATTGTGCGCTACATTCAGGGTACTCTTGATCATGGCTTGCATCTCTATCCATCTTCCATATCCACTCTCCTTTCTTATACAGATGCTGATTGGGGTGGGTGTCCGGATACCCGACACTCTACATCTGGTTATTGTGTGTTTCTTGGTGATAATTTAATTTCTTGGTCCGCCAAATGACAAGCTACGTTGTCACGATCTAGTGCGGAGGCAGAATACCGAAGCGTTGCCAAACGTGGTTTCTGAGTCTTGTTGGTTACGAAACCTCCTTCTGGAGCTTCATTGTCCTATTCGGAAAGTTACCTTGGTGTATTGTGATAATGTTAGTGCGATATATCTCTCTGGGAATCATGTTCAACATCAGCGCACTAAACATATCGAGATGGATATTCACTTTGTTCGCGAAAAAGTTGCTCGTGGGCAAGTTCGAGTCTTACATGTCCCGTCACGTTATCAGATTGCATATATTTTTACAAAAGGCCTTCCCTTGGTTCTATTTGAGGATTTTCGGGACAGTCTCAACGTACGACAACCTCCCGCTTCGACTGCGGGGGTGTGTTATAATATATGTAAATATATTCTGTATCTAGTCATAATGCTAGTGATCTTGTATATAATTAGCATAATGTTAGTGATCGTGTGTATATTTTGTTTCCTTGTTTCCTTAATTACAGCCTAGGATTTGTTTCCTTCACTACAAGAAAAGAGTGTATTACCGACGAAAATTTACCAACGGCCCCGACTCCATCGGTAAAATTTTAATTACCGACAACAAAACCGTCGGTAAGGCATCGGAAAGAATCTGAACGCGAATTTTTTTTTTTGCTAGTTTTTCGACTGCTAAGCCATCGGTAATTACAGACGGCTTCAAGACCGTCTGTAATTACAGAAGGCTTAGCCGTTGATAAATAAAAAATATGAACGTTGAACTAAGGGATTTTATTTTTTTTATATTACCGACGGCTTAGCTGTCGGTATAGTCGTAATTTGGAATTTGAAATTTTTAATTACCGACGGCTCTTTAGGTTGGGTGGTAAGATTTTTTGTTGTCCTGCATTGATTTATGTGGACGGTGGTTTATTTACGATGACCTTACCGACGGCTAAGCCGTCGGTAATCTTCACACAGATTTTAATTTTTATTCCCTCTCCTCCTCATTCTCAAAACCCTTCCCACTCTCTCCTTCCGCTCTACACCAGAGTCGAATCTCTCCACTGGCCGCTCTCCACAGACGCCGCTCACCAGACGCCGTTCACCACCAGGAGCCGCTCTCCACAGACGCCGCTCACCAGACGCCGTTCACCACTAGGAGCCGCTCTCCACAGACGCCGTGCACCTGACGCTGCTCTCCACAGACGGTGATGTTAGTGTCCTTACGGCTCAGCTCAACCATTTCTTCTTCCACAGACTGACTCTTTCTCACTCACTCACCTCTGGTACTCTTTCTCTTCAACTCCTCCATTGTTTACCAGCAGCAGAAGTTTTCTAATGACTTCTTATTGGGCGTTAGATTGGGTGTTAAGTCTATCTTTGTCACATCTTTTCCTAAAATTATCAAAATCTGCTTGTAAGCGGATATATTTCTCCTTAGAAGCAACTTTTTCTGTCGATAAAGTTGATACTTTCTGAATCAATTTATTCTTTTCATTTGCGATTGAGTGTATTCTCTCTTCAATCTGTGATGCCACTTTTTCATTGCCATTAAGAAAGGCTTCCTTGTATGCTTCAATAAGGACCACTAAGCTGGGTTAAGGTTTTTGATCTTCATCATCATTTTTCAAGCTTGTATCATTCTGAGTCTCCTCTGTTTCATCATTTGCCTATGGGATACAAGACAGGGAGAAGATTTAGTTGGGGATATAATTAAGAAAAGGAACAACTACTGAAACAAAAATAACTAATTGCAGATTAAAATAAAACAAATTTCATGAAAATTAGTAATTTAAACACATGCAAAGTTAGTGAGGAAGAATGGGAGGTACAAAGTAAAATTAAATGGATAAAAGCAAATGTAACTGTACATTTCAAGCTTATTTAAGAGAAATGTTAGCATTTCTTAACACACTCTTTATGAACAGTCTCGTAATTTGATCACTTTCTTAAAAAATGTGTTGATCTTTTAAAAAATGGACCAAACAAAAAGTGTGTTGAAGGGTGTGAATGTTATTTTTTTTTAAGAAGGTTTTTTTTCCTCCTGATTCTTGTTATTCACTTTGTGGCTGCCTGTTAGGGATTCTTGAAGATGAGTCATCCCAAGTATTAAGGAGAGCAGCGAAGAACCACCACTAAGTCAACTGTATTCTGACGAGTTTCATCAAGGTAAATGGAAAAACTCTCTTTAACGGGTGATTGAACAATTAAAAAATATGATTTAGTTGTATGTTTCATGTATTGTGTGAAGGCTGTTACCACTTCTAGGTGCCTTACCCTCATAATTTTGTTAACACCTATCGATTCTAGAGTAGCAAATAGCGAATATATCAGGTATGATAATGAGCTTAAAGTGAAAGGATGGTTTTTGAATTGGGAGCTTGCTTTGTGTATGTGAAAATCTATTTTCCCACTATGTTATGCACATATAGCAAGTAGATGCTGCGAGAAAAAGTGAGCCCACTATGTTATGAACATGATTGGATGTTGTTGAATGTTATGTGTAGCTTAGATGCATGATTGGTTTGTTGGGATTGTTTTTTGTTATTTGATTATAAATCACATGCTTTAATTTGGGAAAAATAAAAAATGAATTGAGAAAGTGGCTTATTGTTTATTGTGCTTTAATTTTTATATTATTTGATTTAATGCAATATAGTGTTGAGTTACCTCCCTTGGAAGATGAGTACAAGGAGAGGTCTGCTGGTTTTATATTTAATTTGAATTGATGTAGTATAATGTTGAGTTATCTCTATTGGAACAGTATAAGCAGAGTTTTTTGGTTGCCTTCCTGAAAGTGACTCATTTCAGAAATCGATGGTTACCCTCCAGATCGGAGTTGGGTATTGGAACAGTATGTTAGGAGTTAATGATGGAAGGTGTAAATTCTTCAATAGTGGCCTCTATAGGATTTCTTATAATTTGGATATGTTATTTGGGGATCAATCTATTAGGAATAGGACTACAT
Organism: Calophaca sinica; assembly: GCA_037113605.1. Classification (NCBI taxonomy): domain Eukaryota; kingdom Viridiplantae; phylum Streptophyta; class Magnoliopsida; order Fabales; family Fabaceae; genus Calophaca; species Calophaca sinica. Next base: position 18,453,620 of record CM073737.1, read on the forward strand.
AGTTATGGTTCAATTACATCTAATTGAATTAAAATGAGTAAAGAACCCGAGATATAAAAATATGGAAAACATATATATACTTTCCATAAATTAAACTTGCCAAAAATCGTCGAGAACCCTTTAAATCAAGTAATGGAATGATTCAAGGGGTTCTCACAAACAACAAACATATTCGATTACAATTCTCAATTTTTTAAAAGTGAATCTAACGTAAAAATCTCTTTTTCATTGTACAAAGGGTTTTTTATCCTGGTAAAGGAGGGGTGAAACCAAGCTTTGGAAAAGGGGTTGAAGAGTTTATACTGAAAGCTAGAGTACAACCTGAAGTTGCAAGTAATTGTGGAATCAGATGTCCTTGTGACATTTGCAAGTTTAAGAGCATATTGTCTGAAAGAGAAGTCAAGGTCCATCTGTATCGTGTTGGGTTCCAACCAAATTATTGGTATTGGACTGAGCACGGTGAAGGAGCGCCATGTGTTCACCCAGTAGATGTGCCTAGTAGTAGTGGACAAATGGATAATGATGATCCGTTCACGCTAATGCAATAAATGGTCGACGATGCATTTAGGCCTATGTATGACTTCCAAAGTATGGGCGATGTGGGTAATGAGGAAGACGAGGAAGATATTCATGAAGCCGAGGAAGATATTCATGAGGAGCCCCCAAATGCTGACGCTCAAGACTTTTATGATTTGCTAACTGCTGCAAACGAGCTCATATATGAGGGTGCTTCTGAGTCAAAGCTTTCAATATGCGTGAAATTGTTGGCATGCAAGACAAATTGGAACATTACTCAAAAGTGTCTTGATTTCATTGCAAGTATATTGGGAGACGTGTGTCCTTCAAAGGAGAAATTGCCAAAAAAAATTTACCAAGCAAAAAGATTGGTGTCCATGCTAGGTTTGGAATCTCAAAAAATTGATTGTTGTGTTAATGGGTGTATGTTGTACTACAAGGATGATAGTGCAGAACGACAATGTAAGTTTTGTCAAGAACCACGGTATGTTTCCCGTAAGACTGGGATGGGTAAGTACAACGATGTTCCAGCAAAGAGGATGTTCTATTTGCCAATCACTCCTAGGTTGAAAAGACTGTATGTATCAACAAAGACTGCAGCTGAAATGAGATGGCATTCTCACAATAGATCTGGGTTAGACATTTTACGTCATCCATCTGATGGTGAAGCTTGGAAGCATTTTGATGCGGTGTATCCAGACTTTGCAAACGAACCAAGAAATGTAAGGCTCGGTTTATGTTTCGATGGGTTCACACCTTATATTCAGGCATCTACAACCCCATATTCATGTTGGCCGGTTGTTGTGACCCCATATAATCTCCCCCCTGAAATGTGTATGACAAAACCATTTATGTTTTTGACTTGCCTCGTACCCGAACCATCTAATCCGAAAGAAAAAATAGATGTGTTCGTACAACCTTTAATAGATGAGCTACAACAGTTATGGAGTGAGGGTGTTTTGACTTATGATATCTCTAAAAAGCAAAACATTCAAATGAGAGCATCCTTGATGTGGACAATTAATGATTTTCCCGCATATGGTATGTTGTCTGGGTGGGGTACACAAGGTAAATTGGCATGTCCCATATGTATGGACGATACAAAGTCGTTTAGACTAAAATATGGGGGGTAAAACTCTTAGTTCAATTGCCACCATCGATTTTTACCGCGTGAACACAAATTCAGAAGAAGTAAAAAGAGGTTTACAAAAAACAGGGTTGAGAAACATGGGCCTCCTGTAATACTGATGGGTGATATCATATGGATTTGGGTCAGTGGGGTTCCAAGTGTAGTAGAAGATGGAAAAGTTAAAAAGTTACCTGAGTATGGACGTAGTCACAATTGGATAAAACGAAGCATATTCTGGGATCTTCCATACTGGAAAGACAATTTATTAAGGCACAATTTAGATGTGATGCACATAGAGAAAAATGTATTTGATAATGTATTTATAACAATCATGAATGTTAAGGGCAGAACAAAGGACAATGAAAAAGCAAGAATGGACTTGGCCCTCATATGCCAACGTAGTGACTTGGTGTTGATTCCAAAAGCCAATGGAAAAATGACAAAACCAAAGGCAAATTATTGTTTTTCTTCAGATGAGGCAAAAAATGTGATGAAGTGGATGAAAGAGATTAAGATGCCAGATGGGTATGCTTTAAATTTGGCAAGATGTGCAGATATTAATAGAGGGAAAATGTACGGGATGAAGAGTCATAACTGTCACGTATTTATGGAGTGTTTGCTCCCATTTGCATTTAGTTCATTGCCTGACCTTGTGTGGAGACCACTTACAGAGTTAAGTCAATTCTTTAAGGGCTTGTGCTGTAATAATTTGAGCCAGAATGATTTGATCAAATTGAATGAAAACATTCCATTAATCTTATGCAAACTTGAAAGAATCTTCCCACCAGGATTCTTTGATTCAATGGAGCATCTTCCAATTCACCTCCCACACGAGGCAACACTTGGTGGTCCAGTTCAATATCGATGGATGTATCCATTTGAAAGGTATTCGTTGATATCTGCAATTATCTCCCTCTATATTGTCATATCTTTATTATAAGCCATTTTATTCTCATTTATTTGTAGAATGATGGGTAATTTTAAGCAGTCAGTGAAAAACAAGGCTAGAGCAGAAGGTTCAATATGTATGTCCTACTTACAACGGGAGACAACATATTTTTGTTCACATTATTTCAAAGCGATTGACTTGTATGCCAAAAGTCAACGTAATGAAGCTGCAAGATTGAATAACGATGTCACATCAACATTGTCAATTAGCAATGGACTAGGACGTCCTAGTGGGCAATCCAAAGCTCACTGGTTGAGTGATGCTGAATGAAGGTCTGCACATGTACACATCCTCATCAATTGCATCGAGGTTAAGCCATATATTGAGTAAGTAATACACCATTAAACCCACACTCAATGTATTTACTAGTATATACTTACAACAACTCTGTCTTTCTTGGCAGTTACTTTTTGCAATATAACTCCATCGATGAAGCAGATCCTTCAGCTCAAACTCGTATTTATACTGAATTCCTAGAATGGTTTCGGTTTTATGTAAGTATCTGACCAAAAGCCTATTGCAAATAAATTGTCTTCTTATCCTCATTGTGAATGTCTTGTTTGTATAGGTTACTAATGAATCAAATGGCATGACTGACATAAACTTGATATCATTAGCTTGGGGTCCAGAGTCAAAGGCCATAAGTTGGCACAAATACTTCATTAATGAGTACAAATACCACACACAAGCATGGGCTCAGGGTAAAAAGACCATAAACAGTGGGGTTTATGTCTAAGGGGTTACAGAAGGAAGAGAAGATGATTTCTATTTTGTCATACAACATATCTACGAGTTAACGTATCACAAGTTGCCTCACAGGGTTGCCTTGTTTTATTGTCAATGGTTTGATCCAAGACGGAATAGAGGAACCAAAGTTCATCCGCAATATGGCATTGTAGATATCAAGATGAACAAGCATTATGATCGTTACGATCCATTCATAATTGCACAAAAGGCTAGACAAATGTATTATGTACCTTACCCAGATATAAGGACAGACAAACGTGGTTGGTGTGCAGTGATAAAAACAAAGCCCAGAGGCCGTGTAGAGGTGAATGAAATTGACGATGACATTCCCTGTCAAGATGAAGAGATGACACGCATAGAGCAGATAACTGAAATTGAAGAAATGGATTGCTTGCGTGATCAAACACATAGTGATGAAGAGGTCGATGTTACGTCAATTCCAAACATTGATATTGGTAATGAAGTTGACATGGATGTCGACGATGATGATAATTGTGAGTCTGAGCTTGACTCTAATGAGGGAGATGCTGATATGGCTGTGGATGATGAAGATGAAGACATTGACTGAAGTTATTGTACTTGTTTATTTTAAAAGTTAGTGAAGTCATTGTACTTGTTTATTTAAATAGTTAGTGAGGTCATTGTGCTTGTTTATTTAATTATTGCACATGTTGACTGACAATATGTGTGAACATATATGTGAATGCTTTTTTTTTTGACAAATGCCTCCTAAAGAGAAATAGCATCGTAGGTCTAAGCTGCCTACGAAGAAGGCTAAGACGATTTTGCCACAACAATTGGCAAATCGATTGACACAGTCACCACTGGAGGACGACGCTAGCACACCACTCTGTGAGGCTAGTCGGAACCTCTGCTCGTGATCTTTGAAGTGATACCACCTCCCCTGTCTCCTATAATGATGATCCCAAATCCGGGATTCGTACCTCCTCCTGTACAGTTATGTATTTAACTAGTTGTTGGATTTTTTTTAATTGCTTTCCCTTTGTTGTAACAAATTGATTTTTATTGTATGAGCACATTTCCCCTTCACCGCAGGCGACATCCATTTTTGAGCAGCACACTCCTCCGAGTCAGGATGATGCAGGTGCAGGACCTTCGCACACTGCACGTAGTGGTCCGACAGTGCATGGGTCATGATATTCCCATCCGGCCGGGACTGAGGTGACACCTAATGGAAAACCCATCATTAGGGTTCATGGAAAATCGTACGTCACTTTATAGCCTAATATTTGGATTTGAAACTTGTTGTGTATACCTAAAAATATGCAATCTGGTTTGAAAAGTACTCTATGCTCTTAACCATTGCCGGTTGGAACATTGTTTCTGAAGTATTCCAAGTCTGTAGTATCTCATTTTTCCTTTCTCTGAGAGCATGCATCCTTTCTCTGCTTCAGTTCTCAGCTCCTCATTAACAATTTAGATCTGGTTTGTTTCAAATTTGTTTGCCTACTTGCCTTTTGCTTTTTACTTGAAATTCAAAGGGATGGTTTTTATTTGTTGTTTCTGCCATTTGATTTCTATGGAGATTATAAGTATTCATTGGGCAAACATATTGTTTCACTGATTGCCATTTTTCTGTTGCTTTAGAAGTGTGTTACATGGTTTTTTTTTTGTTTATCCTTTTCCTATGATTGCAAAATTGAGATATTAATTAAATAATGTCTGGTCATATTGGAGAACCAGAGCCAACTTTGATTTGTTTTTCTTGTTGAAGAAATTTTAAATCCATGTTAAAAACCATGAAAAATAACTATTGGAATGTGGTGTTTTATTGCATCTTTAACTTATAGCACTAATTTGCTCATGTTTAATTTACAACACTAATCCCACCTTTGAGGGTGTTGTAAATTGATTTTGCTCTCTTAGTTTTATGTTTTGATGCAGTACCTATTGGCCTTCCCCCATTATTTTGATTTTAATGAATATGCTTGTACATGATTCAAATAAACAAACTTAAACATGTATTGAAATGGTGAACTCATGATAGAAAGATCTCTTTGAAGCTATAGTTTTCAAATACAGGGCTTTCTAGTTGATACAATGTCTGATACATGAGTGATGTTAATTGAAATTGAAATTGAAATTTCACACATACACTGTCCCTGAACCTAAGATAGGAAAAAAATTGTTTACTTAGATTTTCAAGAACATTCCCACTATTTGTATTTCAAGCATTCATTATTACCCAGTTCAAGCATTCAAGCATTGATTTTTGGTTTTATATCTTATTTCGCAAGGGTTAAAGAAAACAAAGGTAGTTTGAGAATGCATCTTTAGTTAATGCTGATATTATGTTTATAACTTATTTATAGGTTCATTCCGGGTAAAATAGCCTCTAAGGCCATCACCGTGGTCATTTAATCACAGTTCCAGGAACCATATCATACTTGGGGAGAGATTCCAGGAGAGACGGTGGAGAAATGGTTTGAGAAATTTGAAGTAAGATAATGTTACTTTTCTTATTTAAGGGTTTTCTTTATTGTGTTGATATTAATAATGAATATTGATCTTATTTGTAATATAATATTGCAGGAGCATGTTTCGTGGGATCGTAAAGACCATTATCTGGTTGAGAAGCTCTTCAACACCAAAGGCTCAAAGCGTCTTTCTGAGATGCTTATGGAGGTGAGGAAGAATGGTAAACGCCCAACCTGGATAGGCGAGGGGGCTTATGCAGAACTTATTGCCAAGTGGAAGGCTTCAGGCTATAAGGAGAAATGCACCAAGGCCAAGCAGAACCGCGCTTCTTCTAAGGGTGGTTCTATGCATACTGGTGGATCTATATCCATTACTGAGCATGCCTTACGCCTGGTATGTTTTTTAAACATTTTATTGCTTAAAATTCATCACATAAATTTGTTGTTATATATATGTTCCTAACATTTTTAATTATGTTTCAGTCTGATGAGTTGGGTAGAGAGCCCACGGTGGATGAGATCTTCTTGAAGACTCACACAAAAAAGAAGGACAAGTCTTGGGTGGACAACAGATCCAGGGAGACATATGTAAGTCAGATCATTGCATTTTTTATTTAATTAATTTTATTTTGTTTCATAAACAATATTATAACCAATCTTTACTCTGTTTTGTTTTGAGCAGGAAGCCTATCAAGAGAAAGTGCAGCAGACTGCCTCTCAGGCCTCTGATGGAGGGGAGGCAACTGGCAGTGTTGACCCCTCAACTCAGTTACAGTTATGGGCCCAATCTGCTAGGGGTAGGACTCGGGGACGGCTGTACGGTGTCGGAGGCTTGTCCAGATGTTTTAGGTCTGGTGTCTCCTTTCTGCCCCAGGAGTCTCGTGCATCTGGCACCAGTACCTACTCCCCGACTCAGTACTCTACCGAGGTGGCTACACAGATTGCGGCTTTTGAGGAGTGCACAAGAAAGGCAGAGGAGGAGGCTCAGGAGGCACGGGAGGCAAGGAGAAAGGCAGATGAGGAGGCTCGGGAGGCACGGGAGGCAAGGAGAATTGCCTCGGAGCGGAATCAGGAGTTTCAACGGCAGTTGAGGGAGTTGTCTGCCAGTGTTGCTGCCATCCAGGCCCACAAATCCCGTCGTCGCTATCCGGACTATGAGGAGTCTGGGTCTGAGGAGGATTAATCTTACCGTTAGGCTAGGGATTTTTTTATTATTGACTTGTTTTGACATTATGGATTTCTGGCTTTTGACATTATGGATTTGTGGTTTTTTACATTATGGATTGTTATTGACTTGCTTATGACTTGTTATGACTTGGTTTGTTCACTATGGATTTGTTCTTTTAATGATTAAAAATGTATGTTGACAACTCTTTTGTTAACGTATGTTGATTGCCATTGAAGCCTTTGCTACTGTTACGTTCATATGTCAGGTACCGTAAAATTTTGGGGCGGTTTTAAAAACAAAGGTTTCCAATTTTTTTTTTGACAATACCGACGGCCACACCATCGTAAAAATGGATGGAATTTTTCAATTTTTTAATTACCGACGGCTAAGCCGTCGCAAAAGTAATCCTTATTTTCGATTTTTTGGTGATAGTTACCGACGGCTACAGACGGCTAAGCCGTCTGTAATTTACAGACGGATCCGCCGTCGGTATATTACCGACGGCTAAGCCATCGCAAATTACCGTCGTAATTTACTGACGAATCAGCCGTCAGTATATTACCGACGGCTAGGCCGTCGCAAATTTTCGTCAGTAATTTACTGACGGATGAGCCGTCAGTAGATTACCGACGGCTAAGCCGTCGCCAATTCGGTGGTATTTTTTAAATTTTTTTGTGAGATTTACCGACGGAATAGCACGGTGGCGTATTACCGACGGCTATTCCGTCGGTAAATCTCACAAAAAATTTAAAAAATACCACCGAATTGGCGACGGCTGTGTATAATTTTCCGAAGGGTTAGCCTTCGGTAATACCGACGGCTTTAAATGGCCGTCGGTAACAGATTTCCAACGAGCCATTTGCCAAGGGCCCTAAGGCAGTCGGTAATCACGATTTATCGACGGCTTTCGTGCGTTACCAATGAAAATGGCCGGCGGTAACAGCAACAATTCTTGTAATGCTTGTTTCCTGAATTATAGCCTAGGATTTGTTTCCTTGTAATGGTTGTATATAACCACAATTATGCTAATGAAATCGGCACGAAATTATATTCTTTCAAAATTTAATTGGCCTATGAAAATGTTTCGTTAAAAAAGTAACCAAAAACTTGGACACGTAGTAAATAGCAAAAGCCTTTTAATTGGCCCATGAAAAAGCTTTGTAAAAAATGTAACAAAAAAAAAGCTCCATGGAAAAACAACTTAAAAAATTCAAAATATGGATTGGGTTAAAAAAAATAAGCCTAGCCCAATAATGGCCCAACCCACAAATATGTACCCAATCCACCGGATTGACTAGCGAAACCGAGCCCGCACAAACTGACACCCCAACTGGACAGAGTTGGGCCCATTATATAGTTTCATAGATTGGGCCGGATTAAGATTTTTGGGCCCAAACCCGCCCGAACCGGTCTGGTGTCCAGCCCTAGTGGGCATTATATCAGTGTTCAGTTTCTTAAATTATATATATTTTATTTGCAGTTGCATACTGGCCAGATCAGTAATGGCCAGTTTGGAAAAGGTGAAAAACAGGAGAAAATGGAGCGAGAGAGATTACAGGCGAGAGAATGAGAAGAAAAGCAAGTTTTCTGCGATTTGGAGCAGCGCCGAAAATGGAACGAGTGAAAATGAACATGTGCTGTCCTTTCAGTTTTATTTTCTTCGCATATGTGCGAAGAAAATGAACAGTGCAGCGAATTTCCAACTTCTACCCCTAATTTTTTCTCTATATTTCAAATTATTTAATTTTTTAGTCAAGGACATTAATGTCTTTTAAAAAATAACCAACACTTCTCTCTTCTTATTTTCTCTTCTCTTTCTCATAAACCAAACATTACTCAAAATCTACTCAATTTCTCATATTTTTCTCTCTTCTCATACTCTCTCTTCTCATACTCTCTCTTCATATTTTCTCTTTTCACAATTTCTCTCGTGAACCAAACAGGCCATAAAAGCCCGAGGGAGAGAGTGACGTATAACACTGCACATTTCTGATATCTGCATGCCATGCACACACATATAATAGCTCTCTTTCTCTCTCTCTCTCTATTTCTGAATAAGTACCAGCAAAATAGCCTTATTTTCCACCATGACATCAAAGACACTGCAAAGCAGTCAGATATGTTTATGTGGTAGAACCTATGAAATAGTAAGTAGCTTACTTTACCCACTTTCTGCAAACCAACCAAACATGCAGGTGCAGTATCTCTCTCTCTCTCTCTCTCTCTGTGTAAAACGTTATTAAAAGATACCATCTCTCAAGTTCCTTCTATCTGTTAAATTTACACACACCCCTCTTACTCTTCTACTCTCACTAGCTACACCTCTCTCAATAATCTCTCACTGCCCTCAATGTTGTTATCACTTTTGTTCTCTACTGTTCTTCAAGCAGTTGTGTTAAGGTTAATCAATGTTTGTAACTCATACACATACACACTCACTCTCTGGCTTTAAAGTTTACTATATATGTTGCTGCTGCTTCAAGAAGTTCTTCAAGGTAATTTATTATTGACTTCTCACTCTTTTGCTAATTGGTCCCCCCTCTCTCTCTCTCTCTCATGGGGTGTATCTCTCTGGCTTTTTGTGAAGTTGATGAGCTTCTTCTTCTTTGTTTCATCATTCATGCAAAAGTCTAAATGGCTGAAGACAACATTTGACTCTCTTCTAAAAATAAAAATAAAAATAAAAATTCAGTCATTTACTGGTTATTTTTTGTTTTTTTGTTTTTTTGTTTCAAAGTTACGTTTTCTTTGAGCATTTGTCAACTTCAGCTACTGCTTTCTTTGTTTTATGAAAATAATGAAAGTCTTAATCGATTGAAGACACAGTTTCAAGCCTTTTCATAAACCCACCTTTTTCTTTCCATTAGTGTTTGGTGCATGACCTGTCATTTTCTTAGTTTCAAAAAAGGAATCGAATTTTATATAAGGACTTACTTTTGTTTTTTTCCTCTCTCTTTATTTTCTTTATAAAATTTTCATATTTTTCTTTATTTTCTTTATAATACCATAATTCATAATTTTCATCATTTGGAACCCTTCGAAACTGAACAAGTTCAAGATTTTATTGAAAATTTCTATTTTTCTTTATAATACCATGATTCATAATTTTCATCATTTGGAACCCTTTTTTTATAAGCGAATTTATTAATACGGAGTTCAAGGGGTACTCCAACCCATTACATCACCAACTTATCTAAATATATTAAATACACCCTAATGGGTTTGTACACCCATCTGAATATTGCACACCAACATCTTTACCTTCCCTATAGATAAACCATCCTCTTGACAGAATTTTAACTTGTGCTATAATTGTGCAGAAGTTTGCTATAGCCCCTTCAAACAGAATCTTGTTTCTCATTGTCCACAACGACGATGTTACCGCTAACCAAATGATGTGTCTCACTCTTTTACTTCTTCTCCCTATAACAATCCCCCATGTTGTATAATGTGACTGACAGCCTCTCCACAATAAGCACCATCAAATCCCAACCAAGCATAAATGGATGACTACACATTATAGGAGAAGGGACATGAGAAAAAAAAGAAGATGACTACTACTCTCAAAACCCTTTGAAACTGAGCAAGTTCAAGATTTTATTGAAAAGGGCTTAGTAGTACTAGCACAAAACAATAGTATGGAAGTATCTTTGCTTTATTATTTGATATGATATGATAATATTGTCTTACTCTTCACCTCAACTTACCAATTATTGATCTTTCTTTCGTTAGTTATCAGCTTGAAGATACTTTATTGACTTTTTGAACAATAGAATGAAGCAGAAGTGGAAGCGAGCCATGTAAAAAGATCACTGCATGCCATCTGGGTAAGCAATCATTACATTTCAATTTTTTCCTTCTTTTTATTAATTATGTTTCTAAAAACCTTGTTCAAAAGGTTAATAATGTTTTGTTTTTGGAAGATGAATTTTGTTGTCTGATTTGTTTTTTATTTTTTTTATTTTGCTAATTAGAATTAGAACCAGTTAATCCCCCATATGATACCTTGTTTAGCTTGGATTACCGGCCGGTATAATGCAAGTACTTTGAAGGTATGTCCCATCTTGATACATCATCATCATCATCATTATTATTATTATTATTGAATGATATGAGTAAATATTAGTGTTAATGTTAGTATTTTTTTAGTGTGTGAGATTTGAACTATGTCCCTCTTTATTACTCTACTTCTTAACTCCTCCATCCAACTATGTGTAGTATATATTGTACAATATTATTTGACACAAATTTAGTTTACAGTTTCTATTCAATTGTCCAAAGCCCTCTAATTGCATCAATTTTTATAAGTAACAGATATCTTGTAATTTGGTCTCTTTAAAAAAAAATGGCATCTTGTTTAGGAATGAGTGCTTTGGTTTATTGTGCTTGCTAGTTTTCAATTTGGTATTATATTTTTTTCATTTTGAACATAACCCGATAAATAATAGCCAAAATTATATCACCCTGAGAATTTAGAAAAATATAAACAAAATACTAGTATTATTTATAAAAATTGATATTAATTCCAGTAAAAAAAAATTGATATTAATTAAAAAATATTTTGACCGGGACTTAGAGCATCTTTAGTGGGGAACTGATAGTATTTGAAGTAGAAAAGTAGTAGAGGTAAGTTGTGGAATGTAGTCAAATAGTATTAGAAGATGGGAGGCTTTACAATTTGGAGCTAGAATGTAGTTTGTATTGCTCTCAAATTGATTGATTACAAATGCACCCAAACTTGCCTATTTATAGGTGCTTGAAGATGGTTCTAGCAATAGATGGTTCTAGGCTTTTCTTGACTTATTTTTACATTTGATTATTCTAGAGGCATTTGATTATGGTAGATATTTCTAGGAATTCTCTAGTCTTTCTACATTGTTTTGTATTAGATACTTCTAGGCTTATATGGCTATTTCTAGGCATAAGCTATCCTAGGCTTTTTGTAGAAAATTCTAGAAAATTGCAAAGATCTTTAACACTCCTCCTCGATGCAATTTTCTGAAACTCCGAGCTTTGTCCTCGCCTCAAACTTGACTGGGCAATGCCTTTGTAAATATGTCCGCAATTTGGTCTTCAGCCGTGGCAAGACTTGAGCTCGATTTCTTTAGTTGCCTCGCTTCCCCTCGATGAAGTGATATTTGATTGCTATATGCTTTGTTCGCTGTGATGCAATCGGATTCTTTGACATTGCTATTGTCGATTTGTTGTCGGCAGAGATTATGCGGTAGGGTCATCCTCGCTTGCTCACCCATGTCTCCAGTATTCTCCGCCATATAGCTTGATTTGTCGCCTACCGCCGCCACGCACTCACCTCTCTGCTGATCAGCGCAACGCCGCTTCTTTGATGCCCATGAGAAAAAACCTGATCTCTAGTAGAAGGCATAGCCCGATGTGCTCTTCATGTCATCACCAACTCGCCAATCACTATCTGTGATAGCCGATCAACTTTGAGTCGGGTCATGGTTTTATACCATATACCAAACTCCTTCGTGCCTTGTAAATATCTTAGAACTCTTTTTAGCTACTCCATAGTGAACCTCGACTTGGTTTCTCGTGATGAACCTCGATAAGACTTGTAGCATACATGATGTCCTGGTCGCGTAGTCAGAAGATATAATAGGCTCCCAACTAAGCTTCTATAGTGCGATGCATCGCCTTCCGTGCTCCATCTTCCTTTAACAATTTTCCTCATTTGTTACTTGTTTAGTAAATGATCGCTTGCGCCATTCATCCTCGAATTTCTTTAATAATGCTTCGTATTTCTTCCGACATATGAATATCCCTTCTTTTTGTTGTTTTACCTTCTATGCCGAGGAAATAATTCATCAAGCCAAGGTCGGTCATCTCAATGTCTTCATCATGTCTTCTTTGAACTTAGTTATCATTTCTATATTGTTTCGCAGATAAGATCATCTACGTATAGGGAGACAATGAGAGTATCTTGGTCGACTTCTGGGTCTGACGATAGTGTTGGCCTCACTTTTGCTCCTCCCCGAATCCTTGATCGGGCTAAGTATCGATCAATTTCGCTATACCATGCTCGAGGAGCTTGTTTTAGACCATATAAAGCTTTTCTTAGTCTTAGCACTTTACCTTCATTGCCTTTGGTCGACAAAGCCTTCGTGGTTGCTCCACATAAATCTCTTTCTTGTAAGTACCTTACTGAGGAAGGTCGACTTGACATCTAATCGAAAATATTCCAAATTTTTGAGTCAAGCTAGAGCTATTAAAGCTCTTATTGTATCCATTCGAGCAACTGGAGCAAATGTCTCATTGTAGTTTCACCTCCAGTGTGCTATGAGTAGCCTTTTGCTACCAAAATTAGCCTTGTGTTGTATTTGAGCCATCAGGGTTAAGCTTTGTCTTATAAACCCATTTGACTCAATAATATCTTTATTTTTTGGACAAATTACTAGCTCCCACGTGTTATTTTTCTCTATCATTTTTATTTCTTCCTCCATTGCCTTTGACTCCATACTTTCTTGCCTTGAAGCTACTTCCATAGCTTTCGTGCTCAAGTATAGCCAAGTTGCAAGATTGATATATATCCACCAACGATTTTTCTTTATCTGAGTGATTCTCGTGAAGAATCTTGTTGTTGTCGTGGAGATGAAGGGGCGATCAACCTACATAGGCTACTACCGACTTCTTCTTGAGGTTGTTGTACCGCAACTAAAACCGCTTTCAATTTTTCTTTATCCCGCCTCCAAGAAGCACCTTCATCAACTTCAACATCTCGATCGACAAAGGAGCTTGTTTGTAAGTTGTAGACTCGATAGCCTTTGATCAAGCTGGCCGCACTCCCAAGAAGATTCCTCGCATCGCCTTGTCTTCAAGCTTATGTCTCTTTTGATCCGCACATGAATATAGCATATGGATCCAAAGACCCTAGATGTTTAGCCGATGGTTTTTGCCCACTCCAGCTTCAATAGAGTTTTGTCTTGAATCGCCTTAGTTGGACATCTCTGGTTGATGTAGACTGCAAAGGTAGATCTGCCACCCAAAAAGGTGTTTGGTAATTCTTTTTCCTTCAAAGATTGATCTCGCCATCTCCATGATCAGATTTATTTCTTCTTTCGACACTCCATTTTGTTTGCGGAGAATACGCGATCAGAAGTTCGCCGTCAATGCCTTTCATCTTCGCAGAATTTATCAAATTGGAGTGGGAGTTGTACTTTTTTCCGCGATCACTTCTAAGCCTCATTATATGTTTACCGCTTGCTTTTCGACAAGGGCCTTAAACTTCTTGAATGTTCCAAAGACTTCGATTTTTCCTCGATGAAGTAGACCCAAGTCATTCTAGAAAAGTCATCAATAAAGAGGATGAAATACTGTTGTTGTCAAGTGATGGTGTCCCCTCATTGGTCCGCAACGCCAGGTGATGGATGAGCTCCAACAAGTCTTTTGCTCTCCATGCTAGACCTGGTTGAAAACGGTAACTGTTGCTTCCCAAGAAGACATCCTTCACAAACTCCATTATTTTCTTCCAAGCGTGGGAGATCTCTCATCATATTCTTCTCGATATAACAACTTCAAGGCTCGAGTCGTTGAAGTGGCCAAATCTCCGATGCCATAGCCAGGAATCATCAACTTGCACCTTCATGGCAATGTTAGTGGTATATTTAAAGTTTATCTAGAAACTTCGCTCTTCTCTCCATTTTTACTTGGGCTATCTCAACTCCTTTTATTATTGTTATCATAGATTGTGCATTTATCTCCTTCAAAGTGAAGGGCATAGCCTTTCTCCATCATTCGCCAATGCTCAAGAGGTTTTCTTTAAGATCGGGAACTAGTAAGACATCTTTAATGAATCTCGTGACCTTTCTTTGTCTCCACCATGACAAGGTTTTTCCTTTTGACTCCACGATCTGCACGCTTCCTAGTCGAACCTTTACTTTGATTGAGTCATCAATATCCTTGAAAATGCTCTCATCTTTCGCCACGTGATTAGCCAGAACCGCTATCCAAGTACCGCTTCCACACATTTCGTCACTAGAATCTTGGGTAGTATAGAATAGATGTTGCTCACTGGTATGGATTTTGCTCACACTCGTGCTCTTCAACGAAATCGCCCGATGTTTATTTTTGCTGAACAGCTTCTTCTCCACGTGCCAAATCTTCTTGCAATGTCGACACCGTGTTTTTCCACGATAAGCACAGCCTTTCTCAAGATGATTTGTCCTCTTGCAGATGCCACATGGAGGATACTCATCTTGATTTTTCTTTGAGAAATTTCTAGAATTCTCTTTGTTTCTAAAATTTTCTCCACTATTTTTGTTTCCTCCATATCCTTTATTTTGAGACCGTAATTTGAGCTTTGATTGAAAGGCATTTTCTATCGAGTCATCTTCATGCCTACTCAATCTTTGCTCATAAGCTTCAAGAGAGCCCATTAGCTCATTACTCCATAAAGTAGACAAGTCTTTTATTTGCTCAATCGTAGTCACGATTGAATCATACTTTACAGGAATAGAAATTAATATTTTCTCAACAATTCTTTTTGTCGAGAATATTTTCCCCATAGGCTCTCATTTGAGAAACTATTTCTTTTTATTTTAGAATAGTAATCTTTACTGTCTCTGACTCCTTCATTTTTATTAACTCAAACTCACGCCTTAGAGTTTGAAGTTTGACTAAGACGCACTCTTGTCACTTCCTTGAAACTCCTCCTCAGAGTGTGCTCCATGCTTCGCACTTGTAGCTCCCATTATTCTTGGAAAAATAGCGACCATCGCTTGTTGTAGAAAAAATAACGCCTTTGGCGCTCTTTTTTTTGTTTATTTGCCTTCAACTCTTTTGCTAGGTCATAAAGAAGAGTCAGTGTCTCAGAGCAGTGCAAATCCTTCTTCTTCTACAACGCCCCACAATCTTGGGAGCAAAAAAATGTCTTCATTTTAATGCTCCAAAATCATAATTTTCATCAGAAAAACAGAACGGTAATAGATGGAGATTGGAATGGTATTAGCCATGAGTTAAGAAAATTTTGGGACTAGTATAAAATGTAAGGAGGAATTTTTTGGAAAATAGTTGGGTAATTTTTACGCCTAGTATATGACCTAACCAGCTCTAGATACCACTGATAGTATTTGAAGTAGAAAAGTAGTAGAGGTAAGTTGTGGAATGTAGTCAAATAGTATTAGAAGATGGGAGGCTTACAATTTGGAGCTAGAATGTAGTTTGTATTGTCTCAAATTGATTGATTACAAATGCACCTAAATCCTTGCCTATTTATAGGTGCTTGAAGATGGTTCTAGCAATAGATGGTTCTAGGCTTTTCTTGACTTATTTTTACATTTGATTATTCTAGAGGCATTTGATTATGGTAGATATTTCTAGGAATTCTCTAGTCTTTCTACATTGTTTTGTATTAGATACTTCTAGGCTTATATGGCTATTTCTAGGCATAAGCTATCCTAGGCTTTTGTAGAAAATTCTAGAAAATTGCAGCATCTTTAACAGGAACTAAAGATGGTGTCTTAGTTGACCTGACATTTAGTGTACCATGCTTTTAAGTTTTCAGCATTAGAGCAATAATACGTGGTATTGCTGGTCACCTAAAATAAAACTCCGTGCAGTATTCCAGCAACGGCAACAAACTGGGAACTTAACATTAAAAAATCAATTTAATGTGGAAATCTGAACCAAAAAACGAGGGGAAAAAATGGTCTCAGCAACAACAACCAGAATCAGATCAAGATGAGAAGCAAAAACAATTATAATAATTACAGAATGAAGCAAAAAAAAAAAAAAATTACAAGGTTGAAAATAATAAAAATAAAAAGCTTCAGATCCTAAAAAACAAAAGAACAAAAAGAAGAAAAAAAAAAGTAAACTGAAACATGAGGGAGAAGGAGAAACAGATCTGCAGAAATGGAACCACCACCATTGCAGAATCATCGTGGGAGTGTTGGACGTTTCTTGGACACCATCTGGTCAGATCCGGAGGAGACGACGTTCGGTGATCATCGTGAGACCTCGTCGGAAAACTCGTGGCGGTGATGAGAAGTGGTGCTGTGAGAGAGAAGCGGTGGACGATGAAGGAGAGTGAGATCGCAGAGA
Source organism: Calophaca sinica (assembly GCA_037113605.1). Taxonomy (NCBI): domain Eukaryota; kingdom Viridiplantae; phylum Streptophyta; class Magnoliopsida; order Fabales; family Fabaceae; genus Calophaca; species Calophaca sinica. The sequence continues at coordinate 18,470,626 of CM073737.1, forward strand.
AGAGGGTGTGGAAGATTCTGGAGGAAAAACAAAATGGGTGAGGGTGTGGAGATGAGAGGGTGAGGCCGAGAGGGGTAGGACAAGGGAGATGAGGGGTAGGCTAGGGATTGAGGCAAATCAAGCGAGGGAGATGATAGTTAGGGCGAGGGAGATGAGAGATTGAGGAGATGAGGTGAGGGGAACAGGGCGGGGTGGAGAGGGAGGCTGAGAAGATTTTGCTGATTTTTGATAAGTGTGAGGCTGAGTGGTCTAGGCTAGCGTGAGGAGAGGGAGAGTGTGGCAAAATTTTGACCGTGTGATGAGATGAGAGTGAGACTGAGGAGTGCCGTTGCAGATTTTTTCTATCCGTTTGACACAGTATTTCAGACAAATTGATCCGATAGACACACGAATTGAAAGTTTATGTAATAATTATGAAAATCTATCCTTATTTATCCAAGAAATAGCCGTTGTAAAAAACTAGTCGTTGTAAAAAATTAGCCGTTGTGTAAAACTAGCCGTTATTAAAAACTAGCTGTTAAAAACTAAAATTAATTTTTATGTAATATTTTGTATTTCGGTTAAAATGTAATGTTATGTACTTCTCATCGTTATGTATTTCGCATCGTTTTTAATTATTTAATATTATGTATTTGTTATTGTTTTAAATTTATTATGCTAAAAATTAATTAAACCAAAATTTCTATTTTTTTAATATTTAAATTTGGATAAAAAATTAAGTACAAATAAAATAATATAAACTGTGGGGTCCAGATGAGTTGCTTCTAAGAAACCACCATTGGAGCAAAAACTAGCTGAATTGCTTATGGATTACTTAAATCTATGTGGCAAGTTGGGCCCACCAAAAAGCAATTTAAACAACCATCTTTAGTTCTTCCACTAAAGATGCTCTTAGGCTAACTTTATCGCTAGTTGTTTACCAGCGTTGGTTGACCGACAACAATAGACCAATTCTGCAGCAGCGCGTTCGTCTCTCTCAGTCTCTCTCATTGTTGGCCCACCTCTCACACAGAAAACTGACAATTCACGTGTACTAATATGTTGCTTTGACCGAACAATGCACTAAAATTTGGACATACTTGAACCAAAAAATTATCGTACAGACAAAATTAAAACAACTAAAAATTAAACAACCCCGTTAAAGTTGCCCATAGACTTCATTATTAGGACGAGCACACTCCTCCTGGCATAAAGAACCGCACAAAGCAGGTGCAACCCACATTCTCAAATAAACGTCTAACTCTGAAGCCTTGGCAATGATTATGATAGTGATGGAATTTGACCCTTTCATGCTTTGGTGCATGTTTAATTCAATGTGATAAGAGTCTTTGAAGCGAGTGATTGGATACTCGTATAGATTGCAGAGTAGTTGCTTTGCACATTTAAAATATTAGGGCCACAGTGATAAGATAGTAATTGACCCTAACTTTATGATCAGTTGTCAGTGGAATGAAATATGATGACGAAGGTTGACACTTGACATATACTACCTCCCTTACCTTATGGTATTAATCAAAAATACTGAAACTCACATTTATTAAAAAAATTAGTTAACTGTAATTAATTTTTTTAATTTTATAAAAAAGTATATTTTTTAAACTATCTTAATGATAATTATTTATTGAAGTCATTAAATGAGAATGTCTGGGAGCTAAATATTAAATATGATGATATTAATTAGGGATAATTGTGAAAAGTAAGCATTAAATAGAATGACATTAACTAATTTTTGTTTATATTAGATAACAAAAATTTTGCTTGTTTTTTACTTATATTAAGTAATGAAAGGAGTATATATATATATATATATATATATATATATAGCGAAAATTTGTATTAATAAAGGTTGATTTAATTATATTAAATCAAGTCTTTGACTAATACACTACAACATAAAACGAAATAGATAGTGTTTATTTTTTGTCTTCGCTAGCGCTTAAAAGCGCTTCCTATTCAGCCGCTATGATCTGCATAAAAAAGACAGCGTCTTATAAGCACTAGTGAAAATCAGAATCGATAGCGCTTCCTTAAAAAAGCGCTATCTATTAACAGAACTTCGCTAGCGCTTCCTTGAAAAAGCGCTATGTATTATCAATAATACATAGTGCTTTCTCAAGAAAGCGCTAGCTATTCTCCTTTTTTTTATACAATAGTAGTATATATTACAGCTACTGATAATTCTTAAAACCCGGCCAATACAATTTCTACCAAAATTTTGGCAGAATCTTCCCTAAAACATGGACATTCCAAAATAACATAAGTACCTGTATAATTACAACAAACAATGCCAACCAAAATAATGCCTCACATGGGCCAACAACATACATCTAACCACTACTATATAGTAACTTAGAAATTCATGTCAAATAGCAACAATACACCTCACAAAAAAGAAGGAAAAAAACACCAGAGAGAGATTGATGGTATATATCTTACAACTTGATAACATGAGATCGAGTCAAAGTGCATGAGATGTCAAACCAATTACAAGCAAGGATCTGATTCCATCTACCTATCTGCAAAAAAAATTAGACACAGGTAATTAGACACACAAGTAATTTAACAATACATAATTCATAATCATTTAACTAAAAAAACACAATCTAACTTTCCTTTTTCTTTTCCTCCGACTGATCCAAAGCCTCTCTTTATGATCATGTCTAATATATGTATCATCCTCTGTTGATGTACTTTCCTCACTAAACAGTGATTGTATCGCAACGAACAAGTCATCTTCAATATCAGCATCTTCATTTGCTTGATCATCAACAAAACAACGGACCAATTCATATCAGATGGATTAGTGATATAAAACACTTGTCGAGCTTGCGATGCTAAAATATGAGCGTCATCTTTATATCCCAACTTATTGAAATTCACCCGTACGAACCCCAACTCATTTGTTTCTACACCGTAATTATTGTCAACCCACTTACATTGGAATATAGGCACCCGAAACATCGTATAATCTAACTCCCATATGTGTTCAATGACCCCGAAGTATGACATATTCGCATAAATGAGATTTCTGTCTTTGGCACTTGAGATATGCATAGCTTGAGCAACAAGAGTGACCCCACTATTTTTCATTTTACTCTGATCATCATGTTCTTTTGTATAGAATGTGTGCCCGTTAATCAAATAACTGGTGTAAGAGATAACATGTATAGCTGGACCTTTAGCTAACTGTAACACCCTAATTCAATTATTACCTCGAATCATTGTGTTTAACATCACACGATATCATACTTGCAAATAAATTAAAAACTTGATTTTTCCACAAGTCATAATCCATACAACCTATTGTTCAACTTGGTAAATACAAAAGCTAAGTCTTAAGGTTACAAAAAGTAGGGTTCACAGACCCATATACCACCAAGGGTCCAAGTTACAAAAAAAGAAACTAGCTAATAAGTGTCTTCATAAAGGATTAATCCTCTTGCACCTGTTTATTTGAAACAACAAAACGGACGGGGTGAGATTTAAGAAAATCCCAGTGAGCCCTTCACGGACCCCCTTACCATCACTTACCTCATTCCACACAATATAAACAAGGCTCAATGTCAAATGCATGACAATAATTAGTCATATTCTCAATTCATATCAATGCATTTAAATCATTAATGATTCAAACAAATGCAAACAAAGGTCATAAGACCACAATGAATGTTCCCCTCTTGATCCAGCTCAAGCACACAATGAGTTAAATCCTATAGAGGAAAGGATAAGATCAAGGGAGGCCCTCATCGGCACAGGTGATAGCTAGTCACTTACGAGAGGATGCAAATAAATTTACAAACATTCCAAACACAAACAAATCAATCACAAGGCATTGAACAATAATGAAATATTAAGTATTCCCTTAATCATCATAGATTATGATAAAAAGGGTCTCAAATGCATGTGCACCATGGTATTTTGTCATTAAGCATTGATGGAACAACTTAAGCCACAAAATGGGGAATAATTATTGTTCAGTTTTCTGAACCCTGTAGCTTGTAGCTTAAATCTGCACTAATTGGTTGGATATTTCCTAAATTAAAAATTAGATTTGGAAACTAGACATCCTAAGCTTTCCAACGAGTGGTCATATGCTTAATTCCGACTTCGTTTGATATTTTAATAAAATCCCCGAAGTTGGCGCTCTGCAGAATGCGCGTCGCGCGCACCAGAAGCGCGTCACGTGCATTTCTGGAATTTGGTTATGTTTCTAATGCGCGTCGCACGCACCAGATGGCGCACCGCGCGCACAAGTCTGCAGAATTGTGCAGATTACCCTATTTCAGCTACTCCACTTCTCCAATCTCATTTCTACTCAATCCCAATCAAAACCAAGACAACTAAGATGGTAAATCAAAGGTTTCAAGCAACATAATCACATTATTAGCTCATGTAACCAACTAATCTCAACAACTTTCATGATTCACTTGCCAAATACTAGATTCAACATGCATGAACTTAGTTAGACTTCAAACCCATTCGTAGCTACCCACAAATCAGAAATGAGGCATGCAAGGAAAACAAAATGAATCCTAATGTGGGTCTTATTGGTTGCCCAACACTCCAAGAGGAGAAGAACTCACCAATCAAAATAAATGGGGATAGATGCTTTGAAATTTCTGGTTTTTCCCTCAGGAAATTCGAGCTTCCCTTCTTCTCCACCAAATGTCACTCTAATCTTCCTCAAGATCAACAAAGAGCAGCACCAAACTTCCTCCTAGGCAATATATGAGTGAACTCCTTCAAGTTTCCAACTTCTTCTTCACCAAAACTCCAAACCCTAGCTCATGGCTTCTCTCCCTTGCTCTCTTGATCAGAATTTTCGTGAGAGAGGAGAAGAATGAGGGCTTGGTCGAGCTCTAAAGGGAAAAGGGCTGATTGGGAGTGGTTTTTACCATTCTACCCTCACTTGTGTTCTAATTTAACAACTATACTTGCTAGATACACCCCCTATTCTCATGAGTTGCACCCCAAAGTTTATTAATCCTAATCACATCACATTCAAATCATAATTGTAGGGACTTAGATACTCAAATCAAGTAATTTATGCAATTTAAGCAAGTTATACGAGTTATGTAATTTAAGCTAATTAGGCTAATTTGGGGGGATGTTACATTACTCCCCACCTTTTAGGGTTTTTGCCCTCAAAAATAAAACATACATACCTATTGAAACAGATATGGATATGTGTTCCGCATCTCTTCTTCCATCTCCCAAGTAGCTTCCCCCGGAGTGGATCCTTCCCAAATGACTTTAACCATAGGAATGCGTTTGTTCCTTAGTGCCTTAGTGTCCCGATCGACGATTTGGACCGGCATAGGTTGGTATGTTAGGTCCGATCTTATTTGTACCGACTCATCAGCCAAGGGTTGGAAAGGATCAGGAATGTATCTTCGGAGTTGTGACACATGAAACACGTTGTGCAAATTGGACAAGGAGGGAGGAAGCGCGAGTTCATACGCAACAGAACCCACTCGAATCAGAATTTGAAAAGGACCAATGTAACAAGGATGCAACTTGTTGGCCTTTAGTGCTCTACCAACACCTAATGTAGGAGACACTTTCAAAAACACATGTTCGTCCTCTTCAAATTCAAGTGGTCTAGATTTTAAGTCCGCGTAACTCTTTTCTCGACTTTGAGCGGTCTTAAGTTTATCCCTGATCATCCGAATCTTATCTGTTGTCTCCTGAACTAGGTCGGGACCTATCAATTTCCTTTCCCCGACTTCATACCAGCACAAAGATGTTCTACACTTCCGCCCATAAAGGGCTTCATAAGGAGCCATCCCTATGCTCGAATAATAGACATTATTATAAGCGAATTCAGCCAAAGGTAGATAATCAATCCAACTTCCTCCATCCTCTAAGACATATGCTCTAAGCATGTCCTCTAAGGTTTGGATGGTCCTCTCAGTCTGACCATCGGTCTGGGGGTGGTATGCGGTGCTAAGGTTCAACCTAGTTCCCAAAGCTTGCTGAAAAACCTTCCAAAATCTAGAGGTGAATTTGGGATCTCTATCCGAGACGATGCTCGTAGGGACCCCATGGAGCTTGACTATTTCTTAGATGTAGACTTTTGCTAGCTTAGAGGTGGAGTACGTAGTCTTAACGGGTATGAAGTGAGCTGATTTTGTCAATCGGTCTACAATCACCCAAATTGAGTCATGGCCAGAGCTTGGAGTGCAGGGTAATCCATAGCGAAGTCCATGGATATACCTTCCCACTTCCACTCAGGTATTTCTAAGGGCTGGAGCATGCCAGAAGGTTTCTGATGTTCAATTTTGGTTTTTTGACACACTAGACATCGGGCTACAAACTCAGCTACATCCGTTTTCATCCCCGGCCACCAATATCGGTGTCTAAGGTCATGGTACATTTTGGTTATACCGGGATGGACTGTGAATCCGCTCCTATGAGCTTCTTCTAAAATTTGCCACTTAAGTTTGGAATTCTTAGGGACACAGATTCTATGTTGAAATAGGATAGTTCCCTCATTGTCTATGGAGAAGTTGGGCTGATTCTTCCTGGATTGCAATTCTTCATCCAAGAGTTGAGCTTGCCTAATCTGAGACTTGAGGTCACAACTGATTTGCAATTGATGCACTAAAAGACTATAACCAGTAGAGAAGGATTCTAAGGTTAAGTCTCTAAAGGACTCCAACAACTATAATTCCTTAATCATCAAGGATGATACTTGAAGGGACTTCCTACTCAAAGCATCGGCGACCACATTCGCCTTGCCTGGGTGATATTTCAGCTCAAAATCATAATCCTTGAGGAGTTCTACCCATCTTCTTTGTCTCATGTTGAGTTCCTTTTGATCAAAGAGATATTTCAAACTCTGATGATCACTAAAGATCTCAAACCGGGCACCATATAAATAGTGCCTCCAAATCTTTAAGGCAAAAACAATTGCCGCGAGTTCCAAATCATGAGTTGGGTAGTTCTCTTCATGAGGTTTCAATTGTCTTGAAGCATAAGCTACTACCTGCCCACCTTGCATAAGCACACATCCTAATCCCTTAATCGAAGCATCACTATACACTTCAAACCCTAATGAGGGATCCGGAATAATCAGTACCGGGGCGGTGGTCATCTAATCTTGAGCTCTAAGAAACTATTCTCACAACTCTTACTCCATACAAACGGCTGCCCCTTACGGGTTAGCCTCGTTAGCGGGAGTGCTAACTGGGAGAACCCTTTGATGAATCTCCTATAATACCCAGCTAGACCCAAAAAGCTTCGAATTTCAGTAATCACTACAAGAATTTTCGTCATTACCGACGGCCAAAAGCCGTCGGTAATTCTCAAAAACCGTTGGTAATTCGAGATTACCGACGGCCTACCGACGGCCTCGAGGTCGTCGGTATTTTCCTCCTTGGTAAAATTTACCGACGGCCAAAAAAGCCGTCGGTAATTACCGACGGCTTGGCCGTCAGAAATTCGTCACATGACCGTCGGTAAAATCCACGAAAACAACCATTTTTGCTGTTGTACTTTACTGACGGCTAAACCCACAGTAAACTACAAATTAAAATAAAAAAAATAGATCCGAAGTTACATACGACTTAGCCGTCCGTAAATTTACCGACGGCTAAGCCCACTGTAATCTAGAAATTAAAACAAAAAAAAAACTTAAAAAAGTCAGAATACTAGCCAGTCAGAATACTCATATCATAGTCATATCATAGTCCCACAAAATCAAATTACTAGCCAGAAACCTATGTACTGTTCCAAATGCTACTTTGATTGCAACGTTCTGCATGTTCAAGGAAAGTTGCAAAGTTAAGTTCATAGGATAGGATACATATATTAGAGGTGCATTCATTTATCAGTAATTAAGTGCAATAGCATACAATGAAAATAATTGAGCACATGCAATGCAAGTGCAAGGACTAAATATAATTTAGTCATTTGAGCATATACTTCATCTGTTTCAGCATCTGCCTGCAAATTTCATGCTTATTAGGTTCAGAGTGCAAGTCCATAAAAATATTCTCCTCTGAAGTAGGTTTAATGCGAACTATTAATTTTATTCTTACATGCATTGTCACATTGTGAAGTCGATGATAAAGCGTGGCGGTAAGTTAGGATAATTAGGAATATGTGCATCTACTCCCGATGGTTGAGGCGTGACACTGTAAATACATCTAAATCTGTCAAATTTTATTAAAGACAAATTTTCTTAAAATTTAACAAAATGTTGTTTGTTTCAAGCATAAAGCAATGTCATGTGTTACTATGGACAAGGTTTATGAGGTAGAGTCGCGACAACAACATAAAGTCTGAAATCAAAAGTTGAATATAGCAGTTTAAACATTAATCCATGAAGTCCATCCATTGACATGGACTTAGACGGCCTCCCTCCCTCCAAACATAACAACCTAAACATGAGTCCATGACATTCAGCGACATATAACTTGCGGCTCTCATTTCTCGTATTTTCGGACTCACTGGCGACTAACTATGAATCCCTCCTATCGTGTCAAGTACCAAATCTAAGTTATCTAAAACTTATGAGCTTGCCTTTGGCGAAAGCATAACTTCTCTCCTCGGGTATAACAAAAAGTAATAAGTGAAGTTTACTCCATCGACTTTAATGGACAGATCAAAATAGTACAACCGACACGCTCACCGAGATCGTATGGATATACTTGAGGTTCTAATGCTCTATATGATTATGATCTCATCTCATGTGCTTTCGTGGGCATAAGAGCATCACCAAATATCCATGAAAAGCCACACAAAAAAAGGTATAGTACACCAAATCCAACTTAAAGATAGAAGTAGTATTCTTGACACTGCTCACTTTGTGACCTTGGGGAAAGTAGACTACCAGACTTCCAACAGAGGCGGTGAAACCAGAGGGCCAAAGACATGTATGCCAAAGTTAAATTCAAACATTTTTATCCCCTACACAATCACAGGCTATACAATATGAATATTCATGAAGTGAATCATGCACACCTTCCTCATGTAATTATAGAAGATAAATCAAAAGCCACCATAGTCCAAGATCTCGGTCTGCAAGTCGTATCCCTATACAATGTACTAAATTCACTACGTATTTTATCATTTGAAATAAAATACCATAATCCAAACTCCAAATACAGAAAACAGACAACCACAAAAAATGTATATAAATAGTAATACAAGCTCAGTCACCTCAAACTAAAAATAAAAAACTGCACATACTTGCAGACCTAGCACCCAAACCTAAGATGAAAAAAAAATCGAATCTGAACACAATGGTTAAGACACTAAAGTTAATCTTGACACATACTATGACACTTGAAACAAATAAAAAGCAGTGGGAACCTTGTTAAACCTCAGTTCATGCTGTATAATGCCAAAAATATATAGCACCTACAAACAAGTACTAGTGTATGCCTCACTACAAAACAAAAAGAACTGTCTCTTCAATCTCCACAAAAGGAACAACACACACCGATAAACAGAGGTAAAGACAAGATAAGAAATTTAAAAAGCAAACAAAGTGGGGCAGCATATAAAGCAATTTGGAACTCAAGTTACCTTCTTCTTCAAGTCGTTGATTAAATCCGGAAGAAAGCCTCATGCTTTCACTCTGAGATGAAGTTCCAAACTAGTAAAAATCCAACCCCAACTTCAATAAAAGCATTATCCACTAACGTTTCCCATGTTCCTTCAATCACAACACCCAAACCCCACCCTCCTCCCAATTGAAAGCAACCCAATTAGCCATACAACATCATCCAAAACCATTTGCAATGCAAAACTCAATCCTCTTGGTTTTTCTCATAGGACTAAGTAAGACCAAAGCACTACATTCAAAAGCCCCAATTGAGAAACTAAATGCAAAACCCTAACTTCCCAGATCTCAAGAATGAAAATTGACCTCACAGAACAAAGTGGAATTAGAAGGGTGAAAGAGAGGTAAATGAAGTGAGAGTGACGCGTTCATTTCGAAGTGATCTTTGATGTTGTGGTTTTGTGGATTTCAAAGCAGGCGAAAAGCGTGTGGGTGATGTGAGAGAAAAACAAAACAAAACAAAAAGGGGAGAGAGAGAGAGAGAGAGAGAGTTATGTGCAATTTGGCTAATCGGCAACATCGGCAAAAATAGAAGAAGCAAACAAAAGAACAGAGAGAAAGAGAGGAAGGAATGGGCGTCGGCCGCTCTGCCAGGGTACAACTACCATCGTGCCAAAAGCGGCGTCGTGTTTGACGGCGAGACGCTCCTCTCCTTCGACATCGTGCACTTTCCGTTTGTGGCGGCCACCACGGCAGATCGCCTTGGCGTATCACGACCATCGTCACCCCACAGATCTCTCTCTCCTCGCCACAATCGACAGCCTTTGGTCGAATCCACCCTCTTTCCCTTCGATTTTGTTTCTCTCTCGCTCTCCTCTCTCTTGCGGCCAAAGGGACACTCCCATCTCTCTCTCTTTCTTCTTCCTCTTCTCCCTTCTTTCTTCCTTTCCTCTCTTTTCTTTCTCTTCTTTTTTTTTCTCGTCTGATCCCACGATCAGAACCCCCCTTTTACTCTTTTTTTTTTTTAAAAAACATAACTTACTACTCACACCCCCTCTTCTCATTAATACAACCCCTTTCTTTATTAATCTACACAATACGGGATAACAAAATTTTTTACTGTCCAACATAATTATTTACCGACGGTTTAGCCGTCGGTAATAACAGATCTTCAAATTCCATATGTTAACTATACCGACGGCTAAGCCGCCGGTAATTACAGAGGGCTTATGGGCCGTCTGTAATTACCGACGGCTTAGCCGTCGGTAACGTAGCCAAAAAATCAGCAGGCATATTTTTACATTACTGACGGCTAAGCCGTCGGTAACTTAGAAAAAAAATAATTTCGTAAGCTAATTTTTTCCCGCGCATTAGCGACGGCTTGGCCGTCGGTAATTAAAATATTACCGACGGAGTCGAGGCCGTCGGTAAAATTCCGTCGGTAATATGCAGTTTTCTTGTAGTGAATAGTGGTCGGCCTTTCCCAATCCAGCACTGCTCGTACTTTATCGGGGTCAACCGACACTCCTGCGTGTGAGATCACATGTCCTAGAAACTTTACTTCCTCTAACCAAAACTCACACTTGGAAGGTTTTGCAAACAATCTCTTTTGCCTAAGGGTATCTAGCACGATCCTAAGATGTTCCGCGTGTTCCTGGGAGCTTTTAGAATAAATCAGAATATCATCAATGAACACCACCACAAATTTATCAAGAAAAGGTCCTAGAATTTGATTCATGTAGCTCATGAACAAGGCTGGAGCATTGGTTAACCCGAAGGGCATAACCAAATACTCGTAGTGGCCGTACCGAGTTCTAAAAGCGGTTTTGGGAACATCTTTGGCCTTAACCCGAATTTGGCGATAGCCAGACCTTAGGACAATCTTGGAAAAGTATGAAGCTCCCCTAAGCTGATCGATGAGATCGTCTATCCGGGGAAGCGGGTACTTATTTTTTATGGTCACCTTATTAATCTGCCTATAGTCCACACACAGTCTCATACTACCATCTTTCTTCTTAACTAACAACACAGGGGCTCCCCAAGGGGAGACACTAGGTCTGATGAACTGTTTGGATATCAGTTCCTCCAATTGGGATTTGAGCTCTTTAAGTTCTGCTGGTGACATCCTATATGGAGCTGTTGATATTGGTCCCGCCCCGGGGATTAAATCTATTGAAAATTCAATCTCCCTCTCGGGCGGTAGGGACATCACCTCTTCAGGAAACACATCTAAGTATTCGTTTACGACCGAGACAGTGATCAAATCTAGTTCAACCTCTAAAGATGAAGAGAGTAGCAGAACATAGCCGAAATACTCCTCTCCTAAGCATTGGTTTAGTTGAGCAACACTGGCCAACACATCAGGATGAATATTCTTTTGGGGAAATTGTAAATCAGCAAATTCTATGGTTTTACAATAACAATTCAAAACAACTTGATTAGCCGCAAGCCAACCAAAATAATATCCATACCTTCCAAAGGTAGACACACTAGATTGACCTTAAATACTCTTCCCTATATTTTAAGAGAACAATTCTCGCATAGAAGGGAAGTAGGGATATTGCCCTCAGCGGGGGTCAAGACATTCAAGGGAACTGGTAACGAAGTATGAGGCAACTCTAACCTTACAACACATTTGTAGGAAACGAAAGAATGGGTAGCACCAGAATCATAAAGAACAATAACAGGCTGCTCATTCAAGAGACACGTACTTTTCATCAGACCGTCTGTACCCTTTGCCCTCTTGGCATCTAAGGCAAACACACGCCCTTGGTTAGGGCCATCAGCTTTGGCTGTTCCTTGTCTGTCATTCTTCCTTTTGAGTACGGAACAATTGTCGGTAGAGTGACCTTTCTCTTTGCAGTAAAAACAATAGTCTCTCCCCAGGCATACTCCTGAATGATACCTACCACAAGTGGCACACGGCTTTGATTTTTCGGTGTCTGAAGGGTGAGTTTGTTTCCCCTTATTGGAGTTCCCCCTCGGCTTAGTGGGTTGATTAGACTTGCGGTCTTCGTTCTTTTTCTTCCACTTTTCTTGGCGGTCCATTCTCAAAGCACCCTGTGCCTCTTCAGCAATAAGACACTTTCCCACTAACTTGGCATAAAACGTCTCCTCAAATCCGCACACAACGTTTCTCAATTTTGGTCGAAGGCCTTGCTCAAATTGATGAGCCTTCCACTCATCATCTTCTCTGCTTTGTAGATAAGTAGAATACTTAGCCAAATCTTCAAATTTGGCAATATACTCCGCCACCGTCATATCTCCTTGGCTTAGACGGGCAAACTCTTGCTCCTTTAGTCTCCTTAAGCTCTTGGGGAAATATTTCTCCAAGAACACCCTCTGAAAATTCTCCCAATCCAAAGGTGTTGAAAGAGTGGTCATGTGAGCTCTCCCTCCTCTCCACCAGATTTCGGCCTCTCCCTTCAAGTAGTGCACCGCAAATGTTACCTTTTGTTGCTCACTACAATTCACTACCTCAAATATTTTCTCCATTTCACCTATGAAGGATGGAGGGTCATTCTTTCTGAAATCGGAATAAGCTCGGTTATGATGTTCCGGCTGAGCCGTATTGTTAATTGGAGCTCCACCTCCTTGAAGGATTTGTTGAAGTAGTGCATTTGTTGCTTGTGCTTGCACATTTGCTGCCTCAGTTTGTACCCTCAAAGCTTCAGCCATAACATTCCACGGCTCGGCCTCTTGCGGAATTTCGGTGTTTCTTGAATCGTTCCTCCCTCCACGTATTGGTGGCCTACCACGTCTTCCTGAACCAGATGCCATTACTCTGCATACAATGCACAAAGAATTGAGTTGATCATTCTCAATATCTCATAGCATAATAAGTAGAAAAATGTAACCAGTTCACAACGACACACTAAGCCCAAAACTAACTACCTTACAGTCTGATAAGAATCGAACCGCTCTGATACCATAATGTAACACCCTAATTCAATTATTACCTCGAATCATTGTGTTTAACATCACACGATATCATACTTTCAAATAAATTAAAAACTTGATTTTTTCACAAGTCATAATCCATACAACCTATTGTTCAACTTGGTAAATACAAAAGCTAAGTCTTAAGGTTACAAAAGTAGGGTTCGCAGACCCATATACCACCAAGGGTCCAAGTTACAAAAAAAGAAACTAGCTAATAAGTGTCTTCATAAAGGATTAATCCTCTTTTATTTTGACAACCCAACCACCCCTGGGCCTTTGGCCCAGTTACAAAGGGCTACAACGAGTGTCACTAACAGGACTTCTCCACACCCCAAAGGTGGAGTTTTTGCCCTCAAGAGTGCTCGAAACCGGGACCTGGGGCATAAGTACCACGGAAGCGCACTCCTCAATACCATCTGGGCTATAGCTCAGATGGTAGTGGGGAGGTGCTTTCCGTTGCTTATATCCCTTTGGGCGCGGGTTCGAGCCTCCCGTGGGGCAAAAACTGGGAATTAAGGGGTCCTAGAAGTCCTGTGAGTAACAGTACCGTTGTAGCCCTTTCGTAACTGGGCCAAAGGCCTGGGGGGTGGTTGGGCTGTTACAATAAAAGGCGCCTTTTAGTGTGACAACCCAACCACCCCTGGGCCTTTGGCCCAGTTACAAAGGGCTACAACGAGTGTCACTCACAGGACTTCTCCACACCCCCAAAGGTGGAGTTTTTGCCCTCAGGAGTGCTCGAACCCGGGACCTGGGGCATAAGTACCACGGAAGCACACTCCTCAATACCAACTGAGCTGTATTAGGGCATCCCATTAGTAAGCCGGTTTGGGCCGATTCATCCGATTTTGATATTATTGACCGATTTTTGCGAATATGTAGAAATCTTTCTCATTATTACAATGGATCCTCAAAAAAAAAAAAGAGTTTGTATCGAATAAAATATATACTTCGACTTTCTTGTATTAAAACCTTGGCTTGTAAACACAAAACCACTGTATGCGCTTTTTTGAAAAGATCGGGTTCAGAAAAATTATTGGAAGAATTCTTTATAGAAGAAGAAGAGATTCTTTCTTTTATTTTTCCAAGAGCTTCTTCTACTTTGCAGAGGTTATAGAGAAATCGGATTTGGTATTTGGATATTCTTTTCAGCAACGATCTGGTCAATCATGAATGATTGGTTATGTTACAAGATATAGTATTCTATATCTATAGGTTTATGAAATGTTCATGTAGTAAGAGTGGAGTTTCAAGATTCCTCAATTGAATATCTCACTTTCTTATAGTCTTGTTCTGGGGAAGTAACTCAGTTGGTATTGAGGAGTGTGCTTCCGTGGTACTTATGCCCCAGGTCCCGGGTTCGAGCACTCCTGAGGGCAAAAACTCCACCTTTGGGGGTGTGGAGAAGTCCTGTGAGTGACACTCGTTGTAGCCCTTTGTAACTGGGCCAAAGGCCCAGGGGTGGTTGGGTTGTCACACTAACCATCTCAATCTTTCAGAAACCGAGCTAGGATTTGCATTAAACTCTTCAGAAATGTGATCTCTTAGCCACGTTATAAAACACTGATTGTGTTCTCTTATTAACCAATTTTGATTCTTATTTGGGTACACACGCTTGAGAATTTCGTTGTGTTTCACAACATAAGACTCAACCTCATCGGCGTTGTGTAAAACATATAAGTGTGCTTGCTCTATCAGTTGCCTTGATATAGTCAATATTTTACATCCAATAATCCCTTTCCCTTCGCTTCCTCCTGGGTGATGAGATGTCGGCATTCCTATGCTACATCCAACGTTAGATAGGTAGTCAGAATAGAATTCAACAGCTTCTTCGACTATGTACCGCTCAACAATACAACCCCCTGGTCGTGATCGTTTTTTCACTTACCCTTTTAATATCTTCATGTAACGCTCAAACGGATACATCCATCTCATGTAAGCTAGTCCACACAATTGTGTCTCCCTAACCAGATGAATTGTCACATGAATCATTATGTCAAAGAATGAAGGTGGGAAATGCATCTCAACTC
Source organism: Calophaca sinica (assembly GCA_037113605.1). NCBI lineage: Eukaryota > Viridiplantae > Streptophyta > Magnoliopsida > Fabales > Fabaceae > Calophaca > Calophaca sinica. Next base: position 18,486,106 of record CM073737.1, read on the forward strand.
ATACAAAATCAAAACAATTTCTGTTTGCAATGGTGGCAACTTTCCTGGGTCAATCACTCTGCTGTAGATTACCTTGAAGAAGAAACAAAGTTTAGTTAAGGTATTCCGCAGTTTGATGGGCAAAATGGATCGTATGCCAATGAGTAGCAAATTCTCCATGAGAACATGGAAATCATGGGACTTCAGACCCTTTAACTTGAGATCTCGCATTGATACGAGGTTCATAATGTTTAAAGAGTACCCCTCTGGAACCTTATCTCCATGAAGAAACTTACAAAGAGCCGTTTTCTCTTTTCTAGACAAAGTATGAGTAGTTGGAGGTAGATATGTACGTAGTTTCCCCTTTTTTACTGGTCCCAATTCCCGTCTCAGTCCCGTACTAACCAAGTCCCGCCTTGCATTGATGACATCTTTAGTCTTCCTGGGCACATTGATTAAGGTACCAATGACACTATCAAAGACATTTTTTTCAACATGCATCATATCAATAAAATGTCTCACGTACAATGACTCCCAATATGGCAGCTCAAAGAAAATCAACCTTTTCTTCCACCCTCGTGTGACAATCTCTCCCACAAAAGGTTTCCCAAATTCAATACTCAAATCTTTTACCTTTTCAAATAGTTGTGCACCCGTCAAAGGCAAAGGAGCTCTACATTCTTCAGTATTCCCATTAAATGCTTTCCTCCACGGCCGATAATGATGCTTTTGAGGCAAAAACCTACGATGTCCAAGGAAGACATTCTTCTTACGACGTTCCAATCGCATCCAATCAGTACCATCTTCACATATAGGGCATGCACACTGGTCTTTGGTACTCTATCCAGACAAATTACCGTATGCCGAAAAATCGTTAATTGTGCCAAAGATCATAGTCCTCAAGATGAAACTTTCTTCTTTGTACCCATCGTACACATCTATACCCGTCTCCCACATTTGCTTCAAGTCTTCAATTAAAGGCGCCAAGAATATGTTTATATCATTTTCTAGTTGTTTGGGCCCAGAAATTAACATAGACAACATCATATATTTGCGCTTCATGCATAGCCATGGAGGTAGGTTATAAATCACCAAAATCACTGGCCATGTACTATGAGAGCTACTCTGAACACCATGCGGGTTAAACCCATCAGTAGACAATGCAAGTCTTAGGTTTCTTAGTTCTTTCCCAAAATCAGGATACTCAATATCAATTTTTTTCCATTGAGGAGAAGCTGTCGGGTGCCGCAGCATGCCATCCTTAATTCTTTCATCCTTATGCCATGTCAAGTGTTTTGCATCTTCTGAACTACAGTACATGCGCCTGAATCTGGGAATTATGGGAAATACCACATAACCTTCTCTGGAGCTTCCTTTTTCTTATACCGTGAGGCTTTACATTTAGGACATGAATTTAAGGATGCATATTCATTTTTAAATAAAATGCAATCGTTAGGACAAGCGTGTATCCTCTCAAAGCCCATGTTAATAGACCGTAACATTTGTTTAGTCTCATATGTTTGACCATGAAGCACATTATCATCCGGCAACATATCGTTCAATAAGGTGAGTAAGTTCGTAAAGCTCTTATCAATCCATCCATTGCCCGATTTCAAGTTATACAACTTTAACATCGCCGATAATCTCATGAGTTTCGTACAACCCTCATACAATGGCGTCTCCGCATCACTTACCAACTTCTCAAATATTTGAGGACAATCACGGAGATCTTCTTCTACCGCATTTGCCATCTCTTCAAAACGGTCGCCATAATATGCATTTGTATCGGCGTCATTTGAAGCATATCTCCCACTCTTCCCCATATTAGAAGATTCACCTCTTTTCTCACCGTGCTTTGTCCAACAGGTATAACTCTGATCAATTTCATTGCTCACTAGATGTTCTTCCAATTCCTGAACAGTAACTCGGCCTACATAACAACAACTCAAACAAGGACATACGATTCTACTCAGGTCTAGTTCTTTTTCATGCTGAACTACAAGCCTAATAAAATCTTGCACTCCATCCCTATATTCCTTCGACAAATGATTGGCAGACATCTACTTCCGATCCATTCTAACTTCAACCTTTACAAATTCAACAATCATTCCAATTAATATAACATCATATTAAACATCAATATTTTACCACTAAACAAGGTCAAAACTTGATAATCTAACGCATCGGGCTATAGCTAATGCTATGCCGTCAATCCACAATTCACAGTTCGTATTCAATTCATAGTTTGAATTTTTAACAAAAATTTGGCAGACTCTCCCCTAAAATATGGATAATCCAAAATATATTCAATCCAATCAAACATAAAACACATCAAAGTTCAACACATGTTCAATCTTTTTACACAATTATTCCTTTTGTAAACCACCACCAAGGTAACCAAAACTTCCTATTCTTTCAATCCAAAAGAACATTATAAGAACTAGCAGAGCAACAACAACAAAACAGCCACAGCATCAAAACAAACTCTACTATAAAACCATACAAATCAAGCAACACTTAATTTTTTCTACCTCACAGTGAGATGCAAACAAAAAGCTAGCAGCAGAAGCAAGAAAGAGGAGAAGGAGGACTTACTAACAGGAAAAACCTAACAGAGCCTTTCTTCCAAGAATCGAACCTTTCTTCTTTAGTATGAAACCAAACCCTGAACCCAAAAGAGACAACCACAGTAGCAGGCTTAAACCTACACAAACAAGGAAACACAATAAAAACAAAACCCAAAAGAACATAACTAAATAAAGAGACGCGTCGCAGCTCCAATCCAATGAACAAAACAAAACCTTTATATAATAATGAGAGAAAACGAGTTTGAAGCCCTCCAATCCAATGACAGAGAGACACATCGTTGCGAGGAATACATGAACGCTGTGAGAGAGAGAGCAAACAATCAAGTAACAGAACGAAATGCTCAAAAGGAAAGACGGCGACGGCGAGCTCAACGGCAACGAGAGAGAGAGAGAGAATGAGATGGACGCTATGAGAGAGCTAGAGAGAGCAAAATATCGAGTAAGAAAACTGAGTAAATAGAGTAAGAATATAGGATATAATTTTTTTTGGGCATAGATAGCGCTTTTGTGGAAAGCGCTAGCGATTATTGTTTAGCGTTAGCGCTTTCCTGGAGAAGCGCTAGTAAATATTAATAAAGGAAATCGCTTTCCTAGAAAAGTGCTAGTGATTCTTGATGCTAAAATATTAGTAGCACATTCCTGGGGAAGCACTAACTATTAACGAACTTTTAGTAGAGCTTTCTTAGGTAAACGCTAGTGAATATTTTTTCGTGATTTTAGCTATCGCTTTAGTTTAAAGCGCTGTTTAAATTGGCGCCATATTTTACAAAATCTGTTGTAGTGATATAGACCACTACATCAGAGAAAGAAGAAGAAGGAATGCAAATAACAATACCAAGAAATGCAAATAACAAAACTGAATGCAGAGAAAGAAAAAAGAACACCAACTTTTTGTTGATGAGGTTCTCAGAAATTCTTACGCGTCTCCACGACTGAATTATCTGACTTGTGAAGATCACTATAGTCACACCCTATGAGACAACCGCATAACTCAAAACCAGAATTTCCTGGAACCAGTTCCCAAATCCCACCTATTTACACAACCAATTCTCATACATGAAATCAACTACAGAAGGAAAACCTACTCAACTGCCTAACTATTTTGTCACAAATTCGTTTAAAACATAACCATGAAACAACCATATATAGCGAATTCTAAATTCTATAAAAAAATAGAATTCAGAATTCGAATTCTTATTTTGAATATATATTTAATATATATATATATATATATATATTTCATTCCTTTTTTCTTTTTTTTTCTATCTATTATTATTTGTATTTCTTTTTTGAAATATTAATTAAAAAAATTGAAATAATATAATGACTTACTATTAGGCAACACGAACCACCGCTGGATGACCAACAAACAGAACTAGCATCCATATAAATCAAAGGTGAAGAGAGCTCCATCACAAGACGATCCAAGACAGAACACTAGCTTATGTGATTTTCTAAGTAATCAATTCCTAACGTTGGGCACTTATGAGTCCTTCTAGAGTCGCTATGCGACCAGCACTCATCGCAGGATGTTGTCTTCTAGAAGCACTGGCCTTTGAATTTGATGACTGAGACACACGATAACCATCCTTCAAAACCGATCTTCTAAGCATGGTGTGTCCCGAACTCACAGACCACACCTCAACAATCTTCACCTTGATACAATGGGGTTGTAACCTTTCCAAATCTTCATGAGTACACATTCTTTATCTGTTCTTCAGCAATCATTTTGAACTCACAACAAATTCAAACAGTGTTTGAATTTGCTTAATGGCACCGACTTAGTGATAATGTCCGCAAGATTGTCATTAGTGCGGACTTCGACAATTTCCACATGCCCTTGCTCAATAATATCCCTGATGAAGTGATGCCTGATGTCTATGTTAGTCCTTGCATGACACATATTATTTTGCACAAGTGAATTGCACTTTGACTAACATGGCTGAATACAATTTTTATTTAAGCCTAAGTCACTAACCATACCATAATCCCACTAGCTTCTTTCACAGCTTTAATTAGAGTCACATACTCGAATTTCGTAGTTGAGAGAGCCACAAATTTGTTGCAGAGAGGCCTTCCAACTTATGTTGTTTCCAAATAAAGTGAACATATATTGTCCCTGACATAATATGAGTCTACAAAATGATGGATCGACTGAGTAAGCTTGTTTCTTTCACAGCACACCAAGACAATTTCCTAAGAGCCTATAAGATGCCTTAGAACCATTTGACAACATGCCAATGTTTTTTCCTGGATATTCCATGAAGCAACTTGCAATACTCGCTGCATGTGCAATATCAAGTATAGTGCACATGATACAGTTTATAATGCTTCCAATTGCACTGACATAAGTAATTTTAATCACGAATGCCTTTCCTTCCTGGGTTTTAGGTGACTGAGAGAATGATAGCCTAAAATGTGCAGCTAGAGGAACATTTTTTAGCCTTTGCATCACTCATATTGAACCTTTGCACCACTTTCCTTAAGTAATGCTTCTGAGAGATGCTCAATATCATTGAGTATTTATTCCTAGTAATCTCCATCTCCAGAATTTTCTTGAAAGCCCCTAAGTCTTTCATTTCAAATTCCTTTGGCAGTCGTCCCTTAAGCAAGTCAATTTGAGACATATCCTTGAAAGAGTCTTCATATTGTGTACTAATTGTTGGTTGTGTTGATTCAACCGAGTATCATTGCCTTCTCTAAGCTCTACCTCAAGTTCAAACTCTTAAATCCTTTTTTGATCAGTAATTTGATCTTTAGCGATCCTAAAAGAATTATAAAGCTCTGTCTCGTGGAAAATGAGATCCCTGTCAATGTTACACGTTTTATTTTCTAGACACTATATTCTGAATCCCTTAACACCATCTGAATAACCAAAAAGTAACATTTCTTTGCTCATGAGCCAGTTTTCCTTAATTTACCTGGTAGTATGCAGGACATCCAAATATATTTAGATGATCATATGTTGCAAGCTTTCTCGTCCATATTTCTTGAGGAGTTTTCAGATTAATAAAGGTGGAAGGAATCATATTAATAATGTAGCAAGTTGTATGGTAACCTTCTCCCCAAAACTTATAGGCATGCCAAACAAACATCTTGTTCTTTCAAGAAGCATTTTGTCCATTGTCTCAGCTAAACCATTTTGCTTAGGTGTTTTTCTGTCTGTTTTATGCCTATAAATGCCATATCCTTTACAACAACTTGAAAACACATCCCCACAGAACTCTAGTCCATTGTTAGTTCTTAATTTCTTTATCTTCCTTTTTTTTTCCTAGTTTCAATCATGACTTTCCACTGTTTAAAATCTAGGAAAAAATCATCTTTATTTTTTAGAAGATAAATCCATACTTTCCTACTATAGCCATCAGGAAAAGTGATAAATTACTTATTACCTCCATGAAAAGGCTTCTAGATGGTCCCGCCAAGTCATTGTGAACATATTCCATAATCCCTTTGTGTTGTTCTGCCCTGTGGAGAATTTCATGCTGTGCATCTTGCTAAACACACCATGTTCACAAAAGTCTCGGTTCCTAAGTTTGTCACTACAGAAAATACCAAGTTTTTCAAGAATTTGCAGACCTCTGAGACTGACACGACCCATCATCTGATGCCACATACTAGTTTTGTCTCCCTTTCTTTGAAGGCACCATAACCACGTTTCTAGCAATGGCTTGTCCCTTAAAAGTGTGGATTATATTTTCTCTATTACCCTACATGGCCACAAGAAAACCTTTGATTACCTTCAACACACCCTTCTCCGCCTTATTGTAACATCCTACCTCCTCAAACATGCCTAGAGAAATCAAGTTCATTTTAAGATCCAGAACACGTTTAGCCCTAGACATAATCCTCCCAGTCCCATTATTAAGCCTCAATCTGATTTATCTCATGGAAATAACATTGCATACATAATTATTACCCATGACTACTTTGCCTCTATCTCCTTGTAACCTAAGAACCATTCTTTTACAGGAGTCGTGTGGAAAGAGCATCCCGAGTCAAGAACCGTTATGCTTGTTATATCCATAAACATGTGTGCACTTTCATACCCTTTGAAGCAATAAAAACACTTCCCACATCATATTCACAGTCATTTGTCCTCTTGAATTTCCTTTCGGGGACATTCCTTTTTGAAATGCCATTTTTTCCAGCACATAAAACGCTTTTTGGACTTTTCTTTGTCTTCGTCTTTGGATTTAGACTTGTACATCTGCTTGAAACTCTTTCTTTTAGGCTTCCCGTTCACAGATAATCCCTCTCCATGGTTGTTCTCCCTGCCCTCAAACTTCTTCTTTAATTGTTTCGAAATAATGCATATTGGACTTCCTCTAAGGACAAAGAGTCCCTTCCATAAACCAAAGTTTCACACATGTCTTCATAGGAACTGAAGAGAAAATAATTAGAAATAGCGCCTAATCGTCGTCATCTTCGTCACATCAATGTTCTCAAAATCCAGAATGTCTTGTTGAATTGAGAAATATGGTCACCAATAGATTTCCCAGTTTGCATGTTGAATGTGTAGAGCCTCTGTTTCATGTTGTGTTTGTTCACCAATGATTTCGTCATATACATAGTTTTCAATTTGAGCCAAATTGTAGTTGTTGTTGTCTTTGTTGAAACTTCCATCAACACCTTGTTTCCAAGACTCAAGATCACAATGTTATGGGCTTTGTCCAAGATGTCCTTATTCTCTTTTGTAGATAAAGTTGATGGCAAATTCTTCCCTGCCTGTTAAAGCATTGTCCGGGCCATGTTGAATGGAAATAGCCTTCACCTTGAGAAGAGATGCCAAAGAATAAAATCATTCTTTTCGGTGAACCCAATCGAGTTGTTCTCACTTTATCTCTTCCAAAACCCAAAGACTATTGCATAGTCATACAACCAATTCCTATACATGAATTAGTTACAAAAGGAAAACTAACCCAACTGTCTAGTTATTTTGTTACAAGTATATTTCAAACAAAACAAGCAAATAGCCATTCTTGGGTGACACGACCCGCCATTGGGCGACCAATAAATAGACCAACAACATTGCTAATGACAGGGCGAGAAGAGATCCATTGTTGGATGATGCAAAATAGAAGCATTATCTTATGTAGTTCGCTAGGCGATTACGAGTCTTCTAGAATTTCTTTGCGACTAGAAATTGTCGCAAGACGATGTCTTCTAGAAGCAACAATTCTTTGAATTCACTGGGCGACACATACAGGCCATTGGGCGAAACCCAGCCTTCTGAAAAGATCTTCTAAGTATCATGAGTCCCAAACTCATAGTACCGCAACTCAACGCATACCTTCTACAAATATATATATAGAAATAAATATGGATGGATTCTCTCTATATTCTCTATAGAGTGTATATATATATATATATATATATATGGATGGATTTTCTCTATATTCTCTATAGAGTATATATTCTATATATATATATATATAGAAATAAATATGGATGGATTCTCTCTATATTCTCTCTCTCTCTCTATATATATATATATATATTCTCTATAGAGTATATATTTATTTCTATATATATATATATATATATGGATCGATTCTCTCTATAGAGAATCTATAGAGAGAATCGATCCATATATATATATATATATAGAATATATACTCTATAGAGAATATAGAGAGAATCGATATATATATATATATATATATATATATATATATATATATATATATATATTCGTTGGTAGATTAATTATGTTAATCATACCAGGCACTGGTGAGTAGGAATTTTTTTATATAAGCAAAAGAGGTATATTGTAGGAACTACAAGCGGTAATTCAATCAATTAATATACAAAAATAAAATAATACTAGTCTCGGAAACTTGTTACAGTAAGACATGGTATATTCTAAAAGGAAATAACCTAAATATGAAAACAAAGTTAATTTTTTTATAAAAAAATTATTAATGGGAGTACACGAGGTACTCAAACTTAAACACAAAATTAAAACATCAAAAAAAAATCTCACAATGCCTGAAACATTCAGTCAGGTTATTAAACGAATCAAAAAATGTTCTTCCTAAACTTTTCTCCTTCTTAATAAGGCTAAATTGTCTTTTTCGTCTCTTAACTTTATTTTAGTTTTCAATTTCGTCCCCTAGCTATTTTACTTTTTATTTACGTCCCTTATGTTGCGAAAGTTATGCCAAGTTCATCTCTTCTGTCTGTAATCCCTTTATTGTGTGTGTAGATCATTGATACTCTGTTTTTTTGCTCCATTATCTTTTATCATATTACTTCATCAATAAGAACTCTGATAGGAGCATGATTTTGACTTTATTGTTTAAAGGGATTACAAACGGAAGGGACAAATGTGGCGTAACTTTCGTAACTTAAGGGACGAACGTGGCGTAACTTTCATAACTTAAGGGACATAAATGAAATGTAAAATAGTTAGGGGACGAAAGTGGCGTAACTTTCGTAATTTAAGGGATGTAAATGAAAAGTAAATTAGTTAAGGGACGAAATTGAAAACTAAAATAAAGTTAAGAGACAAAAAATGCGATTTAGGCTCTTAATAAACCAAGTTCAAGAAAGTTCTCAACATGAGCTAAAACATATGTCAAATATGAAGTTCCGGCCTGAAAAAGAATCTTATTGCTCACCAAGTTACAACATGCCATACAATGTGACATACCTTGTGAAAAAGTTCGCTCCGAAAATATAAATCATGTTTTTTTTTATAAGCAAATAATTTTATTAAGGGAGTACAAAGTATTTAATTGGAAGAATAATAAACATGTGTGCACTTGAAGCACAATTATGATTTTGATCATGATGACATGTTGAGGAAAACATTAATTGCAAGAATAATAAACATTTAATGGGATTAAGTTTTAGTTTGTCCCATAATGTAGTATACTAGTTCCTAATTAACACATGTTATATAGTTCTTAATTAACACGTGTTATTAACGAAAAAAGCAAAAAAAAAAAAATGTTTAGGTGCTTCCAAACAAATTGTGATAACTAAAATTTGATTGAAAGACTAATGGATTTTTTCGTTATGAAGACAGATTGATAGATAGAGACAGAAAGAGCAAAGGAGGGACCAAAAGAATTCAATGAAGAAAGGGAAAGAGAAAAAGGTCAGTTTGATTAAATAGCTGTATACTTATTGGAAGCTGAAAGTGGAAAATGCCTTAATTGATTTGAAGTTTGCATGTTGTAGGACCATTTTATAAAGAAACATTTACTACATTAATCATCAAATATTCAAAAGAAAAATCATACTCCCTCCGTCCCTAATTATAAGCCCTTTAAGACAAAAAATTTTGTCCCTTTTTATAAGACCCTTTTTAATTTACAAGATGCATTAATTATTTTTTTACAATACTACCCCTAATTAATACAATTAGTATAACACTTTCTCTCTCTTAATAGACTTTTTGGGATATGACAAACCACAAATAAATGAAGGGTAAATTTGGAAAAACATGCACATTGTTGACAACTAACTACTTTTTTTAATCTGCGTGTTTTTGTCCTAAGGTGCTTATAAATAGGGACGGAGGGAGTACTCCATAATTAACTGCATAGAAAATTGTTGTCCACCTTCACAATTTAATTAACTTGAAAGTTCCCAAATGGTAGTAGTGTTTCTACACACTAACCAATACTACCTCAGTACTTAAATATCCAAAACACATAAATTAAAAAAATTAATTAATTCATTTAATTTGTCTATAATGTGTAGTATTTTTCCAAAACTACCTTTCAATTATTGACTTAAGAGAGATAAATAGTCACTCCATTTACTATTGACTACAAAAAATAATGTAAATTAATTTGGGATACTCTTGTAAAAAAATAATTAATACATCTATTAATTTGGAAAGAGGCTTATAAAAAGGGACAATATTTTTTCCTAAGAGAGCTTATATTTAGGGACGGAGGTAGTACTCTTCTTTGTCTCATATTATTTGTCATATTTGGAATATTGACTTGTCTCATATTATTTGTCATTTTAAAATATCAAGAAAGTATTAATTACTTTTTTTTTTCTTCCCAATAACACCCTTATTAGAAGTTATGGAAAAGTTTTGCTCCTTCAAAGGTAATTGCCTTCTCCTAGCGGTTGCTTTTGGATAGGGCCCCGACTCGGACAAACTTGCTTAAAAGAGGTGTTATTTCGGACCCGATGACTGCAAATTGTATTTTATGCGGATCTCATCAGGAGACAGTCCTACACCTCTTGAGGTGAGGCTTGCAAAGCTATCAACGGGAGGACAACTACTGTGTGTCAATCTTGTGAGGTACCAACGGAGACTCAAAAGAAAATCTCAAGGGTAGGTACAAGACCAACAAGGAGGGCTCTTGGGTATAGACGGTTGGTGGACAAGGCAAAATCATATGTTGTTGCATTGGGTTCAAATAGTGACAACAGGAGTGTGCCACTGAGGAACTTCCCTACTTAAAGGAATTTCAAACCCTACCAAAAATAAATAAACAACAAATGGAAGTGGAGGTACCTGAGAACAAACTCACACCTTTGGCAAAGTGCTCGGTGAGTGAATTACATGACGGTGTCTATGCATTTGAATTACAACAGCATCTGCTTTTGGAAGGTTATTTCTCTGTGATGGCCATACTTCTTTGGCCTATCGATTCTGCGGTCCTTCACGATGCACTGTACAATAATCAACCATGGTGGGCAGTAAAATTCGATTCCTTCCTTAACTGGCCCCTCTATTATGCCGAAGGAGCGTTGGACCTGGGTCAGGTGTGTTGGTGTCCCGATCCATGCTTGGGATGATGAGTTCTTCAGGAATTTGGCAATGAAATTTGGAAAGATGGTGGCCATTGACGAGGCTACTTTGAGGATGACAAGGCTAGACGTAGCACGGATCCAAGTTACGGTGTCCTCAACTACCTCGGTGGACATCACTGTAAATATTTGTGTCGCTGGAGTCATATTTTCGGTGAGGGTTGTTGAGGAAACCTTTGGAGATATCGGTCCATTGTTCCAAGCTATTGAACAAAGGACCCACAGAAATTTATGCCAAATCAAAGCCATCCCCAGCCTACCACGGGACCGCCCCCCCGGGAATAAAAGCAAGAATACAAATCAAAAAGATTCTTGGGCAGCACAAACTCGCATCCCAGCCACCTAACTATAGAATACCACATCCTGGAGGCAAAATCACAGACAAAGAGATGAGTAGATGATTCCCGGTGCCATCACATAAGACACAAACTGCAACAGAGGGATCAAGGATAATGCGCTTGTGAAGCAAGTTTGTCTAAGTGGGAGCCCTATCCAAAAGAAACTGTCAATAGAAAGCAATTACCTTTAGGGGACAGGACTCTTCCATAACTTCCTAAGCACTGAGATCTCAAAGTCCGACATCCCTGACAATCGGGATGAAGGAGCAGACAGGGCTCCATAGGCCGAGCTAACAGCAGCACACCCACTTGTCCAGTTCCTCGGACATAACAGATGTATCAAGTAAGCGGGCCAGCTCCACCAGTAGAGTTCCTCCTAGACAAAGAAGCCTCTCCTCCAGGCAAGGTCCCACACCCAAGTCCCCTCCTCCCACCTCCCACAATCCGCAATGGAGTTGTCCTGCATGAACGTCAATGAGAGGAGCCGCGAAAAAAGTCGACCCAACATAGAGTCACCTACTTAGACATCAAGCCGAAATGAAGTAGAATGACCATCCCCCAATCTTCTGGTCACCTTATCAGAGAACTAATCCGCCCCTTGGATCCCCACAATGCATATATCTTTCTACCACACCGATGCCTACGTAGGAGCTCTCAAGGCTCCTAATAAGGGTATCTCAGTAATACGTGGCCCATACTTCGCTAGCAGCACCTCTTGCCATACGCATCCCCCCAGACTAAAGCCTCTGCCTCCGCCTCCACTTTCCTATCAAGCTAAGGTTTATCAGCCTAAGGTCTCGCACTCCAAACCCACCTCTAGTCAGCTGGTAATAGGTGTTTGTTCTCATATTGGTGTTCCATCTATGATGTTTGAGACAAGCATGTAATGCCTAGTGCTGCCAGAACTTTGTTTTGCATATGGGTTTGAGTCAATTAATACATTTTAATTTCTGTTTAAAAAAAGAAAAACCAGTAATGCTACGCGATCACACTCCAATTAAAAAAGCACAAAATTAACACTCGCTCCTCTGTGTAGGCCATTAGAACAATCCAATTGCACTCACCAAAATATTGTCGTTGGGACCGAATCACGTGTTTGATAGTCTACCATTAGTATTACTACCCATGATTTATGTAATTAACTATTTAATACCATCTTATCCTCTTCTTTGAATTCAATGCTCATATGAGATACAAGGAGAAATAATTGTTCAATTTATTCAATTATTGATCAGTAGATCCCTGTAAATTAATCTGAGGGAAGGGAGGTTTCTATTTAAACTTAATTTGATCTTGAAGAATAGACACAAAGACAAAAATTTCTGCATGGTCCTGTGTCGCTTCACATCTTAGTTTGTTAATACTTGGCCCAGTCCTCACCAAATGAAATTTTAAAAAAAAAATTCATTATATTGGGAAGAAAAAATAATAAATGCACAAATAAAAATAATAGATGCACAAATATAAAGGCTCACATAGACTGTCAATTGGACGGATTCAAGAAATTTTTATTTGAATTATAATGAATGGATTATAAACAATCCATTAATCATTTCTGCACCCTTGCCTTTTCATTCTGCCCCTATTTATACCTTTGCTCCGTTCAAGATAATTATTTTTTCTTGGCAGTTGCTATTGAATAGAGTGCCAACTCGGACAAACTTACTTAGTAGAGACATCCTTTCTACACTTTCTACTACTATTTGTGTGTTATGTGGTTGTCATCAGGAGACATCTATACACCTTTTTACCAGATGCACTTTTTGGTCTACGGTGTGGTATAAGTAAGACCTTTAGGTGGCTAGGCTTTGACTTTGTTATGCTTCCAGATCTGTTCTCTCTGTGTTGAAGTTTGGAGCTTTGGGGGCGAACCTGTGTTGTAGAAAGGGGTTGGCCTTGATTTAGCATACTGTTCTTTGGGCTTTAAGGGACTTACGAAATGAGTGCATTTTTTGGGGGAGGGTGTCGGATTTGGATCATATTGTTGATCGTATCATATTTTTATCGTGGGGATGTTAGGGGTAAGTCTACACCATGCCTGTATTATAAGTGGTATGTTGAACCCGATCACTGTATAGCTAGGCTTTAGCTTCCTTGGGTTTCGAGTCAGTATTGGTGAGTTTTGGTGGGTCAGTCCACTTGGTGGTAAATTGCATATGTACATAGTTTTTGGGTTGGAGTACCCCTAGACCCCAAATATAACATAATTTTGCCATTCAAAAAAAATCATTTATGATTCATTAAAAGTTCATTAGAAAAATCTATTCCATCTATGTTCCATTTAGTAAAAATCGTTGAACTATTCATTAATAATTTTTTTTACGGTAAATTACATTCCCTACCCCCTGAAAGAACCTTGAACCCGTCCTCTCTTATGTTAAAATCTACACTTCCATTCCTTGAGAAGTAAATATGTAAAGTAAATTATACTCCCCTCCCTAAGAGAAGCTTGAATTACATACCCCTCCTTGAGAAATAAATATGTATTACATTTTAATTCATTTTAACATAAATAAATATTTTAATGGTAGCAAATTAAATAACATTAAATAGTCTTTTTATTGTGCTTAGTAATTTGCCCAAGATATTTATTTTATCTTTTATTGCTCTATAGTTGATAATATGGTTTAAAACTATATATTAATGATATTGTGAATCAAAAATAGAGAAAAAAAATATGCATAAGAAGTTTGATCATATTAAAATAAACTAAAGCTTAAGTAGTGTTTACTTCTCAAGGAAGTGGAGTGTAGATTTTAACATAAAAGGAGAGGGAAATATAATTCATGCATCTTTTAGGGGAGAGGAATGTAATTTTCTCATTTTTTTTATGGATTGATAACCAATTCATCAATAAAATTATTCTTAAAAAAATAAATAATTTTTATGACTATTTCAAATTAGTTTCACTCACATCCATCCACAACATAGTTGTCGGCCCATTGTCCCACCAGACCTTTGTCCCACTGACATGCACGATCGTCGTCCATGATCTTGCTTGTCGGCCCACCAGCCCATCAGAAGCCAAACCGTAGAGCTGCATATCGCCGATCGCCTGGTGGGTTCGACGCCCGACATCCCATGATCGATGGTCTTGAGGCTGACCATCGACGAATTTAATTTTTTAATTTTTTATTAACTTTATCCAAAGTATTTTATTTTTTATTTAATGTGATCCAATGGATTTAGAAGAATAGTGGCTAGATCACAAATCATCCTTAAAATAAATGGATAGATTGGATCCAATCCATTAATAATTTTTTGTATTAGATGGATTTGATGGATTCAAATTTAGATGGCTTTGATGAATGATGGACAAAATCAGTGTTTTAAGAATCGAACGGAGTTCGAACTGGTGAGAGCTCTAGATGATAGTTCAGTTGCTTCAAACCGCTCGAACTACAAAATAACTGAACCGTAGACACTATTGGTTCCCGATTGGAATGACCAGTTCAATCCAATTCTTAAAACTTTGGGAAAAATAGATTCTTTTCTACCCCTAGGCTCACATAAGCCTCGTATACTATAAAGGATAGTGGCTGGAATTTCTTATGTTCAGTATAAAATAGTTGATCGGAAAGAAAGAAAAAAAAAACTCGTTGGACACATTTGTGTTGTGTGAAGCTTGTATGAGACTCATATACATCTACTAAGGAACAAAACAATTTTTACCCGGTTGACTTACCACCTGGCCGAACCACAGATTAGTCTAGGCTCATTTCCCCCGCAATACTGTGCAGGTTCACCCATAGGGTGATTCAGACCCAAAAAAAAAAAAAAATTTGGGTAAGACAATGAATTTACTTGATAGGGCAACAACAATCATGTTATTTTATCTTTGAAACTGCTGCTGAAAAGAAAAGGCAATGTTTGAGAGAAATCAAACCACATTACGAAAGATACTCAAAAAAAAAAAAAAAGACCTTAACTCATATTTTTTACTATGCTATTAATATACGTATATTTTTTTTTTCCCTTGGAAAAAAAAAAAAAAGGCTCGACCGGGAACAAAAGCTGAAAGAGCTCAAATTTTCTTCTATACCGCCTCCTCTTACAACAATGTATATAGCTGCTTGAAAATATTTTCAAGGCTAAATTACAAAATTGGTCCTCTAAGTTTATTTTAGGTTTCAATTTGGTCCTCTACGTTTTATTTGTTTCGTTTTGGTCTTCTATGTTTTATTTTAGTTTTCAATTTGGTCTTTTCCGTCACTAAAAGTCAATTGTCCGTAGCTAAAAGTTCATTTTCCAAAATGTTATTTGGCTTTTAGCTACGGACAATTGACTTTTAGTGACGGAAAGGAGCAACCTGTTGTAACTTTTAAAACGTAAGAGACCAAAACGAAACAAATAAAACATAGAGGACCAAATTAAAACCTAAAATAAACATAGAGGACCAATTTTGTAATTTAGCCTATTTTCAACTATGAAATTATAATTTATAATAGTCAATATTATTGTTAATATTTGGCGGCCTTAGGTGGCGTTATTTGTGAAAGCTTACATGGGTGTATTGGGTTGGAGTACCCCTTATACTCCCTATTTATTGTGTGTATATATATATATATATATATAGTTTGCTGTTAAAAAAAAAATTTATAATAGTCAATATTGTTAAACATTAACCAATATATTAAAATTAAAAAGAGCTAGAAGGTACAGTTTCTTCATAACTAATTGGCATTTAACACATTAACGCCAAACACACTTTTAAGTCAGAAATATTACACTCAGCAACCTTTAGGCCAACTGTCACACACGCCATTGGCTTGGTGCAAACATTGTGGAAAGGGAGAATATAGGACAGAAAAAGTTACTGGTGGAAAACACAGAAAAGAAGATCCCAGAAACTCCTTAGCAAAGCATTGTAGAGAGAGTTCACTTGAATCAGATGATGATGCAGAAACAAACCAACATACTAATGTAAACGTGGATTGGTGCACTCCTCCCAAGATTTTCCAAAGATTTGAAGCCCTGAAAATTACCACTTAGAACTGTAAAATTATCATCAAAATCAAGGTTTAAAGAATAGCACTGAATAGCACTTAGCTGCTTCTTGCTAATTTCATGCAGGTTTAAAAAAAAGTCCACAAAACGTGATTTGAACCGCGACATCAAGGGTTTTGATGCGACATCAAGGGTTTTTGATATCACCGCGAACGCATCATGACTGCGATTAACACCACATCAACCATGATTGACCGCGATTTTCCACAATCATTACTAAAAAAAATTGAAATAGTGATGGAAATTAGAGACAGAAAAAATGAAATTGGTCTCCAAATTTGGTCGTTAATACTTAGAGACGAATTTTACTTTTTTCTGTCTCTAATTCCATCGATATTTCAGCTTTTTTTAATAGTCGATATCAAAGATCGCAATGTGACCATGACTGTGATTTAAAACCTCTGTTTTTATGAAGAAAAAACACAAACACATACCTGTAGAAAGGTTCATGCTGGCTATTGCACAAAAGGTAGAACGGCCATTAGGGTTGCCATTATTAGCATCCCAATTTGGAGAAGAATTAGGGAAGGAGTGGTAATCACTATTGTTGAAACTTGTTTCCTTAGGGGCCACAAGGTTTTGGTGATGGTGGTGGTGATGATGAGAAACCATCAAGGAGGGTTTCAACTTTCTCTTGATCACAATAGATTCCTCAATAACATTGAAGTCATCCCTCTGTGCTTCACCACCAACAAGGTGATGATGAGGGTGAGATTGAACTTGAACCAGCTTGTTATTAGGGGATCTTACACAGTCTTGATCATGCTGAAGTTGTGACCTTGATTGATGAAAAACTTGAGGGTTTTCATTAGCAGCAGGGTACTTTTTCTTTAACTCTAATTGCTGAACCCTCCCAGTGATGGTGTTGTTAATGTTGCTGCAGATCTTGTTACTAGTCCTTTCCCTTGCTCTTGCTCTTGCTTTTTCCCTTGACTCCTTCATCTTATTTGCGCGAACACAAGCTGGTTCCTTCTGTGCCCTTTTCAACTTCCTCTCTTTTGCTAAATCACCACCACCACCACCACCACCATCACCATCTAACAACACTTGTTGTTGTTGTTGTTGTTGAAAGTTTGGAGTATCAGAAACAACTTCACAATCTTCACACTCAGAGGAAGAAGTGAAGCTTTTAGTACCACCATCACCTTCACTGTTGTTGTTGTTGTTGTTCTTGCTCTTAGCAAGCTCCTTAATTGCTTTCTTTGACTTTGTGAAGAGCCAATCAAGGGTGTTGCTAGCTTTGTCAAACCCTAACATATCTTGAAGATCAAAGAACTTACGAGCTATCTCAATAGACAACCTCACCCTTCTGTCTCTCAAACCCTGAGAGGTGTAAATCTTACTGTGCCTATCTTTCTTAGCTGGTTTCTTTGTAAGCAAACAAGAAATACCGTAGTTATTAGAAGCACCACCAACAACACCAACACCAACGCCAACACTTGAAGAAGGGTCATGTTTAGGCATTGGAACACCACAGTTATTGTTATTATTATCAGATGAAAGTGCTAAATTGTTTAGTGTTTCTGGGATTGGAATGTTGTGTTGATGATGATGATGATGATGATGAGATGGTATGTAGGGAAGAGAAATTAGTGGATCATGAAGAAGGTTAATGTTGTGATGAGTTGAAGAAGCATTTTCAGGATTGAGAAAAGGAAAAGGAAGGAGTGAAGAAGAAGAAGAAGATGATGAGGAAGGAAGAAAAGAAGGGTAAGGGTTTGAACTGTAAGGGAACATCTGAAAGTATTCAATTTAATTTTCAGAATACAAAAAAAGAAAAAAAGAAAAAAACCCTAGCTTTTGTGTATGAGAGAGGAGGAGGACCCCTTACACTGCAGAAGAAGAAGAAGAAGTAGCTATCTATCTTCCTTTGAGTAATGAACTTAATGGTTCAAAGTGATGTTCCCTTAAAGAGTAGAGACCCTTTTATATAAAAAATTTTTTTGGAAGGGAAACAATTAATGAGTACTAATTCATATCACAGAAGTTGATCAAAAAAAAAAAAAAACCACTGACACATTTTCCAGAAGAAAATTATGAAAAGTGGTAAGAGGAAGGGATTTCAATTAGGTCAATGATGGAACTTGGATTTGCTTTCCATAGTTTCTATTATTATTATTATTATTATTATTATTATTATTATTATTATTATTATTTTGATAAGCCATAGTTTCCATTATTATGTGATTGGATTATCTGCTGGATCAGGTTTTCATTGCAGTGGTTGGAACCAGTGAAGTTGAAGGAGGGGGGGGGGGATAGAGAAGAGAGAGAAGGGGAGACAGAGAGAGTGTGTGTAAGTAAAAGAGGACAAGAAACATATAATTTGTGGGTATTTTGCCCCATTTTGTGGAAGCAATGTAAGCAGAGGAGGGTCAAATCATTCAACTTTTAAGCCCGTTAATGTGTGTGTGTGTGTGTGTGTGTGTGTGTGTGTGATTTTTTGGTGTCGTTAGGGTTAGGGTTCTTTTTAGCTTTAAAGATAAAATTTGAAGGAATCTTTGATTAAAAGTAGGTTTACGTACTACATGGTTTGTGTTAATCTGAAACATACGTGCTTAATTTATGATGATGGTGTAAAAGTGGGGGTGGTGAAATTTTTTTTTTTTTTTGTTTTGTTTTTTGCACGAGAAATTTACTAGGGTATGGAGATATGGTTCTTACACATGGCTTCATCTTTTTACCCAAGGGCAACGAAATAAAGGGTGGGAAACTGGTTAAATGGTGTCACTGCTACTTTTGTACAAAGAACTTTGATGTTCAAAAAAGAAAAGGCAAGATAGTAATTAACTAATCACTTTTAACCGTTAAAAAACAAACCTTGCATATGGATTTATGGGATTTGGATTCTCCTCGATTGGGAATCCAACAGTCAAACAATCCTGACCATGCAATTTTTATCTATTGGCTTAAATGCATTGATTTTGATTATTTTTTTTATAAATATCGAGCTTGAAATTTGAATCGTCCGATTTTAATCTAACGATCACCGATATGCTGACTGTCTGAATGCAGGATTATCCAATTGTAAGGAATCCATATTCAGATTTCACCAACGCAAAGTAGTGTAATCACTGGAGTAAGTGGATGTTAGTCTTTAGATGGAGATTGAACGTCTCGTATTTGACTTCATCAAATCAAATTTGAAATTCAAGGCACCCGATATTTATCCTACGACTACGACTAAGATGGTGAATGCTGGATTTTTGAGATATCTATAGCATGTAGTATTCTAATTGTTTGTATTTTTATTTAAATGATTTAAATTTTTATCATAAAAATCAAATCCATCTATAATATATATATATATATTTTTTAAATTGAACTTTTAATTTGTTTAAGAATATTCTGTTATCATATTCGATATTTACATGCCAATTTAATGTATCGAAATCTATGTACAAATATATACTAAATCTATGTGTAAATCCATACCAAATTCAAAATTTATTAAACATACCAACTCAGCAAAAAAGACAAATTGGTAATTACAAAAATTAGGGTTCATTGGAGTGGCCCGTACCACCTACTGTCATTTTCAACCCAGAAAACTCATCCAAACTCTGACACCAATTGCTCTGCTACACTTACTGAAGATGTTTTGAGAAGGTAGGGGTCGTCCCAACTCTCTTATCAATTTTTATATCACAGGAAGCAGTAGTAGTTGGTGTTTACACATAGTATTTCTTAGTCCCCTTATTTGGATTTGTACTACCACATAGGAAAAGGAATATATATATATATATATATATATATATATATATATTATTATAATTTAACAAAGTACCATTTGCGGATCTCTGCACTTGGATCTGAATTTCAGTACTATGCTTAGGTACGTAATTTCGTAGTTATTAACTTGTTTTTGAACGGATGAAAAGGGCTTATTATGTTGACATTTTCTATCTACTGTTTTTTTCTTCTTCTTCTTCTTCCTTTCTCTAAGGACCACTACACATCTAAACTTTCAGGTTACGTTTTTCCAAAGCTAACTAAAAGGGGAATATAACTGTCTCTTGATCTCTTTCTTTTACTTCCTCTTTGTAGTAAACTAGTAATCACAATTTACAATACAAAGTGGAGATCCATCGGGTAGTACGTATAACGTATTATAATATATATATATATATTATATTGTTAATATATACTCGACGTTTTGTATTTTCTTGAAAGCTTTACTTGTACGTGCAAGTAGTACGTTAATTAGGATTTTTTTTTTTTTAGTGTCCAGAAATTCTTTGTATTGATATCAATGGTAATAAGTGGAGGGTGTAGATGAGATGAAGAATGGAATTACTGAGTATTTTAGGGAGCATAGTAAAAATAGGAGATGGGCGAGGCCGATATTGGAAAACATGATTTTTAAGTATATTGGTGAGGAAGAAAATGATATTTTAACCGTTGCTTTTTTGAGGAGGAGATAATTAAGGAGGGCGATTTTGGATTGTGATAGCTCATGGGACCAGATGGTATGAATTTCAGCTTTATGAACGAGTTTGAGATGATGTTTAGGGTGAGTTTGTAGTCAAATGCTCTACACTGAGCTATGGAAAGGCTTGTGATTCAGTTGACTGAGGTTTCTTGGACAATATGCTGGGAAGGTTTGGGTTCTGCAATAAATGGAGGGCGTGGCTGCGTGCTTGTATCTTCTCAGGGAGCCTATCGGTCCTGTGAATGTGAGCCCCGCTGGCGAGGTGAATATTCACAGAGGGTTGAAACAAGGGGACCCCTGGCCCCATTCCTATTCCTATTGGTGGTCGAGGGCTTGGGGGCTTATGCGCCAGGCAGTCCCCATCGACAATTTACAGGCTTCAAATTGACTCCTTCGGATGTAAACGTCACACATCTACAGTATGCAGATGACACATTGTTCTTCGGTGAGGCCAGTATGCAGAATCTGTGGTCTTTAAATACTATTCTTTGATGTTTTGAGCTGGTATCGAGGCTGAGAGTCAATTTCCACAAGAGCAGGCTAATGGGGGTTAACATGCCCGACCCGTTTCTTGAACTAGCCTCGAATTTCCTTAACTGTAAGCTGGGAGTTGTTCATTTTAAGTACCCTAGGCCTCCCAATGGGTGCCGCCCCTCGTAGAGCTTCCACATGGAAACCCATGCTGGATGTTTTGCGTAGTAGACTAGGCTCTCGATACGTAAGCTTGCGAGGTAGAGTGGTCCTTCTTAACTTGGTCCTGAGTGGCATCCCTATTTTTTATCAGTCTTTCCTGAAGATGCCAGTCTCAGTCTGGAAGGAGGTCGTAAAATTGCAAAGGGACTTCTTATGGGGTGGTGCGTCAGGACCCCGGAAAATCCAGTGGGTGAAATGGTCGGTCGTATATCGACCCAAAAAGGAAGGGGGATTGGGAGTAAAGGACCTTAGAATGATGAACCTAAGCCTGCTGGGCAAGTGGAGGTGGCAGTTACTCTCTCGGCAGGAGGGGATCTAGAAGGAGGTTCTAGTAGGGAAGTATGGGGAAAGGGTACTGAACAATCCAAATCTGGGTGAACTTAGGAACCCAAACTGGTCTTCAACACGGTGGAAAGATATATGCCTACTGGGAGTTAGTAGGAAGCCCCATGGGGATTGGTTTGCAAATTCAGTAGGGAAAAAATTAGGGGATGGGAGAGATACCGGCTTCTGGTCCCACCAATGGGTGGGCACAATGCCGCTGCGTCTGACTTTCCCTAGGTTGTTCTCCATATCCCTACAGAGAGATGCAATGGTGGCATAGATGGGAAGTTGGATCGGAGGGGTTTGGGTCTGGAAATTTTCTTGGAGGAGGAGATTGTTCGTGTGGGAAGAATAACTGGTCAAGGACCTGCATCACCAACTTTATATGGTCAGAAGCAGATGAATGGAATTGGAAACCAGCAGTTGGAGAGCCCTACACTATCAGAGCAGTGTACTCTTTCCTGTCCCCGTCCACTACAAAAAAAAAGTCAGTTAGAGACTGATTTTTCGGTTGCTAAATAGGGAAAATCGGTCACTATCGAATTTAGCGACCGAATTAACGACCATCAAAAATCGGTGGCTAAACCGCTGGTCCCTAACTGTTAGCGACCGATAATTTAGAGACCGATTTAGAGACCGATTTAGCAACCGAAGTTAGAGACCAATTTAGCGACCGAACATGACAATCAGAATGATCAACGTAGGTTTGTCTTAGCGACTGATTTAGAGACCGAATTTAGAGACCGATTTAGCAACCGAATTTAGAGACCGATTTAGCGACCGAAAATGACAACCGGAATAATTAACGTAGGTTTGTCTTAGCGACCGAATTTTGGTCACTAATTCGGTCTCTAATATTCCTGCGGTAAAAAAATTATAAAAATAATACAAAAACATTTTTTTTACTTGATAAATTTATATCAAATTATTCACACAACAAAAAAAACACTTCATTACATTAAACATGTCAGTATCCATAATAAAAGACAATTGATATTTTAAATTAAGTCCTACATATAGTCATGTCAATGTGCATAATAAAAAAACATAGACTTATTACAAGACTATTAGTCCTAATGAAAGACAACATCAAGAGTACCAACCAAAAAAAAAGACAACATCAAAAGTTTACTATAATTCACTTTGTCAATCTAAATCTAACTCCTGATCATCGTCGTCAACTTACTCTTAGTAAATGACATTTGTCGTTGAAACTTCATGGTTTTCATTAATTGTTTTATTAGCTTGTTGTTCCGCTCACAGGCTCTCTTGGTATTTTCCATTTCCTTGTTGGTATTCGCCATTTCCACTCGGAGTTGATCTTTTTCTGTTCTCACTTCTTCCATTTGGTTTCTGAGTTCATCAAGCTCCTGCCTTTGAACTCAATCAGTTGATGAAGAACATGAACCACGATAGTAAGGTCTCCCTACCACTACAGTCGACTCCATTCCAAGGCCGTATATCCTTCCTTTCTTTACTCCAGCCACATTACGCCAAACATCTAACTGACTTGGTGGAGTAGTTCCTTGTGAAGATGCTGCTTGGGTCAATTCTTCCCATGTGCATGTAAATTCTTCCTGTTAACACAAATATAAGGCTAATTGATATTTCAAGATGTTACTCAAATAAAATAAAGCCAACATAAGAAACATAAAAGAAATAAAAGTTGAGAGTTCATTACATTCACATGTTCTGATCATCTATCCACCCATATGTTATCCTTACGATGTTGGTGTGTGTGTCGTAATAAATCTGAGGGATTAGGAGGGGTGCCGGTCAACTTCATCTAATAAATAAAGAAAAATATAAATTAAAAACATGTTAGCATCAAGAAAGGCTTTATGAAAAGGCAAAGAAGAATTTTATTAATCAAACAAGTGGCAACTTTACAAGAGAAATTTAGCGACAAACTACAAGCTAATAGACCCTGCTTAAACCATACAATCCATAGAAGCAGAAAACAAAACATACTCCTACTTTATAATCATAAGCAGCTAAGCAGCACCCACTATCATGAAACTTCAGCATTTTTCAATATAAATAGGCTGCTCACTTCAGCATCAGTAATCCATCTCAGTACTTTAAAACAGATTCAACACGAATTATAACATCACACTTCATCAAACAACCACTGTTTTCCAATATCATATCCAACAGCCACACTATCTAAAGAAAAATTCACTTACTCAACAGTTCAACAACCAAAACCATAGTCAGATCATTAAACAAGAGGCAAAGCTATTTGGTTAGAAATCAAATTCAAATATATAGATAGACAAAATCAGCTTCTCTCTCAATTGTCAATTGTAAAAGATAATATTCTTCCAGTAGACAGGTTATAGTCAAGAATAATACATCATATCATGTTTCAACAAGCCATCAAACTGGAGGAGGAACTTCAAATCGACCTTTAAAGCCAACTAGCAATTGATATTGATATAATTTAGAAAGGAAAGCTAAATAAAATTGTACAGGGGCCATCTGAATGAGGCTTTAATCAAGTCATATAGGCATGCAACAAGGAACATCAACATCTAATCTTCTGCTTGATTAAACTATTGAACAATCCAATGGAAGTTGGATATCTTTTGTAAAATTCATAGTTTCATGCTTTTAAAACCATATTGGTATTTGTAATGATGAAAATAGCCCAAGAAAGTTGCAAAACTCATAAACATGTTTTCCCCTAGCATATTACTTTGAGAAGAGTGAAAAACTTGTGTTAGATGATTCCTTTAGGTATATCACTATTAACAGACTACAGGTGAACTGAGTATTTACTTGTAACATAATCACAATTAAAAATAAGGCATTAGATTACAATCCTCACCATATTAGCTCTATGTTGAGATGTGGTGATAGAGCCACCAGTGTGAAGGGACCATCCTAAACATCCACAGTTAGATGCTCGATTTGTTTTCGCTTGTATGCTTTTCTTTTTGAAATCTTGAGTCCTCCAATGTTCACATAATCTATCCCATACACTAAGGAATTTGGAGTTAGAAGATAGTTGAGACAAAGAGATCATCTTTCCCTTTTTATCTTCCTTATTACTTTTGAAGGTTTTAATGTCATGATGAGTAAGTCAGTTGAGCTAGGGTTGTTTTCTAGTTATAAATTTAGTAGTTAAGAGGAACAAGTTTCTCATTTACAATTTGATAACGATATGCTTATTATGGGTGAGACATGTTGGTCAAACGTAAAGGTTATTAAGGCTTTATTACAATTGTTTGAAGTAGTGTTGAGGATTAAAGTTAGTTTCCATTAGAGCTTGTAGGCGGGTTAATTTGAGTGTTTCCCAAT
The DNA here is from genome assembly GCA_037113605.1 of Calophaca sinica. Lineage (NCBI taxonomy): Eukaryota > Viridiplantae > Streptophyta > Magnoliopsida > Fabales > Fabaceae > Calophaca > Calophaca sinica. Next base: position 18,511,554 of record CM073737.1, read on the forward strand.
CTCGATTAGTTGAGTCGGCTGGTATTGTGAATTGTAAAATAGGCACTATTCCATTTAAGTATTAGAGCTTACCAACCGATTCAAATCCAAGATTGAAAAGTACCTAGCCGACGGTGGTGGAGTTAGCAAGGAGTAGATTGTCTTCTTGGAAGACTCGGAATCTTTCGATAGGTGGTCATGTGGTTTTTATCAAATCAGTCTTGTATGCATTCCTAATCTATTTCATTTCTTTTTTCCAGGCTCTGTGAGATATTATCCCTCAAATTGAATCATTATTTAAACAATTTTGTGGGGGGAGTGAGGAGGCGAGTAGAGTACATCGGGCAAAGTGTGATAAGGTATGCAAAGATTGTGAGGAAAATCGAGGTAGGCATTAAAAATTTGAGAGCTTTTAACTTGGTTGTTCTAGGTAAGTGGTTGTGAAGGATAAGAAGGAAAAATCAGGGGCTGTGATATAATTTAGTGTCCAATAAATATGGAGAGACGGAGGGAGTACGCATCATACTCTCTTTTTCTCTCTCATATCTATTTGCCATTCAAAAAAAAAAATTATCGTCCATAACATGTATCTCCATCTCTACGTATTTAATTTTACCATGAAGACTAACCAGATATATGTACACTATGAACTAATATATAATACCCATTGTCATATACAGCAGGATGAATGGGTAGTTTGCAGGGTATTCCACAAGAGTGCTGGTACAAAAAAGTACCCTTCTTCAAACCCCACAAGAGCAATGAATCCTTACAATCTAGAAGTTGGTCCTAGTATCATGCCACCACCAATGATGCACTTGGGAGATCCTTCTACTCATCATTTCCTCTATGGAAGAAACTACTTGAGCAATGCAGATCAATCTGAAGTCACAAGGGTTCTAAGAGGTAATGTACCAACAAATCTCAACCTACCAATGCATTCCCATTTGAACTTCCCAGTATCAGCACCACTAGAAGGAGGAGGGGGAGGAAGGGGATTTACAATTTCAGGGCTTAATTTGAATCTTGGAGGAACCGCAACAACACAACAAATTTTAAGGCCTATGCCACAAACACAGCCATCTTCAGCACATCACACTAAGGGTCTCTGATCACAATTAATTTTTAGTTAAGTATGCTTTTAATCCTTGCATGAATGTATGTTGTTGAGTTCATATGTTTTTAATCCTTGGAAATGTAATATTCTTTGTGTTTAGTTTTTATTCAAATTTTAATCATTTTTGTTCATTATACATAATAAAATTACTGTAGTTTTAGTCTGTCAGGAATTAAAAACATACACATGATTTTGAAAAAATTTCAAGAATTAAAAATAAACAAAATATAAAAACACTGAACCAGCAAAGAATACATCTCAGGCATTTTATCAAACATGTTAGATGAAATATATTAGGGCAGACAATTCAAACAAGACTGATTGAGAAATAGGAGTTCAACATCATACCTGAAACAGTCAAAACCTGAGCAAAAACAATGTCTTCAGACACCAGTGCTTGAAGTCGGAGACAACAACAAAGCTTGATGATGATGCGATCAGCGAACGGCGTTGGAGATGAAGACGCAACGGCGGGATTACTAGAGACGAAGCGGCGGAGGTCTTGGAGAAAACAATTGCAACAACAGATTTAGGGATTTAGAGCAAAAACGTAATGACAGAGAGAGAGAGAGAGAGAGAACAGAAGGCGAAGGGAAGATGATGAGAAAGCGAAGGGGAGAGAGCAGAAGGCGAAGGGAAATACGAAGGCTATACCAAATTGATGAGAGAACTCCTAACCTGTTGAAGCAGAGGATGAAACACGAGACGATGCATAGCTTTAAGATTTGCAGCGCCACATTGCAGAGCTGGACATTGCTGAGCTTTAGGGTTTGGAGAGAGATTCGCACAAATGGGAAAAAGAAAGAGTAGGGACGATTAGGGGAAAAAGAGAGAGATTCACGGAAAAAGAAAGAGATTCGCACAAATGGAAATGAGGGCAGGCGCAAAAAAAAAAAAAAAGGACGATTCCGGCGGTTCAAACCGCCGTAATATTCCTGTCGATTACGGCGGCTCCCACAACCGCCCTAATTTACTGTAATAAGTGGCGGTTCTAACTAACCGCCATTTTAAAACCGCCACAATTCACCCGTTTTTTTGTAGTGGAGAGCTCTTTATGGTAGAAAGATATCATGTTGGTGGATAAGGGAGTCTGGGGTTTAAATAGAATTGGTTTATAGAATCTTTGGTAAAGATAGTAGGTGATAATTCCATGAATTATCTACTTTTTCTAGTCTTTTTTGAAGGAGAATAAATCACCATGTAATCTTAACTTAATCTTTGTTTTTATCTCAATTTGATGTTGACTAAACATGACTATTTGTGAATTTATTTTGATGATTATAGATGAGTTGAGTTATAATGTTGAGCATAATGACTTGATAATTTAATGTTAGTCTTGATGTGGGTGTTAAATAAAAGAAGAAAATTCATGTTAAAGAATTGAAGAGAATGAATTTTATGGAAAAAAACAGACATTTTAAGAGGATATGTGTGTGGAGATACCTTATTGGAAATATAATTGAAGTTAAAGTTGGTTGAAAAAGATTAAAAAATTATTAGAAAAAAGCAGCAGCACCACATAGTTGTGTCCTCAAGAGACACAGTTGTGTCTCCAGCTCGTTGGCATTATTTTTTGCATAGCTCAACTATGCCTCGTTATGACACAGTTGTGTCCCAAGTGCAGAAACACAAATTTTTTCACGACAAAATGGTGTCTCAGTGCCACACACTTGTGCTGTAGTGTAGAAATGTAGATTTTTATGCGACACGATTGTTTTCCATCGCGACACAGTTGTGCCACATGTGCAGATACACTAAGTTGGACTCAACACAACTATGTCCCATTTAGATGCAGTTGTGTCTCTTCCGTTTTGGTAGAAAAACTTAATTTTACCCTTTTTCTAATATAAAAGGAGTTTGGGAACCTAATTAAAGGAACTTTTGAAGACTTTGAATTGACTTTTTGGAGACTATTGGAAGAAAATTTTTTTGGTTAGCCATTTTTTGTGTTTATTTAGATTGACTTCTCTGTGTTTAATCTTTGCCCCTACTTTGTCTAGTTTTTTTTAGTAGATGCTATGGGGGTTAAGACTCCTAGGATTTAGCTCGTTTCTGTGTTATTACTTTTCCATTGATAAAAAAAATCACTAGAAAAATCGCAAATGAAAGCACCTGACTCATTCTAGATCACTCCGCCAGCATCCGCCTTAGCTCCTAGGTGGGTGACAACACCATCACAATTTAGTTTCCACTAACCAATATCGAGAACAATCCATCACAATTCTAACTTCATGGTCTGTGATGCAACAACAAGATGCATCACATTATTGAAACTTAAGCTCTACTGAGTTACTAGAACTCTATACCAAATCATCCTTACAAATCTTCCAGCATTTGGTATATTATTTAGGAACATAACTTCATTCCGAATTTGCCACATAGTATGCACCCTGACACCAAATAATGTGTCCCACTTAACTCTATCCCTGCTGACATCATAAACTAAGTTACTAGTAAGCCACTCAACCAAATCACTAGTGTGAAAACTCCTTGGGAATGGGAAGTGACCACCTAATGACTGCATCTACACTTGATTAGCAAAAGAAGAGTCCTGAAACAGGTGCAAGATAGATTCTTCACATGGTTGACAGATTAGACATGTGTCTACAATTGATAACCTACTCTTCATGTTAGGTAGGATGTGTTTTTAATGATATATGGAGAAAATGGGTCAAAGCGTGTATCTTTTCTAGCTCTGTTAATGGTAATCCCACTGAGTAGATTGTTGTTAAGAGGGCGATTAGATAGGGGGACCAGCTAGGCCCGTTTCTATGTTGAACTGTCGCTGAGGGGTTGACGGGTTTGATCAGAAAAAGCTGTTGAAATTGACATGTTAAAAGGATTCAGAATGAATTATAACATTTCATATCCTATCCTTCAATTTGTTGATGACACAATCTTGATATGTGAGGCCTCTTCAAGAAATTTATGGGGTTTGAAGGCAATCCTATAGGTTTTCCAATTAGTATCTGGATTAATGGTAAACTTCTCAAAAAGTAATCTATTTGGGAGAAGTGCGAATGAATATCTCATGGTTATTGCCTCTAAATTTTTACACTATTGTGTTGAAGCTCTTCCATTTACATTTCTAGGCATTCCAGTGGGTGCTAATCCTGAACGAAGTATTACATGGGATCCGATCGTGGCAGCCCTGAAAAACATACTAGTGTCTTGGAAATGATGTTATCTTTCATTGGGAGGTAGAATAAAATTGATAAATTCTGTTTTTACTAGCTTACCATTGTTTTTCTTCTCATTTTATAAAGCTCCCAAGAAAGGAGTGAAATCCTTGATCGTAATTTAAAGAGATTTTTTATAGGGTGGAGTTGAGGGTGATAAAAAGATTACCTGGGTTAGTTGGGATAGAGTATGTAAGCCAAAAAAAGTTGGGTGGGTTAGGAGTAAAAAATTTGGAGCTCTTTAACATAAGTTTGTTGCCTAAATAAAGGTGGCTATGCTTGGCTGACTCAGACGCAATTTGGCATGATTTGATGTGATTTAGATATGGTGAATTTGAGCAATGGAATTCCTAATGTTGGCGCAGTGCCTGAGTGTAGGGAAATAGCGCAATAACAGAGATTAAAAACGCAGCGGAAATTTAAACTTTCCCTTCCATGGATCCTTGCGAATGGTCATGACTCAGGGTTATATGAATTACTTCTTGTAGCGCAGATCGTTTGCAGACGAAAATTGGAATCGAGCACGAGCGTCGCCGTAAAACAACGCCTCTCGTAGTCCACACGAACAACCTTCGAATGGGAGCGGTCTCAGTCACGATGCTAGGCGACGTGCTGAACGATCCGCGATGCAAGTCACGATCTTTGAAACGGCTAGGGTTTTAATTAGTGTTTTGACTTGATCTTAACGAGTCTATTTATAGACTTCACTTAAGACTGACCTAGCGCTACCGTAGCTTACCGTGTGCTCTCGGCCAAGACCGTAACTTATCGTGTTCTGCGTCTTTCTTGACTCTATTTGGTGCATCGTGAAGAATGCACCACCGAATAAAATGAGTCTCACTCATTTATTTAATCTCCCATTAGCTTTGTTCTCATGTGTGTGTGACCTGTAGGTTCATTCGTTGGCAATAATATTAAATCACTATTTAATATTATAAGCGATGGCGATGTCTAGCAACACATCACTGCTACCCAAGTAACGAGAATGTCGATGTTGTGGCGTAACCTTTCCGTGATAATGATCATGTGTATAATTACCCTTTTGCCCTTATATCTATATTGAACACAAGGCATAGTATGTGTCACCCTTGTATAGTTCAATATTATATTCCTTGATGCCGAGTAGACTTAGTAACAACAAATAAGATCAATATCTCATATTGACTTATTTCAAGATGGCCATGCATTTTACAGTCATACTCTATCAAGGGGCCCACAGATATTACTCTGTTATGTAGGAGGCAAATCCCATCTAGGTCACTCATGTCTCTTTGCATGACTCGTTGAGTGCCCAGTTAACTGACTTTATAATTGTCCTGTTATGCATAATGTTTGGCGGCAATAAAACACCCAACTCCTCATGTAGGGACCATAGTGGTTTCAGGTCTGAGGGTGGCATACACCACTATCACTATGAGAATAACTCATGACACTTACATAACACACTATGTAGTATTCTCATGGCGGGTCAATCCAGTACAAAATTACCCTAACGTGTACCTATGTGGTGACTTGATGTCTCATATCTATAACCTGTGAGATGAGGTTATCAGTCCACCCACATAATAGTCTTGATGCATTATTATTGTCCTTAATAATAATAATACTCGACTACGGATATTTAGAGTAAGTTCTTTAGTATCTCACAACCGAGTCGTCTACTCGATGTTCTATTGAAAACAAACTTTTACTCAAGGACTTTATTACGTTGAAACAAACATAATAACTGAAAATGCCTCATATAATATATAAATGACATGATACAAAATATAAGTCCAAAGGAAAAACATTGGCCTCTAGGGCTTACACCAACAATCTCCCACTAGCACTAGAGCCAATTAGGCATGTACCTAATACCCATAGATCTAGTATGACCATCATGCTTCTGCTGGGTAAGAGGCTTTGTAAGTGGGTCAGCAACATTGTCAAGTGTTGGTACCCTGCATATCTTGACATCTCCTCTATCGATAATCTCTCGAATGAGATGGAAGTGTGAATACATGCCTTGACAGGATGGTTTTGATGATTGACAAAAGGGAGTTTTGCAAATAGTCAACCGTGCAAAAAGTGGAAAAGAATACCAAGACGCGTATCAAGAATGATAGTTTCTGAAGTCTTTGGGTTTTGGGTATTTATTTATTTTTATTAAGACTATTTGTAAGTAGTAATAAAAAGCTCTCAATTAAAATAAAATCACACACTCACAAAATGATTTTTATTCTAAAATTGATTTTATGATAATTTTTCTTAAATTATTTTTAGGCACAAAGTATTTTGAAAAATTCTTAAGTTGTGCTCAAAATATTGTTTGGAAAATATTTCAAGTTTTCTCTGGAAAATATTCTCCGTGTTGAGCAGTGATATTTTGACATGCAAGTCGTGTGCCGAGGGTAGGTCGCGTGTTCGAAATGAGGTCGTGGTCGAATCGTGGGGAAGTCGTGTCGAAATGGAGGTCTCGTGTCGAGCCGTGTGGAGAGGTCGTATATCGAAATGTAGAGAGGTCGTATGCCGAGCCGTGAGGAGGTCGCGTCTTGAGTGAGGAGGTCGCGTCTTGGCCGAGCCGTGAGGAGGTCGTGTCTGCGGCCGAGCCGTGAGGAGGTCGTATCTTGAGAGTGGGGAGAGGTCGTATGGAAATACGATGTCGAACACTAAGTGGTGTCCGAGAATCTTTTCCGTCCCCGTGTTTTCAATTCTTCATATTCAAAACGCAACGAACAAATCCCTGCAACGGACAAATCCCTTTAAATGCTGCAACGGACAAATCCTTTTAATGCTGCAACGGACATTTCTCTTAAAGTGATGCTCCTCTCGGTGCCTATAAAAGCACTGCACCATGAGCTTTGTTTTTAACATAACGCAAGTGCTTAATTTTTGTGCTAAAACTCTGTCAAATATTCTCCATCACTCACACTTATTTGAGCACAATTTTTGAGAGCCTTTTTTTATTCTACATAATTTGAGTTGTATTATTTGAGCTTCAATTTGTTATATCTGCACTATTGAGTGTATCTTTCTCATCTCATTTTATTTGCGAAAATCATTTCTTTTTGGGTAGGAATCCCAAGGTGTTCATAGAGAGGTGATATCTCTTGAACTTATTGCTCTGGTATAGAGTTGTAAAGGTTTCTAGCTGAACCTGATTTAAAAGCTAGTGATTTAGTGAAAATCCCATAGTGCTTTGCTTTGGGGACACGACGTAGGCCCCAGGGGTGTTTGGTGGCGAACCTCAGATAATTTGTCTTTGCGTGCTCTTCTTTGCTCTCTGTGTCTTTATCATTCAAGCACTTTATTTATTTTTGTTCTTTATTTATTTTTCAGTCATTTATTTTCTGTCATTTATTTATTACAATTTATTCTTCAAGTTATTTATCTTTTATAAGTTATTTCTTTCAAGTTTTTTTAATTCAGTAATTTATCTGTAATTTTTTTATAAGCACCGCTATCACAATTCACCCCTCTTGTGTTTGAAGTCACTTGGTAACAAGTGGTATCGAGCTAGACTCTTGTATAAAGGACTTAACCGTCTCAAGAGAATGACTTCAAACAATAGCGAGGAACCTCCATGAAACAGACCCCATTTTTCAATGGTGAGGGGTATGGTTATTGGAAGGATAGAATGCAAATCTTTCTTGAGGGTGTTGATCTTGATATTTGGGATCTTTGTGGAAAATGGTCCATTTGTCCCCACTCAATCAATTAATGATGCAGTGGTAGACAAACCAAGATCACTTTGGGCCGAAGATGATAAGAAAAAGGTCCAATACAATTTGAAAGCTAAGAACATCATCACTACGCTTTAAGCTACGATGAGTTCTATAGGGTCTCAAATTACAAGGCTGCTAAAGAAATGTGGGACACCCTTCTATTGACCCATGAAGGTACTACAGAGGTCAAGAGGGCTCGAATGAACACATTAACCCATGAGTATGAGTTATTTAGGATGAAACCAAGTGAAAACATACAAGATATGCAAAAAGGTTCATCCATATAATAAACCATCTCGAGCTCTTGGGAAAGTCTTGATAATGAAGATTTAATTAATAAAGTTCTTAGATGTTTAAATAGAAAGCTGCAACCCAAGGTTACTGCTATATCTGAATCTAAAGATTTATCTACTATATCATTGGCAACCTTGTTTGGAAAATTGCAGGAACATGAACTTGAACTAAATCGACTCACTGAGAGTGAAGAAAGTGATAAGAAAAAGAAAGGAATTGCTCTCAAAGCAATCGTAAATGAAAAAGAGGAATCTGACAACAATGATAGTCTGGATGAGAATGAGGAAGACATAAGTCTGATGGTTCGAAGGTTCAAAAGGTTCATGAGGCAAAAGGGGAGAACGTGCAAGATACAAAATCCTCAAAAGAAAAATGAGGAAGGAACTTCTTTTAATCCAACTTGCTACAAGTGTGGTCAAAAGGGACATATAAAACCCGACTGCCCTCATGGTCAGAAGAAAAACGGAAAATTTGATAGAAGACCACAAAAGGAATCAAAAGGAAGAAGAGCCTACATTGCCTGGGATGACAATGATATGGACTCGTCTGATGAATCAGAAAATGAGGAGGCCAACTTATGTCTCATGGCAAAACACAAGGAGGATGAGGTAAATGCTCTTGAACTCGAATCTCCTTTAACTTATGATGAGCTGCTTATTGCTTATGAAGAATTAAATAATGAAACGACTAGACTTCGAAAAATTATTTCTTCTTCTAAGAAAACCATCTCTTCTCTTGAATCTAAAATTATTTTCTTAAACCAAGAGATGGAAGTTTTTAAGGAAAAACAAGTTGTTGTGACTGAAGTTTCTACTTGCACCTTTTGTGAAAACCAAAAGATTGATACTTTCAAGTGTGATGAATGCAATGTTTTGAAAAACAAGATTGAAGATTTGGAAAACACCCTTGCCAAATTTACCATGGGAAGGGATAACTTAAACATTCTATTGGGAAAACAAAAGGGTACTTTTGGAAAAGCCGGTTTGGGTTATAATCCACAAACGCATGAAAAATCCTTTAAATTTGTCAATCACAACAACACTTCAAGCAGCCCTTTCATTAAATGCTTTCACTGTGGTAGAAATGGTCACACTGCCTCCATTTGCAATATTAGAAAGAACAAGAATGTGGTTGGCAAAAAGATATGGATTCCAAAGGGTACTTTGCCAAAAACTAACTCATCTGGACCCAACTTAGTTTGGGTACCAAAGGTTAAAAATTAATCTGTTGTTGTAGGTGTGCTTGAAAGCCAAGGACTTAAATTGGTATCTTGATAGCGGCTATTCAAAGCACATGACAGGAGACAAAAGCAAGTTCTCCTCATGGCAAAACACGAGGAGGATGAGGTAAATGCTCTTGAACTCGAATCTCCTTTAACTTATGATGAGCTGCTTATTGCTTGTGAAGAATTAAATAATGAAACGATTAAACTTGGAAAAATTGTTCTTTCTTCTAAGAAAACCATCTCTTCTCTTGAATCAAAAATTGAAATGTTAAACAAAGAGAGAGTGATTCTTATAGAAAAACAAGTTCTTTGTGATTGAAACTTCTCCTCCCATATCTTGTGAAAATAAAAAGATGAAGTTTTAAAATGCAATGAGTGTAGTGTTTTGAAAAATAAGGTTGAGGATTTAAATAACACTCTTGCAAAATTTACAATGGGAAGAGATAATCTAAACATTATTTTAGGAAACCAAAAAGGTACTTTTAGAAAAGCTGGTTTAGGTTATCATCCAAAAATTCATGAAAAATCTTTTAAACTCTTCAATCACAACAAACCCTCAAGTAGTCCTTTCATTAAATGCTTTCACTATGGTAGAAATGGTCACACTGCCTCCATTTGCAATATTAGAAAGAACAAGAATGTGGTTGGCAAAAAGATATGGATTCCAAAGGGTACTTTGCCAAAAACTAACTCATCTGGACCCAACTTAGTTTGGGTACCAAAGGTTAAAAATTAATCTGTTGTTGTAGGTGTGCTTGAAAGCCAAGGACTTAAATTGGTATCTTGATAGCGGCTATTCAAAGCACATGACAGGAGACAAAAGCAAGTTCTCCTCATTGGTACCTAAGAATAGTGGTTATGTCCGGTATGGTGACAACAACAAAGGTAAAATTCTTGGGATTGGTTCCATTGGTAAGAGTCCTAATCCCACTATTGAAAATGTTTTGTATGTGGATGGTTTGAAGCATAATTTGCTAAGCATTAGTCAACTTTGTGATAAAGGAAACAAAGTGGTTTTCGATTCTTCAAAATGCATGGTCATGGATTCTATAAATGAAAATGTTATTGTTATTGGACCTAGAATTGGAAATACCTATATGCTTGATTTAGATAAAATACCTTCAAATGATGCATGTTGTCTTATTAGTAAAGAGGATGAATCTTGGCTATGGCATAGAAGAATGGCTCATATTCACATGGATCATCTTAATAAATTGGTTCGAAAGGACTTAGTAATTGGCTTACCAAAGCTCCGCTTTGAAAAAGATAAACTTTGCGATGCATGTCAAAGGGAAAACAAGTAAAGGCTTCTTTCAAATCTAAAAATATTGTTTCAACAAATCGGCCTTTACAACTTTTACATATGGATTTATTTGGCCCTTCTAGAACTAAAAGCTTTGGTGGCAATTACTATGCTCTTGTTATTGTGGACGACTATTCTCGCTATACATGGACCTTATTTATTTCTCATAAAAATGACACTTTTGCTGCCTTTCGAAAACTTGCTAAAGTTATCCAAAATGAAAAAGGAATGAACGTAGTATCCATCCGAAGTGATCACGGTGGGGAATTCCAAAATGAGGCATTTGAGGCCTTTTGTACTGAAAATGGAATTGAGCATAATTTTTCCGCACCTAGAACACCACAGCAGAATGGAGTGGTGGAAAGGAAAAATCGGTCTCTTGAAGAGCTTGCGAGGACGATGCTCAATGAGACCAACCTTCCTAAGTATTTCTGGGCAGACGCGGTAAGCACCGCATGTTATGTAATGAATAGAGTCCTCATAAGACCTATTCTAAAACAAGCATACTATGAAATTTACAAGGGAGGAAGCCCAACATTTCCCACCTTCACGTATTTGGATGTAAGTGCTTTGTTCTAAATAACGGTAAAGATAACCTTGGTAAATTTGATGCTAAAGGCGATGAAGGTTTATTTCTTGGATATTCCACTTCTAGTAAAGCCTTTCAATTATTAATAAACGTGCTTTAAGCTGTTGAAGAATCTGTGCATGTTTCTTTTGATGAATCTAACCCCAAATCTTCAGAGAAGAAAGTGTTGATGATCTTGCGAAGTGTTAGGAGATACCTATTTAGAGGAACAAGAGAGATCAAAAGTTCAAAGGAGGATCAAGAGTCCTTGCCTCAACCCTCTCAAGAACTCTCTCACTCAAATCTTCCAAAGGAATGGAGAGTCTCAAAGAACCATCCTCTTGACAACATAATAGGTGATATCTCAAAAGGGTAACGACTGAAACTCTCTTAATCATGCATGTCATCATATGGCCTTTGTCTCTCAAATTGAACCAAATGACGTCAATGAAGCCATCTTTGATGAGCATTGGACCCTTGCTATGCAAGAGGAATTAAATCAATTTGAGAGAAATGATGTTTGGGAACTTGTCCCTAGGCCTAAAGATCACCTAGTCATTGGGACCAAATGGGTCTTTCGCAACAAGCTTGATGAAAACGGTATCATTGTTAGAAATAAAGCTAGACTTGTTGCAAAAGGCTATAACCAACAAGAGGGCATAGATTTCGATGAAACCTATGCACCCGTAGCTAGATTAGAAGCTATTCGCATGCTTCTCGCATTTGCATGCATCATGGATTTCAAACTTTTTCAAATGGATGTTAAAAGTGCATTTCTTAATGGCTTTATTCAAGAAGAAGTATATGTTGATCAACCTCCGGTTTTGAAAATTTTGAATTTCCAAATCATGTTTTCAAATTGAAAAAGGCTTTATATGGTTTAAAACAAGCTCAGAGCTTGATACGAGAAGGTTGAGCAAATATTTACTTGAAAAAGGTTTTGAAAGAGGAAAAGTTGATACCACTCTTTTCATTAAACACAAAAATCATGACATTTTACTTGTTCAAATTTATGTTGACGATATCATCTTTGGTGCTACTAATGAGTCCTTGTGTGAAGATTTTTCCAAAATCATGCAAAGTGAGTTTGAAATGTCCATGATGGGAGAGCTCAACTATTTCCTTGGTCTTCAAATCAAACAAACAACAGAAGGAATTTTTATAAATCAATCCAAATATTGCAAGGAGTTGCTTAAAAGATTTGGAATGAGCAACGCCAAAGAAATCTCAACTCCAATGAGCACATCATGCTATCTTGACAAAGATGAAGGTGGTAAGTCGGTCGAAGTAAGTAAGTATCAAGGTATGATAGGATCTCTTCTCTATCTCACTGCAAGTCGTCCGGATATTATGTCTAGTGTTTGTATGTGTGCACGTTTTCAAGCAAATCCTAAGGAATCACATCTCTTAGCGGTAAAATGCATCATGAGATATCTCACTGGCACACAAACTATGGGTTTATGGTACCCCAAAGGTGCTGACTGCACACTTATTGGGTACTCGGATTCGGATTTTGCGGTTTGTAAAATGGACCGAAAAAGCACTAGTGGGACATGTCACTTACTTGGGAATGCCTTGGTTTCATGGCATAGTAAGAAACAAGCCAGTGTGGCTTTGTCCACTGCTGAAGCGGAATACGTTGCAGCAGGTAGTTGTTGTGCACAGATCATTTGGATGAAACAACAGTTGAATGATTATAGAATCAATCTGAAAACTGTTCCAATTAAGTGCGACAATACTAGTGCCATAAACCTTACGAAAAATCCGGTTTATCACTCCCGGACCAAACACATAGAAATTAGGCACCATTTTATTAGAGATCATGTTCAAAAAGGAGATTGTGTGATTGAGTTTGTGGAAACATCTAAACAATTCGCAGATATTTTTACTAAACCTTTGCCTAAAGAAAACTTCTTTTTTATAAGAACCGAGTTAGGAATTTTAGATCAATCATGCATTGACTGACTGCGTGTGAGTGCATTTTATTTTGAATAAGTTCTAACTTGGGCGTTGGAGTGTGCTAACATTTTTATGCAGGTTCCGTTACCAAGACTAAAAGTGGAGAAATGCAACCGTCCTTCCTGTAATCGTTAAAATAAAAGTTTGTGCAGGTTATGTTAACTGCAAACAATTATGCGCTTAATATCAGTGAAGATGAGGAAACAATTGATGATGAGAATGAGTTGAACGAGGACTAGTAATTCTTATCCTAGTGCTTTATTTTTGCTATCTCCCTGAATAATTTTTTTACCAAGGATTTCTTATGCTTCATTGAACCCTTGATACTCTATTATTTTTCGCCATCTAGTTACACGTATATGCATACGTTTTACATGTCTTTCCCTCTAATCTTTTCCGCTTTTTGATGTTGACAAAAGGGGGAGAGTTTTATGATTCAGACAGAGTAAATTATATTATGCATATTGTGAGGGAGTTTTTCTAAATATTGTGCTTAAACTCGATATCTTTTATTGAAAAAATGCTTATATCTCATTGCTATATCATGATTATATTTTACTAAATTCCCTCCATGAGATGTTTGTCATCATCAAAAAGGGGAGTCTGTGAATACATGCCTTGACAGATGGTTTTGATGATTGACAAAAGTGGAGTTTTGCAAATAGTCAACCGTGCAAAAAGTTGAAAAGAATACCAAGACGCGTATCAAGAATGATAGTTTTCTAGTCTTTGGGTTTTGGGTATTTATTTATTTTTATTAATACTATTTGTAAGTAGTAATAAAAAGCTCTCAATTAAAATAAAATCACACACTCACAAAATGATTTTTATTCTAAAATTGATTTTATGATAATTTTTCTTAAATTATTTTTAGGCACAAAGTATTTTGAAAAATTCTTAAGTTGTGCTCAAAATATTGTTTGGAAAATATTTCAAGTTTTCTCTGGAAAATATTCTCCGTGTCGAGCAGTGATATTTTGACATGCAAGTCGTGTCGAGCCGAGGTCGCGTGCGAGCCGAGGTCGCGTCATCGAATCAGGGGAAGTCGCGTGCCGAGCTGAGGTCTCGTGCCAAGCTGTGTGGAAAGGTCGTATGTCGAGCTGTGTGGAGAGGTCGTATGCCGAGCTGTGAGGAGGTCGCGTGCCGAGCTGTGACGAGGTCGCGTGCCGAGCTGTGAGGAGGTCGTATGCCGAGCTGGGGAGAGGTCGTATGGAAATACGATGTCGAACACTAAGTGGTGTCCGAGAATCTTTTCCATCCCCGTGTTTTCAATTCTTCATATTCAAAACGCAACGGACAAATCCCTGCAACGGACAAATCCCTTTAAATGCTGCAACGGACAAATCCTTTTAATGCTGCAACGGACATTTCTCTTAAAGTGATGCTCCTCTCGGTGCCTATAAAAGCACTGCACCGTGAGCTTTGTTTTTAACATAACGCAAGTGCTTAATTTTTGTGCTAAAACTCTGTCAAATATTCTCCATCACTCACACTTATTTGAGCACAATTTTTGAGAGCCTTTTTTTATTCTACATAATTTGAGTTGTATTATTTGAGCTTCAATTTGTTATATCTGCACTATTGAGTGTATCTTTCTCATCTCATTTTATTTGCGAAAATCATTTCTTTTTGGGTAGGAATCCCAAGGTGTTCATAGAGAGGTGATATCTTTTGAACGTATTGCTCTGGTATAGAGTTGTAAAGATTTCTAGTTGAACCTGATTTAAAAGCTAGTGATTTAGTGAAAATCCTATAGTGCTTTGCTTTGGGGACAGGACGTAGGCCACAGGGGTGTTTGGTGGCGAACTCAGTATAATTTCTTTGCGTGCTCTTCTTTGCTCTCTGTCTCTTTATCATTCAAGCACTTTATTTATTTTTGTTCTTTATTTATTTTTCACCATTTATTTTCATCATTTATTTATTGCAATTTATTCTTCAAGTTATTTATCTTTTCGCAAGTTATTTCTTTCAAGTTTTTTTTTTAATTCAGTAATTTATCTGTAATTTTTTTTTATAAGCACCGCTATCACAATTCACCCCCCTCTTGTGTTTGAAGTCACTTGGTAACAGGAAGCGCCTAAGTATGTGTTTGGATCGTTGGTGAGATCTGGGTTCCTTAGCTTGTGCAATGGCACCATTGTTATCACAAAAGAGATCAATGGGGTTCACAATGCTAGAAACTGTACCAAGTTCAGTAATGAACTTCTTGATCCAAACAGCCTCCTTTCTTTGCATTGGAAGCAGAATATACTCGGCCTCGTAGTAGAATCAGCGATCGCTTTCTCGCTTTGAACTCTTCCACTCACACGCCACCATTTAGGCAAAACACATAACCAGATTGCGATTTAGAATCATCTTTATCCTGTCTGAAGCTAGCATCTGTAACCTATTACAATGAGCTCTTCCTGACCTCCATATACCAAGAAAGAATCCTTAGTTCTTCTCAAGTACTTAAGGATATTCTTGACAAGAACTCCAATGACCATCAGGGATCGATCGTACTGCCGTTGTGCTCAAGGCATACGAGACATCCGGTCGAGTACATAACATGGCATACATGATAGATCCAATTGCGGATGCATATGGAATCTTATTCATGCGATCCCTCTCTTCCCGAGTTGAAGGGATTGTGCCTTTGATAGGCATACGCCATGTGTCATAGGCAAGAACCCTTTCTTGGAATCATGCATATTAAAGCGTCTCAACACTTTATCTATGTATGTACTCGACTTAGGCCAAGCAATCTTTGCGATCTATCTCTATAGATCCCGATTCCTAATATGTAGGTAGCTTCACCCAAATCTTTCATAGAAAAGCAATTCCCTAACCAAGTCTTAACTTGTTGCAAATTAGGGACGCTGCTTTAGATGAGTAATATGTCATCCACATATAACAACAGAATACAACTATGCTCCCACTAACCTTCTTGTAAACACAAGGTTCATCTTCATTTTTAATGAATCCAAACTGCCTCACGCTTCATCAAAACGAAGATTCCAACTTCGGAAGCTTGCTTCAATCCATAAATTGATCGCCGCAACTTGCATACTTTCTTGGCATCATCCAAGTGTCAAAGCCCTCAGGTTGTGTCATGTACACATCCTCAAGGAGATTTCCATTAAGGAAAGCAGGTTTGACATCCATTTGCCATATTTCATAGTCATGGTATGCAGCGATGGCAAGTAAAATCCGAACAGAGTTAAGCATCGTGAATCAAGCGAGGGTTTCATCATAGTCTACACCATGAATTTGCTTGAAACCCTTAGCAACCAGTCGTGCCTTATAGGTATGAACCTTACCATCCATGTCATTCTTCCTTTTGAAGACCCACTTGCACCCTATGGGAGTAACCCCTTCAGGTGGCTCTACCAAGGTCCATACCTGGTTAGTGTACATGGAATCCATTTCAGATTTCATGGCCTCAAGCCACTTCTCAGATTCAGGGCCAGTAATGGCCTCCTGGTAAGTCACAGGCTCATCTTGATCCATGAGAAATACATCACCCTGCTGAGTCATGAGAAATCCATATCTCTCGGGTTGGTGACGTATCCTGCTAGACCTACGCTGGTCTTGTGTTACTTGAGCAGGTTGTTCTGTCACAACATCTTGTGCAGGCTGCTCTTATTCCTCCATAGATGTGTCACTACTCTGTGATACTTGAATTTCTTCAAGTTCTACTTTCCTCCCACTAATTCCTTTGGAAACGAATTCCCTTTCTAGGAATACACCAGTTCGAGTGACAAACACTTTGCCCTCAAAAGGATTGTAAAAGTAGTATCCCTTGGTTTCTTTAGGATACCCCACAAAGAAGCATTTGTCAGATTTGGGCTCAAGCTTAGTGGAAATTTGTCTTTTCACATACACTTCACAGCCCCAAATCTTCATGAAAGACATCTTGGGTTTCTTGCCACCCATATCTCATATGGTGTCTTTTTCCACGCTTTGGATGGAACACGGTTAAGTGTGAAAGTCAGATTAATAGAGCATGCCCCCAGAAGGAATTTGGAAGATCCGCATGACTCATCATAGACAGGACCATGTCCAACAAGGTTCGGTTTCTCCTTTCAGAAACACCATTCCATTGCGGTGTTCCAGGAGGGGTAAGTTGGGATAGGATCCCACACTCTTTCAGATGATCATCAAATTCAAGGCTCAAATATTCACCACCTCGATCTGATCGAAGGATCTTAATATTCTTACCTAGTTGGTTTTGTACTTCATTCTTGAATTCTTTGAACTTTTCAAAAGATTCCGATTTGTGTTTCATGAGATACACAAATCCATACCTACTATAATCATCAGTAAATGTAATGAAGTACTGAAAACCCCCTCTGGCTAATGTGTTTAGTGGTCCATATACATCAGTATGTGTGAGGCCCAAAAGATCACTAGCCCTTTCACCTTTTCCTGTGAATGGGGTTTTTGTCATCTTTCCTAATAAACAAGACTCACATGTCTCAAATGATTCATAATCAAAAGAGTCCAAGAATCCATCTTTATGAAGTTTGGAAATGCGCTTCTCATTTATTATAAATGAAAAACCATTTGTGCGCTAGCATAGAAAACATCATTTAAATAAATAGAGCAACATTTGTCCTTTATTATAAATGAAAAACCAGACTTGTCCAAACAAGAAACGGAAATAATATTCCTGCTAATTGCAGGCACAAAATAAAAGTTCTCTAACTGAAAAATAAGCCCACTAGGCAAAGTTAATACATAAGTTCCGACAGC
Organism: Calophaca sinica; assembly: GCA_037113605.1. Lineage (NCBI taxonomy): Eukaryota > Viridiplantae > Streptophyta > Magnoliopsida > Fabales > Fabaceae > Calophaca > Calophaca sinica. The sequence goes on from CM073737.1 coordinate 18,529,616, forward strand.
TAAAGCAGCAACTTTTGCTCCATTGCCAACTCGTAGATCAACTTCGCCCTTTGACAACGGTCTACTCCTTTTGAGCTCCTGCACATTAGTACAAATGTGAGACCCACATCCAGTATCTAATACCCATGAAGCAGAAGTAGATAAATTGACTTCTATAACAAAAATACCGAGGTGGAAGTCTCACTTCCTTCTTCTTTCTTCCGGTACTTTGGGCGCTTCCTCTTCCAATGTCCACCACACCGCAGTTGAAGCAATTGCCTTCTTTAGCCACACCGCCCTTAGGCTTCAAAGCATAAGTCGCAGGTTTGGGCTTGTTAATTCCTTGCCCTTGCCCTTATACTTGTTCACGGGCTTCTTGAATCGCTTTCTTGCCCTTTCCACCATTGACCATCAAAATGGCCTTCCTTTCCCTTTGTTGATGTTATGTTCAAGCAGCTTCAACATGCTTAACTTTGGCGAGTTTTGTCCATGTCATTCATAGTGAAATTCATGACAAATCTGATTGAAACTCTCCGACAACGATTGCGAGGATCGGATCAATCGCAAGCTCACGCCGAGGAAAAACCCAATCGATCGAGGTTCTCAATATACCCAATCATTTTGAGTACATAAGGACCTCGGGCATCCTTCTGCCAGTTTGCTTTGGAAAAGGGCTTTGGAGACTTCATACCGCTCATGCCTTGCTTGCTCTTGATAGAGCATCTTGAGGTGTTCGATCATATCGAGCGCTTCCATGAGCTCATGTTGCTTCGAACCTCGAGTTCATGGTGGCTAGCATGAGGCGTGCAACTTCTAGGGCATCATCTTGATGCTTCTTATAAGCATCTTTTTCAAATTTCTAGGGGCATTAGCGGCAGTGGCTCTTGGGGTATTGGCTCTTCAAGAACATACAGCCTTTTCTCTTGCTTGAGGACAATCCTCAAGTTTCGGTGCCAGTCCAGAAAGTTTGTTCCAGACAACTTTTCCTTCTCAAGGATTGATCGCAGTAGGTTATTGTGAGTGTTTGAAGCCATGGTAATCTACATTAAGAAAATATGCAGAATATAAGTATCATGCAATAAACATATTTAATTAGGTCTTTAATTAAATACGCCTCCACTATTTTACTCAAACCAATGACCTCATCATTGATTCTAAAATCCCGTTGGAAGATTTTCTAGTGGGCCGAGATCCATATTTCACTTTATTTTAAGTCACTTTGGTGATCACTTAAAATTCGATTATTTAGGTAGGAACTCCTTCCAATTGTATCTTATACAATTCTCGGATAGTTGGGTGAATAACTATTTATTCTAATCCATCATATGGATGGTTCCCAACTCAACTTGCCTCTACACCTTTCAATCCTATTATACTCGGTTTAGTTAAGTTAGACCCAAAGATAGCAGTTGGATATTACATTTATCCCATCGCATCTTACTAGTATGGAAAATGCACTACGCTTTGGCGAACCCACATTTTCGATATTAGCCTTGATGAGTGCCAGCTTTGGAAGGCATTTAAACTTAATATTTCTTTTGAGGGATTTTTATTAAAGTTGATCTCACCATTTGTTAAACTATTTAACTTACCAAATTCATACATGCATCTCATACATATTTGTTAAACTATTTAACCTATAATATTTATACATGCATCTCATACAAAATTTGTTAAACTATTTAACCTACTATATTTATACATGCATCTCATACATATATAGTAAATAAATGTGATGTGGTTATGGCCCTAACGCATTGATTCTCACAAGCCAATGAGAGAATCTAAGCTAAACCTAGGAACGATCATACTTCTCCAAGTGTGACATTCAATGTAGCCCTCTTATGATTTTGCCTTCTTGTCTCCTTCATTACATTAATGAGAGTACTCGGTTTACATACAAGGGAGTGAGATGAGAAGAGAATTTACATTCAGAATTAAAAGAGAGGCACGACACGCAGGCCGTATTTTTAAACCAAACAAAAGGCACGGCACGCAGGCCGTATTTAAAATTCCAAAATAAATAAAAAGGACTAAGGCCATAACCACTCACCATGCATCACAAAAACATTAATGACAATCAATAATAATAATACACATTTATTACTATTAATCTTGTCATTAATAGTGATTAAAAGCAATTAATTAAAAATTAAAACTTTCAAAAAACTCGCTTCGCAGATTCAAAGACGGGGTTCATCAAGGGAGGCCGCCTTGCGGTCGTGGCGCAATCGCTCAAGCAAAATTTTCTGGCGTTTCAGTGAACATTTCACGTTGCAGAAAACATTGCCGCCTCATCGTGACCGTGAACGCTTCATGCCACAGTAATAACATCGCCGTTTCACGTTGTTACCAACACGGTTCTGGGTACCAACACTTGGACCCATCGATGCCTATCCTTAAACCCGCAGTAAAACATGTTGCATCAACACTTGACACAAAAACCGAATCAAACAAATATACAGAATCACAATATATATATATATATATATATATATCTCATATATGTATAGATTATTCGAAGCAACATATATATATCACATATATGCTCAACCGGGTTTTCGCAATCATACAAGGTATAATTTTTAAAGCGAACAGATTCATAATCTACCATAAAACCAACAGATTCGTAATCTAGCATACAAGAATGCATGTCATACACACATGTAACCATAGTAAACCGAATCATGGTTTCGCAAGTGGCTCTGATACCACTGTAGGGAAATAGCGCAATAACAGAGATTAAAAACGCAGCGGAAATTTAAACTTTCCCTTCCATGGATCCTTGCGAATGGTCATGACTCAGGGTTATATGAATTACCTCTTGTAGCGCAGATCGTTTGCACACGAAAATTGGAATCGAGCACGGCGCCGCAGAAAAACAACGCCTCACGTAGTCCACACGAACACCTTCGAATGGGAGCGGTCTCACACAAGGTTAGGCGACGGAACGATCCACGATGCAAGTCACGATCTTTGAAACGGCTAGGTTTTAATTCGTGTTTTGACTTGATCTTAACGAGTCTATTTATAGACTTCACTTAAGACTGACCTAGCACACCGTAGCTTACCGTGTGCTCTCGGCCGCACCGTAACTTATCGTGTTCTGCGTCTTTCTTGACTCGCTACCGTGCATCGTAAGAATGCACCATCAATAAAATGAGTCTCACTCATTTATTTAATCTCCCATTAGCCTGTTCTCATGTGTGTGACCTGTAGGTTCCGTAACGTTGACAATAATATTAAATCACTATTTAATATTATAAGCGATGGCGGTGTCTAGCAACACATCACGCTACCCAAGTAACGAGAATGTCAGTGTTGTGATGTAACCTTTCCGTGATAATGATCATGTGTATAATTACCCTTTTGTCCTTATATCTATATTGAACACAAGGCATAGTATGTGTCACCCTTGTATAGTTCAATATTATATTCCTTGATGCCCGAGTAGACTTAGTAACAACAAATAAGATCAATATCTCATATTGACTTATTTCAAAGATGGCCATGCATTTTACACCATACTCTATCAAGGGGCCCACAGATATTACTCTCTCAAGTATGTAGGAGGGCAAATCCCATCTAGGTCACTCATGTCTCTTTGCATGACTCGCTGAGTGCCCAGTTAATCGACTTTATAATTGTCCTGCTACATGCAGACAATGTTTGACGGCAATAAAACACCCAACTTCTCATGTAGGGACCATAGTGGTTTCAGGTCTGAGGGTGGCATACACCACTATCACTATGAGAATAACTCATGACACTTACATAACACACTATGTAGTATTCTCATGGCGGGTCAATCCAGTACACAATTACCCTAACGTGTACCTATGTGGTGACTTGATGTCTCATATCTATAACCTGTGAGATGAGGTTATCAGTCCACCCACATAATAGTCTTGATGCATTATTATTGTCCTTAATAATAATAATACTCGACTACGGATATTTAGAGTAAGTTCTTTAGTATCTCACAACCGAGTCGTCTACTCGATGTTCTATTGAAAACAAACTTTTACTCAAGGACTTTATTACGTTGAAACAAACATAATAACTGAAAATGCCTCATATAATAAATAAATGACATGATACAAAATATAAGTCCAAAGGAAAAACATTGGCTTCTAGGGCTTACACCAACACTGAGTTGGTATCTTGGTGGTGCAAAGACATAAACTCTATAGAAACAAGAAGGGGAAACTTGGCTTTATGGTTTTTCGACTCAGTTCGCCATAGAGTTGGAAGTGGGAGGCATATTAAACTTTGGCAGGATGTTTGGATAGGAGTATCTTGTTTGAAGGATGTGTTGCCTAGGCTATTCCAAGTTGCCGATAATAAATCTGCATCTGTTGTCGAAATGGGCACATGGGTTAGTAATTCGTGGCAGTGGGTATGGAATTGGTGGCGCTCCTTGTTTGTTTGGGAAGAAGTGTTGTGGGCGGAACTGTAGAATTTAATAGCAGCCATAGTCATACACAAAGATGAGCATGATGTATGGATATGGTTGCCTAATAACTCAAAGGTTTTACTGCTAAATCTGTATACAAAGTTCTGCAGAACCAGCAGGGTGATCTTTCTATCTATTTTGATGACGCTGTGGCGTGCAACAAATTATGGGAATGCTTTATCCCCTCTAAAATTCTAGTTTTCTCTTGGAGGCTTTTTCAGGATAGGCTTCCAACTAGGAAGCAGCTACATAAAAGAGGTGTTATCTCTAATTCTCACGGTGATTCATGTGTATTCTATTGTGGTCATCTGAAAGACAGTAACCATCTATTCTTCATGTATCATGTTTCATATAAAGTATGGATGGATGTTTATTCTTGGTTGGGGTTCTCTGGGGCATGTAACTTCGCAGGGCTACAACACTTCATCCAACATGGATTTTATCTTGGAGGGAAGAACTTCAAGAGAGTGAGGCACATTGTATGGCATGTTCTGGTGTGGATTCTTTGGTTGACAAGCAACAAGATGGTATTTCAAGGACAAGTATTTGGCTTCAACCAAGTGATGGATCAATTTAAAATGATTGTTGTGGTTAAGGCAAGTGCACCTGATCGTAACTCGTAATAAAGTGGAGTATAATTAGGACTCCGAATGTCGAACCCACATGGAATGCGCAAGTACCAACATAATAAAGATCCTTAATACTTTAAACAAACAGAATAATTAGGTTAAAATTGAATAGAAACTATGCGGAATGAAAATAAGAATTTAAACTAAGATGATTAGAGCAAGATCAAATAGGGGAAACCTAGGGGAATCGTAGCTCTTGAATCTACTTCCTTGCTATTATGAATTGTATTTCCTCATTGAATGCCAACCACTTACTCTAAATTACTAAGCGCTATCCTCGGGTACAGTAGTCTTCCTCCTAACAAATTACTCCGTTTGGTCCAGGAAGGTAACTAAGGGAAAGAGTATTAAGAGTAGGCAAGTTTGTTAATTTAATAACTGATTGAAAACATGCAATAACCTATCCGGCGTATACCGCGAGTTCTGTGATCATAGAGTTCCACTAATTAATTATTATCCTATTGCCATAATTAACTAATTTTATAATGGTTAGCTACTCCCTATGAGATTAAGCATGCTAGAATCAACACATTTATGAAGATAATAAGGAATTCAAAATAATAATTAAATAGATATCAAGAACATCGTAAAAGATCCCCATCACCCCTAGTGATGGAATTAGCTACTCATAATGTTACGCAACAAAAGAAAGTAAAACAAATCTAAACTCCTAAAAAACATGAGTTAAAAAACCGGGACACCCTTTCGGTATGACGGTAATCCTCTCGTGTGTTCCTCACGTCTCCACGGACTCCAACAGCAATTCTGAATTGATGGGAAGCTCCAATGATCCAAACTTACTCCAATCGTATGGTGTTTGGGAATGATTTGTGAATGATTCTAAACAAGGGGGCTCCTGACTTGGGAATTCGTCCAAAAAGGTCTTTGTAACATGTTAAGAGACCCTATTTATAGACTAGGCTGCGAATTAGGTTATCTGGCTTCAAATCTACATTGATCAGGGACGGGATACGGCCGTACCGCATATATACACGGTCGTATCGAGCTTCGTTTATGACCCTGGACCGTACCCATGTGTGATGTTACCCTGACATCACTTATGTACGGCTGTATTGCCTTTTGCTCGGCCGTACTGGACTATTTTATCAGCGTCAGGTGATACAGACTGAGGGGGTACGACCTACTGCGGTTCTGCTCTAGGTACGGCTGTACCGCTTGTCCAGTAGTGCTAAAACTCTCCAAAACTAGCCAGTTTTTTTGTCCTTTTTCGCATCTTTTGCTCTTAGTGATGTCTTCATGATAATTCTGCATAATAAGACAAATATGAGTACCTTTGTGCATTAATTAGTGCAAAATGGTATAATTAGATACTAAAAATGCCTTATAAATATAGACAAATTGGTGTGTTAACACATCCCCAAACTTGAGCTTTGCTTGCCCTCAAGTAAACTACTTGGGTAACTATAGTAAGAAAAATTATTTCTACTGAATAGGCGCAGAAAAATAAGTGAGACAACAGTATGATATCACAAACATGTCAGTAAATAGAATGCCCAATTAGAGATGTAAGTTCAAGTAAGCTAACAATCTGGGATTTTCAAGTCTCACTCTCACTAATCTCAAAGTATTTATAGGTATAGTCATTAACACTCAGATTTTTCAAATGAAATGACATTACCATATGCTTGTACATTGACTAAAAACTCTACTATTTATAAGACATGTAAGAGAGGAATAAGGGTCTTTCATGGTTATAATGGGGCCAAGGTAATAATGTTTGGTATGATAAAAGAAAGGAAAAGGCCATGCAAAGGGTCAGAAACAAATCAACCAAAACAGGCAACCTAATTCTTTTCACTTTCAAGAGCAGGCAAGAATCCCAATTTTCCAATCAATATCATTTATTTTGTAAATTATGAAGGCATGAGCATGATCACAAAAAAAATTTCTTTTTCTTTTCTTTTTCAACGTTCTTTCTTTTCTTTTTTTCTTTTTTCCTTTCCTCCTTTCATGCATTTATGAAGCAGTTAATCATTTGTAAGAACTAGGAAGGGAATAAATTTTTAAGCCTTCTCTTTTGTAAACATATAAAAGGGATTTTACAACATTATTCTTTTGATTTTGCCACTAATTGCTCTCAAATAAACTTTTCTGAGGTTGTCTTCACAGAAAATAATCAATAGTAATAAGAAGGGTACCAAAGAAATTAAACATAATACTTTTTTGGCACAAAAGTGAGCAACTAGTGGGATAATGCATTCAAAATGGTAGTGGCCTGAATAATTCCTAAAAATTGCCCTTTTCAAATTCACATGCAAATACATTCATATTTGCTTCGTAATGGTCTCAGCACAAGTTCTAGAATGTAAGTTCCAAAAAAAATATCATTCAACAAACAAAAGAGGTAAAAGCATGATGTGACCTCTTATTTTCGGCTCAAAACTCACATTTAATAGCTTACATAGGAAGTCAAACTCACAAAACTTCAATGTTAATTTTCAGCAAATTGCAATACTAGCAACAAATTGATTCAATCAAAAGTTGTCATAAAGAAATTTTTTTTGTATAGCCCCTAAATCAACAAAAATTTAAAGTTCTTCTATAATTATAAGCAGTTATAAGCACATCCAAGTAATAAGCATAATGTAAAACTCCCTCTCCACACTTATTTCTAGCAGTGTCCCAACTGCAACTATTTTAAAACAAACACAAAAGGATAAAATAAAAGGGAAATAAGTGCTATAAAGGAACGTGGAAAGAGATTCCCATCTGAAAAATATCACGAGCAAATTAATGGGGATATTGATGTTCCTATGTCATCATCTTCAGCTGCCTGGAGTGCCTCGGAGGTGATAGATAAACTGTAAAAGTAAACGAATTAAAATTACGAAAAATAAATGATAAATACTAAGTAAAGGTCTATAGGTTGCCTCTTGTGAAACACTTGTCTAACGTCACGAGCCTGACGTGTTGCTTCAAGTGGTTGGTAATTGCATTGATATTTTGGATGTGTCCCTAGGTGTTCCTGCAACATAGATTTTTGCTCGCTGTCCATTCACCTTGAAAGTTGGCCCATCTTTAGCAACCACTTCCATTGTTCCATATGGAAAGACTTGGATTACTTTATAGGGACTTGACCAACGGGATTTGAGTTTCCCTGGAAATAATCGAAGTCGAGAGTTGTAGATTAATACTTTGTCTCCAATTTGAAAGTTTTTGTTTTGGATGCGTTGATCGTGCAGCATCTTAGTATGCTCCTTGTACAATTTTGCATTTTCATAAGCTTCCAATCGAAATTCATCCATCTCATTTATTTGTAATAAACGATGCTCACCTACCATCTGCATATCAAAATTTAGAAATTTGGTAGCCCAATAAGCCTTGTGCTCTAATTCAACAGGGAGGTGAAAAGCTTTTCCAAACACTAGCATATAAGGTGACATTCCTATAGGTGTTTTGAAAGCAGTTTTGTATGTCCACTGAGCATCACCTAGTTTGAAAGACCAGTCTTTTCTTGATGCACTAACAGTTTTTTCTAGGATTTTCTTAAGTTCTCTGTTAGAGATTTCTACTTAGCCACTGGTCTGGGGATGATAAGGTGTGGCCACTCTATGGTTGACTCCATATTTAGCTAAGAGGTTATCAAATTTTTTATTGCAAAAATGACTTCTGCCATCATTGATGATTGCTGGAGTTCCAAATCTAGTGAAAATATTCTTTTTCAAAAACCTTACTACCCTTCGGGCATCGTTAGTTGGTAATGTTACTACTTCTATCCATTTGGAGACATAATCTACTGCCACTAAGATATACATGTTGTTATTAGACTTAGGAAAAGGTCCCATGAAATCAATGCCCCAAACATCAAAAAGTTCACAATGCAGAATAGTATCTAGAGGCATTTCTTATTTTCTAGAGATATTTCCGCTTCTTTGGCAGGGGTCACAAGCCTTGACAAATTTATAAGCATCTTTAAACAAGGTAGGCCAGAAAAAATTGCATTGTAAGATTTTCTGAGTTGTACGTGTGGGTCCATAATAGCCTCCTACTTCCCTAGAGTGACAATGTTTTAATATAGATTGGTATTCTGTTTCTGGGATGCATCTTCTAATTATTCTGTCAGCACAAGTCTTAAATAAATAAGGTTCATCCCAGAAATAATGTTTAACATCAGAAAAGAATTTCTTACGCTGTGCATATGATAAATTGGGTGGAAGTACTTTACTGGCTAAAACGTTAACATAGTTAGCATACCATGGTGCCGTAGAAATAGCATATAGATGCTCTTCTAGAAATATTTCTTGAATTTGCTCTTTATCAGGTGGTCTTACTGCTGCATCTATCCTTGACAGGTGATTTGCGATGACATTGTCCACGCCCCGCTTATCCTCAATATCGATGTCGAATTCTTGAAGTAGTAGAATCCATCTAATTAGCCTTGGTTTTGCATCCTATTTGGCAAGTAAATGTCTAATAGCAGAGTGGTCAGTATAAATTATGATTTTAGACATCACCAAATAAGAATAAAATTTATCAACTGCAAATATGGCAGCTAATAGATCTTTTTTAGTAATAGTGTAATTTCGTTGTGCTTCATCCAAAATCCTACTAGCATAATAAATAGTATGAAAGGTTTTGTCTTTCCTTTGTCCCAAAACTGCACCAACTGTGACATCACTAGCATTACACATTAGTTCAAAAAGAATAGACCAATCAAGTGCTATCACAACAGGAGCATTTATTAATATAGATTTTAAAGTTTTAAAAGCTTTTAGGCATGCTTCAGAGAATTCAAATGGCACATCTTTCACTTAGAGGTTAGAAAGAGGTTTTGCAATTTGTGAAAAATCTTTTATAAATCTCCTATAAAAGCCAGCATGTCCTAAGAAGCTCCTAACACCTCTAACTAAATTTGGAGGTGGTAATTTCGAAATAACCTCAATCTTTGATGGGTCTACCTCAATGCCTTTTTGAGAAATTTTGTGTCCTAAGACTATACATTCTGAAATCATAAATTGACACTTATCCCAATTCAGAACTAGATTTGTTTCTATGCATCTTTTTAGCACAAGTTCTAAATTATGCAGACAGACATCAAATGTGGATCCATAAACTGAAAAATCATCCATAAATATCTCAATGCAATTTTCTAAAATATCAGAAAAGATAGCCATCATGCATCTTTGAAATATTGCAGGGGCATTGCATAAACCAAATGACATTCTTCTATATGCAAACGTCCCACAAGGACATGTAAAAGTAGTCTTTTCTTGGTCTTCCTTAGCTACAGGAATTTGCATATAACCAGAATAACCATCTAAACAGCAATACAATTCATGACCAGATAAATTTTTCAAGCATTTGGTCAATAAAAGGGAGAGGGAAGTGATCTTTCCTGGTGGCTTCATTTAGTTTCCTGTGGTCGATGCACATACGCCGTCCGGTCACTTTCCTAACTGCAATTAATTCTTTTTGCTCGTTTTCGTAACTATGGTTCTTCCCCTTTTTAGGAACTACCTGCACAGGGCTCACCCAAGGGCTATCAGAAATAGGATAAATAATATCAGCATCAAGTAATTTAATAACTTCCTGCTTGACAACTTCTTTCAGATTTGGGTTAAGTCTTCGTTGAGGTTGCACTTTGGGTTTGTGATTAATCTCCATGTAAATCATGTGGGTACAAATTATAGATCTTATCCCTTTTATGTGATGGATGCTCCATCCAAATGCTGCCTTGTTCTCCCGCAAGACTCTTAAAAGTTTTTCCTCTATCGGACCTGTTAAAGAAGATGAAATGACAACTGGTAAGGATGATGGTGGGTGTAAAAATACATATTTATGATTAGCGGGTAGCTGTTTTAATTCCAACTTAGGTGGCTCTTCTAAAGATGATTTGACCGCAGTCTTTTTGGGTTTATCTAATTTCTCAAATTGCTGCACCCCGTTCCATGGTCTTAGTTCCATGCCTGCCTTTAGAGCTAAAACTTCCTTTTTAATTTCCTCTTCATCGGTGATGACCTCTTTACTGCAAGTTAAAATTTTTTCTAAAGGGTCTGTAAGCAAGTGTACTTGCGAATCAGGAGACATCAGAAAAGTTTCTGTTAAAGTGTCAATAAAATTGCACAAGTGAGAATTTGGTGTTTTTAAGGAATCAAACACGCTGAAAAAAACTTCATCATCGTTAAGTCGTAATGTAAGCTTTCTTTGATGAACATCAATGATTGTTTTTCCTGTTACTAAAAATGGTCTTCTCAAAAGAAGGGGTACTTCCATGTCTTCTTCCATGTCTAGAACTACGAAGTCAGCTGGAAAAATAAATTTTTCTACCTTTACCAAGACATCATCAATTATCCCTTTTGGGTGCACTACGGACCTGTCTGCCAGCTATAATTGAAGTTTTGTGGGTTTGACTTCTTTTAAACCAAGTCGCTGAAAAATAGATAAAGGTATTAGATTTATACTGGATCCTAAATCACAAAGAGCTTTTTCAAAATAAGAATTTACAATTGTGCATGGCATTGTAAAACTCCCTGGATCCTACATTTTAGGAGGTAGCTTTTTTAGGATTATGGCTGAGCACTCATTGCTTAACCGAATAGTATATAACTCCTCTAGCTTTTTCTTGTTGGCAAGGATATCCTTCAAGAATTTAGCATATTTAGGCATATGAGAAATAGCTTCCACGAATGGTATGTTGATAGTTAGCTGCTTCAGGACTTCTAAAAATTTTGCAAATTGAGGGTCCTGCAAGTCGTTCTTCAGTCTCTGTGGGAATGGCACAATAGGGGTTGTGTCATGTGGATTGACATGTATTGTTGACTATTCTTTCTCAGGCTCCTTATTTCTTGTCTCTCTTTCTTCGGTAGGGATAGATGTTTTTTCTTGGGGCTGCGCGGATATGACTTTTTCCTTGCTTTTCTCAGATGGCCCCGCGAGTACTGCCCTTCCTCTTGTAGTTATTAGACTAGATTGCACTTCTTGGCTATATGTTTTCTCTTTTTTCTTGGCTAAATGGTTTATCAAGAGAGATAATTGATCTGCTAATTGCTTCTGTCTTTCCACATTTATTGATACCAATTTTTCTAGATGCTTAAACCTTTCCTCAAGTGCCTTCATGTATCCATGAACTAATGCAGGGTGGCCTGGATATGGCTTCCTAATGGAAAAGGGGAATACCTCGTGGACTAAGCTAGTGTCCTCCCGTGCTCTATCGAAAAAGGGAGACGGGAGTCCCTAACGAAAAAAGGGGGACGACAACCTAACGGAAAGGAGGTTCGTCAATAAGTATTCCTTACAAAAGTGGGGAGTACATTGACAATAGAAAGAAAAGATGTCGAAGCGCACAACACATTGATTCATTGAGAGACATGGGATAAGTGGAAGTGGGTAGCTAGGTCATATTTGTTTATATGTACTGGTTTGTTTGGATTGTCAAATCATTCATTCTACTTATGCATTTCCCATTTTTTGATGATTGTGTTATTCTTACCTCCCTGTGTTTGTATGCTTGTGTGTATATGTATTATTGTATGTTATACTTTATTGAAGAGAAGGATGCAACCGCAACAGCACCTGATGGAGCAGTTTATGTTGATGCACCCGTCGATGCTCCTTCCTCCTCGGATCCACGTGTGGGTTGATTTTGAGATTCAGTACCATGATTTCAACGGCATGGGGTGGGAGATTGACCATGTGCGTCAGACAGTGATCTATATGGGTACCATCTCCATCTATTTCAGGGTTCCAGGTCTTCCTATAGCTAGCTTTTCTGGAGACTTTAGGATATGTCAAAGACTACCTTTTTAGCAGATGTGGCAGGCGCCAGGGTTTCCACCAGGTTTTGGCTATGGGGGTTATCCACCGATGCCTCCTCAACCGATACCGGTGCGACCTGTTACCCATCATAGCGAGTCTAGCCACCGTGGATGACAGAGACATGGGAGAGGAGCGACATCTGGTCCCTCTCACCACATGACAGCTCACGATTATAGATAGTTGTTTCCGTGGCGTTCGGGATCTCAGAGTGGGAGCTCTCAGTTTCCCCCTCGCTGAGGCGTTTGGTTATATGGTGGCCAAGAGTCTTGATGCTTATGTTATGTTTGTGTTTTGCTGTTTTGTTTAGTTGAGGCAAAAGGTTAGCCTCACAGGTTTACTTCTTTTGGGATGACTGTATGATTACTATCTACACTACGCGCTTTGCACTCTGATAGTATGTACTTATCTATATACCTACATGTGACATACTTAGTATTACTTCACCGTAGCGCGTCGTAGTCTTATTCGTGTTACGATTTTAATTCCTTCGTATTTTTATACCCGTTGATTACGCGAGTTAGGCTAATTATTAGAATAAAGCATGAATAGGACTTCGGGGTGTTACATTTGTGGTATCAGAGCAGTTCGGCCCTAACCGGACTGTAAGGTCATTTAGGATGTTAATTTTGGCTGAGTCTAGTCGTATTCCCACCTAATACGACTATCTTTAGAAGTTGGGTAAAGTTTCCACATTATCTTTATTGCCTTAAATAAAGGTGACCAGTTATCAATTCATAAGATATACAACATATATTCCTATGATTCTTTATATCTTATGGACCTCGAGCTAATGATTTCTTTTTCAGGACTTCATGGCTCGTTGTGGCAGAGGTACGTGTGAGAGAGTGAATGAAGCAAGGAATGGAGAGACCTTGAGAGTTAGAGAAGGTCATGATTTTGATGAGACCCTTCGATCTGTTAGGGAATTGGCCACTGCTATGCTTCAGTAGGCACAGCAGAATGCCCAGTTTCTGCAGGCTGCTCAGATTAGGAGGGAAGAAAGGAGTAATGACAATGGGATGACAGTTTTTTTGAAGGCAAATCCTCTAAAGTTTAACGGGGAGTTTAACCCCGAAAGAGCTGAGAAGTGGATTCAGGAGACTGAGAAGATCTTCGTGGCTATAAACACCCGTGAGGAGAGAAAGGTATCTTTTTCTTCTTTTATGTTGATTGGCAATGTTGCGTCTTGGTGGAAAGGTAAGAAAAGGTTGTTAGAAGAGCAGAGAAGTGTAGTGAACTGGGAGTTGTTTAAGGAGAGTTTTCTGGAGAAGTTCTTTCCAAGGTTGAACCGCAAGGAGAAGGAAAAGGAGTTTGAGAGTTTGAAACAGGGAAATATGACTATAGGTGATTATGCTACACGGTTTGAGGCCTTACTGAAGTATTCAAAGTTCTATCGCTTGTATCCTAGCGAGCTATGGATGTGCCAGAGGTTTCAGGATGGACTGAAGTATGAGATACGACGGACTGTGAGTCCTTTGAAGTTAACAAGGTTTCCGTATTTAATAGAACAGTGTATGGAACTGGAGAGTATGGATAGAGAGAAAGATCAGAAGAGGAGTGGTGGTCCTATCAGGAGTGGAGGTGGCGCAAGAGGCGATGCACATAGAGGAGGTGGTTGACATGGAGGAGGTAGGTTTCAGAGGGGCACAGCTGGACCCTATTCTAGACCAGAACAGCCCCATGCTACTGAAGGTGATGGAGCTATAGTGAGAGCTCAGGGATGTTATAGGTGTGGAGGTCCGCATCTTATCAAGGATTGTACAGTGCCAGCTGGTGGAGAAGAGTGAAAACAGTGTTATCAGTATGGACGAATGGGTCACTTAGCGAATGATTGTTGGGGTGGATAGAGAGCTGCAAACAGACCTGCTGTAGGAGGACGTGGAGGAAGAGGAAATGGAAATGGTACAGGACGAGGTGGTGCAGGACATGGCGGTACAGGACAAGGAGATGGAGCCAGTGCAGGAAGACTTCAAACTTCGGGGAAAGTATTTTTCGTGAGGGGAACTGAATCCTCTTAATCGCCTGATCTGATACAAGGTATGTGCTTGGTCTCTGGTAAACTCTTATCTGTATTGTTTGACTCTGGGGCTACACATTCTTTGATTTCACTTGCTATGATTCTTTATATCTTATGGACCTCGAGCTAATGATTTCTTTTCTAGGACTTCATGGCTCGTCGTGGCAGAGGTACGTGAACGTGAACACAAGAAGGAGGGTTGAATTATGTTGAAAAAATTTCGCAAACTTTGATTTAAAAACACTTAGAACACAGGTTTTTCAAAACTGTTTGTTAAACGGACGCTGGAAATAAACCGGACGCTGGAAAAGCAGTTTGTGAAAACTTGTTTTTAACAGAGCAAGATAAAGATATATAGAAAGCAGTAAAGCAAGAGACACAGAGATTTATACTAGTTCACTACCAAACAGGTAGCTACGTCTAGTCCCTTCGTTCCTGAAGGATTTTTCACTATAATCAACTGATTACAAAACCTTAAGAGTATTCTACTGTCACAACCTTGACAATACTCTCTACTTCTCAAAACAACTCAGTACATTCGAGCCTATGAGGGAACAGCCTTAACTAGGCCAAAACAACTTTTACAAGTAAGTTGAATACAAGTATAAATAACTCTCACAGAGAGGATAAAAATTAAGATCAATATAGAAATGCTTTCTATAAGAAAGTGTCGGACACTGAGTTCAGTTCTTGTAGTCCAGAGACTTGGCTCGAAACTTGATTGCTCACAGAAGCAGTGCTTTCAGAGTATTGACTCTTTGTAGTGTATAGCAACAATGCTTGTTCTCAGTAAATGAAGCAATATTCTCTTGTAGAGTTTCGGCAGTTTCTTCAATGGATACCTTGGGGTATTTATAGGAGTTAAAAAGGATATTATCATTACAGTAAAAATGGCTCTTTTCCATTGAGTGAGGTGATTTCAAAAAGTTGTCTCTTTCTTCCTTTCCAGAGAATATCTCAGTAGTACACATTACCGTTTTCGTACTACCTTGCTTTTCACAATTGCTTGTAAGATTTTTGTCTTTTAGCTAAAGGTGTCACCTTTGATACCTCGTACAACAATTTTAGCGCATAAGATCAAATTCGAAATTCGTTCCAGAAACTTCTGAGAGGAAGAGCAACAACGTGACCAACACGTGATTTATAATGAAGTTCAGACGCTTGCTCAAAACAGAAGATCAGACGCTCATAGCAAATGGATAAGACTAGTGTCACAAAAAGATAATTCCAGACGCTCATGAGGACAGTATACTAGGATGAGCCAGATGCTGACACATGGAGTGTATTCTTCTCTTGAGAGCTTCTTCTTTCTTGTTTAAGTGGCTTAGAAATATATGTAATATTAGTATCTGCACACTTCAAGAATTGTTAGAACATAAATTGTTCTCTTGTGAATATTTTGTTATCATCAAAATTAATGAGGGTCTAAACTTCTCAATCGTTTAGGTTCCAACAATCTCCCCCTTTTTGATGATGACAAATATCTAAGGTTGATGAACAATTTAGTTTCAAAATGACATCAAGGGTCTCCCCCTGAATTTAACAATTTTGATATACAAGATAATTCTAGTATTAAGGCGATAGTTGATAAACAAATTCAATTAAGTGATCACAAAAAAAAATATGTAGATGTATCAGAGTAAGATCGGATGATGATCAAAAAGATTGATTTAATCAAATTGTACCAAATTTATTGATCATTATAAGAGCACTAGATCAATGAATATTAGCGCATTAATAAATAACCACACAAATGCTATGTATGAAATGCTATGCATGATACTTCAGTTCCAGCGTATCCATCGGAGTGTGAACATCGGACGGTGAGTTAGTCAGATTTCCACGTGTTCATCATACCTTTCTTTTACTCCCCCTTTTGTCATTAGACAAAAAGAGTGTAAAAACACATCATAGTCAAAATAAGACTTAGAAAAATTTGAATATAAGTCAGATGTAGGTATATATTAACAGATAATTAGAGCAAAATTAGTGTATATATATAAGTGTATCAACAAAACAAAGAAATAGTTTATATCACACAAAAATAAATAAATTCAAGGGTTTGGAAGAGGTGGTGGAGGGATGTTGAGACGTTCATATAGTAATTTCAGAGCAGTCTCCATCTGAGTGACTTTCATGTTTGTGGCATTCATTTCTTCAAACTCTGCTTTGGGAACAGTGACCATCTCAACTGCAGGAGTAGAAGTAGAAGGTCCAACTTCTGGTACGGGTGCAGGTTTCATCTTCTGATGCTCTGCTAACACCCAGTTGGATAGCGTCAGTCTCAATTCCTTCTTCCATTGAGCTCTTAGAAAAAATGCATCATTTGGTATAAACCATTTGATGAGATTTCCAAGTTTTCTGAGCTCAGATTCTGTTTGAATTTCCCATTTATACTTCACATCTTCTGGATACAGCAAATTCATGAAGATGATTTCTTTGTGTAGAACTACATCAGCAGTGAAAGCATCAAACTTATTTCCAGCTTCTTCTCCCCATATACTCCTGATAAAGATACTTAATGCTTCACAAGTGAAAGAGAGTGCTTCATTTTCTGCCAGGTATATTCTTCGCAGATTTTCCCTGTCATCTTCTTCTAGCACTAGGGGGATGAGGCATGGCAACATGGCCTTGTCTTTCCAAGACTCAGACCATTGACTCCAAGTAAATCCAATGTCGAAGTGCTTGGTCACAGCAGCCCATTGGACATATATCTTCATGCAGTCAAAAGGCCTGATTACTGAGCATCTGAACATATCATCGAAGTAGACTGTTCTAAGATTGATGTCAGTAATTCTGCTGATTGTGCCAACTGTTGGAATAGTGGCCTTCTCGGCATTGCAGCAGTTTGAGGAGCCAGTTCTCCATTCATCTTCCTTCAGAGAATTCAGGTAAAACCTTCTGGCATGATCCTCAGAGATCTTGGCAATCGGAAGCTTAGAGAATTCCTTAAGGTTGTACTTTTTAGGAGCCTTCTCATACTCCTTGAGCCCGATCTTGCTGAATGGCTGCTGCTTGCCCGGAGCAGGTTCTTTCCTTTTCCCAGGGATAGACCAAGGTAGCCACCTTTGTCTATCCGTACAATCTTATCAAATGTAAGAAGAATCCCCAGATCGTCTGGACATTTCAATCTTCTTCATCTCAAGACAGTGTGCCATGAAGGCAGCTTCTTCATCTGTGATCCACCTTCCGCATTCTTCCAATGTGAGCGGTTCAGTTTGTGGTAGGGATCTAGGAAGATCAACAGAGAAGGGAATTGCTCTGCTACCAGATGCTGGTCTCAATCTTCCTTTAAATGACATCTGAAAGTGGTCTTCTCCATCCTTGAAGGTAGCACTTATTGGAGAGGCAATCTCCAATCTGGCAGCTCCAGAGGTGAAGGTTTTCAAATGCCATGTGGAGGGACGATTGTAGATGCTATGATATATCTCATACTTAACAAACTGTGGTTTGTATGAGACATTCTTCCTTCCACCAGCGTCTGTAGGTTTATGGGTAATGGTGA
The DNA here is from genome assembly GCA_037113605.1 of Calophaca sinica. NCBI lineage: Eukaryota > Viridiplantae > Streptophyta > Magnoliopsida > Fabales > Fabaceae > Calophaca > Calophaca sinica. The sequence goes on from CM073737.1 coordinate 18,547,978, forward strand.
GTAAGGTGGGAGTGGTTTTGGTGATTTTGTAGGTTTTAGGTGTGTAGGGTTTGAAGGGATTAATGGGAGGTATTTTGAATAATAGATTAAAGGGATGAGAGTGAAGTTTGGAAATATATGTAGTAAGTGAAGTATTTGAAGAATTTTGTGGTAGGTCAAGGTTGAGTGTAGTGGATGATGGTTGGGTAGGTTTAGAGAGGGTTGAGGTTTGTTGGAGGCTCATTCTGGTTTTCCTGGTTTGTGTTTGTGGTTGTGAAACAGACAAAGGTGGTGCAGGAATAACATCATGAGCATCAAACACAGATACTGATTCATCAGCAGTAAAATCAAGTACCTTTGGGTTAACCTCTGATGACTTGACCAACCTTCTTTTCGACCCTCTGGTGACAACAACAGCAGGAGGAGGAGGAGGGATTTGCTTCCCTTGACCGGACGCTAAAGCATCCTTTTCAGCTGCTGGTCTAAACTGTTTCTCCAAGACCTTTCTGATGGGAATTCTATCCTCATCTTCTGGTTCTTCAACAGTAGGTGCAGGTGCCACCTTCTGCTTTGTTCTTCTGGTCTCCCTTGAAGGAGACTCAGCAGGTCTTTTCACACCAGTCATTGAGCTTCTGGTGGTTTTCTTTTCAGCTTCTCCTTCCTGTTGCTCTATTTTCACCTTCTTGATCATGGAGCCTGTAATAAGCTGCATCCTGACCAAACTGTTGACTCCAAAAACTTCTGGACGAACAACAGCACCAACACCAAAGTATTTTTCCTTTTCCTCTGAGTTGATGGAGCCAGTCAGCTTCCTTACAATGCCGTCTTTGATCATCATAATGGAGAGAAGAACTCCATATGGGATTATCTTGACGATATTCTTCTTATCAACATTCTTTCTTGAGAAGACAAGGGCATTTATCAGATTGTTGATAATCAACCTTGGCAGATTGATTTTCTTCCCATCCATGTAGTTCCTCCTAATGAACTTTTGCTCGTAGTTCACTATGTCGCTTGAGCCAGCCTTCAGAATCACGCTCTTGGCGATGATTTTGTGCAGTACTCGGTAGTGGCTTTTCAAGTCTTTAGTCGTGGGAGTGATGTTCTTCTTCTTCAGTTCATGGTAGTTCTCAAACAGAGCTTCATTGACTTTTTCAAGTCCTCTGTAAGCATCAGCCCAGTTTGCATGGTAACTGATTCCTTCACACAGACATTTGATTGTCTGAGCAATAGAGTTGATAGTGAAGCGTAGTTTGAATCCTCTAATGTGACCTTCTATGATTTCCCCCGGAAGTAAGTATGCACTTCCCCAGAATTCCTTAATACGTAGCTCAGTACGTCAACTGGTTCCCAGATGAAGTAGTTTTTCCAGCCCAGTTTCTCAAGACCTTCCTCAAAATCAAAACCGTATAGCTTGAAGTTCTCGAAATCAACTCAGTTCTCATTCAGAAGTTTTGCCTCAGAGAAGACATCGAAGGCAGCAGTGTATTGTCCAACCTTTCTGTCGGCCATTGTAGCAATTGAAGAGAAGGTGATGGAGGTTTTAGGGTTCGAAAACACACACACACACACACACACACACACACAGAGAAAGGTTTTGCAGAAAACGCAGAGTGAAGTGATGAAGCGAAAAATGTGGAGTAGTGGGAAAGTTAATAGAGAATGGTACAGTCCCTTTTTCAAAAATATCGCTTCTTATTTCCACATAAAAATTAAATCAAAAAGAAAAGAAAATAAAGATTTGCCTTTTCATTAAATGCAGACGCCAAAAGAAAAGTAAAATCAAGAAAAAGATTTTATCGAAAGACATAAACAATTATGACTGAGTAGATATGATGAGACGCTTAAGTCCTTAACACGTGTGACACGTGTGAGTGTGCTCGGATGCACGCAACCGATTCACCAGACAATGAGTTATGATGCTTATGACAAATAAGATGCTTATACACATACATGCTTATGTCATATCAGATGCTAAGATTTTGTTTATTTTCAGACGCTGAGATTAATCATTCTTCTATAAGATGAAAGTTTAAATTTCTTCTTATAAATTTGAATCTATCTTCAGCAAGGGGTTTTGTAAATATGTAAGCCCACTGATGATCAGTGTCTACAAATTTTATTTCTAGAATACCCTTCTGAACATAGTCTCTTATAAAATGATGCTTAATCTCAATGTGTTTGGCTCGTGAATGCAATATGGGATTTTTTGTAAGACAGATTGCAGAAGTATTGTCACAAAAGATAGGAATGTTACTCTCTTTTATTAAGTAGTCTTCAAGTTGATACTTCATCCACAGAAGTTGAGAACTGCAACTTGCTGTTGAAATATACTCAGCTTCTGCTGTTGAGAGTGCAATTGTGCTTTGCCTTTTGCTTGACTAAGATATAAGATTTGCTCCAAGGAATTGACAGCTACCACTTGTGCTTTTTCTTTCAATTCGGTCTCCAGCAAAGTCAGCATCATAGAAACCTACTAATTTGTAATCTTTTGATTTCTTATAAAGCAAACCAAGATTAGTAGTTCCTTGCAAATATCTGAATATTCTTTTGACAGCACTTAGGTGTGATTCTCTAGGATCTAATTGAAATCTAGCAGACAGGCAGACATTGAACATAATGTCAGGTCTTGAAGCCGTAAGATAAAGTAGAGATCCAATCATACCTCTGTACATTTTCTGATCTACCTTCTTACCAATTTCATCTTTACTAAGAGTGCAGGTAGGATGCATAGGTGTACACATAGGCTTGCAATCCATCATCTTGAATTTCTTCAATAATTCTTTGATATATTTGCTTTGATGTATATAGATACCATCACTGCATTGCTTGATTTGTATTCTAAGGAAAAACTTTAATTCTCCCATCATGCTCATCTCAAATTTAGCCTGCATAAGCTTAGAAAATTCTTTGCAAAGGCTTTCATTAGTGGCTCCAAAAATGATATCATCAACATAGATTTGAACAAGTATGAAATGCTTGTTAGAAGATTTTCTGAAAAGAGTAGTGTCAATTAAACCTCTTGTAAATCCATTCTCCATTAAAAAGGAACTTAGTCTATCATACCATACTCTGGGAGCTTGTTTAAGACCATATAGAGCCTTTTTAAGTTTAAAAACATGTTCTGGAAATTCAATATCTTCAAAACCAGGAGGTTGTTTAACATAAACTTCCTCAGTTATAAAACCATTTAGAAAAGCACTTTTCACATCCATTTGATATAGTGTTATCCCATGATGTGCTGCAAATGAAAGTAAAATGCGAATAGCTTCTAGTCTTGCAACAGGTGCAAAAGTTTCAGTGAAATCAATATCTTCTTCTTGTGAGTAACCTTGAGCAACTAACCTTGCTTTATTTCTCACAACTTTACCATCTTCATCAAGCTTATTTCTAAATACCCATTTAGTACCAATAGCTTGCTTATCTTCTGGTAGAGTGACTAGCTTCCATACATCATTTCTTTGGAACTGATTTAGCTCATCTTGCATTGCTAGAATCCACCCTTCATCTTCCAAAGCTTGATCAATCGTCTTAGGTTCCATTTCATAGAGAAGTGCAAAATCAGCATGATCCTTGAAAGAGGATCTGGTTCGTACTTTATCACCAGGTTCTCCTATGATTTGATTTTTTGGATGATTGGTTTTGTACTTCCAGCTTTTTCTTGCTTCAGCTTCTGCTTGAGTAGAGTTCTTCGTCTTGTCACCACCGGATGATGAAGATGCATGTTCACCGTCTGACTTGTCACCGAGGTTTAATTCTGAAAATAACTCATCTAGCTCTGACATAGCAGTGTCAGGCTTCTTATCATCAAACTTGACATGAATGGACTCTTCAACTGTCAAAATTTCTTTGTTGTATATTCTAAAAGCTTTAGATCTTTCAGAATATCCCAAAAAGATTCCTTTGTCAGCCTTGGAATCAAACTTACCAAGCTGATCTTTAGTATTCAAAATATAACAACTACAACCAAAAGGATGAAAGTAAGAAATGTTTGGTTTTCTACCTTTTCACAATTCATAAGGAGTCTTATTCAAAATAGGTCTTATAAATATTCTATTTTGAATATAACAAGCTGTGTTTACTGCTTCTGCCCAAAAATGTTTCGCAATATCAGCTTCATTGATCATGGTCTTGGCCATTTCCTGAAGGGACCTATTTTTCCTTTCTACAACACCATTTTGTTGAGGTGTTCTAGGAGAGGAGAAATTGTGGGAGATGCCATTTTCTTCACAAAATTTTTGAAAGCTTTCATTTTCAAATTCTCCCCCATGATCACTTCTAATAGAAGAAATACAGATGCCTTTTTCATTTTGAACTGATTTGCAAAAAACAGTAAATACCTTAAAAGACTCATCCTTGTGGGCAAGGAATTTAACCCATGTCCATCTAGTAAAATCATCAACAATGACTAATCCATATTTCTTTCTAGTTAAAGAGGCTGTCCTTGTGGGACCAAAAAGATCAAGATATAAAAGTTCAAGTGGTCTAGAGGTCGAAACAACATTTTTTAAATGAAAGGAAATTTTAACTTGTTTTCCTCTTTGACAAGCCTCACACAGGGCATCAGATTGGAACTTAAGATTTGGTAAGCCTCTAACAAGATTGTGTTTGTTTAATTTTGAGATTAACCTCAAATTGGCATGACCCAATCTTTTGTGCCAAATCCATTGCTCATCTTCAACAGACATAAGACACTTAACATCTTGTTTTGCAAGTTCAGAAAGATCAACTTTATAAATGTTTTGTTTCCTCTTTGCTGTAAAGAATATAGATCCATCATTTTTGCTTTTTACTAAACATCCATTTTTTGTAAAGACAACATTATAACCACTATCACATAATTGACTTATGCTCAGTAGATTATGTTTCAGTCCTTCAACATATAAAATATTATTAATAGATGGAAGAGAGCCTTTACCTATGCGACTAATTCCAACTATTTTACCTTTCTGGTTTCCTCCGAAACCAACGAATCCAGCTTCTCTAGGTCTTAGTTCTTGGAACATATGCTTTTCTCCCGTCATGTGACGCGGGCATCCACTGTCTAAGTACCAAGATAGGTGTGTTGACTTTGTTGCTAAGCAAGTCTGCAACATAGACTATTTTATCTTTAGGTACCCATATCTTTTTGGGTCCTTTCTTGTTAGTTCTTGAAGGATACTTGTCCTTCTTAGTTGTAAACACAGTACACGCACTTTTCAAATGACCAGATTTATTACAGTAAGTACAATGCAAACATTTACTATGATTATTAGATTTATCAGATGCTGAATTATTTTCTAAAAGAGGTTCATCTGATATATAACCGAGACCATGAGTTGTCGTTTTACTGACACCCCAAATCATAGAAGCTTGCTTGCTTCGAGTTACACTCTCTGCAAGAAACTTTTGAAATGCATGTTCATAGTCATTTGATTTGCAGTTAGGATTGCCTGTAACTACAGAGCTTTTAACTTGAGAGCTCTCGATACGGTTGCTTGTTGGCTTCCAGGCCGATTTTCGATTTTCCACGGTTCTCTTCATTGAGTAAAGAGTTCTCATTGTGTAAAGAATGAAAATCTTGTGATAGTTTTGAAAATTTCTTTTTCAAATTCTTATAATCAATAGAGAGAGTGGCAGAATCCTTTAACAGATCATCAAATGCAAGTTGAAGTTCAGAATAAGAGTCATATATTATTACCTCTTCAACTTCTTCTTCTGAATCAAGATCGATTATGCGCCATGAGGCAATGTGAGCTTCTTCTTCTTTATCTTCCTCAGAGGAGGATAAGTCAAGATCTTCCCATGTTGCCATGAGACCTTTCTTCTTTTTCTTGAAGGAGCTTCTTGTGGACTTTTCCTTAAGATTAGGACACTCGGACTTGAAATGTCCAGGCTTCTTACATTCATAGCAAATGACTTGGGCTTTGTCCTTGTCTTTGCTTTCCTTCTTGTCCTTTGTATCTTTCTTCTGAAACCTCCTTCTGAAGTTTCTCTTCTTCCACATTCTCTGGATCTTCTCAGATATGAATGCTAGTTCATCATCTGATCCATCATAATCTCCTTCTGAAGCTTCATCATCTGATTCTTCTTGTTCAGCCTGAAAAGCTTTAGAAGTACTAGGTTTATGTTGATTAACTCTTAAAGCAATAGACTTACTCTTCTTGGTAGGTTCTTCTTCATTTAGCTCAAGTTCATGAGCTTTCAAAGAAATCATAAGATCTTCAAGCCGAAGGACATTTAGATCTTTTGCTTCTTGAATAGCAGTGACTTTGGGTCTCCACTGCTTAGTCAAACTTCTCTAGATTTTTCTCACATGGTCAGGTGTAGTATAACTTTTTCCAAGGGCCTGCAACCCATGAACAAGTGTTTGGAACCTTCCAAACATAGTTTCAATGTTTTCTCCATCTTCCATTTTGAATAGCTCATACTGGCGAACCATCATGCTAGCCTTTGTTTCTCTTACTTGGGCAGAACCCTCATAAGACAAAACAAGAGAATCCCAGATTTCTTTGGCAGTATCAAACTTACCACATTTATCATATTCTCTTTCTGTCATAGCACAGATGAGAATAAATATAGCCTTCTGATTGGTTTGATATCTCTTTTTCTGATCATCAGTCCAGTTTTCCTTAGGTGTTGCAACACCAAGGGCATTAGCGGGAGAGATGTATCCACTTTCAACTATATCCCACAAATCAAGATTTTGTGCCTCAAGGAATGCTTTCATCTTATCTTTCCAGTAATCAAATTTTTCTCCATTGAATAGAGGAGGACGATTCATATGACCACCTTCAGCAGACATGTTCACAGTAGGATCTTTACTCTTAACATAGTTAAGTGCTCAACCAAGAGGCCGAGCTCTGGTACCAACTGAACGTGAACACAAGAAGGGGGGTTGAATTGTGTTGAAAACTTTTCACAAACTTTGATTTAAAAACACTTAGAACACAGGTTTTTCAAAACTGTTTGTTAAACGGACGCTGGAAATAAACCGGACGCTGGAAAAGCAGTTTGTGAAAACTTGCTTTTAACAGAGCAAGATAAAGATATATAGAAAGCAGTAAAGCAAGAGACACAGAGATTTATACTAGTTCACTACCAAACCGGTAGCTACGTCTAGTCCCTTCGTTCCTGAAGGATTTTCCACTATAATCAACTGATTACAAAACCTTAAGAGTATTCTACTGTTACAACCTTGACAATACTCTCAACTTCTCAAAACGACTCAGTACATTCGAGCCTTTGAGGGAACAAATTTTAACTAGGCCAAACCAACTTTTACAAGTAAGTTGAATACAAGTATAAATAACTCTCACAGAGAGGATAAAAATTAAGATCAATATAGAAATGCTTTCTATAAGAAAGTGTCGGACGCTGAGTTCAGTTCTTGTAGTCCAGAGACTTGGCTCGAAACTTGATTGCTCACGTAGCGTCTTTCAGAGTATTGACTCTTTGTAGTGTATAGCAACAAAGTGCTTGTTCTCGATAAATGAAGCAATATTCTCTTATAGAGTTTCGAGCTTCTTCAATGGATACCTTGGGGTATTTATAGGAGTTATAAAGGATATTACCGTTCACAAGAAAATGGCTCCTTTCCATTGAGTGAGGTGATTTCAAAAAGCGGTCTCTTTCTTCCTTTCCGGAGAATATCTCAAGAGTACACTTTCCTGTTTTCGTACTACCTTCCTTTTCACAATTGCTTGTACGATTTTTGTCTTTTAGCTAAAGGTGTCACCTTTGATACCTCGTACAACAAATTTAGCGCATAAGATCAAATTCGAAATCTGTTCCAGAAACTTCTGAGAGGAAGAGCAACAACGTGACCAACACGTGATTTATAATGAAGTTCAGGCGCTTGCTCGTAATCTAAGATCGGACGCTCATAGCAAATGGATAAGACTAGTGTCACAAAAAGATAATTCCAGACGCTCATGAGGACAGTATACTAGGATGAGCCGGATGCTGACACATGGAGTGTATTCTTCTCTTGAGAGCTTCTTCCTTCTTGTTTAAGTGGCTTAGAAATATATGTAATATTAGTATCTGTACACTTCAAGAATTGTTAGAACATAAATTGTTCTCTTGTGAATATTTTGTTATCATCAAAATTAATGAGGGTCTAAACTTCTCAATCGTTTAGGTTCCAACAATCTCCCCCTTTTTTATGATGACAAATATCTAAGGTTGATGAACAATTTAGTTTCAGAATGACATCAAGGGTCTCTCCCTGAATTTAACAATTTTGATATATAAGGTAATTCTAGTATTAAGGCGATAGTTGATAAACAAATTCAATTAAGTGATCCCAAAAAAAAATATGTAGATGTATCAGAGTAAGATCGGATGATGATCAAAAAGATTGATTTAATCAAATTGTACCAAATTTATTGATCATTATAAGAGCACTAGATCAATGAATATTAGCGCATTAATAAATAACCACACAAATGCTATGTATGAAATGCTATGCATGATACTTCAGTTCCAGCGTATCCATCGGAGTGTGAACATCGGACGGTGAGTTAGTCAGATTTTCACGTGTTCATCATACCTTTCTTTTACTCCCCCTTTTGTCATCAGACAAAAAGAGTGTAAAAACACATCTTAGTCAAAATAAGACTTAGAAAAATTTGAATATAAGTCAGATGTAGGTATATATTAACAGATAATTAGAGCAAAATTAGTGTATATATATAAGTGTATCAACAAAACAAAGAAATAGTTTATATCACACAAAAATAAATAAATTCAAGGGTTTGGAAGAGGTGGTGGAGGGATGTTGAGGCATTCATATAGTAATTTCAGAGCAGTCTCCAGCTGAGTAACTTTCATGTTTGTGGCCTTCATTTCTTCAATTGGGAATAGTGACCATCTCAACTGCAGGAGTAGAAGTAGAAGGTCCAACTTTTGGTACGGGTGCAGGTTTCATCTTCTGATGCTCTGCTAGCACCCAGTTGGATAGCGTCAGTCTCAATTCCTTCTTCCGTTGAGCTCTTAGAAAAAATGCATCATTTGGTATAAACTATTTGATGAGATTTCCAAGTTTTCTGAGCTCAGATTCTGTTTGAATTTCCCATTTATACTTCACATCTTCTGGATACAACAAATTCATGAAGATGATTTCTCTGTGTAGAACTATATCAGCAGTGAAAGCATCAAACCTATTTCCAGCTTCTTCTCCCCATATACTCCTGATAAAGACACTTAATGCTTTACAAGTGAAAGAGAGTGCTTCATTTTCTGCCAAATAGACTTTGGAAAGACTGAGCTAGGGGTTCAGAACTTTTGGAGATTAGAAGAAATTCAAACGTATTTAACGATCAAGGCAAAATTGAGGAATCAATGGAGTCTCTTCCAATTCTCTCATCTCCATGGATTACTTTCTCTGCTTTCATGAGGAACTAAGCCTCCTAGACTAGGGTAAGCTGAATTTTGTAGATACTTTTATGTAATCGAATTCAGAAGTTCAATGCAAGTTAATCTATGTTATTTGATCCTTTATCTCTTCTCTTAATGTAATTTGGTAATTGATCACTATTGAATTGAACTAGGGCTTAACATCAATTGGAAAACTGGGGTTTTAGACTTGCTTTGAGATCATTGGACATGCTTAATAGGGTTATAGGAATATAATTCTTGTAGTATGAGTTTGTATGAATCTTTGACCTTTATGCTTGATTCAATTAATTTGAACCTAAGGAATTAGGGCTTGTTAATTTAATCAAAGGGATTAATAGGAAAGGGATTTTCATTAATCTAAACTTTTGAATTTAAACATCAATTATATCATAGTTGCTTGCATTGGATTTGAATTCAACAACATAAAGGTGGAAACAAAAGGATTCTATCCTTAGTCGTTTTTAGTTATTGAAATATAAATAGTGCGTTCTTGTTATTTATTGTTTTCGTCTTTCGATACAAGTCACAAAGATTTTAAACACCTCGTATTGTTTCAATAGTTCAAATTATTACAAGGTTCGTTAAGTTAAACAATCAATTTCGATCCCTGTGGATTCGATCTTTTATTACTTGACGACGAAATCGTACACTTACGATTTTGCCTAACAAGTTTTTGACGCCATTGTCGTGAATTGTTAAATTGATTTTTAACAAGGCAACCGAGTACTTTTTTTGAACTATTTTTTTTATTTAGTTAATTTCTGTTTATAAAAAAAATTAATTAATTGTTGCTTTGCTACTTACCTTTCGTTTTAGTTTTGTGCATGCGAGGTAAACAAACAGGTGAGCTGTTGTTTGACCCAGAAATCGAAAAGACCGCAAAGGCATTAAGGAAGAAGGCAAAGGAAGCAAGACAACGACAAAAACAATCCTCTGCATCTACTTCTCAAGTCATAACTCAAGAAGTGATGGGCGACCAACCACGTACTTTGGGTGATTTTGGGAGAAGGAACAACCATCCCAGGGCTGTCATGGCCTACCAATAGGTGGGGGCAAATGCTAATTTTGAGATCAAAACTTCGCTGTTGAAAACTCTCAAGCAAAACTAATTCACTGGGGAGGAAATTGAAGACCCAAGTCAGTACTTGTTAACTTTCTATGAAATCTGTGACACCTTCATGCTGAATGGAGTGACAGAGGGGAGCAAGAAACTAAGACTTTTCCCTTTTACCCTGCCAGATAGAGCAAGAGATTGGTTGTACACCTTGCCTATAGGAAGCATCGCTACTTGGGATGACTTGGAGGATAAATTTATGACCAAATTCTTTCCACCCTCCAAGTTCGTCAAAAGAAGAGGTGAAATTCATAGGTTCCAGCAGAGTCAGAGTGAAAATTTGTATGAGGCATGGGAGAGATTCAAGCTTCTTCTAAAGAGGTGTCCTGGCCATGGGTACGATGAATTTAATCAGATGCAAATGTTTTGTAATGGGTTGAGGCCAAACACAAGAATGATGCTGGATGCCTCAACTGGAGGTACAATTAACAACAAGACAGCTGCAGAAGCGAGAACTTTAGTGGAGCAAATGGCTTCCAATGAGCAGTTGTGTCAAAATGATAGAGGAACACAGGGTAGATGAGGAGTCCTTGAGCTAGAAACGCAAGATGCACTCTTGGCTCAAAATAAATTGGTCTCTCAACAATTGGAAGCTATCACAAAGGAGCTGAAAGCATTGAAAACGGAAGCCTCTACTCCCGCTCAAGTTAACCAGTTGAATCAGACCTTGAGATGTGATTTTTTTCAAGGGCCTCATGAGAATGGAGGTTGCGATGCAAAGGGAGATTCAAACGAGCAAGCCAATTACATGGGTAACTTTCAAAGGCAATGAGGGAATCCTTATTCTAACACCTATAATCCAGGGTGGAAGAATCATCCCAACTTCTCTTGGAAGCAGCAAGATAACCCATCATCCAGCAAACCTCCTCAACCTCAATAGCAGGGGAAGCCTAGTGACTTAGAAGAAGCTCTGACTCAGTTCATGAAGATGACTCAATCCAACTTCCAGAATCATGAGTCTCATTTCAAAAACCAAGAGGCTTCTATAAAAAATCTGGAGAATCAAATTGGACAACTCTCAAAGCAACTTGTTGGTCAATCAAAGGGTAAGTTTTCTGCTAGCACAGTAGATAATCCCAAGAATGAAAATTGTAGCGCTGTTACTTTGACAAGTGGAAAGTTGTTGTCTGAAGTAGAGAGAAAGAAAAAGAACGGAAAAAGTGAGGTGGATGAAGGTGAAAAAGAGAAAGTGGAAGTAGAAAAAGAAGTAGAAAGAGAAAAAGACGGAGTTGAAAATGAGAGTAGGGAAAATATTGTAAAAGAAGAAAAAAGAGAAGGTGAGGAAGACATAGTTGTGACTGACAAGCTGTAGGTACAAGAGAAGCCTAAGGTGATTCCTCCATATATGAAGCTTCCTTATCCTCATTTGAGCAAGAAGAGTCAGAAAGATAAACAGTTTGCTAAATTCATGGATATCTTCAAGCGCCTGCAGATCAACATTCCTTTTGTAGAAGCTCTAGAGCAAATGCCCACATATGCCAAGTTCATGAAGGAATTGTTGACCAAGAAGAGAAGATTTAAAGAAGATGAGATAGTAGCTTTGATAGAAGAGTGCAGTGCCATCATTCAAAGAAAGCTTCCTCCAAAGATGAAGGATCCTGGAAGCTTCAAAATTCCTTGCACCATTGGGAATTTACACATTGGCAAAGCTCTGCGTGACTTGGGAGCTAGTATCAATTTGATGCCCCTATCTATGTTGAAAAGGTTGGGAGGAGGTGAAGTCAAGCCCACTAGAATGTCACTTCAGTTAGCAGACCGATCAGTCAAATACCCATATGGGATATTGGAGGATGTTCTGGTTAGAGTTGACAAATTTCTTTTCCCAGCTGATTTTGTGATTCTTGATATGGAGGAGGAGAAGGAGGTTCCTCTTCTTCTTGGAAGACCTTTCCTAGCTACAGGGAGAGCCTTCATTGATGTCCAACAAGGTAAATTAATTTTGAGATTTCAAGATGAGAATGTAACTTTTAATGTTTTTGAAGCTATGCGGCATCCTGATGATACTGAAAAGTGCTCTAGAGTTGATGTGATTGATGGTTCAGTTGGGGAATTTTTTAAGCAAGACCAACCTTCACACCCCTTGGAGAAAGTAATAGTTAATTCCATTGAGGAAGTGGATCAAAAGATGGAGGAAGAGATAGAAAGATGTCTTGCACAACTTGAAGCTCTACATGTTGAAGATGCTATTGTCAAAAAGAAAGAAGACTTGCGGGGTGGAGAGATAGAGAATAAAGCTAGCCCGGAATTAAAGCAATTGCCCTCACATTTGAAGTATGTTTTTCTTAGAAATGATGCTTTTAATCCGGTGATCATAAGTAGCTCCTTATTGAAGCTTAAGAAGGAAAAACTTGTGAGAGTGCTTAGAGCACACAAAGAGGCAATTGGATGGACTATCCCAGATTTAAAGGGCATCGGTCCAGCTTTTTGCATGAATAAGATAATGTTAGACCAAGAGTTCAAGCCAGTGGTTCAACCGCAGAGAAGGCTCAATCCGACTATGAAAGAAGTTGTGAGAAAGGAGGTATTGAAACATCTAGAGGCGGGAATGATCTATCCTATTTCTGACAGTGCATGGGTGAGTCCGGTACATGTGGTTCCAAAGAAAGGAGAAATGACGGTGGTGAAAAATGAGAAAAATGAGTTGATCCCCACTAGAACTGTCACAGGTTGGAGGATGTGCATTGACTACCGAAAACTTAACCAAGCCACCCGTAAGGACCGCTTCCCCCTCCCATTTATGGACTAGATGCTTGAGAGATTGGCTGGACAAGCTTACTATTGTTTTCTTGATGGCTATTCTAGTTATAATCAAATCTCTGTCAACCCAGAAGACCAGGAGAAGACTGCATTCACTTGCCCCTTTGGAGTTTTTGCTTATAGACGAATGCATTTCGGTCTTTGTAATGCCCCTGCAACCTTTCAGAGATGTATGCTTTCTATTTTTGCTGATATGATTGAAAAATCTATTGAGGTTTTTATGGATGATTTTTCTATGTTTGGCACTTCCTTTGATGCTTGCTTGGCTAACCTGGAGGGTGCTCTTAAAAGATGCATGGAGACCAATTTAGTGTTGAATTGGGAAAAATGTCATTTCATGGTGAAAGAAGGAATTGGGCTTGGTCATAAAATCTCATCTAAAGGTATAGAAGTGGACAAGGCAAAAATTGATGTAATAGAGAAGTTACCTCCCCTGTTGAATGTGAAAGGAGTGAGGAGTTTCTTTGGGCATGCCGGTTTTTATAGACGATTTATCAAGGACTTCCCCAAGGTTGCTAAGCCGCTTTGCAATCTCCTTATCAAGGATGTCTCATTGGATTTTGATCCAGAGTGCTTGAAGGCCTTTGAGTTGCTAAAAGAGAAACTTGTTTCAGCACCTATAATAGTTGCACCAGATTGGGATTCACCCTCGAGCTAATGTGTGATGCTAGTGACTACGCAGTGGGGGCTGTTTTGGGGCAGCGAAGAGACAAATTCTTTCATGTCATTTACTATGCTAGCAAGGTACTAAATGAGAACTAAGTCAACTATGCAACCACAGAGAAGGAGTTGCTTGCTATAGTGTTTGCTTTAGAAAAATTTCGTTCCTATTTGATTGGTTCCAAAGTTCTGGTGTTCACTGATCACGCGGCAATTAAGCATCTTATGACTAAGGTTGAATCCAAGCCAAGACTCATTCGGTGGATTTTATTGTTGCAAGAATTCGACCTTGAGATCAAAGACAAAGAGGGGAGTGAAAATGTGGTGGCTGATCATTAGTCTAGGCTGGAGAATACTGAAATTACAGCCAAAGAGTTGGACATTCTAGAGGAGTTCCCAGATGAGAAACTGTTAGCTGTGACTGAAAGGCCTTGGTTTGCAGATATGGCAAAATTTAAGGCTACTGGTGTGATACCAGAAGAACTCACTTGGTAACAAAAGAAGAAGTCTTTCAAAGATGCTAACTATTTCATTTGGGATTATCCTTATCTTTTCAAGCAATGCCCAGATGGATTACTTCGAAGGTGTGTTGCACATGATGAAGCGCAGAAAATTTTATGGCATTGTCACAATTCACCATATGCAGGTCATTTCAATGGTAACGCACAGCTGCAAAAGTGCTTCAATCCGGATTTTATTGGCCTTCAATTTTTAAAGATGCCTATGATCATGCAAAGATTTGTGACAAGTGCCAGAGGACGGGAAGCATTTCCAAGCGGAATGAAATGCCCTTGAACTCCATTTTGGAGGTTGAGCTTTTTGATTGTTAGGGCATTGATTTCTTCCTCACTCTCTAACCAATATATATTGGTAGCTGTTGATTATGCTTCAAAATGTGTAGAGGCAGTGGCAACTCAGGCAAGTGATTCTCAGACTGTTGTGAAGTTAATAAAGAAGAACATATTTTCCCGGTTTGGGGTCCTTAGAGTGCTAATTAGTGATGGTGGATCACATTTTTGCAATTCCAAATTGGAGGCTGTGCTGAAAAAGTATGATGTGAAACACAAAGTTACTACTCCTTACCACCCTCAAAGCAATGGGCAAGCTGAAGTGTCAAACCAGGAGATTAAGAAGATACTTGAGAAAACAGTGAATGCATCAAGGAAAGACTGGGCCCAGAAGCTTGATGATGCTTTGTGGGCATACAGGACAGCTTATAAATCTCCAATGGGGCTATCTCCCTACCAGCTGGTTTATGGCAAAGCATGTCATTTGCCAGTTGAGCTTGAGCATAAGGCGTTTTGGGCCTTGAAGTTCCTTAATTTTGATTCAACCTTGGCAGGAGAGAAAAGAATTCTGCAGCTACATGAGTTGGATGAGATGCGTTTGCATGCCTATGAGAATGCCTCCATTTACAAACAGAAGGTTAAAGCTTATCATGATAAGCACATCGTGCAAAGAACCTTTTATCCTGGGCAGCAAGTGTTACTCTTCAATTCTCGTTTGAAGTTATTCCCAGGTAAACTCAAGTCTAAGTGGTCGGGACCTTTCGTTGTTAAAGAAGTAATGCCACATGGAGCAGTAGAGGTGGAGGAGACTTCATCTCAAAGATCTTTCAAGGTAAATGGTCAACGATTGAAGCCTTATTTGGGAGGAGAGTTTGACAGGGCAAAGGTAGCTCTAGTTTTGCACGAGCCTTGAGCATACCATCACGCGTCAAGCTAGTGACGTTAAAGAAGCGCTTCTTGGGAGGCAACCCAAGTTGAAGAAGGGTACATATTTATAAAAAAAAAATAGCAGTGCAGTGAAACACGGCCTGGCCGTGTTCTGTGCCATGGTCGTGTGGCGTAAAAAAAAAGGATAGCAGTGCAATGAAACACGACCTGGCCGTGTTCTGTGCCAAGGCCGTGTGGCAAGAAAAGAAAAAAAAGGGGGACAAACAGAGGATTCCACGGGCAAGCCGTGCCTTTTGGCACGCCTATGCCCTAAGTCCACCAGCCCGTCCCCCACTCATTCTCCTATGCACCTGCCTTTACCCAATCCTCACCCCAACTAATCACAGCCACCCATTTCCACTTACCTCAAATCAATGGCCAGTTTTTAGCACCGCCATACTTACCCTACGCCCTGCCACACGTTACCGAAACCTAAATTCAAATAAACCAATTTTTTTTCCTTTCTCCCTTAAACACTTCTTCAACCTCTTCTCAGCTGACCCCCCTAGCCACCACGTCACCGCCCCTCCCACCATCTCCCTCAGCCAGCCACGCCCTCGCCCCACCATCTCTTTCAACCAGCCATGCCCTCGCCCTCGCCCTCCCTCTCACTAGCCGCGCCCTCTCCCTCCTTCTCCTTACCACACCGCCGCCCCAGCCACCATCATCCACATATTCTCTTCAACCAGCCACGCCGCACCTCCCTCCTTCTCCTTCAACAACCCGACCTCCCTCCTTCTCCTCACCACACCGCCGCCCTAGCCACCATCATCCACATATTCTCCTCACCACGCCGCCGCCCCTCCACCATCTCCTTTAACCCCCAGCCGCGCCTTCCCTCTTCTCAGCATCACTCCCATTTTCTTCTTTCCCCAACCCTGTGTGTTTTGGTTACAGGATAGTATGGCCTCAAAAAGGCAACGTGGTCAAGCCTCGGGCTCCAAAGAATCAGTTCTGTCAAAGGGACGGGGAAAGGGCAAGAAGGCGTCCGAAAATCCATATGGAATTCAGTTCCGGGACGACATTCAAGAGGCAAGGTATAATTCTCTTGCCGTAAGAATAATTGTTCCCACCCGTTACATGGATGAGCCTACTCTGTTAACTCTAGGATTGCTAGAGGATGTGAATTTTTTATTATGTATGTGGGCTGGACACAATTTGTGGGAATGAAACATTTTACTTGCGCAAGAATCACCTTGGAATTCCTATCATCTGTTAATGCAAATGTTTTATATGCGGAGCATTGGCCAGAGGATCACACTGACAATTTGATAACCTTTCAGTTATTCAATACTGAGCATAGCATTTCATTGAGTCAATTCAATGCCATTTATGGATTTCCATATGGTGGTAACCGGAGGATCCCCAACGAATTTTCTGCCAGAAGGTTTTGGAGCCAACTTACAAAGTCTGACACTTATCATTCTTCCTCGTCAAAATCGTCCAAGTTACGAAACCCTTATTTTCGTTATGTTCACTGAGTGCTGTCAAACACATTGTTTGGACGTGGAGATAGTGATGGAGTTGTCCGTCAGACTGAACTCCTATTCTTATGGAATATGTTGCACCCTGAATTTCAACTAGATGTGGGTTCCCACCTTATTACCCACATGGTCAAAGTGGGGAAAGCTTCAACTGGAAAAATTGTCATCGGTGGTTTGATCACCCCCATTGCTGAATCTCTTGGTTATCGGACATTCGGGCTTCAACTGGTTCGTGGGAGCAACCGTTTAGATATCAAGGCCTGCCTTGCAATGAAAATGGTAGTCAAGGAAGGCCAATGCTATTGCTTGGTGCTCCCTGACAACTCGGAACCGCATCCTTTGCCCGACCAAGAGCTTACCAATATCAGAAACCCGAAGAATTGGAATTTTCCTGGAGGCCCCCAGCCTGAGCCCCTTCAAAAAGATATCCCTGAGGCGCCCTCTACAGGTTCATCACCTCCACACTTTGCTCCGCCTCATCAGCCATCTACTGGCTCTTATGCTACATTACAAGCAGAGATGGCTGCTCAAAGAGTCTAGCTGGATGGATTAGACCACACTGTCCACAACATCCAGGACATGGTCTTTGCAATGTATAACTGGCACCTTACGCAATATCCTGGCCAGTTTCCTCCTCCTCCCCCTCGATGAGTTCTTTTTGTCATCCCTATCTCAATTTAATTATTTACATTGGGGACAATGTAAATTCTTAAGCTTGGGGTAGGCGTTTTTAATTTTGCATAAAGTATTTGCATTTCATATAGCCTTTGCATGTCCTTGCATGTTCTTAAGTTTGTGTTGTTCGCATCATTTTATCTCCCAAATTGTCATGCTATGTGTGCCACAATATTGTTGGAATGTGAGATTGCAATGATTTGGAACCCAGTTAATTTCTCTTGTGATGGGCTTGAAGGTAGTATTCTTAATATACACAGGGATAATCTTGTGATAAGTTGATGATTAGCATGTGGCGCTCTGATTTGATGTCTTTCATTGATTTGAACTTCTAAATGTGAGACTTTAGCTTCATTTGGGGCTTGTACTTCATCATTTTTATGCCCCTTCTGCTTGTATGAGTGTGTCCCTCTTGATTGTGCTCTCTAGAACTTGACTTAAAACCATTTCAAAACTTGAAATTTTTTTATTACACACTCGAATATGATTAAGGCATTTTAGGCATGTTTTCAAGCCTCCGATTTATGAACGAAAGCTTCCATTAGTTGTCCCTTTTGAGCCTTGATTGATATGAATTTTCTTGGTACCCATCGAATGTTTATTGTACCTTTTACAGTATGTTTAAGGGAGCAAATGGATGTTTAATATTATTGTTTTGATGCTTGAACTTGGGATCTTTTCTGTTGTTTAGTTCCTCCCCAATAATTTTTGCAAAATTTCAAATGAGGGAGAATAATAAAAAAATAAAATATACAAAAATAGAAAAGAAAAAAAAACAATAGAAGAGGAGCAAAATAAAAAGGTTTTGAAAGCAAAAAGGAAAAAATGGATTGCTCCACTTATTCTGCTTTAAAAGGGTTTCTTTAATTGATCATTTTGAAAGCCCTTGAATTTCCCTTTTCTTGTTTTATCCCACCTTACATTCCATATCCCATGGACATGTTACAACCTGTTGAAAGACCTTTTGATTCTTGTGTGTTTTCATTAATTATTTACTGAGATTTGGTTAATGGTCAAGCCTATGGTAGAGCACTTTCATTTATGGATTTGAGCGCATTGTCTTAACCGTTATACACTTTGAGAATGGTAAGGAGAGTGCTCCTATCAGTGAGAGACATGATTTCTAAGAGCCTAAATTTCTAATTGGACTTGATCTTGATTGTCACTATTATCTTTGTTAGCCTTGAGCCTGTTACTTGATCTTGATTTTATCTCGGGGTTTTTATCTGTTGCATCTCTTATTTTCCATTTTCACCTTTGGCCACATCAATTGTTTGAGGACAAGCAAAATTCTAAGCTTGGGGTAATTTGATGCGTTCAATATAGCATATAGTTTAGTATTAGTTTTGCGTCGCATCTTAGTCATTTAGTAGTTTTAATCCATGTTTTTTCATGCATTTTGCTTAATATGAGTAATGCACTTGATTTTGGTTCAGTTGTGCAGAAAGGAAGGTAATTGGCCTAGGAAAGCGGAGCAAAAATCACTCAAACAGACAGTGGGACCAAACTCGGAGGCAAATTCCTAGAAGTGGGCAAATTTTGAGGTGACACGGCATGGCCGTGTCTGTGCCACGGCCGTCCCTTGGTTGCTTATTGCAAAGAACAAGTTTCCAACAAACAGTGTATTCCACGGCCAGTTCTCAGCGACTCTAAATTTTGTGCATCAAGTTCTCAGCGCAGCACGGCTAGGCCGTGCCAGGCTCCACGGTCGTGCTGCGGGTCACTTAAACTTTGTAATTTTGCATTTTTTTACCCGTTTTGGCATAATTTTTCACTCCTTTTTAACCTAGCTATAAATAGACTTTGGAAAGACTGAGCTAGGGGTTCAGAACTTTTGGAGATTAGAAGAAACTCAAACGTATTTGACGATCAAGGCAAAATTGAGGAATCAATGGAGTCTCTTCCAATTCTCTTAACTCCATGGATTAGTTGCTCTTCTTTCATGAGGAACTAAGCCTCCTAGACTAGGGTAAGATGAATTTTGTAGATACTTTTATGTAATCGAATTCAGAAGTTTAATGCAAGTTAATCTATGTTATTTGATCCTTTATCTCTTCTCTTAATGCAATTTGATAATTGATCACTATTGAATTGAACTAGGGTCTTAACATCAATTGGAAAACTGGGATTTTAGACTTGCTTTGAGATCATTGGACATGCTTAATAGGGTTATAGGAATATAATTCTTGTAGTATGAGTTTGTATGAATCTTTGACCTTTATGCTTGATTCAATTAATTTGAACATAAAGAATTAGGGCTTGTTAATTTAATCAAAGGGATTAATAGGAAAGGGATTTTCATTATTCTAAACTTATGGATTTAAACTTCAATTATATCATAGTTGCTTGCATTGGATTTGAATTCAACAACATAAAGGTGGAAACAAAAGGATTCTATCTTTAACCATTTTTAGTTATTGAAATATAAATAGTGCGTTCTTGTTATTTACTGTTTTCGTCTTTCGATACAAGTCACAAAGATTTCAAACACCTCGTATTGTTTCAATAGTTCAAATTATTACAAGGTTCGTTAAGTTAAACAATCAATCTCAATCCCTATATGGATTCGATCTTTTATTACTTGACGATGAAATCGTACACTTGCGATTTTGCCTAACACTATGACCCAGTTGACGAGGAAGAAGAACCCTTTTGTATGGTCGAATAAGTGTGAAGAGGGTTTCCAAGAGCTGAAGAAGAGGTCGACCACTTCACCTGCGTTAGTTTTACTCGATCCCTCAGGAGAATTCGAAGTGTACTGCGATGCATCATAGCAAGGGCTAGGATGTGTTCTTATGCAAGGAGGTAGTGTAGTGGCCTACGCATCAAGACAATTAAGGATTCACGAAAGAAACTACCCTACCCATGACCTTGAACTTGCAGCTATAGTTTTTGCATTGAAGATTTGGAGACATTACCTTTACGAAGCTAAGTTCACGGTATTCAGTGATCATAAGAGCCCGAAATACATGTTTGACCAGAAGGAGCTGAATATGAGACAACAGAGGTAGACGGAGTTTGTTAAGGATTATGAGTTTGAACAGTGATATCATCTAGGAAAAGCTAATATTGTAGCTGATGCTTTAAGTAGGAAATCCCTACGTGTGTGAGCTTTGATGGCGAAGGAGTTGGAGTTGGTGGAACAATTCAGAGATCTGAATTTGGGAGTGTAGTTGGTTAAGGACAAGTTATGCTTAGGACAGATAGTGGTGACCAATGAATTTCTGCAAGAGTTGAAGGCAAAGCAAGGGCTTGATGAACAGCTGATCAACGTTAAAGATTCCATGAAGGACGGTGAGACTTCGGAGTTTAGTATCAAGAAAGATGGAGTGATGAGGTTTGGAGACCGAGTTTGTGTTTCGCATGACTCGGAACTACGGAGAACGATTCTGGAAGAAGCCCATAAGAGCAAGCTTAGTTTTCATCCGGGCACTACTAAGATGTACCAGGATTTGAAGAAGATGTTTTAGTGGCCTGGTATGAAGAAAAACATAGCAAACTTCGTCATGTCTTGTCTAGTGTGTCAGAAGGCGAAGATTGAACATAGGATGCCGACAGGATTGTTGCAATCATTGGATATTCTCGTGTGGAAGTGGGACGGGATAGCAATGGATTTCGTAGTGGGTTTACCAAGGACACCTAAGAAGTTTGATGCAATTTGGGTAATTATTGATCGGTTGACCAAGAGTGCTCATTTTATTCCAATCGGAGAGAAGTATCCTTTGGAAAGATTAGCTCAGATATATATCAAGGAAGTTGTTAGGTTGCATGGTGTTCCTTCGAGCATCATCAGTGATAGAGATCCTAGATTTACCTCTAGATTCTGGAATGAATTGCAACGAGCTTTAGGAACCAAATTGAGATTGAGTTCAGCTTGTCATCCTCAAACGGATGGTCAGTCAGAACGAACGATCTAATCCCTAGAAGATTTGCTGAGAGCTTGTGTGTTGGAGCACGTAGGAAGTTGGGATGAATTCTTGCCTTTTGTAGAGTTTACCTTTAACAACAGTTTTCATTCAAGTATAGGTATGGCACCTTTTGAAGCACTATATGGAAGGAAGTGTAGGACCCCTTTGTGTTGGTTTGAGATAGGAGATACACAAGTATTAGGATCAGAGTTGGTACAGGAAACCACAGAACAAGTCAGGGAGATTAGAGAGAACATGAAAACATCACAGGATAGGCAGAAGAGTTATAGCGACAAAGGAGGAGATCTTTAGAATTCCAGGAAGGAGACGATGTTTTTCTGAGAGTGACACCTAGAACTGGAATTGGCAGAGCCATCAAATCTAGAAACCTAACCCCTAGATTCACTGGACCTTTTCAAATTCTCCTTAAGATTGCCCCAGTAGCTTATCATATAGTCTTACCACCTAATCTTTCCAGACTTCACGATGTTTTTCATGTTTCACAACTTTGCAAATATTTTTCCTATCCATCACATATACTTGAAATCGAGTTGATACAATTGAAAGAGAACTTAGAGTATAAAGCGTTGCTTGTACGGATTTTAGATAGAATGATGAAAGAACTTCATGGTAAAACTATTCCTTTGGTTAAGGTTCTATAGGATGAGGTGATAGGTGACATGACTTGGGAGTGTGAGAGTGAGATTCGTCAGCAGTACCCTCATTTATTTTCAGGTGCGTGATTTCGGGGATGAAATCTCTTTTAAGGGGGGTGGTAATGTAACATCCTCATTTTTTTTAATCTTGCTTAATGTGTGTTTATGTGTGACTAAGTGTATTTGTGTGTCCTATGTAGGGATTTGTGTGTTTTGACTGCATGCTTGACCTTTTGGCGGTGTGCTCGCTTTTGGTGTTTATGTGAAAGCATGTTTTGAGGTTTGGTATGTTATTTGAGATTGGAATAGTGTTTGTTAATGTTTTGGTATGAGTCTTGGAAGCCTGGTAAAGTTTGAGAACGATCGGAGTTGAGTTTAAGGTTTTTTGTGTGTTCGAACCTTTGAGCGAGTGAGAGCTTTCGGACGAGTATATGAGACTTAGAACCTTTGTTCTTAAGTCCATTTGACGTCCTCGTTGTTAGGAATCATGTTTAAGTGTTAGGGTATCGAGTTCTAGATCGCACGGAAGTCGAAATCGAAGAAATCGCGCGAAAAACGGGCAAGTATATGCAGGAGCGCATGGCGCGTACCTGCTGTGCCTATGGATGCGCGTGACACGCGCTGGTGTATGGTGGACCAGCAGCATGTGATCAGCTTTGACAAGTGGCATGTGAGCCAAAGGAAACATGACACGTGGCACACATGCAGCAAACAACTTCTGGACGAAGTTATCTCAGCAGAGCAGTGCGCGTGAAGCGCGCTCAAGCACGCGTGACGCGCATGGAGACAGAACTGGTGCGCAACAATGCGTGTGGCACGCTCAGGGTCGAGCATGACGCGCGCAGTGTATTATAGGAGTGCACGTGGCACGCGCCTGGTGCCCTAAGGACAGCGCGTGGCGCGTGCCCAGTGTAAATCTTCTTGGCTATTTAAGCGCCAATAATCCCTTAAAACATATCTTTTTCACATTTTCTCTCTAAAATTCGACCAGAGCACCCCTTGAGTCTGTTTTTCTCCATTGTTGAGCGATCCAAGCTTGGTGATCATCATCAAACTCATCTCAATCGTCTGTTCATCAATCCGTCAGTGTAAACTCGTCTGTTACCGTTCGAGCTTGTTAGGGCTTATGTCCAATCGTCGTTTCGTCGACGTATTTTCTAATCCCATCTGCTTTTCATCTCTGTTTCAATTAGCAATTTCTTAATCTGGAATTGATTCTAGTTCTTAACCCTAATCAGACTGTGTTTTGGACCCCGGTTTGACCATGCGGGTAACGAACGTGCTAGGGTTTTGTCGGAACTCCCAGAGGAGATTCCATGGGTCACGAAACTGAGATTGGATTCTCTGTTCTTCATGTCCCAAATCTGATTTCATAGATTCCTTGGTTGTTTGGATTGTTCCTCATTACCTGTTCTTTGTATTTTAGGGTTTTAGCGATATTACGGGTATCGGTTGACTGTGAAAGCTTGTCTGGTGTTATGTTTGGGTAAGTTGAAGTTCTGGAACTGGAAGGCCAGCCCCCTAGCCGTGGCCTCTTTTTGTGTTTTAGTTAGTTTATTAGTTGCCCTAACTTTAATCCGAGTGTGTTTGTGTGTTTCTGGTTAACTGTGGACTATTCTAGACTGTTCAGTGATACTGTTAGTAACTATGGACTTATTCCTTGTTGTTGGATGAACCGGAACATAGTGCGGGAGTGTTGGTGTGATTGTTGGTGAGTTCGTGTTTATTTCTCGATTTCCAGTTTGCTTCTGAGTGCTTCTATTACCAGGTGGGGGGAAAGAATGCACTTTTATTGAGTTCTGTATAGTGGATATGACTGTTTGGGATGTGTAGGGTACCTATACCCTACAAGGGGTTGATTTCAGTAACACCTAAGGATAGGGGTTACAGTGTGCCACATCTAAGGACAAGCATGGTAGACTCATCAACTAACATAGATTATTTTATTATTAAATGTGATTGCCTGATAATATGCTTAACTGTGAGATGTAACATATGTGCTCTATGTGAGTGGTAACATGCTTAGGGTAACATGATTAAATGTGTATTATGTGGAAATGTATTACTGGTCGTCCTAGCATGCTTAAATGATTAAGTATAGCCTGTTGACATGCACAAATTGATTATGGGATATTTAGGGAATGTGTGCAAAATATGATGTGAGACATACGATTATGAGGTGTTGGATGCATGCATATGATATTGCATTAATAACCACTCTGTTCTTGACAAGAATGTGATGTGGAGAGAATCCCTAACGGAAATAGGGGATATCTCGCCTAATAGGTTTGATCCACTCCGTTCCTTATCGGAAAAGGGGTAAACGGACCTTCCTATCGGAAAAGGGGGAGGAGGATTTATGAATATGAGACAACGGTGGTGGATGGACTTTATTAAGGATTATGAGTTTGAACTGTGATATCATCCAGGAAAAGCTAATGTTGTAGCTGATGATTTAAGTAGGAAATCCCTACATGTGTCAGCTTTGATGGTGATGGAGTTGGAGTTAGTGGAACAATTCAAAGATCTGAATTTGGGAGTGCAGTTGTTTAAGGACAAGTTATGCTTAGGACAGATAGTGGTGACCAATGAATTTCTGCAAGAGTTGAAGGCAAAGCAAGGGCTTGATGAACAGCTGATCAACGTTAAAGATTCCATGAAGGACGGTGAGACTTCGGAGTTTAGTATCAAGAAAGATGGAGTGATGAGGTTTGGAGACCGAGTTTGTGTTTCGCATGACTCGGAACTACGGAGAACGATTCTGGAAGAAGCCCATAAGAGCAAGCTTAGTTTTCATCCGGGCACTACTAAGATGTACCAGGATTTGAAGAAGATGTTTTAGTGGCCTGGTATGAAGAAAAACATAGCAAACTTCGTCATGTCTTGTCTAGTGTGTCAAAAGGCGAAGATTGAACATAGGATGTCGACAGGATTGTTGCAATCATTGGATATTCTCGTGTGGAAGTGGGACGGGATAGCAATGGATTTCGTAGTGGGTTTACCAAGGACACCTAAGAAGTTTGATGCAATTTGGGTAATTATTGATCGGTTGACCAAGAGTGCTCATTTTATTCCAATCGGAGAGAAGTATCCTTTGGAAAGATTAGCTCAGATATATATCAAGGAAGTTGTTAGGTTGCATGGTGTTCCTTCGAGCATCATCAGTGATAGAGATCCTAGATTTACCTCTAGATTCTGGAATGAATTGCAACGAGCTTTAGGAACCAAATTGAGATTGAGTTCAGCTTGTCATCCTCAAACGGATGGTCAGTCAGAACGAATGATCTAATCCCTAGAAGATTTGCTGAGAGCTTGTGTGTTGGAGCACGTAGGAAGTTGGGATGAATTCTTGCCTTTTGTAGAGTTAACCTTTAACAACAGTTTTCATTCAAGTATAGGTATAGCACCTTTTGAGGCACTATATGGAACGAAGTGTAGGACCCTTTTGTGTTGGTTTGAGACAGTATACACAAGTATTAGGATCAGAGTTGGTACAGCAAACCACGGAACAAGTCAGGCAGATTAGAGAGAAGATGAAAGCATCACAGGATAGGTATAAGAGTTATAGCGACAAAAGGAGGAGACCTTTAGAATTCCAGGAAGGAGACCATGTTTTTCTGAGAGTGACACCTAGAACTGGAATTGGCAGAGACATCAAATCTAGAAAGCTAACCCCTAGATTCACTGGACCTTTTCAAATTCTCCCTAAGATTGGCCCAGTAGCTTATCATATAGTCTTACCACCTAATCTTTCCAGACTTCACGATGTTTTTCGTGTTTCACAACTTTGCAAATATTTTTTCGATCCATCACATATACTTGAACTCGAGTCAATACAATTGAAAGAGAACTTAGAGTATAAAGCGTTACCTGTACGGATTTTAGATAGGAGGATGAAAGAACTTCATGGTAAAACTATTCCTTTGGTTAAGGTTCTATAGGATGAGGTGATAGGTGACATGACTTGGGAGTGTGAGAGTGAGATTCGTCAGCAGTACCCTCATTTATTTTCAGGTGCGTGATTTCGGGGACGAAATCTCTTTTAAGGGGGTGGTAATGTAACATCCTCATTTTTTTTAATCTTGCTTAATGTGTGTTTATGTGTGACTAAGTGTATTTGTGTGTCCTAAGTAGGGAGTTGTGTGTTTTGACTGCATGCTTGACCTCTTGGCGGTGTGCTCGCTTTTAGTGTTTGTGTGCCATCTACTGTTCATCTCTGTTTCAATTAGCAATTTCTTAATCTGGAATCGATTCTAGTTCTTAACCCTAATCAGACTGTGTTTTGGACCCCGGTTTGACCGTGCGGGTAACGAACGTGCTAGGGTTTTGGCGGAACTCCTAGAGGAGATTCCATGGGTCACAAAACTGAGATTGGAATCTCTGTTCTTCATGTCCCAATTCTGATTTCATGGATTCCTTGGTTGTTTGGATTGTTCCTCATTACCTGTTCTTCATATTTTAGGGTTTTGGCGATAGCACGGGTACTGGTTGACTGTGGAAGCTTGTCTGGTGTTATTTTTGGGTAAGTTGAAGTTTCGGAACTGGAAGGCCAACCCCCTGGCCGTGGCCTCTTTTTGTGTTTTAGTTAGTTTGTTAGTTGCCCTAACTCTAATCCGAGTGCGTTTGTGTGTTTCCGGTTAACTGTGGACTATTCTGGACTGTTCGGTGATACTGTTAGTAACTCTGAACTTATTCCTTGTTGTTGGCTGAACCGGAGCATAGTGCGGGAGTGTTGGTGTGATTGTTGGTGAGTTCGTGTTTACTTCTCGGTGTCCAGTTTGCTTCCGAGTGCTTCTATTACCAGGTGGGGGGAAAGAATGCACTTTTATTGGGTTCTGTATAGTGGATATGACTGTTTGACATGTGTAGGGTACCTAAATCCTACTAGGGGTTGATGTCTGTAACAACCTAAGGATAGGGGTTACGATGTGCCACATCTAAGGATAAGCATGGTAGACCCATAAACTAACATAGATTATTTTATTATTAAATGTGATTACCTAATAATATGCTTAACTGTGAGATGTAACATATGTGCTCTATGTGAGTAGTAACATGCTTAGGGTAACATGATTAAATGTGTATTATGTGGAAATGTATTGCCTGTCGTCCTAGCATGCTTAAATGATTAAGTATAGCCTGTTGACATGCATAAACCTGATTATGGGATATTTAGGGAATATGTGTGCATAATATGATGCGAGACATATGATTATGAGGTGTTGGATGCATGCATATGATATTGCATTAGTAACCACTCTGTTCTTGACAAGAATGTGATGTGGAGAGAATCCTTAACGGAAATGGGGGATATCTCGCCTAGTAGGTTTGATCCACTCCGTTTCCTATCAGAAAAAAGGTAAACGGACGTCCCTTTCGGAAAAGGGGGAGGAGGATTCCAAACGGAAAAGGGGAATACCTCGTGGACTAAGCTAGTGTCGCCCCGTGCTCTATCGGAAAAGGGAGACGGGAGTCCCTAACGGCAAAAGGGAACGACAACCTAACGGAAAGGAGGTTCGCCAATAAGTATTCCTTACAAAAATGGGGAGTACAGTGACACTAGAAAGAAAAGATGTCAAAGCGCACAACACATTGATTCATTGAGAGGCATGGGATAAGTGGAAGTGGGTAGCTAGGTCATATTTGTTTATATATACTGGTTTGTTCGGATTGTCAAATCATTCATTCTACTTATGCATTTCCCGCTTTTTGATGATTGTGTTATTCTTACCTCCCTGTGTGTGTATGCTTGTGTGTATATGTATTATTGTATGTTAGACTTTGTTGAAGAGGAGGATGCAACATCAGCAGTACCCGATGGAGCAGTTTATGCTGATGCACCCGTCGATGCTCCTTCCCCCTGGGATCCCGGTGTGGGGTGATTTTGAGATTCAGTACCATGATTTCGACGGCATGGGGTGAGAGATTGACCATGTGCGTCAGGCAGTGATCTATACGGGTACCATCTCCATCTATTTCAGGACTCCAGGTCTTCTTATAGCTAGCTTCTTCGGAGACTTCAAGATATGTCAGAGACTACCTTTTCAGCAAATGTGACAGATGCCAGGGTTTCCATCAGGTTTTGGCTATGGGGGTTATCCACCAATGCCTCCTCAGCCGATGCTGGTGCGACCTGTTAGCCATCATAGCAAGTCTAGCCACCATAGACAACAGTGACATGGGAGAGGAGCGACATCTGGTCCCTTTCACCACATGACAGCTCACAATTATAGATGGTTGTTTTCGAGGCGTTCGGGATCTCAGAGTGGGAGCTCTTAGTTTCCCCCTCGCTGAGACGTTTGGTTATATCTTGGCCTGGAGTCTCGATGCTTATGTTATGTTTGTATTTTGCCGTTTTGTTTAGTTGAGGCAGCAGGTTAGCCTCACAGGTTTACTTCTTTTGGGATGACTGTATCATTTCTATCTACACTACGCACTTTGCACTCTGATAGTATGTACTTATCTATATACCTACATGTGACATACTTAGTATTACTTCACCGTAGCGCGTCGTAGTCTTATTCGTGTTGCGATTTTAATTCCTTCGTATTTTTATACCCGTTGATTATGCGAGTTAGGCTAATTATTAGAATAAAGCATGAATAGGACTTCGATGTGTTACAGCAGGGATCCCCACGCACGGGTAAAAATTGACACCCTTAATCCCCTATCCATTCCTTTGCTATTCCAGGATACCAAACATATGCTTAACGAACACACATTTTAAGCCTAACAATTGTATTTTATCAAGATTTTAAATCACGATTACAGTCGCATCACGATCTTTAATATTGTAGAGAATCGCAGTCAAATACTGTTAATATATCCTCAATAACGCTAGAATTGTAATAGAAACATAAAAAATTAATCAAAATTACTCCAAAAATCTTTTATCTTAATTTCAAGTTGCACTTTGGTCATTTATCTTTATTTTTTCAAGCTAGTCCCTTAAGTATTAAAATGTTAACACCGTTAGACTTTTTGATTATTTTTCATGTACTCTCGATTTTAACTTTTTAATACTTAAGAGACTGACTTGACACTTTTAATACTTAAAGAACAAACTAGACACAAAAAATCTAATAGTGTTAACAATTTAATACTTAAGGGACTAACTTAAAAAAAGTTAATGGACCAAAGTGTAACTTTAAATTAAGATAAAGGAATTTCGGAGTAATTTTTCCTAAAATATGCGGTTGCTCTCCATTACTGTGTTTTATAATTTTTTTAATGTATTTAACTTTTAAAAGCAAGGGAAAAAAATTTCAAAAAAATCTACGGGAAGAATAGACACACTAGTACACCTATTGAAAAGCAATGCCAAAGCAAACTTGTCCCACTGTTGATAATTCATGATTCTGTGAGTACGGAGGTTAAAAGCGACAGGTCGTCTTGGTCATCAATGAAGAGAACAAGTGCTACAGAGTGTTAACTAGAAACTACAAAACAGAAAGCCAAAGATGCACGGGTTTGTGCATATCACGTTCATTTGTCACGTGCATGCTGCTGCATCATATATATATATATATACGGCTAAGAAAGAACATATTTGAAAGGTACAATCTATCTACTGTATCTATTCGAGAAACTTAATTATTGTAAAGACACGTGGTAAAAGTTGATTTATCATTTTTCCCGTTAAAAACTATTTTCTTACAAAAAGATAAACTTAACTAAATTGTAGATTTTGTTTTTCTTTACCACTACCACTCGTGCAGGGCATGGGTTTTTTCGTCTAGTTACACAATGAAGGACGAGTACCTCTGATTCTGAATGCATGTTTCAAGATTATTATCTCTGACTTACTCGGTTACTCCCATATGCCCCAAACCCCACCAAAACCCCACAGTTACAAAGGCTCATGTGCACAGCAAAGCAGTTTCTCATGACTTAGGAGACAGTTTGGTATCATGGAGCCGTGAGGGTAGTTATTTTCACATGCTGCTTAATTAATTGCTGCCTTAGATCTCTAAAGTCAGTGAAGGCCTTATCAATAGGCATTTAACATATTTTTAAAATGGGCCAAAACCCTCGGTCAGTCAATAGATATCTTGTCATCACTTTTTTGAGTATAGATTATTGACTTTGTATATGCTTCTGAAAGTGCGAGATATTGTCACACTAGTCTCTAATTGTATTGAAACTAATATGAAACCTGTGCCATGCACGAGTCATTTTTTTTATTATAGAAATTATTTCAATTCAATAATATCATATAAGAAATATTATATTAGTAATTAGTAATTATTAATTTCTAATGATGTTATAATACTGCACTTATTATTATGTGTAATTATTAGGTGTCTAATTTCCGATAAATAACAAAACTATTATCAATCATAGTGTATACCACCTCAATCAATTTGATGGTGCATACCCCCAATAATTTATGAGATAATGTATAATTTTGATATTCTATAAATTATAGTGTTCTTTGTATGTGTGTGTGATGTACGTTTTTCATGTGAGGTTATTTAGAAAAATATTACATTATCAACATTTTTTTGAAAATTATATAAGCCTTATACATATATTTACATGTACAAAATGGTATATAATATATCGATTTTTGTTGCTAAAAATAATAAATAGTTTATTTAATTACTGGAAGCTGAGTTTAAAACAACTTAAATTATGAATTAATGCTACATTATAAATTCAAAAAAGTATTTAATGACTTAATTGAATGAATTAGTTGATAATATTAAATTTTAATCAATACTTATGTAAAGTTATCATGAAAATAAACCTTTATATAATGTAAGTATGTAATTTTATTTTGATGAATAAATAAAAAATGTATATAGAATATATATTTTTGGAAAGTAACAGATCTATATAAAATATTTTTTTTTGTAAAGTAACTATATTCTAAATTATTGGATAATAAAAGGAAAACATATCATTGACACGCCTGTATTTTCCATAATAGTACATTTTCGAGTCTGGAGTCACTTTTTTAGTGCACTAATTACATGCAAGATAGTACCATTTTATGTCATCTTCAAAAGAAACGATGGAAGCCAAAACGACAAAAGATATGTCCTACAATCATACAATTAATAACCATTAAGTAAGCGTATGATGCAAAAAACTTATTAACTTAATTAGTAAAATTTGAAAATTAAAAACTAAAAATTATATACAATATGCAATATATGTAGTACAGTTACGGATAAATTCCCCTACCTCAGTAGATGCTTTCTTGTCATTTTTCTGGTATAGTGTCTTCATTGTTTATAGTGTAGTCCTTTGGGTCTACTTGAGGAAATCATCTTCCTCACAAATCTTAACATCATCTTTCAATTGGCTTAATCCCTTATTAGAGATTTCAATTGTGCACGCCATCCTTTGCTTAAAATTTAAAGCATCAATAATTTCTGTGTTAAGCATAAGCTTTGATCCATAGGTGGTGCTAATACTCTTAGTAGCTACAAACAAATAACAAATATTAAAACAGTTTAATTTTGAGTAATATAATTAGAGTTAATAAACAATTTCATAATGATTAAAAAGTCATCACTATTCCCTGTCTTCACTTTAGACAGTTGTCCATCACCAAATTTGTAAGATTCGCCCGCGATTCCAAAGAGAGTTGTGATTTCCTCGCGGGAACTGAACGATCACTACTCATACTGGTGTGTCTGTGCTATTATGCGAAAATCGGAGACACTGGATGCGACAAAACCGCCATCGGAGGCAAAAACGCGATGGATAGTTGGTGAGAGAGTGGCTGGAAGAATATATCTGAAACAAAAAACAAAAAGAAAGAATGAGAGAACCAAAGCAAAAGCACAAAAAATGAGAGAAGATAGAGGTGAGGATTTAAAACAAAAAATTGTGAAAGGGAAAACATGATCCCAAAGCTGTCAAATATTTCCTAAAATTGTTCTGATTCAATCAAATCATGTGATTAGGTCATCAACACGTTTGTGATTGAGTCGAGGAAAATTAGCAGAAAATGTGACAGGGCTCCTCCA
This sequence comes from Calophaca sinica, assembly GCA_037113605.1. NCBI lineage: Eukaryota > Viridiplantae > Streptophyta > Magnoliopsida > Fabales > Fabaceae > Calophaca > Calophaca sinica. The sequence goes on from CM073737.1 coordinate 18,580,287, forward strand.
TTTCTATATATGTGCGTGCTTTCCATAGGTGGGTATTGCAAATCAATTTGAACTATTTATGTCTTTTTCAAAATTTTCATTTAGTTACTTCAGATTTAAGATTGATATTGTCCGAGGTGCTTTGCACAACTGACAAAGTATTTGCCGCCTGGACGCTTAGGCACGGGTTCGAACTCGCTACGCCCCTTTCAGCGCTTTTTAGAGTACATAGTAGGTCTCTGGGCCATCAGACAAAAAAAAAAAGAATGTAAGATTGATATTATTTCTTTTCTTGACTTCAAAATGTGAATGAATTAAATTATAATCGATACTTCATTCATTTGTTAGTTCAAAACTCAAAATAAGAAATAAATCTATTACAATATCATGTTTTATTTTAATTTTTCGGCAAGTTTCATTGGTGTAAAATAATTTTATCTTAATTTTTCTTTGACATATCTCTTACTGTACATTACGTAATTAATTACTCAAAATAGCAATCAATTAGTTTTAATACAATAAATTAATATTATGTTGACAATATCAAATATAATTAATAGCATTGAATTTATTATTTAAAAAAGGGTTATATAGTTTTTAAGTAAAATACATAAGTGACAAAAATATGGTTGAATAATTTAATTGTTATTATAATTGGAAATTTAGACAGAAATAATGAAATATAAAATTTACATTATTCATGCACATCGAATATATATATATATATATTTGCCGCCTCGTGATATATACATCTCGTGGCATGCAATTTAAAAAAAAAATCATTTTGCACCAGTTTTGTTTTCTTTGACAATGTGGCAATTTTTTTAATTATTTTCGTTGTGATTGAGATACCAATTCGGTAATTGCACTATAAAGAAAAGTGAATAAATGTGCATTCAATCCCAAAATTAAATTCAAAACTACCATCAATTATTTTAAAATAAATTACCAATTTTCAAAAAGGATGAAATTTTAAGGTCAACAACAATAATATTGATTATTTCAGATTTTATACGCGTATTGAATAGATATATACATCTGGTGATGCTATTTTTTTCCCTCTCCTAAAAATGCTATTTCTTTCCTTTTTTTCTTTAATAATCAATGCATTAAAATTGTTTTTTTTTACAGAAATGCATTAAAATTGTTAAGGAAAGGAATTTTAAATAATTTCCGTTTTCATTTTTTCTTCGTAGTAATTGCCGAATATTAGCATTGATTCACATTGATTAAAATAGCAATTAATTGCTCCTTTTTTCACATAATATTAATAAATTTTTATTTTTTATTTTTTGTGGTCCACATAAGATAGTATTTGATTAGTTGGCAATTAACTTTGCATGAGAATTCACCATTTGTTAAATTACCATTTTAGTTTGCTTTATGTTTGTATATAATATAGATATAGATTACAAATTAATCTCCAAATACCGATTTGCACTGCATCAAATTGACGCCATCAATATGCACCGCATCACACAATTGGACAAAGACCTCCAATTGTTGATTTGGGTCCTCATGTGGCAAATTGGAAAACTGATTTTGTTGAATAACCTGTAGTAGGCCCGATGGAATAGTGAAGTTATGCCCTTTAACACGAGGCCTAACAATGCTTCCATAGTACCCCCGGGAGTAGCCTTGGAGTAATCTCGGAGAGTCATCCTTTGGTTGTTCTCGTCACCCATAATCTTTTCCTGTGTTTCAATAATGGGTTTCGGAAGTGTGTGGTGTGCTTCTCTTTATCTCAACCTTGCTTCCCTTGGTCGAGCTGTTCTTTCTATCTCTTGGTCGAACATAACTCTTGAGGATCTACTAGTCCACGCATAAAATGAAAAGCAAGAACCTCAAACAAGTGTCAAAGCAACTAAGGAATAAAAAATGTTAGAGAAAATGTGCAAAAGAAGTATAAAATAACATAACTAACAATAAAACAAAAATTTAAACGGGTTTAAAATAGAAGTTTCCTTCAAAATTACTAGTAATGGTAAAATTGATCCCCGACAGCGGTGCCAAAAACTTGATGAGATCACAGAAAGTGTATCAAGTCATTGCAAATAACAATGATGAATAACCGGTTATCGTTCTCAAGGATCGATGGCCAAGTACCAATAGACATTAGCAACTACTAAGTGAACACCAAGTGATTGGGATATGATTGGTGGTAACAAGTAACAATGGTTCAAGGAGAAAAACAATACACAATTTTTGGATTTTTGGTTTCTTTTTTTTTAAACGAGGATCAATAGTGTTCCCACTTCCCCCCTTTGTATGAGCAACAATAACACAAAACACAAGGTGTTTAATTCAATGAGAAAAATGTTGGAGTTAAGCTTCAGTCTACTTCAACTATGGAATTCATTCAACATAGAAATTATCAATCAATAATTCATTCTGAGGTTGATCAATTCTTAGAAAGCATTAAGAAAACGGAAGGAGAACACAAGACTAAGAGAAACCATTTGCATTAACGATAGAAAAACTACATTGAGAATCCATATTATTCATATAAATCCACTCAATCCCAACAATGGCGGATTTAGTTCAACATAATGAAAGCAAAAAATAGAAAGAAAAACAGATAAAAGAGATGAGAACCCATGCCCAAGCCAAGAAGTTGAGCTTCCACTCTTCTCCTCTTGTCTCCTTTCCTATACCAGACTCCTCATATGACTGCAATTAAGCTTGGGCCCATCACGTAACAAGCCTCTCAGGCGGCCAGGCCACCGCCCAGGCGATTTGGCCTTCGTAGAAATATGTCAACTCTGCATGCAAATCGCCTAGGCGCCCAGGTGGTTTGAACTTCCTTCAAAACTCTTCATTTATTCACTTTGTTTGTGTTTCTTGCAAGTGTTGTTCCCTTCTTGTTATCCATCATTACCTGAAGTCAAAAGCACAATAAATGAGGCTTTAAACTCACTCAAACACATCCAATCTTTTAGCAAATTGAAAGAACAATTCAACTCATGCCATTACATAATCATGCTTCTTGGAAGACAAAACAATAGTAAAAGATGAAGATCATTGGTCAAATCCACTACAAAAAGTCATGCAAAACAAGATAATTTACGAGATTGTCAATATGTGTATTGTTCTGTTAACCTCAGCACAACTTCTCCTCAATATTAACTTTGAGCGTCGAGGTGTCTTTGCAGTTACCCATCGTCATCACACTCAACCACAACCTGTCGGAGAAGTCAGGACCTTGGACCAGCAGATGAAAGAGTAGACAAGTTTCCCCGACCCACGAAGGATTTGGAACATATCAATTATCAAATTATCCATTTTTCACAGTATTAAACTTTTTCTCTTCCATATTATCTCACTCACCAATATATTCAAAAATGGTTAATTAGCCAATGAAATCGGATTACAATAATTAATATGAAGTTCTGGTTTCTAGGAAATTGTGTATAGTAAACTCTACCATGTATGATTGATTTCATCATCAAGTATATGTGTAGGGTCCTCCTATGTGATCAAGTCTCACACTGTAAGGAATCAATCAAAGTCAAGTATCAAAGGCATCATTACAAATTTCCGATTTTTGGTCCTTTTCTAGTTATGATCGAAATTGTTTCATGGAGGATCACCAAGGCCATTTCAAAGTCCTTTTGGTACAGCTTTTTATGCTCTCAAGTCTCAAGCAACGCCAAAGCGATCATCAGGTTTCTCTCTCACTTCTAACCCGGACCCCTCATTCTCTTTCAACATCAAAATTAATGCTGAATGATGCCACACTTTCCAGTGAGAGATGGCTGGGGGAATTAATAATGTTTGAAGTACTTTGTCTTGTGGAAAATTGGTTGGTTGTTTTTACGGTTGATTGCACACTTCCTATCCATATTGCTTAACACACTCAAAAGCAAAGCCAGTTCCTTGATGATGATGGTTTATGCTTTGCAAGGAACCACTGAAGTTAACGGATCAAGAAGATTGATCTTACACTTGGAATTGATCAGCATATTAATTACTTTGAAAATGCTTTGAAATTGCTGACATCTACGTGTCTCTAATTCCGTTAATAACTTTTGAGTCTTGCTAACAAGTGCCCTAAGCGCATTGTTTAAGAATTTCAAATAGGATAATTATTCAGTGAAAATCTAAGTATATCTCTTTCTAATGTACTATCTCCGTCTCTAGTTATAAGCATCTTTTGACCAAAATAAGAAGATTAAAAAAAACTAGTTAACCAATTTAATTTGTTTAAAAAATGTACTAGTTTTCCCATACTACCCTTTAATTATTGAGACAAAATCTTTAATACTCCACTTTGGCTTCTCATCTCCCCAAGACTATCTAGGAGTATTTTTGTAAAGAATTAATTAATGCATCTCGTAAATTGAAAAGAGGCTTATATTTAGGGACAAAACTTTTTTACAAAGGGGGCTTATAATTAGGGAAGGGGGTAGTATTAAATACACAACTTTCCATAAAAATTACTACTCCCTCCGGAATGAATTATAAACAAAAGTTAACTAATTCACGATTATTAAGGTAGTTAGTTAATCACATTTAATCTATGTAATCTTAATTAAAAAAATTAACTATATTACCTAAATTATCCTTCATGACAAATAAATTGCTTCATTGGAAATACAAAAAGTTAAATTAAATGAGGAGTATTTTGGAGATACTATTATTAAATAGGAGAAAAGTAGTTAACATTTGCTTATATCTCATTCCAAAAAACATGAGATAAAATTTGCTTATAATTTATTCCGGAAGGAGTACTTTTTTAGACTTCTTAAACAATACACTTAGGGTATTTACCATAATTTTTTTGATTTTGTTTTTTTTTTATTTTAGTTTTTGCTCTTAATAATTAGGGCCACAATGCTGCCCATAGACTTGCTCGTTAGCTTCAGCAAATATTTGAGTGTTCAGCTTGAACGTATTCTCCTTAATGGAGTTTTTATTTTTCTACAATTCAATTTTATATATTAAACTAAATAATACGAAATATAATATTGCACAATCATTCAGGGGGAAAAACTGTATTCAAATTAATTCTGCTCATTAATGTGCTAGTGCAAATTGATGTTATTTTCTTGTGTAGCACAAATCATTATTGGGAATTCTTTCTTTTATCAGGAAGAAAAAAATAGTTACTCCTTTTCTACTATCATTTTAGAGAAATGAAAAAAAAATTATATTGACTATCGTTTTATTATTTCAATGTAAAATTAATTTTTTTCCTCTCAATTTTGTCCTCAAATAAATACTACGTACATCATTCTCAATACATCATATTCCATTATGCATTTGTGACAATTGTTAATACTCTAATACTTAACAAGGACAATTTAGTAAAATTGTTTCACTCACTAAGCTATTTATTGATTTTCTTAATTTTTATGAAAAACCTTAAACGACGGTCAATATAAAAAAGTTGGATTTCTCTCGTGTCATTTTTATATGAAACAAATAGATGTATTTTTTTTTTGTCTTCATTATAAAAAAAATCTTTTATACACAATTATTTTATTATTTTGTAATTTCATTATGCATGTTAGGAGATACTTACCAATTCTCCGTGAAGTATTTCACATGAGACTTGCCAAAGTATATCATATTTAACCACTCAATACTATGTGTATTTTTAAAATGAAATTTAAATTTAAAATAATTTAAATTTGTGTTCTTACTCTTGATGAATTATTATTTGTTTCTTATAAAAAAGTAGTATTTTTTTAATAAATCGACATAGAAAATGTCTTATCCTCCGTATTAGAGCATTTTTAATGGGAGCTCCTTAGAGTTCCTTGTTAATAAAACTAGATTGAGACCCGCGCGATTGTTTTGTGAATTCTTTTATATGCAAAAGTGATGTATTAAGTGTTTTAAATATAATTTAAAATTTTGAACACAGAAGCATGAAAAATGAAATGATAATATTTTTTAAAGCATAATTAGAATGTCCAGTGAAAAAACATAATTAGAAGATGAGTATTTTAAAATTGGTAAATTTAAATAAGTATAATACATTTTCTGTCAATATTATTTAATGGGAGCTTTTGATATTAATACAAATTTTTTTTATTTTTAACCTCGTTTAAAATTTGTATAAAATAGTCTTCATTAAGGTTAATTTTATTTAGGAGGTTTTTCTTATGATTAAGGAATGCTGGGTTTGTGAATGAGTCTAAAATATGTGTATTTTGGTTTTGTGGTGGGTTTTGTTGTTGTGTAGATTTTTAAAAAGTTTGTAAAATTGTATTAAAATAATTGTGTAGATTTGGATGGATGTGTTTTTCATGATGATATCTCAGCATTTTAATGACGTGGCAAAAACAGAATTATGTGGCATAAGAGGAGATTAGGTGTCAATCAACTATTCCGTGACTCTGTTTTTATATATTATAAATATCATTTTAGTGTGCCGCATGTGATTTTGAGTTATATAAATTTAGAGAGAGTCTCATATTCAAAAAACCTTAAAAGAAAGTTCCATAGCATTTAAATATTATTTTTTCTCCATTTGATAGTGTTAAGAGAGAATGTTGAATGTGGGTTCAATTGTGGGACCCAACAAAAAAACTAAGAAACCACTATAGTAAAACTAGATGAATTGGTTATGAATTTCATAGATCTTATGTGGTATTTATGGCGCATAAAAAGAGAGTTAAGGAATTGGTTATGGGTTAACCATGCTATTGGTGGTTTTGACCTAGGAAGCACTAAAATTTTACTTTCCAAAAACATCCTCCTTATCTCGATTTTAAATTTCCTTTCTACGATCTTTTGTCTTATCTCACAATTCTCAAGTTATGATGGCTTTCATTTCACTATTGCATATTTGAATTTAGGTACTCAGATAACAGTGAATAAACTATTCATAACTGTGAATGTCCTTATTGTGTTGGTTATCCCGTTACAAAATTGGCACATCGATCTTAGTACAACTTTTTTCCATTTCTGTGACCCTTTTACTAATTTAGCAGTGATATTTCGTCAAAAAAAAAATCGACACCGTAATCGAAAACGTATAGAAAATAGAGACAAAGACATTTTTCGACATGTGTATTAGAAAGAGAAAAAAAATAAAAATAAAACATATAACCGTATTATTATACAGTGTCCGACAACTTAAAGTTATCGGTTTATCTTTTCTCTTACTAATTAATAGGAGAACAAAAGAGTATTCTGCCTCCGTTCCTTTTGTTTTATCCTACCGTAATTAGGTTTTGGCTTTCTATTGAGTGTCTCAGAATATTCCCACAAGCTTAGGTTTTTTTTAGACTTGTTATGAGACTAATCCTTGAGTCAACAGCGGGACGTTCAATTTTTTATATACGGGATTGAACTGCTTCCAAATGGATGACTCCACTTCTGTCCCATTTTATTTGATATTTTAAAAAAAATTGTCTCATTTTGATTGTCATTTTATAATATTAATTAAGCATTGAATACTTTTTTTCTATTATATCCTTGACCATTATATGAGAGATAAAATGTATATTGGAAATAAATAATTAACATGAGAGATAAAAGATACATTAGGAAATTACATAATATTTTTTATTAAATCTAAAAAATATTAATTACATTTCGTAATCCTTGTCTCAAAAACCTTAAAACGTAAAACAAGAGAGCATCAATATACACCGGTGGTCAAGCTTTTGTACTTGTTATTATATGGATAAATTATAAAATTGATCCTCTAAGTTTATTTTAGGTTTTAATTTGGTCCTCTACGTTTTATTTGTTTCGTTTTGGTCCTCTACTTTTTATTTTAGTTTTCAATTTGGTCATTTCCGTCATTAAAAGTCAATTATCCGTAGCTAGAAGTCCATTTTCCAAAATGTTATTTGGCTTTTAAATGACAATCGCTTTTAATGACTTTAAACGACCAACCCTGTCAGAATTTTTAAAACGTAGTTTTGACCAAAACAAAACAAATAAAACATAGAAGACCAAATTAAAACCTAAAATAAATATAGAAGACCAATTTTGTAATTTAGCCTTATTATATTTATATAATTGTTCAATCATGTGATATTATCCACTTTATTTTATATATTTATCAAAATTCAGATAATTTGGGCATTGTGGTGGGGCATGGTCGAAGGAGCAAACCGGCGACAGTATTGTTGGAGAATCGACGGACGGCGGTGCGAGGTTGGAGCAGCGACGGGATGGCGGGGCGAAGAGATGTGATCCAGTAGGGGAATGAATTTCAAATGGGAAGACTAACAGGAAGCCCTGAGATCGAACTTCTAAAAAAATTAAATTAAATTAAAATGTTGATTACTTTTTTTTTTGCAGCGTGTCATCTACACATACACCGAACTCGAGATCTCAATTTCCTCTCGAAGTAGATACCCAAGTAGGTCAAAAAAAGGAACTAGATACTTGAAATCCACTATTGATGGGAAGAGAAAAGGGCCATCAGTCTCTGATGCTAAAGAAATTAAGGGATTTCATCTAACATGGATCCGGTCTAACCGTGTTCCTCAAGATTTTATCGGTAATTAATAATGAGTTTTAAGTTTTGCTAACCGCTTTCTTCGCATGTGAGGGTTTATCTCTTTTGTCTGTCCACCAATAGTGTTCAACCTAAAGGAAGAATGGACAGAGCGGCGGTGAAGTGAATCTTAGGGAGGGTCGGAGGAGGAAGAAAGGGAAGATGACAGAGACGATAAGGAATTCATTGTTATTAACTATTACTACTAAACATTGATCAGTCGTGCATTCAGTGTTGAAAACCCAATCTTTTGTCTACGATACAAATCCTATAAAGTTTGTGAATAACTGCACCATCTGCGGTTTATCCATCCTATGATTGAAATTTTTTTAATCGAATATTTTTTAGGGTATGTTCGGTTCAAAAGAGGAGACGAGAGAGAAATGATTTTAATGTAGGAAAGGGGGAGGAGAGTCTTTGTTTGTTTAGTTCAGGAGGGGAGAAGAAGGATTTTAATAAAAGGGAGAGATTAATTTACTTATATATCTTTATAATTATTTATATTTTTTTATGGAATTATAATCATTTATATTACATTTTATATAAGGTTATTTAAGTCATTTAATTTTAAATGATTCAAGTTTCCCTCTCCTCCCTTTCAAAAAAACCCCATCATTGAATGGGAGCAAAAATTGAGTTAGGAGAGATTTTGCTCCACTCCCCTCCTAAAAATTGAATCAAACGTAAAACAAATTAGAATAACCTTTTTTTTCCTTCCCTTTCCCTCCATTCCCCTCCAACAAACCATTATCTTAGCATATCCATCCATGATGACAGCATTTATGGGAAGGGTTGCTGGTGCGGTTGGGATGAATCGTATTTTGTAGCTGTGTCTAACAAGCTTCAGTATTTTGGGATGCTGCTAATGCACTTTTTATTTACTTCTTTTTCTTTACTGACGGTGATTATTTTTTGAGATTGATGGTGTTAATGCACAAAATGGTGAGGCTCGCCTTCTCCTCGGAGCAGCGTCCTCTCTCCTTCTGATACGGATGGGGGGTACCTGCAAAAGGCACTTCGACGCCTAAGTCAGATAGGGCTTTTGGAGAAGAGAAGGTGAGTTAAGTGTTTAGGATTTCAGAATGTGTAGAGAGTATGCAAACCTGGGGGGTCAAGCCCCCTTTATATAGTGGAGTCTCGCATAAGGATGATAACCAACGATCCGGATTCCGTGCGTGGTAACTCATCCCCCCAGCTTCAGGGATCAGCTCATCCTTTCCTAATATCTCGCACCTGCCAAGTTCATCACGTACTGGCTACGTGATCCTCAATCTTCGGAGTGGCAACGGCTCCAAGCGTCGTCTCCAGATGCCTCCTTTTCTAGAAGGTTCGAGAGTCACAGGTCGGCTCGCCCCTGACCCGCTCGGTGCTAACACTGGGGCGATTATACCCGGAGGACGGGTTTGACGTGTCCCGGATCGGACGTAGCTCGTCAAGCTCAGAACAGGTCGGATAGGGCCGGATCGGCTCGGTTTGGTGGGTATGCTGGAACTCGGCTCGGAGACCAGTCCGTAACACAAGCCCCCTAGACTCTTTGCGCGAAAGGGCAGAGGGTCTACCTATCGCTCTTGGGCCGATATCCGAACTGAGAGTTATCGAGGTTGGGAGCGTATCTCGGAAGCTTATTTGTCTGGGGTGCCACGCCCTACGTGTCGCACCTTTACTCGGTGTTCTGCCACACGATGGGACTCGGATAGGACACCTACTCTGTCGTTCCTCTTCCCACCGTCAATCATCTGATACGGCCTGGACCGTTAGATCTGCATCTGGTTTTGAAGATGGAGGGCTCGGATTGGTTCGCCCTTTCATCTTCCTTCAGCAGGGGTTATAAAGCCACCTCCTTCTCCTTCCTTCTCCTTTCTTCTTCGTTCTATTGCCTCTGCGACGCTTCTTCTGCCACCCTTCTTTGCGTTTGTATCCCGAGCGGCCATTTTTATTCCATTCCTTCGCATTTCCTGGTAAGTCTCTTTACTAATCTTCACTAATGGCTTCTTCATCTTCTTCCCGTCGTCCCCCCTCCCCCATACCTTTGAGTTCTGGGGGTGGCTCGTCGTCTGAAACGACGAGCACGTCCTTTGACCTTTCCACGCCGTCATACGCCGGAGGCTCTGGCTAAAAGGAGTTCCCCTCCGACGGTGGCCATGGTGGTCGCGACCCGGTGCCCCTCCAGGTGGTTCCCCCCGCTTCCTGCGTTTCAGCCTCTCCCCCCGTCGTTTCTGTTCCCTCGTACTCACTTCACAAGGGGGGCGAGCGCCGAATGGGAGACGATAGGTCTCCTTACTCCTAGGTGCACCCCGATGTGCTTAGGGTGGCTTCCAACATCTTTTCGGACACTGGCGTGGCTGCTCTTCCATCTAGCATATCTTTTACGCTGAACCGGGATCGAGACGAGGAGGTAACTTGCCTTCCTTGCTCTCCCGAGGACCGAGTGTGCTTTGGCAAGGGTGAGTCTAGTTCATCAGACTTCTGTTTTTTCTATAAAACTTTCTTCACCCGAGTTGGCCTCCGGTTTCCCCTCGATGGGTTTGAGTGCGAGGTCCTCCAATGGTTGGATGCGGCCCCTTCGCAACTACACCCCAATAGCTGGGCTTTTATCCGAGCTTTCAAGCTCGTGTCCGAGTACTTCGGGGTTACCCCCTCTGCTGCTCTCTTCTTCAGTTTCTTCCAACTTAGGCTTAGCAAACAACTTAAGTGGTGTTCGCTCAACAAGATACCTGGCTTCTATATTCTTGAGTTTTTCGACCAGTCCTATAAGAACTGGAAATCTGATTTCTTCAAAATTCGGGTACGGAGGGGGGATCCCTTTTTCTTTTCTGCTCAAAACGAGCCTTTGTTTCCTTTCTACTGGAGTCCCAATCCTCGCCCCATAAAAGAGGTGGACTTCAATTTATTGTCGGTCACCGACCAGACGATAGTGAACTTCCTCACCCGTTTGCCCACATTACACTGTGGTCCTCTCCTTACCCGAGCTCTAAAGGACCCACCACAGTGGAGGGATTACTTAAGTAAGTTTTGTTATCATCCTCTAGTATGATTCTCGGCCCGAACATGGGTACTAATTTTCACTTTCTTTTCAGGTACGATGGCTCCGAAGATGAGCAAGAAAGAGATGGCTGAGCTTCTTAAGAAAGCTCAAAGAGAGAAGGTCGCCCAAGCTCCTGGGCCGGTTCCCTCCGATGCTGCAGTTTCCCCTTCTCCTGCCAAGGTTGCTAAAAAGCGACTGCGCGCTTCTCCGACCCCTGGTTCTGATCAGCCCCCTGCGAAGGAGTCGAGGGGGCCTCATAGAGGGATTCCTTTGAATATCCCTGACGGTTCCGAGTGGTTTCTCCACCTCGGAGAATTTGCTGATCGAAGTGAGAACGTCGAGGATTCCCTTTGGAACGTCGGGATCGACCGCTCCGACCAGATCGACCAGATCATGCGTCGATCCGATGATAGGTGCATGGCTGAGGCAGGCGAGCTTGGTTTATGCAAGGCTTTGGGCATTTATGGGCTCCGTGCCTCTGCTATGGCCCAATTCCTTTCTGATCGGATAAGGGCGCGGGCCACCGAGGCCGAGCTGGCGAGGAGGAAGTATCAAAGCAAGGCCACCGCACTTAGTGAGCTCGAGGAGAAGATGGGTAAGTTGAAGAAGGACTATGCTCGCCTCTCGGAGGCAAGGGATGCCCTGAACAAGAGTAACACCTCTCTGCTGGCGCAGCGGGAGGAACTCCAGGCTAAAAATGACCTTCTGTTGGGTCAGCTGCGGGAAGAGAAGGAGAAGTCTTCGTCCGAAGCTGCTCGGGTCGAGGAGTATCGTGAGTACAGCGCCCTTCAGTACAAGGAAGGGTTTGATAATGCTGTTGCGCAGCTGAAGGTGTTGAAAGATGGTGAAAGAGGGGAAGATTGTGGAGGAAGAGGAAGACGAGGAAGAAGGCTGTGCCGATCAGGAGGAGCCTGGGGGCGAGGAGGTCGGAGTTGGGCTCGACTTGGAGGCTGCCGGTCAGAGAGTTGCGGTCGAGGAGGTCGTTGAGGCCCCAGTTGAAGACCAAGGGGATGCCCTTGCGTAATTTGTTTTTTGGTTTGCTTTTGCTCTGTCTTGATGATGTACTCGCTCTTCTATGAGCTCTTCTTTTGTATTTTCGTTTCAAGTTAATGAAATTGACTAAGTTTAAACATTGTTAGCGTAAATTTGCTTTGTTTTTCGCTTTAGTAATTGTTGGTTACCGTACTCAGATGGGGTGGTCCTCGGGTAGCTGCTACTCGGCTAGGGTAGTCCCCGGGTGGCTTCCCCCGAAAAAAACTTGTTTCAACTGAGGTTGGGACATTTTCTCCGCGCACCGGTACAGGTCGAGTACTAGTTTTCCTACGAAACCTTTAGGTCAGATAGTGACTTTTTGACCCACTAACGAGCTCGCCAAGTTTTTATGCTAACTTGGGTTTGGGACCCCAGGGGTCTTTTAGGTCGAGCAAGACCTTCCGAGCCACGGGTGAGCTCGCCAAGTTTTTATGCTAACTTGGGTTTTGGACCACAGGGGTCATTTAGGTCGAGCAAGACCTTCCGAGCCACGAGTGAGCTCGCCAAGTTTTTATGCTAACTTGGGTTTTGGACCACAGGGGTCATTTAGGTCGAGCAAGACCTTCTGAGCCGCGAGTGAGGTCGGTGATGTACATGAATGATGTTCTGAATGCAATGGGGAATGAATTTTATTAAATGTGGAAAAGGGAAATAAGGATGTGCCTCGTTAAAACCTTCACAAACCAAAAACCTAGTGGGAAAAAAGGTCTGCAATGGAAAAAGAGTACGCCATCCGTTTACATATGTTGTCAACTAAAGTAAAGCTTAAGGTGCGTGGCATTCCACGTCCTCGGTATCTCCCTTCCGGACAGTTCTTCCAGTTTGTAAGCTCCATGGCGATGTTCCGATTTAATACGGTATGGTCCTTCCCAAATTGGTCCGAGCTTTCCTTGCCTTGTGTCTTTTCACGCTAATTCAATCTTTCGGAGGACTAAGTCCCCTACACTGAATCCTTTTAGTCGGATCTTAGAGTTGTAGTGTTTAGCCACGCGCTGTTTAGTTGCAAAGTCTTGTATCCGGGCGAGCTCTCGAGTTTCTTCTAGTAGGTCGAGTTCTACTCTAGCTTCTTCTTTCTGTGCCAGTGACTGCATGTGCTCCCTCCTGGTTGAGGTCAAGACGAGCTCCACTGGTACCATAGCATCCATGTCGTATATTAACCGGAAAGGTGTTTCGTTTGTTGCTGACTGTAGGGTGGTGTGGTATGCCCATAGCACCCCGCAGAGCTCTTCTGCCTAGTTTCCCTTGGCTTGGTCTAGGCGTTTGCGCAGGCCTCTTAGGATGACTTTGTTTGCAGCTTCGACCTGACCGTTGGTTTGTGGATGTTCCACCGAGGCATAGGTGATTCGAATACCGAGGCCTTTGCAGAAGTCTTTGAATACCGAGCTGGTGAACTGCGTGCCATTATCCGTAATGATGGTGTGGGGTAGACCGTGGCGGCAGACAATGTTCTTCCATACAAATTTCTTGACCCTCTCGGAGGTGATAGTTGCTAGTGGATCTGCCTCTATCCACTTGGAGAAGTAGTCTATGGCGACCACAATGAACTTGAGTTGGCCTGGTGCGAGGGGAAAGGGGCCAAGTATGTCGAGCCCCCAGGTATTAAAGGGCCAGGGGGCGATAACTTCGTGAAGGACTTCAGGGGGGAGGTGGTCTCGCTTTGCGTACCGTTGGCAGTTGTCGCATTTTTTTACGAATTCCATGCAGTCCGATCTGATTGTTGGCCAGTAATATCCATCTCGGAGGACCTTCGCAGCAAACGTCCGAGTTCCACAATGGTTCCCACATATGCCTTCATGTAGTTCTCTCATGATATATTCGGAGTCTGACTTATCCACGCATGCGAGTAGCGACTGCGAGAAGCCCCTCCGGTAGAGTCTGTCCCCGACCAGAGTGTAATGTGTGGACCGCCTTTGGACCCTGTGTGCCTCTACAGGGTCATCTGGTAGCCTTCCCTGCTGTACATACTCTATGATATCTGCCATCCATGATTCCGACTGATTCACCGAGTTGGTTTCTGCTGTTTCTACGCTTGGTGATGTCAAAGTTTGAACAACGATTGTGTAATCGCCCCTCGGTCTTCATGTCGCTAGTTTCGCTAGCAGTCGACTTTGTTGTTCGCTCTCGAGGGATGTGTTCGAGCCGACTTCTTGAAAATTTTGGATCATGGCGGTCTCTTTACGGCGTCTGAGGCTAGGACATCGTCTCGACCGCGCTACTCGCCTTTAACTTGGTTGACCATGAGTTGGGAGTCGCTTTTGACTCGGAGTGTTTGGGCGCCTAGCTCCCATGCGAGCTTGAGACCGATCAGCAATGCCTCGTATTCGGCTTGGTTGTTACTGGCTTTGAACAGAAACCTGAGTGCTTGCTCGACACAGATTCCCGTAGGGCTTTCTACAATGATACCTACTCCGCTGCCTCTGGAATTGGAGGAACCGTCCACATAGAGTGTCCAGTATTCGACCTCGGGGGTCGGTGTTAGTTCTGCAATAAAGTCAGCTGAAATTTGTGACTTAATGGGTCCTCTGGGCTCGTACCTGATTTGGAACTTGGAAAGCTCTACTGACCAGGCCACCATCCGACCAGACAGCTCGGGCTTCTGCAGGATTCTCTTGATGGGGTAGTCGGTTTTGACTATTATCGGGTGGGCGTGAAAGTAGGGCCTTAGTCTTCTTGCAGAGACCACTATCGAGAGTGCCAGTTTCTCCACATTTTGGTACCTGAGTTCTGCCCCATGAAGGACTTTGCTCACGAAGTACACAGGGTGCTGTTCGGAATTTCTTTCTTCGACCATGGCCGAGCTGATCGAGATGTCAATGGCTGCCAGGTAAAGGAGCATGGAGGCTCCTTTAGTGGGGTGAGTAAGGAATGTGGGGATGCCAAGAATTCTTTAAGCCGTTGAAAGGCCGTTTCACATTCTTCGGTCCACTCGAATCGAGCTGGCTTCCTGAGTACCTGGTAGAAAGGAAAGGATTTGTCGGCAGCCCGGGTTACGAACCGGGAAAGAGCTGCTATCCGACCAACCAGTCGTTGCACTTCTTTGACGGAGCTTGGGCTCCGCATTTCCATCACAGCTCGGCACTTATCGGGGTTGGCCTCAATGCCTCTGTGGGTGATCATGAACCCCAGGAACTTTCCCCCGAGTACCCCAAAGGAGCATTTCTCGGGGTTGAGCCTGATGTTATACGCCCTGGCGATGTCGAATATCTCTTGAAGGTCCCTATGGTGTGCGTCGAAGCTGAGGGTTTTTACGACCATGTCGTCCATGTAAATCTCGACCGTCTTCCCAATCTGGTCGGCGAAGACTTCATCCATCATTCTTTGGTAAGTTGAGCCTGCGTTCTTCAGCCCAAAGGGCATAGTGATGCTGTAGAAGTTGGAGGTTTCTGTCATGAAGGCTGTCTTCGGGGCGTCAAGTGGGTGCATTCTTATTTGATTGTATCCAGAGTATGCGTCCATGAAACTCAGCACTTGGTACCCTGACGTACCGTCCACCAGGGCGTCTATGCTCGGAAGTGGATAGGGGTCCTTAGGGCATACCTTGTTTAGGTTGGTGAAGTCAGTGCACATCCTCCATTTACCATTGCTTTTCTTCACCAGTACCACGTTAGAAAGCCAAGTGGGGTATTTGATCTCCTTTATGAATCTTGCTTTCAGGAGTTTGGAGGTTTCTTCCCGGACTGCTTGCTTCTTTTCTCCTGCAATCTTCCTTTTGCGCTGGGCGACGGGGCGAGCTCCTGGCTCGACGGAGAGTTTATGGCAAGCCACTTTTAAATCTATCCCAGGCATGTCTTCTGGGCCCCATGCGAATAGATCAACATTAGCGCGCAGGACCTTTATCAGGGATTGCTCGCTTAGCTGGGGCAGTTGGGTCCCGATTTGTACGCTCTTCCCTGGTCCCCTCAGTTCAACACTCTTGATGTCGTCCACTGGCACTGGTCGAAATTCGTTCTCGCCCCTGGGGTCCAGCTCGATCATGTAACCCGATTTAGGGCGATCCCTGCTCTTGCTATCTCTGAGACTGTTGACATAGCACTGCCTGGCTTCCTTCTGGTCTGCGTGTACTGTGGCTATCTGTCCATCGGGCAATGGGAACTTCATCGCCAAATGGGGGGTGGATACTATGGCTTTGATCCCATTGATGACGGTTCTTCCGATGATCATGTTGTAGGCAGTGTCAGCGGCCGACTCGGCCTCTACTACCAGTAAGTGTGCTTCGATTGTTTTGACTCCTATGTCTGCTTTGAAGGTGAGCAGGACATCAAAGTACCCTGTCACCCGGGCTTTAGCACCTGAAAAACCAACCAACGTACCTCGATAGGGTCTGATTATAGAGCTTGGCAGCTTAAGCCGATCAAAGGCTTCCTTGTAAATGATGTCTGCCGAGCTACCTTGGTCGATAAGCACTCTCCTTACGTTGAACCCAGCGAGGTGAACAGTGATTACCATGGGGTCGTCTTGGTGTCGATCTATCCCTTGGTAGTCCTTTTCCGAGAAGGAAATGGTCGGCAGGACAGCGGGAGGGGCGGTCGTTGAGCTCGAGCTATTGACGGACCTCAAGTGTCTTCGTCATTTCTTTCGACTCGCCTCCGCTTGCAAAACCACCTGCAATCAAGTTAAGTGAAGGAGTACCTCCGTCGGGCCCTTGCCTGCGTTACCGAGTAGGTGAACGCCTCTTTCTCCCTCTTCGAGCCGACGATCTGTCGCGCCTACGCCGGCGTCACGGATCTCCTGCGGTTTCGCATTTCCCTTAGGGGTTCTTTGCCGACCCTTTGTCTACGATTTTGTCGATGTCCAGCTTGTATGAGCTTCGATTTTTACCTTTAGTGCCTGGCATTCGTTGGTGGTGTGCCCGTACACCGGTGGTACTCGCAGCATTTTGACGGTCCGTCCCGGCGTGAGTCTCTCCGAGGAGGCAGGGTAATGAGGTTACCTGTGTAGGCTTCCTTCAACACTCGGTCCCTTCCTACTGTCAAGGGGGTGAACTGTCCTCTATAGTCCTGCCGTCCTCGGCGGTCGTTCCTTCTGTCATTTTGGTCTCTGGTTGGCTCTCTGCTTTTGTCTTGTCGGCCTTGAGTCTCCTTTTTGGCTGCGGCGACTTCCTCCATGTTGATGTATCCCACAGCGCGGCGTCTTAACTCGTCCAAGGACTCGGCGGGGCGGCGAGCGAGGGAGTCCGAGAAAGGTCCGGGTTTTAGCGCTGACACTATGGCGTGGAGCGCCACATCGGTGCTGAGGTTTCTGACTTGGGTCGTTTCGTTGTTGAAACGCTCTATGAATGACCTGAGGGTCTCGTTCGATCTTTGCTTGAGCCCGACCAGGCATGTTGAATTTTTCCTGAATGCTCGGCTCGTGGTGAACCTGGCCACGAACTGTTCCGCGAACTGGCTAAAGGAACGGATCGAGTGCTGGGGGAGGTTGGAAAACCACATCATGGCGGATCTCTTTAAGGTGCATGGGAAAATCCTGCATTTTAAACCTTCCGAGTAAGGGTGTTCGCGGATTGGATTGGATCGGTTTTAAGGGGAAAAACCATCCGATCCAATCCTTTCGATTTTTATTATAATCATCCAATCGGTTTGGTTTTAAAATCAAATCCGATCCAATCCGATCCAATTTACTTCGGTTTGGATTGGATTGGATTTCGGTTTCTCATTTATAATCTAACCTCTTGTTTTATATTTTTTTCCAAATAGTGAAATTACCACAATAACGATAACTTATATTTCATAACATCTAATAGTATGGCAGTAATCAACAGTAGGGCAGTAACGACCCAACTTTTTTTTGCTTCTTATAAATGAAACTATGAAATAATCAAAAGGAATCGTAGGCCTCAAGAATGCTTGCGGTACGATCATATATATCACGTGTTATTTTTTGTATTGATATATCACGCATTATTGTATTAATGTGAAAGGAAATTATAAAATGGGAAAGAGAGGAGTAGATCTACAAATTGAGAAAAATATGTTTAAAATTATAAAAATAAGAATAAATAATTTATTTGCAAGCTTAAAAATGTACCCAAAAAATGTATATTAAAAAAGTAAAATATTCTATATTATATAAAAATATACATGATTAATTTAAAAAATTAAATTTTAAAATGTGTGAGAAAATATATTAAGGATAAGGTAATTATAAGTATAATATTATGTTATGTAATAATACTTTGGATCGGTTTGGATTGGATTGGTTCCATTAGAAGGATCCAAAAACCGATCCAATCCAATCCAAAATTTCAGTTTTTTGCGGTTTTCGGTTTTTTTTTGTTTGCAGTTAATTCGGTTTATGGTTTTTCGGTTTGGTGGCTGCGGTTTGAATTGGATTGGATCGGTTTATGAACACCCTTACTTCCGAGGCCCCCACTAGAAACATCCGAGCATTGAACGCGGTGAGGTGTTCCTCGGGGCCGGTTTTTCCCTCGTAAGCGTCCATGTTGGGGATTTGGAAATGCTTGGGGATTGGATCGGACATGATCTCTCGCTGAAGGGAAGTAGTGTTTACCCGACCTCCGAGGGTCGGTCTTTGTGGTGATGGGCGCGCCGGCGCTTGGGGCTTTTTGTTCGGCTTGACCGATCTGTTCTCGACGAGTCTCCCTCATCGTCGTACTTTGTCCCCTGACGCGTTCTGGAAGGCGTTTCGCGGCCCATCCTCTTCTCCCGATCAAGAGCCTCCTCAATCTTGCGTCTTAATTCTTGGTTTTCAGCCCTAAGAAGCTCCACGACCGGGTCGGGAGGCGGGCGTTCGTCTTGACTGACCGAGTTGTGGCTTGGCGGTGGTGACTTGCGATTCGCCGTGCTTCTAGTGTGTACCATCCTTGCTCGGTGGTATCCTTGAGACCCAGGCTAGTTTTACCGGGCCCCACGGTGGGCGCCAATGTTAATGCACAAAATGGTGAGGCTCGCCTTCTCCTCGGAGTAGCGTCCTCTCTCCTTCTGATAGGGATGGGGGGCACCTGCAAAAGGCACTCCGACGCCTAAGTCAGATAGGGCTTTTGGAGAAGAGAATGTGAGTTAAGTGTTTAGGATTTTAGAGTGTGTAGAGAGTATGCAAACCTGGGGGTCAAGCCCCCTTTATATAGTGGAGTCTCGCATAAGGAGGATAACCAACGATCTGGATTCCGCGCATAGTAACTCCTCCCCCCAGCTTCAGGGATCAGCTCATCCCTTCCTAATATCTCGCACCTGCCAAGTTCATCACGTACTGGCTACGTGATCCTCAATCTTCGGAGTGGCAACGGCTCCAAGCGTCGTCTCCAGATTCCTCCTTTTCTAGAAGGTTCGAGAGTCACCGGTCGGCTCTCCCCTGACCCGCCCGTGCTAACACTGGGGCGATTATACCCGGAGGACAGGTTTGACGTGTCCCGGATCGGACGTAGCTCGTCAAGCTCGGAACAGGTCGGATAGGGCCGAATCGGCTCGGTTTGGTGGGTATGCTGGAACTCGGCTCGGAGACCAGTCCGTAACAGATAGTAAATGGAGGAGAATTTTAAAGGGTCAAACTTAGGGACAGTACCATTGCGTACTATTCTTGCCTAAAATCAATTCAAAAACTGTAAAACTATTTCACTCTAAAAACTTGTCTGGATTCAGTTTTTTGACCGTCACATTACATTTCCAACGGAGAACAGGATAAACAGTTCTTAAGAAATTGTATATAAGTTTTTTCCAATTTTAAATTGGGTAAAAAATTGGCAAATGGCAATTGATTGCTGCCATGGTCGGAATATAAGAAAGAATAAAGGGGAAGTGTTTGGTTGTTCTTCGGAGGTCCTGCACTTTACCCCTGCTACAAGACTATTTTTTTTTTATTGAATACTAAAAGACTATTAAGTATTAACTTAGTTAAATAATAAATATTAATTTTTTTTTTCGGACAAAATATTAAAATAGTTTGAAACCTGCTATATCTGGTGAGTGACAAGGTTTCACCTTTGGACCCATATTTATGAGGTCCATATTAGATGGACCCAATTTTTACACCCCTGTTTGGGTGCAAAAAGTATGTCCCTGCTCTAAGCCTCTCCTTGAATTTTGACACCTCCCCTCCCCTTTAAAAAGACTATTTTACCCCCTTTTTTTTCTCTCGCACATCCCTTTTTTTTCTACGTTTTCGTATTTCTCGTCACCTTGTTGACAAGGGTTCACGTCAACTTGTTGACGAGAGATATTAATACTTACATGAGGAATACTACGGACACTCTCTCTGACACTCTCTCTTAAACACTCTCTCAATGATTGGGCCACGTCACACTTTTTTTAAAAAATCAACCATTGGATTGAAATTTACTATCATATAGATCATATCTGTAAATTTTAACATTAATCTATGATCATTTACTATGTTATAAAGGTGCGTCAAGATTAACGTTATTTGTAATTACATCGTTGACGTTAATCTTGACGCATCTTGATGACATAGCAAATGATCATAGATTAATGTTAAAATTTATAGATATGATCTATATGATAGTAACTTTCAATCCAATGGTTGATTTTGGGAAAAAAAAGTGTGACGTGGCCCAATCATTGAGAGAGTATTTAAAAGAGTGTCAGAGAGAGTGTCCATAGCATTCCTCTACTTACATAGTTGCCATTAGCATGCTCATCAACTTGTTGACGAGGGTTTTCATTAAGTTGATGAGCGTATTATGAATACGAGAAGACTACCATTAACACGCTCATCAACTTGTTGATAAAAAGTCTCATCAACAAGTTGACGTGAAGTTTAAATTTCCAAAAAAAAAGCGAGGACAATGGGGTTAGAGAAATTAAATAGGGGTAGTTAAGTCTTTTCAAGGAGAGGAGAGGTGGCAAAATTAAAGGGGTGAGGTATATATAACAAAGCCCATTAATTATCCTTGAACCCAATGTCCTTCAGGTTAGTGATGGGCCCAAACCAATACAAAGAAAAGCCAGAAACATACATTACCGCTCCTAATGGTTACCTTCGATTTCAACCCCACCAACTCTGCACCCTGCTATGGGAATTCGAAACCTCTGCAACATCTTCAGGTTTTTCTCAATTCCTCGTTCTTCTTGCTCCACCCTTCTCTTAGCTCACTTTTTCTCAACCACCCCGACTTCAATCACACCCTTCTCCACCCTTTTCCACTCTTCAAGTTCCTTTCTTTACTCAACTGGGTGTTCCCCACTTAGCTCCCTCAAACCCCCTTTTGCGAATTCTTCAACAACTACGTGCTCTTATATTGGTTTTCAATTTCTCACTCATAGGTACTTTTGCTCTTACCCTTATTCTTCTTATAAGGGTAGACCTTATGCTACTTCAAAACAAGTTTCTGAAATCATTGCATTGATTCGTGAGGGTGTGAATGATTTGGAGTTTAGGTTAAACAGGATGAACGTGTCTTTGTCTATGGCATCAATTGTTGACATTTTTGATACATTAGAAAATGAGAGAGTTTCTGCATTGTTGTTCTTTGATTGGCTTAAGGTTTCACATCCTGAGCTTTGTTTTGATCCATTGATAGGCGGATTAATTGTTAATAACTGTGGGGTTTTGGGAAATTATGAGGCAATGGTTCCCATTTTGATTGACTTTAACCTTAAACGGATTCGTTTGGGGGCGTTATCGTTTAGGTTTTTGCTAGTTTTAGGTTTGGACAAGGCTTCTACTATGGATCATGTAAGGAGAATTGTGGATGTGCTTAATGAGGTTGGTAGGGTGTGTCAAAGTTCTGGAGTTCAGTTGTTAATAGAGATGTTTAGTTTTTCGGGTTCTTTCGATGTAGCTGAGTTTGTGATAGGAACAGCAGGGAGGAAGGTGAATCATTATAATTTCTTATTGAGGGCAATGTGCAAGAGAGGCGATTACGAAAGAGCAGGAGATTTGGTAAAGAAGATGATGAGAAGCGGTTTGGATCCAAATAGAAGTACTTATAATTGGTTGGTCAGTTGTTTATTCAAGAATGGTAAACTTGCTGAGGCTTGCCAAGTTCTTGAGACAATGGAAAAGGACTATGGTTTACCGGACGATTTTAACTTTGATGTTGTTATTAGCTTATTATGTAAACATCGACGGATTGATTTAGCTTTGAAGTTTCTTGATAAAATGAATTTGAAGGGTATTGAACCTTGTATTTTAACTCATGCTGTGGTGATAAAGTCTTATTTTGAATCAGGAAAATATGATGAAGCACATGAGTATGTGGCTGATTCTGCTAGTAAGCATAGCTATTCCAGCAATGCAAACTACAGCTTACTTGCTTCTCTTCATTTAAAGAAAGGAAATGTGCTACTTGCCCAAAGGATTCTTTATGAAATGATGGATAGGGGTCTTAAACCTAATTTTCCAGTGTACATGAAGATAAGAAAGTGTCTTGAGAAGAAAAATGAAAAAGATTTGTCTTTGGAATTATCAACAAGATACTTGAGCTTGATTGAAAAGTGAACAAAGATGCTGGATTTTGTGTCACGACAAGTTGCTGTAACGGCATTCGGGGTTTACTCAATAGCTACTCTTCATTCAGAGAGGCTCAGCCGCTCAGCTGACAGCTATTGATATTTGCTGCTTCAATTTTTTCCTGGTATTCAGGTATGTGCTATTCCATTTCAGGTACTATTGCAAGTACTAAGAAAAATATCTCTCTGTGATGATCTTATTGATGTTTTAATGATGGAAAAAGTTCGCATAAAGTGGTCTGATCATGTGAGAAGGAGACCAATAGAGGCTCCTCAATTGAAAAAAGTGGATTGAATCATAAGAATGATATTCCGACTAACGGGGGTAAAGGAAGAGTGAAGGAAGTTTTAGAAGAAATCGATAAAATACCTTACTCTAAATGATTTAATTAAAAATGAAACTCAATGTAGTCTATAGAAGGAAGAAGAAAGCTTGGTCATTGTTGCCAGGAGTGGAGAATAGTGTATGAAAATGGGAGCTATGCACCTACACTCCTACTCAATTTTTTCAAAACAACTATTCTTCATGTAATATTTTTTCTTTTTCCTTCATGGGTTTTGGCTTTAGTCCCCCCATGCTTTTTGTATTCTTTTCCTATTTTTAATAATACTTTGGTGTGCTGCAGATGATTGGTAGGGTCTGTGGTGTCAACATAGTTGAGATCGCTTGCCTTATTGTGATTCCTTTGCATGCCAATAATTCTTTATTAAAAAAAAAGTGTAATATTTTCGTCTGAAAATAATAGAAATATTTAAGCTTGGCCAGCTAAACAAAATGTCTGTTCCCAATAGAAAATTCTCTAGCTCTGCTTTCATTGTTGATATCATTTTGATATGTTAGTAGTCTATTGTCTTGTTTTATGTTTACTTCAACTTTCCTACTCACTGTAACCAATAAGCATAAAAGATGAAAAGGAAAATGAGATCTAGATGTTTATTTTTGTGGCAGAAGTGGACTAGTCAATAAAAATTGTACATCTCATTCATTGCATCCCCATGTCTTATTCTTCTCTTTCCTTCTTTCTCTTTTTATTTTATTTTTTGGTCACTTTGCTATCTGTATTACAAATATTGTTAGGCTTGTTTTGTTTATCACTTTATATTGTTGTGTAATGCTGTACCAGATAGTATATGTTATGCTTTCCAGTTGTGGCAAGTATCTTTTGGGCACCACAAATAGTATTTATTGCATTATTCAATCAAACCATTTAATGCTAGTTGTTATTATTTAGGGGATAGGGGGAGGGGTTATAACAAACACTGTATGACACACCTTCATGATTTGGGTAGCATCCTCATGCAGCAACTTAACCTTTTCCATGAACCAGTTAAAAAAAATTATGATCTTTTTTATTTAAAAAAGGATAGTTTGGTGCTATAAAGCCCGTGTCGTGGTGGATCCAAGGTAGCGTCGAATCCATTGCAGATCTATTGTAGAAGGTCTTACCTTGTATTTTGCAAGAAATTGATTTCATGACTCGAACCCATAACCTTTTGGTAAGAAGGCAACACGGTTGCGACAAGGCTCCTCTTCTATGATCATTCTCATTATTGTTGATTTTTCACCTTGTGCATCACTATCAGACTGAGGGATTTTCATTCAGGGATTTCCAGATTTGTAGTTGTGAGGAATCACTGGTTTTCTTCCCTAAGTATCAAGTGTGCTCTTCAGAAGGTAAGAATTTTTTATTTTCTGTAGAATCTGCAGAGAGAGCTTGCATATTCTTTTTTTTTTTTTTTTGTCAGCTAGTAGAAATGGTAAACAACAAACACACGCAAACGGCAACACTCGGGTTCGAACCCCGGTCCCAACGTCCCCATGTCGCTGAAATTGCCAAAGCAACCAGTAGTGGGGGGCAGAGCTTGCATATTCTTCTCTGTCTGGATGCTATTTTCTTAGTGTCCTGAATGAAAACAGAATAAAATTATATTTTTATGACTGATTACTTGCTTCTGGTCTCATTTTTATTTTTGCATTAATCGAAAGTAGAATAAAATTATATCATATCATATCAAAAACAAATAATAAATAATTAAAAAGGAGGGGTGGAGTACAAGGAAATTATAAAATGAAAACTATTCATGATAGATTAATTGGAAGGAAAAAAAAAAGATTCTTTTTTTTTTGATTGATTGGAAAAAAAAGATTTCAATAAATAAAAAAGATTTCTTTTCTTTGATAGATTGGTAAAAATGATTTCAATAAATAAAGAATAATAGAAATTAATTAACGGATTGAAAAATTGATGTGTAATGACAACGATTAATGGTAATAGGATTGGAAATTTAATTCGAGATTCATATATTCATTCAATGAATATTTATGAAATTCAATCCTAACCACCGTTGATTGGGAGAAAAAAAAATTGAAGATTATTCATCCAAAAAGATTGTGAATTGATGAGGGAAGATTAGGTTTAATTTGGGAATCGTTTTTTTTTTTTCCTTTGACTGGATTTGATTTTGGGAATAAATCAATCAATCAATTACTACTCCGAAACCATTTATAAGAAAAAAAGTCATTTCTAGATTCGTTAAAAAATGTATGTATCTGGTCCAAAAATGGACCAGATACATACATTTTTTAACGAATTTGGAAATGATTTTTTGCCTTATAAATGGTTCCAGAGAGAGTAATTGAGAAAGAAATATCAGTGGTGTGCTTGCTCTATAAATTCAAATTGCGGGTAGAAAAATGGTATTGAAAAATGGGCTGTTTCGCCAGCAAAAACACTCAGACGAGGGCAAGTAGAACCTTTTGCGCAATTCCTACCTCTCTTTTCTCTTTTCTTTCATCCTTGTTATGCTTTTGTGTTGTTTTTTCGATTTAGTATTTTTATTCAATTAGGATTAGAATGAACCGATTATGTTATTTTAGCTTCAGGTACCAAATTAAATTCAATATTTCAATGTCCATTAATTATAAGAGGAAATATGTATATTTTACTATATATTTATATTTGAAGTGCTGTGCTTTGCTTTGCTTGTGTGAGAACAGATGGATCTCAAATTTGATCTCCACAACTTGTTTATAAGCAATGAAATGAAGGAGTTCAGTCATTTTCCTAATATGCCCGAAAGCAAATATAGGTACCCTTTAGATTGTAAAGGCCCAAATTATACATTCAGAAAAGTGCACCTAGAGTTATTTGATCGGGTTAGGCGTGAATTTGTTCGATGAGTGGACCAAAAGATGCAGCACCATTACCACCATGTTGAAAAGATTAAATCACTCAGGATGGATTTTCTGTTGGGTTCTGAACACAATGACATTGATCAATGGGTTGGTTGTGCAATTGACAAGGGTGCTGAGCGGATTGAGCTTCTATTTCCAACTCTAGATTATGGCATGCTGCCTAACCTTGTTGATCCTTACAGGTTTCCCCACACTCTCAAATCCAAGTTTATAAATCACCTTCACCTACAAAACTGCCATCTATTGCCGCAAGCCGAGTTTTCTAGATTCAAGAATTTGAAGACCCTCGTCCTAGAGGAACTCAGAGTAGAGGAGGCTCTCTTGTCATCCCTCTTTTCAAAATGCTGCTTCCATCTTGGAGACCACACCTTTAAAAGATGTCAATTCAACCGCGCTGTTAACATGATTAGTTCCACACTGAGTCATCTCAAGTTGATTAGGTGTTCCCTCCTTCCGTGTAGCATTGATATTGTCACCCCAAACCTCTCATCCTTTGAGTATTTTGGTCACACCTTGTTGATTTTTAAATCTATCAATGCTCCTCAGTTAGCCAAGTTTTTCTTTAGTCCAAGTTCCTGCTTGGACAAAGTACATGTTTCACATGCCTTTGCTCTAATGCCTTCTTTCTCCAGCCTTCAGAATCTAAGGACGTTCTTGGATACGCCAATGGTAAGTCAAAACTCAACTGCTGTACATAAATAACTCATGCTTGCTTCTTCTGTGTTGATCCATCTTGTCATGTCTTAATTGATGTATGTAGGTAGCAAAATTATCAACAATCGTTGGTCTGTTTCAACATCTCAGAGAAATGGAGTTGTTTTTTCCATGGGCCTTTTGATGAAAATAATGACTACCTCTGGGTTTTGAATATGCTTATGGTTTGTCCTCGTCTCTGAAAGCTATATTTCGGGGTGAGTTTGGGTTGCCTTGCCTCTAATTATTATCTAACTAACATGTAACTGCTTTTTTCTCGTTTTCATGTAACTAAGCAACATGTCTAGCCATCCATGAAAATTTTATATAATCTATTTAAATGATCATGTATTATATTGTATTGTATGGTTTTAGATTTCTGGCCTCTTCTCTCTGCCAAGCAAAGACAGAGAATAGAACACCCACGGTTTTTACACAAAGAGTTGAAACATGTTGAGTTGCTTGGTTGTGTTGGCCACACCACATATTCGCCCTCTTTTCTTAATTTCATTAGGGGGCCCCTTAGGAAACATGTCAACACTTAAATTTTCATAAAATTATGCCCCTAATTTCATAAATTATGCCTATTTCATAATTATGACTGATTCCGTTGTTCGACAAAAGATCCTTTTATATACAATAATGGTATTGTAGCGGGTATAGTTTAATGGTAAAAGTGTGATTCGTTCTATAGACCCCTTAATAGTTAAGGGATCCCTTGCGTGATTCATATCACGATCAAAAATTTTATTTCTTACTTAAATGGCTTTAATCCTTTATACCTCTTAACGAACGGTTCGAGGAATAATATACATTATCGTAATTTGTATACAATTTAGAATTGATTCTAAAATTATGAAACATAAGTTTTTGGAATTGGATCAAGAATCTCAATTTTTTAATGAGTCAAAGGATCCTGGGGAAAAAATGTGTTGGAATAAACGAAATCAGTAAAAAAGTTCCTCGATGGTCATACAACTTAATCGACGACTTGGAGCAATTGACGGAAAGACTACGAAAGGAAGCTTAGATTCGTTGCAGAAAAGCCGACCGTATAGTGATTTTTAATAGTAAAACAGAGAATTACATGAAGATTTGAATACTATGAGTATATATAATACTGATGGCAATGAGGATAGTCATACGAGTAATATTGATGATATGATTGAACCAAATCAAGAATTGGCTTTACTAAATTATTCACGCTAACCCGATTTTAACCAAGAATTAATCAGAGGATCTATGCTCGCTTAAAGGCGTAAAACAGTGACTTGGAAACTCTGTCAAAGAAATGCCCATTCCCCCTTTTTTTGGACAAAATCCCCTAGGGTTCAGAACGTCGTGAGATAGTTCAGTCCATATCCGGTGTGGGCATTAGAGCATTGAGAGGACCTTTCCCTAGTACGAGAGGACCAGGAGGACGCACCTCTGGTGTGCCAGTTATCGTGCCAATGGTAAACACTTGGTAGCCAAGTGCGGAGCAGATAACTGCTGAAAGCATCTAAGTAGTAAGCCTACTCCAAGATGAGTGCTCTCCTATTCTGACTTCCCCAGAGTCTCTGGTAGCACAGCCGAGATAGCGATTAGTTCTCTGCCCCTGCCGAGATGGAGCAAAAAAAGTTTTGAGAATTCAAGAGAAGGTCACGACGAGACGAGTCATTTTCCATTAACGATAGGTGGGGTGGAAGTGTGGTAATGTATGCAGCTGAGGCATCCTAACAGACTGGTAGACTTGAACCTTGTTCCTACATGACTCGATCAATTCGATCAGGCACTCGCCATCTATTTTCATTGTTCAACTCTTTGACAACATGAAAATACCAAAAGCTCTGTCCCCCATCCCTATTTATCCAAGGGATAGAAGGGCAGAGGCCTTTGGTGTCCCCTCCAGTCAAGAATTAGGACATCACACTAAATAGTCAGTCAATATGCTTTTATCTCATGCATTTCTTCGTTCATGATCCGATATTCTGGCGTCCTAGGTGTAGAGGAACCACACAAATCCATCCCGAACTTGGTGGTTAAACTCTACTGCGGTAACGATACTGTAGGGGAGGTCCTACGGAAAAATATAGATACTATATTTTGGTAGAAAGAGATATTATAGGAAAGGAAAATCCACCAAATTAATATGAGAAATATAATAATATTTTTGAAGAAATCATAATTAATTAACTATACTACATTAATTAAAAATTTATATATTTAATGCACTTTAACGCGTGCAAGGTTGCACGCGTTAGAAAAATTAATCAAATAATAATCAAATTTTTAGGACGTGTGCCTTAAAAACTTTCTACCAGACTTATGATCAAATCAAAAATCTTTAAAGACACAAATCTATCAAAACATCTTTTTCACTTTCACCTAAAGATCTTTCAGAGACACATGATTATGAGGATTAAAGCATTTGAATATAGTTATATATGCATAAATGTGTAATACTACTAGTTATTATTGATTAATGTCATTAATATATCCTCATGTAATTTAGAGGAAAATTAAAGGACAAATATCTATTAAGTGAAAAATTTAGGGAACAACACTCAATCAAAAACTAAGAATATTGAGAATTTATTTAAGTGAAATAAGTATATTAGTTTAAAAGAATAAGACGGAAACTTTAAAGCTTGCGTCTCAGCTTTTACATATTACAAAGACTTAAATTTTAATTCTGCACAAACTAATTAAACATAAACTTTTGCACTAAATTTGACTGGCTGGAGTTAAAACTCGGTATTTTTTCACCCAAAGTATAACAAAGTTCATATAGTATTATATGATAGGGTTCTTTTATGATTCATAAAAATTTAGGATAAGAGAATTCTATTCCAAAGTTTAAACAGGGAGTTAAAATAATAGGAGTACTTTTTTTTTTTTGAAAGAAGAGTTATAATAATTCTTATATATTGAAATATTGTTGATTACAAAAACACAATGCCGACCAACATGACCACACTTGATAGAGTGGAGCCAAAGGGAGTATGTTTCATAAGAAAACCCAAACCTTCATCCTTCTTAGGACGATAACACACCTGCATGCCTTGTGTGTGTTGGCGGTAGTTCCATTTTTTTTGCGGTAGTTCAGTATTATTTGCAAAAGTGCGGTTGTTCAATTACATCGAGTGTGTGAGTTTGCGATTGTTAAACTCATATCACCAGTTATTTTTCCTATAAAATAAAGCTCTGTGCAAAGGATTTGTAGCACATGATCTTCGCCTTTCCTCTTAGCATTTCCTTTACCTTTCCTTTACCCATTTCTCTTTACATTTCTGAAAATGATACCATATTATCATCTCATTTGGTCGATGTGTAGAGTATAGAATGCTCAACAACACTAACTCGTTTCATTACCGATGCTCAATATATGTATACAATAGTGTGGTGCTAACCAATCACTAAACTAATCAATTGCTAATATACTAACACGATGTGCATCACGCAGTTCTTCATCCCTTGCCTCTGCTGCTGCACTCCTGATGCCGACGCCGAAGCTGAAGCCAACGACAATGCCAACGCCAATGCCGGCACCGGCGCCGAAGTGGTTGGCAACGCTGACGCCGAAGTGGAGCTTACAAACATCAACCACCCTGCCCCCGTCGAGTTGATTTTCGACTCTTGTGTGGTGTGTCAATCAGAGTTCGAGAACGACGACGAACTCAGCCTGCTCCCTTGCAGTCATGCATTTCACACTGAGTGCATCGGCACCTGGCTCCGCAACAATCCCTCATGTCCCCTTTGCCGCTCAGTCGTCGCTGATTCCAACCACCCCGGTGGTCTCCAAAGTCATTCGTCATTCGACAGCCTCCATGTCGAGATTGGTAACCTGAGCGATCGGCAAATCAGTGATGGCGCTGCCGGCTACATTTCATCCTGATGGAGGTCCTCTTCCGGAGGGAGATTTCATATTAATGCCTAATTTATACGAGAGAATTGATAAAATAAAGATAACTTATACATTGTAGCAAACAAAGCTTATAGATTATATTATTCTCAATTTTCATAAATTTATTTTGACTAATACTAATATATGTCATTATCTCTTTATGATCAAGTTATACTTTGTTCTTTTTTCTTACTTGTATCGAGGCTCAGTTGGAAAAAGTGACCGAGCAAGAAATAAAGGTAAGGTCACATAGATGAAGACATAAAATGAGGCATACATAATAGCAACGAAAAGTGGCAAACAAAATGAGTTTTGTCAATCAGAATGAATTGGTAACAACTAACATTTTAACCGCACTCTGATTGCTCACCTAATAGAAAGGGCATAGGTGAAAAAATGAACGCTTAAATTTATTTATTTTTTTGAAAAGGCAAAAAATTTTATTTCTAAAAATAAGGGGCAAGGCACAAGATGGGCCACACCATAAAAGTAGAGCTATCAATCTGGCCCCCAACCCATGGGACAGTCCACTAAACCCACACTAACAGCTCTATTTTTTTTGACTCACTTAGTAGCTTTTAAGCCCCCAGCCAACACAACCCACATGTTGGAGGGGCTAGGGACGGGGCTTGAAGGGCCGCCCACATAAATTGATGCTTTTGTATCACGCATCCGATGCCAAGAAGAAAGCTCAAAAATTTCTCCAGTATCAAAAATTTTGTCGCATTTCATGCTACACGTTGTCAAAATGCACGGTCAAAACTCATAAAAGGAAAAAGATCAAAGACTCCATGTGATCTGAGAGGCTGAGACAAGTGGAAGCGTTATCCACTTTGTTTTCATTTTCATTTTTTAATTTAAGTTGTCGACATTTATTTATTAATTTCCAAAACTAAGGTTCCAGAAATAATACTACTATATATACTAGTAAAATTTAAATATTTGTGGTCCTTTGGCCCTCTATGTTATCAAAAAAAGAAAAAATTAAATATTGTTAATTAAGAATTCAAAATCTATAAATTCAACCTTTACACCAAATTTTTGCAAGAAAATTATTTAACAATGATTTTTTAGAAAATATACCAGGTATCTCATTATTTTAGTTAATATATTTATTATTCTTACCGATGAGTCTATTTTAGTGTTTAATTTTATTTATCTACCTATTGAATAGCTGCATGTAATTCATTGTTTGGGTGGTTTTATAATTCATTGTTATTGTGTTAACTCTTTGACAAATTTATTCTTTTAATATTTGTAGTGAAATTTTATTATTGGTACTTATTTATCATAGATATTATTATTATTGTAGTGTCTAATTTTCCAACATTAGTACTTATTTATCATAGATATTATTTGTTGTCTCCATGTAATTATTCCTGACATTATTATTGTCCTGTTGAGTTGCATGTTGATAGATTAAATAAAATAAAAATTCTTATTCACTCCCATATATATTTTCTTGATGAGATACCCTAAAACATAATGCACTTCCTTTGACCTTTTTCATGCACACTAAATACATAATGCAGTCACTATATTGTCTTTTTTTTTTTGGACTCAGCAGTTATTATATTGTCTTATTCTTTTCTTTTTTTGGGTCAAGTATATTGTCTTATTCAATTGCATTTCAATTGCTTTGTGGGCCACCATGTGAAAAAATGGGCTGGCCCCAAGGATGGGCCAAAGTTTTTCCAAATTTATAAAAAGAAACAATTAAGGCCCATGGGCTGGCCCTAGCCCACGGGGCTTTTTGGGCTTTTTGGCTCTATGGGCTTTTACACTAATGGACTTTTTGGCCCTATGAGTTTTTGGCCCCAGCCCATATGGGTTAGGGCTAGGCTGGCCCATATGGGCCAAATTGACAGCTTTACTATCAAGGAACACGAAATTCTAAGAGGTAAGGGGTAGTTTGACTCTTTAGTAGTGGGTATGTGGAATGATGATGAGCAATAGGGATGTCCCATGATCCCTAAGCCTAGCGCGGGTACCGTGAAAGAGTATCGTCACCACTGTGATGGGAAAATCACTTTGAAACCCTTGGGGATTGTTATGAATGAATTTTCTACCGTTTTTATGGTATGATAATTACTATGGAATGGTTTGGTTAAAAAGAATGGTTGTATCATTGCCTTGTATTGTTGTTGTAGCATGATTTTATGTGGATTGATGTTTGATAGTCTCTTGCTATTTTCTTGAGGTGAGTTAGCTGATTACATGATATTATTATCATTGCAAGGTGTTGCGTTCTATGCATTGTTGGTATATGTTCTATGTGCAAAATGTTATGATGTACGAGTTCCTTTTTAGTGTGGTTAGCACTAAGCAATTATGTTGTTATTGAACCAAGCAGAAATTTTCATGGTGGTAAAAGTAGTTCATGATATGAAAGTGGTGGTTAAAATGCCCTAAATTAATAGAGGATGGATTGGTAAAAATATGAGGATGGATTACTAGCTATAGTGGTGTGTTAGAGATGAGCAAAAAGGAATTTGAAGGCTTTTATGCAGAAAAATTTGCTGTGAACATTATATGTTTGAATTGTTAAGATTAAAAGTTCCATGTTTTGTATTTTATAAGTTCATAAAGAATAAATATGGATCAAAGGACTTTGGATTGGTTGATTTCTTAAGTTAAGATGTGCTACGTGTGCTTTCACTAAAAACCCAGTTGATTAAATGAGTTCGTTGTGATGTTGTTGTTGATTGGATCACCTTGATGTTGCTGTTATGATATATTACTCAATGAGGTAATAGGCATCGTTAAAGTCTATCAAGGATATTGTGATAGAACTTGTTGTTATTACCGATTACCCAATAAGATAATAAAGTTGTTATTATGTCGATAATATTGTAATAGAAGTTGTTATTGTTAGACATCGCTTTTGGTTGTGTTCATGCATCATGGTGTCGACATTGTTGTTGTTGTTGTTGTTGTTGTTGTTGTTGTTGTTGTTGTTAGTGGGGCATATCGGGCAAGGTATCCCATTCGGGCATGGTATCTCGATCATACTATTATTAGGGCGAATCGGACAAGGCATCCCATGCGGGCATGGTATCCCGGTTCCATTGTTATTGGGGCATTATGAACATGGTATTCCGAAACAGGCAAGGTATTCCGACCTCGTATAGATGGACCATATGCATATAGTTATGGTCCTAGAAATACATCATTACACATGATAATATGTCTGGTTGCTTAGTTGTTGTGGTGTTACATTAATGCTGTGGTTGATGTTGTAGCACGTGATGCTTTGTTGTTGTGGTAACATGTTAATGTTGTGGTTGATGTTGTAGCATGTGATGCTTAGTTGTTGTGGTAACATGTTAATGTTGCGGTTGATGTTGTAGCATGTGGTGTTTAGTTATTGCTGTTAGAATTGTTATTATATTGCGTACTGTTCATTGATTCCCCTTATTGTAAGTGCTACTTAAGTGCATGATGACTAACCCTTTTGTTGTGGCTATGCATACACCACTGTGTATGTATAGAGGATGAAGCTTTAGGTATTGATGAAGATGAACTCGAGGAGTGATTGTCAACAAATTCTCGTTCTAGTTATGATTTGAGAGTTTTGTTGAATAGATTATTTTATTACAATGTAATATGTAAGGGTTAGCTCTAAATCGTGTGACATCGGGAACTTGGGTTATTTTATTTAATTGTATTTCAAACATGTTATTTTTCTGTAAGTCGTGAGCGTGACGACTCTAATTCATTTGAAATGAAAGTTTTTATTTGAATGAAAATTTATTCCGTGTTCTTTTCTTGTTACGTTGCTAAAATGCCATAACGGGGTAGAGGATGTCACAGCTTGCAGAGTCAGTCTTCAAAGAGCAGAACCAACTTTCTATTTTATGAACTTTCTTTTCTGATTTGAACATGATCGCAGAATAGTCTTCTTCCTAGTACTGAACTTTAATAGAGTTTCAGTGTGGTTTATTGAAGGTACATGAGTATGCTCTAGTGCATCCAACTTTCTCTTCATGAGATTCTGACAAAAGAAAGTGTCTTCAACTTTCTCTTGCTGCTTGGTGAACTTTCTTAAGTCAAGCTAGAGGATATTTTCCTTGCCAAATAACTTTTGTTGTATTAGCTTGAACTTTCTTTTGCTTGATATCTCATAAACCTGTCTTACACAATTTTACTCAGGTAGAGACATTAGTAGAAAAGGTGATCAGAAAACATAAACTAAGATCCAAAGGTTTAATCATCATTCGAAACTTGAGATAGGGATTTTGCCTCAAGAATCTCATCCTTTTTGATGATGACAAACTTTTGAGAAAGTGTTAAGTTTTCTGATTTAGAAACATACTCAATTAAAAATCAGGTGAAAAAATTTATGCTCCCCCTTAATTTATGCATAAAAAACATTTTGTGATAAAGCAACATTAGAGAGTATGATACAAGCATTTATCAGGACCTTATAAGAATTTCATTCAACAAAAGAGAGCAACAACTTAAATGAATGATACATTGTTTGCAGGAACTGATAAAAATGTACTTAAGCAACTAAATATGATGGCCAACAACAAAAGGATCAAGAGATCACTTGGCCAAACATTCCAATCACAGACATTGCTAAGTATAGAAGCATAACCTTAATAAACTTAATACTTAATATAATTAAGCACTACTACTCCCCTTTTGGCATTATCAAAAGGAAAGGGGACCCCAGAGTGCACAACTACTTCAAAGGTGAGGAATCATCAGAGGAGGTTGATGGTGCAGGCTCAGGCACATCCGAAAAAACTTGTGGTGGTGCAAGAGTGGGAAGTTAGATGGGAGGAACAACGCGAGGGATCATTTGGTGCATAAGTAGAGTTTGATACATATCAAACCTTGCAGCATTGTAGTAAGCCTCCTGCTGTATAACATGTAGAGATTCAAGGATTTGCTTTAGGAGGTTCCTTATTTTCTTCATTTGTTTCTCCAACTTGCCAAGGTGACTAGTAGGAGAAGGTTCCTTGACTTCTTGAGCAGTTTTAGGAGCCTCTGGTGGTGGTGGAGCTAATGAAGATGGATGTCAACTGATGGCTTGAGAGAGGATTGATCAAAACGTGGCGTCTCAAAAGTAGGATCAGCAGTGATGGAGATGGATTTGGTTGGTTTGATTGAAGAATCAAACACTGGTGGAGATGAATACAAGAAATTGGCCATATTCTCAGTATTAAATGTGTTACCAGTTTTGGCAGGGGATTGAAAAGTACCCGGTTGAAGAACTGATGGAGAGCTAACATCAAGACCAGTAACTTCTTGTGCAATTTGTAAAATGTCCATGTCAATTATGGCAATCTTTTCAGAGCATGGTGACTCTCCCCTAAGGTGCAGCCACAGCAACAACACTTTGAATCTCCTCTCGAGAGAGTTCCTGAACTCCCTCATGTAGCTCTTCAGTGAGAAAAATTTGAGTTAGTGTTGGAGGAGGTGATTCAGCATGAGGTGGTGAAGGAGAAAAGGTGTGTTCAGAGACCAAGGCCTTTTCTTACCTTGCAATTTTGAGCAGCTTCTTTCTTTTTCTTTTCTCCTTTTACTCCTTAGTGCGCTTCCTTTTGTCACTAGTGGGTTCCTTTAGACTAGGAGAGAGTTCCTTTGGAAGAACTTCCTTTTCAAAAGTTTGTTCCATAATTGGAACCACTTCTTCAGTAACATCTGTGACAGGAACAGTGTTCTCACCAGCTTCTTCTCCTTTTTCTTCAGTTTGTTGAGTGGACTCATGCAAGGCTTCTTGAGTTCCAGCTTCTTCAAGAACATGTTTTTGCTAATTTTCAGTCTTTTCTTTTTGGGCACCTTCACTGAAGAACCTATTTGCTCAACAAGAATTTTCTTTTGTGCAATAGCAACTTCCTTTTCCTTTGCAAGGGCTTCTTTTGCCTCTATAGGTAATGTTATATTCATCTGCCTCATATTTTTGGAGTAGAAAGTTGGCCTTTCATATGAAGACTCTTTCTCTTCAAGAGGAATTCCATGGAATTTGAAGATCTTTGTTAGGATCATTCCATAGGGGAAAGCTATCTTTTCCCTGCGTGAAGCAGCAATTTGGAGCATATGTCAGAGAATGACATATGTGGGGAGAGAGAGAGGATGCACATACTATAAAATAGCCGTGCTAAATCAAGAAGGTTGGTGGGTGTGATTTCAGAAGAAGGGTTAATAAGAAGCTGTCGTCTTACATCATCCATAGAGAGATTGGCTATTTCCAGCCAATCATTTTCATAGACCCTGTTACCTACATGAGGAATCTTAAAAGCATCCCCAATACTCTCTGGAGAGAGTTCCAGTTTCTGACCACGAACAGCTGGTTAGTTTGTTCATTTCCTTGTTGCTTTTGAGATTAGAGTAGAAGACTCTAACCATTAAAGGATAGGTGGGTTCAGCAAGTTGAAGCAAGTTAGTCCACTTTTGTACTTTAGTGTAAGTGAAGAAATTCCATCCATGATATGTGATTTCATAGAGAAGATAGATCCTTCCAGGAAGAAATGTTTTCTTATCCCACTTCTCTGGAAGCTTTTCCAGAGACTTCATTGCCTTTTTTTCTTTCTTAGTAGATTTGACCTCTTTTCCTTTTCCCTTAGCTTCCTTTTCAGAGACCTTAGAAGATTCCTCATGACTAGGAACGATGATGATAGCTTTTTCAGTTGAAGGATCGGTCTATTTCATGGTTAGAGATATGGAAGAGAGACGTGAAGACTTACGAGATGGAGTAGGGGAAGTATGTTGCTTCTTTTGTGTTTTGGAAACCACAGTGGAGGGTTCGGGTTGATCAGGAGAATAATTAGGTATTTGGTGTGGAGGTTTTTCTTTAGAAGTTAAAGAGTAGGTTGCACTCTTGCATCTAACCATAATGATGAATTTTCATATCGGTGAAAGAAAAAAAAGATGAGTAAGAAAGAGAAGATTGTAAAAACAAGAGAGGGTTAATCGTGAATCTTCTATTTAAGTCAAGAGACAAGCAGTTATTCAAGTAATCGTTAGAAAGTAACCGTTGGGGGAAGAGAGAGAGAGAGTTTTTGAGTGGTTATAGAAAGTAACCGTTAGAGAGGAGATTTACTCTCCTGGCAGCGACTATAAAGCCGTTGAGGCACATTTTTCAAATTTAAAGGAAAGTAAAGTAAAATAATAAATAAAATGATATTAAACAAAATTTAACTAACTTAACCAACAGAATTTTTCAAATAAGAAATGTTGAGAGACAGTTTATAGAAAGTTTGTAAGAGAAAGTTTGGAGAATGTTTAAGAGATAGTTTAATGAACGTTCTAAAATTAGGGTGATTTGATAATATGCAACTTGCTTTTGATAAACCTGAAACTTTCATCAACAAGTGATTTAGTAAAAATATTAGCCAATTGATTTTTGGTGTCAACAAAAATCATTTCAATTGTCTTATCTTTATGCTTATTCTAAATGTTGAATAGGATTTTTTGTAAGATTAATGGCACTAGTGTTATCACAATAAATTGAGATACAGGGGTACCTTATAGAGTAATCTTCAAGTTGGTTTCTTATCCAAATGACTTGAGAGCAACAAGCTGAAGCTGAGATGTACTCAGTCTCGGTAGTAGAGAGTGCAATGGTTCCTTGCTTCTCGCAGGACCAAGAAACTAGAGCCTCTCCAAGAGTTGGCAGGATCCACTTGTACTCTTTCTTTCAACTTTATCACCTGCGAAATCAGCATCACAATATCCAACAAGATCAAAATGAGTTCTTCTTTTGTACCAAAGTCCAAAATCAGTTGTGCCAACAAGGTATCTGAATATCCTCTTAACAGCCACCAAATGTGACTGCTTTGGGGAAGTTTGAAATCGGGCACATAAACCTACAGCAAAGACTATGTGTGGCCTGCTAGCAATTAGATATAACAATGTTTTATCATGCCTCTATATTCCTTTTCAGATACTGATTTACCATTATCATCTTTGTCAAGACTAGTAGAAGGATGCATAAGAGTAGCCATAGGTTTTGCTTCATTCATTTTATATTTCTTGAGAAGGTCCTTCACATATTTTTCTTAAACAATGAATATACCTTCCTTAAGTTGTCTAATTTGTAAGCCAAGAAATAATCTTAATTCATCCATCATGCTCATTTCAAACTCACTTTTCATAAGTTTACTAAAATCTTTGCACAAGCTTTCATTAGTTGCCCCAAAAATAATGTCATCCACATAGATTCGAACTATAAGAAGATCATTTTTGTGATTCTTTCTAAAAAGGGTAACATCAATTTTTCCTCTTGAAAATCCATTCTTAATCAGAAAGTTACTCAATCTTTCATAAGCCGTAGGAGCTTGCTTCAGTCCATATAGGGCTTTAGAAAGTTTAAAACATGATTAGGTTTCTTTTGATCAATGAATCTAGGAGGTTGATGTACATAAACTTCCTCATTTAACAAACCATTTAAAAAAGCACTTTTGACATCCATTTAAAACTGTTTAACATTCTTATGAGCAGTATAGACAAGTAAGATTCTAATTGCTTCTAAACAAGCAACCGGAGCAAAGGTTTCATCGTAGTCAATACCTTCCTCTTGATTGTATCCTTGAGTAACTAGTCTAGCTTTGTTTTTAATGACTTTGCCATTTTCATCTAACTTGTTTTTGAAAACCCATTTTGTGCCAATTACTGGTTGACGAGTTGGTGCAGGAACCAGTTTCCAAACCTCATTTTTCTCAAATTGATAAAGTTCCTCTTTCATGGCTTCTATCCATGATGAATCTTTAATAGCATCATTTATGTTTTTAGGCTCAATATCAGATATGAGGGCCATGCTTGATGATCCCTTTCTGAAAGACATTCTGGTTCTAACCAGTTTTGAGGCATCCCCAATGATTTGTTCATGAGGATGGTGTACTACCATCTTCTAGCTTCGAGGCAAATTTAGGCTTTGGGAGTTCTCATAGTTCTGTGATTGTTTTGAGGAAGTTCGAGAGTCAGGGTCTAATTTGTCTTGATCTTCCTCATCAGTGAAATTTCTTGAACCGGAATTAACTTGCTGATTTTCAATATCATCATCATCCTTTCTCTTGTCAACATAGATATCAGTTTCATAAAAAATAACATGCATACTTTCTTCAACCATTTTGGTTCTTAAATTATAAACTCTATACACTTTAGAAGAGGTGGAATAACCAAGAAAAATACTTTTGTCAGATTTTAGAATCAAGTTTACTAAGATTTTCCTTGTTATTTAAAACATAATAGTTACAACAAAAAATGTGAAAGTAAGAGATATCTGGCTTTCTATTTTTCCAAAGTTCATAGGGAGTTTTGTTCAAAGATTTTTGAATGGTGACTCTATTCAAAATGTAACAAGCAGTGTTTATGGCCTCAGTCCAAAAGTATTTCTCAACGTTTGAATCATTTAACATGGTCCTTGCCATTTACTGTAAGGTTCTGTTCTTCCTCTCAACAACTCCATTTTGCTATGGATTTCTTGGACAGGATAAGTTGTGTGACACACCATGTTCATCAAAGAAAGTTTGGAAAGAAAAGTTTTCAAATTCTCCTCCATGATCATTTCTTACAGTAATCACTTTGGAACTTTATTCATTTTGAACTTTCTCGAAAAAGACTTTGAAAGCTTGAAATGAGTCATCTTTGTTTTTCAGAAACAAAACCCAAGTGTATCTAGAGTAATCATCAACTATTACAAAACTATATCGTTTTCCACTTAAACTTACTGTTTTGATAGGTCCAAACAAATCCATGTGCAATAACTCTAGTGATTTTTGTGTGGAAATCAAATTTTTAGAATGAAAGCTGGATTTGACTTGTTTTCTTTTAGTACAAGCCTTACAAACTTTATCTTTCTCAAATTTGATCTCTTCCAGACCTCTGATAAGATCAAGTTTAGAAAGTTTGGAAATAGTTTTCAAACTAGTGTGACCTACTCTCCTATGCCAGATCCACTTATCATTATTTGCTGACACGAAGCAGATTTCATTTGGTAAACCATCTAAATCTAGATAGTATAGATTTTTACTTCTAAAACCTGTGAACAGAACTTTTCTAGAAGATTCTTCAGTAATTATGCATGAATCATTTTTAAAAATAACGTGGTGTCCATTTTCACAAAGCTAGCTAATGCTAATCAAGTTATATTTCAAACCTTCTACATATTGAACGTTCTTTATTAAAGCAGAATTGGGTTTCCTATAGTACTTATACCTTTTATCCAGGCCTTGTAATTATTACCAAAGGTGACAAAGCCTCCATGTACTCTCTCCAAGGAGAGAAACTTATCTTTCTCGTCGGTCATGTGCCTTGAGCACCCACTGTCTAACAGCCACATCCTTTTCTTGGATGCTAAGAGGCATTCCTGCATTTGAAATTAAAAGAGATTTAGGTACCCATAGATTTATGGGGTCCTTGGGGGTTAGTGAACTTTCTATAGTTGGCTCTTTCTCTTTTGAAATAGTTTGAGATATGATGCCCAAAATGTTTGCAATAGGAACATTTTATTTTATGCCTTTTGCCATGATGAGAATGTTTATAAGTATGATATTGATGTCTATAATTTTGACTGCCTTTGTGCTTAGAACCATTTTGATACAAGGTCTCTTCGTGAGAGTTTGCTTGATCTTCAAAAACTTTTTGGTTTTGCATAAAGTTGTTAGGTCAGTTGTCAAAACCTTGATCTTTTCCTTTAGCAACTCATTTTCCTTTTCAAGATCTGGCATGAAAAGGTTTGACTTTTCAGCAACTTTCTCATTCAGCGACTTATGTTGTTCAAAAAGTTTGAAGTGTGAGTTTTGCAAAGTTTTAATTGATATTACAAGATATTCATTTTGTTTCGTCAGTTCCTCATTTTCTCTTTTAGAATCACATAATTGACTTTTGAACAATGTACATTTTTGAGACAAGGTGTTTGAGTTATTTAAAATATTATCAAACATAAGTTCCAAATTGATAATAGAGCTACATTTAGAAGGTTCAGTGTCACTTACCTCCTCTTGTTCTATATCAGCCATGAGACATAAGTTGGCTGATTTTTCTTCAGTTTCCGAGGATGACTCATCTAAATCATCCCATGTTGCCATCATTGCC
This sequence comes from Calophaca sinica, assembly GCA_037113605.1. NCBI lineage: Eukaryota > Viridiplantae > Streptophyta > Magnoliopsida > Fabales > Fabaceae > Calophaca > Calophaca sinica. The sequence continues at coordinate 18,622,032 of CM073737.1, forward strand.
TTTTTCCTTTGAGGTTGCTTTTTGATATTCTTCTTGTTCAGAGTAGGGCAGTCTTGTCCAGGTTTGTTGCATTCATAACAAACAATGGTCAACTTGCTACTTTCTCCTTTAGGAAAGTTTCTTTTTGATGCTGGAAATCTTCTATTATCTCTTCTTCTACTTAGCATTCTTTGAATTTTTCTTGATATGAGAGCAGGTTCATCTTCCTTATCAGAAGCTTCCTCTTCTATGTCTTGAAGTTCATCCTCAGATTCTTGTGAGGCTTTTAGTGCTGCCGCTTTGGACTTTTGAGATGGAATTTTTGTTGCTTTTTGGAGGTTTTGACAGCTATGCTTTTTGACTTCTTTGGATGAAGTTCCTTCATAATTTCTTGCTCATGAACTTTTAGTGAGCCCAATGGTTCTTTAATCTTCAGGCTAGCTAGCTCTTTTGCCTCCCGAATGGATGTTACCTTAGGCCTCCAAACTTTTGGTAGGCTTCTCAGTAATTTCCTTACCTTGTCCTGATTGGAGTAAGTCTTTCCCAAAGACTTCATTCCATTCTCAATCGTGGTGAACCTGCTAAACATTTCATCTATTAATTCATCTTCATTCATTTTACACACTTCATATTGGTGAACCAGTATATTTATCTTTTGATCAGTTCCCTTGTGTGCAGTATGCAAAGTGTCCCATATTTCCTTATCTGTGTCCTTTCCCACAATTTTGTCATATTCAGACCTGCCAAGTATGTTAGAAAGTATTTAGCTTTAGAGTTTTGTAGTACCATTCATTTATCTTCAGTTGTCCATTGTGCCTTCGGCTTGGGTATAGTTGATCCATCATCATATGTTATCATGGGAACATATGGACCGTTCTCAACAATGTCCCATATGTCAGTATCTTGTGGTTCTAGGAACATCTTCATTTGATATTTCCAGTAGTAGTAATGTTCTTCATTAAAGCCAGGTCGCCTGTTTGATGAAGCTCCTTCAGGAAGGAACGTAACTGTGTGTATTTTATTCATCACTTCTTCCAGGACCTTTTCTCCTACAATATAAAGTGTGCTCAACCCTTAGAGGTAGAGCTATGATGCCAATTGAAGTGATTTGGCGTCACAGAGAAATGGGTTGAACTGTGACTTGTTAAAATTTAACTTCCTGAAAATGACTAACTTCATCTCAAGAGACTCCTTGGAGTAATGAAGGTTAATAAAACAGATATATATGAATTTTCTATTGAATGAAAAAATGACACAATGAATGTTTACGAAGTTTATGAGATGCTTGAAAAAGAGGTTCAGGTGTTTGATTTAAGTAAGATTTCTTTATGAGAAACCTGAGATTAAGTGAACTTGTGTCAGAGTAAAGTTTTGATGAAATAAACTTTCTATAATGCGCAGTGCTGAAACTAAAAGAGATAAGAGATAGAAAATAACACATAAGAGTTATAGTGGTTCACCCAACTTAGGCTACTTCCACTCCTCACTTTCAGTGAGTATTTCCATTATATTCCTAAATAGTTACATAGCTTTTCAAGTCACTCCAAGACCAAAAGCTTTATAAGATAGTTTTCTTCTGCAGATCTATCAACTGTCTCATTTTAGAAACTTACACAAGTTTAAACCTTCTCACCAACACTCACCATCTTGGTAGTTTGGCAGAAGAAAGTTTGCAGGTTACAATAGAATGTTTGTGGGATTGAGAATAGCTTTGAATACAAGATTTTCACAAGGTAAAAATAAGCTACAATACACTCAGCAAAAATGGTATCCCAAAGAATGTTTGCGCTAAGACTGAGTGGAGATTAGAGGAAGTTGGTTGAGTGGCTTTGATATGCTTTCAGAGTTTCCAGTAAGCTCTCATGCCTTGAAATGGTGTTTCTGAAGACTATTTATAGCTTTCCTTCATTTATGACCGTTGTAGACAGTTTCCCTTAGCTCCTGGTAGTTAGGTATGCACTGTGTCAGAAAAGTGCACTGTTTTGCAGGCTTGCAGAGTCAATCTTCAATGGTCCGAACTAACTTCCTATTTCATGAACTTTCTTTTCTGACTTGAAGACGATCACAATAGTCTTCTTCCTAGTACTGAACTTTAACAAAGTTTCAGTGTGGTTTATTAAAGGTACATGAGTATGCTCTAGTGCGTCCAACTTTCTCTTCATGAGATTCTGACAAGAAAAACTATCTTTAACTTTATCTTGCTGCTTGGTGAACTTTCTTAAGTCAAGCTAGAGGATATTTTCCTTGTCAAATAGCTTTTGTTGTATTAACTTGAACTTTCTTTTGCTTGATATCTCACAAACTTGTCTTACACAATTATACCAAGTAGAGACATTAGTAGACAAGGTGATCAGAAAACATAAAGTAAGATCCAAAGGTTTGATCCTCACTCAAAACTTGAGATAGGGATTTTGCCTCAACACATGGCTCCGAGGAGGGTAGCCTATTTGTCATCGGGCAGGAGGCCCCTAGCTACCAAAGAGGTTTGTCTCTTGTCGGACTTCGTTCTTATATCAAGCGATGACGAGGAGATACCAAAGTTCACTCCCACGACACCGGAGTACAATCTCGTGACTGACGAGGAGTTAATGCGTACTGGATAATACAATCACTTGACTGATAGTTCAGAGAGACCTCCTGCAACTGTTTCCAAGGATTCTACAGCCTACTTTTGTCTGGGGGAGCACTCTAGTAGACCCCTAGAGATGTTTTATGACATTTACATCTTTTTATATTTGACTTTTGGATAATTGTGGTTGGATAATTTTTGTTTATCTATGCATTTGTTTATGCTTCTTTATATAGTTTTAACATCTTTTATGGAGATTTGAACTATGCTTCTTCATAACGAAAAAGCTTCTTCTCGAATGGGATAAGGCCATACCAAATATATGGAGATCGTGTGTCATTATGTGTCATAGGTTCAATTTTTATATAAAAAGCTAGTTAAATTTTTCAATTACATTAGCAAAGTGTGTGTGTATATTATTTCATAACGTAGTTATGAATCGTCGTTGGATGCAAAATAGTTACATGAGTGGTGAGTGCGCAAATGGAGTGGAAGAGTTTCTAAAATTTTCTCAAAGAAATTTTCCTGCTAGTAATGGAACATTTTCCTCTCATTGTGTTAATTATGTGAATCAAAAACCATTAAAAGTTGACGAAATGCAGGATCATCTTCTTGTTGATCGGATTTGTAGTAGTTATACAACATGAACATGGCATGGTGAATTGTTAGATAGGCCAAGTATGTCCCATAGAGAGAAAGTTGATGTAGATATGGATGATCGACTAAATGACATGGTATGTGATATTGGGCATGAGTCCTTTAAGCGAGCACATGTGTACGATACTTTTTTATAGTGACAAGGAATAGCATTTATATCCGGGTGCACAGAACCAAAACAGTTGTCAGCGGTGTTAAGATTGTTAAATCTGAAGGCGATAAATGCGTGGATTGATAAAAGCTTCGCCGAATAGCTTGAGTCATTGAAATACATGCTTCCAGAAAGTAACACATTGTCGAACCATACATATGAGGCGAAGAAGATATTGTGTCTGATGGGTGTGAAGTATAAGAAAATACACGCATGCCCCAGTGATTGCATATTGTATCGAAAAGAGTTTGAAGAGGTGTATAAGTGCCCCATATGTGGGGTAACACGCTACAAATTGAAGGATGGTCATTCTAGTTGTGATGTGAGCATAAAGGGTCCACCTGCGAAGATGTTATGGTATTTTCCAATAGTTTCAAGGTTTAAGCGATTATTCACTAATGAAAATGACACAAAGAAAATTAGATGACATACATATAAGAGGAAATGTGACAGACAACTTTGTCATCCGACCGAGTCTTTACAATGGAAGACATTTGATTGTTTGTTTCAGAATTTTGGAAACGAGCGAAGAAACCTTAGGTTTGGACTTGCTACAGATGAAATGAATCCATTTGGTAACTTAAGTAGTATCCATAGCTTATGGCATGTTCTCCTGGTAATTTACAACCAATCTTCTTGGTTATGCATGAAGCACAAATACATTATGTTATTTATGATGATTTCAGACCCAAGATAGCCAACAAATGACATAGATGTTTATCGAAGGCCCTTGATTGAAGACTTAAGAATATTGTGGGAGGAAGGCATTGATATGTTTGACGGGTATTCCTGTGAATATTTCAAGCTAAGCCATGTTATTTTGCACTATCAATAACTTTCCAGCGTACAGAAACTTGCCTAAGTATAATGTTAAGGGGCATAAAGTGTGCCCTATTTGCGAAGAAGGCACATGCTATCATCAATTGCAACATGGAAGGAAGACTGTTTATCTTGGACATCAGAGATTTCTTAGACATAATCACCTGTATCATAGGTTGAAAAAAACTTTTAATGGATGTCAAGAGAATGAAATTGCTCCGAAAGCTTTAACTGGGGAAGAATTTTATCAACGGCTGAATTACATCGATGTTAAATTTGGAAAGAAGCAAAAGCACTCTATTGAGAAAAACATATGGAAGAAAAGGTTGGTGTTCTTTGATACTCCATACTGGTCCAGTCTTGATGTAAGACACTGTATTGATGTGATGCATCTGGAGAAAAATGTGTGATAGTGCAATCGGAATGCTTCTCAACATTCAGGGCAAGACAAAAGATGGTGTGAATGTCAGTCTAGATTTGGCTGCGATGTAGTGGTGTCACACCCACTGTGTGCACAAGGCGCTTGCTGAGCAACCCTATTTCGTCGGTTTTTCGCATAGAACTAATATGTAATCAATGGTTTAGAAATACTTAAGGTTTCAAATGGGATGGAATGATATGGATTAGTGGAAGTACCTTAGGAATTGATCCTAGCTATTTTTTAAGCATTAAATATGCAATGAAGATGTAGTTGATGGATGAGTTAGCGCTGAATTTTTTTTAATTAGAATTCTAATTAGAATTGATTAATTACACGTTTGAGCTTTAGAACCTGAATTCCAGAGTTGGCTTAGTTAGTAATAACTAGGAATGGTTAGGCTTGTTAAGTTGCTAAGTAACTTGGTGATTATGCCTTGATACAAAACATTGATTGGACTTGTCTCAAGTTGGGGGGAAACTTGTCACATTATGGGCAAGATGTACCCTGTGGTTGCTAATGGTTGCTTTAAGTGATCGATAAGTGGTTAATGAAGTTAATCATGAATCGTTGTTAGACACTTAAATCCTTGTTGAGTGCTCATGCATCATTTGGCGTCGATGTTATTGTTTGGGGATTAAGTAAATATTGAAATACGTAGTGTTATTGGCCATGATGGGCGTAGTCACGATCTTGGGGGTAGAAAGGTGACATATATCTTACATAAAGGCAGAGCAATGCTATGGCATCCCACAAATACACTAGATCACCTTGACGGACACCGTTCATTCTCATGTGTGGCGGGGGCCCTCCAACTCACCTACCCGAAGTTAGATGGATCCACATGCATGACAGAGTAGATGATAGCTCGAGTCTTGCATTAGCATTTGCTCTTGTAGGATCATGATATGCATATGACTATGTTCTGCTTGTAAATAATGTGGTAGAACTATATAATAGATTATTTGCACATCGTGTGTTGTTTATTCTCCCTACCGTGTGATCTTTTTACTATGAGTATGGTTCTTCACCCCTTCTTTGATTTATGTGGCTAAGGTGTATGGATTGATGGTGAGCTTCTAGGTGACTACATGATGTTGTTTAGCTTAGGATTTTGATATATTCAGTTATTTGACTATTGATTATTGGTTAGTGATTATTGATTATTTTTCCGATGTAATACTTACATGGTATAAGCTCTGGGGCATATGACATCAGAGATTTTGGGATTTATTTTCTATTGGTTTATTTATACTCGGATTTAATTATTTTTCGTGGTTTAAAGTTGAAATTGTTGAATGTGATATTCACGCCCATTAGTTTAAATTTTTATGAACTACTATTTTTACTATTATTTCACTTCTTTCAAGTACTTTCTTGACGTATGGTAGCTACCACATTCATTCTTTTCCCGTTAAGATGTAAAAAAAAAATCATGATATCTCATTAATTAAGGCATATCAATCAATTAAGCTGATATATGGACTTTTATCATTCAATCAAATTTGAAGTAAATCAAATTCAAACTGAAAATTTAATAAATAAAAGCATATCAATCAATTAATTCTCATATCTGGACCTTTGTCATTCAATCAAAATATTATCTAACTAATGTGACAAGATAAGAATCATTACATTTTTTTTTTTTTGCCTAAATGATCAATTTCAATTTTTTTTTTTTAGTTATTGTTGTTTTTATTATAGCAACCACTATTGTTATTTTCATTATAGCAGATTTGTTTATTATATTTTAAAATTGGAGTATACATATAAATACATATATTCTCTACTTCATAATGAAATATCTATAATACTTTTAAAAAAAATTAAATCTGCTAATAATTTTTTTGAAAAAAAAAAACTTCAAATTTATTCTTGTTATTTACAACCCATATAGATTTTTTTTTATCCTTAGTACAAATGGTCACAGGGTGAGGGGATGGGGATGGGAAAAGTGGAGCATTGCAGATTCGAACCCGCACTGTAACACCCCGTATCCGGAGTGCTACTAAGTGAACATTCTGATAAAAGTTGACATGTCTCCGAAAGGTGGAATACTCTGCTCGTAGGTTTTCAAGAAATGTGGTCCTATTTTTTTTTTAAAGGATCTTTAAAGAAGCACTCAGAGCATCACATCGACCTTTAGAAACATGGCGGGAAATAATTTAAGACACCACATAGACCACATTCATTTATTCTATCAAATCATATATAACAAATGTGTCATGAAACATAACAGAGATTTATTACAACACTGAAATAAATGACAAATATCCTATAGCTGGTCCATAAGCTATACTCTTCACTAGACTACTAGTAAATTTCACAAACATAACGCAAGTGAAAAGCTGGACGACTATCATCAGCTGCTCCTCTCTGCAGTTCCGAATCCTTCGCTTGCTTCACCATCTGGGTTACAATCATCAATTGAAAGAACCACTGGCAAGGGTCAACTTCTTAAAATAAAAGAGGCAGATACACATATTCGACAACACACTCGGCAATAAAACATGTAATAGCACAACATATTACGGAAAAATAATAAATCATGACAATAGGCAAATAACAGTGTATACAATTCACAAGCGCGACTCAAGACCCAAATCAAGACTCATTCTCTCAACACTTTCGCCACATACCGGAAGTAACGCGGATCCATCCACTGAATACCAGCCGTAGCCTTGGGCTCTCCCCTCACCCTAGGACATTCAGCTCAGGTTCCATTAGCATTACGACGCCTAGCTATTCCCTGTCGAACACCAACCGTAGCCTTTTAGGGGATTCTAGCACCCTAGGTGAATCGACGCAAGCTCAAAAACGTCCCGGCAAAACTAACGTCTAGCCATTCCCTACCGAACACCAGCCGTAGCCTTTTAGGGGATTCTAGCACCCTAGGTGAATCGACTCAAGCTCAAAAACATCTCAACGACTCAACGACTCGACCAACTCTCGCACTCCGATGGACAATTCGCATAATTATAACAATATAATTCAGTTCAATAGCATAAGCAACATAGCAATATAACTCAATTCATCAATGATAAACAACATAAGCATCTCATCTCAAATAATCACACTTAGCAAAGAATAAATCAATCAATATGGAATCCATCCCTCTGCAATTCGATGGAATTGACAGAGAGGAACAAACAAGTGTGGGGGTCAGACAATCGCCAACCACTTGCAGACAAGCCCACTAAATAATCAGCATATATAACAAAAATCAAGCGAAGGGGTACAAGACCCTCACTTCGAACCCTTAGGTTCTCAGACTTCTTCGCATGAACACTTGAAATTAAATTCGTATCTAAAAATTGCCCTTACACAAGGACATATACAATAAAAGCCTACGATGTCTAGAAGTGCCCTAACGCATAAATACATAACTAATAACTCTAGAATGTGAAGCGCCCTTACCACGGTCGTTAAGTCTCGAGTCAACACACGTCTCGGTCTCACGCAGCACGAACTCGGGTATCACAAGTCCTAACACCACAACAAAACTTAGCACAATCCTAAGCCACTCAAAATAACCCCTTAGGCTTAGACTTAGTTCTACTTCCTAGGTTCTCAAAACCCAAAACCTCTTAGATAACCAAAACACTTACACTTGGAAACATAATTTAAAATACTAATCTTTACTAATTTACACACTCATGGAACATATTTTACTAACTAATTTAAAGAGTAAATTTCCAAAACTAGCACCATTTCTTGAAAAAGACTAAAAGATAGCACATCATTATTATTATTATTATTTTTGAAAGTTTAAGACATGAAACAACATCATTTTTCAATTCTTTTTCAAACACTAACATCAAGGCTCCACTTGGTACATTGGGTCTCAAGGAACCCAATTCCCCTAATTGTGCTTCATAGCCTTAAAATCTCAAAACACACTCAAATTCAATCAAACATTTTCCTAAATTTTCCAAAGCCTACAAACATATCCATATATCCATTATAATCAAATTTCCAAAACAATTTCCCTTCCCTAACTCCTCTTGGCCACTCAGCCACCACCTCCCTTCTTCCAAAAAAAATTGCAAATCTTCAAATTAAATTTAACAAACCATTTCCTATGCCCATTCTTCACAAACAATAACTAATTTACACAAAACCAAAGCCTAATCACTACAAGACTTAATTTAACCCTCTTTCAAGAATATGTTTTCATCAAAAATTTACTCAATCATAGTTCCAACTCAAAACTATCAACTAAAACAACAACAACAACAACAACAACATCATTCAATCAATTTATTCCCTTCACAAAAAAACAATTTCCTTACCAAAACAAACATTAATCAAGTCTAAGAACAATCTACCACTTCACTAAAAATCAAGAGTTTCATCAAAATCTTTTAGAACCTTGTTTTTAATCAAAACTAACAACTACAACTACAACAACTATCACTAATAATCAATGACCCACAATCAATTTGGTGATTATCATGAGGATCACATAACCCCTTCCCTTGGACCATAGGTCTAGGGTTTGCAAAATTTGGGGAAACAAGAGTTCATCTTCCCCATGATCACCATTAAGCAATACATAAAGCAATAAAACAAGAATTAAGCAAGCAAATCAATTCCTACTCCCTAAAAACATGGAGCTCACGATTTTGAGGCTTCGGAAAGGAAAGGAGGGAAGCTTGATCTTGAACTTACTTACTAGGCTAAGGAGAGGATAATTAGTGGAAGAGATTAGAAGAAAATGGTGATAGGGAAAAGTAGAAATAACTCACGCTAAAGAGAGAAGGAAAGGGGCCATGGAGCTTGGCTTGGTTCTTTGCCTTTCTCCACACTAGAGCAAGGTGAAATGAAAGGAGTTAAAATGAGAAAACAGGGGTGCCTCGGCCAGCTGCACAAGAAGGGAAAGAAGTGGAATTTTGGGTCGATATGGAGTGGGTTTTAGTGAAAAATGGTCTAGCATGGTCTAATAAAAGGAGGGGTCACGCTGGGAGGAACAAAATTGAGAAGAAAGTGGAATTTGGGTAGGAATTGGGTGCTCTAAAATAAATGCTAGTGCGTCATAAGTCATGATTTTAAAGGTTGTGATTAAAAGAAGGAAGGTGTATGAGATCATAAGATTAAGAACTAACTAATTAATCACTAAAAGTTAGACACCTTGATCTTAAAGCAAGATTCTAATCTATTTACCCAGTCTAAACATTTAATCTCTCTTCTTATGATTACCCACTAATCCTAGAGTCTAGAGTGTACTAACAAAAACACGGCGTCGAATAATCGCGTTACCGATTAATTCTTCCGCCGATTATTTCGCGAAAATTAATTTACCGAGGAATTAATTCACCGCGAAATAAAATATTATCATAAATAATAAAAACAATTAAATACACTCAAACACCATCAAAATAAGTTACATTTCGATTTTCATCGAAATCGGAATTCATTTTAAATTTTAATGCGGGTAAAATTTACCCGGCGATTCAAAACGCGACGAAACTTCGTTAGAGTTTTCCGACGATTTTCGAACCATGAATTAATATTAAATATTAATTCCTAAATTTAATTTCATCTTGATTTAATTCAATCAATTTCTTAGTCAACAAAAATACGCGTTACCGCGTAACGTAAAAAAATTATAATAAGTATAATTGATGAATTCTCTTTAAAAGCAGCATACGTCTACGCTGTCAATTAATTCGAATTGACATCATGAATAATAATTATTTATAATAAATAAATTATTCAAAATAACTCAAAATAATTTCTCATACTCTCAGTAAACCATTGAGGTGATCAATCTCTATGACTTATTTTTCGAGTATTCAGGATTTTATCGCTAAAATTACTTTTCTTAAAAATTGGGATGTTACATTACCACCCCCTTAAAATAGTTTCGTCCTCAAAACTACACGGATAGTAAAATACGAAAAATTACTTTAACCAAATCCATAAAATCATTTACACACATAAGCATTCGCATTACTTATTATTATACATAGTAATATAATATTTATAGCTACATAGTATAGCATGCAATAATAACAATCACAAGGCATACATGTATCGCACACGGTAAAGTAAACGTAGTTAGTGGACGAAGAATTCCTTACGACTGACTGCTGCTTCATTCTCGATCACGACATCTGTTCATTCACGATTCACGATCACGCTCACGAACACGAACACAGATACGAACACGAGCTCGACCATAGTTACGTGTCATTACTACGAAAATTATACTAACCTATTCACGTGCAATCATGGTTACACATAGCAAGAATATAAAAGACCACTTAGCTTCCAAAAAGATTAAAATCCCTTCCTTAAATCACATGTTTTTCCTAAGAAAATTTCTCCACCTCTGGAAAATCACTAAAACGAAGGTTGATGGAACAAAATTTTACTTAAGACTCAACCATTCTCATGGACAACAAAGTTTCTTTGAGATTAGGTCCTCATCGTCTCAAAATCATCACTCAAATTTCCATTAAGGACTAAGGTACTCTCAATTTTAAATCAACAACTCATTCTCTCTAATATCCTTTTAGATCAACGTTCTAAAAAGTATACATCTTTATCAATGAAATTAATAACTATTAAGTGGTAAAATTGAAAATTCTATTTAGTAGTACTTTATAGTTGAAAGATGCTAAAACAAGATTGAAATAACACCTCTAGACACATTACAACTTACTCAAAATTTTTAGAAACAAACTTTTAACCTAAACAATAGGAAATTATTCTCTTTCAAAAACTTAGTACGAGTATTAAGCTTCTAAAACAACAATTTATCAAGAACTAACATATTAACCGAGTAAAACTTAGATCAACAATTAAAATTAATATTCACTCTCACGGGTTTGATGAACTTCAACGACACAAATAAAGGTTTTGCACACAATTTCCAAATCCTTTCTAGCAACAAAATTCATACTAAAATTAGAACGTTTCAAAACTAAACATTTTCCAAGGCTCCACCTTGTTCAAGAACCACAAGAATTTCTTTAAACAGCGGGTGTTTCATGGCCTTAAAATACCAGGTCAAATTAACAAAAATTATGCTGAAGCCATTTTCCTACAATTTAAATAAATCAACCCAAAATTTCAAATCCCTACGGTTATCTTTCTATCATCACTCAGTCCAAGTACAAGGATTACAAAACCAGCTCTTTTCTAAATCGAACACAAGATAACAATACTAAAGATTTTTCTTGATGAAACATAAAACAACAACCAATTCCACATAGCGTTTTAACAAAGGATTGATAATAAAACATTTCTTTACCATTCCTATATTACGACTAGCACAAAACTTCCAAGAATTTAGTTAGAAAAATTTGAAATTAAACCTCACACATAGTATATGTGGTCACGGGTTCATCTTTCGATAATGCACACCAAAACTTCCTTTTTTTTCTCTCTTTTTTTTTCCAAAAGAAAATAAGATCAGGTACATTTCCCAACAAAACAAGATAAAAATAAGGTAGACGACATTCCTGAACCCGAGATTGACTAGAGATTTTGGAAATTATCTTTTACTGTAAAAGGAGACAAAACCTTCCTAAACTTTTACCACGAAATTATAATTTAGCAAAATTGTCTAAAACTAAGAATCATTCTTGACAAGATCATTAACAAACAATATAGGAATTAAAAACAAAAATTAAAATACTTACCTAGAGCTCCTCCAAGAACTCGCGGTGCTAAGACATTAACAGAAGCAGAACATCAACACCCTCAGTATTATCAACATTAACAACTCTCACATCAACAAGTAACAGGAAACGAAGAGGGGATCTTCCTCCCAAATCATCCTAAGGTTCTCGGTTTTCTAAGAGGGAAGTAGAAGGAAATGTAACTCTCTAAGTCTCTCAAGATCCCTCACACTACCCACCACCACACGGTTTTGTATATTTATGAGGAGGGTTGAAGAAAATAGGCTTCTGGAGCATGAGTGGCTTGCGACGCACCCAAAGGGAAGGATAAAGGGAATCAATTTTCTTTCCACTCAATCACTCCCCACTAGACCAATTATTCCCCCACTATTTTTCTTTTCGTTCGTGGCCGACAGGGCAACAAGAGGATCACCCAAAACCTCCTCTTTTTTTTTAAAAAAAACAGAAGTGGCCGGTCTCAGCCCCAGAGGAAAGAAGGAAAAGGCTCATAACAAGGTTGGTCTAAGTCCACATCACCCACTAACACTAAGGCTAAAAGGAATATGTTCTGCTCCACCTATTGTGGACGAGTAACCGGTCACGTAAGGAAGAGAAGTGGAAAATGAGTCATCCCACTATGCTTGGCTCATCTTATAGGATAATCTCCCATGACTCAAAAGAATAAGGATAGGGTTTGGTAAAAATGTTTGGTACTACCCATTACTAGATGGACAAGTCGTCACGCACTACGTTACTACCGGCAATTCCCACCATCCATCTAGATTCCATTTAACTAGGTCAAATGGATCTCACCCGAATTAAATTGTCATAAGGCATTTAATTAAGGCTTGCTAGGAAGAAAATAATCGCGTTTAATATTTTCATTGGAAAATAAGAATACGCTTACACAAATAACAATCACACAGTCAATCACACATATTCACAGCAGTGCAAGAATAGGCTATTACGGGAACACAAATGTTAGTGGCAAACATGTCACACTCACAAATTCACAAAATACTTTTGATTTTCAAATAAAATACATATCAAAATACTTCAAACACCAATCATTTACGTGATCTATATCTAGGATCACTAATATTTCAAAGATCACACTGAGCAATAATATTAATAATGATCATAAATATATTAGCAATGTCTCCTGCACAATCCCAGAATCTCATTTCTTATTTCCCGAAGGACTTAAGGGAGTCGTGGTGACGGAGGTCAACAAATCTCATGGTCTCTGCAACTTACTCTTCTCACTGTTGTCCCAGCAGTTCACATTGATTCTTCGTAGTAGTCCGTTGAGCAACAACTGTCATCCCTACCACTTCTTGGGCTACCTGAATCTTCTGATCCATCTCTTGAACTCTCAACTTTAACAAAAAGATCGTTCGTCTCTGAGATACTGGATTCCCACAAGGTCTTACAACCTAGTCAGAACCCCACAACAATTTTGTGTCTCAGCACATATTGTTTTCAATTAAGAAACAATTTCAAACAATTACAAGTAGAGTTACTCTACTTGAGGAACAAGCATACAAGCATGGTTTGACTCATAACAAGACAAGGTTTGACCTCTAACAATTGTTCTTTATAAACCCCGACACTTGACCAGCTATAAATTCCCGACTCACAGTCCGGTAGAACCGAACTGCTCTGATACTACTATTGTAACACCCCGTATCCGGAGTGCTACTAAGTGAACATTCTGATAAAAGTTGACATGTCTCCGAAAGGTGGAATACTCTGCTCGTAGATTTTCAAGAAATGTGGTCCTATTTTTTTTTTAAAGGTTCTTTAAAGAAGCACTCAGAGCATCACAGCGACCTTTAGAAACATGGCGGGAAATAATTTAAGACACCACATAGACCACATTCATTTATTCTGTCAAATCATATATAACAAATGTGTCATGAAACATAACAGAGATTTATTACAACACTGAAATAAATGACAAATATCCTATAGCTGGTCCATAAGCTATACTCTTCACTAGACTACTAGTAAATTTCACAAACATAACGCAAGTGAAAAGCTGGACAACTATCATCAGCTGCTCCTCTTTGCAGTTCCGAATCCTTCGCTTGCTTCACCATCTGGGTTACAATCATCAATTGAAAGAACCACTGGCAAGGGTCAACTTCTTAAAATAAAAGAGGCAGATACACATATTCGACAACACACTCGGCAATAAAACATGTAATAGCACAACACATTACGGAAAAATAATAAATCATGACAATAGGCAAATAACAGTGTATACAATTCACAAGCGCGACTCAAGACCCAAATCAAGACTCATTCTCTCAACATTTTCGCCATATACCGGAAGTAATGCGGATCCATCCACTGAATACCAGCCGTAGCCTTGGGCTCTCCCCTCACCCTAGGACATTCAGCTTAAGTTCCATTAGCATTACGACGCCTAGCTATTCCCTGTCGAACACCAGCCGTAGCCTTTTAGGGGATTCTAGCACCCTAGGTGAATCGACGCAAGCTCAAAAACGTCCCGGCAAAACTAACGTCTAGCCATTCCCTACCGAACACCAGCCGTAGCCTTTTAGGGGATTCTAGCACCCTAGGTGAATCGACTCAAGCTCAAAAACATCTCAACGACTCAACGACTCGACCAACTCTCGCACTCCGATGGACAATTCACTTAATTATAACAATATAATTCAGTTTAACAGCATAAGCAACATAGCAATATAACTCAATTCATCAATGATAAACAACATAAGCATCTCATCTCAAATAATCACACTTAGCAGCAACAGTCGTCAATCAATATGGAATCCATCCCTCTGCAATTCGATGGAATTGACAGAGAGGAACAAACAAGTGTGGGGGGTTGGGGACAACTGCCAACCACTTGCAGACAAGCCCACTAAATAATCAGCATATATAACAAAAATAAAGCGAAGGGGTACAAGACCCTCACTTCGAACCCTTAGGTTCTCAGACTTCTTCGCATGAACACTTGAAATTAAATTCGTATCTAAAAATTGCCCTTACACAAGGACATATACAATAAAAGCCTACGATGTCTAGAAGTGCCCTAACGCATAAATACATAACTAATAACTCTAGAATGTGAAGCGCCCTTACCACGGTCGTTAAGTCTCGAGTCAACACACGTCTCGGTCTCACGCAGCACGAACTCGGGTATCACAAGTCCTAACACCACAACAAAACTTAGCACAATCCTAAGCCACTCAAAATAACCCCTTAGGCTTAGACTTAGTTCTACTTCCTAGGTTCTCAAAACCCAAAACCTCTTAGATAACCAAAACACTTACACTTGGAAACATAATTTAAAATACTAATCTTTACTAATTTACACACTCATGGAACATATTTTACTAACTAATTTAAAGAGTAAATATCAAAAACTAGCACCATTTCTTGAAAAAGACTAAAAGATAGCACATCATTATTATTATTATTATTTTTGAAAGTTTAAGACATGAAACAACATCATTTTTCAATTCTTTTTCAAACACTAACATCAAGGCTCCACTTGGTACATTGGGTCTCAAGGAACCCAATTCCCCTAATTGTGCTTCATAGCCTTAAAATCTCAAAACACACTCAAATTCAATCAAACATTTTCCTAAATTTTCCAAAGCCTACAAACATATCCATATATCCATTATAATCAAATTTCCAAAACAATTTCCCTTCCCTAACTCCTCTAGGCCACTCGGCCACCACATCCCTTCTTCCAAAAAAAATTGCAAATCTTCAAATTAAATTTAACAAACCATTTCCTATGCCCATTCTTCACAAACAATAACTAATTTACACAAAACCAAAGCCTAATCACTACAAGACTTAATTTAACCCTCTTTCAAGAATATGTTTTCATCAAAAATTTACTCAATCATAGTTCCAACTCAAAACTATCAACTAAAACAACAACAACAACAACAACATCATTCAATCAATTTATTCCCTTCACAAAAAAACAATTTGCTTACCAAAACAAACATTAATCAAGTCTAAGAACAATCTACCACTTCACTAAAAATCAAGAGTTTCATCAAAATCTTTTAGAACCTTGTTTTTAATCAAAACTAACAACTACAACTACAACAACTATCACTAATAATCAATGACCCACAATCAATTTGGTGATTATCATGAGGATCACATAACCCCTTCCCTTGGACCATAGGTCTAGGGTTTGCAAAATTTGGGGAAACAAGAGTTCATCTTCCCCATGATCACCATTAAGCAATACATAAAGCAATAAAACAAGAATTAAGCAAGCAAATCAATTCCTACTCCCTAAAAACATGGAGCTCACGATTTTGAGGCTTCGGAAAGGAAAGGAGGGAAGCTTGATCTTGAACTTACTTACTAGGCTAAGGAGATGATAATTAGTGGAAGAGATTAGAAGAAAATGGTGATAGGGAAAAGTAGAAAGAACTCACGCTAAAGAGAGAAGGAAAGGGGCCATGGAGCTTGGCTTGGTTCTTTGCCTTTCTCCACACTAGAGCAAGGTGAAATGAAAGGAGTTAAAATGAGAAAACAGGGGTGCCTCGGCCAGCTGCACAAGAAGGGAAAGAAGTGGAATTTTGGGTCGATATGGAGTGGGTTTTAGTGAAAAATGGTCTAGCATGGTCTAATAAAAGGAGGGGTCACGCTGGGAGGAACAAAATTGAGAAGGAAGTGGAATTTGGGTAGGAATTGGGTGCTCTAAAATAAATGCTAGTGCGTCATAAGTCATGATTTTAAAGGTTGTGATTAAAAGAAGGAAGGTGTATGAGATCATAAGATTAAGAACTAACTAATTAATCACTAAAAGTTAGACACCTTGATCTTAAAGCAAGATTCTAATCTATTTACCCAGTCTAAACATTTAATCTCTCTTCTCATGATTACCCACTAATCCTAGAGTCTAGAGTGTACTAACAAAAACACGGCGTCGAATAATCGCGTTACCGATTAATTCTTCCGCCGATTATTTCGCGAAAATTAATTTACCGAGGAATTAATTCACCGCGAAATAAAATATTATCATAAATAATAAAAACAATTAAATACACGCAAACACCATCAAAATAAGTTACATTTCGATTTTCATCGAAATCGGAATTCATTTTAAATTTTAATGCGGGTAAAATTTACCCGGCGATTCAAAACGCGACGAAACTTCGTTAGAGTTTTCCGACGATTTTCGAACCATGAATTAATATTAAATATTAATTCCTAAATTTAATTTCATCTTGATTTAATTCAATCAATTTCTTAGTCAACAAAAATACGCGTTACCGCGTAACGTAAAAAAATTATAATAAGTATAATTGGTGAATTCTCTTTAAAAGCAGCATACGTCTACGCTGTCAATTAATTCGAATTGACATCATGAATAATAATTATTTATAATAAATAAATTATTCAAAATAACTCAAAATAATTTCCCGTACTCTCAGTAAACCATTGAGGTGATCAATCTCTATGACTTATTTTTCGAGTATTCAGGATTTTTTCACTAAAATTACTTTTCTTAAAAATTGGGATGTTACACGCACTCTCAATGCCCCGCAGCACTTTACAACCCATATAGATAACCGTGCATGCACTGGTAAATACACTAGTGCATTTGTGTGTGTATATATATACAGGGTCGCCCATGAGATTTTCAGTTCTCTGTACAACCTCAAGTGAAATAAAATATTGCATAATAAAGTTAAATATTACAACCACAAGTAAGGGGATGGGGAGGGGGAAAGTGGGGCATTACAGGTTCGAACCCGTGCTCCCAATGCCCCACAGAACTTTACAACCCATATAGATAACCGTGCATGCACTGGTAAATACACTAGTGTGTTTGTGTATGTGTGTGTATATATATATATAGGGTCGCCCATGAGATTTTCGGTTCTCTGTACAACCTCAAGTGAAATAAAATATTGCAGAAAAAAGTTAAATATTACATCAATACATGAAGTACACTGCACACACAAAAAATAAGTTAGAATTTAATAATATAATATATAAAAATATATTACTCAAATACACATAAAAACAAAAACAAAAAGAAAGAGGATAAAGAAGCACCGAAATTTTACAAAAAAAAAATGTGAAACATTTACTTTATCAATAGTAGGAAGCCACACAAAAAAGGGGAAGATTAAATGAATTTTTATTGTTTGGTCAATTTGATGTATCAGTATGATAGTATCTCATGCAAGGAAATTTCTAACCAAGGTGAAAAGGAATTTGGGAGCCCAATAGACAAGAGATTCAGAATTCAGAGAGTGCAAGTTTAAACTTTCAGAAAGGAAAAAAAAAGTGAATTGTTGTCACTTGTATAAGTAGAAGGCTCAACTCTAATGGAGGAGTCTTTTATTTCCAAAGACATGTGCAAAAAATTAGGCCCATTATAATTCTAATTTTGGTCCAAGCTTGTAATGAGTAATCAATATTTTTACTGTTATCAAATCGGAGTGGGACAAGAAGTGAATCGACGCATCTGACTGGGTCTGATTTCTTTTATAGAATGTGACTGAGTCAGTTAATTATATAATTTTTTATTTTAATATATATATATATATATATATATATATATATATAGTCAGAATTCGTTGACATCAAGTGTCAAACTTAGCATACTTACACCTTCAATAACTCTTTGTATAAGGGAAATTTAATCAATCAAACTGTTGAATTGAAAGTTCTCATTAAGTAGATCAAGTATATAAAATTTTACTGATTTTGAAAACAGTTTGATATTCCATCGCATCAAGTCTAAAAAATGGGGTCCTGTGCAGTCGCACATTTCACATACCCTCATGCCCACATATATATATATATATATGCATTAATGGAAAGTAGAATAAAATTGTATCATATCATATGATAATTAATAAATAATTAAAAAAGAGGGGGGAGTACAAGGAAATTATAACGTGTAAACTATTCATGATAGATTAATTGGAAAAAGATTTTAATAAATAAAGAATAATAGGAATTAACTAACGGATTGAAATTTGATTTGCAATAACAACGATTAACGGTAATAGGATTGAAAATTTAATTCGAGATTCATGTATTCAATGAATATTTATGAAATTCAGTCGTAACCACCACTGATTGAAAAATAATTTGAAGATTATTGATTGAAAAAAGAAATCCAAAAAAATGTGAATTGGAGAGGGAAGATTAGATTTGATTAGATTTGGGAAATCAAATCGGAAACTAGTTGTTTAGGAAGGCCCATTTGTTTAGAAATACTAATAGTTTAGGAAAGCCCTTAGTTTATTGGCCTTTGTTATTGGCACCTCCCCTATTAATTTTCTCACCTCTCCTCCCCAATTAACTGATGATATTACCCCTAATGAATTTGGTACGACACGTCACTTTGTTGACGAATTTGAATGTCAACAAAGTGACGCCCGTGTATTTTCCAACAGCAGACACCACTACATGCGTCAACATATTGACGTCGTGACGCAGCAAGAAGTGAACGTCCGTTTGCGTCACTTAGTTGACGCGTGTGTGTGAAATATGAAAAAGCCTATTTCAGTCACAAACACAGACATGGGTAATATGACGCGTGTGTGTGATTACTATAGACTCCATATTTCAGTCACAAACAGACATCATTAAAAGCGAGATATAAAAAACGACATAAGTAATATACGTCAAACTGTCAAAAAGACATAAGTTGTCTTAAGTACAAAACGACATAAATAAATAAGTTATCTTAAATACAAAAAGAGGAAAAGCCTAAAAATAAATTACTACGTCTGTGTCGATGTAGAGGTCGAGCCTCTGCTTCTCTTCCACTGATATGTGCACATAGTGGGGGGACGAGGAAGGGATAATCTAGCCAGCTCCTGCATTAGGTACCAACCAGGTGTATCGGGCTGCACCACCAAATGCTTCTGCATCATCGCGTCCGTGATCCAACGGACCCTCTCCCATCTCGCATCCTGCATACAATAAAAACAAATAAATTTACTGAATAAAATTATAATTCTAGCAAAGGAAACGAACAGACACTTCATACAAACTTACATCAGCAGCATCTGGTGCTGGATCTCGTACTGGACCAACTGGTACATTTGCTGGGTAGATGTATGGGTGGGAGATCCTGCGAAACCACACCATATACCCAGCCTCCACTGCTGACAGGTGAGGCACCACCCGATGACCAAGCTGGACCAGGTGCTGATCAAATGCAAACCACATACAGTCCAACGCCTCTGGGCTGATAGGCTGTCGCGTATATCATGCGGATCCCCCGGGATATGCTGTACGTGTCCAAACTGCCACAAGACCCGGTCTGGTAGGTATGAGAGCATCGTAGGACTAAACCGAATGACTCCCCGATACAATATAACCGGTTTCCAGCCTCTTGCAACTCTGTGCTCCGCGTAAGGCTCCCATGTAACGTCGGCATCTATGAGCCTGTCCAACGCGTGACGGTATGGCTCCACCTTTTCAGCACCCCTAGTCAATTTCCACCGGCTAGCTCGGGACGCCTGCTCGACGTAAATAGGATCTAACTCTCGAGATCCGAATGCGGCACCCTGGAAGTGCTCGTATATCTATGCCTGTACGAAAAATATTAACTCATGTAAGATTGAATTAAATATTAAATTTTATATTTTAAAAATCTGTAAAACATAAAAATTCGTACCTGTAACAGCGTCGCATAACCTGCCAGCTGCCTCGTCAGCGCCCTGCTAGCCTCCCGGAGTTGGTCATACATAAATACAAGGACCATGGCACCCCATGCATAGTTGCCGATTGAACTGAGGTCCTTGAACATGTCCAGGTAGGCCACCCGCGTCCGGGACTGGCTCTTGTTGGCAAAAATGGTGCTGCCAACTAGGTGTAGCAGGAAAGCCCTCCCCGCCCTGTCCCACTGCTGATCCCTACAGCACCTCGGGTACACCTCATCTCGAAGCCACATGAGGCTGCACAACGGTCTCTTATCTATCTACTGCTGTGCCTCAGGCATGGGCACGCCCATCAAGGTGTGCAACCACTGCACCGCTTTCGCCTTGTCCAAGTCTGGCATGGTGAAAAACGTCCCCCTCACTGGAATATGTAGAAGCTGGGAGACATCATCCAATGTGATCGTCATCTCCCCAACTGGCAAGTGGAAGCTACAGGCGTCCGGCTGCCATTTCTCTGTAAATGCACTGAGCAGCCCTTTGTCTACAGTGCTGTAGCTAATGCCACAAAGGTCTCCTAGCTTAGAATCCTCCACAAGTTGCTTAATCTCCCGCACAACAACTACTTTTACCATAGTTTTACTGTGGTTTATGATCTTCAACTCGCCGCAATCATGCTAGAATCAATCCCAAAAAGTGTCAATTGCATTCAAATGTCAAATGAAATCAACAAAATAATAAATTCAACTGTTACTTACCGCGCCAGTCCACAATGTTGTGGAGACGCGATCGACATACGAGAGAAGGACAGATGTGTCCTCTGGGCATCCTGGGAACGAATCAGGAACAACATCGTCAGCCTCCTGCTGACTAGAGGCAGCCTCGGTCACCTACTCTGTCGGGGCGGCCTCAGACACAGGCACATGAAGGGCGACCTCGAGCCGCAGGCACATCGGCGGGGGTCGGCTGAGGCCGCAGGCACATCGGCGGCGAGGCGACCTCGGGCACATCAGCGGCGGCGACCTCATGCTGCGTCAGCGGACGACACATCTTACGCGGGTTCTGGGTCTGGCGCTTCTTGCGCTCCGATGCAGTCGGTGGTCTTCGGCGAGTACCATCCGCTCCGATGTTAGTCTTCACCATATCTGTATAAAAGTCATCAGACGCAAGCAATAAATCAGTCTCAAGGAGCAAAAGATGCAGCAGCAACAATTTCAGGTTTTGAACATTGCGTCAAAACGACAACAAGTTGACGCACAAGCGCGTCAACAAGTTGACGCATGTGCTAAATTGAAATCTGGAATTTTTACTTCATGCGTCAACTTGTTGAGGGAAGAAGAAGAGGGAGGTGGGGAAGTGAGGGAGGGAAGAGGGAGGTGAGGAAGATTAAAGATAAGTGAGGGGTATTTTTTTTTCTTTTCATGGGGGAGGGGAAGTGGAGAAATTAAATAGGGGAGGTGCCAATAACAAATCCCCTACAAGAAATACATACAAAAAATATAGTCCATGTTTGGCCCAATTGGGCTTTAATTTCACTAACGCAACACTTCTAACAATAAAGTGCAAGGTACATAAAATTACAAAAAATATGAATACAAAGACCCCTGCTAAACACGGGTCTGCTTCTGGTACTAGACATCAAGAGTTTGCCAATTTCTGGGATCACTGATAGTCTTGATAATAAAACTACTAACGAAGTGAAAGATTGATAAATAGTTATATTTGAAGTCTTCTATGTTTCAAGATCGGATGTCCCCACTGCCACATAATGTAGGAGCCACCTGCTAGAGCAACAATACATTACTGTAGTTCACCAAATTGAGAAAAATGTTCGTCAATATTAGAGCCATAATACGCTCCAATAAGAAGAAATGCATCTCAATAAGTACTTACTGTCTCATTTTGAGTCATCTGCCGCACTGTCAAGCAGAAAAGGCACATAAATGGCAACCCCCCAAACAAAAACACCAATAAAAAGTACACTTTTGATCAGAATTGGAGTCAGTCACCTTATTAAAGAATAACACTGGAGTTGAAGATATGCAATGTTGACTACTTGAGACTGCTGGAAATCTTAGGATGAGGTTTTATTTTCTCACCTTCCACAAATGCAAAGAGTGAAGTTATAAATTTTTCCAAAAAGGAGAAGCAAATTGACAACATTATACAATGTGAAGGCCAATAAAGAAAGGGGAACTGAACCGTGATATGCTTTTTGATTCATATCAAGTAACACAGTTTTATGCTAAAACTAAAATAAAATAAATAATAAATAAAATTCATTCTCATGCTTTTTGATTCTTATTTTCTACACTCTCTGTCTCATTTTAGTTGTCCTATTTTACAATGTTTCATTGTCTTAAATTACTTGTCTCTTTAAAATATAAAAAAGTATTAATTACTTCTTTTCCAACAATACTCCTTCTAATTCAACCAATTATATTAATAATTTTTTTCTACTCCACTACTCCGATTAATAAGGGGCATTTAATCAACGAGTGCCATTCTATTATGGAAATTTATTTACTCAATCATTTTATTAAGAGATGTGCATAAACTAATATGACAAGTAAAATAAGATAGATGGAGTAACAATTTTTTTTTTTTTACATATTTCGGGCAGGGCACTCTGCCATTTTGTCTGTTTTAGGCTGGCTGACCCGCAATTTTGACCCCTTTTTAGCCCGAATTTTGGTTTTTATATTTATTTTTTGTTTTTTTATTTTTTAACGAGCTGGTCCGCCAACCAGCCAGCTCGTGACTGGACGGGTTGGGTTCAACATCTCAACCCACCACCCTTAGCGGACCGGTTGTGCCAGCCCATTTTTTAGTGAGCTCACGGCGGGTTGGGTCGGGCTGGGCCGAGTTAGCCCGTTTTGCCATCCCTAGCTTTCACAGCAGGTATAGAGGCATCCCATGAGGGGTGTACAGTATCCAACCTAACCCAACCCGATGACACGTCCCGTCCTTGTTCTATTTGACTTGTAGAACATCGGATTTGTTAGGGTTTAGGGATGGGTCCGGGCTTAAAATATTGGCTCGATCAAAATTTAAGGACGGGTTAGAGTCAAGTATAACCCGTCCCAACCGGTCCATTACCTGTGATTTTTAGTTCTATAGCATTTGTAATGAGACTTTTGTCAACAAAATATTGAATTGGAGTCCATGTTAATTTAGTTAGAAAATTTGTAGCAAAGTACTATTGTAAGAGCCATGCTTAGGTTTGAATACATAGTAAAATACTAAAAATATTCAATTTTTCACTTTTAATTTTTAGCCATAATTGAATGATCACCTTTTAATTTTAATTTAATTGTCTTTTGGGCCAATTCGATCACGTTCTTAATAGACCCGGTCTTAACTTGTCTCATAGAGTATCAGGTTTGTTCAGGGATGGGTTAGGGTTTAAGAATTGACTCATTCAAAATTTAGGGTCGGGTTAGGGAGAAGCCCAACCCGTCCCGACCCATCCTATGCTCACCCCCACCAGGGACTACACAGGAAGCTTCAAAAGGAAAAAGCAATTTGCCTACATGGGACATTCTCTACAAATCAAAAGAAAATAGAGGGACCAGACTTTAGACAAAGTCAAATGATGCAAATGATAAATCTTCATCACATGTAGATTTATAGGGCTAAATTGGAGATTTGCTTTGTGAATGAAGAGAATTTAAAGTGATTTTATGCTTAAATTATGTGATTCAGTGTATTCCCCTGGTCTCATTCTAACTTTTGTGCATTAGTATTTGCTATGATTTTTTTATTTCTAAGTGTACAGGAATGGGAGCAAAGTCAAAGGAATGACATTGGAAGGTGAAGAAAGGCAAGGAACACTACAACATTTTGTGTTTCTGACAACATATTTTTTGCCAACATGTGTAAAGTGTTGCTTAAATATAGATTAGACAACATTTTATGACTGTTGCCATAAAACACATGTTTTACCCAACACTCTTTTCGTAATACTGAATAAGTGTTGCCTAAAATTGAAATGGGAACAATTTTAACTTTTTACCAAATGTTTTTTTTTTTTTGAAATAGTTAATAACTGTTCCTTAACCATATCTAGAAACAATTTTGAACCGTTACTAACAAAATGCATCTAGTGGTCAATTGAACATTAGTGATTTACATGTGGCAGGAATTCATGGTCTTTCCCTCCAAAGTATCAACAAATAATTTTTAATAACTTTTAAAATAAAACTAAAAAAATATATTTTATTTATTGATTTTGATTAGCTTAAAAGAATTAGAAGAAAAGGAAATAGAAAACACTAGCGTTAAGTTTGAACCCCAGCTCTCGCTGAAACCGTTCTCGCAGAATCCTCTCGCTGAAACCCTCTTCTTCATCTCTCTCGTTCTCTGCTGTGCAACTCTCACTATCGCGTATGGCACACTACAAGAAAATTGCCTTGTACCTTTACTTTTCTCCTCTCCATTCTGTTACTTGGACCGAAAATCCCTAAACTTGAATCCTCTCCTTCTTTCTCCCACTTTCCGAATGATTCATCCCAAATTGGCACACGATTCCTTAAGTCCACTCACTCAACCAATTGCGAAGAACATCCTTAGGTCAACCAGTGGTGGTTTTGCGAGGAGTAGCGATGGAATCGCCAAAAGCTTCTTAGGGAAATCTCCGACCTCGAGCTTTAAATCCAAAACCTAGAGTGTAGGTTTTGTCGTCTTCGTCTCTATCTTCGTTTTCCATCTTTGGCACCATGAATGTTGCCTCCTTGTTGCTGGTGTAGAAGGATAAAGATTTGACTCTCGAGAATAGTTCGAGTCTGTGGAGGCGGGGAGAAAGATTCTGAATAATATCCAACTTGAAAAGGAGATTAATCCTTGTGGTTGTGAAGGTTGCTGCTATGGTTGATAAGAAGTTCAGCAATGGATTTGCGAGAAGGATCTGAAGGAGAAGATTTCCGGATGCAGGTCGATTTTGCTTTTTTTTTTTTCCTTGTTTTTTATGTGTAAACAATGATATCAACTACTGTGAGAATTGATATGTTTGAATTTATTGCATACAATTTTCACCATTGATAATTGTTCTTGTAATTTATAAGCTAGTAGAATGGATTTGTGTGGCATGATCTCTGAAGATGATCTAATTCCATCATCCCATGGAAACAAGTATGTCCTCAAAGGCTCTGAGCTCTTTAATAAACCCAATTTAGGTAAAGAATCTGTACTAATCTTTCTGTCAGGTGATAGAGATTTATGATTTATTTCACTTTGTTAGGTGATAGAGATTACTATTATTCAATTTACTTCAAAAACTAGTGTTTTAGTATATGAAGACTAGCTCTTTCACTCTACCTGGTCAAATATATAATAAAAATAAAATAAAATATAATATAGCATGTAATGTTGCACTAGTTTATTAGGATCAGTGTATTAACTTGCAGTTCTTTATTCAGCAAGAATTATCTGTGTTAAGAGGACGGCTGCTTAATGATTTTTCACATGATGTTGCCTGTCCATTGGGAGTCCATTTATCTCTTGATACAATAGCAATATTTATCTGTCCGGGCTAAAAGATGATTTAAATATCCTACTATGGTAACTTGCACAGCTCTGCTCTTACCTTCTTTTTAAAAAAATATTTCCATTGTATTTAAACCCATGTAGTTCACCTACATGAAACTATGCAGGTTGATAGTATCTCCTATTTGTTGCTTCTCTTCTTAGTTGCAGTACAATGATTAATTTCAGATCAAATTGCTAAGGTTCATGTAATGCACACTCTTTCCCCCTGTTTTATTTTTATTATTTTGCTATGATTGAATAGCCTAAGCTTCTTTTATTTTCTGCAGCCTTATGTTGTTTATATTGGAAATTCGTCACCAGACAACATTGGGGGTAGGTGGCCAAATACCGGAATCAATCATTATTTATATCAGTTACTGTCATCAATCATTCCAAGTTTACTCATCATCACTGTCTTAATCTAGTTTCCACCATTCATTTGTATCAATAATCATAATCATTATTTATATCAATTTAACTTATAGAATGGAAATGTTTTTCTTTTTGCTTTCCATTTTCTCAGAGGAGAAAGTGAGATGATAGCATTTATCCACCATTACAGTCATGCCTTTAATGGATTCTCTACCAAGCTTACAGAGTGAACCTTTTACATTGTCTGGTATTTGATCTAGTCTGCTAGCTCGTTTCCTTTTGTCTCTGTTCCAAATTCCTAACTTCCATGATTCTTTGGCTTTTCGACTATGAGTTTTCTTTTGAAACATGTTAAGGGATATAAAATTTGCCTGAGATTAAACAAATGTTACAGTCGCAGTGTAAGGTAAATCCCTTCATGGCCTTAAACACCCATCCAAAAACTGCATAGTAATAGAACTATGCAATATGTTTAATTTCTGTATAGCACTTTATATTTTTATCTGCATGTAAAGATCTTACCTTTTTTTTTTTTAATTAAAATAGAGACATGTTTATGATAATTATTTCTGTCTATTATCCTTTTTGGCTTTTCCACATTAAGTCATGGCAACATCTTATAGTTACTTTGCTTTATGATATTCACAATTTGATTCCATATTCAACTCATCTTAATATTATTTCTGTCTATTATCCTTTTAGACCAAGACTTCTTTAGAAGATCACCACAGAACCATTATTCATGTTTGAAGACCACACAAATGAGTATTCATCCGAGTTTACCTCACTGCTAACCCTGCATGCTTCTGAAGAAGAGATGTTGCAGGATTCAAGAGGGGTGAATGGAAAGGTGCTATCTTCAAAATTGGAGTTTGATTTTGCTTACTCAAAGGTGGCATTGGAGTTTTCTACTAGGAGCTTTTGAACCATTTGAACGGCAACGACGAGGGAGTTGAAGGGGAAGGAGCTTTCCCTTGTAGAAGAGATCATCAGCTAGGGAAGGTGTGGACTCTTTCTCATTGGAGACACAAGTCATTTGGAATTCAAACTCTGCTCTTTGGTGGAGAGCTAATGGAATAAGAGAAGAAGTTGGGGCAAGAACTTAGTTCCATGTCAATGTAGTCTTCATCTACATGAACCAAAGTAGCTTGTTTAGTGGCCATTTCAATTTTCATGTGAGTGTCCTGTGATGATGGTTTCTCACTTTCTCTGTTCGTGTTTGTTGGAGAATGGAGATGCCTATGGGAAATTGAGCTTTCCTCAAGGAAAGAGGGAAAGGGTATTCTATTCTTTAGAGTGATAATGTTTGCCAAACTCTGCAATGCAAAAGAGTTTTACTCTGCAATGCAAAAGAGTTTTTAATGTTATTTATAATATTTTTAATGTTATCAACTCTGTCTTGACGTTACTCATATGGAATCAAATTATGATTTTATTTGCAAATTTATGGATTATAATATTAAGGTAAAATATTTTCTTAATTTAATAGCGTTATTTAAACATTTTAGAAATTAAAATAAAATTAAGGCTACAATTGTAAAATGTTGTCTTTAGTCTTTTAGGCTATAGTTATCAACTAAACTTGAAAGAGGGTTATGCTATGTTGAAACTGTTTCTAATACTATGCATAAACAGTTAAAAAATGTTGCCTAAAAGCTACAGTTATAATTTTAAAATGTTGTATTTTTATATTTAGGGAACAGTTGTGTCATGTAGTTAAGTTAAACAACATTTTCCAACTGTTGCGTTAGGATAACATGATAATTGTTGCCTATTCGTAATAAACAGACAACATTTTTTTAAGTGTTGCCAAAATGTACGAAAAATTGTTGCCTTAAACAATAGGTAACGCTCACACAAACTACCCCGAAAATTGTTGCCTACAATTTTCAACTGTTGCCAAAAAGGAAAAATGTTGTAGTGGAATGAAGAATTGTAGAGTGATTACAGACTAAAAAGGCTAAAAAAACTGGAGTCTGTACTCTTGAAGCGCAAGTGAAGCACACCCCAAATTCATATGTTGTTGTTCCTATGCGCTTGAAGCGCGCCTGAAGCGCGGATTCTCTAGCTATTCTGCCCCTGCGCGCGTGAAGCACGGATATTCTATGCATTCTGTCCCAGCGTGCGTGAAGCACAGCCTAAGCATAGTTTGATCGTGCAGTACTGTTTGAGCGCACGTGGACGCATCTGTCGCGCTGGATTATTTAAAAACTCGTGTTTTCACTGTTTGGAGGTACTTTTTGACATTTGGAAAACCCTAAAACCGAATTGGCTTGGTCAAGGAGTGCTTGGGTTTGACTCTTCTCCATCTTCAAAGAGGATTCAAGCTTGGGAACAAGAATTGAAGAATCAATAGAGTCTTATTCAACCTTCTTATCTCTATGGATTAGTTTCTCCTCTTTCATGAGTAACTAAACCTATTCGACCAGGGTAACATGAATTTTGTGGAAACTTTTATGTAGTTGGATTATATTATTTCAATGCAAGTTTTATTCCTGTTAATTGATCATATGTCTCCGTTTTTAACGCTTTTTGATAATTGATCACTATTAAACTGAATTTGGGTTATGATCACAATTGAAAAATTGGGGTTTTTAACTAGCTTTGAGATTGTTAGGCATATCTGTAGGGTTATAGGAATATAATTCTATTGATATGAGTTTGTATGAATTCTTGTTCATTGTGCTTGATTTAATTAATCTGAATCTAAGGGATTAGGGCTTGTTAGTTGAATCAAAGGGATTAAGGGGAAAGGAATTTTCGTTAATCTAATTTAGAGGATTTAAACTTCAATTGTTCCTGAGTATCGCTTGCATTGGCTTTGAATTCAATCGCATAAAGGTGAAAACAAAAGGACTCTATCCCTAGTAAATGTTAATTTATTGAAGGTTAAAGTAATGTTTTGGTCTCTATACGTGACATCGATTCTTAATTTGGTCCTTATACTTAAAAAATTATTAAAATAGTCCCTACACGTGACAACCGCTACCCATTTCGTCCCTGCCGTCCAGACCACGTTTTCTAATTGTTACCCATTTGGTCCCTATATGTGACATAAATTCTTAATTTGGTCCTTATACGAAAAAAATTATTAAAAGTCCCTAAAAGAAACAGTGACTAAAAGCTTATTAATATGGTCCATATACGAAAAATAAACTATTAAAACAGTCTCTGTAACAAAAAAATAACTAAAACCTGCCCATGTTGAAATCCAAATATGGTCTCTAATGTGACACTTGCCCATGTGTTAGGTACATATAAGACATCTTTAATCCACAAAGAAAAATATAAGACATTTAATCCACAAACAAACATATAAAATCACTTTGATTAGGTACATAAAAGTGCATATAAATCCACAACATAATATGTTAGTTTGTGGATTAAATGTCTTATATGTTTGTTTGTGGATTAAATATGTCTTATAAGTACCTAACACATGGGCAAGTCTCACATTATGCACCATATTTGGATTGTAACATGGGTAGATTTATGGGGACTGTTTTAATAGTTATTTTCATACAGGGATTGATTTAATAGTTGTTTTTCGGTATATGGACTGTTTTAATAGTTTATTTTTTGTATAGGGACCAAATTAAGAATTTATGTCACGTATAGGGACTGCTAATAATTGTTTTTAAACAACTAATGCCGTTACAAAACAGTGTTAGACGACAGGGACTAAATTAAGAATTTATGCACGTATAGGGACTGTTTTAATAATTTTTTTAAGTATAGGGACCAAATTAAGAATCGATATCACGTATAGGGACCAAAACATTACTTTAACCTTTATTTGAAATACAAATAGTTTGTTTTTGATATTGTTATTGTTTATTGCTACAAATATCCTCAATTTCAAATACCAAAATTTGGTTCTCGTTCAAAATAGATACAAACTTCGTTAAGTTAATTAATCGATCACAATCCTCTTAGAGACGATACTCTACTAATCACTTGTTACTTATACGATTCGGTACACTTGCTGAAATCTTAATAGCAAGTTAGACAAAAATGTACAAGTGCAGAGGGTCGGGGGAAGGCAAACACTGGACAGAACGATTGAAACACAAAAACAGAAATAATTTGAAAAATAATAAATAAAAGAAAAGAGAGTGTAGAGATGAAACGGACCTCACAATGCATCACTTCAAAAGGGTTAGTTGAGATACGTCGTCTTATTAATTTCCGGTTTAAGACAACTGAGTTGCAACAGTTCGGTGATTTTACATCCTCAAAATTTAAAACAAATCAGCTCACAATTTTCATTTTCTACACAAGAACTACGTATCTTTGAATTCATCGCACTTGGAGATACGTAGGAGCAGGGGAAGGGACCACTCCTTCCGAGCCCAAAAATAAATTTTCATATATTCTTTCTCATTTCAAAAAATAAAGTATTTATAAATTGATCATTCAAAAATCATTTTTTTTGCATTTTTAATAAAAGGGGAAATAAACATTTTTAAAATTTAACATAATTTTGCACAATTAATTAGAGATAACGGTTTTCGAACGGATGTCGTAGGGTGCTAATACCTTCCCTATGCATAATCAACTCCCGAGCCTAAAATCTAGTTCAAAGACTAATTTTGCTTTTAAAAGAATTTTTCCAACGTTTTCCCTAATAAATAAACACTTGTGGCGACTTCATTGATTTCAAAAAATCTCTAGATTTTTCGGTCACTATAATGTATATATAATATTGAACTATGAAATAATGTAGCAATGCAAACTATTACGTTGAATGAGTTCCAACCATTTTGTGTGAATATTCCATTTCAATATTCCCCCAAAAAAAGCATGGAAAGAAAAAGACTGAGTTCGATTGAACCATGCAATATTACATAGTATAATAAATTCTAAAAGTGCAGTATATAAAAAAAAAAGTACATGTTTTTACATGTTTTTTTTTAGGGACTTATATATGTTTCATCATCCATGAAAATCAAATACCTTTTAGAGTTCATCTTCCGTGCCCTTTAAATTGATAAGCAATCACATTAATTACAGCACACAAATCAAATACCTGAGGATTATACTTTTTTAGGCAGTCTGATGTTATGAATTTACCCTAATTTTAATAATCACTCGGGATTGATGGTATGGTTATAGTTTATTGACTTATTCTTCCTCCTTTTTTTCTTTTTTTTTAATTTATTCTCACTCCATCCTTTTTTTTGACAAAATTCTCACTCGATCCTTAAATTTTTACCTTTTAATTCCAAACGTGACTTAACGTTTTGCATCATATTTTCCTAAAAAGTGCTGAAATAGATGGTTAAATTTTTATCATACAATGAACTCTGCGGAGGGAGGAGGGTATAGGGGGCAGCAGTGGCGGAGCTTGAACAAAAACCCTGGGGTACCAAAAAAAAAATATTCATTGCACACTCTCCCTCATCCTCTACCTTCCCCACACTGATGAATTAGTTACTAAGGATGATCCGCCACCAGGGGCAGCATGAACCTTAGTAGATGGTCGATCAATGAGAAAGTTGTCACAATTTTGCCCATCACTCAAAAATAAATAAATAAATAAAAGAGTCATCAAAAAAATAAAGAAGAAAGAAAAAATAAATAAATAAGACACTCCCTCACTCAGATTTTTTCTTTTCAACAAATCTCCCTAACCCACGTTACCCCCAGCAACAAATCTCAACACCATGAACCACCCACCCCATTCCTCTTCAATTCCAGAACACACAAAATCTCCCTCTCCCCCACGAAACCCATGACCCACCCACCCCCTTCCCCTTCAATTGCAGAACGTCACCCACCCAGCTACAAAATCTCCCTCTCCCCCACGAAAATAAACAAGACCCACCCACTGCCCCTTGCCCTTTCAAACACAGTAACAGAAACCGTAATCACCACCATCCACCGGATGAGCAGAGCAGAGGCAAATTGGAGTACGAATCTTACCAGAATAGATCGAATAGAGGAGGACAACGGACAACCTGCAAACCGCACAGACCGGCGTGAGGCAGAGGACGAAGGTCGACGGCACAAATCGAACAGAAGAGTGAAGAAGACGCAGATCCGGGAGAGGGAGATGTAGAGTTGTGATTTGAGAAACAGAATAAAGTCAAGGGCAGCAGTCAGCAGATTTGGAGTATATAAAAAAAATTGAGGGGTGCAGTGGTGCCTTCCCGCTCCTGAGAAGCTCCGCCACTGCAGGACATGTAGAAAAAAGAAAGAGAGAAAAAATCCTAATTAAGAGACGAACATGTTAAAAATGTTGATGAATGGCGTTAGGAAGAGAACATGTGGAAGCACCCTGCTAGACTCACATGCATCGTCATATAGAAATTTTGTTTTGTGCCTATAAATTAACATGCTTAATTTATTAATTAGCTGTTTTTTGGTGGAGCAATTAATTTTTGTAATTAAGGTCAAAATCAATTAAAAGCTAGCTATAATGAAATATTTTAATATTATCTTAATTAGTTTCTTATTAGTTAATAATGCATACTCACATAATTATTCTTTTCACCATATATGCCCCCGGTTTCCAATGATACCCCTATTATAAAATTGGAGTCTACCAACATGCAAGCCACTAAACTATTTAATACATAACATCATTAGGGGATCCTTCATACCATTAATTTTTATGGTGAGGAGTTTTATTTGGTATGAATACTCAATGACTAATTATGTGATGTCATATCATTTTTTAGCTTTTTTAAATATCCATATTTCATTTGTCTCTCTCTTATCTCCACACTCCATTTACCTTCTAGCAATTGGATGGTGAAAAATTTTGAAAAAATTGCTTCCAGTAGCTTAATTGTCGAAAAGTAATTTTTTTTACCTTCCGACAACTTAATTGTCGGAAGACAATTTTCCTTCTGGCAACTGAGTTGCAAGAAGTTAAACTTTCTTCAGTTTTTTACCTTCCAGCAACTAAATTCTTGGAAGCAAAAACCAGCAACTGAGTTGCTGGAATGTAAACGAAGGAGAGAGAAAAGTAAACAATATTCAATTTTTTTTTTTATCTTTCGGCAATTGAATTGCCTTTTTTTACCTTCCAACAAAAGGATGGGGTTACGTGAGAGAAAAAGATGTCAGGGTATTTTGGGAAAAAAGGAATATGGGTGGTGTTGTTGGCAAAAACGGGAGGTGCTGTGTTCTACTCCCGAAATGGATTATGCTTAAGTTACCTCACAGTCCAACTGGTTTCCCAAATGATTCAACAAAGGGCTTTGTTAAACGCGCTTCCCCCTTTAATTTTCTCACCTCCCCTCATCATTTAACTGACAATTTTACCCCTAGTTAAATTAATATACCATATCACCTTATTGACGACTTTGCACGTCAACGAGGTGACGATAATCTTTTTTGCAACAACTAAAATTAACTCATGCGTCAACTTGTTGACGAGTTCTCGCGTCAACAAGGTGACGCATGTGTAAAATTTTTCTGTTTTCAACACATGCGTCAACTAGTTGATGCGAGAACTCGTCAACAAGTTGACGCATGAATTAATTTTGAAAAATTTAACTTCATGCGTCAACAAGTTGACGCGGCCCATCGTCAATAAGTTGACGCCATTGAGAAAAAGTCAATTTTTTTCCTCTGTGCATCTCTCTGTCTCGTTGTTCCTCGCTCACTCTCCTTGTTCCTCGCTCGCTCTGTCCATCTCTCTCTCTTCGACGTGTGGTGGCACGCCGCCACTAGGGTCACCACGACCCCCTTCTCCTTCCTTCCCTTTCACCGTCGCACCGATTTCTTCCTCCCTTATTCCTTCTTTATTTTCTTTTCCCTTTTTTCTTCTTTCTTTTTTTCTGTTTCTCTTCTTTACTCTGCCTTTGTGAGTTCTTCAACTCCTCCAATCCCTCTATGCACTAGCCTTCAACTCCTCCAATCATCACTAGCGAGCTCTTCATCGCGGATCTACGCATGTTGAGGCGATTGGAACGATACGAAGATTGGCATTGTTGTTGTTGCTTTCAAAGAGAGAGAGATGGGAGGGAGAAGGCTGCAACGCTGCGCTAGGAAGAAGAAGAAAGCAGATTTGGAAGAAGAATAACCAGATTTGGGACGCAGATTTGGAAGAAGATCTGGGAGAGAAGAAGAATTGGATGAAGCAGATTTGGGGGAGGTGAGGGAGGGAAGGGGGAGAGGGGAGAGAAATGAGTAGGGGTAAAATTGAATTTTCAAGGGGAAGGGGAGGTGGGAAAATTAAATGGTGGGGTGGGAATAACAAATGCCTTCAACAAAATAAACTAATAGGCTTTCCTAAACTACTAGCATTCCTAAACAAATGGGTCTTCCTAAACAACTAGTTTCAGAATTGATTTCCCAAATCTAGCCTAATCTAATCTTCCCTCACCACTTCACAATCTTTTTGGATTTCTTTTTTGAATCAACAATCTTCAAATTATTTTTCAATCAGTGGTGGTTACGATTGAATTTCATAAATATTCATTGAATACATGATTCTCGAATTAAATTTTCAATCCTATTACCATTAATCGCTGTTATTGCAAATCAAATTTCAATCCGTTAGTTAATTTCTATTATTCTTTATTTATTAAAATCTTTTTACAATTAATCTATCTTGAATAGTTTACACTATTATAAAAAGAACAGAAAATAAGAAAAAGAAGATGATAGAAATGTGAAGTTAAGAAGGATTCGTAGGCTTGTTCGTCAGGAACACGCTCTGATATTTGTATTAGTAATCTTCTTCAAAAAGATGTAACCAATGGCAAAAGCTAATGCTCCTATTTATATATGTATTTGACTCTCGATTTATGCGCTAATTAGGGAATAATAAATGAGGAGCAATCACGTAATATTCTAAGATATGATAAATAGTCATCCATAAATACATATATTTATAACACTTCCCCTTGGATGACTACATGCTATGAATATGCCTCATTAAAACCTTGCTAAGAAAAATCCAGTGGGATAAAAACTTAGCGAAGGAAAAAAAGTACATATTCATAGTGATACACTTCCTCTCAAGAAAGAAAATCCTTTAGTTAGTGCATTTCAATATTGTGCACGTGCTTTTTGAAAGTTGAAGTTAGAAGGGCCTTTGTGAATAGATTTGCCGGGTTATCACTTGAACAAATTTTGCAAACATCAACATCCCCTTTCTTTTGGAGTTCATGAATATAGAAGAATTTTGGTGAAATGTGTTTCGTTTTATCACCCTTTATGTAGCCACCTTTAATTTGAGCAACACACGCTGCATTATCTTCATACAATGCTGTTGGCTTGTCATCTTCTTTCACCAATCCACATGCTCCTCTAACATACTGGGTCATGGTTCTTAGCCATATGCACTCTCGACTTGCTTCATGAATAGCTAGTATTTCTGAATGATTTGATGAGGTAGCAGTGATTGTTTGCTTAACAGATCTCCACGATATAGCAGTTTCTCCATACGTGAATACATTGTTTGCAATCGAGCTTTATGAGGATCAGAAAGGTATCCAGCATCAACATATCCTACCAACTCTAACTTTACTCCACTTGCGTAAAATAAACCCATGTCAGATGTACCATAGAGGTAATGAAAGACTTGTTTGACTCCATTCCAGTGTCTTCGGGTTAGTGCCGACCTAAACCTTGCTAACAACACTACAAAAAAAGGGTGAATTGTGGCGGTTTTAAAATGGCGGTTAGTTAGAACCGCCACTTATTACAGTAAATTAGGGCGGTTGTGGGAGCCGCCGTAATCGACAGGAATATTACGGCGGTTTGAACCGCCGGAATCGTCCTTTTTTTTTATCCTGCCCTCATTACCATTTGTGCGAATCTCTTTCTTTTTCCCATTTGTGCGAATCTCTCTCTTTTTCCCCTAATCGTCCCTACTCTTTCTTTTTCCCCTGAAGCGCTAATCTCCAAACCCTAAAGCTCAGCAATGTCCAGCTCTGCAATGTGGCGCTGCAAATCTTAAAGCTCTGCATCGTCTCATGTTTCATCCTCTGCTTCAACAGGTTAGGAGTTCTCTCATCAATTTGGTATAGCCTTCGTATTTCCCTTCGCCTTCTGCTCTCTCCCCTTCACTTTCTCATCATCTTCCCTTCGCCTTCTGTTCTCTCTCTCTCTCTCTGTCATTACGTTTTTGCTCTAAATCCCTAAATCTGTTGTTGCAATTGTTTTCTCCAAGACCTCCGCCGCTTCGTCTCTAGTAATCCCGCCGTTGCGTCTTCGTCTCCAACGCCGTTCGCTGATCGCATCATCATCAAGCTTTGTTGTTGTCTCCGACTTCAAGAACTAGTGTCTGAAGACATTGTTTTTGCTCAGGTTTTGACTGTTTCAGGTATGATGTTGAACTCCTATTTCTCAATCAGTCTTGTTTGAATTGTCTGCCCTAATATATTTCATCTAACGTGTTTGATAAAATGCCTGAGATGTATTCTTTGCTGGTTCAGTGTTTTTATATTTTGTTTATTTTTAATTCTTGAAATTTTTTCAAAATCATGTGTATGTTTTTAATTCCTCATGACAGACTAAAACTACAGTAATTTTATTATGTATAATGAACAAAAATGATTAAAATTTGAATAAAAACTAAACACAAAGAATATTACATTTCCAAGGATTAAAAACATATGAACTCAACAACATACATTCATGCAAGGATTAAAAGCATACTTAACTAAAAATTATTTGCAACAGTCAAGACCCTTAGTGTGATGTGCTGAAGATGGCTGTGTTTGTGGCATAGGCCTTAAAATTTGTTGTGTTGTTGTGGTTCCTCCAAGATTCAAATTAAGCCCTGAAATTGTAAATCCCCCTCCTCCTCCTCCTCCTCCTCCTAGTGGTGCTGATACTGGGAAGTTCAAATGGGAATGCATTGGTAGGTTGAGATTTGTTGGTACATTACCTCTTAGAACCCTTCATTTTTTGTTGTTGTAGGATAACCATGTCATTAGTTTAGGAATTTGGGCATCATAATATGAGGGTGTTGATATTCCATGGTTTCAAATTGGTTATTGGATTAGGTGTGTGTGTATATATCTATATGTATATGTATATATGTGTATGTATATATATATATATATATATATATATAATTATTGAAGTGGGGACCTTCCTTACCAGGGCTTCTGTTCCACTGAAATGTGGTTCAATCAAAAAGAGTGAGATAATGAGATCCAAGAGCTATAACAATACTAGTACAATAATAATGTTGTTTTTCTGGTTAAGAAGCACTTTTAACTTTTTAATAAAAGAAAACTGTAATTTTTTATTTCTCTCACATGGAAGGTGAACAAAAACATCTTAACCATTGATGAGAATACTAATGGCCGATATTGTAATACGTCAATAATTTTTAACTTTTTAATCAACAGTTGAGGTTATTTGATTTTGTCCCTCTTAAGAAGATTTTTCCTGGCTCTGCCACTGTGCGTTGTGCTTTCTATTGGAATCTTTTTTTTTTTTGGTTGAAGAATTCTTATGATGGAAGCTGTAGTTGATTGATAGTAATGTTCGAAAACACTTGAGCGAGCTTCATCTAGCAACCATCCATTGAGAAGGAAAAAAAATACCCATTGACAATGTTTTGAATCCCTGATTGCAAATTGGAAGTGTAGCTGAACATTTAAACAAACTAGTCTATGGAAACCAAGGAGAAGGTTGGTCACATACATGATTGAGAAAAAAAATACCTAGCAAAACCTTTGCTCAGTTCTTACTAATAATGTATTAACATTTTGGGGCATGTCTGGTGATTATTAGGAATCAAATTCTCAACCACTGCTAATCTTTCTTTGGTAAAAGTAGCAACATAGTTATGTTCTTTGAATTCTTGAATTCATTTCTCTTTGGTTGTTTTCTATTGGATTTTATTTTTGCTGCATATATGTTTGATCTTTTGTTTATACGAAAATGGTACTGACCTCATGAGTTGTAACCCCAATATGGATATTGATAAACTCATCTATGACAGCAGTATTACAAGTAAAATTGGAAAAAAAAAATCATAGGAAAACAGAACACTGCATAATAGACCAAGCAAAAATGTAGTAGGGAACAACTTTCTGCTATAAAATTCTAAGGCATGTATAACAACTTTCTTAAGCTCAAGTTATAGATTCTTGAGATTCAAATAACAAAGTTTAATTCATGTGTAAACTAAGACAATTTCTCTTGTTCAATATGATATAATGAGGGAAAAAAAAAGGCAAAAAAAAAAATAGTATATTAACGCATAATTATGGCGGTTGAAACCGCCACTATTAACTGAGAATTATGGCGGTTGAAACCGCCAGTATTTACTGCACCAACAATATATTAACGCATTTTGAACCGCCATTTTTCGCAAAATGGAACCGCCGTTATTTGCAACGCGAATTGTGGCGGTTCAAAATTAACCGCCGTATTTTACCAAATGGCGGACGGAATTCTGGCGGTACGGGAAACCGCCATTGGTGCTAAAAAGGGCGGTTAAAACCGCCAAAATTTGCAATTTTAACCGCCATTATTTACCTTTTCTATTGTAGTGCAAGTTTACTGCAAATGCTATGTCAGGTTTAGTGCTATTTGCAAGGTACAAAAGTGCTCCAGTGGCTCTAAGATATGGTACTTTGGGACCAAGAATTTCTTCATCATCTTCTCGTGGACGAAAAAGATCTTTTTTCACATCAAGTGAACAAACGACCATTAGAGTGCTTAATGGATAAGCTTTGTCCATATAGAATTGTTTCAAAACCTTTTCAATATAAGAAGATTGATGAACAAATATTCCACTTGTGAAATGTTCAACTTGAAAACCAAGACAAAATTTTGTCTTTCCAAGATCCTTCATTGGAAATTCACTTTTTAAGTATCCTACAGTCTTAGAGATCTCTTCTGGAGTCCCTATTATATTTAAATCATCAACATATACTACTACTATGGCAAGTCTAGAATTCGTTTTCTTGATGAAAACACAGGGGCAAACAGGATTATTCTCATAATTGTATTTCAATAGATATTCACTCAAACGAGTGCGTACCACATACGTCCTGATTGCTTTAGTCCATATAAGGATCTTTGCAAGTACTTCTGTCGGGGTATTGAATTGCATGCTTCAGGCATCTTAAATCCTTTAGGGATTTTCATATAAATGTCATTATCGAATGACTTCCATATAAGTAAGCTATCACTACGTCCATTAGACGTATGTCCAGTCCTTCAGAGACTGCCAAACTAATCAAAAATCTAAAAGTGACTGCATTAATAACCGG
Source organism: Calophaca sinica (assembly GCA_037113605.1). Taxonomy (NCBI): domain Eukaryota; kingdom Viridiplantae; phylum Streptophyta; class Magnoliopsida; order Fabales; family Fabaceae; genus Calophaca; species Calophaca sinica. The sequence continues at coordinate 18,661,989 of CM073737.1, forward strand.
GGAATATATCTCTCATAATCTATACCCGACCTTTGTGAGAAACCTTGCGCTACAAGTCGTGCCTTGTATCTCACAATTTCATTCAATTCGTTTCTTTTACGTACAAAAACCCACTTATATCCAACGGGTTTGACATCTTCGAGTGTCTGGACTACTGGTCCAAATACTTTATGTTTGGCTAATGAGTCTAACTCAGCTTGTATCGCCTCTTTCCATTTTGGCCAATCATTTCGATGTTGACATTCTTCTACAGTTTGAGGCTCAGACTCATTATCATTTATTATATCAGAAGCAACTGCATATGAGAACACATTATCGACAACAACTTTATTTCTTTCTTTCATATTTTCGGATGTTAATGAGATCTCATGATTTTCCGGTACCGAGACCACTTCTGGGGTTACCTCTTTGGAAATATGGGTTTGTTGATCTATGTTCATATTGACCTTTTCTAGAGTGTCACTTTGCAATTCTTTTACTCCCCTTTTCTTGTGGGGAACAATATCCTTAGCCCTAGTAGGTCTACCATGCTTCTGGCGTGCTTTGCGTTCATTGGCTGCCATACTTGCAGGTTGTCCTTCAAGGACAACCAACCGTGCAGGAGCATTTGCAGCTGACACATGTGATTTAGTGACCTTCTGGGTGTTTGTAAAAGTATATGGCAACTGGTTTGCAACGTTTTGCAAATGAACTATTCTTTGAACTTCAAGTTCACATTGATTTGTGTGTGTATCCAACATGGATAATGTTGGTGTGTTCCAACAAACTTCTTGCACTTGTATTCCTTTACCCTTTTCTTCCCCTAATCGGGGGAATACAGATTCATCAAATTGACAATCTAAGAATCTTGCTCTAAAAAGATCACCTGTTAAAGGTTCTAGATATCTAATGATAGATGGAGAATCAAAACCAACATAGATTCCAAGGCATCTTTGTGGACCCATTTTAGTGTGTTGAGTGGGTGCAATGGCTACATATACAACACAATCAAAAATTTTAAGATGAGATATATCAGGTTGTTGGCCAAAAACAAGTTGTAAATGTGAAAACTTGTGATATGCAGATGGTCAGATGCGAATCAAATATGCAGCATGTACAATAGCATGTCCCCAAGCAGATGCAGGAAGCTTTGATTTCATAAGCATAGGTCTAGCAATAAGTTGTAAATGTTTAATGAAAGATTCAGCTAAACCATTTTGAGTATGAACATGCATAATTGGGTGTTCAACACTAATTCCTACTGACATGCAATAGTCATAAATTGCTTTAGAAGTAAATTCACTTGCATTATCTAGACGAATAGTTTTGATAGGATGGTTAGGAAAACTTGATCTTAACTTTATTAGTTGAGCCATAAATTTAGCAAAAGCAATATTTCTAGTTGAAAGCAAGCAAACATGTGACCATCGAGTAGAAGCATCAATCAAAACCATAAAATATCTAAATAGCCCACAAGGTGGGTGAATTGGGCCACATATGTCACCTTGTATTCTATGTAAAAAGGAAGGAGACTCCAAAAGTAATTTAGACGGAGAAGGTCTAACAGTTAATTTACCTTGAGCACAAGAAGTACAAAAATAATCATTAGGTAAAGGAAGTCTATGATCCTTTAATAAGTGTCCATGTGCATTTTCAATGATACGTCGCATCATAGTTGAACCAGGATGACGATCATGCCAAAGCATAAAAGTCTTAAGATCTGGGCACTTCCGGTGCATATAATTTGACTCTGTCATCCTTATTTTTGTAAAATATGACCCCGATGAGAAACTTGAAGTTTCTCTAAGATGAACTTTTTATTTGAAGTTTCAGAGGTAATATAGAGATATTCCGAATCTCCCTCATTTTCTGTTTCAATATAATATCCATTGCGACGTATATCTTTGAAACTTAGTAGATTTCTTTGGGATCTACTAAAATATAGCGCATCATCAATGCATAATTTTGTCCCTTTTGGGAATATAACACATGCTCTTTTGGAGCCTTCAATCATGTTTACAGTACAAGATATCGTATTAACATTAGTTTTAGCTAATGTTAATTGTGTAAAATACTTCTTATCATGAAGAATTGTGTGGGTTGTACCACTGTCCACTAAACATATGTCTTCCTCCATATTATCGAGAGTATTTTGCAATACCTAGTAACATAAAAAAATATTTTAAGGACAAGGAAAGAAAATTATAACATGACATGAAACTTAATACTAATCATAAAATATATGACAAAATTCAAATAACATAAATAAGCTTTAATGTAACACTCTGCAGTCCTATTCATGCTTTATTCTAATAATAAACCTAACTCGCATAATTAATGGGTATAAAAATACGAAGGAATTAAAATTGAAACTTAAATAAAACTACGACGCGCTACGGTGAAGTAATACTAAGTGTGTCACATGCAGATATATAGATAAGTACATATTATCAGAGTGCAAGTGCATAGTGTAGAAAAGTAAGGATACAGTCATCCCAAAAAATAAACCTATGAGGCTAACCTGCCTCCTCATCTAAACCAAAACACAAAAACATCAAACATAACATAAACATCCAGACTCCTGTCCAACAAATAACCAAAACACCTCAGCAAGGGGGAAACTAAGAGCTCCCACTCTGAGATCCTGAACGCCTCGAAAACAAACGGCGATAGTCATGAGTTATCATGTGGCGAAAGGGACCAGATGTCGCTCTTCTGCCACATCACTGTCTCCCACGGTGGCTCAACTCACTGTGGTGGCTATTGGGTCGCATAGGCATCAGCTGAGGAGGGATCGGCGGATAACCTCCATAATCAAAACCTGTTGGAAATTCTGGCGCCTGCCACATCTGCTGAAATGGAAGCCTCTGACAAATCTTGAAGTCTCCGGAGAAGCTGGCTATAGGAATATTTTGACTAAATAATAATTTTTTGGGTGTGAACTTGTTTATTAAAATTATTTTTGAAATTTTTGGTATAAAACCCTAATATACGTGTAACGCCGCACACCCGATTACTCGATAACGCGATGAATTGAAGCCTTGTGATTGGAGGATGCTGGACGGTTTATTCAAAGATCACGGGAGCTGATATCAAGCTTGAGAATCTCCTTTATTAATGAGGTGGTTAGTGGTTAAGTTATTGTGAGTAGTAACTTAGTTAGTTTATGACTAATATAGTTAAATCCTAACTAAAATGAACAAATTCTTTCCTTCCATATCCCAACTGATTTCGTGGCCTTTCTCTATTTAAGCAAGACCATACTTTCATATTTTTCATTAGGGAAAATCTTGAGAGAAGTTTAGAAAGAGAAAGTGTGAGAATTCTTGAGAAATTGTGATTTTGTAGTTCAAACTTCCTTCTTTATTCTTGATCCTTGTTCTATTACTTCTAAATTTCTTGGTAAGCTCCATGATCATCCTTTCATCTCTCTTGAGTTCCATGATATGGGTTTGCATGATTTTGGAGTCATTTTTGCTTAGAAGTGTTAGATTTTGCTAAAAAAATCATGACTAGTCTTTTGATCCTTTACTTTCTTCTATAATTAAGCATGATTAGAGTATTTAAAAATTGGAAAACCCTAACCCTTTATCATGGCCGAGCCTGAGAGCTATTGTAAGGGCTTGGTTTTAACTTATTTTCGTTGGTTTTGAACTAATTCTTGAAGGGTTTTTGGATGGTATGTTGAAACTAGTTATATTTGCATGATAAACAAATTTTGAGAAAATTAAATGGTTTGATTTTGGGGCTAGAAAAACAGTGATCATATACATGATTTTGGTGATGTTTTAACTTGTTTTCAAGTGTACTAAAGTGGTAAAAAAATTGGTATATGATATGAGGTTTTGGATTTAATAAAGTTGTAATGATTTAGAAATTGAAAGTTTGAAAAATTGGAATTGTTTTTAGAACCTAGAAACCATGGCCTTTCAAGAGAAATTTGTAACTTGTTCTTGATTTATTATGTTGTAAAAGTGGTTAGTACTTAGATCTAACAAAAGCAATCAAATCTATGATTAAGCATGATTAGAGTATTTAAAAATTGGAAAACCCTAACCCTTGATCATGGCCAAGCCTGAGAGCTGTTGTAAGGGCTTGGTTTTAAATTATTTTTGTTAGTTTTGAACTAATTCTTGAAGGGTTTTTGGATGGTATGTTGAAACTAGTTATATATGCATGATAAACAAATTTTGAGAAAATTAAATGGTTTGATTTTGGGGCTAGAAAAACAGTGATCATATACATGATTTTGGTGATGTTTTAACTTGTTTTCAAGTGTACTAAAGTGGTAAAAAAATTGGCATATGATATGAGGTTTTGGATTTAATAAAGTTGTAGTTGTAATGATTTAGAAATTGAAAGTTTGAAAAATTGGAATTGTTTTTAGAACCTAGAAACCATGGCTTTCAAGAGAAATTTGTAACTTGCTCTTGATTTATTATGTTGTAAAAGTGGTTAGTATTTGGATCTAACAAAAGCAATCAAAGGAATTTGGTTTATGGAAAAAGTTTTAGATTATGTGTTAGAAGCTGTCTTAAAACTAAAAAGAAATTGTTTCTAAAATTTTGTGACATGATTAGTGTTTTAAAAAGTTGTTTAAAGTTGGGAAAATACTATTCAAAGTGGTAAAACACTATTCAGAGTGGTAAATCTTGGTTTAGGTATTTTTTCTAAGTGTGTAGATTTTGTAAAAGCTTGAAAACTTGCATGGTTTGAATATTTGTCATGGCATATGGCTAGATAGGACCAATTGAGTATTAAGTTAAGTAATTCCTAGGTTTAGGGTCCTTAAACCCATGGCTGCCCTAGGGGCATTAGATTTGAGTTTTGGCTATAATTAATTGAACTTACGTTGTTAAGGTTTGTACTTAAGGTACGCGCGAGGTTCGACTTGACGATAGTTTGGAATTAACTTGCCTGGATTATTAAAGCACCCAAGGTAAGGGAAATTCTTATATAATGAGTTTGGGTTTTTCGCCTTGATTGTTGATTGATTTGATTGGTTGATTAATTGTGTCGTAGTATTTGTAGTATTACTATGTGCTGAATGAAATGTTGTAGCATATTCTTGGCCCTGCGTGGTATCAGTATTTGTATTGTGTGCCTTAAATCATGTTTGATTTAATTTGGATTTAGAATTGCTTGCAATATGCAAATTATTGTTGATGATAATGGATTAATTAATAATGCGTTGATCGACTTTATTGGTTTGACGATTTACAACGGTAAATCTGATGAGATTTACACTGGGAGAGCCTTGAGCGATGGCATGGTCATGAGACCAGATCTTTTTCTGCTGTGGGCCATGACACAGGGACGCCGCTGTGTGTTAACACACCAATTTGCCTATATTTATAGGGCATTTTTGGTATCTAATTACACTGTTTTGTGCTAAATAATGCACAAAGGTACTGATTTATGTCTTATTATGCAGAATTATCATAAAGACACCACTTGGATCAAAAGATGCGAAAAAGGAACTGGCTAGTTTTGAAGAGTTTTAGCACTACTGGACAAGCGGTATGGCCTGACCTACCAACGGTACAGCTGTACCTTAAGCAAAAACCAAGTAAGGGCGTACCCCATCAGTCTGGACCACCTGACACCGATAAAATAGTCCAGTACGGCCGTTTCCAAGTCAGTACAGCTGTACACAAATGATGTCAAGGAAACAGCACGCACGGGTACGGTTCAGCGTCATCTTTGAAGCTCAGTACGGCCGTGTATATATTCGGTACGGGCGTACCTCGTCCCTGATCTGTGCAGATTTGAAGCCAGTTAACCTAGTTCGCGGCCTACACTATAAATAGAGGCTCTTAACATGTCACACATGACGTTTTGACGAAATTCTGAATCAAGAGCCCCCGTATTGAGATTCCCTCATAAACACTATAGGATTGGAGTGAGTTTAGATCATTGGAGCCTTCTGTCAATTCTGAATTGCTGCTGGAGCCTATGAAGATGTGAGGAACACACGAGAGGATTACCGTCATACCAAAAGGGTGTCCCGGTTCTTTAACTCATGTCTTTTAGGAGTTTGGATTTGCCTTATTTTCTTTTGTTGCATGACATTATGAGTAGCTAATTCCATCACTAGGGGTGATGGTAGAACTTTTACAATGTTCTTGATATCTATTTAATTGCTATTTTGAATTTCCTATTATCTTTAAGAATGTTCTGGTTCTTGTATGCTCATTCTAATAGGGAATAGATAACCCTTATAAAATTAATTAGTTGTGGTAACATGATCATAATTAATTAGTGGAACTCTAGGATCACAAAGCTCGCAATATACGCCGGATAGGTTATTGCTTGTTTCTAATCAGTTATTAAGTTAATAAACTTACCTGAACTTAATGCTCTTTGTGACAACCACCCTTAAAATTAAATGGAGCCGCCACCAATATTTGATTTTAGGAAACATTGGAAAACCTATTTTTGATTTTAATAAAGAAAAAGGTCTTCGAACCAAATTTAAAGGGGTCATGAGTTAATTACGCATAGAGAAGGTATTAGCACCTCTATAACGCCCATTTAAAATGGTACTCTTAATTGTTTTAAGAAAATGTTTGCCTTAGAGAAATACACCCTTTATGAAATTTACTTATTCCCTTATGTGCCACAAAAAAATAATAAAAAAGAAAATAGAAAACTTTTTAGAAGAAAAAAAAAGTATGATTTCATAAATTATATTGACTTAATAAAAATTCGATTTTTAAACGAAAATGCATAAATGAAAAAGAATTGCAGAATTGTCCCTTGCTTGGGTTTGGCCCCATTGGAAGGCCAAACCCCAACCCTAATCCAACCAGGTCATCACATAGAACGAAGGGAGAGAAAAAAGAAGGAAAAAAAAGTCAGAATCAGCATACATATAGAAACGTAAAAATGAAGAAGATGAAGCAAAAAATTATATCATGCTTTGTTATCCCGACTTCATCAATTACAATCCAGTTCCTAATTCATGGATACATAGAATACAAACCAAAAATTACAGAAGGAAGAGGACGTGATAATCTGGGCTTGAGCTTTTCCCATAAAATAAAACAGAAACAAGAGATGGGGATCAAAAGGACCTAAATCTAAATCAAGTGTTTATTTAGGATCTGATTAGCCTCACGGGTTCTTGCTTTTCTTCCTTGCGTCCCTCTGTTTTCATCCTTCTCCTTTCTGCTCTCGGTTTTTCTCCCCCCTTCCCATTTGCTTCTGCTTTGTGCCTTTTTATAGCCTTCTATTTCCTGAGAATCAAAGAAAATCAACATTAATAAAAAAAAAAAGATCGAAACTTAAGGATAAAGATCAATTTTTTGAATCAGTAAAAGCAAAACGAAATCTTCCCTTGTTCTGAGGCGTGAACCAAGAAGTCATGTGATATCTTGCATGCTCTTGGCCAATATTCTAAGATTGGGGAAAAGATTTGGGTTTTCATGAATAGATTCATTTTTATTTTTACAGATCCGAAAAATTTGAGACCGAGAAAGAAAAGGAAAGAGGAAGAGATTGAGGCCGAAAAAAAGGGGAAAGGGTCACGACTAGGGTTCTTAATGGTTAGGGTTTGGTGAGTGAGGCCGATGTGGGCTTATTGGCCGCGGCTGAAGGAAGTTATGGTTAGGTAGAGAAGAGAGTGGGAAAGGGGACGCCGCGGCGGCCTAGGGTTGGAGATGAGGAGGGATTTTCGAATGGAGGAAGGAGAAGAAGATAGGGATTAGGGTTTGGTTTGAGAGAATCGAGAGAAGGGAGAACGTGGGAGAGGATGGGCGGTGAGAGAAGGGGGAAGAAGATGTGGGCGACGCAGCTGGAAAACTAGGGTTAGGGTGAGGAGGAGGAGAGGAAAAATGGAGGAGTATGAAGGGAGAAGAAAGTGTGAGAGAGGGGGAGTATAGAAGAGCGGCGCCTATCTGGAGGGAGCGGGGAATGGAGAGTGTGCGTGTGTTTTTTAGGGTTAATGGTTGGATATGGGTTGGGCCGCGTGGGCCAAAGGGCTGGAGGGATGAGGCGTAGAAAAATAAGGGGTACGAGAAGCAGCGCGAAAGAGAGAGTAGGGAGCGTTGGGTTGCTGGATTGCACTTGGCCATTGCTACTTGCACCAGCCCAATTTAATACTTGCATCCCCCTTCTCTTTTCTTTTTTTTCTTTTCCTTTTCTTTCTGCATTTTTTTCTTTATTCATTTTTTTCCTTCTTCTTTTTTATTATGAAACCAAAAACATTATTTTTATTTTTTATCACAAATTTTAAAAAGTTAAAATAAATAATAAAATGAAATAAAATAAAATAAAAAGGTCGGACAAAATTAGGGTACTACAGCTACCTCTCCTTAATTACATTTTACTCGAAGATCTTCGTGCATTCGTTGTAAAAGGTAATTAAGGATAAATGACTCTAATTTTGTCCGAAACAAGTGGTTTGAGATTGCGGGATTGGTTCCTAACTTTGGTGGGAGATTCTAGGGTTGGTATCCTAGTGAATTCCCAGTAAGGCCTAGGTACGACTATGATTCCTTACCAAAATTGGCGGGAGATTCTAGGTTCAGCTTCCTAGTGAATTCCTAGTAAGGCATAGGTCTGGTTCTTAACCCTCACATCTTTGGTGTTGATTATTTCCCTATTTAGGGAAAGTCTGGGGTGTGAGCTTCTTCGTCACTCTACACAAGTTCGGGTCAGATTCCCGGCAAGGGGTAAGTCAGGTTCTTAACTCTTGCTAAAAGTATGGATTGACTACCCTATTTTACGGTAGTCCGTGATACGAGCTTCTCTGTTACTCGGTATAGGTTTGGGTCAGATTCCCAGCAAGGTGTAGGTCAGAATCCTAGCTCTTGCTAAAGCATGGACCAGTTTCCCTATTGTGGGTGAACATCCAGTGTACGAGTTTCTTAGTCACTCGACACAGTTCGGGTCAGATTCCCGATAAGGTATAGGTCAGATTCCTAGATTGCTAAAAGGTACAGATCAATTTCCATAATTGAGGAAGATTCGAGAGGTGGGTCAGGCTCCCGACTAAAAGCTTGGGTCAGATTCCCAAGGTGGTGGGTCAGATTCCCAACAAAGTGTAGGTCAGGTTCCTAACTCTTGCTAATAAGTAGATTGGGTAGGCTGAGTACTAGCTCTTACTGAGTGACAACAAACAAACTGTATGCAATATTGGAAAGGGTGGGTCGATGGACCCAAAAACTTTGATGGTCATGTAGGATGCAATGAATGGTATGCCATGCATGAAATGAAATTTTTTATTTTTAGAGAAATGATTTTGAAGGTGGGTCGGGGACCCAAAAGTATTGATGATCATGCCAGATGCAATGAATGATATGCTATGCATGAATGTTGTTTTGTTTTTTAGAGAAATGATTTTGAAGGTGGGTTGGGACCCAAAAGTATTAATGATTATGCAAAATAATGAATGGTATGCTATGCATGAATATTATTATTGTTTTGAATTTTTTGATTTCCCTAAATTCCTTTGAGGATTCTGCCCCTAGACTCGTGGGGTGATAACTTTATATTGGCTAGCTTGTCCAAATGGTTGACTTTGCAATGCACCAGGTTTGCGTATTTGCCCCTTGATAAATCATTTTATGGATCTTCAAATTTTCATCTTCATGCTTTGAATGCCTTTGGAAGGATTAGATTGACAATTTTGATCCATAGAGACTTTTCAGTGTCCCTTTGGCCTTCGTCCAGCCATGTGAGGAATTATCTATGTTGAGAGACAGATCACCTTGCGTAGTTCTGAAACCGAAATGAATGTGAAGCTTGTAGATGATGGACCTAGCTTTTGCCCCTAGCTTCTTGGTTTATGTTTAGGTCCAAGAAGTACAATCTGGGTTGACATGTTTGTGAATTTGACCCTAACTACTGCCTAGGCCGCTCTTTACGAGTTTTCAACCTAGCGGGTCGCTCTAACTTCTGCCTAGACCGCCCTTTCGGGTATTCAACCTAGCGAGCAATTTATTTTATATTCTTTTTTTTAGGTAAAGCAACTGCACTGAGGAGTTTATATGGATCTCCTCTTTCAAAAATCAAGTTTTAAGAAAATATAAGCGATTTGACTTTGATCAGAATGGACTTTATTAGGGTTGTAACGTGGCCAGGGATTAAGGGTTATGAAAGAAAGGATATTTCAGGCCCAAAAAGTGTTTAAGGGTTTATGGAAATAAGGATCTTTAGTCTAAAGATGCACTTCATTGGTTGCTAGCACATTTGTTTCGCATTTGTGGTTTCCTTTTTGATCTTCGCAGGCGTCTTTGACACGTTTTTAACATTTCTTTGAATTGTCTTTGATACCTTATTGCTTATTTGCTCTTCTTCTTTCTGAAAAGACAAAGTTGATCAGAGACTTGGGCTATCCTTCATTGTATGGACGATCCTTATTCAGGGTATTTGAAAGAAAATTTCGTTTTAGGCTCAAAAGGAGTAGCAAGGGATAAGTATTTGGATAGAGAAAAAGGGTCAAACTTCATCTTAAAATCTCATTGCTCACATCTTCACAAAACTTAACTTTTGATAATTTGTGCATTTGCTTTACCATTATTCTGTCAGCTAAAATTGAAAAAAATTCAAATTGCAATTTTATTGATGAACTGAAAAGATGAGAACATAATGAGCCCTTTACAAGATATGCCCTCAGGCTTGGAGCAAAGCATAAAAAGTAAACAGAGTTATCTTTCTTGAAGTCCAACCACTTGGCGTTGATCAGATCTTGCACTTTGTATTTCAAAGCCTCAGCAATTCTCAATTGAATGACCCACTGCCCCAACTTGGCATGTTGTGATGAACAGCGTTTGTATCTTCTTCCATCTCTTGGCTCATACTGCGCGATGGTTTTTGAATATCGAGGTTGGCAATCCTTCCGCTATTATCCCCGCTTCCACTCTTTCCCCGACAATGATTAGGTCTAAAAAGCTTGAACAGATATTTCCCATCATCATATCATAGAAAGGTGACTGGAGAGTGTCAATAAATGTGGTAATCATCTCCTTCTCTGACAGTGAAGGTTCTACTTGGGCTGCAACGCTTCTCCATCTTTGGACATACTCTTTGAAGCTTTCATTGCCCCTTTTTACCATGGCTTGCAACTGGGAGCGGTCAGGAGCCATATTCAAGTTGTAACTATACTGTTTGATGAAAGCATTAGCCAAGCCCGTCCATGAGTTGATTTTGCCCCGTTCTAACTGCATATACCAGCGTAGGGATGCCCCGGTAAGACTCTCTTGAAAGAAGTGGATTAGCAGCTTATCATCATTGGAGCAGGATGTCATCTTCCGGCAGTACATGATGAGGTGGCTTCTTGGACAAGTTAAATCTTCATATTTGGCGAACTCAGGAACTTTGAATTTTGAAGGAATCACCACGTGTGGGACCAAGCATACATCTGAAGCTTTGAACCCAATATGATTTGCCCCTTCAATCGCTTTCAGCCTATCTTCCACAATTTGCAATCTCTCCTGATCTAGGGGGTCTCCTAATGGGCCATTGGAAGCCTCTCGATACTCATTGGCATCGATGGAACGGTTCTTGTCAAGGGTCAATTTTGCATCTAAGTTTTGCAAGAGGTCAAATATCTTGTCCATCTTACCCTTGACTTGGTTGAGTTCTTCTCTCATTGCTTGCTGATTCTGTTCCAACAAATCCATGAGTCTAGATTGGGCTCGAGTCCGGTAGGGATGCAGGGAAAGCTTGTTTGTATCTATTTTTCTGTTGAGGGGGAAAAATGAGTTATGTTATGAAGATGCCATGATTATGCATGCTATGAATACATTTTTTTATGTATATTTCATGCAAAAGAATATGATGGAGAAAGGAGAAACATTTTATTTATTTATTTTTTCTATAAAAATAAAATGAATGCAATGATCATGAGAAATGTCGCTAAAAAAAGAGAAAATGCTTTTTTTTTGAAAATTTATTTTTTAGAGGGAAAATATTTTTTTGAAACTTTTTTTTTGCAAAGAAGAATAACAAATAATATTTTTTAGAGAAAAATATCATTTATTATCTTTCACAATTTTTGAAATGTGAATGGAAAATAAATGAAGGAAAAAAACGAGCAGAGTGTGCCCCTTGTGATGTAGGCCGATATTTCCTAAGATCTTAGGTCATACGACTTTTGTCACGTGGAAAATGGGATAAGGTATGCTCCTTTTGTGATATGGGCCGGTAGCTCCTTAAAAAGGTTCTATGGTCCACATAAGTGTCTTTCCATTAGGTGGATTTAAGATACTAATCTAAAAGGTCCCTAAAGCCAAGGGTCTCATTTGAAAATGTTACCACCAATAATAAGTATATTATTAAAGGATGGTTTTTTCTCCAATGGAGCCAAACTCTAGGTGGGGCTTTCATAGGAACCCACTGGCCGTACGTCCAGTAGAGCACCCACTACATAACCTCTCCTAACTTAAGGTTCACTCGGGCCCAGGTATAGGGCACCCACTCATAGCGTGATTAAATAAAGTGTACAAAGTGAAGTGTGTGAAGGAGCAAACTTAAAACTACCCGCTGTAAAATAAATAAACAATATATACATGGTAACTATCCTAATGTTCAATACATATAATCACAATAAAAATAAATAAACTAAACTAAGATAAAAACAAATAAGATAAGACAAAAATAAATAAATTGAAAAAATATAAAAATAAATAATAATACTAAATTAATAAATAAAAATAAAAGAAAATGAAACAATTCACATTGTAAGGCAAACAAACAATTCAAACAATCAAAAGGCCTAACTCTCTAAAGTCCCCAATGGAGTCGTCAGCTGTGACAACCACCCTTAAAATTAAATGGAGCCGCCACCAATATTTGATTTTAGGAAACATTGGAAAACCTATTTTTGATTTTAATAAAGAAAAAGGTCTTTGAACTAAATTTAAAGGGGTCAGGAGTTAATTACGCATAGAGAAGGTATTAGCATATCTATAACGCCCATTTAAAATGGTACCCTTAATTGTTTTAAGAAAATGTTTGCCTTAGAGAAATACTCCCTTTATGAAATTTATTTATTCCCTTATGTGCCACAAAAAATAATAAAAAAGAAAATAGACAACTTTTTAGAAGAAAAAAAATAAGTATGATTTCATAAATTATATTGACTTACTAAAAATTCAATTTTTAAACGAAAATGCATAAATGAAAAAGAATTTTAAAACTTCTTTGTTTTTTGCTTTTATGCCCCTATTTTGCCCTTTTTTATAAATTTATATTATAACCACTAAAAATATGAAAATTGCATAATTGTCCCTCGCTTGGGTTTGGCCCCATTGGAAGGCCAAAACCCCAACCCTAATCCAACTAGGTCATCACACAGAATGAAGGGAGAGAAAAAAGAAGGAAAAAAAGTCAGAATCAGTATACATATAGAAACGTAAAAATGAAGAAGATGAAGCAAAAAATTATATCATGCTTTGTTATCCCGACTTCATCAATTACAATCCAGTTCCTAATTCATGGATACACAAAATACAAACCAAAAATTACAGAAGGAAGAGGACGTGATAATCTGGGCTTGAGCTTTTCCCAAAAAATAAAACAGAAACAAGAGATGGGGATCAAAAGGACCTAAATCTAAATCAAGTGTTTCTTTAGGATTTGATTAGCCTCACGGGTTCTTGCTTTTCTTCCTTGCGTCCCTCTGTTTTCATCCTTCTCCTTTCTTCTCTCGGTTTTTCTCCCCCCTTCCCGTTTGCTTCTGCTTTGTGCCTTTTTATAGCCTTCTATTTCCTGAGAATCAAAGAAAATCAACATTAATAAAAAAAAGATCGAAACTTAAGGATAAAGATCAATTTTTTGAATCAGCAAAAGCAAAACGAAATCTTCCCTTGTTCTGAGGCGTGAACCAAGGAAGTCCTGTGATATCTTGCATGCTCCTGGCCAATATTTTAAGATTGGGGAAGAGATTTGGGTCTTCATGAATAGATTCGTTTTTATTTTTACAGATCCGAAAAATTTGAGATCGAGAAAGAAAAGGAAAGAGGAAGAGATTGAGGCCGAAAAAAAGGGGAAAGGGTCACGGCTAGGGTTCTTAATGGTTAGGGTTTGGTGAGTGAGGCCGATGTGGGCTTCTTGGCAGCGACTGAAGGAAGTTAGGGTTAGGCAGAGAAGAGAGTGGGAAAGGGGACGCCGCGGCGGCCTAGGGTTGGAGATGAGGAGGGATTTTCGAATGGAGGAAGGAGAAGAAGATAGAGACTAGGGTTTGGTTTGAGAGAATGGAGAGAAGAGAGAATGTGGGAGAGGATGGGCGGTGAGAGAAGGGGAAGAAGATAGGGGCGACGCAGCTGGAAAAATAGGGTTAGGGTGAGGAGGAGGAGAGGAAAAATGGAGGAGTTAGAAGGGAGAAGAAAGTGTGAGAGAGGGGGAGTATAGGAGAGTGACGCCTATCTGTAAGGAGTGGGGAATGGAGAGTGTGCGTGTGTTTTTTAGGGTTAATGGTTGGATTTGGGTTGGGCCGCGTGGGCCAAAGGGCTGGAGGGATGAGGCGTAGAAAAATAAGGGGTGCGAGAAGCAGCGCGAAAGAGAGAGCAGGGAGCGTTGGGTTGCTGGATTGCACTTGGCCATTGCTACTTGCACCAGCCCAGTTTAATACTTGCATCCCCCTTCTCTTTTCTTTTTTTTTTCTTTTCCTTTTCTTTCTGCAATTTTTTCTTTATTCATTTTTTTCCTTCTTCTTTTCTGTTATGAAACCAAAAACATTATTTTTATTTTTTATCACAAATTTAAAAAGTTAAAATAAATAATAAAATGAAATAAAATAAAATAAAAAGGCCGGACAAAATTAGAGTACTACACTCTTTCCCCTTAGTTATTTCCTGGACCAAACTGAGTAATTAGTTGTGGAGGAAGGCTACTGTACGTGAGGATAACCATTAGTAATTTAGAGAAAGTGGTTAGCATTCAATAAGGAAATATAATTCATAATAGCAAGGAAATAGATTCAAGATCTAGTATTAGTGAACCCAGTTCTCCTAGGCTTCTCCTATTTGATCTTGCTCTAATCATTTAGTTTAAGTCTTATTTTCGTTTATTAAGTTTTCTATTCGATCTCAACCTGATTACTTTGTTCGCTTAAGAAGTTAAGGTCTTTATTACGCTGGTACTTGCACATTCCCTGTGAGTTCGATATTCGGAGTCCAAATTATACTCCACTTTATTATGACTTACGATCAGGTGCACTTGCCTGAGCTGCAACACTGTGACACTGGGATGTTTTTCCTGCGAACGTGCACCACGTTGGGCGTTCATCTTCAGATTCAGAACACCAGACACATTGTCTTGGGTTCTTTCATCTCCCGTCTGACACATCACCTCGGAGTTTGTACCGGAGCAGGAGCCACGATGATTGAGATGGAGCCCATTGGACTCTCTATGACGCCCTAAAATTTTAGTCTATATGACTACAATGGAAATAATTTTATTTTAATATTTTGGATGAAAATAAACAAATGTATTCAAAAATATCTAACCTTAAGGCCTTTTAATTGTATAGAGTATCTAACAACTGGGACTGACTCTGATTCACTGGTTGTGTACCCCCAATCTCTACTTTTCTTTTAAAGATCGGCTGACATTCGCCACTATCCGAAAGCATATATATGCAAAACAAAAAATAGCACAGGAGACCCAGAACACACTATACGCACTATTAAATGGGAAGGTAAGATTTAGAACTCATGTATAATCAGACAAGCGCGCACACACAAGTAAGGCAAAGAAAAGAATAAACTACACATCTCATCCTCTGGTAATAATTTTTAGATCATCACCTAACTACCCATTTCCATCCAGCTTAAGTCTATATGTCTACGTGACCACACAACTTAGTCATGGTAGAAGCAACCCCACCTTAGTCACTTTGCCAGTATGAGTAACAGTGACCTCTCACTGGCGCGTGAGTAGGCCAAGCCAGTTGTCCATCCCCTTATCCCGCTCATCGTACCCGTAAGAGTGCATCCCTACTCTTTGATAAGAACAGGTATCGGGGCAGCACTCGCGATCGGAACTATAGACAGTGATGCAACAGTACCCCGTCAGGATGACCAGGCTACCCAACATCCCGACTGGATGGTAGCTAGCCATCCGCAACCTGTGGACTTGTCGGACCCAGACTATTCTCAAGGACCAGCATGTCCTATACCGACTACATTGTGCCCGCACTCTGGCACCTGGCCTTATACACAGCCTATGTGCACGGCGTCGTTATCATTAACCATCAGCTCAGCACAACAGCTCTTCATTTCAGCAATTATCATCTTATCAATTTATTATAGTTAAACAACTCTGTTATATTCCCCATACCGCAACAGTTATCATCAATTCGGCATAATCAACACACCTTCCAACATATACAAAATAATTGTCAACATGCATAGTATAACAGTAATTATCAACATATCAACCAGCACAACATCAATTAACAACCATCCTCTATCAACGTATAAATTAATCCTAGGGTCGCTCATGCGACCTGCTACTAACATATCAGCATCTACACATACAATCAAAAGGCAATCATATGTTATCAGCATCATATTAATCAAACATTCATCACAGATACCAATGGATTATTCCTAGGGTTGACAGACCTCTAACAACTATTATCAGCTATCATAGGCCACAACCCCTCTCCTAAGGTGCTGCTATTATCAACCACTAGTAGGGCTTGGGTCACCTTACGCCTAATTATACACTTATTCTAATCCTACAATCCCTAGTGCATAGGGTTCAGGTCTCCCATACCTGGCTTAGAAAATCGTTGTAGTTGTTGCCACTCTCTGTATCCTTACTGCTCCTACTACTTATGCTCTTACCTCTAGATAATCCTACTTTGCTAGGCCACTCTTATCCTCCCCTCTTTGACGATTACCTACTAAGGGCTTTCTGATGCACAAGATCCTTAATTGAGGCAAGTACAGAGCATACTTGCTCCTTAATGGCCCTCTAAAGCTGACTCCCCTTCTCAATCTCTAAGATTACTTATTAAGGGTTTTCTGATGTACCAGATCCTCATTAAAGGCAAGCACAGAGCATACTCACTCCTTAGAAGTCCCTAGAGAGAGAAAGTTAGAGAGAGAAGAGGATTTGGGGCAATTTGGAAATGAAAGGTCGAAAGGCTATTTATAGGCAAATTTTGCCCCATCGCGTCGCGATGGACCAAGGTACAAATATCGTCGCGACGCGATGTTTCCACGTGTCGCAATTCATTAGCTACGGTCACCGGCTTAGTCACCGACCTATTGGTTCCAGAATCCTCACCATTGCGTCGCGATGGCTTCCAGTACAATCTCAGTCGCGTCGCAACGATACCTAAGGGCTTATTTGTAATTTCTTTCATTCTAGACGTTTCTAGGGCTTCTAGATCCTTCTTAGGGATATTTTTAGTCTTTTTTAATGTTTCTATAACATATTTAGGCCTATCTCCTTTCAAATTTGAATTTCTAATGTTTATTCATCATTTAAATATTATTTTCTAAAAAACCGGATGTTACACTCTCCACCCACCTTAACATTGGTGTTTTGCGGAGATTGGGGCATGGGGACTATGGGGTCGTAAGACTGGAGGAGCAGTAGGAGTAGCAGCAGCAGGACGAGGTTGCAGACTTTGTCCCACTTGCAGTAGAGCATCCAGGTGTCCAACGGTAAAAATAACACAATCAACATGATTACATGGCTAGTATTACACATCATAGTCCATCTCATCTTTTCGTAACGGTTAAATTAACGTTTCAATTAAAAAGGACCATTTTAAATCACTTTGAAAAGATAAAAGACTAAAACAAATATTTTAAAAGATAAATGACAAAAATGATTAAACAGTAAAAGATAAAGGACAAAAAGTGTATTTTAGCCATAATGGATAAAATTGTTAAATGTGTTGGATTTTGATATACAGTACATAATCATTTGGAATTGATTTGTATGAGGTGGATATTTTTTTGATCATAAAATATTATCCAAATCATAATTATTCGGATTTTTTTCCACCAAAATAAAAACTCATCTTGTGTCCACAGACGTGCATATACACTTATTAAATTAAAGAAAAATTAAAAATTTATATTACTATAAATAAATAAATAAAATTACATTTTTATATTTATAATTTAATTTATTGATAAGTTTGTTTTAATTTTTACTCAATATTATTTACATAGTGTTTAGTATATAACTATCTATGTTCTATTTGAATTTACTTAAATGATTCTTATAATATTTTTCAGACAGAACTTTGAATATTCTAATTAAACTTTATATTATATTTTTAAAAGAAATACTTTTTTTAATAAATATTTACATTCAATGCAAGTATTATATGGAGAATGCTATGGACAACTCTTTAACATACTCTCTTAAACACACTATTTCCTATTCGGCCACGCCACATTTTTTCAAAAACCTCCCACTTGATAACCGGTTCTCATGGTTTAGATCTTTTAACACATTTTTTTTTAGTTACTGGCATCTCAAACACAAGACTACTGAGAGCCCAGATCCAAATCTCACCAAAAACTCTCCACACTCAAATAATCACAGAAAATCCAAAACCCATCGCCAGAAAAAAGGAACATTAAATTCTTTCGCATTCAAAGTAATCAAACAGAACAAGGCATAAGATCTGAACATCTTTATACACTCATAAATTCACACCAACACACCATTGAAATTAATCACCGATAAAATCATGAAATTTATAAGGAAAAAAAAACAGGTCTGATGAGTTCAAGATTCAGATCTTCAGTGAGTCAAAGAAAAAAGGATTCAGATCTTCAAGGGTGAGGACCGGTGGGATTTTTGTAGAACAAGAGACGGCGGGCATGAAACTCGTAATCGCCAAGCTTGTTGATGAAGGCGGCCTCGCATAGTCTAGCGACGATTGTCGCATCATTGGCAAGTGCTGACGGTTATGGCACCGTTGACGGCGGCACCGCCAAGGAAGTGAGGAAGCTCGAAGCCTCGGTGAGGGAAACGAAGGTGGGGACAAAGTCAGCGAGCATATGGCCGATGCTGATGATGAGGTCTTCGGCGGTGGCTTGGAGACCATGTTGGAGGCCATTGTTTTCTTCTACAACTGTCGACTATCTGCAGAGCAGCTTCTGGGTTAGTGATTTTAACCAACCCAGCCAGTTACCAGTTACAGGGTTCTAAAATAATGCTGATGTGGCCTAGAATTAAGAGAGTGTTTAAAAGAGAGTGTCTGAGAGTTTGTCCCAAACATTTATATAATATTTTACTTCAGCACTTTACTGAATAAATATATTATTAAGAAATAATATGTTTTTTTAAGTAAAAATACTATATTATAATTTATTAAAACATGAATAATAAAAATGGATAAGTGTATAAAAATTTCTAACGAATATGAATATTGTCTATGCTGAGGTCCTCTCCCCAGTTGAATGGTACTCGGTGATGGCGTCAAGTGGATTTTCGTGTTGGTGATGATGGCTGCTCTGGTCATGGGGACTGGAGAGGAAGTACTTGAAAAGACAATTATATGCTCAAGTTAGTAGCGGTTTTCGGCAAGGTAATAGTATATGATGGGTGTTAATGATGTACGTTTTCCACTTAGGGCATGTGGTATTTATTATATAGGGTGTAGGTGTTTGTGTCACCATATGGTCAGGTAGGGATATTCTCTTATAGTTTGTTAGGATTGTGAGGGGGAATCCTCACAGAGGGTTCTATAACCTTTGGTATGAGGAGCGTGACTGAAAGATGTTTTAGCCCTTTATGAGATGTTTAGACAACCCTTGATGCTTGTCGATCCCTAAAACTGTATCAAAATAATAAGGAAAACAATAACTAATAATCATAAATACAATCCACAATTTGAATCTAAATATCTCTGTACTTTGTTACATGAACGATACCTACAATATTTATATACAAAGATGACACAATACGTCCCTAAAGCTTAGCCAAGGCTGACCCAACACCCATTCAAGCCTAAAGCGAGCTCTCTAAGTGAGGCATGTGAAATAATAAGTCAGTTGTTTTGTGGAATAAGAGTCATTTATTCACAACAAAATATTAAAAAATTACAACAAAAGTACCGATAAAAGGGCTTGAGTCAGTTGTCTTGTGGAATAAGAATCATTTATTCACAACAAAATACTAAAAAATTACAACAAAAATACTGACAAGGGGGCTTGAACCCACGACCAAAAGGTTAAGACAATTATGTTTTACCAACTGAGATGGATATGTGGTACTCATTAGTTATTCAATCGATTATATTAGTAAAAATAAAAAAATTGAAGTCTTTTTTTGGTCAAAATTTTTTGAGGCCTAAAGCCCTTTCTTGGACTGCTTTAGGATTGGGCCGGCCCTGAGGTTTGGAACCAGAATAAATTAACTAACAAACCTAGGAAAGGACATCATACAACAAAAATCTAAACACTAATCAAATCTGAATAGAATCTTAAATCCCAGTAGAAACTACAGCATACAAAGGCCCACATTCTCCATATTTCACCTCCTTCATGTAATTTTTCAATCCAAGAAGCATTGAATAGGACATCTCCATAGCTGAGTTGAATGATAATTTTGACTATTTATTGTATATGCAGAGTCAATGTTAGTTGAGCGGGGAAAAAAAAAAGTTAGACACAAGACTTGTACAAATTTCAAGTGTAGCGCTAATTGAGATCCACGAGCAAAACAGGAATCTTAGGTGTGATTCCAACATTTTTTTTTTGGTACAGATGATTCCAGCATTTTATTCTATGAAAAAAGAGAAATTTTACTAGATCATCATAAAAATATTGCTTTTACTAGTTATACACTAGTTGTGTTTAGTTACTAGTTAGTTTACTCCATACTATAGCCAACCTCTAATTGGCATTATCTTCTTAGCTTCTTTTTTCTTCCCTATAATAATAAACCAGAGGCAAGGATATAAACCTTGTGTCCCAGGTAGGTTGGCCTGTTGGCCAAAGGGACATTTGGAAGGAGTTTTATGCAGGAGTTTATGGGTTCGATCCCCATCCCCCCATCCCCTCTAACTACTAACACCTAACCCACTAACCACTGGACTAAGCTTATCAAAAAAAAAAAGGATATAAACCTTGTCTGCGATCCAACAATTTAGCCATACAAAACAGAAAACATGTATCAAATTTTCAAAATTACTCACATCATTCATCAGTTTCCATAAATCTTGTCCGGGAAAATGCTTTAAGTGATGGCAGCATTTAATTCAGCACAACCCAAATTCTAAGAAACAGAGAAATATTTGAAAAGAACATAAACAAATAAGGGAGGAAAAAAGAGAGAAGGAAGGAACACTGCAGCAGAAACTAACCAGCTTTACTATAATATAGATTATACATATATAGTAACAATAGAGATTTTACCTCGAGACCTTTCATCTGCACCAACAGTTTATGTCTTCAAAATTAATTAATCTTATATTAATCCTTTCCTCAAAGATTACTTAAGCCTACTAACAATAGCTTGATTGGCACGAGGAATTAGGATTAAAAAGAAAAAAATTAGAATGCAGAAAACATTTTTTGGATCAGTTTATTTTGAGAAGTATTCGCTTATTTTTAGCAGCATCTTGAAGGAGTTTTTGAAAGGAAAAAAAAAAAAACGAATACACAATGATTATTTCACATAACTTGAGTGTTTATAGACACATCCTAAGAGCCCTATGTTGTATATATGTCTGACATTTTTTGGCAAAGATTCAAAAGATATGAAAAGATGCATTTTAAGCAAAGATTCAAACTCATTAGCCAATGCAATTGAATACTAAAAATGCTCACTCATGTGCTACCCACCACTAAAACCGAAAGAAAATAACATCCATACAAGAAATCATAACCAAGAGAAATAATGCTACCTTTAAAATTCATCTAACGGTAATTGCAAGTGAAAAACATTCATATTAATTCAACCTAGAGAAATATAAGCTTGGTTCTTCCGTTGTCATAAGCTTGAAGTTGTTCACGAATCAAATTGCTCCCAGTCTTAACCCATTCATCAGTACCACCCAGAAAATCATCAAACCAATTTCCAGCTCCTGTGTAAGCTCTTGCCTGAGGGCCAAAAGTGATATGCTCAAGAGAATTCACATTTTTTAGAAAGTGAATAGCGAGCTCAATTTCAATGATGTGGCCAATACAACCAAGCAACTCAACATGTTTCAACTCTTTGTGAAAAAACCCAGGGTGTTCTCTTCTTTGCCTTTGCTTGGCAGAGAGAAGGGGCCAAAAAATCTGAAACCATACAATACAATACATTATCAATTAAATAGATTGTATAAAATTTGCATGGATGGGTAGACATGTTAGTTAGTTACATGAAAATGGGAAAAAAGAAGTTACATGTTAGTTAGATAATAATTAGAGGCAAGGCAACTCAAACTCACCCCAAAATATAGCTTTTGGAGACGAGGACAAGCCATAACCATGTTCAAAACCCAGAGGTAGTCATCATTTTCATCTCGTGGTTCATCGAAAAACAACTCCATTTCTCTGAGATGTTGAAAGGTTGTCGGTAATTTTGCTACCTACATACATCATACATCAATCAAGACAAGACAAGATGGAAATCAACACAGAAGAAGCAGCAGCATGAATTATATATGTACAACAGTTGAGTTTTGACTTACCATTGGTGTAGACAAGCACATACTTAGATTCTGAAGGCTGGGGAAAGAAGCCATTAGAGCAAAGGCATGTGAAACATGTACTTTGTCCAAGCAGGAACTTGGACTGAAGAAAAACTTAGCTAACTGAGGAGCATTAATAGATTTAAAAATCAGCAAGGTGTGACCAAAATACTCAAAGGATGAGAGGTTTGGGGTGACCATATCAATGCCACACGGAAGGAGGGAACACCTAATTAACTTGAGATGACGCAGTGTGGAACTAATCATGTTAACAGCACGGTTGAATTCACATCTTTTAAAGGTTAGGTCTTCAAGATGGAAGCAGCATTTAGAAAAGAGGGATGACAAGAGAGGCTCCTCTACTCTGAGTTCCTCTAGGACGAGGGTCTTCAAATGTTTGAATCCAGAAAACTCGGCACGTGACAATAGATGGCAGTTTCGCAGGTGAAGGTGATTTAGAAACTCGGATTTGAGTGTGTGCGGAAATCTGTAAGGATAAAAAAGGTGAGGCGGCATGCCATAATCTAGAGTTGGGAATAGGAGCTCAATCCGCTCAGCACCCTTGGCAATTGCACAACCAACCCATTGATCAATCATGTCATTGTGTTCACAACCCAACGAAAAATCCACCCTGAGTGACTTAATCTTTTCAACTTGGTGGTACTGGCGCTGCATCTTTTGGTCCACTCGTCGCACAAATTCACGTCTAACCCGATTAAATGACACTAGGTTCTCTATTTTGTATGTATAAATCGGGCCTTTAAAATCGTAAGGGTACCTGTATTTGCTTCCGGGCATATTAGGAAGATGACTGAACTCCTCCATTTCATTGCTTACAAACAAGCTGTGGAGATCAAATTTGAGATCCATCTGTTCTCACACAAGCAAAGCAAAGCACAGCACTTCAAATATAAATATACAGATATAAAATATACATATTTTTCTCTTATAATTAAATGGACATTGAAATATTGAATTTAATTTGGTAGCTGAAAAAACACACACGATCGGTTCATTCTAATCATAATCCTAATTGAATAATAAAAATACTAAATCGAAAAAACAACACAAAAGCATAACAAGGCTGAAAGAAAAGAGAAAAGAGAGGTAGGCATTTCGCAAAGCAACAATGCCTGTGGATCTACTTGCCTTCGTCTCAGTGTTCTCAGTGTTTTTGCTGGCGAAACAACCCATTCTTGAATACCACCAAATTGGCTGAGAGGAAGAGTCAGAGAGCAGGGGGGACAACAGAAACGTGTGCCTCTCGTTCTCGGCACGGCGAAACCGCGAAAGTACGCATCTCCTCCTAGGGTTCTCTTCATACTCGCAATTCGAATTCGAATTACCAACCACGAGATCGAATTATTGAATATATGAATCTCGTCCGAATCAAATTTCCAATTCTATTACCATTCAATAATTAATCGTTGTTATTACAAATCAATTTTTCAATCCGTTAATTCATTCCTATTATTCTTTATTCATTCCTTCAAATCTTTTTTTCCCAATTTACCTATCATGAGTATGGACCACCTTGATAGGGTGGGGTGGGTATGCAATGTGGCAAGCTCCTGACTTGGGGAGGTTTTTTTTTTATTTTTTTTCCCCTTTCTTCTATACCAAAGAAAGAAAATGAATTAAAAGTTGAAAACATTATGGGATTTAATAATTTTGTTAGTCTTTGAATAATTTTTTTGGTAGTCTTAAATAATTTTTTTTTGGGACTATACATAAGTTGTGAGGGAGCTTTTGTAGATAGAAATTTTGTACACTTTTAAGATTTTTACTTTTTTGTTAATTTCGTATTTACATGTGCTTAAATAGTATATATTAGAAGGTTATTTATAGTAATGCTATTTTTACTATAATTAAATTTAAATTATTCATAAAGATGATGCAATGTCTTTAATATGAATGAAAATTTATACAATGCTATTCATAAAAAAGATATATAGTGAATTAGAATAATTATAGGAATTTTTTTTATATTTCATGCAAACATAAAATTATTTCACGCCATAGCAGCCGCAATGCGCGTTGCAGTGACCGTAATATCCACAACCGCAACCGCATTCGTGACCGCAATTTAAAACCTTGGATGTAAATGTATTTGGAGCACATATGCATGTGGGCATGTGGCAGACTAATAGTATTCATTGTTTTGATATCTATATCTATATCTATATATAATACAAACAAGAATGTTTTAAAAAAGGAAAAATAACAAATGTCGATTAATTAGAACATTAAACAACCAGCGAGGATTCAAATGGCTCGCTTAAAACCATTCCCTCCAAATACTTACACATGTGGCACGCCAAATCACATTTTACGCATAAAAATTAAAAGAAAAAACCACAATTAATAATATAACCGACAGCCAAATTAGGATTGACCGCAATTATTCGAAAATACTATCAATTCCATTAATTGTAATTAACATAAACAGAAATACTTTATATATATTCTTCACGCTCAATGGCATAATTCTTCATAATTGGGGGAGTTGCACTTGTACTCATGTTTCTCTTTGATATGATCTCTTCGATTAATCTCTTTGGTATTCACAACATCAAATGTGGGGGGTATATGCATAAATATAGACCCATGCCTTGTGAATGTTACATGAATGATCGATGGTTATGGATGATGAAGACAATCTACTACATATAAACACTTTCTCTGTGATTTCTGCTTTTGTTTTGGTGTTCGGTGGTAGTTCCTTGCGGAACAACCGTTGGTGGTAGTTCCACTACTAGAATGCAGCTATTTAGAGTCGAAAACGTAGCGTAGGCCCCGACTCCGACTCTAATAGCGTCGACGTAGCGTCGGCCAAGCCCACGCTAAGAGGCTGAAATCCTTTTTATAAATTTTTAATTTGTTTTTAATTTTGTTAAAACTATAGCGTCGGAGACTCCGACGCTAATCCCTTTAATTAGACATCATTCATTTCGTTCTCTTTGTTCCTTCTTTCCTTTGTCTTATTTTCTTCTTTTCTTCGCCTTTGTGCCCCTCTCATTGCCGAGCCCTTCGTCCTCCCTCTTGGGGTCTCTGTCACATCTTTATCAAAAGCCCAACCCCTTTGCCTCTGTTCCTCAGTTAATTGGAAAACACTTGATTTTCTCGGTTTCTCTCTCTCCTATCTCTTCGTCTTCTCCATCTCAATTTCCCCCTCGGCCACCTCCTCCTGTGCGGCAAAGAACGCTGAAGCAACTGCGTGGCCTTCACGTGGAGACCTTTGGTATCTCTTCTATCTTTGTCTCAACTATTGTTTTCTCTTGCTCGTTATCGGTTTCTCTTTTCTCGGTTGTCGGCCACGCCACTCATTTGCACCTCCATCGTCATCACTTCACTATCACACTCGCCTCTTTCACCCATGGAACTAAAATATAATTAAGCCTTTTTTTATTCGAGCTCTCATGCTGCTACCGCTATGGTTCTCGTTCCCTTTCGTTGTGTGCCCTAGAAAGGTTTGCATCTGCTTCTTCACAATCTTTGCTGATCGTTTGAATCGTTTTCAATTTTCGATTTTTGATTCTCAGTTGCATAATTTCCTTCTCTCAATTCAATCGTTTTCATTTTCTATTCGATGAGTGAAATTGATGCATTTTTTTGTTAGGGTTCGTATTGATCTATCTTTCATGCCTTGGAATTTCTGGATTTTCTGATTCTGTTTTTGTTGCATAATTTCCTTCTCTCAATTCAATCGTTTTCATTTTCTATTCGATGAGTGAAATTGATGCATTTTTTTGTTAGGGTTCGTATTGATCTATCTTTCATGCCTTGGAATTTCTGGATTTTCTGATTCTGTTTTTGTATATATCTGGATACATTGAATTCAGTTTGATAAATACATTGAAATAATGCAACGATGGGATGCTTAACCATGAGATTCTTGCAGCGGGTGAGGTGTTGGGAGTACCGTCGGCAGCCTTCCATTGTCCGTGTCACGAGGCCTACTCGCCCAGTCAAGGCTCGCCGCTTGGGTTACAAGGATAAGCAGGTAAAGAACTGTATGTTTATATGAAGTGATTTAAGAGGTTAATTTTCTATGAAGTATATGACAGCAACTGGTTTTTGTTTTTATTCAAACAACTAAGTTGTCTAAAACTTGGCAATGCTTGTGTCAGGCAACAATAGTAGTGGGGGTCACTTGCTCAAGGCAATTACAATAGAGCACTTCATCTTGAGGCTTCCTTATCACCTGAATTTTGTAAGTGCATAATTTACTCCTTGCTCGTGCTTTTAGGCATTATAGTTTTTCTAATATTCCTTGTCATGCTTTGTAGACTACAATTCATCCCTTGATTATCATCTTTGCTTCCTGCGACAGACTTGCCCAAAAGTTGCAAATTATTAATGTTACATGCTGGACTTTCTTTCTTAATGTGAATAAATTCATAAATCTATGTTTTTCCTCGGTTGGTTGAACTTGAATTGATGGAACAAATATGATTTTATTTTATGAAGGTGAGGGTGTACACAGCATCACAAATTGATAATGAGTTAGAAGCAGCAAAGAGAGATTATTTACAAAAACAAACAAGTTAATAATTCCAAAGTTATTTCCAATGTTATCAAACTCTATTCCTTTCAATCTGTGATTCTGGAAATTTCCTCATCTCAATTTCGTCATGTCATTTTTTTCATTTTTCTCCACCAATGTTATCAAACTCTCTTCCTTTCATTATGTGTGACTTATTGGGTTGTTTCGGCTTGCAGCGTGGTTGGAGGAGGACGATGTTAGTATGAGAGTGCTCTCATGGTTGTCATGGTGATGCTCTGGCTTTGGCGTGACGAGACTGAGATGGTGGTTTCAGATGGGGTAGGCAAACTGGAGGTTGTGGTTATCAATTCCTTTTCACTAAGCATCCTTACGTTCCTATCATCCCTTTCTCCTCTTTCATTAATAGATTAATATTTTTATGAGTTTGTTGTGGTCAATATACGAATCGTATTTCACCCTTCAATTTGCAGGTAGATCGGTGGGTGAATCGGAGCATAGTGGTACCTGTTTCTAAGTTGTTGATGAAGGAAACCGAGAAGCAAAAAGATGCGGGATTGAGTTAGGAGGTGACTCCTCCAAGTAGGTGATGACTGATGACCATGAACATGTTGTGCTGCCTTTCCTGATATAGATTTTGCAAGTGCTTCTGTTTGCTCTGTCTTCTTTGTAGGGTAGATATTCTTATTACATTTTCTTATCTTGAGCTCAGTTTAGGTAAGTAAAAAAATATGATTATGTTGTGGTTTTGTATGTTGCTTTTATGGTTTATCAGCTGATTTTGGTATCCATTTTTTTGCTATGTTTTTTAATTGTAATGTGTAATCTTTATATGGGGTTGTTAACAACGATTTGTTGATGGGATTGGCAGGTGAAGTGTATAATGGCTTGGATAATGGGATTGTCACCATGAAGAATGGAAAGATGGCATTGTTCATGTCACCAGCTGCTAAGTCCGGAGACTCCATCTTGATACCAAGTCCCTATTTACTTAAGATCTTAAAATCCCGCCTAATCTTGAAAGTATTGAGTAAACTACTTCTACATACCCTTTAATCACGCTGCTCTGTCAAAAATTGCGCCTCTATGTTTGGGTTCTGTTGTATTGTTTTAAATCATGTTATGGTGGGCTGATTATATTCCACCATTCATTATATGCATTTATAGGACACAACCAAACAAACTGAGATTGATAATTTCCTTTTAATTTTAATGTGTTTAATTTTTTTTTTGTTTATTTTTTCTTGTTTTGTTTTCATAATGAGGCGATCCTATTGGTGACGATATCGAGTGATTATGTGCTTGCAAGTTGCAGTGTAGAGAAGACAATATGAAGTAAGATATTATTTTTCTAACCTTCATTTTTCAAATGGCTGTGATCCTATGACTTGAATTCCCCAAAATTAGCATTGAGGTGAAAATCAACGTTGTTATGCTTTGGACAGTAGTATGATTAACTTTTCTCCAATCAAAGAGCATTTTTGGGTCATGATCATATTCTAAATCAGCCTAGCAAAACTTTAAGTTATACTTCTGACCAAAATAAATTGATGATCATCAGGAAATAAATGTCCTCTTATTAGATGGTATATCGTAAAAACTATCCTTCATATTGTCACATGCCTTTTGTTTGTTTGAATCATGTTTGCTCATATTTTTCTAAATTTTTCATAGCTTCTTATATAATTTTCAGTACAGAATTAGAAGATAGCATGAGATAATGGAAGAAGAAAGGTCATGGGGAATTTAAGGAGATAACCGAAGGGGATTTCTTGAATGAAGTCACTATGAAAAGATGATTTGTTATTTCC
This sequence comes from Calophaca sinica, assembly GCA_037113605.1. Taxonomy (NCBI): domain Eukaryota; kingdom Viridiplantae; phylum Streptophyta; class Magnoliopsida; order Fabales; family Fabaceae; genus Calophaca; species Calophaca sinica. The sequence continues at coordinate 18,690,889 of CM073737.1, forward strand.
ACAATAAGAAGTTCTATGAATCCAAGATATTTGCTATAGGGAGTTCTACCATGAGGGATTTCTTAATAATATCCTCCTTTTTAACTTTCACTTGATATGTTTGAAGCTTTCTTATTAGTAGGCTAATACTTTTTATTTATTTTACAATTATTGAGAATTTTGATGCTACTTGCTCAGCTCAGCTTAACAAAGTAATATTAAGGGATGCTACTTTGCTTGGCTTATAGAGGTTCTTCTATGTACATTATCCAAATGATTTGGAGGTATGGTTTTGCATCATTAGCTTTATAGACATGTTATATATTTGTATATAATTTGTCGGTAATCCCGTGTATCAATTTCTCTATCTCTGATTAGTATTTCTTTTGAAACATTGGGATGGTGATTCATATTATTGTTTTGAACCTGGGATTTTGTGATTGGTATTTAGAGATTTATAGATCTACTTTAGTTTAGAGCATAACATAGTTATTTACTTCTTAACGTCATTGGATTTTCTTTCATTGGCTTGGTAGTAAGTTGAAAGTAGGTTCTAATTGTCCTTATTTTTTGGAAATTAATAGACAAAACTAAAGATACGAAGGAGTTGCATTTTGACCGGTGTGCTCAATTCATAGACAAACCTTCTCAATGCACCCATTCATTCCACCTTTAGCCTCCCAGTGTTCATCTCATGATTCTCCCTTTCGCATAGCGTTTTTGTTTAATTCGTTGCAAATTGTTAATTACGAGTGAGAGCATTGATTTTGGCTCTGATGGTTTTTATGGTGGAGGATTTTTACATTCTCTCTTCTTTTTTTTGGCTGTGACTATTGCTCTTACTATTTTTTTTTCACATTTCTCTTATATTTTTCTTTATCAAACCCGTGTTGTTAATCTGGGGTAGTACATGTGAGCATTTATGTAGTATATCTAGAGAATTGATTAATTTAGGAACTGTATATGGTTAGTTAATTCTATTTGTATGTGCTTCTCACATGACTAGAGGATCAAAAGGCATAGTAGTTGATGATGAATATGTAATTTTGGGGTCTGTAAACATCAACCAGCGCCCTGTGAAAGGAACAAGGGGGACGCTCAGATTGCAATGGGAGCCTACCGGTCTCAACATACCCGTGCAATAAAACATTTTTTATCCACCTAAACATCTAATTTTTTTTTAAGTTATTGGCTTCTCATATTTGATTTATGTAATCATTTGGATTTTTGTCTCTAATCAGCTTTGAAGGATCTATGGATTTGAATTTGTTGGTTGGTACATGCCTCATAAATTGGCTACATATTTATTATTAGTAGTATTGTGAATTTTGAAAACAACTAAAATGTACATAGGAGTTTGAGAAATGCTGGGGACACTCATTAATACTCTTTTTTCAACACACTCTTAACATACTCTTTTCTATTGGTTGAAATTCATATGGGTTTCACCAAATTTATGTGAGATCCACAAGATTTAGTGGGACCCATTTGAATTTCAATCAATAAGAGAGTGAGTGTTGAGAAAAAAGTATTAGAGAGTGTGTTGCTAGCATTCCTCATAAGAGGTTAACTGAATTTTTACAAGTAAAGTGAGACTCACGGAATAAAATGAATAGATTTTGGCATTCATAACTTCATTTAGTGTTTATGCTGATTTTATTTAATTTTTAGGAGATCTTTTAAATAGTTATTGATAAGTCTATCGTAAATAGAGTCTCTCAAGTGTAGCTCAAGTGATTGAGATGTGACATCATAAGGAGTTTGAGCAGGAGGTTTAAGGTTCGAACTCATACAACTAAAATAACAAATATTAGTGACTAAAATTTGCCGTTCAAAAACAAAAAAATGGTCTATCATAAATAGAAATTAGGTAATTTAGATTCTTTGCGATGTTGTGGTTGACTATAATATTAGTCTTGGTTACCGTCAAACTCTTTTAAACCAGTAATTGAGAGAGGTCTACACATTGGAGTAGGGTTATAATTTGGGAATTTTGGCTTGTATTGGGTAGATATTAAGTTTTGTAAAGGATCAAGAAAAACTCTGAAATGAAGTTTTCTGCCTTCAAATCTTTGCTCTTTTTTTTCTCCCTATTTGTTAGATAAAAAAATGTTATTTTATGTTTTGGCAGTTATTAATGAATGAGAAATCATTTTTTTACTCCCCAACACAATTTGCTCGTGCATCGCACGGGTATATGCACTAGTTGATTTATGTGACTAGTGGCAGGGATAGGATTAGTAGAGGAATAATGGCTGCAGAAATTGAACAATACATTTATTATTGCACATTATGTAAGACCAAATGGAATCAGTAGAGGATCAGGAAGTTGAGACTAATTTTTTTTAAAAAAAAATCAGGTTACTAGCGTGGGCTACCGGCCGACGCTAAAATTAGCGTGGGACATTTTCTTGGGACTGGCCGACAACAATTAGCGTCGGCCCCTCCATTAGTGTCGGTGTTAGCGTCGGCTAAGCCGATGCTAATTAGCGTCGGCCTCCAAATAGCGGACGCTAAAAGTTAGCTTCGAGCGTTTTAATGTCGGCCACGACGCCGACGCTAGGCCGACGCTAATCGTGATTTAGCGTGGGCTTTTTACAATTAGCGTCGGCTTTTGGCCTACGCTAAAAAGCAACATTCTAGTAGTGTTCCTTGCGGAACAACTGTTGTATACTGTGACTGTTGGAGTTGGAGTATCCCTTATACTCCCCATAATTGAATATATTTTGCTATTAAAAAAAAAACTCTGTCACCGGCCATACTAATACTGCGGGGCAGTGATCTCAGTGTTCGGAATATACCGTGCCAGAAACTGCACATGGTCATTATCTCCCAATTTTTAACCCTCGTAATCAGCTCATTTTGTATAAAGAAGTTGGGACCATTTCACAAATACTGCATAATTAACACCCAGAATAGAATATATGATGATGTATATATATAAATAACTGTGCATTAGTTGAATATCAAAAGAAAGAAAGAAATAAGCGTGCGTCTATCAAAACAAACAAACAAACAAAAATCCCAACTTTAAACATTTAATGAAAATATTCCCTATCATTTTGCAACTACGGGCGGAAATAGGCTAAGCCGAGCCAGCTTTTGCAAAACCCAAGTCCAATCTTTTCAAAAAATTCAAATCCTAAGTTTGACGTATTACCGGTCATAAGATTTTTTTAGGTCTGGTCTGACCTTTTTGAAAGCCTGGTTTGACCTATTAGCCTAATTAAAAGCCTATTTCATACTAATGTCTTTAAATAAGTAAGTCAACTGACACATTTCTTTAAATAGACTAACGGACTAATAGGCTAATGAGGGTAAGTTTGTTTGTAATAAACTATAAAAAAAATGAAAATTAAAATCACTACCACTAAGAGACATAAGTATAGCGGCGAAAATATATATAGGACAAACTGAGTTTTATAAGGCCTAATTTTAATTAATTATTTGTAAGATATAAATTCATTTTATGGTTTAATGTGACTTATTAGAGAGTTTGAGTTTATATGATAGCATATTTAAATTCTATCTTGCAATAAAACCTTTAAAAATGTCAAAAACTTATGTAGGCTAATATGATTAAATTATTGAAAAGGTTACCAAATGTGATTTAACACAGTGTACAAAGTTTATTATAATAATAGCTATAGTTTTTTTTTTGAGCAACAAAAAGAGTATATATATTAATTAATATAGGGGTACAAGGAGTACCCCAACCCAAGATACATATAAGATCCCACAATTAGGACTACCCCTCAGACAGAAAACCCAAGCTAACAGTCACCCAAAGCACCCCTAAAACATCATTATACCCTATTAATACAATCGATCGGGTCCATACACCATTCATACCAAAGGCATTGACCCCCCTTGACCCTCCTCTTGCGGATGACTTGTTAATTCCTTATCCTAAAATTAAAACAAGTGATAGTAATTCTCTATGTAATTTTTTTTTTTTGATAAGCATTCTCTATGTAAAATTAAAACAATATGACATTACCATAAAAAATGACTTGTTAAAATTAATTCTTTATACCTGAGATACTTGACTATGTGGTTTTCCTCTAGTTGAAAATTTGGGAAATCCATTTGGACATTATATTATCACTATCCACTTCTTATATGTATTCATCCATTATGTCCTGAATTTAGTATATTAGGAATGAACCTGCAAAAGTTTTTTGGGTTTTTTTTATATACAAATATTGATATGCCACTGATGTATGTGGCAAGCGAAATTGGGTTGCATTGTTCTGGGCTTTGTACAGTCCAATTTTCATGTACCGGGAAAGAGGTTATGAAGTTCCCTAATGTTTTGGTAAAGCTCAATACCTATTCTGGACATAGATATTTGTCTTTACAAGCCCAAACCATCATTTGCCTACTTTCCTCAAGTCTTGATGCAGCCTATAACTTAAAATTTCCTTCATCAAAAACATTTTAAATTCATATTTGAACCTAAATTATGCAGATATATCAATCACCAAATCTGATTTTCAAATCAAAAGCCATAGAATCATCAAGAATACCAACAAATTACATCAACTTTCTCATAACAATCCATATGGATATCCTAACTTTAGGGAATCGTTTTATCTATAAACTTGAGTTTCTTTCGTAAAAAAAAATTAAACCTAAGTTTCTCTAACGCCAGATAGATGATCTTAGATGACTTTGGCAGATAAGAGCCTTCACCAAATTTAACAAAACTTGAAATATCTTTCTTTATCACTAAATTCAACATTTTAAGCTAAACTTTCATATTTGAAAAGCTCTAAAGTTCTGCAAAAGGAAATGCAATACAACCAAAAATTAAAAGTGTTCAATTTACACTTTCACATAGATTTCATCACTTTTAAGCCACCAAATCAACCCAGAGTTTTATCTAATTACCAAAATGGCATTTCTCGACCTCATTACTAACGTATTTAATACATTACTCAAGGATTATGCAAACCTAAAACTTGCAGTACCTGCAGCTTACCAACAACAAATAGCATTTCTATTTTCACAGCTGTTTTTTTTCTTTTGCATGTACAAAATCGAATAGGTTTTTTCTATTATCCTTTCCTTTTTCATTTCATTGTATCATTTATGTTGTATGTCTATGTCCACAAGTTTTTTCAATAAATTGGAATCTAAATGGCTATCGATTGATAAGAAGGGTAACAAGCATAAAGTCCACTCCCAAAGATTTTTGGATAAACCACTTCTTCTTACTAATGGATGAGTGGATGTCATTGATGTGTAGTTTTTATTGATTAAATTTGTTTTTGCTCTCCTTTTTAATAAAAAAAAAATTATGGTTTCTTTTGTAATATATTGTTGCATGGAGGCAATCCTCTAAATTCTTAGGAAAGATTGAAAGTCTAAGAATCCAAATATAAATTGTGCTATCTTTCTGTTAAGGTAATTATTATTTCCTCTTAATGTTAATTTTTTTTGTCTTCCTGCAGTAGAATTTAGCAACTCATGATGAGAAAACTGGAATTGTCATCGGTAGGAGAGCTGACAAACACTTTGAAGAAGGCCTCATACTTTGTCCTATCTTCTTAGAAAGAACTCGGGTATACACCATAGAAGTCAGTCAAACATTTGACAATGCAGCCAATAAGATTAGTAACATGGCACCTATTTTTTTAACAAAACGTTTTACTTTTGTGATCAAGAGTGTTAATTTATTTTTAGTCGTGTAATTATTTTAGTTACAATTATGCACTATAATTTAATAAATATAAAATATTATTCACTTGGTTTTCATTTAATTGGATCAGTTTAAGTCAGATTTGTCTTATGGAATACGCATAAATTGTTTTTAAGCAGATAGTATTGGTGTCGTTTTCTATTTCATTAATATCTCTGGATATGTTGGCAACTATATAGAATTCCTATGTTTCTATGGAATACACACGTAGTGTATATAATATATGCAATTTGTGCTATAAAAAAAGATATTCAATTCATCACTCACTTAATTTCAAGAATTTGATAAGAAATCTGTTGGCACTCCTAAAGGTGGAATTTGAACATAATAATGGAGAAGCTGATGATATAGCTGATGGCCTAGCAAAGAAGGGTTCCCAATCTGAAGAAAGCTGGCTACAGTGGCTTTAACTCAATAGCAGTAACAAACAGTACCAAGAATTCAGCCTCAATCTGATTGCAGCCCAAATGTCTAATTCATATGATCCTAACATAATCTTTTATTTTGTAGGTATAATGAACCAAAGATGTAGACAGCAAACAGGAGTTGTAATTCCTGATAGTGGGAATATAAATCCACACGAGCAGTGAAAATACAGACGAAAATCATCATGACAATGCAATTGTAAGAGTGTCAAAATGAAACACTCTTAACTCAATTGTAAGGGACCTATTTTTCCTTTCTACAACACCATTATGTTGTGGTGTTCTAGGAGAGGAGAAATTGTGGGAGATCTCATGTTCTTCACAAAATTTTTGAAAGCTTTCACTACAAGAAATAGTTAACATACCGACGGACATTCACCGACGGCTTTAGTCCGTCGCTAAAAAAGCGGGATTTTCGACGGTCTTACCCGTCGGAAAACGCGACCCGTCGTATTCTGGATATTACCGACGGGTTAAGCCGTCGGAAAACCGCTTTTTAGAGACGGACTCATACCGTCGGTTAATGTCCGTCGGTAAACCGTGAATTTTGGAAAATTCCCGCTTGTTTTTGAATACCGACGGCTATTGACCGTCGGTAATGGGGAGTTTTTCCGACGGGTTGGTCCGTCGGTAATCCCGTGTCGTTTACCGACGGGTATGACCGTCGGTAAGTTTAAAATGGCCGTCGGTAAGCTCTTTATTTGGCCAGAACAGAATCCTTCTTCTTCATTCAGTCGCTTGGATCGCTTCTTCTACCCTCTCTTGTCACAGCCGCAGCCCCCCTCCGCCGCAGCCCCCCTCCGCCTCCCTTCTTCATCTTCAGTCGTCGCATTTCTCCTCTCTTGTCACAACTTCGCAAGAAATTCGAGAAGCTTGGAGCCACAAGCTTGGAGCCACCGTCGGTTGCAAGAACCACGTGATTGGAAGCTGAAGCTTGGAGATTGAAGCTTGAAGATTCGAGAAGCTTGAAGATTCGAGAAGCTTCAGCTTGAAGCTTGGAGCCACTGCAGACTCACCGTCGCATCGTATTCTAGATTCGAGAAGCTTCGTCCGTCGCATCTTCTCCATCTTCTCCATCTTCGATTATTGCTTGGAGCCACCGCAGCCACTGTTCGTCGATTTGATTATCAAGTAAGTAGCAGCCACTTCTCCATATTTTGTTTCTTCTGTTCCTGTATTGTTCTTGTATTTCGTAGGGATTGTTCTTGTATTGGTTGGTGATTTTGCAACTATAAATATATTTTGGCTATGTATGTATGCTGTAATTTTGGCTATGCTATGCTATGAATTTTGGCTATGCTATAGATATATTTTGGCTATGTATATATTTTGGCTATGCTATAGATATATCTGGGAGAAGGAACAGAAATGTGAGGTGATGGAGGAATGGCAAGGGGGTGTTTCAATGGTTTTTGTTATTTTTGTGTTGTATTAGGTTATTTATTCCTTGAGCTTTGCTATTTTGTATGAAAAGATTTGCATGAAAAGAGCATGAAGAGTAAAATAGTTCTGTGATGGAAATCAAGGGGTCATTATGTATTGTAAAACTGTCAATTTTTAATACAATAGTATAATTAAGATTGGCTTTGGACTACCCACTGGTTCATGAAGCAAATCACAAGATTCAGCTCTACAAGTCCATTCCTCTAAATTAGGCTCTCGAGCCACACTGTATTATACAATAAACCACCACTTAAGCCTTCCAGAAAAATCGTAAAGAATAGAAAATGCTCTATATCCATTAGGACAAGTGAGTTAGTGAGACTAACCATTTAAGGTTCAGCACTTTAAAAATTGCTTCATGGGCCTTTTGATCCTAAGACCAGAAGAAGATTATAATTTGTAAGAAAAGGTACCTACAATTAAGATGATTTGAACTTCAGCGGTTCTAGGGGAAAACTTACTCTTAAAAGCAAAGGAATGTGCCAGATGTTGGGAACATCATAAAGAGTAATTATGTTTTCCCCCTGGAAACATGCAGCTTCAGTAAAGAAAACTCTTGCAAAGCAAAAACAAACATCATATACACCAAAATATACTAATCCTTTGAAAAAATAATACCAAATTAGGCAAAATTGAGAGAGTTTCCCCTTTGCATTTTCATCCAGTGCCTGAGAAACAACTGAGTTTTAGAATCCTAAATTAAAAAGTTACAGTCAAGAACAGTGTGATTACGTATATACGCATTTGTGTCCCTTTTATGAATATATTATTATGTTCTTGTGCCTTGTGTGTTGTTTTGTGCACACCTGTTCATCTGTAGGAAAGAGGGGGGAAGAGAGTAACTTTGTGTCTTTGTGGCATGCCAAGATATGTGGAGTCAGCCCTTGGCTTCTAAGTCCTCTAACACTATGGTGGGTTGGTTTTGTTTTCTGAACATATTAAAGGTTGTTTTCTATGTTAGATGAAATTAAATCATTTTTTCTACATGGATCTCACAACAATTTAGAGTTGGATTTGGATTCCCTAGAGTTGTAAGACATTTACCTGTTCACCAACAACATTTAAAACAGAACAAGGCCGACATGAACCAAACAAAAGTTGCCAAAGACTGCAAATGAGCATCATGTAAAACCTAAAAACAATGAACTCAATATTCACCAAAATCACACTTTGTTGATAAATCAAAGTATTATTTCTCACCTACTCTATATGAGAAATGTCCTAATGCCTGAATAAATGGCATGGATTCAATATCTCCCGCATCCGCATCCGTAAATGTTCTAATAAATTTACATTAAACCATGGAAAATAATCAAACCATGAAAATCGAATAATGTTTTCAACAAAGTGTGTGTACCTATGGTTCCACCCAATTCTATGACACATACATCACCGACCTTTCTTTCCATCAACCGGTATATGGGCCACCCTTTCTATCCAATCTTGAATTGCATCAGTGATATGAGGGACAACCTGAGGAAGGTGAAAATAAATAGCATAATAATAATAATAATATCAAAACCAAACATGAAGATCTTTGGCACCATATTTTTCTCTCATTTCCCTTCCTTGAAATAAGACCCTTTTATTTACTTTATTATTTTAAATTTTTGGCCTTTTAGGCTAGTCCTTGAAATCAAAAAAGGGTGAAACTGAATTAGTGAATCAGAACAAGTGGTGTACCTTTTTTAATAGTTGCTTCTTTCTTGAATGAAAAGAATACTTTTTTTCCTTCTTCCTAAGTTTTGTATTTTAACTGTAATTTTTGGTTACTCTCTAAATAGTCTGCAGGATAAAAAATTAGTACCTATCATCATTCGTTCATAATGTGATTAGAGCTAAATTTGTTAGTTGACTTTTATTTCAACATGTAAGTTTTTCATGATAGATGACCGATGTGGTATATGTATATTCATTCATAAGGAAATGGATTTGTTTTGTGGCTTTTATTTTTCATATGCATGAATTCATGTTTCCCTTTGAACATATAAATGTATATACTGTTTCTGAAAATAATTAAGTGACACCACCATACATTCAAAAAATATTAGTTTGCTGTAATGCTTTACTTTGTATATATAGACAGAAAATTGTCATTGTTTCGTGGTCGTCATGATGAAACAATATTTATTTAGCTTTACTTTGTATTTATTTAGTTAGGCAAAAAAAATATTGCAAAGTAAAGCTTTAATCTGTAACATTTACTTTATATACGTTCAAATACTAAATCTGTAAAAAAATATTTCTGTAACACTATGTCTGTAAAAAATATTTCATCAGGCAACACACACACAAACACAAGGAGGGTTAGCTAAGAGTGAAAGAGAGAATACAGAATCTAAAAACAACACAGAATCTCTCTTTTAATACAAAGCACATTATTTTTTGGTTTGTACACCGTTCTTATCCATTTTTTCTCTTATTTTTTTATGCATCCAACTTGATAGAAGGAACGTGTGGTGTGATTGATGCTGCAACAATGCTTGCTGGAATAGAAATATTTGATAACTTCCATTGCAACTATATATTTTTCTTATACGCTCTTTTCTAGGAAATTTTCTTTGCATCTGTGTATGATAGTTATTCTATTTATCTTGTTGTTCAAATTCAAGCACTAAGGTCATAGGCTACAATTTACTAATGCTCAGCATCTTTTACTTGATTTTTGGCTGGTTTTAGTTATTCGTTTGAAGAATGCTGTGAGGAAAAAACTTTTGAAATTATGCGGTGAATATGCTGTAATGATCAACTGTGAGCTTGGATAGCTATTTACAATTAAAATTAAATATTTATTTAATATTCATTAATACTATTTTACAAACGTATTCATGGAGAAGTGGTTCTAAGTCCAAGACGGGGCCGTAGGTTCTTATATAATATGTGGTTCAAGCAATTCTAACCTATACAATGGGTACTTTTCAGAAGTTTAACCCCAAGTGCTTCTAATTTGGTAAGAATACCCAACGCCAATTTCAAGACTAGCGCTCTGTTGAAGGTGTGAGTGTCTCTAAACCCTAAACCACCTTGCAACTTAGGGTAGAAAAACCAATGCCAACTAATAGCGTGCCACATTCTATGACCAGGTAACACTTTCTAAATGAATCCTTTGATAATTTACTCAAGTTTGGAACAAATAGATTTTGGAATCAAATCAGCTTGATATGAAACATTAGGAATATCCAAATGTAATATTCAATGTTATTTGTATTGAGAAGAAAGATCCAAGCTATAAGAACATATAAATTTGACCATGATAAGAACAATCACTAATATTAACAAGAATTTCATGATCTTGGACAGTCAAAAAGTAATACCCGAATGCTTATCTTCAAAATGATAGTTTGTCGCATAATGTTGTTGTTTGGGGAAGATTTCACTATGAGAATTTATAACAAGCTTGAGTTGAAATTTTAGAGTTTGCCTCCAAAAGTGGCTGATTGTATTCGAAGGTGTGGACTTAAATCATGTTATTATTTATATATGTTCTTAATATGATTGTTCTTAGTTTTTAATTTTAATGGTGTGGTTTTGATATTCTTGTTTATATCTTATTAGTTTCTCGCTAACACAAAAAGCTCTGCTTCATAGGCCTCTGAAGTTCGCCACCTCCACCAGCCGCCACTTGTACCACTAGGTATGCACTCTAACTCATGTCGGTTAACTCATTGGGTGGAAAAAGGGTTGTCTGTTGACCCCCACACCGACATGTTTATTTGTTTTCGTTCATAGTTCTCTCCACAGAGGGGATTTTGAAGTGTATTGTGTAATTGTCTAAATGATATGTACTGTGTAATTGTCTGCCAGTTCTGCTATCACTCATCAGTCACAATGCTTGTGAGTAAAGAGTGCAATTTTAATTTATGCTTGCCATTTCATTCTTGGATATGGATATTGGTGATGTTGCTTGACTGCAATTTGCTTTGCACATCTCTCTGTACTTCTTTCTTTTGCCACTTCTGCTTGTCTAATTCTATCATCTTTAAATGACCAAGTCGATTTTTTAATTCCAGTGTTGTTTATCGAGGATCGCGAAAAATAGCGTAAAATTGGTAGGATAGCGTAAAATAGCGGGCAGATAGCGTAAGCTAAATAGCGGGTGAAATAAATAAAATTATAAAATTATATATTAAAAAGTGACATATAATATTTAACGTTCAGCACAAAATCTGAAATGACATAATAAAATATTTATTTAATGAGTTATTTTTAGAAACTTAAGTGATTATTTATTCATAAATTACTTTAGAGGCTTATTAAAATAAAATGAAGAGAGCATATGAATATGTTTTATGTTGATATATTCGAATATTAATATCAGCATTTATTTTAAGTGATGTAAAATAAGTTTAAATAAACCTTGAATGAATAAGTAGCTCTTCCGTTTTAAGAAAATAAAATATATAAATTAAAATTGCAATATTGATTGAATTGTTAATAATTATTATTTATTGAAAAATAAAATATTTTATTTTATATATGGCGGATGGCGTAGTGGCAACTAAATGATTAACAAAACTACACACACAAGAAATGAACCATTGCTCAAAGAAACAAGACAGATTTGAATTGGAAAGGACAAATAATAATAGAATTAAAAATAGAGTAAAAGATAAAAAATAATTAAAAAGCAAAATTTTTAAGAACAATAGAATAAAAAAGCAGATTTTAAAAAGAAAGAAGAGAATAACAAAACGAAATTAGATAGAATTGAAAAATAACATAATTAAAAATTAGAAGGATTCAAAAACAGAATTGAAAAAATAATTAAGAGATGAGCAGAATTAAAAAAGAGAAACAAGGGAAACAATCGTTAAAAATATGATATAACAAAAATGAAAAAGATCTCAAGAAGAGAAGAATTAAAAATTTCAATAAAAAGAAATAAAAAATAACAACATTAAAAATTATCATATAAGAAATTAAATGAAAAAGGAAAATAAAATATTTTTTATTATATATATATATATATAATAAAACTAATTCTACCCTTGTCACTTCTGCTTGTCTAATTGTTATGTTAATCATTGGTCGAATGGATGTTTGATATTTGTTATTAGTATCGGAGAGAAGCCTTAGCTTCCCGTTTGAGGTTTAATATATTATTGAGTTCATATACTCTTTTAGGGTACCATGTGCTTATTGTATATTGAACCTTTAATTGTCCAAGTCGGACAGTTTGGGAAAAAACTTTTTCTTTACTCGTATAATAGTTGTTGCTTAATTCTCGTATCTTTATATTTGATGAAATTTCGGTTCGATTCATTTCCTTTTGTTCTCTAGGTGCATACTTGATTGCGGTGTTCATAACTGCGTTCATTTTGTGTACTCAGAGACCAATGGGAAATGTCACAAATTTTGTCAAATATAAGATAGGAGAATTAAGGAATGATTATTAAACAAGTTCTGAGAAGTTTTTTCTCGAATGGGATAGGGTCATACCATTTAAAGAAAGAGAGCGGTTGTAAGAACGTCGTGCTGCTGAAATTGTCATTTTTTTTGACATGCAGAAGATGGAATATTTTCTTTCGAGTCGTAGTTGGATGTACGATAGGTTGTATCCGGGGAGATGGTTTGAAACCAGATTTTTGCGTTGGGGTTGCGTACTTTGTCCAAGTCGCAATGGCACATAAAGATTTCAAAACTAATGGAGGGATTAGATGTCCGTGCTTTAATTGCGATTGCAGAAGGATTAAGAGCCCAAGTGAGGTCACGCACCACCGTATTCAATTGGATTTAGGCTTAATTCATCGGATTTGGACTACACATGGTGAAAAGTTGCCTCACGTTGATTTAGGGGTCGTGATAATTGCGAAGGTGCTTCATGCGATTCGTAGATTCGGGATGTGGTGAGCAGATTGAATTGATCCAAGATATGGTTTGTGATGCCTTGGGGGTGAACGTGTTATTCGAGGAGCAACAAAGATGATGACACAGATGAACTTTCAAATGAGACAAAGACAAAAATTTTATAATCTATTGTTAGAAACAAATAAGCCGTTGTTTGAAGGGTCTACAGACTCTAAGTTATCAATGTGTGTGAGGCTCTTAGCTCTTAAGTCCAACTGTGGTGCTACCGTTGTGCTTGGATCTCGTGAACGAAAATGATGTTGGACTCGTCACCTATCAAAGATGGTTTGCCAAAAAGTTATTACGAGGCTAAAAGCTTAGTGTCCAAGTTGGGGCTGGAATCTAAAAGCATTGATTGGTGGGTGAGAGGGTGTATGTTGTATTACGACAATGAGTTTGGTAAAACGATGGTGCGCTAGTTGAATGCAAATTTTGTGGTGAGCCTAGGTATATGTCACATACTAATAATCGGACGGGTAGACAAGAACTAGTTCCCGTGGAGGCAATGCTTTATTTGCCAATTATTCCAAGGTCATAGAATGTTTGCATCACCACGCATCGCAGACAAAATGACATGGCACTATGAGAATAGAAGCACTTCAAGTATGTTGCGCCACCCTTCTGATGGTGAAGCTTGGAAGCACTTTGATCGTGTGCATCCTGATTTTGCAGCAGATCCACGTAATGTACGACTTGGCTTATGCTCTGATGGTTTTACCCCGTATGTTCAATCCACGGCGAAACCTTATTCTTGTTGGCCAGTTATCGTTACCCCATACAATCTTCCTCCCGAAATGTGCATGTCTAAGCCTTATATGTTCTTGACCTGTGTTATACCGGGTCCAGATAATCCGACAGATGGTATTGACATCTATTTAGAGCCTCTTATTGACGATCTCAAAAGGTTGTGGAATGGTGTAGGCGCACGATATTGCACGAAGAGGAATTTTACAATGAGGCGCTACCGATGTGGACCATTAATGACTTCCCTGCATTTGGCTGGTTGTCTGGTTGGGGTCCCCATGGTAAAATGGCATGTCCGCATTGCATGGAGCATACAAAGGCCTTTACCTTGAAATTTGGGGGGAAGAGTTCTTGGTTTGACTCACATCGCATGTTTTTACCCGATGATCATGCATTTAGACTAATAAGAACGCTTTCAAGAAGGGAAGTTGAATTAGATGGCCCGCCTCAAGGTTGACACCGTAACGTATCCGGGAAAGGGTTATGGAACTGCCCAAAATCACAGATTTTAGAAAATTGGATCGATTTGAAGGATATGGACAATGGCATAATTGGACAAAAGAAGTATTTTTTGGGATCCGCCATACCGAGAGATAATTTATTGAGACACAACCTTGATGTTATGCACATTGAGAAGAACTTTTTGACAATGTTTTTCTCACAGGATGAACGCCATAGGAAAAACAAAAGACAATGAGAAGGCCAGACTAGACTTACCACTTTATCAGAGGCGAAAGGACTTGCATTTGACGAATCGGTCGGATGGGAAGACCTCAAACCCAAAGCCTGTTACTCTTTAATCACGAGAAAGCCAAGTCGATCATTTGGTGGATAAAAGAACTTTGGATGCCGATGGTTATTCTTCTAATTTGGCAAGATGTGCCGATGTGAACAAATGAACCATGATTGGGATGAAAAGCCATGATTGTCATGTATTCATGGAGTGTTTACTTCCTATTGCATTTAGTTCCTTGCCACAAATGTTTTAAATCCACCGATCAACTCACCAATTCTTTAAAGATTTGTGTTCTGCGACATTGAGAGAGGATGATCTCATAAGGATGGAACAGAACATACCCGCTATTCTTTGTAAGTTGGAGAGAATATTTCCCCGCTTTCTTTGATTCTATGGAGCATCTAGCGAAGGCATCTTGCACATGAAGCTAGGCTTGGTGGACCTGCTCAATACAGATGGATGTATCCATTCGAAAGGTACTATAATAAAGTATTCTCAGAAATAAATATTTATTTGAAGGGTTAAATGTATCAATTTTTATCATCAACGTTGTTATTTTGTAGATTTATGGGTGACTCAAAATGGTCGGTGAAAAATAAGGCCAGGGTTGAAGGATCTATTTGTGCAACTTACTTACACCGTGAGACAATCCATTTCTGTTCCCATTATTTTACGAACTTCATGTTGACACCAACAAATAGTAGGAACGAAGTAGAAATTGAAAGTGAAAGACACCCGCTACCTTATCAAGATTTTGCCTTTCCGCCATCATGGTGGAAAGGAGGTGGATAACCGGATAACGGGCGAAGTGTGGAAGTCACCACGCTCACGTGTTGATCAACCGTGCGTATATCACCAGATCTAACGTATGTATCATTTTGACCACTTTCAATTTCTTTAATCCACAATTGCTCTTGATCATTTGTTTGATAATGACTTGATCAGGGCATTCTTGTTAACTAAGCCCACAAGCGTACAAGACTCTTCTGCCTATATTCATGAATATTTCCCAACGTGGTTTAGGAACCAGGTATGTTTTTTGAGTCGTCATATATATATTATTATTATTATTATTTATTGTTTGAAAATACAAAAATATTGTTTGAAAATAGGAACCATAATTTGTTTGCACATGGTGTGTACACAGGTGTATAGCGAGGCAGAATCCCCTAAAATCCAACACTTGAGAAATTTATCTCATGGTCCTAAATCACGTGTAAAAGAATGGCACACATTCTTTGTAAATGGATACAAATTCCAAACCCAGTCAAAAACAGAGGGGAAAAACAAGCTAAATGGTTTATGTAAAAGATGCCACAGATGGAGGTGAAGATGACTTTACGGTGTGATTCAACATATATATGAATTGACGTACAATACTTTAGACTATACTAAAAAAATAGTGCTATTTTATTGTAATTGGTTTGATCCACAAATAGAGGCACAAGAGTGGATCGAAAATATAATATCGTTGACATACACATGAGCGTAAGATACCAAATGTTTGATCCGCTTATCATGGCACAACATGTAAGACAAGTGTATTATGTCCCTTATCCATCAACTCGAAGGGACAAACAAGGTTGGTGTGTCGCAATAAAGATAAAACCACGTGGTCGCATTGAAGCGAGATGATACACGTGAAGAAGTGGCTTATCAAGTGGATGAGATATCTCATGTCAATGTAGTAAATGAAGTGGAACCCATTACTCGACTACGTGACAATCCAATCACATATGAAGATGTAGATGGGGATGAGGAATTAAATGAAGAAGTGGCGTAACCATCAAGATCTCAAGACGATGCCGAAATTGAGTTGGCGTAATGGGCGATTGAAATTGTTTAACTTTTTACAATTTGAGAAATTAATGTGTAACAATATATTTTAATTTGTCGATTATTTTCATAACTTGTTTATTTTTATGGAATTCATTTGTAATATCGTTATGTTTAAATATAATATTTCATGACTCAAGTATTATTCAATTGCTCTATAGACATATATGGCATCAAGAGGTTCAGAGCAGACTTCCCGTACCACCCGTGGTGGTAAATGGAAGGGAAGGGATCGCCTCGACCCCCTCGTCGAGGCCGACCATCATTAGGCGTGACCTCATCGGGTTTTCGACGTTGTCATCTACACGCCGTCCTAGTACATCTACGCCGAGACAGCCTGATACACCTCATGCACCTAGACACCCTTCTGCACCACCTACACACACTCACGCACATTCGACACCAACCACACGCACTGGCACGCTCGGCACCTTTGCCTCACATTGACATGATCCCCACCCCGGTTCCAGCAGCCTACATGGCGCTCGAAGTTCCCGTGTTGTGCACGATCCGTGGCCGATGCTCATCATCCGACCATGATTATAGTACGGCCATACACCCGATGACACCGATGTCAAGGTGACTCGGGAGGAGCAGGAGGTTCAGCAGAGGAGGTTCTTGAGCAGGAGGAGGGCCAGGAGCCTGACACTCTTGATATGTTGTATGATGGCCGAAGTTCTTATCGTGCCATCCGTAAAGGGTAAGTATTTGCAATTTTTTCGAGTTATTAGTAATTTACATGTATATATATATATATATATATATATATATATATATATATTCTTTTTATTTAACATGTTTTTATTGTTCAGGTTTCTTCCCTCAAAGCCACCAAGTTAACTATCACAAAGAATAATTGAGGAGAATTACCAGGAGTTTTGGCCCACCCTGGGACATCAAGGATTTTGAGCGGGACCATATGTTTAATTCTTTTCAGAGTAAGCTGCAATTTTTATTTTATTGCATATTATTTTATTTTCGTAAATTTCAATTATGTTTAATAATGTCTTATATTGATACAGACGAGGGTTGCTTGGGAGGAAAAAGATGAGGAGCTGATGGAGAAGAATTTTCATATGAAGGCCTCCCACCGCTTTTCTGACATGCTTCGAGATGCCCGCATCAGGGATCGCCAGCCTAGTTGGATAGGGACGAGCTCGCAAAGAATGGTAGCGCATCGAACACCCCCGAGTTCCAGCGACCAAATACAAGGCCAAGAAGAATAGGGCCTCCGAGAAGGGTGGCGCTTGCACACTGGAGGCGATGTCGAAAGCGCAAAGACGCAGTTAGACTTGTACGTGTTATAAAATTGTTATTATTATTATTTTATTTTTATTATTATTATTATTATTATTATTTATTTAAATTTTTTTATTAATACAATCTCGATCGAGGAGGTTGGGAGAGAAGTTCATTGCACGAGCTCCATCTTGCAACTCATACGTAAGAGAGTACCGTGATTTCGTTGATGAGCGTTCGAGGCGGACTCTGTAATTATAAAATATAATAAATATTTTTTAATAATGTTAATATTGTTTTGTTAAAAAAAAGATTTGACTTATTTGTTTGTTTAACAGAGGAGTTTGAGGCGAGGATGTCTCAGCTTAGATCTCAGAGCTCATCATGTTCTCCATCTCAGAGCCCTGACGATCTATCTACACCGCTGAGGGTTTGGGCGGAAGTGGTTGGCGGAAAGAAGAAGGGTCGCCTATATGGTGCTGGTGACCTTGCCAGCAACTACAAAAAAGGGGCCCGCCGCCTACACACTGGAGAGTCGTCGAGTAGTAGTGCTGCCACTGGTCGCTCTGCCGCGGATGACCAGGAGATAGCCGAGTTGAAGCGGACCGTGGCCCAGCAGCAGGAGCTTTTGACTCAGGTGCTGCAGCGACAGGAGCAGATGTACCAGTTGCTAGCTCGCCAGCAGCCTACTCCGCCTCAGCCTCCGCCTCCGCCTCCGCCTTCGCCTCACAGACTCATGGTCATGTCGATGATGCAAATGATGTAGAGCATCTCGATCATGATCGTGAGTACTAAGACTGTTATTTCTGTTTGTATTTATTTTTTTTCATATTTTTGGATTTCATTTTTTTTTCGTTTTGGATATTATTTTAGTTACTGATTTTTATTCGTTGAATTTTTTTATTTATTATGTTTTCTTTTTTTAATTTACTTTTTAGTTTACGTTATCACATTTTTATATATGGAAATCAATTAATAATTAAATTAAATTAAATTACAAGTAATTTTTAATTAAATTAATAAATAAATATTTTTAATATGAGAGTAAATTATTTTTATAATTAAACAAATAAATAATTAAATTAATTAATTAATTAAAGAATAAAATTAATTTGGTTATTAATTAATAATTTTATTAATAAAATTATTTTTATAATTAAACAAATAAATAATTAAATTAATTAATTAATTAAAGAATAAAATTAATTTGGTTATTAATTAATAATTTTATTAATAAAATTAATTAAATTAATTAAAGTAAATATTTTATTAATCAATAAAAAAAAATTGCGATTACCGACGGCCTATGTCGTCGGAAACTTTTCACTTTGACCGACGGTCACGTCCGTCAGAAATCTAACGACGGCTTTGCCCGTCGGAATACACCGTCATTTACCGACGGCAAAGAAGAGTCCGTCGGTAATCCTTTGCGACGACCATATTTCCGACGGGTTTTAGGCCATCGGTTATCCGTCGGTAAATATGGTCTACCGACGGCTTTTATGGATTACCGACGGCTTTAGACCGTCGGTAATCCCGTGTTTTCTGGTAGTGTTTCATTTTCAAATTCTCCCCCATGATTACTCTAATTGAAGAAATACAAATTCCTTTTTCATTTTGAACTGATTTGCAAAAACAATAAATACCTTGAATGACTCATCCTTGTGGACAAGGAATCTAATCCATGTCCATCTAGTAAAATCATCAACAATGACTAACCCATATTTCTTTCTAGTTAAAGAGGTTGTCTTTGTTGGACCAAAAAGATCAAGATGCAAAAGCTCAAGTGGTCTAGAGGTTGAAACAATATTTTTAGAATGAAAAGAAGTTTTAACTTGTTTTCCTCTTAAGACATGCTTCATAGAGAGCATCAGATTGGAATTTAAGATTTGGTAAGCCTCTAACAAGACTGTGCTTGTTTAATTTTAAGATTAATCTTAAACTAGGATGACTCAATCTTTTATGCCAAGTCCATTGCTCATCTTCAACAGACATGAAACACTTGACATCTTCAGAAAAATTAATTTTATAAATATTTTGTTTCCTCTTTGCAGTAAAGAAAATAGAGCCGTCTTTCTTGCTTTTTACTGAACATCCAGTTTCTGTAAAAATGACATCATAACCATTGTCACATAATTGACTTATGCTCAATAAGTTATGCTTTAGTCCTTCAACATAAAGTACATTATTAATAGAGGAAAGAGAGTCTTTACCAATGCGACCAATTCCAACTATTTTACCTTTTTGGTTTCCTCCAAAACCAATAAATCCTTCTTCTCTAGATCTTAGCTCTTGGAACATATGATTTTCTCCCGTCATGTGACGCGAGCATCCACTATCTAAGTACCGAGATAGGTGTGTTGACCTTGTTACTAAGCATATTTACAACATAGACTATTTTATCTTGAGACACCCATATCTTTTTGGGTCATTTCTCGTTAGTTCTTGAAGGATACTTATCCTTTTTAATCTTAAAAATAGTATAGACACTTTTCAAATGACCATGTTTGTTGCAATAAGTACAATGCAAGCATTCACTATGATCATTGGATTTATCAGATGCTGAATTTTCATTTTCTAAAGAGGGTTCACCTGATATGTAACTAAGACCTTGAGTTGTCGTTTTACTGACACTCCAAATCATTGAAGCTTGCTTGATTCGAGTTACACTCTCTGCAAGAAACTTTTGAAAGACATATTCATAATCATTTGACTTACACTTAGGATTGCCTTTAATTTCAGAGCTTTCAGCTTGAGAGCTTTCAGCTTGAGAGCTCTCAGCTTCTGGTTGCTTGTGAGTATCCAGATGCTGGTTATCCATCAGACACTGATTTTCAGTTTTCAGCTTCTAGTTCTCTTCATTGAGTATTGAGTTTTCTTTGTTCAAAGCTTGAAAATCTTGTGATAATTTTGAAAATTTCTTTTTCAAATTCTTATACTCAACGGAGAGAGCGGTAGAGTCCTTAAGAAGATCATCAAATGCAAGTTGAAGTTCAGAATAAGAGTCATATATTATTACCTCTTCAACTTCTTCTTCAGAATCTAAATCAGTATTTGCCATGAGGGTAAGATTGGCTTCTTCATCATTATCTTCCTCAGAGGAGGATAAATCCAGATCTTCTCATGTAGCCATGAGACCCTTCTTCTTTCCCTTGAAAGAACTTCTTGTGGGCTTCTCCTTAAGATTAGGACATTCAGATTTGAAGTGTCCAGGCTTCTTACATTCATAGCAAACGACTTGGCTTTTGTCTTTGCTTTCCTTCTTGTCCTTGACATCTTTCTTCTGGAGTTTTCTCTTGAAGTTTTTTTTCTTCCACATTCTTTGAATCTTCTTAAATATGAACGCGAGCTCATCATCTGACCCATCAAGGTCTCCTTCTGAAGCTTCATATTCTGATTCTTCTTCAGCCTGAAGGGCTTTAGAAGAACTAGCTTTGTGCTTGTTGACTTTCAAAGCAATAGATTTGCTCTTCTTCACATATTCTTACTCGTTCAGCTCAAGTTCATGAGCTTTCAGAGAACTCAAAAGAGCTTCAAGATGTAGGACATTTAAATTTTTTGCTTCTTGAATAGCAGTGATTTTGGGTCTCCACTGCTTGGTCAAACTTCTCAAGATCTTTCTCACATGATCAGGAGTGGTGTAGCTTTTTCCAAGGGCCTGTAACCCATGAACAAGTGTTTGGAACCTTCCAAACATAGATTCAATGTTTTCACCATCTTCCATTTTAAACAACTCATATTGGTGAACCAACATGCTAGCTTTAGTTTCTCTTACTTGGGCAGAGCCCTCATAAGACAAAACAAGAGAATCCCAAATTTCTTTGGCAGTATCAAATTTACCACATTTATCATATTCTTTTTCTAACACGGCGCAGATAAGAATGAATCTGACTTTTAATTGATTTGATATCTCTTTTTCTACTCATCATTCCAGTTTTCTCTGGCTATTGCAACACCAGCAGCATTAGTGGAAAAAATGTAACCACTTTCAACAATATCCCACAACTCAAGTTGTTGTGTCTTAAAGAAAGCTTTTATCTTATCTTTCCAGAAGTCAAATTTTTCTCCAGTAAATAGAGGAGGACGATTCATGTGACCATCTTCTGCAGACATGTTCAAAGTATAGGATCTTTTCTCTTAACACTGTTAAGTGCTCAACCAAGAGGCCGAGCTCTGGTACCAACTGAACGTGAACATAAGAAGAGGGGTTGAATTGTGTTGAAAACTTTTCGCAAACTTTAAGTTAAAAACACTTTTAAACACTTGATTTTAAATCTGTTTGTTATCGGATGCTGAAGTAAGACTAGACGCTGAAAATACAGTTTATGAAAACTTGTTTTTCTTTGCAAGATAAAAATAAATGTAAAGCAGTAAAGCTGAGACACAGAGATTTATACTAGTTCACCATCAAACTGGTAGCTACGTCGAGTCCCTTCGTTGCTGAAGGATTTTCCACTATAATCAACTGATTACAAATTTCCTTAAGAGTATTCTACTGTCACTAACTTGACAATACTCTTAACTTCTCAAAACGACTCACTACGTTCAAGCCTTTGAGGAATCAAGCTTTAACTAGGCAATACAATTTTCACAAAGTATTTTTGAATAAAATCAAATAACTCTCACAGAGAGGATGAAAAGATTAAGCTAAAAAACAAATAGCTTTCTAAAAGAAAGAATATAAGACGCTGAAGTTCAGTTCTTTGGTTTCCAGAAACTTGGCACGAAACTTGATTGCTCACTTAAGAATAGCTCTTTCAGAATGTAGTTTCTAGCAACCTTTTTCAATGAATACCATGGGGTATTTATAAGAGTCCTTGAGAGTATTACTGTTGCAGTAATTTCAGCTCCAAAACATTGAGTGAGGTAATTTGAATTGCTATCATTTTCTTCCTTTCCACAGAATATCAGAATAGTACATATTACCATTTTTGTACTATCTGCTTTTCAAAATTGCCTTGTACGAATTTTGTCTTTTACTAAAGGTATCACCTTTGATACCTCGTACATCAAAAAGAGCGCACAAAATCAAATTTAAATTCCGTTCCAAAATAGCTGAGGTAAAAGAGCATAAACGTGACCATCACGTGCTTCATTAATAAGACCAGATGCTCGCTCAGAAAGTAGGACAGACGCTTGCAGCAATTGATTAATCCACATTTCAAAAGATAACACTATCAGACGCTCGCTTTAGACATGACGCTGGAGTGAACCGGATGAAGACACACATGGAATATATTCAATTTCTTGTGAAATTTTTCTTCTTGCTTGAGTGAGTTATAAATCACAAGTAATTTTAACACCTGTACACTTTAAGACTTATCAGAAGATAAGTTGTTCACTTGCAAATACTTTGTTGTCATCAAAATTAACGAGGGTCTAAACTTCTCAATCGTTTAGGTTCCAACAAATAGTGCGTATAGTGTGTTCTTATCTCCCGTTTATTTTCTTTGTTTGTATATTTCTGCCCACGGGTCTTAGCAGGCATCAAATAATTCCAGAAGAGAGATTGTATCAGTTGATCCACAGCCAGTGAGTTAGAGTCTGTATATGTAAATCATGGGCCCTAGGCATGGGTCCCGTAAAGATAAATAATCTCATGTACATGTCAATACAAAGAATTCTAATAAACTATTATTTCTGAAATTCTGGTATATTATTTAATTATTCATTTAGAGTTTAAATATTATTATACTGTAGCGCTCTGGAAACAGGGTGTTACAGCAGAGCTGTGTGTGCGGCGGAGCTGTGTGGAGGGCATCGTGGAGCTAGCAGAACGACGGCGTGAGGGAAGCGAGCTGCGGCTGTGTGGTAAACGTGGGTGGTTCTTCGTGGCGTGGCAGTCCGAGATGCGGTGGGGAGTACGGGAGTGTGGCCGCGAGAGAGGGAAAACTTAACAGGGTGCACGATGGCATGGTGATGGTGGGCAAAATCCGCAAGTGTACGGTTTTGTCGTCAAGTAATAAAAAGATATCGAACCACAGGGACTGGCTACGCTAAATAAATTAATTCAGCGTTACTTAATTTAAATTAAACAGCTAGAAAATATTTGATTAAAGGATGTTGTTGTGACACAAAATAAATAAAAGATGATAAAAAGATATTTTTGTTGTTTTTATAAATAAAAGTTTTCTAGGATCTGGGTTACCACAATGATGCTCTGAAAATTCAAATTGATAAATCTAACGTAGATATTGAAATCATTTAAAGGCAAGTTAACCAAAAATACTAATCGTCCACTGTCGTGATATAAAAGCGTGCTAAGTTGAATTCAATCCATATTTTCGTGGTAATCTCATTCAACAAAACCCATTGAGCTCTTTGAAAGCTTGTTTTATTCTCGAAGGATTAAAAACTACTTTCATGATTTTAATCCTAAGTTCAGTTATTATAAATCCAATAACTAAGTTCTTCTTTCAGTTCATCCCTAATTATCTAACACATGTAAATAAGTGATCAGCAAATTTACAAGCAATAATAACGATAATAACCAAATCAATTCATTCAAATCAACGATAGAGAGTATCAACTATTTATCTGAGACTGAGAATCATCAAAGGACAAATCCTAAAATCCTAGAAATAATTAAACTACTCAGACGTAATTATAAAAAGCTTAATAAAAATAACAAGTAGAACAAATAGGGGGTAAAAGAGAAAAACGGAGAAAAATTCACTCCGGGAAGTACTTTAAACGTTCTGCGAAGAACTCCTTTTATAGGCAAACTTCTGAGGTATGCGCGACCATGCTTATGGGACATGCACGGCCAATAGGCAAATAGGGTCCAGATTCACGATTCCACGTCTGCTACGCGTAGCCGTGCATGTCAATTCCCAGCCTGTTTACGCGTTTCAGCTCTTTGGTTCTAGCGCTACTCTTTCAATGCCCCTTTTTTCTCTCTTTGGCTGCGTGATGTGTAAGATCTCAAAATCAAACACTTGGAGTAATTATACTATAAGATATTCCCTCCGGTCCTATATATAAGAGATAAGTGTCTCTTATATATAGGACCGGATGGAGTATTAAGATAGTAATTTAAAAACTTATAATTGATTAGATGTCACGAAACTAGTCCAAGATAAATTTAGTCTTGTTTTTCTTCTTCTTGAAATTGTGAAACTGATTGATATAATATTGTAGATATTATTTAGATAAAATATTTAGTGTATAAATAATTATAATTTATTATTTTGCTATATTTATAAAAGATAAATTGTTATTCATAAAATTATTGTAATATATTATGAATGAAGCTAGGAGAGGTTACGTTGTGTTGATGTCAGATTACATGAAACTATTTAACATGATGTGCTATTATTAATAATATGTATATTAAAGGGTGGGGGAAAAAAATGACGGGATTGACGGGAAGCGCAGCCGGAGAGGGGGGGGGAAAAAAAATAAAGAGGAACGGAGGAGAAAACTCACGCACAGTAACGATCATTGAATCAATTTTGATTCAAGAGGTGAGTAAAACTCACACCTTTCAACACTCCCATGGTATATTTTTTGGGATTTTGGGACTGATGTTCGGGGTTAGGAATTGAGATGAATATTTTGATGTGTTAAAGTTTGATTTTTGGAAAACCAAACAAAGGAAAATTGGGGGTTTTCACAAATACGAATTTAATTATATTATTTGATGAACATTTGTGTCTTACCTTGTGATGTTGCTGGGACATTGTTGTTGCTGTTGCTGTGACATTGTAAATAGATAGACATTTATTGTATGTTCCTGAGGTGTGATTGTTATAACTTGCAAAACAAATTGTTATAGAATGAATTGTTTGTGTCTGAGTACTGTCTTTTCTGAGAAGAGGCAGCGTACACCCTCCCATTGGGATGGGGAAGAGAAATACCCACTTCCGAGAAGGGGTATCGAAATGAGAACTATCTACGTCTTGTACGAGATAGCGTACACCTTTCCTTCGGGATTGTGCAGTTGAGTACTACTACCATCTGTGATGGGGTAGCGTACACTCGTTCGACGGAGCGAGGCAGATTTGAAAACCACCAACACCCTCCTTACGGACGGGGCAGACGATGGGACGCCATTGTATGGTTGAGTTGTATTGGCTTATTTGTGAATTATGTGATGATTTTGTCTTATCTATGGATTTGTGAAACCGTTTAATGATGACTATATCAGTTTTCGTAATAAACTACTTTTATATCTATTTGCAAAAATTATTAGTGATATGTATGATTATTTATTGATTAGACTTTTAAAGAATGCGGATACCATGGATGGTTTTTCCGGTTACCGCGCCGGCTAGGAACAACACTGGTTGCGAATTGTTTTCTAAATGTGTGTTTTGTTCACTGAGATTATCATCTCATAAGTTTAATTGTTGTTTTTAGATGTTGTACAAGAGGATTCTACGAACACTGGGTGTTGAGGAGTAATCGTTGGGTTGAACCCTCTTTGTTATTTATTTTGGATTTAATGGCTCGAATGTGAGCGGGGTGTTATATCTTTGTATTATTTCTAATATTTTATTTATTCGGAGATTGGTTTGTTAGACGCCCAATTTGAGGTTTGTAATATATTTTATATCATTTTTTTATGCTCTGGATAAATGGTTTATTTATTTTTAAAATTTTCAAGGGGAATTTTTAGGACTATAAGTCTCTCTGTGAAAATGTCTAACTATTTTTCACGTATTATTCCCATTTTATTTAAATTCGTTAAACGATTTTTCATGTAACCAAGAGTGTTACATTTTTCGTATCAGAGCAGTTCAATCCTAAATTGGACTGTGGTGGAGTTTTTTTTTTTTTTTTTTTTAAATAAAAAATGGGCGCATAGGATATTCTTCCTTGTCTTCTTTTCTTGTTGAGTGATCTTGTGTGCAAAGGATGGTTGCAAGCGATTGACTTTATTTGTGGTCTGTGCTAGATTGTATGTTACGCTAAGTAGAAATTAAGTTGTCCTTTAATTATGCTAGCGGTAATTATAATGATGAAAATAACTATGATTCTTTTAATATTTGTTTGGTGACATCTTTGGGTGTTGGGTTGTGCAACATTGTTACCTCTTGTTAGAAGTATTTAGTCGAGAGATTTATAGATTGTTACCAATCGAGTTTTACTATGGAGAAGATAAACAGGAGGTAGAATGAGAGAAAAGGATCTTTTTACTATGGTATACAAGGGTGATTAGTATGATTTTGATATGGTTGCACCTAAGACCCTGTGTTTTTTTATTTGTTTATGTTTTACTGACTTAGTAGCGACATTTTTCTTTTTTTAATTTTGGGGGAATTCTGAATTTTATGGAGAAAAAAATGTGTGGATGGAAACCTCTATTGATATGAAGACCTTTCATCTATTTAATGCATGCATTGCATCAAAATGGACCAAATTGAATCTTGTGTGTTACTGTTGTGTCTTTCTGTTGCTTTCTTTATTTTGGAGGGATGAAGGCGAGGGGTGATGAGTGGGATGGTTTGGAAAGTGTAATTTGACATCGAATTATTTTTTTTCCCCTGTATTGGTACTACTTTGATATGTTTTGCCCAGCCACTAGTTTTATGGTTTTTCAATTTTTATTCATGCGGATATGGCTTATTTGTTGTCCTCATTTCTTTCCAGGTTATTTTTCCTATTATTGATCAAAGATGGATGATGCCCATGAGACTGATAAGAACATTGAGATGTGGAAAATCAAGAAACTGATCAAGGCTCTTGAGGCTGCGAGAGGAAATGGGACGAGCATGATTTCCCTCATCATGCCTCCACGTGATCAAATAGCTCGTGTTACCAAGATGCTTAGTGATGAGTTTGGAACTGCTTCAAACATAAAGAGCAGGGTGAACCGGCAGTTTATGCTTGGTGCAATCACTTCTGCTCAGCAGAGGCTTAAGCTTTATAGCAAAGTTCCTCAAAAGGGGCTTGTTCTGTATACTGGCACAATTGTGACAGAAGATGGAAAGGAAAAGAAGGTGACTATTGATTTTGAGCCATTCAGACCTATCAATGTGTCTCTCTATCTCTGTGACAACAGGTTTCACACCGAAGCTCTAAATGAGCTCCTGGAATCTAATGACAAGTTTGGATTTATTGTCATGGATGGCAATGGCGCGCTGTTTGGGACCTTGAGTGGTAATACAAGAGAGGTGCTTCATAGGTTTAGCGTGGATCTCCCGAAGAAACACGGAAGAGGTGGGCAATCGGCTCTACGGTTTGAGCGTCTTCGCAAGGAGAAGTGTCATAACTATGTGAGGAAGACTGCTGAGCTTGCAACCCAGTTTTATATCAATCCTGCTACCAGTTAGCCCAATGTTTCTGGATTAGTGCTTGCTGGTTCTGCTGATTTCAAAACCGGGCTTAGTCAATCAGATATGTTTGATCCTCCACTTCAGGCAAAAATAATTAACATTGTAGATGTATCTTATGGAGGGATGGATGGGTTTAATCAGGCTATTGGACTATCTGCTGAAGTTCTGTCCAATGTAAAGTTTATTCAGGAGAAACGATTGATTGGAAAATACTTTGACGAACTCAACCAAGGTGCTGGAAAGCTTGTTCATGGTGTTGATGAAACTCTACAAGCTCTGGAAATGGGAGCTGTTGAGATACTTAATGTTTGGGAAAATCTGGATATAAATAGATTTGTCTTGAAAAATAATGCTACTGGTGAGATTGTCATTAAGCACTTCAACAAGGAAAAAGAGTCTGACCAAAGCAATTTTAGGGATCCTGAGAGCTCTGCTGATTATGAAGTTCAGGAAAAGATGTCTCTGTTGGAGTGGTTTGCAAATGAATACAAACGGTTTGGTTGCTCTCTTGAGATTGTCACCAATAAATCACAAGAAGGTTCAATGTTTTGCAAAGGTTTTGGTGGGATAGGTGGGATCTTGCGATACCAGCTTGATAATGTTTTGTCTGATGATGATGGAGGTTCAAATGATGAGCTGGATTGACAATCCATGAAAGACAAATACTTTCTACTGCTGGTGCTGGAAAGGAAGATCAAAATACTTGCACCAGTACGGGAGTTGGCTGCACATGCTGCTGCTGTTGCTGCTCCTCTTCCTCCTCGTATGTCTATGGTGTTGCATGGGAACTTTGATTGTGAATCAAGGTTAAATTTTAATGCCCTTTACTCTGCGTCATTTTAGCATAGGATTTTTAGACTATACATAATACTGATTTGTTTTGTTAGATATTGCTTCCTAGAAAATTTTCTAATTGCGACCTATGAGTTTCTTAAACTTTTTTGTTTTAATATTGTTTCAGATGCTTTACACCAGAGCTGCTTTCCGATGATGAGTTACTTTGTTGCTTGTTCTCATATATTTCAATCTCTGGAGCCACAAATTTCAGCAACATTGCTGGCTACACCTGGTGAGAATCTGTCATATACTCATATCCCCTCACATTTAGATCTTTTGTAATAGTGTCCTTCCTTCCTTGATGTGCAGGATTTCTCTAAACATTGCTGTTTTTTTTTGTGTGTTTTTGTCCCTTGTTATTCTATTTTGCTCATTTTATTATTATAATTCGTGATTTTGTTCTTATTCACGAATTAGGGCCCGTTTGTTGCAGATAACAAAAAAGTGATTTCTTTTAGAATCTTTTGTCTTATGGATTCAAGTTGTTGGAATCTCTTGTCTTCTTGTGGATTCAAGGAACCATGAAGAAATAATAACACCATTTTTATTCTAATTCACTTTTTGTTGGACATCTTTTAATTACCTTATAAACAAAAATATACTTTATAATATTTCAGGTCAGATCAGGTGTATGTCATTGACACCAAAACAAGTCCGAGGTCTCCTTTTGCACAGAGTTGTAGAGCCCGCAGATTTCATACAAAAGACTGGATTAGGTTATCCACACACATCTCCTTGCCTTGCTTCTGGTGACAATACATAATGATCTAATATCTTGGAGATAAAGATTGAAACGCTGCAGGAAATGGATTGTTCCGTTCAAGTTTGTGGTTTTTAAGTAATGTAACGTGTGTCTTCTTCCTGTTGTTGAAATTTGCTGTTTTATAAGTACCCTTGATTTCTTCACTTGAGTCAAGAAACTCTATTAATAAAAATTTTACCTGCGAAAATTCAATGAGTTCTTCTATTGTGAATGAGTATTGAGAATTAGTTGTTGTTGTTGTTGCCGCTGAATAGCAGTGTTGTTCCATAAGGGATATCAGATCAGTTTATAGGAACTCCTTTCATGATCGAAGTCTCAAAGATTGTAGTAAATAAGAAGACTTTTGTCAGAGAGCTCCAATGACATGGGATAAGTCATGTGGTAGTGGAAGGGAAAATCATAAAACCTTAGGAAAGACTTTGCTTTGTGTTTCCCCCTTTGTGTTGTCTTAAATGATACACTCTTCTATGGATAGGATGCAAGTTACATAGGCCAAGGGAGAATAACGTTAAGAAAATCTTGATCTGAGAATATTGATTTATATATTGGTATAATAACATTGACATTCTATTGGTATAACTATTTGCACAAAAATCGTATTGTTGAGTGGTGGAAGAGAACACACCCTAAACCAAATGTAAACATGGAAGCATGTGCTAGGTATAATATTGTTAATTATGAAGTTTTAAGAATGTAAGGTATAATATTATCTATAAAAATATTAGTTAAGAATATTTAAGTATTTATTATTTAGAATACATGGTTCAATGGTTGGTAGGTGCCCTTTAAAAAATACAAGCACATCATAAAAAAAAATGCAATATTAATTAACATTAACCGTGAATTATCAAATCGTTAGTGCCAGATGTATGTGGTGTTTAGCATAACTGGTAAAATATTTGTCGCTTGGACGTTTGGGCGCGGGTTTGAACCCATTACACCCCCTTTCAACGCTCTTTGCAGTGCGTAGTAGGATGTTAGGCCATCAGACCAAAAAAAAAAAATATTAGTGTCAGCTTGCAAGAATCTCACATGATAAGCAACAACAATTGGCATTCAGTGGTTTGTAAATGAAGTCCAAAAACAACAAAGATAAACTCAGAATATCACAAAGATCTTGCCTAAAATGAAAACATTTGATTCAATAATCTGAACACCACCTCTACAATAATGCCTCATTCAATTTTATCAAAAAAAATAAAATAATGCCTCATTCAACACTTCAGAACAACTACATAGTCACGCAATCTCAGTCGTCCGATTATGGACTGTCTGATCGGATGATCCAAATCTGTAATTGTAATTGCGTGACTACAGCCAATCCATTTCAATTTCTCACTATTCCACCACTACAAAAAAAAATAAAAAAATAAAAAAACCTCACATCATTTATCAACAAAAACTTTACTACATGACACCAAGACCAATAAATTGTTCCGGTGAAAGTAACAAATTGTGGTCATATTGTAAACACGATGTGATGTTAAGTTAGCATTTCTTTATCTTCATTAGTCGGTGAAACCAGCAATAACAGCATGAGGCTCACAGGCCTTAGCGGCTGGGCTGGGCTCAACAGCTGGGCTAGGCTCAACAGGCTCGGCAAGAAGCTCTTGAGGCAAATCCTTAATACCCTTGAGATTAAATGTGTAAAATAGCTTAAAAGGGAATACAATTTGATGCAACTTGACTTGACCATACACCCCCTCAAAGATACCAGATCCACCGGTCACAGCCAAATAAGAATCCTCATAAGTCAAGTAAGAACCTTGCACAGAAATGTGACCATAGTCCCCAAAGTAGAAGTTATATATTGCCTCATATCTGTCCCCTTTCTTCTCTGCTTTGTTTTGAATCAAAACACAAATTCCAGCTGTTATCCCTACTCGCTTTTGCAAGCATCCAGAGTACAACTGCAAGTTCCACAACCACAAAAAATTCAATACCAGAAAATCCCACAAAATTGAAGAATCAAATAATCAGAATACATGAACATATTCTTATTTGCATGTGAGTATTTTTGCTGAACAGGGCAAAAGAGTAACTAACTAACCTTGTTGCTGAAGGGGACTAGATCACCAAGGGAATTGTCATTTTTCTGGCTTAACCGAAGGTAAGCAGGGCTTCCACGATCTCTTTCATTGATCTCATACACACTAAGTTCTTGAACTTTGACCGAGTCAGATGGTTGAGATTGGCTTCTGCAAGTGAAAGACTTGTGGGGAAGTGATTGGTTAGAGTGTGGTACTGAGGTGGTGAGTGATTTTCCAGTGAGAGATGAGTTTGAGGAAGAGAAGTGTAAGAAAGTTGAGGTAGATGAGATTTTGAGTAGTGATGACCTTTGGTTGAAAGAAGGTTTCACAGAGAAAGAAGAAGAGATGGTTCTTAAAGCAAAGGATGAGGAAGAAGCCATGATTAATGTTGATGATGATCTGGTTTTGAGATGATTTGATGAGGATCGGTGAGGAAGTTGGAGGAGTGCTGCGATGAAGTGAGGGGATGGTGCTCCACATTTGTTTATATACTACTACGAATTAAATAAATAAATGCAATTCTCACATTTTTAATACTCCATCTATTTTATTTTATTTTATTTTTGGAAACCACCTTTGGTCATCAAAGGGTCCACTATACGATGAGGATGAGGAAGTGGCGGAGTAAGTGCTGCTATAAAGTGACACAGAGGATGGCACTATGAAGGTAGATTGTTAATTTAAAATAGAGTACTTTAATTAATTATTTATTTTTTTAGACACACGTTTATTTAAAGGGGAAAATTAGTTCCGCGTTTATTTTTTATTTATAAGTAAAACTTTTCTCGAATCTTTATTCACAGAAGATTAAACGCTTCATCACTTGAATACTTTATGAAGGAATAATAAATGTCTTTAAAAACACTAATTAAGAAAAGTAACTAAAATCCTGTCACAAAAAAAAAGTAGCTAAAATCGGTCAAAAAATAAAAAAGAAAAGTAACTAAAAGTGTATATATATATATATATATATTCGACAGAAAACTTACTCATATCATATCATTCAAAATAATGTTCTCAATACAAGGATGCATGTAATCAAAATCTTGGTGACTAGCAAATAACAGAGATACCCTAGCTAGGGTATGAGTGACTCGGTTGACTTGTCTCCTAATAAAACTTATCCTAAAGTCATTAGATGTGTTTCTCAGCTCAATACATTTGGAAATGATGTTATCATACTCAGTTGGAATACTCCTGTGGCCCCTAATACTCTCAACCACCGTCAAGTTGTCCAGTTCAATGAGTACATTAGTCATATTCATATTTTTCAACCAAGAGAGTGCTTCTAATAATCCAAAAGCTTCAGCTTCTTTCATTGAGGGTGAACTTGGTTTTCATATCATTCTAGCGCTGATAAACGCTCCAATATAATACAAAAGTATCGATTATATTACAAATATAAAATGATTTAATCGTTATTTGTTAATATTTTTAAAGGAAAACGGCTTGGCTTCTCAGCTCATAGCGCTACCAAAAAATGTGTCCGCATATATACACGTACACTTATTAAATTAAAGAAAAAATTAAAATTTATATTACTACAAATAAATAAATAAATAAAATTACAATTTTATATTTATAATTTAGTTTTTTGATAAGTTTGCTTTAATTTTTACTCAATATTATTTACATCGTGTTTAATATATAACTATCTCACTATGTTCTATTTGAAATTCCTTAAATGATTCTCATAATATTTTTCAGACAAAACTTTGAATATTTTAACAGAAATACTTTTTTTATTTATAAACTTTTATATTCAATGCTAGTATTATATAATATTTTACTTCAGCACTTTACTGAATAAATATATTATTAAGAAATAATATTTTTTTAAGTAAAAATGCTATATTTTAATTAATTAAAACATGAATAATAAAAATGGATAAGCGTATATAAATTTCTAACGAATATGAATATTGTTTGTGTTGAGGTCCTCTCCCCAGTTGAATGGTACTCGGTGATGGCGTCAAGTGGATTTCCGTGTTGGTGATAATGGCTCCTCTGGTCATGGGTCGTGGAGAGGAGGAGGTACTTGAAAAGGCAATCATATGCTCAAGTTAGTAGAGGTTTTGGAGAGGGTGGGGATATTCTCTTATAGTCTGTTAGGACTGTGAGGGGAAATCCTAATAACAAAGAGTTCTAGAACCTTTGGTATGTGGAATGTGACAAAAAGATGTTTCCTCCCTTTATGAGATGTTAAGACAACTCTTGATATTCGCCGATCCCTAAAACTGTATCAAAATAATAAGGAAAACAATAACTAATAATCATAAATACAATCCACTATTTGAATCTAAATAACAATACATACAATATTTATATACAAGGATGACACAATTCGTCCCTAAAGCTTAGGGTCGACCCAACACTTATTAAGGCCTAAAGCGAACTCTTTAAGTGAGGCTGTGGAATAATAAGTCAGTTGTATTGTGGAATAAGAGTCGTTTATTCACAACAAAATACTTAAAAATTACGACAAAAGTACCGACAAAGGGGCTTGAACCCACAACCCAAAGGTTAAGATAATTATGTTTTATGATATAAGGTAGATGAATTTGTGGTACTCAATAGTTATTCAATCAATTATATTAGTAAAAATAAAAATTTTGAGACTTAAAGCCCTGTCTTGGGCTACTTTTAAGGTTGGGTCGACCCTGAGCTAAGGAATCAGAATCAATTAACTAACAAACCTAGGAAAGGAAATCATACAGCAAAAATGTAAACACTAATCAAATCAGAAACTACAGCATGCAAAGGCCCACATTCACCATACTTCACCACCTTCTTGTAGTTTTTTAATCCAAGAAACATTGAATGGGACATCTCCGTAGCTGAGTTGAATGACAATTTTGACTATTTGCTATATATGCAGATAGTCAATGTTAGTTGAGTGGGGGGGGGGAGTTAGACACTAAGACTTGTACAAATATCAAGTCTAGCGCTAATTGAGATCCACAAGCAAAACAGGAATCTTAGGTGTGATTCCAGCATTTTATTCTATGAAAAAAGAAAAATTTTACTAGATAATCTTAAAAATATTGCTTTCACTAGTTACGCACTAGTTGTGTCTAGTTACTAGTTAGTTTACTCCATACTATAACCAACCCTCTAATTGGTATTATCTTCTTAGCTTCTTTTTTCTTCACTGTAATAATAAACTAGAGGCAAGAATATAAACCTTGTCTGCGATTCAACAATTTAGCCATACAAAACAGAAATCATGTATCAAATTTTCAAAATTACTTACATCATTCATCAGTTCCCATAAATATTGTCCGAGAAAATGCTGAAAGTGATGGCAGCATTTAATTCAGCACAACCCAAATTCTAAGAAACTGAGAAACATTTGAAAAGAACATAAATAAATAAGGGAGGAAAAAAGAGAGATGGAAGGAACACTGCAGCAGAAACTAACCAGCTTTACTATAATATAGATTATACATATAGAGAAACAATAGAGATTTTATCACGAGACCTTTCATCTGCACCAACAATTTATGTCTTCAAAATTAATTAATCTTATATTAATCCTTTCCTCAAAGATTACTTAAGCCTACTAACAATAGCTTGATAGGCACGAGGAATTAGGATTAAAAAGAAAAAAATTAGAATGCTGAAAACATTTTTTGGATCAGTTTATTTTGAGAAGTATTCGCTTATTTTTAGCAGCATCTTGAAGGAGTTTTTGAAAGGGAAAAAAAAACGAATACACAATGATTATTTCACATAACTTAAGTGTTTATAGACACATACTAAGAGCCCTATGTTGTATATATGTCTGACATTTTTTAGCAAAGATTCAAAAGATATGAAAAGATGCATTTTAAGCAAAGATTCAAACTTATTAGCCAATGCAAGTGAATACTAAAAATGCTCACTCATGTGCTACCCACCACTAAAACCGAAAGAAAATAACATCCATACAAGAAATCATAACCAAGAGAAATAATGCTACCTTTAAAATTCATCTAACGGTAATTGCAAGTGAAAAGCATTCATATTAATTCAACCTAGAGAAATATAAGCTTGGTTCTTTCGTTGACATAAGCTTGAAGTTGTTCACGAATCAAATTGCTCCCAGTCTTAACCCATCCACCAGTACCACCCAGAAAATCATCAAACCAATTTCCAGCTCCTGTGTAAGCTCTTGCCTGAGGGCCAAAAGTGATATGCTCAAGAGAATTCACATTTTTTAGAAAGTGAATAGCGAGCTCAATTTCAATGATGTGGCCAACACAACCAAGCAACTCAACATGTTTCAACTCTTTGTGAAAAAACCCAGGGTGTTCTCTTCTTTGCCTTTGCTTGGCAGAGAGAAGGGGCCAAAAAATCTGAAACCATACAATACAATACATTATCAATTAAATAGATTGTATAAAATTTGCATGGATGGGTAGACATGTTAGTTAGTTACATGAAAATGGGAAAAAAGAAGTTACATGTTAGTTAGATAATAATTAGAGGCAAGGCAACTCAAACTCACCCCAAAATATAGCTTTTGGAGACGAGGACAAGCCATAACCATGTTCAAAACCCAGAGGTAGTCATCATTTTCATCTCGTGGTTCTTCGAAAAACAACTCCATTTCTCTGAGATGTTGAAAGGTTGTCGGTAATTTTGCTACCTACATACATCATACATCAATCAAGACAAGACAAGATGGAATCAACACAGAAGAAGCAGCAACATGAATTATATATGTACAATAGTTGAGTTCTGACTTACCAATGGTGTAGACAAGCACATACTTAGATTCTGAAGGCTGGGGAAAGAAGCCATTAGAGCAAAGGCATGTGAAACATGTACTTTGTCCAAGCAGGAACTTGGACTAAAGAAAAACTTAGCTAACTGAGGAGCATTGATAGATTTAAAAATCAGCAAGGTGTGACCAAAATACTCAAAGGATGAGAGGTTTGGGGTGACCATATCAATGCCACACGGAAGGAGGGAACACCTAATTAACTTGAGATGACGCAGTGTGGAACTAATCATGTTAACAGCACGGTTGAATTCACATCTTTTAAAGGTTAGGTCTTCAAGATGGAAGCAGCATTTAGAAAAGAGGGATGACAAGAGAGGCTCCTCTACTCTGAGTTCCTCTAGGATGAGGGTCTTCAAATGCTTGAATCCAGAAAACTCGGCATGTGGCAATAGATGGCAGTTTCGTAGGTGAAGGTGATTTAGAAACTCGAATTTGAGTGTGTGCGGAAATCTGTAAGGATCAAAAAGGATAGGCGGCATGCCATAATCTAGAGTTGGGAATAGGAGCTCAATCCGCTCAGCACC
Source organism: Calophaca sinica (assembly GCA_037113605.1). Classification (NCBI taxonomy): domain Eukaryota; kingdom Viridiplantae; phylum Streptophyta; class Magnoliopsida; order Fabales; family Fabaceae; genus Calophaca; species Calophaca sinica. The sequence goes on from CM073737.1 coordinate 18,728,044, forward strand.
CTTGGCAATTGCACAACCAACCCATTGATCAATCATGTCATTGTGTTCAGAACCCAACGAAAAATCCACCCTGAGTGATTTAATCTTTTCAACTTGGTGATACTGGCGCTGCATCTTTTGGTCCACTCGTCGCACAAATTCATGCCTAACCCGATCAAATAAAAATAGGTTCTCTACTTTGTATGTATAAACCGGGCCTTTAAAATCGTAAGGGTACCTGTATTTGCTTCCGGGCATATTAGGAAGATGACTGAACTCCTCCATTTCATTGCTTACAAACAAGCTGTGGAGATCAAATTTGAGATCCATCTGTTCTCACACAAGCAAAGCAAAGCACAGCACTTCAAATATAAATATATAGATATAAAATATACATATTTTTCTCTTATAATTAAATGGACATTGAAATATTGAATTTAATTTGGTAGCTGAAAAAACACACACGATCGGTTCATTCTAATCATAATCCTAATTGAATAATAAAAATACTAAATCGAAAAAACAACACAAAAGCATAACAAGGCTGAAAGAAAAGAGAAAAGAGAGGTAGGCATTTCGCAAAGCAACAATGCCTGTGGATCTACTTGCCTTCGTCTCAGTGTTCTCAGTGTTTTTGCTGGCGAAACAACCCATTCTTGAATACCACCAAATTGGCTGAGAGGAAGAGTCAGAGAGCAGGGGGGACAACAGAAACGTGTGCCTCTCGTTCTCGGCACGGCGAAACCGCGAAAGTACGCATCTCCTCCTAGGGTTCTCTTCATACTCGCAATTCGAATTCGAATTACCAACCACGTGATCGAATTATTGAATATATGAATCTCGTCCGAATCAAATTTCCAATTCTATTACCATTCAATAATTAATCGTTGTTATTACAAATCAATTTTTCAATCCGTTAATTCATTCCTATTATTCTTTATTCATTCCTTCAAATCTTTATTTTCCAATTTACCTGGGTAGTTTTCGGCTATGTCTAATATGGACCACTACCGTTGATAAGTTTGTTAAAAAAATTTAAAATTTCAACAACGATCGACGTCGCCGTTTGGAAGTAGAAGCTTGCGGTCTTACTCGTCATTACGACCGAGATGATGACTTGATTGCTGCACGTTCGACAAAAAAAAAATTGCCTCAAAACTCATCAAAACTGAATTTCTCTTGTTTTTTGTCGAACGAGCACCAATCAAATCACCGTCTCGGTCGTGATGACGAGCAGAACCACAAGCTTCTGCTTCCAAACGACGTCGGTCGTCGTTGAAGTTTTAAATATTTTTAACAACTTGTCCACGATGGACCACGATCCATATTAGAATTTACCGTAGTTTTCACGTTATAATTTCTTCCTAACCTTCCTCTTATTACTATTTATTATTTATTTATTATCGGTGTATTTACTCGTGCTCACACATCTGTTTAAGTTATAAAAGTATCCAACGTGCAAACAGTAGTGGACAAGGACTTGGGTCTGGGGGTGCAAAAAAAAAAATCATTATCAAGATTGTTGGTTCACAATGTTGTTGCTTATTTGATGGTAATCTCCTCTTAAAAATCTGTTCATTATCTCCTACAATTTAATCTCCTACAATTAAAAAACAAAGTTAATTGCAAAAAATAAAATTAACAATAAATAGACATATACAATTGAGACATAATGTGGTAAAGCAATTGCAAAAATAAAGAACAATATCGATTGATTATGTGAAGTCAGAAGTAAACTTGGCAAATCCTCTGACAAAGCCCTTGGGGAGGAAATTAATTTGTGATACATCGAAGGGAATGGGACTTGAGCCAATTGAAATTAACAAGTGATGGGAACCCGACCTTTGTGATTGGAGATCCCATGAAGAAGGTTCAATGTGGTAAAAATAAATCACTTGTTAATTCTGCTAGCACTAAATTTAATTAATTATTTTTTTGTCATTTTCCTATAGTGTCTTTGAGTAAGTGTTAGACACTGCATTACTAAGAGGTTAAACTATTAGCTTTTAATGATTTTCATATCCCTTATGGGTGGCATATGATTTGCAGCATACACTTGATAAAACCACCTATATGAGTGTCAAGTGGGGCCGCTTGCATAAGATCCTGCGCGAGATCTCTAGAGTACTCATGAATACCCAGCACGCACATGACCTATTAGCGCGAAACGGCGTAATAGCAAGAATTGTGGGGGTGTAGCGTGATTGGTAGACCTCTAACACACATCAAGTATCTTAGGTTGATATAGCTTGGCTACACCAATTCACTGTGTGTTAATTCTTATCAGTCTAGGACTGCTTCATATAGGTGGGCTACACAGTTCCGATGCACTACATCTACGATGTTCCCCGAGGAAAATAGAAACTTTTGAAATATGTGGGGGATAAAAGATTGTTGTCCTTAATGCTGAATTGCGATGAAGAAACGAAAAAGAACCTGCAAAATAGAAACTTGTTACGAAGAAACATGAGGCATCAATGAGACTGGTCTTAAGGATTTATCCGCCTACTGCGCGCAAATCTCCCAGGGTACAACAGGTCCCTTCTGGAGAAACCTGAGGTATTAGATCAGTAAAAAATATTTTCGAAAATATTAATTCAAGAAATAAAAAGAAACGTGAGTCTTTATTTTGCGTGCATGGGGGACAAATCGAAAGATTTGCACTAAAACCACCTATTTTGGGCCAGACTCATATGGGCGAGGCCCATCTCTTTCAGTAGCCACTCTTACTACCCCATCTAACATGTTGCCTTATAAACACTTTAAGTCTTTGAGAACCATCCTATATGGGACTTCCTCACTTTTAAAATATCACAAAATTACAACATCTTCTTCACTTCTCAACTCTGCCTCACACCGGTCTGTGCATCTTCCTCTCCCTGATCTGCGTCCTTCTCCATTCGATCTCATCTGGTAAGATTCGTGCTCCGCTGCTCTGTAGTTTGAAGGGGCAAAGGTGCAATAAGGAGATTTTTTTGTGGTATTCTCTATTTGTTCTGTTTATTTTTGTGACGCAAAGGCGGGATGTGGTGCTCTGTTCTTTTTGTGGGGAAGGAGAGGAAGGTGATGTGGGTTGTGCCGTTGTTGTGCTCTGTTCTTTTCATGGGGGAAAGGGGGGTGAACTGATGTGAGTTAGTGCTCTGTTCTCACTCAATGATGTGGGTTAGCGTTATTAACCTTTGAACGGGAAAGGGATTGGGTAGGCCGTGGGTCATGGGTGTAGGGGATTTGTTGGTGGGTGGGGTGGGTATGCAATGTGGCTAGCTCCTGACTTGGGGAGGTTTTTTTTATTTTTTCCCCTTTCTTCTATACCAAAGAAAGAAAATGAATTAAAAGTTGAAAACATTATGGGCTTTAATAATTTTGTTAGTCTTTGAATAATTTTTTTGGTAGTCTTAAATAATTTTTTTGGGACTATACATAAGTTGTGAGGGAGCTTTTGTAGATAGAAATTTTGTACACTTTTAAGATTTTTACTTTTTTGTTAATTTCGTATTTACATGTGCTTAAATAGTATATTTTAGAAGGTTATTTATAATAATGCTATTTTTACTATAATTAAATTTAAATTATTCATAAAGATGATGCAATGTCTTTAATATGAATGAAAATTTATACAATGCTATTCATAAAAAAGATATATAGTGAATTAGAATAATTATAGGAATTTTTTTTTATATTTCATGCAAACATAAAATTATTTCACGCCATAGCAGCCGCAATACGCAAGTAATGATCACAATATCCGCAATCAAGAACCGCATTCGCGTCGCACAATTTAAAACCTTGGATGTAAATATACTTGGAGCACATATGCATGTGGGCATGTGGCAGACTGATAGTATTCATTGTTTTCATATCTATATCTATATACAATACAAACAAGAATGTTTTAAAAAAGGAAAAATAACAAATGTCGATTAATTAGAACATTAAACAACCAGCGAGGATCCAAATGGCTAGCTTAAAACCATTCCATCCAAATACTTACACATGTGGCACGCCAAATCACATTTTACGCATAAAAATTAAAAGAAAAAACCACAATTAATAATATAACCGACGGCCAAATTAGGATTGACCGCAATTATTCGAAAATACTATCAATTCCATTAATTGTAATTAACATAAACGGAAATAATTAAGAGATAACCAATGGTAACTGTTAACAGAGTGGTATGAATATCTCCCATTGATTGACAAATCGTGATTTAAAGTGAATAGAAAAATCAGAAATTCATACCATATTATTAACTATTTCTGTCAAAAAAAGTATATAATAAAACTATCCTTATGTTTATATTGTAAAATGGGATTACAGTCGCGTTTTAATTTTATATTTTTCTGCGATCTAAGTTCAACATATATATAAACATTGGAAGAATATCATATAAAACATGTACAAAAATTTCCCGTGTGTTCTAACACTAATATAATTAAATGAAAAAAACTAACATTGGTTTACACTTTGAATACAAATCCAAATCAAATAAATCACTGGAAATGAATCAGAACGAAATAAATTAAATCCAAACAAATCAAATGTAAATATTATTCTATTATAATACAACAGACAACCAATAGTTACACGTGATATATAACTAATGTCACACGTTTTTAATGTTGGTATCATAACCAAAGGAATCACCTGAAATACTCCAATTAACCAATCAATCAAATAAATTCTGTGCAATATAATGTATCGAATTAGAAGACAGCTACATTACTGGACAGTTACCACATGAATAAAAACGAATCAATTACCAGGTTATGATTCTGTACATGATTGCTAATTGCTAATTACTTTCAATCACTAATTTATTGCATACAAACCCTAATAACTTAATTAACCCAATTATCATACTCAAGGAGACGGCTATGACCTAGAATAATACTTTAAATAGGCTACATAATCTCACATCTTTGCCACCCCTCCAGTAACACCCCTGATTCTGGAGTGCTACTGTGCAACCCAATCTAATGCTGAAAACATTTAATGCTTGTATGCTTTCAGTTAAAGAGTACTCTTATGTATTTCGCAACGGAAAAATAGGAGTAATTTTTTTTCTTTTATTTTCTTTCCTTTGAAACCCTTTTCAAAATGAGACATAGAGTACTACAGTTTTCTAAATGACGTCAATTCAGACTTTTGCAATTATCAGAGTATAATGCATCACGAAATAATACTTCTCATAACATAATCATTTCGCACTAAAGTGAGGTTTTCTGAAAAAAGTAATTACAAAACAACCAATACAAAACCCTAAGCTAAGCTGGCCAACAACTATAACTCTTACTGAGAAACAGCTCAGCCAGACCATAACATGAAGCACTCAGAGGAATCTTCCTCCATTGACTCAATCTTCAATGCTCCTGAAAGACGAAACTGCAACAGCTACCGAACTCCATCTGGAAGTGACATCCATAAGGACATCCAATCCAACAACAGTGCAAGGGTAAATCCTTTGTCCACGAGTTTATCATAGGCTATGTCGTATGCAAACAATATATACATATATAATACAGCAACATGCTTTTATATACATATACATACTTAATAGACCGCACGCATCATCATGGTATATCAAGCATTGCATGTGAGCAAACGAAACAACCAACAGATCAACAATCAAGTCACTACAATATCAAACTATTGCATGTAAGCAGGCAAATCTATCAACAGATTAGTGATCAAGTCATCACAATATCAAATTCATCAAACCCTTCATCACATATCATAAATGTGGTTAGCTATGCATGTCAATGCAGTATGGCAAGTTGTGTATACACATGCAGCCTTAATAGGTCAGCAGTATGACGGGGACTACTTTCCCAATGTCCGAACAAGATAGCCTCTGCTTAGGCTTGCCACTACTTTGGCTGGCCACTACTTTGGCGTGCCTCTACTTAGGCAATGCAGTGTCAACTCGCCTTTTGAAGTCTGTACGACCAATCAAACGCTACGAGTGACATGACAACTCATCTTTTGAAGTCTTTAAGACCAATCAAATGCTCCGAGTGTCGATGCTCAATGGTTAGTACGCATCCAAACAAATTCAACAATATGACATGCTCACCGTAGTGAACGCCCAAGTGATATCCAACAAAATCCACAATATGACATGCTCGCCGTAGTGAACGCCCGAGTGATATCCAAACAAATTCTACAATGTGGCGTGCTCACCGTAGTGAGTGCCCGAGTAATGTTTTAATTAATCAATGCGGATCGACGAACCCTCACTCACTCAACTTAGTGGGTTTCCAAATCTTAATTAACTAAGAATTCAACACAGGACACAAAGTTCGGGTGTTCAATTGCGGAACACTAGTCCCAATCTTAGATCAGAACTCTAGACATGTAATGCGGAACACTAGGCTCAACTTTTAGGTTAAGATACTAGGCACGCCATACGGAACACTAGATCCAATCCTTAATCAAGAAAATGCGCACGCAAGCAGGACATTAAGTCCCAGCACAGGACACATGGCCCATATGCTCAATAGGAACACTAGGTTCCCTATGTTTTATTCTTTCGAAGTCCCGATCTTTGAAATCTCTTTCTCAGTTCTTGTATCACTCCTATATATCTGAAAATACTTTTAGTTCTAAGTCATTGAAACCCTAGTTGTGTTAAATAACACACTGGAAGAATTCTCAGGAAAGAGAGGTGGTGCGAACGCTCTTGATTACCATGTCTTTCCTAGCCAGAATTTTCCCAGCCGCATCATTTAACTCAACCGTTTTCGTAAAGTGTACTATTTATTTCAAGTTCTTTTCTCCACTATTATTCCATAGGAAAGAAAATGAAAAAAAAAATTACTCCTATTTTTCCGATGCGAAATATATAAAAGTACTCTTTAACTGAAAGCATACAAGCATTAAATGGTTTCAGCATTAGATTGGGTTGCACAGTAGCGCTCCGGAATCAGTGGTGTTACACCTCCTTACCTCAAGATAACAGATCTTGAACAATAGTCGTTTCCTATTAACCAAATTCCATAGTGCTCTAATGGCTGCACAAATGGTGAATCTGAACAACGCTCCACTAATTTCCTTGCTATCAACCATCACCGACGACCATGGTGATTGGAACATCATCGTGCGTGTCTTACGAATGTGGCGAGTTCCAGACGTGAATCCCACCAAATTACCATGGTCTCTCGAATTAGTTCTCATGGATACTGAGGTAAAAATCTATTGTTCTTCACCCCAACATTTCCAGACCTACATATTTACAACAGAACAATATATTAACTACTTGCTTTTAAATTATAGGGAGCAAAGATTCATGCAACGGTGAAAAAACAACTGCTGTATAAGTTCGAGAAGGAGATAAAGGAAGGTTGTGTCTATTACATGGCCAAGTTTGCTGTTGCCACCAACATTGGAGAATATCGTACCAACAACCATCCATTCAAGCTTAATTTTCACCTTCACACCAAGATTAGAAAGGCTATTGATGCGATGGTTCCTCCTGTTGTATACACCTTCACACCTCCTGTTTCATGCATTGAGCCCGAGTTTGATTCTAGCATTTTAGTTAGTTAGTTATACATTCAGATACAAAATTTTTTATAAATTTGCATACCTTATATTTTTAGGCCAACAAAGTAAGTGTATAGACACCTTTTAACCAATTTAATCTACAGATATCACACTACCAGAAATATCACAATTTCCTAGGGCTAAAAACCCTAGGAAACTGCTAAAAACCGTAGGAAATATCAATTTTTCCAAGGGCCCACCGAAGGCCCACGTGCTGTAGGTAATCAGCTTCTCGGAAATTGAAACCAAGGGTTCTTTTTTGGGAACCACAGGAAATTCCTAGGGCTCTGAGCAGTAGGAAATGCAACAAATTTCCTAGGATTTAGAGCCCTAGGAAATTCCTAGGGTCTCTAACCCTCGGTTTTTGCATCGGTTTTACAAAAAAAATGATTTTTCATTTCTGATTTGATGAATACATTTATTTATTAAATACATTTCTGATTTTTAATTTAAATTTCTGATTTGAATAAATCAATATCATAATTTATTTAATAAATACATTTCTGATTTTTCAAAAAAATAAATATGATTAAATTGAAGCACTTTTTTAGGTAGAAATATACAGTTTAATTTAATTGCAGTGATGGCTTGATGTTAGAATTTATTTAATTTAAATTTATTGTTTTTGGGTATAAATATATTCAAACAATTGCACAATTGCAATAATTCACCCAAAAAATTATATAACCAAAAAATAAAATAAGCATAACAGAAATAAAAAACTACAAACTACATATCCAGAATATTACAAAATTACATACCCATAAAAATTACATAACCATAACAGAAATTAAAAAAATTCAAAATACAAACAAAATACAAAAAATACAAAAATTACAAAATAAAAAGAATGAGAAATAAAAAAAATACAGGAAACAGAAACCAAATTAAAAAAAAAAACCTACGATCATGTTTGCTTCTTCTTTTGTCAAAAAAATCTTTTGCTTCTTCACATATCTCCATCATACCTAAAAAAAATAGGCAGAATTAAAAAAAAATAAAAAACGAAATACAAGAAGATTTCAGTAAAAACTAAACCAATGAAGATGGGGAAGACACTGGCCTGAGGAAGGCGTTGTTGGAGGTGGTGGTGGCTGCAGGCGTTGGTGATAGTGAGGCGTTGCTTCTTACCATCCTTCGACTTTCGTATTTGACTGTGAGAAGGGTGAAGAAGAAGAGAAAGAAGAAGCTGAGTTAGGGGAGACAGAGAGAGGGGTCGAATCCGAATCCTGGGACACGTCTCCTGATGAGACAAGTGAGGAAGATCATCACCTGTTACAATCTTGGAGAGCTAGTAGGAACACTTTCTTTGTCTCAGCTATATTGAAAGCGTCATGAGTGTTGCCGCCACAAACAATGACCTCTGCCTTGATGGGGGTAGAAGGATCATTGCTGTTTGCGGTGGCTAGATTTATAGGAAGAAGAGCAGACATGCCAGATGAGGGGAGAGAATGAGTGAGGGCCGTGGTTAAAGGGAAGGGGCACCGCGGTGGATCTAGGGTTAGGTTTAGAGGGGATGGGAAAGTGGTAGAGAGAAGGAGAGGGAACAAGTGACGAGGGGAGACAACGGCCGAAATGAGTTTGGTGAGTGAAGGAAAGAGAACTCTTTAGTATTTAGGTTTAGGGACTGGGCCATTGGGGCGGATCTGCGTGGTTTAGGAGCTGGGCTAGGGGTGTGTGCAGAAGAAAAGCGGGGTGCAAGAAGCGAGAACCAGCATGGGCTAGGGGGTGCAATAGAAACAAAACGGGGGTGCGCGTGTGGGTATGTCAGGTTAAGTATTCGGCTGGCCTGCCCTTATAGGTGATTTCTAATAGCACTTTCCTAGATTACTATCTGCAACCCCTTTTATATTTTTTTTCCTTTCCTTTTTCATTCTTTTTTCTTTCTCTTTATCCATTCTTTGCCTTCTTTTTTTAATTATGAAACCAAAAATATTTTTGTATTTCTTTATTAATTTAAACAAAATAATGAAATTAATAAAGATATTTTTGTCTCATCTGCTGCTCCATCATTTGGGTCGCCCGTCGCTGTTGCTCCATCTGGGTCCGTAAGTCCTGATTTTCTTTCATGTGCTGCTCCATAATCTGGGTTGACTTCGCTGCTGCTCCACCTGCGTTCGTAACTCCTGATTTTCTCTAATAGCCACCGCCGCCATACAGCTTGCTTCTTCTACCTTTCTCTGCCACTCCACATCATGAGAACGACCTGTACTAGTGGCAGAAGAAGTCGAAGTCGAAGTCTCGTTGACACCAACCTTTTAGGACCATAATAACTTTGTGGCAAACCATCTTTAGCAGGTGTTGCGTCCAACATCAATCTGGTCATAGCATCCATGCAATGTTCCAAAGCATTATAGGTTGACCTGACACCTAAAAGCCTCACACACATTGATAAAGTAGAGCCTTCAGACCCTTCGTACAGTGGCTTATTTGCATCTGTCAAAAGATTATAAAATCTTTGTGCTGCCTCATTCGGAAGTTCTTCTGTGTCGTATTGTTGCTGCTCCTCGAACGGCACATTCACGCCGAGAGCATCAGAAATCATCCCCTGCATCACATCAAACTGCTCATGTTGTTGATATCCCATATCCGGTGGGCCGCTACTCGAAGCACCTCGGTGCAACCCCTACATCACATCAAACTGCTCATGTTGTTGATATTCCATATCTGGTGGGCCGCTGCTCGAAGCACTTGGGTGCAGCTCTTGAACCGGCTGTAAATTGATAAAGGACGCTGTCTTGCCATGACTAGTCCAAATCCAATAATTAGGCATGAACCCGTATCTATACAAGTGATGTTTCACTTCTTTTGGAGTCATAATCGGTACACACTTGCATTTTTCGCATGGACATCTCATCCCACCTTCAAGTGTGAAACATTCCTGACGCTTTGCGCAGCGAACAAATGCTTTAACCCCATCTACAAAATCTTTTTTTAAACCCCTTCTTTGAGGAAACAACCTATCATACATCCAACTACGATCCATTTTCTGCATATTGAAAAGACACAAATCGATATAGGTAAACAAGATACATCGGCATTACGTATAACTGCTACTTTTTTTTTAAATGCTATGAACCTATCTCATTCATCTAAAAACTTTTTCAAAACTCATAAAATAGTTACTTCTTATTTTCTCATTGAACCTCAAACGGGAACCAACTAAGATTTCTCTCCAATATACTAAGATAACATACAATACAAACATTTTTTTAGTGAAAGTAACAATAAAAAATAATAACAATAAACAATTATAACAATAAAAAATTATTGTTATAATTAAGTAATCTAATATTATAAATTAATATACATTTTTCCCAACACATAATTTGAAATTATCCCAACCCTAATCCTAATATGTAACAATTAACAATTATCATCACAAAAATCTAATTTATTAAACTGTTAAACACATATATGTTAATACATGAATCCATTCAAAAAAAATCTCTATTACAACTAATTATTAACATATACTACTTAACAAAAATACAACATATATACATATATATATATATATATAATATTTTAATAAAAAAATTCAGAATATAATATATCAAGAAAAAAATATTAGAGCATGTCAAAAATACTATATAGTTGCATTATAAATAAATATATATATATATATATATAAAATAATTTTCAGATTATATATATATATGTGTGTGTGTGTGTGTGTAAATATATAGAAAATAATTTTCAGATCATATAGAAAATAATTTTCAGATTATATATATATATGTGTGTGTAAATATATATTTATATAATAAAAAATTACAAGAAATTAACATATTACTAAAAATATAATAATATTTTAATATAAAAATTCAGAATACAATATATCAATAAAAAAAATTAGAGTATGTTTGACATACTATATAGTTGCATTATATATATATATATAGAAAATAATTTTCTGCTTATATATATGTGTGTAAATATATATTTATATAATAAAAAATTATAATAAATTAACATATTGCTAAAAATATAATAATATTTTAATAAAAAGTTCCGAATATAATATATCAAGAAAAAAATATTAGAGTATGTCAAAAATACTATATAGTTGTATTATATATATATATAGTAAATAATTTTCTAATTATATATATGTGTGTGTAAATATATATTTATATAATAAAATATTATAAACATTTAAACACATATATAACATATATTTATGTAATCCAAAAATAATAAAATTCATGTCAGAAAAAATATAATTATATATATAACAAAAATACATCATATATTAACAATTTATATTCATATTTTTCTATAACATACAAAAGATATAGAGCAACTAATTTGATAAAAAAATAAATAAATTACCACTAACCTGTGAGTGGGTGATTTCTGCGTGGTGAGACTGTTAAGGTGACTCCGGACCTGTTACAAAAAATTTTGCGAATTAATAATTTTTTTCAACACATACAGAACTAATTATTTTAGAGACAAAATAAAAACTTACTATTGTAATAAGAGATATAAGGAAGATGAGGTAGAAATTAGGAAAAGAAAAAATTAGGAGAAGGTGAAATGAAGGTGATGGTCGAACGTATATCAGGGAGGGGAAATAGCCGTTGCAAAACGTGTGGTCAAACGCAAATATCCTACGGTCACCTGCCCCTCGCTTTTGTCCCAGAATTTAAAAAAAAAATCCACAGCAGAACCGACGGTCAGTGGCACTCGGTTTCGTGCCTCACTGACACGCTGCAGGTCACTGACAGATGCTGACCCAGTGTCATGATCAGCAATACAAAATCCGACGGTCTTGGGCCGTAGGTTTTTTTTTTTTGTCCACCAATTTCCTAGGGGTTGGACCCTAGGTTATAGGAGAAATAAATAAATAAAAACTGCCAGTCACTGCGCACGAAAAAACCGAGGGACTGTGTTATTTTTCTAGGGTTTTGACCCTAGGTAATTTCCTAGAACCCAAACCCTTGGAAATTTTTTGTAGGTAATTAACTGATTTCTTGTAGTGACCCATACCATCATCCACTAATACACTTTTTTTCTTCCTGTCTGTTACTTCTCTGTTCTAAATTCTCTTCATTTCTCCATTCGTAATAGGGGAAGGATATGGGCTTGCTTGTGATATTGTCAATGTCGTTTATGTTTTGTAGGAGGTGTTTTTTTGTTGCTTTCATCTATCACAAGTTCTGAGTTTGCATAGTGTATATGATATTTTACATCTATTTATTAGGATGGCATCCGCTGACAATGCATACTTTACAAATAGAAGTTTTTGTTACTTATGAATAAGTAAAATAGTTCATTATTCTGTTTGAATTCTTCTCAATCCTTTTTTTTTGATAAGCAAAAGAAACTTTATTAAGGGAGTACAAGGAGTACTCCAAACCGGATGGAAGTGCCTCGTTAAAACCTCTCAAAGCCAAAACCCAGTGAGAAAAAGACTAGGGGAGGAAAAAGAGTACACAACCACCAAAGTACAGTGTTACAACCAATGGAATTCGACTGCAACTGCTGAAAAACCAGAAACAGCAGCATTACAAACTACCCCACCCAACAGCAATCAATAACATCAATACCCATAAGTCTCAAAACAAAATAATACAAAGAAGTATGAAAGCCAAGGTAACCAGCAACATATAGCAAGTCCGCTGCCACCAATTTGCTTGCAACTTCATCGACAGCACCCATAGTTGCAGTAAAGAGCACAAAACACACCTACGGCATTGAGTAGGCATTTCGAAACCCAGCCCAACAAGGTTATAGCAAAACCGCTCCCAAACACATGACACAGCCCATTATTTACAGTGAGTTACAACATATCAGAGGATTCGAGCACCAATCAGAATAAAGCCACTCCGAATGTCTACCTTCTCTTGAAATGAACCACCTCCAGGAGAACAATTTGATTTTTGCAACCAAAGTACAAAAATCCACCGATAACTCCTGAAATAAGCGTTGATTCCTTGCGGTCCATAATACCCATACAACCGCACACAATTCTTCTCAATCCTTCATGCACAGAGGTATAAAACAAGTCACTCCACATACCTCTTCGTTTGATCTGTAGAGTAATTGTTTCATTTATAAAAACTTTTAAATGTAACTTGAAGTTTGATCCTCCCAATATTATTAGTAGACCTCCTTTGCCTATTTAATTTTCTAAACTTATTTTATGTTATGTTTTCTTGACCACAATTAAATTTTGTTAACATTTTGACCTAAGGAATCAATTTCTTTTCCTTCGTAGAGAGTCTGAAATTGCATCTAAAGTCTAAACCAGAGTGACTGCATGACGATTGATAGTGTTGACGATGCTAAAAACTTTCATCAGCTGATCTTTATCTTTATGTTTATAAATATAAAAATAATAGTATTTGAGGGTAATTTTGTCAAATCACTTAAATAAACACTAATTAATGTCTTTTAGCATTTAATATATATAATTTTTTTTAAATGAAACAGAGAAGAAAATCCTTAACAAATAATTAAATGACTTAAATAAACACTAATTAGTACTTTTTAGCATTTAATAATTATAAGATGTTTTTTTTAAATATAAGAGAGAGCAAAATTTTGAAAATAATAATAATATAAATCCCAATGTTAATTGATTTCGTTTACAAAATAAAACATCCTACATGTTATCAATATAGATATATCAGAAATATTGATTACTATTTGATAGATCCTATTGATTGATACTATGTCGGATGTTTGATACATAATGAAAATAGTATTTTTAAATGATTTACAACTATAATTGATTTATTCAACACCTGATGAGGGAGGTGCAAGACTAATTTTGAGGGGTGCGAATAGCAAGTGCTGATGTACCTATAAATAGGACATTAGCTTCCCTCATTATATGATGATACACTTGAGGCACATGAGATGTGATGGTCAGAGTTCTCCTTCTAAGCCGTCTGCTAGCCCCGACGCACCTGGCTCTGGATATTGCTCGCGTGAACTGAGTAGAGGTGTTGCTCACCTGCAACGCTTGGTGATTGAGAAAACATGCTTCAAGAGGTAAACACAACATCCTTGTGATTCTCATAGTTCTAAGCGATCTTGGCAATAAGATTTTTTGCTCTTGAGATTGGTTTTAAAAGAATTTTTAAAAGTCAATCTCTTGATTCCCCAACTGTGTGAACATTAAAATAAAATACAATAAAATATTTGTATCAGTATCGCTTGTGTGTGTGAAGGACGATTAATCTCCCTCTTTTTTGTACGCGTACGGAGCAAAACTTGTGGACTAAGTATTTGTTTTAAAAAAAAGAACAAAACGCATGAAATGGTACCGTTTTGGGTTTTTAAATAAATTAAATGTCAACACTGACTCGCTAACTCGGCTCAGACTCGCGAGTCAGTCTGAGTCTACCACGCGTCCACTCGAGTTTTTGCAGAAATGAGTCATAGGGCGAGTCAACTCATTTTGTTTATGTAGAAAGGTAAAATCGTAGAATCGGACGAGTCGACTCGCGAGTCTAACAACCTTGTTTAACATCTTAATCAAGAATAGATTATTATTAATAGAAAAATACTAACAAGTGCCCTTAGGACACTCATTAAGGAATCAAAAGAGGTAAGTTGTATGGAAAAATGATGTATTTATTACATCGAAAAATGTTTAACTTGTACTCCCTCTGTCCCAAAATGTATGACCCTGTTGACTAATTCACACCCACCAAGGAAATGAGTTAAGAGCAATAAATTTGTCTATAATTTATAGTATTTTTCCTAAAATACTCTTACAGGAATTGCAACTCATATTCCTATTTTTTTCACTTAATTAATGAGACTCCACATCTCACTTTTTTCATTATTTTCCGTACTCCTAAATTATCTGTACTGGAACGGAACTGTTCATATTCTCAACTTTTAGCACTTTTCTTTTAACGGTAACTCTATTGCTAATTGAGCAAAAATTCAAATTTTCACTTAAAATTTTCCACGATTAAACTAGGTGCCAGGTTGTTTATTTTTTAAAATGGCCACAAAAAACATAACGCACAATTTGTCCATTCCTATTCTGCGACCTGAACGTTCATGATACATTAGCGATGCAGTGTAGTGGCACAAAGTTTGTTAGCGGTGCAGTCCATGTGTTATGCAGTGGCTCAAACATAGGCACATCTTTACCACCTCCATCAGTAAAAATAAGTACCATACACCAATAGCATCAGTAAAGATCAGACACAAAACAAAATTAGAGAATAAGAGAGAAAAAGACAACTTCTCGAAATAAAACGAAACTTTCTTGTTCTCTATAAAACAAAACAGAAACACAAGACCCAACTCAGAAAAGTAAAATTATCAATAAACTCAGGAAACTTGTTTAAATTAATGATTGAAAATCCTGTCTCAAAGAGCACGCCCTAAGTAGCACCCTGAGATCATCTTTAACGGCGTGTCTTACCTGAGTGTCTTATTTTAGTTGCCGACAACTACAAGAAACCTCCGTTGGTGGAGTCCTATGTGGCGTGAGTGATCAACTAAAACTAGTTGTCGTTGCTTCTATTGTTACCGTAAACTAAATAGTTTTAATCATTTTTTCTCTTTTATTCCCATCAAATTTGTCGTTAAAAATTGAGGGAAATAAACTAAAACTTGCAGAAACAGAACTTGCATTGAAGAAGAACGAGAAGGAGATGAAAAGATTAGATGAACAAAAAAGAACTTGCAGAAACAGAACTTGGAAAAATAACGAGAAGAAGAACAAAAAATTACAAACTCAAACTCTAGCATAACAGAAGGGGTCTTTGGTTCTTTTGGATTGCACTTCATCTTCCTCAACATGTTTGTTAAGAACCAACTCTTGCACCATGGCAGCACCTTCAACATGTCCTTGACTGCCTCCATTGTACAGCAGTTTGAGTTCATTACCGTAAAAGAAAAATAATTGGAGAGTAATCATTTTATAACAAGAGCTGATTTCATATGAAAAGCCAATGTTGAGAATAGCTAAAATGACTGTTCGTATTCTTAAGAAAAGCAACGTTGGAAAGGCAACTAGTACAACTCATTCATTACTTTTTTTTAAATGTAAAATAAATAGGGGTAATATGGTAAAAAAAATAATTAATGTAGGATGCAATGTCAAAAAGGGTCTTACATTTTGGGACAAAAAAAGTCTACAAAGGGTCTTATATTTTGAGACAGAGAGTGTACTTTCAAGACAAAATTCCATTTTATAGATTTGTTAATCGATGCTTTTGGGGCACTCGTTATCAAGACCTTATTAATATCTTAAAAGAGAATAGATTATTAATGTTATAGATAATATGCCTCCTCAACTGCCTTTTTTTTACCCCCTCCATCACTATTTATAATTAAATTTGTCTATAATGTGTATATTTTTACAAATTTATCTTTCAATCATAATTAATGCATGTCTTGGATTTTTAAAAACTATACAATTAATTCGGGTTACTTTTGGAAACAAGTAATTAGTGTATCTTGTAATTTGAAAGATAGCTTGTAATTAGTTACAATTTTTTTTTAAAAGGGCTTATAAATAGTGACGGAGGGAGTTTAAAGCTCCTCAACTGCTTTTTTGTTGTTAGTGAAGGAAGCTAGGAGAATTTGTCTTAAGATATTTTTATCAAAAAAATGTCTTAAGATATCAATTTAAATAAGATAGATTGTTAATTTAAAATAGAGTCCTTTAAAAATATTAACAAATAACGATTAAACCATTTTATATTTATAATATAATCGATACTTTTAGTTACTTTTTTTTTGTTGACCGGTTTTAGTTACTTTTTTTTTGACAGGATTTTAGTTAATTTTCTTAATTAGTGTTTTTAAAGACATATTCATTATTCCTTTATAAAGTATTCACGTGATGAAGCGTTTAATCTTCTGTGAATAAAGATTCGAGAATGTACCCAAAAAAAAAAAAGATTCAGGAAAAGTTTTACTTTCAAATAAAAAATAAACGCGGAACTAATTTTCCCCTTTAAATAAACGTGTGTTTAAAAAAATAATTAATTTATTAAAGGACTCTTTTAAATTACTAACAATCTACCTTCGTGGTGCCATCCTCTCTGTCACTTTATAGCAGCACTCCGCCTCTTCGTCATCCTCATCATATAGTGGACTCTTTGACCAAATGTGGTTTCCAAAAATGAAATAAAATAAAATAGATGGAGTATTAAAAATGTGTGAATTGCATTTATTTATTTAATTCGTAGTAGTATATAAACAAATGTGGAGCACTATCCCCTCACTTCATCGCAGCACAGCACTCCTCCAACTTCCTCATCGATCCTCATCATTCCCCAAACTAGATCTTCATCAACATTAATCATGGCTTCTTCATCCTTTGCTTTAAGAACCATCTCTTCTTCTTTCTCTGTGAAACCTTCTTCCAACCAAAGATCATCACTACTCAAAACCACATCTACTTCAACTCTCTTACCCTTCCAATCCTCAAACACATCTCTCACTAGAAAATCACTCACCACCTCACTACCACACTTTTACCAATCACTTCCCCACAAGTCTTTCACTTGCAGAAGCCAATCTCAACCATCTGACTCAGTCAAAGTTCAAGAACTTAGTGTGTATGAGATCAATGAAAGAGATCGTGGAAGCCCTGCTTACCTTCGGTTAAGCCAGAAAAGTGTCAATTCCCTTGGTGATCTAGTCCCCTTCAGCAACAAGGTTAGTTAGTTATTCTTTTGCCCTTTTCTCCAAATATACTCACATGCAATAAGAATATGTTAATGTATTCTGATTATTTGATTCTTCAATTTTGTGTGATTTTCTGGTATTGAATTTTTTGTGGTTTTGGAACTTGCAGTTGTACTCTGGATGCTTGCAAAAGCGGGTGGGAATAACAGCTGGAATTTGTGTTTTGATTCAAAACAAAGCAGAGAAAAAAGGGGACAGATATGAGGCCATATACAGCTTCTACTTTGGGGACTATGGTCACATTTCTGTGCAGGGTTCTTACTTGACATATGAGGATTCATATTTGGCTGTGACTGGTGGATCTGGTATTTTTGAGGGGGTATATGGTAAGGTCAAGCTGCATCAGATTGTGTTCCCTTTTAAGTTATTTTACACATTTTATCTCAAGGGTATTAAGGAATTGCCTCAAGAACTTCTTGTCGAGCCCATCGAGCCTAGCCCAACTGTTGAGCCCAGCCCAGCTGCTAAGGCATGTGAGCCTCATGCTGTTATTGCTGGTTTCAGTGACTAACGAAGAAGTGCTAACTTAACATTATATCTTCTTTTCAATACGACCACAATTTCTTACTTTAACTGAAACAATTTATGGGTTTAGATACCATGTAGTAAAGTTTTTGTTGATAAATAATGTGAGGTTTTGTTTTTTACTTTTTTTTTCCTTGTAGCGGTTGAATGAGGCATTATTGTATAGAGGTGTTGTTGAGATTATTGAATCAAATGATTTCATTTTGTGCAAGATTTTTGTGATATACTGAGTATGTATTTGCCTTTTTGGACTTTATTTACGACCCACTGAGTGCCAATAGTTGTTGCTTATCATGTGAGAATCTTGCGAGCTGGCACTAATGATTTGATAATACATAGTTTATGTTAATTAATTTGTTAAACGTCACTACTCTGTATTGCACCTTTTTATTTTTTGATGTTCTTGTATTTTTTTAAAGGGCACCTACCAACCATAATAGTCCAAAAGTCATTTGTCCTCTGGGGCGGGGCCTAGTATAGTCGTGCAGCAGCTAGTGGTGGACTTAAGACTTTGGGTTAGTGGGTACATAAAATTTAAAAAATATTAAAATTATAATAAGTGCATCAATACATTTTTTTTACACAAAAAAAAATAAATGTTTACTCTTCTTGCAAAATAACAAGAACATGATTTCTAATAATACAAAATAAGTTTTCGGACTCAAAAAATAAATAGAAAGTTTTCGGAATTAAAAATATACAAGAGAAAATAACAAAATTTTATAGGAGAAAATTAACAGAGGGAACAAATTAGGGTTTTAGTCTAAATTCGGAGAAATCTAAACCTAGTAAAAGAGGGAAATAGAGACCAAAAATGACATTCACCAATGGTAGGGAGAGTGCGTCGAGATCTGAGAGAAGTTGTGTTTTGAGTTTTTAGAGAGAAATTATTGGGTCTTACTGAATGAGATAAAAGAAGTGATTAGGTGAAGACACTGAGTGCAAATTATTATACTAAGAGGGGTCAAAATATAAATTTTATAGAGGATAAGTAGTATTTTTTACTTTTTAGAGGGTGCAAGTGCACACCTTAGCGTACCCAAACCTACAGCTCCTGTGGATGAGATAAAAGGGATATGGGGTCTAGGTGCAAAATTTTAAATTGAGATAAGTCAAAATAAAAGTTATATAGAAGATAAGTGAATATTTTTAAATTTAGTGTGCAAGTACACACCCTGAGTATCAAGTAGGCTGGCCAGTAGCCATTGCTATCCCAAATTTTTTTATAAGTGCATCTCCAATGGAAATACCTATTGGGTACCTAAGACTTGGGTACCTATTTAGAGTGGTACCTAATAGGTACCTCATTGTATGAAATTTTTTTTTTGGTACCTATTAGGGTTGGGTACCTCTATAGGTACCCTTTTCTCTCCTCTTTCGTGGGTCCTATATGTCACTTTTAATAAATTTTTGTTGATATGAGATGATTTGAAGTTATTAATGGGACCCATTTAGTAATTTTTTTTAGAGCTGCTGGGTTAGAGGGATTGAGTACCTATTAAGTATCCAAATTAAAAAGTAAAAATGAGTAATGCGGATCTGTGGAGCCTTTTAAGTGTACCATCTTATGGGTATGGCCTAAACTTCTTACTTATACTACCAAGATAGTCTTTGCTTTGTATTTTTGTCTCTGCTCCGCTGAACAAAATGAATCTCTAGCAGTGTTGTGTGCTTGTTTTGCTTCTAGAGCTTCCACATTTGGCTATTGCAGTATACATGAACCATGTTACTAAAGTGCCCGTGTTTTGGGATATAACTATAAGACTTTCCACTAGTTTGGACTCTTTCATTGACCTTTGCTATATGCGGTCATTTTTGTTGTGCCACACGTGAACTCAACAAAATATTGGACTGTGAGACAAGGCAACAGCAGCAGACAACATGTCCACGGTGGCTACAAGGATTGAAAGATTATAAATAAAATATTGAAACATGCATTTTGAATGATAAATAATTTAATGTTCTCCTAAATATTCTTTGCTAATATAATATTTTTATAGATAATATTATACCTAGCATTCTTAAAACTTCATACTTAAGTGTTCTTTTTTTAAATTTAACTAAATTAAGCAAAAGTATTGCCGTAATAAATCAATATAACTTTATGTGTCCCCTCTCCCCTAATCTAACAAAATTAACCACTAAAATTTGCTTATCAAAAAAAGTTATAATTTTATATAATTTTAAATTTTGAGTATATTCACTTAATTATTTTGGCCCCTCACAAATATTTGTCTAGCTCCACCACTTGTCCTAGGGATGTGTTTAACGGAATTGACGCTATTTGGTAAAAGGTAGCAAATAGCTGATAGCAGATAAGCTAATAGAGTGAATTTAAAGTGTTTAGTAAAATTAGCGGCTGAACAAACTGATAAATATAAAATGATATAAAAGGACATTTTAATAAATGAGAGAGACTGTAAGGATTAAGAATTTTTTTACTAGGAATTTAACTAAAACAATAAGGATAATTGAGGTATTTAATTAAAATAATACGGGTACGAATATAATTTCACTCGTTACTTTAACTAGAATATGAAAAAAATTTATAAACTAGTAAAAAAAATGCTATCATATAGTGGTTACCAAACAGATGCTACGAACTTATCAGCTATAAGCTAGCGGTTTGGCCTTACCCAAGAGTACCTTAGTATACTTAGATGTAAATCAATATGAGAATATTATATTTAACATGTTTTAAAATGTTTTGGAATATTATTACACTAATGTAAATGAACAATTTTTTGGTATACAATGTAAATGAACAATTGGCTTCGCATAAAAAAAATAGAGAACGAGATCAAAATATTGCCCAAAGGAGGTCTTGGATTACAAAGTCATTTGTGATATTGGAAGAAACTTTGACTCTTGATATTTCTATGTGCACGCTAGCACAAGTTTTCACGGGAAAAATATAGGAAAAATTGTTCCAGAAATCCTTTATTTTAATTAAACTTTCAAGTTAATATTTTATTTTTTTTTGTTTCAATTTAGTCCCACAGATTTCAATGTTCATATTTTAATTAATTAGAATATAAGATTTTTATTTAAAAAACATATTATTTCTTAATAATATATTTATTCAGTAAAGTGCCAAAGTAAAGTTATTATATAATTTGTAGAGTTAAATATGTTTTTAATCCTTATAATTATCTCAAATTCTTTTAGTCTTTGTACCCACTTTTTGGTGTCTTCAAATTATAAAAATGCATGGGACTAAAAAATACAGTTTTGTAATTCGTATAGACTAAAAAGTGGGTACATAGACTAAAACAAAAAATATAAATTTTATAGAGACTAAAAATATATTTAACCCGAATTTATAAAAAGGATTTCCATTAAAAATACTAGCAGCAAGGACATTACCGTGCTCGTCTTTTTGCATTTCTATTGTGCTATAGTATGTATTATTTTTTTGCCTTTTTTATTTAATATTCTAAGCGCATGAGAGAAAAAGAGAAAAATTGTATAGAATAGAAAACAGAAAGACAGTTTAAATTGTCAATTTACAGTCACATAAATAGGAGTTAAATGATAAAATTAGGAAAGATAATAATACAGAAAAGAAAAATAGTTACTTGAGCTATTTCCTTTATATTATAGTATAGATAATATAAAATTTAATTAAAATATTCAAAGTTTTGACTGAAAAATATTATAAGAATCATTTAAGTAATTTGAAGTAGAACATATCTCTACAGTTATATACTAAACACTACTTTTTTTTATATACTAAACACTATGTAAATAATATTGAGCAAAAATTAAAACAAACTAATCAAAAAATTAAATTATAAATATAAAATTGTAATTTTATTTATTTATTTATAGTAATATAAATTTTCAATTTTCTTTAATTTAATAAGTATATATGTATCTATGCGGACACAAGATGAGTTGGATAATATTATACCTATATCTAGGGGTGTAAATGAGTCGAGTTATTCGTGAACTATTTGAGCTCGACTCGTAAAATGGTCGGCCAAACTCGTTTGTTAAATTAAATAAACAAACTCAAACTTGATATTAAACTAGATTATTTGAATGAGTCAAGCATAAGTCTTATAGGCTCAACGTTAACTGCTTGTGAATAGCTCATTTGAGGATATGATTGTTTTTTTCAATTTATATTTTATTTTTCTTGTTATTTTTACGGTATAATTCATTGAATTTTGAAAAGATGATATAGTGGGCTATTGTATTTAGTTTAAACCATTTTCCTAAGTGCCATGTGAAGAAGTAAGTTTCGATTTTTGCCCGTGTACATTGTACATAATACTAGAATTCTTATCGTCACTATGATTCGAAGAAATTTTGTTAACTATATATATATATATGATGATTGAGAATTCATACGTCTCTTCCATCGTCAAATCTGTCCCCCCATTCATAAGTCTCGAACGATATTTGCATATTTGTTTATCAATGTTTCCCTTTACCCCAATTCGTAAGTCATCTCCACTCGACTAACACCACAATGGTAAGGAAATGTAATTTTTAGAAAAATTTTAAACATGTTCAATTAATATGCAATGTTTAAGTGTTTAGTGAAAAAAAAATTCAATATTCTTTAAGAAATCAAAATTAAACACTTTTTATATTTTATTCCTTCTGTCGAGATGTGATTAATATTTTTGAATTTCACGTACCACATGTTAAACACATATTTTTTGTTTATAGATTGTCAAATAATATTAAAATCTTTATTAACTAAATAAACTTTAAAAATAATTTAAGAAAATTTTTCATAAATACAAAAATAGTTTAGTTATAAATGAACTTACTACAAGCCAAGCAAAACTCTAATTTTTTCTAGCAAGCCAAGTTTAAACTTTTAGTTTGGCTCGATTAAAAATAAATGAGCATGACCATGGCATGACTACCTTTAGGCTATTTAGGCATTTGTCTTAGCCCCACAAGATCCAAATTAAATTTTAGGGGTAGTACAAGGCCCCAAATTTTTTTTTTGAAACCCAATTAATATTCAAAAGTATTATATATGTATATCTTTATATGAAGATAATAAAAAACAATACCACAATGATGATACTTGTATGCACTCAATAGTTAACACACATGTTTAATTGTAGGTATAGGCTAGTTAATTGCTCCCACCTCTTATTGATAATGAGAAGACTTTTTAGGAAAGTAAAAAACTACTTTGTGCACGATATTTACATCATTATTCACAAAATAAAAATCACCATTACAATGGATAAATTGTGATAGACAAAAATAACGGTTAATTTTACTAGATATTTAATTTGAAAATTATTATTTTCTATTCAAATTGTTCTGTTTGTAAAGCCCAATTTTTTTTAATCTCGCCTAAGGCCCCAAAACTTCTAGACATGGTTCTATAAATGAGTCAAGTTTAAGCATTACATTTTGTTCACAAGCCAGACTCAATCTTCAAGTGTTCGGCTCGACTCGACTTATTACACCTCTACTATATCCACCTCATACTCATCAATTCCAAATAATTATGTACTCCCTTTGTCTCTTAATATAGGACCCTCTTTGACCATTTCATATCCCTTCATAAAGTGAGTTTTGTTAGTTATTAGCATTAAATTTATATAAAATGTGTATTATTTTTCTCAAGTTATCATTCTCATCTTCTAAACCTATTAAGAGAGAAAAAATTAAAGTATTTTAATGGTCTTATATTAAGGCACAGAAAGAGTATATCCAAATCCAACACGTTTAACAAACCATTAATAGTATCAATAATTTTGACGGCTGGTCCACATGTTTATCATGCTGCAACTTGCATTCCATGCTCCGCGTTTGACTTTTTTTTTTTTTTTTTTGACAAGATCTTGTTTTTCGTTTTGTCTTTTGGAGAAAGGGAAATTTCATAACGTGGTTCGTATTTTCATATAGTACGTTTTTTACTCTCTCGCTGTCTCACCGTTCACGCGTATTTTCACATTTTCTCAACACGTGGTTCATATTTCAAATTTGACTCGGATAATATAATATTTTGTAAAATCATTTAACATGCATCTTAATCAAGAATAGATTATTATTACTAGTATACTAAAAGAAAGAATAGATCGATTATTAATGTTGTAACCCAGTACTATATAAGTAGAAGTGGAGCACCATTCCCACTGCCATCTCTCTTTGTCACTTTATAGCAGCACTCACTCCTCCACTTCCTTCCCCATCCTTATCAAATCCTAAACAACCAGATCGATCATCAACAATCATGGCTTCTTCATCTTTTGCTTTGAGAACCATCTCTTCTTCTATCTCTGTGAAACCTTCTTCCAACCAAAGAACATCACTACTCAAAACCTCATCTACCTCAACTCTCTTACCCTTCCACTCCTCAAACTCATCTCTCACTAGAAAATCACTCACCACCTCACTACCACACTCTTACCAATCACTTCCCCACAAGTCTTTCACTTGCAAAAGCCAAGCTCAACCATCTGACTCAGCCAAGGTTCAAGAACTTAGTGTGTATGAGATCAATGAAAGAGATCGTGGAAGCCCCGCTTACCTTCGGTTAAGCCATAAAAGTGTTAATTCCATTGGTGATCTAGTCCCTTTTAGCAACAAGGTTAGTTAGCTACTCTTTTGCCCTTTTCTCCAAAAATACTCACATGCAATAAAAATATATTCATGTATTCTGATTTATTTGATTCTTCAATTTTGTGTGATTTTCTGGTATTGAATTTTTTGCGGTTGTGGAACTTGCAGTTGTACTCTGGATGCTTGCAAAAGCGAGTGGGGATAACAGCTGGAATTTGTGTTTTGATCCAAAACAAAGCAGAGAAAAAAGGGGACAGATATGAGGCCATATACAGCTTCTACTTTGGGGACTATGGTCACATTTCTGTGCAGGGTTCTTACTTGACATATGAGGATAGTTATTTGGCTGTGACCGGTGGATCTGGCATATTTGAGGGGGTGTATGGTCAAGTCAAGTTGCATCAAATTGTGTTCCCTTTTAAGCTATTTTACACATTTTATCTCAAGGGTATTAAGGATTTGCCTCAAGAGCTTCTTGCCGAGCCTGTTGAGCCTAGCCCAACTATTGAGCCCAGCCCAGCTGCTAAGGCCTGTGAGCCTCATGCTGTTATTGCTGGTTTCACCGGCTAATGAAGAAATGTTAATGCTAATTTAACATCACATAAAGTTTACAATTTGACAGCAATTTGTTATTTTCACTGAAACAATTTATGGGTCTTGATGTCAGGTAGTAAGGATTTTGTTGATAAATAATGTGAGTTTTTTTTTTGACTTTTTTTTTTCCTGATAGTGGTGGAATAGTGAGAAATTGAAATGAATTGGACGCCTGAGATTGAGTGACTAAGCAGTTGTTCCTTAGTGTTGAATGAGGCATTATTGTATAGAGGTGTTGTTGAGATTATTGAATCAAATGATTTCATTTTGTGCAAGATCTTTGTGATATATATTCTGAGTTTGTCTTTGCCTTTTTGGACTTTATATACGACCCACCGAATGCCAATTGTGGTTGCTTATCATGTGAGAATCTTGCAAGCTGACACTGAAGTTAATTTTAATTTCAGTATGCTAGTCAAATTAGTCTGTTTTTGCCTTTTTGCAACAATTTTTTGGTTTCCTAATTTGTGGCACAATTGATACGGCAGATTGTGATTGTGCAACATTCATTTCTCATTGTAGATTAGCCAACAGTTTGCCTCGAAAATAAAGTTTTAAACTATGTGAGACAAAATTGAAAAAAAATAAATGACTAACTTGAAATTTTAAATTAAGACAAAAGACCTCTGGAGTAATTTTGCCTTAAATGAAAGGTATTTTGGTAATGATGACTTTTAATGGGTGAAATTAGTTATAATTTTCTTATTTTTTAGATCACAAAAATTGACTAATTTTTGCTTATAATTGAGTCTAGAGAGAGTACATAGTATAAGTTAATTAATATGTTAAACGTGAATATATTGTATTGCACGTTTTTGTTTTATGATGTACAGATAGCAGATAGCTGATAATGGATAAGATAACAGATTGAATTTAAAATGTTTGGTAAAATTAGCGGTTGAACTAACTGATAAATACAAAATGACATAAAAAATGTCATTCTAATAAACGAGAGACTGTAAAGGTAAATAATTTTTTACTTCATTTATTAGAAGATAAATGGCAAATTTAACTAAAACAATAGGGTAACTGAGGCATTAATTAAATAACAAAGGTAAGAATATAAGTTCAAACGCTAATTCAACTAGCATATGAAAAAACGCTATAAAGTAGTTAAAAAAGCTATAATCTAGTGGTTACCAAACATCTACAATGAACTTATATCCGCTATAAGCTAGCGGTTTAGCCTTACCAAACAGTACCTTAGTGTACTTAGATGTTTGTGAGGATAGGATTTTCCATTGAAGGATCGAAAATCATTTTAAAAGGATTATATATCTTTGTGGAAGTGAATTTGAGAATATTATATATTTAATGTGTTTTAAAATGTTTTGGAATATTATTACACTAATGTAAATGAACAATGTTATGGTACACAATGTAAATGAACAATTGGTTTCATATAAAAACAAAAAAAATAAAGAACACGATTAAAATATTGCCCAAAAGAGCTCTCGGATTACAAAGTCATTTGCGATATTAAAAGAAACTTCGACTCTTAATATTTCTATGAGCACGCTAGCACAAGTTTTCACGGGAAAAATATAGGAAAAATTATTCCAGAAGTCCGTTATTTTAATTTAAAGTTTCAAGTTAATCTTTTATCTTTTTTTTTGTTTCAACTTAGTCCCACACGTTTTAAAACATTAATTTCAAGAAAAATTATTGGCTGATTTACAATGAGAAATGCATGTATGTCACAAGCACAATCTACCTGTGTTACAAATCAGAACTCAAAAAACTGTTACAAAAAGTCAAAAACAGACTAATTTATCCAACATTGTCAATATTTTAGAACATGTGAGACTAAACTGAAACTAAAATTAACTTTAAAGAATTACTTTAATATAGAATATGATAAAGGACTGAAGTGAAACTTTAAATTAAGATAAAGAACTTTTGGTATAATTTTGCCAAAAATATAGCACAATCAGACGCATTTTTTATAAGTTTTTATTATACGTTAATTAATATGTTAAACGTGACCATATTGTATTGCACGTTTCTGTTTTATGATGTGCTTGTATTTTTTAAAGGACACCTACCAACCATACTAGTGCAAAAGTCATATGTCGTGGGGATGTGTTTAACGTAATTGTTTAATTAGGATCTGTTGCTTTCATCTATCACAAGTTCTGAGTTTGCATAGTTTATATGATATTTTACATCTATTTATTAGGATGGCATCCGCTGGCAGTGCTCACTTTACAAATAGAAGTTTTTGTTACTTATGAATTAGTACAATAATTCATTATTCTGTTTGAATTCTTCTCAATCCTTCATGCACAGAGGTATAAAATAAGTCACTCCACATACCTCTAGATCTTCGTTTGATCCGTAGAGTTTTTGTTTCATTTATAAAAACTTTTAAATGTAACTTGAAGTTTGATCCTCTCAGTATTATTAGTAGACCTCCTTTGCCTATTTAATTTTATAAACTTATTTTATGTTACGTTTTCCTGACCACAATTAAATTTTGTTAACATTTTGACCTAAGGAACCAATTTCTTTTCCTCTGTAGAGAGTCTGAAATTGTATCTAAAGTCTAAACCAAAGTGACTGCATGACGATTGATAGTGTTGATGATGCTAAAAACTTTCATCAGCTTATCTTTATCTTTATCTTTATAAATATAAATGTAATAGTATTTGAGGATAATTTTATCAAATCACTTAAATAAACACTAATTAATGACTTTTAGCATTTAATATATATAATTTTTTTAAATGAAGCAGAGAAGAAAATCCTTAAAAAAATAATTAAATCACTTAAATAAACACTAATTAGTATCTTTTAGCATTTAATAATTATAAGATGTTTTTTTAAATGAAAGAGAAAGCAAAATCCTAAAAAAATATTATATAAATCCCAGTGTTAATTGATTTCGTTTACAAAATCAAACATTCGATATGTTATCAATATAGATATATCAGTAATATTGATTGCTATTTGATAGATAATATTGATTGATACTATGTCGGATGTTTGATACATAATTAAAATAGTATTTTTAAATGATTTACAACTGTAATTGATTTATTCATATATTTTAAATATTTGTTTAATGTTGACGACAAATTACAATATGCATCTCAATGATTGATACCATGCAGGATGTTTGATACAAAATAAAAATAGTATTATTAAATGATTGGATGTTATTATTATTATTGTTATTAAAAAATCATATACCACAGTGCAATATAAAAAAATCATGTATCACAGTGATATCACTTTGTTAAATTACTTTTTAAAATAATTTCACAAATTTTTTTGTCCTCAATATTTTTACAATATTTTATATGGTGAGATATAATTAGATATATCTTTATCTTTATCTTTATCTTTATATATATATATAAAACAACAAACTATTTTTCGAACATGACATTGTTAGAAAACTCACGCTGAATATGCATGCGAACATGCATAGAGTTTTGACCGGTTATCTCTGCAATGTTCATAAAAAAAAGTTGCATCTTTTTGTTTTTGAAATTGATTTATTTATCCTTAAAACTATAATTTTACAGAAAAGAAAATTGTTAACATATTTTTTAACAGGAAGTAAGGAATCTTACGCCAAATATACCTGCGAGCATACATGGAGTTTTGACGGGTTGTCTCTGCAATGTTCATAAAAAATGTTTCCTTTTTTGTTTCGAATCGATTTATTTATCTTTAAATACTATAATTTCACTGAAAATAAAACAAACAATTTTTTTATAGTAGACTGTGAGAAAGTTCACGCTGAAGATGTCTGCGAGCACAAATGGAGTTTTAATGGGCTGTCTCCGTAATGTTCATAAAAAAAGATTGCATCTTTTGTTTTGTTATCGATTTATTTATCCCTAAAAAATGTAATTCCACTAAAAAGAAAATAAACAAAATTTTGTTTGGGCATGACACTGTGAAGAAGCTCACGCTGAATACGACTACTAGCAAACATGGAGTTTTGACGAGTTGTCTTTTCAATGTTCATAAAAAGAAGGTTGCATTTTTTTTGTTTTGAAATCGATTTATTTATCCTAAAAAACTGAAATTTCACTAAAAATAAAATAAACAATTTTTTGAATAGGAAACTGTGAGGAAACTCATGCCGAATTTGTCTGCGATCATTCATGGAGTTTTGACGGTTAGTCTTTACAATGTTCTTAAAAAAAAGGTTACATTTTCTTGTTTCAAATCGATATATTTATCATTAAATATTATAATTTCACTTAAAAGAAAACAACAAATTATTTTTTGAATAAAACACTGTGAGAAAGCTCACGTTAGATATGCATACGTGTATGCATTGAGTTTTGAGGGGTTGTCTCTGTAATGTTCATAAAAGTTGGCTGATTTTTTTTTTTTGAAATCGATTTATTTATCCTTAAAAACTGTAATTTCACGTAAAAGAAAATTGTTAACAATTTTTTTGAACAGGAAGCAAGGAAACTTACGCCAAATATACCTGCAAGCATACATGGAGTTTTGACGAGTTGTCTCTGCAATGTTTATAAAAAAAATTGTTACATTTTTTGGTTTCAAATAATTTTATTTATCTTTAAATACTATATTTCACTGAAAAGAAAAACAAACAATTTTTTTTACAGGAGACTGTGAAATAGCTCACGTCGAATATGCTTGCAAGCATAAATAGAGTTTTGACGTGTCGTCTCTGTATTGTTCATAATTGTTTGGTATCAATTATGCGCTCCATGGTGAGCTAATTGGGGCCAAGCTGGCTATAGAAATTGTTTTTAACAAAGGTTGGAATTTTTTGCGGTTGGAGTGTGATTCTCAGTTTGTGGTTTCTGCTTTCAAGAATGGTAATGTGGTTCCTTGGAAGCTCAGAAATAGATGGAATAACTGTATTCACTTGACCAGACATATGAGCTTTATTTGCACTCATATTTATAGAGAGAGAACTGTTTGCGCTGACAAGCTTGCTGGTCATGGTACTAGCATCAGTCGGTTTGTTTGGTGGGACCTCATTCTTAGTTTCATTGCTGAGGAGTTTTTCAGAAATAGGCTAGTTCTGCCTAGTTATAGGTTTAGGTGATTCTCCATGGGTTTGGCGCTAGTCCTCCCATGTTGGTTATTTTCTATTTCCTTTTTGTTCTTGGATTTTGGTGTGCTGCAAATGATTAATAATGTTTTTGGTGTCAACATAGTTGCGATTAAAGTCATTATAGTGATGCTTTCGCATGCCATTATTGATTTTCTTAGAATTAGCTTCTTTATTATAGGTTTGGTATTCATTCCTATTGGTGTTACTATGGTTTATGTTCAAGGGTTTTGGCCTAGTCCCCCATGTTTTTTGTTTATCCTTTTTTTTCCTTTTTTATTAATAAAAAATAGGGGAGTACTCTTTTTCCTCCTAGGTGTTTTTTTTCCTAATGAGGGTTTTGCATCAGAAGGTTTTAACGAGGCTCCTTTCCTTTCTTTTGCCAAAAAAAAAAAGATTTACTTATCCTTAAAAATTGTAATTTCATTTAAAAGAAAATAAACAAAATTCTGTTTGGACAGGACATTGAGTATGCCTACAAGGAGACATAGTTTTGACGAGTTGTTTCTACAATGTTCATGAAAAATTGTTTTTTTTAATCGATTTATTTATACTTAAATACTGTAATTTTGCTGAAAAAAAAACAATTTTTTCACAAGAGACTATCAGGAAACTCACGCCGAATATGTCTGCAAGCATACATGAAGTTTTGACGGGTTATTTTTGCAATGTTCATAAAAAAAGTTACATTTTTTGACTTCGAATCGATTTATTTATCATTGAAAACTGTAATTTTACTGAAAAGAAAACAAATAATTTTTTTTGGACAGGAGACAGAGAAAGCTCACACTGATAATGCCTGCAAGCGTATATAGAGTTTTGGTAAGTTGTCTCTGCAATGTTCATAAAAAAGTTACTTTTTTGTTTTGTTTGGTAATAGTAATGTATACTTATCAAAAGAAAATATAGTAGTAATAATATAAATATTACTGCGTACATTACACAGTTACACGTGTAATGCACGACTGTATTGTGTACCAGTTACCGTAATTAGAAAAATTATGTTCGTGTTACTTTTTTTGTTGACAGAAGTGTCCGTGTTACCTTAAGTTTGTTTATCAATACTTTTAATAATCTTACAATTTTTATGACAAAAATAAAAAAATTCTAAATAAAAAATACATAATTATTCTCACAAACTCCGTTTCCCTCGTTTATTGCATGGGTCGAAAATCTAGTAATTAATAAGAAAAAAGTGAGCAATTAATGATTCTTATTGTGTTCAATGTTGCACACGTAAGAAAAATCGATAATATAATACCAAGGCCGACCCAACACCCATTGAGGCCTAACGCAAACTCTCTAAGTGAGGTCTTTTCAGTCATTTATTCTCAACAAAATATTAAAAAATTACAAAAAAAAAAGTACCCACAAAGGGTTTTAACCCACAACCCACAAGTAAAGACAATTGTATTTTATCATATGAGCTAGATAGATTTGTTGTACTAAATAGTTATTCAATCAATTATATTAGTAAAAATAAAATTTTTGAGACCTTTTTTTGTCAAAATTTTTGGAGGCCTAAAACTCTAGCTTTGGTAGCTTTGGGCTTGGGCCGGCCGTGTATAATACTTATATTCACCACATACTCATCAATTCCGAATAATTATCGAGTAAACCCTTTAGTTCCTGAACTTATATCATCACTCTTATTTAGTCCCTAAAATATATGTAAATAATAAGTAGTAGTTGATTTTTACTGAAAAATTATCCAAATCCAACACATTTAACAAATAAATACTTTACCCATTATCGATAATTCTGACGGCTAGTGCTTAGATTCATCATGTTGAAACCTGCATCCCATGCTCCGCGTTTCACTTCTCGTTTTTCTTTTTGTCTTTTGAGGGAAATTTCATAACGTGATTCGTATTTTCATTTTTTAATTTCTCTCTCGCCGTCTACGCGTATCATCACGTGGTTCATATTTCGAATTTGACTCAGATAATATAACATTTTATAAAATCATATAACATGCATCTTAATCAAGAATAGATTATTATTATGGTTAATTAATATCCTAAGAAAAAAAGAACAGATGTTTTAGACAATATGCCACCTCAACTGCTTTTTGTTGTTAGTGAAGGCAGCTAGCGGGAATTTGTTTACCGCGTGGAATTAAATATGCGCTACTGTGCTTTTAAGTTGTAACCGGTGTTACTCATTAAAAAATAAATTAGATTCCTAACGTCTTAAATAGACATTAAAAATAAGTTGTAACCCGTTTTATATTTATAGTACTATATAAATATAAATAGATGTGGAGCATCATTCCCAGTGCCATCCTCTCTTTGTCACTTTATAGCAGCACTCACTCCTCCACTTCCTCATCTCATCATATCGTGGACTCTTTGACCAAAGGTGGTTTCCAAAAATAAAATAAAATAAAATAAAATAGATGGAGTATTAAAAATGTGAGAATTGCATTTATTTATTTATTTATGGTAGTATATAAACAAATGTGGAGCACTCCTTCAACTTCATCGCACCACTCCTCTAACTTCCTCATCGATCCTCATCAACATTAAGCATGGCTTCTTCATCCATTGCTTTGAGAACCATCTCCTCTTCTTTCAACTCAAAACCTTCTCTTCCTCAAACTCATCTCTCACTACTCAAAACCTCATCTACTTCAACTCTCTTACCCTTCTCTTCCTCAAACTCATCTCTCACTAGAAAAACACTCACCACCTCACTACCACACTCTTACCAAGCAGTGCCCCACAAGTACTTCACTTGCAAAAGCCAAGCTCAACCATCTGACTCAGGTAGTTGATCTATCAACAACCAACCACTACAAAGCTTTTCAATCTTTTTTTTTTCTGGTGAAGATCTGTGGAACATGTTTGATTCTATGCTGACCCTTTTGATTTTTTTTTGCTTGATCTTGCAGTTGAGGTTCAAGAACTTAGTGTGTATGAGATCAATGAAAGAGATCGTGGAAGTCCTGCTTACCTAAGGTTAAGCCAGAAAAGTGTCAATTCCCTTGGTGATCTAGTCCCCTTCAGCAACAAGGTTAGTTAGTTATTCTTTTGCCCTTTTCTCCAAAAATACTCACATGCAATAAGAATATGTTTCATGTATTCTGATTATTTGATTCTTCAATTTTGTGTGATTTTCTGGTATTGAATTTTTTGTGGTTTTGGAACTTGTAGTTGTACTCTGGATGCTTGCAAAAGCGGGTGGGAATAACAGCTGGAATTTGTGTCTTGATTCAAAACAAAGCAGAGAAGAAAGGGGACAGATATGAGGCCATATACAGCTTCTACTTTGGGGACTATGGTCACATTTCTGTGCAAGGTTCTTACTTGACATATGAGGATTCATATTTGGCTGTGACTGGTGGATCTGGTATTTTTGAGGGGGTGTATGGTAAGGTCAAGCTGCATCAGATTGTGTTCCCTTTTAAGCTATTTTACACATTTTATCTCAAGGGTATTAAGGATTTGCCTCAAGAACTTCTTGCCGAGCCTGTAGAGCCTAGCCCAACTGTTGAGCCTAGCCCAGCTGCTAAGGCATGTGCGCCTCATGCTGTTATTGCTGGTTTCACTGAATAATGAAGAAGTGCTAACTTAACATTATATCTTCTTTTCAATATGACCACAATTTCTTACTTTCACTGAAACAATTTATGGGTCTAGATACCATGTGGTAAAGTTTTTGTTGATAAATAATGTGAGGTTTTTTTTTTTTTACTTTTTTTTTTCTTGTAGTGGTTGAATGAGGCATTATTGTATAGAGGTGTTGTTGAGATTATTGAATCAAATGATTTCATTTTGTGCAAGATTTTTGTGATATACTGAGTATGTCTTTGCCTTTTTAGACTTTATTTACGACCCACTGAGTGCCAATAGTTGTTGCTTATCATGTGAGAATCTTGCAAGCTGGCACTAATGGTTTGATAATACATAGTTTATGTTAATTAATATGTTAAACGTGACTATTTTTGTATTGCATGTTTTTGTTTTATGATCTGCTTGTATTTTTCAAAGGGCACCTTACCAATCATACTACCCCAAAATTTTTTAAGCTTCTTACATATACTACCAAAATAGTCTTTGCTCTGTATTTTTGTCTCTGCTCCGCTGAACAAAACGAAGCTCTAGCGGTGTTGTGTGCTTGTTTTGCTTCTAGAGCTTCCACATTTGGCCATTATATAGGAACCATGTTACTAAAGTGCCTTTTGGGCTATAATTATAAGGCTTTCCACTAATTTGGACTCTTTCATTGACCATTGCTTTATGCTGTTATTTTTGTTGTGCCATGCGCGAACTCAATAAAATATTGTACAACAACAACAATAATAATAATACGGTAGACAACCACATACGTCCCTACTCATTCTCATCAAATAGAAGAACAAATGGAATTTTCAGTGGGTAAAATTTTTATTAATAGAGTTACTTGACTCAAGTGAAGAAATCAAGGGTACTTACTAAAACAGCAAATCTCAACAACCGGACCGGAAGAAAACACACATGACATTGCTTAAAAACCACAAACTTGAACGGAACAAAGTCACAAACTTAGACGAAATTAAAGAAGTACGAACACAAGTTCTTAGTCTGCATTTCTCAATCAAATATATCAAAGAGTATTTTCCTTTCACGTTAAACTCTGAATCAAGAAGAAATCCATTTCCTGCAGCGTTTCAATCTTTATCTCCAAGATATGATATGAGATCATTATGTATTGTCACCAGAAGCAAGGCAAGGAGATGTGTGTGGACAACAAGTTAATCCAGTCCAGTCTTTTGCATGAAATCTGCGGGCTCTACAACTCTGTGCAAAGGAGACCTTGGACTTGTTTTGGTGTCAATGACATACACCTGACCTGACCTGACCTGACCTGAAATATTATAAAGTATATTTTTGTTTATAAGGTAATTAAAAGATGCCCAACAAAAAGTGAATTAGAATAAAACGGTATTATTATTTCTTCATGGTTCCTTGAATCCACAAGAAGACGAGATTCTAACAACTTTAATCCATAAGACAAAAGATTCTATAAGAAATCACTTTTTTTTTAATCTATAACAAAGGGTCCTAATTCGTGTAGAACAAAATCACGAATTATAATATTCAAATGAGCAAAATAGAATAACAAGGGACAAAAACACAAAAACCAGCAATGTTTATTTAGAGAAATACTGCACACATCAAGGAAGGAAGGACACTATTACAAAAGATCTAAATGAGAGTGGATATGACAGATTCTCACCAGGTGTAGCCAGCAATGTTGCTGAAATTTGTGGCTCCAGTGATTGAAATATATGAGAACAAGCAACAAAGTAACTCATCGGAAAGCAGTTTTAGGGCAAAGTATCTGAAAAAATATTAAAACAAAAAGTTTAAGAAACTCAGATCACAATTAGAAAATTTTCTAGGAAGCAATTTCTAACAAAACCATTAAGCATTATGTGTAGTCTAAAACCTATGATTAAAATGATGAAGAGTAAAGGGCATTAAAATTTAACCTTGATTCACAATCAAACTTCCCATGCAACACCATAGACATACGACGAGGAAGAGGAGGAGCAGCAGCAGCAGCACGTGCAGCTATTTTAATCTTCCTTTCCAGCACCAGCAGTAGAAAGTATTTGTTTTTCATGGATTGTTAATCCAGCTCATCATTTGAACCTCCATCATCATCATCAGACAAAATATTATCAAGCTGGTATCGCAAGATCCCACCTATCCCACCAAAACCTTTGCAAAACATTGAACCTTGTTGTGATTTATCGGTGACAATCTCAAGAGAGCAACCAAAACGTTTGTATTCATTTGCAAACCACTCCAACAGAGACATCTTTTCCTGAACTTCATAATCAGCAGAGCTCTCAGGATCCCTAAAATTGCTTTGGTCAGACTCCTGTTCCTTGTTGAAGTGCTTAATGACAATCTCACCAGTAGCATTAGACATATCTATTTACATCCAGATTTTCCCAAACAATAAGTATCTCAACAGCTCCCATTTCCAGAGCTCGTAGAGTTTCATCAACACCATGAACTAGCTTTCCAGCACCCTGGTTGAGTTCATCAAAGTATTTTCCAATCAATCATTTCTCCTGAATAAACTTTACACTGGACAGAACTTCAGCAGATAGTCCAATAGCCTGATTAAAACCATCCTCCCCTCCATAAGATACATCTACAATGTTAATTATTTTTGCCTGAAGTCGAGGATCAAACATATCTGATTGACTAAGCTTGGTTTTGAAGTCAGCAGAACCAGCAAGTACTAATCCAGAAACATTGGGCTGGCTGGTAGCAGGATTGATATAAAACTGGGTTGCAAGCTCAGCAGTCTTCCTCACATAGTTATGACGCTTCTCCCTGCAAAGACGGTCAAAACGTAGAGCTGATTGCCCACCTCTTCCGTGTTTCTTTGGGAGATCCACGCTAAACCTATGAAGCACCTCTCTTGTATTACCACTCAAGGTCCCAAACAGAGTGCCATTGCCATCCATGACAATAAATCCAAACTTGTCATTAGATTCTAGGAGCTCATTTAGAGCTTCGGTGTGAAACTTGTTGTCACAGAGATAGAGAGACACATTGATAGGTCTGAATGGCTCAAAATCAATAGTCAGCTTCTTTTCCTTTCCATCTTCTGTCACAATTGTGCCAGTATACAGAACAAGCCCCTTTTGAGGAACTTTGTTATAAAGCTTAAGCCTCTACTGAGCAGAAGTGATTGCACCAAGCACAGACTGCCGGTTCACCCTGCTCTTGATGTTTGAAGCAGTTCCAAACTCATCACTAAGCATCTTGGTAACACGAGCTATTTGATCACGTGGAGGCATGATGAGGGAAATCATGCTCGTCCCATTTCCTCTCGCAGCCTCAAGAGCCTTGATCAGTTTCTTGATTTTCCACATCTCAATGTTCTTATCAGTCTCATAAGCATCATCCATCTTTGATCAATAATAGGAAAAATAACCTTGAAAGAAATGAGGACAACAAATAAGCCATATCCGCATTAATAAAAATTGAAAAACCATAAAACTAGTGGCTGGGCAAAACATATCAAAGTACAATATACCAATACCGGGAAAAAAAATAATTTGATGTCAAGTTACACTTTGCAAACCATCCCACTCATCACCCCTCGCCTTCATCCCTCCAAAATATAGAAAGCAACAGAAAGACACAACAGTAACACACAAGATTCAATTTGGTCCATTTTGATGCAACGCATGCATTAGATAGATGAAAGGTCTTCATATCAAGAAGCAAACAGAGGTTTCCATCTACACATTTTTTCTCCATAAAATTCAGAATTCCCCGAAAATTTAAAAAGAAAACTATCCCTACTTAATCCACAAAATATAAACTAATATAAAAACACGGGGTCTTAGCTGTGCAACCATATTAAAATCATACTAAACACCCTTGTGAACTATAGCAGAAAGATCCTTTTCTCCCATTCTACCTTGTGCTTATCTTCTCCCTCGTGTCAATTTGCACATGAAAAATTCACACCACATAAACCACAACAAAAACTCTAAAGAGAATAAGACAGCAACGTGGATGTGCTATAGCATCTATTAAGGGATTGTTTGTTTAAGCATATAAAAGTTATTTTTAGATTGTGGAAAAAAGTGATTAGTTTTTAGAGATTTATTGAGAAGCTAGTCAAAACATTTTATCAGGAAAAGAAAAAAAGGCTAAAAAATGCATCTCTTTGTGGATTTTGTGCATCCAATTGTCAGGTTATGCAGTTTTCCTTTCCTTCCATTTGTGAGGTTTACTGTGATAGTGTCGGTGCCAAAGAATCCCTTCGCAGATGATCCATCAGCATAAGAAACAAAAGAACCGTAATCAAAGCTGAAAAAAGGTACCTTCGAGAGCAGAGCGAAATCAAAAGCCGAGTCGGAGAGATAGAGATGAAACGGTGAGATCTTTCAAATTAAACGCAAAACCTTCCAAAAAAGAAAGAGAAGAATACATTAGAAAGAAATACAAAAAGTCAAAAACAAAAAATTCAAAAAAGGCCGAAAACCCAAACCTCCGAGAACTTTCGTCACAGTTCATGGAGCAAGATGAGCACAAGTGTGAGCATGCAAAAGATATAAAAAAAATAATCTGGCAGTTTTCTATTGTTTCAGAGAAGGTAGGAAAAATTTGGAGGGAAGAAGACGCGGGTAAAATAGGGGTATCAATGGGTTTTCACTCTGAACGTGGGATTCCCATTCCTGGGAATACCACCCCATTTCCATGGGAATGAAAATGGCGAGAGCGTGGGTCTTCACAGTTCCCGGGTATAATTTATTCCGAGTTAAATTATAACATTGTTCCTATAATTATTTTAGGTTTTAATTTTGTTTTTTATGTTTTATTTATTTTGTTTTGGTCTCTTACGTTTTAAAAATTATAATAGGTTAGTTTTTTTCGTCATTAAAAGCCAATTGTCCGTAGCTAAAAGCTAAATAACATTTTGGAAAATGGATTTCTAGTTACGGACAATTGACTTTTAGTGACAGAAATGACTAAATTGAAAACTAAAATAAAACGTAGAGGGTCAAAACGAAACAAATAAAACGTAGAAGACCAAATTGAAACTTAAAATAAATTTAAAGGACCAATTTTATAATTTAACCTTTATTCCGATGCATATTATTTTGTACCCTCCTACCAAACATAAGAATATTTTTTCCCATTCCTCTATTCCCGGGAATATTTTTTTATCTCCGAAACAAACGCGCTCTTAGAGCATCTTTAACGCCATTATTTTAGAGCGTGTCTTATTTTAGTTTACGTTTCTTTTAATTGACCAGCGATGGAGAAGGTCGACGTGGAAGCAATAGAAGTTAAAATTTAGTGAACGACATTTCTTTGGCCAACGGTGTCTTCCCATTAAATATTCATTCTTTCTCTCACATTCTCACCAAAAATACAGTTAAAAGAAGTGGGAGAAAAACATATTCTTCCCAAACCAGAAAGTATAAACCAGAATTAGTGTAGAAGAATCAACAATAATTCAACAAATCAGAATTTGGTGAAGAAAATTTTAAAACAGTACATAGAACCGGACCAGAACCAACATTCTTGGATGTAACCCAAAAAAAAAAATCCAGATCCAGACATAAGACAACAAAATCCAGAACCATCTCAAACCTGTGGCGTCCCGTGTCTCGCCGTGCCGTGACGGAGGGAGAAGGGGTGAAACGAAGGGAGAGGCGTCGAGGGAGATGGGGCGAAACGGAGGGAGAGGAGCCGAGGGTGATGAAGCAGATAGCTGAGGCAAGAAGATGAGGCCGAGGGAGATGGGGCGCAACAGAGGGAGATGAGGGAGATGAAGCATCTGGAGAAGCTTGCTTACATGATGGGGGAGATGAGGGATGCTTAGATCTGGAAGGGAAGCAGAAGGTAGTGTCTAGATTGGGGATATGAGGGAGATGAAGCGGACCAAAGAAGTGAAGACGTCGTGCAGAGACCAGACGAAAGACCAAAGAAGTGAGGCGAATGGAAGGGTTTAGATCTGGGTGAGGAAGGGTTTAGAATAGGGCGATGAGGCCGAGGGAGAGGGGGTGAAACGAAGGGAGAGGCGTCGAGGGAGATGGGGCGAAACCGAGGGAGAGGAGCCGAGGGTGATGAAGCAGATAGCTGAGGCAAGAAGATGAGGCCGAGGGAGATGGGGCGCAACGGAGGGAGATGAGGGAGATGAAGCATGCCTAGATCTGGAAGGGTCTGGAATGCGTGCAGAGACCAGACGAGAGGCGAATGGAAGGATCTGGAACAAATAGAGCCATTTGACCAATTGACCCAATTTGTGATTAAAAATAAAAATAAAACTGCTAAAAAAATCTGTTGTTGCACAAAATAGAGCCGTTCAACAGTGTTAAAAAAAGTTCCGTTGGTGAAATTGAGCCGTTTGTGCAATGCAACGGCCATAATTTGGTCTAATATATAAATATGTAGGGTTATTCATTTCATTTTGCACTCACTTTGTCATCTTTCACTTCTATTTTTTTTGTTGTTATCAAGTCTCAATCTTGTTTATTTTCCGTCAAATGGATCCCAATCATTTTCAATATATGGCCTACATGAATTTTTTGCAAAACCAACCCCCTTCTGGCGACAATTTTCAAAATCCCCAATATCGAGCCTATATGAACTACTTGCAAAATCAACCCCCTACCGGCGACAATTCTCAAAATCCCCAATATCGAGCCTATATGAACTACTTGCAAAATCAACCCCCTACAGGCGACAATTCTCAAAATCCCCACCGGTTTATGTATCCACCACAACAACCGTCCAATCCCACCATGTGGTTTAGGCCTCCAATGGGTACCCGGCTGACAACATGGAGTCTCCTAACAATGAACCAGAATCACCAATCGGATCCATCTCCGAGTCTCAAGTCCCACAGCTTCCACTCAACCGGAAAACATTACGCTCGATGAAGAAGAAGAGGGTACTACTAAGAAGAACAAATGTATCGAGTTCGAATCACGTAAGGCGAGTTGCTTATTGAGACATGGCTCAACATTTCAAAAGATCCAATCGTGGGAGTTGACCAAAAGCGAGATAGCTTTTGGGCAAGAATAAGAGATAACTATAACAACTATCGCAGCGGCTTATAGAGAGGAGGCGGGTGCCCTGAAATCTCGATGGCATAAGATGAATACTTCAAGATTACAAAAGTTTTACGGGTGCTACAAAATAGTCATTAGAGACAACACAAGCGGTAAATCGAGAGAATGATGTCATGGCGAGGCGTTCAAGCTTTATTCTCAAATAGCAAAGGCGTTTCAAATTTGAGCATGCATGGAGGTTATTGAGAAGTGAGCCTAAATGGAAAGGAGAATCAATGAACAACTCTTCAAAGAGATCAAAGACAGTGATCTGGACGTACTCATCATCATCGAATCCGAAGCGCCAATTAGTTGTGAAGAATATGACTCATCAATCCCAACAGATCGCCTAATTGGACAAAAGGCGACAAAAAGGAAGAGCAAGGAAATAGCAACAATGCAACACCCGTTGTAGATTTGATTGCAATGGAAGCTGCTATATCTGTAAAAATATTGCCATGACAAAAATAGTGAGGCAAAGCTTGCGCAGCGAGGCAATTATGGCAGCTAGCAAGGCAAAGGAGGCTGAGTGCAAGGTAAAGGAGGCGGAGAGCATACCAGCATTGTATGAAATCCTCATGAAGGATGTATCAAGGATGGATGATGCGCAACTTGAAAATCATAATTTTTGTTGTGAAATTATTAAGAAGAAATTAGCAGGACTTATGTAGTTTATGCTTTGAAAGTTTATGTACTAGTTATGAAAATATATTCTTATTTATCCAAGATATAGCTGTTGTAAAACTAGCCGTTATAAAACTAGCCGTTATAAAAAAAACTAGCCGTTATAAAACTAGCCGTTATTAAAAAAACTAGCCGTTATAAAACTAGCCGTTATAAAAAACTAGCCGTTATAAAACTAGCCGGTATAAAAAAACTAGCCGTTATAAAAAAAACTAGCCGTTATAAAACTAGTCGTTATAAAAAACTAGCCGTTATAAAACTAGCCGTTATAAAAAAAATTAGCCGTTATAAAAAACTAGCCGTTATAAAACTAGCCGTTATAAAAAAAACTAGCTGTTATAAAACTAGCCATTATAAAAAACTAGCCGTTATAAAACTAGCCGTTATAAAAAACTAGCCGTTATAAAACTAGCCGTTGTAAAACTAGCCGTTATAAAACTAGTCATTGTAGAACTAGCCTATATATACCTCACATAAGAGAACCAAATTGTGCAATCTTCTCCCATTCTCTCATCTTCTCCTATGCTCTCATCTTTTACCATTCTCTTCTCATTTCTCACCTTCTCATATCATCCATATAATGGATCCAAACACTGACTTTGATACAATCTGGAACGAAATCGTAGATGAATGCCTCGAGGACAACACTGAAGAGGATGTCATAAGGTTGGTACGCGAGAGTCAACAACAAGCCGACAACACCATCAGGCGCAAAAGAAAAAGAATAGTGATAGATCGGAGTCATGAAGAAGGACATAACCGATTGTTCAATGACTACTTCTCAGAAAATCCTGTATACAAGGAGGCTCAATTTCGATGAAGGTTCCGAATGCGAAGACATGTGTTCCTTCGCATCGTAGAAGCACTTGGCAATCATGACGAGTACTTCCAGAGAAGGATTGATGCAGTTGGTAGAAGGGGCCTTTCACCATTGCAGAAGTGCACCGCTCTTCAGATATCTTGGCATATGGATCACCCGCTGACAGTGTTGATGACTATGTTCGAATCGGTGAAAGTACAACATTGGAGTGCTTAGACAGATTTGTAATGGGTGTGTGCGCGATATTTGGTGCTCAGTACCTGAGAAGACCAAACAACGAAGACATTGCACGCCTACTACAAATAGGGGAGTCACGTGGCTTTCCAGGTATGTTGGGTTCTATTGATTGTATGCATTGGGAATGGAAGAATTGCCCAGTCGCGTGGAAAGGACAATTTTGTCGAGGTGATCATGCCAAACCCACAATCATGCTTGAAGCCATGGCATCACATGACTTTTGTGGATTTGGCATGCAATTTTTGGCACTGCGGGTTCTAACAATGACATTAATGTGTTAAACACATCTGATGTGTTTAACGACGTTTTGAACGGACAAGCCCCCGCAGTGCAATACACTGTGAATAAAACCCCATATCATATGGGGTACTACCTAGCTGATGGTATTTATCCCGAGTGGGCTACATTTGTCAAGACCATCCCAATGCCGCAAGGAGAAAAAAGAAAATTATTTGCCCAACGACAAGAATCAGCAAGAAAGGATGTGAAACGGGCATTTGGAGTGCTCCAATCTCGATTCGCGATTGTACGTGGCCCAGCGCGTGCTTGGCACGTGAACACAATGAAGCATATAATGTTGGCATGCATCATATTGCATAACATGATTGTTGAAGACGAGCGAGACACGTATGCTGATAATTTTGATTACGACCACACAGATAATGATATCTCAACAGCTGAAGTATCGCATGGTCCTGATCCCAATTTTACAACATTGTTTGAAAGAGTAGCACATGTTCATGAAAGACAAAACCGCCGCCAACTTCAAGCCGACTTGGTGGAGCATATTTGGGAGCAGTTTGGACATGAAAATAACTAAAATTAAATTTTTATGTAATATTTTGTATTTCGGTTAAAATGTAATATTATGTAATTCTCATCTTTATGTATTTCACATCGTTTTTTATTATTTAATATTATGTATTTCTTATTGTTTTAAATTTATTATGCTAAAAATTAATTAAACCAAAATTTCTATTTTTTTAATATTTAATATTTTTATATGTATTAATTAAAATAATTGAATTAATATTTAAATTTGGATAAAAAATTAAGTGGAAATAAAATAATATAAACATGTGGGGTCAAGATGGGTTGTTTCCAAAAAAACCACCATTGGAGCAAATTGTGGTTAGGTTGCTTA
Organism: Calophaca sinica; assembly: GCA_037113605.1. Classification (NCBI taxonomy): domain Eukaryota; kingdom Viridiplantae; phylum Streptophyta; class Magnoliopsida; order Fabales; family Fabaceae; genus Calophaca; species Calophaca sinica. Next base: position 18,772,425 of record CM073737.1, read on the forward strand.
TGGGTTGCTTAAATCTTATGTGGCAATATGAGCCCACAAAAAGTAATTTAAGCAACTCATTTAGTTGATTTGCACTAAAGATGCTCTTAGGAACTCTAACCGCCTATGGTAACATATATTCAAATAATCAAAGATATTCCAAATAATGATGCAAATTCAAAATAATGTTATGTTATCTTTTTTTTTATGAAACAAAATCATGTCATCTAATCTATTTTTTTGGGTACAATATATAATCTATTATTTATCGATTGCACGTGTTACTTAACTAGTATTGAATATCTAATTTTTCAATTAATGCTATATTGTTAATTAATTGTGATTCTCTAAAAAAAGTTGAATTCTATCTTCTATATTAATGTTGTAGATTTTTCTCCCTTATAATCTCTTTCTTTCTACCAAAAAATAAAACTATTTGATTTTTATTTTTTAATGTCTAATCTCTCTCTTTCAAGACGCCATTTTTCTTTTTCATGGCTTTTTTCTCCTTTAACAGTGAGATTTCTTAATTAACTTGTTTTTCTCCTTCTCCTATATTTTTTTTATGAAAATAATACTAAATTATTTTTGTCTCCTATGTTATTTTATGGATGATGTTAGAAAAAAGGAGATATTAATACCAAGAAAAAAGGGATATAGTTTACTATTTTAACATCAGGTATGTCAAGTTATTTTTTTTTGGATGCATATTGTTGCACACGGGCAAATGCACCCAGTTGCAATATAGTAATAAATTGGGATTTAAATCCGATTGTCGAACCCACAAAGAATAATAACAAATACCAAACTACTAAAATTCCTATATTATTTAGGCGAACAAATTGAATGATTAATAGTTGTAATAATAAAAAGAGAGTAAAAATGCAGAGTTGTAAATCAATAAAGAGAGGCCTAGAGTCACGGTTTCACTTACAGTTTTGATTCTCTTATATCTAGTTCTACCTAAATTACTTTTTTTTTATTCAATTACCAATACCTTTACTAAAACTATTAACACGTTTAGTCATTCGTGAATAATATTCTTGTCTCTAGATTAACACATTGTTTGGTCATGCAAGGAGTTTAAATACAAGGAAAGCATAAAGCATAAAAAAGTTAAATGATTGGAAGTCTAAAATTAAAATTGATCATGCAATAATCCTAGTCTCAATTATTCTATAGGTTTACCAATTAATTGCAGTACGGTCGCTGGTCAATTAAGTAATTATTAACATGCAAAGGGTGATCAATCCTAATCATGTGAGAAAATGAATATGACAATATTAATCAAAATAAAAATAGAAATTTAAATATAGAGCTAAAATATAAAAAAGTCTCCTAACATGCAAGATCTACCTAAAATCCTAAAAAAGGATTTAGCTATCTATAGTCATGGAGAACACTAAAATAAAAATAGAATTCATGAAATATAGAACGAAGAATAACTCAAAAAATAGAGAAATCCTTACTCTAAGACTTTAATCTCCTTTTTCCACCTAAGAGCTTTTCCACGGTGTCAAGAATTGACCAAAAATAATTATGCGCCGAATTCCTCCTTCTTTTCAAATCGACGCTGCGCTACCCCCAAACTTATGCGTCTTCGTCCCTTTTTTTCCTCGTCACGTCAAAATCCTCTGCGCCGCTAACAAAACCCAAAAAACCTCTCTTTACTCGGCGCATGCCTCATCTTTTTATATCTCTTAAGTTGAATTGAATGTTGTTAAACTCTCGAGTTAACTTTTAAATTCTTAAGAGTTTATGATTCTAGATTACAAAAACGAGCTAACTCACATGTAAACTATCTTTTGCGTAAATTTGTATGAGTTTAAGTAAATTCTGATAAAATTAGTAAACTCTCGTTTTTACTAGCGAGTTTACGAGTCTATAATTTTACATTGACTTGACATTAAAATGTAAATTATCAGTCAATATTGTTAGCTACTTGTGTTAAATTACCTATATGCCGCAATATATACTGGATTTATAAAGTTAATTTTATTTTTCAATGTTATTTTTATAGTAAATATTTGTGACGTGTAGATTTGTTTAATATAATTTTAAATATTAGGTAAACTCGCACGAGTTTACGAGTCGGGTCTACCTATGCTCCACGAGCCTGCCTAGACTCTTTTATTAATATTATTTTAAACATTAGGTAAACTCGTATGAGTTTATGAGTCGAGTCTACCTATGCTCCACGAGTCTGTTGACAACCTTACTAAGCTGCCAATCTTCCAGATGGGCCGAGATGTATCAGCTTGGAATTGTAATGTGAAGATTTGTATTTTTAACACCTCATTTTTCTCTAAAATTATGTCTTTTACATTTCTTTTTATATTTCTCCTTTTCTACACAAAATAAGATAAAATAGGTAAGTAAAATAGGTAAGTAATTGAATAATAAAAACACAAAATGTATTAAACAATACCCAAAGTCCCTCTATAAATTGTACAATTTGGTAGTTTATCACATATAACCAGCCTTTCTTTCACATTTCATGGACAAAATACTCTTTGCCGACAACGAGTGCTTACCATATTTTTTTGGTATGGTATTAGAGCTCGATTCTTTCAAAACTAATGGTTATGCACACCAAGCGACCAATGTTTTGAAAACCGAACCGGTGATTGAATCGGCTAGACATCAGAGTCATGTTTCTTAGTTCATCTGGTTCAATGTAACACTTTAATTTTTATGAAAATTATTTTAAGTTTCCGACTACTTGGAAATAAATCATAGTGATTGATCACCTTAATGATTTATGAAAAGTATTAAGAACTACAAAAAATTTGTTGTAAAATAATACGTTGTTTTGATAATTAATTCAGATTAACAGACAGTGTAGGCGTATACTGTTTTTAATATGAATTAATCCTGAAAAATGTGAGAAATTATTGTTTGATTAAATAAAATTATTTTGTTAAAAGAGAAATAATTTTTAGGACTTAATAGATACTTTTTAAGTCACAGTTTGGATTTTCATTGTTTAGTTATTTTATTAATTGTCTGATTTACGTAATATTTAATATGACTTTGATTTTAATGATTTTGTAGTGGTGATTTTAGTGTTTGAATAATATTTAGATGATAAGAAAAATTGAAATCAGTGATCTTCACTAAATTACAGATTTTATTACGATGCGATAATTCTGTTGAATCCTGTCGTTATGAGGTTATTGAGTGAGTTTCTAATTGAAATATGCCAAAATGTGATCCAAATTTTATAAAATTTGAGATCTTAGCATTTTCCAATATTTCTGATTTATTGGAATTTTTCTAAAATTTTTGGGCATCAGAAAATATTTAGTGTATTGTCTACGCCAGAAACTGCCTAACAGTAGCATTTTAACTCGTAAATCGAGAAAACGACATTCATAGAAATACTTCTAATATATTTTAGGGACATTTTGGTTGATTAATATTTTTCGATTATGGAGTAATTTATTAGATTTATTTTTGGAGTTTTTAGTATAAAAACCCTAACAAACACGAAACGTCGCGCACTCGATTGATCGATAACGCGTCGAAGCGAAACCCTTTGATATTTTAACGGGTATGTCGACCACTTTAGACCAATGGGAGCCAAGACACATGCTTGGGACCCGCCTTGGGCAAATGGAATGTTTTGATTGGATGATGAGTAACTGGTAGGTAATTAGTTTAGTTAGTTTATAACTAAATGGTTAAGATCCAACTAAATGAACAATTTTTATTCCCTTCCTTGTCCCTTGTGACCTCCATAAATAGGAGATCAGCCCCTTCATATTTTTCCATTGATGCTTTGGTGGAGAAAAATCTAGAGAGAGAAAGTGTGAGAAATCTTGAAAAACTTAGTATTTTTTAGTGCAATCTTTCTTCCTTTGTTCTTGACCCTTGATCAACCATCTCTAAACTTCTTGGTAAGCCTCATATTTATTATTTTCTCTCTTTAGTTTTATGGAATGGGTTTTGTTTGGATTTAGAGTTGTTTTGGTTAGAAATTATTTAGATCTTGATGTTTAAGCTTAATACTTCCTAGATCTATCATCCCTTCATGATTAAGTGAGTTTTGACTAATTAAAAATTCTGAGATCCCTAGATCTAGAGCAGGCCGAATCTATGGGGCTGTACAATGGTTCATTCTTGGCTTGATTTAGTTGTTTTGGAGTTAGATATTGCAAGATTCTAACTTAATATACTTAGATCTAGTCATATACATGTTTAAGCAAGGTTTTGAGAAATTAAATTGGTTTGATTTGGTATTTGAAATCCATGGCCATCAAGGGGATGCTCATGGTGTTTTTTATTCAATTTTTGTTGCTTAAAATTGATGATTAACTTGTGTTAAGATGTTAGTAATTAGATCTAGCATTTTTTAACAACTTGTATGGTTTAAAATGAAACAAAATTTGGGGCTGTTTTGGGGCTGTAAAAACAGTGGTTTATAAACATGATTTGAGTAGCTTTTAACTTGTTTTTAAGGGTATTAAAGTGATTAAGAAGTTAGTTTATGATAGGAAGTTGTGGGTCTAAGAAAGTGGTAATGATTTAGGAGTTAATAGTTTAAAACTTTGAAGTTGTTTTTGAAGTGTTAAACCCGTGGCCTTAAAGGACTTTTGAGAAGTGATTTCAAATTGTTTTCATGCTTAAAATAGTTGTGAAAAGTGGTTAATAATTTGATCTAGCTGTTGACAAGTGACTCCAAACACAAGAGGGGGGTGAATTGTGTGTGAACGGTGCTTTCAAAAACTTTTGGAGAAATAAGTGCTAATTATGAGTTGCGGAAATATTAATGTGAAATAGATAAATCACTTGAAGAATAAATTGCAAACGAGTTAAAAATAAAGTAAATAGTAAGATATAAATAACAATAAAATAAAGTACAGAAATATAAGTGATAAAAAACTAGAAAGATAAGGAGAAAAAAAGCACACAACAAATTATACAGGTTCGCCCACCTAACACCCTGTGGCCTACGCCCCGTCTCCCAAAGCAAACCACTATGGGATTTTCACTAAGACACTAGCTTTTAAATCAGGTTCAGCTAGAAACCTTTACAACTCTAAACTGTGAGCAATACGTTCAAGAGATCTCACCTCTCTATGAACACCTTGGGATTCCTACCCAAAAATAAATGATTTTCACAAATAAAATGAGACGAAAAAGATACACTCAATAGTGCAGATATAACAAATTGAAGCTCAAATAATACAACTCAAATTATGTAGAATAAAAGGACTCTCAGAAAATTGTGCTCAAATAAGTGTGAGTGATGAAAAATATTTGATGAGTTTTTGGCACAAAAATTAAGCAATCGCGTTGTTGTATTTTCGTGTTATAAGAAAGAGCACAGCGTTGTTTATTTATAGACCGACCGAGGAGCGTTTGCCGTTGAGTTGATTTGTCCGTTGGAAGATTTGACCGCTGCACGTGATCTGTCTGCTGGAATTTGTCCGTTAGCGTTGAAAACACTGCGAGACGGCTCGGCATACGACCTCAAGACAGCTCGGCCAGACGACCTCGGCACCTGGCTCGGCAGGCGACCTCGGAGCGGCTCGGCATATTACCTCTGAACAGCTCGGCAAAGACCTCGGCACATGACCTCGGCACGGCTCTGATATCGACCTCCTCATCGCCTCGGTCCTCATAGCTCGGTCAGCGACCTCATCACCGACCACGAGACCTCGGTACTCGACCTCATCACTCGACCACGGATCATCACTCATCACGCGACCTCCTGCAGACGCGACCATAACCTTGACACGCGACCTCCTCCTCGCCTCGACATACGACTTCCTCGAGCTCAACATCCGACTTCCTCCTCATTTCGACATCCGATTTCCTCGAGCTCGACATCCGACATCCGACTTCCTCGTAGCTCGACACGCGACTTCCTCCTCACTCGACATCCGAAGTTCCTCACTCGACATCCGACACGAGATATGCATGTCAAAATATTTTGTGCGTGTGATTTAATTTTAATTGAGAGCTTTTATTACTACTTACAAATTGTCTTAATAAAGATAAATAAATACCCGGACCCAAAGACTTGAAAAACTATCATTCTTGATACGCGTCTTGGTATTCTTTTCCACTTTTGCACGGTTGACTATTTGTAAAGCTCCCTTTGTCAATCATCAAAATCATCCTGTCAAGACATGTATTCACGGACTCCCTTTTTGATGATGACAAACATCTCATGGAGGAATTTAGTAAAATATAATCATGATATAGCAATGAGATATAAGCATGGTTTTTCAATAAAAGATATCAGAGTTTAAGCACAATATTTAGAAAAACTCCCCTCCACAATAAGCAATACTTAAAATATCACTCCCCCTGAATCATGCATTCATGTACCTCTCCCCTTTTGGCAACATCAAAAGTGGGAAAGACAAATAAAGCAAGGCATATATTCAGGATTAAACAAGCATATTTTGATAGTTACGTGATACCAAGCTTGGTGTGTGACATGAGTGGTTGGACATGATTAGCTAGTTGCATAAGACAAATCGTCACCCACTCATTATTCCGCACTTAAAGAAAATGGAAGGGGAAAAGACTGCATAAACTCGTTAGCACACTCAAACGCCCAAGTTAGAATTTATTCAAAAGAAAATGCAATCACAGTGGTCATTCAATGCATGATTGATCTAAAATTCCTAACTCGGTTCTTATAAAAGAAGCTTTCTTTAGGCAAAGGTTTAGTAAAAATATCGCAAGTTGTTTAGATGTTTCCACAAACTCAATCACACAATCTCCTTTTTGAACATGATCTCTAATAAAATGGTGCCTAATTTCTATGTGTTTGGTCCGGGAGTGATAAACCGGATTTTTCGTGAGGTTTATGGCACTAGTATTGTCGCACTTAATTGGAACAGTTTTCAGATTGATTCCATAATCATTCAACTGTTGTTTCATCCAAATAATTTGTGCGCAACAACTACCTGCCGCAACATATTCCGCTTCTAAGAAGGGACAAAGCCACACTGGCTTGTTTCTTACTATGCCATGAGACCAAGGCATTCCCAAGTAAGTGACATGTCCCACTAGTGCTTTTTCGGTCCATTTTGCAACCCGCAAAATCAGAATCCGAGTACCCAATAAGTGTGCAGTCAACACCTTTGGGGTACCATAAACCCATGGTTTGTGTGCCAGTGAGATATCTCATAATGCGTTTTACCGCTAAGAGATGTGATTCCTTAGGACTAGCTTGAAAACGTGCACACATACAAACACTCGACATAATATCCGGACGACTAGCAGTGAGATAGAGAAGAGATCCTATCATACCTCTATACTTACTTACTTCGACCGACTTACCACCTTCATCTTTGTCAAGATAGCATGATGTGCTCATGGGAGTTGAGATTTCTTTGGCGTTGCTCATTCCAAATCTTTTAAGCAACTCCTTGCAATATTTGGATTGATTTATAAAAATTCCTTCTTTTGTTTGTTTGATTTGAAGACCAAGGAAGTAGTTGAGCTCTCCCATCATGGACATTTCAAATTCACTTTGCATGATATCAGAAAATTCCTTACACAAGGATTCATTAGTAGCACCAAATATTATATCATCGACATAAATTTGAACAAGTAAAATGTCATGATTTTTGTGTTTAATGAAAAGAGTGGTATCAACTTTTCCTCTTTCAAAACCTTTTTCAAGTAAATATTTGCTCAACCTCTCGTACCAAGCTCTCGGAGCTTGTTTTAAACCATATAAAGCCTTTTTCAATTTGAAAACATGATTTGGAAATTCAAAATTTTCAAAACCGGGAGGTTGATCAACATATACTTCTTCTTGAATAAAGCCATTAAGAAATGCACTTTTAACATCCATTTGAAAAAGTTTGAAATCCATGATGCATGCAAATGCGAGAAGCATGCGAATAGCTTCTAATCTAGCCACGGGTGCATAGGTTTCATCGAAATCTATGCCCTCTTGTTGATTATAGCCTTTGCAACAAGTCTAGCTTTATTTCTAACAATGATACCGTTTTCATCAAGCTTGTTGCGAAAGACCCATTTGGTCCCAATGACTAGGTGATCTTTAGGCCTAGGGACAAGTTCCCAAACATCATTTCTCTCAAATTGATTTAATTCCTCTTGCATAGCAAAGGTCCAATGCTCATCAAAGATGGCTTCATTGACGTCATTTGGTTCAATTTGAGAGACAAAGGCCATATGATGACATGCATGATTAAGAGAGTTTCGAGTCGTTACCCCTTTTGAGATATCACCTATTATGTTGTCAAGAGGATGGTTCTTTGAGACTCTCCATTCCTTTGGAAGATTTGAGTGAGAGAGTTCTTGAGAGGGTTGAGGCAAGGACTCTTGATCCTCCTTTTGAACTTTTGATCTCTCTTGTTCCTCTAAATAGGTATCTCCAAATACTTCTGCAAGATCATCAACACTTTCTTCTACTGAAGATTTGGGGTTAGATTCATCAAAAGAAACATGCACTGATTCTTCAATAGTCCAAGTTCTTTTATTAAAAATTCGAAAAGCTTTACTAGAAGTGGAATATCCAAGAAATAAACCTTCATCAGCTTTAGCATCAAATTTACCAAGGTTATTCTTACCATTGTTTAGGACAAAACACTTGCATCCGAAAACGTGAAGGTGGGAAATGTTGGGCTTCCTTCCTTTGTAGAGTTCATACGGTGTTTGCTTAAGGATCGGCCTTATAAGAACTCGATTCATCACATAGCAAGCGGTGCTCACGGCGTCGCCCAAAAAGTACTTAGGAAGGTTAGTCTCATTGAGCATCGTCTCGCTAGCTCTTCAAGAGACCGATTTTTCCTTTCAACCACTCCATTTTGTTGCGGTGTCCTTGGAGCGAGAAAAGTTGTGATCGATGCCATTTTCTGTGCAAAATGCTTCAAATGCTTCATTCTCAAATTCCCACCATGATCACTTGAATGGAAGCAATGTTAAGTCCCTTCTCATTTTGTATAACCTTTGCAAGTTTTCAAAAGCATTAAAAGCATCATTTTTGTGAGAAATAAATAAAGTCCATGTATAACTTGAGAATAGTCGTCCACAATAACAAGAGCATAGTAATTGCCACCAAAGCTTTTAGTTCTAGAAGGGCCAAATAAATCCATATGTAAAAGTTGTAAAGGCCGGTTTGTAGAAACAATATTTTTAGATTTGAAAGATGCCTTTACTTGTTTTCCTTTTTGACATGCATCACAAAGTTTATCTTTTTCAAAACGAAGCTTTGGTAAGCCAATTACTAAGTCTTTACTGAACCAATTTATTAAGATGATCCATGTGAATATGAGCCATTCTTCTTTGCCATAGCCAAGATTCATTCTCTTTACTAAAAAGACAACATGCATCATTTGAAGGTAGTTCATCTAAATTAACCATATAGATATTTCCAATTCTAGATCCAACGAAAACTGTACTTTTATTAAAAGAATTTACGACCATGCATTTTGAAGAATCAAATATAACATTATTGCCTTTGTCACAAAGTTGACTAATACTTAGCAAGTTATGTTTCAAACCTTCCACATACAAGACATTCTCTATAATGGGATTAGGACTCTTACCAATAGAACCAATCCCAAGAATTTTACCTTTGTTGTTGTCACCATACCGGACATAACCACTATTCTTAGGTACCAATGAGGAGAACTTGCTTTTGTCTCCTGTCATGTGCTTTGAACACCGCTATCAAGATACCAATTTAAGTCATTGGCTTTCAAGCACACCTACAACAACAAATCATATTTTAACCTTTGGTACCCAAACCATCTTGGGTCCATATGAGTTAGTCTTGGGCAAGGTGCCCTTTGGAATCCACATCTTTTTGCCAACTACATTTTTATTCTTTCTAATATTGCAAATAGAGGCAAGTGACCATTTCTACCACAAAGTGAAAGCATTTAATGAAAGGACTACTTGAGGGTTTGTTGTGATTGAAGAGTTTAAAAGATTTTCATGAATTTTTGGATGATAACCTAATCCAGCTTTTCCAAAAGTACCTTTTTGGTTCCCTAACATAATGTTTAGATTATCTCTTCCCATCGTAAATTTTGCAAGAGTGTTATTTAAATCCTTAACCTTATTTTTCAAAACACTACACTCATTGCATTTTAAAACTTCATCCTTTTTATTTTCACAAGATATGGGAGGAGAAGTTTCAATCACAAAGAACTTGTTTTTCTTTAAGAATCACTATCTCTTTGTTTAAAATTTCAATTTTGATTCAAGAGAAGAGATGGTTTTCTTAGAAGAAAGAACAATTTTTCCAAGTTTAATCGTTTCATTATTTAATTCTTCACAAGCAATAAGCAGCTCATCATAAGTTAAAGGAGATTCGAGTTCAAGAGCATTTACCTCATCCTCCTCGTGTTTTGCCATGAGACATAAGTTGGCCTCGGTAGTACCTTCATGGGTCAATAGAAGGTGTCCCACATTTTTTAGCAGTCTTGCAATTTGAGACCCTATAGAACTCATCGTAGCTTAAAGCGAAGTGATGATGTTCTTAGCTTTCAAATTGTATTGGACCTTTTCTTATCATCTTCGGTCCCAAAGTGCTGTTGGTTTGTCTACCACTGCATCATTAATTGATTGAGTGGGGACAAATGGACCATTTTCCACACCATCCCAAATATCAAGATCAACACCCTCAAGAAAGATTTGCATTCTATCCTTCCAATAACCATACCCCTCACCATTGAAAAATGGGGTCTGCATTCATGGAGGTTCTCTCGTTATTGTTTGAAGTCATTCTCTTGAGACGGTTAAGTCCTTTATACAAGAGTCTAGCTCTGATGCCACTTGTTGACAAGTGACTCCAAACACAAGAGGGGGGTGAATTGTGTGTGAACGGTGCTTTCAAAAACTTTTGGAGAAATAAGTGCTAATTATGAGTTGCGGAAATATTAATGTGAAATAGATAAATCACTTGAAGAATAAATTGCAAACGAGTTAAAAATAAAGTAAATAGTAAGATATAAATAACAATAAAATAAAGTACAGAAATTTAATTGACTGAAAAGTAGAGAGATAAGGAGTAAAAAAAGCACACAACAAATTATCCAGGTTCGGCCACCTAACACCCCTGTGGCCTACGTCCTGTCCCCAAAGCAAACCACTATGGGATTTTCACTAAGACACTAGCTTTTAAATCAGGTTCAGCTAGAAACCTTTACAACTCTAAACCAGAGCAATACGTTCAAGAGATATCACCTCTCTATGAACACCTTGGGATTCCTACCCAAAAATAAATGATTTTCACAAATAAAATGAGACGAAAAAGATACACTCAATAGTGCAGATATAACAAATTGAAGCTCAAATAATACAACTCAAATTATGTAGAATAAAAGGACTCTCGTAAAATTGTGCTCAAATAAGTGTGAGTGATGAAAAATATTTGTGAGTTTTTGGCACAAAAATTAAGCAACTGCGTTGTTGTATTTTCGTGTTATAAGAAAGAGCACAACGTTGTTTATTTATAGGCCGAGGAGGCGTTTGCCGTTGAGTTGATTTGTCCGTTGGAAGATTTGACCGTTGCACAGGATCTGTCCGTTGGAATTTGTCCGTTGCGTTGAAAACACGGAGCGGCTCGGCATCACGACCTCACGAAGACGGCTCGGCGGGCGACCTCGACACCGCGGCTCGACCAGGCGACCTCTGAGCGGCTCGGCATATTACCTCTGAACAGCTCGGCAAAGACCTCGGCACCACGACCTCGGCACCAGACTCTGTATCGACCTCCTCATCATTTCGGTCCTCATAGCTCGATGCAGCGACCTCATCACCGACCACGAGACCTCGGTACTCGACCTCATCATTTCGACCGCGGATCATCAGCTCATCACGCGACCTCGATGCAGCGACCTCATAACCTTGACCACGCGACCTCCTCCTCGATTCGACATACGACTTCCTCGAGCTCAACATCCGACTTCCTCCTCACTCGACATTCGATTTCCTCGAGCTCGACATCCGACTTGACTTCCTCGAGGCTCGACACGCGACTTCCTCCTCAGCTCGACATCCGAGTTCCTCAGCTCGACATCCGACACGAGATATGCATGTCAAAATATTTTGTGCGTGTGATTTAATTTTAATTGAGAGCTTTTTATTACTACTTACAAATTGTCTTAATAAAGATAAATAAATACCCAGAACCCAAAGACTTGAAAAACTATCATTCTTGATACGCGTCTTGGTATTCTTTTCCACTTTTTGCACGGTTGACTATTTGTAAAGCTCCCTTTTGTCAATCATCAAAATCATCCTGTCAAGACATGTATTCACACTAGCAAAAACTTGTAAAGAGATTTGATTTTGGGAAAAAGTTTTGGGCTATGTCTTAAAGAATTGTTTTAAACTTGTAATGAATTTATTTCTAGAATTTGATGACATGTTTTAGTGCTTTCAAAAGTTGTTCAAAGTTGGAAAAATACTATTCAAATTGGTAAAACACTATTCAAAGTGGTAAATTTTGATTTAAGAATTTTCTAAGTGTGATGGTTTTGTAAAAACTTCAAAACGTGTGATTTGAACTTGCTTCATGACATATGAATAGATGTGATCAAATAGGGAGTAAGTTAAGTAATTCCTAGGTCTTTAGGGACCCAAAAACGTGGTTGTCCTAGGGTTCTAGGATTTGTATTTTTGGGTTCTAATTAAATTGAATTTGCGTTGTTAAGGTTCGTGCGAGGTACGATTTGATGACAACTTGGGATTACCTCTTTGGAATGCGTTCGAGGTAAGGAAAATTCTTATATAATGAGTTTGAACTTTTCGCCTTGTGTGTTGTTTGGTTTGATTGTTTGATTAATTGCATGTTAATACTTGTAGTATTACTATATGCTGTCTGAAATGTTGTACCATATTGTAGCGTACTGAATTATTATATGCTGTATGAAATGCTGTTGCATGTTCTTGACCCGCGTGACATTAGTGATTTGTAGTATCTGCCTTAAATCATGTTTCATTTAGTTGGAACTTGAAATTGATTGGAATATGCAAAATATTGTTAATGATAATGGATTAATTAATAATGCGTTGATCGACTGCTATTGGTTTAACGATTTACAAACGGTAAATACGATGCGACTTCACAAGCTGAAATATGATTTCATAGGTAAAAGGTTAAGGCATTTTGACTTAAAAGTAAGCATAAGGGTTTTAGTACAACTAGCCAAAAGCTTGCAAAGAATTTTCAAAGGATCCATAGTTGAAAAAGAACTTGAGTAAACAGTGTAAATTGCGAAAACAGTTGAGTTGAATGATGCGTCTGGGAAAATTCTGGCTAGGAAAGACTTGGTTATTAAGAGTGTTCGCACTGCCTCTCTTTCCTGGGAATTCTTCCAGTGTGTTATTTAGCACAACTAGGGTTTCAAAGATCTAGAGCTAAAAGTATTTTCAGATACATATGAGTGATACAAGAACTGAGAAAGAGATTTCAAAGATCGAGATTTCTAAAGAATAAAATATAGGGAACCTAGTGTTCCTATTGAGCATATGGGCCATGTGTCCTATGCTAAGACTTAACGTCCTACTTGCGTGCGTATTTTCTCGATTCAGGATTGGACCTAGTGTTCCGTATGGCATGCCTAGTGTCTCAAGCTAAGAATTGAGCCTAGTGTTCTGCATTATGTGCCTAGAGTTTTGATCCAAGATTGAGACTAACATTTCGCAGTTGAAAATTTGAACCTAGTGTCATGTGTTTGAACTCTAAGTGGTATTTCTCATCGTTTCAGTTTACTGTGTGATGAAGAATGCCCAAGCATTACTTGAGTAGTATGGGATGCTCAATGTAACGCATAAACATTGAGTTCCCTCCATCTTTTCAAAAGTGAAACGTAGTTAATTTTTAATCCGCATTGATTAATTAAAACATATCTCAGATGCTCTTTACGGTGAGCGAGCCATATTAAAGAATTTTTTTGGATGCATATTGACCATTGAGTATCGACACTCGGAGTGTTTGATTATCTTAAGGACTTCAAAAGGAAGAGTTATCTCTTCATGCCTGTTTGGCAACATTGCCTAATGCGTGGCAAGCCTAATGCGTGGCTATTTTGTTCGGACATTGGGAAATAAAATTCCTCGTCTACTGCTGACCTTATTTAAGGCTACAGGTGTATACACAAACTCGTTCATAATGCATTGGCATGCATGGCTAACCACATTTATGACATGTGATGAATTGTTGATGCACTTATTATGTGATGACTTGTTCGTTGATCTGTTGATTGATTTGTCTGCTTACATGCAAATGCTTGATATACCATGATGATGATTGCGGTCTATTAAGTATGTATATGTATATAAAGGCATGTTGTGGTATTATATATATATATATATATATATATATATATATATATATATATTTGCATGCGACATAGCCTATGATAAACTCGTGGAACCCTTGCACTGTTGTTGGATTCGACATCTCATGGATGTTACCAGATGGAGTTTCATATTGTTGCTGCTGTTCCAGAAGTATTGAAGAATGAGCCAGTGGAGGAAATTCCTCTGAGTGCTTTATGTTCTGATCTTGCTGAATGGTTCTCAGTAAGAGTTATAGTTGTTGGCCAGCTTAGCTTAGGGTTTTGTCTTTGTTAATTGTGTAATTACTCATTGTTTTGTAATTACTCTTTCAGAAAACCTCGCTTTAGTGCGAAACGATTATGTTGTGTTTTATGTTATGTGAAGCATTCATTGTGAAGTGATATACTTTGACATTTGCTAAAGACTGATTTGACGTTATTTAGAAAATTGTAGTACTCTTTATGTCTCATTTTTTATAAGGGTTTCAAAGGAAAGAAAAAAAATTCACTTATATTTTTCATTGCGAAATACGGAAGAGTACTTCTTATTAAAAGCATATAAGCCCCAAATGTTTTCAGCATTAAATTGGGTTACATAGTAGCGCTCCGGAAACAGGGTGTTACATTCAACACATAGTTGGATCGAGTGATTAATAAATAATTGAATAAAATACTAAATTTCAAGGGATAATATATGTCATATAAATTTGATCAACTAAAAATTTTATATCCACTAAAATTTTTAAAACTGTAAGTTATATGATTTTTAAATATTGGTAACAAGGGATATTAAAAATTTTAATTTCCCAACATGATAAATGTATTTATGTAATTTTTTGATAAATATTTACTAGTGTTTTTAGACACTAATTAACGGTAAAATAGAAAGTATATAATTAGAAATAAAGATATTAAATTTTTTTTTGATACATAAAGATTTTAAAATTTATTCGATACATAAAGATTTTAAATTTTTAAATGTATAAAATGCTATACATTTTATCAAATACTAATTGTTATTATTTTTTATCCACAAAAAGAAAATAAATTTTTTTTGGTTAACCAATACCTTAATAAATACAAACTAAATTAAATAAAAAAAAAACCCAAGGAAATACCCTCCAGTTTCGAATATAAGCAATAACAAAAAAAAAAACCAAGCTAATTAAAGCATTACAATTAAAATATTTCCTCTCCTTGGTGAGTAGTGTCTCTTCTTTTTTCTTCTGAGAGTGAGTGAGGTTTTTTTCTATGTTTCAAGGCTTTTGATTCTTCTGCGGTTCGTTTATTCTCATTGAAATCGCTATGGAAAGGGTAGACTTAGAAAGGTTGGCATTGGAGGATGATGTGGAGGGTTTGGAAGTGGTGGTTTTCGGGGTAGAAAAGGAGGCTGATAAGACTTCGTTGGTTCTCGTGGGACGATTCCTCATAGAGAAATCAATCTGGGTGCAGATAATGAAGGAGAGGATCGCAACGTGTGGTGCCCGAAGGTGATGAGCAGAGGACCTTGGACGTTTAACAAGCTCCTACTGATACTGGCAGTGCTACAAGATGGTGAAATGCCGCATCAGGTGCCGCTGTTTACAGTCCCATTCTGGGTACAAGTCCATGATGTTCTGTCGGGGTTTATATCTCAATCAGTAGGTGAGAGCCTAGGAAACTTCATTGGCTCGTTCTTAGAGTATGATGCGAAGAATAACTCGGATTTCTAGAGAACATACATGCGAATAAGGGTCCTCATTGATGTTAGAAATCCTCGTTAGAAGGATCAAGAAGCTGGGTGGGGAGGCTAAGCTGGTGCGCTTTCAATATGAGAGGTTGGGAAGCTTTTGTTATTTGTGCGGCCTATTAGGCCATATGGAGGACTGTTGTGACAAGTACTTTGCCATGACACATGATGATGGAGTACGATTGTGGGGGCCGGAGCTTCGTGCACCCATGCAAAGAGGTGATGGCGGCGACGACTCAAAATGGTTAAGGGAGGAAGGAAGCGCTAATGGCCTAGGGCAGGGACGATTAGGTCACGAGAGTAGTGGAATCAAATTTAATTCTGTGGGCCCAGTTAAGCAAAATTCGGGAAGTGAGATAACAGAAGATATGCCTGGTCACGTAAATCCCTTGGAGAAACCGATCGCGAATAATGCTGACGTTACAGGAAAGAATAATCAAGATTCTAGTCAATCTATGGATAAGGATAATATGGAGGAAGATTTGACCGATCCTGAGAAAAAAAGGAAACGAAATCAAAACAAGGAGAGTGCTTCAGCTACTATTCACGTGACTCTCATGAACCCAAGTCAAAAAGAGAAGGAGGTGGATGTATCTGGTCAGGTTCAAGGTGATGGTTCTTTTTTATTGACAGGCCCTGGCAAAGGAGCCTGCCAGGGACAATGAGTATACTAAGCTGGAACTGTCAGGGCCTGGGCCACCCGCGTGCAGTTCCATCTCTTCGTGACCTCGTCCAGATGCACTAACTGGATGTCATCTTTCTGTGTGAGACTTTGGTGCACTCTAATAAGATAGAAGAGCTTCAGGCAAGACTGGGGTATGATGGTTCGTTTGTAGTAGATAGGGTAGGTAGAGGAGGGGCTGGCTATTCTATGGCGACATCTGTTTGACTGCCATGTAAATAGCTATTCCTCAAATTATATTGATGTTGAGGTGATTCAGCAGGGTTGGTCGAGTTGGAGATTCACTGGTTTTTATGGGTTCCCAGAGACTAGTATGAGGAGAGAGTCTTAGGACCTCCTTAGGCACCTAGCTAGGGACAATTCCCTACCGTGGTGTACGACAGGTGACTACAATGACCTTTTATCAAACGATGACAAGAGGGGGTAGTGGATCACCCCCCGTGGCAAATTCAGGGTATCAGAGAGGCAGTGATGGAAAGTAATCTCCATGATATTCCGCTAGAAGGGTATCAATTCACTTGGTTTAAGAGTAGAGGTACCCCCCCGCGCAAAGGAGGAGAGATTGGATAGAGCACTTGCAACGCAGTAATGGTTGGATGTTTTCCCAAGTTGCAAGCTGAGATTTGTGGTAATTGATAGGTCATATCATTATCCGATCCTTCTCAGACTTTATGCTAGAGAAAGAAGGAGGATTCAGAGACCTTTTAAGTTTGAGAATTCTTGGCTAGAGGAGGATGGTCTAGAAGAGATAGTGAAGCAAGGTTGGGAGGAGTATATAGAAGGGGATGTTATGGTTCGTATGAAAAGATGTACCGAGGCAATGAATGTGTGGAGAAAGAAATTGAGGTCGAAATACAAAGAAACAATTGAAGCTTGTAAGAGGGAGTTAGAGGTGAGCCAAGAGGGAGCTATGGAGGATTCATAGGTGCGCTTTGCATCTTTGAGGGATTAGTTGGGGACCCTCTTAGGGCAGGAGGAGGCGTTTTGGAGACAGAGAGCAAAGGTCTTTTGGCTCTGTGATGGTGACACTAATTCCAAATTTTTTCATGCTATGGCAAGCCAACGGAAAAAAAGAAACACAATTGCAAAGCTTGTATCTGATGATGGGAGGGAGGTGCACGATCAAATTGGCATGTGGGATGTGGCTGCCACCTATTTTCAATATTTATTTCAAGATAACCATAGTGACTTACAATCGATTCTAAGTTTAGTAACACCTAGGATCTCAGATAGTGATAAAGAGGGCCTTCTCCGGCCTTTTACCATTACTGTGTTTAGGAAAGCATTATTTGATATGCATTCAGATAAAGCTCTACGGCCGGATGGCTTGAATCCGACGTTCTTTAAACGTTTTTGGCATTTGGTATGTTTGGAGGTTTTTTATGCAGGGGTTGAATGGTTAGAGAGAGGTCTTTTCCCCCACAGTTGAATGATACAAACATTGTTCTCATCCCTAAGAAAGATAACCCTTCCTCCATGAAGGATTTGAGACCCATATCCTTGTGCAATGTCCTCCACAAGATCATATCAAAAGTCTTGGCCAATAAAATGAAGCCTCTTTTGCAAAAATGTATTTCCCAAGAGCAATCAGCGTTTGTGGCTAATCGTTCAATTTTGGATAATGTTTTGGTAGCTATTGAAACAATTCACCATATGAACTGTAAGGTGAATGGGAAGATAGGTGAAGTTGCTTTGAAGATTGATATTAGCAAAGCCTATGATAGGGTGGATTAGAATTTTCTGAAGGGTATGTTATTGAAGCTGGGTTTTGATGAGAAGTGGGTTAGATGGATCACTTTATGCCTTGAAACTGTGAAATACTCCGTTCAACTCAATGGAGAAGGAGTGGGACATGTGACACCGGGGAGAGGACTTAGACAAGGTGTAACACCCTATTTTAACAGGACTTAACTTAAATAATAGTAATCCATATTTGGGGCAAATATACATATTTTATTTATTAAAGTTTACAAAACAAACTGCATATATAAGTACAAATACAGACTCTGCACCCACATGGGTGAAATAAGACATACTGGCCGTGACATATGTAACCAACCTCTGCCTCTAAGCAGGCTACCCAAAAACTTTCCAGCTTCCAGTTATAGGTTGTTCTTGTCCATCAGTTATTTAATAACATATAATAGAAATACACAAGAAAACACTGGGGTAAGATATCCATTAACCTCCATCAAACAGGAAAACAACATAGTAGAGTATCTATTATCATACATAATATATCATCACAATCATCAACATACTTGTCGTCACCGACACTTAATATCATGATTACAAACCAAACCATTCATAGATACGTCACACTAACAAACCTGACCACACGGTCACAAATCACCTCACAATCTAACACAAATCATCGATCTTTCAGGCTCAATTACTAGCCCTACAGACCCAGACCACCAGACATTTTAGGCTCAATTACCAGCCTTACTGTCACAGAGATTTTAGGCTCATTTACAGCCCTACTAACCCAAACTATCGCTAAATATTGCGGGCCATTACCGCCCTACTCGCTAGACTGATCACCAATCTCAGGGCACCGAACAAGATAAATTGGTTTGTCCCGGGAACATATCTTGTTATGCTACCTTCTCTGATCATTAGTTACGACATCTCATACTACCATACCCAATTATTGGAATAAGGCACCGTCCCGTGCACAAGGACGGCATCCCCCATATCGGGAATGGCCAAGATTGTCCACCTATCAGACTTAGAGTCTTGAGGCTCGGTTATACCATTGATCATATCCATCTTAGGTAAACCTACCCCGCACTACTCTATACCATCGATCATATACTTCTCGGGTACACCAAGCTCGGGTACATTGACTCGGCTATCACCACTATCACAGGGTATCGATGATAGTACCTGTTGCTATCATCTAGGGATTCACATACCTCTAACTAGAGGGCGTCACCCTTAACTTTAAGACCACACACCAATCATCATACTTGCAGATATTGTATACAACTAGCACATAAATATCAAGCATAATACAGAATATCATCCATCATAATTAGTAGCATAAAATTTAATCCTAGCGCCGCACAAGCAACTGTCTACTAATCTTATACAATATAACCTATGTTGGTTGATAGGTCTACGGTAACTATCCTTAGCCACCGTACACCGCAACCCCTCTCCTGAGGTGTTGCTACTACTAACCCCTAGTATGGCTAAGGAACCTTACACCTGCTAGCTACTCTACTACCTATTTTCCCTAGAGATTAAGGTATCTCTCCCTTACCTGGCTTAGAAGACTGTTGTCGCTCTCGTACCGCTACTGCCCGTGCCCGTTGCGCCCCTGGAACTCCTCGATGCAACCCCCAAAGGCCCTTGGAAGTTGTTGGAGAGAATGAAGGGGCTTGGGCCCTATTTATAGACGTTTTGGAGAACCCCACATGTCTCCACCGCCATGCATCGTGTCGCGATGATACTGCTCCAGAACCTTCGTTTTGTGTCTCCCACCGAATTAATCAGACAGAGTCTGTCGTGTCGCGATGGACTTTGCATTGAGTTCGTCGCGTCGCGACCAAGCTTAAGGTGACAAGTTTGGTTTTTCTCCTTCTAGACGTTTCTAGGGTTTTCCACACCTCTCTTGGTCATTCTAAACCTCATTTAAGCCCATTTATCCATAATTAAGGTTTTAAACACTCGTTTATTATTTAATTACTGATCTAATTATTTTTCTATTATTTGAAAATCAGGATGTCACACAGGGGGACCCACTGTCCCCATATCTCTTTATTGTGTGTGCAGAGGGTCTCACAACCCTTATAAAAAGAGCGGAAGTGAGAGGTGATATTCACGGTATCAAAGTGCGTGGGGGAGCTCCTATCCTCACACACTTGTTATTTGCTGACGACTATTTTCTTTTTTGTAGGGCTGACGAGCGGGAGTGCAATCACCTGAAGGATATTCTGGCCACCTATGAGCATGCATCAGGCCAGGCTATCAATATGCAAAAGTCGGAGATCTACTTTAGCAAGAACACCACCACGGAGGTTAGACATGCTATAACAGGTTTATTGGAGGTTACTGAGTGTCTGGGAACCGGGAAATATCTTGGCTTGCCATCCATGATTGGGAGAAACAAGAAAGCCATGTTTAGTTTTCTGAAAGACAGGTTATGGAAAATGATTCAACAGTGGTCAGGACGCCATCTATCCAAAGTAGGGAGGGAAGTTCTTATTAAGTCTGTAGCTCAATCAATCCCTCAATATTGTATGAGTACTTTTCTCATCCCCGCTTCTCTAGGGGAAGAGATGGGGCGCATGATCAATTCTTTTTGATGGGGTTCGAATAGAGGAGGAGGGCGTGGTATAAATTGGTTGGGTTGGGAGAGGTTGACTGTGAGAAAAAAATATGGTGGTATGGGCTTTCGCCATTTTCACAGCTTTAATTTAGCTATGCTAGGAAAGCAGGGTTGGAGGATTGCTACCAACCAAGATATTATCTTATCCAGAGTCTTCAAAGCTAAATATTTCCCACGTGGAGATTTCCTGGGGGCCCGATTGGGTCATAACCCGAGTTACGTTTGGCGAGGTATCTACACTTCCCAGGTAGTAGTTAAATCAGGCACAAGGTGGAAAATAGGTGAGGGCGACAAAATCAATGTTTGGCGTGATCCGTGGCTTCGAACTGGTGATGATCCATACATCAAGAGTCCCATGATAGTAGGTATGGAGAATTTACGTGTGTATGATCTAATTGACCAGCATAGGCGTGTTTGGAGTGAAGATGTTGTTGCGGCCTGCTTTCATCCATCTGAGGTACCAAAGATCTTAAGCATCCCTTTAGCTCATGCTGGCCAAGAGGACCACCTGGTGTGGTTTCCAAGTAAGACGGAAGAGTACACCGTTCGGTCAAGCTACCATAGATTAATGGAAGTAGTTGTTGATAACTCGGAGCTGAGAGTTGAAGGAGAGTGGCGCAAGCTTTGGAAAACTAAGGTACCTCAAAAATTCAAGTTACTAGTGTGGCAAGCTTTGAGGAATGTGTTACCTACTAGACCGAATCTGAGAAGGAAATGAGTCGATTGCCCTGTGTTGCGCCCTCATTGTGAGACCATAGAGGAGAATGTATGGCACACTTTCTATGGTTGCCCAAAAGCAATTGAGTGCTGGCTTGCTGGAGGATTATAGGAGACGATGCAGGAGCTGGTTCACCGAGCTGAGGGCTTCAAGGAAGCTAATTTTGACCTGCTAGTCATGCTATCATCAGAGCAACTGCAGGACTTTTTCATGCCTATATGGTGTATTTGGAGGTGCAGAAATGACAAGGTATGGAAGGAGATGGAGGTGGTGGCTGAGGTTACAGTGGGGCTTGCAAGACTTCACCACTAGCTAGACAAAGGTGAGATCGAAAGAACCTGGGCAGACTTGGCACATCTCAAGTGAGGTGGATTTGATTTGGAAAAAGCCAGAGCTGGGCAAGCTGAAATGCAATTCGAATGATGTTCTATTTACTGCATATGGCATTTTTGGAATTGGTATCTGCGTGCGAGATGATCTAGGTGCATTTGTAGTTGCTAAATCGATGTGGTTCTTGGGGTATCCTACTCCAAAAGAAGCTGAAGCAGCAGCACTTTTAGAAGCCATCAAATTTGTGCAAGAAGCAGGATACACAAGCATGACTTTCGAGCTGGATTGCAAGGCTGTTGTAGATGACATGTCCACTCAGCAACCGTATAATAATGAGCTAGGTACCATTTTAGGCTCGTGCAGAGAGTACTTAAAGAGATTACAAAAATTTGAGGTTAAGTTTATTAGGAGACAAGCAAACTTCGTTGCTCATAGCCTTGCTAGAGCATCTAGTGTGAATACATGCCTTGACAGGATGGTTTTGATGATTGACAAAAGGGAGCTTTGCAAATAGTCAACCGTGCAAAAAGTGGAAAAGAATACCAAGACGCGTATCAAGAATGATAGTTTCTCAAGTCTTTGGGTTTTGGGTATTTATTTATTTTTATTAAGACTATTTGTAAGTAGTAATAAAAAGCTCTCAATTAAAATAAAATCACACACTCACAAAATGATTTTTATTCTAAAATTGATTTTATGATAATTTTTCTTAAATTATTTTTAGGCACAAAGTATTTTGAAAAATTCTTAAGTAGTGCTCAAAATATTGTTTGGAAAATATTTCAAGTTTTTCTTTGGAAAATATTCTCCGTGTCGAGCAGTGATATTTTGACATGCAAGTCGTGTGTCGAAATGAGGTCGCGTCTTGCCGAGTGAGGTCGCTGCATCAATCAGTGGTGAAGTCGCTTGCCGAGCCGAGGTCTCGTCTTAGCCGTGTGGAGAGGTCGTGATGTCGAGCCGTGAGGAGGTCGCGTCCGAAAGCCGGTGGAGAGGTCGCGTGACGAGTCAGGTGGAGAGGTCGCGCGCCGAAAGCCGTGAGGAGGTCGCGCGTCGAGCCGAGGAGGTCGCGTCTTGCCGAGTGTGAGGAGGTCGTGGTCTGCGGCCGAAAGCCGTGAAGAGGTCGTGATGCCGAAATGAGGAGGTCGTATGCTTAGAAATGGGGAGAGGTCGTATGGAAATACGATGTCGAACTCCAAGTGTGTCCGAGAATCTTTTCCGTCCCCGTGTTTTCAATTCTTTCATATTCAAAACGCAACGGACAAATCCACGCAACGGACAAATCCCTTTAAAATGCTGCAACGGACAAATCTTGCTACGGGCATTTCTCTTAAAGTGACGCTCCTCTCAGTGCCTATAAAAGCACTGCACCATGAGCATTGTTTTTAACATAACACAAGTGCTTAATTTTTGTGCTAAAACTCTGTCAAATATTCTCCATCACTCACACTTATTTGAGCAAAATTTTTGAGAGTCTTTTTTATTCTACATAATTTGAGTTGTATTATTTGAGCTTCAATTTGTTATATCTGCACTATTGAGTGTATCTTTCTCATCTCATTTTATTTGCGAAAATCATTTCTTTTTGGGTAGGAATCCCAAGGTGTTCATAGAGAGGTGATATCTCTTGAACGTATTGCTCTGGTATAGAGTTGTAAAGGTTTCTAGCTGAACCTGATTTAAAAGCTAGTGATTTAGTGAAAATCCCATAGTGCTTTGCTTTGGGGACAGGACGTAGGCCACAGGGGTGTTTGGTGGCCGAACCTGTATAATTTGCTGCGTGCTCTTCTTTGCTCTTTATCTCTTTATCATTCAAGCACTTTATTTATTTTTCGGTCCTTTATTTTCTGTCATTTATTTATTGCAATTTATTCTTCAAATTATTTATCTTTTCGCAAGTTATTTCTTTCAAGTTTTTTTTTTAATTCAGTAATTTATCTGTAATTTTTTTTATAAGCACCGCTATCACAATTCACCCCCCTCTTGTGTTTGAAGTCACTTGGTAACAAGTGGTATCAGAGCTAGACTCTTGTATAAAGGACTTAACCGTCTCAAGAGAATGACTTCAAACAATAACGAGGGAACCTCCATGAACAGACCCCCATTTTTCAATGGTGAGGGGTATGGTTATTGGAAGGATAGAATGCAAATCTTTCTTGAGGGTGTTGATCTTGATATTTGGGATCTTTGTGGAAAATGGTCCATTTGTCCCCACTCAATCAATTAATGATGCAGTGGTAGACAAACCAAGATCACTTTGGACCGAAGATGATAAGAAAAAGGTCCAATACAATTTGAAAGCTAAGAACATCATCACTTCTGCTTTAAGCTACGATGAGTTCTATAGGGTCTCAAATTGCAAGGCTGCTAAAGAAATGTGGGACACCCTTCTATTGACCCATGAAGGTACTACCGAGGTCAAGAGGGCTCGAATGAACACATTAACCCATGAGTATGAGTTATTTAGGATGAAACCAAGTGAAAACATACAAGATATACAAAAAAGGTTCATCCATATAATAAACCATCTCGTAGCTCTTGGGAAAGTCTTCAAGAATGAAGATTTAATTAATAAAGTTCTTAGATGTTTAAATAGAAACTGCAACCCAAAGTTATCGCTATATCTCAATCTAAAGATTTATCTACTATATCATTGGCAACCTTGTTTGGAAAATTGCAGAACATGAACTTGAACTAAATCGACTCACCGAGAGTGAAGAAAGTGATAAGAAAAAGAAAGGAATTGTTCTCAAAGCAATCGTAAATGAAAAAGAGGAATCGACAACAATGATAGTCTAGATGAGAATGAGGAAGACATAAGTCCGATGGTTCAAGGTTCAAAAGGTTCATGAGGCAAAAGGGGAGAACGGGCAAGGTACAAAATCCTCAAAGAAAAATGAGGAAGGAACTTCTTTTAATCCAACTTGCTACAAGTGTGGTCAAAGGGACATATAAAACCCGATCGCCTCTCATGGTCAAGAAAACGAAAAATTTGATAGAAGACCACAAAAGGAATCAAAAGGAAGAAGAGCCTACATTGCCTGGGATGACAATGATATGGACTCGTCGATGAATCGTAAAATGAGGAGGCCAACTTATGTCTCATGGCAAAACACAAGGAGGATGAGGTAAATGCTCTTGAACTCGAATCTCCTTTAACTTATGATGAGTCGCTTATTACTTGTGAAGAATTAAATAATGAAACGACTAGACTTGAAAAATTATTTCTTCTTCTAAGAAAACCATCTCTTCTCTTGAATCTAAAATTATTTTCTTAAACCAAGAGATGGAAGTTTTTAAGGAAAAACAAGTTGTTGTGGATCGAAGTTTCTACTTGCACCTTTTGTGAAAACCAAAAGATTGATACTTTCAAGTGTGATGAATGCAATGTTTTGAAAAACAAGATTGAAGATTTGGAAAACACCACTTGCCAAATTTACCATGGGAAGGGATAACTTAAACATTCTATTGGGAAAACAAAAGGGTACTTTTGGAAAAGCCGGTTTGGGTTATAATCCACAAACGCATGAAAAATCCTTTAAATTTGTCAATCACAACAACACTTCAAGCAGCCCTTTCATTAAATGCTTTCACTGTGGTAGAAATGGTCACACTGCCTCCATTTGCAATATTAGAAAGAACAAGAATGTGGTTGGCAAAAAGATATGGATTCCAAAGGGTACTTTGCCAAAAACTAACTCATCTGGACCCAACTTAGTTTGGGTACCAAAGGTTAAAAATTAATCTGTTGTTGTAGGTGTGCTTGAAAGCCAAGGACTTAAATTGGTATCTTGATAGTGGCTGTTCAAAGCACATGACAGGAGACAAAAGCAAGTTCTCCTCATTGGTACCTAAGAATAGTGGTTATGTCCGGTATGGTGACAACAACAAAGGTAAAATTCTTGGGATTGGTTCTATTGGTAAGAGTCCTAATCCCACTATTGAAAATGTTTTGTATGTGGATGGTTTGAAGCATAAGCATTAGTCAACTTTGTGATAAAGGAAACAAAGTGGTTTTCGATTCTTCAAAATGCATGGTCATGGATTCTATAAATGAAAATGTTATTGTTATTGGACCTAGAATTGGAAATATCTATATGCTTGATTTAGATAAAATACCTTCAAATGATGCATGTTGTCTTATTAGTAAAGAGGATGAATCTTGGCTATGGCATAGAAGAATGGCTCATATTCACATGGATCATCTTAATAAATTGGTTCGAAAGGACTTAGTAATTGGCTTACCAAAGCTCCGCTTTGAAAAAGATAAACTTTGCGATGCATGTCAAAAGGGAAAACAAGTAAAGTCTTCTTTCAAATCTAAAAATATTGTTTCAACAAATCGGCCTTTACAACTTTTACATATGGATTTATTTGGCCCTTCTAGAACTAAAAGCTTTGGTGGCAATTACTATGCTCTTGTTATTGTGGATGACTATTCTCGCTATAGATGGACTCTATTTATTTCTCATAAAAATGACACTTTTGCTGCCTTTCGAAAACTTGCTAAAGTTATCCAAAATGAAAAAGGAATGAACATAGTATCCATCCGAAGTGATCACGGTGGGGAATTCCAAAATGAGGCATTTGAGGCCTTTTGTACTGAAAATGGAATTGAGCATAATTTTTCCGCACTCTAGAACACCACAAACAGTAATGGAGTGGTGGAAAGGAAAATCGGTCTCTTGAAGAGCTTGCGAGGGCGATGCTCAATGAGACCAACCTTCCTAAGTATTTCTCGCAGACGCAGTAAGCACCGCATGTTATGTAATGAATAGAGTCCTCATAAGACCTATTCTAAAACAAACGCCTATGAAATTTACAAGGAGGAAGCCCAACATTTCCCACCTTCACGTATTTGGATGTAAGTGCTTTGTCCTAAATAACGGTAAAGATAACCTTGGTAAATTTGATGCTAAAGCTGATGAAGGTTTATTTCTTGGATATTCCACTTCTAGTAAACCCGTTCTATTTTTAATAAACGTACTTTAACTATTGAAGAATCTGTGCATGTTTCTTTTGATGAATCTAACCCCAAATCTTCAGTAGAAGAAAGTGTTGATGATCTTGCAGAAGTGTTAGGAGATACCTATTTAGAGGAACAAGAGAGATCAAAAGTTCAAAAGGAGGATCAAGAGTCCTTGCCTCAACCCTCTCAAGAACTCTCTCACTCAAATCTTCCAAAGGAATGGAGAGTCTCAAAGAACCATCCTCTTGACAACATAATAGGTGATATCTCAAAAGGGGTAACGAGTCGAAACTCTCTTAGTCATGCATGTCATCATATGGCCTTTGTCTCTCAAATTGAACCAAATGACGTCAATGAAGCCATCTTTGATGAGCATTGGACCCTTGCTACGCAAGAGGAATTAAATCAATTTGAGAGAAATGATGTTTGGGAACTTGTCCCTAGGCCTAAAGATCACCTAGTCATTGGGACCAAATGGGTCTTTCGCAATAAGCTTGATGAAAATGGTATCATTGTTAGAAATAAAGCTAGACTTGTTGCAAAAGGCTATAACCAACAAGAGGGCATAGATTTCGATGAAACCTATGCACCCGTGGCTAGATTAGAAGCTATTCGCATGCTTCTCGCATTTGCATGCATCATGGATTTCAAACTTTTTCAAATGGATGTTAAAAGTGCATTTCTTAATGGCTTTATTCAAGAAGAAGTATATGTTGATCAACCTCCCGGTTTTGAAAATTTTGAATTTCCAAATCATGTTTTCAAATTGAAAAAGGCTTTATGTGGTTTAAAACAAGCTCCGAGAGCTTGGTACGAGAGGTTGAGCAAATATTTACTTGAAAAATGTTTTGAAAGAGGAAAAGTTGATACCACTCTTTTCATTAAACACAAAAATCATGACATTTTACTTGTTCAAATTTATGTTGACGATATCATCTTTGGTGCTACTAATGAGTCCTTGTGTGAAGATTTTTCCAAAATCATGCAAAGTGAGTTTGAAATGTCCATGATGGGAGAGCTCAACTACTTCCTTGGTCTTCAAATCAAACAAACAATGTAAGGAATTTTTATAAATCAATCCAAATATTGCAAGGAGTTGCTTAAAAGATTTGGAATGAGCAACGCCAAAGAAATCTCAACTCCAATGAGCACATCATGCTATCTTGACAAAGATGAAGGTGGTAAGTCGGTCGAAGTAAGTAAGTATCGAGGTATGATAGGATCTCTTCTCTATCTCACTGCAAGTCATCCGGATATTATGTCTAGTGTTTGTATGTGTGCACGTTTTCAAGCAAATCCTAAGGAATCACATCTCTTAGCGATAAAACGCATCATGAGATATCTCACTGGCACACAAACTATGGGTTTATGGTATCCCAAAGGTGCTGACTGCACACTTATTGGGTACTCGGATTCGGATTTTGCGGGTTGCAAAATGGACCGAAAAGCACTAGTGGGACATGTCACTTACTTGGGAATGCCTTGGTTTCATGGCATAGTAAGAAACAAGCCCGGTGTGGCTTTGTCCACTTCTTTGAAGCGGAATACGCTGCGTGGTAGTTGTTGTGCACGATCATTTGGATGAAACAACAGCTTGAATGATTATGGAATCAATCTTAAAACTGCTCCAATTAAGTGCGACAATACTAGTGCCATAAACCTCACGAAAAATCCGTTTATCACTCCCACCAAACACATAGAAATTAGGCACCATTTTATTAGAGATCATGTTCAAAAAGGAGATTGTGTGATTGAGTTTGTGGAAACATCTAAACAACTCGCAGATATTTTTACTAAACCTTTGCCTAAAGAAAACTTCTTTTTATAAGAACCGAGTTAGGAATTTTAGATCAATCATGCATTGAATGACTGCGTGTGAGTGCATTTTATTATGAATAAGTTCTAACTTGGGCGTTGGAGTGTGCTAACATTTTTATGCAGTTCCGTTACCAAGACTAAAAGTGGAGAAATGCAACCGCCCTTCCTGTAATCGTTAAAATAAAAGTTTGTGCAAAGTTATGTTAATCGCAAATAATTATGCTTCATTGAACCCTTGATACTCTATTTTAATTATTTTTCGCCATCTAGTTACACGTATATGCATACGTTTTACATGCCTTTCCCTTTATCTTTTCCGCTTTTTGATGTTGCCAAAAGGGGGAGAGTTATATGATTCAGGGGGAGTGGTTTATTTTATGCATATTGTGAGGGGGAGTTTTTTTGATATCTTTTTTTCTAAATATTGTGAGGGGGAGTTTTTCTAAATATTGTGCTTAAACTCTGATATCTTTTATTGAAAAACCATGCTTATATCTCATTGCCATATCATGATTATATTTTACTAAATTCCCTCCATGAGATGTTTGTCATCACCAAAAGGGGAGTCTCAGGAATACATGCCTTGACAGGATGGTTTTGATGATTGACAAAAGGAGCTTTGCAAATAGTCAACCGTGCAAAAGTGGAAAAGAATACCAAGACGCGTATCAAGAATGATAGTTTCTCAAGTCTTTGGGTTTTGGGTATTTATTTATTTTTATTAAGACTATTTGTAAGTAGTAATAAAAAGCTCTCAATTAAAATAAAATCACACACTCACAAAATGATTTTTATTCTAAAATTGATTTTATGATAATTTTTCTTAAATTATTTTTAGGCACAAAGTATTTTGAAAAATTCTTAAGTAGTGCTCAAAATATTGTTTGGAAAATATTTCAAGTTTTTCTTTGGAAAATATTCTCCGTGTCGAGCAGTGATATTTTGACATGCAAGTCGTGTGCCGAGCTGAGGTCGCGTGCCGAGCTGTGTGGAGAGGTCGTATGTCGAGCTGTGAGGAGGTCGCGTGCCGAGCTGTGTGGAGAGGTCGCGTGACGAGCTGTGTGGAGAGGTCGCGTGCCGAGCTGTGAGGAGGTCGCGTGCCGAGCTGAGGAGGTCGCGTGCCGAGCTGTGAGGAGGTCGTGTGCCGAGCTGTGAGGAGGTCGTGTCTGTGCCGAGCTGTGAAGAGGTCGTATGCCGAGCTGAGGAGGTCGTATGCCGAGCTGGGGAGAGGTCGTATGGAAATACGATGTCGAACTCCAAGTGTGTCCGAGAATCTTTTCCGTCCCCGTGTTTTCAATTCTTTCATATTCAAAACGCAACGGACAAATCCACGCAACGGACAAATCCCTTTAAAATGCTGCAACGGACAAATCCTGCAACTGACATTTATCTTAAAGTGACGCTCCTCTCAGTGCCTATAAAAGCACTGCACCATGAGCATTGTTTTTAACATAACACAAGTGCTTAATTTTTGTGCTAAAACTCTGTCAAATATTCTCCATCACTCACACTTATTTGAGCACAATTTTTTAGAGTCTTTTTTATTCTACATAATTTGAGTTGTATTATTTGAGCTTCAATTTGTTATATCTGCACTATTGAGTGTATCTTTCTCATCTCATTTTATTTGCGAAAATCATTTCTTTTTGGGTAGGAATCCCAAGGTGTTCATAGAGAGGTGATATCTCTTGAACGTATTGCTCTGGTATAGAGTTGTAAAGGTTTCTAGCTGAACCTGATTTAAAAGCTAGTGATTTAGTGAAAATCCCATAGTGCTTTGCTTTGGGGACAGAACGGAGGCCACAGGGGTGTTTGGTGGCGAACCTCAGTATAATTTGTCGCGTGCTCTTCTTTGCTCTCTATCTCTTTATCATTCAAGCACTTTATTTATTTTTGTTCTTTATTTATTTTTCGGTCATTTATTTTCTGTCATTTATTTATTGCAATTTATTCTTCAAGTTATTTATCTTTTCGTAAGTTATTTCTTTCAAGTTTTTTTTTTAATTCAGTAATTTATCTGTAATTTTTTTTATAAGCACCGCTATCACAATTCACCCCCCTCTTGTGTTTGAAGTCACTTGGTAACATCTAGGCTTTATGGTAGCTCCCAAGTTTTTAATTCAATTCTCTCGTGTATTTCCAGATTATTGTTGAATGAAATGAAGTAAGTTTGTTGGATTCAAAAAAAAATCAAGCTAATTAAGAATAGTAGTTAATCTCATTTAATTTTTTGGTTTAGTAAAAAAAATAATTGCATTCTCCAAAATGCCTTTCATGAATACTTGTTTCGTAGAAATACAAGAGATTATTGGAAAATAAAATCTACATTAATTGAAGGGTATTTTATGAATGATATCATTAAATATGGTATAATTAGTTGAGATTTGCTTATATTTTGCATCACTATAACTATGACTGATTTAAAAAGCACACTTCCTAATTCACTCCAAATCCACCCACGATTTGGGGTGTAACGGGTCGTTCGGTTCAAATTTAATGAGAAAAAAGTCCAAACCAACTAAAATATAGTTGGTTCTGTTTTGGCAAAAAAATTCAGAAAATCTGAACTAAACCAAACCAATGGAGAACGAGTTGGTTGGGCTTGGTTCATTTAGATCGACTATTTTTCAAAATTAAGAATTTTGTTATAAAAAATCTGAAAAATTTTAGAAGTTTTCTCAACATTCTAGATTTAATATATACCATAAAAATAAATACATAAACTAGAATGGAAAACAAAGAATACATACATACAATATATTACTTAAGATAACATTACTAATAAAATGTGAAATAAAAATAAAAAATAAAATAAATAAAATATATTGGTTTGGTTCAGGTCACATGTGATCGGTTTTGAATGTCATCAAATCGATATCCGAACCAATAGAGGTCGGATTTATTTGATTTGGTTCGAGTTAGATCCATACATAGCAAAAAACCAAACCAATTTAATTTGTTTAGATTGGATTTTCGAGTTCATCGGCTCATTGGTTTTGGTGTTACACCCCTACCCACGGTTGGTCACTCATTCCATAATCACACTTACACTACATGTTTTGATCTCTCAAGCACCGCGCGGTTTGTCTTCCACGAGGCATTCAGTCTCACTCATTTCCCTCAAGGGCATTGTTTTCCTATCAAAGGCATTGAGAGCAAAGAGAAAAAATAAAGGCAAAAATACAGGACTGTTGTGATACCCAGAGGGTGGAAAAAGCTGTAGATTTCTTGACCTGGCGGTAATCTCTTGGATATATATTTGTTTTTTTTTTTGATTTGGTGACCATTTAATATTAATGGTCTTGATTAATGTTTCAAAATAAGTGTTAACAAAAAAAAAACTAATACTTAAATAAAAGTATTAATTTAAAATCAAGATTAGATTCTTTTCCAAATACAAAAACTAATACTTAGATAAAAGTATTAAATTAAAATCAAAAGATTAGATTCTTTTCCAAATACACGCATTGATTATAGAATACTCCCTCTTTTCTTTTTTATATGTCAGTTTTTTAGAAAAACTTTGTTTCTAATTTCTTGTCATTATCAAAGTTTAAGGTTATATTAATTACTTGTTTGTTAATTATATCTTTAATTATTTATTACAGAAAAAGAAATATATTCTATGGAGTAATGAATGGTCAAAGGTATCATAGGAAAAAGACTAATAATTTCATAAAAAACAATAAAATTTATTAATTTTTTTAGTTGTTGTAAACTAACCTTAAACGACAAGACAAGTAAAAAGGAACGGTAAGAGTATTGTTATAGTATTAACAATAGGTGGCTTCTACGGTGAATAAACACTTCAGATAGTTCACCGGTGAACCACTTTTACACACCATTAGATTTAATAAAAAAAAATAATGGCCTAGATGACTTAGATACAAAAATGATAACACCTATAGCTTTCCTCACACAATCCCCTACCCCCACCAGTTTTCATCATCACCACTTGTCTGTCACCGTACCAGTCTGCAGGTGCTTGTGGTTGTGGACTTATGGCCTCGAAGAAGACCGAAACGTTGCTGCCTCCAACAATTCAGTCGTAGAGGGACTGTAATTTAACATCTCTGACAACATCCCTACTGTTTCATACACTGGAATCCCTCTTGGTTCTTCTCCTTCTCCTCCTCCTCCTATTCCTATCAATGGCGTTGTTGTTGCTGAATCGAACCCTTGCATTCGATTTTGTTGCTGTGCTGATCTCTCTAACCCATTCGAGAAGCTGAAGATTCCTTGCTGATAATCGTCAGACAGAGAATTCGAACAATTCAAGGTATCATGTTGGTGTGTATTCAAGTGATGATGAGAAAGAACGGGAGAAGTGGTGGCGTTGTTATTCCCATATTAAAATCATCCTCATCTCATTTTCCTTTCCCAGCAACCATCACAACCTCAGTTTGTTATACCACTGTCCAATAGTTCAATTATCATTATTTATCAAGAAGAGATCGAATAACGAAATCCAAAAAACAGTGAGAAGATAAATATATATCTAGTAAAAATTAAGGGAAGAAATAAAAAAAGAGAAAGAGAAATCAATTTGTGTGGAATTTTCCATTGTATTTTTTTTTTTTAGCTCTGGCCATCTCATGATAGGGCGGGGGATTGTGTGAGGAAAGTATAGGTGTTCTCATTTTTCTTTCAAAATCATCTGGACCATTTATTAATTTTTAATAAATCTAACGGTGTATAAAAATGGTCCACTGGTAAACCATTTAAAGTGTTTTTTCACCGTAGAAGTCATCTTAACAACATCAGCAATCGTTGCTACTACTGAAGAATTTTTTTGCAATTAAAATTACTTAAATCCTATCTTACATCAATGTTACAAGATAAATCAAATAAGTTTTTTTTTTTGACAAGCTAAACTGCAAGCTGGGATCTGTCCCGTTTAACTACTTGGGGCCTTCCAGTCGGTGCTGCACCTCGAAGAGCATCCACCTGGAAGCCAATGTTGAACATCCTACGTAGTACGTTGGGCTCATGGAGGATTAGATATGTAATTTTAGGGGTAAAGTGGTCCTTCTCAACTCGATTCTGGGTAGCATCCCTATCTTTTACCTTTCCTTCATGAAAATACCAATCGCAGTCTCGAACGAGGTGGTTAGAATACATAGAAATTTCCTTTGGGGTGGAGCATCGGGACACCGGAAAATCTTGTAGGTGAAGTGGACTGTTGTCTATAGAACCAAGGAAGAGGGGGGACTGGAGGTTGAAGATCTTCGTTTGATGAATCTGAGCTTGCTGGGTAAATGGAGGTGGCGGTGGCGGTTACTCTCCCGACCGGAAAGACTCTGGAAGGAGGTTCTTGAAGGTAAGTATGGGCCAGAGATAATAAATAACCCAAACCTGGGTGACATCAGGAATCCCCAATGGGCTTCATCATGGTGGAAGGATATATGTCTGGTGGGAGTTGGTATAGAGACTGGTTCGCAGAATCAGTGGGGAGGAGATTGGGGGCTGGGAGAGATACTAAATTATGGGATCACATATGGGCCGGCACAACCACCCTACGCCAAGGTTTCCCTAGGCTATACTCCATCTCTCTGCAAAAAGAACCAAATATGGCAGAAATGGGATCCTGGGTTGGCAGGAATTGGGAATGTAGGTGTTCTTGGAGGCGGGGTCTCTTCAATTGAGAAGAGGGCCTGGCTAGGGATCTAAGTCGGGAAGCTCTCTATGGTTAGAGTTTCAACGAAAGCAGATGAGTGGACTTGGAAACCAGACAGGGAAGGACTCCGTTAGAGCAGCGTACTCCTTCTTGTTCGCATTGAACCGTGTGAATAATGGGACCTACGATTCGAGGACCTCAGTACTGGAAGGGTAATGAATGAGTTTTGCCCCTTTAAGGTTGTTACGTTTACCTGACAACTCCTGTGGGATAGGATCCCAACAAGGGATAACCTTTTGCGACGAGGGATTATCGCAGGTCCTGAAGACGCAAATTGTGCATTCTGTGGTTGCACCTGAGGGACGAGCATCCATCTCTTTTACCCACTACGACTTCTCCTTTAGGGTTTGGTACGAGGTATTGAAATGGTTAGGTTGGGTCTTTATAATGCCTCCAGATCTGCTACACCTAGCCTCATTACTTTGTTCCTCCGTGCCCTCGGGAAGGAAAAGGAAATGGGTGGTGGCGATTTGGCATGTCGTCCTGTGGGGTATCTGGGGGTGTATGAATAGACACATTTTCTCTAGGGACGAACCCGTTGTGCATGAAGTAGTGGACATAATCAAGATTACCTACTGGAAGTGGTTCCTTGCTAGGTCGGGCTGTGGGAGTGCCTTTTTAGGCGATAGTTGGTGGGAGGTGGTCTTTGGGTGGGAAACTGGTCTCGGCGGTCGTCTTTGTGGGTATAGAATTTACAATAATGTGAAGAGGTTCAGATGTTTTAGGGTTGGAGTACCCATTTGTACTCAGTGTATAGGTGGAGTACCCCTTGTGCCTTGCCCTTCCACTTGACCAACCATTGCTTCACAAGCTGTCATACCTCATGAATTTCTCGAGAAGTCAACAATGTTTCTGGTTCTTCAACCTCCTCAGATTCTACTTCCATACCATCAAGTACGCAACTGCAGTAGATTAGTTACAATTTGTATGGTGTTTTTTTAAGCTTGCGAGCACATGACAGAGTGGGCCATCTATAAACCTTCATAGAAGGTAGGTAGAGTTTTGCTCACTTTGATGCTACAGCTGGATATATTTTGAATAAATACTCATTTATCGAAAAAAAGACAAAATTACTCCAGAGGTCCTTTATCTTAATTTAAAGTTTCAGGTTAGTTCTTTATATTTTCTTTTGTTTCAATTTAGTCCCACATGATTTAAAACATTAATTTCGAGGGAAACTGTTGGCTAATTTACAGCGAGAAATACATGTTTATGATAAGCACAATCTGCTATATCAATTGTGTCATAAATCAGAGCCCAAAAAGATGTTGCAAAAAGGAAAAACAGACTAATTTGGTCAACATTGTCAATATTTTAGAATATGTGAGACTGGATTGAAACTAAAATTAATTTTAAACGACTAAATTGACACAAAAAAAGATAAAAGAATTAAGCGAAACTTTAAATTATGAAAAAGAACCAACGTGTAAGTTTGCCAAAAAAAAAAGAAAAGAAAAGAAAATCCCTGCTGGACTTGAAGTCTCTCAAGTACATCATACGTATGACCTCAACTTACTTTTATGTTATTTCCCTATTGTGAAGTTTTTAGTTTTCCATATTCTAGCAATATACATAAAACAAACAAA
This sequence comes from Calophaca sinica, assembly GCA_037113605.1. Classification (NCBI taxonomy): domain Eukaryota; kingdom Viridiplantae; phylum Streptophyta; class Magnoliopsida; order Fabales; family Fabaceae; genus Calophaca; species Calophaca sinica. Next base: position 18,808,534 of record CM073737.1, read on the forward strand.
CCTTTATACTTCAGCTTTAAGATATTTAAAAAAACAAATGTTAAGAAGCATAGTTTTTAATATATAACATATAATTCTTTTTAAAGATATAATTGTGAAAAACTTTTTCGAAATTTTGATTTACTTAAGTTAATTTGGTTTATTTATTTAATTTAATTCAAATAAAATAAGATGTTACAATTATGTTTTGTTTCCATTACCATGGATTTTGTAGATACTGCAAGTCAATGACCGACTTACCCATCCTCAAAACCAACAAGAGTAGATTGGGATAAGCTTGAAGCTCAAGTTAAGAAAGAGATGTGTCTACTGCCTGTATAAAAAGTTATAGTTCTTTGTATTTTAGTGCAATCCTTTTTCTTTTCCTTATCAGGAGAAAGAAAAAAAAATTGTTGGTGGACAATTTTTTTTGGGAAATTTATCAAGAAACAGATGAGAATAGAAGAAGAGCAATGAAAAAGTCATTTCTATCTTTCATCCTAGCTTATTGGGCATCCTACCATGTTTTGAAAATCAAAACTCACCAATTAATGTCTCAAAATCACTTGCAAATCACAAGTTAATGCGACAAATTTTGTCAACAATTTGCTGTATGAACTGCATCTTATTGGTTTAATTTTCTTGCAGGTGGAGTCTAATGAACAACATTGTCAACAAATTGGAAAGAAGTGGGATCGATCAAAGAAGGTAGGGGGAAGTCCTCCTGATGGCATGGAGTAGAAGAAATGAGAATATTAATATATCTTCTGAGTCAATGTTATACATTCTGTTGTAGGATTATACTTTGGATGCTATATTTTCATTAACCATTTTCTCTCATGGGAAGATAGTTCTATTTCGAATGATACATGTCTGAATTTTTTTGTTGTCCTTGGTACAATTGGTTACGGGGTGGGGGGATGGGGAGGGGAAATGGAGCCACTAGTGCAAAAACTACCTTTAATCGCGGTTTTTTTGAACTTTTAACGCCGGTTTTCAATCCGGCGTCAATGCTTCTGACGTTGTAAGTGTAAACATGTAACGCCGGTTTTTAAACCGCGGTTATAAGTAAGTTTTAATCGCGGTTTTTAACAAAAACAGCGTTAAATCCTGACGTAAAGGACCAAAAAATTGAAAAAGCGGAAAAAATACTTATAATCGCGGTTTTTAGTGAAAACCGACGCCGTAGATCACTTTGACCGCGGTTTTATAACAAAACCGGCGCCAGATGTCACTTTGAAAATTTGAAAAAGCGAAAAAAGCAGTTTTAACCGCGGTTTCACGGAAAACCAGAGTCACTTTTAACCGCGGTTTTTAACAAAACCGGCGCCGTATGTCACTTTGAAAATATGAAAAACAAAGTTATAATCGCGGTTTTTAGTGAAAACCGGACGCCAGAGGTCACTTTTGACCGCGGTTTTATAACAAAACCGCCGTATGTCACTTTGAAAATTTGAAAACGAAAAACAGTTTTAACCGCGGTTTCACGGAAAACCGGCGCCAGAGGTCACTTTTAACCGCGGTTTTTAACAAAACCGGCGCCGTATGTCACTTTGAAAATATGAAAAAAAAAGTTATAACCGCGGTTTTTTAGTGAAAACCGACGCCGTAGGTCACTTTTGACCGCGGTTTTATAACAAAACCGGCGCCGTATGTCACTTTGAAAATTTGAAAAAACGAAAAAACAGTTTTAACCGCGGGTTTTCAGAAAACCGGCGCCGTAGGTATAATTTTTTTTTTTATAAATTTTTTTAAATTTCCCGGTACCAGGATATAAACAATATCCACACAGAATTCACAAACATAACTGGTCAAAAGATTTATCCACACAGGATATATACAATATTCACAAACAGAATTCACAAAACATAACTTCCAAAACAAATAAAGGCATTGATCCACAAAGGCATAACACATGATACATTTATCCACAAAGGCATTGAAGGATGTAAACTATGAAGAGCAATTAAAGGCAAAACAATTATCTAACATAAGCAATAGTACAAAAACAATTCATTCAAATTTTATCGCACCATGTCATTTTTTTTGTATTGCTTTTCTTGTTCGGCGTCTTGGTGGTTCTGGGTTTAGATTTTGCTCCTCAATCTTAGTCACAAAAAAACGTGCCCAAGTTTTTCGAATCTCAACAATTTCTTCAAGACTGTATGGGTTACAACCATCGAATAACTACAAGTTCAATTCAAAAAAGATCTAATTAACTAACTTCAAATATTGTAAGGTATAAAAAAGATCAATTAACAAGTTAAGAAATGTTTTATTACCAAATCCCATCCAGATGTAATCCTCATTGTGACAATGGACAACATGGTCTTCATGACATAGTAGCCACACGCCCATGAGTTGTCTTGGTGAGGCCCCTACAAATGACAATATAAATTACTACAAATTATGTATACACATAACTAATACGCCTTTTAATACGTAAATATCATATAAAGACACCCTTCTTACCATGAGTATGTTCCAATTAGGCTTCCTTTCTTGTCCCAGACCTTTTTACTATTATAATCCACCATAGCTCTGATAAAATAATATAAGTTATATATATAAGATAAATACATATATGACATCACAAGTATGACAACTAAATTAAAGTTTACCCCTCAAGGACACGCTTAATCAGAGGCTTGGCCTTTGATGAAGTGAGCATATCCAGGACAATGAGATTATGTTTAGGACAAATGACAATCAAGCGCCAATGATTGCTAGGTAACAACAATAAATGTATATTAGAAACACATAAAGAAAAACGTATGCTATGAATAAAAGTGTACTCACTTGTGCACGCGGTCCTAAGAAAACATCTTTGTCTGCTTGAATTAGCTTATCCAAAGATGTAAGCTTGAACAGAGTCATTAGGTTGTTTTGGGTTGGGCTTGACAACCATCAACGTTGGATCCAAGAATCCATATACATCAGCTGATGTTGTTACGAATACATATACGATGCAGATACCTAGGAGTTGAAACAAAATAATGTTAATTATATATAATTGATACAAAGGAGTTAAAAATATACAAATATGTTAATTAATACTTACGAGGACCATAATTGCAAGTGTTGATTGGCAAGCCGAAGTCATCATCGAGCGACAGGTCCGTTAAGTCCTTCGCGAAAATGTAAAAAATTGGAAGATCATCATGCTCTAAGGTAATCCCAACTTGTCCATTGGGAAGATCAAAAGCCATGTGACCAATGCGTCTTAAAATGTCATCGTTAGGATCCTCCTCATTTTCTGGCGAACAACTATCCTTGGTGCTGACATGCGCAGTGGCTTTAGGAGAAGGCACTATATTCTGAGTTAGTTGGGCTTCCACATCCGACTTGAACCGGGATTTGTAAGCTTCAAACTTAGCTTCAAACATTTGACTAAGGTCTGCATGATCTGATGTCTCATGGCATCCACGTCCACTTGCTTTGACTGACTGCGTGAAATTCCTCCGAAGTATTTCTTAAAGCCCACACCTCGACCAGCAGTGCGGACACGACCATAATGCTCGGGTGTTCCAAGGGCAGTAGTCAAGATATCTTGACGTCCAGTTGGAATAAAAGTACCATGAGATTCATCTTCAACCAATGACTCCTACAACCAAATTCAATCACAGAAGTCGTTGATCAGTCGACCTAAATTGGTTACAAATCACATAATATTAAATAAGGCAGATACACTTACAATTTTAGAAGCAACTGAGGCCACAGCATCAGATGTATAAGATCCTGATGGTTTTGTTCGAGCCATAGCCCATAGCTCATACCGGTTTGGTTTTGGAGGGGATTCCAAGGCTTCATCTCCAGCCTCTTCCTGCAAGGCTTTCTTTCTGTGTGCTATTATATTCTTCTCAAGTCTATCATAACCCCACGAGACAATAGGTGGGGTAGATATTCTTTGCAGATTTGTCTTTCCACTTTTCTTTTTTTTCTGTTACAAATAACGTAACACACCACAAAATAAAATAAGTAAAAATTATATTAGCCAAGTTAAAAAACATAATTCAAACTAACCAAACGCTTCTTCCGCGGCTCCTAACAAACTCATTCCATATGTCCTCTGAAGGAAATTATACTGACAAGGATTTGTGCAACCATTTTTGTCTCCTTTCCCAAATATAAATGTCCTGGAGAGTTTAGACTTAAAGTCCTTCCAACGCTCACCCAAGATAGGACAACCATCGGTCCCTAAACTTTTTATCAAGGGAACATCAAATTTATCCTACAATACATAACAAAATGGTGGTGTTAGTAAATACATACACACAAGGATCAATAAAGCTAAATACAAATCAGATACAAATAGAGATAAAAGGTCAATACCATGACATCTTCCCATATCATATCTTTGGTTTTTCAGGGACATCTCTCCATTTAGGTATCAGAATGGAGGTCTTGCTTCGTGCAATGTACGACAAATAAGTGCAGAACCTAGCTGCATTATCACCATAAGGTCGCCCAGTATCTGGATCAAATTCAATAGAAAACTTCTGACCAGGAAGAAGTCTATTTTTCAATTGTGATGTAGTGGTAACACCTCTAGTCCTTTTTTGGGGACTCGATGTGGATGGATCAGCCATATATGATGCTGTTTAAACAAACAAACAAACAAATGTGAGAAACAATGTGAGATAATCTAACAAACATGTATCAATATATATAATTATAACGGATAATCTAATGATATTAATTGTGGATAATCTAACAAACATGTAGTCACCTATAAAATTCTTTGGCAGTTAAGTTTGAATGTCCTCCAATATCCCTTCTTGATGATCATCACGAGTGGCATATACATCGTCTACTTCATTTTCATCATCGAAGATGGGTCTTTGTGTTGAGAAAGAAGGGGTGTCATTGATATCTAGTGTTGAATCTTGATTTTCATCACTCTCATGCATTCTTCTTCTTTGGAGAACCACAAACCACCTTTTGTTAGAAGGATCCTTGACATAAAACACTTGTTTTGCATGAATTGCCATGATGAAAGGCTCATCCTTATAACCTACCTTATCAAGATCCACCATTGTAAAACCTAATTCATCGGTTTGTACACCACCGTTACTGTTAACCCACTTACATTTAAAAACAGGCACTTTGAATTTATTATAATCGATCTCCCAAATCTCTTCAATGACCCCAAAATAGGCTATGGATGCGAGCGGGGTTTTATCCTTTGAACTAGAGAAATGCATAGAAGAAGCCATAACCATAACCCCCATTTGTTTTGTACGGTGCTCTTGTCATCCTGTGACTTTGTATAAAAAGAAAATTTGTTGATATCGTATCCTCTCCACGTCAAGACATTAAATTTAGGATCATGTGCTAGCCATGTTAATGTCTCAGAAGCAGTATCATCACTCAAAACCTGTTCTTTAAACCAAGGTATGAATGTCTTGTTATGCTTCTTCAACACCCAATTTTCATTCATTCGAGGATTTTTGGCCTTGACATGATTTTTGTGAGCAGACAAGTAAGGTTCAACTTCATCAATATTATTCAATATATACGAATGTGCTTGCAACACTTCCGCTCGACCCATGCTCTTAGTTTTTAGACCTAGTGTGCCCTTACCTTCACATCTTCCCTCATGGCGAGACTTGGGAAGCCCTACAGTGCCGCCGACAAATAATCAACAAAACTCAATGGCTTCTTCATTCACGTACCTTTCAACAATATATGTTTGAACGATATAGATTCTTCACATACCCTTTCAATATTTTCATGTATCGCTCAATAGGGTACATCCACCTTAAATAAACCGCCACATACTCTAATCTCTCGACTACATGAATAATTAAATGAACCATGATGTCAAAAAATGACGGAGGAAAGAACATCTCCAATCGACACAAAGCGATAGCGACCTCATTTTCCAACTCGTCAATTTACGAGGGTCAATAAGCTTTGCTACATCTTGCATTGAAAAATAAACACAATCTAATTATGGCATGTCGAACATTTTTTGGCAAGATGCCACGAATAGCCACCGTAGTAATTGTTGCATCAAGACGTGGCGATCATGAGATTTTAAGCCAACTAATTTGAGATCATCATTGATACAAGACTCTTTATATTTGAAGAGTAACCACAGTGGCACTTTCACACCACGTAGACACTCGCAAAACCTTTTTTTCTCTTCCTTTGACAATGTATGACAAGCTGGTGGCAAATATGTCTTGTTACCTCTTGGCTGAGGAGCTAACTCCTCTCTTATACCCATGGCAACAAGGTCTAGACGAGCATTCACTCCATCCTTTGTCTTGCCCTGAATATTGAGAAGCGTACCGATTACACTATCACACACATTTTTGTCCACATGCATCACATCAATACAGTGTCTTACATCAAGACTTGACCAGTATGGAAGATCAAAGAACACTGACCTTTTCTTCCATATGTTTTTCACAAAAGAATGTTTTTTCCTCTTTTGTTCCCCAACTTAACATTGATGGAGTTCACCCGTTGATAAACTTCTTCTCCGGTTAAAGCTTTTGGAGCAATTTCGTTCTCTTGACATCCATTAAAAGCCTTTTTCAACCTGCGATACAGGTGATCACGTCTCAAAAATCTTCTATGCCCAAGGTAACAAGTCTTCCTCCCATTTTTCAGTTGAAAGAAACATGTGCCATCTTCACAAATAGGGCATGCTTTATGCCCCTTAACACTATACCCGGACAAGTTCCCATATGCTGGAAAGTCGTTGATGGTGCAAAACAACATGGCACGCAACTTGAAATCTTCACCTGAAAACCTATCAAAGACATCAATGCCTTCTGCCCACAATATTCTCAAGTCATCAATCAAGGGTTTTAGATAAACATCTATGTCATTTCCGGTTGTTTTGGACCGAAAATCATCATAGATAGCATAACGTACTTATAGCTTTATGCACAACCAAGGAGACAGGTTGTAAATTACTAAGAGAACAGGCCATGAACTATGGATGCTACTTAAGTTACCATATGGATTCATTCCATCTGTAGCAAGTCTAAGCCTAAGGTTTCTTGGCTCATTGCCGAACTCCGGAAACAATGAATCAACTCTCTTCCATTGCAAAGAATCGGCCGGATGGCGAAGCTTTCCATCACATTTCCTATCATCTGCATGCCATCTAAGGTTCTTTGCATCATTTATATTGGTGAACAGTCGCTTAAACCTTGGAATAATTGGAAGATACCATAACACCTTCGCAGGAGGACCTTTTTTGCTCACATCATCACAACTATCATCACTGTCCTTCTTTTTGTAGCGTGGTGTATTACACTCGGGACACTCTTCTTTGTCTTCATGCTCTTTCCAAGACAATATGCAATCCTTCTGCATGCGTGTATTTTCTTATACTCCACACCCATCGGACATAATATCTTCTTCGCTTCATAATTACTTTTCGCAATGTGTTCTCTATCGGAAGCATGTCATTCAACGCTTTAAGCAATTCAAGAAAGCTCTTGTCAGTCCACCCATTTATTGCCTTCAGATTGAACAATTTTCAAAGACAACGACAACCGTGAAATTTTTGCGATCAGGATCTGAGAGGTTCTTCCTTGTCGCTACATAGAGTTTCATACACATGTGCGCTGAAAGACTACGTCCAATATCACGAATCATGTCCTCTAGTCGATCGTCCATATCTACATCAACTTCCTCTCTTGTGGACACACTTGGCTTGTTTAACACTTCACCATGCCAGGTCCATGTCGTATATCTTTGCCAGATCCCAAAAATACGAAGATGATTCCGTATCTCCTCAACATTTAGTTTTGGTCCATTCAAACACTTAACACAAGGACAATAGAAAGTTGTTTGATTGGGAAAATTTGCTTGGGAAAATTGTAAGAACTCTTCGACCCCGCTCTTATACTCATCACCTAAACGATGTTTTTGCATCCAACTACGATCCATAACTGTGTTCTGAAATAATATACACACACTTTAAAATGCTTAGATATTTAACTAATATTGACATGTTTGTATATAGTGTGCTATTCACAAACTCATCCACATCAATTAATTGTTCATCATTCTGAAACTTAATTAACAAAACTCACCCCAAAACCAAACCCATCATCAATGTAACCCCACAACCCACCAAGCCAAACCCAAAAAAGCTTTTCAAAAGAAGATCGAACCAATCAAGCGGCAAAAGCAAAGCAGAGATTATAGGAAAAACCCACATACCTTATCGCCAGAAGAACAACCCCATGATGGAAAAATCGGTGAGAACAATTCAAGCGGTGATGAAGCAAAAAGCGGCGAAGTCGAGGATTCGATCACGAATCCGCTGGCGATGCGGATGTCGCGACCTCACGACGGAAGGCGAGTGACGCCTTCACGGTGGAGACCCACGGCGAAGGAAGAAGCGGCGGAGGAGAGACAGGCCAAGCAAGGTGCGGCGTCGGTGGAAGAGAGACCACGAAGCAAGAGGTTCTTTCTCCTCCCTTGATGCGATCTCGATTTAAACCGAGAAAGGTGAGAGGAAAACAGATCTGTTTTGGTGCGAGAGGAAAGGGACGGAGCAGAGGGAGACGAACGGCGAGAGGAGACTATGCGAGAGGAGAGGGACGACGCAGAGGGAGACGAGCAGCGAGGAGAGAGGACGGTCGACGAAAATGGCGGACTGATTCGCGAGGGAGAGAGAGGTGACGGCGCGAATGAAAAGAGGAGTGAGAGATTAATAGATATGGAGGAAATTAATTTTTAAGAAAGGATACGTCCGTGGTTTTTAGCTAAAAACCGGCGCCATATGTAGAGATACAACCGCGGTTTTAAGTTAAAACCGCGGTCGTATGTAACGTGAGACATATGGCGCCGGTTTTACCCTAAAATCGGCGCCATAGAACTCACAATTTTTTAACACTGGGTTACACATATGGCACCGGTTTTAGGGTAAAACCGACGCCATATGTCTCGTGTTACATACGACCGCGGTTTTACCCTAAAACCGCGGTCGTATCTCCCCTATGGCGGCGGTTTTAAGTTAAAATCGCGGTCGTATGTAACGCGAGACATATGGCGCCGGTTTTACACTATGTAACGCGAGACCTATGTTCGAGATCGAGGTGTTGCTTCCATCGACGTAGCAGATGCTGTCGAGGTGACGTCTTCGGCCTCGAAGCGAGTTCCTGACAAAAGCATTGAGGAACCTTCAAGCAAGAGATCTAAAATAACTCCTTTGCCTAAGCCGTCGGCCCCTTCTGTGATCTTGCCGAGGAAAAATCCTTCATTAACACTGAAGATTGGTGGCAACGGAGGTAAGGGCAAATAGACTGTTCCTTCCACTGGCGAGGTCCCCACAGTTTGGTCCAGGGGCGAAGTTATGACCTCGGATCAAATTAGGGCGATGATTCCTCCACTGGCGAGGTTATGACCTGGGTTACACATATGGCGCCGGTTTTACCATATGGCGCCGGTTTTATGGTAAAACCGGCGCCATATGTCTCGCGTTACATACGACCGCGGTTTCAACGTAAAACCGGCGCCATAGGTGTTGTCCTGACTACATCCCGAGGCTATAACTTCGTTATGGCATTCCGATGCACCTATTCGGTTGCCAAAGTCACCGACGACATCGCCACTTCGACAACAACTTCGGTTCAGAAACCTCTAACCCGGATATGACCTCGTGAGCCCCGAATGGCTCACGAGGTTACTCCGTCCTTTGGCTGCCGATTTCGTTTGTGTTCCATAGCAGGCGTCCTCAGTTCGTCGACTGGCAAACCATCCTAGCTCGGACGAAGAACCTTACCTCCTCTTGGAGGGTTACTCCGTCCTTTGGCTGCCGATTTCATTTGTGTTCCATAGCAGGCATCCTCAGTTCGTCGACTGGCAAACCATCCTAGCTCGGATGAAGAACCTTACCTCCTCTCGGAGGGTTACTCCGTCCTTCTCCGTCCTTTGGCTGCCGATTTCGTTTGTGTTCCATAGCAGGCGTCCTCAGTTCGTCGACTGGCAAACCATCCTAGCTCGGATGAAGAACCTTACCTCCTCTCGGAGGGTTACTCCGTCCTTTGGCTGCCGATTTCGTTTGTGTTCCATAGCAGGCGTCCTCAGTTCGTCGACTGGCAAACCATCCTAGCTCGGATGAAGAACCTTACCTCCTCTCGGAGGGTTACTCCGTCCTTTGGCTGCCGATTTCGTTTGTGTTCCATAGCAGGCGTCCTCAGTTCGTCGACTGGCAATCTCACCCCACCCCTTGACCTTGCATATGACGCCGGTTGTGAAACATATGGTGCCGGTTTTATCCTAAAACCGGCGCCATAGGTCTAACAATTTTTTTACACTGGGTTAAACATATGGCGCCGGTTTTAGGGTAAAACCGGCGCCATATGTCTCGCTTTACATACGACCGCGGTTTTAATGTAAAACAGGCGCCATAGGTGTTGGAGAGATGACCGCGGTTTTACCCTAAAACCGGCGCCATAGGTATCGCTTTACATACGACCGCGGTTTTACCCTAAAACCGGCGCCATAGATCTCACAATTTCATCATTTAATTTAAAAAATGCCACCGCGTTATATGTTACGCCGGTTATCCGCAAAACCGGCGTTATAAATATGTATTTTAGGTGTATTTCGCACTAGTGAGCATTGCGGGTTAGAACCCGCACTCCTAATGTCCTGCAGCACTTTACCACTCGGCTGCCTTTTATGGGACTAGGGGTGGGCATGGGTCGGGTTGGGTGGGTTTTGGTGTATTTAAAGACCTAACCCGATAAAATAAATATGGGTTGGGTTGGATCGGTTTCGTCAAAATTTTTCATGTAACCTAAACCAACCCAACTTGACCTCATATGGGTCGGTTTCAGTCGGGTAACCGGATTTGATATTAAATTATTCTGTTTTTATCAAAAACAGAAAATGGAAAAAAAATAGGGAACAAAAACACTATCAATGCATTAATTTGAACTTCCAAATACAAAAGGAAGCATACAGCCTCAATTTGGAGTATAATTTCCATTAAAATTAAGCAAACAAGTGAAATAAAAACAGAACACAATTCTTTAAAGAAATTAGCAAGTGAAATAAAAACAAAACATAATGTCTTCAAACTATTCCTAAACAATTTCTTCAACCACTAACTATGTCTTCAAACTATTTCTGCATGTCTTCAAACTATTTATGTAACGTATCATATTCCTTTATTATGTGGGTTGGGTTGAGTGGGTTCGCAATCTTTGGACCCGACATCTAACCCATAGGCTATGGGTCTACTTATTTTGAAACCAACCCAACCCATGACCTGAACCAACCCAGTATTTGTGGGTTGGGTTGGATTGGGTACACCAGGTTTGTGGGTCAACCCGTACCCGTGCCCAGTTCGGTAACGTAGAGGCAATGCGAAACAGGGATTACTAATGGATTGAACGTCTCAAATCTGTGGTCACTGACCGGTTGCGATCAGCTAGTGGTGTTGGGCTGTGGAGGTGGTTTTCTCAGAGGAATGGGCCTTGGCCCAGTTCGAAACAATTTCCCCAAGTCGATGTCCGAGTGTCGAAGGAGTTCGACTTAAGTGATGTTTGTATAGGCCATGACTTCGGATTAAACGATAGTCCAATGGACTTAAGAATACAGGTGCATCCTACTGAATTGTGTCTTTTGACATGTCATCAAAGCGTAGCTTCGGACGTGCCATTGAAGTGTATTCAGGATGTATGATGAAGTATGACTTCGAATATATAGTGGAAGTATGGCTTCGGAGAGGTCGCTGTAGTACACGACATGCGTCGCTGTCTGGGGACGATTTCTAGGGTCTTCTATGTCAGAAACCCTAATTGACATGTCACTTCAATCGTTTCAAATCGAAAGGCACCTCATTTTACAAGCGGGCAGTGTGTCAGCCCTTCAACTGAGGCGACACTTGGATTAACGTGCCATTTAATGCAGGTAATCATTATTTTGGCTCTATAAGTAAGAGGAGGAGGCCTTCATTTAGCATTTTTGCTATTCTTTTCCTTCGTGTGTTCTTGGCTCTGCAGAAAGCTTTGGATTTCTTCTCCTTCACAGTTAGCACGCCTGCGTTTGTAGTCCTTCAATCTCAACACTCAAGGTATGTTCTTCCCTTCATCATCTCATTTATTTCCTGTTTGTTCTTCTGGGTATTCCCTTCTCTCACGATGACCCCTCGTTTTACCTGGGTTTTCATGCTACACTGCCTTGTTATTGTTTTTATTTGAATTTTTCGGTGATGATCATGAGTTTTCCGGTGATAACCATGAGTTTTCCGACGAGATTTATGAGTTTTTCGATGAGTTTTACGAACTTTTCGATGAGAGATGTGAGTTTTCCGATGAGGTATGAGATTTCCGATAAGATCCATGTTAGGGTGTCCGTTTTAGTGAAGACTATCTAGGTTTTTGTTGGTTTAAGGAGTTCGGTGTTTAAACGATCCTTTTTTTGGACAGGTTGGAGATGGGCAAGACCAAAGAGCTCCAAAGTAAAAGGGGATGTTACGTTCCTCCCAACGCCAACAACTAATCATGGGTGGCCGAGGACACTCTATTCGTACAATTGGTTTACAGCAATGAATCGACCCTCGCTGGGTTCTTACCGCATCTGGATGTTGGTAAGGGCAAAGGGGTACTAGATGATTAGGAAGTGATCTTGCCCGGCCCCAATGATTGGAATTGTTCTCGGCTAATAGAGAAGATCTCTTCCTGCCGATGCATAAAATATACTTCACTAAACTGGGTGTTTGGCTCCCTTTTTCGGAGTTTGAGATCGGTGTGTTCAACCACTTGATAGTGGCTCCATCTCAGCTCCACTCGAATTCATAGGTGTTCATCAGAAATTTCGAGCTCGTGTGCTTGCACCTCAATATTCCGACCTTGGTGAGGGTATTCTTTCACTTGTTCAGCCCTCTACGCTCGTCGGACAATAGTAGCACTCCACAGGGCTGGTTATCACTGAAGCCGAAGTTCAGGCTTATCGAGGCATACAATGATTCCGTTCAAGGCTCCAAACGGGAGTATTTCTACTTGAGACCTCGGAACGAAGAGGCAAAGATGTGTTTTATTAGGAACCAAGGAGGACGTACTGAGGAACTCTTTCAGCCTTACTAGAGTTAAGACCACTTCCTGGTTGAACGCAAGGAACCCGGATTTTCTGAAAAAGTCTTAAGCGTTCAGGATATGGAGTGTGTAACCCGATTAAAGGAATATGTCGGTAGATTTCAAGCCAAAGTGAGGGAGACTCCAATAGGTGTAAAAATTATCACCCAATTCGTGAGCAGTCAGATGTTATTTAGTTGTTCTTCGGTAGACGAAGCTAAAGAGTGTTTAGGTATATACATATATATACATATATGCGTAGGCATAAATTTTGTTTACCTTATGCATGATTTCTGATCTTTCTGTTTCTTGTATATTTAAGGTGCAATGGCGGACATCGCAGCTCTGAGTGCATTCCTGAACAAGAAAAACAAAGCTATTTCGGAAGGCACTTCGTCGGTGGGACCCTTAGGCAGTTCCTCAGCGATTTCGCCCTCATAAGGCGCGGTTGTCTCTTTGTCACCGGCTTCTCACCGTGCTCATACATCGACCTCAGATCATACAAAAGCTCCGAAAGTCGAAGAGATTCAGGCTCCTGCTTCCCAAGGTGAGGATAGGATGGATGTCGACATTGAGCGGGTTATCCCTCCCTTGAAGTAGCAAAGGAGAGAGACTAGCAAGAAACAACTTAACCATTTGGAGAAGGCTACTGGGAGAGGCGACTTTTCTGGGAGTGATGGTCCTGCAGTGTGGACTCATTCTCGTGCTCTATCTCAAGAGGAATTGTGCCATTACACTCAGCTGAGGACAAGGTCTACTTATCGAACTTATCCAGTTTGGCTCGTCAAGATTCGGTTCTGGAGTGCTCCAACTAGATGGTTCAAAGTCTGAACCTCCTGGTGCATACCACTGAGCGCAATGCCATATTGGAGAGGGAGAACTCAGAGTTTAAGAAATCGGCAGACAAGGTCAAGGCTCGTGTCGAGGAGCTACAAATAAGGGAGGCCAAAATGACTGACCTCGAAAACAATCTCCAAGACCAGATGGACAAGTTGAATAACACGAGGAACGAGGTCGCCGAGTTGAAGCAGATGGTCCTTGACCTCAAGAAAGAGCGCGACCAACTTCTATTCAACAAGAAAACTCTCGAAATTGAGAAGGGCGACGAAAAAGAGAAGTTTCAGAAGGACCTACAAGAGGCTATTACTTCGGCCAATGCGGAGAAGGATAAATGGGCAAAGATAGCTGGGGGGTTCGGGGATCAGCAGTTTGAGAACACTGTTGACCAAATTTGCCTGCTCTATCGGGCCATTGATGTGGACATTTCTCAGCTGTTCACTAGGGGTGTTGTCGACGAAACTCTAACTATCGACCCTAAAACCATGGAAGTCATTTACGATGTGACACCTACATCGGAGAGAGGCGTGGCGCATGCGTCGGAGATAATGGAGAAGGGCGCTGAGGAGCTGGAATGAAGACCTGGGATGCTAAGGTTTGTTGTAACTTGTCCAAATTTTTGAACAATTTGTAATTTTGGACCTCTTCGGAGGGTTGCTTGTAAACAACTTTTTTGTGTTGCCTTAACATTTCTTTATCAATCTATTTCGCACTACGCTTTCCAGTTTCGTTCCAATTTAGCTTCTTTGGAGTTGGTTTTGATTTATTTTCTTCGGAGTTGGTTCCAATTTATTTTCTTCGGAGTTGGTTCCGATTTGTTTTCTTCGGAGTTGGTTCCGATTTGGTTTCTCGGAGGGTCCAACCCGGCCAAGGGGTGGTCCTCCTCCGCCCCGATCTTAGGGAGTATTTTTCCTTTGACAGGTGAACGCTATGTCGACATGACCTATCCTGACTACCTTAGGGTGTTCCTTGGACACCGCTTTCGAGGTTCTTCAGGAGTGTCATTTACGTCCTGACTACCTTCGATGCGTGTACCAGGAATTGAAAACTTCAGCGTCGTTTGCCAAAACAAAGGTACCGATGTGCTAATCGGCCCTCGCTTCTCTTTCCCTAACACAAGAAAAATCATTAGAAGTGTGATTTGTATTGCATATTGATATTATATTGACGTCAAATTACAATTTTGAAGAAAAACTGCAAATAACTTAAAAGAACTTGACATAGGGTTGTTCAAGCATAATGGCGATATAGGTAAACAAAGTATGGAGGAGTACTATCAGTGGTTGATCCTGGTCGTAATGATCGGATTCAACTGTAGTACTTCCGAAGCTTTTTTTATTCTAAGTTCAGGCGATAGCCCTTCCTTGGAGATCTTCCAGACAGTAGGCTCCCGTCCCGGTCTTCATCGTGATCCGGTAAGGCCCTTCCCAATTCGGTGGTTGCTTCCCCTGCACAGTGTTCTTCAAGCTGACATCTGCTCTTCGAAGGACGAGGTCTCCGACAACGAAGTCTTGTGGAACTGCACGCTGGTTATACCTTGCAGCTATGCATTGCTTAACGGCGGCTTCATTCAGGGCTGCGATCTCGCAATTTTCCGCTAAAAGGTCCAGCTCTTCTCGGAGATATTGGTAATTCAACCTCGGTTCTGGTGGGTGTAGGGTTCTCCAGCTCAACTCACCGACTTCGACCGGAATTACCGTTTCCGACCTGTAAGTTAGGCGAAAAGGTGTTTCTCCTGTTGACAAATATGAAGTTATCCTATAAGCCCACAGAACCTGAGGCAGTTCGTCGACCCATCTGCCTTTCGCTTAGTCAAGGCATCGTCGAAGACCGCGAAAGATTACACGATTCGCTGCTTCTGCTTGCCTGTTTGTCTGAGGGTGTTCGACCTAGGTGAAGTGATGCTTCACGTTGAGGTCGGCAAGTGTCTTCTGAAATTGTTGGTCGGTGAACTACGTGCCGTTGTCGGTCACCACGACCTCGGGAATCCCAAACCTGGTTAGGATTTGGGAATTGAAAAATTTGATCGAGTTTTTTCCAGTTATTTTTGCAAGAGGTTGGGCTTCTACCCACTTTATGAAGTAATCTACTGCTACTGCTAAAAACTTGATTTGCCCATGAGCTAAAGGAAATGGGCCTAGAATGTCGATTCCCCACCAGGCGAACGACCATGGAGATGATAGGGTAATCACGGCAGGAGCTGCGACGTAGACATCAGCATGCCTCTGGCACTTGTCATATTTTTTTACATACTCCTTGGCGTCGAGTTCCATAGTCAGCCAATAGTAACCTGCTCTCAATGTTTTCTTTACCAAGGCTCTTCTGCCTAAGTGCTACCCACATTTACCTTCGTGGATTTTGGCTAGCACATATTGTGCTTCCGAAGTATCGAGACACTTCAGCAGGGGTATGGAGAAACCCCTTCGATATAACTTCCCTTCTATAATGTAAAATGAACATTCCCTTCTTCGGAGCTTGGATGCCTCTTTTGGTTCTGCCGATACTTCCCCCAAATAAAGGAGCTTCGAAATCGGCGTCATCCAAGAGTCTCCGAAGTCTATGTTCGAAATTGAGAGGCTACGCACATAAGTCGCGGTGGCGACCTTCGGTGCTTCGGTTGAGAGGGAGTTTTCGGCCATAGAGTCCTGGACATTTGGAGTGGTCAACGTCTCTTGGATTACCGACTGGTGCGAGGTTAGCATCTTTGTACTTGTGATCTTAGAAAGAATGTCTTCTCGTACGTTTTGCTCTCTTGGCACATGTATTATCTCAGCTTGCACAAACCGGCTCATTAACGTTTTGACCTGGGTGAGGTATTTCTTTAGCAACAGATCCTTAGCTTGGTAATTGCCATTGACTTATGAGACGACGAGCTGCGAGTCAGAGTGAACGACAATACGTGCCGCACCAAGTTCGTTGGTAAAGGTGAGTCTGTCAATGCATGCCTCGTATTCGGCCTGGTTGCTTGAGGTTGGGAATGCAAACACCAACGAGTATTCAACGACCAAGCCGTCCTCATTCTCAAGGATTAAACCGGCTCTGCTTCCCTTTGGGTTAGAAGACCCATCAACAAAAACTACCCATCTGCCTGCTAGCGATGAAGACCTCCGAGTGAGCTCTGCCACGAAATCTGTGAGCGACTGTGCCTTAACTGACTTTCTCGATTTGTAGCCGATGTCGAACTCGAAAAGTTTGATGGACCACTTGATCATGCAAACTGCGAGATCGAGTCGGCACAGTATTTGTTTTATCGGCTGGTCGGTTCTAACCACGATGCGGTGAGAAAGGAAGTATTAGCAAAGTCTTTGTGCTGATACAATGAGAGCTAGAGCCACCTTCTCGACTCGTTGGTACCATAGTTCGGGTCCCTAGAGGGCCTTGCTGATAAAATATACTGGTTTTTTTCCGTTGACATTTTCCCTTACTAGGGTGGCGCTCAAAGCCTCTTCAGTCACGGACAAATAAAGATACAGTGTCTCCCCTTTCTGGGGCCTATTCAAGACTGGTGGAATGGAGAGGATCTCTTTCAACTGGGTAAAGGCTTCTTAGCACTCCGGGGTCCAATTGAAAGGGACTTCCTTCTTAAGCAGTTTGAAGAAAGGGGATGCTCGTTGTGCCGAGGTTGATATAAACCTGGTTAACACTGCCATCATCCCGGTCAATCGTTGCATGTCTTTTTTTGAGATCGGTTCCTTCATTTCAGTGATTGCTCGGCATTTATCCGGATTGGCTTTAATTCCTCTTTCAGTCAAATAAAACCCAAGGAACTTCCTTGCCCTCACGCCGAAGATGCATTTGTCTGGGTTCAAGCACATGTTGTGTTTGCGAAGCTCAGAGAAAACTTCGGTGATGTGGGTGACGTGGTCTCCGTCCTGGATGGTTTTGACGATCATATCATCCATGTAGACCTCGAGTAATCTCCCGATTTGTTTCTGGAAAACCCTGTTCATCATTCTTTGGTATGTGGCGCCTGCATTCTTCAGGCCGAAAGGCATGACTTTGTAACAGTAGTTCGCACCTTCGTTTATAAAGGTCGTCTTCCCTTGATCAGCTTCATACATCGGTATCTGGTTGTAGCCCAAATAAGCATCCATGAAGGATAGGAACCAGACACCAAAAGAATTGTCGACGAGCGTATCGATATTGGGTAGCGGTTAAGCGTCTTTCGGGGATGCTTTGTTGAGGTCGGTATAGTCCACACACATCCTCCACTTCCCGTTCGAATTTTTCACGAGTATCACATTTGATAACCAGGTTGTATACTTTGCTTCCTTTACAAAATTATCCTTGATCAAGTCTGACACAGTTTTCTCGGCAGCTTGAGCCTTCTCTGGTGGCTGTCGGCGTCGCCTCTGTGCGAACCATCGGGTCGATGGGCTCAGTGCCAGCTTGTGGCATACTAAATCAGCTGATATCCTAGGCATCTTGTCGACAGTCCAAGTGAAGAGATCGACATTATCCTGGAGGAACTTGATCAAACTTGCTCTCATCATTTCAGGGAGATCGTCCCCTACTTTCGTCATTCGCGAAGGATCCTTCCCTATCTGGACGTCGGAGGATCCTCTATCGGGAACTGGTATTTCAATTTTCTTTGCGAGTTCTTTAGCCAACGGGTCACCGATATCCTTGGTCTTGACCTTAATGTCCTTAGCCCTAAAATGGGGGTCGACGTCCGTTAGCATCACGCCGTGTCGAGGTGACAACTGTCTCTCGGTTGTCGAGATCTTCCCAACTCGATCAACCTGAGTCCTCTTTAGACTTATCTTGAAACATCTCCTTGCTGCTTCTAGGTGCCCGTTCAGGGTGATAATCTCACCGCTAGGAATGTGGAATCTCATCTTCAAATGGATTATCGAAGTCACTGCCCCGAGAGCAGCCAAGGCAGTTCTGCCGAGGATACAGTTATAGTCGTAGTCGCATGGGAGGACTAAAAACTGTATGTTGACAGTTTTTGACTTCGGATAAATGCCAAAGGTTACCATTAATTCGACATTACCCATCGGTATTGTCTTGGCTCCATTGAAACCTTGTAAGTCCATTCCTTCATAGGGTATGTGGAGGAGGAGGTCCTTCAAAAGTTTAAACGTGTCAAATAGTCCCTTGTACATAAAGTCGATGAGGCTCCTCCTAACGTCGACGTTTGCCATCATCGCACGAATTAAGAGGGGAATGTCTTTGTTGGGCTCCCCTCCTATCAAGTCTTTGTCATAGAAAGCAAGTGTGGTCCTACTTGACTTCGAACAATTGATAGGAGGGTAACTGGAATTAACTGCGACTACTGCGATGTCTTTGAATTTTCTCTTTTCGGTCCTGATGGATGGGCCTCCTGGCTTGTTAAGCCCTCCAGTTATGACCATGGCAATCGCGGTATTTTGGGGTTGGTCCTCTTCGTCTTCAACCCTACGCCGGGCGTCCCGACTTATGGAAGCATCGTGAGCTCGGACAGTGGGAGACTTCGACTTCTTCCTCCCAGGTTTCTCGCGGCGTATTTTTGTAGTTTCCCGCATCTTATCAGTTGCTCGACGACGTCCTTTAACTGGAAACAATCTTCGGTATTGTGACCGTTGTTATGGTGCCATCGGCAGTATTTTATTTTCTCGGTATCCGAGCTTTGCTTTATCTAGTTCGGAAGTTTGCTCCCGACATCTTTGCACTCTATGTGTAAACATTCTTCGAGGATTCGGGGTCGCGAAATGTTTAGTGGCATGTACTTGGTGTACTTGATTACCGAACTCTTGGATTCTTTATCCTTTTTGGGTTTAGACTCTTTGGGATTTGATCCTTTCCCTTGTGTCGGTTCCCCATGATCGGTCAACTTCCATTGTTCTTCATAATCGATGAAATTTTCAGCTCGACACAAGAGGTCGTTGTAATCTCGAGGTCGGTTAATCCCAATGTGGACGTGGAATAAACTCTTCTTGATTAACCCCTACTGGAGTAGGTATATCTTCATGTCTTCTAGCATGACCTCTTTGGTGAAACTCTCGATGTATTTCCTTAGGGACTCGTTCTCTCCCTATTGAATAGCAACGAGGGTTGCTTCCGACCTAGGCTGAGGCTGAGAAGTAGTGAAGTGGTAGGAGAATCTTCAGCTCAGTTCGCCCCATGACCTAATGAAGTTCTGTTTCAGCCCCTGAAACCAAGCTAAGGCTATTTTCGACAAAGTCAAAGGGAACAATTTGCATTTTACCGGCCCCTTAGCGTTCCAATACTCATGATGGTATCGAAGTGGTCGATATGTTCGTTTGGGTCTCCAGTTCCATCGTACAGCTCAAAAGTCGGAGGTTTTTTGAGCGAGTGGGGAATTGGGAATAGTGTGATTTCTTCGATGAACGGTCAGGCTTGGAGGAGATCATCGTCGTCGTCGTATCTCCTCATGTAATGAGGCGAAGTACTTCCGTTGGAAGCCGATGATGTGTATGGGGATCGACGCGAGGGCGACCTCCCCTGGGAATACGGCGAGGCGTTACGGCTCTCGATAGGTGATTGGTCTGTGGTTTTTCCAAGGCGTGACGATCGGTGGTGCTTCTCCCACCTACTAGGAGATTGTTCACCTGATCGTCTTTGACGCGGCGACACAACAGTACGGTGCTCTCGATTGGTGGATCGGTGGAACTCTCTAGATCTGTGATTCTCGCGGTGTCTTTCGGTTCTGGACTCTCCAGATCTAGACGATGAACGGGTTCTGCGACGGGATCCGAGCTGCGTGGCGATGTGAATAGGGTTTTCGGAACATTCGTTCTCCATTTTGGCGATCTTGCGGTTTTGATCCTCGATCATCTGAGTTTGCCTCTGGATGATCGAGAGTACGTTCTCCAACATATGATGGATGAGAATCGCCCGGTGGGTGAAGCACTGTTGTCGGTGGAGGGGCTCTGCTGTGTGGAAGTGGTGACATCGGGACTTCCTCGACGATCATGGGTAGCATCATTGGCTCCGGCATGACGGAAACCAACTGGCCGTCCACCGGTGGTGACGGGGGCGAGATCCAGGGTTATTTCTTGTAGATCGGCGAACTGGTTGTGACGGACCGACCATTGTGTAATCGGAGAGATCTGTTCAATATGGAATAGTGCTCCGACTGTGGTCGCCAATGTTCCAAAGTGGAAACGTAGAGGTGGTCGGAATCGTTGAAGTCGCCACGTGCAGTGGTGATGACGACGGAGAACAATGGTGGGGTACCTGCAAAAGGTTCTTCGATGCTCATGCCAACATCTAATTAATGAGGTCAATATGATGTAATGAATACGTACCTTATTTCATCGTGGGCCCTCCTTATATATGACTCCTTTTAGGGTTTGGAGTAAATGGACGGTGATTAGACGATCATGTCGCGTAGGATCTGCTGTAATCCATTGATCAGATCGACGGTCCCAGTTCGGTAGCATAGAAGCAACGCGAAACAGGGACAGCTGATGGATTGAACGTCTCAGATCGGTGGTCACTGACCGGTTGTGATCAGCTAGTGTTCTTGGGCCGTGGAGGTGGTTTTTCGGAGGAATGGGCCTTGGCCCAGTCTGGAACAGAAACCAATAAAACCATCTAGATAGATCAAAAACCACTTATAAGATTATTTCCTTTTCTCCTGGGTTTCTTCTATTTAATCTATGTTGATCAAAAGGCTTCTTCTTCTTCTTCTTCTTTTATGTGGTTTTTCTCTTTCTACGACTGATTAAAGACGAAAAAAATAAGGGGCAGTAGGTTCTTCTCTGTACCTACATAAATTGAATTGAATTTTATGCAGAACCCACAACATATGAGAATGCAACAACATTAATGGGAGAAGTTATGATGAGGCAAAGAGAGAAATTACCAGTGACTTGTTTCACATTTGGAAGAAGCGATTTCAGACCCAGAAGTAAAAAGCTAGTGAGAGCTGTTTCAAGTGAGACAGTGGCAGACCTTCTTAGGAGCGGGAAGGCGCCACTACACCCCTCAATTTTTAATTTTTTTTTTATATACTCCAAGGAAAACACAGGTAACAACGAGGGAAACAAAGATTCTAATGAGCAAAAGAAGAACGAAGACACAGAGGCAGAAAACGAGAGGTTGAAGAATGAGTTGCAGGAACTGAAGCTTCGAATGGAAGAAGGAGGAGAGAAAGCAAGAGGAAGAATGAGTTGCAGAGAACGAAAGGTTGGAGGATGACACGTTATGTTGAACAATAAAAGCGAGAGTCAAAACCAAGATTGTGCCTTTGTCAATCTGTCGTGCCATTATCAGCTAGTGTTTATAGGGAAATGGGTTATACAAATAAAGACAGAGGCAATAGTTGGACTAGTTTTTTTATTTTATTTTTTGACGTGGCTAGTTGGACTAGTTTAGGTAGATTACTTATATTGAATCACATGATTTTATATTATTTCAAATAATGACATTAAAAATAGAGTTTAATAAATTTTGTATAAATACTTAATCATATTTTATCAATTATTAAACTATTTAAAATATATTTTAAACCATTTTTTTAATTTTTTCCTACACAAGTTAACGTCAAATCCTGTGCGCCCCGAGTTCCTAACTCGCCGCCGAGACCATTCTCATCGCTGATGTGTTTGGTTACAATTGTTTTGACTGAGAATGTAAAAACACGATTTCCAATGCGTGAAAACGATGGAATATAAAAGCTCCTCTTTTGCTAATTTTTCCCACCGGTACTCTCTACCGAGATTTTTAGACCACGAAAATCTTAAACAAACAGTGCTTATGCAATGATTTTTTTTTTTGGCACCCCCAAGATTTTTGTTCAAGGCTCGCTACTGAAGTGAAAGTCGATTTTAGTCTCCAAACACTTTGTGAACAGAGAACCAAACATCTTCTTTTTATGGTCAAATCCCATTTGCAAAGCTCAAATGCACGTTAGGCTTAGTTCAATGTGGAACCAAACATATGCTAAGGATACTTTCGAAAAACTGATTTTACAGTTATCAATTTATAGTTGAAAAGCAGACAAAAAAGAGCATATTGATAGAGGAAGAAAACTGAGAGAAAGTTCTCATTTCATTTCTGTGAAATTGTTACAAATGAATCTGTTGAATACAATCACATGAGAAGCTGACTTATATAGGTGATTAACAATCCTAACCACCTGCCAGGTTGGCACTTACACTAAACAGAATGCTAACAACACATCTAACAGTTTAACTAACTATGCCAGCTAGCATTCCAGGTGGCAGTCAAAGGCACAACACTATTCTTATACAATTACACTAATACTCCCCCCACAAGATCAAGGGGGTTGAGTAGCAACAATCTTGAGCTTGGTCCTCAAGTCTTGAAATTGTGTTGTAGGCAATGGCTTTGTGAGAGCATCAGCTAGTTGCAAATATGCTGGGACATGCTGAATGTTAAGAGCCTTAGAAACCACTTTCTCTCGAACAAAATGTATATCCAACCCTATATGCTTTGTGCGGGCATGAAGAATTGGATTATGAGCTAGCAACACTGCACTTAAATTGTTACAGAGTAAGGTAGGAGATAAAAAGGGAACATGCAGTTCAGACAATGAGGATTCCAGCCACATTAATTCTGCAGTTGAATGTGCCATAGACCTGTATTCAGCTTCTGCACTTGAACGGGCTACTAGGGGCTTCTTTTTGGAGCTCCATGAAACCAGATTTGGTCCAAAGAAGAGGCAGGAACCAGAGGTTGACCTGCAGTCATCAGGGTCACTTGCCAATCATTATCACTATAAGCTCTCAAGGAGAATTTTGTGTCAGGACTGGCTGGCTGAAGCAGTAAGCCGTGATACTGAGGTATCTAAGTATCCTTTTTACAGCTTTTAAGTGACTCTCAAGAGGAGAAGACAGATATTGGCAGACCTTATTTACACAAAAGGTGATATCAGGCCTTGTGAGTGTAACATATTGCAGAGCCCCCACAAGAGACTTGTACTGATGCAGATCTGCAACTAAGTCAGTACCATGTTTACTCAATTTGCAATGACTAAACATGGGTGTAGAAACTCCATTAGCATCCACCATTTTTGCTCTGGCTAAGAGGTCTCTTATGTACTTGGATTGTGTTAGAAGCATGGACCCATTTTTCAGATATTTAACCTCGATTCCAAGAAAAAAGTCAGGTCTGCCCAGCCTTTTTAAAGCAAATTTATTATGTAATTTGCTTATGAGGTCATGTATGAGCTTAGAGGAAGAGCCAGTTATTAAGATATTATCCATATACACAAGGGCATAAAGTGTGACTCCATGGGACTTGTAAATGAACAAGGAGTGATCACACTTACTTGGTGAAAAACTAAACTGCAGCAAGGCTTGAGTCAGCCTTTCAAACCAGGCCCGTGGAGCCTGTTTCAGGCCATATAAGGCACAGTTCAGCTTGCAAACAAGACCTTTATCTGATGCTTCAAACCCTGAAGGTTGCTGCATGTAAACCTCTTCTTGTAACAACCCATTTAGAAAAGCGTTGTTGATATCTATTTGTTGAATCTCCCATTTGTAAGTCAATGCAAGAGATAGAATGACCCGAATAGTTGTAGGCTTTACCACTGGTGAGAAAGTCTCACTAAAATCTGAACCAGCTTGTTGATGGAAGCCTTTTGCCACCAAGCGCGCCTTATACTTGTTGATGCTGCCATCTGGGTTCTCTTTTATTCGAAAAACCCACTTACATCTTATAGCTTTTCTGTGGGAAGGCAGTGAGGAGAGTGTCCATGTGTTATTAGCCAGTAGAGCATTATATTCTTGTTTTATAGCTTCTAACCATTGAGATAGAGCTAAAGCTTGCTTGACCGTGGTTGGTTCAAGATGAGCAACAAAAACTTTTGGTTTTCAGTTTCCTGTTTTAGCTCTTGTAAGCATTGAGTGATTGTTAACCAATAAAGGTAAGGGTGTTCGCGGATTGGATTGGATCGGTTTTAAGGGGAAAAACCATCCGATCCAATCATTTCGGTTTTTACTTTAATCATCCAATTAGTTTGGTTTTAAAATCAAATCCGATCTGATCCGATCCGATCCGATTTACTTCGGTTTGGATTGGATTGGATTTCGGTTTCTCATTTATAATCTAATCACATGGTTTATATTTTCTCAAATGGTGAAATTACGAAAATAACGATAACTTATATTTCATAACATTAAACTAATAGTATTACAGTAGCCAACAGTTGGACAGTAATGACCCAACTTTTTTTGCGTCTTATAAACGAAACTATGAAATAATCAAAAGGAATCATTGACCCCAGGAATGCTTGTGGTACGATCATATCACGCATTATTGTATTAATGTGAAAGAGAATTATAAAATGGAAAAGAGATGAGTAGATCCACAAATTAAGAAAAATATGTTTAAAATTATAAAAATAAGAATAAATAATTTATTTGCAAGCTTAAAAATGTATCCAAAAAAATGTATATTAAAAAATAAAATATCTATATTATATAAAAATATACATGATTAATTTAAAAAATTAACTTTTAAAATGTGTGAGAAAATATATTAAAAGTAAGATAATTATAAGTAAAATATTATGTTATGTAATAATACTTTGGATCGGTTTGGATTGGACTGGTTCCATTAGAAGGATCTGAAAACCGATCCAATCCAATCCAAAATTTCGGTTTTTTGCAGTTTTCGGTTTTTTCGGTTTGCGGTTAATTCGGTTTGCGGTTTTTCGGTTCGGTGATTGCGGTTTTAATTGGATTGGATCAGTTTGTGAACACCCTTAAATAAAGGTGCATCAGATCTGGTATTTTTAGTGGATGCAGAATGTGACTCTGCAGAACTTTGATGAGAATGATTAGAGGCTGATTCTGCAGAAATTGGAGTGGAAGCAGAGTTATTTGACTCTGCAGAGTTATTGGGAGTAGCTGCAGACTTAGCAGGAGTAGAATCAGTGTTAGCAGTGTCAATATTTGGCTCAGAGACAGAGCTGGATGTGGACACATCAGGACTTGTGACAGGAACTAAAACAGGAGGGTTAGACCCGAAAACAACCAATTTTGATGACTGAGTAGATGCTGCAGAATTGGGAACAATTTGAAATAAACATGGATAGGGAAACCTATACTCATTGAAAACCACATCTTTAGATATATACACTCGGCCATCACTGCTAAGACACTTACACTAAACAGAATGCTAACAACACAGTTAACAGTTTAACTAACTATGCCAGCTGACATTCCAGCTGGCAGTCAAAGGCACAACACTATTCTTATACAATTACACTAATACATATCAGTCCCAACTAGGCAATAAGTCTTTGGGAACTCGATCATTAGCAGGGCCCAAGTCTAAAAATAATTTTGTAAAAAAAAAAAGACTAAAAATAATGGAGACTTTATTGTACCGAATTCCTTCTTATGTAAAAAAATAGAAGCTCTTTTTTCAGTTTGTGTGTGCTAATAGTTAGTATCTTTTATATTGTAAAAATATTATGATAATAAAAAAAGACGTACCCAACGGACATATGCATCATTTCCTTTATTCGTTTTAATAAATAGAAAACAAACATATCAAGCACAAGAAAAACGAAATTAAAGTATTTAACTGTAAGTATGATATGTTACGCATCCGAGAAGTTGACTTATAGTTTCTCACAAACTCAAGCAACGCAAAAAACGTTGGTCTCTATGCTATTGTTTTGGATAGCTTTAATAAATCTTCCAGGGTTCCACGGGCCAGGCTATACAAGGGGCTCTGGCCCTGCTCCCTCTCTTACTCGTCTGTCATGAGTGTATGTAGCCACATGCATAACCATGCATCTCTCTTTCTCATAAATTTCATGTTACTAGGCACTATAGGATCAACTTAGATCAAACCCTCAGAGATTGAGGCTTATTTCATGCACTAATTTTAAAATAACTAGTGTATTAACCCATGTGATATACGTGTGAGATTTGAGGGCTATCGAGTCGCATAAAAAATTAAGTAGTAAAAAATATTTAAAAAAAGTAGAAAAAAGAGCATATGTGAGTTTCTAATATAATAACAAGTAGTCTATTAAAAAAAAAATATGATTTTAAGGTAAATTTATAGTAGGAATTAATGATAAAAATTAAATAGCTGGATTTGTGTCGACAAACAAACTTTTATTGTTAAATCTTAGACAAAATATGGAAAATATTTAAAAGAGATGAAAAAAAAAAGTAGAAGCTTATAACCAAATTTGTGTTGTTGTATTTAACCCTACATAAAAATTGAACAAAAACAAAAACAAAAATGAAAGAAAAGGGGCAGCAATTGACTATTTTAAAAGAAAAAATAAAAAAGAAAAAATAATAATAATGACATAGGTATTCATTTTTGTTTCATGAGTATGTTAATATTTTTTTTTCTGAATAAATATGTTAGTATTTATAGATTAAGTGATATTTTTATTATGACGTTTTAGTTAGTTTCAATTTGATCTTATTTAAACTCGAATTTGAATTCAAATTTATTGTGAATTATATTATGAATTATATAATTGATAGTGAATGTCAAATTAAAAGTTGACAAAATTATATGATGAAAAAATATTAAATGCTAATTGATTATATTAATTCAAAATCGGCGAGTCACTTGAGAGAAAATAATTATGTTTTTTATAACATTTATTAATTGAGATTTTATAATAATAATAATAATAATAATAATAATAATAATAAATTATTTTAGGCGGGAAAAGAATGAATGTGATTTTGACACGTGGTATAGTCCTACGTGGTAAAATTTCACTTTATATAACATAATATAACATAGTAGATAAAAAAGCCAATGGGATACAAAATAATGTTATTAATTCTTTTTTGGGATCTAATTTGCGAAAATATTATTGGATACAAAAACTTTAGTGCCGACCACTGTTTGTTAGTTTATGCATGAATTGTTGCCTGCAGTTTTAGCTCAACTTCAAAAATTCAAATATCCTTATATATAAAAGTACAAGTCACAGTGCAGCAACAAATTTAGGCGCCTAATTGTCCGCCTAAAACAGGGTTAGTTTTGTAATTTTATTTTAAAGCATACTAATTAATTGCTGCCTCTGGAATGCCAAACGATTAGCCACACGCGGGGTTTCAAAGCTCGAGAACACTGCCTCATTTCAAAAACACCGTATTTGCACAGACCCATGGCCAAGGCGGCGTTTTTCTTTCACAGCCCCATAAATCCCTTATCTTTGTCACCAACCCCTCCCAGTTAAGTTTAGAGCGCCGTCCACTTCTTCTTACATCTTCATTCCTCTTCCTTTCTTCATCTTTCTTTTTCATTTCTTCTCTCCTGCATCTCCATTCTTGCTTCTTCTATGTTGTTTCATTTGTTTCTTTTTTTTTCATTCTTCAAAATTCCATACCATATCATTTATTAACATGGTTTTTTGAATACTTTGGCCTAGGTAATAGATATGACAATGAATAGTCTTAAACCTTGAAACATTAAATTGTTCATCATTGCATGCAGTACATAGATTCATGCATTTTCTGGTTTAAAGTAAAGATATTTACTTTAAAATACAGATTTAGCTTCATCAAAGAAATGAAGTTTCTTTTTGCATTGGATTTGCAAAAATAATAATTAAAAACGTGACAGATATAATAATTAAATTTCTTGAGATACTAAACTATAGCATTGATGTATTGGTTAATCCAAATCTGTAAATGTTATTGAGCATGCCATGCCAATTGATGTGTGACCTGAGCATTTGCATTCTTAGATTTACAGTTGAAGTATTGGCCAAACAACTTCATGCCATTTGTCAGAATGAACCATGTGTTTTGCATAAAAGATTCTGCAACCTAGCCATTAGTAGCTCGATGCAAGCACCATCATTAATTTCTAGGAAATTTCAAAAGTTGTCATTTATTCATTATTTTCATTATTTAATTTATTTATTCCTTCCATGCCATATGAAGACTCACCTTAATAGCTCAAGCACACTAAGCTCAGCCACATTACATTTTCTTATTGGTATGCTAATGAGCCTCCACAACTATTCAAGATCCTTCTGATTGTATCTTCAAGTATACTCTGATGCTTTGATATGATGATGCAGCACATAATCAATTGTAAAAAAAAATTATATCAGTCATTTCATTGTAGGTTCACTGAATCTGTGCCTTTTTTGTTACAGAAATAATACCCAGGGTTTAAAAGGCTTTTTCTGCTTTAGGTGGTGTTGTGTGCTGTCCTGATGCTCTCATTGTTGATTACAATTTTGACTGTGCTTGCTGGTGTGTCAATTTTAACACTGCTGGGTAGTACATATTTTAGGTGCTTTGTTTATAGTGTGCTTAGCAGGGGCCCTGATTGTGTACCGAATGGGCATGGGATGGATTTGGATGTTAAGACTATCATTGTACCAATTTTTGTATGGAGAGTTTTATGTTTTGTTAAACTTTAGCACTTACTGTGCTTAAATTTATCTTATTGGGGTATAGATCAATTTGTTAGCAGAGTTATCAAACCATACCGTACACCTAACAAGTTGTAAGCATACTTAAATCCTAGATGTTTGTAAACACAATAAACCCATGAAGTAAGTATTGGTTGTGTAAATCCTTTTGACCAGGAAACTGAAGTGGAATCCACAGTTCTTTTGACAAAGAAAATAGTATATATTGATCAAATAATTGAATTTTTGCTCAGCAGGACAATTTAGAAAGGTTCTAACATTTTCTCCAACTCTTACTACAATTGAAATAAACTTAAGTCTAACACCAGAGTTGCACTCTCCAACGTATCATATTGCAGTCAAATTTCAAGTATTCATTCAATGTTTAAGATTTAAAGTCACCACGATACCAACGAGGGTGCGGTGCACAAGCTCAAAGCAATTTAGAAATATTTATAAATAGAACAAAAGTCTAATGCAAATTGCTGAAGCTTACTTATGCTTAGAGTAAAATAAAATAATTGCCTAAAATGTAATAAATTATGGGGTTGGAGTTGAATTTGCGATATTATCCTTGAAAGGTATGGTGTAAGAAATAAATTACGTACCAACATAAAGTAGGTGCTAAGGTACAACACACTTTTTTCTTTCAATGATTTTTTGCGGTTACAAAAACATGCAGATATTTTGAAATATATGAATCTATGAATAAAGATTTCAAAATTGTTTTTGGTAAGTGGCATCGACTTTGGTTTTAAGTTTACTTAATTGGAAAATATTTATGACAGCCATGTACTATGTCAACCGAAAAAGATTAGTAGTCAACGGGTTTGAACTCATCTAAATATGTATTATGTGCTTAATTGATCTTTCATTCATGCATTAAATGATACTGCAGCCGGATCTAATGAGAAAGAATTGAGGAACAAAATAGTAGAAACAGCCTCAAAAGAGTTTAACATTTGCAGTATTCCATTATTAGACATCACTAATCGTATGTTAATTAATTTTTTTGATATTTATTTGGCCAAAAAAAATATAATTATGCCGATATATATAAAATATGAGGCTCGAAACTGGGTCTTCCTCTTCTGATGTATATGAAATGAGAGAATTCTCAAACTGGATTTTAAGTATTGAAGATGGAAGCATTGGAGAAAGCAATGATGGTGAGGTTGATATTCAAATACCAAAAGACTTGCTAATAAATAATTCAGGTGGCCCTATTGCTTCTATTGTTGAGAGTACTTATCCATCATTGTTGGAAAATTTCAATGATTCTTTATTTTTTCAGAATATGGCAATTTTAGCACTAAAAAAATGAAATTGTTGACACTTTGAATAATTAAATTCTGTCACTAACAAATGAAATTGATGTCTTATTACTGTCGACAAAGGGGAGGTCTCCAACACGACTACAAATGTAGTTTCTGAGAAGTCTTTCAAAATCGATATAGGTAATATACAATTTTACAAAGCACCTTTTACATACGATGAGAATTAATGTTGCTGCGCTTAGGTGAAATTATTTGCCAAATCAGTTGAACAGACCAAAACACAAGAACATTTCTGTTATTAAATGATGTGAAAGTGTTTTTATGGACTTATATTTATATTATTTGGTTTCATTTTCGGCCCATTTTGAAGTTTTTGCATCCATATATATGCAACTCATGACTTTTATATTTTTGTGGATCAAATATTACTTTCATTACATATTTACCCGTGCATCGCACGGGTCGGTGATCTAGTTTTGTGATGCAATAAGGAAATAGTGGGTTGTATTCATAATTAGACCCAAAAGGTAGAGTAACATGAAAAACATCGACTTTTGTTCCCCACACCTTGCATCCCTTTCAACACCCGTCAATTTTTAAAATTTCCAAAAAATCCTCATATGATATGGGACTCACGTAGATATTTACGGTTTTAGAGATATTTACAGTTTGTTGTTTTGATAGACTGAATTTGTGAGGAATTTTCTAAAATATAAGTTGGAAGGTTGTTAATTCGTAACAATTTCACGTATAAGTGAGAGATATTTACAGTTTGTTGCCGCCATTGTTCAATTTCATCTCCAATTTCCCCTGCCATTTTCATCTCCAATTTCACGTAGATATTTACGGTTTTGATAGATTGTATTTACAATTTTTGATATATATTTACGGATGATAGATTAAATTTATGGTTTGATATTAAATTTACGGTATACCTTTTTTTTTTCCTTAAAACTCATACCGTAAATTAGACAATTTACAGTACCGTAAATTGACATATTTATGATAACCAAAAAAATTTTGAGTACCGTAAATATGCCAATTTACGGTATTTTTTTTTTCAATTTCTCCATACCATAAATAAGCTTATTTACGGTACCCAAAAAAAATTTAAATACCATAAAAAAGCCTAATTTCGGTATTTTTTTTCAAATCTCCATACCATAAATTAGCCAATTTACGGTGTGTGTGTATATATATATATATATATATGTTTGAAAAGTTATATACGGCAAATTTGATGGGCCATTATGAAAAGAATTTTGGATTGAATATATTATATGCACCTGTAAGAGCTTGGAAGAGGTTGGCTTTTTGTTTGACTTATTGTTTATTTTTTACGTGCATTTGTTTATCTTTGTATATATTTTTTTAGATATATAATAATTGTTTATATAACTTGTTACATGCACGTCAGCGTGACAGATAGGTTCTGTCAAAAAAAGCGTGGTAGATGGGATAGGACATTAAGACATACCATAAATTGACATATTAATGGTGTCTAAAAAAGTTTTGAGTACCGTAAATATGTTAATTTACGATATTTTTCTTTTCAATTTTTTCATACTAAAATAGGCTTATTTACTGTATTCCAAAAAATTTCGATATAGACTAGAGATAAGGTATAAAAAGAGTTTATAAATAATGTGTAACATTCGGATCAACACTGTGCAGCGCTAATTAGGCCCACTGCAACGGCCCGCAATGCCATTCACATGACTTCTCCGCTCCCCATGCTGAGTTTTTGCCCTTCGAAGGGCTCGAACCCGTGTCCTGGGGTTTAAAGACCACGAAAGCACCCTCCCTAACACCACTAGACCAATTAGAGGGTGTCGCGTGGTCTTTAAACCCCAGGACACGGGTTCGAGCCCTCCGAAGGGCAAAAACTCAGCATGGGGAGCGGGGAAGTCCTGTGAGTGGCATTGCGGGCCGTTGCTGTGAGACTAATTAGCGTTGCACAGTGTTGGTCCGGATGTTACAATAAAAGAGCGTTGCACTGTGTTGGTCCGGATGTTACATAATGACACTCCACACCTTACAAGCCGGTTTTGTAAGGATGAGTTAGGCCCAAAAATCCTAATATGGTATCAAAACCTATCTTAGATCCATGGGTCATCTATCGCATTATATTATATACAGGCGCCAAGCCCAATAGTGCTGGGCGTGAGGGGTGTATTGGAAAAAACCTAAGTCCCACATGGACTAGAGATAAGGTATAAGAAGAGTTTATAAGTAATGACACTCCTCACTTTATAAGCCGACTTTGTAAGGATGAGTTAGACCCAAAAGTCATAATAATTTACGGTATGATTTTTTAAAAAATAATCTTCATACCGTAAATAAGTCTATTTACAATTTGTTTTATAGATTGTTTAATATTTATGGTGAGTTTTTGAGTCACATACTTATGGGTTTTTAGTCACGTATTTACAGCTTGTTATTAAAAATTTTCAAACCCGTAAATATCATATTTACAGTTATATATTTGGAAAATACCGTAAATATCGTAAATATCACATGTGATATTTACGTTATATCTTTTCTAATATATAACCCGTAAATATCACATTTACGGTTATATATTTTATATATATGATTTTTAGATTAGGGTATTTTGGAAATTTTAAAAATTGTTGGAGTGTGGTAAGAGGGATGCATGGTGTAGGGAACAAAAGCCAAAACATCTCCGGGATATATTTGTTAAATGAAGCATTGAGAAGGGGAAAAAATACCCCAATCAAATCAAAGTCTAAAGATAATGAATAGACCTAAGGGTTCTATTCATAATTAGACCCAAAAGGTAGAGTAACATGAAAAACATCTCCAGGATACATTTGTCAAATGAAGCATTGAGAAGGGGAAAAAAACCCCAACTAAAGTCTAAAGATAATGAGTAGACCTAGAAACAAACCTATATAGGCAAACAAATGTGGTGCACTACTGTATTTACTCCTGATTATAAACATGTATAAAATAATGTTTCTTATATAAGGAATTGTTTACCAAGTTGGAGGACTTTAACATTTTTTTTCCTTTTAGATTTGTCTATTTTCAGCTATTCCAATATGAAAATAAACCATATTACTGTCAGTTATGTAAACATTCTTCACATTTTTTGTTGTTAATTTTAAATTGTGCTATCTTTTGTAGTTCTCATACAGATTTGCCAACCCATAAAACATGTTATCACCATCACATTAAGCTAAAAGAGTATATGCATTGGAAGTAAACATGTGTAACTAAAACATAGAACAACATCAAAGAAGCTATTTTTTTTTTTTTTTTGCAAAAGCAAAAGAGATATTTATTGATATTGTTGGATCTGGGCTTAAGGCAAGCCAAATCCAAAGTGCTTACAAATGACAGTGAATTACAAGAATGAAACATGGATCTAAAAGCAATTGACATAAACTCCCATACAAATTGGTTCCACACAAATGATGCAGGAAAAATACACAGTAGTGGCAAACATTATGCAGAAAAATACACAATTGTAAGTTTAATGAATGAAACTTGGCCCATCTGCATTGGGATGTAAACTCCAGCAGGTGATCTCCTTTGATATTGCCGCTAGCAATGTTCCAACATTTGGGAGGCTGTTGTTATTCCTCCATGTCAGCAGTTAGCACCTCTACATTATGATGCCTCCAATAAATGTTACTTGCCTATATTCCACAAAGTGTAGAAGCACATCAAAGAAGCTAGTAAATTCGAATAATATATATATTTTCTTTTTCTTACATAAACTAGAAACATAATATAAATAATAGAGTAGCATTTTGTACCTATATTATCTGGATGCCCTTCCCTCTAGTCCTCGTCTGGCGGTAGTGTTTAAGCTCTTCCTCGAGAGAGCATATAATGATCTCAGGGGACATGAGAGATTGGAGCGGAGCCAGGTGTCGATGCACTCAATGTGAAATGCATGGCAACAACGAGGGAGCAGGCGGAGGATGTTACAGTTCTCGAACTTTGAGAGACACCACGTAGTGGGCCAACATGGCTGAGCGGCGCCTGATGGGGAAGCAGAAACGTGGTAGAGAGTTGATAATCAACTCGTTGTTGAAGATGGGGCAGAGTGGCTGACGTTCGCAAGCTCCACCTCGGCATTGGTGTGGCGTTGGCGTCGGGAGTGCAGCAGAGGTAGGGGATGAAGAACTCGGTGATGCACACCGACCAAATGAGATAAAATGGTATCATCTTCAAAAATGCTGAGAGAAAAGTTAAATCTTCATCCACTACTTCTGTTGCGCTTCCGACGCCGAAGCCGACGCCAATGCCGAAGCCGAGGTGGGGCTTGCAAACGTCAACCACCCTGCCCCCATCCTCAACAACGAGTTAATTATCAACTCTTTACCACGTTTCTCCTTCTCCATCAGGCTCGCCGCTCCGCCATGTCGGCCCACTGCGTGGTGTGTCTCTCAGAGTTCCAGAACAGCGACGTCTTCCGCCTGCACCCTCGTTGCTGCCATGCATTTCACGCTGAGTGCATCGACACCTGGCTCCGCTCCAATCTCTCATGTCCCCTTACTGCTCAGCCGTCGTTGATTCCAACCACTCGATGTTCTCCAAACTCTGTCATCGTCTGACTTCCTCGAAAGACCATATAATGATATCAGGGGAGCCAAAAAACTACGCCAAAAAGGCTTTTAATAGCGCTTATTTTGACCTATAATAGTGCTTTTAAGCGCTATCAAACAATTCGCTATCGTAGACGGGATAACCTATATTATATGTGAATATTTTATAGCGCTTGCACTAGAAAGTCCTATCATTAGCACAACGTTGTTTTAAAAAGAGTGGTGGAAACAGACCTTCAATAGCGTTTGCTTGGGGAAGTGCTATCATATGTGATGAAAAACAAACCTTTAATAGCGCTTGCTTGAGGAAGTGCTATCATATATGATGAAAAACGAACCTTTAATAGTGCTTGCTTGGGGAATTGCTATCAAAGGTGGCACTTATGATAGCACTTTCTTTTGCGCTAACTACTTAGGCTTTTAAAAATCAAATTTAACATTGCAACATAAGAGTCAATATATATTCTTTAATCCGTGCCTAAACCATATGGACGCAAAATCTTAATCGTGAAACTCCCTGATAACATTCTCGACCACATAGCGAGACCATTCCTCTTTGACCTCAATAACTTATCTTGAGAGTAACTAATACACCTGTAGTCATGAAAGTACTGTAGTCAGGAAAGTACTGCAAAATATCAAATAGCATAAAACCAAGTTAGAATTGAATTACATGGAATGACTAAAGTTACAGATGATAATTAAAATTGAAATCACATACATTTCTCTTTCTATAAAGCCCCTTAACATAGACTGTCTGTTGGAAAACGGAAATGTTTCAGCATTGTACATTTTTGTCTAGAGGAAGGAAAAAAAATTGTATATTGATCACATTAAAAATAACAGCACATGGAACATGTACAATTGATTGCATGAATGGAAGAGGCACATAGACAAGTGGAAGAACTAAACAAAAGCTAAGCAACTAGAGGAAGAGGTTGAGAAGCAAAAAAAAAAAAAATGAGATCTCGGAAGGAGCTGAAGATAAATGAGAGGCCCATACGTCAGCTATGCTTCCCACTTGAGCACTATACAAATAGCTAAAATATGCTTAGGCAACATTTTATAGGACATAAGAGGGTTCCAGTTTTGGTGGCCTAACTAGTATATCTGAAATGTGATCCTATATATTTTTGCTATATACATTTCTATGTATATGTGATTTTGCACGTATAAGTAAAAAAGAATGAGAATCAAAGTAA
This sequence comes from Calophaca sinica, assembly GCA_037113605.1. NCBI lineage: Eukaryota > Viridiplantae > Streptophyta > Magnoliopsida > Fabales > Fabaceae > Calophaca > Calophaca sinica. Next base: position 18,844,798 of record CM073737.1, read on the forward strand.
AACACAAACCTCTTACACAAAACAAAGGTATGAATATTAGTCAATCATTTAGTACAGTTAAAAGAAATGAAAACAAAAGTACATACTACACCTACTGTAGGATAAAACAAAAGATAAGAACCAAGTGGAAGAAAAAGGTGAAAAGGGAAAAGCTTCTTGTGCAAACTTACTTTTCTATTAAGTAGCAAGTGGGCTCAACAAAAGCAAGGCAATTAAATTTCTATCAATGGGGTAAACAACTTTATTGACACCAATGTTTAGTGCAAGTCTAGAGATAATGTGGAATCCTGCAAAGCAGAACTGCAGAGTATGTACACAAGAAGCTTCACTTTCTCTGTCTCAATTAGCTTGTATATTTTGAAAGCAAAAACAAATGAATATTGAGAACAAATACCATATTGATTTTTTTTTTAATAAAGGAAATCAAGAAAGTGGTGCCAAACTAAGAAACAGAACATGAAAGCTTGGCATTGTGCACAAAGACAATAAGAAACCCTAACGATCTCCCCTTTCCACTGCGAGCCAAACTAAGAAACTGAACTCATTCATGCAAGCAAAACTGTCAACAAGCAACATCAACATGTATATCTAACCAATGAACAAACAAATTCTGGTAATTGACTTGGAGTTCCTCCATTCATTTTTCCCCTCTACATCCAGAAAATACTAACAGATCTGTAATATATATGATGGAATTATGTCCCTTTCTAAAGTAAATGAACAACAACTCTGCAAGACACTGAAACAGTTGGGTCCAAGCTGATGCAACACTTGAAGTTTATTATGGAAGTGCTGAGAAAAGTGAAACACATTGTTTCTCGGCTGGGGTAGATTACTTGATAGAAAATCAATGGGTGAAGATCTGTTTTGGGCTATAGCAAGTGGTGGTGGAGCTAACTTTGGTGTGGCTCTTTCCTGGAAAACAAAGCTAGTTTGAGTTGTGGGGATAGTAATTGTTTTACAAATTCAGAGGACTTTGGAGAAAAATGCCATACTCTTTCTTTAGCAAACATAATCATCACTAAAATGGAAGCCAATATTAATAGTATCAGTTATAACTTGGCCCCAAACAATTTGTTTTAAACTTATAATATCTTGCAGTTTCAAGTCTCCAATTTACAAATTTCAATGGCCAAGGGGCTCAAACAACATGCATTTAAATGATTAAAAGCATAGCCTTAGCACCGAAACGAAATTGAATCACTATATGTTATCAAAAAAAAAAAAAAAAAAATTGAATCACTATAAATTCAGCTGAAACTAAGCATCAAACATAAAAAAAAAAAATGGTTACAAAATAAAAGCAATAAACACGCAATCATAATTGGTAGAATGAAAATTCACTCTGCATCAACAATTGCAACATACAAAACCTAATTCTCAGCGGGCTAATGATAAATTACAGGGGACAAGAACAAAATCTGAAGAGAAAAAAAAAAGGAAAAAGAAAAGAAAAATAGGTTTATCCCTCGAGAAGTCATAACAAAACAAGTTCATAAATGTTAGCAACAGAGGACAGTTTCAGACATTATTCACTGCAACAACAGCAAAGGGATTTACGAAACAAACAAAAAAACTCACTGATATGCAAGACTTCATGCCACTGCGAAGTGCGAACTAGGGGTGAGCATCTAGTTGTTATATATTAATAAATTTTACCTACGCAAGGAGTAGTTGAACATCTAGTTGTTATGATTTAGGGGATAGGGGTGAGGGGTTATCACAAAAAATGCATGACACACCTTCATGATTTGGGTAGCATCCTCATGCAACCTAACCTTTTCCATGAACCACCACTTAAAAAAATGTATGATCTTTTTTATTTAAAATAGGATAGTCTGGTGCTATAAAGCTCGTGTCATACGTATGCATTTGTGTCGTTTTTTCGATTTCGTATTTTTATTCTATTCTTTTTTTTTTTTTGGTACAATTAGAATGAACCGATTATATTATTTAGGCTCTTAAGCCTGTGTTTTTTCAGTTACCAAATTAAATTCAATATTTTTTTTGACAGGTAATTAAATTCAATATTTCATGTCCATTAATTAGTTAGATATAAGCTACGATTATAAGAGGAAATGTGTATACTTTATATTAGGTTAAATTATACTTTTAGTAGCTTATTTTTATTTTAGGTTTTGGTCTTTTATGTGTAAATATTACATCAATATTGTCTCTCTTGTATTTTTGTTTCGAAGTGGTCCCTCATATTATAAAAATTATAAATTATACCAATGTGATACTTTTTTTTTTGCAAAATAAAGAACAAAAAATGTACCACATTGGTAGAATTTTGTAACATAAGAGACCATTTCGAAAGAAAAAAATAAGAGGGACCATATTGGTATAAGTTTTATCCGTAAGGAATTAATTCAAAATTTTTAATATATAAGAGAACAAACTGAAACTTAAAATTAAACATAAGATGACAAAAGTATAATTAATTTAGCCTTTATATTATATTTATATTTGAAGTGCACTTGACATTTTGCTTTGCTTGTGTGAGAACAGATGGATCTCAAATTTGATCTCCACAACTTGTTTGGAAACAATGAAATGGAGGAATATTTCAGTCAGTTTCCTAATATGCCCGGAAGCAAATATAGGTTCACTTTAGATTGTAAAGGCCCCAATTATACACTCAAAAAAGAGAACCTAGAGTTATTTGATCGAGTTAGGCATAAATTTGTTCGAAGAGTGGACCAAAAGATGCAGCACCATTACCACCAAGTTGAAAAGATTAAATCACACAAGGTGGATTTTCTGTTGGGTTCTTAACACAGTGACATCATTGATCAATGGGTTGGTTGTGCAATTGCCAAGGGTGCTGAGCGGATTGAGCTCCTATTCCCATATCTAGCTTATGGCGTTCTGCCTAACCTCGTTGATCCTTACAGGTTTCCCCACACTCTATTTTCTAAGTTTGTAAATCACCTTCACCTATGAAACTGCCATCTATTGCCATATGCCGAGTTTTCTAGATTCAAGAATTTGAAGACCCTAGTCCTTGAGGAAATTGTAGTAGAGGAGGCTCTCTTGTTATGCCTCTTTTCTAAATGCTGCTTGCATCTTGAAGACCTCACCTTTAAAAGATGTCAATTCAACCGCGTTGTTAACATGATTAGTCCCACACTGCGTCATCTCAAGTTACTTTGGTGTTACCTTCCATGTAGCATTGATATTGTCACCCCAAACGTCTCATCCTTTGAGTATTTCAGTCACATCTTGCTGATTTTTAAATCTATCAATGATCCATGTTGAGTTGGCCACACCACTAAAATTAAGCTCGCTATTCGCTTTCTAAAATGTTTGAATTCACTTGAGCATATCACTTTTGGCCCTCGTGTAAGAGCTTACCTAGGAGCTGGAAATTGGTTTGATGAATTTCGGGGTGGTAGTTGTTGAGTTCTAACAAGAATAAATTGAACAAATATCAAAGGCAACCAATACTAAATTTAATAGCAACCAAAACAGTGCAATAAAGTCACTCAAACAAGGAGTAGAGAGTAGGAAGAATCACACTGCTATTTGGTTACGCAGTTCGGCCCCAAAAAGATGACCTACGTCTGCGGGAGAGAGCAGCCCTCCGTTTCACTATCAAAGAGTCTTTACAAGAGATTACAATTGCTTTGAACCCCTTTACAATGTCCAAGAAGAACAAACCCAAGAGTTCCCAATCCCTCTCTCTTTTCCTCTATGAAAAACTCTTAAGAACAACAATAGAGAAAGCCTTCAATCCTCCCTCTATTCTCTCCTAAGATCTCAAGGTGTTTAACAGTGTTTCCCAGCCCCTAAAACCTCACAAAGACGCTCAAAGACGGCTGCACACAACCCTAGAAAGACTGCACATCGTCACGCACGTTTCTGCATTTATAAAACCCGACTGTGAATCGATTCACAGACATAGGTGAATCGATTCACCTAGTTGAAAAAGGCCCCCCTGCACGAATTAATGAAGTGAATCGATTCCTGCAAGCTTCCCATGCGATTCACAGAGGCGTACTTCGGTTCACAGAGACTCAAACATGCTTGAATCGATTCATAACAATAGTGAATCGATTCCCAGTGTTCAAGAGACACTTTTAAGCAATTCCATGACCCTCCAAACTGATTTTAAGGCACTCTAAACTCCACAATTCTCCACCTTGACTTCAAATCAGTGGTGATGCTCAACTTTATCCATCAACCACTAGCTGCTCTCTCCATTATTGGAATTACGTCTCAGAGAAATTCATCAAGTCCAAGCAATGCTTGAACTTTGATCTAGGTAATGACTTGGTGAATACATCCGCCGGGTTGTCCTCTGACGCAACCTTCTCAACCACAATTTCCTTAGATTCTACGACGTCTCTAATGAAATGTAAGCGGATGTCAATGTGCTTTGTCCTTTCATGATACACTTGGTGATTTTCCAAGTGGATAGCACTTTGACTATCACAATGTACCTTCACACATTCTTGTGTAATTCCTAGCTCCCCAATCATACCTTTCAACCATATGGCCTCCTTCACCCCTTCAACTAGGGCGATATACTCTGCCTGAGTAGTAGATAGCGCCACAACGGACTGTTGATTGGCTTTCCAACTTATTGCCGTTCCAAACAATGTAAATACAAATCCAGATAAGGATTTCCTTGTATCCACATTTCCTGCATAATCTGCATCTACATAACCCTCCAAAGCGTCTTCTCCTTGAGTTGCTCTTGTGTACCTCAAACCACCTTTGAGTGACCCATTCAAATACCTCAGAACCCACTTCAGTGCTTCCCAATGAGCTTGGCCCGGATTTGCCATAAACCGACTCACTATGCTAACTGCATATGCTAAGTCTGGTCTACTACAAACCATGCCATACATGATGCTTCCTACCCCACTAGCATATGGAGTAGTATCGATCTTCCTCCTCTCCTCTTCGGACTCAGGAGCTTGTGTCACCGAGAGCTTTGTGTGATGACCCAAAGGAGTGCTAACCGGCTTAGCTTCATGCATCCTAAACCGCTCCACCACTTTCTTCAAGTACCCATGCTGAGATAAGAATAATTCACCCTTCTTTCGGTCCCTCACGATATCCATCCCAAGTATCCTCTTAGCGGCCCCAAGGTCCTTCATCTCAAATTCTGAATTTAGCTTCTCCTTGAGAATGTTAATCTCCTCGTTGCTAGAGCTTGCCATCAGGATATCATCAACATAGAGAAGTAGGTAGAGAACCACTTTCTCATCCCTCTTCAAAATGTACACACAACTGTCGTACCCACTTCTCACAAATCCCGTCTTCAGAAGAAAATCGTCAAAACGAAGATACCATTGCCTAGGGCTTTGTTTCAACCCATACAAGGATTTCTTCAAAAGACATACCTTAGACTTGTCCTCTACAAAACCTTCTGGTTGTTGCATGTAGATTGTCTCTTCTAGGTCTCCATGTAAGAATGCGGTCTTCACGTCCATTTGTTCCAACTCAAGATCGTATTGATTCACGATTGCCATAAGAACCCTTATGGAACAATGTTTCACCACGGGTGAGAAAATCTCGTTGTAATCAATTCCCTCAACCTGTGTAAAACCCTTGGCCACAAGTCTTGCTTTATATCTTGGTTCTTCAATTCTCGGAATGCCTTCCTTCTTCTTGAAGATCCACTTACATCCAACCACCCTTTGTTTCTTAGGTAGTTTCACAAGTTTCCAGGTCTGGTTCTTTTCCAATGAATTCATTTCTTCATTCACTGCCTCTAACCACTTCTGACCCTCTTTGCTCTCAACTGCTTCCCTGAATGTCTTGCCTGAGTCTTGCACATCTTCAGCCGCATTTAGAGCATAACAAATTAAATCTGCATAGCCATATCTCTTAGGTGCCACAGTTTCCCTTCTTTCCCTATCTCTTGCCAACTGATAGCCAGGATCTACTGTTGGTTGTCTTCCTCTAGAACCTGATGGTGGAGAACTATTCTCCTCTTCATCATTCCCGGTCTCACTAGTGGAAGGCTCCACCTCAAACTGAGTCTTCTCTACCTCTGTTTCTGAGTTACTATTCTCCAGGTTCTTGCACTTCATCCCCATACGAGTCTCGTCAAAAGTCACATCCCTGCTTATTATGAATCTTGATCCCCCAAGCTCCATCTTCCACAGCTTGTACCCCTTCACACCTTCTGGATAGCCAATGAAGACACATTTCACAGCCCTGGCTTCAAGTTTGTCTTGTCTGACATGAGCAAACGCCAAAGCCCCGAAAACCTTCAACTTAGAATATTCTGCCGGTTTTCCTCTCCAAACTTCCATAGGTGTCTTGATGTTTAAAGCCGTTGATGGGCATCTGTTGATCAAGTAAGCTGCTGTACTCACAGCTTCACCCCAAAAACTTTTAGGTAGCCCAGCTCCCAAAAGCATACATCTGACCCGCTCCAAAATAGTCCTGTTCATGCGTTTTGCCAGACTATTTTGTTGCGGTGTCCCTGCCACGGTCCTATGTCTCTTAATTCCCTGTTTCCTGCAAAACTCATTAAACTGCTCTGAAACAAACTCCAGGCCATTGTCAGTCCTTAAAACTTTCAGTTTAGTTCCTATTTGATTTCCTATGAGAGTATGCCATTCTTTGAATTTTTCAAATGTGTCACTTTTATTTTTCAAAATGTGAACCCATACTCTCTTAGAGAAATCATCAATCATGGTGAGAAAATAGGAACCCCCTCCATGAGTTGTCACTCTTGAGGGACCCCAAAGGTCCGAGTGAATATACTCAAAGGGCTTGCTAGAATGATGCATGCCACTTCCAAACTTAACCCTATGTTGTTTGCCTAGTATGCAATTATCACAAAATTCTAGCTTATCCAATTTATCACTACCTAGCAAACCTTGTTTAGCTAGTTCAACTAAATCTCTTTCACTAACATGCCCTAACCTTAAATGCCATAGTTTAGTTTTATCATGCGGAGCTTGACTGGCTAATGATGCATGCCCTATAACAGTAGAACCATCTAATATGTATAAACCACACATTTTAGACCCTTTAGCCATTACTAATGCACCATTCGAAATCTTAATCATGCCATGTTCAATTCTAGTACTATAGCCTAATCCATCAAACATGCTTATAGATAAAAGATTTCGTTTGAGTTCAGGAACATACCTCACATCTTGTAAAAGAAATTCACGGTTGTCAAACATCTTGAGACGAATCGAACCCATACCTTGCACCTTACAAGCTCGGTTGTCACCCAGGCGAACGACTCCACCTTCTTTAAGCTTCAAAGTCTCAAAGTATTCCTTCCTAGGACACATGTGATAAGAACATCCCGAGTCCATGACCCAGTTCTTTTCAGATTCCAAACTCGACACCACTAAAGCCCTCGCACTCTCATAACCATCCTCCATAGCAATTGCAACATCCACAGAATCACCCCTGCTCCCTTTCTCAGGACAGTCCTTCTTAAAGTGATCGGTCTTGTGACAATTGAAGCACTTATACTTCTTATTGTTCCCCTTTGACTTGGATTTCGACCTAGAATTCTTTCCTTTGTGGTTGTTTCCTCTACTCTTACTTCTTCCCCTTGACACTCTTAAGCCTTCACCACTATCATCCACTTTCAAGTCTTGGAGCTTGGTTAGCTCCTTGTTCCTTATAGATTGTTGGACCTCCTCCAAAGTAATAGTGGACTCCTTGCCATAGAGGAGTGCATCCTTAAAGTGTTCAAAGGATCTAGGCAACGAATTCAATAAGAGCAGAGCCTTATCCTCGTCATCGAGCTTCACATCAATGTTCTACAGGTCTTCAATAATTTTGTTGAATTCTGCTAGTTGCTCCACAATAGGTTTGATCTCTACCATCTTGAATGAGTAGAGATGTTGTTTCAGACATAACCTGTGGGCCAATGACTTTGTCATGTACAACGATTCTAACTTTGCCCACATCTCCGCCGCGGTCTTCTCTCTTGCAACTTCCCTCAATGCCTTATCGCCAAGGCACAAGATAATGGCACTTCTTGCCTTATCTATCATCTCCTTCTTCTCCGTTTGAGACAGGGTGACCGGCATTCTTGCCTCACCCTTCAAGGCTTCAAAACACTTCTGTTGAATAAGGATTGCTTCCATCTTCACCTTCCATAGACCGAAGTCATTATTACCGGAAAACTTCTCGATGTCCCATTTAGTACCCATAGTGCACAATTGAATTATTTGTTCTTTCCCACAGACGGCGCCACTTGTTGAGTTCTAACAAGAATAAATTGAACAAATATCAAAGGCAACCAATACTAAATTTAATAGCAACCAAAACAATGCAATAAAGTCACTCAAACAAGGAGTAAAGAGTAGGAAGAATCACACCGCTATTTGGTTACGCAGTTCGGCCCCAAAAAGATGACCTACGTCTGCGGGAGAGAGCAGCCCTCCGTTTCACTATCAAAGAGTCTTTACAAGAGATTACAATTGCTTTGAACCCCTTTACAATGTCCAAGAAGAACAAACCCAAGAGTTACCAATCCCTCTCTCTTTTCCTCTATGAAAAACTCTTAAGAACAACAATAGAGAAAGCCTTCAATCCTCCCTATATTCTCTCCTAAGTTCCCAAGGTGTTTAACAGTGTTTCCCAGCCCCTAAAACCTCACAAAGACGCTCAAAGACGGCTGCACACAACCCTAGAAAGACTGCACATCGTCACGCACGTTTCTGCAGCGTCAGGTTTATAAAACCCGACTGTGAATCGATTCACAGACATAGGTGAATCGATTCACCTAGTTGAAAAAGGCCCCCTGCACGAATTAATGAAGTGAATCGATTCCTGCAAGCTTCCCATGCGATTCACAGAGGCGTACTTCGATTCACAGAGACTCAAACATGCTTGAATCGATTCATAACAATAGTGAATCGATTCCCAGTGTTCAAGAGACACTTTTAAGCAATTCCATGACCCTCCAAACTGATTTTAAGGCACTCTAAACTCCACAATTCTCCACCTTGACTTCAAATCAGTGGTGATGCTCAAGTGCCTTTCCATTAGGTGGATTCAAGATACTAATCTAAAAGGTCCCCAGAGCCAAGGGTCCCATTTGAAAATGTTACCACCAATAATAAGTATATTATTAAAGGATGGTTTTTTCTCAAATGGAGCCAAACTCTAGGTGAGGCTTTCATAGGAACCCACTGGCCGTACGTCCAGCAGAGCACCCATTACACAGCCTCTCCTAACTTAAGGTTCACTCGGGCCCGGGTATAGGGCACCCACTCATAGTGTGCGTAAACAAAGTGTATAAAGTGAAGTGTGTGAAGGAGCAAACTTAAAACTACCCGCTGCAAAATAAATAAAAATACAACATATATACATGTCTTCTACCCTAAGGTTTTAAATGCATAAATATACATAATATTTACAAGAAAAAAAAACAAATGAAAGAGAATGAATCGCAAACAAAAATAAAAATAGAAAAATATATTCTTTTAATGCATGTTTTCTATCCTAGGATTCACGTATACAAACATATATACAAATGAACAAATAGGAATACAAACAGAAAGGGAATAATTCAATTAATAAGGCAAACAAATCATATAAACAATCATGGGGCCTAACTCTCTAAAGTCCCCAGTGGAGTCGCCAGCTGTGACAACCACATTAAAAAATTAAATGGAGCCGCCACCAATTTTTATTTTAGGAAACATTGGAAAACCTATTTTTTGAATATTTTTGAATTTAATGAAAAAAAGAATGTCTTTGAACCAGATTTTGAGTTCGGGAGTTGGTTACGTATAGGGAAGGTATTAGCACCCCTAAAACGCCCATGAAATGGTACCTTTAATTGTTTAGAGAAATTTGTTTGCCTTAGAAGAGTTAACTTTCCCAAAAAAATAAAATACGAATTTGTTTATCACCTTTTTATTTAAAAATGACACAGAATATTAATTGCTCAGATTTAAACTCATGCAGAGCAAAAAACGAATTAAATTTCACTACGTGAAAACGTCCAGAAGCAATCTTTTGGTTTTTATTATTATTATATTAAATAATGTAAAGAAGAATTAAAGAAAAGAAATAACAAGCTTTTTCCCCGCATTTATCATTATTCTAAATTCAAAATAAAACAAGGATATATTTATTTATTGTATTAACTTGTTTATTTCTGTTTTTATTATTTTTCTTAAAAACGTGTAGATTAGGAAAGAATTTCAGAAACTCATAATTTGCTTTTATACCCTCCTTAATAGAAAATTTACACATTGGTCCCTACTAAGAGTTTGGCCCCATTGGAAGGCCAAACCCTAACCCTAATCTCGTTCCAAGATCCAACAACAACAACAACAACAACAGCAGCAACACGACAATAACAACAACAGCAATCAGACTACCACAAAAAAAATAAAAGAACACCAACAAAGAATTGATCACAATTTTTGGTTCAAGTCTCTACTACATGATCATGTGGAGAACAGAAACATCAAATAATAAATAAATAAAAGAGAGAAGATAAAACCTGGGTACAAGCTTTCCCAGAAAAATTATACAGAACGAAGATGGGGGGAACAAAAAAACTTAGAACTAAAAGAAAGGGGTCTATTTTTGGTTCTGGGGAGCCTCACGGGTTCATGGATACGGCTTCTTTCTTCTGCCTCTGCCTTCTTCGTTGTTTCCTCTGCTTCAATGTGCTACTACCTCTCTGTACTCTCTGGATTTTCTCTTTTAGGGTTTCGCCCCTTCTGCTTCTGCTTGTGAGGCCTTTTATAGCCTCAAATCCTCTTTCAATCACCTACAAAACAAATCGGAACATCAATCGGTAATTAAAAACGCATTTAACAGAAAAATAGGTAAAAAGGAAAAAGTAGAAAGAGACTCCCTTTGATTCGAATCTGGACTTGATTTGGATATGATTTGGAGGATTCGGTTCGGATTTGACGGATTTAGAGATGAGGGCGCCGCGGTCATGAGGTTTAGGGTTAGGGTTTGAGGAGACAAAAAAGGAAAAAAGAGGCTGAGAGAGAAGGATGAGGTGATGCGGCCGTTGTGAAGGGTTAATAGGAGAATGATTGATAGGAGAAGGAAAGGTGGAGCTTGGTCGCGGCGCCTAGGGTTTAGTAAGGGTGAGAAGAGAAGGAAGATGAAAGTGGAAGAAGAGAGAAGATTGGGGCGGATTTGGTGAGGGAGGAAAAGAGAGGCCGAGAATGGTGGGGAGCGGCCTAGGGTTACGAGTGAGGAGAGAAGGGAGAGCGTGGGGGGGCACGGCGCCGCGTGAGGGTGAAGGGGAATTAGGGTTTTGGTGGAGTGGAAGAAGAAGGGAAGGACGAAGGGGGAAGGTGCGGCTGAAGGGAAGTGAGGAAATGAGGGAGGAATCAGACTTTTAGGGTTATGAAGGCTTTGGGTTAAAATTGGGTTGGGCCGCGTGTGTTGGAACCTAAACGATTGAGAAGTTTAGACCCTCATTAATTTTGATGATAACAAAGTATTCACAAGAGAACAATTTATGTTCTAACATTTCTTGAAGTGTGCAGATACTAATAATACATATATTCTAAGCCACTCAAGCAAGAAGAAAGTAATTCTCAAGAGAAGGATACATTCCATGTGTCAGCATCCGGCTCATCCTTGTGAGCGTCTGGAATTTTCTCTTTATGACACTAGGCTTATCCAATTGCTACAAGCGTTCGAACTTCCGATTCTGAGCGAGCGTCTGAACTTGATTTCAAATCACGTGTTAGTCACGTTGCTGCTCTTCCTCTCAGAAGTTTCTGGAACGAATTTCGAAATTGATTCTGAGCGCTAAAATTGTTGTACGAGGTATCAAAAGTGACACCTTTAGCTAAAAGACAAAAATCGTACAAGCAATTGTGAAAAGCAAGGTAGTACGAAAACGGTAATATGTACTACTGGGATATTCTCTGGAAAGGAAGAAAGAGACAGCTTTTTGAATTTACCTCACTCAATGGAAAGGAGCCATTTTTTACTGTAACGGTAATATCCTTTGGAACTCCTATATATACCTCATGGTATCCATTGAAGAATCAGGGAAAAAAAGCTTGCTGAAATATTACCTCATTTACTGAGAACAAGCACTGTTGCCATACATTACAAAGAGTCAACCTCTGAAGCACTGCTTCTGTGAGCAATCAAGTCTCGTGCTAAGTCTCTGGACTACAAGAACTGAACTCAGCGTCCGACCCTTTCTTTTAGAAAGTTTTTCTATAGTTGAGCTTAATCTTTTATCCTCTCTGTGAGTGTTATTTTTTGACTGTATTTTAACTCACTTGTAAAAGTTGTTTTGGCCTAGTTAAGGCTGTATCCTCAAAGGCTCGATTGTACTGAGTCGTTTTGAGAAGTTGAGAGTATTGTCAAGTTGTGACAGAAGAATACTCTTAAGGAAATTGTAATCAGGTTGATTATAGTGGAAAATCCTTCAGGAACGAAGGGACTAGACGTAGCTACCAGTTTGGTAGTGAACTAGTATAAATCTCTGTGTCTTTTGCTTTATAGCCTTCTATTTCTCTTTATCTTGGTGTGTTAAAAATAAGTTTTCACAAACTGCTTTTCCAGCGTCCGATTATTTCCAGCATCCGATATATAAACAGTTTTGAAAAACTTTTGTTCTAAGTGTTTTTAACTTAAAGTTTGCGAAAAGTTGTAAACACAATTCAACCCCCCTTCTTGTGTTCACGTTCAGTTGGTACCAGAGCTCGGCCTCTTGGTTGAGCACTTAACAGTGTCAAGAGAAAAGATCCTATTTTGTGAACATGTCTACTGAAGGTGGTCATATGAACCGTCCTCCTCTATTCAATGGAGAAAAATTTGATTACTGGAAAGATAAGATGAAAGCATTCCTTGAGGCACAAAATCTTGATTTGTGGGATATAGTTGAAAGCGGATACATTTCTCCCGCTAATGCCCTTGGCGTTGCAATACCTAGGGAAAACTGGTCTGATGATCAGAAAAAGAGATATCAAACCAATCAGAAGGCTAGATTTATTCTCATCTGTGCTATGACAGAAAGAGAATATGATAAATGTGGTAAGTTTGATACTGCCAAAGAAATCTGGGATTCTCTTGTGTTGTCTTATGAGGGTTCTGCACAAGTAAGAGAAACAAAGGCTAGCATGATGGTACGCCAATATGAGCTATTCAGAATGGAAGATGGAGAAAACATTGAAACTATGTTTGGAAGGTTCCAAACACTTGTTCATGGGTTGCAGGCCCTTGGAAAAAGTTATACTACACCTGATCATGTGAGAAAGATCTTGAGAAGCTTGACTAAGCAGTGGAGACCCAAAGTCACTACTATTCAAGAAGCAAAAGATCTAAATGTTCTTCGGCTTGAAGATCTTATGAGTTCTTTGAAAGCTCATGAACTTGAGCTAAATGAAGAAGAACCTACCAAGAAGAGTAAGTCTATTGCTTTAAAAGTTAATCAACATAAACCTAGTACTTCTAAAGCTTTTCAGGCTGAAGAAGAAGAATCAGATGATGAAGCTTCAGAAGGAGATTCTGATGGATCAGACGATGAGCTAGCATTCGTATCTAAGAAGATCCAGAGAATGTGGAAGAAAAGAAACTTCAGAAGGAAGTTTCAGAAGAAAGATTCAAAGGACAAGAAGGAGAGAAAAGACAAGGACAAAGCCCAAGTCATTTGCTATGAATGTTAGAAGCCTGGATATTTCAAATCTGAGTGTCCTAATCTTAAAGAAAAGCCCACAAGAAGCTCCTTCAATAAAAAGAAGAAAGGTCTCATGGCAACATGGGAAGATCTTGACTTATCCTCCTCTGAGGAAGATAAAGAAGAAGAAGCTCACATTGCCCTCATGGCAGACACTGACATTGACTCAGAAGGAGAAGTGAAAGAGGTAATAGTATATGATTCCTACTCTGAACTTCAACTTGCTTTTGATGATCTTCTTAAGGACTCTACCACTCTCTCTATTGAGTATAAGAATTTGAAAAAGAAATTTTTAAAACTATCACAAGATTTTCATTCTTTACGTAATGAAAACTTTGTACTCAATAAAGAGAACCAGTGGCGAAAATCGTCGGTGGATAACCAGCGTCTGGAAGCTAACAAGCAACCAGTGAGAGCTCTCAAGCTAAGAGTTACGTAGTTACAGCAATCTTAATCGCAAATCAAATGACTATGAACAAGCATTTCAAAAGTTTCTTGCAGAGAGTGTAACTCGTAGCAAGCAAGCTTCAATGATCTGGGGTGTCAGTAAAACGACAACTCATGGTCTTGGTTATATATCAGATGAACCCCTTTTGGAAAATGATTCAGCATCTGATAAATCCCATAGTCATAGTAAATGCTTACATTGTACTTACTGCAATAAATCTGGTCATTTGAAAAGTGCATGTAATGTTTTTAAAACTGTGAAGGATAAGCCTCCTTCAAGAACTAACAAGAAAGGACCCAAAAAGATATGGGTACCTAAAGATAAAATAGTCTATGTTGCAGACATGCTTAGCAACAAAGTCAACACACCAATCTTGGTACTTAGACAGTGGATGCTCGCGTCACATGACGGGAGAAAAACATATGTTCCAAGAACTAAGACCTAAAGAAGTGGATTCGTTGGTTTTGGAGGAAACCGTAAAGGTAAAATAGTTGGAATTGGTCGCATAGGTAAAGGCTCTCTTCCTTCTATTGATAATGTTTTATATGTTGAAGGACTGAAACATAATCTATTGAGCATAAGTCAATTATGTGACAATGGTTATGAAGTTATCTTTACAGAAACTGGATGTTTAGTAAAAAGCAAAAACGATGGATCTATATTCTTTACAGCAAAGAGGAAACAAAATGTTTATAAAGTTGATCTTTCTGAACTTGAAAAACAAGATGTCAAGCGTCTTATGTCTGTTGAAGATGAGCAATGGATTAGGCACAAAAGATTAGGTCATGCCAACTTGAGGTTAATCTCAAAATTAAACAAGCACAATCTTGTTAAAGGCTTACCAAATCTTAAGTACCAATCTAATGCCCTTTGTGAGGCTTGTCAAAAAGGAAAACCAGTTAAAACTTCCTTTCATTTAAAAAATGTTGTTTCAACTTCTAGACCACTTGAACTTTTACATCTTGATCTTTTTGGTCCCACAAGAACATCCTCTTTATCTGAAAAGAAATATGGTTTAGTCATTGTTGATAATTTTACTAGATGGACATGGGTTAAATTCCTTGCCCACAAGGATGAGTCTTTTAAGGTATTTACTGTTTTCTGCAAATCAGTTCAAAATGAAAAAGGCATCTGTATTTCTTCTATTAGAAGTGATCATGGGGGAGAATTTGAAAATGAGAACTTTCAAAAATTTTGTGAAGAAAATGGCATCTCCCATAATTTCTCCTCTCCTAGAACACCTCAACAAAATGGTGTTGTAGAAAGGAAAAATAGGTCCCTCCAGGAAATGGCCAGGACCATGATCAATAAAGCTGATATTGCGAAACATTTTTGGGCAGAAGCAGTAAACACAGCTTGTTATATTCAAAATAGAATTTATATAAGACCTATTTTGAATAAGACTCCTTATGAATTGTGGAAAGGTAGAAAACCAAAAATTTCTTACTTTCATCCTTTTGGTTGTGTTTGTTATATCTTGAATACTAAAGATCAGCTTGGTAAGTTTGATTCCAAGGCTAACAAAGGAATCTTTTTGGGATATTCTGAAAGATCTAAAGCTTTTAGAATATACAACAAAGAAACTTTGACAGTTGAAGAGTCCATTCATGTCAAGTTTGATGATAAGAAGCCTGACACTGCTATGTCAGAGCTAGATGAGTTATTTTCAGAATTAAACCTTGGTGACAAGTCAGATGGTGAATATACATCTTCATCATCTGGTGGTGACAAGACGAAGAATTCTACTCAAGCGGAAGCTGAAGCAAGAAAAAGCTGGAAGTACAGAACCAATCATCCAAAAGATCAAATCATAGGAGAACCTGGTGATAAAGTACGAACCAGATCCTCTTTCAAGGAGCATGCTGATTTTGCACTTCTCTCTGAAATGGAACCTAAGACGATTGATCAAGCTTTGGAAGATGAAGGGTGGATTCTAGCAATGCAAGATGAGCTAAATCAGTTCCAAAGGAATGATGTATGGAAGCTAGTCACTCTACCAGAAGATAAGCAAGCTATTGGTACTAAATGGGTATTTAGAAATAAGCTTGATGAAGATGGTAAAGTTGTGAGAAATAAAGCAAGGTTAGTTGCTCAAGGCTACTCACAAGAAGAAGGTATTGATTTCACTGAAACTTTTGCACCTGTTGCAAGACTAGAAGCTATTCGCATTTTACTTTCATTTGCAGCACATCATGAGATAACACTATATCAAATGGATGTGAAAAGTGCTTTTCTAAATGGTTTTATAACTGAGGAAGTTTATGTTAAACAACCTCCTGGTTTTGAAGATATTGAATTTCCAGAACATGTTTTTAAACTTAAAAAGGCACTATATGGTCTTAAACAAGCTCCCAGAGCATGGTATGATAGACTAAGTTCCTTTTTAATGAAAAATGGATTTACAAGAGGTTTAGTTGACACTACTCTTTTCAGAAAAACCTCAAACAAGCATTTCATACTTGTTCAAATCTATGTTGATGATATCATTTTTGGAGCCACTAATGAAAGCCTTTGCAAAGAATTTTCTAAGCTTATGCAGGCTGAATTTGAGATGAGCATGATGGGAGAATTAAAGTTCTTCCTTGGAATACAAATCAAGCAATGCAGTGATGGTATTTATATTCATCAAAGCAAATATATCAAAGAATTATTGAAGAAATTCAAGATGCTTTGGATTGCAAGCCTATGTGTACACCTATGCATCCTACCGCACTCTTAGTAAAGATGAAATTGGTAGAAGGTAGATCGAAACTGCAGAGGTATGATTGGATCTCTACTTTATCTTACGGCTTCAAGACCTGATATTATGTTCGTCTGCTGTGTGCTAGGTTTCAATCGGATCCTAGAGAATCACACCTAAGTCTTTGTTAAAAGAATATTTACATATTTGCAAGGAACTACTAATCTTGGTTTGCTTTATAAGAAATCAAAAGATTACAAATTAGTAGGTTTCGTGATCTGACTTTCTTTGGAGATCGAATTGAAAGAAAAAGCACAAGTGGAGGTGCCGATTCCTTGGAGCTAATCTTGTGTCTTGGTCAAGTAAAAGGCAAAGCACAATTGCACTCTCAACAGCAGAAGCTGAATACATCTCAGCAGCAAGTTGCAGTTCTCAACTTCTGTGGATGAAGTATCAACTTGAAGACTACTTGATAAAAGAGAGTAACATTCCTATCTTCTATGATAATACATCTGCCATATGTCTTACTAAAAATCCTATATTGCATTCTAGAGCAAAGCACATTGAGATTAAGCATCATTTTATAAGAGACTATGTTCAGAAGGGTATTTTAGAAATAAAATTTGTAGACACTGATCATCAGTGGGCTGATATATTTACAAAACCCCTTGCTGAAGATAGATTCAATTTTATAAGAAGAAATTTAAACTTTCATCTTATAGAAGAATGATTAATCTCAGCGTCTGATAATAAACTAAATCTCAGCATCTGACATGACATAAGCATGTATGTGCATAAGCATCTTATTTGTCATATGCATCATAACTCATCATCCGGTAAGCCGGTTGCGTGCATCCGAGCACACCCACACGTGTTAAGGATTCAAGCGTCTCATCATATCTACTGAGTCATGATTATTTACGTTTTCAATAAAATCTTTTACTTTTATTTTGGCGTCTGCATTTAATGAAAAGGCGAATCTTTATTTTCTTTTCTTTTTGATTTATTTTTATGAGAAAATACGAAGCGATATTTTGAAAAAGAACTGTACCATTCTCTATTAACTTTCCCACTACTCCACATTTTTCGCTCCACTCTGTATTTTCTGCAAAACAGTACTCGTTCTCTCTTTCTCTCTATCTCTGTGTGTGTGTGTTTAAACCCTAAAACCTCCATCACCTTCATCTCAACTGCAATCATGGCTGGTGTAACAACCTCTGAGTATACGGCTATCTTCGACACCATGGCTGAAGGAAAAGTCTTGTTGGAAAATCGAGTTGATTTGGAAAACTCCAAACTCTATGGCTTCGACTTCTACAGTGGTTTCAAGGCAATGGGCTGGGAACACTATTTCTTCTGGAACAAGGTTGAGGTTCTAGTGACTGCGATCAAAGAATTTTGGGGTAATGTTCGGTTACACAAAGGTGGTATTTTTGAAGGAACCGTGAGAGGCTACAAGTTTGTTTTTACCATCAACAACATCTCTGAAGTTACTGGTTGTACCTGTGAAGTCGTCTTCTACACAGATTGGGCTGACGCATTTCATGGCATTGAGAAGGTCAATGATGATCTGTTTGAGAACTACAAGCAGTTGAAAGAATCTGGTGAAACTCCTACTGCAAAGGATCTGAAGAGTCATTTCAGAGTTCTTCACAAAATAATCACCAAGAGCGTCTTGTTGAAGGCTGGCTCTAGTGACATAGTCAACTATGAACAGAAGTTCATCATGAGACACTTCATGGCTGGTAACAAGGTAAACCTGCCAAGGTTGATCTACAACAACCTGCTTAATGCACTGGTTAACTCGAGAAAAGGTGTTGCTGACAAGAAGAACACCTACAAGTGCATTCCTTATGGTGTCCTGCTCACTAAAATGATGATCAAGAGTCTGGTCATAAACAAGCTGACTGCTTTACCAGATCAAGCAAAGGCGAAGTATTTTGGTACTGAGAGCATTGTGATTCCTGACACCTTTGGAGTCAACAGTCTGGTCAGAATGAAACTGTTCACTGGGTCCACGATCAAGAAGGTGAAAACAGAGCAACAGGAAGAGGAAGCTGAAAAGAAAACCACCAGAAGCTCAATGACTGGTGTGAAAAGAACTGTTGAGTCTCCTTCACGAGAGACCAGAATAACAAAACAGAAGGTGGCTCTCGCACTCTCGTTGAAGAACCAGAAGATGAGGACCGAGTTCCCATTAGTCAGGTTCTGAGAAAAAGGAGCAAACCAGCCGAGAAGCAAGTCTCAAAGATCCGGTTTCTGAAAAAATTCAGCGTCCATCTCCAAAGAATCGCCCCCAGAAGCTCAAAAGATTGGTCGTGCAATCGAACCTGAACCAAAGGTACCGAATTCTTCCGATGAGTCTCAGACTGCTTTGCATCCGATGATACCATTCCTGCTCCACCAATATCTGTTGCACAACCACCAAACACTCAAACCCGTGTACAGAAAACCTCCATAACTCCCAAACACCTTACCCAAACACAGACCAATACACTCACCATCTCATCACCTCAAACCTCCACATATAACTTCCTCACTACATACATTTCCAAGCTTCATTCTCATCCTTTTAACCTCCTTTTCAAAATACCTCCCATTAATCCCTTCAAACCCTACTCACCAAAAGCCTACAAAATCACCAAAACCACTCCCACCTTACTTACCCTTACCCTTAGACCTACAGACACTGGTGGAAAGAAGAATATCTCATACAAACCACAGTTTGTTAAGTATGAGATATATCATAGCATCTACGATTGTCCATCCACATGGCATTTAAAAACCTTCACCTCTGGAGCTGCCAGATTGGAAATTGCAGCTCCAATAAGTGCAACCTTCAAGGATGGAGAAGACCACTTCCAAATGTCATTTAAAGGAAGGTTGAGACCAGCATCCGAAAGCAGAGCAATTCCCTTCTCTGTTTATCTTCCTAGATCCCTACCACAGTCTGAACCGCTCACGTTGGAAGAATGTGGAAGGTGGATCACAGATGAAGTAGTTGCCTTCATGGCACACTATCTTGAACAGAAAAGGCTTGAAGTCATAGGACAATATCGAGACCCATCATCTGTTTCTGTTAAGATAGTACCAGATAGACAAAGGTGGCTACCTTGGTCTATCCCCTGAAACTAAGGAACTCCGCCTGGCAAGCGACCATTCAAAGCAAGATCGGGCTAAAGGAATATGAGAAGGCACCTACAAAGTACAATCTTAAGGAATTCTCCCGACTTCATTGCCAAGATCTCTGAGGATCATGCCAGAAGGTATTACCTGACTTCTCTGAAGAAAGATGAATGGAGAACTGGCTCCTCAAACTGCTGCAATGCTGAGAAGGCTACTATTCCAACTGTTGGGACAATCAGCAGAGTTACTGACATCAATCTTAGAACAGTGTACTTCGATAATATGTTTAGATGCTCAGTAATCAGACCTCTTGACTGCATGAAGATATATGACCAATGGGCTGTTGTGACCAAGCACTTCGACATTGGATTTACTTGGAGTCAATGGTCTGAGTCTTGGAAAGACAAAGCCATATTACCATGCATCGACCCCCTAGTGCTAGAAGAAGATGACAGGGAAAATCTGAGAAGAATTTACCTGACAGAAAATGAAGCACTCTCCTTCACCTGTGAAGCATTGAGTGTCTTTATCAGAAGTTTATGGGGAGAAGACGCTAGGAATAGGTTTGACTCTTACACTGCTGATGTTGTTCTACACAGAGAAACCATCTTCATGAATTTGCTGTCTCCAGAAGATGTGAAGCATCAATGGGAGATTCAGACAGAATCAGAGCTCAGAAGACTTGGAAATTTCATCAAATGGTTTATACCAAATGATGCATTCTTTTTAAGAGCTCAAAGGAAGAAGGATTTAAGACTGAAGATATCCAACTGGGTACTAGCAGAGCATCAGAAGATGAAGTCTGCACTGCACTGTGGACCTTCTACTTCTACTTCTGCAGTTGAGATGGTCACCATTCCCAAAGCAGAATTTGAAGAAATGAAGGCTACAAACTTGAAGGTCACTCAGCTGGAGACTGCACTGAAGTTACTCTATGAACGTCTCAATATCCCAGCTCCACCTCTTCCAAACCCTTGAAATTTTTTTTACTTGTGTGTTATATAAAATCTGTTCTATTTGGTTGATACACTTATATATATAACTATTTTTGATCTAATTATCTGCCTTCTATTCAAATTTTTCTAAGTCTTATTTTGACTATGATGTGTTTTTACACTCTTTTTGTCTGATGACAAAAGGGGGAGTAAAAGAAAGGTATGATGAACACGAAAGAAAGGTATATTGAACAAGTGAAAATCTGATAATTCACCATCCGATGTTCACTGTCCGATGGATACACTGGAACTAAAGTATCATGCATAGCATTTCATACATAGCATTTGTGTGGCTAATATTCATTGATCTAGTACTCTTATAATGTTTAATATATTTTGGTACAATGAAATAAATTTGATTAAATCAATCTATTTGGTATATAATCAGCATCCGATCTCACTTTATTAAATATATGCTCTGATACATCTACGGATTTTTCGCAATCACTTAAATGAATTTGTTTACCAAAAATTGCCTTAATACCTGAATTGTTCATATATATATCTAAACTGTTAAATTCAGGGGGAGACCCTTGATGTCTTTTTTAAACTAAATTGTTCATCTACCTTAGATGTTTGTCATCATCAAAAAGGGGGAGATTGTTGGAACCTAAACGATTGAGAAGTTTAGACCCTCATTAATTTTGATGATAACAAAGTATTCACAAGAGAACAATTTATGTTCTAACATTTCTTGAAGTGTGCAGATACTAATAATACATATATTCTAAGCCACTCAAGCAAGAAGAAAGTAATTCTCAAGAGAAGGATACATTCCATGTGTCAGCATCCGGCTCATCCTTGTGAGCGTCTGGAATTTTCTCTTTATGACACTAGGCTTATCCAATTGCTACAAGCGTCCGAACTTCCGATTTTGAGCGAGCGTTTGAACTTGATTTCAAATCACGTGTTAGTCACGTTGCTGCTCTTCCTCTCAGAAGTTTCTGGAACGAATTTCGAAATTGATTCTGAGCGCTAAAATTGTTGTACGAGATATCAAAGGTGACACCTTTAGCTAAAAGACAAAAATCGTACAAGCAATTGTGAAAAGCAAGGTAGTACGAAAACGGTAATATGTACTACTGGGATATTCTCTGGAAAGGAAGAAAGAGACAGCTTTTTGAATTTACCTCACTCAATGGAAAGGAGCCATTTTTTACTGTAACGGTAATATCCTTTGGAACTCCTATATATACCTCATGGTATCCATTGAAGAATCAGGGAAAAAAAGCTTGCTGAAATACTGCTGAAATATTACCTCATTTACTGAGAACAAGCACTGTTGCCATACATTACAAAGAGTCAACCTCTGAAGCACTGCTTCTGTGAGCAATCAAGTCTCGTGCTAAGTCTCTGGACTACAAGAACTGAACTCAGCGTCCGGCCCTTTCTTTTAGAAAGTTTTTCTATAGTTGAGCTTAATCTTTTATCCTCTCTGTGAGAGTTATTTTTTGACTGTATTTCAACTCACTTGTAAAAGTTGTTTTGGCCTAGTTAAGGCTGTATCCTCAAAGGCTCGATTGTACTGAGTCGTTTTGAGAAGTTGAGAGCATTGTCAAGTTATGACAGAAGAATACTCTTGAGGAAATTGGAATCAGGTTGATTATAGTGGAAAATGCTTCAGGAACGAAGGGACTAGACGTAGCTACCAGTTTGGTAGTGAACTAGTATAAATCTCTGTGTCTTTTGCTTTATAGCCTTATATTTCTCTTTATCTTGGTGTGTTAAAAATAAGTTTTCACAAACTGCTTTTCCAGCGTCCGATTATTTCCAGCATCCGATATATAAACAGTTTTGAAAAGCTTTTGTTCTAAGTGTTTTTAACTTAAAGTTTGCGAAAAGTTGTAAACACAATTCAACCCCCCCTTCTTGTGTTCACGTTCAGCATGGGCCAAAGGCTGGAGGGGAGGAAAGAAAGCTGGGCTGGGTGTGTATAAATGAGGGGAGGTTGTTGGAACCTAAACGATTGAGAAGTTTAGACCCTCATTAATTTTGATGATAACAAAGTATTCACAAGAGAACAATTTGTGTTCTAACAATTCTTGAAGTGTGCAGATACTAATATTACATATACTTCTAAGCCACTTAAGCAAGAAGGAAGAAGTTCACAAGAGAATGATACACTCCATGTGTCAGCATCCGACTCATCATAGTAAACTGTCTTCGTGAGCATCTGGAATTATCTTTTTGTGACACAAAGCTTATCCATTTGCTACGAGCGTCCGACCTTCCTGCTCGAAAGCGAAGGCCTGAACTTCATTTTATATCACGTGATGTTCACGTAGTTGCTCTTCCTCTCAGAAGCTTCTGGAACGGATTTTGAATTTGATCTTATGCGCTAAAATTGTTGTACGAGGTATCAAAGGTGACACCTTTAGCTAAAAGACAAAAATCGTACAAGCATTTGTGAAAAGCAAGGTAGTACGAAAATGGTAATGTGTACTACTGAGATATTCTCTGGAAAGGAAGAAAGAGACAGCTTTTTGAAATTATCTCACTCAATGGAAAGGAGCCATTTTTATTGTAACGGTAATATCCTTTATAACTCCTATAAATACCCCAAGGTATCCATTGAAGATACTGCCGAAACTCTACAAGAGAATATTGCTTCATTTACTGAGAACAAGCAATCGCTATATATACACTACAAAGAGTCAATACTCTGAAAGCACTGCTTCTGTGAGCAATCAAGTTTCGAGCCAAGTCTCTGGACTACAAGAACTGAACTCAGCGTCTGACACTTTCTTTTAGAAAGCATTTCTATATTGAGCTTAATTTTTGAGTTATTTTTGCTTGTATTCAACTTACTTGTAAAAGTTGTTTTGGCCTAGTTAAGGCTGTTCCCTCAAAGGCTCGAATGTACTGAGTCGTTTTGAGAAGTTGAGAGTATTGTCAAGGTTGTGACAGTAGAATACTCTTAAGGTTTTGTAATCAGTTGATTATAGTGGAAAATCCTTCAGGAACGAAGGGACTAGACGTAGCTACCAGTTTGGTAGTGAACTAGTATAAATCTCTGTGTCTCTTGCTTTACTGCTTTACTGCTTTATATTTATCTTTATCTTACTGTGTTAAAAACAAGTTTTCACAAACTGCTTTTCAGTGTCCGGTTTATTTCCAGCGTCCGATATACAAACTGTTTTGAAAAACATGTGTTCTAAGTGTTTTTAACTTAAAGTTTGCGAAAAGTTTTCAACACAATTCAACCCCCCTTCTTGTGTTCACGTTCAGTTGGTACCAGAGCTCGGCCTCTTGGTTGAGCACTTAATAGTGTTAAGAGTAAAGATCCTACTGTGAACATGTCTGCTGAAGGTGGTCATATGAACCGTCCTCCTCTATTCAATAGAGAAAAATTTGATTACTGGAAAGATAAGATGAAAGCATTTCTTGAGGCACAAAATCTTGATTTGTGGGATATAGTTGAAAGTGGATACATTTCTCCTGCTAATGCCCTTAATGTTGCAATACCTAGGGAAAACTGGACTGATGATCAGAAAAAGAGATATCAAACCAATCAGAAGGCTAGATTTATTCTCATCTGTGCTATGACAGAAGAGAATATGATAAATGTGGTAAGTTTGATACTGCCAAAGAAATCTGGGATTCTCTTGTTTTGTCTTATGAGGGTTCTGCCCAAGTAAGAGAAACAA
Source organism: Calophaca sinica (assembly GCA_037113605.1). Lineage (NCBI taxonomy): Eukaryota > Viridiplantae > Streptophyta > Magnoliopsida > Fabales > Fabaceae > Calophaca > Calophaca sinica. The sequence goes on from CM073737.1 coordinate 18,869,315, forward strand.
AGACTAGCATGATGGATCGCCAGTATGAGCTATTCAAAATGGAAGATGGAGAAAACATTGAAACTATGTTTGGAAGGTTCCAAACACTTGTTTATGGGTTGCAGGCCCTTGGAAAAAGCTATACTACACCTGACCATGTGAGAAAGATCTTGAGAAGTTTGACTAAGCAGTGGAGACCCAAAGTCACTGCTATTCAAGAAGCAAAATATCTAAATGTCCTTCGGCTTGAAGATCTTATGATCTCTTTGAAAGCTCATGAACTTGAGCTAAATGAAGAAGAACCTACCAAGAAGAGTAAGTCTATTGCTTTAAAAGTTAATCAACATAAACCTAGTACTTCTAAAGCTTTTCAGGCTGAAGAAGAAGAATCGAATGATGAAGCTTCGAAGGAGATTATGATGGATCAGACGATGAGCTAGCTTTCATATCTAAGAAGATCCAGAGAATGTGGAAGAAGAGAAACTTCAGAAGGAGGTTTCAGAAGAAAGATACAAAGGACAAGAAGGAAAGCAAAGACAAGGACAAAGCCCAAGTCATTTGCTATGAATGTAAGAAGCCTGGACATTTCAAATCCGAGTGTCCTAATCTTAAGGAAAAGTCCACAAGAAGCTCCTTCAAGAAAAAGAAGAAAGGTCTCATGGCAACATAGGAAGATCTTGACTTATTCTCCTCTGAGGAAGATAAAGAAGAAGAAGCTCACATTGCCCTCATGGCGTATTAATCGATCTTGATTCAGAAGAAGAAGTTGAAGAGGTAATAATATATGATTCTTATTCTGAACTTCAACTTGCATTTGATGATCTGTTAAAGGATTCTGCCACTCTCTCTATTGAGTATAAGAATTTGAAAAAGAAATTTTCAAAACTATCACAAGATTTTCATTCTTTACACAATGAAAACTCTGTACTCAATGAAGAAAACCAGAAGCTGAAAACTGAAAATCAGCGTCTGGTATGAGAGCTCTCAAGTTAAAAGCTCTGTAGTTACAGGCAATCCTAACTGCAAATCAAATGACTATGAACATGCATTTCAAAAGTTTCTTGCAGAGAGTGTAACTCGAAGCAAGCAAGCTTCTATGATTTGGGGTGTCAGTAAAACGACAACTCATGGTCTTGGTTATATATTAGATAAACCTCCTTTAGAAAATGATTCAGTATCTGATGACACCAATGATCATAGTGAATGCTTTCATTGTACTTACTGCAATAAATCTGGTCATTTGAAAAGTGCGTGTACTGTGTTTACAACTAAGAAGGACAAGTATCCTTCAAGAACTAACAAGAAAGGACCCAAAAAGATATGGGTACCTAAAGATAAAATAGTCTATGTTGCAGACTTGCTTAGCAACAAAGTCAACACACCTAACTTGGTACTTAGGCAAGGATGCTCGCGTCACATGACGGGAGAAAAGCGTATGTTCCAAGAACTAAGACCTAGAGAAGCTGGATTCGTTGGTTTCGGAGGAAACCGTAAAGGTAAAATAGTTGGAATTGGTCGCATAGGTAAAGGCTCTCTTCCTTCTATTGATAATGTTTTATATGTTGAAGGATGAAACATAATCTATTGAGCATAAGTCAATTATGTGACAATGGTTATAATGTTGTCTTTACAGAAAATGGATGTTCAAGAAAAGCAAAAATGATGGATCTATATTCTTTACAAAGAAAGAGGAAACAAAACATTTATAAAGTTGATCTTTCTGAACTTGCAAAACAAGATGTCAAGTGTCTTATGTCTGTTGAAGATGAGCAATGGATTTGGCACAAAAGATTGGGTCATGCCAATTTGAGGTTAATCTCAAAATTAAACAAGCACAATCTTGTTAGAGGCTTACCAAATCTCAAGTTCCAATCTGATGCCCTGTGTGAGGCTTGTCAAAGAGGAAAACAAGTCAAAACTTCATTTCATTTAAAAAATTTTGTTTCAACCTCTAGACCACTTGAACTTTTACATCTTGATCTTTTTGGTCCCACAAGGACAGCCTCTTTAACTGGAAAGAAATATGGATTAGTCATTATTGATGATTTTACTAGATGGACATGGGTTAAATTCCTTGCCCACAAGGATGAGTCTTTTAAGGTATTTACTGTATTCTGCAAATCAGTTCAAAATGAAAAAGGCATCTGTATTTCTTCTATTAGAAGTGATCATGAGGGAGAATTTGAAAATGAAAACTTTCAAAAATTTTGTGAAGAAAATGGCATCTCCCACAATTTCTCCTCTCCTAGAACACCTCAACAAAATGGTGTTGTAGAAAGGAAAAATAGGTCCCTCCAGGAAATGGCCAGGACCATGATCAATAAAACTGATATTGCGAAGTATTTTTGGGTAGAAGCAGTAAACACAGCTTGTTATATTCAAAATAGAATTCTTATAAGACCTATTTTGAATAAGACTCCTTATGAATTGTGGAAAGGTAGTAAACCAAACATTTCTTACTTTCATCCTTTTGGTCAGATTTGTTATATTTTGAATACTAAAGATCGACTTGGTAAGTTTGATTCCAAGGTCGACAAAGGAATCTTTTGGGATACTCTGAAAGATCTAAAGCTTTTAGAATATACAACAAAGAAACTTTGACAGTTGAAGAGTCCATTCATGTCAAGTTTGATGATAAGAAGCCGACATCGCTATGTCGAGCTAGATGAGTTATTTTCGAATTGAACCTCGGTGACAAGTCGATCATGAACGTGCATCTTCATCATCCGGTTGTAACAAGACGAAGAATTCTACTCAAGCGTGTCAAGCAAGAAAAAGCTGGAAGTACAAAACCAATCATCCAAAAGATCAAATCATAGGAGAACCTGGTGATAAAGTACGAACCAGATGGTCTTTCAAGGAGCATGCTGATTTTGCACTTCTCTCTGAAATGGAACCTAAGACGATTGATCAAGCATTGGAAGATGAAGGGTGGATTTTAGCAATGCAAGATGAGCTAAATCAGTTCCAAAGGAATGATGTATGGAAGCTAGTCACTCTACCAGAAGATAAACAAGCTATTGGTACTAAATGGGTATTTAGAAATAAGCTTGATGAAGATGGTAAAGTTGTGAGAAATAAAGCAAGGTTAGTTGCTCAAGGCTACTCACTAGAAGAAGGTATTGATTTCACTGAAACTTTTGCACCTGTTGCAAGACTAGAAGCTATTCGCATTTTACTTTCATTTGCAGCACATCATGGGATAACACTATATCAAATGGATGTGAAAAGTGCTTTTCTAAATGTCTTTATAACTGAGGAAGTTTATGTTAACCAACCTCCTGGTTTTGAAGATATTGAATTTCCAGAACATGTTTTTAAACTTAAAAAGGCTCTATATGGTCTTAAGCAAGCTCCCAGAGCATGGTATGATAAACTAAGTTCCTTTTTAATGGAAAAAGGATTTACAAGAGGTTTAGTTGACACTACTCTTTTCAGAAAATCTTCTAACAAGCATTTCATACTTGTTCAAATCTATGTTGATGATATCATTTTTGGAGCCACTAATGAAAGCCTTTGCAAAGAATTTTCTAAGCTTATGCAGGCTGAATTTGAGATGAGCATGATGGGAGAATTAAAGTTTTTCCTTGGAATACAAATCAAGCAATGCAAAGTTGATGGTATCTATATACATCAAAGCAAATATATCAAAGAATTATTGAAGAAATTCAAGATGCTTTGGATTGCAAGCCTATGTGTACACCTATGCATCCTACCGCACTCTTAATAAAGACGAAATTGGTAAGAAGGTAGATCGGAAAATGTACAGAGGTATGATTGGATCTCTACTTTATCTTACGGCTTCAAGACTGACATTATGTTCGGCTGCTGTGTGCTAGATTTCAATCGGATCCTAGAGAATCACACCTGAGTCTTTGTTAAAAGAATATTCAGATATTTGCAAGGAACTACTAATCTTGGTTTGCTTTATAAGAAATCAAAAGATTACAAATTAGTAGGTTTCGTGATCTTGACTTTCTTTGGAGACCGAATTGAGAGAAAGAGCACAAGTGGAGGCTGCCAGTTTCTTGGAGCTAATCTTGTGTCTTGGTCAAGCAAAAGACAAAGCACTATTGCACTCTCAGCCAGGTTTAATACATCTCAAAGAAGTTGCGCTTCTCAACTTCTGTGGATGAAGTATCAACTTGAAGACTACTTGATAAAAGAGAGTAACATTCCTATCTTTTGTGATAATACATCTGCCATATGTCTTACTAAAAATCCTATATTGCATTCTAGAGCAAAGCACATTGAGATTAAACATCATTTTACAAGAGACTATGTTCAGAAGGGGACACTTGAAATCAAATTTGTAGACACTGATCACCAGTGGGCTGACATTCTTACAAAACCCCTTGCTGAAGATATATTCAATTTTATAAGAAGAAATTTAAATTTCCATCTTATAAAAGAATGATTAATCTCAGCGTCTTATGATGGATATCATTTGAGCATCTGATATGACATCATCATCACACGAATAAGCATTTTTTATATGCCAACTGCATCATAACTCAGCATCCGATGAATCAGCTATGAGAATCCGAAACACACACGTGGTAAGCTCATGTAGAACTTAAGCGTCTCATCTCTCCTAATCTGAGTCATGATTATTTACGTTTTCAATAAAATCTTTTACTTTATTTTGGCAATTGCATTTAATGAAAAGGAGTATCTTTATTTTAATTTCTTTTTAAATTTATTTTTAATACTCGGATAATGAAGAGGTTTTTTGAAAAGTAACTGTACCAATTACAAAACCTTCCCACTACTCCTTCTTTTTCGCTCCACAATTACTCTCTCTGTTTTCAGTCTGAAAAACAGTTTTCCTTCTCTTCTCTTCGTGACTGTCCTAAAACCCTAAACCTCTATTTCTCTATCTCTCATCTGCAATTATGTCTGGTATAACAACCTCTGAGTACACTGCTATTTACGACACCATGGCTGAAGGAAAAGTTTTGTTGGAAAATCGAGTTGATTTAGAGAACTTCAAACTCTATGGCTTCGACTTCTATAGTGGTTTCAAGGCAATGGGTTGGGAACACTATTTCTTTTGGAACCAGGTTGAGGTTCTAGTTACTGCTATCAAGGAATTTTGGGATAACGCTCGTTTACACCAAGGTGGTATTTTTGAAGGAACTGTGAGAGGTTACAAGTTCATTTTTACCGTTACCAACATCTCTGAAGTCACTGGTTGTCCCTGTAAAGGTATCATTTACTACACAGATTGGGCTGATGCATTTCATGGCCTTGAGAAGGTCAATGAGGATTTGTTTGAGAACTATAAACAGTTGAAAGAATCTGGTGAAACTCCTACTGCAAAGAATTTGAAGAGTCATTACAGAGTTCTTCACAAGATAATCACCAAGAGCGTCTGGTTGAAGGCTGGCTCTAGTGACATAGTCAACTATGAACAGAAGTTCATTATGAGGCACTACATGGCTGGTAACAAGGTAAACCTGCCAAGATTGATCTACAACAACCTGATTAATGCACTGGTTAATTCGAGGAAAGGAGTTGCTGACAAGAAGAACACCTACAAGTGCATTCCTTATGGTGTTCTGCTCACTAAGATGATGGCCAAGAATCTGGTTGTAAACAAGCTGACTGCTTTGCCAGATCAAGAAAAGGTGAAGTATTTTGGCACTGAAAGTGTTGTGATTCCTGACACCTTCGGAGTTAACAGCTTGGTCAGAATGAAATTGATCACTGGTGAACAAATGAAGAAGGTGAAAAAGGAACAGGGAATAGAATCTGGTCCCTCTCTTAGCAAGAAGTCTACTATTGACAAAACCACCAGAAGCTCAGTAACTGGTGTGAAAAGGACTTCTGATTCTCCAGAAGAGGAGACAAGAAGCAAGAAGCAGAAGGTGGCTTCTGCACCTAAAAGAAAGATCAATCGTAAGATGAGGACCGCTCCCATCACCGATTCTGATGAAAGAAGCAAGCGGTCGAGAAACAAGTTTCAGCGTCCGGTGCACAAAAGAAGGCAATTCATCGTCCGCCTCCAGCTGCTGCCCCTAGACAGACGCTGAAGAGATTGGTCAGGCAGTCTGAGCTTGAACCAAAGGTGTTGAATTCTACTGATGATTCTATATCTGTTTTTGAAACTGATAATACCATTCCTGCTCCACCTATATCTATTGCACAACCATCAACCATTTAAACCCGTGCACAGAAAGACAGAAACACAACCACTTCCATAACCATCAAACAACCTACCCAAACACAGACCAATACACTCACCATCTCCTCACCTCAAACCTCCACATATACCTCCCTCACTTCATACATTTCCAAACTTCATTCTCATCCTTTTAACCTCTTTTTCAAAGTCCCTCCATTTAATCCTTTCAAACCCTACATTCCTCCCAAGCACAATATCACAGTAGTGACACCAAAAACTACTGCCCTAATTCCAAAGAAACATGTCCCTCTTGACATTAGACCAAAATTTGTTAGATATGAGTCATATAACTCTATCTACAATCACCCATCTGTATGGCACTTGAAGACTTTCACTTCCGGAGTTTCAAGACTGGAGATACCTCCTCCAATGAATGATGTCTTCAAGGATGGAAAAGACAATGTTGAGATGTATTTTAAAGGAAGGCTGAGACCCAAACCAAACAGCAGGGCTATCCCATTTTCGGTTGATGTACCAAGGTTCCTACCCCAGAATGAACCTCTTACATTAGAGGAATGTGATAGATGGATTACAGAAGCTGAAGCCTATATGATGGCTCATTGCTATGAGCAGAAAAGGCTTGAAGTCATTGGACAATATAGAGACCCATCATCTGTCTCTATAAAGATTGTTCCAGATAGGCAAAGGTGGTTACCTTGGTCTATTCCTGGAAAAAGAAAGGAAGCTGCACCTGGCAAAATGCCATTCAGTAAGATAGGGCCTAAGGAATATGAGAAAGCGCCCAGAGACTACAGGTCAAGGAGTTCACCCAGCTTCCGGTAAAGAAAATCTCTGAAGATCATGCCAGAAGGTATTATCTGAGTGCTCTGAAGAAAGATCAATGGAGAACTGGATCCTCCAACTGCGGTAATGCAAAAAAGGCAACAATCCCTACTGTTGGGATCATCGAGAAGGTACCTGAATCCAATCATGGAACTGCTCATTTTGACGATATGTTCATATGTTCTGTGATTAGACCGCTCAACTTGGTGAAGCTATATGCTCCATGGGATCTTGTCTGGAAACACTTTTACATTGGATTTGGCTGGATGCAATAGTCTGCGTCTTGGAAAGACAAAGCCATTATGCCTAGTTTTGAGCCTCTGACTATTGACAAGGATGACAGAGAAATTTTGAGAAGACTCTTTATTGCTGAAAATGAAGGCCTTAACTTTTCTTTTGATGCCCTTAGTGTCTTCTTAGGCAATGTGTTTGGAGAAGCTGCTGCAGAACAATTTGATGGATATGCCAGAGACATTCTTCAACACAGAGAAATGATCTTCAATTATCTTCTGTTTCCTGATCTGGTTGAGCAAAGAAATGAAGCCCTATATGAGTCTAAAAGAAGAAAACTTGGAACAATTATCAAATGGTTTCCACCAGGAGATAATTATTTCCAATGGGCAAAGGATAGAAAGAAGATAAAATCTAAATTGTCTCAAACTGTTCTTGAAATCCATAAGAAGATGAATTCAGAAGCTACAGGTGCTGCCAGTGTACCAGAAGCTGAATCTGCTCTCTCCACATCGTCAGTGGAAATGGTTACAATTCCTAAGGAGGAATTTGAAACCATGAAGGCAACCTGTTTGAAAGTTCCTGAGCTTGAAATGCAACTGAAACTCATCATGGAACGAATCAACCTACTACCTCAAAACCCTTAAACTTTGTTTTGTTTTAATTTTTATTTTTTTTTGCACTAAGTGATATTTCTTAATTTTTGGTACAATTATATTGTGACTTTATTACTCAAATTTTTCTTCAATTTTGTTTTTTTGACTATGATGTGTTTTTACACTTTTTTTGTCTGATGACAAAAGGGGGAGTAAAAGAAAGGCTTGATGAACGCTAAGATAAACATGCTAAGGATAAATGAATAGTTACACATGCTAAGAAAGGCTTGACGAACGCTAAGGATAAATAGATATTCATGCTAATCAATCATTCATAACATCATTTCAGCATCCGTTCTCAGCGTCTTTTATTGCTATACTTATCTAAGTTGTTGAACTCAGGGGGAGACCCTTAAAACTCTTATTTGAGACTTAAAATTGTTCATCAACCTTGGATATTTGTCATCATCAAAAAGGGGGAGATTGTTGGAACCTAAACGATTGAGAAGTTTAGACCCTCATTAATTTTGATGATAACAAAGTATTCACAAGAGAACAATTTATGTTCTAACAATTCTTGAAGTATGCAGATACTAATATTACATATACTTCTACGCCACTTAAGCAAGAAGGAAGATGTTCACAAGAGAAGGATACACTCCATGTGTCAGCATCCGGCTCATCATAGTAAACTGTCTTCGTGAGTGTCTGGAATTATCTTTTTGTAACACAAAGCTTATCCATTTGCTACGAGCGTCCGACCTTCCTGTTCTGAGCAAACGTCTGAACTTCATTTTATATCACGTGATGTTCACGTAGTTGCTCTTCCTCTCAGAAGCTTCTGGAACGGATTTCGAATTTGATCTTATGCGCTAAAATTGTTGTACGAGGTATCAAAGGTGACACCTTTAGCTAAAAGACAAAAATCGTACAAGCATTTGTGAAAAGCAAGGTAGTACGAAAACGGTAATGTGTACTACTGAGATATTCTCTGGAAAGGAAGAAAGAGATGACTTTTTGAAATTATCTCACTCAATGGAAAGGAGCCATTTTCTTTCAGCTTGGTAATATCCTTTATAACTCCAATAAATACCCCAAGGTATCCATTGAAGATACTGCCGAAACTCTACAAGAGAATATTGCTTCATTTACTGAGAACAAGCATTGTTGCTATACACTACAAAGAGTCAATACTCTGAAAGCACTATTTCTGTGAGCAATCAAGTTTCGAGCCAAGTCTCTGGACTACAAGAACTGAACTCAGCGTCCGACACTTTCTTTTAGAAAGCATTTCTATATTGAGCTTAATTTTTATCCTCTTTGTGAGAGTTATTTTTGCTTGTATTCAACTTACTTGTAAAAGTTGTTTTGGCCTAGTTAAGGCTGTTCCCTCAAAGGCTTGAATGTACTGAGTCGTTTTGAGAAATTGAGAGTATTGTCAAGGTTGTGACAGTAGAATACTCTTAAGGTTTTGTAATCAGTTGATTATAGTGGAAAATTCTTCAGGAACGAAGGGACTAGACGTAGCTACCAGTTTGGTAGTGAACTAGTATAAATCTCTGTGTCTCTTGTTTTACTGCTTTACTGCTTTATATTTATCTTTATCTTACTGTGTTAAAAACAAGTTTTCACAAACTGCTTTTCAGCGTCCGGTTTATTTCCAGCGTCCGATATACAAACTGTTTTGAAAAACCTGTGTTTTAAGTGTTTTTAACTTAAAGTTTGCGAAAAGTTTTCAACACAATTCAACCCCCCCTTCTTGTGTTCACGTTCAGAGGTGCGAGGAGCAGGGAAAGGAGGGCAAAGGAGGCGCAGGGGTGTGAAATAAAAAAGGGGGTGTGTGAAGGAATGGGTTATGGCTGGGCTGCGGGTGTTGTTGGGTTGGGCCATCTTTTGGCTAAATGCTTTTGGCACCTCCCATATTTTAATTGGCACCCCCCTTTTTTTGAAAAACAATTTTTCCTTTTCTTTTTTCTTTTCTTTTCTTTCTTCTCTTTTTTTTCTTCTCTTTTTTAAAACCAAAAATATTATTTTGATTACAAATTTAAATAAATAAAATAAAATAAAATAAAATAAAATAAAATAAAATAAAAGGTCGGATAAAATTAGGGTACGACAGCTGCCCCTCCTTAATTACATTTTACTCGAAGGTCTTCGTGTATTCGTTATAAAAGGTAATTAAGGATAAAGGACTCTAATTTTGTCTAGAACGAAATTGTTTGAGGATGCGAGATTGGCTCCCGACTTTGCTTTGGGGTTCCAGGTTTGACTCCCAGTGAATTCCCGGTAAGGCACAGGTTTGATTCCTAGCTCTTACAAAGTTGGTGAGAGATTCTAGGTTTGATTCCTAGTGAATTCTCGGTAAGGCATATGTCTGATTCCTAGCTCTTACAAAGTTGGTCGGAGATTCCGGGGCTGGTTTCCTGGGGAATTCCTGGTAAGGCATAGGTCTGGCTCCTAACCCTCACATCTTTGGTATTGATTACTTCCCTACTTAGGGTAAGTCCGGGGTGCAAGCTCCTTCATCACTCGACACAAGTTTTGGTCAGATTCCCAACAAGGGTAAGTCAGATTCTTAACTCTTGCTAAAAGGTACGGATTGACTACCTTACTTTAAGGAACGTCCGTAACATGAGTTTCTCTGTTACTCAATATAGGTTCGGGTCAGATTCTCGGCAAGATGTAGGTCAGAATCTAACACTTGCTAAAGTATGGACTGGTTTTCCTATTGCAGGTGAACGTCCCGTGTACGAGCTTCTCTGTTACTCGAAACAGTCCAGGTCAGATTCCCGACTAAAAACTTGGGTCAGATTCCCAAGGTGGTGGGCCAGTTTCCCAGCAAGGTGTAGGACCGATTCCTAATTCTTGTTAAAAGGTGTGGATCGATTTCCATAATTGAGGAAGATTCGAGACGCGGGTCAGGTTCCCGACTAAAGGCTTAGGTCAGATTCCCAAGGTGATGGGTCAGATTCCCAGCAAGGTGTAGGACGGGTTCCTAACTCATGCTAATAGATTGAGTAGGCTGAGTACTAGTTTTTACTGAGTACCATCAGACCAACTGTATGTAATATTTGAGAGGGTGGGTCAATGGATCCAAAAGCTTTGATAGTCATGCGGGATGCAATGAATGGTATGTCATGCATGAAAAAAAAAATTGTTTTTTTTTTGGAGAAATTATTTTTTGGATGGGTTGTGGACCCAAAAGTATTGGTGATCATGCGAGATGTAACGAATAGCATGTCATGCATGAGTATTATTTGCTTTATTAGGGATAGGCAGTATCCTCTTGACTACTTCTGAAACTTTTCTTGATAAGTTAGCTCCAGGTCTTTTTAGTTGGCGATACTGAACAAACTAATTGGCCCTCTTTCGTAACGTATTTGACATTGATGATTTTGCATTAGGTGAGATGTCTTACTAGCCCTTTTTCCTTAATGTGAAGACGCCAAATTCCTTAGATCCTTTTAGAATTTTCAGTAATTATACAATGCTCTTATGTCTTGATTTGCACATGTTTGTCTTTTTAGCACAGATTTCTCTAGAAAGAAAATGCAAATTGATAAAATCCCAAATCAAATTCGGAGAGGCTGAAATAAGCATTATATTGTGCCGATGGTATTTAATAGATGGCAATATGGATAAGAATGAATCTCCACTATGGTGGGGGAGATAAAATATTGCAAACAGAATAAATTCGTGTTTGCTAAATTAGAGACTGGTGAAAAACATCAACTATACATATAATCCCTTTGAAAACAAATCGTGCTGCCCTTTCGTGATTTAGACCTCGATCGCCTTCTTGATCAACTTCAAAACTTGTGTCTGTGATTAGTTTTGACCATCTCTGCCCCAATTGGGCAAGGCTCAATTCTGGCTATTTTGACGCCTTCAGGTTGGTTTTTGCTCAGGCCGCTTTTTGCGAGTTTTCGACCTAGCGGGTTGTTCTAAATCACCCTTTCGGGTTTTCAACCTACCAGGTCGCTCTAACTTTTGCCTTGACCGCCCTTTCAGGTTTTCGGCCTAGCGAGCTTCCCCTTTTTTTTTTGTGTGTGTATTGTGCCATTTTAGACGTAGTATTTCTTGACTGCGTCTGAGTTTATCGGCAGTGGTAAGTCATGCCCCTCCATATCTGTAAGAATGAGGCCTCCTCCCGAGAATGCCTTTTTCACTATATATGGACCTTCATAATTTGGCGTCCATTTTCCGCGTTGGTCTTTCTGAATAGGTAGAATCTTCTTTAATACCAATTCCCCTTCTGTGAATTCTTGATGACGTACCTTTTTCTCGTACGCTCTCTTGAGTCTCTTTTGGTATAATTGGCCATGACAAAATGCTTCTAGCCTTTTCTCTTCTATAAGATTCAACTGGTCATATCGTGCCTAGACCCATTCGGCTTTTTCGAGCTTGGTTTCCATAATTACCCTTAAAGAAGGGATTTCTACCTCTATGGGGAGTACTGCTTCCATCCCGTATACTAGAGAAAAAGGTGTTGCCCCTGTTGAAGTGCGTACAGAAGTTTGGTACCCGTGTAAAGCAAAAGGGAGCATCTCGTGCCAATCCTTGTAAGTTACCACCATTTTCTGAATAATTTTCTTAATATTTTTGTTGGCCGCTTCTACTGCCCCATTCATCTTTGGACGATATGGAGAAGAATTGTGATGTTGAATTTTGAAATCATCGCACAACTCTTTCATCATCTTATTGTTTAAATTAGTCCCATTGTCCGTGATGATCTTTCTCGATGGCAAATGCGACAAATTATTTCCTTTTTGATGAACTTGACCACAACACTGCGAGTCACATTGGTATAGGAGACTGCTTCGACCCACTTTGTGAAGTAATCAATGGCCACGAGGATGAATCGGTGTCCGTTAGAGGCTTTTGGCTCAATCATTCCTATGACATCCAAACCCCACATGGAGAACGGCTAGGGTGCACTGAGGACGTTTAGGGAAGTGGGAGGTACATGAATATTATCAGCATAAGTCTGACACTTATGACATTTCCTCACATGCTTGATGCAGTCACTTTCCATTGTAAGCCAATAATACCCAGTTCTGAGAGTCTTCCGAGCCATTGCGTAACCGTTGGCATGGGTCCCAAAGGAACCTTCGTGGACGTCGTCAAGAATTTGTCTTGCTTCTGCAGAGTCCACACATCGGAGGAGTATCATGTCGTGATTTCTTTTGTAGAGTACGTCGCCGTTCAAAAAGAAACTCATGGCAAGCCTCCTCAAAGTTCGCTTGTCGTTCTCTGAGGCGGCCGAAGGGTATTCCTTGTTTTTGAGGTAGCATTTGATGTCATGGTACCATGGTTTTCCGTCGAATTCTTCTTCTATCGCCTGGCAATAAGCGAGATTAGCACGGCTCTCCATCAGGATGAGAGGCATTTCCTTGTCACTGTTTATTCGGAACATAGATGACAGCGTGGCTAATGCATCAGCCAACTGATTATCTTCTCGTGGGACATGTTGAAACGTGATCCTATCAAAGGATTCGACGAGTTCTTGGATATACTCATGGTAAGGTATTAACTTAGGATCTCGAGTTTCCCATTCTCCATTCAACTGGTTGATAACTAGGGCAGAATCCCCATATACTTTTAGGATTCTGACCTTAGTTTCTATGGCAGCTCTGATTCCCATGACACACGCCTCATATTCTGCCACATTATTGGTGCAACTGAAACACAAGCGAGCCGTAACAGGAGTGTACTGCTTTCCCGAAGAAATTAGTACTGCCCCGATTCCGTGCCCCAATGCATTAGAAGCCCCATCGAACATCATGGTCCACTCTCCGTCTCTTGATTCTTCTCTTTCGGTGGACATTACATCCTCATCAGGAAATTCATAGCGGACAAGTGAATGGTCATCTACTGGTTGATTGGCTAAGTGCTCAGCGAGGGCACTACCTTTGACGGCTTTCTGAGAGACGTATTGAATATCGTACTCGGATAACAAAGATCGCCACGGGCAATCCTTCCAGTGAGAGCAGGTTTCTCGAATACATATTTGATCGGGTCCATTTTTGACACCAACCAAGTGGTATGAGAAAGCATATATTGTCTTAGCCGGTGAGCAACCCACGCCAGGGCGCAACAGGTACGTTCCAGTATCGAGTAATTAACTTCATAACTTGTAAGCTTCTTACTCAGGTAGTAAATGGCGCATTCTTTTTTACCCGTTTCGTCATGTTGTCCAAGTACACACCCCATAGATCCGTTTAACACTGTCAAATAGAGGATTAATGGCCTGCCTGGTACTGGAGGTACCAACACAGGGGGTTTTGTAGGTATTGCTTGATTTTGTCGAAGGCCTTTTGGCATTTTTCATTCCATTCGACAATTTGGTCCATGTGTAATAACTTGAAAATCGGCTCACAAGTGTCTGTGAGTTGTGATATAAACCGGGAAATATAATTCAATCTCCCTAGAAAACCACGAACTTCCTTCTCTGTGCGAGGAGATGGCATCTCTATGATGGCTTTTACTTTTTTCGGATCAACTTCTATTCCTTTCTGACTTACAATGAATCCCATCAATCTACCTGACCTGATACCAAAGTTACATTTGGCAGGATTGAGTCTTAGGCGAAACTTTCTCAATCGCTCAAAAAGCTTCTGTAGATCAATTATATGACTTTCTTCAGTTTGTGACTTAGTGATCATATCGTCCACGTAGACCTCTATCTCATTATGGATCATATCATGAAATAGAGTCACCATTGCCCTTTGGTACGTTGCCCCAGCGTTTTTCAACCCAAAAGGCATTACCTTGTAGCAGAAAGTCCCCTAAGCTGTAATAAACGTAGTCTTCTCCATATCCTCCCTGGCCTTTTTGATCTGATTATACCCGGAGAAACCATCCATGAAAGAGAAAAAAACGTGATGAGTTGTATTATCCACCAGAACATCAATGTAAGGCAAAGGGAAGTCGTCTTTGGGACTTGCTTTATTAAGGTCCTGGTAATCAACGCACATTCGAACCTTTCCACCCTTTTTTGGAACAGGGACAATATTAGCAACCCATTGGGGGTATTTAGCCACGGCCAAAAATCCGGCATCAAATTGTTTCTTAACTTCTTTCCTAATCTTTAAGGACATATCAGGTCTCATGCGTCTCAATTTCTGTTTGACAGGAGGGCAATCAGGTTTAAGAGGTAGTTTGTGTTCTACAATATCGGTATCCAACCCTGGCATGTCTTGGTAAGACCAGGCAAATACGTCTTTATAATCTCGAAGGAGTTGAATCAGTTTAGCTCTTAATTCTTGTGACATGGTAACACCAACTTTGACTTCTTTTTTGTCTTCCTCAGTTCCCAAATTAATCAACTCAGTCAGTTCTTCGTGAGGTTCGATCTTTCTAGACTCCCCTTCTATAAGTCTCATTAATTCAGGGGGAAGATCTTTATCAGGACAGTCTTCTTCATAGTCTTCGTCAGTATGATTAATTAGGCAATCAAAATCTGGTAACGAGATTTCAGCACAATCGTTTTCAAAAGTATTATCCATGAGCCTGCATTATCAAGGTTAGCAATAAGGAGAGGGTAAGGAAAGGAAGTAGGAAGGAAAAGAAAAAGAGACACTTGGGATAAAATCAAAATGCATTTTATTAATATTCGAAATATACTTATGAAAAACATGCTGGGCCTTTAACATTTTCGCTACCGCCTCGGGCTGAGCGGAGAGGTGAGCATTAAATGGATTACATTGAAAATGCACTAAGGATCCTAGGATTTTCCACGATCTCCCAATTGCAAGGCATTGAGGAACATGGACGAACCCATTCCTCTTAAGGAGCAGCAAGGTCCTCTTCCACAGTAGTCACTTGGTCCGCATAGATCCATCCAGTGCTACGAAAAGTCTGACGGAGATCGCAGATGGGCATTTTCCCAAACTCGGGTTCCCGATTTTCAAGCCGAGCCTTCCTCTTTTCTCTCCTTTCTTCGATTGCTCTTTCCCTGTCCTCTTGAGTGGTGACAAATCCCAAGCCGTATCGGTCTTTGTTTTCAGGAATTCTTAGGATTGAGACAATACCTTCCTAACTTTTTCCCAGTCCTTTTCCTGGCTGATATCCTCCCTTTAGCATGACTCTGCCCACCATTAGGGCGTTGTTGGATAGGCATGGTTCTTTAGCTGTAAACCCTACATAAGCGCTATCGACCATTTCCAGTGCCTGAAATGTTGTCCTAGGGGCTTCTTCAGCAGCTTCAATGTAACGCGTCGATGTTGGCTTGCTTACCAGCAGGTCTTCCTCTCCGGATACGCTAATCAACTTATCATCCACCACAAACTTCAATTTTTGGTGCAGAGTTGATGGTACTACCCCAGGAGAATGAATCCAAGGTCTTCCTAACAAGCAACTATAGCTGGGCTTGATGTCCATTACTTGGAAATTAACAGCAAAAGTGAAAGGGCCAATCTGGATTGGCAGCTCAATCTCACCCATTACTTCTCTTTTTGAACCATCAAAGGCTCTCACGAGCACAGAGCTGGGCTTCATATGGGTCTTGTCAATGGGCAACTTATCCAAGGTAGATTTAGGCATCACATTCAAGGAGGATCCATTGTCTACAAGGACTTTAGCTATAAGGTGCTCTTTACACTGAACCGAGATATGTAGTGCTTTGTTGTGTCCTCTACCTTCTGCAGGCATTTCTTCATCATTAAAATAGAGGTAGTTGCATGCGGCGATATTGCCAACTAGGTCGCCGAACTGATTCAAGGTGATGTTTTGAGATACATGGGCTTCATTCAGGATTTTCATCAATACTTTCCTGTGACTCTCAGAGTGCATTAATAGGGCAAGTAGAGAAACTCTCGTTGGTGTGCGGTTTAATTGATCTATCACCTTATACTCACTCTGTTGAATGAATTTGAAGAATTCAGCAACTTCCTCACGGGAGGCCTCTTTCTTGTCCCCCTTCCCTATGTCTCCTTCTTCTACCGCAACTTCTTTTCCCTTGTTTTGATCTTTCACATGTCCTTTTGCGGCTATTTTTATTGGTTCTTTTTCAGGGGCATAAATCCGCCCACTCCGAGTCATCCCGCCTATTCCCACAATGTTGGTAACAGTTGGAACGCTTGGTTGTGTATTACTCCCTTCAACTTGGACTTTTACATCATATATCCAAGGAACTGCATTATCTTCCTTATACAGAAAAGGAGATGGTACTTGAACAGTAATAGCATTGGGAGAATTAGGCATTGTGGGGGATGCATTTCTAGAGAATTGAACCACCAAGGGCTTTGGGACCGTGGTTCCCGAACTTTGCGCAGATTGGACCATAGATACTTCCTCTTCTCTCTGAGAGATAATTTGAACTATATTCGTATCAAGCAGTCGTTGGAGGATGCCTTTAAATTCCTCACATTCTTCATTAGACAAAAAATCTTCATCATAGGTCCTGCTAGCATCCGTTCTGTCTATCAGACCAGCCTTGCAAAGCTCGATGAACACTTTTCTTATAGGGGTCTTTATCTCAGCAACATTCTTTATTATTCTTCCTTCGTGCTCATCGTCTATCATATTTACTGATGCATTCCCGTGGTTAGGTAATGGGTTGTTCCCCACATTGGGATTGTTCTCTTGGAAACTCAACCACTTGGCATTTATCAGATTTTGAACTTTGAACTTCATAGCCCGACATTCTTCTATGGAGTGACCAGCTGCCCCAGCATGGTATTCACAGGTGGCGTCCGGGTTATACCATTTTGGGTAAGGTGGTTCCATAGGCTTTTGCGGGCAAGGGACTACCAATGAATTTTTGAGTAAATGCTGATAGAGATCTTTGTAAGTCATGGGGATCGGATCAAACTGGACCGGCTTTCTCCCTTGAGGGTTGTGAGCTCTCGGTTGATTGGGGTTCTGACCTCCTTGACTATTAGAAGCAAAGGGTGTCATTTGAACAGGAGACTTAGGCGTGATAGTTGCCACAACGTATAGAGGGGCACTACTCACCGCGTTAGTCTCTTCTTCTTTCTTTCTCTTGACAAAGGGCTTTTAAGTGTGGGATGATGAAGTATTATTATGGATCTTCCCATTTTGCATCCCCATTTCCACACGCTCCCCTATGACAATCAGGTCAGAGAAGCTTGAGAACATACTTCCAATCATCATATCATAAAAGGGTGATTGGAGCGTGTCCATGAACGTGTCAATCATTTCTTTGTCTGACAAGGGTGGCTCCACCTGAGCAGCCATGCTTCTCCATCTCTGAGCATATTCCTTATAGCTTTCATTGTCCTTTTTCTTCATGTTTTGCAACTGATTACGACTGGGAGCCATGTCCATATTGTATTTATATTGTCTGACGAAAACATTAGCTAAATCCTTCCACGAGTTGATTTTAGACCGCTCTAACTGTATATATCATCGCAAAGGTGCCCCAGTTAAGCTTTCTTGGAAGAAGTAAATTAGGAGTCTGTCATCATTAGAACAGAAAGCCATCTTTCGGCAATACATGACCAGGTGGGCATGTTTCTCCCTTATACTTGTCAAACTCGGGTACTTTGAATTTTGCAGGTATAACTACATTGGGGACCAAGCACATGTCTGAAGCTTCGAAGCCTATGTGATTTGCCCCTTCAATTGCCTTTAGCCTGTCTTCAAATATTTGAAGCCTTTCGTTGGCTTGAGCATCCTCCTAGGGGGTGATGATAGGTATAAAATTTTGAGTATTCGTGTTCTGCGAGGTCCCATTATTTAGGGGTGCGTGCCCTTGTGAGGTGTGGGCGTGCGTTTCATTTTCTCTTGGCTGACTTTCGTCTTGATCCTCTTCGGACCGCTCTGTTTCCGGTTTCCTTTTTGCATGCAGGGCTTCCAACAAATCGCATAGCTTATCTATCCGCGTACTCATTCGGTCAAGCTCCCCTCTCATAGCCTGTTGGTTCTGTTCTAACGCATCCATGAGTCTGGCTTGGGATCTCGTTCTGTAAGGATGCAATATCTTCGTGTTTATTTTTTCTGGGTTATGAAGGATACTGTGAGTATGGATGAATGATTTATGCCATGGTTATGCATGCCATGTAAGATGCTCATTTATTTACTTTATTTGTTTTACTTTTGTCGGCTTATTGGAGAATCACAAAACTTTGCAAATGTCTTATTGGTTTGCTGCATATTGCGAAAACATATTCTCTTATTAAAAGGAAATACCATAATTCAAATTGCCCTGATGGGCTTACAGACTTGAGAAAGAAATGAAAATTGCAAAAACACATAAAAACAAAAGAAACATGGTCTTCAACGATCTCGTCGGATCTGCCTCTCCAACTCTTCCATCAAAACCTTGTAGTACTCTAGGAAACTCATCACTTTCCTTGGTAAAGGTCGAAAACCTATTGCTGATTCCGCTTCTTCCAAGAGTTCTGGCATATCTTGGATACCTCTATTTGCAAGCCAAACTAGTTTGGAGCAACGATCCATCCAGTATCTAGTTTCCTTATCAAACCAAGTAATGATTTCTCGCTGGTTGTCAATCTTCCCTTGCATGTCGAGGACTTTCTCACGTTCTTCCTCAAGATCTATGTGGTAGCCTATGAACTTTTCTTCAGCGATTCTTCTCTCTTCCTCAAGTTGGGCTTCGTGCGATTGCATGGTATTTTTCAATTGTTGTATTGAGTCTTCAATCCGTCTTTGCAAAGCCCTGTTAGCCTCTTGAGAATCAGCCCACATTTTCCTCAAGTTGCCCTTTTCACAGAGAACCAGATCTAACTCTTTTTTCATCAAGTCTAATTGTTGATTTGCAGCTTTCAGGCAACCCTGAGTTTGGAGTCGGCTTGCTTTTTCAGCCTTGGCCTTCTTCTGGGATCCTTCCAAAGATTCAGTTTTTCTATCACATTCACCTTGTAGGACCTTTATATCTAGATATGCCCTTTTCAAATTCTCCCGGAGAACTTTCCTCTCCTCTTCCACCTTTTCTATGGCTAGTTTTAGCTCTTCCACTTCTTCATTTTCAGCAGGGGGTGGAGGTGGCACTTTGGGAACCAAAAATGTATTCTGGAAAGGCAGCTTGACTTGCTGAACTCTTGCTATAACCCATTGGCGGTATTTTTCATCTACATGAGTACTCTTGCGCCCTAGCATTCTTTTAATTGTTTTCTTCCAAGCGCGACATACCCTCGTGAACAATGCCAAATCCGAGGAGCCCCGATCATGTATAATGAAAGCGGCTAGCTCTTCTTCAAAGAGTTCACCCAAAGATCGGCACCGAGTTGTCTCAAAGCCGTAGTAGGATCAGAGTCGATGCAGCCTATGGTCCCAATGAGGGGTACATTGGGAAAATCTCCACACCGACAGATTACCACCTTGATCTCCTGTTCTCTGGAATACCATATTATAGACTCTTCACTGAGACTCAATAGATAAGTAGCCCACCCTGCATTGCTCCTAGGACCAAAGGGATGCCCCCTTTTTACCAAATGATTTTTTAGCCATAAGTACAAGACAAGGACACAACAACGAATTCGACCTCTTTTTTTCTCGTGGCGCATATGAAGCTCATAGTATAAATCTGCGAGGACAGCAGTAGTGGGATCCATACCTTGAGTTTTAAATGCTATGAAGGCGTCAATAGCGGTTTCATCCACAAAATGATCAACATGGGGAATAGGACTACACCAAAGATAATAAGGGCTACCACATCCATGCACTCTTTTAATTTCCCTGCATCATGAAGGTCCTTAACCTTTCCTTCCAGGAAGCTCCTGGGGAAGCCTTTGAAATCTTCTTCTACCTTCACTATGAGCGTCAAGTCTTCTTTAGGGATGCCTAAAACATCAGCAATGGTACTCATAGCTGGGGGATGCTTACTATAGCGATACGAACCATTCTTCTTTTCCGGAAAGCCCAAGATTTTCCGATATTCTTCCAAGGTCGGCGCCATTTGGAAATTCTTGAACGTGAAGCATCTTAGGGGAGGATCATAAAATTGAGCCAATGCTGTTAGGGCTCCTACTTGCACGTCTACATTCAGCAATTCCAAAATGTTCCCAAATTTCCCCACGAAGCTAATTCGATCCACTTGTATCCAATTCTCAGCTATGAAATCAACCAATGTTCTCAGGTGCATCAAACGGGGGGTTCAATTTTGAATTTCAAAGTATTTCTTCTCTCTAAACCCACAATTGCGCTTTTCGAAGACATTTGCACTAAAGTTTTTTTGTTTTGAAATTCCCAACAAGCCTGGTGAAATGGGGTAATTAGTGTTAATGCATGTATATGAATGGGTATGATCATGTTTATTTTTATTATTTCATGAATGGAAAGAAAAAAGAAAAGAAAAGTAAAGAAAGAAAGCACCGTACTTATTTTATTTATGAAGATGTAAAGAAATATACTCTTATATTTTTTATAAGAAGTTCACATCCTATGTGGAGTAAAAAACTTAGCATCTATTTTTTGGAATAATAGATTAGGTTTCTAAATAAAGGTATGTATTTTGAAAAACTATTTTTTGGAAGTATTATTTTTTAAATAAATTTGCAAAAATAAATAAACAAATAAAAGTGGTAGGGTAAGCTCCTTTTGTGACCGAGGCCGGTAATTCCTAAAAAGGGTCTAGGGATTATATCAAGTGTCTTTCCATTAGGTGGATTCACGATACTAATCTAAAAGGTCCCCAGAGCCAAGGGTCCCATTTGAAAATGTTACCACCAATAATAAGTATATTATTAAAGGATGGTTTTTTCTCAAATGGAGCCAAACTCTAGGTGAGGCTTTCATAGGAACCCACTGGCCGTACGTCCAGCAGAGCACCCATTACACAGCCTCTCCTAACTTAAGGTTCACTCGGGCCCGGGTATAGGGCACCCACTCATAGTGTGCGTAAACAAAGTGAATAAAGTGAAGTGTGTGAAGGAGCAAACTTAAAACTACCTGCTGCAAAATAAATAAAAATACAACATATATACATGTCTTCTACCCTAAGGTTTTAAATGCATAAATATACATAATATTTACAAGAAAAAAAAAACAAATGAAAGAGAATGAATCGCAAACAAAAATAAAAATAGAAAAATATATTCTTTTAATGCATGTTTTCTATCCTAGGATTTACGTATACAAACATATATACAAATGAACAAATAGGAATACAAACAGAAAGGGAATAATTCATTTAATAAGGCAAACAAATCATATAACCAATTATGGGGCCTAACTCTCTAAAGTCCCCAGTGGAGTCGCCAGCTGTGACAACCACATTAAAAAATTAAATGGAGCCGCCACCAATATTTATTTTAGGAAACAATGGAAAACCTATTTTTTGAATATTTTTGAATTTAATGAATAAAAGAAGGTCTTTGAACCAGATTTTGAGTTCGGGAGTTGGTTACGTGTAGGGAAGGTATTAGCACATCTAAAACGCCCATGAAATGATACCTTTAATTGTTTAGAGAAATTTGTTTGCCTTAGAAGAGTTAACTTTCCCAAAAAAATAAAATACGAATTTGTTTGTCACCGTTTTATTTAAAAATGACACAGAATAGTAATTGCTCAGATTTAAACTCATGCAGAGCAAAAAACGAAATAAATTTCGCTACGTGAAAACGTCCAGAAGCAATCTTTTGGTTTTTATTATTATTATATTAAATAATGTAAAGAAGAATTAAAGAAAGGAAATAACAAGCTTTTTCCCCGCATTTATCATTATTCTAAATTCAAAATAAAACAAGGATATATTTATTTATTGTATTAACTTGTTTATTTCTGTTTTTATTATTTTTCTTAAAAACGTGTAGATTAGGAAAGAATTTCAGAAACTCATAATTTGCTTTTTATACCCTCCTTAATAGAAAATTTGCACATTGGTCCCTACTAAGAGTTTTGCCCCATTGGAAGGCCAAACCCTAACCCCAATCTCGCTCCAAGATCCAACAACAACAACAACAGCAGCAGCAACACGGCAATAACAACAACAGCAATCAGACTACCACAAAAAAAAAAAAGAACACCACCGAAGAATTGATCACAATTTTTGGTTCAAGTCTCTACTACATGATCATATGGAGAACAGAAACATCAAATAATAAATAAAAAAAAGAGAGAAGATGAAACCTGGGTACAAGCTTTCCCAAAAAAATTATACAGAACGAAGATGGGGGGGAACAAAAAAACTTAGAACTAAAAGAAAGGGGTCTATTTTTGGTTCTAGGGAGCCTCACGGGTTCATGGATACGGCTTCTTTCTTCTGCCTCTGCCTTCTTCGTTGTTTCCTCTGCTTCAATGTGCTACTACCTCTCTCTACTCTCTGGATTTTCTCTTTTAGGGTTTCGCCCCTTCTGCTTCTGCTTGTGAGGCCTTTTATAGCCTCCAATCCTCTTTCAATCACCTACAAAACAAATCGGAACATCAATCGGTAATTAAAAATGCATTTAACAGAAAAATAGGTAAAAAGGAAAGAGTAGAAAGAGACTCCCTTTGATTCGAATCTGGACTTGATTTGGATATGATTTGGAGGATTCGGTTCGGATTTGATGGATTTGGAGATGAGGGCGCCGCGGTCATGAGGTTTAGGGTTAGGGTTTGAGGAGACAAAAAAGGAAAGAAGAGGTTGAGAGAGAAGGAGGAGGTGATGCGGCCGTTGTGAAGGGTTAATAGGAGAAGGATTGATAGGAGAAGGAAAGGTGGAGCTTGGTCGCGGCGCCTAGGGTTTAGTAAAGGTGAGAAGAGAAGGAAGATGAAAGTGGAAGAAGAGAGAAGATTGGGGCGGATTTGGTGAGGGAGGAAGAGAGAGGCCGAGAATGGTGGGGAGCGGCCTAGGGTTACGAGTGAGGAGAGAAGGGAGAGCGTGGGGGGGCACGGCGCCGCGTGAGGGTGAAGGGGAATTAGGGTTTTGGTGGAGTGGAAGAAGAAGGGAAGGACGAAGGGGGAAGGTGCGGCTGAAGGGAAGTGAGGAAATGAGGGAGGAATCAGACTTTTAGGGTTATGAAGGTTTTGGGTTAAAATTGGGTTGGGCCGCGTGGGCCAAGGGCTGGAGGGGAGGAAAGAAAGCTGGGCTGGGTGTGTATAAATGAGGGGAGGTGCGAGGAGCAGGGAAAGGAGGGCAAAGGAGGCGCAGGGATGTGAAATAAAAAAGGGGGTGTGCGAAGGAATGGGTTATGGCTGGGCTGCGGGTGTTGTTGGGTTGGGCCATCCTTTGGCTAAATGCTTTTGGCACCTCCCATATTTTAATTGGCACCCCCTTTTTTTGAAAAACAATTTTTCCTTTTCTTTTTTATTTTCTTTTCTTTCTTCTCTTTTCATTCTTCTCTTTTTTAAAACCAAAAATATTATTTTGATTACAAATTTAAATAAATAAAATAAAATAAAATAAAAGGTCGGACAAAATTAGGGTACTGCAGCGATGTTTGGAATAACAAGTCAATTGTCCCATGGAATAACAGCCATTTATTCAGCACAAAATACCAAAAAAATACAATAAAAAGTATCCACAAAGGGCTTGAACCCACATTACTTGGGCCGCTTTAGAGTTGTGCCGACCTTGTGTGAAATATAAAGTATTCCAAATTTCTAATAAATATACAAATTTTTGTTCACCGATCATATTAATTTTCTTGCGATTTTCAAATAAATTTTGATACTATATTGTTGGTTATTCAATTACTTCAGTAAATTATGTATTTATTTTTCAAACTAAATTTGATATGCTAAGCTTTCTTGTGTGACTTTAGCATATAAAAATGTAACTTTTAGTCATTATGTGAAAAAAATATAAAAATATTATTATTAAATGATACATAAATAAAATTTAAAACTAACTAATCACCAAATCAATAATAATAATAAATTTAAATAAAAGTAAAAGACCCGATAAACAAACTTGAACATAAGATAAGATGTAAAATATTTATAGTAAATTAAATAAATGAAAATAACAAATGACATAAAACAATAATACTTTTTTCTTTTGTCAAAAAAATATGCACTTTTTTAAAAAATATTATTTATTTTTTTTCAAAGTTCTTAATATATGTTTAGTTCATGCAAATATAACAAAATTTAGTTTTAGGCCGTGTAAGTTTTTTTTCCTTTCCTCCCTATAACGTCAAATTCATTATTTTTTGGTTCATGAGATGTCAAATGCCATTACAAAAACGATGATGTGGCCAACAGAAGTCCATTTGGCAATGTTTATTTGGCATCCAGTTATGGCCTATTTTTGTGTTTTAGCCTATTTTCTCATCATAATCTACATATTTTTGAGTGATTCTTTTTTAATTAAATTTTTATTTAAACATGAAAAAAAACCCCACCCCACCATTTCTCCTCCCCCCTTAGGATACCCACCCTACCCCTACTACCTCTTCCCCAACTCCATCAGAAATTTGTTATCAAACCTTGATCTCTCCCTTTCCCCATCGGCCAAAACAATCTCTTCCCTCCACCCCACTACCAGCAGTTGTTTACTCTGCCCCTCCCCACAATCTCTCTCTTACATCTGTAGTAATTTCAACCCAAACCTAGCACAAATAATCAAACCTCAACATGCCAAGATTTCAAAATACAGAGAACTTGAAAACAATGAAACCTCACCTCCACCCCCCAAAACCTCGCCAATAATTAAACCTAGTACACACAATCAAACAATCCAAAGTCAACAACCGAACACCAAGAAAAATTCAAGAAAAATATGCCAAGAAAGATTGTGGGGGGTGAAGTTGAATAGCCACACACACAACCTCCTCGTCTCCGCCACGGTTGAACGACCACCTTTCTCGTTCCCTTTCAAAGTTCGCACACACACCACACTCTACCCCCTCCCCAATCTCTCCCATCTCTTCTCAAGAAAAATATCCAAGCCTTGAACCATCGACTCTCACCCTCTAGTTCACACTGGCGACACCCTTCGACTCTCATCCTCACCCCACCTCACCCCCACCATCTCCTCATATCCTTGCTATCGGGTAAGAAACTCCCCTTTAACCATCACCCTTGAAGATTAAGGGAAGATGAATCATTGAATTAGAAGAGAACCCTATGTGAAACCCCCCATCTAGTGGTCGCGAACCACCACCTCACATCCATAGTTCTCCGCGAACCATTATCGTCTTCGTGCTCTGCTCAAGGCGAAATCCACAGAGCACCATCCCACAAACCTACGATCAAGATTGTAACATCCCAATTTTTAAGAAAAGTAATTTTAGCGATAAAATCCTGAATACTTGAAGATAAGTCATAGAGATTGATCACCTCAATGATTTACTGAGAGCACGTGGAATTATTTTAACTTATTTTAAATAATATATTTATTATAAATAATTATTATTCATGATATCAATTCAAATTAATAGATAGCGTAGACGTATGCTGCTTTAATGTGAATTCATCAATTTAAACATTATATAAGTTTTTTGAGTGACGCTGTAACGTGTATTTTTGTTGACTAAGAAAATGATTGAATTAAATCAACATGAAATTAAATTTAAGAATTGATATTTTATACTAATTCATTGTTCGAATATCATCGAAAAATTCTAACGAAGTTTCGTCGCGTTTTGAATTACTGGGTAATTTTTATCCGCATTAAAATGTAAAATGAACTCCGATTTCGATGAAAATCGAAACATAACTTGTTGTGATGATGTTTTAGCGTTTTTTTAATTGTTTTTATTATTTATGATAATATTTTATCACGCGGTGAATTAATTTTCCGGTAAATTAATTTTCACGAATTAATTGGTAACTCGGTTACTCGACGCCGTGTTTTAGTACTCTTAGGACTCTAGGATTAGAGGGTAATCATGAGAGATGAGAGATTAGATGGGTTAAACTCATTGATAGGATTAGCATCTCACTTTTAATCTAGGTGTCTCTTGAGTGGTGGTTTAATTTCTATGCTTATTATTTTTTAAACTTGTTTTAACCAAGTGTTGCTTTAATTAAAAATTAAATTTTAATCCTCCCATTTTAGGGGCTGATGGCAGCGACCCAAACCCCACCCTCACGCTCTATTTTTATTTCATCTTCATCTTCTTGAGAGAGAAAGTGAAGCTCCATCCATGGCTTCCACTTTCCATCATTTTCCTTGCATGATCTCAACTCCAATCCTTCACCAAACTTGTTTCTAACTACTTCTTCTACTTGAATATCTCTTCTACATCATGTGAGCAAGTTTAAGAGCCACATTTTCCTTCACCAAACAGCCCCAAAAATCGTGACCTCCATGCTCCACCATTTTTGACTTGTTTCATCTCCATTTCTTCACCTCCTTTGCTCCTACTTTCTCCTTCATTTTGCTATCACATATTCCACTTTGTAAGCAAGTTTGAAAAACAAATTTCTCTCCCCCATTTCAGCCCTCAAAGCCGTGAGCTTCGCCTAGGAGGAGGAGGTAATTCTTTTGCTTCATTCTTTGATTAATTGGTAATTGTTATGCTTGGTTATGAACTATGATAGATATGAGCACCAAAATCCCTGATCCTTGGAACCCTAGGTGGAATCCTAAGGGGGAAAAAGGGGGATGGTGTCATCTTGAGGAAATCAAAGAAATTAATTAGTGATTTGAGCTTATTTGGTGTTGTTGTTGTTGTTGTTTTAATTGATAGTTTTAGAACTAGCACTTGGGTTGAGTATTTTCTTGATGAACACCTATTCTTGAAAAAGGGTTAAGTGAGGTTGGGTGTGGAATAGGCTTTGTCTTGGGTAATAATTGTTGTTTTGTGAACTGATTAGTATATGAAATGGTATTGTTAAATTGTTTTGGGAAGTTTTGCAAATTGTCCCAATTTTTGGGTGTTGGTCATGAGTTCTCAAGGGTGTGAGGGACAAATGATTTTTGTGTTCTTAGCTTTATCTTGTGGTATGAGATTGTGTGCAAGTCTTTGGAAAGGTG
Organism: Calophaca sinica; assembly: GCA_037113605.1. Taxonomy (NCBI): domain Eukaryota; kingdom Viridiplantae; phylum Streptophyta; class Magnoliopsida; order Fabales; family Fabaceae; genus Calophaca; species Calophaca sinica. The sequence continues at coordinate 18,896,922 of CM073737.1, forward strand.
TGAAAATGGTTTGTTAAATTTAAATAGAGGTTTTGTAAATTTTTGGAAAAAGGGGGGATGGTGGCCGAGAACCCTATGGGGTGTATAGATGAAAAATTATTTTGCAAACTTGTTCATAATAGTTGTATTGATATGTTTGTAGGTTTGGAAAATTATGGAAAAGGGTTGATTTCATTTGGAATTGTTTTGGAATTTAAGGCAATGAAGCACATAAGGTAATTGGATTCCTTGAGACCGAAGAAAACCAAGTGGAGCCTTGCTTGAGTCTTTGAAAAAAAAAAGTGGTTAATTGAGTTGTTTTTCTTGCTTTAAGGCTTTCACGAAAAATAATGATGCTTTATAGTCTAAGTTTCAAGAGAAAGATTTTCTAGCTTTTAAGGTTTGGTTCATTAATTAGTGAATAATTTTCCAATATGTTATGTTTTAGTTTCTCAAGAAATGATTTTTGGTCCTAGAACCTTATCTTTTCAATTAGTTAGTAATTATGTTTTTAAGTGAAAGTGCTTTGGTTAGAAAAGGGTTTAATTTTGAGAGCATAAGGTTATAGAATTGAGTCTTTATATTGCGCTAAGTTTGTTCTGCGGCGTTAGGACTTGAGAATCTGAGTTTGTGCGGCGTAAGTTCGGGACGTGCGTGGACACGTGATTTGACGACCTTTGGCAAGGGCAACTCTTAGACATAGATAAGCGTTATTATTTAATTTTCAAGTCTTAAAGCGAAGAAGTCTGAGAACCTCAGGGTTCGAAGTGAGGGTCTCGTACCCCTTTGACTTTTTAATTCTTAAAATTTTATTTATGATCATTTAGTGGGCTTGTCTGCAAGTGGTTGTTGCTGTCCCCAACCCCCCACACTTGTATGACTGCCTCTCTGTCAACTCCACTGATTTGCAGAGGGATGAACTGAGTTGTCGGTGTCGATGCTTGATATGATGTGAATGCTTATACTGCTTATACTGTTGACCTAAATGCATTGTGTTAAGCTTGGCATGAATATTATTTGATATGTGGTTAAATAATTATTCGATTGCTTCTTGAATGTTTATATGCGGTGATTGTTTCATTGGGGTGGTGAAAAGTGTCGACGTGACGTGCATGAACTATATCCCGGATATCCTAGGGTGGTCACGAAACCCAAAGCCAATGGCTGGAGTTCGGCAGCGTAGTTAGGCGTCGTGTCGTTTGGAGTTGTCATGACGTTTATGAACTATATCCCGAATAACCTAGGGTGCTAGGATCCCCTAAGAGGCTACGGCTGGTTTTCGGCAGCTTAATTAGACGTCGTAGCATCAAAGAACATTCCTGAATTTCCTAGGGTGGTTGTGGAGCCCAAGGCTAATGGCTGAAATTCAACAGCTTGTTCGACGTTACCGTTCGGAAGACTGTCGAAAGTGTCGTGAGGGAATGAGTCTTGAGTTGAGTCTTGAGTTGCGTCTTGAGAACTGTGCATATTGCTGTGTTGCCTCTAGTTTATGATTTGCTATATTCCCGTATTTATGTTGTGTTGTTATATTCCTTGTTGTCGAATATGTTATCGTATGTGCATCTGTCTCTTTATTTTAAGAAGTTGACCCTTGCCAGTGGTTCTTTCAATTAATGAATGTAACCCAGATGGTGGAGTAAGCAGAGGACTCGAGACTGCGGAGAAGAGTAGCTGAGGATAGCCGTCCGGCTTCTTACTTGAACTTCTGGGGTAACTTACTAGAAGTTTAGTAAGGGATGTAGCATGTCGACCAGCTATAGAATATTTGTAGTTCATTTCAGTGTTGTAATAAAATGCCTATTATGTTTCCAGACATGTATTGTCGTATATGAATTGATGGACTAAGTGAGTATGGTTAATGTGGTTTATTTGGTGTCTTAAATTATTCACCGCCATGTTTCTAAAATCGCTGTAATACTCTGACTGCCCCTTTTAAGATGTTTTTTTTTAAAAAATATAGAACCATATTCTCGAAAAATGTGCAATACAGAGTATTTTGCCTTTCAGAAATATGTCAACTTTTGTCAGAATATCTATTTTAGTAGCGCTCCGGAAACGGGGTGTTACAATAGCGGTATCAGAGCGGTTCGGTTCTAACCGGACTGTGAGTTGGAAAACTATAGCTGGTCATGTCGAGCTTGTAGAAAAACGACTGTTAGGGGTCAAACTGTGTTAATTGTGAGTCAAACCATGCTTGTGTGCTTGTTCCTCAAGTAGAGTAATTCTGCTTGTAATTGTCTGAAATTGTTTCTTAATTGAAAACAATTTGTGCTGAGACACATGAAATTGTTGTGGGGTTCTAATAAGGTTGTTAAACCTTGTGAGGATCCAATATCACGGAAACGAGTGACCTTTTTCTGTTAGGACTGACAGTTAAGTGATGGATCAGAAGATTCAGACAACCGAAGCTGTGGCAGGAATGGCAGTTGCCATTGCTCAACGGACTGCCATGGGGAATCAATGTGAACTTCTAGGACAGCAAGTGAGAAGAGCAAGATGTAGAGACCAAGGGATTGGTTGATCTCCTTCACCACGACTTTCTTAAGTCCTTCGAAAAATAAGAGATGAGATTCTGGGATTGTTGCAGGAGACGTTGTTATTATATTTATTATTAGTAATATTATTGCGTAGTGTGATCTCTAAAATAGTAGCGGTTCCAGATATAAACCGCAGTGTGATGTTTGAATTATTTTGATACGTACTAGATTTGAAAAATCAAAAATATTTTATGATTTTATGAGTGTGACATGTTTGCCACTAACATTTATGCTTTCACAGTGGTCTATTTCTATCCCGCTGTGATTATATGTGATTGAGTGCGTGATTGTTAATTGTGTGAGAGTATTAATATTTTCCAACGAAAATATTAAATGCAATTATTTCCTGGCAAACGTTAATTAAATGTCCTGCAATAATTTAATTTACGTGAGACCCATTTGACCCAGTTAAATGGAAGCTAGAAGGATAGTGAGAGTTGCAGGTAATAGTTTAGTACGTGACAAGTTGCCTAGCTAGCATTAGTACCCAAAATTGTTTTTACCAGACCTTATCCTGAATTTTAGATCACGAAAAATTCCTTTAAAAGGACAGCCAAGTAAAGTGGAATAATTTATCTTTATCTTTTCTTGTACTTGCTTGGCCGACCACTCACTTATAAAAGGGAATAATTAGTTGCGTTATTAGCTTTAGTGGTGGGGTGAAGAACCTAGTTCTCTTTCTTTTTCTTTCTTATGCGCTGTGTGCCCTTCTCACTCCAGGGATTCTCATTCATGTCCGATTCTTCCCCTAGTTAAGCCGTATAGTGGTGAGAATTGGGAGAGACCTTGCAAAATTTGGAAAGAAAGTGACAACCCTGGATTCTTTCCTTCTTTTCCTCATATGCGCTTTGGACAAATTCTATTAAGAGATCCCTATGCTATCCGATTATTCCCTTAAGTAGTGCTAGACTGTGTGGCGCTTGAAGTGTGTGAGAAATTTGGAATTTGTTTCCTTTCATTCCTTGGTTAAGCCGAAACTTTGAGAGATGTCGAGTGAGGACTGTTCTTTATATCCTCTGTACCCTTGGGTGATGTTATGGGCGATTTTATGGTTGGTGATCATAGCAATCCTCCTGTCTCTTCCTGTTTTCAGACCGCGGGTCCCTGGAAGATTTTAGGTGAGTGTCTTAGTTCTTTTGTTTTCAATACTTGTATCCTTGTTAATGATCTTGTTGACGATAGTTTTAAGTTTTTAAAATTATTTTTTTTGTTAAATTATTATTTTATTTTTATCTTGTATGGATTTGTGTTCTCTTGTGTAAAAGATAGAAGTTTGATGTTAATACTTTCGAATTATAAGTCTATGTATGAATAAGAATGATTTTGTGACAGGTTTTGGAGAAGAGTTTTAGAAAAACTTTAAATTTCTTTAGGTCCTTGTTTGATTTCTTAGAATCTTATAAGTGGTTTTGGTATATTTGTTATTAAAGCTTTGTTGAAAGAAAATTAAGTGTTTAATGCTCTTGAGTCTTAGTGCGAGTTTTATGATTGCAAAAACTTTGAAAGAAGAAAATTTTTGGGTATTATTTCATTGTTTGAAACCGAGGGAGTATTTAATGTCTTGGTATTAATTTTAAAATTTTCCTTGATTTTCTGTTAGTGTTATTAATTAGATATTCTAGAAGTTCAATAATTGTTTGGGTTTTGAAAGGAAAATGAATTTCTAGTGTTGTAGGGTTAAAAGTTTAGTTATGGAATTTTTGAGTGAGTGTGTAAATTTTTTGGAGTTCTCTGAGAAGAGAAAAATGATTTCGAGTTTTGAGCACTTAGCTATTGGTGTGTGAAAATTTTTAGAAAAAGCTTTGGTTTTAAAGGATTTTAAAGATAAGAGAGAATTATTAACTTTGTTTTAATCTTTTAACTGAAGTATGATTGATGAATTTGAGACAATGAGAACCTAATCTCAAAGGATCCTTAGTGTCTATGAGAATGGTTGAGTCTTGAGAAAATGAAATTGTGTTTTATTAGTTTCTTGTGTTGATGTATTCCTAAGAAATTGATATTCCTTTTAGGAAAAAAAAATGTTTGATTCGAGAAATTTTTTAATCTTTCTGGAAGTTTTAAGCGGCCTTTATATATTCTTATTGTGTGTAATCGTGGCTGCATGTGAATAGGATAGTATTATTTCGTAGTAATGGCGTGCAGCCGTAGTCGAGTTCGTAATCGTGTTCGTGTTCGTGCTCGAGTTCAGGTTCGTGACTGTGAATGGTCAGAGATCGTGGCTCTGGAATAAAGCGTCAGTCAATCACGAGGATTTCTTCGTCCACTAACTACGCTTACTTTTCGGTGTGCCATATGTATATATGCTTAGTGTCTTCGAGAATGATTGTTATTATTGCATGGTGTACTATGTAGCTATAAATATTATAGTACTACGTACAATAATAAGTATTGTGAATACTTATGTGTGCAAATTATTTTACGGTTTTGAGTAAAGTAATTTTTTCGTATTTTACTATCCGTGTAGTTTCGAGGACGAAACTATTTTAAGGGGGGTGGTATTGTAACATCCCAATTTTTAAGAAAAGTAATTTTAGCGATAAAATCCTGAATACTTGAAGATAAGTCATAGAGATTGATCACCTCAATGATTTACTGAGAGCACGTGGAATTATTTTAACTTATTTTAAATAATTTATTTATTATAAATAATTATTATTCATGATATCAATTCAAATTAATAGATAGCGTAGACGTATGCTGCTTTAATGTGAATTCATCAATTTAAACATTATATAAGTTTTTTGAGTGACGCTGTAACGTGTATTTTTGTTGACTAAGAAAATGATTTAATTAAATCAAGATGAAATTAAATTTAAGAATTGATATTTTATACTAATTCATTGTTCGAATATCGTCGAAAAATTCTAACGAAGTTTCGTCGCGTTTTGAATTACTGGGTAATTTTTATCCGCATTAAAATGTAAAATGAACTCCGATTTCGATGAAAATCGAAACGTAACTTGTTGTGATGATGTTTTAGCGTTTTTTTAATTGTTTTTATTATTTATGATAATATTTTATCACGCGGTGAATTAATTTTCCGGTAAATTAATTTTCACGAATTAATCGGTAACTCGGTTACTCGACGCCGTGTTTTAGTACTCTTAGGACTCTTGTATTAGAGGGTAATCATGAGAGATGAGAGATTAGATGGGTTAAACTCATTGATAGGATTAGCATCTCACTTTTAATCTAGGTGTCACTTGAGTGGTGGTTTAATTTCTATGCTTATTATTTTTTAAACTTGTTTTAACCAAGTGTTGCTTTAATTAAAAATTAAATTTTAATCCTCCCATTTTAGGGGCTGATGGCAGCGACCCAAACCCCACCCTCACGCTCTATTTTTATTTCATCTTCATCTTCTTGAGAGAGAAAGTGAAGCTCCATCCATGGCTTCCACTTTCCATCATTTTCCTTGCATGATCTCAACTCCAATCCTTCACCAAACTTGTTTCTAACTACTTCTTCTACTTGAATATCTCTTCTACATCATGTGAGCAAGTTTAACAGCCACATTTTCCCTCACCAAACAGCCCCAAAAATCGTGACCTCCATGCTCCACCATTTTTGACTTGTTTCATCTCCATTTCTTCACCTCCTTTGCTCCTACTTTCTCCTTCATTTTGCTATCACATATTCCACTTTGTAAGCAAGTTTGAAAAACAAATTTCTCTCCCCCATTTCAGCCCTCAAAGCCGTGAGCTTCGCCTAGGAGGAGGAGGTAATTCTTTTGCTTCATTCTTTGATTAATTGGTAATTGTTATGCTTGGTTATGAACTATGATAGATATGAGCACCAAAATCCCTGATCCTTGGAACCCTAGGTGGAATCCTAAGGGGGAAAAAGGGGGATGGTGTCATCTTGAGGAAATCAAAGAAATTAATTAGTGATTTGAGCTTATTTGGTGTTGTTGTTGTTGTTGTTTTAATTGATAGTTTTAGAACTAGCACTTGGGTTGAGTATTTTCTTGATGAACACCTATTCTTGAAAAAGGGTTAAGTGAGGTTGGGTGTGGAATAGGCTTTGTCTTGGGTAATAATTGTTGTTTTGTGAACTGATTAGTATATGAAATGGTATTGTTAAATTGTTTTGGGAAGTTTTGCAAATTGTCCCAATTTTTGGGTGTTGGCCGCGAGTTCTCAAGGGTGTGAGGGACAAATGATTTTTGTGTTCTTAGCTTTATCTTGTGGTATGAGATTGTGTGCAAGTCTTTGGAAAGGTGTGAAAATGGTTTGTTAAATTTAAATAGAGGTTTTGTAAATTTTTGGAAAAAGGGGGGATGGTGGCCGAGAACCCTATGGGGTGTATAGATGAAAAATTATTTTGCAAACTTGTTCATAATAGTTGTATTGATATGTTTGTAGGTTTGGAAAATTATGGAAAAGGGTTGATTTCATTTGGAATTGTTTTGGAATTTAAGGCAATGAAGCACATAAGGTAATTGGATTCCTTGAGACCGAAGAAAACCAAGTGGAGCCTTGCTTGAGTCTTTGAAAAAAAAAGTGGTTAATTGAGTTGTTTTTCTTGCTTTAAGGCTTTCACGAAAAATAATGATGCTTTATAGTCTAAGTTTCAAGAGAAAGATTTTCTAGCTTTTAAGGTTTGGTTCATTAATTAGTGAATAATTTTCCAATATGTTATGTTTTAGTTTCTCAAGAAATGATTTTTGGTCCTAGAACCTTATCTTTTCAATTAGTTAGTAATTATGTTTTTAAGTGAAAGTGCTTTGGTTAGAAAAGGGTTTAATTTTGAGAGCCTAAGGTTATAGAATTGAGTCTTTATATTGCGCTAAGTTTGTTCTGTGGCGTTAGAACTTGAGAATCTGAGTTCGTGCGGCGTAAGTTCGGGACGTGCGTGGACATGTGATTTGACGACCTTTGGCAAGGGCAACTCTTAGACATAGATAAGCGTTATTATTTAATTTTCAAGTCTTAAAGCGAAGAAGTCTGAGAACCTCAGGGTTCGAAGTGAGGGTCTCGTACCCCTTCGACTTTTTAATTCTTAAAATTTTATTTATGATCATTTAGTGGGCTTGTCTGCAAGTGGTTGGTTGCTGTCCCCAACCCCCCACACTTGTATGACTGCCTCTCTGCCAACTCCACTGAGTTGCAGAGGGATGAAGTGAGTTGTCGGTGTCGATGCTTGATATGATGTGAATGCTTATACTGCTTATACTGTTGACCTAAATGCATTGTGTTAAGCTTGGCATGAATATTATTTGATATGTGGTTAAATAATTATTCATTGCTTCTTGAATGATTATATGCGGTGATTGTTTCATTGGGGTGGTGAAAAGTGTCGACGTGACGTGCATGAACTATATCCCGGATATCCTAGGGTGGTCACGAAACCCAAAGCCAATGGCTGGAGTTCGGTAGCGTAGTTAGGCGTCGTGTCGTTTGGAGTTGTCATGACGTTTATGAACTATATCCCGAATAACCTAGGGTGCTAGGATCCCCTAAGAGGCTACGGCTGGTTTTCGGCAGCTTAATTAGACGTCGTAGCATCAAAGAACATTCCTGAATTTCCTAGGGTGGTTGTGGAGCCCAAGGCTAATGGCTGAAATTCAACAGCTTGTTCGACGTTACCGTTCGGAAGACTGTCGAAAGTGTCGTGAGGGAATGAGTCTTGAGTTGAGTCTTGAGTTGCGTCTTGAGAACTGTGCATATTGCTGTGTTGCCTCTAGTTTATGATTTGCTATATTCCCGTATTTATGTTGTGTTGTTATATTCCTTGTTGTCGAATATGTTGTCGTATGTGCATTTGTCTCTTTATTTTAAGAAGTTGACCCTTGCCAGTGGTTCTTTCAATTAATGAATGTAACCCAGATGGTGGAGTAAGCAGAGGACTCGAGACTGCGGAGAAGAGTAGCTGAGGATAGCCGTCCGGCTTCTTACTTGAACTTCTGGGGTAACTTACTAGAAGTTTAGTAAGGGATGTAGCATGTCGACCAGCTATAGAATATTTGTAGTTCATTTCAGTGTTGTAATAAAATGCCTATTATGTTTCCAGACATGTATTGTCGTATATGAATTGATGGACTAAGTGAGTATGGTTAATGTGGTTTATTTGGTGTCTTAAATTATTCACCGCCATGTTTCTAAAATCGCTGTAATACTCTGACTGCCCCTTTTAAGATGTTTTTTTTTTAAAAAAAAATAGAACCATATTCTCGAAAAATGTGCAATATAGAGTATTTTGCCTTTCAGAAATATGTCAACTTTTGTCAGAATATCTATTTTAGTAGCGCTCCGGAAACAGGGTGTTACAAAGATCGATCATCATCAACCCTCCTCCATATGAAGCCACCAACCCTCAATTCGCTCACCCTCATTTTCCTCTCAACCTATTTTCCCTGTGTTGTGTGAATGTGTCGTGGATGAGATAAGATTCAGGGGTGGGTTACAAGCTGGCAACCCTAACTTGTTTTTTTAATTATTATTTTGTTTTGTTTTTATTAAAAATAAAAAAAATAAGTGGCAAGTCATTAATCCCAATTGGCAATGACAGATGGTGATGGGTGCCAAATCACATAACGACCTGAACTATCACCAACTGCTTTGTTTGATGTGGTTCCAACATCAAGTGCTGAAGCAAGATCAAGTGTACGGTTTGGACCAGCAACATCCTGCATCAAAATATAAGACAAAGAAAAAGAAATAAAAATCATTGCTCAAACAGAGCCAGTGGAAGAATGACCTGACCCCCAAAACCACCTGCTTGGGTCCCTGGCAAGCTACATGGACTAGCTTTAATGGCAGCAGCTGAGTAAGCATTAATATTGGTATCTGCCCATTCTGATCTGTGTTCTCGCAAGAATCTAAGAAGAATAGCTGGAGGGACATTCTACAAAGAACACAGAGAGGGCATGAGACAACTAAATACATGGAATTGGAAACTAAATACTATATAAACTGGTCTATGAGCATTAATCCACATTGATGAGTATTAAGATTTATAGTTAATGGTACCTGTGACAACATGGATGCTTTGGCACATAGAACAGAACTGCTCATGGATGGAAATCCATTGCTATAACCAAGATTTACTCCCATCGTCTTGCTAGGTTATGAATTCACAAGAAGAGTGACATCATCAATGCCATGACTCTCTAACATGGACCAGCCATCATCTGCAAATCCATTGACAGCTTCATTAAAGCCCCTGCAAAAAAAAAAAAGGAATTTTTAAGTTAGATTACCACAACTAGTCAATTATATATGTCAAGGAACAATGTGATTAATTGTGAAGGATAATGGCACAAACTTACTCAATCGCTGACTAAGCGCACGTAGAGCTGCATGCCTTCTTCCCCATCCTATGACACTTGGTTGTGAAACTTCTTGAGAAATCTGCCTCAAGTGGCGAAAAGCCTGAATCATAATAGCAGGGTTACAAAAGCCGTTAATTCAAATTCCTGATGTTTATCTACATTGAGAAAGATTTTAAGTTATATCTATATATGGAACTACACTTTTCATTTATAATTCCAAATCATTAAGCATCACAAGTGTTTAATTGATAGTTAATGGGTAGAAACATTAGCCTTACCGCCATAGTTGTCCTTTGAGCAAGCAGCATGGATGGCTCATAAAGTGGGCACAAAACTTCAGGCACACTCCAAGGCTGATTTCAAATTATTACTATGCTAGTAATAATTTAGCCATATTTATGGTGCTCTAACACATAAAGTAAACAAGACATTCCCAACAATGACAACAACAACTATTTAACCATTCCAGAATTCAATCAATGAATAAGAACAAAAGAAAATATTAAAAAACAGATAACTCATAGCGGTTAATCAGAAATAAGAATTAGACTTGATAATCTTGTACCTCTGCTCTATTTTGAGAACTTTGTCGCATGCATCCTCATTGATCTAAAATGAGACACATCCAAATTAAAAAGGGACCCATCCATAAAATGAGACCCATCTAATTAGAGGAAAATCGGTTGCCCTAAACAGATCCATTTAGAGAATGAAATCGAATCTCCAATCAATGGAAACAGAAAACAACGTTCGTAGACGTCACTGACAACGAAGTCGCAGAAGTACGTCGTTCATTGGCATCGCGGTGGTGTGCGGGTAGAAGGAGGAAGAAGGAGATAAAGACTTGGATTCTCTTATTCCAGAGGAAGAAGATGGAGGTGCAGGCGTGAACGAGAGCAACCGAAACAAAGTGCAACATTGGCTGTTTGCGGGGTTAGGGAAAAAGAGTTGGGAAGGGAAAAAGACAAAGGGTTCCCATGGGGGCGGGGGAGAAAAGCGTGATAGTGGAAGGAATAAAAAGGGAAAATTTACTTTTTAATCAGAAGGAGTTTTTAACCCCTTTAAATTAAACAAAATTTTATACGAATCGGGCAAAAGAAATACTGCTTTGTGCGGAGGTTTTTAAAACCGTCTCAAAATACCCTCTACTATTTAGTCATTTTTTTTGTAGTGTTGACTTCTATTCGTCACATCATTGTTTTGTAATGGCAGTTCACGTCATGGATAAAAAATAATGAATTTAACTTTGCAAGGAGGAATATAAAAAAAAACATAAACACTAAAACCAAATAACATATATTTAAGAATTTAATTTATATACACTGTTATTTTACGTGTGTATCTAATAATGTGTTGAGTTGAAAATACATGAGGTCATACTCATTAAATACTTTTACATCGACGGTGCATAAAAAGTAATCTCTATTTAAACCAAGAATATAAAAAACATAGCATTAGTTTAATTTCTACGCACCGTGGGTGTAAAAAATTTACACGTTTATGTAATGATATATTGTCACGTCATTTAGTGAGTATGACAAGTTATATAGTATTTATCAACTCATTAAATAACATAAGTGAATGTACAACAAAAATAGCCAACGTAGCTTAGCTCAACTGGTTTGGCATTTCGCTCGCACATTGCGACTTGGGTTCGATTTCAAGTGGCTGCATTGGTGGACGATACATAAATTTCACCGTAAATCTTGGCTCAGGATTCTCCCTTACCCTGCATGAGGGTGAGTCTCCCCAATCTAAACTTTTACTTCGTAAAAAAAAAATGTACGACTAAAATATATGTTTACCCCCACGGTATATAAATTAAATTAAATTAAATTAAATTCAACAATAAAACCGGATAACATATTTAAACCAAAACCAATTAAACAAGACCACTTTGGAGAAAAACAGAAAACCCGCGGCCACGGTTCACATCAATCAACCCGAGTTCTTCTAAGACTTCGTTTGTTCCCTGTCCTGTCCCCCTCTCTCTCTGCTCCTCTTCTTCCTCTTCCCAACCAAATCAATGCGTTTTCTTTCCTCCTCCTCTCTCTTCTTCTTCTTCTTCTTCTTCCAATCCGGTCACTAGTTTGTTTTATTCTCTCTACCTTCTAACTTGTATTTTTATTTCTAATGGTTGTTGTGGAAGGTTCCAAGTTAACCCTCCCAACCCCTTGTTCTCTATCTTCTCCACCTCACACAACTTCCATCCTCTTTGAACCCACTTGCCTCTTTCTTGCCCTCACCCACTCTGACTCTTCCATCTCTCTCTACCCTTCCTTTTCTCCTCTCTCTTCCCCTTCTCTCTCATCTCCACAAACCCTAATCCCTCCTCCTTCTTCCTCCTCCACCTTCCTCCTCCTCCTCCAATCTCCCACCTCAACAACAAACCCTAATTCCGTCCTCTTCCTCGTCTGCGGGCCCCACCGCGCCGGTTCCCAGATTCTCCTCCGCTTCTACCTTCTCAACAGAAACACCAATTCCTTCTCCAGAGTGCCACGCGTCCTCTGCGGGTCCCACAGTGAGTTTCTTCGTTTCGAGCCTGATTTGGGGGGAGTCTTGCTCGATGCCAAGCACGGGGTTTCCGTTAAGCTTGCTGGCTCCGTTAACTACTTTGCCGTTTACTCCGTTTCGAGTAATAAAGTGTGGGTTTTCGCGGTGAAGATGATGATGGAGGATGAACACGATGGTGGTGATGGTGGTGGTGGCCTGAAATTGATGAGGTGTGCTGTGATTCGGTGCTCGAGGCCGGTTTGGTCTTTGAGCATTTCCTTTGGGTTGTTGCTTCTTGGGGAAGAGAATGGGGTTAGGGTTTTTGGTCTGCGAAGGCTGGTGAAAGGAAAGGTGGTTCTTAAGAGAGTGGGGAACTCGAATTCGAAATTGAGTTTGAAGCATCTGCCCAATGGTGATCATTATGGAAGGCATGGAGGCGGAGATCGAGGAGGGAAATGCCGTGGTGGTGGTTGTATAGGGGTTTTGGAGGCAATCTGCAATGGTGATTTGGAGGGGAAAATTGTAAAACATGGAGTTGCTGGTAGGTACTTGGGTTAACTTTTATGGTACAGTAATGTGAGCAAGTTTTGATTTTAGTTGAACAATGGGGGAAAAGTAAATGCTGCTTTTATTGGTATTGAATCTGGTCCATTTGGCTTTTGATATAATGTTAGGTATTGATTGATGACTTTTTTTATTTTAGTAGCCTAAGTCATTGGCTGAATTTCGTTCAATAACAATGGTTAAAAGTAAATGCTGTTTTTATTGAATTGGTTTTGAATCTGGTTCACTTGGCTTTTGATATGATGGTATGGTATGTATTGATGACATAGCCATCACAATGCACTGTACTGCATTTGTAATTTATTTTCCCTCTGATAAAAGTTGTAATCAGTGCTGTTGTCAGTGTCTAAAGTAATTAGGTTTAACTTTCATCAAGTCTTAATGGATTTGGGAGACCAAAGGATACACTGACCTTTCAAATTATTGGAAAGCTAGGACAACTTGTGGAACTATATCCTTTGAGCAAGGAGTATGTTTTGTTCAATTCTTCAAGGGTAGAAAACAATCATGATTGTTTGCTTAAGACTATAGATGAAATGGCAGTTTAACTATTTTGGATATTAGCATGTTATATACGTTACGTGTTGCTTGCTTTCATTGAAGTAAGGATATTGACCTCTGTTATTTCTGGGTTGGAATTTGGAGTTTTGCTCGTCTAATTTATTTTCTTGGGTTTATTCATTAATTTGTTAGGTGTCTGTTAGTAACTGTTATTCAGAGAGTTAGTTAGTTAGCTGGACTGGTATAGTTAGATAAAATGAGGCATGCCTACAAAATAGAGGATGGATTGAGAGGGAGAGGTATCTTGTTATTTTGTGGGAGAATTAGGCCCTTTGGACTATGGAGGTGCAGACCTTCAAAGTTTTGCAAGTTTGTAGCTGTATTCTGGGAGGATTTTCCATTTTCTTTCTTTCTAATAGAGTACCAGGTTCCTAACACTTGCATTGTGTAACATTAATTAATGCAATACTATGGTTGATAGTACCAGCCCAAATGTGTTAAACCATGGTGTGTTCCGGCCTACTCTTAAGTGTGAGTGGCTGTAGTCAAAGATCTTACTCTGGCCAAATGTGATAAGTTAACTATTTATATGTGATTCCTGCTAACTATTTTTTAGGTACCATCCTTTGTTTGATCTCAAGATGTTTTAGGTGGTAAATAACTAAACATTAAAAACAGGTCTTTAACTGCAGGCTATATTTTGATATTCTTGTCTTGCAAATGGAATCTCTAGCTAGCAGGCTGGACATCTACTTTTCTCCCTATATTTTTCTACGTGGTAGATCTGTAGGGATCTTGTGATCTGAATACTTGACTCTATGCATAATTGTGCTTTGTTTCCAATATTCCTCAATATATTATCTAATTTATGTACTTTTACTTTCAGTGAAGCAGACAAATGTTAAATTTAAACATGACGACAGAGATGGAGGTGCATGTTTTGTGGCATTGAAGGGAAATGAGGTTGAAACAAAATCCATGACAAAGCTACCCAAGTCTGTAAAGGCTATTTCCATTCAGGCTCTGTCCCAGAGGATGTTTCTGATATTGGACTCCCATGGGGATTTACATTTGCTATGCCTGTCGAATTCTGGCTTTGGAGTAGATATCACTGGTCATGTGAGGCAACTGCCTCATGTTATGAAAGTTCAAAGTCTGGCAGTTCTTCCAGATGTATCTACAAGTAAATCTCACTTTCTTTGTCTTATTATATATTTTTCTGTTTTTCAAATATAGTTTGTGGATGCTCTCGCAGTGAAAGATTTTATTTTGATTTGGGCAAAAGCTGCTAAACATGGAGCGATTTTTTGTTGGGGTTGAAATATTCTGTTAAAACCCTTCCATCAGTTACAGTATGACAATAATTATGCCTGTGCTTGTTAGATATAAAATCACTCATGTGCTTTCACCTAGCAGCTTAAGCTTTTGGGATAATTTGTTTATGACATGGTATCAAAGCATCTATGACCAAATGATAAAGAGTTCAATCCTTGTACCCCCATTCTACTAAATAAGAGTTAAAATTTCATCACAAGGTTGGGTAGACCTGTGTGTTGCTACAATTCAAGTTCAAAAGGATATTGTGTTTGGGGGCATGTTAGATATTTATGCTGTCACTTGACAGTTTAGGCTTTTGGGATAGTTAGTTCCATGATTGTATTGTATTGAATATTGAAATGATATATCAGCCAAATATGATTACAGCTGTAGTTAACATCTGTTAACTGGTTTTATAATTAGTCCTGATTAGTGCCTAATCAGCTTGTTGATTGATTTATTTGATTGTAATCGCACCATGAATATGGGGCCATTGTGAAGCCTAGAAGCAATAACTTCCAATCATCCCCTTTCAACATAAGCATCTAAAAAGAAAAGGCGAAGGTCATAGGGGGATGGGGAAGGCTGAAAATCTAGTTCTCTTCTTTTATCATAATCATAATTTTTCATAAGCATCAGATTGAGAGATCACTTATATTGGGAGGCTTGCTTTTACAAAATGAAGTGAATTATGCTTAGTCTCTCTTGTTGTCTCTACTATTTTATTGTTCTTTCAGATGTATTAGTCGTGTAATTGAGAAGATTTACGTTGTATTCGGAGATTTTGAGAATTAGGTAGATAAGGAATGGGGAAGGGTTCTCATGATTGATGTAAACCTGTTGAAATACAAGTTGCCCTAAGAAGTAAGAAGTAAGCAAAATGTTCAGAATACAGAACCAAATGTAAACTTGAAGTCATATTTTTTTAATTATGCCTATATAAGATTGAAGAGTTGCTAAACACAAAGCTCTGACCTTATAATTTGGGACACTGCAATCAATATCTGCCACCCTTCTTCATACATAACTTGCTGCGGTTGAGACGGGATGAAGCACAAGTATGTCAGTTGTCAATTAGTGAAAAGACACAGTTGCTCATTTTGCTTTGTTACCCCTGCTAAATAGTTATGTCGTCCAATATGAAGTGGGCATCTCTCGTTCACTCTAACATACTTGTCTTCTAAGATGCGCTGATGTTTTTCTGGAAGATCATTGGTGTAAGACGAGTTTGACATTGCTATGACATTCTTGCCAATGCTTCATGGTTTCATTTCATATTCATGTTTTGGAGATGTGTGTGTGTAACGACTGGTGTGTCTGCCATGGGATTGATGATTTCCCATAAGCAAAAGGATTTTGAAAGTTAGCGTATTTATGTGGCTGGAAAGGTTGACTTGGCTTGTAATGCATGACCTTGGTTCAAATGAAAATGATGGGAGAGTGAAGCATTATGCCATAAAAACAGTATATCAATAGCCTGGTTTGCTTCCGCCAAAAAGATCAATTCCCTTGCCTTTTTTGCTATAAAATTATTACAAGGAGATCTCACTTCAGAAAGTAGGGGTAAGAGCTCTTTGTTTCTTCTTTTCTCCCGGGGAGAAGAAACATAAACGGGAAAAAAGAAGAAACATGGAGTTTTTACTTACCCCTGCTTTCTGAAGTGAGGTCTCCTTGTCCCATGAATGTGATGATGGATGCGTGACTTTGAGACTAGGTTTTTGCTAAGATCAACCTCAATGCATATACAAGGAAACTTCGCCCAAGAGTTTGTTAAAAGAAAACAATGAACAAAAACCCATCTAGTTATGCCCTTGTACAAGACAACGGTATTTTGTTTATTCTTTTTTCTCTCTGCTACTAAACTTTTGTTATTATGTTGCAGTATCTCAGACTGTCTGGATATCAGATGGATGCCATTCTGTGCACATGTTCACTACAGTGGACATGGAAAATGCTTTAAATGAAGCAGATGGAAATGATGCTGATGAAAAGCTGTTGCGTCTCCCAGGTTTACAAACTTCTGTTTACATTATTGGTTAAATTATTTATTAAACCTTAATTCTAGAAGTTGCTGTACTTAATGCCAATCTTTGGAGGAGTGGGATGCAGTCCAGCTCAAATTTTTGACAAGCCAAAATTAATAAATTTATACATCTTAGGGACGTTTGTTTCAAGGTATAACATCATTTTCTTAGGAGTGATGTTCTTGGGAATACTATTACGAGGAATATTATTCTCTAGTACGATTCACAAATATGTTTGGTCAGTATTTGATATTCTTAGGAATGTTTTTAAAATTTATTTAGTTCAAAAATTAAAAATAGAAAAAATGTGGTAGAATGAGATGGAAGTGAGAAGTTATAGTTGGATGAGTTTGAAGTAACTTCTATTCCCATGAAGATTTCCACCCTTTGTTATGAGAATAAAAAGTAAGGAAACACAGGTAAATTACACTCCTTGGAAATTGGAATCAATAATATTCTAATATTTGTTTTAAACTTTTACCAAATATGGAACTGATACATTCCCAAGCCCGCATTTCAGGGAATAATTTTGCATACTTTGAAACAAACAGTTTTATTTTATCATTTGGCTGTTATAGTTTACCAGGTTAAAAATACTTATTACAGATTATTTATATTTTAAAAAGATTTAATACGAACTAGTTATAGTTAATCAGGTTAAAAATCAAAGTTTTAGTAACAGAATATTCATTATAAATATCAATATTATTCTGTTATAGATTATAAAAAATATTCATCACATCATCTAAATTTTGTTTTGTAAATTGTGATTTTCCAATTCTGTGTTTTGTGAACAACATATTATCACTGTCCTATTTTTTACTATTTTGAGTCTATTATGTGACTGTCTTCTTTGTTCAGTGGTTTTTTTCTGCTTTATTTTGTTTTATTTTGCATTTTTTAGATTGCTTTTTGTATATATATAATATTTTTATTATAGCTGCCATGCTTCTGCCATAAGCCGCAATGCCTTCCACCATATCGTTATGGCAGATTTTTGGCTTGCTGTCAGTAACTGCTATCAACCATTAATAACATTGGTCGTATTCTCATGTCTTGCCGTGCTGTGTGTCTGTCTTGTGTTGGGCTCGTGCTTCCTAGGTTACAATTGAACATAATAAAAGATAAAAACGTATAATGCAGGGGCTGACAAAAAAAATTGGGATTGGAGACAAAAGTCATACTACAGTGGCACTGGGAACGAGGTTTGATATGAGTTGCAGTCAATATTAGTCTCCATTGGAATGGTCATCAATGGGAAGAAAAATCACCACTGGTATGATCATTAGTGGATTGCTTGACTAATACTGTCAGTAGCAAAATATGTAACTTATACCGGTCTCTTTCTCCCTCTCTCTCCCCTGCCCCCTTCAATGCTATGTGAGCATTGGAAACTTAACAAACTGTAACCAAAACAGTGACGTACCGAAGATAACTACCACAAATAATGCTAAGAAACAGCCCAAAGATGTCAAACATCACACGCACACAGAGAGGGAGGGGAGGGAGGGAGAGAGAGAGAGAGCAGAACAGATTTGATTACAAAAGATGCAGTCTAAGGGAGCCAAATGGCCATGGAAAGGTAGCGAATAAAAGGGATGGGAGCTGGGTCTAACCGGAGATGGTGCAGTGAGACAAATAATGGTGGAAGTGGAAAGAATAGGTGTAGGCGTGTAGCATGCCGTTGAGAAAGGCTGGATGAAAAGATTTTGGTGACTAGTTGGATGGAAAGAGGTGGACACCGTAGAGGCCCAGATTTGAGATGGTAGATTCAACAGCAAAGATGAGAGGAGAGAGAATGATAGTGGAACAAAATACAGGGTTTCAAAGGTCGGAATTTGTATAGAATGTTACGATGGATGAGTGGTTACACAAGGCAAAATATAATTATCTCATTAGAGAGAAAATTGAGGTAGTCCCCATGTAGAGAAGATGGTAGAATTTCGTCTTAGGTGATTTGAGCATTATGGTGTAGATCCGTTGAAGTACTAATTAAGAGAGTAGACCAAATGGAGGATAGTCCAATACTTAGAGGCAGATGGAGACTAATAACAAACTATAGGCCAGAGCGTTAAGCGAGATTTAGAGGTAAATGGTCTTTGGACCTAATACATGACAAGACTTTATGGCATCAATTGATCCATGTAGCTGACTCCACCTAGTGGGATAAGGCTTGGTGGTTGTTATTGCTATAAGGGTTGGCATTGGAATTTGTGCTCGACCAACTGAAAGAAAAGAATCATTGAGATAATGACATCATATTTGTTACAAAAGAATTCCATGTGTTAGGCAATCAAGCATTGAGGGGATATAGGTCATGAATGATGGTACCGCTCTATTACCATGTTAAAATTATAGTGATTTGGGTAGAGTAGGAAGTAAACAGAGAACAAACTCTAAAAAATATAATGTAATATTATATATGGTGCAATGTTTCATTACGGAATACGATACACTAACCTTATTTATACTAATACATCCCTAATTCTAATTAAATAAAGAAACTAATCACCAAATATAATGAATTATGGAATGATACTCAAGATATTTTAAGATACAATAACCATAAACATTATGAAATATTTTATTGATATTATAACATTATATGATATAATCACTAATGTTTTGTAAACTTTTTGCGGATAGGGGGGTAGCTTCCTGTTGTAAGGACCACCATTGTACGAGGTTTACTTTGAAATAAGTAGGCATATTCATATCGTTCTTTCTCTCAGCACCGGAGTTCTACTATTTTATTTCATTCCTTTTTTATATTGGCATATCAAAGCTATTGTAACTTGGAAAGTTTTAGCTGCATTTTTATCTAACTTTCCCTCTATTATTGGACAAATAGTTGCCAAAATGCCTTTGCTTCGTTCTCTTTCCTCAATTGACTGCATAATCTAATAAGCAACTTGTCTCTGTTTCAGTTATTCGGGTTCTTTTCTCCGGTGAGAAGATCCAAGATGTCATTTCTATAGCTGCAAACTCCATTCTGCTTCTTGGACAAGGTAATATTTACTTTCTGTTCGTGTGTGGCTTTTTTGTACAATCCTAAATGGGAGGAAATGCTGTCCCAGCAAGGTGGCTCAAGTGGCTTGAGTCAAGGGACATAAGTAGTTTGAGTAAGGAGATCAGGGTTCAAACCCTACCTAACATAACTATTGACTAAATACTAACATGTTTCTGTTAAAAAATAATGCAAGGTCATTCTTGCATTGTTTCTTTCGCCTTCTTCCTCTGACAAACCCTGACAAAATAGAAAGGAAAGGACACAATAAAATAAGTGGCATGCCACAGTAAAGTCTGAATAAAATTTTCATTATGCGTCTATTGTAATATTAGCAATTTAAAAGATTTTAAATGGGACATGAGCTTCATATATGTAGATTCTCAAAACTGCCGTGGGTTGCTTTACAAGTATTTCCTACAATTTCTAGTTTTTCTAGTCCCAGACACAGCCTCTCAATTCATGGTGGTAAGGTTGCTTACAACTAACACTACCCAAGACAGCAGGAATGCAGGATCCTGGGATGTTGGAAGCCTCATGCATTAGTCCACCCTTTTAGTTCAGCTTCTGGTTTCATTCTATAAATTATTACATATGATTAGAACTACTTTTGATTGATTGCTTTTCTTGGGCAGTTCCTGTATTGATGTTTCCTATCTTTTGTTTTTCCACTAAAATTTTCCCTGCTCAACAGGAAGCCTATATGCATATGCAATTTCCTGAAGTTGCTTCGGTTTTTCATCTTTTTCATCTGGCAAGTATTTGTCTTATTTTGTATGATCCCACTGACCTGTATCTTTTAATTGCTATAAAGTTTTGATGTGTACTGTTTTTGTAGGAAATCAATAGTCCTGGCTCCCTTGATGTTCTAATGTGTACTTGTGTGGTTCCTGGATGAATTCTGTCTTTCATAGTAAGTATTTTATTAATTATATTAAATACATTTATTTTCTGAACAGTAAAATGTTGCATAACATGATCTAACTATTACTTTTTTCAAATTTTACTCCCCATCATAAATTATTTGAATAACATGGCCGGTATGTCCTTAATTCTTGAGTTAGGTGCTCTGGTTGCGTCACGGTATAGTGCATCCCTAAGATACTGGAGATCTTGAAAGGTATGCAAAATTTTCTGATTCCTGGGTTCACACCTGTTTCAAAACATTTTTTTGGTGTATGTATGTGGCTGCTGGGATATATGTACAGGTTCTTGATTGTGAACTAAGTCATCAATGATATAATGTGACCTTTCTAACAGAATACATAACCATCGCTGAAAAAGTAAACCGGATAATTATTTGTGTCTCGCCTATTGCGGGGTTATTGTTTAATGTTGAATTTTTTACTGGATCGAGTTGAATTTTGATGGCTCTTCTATTTGAAAATAAAATTAGCAAATTTTGCAACTCTAGTTCATGAAATGTTGCAGTTTTCCTCACACGTAATGAATCCAACTAATACTCTTTATTGTTGTTTTAGATTATTGGGATCATGGGACTGGTTAAAATATCCATGCGGTTCGAAAATTCTGGTGCTGCATCATTCAACAGCTCTATGCTCCCTGTCCTGCAAAAGCTGTCACAGTAAACTGCAAGACTACATGACTCCAGCAAAAATGATAGCTGTTCATCCTACTTGTTTAATGCCAATCTTTTGTAGGTTGGCTGAAATCATGGTTTTCTGCCTGAGCAGGGTTGATATAAAAGGCATGATCCTGGCAATTGGATTGCTCAGCATGTTGGAATAGTATCTATTTGATTGTAATTTTCTTGTTCTAGTTGTCTTTGGTACTGTTATGAAAGATATCTTGTGGAGTTGAGGGGTTTATCTTATAGTTGATGGAATAGGTAAATTAATACGTGGATGGCCTATTTAGTTGTTGTCTTTACCTGACAATCTTGATACTTTTAATGCTTTTCCAATTGTGATGAATTTATGCTCATTTTGAAGCCTCTATGAATTTTATGGCCGAGGCAAGTATGTATGATTAAGCCTGAAGTTGAAAAGAGAGGTCACTAGAAAACAGTAGTAAATAGGAGAAAAATGCCAAATGGATTTCCCGCATTCAAGTAGGTTTGCTGCAGAAAAGTTGGATAGATATGGGTGGGGTTGGGTTCGAGTATGAGTTGACCCACGAAACCGATTTACCCAACTCAAAAAAATGGGTTTGTGGTCATTGAACTGAGTCGGTTTTAAAAGAAGTAAACCTAAAACTTATGAGTTAGGTGTTGGCTCTGAATGTGAACTAGCAATTCAACTCAACCTAGTTGTAAATGATCACAACTTATTTTTTTTTTATACTTACTACAAGTGAAATTACCCTTGCTTTGGGTACTAATTAATTAAATCAAGTAATAATGTATCAAAAATTATCGTTGTCATATAATGTGAAATGATTATTAACTTTGTAAAGCAAATTAATAATTATTTCATTATAAGTTCTAAATATAATAAATGATAATTGATAAAGATGAATAATATATAATTTAAAATAAGTATGTTATTTAAGAAAATATATTTCTCATTGTTAGTGATAATTAATTGATGTAATGTAATAATGACTATCTTAAAATGATAATAATTAAAAATAAATTTTTGTTTTAGGTGGAAAAATAGTTGAATATGGTGGTGACACATGGCATAATTTCATGTGACAAAACTCTATTTTATATAATATTAGCGGCAAGACGGGCACTCCCGTGCCTGTCTTTCTGCATTATTATTGCGCTACAGTATTTTATATTATTTTTTTATTATCCACAACACATTTGTCGTGTGAGAGAGAGATGGGCAGTTACATTTATTGGTGTTGGTTTCTTTGAAATGAAGGTATAGCAGTTTAAAACAAATTTATTTTTTAAATTAACAAAACAATTAATTGAAGGGTAAAAGTGAAAACTAAATTAGTACACTAAAAAAACGGTTACCTTATCCTGTTGTCTTTATATAATAGTATAGATAGTAGAAGCGAACGTGTCGCGTATATTATACGAAATGATTTTTTTTTGTAAGCCTAAGTGTATGTTGAGTTGCGTACTTGGAATATGAAATATGCGTTTTCATTTAGAATTATATACATAATATAAAATATGAAATATATTAATGTTATATATTATGAAGTATAATATATTGTGTTGCGTATTTGTGGTTTTTTAAGTTAGACCGGTGAATGTTGGATAAATTACTATTTAAGGTCTAGAGTGGTTTTCCCCCTATTTGTCTTTATATTTTTTTTCAACTTTTTTTTCTTGAAAAATAAATATTTTAATAATAAACCCTTTCACTTGACTCAAACCAACCCATATGAAGTTGGGTTGGTTCAGGTTACGTAATTTTTTTTCATTAAACCGACTCAACCCAATCCATATATATTTAATTGAATTGAGTCTTTAAACACTTTAAACCTGACTCCACCCAACCCATGCCCACTCCTAGATATAAGAGTTTAAAATGGAAAAATTAAGGGCCAATATGGTTTTTAGAAAATGTTTTTTTTTCTTTTTTAACTTTTAATTGCAAAACTGATCTTTGTTTTCACTGCGTTTCTTATTTTTAAAGATTTGTAAAGGATAAAGAAAGGAAAAGACTATTTTCTCAAACCAATCAACCAATGTGTTGTTTTCTATTTTTATGGTTTTTAACTTTTTTTTTTGTTTTTATTTTTAAGTATAATAATCTTATATTTTTATTGATTTTATCTTTAAATATCTCTACAAGAAAGAGCAAAACTTTTTTTGAACAAATTTTTTTTAAAAAAGAAAATAAATTAAAAATAAGAAATGTAAACAACATCCAAAAGAGTACTTGTAGAGTTATCATAGTGAAAATGACATTTATCCTGAAATGGTATGTTGTGATTTTTCATCTCAATTTTCAATTTTTAGTGGTATCAAACAGTGTTCCACTTATATTGTGAATAGAGTCACAAGGAAAACAATGATAAACCAGTGATCATGACTGATCACGTGCATTTTGATATTCCTCCCAAAGTATTGCTTAATAATTGGTCATGGCAATCAAAGCCTTGTTTGCATAACATGTGTTTGAACATGTGAGAAGAAGATAAGACAATTAACTCGAAGCCAGTAAGTGTCGATGAAACATATCTCCTAGAAAAGCATGAATACTCGATAAAACGTATAAGGGAATAACTAAAAACACTCCCATTTTTGCTTGCATCCACCCACTCTTTTGAAGTTTATTTTTGGATGGCATAATTCGTCCGACTTTATTCAGAAATAAACTTTAGAACGACAAAATAATACACCTCCGGAAATAAACTTCCAAAGAATAGATGCATACTAACAAAAAAAGGGGGTGTCTTTAGTAATTCCCTACATATAAACTACATGTGCCCTAGGGCTGCCAACTAAGAGAACCTCTCTTGATACCTACGTAGCGTACACATCAGACAAAACTGAGGATTATGAAGAGGTCCACAGTGGGACCCTTCTACTTCATGATGTGAGGGACCCTTATCTCATTCATTTTCGCAGGATTACTACAAGCATGTGGCACGCATATGCACAACCACAAACACACTCATTCTCCACTATGCTCTTTTGACAAGTGAAATCTACTCTTTTGATGACTTCACAGCCCATACTGAAAGCAACTCAACAATGATTAATGATACTATGCCATAACATAATCAAATCCAAATTGGAAAACAGTAATAAGCTACAGGGATTCAACCCCCATTTGGTTTTCACTAGGTTACAATATCACTAGGTTACTATTAGATGTGTATGGACTCTCTCTTCTTTCTGCAGTACTGAAAACTATCAAAAACTAGTGTAAGTGCAAAGAGAAAGTGGAATAAAAATATGAAAGTTATAGGAGAAGTAAGAATTAAGAGAGAGATATGAAAGATGCAAGGGATGTAGAGAACAATTGCAAGAGAGGATCCTGAATCGGATCCACTAATTTTGGAGAAGTCAAACGACATAAACTTCATTTTAACCGTTTAAACAAAAAAAAAACTGTTTTTTAAATTATTTAAATAGTAAAAAGGGAGCTTGACTACCTGACGCGCCTATTGAGCATGGATGAAAGTCGGTCTTAGTAGTCCGACAGTGCAGAGTGGATGGGCCGTCAGACAATGAATAAAAGTTACTATAGGGATTGTGTTGACCTTCCCCAAGAGCTCACATCGACGGGAAGTTTGACACCTCAATGTCGGCTCCTCGCCACTTAAAGTTGTAGTATGTTCCAAGGGTTAACATCGGGTGAGAAATCCAATTTCGAAGTAACTCTTGGTTGATTGTTTTGGCTCATGTCTTTCAATCTTTTAATGCGCGATTTGAAGTCAACACACAGAGGGATAGAGAATAGAGAAGGAAGAACAAAAAGAGTAGTTATACTAAACCATTTCATAAACTTTGTTAATGATATTGGATAAAATAATTCATGAAGTATAATATATAAAATTTCACATAATTTAGGATTTTTTTTTTTAAATACTAGATTTATTTTTAAAAAAAGTGAGAAATTATATTCATTGATTATAAAATTAACCATTCATATTGCACCCAAAAAAAGATTAACCATTCATATTAGAGTCAAAAACATGCAAATGTATATTAAATTAAGAAGTTGTTCAAGTTTCTAAAGTTGGTTTTCAATCAATTTCTATAACTCCTTTATCTTAAAAGGGAACATCTTCCTATAGAAAAGTTAAGTCCACAATTTAAAGGAACTAACACACTTTGGAGGAACCTTGTCTATTTAAAAATTAATTGATATTAAACCTTATACATAATTAACAAAATAAGACTATATAATTCGATGGTTTAATTTATTAAATTTATATTCTACATAATATTAATAAATGACACAAATTTCCGAAAATTACTTACAAAGTAAGTAAATCCCCTTCAATTTGATATTAGTGTAAAAAAGTTGCATATTGTTATTGTATAAAAAATTGAACTCTTCATCATCTTTTAGGTGTTCAAATTTCCAAAAACCGATATCCATTTCCAAACAGACCCACTAGAATAAGCCACTATTTTTATGTGTGCTCTCTTTAATTAATTTGGAAGCTTCCTGGAAGCTTACTTTGTGAGCTCTTCAGATGCTAATTTGTCATTGAAAAGGGTCTATCTTTAATTAACTGATTGCAGCTCAAAGTATAAGTTTCCTTAATTGGGTATCAAGAATAATTGTTATATCAAACAAGAATTAATATTTTTTTGAGGTGGTAACATCCGTTTGAATTATTGACACACAATAAGGCCAATGTTGGCCATTTAAGTGCAAAACAACAAGAGGGGTAACATGACCATAATGTCAGGCTTTCTCTATCGGATTACTATAAATTTTAGTATAATAACAAAATTGTGACCACCAATTATTTGGAAATTTATCATGATGTACCTGGCCAATTATATTTTCTTTTGTTACATTACGGTACATCAGTATGTCTGTAACACCACAAACAAGGGTTGGTCCGAGTGGTAACTGAGCTCGGATCCCATTCCAAGGTCTCGAGTTCGAGTCTTGGGTGTGACAAAAACTCTGTTGGGAGGGGAGTACCACACGGACCGGTAAAGCCGAGTAAAAAAAACACATGGCCAGCCAGGTTTTCCGGTATAGATCAGTCACCGGCAAAGCCAGTGGATACTGCACACTAATAACATGGTAACCAAAAAAAAAATATGTGTGTAACACCTCATCATTAGACAAAAAATGTACTATGACCTACATAGTAAAAATGATACACATTCCATACTTTCAGATTCAATTTATTAATTGCACTTTTTTTTTACATTTTATTTTTTTTCATTTTAAATGCTGAATTTGAAATTTGAATCCTTTTATTGCCTTTTATTCTATGAATTCTACGAAA
Organism: Calophaca sinica; assembly: GCA_037113605.1. NCBI lineage: Eukaryota > Viridiplantae > Streptophyta > Magnoliopsida > Fabales > Fabaceae > Calophaca > Calophaca sinica. The sequence goes on from CM073737.1 coordinate 18,923,472, forward strand.
TTTGCGTTCAATCACTACAACATATTTCATCTACAAGGACATCTCAAAACCGTGGTTTAAAACAAAAAAAATGTTCTCTTTACATACGGCAACAGTTTTTGAAATGTGGTAGTCTAAGCCGTTGCCTATTCTTTTGGCAACAGTTTTTAATAAGTATAGGCAACACTTAGAAAAAATGTAGCTATAACATACTATACACAACAGTTTTTAGATTATTTTATGGCAACGGTTTTTTACCGTTGTCGTTCGTGGCAACATAGTAAACCGTTGCATATGACTACCAATAAGTACACATAAAAAACCGTTGTCTAATATATATAGACATTTTTTTTACCTGCTGTTATTAAGCTAATTATTTTACTAATATAATTTTCTAATATAAGGCTAATGATTTAGAGTTGTCATGTAATAAATAGAGGAATTGAGCTTATTCAACACATAAAAAAGAAATGAGAAATATCTAAAATGAAAAAGGTGGTCACATTGAAACAAGAAATATTGACACTATATCCTTTTCCAAAATATATCCAACACTTCTAAGTTTGTTTAAACTGAAAAAAAATATATTAATACTACACTTTTAATTGGAATAAATGCATAATTTTGTTATCAATGTATTTCAAAATAAAATAAAATAAAGTCACTAATAATCCTTCTATCAATATTCACCAATATTTTAATAAGAAAAATATAATGAATCATCAAAGTATGTCTTCATCTTCATACTCTTCCAAGTGGTCTTCATCCACGTCACCATGATGTAGCTACAAATTAAAATAAAAAAATAGAATTAATAACTTGAAATAGAACAAAGATGTTGAACTAACTGCGTGCATAACAAACAACGATGATGTATAAGTTATCAATCATGGAAATTTTCTGTTTGAAATTTTTAGAATGTTCCCTATGTCTTTGTTACATCAAAACAAGCACTTGGTCGTGCATGTGGGGTCAGTGAGACTTGCCGGTAGCTGCCAAATCTAACTGACGTGGGAATGGAGAACTTTTTAGTTTTCTAAAGATGAAAGGCTAAGTTGTCAAATACATTTTCGTTCAGTATCATGTACATAGGCCAACTCTTATAACATACACAACTCTTTCAATAATTTGGCAGAAGAAGGACAAGTCTATTAATAAAACAGAACATTCATAACATCACATATCTGAGAATTGAAGCAAGAATCAACTAAATCATATAAGTTTTTATTATACATGCAAAAGGGTTGTGGCAGGTTAATGAACTTACAGCTAGACCTTCAATGGGACCAAGATGAGATCTGAAGTGTTTTGCAAACTCAATACCAATAGGCCTTTTCTTCCAAAACTTCAGATGCCCTGACAACAGCAGTAAGCCACCACAAAGAGATATGGCACAACGTTATTCCAAAGGCATGGCTAATTTCAAATTTGTTGCTTATAGTTCTCAGCAAACTACTTATAGCTAGCAAAGTTTTCATAATTGATCACTAAGCATGATTTACCATCGGTACTTCCAGTGATGAAAAATTCTACAGCGGAAACACAGTCTACCATCATGAGCTTGTAGAAGGAATAGATAATTTGCCATTTTACCTCATAGTTATTTGGAGCATGTGCAGATGTAGATGAATATAGAGCACTGTTAGCATCATCCATAGTTGAAAACACAGCTGCCAAGGCCCCCAAATCTAGTCCTGAGTTGTTTTGATTTATCATGGCGCTTACAAGAAGTTGAAATTTTGCCTCCATCTTTGAATGTTTTGCCTCCATCTCTTCATGTTTTTCCTCCATCTCTTGAACCTTATCAGTTAAACACTTAATCTCATCAAAGATGTTTTTCTTAAGTTCTTCTATTTCTTTATTTCTTTTCAATAGAGAAGGAGTTGCGCTTCTTCCATAGCAAATAAGACTCTCCCCGGTTTTTCTTTTCCAAACACAGCTTCAAAAGCTTCAGTGGAAGGCTGTCCGGAATTGGTAATCAGGTCTTGAAGTTTTGACTAGCATATTTAAAAGCAAAGTTAGTTAAGGGTATATACAATTTTATTTGACTTGATAAAATCATAGAGAGAAAGCTCACAATTGCATGATTTGCATCTTGATCCAGATCCTTTCCTCTTTTACTTCTTCTTGTTTAAATAAACACTTCTGCTTGAGTAGGAGGCTCTTTGTCCTCCTTGCTTGCACGCTACACCAAACAAACAGTGATTTTAAGATAAAGAGACACACAACACTTTAAATATTTACTTAAAATAATATAAATGAAGTACCAATTTTTCCCTGATAACAGCAAAACTTATCGGTCTTGCTCTATGTCTCCATTTCTGTTGAGCTATACTTTCAGCATTTTGATGGCACATCTCCTATGAAGAATTCACTTCATTAAATTTGAAAACTGTAATGCAAAATAATATACAATTGTAATTATATCTATCTTACTTGAATGTCTTCAAGTCTCCAATAGTCCATTAACTTCCTGAAGTGTGTTTCTGGTATGTTTTCAGGTTTATTTTTCAGTTGCTCGCACATGCTTCTATACTTGCTGAAATGATTTCTCTTAATGAAGCATTTGTACCGCCTCCAAGCATCATTTATAATAGCATACACAGCCTTCTTTCCTTTATCTGGAACAATGTATTTTTTCTACAAAGAAAAGAAACATAATTAGAAAGATATATTTCATCAAAGTACTCAAATACACACACACAAAAACAATTAGATGAGTTAATACATTGACATAAGGCCATATAAGCTCATCCTTTTTTGGAACGGACTTCCAATTAGTGTAAATAAGGGGACAAAAATCTGCACTTCTCGCTATCGTTCCCAAAAAATTGCTAAATTCAGAAACCGTCTTTTGATTTGGTCCAATGGGCTCCCCTTCTTCATTCAAGGTAATTTCTTGTCTATCATTAGGTAGTCGCGCATGAATTTTCAAGCATAGTGTCCTTCCTCGTCCTCTTTTTGATGCCTTCCCTAGTTAACATTCCAAATTGAAATGGAAATCTTTTAATAAAAAGACTAACATAAATAAGTTAAAAATCAAACTAGTATGGGTGTTACCTTCCACTGGATTGTCATTTGTTTCCTTAACATCATCATTTTCATAGTTCATATCTCCCTCAACTTCTTGTTCATAGTCATTTCCTTCACTCCCTTCATCTTCTGACTCGTCTACTTCAAGTTGTTCATTATTCCTTTTAATAAAATCATCAAGTGACATTGATGGACACTTTGGAGCAATCTTTTTCTTCTTGGATGGTTCATGTTGGACTATGGTTGTGGATTTGGCAAGCTCCTTTTGGTACATAAATTGAGTAGAGCTTGTTGTTTGGATTGCACTTTTAGTAGCAAAGCATTGCTTTTTGTGTTGTACTTGAGTAGTACCTCCTACTTGGATAGCACTTCCAGTGGTCAATGATAGGTGTTTCCTTTTGCCTTGGGCTCCTTTCAGGTCATGTGAACCTATTAAAAAAACATGTGATAACATACCTTAATATATTAAAATAAGCAAAGATAGCTAACACAAATAAGTCAAAACCAAACTGGTATGGGTGTTACCTTCCATTGGATTGTCATTAGTTTCCTCAACAACATTATTTTCATAGTTCATATCCTTCTCAACTTCTTGTTCGTAGTCATCTCCTTCACTACCTTCATCTCCTGACATCTCTACTTCAAGTTGTTGATTATTCCTTTTAATATAACCATCAAATGACACTGATGGACACTTTGGAGCAATCTTTTTCTTCTTGGATGGTTCATGTTGGACTATGGTTGTAGATTTGGCAAGGTCCTTTTGGTATATAACTTGAGTAGAGCTTGTTTAGAATGCACTTTTAGAAGCTAAGCATCGCTTTTTGTGTACTTGAGCAGAACCTTCTACTTGGATAGCACTTCCAGTGGTCAATTGTTGGTGTTTCCTTTTGTCTTGGTTTTTCACTTGACTTGAAGTAGAGTTTTTCCCTAGCTCCTCCTTTGAAATAAATCTCTTGCTTTTCTTCCTTGTTTTGGCATTTTTACTTTCCAACTGGGCTTTATACTTTTGAAACAATTCAAGATTGAAATCACTTAACTTCTTCATGTGAATACATGTCTTGACAGGATGGTTTTGATGATTGACAAAAGGGAGTTTTGCAAATAGTCAACCGTGCAAAAAGTGGAAAAGAATACCAAGACGCGTATCAAGAATGATAGTTTCTCAAGTCTTTGGGTTTTGGGTATTTATTTATTTTTATTAAGACTATTTGTAAGTAGTAATAAAAAGCTCTCAATTAAAATAAAATCACACACTCACAAAATGATTTTTATTCTAAAATTGACTTTATGATAATTTTTTCTAAATTATTTTTAGGCACAAAGTATTTTGAAAAATTCTTAAGTTGTACTCAAAATATTGTTTGGAAAATATTTCAAGTTTTCTTTGGAAAATATTCTCCGTGCCGAGCTGTGGGGAAGTCGCGTCGAAAGTGAGGTCGCGTCGAGCCGTGGAGAGGTCGCGTATCGAAAGTGGAGAGGTCGTATGCCGAGCTGTGGAGAGGTCGATGTCGAGTCGTGTGGAGAGGTCGTATGCCGAAATTTGGGGAGATCGTATGCCGAGCTGGGGAGAGGTCGTTTGGAAATACGATGTCGGACACCAAGTGTGTCCGAGAATCATTTCCGTATCCGTGTTTCAATTTTTTAATGTTGCAACGGACAAATCCCTTTAATGCTGCAACAGACAAATCCTCTTAAATGTGACGCTCCTCTCAGTGCCTATAAAAGCACTGCACCATGAGCATTGTTTTAAAAACACAACGCTAGTGCTTAATTTTTATGCTGAAACTCTGTCAAAATATTCTCCATCACTCACACTTATTTGAGCACAATTTTTTGAGAGCTTTTTTATTCTACATAATTTGAGTTGTATTATTTGAGCTTCAATTTGTTATATCTGCACTATTGAGTGTATCTTTCTCGTCTCATTTTATTTGTAAAAATCATTTCTCTTTGGGTAGGAATCCCAATGTGTTCATAGAGAGGTGATATCTTTTGAACGTATTGCTCTGGTATAGAGTTGTAAAGGTTTCTAGCTGAACCTGATTTAAAAGCTAGTGATTTAGTGAAAATCCCATAGTGCTTTGCTTTGGGGACAGAACGTAGGCCACAGGGGTGTTTGGTGGCCGAACCTGTATAATTTGTTGCGTGCTCTTCTTTGCCCTCTGTCTCTTTATCATTCAAGCACTTTATTTATTTTTCGGTCATTTATTTTCTGTCATTTATTTATTGCAATTTAATTCCTGCAATTTATTCTTCAAGTTATTTATCGTTTCGCAATTTATTTCTTTCAAGTTTTTTTAATTCAGTAATTTATCTGTAATTTTTTATATAAGCACCGCTATCACAATTCACCCCCCTCTTGTGTTTGAAGTCACTTGGTAACAAGTGGCATCAGAGCTAGACTCTTGTATAAAGGACTTAACCGTCTCAAGAGAATGACTTCAAACAATAACGAGGGAACTTCCGTGAACAGACCCCATTTTTCAATGGTGAGGGGTATGGTTATTGGAAGGATAGAATGCAAATCTTTCTTGAGGGTGTTGATCTTGATATTTGGGATGCTGTGGAAAATGGTCCATTTGTCCCCACTCAATAAATTAATGATGCAGTGGTAGACAAACCAAGATCACTTTGGACCGAAGATGATAAGAAAAAGGTCCAATACAATTTGAAAGCTAAGAACATCATCACTTCTGCTTTAAGCTACGATGAGTTCTATAGGGTCTCAAATTGCAAGACTGCTAAAGAAATATGGGACACCCTTCTATTGACCCATGAAGGTACTACCGAGGTCAAGAGGGCTCGAATGAACACATTAACCCATGAGTATGAGTTATTTAGGATGAAACCAAGTGAAAACATACAAGATATGCAAAAAAGGTTCATCCATATAATAAACCATCTCAGAGCTCTTGGAAAAGTCTTCAGTAATGAAGATTTAATTAATAAAGTTCTTAGATGTTTAAATAGAAACTGGCAACCCAAGGTTACTGGTATATCTGAATCTAGAGATTTATCTACTATATCATTGGCAACCTTGTTTGGAAAATTGCAGGAACATGAACTTGAACTAAATCGACTCACTGAGAGTGAAGAAAGTGATAAGAAAAAGAAAGGAATTGCTCTCAAAGCAATCGTAAATGAAAAAGAGGAATCTGACAACAATGATAGTCTGGATGAGAATGAGGAAGACATAAGTATGATGGTTCGAAGGTTCAAAAGGTTCATGAGGCAAAAGGGGAGAACACGCAAGGTACAAAATCCTCAGAAGAAAAATGAGGAAGGAACTTCTTTTAATCCAACTTGCTACAAGTGTGCCCTCATGGTCAGAAGAAAAAAGAAAAATTTGATAGAAGACCACAAAAGGAATCAAAAGGAAGAAGAGCCTACATTGCCTGGGATGACAATGATATGGACTCGTCTGATGAATCAGAAAATGAGGAGGCCAACTTATGTCTCATGGCAAAACACGAGGAGGATGAGGTAAATGCTCTTGAACTCGAATCTCCCTTAACTTATGATGAGCTGCTTATTGCTTGTGAAGAATTAAATAATGAAACGACTAGACTTCGAAAAATTATTTCTTCTTCTAAGAAAACCATCTCTTCTCTTGAATCTAAAATTATTTTCTTAAACTAAGAGATGGAAGTTTTTAAGGAAAAACAAGTTGTTGTGGATCAAGTTTCTACTTGCACCTTTGTGAAAACCAAAAGATTGATACTTTCAAGTGTGATGAATGCAATGTTTTGAAAAACAAGATTGAAGATTTGGAAAACACCCTTGCCAAATTTATCATGGGAAGGGATAACTTAAACATTCTATTGGGAAAACAAAATGGTACTTTTGGAAAAGCCGGTTTGGGTTATAATCCACAAACGCATGAAAAATCCTTTAAATTTGTCAATCACAACAACACTTCAAGCAGCCCTTTCATTAAATGCTTTCACTGTGGTAGAAATGGTCACACTGCCTCCATTTGCAATATTAGAAAGAACAAGAATGTGGTTGGCAAAAAGATATGGATTCCAAAGGGTACTTTGCCAAAAACTAACTCATCTGGACCCAACTTAGTTTGGGTACCAAAGGTTAAAAATTAATCTGTTGTTGTAGGTGTGCTTGAAAGCCAAGGACTTAAATTGGTATCTTGATAGCGGCTGTTCAAAGCACATGACAGGAGACAAAAGCAAGTTCTCCTCATTGGTACCTAAGAATAGTGGTTATGTCCGGTATGGTGACAACAACAAAGGTAAAATTCTTGGGATTGGTTCCATTGGTAAGAGTCCTAATCCCACTATTGAAAATGTTTTGTATGTGGATGGCTTGAAGCACAATTTGCTAAGTATTAGTCAACTTTGTGATAAAGGGAACAAAGTGGTTTTTGATTCTTCAAAATGCATGGTTATGAACTCTGTAACTGAAAATGTTGTTCTTATTGGACCTAGAATTGGAAATATCTACATGGTTGATTTAGATAGAATACCTTCAAATGATGCATGTTGTCTTATTAGTAAAGAGGATGAATCTTGGCTATGGCATAGGAGAATGGCTCATATTCACATGGATCATCTTAATAAGTTGGTTCAAAAGGACTTAGTAATTGGCTTACCAAAGCTTCGTTTTGAAAAAGATAAATTATGTGATGCCTGTCAAAAAGGAAAACAAGTAAAGGCCTCTTTCAAATCAAAAAATATTGTTTCCACAAACCGGCCTTTACAACTTTTACACATGGACTTATTTGGACCATCTAGAACTAAAAGCTTTGGTGGAAATTACTATGCCCTTGTTATTATGGATGACTATTCTCGCTATACATGGACTCTATTTCTTTCTCATGAAAATGACGCTTTTGCCTTCTTTCGTAAACTTGCTAAAGTTATCCAAAATGAAAAAGGAATGAACATAGTATCCATCCGAAGTGATCACGGTGGGGAATTCCAAAATGAGGCATTTGAGGCCTTTTGTACTGAAAATGGAATTGAGCATAATTTTTCCGCACCTAGAACACCACAGCAGAATGGAGTGGTGGAAAGGAAAAATCGGTCTCTTGAAGAGCTTGCGAGGACGATGCTCAATGAGACCAACCTTCCTAAGTATTTCTGGGTAGACGCGGTAAGCACCGCATGTTATGTAATGAATAGAGTCCTCATAAGACCTATTCTAAAACAAACGCCCTATGAAATTTACAAGGGAAGGAAGCCCAACATTTCCCACCTTCACGTATTTGGATGTAAGTGCTTTGTTCTAAATAACGGTAAAGATAACCTTGGTAAATTTGATGCTAAAGCTGATGAAGGTTTATTTCTTGGATATTCCACTTCTAGTAAAGCCTTTCAAATTTTTAATAAACGTACTTTAACTGTTGAAGAATCTGTGCATGTTTCTTTTGATGAATCTAACCCCAGATCTTGATAGAAGAAAGTGTTGATGATCTTGCAGAAGTGTTAGGAGATACCTATTTAGAGGAACAAGAGAGATCAAAAGTTCAAAAGGAGGATCAAGAGTCCTTGCCTCAACCCTCTCAAGAACTCTCTCACTCAAATCTTCCAAAGGAATGGAGAGTCTCAAAGAACCATCCTCTTGACAACATAATAGGTGATATCCCAAAAGGGGTCACGACTGCAACCACTCTTAATCATCCATGTCATCATATGGCCTTTGTCTCTCAAATTGAACCAAATGACGTCAATGAAGCCATCTTTGATGAGCATTGGACCCTTGCTATGCAAGAGGAATTAAATCAATTTGAGAGAAATGATGTTTGGGAACTTGTCCCTAGGCCTAAAGATCACCTAGTCATTGGGACCAAATGGGTCTTTCGCAACAAGCTTGATGAAAAGCGGTATCATTGTTAGAAATAAAGCTAGACTTGTTGCAAAAGGCTATAACCAACAAGAGGGCATAGATTTCGATGAAACCTATGCACCCGTAGCTAGATTAGAAGCTATTCGCATGCTTCGCATTTGCATGCATCATGGATTTCAAACTTTTTCAAATGGATGTTAAAAGTGCATTTCTTAATGGCTTTATTCAAGAAGAAGTATATGTTGATCAACCTCCCGGTTTTGAAAATTTTGAATTTCCAAATCATGTTTTCAAATTGAAAAAGGCTTTATATGGTTTAAAACAAGCTCCGAGAGCTTGATACGAGAGGTTGAGCAAATATTTACTTGAAAAAGGTTTTGAAAGAGGAAAAGTTGATACCACTCTTTTCATTAAACACAAAAATCATGACATTTTACTTGTTCAAATTTATGTTGACGATATCATCTTTGGTGCTACTAATGAGTCCTTGTGTGAAGATTTTTCCAAAATCATGCAAAGTGAGTTTGAAATGTCCATGATGGGAAAGCTCAACTACTTCCTTGGTCTTCAAATCAAACAAACAACAGAAGGAATTTTTATAAATCAATCCAAATATTGCAAGGAGTTGCTTAAAAGATTTGGAATGAGCAACGCCAAAGAAATCTCAACTCCAATGAGCACATCATGCTATCTTGACAAAGATGAAGGTGGTAAGTCGGTCGAAGTAAGTAAGTATCGAGGTATGATAGGATCTCTTCTCTATCTCACTGCAATTCGTCCTGATATTATGTCTAGTGTTTGTATGTGTGCACGTTTTCAAGCAAATCCTAAGGAATCACATCTCTTAGCGGTAAAAGCATCATGAGATATCTCACTGGCACACAAACTATGGGTTTATGGTACCCCAAAGGTCTTGTTGCACACTTATTGGGTACTCGGATTGATTTTGCGGGTTGCAAAATGGACCGAAAAAGCACTAGTGGGACATGTCACTTACTTGGGAATGCCTTGGTTTCATGGCATAGTAAGAAACAAGCCGGTGTGGCTTTGTCTCATCTTTGAAGCGGAATACGTTGCGGCAAGTAGTTGTTGTGCCGCAGATCATTTGGATGAAGCAACTGAATGATTATGGAATCAATCAAAACTGCTCCAATTAAGTACGACAATACTAGTGCCATAAACCTCACGAAAAATCCGGTTTATCACTCCTGACCAAACACATAGAAATTAGGCACCATTTTATTAGAGATCATGTTCAAAAAGGAGATTGTGTGATTGAGTTTGTGGAAACATCTAAACAACTCGCAGATATTTTTACTAAACCTTTGCCTAAAGAAAACTTCTTTTTATAAGAACCGAGTTAGGAATTTTAGATCAATCATGCATTGAATGACTGCGTGTGAGTGCATTTTATTATGAATAAGTTCTAACTTGGCGTTGGAGTGTGCTAACATTTTTATGCAGTTAGATTACCAAGACTAAAAGTGGAGAAATGCAACCGCCCTTCCTGTAATCGTTAAAATAAAAGTTTGTGCGAGTTATGTTAACGCAAACAATTATGCGCTTAATATCAGTGAAGATGAGGAAACAATTGATGATGAGAATGAGTTGAACGAGGACTAGTAACTCTTATCCTAGTGCTTTATTTTTGCTATCTCCCTGAATAATTTTTTTTACCAAGGATTTCTTATGCTTCATTGAACCCTTGATACTCTATTTTAATTATTTTTCGCCATCTAGTTACACGTATATGCATATGTTTTACATGCCTTTCCCTTTATCTTTTCCGCTTTTTGATGTTGCCAAAAGGGGGAGAGTTATATGATTCAGGGGGAGTGGTTTATTTTATGCATATTGTGAGGGAGAGTTTTTCTGATATCTTTTTTTCTAAATATTGTGAGGGAGTTTTTCTAAATATTGTGCTTAAACTCTGATATCTTTTATTGAAAAACCATGCTTATATCTCATTGCCATATCATGATTATATTTTACTAAATTCCTCCATGAGATGTTTGTCATCATCAAAAAGGGAGTCTCAGTGAATACATGCCTTGACAGGATGGTTTTGATGATTGACAAAGGGAGTTTTGCAAATAGTCAACCGTGCAAAAAGTGGAAAAGAATACCAAGACGCGTATCAAGAATGATAGTTTCTCAAGTCTTTGGGTTTTGGGTATTTATTTATTTTTATTAAGACTATTTGTAAGTAGTAATAAAAAGCTCTCAATTAAAATAAAATCACACACTCACAAAATGATTTTTATTCTAAAATTGATTTTATGATAATTTTTTCTAAATTATTTTTAGGCACAAAGTATTTTGAAAAATTCTTAAGTTGTACTCAAAATATTGTTTGGAAAATATTTCAAGTTTTCTTTGGAAAATATTCTCCGTGCCGAGCTGTGGGGAAGTCGCGTGCCGAGCTGAGGTCGCGTGCCGAGCTGTGGGGAAGTCGTGTGCCGAGCTGTGGGGAGGTCGCGTACCGAGCTGAGGTCGCGTGCCGAGCTGTGGAGAGGTCGTATGCCGAGCTGTGGAGAGGTCGTATGCCGAGCTGTGTGGAGAGGTCGTATGTCGAGCTGTGTGGAGAGGTCGTATGCCGAGCTGGGGAGAGGTCGTTTGGAAATACGATGTCGGACACCAAGTGTGTCCGAGAATCATTTCCGTATCCGTGTTTCAATTTTTTAATGCTGCAACGGACAAATCCCTTTAATGCTGCAACGGACAAATCCTCTTAAATGTGACGCTCCTCTCAGTGCCTATAAAAGCACTGCACCATGAGCATTGTTTTAAAAACACAACGCTAGTGCTTAATTTTTATCTTTGAAACTCATCAAAATATTCTCCATCACTCACACTTATTTGAGCACAATTTTTGAGAGCTTTTTTATTCTACATAATTTGAGTTGTATTATTTGAGCTTCAATTTGTTATATCTGCACTATTGAGTGTATCTTTCTCATCTCATTTTATTTGTAAAAATCATTTCTTTTTGGGTAGGAATCCCAAGGTGTTCATAGAGAGGTGATATCTCTTGAACGTATTGCTCTGGTATAGAGTTGTAAAGGTTTCTAGCTGAACCTGATTTAAAAGCTAGTGATTTAGTGAAAATCCCATAGTGCATTGCTTTGGGAGACGGGGCGTAGGCCACAGGGTGTTTGGTGGCGAACAGTATAATTTCTTTGCTTGTTCTTCTTTCTTCTCTGTCTCTTTATCATTCAAGCACTTTATTTATTTTTGTTCTTTATTTATTTTTCGGTCATTTATTTTCTGTCATTTATTTATTGCAATTTAATTCCTGCAATTTATTCTTCAAGTTATTTATCGTTTCGCAATTTATTTCTTTCAAGTTTTTTTTTAATTCAGTAATTTATCTATAATTTTTTATATAAGCACCACTATCACAATTCACCCCCCTCTTGTGTTTGAAGTCACTTGGTAACACTTCATTTTCCTACAGAGCAATTAATGGATTCATATATTAAAAAAAACACAACACAGTACAACAAGAAATGATGCCCCAAATCATTTAAATATTTCAATTCCTCATAATCTAGATATGACTAAATATACCTGACGAAATATATTGGAAACTTCAATTCCTCAGCTAACTTAAGGGATGCAGAAACCTGAAGAAGGAAAAAAAAAAGCTTCAAGTTACAATCTAATTTATTCTGTGAGTATTGGGAATATCATAAGTTACTAAAAGATAACTTACCAAACTATTCTATTTGCTCAAGAGCATAAATATATAAATAAGCTTGCATCTATAATAGCATTAATCCATGTAGTCCCCCAAAGTGTCATCAGAATTAGATTCTTCTTCAAAATCTAAATCATTTGACACAAGTAAAGGATTTTCAATTATTCTTGGTGGCAAATCATCTCTGACCAATTCAATTTCACAACATTCATCAATCTCTGACAGATTTTTTGCAAGATCTGATGGCTCACTTTGATATGATTCTTGGGCATTTGAGTCTAATTGTTCTTTAATATTAAAAAAGTCCCTAGGAATAGTCTTCATGACATAATTCCTATTTTCATCAAGAGGATCTTGCATGTAGAAGCATTGGTGGACTTGAGAGGCCAACACAAAAGGGTCATCTATGTAACACCTTTTATTAAAGTAAACACAAGTAAGCCCATACTTGTCCTCTTCAACTTCAAACCAATCACATCTAAATAACACACACTTGAAATTGCCATAGTAGTCTATCTCAATAATTTCTGTAATTGATCCATAATAAGTTAATGGTTTTGTTATTGGATTTTTATCTTTGGTGCTTGCAAAGCTTTGAGTCATTGACACCAATGTTACACCACTATTTTGTGTTTTGCGCTTTGCATCACGTTCTTTAGTATGAAACCTATAACCATTGATGACATAGCCAGAAAATTGTCTTGCAACAATATTTGGTCCTCTAGACAACTCCTTAAGTTGATCAGATACATCATCCATCAAAGCACGATTTTTGAACCACAAGCATGCCTTTGCAAACATTATACCTTTACCTTGATTTGTCTCTTGCAAATGAAGTTTCTTTCTAATTCCCATGTCTTCTAAGTCCAAACGAGCCTTTTCATGATCTCTTGTCTTCCCAGGTATATCCAACAAAGTCCCAATTATATTATCAAATATATTTTTCTTTATGTGCATCACATCAAGATTATGACGCAAAATGTTATGCTTCCAATACGACAATTCAAAAAAGATCGATTTTTTCTTCCAAGGACCATCACTAGTTTTCTTTTGCATCTTGCCAAATACATCTTTGAAGTTTTCTAACATTTCAAAGATTTCCGTCCCTTCTAGCAAATCTGGTGGATGCCTAAATTCTTTTCTCCCATTAAAATCCTTTGAATTTAATCTATATTTATGATTCATAGGCAAGAAAACACGATGGTCCATATAACACATCTTTCGACTATACCTCAAATAAGTCGAGTTTGTGTTATAATTACAACAAGGACAAGCAAGTTTTCCTTTAGTACTCCATCCACTCAACATAGCATACGCAGGGAAGTCACTAATAGTCCACAAGAGAGCTGCTCGCATTTGAAAAGTTTGATTTAGTGAAGCATCATATGTTTCTACTCCTGAATCCCACAATACCTTTAACTCTTCAATTAATGGTTGGAGGTACACATCAATGTTATTCCCTGGTGAATATGGCCCAGGGATCAGTAAAGATAACATACAATATTCGGCCTTCATGCACCACCAAGGTGGAAAATTATACGGTATCAGTACAACAGGCCATGTACTGTGAGACACGTTCATGGTTCTAAACGGATTGAATCCATCACTAGTCAATCCAAGTCTTATATTACGTGAATCAATAGCAAAGTCAGGATGATTTCTATCAAAGTCTTTCCATGCTTGTCCATCTGCAGGATGCCTCAATTTCCCATCTTTGTAACGATCTTCTTCATGCCACCTTAATGAGCTAGCCGTCTTTGAACACATAAACAACCTTTGAAGTCTAGGAATTAAAGGAAAATGTCTTAAAATTTTTGCAGAAACTTTGTGAGCTTTCTTGTTTTCCTCAAGCTGGCAGCCTCCTATAGTAGTTTCAACCCATCGTGAAGTACCACAAGCATGGCAAGAGGTGTCATTCTCATGATCTTTCCAATATAGCATGCAATCATTAGGACAGGCATCAATCTTTTTATAATCAAGCCCCAAGTCCCTTATCATGCCTCTCGTTTTATTAAATGAATCAGGAATATTTAATTGAGGCATAGCTTCTCTCAACAGCTCTAAGAGAGAAGTAAATGAGGCATTGCTCCAACCATGAAGACACTTCAACAAGTACAGTCGAATGGTGAAAGCTAATGTAGAGAAGTTTTTGCACCCCGGGTACAACTCTTGGTTTCCTTCTTCCATTAGATTATAGAACTTCATAGCATCTTCACTAAGACCCTTATTAACTCCATATTCTTCTTGTGCCACATCTCTAAATCTTTCATTCAATAGTCCATCAATGTCATCAATTGTATCATCTTCATCATCCATGCCACCATCAAGATCCATGGGACTAAACTCCTCACCATGACGAACCCAATCATCATATCCTTTCTCAAATCCATGTCCTACTAGATGGTCAAATATTACTTTTCTTGTTTTCCAACAAACATTGTGACATTTAGCACAAGGGCACAAAATCTCTCTTCCTACGGGTTTTCCTTTGGTAAAAGCATATTTTAGAAAAAAATTTATGCCATTCATGTACTCTGGACTGTCTCTCGGCAATTTCATCCACTCTTTATCCATTGAGTTTTGCTAAAGAGAACAAATAAAAAAGGTAAGGAATTCAAATTGCTATATAAATTTATAGTGGAAAGCACTAATAAATTACTAAAGAGTAACAAATAAAAAAGCGTAAGGAATATCATTTTACAGTAGCAAATTCTTGTAAACTAAGCATAAAGCATTCTCATATCAAAGATATATGCCAATAGGCTGCCTAAAACAGTCCAAATCAAAATTGAGACTAAAAGTGAAATCCAAGTCAAGAATTTATATCTGAACTCATTTCAGATGATGATCTGAAATTTCAGTTGTTCAAACTTCAACCATAAAAGGTTATAGCAGTCACTTCTCTATTTCTAATTCATTTTTCCAGGACTAGATCAATGAGAAACATCATCTAAACACAAAACAGGATATGCAGAGATTTATCAAATAGGTATGAAAAACAAAATTCTTGAAATGAAATGTGATTGGCAACCTTCTTTGTCCTGAACAAAGAGACAATCTCAGTTTTCATTTAATTAACATTTACACTTGCTGACAGAGGATATGTATTTCCATTGCAAACACATGTTTCGGTCCAAACGTACTTGCCCCAAAGGAACTCTATGCATACTCTGGGTTCAAACATACGTTTGCAGTTATTCAACGGTAAACCAAACATACTCAGATTCACTAAGACAACAACTAAGCTAAAGGCGATTAGTTGCCACCTAGAATATAGTAATTGCTTAAAGCAAAAGGCAAGTTCTATGATGGTGTCACTCACTAAATAGAAAATATAAATAGAAATGTCTGGATAATCAATTGACTGGAGTAATTTTTGTTACTACACTTTAGCAGTTTCGATTGGTTCTGAACCCATGTTTGGCAAAGGAAATGTCAAATGCAGTCATTTCTAATTCAAATAATATGTAAGCTACAGATATAAAATTTATTTATAACCTCACATTACTGACTCACTCAATTTATTTGTAACTTCCACAGTTTGCAAATATTCTAAGCCTAAAGTAAACTTAATAAGCAAAGCACGTGCTTAAAAAAAAGACAATTCACAGCCACTCTTATTGCTTGCTAAATTACAAGATAAAATCAACTTCGGCATTTATAATTTCAGTAAATCATGACATATGAAGCGCACCTGATTCCATTTTTTATAAAAAAAACTTAAACTAAGCTTCTCAAACTTTTTTCTTCTTTTAATTCCTCCCCACCCTCCCCCCCCAAAAAAAGGAATAATCCCCTAGCTCTGCCCCCACATTCCAGGAACATTTTTGGAATCTGTTGAAGCCTTGAAGGTTGATTATAAATTCTAAGAAGCATTTTAAACAGATCAAGTAAACCTATCAGCTATAACTAACATACGGTCCACAGATAAAGGCATTAAATAAATTAAGTCCAATATTTAGGATTGAAAACATAGCAAAAGCGTCTAATTCTTGACACGTACGTTACCTTTTCTAGTTCATGTTTATGGCATGTTTGTTGTTTCTAAACACACACGTCTCAAGGTGCTAAAGGGTTTGTAGAAGAATTTGAATGACATGAACTACTTAGCAATCAGTTAAGTTGTCTGAAAGAAATAGACTGAACTTAATGGTAATGGGAATTGGAATATGTTTTACAGAATTAGAGGCGATCAACAACATTTTGTTCGCAGAGATGAGCTGAAGGTAAGATCACTATATGCTTTATGCTTCATAGATTATTGCAATAGGGTTCTGATTCACAAATTTGATGGTTCTATTTTGTCTCTTATGCAGGCAGCATGGGAGATCTTCACCCCACCTATACCAAAATGGTTTCAAGTATGTAAATTCCTATACTTGAAACCAGAGATATTAAAAGCATATAAACATGTGATATCCAGAGATGCAGCCATTCACAGATTTGAAAAATAAGAAAACAAACCATAGAAATGCAACTGTATACACAAATATGAACATATTACTTGAACACACCTGAAATTTACACTTCTCTTTACTAGAACACAACACAGATTAGTTGGTACCTACACAAAAAATTAGACAACGATATTTAAAAATGCAAAGAAGTAGTAAATATGCAACAGATCTGAGTCGGGTGAGCATGAAGCATCAAGATGATTCCTCAACTCCAAAAGCAAACTTCTAGAAAGAAACCGATCAATGAGGAATAAATTTATAATTATATTTCTCACAAACCTGAAATGGTGTTAGCACCAATGAGTTCTTCAGATTTAGCTCCACTGGTCGAAGAGGAAGAAGACAGAGAAGCAATTCATTTGAGATTTTCCTATAGCAGAAAAATTAAATCCCTAAATCTTTAAGAGAGATCAAATCTGAAACAACAAAACCGAAACATTAACAATATTAAATAGCAAAAATCAAATCCCTAAGTTGTTACCAAGTGACTTCAAACACAAGAGGGGGGTGAATTGTGATAGCGGTGCTTATATAAAAAATTACAGATAAATTACTGAATTAAAAAAACTTGAAAGAAATAAATTGCGAAACGATAAATAACTTGAAGAATAAATTGCAGGAATTAAATTGCAATAAATAAATGACAGAAAATAAATGACCGAAAAATAAATAAAGAACAAAAATAAATAAAGTGCTTGAATGATAAAGAGACAGAGAGCAAAGAAGAGCACGCGACAAATTATACGAGTTCGCCACCAAACACCCTGTGGCCTACGTCTGTCCCCAAAGCAAAGCACTATGGGATTTTCACTAAATCACTAGCTTTTAAATCGAGTTCAGCTAGAAACCTTTACAACTCTATACCAGAGCAATACGTTCAAGAGATATCACCTCTCTATGAACACCTTGGGATTCCTACCCAAAAAGAAATGATTTTTACAAATAAAATGAGATGAGAAAGATACACTCAATAGTGCAGATATAACAAATTGAAGCTCAAATAATACAACTCAAATTATGTAGAATAAAAAAGCTCTCAAAAAATTGTGCTCAAATAAGTGTGAGTGATGGAGAATATTTTGACAGAATTTCAGCATAAAAATTAAGCACTAGCGTTGTGTTTCTAAAACAATGCTCATGGTGCAGTGCTTTTATAGGCACTGAGAGGAGCGTCACATTTAAGAGGATTTGTCCGTTGCAGCATTAAAGGGATTTGTCCGTTGCAGCATTAAAAGGGATTTGTCCGTTGCAGCATTAAAAAATTGAAACACGGATACGGAAATGATTCTCGGACACACTTGGTGTCCGACATCGTATTTCCAAACGACCTCTCCCCAGCTCGGCATACGACCTCTCCACACAGCTCGACATACGACCTCTCCACACAGCTCGGCATACGACCTCTCCACAGCTCGGCATACGACCTCTCCACAGCTCGGCACGCGACCTCAGCTCGGCACGCGACTTCCCCACAGCTCGGCACGGAGAATATTTTCCAAAGAAAACTTGAAATATTTTCCAAACAATATTTTGAGTACAACTTAAGAATTTTTCAAAATACTTTGTGCCTAAAAATAATTTAGAAAAAATTATCATAAAATCAATTTTAGAATAAAAATCATTTTGTGAGTGTGTGATTTTATTTTAATTGAGAGCTTTTTATTACTACTTACAAATAGTCTTAATAAAAATAAATAAATACCCAAAACCCAAAGACTTGAGAAACTATCATTCTTGATACGCGTCTTGGTATTCTTTTCCACTTTTTGCACGGTTGACTATTTGCAAAACTCCCTTTTGTCAATCATCAAAACCATCCTGTCAAGGCATGTATTCACAGACTCCCCCTTTTTGATGATGACAAACATCTCATGGAGGGAATTTAGTAAAATATAATCATGATATGGCAATGAGATATAAGCATGGTTTTTCAATAAAAGATATCAGAGTTTAAGCACAATATTTAGAAAAACTCCCCCTCACAATATTTAGAAAAAAAGATATCAGAAAAACTCCCCCTCACAATATGCATAAAATAAACCACTCCCCCTGAATCATATAACTCTCCCCCTTTTGGCAACATCAAAAAGCGGAAAGATAAAGGAAAGGCATGTAAAACGTATGCATATACGTGTAACTAGATGGCGAAAAATAATTAAAATAGAGTATCAAGGGTTCAATGAAGCATAAGAAATCCTTGGTAAAAAAAATTATTCAGGGAGATAGCAAAAATAAAGCACTAGGATAAGAGTTACTAGTCCTCGTTCAACTCATTCTCATCATCAATTGTTTCCTCATCTTCACTGATATTAAGCGCATAATTGTTTGCAGTTAACATAACCTGCACAAACTTTTATTTTAACGATTACAGAAGGGCGGTTGCACTTCACCACCTTTAGTCTTGGTCACGGATCATGCATAAAAATGTTAGCTCACTCCACCGCCCAAGTTAGAACTTATTCATAATAAAATGCACTCACACGCAGCCATTCAATGCATGATTGATCTAAAATTCCTAACTCGGTTCTTATAAAAAGAAGTTTTCTTTAGGCAAAGGTTTAGTAAAAATATCTGCGAGTTGTTTAGATGTTTCCACAAACTCAATCACACAATCTCCTTTTTGAACATGATCTCTAATAAAATGGTGCCTAATTTCTATGTGTTTGGTCAGGAGTGATAAACCGGATTTTTCGTGAGGTTTATGGCACTAGTATTGTCGTACTTAATTGGAGCAGTTTTGATTGATTCCATAATCATTCAACCGTTGTTTCATCCAAATGATCTGCAGGCACAACAACTACCACGCAACGTATTCCGCTTCAAGCGATGACAAAGCCACACTGGCTTGTTTCTTACTATGCCATGAAACCAAGGCATTCCCAAGTAAGTGACATGTCCCACTAGTGCTTTTTCGGTCCATTTTGCAACCCGCAAAATCCGAATCCGAGTACCCAATAAGTGTGCAGTCAGCACCTATGGGGTACCATAAACCCATAGTTTGTGTGCCAGTGAGATATCTCATGATGCGTTTTATCGCTAAGAGATGTGATTCCTTAGGATTTGCTTGAAAACGTGCACACATACAAACACTAGACATAATATCCGGACGACTTGCAGTGAGATAGAGAAGAGATCCTATCATACCTCGATACTTACTTACTTTGACCGACTTACCACTTTCATATTTGTCAAGATAGCATGATGTGCTCATTGGAGTTGAGATTTCTTTGGCGTTGCTCATTCCAAATCTTTTAAGCAACTCCTTGCAATATTTGGATTGATTTATAAAAATTCCTTCTGTTGTTTGTTTTATTTGAAGACCAAGGAAGTAGTTGAGCTCTCCCATCATGGACATTTCAAACTCACTTTGCATGATTTTGGAAAAATCTTCACACAAGGACTCATTAGTAGCACCAAAGATGATATCGTCAACATAAATTTGAACAAGTAAAATGTCATGATTTTTGTGTTTAATGAAAAGAGTGGTATCAACTTTTCCTCTTTCAAAACCTTTTTCAAGTAAATATTTGCTCAACCTCTCGTACCAAGCTCTCGGAGCTTGTTTTAAACCATATAAAGCCTTTTTCAATTTGAAAACATGATTTGGAAATTCAAAATTTTCAAAACCGGGAGGTTGATCAACATATACTTCTTCTTGAATAAAGCCATTAAGAAATGCACTTTTAACATCCATTTGAAAAAGTTTGAAATCCATGATGCATGCAAATGCGAGAAGCATGTGAATAGCTTCTAATCTAGCCACGGGTGCATAGGTTTCATCGAAATCTATGCCCTCTTGTTGGTTATAGCCTTTTGCAACAAGTCTAGCTTTATTTCTAACAATGATACCGTTTTCATCAAGCTTGTTGCGAAAGACCCATTTGGTCCCAATGACTAGGTGATCTTTAGGCCTAGGGACAAGTTCCCAAACATCATTTCTCTCAAATTGATTTAATTCCTCTTGCATAGCAAGGGTCCAATGCTCATCAAAGATGGCTTCATTGACGTCATTTGGTTCAATTTGAGAGATAAAGGCCATATGATGACATGCATGATTAAGAGAGTTTCGAGTCGTTACCCCATTTGAGATATCATCTGTTTTGTTGGCAAGAGGATGGTTTTTTGAGCCTCTCCATTCCTTTGGAAGATTTGAGTGAGAGAGTTCTTGAGAGGGTTGAGGCAAGGACTCTTGATCCTCCTTTTGAACTTTTGATCTCTCTTGTTCCTCTAAATAGGTATCTCCTAACACTTCGCAAGATCATCAACACTTTCTTCTCTTGAAGATTTGGGGTTAGATTCATCAAAAGAAACATGCAGATTCTTCAACAGTTAAAAATGCGTTTATTAAAAATTGAAAGGCTTTACTAGAAGTGGAATATCCAAGAAATAAACCTTCATCGACTTTAGCATCAAATTTACCAAGGTTATCTTTACCGTTATTTAGAACAAAGCACTTACATCCAAATACGTGAAGGTGGGAAATGTTGGGCTTCCTTCCTTGTAAATTTCATAGGCGTTTGTTTTAGAATAGGTCTTATGAGGATTCTATTCATTACATAACATGCGGTGCTTACTGCGTCTGCCAGAAAATACTTAGGAAGGTTGGTCTCATTGAGCATCGTCTCATAAGCTCTTGAGAGACCGATTTTCCTTTCCACCACTCCATTCTGTTGTGGTGTTCTAGGTGCGGAAAAATTATGCTCAATTCCATTTTCAGTACAAAAGGCCTCAAATGCCTCATTTTGGAATTCCCACCGTGATCACTTTGATGGATACTATGTTCATTCCTTTTTCATTTTGGATAACTTTAGCAAGTTTACGAAAGGCAGCAAGAGCGTCATTTTTATGAGAAAGAAATAGAGTCCATGTATCGCGAGAATAGTCATCCACAATAACAAGGGCATAGTAATTTCCACCAAAGCTTTTAGTTCTAGATGTTCCAAATAAGTCCATGTGTAAAAGTTGTAAAGTAGGTTTGTGGAAACAATATTTTTGATTTGAAAGAGGCCTTTACTTGTTTTCCTTTTGACAGCAACACATAATTTATCTTTTTCAAATCGAAGCTTTGGTAAGCCAATTACTAAGTCCTTTTGAACCAACTTATTAAGATGATCCATGTGAATATGAGCCATTCTCCTATGCCATAGCCAAGATTCATCCTCTTTACTAATAAGACAACATGCATCATTTGAAGGTATTCTATCTAAATCAACCATGTAGATATTTCCAATTCTAGGTCCAATAAGAACAACATTTTCAGTTACAGAGTTCATAACCATGCATTTTGAAGAATCAAAAACCACTTTGTTCCCTTTATCACAAAGTTGACTAATACTTAGCAAATTGTGCTTCAAGCCATCCACATACAAAACATTTTCAATAGTGGGATTAGGACTCTTACCAATGGAACCAATCCCAAGAATTTTACCTTTGTTGTTGTCACCATACCGACATAACCACTATTCTTAGGTACCAATGAGGAGAACTTGCTTTTGTCTCCTGTCATGTGCTTTGAACAGCCGCTATCAAGATACCAATTTAAGTCCTTGGCTTTCAAGCACACCTACAACAACAGATTAATTTTTAACCTTTGGTACCCAAACTAAGTTGGGTCCAGATGAGTTAGTTTTTGGCAAAGTACCCTTTGGAATCCATATCTTTTTGCCAACCACATTCTTGTTCTTTCTAATATTGCAAATGGAGGCAGTGTGACCATTTCTACCACAGTGAAAGCATTTAATGAAAGGGCTGCTTGAAGTGTTGTTGTGATTGACAAATTTAAAGGATTTTTCATGCGTTTGTGGATTATAACCCAAACCGGCTTTTCCAAAAGTACCCTTTTGTTTTCCCAATAGAATGTTTAAGTTATCCCTTCCCATGATAAATTTGGCAAGGGTGTTTTCCAAATCTTCAATCTTGTTTTTCAAAACATTGCATTCATCACACTTGAAAGTATCAATCTTTTGGTTTTCACAAAAGGTGCAAGTAGAAACTTCAGTCACAACAACTTGTTTTTCCTTAAAAACTTCCATCTCTTAGTTTAAGAAAATAATTTTAGATTCAAGAGAAGAGATGGTTTTCTTAGAAGAAGAAATAATTTTTCGAAGTCTAGTCGTTTCATTATTTAATTCTTCACAAGCAATAAGCAGCTCATCATAAGTTAAGGGAGATTCGAGTTCAAGAGCATTTACCTCATCCTCCTCGTGTTTTGCCATGAGACATAAGTTGGCCTCCTCATTTTCTGATTCATCAGACGAGTCCATATCATTGTCATCCCAGGCAATGTAGGCTCTTCTTCCTTTTGATTCCTTTTGTGGTCTTCTATCAAATTTTTCGTTTTTCTTCTGACCATGAGGGCAATCGGGTTTTATATGTCCCTTTTGACCACATTTGTAGCAAGTTGGATTAAAAGAAGTTCCTTCCTCATTTTTCTTTTGAGGATTTTGTACCTTGCCTGTTCTCCCCTTTTGCCTCATGAACCTTTTGAACCTTCGAACCATCAGACTTATGTCTTCCTCATTCTCATCCAGAATATCATTGTTGTCAGATTCCTCTTTTTCATTTACGATTGCTTTGAGAGCAATTCCTTTCTTTTTCTTATCACTTTCTTCACTCTCAGTGAGTCGATTTAGTTCAATTTCATGTTCCTGCAATTTTCCAAACAAGGTTGCCAATGATATAGTAGATAAATCTCTAGATTCAGATATAGCAGTAACCTTGGGTTGCCAGTTTCTATTTAAACATCTAAGAACTTTATTAATTAAATCTTCATTACTGAAGACTTTCCCAAGAGCTCTGAGATGGTTTATTATATGGATGAACCTTTTTTGCATATCTTGTATGTTTTCACTTGGTTTCATCCTAAATAACTCATACTCATGGGTTAATGTGTTCATTCGAGCCCTCTTGACCTCAGTAGTACCTTCATGGGTCAATAGAAGGGTGTCCCACATTTCTTTAGCAGTCTTGCAATTTGAGACCCTATAGAACTCATCGTAGCTTAAAGCAGAAGTGATGATGTTCTTAGCTTTCAAATTGTATTGGACCTTTTTCTTATCATCTTCGGTCCAAAGTGATCTTGGTTTGTCTACCACTGCATCATTAATTGATTGAGTGAGGACAAATGGACCATTTTCCACAGCATCCCAAATATCAAGATCAACACCCTCAAGAAAGATTTGCATTCTATCCTTCCAATAACCATACCCCTCACCATTGAAAAATGGGGGTCTGTTCATGGAAGTTCCCTCGTTATTGTTTGAAGTCATTCTCTTGAGACGGTTAAGTCCTTTATACAAGAGTCTAGCTATGATGCCACTTGTTACCAAGTGACTTCAAACACAAGAGGGGGGTGAATTGTGATAGCGGTGCTTATATAAAAAATTACAGATAAATTACTGAATTAAAAAAAAAACTTGAAAGAAATAAATTGCGAAACGATAAATAACTTGAAGAATAAATTGCTGGAATTAAATCGCAATAAATAAATGACAGAAAATAAATGACCGAAAAATAAATAAAGAACAAAAATAAATAAAGTGCTTGAATGATAAAGAGACAGAGAGCAAAGAAGAGCACGCAGCAAATTATACAGGTTCGGCCACCACACACCCCCTGGCCTACGTCCCGTCCCCAAAGCAAAGCACTATGGGATTTTCACTAAATCACTAGCTTTTAAATCGAGTTCAGCTAGAAACCTTTACAACTCTATACAGAGCAATACGTTCAAGAGATATCACCTCTCTATGAACACCTTGGGATTCCTACCCAAAAGAAATGATTTTTACAAATAAAATGAGATGAGAAAGATACACTCAATAGTGCAGATATAACAAATTGAAGCTCAAATAATACAACTCAAACTATGTAGAATAAAAGGCTCTCAAGAAATTGTGCTCAAGTAAATGTGAGTGATGGAGAATATTTTGATGAGTTTCAAAGATAAAAATTAAGCACTAGCGTTGTGTTTCTAAAACAATGCTCATGGTGCGGTCTTTTATAGGCACCGAGAGGAGCGTCACATTTAAGAAGATTTGTCCGTTGCGGCATTAAATGGATTTGTCCGTTGCGGCATTAAAAATTGAAACACGGATCTGAAATGATTCTCGGACACACTTGGTGTCCGACATCGTATTTCAAGCGACCTCTCCCATTTCGACATACGATCTCCCCAGCTCGGCATACAATCTCCCCAGCTCGGCATACGACCTCTCCACACAGCTCGACATACGACCTCTCCACACAGCTCGGCATACGACCTCTCCACAGCTCGGCATACGACCTCTCCACACAGCTCGGCATACGACCTCTCCACAGCTCGGCATACGACCTCTCCACACAGCTCGGCATACGACCTCTCCACAGCTCGGCATACGACCTCTCCACAGCTCGGCACGCGACCTCAGCTCGGTACGCGACCTCCCCACAGCTCGGCACGCGACTTCCCCACAGCTCGGCACGGAGAATATTTTCCAAAGAAAACTTGAAATATTTTCCAAACAATATTTTGAGTACAACTTAAGAATTTTTCAAAATACTTTGTGCCTAAAAATAATTTAGAAAAAATTATCATAAAATCAATTTTAGAATAAAAATCATTTTGTGAGTGTGTGATTTTATTTTAATTGAGAGCTTTTTATTACTACTTACAAATAGTCTTAATAAAAATAAATAAATACCCAAAACCCAAAGACTTGAGAAACTATCATTCTTGATACGCGTCTTGGTATTCTTTTCCACTTTTTGCACGGTTGACTATTTGCAAAACTCCCTTTTGTCAATCATCAAAACCATCCTGTCAAGGCATGTATTCACATAAGTGAAGTTAAACACACACGCACTAAAACGACGAACCAAGAAATCTGTGATTCCAGCAAGAGATTTTGGAACGGAAGTGAACGGAAGTGAGGAAGCGAGAAAGGAAGCATTTCTACGATGAGTGATGAGTGATGAGCGAGAAAGGAAAATCGATTCCAGCAAAAGAGACGATGAACAGTCCGTCTCTTTTGCTACCGTTCTTTATTTGAGTGCCGTTCTTTTTTATTATTATTATTATTATTATTATTATTATTATGAGAACGTTTACCTACCGTGCTTTTTTTTTTCCATCAAAACGTTCTCTAAATCTATGAGAACATTTTCTACATTGTTGCCTTAACAAATAAAGAAAGACCGAGAAAAAAGGTTCTCAATTCATTATTCTAGAACACTTTTGAACTGTTGTGTATTAAGTATGTAAAATTTCTCTTACTAAGCCAACATAACATATAAATGTTGCCTAATAGGCTTTAAAACAACAATTTTTTAGATGGTCCTGAAAAAGGTGTTGCCTTATATATAAAATGTTGTAGTGAATTTTAAATCTATTAACCTAAATATTGAAATAAATGAGTTAGATTTCGTCATAAAACCAATTGACGTTAAATAGAGTTGTCCAACATGTATATAAATCGCATCTCAGGATTTGAGGCAGGCAATGTGGAACTTCCAACACCCCTCCATAGATCTTTGACAGAACAGACGATGCACAGGAAGATTGCCCCCAACAAGGCAACAACGATGGAGATGAGTTTTGACTTTGATACCAAGTTTGATTCCATTATAAAACAATTGGTTTTAAGTGGAGTTGCCCAACAGATACGCACTTCAAGATTTGAGGCAGACGATGTAAGACTTCCAACAAAATGAATTTTGTAATATATGTTGAAGTTAATAAATTCAAGTTTAATCTTAATTTAATCTTAATTAAGTTTATTTTTTAGTTACTAGAATTAAATTATGCAGGTGTACCCACAAGGTGTGGTTCAATGGCTAGTAGCTCAAGCCTTTTAACCATATGTCAAGGGTTCGAATCCTGATAATGGGAATGAAGCTGCATCTGTAAGGAGAGGAGTTGTCCCTTAATTAGTATTATACATTCTCAAGAGACTAATCCTACAACTATCGGCTGTGGCCTGTGGGGATATCCTAGGTTCATTCTCGGATAAAAAAAATATGCAGGTGTATGTGATAAGAAAGGATATATAGCTTTACCCTACAAGATTTTGAAATTGTCTCAAATCGTAGAATTTTTTGTTGCCCTCCATAGATTGCAATATCAACAATTATAACATGCTAATCAGGAAGCATTTTTTTTTTACACCGAGTTTAATCAATCAATATTCACACTTCTATAATTGTATGTCATTTTTCCGTAATTACAAGTTAAACACTTTTTTTATAAAGATGAACTATCTTAAGATGTGTAAAAAAGTGATGTGCGAATAAAATTTGGACAAAACTTAGGTAAAGTTTTTTAAGTGTTGTTGGTGTGGTTTCTCTCACAAAATAAATAAAAAATTTCTCTCTCTATTCACACATAATATTTCTAACATCTCATAATTACTACTGATTTATCTATTTTGTGAGAGAAACTATATCAACAGCACCTAAGTAACCATACATAAGTTTTGTCCATAAAATTTATCTACTAATTAATGGAAGTAGAGGGAAAAGATATATAAATTTATATTGTCTTTCTTCAACTAAGAACTGAATGAATCCAATGGGAATTTTGTGTCCGATATTAAATTATTCTTAGAGATTTTTAAGTTTTTTTTTTTAGACTCTCAATATAATTCGAATAGAGTCGGGTGAACCATATAAGACAAAGCTCTCCCGATGCTTATTTTTTTCGTTCACAAAACTTGAATTCGAGACATTGCTTAAGAGGAATCAAACTCCTTATCACTTGGATCAACCCATGGTAGAGAATTTTAAGTTTTTAGATGATCAATTTCTACCAAACTTTCATATATACAAAGAGTCCCAACCCATCACTTACGCATTGAAAGAATCAAAACTAAAACTTCAGTCAATAGGGCCAAAGAATAAGAAAAGTTACTGGTGCTGTACTATGAATTCAATGCAGAGACCAAAAAAAGATAAAATTAAAGATAGACTTGCAATATAGAAAGACATTTGAGCCATGTAGTTGTTGTACCTTGGAGATTCCAAAGGTGGAAGTGCAAATTAAGGAAGAGACAGATTAATACAAAAAACACATGGTCCATACCAAGGTTTTTTGTGGCTGCAACGTCAAGGTTTTTATGTCTCCGCAACTGCATTTGCGGCTGTATCTATCTACCTTATTTGACTGTAATTTTTCGCAATATCAAAGATTGCAATGCTATCAGAGTGCGACTGGTGACCGTGATTTAAAACCTTGCCAACTAGACAAGAAGCTTCATTCTCTGAACTCTCAAACCTCTTTTTTTGTCATGTCATATAGTTGCCACCCACTTTAAAACTTGTGCGAATTTGAGTATATATACCTTAAGCTTTAGAACAGTTCCAAAAAAAATTCATGGCCTCCACAGTGGAAATGCAATCATCTCCTTATAGTTCTTCTAGGAAACAAGATGATTCAGAGTTCAATTTGACAGAATGGTCAGTGAAAGGTAGAATCAGTAGAGAGAACACCAAGTCCAGAAGGTACTCAGCTTCAATTATAAGAAGCTTTAGAGAAGACACAAGGTCTTTTAGATCAAACATAACCATTTCTAGCACTGCTTCTTCTCCTGGATACCCTTCAAAAGGTACTTTTCTTTTTTCACTTCAATTCATAAACTTATGATTTTTTTTTTTTAAGTTTCCCTTAAATATTCTCAATTTTGTTACAGATGAAATAGACCCTTCAACGTATTCTTTCACTACTGCTCTTAAAGGTACCAAAGAATGAACTACCTTGATAATTAACATAGAGGGTTTATAATATTAGCCAATGTTTTAAGAACCAAACCAGAGATTGAACTGGTAAGACCACCGGGTCATGGTTCAATTGCCCTGAATAGCTCGAACCAGGATGAATTGCCAAATAACCGAACCGTAGATAGGCTCGGTTTCCAGTTCAATCGGTTCAACTAGCCAGTCCGGTTCGGTTCTTAGAACATTGACATTGGCTGAATTTTTTCCAACCAATTGCATGGTGGTCTACTGCAGCATTGCAAGCAAGGTCAGCTTATAAAAGTTGGGAGTGCTTATCTCCAGATGGGTTTGCTTTGAATTCAAAGTGGAATGAAGCAGAAAAGTATATATGCAACCCTCTTTCAGGGGAGGTACCAATGGAGTGTTTATCTGCAAAAACTCTTGGTGGAAGATCATTTCAAAACTCAACAACAAATAGAATTACCATCTCTGCTCCTCTAGTCTATTCATCAAGACAAATTCAATCAAAGCCATCAAATTACAGTGACATCAAAGAAGATGCAGCTCTTCAATTTCACATTTCAGGTTCACATACTTAATTGACCTTATTTTTCTATATATCATGACAAAGTTTTAAATCGCAATTAGGTCGTATGCGCAGTTCTTGATATTGTGGAGAATCGCAGTTACATGCGACTGATGCGGCCTTAATTGCAGTCACAGAGACATTAAAAACTTTGATGTCGCGACCAGATCGCGGTTGCGGACCTTTTTTAAAACCCTAATCATGACACAATTCAAGTCACTTAGCAAATCTACTTGACTTTTGTATACAGAAAATAATGAGGAGGGAATGACAACAGATGTGAGTACTCAAAGTACACCTCCTTATCTTAGTTCAAGCAATCCCAGCACTGTTTTAACTCCATCCATCATAGAGAGATCAACAAAGATATCTGAAGACTCACTAAATTCAGATGACAAAACTAAATCTGAGGAAGAGGTAAGTGCTACATTTTTCTTTCTTATTCATTTTTCAAATTAGTTGGTCAGAATCTAATATATTCCAATTGAGACCTTAACATTTTAGCTTCAGATTCATTTTTCCTTGGTCCTTAAACCATGAAAGCCACTAATATTGTCATTTTGAGTAATGAATGACATTACTTGAATGGAAAAATACTAACACAAAAAAAAAAAAATACTAGTTTGATCATATAAATTAAAAAAACACTAGTTTGAAATGTGGTGATGTTTTATATCCTCTTTTGTCATCTTCATTATCCTTTCCCTAAAAGGATATTATACTTTTTTATACATGATATTATACTTGATAAACTTACTTATATAAAGTTTTTTTTTTATACATTACTAATGAATAAAACCTTCACTTTAAATTTGATAAATTACTTATATACATTTTTTCCATCTTTCGCCAATGATATACTATCTCTAATCATAGAAAAAAAATATTAGACTTTCTGAGTTATGCTTGTGATCTTCAAACTTCCTTAACGATTAATCATAACATGAGGATTAGATGATAGTATAAAAAAAATTGGATTTTATTGTTAAATATAAATTGGAGCTTTCTACAAGGAGGGAAAGCCTTTGGAGTTCAAACTGCAAGTTATCACACGCGTAACCTTATTTTTATTTCACTCAATCAATTCTTTTAAGTTTCCTTATGATATGTGATAAAATCAATAAAACATGAAAAAAATGCTGGTTTTATATTATTCTTTTCTTTTTTGGTGATAAATAGCATGTCCTAAAAAAATGTATTATAAGAGTGATCAAAATCAAATCCTTTGGTGGAGTAGCTATGAATTTTATCACTACATGAGGAAGTACTAAAATAGAAATACAAAAGCCAACTATATATTTTCAATATTTCACAAGTTATCATTCAAATTGACAAGCAAATAAAAAAATAAAAAAAAGAACAAAACCTAATCTAGGCAAGGGTGTGTATTCCAAGATAAGAGAATCAACTCTAGTAGTCATATAAGAAGATTATAACCTTCCAATGTGCAATGTGGGGCAGAGGGACAGTACTAGATATATTGGTCCCCCTCTCTGTTTCATGTGCACATGCCACTCTAGCTTTAAATTGGTCCCTTCCGTACTTTCCCCAAGTTGTCTACTGTCTACACGTACACGTACACGTACACGTACACAAGTGTGTTTTATTTATTTATGAAAGAGTTCTTGAATCCACAATTTTTTTTTTTAAGCAATTCCAAAATTAATTCTTCAATCCACCTAGTTTTCCTTCTTGAATTATTTTAAATATTTCTACTGTTCTCTTTCAATCTAATTCCACATGATTATCGATTTGTTTGTTTAATTTTATTTTTATATATAAAAGGCTGATTAGAACTATATAGCCAGTGAAGCCTCAGGCTACAGGGCCAAAACTTGATTAGATTGGCTTGCATATGTCTCATACCAAAATCAAACTTTAATTTATGCAAATAACTTTGATTACAAATAATTAATCAGAATTCAATAAGCATGTATCGACAATGTAAATAATTTTCATATAAAAAAAGGACAATGTAAATAATTTTTACAATGACATCAAATCATATTTCATCACATTAGGTGTTTGTGCATGTATTTCAAAAAATAATATCATGATGTGACATGATTGCGAATGTGATTAGATATACGTGTAAAACTTTTTTACATATCCCAACATAGTTATTAAACTCAATTATTAAAACAATATTTCCCCGGGAAAGAATAAGATGACATATAATTGAGCAACTTTTCCTAATACAGCTACATAAACAATTACTAAAGTGTTTGTGAAGTACAAGATACCAAATATACATAACACTGACGTGAGGTACCAAATGCATGTGCAGGTGGAAGTGAAGGATAAAGAAACATGGGAGACAACAGAAGAAACAGTGAGAGGGATGCATGAGTATAGTAAGAATGATGAGCAATTTCATAGGCAAGGTGGTTGCTTTTCATGGATAAGGAAGAAAAGGAGAGAGAAGGAAAGACAAAGAAGGAATAACATCCAATTAATTTGAAGGTTTGCCAAAGAAAAGGCTAAAAAATTAAAGGCAAAAAATGGTTACTTTATGTTGGCAAGAGACCCAGATTTCCTACGGTTGAAATTTTCTTTAGTTATTGCAGTTAGTCTATCTAAGCCGTTGAATAGAGATCAGACGGCTCGGACCATTACTTGGGCAAATCAAGAACTCAGAATCTCAACCATTCTATCTTGATCAACGACTGAGATTACTAACTGGAATAACCGTTTTCCAATGCTGACAGAGATGGGGATTCTCTTTCTTCTCACACTATCTTCAGCAATTTTGCAGTGCATTATTACCTGAAATAGGACAGTTTAAAACAATTGCAAGTTTGTGTAGTGTCTACACCTGTGGTACAATTTCATGTTCCCGTTACTGAATTCAATGGTCAGTGATGTTATTTTCTGTTTTTGTGGTGAAAATTGGCTGACAGCTCGAGCTTCACGTGCAAGTTTTTTTGTTTTTGCATTTTGAATGAGGAGGAGGTTCTTGTCGTCTCTCTCTCCCAAGTCACAATGATTACACAATATTTTAACAAAAAATTTATAAGTTCTTCTTTATGTAAAATTCATCAAGTAATCAGACTGAACTATGGAAAATGTTACATGTATAGTTTCCGTAAGAAATACAAAGAGATTATCAGTTAATACAATTAAATTTTTAATTTTATTATCACTATTGTAAAAATCTATCATTATCCAAGTTGCTTGGCTAGGCTCTTTCTTACCCAATTGCTATTTTCCTTTTTTTTTTTTTTTAATGTGTGTCAAAATTTAATACATGATAACATAATCTATAGTCTATACCTTTGAATTTAATACATATTTCATAGGACTTAAGTCCTGTAATTAACTAAATAAAGCAACATGGAAGAGGAGGATAAACATCATGAAGGAGACGCATTGGGGTCTGTATTGGAGATAAGTCGAACCTCGTATAAACCTTTTTCGCCCTTACCTGTACCGAAATGTTATGTCAGAATGCATTAATTTATTTCATACACATTTTGTCAATTTTATTTCTCAAGTACAAGCAATTAGGCATATAAGCAGAATTGTTTAAATTTTCAGACTCACCAACTGCAGCTGTAATTCCAGGCCCAAAGAATGAAGCAAATTTAGCCTATAACACAAAAAACAAGTTGAGAAATGGTTAGCAGTAGCACCTATATCTTTGATATTAAAACTCCAGAGGATCTTAGAATTGCAATGAATAAAATTGATTAAATTCTAGAAGCAGCCCTCTAATGTTAAAGCTTCCTGTCTGTCTATAATGTTGTTATGAATAGGATTAACACCACTAAACCTGTTTGGTGTAACTTTTAGAAGTAACAAACAGAAAATAACAAATTATGATGCACTTTTTTCAAAGGGAAAAATTCTTCCTTCCGGCAAAAGTACTTTTGAAGCATTCTTAACTGTAAAACAAACAGACTCATATATCCTATTAGAAAAACATATTTTATCTCTTGAGGATTGTTTTGTGCCAATTTTGGAGTTTAGATATTATAGTCATTTTATTTTGCACTAAGGGCTAGCTTTGTAGGTCTGCTCAAATTGTTTTGAAATACTTTCACTATAAAAAATAAAAAAAATAAAAAAAAAAACCCTAGGAGTAGGGTTTTGAAGAAATTTGCTCAGTATGTAAGGATTTGGTCATTTGGTGCTGTGGTGTGTGTGGAATGCTTGAGCTTCCAACTGACAATTCATATCATTGCAACATTTTTATGTATAGGGATTGTTAATAGGATTTTTGTTGTTGAAAACACAATGTAAAATGATAGTTAGGTCTTGGTATTTCTGTCATCTGATTTTTCTATTCTGTAATTTTCTTCTCTCTCAATGAATTCATTTTAAACTCCCCAACCCACCTACCAAAAGAATTACAAGTAAAAATATTGCAAGAGTAATATAGCTTCTAGAACTTTTGTTGTCACCAAGATCCAAAGGCCACATGAAAAATATAATGAAATTTAGAGTCTCATTATACACATGAACATGTCGGATAGGTAACTAAAAATATATCCAATAAAGCAAAGTTGAATACCTGTCTCTGTTCAAAATCTGACAACTTCAGAGCCTTGGCTTCAAAAACCAAGACCAAAGAATATTTTCCATCTTGTGTGACCTAAGATATAGACATATTATGAGACAGGATCGACAAGCGAAATGACTATAGACTAATCAATAAAAAAGTTCTTCTAACTAATATGCAAGGTTGCCTCTCAAATCTATACTTTGTTGCATGAGGAATATCAAGAGGCAACCATTTCTGAAGTCTTACGGAATCTTTTATATTTATAGAATTATCAGACAAAACTTGAGTGACCAAAATGGCTTAGGCCAGTTAAATGGACAGGCAATATTTCTAATATAAGATTAACTGCTGAAGACTAGAGCTTGCCCACTAGCAACACCAATTCATTGGAAAGACTTTAACAGAATTTTCTTAAAAAAAAAGAAAATAAAATAAAAAAATATTAATGTAGAACATTATGGAGTATGAGATGATCAATGGAAAA
The DNA here is from genome assembly GCA_037113605.1 of Calophaca sinica. Classification (NCBI taxonomy): domain Eukaryota; kingdom Viridiplantae; phylum Streptophyta; class Magnoliopsida; order Fabales; family Fabaceae; genus Calophaca; species Calophaca sinica. The sequence goes on from CM073737.1 coordinate 18,957,705, forward strand.
GATAGCACAAGCACCAAAAGTGTTGAACTAGAAAAGAAATATAAACATGTTCTACTGTGGACTTCAAATAATCTGAGGTGCATGTCAAGTGAATTAAAATGCACTTTTGAGGCCAACCTAAATGCACTAAGGGTGAACCAACCAAAGAATTACCAAAAGATTTTACACATTTAACCGACACAAATTCTAAGGCATCCTGAAAAGAATGAGGCAACACAAAAGGTATATAGGTGCGCCTCACCTCACAGTGCTCAAAGACAACCAAAGTAAGCAAGGTCTCGGATTCAAGTCTTGTGAACAGAAAAAATAAGTGCTACAAGAACTTTGTCCCTCCTAAACCCTAAACCCAACGCAACTCGAATTAGCTGGGTTCCAATGTGATTTCCGAATACCAAATGTCTCGAGACCGAAAAAAGAAAAAGACAACTTGCATGCTTGTGTTTAATCAAAAGACTCTTGCGAAAAGAGTGTAACTCATATGGTTGAGGTGGGTAGAGATAATGGTAGAGGTTATAGGCTGAATTTGTGCTAAGACTCAATGACATACATTTCATCAAAAGATAGAACAAACGAAGATAAAGCAGACAAATCATAAATGAAATTTTATTGTATAAATAGTAATAGAATGAGAACAAACTAGAAAATATAGTTATTTAAAGTAGTTTAGTTTATAGATAGAGGGATGATTTGTGTGTGAGAGAAGAGACATGAATTAGTACCATAAATATACACATTCTACCATAAATCTATGTCATTAGTTTTTTTTCTCTGTATTTCAAAGTGTTCTAGCAAACCATTCAAAAAGAGACTATTTTTAAAATAGTCTCTTTTATTACTAATTAGTAAATTATTGCAAATTGACAAGCGTACTTCTTCACGAATCATTTTCAGAACAGGTGCACTTCTTCTGGGTATTCCTCCTCCCTGAACAAAAACAGATAAAATGATGTCTCAAGTCAAATGGGAGAATATACCACATGTTGGAGAAAAAAGAGTAACCCCCATTTGCAACAAGGATATATATTGGCAACCTCAGTATCTAGATAATGCAGCTGGTATGGATGAAGATATCAGAAAGTACAAAAGATTCCTTTTGCTCCTTTTCAGAACCAATTCATCCTAAATTTAAGCTATTGGGTGCAGGCTTGAAAATGGGTTTCAATTTTAAAAGCCTTATAAAACAAATTGTCAAATATTGACCTGATTTCACGTATTTTAAGGTTCATTAGAAACACATTCAAAAACAAAGAGAACCAAATGTTACTTTTATGTTATCTTCCCAGCTTTTGCGCTACCTTGACAGCCTTACATTTAATTCCTCATTAGATGAAAAATGAAGAAATCAATGATGTACCAAAAAAAAAAAAAAAAATATTAAGTACCTAAAATATAATCACTAATTCAAATAACATACTTGACCATACTGGAAAATCCGCTTCAGTGCCTCATCTAAATGCTGTTCATCCCCATAGCGAAATCTGGTAACATCACTCTTCACCTATGAAAGCACAAAAGAGCCATTTTACAAATCAAATTAATTTTCAAAACCATCTAGGTTGGACATGCTTGCAGTGAGTTGGCATGAGTGGTTAGAGGAAAGATTACATCTAATGGTAATAGACTAAAAAATCATCATGTGATTCTTTTCTTTAATATAAAATAGACAAAATTACTCTAGAGATCCTTTATCATTATTTAAAATTTCAAGTTAATCCTTTATCTTTCTTTTTTTTTGGTTTCAATTAAGTCCCATGTTTTAAAACGTTAATTTCGAGGCAAATTATTGGCAGATCTACAACAAGAAATGCATGTGTGCTATAAGGACAATCTGCCCTATCAATTGTGCCACAAATCAAAACCCAAAAAGCTGTTGTAAAAAACCGAAAACAGACCAATTTGGCCAACATTGTTAACATTTTAGAACATGTGAGACTAAACTGAAACTAAAATTAACTTTAAATAACTAACTTGACCAAAAAAAAAAAGATAAAGGACTGAAGTGAAACTTAAAATTAAGATAAAGAACCTCTGGCGTAATTTTGCATATAAAATACATGAAAAGAGAGTGTCACAATCAATATAAAGGGCATCCTAACAGGCACAATCAATAAACAAGTTGAATCTGTGTTCCCTGATCCTAATATAAATCCTTATTTTATACGTCTGCTTAATTGTGTATAAATTGGCTAAGAATGTGTTAGTCAATTAACCTGTTGACCAGAATTGACATTGAGAAAGACCATTTTACTTCAGAAATTACTAAAAACTGAACGAAGAAATATGTCAAAATTTGCAATCTTAACCCTTGATGTCAATAGTCAAGACCTAGAGATTAAATTATTTACTTTCTTCAATTACTAAATCTTGAATGCTTTAGATAAATAGACCAAAAGGGAAATGATAGGCATCTTGGATTTTATTTTCTTAATAAACAGTCAGATGGGCAATATCAAGGCTAACCCTTTCATGAGGTGTAGTCATTATAAAACAATGAAAACAACCTTCAACTGGGACATAAAAATATATTTCCAATTACTAGAAGTGGAAAAGAAGAGAATTCCATCACAAGAAGCATCTAAATAAGTGGCAAGAAGAGTGAGTCTATGATGAGATTTGCCTGTTTAAGAATAGGAGTTGCACATTTTTCCTGCAATCTTTGAGCATCTGTATATGTGAGGCATGGGACTGGCTTGAGTTCTGCATACTGCAAAAAAGATGGTCCAATGAAAAAACAATATGAAGAATACAAGAGTGCCTGACACAAAGGAGCATCCACTAACACCAATGCACAAAACCATGAAGCAATGTCATGAACATTATGAAGGGGAATTCCCAACATGATTGATTATATTGCACAATGTTGTTATGATTTTTTTATGATGAATCCAAACTTCATTCACATTAACAAAAATTTCTTCACCTTGAGTGCCATGCCAATAATAGCAAGAGGGAAGCCATATGTTAACATTATAGCTGACCATTCAGATCCAGGGAGAACATTAAAATATGCCCCAAAACCATAGCTGTTTATTTGAAACAAAAAACAAAAAATAACATAAGAAGGTGAAAAACCATAGCTGTATATCAATGAAGAAGGTGGAAAAGAAAAACAAAACTCACGATAAGAGTGAGACTCCAACACCTAGACCAATCACACCAAATGAAACCTGCAATCATTGAACAATATCCTGAGCATAAATAACCCAACAACTAGTTATAAAATTTTATGCAGAGAGAGCAAGGACAATCATCTATTTATAATATATAAAAACAGAGTCGCAAATTCTTACGATGACACTTCATCTCTCCTTACGCCATGTAATCTCAATTTTGCCACGTAGGATATATTCTGAGGTGTCACATTCTAAAACACATTTACCTACTCTTCTCTAGTGCTCCTAACACATAGAAACACACACCTCTTTCAAAAAAATCCTTCCACTACTATTTTCATGTCCATCTTTAGTGCACTTTATTGTGCCTCTATAACGGAAACCCACCAATTGTCCAGTTCAATTCTCATTTTTTTTTTTGATAAAAAACTGACGTGTTAACAAAAGAGATTGAGAATTGCATGTTTATTCACATGGCCAATGTGGCCTTACATAGATTACAATACAAATCAATATATGATCGAAACATAAATGCTAATTATAAATCAGCAGCTAGGAAAGGCAAGGAATTAAAGCTCATAAACAGATTTGGTCAAAGGACCAAATCACAGCTCAAATGAATCAAATACAATCGGATCAAATCACAGCTCAATTAAATCATATGCAATCAGTTGGTTGCTTCTTGGCAGCTGGCTGCATAAGGCCTTGATTGATAGAAGAAGCTGAAGACTCGGCTTATACTTATCTATTAGCTTCCTTGATCTTTTGTAGAGATATGGGACAGCCTTAGCTTGCCCATTTGAACCATTTGCCTGACAAAGTGGTAGTCAAGTGCTATATGTTTCATTCTTGAATGGAACACTGGATTGGCACATAGATAGGTGGTTCCAATATTGTCACAAAAGAGAGTAGGCATTTGAGGTTTCAAACCAAGTTCCCGTAATAAATTGATCAACCACATGAATTCAGCAGTTGCATTAGCCACTGACCTGTACTCAGCCTCTGTTGATGACCGGGCCACAGTTCTTTGCCTCTTAGATAGCCATGAGACAGGATTTCCACCAAGATAAATAATGAAGGCTGAGGTTGAAGTCCTGTCATCCAGATATCCTCCCCAATCCGCATCACTGTAGGCTTGAAGATGCAGATTTGTTTTTCTTTAGATGTAAGCTACGGTTCAGTGTGAGTTTGAGATACCTTAGAAGTCTCTTAAGCTGTTGGAAATGAATTTGAGTGGGTTTATGCATGAATTGGGACACTTTGTTGATGGGAAAGGATATGTCTGGTCTAGTGAGTGTGGTGTATTGCAAAGCACCTATGATGCTTCGAAACAGTTTTGAGTCTGTAGCTGCTGAACCATCATGCAGTTTCAAAGGTGTAGTTGAGCATAAAGGTGTTTGTGTGGGTTTGGCACCATCCATATTGAATTTCTTTAGAATCTCCCGAATGTAACCATGTTGAGAGAGGAGCAGGCCATCTGCAGTTGGAATTAACTCAATTCCAAGGAAGTAATGAGGGAAGCCAAGTTGCTTGAGTGAGAATTCGATGGAGAGTTGTTGCATAAACTTGGCCAGAAACTGCTTGGAGCTGCCAGTGAGCAATAAGTCATTCACATATACTAGAAGATAGGATTGTACTTCTTCTTTGTCATAGATGAATAAGGACGGATCAGTGAGGCTGGTTTTGAAGCCAGAGAGTTGAACAAATGACTTGAGAGAATCATGCCAAGCCCTTGGTGCTTGTTTTAGGCCATAGATGGCTTTCTTGAGTTTACACACATGGTTGGGAAATTCAGGATGAACAAAACCTGGAGGTTGTTGCATAAATACTTGTTCAGAGAGTTGGCCTTGCAAAAATGCATTGTTAACATCCATTTGATGTAGAGACCATCCACGAGCTAGAGCTATAGTGAGAACAACTTTGATAGTTTGAGGTTTGATCACTGGTGCAAATGTTTCCTTGAAGTCAATGCCGGATTGTTGAGTGTACCTTTTAGCTACTAGCCTAGCCTTATATCTTGCTATGGTGCCATCTAGATTTCTTTTAATCCTGAATAGCCATCTGCAGCCTACTAGATTAGTAGTGTCAGTTCTGGGCACCAACGCCCATGTGCCAATTTTTAATAAAGCATCAAGCTCTTCTGAACATGCTTTGCTCCAATGAGATATCTTAAGGGCTTGGTTGATTGTGGATGGCTCAAGATTTTCAGGGAGGGTATGATTTGTGGCCAGTAGAATTGTCTTTGGCTTGAAGATGTTGTTTTGTGACCTAGTCACCAAGGGATGACTTCTCAAATTGTTAGCCGAATTTAAATTCTGAGAAGTATGCAAAGTTGAAGTATTACCTGATTGTGATACATGAGAAGCATTTTTAACTGAGTCAGGGACTGCTGCAGAGACCTCTGCTGATCTTTGTGGTTGTGCAGTGGCTGCAGGAACACTCGGTATTGAAGCAGGAAGCTCAGCTGGTTGAGTGTGATTGTGGTTAGGAGGTGTAGGAATGATTGAATGTAAGGAAGGATCAATAATAGCTGATATATCTGGTGAGTTGAGTGGCTGGAGCAGTGACTGGTATGGGACAGAATCCTCTACAAATTTGACATGCCTAGAGACATTAATTTTATTTGATATGGGTTCAAGGCACAAAAAGGCATATTGAGAGGTAGAATAAGCGAGAAATATACAGGGTAAAAACCTTGGTTGGAGTTTGTTTTTGGTATAAGGTCTCAACCATGGAAAGCACAAACAGCCAAAAGAGTGGAGTTTGTGATAATCAGGTGGTTTTTGAAATATCACCTCATATGGACTAAGCATTTAACTTTATCAGAACCAAGATATGGGTTTGACAAGGTCAGCTGCTGCAGGTCTTGAGTAATGTGATGTGTTGCACCGGTGTCCATGATCCAGCTTGCATTTTGGTGTGCTGGGTGATGAGTAGCAACATTGGTTGTTGGTTTGTTGCCATTTCTCTTAGGGTAGCCCTTTATCTTGAAGCAATTGCGGGCAATGTGACCAGGTTTGTCACAGTACTGACATATCACCTTGTTCTCCATGTGGTGTGCTTGTGGAGGATGCTTGGAGTTGAAATATGACCTAGAACTCTGGCCTCTGCTGCGGGACACAGTATTTGCTGTAGCAATAATGTGATCAGGTGCTGGTTGTTGATCACGATGGATGACAGATTCATAGTCCATGAGTTTCTCATGGAGTTCAGGAAAGGAGACAGCAGTCTCTCTGTTGCGCATGACAACTGCAATGTCATGATACTCATTGCTAAGACCATTGAGAGTGTGGATGACCAGATCAGTCTCATCGAGAGGGTGATCAATGATTGCCAATTCATCAGCAATGGCCTTGATACCTTGCAGGTATGCTGCCATGGTGAGAGTGCCTTTGGTGAAGGTTGAGATCTTGTGTTTTAGCGTCATCACACGAACTCTAGATCGGTTAGCATACATGGTATTGAGGGTTTCTCATGCTTGTTTAGCAGTTTTAACTGTGGCAAGGTGAGTCACAACTGTTGCTGTGACTGAGGAAACAATCGCATGAACGATTAACTGATCCTGTCTAACCCGCTTGGAAAATGCAGGGTTGGGTTGAGCAGGGTTGTTGTTGAGATGCTTGGTTGGGCATGGCTTTGTGCCATCATTATAACCAACAAGGTCATAACCCGTGAGCAAAGCCTGAAATTGGATTCCCCAAGCTGGAAAATTTTCACCATCAAGCTTGATGTGAAGCTGTGAGTGAGCATTCAGCGCAAATAGACCCTCAAGACCAGGGACAGCATTCATGGTGAAGGAATGCAGGAAGCAAAAAGGATCGAAAAAAAAATGTTGTTAAGCTTATAGTGCTCTGAATACCATAAAGAGATTGAGAATTGCACGTTTATTCACATGGCCAATGTGGCTTTATATAGATTACAATACAAATCAGTATATGATCAAAACATAAATGCTAATTATAAATCAGCAGCTAGGAAAGGCAAGGAATCAAAGCTCATAAACAGATTTGGTCAAAGGACCAAAGGACCAAATCACAGCTCAAATGAATCAAGTACAATCGGATCAAATCACAGCTCAATTAAATCAAATGCAATCAGTTGATTGCTTCTTGGCAGCTGGCTGCATAAGGCCTTGATTGATAGAAGAAGCTGAAGACTCGGCTTATACTTATCTATTATTAACCTCTATACTTTTCCAATATTTAATTTTATTTTAAATTCATTCACTTTAAATTAGCATTTAGTTGCGCACCAAACCGATGTCCTGGGAAGTCCAGACGCCTCCTACACCCACGTAAAACTCAAGTTGGGGTCGTTCCACCCACACAAGACCTGCACCTAATATAAAGCGCAAGGACACTTGGAGACTTGGAGTATAGAGAAAAGTTCATTATAAGAGGCCTCACCGTCAAGAAGAGCATGAGAGACTACTATAATACTTTACAGTTTGAAAGTCAGTCCAACACCACAAAGATCTGTGCGGAGGACTGGAGGTATCAAAATCTATAAGGAAGATTATCCTGGAAAATCTTTTCTTCATCATCATATTGGTAAGTATGATTTGGCCCTCCTCTTTAGTATTCAAATTGTGTTTACAATTGCATTACACATATTGAAATTTATTTCCCTGCCATTGCCTATTTGTGCTTCTATAATGTTATTTTATGCACTTTGAATTAGGATCAATTCACTATATTAATCTTACTGATAGATCACAAACTACTTCTATAATGTGATGCAATATGTTATTTACCTAATTGGGATGACGACTTGCTTTCGTCTATACCATTAAGAGTTATTTTGAAAGCTAGCAACTATGAGATGTCTGCTCAACTTGCATTTGCAGGGGAAATACATTCAATTCAGCTCATGATGATCATCCCAAATTTCTGAAGAACAACAACTACCCCCATCAATTTGTTATTCAATTCGGATCGATCACCCAAACATATTGCCTTCCCAAATTAACATGCATGTTTTTTCTATTAATGTACTTTCAAATAGTATGAAGTGAAACTACATATATTTTTCCTAGCCTATGCTAATACTGTACATTTTGTTTAGTTAAAATTCATAGTTTGTTAGATTGTTTAGAAATTGTCAGGTACCATCACTGCATGTGTTGTTATTTCATTTGTAAATCTATTTAAAATATAATATAAATAGCACTTTTTACTACCCAAAAAAATATATATATATTAAAATAACACTTTTTCCTCCTAAACTTTCCCACATAGCCATCCGCGATTTTTAACTTCTTGTACAGTTAAAAGATTTAGTTTCATATTTATATTAATGGTTAAATTTAGTCATATAGACTAACAGATATTTAAATCACGAAGCATATGTTGTAGTTGTTCACAGACATGTACTATTGCATGTTATCATATCCATAACAATTAATACTAAACCAATGCTAAATGATAACATCACCATAATATTACTATGATTCGATTTCACATCTAACGCACGTTAATATTACCAAAGGATAGAAATCCTCTGCAGATCGGAATGATTACATTAAAATTTTCATATTTATCATTCAATTTTATCCAGCTTGAGCACTTACTGTTGCCCAAGTCCTCTGGCATGTTTTTTAATTGTAATCATTAATCAAATAGCTTTTGCTTAAAAAATAATCGTTGTATGAGATCACAAGCAATTGCCATTGTTGTTGTAGAATTCATTCTTCACTTGCTATTATTCTTTTCTTCATTTGACAGTTTCTTATTCATTGTTTTCGCATTAAGTCAATGATTTGAAACCATGGAACTGAGTATCTTACAAATCCAGTTAAATCACACTTGATCATTGCAAATCCATCTTTGATGCTGCTCAGCATGGGGCCAAACATGTATGTTGTCTTTGTCAGTAAGTATGAGACGCAATATTGGTCACGCAGTTCGGCCAATCTTTGCCTACGTCTGCGACTACAGAGCAGCTGTAGTTCCGTTTTATTGATTGTCTGTCTTTTCTTTTCCTCCTTGAGTACAAACACTAATGAGTTTAAATAGGCTATTCTACGCGTAAACCTAACGGGCCTAGGCCGAATACATATATAAATAAATCTACTATTTACAAACTTCCTTATTCCTTATTCACATCCCCCCTCAAATTGATGCGGGTCATCAAGGAGCATCAATTTGCTAACAAGAAACTGATGGCGTGGACGAGGAACACTTTTGGTCAAAATATCTGCAACTTGAAATTGAGTATTGATATGAGGGATGGATATAACATGATTATCATAGGCTTCACGAATAGCATGACAATCAACTTCAATATGCTTAGTACGCTCATGAAAACCGGATTGGCAACAATCAATGGCACTTGTATTGTCAAAGATAGAGATGTTGGTTCGGTTTGAGGAAATCCAAGTTCACCCAAAAACCACGGTTAAAGTATTTCTGAGCATGCCGTAGACATAGCACGATACTCCGATTCATTGAGGACTTAGAGACTCTTGCTTGCTTCTTACTTTTCCATGAGATCAACGAAGAACCAAGAAACATGCACCAACCAAAGGATGAGCGGCGAATGTCGTGACACCCACCAATCAGCATCACTGTAGGCAATCAACTTAAGAGGGGTCCCACTAGGAAAGAATAAGCCCCGTTGAGAGGTACCTTTCAAGTAGCGAATTATACGACGAACCGCTGCCAAGTGAAGATGACGAGGAGAATGCATGAATCGACTTACTTGTTAACAAAGAAACGAAATGTCGGGTCGTGTAATGGTCAAGTAGTTAAGACTACCCACGAGCTGTCGATACAATAAAGGATCGGTCAAAAGTTCACCCTCGTCACGGTGGTATTTAACATTAACTTCAAGAGGAGTATCCACAGGATTAACAGATTGGAGGCCAGCCATAGGAATAAGGTATGTGGCATACTTATGCTGATGGAGAAATATACCCTTAGAGGTAGAATGAAACTCGAGTCCAAGAAAATAATGTAAAAGACCAAGGTCTTTTATTTGAAATGAGGCTTGAAGCTTTTGTTTAACTTCCTGGATAGATGCTGCATCAGAACCAGTAATGATCATATCATCAACGTAAAGAAGGAGCAGAACAATGCCCGTAGATGTGCGGTGAATGAACAAAGACGAATCATACTGACTTTGAGTAAAAGAGAACCCAAGTAGAGTGGAACGGAATTTCTCATACCATGCTCTAGGCGCCTGTTTCAAACCATATAGAGAGCGTTTGAGTTTGCACACCCCCTTAGATGAAGAGAATAAGCCCTGAGGGGGAGTCATATAAATATCTTTCGCCAAAGTCGCCATGAAGAAATGCATTCTTCACGCCCATTTGGTGGAGAGACCACCCATGAGAAGCAAATATAGAGAGCACCATTCTAACAAAGAGTCATTTTAGCAATCGTGCAAATGTCTCATCATAGTCAATGCCATATTCCTCGCTTGTTGCCTAAAGCAACCAATCGAGCCTTGTACCGATTGAGAGATCCATCGTAATCTGGGCCACGTAATACACCCATTTACAAATTTCTATGGGTTTGATATCGAGGGCAAGGAACAATATCCCAAGTAAAATTGTCCCGGGCGGCCTGGAGTTCCTCATTCATAGCATTTACCCAACACACATCTTTAACAGCCTGCGAGTAACAAGTAGGAATAGGTGTGCCAGATAGAGAAACAGTTAAAGCAGTATGTGAGGAATCAAACCTGTCTGGTGAATATCTATCAGGTGCTCGAGACGTTCTACTAGAACGCCGTGGTGCAACTGGTACAGGATCAGGATCAGGTGGCGGGTCAGCATCGGAAGGGCAAGTGGGAACCTGTCTATCGCGTTGTCTGGCATATACAAGTCCTGGTTTGAAACGTTCTATAGATGGAGACAAAGTAGAAAAATGGGGAAGTATAGCAATATCAGTCAGACCAGGAGAAGGGCAAGGAAACATAAACTGATGATCAAAAAATGTCACATTCCTAGAAATGCGAAAACGATGGTTAGAGACATCATAACACACGAAACCCTTATGAGAATGACTATACCCCATAAATGCACATTGAACAGATTGTGCCCCAAGCTTATGTCTTTCAGTGGATGGTAGGTGAACAAAACAAACACACCCAAAAGTATGTAAACTACTATAATCAGGCTGAGTTTTAAAAAGGCGAAAGTACGGAGAATCAAACTCAATCACCGTGGAAGGAAGACGGTTGATCAAAAAAACAGCTGTGGAAAGAGCCTCTACCCAAAATCTGGATGGAACAGAAGCCTGGAGAAGTAAGGTACGTGTCACATCCAACAAGTGACGATTCTTACGCTCGCAACACCATTTTGCCGAGGGGTATCGGGACAAGATCGTTGAGACAATACACCTTTTGTCGTAAGAACTCCTCAAACTCATGAGACATATACTCACCACCGTAATCGCATCAAGAATTTTAATACTGGTTTGAAATTGATTCTCAACATATATCAGAAATTTCTTAAACATAGAAAACACTTCAGATTTAGATTTAAGAAAATAAATCCAAGTAAAACGACTATAATCATCGAAAAAGGTGACAAAATATTTATAGTGAGCATGAGAAGCTACAGGTGAGATTCCCCAAACATCACTATGAATTATCTCAAAACAAGTAGAAGCACGATGAGCACCAGACGGAAAAGGAAGTGTTTTGCTTTTCGCTAATTTGCAAACAGAACATGAAATATCGGCACTAGAATCCATAGGTTTAGTACCTAACAAACCAACCTTAAATAAGTGAGACAAAACAACAGAGTTTGGATCAATGTTATCAATGGCGGATGGCGGTCCATGGCGGAAAGCCAAAAATCCGCCATAGAAAAATGGCGGATTGCGTTGCGGGAAATGGCGGACGCCATGGCGGACTAAATAAAATACAATATATATGTAGAAAAAATGCTACATAACTAAAATATAAGGCTTCAATTGAACTAAATTGATAGTAAATACCATAAGTTCATAACCAAAATGGCAAAATACCAAATCCAAGACCATAAACATTAAGTTCAAGACATCAAATATCAAAATAACAACATAATAAAACATAAGTTCAAGACATCAAACATCAAGTAAATGCCTAGTCCTCTTCATTAACCCCAACATAATCATTTTCAATGTCATCATCTATTGGGGCATATCCTTCTTCCTCTTCTCCATCTTCATCATCTCCCTCTTCTTCATCTCCCTGTTCCACATATTCATCAGATGCATCAGATTCTTCAGAACTCTCCTCATGTTCCAATGGTTCAGCTTCTTCAACTTCAACAACTATCCTTTTTCCCCTAGCTACTTGTTGCCTCTTTGATGTTGAAGTTGTGATACGGACAGCACTTGGTGGTTCCTTTCTTTTCCTTGCTCTGCTCCTAGTATAAGTTCTAAGTTCTTTAGCCCCCGAAGCCTCATAAACAGTTTGCCAATGTAGTGTGGGATCATCATCAAAGACCAAATCATTCTCAGCATCTTCATTAGGATCATCCATCTCTCCCACTAACCACTCATTACATGTATCAATGTCATTGAGGGCAATTGGATCAATTTCATCTCTAAGATTATATCTTTGCTTGAGTTGTTGGTTATATTTGATATAAACCAAATCATGCAACTTTTTATGTTCAAGCCTATTCCTCTTTTTGTATGAATCAGATAAACATAATTAAAGTGTTAATTGATAGATTTTTAATGCTATTCCTCTTTTTCCTATGATATCAAGAGTTAAGAGTTAGGAAGGATTATTACTTGCTCAAAGACACTCCACCATGCTCACATCCAGATGCACTACATGTGAAGCTCAAAATCTTGATAGCCAGCTGCTGTAAATGTGGAGCTCCCATGCCATACATTTTCCACCATTGAGCTACAAAATGGAAGAGAACTTAGAATTTTTAAAGTTTATATTACCAGAAGACTACGAATGTATTCTTAGAAATAGTTTCTTACCGGGAGCCATAGTTTTTCTTCCATTTACTGCAAACTTAGTACCAAATAGACCATCAAAGACTTTATAATATGGCAACTCCATTAGTCTTTTTGTCTGCTTCTCCTCACTTCGGACCAATCTCGTAATGCAATTATATACCCCATTATTAACCTTCAAATCATTCTCCAACTTTGAGTTGCTATAAAAGAACTCTGGGTTTAGCAAGTGAGCAGCAACATGCAAATCTCTACCAAGCTGACATTCCCATCTCTTATTAATTATTGCAAATACATCTTTGTATTTGTCCTGGATCGTTAAAGGAATTGGTGATTGTCTCTTTTGCCCGATCTATTGCTTCATAAATATAGCCCATGGCTGGTTTTCTTTCACCATCAGCAAGTCGAAGAACTCTTACAAGAGGCGCCATGACTTTAAGAGTGAAAACCACATGTTTCCAAAATGAAGGCATTAGGCGCTTTTGTTGCTTGCTTCCCTTAGCCTCCTTGTACAACTTGTTCTTGGTCCATTCCTAAGTAAACATCTTTCTCAGATTTGTTTTTCTTGATGAAGTCTTTCTAACGATAGATAAGATGTAGCAAATCTTGTAACAACATGTCTCACCAATTCCCTTTGTTTGTGAATTGCCTCATCAAACTCAAGGTACTAGTATGGCCATAGATAAAACCAACAAGGTTGATTCCCTTGAATTGTCTTCTTTATCATTGGAAGCTTTCCAATATCTTCAAGCATCAAATCAATGCAAGTATGCACAAGGAGTCCAAAAAGATGAGGTCTTTTTCTCTTCTAACTTCTTACCAGCTGAAACATAATTGCTTCCATTATCACTGATGACTTGAACAACGTTTTCTTCTCCAACCTCCTCTACAATAGAATCAAGCATCTCAAACAAAAGATCACCACTTTTCACAACATCAGAGGCATCAACAGACTTCAAAAACATCGTTCCAGCAGCAGAGTTCACCAAAAAATTGATTATAGATCGAGACTTTCTATCAGTCCAAGCATCTGACATAATAGAGCACCCATGTTTCCTCCACTGCTCCTTGTGATTTTTTAGTAGTTCTTCAGTGAATTCCAATTCCTTGTTTAGGAGTGGAACTCTAATTTCATGATAATCGAATTCGCAAATTTGGACCAAAGGAACCAATAGTCAGAACCATTTCTTCAAAGCTCTTCAACTTTATAAGATTGAATGACAATCCAAATTGATACCAAAAGCGAGCAATTAATCGATGAACTTTAGCCGTTAAATTTTTGTCGCATGCTTCATTTATACTAGTTTGCCTCAATTTCTCCTTCTTTCTTTTTGCAATTGCGCTTTACGATTTCTACAAAATAAATCCATTGGTCCTTTATTTCTCCTAACATTTTGTGTTATCACTATATCAACCTCATCTTCACTTTCAATTGGATCTCTAGCACGTGAAGTTGCAAAGTCGTCTTCAATTTTTTTCTCGCTCTAGATATTTCCAAAGCTCTTCTCTAACGTCTGGTGGACACTTTTTGCAAGCAAAGAACATTCCCTTTCTTTCCCATTAAATGTTGTTTTGCTCTTGTGATTCCTCCATTGGTGACCTTTTTACAAAAATTACACACAATGGCATTGGTGTCTCCTTCAGTTAGAGGATAACAATATTTCCATCCCGGGTCCACTCTAGCACTTCTTGTTGATTATGGTTGACTACTTGATCCTTCACCCACCATTGATGAAAAGAATGAATAGACCTCTATTCAAATGAAGGAACAAAAATTAAAGGGAGAAAAGATTAAGGGCCCGTTTGTTACGGCTTAAAAAAAAGTGATTATGTTTTAAAATAATCTAGAGATTATTTTTTATAGATTTTAAAAAAATCTGAAGCTAATTTGTGTTTGTTTAGGATTATAAAAATCATTTTTTCAACTCTTATGAATGAGAAGCTACTTTTTTCAACTTTTCATTTTTAAACTAAAAATCATTTTTTTTAAAAAATCATTTTCTAAAAAATCTGAAACAAACACAATTAAAATTAAAAAAATGATTTTTAACATAAAAAAAGTGATTTTATTCTAAAAAAAGCTGTAACAAACGCCCCCTAAAAATAGCATAAAAAGAGATTAAAAAAATAAAATTAAAAAGTATAAACTGGAAAAAAAAATTAAAACAGAGAAGAATGAAAAAATAAAAACTATTTAAGAAATAAGAAGGAAAGAAATAAAAGAAACTGGAAAAAATTAAAACAGAAAAGAATGAAAAAAAGAAAAAGAAGAAAATGAAAAATGTAAAAGAATGAAAAAAAAGCGAGCAGAATGGGAAAAAAAGCAGAGAAACAAAATAAAATAAAATGAAATGAAAAACAAAGTGAAAACGAAAAATAAAGACGAAAGAAGAACGAGAGAAGCAGAGAAGGAAAACGAAACGAAGATGAACAGAGTCGAGAAATGCGCACGGCCATGCACTTAGCCTCAAGCCTGGGAGGCGAGGCGCGCAGGCGCGCGGCGCAGGCTCCGCGAGGCGCCAGGCGTGAGGCGCGCGAGGCGAGGCGAGGCGCGCGCGGCTCCGGGAGAAGAATGAAGCAGTGGCGAGAGAGAGAGACAGACTGAACGAGTTTAGGGTTGTTTGTTTTACACTTAAATGAACCGGGTCGGGTCGCGGGTCGCCACCAAACAAAGAAGTTTTTCGTGACTGGCCGGAGTTTCGCCATGGCGCCCGCCGTCCGCCATGACCGCCACACGCTGGCGCCGCCACGAACCGCCATTTGAACTCCGCCGCCACCGCTCGACAAAGGGCGGTTTCCTCACGATCCGCCTCCGCTTTCCGCCATGGCGCCGCCATGGCCGATTTTTGACAACATTGGTTTGGATGGCCCAATTTCCTATGCCAATCCTCACATGGATTCAAAACAGTATTACAAGCAAGAGATAAATGACTAGAAATAGACTGGAGCGGAAACAGTCTTCCCACTTTAGGCCCCTTCGCGATCACCTTCCCGACACTGCTCTCGCACAAAACAACCAAAGACGAAAGATTAACATCACAACCGTCATCCACTAATTGTCCAAATAGACAATAAATTGGAAGCAAGTCCAGGTGCTACAAGCACATTTCGAAACTTAGAGTTGATGTCACCAACATGAGTTATAGGAATGGTACTCCCATCAGCAATTTGAATTTTATGATTGCCATTATAAGGATTTAAATTGTGCAAGTGTTCAGGAGAACCCGTCATGTGATTCGATGCACCAGAGTCAAGTAACCATGGACGAGAAATGAAAGAGAACTTACTAGTAATGCCCAAGGCTGAAAGAGCAGAAAGTACCATTTGTTGAATCAATTCAGGCTGAAGAGCACCACCATCAGATGCACCACTGGTGGAAGGACCAGCTGCAGAGCTAGTAGTAGCATGGAGTGCCTGCACCGGACGCTTAGTCGGTCGTGGAGGACGCGTAGGACAGGCAGAGATGATATGACCCTGCTGCTTGCAGTAATTGCAAAATTTCTTGGGACAACTACGAGCAACATGTCCAAATTGTTTGCAAGAGAAGCATTGAGTCTGTCGTGATATCACGGCCTTGGCCTGCTTTTGCAACATATGCAAATCACATCGGGTTCAGAAAGGATAGCATCCTGAGCCATAGTTCCTTGGGTGAGGAGACGTTGCTCCTCCCTGAGAAGTTCGCCAACACATATATCCAGAGAAGGAACAGGATTCCTATTCAGCAAAGCTCCTCGCACAGCCTCAAATTCCGGGCGAAGTTTCATGAGAAATTGATCCCGCTATCGATAAATGAGACATCTCGGACAATGAGAGTGAAGTTTTGGGGAACAAAGAAGATATATATAATAGCAGAGTGTTCTGTCCACAAATTCAAAAAATTAGAATAATATTCTTGAATGGACGAATTACCTTGTTTGTAATTGGCTATCTCTAGTTCCAACTGGAAGCGTTTGGCTGTATTGTCCTGGTTATAAATACGCTTCAAATACGACCACATTTCTTTAGCAGTTGTAAAAGAGCGCAAATTATTGATCATCTGGGGATCAATAGAGCTGAGAATCCAAGAAATAATTTGTGCATCTTTTACTTCCCACGCATCTAGAGTAGCTTTATCTGTCGGTGCCTTGGAGAGCTCATCCAGGTGATCCCATAATCCTTTTCCTTTAACGTACATCTTAAATTGAAATTCCCAAGCAGCATAGTTCTTGCCGGTGAAACGGACACAGAAATGATCTCTTTCCTTCTCTGAGGCCATGAAGCAATGTTGCTGTAGCAAGAAGAGAAAAAAAAAAGGCACAGAACCACAACTATCGAACCACAAAATAAAGGAAAAGGACCAGAACTATCGAACCACAAAACCCGTAACCGTAACTCAATCACAAAAGCACGTAACCTGAAGCTATGGCGTCCGAACAGTAGGTTGCGAGCGAATCGCAACAGGGCGTGCGAACAGGAGCACGCGAGCGAACGCCAAGGACTCCATGAACAGACTCGCTACGTAACTAGCGAGCAGGAGCGTAACTCGCGATGCAGAAGATGAAGTGGAGCAAAGAAATAAGACGCAGAAGCCAAACCGAGAACCAAGCTTGGCGAGAAGACGGCGGGAGCAAAGAATAGACGCAGGAAGCCAAATCGAGAACTGTTTACTGCGGCGAACAGAAGCACACGAAGAAGACGAATGGGAGAACCAAACGACGACGAGAAAACTAGGGTGCAACTAAAATTGCACAGGTTTGATCGACCAAGCTGATACCATGTCAGTAAGTATGAGACGCAATATTGGTCACGCAGTTCGGCCAATCTTTGCCTACGTCTGCGACTACAGAGCAGCTTTAGGTCCGTTTTATTGATTGTCTGTCTTTTCTTTTCCTCCTTGAGTACAAACACTAATGAGTTTAAATAGGCTATTCTACGCGTAAACCTAACGGGCCTGGGCCGAATACATATATAAATAAATCTACTATTTACAAACTTCCTTATTCCTTATTCACAGTCTTTTGATATTTTGAATATACTTTTACAAATTTAATTGATTTTTAGTTTAATCTATGACCAACTAATTTAACTGTCCATGCAAAATAACTGAGGATAACATATTTCACATCAGTCCTCTTATAATATCATAAATTATTGCATTTTGTTGTCGCAAATTATAAATTATTGTTGTATTTAAAACAATTGAAACAATACTCCATAAATCAGGTTAACAAAAATACTATGTCCGCGCAATGCGCAGGTCATAGTCTAGTTAGCATAAAAACTCCACTCAAGAATAAAACACACACACACACACAGAGTATTTGCTTTCCAATAACTTTATGATTTATTATACATAGGGAGCATTTGGAAAAACAGGTTAATTAAGCACTTATTCAATAAGTGCTTACCGTATAAGGGTGTGTTTGAGTAAACAAATTAATTAAGCGCTTAGTGAATAAATGTTTATCATATAAGTGCTTAAGTATAGTTATTTCTATAATCAAAGGGAAAAATGTTGTTAAATTGTCTTCATATAAGTTGTAAGCTATTTTCATAAGCTTATTGAAATAAGCTCAAAATAGCTTATGAACATCTCATAAGATAAGTCCAAATAAGTTGTAAATAAGTTTCTCCAAACACATCCTAAGTGCTTAACTGCTTATTACTATTAGCATAACCTCTGTATAAGCTGTAGAAGCTAAAGAGGAAAATCTCTATATAAACTCTCTACTATATAAACTATTCTGGGAGCTTATAGAAATAAGTATAAAACAACTTATAAGTTATTTTTATGAACTTTTTTAAACACTTCAGAAGTTCAGAAAGTACTATAAGCCCAAATATGTTCTTCCAAACACGTCCTTACACATAATTTATCACAAATTTTAAACTATTTGTTGAAAAGATACCTTAGTGATGGAGAAGCCATCATCTGGAACGAGTGTGCTGTTGTTGTTGGGAACATCGGAAGATTGTGCGGTTGTGGTGGTTGAAGAATCAGCGGCCCTGGGAGTGAAACTCAACTTCGAACCAAAGCTATTAGGTTTTAGGAAAAGCGTCGCATGAAAACCGGATATGTATCGGAGCTGAACCGAAACGAGTCGCGACCGAGTTGGGTTGGTAAGTTGAGGGCGAGTTGAATGGGGAAGAAGAAGACAGTGAAACCGGTGACCGGAGCAGACGGTGGCTCCACCTGGCATCGCTACGCAATGAAATGAATTATACCGTTTTGCTTTTCTTTCTTTGTTTCCGAGGCAAAAGCAGAGTCACAGAAGAAGAAGAGAATACTAAAGTGAAATGTGGTCGTTGCTCCTCAACCGCCAAATTTTCGATTACGTGTCCTCATTCTTTATCTTTCAGATAATCTATTTTTATTTCGAGCAAGGGAAAATTTCAAAATAAATAATTATTAGAGTAAATACCCAAATTGATTGCTGACAAAAATTAAGGAGATAAATTTAGTCCATGAGAAATAAAAAAAAATATCAATTTGGTCCTTAAGAATATCAATTATGGGTCAAAAAATGTTCCTAAAAATTATTCTAAAAATGACTAATCTAATTCACATTTGAGATTTTTAAGGAACAAATTGATATTTTTCATTTTTTAGGGGCTAAATTGGTCTCCGTAATTTTTGTCGAGGGCAATTTGGGTATTTACCCTAATTATTAATTAGGATTCACTAGTGTTCTTTTTCTTACTTTTTTTTTTAATAAAACTATGTTCATTTGCTTTTGGATCATATTTTCACTTGTTAGAGCAACTTTAGTCCAGTTGCTTGTTGTGTTGCTTATTTAAATCATTTTCTCATTAGGTGGTGTTTATTTTGGAGACTCAAATAATTTTCTCAGGAGTTAGTTTTCGAGGAATACAAAGGTGGGAATCCTATTTCTGAGTAAGTTTTAAAAAAACTATTTGGTTAATATTTTATCTTTTAAGAAATCTTTATTTAAAATACCTGGGAATAACTTAGATATGTTTGGTTTGCAATACATATTCTTAGGAATTGGTATTATAATTATAAAATACCACCGAGATATATAAAATCACTTATAGGTAGTGAAGTTGTGGGGGTAGTATAGTAATTTTCTGTAAAAACCGATTTCCACCTACATGAGAATAAAAATTACCTACCATTTATGGGGAAGAATAAAATTCTTGTCAACATGGGAAACTTTTTTTCTTGGACATAGTTTTTTTCCTGGGAATAATTTTTTTTAATACCTTGTAACAAATATGAGAACTTTTTATTTCATCCTTGTATTCCTAGGAATGAGTTTGGTATCCATGAAACAAACACCCACTTAGAGTTGGCCTATATGGAAGAGTGGGTTCCTTATACTTAAGCAGCGTTGCTTCCACAAGTTTTATTGTATAACAACTAAATATTACTAGAATGAGACCCGCATGCAGTTTTTTCAAAAAATTTGAAGATACTTATAATGTTGTAAATATATAAACTTTTATACTAAACATCATCATAGAACTAAGGTTTTGCTGAAAATGGTATTCTACGTGGTTTTCTTTCTGTTACTACTATTGTTGAGGGGAAAGTTGAGATTGTGAATAAATGTAAAATGTTTATGTTTGGGTTTGTTGTAGTTATTGGTATCTATAGATTTTTTGAGTTGGGGTTAATCTGTTAATGTCTTTTGGAATTATCTTAATTTTTTTATCATTAATGCATTGAGTTCTATTATTTATTTAAAATTAAAATGTTATTAATACATTGAAATGTAATGAATTATAATGAAGATTTATGGAACAATAGGTTGAAATATGTAATGATTAAACATCTAAAATAGTTTTGAATTTGAATATTCACATAACATTTAGTGTTGGATAATTTTACTTATTTGATTTTATCTAATTGGTTTTAATAAGAAAAATGTGCAGTTAATAATTTACTAATTTTTTAAAGTTTTTGGTATAACACACATTGTACAAATTATAGTCGGGGATAAATATGTCCACACACTAATTAATAAGGGAAAAGTACAAAAATTACATATTAGGTTGAGTACTTTCAGTGTCTAATTAAAATTAATTTTAAATTGTTTTATTGTTTTCTGTTTGTAATTTCAATTAAATTTTTTTATTGTATATGTTTTATTCGAATTATTTTAAACCATTTAAATTGTGATACATTGTTATTTGTTGTGCATAATTTTGATTGTTAATTTTTTTAAGATGTGAGTATTTAATTTTACATATTATTTTATGGTAAATTAAAGTAATTGTTATATTTATTTATGAAAATGTAAGTAGCACATTATAGTGTATTTATTTGTAATCTACTATATTATATAAAATAAAGTTTTGCTATGTGAGATTATGCCTCATATTACCTTCATATTCCTCTATTTTTCTGCCTAAAACAAAATTTAATTTTTAATTATTATTATTTTAAGATAGTAATTATTACGTTATCTCAATTAATTGTCATTAACATTTAGAAATATATTTTCTTAAATGACTTACTTATTTTAAATTATATATCATTCATCTTTATCAATCATCATTTATTATATTTAGAACTAAAATGAAATAATTATTAATTTGCCTTATAAAGTTAATAATTATTGTATATTGTATGACAACGATTATTTTTGTGCATTGTTACTTAACTTAATTAATAAGTACTCGTGCAAGGCACGGGTAATTTCAATAATAAGTTATAAAAAGTAATTGATTTATGGAATTATGTTTATAATATGAGTTACATAGTTTTATTGTAACTAAATGCACTATTTAAGAAAACATAGAAAAGAGAGAGAGAGAGAGAGAGAGAGAAAGAGAGGGAGAGGGAGTGAGGGAGATGGACAAAGAAAATGTGCAATAAGGTATAAGGAATGAATCTATTCTAGAGATTGTCACATCATAATATTAGTGATGTGACACAATTAGTAATACATGACACATGAAATGTTGTGATGTCAACGCACTGATTTGGAAGTCTGTTTTTATATATTATAATAGATAATAGATTGTCTCTACAAGCACGTGGTAAAAATAGCCTGCGCTAAAAAAATGTAAAAGTAAAACAAAAATGTGTTTATTATTAATCTTTTTCAAGAGTAATTGTGGTAAACTATCATTTCCATATATTTCATTTCGTGTCGGATGGCTAACACCACCATTATAGGTGTTCCATGATGCATCACAACTTTAGCCTTTGGATTAATCTCATCCTCACAGAACTATGGCACACCCTCTGCAGTAGATTCCTTCTCCCTGCCCCAATTTTTTTGCCACCCAACCCCTCCGCCGCAAACAGTGGCTACCAAACCCACTGTGGATCGCAATCATCCATGTGCCATCCCATTACCACCCGCGGAGATCATCAAGACGACGTACGGAGAAGAGAGAAGACCATGTGTCCGAGACAGAACAAGAAGCATAAAGGATTACAATACATAAACCGGACACAAATTTGTCTTTTAAACATATTGTTATTTTAAGACTCAAGATTATAAGACGCATTGCTTAGGACGTGGAAAATATAATCTTTTACAAGAAAAAATATTTCTTAGTTTTTCTTAATATCTAAAGACGATATTTTAATTTTCATAAAGCTTACTCTTTCAATTGTTCAATACTTCAATTTTTTGGCATCATCAAAACCTTAAGCAATCAGACATTATTAATCATTTGGATTCCAACCATTGATTTGTGTAATTGATGGTGAGCTTATGAATTTTGGAAATTGCAAAGTGATGGATGGATTTGGTGCCTATGTTGGTCGGTCACCAATATGTGATCTAACAATCAAAGTGCTTAATCCATTAAACATAGGTATTTGGTGATTATTGGGTGGGAACAATGTTAAACATTTGGAAACTCAATTATTGTACTGGATCTTTAAAGAAATGAAAATTTTCAAGTTAGGCCACTATGAATGTTGTGACCTGCAATGTCTTAGAAGAGGAAATATTTTTTCTAAGACAAAGTTAATTAAGAGAGATAGGATCTATGGTTAGCCTTTGAGTTATTTGAAATCAAGAATAAAACCATAATTAGCAAGAATAAGCAAAGTAAGGTAAAACATAATGTACTCAACCTATTAAACCCAGTGGTCTAGTTATGATAAGTAGAATCCTAATAATTTTTTTTTATTAAATCCTAATGAATTTTAGTAACCTAGGATTTCTAAATTTCTTAGGCTTAATAATAAAGGTCATAAAAATGGGAGAAATAGGGCATAAAGAGAAAGGAGCCAAAAAATCAACTAAAGGCTTAATGTGCTTATGGTAAACATAACTTAGACAATGGAAATCTAAAAGGAAATGAATTGACCATAAAACTTCTAAGATGAAAATAACTTACAAAAGGAAAATGCTTAGTTCAAAAAACTAAGTTAAATCAATTTACATCATGTTTTCGAAAGAACACTTTTTTTGTCAAGATTTTGGAAAGTGGAAAATGATGACAATGTGAATATGGACCTGAGAGGAAATTAATATGCAAATGATGTCAAATGATATCATTTTAATATTAAAATTTTCGAACAGTTTGTAAAATATAATCTATCATATTAATATTTACAGCCAAGCATTTCCTAAGCTCCTGCTCCATAGAAATAAGATACAAACAAGAATCTGATATCTGTTTCCAAGTTCTACAACACAACAACTTCAAAATCTTCTTCACATGCAGATTGTTGACCTTACTCAAGTCTCCTTTGGTTTCATTCAGGAAGATGACACAACACTCCTGAAAACAAAAAGGGGAACCCACTCAATCCTCAGTTAAAAACACCCAACCAAGAGAGATTTATTTCTTTTCCTTAGTTATATAATTTTATTGAGAATAAGATTTCCACCAAAACCTAAAAAAAAAAAAAAAAAAAAATAATAATAATAATAATAATAATAATAATAATAATAATAATAAAGAAAAATATTTACATGATAATTATATCACAAGTCTTTCTATAAAAAAAAAATGATATCCCAACTCCAGGGCAAATAATGCATGTCATTAGTTAAAGATGAGTAATTAATGATTAATAATTATAGATATAGTCAAAGATGCAAATACTAACTATAAAAATCTTACATATTTTCTTCATTGCTTTCATTTGAAAGTGTACTGCAAACCTTGCGAATTTTAGATCTTTTAGCCCTGCAACCAAGGTAGAAAAGAAATATAGTTGATTAGTCGCTTTCGTTGAGCATCAATCATTAGATAGTGAATCACAATGTCACTAACAAAACATAGCAAACAAAAGATGGGGAAGATCTACATAACAATTTTTTAATGGCGAAATCTCAAAACTGATCACAATGAAGTTTCACCATTGCTCGAGTGATCTGAGTGTCTTCATCACCAGCAATGTTTGGCTTCAAAGTTTCACCATTCAAAAAATTGTCCATGTAGATTTACTAATCTTTTGGCTGCCACGTTTTGAACTGCTAGTGCCAGTTCTACAACGTAGCGCCAAAGACTATCATTATATCCGCAAGAACAACCCATTATGATTTTAACGAGAGCTCACCTCGAGGAAATGTACTTATCAATCTCATGCTTCTGCTCAGGACCATAAACAAACCATCTTTCATTTGCTGCAGCAGCATCTGCATCCTGTATCTTGATATCTGTATGTTGCTATCCTTTAGAAAACTTGCTAGAGCCCAAACCTTAATGGTATCTAGGCATGGCAACGGGCCGGGACGGGGGCGGGTTTTGCCTCCCCCGTCCCCGTCCCCATTTTCAACGGGTTCGGGTTTTGCCTTCCCCATCCTCGTCCCGATAGGGTCGAGTTTCCCCGCGGGTCCCTAACTCAGCTCTAAATATGTAGAAAAATTGAAAAATTATAGTTATGATAATTAATAAAATAAAATCATAATTATTATACAATGATAAAATAAAATAAAAAAACATTAAAATAAAATGTTCTATTGAAAAGGGATTAAATTAAAAATAAATAAAATATATGAAACAAAATGAATGAGTATAAATGCATAAAATAAAATAAAAATTAACAATTTATATTTAATTGGGCGGGTTCGGGTCGGGGGCGGGTTGGGTATCGACATCCCCAACCCCGTCCCACCCCCGATCAAAGCGGGTTTTCCCCGTCAAAATCGGGTCGGGGTCGGGTGGGTACTCGCGGGTTCGGGTTCTGTTGCCATGCTGGAATTGGTATCATTCACGAAAGTTAAGCTAATTCGTTTTGAGAATTACCTTGCAACAAAACAGCATATTCACCATTATAACTTTTTAATTTCCAAAATCTCTGACCACTAGTATCCAAGAACTCAGGATCGGCTCTCATGGCATCAGAACTTTGTTTGCCTGCAATATTAAAAGAAAAAATGTCAACCATTTCATTAGCAGAAACATTAAACACTTAAAAGACAGAGAGTAACCATAGATCTGCATATTTTTTATATTTCCCTAATTAAGTGCATTTGTTTGTTTACCAAATTAATTCCAGTCTAGATGTTAAAAAAGGTGCTCATGCAACAATCACATTTCTTAAAGGAAATTGGTGAATTTAAACCAACTGAATTTAAACAACTTGCAAGATGTTGAGTAAGAAAATGCTATCTTGTGAGAATATAAACAAGATGTAAAATAATAAAAGTATTGAAGATCAGTGTATCGTGTAAATATGGTTACTACAGTCTATGACAAAGTATATGAGATACCAACAGATGTCTTTCATATGTCCAGATATTAACCTTACTATCTTAGGTGCCAAAGAGTAATCATAAAAAATAAAAAAAAAACATTCATGTTCTTTTTCACTTTCTTTTGCTATTTATTACTTGCTTACAACTTAGACAGTCTTTTCAATTACACGCAACCACCCAGACATTATTCAGAGAATCAGATTGAAGAACTTTAGGCATGAAGTTGTTGGAACATATGAAAAACTCAAGCACCGTAACATACGTTTAGGAATTGTTCCCTTTGCCTCGAGCATATCAGTATGAGCTCGAGCTGCTTCACTCTTTATCTTCGAAAGAAGAGCATCGTGCTCTGAAATTGAAAGGCTAGCCTCATTTGAGTTTGACGTAACAACTTTCACCATCTCATCCTGCAACTTCTGCTTGAGACTTCTTTCCTGTAGATAACATGCATACAAAAAATATGAACACAATGTGGCAGTAACACCAATCCAAAAACAAAGAACATACCACCTCGTGTCATGTTACCTTTTCCTTCGCTGCAGCAACCTTAGACTTTGCTTCTTTTTTTTCTTCTGCAAATCTTGCATTTTGGTCATCAATATAAATCCTTAGCTCCCTGCACATATTAAACAAATTTGCGACCACTTTAGTTTAAATAAGATGAAGACTGTTATTATTAATAAGATAATAAGACAAGGGAAGAAGAAAAGAAACAGAAGAAATGGCTAAAGATAAGAAAAGAATAAAAATAACAGCAAAGTTCTCAGAAAAGTTTTCTAGTTGAACTTGATATACTTACTTTGTCGCCAAAGCTTCATCACAGATAAAATTAAGCAAACAAAGTTTTTTCGATAAATCCAAATCATAATATCCGCTAGTTCCTTTCTTAAGCCAATCCGAGGGAAATTCTTTTAGTACAATATTAGATTTAGAAATTAAATCCTCCAAGGCTTTCAACCATGAATTATTTGCATCGGTAGTAGTTAGGAATGGAGACCTGCACCAAAGTGATCCAGAAATAACAAACTTAAATCCAAGTATGCAATAAATACCCTCACCCCTAAATAAATAAATAAAAAGCTCAATGGGATATACTCACTCAATTCCTAAATCACTTAGTATCAAAGTCAACAGTCTAATTTGGAATTGAACCGCTACAGTGTTTTGTCCACATAGCAAATTTTGTTCATGTATCAAATCTCGCAAAATAGCTTCGGCTTCTCCATTCTTGACATCAAGAGCCTGAATATTCACGAGAAAAAATCTAAGAAAACTTGATAATGCAATTATGAATGGATGCAACCTCATTAAGTGTTAAACAATATTATTTCAACAATAATAAAGCCATTATATCTAACGAATTTAATTCCATTTAATGTATTACAAATAAAGAATGCCCAATCACCAATTAAACATCAATTAAATAATCAATTGCAAAATAAATCTAAAGTTTGATTTCTAAATTGCATGATATTAATAAAAACAGTCAGTAGTTCCAATTTCATATTATGATTGTCTTTTGGTCTTAAAATGTCAATGTCTTATAGTCACACTGGACAAGTTATGCTAAATAGACCTATTTAAACGGACAAAGCTCTCTCATCCCTTATTTTTTCTATTCACAAGACTCGAACTGACATCTTACTTAAAGAGAACCAAAATCCTTGTTATTTGAACCTTTAATTTGCCAATAATCTATCCTAGTAAATTGCTATTAATCAACAAAGATTTAAAAGAATTTAACATCAGAACAACATACTGTTATGCAGCCAACAATTGTTAACGTTGTCAATATAAAGAGGTATACCTTTCCAAATACTCTGCAGAACTCTAAAAACTGCAACGCATTGCCAACATCTTCTTGAGAAAACTCAATGTCCAATATTTCTTTTATCGCAGTGCCGGGGGGCAAAGGAATTGCTTCCTCAGTTTTTTCCGTCAACAAGTTCACAGGACATTTCCCTGATTTTAGAGACTGTGCTATGCCCATTTGGGAACTGACACTGCCATTATCACCATCACCAAGAGCTATAGTGTCGTTACAAGTTTTTTTATGCATTTCTTCTTTCCCACATGGATTAGGATTAGAAGAAAAACCATTTGAAGCCAAAGTCATGGGATCAAAGAAAAAATCATCTGAAGCCCAAGCCTCCGGACCATCTTTCTCTACATAAAGAGTGTCTTGGTTCTTATCTACCACTGTTTCCTTTTCAGGGACTGCATGCTGTCGAAGTTATGGGGATTTAGATAAAAGGAAGAGAAGAGAAATAACAAGGATTTTAAATATGATAATAGTATAATATAACATTATTGATAATGGGTTGATAACTTGATATAAAAGACTAAACACTAATCCCTATTTATAGGGATACAAGACTCCTAATCCTAATTAAATAGGAAAACTAGGAAACAAATCATGATAATAACTGAGTAATATGGAAACTAATCCTAGAAGATAATCTAAGATACTCTAAGATTATAAACTAATCTTAGGAGATAAACTACAATAATATCAAGATATTCTAATATACTTTCTTATATTCTAACATATGCAAAACTTTAGTGTCTATTTGGGACTTGACACCAACATTATCACCATCATCTATCACAACAGTGCCTTTGGAATTTTTCTCATCCATTTGATTAGGAATGAAGAAAAAGTTATTTGCAGCCCAAGCCTCAGAACCATCCATCTGACCATGAACGATACGATGATTCTTGTCTAATTTTTGTTACTCTTTCATCATTCGCATTTCTTTTTGTTTCCCCATCCGAAACTCCATAGCAAAGTTTAGGCCTTTACAAACTCTTGTTTTGGCAAGCATCATCAACACAGTTGCCATTAGATATTTTCTTTAACCATTCCCGCTTTGTTTTCTTGGATTTCTCGGATGATGTCTTTTGAACATTCAGAGGGTCAACCTTTAAGCCATTATTTCCACCTAAAGAGTCTTCCTTCCCAGGTTCCCCTAATAGATCCACTACAAGCTCCTTGTAGTACATAACAAATATGAAAATAAACCATAATCTCCCAAAAAAATAACTACTATGCAGTATGCACCAATCAGCAAAAACTATCTGCCAATAAATCAAATAATTTTTTTTTTAGTCTGATAGCCCAGCGACCTACTACGCACTCCAAAGAGCGCTGAAAGGAGACATAACGAGTTCGAACCCGCGCCCAGGTGTCCAAGCGGCAAATACTTTGCTAGTTGTGCTAAGCACCACGAACCAATAAATCAAATAAATACAACAAAATAAAACGACCATCAAACCTTCTCTGATGCAGTTGGCTTTATAGGTGAAACAGATTTGCCTGTAAGAACCATCTCAGAACTCAAGTTATCATCACATTTTTGCTCCTGACATCAATAGTTCGAATTGCATACATGAAGAGAGCATTATTAACCAACACACATAAGTAATCTTAATCTGTCAACTATAAGGAAGTGAGGAGAAAAATCATCACACCTTTTCCAAAGTAGCTTCGTTTTTAGGAAAAACAGCAGCATCATTAACCTTGTTCGATTCCAAATCTCCAGAAGCCTTCACGCTAAGCATTTCTGACACAGACTTAAAACCCAATGACTTGGCTGTGTGAGCTAGCGCACCAGTAGGTCGTTGACCTCGTTTTTTCCTATAAGGTAACCCTTCATTCACAATCAACACACAAAATGATGCCAAATGAAAACCACATCATCAAACTCAAAATACACACACAACTTACATGCAGAAACTGCAGTTGCAAATGCCTCTGCACTTTGGACACATCCAATCATTCAACAACTCTACCTCTTCTGCCTTCTCCCCATATCTAATTCAACACAAAACCGTCAGCACAAAAAACACAAAAATATAAATCCACTCTACCACCATTGTATTAAAAAAGAGGATAATTCTGAAAACAAATCCAAATTAAAGGGGAAAAAACAAAGTGAACCAATCTAACCTGTTTAAGAGGCATTTGTGGCAGAACTTAATGACACAAGGCTTCCCATTTCTTGGATTCTTACACGAAGCAGCAAAATCCTTGGTCTTTTGCCGGCACTTCAATGTGAAAACCAAGCAAACAAAAGTGTTATCATTGAAATGAACTGAAAGCAAGAAACCAAAGACACATGTAAATTGAAAGTCAAAGTAAACTTACAAACACCGTCACCCTACAACCCATCAACGAAAATTCACATTTTTCATATAATTCCCACAATAACTCAGATACACATGATCAAATTTTTATCTCTCCACAAATCACATGTAAAATAACACATGAAAAAGAAACGAGAAACAAACACAAACTGAAAGTAAACCAACAAACATCATCTTCCTACAACCATCAATGAGATTTTCTAGTTTTCATTCAATCACATGTTAACTCACATACCCATGCTCAACTCCAAACACAAATCGAAGTCAAAGTTACAAGCCATCAATAAAAGTTGTCCTGCAATAACTCAGATATTCGTGTTCGAGTTTTAATCTCTCCACAGATCACCGCATCTCAGAATGTAAAAACACATAAAAAACAGGAACATATAAGTAAAAGCAAACCTTCAAACATCATCATCCTGCAATCCATCAACAAATTTTCCATTTTACACGTTAACTCACTTATCCATGTTCAACTCTCCATAAATCACCAGACTCCAAAGCATAAAAAAATTCAAAAAAGAAAAACAAAACTGGCAATCATAGAAGCTTAGAAAACAACCTGGTGACATGTTTTCCCATTGGCAGAATCAAAAATTCTGTTTCCTACAACCTGAATTTCGCGAGAGTTGCTACTCCTCACTTTCTGTCCACTGACATCAACCTCGTTTCCGTTTAGTTGCAGGGAAGAGAATTCGGGTTCCATATTGGTGGTGGTGGAAATTGATGGAAAAGCCAACGTGGTGGCAAAAAAACACAAACACACACAAAGCCAAGACAAGAGAAAGAGAAAGAGGAGATTTAGGGTATCATGAAATAAGTGTGACTTAGGTCGAACCGAAGCTTTGGATTCTGGTGGCGACACAATGAAAATGCGGAGAGATTAATAAGTGTAACTCTCATCATGAAATTTTAAGCCTTGTTTGGAAACTAAATTTTCCCTCCTTCAATGGTGAGGTGGCATAAAAAGAGGCGAACTTGAAAAATATTTGGAGATTTATGGCCTAAATTAAAATTTACTATTCTGGATGGGTCTCATTCTGAGTTATTTAAAAATGGAAAGTCATGCCCTCTCTTTGAAATGAATGGAAATGTTTTTTATGGAAAAGTTAATAAATGTTGGTCTTAACTCATAAATGGATACAATTTTTAATGTTTTATTTTTAGAATATAAATATAGATTTTTATTTTACTAATATTAAGAGAGGGAATTTATTAATATGAGCTTTTAAGAGTTTGCATTTAAATCTTGTACTATCTTCATTACAATTAAAAAAATAATTCTGTGAAATCCAAACTATATTATAATTAGATGTTATTATATATAATTAGATATAATTTAAAATCATTTTATACTAAAAAAGAATGAAAAATTAAATTAAGATAATTTACCAAAATACAATGTATCCATTTTAATGAAAAATTAAAATGTGTTTTTCGTCTAATGAAATTATCAATAATTACATTATATGTTTAATTGCATATCATTTATTATAAAAGAAATTACATACCTATTACCTAAACAAAAAATATATTTTATATCCTTTTGCTATTGATGTAGACATATTCACTGATTCATATTAGATTCTTGTAAATTCATAACCTTTTGTCAATATTAACTTTTAGCAAATATTAGATATATAGCATACAACTTTTAGTAAAAATTAAATTAAAATATTTTACCAAAATACAATGTATCCATTTTAATGAAATTTACCATATGTGTTATTTGTCTAATGAAATTAACAATAGTTAAATTATTTGTATAATTGCATATCAGTTACTGTAAAAGAAATTACAAACCTAAGCAAAAAATATAATTTTATATTCTTTTGCTATTAATGTAGGAACCATATTCACCGAATCATATTAGATTCGTTGTAAATTCATAACCTATTGTCAAAATTAACTTAGTAAATATTAGATATATATCATACAATTCTTTAACAAAAAATGTATTTTTATAATCTTTTGCCATTGATGTAGACACCATATTTACTGATTCATATTAGATTCGCTGTAAATTCATAACCTATTGTCAAAATTAACTTGCTGAGTGTGAGATAAAAAATTAAGTTATTGAGTGTGACATAGTTCGAACCAAAGCTTTGGATTCTGGTGGAAACTAATTCCCTCATTCAATGGTGGGGTGGCGTGAAGAGGGACAAAGTACTTATTATATGAGTGGTTTACACATTTCCTAATTAATAGTTTTGAAAAATTTTGCATCATTATAAAATCTAAGTGAAACAAAGGTCATTTTATACGCTTTAAATATGCTTGGCATGTAATTGGTGATCATTCACTCAACAACAAACATTTACATGGGTAGCTAGTTATGACTTTAATAAAAGAGCTCACCTTGAGGAAATGTACTTAACAATCTCATGCTTCTTCTCGGGACCATAAACAAACCATCTTTCATCAGCAGGAGCAGCATCTGCATCCTGTATCTTGATATCTGCATGTTGCTGGTAGGAACCAAACAGATTGAAATATACACTAGAATTAAGAGGAACACTCCTTACAACCAGAGGATATTTCCTCTGTTAATGATCTAATACCGAACTGCAAAACAGAAAATGGACAAAGGATGGAGCCTAGCTCCTTACAACATGGCACTGAAAATACGGAAGAAAATAAAATGATAATCCCTGCTGGAACCCTACACTCCTCACCCAGACTTTCCCAACCCAATCTTCCTCTCAATTCTTGCATGCCACTATCGACCCCTGACCTCTCCATTATATAGTTCCCCTTCTCAATCTACTTATGGTCCTTTTTTCTATCTTAGTTTCGATTGCTCATCTTGTAAGAAGCTTGCTCCATTTCCATTGCCATTTTCTGTTTTCATCAACTTTTTTAATTAGACAGTAACAGAGGAAAACATCCTCTGGTTGTAAGGAGATTTCTCCATCTATCTAATTTAAATTCGGTTCCTATCCGTTGCTATACTTTAGAAAACTTGCTAGAGCCCAAATCTTAGAAAACTTCACGAAAAATAAGCTAATTCTTTATGATAATCACCTTGCAACAAAACAGCATATTCACCATTATAACTTTTCAATTTCCAAAATGTCTGACCACTACTATCCAAGAACTCGGGCTCGGTTCTCATAGCATCAGAACTTTATTTCCCTAAAATATTACAAGAAAAATTGTCAACCATTACAGCAGCAGAAACATTAAACTCTTGCAAGACAAAGAGTAACCATAGATTCACATATTTTCTGTATTTCCCCAATTAAGTGCATTTGTTAGTTTACCAAATGAAGTCCAGTCTGGATGTTACAGAAGTAAGTGCTCATGCAATGCAACAATCACATTTCTTACAAAAATTGGCGAACATAAACCAGCTGAATTTAAACAACTTACAAGATGTTGAGTAAATAAATGCTATCTTAGATGTAAAATAATAATAGCATTGAAGATCAGTATGTCATGCAAATATAATTACTACAATCTATGACAAAGTATATGAGATACTACCAACAGATGTTTGTGATATTTGCAGATATTAACCTTACTCCCTTAACCGAAGTGTAGTCATAGAAAAACCAACATTCGAGTTCTTTTGCATTTTCTTGCGCTATTAATTACTTGTTTATTACAACTGAGATATTTTTTTTTTTAATTAAAGAAATTTAGGGTGAGGAGATGATGACCCAGTCCAAGACAAGGAATACCTTCGAGTCTACAAGAACACTTACAAAGGAATTTACATTTACCTCACCCCAAACCAAAGGGGGCTGACGGGGATTCGAACCTACAACATGTCAGACATAACAAGATAATGCCGTGCTCTACTAGACCAACCCCTTGCTTTTCAATATCAGAACTTTTGCACAACCACCTAAGTAATAATCCTCTAAATTTTAATGTCCAACAATTGATCTTAGATGTTGCACAAAATTTTGGTGAGCTGAAAGTGTGTGATGACAAAATAAATGAGCAAAAAATAGTCACAATCAAAATTAGAAATAAAAATGATGAAGATAACGAATGGTCTTTCTTATCTCTAATTTCTGAACTCTGCCCCTAAACCCTCCATAGTTAGAAGGCATTTCTGCAGTCAGAAGGTGTAGAGAGCTGGGTATGTGCGGGGGTCTGAATAAACCCTCCAATTTTGCCTAACGGAAAACCGTTTTTGTGCAATGAAGACTGCAAATTGAAGAAAGTAGCAGCGAAAGGGTGTAGGGTTGGGAGTGGAGTGATGGACGGTGGGAAGGACAATCGCCCCATCTCCCTTCAACAACGGGAGATACTGAAAGATGTGCACGCATGCGTATGCTTTGATCGGTGGGCAATGCAACCGTTTCACTGTGAGAGGCGAAGAACAACGTGCTGCGGTCTCTGGGTGAGGGGAAACGTTCAGTGTGTTACATAATACATAGTACTAGCCGGATACCGTGCTATCGCACTATTCATGTTAGTTTTTTCGCATGTCTCTAGTACTTCTATTTTAGTTACTAGCGGCAAGACGGACACTATCGTACTCATTTTTCCGCATTTGTAAAATGTGATGGTCCTCTTTTTTTGGCTTTATTAAAAGTTGAAATTGAAACAGTCCACCCAGAGAAAAATAAATGAGACATTTTTTCCTTTTGTAAATTCAAAACCACTCTATACAGTTTTTTTTCCAGTAACCGTATAATATTGGACGGGAGCTATGGGTAAAACTGGGGAAAAATATTAACCGACTCTTTGTTGTGGTTTGAGAGTGGTTAATATGAAGGGTATTTTCGAAAAGAAAAAGTCCATACCAAAACTCTTGTATCCCCTTTATTATATGTTATGGTTTGAGAGTGGTTAATATGAAGGGTATTTTCGGAAAGAAAAAGTCCACACCAAAACTCTTGTATCCCCTTTATTATATGTTATAGATAATGTAAAAAAAAAACATAAAAGTATGTGTTATTATATCACCATGAATGAGCTAGATAAATAATAGTAATTTAATCGTATATTCTCAATATAACTATTTTAGTTGTAATGTCCTCAATTTCTTTAAAATACACTGTTTATAAAATTAAAGTTTTACGTTGTGACAACATAAATAGCTGTTTTTAGTTCTTTAAAAATGTAATGTTTCCTCGTCGGGACTCAAGAGCAAAATAATCATTTATGAATAATAAAGACATTTATAAAGTTTGATACGTGCTCAAAGACAATGAAATTATACCAATAACAATAATATTTCACTGTCGGGACTTAAAAGCAAAACAATTATTTATAAATAATAAAAACATTTATAAAATTGAATGACATGTGTGCTTAAAGACAATGAAATTATACTAATAACATGTATTGTTTTTCGGTCAGAATTCAAAAGCAAAATAATTATTGATAAATAATAAATACATTTATAAATTTGATACGTTATCAAGGACAATGAAATTATGTCATAACATATATTGTTTCCCGTGAGAAATCAAAAGTAAAATAATTATTTATAAATAATAAAAGGTTATAAAATTCGATACGTGCTTAGATTCAGTAAAATTATACCGATAACATGTAATGTTTTTCTTTCGAAACTCAAGCAAAATAATAATTTGTAAATAATAAAGACATTTATAAAGTTTGATATATGCTCAAAGACAATGAAATTATACCGATAACATGTAATATTTTCCTGTCGAAACTTAAGAAAACAATCATTTATAAATAATAAAGACAATTATAAAATTGGATATGTGTTCAAAGATAATGAAATTATACTGATAACATGTATTATTTCCGGTAGGGACTCAATCAAAATAATATTTTTTAAATAATAAAGACATTTATAAAATTTGATACGTGCTCAAAGATAATAAAATTATACTGATAACATGTATTGTTTCCCTATCAGGACTTAAAAGTAAAATTATCATTTATAAATAATAAAGATATTTATAAATTTGATATGTACTCAAAGACAGTGAAATTATATTCATAACATGTATTGTTTCCCCGTAGGGACTTAAAAGTAAAATAATTATTTATAAATAATTAAAATATTTATAAATTTGATGTGTTTAAAAGAGGAAGATGCAATGACTTCCTGATGTAGAAAGAAGAAAAAGCATAAACGGAAAAAAAATGAGAGAGTAAAATAAAAATAAAAATAAAGAAAAATTTAGAGCATGGGATGAAATGAAAAAGGAAGAAAATGGGGAGTGAAAATATAATGCGTGTCATATACGTTTTTGCGTTGTTAAAAATAAAATGAGTAAATATCTAAATTGATACTCGATAAAAATTACGGAGACTAATTTAGTTATAGAGACATGAAAAATACTATTTAGTTATTAAAAATCTTAATAATCGGTCAAATTAGTCTTTTTTAGGATAATTTTTAGGAGTATTTTAGTTTCTGTCAGATACTAATTTGACCCATATTTGAGATTTTTAAAAACTAAATCGGTATTTTTTTTATTTCTCATGGATTAAATTTATTTACGTGAT
Source organism: Calophaca sinica (assembly GCA_037113605.1). Classification (NCBI taxonomy): domain Eukaryota; kingdom Viridiplantae; phylum Streptophyta; class Magnoliopsida; order Fabales; family Fabaceae; genus Calophaca; species Calophaca sinica. Next base: position 18,993,939 of record CM073737.1, read on the forward strand.
GTTTGTGGGAACCAATTTAAATATTTATTTACTCATACAAATTTTTTATCCCGTACTCCAAAGAAAAAAATGTGCAGAGAAAAAAATTGTGACTAAATTTGCAGCAAAATAGTAAAATACCGTCAAAAATAGCAAAGTAAGATGTACAAAAAAAAGAAAATAGCAAAGTAAGAAAACAGAAACGTAGCAAAGAATGTAAAAAAAAAAAAATCGTAAAAGAGAAGTTGGGCGGGAAGAGAACAAATTTGGTGAGGACACGTAGGTTCACTTTTTTAAAAGTAGGTTGAAGTGTATTACTCTCTGGTCTCTCTGTCCCATATTTTCGGTGTTTTAACATTTTATTTTTTTAGTTTTTCTTTTTCATTATACCTTTAAATTAAATTTTTTTGACTAATACCCCTAAATTAATTTAGAATATAAATTAATTACAATTTATATTTACTAGGTAGTTACATTTAATTTGCATAGAAAAAATACACCTTTGTTTGCGTAGAAAAATCAGCCGAGAGATTCGGCTAACGTCCAGCCGACAAATTGATTCCTGTTTAAGCGATTACACCGAGAACGGAACTCTGATTCTCGATTATGGGTTCCCCAACTGCTCCAGAAAGCGTTGAGTGTGGTGAATCTACGCTATGCTAAGGCTAAGACTAAGATACATGGAATCGGCTAAGATAAATGCTGTAAAAAGCTGATAAATTGCAAGAGAAATAGTTGTTTGATTGATCGGGGCCTTTACATTTCTCAGCGAAGGTATATATATACAAAAGAAAACACAAAAATGTAACCGCCCCCTATTGGCCATTATGTGTTCCACACGTTCATGGCTGACAACAAGCGGTTGTGGGTGTCCCTCAACTGCTTCCTTATGCGTATCGTGGGTTAACCGCTCTCCCATCGGCTGGGCAAACGATTTATCACGTGTTAAATGCGTTGAAGGCCTTCAAGAGCTAGCTTTAATCATTTTGGCGCCAAAGTCCATGACTTTCACATATTTAACCCTTGGTCGAGCTTCAAAGCTCCATGTTAATCAACAATAGCTCAGCCGATGAGGCCATAATAATCGGATATTTCCTTTATCCACCCCGGCTAAACTCTTTAGTAATCGGCTGGCCTCACGATGCTCCCTGAACTTCCAACATTTTCCTTTCTAGCCTCGGTTCAATGGGACCGATTTTACTCTGAAATCTGATCGGCTTATCTCACGCATCGGCTATTCCTTTCATCGGCTATGGCTGGTATTTTCTGGTGATAACAATTGCCCCCTACATCATTTCAGCTGTAAATGCTGGATTGATGTATTGGATAAGTTTCGAGTCTATGAAACGCCAATCGCTAGTCACTTTATGTGCATTTAATGTCATCCATTATGACCTGAACGGCTACTTTTCCCATACCCGATGACTGCGCTGCTATCCGATAATATCTCAACAACTTTTATCATTGACCATGCGCATGACTCCTCTTTAAATAGCTGGCTCCATTCGTTCTTCTTATTACTCAGGCAGTTTGAACTCCTTTGAACCCTTAAACCCTAGCTTCCTTTCTGCACCTTCTCTTCTTGCGACAATGTCTTCAGCGTCCGATTCTCAAAATCATGAACATAGCTACGGTGGCCATGACTCCTTGGACGAGTCTTCTCATTCAACCGACTCTCACTCCTCAACTCAGGAGACGGCCGGTTCAGCCGAAGGCATCATACCTCCTCTCTATCCGATTCAAGGTTCTCTCACCTTGCGACCGTCCACCAACCTGCAGGGTGGCGAAATGTACCTTAGAGAATACCTCTCCCCGGACACATATGGTTTACCAATCGTTTGCGATTGGTTTACTATTAAATGGTGCCCAGCCGACATAAGGCCCTGGCCCCGCACCACTGCCGATTACCTGAGTTGGCACTCTAGGATGGCTGAGGCAAAGGGCGAGGAGTGGAAAAGAATGGGTCTTTATGACGCCATCATGCTGTCGGCTAAAGACCTTCCTCTCAACATCGGTCTGATATTCGGCTTTCTCGGCTATTGGTCCGTTACCACCAATACCTTTGTGTTCCTCGGGAATGGCCACCCTACTCTTCTTGGCGTGGTGGCCATTACAGTTTACCTGGGCTGGTCAAGAATCCTCGAATCGTATGACATTTCAACCTCCAATATCAAGATTGTCCATGATCGGAACAACTCGGCTAATTCTCGCCGTTTCTAGCCAACCAAAAGGGAATAGGCACTCTAGTTTCCGACGCTGAGCACTGCGCTTTTCTCCTTTATTGGTTCAGCAAGTATTTCGTTTGCACCAGCTCCGTTGCTGTTGTTTAATAGCTCCAAGTGTACGTGGCCCAAGCCGTATCAGGTCGGCAGGTTGCTTGGGGGTCACTCCTCCTCTCTTATCTTTATAGGGCTCTGTTCAGCATGCTGGATCGGTTAAAACAGGGTGCCAATTTGAAGAATACCTCAGGACCTTTATGGTTCCCGCAACTATGGATTACCCTTTATTTCCCGAGTTTGTTGAACCTTCTTTCAAAGATTCTTCTTCCGCCGGGGCACAGACGTTAACCGAGCATTTGCGGCTGACTCCACTTAAGCAAGTGGCTCCCTTTGACGTGGTAGAGAAAGTACATGTCTTGACGAGAATTTCTCAAGATTGGCAGCCGATCTTTGAAAGACGAATCGGCCCGGATTGGATATTCACCACGGCTGACCAAAGCATTTCTCGGAAAGCGCATGGAACTATGGTTCTCAATTGGAGTCGAGTTTTGACCGCTAGAGACATTCTTGGTGGGCTAAAGCCCAATTCCAGAAATAACAAGACCACAGCCGAATTTTATCACCCTAACTGCGTGGCTCGCCAGTTCGGGTTATTACAGCATGTCCCTTGGCCATACCTCAGCAAAGTACCAGCAATAGGGAGAATTAACCTATCGGCTGAAGAGGTGAAGACCTTGGCAGCCTTCAACTTGGAAAAACTGAACAGCTTCCAATGGGCCTCGTTTAACCCGTCGGCCGGGGAAACTTCTGCCTTTGCTAATTGGTGGCCTTCGGCTAAGGATAAGATGTTCCAAGGTTCTTTGTCTAAGTATTCCATGAGGCTCATCCTGCCTCTCGACAGTAGTCCCGATGACGAAAGTGATGAGGATGGTGATGAAGATGAGGCGGTGACTGTTCCCCCTCTGAAGATGGTAAGGCCGGAGCCGACGCACAAGACTAGGGTTTCTGCTGCCATGAAGGGTGAGTATCCTTGTCTCATTTTGCTTATCCTTCCTTCTATTGTGCAAACGTATCGGCAAACTAACTGCATTCTTGGCAGCCAATCCATCTCCTAGAGTTGTCATTATAGACGACTCTCCTCCTCAGAATAAGAAGAAAAGAACAAGATCTGGGGGAATTCGTCTTGATGGACCCTCTTCTGCAACTCCTATCTCCAGGAAAACCAAGACGGTATCCGCTGGCAAGGGTAAACAGATAAGGGTAAGTACCTCTGTTTTTTACTATTTATTCAAAGCTTTGTCATAATTTTGACCCTCGGCTCGTTTTGACTTTAGAAACAACGTACTTCGGCTCCATGGTCGACTCCCCACAAGGTTACCCCCTCCCAATCTCCAAGGGCACGAGGGGTTTCTACCGGTCCTCAATCCGAGGCACTGGCCGGCAAGCTCCTGCTTCTCCAATAGCCGAGGCTCACAGCACAACACAGGTATCTCATTTTATCTCTTTCATTGTGATTGCTCATCTATGTTGGTTTGGCCCTAACTTCTTTGTGCTTTGCACTGCAGTCGGCTAGGGATGAATCCCCTATTGCCCATAAGACTCCTCCTCGTCAGTCGACTTCATCTATCCAGGTTTCAGAGGAAGAATTGCAGCAGTATTTTGCTTCGGCTGACCCGTTGCAAAAGGTCTCCTCACCCTCCTCTAGTCACCTGGAAAAGGTGGACGAGGCCTTGATGGGAGAGATCCCCACAGATAAGGGTAAGGTGGCCGATTTGAGGGCTTCCCTCTTCAAGCTATCCGACTCTCCTGATGTTCCCTCTACCAGCCGAAAACTGTATCGTCAAATGGCACTACAAGTGAATGACATCTCTGCGGTATATCGGCTGTGCAAGGAGAATTATTATCACGCCACTCAAGACCTGCAACGCCTCCGGGATCTCCAAGCTCAAAGGTCCTCCTTCTTGTCCTCTTATCAGGCAGTCGACAGAGAGCGGCAGGCAGACCTAGCTAGGAAAGGTGAACTCAAAGACCGGTTAGCTCAGCTGAATTCGGAGTTGACTTGGATCCAAAACGCAATCAAAGAGTTAACACCCCAACTTGAGCAACTTGACGCGAGACTGGAAACCCACACGGAGAGGCGTTTCAGTTTATATGTTCAGGCTTCCTCTCTGGACCTTGACATTTTGCGACTTACCACCCAAAAAGATGGCTTGGAACAGGATATGCAGAAGGGCAGAGAAGGCATAGACTCGGCGAACCATCATTGGGATGAACTGCGGCTCCTGCTGAATCAAGCGAAGGAACAATCTTCGACACCGTCAGCCGAAGCGGGTATGATTCAGGCTGAGGAATCGGCTAGTGCTGCTTTGGAAAGCGCCCCTGCCGATGTGGTGGCCACTGAGGCACTGGCTACCAGTGGGCCCACTGCCATTCTTCCTTCTGGGCCGGTGTTGGTGAAAATCGCAAGTGTACGATTCGTCGTCAAGTAATAAAAAGATAAGTAAGATCGTCTCCACAGGGATTGCGATTGATTATTCAACTAAACAAAGTTTGTAACTATTTTGAACGAGAACCGAATAGTGGTATTTGGAAATAAGTAGATTTGTAACAATTGAAAATTAACAATAACAACTATTTAAAAATCAAAGGATTAAAAATGACTAGGGATCGAATCTTCTTGTTTTCACTCTTATGCATTTAATCTACAACCAACGCAAGTTATTCCATACAAGTTGAAGTTCGAATCAACGATATTAGATTAAGTACAATTCCTTGTCTCATAACCCCTTTAACTAAACCAAAAATCCCTAATTCCTTAGGTGACCAATAATAAAGCTAAGCATAAAGATCAATGATTCACAAGAACACATAATCACAAAGTTATATTCCTATACTCATCATGACTATGGCTAGCAATCTCAGTTCAAGTCATTCACCCAATTTCCCAATCATCATGAAAAACCCCAAGTCAATTCAATAGCGGTCAAGTATCAAAAAGCATTAAGCGCAGAGAATTGAAAGCTCAATTGAAATGAAATAAACTTGCTTTAATAAAATAGAATTAACTACACAAGAGTTTCATCAAGATTCATCTACCCTAGTCTAAGAGATTTAACTACTCATAAAGAAAGAAAAACCAAACCAGAAAAATCGAGGAAGAAGAGAGGAGGAGAACGAATCATATCCTCCACCGTGCCTCCAAGCATCCAAGTTCGAACCCTAGACACGTCTCTAAAGTGTCTATTTATAGTCTAGGGTGAAAAGGAGTAAAAAACAGGTCCAAAACATGTAAAAATGTAAAATTCTGCGTCCAGGGTGCTATCGTAGCACGGCCATGGTGTGAGGCACGGCCAGGCCGTGCTTCATTCTGTTTCTCGCACAGTTTAGGTGCTGTCGCAACACGGCCGTGCTTCTTGACACGGCCAGGCCGTGCTTCATGTTGTTTTGTATTTTTCACCTCTTTAACGTCCGAATTAGCTCAAGGTGTCTTCATGAAAGTTGAAGCTATGGATCTTAGCTTTCCAATGGCACCGGTTTCATCTCATTTGGACACCTAAAACTCCAGATATGATGAAAACACTGAACAAGTGTCAGGCTGAGACAGCATTACATTATCAACTTGTAGCACAATTTACCCCAACTTATTTCAAGTGATTTTTCTCCTTTTTCCTAGGACAAATACCTTCCTTTAAGCACAATTGAACCAAAACCAAGTGCGTTATTCAAATCAAGCCAAATGTATAAATAACATGGATAAAAATTACTAAAATGACTAAAATGTGATGCAAAACTAACACTAAACTATATGCTATTTCGAACGCATCAGCCGGAAGACATGGTTGTGGATGTAGCTGAGATTGCAAGGGTAGTAGCTGCAGAAGTGCAGACTGCGCCAGTTGAAGCCTCCAACCAACAAGAAGTAGCCGATCCTATTGAAAAGGCTGATCCTCAAGAGGCAGCCGAGCCCACCGGTACCCCTGACTAGGTTGAAGCAGCCGATCCTGCTATGGTTGCCGATCCCCCAATTGCAGCCACTCTTGACCCAACAGACTAGTTCTTCCCGGTTGTCTTTAAGTATTTTTGTTGCCTAGGTGGCCGGCCTATGGTCACCAGAACAATTTCCTTTTTTGTCTATAAATAGCTCTTTTATTGTTCTAGAATGCTTTGCCAAACCGTGGGGTAGTATTTCTTCAGATATTTGTCATTTATGCTTCTGTTCAGTTCTTTGCCTTGCATATTAACTAGTCGATATGCGTTTCCTGCGAACACTTGACTAACCGTGAATGGACCTTCCCAATTTGGTGACCACTTACCGAATTTAGGGTCCTTGACTCCTATTGGTAAAATAGTTTTCCAAACTAGGTCACCCTCAACAAACTTCTTCAACTTAACATGTTTGTTGTAGGCACTAGTCATTCTGTGTTTGCTTGCCTCAATTCTTTCTAAGGCCATTAACCGATCTTCATCCAACTGATCCAGCTCCATAAGCATGGCTTGCTGATACTCTTCTAGGCTTAAGGAATTATGTCTCGCCACTCTTAGAGAAGTGACATTGATTTCCAAAGGCAAAACCGCATCTTGGCCGTAAGTCAGCCGATATGGAGTTGTGCCAGTGGCCGTTGACTTGGAATTCCTTATGGCCCATAAAGCCTCATCCAGAGTTAAATGCCATTTTCTGGACTTGTTTTCCAAATTCTTTTTGATCAGGTCCACAATAATCTTGTTGGTTGCCTCGGCTTGCCCATTAGCCTGTGCATAATATGGGGATGAATGTATCAATTTAATCCCAAACTGCTGAGCAAAGGCAACCACCTTATCTCCAGTGAACATAGTTCCCTGGTCCATGGTGATGGTCTCTGGAATCCCAAACCTGTATATGATCTGGTTTTGAATGAATCGGATAACGTCATCTTGCTGTACCTTAACCATCGGCTGAGCCTCCACCCACTTAGTAAAGTAGTCGGTTGCCACAATAATGAAATTGTTTCCTTTGGAAGATGGTGGATGGATTTTGCCGATCAAATCCATGGCCCATCCTCTAAATGGCCAAGGTTTCACCACTGGATGCATCAATTCAGCTGGTACCCTTTGAATGGGACCATGCAGCTGGCATTCTTCGCATCCTTTGGCGTATTTAAAGCAATCGGCTGTGATGGTAGGCCAATAATACCCATGGTGATAAATCAACCATTTCATAACAGGCCCAGCCCTATGCGAGCTGCATATGCCTTCGTGAACTTCACCCATAACCCTTAGGGCTTCATTCTTATCTATGCACTTTAGCAATACCCCATTCATGCTTCTCTTATACAATTCATCATCAAGAAGCACATACCTTAGAGCTCGTCTCTTAACTTTGGGGTCAGTGCACTTAGAAGGATCCTGTAAGTACTCGATCAACTCGTTCCTCCATGCATCGATTTGGTCTGCGACCATTACCTCGGCTGGTAATTCGTCGTATTCCAAAGTCAACAAAGAATTCCTATATCCGGAGGCCTCTTAGGCCAGATCGTTGGCCTCCATATTAGCTCCTCTGGGGATGTATGACACCTTTGCATCAATAAATTGGTGAATCAATCTGTCAGCCGTTGCATAACGTGCCAATAGATTTGGGTTGTTGCACCCATATTCTTTGGTTAGCTGTCTGACCACCAACTGGGAGTCGCCCTTTACATGAATGTAATTAGCGCCCATCATGGCTAACAGCTTTAACCCTATGATCATGGCATCATACTCGGCTTGGTTATTAGTTAAACCTGGGTTTAGCCGATACGCAAACCTCCACATTTTCCCATCTGGGTTGGTAATTGTCACTCCGGCTCCAACTCCTTTTTGGGTTTTGGACCCATCAAAAGTTAGGACCCAAGGCAATAGGTTTATGCAAGTAATTGGAGATACCCAAGGGTCCTCCACTTCCACGCAGGATGTTACGCCAAGAAATCGGCTAGGGCACGACCCTTGTGACCCTTAATGGGACGTATTTCAACGCCAAGGCGATAAGCTTAATGGCCCACTTCATCAAGCGACCTTGTAAGACAGGCCTATTAAGCAAGTACCTAACAATGTCAATTTTGCATAAAACTAATATTTCATGTGGCATTAAATAATACTCAAGTTTTGTACAAGCGTAGAACAAAGACAGGCACAACTTCTCCAAGGGAGTATATCTGGTTTCAGCATCATTGAGGCTTCGGCTAAGGTAGTACACCGCTTTTTCAGTTTCATCTTCAGCATCCTGTGCTAACAGTGGTAGATAGACTCTTCAGCAGCTGCAATGTAAAGTTTCAAAGGCTTCCCTGGCATGGGGGGCACCAAAACTGGTGGACTAGCTAAAGCCTTCTTTATTTGTCCAAAGGCCTCTTGCTGTTCAGGACCCCACACCATCTCCTCAGCGTTCTTGAGCTTCAGCAAAGGGGAAAAAGCCTTCATCTTACCAGCCGAATTAGCTATGAACCTTCTCAAGAAGTTGATCTTGCCCAGCAAGCTCTGTAATTCCTTTTTGTTCCTGGGTGGTCTAGCCTCCATCACTGCCTTGGCTTTGTTTTGGTCTATTTCAATGCCCTTTTGATGCACCAAGAAACCAAGGAAGTTGCCAGCCGATACACCAAACATGCACTTTGCAGGATTCATCTTCAAGTTATGGACCCTCATCCTCTGCAAAGCCTGTTCCAAATCGGCCAAGTGGGCTTTGAAGTCTTTGGATTTTACCACCACATCGTCTATGTATACTTCCATAGTCTTGCCGATTAGATCATGGAAGATAGCATTCATTGCTCTCTGGTAGGTGGCCCCAGCATTCTTCAAGCCGAATGGCATCACCAACCATTCATAAATTCCCAGTGCCCCTGGGCACCTGAACACAGTCTTGTGAGTGTCTTCCTCAGCTACAAGTATTTGATTATAGCCCGAGTACCCGTCCATGAAGGTTAAAATACCATGTGTGGCAGCTGCATCGACTAATATGTCTGCCACAGGCATCACATATTCATCCTTTGGAGTGGCTAAATTCAAGTCTCTATAATCGATGCAAACTCGAATCTTGCCATTCTTCTTCTTGACGGGTACTATGTTAGCTACCACTCTACGTACCTGGCTGTTCTGATGAACCCAGCATTGAGCAAACGCTCGATTTCTGCTTTGATTTGTGGTATCAGCTGAGGATGGTACCTTCTAGGTGGCTGCTTATGTGGCTTGAATCCCTCCTTGATCGGTAGCCTATGTTCCACCAATTCTCGTGCTAGCCCAGGCATCTCATGATAGTCCCATGCAAAGCAGTCTTTATATTTTTCCAGCAGGGCTACCACCTCTTTCTTATCCTCTTCCCCCAGCAATCCGCTGATTTGCGTTAGCCGAGGCTCTTCTGGAGTTCCCAAATTGAGGTCCTCCAAGGGGTCTTGAGATTCAAAGGTTGGCAAAGTCCTCCGAATATGTGATTCAAACTCCATCGGCAACTCCGTGATCTCGTCTGCCGATGTGAGGCCATCACCTTGTTGTTTGTCTATCAGCAAGGACTCAGCTACGTGAGATTCAATCCTGAAAGCTTCTAGCCAGTCCCATAAGTCCTGCACCACTTGGGTGTCTTTAAACATAACAAACCTCCGTGGCTAGCCGTGGTTCGGCTAATTGCTCGATCTTGAATCCCTGGGGTGTCAAGTTACAAGATTCCCAGGATCCTTCCTCGTATTCCTCAGTAACAGCTATGGGAGCCACAGAGGGAGAGTAGAACAAGGCTTCTAGATTTTGTACCTCAGCTGGGAATGGATTGTCATCGGCTGGGACTATTTCAATTTTATCCCCTTCCCAAAAAATGAGCTTCTGATGCATGGTGGAAGGTAAGCACTGGCTGGTGTGAATCCAATCTCTCCCTAGCAGGACTGCATAAGATGGTTTGCCATCAATCACGAAGAAAGCTGACTTGATGCTCTTGGGGCCAACAGTGATCTCGGCTATCAGGATTCCCAAGGCAGACGAAGCCTCTCCCATGAAGCTAGCCATTTTCATGTTAGTTGGGATCAGGTCTTCTTCAGACTTGTTCAGACTCCTCAAGGTGGCCACTGGCATCACGTTCAATACTGCCCCATTATCAACGAACACTCGGCTGAAGGCCTTGCCATTGATGTAGGCTCTCACATACAAGGGCTTCAAGTGCTTCATCATGTCTTCAGTTGGCCTACCAAATACAGTACTCAAAGCATCTTTTGCCGTGTCATCGGCTAAAGTTGCCCATTCTGCCTCTTCCACGCATACGTCTCCTTCTAAGTGTTCAATCTGGGGATAACCAGCCCAGAACTCGCTTGGGATCAGGCTAACGACCTCAATGGCGGCCATCAATCCGGCTTCATTCTCATTTGAGAGATAGTCCAGAATTGAATTTTCTCGGTAACCAGACTCTAAGATCGGCTCGTCATTACCATTCAAGCAGTTTGTGTATGTGTGAATATGCCCTTCCTCTTTATCAGGTTCCCCTTTTCCTTCTTCAGGCTGCCCTATGTCCACCTCGGCAACCGTGATTGTCATTGGGGCCTCCTTGGCTTGATCAGTTTCAACTTTGTCAGGCTCCAAACCGCAAGGTCCAAAAGCCCTGTCAATGGCTTCTGCCACTTTAGCTTCTGGGATCTCCTTCTTATCGGCTGTCTTGGCATCGGCTATCATCTGCAGGGTTTGTTTCATTCTTTGCAAGGATCTAGCCCTCTGCAGCCTTCTCTTCTGCGTTCTAGTCAGTGTGACTGGCTTGAACTCTTTCTTCTTCGGAGGTTGATTAACCACCCACTTCCCTTCTTCGACATTTGCAGCTGGCTTGATCATCCTCTGTGGTTTGAGTTCATCATCATTCCTTCTTGTTATGCGAAGAGGACATTCCCCCTTCGACATTGAACTCTGCCACCCTTCTCTTAGACTTTGGGAGAGGGTCCTCAGTGATCCTGGGCATAATCGGCTGGGCTTCAGCTGAGGTTCCCAGTTGATTTTGCCCCCCAGTCTCCTGAGCATGCTGCGTTCTCTTAGTCTTTGAGTGCATGTTGCGGTACTGGCTGATCAACTCGTTAGTCAAACGTCCGGGTCTGGGAGGTTTACCATGGAATCGGCTCGAAGATGGTTGGCCCACAGCGTTTTTCGGTGACACTGGTGGGTTTCCCAATCTGTCAAACACAGATCCCCTGGTGACCTCTTGGTCTCTTTTGGATTCTTCTTTGGGCATCCAAACACTCCTGATGGATTGTTCCCCTCTTATTGGCCTGGGCTGATCAGGCCTTGAGAAAGACACCATGGCCATGGTTACAACTGGGAATGGATTGGTGTCTACTGACATCTCGGCTATGCTCTTATCGGCTAGCTTGAACCTACCCTCCTTGATAGCCTTTTGTATGGCCTTCCTGAAAACTACACAATTAGTTCTAGAATGGTTATAAGAGTTATGCCACTTACAGTATTTCTTGTTCATCAATTCTTCAGGAGGTGGAATCCGATGCCCTTCTAGCAGCCGAATTTGCTTGTCCTTTAGCAAGTAATCGAAAATCTGGTCTGCCTTGGTTATGTCAAAGGAGTACCCTGCCCTATCCTCTGTTGACTAAGTTTCTTTGGCCTTGGCGGCCTTCAATGCTGGGCAGGAATAGCTCCTCCCTTTGACTATCTCGGCTATCATCATATCAGCAGTGAGGTCAACCACTTCGGAGTCAGATTCTTCTGCCTCTATGATAGAGACTAAATGTGGACCCTTTCCTCGGCTAGCCCTTCACTTTTCCTTTTCCTGGATATATTGCTCAACTCGGATAGCCGCTTTACGCGATTAATTCAAATGCATGCGGGCTTGTCCTACTAACTTCTCCTTCAATCGGGTGCATGTTGTTAATCACCATGGAGGTATATTACATTTTGAAATTGCATGAACATTTCCACTGCTTTCTTCTGAACCTTTCAATATAATCGACAGCGACTCATCAACTTGCTGCCTGAGACTAGTTAGATCGGTTACCGTAACTTGAGGTTGAGGCCAGTAAAATCTATCATGGAAGCACCTCTCCATGTCGGCCCAATTTTGTACTGAGTTTGGAGGCAGGGAGGAATACCAGGTGAGCATTTGTCGATGAGTGATAATGGGAAAAGTTGAAGCTTGTGATACTCATTCTCGCTTTCACCACACTTTGGCGTGGCAGCCCTATGTGCTCCATGGTAGACTTGCCATCTTCCCCGAGAATATGGTGAAATCTGGGGTTTTGAATCCCCTAGGGAGAGGAACCATCCGATCCACCCATTCGAGTGCGGTTTCTGTAAACAGGGCGGTCCAACGGCTTTAATTGTATCCGAAGTACTTCTTGATGGTACTTGCAATCATTTACGGATCTATCAAATGGGAGACTCCTGGAGATTATCTTGTGGATTCAGCTGGGGCGCACTCTGACCCACTGGTCTCCAGGGTGAAGCCTGTTGGAACGAATTATGAAGGTTGAAGGTATTTGGTGGAACATTGCCTAGAGGTGGATTAGTATTCCATTGCTGCTCTGGACCATATTCCCAAAAACCTCCGACCTGAGTTCCTGGAACAGCCGATCCATTCTGGGGTAAAGGTGGAACAGTGTTCCATGCCTGCTCCCCCATAGTTGCCCGGTAGTTAAGTAGTATATTTGAACTTACTGGAGGGTATGGCGTGGGGACTGGTTGCGGTTGGCAGAATGGTGGATTGTTGAGGTTCCAATCACCAGATAGCTTCCCTGAACCATAACCAGGGGCCATCGGCTGCCAATTCGGTTGTCCATATGTGTTTGCCTGCACAGTAGGGCCATGCGTTGGAGCATACGACATTCCTGGCGGCAGACCAATGTGTCCAACCGTGTTAACTGGCCTCCGGGCCATGTTGATCTGCCCATACTGCAGATTCGCGATCGGTGGCATCACTTGCCCCCAAAGACGGGGTGGTACCCATGTATTCTGGCGATCACCGCCGCGTGCGGGTTGGTGGCCTACCGGTAGTGGTATTGGTTGTGCCTGAAAAGGCCCGGTTGAACCACATTCGGTGAAATTTGCCGGTTTGACGCCTTGTGCATCTTTGGGTTTGCCGATTCCGCCTAACGCTAACTGGCCGAGTGTTCACCTTCTTTGTCCTCGGCTGGTCTCCATGTCTCTCGCCTGCTGAACCTCGTTATGCACCATGGGCCTGACAATATCTGCCAACTGCCTTGACACTTGGTATATAATGTCATGAATCCCCATATCAATCTGCTGCCTGATGAAAGAAGTGGTCATGACCACTGGGGCTTCGGTATTCTCTGGGTTATTCATTTCTGCAGAGGCTGGTGCGGAGACTGGAATGTCTTCAACCACTATGGGCATACCCAAGGTGTATGTCGACTCGTTGTTCTTGCGTGGTGGGGTTCTTTTGGGATTTGAACTCGACTCCATGTTGTTGTTGAGTTTCTTTCCGAACCTCAAGTTCATACGCCAAGCGTGATCCTGCCCTGGAGAATCAAACATGTCCTTCAATTCACCTATGGTCCCACTGGGCGTGCCAAACTTGTTTGCGTGGAAAGATCAGCGGGGATTCGCTAACGTCAATGAACAAATTGATTCCTGTTTAAGCGATTACACCGAGAACGGAACTCTGATTCTCGATTATGGGTTCCCCAACTGCTCCAGAAAGCGTTGAGTGTGGTGAATCTACGCTATGCTAAGGCTAAGACTAAGATACATGGAATCGGCTAAGATAAATGCTGTAAAAAGCTGATAAATTGCAAGAGAAATAGTTGTTTGATTGATCGGGGCCTTTACATTTCTCAGAGAAGGTATATATATACAAAAGAAAACACAAAAATGTAACCGCCCCCTATTGGCCATTATGCGTTCCACACGTTCATGGCTGACAACAAGCGGTCGTGGGTGTCCCTCAACTGCTTCCTTATGCGTATCGTGGGTTAACCGCTCTCCCATCGGCTGGGCAAACGATTTATCACGTGTTAAATGCGTTGAAGGCCTTCAAGAGCTAGCTTTAATCATTTTGGCGCCAAAGTCCATGATTTTCACATATTTAACCCTTGGTCGAGCTTCAAAGCTCCATGTTAATCAACAATAGCTCAGCCGATGAGGCCATAATAATCGGATATTTTCTTTATCCACCCCGGCTAAACTCTTTAGTAATCGGCTGGCCTCACGATGCTCCCTGAACTTCCAACATTTTCCTTTCTAGCCTCGGTTCAATGGGACCAGTTTTCGGCTACAAATCTGATCGGCTTATCTCACGCATCGGCTATTCCTTTCATCGGCTATGGCTGGTATTTTCTGGTGATAACAACCTTATTAATTAAGAACATGGAAAGGCTTGAATAATTGTCGTGGGAGTATTGTGATTAATTTTTTGTTTTGAACATAGTATTGTGATTAATTAATATAATGGGAATGTATAAAATATTTAGTAACAAAGAAAAGCATTAATTAGGGGTAATATAGTCTAATTTTTTTCTATTAATTATTTCTTAGTCTATATGCCACTACCTTTTGACACCCTTAAACACCCAAAGATATAGGACGAAGGGAGTACATGGTTTTAATTTACTAAAATCTCGAGGAAAGTATGATTATACTCACACATTAACAATCCATTGTGAGAAGTAAGTAACATGCTCACCATAATTGATTAGTTGATTGAATTTCACACCAATGTCACTAAATCAAATGGGTCTCATTTCCTAAATGATGAGACTCATATGAATTTCAACGAAACACGAAATGAGTGTTGGAAAGTATTTAGACCTCAAATCTGCAATATCGTTTTTTCGATGTATTGTCTGCTATGGCCCACATGTGGGCATGTGTGGACAATACATCTGAAAACGATGTTGTGGACTTGAAAAACGATATTGTGGACTTGTAGTTGGAACATTGACACTAGAAGGAGGGCCTAAGCCACGCATGAGGGCCTACAGACCCTTTAGACCCTTAGCCATGATTGGGGGGCTATTGTTCCGGTACACCAAAAGTCTCACATTGCTTGGGAATTGAGTCTAAGGGTAATTTATAAACACCCACTTAACTCAACCCACCAATGTGCCTTTAAAGGACAAAACTGTGAAAGCCTACATGTGGGACAAAGCAGACAATATATCAGAAAACGATGTTATGGACTTGAGGTCGAAACAAAAAGAAAGTGTGTACTCGTATTTCTCATCCATAGTTATGGTTTGAAAAATACCATAATAAAAAATTTATAACAATAATTCATGCATATCAAAATTTAATAATAATTTAAAGCCTCAAAATTGGGCATCTACTAATAAAACTCGATAATAAAATAACCATGTGTGTGGCCATAATAGTTTACTTATTCTCGAACTACTAACCAAAGAAAACAATAAAGCATCCACTAATGAAGGCGAATCTTCAAATCTCGGTGTTCTCTGCCTCTTCTTCCCCAGTCTCTGAAAACAACACTGCTAATGAGATTGATGATCTCAGTGAATAGAAACACAATTCTAAAAAATAGTTCACAATAATGTTGTTTTCAGCTAGTGCAGTAACTAGAAAAATCAACCATCGTACTCGCCTTCTTCCAAAAATTATATTTATAAAAATACTCAGAGTAATATTTAAACTAAATTATATATTGCAATTGTAATACACCATTAACACAAAAATCGTCAATCCATTTCAATAATCATCTCAACCAATCTATACAATAATAATTCAATCAATGAAATGACGTCCCATTGGCTACCTCATCCCATTAGGAGGTGTCTGGTACCCCTTTCTCGAACGTGTTATTACTCAATTTTTTATACTCCTTCCTAGAAGGTGTATTACTCGTTCTTTCGATACCTTTCCTCAAAGATGTATTACTCGTTCTTTCGATACTCCTTTCTTGAAGGTGTACTACTCCTTCTTTCGACACTCCCTTTCTTGGATTTGTATTTCTCATCATTTTGATATCTCTTTCTCGAAGGTGTATTACTCAATACAACTCATAAATCATCAACTATAATCAAATATCATGTATTCATCCTCATACATTCTAAACAACAATAGATTAGTCATACCAAGAACTCATCACATAACATCATTAAATACGTCTCAATCAACCATAGATTCACCGCAATCATTCATGTTATCACACGTTCATTGCATTCATCATTCAAATTCATAATTAATTTCATATTCAAGAAATCTTACGAATTTGAGAAATTAGATTTTTGCGAATCATGCTTTGTTCTATTGAAAAACCATCCAAAAACCCCTTAATTTGATCCCAGAACCAAATTCCCAAATCAAAAGTACAATGGAAGGGCAAGAAAAGGTATTTTTACCCGTATCTCATAGACCTCTTAAAGCACCAAGCATTCATACAACGTATCTTAGTGTCTGTCAAACATTTTCTCCTCCGATCACTTCATATATCCTTTTTCGTCCAATGCTCTCCCGTCAAGGTTTAGAGTTATCTCTCACCATCCGTTAGAGTGTCATAGAGTTGTTAGGGTTTAATTTTCGCACCCTTAAGCTTTTATTGTTAACCAAAAAGTTTTCCCCAACACTTTTATGTAAAAATGTACATTTTTAAGTTTCAGTGTAGGAAAATCTACTATCAGCTCGTGATAATTAATTATCACACAGAAAAGTGAGTTTCTGGCGTTTCTAGGCAGGATTTGATAGTCAATTATCATGCAAGATAATCAATTATCAGCTTGTGATAATCAATTCTCATGTGCCAGAAATGTTTAAAACTATGTTTTAATGCATTTTAAGTGTTGAAACAATTCATCTCTCAAAATTTGACATATTTTAACTTATCTTAGGCTAATTTGGAAACATTTAATCACTTCTAGGCCTCTAGATCAATCATCTTAGTTTCTTAGGGTCTAATTATTCCTAGTTTTGGAATTTCGGATGTTACATTTCCTCTTCTTTAAAGAAATTTCATCCCCAAAATTTTTTACTAGACTTTTTTTTATCCATATGTCCTAGCGGCAACACACACACGCACACAGGGGATGGGGAAAGGGGCATAGTGGGTTCAAACCCACACTCCAACACACACACTGTAACACCTCATCAAATTTAATTATTTAGCTTTATTAACTTAGGCATTTGTATGTTCTAAATCAATAGTTGAATAATTATATTGAGGTGTAGTTATTAAGAGAAGGGGGTATAGTTAGAAGTGGCAAGTGGAAGTTTGAAGAAAAAGGAAGGGTAAATTAGTATTTCACCTAGACTAAGAAGGGACATTATGGTCCAATTGTGTGAAAACCCCTATTCTTCTCCCCTTTCTTTTCCACTATGTGATCAACTCCCCCCTTATTTCTCCTCCCTACGATTTGTTTCAACAAAAAAGAAGGAAAAAGAAAGAAAGAAGAGAAGGAAGAACATGACCACACTAGTTTGACTCCCTCATTTTTCCCTTCCTCCCCTCTTCCCTCGACAACTCTTACTCTCTCTCCCTTTTATTTCATTTTCACAGCTGCTCAAAAGAGGGAAAGAAGAAAGGAACATTTAGGGTTCATGAAATTAGGGAATAATAGAGAGAAAAATTATGAGATTCCTTCTAGTTTGGCTAAGAGAAGAAGATTAAGAGTTAAGATTTGATATTTGGGTGAAGATTGAAGTTTGCCCTAAGTAGGAACAAGAAGGACCACGAATTTGAGAAGAAGAGGAGAAGAGAATCCAAGTTGTTCCACTTTTCTAGCTCAAGTTCTTGGTGGTTTAAAGTTAGTTCTTCTCTCTTAGGTGGTGGACAACTATAAGACCCTAATTAGGGTTTTCTTTCCCTTCATTTTGTATGTTTGCATGATGATGAGTTGGGAATTAATGGTGGTCATATGATGGGAAAGGGGTTTTATATGAAATGTTCATGATATTGATGAGTTTTATGATATTTGAGATATTTGGTTGCTCATGATTTTCATGCTAAAAGAATTGATTCTTGGATGTGATCATGTTATGATTAAAAATGGTTTCGATTGAATATAAGTTGTGTTCTTTGATTGATATTAGCTAAGGGTTGGATGATGTCCCCAACCCCCCACTAACGTCAGTGTGATGTTTGCCTCATTGCGAGCTTCACAAATATCCAATTGGGATGGGTTTATTTCATGAGAAACTAGACTCATTTTTTTTCAATTTGAGCACAAACTTTGTTAGATTTAACTAAGTATAGATATTTTAAAGTTTGTTACAAAATAACCTAAGGAGTTATATTCTGTTTTTGGACCTTAGTGGAAATTTTGGTAAAACTATACTAATTGGTTGGTTATGTTCTAAAATAAAAATTTGATTTAGAAACTAGACATCCTAAGTTTTCCAACGAGTGGTCATTTGCCTAAATCCGACTTCGTTTGATATTTTAATAAAATCACCCAAGTTGATGTAAAACTGTAGAAATCGCTCTTTGCTTCTGGTTATTTCCTTTAGCTGAGCGAATTTGACAGCAAATTCTGCAGAAAATCCTGCAGAATAAATTAGCTTAGCGAATTTTTCTGAGCTAAGTGAATTTCAGGCAGATTTGTGACTTTCTTCACTTTTAAATGCTTTTAAGGCTAGGAATACTTGTCTTTAGTGTTCTAAACCCTATGGGGCAAAAAGGGGTATCGTAGGAATCCCTTAGAAAACATCATTTAAATATGTTTTTGATTGGTGTATTGAAGTCATGAGATTAAGTTTATAATTGGTAATAAATACCTATAAGTAAACACGCTCAGCCCAAAGGAAGCTGGGGTGTTACGAAATACGGTACTAAAATTATGAATTTGTAATAGTATCAGCAAGATAGTTATCAGTAAATATGCCTAGCCCAAAGGAAGCTGAGGTATTAGTATTCATGCTCAACCCAAAGGAAGCTGAGGTGTAAGAATTCATGCTCAGCCCAAATAAAGTTGAGGTGTTACCAAGAGATACGAGTTAAATGATTATGTCCTACCCAAAGGAAGCTGGAAGGTATTACAAAAGAGTCGTGATGTGCAGAGCGGGTGCTACCGCGCTAGAACGACACACCCTAGCTGTCATCAGTGGAACCTAGTTAAAGGAATTGTCATGTTTATTAATAATATTTGTTAATGAATGTTATTATGGAATGTGGTTAGTATCGGTGAGGAGTCCGTGAAGGACTCACTGAGATTTTTATAATCTCACCATTCCATCTTTTGTTTTTAGATAAGCAGGTACTGGTGTCTTACCAACTCCTCAAACTTGTTCACATATTCCGAAACAGTAGATTTTCCTTGCTGAAGTTGGACTAATTCTTTATCCATCATATCCTTCACGGTCTGTGGAAAGTACTTCTCCAAGAAGATCCTCTGAAAGTTCGCCCAAGTTACTGGTGTCCCTTGAGCCACCATATAAGCCCGAGCCCCTTTCCACCAGTTTTCAGCATCCTCTATGAGCACATGAGTAGCTAACTCGACCTTTTGCTCCTCGGTACAATGGACAACCTAAAAACTCTTCTCCACGGCTTCCAGCCAGTGTTGGGACGCCATGGCTTCTGTTTTTCCATTGAAGGTTGGTGGCTTCATCTTGAGGAACTTAAGAAATTTTCCGGTCTAAATCCTCCTCTTGCGGGGGAGGTTGGGCTTGGTGCTGCTGTTGTTGGGCTAACTGAGCCGCAAGATTGTTGGTTGCAATACTCTGATTCTGAATAGCCTGCAATATCCCTTGTAGCCAAGCATTATCTTGTCCTGGCGGATCCGGAGGTATTTCAGCGTTCCTCCTAGGTCTCCCGCGCCTTCCAGAACCTGAAGCCATAATTCTGCATAGAATGCACCAAGCATTGAGTTGATCAAGCTCAATATCTCATAACATACTAAGTAGAAAGACAACAGCAGACTCAAGAAATTCACGAAACTATTCCTAGCAATTCCCTACAGTCCGATTAGAATCGAACTGCTCTGATACCATAATATAACACCTTACTTTCATTAACTTGAAAATAGGATAATTATCATTAGGTACAGTCCTCCCAATGCAATTTTAAACTTAAAGTTCAACATTAAGTCCAAATGCCACAAAATACTAAAACTGAAATACATAAGTTTCATAACGGTACAACACCAATACATAATCCTAGGAATTACATCTTTAAGGTGTCTCTATAAACTACTACAAAATAACAAGCTCTCCAGAGCTAGCAGCTGTCAGTCTTCCTTTGAAACCTGTGCATCTGTAAAAATAATTAAACAAAGGAGTGGGGTGAGATAATAATCTCAGTGAATCCTCCCTTCGACTCCTCACCATCCACTCACATAATAATCTATCAGTTAAAACTTAATGACACACCATTATGCAATGCATATCATTACTATGAATTTCTAATTCATCTTTGGTTCACATTCATGGGTAGTGTTATATGCTTACGTCCATATAACCCCATAAATACGCTTTCGATATGGTGGTTAGACGTCTTAACCGTCCGAGGGCGTCCCACACGGCTAACCATATCGATCACCCCTTTTCATGAGGCATCTTAGTGTCTTTTAGGGAATTTAATTCACCACTATATCCTTAAATGCATGCTTTATTCAAAAGTAGCAATACAATTAGGTGCTACTCTATCTTCACATGCAACTAAACATATTCATGTCAAAGATACATTTCATATTCAATTAGAAACATATATCATGCTCAGTCAAGGAAAATACATCAAGACAAAACACATTTCCATTAGGGCTCCATGGAGCTCCCAATGGTCAAACATCAATCTCACAGATTATGGGGGGGTTTTGGGTACAACATTAACCCCCCTTAATCAGTCCCTATTGCACATGCATAGCTATTTAACGCTTAAACTGTAGAAGCAAGGAGGATTTGGAAAATTCTAACCTTGAACCCTTTAGGGTTCAAGGGTTTTCTTTAAGGAAACCCTAATGTGGGACTTATGGGTGCCCATCACCTAAGGGAAGGAAGAACTCACCAACCAAACCAAGATTCAGCTCAAAGGTTGATGTTCAGCCCCTTCTTCCTCCTCCTTCACGTTCTGCTTCTTCTCCTTCAAGCTTGCCTTCTAGGGATTTCTTCCAACTTTCCAAACCAAGAATAAACACTTCCCCAACTTGGATTCAAGCTAAGATTGAGGATGAATCTAGCATGAATCCATGTTTTCCCCTTTGAAATATGAACCCTAGTGTTTAATCCCCTCTCCTCCTTCTCTCTATCGCATCCTCTCTCTAACCTCTCTCAAAATCGAAGTTCGCTTCTTTCTCACGAAGTTTTTTCGATATATCTGTGAATCGATTCACATAGGTGAATCGATTCACTCAAAGGCAAAAATGACAGAATCGCAGTTTTAAGTGGATGAATCGATTCCTGCAGCTCCCAGATTCGATTCACAGAGAACTGATTTTCGTGAATCGATTCAAGCTTCGATTCACAGAGAATCAACCTTTGTGAATCGATTCACTCTCCGATTCACTGAAAGCCTGACCGATTCCCAGCAAACTCACAGCCCTGAATCGATTCACAGGGCCTGGGAATCGATTCACACTGGGCAGAAATCACTAAACACAATATTCACACATTCAATCTTGACAAACAATTGAGAAAATCATTTAAAATTTATCATTAAGCCATACTAAGCTTATGTATGCATATCAACTAAGCTTGAGGAAATTTGGGGTGTTACAGACGAGATCTAGAAATTTGTTGTATGACATCTTCAAGTAGCCATCTTCTCAAATCATTTTCACCAATGGGATCACCTTGTTCCTCAAAGTTTTGGTGCTTTTATCAATGATCTGAATAGGTTTTGGCTTAAAGATTAAATTATCTTTCAATTGAACTGACTCAAATGTTATCATATATGAATTATTTGGTACATACTTTCGAAGTTAAGAAGCATGGAAGACATCATACAGATTATACAATTGTGGTGGAAGAGCCAACAGGTAAACAGTCGTCCTAACTCTTCTCAAAGTTTAGAAACGACACATGAAACGAAGATTTAAATTCCCAACTTTCATCAACCTTTTCCACCCCAATTTTAGGAGTGACTCTCAAGAATACATCTTCCTCTTCCTGAAATTCTAAAGGCTTCCTCCTCTTATTGGCATAACTCTTTTGTTTACTCTACATCGTGCTCATCCTCTTTCTGATCACTCGAATCTTGTCGATTGTTTCTTGCACCAAATCGGGTCTCAGTAAGGACTTCTCACCTACCTCACACCAACATAAAAGGGACATACACTTCCTTCCATAAAGATCCTCGTTGAGTGTCATGCTTATGCCAACATGATAAATGTTGTTATACGCAAACCCTGTAAGAGGCAGATACTTATCCCAACTCCCACCTTCATCTAAGACACAAGCTTTAAGCTTGTTCTCAAGGGTCTGAATGGTCCTCTCTGATTAACCATTTGTTTGGGTATGATAGATTGTGCTAAAACTCAGTCAAGTGCCAAAAGCTTGTTGAAAAGCTTTCCAAAATCTATAGGTAAATTTGTGGTCCCTGTCTGACACTATAAAGGTGGGTATGTCATGCATCCTAACTATCTCTTTGATGTAAAGGTCTGGTAACTTATCCAAACCATAAGTTGCCTTAATTGGTAGAAAATGAGCATATTTAGTTAATCGGTCAATTATTATCCATATGGTGTCTAAACCCATGCGATTCCTAGGCAAACCCATAACAAAGTCCATATATATCTTCTCTCATTTCCACTCAAGAATTTCTAAGGGTTGCAACAAACCTGAATGCCTCTTGTGTTCTATCCTAACTTTTTGGCACACTAAACACTTAGACACAAAACTGGGTACATTCCTTTCATTCCTGACCACCAATACATCCTCTTCAAATCTTGGTACATCTTGGTTATTCTTGGGTGTATGGTGAACTTACCCTTATGATCTTCTTTAAAAACCTTCTCCCTAAGGCTTCCTTCCTTAGGAACAATGATCTTATTCCTAAACAACACTTGATCGTCAATAGATAGTGTATAGCTCTCTTGGTCCACAAGAGATTGTAATTGTTGGTCTAAAAGTTTATCCTCGTAATTAGTTCTCTAAGGTCACTACCAATTTCCAATATGCTCAGATTCAAACTTAATGCACTAAAATGTTTGTGTTTAGGTAGACTCATCAGTTAGGTGGTGCTTGGTGATGACGTAAGGTGAATCTCCGGTGGTGGTGAGTGGAGAGGATGGGGTATCTGCAAAGACACTCTGACATTGAAGTTACAGAAGATTTTGGAAGGATAATAGTATATTATGGGTGTTAGTGACATGCCTATTCCTCATGGGGTGTATGGTATTTATCAGTGTTTTGAAAACCGGATCGATCATTGAACCGGTGAAGACACTGGTTGAAGGTTCAATGATTCAACCGTGATTGAATCAGGTGTAATTAAATAATATTTTTTTAATATTATAAATGATATTAAGTAATAAATTTAAGATATAATCAAATTTTAAATAAATATTTTAAATAATCATAACACGAAGTTTCATAAGATATTAGATCCAGTTTGAACTATATATTTATAATATTATTTGTTTTTAGCAAATAAATATAATATTATATTATTACAAAAATAATTAAAATAATATTTGTATTTAAAATGTTTATACGTGTTGCTCGTGAGTCTAAAATTTATATATTCATTATTTGTTATCTTATACGTAGTGAGTAGTCTCCTGTGTCCATGTGTGAACTTTTCATGTCCACAATTTTTAATAAAATAATATATAAATGGAGTATATTATATTTCTTGTAATTAAAGAATTGATTGCAAACAACCACTTTTGGTAAGTGTCCATAAGTTTTTAATAGTCACCTTTTTATTTTTTTTGGTACACACCTTTTTATTTATTTTTGATAAAGTAATATAAAAAAAATTTACGTAAAAAGAATATAGCTTGGCTGACAACATTTAAAAGTAGTAAAAATACTATATATAATATAATTTGCATAGTTATTTCGAACAGTTGTATAAGTTTGGTGGTTAAAATTTATGTCACAGTCTCGAGACTTGCTGACCCCTCTTTCCAGATCTTTTTATGTAAGTAAGCTTAAAACCAACAAAAATTGAAAATCGAAACCGAGCCGATTCTTACCATTTCCATGCTTCTAGCCGGTTGGGCATTTTAGTCACAACATGGACACCCAGTTCAACCGGTCGGCTAGTGACATCATAGTCAAGTGGGGATATTGACAATAGATGGTCCTAGAAACCTTGGTGTCCATGTTGTGACTAAAATGCCCTTGCCTCCATACTCTGCTATGGTCCAATTCGACCAAAGTCAACAAGCGGATTAAGTCGTATGTCCAATCCGAAAAACAATAATACACGTATGTATAAATTTATTTGCTTTAGCAATATACTTCCTAAACTAATAATGACATAGGAAAAAATCAACAAATTTGACTTATGATAATTGCTCATACTACTACAGTTTTACATGGAATTAAAATATAGGCAACACTTTCTTCACCAAGCATAAACCTACTTTACCCTTTAGCTGGCTTTAATACTATTGTTACGAGACATTTGTCTAATTTTTTAAAAACAATATTCATAGTATTACTTTTTTGGGTCTTCTAAAATTCTTTTAACTGATGCAATTTAGGCAACACTTTCTTCGCCAAGCATAAGATATTTTTTTTAAAAAAACATATTTATAATACCCTTTTTGAATATTTTAATTTTTGAGAAAAATTGTACAGTTATTATAAAAAATACAAAAAGGGGCCTAAATTAAGTGATAGAATACCTGGCGCATGAGGCTATGATATCCTAGAATTCTCTTTTCTTCATAGAATGATATGCTGGACTTCTATATTTTTATTGTGTCACGGAATTGGATTATCAGGGAGGATTTCGAGTTAATCCTTAGTTCAGGCAAAGTCTCCAATGTAGGAATGAAGGTTGGTGCCGAGAATTCGTTAGAGAGAGAGAGAGAGCAAAGGAAAAGTAAATTCGTTAGAGAGAGAGAGAGAGAGCAAAGGAAAAGTAATAAGGTAAGAGAAAAATGATGTGTAATGATTGGATATTCATTCTCATTGGCCACACGGCATATATGCACCCGAATTGGTTACAATCTCTAACAGAGCAAAAGGAATATCCTAACCAACTTCCACTACTCTGCCACATCAGCTCTATGAAGAGAATATTGGTAATTCTATGTGTCACGTGACCACATTTCCTATTGTATCAGCAATAAAACAGTACCAACTATTAGAAGCTAACAAGAAGTAAACTGAAAAGGGAATTTTGAGTAAAATTATTTACAGTACAGTAAATACTGTGACAATACTCATCCCTTGGAGAACATCCTTATCCTCAAGGGTGAAAATCGGAAAACTTCTTGAGAAGGTCATATTAGAACTCCCAAGTAGCTTGTTCAATAGGCAAGTCCTTCCATTTTACCAACACTTTAGTAGTAGCAATCCTACCCCTTCTGACCATCTTCCTTTCCAAGAATAGATAGATTCGGGTTCCTTCCTTGGAGGGCCTGATCCAGGTGATGGAGGGAGAGAGTGAGACACGCCCGTGGCTGGATCCCTGCAATAATTCAATTGTGACACATGAAAGACATTGTGAATGTCAACTGAGGAAGGAAGCTCCAACTGATAAGCAGTGTTGCCCAATCTATCCAGCACTTTAAAGGGCCCACAAAACTTTGGCAGGAGCTTGTGGAAGGGTTGATTACGCATGGAAAATTGACAATACGGCTACAGCTTAAGGTAAACAAAATCACCCACTTCAAAGGTGCGATCACTCCTATGCTTGTCCGCCTGCTGCAACAACCTGTTTTGAGCACAGAGTAAGTGAAATTGGAGAAGTTTAATGACAGCTTCTCTAGCAGAGAGGGTGCGGCCTACTGCTTCATTAGTGGATTCTCCAGGCAAATATGGGAGATGGATAGGAGGAGTCTGCCCATACAAGACCTCATATGGAATAGTATTAATGGAAGAATGATAGTTAGTATTATATCACCATTCCGCCAAAGAGAGGAATTGAGACTATGAAGAAGGCTTCTCACAGCACATACATTGGAGATAAGTTTCAAGGCACTTATTGATAACTTCCATTTGGCCATTGGATTGTGGGTGGTATGCAGTAGATTTGTTCAAGGCAGCCCCTTGAAGTTGAAACAACTTGCTGCAAACTTTGCTAAGGAAAATAGGATCACGATCACTAGTAATTGTACTCGGCAAGCCATGGGGTTTAAAGATGTTGTCCAACAAGAGATGAGCGACATCTAGGGCCGTATAAAGTGGAGACAAAGGTAAAGAGTGAGCATACTTGGAATCTAGGGCCGTATTATGGCAGTCATAAACTGCACATTGAACCTCCATTGATGACAACATTATAAAGATTATGATCGCCCAACACTACTAAAAACGGAATCTTTGCACAAGAGACATGCACATCTAATGAAAATATGATTCTATTTACATATTAAAAAATATATAATAGCAACAAATGATAAGTTAAAAAGAAAAACAATACTTCAAATATTTGACAATTTTTTTTTGACAAAATATTTGACAATGATTTTGAACCATCAAGCAGGCAAAAATGCGAAGAGTCAAAAGACCTCGCTTTCCATAGCTGTGTTAACCCACATCCTTACAATTTAAAAAATAATAATAACAAAATAAAATAAACCAACTACAAATTGTAATTAATTACTGTACATTGTAACCTAACTGCTCTCTTAATTCTATCACCAAAAAATTGGAAGAAACCGTTCAAAAAAATTCTCCTAAGATAGAAATAGAAATAAGATACAAACAAGAAACTGGTATCTGATTCCAAGTTCTACAACACAGCAACTTCAAAATCTTCCTCACATGCAGATTGTTGACCATAACTAAGTCTCCTTTTGTTTCATTCAGAATGATAACACAACACTCCTGAAAACAAAAAAGGAACCCTCTCAATTCTCAATAAAAAACAGCCAATCAAAAGAGGTTTACTTCTTTTCCTTATTTATCAAATTTTATTTTGAATAAGAATCCAACCAAAACTTAAAAAAATAAAAATAAAAATTGCATGTTAATGATATCCAAATCTAGAGCAAAAATGCATATTATGTCTAGAGAAAATTATGGATCTCATCAAAGATGGCAATACCTACATATTTGCTTCACTGCTTTCATTTGAAACTGTTAAGGGAACCTTGCGAATTGTAGATCTTTTAGCCCTGTGCAACCAACATATAAAAGAAATATACTTGATTAGTCGTTTTTGCTGAGCATCAATATTTTGCATCATTTATAAAATTTATGTTTCATTATATTTCCCAATCTAAATCTCCTAATTTCAACAAAGGCATTTTATAGGCTTTAAATATGCTTGGCATGTAATTGGTGATCATTCTCTCAATAACAGTTTCAACATTTACACTGAAGCCAGCTTTGGTAACTAGTTATGACTTTAATAAAAGGGCTCACCTTGAGGAAATGTACTTTTCAATCTCATCTTTCTGCTCAGGACCATAAACAAACCATCTTTCATCAGCTGCAGCAGCATTTGCATCCTGTATCTTGAGATCTGTACGTTGCTATCCTTTAGAAAACTTGCTCGAGCTCAAACCTTAATGGTATCATTCACGAAAATTAAGCTAATTCGTTTTGAGAATTACCTTGCAACAAAACAGCATATTCACCATTGTAACTTTTCAATTTCCAAAATGTCTGACCACTGCTATCCAAGAACTCAGGCTCAGTTCTCATAGCATCAGAACTTAGTTTGCCTACAATATTTATGAAAAAAAATGCCAACCATTACAATAGCAGAAACATTAAATTCTTAAAAGACAGAGAGTAACCATAGATTCGCATATTTTCTATATTTCCCTAATTAAGTGCATTTCTTTTGTTTACCAAATCAAGTCCAGTCAGGATGTTGAAAAAGCAAGTGCCCATGCAACAATCACATTTCTTATAAGAAATTGATGAATTTAAATCAAATGAATTTAAACAACTTACAAGATGTTGAGTAGGTAAATGCTATCTAGTGAGAATATAAACAAAATATAGAATAGGCTAAAATACCTTTTTGGTCCCTTATCTTATATTTTAGGTCTAATTTAGTCCCTTAACTTTTAAAAGATTCAGTTTGGTCCCTTAATTTATCTCTATTAATACAAGTTAGTCCTTTCAGTCATTGCCATTATAACAAGTGACGAAAATTTCATACATGGACCTGACATGGTAATTGACTCAGTTAAGTATTCCTACGTGGACCTGATGTGGAAATTTGATGACTAAACAATGAAAGGGAAAACATGACTTGCATAAGAAGTAGAAAGGTATATGAGATAGCATTGAAGATCAGCATATCATGCAAATATAATTACTAGAGTCTATGATAAAGTAAGAAATACCGACTGACTTTTGTGATATGAGCAGATATTAACATTACTAGCTTAGCCCAAGTGTGATCATAAAAAAACCAACATTCAAGTTCTTTTTCATAATAAAAGATAGCACATATGAAAAACTTATAAACATTGTAACATACGTTTAGGAATTGTGCCCTTTGCCTTAAGCATCTCAGTATGAGCTCGAGCTGCTTCACTTTTTATCTTTGAAAGAAGAGCATCATGCTCTGAAATTGAAAGGCTGGCCCCATTTGACATAACAGCTTTAGCCATCTCATCCTGCAACTTCTGCTTAAGACTTCTTTCCTGTAGGTAACATGTACACACACAAAAATGAACACAATGTGACAGTAGCACCAATCCAAAAATAAAGAACATACCACCATGTTTCCTGTTACCTTTTCCTTAGCTGCAGCAACCTTAGATTTTGCTTCTTTCTTTTCTTCAGCAAATCTTACATTTTCATCATCAATATAACTCCTTAGCTCCCTGCACATATTAAGCAAGTTCCCAACCAGTTTAAACAAGATGAAGACATGGGAAGGGAAAAAAGGGATAAAGATAAGAAAACAATAAAATTACAGCGAAGTTCCCAGAAAAATTTATAATTCAACTTGAAATACTTACTGTGTGCCTAAAGCTTCATCACAGATAAAATTCAGTAGGCCAAGTTTTTTAGATAAATCCAATTCATAATATCCACTAATGCCATCCTTGAGCCAATCCAAGGGAAATTCTTTTAATACAAGGTCAGATTCAGAAATTAAATCCTCCAGAGCTTTCAACCATGAATTTTTTCCATTTGTAATAGTTAAGGATGTAGACCTACACCAAAGTGATCCAGAAATAACAAAAGTTAATCCAAGTATACAATACAAAATAAATATCTTCACTCTTCAAAAAATTAATAAAGAAAGACTAAAGGGGATAAACTCACTCAATTCCAGAATCAGTTAGTATCAGAGTCAACAATCTAATTTGGAACTGAACCACTAAGGTTTTTTGTCCATGGCGCAAATTTTGCTTGCGTATCAATTCTCGTAAAATTGCTTCAGCTTCCCCTTTTTTGACATCGAGAGCCTGATTATACATGGAAACAAATGTGAGAAAACTTGATAAAGCAATTATGAACTGATGCAACCCCATTAAGTGTAAAACTATTATTTCAGCAATAATAACACCATTATATCTAGAGAATTCAATACAATTTAATGTAATACAAGTAAAGAATATCCAACCACCAATTAAACATCAATTAAATGATCAATTACAAAATAAATCTAGTATGATTTCTAAATTGCATTTGCATGATATTAATAAAAACAGTCAGTATTCCCAATTTCATATTCTGGTTCTTTTGATCTGAGAGTCTCAGTGTATTGAAGTAACATTGGACGCCGACTAATCTAAGTCGTGCCAAATACATTCATTTAAAGAGACAAAACTCTCCCATTCCCTATGTTTCCATTCACAATACTCATATCAAAACCTTACTCATAGAGAACCAAACTCCTTGCTATTTGAACTGACAAACGTTGGTTTGCAACTGTTTATAGCATTGAAAGAATTTAAAAAATCTATATACTCAGCTGGTAAACTATTACATACTGCAATAAATTGCAATTAATCAAACAGATTTAAGAGAAAATTCAACATCAGAAAAACATACTTCCATATAACCAACAAATGTTAACAGTGTCAACATAAAGACATACCTTTCTAAACACACTGCAAAATTCTAAAAACTGCAATGCATTCCCAACATCTTCTGGTGGAAACTCAATGTTTAATATTTTTGTTATCGCAGTGCCATGGGGCAAAGGAATTTCTTCCTCAGTTTTTTCTGTCAACAAGTTCACAGGACATTTCCCTACTTTTAGAGACTGTGCTATGCCCATTTGGGTATTGACACCACCATTATCACCATCACCAGTAGCTACAGTGCCATTACAAGTTTTTTGATGGATTTCGTCTTTCCCACCACATGGATTAGGATTGGAAGAACAACCATTTGAAGCCAAAGTCGTAGGATCAAAGAAAAAATCTTTTGCAGCCCAAACCTCAGGACCATCTTTCACTCTATAGACAGTGTCTTGATTCTTATCACTGTCATCTATTACAACAGTGCCTTTGCCATATTTCTCATTCTTGTCTACTTCTGTTTTTCTTTCATCATTTGAATTCTTTTTTGTTTCCCCGCCAGAAACTCCTTTACAAAGTTTACGCCTTTTCAATCTCTTGTTTTGGCAAGCATCATCAACACCGTTGCCATTAGATATTTCCTTTAAACCTTCCCTGTTTGATTTCTTGGATTTCTCAGAAGATGTCTTCTGAACTTTTAGAGAGTCAACCATTAAAGCATTATTTTCACCCAAGGAGTTTTCCTTCCCAGGTTCTACTGATAGATCCACTACAAGCTCCTGTAGAACATAACAAATATGACAATCAACCGCAATCTCCCAAAAAAAAAAAAAAAACACTATGCACCAATTAGTAAAAACTATCTGCCAGTCAGGGTTTTAAAAGAAAGCACGCGGATTCAATTTGAGCCGCAAAATCAAGGTTTTTAATGTTTTCCCAACTGCAACATTATTGCAATTGAGACCACATCAATCGCATATGACAGTGAGTCTCCGCAATATCAACAATCATGATGCAACCGTGGCTGTGATTTGAAACCTTCTGCCTAGAACTCAAATAAATATAACAAAATAAAATGACCATCAAACCTTCTCCGATGCAATTGGCTTTATATGCAAAACAACTTTTGCCCTTAAGAATCTTATCAAAACTCAAGTTATCAACAGTTCAACACTTTTTTGCTCATGTCATCATTAATTCAAATTGCATACACGAAGACAAGCTGTATTAACCATCACAAACAAGTAAACTTAATATGTCAACCACAAGATAAATGACAAGGGAAATGGGGAGAAAATCAGCACACCTTTTCTAAAGTAGATTCCTGTGTAGGCAAAACAACAGCATCATTAACCTTGTTCAATTCCAAATCTTCAGAAGCCTTCACACCAAGCATTTCTGATACAGACTTAAAACCTGATGCCTTGGCTGTATGTATAAGTGCACCAGTAGGTTGTTGACCTCGTTTTTTCCTACAAGGTCACTCTTTCAGAATGAACACACAAAAATAGTGCAAAATGAAAACCACAACACCAAACTCAAAACACACACACACACACACAACTTACATGCAGAAACTGCAGTTGCAAATGCCTCTGCACTTTGGACACATCCAATCATTCAACAACTCTACCTCTTCTGCCTTCTCCCCATATCTAAATTCAACACAACAAAATCCTCAGCAGGAAAAACACAAAATATAAATCAACTCTACCACCCTTGTATACTCTTAATAATAAAACAGAACAATTCTGAAAACAAATTCAAATTAAAGGGAAATAAACAAGGTGAAGTGGTGAACCTAACCTGTTCAAGAGGCATTTGTGACAAAACTTGATAGCACAAGGCTTCCCACTTCTTGGATTCTTGCACGAAGCAGAAAAATCCCTAGTTTTTTGGCGGCACTTCAATGTCATTAAAACCAAACAAACAAACGTGTTATTAACATCGAAGTGAACTTGAAAACTAGAAACCAAAGACACACACAAATTGAAGTCAAAGTAATCCTACAAACATCGCATCATCCCACACAACTCATCAACAATTTTTCATATAATTCTCATAATAACTCAGATACTCATGTTCCAATTTTGCTCTCTCCAAAAATCACCACATCTCAGAATGTGAAAACACAAATCTTCATTAAAAAAATCTTCATTAAATATCGACAATTTTTCATTACCGTCAAAGTGAACTTGAAAACTAAAAACCGAAGACATACAAAAATCGAAGTCAAATCTCCATAAATCACCAAACTCAGGCAAGTAAAAACACTAAACAATCAAAGAAGCTTAGAAACCAAACACACACACAAATTGAAGTCAAAGTAAACCTACAAACAGCATCATCCTACACAACTCATCAACAATTTTTTCATGTAATTCTCACAATAACTCAGATACTCATGTTCGAATTTCGCTCTCTCCAAAAATCACCACATCTCAGAATGTGAAACCTTAATTAAATATTGACAATTTTTCATTATTATCGAAGTGAACTTGAAAACTAGAAACCGAAGACATACACAAATCGAAGTCAAATCTCCACAAATCACCAAACTCCGGCGAGTAAAAACATAAAAATAAAAAAATAAAGAAATAAAAAATAAAATAAAAAACCTAAACAATCAAAGAAGCTTAGAAAAGAACCTGATGACAAGTTTTCCCGTTGGCAGGATCGTAGATTCTGTTACCAACTACCCGAATTCCACGGGAGTTGTTACGCATCACGTCAACCTCGGTCCCGTTCAGTTGCGAAGAAGAGCAATCGAGTTCCATGTTGGTGGTGGTGGTGGAAATAGCAAAAACACACAAACGCTCAAAGAGAAGAAGAAAAAACGGAGAGATTTTGGGGATCGTTGTGACTTGTTTAGAACTAAAGTTTTGGATTTTGGTGGCTACACACAGAGACTGAAAATGCGGAGAGATTAATAAGTATAACGCTCGTATTGAAATTTTAAGCCTTGTTGTTTGGAAACTTAATTTTCCCTCCTTCGGTGATGGTGGCGGGATAGGGACGAATTTGAAAAATATTTGGAGATTTGTGGCCTAATTTGAAATTTACAGTTTTGGAAAGGTTTCTTTTTGGGTATTGGTCACTTAAGTCTCTGAAAGTGTGACTCAGTATCACTTTAGTCCTAAAAGCTTATAAATTCCAAAATAGTCTCTGTAAGTGTGATCCATCAGTCACTTTGGTCTCTGTCGTTAACAATTTGATTGACTCCTTGAGTAATTGGTCACATTGGTCCCTGAAAGTGTAATTCGGTGTCACTTTGGTCTCTGGAAGAGTAACAACTCCAAAATAGTTCCTGAAAGTGTTATACGTTTGTCACTTTGATCCCTACCATTAGCCATTTGATTGTCTCTCATTCCAAAATAATAGCTAACAATAGGGGCCAAAGTGACAAAACACTTTCAATGACTATTTTGGAGTTTATATGCTTTCAGGGACTAAAGTGACAACGAGTTACACTTTCAGGGACCAAAGTGACTAATTACTCACGGAGTCAATGAAATTGTTAACAGCAGGGACCAAAGTGACAGACGAAGCACACTTACAGGAACTATTTTGGAGTTTATATGCTTTCAGGGACTAAAGTGACACTGAGTCACACTTACAGGGACTCAAGTGACCAATACCCCATTTCGTTTTTCTTATTTTATTTAAAAAAATGAGCAGTCATGTCGTTTCTTTTTGCAATAAAAAACTAGCCAGATAGCTGTGTTATCGCACGGGTCACGTTAGTTTTTTCGCATGTCTCCAATACCTCTATTTTAGTTGTAATGTAAAAGAGAAAATGAAAGCATGTGTTATTGTGTCTCAAGAAATTAGCTAGGTAGATAATAGTAATTTAGTCGTATGTTCCTAATATGACTACCTTAGTTGCAATGTCCTCAATTTCTTTGAAATACATTTTTTATAAAATTAAAGTTTTACATTGTGACAAACATAAATAATTGTTTTAAGTTCTTTAAAAATCCAAGGTTTTCCCGTCGGGACTCGAAAGTAAAATAATTATTTATAAATAATAAAGAGATTTATAAAATTTATTGTAACATCCCAATTTTTATGAAAATTATTTTACAGTTCTAACTACTGGAAAATAAATCATAGAGACTGATCACCTCAATGGTTTGTGAAAAGTACGAAGAACTACTCTGTTTTGTTGTGAACAATTTACTGTTTTAGTAATCAATTCAGATTAAGAGACAGTATAGACGTATACTGTTTTTAATATGAAATAATCTTGAAAATGTGAAAATTTGTCGTTTGATTAAATAAAATTATTTTATTCAATGAGAAATAATTTTTAGGACTTAATAGATATTTTTAAGTCACAGTTTAGATTTTTGATATTTAGTTACTTGTTAAATTGTCTGTTTTATATCATATTTAATATGACTTTTATTTTTAATGATTTTGTCTTGATAATTTTATTGTTTGAATAATATTTAGATGACAAAAGAAATTGAAATTAGTGATCCTCACTAATTTACAGTTTTTATTGCGCTTCTGCCGTAACTAGGCTATTGGGTGAGTTTCTAACTGAAACCTGCTTAAACGTGATCCAAATTCTATAAAATTTGAGATCTTAGTATTTTCCAATATTTATGATTTATTGAAAATTTTCTGGAATTTTTGGGTATCAGAAAATAATTAGTGTATTATCTACGCCTAGAATTGCATTACGGTAGCGTTTTAACTCGTAAATCGAGAAAGCGACATTCATAGAAATACTTCTAATATTTTTGGGGACATTTTAGTTGATTAATAATTTTTGAGTATAGAATAATTTATTAGATTTATTTTTGGAGTTTTTCGTACAAAAACCCTAATATACGCGTAACGTCGTGCGCCCAGTTGATCGATAAGGGACGAAACGAAACCATATGACCAGGGGGATGAAGGCCGATCTAAATGGACCAATGGGAGGCCAGCCATGTGCTGGTAGCCTACAATTTGGAATGGAGCCTTTTGATTGGTTATTGGAGGAATTAGTATTAGTTTGTTTCCTAACTAGGTAAAAATTTAGTTACTTAGGGATAAGCTTAAGTAGATATTTTGTGAAGATATTTTACTCAACACTTGCTCTCCAAGGCCAACCAGCTGTGACCCTCCTCCCTTAGAAACACATTTCATTAACCATTTTTCTCCATCGATAAGTTGTGTTTACACCTAAAAAATGTTCTTTAGAATTAGCCGAAGCCAGCCATAGCTGAGTGGATCAAATAGCCGATTGGGCATCAGCCGAATTGCACACAGCCGAATTTGCAGCTAATAAAGCCAAAAGCAGGAAACCAAGAGCTAAGCAAGGGCCTTAGGCTTATTGGATTAATATGAAGATATTGGGCCTATTGGGCTAGCGTGAAGTCATTCACTGGGTCAGATTCTTGAATTGCTCCATGAGTCGAAAGTTATGGAGATTGATTTTGAATTAATTTAAATTCAAGATTAATCAAATTCAGAATTATCTCCAAGTTTTTAAGAGCTGAGCAAGGGAACAGAAGGATAAGACCCACGCTGAAACAGACGTTGGCTGAGACGTGGCCATGATATGAAGTGGCGCCTAGATTTTAGGATCGTGGTTAGTGGAATATGACACTACTCAGCCGAATAACTGTCAACTAGGATTTTATCAATGTTAGCCAGTTGAACGTGGCAAATAGGGGTAGTTCTTAGTTGTTACTATAAATACCCAAGTTGTAAATAATTTTAAACACACAATCTATCAAACAACTTATTTTTCGCTCAAGCTTTTATTCGTTAGCATTTATGTTTACCTTTATGTCCCAGTTTTTATCTTAGTTCATCGACTTAAACCTTTCTGGAGTGAGTTAAGGGACCCATAGCTAAGGAAAGAGTTCCTTCCTTGGCGTAATCGCTTGAAGAAAAGGGAATCATTGTTTTGGAAGTTAGCCGATCTGCGGCTAATTGATATTCAAGACAACAAAATTGGTACGCCCGGTGGGACCAAAGGTGAACGAATCAACACGTTCGAATCCCCAGGTCAGGATTACCATTGGCATATGCACTTGCATTCGGGCAAAAGTTTGAACAATATGACTGCAAAAAGCCCATCCCGTGGAAACAATGTTCCACCAGCAGAGCAAATACAAGTGGAGATAGGGGCTGAAACTCAACCCAACGAGCCCAATGAGACCCCGGTGGTGATGACCACTTCGTTTATACGCCAACAACTCGATTTGGGAATCAATGATATCATGTACCAAGTGTCACAACAATTGGCCGATATTGTGAAACCCATGGTACATAACGAAGTGCAGCAAGCCAGGGAGATAGAGGCTAAGAGGGCTCACGCAAGTGAAGGCTCTATCAATTCTGCTATCCCAACACAAGTGGGGTACCCTACCCAGGCAGGACTCGTCATCCAGCCGAGTGCAGCTCAGGCGGGACCAATTCAGGTTCAAATTAACATGACTCGACGGTGCACAAAGAAGTTCAACCTACCTACATTCAGGCCGGACCTACTCAGGTTCAACCGAATATAGGACATGTACCTTTTAATCCAATTAATTCCCAGCATGGTGCTTTTGCCACGTTGAACATTGGAGGTCAACAGGTGGCGAATGACGCGAATAACCATGCTAATCTTCATTTTGGACAGGGGCAGATGGCTAGGAGGCCACCGGATGCAGTGGGACCAATTGGTATGCCGCAAGCTATGCCATGTGCTCAGCCTTATGGTTCTGCTGTGCAGGCGACTAACCCACAAAGACACCTGGGGGCAAACTCTTGGCCCAGAATGGGTGGTGCAAGACCAATCGGGGATATGCGGTCGTGATCATGGAACAATGTTCCACCAGACGGTAACCTTCTATTCTATCCATCCTACCTGAAGGATCTGCGAGGCATTCAAATGGGGTCAACTCCTCCAAGGGCACCTGGTTTGATGGCGGAGCAGTTATGGGGACAGATCCCACCTCTACCATTTAACACAAATGTTCCTGAAACTCAATACAGGGCACCTGGTGAGGGGAACATGGAGCAGCCATGGGGGGTTTACCCACCTCCATCGTTTAATCAACTAGGCTACCCCAATCCTCCAGAACAAGTTTCCCAGGCACATCCCCCAACTTGGAGACAGCAACCACAAACGGCTGCTCCTAACTTGGGAGAAGTAAGGCCAGGGGGTTCACAGCTGCTAGACCCAACCATCATTGCAGACACCATCAAGAAATACTTTGGTGTGCAGCTGAAGCCTTTGGATCGTCCGATCTATAGGAAACCATACCCTGAGTGGGTGGATAGATTGGTACCTCTGCCCAGAGGGTATAAGACTCCAGATTTCGCTACTTTCTCCGGAGAGGATGGCAAATTGACTATGGAGCATGTAGGCAAGTTTACTGCCCAATGTGGTGAAGGAAACCAGAATGAATATCACAAGTTGCAGCTGTTCCCCTTGTCACTTACCGGGACAGCATTTACATGGTATTCCTCTTTACCACCTAATTCCGTACAAACATGGTCAGATATGGAGAGGTGCTTTCATGATAGATTCTACTAGCCCCAACCTGAAGTCACTGCAGCTGATCTCATGAACCTGAAACAACAGGTAGATGAATCGGCTGCTGATTTTGTGGAAAGGTTCAGGAAATTGGCTGGGAAATGTTCAGTGCAATTCCCTGAGACAGAATATGCAGCCATGGCCATTAGCAGCATGCATCCTCAACTCAAGGAAAAACTAGTAGGCCAAGCTTGCACTGACCTAAACCAGTTGGTCTCAAGGGCTATACGCATTGAGCAGTTTATCCAGGAAAAGGAAAAGAAGCGAGCCAGTAGAGGAAGAGGTCCTCAGTTGGTGTCCATTGTAGAAGCCGAAGACTCCGATGATGATTCAGCCGATTCCACGGCAGACATCATGGCAGCTGAAATAGTGAAGGGTAAAGGTTATACCTGCCCTGCCCTAAGAGCTGCCAAAGGAAAGGAACTAAGTTTGGGAGACGGCAAGACAGAATACTCCTTTGATATCTCCAAGGCAGACCAGATCTTTGACTACTTGCTTAAGGATAGGCAGATTCGGCTGCTGGATGGGCACAAGATCCCACCTGCTGAAGAGTTAAAAGATAAGAAATACTGCAAATGGCACAACTCTTATAACCACGCGACTCTAAATTGCGTGGTTTTTAGGAAGGCCATTCAGAAGGGGATAAAAGAGGGGAGGTTCAAGCTTGCAGACAAAGGAATCGCTGAAATGACAGTAGATACTGATACATTCCCTGCCCTTGGGATAAGCATGGTCTCATTCTCAGGATTCGATGACGAAGGAACCAGCTATAAGCACAGGATATCTGTACAACAAGTCTGGAGGCCAAAAAAAGGGTCAGCCGATTCAACCCATATTGATCGACTAAAACCTCAGGCTGCCAGGATTTCTGTCTTTGAAAGATTGGGAAAACCCCAACCTGAGGTGATACATAGGCAGGGGGCAAGCCACCTAAACCAGGTAGGCTTACCTAGAAATTAGTAAGACAATACATTACACATGGCCAGACCCTAACAGGGAAGCCTGACTAGGAGAAGAGTAAGGCACCCATTGCTAAAACTGGGGGGCAAGATCGGCTAACCCTCAGAGAAAGTGGTAGGCTATCTTTGCCCAAGGTGGATGAGGAACATGTCCCCAAGGATAAAAGAAGGGTAGCCGAGTTCACTGTAGAAGGGGGCATGTCTTCCTTGAAGATAACAGTAAGGGATGATGAGAAGTTGATGACTCATAGAATGTTAAAACCCCCGGCTAACGTCAAAGAAGGGCACTGGTTCTTGAATAAATATGCCAAAGACAAAAAGGCAGTACCAGCCGTGCTAACAAGAACCCAAAAGAGAAGGATCACGAGAGAATGAGGTGCATTGGAAGATGAAACAAACTCTGCAGATGATAGCCGATGTAAAGAGCAGTGAAAAGAGCGAGATCCCCTTGGAGACTGTGAATGAAGCACTGGATAAGGCTTTCCAAAAGCTGGAGGCTGAGGAAGCCGGGAAAGAGGAAGTGCCCGAAAATATAGAGCCGATTATTGAACAGGAACCTGTTCCTGAAGCAGAGGGTCTTATCGCCTCAGTCGACGTAGGCGAAGAAGCAATCACTATAGAAGGTTCAGTGATCCCAAAGAAGTATTGGGAGCAGGACGATATCATGGAAGATTCTTTGTTGGATCTCCTGTTCAATGAGGAAGCTGATGGCCTAATGGCTGAGATAGAGGCTATTAGCATATTCCCATAAGAGTTTTGGGCAAACAACTCACAACCAGGAGGTTTGGAGGGAGACGTGTTTGCTGAGGA
This sequence comes from Calophaca sinica, assembly GCA_037113605.1. Classification (NCBI taxonomy): domain Eukaryota; kingdom Viridiplantae; phylum Streptophyta; class Magnoliopsida; order Fabales; family Fabaceae; genus Calophaca; species Calophaca sinica. Next base: position 19,033,360 of record CM073737.1, read on the forward strand.
GACAGAATGGGCCACGTTAGCCGATACACCGACTGATGAGGTTACCAAGGTAGTGTTTGAGAAACCTACAGAAGAAATGGTGAAACGTCTGAAGCCCCTTTATATCAAGGCTTATATCAACGGGAAGATCTTTGGAAGAGTCTTTGTGGACGGAGGGGCTGTACTAAATGTCATGCCTGTGACGACCATGAGGAAACTTGGGAAAAGTCTTGAGGACCTAGTCCCTACCAACATGAAAATGTCCAATTTCCTGGGGGAACCTTGCAGAGCACTTGGAGTCTTGATAGCCGAAGTTACAGTAGGCCCCAAAACCATCAAGGCAACTTTCTTTGTGGTTGATGGCAAACCTTCCTATAGTGTAATCCTGGGAAGGGATTGGATTCATACAAGTCAGTGTGTCCCTTCCACACTTCACCAGAAGCTTATGTTTTGGGTTGGAGACAATGTTGAGACAGTCGAGGCGGACAAGAATCCCTTTTCGGCTGAAGTAAAGATGCTAGAAGCCTTGTTCTATTCCCCACACCTAGGTCCTATTGCTATCCCAGAAGATTATGAAGAAGGCGCCTGGAAAGCATGCAACCTTACTAATGATGGATTCAAGCTAAGATCTCAGGCCGAGCCACGGCCCAATGCGCAGGTAACTAATGAATATGGCATCACAGGTACTCGAAGACCTTTTGGGTCAGCTAGAGATCTTTGAGGCCGAGTCCAAAGCGATGGATGCCATGATGGAAAACTATGACACTGAAGAGGAAGAGGAGATCCTATTCTCCAAGGAGGAAGGTGCGGCAGCTGAGCCTGATAACGCGTGTGCAGCCGAGCCTATAGAATTGGACTCCCCTCTTCACAAGACGTTTAAATGCCGGACGTAACTCATAATTTATTTTTTGAAGTGCTTTTAATGGAAGGAGAGAGGGAAAAAATAAGAGAACTTATTAAATGCCGGACGTAACTCATAATTTATTTTTTGATTAAATATAATTTTAGTCCCTTAAAAATTCGAAAAGTTCGTTTTTAGTCCAAAAAAATTGAAAATTTTTAGTCCCCAAATTTAAAAATATTTTTTCGTTAGTTCCTGTCTCTGACCCCGTTATGTGGCGCTTAGGCGGCAACATTTTTAGGGGACTAAAAACGAACTTTTGGAAATTTTTTAGGGACTAAAATCATATTTAAGCAAAGAAAAAAACTAATGGCGTCAGAGTTAGGGATTAACATAAAAACATTTTCAAATTTAGGGGACTAAAAATCTTCAATTTTTTTGGACTAAAAACAAACTTTTCGAATTTTTAAGATACTAAAATCATAATTAAGCCTTTTTTTTTACGGAACGTGACTCATGATTGAATAGTATCAATTTTTAATGTTTTATTTTTAAAGATATAAATATAGATTCTTATTTTCGTCAATAAAAAATATAATATCAAGAGAGGGGAGCTATTAATATGAGCTTTTAAGTGTTTGCATTTAAGTCTTGCACAAACTGTATTACTTCCTCCGGTCTTATATATAAAAAATATAGGACAAAATTACAAAAACTAAAGAAGTATATTAGAATGGGTAAATCTCAATTAATGATGCGATATTTTTAAATTTTTTCTCAAACTTACCCCGGTAATAAATAAAAGAGAAAGAGAGATAATGACAAGTTGGTAAATATTGTAAATTGGTCTCATAATAAATAAGAGCAAATATGGAAAAATACAATTAATATGGTTGAAAATAAGAGTTTGTTTCTTATATTTAGGACTAAGAAAAAAAAAATCTCTTTGTTTCTTATAAATAGGACCAAAGGTAGTATAATTTATTCCTTCCGTTATCCAATATAAGCAAAAGATTATATGTATTTGGTCCAACAGTAAAAATTAATTCCGTCAAATCCAAACTTTTTAATTTTTTTTTTTACGCAAATCCAAACTTTTTAACGATTGGTAGTATATACAAGTAGACATAATTTAAAATGATTTTATACTATAAACGAAAAAAAAGACTAAATTACAAAATTGGTCCTCTATGGTTATTTTAGGTTTCAACTTGGTCCTCTATGTTTTATTTGTTTCGTTTTGGTCCCTTACGTTTTAAAAGTTACAACAGGTTGGTCCTTTCCGTCACTAAAAGCCAATTGTCCATCGCTAAAAGCTAAATTCTAGCTACGGACAATTGACTTTTAGTGACGGAAAGGACCAAATTGAAAACTAAAATAAAACGTAGAGGACCAAAACGAAACAAATAAAACGTAGAGGACCAAATTGAAACCTAAAATAAACTTAGAGGACTAATTTTGTAATTTAGCCAAAAAAAAATTATGTTAAATTAAAATTAAAATAATTTACCAAAATACGTTGTACCCATTTTAATGAATTTTATCATATGACTAGTTTCTAAAGAAATTGTCAATATTTAAATTATTTGTATAATTGCATATCATTTATTGTAAAAGACATTACATGCCTAAACAATATTATATTTTTATATTATTTTACTATTAATGTAGCATCACAATCATTCATTGATATTAGACTCGTGGTAAATCCATAACCTATTATCTTTTTTTTTTTTTTACAAAAATAAACTTATTTCATTAGCAAATAATATCTGAGAAACAATACGATTCATAGTCAAAGACCCAGCAACAAGGCTTAATTTTGTCTACTGACAAAATCTATCCTACAAACAAAAATAATAGAGCCAAATTTGGAGGCATCTTAATCTAAAACATCAAAGTCTTGGATCGAACCCAGTACCTCTCGTTGTCAGCTAGGCTTTACCACTAGCCTAGCCTTCATGTTGTGTTGTCTATCTCACATTATATCTATATAATATATATGGCGCAGGTAAAATGCAAAAGACAAAAGGCTGGGATCGAACCCATTTCAAAAGTCCTATTTTAAGATGGCTTTCCACTAGATTATGCATCACTTTGTGTTATATTTTGCTTGTATATCTAATAGAAATTTTAAAAATTCATATATATCAAGTCATGCGGTTCAACTTGTGACCCACCGGTCCTATTATTGACCCACTGACCCAATAGCATGACCGAGTTGATGCCCGGTCCGAGTTATAAAACACTGGTTGATGCTATCCACCACAAGTTTTGCATCAATCTCAAAAATAATATACTTCAAATCCAACTCCTTGGTCCAATGCAAAGCTACCTGTAGAGTTGAAGATTTTCCCTCGTTAACTTGTAAGCACGGTTCAAACCATCCATATTTATCCTCTAGAAAAATGTCTGCTTCATCCCGCAGACAAAGTCCATAACTAGCGATATTTCTTGGAGCAAAGAAAACAGCATCTATGTTGCATTTTAACTTTCCTTGTGGTGGCTTTACCAATGAGGATACTCTAATGTTGCATAGACTGTTGTCCAGTATTAACATCCTTCTTGGGATTCAGCCATTCCACTAGGAAATTATTAGCGCGATACAATACCTCTATTGTGCTATCTACTTTATAATTCCACAGCCTTTTGGTCCAAATACTCCACAGAATCATGCCTAGCTTCTCTCAACTATTGGTATTAAGTGACAGAAGCTCAAAAATTACACTAACTACCGAATCACAAACCAGTAGTAGCGGTTCAATATATGACCAAATATCAGTCTTAACCCGTCAATAAACACTGCCATTGCAATTAAAAAATAAATTGCAAGGAATTTCCCAATGATGATCACATAAAACACAGGCTACTGGACAATTAACACCTTTTTTTTGGAGCCTCCCTCCAGTTGGAATACAATCTCTACACAATCTCCACATGAGATTTTTAACTTTAGGAGGCACATTCAGCTTCTACGTGACATTCCAATCTCCATGCTCTATTAAATGGTCAGATTATAGCAATTTATTCATGCATAGAAAGTAAGGAGACTGGACATAAAATATACCTCTCCTTTCAGGCCACCATGTTAATCTATCATGAACAATTGACTGCAGAAGCGGAACTTCTAAATTGCTTTTGCATCATCCGAATTTAGCCATTGTCGAACCATACCTTTATTCTAGCACTTGATTTCAAGGAGCATAAAGTCTCTAACTCTTAGATTCATCGTCAAGGGTGTGGGCAGTCTGAGAAGAATTTTTTTTGTCTTCCTTCCTAACCCAAAGATCACCCCAAAAAATGAATAGTGTCCCCAAAATAACGAATAGTGTTTCCATCATCAATGAGCTATCTACATCCCTCCTCAAACAATGTTTGCGAGCTCCGAATGCCCCTCCATGCATAACTTGGCTTACTGCCTAGCTTGGCTTCCAAGAATGACCCTCTGGGATAATATTTAGCTTTTAAAAATATGCGTTCCAGAGCACTGGGGTTGGAGATGAGTCTCCAATCTTGCTTCCCAACCATTGCTAAATTGAAGGCACCTAAATGGCGAAATCTCATTCCTCCATGAGCTTTTCTACAAGTTATAACTTCTCTCTCAAGATAACCACTTAATACCTTTACCACTATTAGCATTCGAACCCCAACAAAATGAATTAACCATCTTCTCTATTTCATATGAGTTCATCATCTTCTCTATTTCCTCATCAAGAGAAGGCGGCAAAAGATTGATACTCATGGCATAAGCTAGAAATGCTTGCACTACGGACTTAATTAGAATCTCTCTTCCAGCTCTAGAGAGCGATTTGCCATGCCAAGATTGGAGTCTTTGCCAAACCCGATCACGAATATAACATAAGGTTTACTTCTTGCTACGACCCACCATAGAAGGTAATCCTAGGTACTTCCTGGTACCTAAATAGCTGGTCACTCCTAAGCTTCCTGAAAGTTTGTCCCGAGTCTCACGGTCTGTGTTTCTGCTAAAAAATATTTTAGACTTCAGAAAATTAAGAGTTTGTCCTGAAGCTTGTTCATAGGTAAGAAGAATATTCTTCATCACTGTACAGAGTCTTATTTCAGAAAAAATGAATAGGCCAAAGGAGAACAACAATAGAAAAAAATGAAAAAAAAATAAAGAAAGAGAAGAGAAAAGAGAAGAAAAATCAATGAGAAAAGCAAAGAAAGAGTTCTCATTTGGCTGGTTAATATATTAAGTGTGGTTACTTGGGGGAAGTTGTGAAATGATACAAGGTATAGATAAGTATAAATTGAGGTATCTCTTAACTCCAATTAAGTAAGCTTAGATCCAAAGAAATATTCTCACCTACCTAAGCCTCGTTTCAACCTTTGAAAAGATATCATAATGTGTGTGAAATCTGTGGGTATTTGCTTTCTTAGAATCTTGTCAAGCATATGGTAGATGATTGCATTTGGTGTGAATTGTGTGTAAACAGTACCCTATGATACTTGAGTGGAATGAAACATTTTATCTGGAAAGGTGTAATGAGAACTGGGTTATTTCACAAAGTGGATCAATTAAATTTTGGTTGTCTAAGTTGTGATGATTGGACTGCATGGATGCAAAAGGATAGGTGAATTGATTATGCTTGGATTGTTACAAATGATATGAAAGTTCACTAATTTAAGGATGCAACTGGAATTGTATAAAAAGGAAGAAGTGAGCAAATGGAAATCCAACTCGTGTTTCTAATTGAGTTTGCTTGAGGACAAGCAAATGACTAAGTATATTGCATAGGTGAATTGATTATGCTTGGATTGTTACAAATGATATGAAAGTTCACTAATTTAAGGATGCAACTGGAATTTTATAAAAAGGAAGAAGTGAGCAAACGGAAATCCAACCCGTGTTTCTAATTGAGTTTGCTTGAGGACAAGCAAATGACTAAGTTTAGGGTTGTGATAAATCGTCATCACATGTTGATTCAGAATGATAAAAATTGAAGTTTGCATGATGAATGGTGATTATTTGAAGTCATTTATGTGGTTAAATTGGTAAATTCGTTGGTTCACTTTGTTTGTTCCTGAATCCATATTGTGCAGTGTTATGCCAGGTTTTTATCTTTATTTGCACAGGAATCAGAGCACAACCGAGCAAAAATGCTAAAAAGAAGGAAGTCAAGGAACAAAGACCAAAAAGCAAATCCCTTCCCAATACACCAAGATCCTGCTAAAAAGTGAAGTCTGGAGTGCACCAGTGCAGTATAAGAGCAGCAAAAGCCAAAAATGCAAGTGCAGAGGCGCGCCCAAGCGCATCTGGAGCGCTTTTTCCCTAATCGTCTCTGTCTGTGCGCGCGTGAAGAGCGCCCAAGCGCATTCCACGCGCTTTTGCCTCGGTGTAAGCGCACATGAGGTGCGCTCAAGCGCGTCTGGGGCGCCTCTGCCCGACCACTAAGTGGTACTGTAGCGTGAAAGATGCTTGATCGCTGCGTAGAAGCGCGCTGACTTCATTGGCGTTTAAGCTGGTGATTAGCATTCCAAAACTTATTCTTGACATTGGAAAATACCTAAAAGTGATTAGGCTTTGTGGAGGAGTGCTAGGGATCAAGTTCTTTCCATCTTTAAGAAGATTCAGGCTTGGGAACAAGGTTGGAGCTTCGATGGGATCATTTTCTACCATTTTTTCAAATTGCTGGATTAGTTTCTCTTGTTCCATGAGTAACTAAACCTCTTAGACTAGTGTAAGATGAATTTTGTGGATATCTTTATGTAACCGAATTCAGAATTTAAATTCCTCATGGAAGAAGAGAAACTAAGAGGTTTAGTTACTCATGGAAGAAGAGAAACTAATCCAGCAATTTGAAAAAATGGTAGAAGATGATCCCATCGAATCTCCAACCTTGTTCCCAAGCCTGAATCTTCTTAGAGATGGAAAGAACTTGAACCCTAGCACTCCTCCTTAAAGCCTACTCACTTTTAGGTATTTTCCAATGTCAAGAATAAGTTTTGGAATGCTAATCACGAGCTTAAAAAGCTTTCAGCGAGTCAGGCGTACCTACGGCGTGCTCAAGCATCTTTCACGCACGCAGGTACCACTTAGGGCTTGCAGGAGGCGCCCTAGACGCGCTTGGGCACACCTCATGCGCACATACATCGAGGCAAAAGTGCATGGAATGCGCTTGGGCGCTCTTCACGTGCTCACAGACAGAGACGATCAGGGAAAAAGCGCTCCAGATGCGCTTGGGCGCGCCTCAAGCGCACCTCTACACTTGCATTTTTGGCTTTTGCTGCTCTTGTACTGCACTGGTGCGCTCCAAACTTCACTTTTTAACAGATCTTGGTGTATTGGGAAGGGATTTGCTCTTTTAGTCTTTATTCCTTGACTTCCTTCCTCTTAGCATTTTTGCTCAACGATCGTGCTCTAATTCCTATGTAAATAAAGATAAAAACCTGACATAGCACTGCACAATATGGATTCGGGAACAAACAAAGTGAACCAACTAATTTATCAATTTAAGCATATAAATGATTTCAAATAAACACCATTCATCATGCAAACATCAACTTTTATCATTCTGAATCAACATGCAGTGACAATTTATCAATCACCAATGTTTCCTTGTCAGTTTCCCTGAAAAACAAAAAGCAATCGTCAACTAAAAGAAGGTGTGAGACGATACGGGAGCACCACTACACATTTTAATTCCATGGATATCTCCTATACGACCCGTCTGGTGAATAAGAGTTGTGAGACCTTTCGCACATAAAATAAAGAGATATGGGAATAATGGATCCCCCTGACGAAATCATCTTCCCGAAAGGATGGGACCAGCTGGCTCTTGATTCATGATAACCGAGTAAGTTATTGTTTCAACACATTGTATAATCCAACCAATCCACTGAGTGTCAAAACCCATCTTAAACAAGATGGCTCTGAGATATCCCCAATCTACTCGATCATATGTTTTACTAATATCCGATTTCAAGGCCACCTCTCCAATCTTTCCAGCTCTTTTATTCATCATATGATGAATCGTTTCAATAGCTACGAAGGTTGTCCAATATAGACCTCCCTGCCACAAAGTTAATAGAAAATATTATTATTATTATTATTTTAGAAAGAAAATATTACTTATAGCATGCTTGACTTCACATCTATCATCAAATTTCTTGAACCGTCGATTTATAAGTGACCTTTTACGTAATATTTTTATATTATTAATTATTAATTTAATGAAAAAAATATGTTTTATAAGAAAAACTAAAGTTGACGGATAAAAGTGAATAATTTAAAACAAAAAAAATACGGAGATATTTATATTTTTTTTCTTTCACCACTTCCCCCAATAATTTACCTAAATACAGTGTACCCATTTTATTAAATTTTGCCAGCTTGTTTCTAATGAAATTGTCGATATTTAAGCGTATTTATATAATCGCATATCATTTATTTTAAAAAAAATTAGGTAAAATTACTCTCGCAGTCCCTTAATTTTATTTAAATTTTTGGATTCATCCTTTATTTTTTTTTTCTTAAGTTGATCCTTTAAGTTTCGAAACATTGACATCGTTGATCTTTTGTTTAGTTTCCATTCAACTCCGTTAAAAAAAAGTCTAGGAGGTTGTTAGGGTGCTTATGTGTCCGTTACGATGCTTGTAGAGGTCCTTTATGCCTACGTGTTTGTGCCACGTCATAATCTATTTTTTATTTAATTTTTTATTAAAAACATAAAATCAAATTAGGGTTGTTTTAGAGAAGGGGAAGGGGAAGGGGAAGAGGGTTGGGTTCATATCTTTAACGGGTTCACAAGGCTTGAGCTACTCTCATATATGCCAAATATACTTTCGAAAAAACCAAGGTATTAAAAACCGGACCGGACCGGCCGGTTGAACCGGGAACCGGGCCATGGTCCGGTCTGACTCACCCTCTAAAACCGGTTGCAAGAGAACTGGACGGTTCTGTTAAAGAACCGGTGAAGAACCGGACCGGACCGGGTAAAAACCGGTAAAAACCGGGTTTTTTTGGCCGACCCGGCCGGTTCGCAAAATGAGTTTTTATTTTTATTTTTATATATATTAAGGGCACAACGACATCGTTTTATATTTTAACTGTTTTTTTTCCCTGCGCCATTTTGCTTCTCAAACTCGACTACCTGCGCCATTTTTCATATTTTGTGTTATTGAACGTAATAGTTATGTCATATGTGAAATGGATAAATGTGTAATTTTTTGTTATATGTCGACTTATTAAGAAAATATTAAGTGAAGTATAATTTTTATGATGTAAAGTTATGAATATCAGTTTATTTTTTGTTTATTATTTATTTATATATTGTATTAAATAATTTTTTAATAATATTTAATCGAACCCGGTTCGACCCCAGTCTAACCCCGGTCGAACCCAAAAACCCTAAACCCAGGCCCTCTCCGGTTCAATGCCAGGTCCGGTTTTTAATACATTGGAAAAAACAATTGCATCAAAAATGGAAAGAGAGAACTGAAACGTGGAAGGAAAAAAAGAAAGCCATGGGGTGAAATCAAAGGAAGAAAATGAAAAAGGGGAAGCTACAAAAAGAAGAGTTAGGGAAGATGAAATACATCACCTCATGTCTCCCATCACGAGAGATCATTTTTACCATTAGATTAAGGGCCCGTTTGTTACGGCTTAAAAAAAAAGTGATTATGTTTTAAAATAATCTAGAGATTATTTTTTACAGATTTTAAAAAAATCAGAAGCTAATTTATGTTTGTTTAGGATCATAAAAATTATTTTTTTTAAAAAATTATTTTTAACTTGTTTGGATACAACAACATAAAAATGATTTTTTTAAATACAAAATTACCATAAAGGACGTAAAAAATCATTTTTTAAGAAAACATGTTTGTTTGAAAATCACTTTTTTAAATACATAATATTTTTAAAAATACATTTTATTTATCTTTAAATACAAGTTTTTGTAATAATGGTTAAAATTAAAACATAGAATTTTATAAACTTGTGTGACATAATTTATAAATAATTTTATGTCACATAATATTAATTTTTAAAAGTAGTTTACTAATTTTATGTCATATAAAACTAATATAAATAATATACATAATAAAAGTAACATGGAATACTAATAAAAGTTTGAAATATCCATAAACAAAATATTCTAACAAACTCAAGGTATTTACGCTAGTCAAATATAACATTGTCAATATAAACCAAATACATAAAAATAAAACTAGTAGTGTCGTTGTTGCCCTCGTCTTGGCAATTGGTCTCTAATAGTGTTTCTTATTTCTTCCATGTATCTGACATCTGTCGGTGTTGAACCTCGCCATTCATCATTATTTGATACACCATTATCATCCCCATCATTGAAGTTTTGCTCATTGTCTTGTAACCTACCAATGTTCTCTAAGCTTTCAAGAATATCCAAGTCGCCTGAGTCCATTCTTCTTAAAAAATTGTGGAGTGCAAAACATGCCCATATAATATGTACTTGAGTTTGAAGTTTAAAATTAGTCATTTCTTGCAATATTCTCCATCTTGCTTTAACAACACCAAATGTTCTTTCAATCACACTTCTCAAACTAGAATGATAATAGCTAAATACTTCATTTTTTGATCTGAAGCCTGGAGCCAGTCTAAAATGTGGAAGATGATACCTCGTATTCTTGTACGGTCCTAAGAAACCTTTAAGTGAGGGATATCCTGAATCGACAAGGTAATATTTACCTGTGTATAGATACAAAATAAATATATCAAGCAAGAATATTAGAATATTTATTTTACAAACAAAACTAATTCTAGTTAAATAATGTCGACCTTCAGGAGGATAAGGGAATTGTAAACTCGGATTACGAAGAGTATCCATGAGAATCTTTGCATCATGAACAAATCCTTCCATTCCACAAATATCAAATGTAAAACACATAATAAAATCACATACAGCCATCACATTTGTGCTAGTTTGTCCTTTCCTATTGATAAAAGGTGTCTTCTTATCTGCTGGGACATGTAATTCAATATGAGTGCCATCTATTGCCCCTATACAATCTTTAAAGTAAGGCCAATATCGATGATCATCTCTAATAATATCGCCTAATAAGCATCCTAACGACGAGAACGTGGATAGTCTTGATCCGTAAAAGTGCTTAGCCAATCAAAGGTAATCCCAGGATTGTTGTTCATGAAGTGAGAAAATGCTGTCCTATTTTCTTTGATGGCAAGGACTCTCACAGCCTTCAAGTATAGATGTGATCCTTTTACTAAGGTTGGAATCTCATCTAACATTTTCAAACATTGAGCATAACTAACATTGTCTTCGGTTTGATCCTCAGTAGCATTCGTGATATGAGCTCGATCAACGAAGATCAAGAGTTCTTTGAAGTTTCTCTGCGGTCCCCATTTTCTCCCTTTCCCCAAATTCTTCCTCTTTTTAAACTTGTATTTGAAGAACTTGGTGTTGGATTTATTGGAACCTCATTCCCAACTTCAAAACTATCCCCTGCCCCTTCATTCTCGGTATTTGGATTATTCTCATGACTTTCAATATCTTCAGAATAAGCATATAATCCTTCGCTAGGTGGTGGATCTTGATATGGCTTGTAAAGAACAAATCCAGTAGCTACTGTGCCCTTGAAACATTTCTCAAGCAACTCAAGGAATTTATGACCCCCATTTTTCCATTTCAAAATCTCTGGATCCTCCTAAAAAATGAACATATACATAAATTATCACAAACACAAGTTAAAATATTACATAGTATACCAAGACACAACCATACCTTACTCTTAGCAGTCCACCATTCATCATCAGCCCGAATGGTTTGTTTATCATGATCCCATCCGACTCCAGTCTGTTGTGTGCATAACTTTGCAAATGATGAAAACTCCCTTCTTAATGCATCCCATCTATTTTTCAGTTGTGTGCGATCATAGGCATAACCGGCTCTCTCTTCAAACTTTTCAGTGATATTCTTCCACCCTTCTTTACAGAAGTGTGAAGTTGGCCTATTACCGGCATCTATTTCTTCAACACAAATTTTCAAAAATATTTCGGTTTTACAGTCATCCCATCTTGCAACAACTCTTCCATCACTCTCAGAACTTTTCACATCTTTTTTGGGTGCCATTCTAATTGTTCTTTAACAAAGTCAAAGAAAGAGTATAACATTGTAAGTGAATATATGTGTGTATATATATAGCATTCCAACTATTAAACAAAGAGGCTTAACAGGGCACTCTTAACAATACCACAAGATCATATGCTCAACCATTACAAAATACTCATAACACCACCAAAATGAGCACCAGAGTGCTCACCAAAAACAGTGCTTTATTCAATAGTCAAGATAGTAGTTTTAATAAAAAAGAAACTTAAAACAATTGAACAAAGTGGAAAAATGATGCACAATGAATTTAATTTTGGTATAAAATTTAGAAATCATGTCTTGTGTGTTCGTGATAAAGGACTTATTTCCTGAGCAGCTGCAACCAAAAACATTGGAGGTCCAGCAAGGCATCTATATTACTTGGCAATTAAATATGGAAAAAAGTCATGTTTAACTTCCCCATGCTCTTTTAACTCTTCATCACTGTCACTGCATATCAGTGCTTCACCTCCATGTTGATCATAATATATTTTTCTTTTCCCAACAATTGACTGATCTTCAACCATTCTCTTATTTTTGTTTTGCGTGAAAGATTTTCAAAAACCAGTAAATACATAACACAAGCTGCACATGGATTGATCAATAACATCAGAGGATTCTGGAAAAGTCTTTGAAATTTGAAAGTCAAACGCACTTGGCCAAATGTATCCAAAATGTAAAATCCTGATGCTTATTAAATAAAAACATACTATCAAACGTATATAGCTTATAACTCTGCTATCTAGTATCTATTTCAATTGTAAAATCCTGATGATATGTACAAATCTCCATTTCCCATGAGGCCATGATATATGCACCTGTTGTAACATGTTTATGGCCAAGGCAACACAAGTGGAAAGAGAGAAATGGAAAAGGGAAAGGAATCAGCATAACCCCTATCCTTCTAGGTTTACAAAATTAATAGAGTTGGAAATTCTAGCATGTACACACTACAAAAGAAGGTGCAGAATGCAACCAAATTGATGAACATTTTCCAGAGACCCATTATAAGAATCAATAAAAGAAACCAGCCAACAGAGAAACATTGCTAAAATTGAACTTCAGAAACAAAACCTCTTCACATGAAATCCACATTTACGTCTACACTTGTCAACAAAGTTAATCAAATTCATTATGCACCGTAATTCCTCAAAACACACACAAAGCTTTCAACTTCGCCACTAAATACATTTCAACGCTTCATTTTCCAATCAATACGAATAAACTCCATTCTTCATTATAAGATCATGCATAATGAAAAAGCACAAGAATAACAGACGCAATGAAAAAGCACAGGACAACAAGTCATCAAATGGGTATGCTTGATCCTCTCCCATTGACAAATAATGAAAAAGCTAAGTTCATTAATAAATGAAGAAGAATGGTGACATATGCATAACCTGAAAAACTAAAAACAACAAAATGGACCCTAAATAGTCAGTAGAAGAAACAAGTATAATCAATCATGAATTGTTGGAGAACTCATACATCTCCAAAAATGGAGGATAAAAAACTTCTATGTACCTTATTTTGATTTTTTGAAGAAACTGAGAAGGACACAAAGATGAACCAGACAACGACGCAAAAGAAGAAACAAAGAAGACGAGAATATTACCTGATGCGTCGTGGAGATCAACACCGCCAAGTATGAGAGAAGAACACTACAACGCAAAGAAACACCGCCCAAAGAGAGAAGAAAACGACGCAGAAATGGGATAAGAAGAAGAACGACGCCCAGGAGAAGAAGAAGAAGAACGGCAGCGAATGAGGAGAACAAGAAGAACGGCGCAGAATGAGGAGAAGCGGCGAGAGAAGAAGGGAAAGCTAAACAGGGAAATTGGAGTTCCCAGTAACAGAACAAGAGAAGAAGGGCAATTTCGTCAAAAAAAATATTAGTTTGTAAAGTTCCGTGTTTTTGCGAGAATCTATCGCATTCTCTCTCATCTATCGTATTTTCATCTCCTAAAAATCTACTAATTTCAGCTTCTCATTTTTTGTATAAAAATCATTTTTTTAAAAAAATCATTTTTTAAAAAATCCTAAACAAACACACTAAAAATTAAAAAAATGATTTTTACATAAAAAAAAGTGATTTTACTCTTAGAAAATCTGTAACAAACACCCCCTAAGAAGAACCACACGATAATATCATGGACTGCAGTAGCATAACATTTTGTTTTCTCCTCTTTATCATTTGTGATCCTTCTCCGCATGAACAGAGAAATAACCATTTTCAACTCTAAAGTTTTCAGCCTCCCTGTCATGCTCAGTACTGCCTCTGACCTCTCTGGCCAACCCTATTCTCGTTCCCTCCATCCCCAACCTATCTTCTTTTTCTTGGCCTCCATTGGAGGACGTAAGCTGGCATCGAAGCCCTCCACCTTTCGTGGAACCATTCGGTCATGATAACTGCCCTTAGAAACCACATAAAAACAATATTTTCAACAATCAAAGAAAGGGAGCAACACATAATTTAACCAAAAAAAAAAAAGAAATAAAATAGGATTTAGATTTTGGAGGCCCCCTCTCTTTTGGCCGCAACTCATGATGGTGGAGAATGTGGTTCCACGATAGTGCATGTTTGTGATTGACCGGTCGTACGAAGAATGGGGCGGAAGAAGACAAAGCTATTGGGTGTGGTGTTATCGTGATAGACAGACTGGTGGTTGAGCGGTTTTCCAGCTAGGGTTCTTTCTTGGATGTGAGAGTATGATCAAGGGAGTTGATGGAGGGATATGGTTGCAAGGGGTATATGATACTATCATGGGTAACTTCGCTTGTTTTGACAAAGAGATGAGAGAGAGTAGTAAGGAGAGAGATGAGAGAGAGAGGGAGGAGAGAGAGGATGGAGTAGGTGGGGAGTGGCAAACTGTGACTAGGAGAAAAAGAAACTACAGCGGAGCACGTAACCATGCGGATGTTTCCACAGCTAGGAACAAGCATCAAAATGATAGAACAACAACATTTTACTTCACCCAGATACCTGAGAATTTTGGTGCCAAGGAGATGTGGGAGCTGTTCCGCAAGTACGGTGACATATCTGAGGTTATCATACCAAACAAAAAGAACATGTTAGGCAACAGATTTGGCTTTGCGAGATTTGCTGGCGTGAAAGACCCGGAAAGGTTCGCTATTTATCTTGACAACATCATCATTGGCATCAAGAAGATCTTTGTTAACCTACCTAGGTTCGAGAGAGATGCTGCTAGGTTCTATGTCAATAGACAAAGGAAAGCTGTTGGTGCACCCTTGAGAAACATAGCAGATCCACCTGTGGGGAGAAGAAACGACAATCGGACAACCGCATCACAGGGATTGCCCCTTGGTTCTCAAAAGCAGGAGGATAATTGTGAGGAGGGTGAATGCAGTAAAACGGCTCCGATAAAACAGTATACTTCATACGCCCAAGCGGTTGGAATAGGTCAACCACGGAGAACGTATGGAGGACAAGGGAATCAGACCTTTCAAAAAAGGGTGGCCCAAGGAATAGAATGAAGGAGGTATGGAGAGCGAAGAGAAGGCAAGTTGATACCTGTGAGGTGGAGTATCAGGTGGAGGAGGCGGTTATCAAGAATCTGAAAAATATGATGGTCGGGAAGATGGTGCATCCTGGCCAGACTTACCAAATTCAAGAAGAATTCCACCGTCAGGGTATTTATCACATCAAGATCACGCCTATGGGTGCAAATTTGGTTCTCATGGAATCTAGTGAGGAGGGGGACATACAATCTCTGGTTGAGAACGCAAAGGAGTGGCTGTTGGAATGGTTCGAAGAACTTCGACCATGGAGCACAAAGGATGTTGACAACGAGAGAGTAGCATGGCTGCGATGCTACGGGGTTCCTGTTCATGCATGGTGCACGGAATTCTTCGAAAAACTTGTGTCGCCGTTTGGACAGTTCATTTGCACCGATGACAACACAATGAAAAAACGCTCTATTGATGTGGCCAGAGTGCTATACAGAACAAAGATCCATGATGTGGTGAACCGGGTGGTGACGGCAACCATAAATGGAGAGTTGTTCTCGATCAAGATCCTTGAAGATTGGTATGGCCCCCTTCAAATAATGGTCAAAAGCAATTAGGGTTTTGAATCCGATTCTGATATTTCCGGCGATGATTTGTTTAACGACGACGGCGGCGGTCATGCCCAGGCGGTAGATGAGGAGGACGATGGAGTTAGGGAGAGGATGGCTACCATTATTGCCGAGACAGCAACATTCAATGCAATTGATGGTATCAATAATGGGGCTGCTAATAATAAGGAAACTGATGATAGGGTAAATCATGAGGGTTGGAATTATCCGAGTACAAATCAAAATTCTAATGGCACATTCAATGTCATGCAGAATCGGAATGTCCACGAGCCAGCTGGCGTTGCGGAAGGGGCAGCTTGCAAGGATATAGGGTGTCACTTAGTTAATCATGAAGGCACGCCCGAGGTGGCACCGCCTCGGTTCAATGAAATCGCTGCAATTCCGGATATGCGTGCATCACCTAACTCTGAAGAGGCCCAATCCTCAGGTATTGGGATGGACGTACAGAATGGGCCGGTTGATAATACTCTTGGAGCAAGCCATCAACCCACTGCATTGATCAGCCTCTCTAACATCACGCTGAGAAAGAAACAAAAAACTCGACAGCCTGAGTCGCTCGACGTTGTCGAACCAGAACCAACTTCCTCTACCCATTCATCACACTTTTCTGGCGGCTCCATCTTGTGTTGCGACTCCATTTCATCTTCCAATTTCAGAAAATGCAACAATATTTTTTGGGATAGACAAGCCATGAAGAAGGCTACTCAGGTTTGGAGTGGGGCGCAGAAATTGGGGATTAGAGGGGAAGAATCTGATGCAGTATATATTGAGCAAATTAAGGAGATGGAAAACGCTCTTTTAGATGCAAAAAACAAGAAGGAGAACAACAAAGTACAGGTTTAATGATTCTTACACTTAACGTTAGAGGGCTGAGAGATAAGGCAAAACAGAGAAGGATACGAGGCCTAGTAAGGTCAGGTAATTTTTCTTGTTGTCTTTTCCAAGAAACAAAAATGGAGTTGATTAATAACCTGTTGGTACAAAATTTGTGGGGTGGGTCTGATGTCTCTTGGATAGCTAAACCATCTGCTGGATTATCAGGGGGTTTGCTCACCATTTGGAAAGAAGGGCTCTTTATTGTTAAATTTCATTTTTCTGGTACTGGTTTTATTGGGCTGTGCATTGAACAAGAGGATAATTACATTTGTGTATGTAGTCAATATATATGCTGCTTGTAGTATGGAGGGGAAGAGGCAGATGTGGAGTGAATTGCTGATGTCAAAATATGGTTTCATGGAAGGTAAATGGTGCCTTGCAGGTGATTTTAATGCAATATTGTCAAGTAGCGAGAGGAGAGGGAAGAATGGGGTCACAGTGAATTCGAGGGAGATGGAGGAATTTCGTGAGTTCATTGATAAAATGGAGGTGATAGATTGTCCACACTTGGGTAAGGAATTCACATGGTTCAAAGAGGATGGGTGTTCTATGAGTAGAATTGATCGCTTTTTGATTAATGACGATTTAATTTACGAATGGAAGATAGAGGCTCGATGGATTGGCAAGAGAGACATTTCCGACCACCTTCCTAAGATGGGTCAAGACCGCAAATAAAAATTGGGGGCCAAAACCTTTCAAATTCAACAATTGTTGGATTGAGCATAAGGAATTCTTGTCATTTATCAAGGAGAGCTGGCTGGAACATTTTATTGAGGGGAGGCAGGGGTTTATCTTGAAAGAGAAAATGAAGTTTCTTAAGGAGAAGTTAAAGAAGTGGAACAAAGAAGTGTTTGGTATCATGGAGTTATTAATTGATAGGGTGGTGGATGAGTTGAATCATCTAGATGAGGTGGTAGCGGGTGGGGGTGTGGCGGATGCAGAAAGAAGAAGGCTCGTCTCTACGGAGTTTTGGCAAAAGGTGCATATGAAGGAAAGCCTCCTTGCTCAAAAATCAAGGGCAAAGTGGTTTCTTGAAGGTGATTGTAACTCAAAATATTTTCATAATTGTATCAAAACATGGAGAAGGAGAAACGGGATATCAGCTTTGAATATTGGGGATGAATGGATTGAGGAGGTGGCGGAGGTAAAACAGGAAGTGAAGCGACATTTTAAGGATAGATTTTCTGAGGTTTAGGAAGCGTCGGGTGTTGGATGGCATTAATTTCCCACAAATCTCTGCTGAAGATAATGATTTTCTTTTGGCGCCATTCTCGAATTTAGAAATCAAAGAGGCGGTTTGGAGTTGTGATGGAAACAAGAGCCCAGGCCCGGATGGCTTCAACTTCAACTTCTTTAAAACTTGCTGGGAGACTATTAAATCTAACGTTTGCTCTTTTATGCAGGAATTTTACAGTTCAGCTCATCTCCCCAAAGCTATGGTCGCTTCCTTCATAGCTTTAATCCCTAAGAAAGATAGCCCACAAGGACTTAACGATTTTCGTCCAATTTCTCTTATAGGAAGCATCTACAAGATTCTCGTTTGCCGCTATCGCAAGATTGAAGAAGGTGTTGGACAAGGTTATTTCTAAGTGTCAAACGGCTTTCTTACAGTAGACAAATTACGGATGGCGTGGTAACGATAAATGAAGTATTGGATTTGGTGAAGAGAAGAAAGCGAAGTGCTTGATCTTTGAAGGTTGATTTTAGAAAGGCTTACGACTCGGTATCTTGGAGTTACTTGGAGTACATGATGACAAGATTGGGATTTAACCAACAATGGAGGAGGGGGATGGTGTCAGGCGTTTCATTGAACTCGCCTCGCTTTGGTGAGCTAAGGCCGACGGATGAATTTCTTATGCAAAAGGGTTTAAAACAAGGTGACCCTTTGGCACCGTTTCTTTTCCTCATAGCAGCTGAGGGGCTGGCTGGTCTTGTGAAACAGGCAGTGGATATTGGGTGGTTCAAAGAGTATAAGGTGAGTGAGCAAACTTCATATCCGATTCTTCAATATGCAGATGACACAATTCTTGTTGGGGAGGATTCTTGGGACAATGTTTGGTGTATGAAGACTCTTTTGAGAGGATTTGAGTTGGTATCTGGTTTAAGTATAAACTTCTCCAAGAGTAACCTCATTGGCGTAAATGTCGAGGAGAGCTTCCTATTAGATGCTTCGACATTCCTTGGATGTGCAATAGGAAATAATTCGTTCAAGTTTCTGGGTATCCCAATTGGGGTGGATCCGAGGAAAGAAGCTACCTGGAGGCCAGTGATTTCCTCCTTTAAGCGAAGACTATCTACCTGGAAGAGTCGACAATTATCTTTTGGAGGTAGAGTTACTTTGATTAATTCAGTGTTATCTAGCTTACCGTTATACTTCTTTTCCTTTTACAAAGTGCCAAAGAAAGTCCTCAAGGTTCTAGTTGCTTTGCAAAGGAAGTTTTTGTGGGGAGGTAGTGCAGAGTCCAAAAAGATTAGTTGGGTAGCGTGGGAGCAAATTTGTCTTCCGAAAGATCAGGGTGGGCTGGGATTAAGAACACAGGAGTTATTCAATAGAAGTTTGTGGCTAAATGGAAGTGGAGGTTTTTAAATGATAAAGTGGCAATTTGGTATGAGCTGCTATCGCATAAATATGGTAACATCACTGGTAATGGATTAGGCCTGTATACTGCTGGCCCGACATCTTCGTTATGGTGGAGGGATCTCGTGACTCATGACTCGGCCTGGTTTCTTGACTTGGTGCAGCCAAAACTTGGTAACGGCTCGGAATTTTGTTTTTGGACTGTTGATTGGTCAAACGAAGGAAAGTTAATGGATCTATTTCCGCGTCTTTATTCGGCTGCAGCAAATAAGGAGGCTTCTGTCTCTGACTTGGGGGCTTGGGTTGATGATCGTTGGCAGTGGAGTGTCGCTTGGCGCCGGAGGATATTCGGTTGGGAAGAAGTTCAAGTTCAAGCATTAAACGATATCCTGAACAGGGTATCTCCAAAGCAAGACACGGATGATGAATGGCTTTGGAAACTTGAGGAAGGTGGCCGGTTTACGGTCAGGTCTGCATACAACAATTTGTTACAGGTGCCTTTCAGTGGAGAACGCAACTCTGAGTTGGACAACATTTTAAAAAAGGTATGGAATACTTCTGTGCCTTCTAAGATTTTGTTCATGGCTTGGAGGTTATTTCTCAATAGGTTACCCACTTGCGATCAATTACAACGGAGGGGTTTTGATCTTGGTACTCAAGCTGGGATGTGCGTTTTTTGCTCTTTGCATAATGAGGATAGAGATCACTTGTTCTTCTCTTGCACTTTTTCACTTGGTATTTGGAGTGCAGTCTTGAATTGGTTAGGGGTTGATGGAGCTTTGTCAGGTAATTGTCTGGAGCATTTTATACAATTTGGGAACTTTGTCCGGGGTAAGAAACTTGGCAAAGTGAGATATCTGATTTGGTTGGCTGTTGTTTGGAATATCTGGAACCTTCGAAATGCGGTCATTTTTAGAGATGAGGGTAAGGATGCTAGCAATTTACTGGCTCAAATCAAACATAGTTCATGGGGGTGGTTTATCTTTAGGGAAGGCCGTAAGAGGAACTTTATTTTTTCTAATTGGTGTATGAATCCTATTCAATGTCTTAAACTTTGATGATGCTACTGTTAGGTGTTGCATCATGTGCTGCTGCTGCTGTGGGCTGTTTATCATGGTCGCTGGAGGGCATTATTTACATTTTGGCTGATCTTGCTTGGTGTAGCTGGGACTTACAAGGGTTGAATTTGCATTTCCTCCCTGTAGTTGCCGTGCGTTTATGTAATAGTACACGTTGTTTGGCCTTGCTAGGGTTGGTTGTTGTACTCTTTTTCCCCTTTCGGTCTTTTTCCCAATGAGTTTTGGCCGTCAGGGGTTTTAATGAGGCACTTCCTCCCTAGACCATTTGTAAATATGGGTTCGGAGTACCCCTTGTACTCCATTTTTTAATACATCTTTTTTGCTTATAAAAAAAAAGATACTATCATGGGTTTCGTGGTCTCATACGGTGCACGATATGAGTGGATCGCGCACCCTAGAAGTCACCTCAAAAAGGTTCCCTCGCAAAACTAACTCTAAAATATATATATTTTTAGGTTCTCAGGAGGATCACATATATACGGTGAACAATAATTATTAGAGGAGAAAAGAATAGTATATTTGCTTGTCATGGAACAACCAACATGTGAACACAGGCAAATTCGAAACTGAATATGTGAAATTGAGTTTATGATTATTGTAATCATTCAACTACTATTCATATATCTTACAAGTTTTTTCATAAAAACATGAAAGCCAACAATATTGAAGCATATTGCGTTATTTTTATGGTAAATAAGATAGAAAAATAAAAGAAGACGAAGAAAGTGGGCACACAAGGCACTGGCACGCTTTCCTTTAGACTTAATTTGTCCTCGTCAATCCCAAAATCTTATGTGCTTCTTTAGGACACAATGAGGACCCTTGAGTATGGTTTGCCCTCCCAAAACTCAAACCTATAACAATGGTGTTTAAATAATGATAACTAGTACATATACCCGTGCGATGCACATGAAAATAAGTTGTTGAACTAATATTGCACTTCGATATCATATAAAAAAATATTGCATCTCAATAAAAATGCAAAGAATAACAGAAGCATGATGATTTTCAACAACTGAAGGTAATATATATATATTAAAATTGTACCAAAATTTAACGTTCATTATAAAATATCCAAAAAAAATGAAAAATATTCCTAATAACATTCGTACATCATGGAATAATACTCAAAACTAAAAAACACGACAATGCACATCACAAAGTCTACCCAAATTTGTGTCAACCATTAAGTTATATCTAATAAACACAATTATCGAATCAATCCTATTGAGCACCTGAACATTAAAATAAGAATTGATACTTATCTTATAGATCATATGTAATTCATTTTATAAAACATATATTTCAGACATAAAAATATAAATAAGTAAGTCTTACCTATCTTAGAATATGAAAAAATTATTTGTAAACTACATTTGTAGCTTGTTAGAGATCTGTCCTTCAGTGAGAAGAGGAGAGATATGGAGGTGGCTGTAGGGTTTAATGTGGGAGGTGATGAGAAGGAAGAAAGAAGGAGGCGGCTAGGGTTTAGGGAAAAATGGGGAAGAGTTTTTGGGAGAGGGAAGAGGAAAGAAGAAGCAAGGATAGACATAGAGAGATAGCATGGGGCGGCCAAGAGAGGGAATAAAGAGAGTGGGAGGAATTATGGTTATAGAAAGAGAGAATAAATGAGGATTAAATGAGACGAAGAAAAAAGTGGAATCCGTGGAAATATTATTGTATCTTATCGATCAAATTAATCTAGCGTTAGACAAAAAAGGAAAAACGGTAATAGGAATGGTATTTTCTCATTGCATACCATTACGAAAAATTATATTATCAAGCGCATGTTTTCTTATTTGTCCGGCATTAAATTAGAAAATTTTAAATAAATATCACATCACATTAATTCGTATGCAGCTACATTAATAATTTTCAGTTTTTTTTCAAAAGTAAACACTATTAAGACATTTTTTGGTGATTCACTATTAAGGTAATAATCATCATTCATTAAACATGCAATCTGTCATGATTTAAAATTAAAAATTATCCAATGCTAATTTAATTGTTGACCAAATCAATTAAAACATGACATCAATTTATAATTAAACTGATATAAAAAATCGAATCTTCAAATCAAAGCACACATACGAATCAAACTTGCAAAATTACTATTAATGCAATTCGTTAATTGTATTTTTACTTTTTTTTTTAAATTCAATTTTTTATTGTATTTTATTATTCATTATTAAATATTATCATATATCATATTATTATATATCTTGTTGAAACTGTGTCACTATGTGGCTAACAAATCGTAATTTATGTTAATACCCTCAATTTAGGCTTTTAAATATAAACATCTTTTCTCTCATTCTTTATTAAATCAAATAATAAGCAAAAAAAACTTTATTTTTATATTTTTTGTTTATGTGTTTTTTATCTGTTTATTTTTTCTTCATTTGTAGACAAAGTGTAAGAGATGGAGAAAACTATTATCCTTATGGAGAATACATGATGAAAAACTGGGAATAACATGCACAATTATCCAGTTTATTTATTTTTCTTCACAGAGTAGTTATTGATCGTTTGCTCTCCAAAAGATAGTCTCATTCTACTATTTTTAATAAACAGGGTATGCACATGGAGAAAATAGAGATGTAGCTTGTGATGGGTACCACAAATATAAGGATATTAAGCTACTCATTTTATTTATTTATTTATTTATTTACACCATAATGTGCTTTCCATGTCACACAGATATAGAAAGAGAGAATTAATGGAAATTAAATAAGACAGAGAAAATTAAAGATGAGAGTGAAAGAAAATGAGGTGGTGCGAAATGGCGCTTCTGCCCCTGTTTTAGACTGAAATTTTAGGCGAAATTTTGATTTCTTCACATTAACACCATCTTTGATATATAAAGATGTGCTTTTATTTTTGTTCACTTAAAGGTAACGGCAAATGGATTCACATATTTTTTTTGTGTGACAAGATTCACATATGTTTTTAGGAGTTTTATAAAGTTTAAGTTGTATGTTACTTGAAAAATCACTTCATTCAAATGAAGTATCAGTGTCTATTCATGTAAGAACATGTTTCACAAAGAGTCATATCATTCCAGTTTGCATATATTTCATGAAGTATCACTTCATTCAAGTTGGTATATATTCATGTAAGAACATGTTTTCATTAAGGGTTACTAAGTAAAAAACAAGTCATGTTTGCTCGATTGTTCAAAATATAAACAAATTTTAACTAATTTCACCATATATAATATTATTATTCCCAAAATACCCTACAATTAATTCAAATTTTATTTTTTAATAACCCCTTTTTTATTCTTATGAAACAAGTTCCATAAAAAGTTGAATGAAAGGAATGATAGTTTGAAAAATACCAATTATTTTTTTATTACACTAAGAATATTAAACGAGGTTAACTAACATTCTTAATTAGTGTGCATTAGTTATTTTTGCTTATATTTCTATTTATGGAAGAACATGTTTCTTGATTCAAATCATTTTTATAATTTATATGAAAGTTATAATCATTGGACTGTTTGAAATTGAGAAAAACAAAAGAACTCTTCAATTTGAATGAAACCAGACAATCCTTCAAATGAAATAAGACAAATCTACATATCCATGTTGAATCATGTTTGGAAATCTCTCACATAATTTAGAACTAGTATTATATGCAACAAACTAGCAAAGCACAATACATACACACACACACACGCTCTCTAGCTTGAGAAAGATCTTTAAAAAAATTAGTGCCAATGACATGTTGCATCAACCATATATTGCCATGTATTCCAAGGCTACAACAGCGGCTGAATCTACAGATGCCAGTGCATTGAGGGGGGGCTCCATAAACAAAAGGAATGAGCTTAAAACAATGACAAATATGGTGAATATAACTAGTGATTTGCAAGAATCACCATATTTTCTAACAAGTTTGAGTCCTTCTCTACCAGTTCCTGATGATGTATCATCTAGCTGAAGTGTTGGACTGGTTAGAAAGCCATATGCCATGCCTGTGAAAGCTGCTCCAAAGTGTGACCTGCAAATGAGACAACCTCCAAATATAAAGGTTTCTATTTTACAATTTAATGAACACTTCGGAATTTGTATAACTTTTTTGTCTATATATTTCTTCCATTCCATTATTTTGAGCTCTCATGTTCATTGTTGACATGTCAACTTTTTTTTTTTTTTTTTAATTTTAAGAACCACTATAATTAGGGCCTTTGGCTCCCTAGTGCCGTTTTGGGGTATCCCTACAAGCTTTAGCCCTTTGGATCGGCCAGTGTTGTCAAATAGCAGCCATGGCGGATTGCATTGGCGGAATTGTTGCCAACCGCTATGGCCAATTTGTGAAGGATTGCGAAGCCATGGCGTTTTTATGGCGGAAATAGTGACTTAATAGCTGAATTTCGGCCTTCCGCTAAGGTTTGCCATCCGCAATCGATAACACTGGGACCGACTATGAGACTAATCCTCAGTTGGTTGCTTGGAGCAGGGAATTAACCATTGGTTTTCACAACCTCCCAAATAGAGTGTCTGCCACAAGGATTCGAACTTGCGTTCGCCTCCTTATGGGGTCGACCTTATGGGGTCGAGATGCTTACCACTCGACCAACCCTTGGTTGGGGACATGTCAAGCTTGTTTTGTTTCGTATAACATTGATATGAAAAGAGAGCTTGTTCTCATCCTGGGAGTTCCAAATCATTTACATGTGTGTTTCTTCCTTTTGAATATTAAGTTCCCTTCAAATTTCACTTGGTTTAATTTCATCTATGAACTACTTCTCAAAATAATGTAAGTCATACCACTCATCAATTGGACCAAGGTTGCATAATATGCAACCAAGAGCTGTAATAATTATGGCCTTCCTGAACAGGTTCTCTGAAGCATCATTTGCAATAACATCTTTATTTTGAATTTGGTACACGAGCCAAGCACCAATTATTGCAAATACAGGTCCCTGAGTCAGTGCAAGTTGAAGTTAGACAGAGGGAGTTAAAGACAAAACAAGATATCAAAGAAAAAAAAAAAAGTTCAACTTATACAAATCATTTGCAGAAGGGTAAAAGTAAAGTTTTAATAACTTTTAAGCAGGAATAAACCAAGACACAAAGAAATAATGAAATCTATTATATATTTAAGAAACTTAACTACAGTTGTGCCATGTGACAAAAACTCATTTACAGGTCAAAAAAAAATTTCCATCTTTTTTCAGCTCCCAATATGTTTTATTGCTTCAATCACTCATCTATCTATTATCTATTTAAGAAAAATTAACTACACTAACTTTAGTTATCTACGTTGGACCACATTCCAGTATCTTTATCTTTTATATAGAATATAGAAAAAAAGGTTTTCCGCTTAGCACGAGTCGCATTTACTAGTACAAGAAAAATTTAATGCTAAGAATTGTAGAATGATACGTACAGTCCCACCAACAGTTGGATCAGGTGTATGTAGAAAACTTGTCAAGTTGCCAGAAACTCCACCAAGTATGTAGATCAAGAAAAATGCAAAAGAACCATAGCCTTTGCAAACTTGAGGCCCAAATGATAGAAGGGCCCAACAACTGAGAGCCATGTGTAATATTCCTGCATGCTGCATATGAAAAACTTATAAAAAAGTATGCACAGGAAGCACAGTTACAATGATATTAATTTCGCATATTAAGTATATCTTAGACAATTGACAGAAGACACTATCTAACTTCAGTTTTGCAAAGAGTTTCTAGACTTCACATCAATATTATACATATGATGCATTATGTTCCTGATTTTTCATGATGGTTTTAAGCAATGAGCCAATGACTCCATTCTTTCAATGAAGAAAGTATATATCATTAAGGCAAAATTACTCAACCGGTCATTTCTCTTAATTTTTAGTTTCAAGTTAGTCTTTTATCTTTTTTAGTTAAAATGTTAACTATGTTGGCCTAATTTGTCTATTTTTGGGTTTCTACAACAACTTTTTCGGTTCTGATTCGTGACACAATTGATGCAATAGATTGTGCATGTGGCGAACATGCATTTCTCATTTAGATGGTCCAATAGTTTGCCTTCAAATTAATATTTAGACATGCGGGATTATAATTTTTTTTTTGGTGTGTTACAAAAGTAACAAGGGAAAAAGAAAGGAAAAAGGAAGGCCCATTAAGGCAGCAGGCCTAGTGAGTCCTTCAGCAACAGAGCCCCTAAGCCTGGAGGGGGTGAAGACCAGCGTTGAAGGCCAGTCCCAGAGACACAATTCTTGGCCAAAAAATCTGCACAAATGTTCTATTCCCTGAAGATGTGAGTAGGGAGAATCACCCAATCCAACTCCACCCAGTAGGCAATCTCCCATGCGGGATTATATTGAAACTAAAAAAAGATAAATGACTAACTTGAAACTGGAAATTAAAATAAAGTACCAACGAAGTAATTTTGTCTATCATTAACTATGCAATTCTAGACTATAATGGTTGTATCATAATGCTATTGGTTTGTAAGTGTAAACTTTGAGATAAAGTCAATTCCGAAAAGTAAATGTTGCGTAAAACAAAGCGCAAATTGAAATCAAACATCAGAATTAAATCATGTGATTCTCCTAGATGATGATGATGAGTGTCATGTAAGCAGTGCACTATATCTGTGGAATCGAAACACGGACCCAATTCTCAATCTTGTACCAGAAACATTGGTGTTATAAGCCTCCACCATTCTCCGACCACGATCAAATGATTTATCTTTGCTCCATATAGTAGGGGAAGCGAAAACAGCTCCAAGTCAGTATTCCTTATAGGACTTGCTATCTCAAATAGAAACACTGCAATGTTTACTGATGCCAATATACCACTGCACCAAAGATAACAACAGAGAAGGATAAAAAAAAAAGTTATTTATTATATGCCAGATATGGAATAATTAATATGGAGAATGCAAGTATAAAAGTTAGTAGCAACAAGAGTAGAATTTGAAAAGATAAAACAAGAATTATGACAGAACAAGACATACATGAGGTAGAGACTGGAGGTTTCATTTTGCTGCTGTGAATCTATAGCAGATACCGAACCACTTACACCTTTTATTCTTCTTATATCCACATAAGTATTTCGCTTCCTGAAGTTTATTCTTTTGGTATCTTGGCTGAGAGTTTGTTTTGGAGCAAAATTTTCTTCACTTTGATTTTCAACATAAGATGACACGCGAGATTCTTGGTTTATGCCTGCATATGAAAATACTTACATATTCATCTTTGCGGCATGCATTAAGCAAATACTACAGCGAGCACAGAGAATTTTGTATTAAGCTCTCATAACAACAAAAAAGATTGTAGATGTAATATTATTATTATTGGAACCTTTTTAACATACTTGGAATGCGTCTGGGTAAACAATTTAATTAAGTGTTTATTGAATAAGTACTTATCATATAAGCACTTATGTATAAGCTTTCTATAATCAAAGAGGAAATGTGATTAAATTATTTTGATATAAGCTATATGTTGTTTTCATGAGCTATTTTGGGGAACTTATTGAAACAAATTGAAAACAGTTCATAGACATGTCATAGGCTATTTTGATAAGCTTTCCCAACAAGTGTTTATGTCATGTATAAGTCCAAAAAGCTGTAAATAAGCTGTTCCAAACGCACCCTTGTTCTTTTCTTAGTTGACACAAGGTATAAGTGATTGAGAAAAACTAGTCAGCTATGATACCAAAAGGATAATAAATAAGAAGACACTGCAATACTCAAAAGTAATTGCACTTTACCATTATTTAGTTTGCCAAGATACTCATCAAGTGACTCGAGTCCACTTGTTGATCTGAATTGACCATCTCTTTGATGTACCTTCATCACCTTGTTCGGTGTATCAGAAGTTCGTAACTTTGCATTATCTTGAAGTTTCTTGAAATAAGAATCTAATGATCTTAGTTGCTTCTCAATAGAGCTAGACTCAGCTGAACACCAAACAGTGAAAAGGTTTACTCTCTTTGAACAACATCCCAGAGTGAAGCTTAAGCGACTACCTCGACTACAAAATTTTGTCACGGTCTTAAGCAAATAACCTCTGCCAAGAACTATGCATGTAGATGCATTCCTATCTTTTGTCTTCGATTTTGTAATGATATTGTTGACTTTATTCGAGGGAACTGAAGAGAAGGATTTTTGCATATTATCACAATCATACATGAACCTCTTGTCATTCTGTCTCATCACACTTTTGATTGGTAGATTTTGGTCCTTGTAGGGTGTCTTGTAACATATTGGAAATGCAGCCATGAAAACCTGAAGAGGAAAAATAGAAGGATAAGCAATTTCTAAAGGAAGAAAGCATTATTGTGTTGTTGAAACTACAATATCTGAAGACAAACATAACTTATGATCTACATCAAATTACAGAAATGAATTACAATAAAAAAAACAGCTTTTTGAATTAAGAAGAACATAAATTTCCTAATTACCGTAAATTACAATAAAATTCATCTACAATGTCTGCTATATGTATAGCCATCAAGCTTTGAACAACATAAGTTTTTATTTGATTATGCTAGTTATGCTGCCCCAAAATACTACCAAATCTTACAGTTATATTTATATTCATTTCCTAACTCAAGTGCTGTAATATCATTGTTCTGGCTTTGATTAATAAACTACATCATTTCAGCATATATATTTCAAAATTTGCACTAGAATTTCTATTCTCCAGCCAATGATAATAGCTTTTTCTAGCCAACAGACACACATCAACTCCCACAAAACAGAAGAAAATCCCTTAATGCTTTGTTTTTATTGTTTGAAAACCAAAAAATTGAAAAAATGAACACAAAAGTATTACAAAATTTGCAATGAAATACCTATTCTCCAACCAATGATAGTGGCCTTTTCTAGCTAACAGAAACATATCAATTACCACAGAAACAGAACAAGATTGCCTTAAGGCCTTGTTTTTATTGTTTGAAATAGTGAAGGAATAAACACTTGAGAAAAAAAAAATAAAAATGAAAACCAGTATTTTCTCACTACAAAAAAATGAATAATAAATAATAAAAACAAGAAATGAAATTCAAGTCCATAACCTCCTTTTCAAAAAAAAAAAAAAAAAAAGGTTACCTCTTAAAAATACCAAATTAAGTAAAAGTAGGGTAACTAAAAACCCAGAAACAGAAAGCCACAAATCAAAGGGTTGGACCTACCTGACTCCAAGGTGCAAGTGCAAGTGCAAGTGCAAGTTTATTTGGGTATCACTTATCAGAAATAGCTTCAGATTTCCAATGGAGGCTTGTTACTTAGTACTTCCATTAATGGCTTTATGATGGTTTATTGATAGTATTTGATCTGATAGTGAAAGACAGCGACATCTGATTCCGTATCTTCGTTCCTTATCTCTGTTTGGCCATTCATGTTTTGTAACAAGTGATATGAGATGTTTATGAGCCAATAAATGCAACTAATAGGATTCGGATGGACCCTACTTGTCACACTAATGAATCTTACACGTTGCATGCTCATATACCTTTAGTTTTATTGAGATTTTCCGTCGCCATAAAAAAACATGTGGCAACAACTTAACGAATAAACAGAAAAATGGAAAATACACCGTTGGCCTAAATCAGTTTTATATTGATGTTGAATAAGAACCTACTATTTTGTAATTAATTTTAAAATACAGTTATAATGTGGGTTGATGTAGTAATATAATGAGCTCTCATTAGATGTCAGTGTAAAACTAATTTACACCGACAATACATACCAATTAAATTATAACTAGTGTTTTAATATAAGAGAAAATGAGACATACACCGTCACACCGACGTTCAATAAGAAAGTTAATTTTGCGAATTTGGTTTTCAAAATTAACAAAATTATAAAATTATTTTAAAATTTAAAAATTATAGATCATATTAGTCTTTTTAAGATAAGTCTACTTAGTCTCTAAAATTATTCTGATAGAATTAATAAGATCAAAAATTTTGATTATTTTTGGAATTTCGTAATTTTATAAATTTATAAACTAAATTAAATTGTCTGACGTCTATAATTTCAGGATTAAATGTTGAACGTATTTATTGTGAAACCAAAATATATGTAGTTATAAAGTGAATATAAATCTACAAAATCTTACGTAAACAAAATAAATCTACAAAATTTCGTTATGTATTTATTTCGGTCTATAAAAACAAGGCAAAATTACTCCGGAGATCATTTATTTTAATTTAAAATTTTAAGTTAGTTATTTATCTTTTTTTGTTTTAATTTAGTCCTGCATGTTTTAAAACGTTAATTTCGAGGAAACTATTGACTGATCTACAATGAGAAATGTATGTGCGCCACAAGCATAATCTGCTCTATCAATTATGCCACAAATCAAAACCCAAAAAATTGTTGCAAAAAGCTAAAAACTGACAAATTTGGCCAATATTGTCAATATTTTAGAACATGTGAGACTAAACTGAAACTAAAATTAATTTTAAAGGACTAACTTGACACAAAAAAGAGATAAATGACTGAAGTGAAACTTTAAATTAAGATAAAAGACCTCTGGTATAATTTTGCCTAAAAACAATTGTTCCGGTTAGAACAATATGCGTGAGGAAAAAAATTATATCAAGTTTTACATGTCCATTTCGTCTTTTTCCTTGTTAAATACACTCAAATAATCATGAAATAGTTTGACTTCATGTAGCCGTTGAAATATTGTATGACAGTTGGCAACGGCTATTTTTTTTTTTCCAGTTAAAAACAAGATGGACTTGATAGTTATAACTTGATATAAGGTTTATCTTGTATGTGACAATAATTTGATGATTAGACGTTTATTATAGATTTATAATGCTTCTATGAGGGGCTGAAATATATGTGGCACATCTCCAACAATTTCAATTATTAAATATGATGTTTACCAGAAATCCAATTCTTATATATTCCACAATAATTTTTAAAATTTAATCAAAATTATAACGTTTTTTTTAAATTTATTTCAATGATATGTACAATTAGTTTGTTCATACTTGACAACGGCGGATGGTTGGACTCTCTGTTTGCACTAGCTGTGACATGAGTTCGAATCCTGAATTCCTTTATTGGTATTTGATAGGCTATATGTAAATTTCATTGTAAACTCTTTTGAAGTTGTGATTCTTCCTGGCCTTACATAGGAGTGTGTCTCTCCTAATCTATGTTTTCTATAACAAAAAAAAAAATTGTTCATGTGTTGTATCTTTATTTTGAAAGACATACTGAGGCTTCTAATTGGATGTGATTCATGAGCGGCGGTTCATTTTGTTAGCGAAGATCGCGGCAGAATTCCACCCTAATCAGTAGGGGTGTTACGGGCTCAGGTAACCCAAACCAACCTGATAGCCCAACCAATGCGAATAGTTTGGTTCGGGTTTTTTTTATGGTTGGGTCCAATCCGAACGAAACAAAAAAAAATCCGAACTCATTTGGTTTGAGTAACGGGTTCGATGCATACAAACCGAGAATCTGAGAACCAACCAGTAACTTCATGTAATACTGATTTTTTTTTTCTTTTGAAAAAAGATACAGATACTTGCGGAAAGAGTTTAGGATTTCAGACAGAAAAATCACACACTCGATCTCTGCGTCTCTAAGCCTTCTACTCATCCACCTAAGGTTTCTCTCCCGGCCACCATACCCTATTATTGTCGTCGACTTGGCAGGTGATTCTACTCATGCAAGCCATGACAACAAAACGAGCAACAATATCTTGGAAGATAGGATCACGAAATCGCGAAGTTTCTCAATGGAGCAACGATCCACGATGTCTTGTAACAATGTTTTAATGGATCTACAATCTGTCCGCAAATCGTTACGGCGGGGTAGATTGACGGTGATGTTTCCTTTGTCATCGTGAACTCTCTCCCCCTTCGAATCGGCAATGTTGTTCTCTTCACCGGCCACAATGATGCTCTCGTGACTTGCCATGGTGATGTTCTGAAACCACAGATTTGCATGTTAATGGAAAATAGAAGAATGGATTGGAACAACAACGTAGGAACATCATGTTCTTGTCACTGTACACCCGTCTTTCTACAAATTTCTCCTTGTGAAAATTTTCACCAAAATGAGGGTCAACACTTTTTTTCTTTTTCTGATCATCATAATGGGCTCAGCCCACTTACAGTTGTATTTTTTTAAGATAAATTTGTGTACTTGAATCAATGTTGAGCTTTTATAAGTGGCCACTTAAAAATGGCTAATTCATGTTTGTGACCTGTGGATCCGACCCAATCCTTGAGTGGGTTAGGTTGGATCAGATTTTAATAGAAAAAAAAAATTTAGAAATCTGAACCAAACTAACCCGTGAACACCCTTAATGCATCTATTGTTAAGCCTATCACGACCTTAAGGAGGAACAAATGTGTGGTTCCAAGAATTCAACTCTTAAGGGAAGGGATCAGCCAAAGGAAAAAGAAGAAATTTGGGTCTATGATGGTTCCTAGGGTTTGGTCTTAGGTTTTTTTTTTTCCTAGGTTTGTTTCTTCCAGGGGTTTGGATAGTTCCTTTCCTACGCTCTAGGTCCAGCTCCCTTTGGGTTTTTGGTTTGAAGGCCGCTTTCTGTGGGGCCTCTTTCTATCTTTTACTTTCTTTCTTTGCGGAATGTGTACCGTTTTCAATGCTTAATTTTCGGGTTCCACCTTGCAAGTTTGGTGGCTCCCCCTATACCTTGACTCTTCTGTATGAAATAGTATAATGTTTAGCTCGCTGTGTTACCATTGGTGTTGTGATTCACGCATAACTTCATAATGGTTAAGGTTGAGTTAGATTACAACTTTGTTACAAAGAGTGTCCTCTTGGTTAAGATTGTTCTATTACAATCTGTTGGAAGAAGTTGTGTTCATTAGAATCTTGGGGTCCAGTTTTGCAGCAACATCCAGGAGGAGCAAACAAATATGGATTCAAGTCAAGTCTATCACCAGCAGGTAGAAGAAGACCCTGAAGTAATTGCATCATTCCTGGAACCTACTACAAAAGGAGATGAAGAGTTAGCAAAACGTGCACACTAAAAAGAGGCAATGCACAGTGAAGACTGGATATTATGCTTTACAGAATGAGTCGCAAAAAAAATACTACTACTGGCCCTTCCCCTTCTGAAAGAGTCCCTAAGGCTATGTCGAAATTGATTTGGCATGCTAATATTCCTCCAAAAAAACAAAAACAAATTATTCCTACGGAAGGTCTGCCATAACATCCTCCCAGTGAGAAAGAATCTTTATAGCTGGAGAATTCTTACAATAAAGGAGTGTCCAATATGTGGTATTGCTGAAGGAACTATGGAACATACTTTTTTTACTTTGTGATTGGACAAGACCAATTTGGTTTGGGACTCAAATTCAATGTGCGCCTAATGTAGCTAATGTTTTCAAGTGTTTGTGAGTGTTTTGAGCTTATTTGGCCTCAGGGACGATTCACAAATATTTGGCCTCAAGCCCAAATGTCACTGAAGCCTTGGCTCTACGAGGAGTTGTCCCCTCTCAGTAAGCCTTAATCTCCTAAGTAGAGTGTTTGAAAGTGATAGCCCTGAGTTAACCCAAGCTTGCATAGGAGAAAGGAAATTAGGGGAGATTGATAATATAATCTCAGATATTATAACCCTTAAAAGTCAACTACAAAGATCAGTATTCACCTTTGCCTCCTAGAGAGGGGAATGAAGCTGCTCACAGTCTTGCAAGTTGTACAAAGAGGGGAATTTTACTGATGGAATTGAGATGGAAACCACCAATACAAGCTGAAAGGATCGAGTTTTTCTGAGAGTAACAGGGGTACCCCTCTGCACAGGAAGAAGAAGGTTATGTTTTCTTGCTTTTAAATGGAGTGGACGTCCCAACAGAACTCCCTAATTGATTCCTCATAAACGATTATTAGAGGTGGATCTATGGTTGTGCAGAATAAAGCAGTGATCTTTATGCCGAGTGAAGGTGATTTGTAGAGGTGGAGTAGGCTTCAGAGGGAGCTTATCTCATGGTGGCTAGGGTTTCCATCGAAGGAACTCCTTCTCTCCTCTTTCTTAGATCCTTGGTACTTGTGTTGACTACATAACTCTATCATATTAGACCTTTCTTCGTGGTTCAGAGTGTCTACCTGCGTGTAGTTTTCGTTGTTATTTTGGGTATGATCGTTACTCCGACCGGGCCTTTTAATGTCTTAGATTGTTCGTGTTACTCGGCTTTTGCCTCAAGCCTTTGGGCTAAGTAATGAAGAACTTTGATTTTGACCAAAGGAAAAAGGGAAGGAAACAAGGTTGTAGATTACTTAATTTGTCCCCCAGTTCTCCCATTAATTAGGTTGCATATTTTGAATCAACTACTCGATAGTTGTAGCTAGTAGGGCTGGACAAGATCCGACCACCCACCTGAAACTCGAAAAACCCGTCAGCACAAGTCTGTAAACGGGCGGGTGATATTGGGTCATCGAATCAACGATTTAGAATCTTAGTTTCATTTGGTTTCAAACGGGCTGGCTCGGATGTGGAGAAAATTTTCGTCGAAGTCCGCATCTGACCGCATTGTCATGCCTTTTGAATGGCTACTGAGTAATGTGCACCGTTAGATTTGAACTAGCTACTAGGATCAGTGACACTGCCAAATAATGAGTGGCTGAGATTACTTGATTTGTATTTCTTCAAACGTTTAAGTATTATTATTTTTCTCATTCATTACTTTTGAAAGTTCCAAATTGTCATTCGTTACGATTGAAAGTTCCCAAGCTATCATTCATTTTCTAATTCTAAAGTCACTGAGGCATTTGCTTCTCTCTCAACCTGGTAGTATGCACCATTGTCTTCCTCCTTGCCTGATCTCCCATGGCTCCATCATGACCACTGCTTGCACCATCGCCGGTTATGTCATTCTTCCTCGTCTATCCCTATCACCGTCGTCTACGCACCTCCTCTTCCATAGCTCCATCACAAATCTGTCACAGAGGAACCCACATCCAACGCCTTCTTCCATAGCCACTCCAGATCTGTGAAGGACGATGCCCAAGTCGCTGTTGATTGAGCATCTTCTACACTGGATCTGTGAAGGACGACGCCCAAGTCGTTATTGATGTTGCTTCTGTAAACAAAAAATTGGTTTTTTATAGAAAGATTGATTATTTTCACTTAAAAGTTTAATTTATTTTTGTTGAAAGTTTTAATCTTTCTGTTTCTTGCTTATGTTTAGTTTTAATCTTTCTGTTTCTTGCTTATGTTTTGGTTTTTTATAGAAAGATTGATTATTTTCACTTAAAAGTTTAATTTATTTTTGTTGAAAGTTTTAATCTTTCTGTTTCTTGCTTATGTTTAGTTTTAATCTTTCTGTTTCTTGCTTATGTTTTTATTTATGGCTTTTTGTTCTTGAAGCTTCTGTAACAATATCTAGCATTTTGTTCTTCAAGCTTCTTCAACAATTTTTTTTTGTTTAATACAAAACCGTGCCAAGCCGTCTGAGCACCTGTCGATCCGCTTAAACCGTCACCCGCTAATCTGATGGCATATACGGACGGGATTGGGTGAGATATTCTCATCCACCGTTTCTCTCAAGATTTCCAGATATTCAAGGTTAAAGAATGTCAACCAAAACTAGCGAAAGTTGCAAACACAATGGCATTGTAAAAAAAAAAAATTGGGCGCATATTAAACCATTTTGAAGGAAAAAATTGCAATGTCAAAATAACTTAATGCTCGAATACTCAAACACAAAACTCAGGTACCTTCCAGATAGTTCAAGTCTACATTAAATTTTCTTCTAAGAATGTCTCAATCAACAGAAACAAGCAAACATTAAACCACCACAGTTTTATAAGGACAAAAAAGAGGACTTGATACAACTCTATTGCTCGCTAGGCATTGTCTTGATGATATCAGAATCACCTGAAAACAACAATAAAATAATTAGAGAAATCAAAAAGCATAAAATTAACTTATAATGTTGAAATGATTATATAGTAGAGGAATGCTAAGGACACTCTCTCTGACACTCTCTTTTAAACACTCTCTCAATGATTGGGCCACATCACACTATTTTTTTCCAAAATCAATCATTGGATTGAAAGTTACTGTCATATAGATCATATCTGTAAATTTTAATATTAATCTATGATCATTTGCTATGTCATCAAGATGCGTCAAGATTAACGTCAACGGTGTAGTTACAAATAACGTTAATCTTGACGCATCTTGATGACATAGCAAATGATTATAGATTAATGTTAAAATTTACAGATATGATCTATATGACAGTAACTTTCAATCCAATGGTTGATTTAGGGAAAAAAGGTGTGACGTGACCCAATTATTGAGAGAGTGTTTAAAAGAGAGTGTCAGAAAGAGTGTCCGTAGTATTCCTCTTATATAGTAATATGATACCAGGATCAATAATGCTGAGACAGCACACTCTGTAATATTTGCCGCAAGCTGTGCCCAAATCCACGTTGTCTATAAGCAAGAAATACTTTGTTAAAAATGTATAATAGGCACAAAAGATTGTCCTGCTTATGTTCAGGGACAAACGCTACCGCATCAAAGCATTTGACATCAAGTGATCAAAACAGAATTGCGATTTATAAAGGAACAACAACAAAGGCATCGATGATCACAACCAATTCCATAAAAATTGTCAGCATAGGAACATTAAATTTCCATCGCAATAGCCCAATTGATCAAGAGCAATATCTTAAATATTGAATACATTTTAGTAGATAAATAAAAGCAATATCTTCATATCTCAGAAATACGAGGGAAAGACAAAAATCTGAATGAAACTACAGAAACTTTAAGGTCATAAACTGAGAGAAAGTATCCAACAAAAATTTTGTCAACTACAGAATTCCAATGGGTAGGATAGGACTTCAATGGTAGTGCAAATAATAAAATTTCATACACAATGGCCATTTAATTTAAACATGATTTGTTCAGACTAAGTCTATTGAAACAACCCCAAAAGGTACACGAGGCCATTTAATCAATCATACCAAATCAATAGCAACGCTGCTTTCAACTTGACCAATCAATTTTACAGTATTATCAAGTGAAATTCAAGTTTTAGTAGCCACACTGTTCACAAAAAAGACACAACAGCAGAGTACATTAAAACTATTGATTAAAAAGATACAAGACATTTATCAACTATCTTTTTTTTGTGTTTATCAGTTAAAATTAAAAAAAAAAAAAAAAAAGACAGCAAATGGATTAGATTGAGAACTTACTCCCATTATAATGATGAACTCCAACTTTCGCCAACATAGCATAGTACTCAATTTCAGACTTCCTCAAGGGTGGGCAATTGTTGGCAATGATAATCAATTTCCCTGCAAACAATTTAAGAATATTTACAACAATTTACATGCTATTTGCAAAGTATTCATTTCTCACTACACAAACAAAATCCACAATTGTTATAAAAAATAAACCAATTATAATCTTCAGAGATCTATATGACAGACATTGGTGTTTCAATATACAATATCCAGAACAAAATCCTCAGCATATTTCCCCATCAACCATACCAGATATCCTAACCCTAGAAACGATTCATTCTCCCCAAAGCCCAACAAAACCATAAAAATCCATTTTCCTCCAATATTAATAAATAGATATAATTAATTAACTGATTAATTAATTAAAATTCACAACACAACCCATCAATTCAATTGAGCTGATGCAGTAGACAAAGTATAATATTCAGATCAGAGAGATCAAATGCTGTTTTTTTTTTCAAAAAGAAAAAAAAAAGAAAAAAAAAGAAAATTACCTTTGGAGCTCCTGAGAGATTTGAGAACAGTTTTATAACCCAAAGTATACTTCCCACTCTTCATCACAAGAGCGAGCCTGTTGTTAATACTCTCATGAGTCTTCTTCTGCAAAACAAAAAAAAAAAAAAACAAAAATCAGAATTTGGAAAAAAAAATTCACGGAAACGATTAACGTGAAGATGAATAAGGAAGAAAAAAACCAAACAAAAAATGGATTTTGCATGAGAAAGGGAATTGAGAAGGAGACGCGTAATGAGAGAGAGAGAGATTACGGTTTTCTTTGCGGCAACCATGGTGGAGAGAGTTGGGGTTTCTCTGAAGAGGGAGAAGCACCACCGTCTTCGTTTGTACTGAGTGTCCGCCGCTTAGGGACTTCTACAAACCCCAGAAGAAGAATGGATACAAGCAAAAACAGACGGGATAATTTGGTCCAGAAATTTGTCACTCGTATCAATTTGGTCTCTAATTTTATCGAAATTACTAAGTAGTCCTTGAAATTTGAAAACGTGTATCAGCTACGTCCCTCCGTTAATTTTTTCTATTAACAGATTCCAAAATAGTCCTTCAATTTAGTCACTTATTAATAAATAGGTCTTTTATAACTTAATGTCAATTTGGTTCACGTGGTTTATAACTTAATGTTAATTTGGTCTCTACTAAATTGATGAAAGGACATAACTGATATACGTTTTCAAAATACATGGATAAATTTGAAATATTGATAAAGTGTTTTCAAAATACATGGACAAATTTGAAATATTGATAAAGTAAGGAACTAAACTAAATTTTTTCGGGCCAAATTAGGTATTATCCCAAAAACAGACATATAACCTTTCGCAGGCTTTGCATTTCGTCATTTTTGGTCTTAAAATTGACTTGGGCAGACAGCTTAATCACAAAAAGCCCATTAACGGCCCAATGTTGGAAATATATATTTAACATTATATGTTTATTGTATTTAAATAATCCACACTTATTTGTAGATCAAATAAAAATTAAAACTATAACAAATATGTTATATATATATATATATATAATTCTATGTCAATTTTTTTTTCTGAAAGGCTGTGTCAGATTATTATATACATCTATATAGTACACCACTTGATTTGTATATCCAAATTATAAAATTCAAAATATATAAGTTATAAAACATGTAAAAAAACTAATTTTTTTTCCATTAAAGAAAAATTTAGTAAAATATTCACATTTTATTCACTCCATTGCATGGTACATGTTTGTGTAATCATGCATGACAATAAACATGGTACACACAAAGACAATGTAAGAAAATTATAAAATATTTAAATAATCGCAAGTTACTACATATATTTGTTGTTTTGAGGCATCTCTTTATATCTTATAATAATAATAATAAGTTTGACGCTAAAGCTTTTCATATAACTTTTAATATTTCAATTATGTGATAGATACTAGTATGCTAACCCGTGCCATGCACGGGTATGTGTAGCTTATGAACAATTTTATGAAATAATTAAAATATCATATATCTTTTTCAAAACATTTGTAAAAGGACTTGTATACATAAATTTATATAATATTTGATTTATTTCAATCATTGATCACAAAACATAATAATTTACATATAAATATTAATATTTTTCGTGTAAAATATAGTGTTTTCTTGTAAAATGTCAATCCCTGTGTCATTTGCTTTATATATTATACTAAAAGAAAATTGTAATTTATATGGAAAAAATTGTAATTTTCTTAGATAAAAAATATTTGATATTGTTTTTACAATATATTTGTAGCCCGTGCTACGTACGGTATATACTTAAAAATTATAATTATGCACTTGAGATTTAGAAGAAACAACACTTTGAATACATTCAAACCTTTAATATCTAAGCCTCCATTTAAAAATAGATTTAGCCGTTTAATTTAATCACAATAAAAGTATCATGAAAATTTTGGCAAGTTCTATAAATAAGACAATAAAACACAACCGAAAGATTAAATACTTTCTCGCGGTTAAAATCTTTGACCCTGTATTTTACAATTAATTTTTTTTAAAACATTTTATCCTCAAACAATAGCTATTTATCTATTTCTGGTGGAAAGTGTAATAAAACTGCTTAATTAAAAATTTGTAACTTTTCTAATGTTAAATTTTTTTCGGTAATGTTATTTATTTTCTCAGCATGCTTACTACTGGGCTTGTTTACATCCGTCAGTCACAATATCGATGCCTCAAAGTCTAATATTGTATTGGAAAAAACCAAGTCCCACATAGACTAGAGGTAAGGCCTAAAAAGAGTTTATAAGTACATGACACCCCTCACCTTACAAGCCAGTTTTGTAAGGATGAGTTAGGCCAAAATCCTAATATGGTATCAAAGCCTATCCTAGATCCAATGGACCACCCACCGCATTATATACATGCACCAAGCCCAATAGTGCTGGGCATGAGAGGGTGTATTGGAAAAAACCAAGTCCCACATAGACTAGAGGTAAGGCCTAAAAAGAGTTTATACGTACAAGGCACCCCTCACCTTACAAGCCGGTTTTGTAAGGATGAGTTAGACCCAAAATCCTAATATATTGCACACTACCAATCCAGTGCATATGGGAGAACTTGACAAAGATAACATATCTGCTTCACAATTACAATTAATTGCTTTGATCTATCAAATGGATATCCTTTTCCTGTTCAAATTTTTTTGCAGCATCTTCCATAGCCAACATGTCATTCACAGACTTATAACACCAATTTTATGCCTAAACCCTTAAACGGAATAAAACCATGAACCTCCATAACGACTCAACAATCATAGACAGAGACATTAGTAATTTACACTTCATTCAAGCTTTGATAACTTAAACCAATATAAGAGGTTATATAAGGTTCAAATTATGTTTTTAAGTGATGCTAATTTGAATCAGCGTGTGTCACATACCCAATCAGTCAATATCAACAAAAAAGTTTAAAAAAATTGTCGAAGGCTGCTTGTACAGAAACTTATTAACAAACACATACTTAAAAACAAAATCACAAAGCATATAAATATGTTGCATCTTGTGTGTTAGGTAACAACAAAGATGGTGTTTCTGTCTATGAATAGGCACTGAACACAAAATATGCAACTGACAGATGAAAGAAATGTAGTGGAAAGTCAAAATAACAAAAAATGGAAACTAAAGAAAATCATCTCCAATCCATTATAAATGCATCTTCAGAAAGAAATTATTGTCAAGAAGAAACACAAAAATATTTTGAAATCTTCAATTACGCAAATTTGAAACCAAATGGCATGTAGAGCAACAACCTCCTGCCTTTGCAAAGAACCAAAATAAAGCATTCGTGGATATGTGTAACAGACCCAATATTCTACTACAGGAACCATGCACTCACAAGTTTGTAAATAAGTTTTTGTATTGAATCAATTGGCTAAGAGCAAAGTGATATTTCATTAACAAAGCATCGAACACTACATTAGGAATAGATGAAGAAAATTATGTAGAAGAAGAAGGAACTCAGAAGAAGGAGAAGAAGAGAGGAAACTCAAGAGATTACACAATTTCCATACCCCTTTTCCTTATCTACATTCGGTTATATATCCCTCATTCTCATTCTCATTCCTTCCACGTGTCCATCACTTATAACTAACTTTGTGGCCATCACTTTCTGACTTGATTTGCCTCTAGTGACTCTTTTGTTTTGCTGAGCATATTTCCTTATTTTCTCTACTGGTACCATAACATTATGCCTCACTAAATGCGTGGATATGCCTCACGAAAGGCACAGACAGTCAGCCCACTTACTAAAGTTAAAACTGAATACAGAATTTCACATTAACATTTGGAAAAGCTCACTTGTTGGCAGGTCTGTATGTATAGGTATTGCAAGATTTAAACTCTCGTTGACTCGGCATGGATGCATAAAACCACCCACTTTTAAGTTTATTCCCTTCGCAATCTCAAAATCAGGTTTGTTGACTTTAGACAATTTGTATGCCCGTAGAACAAAACTTTATAGTCAGAAAAATATTCAGTATCTGCAAGATCTACTCTTTTAAAAATTTAACACATATAGCCTTCAAAAGAAACAGACCTAAACAACTTTCTATGTATTCAAACAAATCTCCTTAGTGAATTTGATCTCCTCAAATTAAGAGATATACATAGGTTTCCATGTACTACGGTGAGTCATAAAAAACACAATAGGTGTTGTACATATATGTCCATGACAACAGTTAAAATGATAAATAGAGAGCAAAATCCAGCTCTGAATTTACCTGACCAAAATGAATCTATAAATCAAATTAAAAGAGCTAATTATAAGATGACCTTATCGGCCCACATAACAAAGCCCCTGCATCTTCTATTCTATGGCTCTCATCAGTTTGGTCTAGTTTGTGATCTCTGGAAACAGCCATGGCTACAGGAAGCAAAAGTAGGAAATTAAAATATTTAAGCAATCATTCAAATT
Source organism: Calophaca sinica (assembly GCA_037113605.1). Taxonomy (NCBI): domain Eukaryota; kingdom Viridiplantae; phylum Streptophyta; class Magnoliopsida; order Fabales; family Fabaceae; genus Calophaca; species Calophaca sinica. The sequence goes on from CM073737.1 coordinate 19,076,067, forward strand.
AGAAGCTATTGAACAATATGCAATCTCTAAATGGGAGCTATTGAACCGAGAAAGATTCGACATGCACATAGGAAGTACAAAAAAATGTTCCTTGTGAAATCGTTTCAATACCATTTAATTTCAGTGGCTCCCCCAATAATAATTGATTTGTGAATGTCCTAACCCAAGTTCCTTACAATTACTGAATAACCTACTCAAGAGCAGATCTTCACTGGGTTCAATCCTTTTTCTTGTCCAATATACCTTAAAACATTCAATCGCTGCAACAACCATAAGGTTTAGTCTATATTTCTTATTTTATATTTGATTCACCAACATGGTACACATTGGCACTTGGCGACAAATCTATAAATTAAAGCTTTTCACATTCTATTTAAGATTTTGCATGATACATCTTCATGTGAATCCTTTAACATTCTTAGTGCAGTGGAATAAGACTCTCTCTAACTAATTCCTATATACATAAGTACAAAATTAAAATTTCCAGTCAAACCATAAAAGGAATACATACATATAGATTGTGAAACTTTTTTGTACCAAAAAAAAGAATGTGAGACTTTTTAATATCCATTATAATTGAGTATTACATGTTATATAAATGATTTGGAGAAGGCATATAGAGAGACCTTTTAAAATTATTCTGTTAACGGGTGTATCAAAATAAAATTCTGCAAGAGAAGCAGAGAAAAATTCATAATTATTAATTTTTCAGTGTTGTAGCAAAAGAGAAACCAACCAATTCTAGTGGAGAAACAAAGGCGATGGACATAAGGATTACCAAGAAAATAATCCGCACAAAAAAACCTAAAACAAAACAAACCAAAAAAGGTGGACATCAGACGTCCAACAACAAAATCCACATAAAAAAGGGAGGAATTTACCTTTACTAAAGATGAAGCAAGTATCAGGAAAGAAAATAGTAGGCAGGGTCTACTATTGAGGTAAATTAACAAATCAGGCCCTAATATTGAGGTTAATCGACCAAAACAAAACAAAAATTGACTTGTATCAATGGGAAAAATTGACCGCAGCTTATGATAATATACAACCTCTAATCTGAGAGCCCATATCTAGCTTAATAACCACTGGTTTCCAAGCCATCTTTCACAAACAATCAAACGAAGCACTGAACCATATAAGCCCCCCATCGCCAGAGCTTTTGCCAGAATTGTCTCTAACACCTTGCTGGTCTCCACACAGAAGAGCACAGTGGACCTGGTTGTAACAGTAACCACTCGCTAAGTAAGCACACGCCGGAAGAACCTTCGCAATTATAAAATAAATAAAAGACTAAAGTAAACAAAAACTTGAAAAGCGTGACTGGCAAAGACGTACCGTCAACGATCGGCGACGCATCATCTGTCTTGCCATAGACAACAACAGGTCTATTGATCTGAGCCAAAAGAGAAGGGCTGTAACTGTTCAGTGATGGTGGAGGCGGTGGAAGATGCATCTTACGGTCTGTATGGATGGTTCTTACTGTGATAAGCCCAATATTGATTTTGCCATGATTCGAGCACAGAGACCTAAATGAGATGCACACTGCAAATTTGGGACAAAAGAGAATGGATTTGAATTCAATATTTTCCTAAACTGATTTGAAGGAGCACTAACGACAACATATGAATTGCCGCCCCGTAATCAGCTTTAAACGATACCTTTTATTGAGAATTGATTAATTGATTAATGTGAATTGATTATTGACTACTGTTACATACTAGTGAATACTACAACAGACAAATTGCGTAGATTATGGGAGTGAGAGGGTTGAAGACAGTGCTAAAATTAGTGGTAAGGTACTTGAGACAAGTAATAAACATAAAATTAATCGATACATATATAATTGAGTAAGCGAAAACATTAAATGAGTCGGGATTTGCTGGAATGTTGAAAATTTGAAATGTGTGAAGTGTGTGTGAGATATGATGATGAATCTTTGATGCACCACATTCTAAATAAATTTAATGCTTAATTTGTATATAAATTTTAATAGAAACGTAAGTCTATGAACTTTTTTCAGAAATTCGGTTTGTTTTATTAATTTTGTAACTGATTCATATTCATTATTTCCAAATTAAAAGCTTGATATTATGGTAATTGAAATCTACCTGAGTCAGCAAATTTCAAATCACAATGGATCAAAAAATTTCATAATTTGATGCTTTTTTTTTGGTGAACAACATAATTTGATGCATTGATATTGTTATTAAGTGGCAATCAATTAATTTATTTTCTATAAAAATTACCATAATAAGAATTCGTAAATTTTATTTATTTGTGTCAATGTATCTATAATATGATTCAAATTCATTTTTTTATTGGTGATATATATTGCTATTATATGATTTTAATCAAGTTGTGTTTATGTAACAAATCAGGAAAATAAATTAATATTAATATCATAGAATTAAAATATAGTAAAAACTATTGTTTTTTGTTTGACAGATCGTTATTATTATTTTTTATTATAATTTGACAAATCGTTATTAGTTATAGCACTGTGTCAATGTATCTAATTTATATTTGATATTCTATGTTTATATTTGTGTCATGTCTTGCTATTATATGATTTTAATCAAGTTATGTTAATGTAACAAAATGGTCAAATTAATTAACAACTATAGTTTTTTAAATATGATAAAAAATATTATTATTAGTTATAATATTTAGGTAATTTATTTACTGTTATATAAAAAAATATAACAGATTTTTTTTTCAAATTTAAATAAAATATTGTCAATACTCAATAGTTAATAGATTAAAATGAATAATATGTTTACGCTTTTTATAAATAAATGATTAAATATTATTTAATATTGGCACAAAAGTGATGACCAAGCGACATGTAATAGAGTGGATGATGTGGTAACATGACACATAGGACCAATTGTCAATAATAGGATGACATGTGTATCAACATTTATTGTAAGATGTGTGTGTGTATTATTTTTTGAATCACATTTATTACTGATTTCCTGAGAGGATGACACATGGAGGTGTATTCAATGAGCATCATTTGAAATTGTATATAATATTGATATTGATTGATTGATTTGCAATTGTATATAATATTGATATTGATTAAATCAAGTATTTGAACTATAATTATATACTATTTACACATGAAATTAATTAGCTTATTATATTACTAGTATGTGTGACCCATGCAATGCACAAGTATACATCGTCTATTTAACAAAATTAAAAGAATTGTTTTCACAACATTAATATATATAAGCTTTTAAAAATTAGAAATTTAATAATATGGCATTCTGATAATTAGGTGATGGATTATTCAATCATTAATTTATTAAGCTAAGTTAAAATATTTATACTACTACATATTATTTTTTTGATTTTTCTAATTTTTGTACAAAATAAAGCATAAACTTTGACAACAAAAAAAAAAAGAAACTATATATAGTTTATAAACTTATTTTGTAGTAAGTTTGGTAAATTAAAAAAGCTCACTTATGATACATTACATATCTTATAGAAAAGTCACAAATCCTAATATATTCAATTTGTATACACATTTATCAATTTTTTTTGAAAACCGTATCTAAAATGATTTGGTTTACATATATATTAAGATTAATTTGAGAATATATATGATAGATTTAGTACCTAACCAGATCACACAGTGATGCTACTGATAATAAATTAATCCAAATATATATCAAATAATGAATCCATATATAATAAATAACATATAATATCTACTGTCAAATTTATTAATTAATTATTATTTGTTAATATATAAATGGGTCTATCATTATATACCCAAACAGCGAACCCTAACGATACATCAAAATTGTTTTCATTAGATTGTGATTTGCATCAAAGATAGAACTTAAATAAGCTGAAGCGCATATAGGCATACAAAACGTTACAATCATGATTAGATATAAATAATACCTGAAATGTCCAAGTCTGTTGGCTGTTTCATTTTGCGTGTTATATATATATATATATATATATATATATATATATATATATATATATATATATATATATATATATATATATATATATATATATATAACTGTGCATATTTAGGTAGTTGACCTATTTCTGGTTTTAAACTGCCTAAACGATGGTAGTTCTAACCGCTGAGAATGAATATTGGTGGACCACTTCCATCATTTCTTGATGTTTCAATCATTCCTCCCATTGAAGTAAATGAGAACATGCTATTGTATGCTCTTATGTTGTCCCTGAAATTCTTACTTCTGGGGTCATCACCGCTGATAAGTTTCATCAGCAATGGAGGTGGCTCTTTTAATAATGGCAAATCAACTTGTCCCTTCATACAACACAAAGAGAATTTAGGATTTTGTGACTTGTTTGCTTTCACAGCCCTCTCTTCAAACCATAGACGTGCATTACAGTGTCGACATATATATATGTTGGATCACCAAAATCGAAGCATGCTGTAACATGATGTTTTAAATATTATTTGTTATGTATTCATCAATAATAATAAAAAATACAACTATAATAGGGCGCTTCTATTTGATATTGATTCGCCGTAAAAAACATTTTCAATATATATATCTACTTATGTTGATTTTCAGCTTCGTCATATAAGGACAAACGAAACACAACATTATTGTTATCATCAGTGGTCCCTGTTGAGAATATATGATTAGGTAAATGACATATTCATGAGAAATGATTAAGATTGAACTATATAGTATGAGATTGTGATATATCAAATACTGTTAATTGGTATAGTGACTATTCTTGAAATTAATTTAAGAATCATAAATTGAAACATAAAAATTAGAAAAAGTAACACCTTGAGTCCCATTGCTTTGGTTGTCATTAAATTCAACTTTAGAATCAAAGCTGAGTCTCATAGAGGGCATTTGGTCAAAATTCTTAATTGGCGGAGTTATGTTCTGGTGCATACCATATTGCTGTAAAGGGAACAATACTTTGACACAGAGAGAATACTACATTAGTGTTAGTACTACCAAGAATGTGGTCCACTCTCATAAAGTAAAGACAAATTACAATAATGAACTTTAATGGATAGCAAATTTGTATTTTATGTTCGGTATAAATCATAAACCTATTGGTACATAAGTATACTGCACTTAAGGAACCATAAATGGTGAATGCTGAACGTTCGACACTATGATGTTGGAAGAGCTGTTCTGATCTGTTATATAACATGTAAAGTATTTAGCATTCATAATGTAGTATGCATGAACCAAATATTTTGTTATGTAAAATTTTTTGAACCTGGAAACAGATTGTTTGTTAATAAGTGTTATACCCTAATTTTGTCCACCTACCTCCTATAATTTATTTTTATTGTTGTTTTTATTTTATTCTTAATAACACGTTTTGGTTTTCATTTTGTTAAATCTTTTGGGCTAATTTTAGCCTAATTGCAATAAAAAAAAAAGAGGAACAAGTTGTTGGCCTTTTTGTTGCAAATCACATATAAGTCCAATAATAATAACTATGTCCATTCCAAAACAGGCCAGAATACAAACCAAAACCCAAAAAAAAAAAGGCAAAACTGAATAAAAAAAACAGAACAGAATAAAAAAAAAGGAGAAAAAGCAAAAAAAACAACACTTCCATTTCTAGCTTGCATCTTTGCATTCTTTCAATGATCCAGAAATTCCTTGCACCAAAGAGAAAACCTGCAACACACAGGCTAGAGGGAAACAAACAAGACAAAATGGTGAATGGATCAGGGAGTTGGGAGAAGCAAAATATGGATAAGAACAATAAAGCATAAGAAGGTGTAACTAAGGAAAAAGGAAAAGCAATAGAAAGCAACCTCTCAATGCATTGCTCTGTACCAATTTCCCACAACCCTGCAACCAACAAACCAGTATTGTTCTATTAGGGCTCTTTAGCTCTATAAATATGAAGGCCAGAAAAACAGAGAGGGGGAGATTTTTTAGAGAAAAAATTCTGGGCGTTTTTACCACCAATCAAAGAATTAGAGGCTCCACACTGAAGCCCTAATTCACCAAGTCAGAAAAAAGCAAAGAGGAGAAGAAATAGAGACAAGAAAAAAACGTGAAACTGAAGCAAAAAAGAAACAAACAGAAGAAAAAAAAAACAAAAAAAAGAGAAGAACCAGAAGCATAAAAAAGAGAAGCAGAAGCAAAAAAAGAAAGAAGAAGCAGGAAAAAAACAAGAAAGGAGAAGACAAGGAGGTAAAACCTCCCTCACCCTCTCAGCCTCCCTCATCCTCCTCCTTCCCCCCTCTCCTCTGTCACGCCCTCTCTCCCTCCTTCTTCCTCCCTCTCCCACCACTCTCTCTCACTTTCTCTTTTCTCTCCCCCTCCCCTTTTCTCTTCTTCCTCGCCATCTCTCTCTCTCTCTCCCCCCCCTCATCTTTCTTCTTTCTTCTGCGGCTGGCTTTCCTCTGCTTTCTTTTTTATCTGATGTGTGTTTATGTGTATGTTTGTGTGTTTTACTTTTAGGTTTAGCATCCCCTTTTTCCCTCGTAAGCCCTGCTTCTATTTTTTATTATTTTTATTCATTTTTTTCCTTTTGTTTTGTGTTTCAGCCCCACTCCACGCTTTCCCCTTTTTTTTTTTTTGTGTTCTTTTATTTTATTTTATTTTTGTTTTGGCATTCAGCCCATTTCTAATTTTTTTTTCTTTTTTTTCTTTTGTTATTTTTTTAGTGGGCTCAGCCCATTCACTTTTACTCTTTAGGCTTTAGCCTACTTCGCTCCTCTCCTTTTTTATTTGCCAAACCCTTATTTTTTTTCTATCATTTATTTATTAAACGTGAACATTTTTTTTACTAGTCAAACTAGTACAATTTCATTCAACTAAATTTCACATACAAGTTTTGAAACCCTGTTTTTTTTTCTTGAAAATCACTTGATAAAAATCATAAAAATTAATTTATTAGTAATGATCACTCGAGATTGCTTCCCGTTTAGTCATTACAAATATTTTAATTTTCTAAATAAAAACGGGTTATTAGTGAGGACCACTCTTGATTGCTTCATGTTTGGTCCCCATGAAAACCTATCCTCTTCATAAAAATAAAATTAAGTTTTTACTAGTAATAATCACTCGACATTGCTTCCCACTTGATCATTACGAACACCGTTAATTTTATAAACAAAAAAGGTTATTAATGAGGGCCACTCTTGATTGCTTCTTGTTTGGTCCCTACAAAACCTACCTTTTCTTCCATAAAAAAATATACAATTAAAATCAACCAACACGCAATCATTTTCTACCCAAGAACTACGTAGCCTTTGATTTCTCCACTGCACCCGGAGATACGTAGGAGCAGGAGCCCACTCCTGTCAAGCACAAAAATAAACGACTTTTATTAAGTCCTTTTTTTATTAATTTTTTTTAAAAGGGAAATAAATATTTTTTAGAAGTTAATAAATTTTGCACAATTAATTAGAGGTAACCTTTTTTCGAAAGGATGTCGCGGGGTGCTAATACCTTCCCTACGCATAATCGACTCCCGAACCCAAATCTGGTCTCAAGGACCATTTTCTTCAATAAAGGTTTTTCCAATATTTTTCCTATGAAATAAATTATTGGTGGCGGCTCCATTAACCTACGAATAAATCTCTCCGGATTTTTCGGTCGCTACAATAGGGACCCTCCGTGTTGGCTCCGAATGGGAGTAAAAGAATGTGCATAATGAGCTCCTGAAAGTAATATCAGTATGTTAATCCGAAAATCTATCATAATGCACAAAATCATGACTAATAGTAACCTTGTTATAATTCAAATCATAATATATAAATTATTTTATGATTTATTAATACTGTAATACCTTGAGTCACTTCCGACAATGGGGTTCTGGAAGCGTTCTGTGTGTTGGGAGAAATTATATGTTAAGGAGTTCTGAAATCCCTTGTACATCTGATCTAATAAAAAAAAAGATTTTTGAGTTCATCAATTATATGTTTGAGTTCTGAAATAGACCTCTGGATGGAAAAATCTGTAATTTATGGTAGTTTTTGAATTGGTATACGTTTTTATATATACACCCACATAAATACCTTTTCTTTTCTTGGAAGGATTCTCCTTACTTTTCATGACCCTCTTGCCGTGTGACTTTGATTGTTGGTTGTCTTTCATTTTGCTGATATTTCTGAAAAATAGAGGTAAAAGTAACTAAAAGTGATTTAGAAACCTAACAAAATATTATTGATCTCAGATGATACCTATTATGTATGAAAAAATCAATTGATTTTTCTAAAATGAATAACAATTGAGACAGAAACACACCTATAATTGCTGAAGGTGAAAGAATAAATGTATTATTCGGTAGCATCAAGAAACCTCACATACTTCTATGTCCTACTCCTGTTGTTGACTGTGTTTTCATGGTGAAGTTTATTATTTTAGAAATATTGTTTTGCATACTAAGTGTGAGAATACTGTAAAACTTTAGTGATATATTGTGATTTGGCATGATTAAAGGATGTGATTTGTCACGATTAAAGGATGACACGATAAACACATTTAAATGTATTTAAATCTGCTTTTTATACATTCCATATTTTTTCATAAGTTTACATTTATATCTGTTGGGCTAGTTGTTTCTGTAACATATGTCTTAAATTATTGATGCTCTCGTCCTTAACATTTTCGTATTTAAATTATTGATGCTCTCGTCCTTAACATTTTCGTATTATAAAGCTTGTGGCTTTATTACGAAAATAAATTTATGATTTATATTTGTGGCAAATGATCATCCGCCATTCTTTATATATCATTATTAGTCTTTAATTACAGAGACAAATTTGAGAGTTTATTTCTCTGAATACATTCCATAAATACCGACCCAGAATACATGATATAAAATACTAATTATATTCAACTAAATTGGAATTCACTCGACAACAATTTGTATAGCTGTAAAATAGTTGATTATATTAAAAGGATTTGTCATATATTTTTATCTAAAGTATACGGTGTACACACATTTGTTACAGATGGTTGCATGTGTAAATAGTTAACAAATAAACGTGGTAATGATCAAGTGTTACATTGGAACGATATTAAAACGCATGGATTTAGTTATGTTTGTACACTTTTTATCCCAGTATTCATCGCACATATTTCTTATTGGTATTTATGAATATAAAAAACTTCTTTTGTTACAAAAAGGTTTGATGACATTTGACGCAAGTTTGCATTGTAGAATATGAATTTAAGTGTTTATTTGTATTTTAGGCAAAAGAATTACGATTCAGATCACTATTACATGTTGCAATTTTCACCATTAGTAAAAAACATAAGTAATAACAAATAAGCACTTAAATTCGTATGCATAACTAATTTCTCTTAAAATACTCGTTAACATTAATAATTAGATAACATCTGAAATGTGATGAATTTCATAATCTAGAAAATTGTCATCAATGTTTTGTTTAACATAGTAATTTTAAGGACCTAATTCTTATACTAATAAGCTACTCCTTCTCCTTCTTTATCTCTTGCAGAATGATGTGTGAAGGATCACCTTCTTCCATGTTTAGGCAGGACTTCATCACAGGGCTCTCTTCGGAATAAGCTTCCAAGTCGACGACTTCATGCTGAGTGTAGATTGCTTTCCCCTTACCAGAAGATTCCCCAAATTTGTTCATTAGGTCCGTTGACAAAATAGGTATTATATTTGTTGTTTGATGCATAGATTAAACAATTAATATTGAAATATTTAATTAATAACCGATCATGTTGAATTTATTTTAATAATGAAGACAGCTGTGTAAAGCAATCACCTGTGCAACACCAGCAGCAAATTCAGCTCCCAAGGCAACTATTCCAGATTTAGAATTTATGGTAACATCATTTCCATCCTATAATAGTTAATTGTTTTGAATATTTTAATTATAATCATAATTATAATCAAGTATAGATTGACAAACGAATAAGACATAAATGTTTTAGGGTTATAACTACAGGAAAATTAGAAAACCTTGTGTTTATCCTTGAACTTCTACAGAATGTCAGCATCACCACTAACCCTTTTCACACGGAAAGTACATTCAAATCTAGTTTCCGAGACAACAGAACCTTGAATAAGTAATTTTTCCCAATAAGAGCAACAACTTCTCTTGGAAATCCAAAAGAATTAGGATTCTACAAAACATAATAATATCGTTATATTATTACGTTATGTGAGTCGCTCGCAATATAACAATAAAGGCGAGAATCCCATGATTGAAACCCATAATAAACAAACCTCCAATGTGTCTAGGACATCTGCACAAGACTTGTTGATCAAAGAAGCAACTTCATTCTCAAACAGTACAAATGTTCCACTACTGGTCTCATCCTTCGCTTTCAACTTCAACAAATACCCGAATTACATTGTAATTTAGCCAACAAAAATAATAGGGTTATTTTTTGTTCAGTCCTTCGGTTTCAGTGTTGGGATATGAAAGCAATTATGTTAATACTTTAAGTGAACATACCTAGGTGTTACAGCAAACACATGCCTGCTACACCTTTCACAGAAATATGCATTTTCATCAGCATACACCTTTTTGGTACATATACAGGCACTATACAACCAATCTCCATCATCATTAACATTAGTCATAGTAGCACACAACACAAACATGCCAGGCTGCATAAATTTATAGATATTATATAGATTTAGGAATTTTTAGTTGTCGTTATGCTTATATCTTTCTTAGACCTTTTAAAAAAATAATATTATTTTCATATACTATCACTATGCCTCTTTATAGTCCTTCAAGGAGGCAATTGTGGTTGCATGAGTCTGGTATATTAAGTCATCCTTAGCATCTGCAATCTTTGCTTCCTGAATCTGGCTTAATCCTGGGTTTGGAGAATCTTGATTCTTGACCACACTAAATGAAAATAATGGTTTAAATTGGTATGCAAAAAGATTAATTCAGGAGTAGATTTATTATTAATATTGAAAACTATAATATTAATTTGTGGTTGTATACTTGTTCCTCAATGCTACAACTTCAGGAAAATCAGGATTGATCAGAAGTTTCGATGAGTGCATCGTGCTCTGTATTGTTACGCGTCCTAATGAGTTAAAACATAAAATAAGTCAAATCCCAAATATGTAAATAATAACCATGTAATAGATACGATCCAAATAAAACTAAATTGGTAGATCTAATAAAATATGAGTGGTATAACCTTGCCACTTTTTTTACTTTTGAGAAGAGAACCACAATAACAACATTGACTATATCACCAGCAGACATGAATGATTGGAGTTCATCTACAAACTTTCCGAAAAAGCGTAACCTTGAAACGATACCTGCCAAAATTTTGCATAAATAATTATTGATATGTTTAGATCTTCTAATGTACCCAAAAAAAATGAACTTATAGGCAAACCGTTTAGCTTTTATAAGCCGAAACAAAATTTTTAAAATACATAAATAAAGCCACAATTTACAGATTACCCCATATTATCAAGTTCAACAGTAATGAGCTTAGACTTGATGCCATTCCTGATGTATTCACGTTGTCAACTAACTCCGGTCAGTACACCAATGACATCTGCAAATAGAGAAAAATTAATATAAGTTTTAGAAATGCAAAAAGAGAGAGAGAGAGAGGAGAGAGAGAGTCTGCTAGGGTTTCCTTCCTAAAACGCCGCCGTCCCTTCCGATTTTCACGGCTGGTTCTCTGGTGCAACGATGGGCCCTTGCCTCGCCTCTTCACTGCTATGTGCAACAATCTTATACTCCGGCGCACTACTGTTCAAGCACAACCGCGTTTCACGATTATCGGTCTCAGTAGCAGCGAGGAGTCTCAAGCTAGGGTTTCTATCCCAAACGCCGAGTGCCCCTCCCCAATTTTACGGCGGGTTCTCCTCACGCAGAACCGTGGGGCCTTGCTTAGATCCTTCCACACCCTCTTGATCGGCGCAAGAACTATATTTCACCCGGCAAGACATGCTCAAAACAGGTTTTATATGACCACTGGTAAATGGAGCGGCGAAGCGGCGACGATAGAGGGAGAGAAAGGTAAAACAAAGAAATAGGAGGAACTGGGCATACAGTCAAGGCTGAGGAAAACAACGTGAAGGTGCCTTTGCATGGGAAAAGCTGATCACTTGGTCACGACCTTCTACTTCACTTGAATTCCGGAGAATCATGGAGCCAAAAATGTATGGGATCTTCAAGAGGTATGGGTGGATCGATGAGGTGGTTATCCTGGCAAAAGAGATAAGATGGGTTAGCGCAGATATGGTTTCGCGAGATTCCTCAACGTGAAAGATCCAAGATTACTTGCCATTGAACTCGACAACATTATAATAGGAAAGCGATTGTACGCCAACGCCTCCCGGGAGGTTCGTCTGCGGAAGATGCAAAGCGGCGGTGGACGCGAAAGCTAGCTTTGAGTGCGGGGCTCCATCAACTAAGGGTCGACCAACGATGGCATGGAGAACGAGGACACAGGGGAGGACTTTCGCTAATGTCGTGAAGTGAGTGGTGCGACTCGTGGAAGAAGGCGGGCGACCCAAACGTGGCTTCAAGGTGGGGGACCAACTTTGGCCGTAGGAGAGGGAGTCACAGATCATCGAAAGCAATATCACAGGCGCGACCATGTGACTCGCAGAAACCAGATAAATATGGGTACTAAATGGGCCACAAAGAGGAAGAAGGTGACTGACCAATCTAGAGTTTCGTGTCAGAGCACTTTGCCGATCGGATGAACAAAGCCTTTGTTGGGAAATGCTAAATCCGGGGAGCCTGCGTATATCGCTGCATCAAGAGTTTCATCGCCATGGATATTCGATATCACGGTTACACTCCGGGAGCAAATCTAAGCGCTAATGGAAGAGTCTCAACGTGGTGACCTACAGAGGAGATGAGACAGGGGGAGGGGGATGGTCGACCCAGATGGGTGAGAGAAATAAGGAACCGGTCTCCAAGGGTGGTTGATAACGAAGATTCGTGTGGCTCTACGGTGCAGCACGGAGTGCTCCCACGCCGTGCAACGATTTCTTCGTTACTAGTTACTCTGTCCCGGTGACTTCATTGGCAACACAATCACCGAGAACGGAAATGCATGGATGTCGACGATAATCGTCATCAGAACTCGAGTTCAAGATCCGGTTAACGATGTGGTTAGGGTGAAGATTAATGAAGATATTTTTAATATTAAATTAGTAGAAGATTGGTATACGGCAACCTTAATTGGAATGGTGCAGAAATATTGAACATTCAATTCATCGGATCATGGTAACGATAGTAGTGAGGATGAAGAAATTAGTCCGAAACTATGGAAGAAGAAAGGTCGAGTGAGGAGGAAGATGGGTGTCGATTGAGGGATCTTGATGCAATTAATGAGGTTGATAGAATCATGGCAACATTGGAAGAGAATGATGAGGCGGCGCGATTTGTGGAACTTCGGCCGGTGGGAGCTTCACATGATGATGAGTTAAGAACGATCATGAATATAGTGGAGGACCACATACTCCAAATACTAGTATCTCTGGTGGGTCGGTGGAAGTGGAGCAGGATGAGCCGAGATAAGAATTTCAGGAAATGGAGGGGCTATCGCCAAGAGGCGTATTAATTGGTGTCTTTGGTCGCCCAAATTGTTGAGCCAACAATGATTCCAGCTGATGCTTACAGCGGGGAAGGAGGGCAAAGTAATACTCATGGGGTGCAAATAGTGGAAGATGCAATAGATAACAATGAATGTGGACCAAAGGATGTGACTACTGCTCACATCGTAATCCATTAATTCAAGGAGATGGGGTGGTGCAACCTTGAAACCCAACACACTAATACTGGTGGCGTGCTTAAAGTAGGGGGAGACTCGAATACATACAAGGAGCTCCAATTCTTTGAAAACATAGCGCAAACTTTGGAAATGGCACGCACAAAGGCGGCTGGAGTACATGACTAGATCCGTGGCACAAGCAACACAGGGCTGGTCAGGGAAAGATAATGTGATACAAGAAGAAGAATCCATTAGATATTAGGGTCATGCACACATAAATCGATCGGTGTTGATGATGTTGGTATGGATGAGAATGATACCTCATCAAATATGTCGCTAAACGGAGGCCAAGGAAGGGTGGGGTAAGAAGATCCAACCCTGGTGAGATGCAATTTTCGAATCCCTGATGCATGCAGATGGAATGGTTGAAGAAACATCACTAGCAAATTCAAATATAAGGTCTTTGCAGAACAACTATTTCTCGGCAACGCAAAGACGAAGCGATAACAAAGATTTGGGACGGTGTAATCAAGTTTGGACTTGTTGGTATGGAGGAAGAGTCTCTCGATAGCGTGGGTCGAGAGGGTGGAGGGTAGAGATCGATTTGGCTCACAAGATGAGGGCGTGGACGGGGTCACCTTATGAAGATGCTCTCTTACAATGTGAGGGGTTGAGGGACAACATAAAACGTCGAAGGATCCGGTCCTTATTGAGAAAGGTCAGTTTGATTGTTGTTTAATTCAGAAACAAAGCTCACTTAATGTTGATAAATGTTTGATTAAGAGTATCCGGGGGTCTTGAAATGTGGATGGGACTCGAGTCCATCAAATGGGTTATCGAGGGATTAATTACTATATGGAGAGATGAACTGTTTGTGGTAAAATTTAGGTTCGTAGGATGGATTTACTGGTCTATGTGTTTCACTAGTGGACTCCAGAGGATTGTACTATATTGTTAACGTTTATTCCTCTTGCAATATGGCGGGCAAAAAGGAAATTATGGTCGACGGTTATGTCAAAATCGGGTTTTCCTTCAGCCGTGGTGCTCGGGAGGGGACTTTAATGCGGTTGTTTCAGGGGATGAAGAAGAGGTCGAGTCATGATTTGTAAGGCGAATCGGAAGAATTTAATCGTTCATCGCAGAGATATGAGGTGATTGATTTACCAAGATTAGGAAGAAATTCACATGCTTTAGTAGTGATGGTTCGTCCATGAGTAGATTGGATAGATTACTGATATCAGAAGAATTGATTGAGGACTGGGGTGTAAAACCCAGTGGGTGGGCGATAGAGATGTATCAGATCATTGTCCTATCTGGCTTAAAAAGGAGAGTAAGAATTGGGGGCCTAAACCATTTAGATTTAATAAGCTATTTGGTTGGAACACCTACGAATTCTTGAAGCTAGTTGAAGAGAATTGGGGCATGTGTAATGCGACTAGATGGAAAGGGTACGTTTTGAAAGAAAAGCTAAAATTTCTGAAGGAGAAACTTAAGGTGTGGAATAGAGAGGTTTTTGGTATTATGGACCTTAAAGTGAATAATACGGTTGATGAGATGAATGCCCTTGATAATGCAAAGAGCTAGTTGCGGGTAATTTCTCGAGATATCGGCGACTTTTAGCTAAGTTTTGGGAACACCTCAGCGCGAAGGAAAGCTTGATTGCACGTAAGTTTCAGAATTAAATGGCTACGTGAAGGTGATACAAACACGAGATTTTTCCATGCATCTCTTAACGCCAAGAGAAGGAGCAATCAATTGGTCGCCTTGTAAGGTTGGGGATAGATGGGTGGATGAGGTTGATGAGGTGAAGTTAGAAATGAAGAATTACTTCCAAGCATGCTACGAGAGGACAAGCGTCTCAAGACCAAGGATGGACGGTATTCAATTCAAGGAAGTATCCTTGCTGAGCAATGAGCTTCTAATTGCCCCCTTCTCGGAGGAGGAGATTAAGGAAGTTGTGTGGAGTTGTGATGGGAATAAATGCCCTGGACCGGATGGGTACAATTTCCCAACTTTATAAAAGAGTCATTGGGAGTTCTTGAGAACGGAAGTTGTAGGTTCGTAGAAGAATTGTAGCCTAATGCATCCTTGCCTAGAGGTTTGAAGGCATCTTTTATTGCTTCGATCCCGAAGAATAATAATCCACAAGAGATAAAGGATTTCAGACCGATAACGCCTAATTGGGTGCTTGCAAGATAATAGCTAAACTACTAGCAAAGACGTTTGAAACGGGTCCTTACCAAGATAATATCTCGAGTGCAAAGCGGCCTTTCTTCAAGGAAGGCAAATTCTGGATGGCGTGTTGGTTCTTAATGAAGTCGTGGATTGGGCAAAGAGGAACAGGGGATAATTGCTTTCTTTGCTCAAAATAGATTTTGAGAAGGCGTATGATCTTGGTAAGTCGGGGTACCTCGATTATATGTTGAAGAGAATGGGTTTCTGCGCTTCAAGTGGCGAAATGGATAAAGCCAGATCCCGATCAGGCTCAATCTCGGTACTCACAAATGGTAGCCCTACAGAGGAAATTAGAGTGATGAGAGGGCTCAAACAAGGTGATCCACTAGCTCCTTTTCTGGTTTTAATTGCAGCTGAAGGTTTGACTGGTATGGTAAATAAGGCAGTACAGCGTGGGCACTTTAAAGGCTACAAGGTGGGTCATGATTTATCCTTTCCAGTGCTTCAATATGCAGACGATACAATCCTGTTAGCTGAACCATCCTAGGAAAATGTGTGGTCAATTAAAGCTATTATCCGTGGATTTGAAATGGCGCGTCGAGGACTCGGGGGTAAACTTAGCTAAAAGCAACTTAATTGGGATTAATGTGGAGGAAAGGTTTATGGAAGCCGCATCTAACTTCCTGTATTGCAAGGTTGGATCCCTACCGTTTAAATTCCTGGGAATCCTGGTGGGTGCTAATCCGCGCATTGAATCTTCTTGGTCCTCGGTGGTCTCGGCATTCCAAAAAAGACTAGCTTCTTGGAAAGGCACCAAAGAAAGTGTTGAATTGTCTCACAAAGATGCAGAGGAGATTCCTATGGGGTGGATGTGAGGAAATAAGAAAAATCAACTGGGTAAAATTGGAAGCGGGTTTGCTTACCTAGCACCTGGGGGACTTAGGGTGAAGAACTTGGAGTTATTGATCAAAAGTCTTTTGGCCAAATGGAAATGGAGGTGTCTAGCCCGACAAAGATGCGATTTACAAAGTACTTGAGTTTAAGTATGGTAACTCTGCTGAGATATAATGATGGGTGCATTAGTCAAAATTAGAAATGAATCCCTGTGGTGGAAGGACATAAAAAACATGAATACGGAATGGTTTCATGGCGTTGCAAAACCAGTTCGCAATGGTACCTCGATTAAATTTCCGGCATGACAAGTGGGTGGTGGTGGATCAACGAAGGAGTTGCTTTCAGTTATTTATGGTGGTGAGAATAAAGAATACTTTCGATTCAGAGGTGGGGTATGGGCGACCTGGCATCGGGAATGGAAATGGGTTTGGAGGAGGAATACTCGCTATGAGGAGGCCAGTTACGCCACATCACATCGTTACTATCAGTGCATAGCTCCAGTAGAGAAGAGGCGGACGGGTGGTTGTGGAAGATTGACACCTCGAAGAGATTCACGGTAAAATCAGATACTCGATCTTCTTGGTCGGCTCACCACAACAAAGATGCAGGATGGGAAATTTACTAAGGCAATCCATGGCCTTTGGAATGCAAAAATCCCATCAAAAATCAAGGTTTTTTCTTGGAGATTCTTTGCTTGGGCGCCTCCCGCTTAGAGTGGAGTTGTTAAGGAGAGGTGTAACCCTGACAACTCAGGATGTAAGTCGCCCCTTTTGCTCCACCGCCACCTAATCAGTCCAACATTTATTTTTCTCATGCAGTCTCATCAAATATTTGGTCACGCGTGATGTCTTGATTGGTATGGCGCGTGCCCTCCACTGTGATTTGGATCAACTTTTCCTGCAGTTGGTGGAATCTCAGCAGCTAAACATAGCAAACATCTATTTTGCGCGCTACTATGTGGGCGATTTGGTCTATGAGGAATAGGATTATATTTGGAGGAAGTGTTAGCTTTACCACCGTGTTTGGCACACATCAAAATTGTCTCGTGGGGATGGTTAAATCGAGCTAAAACGGATAAAAGCATACCGTACTTTCGGATTGGTTTATTTGTCCTTTGAAATGTTTGTCATGAATAGTTTGTGGTTTTATTTCGACTCTTTTCGAGGTTTGTACAATGTTGGGCAAAAGCGGTGCTTGAGGACTAGGGTGGTTTGGTGCAAGTGTAGGTGGATTCTTTGAAAGATTGAAGACGTCGCCACTCATTTTAGGCTGCATACTGATTGATTCCAATGGAGCGGTCATGGGTGATGCATAATTATAGGATGATGACAGAGTCAAGTTGTATAGGGCTTATTGCCTGCTCGATTTTGTAGTATAGGTCCAAATTGAAATGTGCTCAAGAACATGCTATCTCGGTTTGTTGGATGTCACTATCAAAGAACAGGGTTGGTCGTTGTACTCTTTTTCCTCTCTTGGTTTTTTTCCCAGTGGGTTTTGGCCCTGAGAGGTTTTAATGAGGCGCACCTCCCTGATTCACTTGTGTATATATGGGTTCGGAGTACCCCTTTGTACTCCTCTTAATAAATTTTTTGCTTATCAAAAAAAAAAAGTTTTAGAAATGCAATTGCCATGCAAGTTTAGAAATGATCTCATCCAGATATTTAAAGATGAACAACAATAATACCACCTAAATAATCATTTTCAAATTCAGGCAGGGAGCAGTTAGCCGGAGGAGTAAACGTGTAAACATGAGCAGGAACCAACATATCGTTGGTTTTTCTAATCTTTGTCCACATATTAAAGTTCAACTTAAAGGGGTGTCTAGTTGCACGATATTCTCCTATATTAGGAGTAACACCAAATTTGGTCATGTAGTAGACAGAACCCTCCGTAATGTCCTTTTTGTACTTGTAAAGCAACTGTTTTTTCACAGAAGCCTGGATCTTAGAACCCTGAAATGAAATAAAAAAAACGTGTAAATCAGTCTTGTATACAAATATATCATTATTTGAAGGGAAAATGAATATTTCAGTGAACGACAATTTATGATATACCTCAGAATCCAGTAGGACCAACTCAAGAGAAAATGGTAATTTGTTTCTGTTGATGTCAGGAACGCGCCACATCCTTACTACACGGACCAGCAGGGACCAATTTTCATGGATATCAGCAACATTCGAGATGAAATCAACAACTGGAACATTGTTATTGCCGTTGTGAACTGCCATTTGTTAGGAAAGTAGTACTGATTTTTCAGGTATTGAGTATTCGAAATGTAGGGTTTTGGCATAGTAGTTGGCCTGTGTAAACCTTGTTTAAATAGACAAAATACATGCTTGGTAATGTTTCACGTAAGGAAGGGTTGATATCGAATAAATGTAAATGATTGGTCAATTGGTCAATGATTGGCTTGATTGGCTTGATTGGCTCAACATGAATATTACGTTCATTTTCAGTTTTCGATTGGTCAATGATTTGTTTGATTGAATCATGCATATAGAATGCATATCAGGACAGATACATATAGGATTTTACGAATTTGAAATGGAAATAAATGAAATTTATTTGGTGACATAATGGCAGTTATGCAATATAAAGAATAAAGAATAAAGAAGGGAGTAATAAATACGTCCACATCATAGAACGACAACCACGATTGGTAATTGATTGGGTTCAATGAAGAAACGTGTGAAAACGCATACCAGGTAGAAATAATTTAGGATATTACATATATGATGTTTGACCAAACTGATGAAATCAATGACAAAAAAAACTCGCGTATCAATTTCATGTTTGACTAAACTGATGACTAAAAAAAGTGGAAATAATCATTAATGTTGACTGAAACGTTTTCTCCTATATGATATCATCATAATTGTGGCCACATCATATGTATTTAGACTTCCCTCTAGGTGATTAGTCAACACATTTGACCAATAAGAAGTGGCATGTTGGACAAAAATTTTGCGAGGTTTCATCCATGAATGACATTTGGAAATTTCCTTTTTAGGATTTTCATGGTTATATATAGTTAAGATAACCCATGCATTGCACGAGTCTATATACTATTGAAAGAACAAACCCTAATTACTGGAGGCAGAAACTTGAGTTATACTCCTTTTGTCTTATCTAAGTAGTTTCTTTTGCTTTTTCACGATTTTTAAAGAAATAATTAGATTTACTGATTTCTATAATAAAATGATATTGTTGGACTAAAATACCCCTATTTAAATTGGACAACAATAATTACTCACCAACAACTCATTAATAGAGGTTGGTTGAGATAAAGGGTATATTTTAAAAAAAGAAACTAATACTCATTGATTCCAGAATTGGTAAATTGGGCTAGACACCATTGTTTTGTTTATGGACTAGATTTGAAACTTTGGCCCAGTTGTATAGATGATGGATCATTTACATATTTTCATCCAAAAAAAAGAGGTACATGATTTTATCATGATTTTTTCTCTAGGCTTAATTGCAATTAGGGATGGAAAAAAATCGCACCCAAGGTACATACAAGTAAAATCCACCACAGATTTTAAATGGGTAGTTTAATGGTACCTGTGGGTTTAATGGGGCAGTTTTTTTTTTCCTTTCTACCTATGTAATAATGGGGTAGGAACGGGTTTCACACTACCTGTGCCGAGGATACCAACTTATATTTAGTGTAATGTTTACATTTAACTTGGCACCTCTAGGTCAGAAATATCTTTAGTGATTACATTTAATCTGTAAACCAAAGATTTACAAACAAATTCAAACACTACATTACCAAGTCCCAAATCCGCAGCCCAAATGTAAACCTTCTAGTATACCCTATGACTAAGAGTAGCTAATTTATATCTTAGGGTTAAGTGGATCCTATTTCTTACGCTTTGAATATCTATTAATTATGAGATAGTTTGTAGTTTTTATATATTGGTTAAATTATTCCTTGTGTTTAAATCTCGATCCATAAGGCGTCGCCATCCTTTATTAAGTTAGTTAATTGATTAGGTAATCTCACCATGGTTAATTAACAAAACTCTTGGATTAATTGGTAAGCGAGAATTAGATTGATCATAACACAATTCTGTTATTTCAATCAGTAGTTAAATCGATGAGCTTATAGTATCTTAACGCTTTCTTTAACTGTTGCCTTGCATGATATATGAGGGTAGTTGATCAAGGGGAAGACTATTACTATTGCGTTAACCATAACAAGTAGTAATAATATTAGAGCAAATAATTGATAACCAATAAGGAAACACAAACTATTGGGTAACTGGTAATGTTTAAAGTATTGGCATATGTGAAACCGATGACACTAAGTTTCCCATTAATTGAACCTTTCTCTCGTGTTACTCGTTATAATTCTTTGATTTGTTAATTGTTACCAAACTTATCATTGTTTTCAAACTTCGTTTTCTATATAACATAAGGTTATTAAT
Organism: Calophaca sinica; assembly: GCA_037113605.1. Classification (NCBI taxonomy): domain Eukaryota; kingdom Viridiplantae; phylum Streptophyta; class Magnoliopsida; order Fabales; family Fabaceae; genus Calophaca; species Calophaca sinica. The sequence continues at coordinate 19,097,263 of CM073737.1, forward strand.
CAAACTAATAGTTACCGGTAGTCCCTGTGGGTACAATACTTGGAGTCTCAAATACTCCACTTTTATTATTTTTGCAATAAGGTGCACTTGCCTTTGAAGCAGCACTTTTCTTACAAAGGATTTCATCCTTGGTGGAACTTTCAAATGCCAGATCATAAACCAATTCCCAGTTATATGGCAATTGTAACACCCTAACTTTCCCTAAGTTTAGTAATTAGAGACCCTAAGTAAAAAGAGGATTTAATCCCGAAGGATTAATGGGGTTAATGACCTTTAATCTAGTGTTTTAACGCAAAGTTAAGCCTAAGGGGGTAAAATAGTAATTTCTCCCAAGAATTTAGGAAATATGGGACTAATTATTTATGATTAGTTTAATTTATTAATTTACCTAAGGTTGAATTAAGGACCAAGGGATAAACTAAGGGAATTAAATTAGGATTTGTTAGCTAATTTCTAAACAAATCATGCCCTATGTCCCACCGTACACCACATTCTCTTGCACTCCACCTTAGCACCCTTCCACTCCCTCATTTACTCCCTCCCTGCGTGATTCTTCAGCAGAAGAAAAAAAAATAAGAAAAAAAAGAAAAAGAAAAGGGAAAGAAAGAAACGAAAGAAAGAAGAGAAAGAAGAAGGGAAATGAGAGAAGAGGGAGTACGACGGCGAGGAAGGGAGGCCACGCCGGCCTTGGAGGAGTGGCGGCGCGGTGGCGCGCCAGAAAAGGAGGGAGAAGCGAGACTCAAGGCCGAGAGAGAGAGAGAGAGAACGAGACTGAGAGAGACAGAGAGACCGGGAGATTGAGAGAGACAGAGAGATCGAGAGACAGAAAGGGAAAGAGAGCATGAAGGGAAGAAGAAAATGGAAGAAGAAGCAAAATTGAAGCTTCAATGGTGGAAGGAGCAAGCTTGAAGGAAGGAAGATCCAAACCCTAGAAATTGGGGATTTTACCCCCAATTTCATGGAGCCCTAAGGTAACATAGAACCCCCAAATTTAAAACCTCTCTTAGGGTGTGCTAGGACTAATTGTTTAAATTCTAGATGTTAAATGTTTAAATGAGTATCAGTTATAGTATTTTAGTGGGATTGGTTAAGGATTAGCTACTGTCCCCAACCCTCCACAAATATTTATGTGATGCTTGCGCATTGTGGAGTTACAATCGGATTGAAGTGTTAATTGATTATGTGAGTTTCTTCAATCTCAAGTTGGAGGTAACTATATGTCCCCAGATAGGTATGGCAATGAGTTCATTTTCCTAAATAATGCATGCTTGTTGTGGAGTGATTTTATTACGATGTATGATATGTAATGTTTGGTTGGATATGTTTGGAAGTGATAAGTGTAAGTGGATTGGGTTGTTGTTGGTGTTAGAAATGTAGTTAAGCTGTTAAAAGTATGTTTCTGTACAATTTCTCTGCTTGAATCGACTTACAGGGCTATGAAATGATTCACAAAAGGCTCCCAGCCCCAATTTGGTTCTGTGAATCAAATTGAGAACGTGTGAATCGATTCACAGCACTGTGAATCGAATTCTGCATAAGTAGTGAATCGATTCACTGCAATGTGAATCAATTCACACCCTGTTTCCTGCAGAATTTTGAGGTTCTTGAAACAATTTTGTTGAAACTCAATAAAGAGTAGTATTAATTAAAGAATTCTTAGGCCTCCACATTTCCAATCAATTCCTTATTCCACCAAGCAAAAATGTTTTTGGATGACATTAGAGAATGATGTTGCTTATGTATGGATATTATAATTGCATACTTTATGCCATAGTACAAATATACTACAAATGTTGATTGTGAATGATTGATTTACATTTGTATATTTCATTCATTATGTGAATGCATTAGAAAATGCATAAACCAATGTTCAAATACATGTTAAGTTGAATTCCTTGATTTTGTTGTTAATATCATTGGAGTTAGTATAGAAAGTTATATGATGATGTGGATTAAATATCCTAAGTTGCTATCTTACTTGATTGTAAAGCATGCATTTAAGCTATGAAGTGTGATATAAAAAATCACTTAAAAGATAAGTAAGATTCCTCATAAGAGGATTGGTCGGTATGGTTAGCCTTGTGGGACGCCACTTGGAGGGTTATGACGTCTAAACACCATATCGAAAGCATGCTGATTGGGGTCTATGGACCAAAGCATATGACAAAACCCAATAGCATAAAGCAAAGATGTGCTAATCACAAAGTAAAGAAGAACAATATGTTCTTAGTTAAAGTTGCATTGCATTTATGTTTCATTCATTTTCTTAGATATAGTAAGTTATGAGAAGTTGAACTATATGTTCGTATGCTACCTAGTCTGGCAAGTAAGTTTATGTTTGTATGAGATGAGTTTTCCATACGTAGCACACCACGTATAGCTGAAAACAACGGTAATGTTTTTAAGTTCAAGTCTATATTACTACGGTAATGTTTTTAAGTTCAAGTCTATATTACTGAGTTTCATAAACTCACTATGTTGGAATGTTGTTTTCAGGTACAAGCTTATTGGAAAGGCCAGAGCATGAGATTGTGCTCGGTCTTGCCGCCACGTGAGACCTTGAATACCGGATCACAAGTCGAGTCATCACTACTTTGAGTCTTCTATATTAAATTGTAATATTTGATAAGAGTTTTTTTATTAGAGGATTGATTGTAATTTCTCTAATAAAGTTTGTTAGTATCCAATTAGTGTCATGATGCTTTGGGGATTAAAAAGGAATTACTTGTCATTGTAATATGTGTAGCGAAAATTTTATTTCGTTAAATTCAGATTTCTGTTCAGTTAGTAAGTAAGACCTTGATTAGTGTCTGGGCGTTACAGCAATATTCAAAATAAGCAATTTTGGTAATGAGGGCCTGTATAATGTCTAGAAAAGGTAAAGCCCATTCTTGGCAAGGGCCCGGGAATGTTTATCTTCCTTGATCGAGGTGACTAGAGGGACAACAATGATTTTCTTGATATCCTCGTGGGTGAAAAGCATCTGAATAGTATTCATATTCCAAACTTTAGAATTAGGCAACCATATGTCTCTAACCTTAAAATCATGAAAGGAAGCATCAAGAATGTTACTTAAAATGACATTTTCATAATTTCTCAATCAATGATCTCACCGCACACATACTTGAGCACCATCACCAAATATCCATCTTAGCCCTTCTTTCATCAGAACCTGTGAAGCATGTATACTATGATAAGAATAGAAGGGGAAATTTACAAAGACCAGCCTCCAAAAACTACATCTGAGGACAGTATTTGTCACTGTAGATTTGTGATAGCATAGTATTAGGTTAGGTACTAAGCTTCCACCCTTGCTTCCTAAACATGGCCAAATTAAAGCCGTAGAAATCCTGAAATCCTAATGCTACATGTTGCTTGCCAACTGATAGCTTCTCTTAAGATAACTAGGATTGTACATGGGCCTAGGTCGACCCAATTAACACGATGATCCAACCCAACCCAAAGCATTTGGTTCTGTTTTTTTCATAGCTTGGGTCGAACCCAAACAACCCCTTCAAATCCGAAATGGTTTGGTTCGGGTAATATATTTATGATTTCAAATCCGTGAACCCGCGAACCCAACCCGATGACATAGATTTTTTTTAAATATTTTTATATACCTTATTATCACATGGTCATGATTTATGAGAGATGATACACTATTTGCTCACTTAGAAATTAGGGTTTTTTTTTTTATATTTTGTAGAATAGAATGTCATTTTAAAAACTGTGGAATTTAGTTTAAGTGTTGCTGAAAATTTTGTAGAATTTTAAGTGCTTAATGACACTTTTTTTGGAATTTTAAAAGCTATTTTCATTGTCTCATGACTTGCAAACCCAACCGAACCAACCCACTCATCACCAGATTGGTTTGGTTTAGGTTTACAGGAAAACTATGGGTTTTTGACTCAACTCAATCCGAGAAAATTTGATTAGTTCGGATATCGAGTTTGGTCAAAATCGACTCAACCTAGCTTGTGTACACCCTTAAAGATAATCATCGAATTCCTTTAGCATCACTTGAACCCTAGCCCTACCAAAAAGAATTCAACATAAAAATTATTATTGAAAGGGCCCTCTTAAGATATTGACGACTTGATCACAACAAATAAAAATAAAAATATAATGCAAATGTTAGCATATAAAAATAAATAAAAATATTTAAAAAATATAAAACTATACTAAATACTTTCTTTATCAATAATAAGTTTTCATCTTTATATCTTTATCAATTTATATCTTTATCAATATCAACACAATTTACAGGAAAAAGTTAAAATTTGTTAAAAAATTAAAATTGTGCATCGATAACAAATAGTACTCTCTCCATTCCTAAATGTAAACCCCATTTGACAAAAACACACAAATTAAGAAAATTAGTTAACCCATTTAATTTGTCTACAATGTCTACTGTTTTTCCAAAACTATACTTCAATTATTGACTTGAGAGAGAGAAATAATCACCCAATTTAATATTGACTACAAAAAACAATGTAAATTAATTAGGGTTATTATTGTAAACAAATAATTAATATATTGGAAAAAAGCTTACAAAAAGGGACAATTTTTTTTTAAAAAAAAGGCTTACGTTTAGGGACTGAGGGAGTATTAAAGAAATGGAAAATACTAATAGGTGCTTTTAGGGTTTGGTTAAGTAATCAAAAGAGGTAAATTTGTATAGAAAAATGATGTATTGATTACATCGAAAAGTGTTTAACAATATTTTCTTTTATAATTTCCTTAACCAATACTGTAACGCCCGTAATTCAATTTTACTCGAAATAACGAAGATTTACATAAATGGCTTAAAGTTCCCAATACTTTAAACTTGGTAATTAAATTACAAGTCCAAACTCCACGCACAGTCAATAATCTACGAGCTAGATTACAACTTTCCAATTGTTAAATACTTGGAAGCACAAAATACAATAACAAGGTTCTTTTTTTTTATCCAAAATGATAAAGGAGTCTCTACCCTTCCAAACTACACAATAGAACTAAATGGAAGTCAAGCCTCTATTTCGCATGATCACCTTTCGGATCCTGGGAATCTGAAAAACAATAGAAAAGAGTGAGATAAAAATCTCAATGAGTCCCCCCACGGACCCCTCACCACATCAGTTCCCAATACAATATTATAAAGAAAATTCACAATTTGGTCACAATCCAATAAGCAATCACAATTGCACAATGAATCCAAAGAAGCACATATGTGACTCTCAACGGAATTCTTCGATAAACAGTACACAATGAATCCAAAGGAGTATAAAATAGACTCTCAGTGGACTTCCTCAATAAACAATACACAATGAGTCCAAGAAAGTATATCAGTGACTTTCCATGGAGCTCCTCAATAAACATTACAAAATGAGTCCAAGAAAGTATTGCAATGACTTTTCATGGAGCTCTTCAATAAACAATACACAATAAGTTCATAACACATCATAAGGTTTAAGCGCATGTAGGGTTTAGAACACTTAGAAACCAGTGTTCATGCACTTAGAAGTGAAAATACACATTTATGTTACGAATTGGGGGACAGTTGGTGTTTAGTTTTCTGAACCCCATAGCTTGTAGCTAAAAACTGCACTAATTGGGTACGTATTTCCCAAATTAAAAATTATATTTAGAAACTAGACATCCTAAGCTTTCCAGCGAGTGGTCATATGCCCAATTCCGACTTCATTTGGTATTTTAATAAAATCCCCGAAGTTGACGTACTGCAGATTTGCGCACCGCGCGCACACAGTAGCGCATCAGGCGCATTTTTGCAGTTGACTCTGTTTCTATGCGCGTCGCATGCACTTGTACAGTGCGTCACGCGCATTTTTCCATTTTGGCTCTGTAATGCTGCGCGTCGCGCGCACTTGTGAGGCGCATCACGCGCAAACCTGCAGGATTATGCCGAAACGTGTTTTTCTGCATATTTCTAACTTCCAGCTCACTTTCTCCTCAATCCCAAACAACCACAATCAAGATTAAGACTCTAAATCAAGCATATGACTGATCTATAAGATTAAAAACAACCTATAACACATAAAACACAATCCATCATGTTTCAACATATCACAAAATATCAAAGCATCAACTTAAGCATATTCCTTCTTACCCAAACCCATTCATGTATTTCAACCATTTCCAACTTAGAAATCAAGAAGATACACAAATGAGGCTAAAAAGGAAAACCCTAAGTGGTGGGTCTTATGGGTTGCCCAACCTCTAAGTGTGAAGAACTCACTTTTGGCTCAAAGAGATGAGCTAGGAAGCTTGAAGACTTGAGATCCTCTCCTCCTCTTCTTCTTCAAATTCGAGCTTCTCTCCCAATGATCTAGAGCAGCTCCAAATCTTCAATGTAGCTTCAAATACTCAGTTCCAAATGCTTAAAAGCAAGAAAGGATGAAGGAAGCACCAACTCTCCTCTTCTCCTCCTCCCCCAAAACCAAAACCCTAGCTCTCCACCTTCTTCCTCTTCTTTCCTTGTTTAGAAAAATTGAGAAAGAGAGTAGAAAATGGGGCTAGATGTCGTGGGTGAGGAGAGAAAAGGGAGAAGGAAAATATGGCTTGACCAAATTACCCTTCCTTCAATCACTTAACTACACTACACCTTGCTACTCACACCCCCAATATTTCTAAATGTTGTCCCCTATTTCAATTACCTAACAATCAATTTAAAGCATTTCAAAGCCTAAATTAATTTAATTAAATAATTGAATTAGGCGGGGTGTTACACTACTACCCACCTTTTAAAATTTTTGTCCTAAAAAATGAAACAAGGTACATACCTATCGAAATAGATACGGGTAATGACTTCGCATTTCTTCCTCAGTCTCCCAAGTAGCCTCTTCAGAAGTAGATCCTTCCCAGATGATCTTGACCAAGGGAACGTCCTTATTCCTTAACCTCTTGAAGTTGCGGTCCACAACTTGTATCGGCATAGGCTGGTATGTCAAATCTGATCTCAGTTGTATCGACTCATGATCCAAGGGTTGACAAGGATCAGGAATGTACTTTTTAAGCTGAGACACATGGAACACATTGTGTAGACTTGACAGAGATGGAGGTAGAGCGATTTGATAAGCAACAGGACCGACTCTTTGAAGGATTTCAAAGGGACCGATATAACGAGGACAAAGCTTTTTAGCTCGGAGTGCCCTACCAATGCCTATCATAGGAGTGACCCTTAGGAACACATGTTCTCCCTCTTCAAATTCAAGGGGTTTCTTTCTCTCATCGGCATAGCTCTTCTGCCTACTTTGAGCAATTTTCAACCTGTCCCTAATCTTCCGGATTTGATCTGTAGTTTCCTGAATTAGGTCTGGCCCTAACAATCTTTTCTCACCTACCTCAAACCAACACAGAGGAGTTCTGCACTTGCGACCGTAGAGTGCCTCATACGGCGCCATGCCTTTGCTAGAGTGATAACTATTGTTGTAAGCGAATTCAATGAGAGCCAAATGCTTATCCCAACTCCCTCCATCATCTAACACGCATGCTCTAAGTATATCCTCTAGGGTTTGGATAGTACACTCTGTCTGACCATCCGTTTGTGGATGATAAGAGGTGCTAAGACTTAACCTTGTGCCTAAGGCCTGCTGGAAATGCTTCCAAAATCGGGAGGTGAATTTAGGATCTCTATCAGAGACAATGCTAGTGGGTACTCCATGGAGTTTAACAATTTCTCTAATATACATCCTAGCTAACCTCGCCGTGTTGTAAGTGGACTTGATTGGGAGAAAATGGGCAGATTTAGTTAGCCTGTCAACAATGACCCAAATGGAGTCATACCCAGACCGTGTGTGGGGCAAACCCGCCACGAAGTCCATGGATATGCCCTCCCATTTCCATTCTGGAATTTCTAGAGGTTGAAGCAAACCGGAGGTTCTTTGGTACTCTATTTTAGTTTTCTGACAGACCAAACATTGAGCAACAAACTCACTTATGTCATTTTTCATTCCCGGCCACCAATACCTTTGTCTAAGGTCATGATACATCTTGGTAGAACCAGGGTGTACCGAGAATCCACTCTTATGGGCTTCTTCAAGAATTTGACTCTTGAGTGCCACATCTTTTGGAACACAAATCCTTTGATTGAAAATGATCATACCATCATCAGCTTCGGAGAATCCATAGTGATGTCTCCTAGCTTGCAATTCTGCATCCAAAGCTTGAGCATCCCTAATCTGGTCTCTAAAACCACAAGTGATCTCCAGGTGTCCTACAACCAAACTATCCCCAGTTGTGAACATTCCTAAGTTTAAATCTCTAAAAGATTCTAACAATGCCATCTCCCTAACCATCATGGAAGAGGCATGAAGAGATTTCCGACTCAGGGCATCAGCAACTACATTTGCCTTACCCGGATGATACTTTAGATCAAAATCATAGTCCTTAAGGAACTCTACCCACCTCATTTGCCTCATATTCAGCTCCCTTTGATCAAACAGATATTTTAAACTTTTATGATCACTGAATACTTCAAATCGGGCACCATATAAGTAATGCCGCCAAATTTTTAAGGCAAAGACTATAGCTGCAAGCTCTAGATCGTGAGTTGGATAGTTTTCCTCGTGGGGCTTCAATTGTCTAGATGCATAAGTGACTACTTTCCTATTCTGCATCAAGACACAACCCAAACCCTTTTTAGAAGCATCACTGAAAACTTCGAAACCTAAGGTCGGGTCAGGGATAATCAAAATCGGCGTACTAGTCAACCGAAACTTGAGTTCTAGGAAACTGTTCTCACAACTTTTATCCCACACAAATGGTTATCCCTTGCGGGTCAATCGAGTCAATGGAAGAACCAATTGAGAGAATCCATGGATAAACCTTCGGTAATACCCGACTAATCCTAAGAAACTCCTAACTTCCCTAACAGTAGTGGGTCGCTCCCATTTAAGAACGGCCTCTACCTTACTAGGATCAACTGCTACTCCCGCCTGAGAAATGACATGACCCAAAAACTTAACTTCCTGAAGCCAAAACTCACACTTCTCTGGTTTTGCAAACAATCTCTTCTCCCTAAGAATGCCTAACACAATTCTAAGGTGTTCTGCGTGCTCCTGGGAATCCCTAGAATATATAAGGATATCATCAATGAATACCACCACAAATCTATCAAGGTAAGGTCGAAAAATTCTATTAATGTAATCCATGAATATTGCCGGAGCGTTTGTTAAACCAAAAGGCATCACAACATACTCGTAATGGCCGTACCGCGACCTAAATGCGGTTTTCGGTATATCCTCAGCCTTGACTCTGATTTGGTGATATCCAGACCTAAGATCAATCTTAGAGAATACCGAAGCTCCCCTAAGTTGGTCTAACAGGTCATCAATCCTAGGAAGCGAATATTTATTCTTAATCGTAACCTTATTCAGTTGCCTATAGTCTATGCACAAACGCATCCTACCATCCTTCTTCTTGACAAGGAGAACAGGTGCTCCCCAAGGAGAAGCACTAGGCCTAATGAACCGTCTAGAAATCAAATCCTCCAATTGAACCTTATGTTCTTGCAGTTCTAACGGGGACATCCTATACGGTGCTATAGAAATTGGACCCGCTCCTGGAGCCAACTCTATTGAGAACTCAACTTCTCTTTCAGGTGGTAAAGAAGTAACCTCATCCGTGAATATATCTAAAAATTCATTCACTATAGGAACAGTTTCTAATTCAACATCTGAAATTGAAGAGAGTAACAAAATATAACCCAAGTGTCCCTCAAATAAGCAATGGTGTAATTGAAAAACACTAGCCATCTCATTCCGACAAGCCTGAGTAGGAAAGGATTGAGTTAAGGGGAATTCTATAGTTTTTGTAAAACAATTCATAACCACTTGGTTAGCCGATAACCAATCCATACCCAGGATGATGTCCATTCCTTTTAAGGGTAGACAAACCAAATTAACCACAAACGTTCTTCCTTGAATAACGAGAGGACAATTCTCGCATATCAGGGAAGTGGGAATACTACCTTCAGCTGGGGTTTGGACACTCAAAGGAATAGGTAGGGAAGAAACACATAACTCTAGCCTTTTCACACACTTATGAGAAATGAACGAATGGGTCGAACCAGAATCATACAATACTACAAAAGTGTGATCATGAAGCAGACATATACCTTTCATCAGATTTTCCACACCCTTCACCTTTTTACCGCTCAAGGTGTGAACACGCCCTCAGCAATCGTCATCGTGTCGGACGCCTACCTTGCTTTCATCTTAGGGCAATCCTTAATGAAGTGTCCTGGTTGTTGGCGATAAAAGCAGAAGGTTTCCTGCACTGCACTCTCCCTATGGAACTTGCCACATTTGGAACATTCCTTCGACACAGGAGCCTCGTAAGATTGAACATGTTTTCCTTTATCCTTGCTTCCTTTACCCTTGAAGGGTTGGGATGGCTTGCCTTCATCCTTCCTTTTTTTCCATAGGAGTTGACGTTCATCATACATTTTCTTCAAGCTTTCTTCGGCTTTGTAACTTTTGCGAACCAGCGAGGCAAAAGTATAGAATTCAGTTTGGGCTAAGTTATTCTGAATGTCAGCCCTAAGTCCCCACATAAACTGGTTTATCTTCCATGTCTCATCCGATGCATATTTGGCATGAGAAGAAAACCTTGCCAACTCCTCAAACTTCCTGACATATTCAGACATAGTCAGATCCCCTTGCTTAAAATGAGTGAACTCGCGTTCCTTCCGATCCTTGACCGTTTGGGGAAAATACTTCTCCAAAAAGGCTTCCTTGAAATCTTCCCATTCAATCTATTCCTCATCTTCTTCCAAATATGCCTGTGCCCCTCCCACCAATGGGCAGCCCCTTCAGTGAGGTAGTGTGTAACGAAGGTTACCTTTTGTTCCTCCATACATGGCACCACTTTGAATATTCGTTCCATAGCTTCCAGCCAATGCTGAGCCTCCATAGCATCATCACTTCCAGGGAAACTCGGAGGATTAAGCTTATGAAACTTAAGAAAAGCTGAATGTGGGTCAGTTGGTTGAACAACTGGTTGCTCAGGTGGAGGTGGTTGCGGGATTTGCTGTTGTTGCTGGAGAAATTGATGCATCATATTGTTAGTGGCTTCATTTTGGGCTCTCAGAAGTTCATTCTGATCCCTCAATATTTGCATCATATCAGTCCAGCGAGCCACCTCCGCATCTCGCCTGTGGTGTCTCCTCCTATGCCTTCCATGTTCATCTGCCATATTCTGCATACACGGTATAAATTATTAAGCTGGTCAGACTTAATATTCCATACTAAGTACAAGAATATAGAGAGAATTTCAAGCAAAAAAAAAGGAAATCCGCAATACTAGACCACAGTCCCTAATGGACTAAACCGCTCTGATACCATAATGTAACGCTCGTAATTCAATTTTACTCGAAATAACGAAGATTTACATAAATGGCTCAAAGTTCCCAATACTTTAAACTTGGTAATTAAATTACAAGTCCAAACTCCACGCACAGTCAATAATCTACGAGCTAGATTACAACTTTCCAATTGTTAAATACTTGGAAGCACAAAATACAATAACAAGGTTCTTTTTTTTTATCCAAAATGATAAAGGAGTCTCTACCCTTCCAAACTACACAATAGAACTAAATGGAAGTCAAGCCTCTATTTCGCATGATCACCTTTCGGATCCTGGGAATCTGAAAAACAATAGAAAAGAGTGAGATAAAAATCTCAATGAGTCCCCCCACGGACCCTTCACCACATCAGTTCCCAATACAACATTATAAAGGAAATTCACAATTTCGTCACAATCCAATAAGCAATCACAATTGCACAATGAATCCAAAGAAGCACATATGTGACTCTCAACGGAATTCTTCGATAAACAGTACACAATGAATCCAAAGGAGTATAAAATAGACTCTCAGTGGACTTCCTCAATAAACAATACACAATGAGTCCAAGAAAGTATAGCAGTGACTTTCCATGGAGCTCCTCAATAAACATCACACAATGAGTCCAAGAAAGTATTGCAATGACTTTTCATGGAGCTCTTCAATAAACAATACACAATAAGTTCATAACACATCATAAGGTTTAAGCGCATGTAGGGTTTAGAACACTTAGAAACCAGTGTTCATGCACTTAGAAGTGAAAATACACATTTATGTTACGAATTGGGGGACAGTTGGTGTTCAGTTTTCTGAACCCCATAGCTTGTAGCTCAAAACTGCACTAATTGGGTACGTATTTACTAAATTAAAAATTAGATTTAGTAACTAGACATCCTAAGCTTTCCAACGAGTGGTCATATGCCCAATTCCGACTTCGTTTGGTATTTTAATAAAATCCCCGAAGTTGACGTACTGCAGAATTGCGCACCGAGCGGACTTGTACAGCGCGTCATTTTTGCGAGTTGCCTCATCAGGCGCATTTTTGCGAGTTGCCTCTGTTTCTATGCGCGTCGCGCGCACTTGTACAGCGCGTCACACACATTTTTCCATTTTGGCTCTGTAATGCTGCGCGTCGCGTGCACTTGTGAAGCGCATCACGCGCAAACCTGCATGATTATGCAGAAACGTGTTTTTCTGCATATTTCTAACTTCCAACTCACTTTCTCCTCAATCCCAACACAATCAAGATTAAGACTCTAAATCAAGCATATGACTGATCTATAAGATTAAAAACAACCTATAACACATAAAACACAATCCATCATGCTTCAACATATCACAAAACATCAAAGCATCAACTTAAGCATATTCCTTCTTACCCAAACCCATTCATGTATTTCAACCATTTCCAACTTAGAAATCAAGAAGATACACAAATGAGGCTAAAAAGGAAAACCCTAAGTGGTGGGTCTTATGGGTTGCCCAACCTCTAAGTGTGAAGAACTCACTTTTGGCTCAAAGAGATGAGCTAGAAAGCTTGAAGACTTGAGATCCACTCCTCCTCTTCTTCTTCAAATTCGAGCTTCTCTCCCAATGATCTAGAGCAGCTCCAAATCTTCAATGTAGCTTCAAATACTCAGTTCCAAATGCTTAAAAGCAAGAAAGGATGAAGGAAGCATCAACTCTCCTCTTCTCCTCCTCCCCCAAAACCAAAACCCTAGCTCTCCACCTTCTTCCTCTTCTTTCCTTGTTCAGAAAAATTGAGAGAGAGAGTAGAAAATGGGGCTGGATGTCGTGGGTGAGGAGAGAAAAGGGAGAAGGAAAATGTGGCTTGACCAAATTACCCTTCCTTCAATCACTTAACTACACTACACCTTGCTACTCACACCCCCAACATTTCTAAATGTTGTCCCCTATTTCAATTACCTAACAATCAATTTAGAGCATTTCAAAGCCTAAATTAATTTAATTAAATAATTGAATTAGGCGGGGTGTTACAAATACCCTTACGGTGTGTTTGGATGGGGGATTTTAATGAGGTTATGTAATTTTATTCAAATACCTCAAATCAAATTACCTTGTTTGAATAATAAATATAGAGAATTTTCAAAATGAAAGGATTTAATGAGGTATTTTATTTAGGCTAAATTTAGGGGATTTAAAATACCACCTAAAAGTGAAGAATTCGAAATTCCTTCCTTATTCCCTTTTCTATTTTTTTTTAAAAAAATTTTCCGAAAAAATATTTTTTTGAAAAGTTATTATTTCAAAAAAATTCGGAAAACTATTTTTAAAAAAAAATCCGATTTTTTTAAAAAATATTTTTTGGAAATTTTTTTATTTTTTTTAAAAAATGTTTTTTTGAAAAAATATTTTTTTAAAAAATATATGATTTTTTTTTATTTTTATACATTATCTTTATTTAATTATTGTAGCTAAATAAATAATTTTTAGAATGAAGAAATTTAATTACTCTATCCAAACAATAAATTTCATAAATAAAGGAAATTCAATTGAAGCAATTTAATACCCTAGAATTTTAAATTCTCTAGAATTTTGAATTAAGTCATCCAAACACACACTTAGGCTCCATTTGGGAGTTAGAAGGGGAGAGAATGAGAGGGCTTTGGAGGGAGAGGAGGAGAGGGAAAGAGAGAGAAATTCTCAACCTTATTTGAGAGAGTGTTTTTGTAGAGAAGGAAAATATAATGCTTATGAATAATATATTTTTAATTTTGAGAGTAATATAAAAAAATGAAAGGGATTTGAAGAATTTTTCTAAGCCCTCCAAAGCCTTCCAAAACCCTCCTCCAATACATTTTTTGAGTTCCACCATATTAGGGGGTTTTATTATTATAAAGAAAAATAAACCTCTCATTCAAGTTAGGAAACTATCTTTCATTCTCATTCCTTTTCCTCCTTCTTTTTTCCCAAAGCCCTCCCCTCCTAAACTCCCAAACGGAGTCTTAGGGTGCTCATTAGGAAGATCCCAAGGCTTCGTTTGGGAGTTAGTAGGGGAGAGAAGGGAAGAGCTTTGGGGGAGGGGGAGGAGAGAGAAATCATCCACCTTATTTGAGAAAATGTTTTTGTAGAGAAGAAAAAAGGAATGCTTATGACTAATATATTTTTAATATGGAAAAGATTTGAAGGATTTTTCTAAGCCCTCCAAAGCCCTGCAAAATCTTCCTCCAATACATTTTTTAAGTTCCCCATATTAGGAGTTTTAGTATTATGAAGAAAAATAAACCTTATTCAAGTTAGGAGACTATCCTTCTTTCCCTTTCTTTTTTCTCCTTTCTTTTTACAAAGTCTTTCCTTGTCCACTCCTCCCTTCCTAAACTCCCAAACAAAGCATAAAGAAATCGAGAGTGTGATTAAGTCAAATAAAAGTAGTACTCCTCTGGTCTTGAATATTACCAACAAAAAAAAAGATACACTAATTAAGAGAGCCATTTCCTTTTGTCAATTTCAATGTGAGAATAACATTCATTTCAAAATTGCCCCTAATCATTGCATATCACAAATGCTCATCAAAACCAAGATGTAATTTTAATGGGGATATTTTAGAAATATTAGTATTAAATAAGGTAAAATTAGTCAAATTTATTTATATTTGAGACTAAAAAATATGAGATTTTTGTTGCTTATAATTGAGATCGAAGGGAGTAATTCTTATTGGCAGCAGTTATTAAAAAACTTTTTTCTGACCGAAACAATTATTAAAAAACTTAATACTGTATCATATTAAAACAATTTTTGCATGAGATATTAAACTTTTTATTCAATAAAGTACAAACACCTGCTCACGAATATTATCAACAACAAAAAAAAACACCTGCTCACGAATGATTCCTTGTCATTGTTGTCACGCAAATAATAAATACATCTTTCTAGTTTCTAGAGATGCTAATTGAATCAAAAGCAATCCTTTTTCTCGTCAGTTGACCAATGCAAGCAATGGGAAGGAACCAAACGTCGCGGGAAAGTCCCCAGTGTAGTTTAGACCAACAGTGTCATATCTGCTGGTTTGCCCGAGTGGTTAAGGGGGAAGACTTAAGATCTTCTGCACACAAGTGCGCGTGGGTTCGAACCCCACAGCCAGCAATTTTTAATCAAAACTTTATGTATTTGTATTTCTATTTCTATTTATTTCTCGTAAAAAAAAACTAAAACTGGTAAAAAGTGACGGTCTAAACAACTAAAATTGGTAAAAGTGACAGAATTGAATTCTTATTATAGATTTAACTAACTAATTCCATTTTAATTTTTCCTAGTAAAAAAACTAATTCCATTTTAATTTTTTAGTAAAAAAAATAACTAATTCCCTTTCAAAAAAAGAAAAAAAATAATTCTATTTCACAATTTTTAGTTGTTTAATTGAACAATGTGTTTTTGTGCTTGAAAAAACTCATAATAATCAAATATCACTTTAAATTTCAAGTGGAGTAGTAATTTTAGTAAAATTAGGTGGATATCCACTTAGGCATATTTAGATAAAAACTTAATTAAACATAGTCAATACGTATTTATCTTATAAGTGCTTACATATAAATTATTTTTACAAGTAAAGAGATAATGAGAGAAACTTTGTTATAAGCTCTGTATGAGCTGTATCTATAAGTTATTCCAGGAGCTTTTAGAAGCTAACTTGGAAACAATTCATTGATATATCATAAGCTATTTTTCATAAATTTTTTCAAATATTTACATAAATGATTATTTTGGGAGTTTATGAAAATAACTTGGAAACAACTCACTAACATACGATAAGCTATTTTCTGAAGTTCTTCTAAATATTTACACAAGTGCTTATGTCACAAGGTAATCACAAATTTGTTAAAAAAATATATAATATCAAATAATCTCTTTAGAATAGTCTATTAAAAAGTAAAAAATTATATGCATCTTGTATTCATAAAAACGAATTCAGTACCTTATTTAAGGGGAATTAAACTATTTGTAAGGTTGCCACTTAAACAGTGAGTACTGAAATTATTTTAATAGTGATTAATGAAAGACATTAAATATATTTAATACTAGTATGCTAACCCGTGCCATGCACAGGTGTGAGGATCTTGGAAAACATTTCTTAAATTTTGAAAAAATATAATATTTGTGATGTTGTGACAGATACACATACAAACACACAAATATATCATTCTATTATATATAACTTATTAATTTTGAAATTTATACAAATATAAACAATGAATACACAGATAACATAGAGTTATATATATATATATATATATATATATATCAAATATACATTATTCTTTAATATATAAATGATATTCCTTAAGTTACACCAACCTGTGTTAAAGTTGGTGTAAGATAGCAACTGATAAATAAAAATTTGTTAAATATACTTTAAAGTGTAACTTGCTAAGTTAGAACGACTAACAAATTGGTGGGTGTAAGTTAACAAATCGTATAGGCATTTGATAACTCATACTCATCTATTTTTTTAGTATCTTTATTTTGAATTCATTATAACTAAAAATTTGTCACGGGTTACTTAAAGTATAACTCTGACCCTTACACCAAATCAATAAAAGGTGGGTGTATGTTATTAAAGTCTTATATACATATATATTTTGAAACTATAAATTTTTAAATGTGTAAATTTTAAATTTTAAAAATTAAATAATAAATGTATGATGGAGACCCATCCATAATCATTAATAATTACATATAAAAATTACATATTTATATGTAAAAAAAATATCGTATCATAAAATAAATATATTATAATTATCCTTACTCATCATCATTGTTAATTTTAATTATTTTTAGTCCCAAGTATTTATAAAGATATATTTATAGATTTGTTTTTGAAATTAAAAAGATTTATTTATAGATTTGTTTTTGATGTAATTTATCACTATTTAATTTAATATCCTTTATTAAATATATTTCACTGCTCATTAATCCAACACATTTCTCGCCAGTAGCGCTCCTAGGGTTTGAGAAGAGGAACGACGGCGAACAGGAGGAGGCAGAGTGCGGAGGTACGAAGCGGCGGATCGGAGTAGAGGTTCATCGCCACTGCGATTTCTCGGGTAAGACGTTATCATCTTTCACAACATCGATGAAATTGAACTCGAATCCATATATTGATACATGTATCTGCTGATTATTAAAAGAATCTAATAATGAGACTCAATAAACAATCAGTGTTTTCTTTCCTGTGTTTACACAACAATGTTAATTGGGATTATATACTATGATTAGCACCAAATATAGAGTTAATCTTCCAAATACATTACGGTTATGACCATGTGATTGAACACTGATTTCCGACTTTCAAGAATAATGGATTTATAAAAATTGATTAAGGCTTTACTGTTATTATGCAGTATACAGAGGGGGGTCAGATTTGTGAGGTGTTTTTTAAGTTTGTCTTCTCCGATTTTGCCCTGTACATGGTTTCAATCATGTTGTACTTTCTTTTTTTGTAACAAAGAACTTGGCATTAGGAGATTTTTCTCTTATCTACTGTATTTCGTGGTATCAGTCATTATCAAAATCCATAAAGAAATTATAAAGTATGCTACCTTGTATATAACTATTAAAGTCAATTGTTTAATTCTATGTCAGGAATCCTAAGCAGTAATCATGGGAGAAAACCATTTCATGGTTGTCATTGGAGATGATCAGCATGACACCATTGTAAGTAATTTAAATAGTAACACATTTAATACAAAGTATAATGTATTATCTATTATTTTGATGCATTAACTTTGATGATTTCATATGTTTCTATATTGAACTACTAATGTAGTGAGTGATCTGTTGTATGTATTAATAATGTTTATGGTTTAAGCCTGACACACACACACACACAAACATCACAAATTATATTATTTCTTGGTTAGTAAATATGAGGTTCACAGTCTACTCATACTACTGTGGTATATATTAAGTTGATAATAAATTTTCTGCAGAGACTGCCTGAAAGGTTCACAAACAGAATAGGACAATTCCTAAGAAGTCCTTTGCGTCTGCGAACATGTGATTACATTGAGTAGGCAGTGCATTTTGAGAGAGTTGATGGGAATATTTTGTTTACTATGGGCTTGAGAGAGTTTGCAGACAGATATAGGATCAGAAATGACTATGCAGTTTACTTTGAATACGGTGGTACTTCTCTATTCAATGTAGCAATATATCACTTTTCGGGTATAGATAATCCACAGCCTAACTTTCCACTTGGAAGGGTTCCTTCAAAGTTCTTTAAGTTTATTACAACTTCTGAAAGTCTACGTGAACTTGTAAGTTTTTAATTATTTGTTATCGAAAGTAATTCATAATTTATATGTAACAAAACAAATAGTTGTTTGTAGGTGTTTTTATAGTAATAAAAATTACAGGTTTGGCAAACTTATTACTACTGTGTTTTTTATTCTACAGAAATTACCTAAACCATTCAGAGAATACTTTCACCCAAGATTGGAAAATCCTCTTTTTATAGTACCTGGAGATGGAACTAAATGGAAAGTTGATTGGAGGATTTATGAGGGGGAAATACAACTATATCAAGGATGGAGAAAGGTGACTACCCATCTATCAATAGGAATCACTGACTTTTGTTTCTTTTGTTATAAGGGAGATGCTAGTGTGTCTATTACAGTATGCAAGGAGAGTAAGGGACAGATTACTAACTCATTCTATAGGATGGTTGGGGGTAATAACCATATTATTGATTTAGTTGAGGAAACACTATGGACTTCAGATGTTACAAAACACACAATCTCAGGTTCAAAACCGTTGGTGAGTTAGATATGTTACTGTATATACTGGAATATTTGTAAGATGTCCAATCTGACTATCAAAAAATGTTTGGCTTTTGTAGTACATACCTGCTGCTGTTGTCAAAACACTTTTCAAGAATAGGCCTCATCAATGGCATTTTAGACTACCTTCAGGAGCCGTGTAGGCATGGACATTCATATGGACTGAACGGCCAAATGATGGTTATTTGGGATATGGTTGGTACTCCTTCGTAGAGGATTACCCCCTGGCAGTGAACCAAAAAGTCAGATTTTTTAAGGAAGGCAATGATCCAATTATCCACGTTGAAGTCATATGATGAGATTGGAAGATGTAGATGTGTAGATGCCAAGTATTAAGCTATTAGTCTAATATATCAGTTAGTTTTTTATTTTTGGGTTTGTAAGACAGGGTTAACAATGTACTGTCTTTTTTTGAAATTTTAAAGACAAATTCGACTGAATGTCGTTGCGTTATTTTGATGAACATGAATATTTGTGGTTGAATGTTATTTTGGCAGATATTTATATTTATGGAGTGAGTATTTAGTATATTTGAATGTCATATTGTGTATGCTTAATAGATGACCTTCTTTCATCCATTGTTTGTTATAATGTCGGTTGACATTCATAAATGCTTTTTTGGTAAGTTAGAGTCATCGTTTTTTTCTTAGTGAATCATCAAACATTAATGGTGAAATAGTGTGTTGTAATATTTTCGCATTGTTTTTAAAGTCGGTTAGTTGTATATGTAATGTTAGCTTTGAATTTTATATAGCTATTTCACATCATCAAATGGTCATTTGAATATAGTTACAAATTACGATTTTCACATGATGCACATGTTTTGGTCGATTAAAAAAAGGCCTTAATAGTTTAGTTTATTTGACAATAATTACCATCGTCACTTTCTATCAATTAGGAAACGTAAGTCTATTAATTAACATTTGATTGATTACAAATTTTTTGCATCAAAATATCGTTGCTGTGTTAAGTTGACGCAATCTTTCGTATAAACTACCCATACCCTTGTTTTCAAGGAGATTATAAACGAACATATAGAACAATATTTATGCAGGTAGTCTCATTCAGTTTATTGGTCTAAGGCAATCAATTAGTCTTTTGAATAGAAAGTTAGATAGTGTTTGCTGATATTTGATTCACTTCTATTTAGAAAAAAAGGACGCCTGGCCAAATTGTCCATGGTAACTTCTATTTAAATGTAAAAGTTTATTATCATTGCTTGTTTGGTTTTGCAGTTTGTCATAAAAAGAAATAGGGAATTCCTCTTTTGTCTGAATGGTTATCTTTCAACGTTGAATAGAAAGTTAGATAGTGTTTGCTGATATTTGATTAACTTCTATTTAGAAAAAAAGGACGCCTGGCCAAATTGTCCATGGTAACTTCTATTTAAATGTAAAAGTTTATTATCATTGCTTGTTTGGTTTTGCAGTTTGTCATAAAAAGAAACAGGGAATTCCTCTTTTGTCTGAATGATTATCTTTCAACAAGCTGAATGCAAGTGCTAGGAAGGGTGTTGAGATAGGTCTGTTCGTCTGCATAATGGGATGAAATACATGTAGTCAACCCTCTTCTCTTGGGAAAAAAATGAATGCATTGTTGTTTACACTTTACATTAAACCAAAACAGGAAATCTTATTGTTTGCCAACTTTAACTTGTTCACTGCCAGACTATACTGTGTTAATGTGTTGGCAAAATACAGATGGCTATGAAGATTCATTCATCGGTGGAACAAATAGTTTGAGCTGCTATGAAGAAAGGGGTGTGGGCTCTGGTCGATCGTATGCTAATGGATCCCCCGTAATTTCTTTTACCATTGTACTGTAAGTTTATCAAGCCTTTTTCTGCTCAATTAATTTAGCTTCTTGTGAGTACGTATGGGTGTGTTATCCTTATTCTAAATTTTTCAGTTGTGGCTCAACTAATGGTTTTTTAAAAAATGTGTAAAATTTCTGTGTAAAAATTAAAATGGTATTAGAGTGTGCAATTCTGCAGGCAATAATTCTCATCATTAATTTCCATTGTCATTTATGTGTTTAACTTTAGTTTTATACTTGACTTGTCAGGATACATTGATTATGTACTTGGTAAGATCAACAATTGATGAGAGAAGGTGGCTGTGGTTTGGGTAGACCAATTGATAATATGGTTTATCAAGAATGGAACACTCCATGGCAATCCCTACACTGAATAAACTTGCATTGAAGGTATGTTCTAAATTCGGGTTTAGAATCACATACGCAGTGAATTGTGCTGAATAATTTATTGATTGCTGTTAAAAGATAAACTGAAATATGCGACTTTTTCCATCGTGAGTTATTCCAACCATAAAAAGATAATATTACGTTACTAAATTCAATTCGCTTTTTAATATATCCAGGAAAACATTGTGAAAACTATATGAACGTGTGATCGTAGCTGGATTTTGCATACAAACAGTGATGAAAAGTTCATTGGTGAAAGGTACACAGATTAACTTATGGATAACATGCAAATAATTTTTGCCTATTTGATGACTCATATAATTGTCGGTATATGTGGTTATGTGTATGTCTATCGTTTTAATACAATAAGTTATAGATTCTAAACTCACGGGATTTTCAAAAAACCAAACAACATTCCTGGATTCGTGTTCCCCCTCAATTCAAAATAATACATAAAATGACAACGAACACTAAAAACAGCATAACAGAGATTCTTTCATCATTAAGACATGACAAAGCTGTGATTGTCATATATATATACTTTTGTAAAAGGAACATGAGCAGCCCCTGAAGGTAAACAAAATACCTCTATGATACCAGACAACAATATTATAATGGCACAATATAAATGATTAGTGTGGTTTGTGAATAATTGGAGCAATATCCTTCTATCGTATATGAAAACTTCTCCGCTATGGTTGAATTGCATAATTTTATGTTTCATAATCATATAGCAAGTAAAAAATCAAAATACTATAGAAGTATCATTAAACATAAAGTTTTTATATGGAATTTAAAATTAACAAATTACCTCTTGAAATTTAAACATTGTCGAATATTTCACGATATACAACATTTTTTGTTGTAGTTATAACTGCTCATCATCTAATATCAAAATCTTGAGTCCTTTCCTCGACCTCACACGTGATAATGCAACATATAATTGATCGTGAGTGAATACTGGTTTTGGAAGAAAAATACCCACATGGGAAAGCGACTGTCCTTGACTTTTA
The DNA here is from genome assembly GCA_037113605.1 of Calophaca sinica. Lineage (NCBI taxonomy): Eukaryota > Viridiplantae > Streptophyta > Magnoliopsida > Fabales > Fabaceae > Calophaca > Calophaca sinica. Next base: position 19,119,618 of record CM073737.1, read on the forward strand.
TTAATTGTCATTGCAAAGCAAAGCGCCATCGGGAACTGTCTCCTTTGGAATTTAAATGGCAAACCGGCATCAGTTGGAACCATATTCATTCTTGCAATAAATATCTTATCGCCTATATTTGTTCCTGTTAGGACAGTTGCACCAATAACATTCTTACCAAGCTCCTTGACTAATAGTCTGGTTCCATTGCATAAACCAGATGATTGGTCAATGTTCCTCATAAGCATCACTGGAACACCAACTTTAAGTCTCAACTTATGGTTTGGAATTCCGGAGCATTTGATTTCATTGAGGAACTCTGTCGTGAACCATTCACCATGAATTTCACTGTCTTCATCACACTGACAAACAGAGTCAGAACTTAAATATTCAACCTCATCACCTGGTACTAATGTCATCATGAATTCATTAACTTGAAGAACAACGTCAAGTGTGGGAGCAAGGATTGCACGCTCATCAAAATAATTAGATGAGTTGAGGTTTTTTTGCATCTCAGGATAAGCAAAATCTACCAAGGATTGTAATGGTTCTTCATTATTATGAATCAATAGGTCGTGTGGAAATTGAACGTCACTCTGCCCCATCTCGTTTGCATTATCATCACCTTCTCCAATCTGAAGAATCCATTCACCAAATTGTTTTACAGCCTGCATCTCTGATTTATCTGGATTACCAGCTAGTTTCATATTAACCGTAAGTCTCAACACCTTACAATACTGCCAAAGATTGGAAGAATTTATGGATGAATCCACAATATCTTGTCTTGAACCTCTTCTAATAACTGGCAATATCTGCCTGAAATCACCACCCAATACAACAGTCTTACCACCGAATGGTTTGTCCGCGTTAGCACTATCTTGAAACCCTATTATATCACATAATGTGCGGTCAAAAGCTTCAAAACAAAACCTATTCATCATTAGTGCTTCATCCCATATAATCAATTTAGTGTGAATAAGCAATTTCGCCTTGACACTACCTTGATTTATGTTGCATGTAGATTCCTCATTTATCAGCAAAGGAATAGAGAATGTGGAATGAGCTGTCTTACCCCTAGGCAACAACGAAGAAGCAATACCACTGGAAGCGACGTTTAGTACAATAAAACCTTGTGAACGTAAACATGCAGACATACCATTCCATAAAAAAGTCTTTCCACTACCACCATATCCAGAGACGAAAAAAAAACGACCTGTATCAGAGAAGACTGATGAAATAATCTCATCATAAACACTCTTTTTCTCTGGTGTCATTCTTCCCATAAAAGATTTGTGATCTCTTGCCAGTTGTTCTCTATCATAATCAAGCTCATCAACAATCAACTTATTCTGAAAATCGTGAATGTCAGATATATTTGGGTATGGCATAGTAGGATAATCTGCAATAGACCTCCCGTTAGAACGAAGAAAATTCTCCAACTCTATTAAACATAAATTTTGCAGATCATCATCCTGAATTTGTAGTCCTGCAATTTATAAATAAAATTGCAGCTCTTATTATAATATATAATCATGTTTAGAGTATTGTCCCTATCATTATAAAAGGCACTGATTACAAAAATGTATAAAACTCACCTTGAATATTTAGTTGCCTCCTTCTATCATTTACAATACCATCGGATAGCAACCTCCATGTGGAGTTCCATACTACGTCCGGACTTGTCATCGTATGCATTAATAATAATGTAACAAATAACCTTCGAAGCTGGCTACCAGAACCCAACTGACTTGCTTCTCTAATTGCATCTATAAACTCCTTATCATTGGCAAGTAATCCTAATACGTAACATGCCTCTTGAAAAGTATTGTAGGTTGTTCCGTCAACAGTACGTATAGAATCGTAACTGGTGCAACCCTTCTGAATAGTGAGCAAGATTCTCAAGTAATACAATTCACCAACCCCTGGAGGAATGTATTGAAGTCTGCCAATGCTTTTGCCCTTCTTCCTAAGCTGCCAACTTCGTTGTTCCTTGTTGTACACAAACCTTGATGGAAATTCTGCGTAAGTCAAATCCTTGCCCTCCCTGAATTTCATATTTGCTTCAAACCATGCAAGAAACATTGTGTTAAATGATTCACTTCTTCTAACCACATTCTGAATATCTTCATTATCATTAAAATAAATTGTCTGATGATTTGGAAGAAGGAAGACTAAGCTCTGGACAGGTGGCCACTTATGATGAATATCAAAGGAAAATGTCCTCCAAACTGACTCACAAGGTGACACATATCTACAATCATAATATTGCTTGATCTCATCAACCAACTTGACAGTATCGCTGTTGTCGTCACTGTTGGATATTTGCAGGTAGGCCCTGTCAGGGCCTTTGTTAACCTATTTAAAAAGATACTTTATTGAGTTTGATTTATTGCAATACTCAACGTTGACATGTCCTCCATAACGCAATAACAGATGAGGGTTGTATGGTACTACACTCCTGTTGTCCACCGTTGTATTCATCTTTTCAATTGAAATCCCAGTATCACGTCTTCTATACTTTGGGTAACCATCATCGTCAATAGTGGTTGTAGCTGTGAACTGCTTTGGATAATACTTTGAACACTTCTATCTTGCATGCAAGGAGACTTTGGGTTGGCAACTCCACATGGGCCATGGATCATGTACTTAGATACTGCTTCAGCAAGTTTAGGATAAAGAGTTGGGTCCAGAAGTTCAGCTGTTATGACGTTGTTGATATTTGTCCCTGTTTTCATCTTATTTGCTTCATTTAACCACAACAGTATATGAGCATGCGGAAGACCCCTTTTCTGGAACTCAACTGTATGCATCACTGTAGGAAACATAAAATCATTAAATAATGTTATAACAAAATAAGTTAATAATGTTTAATCAAACAAAATACTTGCCTGCATCAATGTTTCCAAAAATAACTCCTTTCCTCAAATCAGTCATCCACTGATCAAGCTTAACCTTGAATACACGACAAACAATATCAGGACGATCGGTAGCCTTGAGCCGTCTGTCAAGAAGGAATTCATGTATTTCCCTCCAACCTGAATTACATGTAATTGTGATGAATAGGTCTGGATATCCATATCGTTTGCAGGTAGCCATTGCATCTTGGCAGTTGTTGAACATGTATCTCATACCACCTGTAAATTAGGATGGTAATATTACACGTCTTCCAGCAAAACCTAGATCTGTTTCACCTCGACTCACTGCATCTTGCAATCCATTAAGTATGTCACATCTTATTTTTTCCTGGTTGGCTCTTATAAATGATAGTCTTTGAGATTCCAACATAGTATAACAATCTACAACAAATTGTTGAAACAATTTTCTTGAGTTAACTATATTGCCAAACTCCACACATCTATCCTGGGTCCAGAAAGCAATAAACTCCCTTAGAGTAACCCTTAATATTTTACGTTCTGGATTGTTCTGTTGTGACTCACTAAGTTTTATGTCTTCCTGAAAGCCATCCTCTCCGTAAGGGAATATCAAAGGGTATTGTAAGGGAATGAAAGACGTTTGAGTCTCATGTACTCTTTCTAACTCACCAGATGATTTCCAACAAATTAGGTCTCTGCCATTTTCTATGCTACTCAAATCACCAATAATAAGAGCTGCAACCTCATCAGAAGTTGGTGTATTGTGCATTCTTGCATCCTTTGATCTTTTTCTTAATAACCGTAGACAGAAATCACGTTGTTCATTGTTTTCAACAATTCGCCAGACCTTCCTATATGACTTTGCATATGGATTGAAATCATCTACCATCTTGGTAAGATCTTCCACCAACGACATATCGAGACGTGGAGAGTTGTTATACGATTTGCAGACATAAATTGTTTATAAGTAACGTTAAAACAATAAACAAATCAATAATATACTAATAAAATAACATATTTAAAATTTAGTAATACATACCCAAAATGGCCAACTCTGTTGGACAATTCATTGGCTGTGTCATATATATATATAGTTGGGAAAATTTTGGTTTTCTGCCATGTTCCGGCATCAAACTTCTTATACGATGATAATTTTGGCCACTAATAATGAATTGAGGAGGACCACTGCCATCATTTATGCTATTCTCAATCTTCCCTCCCATAGACATAAATGCAAACATGCTATTATATGCCCTTATATTTTCCTTGTAATGATTACTCCTATGATCTTCTCCAGACAGTAGATTAAGTAAAAGTGTGGGAGGTTCATTCAATAGTGGTAACTCTATCTTTCGCTTCATACAGCATATGGATGACTAAGCTAACAGAGTGTTTTTAACCTTTACAAATAGCTCATCAGACCATAGTTGAGCCTTACAATGTTTGCAAAAAAATGAAGGATCACCAATATCAAAACATTCTGCAATCATAAATTTACATTTAACTCAAAGGGATTAAGTTCATAAAATAGTTTGTATTATATATAATCTTTTTGATTGGGAAATTTATATAGTAAACATACGTTGATTCTCGCCTTTGTCGTATAAAGGAGACTTGAGATATTGATTTGGTTCGAAAAAGGAAGCACCTGCAACTATAAATTGACTGAGTGTATATAAATAAACAAAATTAATTATTATGTTTAGCCTAATCATTGTATTACCTAGTTGTTCACCCAAAGTAGGATCTTCCTCATCATCTGTTAAAGTATCAAACAAAATAGGTGTAATGCGTATGGACTGGAGCACCTCATGAGTTTGCACTACACATTTGTTGAGGTATTTTTTATTAAATGGATTACAAACGTTTCCAACTTGATGATTCCCTGTTTCATTAACATTGTTACGTGAACAGTATTAGTTATAGTTTAAAAGCAAACAGTCACAAACCATGAGAACTTAGATAAACATACCGTTCGTTGAGATAGGTATATTTGATGCATTGTCTAAGGGACTTGTTGGAGTATCGATAGAAATGTAATTTGAAGAACTTGTAACAGACATTCTCTTCACTGCATTCTGCATTTGTTGACTGTGCTTCCACAACAACTCAATGTTTTCTTTGTTTGTTGATGTTGCATAGATGGTACCTTGCCCAGATGAAGGTCCTTCTATCAATCAAAAGGCAATTATTACCGAACCTTAATACTATATTAGTAAGGTTTAAACTGTGTATTTTTCATGAAAAACTTGCAAACAATAATTTGTAATTCTAGTATTGTAATATCTGTTCTGCATACTATGTTTCTGTGGCACTGATTGACTTATTGTTTCACCAGGATCTGGAGAAAGGTGACTTCTTGTTATTACGCTGCAAGGAGTGACTGAACCAACTGCATATTACAACATTTTAGATAGAAAATGAATGTTATTAAGATAGAACACACTCTCATCAATATTGGACCACGCAATACAGAGTTTCAAAATACACACTAGCCATTGAAGCCATTTTTGGAGATTTTCTGTCGTGAATAATTTTCATCCTTCTGGATCTTGCATCCTGCCTATGAGGAGCATCGACATTCATTATATTATGGTAACCAATCCTAGTTCCATTTTTTAACAACGCCGATTTCTGAATGTTCTCAATGGGTTTCAACGGGGTGCGAATGACACCTTCAGTTACAAAATTAATATATAAAACAGCTCATAAATAATTGTTCAATAATTATGACCATCTACATTGTATTTGTTAAACATTTACATTACCTTGAGAATTCCTTTTGAGACTTGAGGTTATGTTCATAGACATGGATTTGGATGACTGTGATGATTCATACATCTTTGCTGAAGACATAGCTTCATTACAATGTCCATTTATAGGAGTGCACCAACATTGGGCCTGTCTCCACCATAAATGTATATTTTCTTTATTGCCTGCAGAATCTATTAGATTAGGAAATATGGTTGAATAGCCTAGAAAATATCAAATAGTGTTTATATGCATATTTATATGTGTGTGTCTGTGTCTATATATATATATATATATAGCTATAAAAAAAAGAATATCACGATGACAAATAATTCTATGAGTACCAAAAGGCGTAGGTGATGAATTAAACGTTGACGATTCAACAACTGGATCACTGTGGATATCATTAACATGTATGTTTGGATTATAATTCTGATCTGCATGAAAATCCAGACGTACGCATAAACAGGTTTTATATAAATATGAAAAAAATGTGTTGTGTTGATGTTACAACACCTGCATCCTGAGAATTTTCAATGCTTGGCAGCTGACGATTGGTATGCTTTCTTTTCAGTCCAGCTTCGGTACTCAATGATGTATGAGTGGGAGTTGTGCTAGATCCCAAAGGTATGTTACAGAAACCTCTACCATCGGCTGATATATGGTTATTACATGGTTAAATAACGAAATAGTTTAGTAGTTATTTGTGTGAATGTGTATATAGCAACGTGTACAATACGGTCATTAGTAATATAAGACAACAAACATTTGATAATGTATTAGTAACTTGATAATATGGTAATGTCACTAAGATGAAGATCATCATTGAGTTCTTGTACATCTGTCAAATTTATGAAGTTTACACTGTATTCATTAGTACAAAACACTGATATTTATCTTAGCTGTAAAATAATAAAACTGTGGACATTTAAAAGCGTATGTCTTACTCGACAATATAGTCAGATATACCTGTGACATTGCTGATGTGCAGCTCTAATTTGTTACTCAGGTTTTCCTTTGTTTTCTCATGTGGATGCATCACTCGAGCCCAATTCTGCGAGCATCTATGTCTGCACTGGCGAAGCTACAAAGATGCTGTGTAATTGCAGAGACTACGATGGTACAAAAATCATAAACCCTTAATTTGAATACCTGAATTTTTGGGGCCCAAATTTAAATGGGTTGGTCGAATCCAGATGCCCATCCTTTTGCCCTTAAATAGCAGCACTGATTTATCAAAGCTCATCAATTGGAATGGCAATTTGATAAGATTATTATGTAATTGGAAAAGGAAAGTCATATTGATTCTGCAAATAAAGGTATTTGTAATTAAAATATGTGCAAATAGGTTTTTGTTATGACCACATTAACAATTGTTATATGAGCATTAAAAGCACAGATCATAACATTAATTCAATTGGAATAGCAAATTGATATGATTATTATGTAATTGGAAAAGGAGAATCATATTGATTATCCAAATAAATGTCTTTCTAATTCAGATATGTGCAAATAAATTTTTGTTATGACCACATTAATAATTGTTAAATGAGCATTAAAAGAACAAATTAACAACCTATTTATAGCTCTCAAAATATTGACCAAATCAATATTATGGTTGCTGATACTGAATGATATCAATGAGTTGTCGATGAGAAAATCTCTCATGGTTCTGGTTAACTATACCAATCACCTCATTATTTGTATATAAATGCTATTAAATTGATATTCCATCATGCTTTTTCAGTTTTCTTATTAGTCCTTATATTAAGGTACAATAATTGTTAACTGAATTTCATGAGGCGGAAAAAATTGGCACTTGAGGACATGTGCAAGTTTTATAGAATCATCCATATTCATGTACGCATGCCAAAATTGGTTATTTGAGAATACATTTGTTGTTTAACATGAGTATATAAAAAATATACTCCATATATATAACAATTTTTTTTACTGACTGGTTATGATTGGTAGTGATAATTAATTTCATAAGAATAATCTAGAAAGTATTTATTTGGTTAATTTCTTAATGTGATATTGCAAACTTTTTATAGCCACGTATATTTGTCTTATACATATACAATGAATATAAGATTTGATTCATTCGTTTATCTGTTTCATCAATAGATCTTTTTTGATTCATTAACACAAACAAACTGTTAATCAGCATAAATTACAAATAGAAAATACCAAATATAGTACGAACACCCAAATAATTGTATTATTATAATTGAAAACCATATTTTTTCAATGGCATACAAAAACGTCTGAGGACACGACAGACACATCCAAAAAACCAAAAGACATAAACCTTAAAACAGGACACATCTCGTACACTATTTCAAAAATCATTAACAAAATGTATCAAACTCATTCACCAAGCTAGTCCTTCTCTATTTTGATATTTTTCTTTAAGAGTATTCCAGTACTATTGGCCAAGTTGGGCGTGGCAAATGGGCAGGACTTAGTAATGGTTGGGCTTAGCTGTGTATCACCACTTAAGTCCACAACTTCAACAGCAGCCTGGTTCTTTCGTTTGTCATTGTCTGCCTCAGCAAATTTAACCAGTAAATCCTACATATATAAAAAAAATGATTTTGTTTCGTTTAGGCACATTTGTCCATAATTTTATTATCTTAGCATATTATTTGTTACATACTTGGGCGACAGCACTACCCATCTCAACATCAGGTGTTCCGATAGCTCCATCATCAAATGCTTCAGATTCCTGTGGAGAAAAGTCATTATTCATGTGTCACATGAAAAATAGAAAATGGATGAAAAACAAAAAATGTTACGGATACCTGATTTGTATATTTCTTTTAAAACTTGTCAATGATCTCAGGTTCAGTGCAAACACGTTTTACACGATACGATCTCTCATAACGTGAACCATTCTCAAGTGGACACTCTACCTTAAACAAATAGTTTTTTCCCACCAATGAAGAGATCACACGTGGGGGTGTTTCTGCTTCCGACAGCTGTATGATAAAAAACTTCCATTAGAATTTGAACGAATTTATAAACCCAGTCAGAATTCATAGGAAATATTTATTTATTAAACAATGGTTATCGAAAAAAGGATTAAAAGAATCGTCACCATGTTCATTGCCTCAATTAATCCAGCACATGAAGAATTCAGCAGTATAGTTGCAGTATTATCAAACAGGACGAATGTGGCAGAATCCGTGTCATCAATAACTCGCAGCTGAAGACGATACCTATTCCCGTGGCAGAAATAAGATTAATGTTAATTCAAAAATGCTGTTGACATAAGATTGTAAACGAACTCATGATTTAAATACAGAAAACCAACATTCAATATTAATAGAATATTAACCATTGATACCTTTGGACAACATTCACAACATGACGATTGCATTTTTCACAAAAAAACATGTTTGAATCAGCATAAACCTTTTTGTTACAACGACATGCAGTGTACCACAAGTTCTCTTCATCAACTATACAGTTGACCTCAGCAATTACAGCAAAAATAGCCTCCTGTGCATATGGTGATGAAAGATCTTGAATAAGTTCAGACAATAAAAATCAAATATAACAAAATACAATAATGCTTTTAGAAACTGTTAATGTCAACCTCCTTGTATTCTTTCAATTCGCCAATGGTCATCCTTTGGGTGAGTGACAAAAAATCTTCTTCTTCACTAATTTTTGGAGAGTCCCCAAGTTGGCTGACAGCCATAATAGGAGAGTCGGGATTTTCAGCGATCCTAAAATAAGATTTACACTATATCAATAATCAACAATCCTACATATAATGAAAATTGTAAAAACAAAAAGTAAGATTAGAACAGTATATAACCTTCTCCTCAGAGCATCAGCCTCAGATATGTCAGGATTAAACAATATTTTGGAAGCCTTGATTGAATTCTGAAGAACAGGTTTATCTGACTTGGAAATTCATGGTAAGTAATTTCGGAATTTAAGCACTATAAAATAAAAAGTCAAACACAAAAAAACTACCATTAAACTCTTTACACTTGGCAAAGAGTACAGCTACAACAACATTTGATGATTCACCAGAGGCTATGAATGAGTTCAACTCATCCACATAGGATCCAAATAGATTAATCTAGAATCGAAACCTTTTTTCAACATACAAACTCAAAATAGTCAATGTCCGGATCAAGAAAACAGCAGTATAAATCCCCCATAAATAAGAAAACAGCCAGTCTTATTTATACCCATTGTTTTCAAGCTCTATAGTCAGAACCCTGGTTTTGACCCCATTCTTTTCGTACTGTCTTTCGCTTCCAATTCCGGTCAGGACTCCAATAATATCTAGGTAAACAACATTGACTGATATTAGTAATTGTATGGTTTACAAACGGTGTCTTAGTTTTAAAAAATGCTGATAAAACTGAATTAAAGTAATTTGATAAAAATATCACCAAATAAATAATCTCTGTCAAAATCATCCTTGAAGCAATCAGTAGGGTTTGTAAATGTAAAAACATTACGAGGAATAGGAACATTGTCAACCCTTTTTATCTTGGTAGTATATTGAAAGATAAGGTTATACTGGTGCCTAGTTGTACGGTAAGCACCAGTATTTGCTGCTACAGAGAAGTTAGAGATATGGTAGACCAAGCCTTCCTTGAGATCACTATCATACCTATAGATTAGTGATTTTCGAATTGTTGCATGTATTTTCTCACCCTGTAAATAATTAAAGAAAATAGACGTTAGTCCTATACCATAGACCATCGTGAACCTGTTTTAGAGTAGCATATATGACACTAATCACGATTAAATACCTCCTTGTCAATGAAAACCATTTCAAGTGTAAAAGGAAGTTTGCTTTTGTTGATGTCGGTGACTGACCACAGGCGCATCACGCCCACAAGCAAACTCCAGTTACCATGCTTGGCATTAATGTCAGAAATACGATCATATTTGGGAGGCATGGTGAAATTGGACGATAAAAGTATTCAAAATGATGTGGTTAGTGTGTAGTGTGTTGAAGAGAGACTTAGGTAAAGGTGCTACATATAGAACCTTGTAGTCAACATTCAGTCGATGGTAATTAATCCATAAACCCTAATGTCTAATTACACACCCTGCAAATACCTTCCAATTATTATAACGTTTATTCTGATTGCATATATTAATTACCATCAGAGTCAAAACAAATTAATGGGCTATTTATGGTTTATTTTTATTCTCGATTTTTATTCTGATTGCATAGATGCTCACAATTATTTTTATTTTTATTCTTAATTGTGTGCTCTAATAATTATGGCCTTTACGCTAATTATTGCTACATGTCATTTATATCAATATCAATTACAATGATATAATATGGGTTAAAATTGGAAGGTATAGCAATTGTTTTGACCGCACGCGTCGTTATTAAAAAAGTATTTAAGCATTAAAATACATTGATTCTTCATTATTTTCACACATGATACGCCTGTCATGTTTCCCTTTTTAAGTTTATTATTTGATTATTGGTCAATGTTACCATTTATACAATTAGGTGTCTTAAATAAGGATATTCGGATACCATAGATGTTTAAAATATTTAAGACGTTCCATAATTATACATGCCTTTTAAACAAATAAATCAATGTTATTTTTTCTGGTTTTAAATAGCAATATATGCATGAAAAAAAAATGTCTTCATATTATAACATTCCTTTATTAGTTATTCGTAATCTCAAAAGGATACGTCTTTATTTTTCTAAATTTACCCCCTGATAATTGGCTTTAATAAAACGTAAAAGAACATTAAATATGGAGGGTAAGGTTATATATTTTTCGTATAGTTAAAACGTGTTATGAAGATCATTTTAAAATGATTTGATCGTAGTAAAAACTCAAATTTAAACACATAAAGTGATTGACTGAGTTACTATTATATATATGAATTTGATTGCTAAAGGATTTGGGTCTAATAGATGTGAGAATGACGGTATAAACGTGTTATCATTAATTTTTACTTATATTAATGAGCAATCTGAAAGTGCTATTTTTATACGATTAATGTGAATATAAACTTTGATTAATTGAAATACGCTTATTTAGCTGTTATTTTGTTTGCCAAACGAATCAGGTAAACTATCATTCAATTCCTGGAAGTACATTTGTATTTTACGATGATGTAGTAAGTTATTATTGTCACACTTGGGTAATTTATCGGAACTTAAATTAGGTTATTTTTTTTAACATTATCGGCTTCACATACTTGCAAATTTGGACAAAACAATGATTAAGAAATGAATTTAAATAACTGTAGATTGATAGAAAGGATCGGAAAATAATATTAAGTTTATGCCACTAAGTATCAGATGGAAAAAACAACAAAATTTGAAACGTGACATTGAATGAAAACAAAAAAGCAAGACATAGATTGTATCTGCAGCAATTAAACGCAATGATTAGAAATTCTGCCAGTAGATGGAATGCAATCCTCTTTTGATGTGATAATGTGATTTCGATCATCGGCCACAGTAGTCAACTGCAACAAATGGATTTTAATAGTTATTTAATTATTTTTATTATAATAAAAATGTTAAAATAAATATCTTCATATCAAACCTGATATTTTCCCTTTTCCTTGATTTTTTGAATCATGTATGTGTCACCCCAAACTCGTTTAACATTGTAGAACTTATGACTTGTGGCTTGTAAGCCAGGACATTGCACCTTAAAGAGAAAGGTATTTCCAACCAAGTTTGAGATAACAGCAGGCAATACGACATTGTGTTGGATATCTAGCCCCTAACAAAACACCAATACAAATAATTAGTACAATATAATTAAGTGAATACGATTTTTAACATATAATAAGACATGAGTGACAATTATAAGACATGAATGAAAACTGTGTTACCATATTCATCTCATTCAACAAATCTAAACACGACACATTCAACAATGCATAGGTCTCACGATCATAAAGAAGAAATGTGGCAGAATCGGAATGATCAATGACGGAAAACTGGAGACGATACCTTCGGTATGAAACAATAATAGTCAATTAATTTGCAATGAGTAATAAACATAGTTTTATTTCATATAAATATATTGATATATAGTCATTAAATAAGGAGAACACCAAAAGATACCTATATATTGGTTCCAGCACATGTCGATCACAATAATAACAGAAATATTTGTTGGATTCCTTAATAATTTTCTTGTAACAACGATTGCATGTGGTGTACCACCATTCAACATCTTGATCAATGCAATTTATTGTAGCCATCACAGTAACAGCAAGATGCTGAGACAAAAATTCAAATATAGTGTTCTTAAAATTTTGTATTATAAAAAATAAATAAGATTAATAGAAACTGCAATTAATTCATACATTTATTGCACATTAAATTCTTGTAAAGACCAATACCTCCTTGATTTGTTTCATATCAATGATTGATGTTGATTCTGTGAGGGGTACGCAATCTCCAAATGATTGTATATTGGTAGACCATAAAAGTGGCTTGATACACATGTTATCCTTTTCAGTGTTGTCACACATTATGCAGCGTAACACATTATGCAGCGTAGAAACATGTGTCCAACATTCTTCAAACTCTTAATAACATATCCAAAGCAATTTCCATAGGATGGATTTTTTTGCCTTCGTGACATTGAATCATATTCAGGGCACAGCGGGTTGAACAACAACTTGCTTGCGTTTACAGTATTTTGTACGACATATTTACCTGAATAATCAAAAAAGGTGCCCAAAAATTATTTTAGTTAGAATAGATAAACAAAATATTTAACAATTCAAGGAATAATTAGGATTATTACCATTGATTTTTTTGAGCTTAGAAAATAAGAGTCCAACGACCAACTCAAATGATTCACCATTAGCAACAACATCCATAAGTTGATCAACATATGGGCCAAATAAAGTTACTTGGAAACGAAACCTAAAAATTAAAAGTAATAATTAAATAAATGATAATAATAAAAGAGGTGAAGTAATAAACAATTAGTAATAAAAAAATGAAAAGTTTATATTACCCATTGTTCTTAGGGATGGCAATTAGACCCAGACCCACTGGGTATCCGCAAAAAAAACCCGCAATGGGTAGGGTAATTACCCGCATTATGGGCCTGGGCCTGGGTAATTACCCACAATTTTGAATGAGTATGGGTGCGGGTACGGACACTCTAGTGCCCAGCCCGCCCCACGGACCGCACACACACACACACACACACACACATATATATATATATATTTATTTATTTATAGTCATATTAAGTAATTAATATATTTCTAAACCTAGGGCTGCTTCCAATTCCAAAACCAAGCCAATATTTCTAAACCTAGAACTAAAAATTTACTAAAATCTAACCCTCACTGCGCTGTTGCTTCTTTGTTCCTTTCCTATCGACCCTCACTGCGCCGTTGCTTCTTCTGCTCTGCACTACGTGCCGCCGCTTCTTCTGATCGCGCTGCTTCTTCTGTTCTTACACATTGGTCGTGAGTTCCTCTGACGAGTTTCTTCTGATCGCGCTTCTTCTGCTTCTTTGACTATCACTCTCTTTTTCTCACTTTCAGGTATATCCATGTTCTGCAAGCCTACATTTGTGAATCTCAGGATCTGTTTGGCTTTTTATGGAAGTGTTTTTTTTTGTGCTTTTTTTGTGAATCTCATGACCTGTGGATGCTTGGAATTTCAAGTCTAATAATATTATCTTTATTTTAAGGATACTTCAGCGGACATAAAACCTTCAACAACAGAACCACAAAATTCTTGTTGCAATTTTTGTAGTAATATTTTTCTGGATGGTATATATATTGTCTTCTTTAGGGTTTTTCATCAATTGACTATTGCTAGTTGAATTTGAATTTTTTATTTTGATCTGTATTGAACAACCCAAAGAAGCAATAGTAAGAAGCATAGACTAAATGTAGGATGGTCCAATATTTGGCTAAATACTATGATTTGTAATATTTTAGAATTGATTTGAAAAATTTTTGGATCGTATTTTAATTAAGTAATGATGTTCTTTTCGTTGTTTATTGATTTTTCATGGTTAAAGTGCGGGTAGCGGGTGCGGGTACGGGCACTTAGGTACCCAGCCCGCAAGGGGATGGGCACTAAAGTTGCTGCCCACGCAGGTATGGGCTCGGGTACGGGCACTTTTTTCAAATGCGGATATGGGGACAGACACTATAGTACCCTGCCCAGAGGGTACCCATTGCCATTCCTAATTGTTCTCAAGCTCAATGTCAACCACCTTCATTGGTAATCCGCTCCTCTCATAGTCCTTGACAGTGCCAATGGCAGTGAGCACGCCAATAACATCTATATAAAAAGTTAGGTTAGATCTGTGAGGTTGACTATAAAATGTAGTTGTAATTATTCAAATTAAAAAAATGCACCAATTAAATAATCACTGTCAAAAGCGTCATCATAAAAATCGGATGGTGGGATAAACGTGAGAATATTTCTGGGAGCCATGACATTCGTAATAAGACAAACTGATGTATTGAACTTGAATAGCAACTTAAATGTGTGACGTGTAGCACGAAAAGAACCCGTATTGTGCTCAACACCAAAGTTTGACATGCGATACACGAAACCTTCTTCCAACGCAGTAACAAACTTATATATTAGACATTTCCGAACAGTAGCTTGAATCCTTTTTCCCTGTCAATAGGAATAAACGTTAGGACTGAACATATTATAAAAGAATAAATATAAAGGGAAAAAAAACTACAAACCTCCATGTCAATAAGGACCAATTCATAGGAATAAGAATAATTGTGGTCATTGTGATGTGGAACACACCACATCCTGACTACCCTTACAATCAAACTCCAGTTTTCATGATCAGGACGAATTGCAGATATCAAATCAAATTCTGTAGCCATAGTATAAGAAATTTTAGGGGTGGTAAAAACAAAAACAAAAAATTTTGTTGAACACGATTTAGCTACTTGATTGTATAGGGCCATTTCGGTTAGATTAATTTATAATAATTAGGTTACATAAATTTAAAAAGGAAGTAGAATATACAATTATTAATACACATTAATTTGTAATTATGTAAATGTGCAATGGTCAAATCGGTTATAATGCTCCCAAATCCTTATTCCATGATTGCGTTTTATATTTCTTTATTGAAATCGGTTATAATCCTCCCAAATCCTTAAAATTGAAAACCGATATTTGACTGGTGCACATAAAATAACGCTGCAATTCGCTACCCATGCAGCATGGTGATTGATTCATCAAAATATTCTGGCTATTTGTAACATTTACGTTAATTGTTATTTGTAATTAAAATGTTGGTCAAAGCTGGTCCTTATGAACAAAATAAGAACAAATCAATAATAGTATTAAATGAATTGAATTAAAATCATGACAGTTATTCAACACAATTAATTCTGGCAGATTTTATTTCTAATAGACTGATTTGGATCACATCTATATAAACGTTTTGGGCCGGGAATGTGGGTGTTAAAATGTTTACCATATTCTGGTTCGTCTCAATTTATTGTAATTAAAAAAATCGAGAAAGTTGTTGCATATAAATTTCTCCATGCAGCTGCTGATGGGTGTCTTCCATGTGGACATTCATGCTGAATGGATCGGCAAGGTGGATGCTAATTAAATGCGAAATTGTTTTGAGGAGGACATGTGGAGGAGAATTCAATGAGGTTATTTATAAATGTATATATTATTGATTAGATGAATATAATTGCATTGGATTAAATTATCTTTTTGGTTTATTAATCTTTTATCTCATTCCCGTTAATAAAAATACCAAAAGATAACAAAGACACATAAATTGAATGCGTGAAAGCACTAATGCACAGTTCAATGGTTCAATCATAGTTAAATTTGGTCGAACAGATGTTAATACAAACTAAATTTTAAATATGTGTTTTGTAGGATAAAAAATTAAAAATAAAACGATAAATAATAAAAATCCATGTATTCCCTCAAAAAAAAAATCCATGTATATGGATTATGGATTTTTGTAACTTATTATTGGACCTTCATTAGACCAAATAATATATTTTTAATTAAAAATAAAGAGTTACAAAAAATATAAAAAATTCCAAAAAGTAAAAAATTGACCAGTTCAACCCAATTTTGACTATCGATTTTTGATTTCTTGTCATCGGGTTTGAATTGGTTCGATTAGTTCTTTGTCAAACCTCGATAGTTCTAAAACCTATCGATTTATTGGGTTGAACGGACCGACCACATGTTCAATTCATATTTCAATGGTTCAACTATAGTTGAATCATGGTCAAACTGTTATTAAGACAAATTAAATTTTAATTTAATGTAATATGATCATATTATGTGTTTTGTAAGATAAAAGATCATTAACAAAAGGATAAATAAAAAAGTACATGTATATGGAGTTTTGTAACTTTTTATTTGACTAAACAATATTTTTTCAATTAAAAATAAAAAATAATAAAAAAGTAAGTTTGAGAAAAAAAAACTGATCGGTTCAAACTAATTCTGACTACTAGTTTTTGACCAATTTTACTGTATCAGAGACGTAATTAGTACTTAATAATTTGTTTTTTTTTGACAGAAGTACTTAATAATTTGTTAGTAGTCAATTATTCCATTCTATATAATATATGTAATAGGCTTGATGTAATCACATTTATTTTCCTCATTCAATCAATACCAATTTGACTTTTCTCCTAACTGTTTCTTCTCCTTTCTTCTGAGCCATGTTTACTAACATGTTATCAACGTGACAACATCTACCATGATTGTTTTGCTGCATCTTCTTTTCTTTTTTGTTTTCTCTATTAAAAACTTTCTAATCCGTTCTTTTCTTTCGTTCGCATCATTTTTCGTTCCTCTATCAATTTCCTTTGTGGATTTTTTTTCTCTGTTTGCATTATTGTAATCGATTCTTTATCTTCCTTGTGTGAATTTGGTCTTCTCCGCAATTCCATTTGCATTTCTAAAATGTTAGGGTATTAGTAACCTTACCCGTGCAATGCACGAGTTTCATTTGAAGTTCTTGAAATTTAACGGGTGATGAATTGTATATATTTTATATAACACAAATAATGCATATATCTGTTCGTCCTCTTTGTATCTATTAGTTAAGAATAGGCAACACACATGACATAATTAACGGCTTATGAAATTGCGTATGTTGTATGACAATAGGCAACACACATGTTTCGTGTGTAATTTTAAATATTAATGAGTTGGTGAAGAATTAAGTTATAAATTATTTAATATGATCTCAAATCATTTACAATACAGTTTAGAGAACAAAGAAGCTATAAGGATAATGAATCTGATCCAGCTTTTACCAAACAAATAGATAAAAATAGTTATATAATAATCATATAAACCAGAGAGAGGGAGAAAAGGCTTAGACAAAGCGACCCAAATAAACTTAAAGAGATTTTTATTCTCATTCCACAGGGAAAATTTTGCAATTTGGTTCATATATCACCATGATACCACAATTTTGTATTGTTTTTTATATTTTGTACATGGAAGGAACTTAAGACTAAAAAAGACACAAAACAAATTCACCATAAGCAAACACAAACAATATCCAATATTGGTTAAAAAATGAAAAACAAATAGGGTGAAAGAATGGGATATGGATTTATTTTTTAATGTGGTGTGGAGGATGCAATTCAATGATTGCAAAGCGCGTCCAGTTTCTTGCAGAGACCTTAGGTTCCAATGGTCATTTACAATGGACTAAGTTTAATATCTTGTACCTCCCCATGAATTTTTCGTTTGATCAGGTGTTGCAAGAAACTGATATGCTATTGTTAATGATAGTTAATTATCTTAATCTTTTTTCAGAAAGGGGTAAGCTTGCAAATCCATCTCACCACATTTAACACCAAGATCTCAAAAAAGAAAGAAGTTGAACCCGCTTGTGCGTTTCCAGTGGCTATCTGATACCCGACTTAGAGTATATTGCTATAAGATACTTGGCCCAAACATTAGTGGTTAGTTGGTTTGAACAATAAGGTCCTTACAGAACAATACGCGAGTTGATAGCTAAAACAAAGCCCATTTTATGAATAACATCTGACTTAAAAAATAGAGAAAAGTTTCGACCAAAAAAATAGAGAAAAGTTATGGAAATGAAGTGCTATACTTCAATTTATTTATGTATCATTAACAACGGTTCCTATGGGTTGTAAACGTGCCCCGTTAATTTTAAGCGATTTTAAGGACTTCCAGCTACTTGAGTGATGCAACTCACCAAAACAGAAAGAGTCTAGATTAGATCAAACACGACAACCATGCAAATAAGTGTTCTTCTCACAATAACTTCAAGTACTTTCTTGTATAACTTTCACTCTCTATCACTACGGGTAGCATTCTCTATCATCGATTGTTTCACCATCACCCTTACATTTAATGCAAGAATACTGCATAACTTATGTCTGAATAATAGTAATGAAAACTGCTAAAAGATAGTTTCTCCCATGAAAATATCAAAACCAAAACTATTAAATTGTCTGCCCACTGCTCTTAATTATTTGACCAAACCTTGCCAAGTACCTTGAGAACAATATCTTTACTTGGGCAAAGCTCACATGCATATAAAAGTCCACCTGCATTGACAATAACACATTAGAGAGAATACCGTATAGGTAACCCTAAACATGAGGTAAAAACAAATCACATTAAGTACTTAATGCTAACTTTGAATAAGATATATCTATCTCTTGTGGACCTAAACATGAGGCAGTGATAAACCCAAAAACATGAGGTAGTATCATTATTAAATAACATTTGCAAAATAAACTAATATCACCATTTGTAGCTTGAATGGTAGCACCTAGTCTACACTTATTCATGCAATAAGAGAATGTTAATGCCTCATACTTGTGTTCCTCGCTATATTATATTTTGTAAAGCTTTGTTACTCTCCAATCCATTAACTTTAAGGTGAATAAATGTATCCTAGTTGAGGGTCTGACATCATACCACATTGTATACAAGCATTAAGGTGCACTGGGCCTCCTTAATATATTCTTCCATGGACATTATAAAGTTTACAGGAGGCTCCAAAATACATATCAGATCATATCAATAGTAATTATTTGCATAGCATAGACATGTGTCCTACAAAGTCTCTCTATTCCTGACATATAAATAGTAATACTTGCTTAATATTGATGAATTTCTGCCCACTTCCAAATTCTAGGCCCCTGTAGGTCTAAAAGAAATCTAACTCTTCCCCTGTACAAAACAAAACCAAATGCCATATAACAATGCAAACATATTCTCTTTCACATCTTTTTAGAGCTATAAATCAGAAATTAAAAATGAAAAAGATATAATCTGCAGAATGCAACAAAAAAATTAAAACAAATGGATAGTGAGCTAGAATAAAACGTTAATTATAAAGCTGTAGGTGTTTGGTAAAAATTGGGTAAAATGAAATATTTGCAACTGACAAAACGAATATTTACCCTCAATAACATCTACATGATGCATTTTAATAAATAAGGTGAAGTTACTAAGATGCATTTTGCGCATTCTGATAGCTGAGAAGATCAGTTAGGAAGATTCCTCTCTTCTGATCTCACTTCAGAAGCAGCTCCCTTTTGTTTAGTAGCTCCCTGGGATAATAGAGAAAGTGAGAAACTGCACAGGCAACAATCAACTCTATAAACATGCTTTTTGTAGCTTCTTAATGCCTGTATCTTAAGAAGACAACTATGACTTTGAAGTTCTATCATTGGCAACAACATATTGAACACAAATTCATTCTAAAGCAAATGATCAGTAGAGAACTTGCCCATAGTGGCTTGGAAAGCAACAATTTGTGATTTTGGTTGTAAATTTTCACATACCTGAAAGGCAACCCTGTCAGAACCATTTTCGACCATTAAAACCTCCAGATTTGTTGTAGACTATAGATAGGTAAAATAATTCAGAATTCCTAGCAGTTCATATAAAGGCAAAACAGAAATAGTAATAGCAAGTCTGGCTTTGATTGTCATAAAATTTATCAATATTATGTAGGGATGGGATAAATTCTTCAATGAAAGACCAAAATGTAATTATAAAAAATGAAAATATAAAATCAATGAAAGATCAAATTGTTTAATAGCCTTTAAAAAGAATAGCAACTGCCTTTGCTTAATTGACATATGTGCTCAAACTTTTCTATCATCATGTTCCCCAAGCTCCTTGACAACAAATCAAGTAATTATTTAAAGATTGAGCAAACAGAAAATGAAATGCACCAGCAATATCCATAGATAAATAGTCATTATAGTATAGCAGGGATAGGACCAAGTCGCAAAATAATTGGACCAGTTACAGTATTTCAATGAGCTTTGTCTATCTAAATCTGAAAAAATAGAAATGAGAGGACATCCAAAGGGAAAATATCACTTATATCCAGTCCACTTATATCACTTATATCCCCATAGATTTGATATTTTTCAAGGACCTTAATTAAATGAGAAATAAATAACGGATGGGATATGGATGAAAGAACAGGATAAATGTGAGTACATGAATGCTTCCTTACCATGTCTCGCCAGTATTGTATTCTACTGGTAGTATGTACTCCTGAATTCAAAGTTACCCGTATTTGTATCAATAGGCCTTCATTTTGGATCCCTTCCTTAAGCCAACTGCATCTCTCTTCCAGATTGTTCTTATCAACAAACTAATGCCTAGTACATAATTGTAGATGCAGATTCAATATCAATATCTTGATGTAGATTCTATAACTTCTTCACTAAAAAAGACCAGTTACAGTACTTCAATGAGCTTTTTCTATCCAGTTAAAGTAGCAAATGTTGTTGTCAGAAAGTGGAAACTCACTAAGTTTCTGAAGTCAAAATTAAAAAAATCAAAACATAAATGAGAAAATCTATATCCAAAAAATAAACCCAAAACACCAATAACACAATAATTTTCAGGGAAAAAGTGATGAAAATAGCAACTTTGAACTTATTTATTGGGGAAAATGTGATAAAAATCGCAACTTTGAATTTATTTTTAGAGGTATTTTGAAAATGTAAAACTTCATAGCCCATTCAGGTAGTAGAAAAGACCATCAACACCAAAGACACTATAATTCTGAACAGAAAAGTGATAAAAATCAAACCTTCACCATGTAAAATGAGTAAAATCAAAACAAACCGCAAATCTGACCAGGAATAAAGAAAACCTTAAAACGTAAAAAAAAAGGATTCAAACCCATATCGCATGGAGATCCTGCGTATGTACTATGGAATGCTTCCTCTTACCTGTTGCCTGCAAAAAAAAAATATGAAGAGGAAGCAGATGGACAACCGTAAGATAAAGACGAAGAAGAAAGTGTATTAACATAAGAAAAAGGAAGAAGATGGAGAAAAGGGTACTTTGCTCTTGGAAATAGAAAGCAGACACATGGAAAGTGGAGAAAAGAAGGGGACATGAGTGAAGACCAGAAAAAAAAGGGATTATTACTCTGATCTCACTTTTGGTGAAGAGAACTTTTTTCAAACAGAGATTAGGTGAGGCAGCAGGAAGAGTGGATTAGCCACGGGTGAGCATTTCAGCGCGGCGGAGGTCTCCGATTGTGGTTCTGTTCATCGTGCTCCTACCGGAAATGGAGGTTGGAGGAGAGAGACCAGAGAGATGGAGGGAGGAAGAGGTTCAGGAACGGTTGGAGGTGGAAAGAGATCAGAGAGATGGAGAAGGAGTGGGCAAAGTAGATGAGAAGAGTGTAAGAGAAGCTTTTTGGGTGCACAGAGAGGGTTGTTGCTAGGTTTAACGTCAAGGCAAATTTGAATTTTGAAATCGGATGCCAAGAGTGCGGGAGAAGCTTGTTTTTATCCTGACGTTCTTTTCTTTGTGGATTTCTCTATCAATTTCCTTTGTAGATTTCTTTTCTCTGTTTGCATTATTGTAATCGATTCTTTATCTTCCTTGTGTGAATTTGATCTTCTCCGCAATTCCATTTGCATTTCCAAAATGTTAAGGTGCGATTGTTTGCACAGAGTTTGATGCGAAAGAATTCGCTACGAGTGAGTTTGGCGAGAGAGTGAGTATCTCACCTGATTGGTTCCGCGAGAAAGTGTGACGAAAGAGAAAAAAAAGCTAGGGCTCATGCATTTTTAATTTCTTCGCAGAAGTGCGAAGAAAACGGGAAAACAATGCCTTTTTTTTCCTTTTCCATTTCTACCCTTATTCTTTCCTTATATCTCAAATTATTTAAATTTTTAGTCAAAGATATTGATGTCTTTTAAAAATAATCAACACTTCTCTTTTCTCGTTTTCTCTTATTCCAATCAATACATCAAATCTACCCTATTTCTCACATTTTTCTCTCTTTTCATACTCTCTCTTCACAATTTCTCTCGTGAACTAATCACACTAGGGTATTTTGTTTTCCCTGTTTGCCAATCAAAATTTGTCATTTTGTTGAGAATGGAGTTACTAGTGGTTGTAGAGTTACTATCCAATCATTCATTTTGCCACCCATATTGTAGATGCATAATACCTCATGGAGGTAGACAAGGTTCACTGCAATCTGTGCAGTTTCATCGCCAACAAGAACTACACTCCCATAATGCTTTGCTTAGCCTGGCACGATGAAAACCTTTACCAGTTTGTGGGTGTTCCACAATCGAATTTGTTCTTGAAAAAAGGGATTAAAAAAGATGAACCAAAGAAGGGCGACTTCCTAATACTAAACAAGGTGTGTCACATCTTCATGATATTTTTTATCAAATGAGTTTGTCTGATAAGGTGTTGTTGCACTATATGTGGAGTATACGCTGGGAAGATCACATCCTGAAAGATTAAAGTTTGATGGCCATTGGGCAAATTTGGACCCTCTGCTCTCTTGGATTTTTTTATGTTAAGCTTTTGTCCATGGTGGATTAATGTGGGCTTTTGCCATGGATGATTAAGATTGAATAATGTGTTGTTTCTACCTTGAGTGGTTAAGCTTCACATTTAGCTTCTGCTCTTGACAGTTACGGTTTCGTAACTTCTTCCTTTGTTCGGTGGTTAAGTACTGTTTGCATGGAAAAATCAGTCGAGGGATTCGGCTAACGTCCAGCCAACAAATTGATTCCTGTTAAGCGATTACACCGAGAACGGAACTCTGATTCTCGATTGTGGGTTCCCCAACTGCTCCAGAAAGCGTTGAGTGTGGTGAAACTACGCTATGCTAAGGCTAAGACTAAGAAACATGGAATCGGCTAGGATAAAATGCTGTAAAAAAGCTTGATAAATTGTAAGAGAAATAGTTGTTTGATTGATTTCGTGTGTCTTTACATTTCTCAGTGTAGGTATATATATACAAAAAGGAAAACAAAACTGTAACCACCCCCTAACGGCCATTATGCGTTCCACACGTTCATGGCTGACCACGAGCGGTCGTGGGTGTCCCTCAACTGCTTCTTCATGCGCATCGTGGGTTAACCGCTCTCCCGTCGGCTGGGCAAACGATTTATCACGTGTTAAATGCGTTGGAGACTTCCAACGGCTAGCTTTGGTCGTTCTAGCGCCAAAGTACATGACTTTCACATATCTAGTCCTTGGTTGAGCTTCAAAGCTCTATATTAATTAACGGTAGCTCAGCCGATATATCCATAATGATAATATATTTTCTTTATCCACATCGGCTATACTCTTTAAAATCGGCTGACCTCATGATGCTCCCTGGGCCTCTGGAATTTTCCTTTCTATCCCCGGTTCAGTGGGACCAATTTTCGGCTACCAATCCGATCGGCTTATCCCACACCTCATTGCTTCCCTTCATTGTTCCTTCATCTACCGTGTGGTCGATATTTCCTGATAACAATTGCCCCCTACATCATTTCAGCTGTACATGCTGGATTGATGTATCGGATAAAGTTTGAGTCTCCGAAACGTCAATCGTTAGTCACTTTATATGCATTTAATGTCACCCATTATGACCTGAACGGCTACTTTTCCCACACCCGATGATCATTTGTTATCCGATAATATCTTAACAACTCTCATCGTTGATTGTGCGCATGATTTCTCTTTAAATAGCTAGGCCCATTCGTCCTCCTTACTACTCAGGCATTTTGAACTTTTTTGGACCCTCAAACCCTAGCTTCCTTTCTGCACATCCTCTTCTTGCGACCATGTCTTCCGCATCCGATTCTCAAAATCGTGAACACAGCTACGGTGGCCATGACTCCTTGGACGAGTCTTCCTCTTCAACTGACTCTCATTCCTCCACTCAAGAGACGACCGGGTTAGCCGAAGGCGTCATACCCCCTCTTTGTCCGATTCAAGGTTCTCTCACTTTGCGGCCATCCACCGACCTGCAGGGCGGTGCAATGTATCTTAGAGAATATCTCTCCCCAGACACATATGGTTTACCACTCATTTGCGACTGGTTTACTATTAAACGGTGTCCAGCCGACATAAGGCCTTGGCCCCGCATTTCATCGCCGATTACTTGAGTTGGCACTCTAGGATGGCTGAGGCAAAAGGCGAGGACTGGAAAAGAATGGGTCTTTACGATGCTATCATGTTGTCGGCTAAAGACCTTCAACTCAACATCGGACTGATCTTCGGCTTTCTTGGCTACTGGTCCGTTATCACCAATACCTTTGTATTTCCTTGGGAATGGCCACCTACTCTTCTTGATGTGGCAGCCATTACGGTTTGCCTTTGGTCGGTCAGAAGCTCAGAATCTATACGACATTTCAACCTCCAACATCAAGATTGTTCATGATCTAACAGCTCCGCTATTCTTCCTTCATTCTAGCCAATCAAAAGGGAAGGGTATCGCGGTTTCGATCTTTGAGCATTGCGCCTTCCTCTTGTATTGGTTTAGTAAGTACTTTGTCTGTACCGGCTCTGTCGCAGTCGTTCAAGAACTTCAAGTATATGTGGCCCAAGTCAGATCGGCCGGCAAGTCGCTTGGGGATCACTCTTCCTCTGCTATCTTTATAGGGCTTTGTTTAACATGCTGGATCGGTTGCACCAAGGTGTCGACTTGAAGAATACTTCAGGTCCTCTATGGTTCTTGCAACTATGGATTACCCTTTATTTCCCAGAGTTCATTGAACCTTCTTTCAGCGTTCACTCTCTCCCGGCCGGGGCGCGGACGTTAGCCGAGCATTTGCGGCTGACTCTCTTCAAAGAAGTAACTCCTTTGACGTGGTGGAGAAAATACACGTCTTGACCGTAATTTCTCAAGATTGGCACCGATCTTTGAAAGACGGATCGGCCGGATTGGATATTCACCACGGTGACCGCGGACATTTCTCGGGAGGCGCATGGGACCATGGTTCTCAATTGGAGTCGTGTTTTGACCACTAGAGACATCCTTGGTGGGCTAAAACCGAATTCCAGGAATAACAAGACCACGGCTGAGTTCTAGCATCCTAATTGTGGCCCGCCACTTGATTTGGCAAAGATGTACCTTGGCCATACCTTAGCAAGGTACCAGCACTAGGGAGAACTAACCTATCGGCTGAAGAGGTAAAGACCTTGGCAGCTTTCAACTTGGAAAAATTGAATAGCTTCCAATGGGCCTCATTTAACCCGTCGGCTGGGGAAACCTCTGCCTTTGCTAATTGGTGGCCTTCGGCTAAGGATAAGATGTTTCAGGGCTCTGTATCTAGTTATTTCATAAGGCTTGCCATGCCTCTCGATAGCAGCCCCGATGATGACAGTGATGATGATGATGATGAAGGTGAGGCGGTGAGTGTTCCCCCTCTGAAGATGGTAAGGCCAGAGCCGACGCATAAGACTAGAGTTTCACGCCATGAAGGGTAAATATTTTGTCTCATTTTGCTTTTCTTACTTTGCAAGCGCATCGGCTAAGCTTGCTTTCTTGGCGGACCAAACCAACTCTTAGAGTTTTCATTATAGACGATTCTCCCCCTCCGAATAAGAAGAAAAGGACAAGATCTGGGGATTCGTATCGACGAACCTTCGGCTGCAGCCCCTATCTCCCGAAAAACCCAGACGGCATACGCTGGCAAGGGTAAACAAAAGGTAAGTACCTCTGTTTTTTACTGTTTCTTCAAGGCTTTGTCATAATTCTAATCCTCGGCTCATGTTGGCTGTAGAAACAGCGTACTTCGGCTCCATGGTCGCCTCCTCACAAGGTTCCCCCCTCCCAATCTCCAATGGCGCGAGGGGGTTCTTCGGCTGGTCCTCAATCCGAGGCAACCCACCGGCCAGCTCCCGCTTCTCCAGTAGCCGAGGCTCACAGCCCAATCCAGGTATCCTCCTTTTTCTCTTTTATTGTGACTGCCCACTCTGTGTTGGTTTGGCCCTAACTTCTTTGTGCTCTGCGCTGCAGTCGGCTAGGGATGAATCCCCTGTTGCTCATAGGACTCCTCCTCGTCAGTCGACTTCATCTATCCAGGTTTCAGAGGAAGAACTGCAGCAGTATTTTGCTTCGGCTGATCCGTTGCAGAAGGTCTCCTCACCCTCCTCTAGTCACCTGGAGAAGGTAGACGAGGTCTTGATGGGGGAGATCCCCACAGATAAGAGTAAGGTGGCCGATTTGAGGACTTCCCTTTTCAAACTATCCGACTCTCCCGATGTTCCCTCCGCCAGCCGACAACTGTATCGTCAAATGGCATTACAAGTAAATGACATTTCTGCATTATACCGGCTGTGCAAGGAGAATTATGACCATGCCACTCAAGACCTGCAACGCCTCCGGGATCTTCAAGCTCAAAAGTCCTCTTTCTTGTCCTCTTATCAGGCAGTTGATAAAGATCGGCAAGCCGACCTTGCTAGGAAAGGGGAACTCAAAGGCCGGTTAGCCCAACTGAATTCGGAGCTGACTCGGATTCAAAATGAAATCAAAGAGCTAACACCCCAACTTGAGCAGCTTGACGCGAGACTGGAGACCCACACGGAAAGGCGTTTCAGCTTATATGTTCAAGCTTCTTCTTTAGATCCCGACATTTTACGACTCACCACCCAAAAAGATGGTTTGGAACAAGATATGCAGAAGGGTAGAGAAGGCATAGACTCGGCCAACCACCAGTGAGATGGACTTTCGCCCTCTTTGAATCAAAGAAGGAACAACCTTTATCACCGTCAGCCGAAGCAGGTATGGTTCGAGCTGAGGAATCGGCTAGCGCTGCTTTGAAAAGCGTCCCTGCCGATGTGGTGGTTACTGAAGCACCGGCTGCCGGTGGACCGACTGATATCCTTCCTTCTGGGCCGGAAGGCGTGGCTGTAGATGTAGCTGAGATTGTTGGGGCAGTAGTTGTGGAAGTGCAGACTGCGCCAGTCGAAGCCTCCAACCAAGAAGAGGTGGCTGATCCTATGGAAAAGGTTGATCCTCAAGGGGCAGCCGAGCCCGCCAGTACCTCTACCCAAGCTGATCCTGCCGATCCTGCTATGATTGCTGATCCCCCAGTCGCAGCCATTCTTGACCCAACAGACTAGCTATTTCTAGTTGTCTTTGAGTATTTTGTCGGCTAGGTGGCCGGCCTGTGGTCACCAGAACAATTCTTTTTGTCTATGAACAGCTTTCTTTATTGTTCTAGTATGCTTTGCCACACCGTGGGGTAGTATTTTTTCAGATACTTGCCATTTATGCTTCTATTCATTTCTTCGCCTTGCATGTTAACTAGCCGATACGCGTTTCCTACGAATACTTGACTAACCGTGAAGGGACCTTCCCAATTTGGTGACCACTTACCGAATTTAGGGTCCTTGACTCCTATTGGTAAAATAGTTTTCCAAACTAGGTCGCCCTCAACAAACTTTTTCAACTTAACATGTTTGTTGTAGGCACTGGCCATTTTGCGTTTGCTTGCCTCGATTCTTTCTAAAGCCATTAACCGATCTTCATCCAACTGATCCAGCTCCATAAGCATGGCTTGCTGATACTCTTCTAGGCTTAAGGAATTCTGTTTTGCCACCCTTAGAGAAGTGACATTAATTTCCAAAGGCAAAACCGCATCTTGGCCGTAAGTCAGCCGATAAGGGGTTGTGCCCGTGGCTGTTGACTTGGAATTCCTTATAGCCCATAAAGCCTCATCCAGAGTTAAATGCCATTTTCTAGACTTGTCTTCTAAATTCTTCTTGATCATGTCCACAATAATCTTGTTGGTTGCCTCGGCTTGTCCATTGGCCTGTGCATAATATGGGGATGAATGTATCAACTTAATCCCAAATCTTGAGCAAAGGCAACCACCTTGTCTCCGATGAACATAGTTCCTGATCCGTGGTAATGGTCTCTGGGATCCCAAACCTCAGTATATGATTTGGTGTTGAATGAATCGGATAACATCATCTTGTCAGTACCTTGACCATCTACCGAGCCTCCACCCACTTAGTGAAGTAATCGGTTGCCACAATAATGAAATTGTGTCCTTTAGAAGACGGTGGATGGATTTTGCCGATCAAATCCATGGCCCAAATTTAAATGGCCAAGGCTTCACCATCGATGCATCAATTCTGGTACCCTTTGAATGGGACCATGCAACCGCATTCTTCGCATCCTTTGGCGTATTGAAAGCAATCGGTGTGATGGTAGGCCAATAATAACCATGGCGGTAAATCAGCCATTTCATAATCGCCCAAATTTCTATGCGAGCCGCATATGCCTTCGTGAACTTCGCCCATAACCCTTAGGGCTTCATTTTTATCTATGCACTTCAACAATACCCCATTCATGCTTCTCTTATACAATTCATCATCAAGAAGCACATACCTTAGAGCTCGTCTCTTAACTTTGAGGTTAGTGCACTTAGAAGGATCTCGTAAGTACTCGATCGGCTCGTTCCTCCATGACTCGACTTGATGCGACCATCACCTCGGCGGGTAATTCGTCAGACTCTAAAGTCGACAACGAGTTCCTATATCCGAGGCCTCTTGGGCCAGATCGTTCGCCTCCATATTAGCTCCTCTAGGGATGTATGACACCTTTGCATCAATAAACTGGTGAATCAATCTATCAGCCGTTGTATAACGCGCCAATAGATTTGGGTTGTTGCACCCATATTCTTTGGTTAGTTGTCGACCACCAACCTGAGTCGCCTTTACATGAATGTACTCGGCGCCCATCATGGCTAACAACTTTAACCCTATGATCACGACATCGTACTCGGCTTGGTTATTAGTTAAATCTGGGTTTAGACGATACGCAAACCTCCACATCTTCCCATCTGGGTTGGTAATTGTCACCCTACCGACTTTTCTCTCGGGTTTTGGACCCATCAAAAGTTAGGACCCAAGGCAACAGGTCTATACAAGTACTTGGGGGTACCCAAGGATCATCAACTTCCACACAGGGATGTTCTGCCAAGAAATCGGCTAGTGCCTGACCTCGACAAATTTAGTGGGACGTATTTCAACGCCGGGCGATGAGCTTAATGGCCCACTTCATCAAACGACCTTGTAAGACGGCCCTATTAAGCAAGTACCTAACAATGTCAATTTTGTACAAAACTAATATTTCATGTGGCATTAAATAATACTCAAGTTTTGTACAAGCGTAAAACAAAGATAGACACAACTTCTCCAATGGAGTATATCTGGTCTCAGCATCATTGAGACTTGGCTAAGGTAGTACATCGCTTCTTTCAGTTCCATCTTCAAAGATCCTCAGTGCTAACAGCAGCCGATAGACTCTTCAATGGTGCAATGTAAAGTTTCAAAGGCTTCCCTGGCATGGGGCACCAAAACCGTGGACTAGCTAAAACCTTCTTTATTTGTTCAAAGGCCTCTTGCTCAGTGGCCCCACACCATCTCCTCAAAGATTCTTGAGCTTTAGCAAAGGGGAAAAAGCCTTCATCTTACCAAATTAATTAGCTATAAATCTTCTCAAAAAGTTGATTTTACCTAACAGACTCTGTAATTCCTTTTTGTTCCTGGGTGGTCTAGCCTCCATCACTGCCTTGGCTTTGTTTTGGTCTATTTCAATGCCCTTTTGATGCACCAAGAAACCGAGGAAGTTACCAGCCGATACACCAAACATGCACTTTGCAGGATTCATCTTCAAGTTATGGACCCTCATTCTCTGCAAAGCTTGTTCCAAATCGGCTAAGTGGGCTTCGAAGTCTTTGGATTTTACTACCACATCATCTATGTATACTTCCATAATCTTGCCGATTAGATCATGGAAGATAGCGTTCATTGCTCTCTGGTACGTGGCCCCAGCATTCTTCAAGCCGAATGGCATCACTAACCATTCATAAATTCCCAGTGCCCCTGGGCACCTGAATGCAGTCTTGTGAGTGTCCTCCTCAGCTACAAGTATCTGATTATAGCCCGAGTACCCGTCCATGAAGGTTAAAATACCATGTGTGGCAGCTGCATCGACTAACATGTCTGCCACAGGCATCACATATTCGTCCTTTGGAGTGGCCAAATTCAAGTCTCTATAATCAATGCAGACTCGAATCTTGCCATTCTTCTTCTTTACAGGTACTATATTGGCTAACCACTCTACGTACCTGGCTGTTCTGATGAAACCAGCATTGAGCAAACGCTCGATTTCCGTTTTGATTTGTGGTATCAGCTGAGGATGGTATCTTCTAGGTGGCTGCTTATGTGGTTTGAATCCTTCCTTAATCGGTAGCCTATGCTCCACCAATTCTCGTGCTAGCCCAGGCATCTCATGATAATCCCAAGCAAAGCAGTCTTTATATTTTTTCAGCAGGGCTACCATCTCTTCCTTATCCTTTTCTCCCAGCAGTCCGCTGATTTGCGTTAGCCGAGGCTCATCTGGAGTTCCTAAATTGAGGTCCTCCAAGGGGTCTTGTGATTCGAAGGTTGGCAAAGTCCTCCGAATAGGTGATTCAAACTCCATCGGCAACTCCGTGATCTGCCGATGTGAGGCCATCGCCTTGTTGTTTGTCTATCAGCCAGGACTCAGCTACGTGAGATTCAATCCTGAAAGCCTCTAGCCGGCCCCATAAGTCCTGCACCACTTGGGTGTCTTTAAACATATCAAACCTCTGTGGTTAGCCGTGGTTCGGCTAATTGCTCAATTTTGAACCCCTGGGGTGTCAAGTTACAAGATTCCCAGGATCCTTCCTCGTATTCCTCAGTAACAGCTATGGGAGCCACAGAAGGAGAGTAGAACAGGGCTTCTAGATTTTGTACCTCGGCTGGGAATGGATTGTCATCGGCTGGGACTATCTCAATTTTATCCCCTTCCCAAAAAATGAGCTTCTGATGCAAGCAGGAAGGTAAGCATTGACCGTGTGGATCCAATCTCTCCCATAGATCGCATAAGATGGTTTGCCATCAATCACGAAGAAAGCTGACTTGATGCTTTTGGGGCCAACTGTGATCTCGGCTACCAGGATTCCTAAGGCAGACGAAGCCTCTCCCATGAAGCTAGCCATTTTCATGTTAGTTGGGATCAGATCTTCTTCAGACTTGTTCAGACTCCTCAAGGTGGCCACCGGCATCACATTTAATACTGCCCCATTATCAACGAACACTCGACTGAAGGCCTTGCCATTGATGTGGGCTCTCACATACAGGGGCTTCAAGTGCTTTATCATGTCTTCGGTTGGCCTACCAAATATAGTACCCAAAGCATCTTTTGCCGTGTCATCGGCTAAAGTTGCCCATTCTGCTTCTTCCACAAATACGTCTCCTTCTAAGTGTTCGATCTGGGGGCAACCAGCCCAGAACTCACTTGGGATCAGATTAACGACCTCGATGGCAGCCATCAGTCCGGCTTCACTCTCATCTGAGAGATAATCCAAAATTGAATCTTCTCGGT
Organism: Calophaca sinica; assembly: GCA_037113605.1. Lineage (NCBI taxonomy): Eukaryota > Viridiplantae > Streptophyta > Magnoliopsida > Fabales > Fabaceae > Calophaca > Calophaca sinica. The sequence goes on from CM073737.1 coordinate 19,151,894, forward strand.
AACCAGACTCTAGGATCGGCTCGTCATCACCATTTAAGCAGTTTGTGTATATGTGAATATGCCCTTCCTCTTCATCAGGTTCCCCTTTTCCTTCTTCAGGCTGCCCGATGTCTACCTCGGCGACCGGGATTGTCACTGGGACCTCCTTGGTTTGATCAGTCTCAACTTTGTCGGGCTCCAAACCGCAAGGTCCAAAAGCCCTGTCAATGGCTTCTACCATTTTAGCTTTTGGGATCTCCTTCTTATCGGCTGCCTTGGCATCGGCTAACATCTGCAAGGTTTGTTTCATTTTTTGCAAGGATCTAGCCCTCTGCAGCCTTCTCTTCTGCGTTCTAGTCAGTGTGATTGGTTTGAACTCTTTCTTCCTCGGAGGTTGATTAACCACCCACTTCCCTTCTTTGACATTTGCAGCTGGCTTGATCATCCTCTGTGGTTGGAGTTCATCATCATTCCTTACAGTTATGCGAAGAGATGACAGTCCCCCTTCGACATTGAACTCCGCCACTCTTCTCTTAGACCTTGGGAGAGGATCCTCAGTGATTCTGGGCATACTCGGCTGGGCTTCAGCTGAGATTCCCAGTTGAGTTTGCCCCCCAGTCTCGGTCTTTGCTTGCATTTTGCGGTACTGGCTGATCAACTCGTTGGTCAAACGTCTGGGTTTGGGAGGTTTACCATGGAATCGGCTCGAAGATGGTCGCCCCAGCCGTTTTTGTTAACATTGGTGGGTTTCCCAACTGTGGAACACGCATCTCTGGCGACCTCTTGGTTTCTTTTGGATTCTTCTTTGGGCATCCAAACACTCGATAGATCAAGCTTTCCTCTTGTTGGCCTGGGCCGATCGGCCTGAGAAAGACACCATGGCCATGGTTACAGCTGGGAATGGATTGGTGTCCACTGACATCTCGGCTATGCTTTTGTCGGCTAACTTGAATCTGCCCTCCTTGATAGCCTTCTGTATGGCCTTCCTGAAAACTACACAATTAGCTGTAGAATGGTTATATGAGTTGTGCCACTTACAGTATTTCTTATTTATCAATTCTTCAGGAGGTGGAATCCGATGCCCGTCTAGTAGCCGAATTTGCTTGTCCTTGAGCAAGTAGTTGAAAATCTGGTCTGCCTTGGTTATGTCAAAGGAGTACCCTGCCCTATCCTCTGTTGATTCAGTTTCTTTGGCTTTAGCGGCCTTCATCTTTGGCGGGAATAGCTCTTCCTTTGACTATTTCGCTACCATCATATCACCGTAAGGTCACCGCTTTGAGTCGATTCTCTCGCCTCTATAATAGAAACTAGATGGGGACCCTTTCCTCGGCCAGCCCTTCGCTTCTCCTTTTCCTGGATATATTGCTCAACTCGGATAGCCTCTCGCTAGCTGATTCAAATCTGTGCAGGCTTGTCCTACCAACTTCTCCTTCAGCTGCGGGTGCATGTTGTTAATCATCATAGAAGTGTATTCTGTTTCAGGGAATTGCACAGAACATTTCCCTGCTGTCTTTCTGAATCTTTCAATGTAATCAGCAACCGACTCATCAACTTGCTGCCTGAGACTAGTTAGATCGGTTACCGTTACTTGGGGTTGCGGCCAATAAAATCTATCATGGAAACACCTCTCCATATCGCCCAATTGCATCGAAGTTTGGAGGTAAGGAGGAGTACCAGGTGAACGCCGTCCGATGAGTGATAATGGGAAGAGCTGAAGCTTGTGATACTCATTCTGGCTGCTTTCACCACACTGGGCTGTGAAACGCCCTATGTGCTCCATGGTAGACTTGCCATCTTCCCCTGAAAATATGGTGAAATCTGGAGTTTTGAATCCCCTAGGGAGAGGAAACATCCGATCCACCCATTCAGGGTACGGTTTCCTGTAAACAGGACGGTCCAACGGCTTTAACTGTACCCCGAAGTACTTCTTGATGGTATTTGCGATCATTTCTGGGTCTATCAAATGAGAGGCTCCCTGCCGATTATCTTGTGGATTCACCAAGGGCGCTCGACCCAATCGGGTCTCGGAAAGCCTGCTGGAACGAATTCTGAAGGTTAAAGGTATTTGGTGGAACATTGCCTAGAGGTGGATTAGTAGTCCATTGCTGCTCTGGACTATATTCCCCAAAACCTCCGACCGAGTCCCCAAACAATTGATGCATTCTGGGGTAAAGGTGGAACATTGTTCCATGTCTGCTCTCCCCCATAGTTGCCAGCCGTTCGTAGTATATTTGAACTTACTGGAGGGTATGGCGTGGGGACTGGTTGCGGTTGGTAGAATGGTGGATTGTTAACATCCCAATCCCCAGATAGCTTCCCTGAACCATAACTAGGGGCCATCGGCTGCCAATTCGGCTGTCCATATGAGTTCGCCTGCACAGTAGGGTCATGCGTTGGAGCATACGACGTTACTGGCGGCAAACCGATATGCCCAACCGTGTTAATTGGTCTCCGGGCCATGTTGATCTGCCCATACTGCAGATTCGCTTGATCAGGTGGCATCACTTGCCCCCAAAGACGTAGGGTGGTACCCATGTATTCTCGCCGATCACCGTGACGCCTGGGTTGGTGGCCGCAAGTGGTATGGGTCAGGTCTCAAGAGGCCCATTTTGAACCACATTCGCCGAGGCCGCCAAGCTCGACCACCTTGTGCATACCGGGTTTGCCCGCTCTCTGCCAACGCAGTAACTAGCCGAGTGTTCACCTTGCCGTCCTCGTGTTCTCCATGTCTCTACTTTCTTGAACCTCGTTATGCACCATGGAGTCTGACAATATCCGCCAACCGCCTTGACACTTGGTACATAAGGTCATGAATTCCCATATCAATCTGGCCGCTCGATGAAGGAAGTGGTCATGACCACCGAGCCTCGGCATTCTCTGGTTATTCATCTCTGCAGGTCAAAAGTGAGATCGGGATGTTTTCAATCGCTATGGGCATACCCAAGGTGTATGCTGACTCGTTGTTCTTGCGTGGTGGGGTTCTTTTGGGATTTGAATTCGACTCCATGTTGTTGTTGAGTTTCTTTCCTGACCCCAGGTTCATACGCCAAGCGTGATCCTGCCCTGGAGAATCAAACCCGCCCTTCAATTCACCTATGGTCCCACCGGCGTGCCAAACTTGTTTATGCGTGGAAAAATCAGCCGAGGATTCGCTAACGCCCACCAACAAATTGATTCCTGTTAAGCGATTACACCGAGAACGGAACTCTGATTCTCGATTGTGGGTTCCCCAACTGCTCCAGAAAGCGTTGAGTGTGGTGAAACTACGCTACGCTAAGGCTAAGACTAAGAAACATGGAATCGGCTAGGATAAAATGCTGTAAAAAAGCTTGATAAATTGTAAGAGAAATAGTTGTTTGATTGATTTCGTGTGTTTACATTTCTCAGCGTAGGTATATATATACAAAAAGGAAAACAAAATCAGAACCACCCCTATCGGCCATTATGCGTTCCACACGTTCATGGCTGACCACGAGCGGTCGTGGGTGTCCCTCAACTGCTTCTTCATACGCATCGTGGGTTAACCGCTCTCCCGTCGGCTGGGCAAACGATTTATCACGTGTTAAATGCGTTGGAGACTTCCAACGGCTAGCTTTGGTCGTTCTAGCGCCAAAGTACATGACTTTCACATATCTAGTCCTTGGTTGAGCTTCAAAGCTCTATATTAATTAACGATAGCTCAGCCGATATATCCATAATGATAATATATTTTCTTTATCCACATCGGCTATACTCTTTAAAAATCGGCTGACCTCATGATGCTCCCTGGGCCTCTGGAATTTTCCTTTCTATCCCCGGTTCAGTGGGACCAATTTTCGGCTACCAATCCGATTGGCTTATCCCACACCTCGGCTGTTCCCTTCATCGGCTGTGGCTGATATTTCTGGTGATAACAAGTACATACACTTTGGATAAATAGTTAAGCCTTGAGTTGTGTGGCTTCTGCTTAACAGTTAATCTTTTGCCTTTTTGCCTTTGATGATTTTAGGTTTTGTCTTAGACGGTGGTTAAGCATTGAGACTCTTGGTCTTGACATTGATCTTTAGTCTTTGATTTATCTGCGTTGTTCATTCCCAAGCTTGAAGTGCTAACACTTCCAACTTGCAGGGGAATATTAGAGATGTGATTAATTAACGTTTGTTGTACTCCATTGTTCTCTATATAAGTCCTATAATAGGCTTGGTGTAATCACATTTTTCCCTCATTCAATCAATACCAATTTCATCTTTCTCCCAATTGTTTCTTCTCCTCTCTTCTGAGTCATGTTTACTAACACGACATGTTTGAACCGATTCAATCAGTTCTTTTTCGATTCTCATGGATTTTAAAACCTGTTGATTTTTTGGGTTGAACGAATAAGACGCCTAATTGGTTTCAATTCTATTTGTCAAACTTGTTAGTCTGGTTCCATTTTCAAAACTATATTTCGTACAATTCACCCTGTCATTTATTACCAAATATTTTTTTTTAATTTTATAATCGATGCAATACTTTTTAACAAATTGCTTATTTTTCTTCTCATTTCGACTACTAGAAAAAAATTGAAAGAGCGACAAAAAATAGAGACCAAACAAAAAAATTGGTCTCTAATTTTGGCGTTGCTAACACTTAGCGATAAAATTAGAGACAGGTTTACTATTTTCCATATCTAAATTTCTGTCGCTATATATTTCAACTTTTTTAGCTAGTAGAATTCTTTACTGACAATAATTTTATTGATATAAATTTTTAAAATTTGACATTAACTTGTGTACATCATTAAATTAGTAGACTATATAGAAATTAAACAACAATTTTAAGAATTAAGTTGCTTATTTATTTCCTCCATTTTGTAAGTAGTTGTTGATGCATTGTAGTTATCGACTCAACAGTAAATGAAGCCACATGTTCTTCTTTTTTGGTTTCGATGAAAATTTAAGAGCATGTTTGATTATAATTTTCAAAAAAATATGTTTAAAAAAATCTAAAATTATTTTAATAGGTGTTTTATATTGTTTTTTTTTAAATTTATTTTCTTTCCAGTTTGTCGCCAGAGGACACTAACTAATATCTAGTGTTGTTGCTGCCCATGGCCTCCATCCTTGTCTGGTACTACCTACCATTGCCATCATTGTTAAACACTCTCTGTTGTCGTAGTCTCTTACCATCTGCTTCTACAATATGTTACCGAAATAAATATATTAGGTATTTTTTCTTTCCATCTCTAGAATTAGTTTTAAAACAATATTACTATATAAATTGTGTTAGTTTTACTTTAAAATACATTTTTTAGAAATTATTTTATAGAATAATTATTAATTAATAAAAATCAGACAGGACGCAAGAGTCAATAAATATAAAAATATTATATTATTTTAAATTTACATACTTTTATTTTCAAACATATATGCACAATAAAAAATATAGTTTTGATAAATTCAGATAAAATATTTAAAAAATATAAACAAAATTAAAAACAAGTATTTGCTATAAATTTGCTATCTTTATACCAACATTACGTTCTTCTGAGTAGAGCTGAGCTCAGATCCCTTAAGTAAGGTCTTGAATTCGAGCTTTGTAGATGAAAAAAAAATGGTTGAGATGAAAGACCCTACTAAAGTTGATCAACGCAGTTTCTAGGTAGAGATTAACTATCGACAAAACTGATGAATACTCTAAGGTAAGGGGCTTGGTGAGGAGGATTTGGAAGTTGCTTCGAACAATATTTACATACCCATAATTAGTGCTATGTATCTAAAAATATCTTCTTCTTTTTTTATCAAAAAGCCTCGTGGAGTCACCCCATTAGTGCTATGTATCTATAAATTAATTTTTTTTTGACTCAACTATAAATTAATTTAATCACTCAACTACACTATTAAGGCTTAACAAAAAATAAATTTTCTAAAATCAAATTCATCCAAAATTAATTTTAAAATTTACTGTAACCCAAACATACATCTATCTAGCTAGTACTCCCTGAGTTACTTTTTATAAGTCCCTTTTAAAAAAAATTGTAACTAATTATAAGTCTTTTTTCAAATTATATGATACATTAATTATTTTTTTCCCCAAAAGTACCCTGAATTAATACAAAATCCAAGACTTGTATTAATCAATTAATAGTATGATTTATAATAAATAAAGGATAAATTTGAAAAAAACATACACATTATAGACAAATTTAATTATGCTAAGTATTTTTCTTAATATACATTTTTTTTTGTCTAAATGAGCTTATAAAAAGTAACGGAGAGAGTATATATATTGAATGCTTGAGCTACCAGAAAATCTGTAATTTCACTGCACAACAGCATGCACTACATTAAGGAACCGCCAAGGGTAGGAGGTGCTAGCTGTGTGACCATTTATTACGGCCAAACAAACTAAGCTAGTATTTAATTAATGTCAACAATACCTTTCCCTTTTTATTCTCCCTCTGTCTCACTTTCTTCCCATTGTATATATCTAAGCTCAACTCAAGAACTGAACCTCAACAGCTAGCAAAACTTATTCTACCATTCAACTAGTTAATAGTAGTGATACTTTAAAGAATGGAAGAAGGTTTTGAGGAAGAAGTTACAGAGCCAGTGAGTCCCACAGGGCAATATTTGAATAGCTCTTCACTGTGTATATACATTCTTGGTGTCTTAGAATTTGAGATTCCAATCAATGATTGTCAAACCTTTTCACTGCTTCAGGATGTCTTCCTTCCCATCAACAAACGTTTCTCCTCTATCATGGTAATTTGTCCTGTTAACTTCACTCTAATTTTGAATAATCTCTATGTTTTTATTCATTTATTTATGAATAATCTCTATTTCACTCTTATCTCAATTTTTTATGTGTAGTTTGTTTAAGAAAAATGTTAACAAGTGCACTTCAAATATTGGTTAAGAAATAAAAAATGTAAGTTTGTATGAAAAAATGATATATTTATTACATCGAAAAATGTTTAACTTGTATTCTCAAAACAAATTTTATTTTATAAAATCATTAACCAATGCCTTTATGGCACTCGTTAAAAAGACCCTTTGTTTAATTTCCTTTGTCAATTGAGAAATTATTAACTTTTGTAGTAGTTTGCTTTGAAGATCTGTAATAATGTTTGGAATGTTGGCTAAATCTGGGTTGTGAATGAAAGTATTATTGTAAAAAAAAAAAATAGTTCATCAAAATACTTTTTCGTTAATGCGGTGGAAAAAGAGAAAAGAATGGAAACTTCACTTTTTTCAAAATTAGAAACAATAGCAGTACAGAAAGACATTCTTAGTGTCATTTTTACTTATATTCTCATAACATAAATGATTTTCTTAAATTGATATTTTTAAGAAAAAAGTTATTCTAGAAGCGTATTTATTTTTATTTGTAATTTGCCATTCATTTTCCGTCAAAAAAAAAAAACAGAGTAATGCATTTCGGGAGAGCTTTTTTTGTCTGGAACCGTATTTATTTTTATTTGTAATTTGCCCTTCTGAATATTTATTTTATTGAATTTGCCCTTCTGAATATTGAAAGCTATAAGATAAATTATTTATGTAATGTTGCAAAACGTGGATATTATTATTCGGGCCAGGATCAAATGACACCAGATGTCAAACTTAACAAGTGACACCTCTAATAACTTTGTGTATAATATAAATTTCACCGATCCACCCGTTGAATCATGTTATATTAACTTGATAACCATATATATAAATTTTTAGATAATTTAGACATTTGTAAATATGTAATTTATTAGTGCGCATTTACTTATATTTTAAGTATCATATTATACATCAAAATAAAGTGACTCAATGAAGTATCAAATAATTTTAGAATTTTATAAATTTTGATTTGTTGAATCTATTTACTAAGAACTTTCAATTCAACAGTTGGATCAGTAAAATTTGCATTATACACAAAGTTATAAGAAGTGTCATTATGCTAAGTTTGACACCTAGTATCATTTGATTCTAACATTTATTATTCTCTAGGTCTTGATAATTTAACCGAGTTTTAAATAGTTTCGTATAGTTAAAATTTTCTAGTACTCTTTTTTTTTAAAATATGGTCATTGACTTTTGTTAAATTATCATATGAATCTGTTGGGTATCCAAGTGTTAGATAGTCTCACATCGCTTAATAATATACAAAATAAAGAATATATAAGATGCTAGACTCATAAACCTATCAACTTAAGGTTTTGAGATCAAATGTAGTATAGGTCTCTTGCTACATCTAAAAAATATAAATATAAAAAACCCAACAAAATCAAATTTAGATTTCTCATAATAAAAGAAAATTTAGATTAAATCTAGGGCCTACTCAATTTTTTTTTTAAGCAAAATGATGCGCAAAGGCATCACTGTGGAGTCAGCAACTATGTTGGCACCCCTGAAACCACCTATCATCTGCAGCACATCAAAATTTTATTAAAAAATGGAAATAATTACAATTTTAATTTGATGTTTGTCAAATAGATCTCTACTGTTTGTTTAAGTTTTTAAAACAAATCTTATAATTTAACAAAAGTCAAGAGAATCTTAGTGGTTATTAATGAATGAGGATTTATTTTAAAAAATTATAAAAATATAGGGATCTGGTTTAAAAAAACTGGATTATAGAGACCTATTTAAAAATTTAACAAAACTATAAGGATTCATTTTTTATGAAATTATAAGGATTCGTAGAGTAATTTAATCATTTAAAAATATTTAATTGGCAGAAATTTTATTAGATAAATAAGGGGTTTTTTAATATAGGTTTGAATAAATAGCATGTTAAGTTAAATAAAAAAAATTAATCCAACAATATATTTTCCGTATTTTAAAGACTATCTTTAATTTTAGAAATAGCACATGCATAAAATGTGAATTATCTTATAATTTAATCAAAAGGGTATAATTTTTTTTATAACACAAAAGGATATAAGTTAATTTGATGAAAAGGAACAAACTATATACTATATTTTTATTTTAGTAGTATATTTTAACAAAAAAACTATACCACCCATGTATGCGCACATATCTTTGTATGTTTGAATGTGTGTGTGTATCATGAATTAGACATTAAAGATTTTTCTATTATTTTGCAAAAAAAGAAAAACTAATCATCTAGTGTTTACTTGAATAGATTATGGACCAAAATGGAGAGAAAATATGGAAGAAAGTTGAAGTGAAGTTAGAGGAACATATTAAAGTTCCTGTATTTCCTACTGGCAACTTATTCTATGATGAACATCTTGATGATTATATGTCCAAAATAGCAACAGAACATTTACCACAAAATAGACCACTTTGGGAAATTCACATTATTAAATACCCAACAAGTAGTGCAGCTGGTACCTTAGTATTCAAACTTCACCATGCACTTGGTGATGGTTACTCTCTCATGGGTGCTCTTCTTTCATGTTTACAAAGAGCTGATAACCCTTTTCTTCCCTTCACACTCCCATCATCAAGCCAAAAATCCAAATCAATTTGCAACGCCAAAGCAGTTTTCAAGAGATTTCCTTCTATTGTGTCCTCAACATTCAGAACTATATCAGATTTTGGATGGAGTATATTGAAAAGTAGTTTGGTTGAAGATGATGTAACACCAATAAGGTCTCGTGCTGATGATGTCAAGCTCAGGCAAATTACCATCTCAAGTGTTTCATTCTCTATGGATCACATCAAAGAAGTGAAATCTAGACTTGGAGTGGTATGTGAAATCTCTCAAATTAATTACAACACTTCATTTTTTTTTTTCTTTTCTTGAGAAATTCTAATCCCACATGCATAAATGTCCTACAAGAGCGAACCATCAATTTAGCTCCTAAAGTCATAGAGTATTGTCAATTTAGTTCCTGAAATTATTAATATTCTAAAATAGTCCTTGAATTTGAAGATTTTCGATCATATTAGTCATTTGGTATATGTTAGCTTAATCTGTGAAGTTGTTTGGCAAGGACTAATATGACCTAGAATTTTCAAATTCAGGAATTATTTTGGAATTTTATTAATTTTAGGGACTAAATTGATAATGCCGTACAATTTTAGAAACTAAATTAGTGATTCACTCGACCTACAATTATAAGAATGTAGGGTGGAAGCACACAGTAACACAATCGAGAGTTCTCAACCATTGGATGAAGATTGAACGGCTTATATTCTTACTTCACCAAATCATGTTTAAAATGCAACTCAAAAAATGAGTCGTTTGATTTTCATCTAACGGCCAAGATTCACAACTGCGTGACTACGTCGCCGCATAGAACCCAATTCCAGAAATTGAGTGTATAAATTCAGTGTGGAAATAGATAGTCAATTTGTTTTTCTTCACTCTTTTTGTTTACATCTACCCTGCATCCATTAATTAATGTTCCTTTCTTACTTATATCATAAATGGGTGTATAGGTTCAGGAGTAGGAGTTAAAAAAAAAAGAAAAAAAAAAGAGTACTCAACTATAATCATGATTTTTTTTATTTTTTTTATGATGTTATTTTTTTTTATTATAAAGTTTACATTCTCATTAGCTTGATTAATGATTTATTTTTTCTGTCACCAAATTACTTACAGAGCATAAATGACGTGATTGCTGGCTTAATTTTCCTTGGCATTCGGTTATATATGCTAGAAATTAATCGGGAATCAAGAAAAGCTCAATCCACAGCATTGGTGTTGCTGAATACAAGAAACATCAAGGGTTATAAGTCTGTGAAGGAGATGGTTGACAAGACCAATAATGTTGCTGCTTGGGGGAATCGATTTGCATTTTTGCATGTACCAATTCCAGAGCTAAGTGATACCAAATTTGAAAACCCTCTTGAGTTTATATGGGAGGCTCATAAAGAGATCAATAGGAAGAAAAATTCTCTGGCCACACATCTTACTGGCATGCTTTTGAATATGGTGAAAAAACTCAAAGGCCCTGAGGTGAGTAGTTAAGCTTAATTAAATGTCATTATTTTTCAATATCATATATGTCTAGAATATAAACTACAAGTAAGAAGAATCTTAAAAATATTGTTGAAGTAGACAGACATGTAACTGAAACTTATAGGAGTGAATTACCAATTTAGCCCCAGATATTGTAGGAGTCGGACAATATGGTCAATGAAATTAACGAAAATCCAAAATGATCTCTGAAATTGAAAATCCTCGATTACGCTAGTATCTGTCGATCAAATTCAGTGACTAAATTAATTGAGCCAAAAGGACCGTTTTGATTGAGAATTTTTAATTTGTAGAGATTATTTTAAAAAAATTAATAATTTTTGAGATCAAATTGACAATACCCTACAATTTCAGGGGCGATTTTAGTGATTCATTAGTCAGAGATACCCGTGATTCACGAGTATAGAATACATCCAAAAAGAAAAATAAATGGCGAAAAAACAGTTTTGAACCGGTGAATGAGCTTTCGCCACATGTTATTACTGTAGTTAACTTTTTAAATAAACAATAGAATCAACAGACAAGTTGTTGAGTATCCAAGTGTGAGATAAGTCATACATCGCCTAATAATAAACAAAATAAAAACATATATAAGATACTAGACCCATGAACCTACCGCCTTAATGTTTTGGGATCAAATGTGGTCAAAGTCTCTTACTACAACTAAAAATAAAATATATAAATAATAAATAAAAAATATAAAAAACCCAACAAGTGGTATCAGAGCCGGTTGGCGTAGGCCCAATAACGATTCACACCCTCTCATAACAGAATGCGTACATATGGGTTTGAGACTCACTTGAAGGGGAGATGTTGGGTGTCCAAGTGTGAGATAAGTCCCACATCGCACAAAATAAAAAAAATATATAACATACTAGACGCATGAACTTACCACCTTAAGATTTTAAGATCAAATGTGGTTAAAGCAATGTTATCAAAACCGGACCGGACACTGAATCAGTGTAGGCACTGGTCAAGGTTCAAAGGTCGGACCGGGGACGGACCGGAAATGAATTAAATTATATTTTTAAAATTTTTAATATAACATATAAAGCACTAATAAACAAAAAATAACATAATATTCATAACATCACAACATAAAAAATTAAACTCCGCTTAAAATGTTATAAGTCAACATATAACGTGCAAAAATTACATATTAAACTAAAACACATATGTTATAATAACATTTTAATATTCAATAATTATAAATACTGTAATGTAAGTATTCTCATAATAATATTAATATATAAATTAATTTTAAATTTTATTATAATATTTAATTTAATCCATCGACGTGAAAAAATGGATAAAAAATCTCTTATGTGTCAAAAATAATGTCATTTACCATTTTTAAAAAAAATAATAAAAAATAAAAAATTATTTTTTTTAAGAACATGCCGGTTCCTGGTTTTGCCAGGTTTTTTACCGGTTTTTCGGTTTTTAGGCCGGTTCTTGTGCAGTCCGGTTTTGAGGTTCAATCGGACCGGACAGAGGTCCGGTTTTTTGTCGGACAAGCCGGTCCAGTCTGGTTTTGATAACTATGGGTTAAAATCTCTTGCTACAATAAAAAATAAAATGAATAAATAATAAATAAAAATATAAAAAACCCAACACAAATATATATAAATAATTGTACAAAAGGTCGGGATAAAGTAGAAATGATTGTGAAACACTGGACTTTTATTTACTCTACTTCAAAACCGGTCCAAAAGTTCATTTAATCGTTAGTTCTGTTGCTGACTTTCAACTACAAACAAATGGTATGTAATCATTTACTTTAATAAATGGGGTTTCAGGCTGCAGCTAGATATGTACACAGTACTTTGAGAAACTCAAGCACAACAATCTCTAACATAATTGGGCCAGTGGAACAAATGGCTTTGGCTAATCATCCAGTTAAAGGTTTATACTTCATGGTTGTGGGTCCACCAGAGGTATGCAATTGGTTGCAGTTAAAGGTTAAAATTTGAAATATACTTTATGATGATTAATTAATTCTTATTAGGATTTCATCATTAATATTACAAAAAAAAAATTACTTTACTCTTCATCTTTTTCTTCCAAAAGGCAAATAGAAAAACAGTGAAAGATTATTCTGCTAAATTTGGTATGATATTTTGGTTTTTGGTGGGTTTGCAGAGTCTAACTGTAACAATCATGAGCTACATGGGAAAGTTAAGAATTGCTTTTGGCTCAGAGAAAGGTTTCATTGACAAGCAAAAAGTTAAGTGTTGCATGGAGAAATCTCTTGAGATGATAATTATAGCAGCGAGAAAGATTTCGGCATAAAAATCAAAGGAATACATGTAGTTCATGTGATATATTAATTTAATTTTTGTATTCAAATTATGATATATAATGATTCTGTAATAGCTTGTAGTCTTTTTCACCTGAGGTATATTTTTGTTGAACCGGGGGTATTAAATTACATCCTGTTTGGTGTCAAATTTCAAATTTGGGTTGATCGACAGAATATTAGAATTCGACAGGTGAAGGCATAAGAGACCAGAACAAGGGATAAAAATTGACTAAGTTTGAAAGACCAGGTGATGAGACGGCTGTTCGACGGAAGGCATAACGCGTCGAAGATGTCAAAATGATCATGGTCGAACAAGCTTAATTATTAAGCAGAGATCAATGTATAGTTCGACAGGAAGTGCTACTGTCGATTAAGTAGTTTTTTAGCGAAAACTTAACTACCGACCCATGTCCGTACACGTGTCAGGTCGGATGTTAAGCAATTTTCATATTTTTGCCTATAAATAGTAGGTTGTACGATGTAATCAAGGTTGAATACATGATCTAGTTCCTAATATCTCGACGGCTAAAGCAGATTAACGGAAAACGATCATCGTATGCCTTCCACACCTTACCTTTCTGCATTTTAATCAAGTTTCAATCTATTTTTAATTCTTTGCACTTCCAGTTTATGTCATTTATTTTCCAATCAATTTGTATTTCTTCGTTTCGCATTTACATTCTTTAAGTCATTGTCATTTACTGTTTCTGCACTTTTACTTTCAAAGCCATTTACATGCTTTTTTCTTCAATTTATGTTCTTCATACTTCTGTTATTTAAGTTCTTGCATTTACACGTTTTCATTTAAATTCATGTCTTTTAATGTTGTTCTTTAAATTCTATCTGCATTTGTTTTCTTTTACATCTCTGCATTAACTTCAATCGCATGTTGGGCTTCAGTGATGTATGCCCCATGATATCGCAGTAGTGCATTCTTGTTTTAAATTCTGCTCTAACTTACTTATAAACAAAGTTATTGGCTTTCGACAGCCAAATCTTGTTTATTTAAGTCTATAGTGTCATTTCGACGATGATTCAACTGTTGTTAATTGGAATCATCATAACCAAATTTGGCATAAGATTTGACAATTAATGGCTTAAAAGCCAAGAATGTTAAAGAACAATTAACGTGTCGAGTGTTTGACCGTTATATTTAAAAGAAACCATTGTTTTCAAAACGAGATTACCACGTAACTCGTTCGAATTCACAATTACTTGATCATCAAAATTTATTTGTTTGTTTGATGAATTTGGTAGATCATTCAAGATCATCAAAATTGGTAAAATCATACCAGAGACCAAATTTCCCCATAAACAAATTGGCACGCCCAGTGGGACGAGTTTAGAGTAACTCATTTGAACGATGGTTTTATGCGTCTAAGAAGTGGAAAGATTACTGCTTCTAATGTATCGCAATATAGAAACATGAGTGGCAGTACGAATAGCAGTGCCACAACACCAAGCGTTGCTAGTGCGAATGCATTGGCAAGTAATACAAATGCTTCGACCACCAGTACGAACGCCGGGGTAGTTGTGATCCCGTGGATGGGTAATACTACCGCTGGGGCGGGTACTGGAATGACGATGGCCAATACGCAAGCAGAAGTTGTTCCAAGCGCTGCAGTGCTTGAACCGGTGGTTCAAAGTGCTCCAGAAATTCAGGCATCGCCTGGAAGTGCGAGGAACTCAAGTATTAGGCTTATACCGCAAGTAATGCAACCTCCGTTTGGGATGCCGTATGGTTATTTGCAGAACTCGACAGTCCCTGCTATTGGTTCAACTATGTTCAACCAATATGCTAACCAGCCTTTTATGCCATTCGGAAATTCTTCCAATACTCAAGGAATGGCAGGAATGGCTACCACTACGACAGCCAATCAACAAGGGTTAGGACTGGGGGACATGTCGAGACAAATGCCTCAGAATAACGGAGGATTAACGCAAAACTCGTTGGCGAGTATTCGACAACAAGTAGATGATAGTAACCATGAGATGGTGAACATGTTCGCTCAGCAGATGGGTGCAAAGGATTACGCCTCTTATGGAGACTACTAATCGAGCATGTAATACACTAGCCTTACAAATGGAAAGGCTAAATCAAGCATTGGGTTTGGCAACACCAGTGAACGAGAATGTTCAACAAGGCCCAGGGGTTATACCTCATGATCAGGGCATGGGGGGCATTCCGCATAATACGAATAACCCTTTGGTGGTGCAGAACGAGGTAGTTCAGCCAAACCACAACCTTGGTCGATTTGAATAACTTGGCCTATGGCCAAGTGCAGATTCTACAAAGGAATCAAGACCAGGGCCCACCAGTGCATCAAGGTTTAGCCAACCTCAGGCACAATATCATGGGAAATCAGATAGAACAAAACGTGAATCAGGTTGTCGAGCAAATGCTGAATAGGCTTGGCTTTAATATTGGTCAAGGCACCAGACCATATTTCATATCTGCATTTCCTGAATGGGTTCAACAAGCTGAAGTGCCAAGAGGGACGAAAATCCCCAAATTGTCCAAATTTTCTGGTGATAGTGGTGAATCGACTGTCGAGCATGTGGCTAGATACACGATAGAAATGGGAGAGTTGGCCACTATGGAAGGTTTGAAAATGAGGTTCTTTCCAAGTTCTTTGACAAAGAACGCATTTTCTTGGTTCTCGACGTTGAGAGCTAATTCAGTCCATTCGTGGACACAACTAGAAGGATTGTTTCATGATCAATTCTTCAGGGGCGATTTGAGGGTTAATTTGACTGATTTATTCAACGTCAAACGCATCTATAATGAATCTATAGATGATTACATCTCTAGGTTCAATCAAATGAAGAGCAGGTGTTTTACGCCTGTTCCCGAAGCAGAAATTGTGAAGATGGCCGCTAGTGGTTTGGATTACCATATTAGAAAGAAATTGGTAAACCAACACATAGTTGACCTCACCCAATTAGGGGAGAAGGTTCGACAAGTTGAACAACTCCGCTCTGAAAAGAATCAGAAGAACAATAAAAAGTTTATTAGGCGTGAGAAAGTCAATTGTGTCGAACAAGATCTAACAGACAGTGAGGATGAGGCTATGACAGAGCAAGAAATAAACCTTGCTGAATTAAAAGAAGGACCACCTTATGCTTGTCAGCGTTAGTACCTTCCAAGGGAAGGAAAAGATGAGCTATGTGAATAAGAGAACCTATACATTTGATATAACCAAAGTCGATAAAACATTTGATATTCTTTTAAAAGATAAACAATTTTAAGTTATCGATGATCATAGAGTGAAAGGGCCTGAGGACTCTAATGGTCGAATTATTGCAAGTACCATGGAGCTTTAGGCCACCCTACTAATGAATGTTTTCGCTTCAGGGATTTGATTCAAAAGGCTCTCAAAGAAGGTAGGCTCAAGTTTCACGACAAACGTAAGCCTAGCATGAAGGTGGATACTGATCCATTTGGTCAAGGCATTGCCAATGTCGAAGGTCAAAATGTGAGAAGCTGTAGCATGGTGAACATTAGCGCCAAGCAGAAGTATGTGGTGAATGTCGAGGATCCTTTCGACATCTATCCAAGGCCTCATGAGACTGTTGAAGCTTTTCTGAGAAGGAAAAACAATAGGGGCAGTTGAAATTGTGCCCACATTGTGACAAGTACTTTGATGAGAAAGCAGCCTAGAGAGCAAAGAAAGTTGATGGTGCAAACGTTCATCAACAAGTTCGTACTCTTTATGGGGATAGGTACGTGAGACATGCACCGGCAAACCGGGTGCAAAGGCCTGTGGTTAATAGGCCTAATCGAGCAATTGGTGGATGGTTGGTCGAGTCTCCAAGGGAATCCACAGGGAGTAATATGGAGAATCTCTTGGTTGAAAGGTGAACAGGACTAGGAAACCTGATACTAATGTTACGGTAAACAAATGGGTCGAGAATTCTCCCAAAGCTCACTGTCCTGAACTGAGAAACAGGGTGAGAGCGACGAAGAGTAACCCTCGACAAACACCGTTTTGGGATGAAGAGTACCAGCATGGCAGAATACCTTACCCTGGGGGTGATCAAGTGAAGAAGACCCCACTGTCGAAAAGCCAAAAGCGTCGTCGACAAAGGATAAGGCAAGCTCAGAGGCAGAAAATGAAGGCTAGTGATTTGGAAGGACCTCAACATGAAGATTGTTTCGTGGTTGGGATACATAAAGTGCCGTTGCCCAAGGAGACTGGCCCAAAGTTGAAGAGTGTAGTGGTTGATGTTAGAGGCAGCAATTACGACAAGGGCTAGACTTCCAAGATGCGAGTCCATTCACAGCAGACCTCTTTCAAGCAAAGTTCCAAGAGTGCTGAGATTCCTTTGGCTAAGGAAAAGTTGACGCCTTGGCCGATAGGTCTAATCGAAGCTGAAAGGTTAGCTTTGGAACGCGTCGAAGTTGGTGTTCAATCGGCCCCGGAGGAGGGCACAAGCAGTGATGTATCAATGGAGGAATTAAGGATCATAGCTAATGATTTTGATTTGTTAAATGAACCTTTGGAGTCCATGGAACAGAACTTTGTCAAAACAGATTTGTCCATGGAAGAGGTGATTGCTGCATTAGATGATCCAGATGACCCGATAGGTTTTGAAGATGAAGAACAGTTTGATCCTGACACCAATTTAGACAAAGACTTGGACGAGTTGGTGATGACAATGGGTACTACCTTGTCAGATCTGGGATCAGAAGATTGTTTATTCGACAAATTAGGCATGAGGTTGGGAAGTCATTTGGAGAATGAGGATACCGCCACTGAAGAAGAGTTTACTAAATTGAATGTAAACTTGGTCTCAGTGTTGCCAGCGGAATATGAGGCTCCTTACGAGTTTGAAGTTGAAGTGCCTGACGAGGAAGACTTAGAGAACTTTCCCATTTGTTGGCGATTTGTTGAGCAAGACATGGTCACTATATTTGATAACTTCGCTAGGCTCGACAAACCAACTCATGAGGAGAGAAGCCACCTTCGACCATTGCACATTAGAGCAATGATTGAAGGTAAGCCAGCTAACAGAGTACTGGTTGATGGTGGTGCATCAGTGAATTTGATTCCGAGAGCCATGTTCAAGAAATTGGGAAAGGATGAGTCTGACTTGTTGCCAACTAATATAGTGGTTACTGACTTCGGAGGAAGAACTGCACCAACAGATGGCGTAGTAATGCTTGATGTGCAAGTAGGATCAGTAGAAAGATCTACTCTGTTTGTTGTGATTCCTTCAAGGTCTAGTTATAATGTTTTGTTGGGTCGAGATTGGATCCATTCTGTTGGAGCAGTTCCTTTGACAGTACACCAAAAAATGATTCTTTGGAATGCCCGTGATGAAGTTGAGATTATTGAAGCTGATGATAGTCCATGTTATTTGCAACAAATGCATGTAGACTTCAAAGTATATGATCCAAAGGTGAAACCCATCTCCGTGCAGGGTGGTGTTATTGATAAAGAAGCTCTGAATGCGTGCTTAATGGAGCAGTTTGGGGTTAAGTTGCTGGATGAGGCCGACGAAAATCGGCCAATCGATAGCAATGACTTATGAACATCCTCAAATACATTTGTCGGCCTGTGAGGCCGACCGACGGCCAAACTCAGAAGAAGGTGTGTTGGCCGATTGTATATTTGATGATGGCCCTTTGGGTTTCGAAAAGGGGCTTGAAGATAGAAGTGGTTTTGAGTTGGAAGACCCTTTAGAAGAGATAGACTTGGGCGATGCAGATAGAAAGAGGCCAATATATGTGAGTGCAATGTTGTCAGACCAGTTTAAAAGGCAGATTGTGGAGCTGGTTTCTAAGTATAAGGATTGCTTTGCTTGGGATTACCACGAGATGCCAGGACTGAATAGAGAACTTGTGGAGCATAGATTGCCTTTGAAGCTGGATTGCAAGCCTGTCAAACAAGCCAACAGAAGGTTCGCTCCTGAAGTTGTGTTAAAAATCAAGGAGGAAGTCGAACGTTTGCTGAAGGCTAAATTCATTCGCACAACTAGGTATGTGGAATGGTTGTCTAATGTAGTGCCTGTCATAAAGAAGAATGGCAAGATGAGGGTGTGTGTCGATTTTAGGAACCTTAATGCAGCCACTCCTAAAGATGAATACCCTATGCCCATAGCAGATATGCTAGTGGATGCAGCATCTGGTCATGAGCTTCTGAGTTTCATGGATGGGCATGCTGGTTATAATCAGATTTTCATAGCTGAAGAGGACGTACCTAAAACCGCTTTCAGGTGTCCAGGTTCAATTGGAACTTATGAATGGATAGTGATGCCCTTTGGTTTGAAGAATGCTGGTGCAACATATCAGAGGGCAATGAATACTATTTTTCATGAAATGATAGGCAAGTTCATGGAAGTATACATCGACGATGTCATTGTTAAGTCTGACAGTCAAGAGGAGCATTTGAACCATTTGAGAAGAGCCTTCCAGGAAATGAGAAGGCATAGTTTGAAAATGAACCCTGAGAAATGTGGTTTTGGGGTTTCTGCTGCTAAGTTCTTAGGCTTTTTGGTGCACAAAAAGGGCATTGAAGTAGATAAGAATAAAGCTAAAGCTGTGCTGGAAGCGAGACCTCCAACTAACAAAAAAGAACTTCAATCCTTTTTGGGAAAAGTCAATTTTCTCAGAAGGTTCATATCAAATCTCTCAGGAAGAACAAGAGTTTTTGCTCCATTGGTGAAACTTAAGGCAGAAGAAACTTTTGTGTGGACTCAACAACACCAAGAAGCTTTTGACCAAATCAAGCAATATTTGACAAATCCACCGGTCATGATGCATGCAGAGCCACATCGACCAGTGAGATTGTACATATCAGCATCAGAAGAGACCATTGGTTGTTTATTGGCTCAAAAAGATGGAAACAATGTCGAGAGAGTCGTTTACTACCTCAGTCGAGTGCTCAACGATGCAGAAACTAGATATAGTGCTATAGAAAAACTATGTTTAGCATTATATTTCTCTTGTACAAAACTCAAGTACTACTTGATGCCTTGTAATGTTTTAGTTATGTCAAAGACAAATGTGATTAAGTACATGTTGTCCCAGCCAATTCTGAATGGTCGAATTGGAAAATGGACACTTGCTTTATCTGAATTTTCTTTGCAGTATGTACCTTTGAAGGCTGCTAAAGGTCAAGCAATTGCTGACTTCTTAACGGACCATCCATGTTTAGAAATAAAAGAACTGTCAGGGCTAGTCGAGTTAAAGTCTTGGCATTTGTATTTTGATGGCTCAAGACACAAAAATGGTGTTGGTGTTGGCATTCTGATAATTTCACCTTTAGGTGTGCCAACTAAATTAATGTTTGAGGTAAAATATGTTTGTTCCAATAATGAGGCTGAATATGAAGCCTTAATTGTGGTTTGGAAATTTTGATAGAAATGCGAGCACGCACTGTCAAAGTTTTTGGAGATTCACAACTGGTTATAAGACAGTTAACTCAAGAGTACAAATGTGTTAGCCATAATCTTGTCAAATATTGTCAAGTTGCTAGCAAGTTGATGAGGCGATTTGACAGTGTCGAATTGGAACATATCCCTAGAGAACTTAATCAAGAGGCTAATGAGTTAGCTCAGTTGGCCTCGGGGTATAAGTTATCTTCAAAGGTGTTGACAGAACTCATAAAAATTCGTGAGTTGCTGTACCCTTTGGACGAAAGGGATGTACTGGTTTCCAATACATCAAGTTCGTCTGATTGGCGTAAGCCAATAATTGAGTATTTGGAAAATCCAAGTACTGATGTCGACAGGAAAGTTAAATACAAAGCGACTAAGTTTGTTGTGCTCGCTAGAGTTTTGTATAGAAAGTCCGTCGATGGTAACTTGGAAACATGCCCTAGTGAGGAGGATGCCTACTTGGCATTGGCAGAGGTTCATGAAGGAATTTGTGGGGCTCATCAAGCAGGTGAAAAAATGAAATGGGTATTAAGAAGACAAAGAGTATATTGGCCCAATTTGGTTAAAGATTGCATTATGTTTGCAAAGTCTTGTGAAGAATGCCAAAAACATGGCCACATACAAAATGTGCCTGCTAGTGAGTTACATTCTATCATTAAACCTTGGCCTTTTAGAGGTTGGGCGCTGGACCTCATAGGCCAAATCTTTCCTACATCTTCAAAGGGGCATAAGTACATTTTAGTAGGGGTGGACTACTTTACCAAATGGGTAGAGGCAGTGGCCTTGAAAGAAGTGACTCAACAAGACATTGTGGATTTTATTGAAAATCACATTGTTTGTAGATTCGGAATACCTCAGACAATCACAACTGACCAAGGGTCTGTGTTTGTTAGGAAGAAGGTTGCCGAGTACGCTGAGTCGAGGCGAATAAAGATGGTGACTTCGACGCCATACTATGCGCAAGCAAATGGTCAGGTCGAAGCCATGAATAAGATTATCATTGGGTTGATAAAGAAGCACATTGGTAGATATCCAAAAAGTTGGCATTCGACTCTGGAACAAGTTCTCTGGGCATGCAGAAACTCTCCAAAAGAATCGACAGGTATTACTCCTTATAAATTGGTTTATGGCCATGATGTTGTATTGCCTGTTGAGATAAATCTTGGTTCATTAAGAATTCAAAAGCAAAATGAGATGCCGGTAGACCAATCGGAACTTCGATGTTTCGATTTAATTGAATGATGTTCATGATGAGAGAGTTGTGGCCTTAGAACATTTAGTTCGACAAAAAGAAAGAATAGCTAAATTCTATGACAATGAGTTAAGTACAAGCGTTTCAAAGTTGGTGACTTAGTTTGGAAAGTCATTTTACCAATGGATAAGAAATGTCGAGAATTTGGGAAATGGTCCCCAAAGTGGGAAGGGCCATTTGAGGTTGTCCAAACATTCTCAGGAAATGCTTATGCACTTGTTGAAGTTAATTCTGGTTTCAGGATTAAGTCTATTAATGGCAAATATTTGAAGTTATATAGACCAACAATGTGCGAAGTAAGAATACAACCTTGAAAAGTAAACTAGATTGTTCTATTCAAGAGCCATTTGGCAGTATACAATATACAGTGTCGAATAGGCTTACAGCCTGGTAATATAAGTACTGGAAAGTCAATAAGTCTAGACTATTAAGGAATAAATCCACTTGTGGAAGCTTCGCCGTGTCCCGGATTCTGATCATGCCGAGGAAGAATTTAGGAAGAGGAACATGGGAAGTAAGAAAAACTCCCGTGGCATACCATCTGGTCAATCAAGTCTGCAAGAGCTGCTTCAGATGGTAGACACCCAAATCGACGGAACAGTGAAGCTAAAAGCATGGGCACGTCGATGAAAAGTGTCAAATGCCATGCGAGTAAAGGTAAAGCAGGCAGTTCGAGAGGCAATCGTCGACTTAGGTGCGTGCCTCACAATTAACCGAACTATGCCAAAACTTTTCCTAATTGCTTGCCCACACGTTGAATTTCGAGCACAAGGTGTGAAGGAGTGCAAGACAGTGGGAGAAAGAAGTGGCTCCGGCTTTCCCTTTCTCACATGTTTCAACGAGGTTGGCAAGCTGCATTAGGCAACTTACCAAAACTCATTGTTGATATTAGGCAAATTACCAAAACCCAGAGAGTCTTTCACCGTTGAGACAAAGACTTTGGAAAAGACTATGGGAGGTGGAGCCCCTGGCTTCCAAATGAAATAGGCAGAGCCATGGAATGAAGGCTTGAAGTGTATAAAAAAGGTTTCCATAGCAGCTTGTTATACTCAGAAATAGCTCGTTTGGGGATAAGAACAAGTTGGATTTGGGGATGTTGCTTAATGCTAGCAAGAATTTCTTAAGGATTCTGTGAAAAGAAACTTCAAGAAGTTCAGAAAGCGTTTGTGTTTGAGCGAGAGAAGAAATATGGCAAGTGCCTATTTATAGCGCAAAATGGCGTTAGTTTTCAAGTTTTGACGGTCAGATTGACTGGTCAATAGCTTTGAATGTAATTTATTAGCCTGAAACTGAAATTAAAGCAGTTAAAAGAACGTGCTAGCTGGACGGTGAAGCGATTGATCGAAAGCAAGCTAAATCATATTGCAGATGTTGCAGGGCAGTACAAGAATTGGTCGAAACAAAAGTGTTCGACATACAAGGAATTAAAAAATGGCTAATGTGCAAATAAGACAAAAAGGAAATTACAAAGGAATTTTTCTAATGTCTTCCCAAGTCGCAGCCAGTTCCATTTTTGTGCCTTCAGCATTTATATAACGAACTTCAAGAGCTTCAACCTTCGACAAAATGGTTTTCGCCTCTGTGGCACTACTAGTCATTTCACGGTCGAGAGAGGCTATTTCCTCATAGCACGAAGCCTTAATTGCCTCTTGTAATTGGGTCTCAGCTGCGGCAAGTTCTCGCCTCAGGCGAGCAACGTTTTGCTCCAACTCAGGAATTTTAGCTTGGAAGGGAGCACCTTTCTCGACCAATGCAGATTGCCTCTGTCGGAGATGCACCAGTTTGTCACGAAGCTCATGCTTGGCAGTGATGGCTTGCTGGTATGGAAGGATACTGTCATCGAGCTCAAGCAGTTTAGGGATCAATTCTTCGACAAATTCGTGCAGGGTACTGATATGCCCTCGATGGATTAGCGGAAGCCTTTTGCGGGAATGTTGAAGTTCTTTGACGACGTGAATTAATTTATTCCTTACCTCCTGATTTGAGTAAAGGTCGTCGAAAGAATACTTAAAGAAACCCTTTAGCTCTGCAAGCAGTCCATTGAGTTTTTCAGCAAAATTATCTCCAGGAAGTGTGGAGGATCGGGCTGACATCGGTGAAGTTTTGCTGCTAGAACTTGATAACAAGTTGATCCATTCATCAATCCCCACGTTGGCCTTCCCAAAATCTGCAGCTGATGGAGGGGGATCGATGTGCGAGAGTGGATTGGCAGGATCGTCGAGCAACTGATCCATATCAACACTATCTGCCCTGATTACTATGGGACTTTGCTTTTTAGTAGCTTGGGGGCAGTAGTGATTTCAGCAGAGGGTGTTCCCGCTTGGACGGTGTGATCGTCCTGATGAGTGGGTGTGGAGTCTGGACTCGCTGTCGAGATGGTGGTTTAAGCCACATCGACGTCCAGGGCTGAAGGCTTTTCAATTTCATGCTCAGGCTGAGTTTCTGGGATTTCCTGTGAAAGAAAAAATAAAAATCAATGAAAGTCCCAAATCATTGCTCTGATGCCAGTGGAATGGCAAAAAATTTTATACCTCGGTAGCAGGGGGAGCAGTGCTTGGGAAGATTGTTCGCAAAGGGAGCGAAGTATCGACATTTGCTTGTTCAGGGGAGTCCTGACAAACAGGTATGATGAGGCAATGTTCAACAAAAAAAAAACAAAATTAGTAGAAAGGCATACCTTATCAATGCTCGACGAGTCAGCTCCCTCGACAGAGATAGGGTCTTTAGAGGTACATTCTTCAGACACCCTTGTCTTTGCAGATTTAACTCTTGGCTCCTGCAAATGTCGAAAAGAAAAATGAAGATCGTGAGAAACAGGAAGACCATCAATTTAGACAGTAGTGGAGGAAAGTTTACCTTTGTAAACTTAGCTGTTGGAGTTGCTTCAGAGTTTTCAGAAACGGATCTCTCTGAGTGCGATTCCTGAAAATTATGTAAGGGTAACCATGATGTCTAATTGATGAAATCATAAATAAGTAATGGATTCCTATGCAAGTGAAGAGAGGGATACCGTTTGAGGTGTGGAACGAGAAGGAGACTCGAGCAGAATTATTCTGCGTTTGGAGGGCTTGGTTTCAGCACCAGTGGTTTGAGCTTTCCTCTTGGTGGTCTCTTGCTGTGAAGAGCTGGTCGAGTGCTTAGACTTTGCTGGCTTCTTTTTCGGTGCAGCCGGTCTCTTGCCAGCAACGGTCTTTGTAAATCCAGATTTGGAGGTTTTCTTCTTTGATGATTTGGACTGGAGGGGAGGTTCATCATCTTCATCTTCTTCTTGAATTTCGACTTCAGTGGCCTTGCTACTTGTTTGCTTGTATTTTAAAGGCTCTTTTAGAGCCAAAGCTAAAACAAAGTGAAGAAAGTAAGCATAAAATGAGTAGGTGTTCAAACAAAAAGGCAAAGGAAACTGAAATACCTTGCGAAAAATGGGAAATGAGTT
The DNA here is from genome assembly GCA_037113605.1 of Calophaca sinica. NCBI lineage: Eukaryota > Viridiplantae > Streptophyta > Magnoliopsida > Fabales > Fabaceae > Calophaca > Calophaca sinica. The sequence continues at coordinate 19,177,142 of CM073737.1, forward strand.
TGACGGCTTCATTATGTTGTTCGAAAGGTGAAGCAAACCGACCAGTGAAAGTAACTTCCTTGTTGTTAAAGCTATCGACAATGGGATAAGAATAGTATCTTTCCAGTTCAATGAAGTTACCAGCCCTTGTCGGTTTGCCAGGAAATGGGTCAGCCAAACCAAAATTTGCACAAGGGAAAGGCACAGGCTCAGGATAAGGGGGTTTCACAAGTGATTGCCCTGTTTCATGATAGTGCTTTAGAGCCTTTAAGCCCCATTTGTTATCGTGTGCCTCTTTTGATTTGGCGACCATTTCATTCGCCTGTTCGACAATATAATGGGGACGTCGAGGATCCCATTTGAATTTATAAAATTTTTCAAAGCTGAGTATATCTTTCAAATGCTCACCTTTGGTTTTGGTCGAGGAGTCCTGTTCCTGCACAGAAGGGTCAACAAATCGTTTCACACATGCCTCAAAAGATGAGTGAAATTTCTTGAAATATTCTGCCCACCAAGTCTCAAAGTCTTGAGATATGCCAAGAGTAGGAGTGAAGGGATCAAGGTTGATAGCAGCCCTGCGAGTGCTATTCTTTTTCTCCATGCCATCGAAGGTTTCTGGCTTGATGTCAATGTAATCCAACAGGAGATCCTCTTTCTTGTAAGGGAATGGACCAGGAATGGATTGCATGAAACCAGTGTTATTGGCAGAAGCATTGGGTAGGCAAACAAATGCAGATCCATCCGTCGAACCAGGGAGCCCAGTGGGGAATACTTGTCGAGAAAGGAAGTGAGTCCAAATGACTTGGGACTCTTTGGAATTTGGATTGAAAGGGGCTGTAAACCATTTGGGTCCATACTTTCTGCGAACAAAGGGTTGGAAGCGAATACCTGGGGTTGTAGCAGAAAGAGAATGGAAGAGGTTGAAATAATATTTAAAGCTCTCAAGTTCACTGTCGAAAGGTTTCGGAGCGCGATACATGGCCAAGGTTCCATAGGTGTCGACTTCAAGTTTAGATGGAGCCTTGTCGACAGTGTGGCCCGGGAGAATGGCGTTTAACCATAACTGAAGTAGCCACATTGGGCCTCCGGCTCCGACCTTTCTTCCTCCTCCTTTCACCATAGTGTATAAACTCGACATGCTCGAGTAAAGGTTCGACAGAAGAAATGAGCCGAAAGCCCATTTCTTACCTTCATGGAGAAGATTAGCCAAGTCGAGAAGAGATTTCGACATTTGAATATTCTTGTTGCAGAGGACGAAAGCAGAAAGCCAATGAAACAGGAAGGCTACGTGTTCCTCATCAGAAACGTCATTAGTATCCCTCATTTGGCTAGCAACATACTTTGAGAATGCAAGGGGTTCCTCACTGAAAACATCAATGACGTTTTCTGGAACGTTTAAGGGGTGAATCATTTGGCCATCTGGTGGGAGGCCAGTGAGAGCAGAAACGTCAAACAAATTTGGACCCATCATTCCGCAAGGAAAGTGGAAGTTGTTGGTAGTTTTGTTCCAAAAGAAAATAGCAGCTCCCAACATAGATGAGTCCAACCTAAATTGATGTTTTGATAGCTGAATCAGGTGGTAAATGCCTAAATCTTTCCAAGTCTCAGCCTTTTTGGCTTCTACCCTAGCAAGCCAGGCAGAATAGCCGTTTACGTTCAACGGCGGCGTTCTAAAAAGCCTAGCACTTTTAAAGAAATAATGGATATGAAGCTTAGGGGCAGAAGCTAGAAGGTCAGTGTGACCTTCTTTGTTTGGGAAAGAGTCTTCGAAACTCTCTGGAAAGCAGGATAAAGGGATAACTGGCCCTAAGTAAGCTGCAGGTGGGTCTAAGAGATAAGAGGGATCGTTTAAGTAAGGGATGATTACCTTAGATTTCTGCCATGGGATTGATGCATCAACGTCAGGATTCCACCATGTTTTCCTTCGAGGGGCAACGGTGGCTTGAGCAGGAGTTGATGAAGACGCCATTGGAAGAAGATGATGCTTTCTCAGTATGATGCCTTCGCGAGAGTTCAGATGGTGAAGGAAGAGTTCAAAATGGGGTTTTGAATACTATTTAAGGCACCGCTTTGGAAACGAAATGTGCGAATGAGAAGAGTAACCGCCTATATTTGAAGTGATGATGGTCCTATTTTTAGGGAAATGGGGAGCGCAGACCTGTGATGGGACATTATGGAAAAGCAACCGTCGCGCGTGAAGTTAAACAAAATTCTGGGTCTCTCCGTATGTTGGTGTCGAGAACTCAGAATTTGGGGGGCATCTGTTGGGTGTCAAATTTCAAATTTGGGTTGATCGACAGAATGTTAGAATTCGACAGGTGAAGACATAAGAGACCAGAACAAGGGATGAAAATTGACTAAGTTTGAAAGACCAGGTGATGAGACGGCTGTTCGACGGAAGGCATAACGCGTCGAAGATGTCAAAATGACCATGGTCGAACAAGCTTAATTATTAAGCAGAGATCAATGTATAGCTCGACTGGAAGTGCTACTGTCGATTAAGTAGTTTTTTAGCGAAAACTTAACTACCGACCCATGTCCGTACACGTGTCAGGTCGGATGTTAAGCAGTTTTCATATTTTTGCCTATAAATAGTAGGTTGTACGATGTAATCAAGGTTGGATACATGATCTAGTTCCTAATATCTCGACGGCTAAAGCAGATTAACGGAAAACGATCATCGTATGCCTTCCACACCTTACCTTTCTGCATTTTAATCAAGTTTTAATCTATTTTTAATTCTTTGCACTTCCAGTTTATGTCATTTATTTTCCAATCAATTTGTATTTCTTCGTTTCGCATTTACATTCTTTAAGTCATTGTCATTTACTGTTTCTGCACTTTTACTTTCAAAGCCATTTACATGCTTTTTTCTTCAATTTATGTTCTTCATACTTCTGTTATTTAAGTTATTACATTTACACGTTTTCATTTAAATTCATGTCTTTTTAACAGTGTTCTTTAAATTCTATCTGTTACTTGTTTTCTTTTACATCTCTGCATTAACTTCAATCGCATGTTGGGCTTCAGTGATGTATGCCCCATGATATCGCAGTAGTGCATTCTTGTTTTAAATTCTGCTCTAACTTACTTATAAACAAAGTTATTGGCTTTCGACAGCCAAATCTTGTTTATTTAAGTCTATAGTGTCATTTCGACGATGATTCAACTGTTGTTAATTGGAATCATCATAACCAAATTTGGCATAAGATTTTACAATTAATGGCTTAAAAGCCAAGAATGTTAAAGAACAATTAACGTGTCGAGTGTTTGACCGTTATATTTAAAAGAAACCATTGTTTTCAAAACGAGATTACCACGTAACTCGTTCGAATTCACAATTACTTGATCATCAAAATTTATTTGTTTGTTTGATGAATTTGGTAGATCATTCAAGATCATCAAAATTGGTAAAATCATACCAGAGACCAAATTTCCCCATAAACACATCCACTATGAATGGAGGCTATTCAAATCAAACCGTTTTCTCTTTTAGGGTGTGATTGGTTCGCAAGAGAAATTGTGAAGAGAGAGTATGAAAATAGAGAAAAATGTGAGAAATATGGTAGATTTAGGATATTGATGGAATAACAGAAAGAGAAGAGGAAAAAAAAGAGAAAATTGTTAATTATTTTTTAAAAGACATCAATGTCTTTGACTACAAATTTAAATAATTTAAGATATAAGGAGAGAATAACGGTAGAAATAGAAAAGAAAGAAGAAAAAAAGTGTCCCTCGCCCATTTTCTTCGAAGAAAACAAAAGTCCGTGGGGCCCATCATTTTTTTTGTCTCTCGTCTCATTTTCTTGTGCGTCCAATCGAAAGAAATTGTCATTTTCATCGTGTTCGCTTTGCGCCTTTCTCTCTCTCGCCTTTTTCGCGGTTCCAATCACATCCTTAAAGTGTTAGAAGTCTCACATGGAAGAATGAGATAGCCTGATTAGTGGTTATAAGTGGGGGGTAACCCAGATCCTGTGAGCTAGCTTTTGGGGTTGAGTTAGGCCAAATCCAAATTCTATTATAGTATCAGAGCCTATCCTAGATCTATGGGCTACCCACCGCATTATATACACACACCAAGCCCAATAGTGCTGGGCATAAGGGGGTGTATTGGAAAAAACTGAAGTCTCACATAGATTAGAGATAAGGTCTCAAAAGAGCTTATAAAGCCTAGGCAATCCTCACCTTACAAGCCGGTTTTGTAAGGATGAGTTAGGCCTAAAATCCTAATATGGTATTAGAGCCTATCATAGATCCATTTGTTGGGTCATCCGTTATTGGGCCACTCGAGTCACTCTCCAGTTGTCTAGTCCTGTGAGTGAAGGGGGTGTGTTAGAAGTCTCACATGGAAGAATGAGATGACCTGATTAGTGGTTATAAGTGGGGGGACAACCTCACTCTATGAGCTAGCTTTTGAGATTGAGTTAGACCCAAACCCAAATTCTAATGTAAAGATCTATCATAAACTGGATTAGTAGGAGTATACACAAAATCGACCGCTACATACATTCACATTTTTTTATACACACACCTATTTTCCCGCGCTTTTACAAAAATATTTCTATCCCCATAAAACACACACTCTCATATGTGTTATTTTTTTTGGTTTTTGCAATTATTTAGAAACTAACATTCGGACATTGTTAATATTGACAATACATCATCTGCAAATTAACTTTTAGTTTATGGACATTATGTTGTCAAGTTGAATGTCTAGAGAATAGAGGCGGGCCGACGAGGAGGGTGTTCCACGAGAATGTTGCTAACCGAAAAATTACATTAATCTATAGTTTTCTAAAAACTAATTGATTTGATTCTTGATCATTCCGAGCTCAAGATCTTATATGCTAACTTCACATTGTAAGTATCTGAAGGCTCTCCATTTTCTAGTTTTGCTACACGAAAATTAAGTCGAGCAAATGATGTAAATTGTTGAACAGTGTCATACACCAACGGCCAATTCGATTTTGTTGAATTATAACAAGAATTTATTTATCATGTTTTTCTTCCATTAATAATTTTTAGAAAAATTAATTCAAATTAAAATATAGACAATCCGAAAAATATGGAAATTGTTTTCGTCTTGCTTATTCTTTGTATTCAGGTCCACATCTAGGCCCATCACTTCTCTTGGCCCATTTGCAATAAAAGTAATAACAACAGACAAAAATACCAAAAACTAAAACAAAACATAAAAAGGGATAGCCACCACCTCCTTCTTGGTTAGGCCACCAGTGACAACACGACCAAACCACTGCACGAACACCATCCTCGCCGGACCGCCTCTAGCCACACGTCATCTCTATTCTCCCTCCCTCACAATTTCTCCCCTTCAGTATTTTGTGCGCCGCTGCAAACCCTTTTCTCTATTGGGGTTTTTGTTTCAAGGCTTCTTATCACATTACTGAGAATATATGTACTCTATTAGTTCTGCTTATGCCACTTTGTCTGCCCCTTCATCTAGGGCGGTGGGTCTATCGGATTACGAGGTCTCGGTGCTAGGTAAGCTTTGGTGGAGCTTGGCTCCGCCAAAGGTAATTGCATTCTCTTGGCAATTGCTTTTAGTCCGAGTTCCTACTCGGACAAACTTACTTCGACGTCGTGTCATTCAGTATCCTTCTGCTACCACTTGCATCCTATGTGGAGACGGCCAGGAGTCAACACTTCACCGTGCATTGCCCCAGAATTTGCTTGACCTGTATTGTTTTGTTCTCTTGGGGGCCTGGCACGATGTAGACGGAGGCTAGCCCTGATCTGGCACACGGTTCTGTGGGCCCTTTGGGAGCTACGGAATGGTTGTATATTTTCTAGTGGGGAGTCGGACTTTGCTCAGACAATGGACCGCCATAAGTCACTGTCTTGGGGGGCGTCTGTTTCGCGAACTTGAACATTATTCCTGGGAATCTAGGATGGGAATAAAAAACTCCCACGTTTGTTAGGATGGAATAAAATTATTCCCAGGAGTGAATCATGCGAGGGAAAAATTTATTCCCACGTTGCCAGGATTTCAATGCTTCCCGAATATGGTGGTAAACTTTCATTCCCGAATACGTGGGAATCAGTCTTTGGCATAAAAATACCGTGCTACCCCCTCCCCCCACTACTCACGAAACATTTACCCGCGTAACTGTTCCCCCCCTTTTTCCCCTCTAAGCAGAGATAGCTTGAGTTGCCAAAGCAATGGAGCCTAAAAAGTATGTGTTTCTCCCTATTTATTCATGACCAGCCATTCATTTGTAATTTCTTCTCTCCCGAAACATCATGATTTCTCCTTGCTCAATCATAGTCAAACCACTGTACCAAATTCTGCCGCTCCCAATATCTGATTTTTTCTCATCACCGGCAGGTATGAAATTTTGAATCACAGCAACAGTATTTCCCAATCTTATTTGCTGCTAACAGAGAAAAATCATCTTTCAGATCATTAGAGTCCCTCCTTGTTCTTCCATATCCGAATTGCCGGTCACCGCCACACTTTCATTTTATTCTCGCTACCAATATTTGCGCCGCCACACTTTCTCATTTTATTCACGCTGCCAATGTTTGCTGCTTCAGTTTAGGCATTTAGATCCAAACTCCTTTTTATAGCTTTTTGTTTAGTGCATTATCTGTTTCTACTGCAGTTTATCAGTTTATATTAGAAGATGATGCTTCGATGGAGAGAAGAATTAAATTCAGAATTCATTATTGTATTGAATGAAAGGTTTACAGTGGCTTATATAATGAAGCCTCCAATTAACAGAATGACTAACAATAACTAACTACCATAACAAACTAAACCGCCTATAACTAACAGAAACATAAAATACAAGGCTATACAAAATCTGTACAACATGCCTGTACAGCTAACAAAATCTAATCAAGCTAATCCTAATGTAAGCATAAAAGAATTATACTACGTTCCTAATCCCCCCCCTCAAGGTGGAGAATACATATTGTGGATTCCCAGCTTGCGAAGTAAATCAGAAAACCAGGAATTGGGTAATGCTTTAATAAGCAAATCTGCAAGTTGAAACTGTCCTTTGATATGAACCACCTTAATTTTGTGCGCCTGAACCAATTCACGGATGTAATGGTAATCTATATCAATGTGCTTTGATTGTTCGTGATGAGAAGGATTTGAAGCCAAGTGAATTGCTGATTGATTATCACAAAAAAGCATTGCAGAGTCAGTGGTAACCTCAAATTGGAGCAATAATCGACAGACCCAGATAACTTCACTAGCAGCAGAGGAAATAGCTTTATATTCAGCCTCAGTAGAGGACTTGGAAACTGTAGGTTGCTTCTTTGACTTCCAAGAAAGAAGTGCATCACCTAATAATACACAGGAACTTATAGTGGAGCAACGAGTATCGAGGCAGTTGCCCCAATTGGCATCCGCATAAACAGTAAGGTTAAGAGAATTCTTAGAGGGAAATAAGAGTCCTTGTCCTGGGGTAGACTTAAGATATTGTAATAAATGATGAACAACATATAAATGGATAGTGCAAGGAGCTTGCATATATTGGCTCAATTTGCAAATAGCATAGGTAATGTCAGGGCGAGAAACAGTGAGATACATGAGTCTCCCAATCAATCTTCTATAAATAGTAGGATTGGGCAAAGGGTCACTAGATGTTTTTGTGAGCTTTAGGTTCAGATCCATGTGTAAAACCCATACCTCAATATAATTGAAAGTACGATAAATTACATTAAAGCACATGAATTACTAATAATTTACAACTTTGGTTACAGTAATCCAAGTCATAAATTAAACTTAAATCATTAATCTAATGAATAGATTACAACTCATACAATACTTGGAATGTAAAATTCCATTATAACATAAAACTAGTCTATGAGTCCCAAGCCTGGAGCTTCGCCTCATCAGTCTTCGGTACCTGTTATCTGAAAAACAAATAAAAGGAACAGGGTGAGATTATAAATCTCACTGAGCCCTTCACGGACTCCTCACCATTCGATCATCGAATCTTACTAGCCTGAAAAGACTAACTTAAACATTACTTCCCCTATTAACCATAAGGACTTACTTTGAAAACATGTCAAGCACCTAATTGAGAACAACATAGAATGCTATAACCTAAATCCATAGAATACAATACAACTCTTTAACTATGAACATTTATTTCTTCTCTACTTTGTGCTAAGCACAACTTACTATTCTTCTATGTCATTGGATTTAGTTATAAGTTTTATTCTCTAGACTCCAATCACATAACTTGCTTGCTTTCTTAAGTGATCTTATCACCATTCTTACTACATCTATGCATCATTACTATTAAATAATCTAGCAACTAAGGAATTACGAACCATAATATCCTTTGCTTAACTAAGCTAATTCCAAAAATATAATCATATATGCAAGGAATTCATTTAACATTCATATACTTGAACATTGTTAAGTTCATAGTCAGCTTTGCTTTGCTTCTAAGTGCGTTCTAGCTATTCCCACCAGTTGAATTGATATTCAATAGGGAATCTTCGTTACCAGTTTTGTCAAGGCTTTGGTCCCGAGACCCCGCATAACGACTTATGATATGGTGATCAGACGTCTTAACCGTCCAAGTGGTGTCCCACAAGGGTAACCATACCGTGCTTCTCCTTTAAATAGTGGAGTCTTGCCATGGACTTTAGCTTGTGCTTATGCTTTTATGCATGTATACAAAAATGCAATCTTAGTTGGCTAGGATTATTAACCCTCATCATCATTTAACTATTCAAGGAAATTTACAATTATTTCAATGAATCTAGCTTAACAATAACGACATTCATTTCTAGCTAGCTACTCACTTAGAGTTGGAAACATGCTATATGCTCATAATATGACTCATACCAAATCATGAATATCTACTTCAAACATTCACTTATCACATACTTTCCTAGGGTCCTTTCTTTGACACCATTGGCCTACACTTAGGGCTCATTGACAAGCTTCACAATTGACCAAATTAATGGACAACAAATACATTAAGCATATCCCTTGAAACTCTATGGAGTTTACAAGAGAGCAAACATCAAACATACAATCAAGTGTGGGGGGTTGGGGGCAGTCAGCCAACCTCTTGCAGTCAAACCCACTATCAAATCGTAATAATAATACTAATAGACTCTACTTCATATGGATATTCAAAATCCCTAACTTGAACCTAGGGTTCACATAATACTTAAGGAAATAAAATTCCTATATGTGGGACTTATTGGTTGCCCATCACCTAAGGGTTGAAGAATTGACCTCTGTTCTTCAAGACCTTGAGCTAGAAAGGTTGAACTTTGCCCTCCTTGCTCTTCTTCAAGTTTTCCCCCTTTTCTCAACTTAGGGTTCCTTCAAATCTTCCCAATCTTGAGCTAAAATCTTCAATCTTCTTCTTCAAATCCAAGAACTTGAGCCATCTTGGAAGGAGCTTGGTCTTCTTCCCCTTCTTCTTCTTCTCCAATTCGTGCTTCTTCTTCTTTCTCTTAGTTAGGGTTTCCCAATTCTTCAAAATACCCAAAAACTCAACCTCACAACTTTGATTCAAGCTAAGATTTGAGGAAATCTAGCAAGAATCCTTCAATCTTTCATAGGGTTTGGGAAACCCTAGCCTTTCTCTCCCTTCTTTCTTCTCCCAATCGCCCCCTTCTCTCTATTTCCCCAAAAATCGCGTTCTGCTGGTTTTCTGCTGCATTTTCTGCTTTTAACTGGGTGTGAATCGATTCACAGCAGACTATGAATCGATTCATCCACTTAAAACTACACCTGCACTTCGTGAATCGAATCTGTGAATCGATTCACAGACTCCCAATTTGATTCACAGCATCATTTTGTGGTCTGGAACACAGTTGTGAATCGATTCAGGCTTGTGTGAATCGATTCACATTGTACTAAAATGTGAAAAAAATCATCTTTTAACATCAAATCTTCATCAATTAACTCCTAATTAACACTTCTAATCATCTTAGGTTAAATCCAACTTATGGGGTCCATTACCATTTTATTGAGAAGAGTGTAATGGAGCAAGAGATTAAAAATGGAAAGTTTCTTGAGTTTGCTTCTGTCCATGGTAATTTGTATGGGACCAATGTCGTGGCTGTTGAAGTGGTAGCAGATACAGGAAATGTAAGTTGCTTGTCCTTCACTATTATTGTAGCTCATTTTATTGGAAGCTTGGATATTATAACATTAAATTGCAGGCAAGTCTGTGCTTGTCATTCTATCCAAATAAACCTCTCTATGAATGAGCCTTGCATTTATTCATTCTGATTTCAATCAAAGGTCTTAAATAAATAATTATGCATGTTTGGATCTTTGCTTTATTTTGCTTTTTATTTTACCATTTGCTTTTTGTTGAATCTACTTCTGCTTGCTTTTTATTGCATCTACTCCTGTTTGCATTGGGTGGGTGGGATGTTGATTGGGGATACTATTGATGCTGGGTCATTATTGTTAAAATTTGAAGAGGCGAGTTGCCAATTTGAAGAGGTGGGATGTTTATTGTTCACTAGTTTATATGAAAGAGGCGAGTTGCCAATTGTCTCCATAGTGAATTGAATGCAAGCATGTGATGAGGTTCTAGGATTTTTCCCCAAGTTGTCAGATTTATTGTTATGCATTGATGATGAGATCATTGGTTTTCCTTATGCCATGAGTGAAAATTTTGAGGGTCCAAATGAAATTATTGACGAGGATTTTTCTGATTTTCAAAGTGATGAAAATGTGCATAATACTCAATTTTTGGAAAATACGTGTGGTGGGTTAATAATTTGATTTATTTTGGTTAGTTCCCTTGTGATTTGTTTAATGAATGGAAATGGTAATTGAACTTGCTAGCAGCTTAGATGTTTCAAGATGTTATTGACTGTTTCTCTCTTAATTTCTTTTGAAAAGGAATGCATTTGAACTGATACTAACATTTGTGAAACCAATCAGCTAACTTTGTGAAAAATCGTATGATGTGAGACATATATATATACCACACTTAATTCTTCTGCTTGTGCATAATTTTTCTTTTCTGTTTTCTGAAATGATTACATTAGGTATATCGTGTCTTAGATAGTATAACAGGACATGTAATAATAGCATAAAACAAAGCAAACAAATACATGCTCAGAAAGTGGCCTCAACATTAAGGACTGAAACTGGTTTTCAGCATAGCATTCTGTAAGTTTGCGACATTCATTTCCCTTTCCGTAATGACGCCCCAATTATTATGAATCTTGTTTTTCAATGATTTCAGATTGGTGTATGAATCATAGGTTTAGTATTGTTATTCGATCTGGTTGTAATTCTGTTTGGGGGTTCTGGATTAAAATGGGCATGTTGTGTTGGTGTAAGGGATTAGAAGATGATGTCTGGGATATGTCAGGTTTTATAAAGTGTATATATTGTTTAATGGTAGTGAATGGCAGCTTTTTAGGCTGATACGCCTTCCCTTCTTATAGGTGTTAAGGATAGGATGCGATATTTTTTGGTCTTGTTTCTGGTTTTTGAATTTCTTTTACCTCATTACTGGATGTTGGTTCCTGAGTGGGTGTTTTTTGCTATTGTCCTCTTCCATTTTTCTCATGTGGTTTATCAAAATTCTATAGCAATTATTGGTTTATCAAAATTTTATAGCAATTATAGTTTAGACAAAGGATATAGCTGTCAACTTGGGTTCTTTTTGTTTTGATGTAAAAAAACATGTAGCATGTTTCTCATAATCCATTATTAAACGTAACTAGTTTTTATTTTTGTTTGGTAATATGATCTGTAATTAAAGCATGCCATACATTTTTTGACGGCTCATGATATCCATGTATGTAAGCAATTGAAAGATCTCATTAAATTTGTTGCACCATTATATTGAATTTGTTTAGCTGATTTTTTTGTTGTTATCTCAAAAGATCATTTTATTTCCCTCTTCAACTTCTTTAAATTGGAATCTCTAATTGAGACAAGGAGTGTTAGGTGTCAACGCATCTGTGAGCATTTAAGTCACAAGTGTATATTGAGAAAACTTAATAGAACATAATCAAATTCTATTCAAATGCCAGGAAGAAATAGGGGTCAGAGGGAAGTGCCTAAATTGAAAAACATCAAGTAATCCACAAACTTAATAGAACATAACTCATTTTGCTTTATACTGTACTTTCTTACTTGTAGTGTTATTTATTTGATACTGAGGTTGAGAAGGGGAATCCACAAACATCAAGTAATCGCAATCAATAGAGTAAGAAAAAGAGAAAAATGCAACATTTTGGTTTACAAGGCTTAAAGCGAGGTTGGGTCTTGCATATACAAGTCGAGTGGTTGAGTACTCTATAGATGAATCTTTGTTATTTCAATAGCACAAGCAACACTTGATGCACTAGTTCTTCAGCGTTCACAACCATGGAGAGGGCATCGAACATTTTCTTCGTGATAGACTGCGTAGTTAAAAATGTATTGCTTGAAGAATGTTGTTAATTCTAAGTTTTTTTGTTTTTTTTACTTATATCATGTTTTTATTTTTACAGCTTGGACATGGAGTTGAGAATATTATAGAAGATTGATGTTAATGACAAGCATGGAAGATTGTGTATTTTTTTGGATATTTTTTTATTGAATTCGAGAAGACTATAACTAATTTGTGTTTCTTGGATTTGATTTATAATTAAAGAGTTTTGATTATATAGTTAATTTAGTGTTTCCTAAATTAAAAACACTAAAAATGTTGTCCATGCATCTGTCCAGAGTTAAGTACTGGCGATTCAATGATATAAAGAAAAAAGTGTGGTAGGTTGCACTTAAATAAATGTGGTCTAAATGTATAGGCAACGGTTATACAAGTGTCACCTATACCAACGAACCACGTTTAAAAATGTGTTGCCTAAAATACAAGACAACATTTCATTAACCATTGCCTAAACTTATAGACAACGTTTATCTACCCGTTGCCTAAAAGATGGGACAACGGTAGTATAACCGTGGCTTAATGTATAGGCAACACTTGTGTGACTGTGGTCTAAAACAAGACCAGAAAACCGTGGCCTGAAACAGGTCCAGAAAGCCGTGGCTTGTTCTTGTGTTATAGGCAACGGTTATCTGTGTACCGTGGGCGAAAACAAAAAACCGTGGTTTAAAGGAATAGGCAACGGCCGCATACTCCACGCCTACAAAACCGTGGTCAAACCGTTGCCTAAAGTTTAGACCACGGTTTTTTAATTTCTGGCCACGGTTTTTTGTCGTTGCCTAAACTGATTTTTGTTGTAGTGCAACAACTTACCCATTAAAACTTTGTATAATCATATTCACTCAATTTGAAACCAAATTAATCTTGAATACAATCACACAACTTCTCACAACTTATTCTCAACTTAGCTTAGAGAATTTGGGGCGTTACACCATGGGCAAGCTGAGAGGCTTGCAGCCTAAGAAACCAGCCAAGGGACAAATGTTGAAGAAGTTGTTATGTCTGAAGAAGGACCTGCTTATTTGGACCAGCCAAGAGAATGTCATTAACATAAACAAGGATAATAATAAGAGTGTTACCTGAACCAGAGGTGAAAAGAGAGTAATCATTTCGTGATTATGAAAAACCATGAGAAATTGAGTGGATGAAAACATGCAAAACCATTGCCGAGCGGCCTGCTTAAGGCCATATATTGATTTATTCAATCTGCAGACCAGATTAGGTGTGGGAGATTTATATCCTCGAGGAAAATCCATGTAGACTTCCTCAAAGAGATCAGCATTGAGGAAGGCATTGTCAATATCTAGTGGAAACAACTCCCAATTTATTCTTGGCAGTAGCCACGACAAGAAGAATTCTGACAGTGGTTAATTTTGCAACCGGAGAAAATGTATCAGAAAAGTCATTCCATCTTGTTAAGTGTAACCTTTAGCCACTAATCGTGCTTTATACCTGTCAACTGTACCATCAGGTTTGAATTTAACCTTATAGATCCATCTACAACCTATACATTGTTTGTTAGGAGGAAGCGGAACAAGAGACCAAGTATGACTGGATTCCAAAGCTTGAATTTCATCCTTCATAGCCTCTTGCCAATGGGAATACTTAACAGCTTGGTGAAAGAAAACAGGTTCATTAGTAGCAGAAACATTGTTGACAAACAATTTATAATCAGATCCAAGATTGGCAAAAGAGTAATAGTGCTGAATGGGATAAGTGATGGAATTGGTAAAGAGGACATAGTCTTGTAAGTATGAGGGTTGTCTGGGTACCCTGGAGGATTTTCTTGGTTGAATATCAGTAGCATTGTGCTGATTTTGAGGATCAGGATTGTCCTCATTCAGAGGTGGAGCTGGTGGAGGTGGCAGAGGATCAAATTGATCGGGCACAATGATTGGAGGTGCAGGGTCTTGTGATGGAGTGGCAATAGGGTCTAGAATGGGATTAGGAACAACCACATTAGGGAACAAATTTGCAATATCATCATTAGAAATGGGAAAAGGAACCTTGTGAAATAGAAAAATAGTTTCATGAAAAACAACATCTCTTGAAATAAACAATTTATTAGTAGTTAAAGAGTAAAGAAGATAACCCTTGTACCCAGGAGGGTATCCAACAAACATAGCAGGAACAGCCCTTGGTGAAAATTTATTTATGGCAGATGGCAAAGTAGCAGCATAGGCTAGGCAACCAAAAGCCTTGAGAAAGTGATAATCGGGGCAATTTGAAAGAGTGCATGATAAGGGGATTGATCATGCAAAATAGGAGTAGGAATCCAGTTGATAACATAAGCTGCAATGATTACATAATGGCCCCAAAAAGATATGGGAACTTTTGACTGAAAAAAGAGAGCTCTAGCTAAATTGAGCAAATGTTGATGTTTTCTTTCAACAACTGAATTTTGTTCAGGTCTTTCAACACAAGAAAACTGATCAGAAAGATGTAAAGACCCTTGAGTTTTAAGAAAACCAGAAAGAGCTAATTCCTTAGCATTATCAGTCCTTAAACATTTGATAGTGGAACCAAATTGAGTTTTAATTATAGCAAAAAATTGCATAATAACAGTAGTAGCTTCTGACTTATGCTTAAGCAAATATAACCAAGTAAACCTAGAGCAATCATCAACCAAAGTTAAGAAATATCGTTTACCATTGTAGGTTGGGTGATCATATGGTCCCTAAACATCACAGTGCGGTAAATCAAAAGGGGAATTGGAAATATGATTGTGAGATTGAAAAGGTAATCTACGAAGCTCTGATACCATATTAGAAGATGATGCTTCGATGGAGAGAAGAATGAAATTCAGAATTCATTATTGTATTGAATGAAAGGTTTACAATGGCTTATATAATGAAGCCTCCAATTAACAGAATGACTAACAATAACTAACTACCTAACTAACTCAACTAACTACCATAACAAACTAAACCGCCTATAACCAACAGAAACAAAAAATACAAGGCTATACAAAATCTGTACAACATGTCTGTACATCTAACAAAATCTAATCAAGCTAATCCTAATGTAAGCATAAAAGAATTATACTATATTTCTAATAGTTTATCTCATTTTTGTTCTTTTTTTCCTCCAACAATTACCAAGTTCTCTTCTGGTGGATGGAGTTAGCCTCCTGATCAGTGCATTTTAATTCACTCTTTATAGCTTTGCACTTAGTGTTTTTGATTGTGTTCTGTACCTAATATCTAAGTCTTAGCACATTTCTAAACTTTGGGTTTTACTTGAGCAGTATAGTAATTTATTGATTAACCTTTGTTTTTACTGCATATTGACCCCTGTCTACTTTGCAGGACATAACTTTGGCTGCGGTTATCCGATTGAGGCATGCGAGCATGCGTTGGAAAGCTAAGGAACAGAGCTACAATTCTTCTGTTAAGCTCGAAACCCAATTCTGATGTCTTGTATGTCAAAACTGCGAATTACTGAAGCAGTACAGTGTAAAACATGTTTTGGGCCTAACTTTAGTTTGTCATCGAGCTTTTATCATAGAACCCGCTTAGGGATTTAGGTTTTTTGTTGATCTGAGATTAAATACACCAGGACCAGCCGTTTTTCAGTATCTTACGTTTTATTTTATAAAACTTGTGTGCCCTAGCCTCGATGGAAGCCTAAGCTCCCAAGTTGATTTATCGGTGAAAGGCTGCCGTTTACGGATTTTGAGGTTCGGTACCTAATGTTTTAATACAAATTCATTTTAATTTCTTTAATTTCGTCTCTATCAATTTCGAATTTGGTTTTGAATGTATGCAATCTATCCAGTTCATTTTCTGCTTAGTTAATCGTTCTGTCTTCGTTGCAAAACGTGATTCAGTTGTGTATGACGCTTGATTGTATGCAATTCTGTTTCGTAATTTTTAATATTTCGAATTACTTGATTGCTTAGATTAATTGATTCGAGTAGAAATTGATAGAGGGTTGATTAGAATTCTGTTATGATATTGGTTGTGTTTTAAACGGCGCTTGTCCGCTCCCGTGACCGATTGAACCCGCTGTTTCAGCGCTTGCTCGAAATGGTGTGAATTCATATAAACTGATTAACGCTTGTTTAGTTAGTTTATGTCAACTGTGAATTTGAAATTAAATGAATTGTTGTTTTTAGAACCTGCGATAAATCCAAGGCGCGCACCCGGAAACCGGTGAATCAATTGTCTCTCTAATTTGATAAAACCTCAAACAGAAACTGTCTTCACAAAAAAAAACCTCCCTTTTGTTATTGTTGATTTTCGTACTTCCTGATTTTGGTAATTTTGGTTTTTAGAGGTCCTCGTGAGACGACCAATGTCTCTTGTCTTGAATATTATATCAAATCTTTTAATTATTTTGACCCGCGTACGACCGCTGATCACCTTCCATTTCTCTATTAGCAAAACTATAATTTTACTAAATATTCAAATAACGGTATCTAATAATCTATATATATGTTTGACATGCAACTAACATAATATATAGCAGCAAGGTTCCCTAACCACTTTGCATGTTCATAGTCAGCGTGAAGTATCTATAAATTTGAGTGAAAGTTTTTAACATATTAATTAGACAAAATGAACTTCTTGTTGATAGTATAAAACCACCACCATATATGCAAAAAGGTATGATTATAATCAATGGATTTGTGTAAAGAAAAAACATGTAAACCCATAAATAAAATGTAAATAGACCTGAGAGATTGAATGCAAAAATAAACATGTATAGAGAGATTGAATGGAAGCATGTAAAGAGAGATTGAATGCAGCTCCAGTATCTCTTAAAACTAGCATCCCCTATAATTTTGAAATTTTTCATTGAACAATTCTGTATTTTATTTATTTGCTAAAACATATCTAAGAGAGAGTATTGTTGAAATGTGCAGCAGAGAAATAATTTATTTTTAATCATGGCACATTTGATGGAACTACATGAAAGGAAGAAAATGATCATAATTGGCTATATTGTTCATATATTCGGAGATGTTGAGTTGCTTTACTTTGATGACAATGATGTTATGCTATCTTGCTCTAAGTAAGCGCTTGAAAAAACGAAAAAGATCATGGGATTGTTATGAAAGAAGTTTAGTTAGAGAAGTGCATTTTTATAGAATTATTTACCTCAGTGATATGGCTTGTATTAAAAATACAAGGATGGATAGGGCTGCGTTCCATAAACTATGTGACATGTTGAAAGTTGTAGGCGGATTACTTCCTACTAGGCATATGTGTGTGGAGGAGTTAGTGGCCATGTTTTTACACATATTGGCACATCATAGTAAGAATAGAATTATTAAAAGACAATTTATTAGATTTGGTGAAACAATTAGTAGACATTTCACAAATGTGTTATTGTCGGTTTTGAGGTGTCACAAAGAATTGTTAAAACAACCCAAGCCAATTTTGGAGAACAATGTCGATGAAAGGTGGAAGTACTTCAAGGTATAGAAGCAAAGTCCATTATCTCTATTTTTTATTAATGTGTGACTTAAACTTCAATTTCAAAGTAGTGACATTTGTAGTTATGGCAATATGGAGAATTGTTTAGGAGCTCTTGATGGCACTTACATCAAGGTCAATGTGCCTATAGCTGAAAAAAGTAGATACAGAACAATGAAGGGTGAGATAACTACAAATGTGTTAGGAGTATGTTCACCAAATTTGCAATTTATATATGTTTTGCTTGGGTGGGAGGGTTCGGCTGCCGACTCTAGAGAGTCCTCAGAGATGCTATTTCTCGACCAAATGGATTAAACGTTCCTCAAGGTATAATAGTATACACTCATGAAACAACAAACCATGTCATGTATATGTTATAACATAATAACTTCAATTTTATTGGTGATAGGGTATTATTATTTATGTGATGCTGGATACATGAATGGAGAAGGATATCTTACTCCTTATAGAGGTCAAAGGTAACACGTAAGTGAGTGGAGGAATGGCTTACAACCAGCTACACCTAAAGAATTTTTCAATATGAAACATTATGCAGCTAGGAATGTAATAGAAAGATGCTTTGGAATTTTGAAAGGACGTTAGGCTATATTGAGGGAGAAGTCATTCTATCCTTTGAAAACACAAGGAAGAATAATAACAGCGTGTTGTCTTCTACATAATCATATTCGTAAGGAAATGACATTGGATCCTCAGGAAAGAAATTTAGTAGATGATGAGTTCTTTAATGAAGTCATGTGTGGTGACATGATGACTGTGGTGGAGCCAAGTAATGCATGGAGTCAATGGTGAGATAATTTAGCATCAGAAATGTTTAATAGATGGAGAGGTAGAAATCATTGAGAAAATTCATGTTTGTTATTTGTCATTACTATTTTTTTGTACATTTTATTGTAAATGTTCTATTGACTTTGACTTATTAGTTTCATCAAATAAATGTACTAGTGTTTATAATATTTTTATATATGAAATAATGCATTTGTAATATGATTGTTTATTTTTATGGTGTATTTACTTTAACATGCACATTGTTGAGTTGTTGGATAGATGAAAGAGTCCTCTGAAGATAAAAATGTGAAAGGCACAAAGCGGCAATGGACCATAGAAGAAGATGCAGTATTAGTTCAACGTTTATTGCAATTGGTGGATGATGGATGGAAGGCTGATGCAGGCACATTTAAGCCTGGTTATACTAAAGTACTAGAGAAACATCTCCACAATAAAATTCCATATTGCACATTAAAAGCTAGCCCTCACATTGAATCGAGAGTGAAACGCCTAAAAGCACAATATGTTGCAATCAAAGATATGCTAGGTCCAAATGCAAGTGGTTTTGGGTAGGATGATACTAGGAAGATGACTATAGTAGAGAGAGAGATTTAAAGCCAATGCTGCAAGGTAATACATGACATACTTGTTCACATTTTTACGATGCATAATATATTTTCATTTATTTTTTTTTTGCATTAAATTATAGTTCATAAACAATTTTCTCTTCAATATAGTTCCGCCCTACTGCAATTGGCTTGTATGGAAAACCATTTCCACACTTTGATAGCTTGGATATTGCATTTGGAAAAGATAGAGCTGTTGGTGGTATTGCAAAAGATCTAGCTGATATTTCGAGATGGTGAGGGAATTTTATCAACAAACACAGGGAGGCGAGTCGGGATTCAATTTGAATGGGGATGAAGGGAACTTTGAGTCACAAATACCAGAAACACCCACCTTTAATATTACTGCTCAAGCATCAAATCCAATAGATCAACCATAATGTGATGCCACTGCATACGGACTGGAAAACATGGAGGTAAGAGGGTAAAGTATAATGACGATGTTTCTGATAGCTTATTAACTTCAGTGAACAAATTAAGTGACTTTTATGCTGGAATTATGGAGAATATCCAACAACTCACATCTTGTTTTTGGCATGAAAAACACACCGCTGAAAGGACAATTGAAAAAAGGAATCAAATTGTCCCCATGTTAAAAAAAAATAGAAGGACTATCAGCTATAGATGTTGTGAGGGCTTCTGTGATGCTCACTAAAGACAACGACTTTTGTGATTGCTTTTTTGCTATGGATACCCCTGAATTGAGGAAGGAATTCGTGTACATTGTTTTAACAAGCAATGGTGCTTCGTAGGATTCAGAATCTCTAATACTTTGAATGAACATAGAAAACTCATGTAAGAACTGTTTTTTTTTTTTTTGATAACATGTTTTTATTGGTTTTCATGTGATTGTTCTTTTAATTTATCATATGTCCAGCTTGCTTACAAGTGATTACATTATAAGAATATCTTCTTTTTTCACTCATACTAATGACACGTGAAGGTAAGTTGTCAGCATGTGCAAGTGCAATGAGCAATGCTTTTCTTTCTGAATAAGAACCATCAAATCCTATCTTGCATGTTTAGATGTTCAATATTTGTTTATAAATATAATTTGTGATTAGATTAAGAAGTTAGTGGCTTTAGAAAACTTTAAGTAATGGTCTACTATAGCAACAAATCGTACATAACGTAAGCATTTTGTCTACTTTATATTAAAAAAAAAATTAATCTTAAAATTAATAGTGTTAATATCATACAATATGTAGCCATAATTATAACATATTATTTTATAAAAAATAATCATTAAAATTTTAAAATTGTCCAAAAATTATTGAAAATAAAAAATATTTATTTTATATTATAAGTATGATAACCACCTTAATTTGTATATATTTTATTTCGTCTTTTATCAATTATATTCGAAAGTTAATATTTAAATAAGATTGTATATAAAATAAAAATGGGGGCATTTTGATAATTAGCCTTTATTCCTGGGAATACATGTCATCCACCAAACAAGCTTACAAATTATTCCAAGGAATTTCAAAATATATTCCCAGGAATTTGTACAATTAACCAAACATGTTTTACAAAATACCTAGGAACCACATTCCTAGTAATAGCATTCCGGAGTATATGATTCCCGGGAATGTAATTTTAATCCGCGAAACTAACGCATAACTTCCATTTTTCCCATGAAAATATTAACAAATATTAACAAGAGTGGGGGTGAGAATGTGGATTCCCATTTGTTACAAGTTAAAAAATATTCTCGTGTATAAAAGATTCTCAGATAAAAAATTACTTCCATTTTTTCCATGAAAATATTAACAAGAGTGGAGGTGAGAATGTGGATTCCCAGTGGGAATAAAATTTATTTTTAATTATTTTTAATTCAGAAATGCTAAATAACACGAGAATCAACATCACGAACACCTCCCGAATGACGTGGCCTAGTTTATTTTGCCTTCTCTCTCCTCATTTCATTTCCTGATGATCTGGCCACCCACCCAATACCCAACAGTTACCTCTCTCGTCTTTTACGTTTTCACCGGCGATGATTCAGCGGCCACCATTGTCGGAAAAAGTCCTCCCAACTCCAGCATCATGCGCTCTGGAATCGCACGAGACTTCATTCGCACGTCTGTGAGCAACAACCTTCAACCAAAAAGGGGCACACCTCCGCGCACTCTTATACTCGTAAAATGTCGCACAACGATTGTGCGCTCACCGCTCATGCTCGTGAAATGTCGCACAACTAGTTGCAATTTTGTTGATCCCACTCCAATCATTGGCCACTCTGATCTTGTTGGAGCACGTTGCAGCACATGACATTTCACCCACATTTCTGCACTTGGCCTAATCACATGTAAGCTTGTGTCATTGAATTGGATTGTGCAGCTTTGTCATTAGAATTTCGTTGCTGGCCATGTATGGAGAATTACATTGTTTAAGTGATGCTAGGAAGGTGTTTGATGAAATGTGTGAGAGAAGATATTGATTTCTTGAAAATATTGTAAAATGCTTTCACACATTCATCTTTGCATTGCCTAATTTTGGTCTAGAAAAATAGGTGCCAAGATTAATCTAGTTAGGTTAATAGGAAAATATTATAGCAACGTGAATCTAGAAATGGGGAATCATCGCACAATGACTATTAGCTTTGTGTGTTTTTATGTTTTGGGCATCATGAAGGTATAAGCAAATATTATAGCAACATGTTTTTCGTACTTAAGAAATGCAAACAACTGGAATTTTTTTTTATCATTCATGGACTAGTTTCAATTAAAATTCATTGAGAAACTCATATGTTGATTCCTTTTGAATTGTAGATGGAGGAATTAATTATTGATATTGATCATGCACTTGCTTCTGTTATTAGGTCTGTACAGTTATCAATTATGACCCTCCAAATAATCGAGAGCTATACATTGATCGGATTAGCCTCTCTGGACGTTTTGGACGAAAGGTATTGGGAATGTTTAAATTAGTTGAACTATTGTTTCTTGACACGAGTAGTTTGTCTATTTTTGTATCAAAAACTTTGTTTTACACTTTAGAGGATTTTGAGAGGTTATCTATTTATTCCATATCT
The DNA here is from genome assembly GCA_037113605.1 of Calophaca sinica. Classification (NCBI taxonomy): domain Eukaryota; kingdom Viridiplantae; phylum Streptophyta; class Magnoliopsida; order Fabales; family Fabaceae; genus Calophaca; species Calophaca sinica. The sequence continues at coordinate 19,199,400 of CM073737.1, forward strand.
TCTCGTACTCCCGTGCTCTGATTTGGTTTCTTGCTTTTGTTGGTTGTAATATATATTACTTATAGTTGGGCCTAACCATCATGGGTTGCAGGGTGTTGCAATAAATTTTGTCAAAAGCGATGATAGACCTTGGAGATATTAATGGTTAAAGTTCTTGCAAGACCTTCTAAATGAAAAGGAAATAGAATGAGAGCCCTAGTTCTCTTATCATACTTCTTTAGTATTTTCACTAGTCTTGTAGAGAGAAAATTGTAGTAATAATTAGATACATTTGAAGTTGTTGATTTTTTTTTGGAAAGGCAATAAGAATTTTTATTGATATAGTTGAACATGGCTCAAGTTGAACCTATCCATCACAGAATTACACAATGTATCTAAAAACACCAAGAATTGTGTATGGCCTTTGTAAACTTTAACCATCACACTAGGCCCAGAATATAGACAAAAGTCATTATTTAGTTAAATTAATAGGAAAGCATAATCTCAGTTCCAATTTTACCAGCCATGCCAATATTTCCAAAATACTGCTATTATACTTAAGTACTCTTATTTCTCTTTTATCTGTTAAGAGGCTCCCCTGCCACAAATTTAAAGCACTTATTGTTGTATTGTACTTTACAAATTGTGTTCAGCAACATCTTTTACATGTACTTGCCTATGCTTTCTTTTATGCCTTGCATTTTCTTTGCCTTGTAGGAAGAGTTGCAATTCAGTTTTAATTCCTTCCTTCCATTATGGTGCTTCAAGCGAGCCACTTCCGGTTTTAATTCTTTACATGTCTTTCAAACGGCGAGAGTTAATTTAATTCCAAGTCTTTAACACTAACAGGTGGACAATTATTTGTTCTTGGCAGAGCTTTTATCTTGCTGGGAGCCAAGAACAAGAGTTTTTGCAATATTAGTGGCAGCAAGCAGACTTTGTGTATCAAGTTAAAGAATCAAAACATAGAGAACAAAGTTTAAGACAACTTCAAGATATCAGATTACCAATAAAAGTGATGCTCACAATTAGAGATGAGAACATTGAATCAAATGCTTCCCACATTTTGCTCACAACTACAAAGTGAAAAAGAGTTGAGAAATCACTCTTGAATATTAAAGCTATGGTCTAAAGTTGCAGCAATAGGAGGGCGCTGAGTTAAGTTTTTTTAATAAACTTGTACATGTAGAGAAAGTGGAGATCTAGAAAGTGAGCAGAATTTGAATAACTTAAGCTACGGATATGACTTTCGTAAATTATGTTATTCCTCAATTTGGCATATTTGCACAAATTGCTAGAGGCTATGAATGTGTACAATACTTGGATGTTGTTATTGTGCATAAATTGTTGTAACATTTGAATGTTATATGTTACTGAAACTTGTTTGAAAGATGGAAGCTTAATTGCAGTGATCAAATCTTGTGTATCTGTTATGTCATTTAGTGACAGTAACATATTGTATGTATAGTTGGTTCATTTTCTAACATGCTGCCCAAATGACAAACGGGTCCAACACAGGTACAACAAAGGAAGGTGCAAGATAATTTATTCAAACTATACAAACAAAAATATTAATGATTTTGCATCCATCAGCTAACAATAATATCAATTCCACTAAAAAAGATTTTTCGTTTAAAGTTGAACACAACAAAATGATTACTTAATGATTCTTTCAACATAAAAAACATTAAAATCCTTCAAAATAAAAATATTAAATTGGTAAACTAGAAATCCGCTGCTTCCAACAAGTAGCAAATAAGTATCAAAATGACTGATCATTCACTTCATGTTTTTATCATTCACGTGCTTCTAATGATGACAGATCCATTCATATGGTGTTGCGCCTACAAACAAAGAACACAATGTCAGATTTGATGATTTTATATTAAAATAGGTAAATCAAAATAGTGCAGGTGTGACCGTAAAGATCCAGTACTTGTAATAAATCAAAATATTATGATTCATGACTTGAGAATAATATGGAACTTGTAAAACATGAAACACAAATTTGTTATTTCCATAATATAAGTTTTCAATAAAAATAAAGAGCACTAGATCTTATATTTGAACCTGACTAACTTTAGCATGATGTTCTTGATTTGGATTGAAAGGACCTAAATTGTTTATAGTATCATATCCATTCCTCCAAAAATAGCTTTGCTCAAGCTATAAATATACACACTTACAAAACATAGATAATTAGTATGCAATGTACCATTCATTTAAATTAAAGTAGAAAATTAGCTATATTTGCACCTGATTTACTTTGCCGATAAGTACTTGGTTTGGATTGAAGAGAGCTAAATTGTTAAAAACACCTTGTCAATTCCTAAAAAACTACTTGCATTAAAAACATATATGTACCAGACATAGATAATTAGTATGTTATGTGTCATATTGATCATTTAACACAAAAATTGATAATGAAAACAATGAAATATTCACTTACTTGAACACTCTCTTGCGTGCCAATTTTGTCAATGATTTGAGATCCCAAAAATCCTTCATTTTCACTTTCTTGTACTCTAGATGCACACAGGTCCTGCCATTAAATAATAAAAATTAAATATATTTAAAATTGTTACTCTAGATGCACATAGATCTTAAGATTACCTCTTTTGACTTTGATAATTCTCACTTCTTTGGTTTCTTTTTGGGTCCTTTTTCTTGCAAGTTTCTTCTTCACAATTTGATAAACTTTAGAAGACTTCATTTTTGAAGGAGGACACCTTTACTTTGAGTTACTACAGGGTCAAGAATTTTAGTTGCTTGATTTCGAACTGAACTATCTTCTTCTATAATGCCAAGGGATGTTTCTTTAGAGGTTAAATCATTTTTAAGTCATTGATCCAATTCATCACCTTTAACAAATCATGATCAATATGTATCACCATAAAAGTCACTTCATAAAAGGCACCACAGGCTTTATCAATGCTTTGCAATTCAACATTTCCAACTAAATGATCAAAACCACATTTAATAAGTGCATGTCTTCGCCTTATATCCTTCCTCAATTGTGAGAAAATATAGTAAGACAACACTGACTCTGTTTTTCCTGTGAGCCTAAGCACACAAAGGATGTGTCTACATAAAATACCTATGAACTAAAATAAGAAACAGGTACATTGTAACTCAAAGTCTTTTTCATTGAAGGATACCTTGAACATTATGTCTTTAATTTTCTCAAATATTTCTTGTTCTCTGTAACAGAAAATATGGAATTCAATCCCTCCAATCTCTCAAAGCAAGCATGACAATACATCATAGAAGCAACCTCCACTTGAAACTCTTTGAATTTTGCATTGGTGAATGCTTTATGGAATTGGGACTCAAAGCCAAAATGACTTACACAGGCTATAACTATATTAAATGAACCAAAATCAGCCATGTTTTCCTTTTCAATCTTATCTCTCAATGCATTGTCATATTGTTCAACAAATTGCTTCAATGTTGTCTTTGAATTTACATATCCATCAAAAAATGAGTTCATACTTTCACTTTGTTGTGTCATTGACATTCCTGCCCAAAATGTGTCTCTCACATATGCAGGAACCTAACGACGTCGCTAGTCAAATATCCCTTTCAACCATTCATTATCCTGAAGTTCATAATTTTCAATCTTTTTTCCCACCTTTCCATGAAATCACTTTTACTCAAAGAATCATATATAACTTCATGCAAAAGTGTTTTGATAAACTCATAATCAGAGTGTTTGCCTAACTTTTCTGGAACCTTTTTCATTAAATGCCACAAGCACCACCGATGATAATAGAGTATCACTGAGTAAGCAGATTGAAATTCTGATGTGGCATAGTTAGTTACTGTGGGTACTGACGTGTACAGAGTTAGTTACGCTCAGCTCATTGTATAAATAGATCTATTGTAACAAACTCAATTCAATGAATCCATTTTCTGTTATCTCTCAATCATGATCTTTCTCTTCTCTGCAATACACTCTATTATGGTATCACTCGCCTTCTTCGTTCCTTGGCCTCACGCTTCGTTCTAAGTTCTTCGCTGCTAAATCCTGAAGATCTAGCTATTGCGGACGATCCGTTGAACCTAGGTTAGCGCCAAGTTGATGCTGGAAATGCAGCAAATCAAGTACAGAGTACACTATTTCCAGTTATGAACAATGCGTCGGGTTTTTTTGTAACACCAAAACTATCGAACAAATTAGATGATAAGAATTTCCTATTGTGGAATCAACAAGTTGAAGGAGTTATCACAACTCACAAATTGCAACGTCTTCTGGTCAATCCAACTATACCACCGAAGTACGATTCTAAAGTGGATCGGCTCGCTGATCGTGTGTCTGATGCCTATGACAAGTGGTTAGTGCAAGATCAAACTCTGTTTACATGGTTGCTTTCAAATTTTTCTGATTCGGTTTTACCTAGAGTGCTAGGTTACCGCCATTCTTGGCAAGTATGGGAGAAAATTCACAATCATTATTATGCACATTTGAAAGCCAAGGTTAGGTAACTTAGGTCAGAACTCAAAAACACTAAGAAAGGAAATAGAACTATTTCAGAATATGTTTTGTGGATTCATGCACTTGCTGATTCATTGACAACAATTGGAGAAACAATTTCTGATCATGATCTTATAGATATAGTGCTTAATGGATTAACTGAAGAATATAATGGTTTTGTGATGATGATTTATAGTAGATCTGATTCACCTACCTTATCTGATATTGAGTCCTTGTTGATGGTTCAAGAAGCACAATTGGATAAATATAAACAAGAATTAGCAGTTTCTAATGTCTCAGCAAATATTGCTCATGCTGCAAAATCTGATTCTACTAATAAGCATGTACAGCATCAATCCTTTTCCTCCAATGCTTATAATCGAGGTAGAGGTCGCAGCTACAGAGGTAGAGACCGCGGTTTTGGTACAAGGCCTACTTGTCAATTATGTGGTAAGTATGGTCATGCTGTTATCAACTGCTGATACAGGTTTGATGAGGCATTTGTTCCACTAACTGTGAGTCCAAATGTAGCCTTAAATTCAGGAACTGTTGTATCTCAGAATGAATCTCCAAATGATCAGTTGAGCACAGTTTAACCTACTCCACCTCAGGCATGTGTTGCAGCTAAACATTCAGATTACCTTGGCCAAACTGCTGATTTGCTAATTCCCAGGATTTGGAGTCTCAAGCTTGGTTCATAGACTCAGGTGCTTCTCATTATCTTACTGTTAATTCACAAAATTTGCATTATATCACTACTTATAATGGTTCAGATCAGTTCATATGGGAAATGGCCAGGGTACTGTCATTCATTCTATAGGTTTTTCTATTCTTAGGTCTAAGAATGAATCTAATGTCAGTTTAAAACTCAATAATCTTCTTCATGTGCTTTCTATTACTAGAAATCTCATTTCTGTTTCTAGATTTACAAAAGATAATGTTGTATTCTTTGAGTTTCATCCTACAACTTGTTTTGTCAAATCTCAGGTATCTAGTCAAGTTCTCCTAGAAGGTCACTTGAGTGCTGATGGCCTTTACTGTTTCAAAGATATTTTTACACTTCCACAAATTAGCTCTTCTCAGTCAAATGGAGCATTCAAGCCTAGTTCAACAGCTATTGTTCATACCAGTGTTCATACCAGTTCTGCTTTGAATTCTAAAGCTGTAAATGATCTTAAATTGTGGCATTGTCGTTTAGGACATGCAACTTTTCAAGTTGTCAAAATATTCTTCATTTTTGTAATATTCCATTTGTTAATAAGAATGCTCCTGAATTGTGTAAAGCTTGTTGTTTGGGATAGAATTCATGCACCATCTTCCATCACGCAACACTCTGCACCATTTGAATTAATTCATGCTAATCTGTGGGGCCCCTTCCCTGCATTTTCAAGTTGTGGCTATCAGTTGTTGATGCTAATACAAGATACACTTGGATTTATTTTCTCAAACTTAAATCTGAGGCACTCACTGCTTTAATTCAGTTCCAGCAACTTGTTCAAGTACAATATAATTCTACCATTAAGGCCGTCCAATCAGATTTTGGTGATGAATTTCGTCCATTCACCAAACATTTAACCAATTTGGGAATTGTTCATAGGTTAACGTGTCCACACACATCCCACCAAAATAGTTCTATTGAAAGAAAACACAGACATATTGTCGAAATGGGTTTAACACTCTTAGCTCATGCTTCTATGCCAATTGCATATTGGGATCATAGTTTTACAGCTGTTGTTCACCTAATAAACAGGTTACTTACTTCAGGTTTAACCACTTATACTTCACCTTATCATGCCCTTCACAAATCTATTCCAGATTATAAGTCACTAAAGCCTTTTGGTTGTGCTTGTTACCCTTCCTTGCGACCATATAATCAACACAAGCTTCAACGAATTATTGATTAGCCTTCCAACTTATAGCCGTTCCAAATGACATGAACATAAACTCGGATAATTACTTCCTTATATCCACATTCCCCGCATAGTCCGCATCCACGTAACCCTCAATTGCATCTCCACCTTGAGTGCCTCCGTGTATCTCAAAATGCCTTTCAAAGAGTGTTAACACACCATTTTGTATATTATTTTGGGTATTTTGAGTATAAAATATTATGATTTTGCTCCTTGTTAGATAAAATATGCTCATTATTTCCTTATTTATGCAGAAAAGTAATAAAGGCAACATGGAAAGCAAAAGAAGTAATTTTGGGAAGATTCTGGCTAGTTTTGGAGATTTTTAGCGTTTCTGGACAAGCAATATGACCTAACATCTCTTCAGTACGACCCTACCTATTCAAGCACATCAATAGGGGCGTACCGCATGGTCAGTACAGCCTAGCGCCGAAGAAAAAGTCCAGTACGGCCGTATCAAAGGAAGTACGACCGTACACAATTGCAGTCAGGTCGCATCCCATGCAGAAGTACGGGCCAACGTCGCAACTTAAGCCCGATACGATCGTGTATAAATGCATTACGACCGTACCTAAGCCCAGAATGCACATATTTGAAACCAGTTGACATAGTGCGCCTCAAAGCCTATAAATAGGCATTCTCACCTTTTTGAGAACTAACTCACTCTCTGGGAGAGAACTTATTCTCTCTGAGTGAGGGTCTTTTGCCTCTCTTTTTTTCTTTTCTTTTAAGATTGCATGTTTGGATTTATGTTATTCTATATTATGTTGAGAAACAGTATAAGTAGCTGTTAATTTGTTGGGCAATTTGGCACTGCAGGAATAAGGCTAGATTTGATAATAAAGTTATCCCTTTACATTCAGTTATTAGCCTAATTCTTTCTAATGTGACTTTAGCAGGTAATGGTTCTAATTCTTTATTGTCCTCCTCTATTGCTGATTTTATGATTATAAAGCCTTTTAATGTCACTGGTAATTACCGAAGTTCTCCGACTATCAAAGAGGTTACTTGGATTCCTCCAACACCTTATATGGTTAAGTGCAATACTGATGGGGCTACTAAAGGTTGTCCTGGCCCAGCCGCTTGTGGTGGTATTTTTAGAGACAGAAGTGCTGTTGTCCTTGGTTGTTTTTATGCTAATGTTGGCATCAACTATGCGCTTTATGCTGAACTAATTGGGGCCATGTTGGCTATAGAAATTGCTTTTGACAAAGGTTGGAAGTTTTTGTGGCTGGAGTGTGATTCTCAGTTGGTGGTTTCTGCTTTCAAGAATTGCAAGGTTATTCCTTGGAAGCTCAGAAATAGATGGAATAATTGTCTCTATTTGACTAGACAAATGACCTTCATTTGCACTCACATTTATATAGAGGGTAATGCTTGTGCTGATAAGCTTGCTGGCCATGGAACTAGCATCAGTGGTTTTGTTTGGTGGGATCTTATCCCTAGCTTCATTGCTGAGGATTTTTCAGAAATAGGCTTGGTCTGTTATAGGTTTAGTTGATTTTTACATGGGGCTGGTGTATTTCTACACTTGTTGGTTTCTCTTTGTTTTCCTTTTGATTTCTGATTTTGGTGTGCTGCAAATGATTAATAATGTCTTTGGTGCCAATATAGTTGGGATGAAAGTCATTATAGTGATGCTTTTGCATGCCATTATTGCTTTTCTTAGATCTAGATTCTTTATTATAGGTATGGTTTTCCTTCCTATTGGTTTCAATATTATTTCTGTTCATGGGTATTAGCCTAGTCCCCCCATGTTTTTTTGTTTATTTTTTTTCCACTTTTTTATTAATAAAATTTAGGGGGCAATACTATTTTCCCTTCTAGATGTTTTTTCTCTTACATCAGACTGTTTTAATCAGGCTCCTTTCCTTTCTTTTTCTTTAAAAAAAAAAAGAAACAATATGAGTAGCTAACTCCATCACTAGGGGTGATGGGGGATCTTTTACGATGTTCTTGATATTTATTCAATTGCTATTATGAATTTCTTATTATCCTTATGAATGTGTTCTTTCTAGCATGCCTAATTCTATAGGACCTGGCCGTCCTTAATAAATTAGTTAATTGGAGGCGACTATCGCGATTAGTTAATGGAACTCTAGGATCAACAGAACTCGCTTTTTATGCCCGAAGGTAATTGCTTGTTTCCAATCGGTTATTAGATTAACAAACTCACCTGTCCTTAAGGCTCTTTCCTTTAATTACCTTTTTGGATCAAAACAGAGAAGTTATTTAGGAAGAAGGCTATTATAAACTGGGTAGTTATTAGAAATTTAGAATGAGTGATTGGCTTTCAATAAGGAAATATAGTTCATAATAGCAAGGTAATAGATTCATGATCTAGTATTAGTGAACCCGATTCCCCTTGGCTTTTCCTAATTGATTTCTATTTCGTTCTTGTGACATTGCTTTGCTTTCTTTATTTATAGTTTAATTGTTTCACTCTCAAAACCATCACTTTCGTTTGTCAAAAATAATAAATGATCTCTATTAATTTAGTACTCGTGTATTCTCTGTGGGTTCGACATTCGAGTCTTAAAAATACTCCACTTTATTACGAGTTACGATCAGTGCATTTGCCTGAGCCGCAACAAGTTTTTGGCGCCATTGCCAGGGAATGTTTAAGCGATATTAAACCAACGAGATTCTTGTTACTTTAGACATTTTTTTTCTTATTATTGTTATTCTTATTACTTATTATTATTAGTTATTATCATAAAAAAAATTTACTGCTGGGTTATTATTATCTTAATTGAAAAAAAAATAGTAGATAAAGTTGTTTGTTTTATTTTAAATTTTTGCTTGGTCTAGATTTACCTTCAAAAATCCAAAAATATTTTTTCTTTTATCTCTTTATCTATATTTTAAATTTCGGTTTAGTTGTTTTATTTTACCTCTTTATCTATTTGTATAGATCTTATCTTATTTTGTTTTGTTTAAATTTGATATCAAAAATCCAAAAAGTTTTTTCTCTTTCTTATATATTTATCCTGATTTTTCTTTTTCTTATCTTATTTTGAATCTGAGATTAGATATAGATAGATTTTGAATTTGAATTTAAGAAAAGATCTGATAAGGATTGGATAAGGATAATATTATCTTAGTTTATTTTGTTTTGATTTTATTTGACTTTACTTTGTTTCTATTTTATTTAGTGTTTTTGTTTTTATTTTTCTAAAAATTAATTAATAATAAAAATAAAATAAAATAAAATTCTCATGGGTTCTCTTCTTTTTTGTGAGTATTGTGGTTTTGTAGGACATGAATGACAAGACTGTTACAAGTTCTGGATTGAAATCAAAGCAGATTATATGATTCAGAAAATTAAAGAGGAACTTGAGCCCAATTCCAAGGAGGAATACGAAGTCATCGTCCATGAGAGTGATGAAGATCTAAATGAAGAATTAACCATGGAGGAGATTTTGGCCAAATTTGGAAAAAAACCTGGTGACCCATTTGATGTTTTCAAAACTCCTATTGAATCTGTGGAGAGTCAGCACTCTGCTCCAACAATATTGATGACTCAGAGAGAACAAAGTACTTTACCTAGTCAAATTGAGCCTAATCTAAAAGAGGAAGATGAAGTCATCATTCTTGAGAATATTGAGGAGTTGATTGAAGAGCCTAAGTCTGAGCCTAAGTGTGAATAACAGTCAATCTCAGAAACGATTGAAACTCCTACTGAAGGGAGTCAAGCTAAAATAAAAGCTCCTACAGAAGGGAGCACTCATGAAGAGAACAAGGAAGACCCCACAGTTCATGATTTGGAGCAAAAGGAGGAAGTCCCAATTAATTTGAGACAAACTCTTTTGGCCAAAATCGGTGAAGCAGTCATTGAAGTTCAAAACGGAAAGGTAACTATAAGAAGTGGTAAGGAATATGATGTTTTTAAAGGTTTTAAATTCTATTAAAAATCCATATTCTTTTACTCTTTCTTATTTTACCAATAATGTGATTGCTTTTAACGGCTTTGATGACTTAAGAGTACAGGAACCTTTAGATAGGATCATGTTATAGTGGTGGGTGATGAAGAGATAAAAATTGCACAATATTTCAAAGTCCATCCACCACTTGGTAAAAGAAAGAACAACCTGCACCACATGGTTAAAAAGTGAAGAAAAGACAATGCAATGAATGCAAAATTCACTCTTAGAGAGCCGCTTGGTTGACCACTTTTAAGCAAATCGTCAGGCTTACGACATTAAATAAGCGCTTTGCAGGAGGTAACCTGTGTTATTTAATTTCGTGTTATTTAATTCTATTTATTTTTATATTTTTAATAGTTTATTATAATTTACAGTTTCTCTAGAGGCATTGGCAAGACAGCAATATTAATTGAATCACTCTTGCAATTTGCTCGTGAAATTATCAGAGGGGAGTACCTTCCCACCTTAAATTATTTTTAGCACATATTGAATTGCATATAATTTTTATTGCTTATTTTATAACTGTTAGCAGTGAGGACACTACTAATAATAAGTGTGGGGAGGGAACTATAATTACAATTACTTGACTATGCTTATAACTATTAAATTATGAAAAAATTGATATTTTTCCGATTTAGGGGCGATTTTTAAAATTTTTTCTGACAACTTGTGATTGAAATGAGATTGTCGCTAGTTTTATAATTCGTTGATAATTAGCATTGAAGTTTTATGAGTTTCAACTTATCTGTGTAAACCATTAAATGTGATATTTGAGCCTAATTAAGAGGTCACTTCATAATTTTTACCATTTTTCTTTAATTGAGTGATATATTTCTATGTTGTGCATTCTAGAACTTGTGCTGAGACCATTGTAAATCGAATATAAATTTACTTTCATGTGAATTTAATAGGGTAATTTTAGAAATTTTTCAGGCCTACTTCAATTTTGTTATAAATATTTTACCACTAGTTACCCGTTTTTGTGCTTATTATTATATTCTTTAGTACCCTTTCATTGTTATTGATTATAATTTTTATTGAGGTAACCTTAGAAAATACTTTGGTTAGAGCAATTAGTGGCAAAAATCAAAAGGATAATGTTAGAAATCCCTCAGGAAAGCTTATAAAAAGAAGGCTTAATAAATACTTTCCCCTCCTAAAATTATTAAGTTGTTAAATTGCGGCATGCAAAAAGCATAAAAGGAGGAAAGGAAAGAAAAAGGAAAAAAAAGGAGAAAAACAAAAGGAATAGGAAAAAAAATGTGTTATTGCCTTCGGGGAATAAAAAGAGGAAAAAAAAATGATGAATATTAGAGAGATTCTTGCCTGCTCTTTAGAGTTAAAAAGAAAAAGGTTACTTGTTTTGTTGATTTGTTTCTGACCCTTTGCATGACCTTTTTTTTCTTTTTATCCCACCTAATATTATTACCTTGGCCCCATTACAACCCATGAAAGACTCTTTTTCCTCTTTTGCATGATAAGTGAATTTTAATAATAGAGTTTTGGTCAATGTACAAGCCTATGGTAATGTCACTTCTTTGGAAAAATTTGAGAGTTAATGATTACACCTTTAAACACTTCGAGAGTGGTGAGAAGAGTGACTTATGAATCACAGACTTGGTGAACTTGCATCTCTAATTAGGCATTCTATTACGTAGCACTTCTTATGATATTACTTTGTTGTCTCGTATCTCGTTTATGCCCCTAGTCAATAAATTCAATTTTTCTTATAATTATTCAAGTAGTTTGCTTGAGGACAAGCAAAAGCTTAAGTTTGGGGATGTGTTAACACGCCATTTTGCCTATTATTTTGGGTATTTTGAGTATAAAATATTATCATTTTGTTCCTAGTTAGATAAAATATGCTCACTATTTCCTTATTTATGCAGAAAAGCAATAAAGACAACATGGAAAGCAAAAGAAGTAATTTTGGGAAGATTCTAGTGAGTTTTGGAGATTTTTAGTGTTTTTGGACAAACGGTACGGCCTGACATCTCTTCAGTACGACCGTACCTATTCAAGCACATCAGTAGGGGCGTACCGCATGGTCAGTACAGCCTGGCGTCGAAGAAAATGTCCAGTACGGCCGTACCAAAGGACGTACGACCATACACAATTACAGTCAGGCCGCATCCAGTGCAGAAGTACGGGCCAGCATCACAACTCAAGCCCAGTACGACCGTGTATAAATGCAGTACAGCCGTACCCAAGCCCAGAACGCACAGATTTGAAGCCAATTGACCCAGTGCGCCTCAAAGTCGATAACTAGGCATTCTCACCCCTTTTGAGAACTGTCTCACTCTCTGGGAGAGAACTCATTCTCTCTGAGTGAGGGTCTTTTGCCTCTCTTCTTTTCTTTTCTTTTAAGATTGCATGTTTGGATTTATATTATTCTATATTATCGTGAGAAACAGTATGAGTAGCTAACTCCATCTCTAGGTGTGATGGGGGATCTTTTACTATGTTCTTGATATTTATTCAATTGCTATTATGAATTTCTTATTATCCTTATGAATATATTCTTCCTAGCATGCCAACTCCATAGGGCCTGGCTAGTCCTTAATAAATTAGTTAATTGGAGGTGATTATCGCGATTAGTTAATGGAACTCTAGGATTAACAGAACTCGCTTTCTATACCCGAAGGTAATTGCTTGTTTCCAATCGGTTATTAGATTAACAAACTCACCTGTCCTTAAGGTTCTGTCCTTTAATTACCTTCTTGGATCAAAACGGAGTAGTTATTTAGGAATAAGGCTATTATAAACTGGGTAGTTATTAGTAATTTAGAGTGAGTGATTGGCTTTCAATAAGGAAATATAGTTCGTAATAGCAAGGTAATAGATTCAGGATCTAGTATTAGTGAACCCCGTTCCCCTAGGCTTTTCCTAATTGATCTTTATTCTGTTCTTGTGACATTGCTTTGCTTTCTTTATTTATAGTTTAATTGTTTCACTCTCAAAACCATCACTTTCGTTCGTCTAAAATATTAAACGATCTCTATTAATTTAGTACTTGCGCATTCTCCATGGTTCGACATTCGGGGTCTTAAAAATACTCCACTTTATTACGAGTTACGATCAGGTGCACTTGCTTGAGCCGCAACAAAGAGCCATTCAAATACCTCAAAACCCACTTCAAAGCCTCCCAATGTGCTTGACCCGAATTTTCCATAAACCGACTCTCAATGCTAACCACATAAGCCAAGTTTGGCCTACTACAAATCATGTCAGACATGATGCTTCCCAATCCACTAGCATAGGGAGTATAGTCCATCTTCCTCCTTTCCTCCTCAGTGGTTGGAGCTTGAGTAATCTAGAGCTTCGTGTGGTGACCCAAAGGTTTACTAACCGGTTTAGCTTCGTGCATCCTAAACCGCTCAACAACCTTCTTCAAGTAACCATGTTTAGATAAGAACAATTCCCCCTTTTTCCGGTTCCTCACAGTATCCATTCCAAGTCGCAACACCAAGATCCTTCATCTCAAATTTAGAATTTAAATTCTCCTTGAGCATGCCAATCTCTTCCTTGCTAGAACTTGCCATTAGGATATCATCCACATAAAGAAGTAAGTAGAGAACACATTTCTCTCCTCTTTTCAATATGTATACACAAACTATTGTAGTCACTTCTCACAAAACCCAATCTCAAGAGAAAATCGTCAAACCTCCTATACCATTGACGAGGGCTCTGTTTCAACCCATAAAGAGATTTTCTTAAGAGACACACCTTCGACTTGTGTGACGTCCTAGTAAATTTTCCCAATATATTAGTTTATCTGATAACAGTGAAAGTAATTTTATTTTAATGTGGTAGGCGAAAGTGTACAAATGTACTTAAAAGTACCCAACTTTAGGGCTTTTAACTGCACAGAGGGCCAAATAACTGAGACTCTTTAAAATACTGACTATGTCTCACTGGCTGTGTGTCAACTGAACCATTTCCTTTCTGGAATTGTCTGATACCTGCTAAGACCCGTAGACAGAAATATACAAGACACAAAAAATAAACGGGAGATCAGAACACACTATACGCACCATTCAGTGGGAAAGCAGGACTTAGAATTCATGTATAAAAAGACAGCACACATAAGCAAAGCAGAACTATAGAACATGTGAAAAATTAAATCACACATCTACCAATAATGATTTGGATCATTACCTAGCTACCTGTGTTCATGCAACCTACAACTATACGCCTACGTAGCCACACAGTTTAAAATATAACAAAGGCAGCCCCACCTTAGCCACCTTGCCTTTATAGATAATAACGACCTCTCACCGACGTGTGAGTAGGCCAAGCCAGTTGTCCATCCCTTTATCCCGCTCATCGTACCCCTAAGAGTGCATCTCTGCTCCCCAACTTCGACAATAGGAACAGTTGTCTGGGTAGCACTCGAGATCAGCACTATGAACATTGATGCAACAGTACCCCGTCAGGATGACCAGGCTACCCGACGTCCCAACAGGATGGTAGCTAGCCATCCGACACCTATAGACTCGTCAGACCCAAACTATCCTCAAGGACCAACGTATCCTATACCGACTGCATCGTGCCCACACTCTGGCACCTGGCCTCGTACACAGCCTATGTGCACGGCGGTGGATTACAGCACATGCATATGACCAATTATTATTCAACACCTTTACAACTTCTCATCGTTATTCTTCAGCTCAACACATCAGCTTATTATCTCAGCACTTATTAATCTATCATCTCAACCAGCTTTAATGTCTTATTCCAACTCTTATCGGTTCTTTATAACTAAATAGCTCAGCCATATTCCCACACACAATGCTATAATAACTAATTTATCAAATCAGCATAAGCAGAACAACTGTCCTATACGACACAACTATCTGTATATAACATAACATCATTTATCAATCATCCTTGATCAACATATAGGTCAACCAACACATTATCAAGCATCAACCATCCTCGATCCACACATGAGTCAACCCTAGTGTCGCTCAAGTGATCTACTATTAATATGTTATCAATCCATACACCAGCAATTACACACATAATTATAATGCAATCATAAGGAACCAACATGACATCAATCAATATCCATCCACTGATATTAACAGATTACTCCTATGGTTGATAGACCTCTGACAACTGTCCTCAGCTATCACAGGTCACAGCCCCTTTCCTAAGGTGCTGCTACTATCAACCTCTAGTAGGGCTTGGGTCACCCTACACCTAGTTATACACTTATTCTAATCCTACAATCCCTAGTGGATAGGGTTCAGATCTCCCATACCTGGCTTAGAAGACTGTTGTAGCTGTTGCCACTCTCTGTGTACTTGCCGCTCCTCGCACTCCTACCTCTGGACACTCCTACCAAGCTTACTAGACCGCCCTCATCTTCCCCTCTCAGAGGTTTACCTACTAAGGGCTTTCTGATGCACAACATCCTCACTTGATGCAAATGCAGAGCATACTTGCTCCTTAGGGGCCCTCTAAGTCTCACTCTCTTTCTCAATCTCAAGGATTACTTTCTAAGGGTTTTCTGATGTGCCAGATCCTCATTAGAGGCAAGCAAAGAGCATACTAACTCCTTAGAAGTTCATAAAAAGAGAAAGCTAGAGAGAGAAGAGGATTTGGGGCTAGTTGGAAATGGAGGGGTGAAAGGGTATTTATAGTGAATTATGGGTCCATCGCGTCACGATGGGAAATACACATAAATCCCGTCGCGTCGCGAGCTGGGACACGTGTCAGAGATCCAACGCTCCTGATCCACCGACTTTCCCACCGCCTTTCATCGCGTCGCGAAGAGTAAAGACTAAATCTCCATCGCGTCGTGACAACGACACGTGTCACCCGTTATTGGCTGTGATCACTGACTTTGAAAACTCTACAGGATACCAGAATCTTCTGCCATCGCGTCGTGATGGCCTCTAGTACAATCTTGGTCGCGTCGCGACGGAGGCTAAGGAGACATTCGTAATTTCTTTCATTCTAAATGTTTCTAGGGGTTTCTAGACCTTCTTAGGGGTATTTTGGTCCTTTTAAGTGTTCCTATAACACATCTAAGTCTATTTCCTTTCAAATTAGGACTTCTAATGCTTATTCATTATCTAACTGTGCTTTAAATATTATTTTCTAAAAAATGGGATGTTACATTACTACCCCCCTTAAATAATTTTCGTCCTCGAAAATTCCGTGGTGGTTATACTTCTAGGACTATTATCCTGAAATTCTTAACTAGCTTTTCACCTGACCTTCTTCGAATATCGATTCTTCCTAATCACCATGGTCCTTCTAGTAGTTTACCAACCTATACTAAGGAAATTTTCTCAATAATATCTATAACTTGTCTAAATTCCTCTTGCCAGTTTTTATCAGGGTTGCACTAAGGCTGCTAAATACATCATTCTAGTTCTATTACTTTCTCGGGTCCTTTCAACATCTAAGTCCTTCCAATATCAATATCTTTCTACTTCTAGTTCAAAACTTTATTTATCCTCTAGAACCATTATCTCAAGTACCTATAGGTTGACTATATCCAAAGGATAATTCTTCATCTTTCTCACCATAGATCTAAACCCCCATGTTCATCAATTCTACGTATTCTTTCCTCTGACTATATTCATCCTTAATATTTTTGATCATTGTCCTATAAACTAGTCTTTCTCTAACCTTTCTTTTCTAGAATAGATTTTCTAGATTCTTCTTCTTGATTCACTAATTTATTGATCACACAATTTTCATTTCCAGATAGAACCTCTTTGCTTATCTTTAAAGAAACTATTTAGAATGCTACTTAGTCTTTTCTACTCTCATTGTTATACCTTGATCTATTAAAACATTCCTTCCATCATACTTAGTTAAACTTCCCAAACCTTCCAATTGATCCCTTCAAGGTCTTCTATTCATTCAACACTTATCCTATGGTTGCACTTAGTTCCTAAAATCTTGCCCTAATATTTTGCTCAACGCTCGATCACTTCCTAATCATACTTTACACACTCCTCTATGTTCACGTACTCGATAATCTTCACACTATTTCAATCCTAATACGATTACTTCCTAATTCTAATCCAAGGCTTAAACTTTATGCTCTTATCTTCTTAATTGGTTTTAAAACCCAGGAGGTTTCCTTCATAAGTTTGTTATTATTCTTGAGAAGAGAAAACAACTCCAACGAGAATATGGAAGTTTTCCTACAAGGGTATGTAAAAAAAGATGAGAGATTTTATTCCTATTACCTTTAAAGGTCTTCGAAAAGTGAGGTTAACCATTGGTTTGATGGTTTTGACTCCTAGATCATAATCTACTAATGGACCCCAAATTGTTATGATTATACTTTATCTAATTCTTCTACCATATCAAGTTGTTCCTAATTTCATCCATTGGGAATAATTGTCTCATCCTAACTTCTAATAATTATCTTACAGATGATCGTTTCCCTAATTAACTTATGGAAATGATGACTAGGTCGATCCATATCCCTTATTGTCCTTGATTTTTCCTATTTTCCCTAAATACGATATCTCTAAATAATAAATCCTCCTTATAATTGTTGCTTCTAATCCAAAAGATTATTATGATTCTTCTTAATACTTATTTTTAGTCCTACACTCCTTATACCTTCATCTTACACTGTTGCTATTTAGACCAAATCCTCCACCTTTTCACGTATAACTTCTTGTCTCATACTGATAGATCAAAATCTTCACTTTCCCATAATTGTCATCCTAATCATTGCCAATCTCATCTTACCTGAAAGTCAATTCTCTTACTATGCTTCCTTAATAATAACATTATTCACCTTTTCTGTTCACCCTAATCCTACTCCTTACCTGTTCTATTGGCCACATAGTAGGAACTTACTCCTTCGTTCCTAGAAAAATTCTCAAGGATTCCAATCCAGTTTTTGCTACTTGTAGATCTTATTCTAGGGAATTTCATTCTACCCTTATGCCTAACTCCTAGATTTATACTAATTCCTCCTCTCCTCTTCTACTGTTATTTGTCATTTGTAATACTCTTCCTTCATCCATAACTTTGTCTAAGACTTTTAACTTTCGAATACTTTTCTTTCATATGTCACACCTTGTCTTTACAAATGCTTTTACTTTATTTATCCAAATCCTTCATTTTCTTACTTCTGATAACTGTTGCCCTGATTGCTAGCCTTGGTTAGCCCATACCTTATCATCTGGGATTCTACTCTCTTGATACTTTGCACCATTCCTTCTTATTTACTTTGGTTTCAATCTGTTCACCCTTACTACATGGTTTTATCCTAACCACACTTTCTACTAGATCCATTGGTCACATAGTGGTAATTCATACCCTCCAGAGAACTTTCTAGTCTTATCGGTTGGTGACACTATCTTACTTTAACAATCTCTATTCTGCCTCTATACTTAATCTTCTAAATCAAAACCTACACTAATTTCTTTCTATAACTCTTCTGCTTAATCATCGATTAGTAAAGCTCCTCTAATGACCTAGTCTAACAACTCTCAGATCACTGACTAGTGAGTTCCCCCACTTCTTGCATATAAATCATCTCACTTTCTATTCCTAAGTCTAATCTTTATTGAATCTACCATTATCAGGTCGGTCATCCCTTAGTTCTAAATCCTCTACCACTACACATCCACTCTTAAGGTTCAGCCAATAATAGTCGAAGATCCACTCCAGTTCTTCAACAATCGTACTACCTTGAGTTAAGTCACCTATCTCACCCTTACTAACACTTTACCAGTCTAGAAGAAATTCTTTCCAATATCTTTTCCTAAGCAAACCTCAGGAGCCACTATATCTTAGCCTGGTTTTATCTAGTTCCTTATCATACCCTTCATTCTTCTCTTCATATTCTTTTTCTGATTTATTCTATTTCTATACTGTTGGCTATAACAACATTTCCATCCCTCTTAAATTTCCTAGTCGACTTATTTTGATTCCCCTAATCAAGGTTTAACCTCTCTGCCAAAACCTAAGGGTGTTCATCTGATACTCCTATCAATAACTCAACTTAACCTCCTAAATTACTTATCCATTAAAGCTCGGTAATGTCAATCACCATTTCATCCCCTCAATATTGTATCATCACAATATCTTTTCTAGTACCTTTGCTTCTCATTAAATGTCTGTATAGACTTTGCATTCTACTGTCCTTATGGTAGAATGGTCCTTACTGATTTCTCCCTTAATCCTAGTAAACCCTTGTCTATCATTTTCTACATGGATATCTTTCCTGGTCCTGATATGATCATCGCCAGACTTAATTATCTTCCCTATAGTAACCTTGTCTCCTTTAAGGAGGAACAATCTTATCACTTTTATGAGCCATGAATTTTTGTAATATTTTCTCATCCCATGATCCATGATTACCTTATGAATGAACTAGAGTACTTATTTATCTTGACACTTTATGACTTAGATAACTGCTAACAGAATACCATATCCATATCTAGATATAGTCAAAATCCAATGGGAATCCAACCAGACACAGCCAGTGACAACATCCTAATGACTCCACAGTCCGGTTAGGACCAAACTGCTCTGATACCAAAATGTGACGTCCTAGTAAATTTTCCCAATATATTAGTTTATCCGATAATAGTGAAAGTAATTTAATTTTATTATGGCAGGCAGAAGTGTACAAACGTACTTAAAAGTGCTCAAATTTAGGAGCTTTAACTGCACAGAGGGCCAAATAACTGAGACTCCTTAAAATACTGACTATGTCTCACTGGCTGTGTATCAACTGAACCATTTCCTTTCTGGAATTGTCTGATACCTGCTAAGACCCGTAGACAGAAATATACAGGACACCAAAAATAAACGGGAGATAAGAACACACTATACGCACCAATTAGTGGGAAAGCAGGACTTAGAATTCATGTTAAAAAGGCAACACACATAAGCAAAGAAGAACAATAGAACATGTGAAAGATTAAACCACACATCTCCCAATAATGATTTGGATCATTACCTAGCTACCCATGTTCATGCAACCTACGATTATATGCCTACGTAGCCACACAGTTTAAAATATGACAAAGGCAGGCGCACTTTAGCCACCTTGCCTTTATAGATAACAACGACCTCTCACCGACGTGTAAGTAGGCCAAGCCAGTTGTCCATCCCCTTATCCCGCTCATCGTACCCCTAAGAATGCATCCCTGCTCCCTAACTTCGACGATAGGAACAGGTGTCGGGGCGGCACTCGGGATCGGCATTATGGACATTGACACAACAGTACCCCATCAGGAATACTAGGCTACTCGACGTCCCGACAGGATGGTAGCTAGCCATCCGTCACCTGTAGACTTGTCGGACCCAGACTATCCTAAAGGACCGACGTGTCCTATACCGACTGCATCGTGCCCGCACTCTGGCACCTGGCCTCGTACACAGCCTATGTGCATGACGGTGGATTATAGCACATGCATATGACCAATTATTATTCAGCACCTTTACAACTTCTCATTGTTATTCTTCAGCTCAACACATCAGCTTATTATCTCAGCACTTATCAATCTATCAGCTCAACCAGCTTTAATGTCTTATTCCAGCTCTTATCAGTTCTTTATAACTAAATAGCTCAGCCATATTCCACATACAACACTATAATAACTTATTTATCAAATCAGCATAAGCAGAACAACCATCCTATACGGCATAACTGTCTATATATAACATAACATCATTTATTAAACATCCTTGATCAACATATAGGTCAACCAACACATTATCAAGCACCAACCATCCTCGATCCACATATGAGTCAACCCTAGTGTCGCTCAGGCGATCTACTACTAACATGTTATCAATCCATACACCAGCAATTACACACATAATTATAATGCAATCATAAGGAACCAACATCACATCAATCAACATCTATCCACTGATATTAACAGATTACCCATATGGTTGATAGACCTCTGACAACTGTCCTCAGTTATCACAGGTCACAGCCCCTTTTCTAAGGTGCTCCTACTATCAACTTCTAGTAGGGCTTGGGTCACCCTACGCCTAGTTATACACTTATTCTAATCCTACAATCCCTGGTGGATAGGGTTCAGATCTCTCATACCTGGCTTAGAAGACTGTTACTGATGTTGCCACTCTCCGTGTCCTCGCCGCTCCTCGCACTCCTACCTCTGGACACTCCTACCTAGCTTACTAGACCGCTCTCATCCTCCCCTATCAGAGGTTTACCTACTATAGGATTTCTGATGCACAAGATCCTCACTTGAGGCAAGTGCAGAGCATACTTGCTCTTTAGTGGCCGTCTAAGTCTCACTATCTTTCCAATCTCAAGGATTACTTACTAAGGGTTTTCTGATGTGCCAGATCCTCATTAAAGTCAAGCACAGAGCATACTAACTCCTTAGAAGTTCCTAGAGAGAGAAAGGTAGAGAGAGAAAAGGATTTGGGGTGAGTTGGAAATAGAGGGGTGAAAGGGTATTTATAGTGAATTATGGGTCCATCGCGTTGCGATGGGAAATACACATAAATCCCATCGCGTCGCGAGCTGGGACACGTGTCAGAGATCCAAGGCTCCTGTTCCACCGACTTTCCCACCGTCTTTCATCGCGTCACGAGGAGTAAAGACTAAATCTCCATCGTGTCGCGATAGCGACACGTGTCACCCGTTTATTGGATGTGATCATCGGCTTTGAAAACTCTACAAGATTCCAGAATCTTCTGCCATTGCGTTGCGATGGCCTCTAGTATAATCTTAGTCGCGTCGCGACCGAGGCTAAGGAGACATTCATAATTTCTTTCATTCTAAACGTTTCTAGGTGTTTCTAAACCTTTTTATTTTGGTCCTTTTAAGTGTTCATATAACACATCTAAGTCTATTTCCTTTCAAATTAGGACTTCTAATGCTTATTCATTGTCTAACTGTACTTTAAATATTATTTTCTAAAAAACAGGATGTTACAACTTGTCCTCTACAAACCTTTCTGGTTGTTGCATGTAGATCGTCTACTCTAGGTCTCCATGAAGAAAAGCGGTCTTGACGTCCATTTTCTCCAACTCAAGATTGTACTGATTAATAATCCCTATTAGAACCCTTATGGAACAGTGCTTAACCACAGGTGAAAAGATCTCGTTGTAATGAATCCCTTCAATCTGTGTAAAGCCCTTTGCCACAAGTCTTGCTTTATACCTTGGCTCTTCAATTCCAGGAATACCTTCCTTCTTTTTGGAGATATACTTGCATCCAACTACCCTCTGCTTCTTAGGTAGATCCATAAGCTTCCAAATCAAATTCTTTTCCAATGAATTCATTTCTTCATTCACTGCCTGTAACCATTTCTGTCTCTCTTTGCTCTCCATTGCCTCCCTAAAGGTCTTCGGTTCTGAGTCTTGAACCTCTTCAGTCGCATTAAGAGCGTAACAAATAAGATCAACATAATCGTATCTCTTAGGTGGTCCAGTCTCCTTCCTTTCCCTATCTCTTACCAATTAATTGCCAGAACCAACTATAGGTTGTCTTCTGCTAGAATCTGATGGTGAAGGACTATCCTATCTGTCATCTCTGGTCTCACTAGTGGAAGGCTCCACCTCAAACTGAGTTTTCTCCATCTCTGCTTCTGAGTTACTTTCCTTCAGGTCTTTGTACATCATCCCCATTCTAGTTTCATCAAATGTGACATCCCTACTTATTATGAACTTTAACCCTCCAGACTCTAACTTCGACAGCTTGTAACCCTTCACATCTTTCGGATAACCAATGAAGATACACTTTACAGCCCTAGCCTTAAGCTTGTCTTACTTGACATGAGCAAATGCCAAAGCCCCAAATACCTTCAAATTAGAGTAGTCTGCCAGTTTTCCACTCCATACCTCTATAAGTGTCTTGAAGTCTAACGTCGTTGATGGACATATGTTAATCAAATACATTGTTGTACTAGCAGCTTTGCCCCAGAAACTCTTAGGTAACCCGGCTCCCAAGAGCATACACCTCACACGCTCCAAGATGGTCCTATTCATGCGTTCCGCTAGGCCTTTTTGTTGCGGTGTCCCTGTCATGGTCTTTTGCCTCTTAATTCCCTGTTTCCTGCAAAACTCATTAAAATGCTCTGAAACAAACTCCAGGCTATTGTCAGTTCTCAAAACCTTAAATTTAGTTCCTATTTGATTTTCTACAAGAGTGTGTTTTTCTTTTTTTTTATAAGCAAAATTTATTAATAACGGGAATACAAGGGGTACTCCAAACCCAAAGTTACAAATACACGGGAGAAGGAAGTGCCTCATTAAAACCTCTCAAGGCCAAAACCCAGTGGGAAAAAGACCAAGAGAGGAAAAAGAGTACATCAACCAAATCTCTTAGTTCAAAATATAAATCCACACTCTTCTAGAGAAATTATCAATCATGGTGAGAAAATAGGAACCCCCTCCATGAGTTGTCACTCTTGAAGGATCCCAAAGGTCCGAATGCACATACTCAAAGGGTCTACTAGAGATATGCATGCCACTTTCAAACTTAACCCTGTATTGTTTGTCTAGTATGCAATGATCACAAAAACTCTAGTTTATCCACTTTATCACCATCTTACAAATTTTTTTTGCTAGTTCAACTAAACCTTTCTCACTAACATGCTCTAACCTTAAATGCTATAATTTGGTTTTATCATGCAGAGTTTGACTAGCTATTGATGCATGAGCAATAATAGTAGAACCATCAAGTATGTATAAACCATATCTCTTAGTTCCTTTAGCAACTATTAATGCACCATTAGAAATCTTAATTATGCCATGTTTAATTCTAGTGTTATAGCCTAATCCATCAAACATGCTTATAAACAAAAGATTTTGTTTAAGTTCGGGAATGTACCTTACATCTTGTAATAGTAATTCACGGTTATCAAACATCTTTAGACGTATAGAACCTATACCTTGCACCTTGCATGCTCTTTTGTTACCGAGGCGAACCACTCCACCTTCGTTAAGCTCTAAGGTCTCAAAGTAATCCTTCCTAGGACACATGTGATAAGAACATCCGGAATCCATAACCAATTCTTCTCAATTTCCAAACTTGAAGCCACTGGTGCCCCCGCACTCTCATAACCATCCGAAACAATCCCTACTTCCACAAAATCACCCTTGCCCCCCTTTTCGGGACAATCATTCTTGAAATGACCAGTCTTGTGACAATTAAAGCACTTGAATCTTGCCTTATTGTTCCCCTTTGATTTGGACTTTGATCTAGAATTGTTTCCTTTATTATTCCCTCTACTCTCACTTCTCCCCCTTGACACATTTAAGCCTTCACCACTATCTTCTACCTTCAACTCTTGAAGCTTGGTTTGCTCCTTAGTTCTTATAGATTATTGGACTTCATCCAAGGTGATAGTTGACTCCTTTCCATAAAGGAGCGCATCCTTAAAATGTTCAAAGGACCTAGGCAACGAATTGAGTAAAAGTAGAGCCTTATCCTCATCATCGAGCTTCACATCTATATTTTATAAGTCATCAAGCATAACCTATGAGCCAACAATTTGGTCATATACAATGAGTCCAATTTGGCCCATATTTTCGCTGCCATTTTCTCCCTTGCAACTTTCCCTCAACACCTTATCCCCAAGGCACAAGATGATAGCGCTTCTCACCTTATCTATCATATCTTTCTTTTCTTTATCCGACAAAATTGATGGCATATTTGCCTCACCCTGTAAGGCATCTATACATTTTTGTTGAATCAAGATAGCTTCCATCTTTATCCTCCACAACTCAAAGTCATTGTTTTCCAAGAATTTTTCGATGTCATATTTGGTACTCATGGTGCAAGAATTGAATATTCCTCCCATCCCCACAGACAGTGCCACTTATTGGTGTTTAAACAAGAATTGGGATGAAAAACAATAGCAACTAAACTAAACAATTTCAGCCAACCAGGAATCAACATAGAACAAATCTAACAATGTGCAATTCAAAATCCTAAAAGCAATTAACCAATAAAGAGAGAAGGAGAGGAAAATAACACACATAAATTGTTGACGCAGTTCGGTCTCAAGAATGACCTACATTTGTGGGAGAGAGCAACCCTCCATATCCACTATCTTCAATGAGTTCTTTACAAAAGATTACAAAGCCCTTTACAATCTCATCCAATTGTTCAAGACGAACAATCTCAAGATCTCTTACAATAAATCTCTCTCACTCAATGAATAACCCCCAAGATTTACAATAGAAGACGAAGAAGAAGAAGAAGAAGAAGAAGAAGAAGAAGAAGAAGAAGAAGAAGAAGAAGAAGAAGAAGAAGAAGAAGAAGAAGAAGAAGAAGAAGAAGAAGAAGAAGAAGAAGAAGAAGAAGAAGAAGAAGAACCCTCTTCTATTAAACCCTAAGTCCCCAAGATGTTTGAAGGTGTTTCCCAAATTCCCAAATCGCTCAAATCACGTTTCTGCACTTATGTTTTGCGATTCTGTAGAAAAATGCTTATATACTCACAAATCTGTAGACTATGAATCGATTCACACCTGACTGTGAATCGATTCATCCACTTAAAAAATAGTGAATTGATTCCAGCTTTAGCTCCCAGTGAGGCACTTCAATTCAAAGACTTGTGAATCGATTCACCAATGCCTAACTTCGATTCACAGAGAGATTTCCAAAGCACCTGACACCCAAAACATTCATGAACCGATTCCCACTGCCTATGAATCGATTCACCTTATGAGAAAACACTCTTATGCATTCCAATGCTTCCCAAAATAGATTTTAAGGCATTCCCCACATGTTATCTATTATGCGCATTGCTTCATTTATTTCCTATGCTGTTAATGCTATTCTAGTATATGATTTCTAACCCCTTTGTTGTGGCTGTTCATACACCATTGTGTATGTCTAGATGATGAGCTTACAGGTACCAATGATGTCAAGACTGCGGAGTGATTGCTTACACGGAGTCACTAGTTAGATTAGGACTTCCGTTCAGTGTTGGTTGAGTTTATTAGACCAGTTGTTGATTACCAATATAATTACTTAGGGGTCAACTCTGAGATACTTGTGACACTGGGATATTTGATTTATTTAGACTTTGATTGTAATTGTTTCTAACTATGTTTTCTTTCCACATGATATTGTATGAGTGTGACCACTCTATCCTTTTGTTTGAAATATTTATATTTAGTCTTAATTTTTTATTCATGTCAATTCCACAGAATTTCTATTTAATATCAACATGTGCAGTACATGGTGTCACAAAAGGGATCCTGAAGACTTCGATGAAGTAGTTGTTAGGTTCGTGTTAGCTGGTTGCCGACATAAAACTGTTGACCGAATGGTGTTGACCGACGAGACTTTGTTTGTTGTTATGCTATTTGATTGATTGTTGACACAACATGTTATATTTTCCTTATGCATATTTCTTTTCATATCGAGTATGATTCTTCATCCCTTTGTGTTTGTAGCTACTTGTGCACCTCGTGTACGAGTAGATGGTGAGACTACAGGTATGATGTGAACGTGGACACTGAGGAATAGTCTACGAGATGCTTATGATGTTTATTATTCCGATGTAAAACTAAGGGTTAAGCTCTGAGACATGCGACATCAGGTTTTTGGTTTTTAGTATGACGTGATGTGAACCGCTATGTCGCTAAAAGTTTTATAAACTTAGTATTTTATTACTTCTTACATGCTCTTTATATGCATTAATTTCATACGACAGGGTAGTGGGTGTCACAGAGAAGAAGCCATAGAGGGAGACAAGAAAGAGGGGGAGGTGGCCGGTGGAGAAAAGAATGAGGGGAGAAGATAGAGAGAGAGAGAGAGAGAAAGAGACAAATGGGGGATGTCCTTTTAGTCCCTGACTTTTGCGTTAGATGAGTCTTCTGATGTGGCATCCAAGTGTACAATGATGTGGTTGCTAACTAGGTACATAACGTGTCACATCAGCGCCCTTAACTCTATTCAGTAATAGACACCGATAGAGGGACTAACTTTACAAACGTTTTGTAACTTGACGAACATATTAATTTGAAATTATGATAATGTGAGAGACTAAGTTGACACAATCTTACAATTTCAGAGATCAAAATTGGTATTTACTCATTTAATAAGGCTTAACAAATGCAAAGTTGCATACGTTAGAAAAATCGTATAAGTGATTTTATATTTTTCAATATATTAAATGCATTAATTTTTATTCTAGAAGAAATTCTTGTGTAGCTTGACAACAAAAGAAATCACTTTCTCTCTTCTATAATTTTCGAGTAAATACTCATTTTGTTCCCTGAAATTGTAAGCATGTGTGAGAGACCAAGTTGGGTATTACTTCTTATTAATTACACACTTTCTTATTTATTTTATGGTTTTGCATTCTTGTAATCTTTCTTTTCTCACAAAACTAGTGTATTAACCTGCGCAATACACATGTGAGATTTGAGGTTTATCAAGTCACGTAAAAAAAAATAAGTAGTCAAAAATATTTTCAAAAAAAAGTAGAAAAAAAGAGCATAATTGAGTTTCTAATATAATAACATATAGTCTATTAAAAAAATATAATAACAAATAATAATATGATTTTAAAGTTAATTCACAGTAGGAATTATGATAAAAATTAAATAGTCAGATTTGGGTCAGCAAACAAAATTTTATTGTTAAATATTAGATAAAATATGGAAAACATTCAAAAGAGAATGAAAAATAAAATTAGAAGCTTATGGCCAAATTTGTTTTGTTGTATTTAAATATCCTACATCAAAATTGAATAAAAAACAACAAAAATGAAAGAAAAAAGGTAGCAATTGACTATTTAAAAAGGAGAAAATACAAAAAATAATAATATTGACATAGATATTCATTTTTGTTTCATGAATATGTTAATACTTTTTTGTTGAATGAATGTGTTAGTATTTATAGATTAAGTGATATTTTTAGTATGATGTTTTTAGTTAATTTCAATTTGATTTTATTTAAATTAAAATTTGAAATTTGAATTTAAATTTATTATGAATTAAATAATTGATAGTGAATGCCAAATTAAAAGCTGACAAATTTTTTGTCAAAAAAAAGTTGACAAATTTATATGATGAAAAAATATTAAATGATAATTGATTACATTAATTCAAAATCGACAAGTCATTTAAGAGAAGATAGTTATGTTTTTGATAACATTTATTAATTAAGATTTTGTAATAATATTGATATTAAAACAATAATAATAAATAAATAAATAAATAAATAAATAAAATTAGTTTAGACGAGAAAAAAATATATGTGGTTTTAACACGTGGCATACAGGGACGGATTCAAAATCTGTCAGACGAGGGCTAAAAAAATTATAATTAATATTAAATAACAATTAAATTATAATAATTAAATACATCATACAATTACAAGAAGATATGATAATTTCAAATTTCTACTCTAATAAGAGACTTAATTATATTGTATTTATAAAATATAAAAGGATTTCTGTGAGTTCTAAGAAAGAAAATTTTATAAAGTTAGTTAAAATATACTTTTGGTAATTGCACTTTTTTTTTTTGGTAAATGGTAATTGCACTTTTGTTGTTTCTAAAAGAATAGTACTTAACCATTTACTCAAAGCATTGGAAAGTACACCATTAAAAAGTAGATACATGTAGAGTATTTATGAAGTATGAAAATTTTGTAAGAGTTTTATAAATCAACGATATTTTCTTCAAATTCAACTATCGCAAACTACCGGCCCAAAAAGTTTAAGTATAGATTTGCAAAAAGTAAGGAAAAATATAGAAACAAGTCTTATTTTTGGTTGAAAATATAGATACAGGTTGAATTTTATTGACACACAACGTACTCAAATAAAAGTTGGCATATTCAAGGCTTGGCATACATGTAAATTTGGGCTTATGTATATGTTTAGGGGAGGAAGGGGCTACAGCTCAGACTTGCCCTACTCTAGATTCGTCTCTGGTGACATAGTCATACGTAATAAAACTCTATTTTATATAATATAGTAGAAAAATAAAAAAATGAGCAATTAATAAGAAATATATAAGTATTTAATAAGGCTTAACATGTGCAAAGTTGCACGTGGTAGAAAAATTGTCACCTATGATGTTCTTATTGTGGACTATATTTTGTCATCCCAAATTTTTACTTAATTTTATCATCAAATCTCTTATTTGTCTCAACTCTCTTTCAATATAAACATCAAATAATTGAAATCATTGAAATAGTCACATCTTTTTTTTGACAGATATGGACATTTAGGCCCTGATTGGTTCACGAGAGAAATTGTGAAGAAAAAGTATGAAAAGAGAGAAAAATAAGAGAAATATGGTAGATTTGTGGTACTGATTGGAATAAGAGAAAAAGAAAAAAAAAGTGTTGATTATTTTTTAAAAGACATCAATGTCTTTGACTAAAAATTTAAATAATTTGAGATATAAGGAGAGAATAGGGGTAGAAATGGAAAAAGAAAAAAATTATAGCACTCCCCATTTTCTCCGTACCAGAGCAAAGATTGGAAAAAGTGGGTAGACCCCACGTATTTGACTCTTTCGTCGCCATTTCTTCGACAACCAATCAGTGGAAATTATCTAACTCTCGTGTTACTCTCTCGCCGATACTTCTCTCACGGCTAAATTGGTCCAACCAATCACAGGCTTACGGAGTATGCGTGAATGTTGTCGCATTTAATGTCGGATATTGTCGGTGTCACTAAAAATAACATCTCTTCTACCCATTTTTTTTTCATATAATAATATCATATACTTCCTCTATCCCCCATACATAAGACTCTTTTGTAAAAAAATTATGTCGCGTTTTATAAGACTCTTTTTCAAAATACAAGATATGTTAATTATTTTTGACAAAAATATCTCTAATTAAATAGAGAGAATTAAAAGACCAACAATTTATCTCTTAATAGTTGAAGAATAATTTTGGAAAGATAATACACATTGTTGACAAATTTAACGTAAAAACTAGTTTTTTTAATTCTTTTGCTAGATTCAAACCAAGTGACAGAAAGTTGACATGACCAAACCAACCCAACCACTCAGACTTAATTCTTGTGGTCAAAAGAGTCTTACATATATGGACATAAGTAATAGTAAATTCAAATGAAAATTCTATAAGGATCATTGAACGAACAATAAAAAATATACTACCTCCTTCCCTAAATATAAGCATCATTTGAAAAAAAATTGTCCTTTTTTATAAGCTCATTTTCAAATTACTAAGTGCATTAATTATTTTTTTACAATAATACACATAATTAATTTACATTTTTTTTAGTCAATAGTAAATGTGGTGACTATTTCTCTCTCTTAAATCAATAATTAAAGGGGTAGTTTTGGAAAAATAATACATAGTATAGATAAATTAAATGAGTTAACAAATTTTTTTAATTTGTATGATTTTGTCAAAAAGAACTTATATTTAAAGACAGAGGTGTATATGCAAAGATTTTGATATTGGATCATATTTTTTTGATATTGGATCATATTGAATGCAATATAATATACATTTGTATCATTATAAAAAAAAAATATACCACCTCTCCCTCTGTTTCTTTTTAAGTGTCAATTCTTTTGAAATTATTACCATTTGTATTTTATTCTCAAAGTCGAAGGTTATTTTAACTATTTTTTTGTCAGTTATACCTCGAACTATTTATTGTAAAAAAAGAAATAAGTGTAATGTGTAAATAAACAGTCAGGGATATCATAGAAAAAAAACAAATAATTTTATTAAAAAATATTTATTGATTTTATTGATTTGTGTAAAACAATATTAAATGACACTTAAAAAGGAACGGAGGCATTACCTCCTTCTCATCTCTTTTGATGTTTAAGGTTATTGCACATAGATTAAGGCTATGTTTGGTTCCGAGAAGAAGTTGAGAAGAGAGAAAGAGGTGAGAAAGAGTATGAGAAGAGAGAAAGAGGTGAGACATAGAGTAGATTTGAAGTATTGATTGGTTTAAGAGAAAGAGAATAGAAATAGAAGAGAGAGAAGTGTGTTTAATTTTTGAAAAGATAAAATATCCTTGTGATAAAAATTAATTTATTTTTTGTTTGAATGTAATTTCTTATCAAAATTAATATATTTTTTATTTGAATTCAATTAATTAATTTATATAATTTTATTAATTTACTTTTTTTGATTTTAACTTTTAATTTTGATTTTAATTAATCTAGTTTTTTCAACCAACATCTTATTAGATTTATTAATTCAAACTTTATGTTGCTTTGAATTTAGTTTTATGTCACTGTGTGCAAGACAACTAAAGTTGGTCCGTTCCTGTGATTTACTTTGCTGGTCATTGTGCAATTTTTTTTGTTTTACGAGATGGTACAAATTTT
This sequence comes from Calophaca sinica, assembly GCA_037113605.1. Taxonomy (NCBI): domain Eukaryota; kingdom Viridiplantae; phylum Streptophyta; class Magnoliopsida; order Fabales; family Fabaceae; genus Calophaca; species Calophaca sinica. The sequence goes on from CM073737.1 coordinate 19,230,971, forward strand.
TAATGCATTGAATTAATATCAATTAAGGGCATAAATGGAACTAAACAAGAAATTAACCATTTCTCTTCTCTTTCTTCTCTATTTTGGAGAGATTGAAAAAAGTGGTGGGTCCCACTGATTTTTTTCTCTCTCCCCTATTTATCCTCTAAACCAATCAAGAGAAATTTCTCATGTCTTTCCAACTTCTCTCTCACCCCACTCTCTCTTCTCAATTTCTCCTCAACCAATCACATCATAAGGAATTTGATGGATGTACTATTCTCTCATTCCCAATATATACTCTTTCTGATCCGAAATATAAACAAAAAAATCTCTAAAATATAAGTAAAAACTCTATGTTTTGATCCAAATGAGAGTGGTAATTATTGTTATACGACTAAAATGTCCTTATTTACATCCCTTCCGTATTGAATAACAATAATGAGTTTCCACTTGCTTGCATTCACGCATGGCTAGCATTCCACTGCTGAACACCAACCACGTGGGAGCAAGATGGAAATGTCTTGTTTTTAATGGCACAGAGTTTGAACAGATAAGATAAACAGTTGGGAGACGACAGGTCTTTGTTTTTAATGACATACCCGTAGTTATTATATTTTCATCTATTTTTGAAATACACTTAAAAATAAATTTTTAAATTGTGACAAATATATTTAGTAGTTTTAATTTTCTAAAAATACAGAAAAATTGAGAATATTCAAACATAAAAAATAATTATATTGACAACATGTAATGTTTTCGGTCAAGATTTAAAACTAAAATAATCATTTATAAACAATAAAGAGATTTACAAAATTATTACGTGCTCAAAGACAATAAAATTATACTAATATATTATGTTTTCCGGTCAGAATTTACAAAGCAAAATAATCATTTATAAATAAGTAAAAAAATTATAAAATTGATATATGCTGAAAGCCAATAAAATTACACCAATAACAATAGTGTCTCTCCGTCGGGAATCAAAAGCAAAATAATCCTTTATAAGTAATAAAGAGATTTTTAAAATTTTTATGTGCTCAAAGACGATGAAATTATACTGATAACATCCAATATGTTTCCGACGGGACTCAAACAGAAAAATAATCATTTATAAATAAAAAAATATTATAAAATTAAAATATGCTGAAAGACAATAAAATTATACCAATAATATGTAACGTTTCCCCTTCGGGACTCAAGAGCAAAATAATCATTTATAAATAATAAAGAGATTTATAAAATTATTATATACTCAAAAACAATGAAATTATACCGATAACATAAAACAAAATGATCATTTATAAATAATAAAAAAAATTATAAGATTGTTATATGCTCAAGGACAATAAAATTATACCGACATGTAATGTTTCCCCGTCGGGACTCAAAAACAAATAATTATTTATTAATAATAAAGAGATTTATAAATTTGATATGTGCTCAAAGACAACGAAATTATACCGATAACATATAATGTTATCACGTAGGAACTCAAAACTAAATTAATCAATTATAAAAAATATAAAAATATATAAAAAAAGTAAAAAAAACACAAAAAACAAAAATATTAACAAATTAATTGATAAATAAAGACATTTATAAAATTGATATGTTCTCAAAGAAAATAAAATTATTCAGATAACACCTAATATTTTTCCGTCGGGATGCAAAAGAAAAATAATCACTTTTAAATAATAAAAATATTTATAAAATTGATATGTGTTCAAATATTTCATTCCCTTGCCACCGAAGCAAGAACAAAAGAGAAAGAAAAATGAAATGGTGAGAGTCAGATGAATGGGAAAGAAAAAGTACTCTAAGCAAAACATTAGTGAATAAGAACATCTAGTGAAATGACGTTTGTAAAGCACAATATGAAATAAAGTAAGAAAAAAATGCAGAAATAGTGAAAGTAAACATATAATGTTTCCCCGTTATGACTCAAGAGTAAAACGATCTTATAAATAATAAGTAGATTTATAAAATTGCTATGAGATAAAATACAATAAAATTATACCGATCGATAATATGCAATGTTTTCCCGTTGGGACTCAAGAATAAAATATTAGTTATAAATAATAAAAACATTTACAAAATTGTTATGTACTCAAAGATAAAAAAAAATTATACCGACAATATATAATATTTTTTCCGTATTGACTCTTAAGTAATATTTAGGGTTTCCTGTAAAGAAATTATAAACATATTTAAAAAATTTGATACGTGCTTAAAGACAATTGAATAAAAATAATGAAAAAATAAAAAATAGCAAATTTAAAAGACAAAAAAATAGAAATAAAAGAAAAATATAAAAAATCCTCGTAGTGACTCAAAAGTAAAGAGAATCATTTATAAATAATAAAACATTTATAAAATTTGATGCATGCTCAAAGACGATACAATTATACCGACATGTAATGTTTTCCCGTCGATACTTAAAAATAAAGTAATCATTTATACATAATAAAGACATTTATGAAATTGATTTGTGGTCAACGACAATAAAAATATACCGACAAAATGTAATGTTTTTCCGTCGGTACACAAAAAGAAAAGTATTTATTTATACCGACGACATGTAATGTTTCTCTCGTTGAGAATTTTAAATAAAATAATAATCTATAAATATTCAATTATAAATAATAAATAATTTTATAATGATAAAATATAAAAAATTGGTCAAAAAATAAAAATAAAAATATAAAAAAGGAAAATTAATAACTAAAATGTATTAGATATAAAATAAAATAAAATAAAAAATAAATCAGAATATAAAAAATAAAAAGGCTCACTAAAAAACTAAAATAAAAAAACAATGAAATTATACCAATAATGTGTAATGTTTCTCCACTAAGACTTAAATGCAAAACAATTATTTATAAATAATAAAGACTTTTATAAAGATAAAATATAAAAAAATTAAAAAAAATTAAACAACTAAAGAAAAGAATCATTAAAAAAATGAAAAATGAAACAAAAACTTAAAATAAAAAGTAAAATAAAAAACTAAAAAAAGGTAATAATCAGAATATCAAAAAATATAATAAAAAAGTTAAAAAATAAAATATTATAAAAAATTTAAACAATAAAAAAAATAAGAAATTATACACAGATTTAATCATTTAGGGTTTCCAGTAAAGAAATTATAAAAACAACTATAAAATTTGATACTGGTTTAAATAAAATGAAATAAAAATACTAAAAAAGTTTAAAAATGAAAAATATTAAGAAAAATAGAAAAATTAAAATGTAAACAACAAAATTTTATATGGACTCAAAAAAAAATTCATTTATAAAATAGTAAAACATTTATAAAATTTAATACATGTTTAAACACCATAAAATTATACCGACAACATGTTATGTTTCTCCATTTAGACGTAAAAAAAAATTTATCATTTATATCGATAACATATAAATGTAATGTTTCCCCTGTTGAAAATTAAAAGTAAAATAATCATCTATAAATAATAAAGACATTTACAAATTTTGATATGTGATTAACGACAAAAATTATACTAACAATATGTAATATTTTCCTTTTGAGACTTAAAAACAATATAATCATTTATAAATAATAAAAAAATTAAAATCAGAATATAGAAAATTAAAATATAAATAAGGAAACTAAAAAAATGGAGGGAAGAGAGAGAGAAAGATAAAAGTTTTTGAAATTTGAGAAGAGAGAAGAGAGAGAGAAGAAATAGAGGGACGATGTGAAGTTAGATTGACTATTCTACCCTTAAAATTGATTACGTGTCAAAATTTTAATAATGAGTAGTTTAGTATTTTTGTTGGTAGTTTGTTTTTCTGTATTGATAAAAATTAAGAAAAAATATGAAAATTAAAAAGTAAACAAATTAAAAAATAAAAAAAATTAAAATCAGAATATAGAAAATTTAAATATAAATAAGGAAATTGATGAAGCTTAAATTGTAGATATTTTTAGTTAAGTTTTTGTTAATTTTATAGTTTCTTTTATTATTTTGATTTCCAATTTTATTTAGAATTAGTTTTATTTTATTTTATTTTATTTTATTTTGTTTTTATTTAAAAATAGGAATGTTAAACGTTTTGCATTTTCTAATTTCGTTTATTTTGTGTTAGTTTTATTTTGTTTTGTTTTTATTTAAAATAGAAATGTTAAGCGTTTTGCATTTTTCTTTGTTTAAGGGAGGAGTAGCTGGCAATTAAAAAGGCATGCGTTTCAGAGAAATTAAAAGGGTGTCGGTTCTTGTTAAAAGGCACAGTCAGAGGAGAATTAAAGGGGGTGAAAAAGAACAAAAAAGAAAGAAAAAGAAAAAAGATACACACGGTTCATTTGAAGGAGAACCGGGGAGTGAGAATTAGGGAAAGAGAGTAGGAGCAAGAGTCTAAGAGAAAGCTATTGCTGGGAGGCTAAAGCTCATGTCGGAGAATTATTCAACCACTCTTTTGATTGGTTTTTATTTCTTAACTATGTTTGCTTAATTTTTCTTTTGTTAGAGGTAGATGGAACCGCCTATATGATTATCCTTCTTACTGGGTTTTGATCTGAATTTTCTGGGTTATTTTAATTTAAGAGTTTGTTATCTGAATTCTTGTTTATTTACAATTTTAGATTCACAGTTGGGAAATTAGAATTTATATATTGCTGTTGAGAAAAAACGATTTATGCGCGTTACCTTAGGAATAGGAACACAATCAAATTAGCATTATTGAGTGGATGTGTTCTTAGAGCTCTTGTTAGATTATTATATATCAAGGAATTGAAATATAATTTTTAAGAGGAAGAATTATCAACCTAAGGAATTAAGGAGTAAATATCAAAACTCAACATCTAGATTTAGATGAACAATTCTTATTAAAATCTAGTGTAAGGGACCAGTAGGAAAGACAGTGAAATCGATCCTCTAACGATTTATCTTTAATTGTTTATAACCCAATTTCTATTTTCATGTTTTTATCTAAAAAAATACAAAAATATTTTTTTGCTCATTTTAGTCTTGAAAGTTATATACTAATCACTTGGATTTTCTGTTGCTCGAACGAAATTAAATTAGTAAACTAGTAGTTAACAATACAATCTTTGTGGACGATAATTTTGGTACTACAGTAACGATTTGGTATACTTGCCAAAATGCTCATCAGAAATTAAAAAAAAAATAAAAGAATTAAAAAATCAGAAATAAAAAATAATAATAATAAATGAAAATTTAAAAAAGAAGAGAGAGAGAAATGTGAATTCAAAAAGTGAAGGGAAGAGAGAGATAAAAGTTTTTGAAATTTGAGAAGAGGGAAGAGAGAGAAGAAATAGATGGAAGAGATGAAGCTAGATTAACTATTCTACCATTAAAATTGATGACGTATCAAAATTTTAATAATGAGTAGTTTAATATTTTTGTTGATAGTTTGTTTTTCTATATTGATATTGACTACTATAATAAATTATCCTTTAAGTAGTGTTGGTCAGTTATTCCGTATTCTTTCTACATTTGATCAAGTTTCCTCATTTTTAGGGATATTTTTTTGGATCGGATTGACATTATGAATTTGTGTTTTTGAGAGGACATAATGATTTTTTTTTTAGTAGGGTTGGTTAGCGAGGAGGGGAAAAATTAGAGGGGAGGGAGAAATGGAGCAGTACGGGTTCGAACCCTGCTCCCAATATTCTCACAGCTCTTACGTATGTTTTACCACCAGGTTGTGGTCTCTGGACGAAGACATAATGAATCTGATAAAACAAACATAATTAATTAAATTAGTTTAAATAATCGGTTATTTTCGAACACAAACTGAATCAATTACAGTTAGCTTATTTTTTGGATTTATAATTGTTTTTAACTCGAATCAACCCGATCACTCAATCAAAATTTGTCATTATTAACTAGATAAAATAGGTTTTTCGTCCCTAAAATATGCTAAAATTTGGTTTTTAATCCCGCTTTGAAAAGTAGAATGTTTTGGTGCCCAAGTTTCAAAATTTGTCACAAATAGTCCCTAACGTTGACTCTATTAGTTAGAGAGTCTATGTGGTAAACAAAAATTGCCATGTGAAATTCTGTTGCCACATCAGCATCTATCAACACATGCCACGTGCAAGGATTAATAGCAAACAATATTAATTTGTAGGAACTAAAAGCAAACAATATTATATTTACAAGGATTTAAAGCAAAAAATATTATATTTACAAGAGGCTAAAAGCAAAAAAAAATAAAAAAACTATAAGACAAAAGGAGAATAAAACATTGTTATCTAACTAATTGCAGCCTTTGATGTTATCTAACTAGTGACTTTGGTTTCATCTCAATTAGATCTTTCTAGCTTAAGTTATGCTTAAAATACTGAGCAAAACTCACACCATCAAAATTAAGATTCATAATCATGTTCATCATTCATTTACAAACTGTCGATGATCAAACTAGATCTTGGTGTCAACATAAAAGTTGTAGACAGTCTTCCTATCTTTCTAATGAGTTAGAAATCAATATGAATAAATTAGTACAAATCTGGATATAGCCTCTATAGTGTAGTAAGGCCATGATGGTATACGAGGGAATGAAAGATTAACACTCGAAAACTTTAAGTTATGATGGTGTAGGTCCATAAAGGTCATGTGAATGGTTGGTACAAAAGAAGGTAATTCTTAAGCTTGAAATCATTGTGGTAAAGTTCAGCCCGCCAAATACCAAGTGGACGACTAAGATGATATACGAGTGTGATTCATGGTCCTGTTTACTCGCCATTTTGCTTGTGTATGGCTATATGGCTTGGTAGATGATACTTCCTTGAGCATGGTCCAATAGTATGCTTATTCCTGTGTTATACTTGAGAAATGTCCTGTGTACACGTGATGATTGGTATAATTACATTTAGTTATTGTTGTGAATAATGCCTATGCTTCACAACCTCCTTACTTTCTTATAAATGGTATAGTTGTATTAAAAGTACATACATAATGTTGTGAACAATTGCACAACATAGAGATAAGTTATTTTTTAAAGACAAAAGACTAACTTAGCATCCTTCAGTAAGGGAAGGGTGAGGTATGAGTTATGCAAGACGGGTCACCTCTTGCGATTACAAACATCAAACCAGCCAGATAGAGACAATATACGTCTAGAAGTTCATTTTTTGACAAACCTGACGATGAAGTAGCTTCCAAACCTCTTCACTTTCTTATGAATGAATATAACTTTTACATTGTGTACCGATTCTTTATGACTACTTTGAGTGGGGACTGGGGAGGACTCGCTGAGATATCTCACCCCTTCTATTTCTTTGTTTTCCAGATAAGCAGGTTTGAGATTTGTTTAGAGATGCTACAAGGAGTTATGTTTCCTTTCTCCATATATTTGATACATCCCTTATGTAGTGAAATTTAAAAATTTTCAAGGGGAATATTAGTTGAAGCTAGTCATTATGTTTCGAAATACTTGGTATTTTGACGTTAAGTTGTAATATATACACTCCACGTGTGTGAGTGGGTCGTTGCCCTACTATACTAACTTATCTTTTGATAGCATGTAATGTAATGATCCCATGTTATAGTGCTGGGGATTTTGTTATAGTGAACTATGAGAAAATGTGTACCCATTAGTTTGTAGTGATGTGAAGTATTGTGAGAATGGATGGCAATAGAGATACAAAAAACTAATTTATCTTCCTGAAACTGGCTACACAAGGTAGTAGCCACCTGCAAGAACTCTGACATTAATTGAAGGTGGTAAACCATTATTTATGTTGAGATATAGTCGTTATATGACTGTTACAAAGTTTTAACCGACCGTTACAACTGTTGTGAAGCCTTATTCGATTGTAGTTAGTTTGTGAGTCTCGCTAGTGAGCTTTTAATCAACTGGGCCAAGTATCCGAGACACAGGTCAAGAACATATGTCATATTACTACTACATTTTTTTTTTATTCTCCTTGTGTTTTCTAGTTTTTCGCTTATAGTCTCTTGTAAATACAATATTTTTTTTAATATTATATGTTTTTAGTCCTTGTAAATATAGTATTTTTTTTGTTTTTAGTCCATGTCACGTGACATGAACCAGTAGATGCTAATATGACAAATTCCACGTGGCAAGTGCTGATATGACAACGAAATACCACATGGCAAATGTGACATAGCTTTCCATTTGCCACATAGACTCTCTAACTAAGAGAATCAACGTTAGGGACTATTTGTAAGTTGTAACACATTTTAAAATTTGGGGGATAAAAACACTCTACTTTTCAAATGGGGACCAAAACAAAATTTTAGCATATTTTGGGTGAAAAAAAAAATGTTTTACCCATTTTAAATTTATAAATTTTATATATTAGCACTTATAACTATTTTCTATTTCAACTTTTTATTCTTTATTAATCCCAAAGGATTAGCCTAGTGGAGCATGACAGGACTTGTATCCGACATGACGTGGGTTCGAATCCCCACTAATCCCCTTGGGGTGAAGTAAAAGTAATTACCTTCGTAAGTGCTTAAAGAGCCCCGAGGTCTTTCCTGCCTTGGACTAGGGCGCCATCTCCTCACCCTAAATTTTTTCAATAAAAAAAAAATTATTCTTCATTATTTTTTTTGATAAACTTTATTCTTCATTATTACATTCTTATTTAGCGCTGCAGGTATTTATAATTATGTTTAATATCTGACTTTTTTTAACAAAAGGGCTTAAAGCCCTACTATCTGACTTTGTTATCATATGTGTAATATTAAAATTATAAAAAAGCTGAACATTAATTAAAAATAATATTAACATTTTATAATTAATTTAATTATTTCTTAGAATTATAAAAGAAAAATTGTTTTTAGCTTATGATGATATAAAAATAAAAATTTTCTATAAAAAATAACTATGTGAGGAAAAAAACTTTAATATCTGTCTTTTTCATACCATATATATTTTCCAGTAGCATATCTGTATCTGATGTCAAGTCTCATATTCTACATTCCAAACAAAACATAGATTAGAAGAAATTAGATATGAACACATATAATATACAATATACCAAACATGATTAGAGATTAGAAATATATAAAGTACATGGCTATGATAATTACCTTAGGATTTCAGTCCAAGGCTAACACCAAGTATTGCAAGAGGTTTGCACAAGGATCCTAGTGGAAACACTCAGAAGAAGGAATCCACATTACTTGTCAATTTCAATGGGGATCTCAACCACACCTTTAATACCTCAATTAGGTGAAGACATATTAGATGACGAACACACAATATATATGTGTGTGTGTGTGTGTGTGTCATGCATGACAATAAACTCAAAACGAAAAATAGAGAGGGCACATTTTAAATGATTCTGAGCATAGTGATGATAGCACTCGATATCAATAATATGTCTTGACCTAATTGAAGTACTAAATGTGTGGTTGAGATCTCAATTAAAATTGAGTGTCAAGAAATAATTACTTCAAGACAAGTAATTATTTTCTTTTATTGTCCCATACAAGGATGAGGCGAGCTACACGACGGAGTTCAGAACCACCAACGACGATGCTTGGTACATGGTACACATGACTATAAAGGGATAACTGGTTCACTCAGAGGGGGATTGTGTTCTCTTCATGGTCAAGTGTACCATGTACCAAGCATTGTCATTGTAGGTTATGAACTCCGTTGTGCTTGCCTCATCCTTTTGAGGCAAGAAAAGAATATTATTTTTCTAGTCACAATACTCCTCGGCACTCAATTTCAGCTGGGATCCCAACCCGAACATTGATCAATAGCTAGATTAAGTCAAGGCAAATTATTGAAACCGAGTTCCTAAATCTCCACCGATATGCTTGAATCATGACCTTTGATGAACTAATTTTTCACATCAAGTCTTTCATATGTTGAAGCACATATTAGATGAGGAAGATGCGGCTCATTGATGACCAACGGCCATTGACGAGTTTTATTTTATTCCTTCACTTCTTGCATGGCCTCATTTCTGTCATGTTCAAACAACTACCCTGTCAAGTAACTCGTCTCATCTTGACAATTACTCTATCGTGTAACTCTCAATCTTTACCTCTTTTATCTAAAGCACATAAATAGTTCTTTAAACAAGCAGAATTAATCTCAAAGCATTAAATAGTTCCTTTGAATAAAAGAGTAAATAAAAAACTAAATAGTAATTCTATGAATAAACCATAATAAGTAGAATTAATTTAAAGTAGAATCAACCTAAATAGTTCTTTGAATAAAGCAGTGAATAAAAGCTTAAAAATAATAAAAAACTAAGACAGAACATACCCCTTCTTGATATATCAACAATCTTTATCTCACACATATTAGCACCTTAAACTCGCAAATTACTGCTCCTACAACAATGGGTACAAAAAATGGGGTGGCTTCAGACTTCATGAGGAAAAGGTAGATCAAACAAAGGACGGCAAAAAACTATTATCAGTGTGTTCTTTTAACAATTAATTAAAGGAAAGAACTTAAAGAAAACATGTGATAGGAAAAACTCACACTGTGGCAGTGTCTGCCTTGGATGCATGATGACTGTTGGAGCTTCCCTTCGGTGGAAAAGGACGATGAGGGTCCAAAATGCCTCTAATCGGTTATGTTTCACGGTGGTAGATGCTATAGGGTGGAAAAGGACGACGAGTTTGTTATCACAGAAAGTTGTTCTCGTAAGTGTTTAGGGTTTGTGATCGAATTACAGAGAAGTGAGACTTTCTCTCGTGGAGTTGTTCTCTCGTAAGCGTTTAGGCTTTGTGATCGATGAGATCGGAGTACCAAGGAATGATACTTTCTCTCATGTTTTATATTATGTTTTAGGATTCAGATAACACTGTCTATAACAAACGTTATTTGATAAGACACTGAGACATTCATATAGCATTTCCCCAAACAAACATTCACGAAAATATACCTTCAGATAACGCTTTCTCACACAAATATTATCTGAATGTTATATGAGTTCTCTGTGTTTTTCACATGACGTTTCTGTCTTGGAACGTCGTTAAAATGTCGTTATCTGATTAAGTTTTTTGTGTTGGAGAATCAAACGAGATACTCTAAGTATTATCCTTGATTTTATTCTCCCAAATTTTATCCTATTTTAACAGATTTGATTTTATTTTAATTTTGTCATTTATTAATATCTTCTATTAGTCATTGGTTTTAGGGAGAACACTTATTGTATTTTTCCTATATGAGCAGTCATAATTTGCAGAATAATACAAGCAAGTATTCTCCCTTTACTTTTCTACATTTGGCATATTGATTTGTGGTGATAAACCAAAACAAGTTGTTCAATGATTCATTTGAATATGCATGAACCTCTTCTAAAAGGTGTTTTTGTATATAGTTGGTCATATGTGGAAAATAAAGTTCTAATACTTCAAATCAGTTTGTCAAGCATTTCTTTGATTATAAATCTGGTTGCATCTAACCTAAGTTAGTAGTATGAGTTAAATAATATTTGCTCTACTAAAAATAAAACAACACATAAAGTTCCGCTTGTTAAATAAAAAATTAAATCTTGTAAAAAAAATAAAAAAGTATTAATACAAAAAATTCAATCTTGTAAAAAATTAAATAATTAATTTTAAAAATATATATAGTGGTACCGAGGGCTTATCTCATGGTAATTATTGTCGAGATGTGTTCGTTCGTAACTAACCGAGGGCTTAAGCTTGTCGATAATTATTGAGGACTGTCGTTTATCAGTCGGTAATTATCGATGAGTTTTTGTAGAAGTTGTTGATAAACATTTTTGATGCCCTCCTTTTCGACGAATTCTTGGTTGTTGGAAATACGTCCAAAAAATGAGATTACCAACACTTTTTTGCGTTACTGACAAGTTTTACCCTTGATAATGCCATAATTTCGTGTTGTTAATTAGCTAGCTTGTTAATGAAACTAGACAGGGTTCCACATGTGGTCTGGAAAGTAGCTAGACTACCTTAAGTGGCACGTGTGGACCAAAATCAAAAGGAAAAAAGGGTTCGAATTGTAATTTCACCAGCATTAGTGCATTCCATTAAAAGTTTGCGAACAAACATCTGTTGTCCCACAAAATGATGTCTCTTTCTATCCCACCAATCAAAGATTGAAGATATATATATGTGTTAATAAATTATAATTTTATTTTATTATGTGACAAATTGTCATTGATAGGAGACAGAGAATGTGACAGGAAAATATGAGATTTTTATCCAAATTTTGCTAACTAAATGTGTGACCACTAAAAGAAGACCAAAAAAAAAAACGGCTGCTTTAATTAATATCAACAACTCTCTCTCTCTCTCGTTTGTCAATTGTCTCTCTCCATTGTGTGTCTATATATATATATATATCTATCTATCTACTCCAACTCAAGAACTCATGAACCTCAACAGCAAAACTAAAAGATTAATGGAAGGGTTTGAGGAAGAAATTGCAGAGCCAGTGAGTCCCTTGGGGCAATATTTGAACAGCTCTGCGCTGAGTATATATATTCTATCTGTTTTAGAATTTGAGATTCCGATCGATGACAGCCAAACTCTTTCACTGCTTCAGAATGTCTTCCTTCCCATCAACACACGTTTCTCCTCCATCATGGTAATTAATCATGTTAATTAATTAATTGACTTCACTGATGCATATGTTCACTATTTATCATACCCTCTCTCAATTGGTTTACTTTAGTTTTATTTTTTAAACACTTTATTTTTAATTTACTTTTTACTATCAAATGTATAAGCCATTGACCATCCACATTGCAGATCTCCATAATTTTACATTTTACCTTTTCGGGTTCCTTTTTTTTTTTGTTTTTACACTTTTTTGGGGTTCTTAATTGAGTATAACATTTACACATTATTTATTTTTACATTTCACAATTTAAGCATTACATTTCTCCATCCTAGCACTTCAAAAAAATTTATTAGATGATGGCCCCACAATTACTTACATTTTATCACTCACAATTTTTTTAATTTAAAAAGTTACAGAATGACCCAAAGAAACAAAATACGCACCGGTTCTTGTACATGATCTGGGTGCTTAACAAAATATATGTGCAATGAGGTTCTTGCTAAGACACACTACTTACAAGCAAGATCTCCTTTAAGCAGCACAGACGTGAATGCTAAAAATACTGTCATTCCATATAATTTTTATTTGAAACCTTTTGAATATTATTATTAAAAAAAGTTAAGTGTGGTATAAATTTTAAGATTTTAATAGACGAACAATTCTTTACAAAATATCAACTACACTTTTTTGTTTATGATTACTCTACAGTTATATAAAGGAAGGTTTTTCGAATATATATATATATATATATATATATATATATATATATATATATATATTGAGAAAAATAATATCTTATAAGTTAAATAAAAAAAATTCAATAAAAGAGTGGTTGTCCCTATATTATACTTCTAATTTTATGAATAATAAATGCATGTCTATTGAACTTACGTATATAAAATGTGAATTATCTTATAATTTTGTCAAAAGAGTTCTTTTTTAAGGTCAGATGTTTGTTATTAGAGTGCGTCATGTTAATAGTTAGGATTTAAACCCTAAATCTCCTTCTCTAATAGGTGTTTTTGCACAACCACCTGAGCTACCTTTGGGGGAAAAATAAAAACGGCCATGCACGGACTATATCAACGGGGTTTACATATATACGTACATACATAACATACTAAGTGAGAGAATTAACCACTTAATTAGTTTTGTGAGAATGAAATGATTAAATATTAGCCATTTGAACTAATCATGAATAGTTAAACCATAATGTTATGTCCATTATGTATTTTTAGACATGTGATTATTCAATAACTTTCAAATCTTGACGATCCATATATGATAATATAGTCAAAATTTACTTCTGTTACTCTCGTATATCAATTAAAGCTTTTTCACTACACACACATAGTGGCTCCTAAAAAAGGAACAAAAATAGAACTAATTTTGGAGTACTTATAATTGAATAGATTATGGACCAAAATGGGGAGAACAAATGGAAGAAAGTTGAAGTTAAGCTAGAGGAACATATCCATGTTCCAGTGTTTCCCACAAGCAAGTCAAAACTCTATGATGAATGTCTTGATGAGTATATGTCCAAAATAGCAACAGAACATTTACCACAACATAGACCACTTTGGGAAATTCACATTATTAAATACCCAACAAGTAATGCAGTTGGTACCTTGGTATTCAAACTTCACCATGCACTTGGTGATGGTTACTCTCTCATGGGTACTCTTCTTTCATGTTTGCAAAGAAATGACAACCCATCTCTTCCCTTCACATTCCCATCAAGCCGAAGACCAAGTAAATTTCCCTCCATTTTCTCCTCAGCGTTCAACACTATATTAGATTTTGGATGGAGTACATTAAAAAGTAGCTTGATTGAAGATGATGTATCACCAATAAGGTCTCGTGCGGATGACATCAAGCTTCGGCATATTACCATCTCAAGTCTCTCCTTTTCTCTTGATCACATCAAAGAAGTCAAATCTAAACTTCAAGTGGTACGTGAAATCTTTGAAATCATTAATACTCATTTCATTTTGTACAAATGATTTTGATTTGTGATCGTACTAGTTGCATTAATTATTTTTTTTATAAGAATATCCTTAATTATTTTATATTATTTTTTGTGGTCAATTATAAATAAAGTGACTATTTCTCTCTCTTAAGTAAATAATTAAAGGGTAGTTTTAGAAAAATAGTACACATTATAAACAAATTAAATGAGTTATCTAATTTTCTTAATTTGTGTGTTTTGCTAAAAAAAAAAACTTATATTTAGGGACGGAGAGAGTAATATTAAATTTTTGGCTTAAATAACTTTTTAAGCCTTGTATTAATATACACTCATTTTTGTTTTAGTTCCTAAAAAAATTTGTCTGTTTGATTATAATACATATTATTTTACACATGTTGAATTAGCTCTTTTAATATGTAAATTATATTGATTTTAGTCCCTAAATTATGACGACGGTTTTATTTTACAGAGACTAATTCAACATGAACCTAATATTACAGAGGTTAATCTGAATCATAAAGACCAAAAGCAAAAATTTCTATTTTTAAGGAACTAAAATCAACAAAATATTTTTGCAGGGATTATAAGCTAAAATGTGTATATTGTAGGGACTAAAGGGTTATTTAAGCATAAAATTTTAAATGTCTATTTTTTTTTTGTTTTTGATAAGCAAATGTCTATGTTATTATATCCTGACCAATGATATAAATCACAATCACAGTAACGGCCGCGGTCACGACATGATCTGTGATAATGCGGATAATTACTATAAAATTATCAAATGTGACTAATGCAGTCTCAATAGCGGTCGAAGCGATATCAAAAACTGTGATATTGCAGCCTAGACCGCGATCGTAGACCTTTTTTTAAAACCTTGATTGTGATTACAATTATGGTGGTTTCAGTATCTGTATGTAATTTTCTATAATATCAAAGGTAGTGATATATAATTTCAATTGTTTTTGTCACCAAATTAATTACAGAGTATAAATGACGTGATTGCTGGCTTAATTTTCTTTGGAATTCGGCTATATATGCAAGAAATTAATGGAGCATCAAGCAAATCTCAGTCCACAGCATTGGTGTTGCTGAATACCAGAAGCATTGGAGGTTATAAATCCGTTAAGGAGATGGTTGACAAGACCAATAACAATAGTGGTGCTTGGGGAAATCAATTCGCATTTTTGCATGTACCAATTCCAGAGCTAAGTGATTCCAAATTTGAAAACCCACTTGAGTTTATACGGAAAGCCCATAAAGAGATCAACAGGATGAAAAATTCTCTGGCCACACCTCTTACTGGCATGCTTTTAAATGTGGTGAACAAACTGAGAGGCCCCGAGGTGGGTAGAAAGTACATCTAATCATATTTCAGTCATTAAATATTGATCTATATTTAGTTCTTATTTTGAAATGATATCGATTTGTTTTTTTTCTTTATAAAACACTTTTAAAACTTTTTTTTGACGAAAATTTATTTTTTAAAATTTATTGGAACACAAATTTTATTTTAACGATAAAAATAACATTTATTTGTATTTTAACAATATATATATATATATATATATAGAGAGAGAGAGAGAGAGAGAGAGAGAGACGTTATCATTGGATTTATGTGTAATTTTTTTTTTTTTACTGATGATGCATATAAATTAAATTCATTGTTAATATACGTTTTATTTCAAATACTTGTGTTTTTTTGGTTACTTTGGTTTTTTTACTAGAAATTTGGTTACTTTGTTTAAAGTCAACAAAATGTAAAGGAAACACACAAGTATGTATAAATAAATAGATATAATGGTAGGGATGAACTAGAATTAAAAAAGGGTTTTTCTAACGTTTACAACTTTGTACATAATAAGAATTAATCATTAAGTGCTTAATTTTTTCCTGGCTTAAATATATTTTTGATCACTGTAATTATAGGGACTTTTGTTTTTCGTCCCTGTGAATTATTTTTTTTTGTTTTTCGTCCCTACAATATAAGAGTTTTTGATTTTGATCCTTGTTGTTTTGTTTTGGTCTTCGTAATATTTTTTCATGTTTAGTTTTAGTCCCTGAAATTAGAGACCAATGTGATTTTAATCCCTGAAATATGGATAATATAAGGACTAATTCCAAAAACAAAAAGCAAAAATAAAATTTTGTACGGACAAAAAACAAAGTTAAGAAAATTGCAGAGATGAAAAACAAAAAATATTTTTGTAGGGACAAAAAAAAACCCTCTATATTTGTAGAGACGAAAATCGTATTTAAACCTTTTTTCCTTGTTAATTATTTACTTTCATTTTTATTCTATATAGATTCACATTTATGTAATTTTTCCCACCTATAAAATAGAAAACTAGATAATTAATAAGAAAAAAATGAGTAATTAATGATTCTTATCGTGTGTAAAGTTGGACAAACCTATTAAAAAACCTGATCAATTTTTCATTTAGTTTACTTCAAAACATGTGTAGATAATTGACTTTCCATTACAAATTACTTGCATTTAAATCTTTATCTTAATTCATGGGGTTTCAGGCTTCGGCTAGATATGTATATAACACTTTGAGAAATTCAAGCGTAACACTCACGAACATCATTGGGCCAGCGGAACAAATGGCTTTGGCTAATCATCCAGTTAAAGGTTTTTACTTTATGGTCGCAGGTTCACCAGAGGTATGTTATTTGGTGATGGCTAGGATGGGGACGCAAATCATGCGATTCATGATGGATTATTAAGTTTTGACTATTGGATTCATTTTCTCACATCTCTCCTATCTATAAATGAATCCCCTTGTTAGAACTTAATAATTAATCATGGATCACATGTTTTACTTCTCCACGTTAGTCATCACCCTATCTTTTTGGCCATGTTGAAAAGATATGTGCATGATCTATTCGATAGAGTAAAGACTATATACACTACTTTAAACATGCTTGATTTATTTTTACTAACGGGTGTCCTAAGGGTATTGGTTAAACAATCTATAAAAGGAAAGTTTGTCTTGAAAATTCAAATTAAACACTTTTCGATATAATAAATACACAAATTTTCCATACAAACTTACCTTTTTTGATTCCTTAACTAATGTCCTAAGAGCACTTGTTAGCATTTTCCTATTAAAAAAGGTGTGAAGAATTAATGTTACTAATAAAAACATTTAATCCAATCCTCCTTTAATTGTGGGTGCCCTGCCACTTCCCATTCCTCCTAAACTCCTTCATTGTTTTTTGGAAATGAAATTCCTACATTCACGAGTTCCAACAAACACACATTTCGATTGTTGAGTGAATATTGAATGACTAAATATTGAATGACTCTTATTCTGAATTATTTTCTCCCCACATAGCCCCTATAACTATTTCAATCAGTGTTTTTAAACTCGGATCGGTGACCAACTTGGCGAGGGTATTGAGTCACTGATCAGATCGGTGAGTCAGTAGTTGAATCGCATGATCTGGTATAATGAATAAATACGTAAATAACCATACCTATACATATACAATGACGTGTGTAGTGGTAATTCTTCCTTGTCTAGACACATTAATCATGTGTTCAAACTCATATGCTTTAGTCGTCTTAACATTTACCATGAAAAAGAAGCAAATTTCATGAGTTAGGCCAAAAAAACTGCTCACGAAATCGTACTGGGACACCGGTTCACTCGAAAAATCGACCACTTCTTACCGGTTTGCACCAATTCCCATCGGTTCAAATGTACAACCGATCGAATAAGCAACTCGAGCCAGTCATGCCTCTTGTTCCTGATCTGAGCCAATTTTTAACACTATGATCTCTTTCCAACTAGTCACCCTCCTCCTACTATTATAAGTAGTGATAGATACTACAACATGTAAAACATGTAGTATAGCAATACACTTAGTTCATTTAATGCAAAAAACCATGAAAACATAATACAAATGGTAGAAAAGGTGTGTGTGTGTATATATATATATATATATTGGAGGGATCAAGTTATTCAAGGAGTAACTCTTGTCTGAGTTACTCCGATTAATATCTCTCTATAGATATCAAATTTCAGTAATCGAACATGATATGACTCTCTTTTTAAAACTAAATGGAAGAAGAAGAAAATAAATAGTTATAGAAGAAACATTGAAGAGCTCAATGAATTGACAAATATACACATAAACACAAACATGTGACATCCAGAGTTACGAATGCCACATTTCTTTCTCTTTTCCTAAAAAATGGCATAACACCATGTTGTGGAGCTCCCACCTGTTAGAATTTAAGTGTGAGTAGTTAGTCCTACATTGGCTAAGATTGAGCTAAGTGAATGATACATAAGAGATGTGACTTATATACCCAATCCCTTAAGCTTTTGAGTGGAGATGTGGTGTTTTGGAGGGAGATTGATAGAATTTAAGTGTGAGTGGTTAGTCCCACATTGGCTAGAATTGGGCTAAGTGAATGATACATAAGAGAGGTAACTCATATATCCAATACCTTAAGGTTTTGAGTGAAGATATGGTGTCTGAGTCTCTTAGTGGTCATGGTCCTTAGCCCGTTGTTGCTCTCAGGTACTCCCCGTAGAGCCGGCAAAATATAGGCTTGGGCATTAAATTGTGAGCCCGAATTTCAACCAGGCCTTTTTGGCCCAACCCGATAAAACCCGAATCTATACCGGACTAGCCCGGTCGGGCTTCGGGCAGCCCGCCAGCCCGCATATATGTTATTAGAAATTAAAAACACGCACGCTTAGTAGTTACTGGTTAGTGGTTCCTACCCAGTGCCTCCTGTGTGCGACATCTTTTTCTTTCTTATGCTAACTTTAATTTCATGATACTGTCAGCCACATTTTATGGTAACTTTAATTTCTCTAAATTTACTTTTTTACTAATGCACACATCTTTTTTTTTTATTGGAGTGAAGAAGGGTTTAACTGTAACTTGATTGCACAAATCTTCTAACCCATTAGTGCTGTTACATCCTTTATTGATTCAATCCTGCTTAGGCTTTTTTCTTTTGAGTTTCTTTGAATCTGTCATGTCAATTAACAGTTGCTACAACACCAACAGTGCGTGATAGCAACTTATTCTAGATTTGCGTTTAATTAGTTTTAGTTTTCTTATCTTTATTTGCATTTGTGTCTGTGTCATGTTTCTCATATTTATTTAAAGTGTCAAAATGTCTAGTAATTCTTTCGTTCATTTTTTATACATGTTCGAATACATCACAAAGAATATAGGCAATTGGATGAACATGTAGATATAAGAAAATGACAGTAACAGCTTTAACAGTAGACAATTATTTTTTTTCACAATCGAATTTAAAAAAAAAAAACATATGTCGGGCCGGCCCGAATAAGCCCGCAGCCCGCATAGGGCCGTGCTTAGGCACCCTTTTTGGAGCCCAAATTAATCCAGGCCTTTTTGGCTCTGCCCGAAAAAGCCCGTCGCCCGGTACGAGCCGGCCCGATGCGAGCCGAATAGCCCATTTTGCCACCTATAGCTCCTCGGACTCCCCAACACTATCATGATAAGTATCTCTTGTAACAAAAGCCATATGTCCAAATGATCATAATTAACAACCAACATTTAGAAAGTGGTCATTTGGCTCTATATTGAATTTATGAGAAGTCAGAGCCATGGATAATTGAGGGGCCAATTATAATAAAAAATAAAAAAAACCTAACCGCAACTTAAAATAACATAAAGTCCCTACTTTAATAAGAAAAATTTTATAGAAATTAAATTCTATCGTTTGTTTTTGGTATTGCAACTTTTAAGATACAATTAGGAAACTGCCTAGTAATGTTAGGTCCAACAACACACATACATGCACGACTAAAACTAGTAATTAACTTTGCCAAGATTTATATTTCACATAGTTTTGAGTCAACTATGGCTAAACACTCAAAATTTGCCTATTTAGGTAGGAAATGCAACTCTTGTATAGGTGGGTGATTAACACTTATTCTAATCCATCTAAAGAATTAATGTCCAACTAAATGCCTCTAGAACAAATATCTCCTGTCCCAAAAAATAGTCTCTCTGTCTCCCATCAATAAAAGACTGAGAATATGTATATGTGTTGATAAGTGTTAATAATTATTATTTTATTTTATTATGTGGCAAATTGTCATTGATGGAGGACAGAGAATGTGACAAGAAATTGAAACAGAAAATTTTCATCCATGTCTCTAAGCTTTTTAATCCTATAGAAATTAGCCTTGTAAAGTTAGAACCAAATGTTGACAATTATATATTACAATTGTCCTATCATGTCTTACCGGTATAAATAAAGACATCCTTCTTTGACTGACCTACACTTAGTCGGTCCTAACCTTTACAAGTGTCATGCATTGGAACCATATTTTAACTTGACTTAATATTTCCTTTCGAGAGATTTTAATTAAATTCATCTCACCATGTTTATACTATTAAACAAACATAATTTGCATGGACTATTTACACATTCCATGTAAAGGCTTGCATCTCATACAAGAAAAGTATATAGATAAATATGACATGATTATGGCTCCCTAGTGCATTGATCCCCCCAAAGACAATAAGAGAATCAAACCTAAAACCCTAGTGGGCGAATGTGCTTCTCCAAACATCTCCCACCAACAAAGTCTTGTCTACATCTCTTTGATTACATTACATATAATATAAAGAAACCTCATTTTACATAAGGGAGTAAGGTGAAAGTAGAATATACATCGAGATAAAGAGAGATGCATGACATGAAGATTGTATTCAAAATAAACCAATAAACATAAAAGACTAATGTCATCACCGCTCACTATGCATCATAAAATAGATAATAACAAACAATAATAATATATCTTTTATTATTACTTTTGTAAAAAAAAAAAAACTACGCTTCGAAATAACACCCTATGCAGACTCAAACAGTGTCTACCTTGTATTAGCCAATATTGTTAACTCTAATCTTTGTTTTCTTTTATAGATGAATTGGAGCATTCTTTATACCCTTCTTAATAAATTCATTTTGCTTACAAAAAATAGAATACAAAAATTTGTTATTTAGATTATTTGTTATTCAAAAAGATAAATAGAAACATGCAAATTCTATTATCATGATTTTGGAATAATATACTTTTTGTTTTGTTTTGGTGGAGTTGCAGAGTGTAACCATATCGATCATGAGCTACATGGGAAAGTTAAGAATTGGATTTGGATTGGAGAAAGACTTCATCGACAAGCAAAAATTTATGTCTTGTATGGAGAATTCTTTTGAGATGATAATTACAGCAGCAAGAAAGATTTCGACATGAAAGCAAAGAAAAACATATTTCTACTATATTGTGTTTTATTTTATTTTATTTCTTCAATATATGATATAATATTTATGTTATAATATTAGTTTTTCTTCATGTGAAATGTTATTCTACTAATAAAAAAGGAGACTATTGCTAGAAATAATAAGAAGGAAATGTTGAATATTAGTAGAAACAAAAAAGAAGAAGGGTGATGTGCCGTGGCAAAAGTCACTGCCCTGAAAGCAAATTCCGGTGGACTTCCGGTGCAACCCAATATCCGATTTGCTCCCCCAAGGTTCACACAGTAGTGTCTGAACTCATGCACTCGAGGCCAAAAACACGATGGAGCCTCATAAACAATGCCCAGAATATAACACAATAACCGGAAGAAGGAGAGAGCTTTTCCAATCACAAAAACTCATATTTGTAATTTTCTATATGTTGTCCGTTGGCTTGTGTTTTACCTTTTATACAAATACAAATGTGAGATCAATTTTTAATAAAATCAACTGTAGCCACCAACAATTATTAACAATTAAATATTTTGTTGTGAATAACTCACCAAGACTGCGATTAAGAATCTGAAATTAACAATTACACAGAAACCAGTAACCTGTTCTAAAGCTAAATCAATGAAACAGTAAATGAAAGATTAAGATATAAGGAAGAGATAACATCAAGATTGTTTACGCTGTTCAGAGCATGAAACTCCTACATCTGCAGGTCTGGATCCGACTTGAAAGATTCCACTATGAAAGAAAGAGTACACAATGATAGTTCTACAAGAACTTGCTCACTTGATCTACAAGCTCACCCGAGAACCCCTTCACAATGTGTTTCACTCAATCTTCTCTCAATACTCTCAAGAATACTCTAACTCAGAATAGATGATCAGTTTACAGTGTGTTATAAGAATGAATAATCGTGATCACTCATGCAACAATGCAATTATATATAAGCTCACTCACACACCCCAAAACTAACTAACTAACTGAGAAGAAGTAGTTACAATAGCATAACAGAAACTGCCCGAGTTGCAGTATCACAAATAGCACTAAGCCCATGGGCCAAAGCGATTGGGCCTGCCAATGAGAGTAAGTCCAGACTCGAGGTACCACAAACAACAAATCTCCACCTTGGTACTTTGAGTCTCAATCCGTGAAATCTTCTTCAGTACAGATCCAAGACCAGGATCAACATCAATCACCTTTGATCCTTAGCAAATCCAACCAATGCCTGAATTTGCTAACTGGGACAGCTTTGGTAATCATTTCAGCTGGATTATCACTTGTGTGGACCTTGGCTACTTGAATTTCACCCTTTTCCACTATGTCCCTAATGAAATGAAACCTTACATATATATGCTTGGTTCTTTCATGGTACATTTGATTCTTACACAAGTGAATAGCACTCTGGCTATCACAATGAATACAAACTGAGCCTTGGTTTATCCCTAGTTCTATGACAAGCCCTTGAACCCAAATCCCTTCTTTTGCAGCTTCAGTAAGTACCACATATTCGTCCTTAGTAGTTGAAAGAGCCACAATATGTTGTAGATTTGCCTTCCAGCTGATTACATTGCCAAACAAAGTGAAAACATAACCTGTTAAGGACCTCCTTTTGTCCAAATCACTAGCATAATCTGAATCAACAAAACCCTGCACATGTTGAGTAGATTCTGTGTCTTCACTGTAAACCAGCCCTATGCTTGTAGTTCCCTTCAAGTACCTCAATACACATTTCACAGCCTGCCAATGTTCCCTTCCCGGATTGCCCATGAATCTGCTAGTAACACTTATAACATGTGCTATATCAGGCCTACAACATACCATAGCATACATAATGCTACCAATAGCATTTGCATAAGGAATTCCTTGCATAAATTCCTTGTCCTCTTGACTGATAGGTGACTGAGAAGTAGACAGCTTGAAATGAGGTGCTAGGGGTAAGCTTGTTGGTTAGCATCACTCATCTTGAACCTTGCCACAACCTTGTTCAAATAACCTTCCTGAGAAATGATTAGTTTCCTTCTATCTCTGTACCTCTTGATTTCCATTCCCAATATCTTTCTTGCTGCCCCCAAGTCTTTCATATTGAATTCTTCCTTCAACTACCTTTTGAGAAGATCAATCTGTTTCATATCTTTGCAAGCTAGGAGCATGTCATCAACATATAACAAGAGACAGATATATGTTTTATTTGGCAATTGTTTGAAGTAAATGCAACAATCAAAATTACTTCTAACATACTGATTTTTCAACATGAAAGAATCAAACCTCAAGTACCATTGCCTAGGAGATTGCTTGAGCCCATATAAGGATTTTCTCAGGTGACACACCCAATCTTCCTTTCCTAGAAGGCTGTTTTCACATCCATTTGCTCCAATTCCATGTCATATTGGACCACCATGGAGAGGATTATTCTAATAGAGGAATGTTTGACCACAGGTGAGAAGATTTCACCATAATCTATTCCTTCTTTTTATGTATAACCCTTGGCAACTAGTCTTGCCTTGAACCTTGGAGGTTCAACACCTTGAATTCCTTCCTTCCTTTTGAAAATCCACTTGCTCCCCACTATCTTGGCTCCTTTTGGTCTAGGAATCAGCTCCCATGTTTTGTTTTTATCCAGAGAATTCAACTCTTCAATCAAGGCCAGCATCCAACTCTAACTTTCCTTGCAACTGATAGCTTCCTTGAAGTTCTTAAGTTCATCACCACTGACTTCTTTTGCAGCACATAGAGCATAGCTTATCATATCTGCATATCCATATCTCTGAGGTGCTCTATTGTCTATCCTGTCCCTGTTCCTTGCCAGCATGTACTCAGTTAGATCTTCTGTAGTTTTTGTTTCTTCTACAGTTTCTGTTTGTTCTGATTGATTCCCTTCTGTATCAGTTTCCTTTTTGCTATTAGGCTCCACCTCAAGCTCAAAAATCTCTAGATCCTGCTGATCTATGGACTGATCCTGAGTGCTTCTAACTGACCTGTATATCTCATTCTCATGGAACTTGATATCTCTACTGACAATGCATTTCTTTTCTTCATGACACCACACTTTAAAACCTTTTACCCCAGCTGGATAACCCACAAAGTAGCCCTTTTTAGCTCTTGGCACAAGCTTTCCTTCATTGACATGAAAATATGCTGCACATCCAAACACTCTTAAGTGATTGTAGCTAGGAATCTTCCCCGTCCAAACCTCTTGAGGAGTTTTCAATTTTATTGCAGTTGAAGGACTAAGATTTATCAAATAACAAGCTGTAGAAACATCTTCTCCCCAAAATTTAACAGGCATACCAGAATTAGACAATAAGCATCTCATTCTTTCAAGAATAGTCATATTCATTCTCTCAGCAAGGCCATTCAGTTGGGGTGTGTGTCTTACTGTTTTATGCCTAGTGATTCCATGCTCTTTACAAAAATTTGTAAACATGTCACTAAAATATTCTAAGCCATTATCAGTTCTCAAGTGTTTAACTTTCCTATTATTCTTGTTTTCAACCAGCTTTCCAATCCTTAAAGGTTTTGAAAGCTTCATCTTTACTCTTTAAAAGATAAATCCAAACCTTTGTATTATAGTCATCTAGGAAAGTTATAAAGTATTTGTTACCTCCATGGGTGGGAACCTTGGCTGGGCCCCACATGTCACTGTGGATGTAGTCCAATACACCCTCTGTACTGTGTTGAGCAGCTTTGAACCGAACCCTGTGCATTTTGCCAAAAATGCAATGTTCACAGAATGAAAGATCACCTATCTTCTCACTTCCAAGCACTCCAAGTTTGTCCAAGACTTGCATGCCTTTGAGGCTGACATGACCAAGTCTTTGGTGCCACAAACTTGCCTTGCTCGAGCATGAGGTAAAAATTGCAGCACTGCCAGTGATAGCAGTACCCTTAAGAATGTAAATTCCATGATCCCTATACCCTTTCATGAACAAAAGAGCACCTTTGATCATCTTTAAAATTCCCCTTTCTGCCTTGTAAGAACACCCTGACTCTTCCAACATACCCATGGAGATCAAGTTCCTTTTCAATTCAGGAACATGCCTTACACCTAAGAGAACCTTCTCTGCCCCATCATCAAACTTCAATTTGACAGATCCAATACCTACCACCTTGCAAACTGTGTTGTTTTCCATCACCACTTTCCCACCATCGATTTCTTTGTAGCCAGTGAACCATTCCTTATTTGGTGTCATGTGGAATGAACAACCAGAATCCATAACCCAGTGGTCTGAATTGACTATAGAGGCTGCCATTAGAACATCTGCATCATAGCAGCCTTCAGAAGCTATAGAAACACTTCCTGCATCATCATCATTCTTCGTGAATTTCCTCTCTGGACAGTCCTTCTTGAAGTGGCCTTCCTTCTTGCAAATAAAACACCTTTTATTGCCCTTGTCCTTGTTCTTGAATTTGTTCTTCTTTTTCTTTTTATTCTCTTTCTTCTCAAATTTCCCTTTCACAAACAAGCCTTCACCACTGTGTTCTTCTTTGATTTTTGTCCTTCTCTTTAATTCCTTTGAGATCAGAGCCGATTGGACAACTTCCAAACTCAAAGAATCTTTGTCATACACAAGAGCATCACTCAAGTTATTATATGAGCTAGGCAAAGAACTCACCAAGAGAAGTGCTTGATCTTCATCTTCAATCTTCACATCTATGTTTTCAAGATCGAGAATGATCGTATTGAAATCATCAATGTGTTCTTCTGCGGATTTCCCAGGTTGCATCTTGAAGGTGTACAGCCTTTGTTTCAAGCAGAGTCAATTTGCTAGGGATCGGATAACGAATAGCATCTCTAACTTGATCCAAATTACTGCTGCAGTAGATTCTTTGGAAACTTCCCTCAATGGCTTGTCCCCCAAACTCAGAATTATTGCACTGTGAGCTTTTTCCATGTTTTCCTTCTTCTCCTTGACTGAGAGAGTTGTAGGCATGCCTTTATCACCAGATAGAGCATCAGCTAAACCTTGTTGGACCAAGAATGCCTTTATCTTGATTCGCCATAGCCCAAAATCATTCTTGCCATTGAATTTATCCACATCAAACTTTGCTCCCGCCATGCCTCCAAGAATCCTTTGCTACTGATACCAATTGTTGTGAATAACTCGCCAAGACTGCGATTAAGAATCTGAAATTAACAATTACACAGAAACCAGTAACTTGTTCTAAAGCTAAATCAATGAAACAGTAAATGAAAGATTAATATATAAGGAAGAGATAACACCAAGATTGTTTACGCAGTTCAGTGCATGAAACTCCAACATCTGCGGGTCTGGATCCGACTTGAAAGATTCCACTATGAAAGAAAGAATACACAATGATAGTTCTACAAGAACTTGCTCACTTGATCTACAAGCTCACTCGAGAACCCCTTTACAATGTGTTTCACTCAATCTTCTCTCAATACTCTCAAGAATACTCTAACTTAGAATAGATGATCAGTTTACAGTGTGTTACAAGAATGAATAATCGTGATCACTCATACAACAATGCAAGTATATATAAGTTCACTCACACACCCCAAAACTAACTAACTAACTGAGAAGAAGTATTTACAACAGCATAACGGAAACTGCCCGAACTGCAGCATCACAAATAGCACCAAGCCCATGGGCCAAAGCGATTGGGCCTGCCAATGAGAGTAAGTCTAGACTCGAGGTACCACAAACAACATATTCAAATAAATTGCTATAAAATAATGGCTAACGTTTAACCTTTTAATTATCAGTTATAAAATAATAAAATGTCATTATAAAGAAAATTATTATAAACCTAATTAAATTAAAATAAAATGACAATTTAATTGCCATTATTTCCACAATCCCCCACTAATGGCAATTTAAGTAGAAAATAAAATTCTGGACAAGGAAAGGAGAGGAAGACAAAATTCTAGGCAAGGAAAGGTTTTTTCGTGCTTAAATGTTAATGTCCTGAGGATTGAATTAACACATAGTGAGGTGAGGTAACACCTTATGTCCAAAAAGTGAATTACTCTTGAACTTAATGGACTTAAGATGAGACCCCCACAACACGCACTTTTACCTTTGAATTTGTGATAGCTTCGCGATAAATTATTTCCACAATAATTTAGACTTTATATACCTTGGGTTGCTCATAAGTGCTCTAGAAAGATTGCCTAAGTCTTTAATAGAAGGTTGTCTATGTCTTCACACTCACGTAGGTAGATGCCTCAAGTGCGTCTCTATATCACCATCCACACATTAAGGATTATGTATCTATTAAGAGCTCATGGCTCAACCTCACATCAAGCACTACCGCACGCCATAGGGATGAAAAATGTAGTGCATAAGAGTATTCATATGGCTTCGTTTGACCACAAATCTGGTGTCCACCATACTTTCCTCCACTCAAGGCTTTAAGCTCATCCCCCTTGACATATCCAGAACAACATTTCCTGGGCAATCCTTTTGTAAAGGACATGTAAAATTTTTCTCACTTTTCACATACTCAAGTGAGATAACACAATTTTTAATTAGATGTCTCACAACATTGTGTTTTATACGTATATGGCTTCTCTTATCAGAATATATTTTATTCTTAGCCACATAATAAACTCACACTTCATAATAAAATAATAAACTCACATTTCATAATAAAAATTTCAAGTTAGTTTAGGTTACTACAAACTGACAACATTTTCAAAAAATAATCAACGATAAATTTATTCTCATTTAAATCAAATTCAATTATCATAATTGTATCCTCATGGATACTTCAATATATGCAATACCATAATTTATGGTATCTCTCAAAGTGTCACAAATATATTTTTACACTAACTCATTAAACATCTCAAATATAATAAACTCTCAATAATTTAAAAATACACAGATTGAGTAACAAGATTACTCCTATTTTTCTTTAATTAACAGTTAGAATCACAACAGATACTCAATAGTCCAATACTTAAGTGTTTAAACTTTCTAAGAAGTTTCTCAATGTTCTTGTGATATCATCAAACTATCACTCTTTCTTATGATTTAACACAAAAAATAACTTTGTTCATCCATACAATATTTCATATGTGCATTTTCATGAATCTCTAAAAAATGTCATATAACAATATGATCCAAGATTAAAATAAATTATGACATTTCATAGTAAAACTCCTCAAATTATGGTACACATTCACGCATGTCAATATAAAATCTCAAAATATAAAAATTGAATACCACAGTATAAAGGCAGCGTACAAGCCAAATGACAACAAAATCATTTGACGTAAAATTTTAACACTATCATTTTTCTCAATTTTTTTTTCTCGTTGGCACACCTTTAATTACATTAACAAAATAAATAATTGTAACAAAACTAATTGGATATAGATGGTTCACAAAAATAATAATTGAAATAAAACTTTCACCGTTAGCTCACTTCACATTTTAATTGTAATAAAATAACCATGAATTCTATTACAATAAAAACCAATCAGTTTTGTCTCTAAAAATAACACCAACGTGCATAACACATAAAACAAATTAATGTGTACATAAAGGTTAATTATTTGGTATTCAAAATAACTAATTAATTGCAAAGAGAACTTGCCATCGGTTTTTGAATCCTTTAAACATTTTAAAGATATCAGTTAAAAAATAAATTTGTATAAAACTCATGAATTAATAATAATAAATGAATTAGGTAGCCGACACTTGAATTGTCATTATATCAACATATAATCTAAGGCACTAATGTCATTAAGAAATAAGCATTTAAAGTAATAATATGTAACAGTAACATGATGCAACATTCTCTTTGCAAATAGAGTTATCGCTTTTTAGCTATATTAACACAAAAGAATCTTTATTTTTTCTTGTACAAGAAAAATAACTTTTATATTTCCTTTTTCACAGCTACCGTACATAAAGGTACAAAAGCCTTTTCACAAAATTAATTTACCAATTCTTTATTACAAGAATCAAACAGTTTGCAAAGCACTCACGATGCTTCACTTTTCATTATACCAAAACAGGAAAAATTGGTAGGCTCTCATAGTTTCTAAACTCCATTAAGGAATTATAGTCCAAGAAATTATAGTTCATGACGGTTTCAATTTTGGAACCACTATTAGCATATCGAACCTTCACAAAATTTTAAAAATTTTAACCAATACTTTATTCCCACTTTAGAATCATTACAAAAAAAAATTCCACAATTTTTTACCAATATGAAAATTTTAAATAATAGTATGCAGCCACAAACATATAGAAAAGATCACATATTTAGCTTTAAAATGCGTTTGCATAAACATCTTTGAGTTCAAGACACTTACTTGGACTCCAAGTTCATCTCTTTACCATAAATCAGACCAAGACTCATTTGAACTATCTTCCCATAGACTTGATCATTCCATTAGTGAGGGAATCAAGGAATAATTCTTTCCACATAATCCAAACTACTACGAGACAGAGAAAAATCACAAACACTTATTAACATTTCCAAGCGTACATCAAAAGAAAGAGAAAAATAAATTTGCTTTCAGATTGTTAGAAATAATAAGAAGGAAATGTTGATTATTAGTAGAAACAAAAAAGAAGAAGGATGTTGTGACGTGCCAAAAGCATTTGCCCTGAAAGCAAATTTCGGTAGACCTCCAGTGCAACCCAATATCCGGTTTGCTCCCCCAAGGTTTACACATCAGTGTCTGAACTCGTGCACTCGAGGCCAGAAACACGATGGAGCCTCACAAACAATGTCCAGAATATAACACAATAACCGAAAGAAAGAGAGAGTTTTTCCAATCACAAAAACTCATATTTGTAATTTTCTATATGTTGTCCGTTGGCTTATGTTTTACCTTTTATGCAAATACAAATGTGAGATCAATTTGTAATAAAACCAACCGTAGCCACCAACAATTATTAACAATTAAATATTCAAATAAATTGCTATAAAATAATGGCTAACGTTTAACCTTTTAATTATCAGTTATAAAATAATAAAATGTCATTATAAAGAAAATTATTATAACCTAATTAAATTAAAATAAACTGACAAATTAATTGTCATTATTTCCACAACTTTCAGGTCAAACTGTTTTCTGATCATTTAAAATATCCCATATATACCAGAATAATTTTTCAATACCTTCATTAGAATCATTAATAAGTGGGCCCCAAGGTCTTAACTAGCGTCGAACTTGCATTAAACTTTAATCATAGAAATGACCGTTGTTATGCAAAATCCCTTTTGAAACTCAAAAGAACATGATCACAGATTGGACAAATGCACAGAACCAGAAAGAAACGAGACGAGAGATTATCGAGGTTCGGAGCAATTGATCTCCTACGTCCTCACTGATCTAGCCGTTCTTATTCACCACTTTGAAAACACAGAATACAAGTATTTGCAGGGTTCACTCAATTGTTACAACACCTCACTTGCACTCATAGTTACCTCTAGATGAATCTATACAATTCAATGTACTACTACATCAGTATCAAGCTAAGACTTATATAGAAGATAGTCCCTATCACAAGTTAGTTACAAAACGGTTACAACCAGTCCTAACTAACTTAACAGAAACAGAAACTAACAACTATCGATCACAGAGCTTCTTAAATCACATTCTAACTAACTACCTGTTTGAAGATCCACTAGATAATACAAATCTCCACCTTGGGTCTTCAATACTAGGCCATAGTTAGAAGTGCTTCAGGTCTCAAGCAGAGATCTCAGTTGTCACTGGTTCCCACATTCACTAAACTTAAGCAGTGAGTAAATTTGGTGTAGGAAACCACTTTGGTTAACATGTCAGCAGGATTGTCTGCAGTTGGAACTTTCTTCACTTCTACAATGCCCTCTACAATGATGTACCGAATATAGTGCAATTTGGTGTCAATATGCTTTGTTCTCTCATGAAACATTTGGTTCTTTGAGAGACAAATAGCACTTTGACTATCACATCAAACTGTTGCAGCTGCTATCTTCCCTTCGAGTTCACTGATAAGGCCTTTGAGCCAAATGGCTTCTTTTATTGCTTCTGTTAGTGCAATATATTCAGATTCAGTAGTTGACAAGGTCACTATTGATTTTAGGCTTGCCTTCCAACTCACCACACTTCCATACAAAGTGAATAAGTACCCGGTTATGGACCTTTTCTTGTCAAGATCCCCTGCAAAATCTGCATCCACATATCCTGTTAGACAACAATTCTCTGGTTTTGGTCTGCCATAGGTAAGACCAACAGATTTTGTACCCTTTAGATATCTAAATATCCATATAATAGCAAGCCAATGATCATTTCTTGGATTTCCTATGAACCTGCTCACTATGCTGGCAGTATATGCCATATCAGTTCTTGTACAAACCATAGCATACATTAAACTTCCTGTAGCATTAGAATAAGGTATGCTACTCATGTATTTATGCGTATCAGTCTTGGGTGACTGATTCATAGACAATTTAAAGTGTCCAGCAATAGGAATTGAAACAGCTTTGGCATCTAGCATGTTAAACTTCTTGAGTATCTTATCAATGTAATTTGATTGCCTCACATGAAGCAGCCCCTGTGATTTGTCCCTGATTATTTTCATTCCATGAATTCTTCTAGCAGCCCCTAAGTCCTTCATTTCTAATTCTAAACTTAGCAATTTCTTCAAGCTGTTGATAGCATTAACGTCTGAACTTGCTATTAACATGTCATCTACATAGAGTAAGAGGTAGATGAAATTGATAGGGCTTTCTCTTTTGTAATAGACACAGATATCAAAAGAGCTTCTATTGAATCCTTTTGAAGTCACAAAAGAGTCAAATCTTTTGTACTATTGTCTAGGAGATTGCTTAAGTCCATACAAAGACTTCTTAAGCAAGCACACCTTGTGTTCCTTCCCTGTTATCACATGACCCTCTGGCTGATTCATATAGATCCTTTCTTCTAGATGACTATGCAAGAATGTTGTTTTAACATCCATTTGTTCTAGTTCCAAGTTGTTGACAGCAACTAGAGCAAGTATAATTCTAATGCTTGTATTCTTCACCACAGGAGAGAATATTTCTTTGAAATCAATTCCTTCCCTTTGTGAATACCCTTCAGCAACCAATCTAGCCTTGTATCTCCTCTTTTTCAACTCCAAGAATTTCTGATTTTCTTTTGAAAATCCACCTGCAGCTTATAATCCTTTGATCGTTAGGTTTCTCCACAAGTTCTCGAGTGGTATTCTTCATGAGTGAGTCCAATTCATCTTTCATGGCAACTTTCCAGTGCTCACTGTCTTCACCAGCAACAACATCCTTGTAACTAATTGGATCAGTCCATTGGTCACCAGTTTCCACATTTAAAGCATATGCAACTAGGTCTGCATATCCATATCTGTTAGGAACCCTTATTTCTCTCATTTCCCTATCTCTCACAAGGCAGTAAGTAGAGTCAGATTCTCCACCTTGAGCATCCTCAGTTTCAGGTTGAGTCAAGTTGTTTGTTCTTCTTGGAGTACCTTTATTAGGTGTTGGCAGCTCCATCTCAATTTGAACTCCCTGACTAGCTTTATCAGTAGTTTGTATTTAAGTTGGCCCTTTATCCTCAGTTCCAAGCATATCATCTTCTTTGAAAACAACATTGCTGTTGATAATTTCCCTTCCACCATTTGATTCAGTAATCCACACCTTGTAGCCCTTGACACCATCAGGATACCCCAAAAAAATCCCCTTCCTTGACCTCAGCTCAAGCTTCCCTTCATTCACATGAATGTATGCAGTGCACCCAAATATTCTGAGATTTTCATAATTTGGTGCTCTACCTGTCCGCAATTCTTCAGGTGTTTTGAAATTCACAGCTGCAGATGGAGATCGGTTGATTAGATAACATGTAGTGTGGACTGCCTCTCCCCAGAATCCTTTACTTAGCTTAGCATTTGACAGCATACACCTAACCCTCTCCAAAATGGTTCTATTCATTTTTTATGCTAAACCATTTTGTTGGGGGGTCAGTCTTACTGTTTTATGCCTAGCTATTCCCATATCTTTACAGAATTCAGTGAATTCACCATTGAGATATTCTAGGCCATTATCTGTTCTTAGAACTTTAATCTGCCTTCCTGTTTGATTTTCAACCAGTGACTTCCATTGCTTGAAGCATTTGAAGGCGTACTTCTTATGCTTCAACAGGTAAACCCACACCTTCCTTGACCAATCATCTATGAAGGTTATGAAGAATCTAGCTCCTCCTAGTGAAGGAACTCTAGCTGGTCCCCAAATGTCTGAGTGTACATAGTCTAATATGGCTTTTGTTGTGTGTGTGCCAATAGGGAATTTAGTCCTCTTTTGTTTACCATAGAGACAGTACTCACAAAATTCCAACTTCTCAAAGTTTCCATTACCAATTAAACCTTGTTTGTATAATTCCTCTAACCCCCTTTCACTAACATGTGCAAGCCTATAGTATAGGATTTTCCTTAGCAACAGAAATTAGACTAGCAGGGTTTATTATGGTCTTACCTTGCAACTTGTATAGGCCACTGCTTCTGACTCCCTTCAGGATCTGTGTTGAGCCTTTACTAACTTTGAGAGTTCCTCCTTCAGCCTTTATAGTGAATCCAACTTGGTCAAGCATACCAAGAGAAATTAAATTTCTCTTGAGTTCAGAGACATGCCTAATATCAGAGAAGACTTTAATCGATCCATCAACCAATTTGACCTTCATAGTTCCAATTCCAACCACCTTGCAGGCTATATTATTTCCCATTAGAACTCTTCCAACATCAGTTTTGTTGTATGAATCGAACCATTCTAGATTAGGGGTCACGTGGTAAGTACATCCAGAATCTAGAATCCATTCATCACAGCATGCTTCTTCTATTACTGATAGCACATCACTTCTTTCATAACGATCAACAACTACCGCTACATCTTTGTCTTCTTTGAACTTTCCATGGTTTTTCTTCTTTCTCTCAGGGCAATCCTTTCTGAAATGCCCTTCTTTATGACAGTGAAAGCAAGACTTCTTGGTTTTTAGGGTTTTTGATTTCTGTTTATTCTTGCTTTTACCATATTTCTTTTCAAACTTTCCTCGAGCATACAACCCTTCAGCATCAATACTATCACCTTTGATGTCAATTATCTTCTTTTTCATTTCTCTGGCATTCAGTGTTACTTTGACCTCTTCCAGAGTGAGAGCTTCTCTCCCAAACATCATTGTGTCCTCAAGATTCTCAAAAGAAGGTGGAAGTGAACATAGCAGCATTATGGCTTGATCTTCTTCATTTATCTCGACATTAATGCCTTCAAATCAAGAACAGTTTTTGTAAACAAAGAAACATGTTCTTTGATTGACATGCCTTCCTCCATCTTCATTTGATACAGTCTCTTCTTCAGATAAATTTTATTGGTTAAAGATTTGGTCATGTAAAGATTTTCAAGTTTTAACCAAATTCCAGCAGCAGTGTCTTTAGCTGCTACCTCTCTGAGGACCTCGTCGCCTAGGGAAAGAATAATGACGCTGTGAGCTTTGCTTATCATATCTTTCTTTTCTCAGATAATGTTGTCGGCATTTTCGAAATGCCCAACAACGCATCTTCTAAGCCTTGATGAACCAGCAGGGCTTTCATCTTGATTCTCCAGAGCCCAAAATCATTATCACCCGTGAACTTTTCAATATCGAATTTTGCTCCACCCATTGCTGAAGAAAGAAAACTTGAAGCTGAATATTTTCTCTGTATATTTCTGTGAGAATAATGTACATTATATAGACAAAAGACTATCATAATCAATCCCAAGAATTAGGAAAAGGATCAATTAAGAAATGAATATCTTAACAGAATAATAACAAATCTACTAGAATAATATCTCAACACTCCCCCTCAAGGTGGAGCATATACATCATATGCATCCATCTTGTCACATATGTAAGTTATCCGAGGACCTCGTAGAGACTTTGTAAAGATATTAGCAAGTTGATCCTTGGAATTTACAAAGGAGGTTTTGATGATTCCAGAGAGAATCTTCTCTCTAAGGAAATGACAGTCGACTTCTATATGATTTGTCCTCTCGTGAAAAATTGGATTGGAGGCGAGGTGCAAGGCTGACTGATTATCGCACACAAGCTCCATAGGACCAACCTCACAAAAATGTACTTCCTACAGTAAACCTTGCAACCACAAAAGCTCAGATGTGGCATGCGCCATAGCCCGATACTCGACTCTGTACTTGACCGAGCAACAACAGTCTGCTTTTTGCTTTTCCATGAAATCAGCTTTCCTCCTAAGAACACACAATAACCTGAAGTAGACCGTCTATCACTTGGATCTCCGGCCCAATCAGCATCTGAATACCCAATGACATCAGTGTGGCCTCTATCACTGAAAACGATTCCTTTTCCAGGTGATTTTTTGATGTACTTAAGAATTCGAACAACTGCATTCCAATGACTGTCACATGAAGAGTTAAGGAATTGACTGACTACACTGACTGGAAAAGATATGTCTGGTCTGGTCATGGTGAGATAATTTAACTTTCCCACTAGTCTTTGGTATCTACCTAGATCAGGATATGGCTCCCCCTGATTAGGAAGGAGCTTTATATTAGGATCTATAGGAGTGTCAACCGGTTTAGAATCTATAAGACCTGCCTCCTACAAAATATCAAGAGCATACTTCCTTTGAGAGATAACAATAGCCGACTTTGATTGAGCTACCTTAATCCCAAGAAAGTAGCCTAGAGGGCCCAAGTCCTTAGTCTGAAAATTCTGAAAAAGATGTTGTTTCAATGCCTTGATA
Organism: Calophaca sinica; assembly: GCA_037113605.1. Lineage (NCBI taxonomy): Eukaryota > Viridiplantae > Streptophyta > Magnoliopsida > Fabales > Fabaceae > Calophaca > Calophaca sinica. The sequence goes on from CM073737.1 coordinate 19,267,413, forward strand.
CCCTCATAATCATCACCTGTAATCATAATGTCATCAACATAAACCACAAGATAGATATTTTTCTTTGATGAGGAGCATCTAAGAAAAACGGAGTGATCTGACTCGCAATGAATCATCCCAAACTGTTGTAGAACTTTGCTGAATTGGCCAAACCACGCCCGAGGTGATTGTTTCAGGCCATATAAAGACTTCCGCGGTTTACATACTAGACTATGCTCCCCGTGAGCAACAAACCCAGGAGGTAGCTCCATATAAATCTCCTCCTCCAAGTCACCATGTAAGAAAGCATTCTTCATGTCCAACTGAAATAGGGGCCAACGTTTCATGGCGTCCATGGCTAAAAAGAGGCGAACCGAGGCCATCTTTGCAACTGGTGAGAAGATATCACTGTAGTCCTGACTATAGACCTGAGTATATCCTTTTGCCACCAGGCGAGCTTTCAATAGATCGACCTGTCCATCGGGACCCACCTTAACATTAAACACCCACCTGCAACCAACAACAGATTTCCCAATAGGAAGGGAAACAAGCTCCTAAGTATGGTTAGAGTCTAAAGCGGACATCTCATCAAGCATGGCCTGTCCCCACCCTGGATGGGATAGTGCTTCCGAAACTGTCTTAGGAATAGAAACAGAAGAAAGTGCAGAAACAAGAGCACAATAGGTAGGAGATAAACGATGGTATAATAGGAAATTATAAATAGGATAAGGGTTATAGGTAGAACGTGTACCTTTGCAGATAGCAATGGGCAGATCAGGAGAAGCAAGTGGAGCCGGAGCAGGGTAGGAGGCGCCTGGAGCAGGAGCTGAAGCACGTGGTCCTAATTGCCGCTCATAAACAATGCCATACCGATTCACTGGTGGAGGAGACTCGGGTGATGATGAAGGACCATCTGACACCTCTAGAGGAACAGAAGTTACAGGACTGGATTCAATAGACGCAAAATAGGGTGTAGGCAAAACCTGATCCAAGTCATCTAGAGGAACACCTGAGGAAGCAAAGTAGGGTATGTCCTCAAAGAATGTAACATCTGCAGATGTATAAAAGCAGTGTGTGAAAGGAGAGTAGCACCAGTAGCCTTTTTGGACACGAGAGTAACCAAGAAAAATACACTTGATAGCACGAGCAGACATCTTGTCACAACCTGGAGATAGATCATGAATAAAACAAGTACAACTAAAGACACAAGGGGAAACAACATATAATGGATCCATAAGATACAAGAGAGAATGAGGAACTTAGTCATTCAAAACAGACGAGGGCATCCAATTTATTAAATACCCAACAGTAAGAACAGCGTCACTCTAAAACTTTAAAGGTGCATTAGCATTTAACAAGAGAGTACGAGCTGTATCAATAATATGTCTGTGTTTTCTTTCAGCTACACCATTTTGTTGAGGTGTATGAGGACAGCTAGATTGATGTATAATGCCATTAGAGTTCGTAAAGGAATTAAAACAACCAGAAAAATATTCTTTTGCATTATCACTGCCCAGGATGTGAATTGTTTTGCCGAACTGAGTCTTAACTTCTGGACAAAAATTTTAAAAAATACCAAACAACTCAGAAGGATCTTTCATTAAAAATACGCAAATACATCTTGAGAAATCATCAATAAAAGTGACATACCAATATCCTAAGACATAAGGAATACGACTAGGACCCCAAACATCGGAGTGAACAATATCAAAAGAAGACATAACTTGTTTATTAATACGACTAGAAAAAGGACTCTAACATGCTTTCCTAACTGACAAGACTCACACTGCAAAGACTCTAACTGTGGAAGACCAGGTACCATTTTCTTCAACTCTGGTAGACTCGGATGACCCAAACGACGATGTAGAAGATCAGGAGATTCCGCAGCAGCACATATAGTGGAAGCGGCAGGCTGGAGGTAATAAAGACCATGAGATTCAGATCCGGCTCCAATCATCTGTCCCTTACTCCGGTCCTGTATGAAGAAAGAATCAGAAGTAAAGGTTATGTCACAATTCAAGGAACGAGTTAATTTGCTTATGGAAATTAAATTAAAAGGACAAGTAGGAACTAAATAGACAGAGCTCAAAGATAGTGAAGGAATGGGTGAAACTTGTCCAACACCAGTAGCCTGGACTTGAGAACCATCCGCAACAGTGATATAATGTGGAGATTTGGGCGGTGATAATTTAGAGAAAAAAGAGGAATTACCAATCAAATGATTTGAAGCACCAGATCCAAAACCCATCCAATAGGTGTAGAGTGAGAAAGACAAACCGTAAAATTACCAGTATGAGCAATAGTGGCTGAGGAGGTGGCCTGTTGAGCTGCCCTTAGCTATAAATACTCCTTATACTCACTGGCAGAAAAGGTAGTCTCAAATTCACGTTTTGACTCTGAATCTGTGGAGGATTGAGCAACATTACCAATTTTGCTCGGGAACCCATGAAGGCTAAAGCATCGATCCTGAGTGTGCCCATCTTTCTTGCAGTAAGTACAATGGAGGCTTCCTCTACCCCCTCTACCACGGCCGCGACCACGACCACATCCTCGACCCTCGCCTCCACGGTCACTATAATTAGAAATAAGAGCTGAGGACTTAGGGGCTGTCTGGACATTATTGCCTGGTAAAGAGACTTGGATGAGGCGATTAATAAGCTCTTCCACCATAGGGATGGTGGTATTTGTCAAAGCCTGATCTCGGATGAATCCATACTCCTTAGGGAGGCCGTGAAGGATAAAAACCATGAACATATTATCAAGCTTTGCCAACACCTTTGTAAGATCATCACTAACTAGCATCAATTTGAGCCCATCAATAGTGGACTGAGCTCGGGCCAAATACTCTGATAAATCTTGATCAGTCATCTGAAGGGTAGCTAAACTGCGAACAGACTCATACAGTCTTTGGACATCATTAGCATAAAGGTTTTTAGCCTTATTCCAAACATCATAACATGTCCTGTACGGACGGATGTGTGCCAACAGTGTGGGCTCAATAGAGTTCCATAACAAATATACAAGTTGATAATCAGCTTGCTCCCAATCTTCCTTCAACTTAGTATCAACCTCTGAAGCCTTCTTAGTAAGATGATCTGAAAGACATTGACTCAAAAACCACAACTCAACAGAAGAATACCAATTCAAATAGTTCTTACCATTCAATTTTTCAGTGGTGATGGTGGGCGATCCTTGAAAAGCAAACGAGATTAAGCCCTTTTTTGTAGAATCGTCCTTTGATGTCTCAACCATGATGACTCGATTAAGGAAAAATAGCAGCAACACTAAATACAGAAGCTTGGTGTGCTAAAAATAAAATCTGAAGGAACAGTGACCAAGCTGTGACTAACAGTGATCAATAATATTGCAGGAACAGTGACCAGAACCAGAAAACACCAAAAACAAGCCTCAAACATGGGACCCACAAGTTGGAAGGGGTCCCAAAAGAACCAGAAGAAGGAGGCGAGTCGGATGGCACGTGGTGCTCACGTGCTTCAAGGGCTGACGGCGCGTGGCAGTGTTTTCGGCGGTGAAACTTCAGTGGCCGACAGATCGGCGGTCGGCGAGTCTGATGGGCCGGCACGTGTCAACAGGGGCTGCGGAGGTCCGGCGGCAACAGCGGCTCCCGTGAGGAATAGAACTGACTTTGGTGTCCTTGGACACCTAGAAACCAAACTAGGTTAGCCTTGAAAGTGGCTAAACCCAAAAACAAGAGCTAGGATTTCAGACCTTGCTCTAGATACCAACTTGAAGCAGAATATTTTCTCTGTATATTTCTGTGAGAAGAATGTACATTATATAGACAAGAGACTAAGCTAATCAATCCCAAGAATTAGGGAAATGATTAATTAAGAAAGGAAATTAGGAGAGTATCCCGTAAATATAATCGGGATAATAATAAGAAATATCTTAACAGAATAATAATAAATCTACTAGAATAATATCTAAACATACCGCTCTTCTTGAACCTAGCTTATGATACCGGTTGTTATGCAAAATCCCCTTTGAAACTCAAAAGAACACGATCACAGATTGAACAAATGCGTAGAACCAGAAAGAAACGAGACGAGAGATTATCGAGGTTCGGAGCAATTGATCTCCTACGTCTTCACTGATCTAGCTGTTCTTATTTACCACTTTGAAAACACAGAATACAAGTATTTGCAGGGTTCACTCAATTATTACAACACCTTACTTGCACTCACAGTTACCTCTAGATGAATCTATACAATTCAATGTACTACTACATCAGTATCAAGCTAAGACTTATATAGAATATAGTCCCTATCACAAGTTAGTTACAAAATGGTTACAACCAATCCTAACTAACTAACTTAACAGAAACAGAAACTAATAACTATCGATCACATAGCTTCTTAAATCACATTCTAACTAACTACCTATTTGAAGATCCACTAGATACTACAACTGTAAAGGCCATTCATAATAAACATACATCATAGTACCCAGAAATGTGATACGAATTTGAAATATGAACAGCACATTTAGACAGTATGATTTCCTAATAACTTAGACAAGTAATTGGTAAAGTTAAAAATGCATTGCATTGTGAAAACAAAAGTTTAAATTAACAAACAGAAAGTAAAGTGCTTAAAAAGATAAATGGCAGAAAATTTAAAGAAAGAAGTACAAACATAAAAGGAATGGGGTTCTGGATTTGAAATGGTTTAAAAAGATTTTAAACTTAAAAAGAACTTGATTGAAAGAAAGGAACGAAAACAATTATGAGCATAAAATAACTGAAATTTAAAAGAGTGCAACAATAGTAAAGTGAAACACAAAATAACAGAGAAATAGAAGGAATGCAAAATTAAATCAAATGAACTTGAATAAACTTCATTAAATGAAAAGGAATTGTGTCGAAGGCATACTTTGATCACGTTAATCCGTCAATCTGCTTAGCCTGAGATGTCTAGGATTTTAGTGATCAAGTATCCAACCTCATTACGTTTTGAATTTCTGGTATTTATAGACAAAATCAGAATAAACTACCTATCTACATGCACGTGTACGGACATGTAGACAACAGTTACAACCTACGCCTAATTTCCAAACTCAATGGCAACATCTTCCGTCAAGTCTCACGAACTTATCTAATGGGTCGAAGCCTAATTCGACCAGCATCTTTGCTTTATTGACTTTGACGTAGTTATACTCTTGTCGAAATTTACACTACGTCTCATGATCCAACAGAATTCCACTCTTCTAGAGTAAATTCTCCATGAGCTACTCCTCTAACTTGTCAACCTTCTTGCATTTTGTCAATAATCCAAATTATAAATTTGACACCCAACACATACATTTGGTCACAGAGAAAAATAATTGTTGAAGAAAATAAGCACAAAAAATTAGGATGCTACAGTTGTCCCCCACGAGATGACGTGAGCACGATGGAGTTCAAAAACTATTATGACGATTTGTGGCATATGGTATGTGGGACCATAGAGAGAAAAAAAACAAGTGAACTTGTTATCCCTCTATAGACATGCTTAATGTGTACCAACATCGTCTTCATAGTTTTTGAACTGCATCGTGTAATTCACTGCATCCTTGTGCTGGACAAGCAATAAATGTCGATTCCTTATCTTGAAACTATTACTCTTGGCACTCAACTTCAACTGGGATCTCAATAAAGTCATGAAATACCTTGATTAGGTAAAGACGAATTATTGAAATCGAGTGTCATCGTCACTATACTTAGCACCATTGTTAATTCTGTTTATTTCGGTTGTTTAGTTGGTTAAAACATCTATTACTGTTATAGGTTGGATTGGGCTTTTCTTTACTCTTGAGATGGGCCTGGACTAGCTTGTTCTATTTTTAGGTTATTGATACCCATTCTCTGTTGTATTGCTGATCTATATATAGATCAGCTCCATTGTATCTCTTTTCTAATGAATTCATTCGATGTTATTCAGCAAATTGGTCTTGATATCCATTGTATCGCCCCAAGAACACTATAAGTACTGCTGCTGCTATCACAGCAAATCCTACTGAAAATATCAATTCTGTTCCTGAGCAATCCAAGGCATCTGTTCAACTCAGTCAAGAAGATTACCAGAATTTATTGCAGTTGCTCCATCAATCTAAACATGAGTCACCAACATCCAAGAACCGAGACAATTCGGCTGAAACAAAAGCATCTCCTAATAAGCATATGATTTCTCACATCACCAACAAATGTAAAGACAAACCCACTTCTATTCAATGGATACTAGATACTGGATCTACAATACATGCAACTCCTCATAGATTTTTATTTTCCACTTACAAATTTATTGATCCAATTCCTATTGACTTACCCAATGGAATCCATATCACTGCCACACACTGGTAATATTACTATATCTGAGAATAATACTCTGCATAATGTGATTCACATCCCTAGTTTCCAATTAAACTTGATCTCTGTACAAATTACTTAATACATCCTTACATTGTAATCTAACATTCTCCTTTCATTGTTGTTTTATTCAGGAGCTCCCTTCACGAAGAATGATTGGAGTTGCTGAAGTTTCTCATGGATTATGCATATTCCATCAATCTTTAGAGAATAATTCTGTTTCCAACTCTCTTATTGACAATTCTGTGTCTCATGTAAATTCTACTACTTCTCTTACTCATAGTAATATAGATACATGGCATTATAGGCTAGGACATGCTTCATATACTACTTTACAACATCTTTGTATTGAATTTCCCTATATCAAAATAAATAAGAATTTTGTATGTGACTCATTCATTTTGCTAAACAAACTAGATTGTCTTTCCCAACTAGTCAATCTAAATCTGATAAACCCTTTGCTTTGGTCCATATGGACATCTGGGGACCACTTAATACACCTTCATTTCAAGGATCCAAGTATTTTTTAACGATTGTTGATGATTATTCTAGACATACTTGGATTTTTTTGTTAAAATGCACAACTGAAACTAGGCCTACTATTTCTAAATTCTTTCAATATGTTTCTACTCAATTTGAGTCTAAAATCAAAATCATTAGGTCTGATAATGGCCAAGAATTTGACATGCCCCAATTCTATGATAATCATGGTATTATCCACCAAACTTCTTGTGTGGAAACCTCATAACAAAACTCAAAAGTGGAAAGAAAACATAGGCATATATTAGAGGTTACTCGTGCCATTTTAAGCCATTCTAATCTCCCTAAAACCTTTTGGAATTATGCCCTATGTCATGTTGTTTACATCATCAACCGATTACGTACCTACCCCTGTCCTTCAAAATAAATCTCCCTTTGAAATATTATACAACATTTCCCCTACTTTCCTTGACTTTAAGGTCCTTGGCTGCCTTGCCTATGCCTCTACTTTAGTCCAACATAGGACCAAACTTGACAATAGAGCACACAAATGTATTTTTCTGGGTTTTCATGCTGGTACAAAAGGATATGTCTTATTTAATTTGCATAACAGATCGGTCTTTATAAGCAGGAATGTGATTTTTTATGAAGATTTTTTCCTTACATTTCACAGCATCAATCCCTCAATTTTGAGCATCTTAATGCTGATGCTCTGCATCATAATCATGATAATGATCTTTTTCTTTTTGACACACCTGATAATCAAGATACAGATAATGCTCCTTCTTCTAAACACACTCACAATCATCAAATCCAAGACACAGTGGTTCCTCAATACTCTGAGACCGACAGTGATTCTGATTCTGATTCTAACATTCAACCTAGAAGATCCTCTAGGATAAGAAAAACACCTGGCTACTTGCTTGATTATCACTGTAACATTGCTAAGTCAGCTCCTGTTAAGGCTGACCCCAATGTTCTTTACCCTATTTCCTCTTATCTGAACTATTCTAATTTGTCTACTGCTCACAAACATTATGCTTTGACTCTTTCTACTTTGGATGAACCCAAAACTTATAAGCAAATAAAATATGATGCTTGGATCAAAGCAATGCAAAATGAAATTTCTGCCTTGAATCTGAATGATATATGGGACATTGTCCCTTTACCTAAAGATAAGAAATCCATTAGCTGTAAATGAGTTTATAAAATTAAACTCAAGTTGATGGAACTATAGAAAGATACAAAGCCAGGTTAGTGGCTCGTGGTTTTAATCAAACAGAAGGTATTTATTATTTTGACACTTTTTCTCCCGTTGCTAAAATTAATATCATTAGATTACTTTTGGCAATTGCAGCTGCCAACAACTGGCATTTAAAGCAACTTGATGTGCACAATGCTTTCCTCCATGGAGAGCTTGATGAAGAGGTATACATGGATCTACCAAAGGGCATTAACCCTACTCAACCTAATTAAGTTTGTAAGCTCAAGAAGCCCATTATGGTCTTAAGCAATCCAGTCGGTAATGGTTTGCTAAGCTTTCTTCTTTTCTCCTTTCTTTGGGTTTTACACAATCTTATTCTGATTATTCCTTATTCTTTAAACATGTTGCCAAATCTGTTACTGTTCTGTTAGTTTATGTACAAGATCTCAGTTTGGCTGGTAATGACTTAACCGAAATTGATTCTGCTAAACTTCTACTTAACAAACAGTTTAAAATTAGAGATCTAGGAAACCTGAAATATTTCCTTGGTTTAGAAATAGCTAGATCTCATGAAGGCGTTCACATTTGCCAAAGGAAATATGCCCTTGACATTCTTTTAGACACTGGTTTTTTGGCTTCCAAAGACATTAGCACACCTATGACAAAAGATACAAAGTTGCAGAAGGGAGGAGGCACCCCTCTAGATGATCCTGCTGCCTATCGAAGGTTAATAGGCAAACTTCTATATCTTACAAATACCAGACCGGATCTCACATTCTCTATGCAGTAGCTTAGCCAATTCATGAGCAATCCTACTTCATCTCATCACAATACAGCCCTCAGAGTGCTTAGATACATCAAGACTACTCCCACTCATGGTTTATTGTTCTCTTCCACATCACAGCTTCAGCTCAAGGCTTTCTCAAACTCGGACTGGGTGAGTTGTATTGACACTAAGTGCTCCACAACAGGCTACTGCATCTTTTTGGGACACTCTTTGGTTTCATCGAAATCAAAGAAGCAAACTACGGTTTCCATGTCATCTACAGAAGTGAAATATCAAGCATTAGCATCCACTGTCTGCGAAATTCAATGGCTGACCCACTTATTAACAGATTTCAAGCTCAATATTATCACTCCTGCTCTTCTTTACTGTGATAATCAATATGCCCGCTATATTGTTGCAAATCCCACATTTCACGAGCGCACGAAGCATATAGAAATCGATTGCCACATCGTTCGTGAAAAGTTGCAATCAAATCTGTTTCATCTCATGCCTATATCATCTTCTGATCAGCTGGTGGATTTATTCACCAAACCTTTAGATGCTACCCCGTTTAACATATTGTTGTCCAAGCTGAGAGTTTTAAGTATCCACTCTTCAGCTTGCAGAGGGTATTAAAGTTAAGTAGAAATTAGTTTTATTAGTTTCTCAATCTGCTATCTCAGTTGTTAATTCTGTTTATTTCTGTTGTTTAGTTGGTTAAAACAGTTATTACTGTTATAGTTGGGCTTTTCTTTATTCTTGAGATGGGTCTGTACTAGCTTGTTCTGTTTTTAGGTTTTTGATACCCATTCTCTGTTGTATTACTGATCTATATATAGATCAGCTCCATTGTATCTCTTTTCTAATGAATTCATTCGATGTTATTCAGCAAATTGGTCTTGATATCCATAGTAATTAGTTTCAACTATTATCCAACTTCTCCCTTGGGCTCAATTGGTTGACCTCTCTCATTTCAACCAACATATTGCGATACTTGGTGTTAAGTCTTGGGGTTGCTGAATCAAAAGGTACTTTATCTATTTTTGTTTTTTGTTTTTTTTTTTTTGGGGTTTCTAATTATGCATGTTATATATATTGTATATGTCTATCATCCAATCTACTTATCATTCATTTGCAAGATGTCCCATCTTCCAAACATAAATGCTATTGGAGCTTCATGAATATACAATGTTAGATATCTTATTTTGAAACATAGATTCTATGTTCAATTCTTGTGTAGGAAGAAAATTAAATTAAGAACCATGTTACCTATGTTCAATTCTTGTGGTAGGAAGATAATTAAAGAGCCAATGTTAGATATCTTCTTTGAAATCATATAGTGTATCTTTCTTCTTTGTATATATAGTGTTGAATATTTCTGTTTTAATTGACGAGTATATATATCTTCTTCTTTGAATTGAAATTCTTTGAAAATCATATAATGTAGTATCTTCTTTGAATTACAATTTTGTCTTAATGAGCATATTGTTTTGTATTATCGCTTGAATGTACTTGGATTTTGGTTTAAAACATAAGTTAGAACTTATGGCCAAGTTCTTGGGTAAAAACAGGATTGGATAGCATGTACCTAGTAATATGTAATTTAAAGGCATGAATAGTTAGTGTTTTTTGGACAATGTGTTAGGTAACTGAACACGTACAGTGCGTTATACGGGAAATGTGCATGTATTAGATAACGTATGAAAAAACCCTATGTATACTTTAAAACCGTCAATATACATAGCGCTATGTTTTGTTAAAGAAAAGTGCTATTTTTGCACACACACGTTGTTTTTGTTTGGGCCACTTGTGACTTGGATGGTTACTTTTTTTATCTTGGATCTTTTACGGGCTGTGACAACTGATGGACTCTGATACCGATTAGTATTTAGCCCATATTAAAGACACCCTCACCTGTTTCCCACACCACCCCCCAATTTCCAAAAACTCCAAAATATCCCTACTCAAAATAACAAAATTCCAATTCAGGTTTCTCACCCTCACTCAATTCCGGAAATTCAAAATTTCCAAACCAAAACCTCTGCACTCTTCTGGAAATTTTAATTCATGGTATGCAATTTTTTTTTTGTTCTGAACATGCTACCATAAATTCATAATTTACGGTATGAAAAAATGCATACCGTAAATTCATAATTTACGGTGGGAATTTATTTTAACAATTTTTTCATACCGTAAATATGAATTTACGGTATCCATCTTTGAAGATGCATACCGTAAATTTATATTTACGGTATACATCTTTGAAATTTCATACCGTAAATACAAATTTACGGTATGGAATACATACTGTAAATTTATTATTTACAGTATAAAATAAAAAATCTCATACCGTAAATTACTAATTTACCGTAAATTACTAATTTACGGTACGAAGATTTTTTATTTTATACCGTAAATTATGAATTTACGGTAAGATGATTTTATATTATAATACCGTAAATTTATAATTTACTGTATGTGTTTTATTTTATTTTTTTTATTTAACTATGAATATAATTTATTTAAATAAATTTATTTATTTATTTGTTTAAATAAAAATATATTTATTTGATATATTTAAATAAGCTATCATAATTTTTCTTTTAAATTTGCAATACTAATTATTTAGATTTTTTATGGTTTCAGATATGTCTAAGATGAGAGAAGCTTCTGTTGTTGCTAGTGCACCTCCCAGAGAGCGGCAGCCTATGACTGCTGATCTGCTATCGCACACGGGTCAAAATAATTCAAAACAGTAAATGTAGTAACAAGGTAATTCAACCTTGGTTGTCTCACAAGGATCTCTAATTCAACAACAACCAAAGACAAGGACGTACGAAGAAATAAATTTGAGGGCGGTTTTGACTTATGAGGAACAGATTGCAATAAGGAAGAATATCAAATAATCAAAAACGATCAATCCACTGGTTTACAGGAAATTTCACTCGGATCTATCACAGATTTCAAAAGATTATTCTATTTCGTGATTCTATTCTTGTTTGATCATAAAATTAACGTCAATTAATTTTATATTAATTCCTACTGGATTAAGCATCACAGAATTCGATTAATTATGAACATGGAACAAGCGTCACAAGAACACAATTAATCTGATAACCGAATTCAATCAAACCTATAAATAAGCGTTATAGATCCTTTTTAATCCCTACTCGCAACAGATTAAAACAAGCGTTTAAAATGCTTTGAATAAATCAATCAGATTTTATAATAAGATTAGAAAGTAAAAACAAGATTTGGATGAATAAACATCAACACAAATAAAATGTAATTGCAACCAATGATGAAAGGAGATAATGGATTAAAAAGAAAAAGAATTAGAATCATGAAAAACAAAATTAATATTAGAATCAAACCTCAAGATCCTCTAAGAAATCCTTAACTAGTGACAAAATTCAGAAATAAAAAGAGAAGAACAAAAGATTTCTCTGGAAAAATAAAACAAAGGTTCAAAACTCAAAACGGCCGGAGATTCAAAAGTTATCAAAAGCTCTATAAATCTTATTTATAATCTCTTCCTAGGTTAATCTAGATTGCTAGATGGTTCTGACCAAGAAGAGAGCCCAATAGAGGTTAATCAGCCCAATAACAATTAATCACATGAATAAGTGATCCAGAACTAGCAGTAATTCCGCAAGCTTTAGTAATTTGCATTTTTGACCTTCAAAAAGTCCGAACTAGGTTTTGGTGTCAACACGAGAGTTGTAGCTCTTCTTCATAGCTTTCCAATGCCACCAAGATCACTGCAATCAGATAAGTACAGCCCAAGTTATGGCCTGCAGAAGGAGCATGGGTCAGAATGTAACAAAATCTAAAAATTAACTAAGAATTTCACTAAAGCCCAATTAAGACCCAAAGATATAAAAACATGTTAAAAAGTAATTATTGGGCATAACACACATTTAAAAACACAAAGTGCAATGCTATAAAAAGTATATTAAAATGCATTGATCAACTGCCTCTGAGCGTAGGAGGCGTGTTGAGCATAGACAGCCTCACGACGAGGAACCACTGCACGAGGTACCTCATATTGCAGATGAGGTCCCATTCGATGTAGCTGGAGCCTAGGATCCCTTTCCTGGAGGACCTTATGATAGGTCGTTTCTTACAGACTTTGAGCATCAAGTTGCCTATCAGATATGACACAGACATGTATAGATTTGGTTGTTGTTTGAATTTGATCAAATGTTTATTTTTTTTATGATAAATGATGTTGACAAAGTTTACTTGTGTGCAGGATCGTGGTGCGCTTAAGGTGGCCGCCCACTGCCTGAAGTTGCAGAAATGGTTGCGGTCGCATATACCACTGCCTCCTCGGATAGAGGAGCTAGTCGGTGAGCCGGCCTGTCATCCTTGATGTACTGCAGCTTCAGGATGGTTGACAAGGCCTTACTGTCCGCCTTTGCTGAGAGGTGACATCGGGAGACGAGCACCTTCCATCTGCCATTCGGAGAGATGGCCATCACGCTTGATGATGAGTCGTGCCTTCTAGGCGTACCAGTCAGTAGCTCTTTCTACGTAGCCCCGGTGATGGATGTAGACATTGCTATAACTTATATACAGACATTACTGGGGTGTACATATGTGGAGGCATTCCAGGAGGTGGACTCTCAGAGGGGTGCTCATGTGGGTTTACAGTTCTTACAGAAGACATATGATAGGCGCAGGAATGCAGGAGCGTGGGACTATGCAGCCATGGCCTTTATTATGATGTTGCTGGGCTGTACCATTTTGCCAGACAAGAGCCAGGTATACATTGATATCAAGTACATGGACTTGGTACGTGACTTACAGGAGGTCAGTAGGGTGTCATGGGCTAGTGTTGCATTGTCCGTCTTGTACGGCTATTTGGACGACGCTAGCATGTATATCACTAAGTAGATTAGAGGATATATGACACTGTTTCAGGTATATAGCCTATTTTTGTAAACAATTATTTATTTAAAATATTGGTATGGTGGTTGATTTGTTATTGTTGTCACAGGCATGGATATATGAGTATTTCCCTAGTATCTGCCCCCGGAGGGATACAATGGGCAATGGATACAACAAGAGCATGGCACGAGCCATGAGGTGGTCGCCTGTTAGGGGTACAGGCCAGGTGGAGCCCATCAGGAGAGCATTGGATGCGTTGACACTTGATGATGTTTGTTGGACACCGTGAACTACCCACAGGACGGATTGTGCTCTTCAGGATGTGTCCCTGTTTTCAGGGTACATCCGATGTGCTTCCTATATAGTGTCGCACCTACCGGAGAAGGTATTCAGACAGTTCGGCTATAGACAGGACATTCCCCGGCCGCTACCACGACGCCTCGCGGCTGAGGAGATTATGGATGCGTGGATATCCTTTCCTCTGCACTCTATCCGTTCCACAGTTGCACTACATGCGGGCTCTTATCCAGCAGACTGCACTGAGAGATACATCGGGTGGTATCACAGGATATCGTATCCACTTCTGATACCTCCGACCATAGATGTCCCAGAGGCTGCGCCTGAAACCAGGACTGCTTGTGTAAGTGTTTAGATATAGACTATGTATCTATTGTATTTGTTTATTTCCTCTGATATGTTGTTGTAATTTGCAAGTGAGTTGTCATGATATGATTGAGAGGTTGAACTCAGTCACAAGCATTCTCCATACGATGTCTGAGGATGAGGACATCCCGCTGGATGCTAGGCTTGCTAAGTACATTGCCCAGGCACTATAGATAGCACAGGGTGGGACGGAGGCATCCACATCCGGGACTAGAAAGAATGCTCCTCCACTTCCAGGACGCTAGGATTTTTTTAAATTTCAGTTTGTTGTATTTGTTATCTTTTTTTGTTATCAGATATGTAACATTGCACATGTTTTTTGTGTTTAATCGTTGTTTAAGTTATTATTTTGTTGTTAAGTCATTAAGTTATTAAGCAGTTTTTAATTACATATTAAACCAAATTTAGAAGCAATATTCAACATAATTTGCAAAACATGAATTAATAGGTAAGTAAGTTGTTCATTGTTACAACACTTTGTTATGACAAAATGTAATCACAAAAAGTCAAGTTTAAAGGTGGATAGTTGAGGAGACGGGCAGACGCTTCGTCGATAGACTGTGGAAAGTTGGAAATTCTTCTCGATTGTAGTGTCGGTTGTACACTGTAGTTTCAAAAATATTTTCACCCAAATACCTAAAAAATACATTGTGATTTCCAGTCAAGCCATAAAACACTCTTAGATCCTGTCATCCATCAGTAATAAGTGGAGATTGGATAGACTTGTTGAATGTCAC
Source organism: Calophaca sinica (assembly GCA_037113605.1). Classification (NCBI taxonomy): domain Eukaryota; kingdom Viridiplantae; phylum Streptophyta; class Magnoliopsida; order Fabales; family Fabaceae; genus Calophaca; species Calophaca sinica. The sequence goes on from CM073737.1 coordinate 19,282,499, forward strand.
ATTGTGCCTATTTCCTACTTGGTCGATCAAATGCCAGATTGTACCAAGCTCATGAAAAAATTGACGTATGAAGTAAGGCTCCACTTCTCCATATGGCTAAGAAAAAATACCAAATGTTATTTCTCATGAAGACAGAATATTCTTCACATTTTGACACACATAATTATTAGGCAAGTAACAACAACTTGACAGAAACACTTAAGAATAGAAATTTACCTAGTTGGAGACATGCATTGTAGAAAAACCACCCTCGTGCAGTGGTTCCTCATCGTGAGGTTGTTTGTGCTCAACACGCCTCCTACGCTCAGAGCTGTCAAAGGCTGCCGCTCTCTGGGAGGTGCACTAGCAGCAGCAGAAGCTCCTTTCATCATAGGCATATCTGAAACCATAAAAAATCCATATAATTAGTATTGCAAATTAAAAAAAAAATTAAGATAGTTTATTTAAATTTATCAAATAAATATCCAAAGGTGACCTTTGGCTGTTGTCTTGAGGCTTTGGTTACGAAAGTTGCCGGGGTCTAGGTTTATGGATGGATTTTGTCAGCGAAAGTCCCTCAAACTTACAGGACCCTCGTATGAAACCCCACCGAGCTTCCTTGCACTATGTGGAATGGACTATTCTCGGATTGGACACGCCTATAGCTAAAGGAACGTACATCGAGCCGAGGAGAAGAAGGCAGAGCGAAGTCCATTCTTATGGGCAGGGCACAACAACAAGCAAAAAAAACGGGATGCTTTACAGCAGGCAGCACAGAAAGAGGAGTAGATCCAATGGGAATTGTTATTTTATTTAGCTTGAGCAGGAAACCATAAGGAGGATGGGAAAGCTTAAGTAAATACACCTCTTATTGAACTCAAAAACCTCCTTAGAGGAGCGTTCATGAAAATCGAGGGAATGCACTAGATACTCTTTCCTAATTCCAGTTACTTTGGAATGTGGGTAGTGGTTATAATCTTTACGATAATCAAATTGGAATGGTGTGTTTTTTTCGTTACGGATTTCCTGGAGAAAATAGTTGTATTCTTTCACCTTTTCTAATTGTAATGTTCAAGAACCACACACCTGGCTCGAGCTAGCAAACAACCTTGCTCTAGCAAATACAGCGACTCCCGCTGGAGTTTTCCCTTATCCGAACGGGTCTTGCAATAAAATAGGATTTCATATTGAGCTCCAAATATACACTATTGGGATAGGATGGTTCCTACTAGCTCTCCCCCCTAAGAACCGCACGTGCTATATTTAGAATATATTATATATCTTCTATATAATATATTCTAAATATATGGTCAATATTCTATATTAGTAAATATTCTTTCTCTTTATTAGTATAAAATGAGTATTAAAGAATACTCTTCGAATCGAGCTAATTCAGAGCAGATATTCGTACGTCCATTGGGTTACTTGAGGGTAGCACTGGTTTCGGCTTGACAGCTTTCCTTCAGGGCAATCCACTCGAGTATGCGACTGCCTAAAGATGATAGACCTGCATGCGATTGATAGAAGGCTTCGACCTCCATACCATAAATTATGAACGTAACTGTATACCATAAATTATGAATTTACGGTATGTAATCCATACCGTAAATATGGATTTACGGTATGAAATTTCATATATGTATACCATAAATATGAATTTACGGTATGCATCTTCAAACATCGATATAGTAAATTCATATTTACGGTATGAAAAAAATTTAAAGTACATTCATACCGTAAATTATGAATTTACGGTATGCAAAAACCCATACCATAAATTCATTATTTACGGTGCATACCGTAAATTCATAATTTACAGTAGCTTGTTCAGAATGAAAAAAATTGCGTACCGTAAATCAGAATTTCTAGAAAGAGTGCAGAGGTTTTGGTGAGGGTGAGAAAAACAGGATTAGAATTTTGTTATTTGGATAGGGGTATTTTTTGGGCTTTAGGAAATTAGGGGGTGTGGAAAACAGGTGGGGGTGTCTTTAATATGAGCCTTAGTATTTTTAGAGACAAGTTCGGTCTGCATAGCAAGCCCATTTGAAAGTGTGGAGTGGACTAATCCATTTAGTCTTTAAATTTGTGTAGGTGCTCTCATCACTGAAAAAAGGGCTTTGTTATCCCCACATCCCCCATTTAATTTTCGCACCCCCTCCCCTTGAAAAGACAATTTTAACCCTACTTAATTTCCCTATTCTTCCCCTTCTTTCCCCTCTTCTCTCACCTCACTTCCTCTTCCCCTCCCTCTTTCTCTGAGTGACGACCATCCTCAACCTCACCTCCCATCTTTCTCCGTCCACTCTTTCACTCATTGACGCCTCCACCACCTCCACGTCGCCTCCCTCTGTCGTATTATTTATGTGGTTGCAGACCACCTCTCCCACCATCAACCCTTCGCAAGGTACGTTCCCAATCAGCCATTTTTTTTTTGCAAGTCAAACACGCGTCAACTTGTTGATGCGCGTGTATAAATTTAACACACATGTCACATTGGTGACGTGACTGTGCGTCAACAAGGTGACACCTGTGTATTAAATTTGTTGTTTTATATTTAACACTTGCGTCAACTTGGTGACGTGACATGGCGTCAACATGTTGACACATATGTTTTAGTTTTAAAACTGAAAAATTACCTCATGCGTCAACATGTTGACGCAATGTCGCGTCACTAAGTTGACGCAAGTGTTAAATTTTTAGTTTTAAAATTAACAAATGTTAATGCTGCTGCATCTTTTGCTTTATGAGTTTGTTTCATTGCTTGCGTCTGACGAGTTCATTTTATACAGATATGGCACTCACCCAGTCAACACAGTTCTTGATGGATACGAGCATGGCTAATATGTAATACGCTGGAAAAATTACAACAGCTGCTGATGGAGTGAAGTTTGAATGTTACGATCCAAAAACATTTAGGATCAAGGAAGACATAACTATCGACGAATTAAGGCAAAAGATTCATGAAAAGATCAGAGCTGGATTACGAAGGGTTAGCGAGATCTATTATCGATGCCCTGTGACAGTTGCATACAGTCGTGTGCAATATTGGGAGATGAAACTTCTAAATGGCGGCGACATAGAAATGATGTTCGCAGCATTCAATGAACATGCGTCCTATGGCCCTATTGAGCTATATGCACAGTGTAACAGCCCATATTTTCGATATTTTAATTATTGCGAAAATATACACGCTGCAGTGTCATTTTTAACTATTTGTGTGTTTAATTATCAGCTGTATAGAAAATGATATTTGAGGAGATAATCTTAGAAATGTGAAATGCGAGATCTAAAAACATATCTCTCTGTGGCACCAGTGGCAAGTACTCTATGGTTTGGGGCTTTAGCGGGTATCTTGAAAGAAATTAAACGTTTATTCCCGAATGCATTGATATTCCCCTTTTTTCATTCTAGTTATCGGCACGGGAAGGTGTGACAAAGATTAGAGATCCAATCAAATATTTGTGATTCATTCCTTCTTCTTTCATTTCTTTTTTTCTAACTAAATGGACAGATAGTACCTATGATATCAGAGAAATTTATACCCAAAATTCTAGCATCAATTCAACCGATTTCTGGACAACATTTGCACACGCTGTACAGTTTGTACCGAATAAAATATTCAAAACAATTTCTTTTTACTTTTATTTTTCTTTTATTTTTTCAGAGATGTTATTTTTAATTTTTAGGAATTTTTATATTAAGGCTTTGTGAAATGTTCAAAATACCCCTAAGTTCGTTATATGACCTTAAATGACCATAAGGGCAAAATTGTAATTTTACTACACCCATGACTCGTGAAAATGAGGTTTTCACCCTTTCTATGTATTTTTCTTGTATTTTCTTTTACTTCAATGGATCTATAGCTGAAAAAGAGATTACTCTAGGAGATTTCAATTTTGGAAAAGGACCCAAGACATATGGATGGGGAAAGTAGTCTGCTAAAGAACTTGCTGATACTGAGTAAATGACTTAGGAGTTATCAGGAGATAGTCTGAAATCTCCATATGTGTTTTTAGTACCACGGCCAGTGGAGTGTCTTTATGTTTTTGTGGTGTATTTATTACACTTGTATTTTCTTCCGCACTACTCTGATGAATAAATGTCAAGTGTTCGCATGTTTAAATACGATGTGTGTTTAAAGTTTTTAATTTTCTCACGAAAATCACCATTAAGTAACCATAATCACCAGTGGCCCCAAGAGGGTGTCACACATAGTTGGCTAGATCAACTAACGAGATCCCTTCCAACTTGCGTCAACCTAGAACCGTTGACGAGATCATTGCCAAGTTGTGTGAACCAGACTCATCGACTTGATCTGATGGCTCGGCCACGGCATGCTTGTGTTTGAAGCCCCCCATGTATCGGTTGTGTTGTTGAATAATATTATTAATTGTTTTGGAGCACCCGATGTAATGTTTTTTGTGGTCCCTCGTGTAATCTGTTGTGTTGTTGAATAATATTATTATTTGTTTTGGAGTACCCGATGTAATGTTTGTTTGTCGTCCCTCATTTAATCTGTTGTGTTGCTGAAGAATATTGTTGTATCACCAGTTTGTTGATCTAATTACATTTAATCTTAAAAAAACAAAAATAGCACAACACAGTGTCGATTTGAATTGATAAAAAAAAATATGCATATCCAAATACGTGTTGTTTACATAATCCATCCTTTAAATAAATTTGTAAACATAAGGAGTATTAAATAAAGTCAATGGTATACAAGTGATTTAAATAAATTCGAGAAACCCTACACATAATTAAAACTATATGCATACCGGTGCAAAGTGCTTCAGTCGTTCGATATACCCAATGCAAATGACATGATGACTAATCCTATCAGGCGGTGGTGCACGTTGGAGAGGGAAAATTGTGTAAGACCCCTGTAAGGATATGCATACGAGGACCACATTATACCTGGTAGTAATCACATACCCTGCATATGGAATTTTCATCCAATTTTCATATCTGACCTCTCCACGTGGAAGAAATAGTGATTGCTTTAGTATAGCCACTTCACCAATGCCACCAAGTGGTTTTTCGTAAAAATCATGGTTGTGTGTGAGCTCTGTAATCAAATCTTGGCGTATCATAGACCAAGATTCCACACCCATACCAAGTAACACAGCAATGCTCCGATATCTACAATTCCCATCAGAATCCACGTTTACGATATTCTCAATGTAATCATGAATTTGAGATGGGAATTGTTCTATCAATGGTATTACCTTCTTGGATGGAGGTCCAGCTGGCCTCTTGGATACATGGGGAAATGACCTCCTGGGTGGAGGATGAGCAAACTTCTTATTTGGAGGGGAAGCTGACTTCTTGGGTGGAGGTGGAGCTGACTCTTCCGGTGGAGGAGGAGCTGGAGTCACCAGTGGAGGGAGCTAGAGTCTCAGGTAGAGGGGGTGCTGACAGTCTGGATGATGTGGGTGTTGACCTTTTGCAGGACTGTGGAGCTTATGTACTGTCATGTTGGGATCCATACAAGTCATCAATGCGTTCCCAGTATGATGGCTCATGTTTTGTTGAAATATCTAGTTTGAACCCCTTGCCCATTTTTGGTGCTCCCTTAGTGTTTACCTTATCAGGCGGTGTACACATGGAAGTTGTGTCTGGGAATGCCAACTCACATAATTTTGCCTTCAACACTAATTTGTTGGCAACATCGAGCACTTTAAACCTACGTGCCAATACTTCTAGCTCAACCTGCACACTTAGTTCTGAATCAGAGTTGTCACCAGTGTCACATTCATTGTTGAAGCTTAACCTCCTCCAGTGAACATGAACTACATCCAATGAGATTGGGATGTAATTTGAAGTGTACCTAGCAAGCTCACATGCATAGGGTAAACCATGAGTGTATCTAAGCATGCAACCAAATACAACAGAATCAATACCAACAGTGTTAACATGTAGAAGCTCCTGCGATATAAAGTCTAACGCACTCCTCGACACAAATCCATTTAACAGCTTGTAGACTGGGAAATTATAAGAATGTTGTTGTCGACTAACGCTATGCTCGAATGAAGACATAATCTCAGTGTGTTGTAGCTTAATCATGTTGTTCATAGCATCTCAGCAATTACACAAGTCTCCTCTGCTATCCTGTAACAATTCCTCAACCTCCAGTGTGTAGACTCAACCCTGAAAAATTGGAACCGACAAACAAGATACCATAAGCAACAAACCAAAAATAGTAAGAAATTACCAACCAACATTTTTTAATGAAAGAATTCACACCTGTTAGTTGTTGTGTTTCCGAGGTGCATGTTAACACACCAATCTGTTTACTTTTATAGGGCATTTTTAGTATCTAAATTCATCATATTGCACTATTTAAAGCACAAAGGTACTTATTTATGTTCTATTTTGTAAAATTATCATAAAGACACCACTCAGAGCAAGTGATGCAAGAAAGGACCAAAAACTGGCAAGTTTTGGAGAGTTTTAGCACTACTGGACGAGCGGTATGGCCTGACTTACCTTCAGTACAGCCGTACCTAGATCAGAATTTCAGTAGGGGCGTACCCCCTTGGTCAGTACCACCTGGCGCCGGTAAAAAAGTCTAGTACGGTCGTGACAAAGGCAATACGACCGTACACAATTGATGTCAGGGATGCAGCACGCATAGGTATGGGCCAACGTCACAAGAATTGTTCGGTACACCCAAAACCTCTCCATTCGAGCACTCTCTTCTCTCATTCTCTTTGCATTTCCACTCACAAGATCATCCAGGTACTGATTCTAAACTCAATTTGTGGAGTGATTGGTTGTTTTACTGGTTATTTTAAGTTTTTAGTTAATTTAGGTTTTTGGTTTTGTTTAATTCTAACTTTAGGTGATTAAGAGTAGTTTTTGCTTGGTTTTGCATGCCTAAAGACCCTAGGAATGATTAGCGACTTATAATCTAGGCTCAAAAATGAGAAAATCTGATCATAGGGTAGATTTTTCACAAAACCGTAGCGCAGTACGGTCCTACCTATCAAGAACAGGTCGTACTGAAGGCCGTATTGGCAGCCTTAGGGTTGAAGACCGACCATAGATACGGGCGTATCTATGGCAGAGTACGGTCGTACACAGACCTTAAGTCAGTCCGTACTTACCCATTAACCCAGGGCGTACTTAGAGCATTAGTACGGCCGTACCACACGAAGCACGGCCGTACCTAACACAGGTTTTACTTAAAATTAATTTTTTTTCTATTTTATTTTTGCAGGAAAATGCCTAAGCACCAAAAGACCAACGGTTCTTCTTTTGTTGCAGCAACACGTGGCTCGAGGCCCGTGCCTAATTATATACCAGAGTAGTTTAGAGACAGATATAGGCAGCTACGGGATTTCCATACCCACACTCAGAGATATCTAGATTTTGATGCCCTTCAACAGGTTGGCCTGCGGTAGGAGGTGGAGACCCTGCTGCGAGGGATAGGATGGCTCCAAGCAGTCTCTGTTAGACAGCCCTTCTACGTGGAGGTAGTGATAGATTTCTTGGCCACTTGTGGCTATCATATGAGGGACAGAGAGCCTCAGCATGCAGACAGAGAGGAGGAGCCGGAGAAGGAGATTGTGGTTACATTTTGGATCCGTGGGACTCACCATGAGATCACGTTGGTCGTGTTCAACATTGGACTTGGATTCGAGACGGCGCAGTCAGTTCAGACATCGGAGTATATGGAGGCACTTCTGGAGATCCCAGAGGGATAGCAGGATTCAGAGAGTTGGAGAGCTCTCACTGGGGATGGCCACTACATTCCCAGCCGCGCCAAGGCTAGCAAGATCAGAGACCCAGCTGTGCATTGCCCGTTCCATTAACGGGAGAGCCTTGAGCGACGACATGGTGACGAGGCCGGACTTGTTTTTGCTTTGGGCTATGACCACAGGACGTCGCTACGACGCTGGGATGTTTTTCCTACGGACGTGCACCCAGTTGGGCGTTCATCTTCAGATCCAGAACACTGGGCACATCGTCTTGGGCTCTTTCATCTCCCGTCTAGCCAAGTACCTCGGAGTTCGTGTCGGAGCTAGAGCTACGATGATTGAGATGGAGCCCATTGGACTTCAGACCCTTCTCAACATCGGTGTTCTGTGGAGATTGGGGCACGAGGACTATGCGGTCATTAGACCGGAAAAGCAGCAGCAGCAACATGACGAGGCTGCAGATTTTGTCCCCCTAGCAGAGGAGCATCCACCACCACCATCGCCACAGCCTCAGCCAGCAGCACAGGGCTACTCCTATGAGGATGTCATGATGCGTCTTGACCAGATGCACTCCAGCTTTGTGGAGCATACGACACATGTGGACCAGCAGCTAGCACTTATTTTAGAGCACCTTCAGCGCATCCAGCCTTTCCCTCCTGCCGAGTGATGCGGGACCTTTCTGTAAATTCTCTTTTAGTACTTAGGCTTTGCTTTTGTATTAAAAAGAGATGTATATATTTTGGCACACTCGCGGGATACACATTTTATTTTATTGCATTGTTTTTATTTTATTTTATTTGATTAGTATATTTTTCTTTTATTATGATCTAAACTTCTTAGTTTTGTGTTGCACAGTTCTTCCGCCGCTTACCAGTTCCATCGTGTTGACAAGTGACTCCAAACACAAGAGGGGGGTGAATTGTGTGTGAACGGTGCTTTCAAAGAGTTTTGGAGAAATAAGTGCTAATTATGAGTTGCGGAAATATTAATGTGAAATAGATAAATCACTTGAAGAATAAATTGCAAACGAGTTAAAAATAAAGTAAATAGTAAGATATAAATAACAATAAAATAAAGTACTGAAATTTAATTGGTGAAAAGTAGAGAGATAAGGAGTAAAAAGCACACAACAAATTATCCAGGTTCGCCACCTAACACCCCCTGGCCTACGCCCCGTCTCCCCAAAGCAAACCACTATGGGATTTTCACTAAGACACTAGCTTTTAAATCGAGGTTCAGCTAGAAACCTTTACAACTCTAAACTGTGAGCAATACGTTCAAGAGATATCACCTCTCTATGAACACCTTGGGATTCCTACCCAAAAAGAAATGATTTTCGCAAATAAAATGAGATGAGAAAGATACACTCAAAAGTGCAGATATAACAAATTGAAGCTCAAATAATACAACTCAAATTATGTAGAATAAAAAGACTCTCAGAAAATTGTGCTCAAATAAGTGTGAGTGATGAAAAATATTTGACAGAGTTTTTGGCACAAAAATTAAGCACTGCGTTGTTGTATTTTTACAAAGCTCACGAGCTGTGTTTATATAGGCAATGGAGGAGCGTCGAAATGACCGTTGCAGGATTTGTCCGTTGCAGCATTTGCCCGTTGCGTTTTGATTTGTCCGTTGGAATTTGTCCGTTGCGTATTGAATATGAAGAATTGAAAACACGGGGACGAAAAAGATTCTCGGACACCACTTGGTGTTCGACATCGTATTTTCATACGACCTCTCTCCAGCTCGGCATACGACCTCCTCAGCTCGGCATACGACCTCTTCACAGCTCGGCACGCGACCTCCTCACAGCTCGGCACGCGACCTCTCCTCACAGCTCGACATACGACCTCTCCACACAGCTCGGCACGAGACTTCCTCAGCTCGGCATACGACCTCAGCACACGACCTCAGCTCGACACGCGACCTCATCGACGCGCGACAAGAGCTCGACACGCGACCTCCTCAGCTCGACACGGAACCTCACCGTCATTTGTGAATATCATAAAATAACTTTTAGAATAAAAATCATTTTGTGAGTGTGTGATTTTATTTTAATTGAGAGCTTTTTATTACTACTTACAAATAGTCTTAATAAAAATAAATAAATACCCAAAACCCAAAGACTTGAGAAACTATCATTCCTGATACTGGTCGTCTTGGTATTCTTTTCCACTTTTGCACGGTTGACTATTTGCAAAGCTCCCTTTTGTCAATCATCAAAACCATCCTGTCAAGGCATGTATTCACAGACTCCCCTTTTTGATGATGACAAACATCTCATGGAGGGAATTTAGTAAAATATAATCATGATATAGCAATGAGATATAAGCATTGTTTTTCAATAAAAGATATCAGAGTTTAAGCACAATATTTAGAAAAACTCCCCTTCACAATATGCATAATATAATTTACTCCGCCTGAATCATAAAACTCTCCCCCTTTTGTCAACATCAAAAAGCGGAAAAGATTAGAGGGAAAGGCATGTAAAACGTATGCATATACGTGTAACTAGATGGCGAAAAATAATAGAGTATCAAGGGTTCAATGAAGCATAAGAAATCCTTGGTAAAAAAAATTATTCAGGGAGATAGCAAAAACAAAGCACTAGGATAAGAGTTACTAGTCCTCGTTCAACTCATTCTCATCATCAATTGTTTCCTCATCTTTACTGATATTAAGCGCATAATTGTTTGCAGTTAACATAACCTGCACAAACTTTTATTTTAACGATTACAGGAAGGACGGTTGCATTTCTCCACTTTTAGTCTTGGTAATCTGGACTGCATAAAAATGTTAGCACACTCCAACGCCAAGTTAGAACTTATTCATAATAAAATGCACTCACACGCAGTCATTCAATGCATGATTGATCTAAAATTCCTAACTCGGTTCTTATAAAAAAGAAGTTTTCTTTAGGCAAAGGTTTAGTAAAAATATCTGCAAGTTGTTTAGATGTTTCCACAAACTCAATCACACAATCACCTTTTTGAACATGATCTCTAATAAAATGGTGCCTAATCTCTATGTGTTTAGTCCGAGAGTGATAAACCGGATTTTTAGTGAGGTTTATGGCACTAGTATTGTCACACTTTATTGGAACAGTTTTCAAATTAATCCCATAATCATTCAACTGTTGTTTCATCCAAATAATCTGTGCACAACAACTACCTGCTGCAACGTATTCCGCTTCAGCAGTGGACAAAGCCACACTGGCTTGTTTCTTACTATGCCATGAAACCAAGGCATTCCCAAGTAAGTGACATGTCCCACTAGTGCTTTTTCGGTCCAATTTACAACCCGCAAAATCAGAATCCGAGTACCCAATCAAAGTGCATTCGGCACCTTTGGGGTACCATAAACCCGTGTTTTGTGTGCCAATGAGGTATCTCATAATGCGTTTTACAGCAGAGAGATTTGATTCCTTAGGACTAGCTTGAAAACATGCACACATACAAACACTAAACATAATATCAGGACGACTAGCAGTGAGATAGAGAAGAGATCCTATCATACCTCTATACTTACTTACTTCGACCGACTTACCACCTTCATCTTTGTCAAGATAGCATGAAGTGCTCATTGGAGTTGAGATTTCTTTTGCATCGGTCATTCCAAATTTCTTGAGTAAATCCTTGCAATATTTGGATTGATTGATGAATATTCCTTCCTTTGTTTGTTTGATTTGAAGTCCAAGGAAGTAATTTAGCTCTCCCATCATTGACATTTCAAATTCACTTTGCATGATATCAGAAAATTCCTTACACAAGGATTCATTAGTAGCACCAAATATTATATCATCGACATAAATTTGAACAAGTAAAATGTCATGCTTCTTATGTTTGATGAAAAGAGTAGTATTAACTTTTCCTCTTTCAAAACCTTTTTCAAGTAAGTATTTGCTCAACCTATCATACCAAGCTCTAGGAGCTTGTTTTAAACCATACAGAGCCTTTTTCAATTTAAAAACATGATTTGGAAATTCAAAATTTTCAAAACCAGGAGGTTGATCAACAAATACTTCTTCTTGAATATAACCATTTAGAAAAGCACTCTTTACATCCATTTGAAAAAGTTTAAAATCCATGACACATGCAAATGCTAGAAGCATACGAATGGCTTCTAATCTAGCCACGGGTGCATAGGTTTCATCGAAATCTATGCCCTCTCATTGGTTGTAGCCTTTTGCAACAAGTCTAGCTTTGTTTCTAACAATAATACCGTTTTCATCAAGCTTGTTGCGAAAGACCCATTTGGTCCCAATGACTATATGATCTTTAGGTTTAGGAACTAGTTCCCAAACATTGTTTCTTTCAAATTGATTTAATTCCTCTTGCATAGCAAGGGTCCAATGTTCATCAATAATGGCTTCATTGATGTCCTTTGGTTCAACTTGAGAAACAAAAGCCATGAAAAGACATGCATGATTAAGAGAGTTTCGAGTTGTTACCCCTTTAGAGATATCGCCTATTATGTTGTCAAGAGGATGGTTCTTTGAGACTCTCCATTCCTTTGGAAGATTTGAGTGAGAGAGTTCTTGAGAGGGTTGAGGCAAGGACTCTTGATCCTCCTTTTGAACTTTTGATCTCTCTTGTTCCTCTAAAAAGGTATCTCCTAACACTTCTGCAAGATCATCAACACTTTCTTCTACTGAAGATTTGGGGTTAGATTCATCAAAAGAAACATGCACAGATTCTTCAACAGTTAAAGTACGTTTATTAAAAATTCGAAAGGCTTTACTAGAAGTGGAATATCCAAGAAATAAACCTTCATCAGCTTTAGCATCAAATTTACCAAGGTTATCTTTACCGTTATTTAGAACAAAGCACTTACATCCAAATACGTGAAGGTGGGAAATGTTGGGCTTCCTCCCCTTGTAAATTTCATAGGGCGTTTGTTTTAGAATAGGTCTTATGAGGACTCTATTCATTACATAACATGCGGTGCTTACCGCGTCTGCCCAGAAATACTTAGGAAGGTTAGTCTCATTGAGCATCGTCCTCGCTAGCTCTTCAAGAGACCGATTTTTCCTTTCAACCACTCCATTTTGTTGCGGTGTCCTTGGAGCAGAAAAGTTGTGATCGATGCCATTTTCTGTGCAAAATGCTTCAAATGCTTCATTCTCAAATTCCCCACCATGATCACTTCGAATGGAAGCAATGTTAAGTCCCTTCTCATTTTGTATAACCTTTGCAAGTTTTCGAAAAGCATTAAAAGCATCATTTTTGTGAGAAATAAATAAAGTCCATGTATAGCGAGAATAGTCATCCACAATAACAAGAGCATAGTAATTGCCACCAAAGCTCATGGTTCTAGAAGGGCCAAATAAATCCATATGTAAAAGTTGTAAAGGCCGATTTGTTGAAACAATATTTTTAGATTTGAAAGAAGCCTTTACTTGTTTTCCCTTTTGACATGCATCGCAAAGTTTATCTTTTTCAAAGCGGAGCTTTGGTAAGCCAATTACTAAGTCCTTTCGAACCAATTTATTAAGATGATCCATGTGAATATGAGCCATTCTTCTATGCCATAGCCAAGATTCATCCTCTTTACTAATAAGACAACATGCATCATTTGAAGGTATTTTATCTAAATCAAGCATATAGATATTTCCAATTCTAGGTCCAATAACAATAACATTTTCATTTATAGAATCCATGACCATGCATTTTGAAGAATCGAAAACCACTTTGTTTCCTTTATCACAAAGTTGACTAATGCTTAGCAAATTATGCTTCAAACCATCCACATACAAAACATTTTCAATAGTGGGATTAGGACTCTTACCAATAGAACCAATCCCAAGAATTTTACCTTTGTTGTTGTCACCATACCGGACATAACCACTATTCTTAGGTACCAATGAGGAGAACTTGCTTTTGTCTCCTGTCATGTGCTTTGAACAGCCGCTATCAAGATACCAATTTAAGTCCTTGGCTTTCAAGCACACCTCATCCTCCTCGTGTTTTGCCATGAGACATAAGTTGGCCTCGGTAGTACCTTCATGGGTCAATAGAAGGGTGTCCCACATTTCTTTAGCAGTCTTGCAATTTGAGACCCTATAGAACTCATCGTAGCATAAAGCAGAAGTGATGATGTTCTTAGCTTTCAAATTGTATTGGACCTTTTTCTTATCATCTTCGGTCCAAAGTGATCTTGGTTTGTCTACCACTGCATCATTAATTGATTGAGTGGGGACAAATGGACCATTTTCCACAGCATCCCAAATATCAAGATCAACACCCTCAAGAAAGATTTGCATTCTATCCTTCCAATAACCATACCCCTCACCATTGAAAAATGGGGGTCTGTTCATGGAAGTTCCCTCGTTATTGTTTGAAGTCATTCTCTTGAGACGGTTAAGTCCTTTATACAAGAGTCTAGCTCTGATGCCACTTGTTGACAAGTGACTCCAAACACAAGAGGGGGGGGTGAATTGTGTGTGAACGGTGCTTTCAAAGAGTTTTGGAGAAATAAGTGCTAATTATGAGTTGCGAAAATATTAATGTGAAATAGATAAATCACTTGAAGAATAAATTGCAAACGAGTTAAAAATAAAGTAAATAGTAAGATATAAATAACAATAAAATAAAGTACAGAAATTTAATTGACTGAAAAGTAGAGAGATAAGGAGTAAAAAAGCACACAACAAATTATCCAGGTTCGGCCACCTAACACCCCTGTGGCCTACGTCCTGTCCCCAAAGCAAACCACTATGGGATTTTCACTAAGACACTAGCTTTTAAATTAGGTTCAGCTAGAAACCTTTACAACTCTAAACCAGAGCAATACGTTCAAGAGATATCACCTCTCTATGAACACCTTGGGATTCCTACCCAAAAAGAAATGATTTTCGCAAATAAAATGAGATGAGAAAGATACACTCAAAAGTGCAGATATAACAAATTGAAGCTCAAATAATACAACTCAAATTATGTAGAATAAAAAGACTCTCAGAAAATTGTGCTCAAATAAGTGTGAGTGATGAAAAATATTTGACAGAGTTTTTGGCACAAAAATTAAGCACTACGTTGTTGTATTTTTACAAAGCTCACGAGCTGTGTTTATATAGGCAATGGAGGAGCGTCGAAATGACCGTTGCAGGATTTGTCCGTTGAGATTTGCCCGCTATGCGTTTTGATTTGTCCGTTGGAATTTGTCCGCTATGTATTGAATATGAAGAATTGAAAACACGGGACTAAAAAGATTCTCGGACACCACTTGGTGTTCGACATCGTATTTTCATACGACCTCTCTCCAAATTTCGGTATCGACCTCCTCAAATTTCGGCATACGACCTCTTCACAGCAGCACGCGACCTCCTCACAGCGGCTCAAGACGCGACCTCCTCACGGCTCGACACGCGACCTCTCCTCACGGCTCGACATACGACCTCTCCACACCGGCTCGACGAGACTTCCTCGGCTCGGCATACGACCTCGGCCACCACGACCTCGGCTCGACCGCGCGACCTCGGCTCGACGCGACAAGAGCTCGACACGCCGACCTCCTCATTTCGACCACGGAACCTCAGCTCGTCATTTATGAATATCATAAAATCACTTTTAGAATAAAAATCATTTTGTGAGTGTGTGATTTTATTTTAATTGAGAGCTTTTTATTACTACTTACAAATAGTCTTAATAAAAATAAATAAATACCCAAAACCCAAAGACTTAAGAAACTATCATTCTTGATACGCGTCTTGGTATTCTTTTCCACTTTTTGCACGGTTGACTATTTGCAAAGCTCCCTTTTGTCAATCATCAAAACCATCCTGTCAAGGCATGTATTCACACATCGGTATTGCGACAAGGAAACAAAATATTTTGCCAATATCCCCATCCAATTTGCTCATGATATTTTTCAGAGGGGAGTCTCTTTCCGCATTCTTTTATAGCACTTACTTTTAAATTTTTATCTTATATTGTTGTGCTTGCTTTAAAATAGTCGCAGTGGGGACACTGCTAGAAATAAGTGTGGAGAGGAAGTTTTACATTATACTTATTACTTGGATGTGCTTATAACTGCTTACAATTATAGAAGAACTTTAAATTTTTGCTGATTTAGGGGCTATACAATTTTTTTATGACAACTTTTGATTGAATCAATTCGTTGCTAGTTGTGAAATTTGCTGAAAATTAGCATTGAAGTTCTGTGAGTTTGACTTTCTGTGTAAGCTATTAAATGTGAGTTTTGAGCCTGAAATAAGAGGCAACATCATGCTTTTGTCTCTCTTCTCTGTTGAGTGATATTTTTCATGGAATGTGCATTCTAGAACTTGTGTCGAGACCATTCTAAAGCGAATATGAATTTATTTGCATGTGAATTTGGAAAGGGCAATTTTTAGGAATTCTTCAGGCCACTAACATTTGAATATATTATCCCACTAGTTGCCCACTTTTGAGCCTAAAAGTATTATATTTAACTTCTTTGGTACCCTTCTTGATTTTGTTGATTATCTTTTGTGAAGTCAACCTTGGAAAAATTTTATTTGAGAGTAATTAGTGGCAAAAATTTATTGAATAATGTAGCAAAGTCCCTTTTATTTGTTTACAAAAAGAGAAGGCTTATGAATTTGTTCCCCTCCTAATTCTTAAAAATGATTGATTGCTGCATAATTGCATGAAAGGAGGAAAGGAAAAAGAAAAAAAAGGAAAAACGAAAGAGCATTGAAAAAGAAAAAAGATAAAAAAAATTGTGATAATGCTCATGGCTTCATAAGTTGCAAAAAGAAAATATTTTGATAGAAAAATTGGGATTATTGCCTGCTCTTGAAAGTGAAAAAGAATTAGGTTGCTTGTTTTAGTTGATTTGTTTCTGACCCTTTGCATGACCTTTTCTTTCTTTTATCATACTGTAACACCCCGTTTCCAGAGCGCTACTGTGCAACCCAATCTAATGTTGAAAACATTTTATGCTTGTATGCTTTCAATAAAAAAAATACTCTTACGTATTCCGCAATGGAAAATAGGAGTACTTTTTTTTTCCTTTCTTCTTTTTCTTCCCTTTGAAAACCCTTTTCAAAATTGAGACATAAAGAGTACTACAATTTTCTAAATAATGCAAATTCAGACTTGTGCAAATATCAGAGTATAACTGTTCTGAACAGAACTTCAGAGGATGACCGGAGGGAAGCAATGTGGTTGTGCTCGCGACGGATGACGACGGCGTGTTGGGTGGTGTACCTGCAAACACTCCGACGTTCAAGTCAGTGTGTGTCGAGGTGAGTAAGAGGTGGTAGAAAGATCATTACCTCGACCGTTCGACGCGGTCTTCTTTAAATATGAGTCGAGGACGGTTACCGTCGATGTGTAACCGTCCCGTGAAACCCGGAAGTCGGCATTAAATTCCTTTAATGCACAAAGCCGTTGGGTCGGCCGTTGAGGGAAGCGGAGAGGCATGCGACGACGCGTGGCATCGAGGGAAGGTGGACCGACGAGTGGGAATGGGCCTGTGAATCTTTGGATCTCCTGATTGGGCCTCGGCCACCCGAACGATTGCCCCCAAGTCGCTAGCTCGAATGTCGAGGTGGTGACTTGTTGTCGAAGTTCATTGATGTCGACGTTCGACGTCTTTGTTCATAAGGAACTGCAAGTGTCGTCATGTCGTGCTTGTTCATTAGTTCGTTCTGGACCTTCGCGTTCCACATCTGCTGAGGCAGTTCTCGACACGAGGCTTGATGTGCTTGTGCAAGGCACAAGGCTTTGTCACGAGCTCGTGCACGCGATCTCGGCACGAGGTCGACAAGGCTTTATCACGAGCTCGTGCACGCGGTCTCGGCACGAGGTCGATCTCTTCATCAGGTGCTTGCGCCAACGCACAAGGCTTTATCACGAGCTCGCGCACGCGGTCTCGGCACGAGGTCGATCACAGGTGCTTGTGCCAACGCACAAGGCTTTATCACGAGCTCGTGCACGCGGTCTCGGCACGAGGTCGATCTCTTCATCAGGTGCTTGCGCCAACGCACAAGGCTTTATCACGAGCTCGTGCACGCGGTCTCGGCACGAGGTCGATCACAGGCGCAAGGCTTTATCACGAGCTCGTGCACGCCGTCTCGGACGAGGTCGATCCACAGTGCTTGTGCCTAACGCGACAAGGCTTTATCACGAGCTCGTGCACGCCGGTCTCGGCGAGGTCGATCTCTTCATCAGGTGCTTGCGCCTAACGCACAAGGCTTTATCACGAGCTCGTGCACACGGCCCTGACGAGGTCGATCACAGTGCTTGTGCAAGCGCACAAGGCTTTATCATGAGCTCGTGCACGCGGTCTCGGCACGAGGTCGATCTCTTCATCAGGTGCTTGTGCCAACGCACAAGGCTTTATCACGAGCTCGTGCACGCGGTCTCGGCACGAGGTCGGCAAGGCTTTATCACGAGCTCGTGCACGTGGTCTCGGCACGAGGTCGATCTCTTCATCAGGTGCTTGCGCCAACGCACAAGGCTTTATCACGAGCTCGTGCACGCGATCTCGGCACGAGGTCGATCTCTTCATCAGGTGCTTGTGCCAACGCACAAGGCTTTATCACGAGCTCGTGCACGCGGTCTCGGCACGAGGTCGATCTCTTCATTAGGTGCTTGTGCCAACGCACAAGGCTTTATCACGGGCTCGTGCACGCGGTCTCGGCACGAGGGTCTCGGCACGAGGTCGATCACAGGTGCTTGTGCCAACGCACAAGGCTTTATCACGAGCTCGTGCACGCGGTCTCGAGACGAGGTCGATCACAGGTGCTTAGGCAGAGTACGAAGCGTGTTTAGCTGGCCTCACACTGGCTCGAGACTTCTGGCCAAGAGGTAAAGCTCGTGAATCGATTCTCACTAGTTGTGTCCCCGGATAAGTGGAGAATACCAGGCTAAAGATCCACTTCTTCAAAAATACCCGCCTGGTAAAGAAGAAAATGAGCGACTTCACCTCCGTGGAGATCGTGACACGCCCGAGAGAACAAAACGTCGAGCGGACATTCCCCAAACTCGCCAAAGACGAAGCTCAGAAACAACAGATCGGTAATACAAGAAACATCGCCAAGCCTAGCATTACCGCCGTGGTTGATACCACTTATGACGAGGTATCGAGGAAACTTCCAAATTTCGCTTTGCAATTTCCAGGCAAGTGTCGATGATCCGCCCGATGAGCCCGACAGTTGGATGACACCGATTCAAGAATTTATTCAATTCGTTCGGCTACCGATGATGAGAAGGAAGCCGCAAAATCCGAAAAAGGCATCTTCGTATTCTATGATCGATGTATCTTATATCGAAGAGGGTTCTCCACCCTCGTTGAAATGCGCCGACGATACCCGAGCGCAATATGCACTTCGCTGAAGTGCATGAAGGCATATGTGGGCAACACCTTGGAGGACGCTCTTGGCAAAGAAAATCCTCCGCGCAGGTACCATCGTCGACCCTAAACGCAGACGCGATATCGCTCGTGAAGAAATGCGACAAATGCCAGAGACATGGCGATCTACACTTAGCTCCTCCTACAGAGTTAACATCCCCGACATCACCATGGCCCTTTGCTTGGTGGGGCATTGATATACTTGGACCTTTTCCAATGGCTCCGGACAGTGAAATACCTGGTCGTTCGCGGTAGATTACTTCACCAAATGGGTTGGCGAGCCCTGGCGAAGATAACCGCAAAGAACTTGATTAAGTTCTTCAAAAGATATATTCTCGACAAGGTTCGGGATTCTGTGGTGGTCGCCACCGACAACTTAACGCAATTCACGGTCGCGGATTCAAAGACCTTGGAAGATCTCGACATCAAACAAAGACTTCACCTCGGTAGAACACCCCCGCATTTAACGGCCAAGCTGAGGCCGCGAACAGAGTTATCTTACGAGGTCTGAAACGAAGATTGGATGAGGCCAAGGGAAACTGGGCAGAAGAGCTTCCCCGAGTGCTCTGGGCGTATCGAACTACTCCACATTCGACGGCGAGAATCTCCTTTGTCTCACATATGGGACAGAGGCCATCATTCCCGCCGAGATCGGGAACTTAGTTGGAGAACCTCGCATCCCCAGAGTAGCATTGACAACCGCCGAGCATACGAGAAGAACTCGACCTCCTTGACGAATCGCAGGAGCTTGCGGACTCAATGAGGTCGCAGAAACAGAAAATCGCAGCAAGATACAACCGAAGTGTTGTACCTAGGGAATTCATGCCTGGGGACTTAGTTCTTCGACGAGCTGATGTTGGCCTGAAGAACGCCACACAAGGGAAACTTGCACCCAACTGGGAAGGCCCGTACAGAATTGTCGCAAAGACATCACCGCGCTACACCCTCGAGACATCGCAGGACAAAGAAATTCCAAGAACTTGGAACGCAGCAAAGATGAAGAAATATTATAGTTGAAACAAATGTATCCTAAACACATAAATGTGAAGCAATGAAGTATGATTGGAGAAATACGCAACCAGCATTTATTTATTATCAAAGCCTTGTGCATTGGCACAAGCATCTGATGAAGAGATCGACCTCGTGCCGAGACCGCGTGCACGAGCTCGTGATAAAGCCTTGTGCGTTGGCACAAGCACCTGTGATCGACCTCGTGCCGAGACCCTCATCCCGAGACCGCGTGCACGAGCCCGTGATAAAGCCTTGTGCGTTGGCACAAGCACCTGATGAAGAGATCGACCTCGTGCCGAGACCGCGTGCACGAGCTCGTGATAAAGCCTTGCGGCGCTGGGCACAAGCACCGTGATCGACCTGCGTCGAGACCGCGTGCACGAGCTCGTGATAAAGCCTTGTGCGCTGGCACAAGCACTGCGGATCGACCTCGCGTCTGAGACCTCGCCCCGAGACCGCGTGCACGAGCCCGTGATAAAGCCTTGTGCGGCGCTGCACAAGCACCGATGAAGAGATCGACCGCGTCGAGACCGCGTGCACGAGCTCGTGATAAAGCCTTGTGCGCTGGGCACAAGCACCGATGAAGAGATCGACCGCGTCGAGACCGCGTACGCAGGCTCGTGATAAAGCCTTGCGCGCTACGCAAGCACTGATGAAGAAATCGACCGCGTCGAGACCGCGTGCACGAGCCTCGTGATAAAGCCTTGTCGACCTCGTCGAGATCACCGTGCACGAGCCCGTGATAAAGCCTTGTGCGCTGGCACAAGCACCGATGAAGAGATCGACCTCGTCACGAGACCGCGCACGAGCTCGTGATAAAGCCTTGTGCGCTGGCGCAAGCACCGATGAAGAGATCGACCTCGCGTCGGACACTTGTGAAAGTGGCGATTCTCAACTTATCAAAGATTCGGCTTCTCTTTTCCCTTCTGGGGAAATTTAATTCCAGCATCACGGAATTCGGTGTTCGCGCATTCATTCAGTATGCGCTTAGGGGTAGTGTTCAAAGGAGTATATTCGTCAGATCTCTTTCTTTGGACCCCGACTTTCCTTCTCCCTACGCGACTTGTCCTCGCGTTGTCCACCACCTTCCTCCTGGTTTTACCTTTGGCTTTTGATGCCATCAACTTCTCTTCGTAATTCATGAATTTCGAGCTCGCCAGAACTCGGCCGTGACCTCGGTTTGTCGACACCAATGTCGACATCGAATAAGCTTCCTTCGACCAGGCCTTGCTCTAGCAAGTATAGTTTCATCTCGTCAGAGCATTTTTTCACCAAAATGGCTTCTTTGTTGAAACGCTCGACATAGTCTCTGATAGACTCACCTTTCCTCTGCTGAATCGCGGCTAGGGCTGCTGTCGACTTGGGTTGGACTTTAGATGCGGTGAAATGTGCGGAGAACTGGTCGACGAACTCAGTCCACGATCCAATGGAATTTCTCTTAAGAGTCTGGAACCAAGACAAGGCCGACTTCTTCAGAGTGAGGGAAAGATCCTGCACTTTACCGGCCGGGCGCCTATAGTCCATGATGCTGTCAAAGCAACCAACATGTTCGTCGGTCGGTGGTCCCGTCAGAGGAGTCCAACGAGGGCGGTTTCTGAAGATGCTTCGGAATCGGGAATCTCATAATCTTGGACGTAAAAGGACCAAAGGCCTTGCACGTGTCATCTGTGTCATCGCTCTGAGAAGGGGTTGATGAGACAGAATGAGCACGGCGGTGGTGAGAGGTGCGGCCAGGAGATTTTACTCGCCGCCTAGAGGCTGAGGCGGCTCTTCTTGGGGGAGTGTCGCTGCTCGTGGTGGTACCTTCGCGATGAGACGCGCGCGTCGAGAAGCGGCGATGGCGCGGTGGAGAGTGTGGCATATCGGATTCAGGAGAAAGACTTCTGGAAAAAACTCTTCGGTGTGTTTGCTCATGTCTTCCGCTTTGAGGCAAACGAACCTCGGATCCTGTGGCGAGGTGGAGTACGATCTATCAAGTGTTACGGCGCTTGCTCTATGCCCAGAGCGGTGTTGAGTCGTGCCTCGGTGGTGGTGATGAATGCACCGAGATTTTCGGATTCCTTCGATCTCTGAGGAGAACGAGAAACACGATCTTCTTTGTTGTCGATCTGTGTGGCAACGCGAACGGGAATTTCCTTCTGCTGATTCTCCATTCGATCGAGACGTTGATTCCGAGCCCTGCATCGCTTCGCATGGCCGAATGAATTCGCGGAACTCGCGAATGAGAATGGCGGCGGTCTGTTCGCATCGGTTTGAGTAGCAACGATCGGAACGGCGTCATGCTGATGCGGAGGCGGAAGGTTATTCCTCTGTCCCTCGTACTCACCGATAAAATCAACAGGTTCATGGTGAGGTGGTTCGAGATCTGCGTTTGCAGGAGTGGAACTGCTAGTCACGACTTGATGCTTCAACCCAGTCATCGTTGAGTGAAGAAGGGAGACTTCGACAAAGAAAATGAAATCAGAAACGATTTCCCACAGACGGCGCCAATGTTCTGAACAGAACTTCAGAGGATGACCGGAGGGAAGCAATGCGGTTGTGCTCGCGACGGATGACGACGGCGTGTTGGGTGGTGTACCTGCAAACACTCCGACGTTCAAGTCAGTGTGTGTCGAGGTGAGTAAGAGGTGGTAGAAAGATCATTACCTCGACCGTTCGACGCGGTCTTCTTTAAATATGAGTCGAGGACGGTTACCGTCGATGTGTAACCGTCCCGTGAAACCCGGAAGTCGGCATTAAATTCCTTTAATGCACAAAGCCGTTGGGTCGGCCGCGTTGAGGGAAGGCGGAGAGGCATGCGGACGACGTGGCATCGAGGGAAGGTGGACCGACGAGTGGGAATGGGCCTGTGAATGCTGGATCTCCGGATTGGGCCTCGGCCCAGTCCGGAACAATAACGCATCACAAAATAATACTTCACATAACATAAAACATAACACAATCGTTTCGCACTGAGGCGAGGTTTTATGAAAATAGTAATTATAAAACAATGGGTAATCACGCAAATAACAACGACAAAACCCTAAGCTAAGCTGGCCAACAACTATAACTCTTACTGAGAAACAGTTTAGTAAGATCAAAACACAAACATTCAGAGGAATCTTCCTCCACTGGCTCAATCTCCAACGCTCCTGGAAAGACGAAACTGCAGCAGCTATGGAGCTCCATTTGGAAGTGACATCCATAAGGATATCCAATCCAACAACAGTGCAAGGATAAATCCTTTGTCCACGAGTTTATCATAGGCTATGTCGCATGCAAACAATATATACATATATAATACAACGACATGCTTTTATATACATATACATACTTAATAGACCGCATGCATCATCATGGTATATCAAGCATTTGCATGTGAACATACAAATCAACTAACCGATCAACAATCAATGCACAACAATATCAAACAATTGCATATGAGCAGACAATTCTACCGACAGATCAACAATCAAGTCACCACAATATCAAACAATTGCATGTGAACAACAATTCTATCAACAAATCAACGATCAAGTCATCACAATATCAATTTCATCAAACAAATCATCACATATCATAAATGTGGTTAGCCATGCATGCCAATGCATTATGAACAAGTTTGTGTATACACCTGCTGCCTTAAACAAGGTCAGCAGTAACGAGAAACTTTATTTCCCAACGTTCGAATCAAATTCTCCTACCAAGGGTATAGCCACACATTAGGCTTGCCACGCATTAGGCATTATTGCCACATGGGCATGAAGTGACAACTCGTCCTTTTGAAGTCCTTAAGACAATCAAACGCTCCGAGTGTCGATGCTCAATAGTCAGTATGCATCCAAACAAATTCTTCAATATGGCATGCTCACCGTAGGGAGCGCCCGAGTAATGTTTTAATTAATCAATGCGGATCGACAAACCTGAACTACGTTCACTTTTGAAAAGGTGGATGGAACTCAAAGTTTAAGCACTACAATGAGCATCCCATACTACTCAAGTAATACTCAGGTATTCTTCATCACGCAGTAAACTGAGATGATGAGAAATACCCTTAGAGTTCAAACACAGGACACTAGGTCCAGGTGTTCAACTGCGGAACGATAATCTCAACCTTAGATCAAAACTGAGGCACATAATGCGGAACACTAGGCTCAGTTTTTAGGTTGAGATACTAGGCACGCCATACGGAAGACTAGGTCCAATCCTTAATCAAGAAAATACGCACGCAAGTAGGACATTAAGTCCCAGCACAGGACACATGGCCCATATGCTCAATAGGAACACTAGGTTCCCTATATTTTATTCCTTCAAAATCTCGATCTTTGAAATCTCTTTCTCAGTCCTTGTATCACTCCTATTTATCTGAAAATACTTTTTAGCTTTAGGTCATTGAAACCCTAGTTGTGTTAAATAATGCATTAGGAAAAATTTCCAGGAAAGAGAGGCAGTGCGAACACTCTTAATAACCAAGTCTTTCCTAGCTAGAATTTTCCAGACGCATCATTTAACTCAACCGTTTTCACTAATCACATTGTTTGCTCAAGTTCTTTTTCCTACTATTAATTCCTTGAAATTTCTTTGCAAGCTTTGGCTAGTTAAACTAAAACCCTCACGCTTACTTGTAAATCAAAATGCCCTTAACAACTTGTTTATGAAATCAGAATTCGGCTTGTGAAATCGCATCGGATTTACCGTAGTAAATCGTCAAACCAATAACAATCGATCAACGCATTATTAATTAATTCATTATTATCAACAATATTTTCTAAATTCCAATCAATTCCAAATTCCAATTAAATCAAATATGATTTAAGGAAGACAATACAAATCATAATGCCACACAGGACCAAGAACAGGCTACAGCATTTCAAACAACACATAGTCATACTACAAGTACTACCACACAGCTAATCAACAATCAAACAACACACAAGGCGAAAAGCCCAAACTCATTATATAAGAATTTCCTTTACCTTGGGTGCTTTAACAATCCAAGCAAGGTAATTCGAAACTATCGTCAAGTCGTACCTCGCACGTACCCTAACAATGCAAGTTTCAATCAATTAGAACTAAAAACTCAATCTAATGCCCCTAGGGCAGCCACGGGTTTAGGTCCCTAAAAGGCCTAAGAATTACTCCCTTAATCCCATTTGGATCACACCTAGTCATATGTCATGCAACAAGTCTAAGTCATGCAAGTTTTCAAACTTTTACTAACTCTACACACTTAGAAAAAGCTTAAATCAAATTTTACCAATTGGAATAGTGTTTTTACCAAATGAATAGTGTTTTGCCAACTTTGAATCACTTTTTAAAACACTAAAACATGTCACAAAATTTTAGAAACAAATTTATTATAAGTCCAAAACAATACTTGAAACATAACCCAAATCATTTTCTAAAATCAAGCTTCTTTGAAAGACTTTGCTAAATCAATTTACTAACCACCCTTTTACAAAAATCTTAGGCATAAAACAAGTCAAGAACAAGTGATAAAACTTTCTTGAAGGCCACGGTTTTGAAAGCCCAAAAGCAAGACAAGAATTTGATCTATAAACTTCATTTTCTATAATCTAAATCATGTAAACTTGTTAGCCTTTAACTCATAAGCTAGGATCTACTAATTGTGCTACCTTTAAGCCATAAAAACAAGTTCATAAAATCCATTTAAGACCACAAAGGTTGCTGTTTTTCAAAACATAAAAGAGGTGTAAAAGTTTTTGTTTACAACTTCACTTTTAAGACTAAATCATGCAAATTCACTACACTTAATTCCTTTAACCTTAAGCCAACTTATTCAACACTTACAACACTTTAAAAACAATTTAAAACATCCTCCAAAATCATGTTTGAGGCCACGGCTCCATCCCCCATTTTCAACCAAATTTATTTCACAAAAACTTGCTTAACATGCATATATGACTAGATCTAAGTATGCTAAGTTAAAACCTTGCTAGATCTAACTCCAAAACAACTAAATCAAATCCAAACAAGTCCCTTAATCAGCCCCATAGGTTCGGCCAGGGTCAAGGGTTAGGGTTCCCAAATTTTAAAAACTCTAATCAAGCTTAATCATGGAAGAAATTGATGGATCCATGAAATAGACAAGCTAAAACATAAAGATCTAACACTTTCTAAGCAAAAAAACTCTAAAATCATGAAAAGCACACTCATGGCAGCCATGAGAAGAGGAAAGTGATCAAGAACACTTACCAACAAGATTAGAGGTGATGGATCAAGGATTAAGAAAAAAGGATGGTAGTTTGTAAGCTTAAACATCAAATTTCCTTCAAGAATCAACACCAAAATTGTGAGAGGCAACACTAAAACCATAAAAACTCATCCATGGCAGCCATGGAGAAAAGGAAATGGGTTAAGAATCTTACCAACCAAGATGAGGATGATTAATCAAGAAGGAAGAAGACAGGATGAAGATTAAGCTTCCAAAATCATTTTCAAGTTTCTCTACACTTTCTCTCACTAAAATTCTTCTCAAGCTTTCCAAAAATGAAAGAATGATGAAGATGGTTTCCAATGAAGGAGTTCAGCCACGAAATGGAGGAGGGACAAGGGTGGAAGAAAATTGTTCATTTAATTCCAAACTAACCAAACTAGTTCTAAACCAACTTAACTAACTACCTACATTTTACTAACTAACCAATCATAAGCTAACACTTGGCATGGAAGGTTCTAAGACTCAAGGTTCAGCTCCCCTAGTTGTTGGATTCACGCCCCCCAGCCCAAAATATCAAGATATTTTGTTTCGTCGCGTTCTCGCTCAATCGGGTGCACGACGTTACGCGTATATTAGGTTTTAATACTAAAAATTCCAAAAATAATTCTAAAAACAAGTCCACACCCAAAAATTACCATTTAGCCAAAATGTTCCTCACGGCATGAGAAAATCAGCCACGTATCTTGCTTTTTCGAAATGCAAACCGAAACGTTGCAATTAGGCAGTTTCTGGGCACAGATAATGCACTAAATATTTTCTGATGCCCAAAAATTTCAGGAAAATTTAAATAAATTCTAAATATTGGAAAATGCTAAGATATAAAATTTTATAAAATTTGGATCATATTTGGGCATGTTTCAGTTAGAAACTCACCCAATAGCATCCTAACGGTAGAATTCAACAGAATTCTCGTAGCGTAATAAAAATTGTAAAGTAGTGAGGATCACTAATTTCAATTTCTCTTATCATCTAGATATTATTCAAACTATAAAATTATCAAGACAAAATCTCTAAAAAAATAGTCATATTAAATATGACATAAAACAAACAATTAATACAATAACTAAACAATGAAAATTCAAAATGTGACTTAAAAATGTCTATTAAGTCCTAAAATTATTTTTCCTTCAATAAAATAATTTTCTTTAATCAAACAATAATTTTTCACATTTTTCAAGATTAATTCATATTAAAAACAGTATACGTCTACACCGTCTCTTAATCTGAATTAATTACTAAACAGTAAATTGTTTACAACAAATATAGCAACTCTTTGTACTTTTCATAAATCATCAAGGTGATCAATCTCTATGATTTATTTCCAAGTAGTCGGAAACTATAAAATAATTTTTATAAAAATTGGGATGTTACACATACCAAATATTATTACCTTAGCCCCATTACAACCAATGAAAGACCATTATTCCTCTTTTGCATGTCTTATAGATTCTAATAGTAGAGTTTTTGCTCAATGTACAAGCCTATGGTAATGTCTTTTCATTTGAAAAATATGAGTGTTAATGACTATGCCTACAAACACTTTGAGATTGGTGAGAGTGTGACTTAAAAATCACAGATTGTTAGCTTACTTGAACTTATACCTCTAATTGGGCAATCTATTGACTGGCATGTTTTGTGATATCATATTGTTGTCTCACTTCTTTTTCTGCCCCTATTCAGTAGAATTAGTTTTTTTTACTATAATTAACCAAGTAGTTTGCTTGAGGGCAATCAAAGTTCAAGTGTGGGGATGTGTTAACACACCAATTTGTCTATATTTATAGGGCATTTTTAGTATCTAATTACACTATTTTGCACTGATTAATGCACAAAGGTACTCATTTATGTCTTATTATGCAGAAATATCATGAAGACACCACTTGGAGCAAAAGATGCGAAAAAGGACCAAAAACTGGCTAGTTTTGGAGAGTTTTAGCACTTCTGGATAAGCGGTACGGCCTGACCTACCAACGGTATGGTCGTACCTAGAGCAGAATCCCAGTCTCAGTCTGTACCACCTGACGCCAATAAAATAGTCCAGTACAGCCGTGCCAAAGGCAGTAGGGCGGTACACAAGTGATGTCAGGGCAACAGCACGAATGGGTACAGGTCAGCGTCATCTACGAAGCTTGGTACGGCCGTGTATATAATCTGTACGGCTATACCCCGTCCCTGATCAGTGCAGATTTGAAGCCAGAAAACCTAATTCGCAGCCTAGTCTATAAATAGGGGCTCTTAACATGTTACAAAGGCCTTTTGATGAATTTCGGAGTCAAGAGCCCTCAATTGAGATCTGATAGCAAACCCTTGTCCATTCCAAAGAATTCATGTCTCCTTGCAGCTTGGTGCCATCTCCAATCGCTACCGGAGCTAGTGAGGACGCGAAGAACGTGCTTAAAGACCATCATCATAATGAAAGGGTTCCCGGTTTAGAATTTATTCTCTTGTTATGGATTGTTCTGAATTCATATATTTGTTTATGTTGTTATCATTAGTAATGAGTAGCTAAACCCATCACTAAGGGTGATGGGGATCCTTTACAATACTCTTGATGTTTTGTTCTTTAATTATATGAGTTTCTATTGATTGTTTGAGTATTTTATTCCTATTGTGCTTATTCCAATAAAGCCTGATCACCCTTTATTTAGTTGGCTTAGTTGTGGTAACAGGATCATGATTAGTTAACGGAGCCATAGGATAAAAGAACTCGCGCTATATGCCGGATAGGTTATGGCTTGTTTCTAACCAGTTATTAAGTTAGCAAACCCACCTGAACTTAATGCTCTTTCCCTTAGTTATTTCCTGGACCAAATGGAGTAATTAGTTGGGAGGAAGGCTATTGTACACCACTAGTAATTTAGAGTGGGTGGTTAGTGCTCTTACATGATAGATAACTCATCAATTGATTAATAAACTCAAGGGTAGAGTATTGGTGAACCCGATTATCCCTAGGTCCCCCATAACATAGTTAAACGGTTCTAGCATTTAATTTGTTTACTGCTTTAATTCCAATTACTTTAAGTACTTTCTTAATCATAATCTTTACTCGCCTAATAGAATAGAATCACAGTAATTCGCTGGTACTCGCTCATTCTCTGTTGGTTCGACATTCGGAGTCCTAATTATACTCCACTTTTATTACGAGTTACGATCAGGTGCACTTGTCTGAGCCGCAACAATAGCCTCATCCATTTTTGCTCGTGATATTTTTCAGAGGGGAGTCTATTTCCACTTCTTTTATTATAAAACTTATTTTTTTATTTATCTTTTGGTGCTTGCTTTAATTTAGTCGCAGTGGGGACACTGTTAGAAATAAGTGTGGGGAGGGAATATTTTATTATGCTTATTACTTGGTTATGCTCATAACTGCTTATAATTATAGAAGGACTTTAAATTTTTACTGAATTAGGGCCTACAAAAAAAAAATCTTCCTGACGACATGTGATTGAATCAATTCTTTGCTAGTATTGGAATTTGCTGACAATTAGCATTGAAGTTCTGTGAGTTTTAACTTTCTATGTAAGCAACTAAATGTGAGATTTGAGCCTGAAACAAGAGGTCACATCATACTTTTGCCTCTTTTCTTTGTTGAGTGATATTTTTCTATGAATGTGCATTCTAGAACTTGTGATGAGACCATTACAAAGTGAATATGAGTTTTTTTCATGTGAATTTGGAAAGGGCAATTTTAGGAATTTTTCAGGCCATTGCTATTTTGAATACATTGTACCACTAGTTGCCCACTATTGTGCCTAAAAGTACTTTATTTAATTTTTTTGGTATCCTTCTTGTTACTATTGATTATTTTCTGCGAAAGCAACCTTAGAAAAATTTTCTTTAAGAGCAATTAGTGGCAAAATCAAAAGAATAATTTTTTGAATCCCTTTTATATGTTTACAAAAAGAAGGCTTAGCATTCATTTCCCCTCCTAGTTAATAAAAATGTTTGATTGCCTCATAATTGCATGAAAGGAGGAAAGGAAAAGAATAGAAAGAGCAGTGAAAAGAAAAATTGTTTATCCTGCTAATGCTTTCATAAATTGCAAAAAAAAAAATATTGATCGAATAGTTTGGGATTCTCGCCTGCTCCTTAAAGTGAAAAAGAAATAGGTTGCTTGTTTTGGTTGATCTGTTTCTGACCCTTTGCATGACCTTTTCTTTCTCTTATCATACCTGACATTATTACCTTGGCCCCATTACAACCAATGAAAGACCATCATTCCTCTTTTGCATGTTAAATAGATTCTAATAGTAGAGTTTTGGTCAATGTACAAGCCTATGGCAATGTCACTTCATTTGAAAAATCTGAGCGTTAATGACTATGCCTATAAACACTTTGAGATTGGTGAGAGTGTGACTTGAAAATCACAGATTGTTAGCTTATTTGAACTTACACATCTAATTAGGCATTCTGTTTACTGGCATGTTTTGTGATATCACTTTGTTGTCATGCTTCTGTTTTTGCCCCTATCCAGTGAAAATAGTTTCTCTTACTATAGTTACCCAAGTAGTTTACTTGAGGGCAAGCAAAGCTCAAGTGTAGGGATGTGTTAACACACCAATCTGTATACTTTTGTAGGGCATTTTTAGTATCTAAATTCATTATTTTGCACTATTTAAAGCACAAAGGTACTTATTTATGTTCTATTTTGCAGAATTATCATAAAGACACCACTCGGAGAAAGAGATGCGAGAAAGGACCAAAAACTGGCAAGTTATGGAGAGTTTTAGCACTACTAGACGAGCGATACAGCCTGACTTACCTTCAATACGGTCGTACCTAGATCAGAATTTCAGTAGGGGCGTACCCCCTTGGTCAGTACCACCTGGCACCGATGAAAAAGTCCAGTATGGCCGCGCACAATTGATCTCTGGGATGCAGCACGCATTGGTACAGGCCAACGTCATAAGAAAAGTTCGGTACGGCCGTGTATATATCTGGTACGGCCGTACCCCGTCTCAGAATGTGCAGATTTGAAAGCCAGATGACCTAATCCGCAACCAACACTATAAATAAGGGCTCTTAACCTTTTCTAAAGACCTTTTGACGAATTCTGAAGTCGTGAGCCCCCTTTTGAGAGTTCATATCAATTCCTTGCCTTTCCTGTTGATTTTTGTTTCCTTGGAACTTGGTGCTAATCCCGATTCGCTATCGGAGCTTGTGAGGATGCAAAGAACTTGCTTAAGAATCGTCGCCATACCGAAAGGGTGTCCCGATTTAGATTTATTCTCTTTGTTATGGATTATTGTGGTTTTATGATTATGTTTATGTTATTATCATTGATAATTAGTAGTTAAGCCTATCACTAGGGGTGATGGGGATCCTTTACAATACTTTTAATTATTTAGCTATTTAGTTCTATGAGTTTCTATTGAATGTTTGATTGTTTTATGCCTAGTGTGTTTAATCCTATAAGGCCTGACTAACCTTTAAGTAGTTAGCTTAATTGTGGTAACAGGATCATAATTAGTTAACGGATCTCTAGGCATAAAAGGACTCGCTTTATATGCCGGATAGGTTATTGCTTGTTTCTAATCAGTTATTAGATTAACAAACCCGCCTGTGCTTAATGCTCTTTCCTTTAATTACCTTCTAAGACCAAACGGAGTAATTAGTTAGGAGGAAGGCTATTACAAGCTAGGTAGTTCTTAGTAATTTAGAGTGGGTGATTAGCTTTCTTTCATAATAGATAACTCATAGTAATTAATTAGTGAACTCAAGAGTAGAGTATTAGTGAACCCGGTTCCCCTAGACCTCCCATAACATAGTTAATCCGTTCTTGCATTCAGTTTGATTCTTGCGTTTATTACGTGACAACTTTTACTACTTTCTCATTACAACTTTTGTTAGCCTAATAGAATAGAATCGTTTAAGTCATTGGTACTCGTGCATTCCCTGTGGGTTCGACATTCGGAGTCCTACTCCACTATTATTATGAGTTACGATCAGGTGCACTTGTCTGAGCCGCAACAATGCATCACCCGGTCTATCCACGCAGAAACTTTCCTTATTAGGAATCAACCATGTGTTTTTAACATAGTCGATGAAATTAGCAAACGGTGATGATACATCCTCAAAATGTGCCAATCGCTTCTCATACTCATCAGGTGTAGAGGAACTCACAACAAAGTCAAATGCAGTCATAACCTCTTGAAGTTTGTCTTCCGGGTACTCATGAGTCTTGCATCTGGCCCTCACATTCTTGCGAATATGGAATTGACATAACAAGTTATACGACATGGGAAAAACATTAGCCACTGCATTCATTAAAGTAAGGTCCCTGTCAGTCACTATCACTTGTGGCAATACATCCTCTCTCATAAAAAAACCCCTCAGCTTCTCCAACACCCATATGAAGTTATCAACTTTTTCAGACTCCACATAAGCAAATGCAACGGAGAATGTCATCTCAGTTGAGGTAACACCAACGACCTCAACTAATGGCATCCTATACCTATTAGTCTTGTATGTGGAATCAATAAGCAAAACAATATTGAAGGAATTTGCAAGCGTGATGGCCTCTGGATGTGTCCAGAATATGTGTCCGATGACATCAGAATCATCAGCCCTTCTGTGCCAGTGCACATAATGATCACGATGCATCAAGTTCACCAGATATTGCAGCTCTGTCTTTCCCTGTCTTAGACTAGACCGAATCTTCTAACGTGCATTGTAAATTTGTCTGATTGTAGTGTGGTTCTCTGGATTGTTTTGTTGAATTGAAAGTAAGGCACTGCGCGGCTTGATCATGTTCTTTGTCATATCACTAAGCATACACATCTCGTCCAGAGTTAGCCTACCAACATATGGATGTCCTTCAAAGTTTTTGGGTAACGCATGGTTGTGAGTTCCACACATAACCTTCAAAACCCATCCTCCAGAAGCTTTCACTAAACTTCCTTTCAGACTGAACGGGCACTCACATTTTCTAGTACCGGTAGCCCTCAATCCCGCATACTTGTATGGTTTATATTTACCACCTCTTTCACAACCAAACATAACAAATGTCTTCTTTCTAGATCGCCTGTTGTCTGATCTTGATATGACAACCACACACCTAATAGATTTCCCAATATTTCGTACCCATGACAACAGCTAATCTCGGGTAGGAAATACCTGATAAAGCACAAAAAATTAGGATTGTCACAAATGAAAAGTCATAGCTTAAAAAAAGAACAAAAGATCTAAGTACCCTCGTAGTTGTAAATACACTGGTACAATCTGCGGCCAAGGCCTCCGTATTCGTCATTTGGGTGTCAGGGTTATCCTCCATAGTAATCAAACTGCACCACAAAATAAAAGTTGGAAAAAACTAGTCTGTCACATGCGCGTCAGCTAGTTGACGGCTAAATATGTCACCTTGTTGACGAATTCCCACATCAACAAGGTGACACCAGTGTCTTCTGTTTTAACTTTTGCTATACGCGTCAACAAGATGATGTTTTGTCTCGTCAACAAGTTGACGCCTGTGTACACATACTTCATCTAGTTAACGCGCAAAAACATTATCTTATTGATGCGTATAGCACAAGTTAAAACAGAAGACACTGGCGTCACCTTGTTGAAGTGGGAATTCGTCAACAAGGTGACGTGTGATATAAAAATGCAGAAAAAAATGGTGACTAGCAACGTACTCGTTCAGCAAATGATGGTGGAAGAGACCTTCAGAGAGGGGGAGAGACCTTGAGAGAGAGAGATGGGAGGAAGAGAGCGAGCTTCGGAGAGAGAGAGATGGAAAGTGAGAGAGAGGGAGAAAGCTTCAGAGAGAGAGAGAGAGAGAGATGTGAGGCGAATAAAAATGAGGTAGGGTGATAATAGGGGTAAAATTGTCAATTAAATGGGGAGGGGAGGTGAGAAAATTAAAGGGGGAGGTGGTAATAACAAATTCCCCGAAAAAATACAAGACTTGAGCACCCTTTCTTATACAATAATGATAAATGAATGTCACTCCCTCCGACACCTACCGTGACACCGTCTTTTGGCCCCTTTCTTTTAAAAAAATATTATTTAGTGAAAAAATTATTAAAGTCGTGAATTACATGTGGTTAACAGAGGTAATATTAGTGGTTAATACAGTACTAAAAGTGGTTAATGGGTACAACTAGTGGCATCGGAATAATCTATTAACCAGTTAGTGAACTGTATTAACCACTTATTTGCACTGTATTAACCACTTCTAATACTGTATTGATAATGATATTTGGTTAACCAAATTGTCAAAATGCACTCATTAATCACTTTCAATACTGTATTAACCACTAATATTAATTATGTTAACCACTTATATCAACGAGTTGCACTTGCACCCATTAACCACTTCCAATATTATATTAACCACTTTCAATAATATATTAACCACTTATATCAATCTTGTTAACCAATTTGGAAAGTGGTTAATACTGTGCAAGTAAGTGGTTAATGCAATTCACTAATTGGTTAACGATTACTCTGTGTCTGTATTAACCATTAATATCAACTATGTTAACCACTAATGTCAGAATAGTCCATTAATCAGTTAGTGAACTGTATTAACTACTTATTTGTACTGCGTTAACCACTTTTATAATAATTTTTTTTTTTTGGAAAAAAGTTTTGAAAAAAAAAATTGGGAAAAATATAATATGTCCGTATAGGTACGGACATACGGTGTGCATACGGGTGTCTAAAAAAGTGATGTTCAAATATCACTCCTCTTCTTATGTGCATTTTTTTTTTTTTGGCGGTAAATAAGCACCCTTTCTTATATGCACTTTAGTTGGCCTTGTTGCCACCCATGTGAGACTTTTTTTCTTTTTCTTGGTTTTCCAACAGATTCTTGGCCATTGTTAACTGTTTAAAGAAATAGAAAATTGTTTTTAACAATGAGTTGAGAGGAGAGACAAAAGAGAAGGGAACCAATTAATTGAAATTTTCATGCCTCTCTCTCTATATATAATTTCACAGCACTAGAGTGCAGTACATTAAGGAACCGACAAGGGTATAGAGGGTGCTAGCTGTCAGCATGTGTGACCATTAAGCAAGACCATAGAAACCAAGATATTTAATTAATGTCAACAACACACTCTCAGTCTTCCAATTGTATATATGTACCCCCATTTCAAGAACTTAACCTCAACAATAAAAACTGAAAGAATGGAAGGGTTTGAGGAAGAAGTTGCTGAGCCAGTGAGTCCCACTGGGCAATATTTGAACAGCTCTGCACTGTGTATATACATTCTTGGTGTCTTAGAATCTGAGATTCCAATTGATGATAACCAAACCTTTTCACTCCTTCAAGATGTCTTCCTTCCCATCAATACACGTTTCTCCTCCATCATGGTAAATTATGTTAATTAACTTCACTCATGCATCCTCTATTTTTATAAGAAAAAAAAAATTAGGTACTGTTCAATAAGTGCTATTTGTGTTGTTCACTAATTCATGTATTGAATTATGATTGAAGAATCATAAAAACTGTACATAAGGAACTTCACCTAAGTTTTGTTCAAAATATAATTTTTCTCTTTTTTCTTTGATGAAATATAATCTCTCTCTCTCTCTCAATTTTTACTTTGTTTTCTTTTATTATAAATGAATAAAACCTCAATCTTTAAAGACTAGTTTAATAATAAAAATATTTAAATATTTTAGTCTATATTCTGATAAAATATGGTTTCCTTTTTCAGGAGAGCTTTTATTAGCTGTCATTCTATGTACTCTTACTTTAGGGCCGTACAATTTTTATTTAATTTTTTTCTTCTGAATATATATTATAGTTCTATATATTGTTATTATAAAAAAAAGTTAGGTTTAATTGGTAGAAAATTTTGAGTTTTTAAAAGACATGTAACTCTTTACAAAATATCAACTACATTTTCCTTTTTTGTGATTATTCTGCAATTATATATAAGATTGTTTTTGAATATATAAAAAGATTTGAAAAAAAGCATCTGAAGTCAAATAAAAAAAAAAGATTTTATACAATAATTATTTTCCCTATTTTAAAAAACTATCTTTAATTTTATGAATAATACATGCATGTATATTACATACTACATATATAAAATGCAATTTATCTAATAATTTAGTCAAAAGGGTTTAATTGATGAGATGGAATAATTGTGTGGGGTATTGATCACTTAAGTCCCTGGAAGTGTGACTTGGTATCACTTTAGTCCCTGAAAGCATATAAACTCCAAAATAGTCCCTGTAAGTGTGCTCTGTCCGTCGCTTTGATCCCTGCCGTTAACAATTTCATTGACTCCGTGAGTAATTGGTCACTTTGGTCCCTGAAAGTGTAACTCGGTGTCACTTTAGTCCCTGAAAGCATATAAACTCTAAAATAGTCCTTGAAAGTGTTCTATGTTTTTCACTTTGGTCTCTATCGTTAGCCATTATTTTGGAACGAGAGACAATCAAATGGCTAATGGCAAGGACCAAAGTGACAAACGTATAACATTTTCAGGGACTATTTTGGAGTTGTTACTCTTCCAGGGACCAAAGTGACACCGAGTTACACTTTCAGGGACCAATGTGACTAATTACTCACGGAATCAATGAAATTGTTAACGGCAGGGACCAAAGTGAGTGGCGGAGCATACTTACAGAGACTATTTTGGAGTTTATATGCTTTTAGGGACTAAAGTGACACCGATCACACTTTCAGGGACTTAAGTGACCAATACTCCTAATTGTGTGTGCGTGCATGCATTCAAGTATGTATACACTAGTATGTCACTACTAGAAAAATTTGAACTACCATATAAATTAGAGACAGAAAAAAATAAAAATTTTGACAAATGTAAATATGTAATTCACCTTGAATTGTAGAAGAAGTCAATACTACCAACTAATAAGGATACAATATCATCACAATGACATTAACAACCTTCCAACCCTGTTATGACCAAGGCAAGGAAAAAAATGTAATATGTCTCTAATTTCTTCACTAAATGTTAGAGTCGCGATAATTGGAGACCAATTTCATTTTTTTCGTCTCTAATTTTCGTCGAATTCAACTTTTTATAGTAGTGTTTATGTATGTATCGGCTCTGGAAAAAAAACACTAATCATGGAGTACTTACTTGAATAGGTTAAGGACCAAAATGGAGACAAAAAATGGAAGAAAGTTGAAGTTAAGTTGGAGGAACATATTTACATTCCTGTATTTCCCACTAGCAAGTCATCACTACTCTATGATGAATATCTTGATGAGTACATGTCCACACTAGCAATGGAACAATTACCACAACATAGGCCACTTTGGGAAATTCACATTATTAAATACCCAACAAGTAGTGCAGCTGGTACCTTGGTATTCAAACTTCACCATGCCCTTGGGGATGGTTACTCTCTCATGGGTGCTCTTCTTTCATGTTTGGAAAGAAGTGACAATCCCTCTCTTCCCTTCACACTCCCATCAAGCCAAACACCAAAGAGATTTCCCTCTATTGTGTCCTCAGCATTCAGAACTATATCAGATTTTGGATGGAGTATATTGAAAAGTAGCTTGGTTGAAGATGATGTAACACCAATAAGGTCTCGTGCGGATGATGTCAAGCTTAGGCAAATTACCATATCAAGTGTCTCCTTCTCTATGGATCACATCAAAGAAGTGAAATCTAAACTTGGAGTGGTAGGTGAAATCTCTCAAATTAACAAAAATTTAATAGGGACGCACGGTTAGCGTAAGTTAGTTTTACACTGACATTCAATGAGAACCTATGATTTTACAGTTATTTTTAAATGTAGTTACAAGTAGATGACATGGCAAAATAGTCGATCGACTCTCAT
Source organism: Calophaca sinica (assembly GCA_037113605.1). Classification (NCBI taxonomy): domain Eukaryota; kingdom Viridiplantae; phylum Streptophyta; class Magnoliopsida; order Fabales; family Fabaceae; genus Calophaca; species Calophaca sinica. Next base: position 19,320,515 of record CM073737.1, read on the forward strand.
TGAATGTCAATATAAAATTAGTTTACACTAACTGTGCATAACCTATTAATTAATGAATAAATTATTATAATGTTATTCATTTATACGAATCAAGATTTTAAATTGTGTTTCGTAGTTGTAATTGTAGTTGCTATATTGAGATTTTAAATGTCTCTACAATTATATTGTGACTAAAATTTTAGTGATTTTAATTTCATTTGCATGCAATTCTTTATTGTAAAAAGTTTTACATATACATTCAATCATATCTAATTATGATATTATTTTGTTATATTATTCCTTGAAAGCAAATTCTAGGGTGGACTACATGTCATTCTAGGTTGGACCACCTTGACATGTTGTCCACATAGACCAGTACTTGAAAAATTATCTGAAACTCTGATGAAGACCGACGCCGTCTCCTGGAAGTCGAAGCTCGCGATCCTCCATGTTTTCACGATTGAGACGGCGACCTGATCGGTATCGTTTCGACAAAAACAATATAAAACGAGTATGAATGCCTCAAAACTCAACTTATATTCAATTTCTCGTGTTTTTTGTCAGATCGACACCAATCAGGTTACTATCTCAGTCGTGAGGACGAGAAAGACCGTGAGCTTCTACTTCCAGGGAGCGGCGTCGATCGTCGTCAGAGTTTCAAACAATTTTTCAAGTACTGGTCCACGTGGACCACATGTTAGTCCACCCTAGAACCCATGACTCCCTAAAACAACTCCAAAAATATCTATATTGTGAGGTATGGTCGAATGTCATTGTAAAAAAATTACACTTTTAGTGCATATATAGTCATTAAATTCTAACTACTTTCTTTGAATATTGAATTTTTGTTTTTGTCACCAAATTAATTACAGGGCATAAATGATGTGATTGTTGGCTTAATTTTCTTTGGAATTCGGTTATATATGCAACAAATCAATCGAGAATCAAGCAAATCTCAGTCCACAGCATTGGTGTTGCTGAATACCAGAAACATTGGAGGTTATAAGTCTGTTAAGGAAATGGTTGACAAGAACAATAATAATGGTGCTGCTTGGGGAAATCAATTTGCATTTTTGCATGTACCAATTCCAGAGCTAAGTGATACTACCAAATTTGAAAACCCACTTGAGTTTATATGGGAGGCTCATAAAGAGATCAATAGGAAGAAAAATTCTTTGGCCACACCTCTTACTGGCATGCTTTTAAATATGGTGAACAAACTGAGAGGCCCCGAGGTAGGTAGCTAGCCCTAATTAAATGTCATTATTATATTTTTCTAGAAAGTACAACTAATCATATTTCAATCATTAAATATTTAATTAATAATTAGTTCCTATTTAGACTTTTTTATAAAAGAGTTTTTTGCTATACAATCATAACAATAAGGATTGAACATTTTGGGATAAAAAAATTTGACAAACGATAGCAACATATTTTCTATTGGATACAGATCCTCTCCTGTTTCAATTCAACAGGAGGGGGTCATGTTTTGATCTTCACCCTTAAAACAATTTTTCTCCCTATTTATCATTTTTCAAAACTCCATCCCCTTTTAGTTTTTGATGAATGAGATTCAACAGGGTCTCTCCTGTGGTCTCTCCTGTAACAGGAGAGGATCTTAATCCTTTTCTATTCTCAACACACTTCTAAATTTATTTTTATTTATTAAAATTCACATTATCTTCATTTCAATAACAAAAAAATGTACAAGGCTGACCCAAAAGTAAGGCTACTAAAACCTTAGCTTTAGACCCCACTAACAAAAAAATATATTTATCATTAGCTTTTATTAAACAAAAAAGCCATGTATACTGACAAAAAGGCTCGATTTAAAGTTTTCTCACTTAAAGTAAAATGGTCTCTATTAAAGTTTGTTTTAGGTCTGACTCACTATTGGGCCAGCCATGAAAATGTATTGAATAGAGTATGTTACTAGTATTTGTCAAATAATTATAATAAAAAATGTCATTATTTGTGTAGAATTTGTATTTCTCTTTCAAAAAATGAAGGGGGAAAAAAGGAACATATATATATATAAGATATTCAGATTCTTCATAAAATATTCATTGCAATTGAATTAATGTTCACTAAATTTTATAAACGTATTCATTTATCTCTTAATTTTAAATTTTTTGAATTTAAGTTAATCTTTCGAGTGATTGTCAAATAAAAGTTAATCTTTTGGTTGCATTATTGGCTTCAGTTTCATTCCTCTTAATCACCATTCTATTTTATTTATTTATCGTTAATATAGATTTTACTTCAAATACTTGTGTTTTTCTGTTACTTTGTTAAAGTAAAAAAACACTAAACAGAAACACTCAAGTATATATAAATAAATAGCTATACAAATGGTAGGGAATAGGGATGAACTGGAATAATCGTGAAAAGTGACTAAACTTTTATTTAGTGTACTTCAAAACTTGTATGTATGAAGGTGCATTTAGTCATTAACTCTATATATAATTGACTTTCGACTACAAATTACTTACATTTACATTTTAATATTAAATATTAATACATGAGGTTTCAGGCTGCAGCTAAATATGTATACAACACTCTGAGAAATTCAAGCACAACAATCTCCAGCATCATTGGGCCTGTGGAACAAATGGCTTTGGCTAACCATCCTGTTAAAGGTTTATACTTTATGGTCATAGGTCCACCAGAGGTATGTGATTGGTTGTAGCATAATTAATTTGTAGATATCTATCTTTTTCGCCACTCTAGATGAAAAGATGCATGTGATTTATTGGATAAACATTATCATGTTTGCTTTACATTAAATGTCAAGGATTGTTACCAATATTGAGTAATTGTTTGAGGTAGCATGCAACATCAACCCCTAGTGAGGAGAACGTAGTTTAAATTCTAAAAGTGACGAATTTAGGAGACTGAGCAACTAGCGGTTAATTTCGTCTCTCCATCGGTCGAACCGGAGAGTAGTCTCATAGCCAGTACAAAATGATAAAGTTTGTGGGAATTATACATTGGACTCTTAGTATCATCAACTTATAGTTTTCAACTCATATATATACTTTCAACTATTGAATATTAAAATATAGAATAAAAATTTTTGGCATTAATTGTTTCAAAGCTAATAAAATGGGTATTTAAACTTTATTCTATCTTCTACAGTTTTAAAATCGATAATAAATTATTTAAAATTAATGATCAATGACATTAAAAATTGTAACTAAAAAGCAAAAAATATACTAAAAGCATTCTAATTCAAAGTAATTTATCATTATTTTTTCAATAAAAAGTAATTTGTCATTATTAAAAAGCGTGTTTATTCAAGTGTAATGCATATTTACTTCTCACAGGAGTGTAATTCAAATTTCTCTTATGTTGGAGTGTAATTTATTCTATTTCTTATTTTAAAAAGGTAAACAGAAACATAGAAATTTTATTTTATCATGACTTTGGTATGACATACTTGTTTCTTTGTGGAGTTGCAGAGTCTAACAATAACCCTCATGAGCTACATGGGAAAGTTAAGAATTGCATTTGGATTGGAGAAAGACTTCATCGACAAGCAAAAATTCATGTCGTGCATGGAGAATTCTCTTGAGATGATAATTACAGCAGCAAGAAAAGTTTCGACATAAAACCAAAGAAAAACATTTTCCCCTATATATATATTCTCATTGATAAATTTTTTTAATCCAAATAAATGATATAATGTTTATGTACTAATAAATTTTTTCATGTGAAACATTTTTATTGAAATGGAAAAATAAAGATTACATCTACAAAGAATGAGACTTTCAGGTCAAACCATTTTGGGAGTTTAAATTTTTGTTAGAAACCAATTTTTCTCATCCTTTCATATTGGACACTATAATATATTAAAGAACACATCAGTCATTTAACGTTATAGATCAACAAGTTAACGAACATTATTGGGCAAATTCTGAAAGACTATTCGTGAACATTTTTTTTCCTAAGGGACTAAGCTGGTACTCACATTTTTTGTCAAGGATTAGTTTGGGTTTTTACTCTAATTATTATCTCCTCATTAAAAATTAAAAATATAAACAAGAGAGAAGAAAACCTATGTTGAAATGATTAATTCATATATTTATTACACATTTATTCACCTACCTAACATTAAAAGAATTTAAGAGTCCTTTAATATAAATGCATTTATTTCTTCTGATTTTTTCATTCAATCAAACAAGACAAGGACCTAGTTATCACTAGGCAGAAGCTGTTATCTTAATGGCACAAAAAATAAAATGCTACAAATTGTCCCAAGTATATGATCAACTCGAAGATAAAAAATAAAAAAAAAAATAAAAAAAGGTAAGAATTAGTAAAGTATGGAGTAAAAGGACAACACGTGAGATAACGATTTAGCACTAAAGTATAAATTAGTAACAATGAACACATCATGGGATTCCATAGTGTGCCAAACATAGTCAATTACTTCCTTCTTTTCATACTGAATTTCATATTAAATGATGTTTAAAATTTTTTCATAAAGATTAAGAAAAACAAATAATTTTATTAAATTATCCCTAATAACTATTGTAGTATTAATCATTGTCTTAAATGTATCGTGCAATACTCCTAACGGACTTAATTATAAGCAAAAAAATCATATAATTGATCTAAATTTGAACTAAATACATAAACTTTTTTGCTTATAATTGAGTCTAGATGGAGTATATTGACTAAAGAGTGACACACGCACTATTTTTTTGGGGACAAAATTGGAAAAAAAAATAATTAATGATGCATCAAAAACATAAAATGACACTTGATTTGAAAAAACAAAAAAAAAAATAAACTAACTTTTTCTAAAGTGACAGTCAATTTGAAACGGATAGAGTAATGTGTTTTACCGTGTAAATAATTATGCAAAACCCATTACTATATTGATGAATAATGTGCGCACACATCCGTAAGGCCTAGCACAACTGGCGTAAGCCGACATTGTTAAACTGGACATTTTTCGTGTTTGCCCGGGTTCGAGCCCGGAATCCCCACTTTGCGTGTATGAGTTTACGGGTGGTGCTAGTCACTCCGTCTGCAGACTTAAAAAAAAAAAAAAAATGTGTGCACGCCATATGCAAGATTTTAGGAAGACAACAATATATGATATCCTCTTGCACACAACATAGGAATTCAATCACCTGAACTGAGATCCAAATCAGTCATTAGCCTCATCTACTTTCAAGTTTCCAATTTATTTATGATTTATGAGTCAATCTTTAGATTCAACATCTATTTTCCATTCTACTATTGCCATAGTATGGCGGCCACCGCAAGCGACGAGTTTGGCGATCCAACGTCCCTCAGCTTCACTGCCACTGAGATTCTGTGGAGGAGGAATGTTTATAGGTACCTCCAATGGTTGACCAGTAGTTACTTTCCTCCCATATCCAAGACGTCCATGGTCACCTCTACCAAACTGCCAATAGTTCCATCAAAATTAGAACAAAGATTTTAAATAATAAATAGGTTTAAATGTTTTTAGTCCCTCAAATTAGGGAAAAGCTTGGTTTTAGTCCTTCAAAAAAATTTCGTCCACTTTTGGTCCCCTTAGTTTGGAAATGTGTCACATTTAGTCCATGCGACTGTTTTCGTCTGCTTTTTAGTCTCTGCTTTTGGTTTGGTTTTAGTATCTCATTTCTCTCTCTCTCTTTGCAACCTCTCTAACACCAGGTTCGATGTTATTATTCCCAGCAACATCAGTCGAAAAGCAGACGAAAACAGACGCAGGGACTAAATGTGACACATTTCCAAACTAAGGGGACCAAAAGCAGACGAAAAATTTGAGGGACTAAAACCAAACTCGCAGGGACTAAATGTGACACATTTTCAAACTAAAGGGATCAAAAGCAGACGAAATTTTTTTGAGAGACCAAAACCAAACTTTTCCCTAATTTGAGAGACTAAAAATATATTTAAACCTAATAAATATATCTTCAAAATAGCAAATTCGCTTAATTATACTTTTTTGGTCTCTCTAATTTCATTTATGTGCAATTTTGGTCCATCAAGTTTTTTCGACCATTTTAGTTCCTCAATTCTTTAATTGTTACAATTAAGTCTCACATCCCTTTTCATTTATCTAAAACTCTCAAATTCCCATAATCTATTAAAAAATTCACAAATTGAATTGATCAAATTGTTTTAAACATTCTGTTAGATAAAACTCACTAATTAAAATATCAAATTTGACTCGGTTTGGTAAGGCCAATAAACTAGCTTATAGCTTATTAGGCTAGCTTATAAGCTTGTTTAACTAAATAAAAGGTGTTTGGTAAGCAAACTTATCACACTAGCTTATAGTTTTTTTTGATATACTACTTGAAGTGACATCTCAGCTTATAGCTTATAGTTTTTTTTTATCTTTTCTCTCATTATTATCCTCATTATTTTATTCTTTATCATTTTTTCAAATTTAAAATAAAGATAAAAACTTATCCTTTTTTGTCATTTTATATTTATCAACTAGTTAAACAGTTAATTTTACCAAACACTTCAATTTTAATAAGCTAGCTTATCAGCTATAAGCTAGCTTATAGCTTATTTTTACCAAACCAAGCCTTTAACTAAAAAAAATCCTAAATTTTTCGTCTTTAAACCCTAATCTCACATCCTACAAAAATCCTTCAAATCTTATCAAACGTTTTCTAAATTTTTAACTTTTAGACTATTAAAATTATTTCAGATTTCAAATCCATTGTCAAGCCCCAAATATTTTAAAAAAAAAAAGACTTTAAGGGTTTTAGGTTAAACAAAATTGACAGTAGGACTATATTTGCTTAATTTTTAAAATAGAGGGACTTGATTGATTCAAAAAAGACTCAAGACAACAAAATCACAAATAACTCAAATTAGAGGGTCAAAAAATGTAGCTAATCCTAGCAATTTTATATTCCATGAGATTGAATTTGAGAAAAGGCCTAAGCATGATTGACTCAGAGAATGGCCAATATAACATTGGACAACAAATTCACAGAATAAATACTGCTAATAATCAATATAATAAAGCTGTAATTGAGGTATAATATTATTTACCAAAAAAACATGGAAAAGACAAATTAAGATGGTAAGAAAAATACTTACAGAAAACATGCGCCCATCTCGGGTTAATGCAACTGAATGAGTACCTCCACAGGACACCTGAACACAAACCAATAAACAGATATTTCAACACAAAGTAGTTGCAAATATGTAATTAAATGGAAGCTAATTACGAGTGATAAGATGGTTAAATAAAAAGGTTTCATAATTTGAAAGGGCTATTCGTGAAAGCGAAATCGTTTCAACGATGCAAGTGATTATTGTTTCCTAGCCATGACATCTATGCTCCATACTTTGGTCAACCTGATCAAGAGAATGAATAGTTACAGAAATAGTACCTGAACAATATCTTCCCCGGTTAAAAGTTGAACCTTCTGAGGGACCATTTTACTGCTCTTATCACTATCACCAAATCCAAGCCTACCATGCTCCCCCCTTCCCCAGCCATATACCTGTAACAAAAATAAGAGCAAATATGACATTATAGTCTACACTCACTGGAAATATGCTGAAATCCATGTGTCAACTGCAAACCAGAGCTTCCCTCAACAAAAAACAAAAAAAAACTGCATACCAGAGCTGAATTTTATAGACCAAAAATAATAAATAGAGGTTAGAATTATCCCAATTACCATAATGACATGATTTTGTTAGCCTATGTAAATAGACACTATTTACATACATTCCAACAAAACTCATACAAAGATCATCAAAACTGCATCTCCCATTGGGGAAAAAAAAAATATCTAAAAAATTAAATGTATACCAGGCAGCTAATACTTCAATTCAAAATCTTTTTCCAAGAACAATAGAGTAATGTATATATGGTTTTCTGCTACAGGCTACAGCAACTGGTTTCAGAAGCAGAAATAGGAAAAATGGAAAATAAAACTTTAAACATGTGAATAATAGTCAAACACAAACACTTCCAAATTTTACATGGATATCTTGAAATTAAAATTTAAACCTAATAGATTCCAGAAAAACAAAAGAGCACCTCTCCTTCATCTGTCAATGCAGTAGAGTGCCATCCACCAGCTGCAATATCTACCTAGAGTTCCAAACAGATTAAGAATAGAAATTAGATAAGCTATTTTACATATGAATGAACAACAAAAAAGCATATATCTAGTGCTCTGTCTTTTGGAATACATCCTTCACACCAATATCAATATAATTTAATTATTCCGAATATCTCTTTCCTCTTTGTACCTCTTTACCTATCTAAAATCCCTACAGTTTCAACACATTATACAAGCAACATCTAAAGCATCTAAAAGGCGAATTGGAGTAGCCAATTTGGCCACATGATTTGTCTTATACCTCATGTTTCCTCTTGGCCAATTGTCTTCTTAGAGCATTAGAAAAGGGATCAAAGTATGACCCTTTCCGTTATGTGTAATCTATCTTACTGCATACTTCAACTAACATCCTTAGCTTGACAAGGAAAAAATAGGAAATCTAAAAAGGGCTGATGATATCAAGGACAAAGGCAAAGCATACGGGTCTATGTAGATGATGGCATCATCTCCCAAAACCCCCATCATCAGATTGGTAAACCTGTGTTTTTGGTATAAATAAGGACATGAAGCCTTGAGTAGGGAACATTGTGAAGCGTTGAACCATGCGTCGGTCTGATAAGATGATCGAAACAAATTGAGCTTAGCTATTTTAGCCATGTGGCACTGCCTATGCAAGGTGTGCTAAGCTAGATAAATAAATTGGACACATTACAAATTCAAAATTGTATTGACCTAAGTAGCTACTTTTACGAGCCAACCACTTGGGACAAAAATGTTTAAGCCTTAAGCTCAAGTTATTTATAGTTCATGCTTTGTATGCCCCACAGCACTTAAATTGTAGATCGAGGATGATATATTATCAGACCAGATCAGAATACTCAAACATAGCATCACTGTTCAAAATTGATGGAATTCGCAAAACACATGACAGGTTCACAACTCGGCACACAAAAAGAGCATAACAAGTTCCAAATTAATGGACAAATTGACAAATGACAAGGTTTAAAATTACTAAAGAGTGAAGGATGGAGGAACTGGATTCCCCTCGTTGGAGTTGGATTCAGCTTGGTAGAGCTAGGATTCAGCTCATCAGAGTTGGGTTCATGAACCTCAGTAGCCGTTGGGTTCATTGTTCATGTATTCTAGTTCGTGACTTTGTTTAAGCTGGGATCTATGGGGTTGACTTGAGACTCAATATAGCATCGTTCTCCTCCCTCCTTTGCATATAGGTTCACGTTGTGTACTATGGAGCTTATCATTCAGTTGTTGCATTTTGGGTATTTGAAAAAACTGTGAACCACCGTCAATTTAGGCATGTTTGGGTGAAAATAACCATTATGTTGTGTAGACTCGTTTAATCATCCTCATACTTGCAATTCTATGTGAGTCTACCCAAGTTTACACAGAAATGACTTCGTATGTGAGTTTTTTTTTTTTTTTTATAAGCAATTTTGTATGTGAGTTGACTCGATTTTGATACTTAGGGTCGTAAACTCATACGGTTCTATGAGTTAACTCGAGAGTTTGACAATCACGTTGGATCGTGGAAGGAGGTTGTCCTAGCATACCACTGCCACCCTATTTACACAAGCATTATTTGCTGTTTATGCTAATGTCTCCTGAACTGTTAACCCCATCATGTCAAATGTAATTATTTTTTATTTTATTTTTACAACTTATGAACCAAAGACACTAACATGCGAAACAACACGCACATTGGGACATACGACAACAACCAAAGCCTTTTTCAAAGTGAGATCATGTACATGAATGAAATGATGCCATAATGTCCTACCATGAATCATGTTTAATGACAAAATGGACATGGCAAGTGTTGCGTGTGATTGAAAATTTAAGGGAAGATTCATAATTTATAATTTATAATATCAGATATATAAGATTCTAGGTTTTGAATGGATAATGTTCGAAACCTTGTTCTTTTAGAAGCAAGGGTGTCATGATCCAATTCCTACCTTGGACCAAAAGGGAGGAGGTAGACGTGTAAAACGTGAGATTTTATGTTCCTACCAAGTATAGCAAACTTAAATTCGAACTAGGGGATAAATCAGGATAAATCAAGTGAGAGAACCTTTTTTATATGAGTAAATTTTGACTATACAACCATACATATCCGATCAAGATTAAAAGTTACTAGGTCACATGACCACTTAACAAGATGACTTTGGAAAATGAGTTACAAACCAGAGTAAGTCCAGAAAGCCCTTGCACGGGAATAGGTTGTGATCTTGGCTGGGTATCTCCAGTTCCAAGTTGTCCATATTCATTATTACCCCATGCCCACAAAGTTCCACCCTCTTGAAGAGCCAAATTATGAAATGCCCCGACTGCTATAAGCCTCACATTTTCAAGACCTTGCACCCGAACAGGGACTGAAATCTGTTTACTATAAGATGAAGCAAAAATATTACAATTTAGAATAAAGCAGAAGCTATTCAGTCACATAAAGAGCAGAAAAGCATCCAAATATGTAAAATAAATTCATGCTTAGAAAATAGTGATATAATTATGTAAAGAAGACAGAGAAATAATAAAAAATACTGGATTGGGCTTAACTAATTTTTGGTTGAAGTAAAGAGACAAAGTTTTCTGGCAATGCACAATCTATACTACAATTTGGTGCATTTGGTTGGAGCAGAACTCTCAGTACTTTAAGGAGGCTTCTTTGGCAGCTCACTTGATTTGCAATAAGATTAGGCAATTGGCGTCTATTTAGTGCAAGTACATGGCCTTTTTAACGGGGTTTCCACGCAGATATGTTAGGGATTGGGAAGCTTTACTAGACATAGAAGCTACTCTTTTTAGTTTTGGATAAAAGTGCTAAAACTAATTTAGGTTTACTTTTTTCATAAAACTTATGAAATTATCACAATTTTTTTAAACACGTTTCTTCATTTAAAAAAAATTGAAAAATACAGACAAATGGCCCTATATTGATTTCCTTTTGTGCTTTTGTTTAGAAGGATTCCTTATCTTCCATTCTCCTTGTGAGTCATTCTCTTCATCTCAAATAAATTTTTTCTTTTATCCAAAAAGTAAAAAATTACATATCACCAGGAGGCCACGGCTGACCCCATGTCCAAACATGCCCTTCACATGTAAGTACCACTGAGTGAGTTCCTCCAGCAGCAACCTGCACCTCAAGCAATTAGACAAATATCAAACAGCAATCTAGAAAAGTCATGGTATCGAATATGCAGATGATGTGTTCATTGAAAGAGATGTTGAAGTTCCTTTACAAACCAAAACACTGTAGGACAAAAAATAATCAAATTCAGTTTATTGAGCCAGTCAATATGGGTTAGGGCGGTAAAACCAATTAGGAACATACAGAATAAAGTAAAATGAAAAAGTAAAACTTTCAGGAGTTATAAAATTAATTCTTTGAACTCTAGTAGATTTAACATAGAATGGAGGGTAAAAATTAATCCTATTACCGAAGAATTCAAGACTCTGGGGTAAGAGAAGCATTGAAGTGAATGGCTAATGGTAAAGCAGTTGAAGTAGATAATATAACTATGGAAGGGGCTGGAGAGAAAGGCATGACTCGCATGAGATAGATCATAAAGTTGTTTAACGAGATTGTGAGGCCTAAAAACATGTCAAATGGATGGATAAGCACTCTAATCCTCATCTATTAGAACAAAGGTGGCATATAAATTGTGCAAATTATAGAGGGATTAAACTCATGAGTATACTATGAAGCTTTGAGAGAGAGAGAAATTGAACAGAGACTAGAGAAAAGACCCACATCACAGAAATTATGTCAAGGAGATTGATCGTGGAAGCTGTGTCTTTACTTTTGATTGGTAACTAGTAAAAAATGAGTAAGAGAAACTTAAATATCCGGAAACTAAATTATTGTCAAGTCTGGTATTCTACCAAATTTGCATAGGAATTATACAACAAAGCAAAAGCAAAAACTCCAACAAGTGGGAAAGGCTACATAAACTAAAGGACACCTATTTGTTATGTCAAAAACGGAAAAACCAAGTCAGAAGTTCCCACAAATACTATACTTGCAATTTCGGGAGTCGCCGCTCTCTGGAGGGCATTACTTAACCACCACCACCTCTGGTCCAAGAGTTAGCCTCACAGCTACACTTGTGGGGATACTCAATTAAAGACATATGTTTCACTCAAAGTTGATCAAAAGAAGGATATCCCAATAATTAAAGGTAGACGAAGATTTATATAGGAATTCTAGTTACATGAAAACTAATGATAAAATAAAGAAAGATACACCACCAAAGATTGGCTCAGAAACAAAACAAAGGCAAATCATATTTGGTTCCATCATTACATGGCATTGGAATACATAAGTTACCTGTCGAACAACAAGCTTAGGAGCACAACGCTGAGGGATCACTATATCTCTCCTCAAAGGTCTACCAGTGTCATCCTTGCGCTCAGGTTCTTCACCACACTGCCCATATTCATTTCCACCTAACATCAATTATATTTGCTCTTAGCATTCTGATAATATATGAAACAATAAAATAGTACCAACACACTTTCTGGTTTCTGAAGAGCATTCGCCCATTCTTCAAATATCTTTCTCGATTTAGGTCAATAGAAGTTCTCCAATACTGTTTCCAATTTTTCAAAAGCTAAATATATATCTATGTATATATGACATTTATCTCATTCTTCAAAATGTGCAATGCAATCAATTTTATTTAAAAGGTCATTCAACTAATGAGAAGACAAAAAAATGAAGAGAGGGTACGCCATAGTTGATGCAGAAAATGAGAAGACACTCTCGATACTGTGTTTAATCACATTTGCCACTTTGGAAGATTATGGACATGTTTGGATTGGTTTATGTTGGGCTTATCTACTGGCATTAGCACTCGTCAGAGTATTTGAGAGAATTTATGGTAAAAATTTATGAGTTACGACATGTTCATAAACTGTTTTCAGCTTATTTCGATAAACTCTCCTGGATAGCTTATGAAAACAGTTTATATGAAAACAGTTTGACTATATTTTCTCTTTAATTATAGTAATAGCTTATATATAGTGCTTATATGATAAGCGTTTATCCTATATAAGCGCATGATTAAGCTGCTTACCCAAACCGGCCCTATGTCACTTCTAAGAATTGGAAGAAAAAAAAAATGCATCCCTCTGTGTTAATCACAGAGAATGAAAGAAGCAAAAGACTTAATAAACAGAGAGATGATGGTGTGGTGTGAAATGAATACCCCAGGCATAAGCTCTCCCATGATCATCAACAGCCAAACAGTGCCACCCACCAATAGCCGCCTAACATCATTTAAAAAAAAAATCGCAACCACAACCACAGGTCGATCATCAATTTCACATAACATAAAACAAAACGAGTAAATAGTCATTTTATTCCCTAAATGTGTGAAGCGTTGTCACTATAGTCCATGAATGTATCAAAATTACAAAAACATCACCAAGTGTGTCTAAATTGACTAACAGAAGACACATTTAATGACTAAACTGACTAACAAAAAACTCATTCAGGATAATTTTGATACATTCAGAGACTATAATGACACCGCACCCACACATTTAGGACCGTTTACTCAAAACAAAACAGTACCAACATAAGCAAGATAGTAGAAAATTAAAAATAAAAATACCTGAACAATTTTAACATGAGCAAGTGCCTTGACCTGGCTAGGAATGTTTTCAGTCTTGGTCTCAGGTGGGTGTCCAAGTGTTCCCCTTTGGTTCCAACCCCATGTAAACAGCTACACCAAAAACAATAACAATAAAAAATATAAACAAAAAAAAAGTTTTAAAAAAAAAAGTTTTAAAAAAAGAGAAATTTATATGATTGAGTGAACCTTGCCATCATCGCAAATGGCGAGGGAGTTTCTGCTACCAGCTACGACGGAGCGGACACGTTGGGAGGGAAGAGCTTTGACGACGCAGACCCATTCCTTGTCTTCGTTGGTACCGATTCCTAGTTGGCCATCTTCGCCGGAGCCCCTGAAAAGTGGGAAAAAAGGGGGGGATTATAGGGTGTGAGAGTGGAGATAACGAAATGGTTAGAGTGAGAAGAAGGAGAAGGAGAAGAAGGAAGAGAGACCAGGCAATGATGTGGGAATTGGAATCCATGGTGACCATGAGAATGAAACAGACAGACAGACAGACAGACACAAAGGTTGAAAAAAGTTTTTTAGTTGAGTGAAGTGAGTTGAGGAGATTGATGTTTGACACCCACTACTACTTGCGTCGCGAAATAAGGTTGACGACTCAACTCAAGTGCTGCTAATTGTTGAATACAAGAAGAAAAAACACACACCAGAACCTAATCGGTGGTTTTTACTTTTAAGTTTTCAAATTTCAAAAAAGTTAAAATTGTTTTTCAGTTTTTTTTTTTGAATTTTAGTTTTTTTTTTAGTTTTCAGTTTTAAAACAACAATTTTTTCCGAAAATAATAATAACAGTAAATAATAAAAATAAAAATAACTATAATAATTATAATAGTATTATTAAATTTAATAATAATAATATTAATAGATAAACTGTGATATCGCGTTTAGCGTCTTTATCTGTCGAGAAGAAAGATGATAGAATTTTTCAATTTTTCTGGTTGATGACGAAGACTTGAGAGGGAGAGAGTGGGGTTAGAGTGAGACGTCACGATGGAGGAGAAGAAGATATAAGAATAAGTAGAGGTGTAAAAATGGGTCCGGCTCGATTGACCCGATATAAAGCATGGGCAAAATGGGTTCGCTGATCAATTGGCAAGGACTTGAGCCGCATAAAAGCGAATTAGGCCGTCGACCCATCAAATGGTTATGGGTTAAGATGTTGAACTTGGCCCGGCCCTCCACGAGTTGGGCGGGCTAGCGGGTTGTCCTGTCAAAAAACAAAAATAATAAAAACAAAACAATAAATAAATAAATAACAAAAAAAATTTGAATAAAACGAGCCAAAATGGGCCAACCCGCCCAAAATAGGCCAAAATGGGTCACAACAGCGGGTGGCTGGCCCACCAAAAATATGTAAAAAACAAAAGAAACAATCATTTAAAAATAGGAAAAAAAATAAAAATTATGTGTTGACCCAACGGGTTGGCCCGGACCAACCCACTCGTGGCCCACGGCCCAACGGGTTAGCGAGCTAAACGGGTTGGACTAGACGGTTTAGTGGCTTGATAAAACTTAGCTAAGCCCGCCCATTTTAAAAGAGCTGGCAGGCTGGCACAACTGGCCTAGCCCAGTTTGCCACCCCTTTGGTGGTGGTGGCTGCAGTGACAGCGTCAGTGGTGTTGGTGGTAGAAGTGGTGACAGTGGCAGTGGCGGTGTCGGTGTTGTTGGTGGTAGCGGCAGTGCCGATAGTGATGGTGGTGTCGGTGGTGGTGGTGTTAAGTGATGGTGGCGTCGATGATGTCAGTGGTGGTGGTCGTTGTGCCGATAACGGTGGTGGTGGTTGTAGTAGCGACGACAACAGTGGTGATGGTGGTAGGCTAGTGGCGATGTCAATAGTGGTGATGGTAACGACGGAAAGAGCTATTGTCAAAGGTAGTGAGAATGTGTTTTTTTTAAACAAAAACCAAATTTACAAAACATTTTTTTCTTGGTTTTGAAAATAAATGTAAAAGTGTTTTGAAATTGTGTAAAAAATCATTTCAACTCCATTTTAGCCGAACGTGTTTTGTTTTGAAAATTACATTTGAAAACCAAAAACTAAAAACTCGCAACCACCCCAAATGGGGCCTACACTTTTTTTATGTGTTACCAAAACCTATACTTTCTTTCAATACAGACACGCACGAGTCATTTTTTTTTCTTTGAAAAGAGTCTGTCAGCGAGACTCACACATACTAGTCGTGGAAAAGAAGAATATCGCGGGTTCGAACCCGCACCCCCAACACATCAAATGTTTTTGCATCTGTTTATGTTTTAGCTGCACTTACGGGACAAGGCATTTGCTTTTTTTTTTTAATCAATGAACAGGACATTTGCTTTAAAAGCAAAAGACACAAGTGACTTTTTTTCCTAAGTGAGAGAAATATAATAAACAAGGTTTTATATATTGTAAAAAAAAATTATGATTATCTAATCTCAATCTATTATTAAATGGAGACTTAATATTGAAGGTTTGAATGTATAGATAATATGTTGCTTTTTCTAAACCCTAGGTTTATAATTATAATTTTTAAGTAAATTATCAAATTTTGTATCTTACAAATTTTTTTTAATATAGTATATAAGGTCGTCGAAGGAATTGGTTAGAAGACCCGTTACGAAGGAACAACAGTTCTAGTCAATCGCTCATGGTTTTATGTCCAGTAAGAAATAAAGAAGCATTTAGTAAATTGTTTTGTTACGTGTTAAAAGCATAGACATTAGGAGTTACTTTTTCCATGTCTATAAATACTAAGTAGAATGGTGTATTCATGGCCAACATTCTCACACTTGTAACTCACATACGCCCAACACATTCGATGTCACACGATAATAGTTACGCTAGAAAAATAATGTATGTGTATTTTCTTACAATTCGAATAGCATAGTGATTTCTTTTACATTTTTCTCTAACTTTGCAATTTCTCTTTTATTCTTACTTTACTTTATATTTTCTCTTTATTAGTGCATACATTACACTTTGTTCTTTTATTCTTAACATTTTACGTGTCTTGATTGCGTTTTTCATAACTCAATTAAATCATGTTTTTGTCGTCGTTTTATTTGACTCTCTCCAAAGACTCGAATTTCAAGTGTTTGCATTTCAAATAAGTTTGTTTTGCTACGTAGTACTTATTTTGAACAATTTAAATCTGTCAACTTTAACAGTCATTTGAGGACTTAATTTGAGTCCTAAATTGATCTTTTGAATTCTATTTGATGAGAAAATTCAGCTCAACAATGCTGGAACTGTATTAAATGTTAAATCAACAACACCTGACATGCGGCATATGACATGACAGCCACATGGCATCTTTTCTATAGAAATTAAAGGAACTTTTCCAAATGTAATTCAAAAATCAAAGAGGAGAAAATAAATGGGAAAACAAGAGGAACATAAATAAAAACATACAAATAGATCTAGACAAGAAATAGAGAAGAGGATCACCACATTCCTTTGGAGAATGATAAGATCATAGTGAAAAATCGCCACAATAGTAAAGGAGCTTTTGATGAGACTCAAGTTGGTTCAATGAAGAAAACGAAGATAAATTTATCTCTAATCTCACACTAAGTGTAAATCTCATCCAAAGTTAGGGTTTTCAAGTATCATACAACTTGGCCTTGTATAAGCAACACCTCCTACTAGGCCATGCAAGGCCAAACAAAACAAAAACCCATGGCCCAAAATACAAGCCCACTGTCCACACAATTAACTACTAAAATAGTTTTGATTATTACAACTCAAATCAAATAAAAGAACTATATGACCAAAGAGCACAGTCTGGTGGTAAAACATATGTAAGAGTTGTGTGGACTCTGAGAGCAGAGTTCGAACTCGTACCGCTCCACTTTCCCTCCCCTCTAACTTCCCCCTCCCCCACTGACCATCTATATTAGGCAAAAAATAAATAAATAAAAGAACTATACTATATTTATTACTAAGAGGGTTAACATCATAAGAAACCACTTTAACACAAATTAATACTCTTATCAAGAAGGTAAGCCACTTGTACTTTGAGTTGCTCCTCAATTCTTTTAGCCATTTCTCTTGTTATTGGTCCTCCTAAGCCTAAGTCTTGAATCTTCACCACTTTAACTTCCCTTGGTTTTTCCTTATTAATATGGCAGCCACGTCCACTTGCTTGTCCATGTAAGTGGACATATCAACACTTAACATATCACATTTACCAGCAGGTAGGGGTCGGCACAGGTACGGGTCGACCCACGAACCCGACCTACCTAATACAACCCAACCTAGAAAAACTAGGTTGGTTTGAGTCATTAGGTTGAGTCGATTTTAAAAGAAGCAAACCCAAAGCCTATGGGTTGGGTGTCGGGCCTAAAGATTGCAAACTCGAGCAACCAAACCCACTGTAAATAAACACATAACATTTTTTTACTTGTCGTGTATATTATACGAAGTGACATTTTTTCTGTAAGCCTGAGTAAATATTGAGTCGCGTATTTGGGATATGAAATATGTGTTTGCATTTGGAATGATTTATATATAATATAAAATATGAAATATATTATGAAATATGAAATAATGTCACTCCGCAAATGTTATATATTATGAAATGTGAAATATTGTGTTGCGTATTTGTTGTTTTTTCAATCAGGCTAGATGAATGTTGGATAAATTAATGTTTAAAGTGTTGATAGTGGTTTTTTTTCTTCATAAATATTTTTTCTATTTGCCTTTAATTGTTTTTTCCCGGAGAAATGAATATTCGAATAACAATCTCGTTCACCCGACTCAGACCAACCCATATGAGGTCGGGTTGGGTTCGTTTGGGTTTCGTAAAAAATTTCGACTAAACCGACCCAACCAACCCGTGGATATTTGATTGAATTGGGTCTTTAAATACCTTAAAACCTACCCAACCCAGCCTATGCTCACCCCTATTGGTAGGTACTAAATGTGCTCAAGGATAATTTGTTAATTTGTTAGGGATTAAAAGTAGGTGAAAGATTTTAGATGTACTAAAACCAAAATTCACATAAGCTTTGAATAAAATAAACATTTTTTCCTCTCATTATCCTACCATAACCTCAATTAATTAATTAGACCCAAAATGAACAAAAAGGAAAATGACGAAACTTAGATAAGGTTCCTTAACGCTCTGATTGTTTGGCGTGAAAACGCTGAGAGAGAGAGTGCAACGAGCGAGAATGGCGAGAGAAGCTCGTTTTCTTCTGATTGGTTTGGTAGGAAAATGGGAAGAGAGAAAAAAAAATGGTGGGACCCACGCGAAATTTTTTCTTCTTAGAAGTGGCGAGAAAACGTGAGAGACGCCATTTTTTTGCCCTTTTCTCATTTCTACCCCTATTCTCTCCTTATATCTCAAATTATTTAAATTTAGTCAAAGATATTGATGTTTTTTAAAAAAATAATCAACACTTCTCTCTTCTCTTTTTCTCTTCTCTTTCAATCAGTACCCCAAATCTACCAAATTTCTCACATTTTTCTCTCTTTTCATACTCTCTCTTCACAATTTCTCTCTTCACAATTTCTATCGCGAACCAATCACACCCTAAGTGCAGTTAGTGTGGTTTCTCTCACAAAATAAATAAATCAGTGGTAGTTATGAGAGGTTAGAGATATTAGATATAGATAGAGAGAGAAAATTTTTATTTATTTTATGAGAGGAATCACGCCAACGGTACCTAAGAAACCTTATTAAGTTTTGTCCAAAAGAAAATTGTTGGCTATTTGAACCTTAAAATATTTTTTTTTCGGTCTGATATATTTTTTTTGGTCTAATGGTCAATGGCTTATTAAGACTCCAAAGAGCGAAAAGTGATAATGGTTGAACTCAAGGCCAAAGATCTAAGCGAGTAAGCGACAAATACTTTATAAAGTAGTGCTAAGCACCACAGACGAACCTTAAAATATATTAAATCTGAAAAACAAATTTATTTTTATTTTAGAAATATAAAAGTAAAAAACAAGGTAGTTTTCCATCCTTTGCCTTTCTCTTTTCTCTTCAATATATCTGCCGTCTGGTCTGGCAGCTGCAACGTAGTATTGTTTAGGGAATAATAATCAGCAGATAGTGTTACGAGAATAATCTCAATCTCAATCTCAATCTCGACCTGAATGGGTTACGTTCAAGAGGCACGCGAGAATCACGTCAAGAAGAAAGTGGAAGAAGGTACCATACCATACCTATTTCCTTCAAACCTAAACCCTAAACTAAACCCACATTTTGCTTATACAAAATTTTGATTTTTGGACGAAGAGTTGTGAACCCTTTTGCTTTGAAATAGGTTTAATTCAAATGGGTACTTCTCATGTGAGCCCCCAAAATGGCGTTCAAATTAGGATCAAACAATTTTATTTATTTATTCATTTGTTTAATTTGATTTTATAGTGAAATTGATGATGATGTGGTGGGCGTGCTATAACCAATTTTGCAGCTTTACGCAGCAAAATGAAGCAGAAGGCACTGAAAGAGTGTGATCAATACACGGCAAAATATGCTCAGTGTGCTTCGGGGAGAACACTGTCAGTTGTTTGGCAGTGTCGCCAACAAGCTAAAGAGTTGAACCATTGTCTTCATAAATTGTAAGCCTGTGTTATGAAATTAAATTATTTATTGGTTCCTTTTGATTCAATTCTTGGATTGTTTCATGAGAAACAAGAAAAGTGGGGTTTGATTTCTATAAACACTAGTTAAATACATTAATTTAGATTATAGGCTGATAATTTGAAGTAGAGGCTGATCAAGGAAGATTATAGCTCAAACTATGAAGAGAATTTTAGATTTTAAAAGGTCTATCGAAGTACTTGATTTATGAAAGGACATTATGATATTGTTTGATTTGTGTTATCTAGAGTGAGATGACTTTGATTATTTTTATTTTTGTCAAATGCATCTGTTCATGCTAATGAATGTCATCGTTTTCTGTCCCCTATGTTGTTGACTGGGTGATCCTCATCCCTTTGTGCCTGTGCCTGTGCATCTCATGGTATTGCTATGAATTTTTTATATAGCTGTTGGAAATTCAAATTCATAAAGTATTTTAGCAGGATTGGCTATCAATCTTAGTTTATGTTCAGTGACATGTCTTACTGTAATGATTTGGTTTCTCGTCAAGTTTAATGATACTCATAAGAATGCTGAAAACTTAATGAGATGTATTCTTTCTTAGTATTGTGCACTTTAGAAAACTTTCTTTACCTGAATGGATTCTGTTTATTGGTGTTTCTGTTCTAGCTGTAAAACTCTGCAGCATTGGAGATCCTAAAAAGGATAAACTTCTAGTTACGCGCGAGCGCACACAACACACACACACACATATAAGTTGTTTCAACTGTAGTCTTTAATGGCCTTTTGTTGGGAGTGGATTCTCTCACATGAGAAGCCCCTCCAGTAGGATCTTAGCCACAGATTTAAAATGGGGAGGGAGGGAGAGAGAGAGAGAGAGAGAGTGAAAAGTATAAAAAATCAGGGGAAGTGATAGTTTTAAGGGTGGGAATCAAAAACTGGAGAACAGCTTGAGAAAAAATCGCTGGAGAGAATCCTCTCCCCCTTTTGTTATACCAATGTATTCCTGTCTTGTTCCTGAATATATATAATATGTATGTTAAATGTATATAATGAAGGTTTTAACAAGGCCTCTCTCCTCTCTTTTGCCAAAAAAAAAAAAAAAAAAAGTATATAATGAAGGTTGATTTTACCTTAGTCTTTATTATTTAATTTATTCTAGTGTTACTAATGTATTTTTGCACAGTTGTATACTTTGAATAAAATGCTTTCTAACCAATATCCTTTTACAAAATAGTTAAGGCTCAACCTTCTTCTAACAATTATGCCAGATATGAGGTCCTAGAGGGAAAAATGGAAGTTCCTTGAGGAATACAACTTTTATTTAGGCGTGAAATTGTAGTGCATTGCATTGTAAACTTATCAGTCTCACCTGTTAATCTGACTGAAATAATTTGTTTCCCAGATTTGCTTGTTTGATATGTTCGTAAATATATATCAGCCGAACAATCAACAGAAGTCATTTAGGAATCATTTAGTGGTATGTGGATATGGTGGCCAATGATGTCATGCCATTTCCATCTGTTTATCTGATCTGGACCATGGATATTTCTGAACCTTCTAGTTATTCTCTTGCTCATACAAGATATGTAAAGATTCAGTTCTTTTGATGGTTTGACAAATGATCCATAGACTTCTTGTTAATTGGAAAAGTGATACAATAAAGGAATAATTCACCTTTATTTTGAAAAAGAATATCATACATTCATACACTGCATGGATGCATCATGGAATATCTACATCTTAAGTCTTTCTATCCATTAGCTATTTGAAAAGAGAACAAAAACACTGCATTTTGGACCATTTCATTGTGGTGTGAATTACAAAATAACGATATTGATTGATAATTATGAATTATCTTTATTTTCAAACTGACCACACCTCTAATATTAGATTAGACCCATTTTAACTGCCTAATTACTGCTCACAAGGGAGTATATACATGTTAAATCTTTATTAGCTATTGAAAACTGAACAAAAATACTGCATTTTGGACTATTTCATTTGGCACAAAATAATGATATTGATAGTTATGAATTATCCTTTTTTCCCCCCCCTTCAAATCGACCACACCGAACATTATACACATTATATCTGCCTAGTTACCATGGTTGTTCTTGAGTTAACTCAAAGGGATAGAATCGTATGGTTTTATGACTCTAGGTATCAAAATCAAGTTAACCCACTTACAAGACTGTTTCTATGTAAACTCGTATAGACTCGCATATACTTATATACTTATATAAGATACACATTGAATCATGAATTTGAGGACAAATGAAGTATGAACAACTCTGCAACATAATGTTCATTTTCCCCACGCATGCCTAAATTGACAATTGTATTTCTGATCAAACTGGAGAAATATGAATAAATATTAGCATTGCTTGTTTATCATACATGTTTCTTCATTCGATTTGATTTTCTATTGTCTATCTCCCTGCCTTGATTGATCATACGTGTAATTACCTATACAACTAAATTGTATGTTGTAAAATATCGGAGAAGCAGTTTATGTACCCGTATGGCTATGAATGTGGAATTGATATCTTTTTTTTTTTTTTTAATTCTTTTACAGCACCAATGATTCTGTCTTGGAGGAAATGAAGAAAGAATACATGCTAAAACACGGTGAAGAGGGCTCTGTTAGAATCTAGACTATTTGATTTCAATGACATAAATGAAGTCACAAACTTTGGAATGAGGCCTTCAACTCCTCATCATTGTGATGCCATGGAGCTTCTTCATTATAGCTGCAACCTTTTTCTTCATTTTTTGTGGAGTGAATTTTGTATGGAATAGTAGGGACATAAATGAAGATAAATTTATGATGTTTGTTCGGTGATCTTAAAATAGTGCCCTATTAGTACCATTTTTTACTGAGAAGGGTGGAGTGTGTGAAAAGATTAAGAATGGTGTTAGCAAAGTTTGTGAGGTAGCTACTTGTTTTGCTGTGTTTTGGACTCCCTTTTGTGGTTCCATCTCAAACAGTGTTGCAGTAAATTTCACATTATTTTGTTTGTGTTGTCTATTGTCCACCAAATATTATACAAAATAAAAAATTGTCTAGTAACTTAAAAGGTTTGTTTCCTGTGCTTCAATGTGTATCAAATGCACCTAAGACTTCCTACAATGTGTTGGGTAAATGGGATTTCAATGAGTTTGAAGTTAAGCTCATCACAGTCCTACACTTGTCAAAATTCAATGACTCAAATTACACCTCCTTGTGCTTCCTTTGATTGGAGTGAGTTTCTCCACTGTGACCCTTTAATGTGGTCAGAGTTTATGAACCAAAAGAATGTCTTCAGTGAAGTTGCATCCTCAAGCTCATCTTTATCTTTACCTAATCTCACAAGGTTAAGCTCATCACAGTCCCACACTTGTCAAAATTGAATGACTCAAATTACACCTCCTTGTTCTTCCTTTGATTGGAGTGATTTTCTTCAAAGTAACCCTTTAATGTGGTCAGAGTATCAAGAACTACTGGAACAAAAAACTGGGGAAGAAACTTATGAAGATGGGATTTGATCCAGTAACACATAAGCCAGTGTCACAAGTTCTCTATGACTTGGGAAGCATTAGTGGCATCCCAAGCAGTGGAGACCAAATGAATTTTATCAATAAGGACTTAAGGAGCAACATGGTACCAATCATAACTGAATCATCTGGTGCCAAGAAGAAGTCAATAGTGGATCACACACAAGAAGAACAAGTTCAGTTATGGGAAAATCATGTGCAGTACCACCATGTCATGAACAAAGAGAATGTAGTTGCATCCTCAAGCTCATTTTTATCCTTACCTGGCCTTACAAGGTTAAGCTCATTTGATTGGAGTGAGTTTCAACAAATGCAAAGTGAAGGTCAACTTTTGAATAGTGAAAACAACCATGGCCATGACAAGCAAGTTGCAACAACTTGTGAGGGTTCTGAGGCTGTTCCTTGTGATGCAAGCTTGGAGAATCAAATTAACAAGCAGTGTGAAGGTCATTCATCTTCAGGGAATTCTTTTGTGGATGCTATTTTGGATAAGGACAGTGAGATAAGGGCAGCATTCGCTGAAAGTTTGGATGTTTCTTTTGATTACTAAGTGCTTTTATCAGATTGTTTGCTATTTATTAATAATTAGTAGGATAATTTAAAATACAAGACTTTAATGTTGAACCGAGTTTGTAGGACATGGCAGAAAGTTAGATGTAGTGTTTGTTTACTTGTGAATTTCGTTATGACAGTGAATAATTATTTGAAGTTTTGATTATTATTAAGATAGGTAAATTGATCTTAGTTCAATCTCTAATTCAAATATTTTTGTGATTATTTTCTTTTTTTTTGGGAAAAACATAACCTTTAATTTTTCTTAGGTTTCACTAGAACTGTTTTAGTGGAACCAATATGTATTACTTTTTTTTTTAACCTTATTTCATGTTTGTTTTATTTTTATTTTTAATTAACCAAACATAGAGCATTATAAATATGTTTTGTCATATTCTAACTTACTTGCCATGTACTTCCTTATCTTATTTGACTTCCTTACTAGTCTTAGGCCCTCCTGTAAACAAAAAATTCTTAATGTGAACAAACATTTGTATGCTATAATCGATTAAGTATCATTAAATTGTTTTCTTTACCGTAAAAATAAACGTTTAAATATATAAAAATTTGATAGGTAAGAACCTAATTAAAAATTTGATGGGTACTTTTTTGGGTACAATGATAGGTACTTAATTAATATTAATAGTATTATTGAAAATGTTGACCTTAATTAAGAAATATATATTTACACATGATTCTACTATATATAGAAGCATGAACACATTAAAGGGTTACTTTGAAGAAAATCACTCCAATCAAAGGAAGAACAAGGAGGTGTAATTTGAGTCATTGAATTTTGACAAGTGTAGGATTGTGATAAGCTTAACCTTGTGAGATTAGGTAAAGATAAAGATGAGCTTGAGGATGCAACTTCACCAAAGACATTCTCTTTGTTCGTGACATGGTGGTACTGCAATTGATTTTCCCATAATTGAACTTGTTCTTCTTGTGTGTGCTCCACTATTGACTTCTTGGCACCAGATGATTCAGTTATGATTGGTACCATGTTGCTCATTAAGTCCTTATCAATAAAATTCATTTGGTCTCCACTGCTTGGGATGCCACTAATGCTTCCCAAGTCAGAGAGAACTTGTGACACTGGCTCATGTGTTACTGGATCAATTTCCATCTTCATAAGTTTCTTCCTCAGTTTTGTGTTCCAGTAGTTCTTGATATCATTGTCTATTCTCCCAGGTAGTCTTTTTGCAATTGAAGACCATCTACATCAGTAAAAAAAAAAGCAATGTTTGTAATGAGATGTGAAATAATATGATTGCATTTTTATCTCAAAAGGAAAGCATAGAAAAAGAAGCGTTTGTAGTTGGCAAAATGGCAAGTTTGTGATACATCTCAAAGTTTATGGTTAGTGCATTCATTCTATCAATAAATCAAGATTACTGTACAACAGGTATGTTTGACAAAAAGGGGAACATCAACAAATGATACGACCCTCTTTGGTCCAGGCCCAAGCCCAACAGATTTGTCACTTAACCAATCCACTAATGAGGAGATCGTGGCCCAACCACGTGGGAAGCGTCAGCGAAATAAACCTTCCTGGATGAGTGACTCCATATGCTGAATCATCTATGCTCATGGTCATGCATGTATGGTTGACCCTTACACTTCTAGAGTGAGCTACTATCTATATTCTCCTTTATTTCTTTCTGTCAAGAGTTTTATTAGGTAGTTACAGAATATGCCTTTAAATTGATGTAATTCAGAACAATACTCTTCCCTGACCAACTCTTTTTCCCATTATTCTTTTCTCTTTTCTTCCTAATTCCTTTTTCTCTCTAGGAGTCAGCCTCTCACTCAAAGCAGTGGCTTATCTGTACAATTTGAGTTCAGCAGGTTGTTATGAGTATATGCCTAAAGGAAGAGCCCATCCCAAAAGACTAGCCTATTAAGTGGGCGAACCCCTAAGTTTATAAACCTCACTTGGTAGGTGAGGCTCCCCAATGTGGGACTCATAATATTGCTACCCACTTGGTAGGTGAGACTCCCCAATGTGGGACTCATAACGTTGTAAACAAACCTGCTTCCTATAGCTCCATGAAGGTTAATAATGAGCTCTTTTTCTTGGGGAGTAAAATGCCGATGCTTGAGGCCAGGCCTTAGGTAGTTAGTCCATCTTAGCCCGCAACTCTTACGACCCTATTCAGCCCTGAAAAAAAAGTCCAAGAAGTAAATAAACTTGCATTACAACTCAAGAAATTATATGTATCTTAATTGCCATTTCACTAATTTTGAATGATGGAATTGAGGAAACCTGCTTTCTTTGGAACCTCTGCCCAATTTCCAATTCCATGATTGGATACATAAGCAAGTAATTTATCATCTTCTTTAGGAGTCCAAAAACCACTTTTCACATTGGATTTGTCACTGCAAGGAGGCCTTCCCATTTCTGAATGAGAGAAAGAGATAGAAGCAGAGATGTATGTGAAAGAGACTTATGTGAAATATGTAAAATGTTGTAAAAACCGGACCGGACCGGCCGGTTCAACTGGGAACCGGCCATTCTGCCGGTTGGTTCAACCCCAGTTGAACCGCCCAGAACCGGGTTGAATCGCCCCAGAACCGGGTTGAACCGCCCAAAAGAACCGGTTTGAACCGTTTAAAATGCTTTTTTTATTATTTTTATTTACTTTTTCCCTAAAATTAATATTTATTTATTTATTTATTAGTCATCCGGTTCAACCGAATGAACCAATTGAACCACGACCCAGAGGTCTCGTCGGTTCAATCTCCGGTCTGGTTTTAAAAATATTGGGGGTAACTTTAAAGTGGTGAAAGGAGGGTAGTGTTTTAAGGTATGAAGACACGAGGAAATCATGCAAATTTTGGCTCCTAATAACAACAATTGCATGTTTATTTTCCACTTTCTATAAATAAAATAAAAAACCAAAACCATTTGCATGATATCAGAAACATACCATCAAATTATTTCAGGTACAATTTGAATGACCAATTTGGTGAAAACCAATCTTCTTAGAAAACTAAGACACTTAAGAGTTGGACTATTGAGTATCTGTTGTGATTCTAAAAATTAATTAAAAAAAATAGGGGTAATCTTGATACCCAATATGTGTATTTCTAAATTATTGAGAGTATATTATATTTATAATGTTTAATGAGTTTGTGTAAAAATATTTTTGTGGCACTTTGAGAGATACCGTGAATTATGGTATTGTATATAGTGAAGTATTCATTGTATTATAAGGATACAATTATGGTAATTGGATTTGATTCGAAGAAAAATAAATATGTTCTGACCTTAAGTCTCGACATCGTTTTCCTAGGTATTGTCCACTTTGGACCACATGTGACGTGGACCCTTATGGTTTTGTCTGTAAAAGGTGCCTTAGTGGGTTAAGGCGTATGGGTTCCCAAGCATGGTGCCGTAAATTAATTCAATGGCTTGGATAATTAATGGACAACCTGCTGTTGAATGCTTATCAAATAAAATTAGCATTTGCAAAAGGGGGCTTGATGAGTTGTAAAATTATTACTCTTATCATCCCAATTTAACATCCTTTAACCCCCTTAACAGTGTTGTTTGTTTTGTCCAAAAAATCAATAAACATCAAATGGGTAGATAGAATTATGTGTGTTACTTGAGTGCGTTGAAATCGATTTTGTGAACAATAATGTATTTTTATTTGGGTATGATATTATTTTGTGAACAAAATCGATTTTTATGAAGATTTGTGTTATTTTGACAACTCCGTATAGTGACACCATCACCGTATGCTTGGATGTACGGACTGTACGGACAGTATGTACGGACAAAACTTTTTTTTGGAGATTTTATTTTTATTTTTATCCTCTTTCACAAATCATTACCAAAGTGGTTAATGATGTGCAACTAAGTGGTTAATGCAGTTCACTAACTGGTTAATGAGCTACTATGATGTCAAGTTTCACTTGTATCCATTAACCACTTTCAACATTATATTAACCATTAATATCAACGTTGTTAATTAGGTGTCATCAACCTTTAATAACTCTTTTACAAATCATTACAAAAGTGGTTAATGCAGTGCAACTAAGTAGTTACTACAGTTCACTAACTGGTTAATAGCTACTCTGATGCCACAAGTTGCACTTGCACCAATTAACCACTTTCAACACTGTGTTAACCAGTAATATCAATCCGGTTAACCAAGTGTCGTTCACCACTTTTAATAACTCTTTAACAAATCATTATAAAAGTGGTTAATATTGTGCAACTAAGTGGTTAATATAGTTTACTAACAAGTTAATGGTTATTCTGATGCCACAAGTTAAGTTGCACTTGCACCCATTAACTTATTCCAACACTGTATTAACCACTAATATCAACTCTATTAACCAAAAAAAATTCTTTAAAAAAAATAAAAATAAAATTATTTGTTTTTTTTTTTTAAAAAAAAAAACCTATATGGAGATGTCGTCCTTGCAGGCGTCGATTTTGGTTGTCAAAAAAACATTATTGTTTTATGAAATAACGTAATACAATTAAATAGTATAATTATATAACAAAACATTGTTTTATATGCTAAAATATAATTTTAAAATAAATCTAAAAACCGAATTTTGTATATTATTATAATTATAATTATTAGTAGTATTTTATAGCAATTAAGTTATCATAATACTATTTTAGATAGAAACATATATTAGTAAAATAATATGTTGTGAAAAATAATGGATATATACGTTATACAAGCTAACGGATATAATACATTGTAAAACTTATTGGATATATACCATTTTATGTAAAACAATTATCGTTTACCACATAAATATTTCGTAACAGCTGACCAAAAAAAAAAAAAATTCGTAACAAATTTAGTGACAAAAAAAAAATATTTCGTAACAAATCGAACATGTTTCATTCTAACAAATCAATATTTTTTTTAAAAAAAATGCTTTTACAGTTCATTCAAAATCACTTCTATTCTATTTTATTTTCCACTTATTTTTTTCTGCATTATCATTATATTTTATCCCATAACTTTACTAACTTAATATTTCATACAAATTATTTTATTATGATCATATTATTGTCCTTTATTCACCACAAAAAAATATTATTTTCCCTTTCCCATCATTCAATAATGCAGCATCAAAATTCATCATCTTGATATTTGCATCTTCATTATGAAGTAGCATGACGCACGAGTCCCCACATCAAAATTCAACCGGGTATGGTGTACCAAAAAACAACCGGGTGTAAAATAGCACTTAACTTCCTAAGGGCACTATGATGAACAAATTTATCAACTTCACCATACTAAAAGTAACCGTTGAGGCTTTTGCTGATGCATTTCTTGCTGCCCAGATATTTCACTATGCTAGATATTGGCCCAGTCCAAGTTACTCGAGTCACAGACCCAGGCCCAGTCCACATTGACCGAGTCAATTGATTCGAAGGCTTGTACAAATCAGTTACAAGTCAAATAGCTTTTCTGTTTTCATTGATAGTTAAGTTGGTTAATTGTTAGTTAAGTTAGTTTTGTTTCTTGCTTTGTATCTTGTTTTCAGGTTCACTGGTACAGTGTATAAATATACCATTCTCCTTTGTATTTCATTTCAATTCATTCCAATCAATAAGATGAGATGTTATTCAATAAACTTCTTTGTTCGTAACATGGTATCAGTTTGCAAATTTGTTTCCGCACTCTGAATCTTCTTCTTCATTTCGTTCTTCTTTACCATTCTTTCTTCTCAATCATGGAGGTTTCTGATGAACAATCAACCTCTGAGGATGAAATCATCCAACCACAGCAACCAAACAACAATGCCATTAATGCCGATCCTTCTCTCAACGCTTCCAGCCCTTATTACTTGCACCCTGGTGAAAACCCAAGGGCCATTCTGGTGTCACCGCCACTAAACGGCGACAATTACCATTCCTGGAGTCGTGCTATGCTCTGGGCCCTGAAAACAAAGAACAAGTACAAATTCGTTGATGGATCTCTTCCAATTCCAGCCCAAGATGATCCTCTTTACGATCAATGGGAGCAATGCAATGGCATCATGATTTCTTGGATTAATCACAACATCAACGAGCATATCCAACAGAGCATCATCTACATTGACTCTGCTCGCGACTTGTGGCTTGACCTTTAAAATCGGTTCACACGAGGTAATCACTTTCGCATTTCTGACATCTTGCAAGATTTGCATTCTACCAAACAAGGTGACTGATCAGTATTCACCTTTTTTATTGATCTCAAGACTCTTTGGGATGAACTCAATTCTTTAAGACCCACCCCAGCTTGCTCATGCAGTAATCCTTGTCCCTGCAACCTCACCAAATCCATGAAAGATCACAAGGATACTGAGTATGTGATCTGCTTCTTGAAAGGTTTGTGTTCCGAGCAAAGAACGTAGAGCTGGCCGGAGTCGCTGAAGTCGCCGCGTGCAGTGGTGTTCGCGACGGAGAGCGGAGGTGGGTATTTGCAAAAGGCACTCCGACGCTCAAGTTGGTATCTTCTCAGATGAGGTAAGAATGATGTAACAGGTCCTCCTTATATATGACTCCTTTTAGGGTTTGGAGTGAATGGACGGTGATTGGTCGAGTAAATCGCGTATGATCTGTTGTGGTCCGTTGATTAGATCGACGGTCCCAATTTGGTAGCATAAAGGCAACACGAAACAGGGACCATTGATGAATTAAACGTCTCAAATCAGAGCCCACTGGTCGATTACGATCGGCTAGCGATATTGGGCCACGGAGGTAAGTTCACAGAGGAGTGGGCCTTGACCCAGTCCAGAACAGTTGCCCCCCAAGTCGATGTCTGAATATTGGAGAACTTTGACTTAAATAGTGATTTGTTCAGATCATGACTTCGACTTATCTGTTAGTCTAGCGAGAGTTCGCGATGCATACATGTGTTACCGAAGTATGTCTTCTGACGTGTTATTGAAGTATGACTTCAGATGTGTCGTTGAAACATAACTCTGGATGTGTTACCAAAGTAAGACTTCGGAAACGCGTCGCTGCTTGATGACTGTTTCTAGGGTGTTTTATGTCAGAAACCCTAATCGACATGTCACTTCAATCGTTTCAAAATTGAAAGGGCAACCTCGTTTCGCACACGGGCGGCGTGTCAATTCTCCCATCGAGGTGACGCTTGGGTTAGCGTGCTATTAAATGTGAGTAATGACGGTTTTCTCTATAAATACACGAGGGAGATTTCATTTGCAACATTGGTTATTCTTCCTCTCTTATGCGTATCCTCAAGCTCTGGTTTTCTCTGATGCTCTTCCTTGCTCTCATCACTGCACCAGTGTTTTCTACTCTCGTCGGGTATTTAGGTATGTCTCCTCCTCCCCTCCTCCTCATCCCTTTAGTTCTGAGTGTAGCTGCGATGGATATTGGCTGATAACGCCTTTCCCTACAGTGGTCCACCGTTTATTGGGGGTTTGCTATGTTATTGATTTGAATTTCACGGTGAGGAATGAGAGTTTCTGGGAAGGTTATGAGTTTTCCGGCGAGAGCCATAAATTTTTTGGCGAAAGTTATGAATTTTTCGGTGATGGATGAGTTTTCCGGTGAGGGATGTGAGTTTTTCGGTGACGAGTGTTGGACTGCTGGTTTTAAGAGAGTGTCTAAAAGGTCCTTTCTTTCGACAGGTCGGAGATGGGAAAACCAAAGGATCCCAAAGGCAAAAGAGGATACTCGCTCCTGACCAATGCTGCCCGATACTCATGGGTGGCAGATGATGCTTTGTGCGCCCAGTCAATGTTTAGCAACGAGAAAACACTGGCCGAATTCCTGCAATATTTGGACATCGGTCAAGGCAAAGGAGAGCTGAGCAATAGGGAAGTGATATCTCCCGGGCATTGATCAGATATGCGTGGAACTTATCGATGACGAAGACTTCCTCTTGCCTATGCATAAGATATATTTCATCGAAATGGGTGTTCGGTTACCATTTACTGACTTCCAACTCGAAGTTCTAAATCATTTACGGGTCACCCCTTCTCAACTTCACCCTAATGCGTGGGCATTCATTAGGAGTTTTGAGTTGGTTTGTTCTTACCTCGGCATCCCCGTTCTCGTGTGCGTGTTTTTCTACTTCTTCTCTCCCCTCCGATCTTCGGAAAAGAGCGATGCACCGCAGAGGTGGTTGTCATTGAAGTTGAAGATAAGACTCACCGAAGCATATAGCGACTCTGTTCGAGGGTTTAAGCACGAGTATTTTTTCTAGAAACCTTTGAATTGGTCGTCCAAGAAGTGTCTCATTAGAAAAAAATTAGAAGGAGGTATAAAGGAGTTGGTTCGACCTCACTGGAGTAAGGATCATTTCCTCGTTGAACGGAAAAAATTCAGTACCTCCGAAAATGCTTTGGGTGAGCAGGATATTGAATGTGTGAATCGACTGACAGAATTCTTAAAGGGGTTTTCTCCCGAAGTTAGGGAAACCCTATTAGGCCAAAAACTCGTACCCAGTTACATAAGTAGCCGGGTGTTAATGAGCTGCTCTTCGGAAATTGAAGTCAAAGAGTGTTTAGGTAACACATATTTATGCGTTAGTTTACCCTATGAATGACTTCTGATCTTTCTGTTTTTCTTTGATTTTAGGTGTAATGGCAGACATTGCAGCCTTGAACGAGTTTCTCAACAAGAAAAAGAAAGCCATTTCGGGAGGTAGCTCGTTGGTTGGACCCTTGGGCAGTTCCTCAGCGGGCTCGCCCTTACAGGCCGCGGTTGTCTCTTCATCACTGGCTTCTCACCGTGTTCCAACCCCGACCTCGGACCATACCGAAGCCCTGGAAGTCGAAGAAATTTGGGCTCCTGCTTCCCAGGGTGAAAAAGGGACAGATGTCGACATTGAACAGGTTATCCCTCCCCTGAAGCGGCAAAGGAGAGAGACTGGGAAGAAACAACTTAAACGTTTGGAGAAGGTTACTGGGAGTGGTGACTTCTCCAGCAGCGATGGTCTTGCAGTGTGGACGCATCCCCATGCTCTATCTCTGGAGGAACCGCAGCATTACACCTCGACTGAGGACAAGGTCTACTTGTCAAACTTATCCAGTTCGGCTCGTCAAGATTCGGTGCTCCAGCTGAATGGTTCGAAGTCTGAACCTCCTAGTGCAATCCGTTGAGCATAATGCCACATTGGAGAGGGAGAACTCAGAGTTTAAGAAGTC
This sequence comes from Calophaca sinica, assembly GCA_037113605.1. Taxonomy (NCBI): domain Eukaryota; kingdom Viridiplantae; phylum Streptophyta; class Magnoliopsida; order Fabales; family Fabaceae; genus Calophaca; species Calophaca sinica. Next base: position 19,353,977 of record CM073737.1, read on the forward strand.
GACAGACAAGGTCAAGGCTCGTGCTGAGGAGCTAGAAGAGGCTAGGACAGCTCTTACTTCGGCCAATGCGGAAAAAGATAGGTGGACATACAAAGATTGCTGGTGAGTTCGGGGATCAGCAGTTTGAGAATGCTGCTGACCAAATTCGCCTGCTTTATCCGACCATCGACGTGGACATTTCTCGGTTGTTCAGTAGGGGTGTCATCCTTGAAAGTCGGTTTATTGACCCCAAGACCATGGAGGTCCTTTACGATGTGGCGCCTACATCGGAGAGGGACGTGGCACCTACGTCAGAGGCCATGGAGAATGGTGCCGAGGAGATGGAATGAAGACCTGGGATGTCAAGGTCTATTTATAACTTGTCTAATTTTTTGAACAATTTGTAATTTTGAATCTCTTGGGAGGGTTGCTTGTAAATGACTTCCTTCGTTTTTGTTTTAACGCATGTTTGGCAATTTATTTTGCAATTTTTATTACTTGCACGCGCTTTCCTTCCAAGTTAATCTCTTCGGAGTAAGTTCCGATTTAACTTCTTCGAAGTTAGTTTCGATTTAGTTCTTTCGGATTTGGTTCCGACTTGGTTTCTTCGGAGTAGGTTTTGATTTAGTTCTTTCGGAGTTGGTTCCAACTTGGTTTCTTCGGAGTAGGTTCCTATTTAGTTCTTTCGAAGTTGGTTCCGATTTAGTTCTTTTGGAGATGGTTCCGATTTGGTTTCTCGGAGGGGTCCAAACCGGCCAAGGTACGGTCCTCCTTTGCCCCGATCAAAGGGAGTATATTCCCTTTGACGGGTGAACGCTATTTGGTGTGACTTGTCCTTGATAGACTGGCTAGGTCGATCAGGTGGTCTACCATGTGTTCCTCAGACGCCACTTTTGAGGCATTCCGGAGTATTATATAACTTCCGAATTTCTTCGAAGTAGGTGCTGGGAGTTGTGAACTTTCGGCGTCGCAAGCCGTTTTTCGAGTAATTGGAGTCTGCGATAGGCGACTCCCGTTCAGTATATCAGCTGTGGTTGGCTTGTAAGCCTAACCCTGCCACTTTCCCCTAATAAAACACAAGAAATATTAGAAGTGTAACTTGCATGTAACTTACATTGAAAACTAATGTCAAATTACAATTTTGATGAAAAACTGCAAACTTAACAGAACTTGACATAGGATTGTTAAAACATAATGGTGATATAGGTAAGTAAAATATGGAGGAGTACTATCAGTGGTTGATCTTGGTCGTAGTAACCAAATTCAACTGTAGTACTTCTGAAGCTTTGTTGCATTCCAAGTTCGTGCGATGGCCCTTCCTTGGAGATCTTCCAGACAATAGGCTTCTGTCCCAGTCTTTATCGTGACCCGGTAAGGTCCTTCCCAATTTGGAGCCAGCTTCCCCTGCATGGCGTTCTTCAAGCCGACATTTGCTTTTCGAAGAACGAGGTCTTCGATAGCGAAGTCTCGCGGAACTACACACTAGTTGTTCCTCGCAGCTATGCATTTCTTAGCGGCGGCTTCATTCAGGGATGCGATCTCTCAATTTTCTTCTTAGAGGTCCAGCTCTTCTCGGAGATATTGGTAATTCAGCTTCGGTTTTGGTGGATGTAGGGTTCTCCAGCTCAACTCACCGACCTCGATCGGAATTACTGCTTCCGACCCGTAAGTTAGGCGAAAAGGTGTTTCTCCTGCCGATGAATGTGGAGTTGTCCTGTAAGCCCACAGAAATTGAGACAGTTTGTCGACCCATCTGCCCTTTGCCTCGTCGAGGTGTCATCGGAGACCGCGCAAGATTACACGATTTGCAGCTTCTTCCTGACCATTTGTCTGAGGGTGTTTGACCGAAGTAAAGTGGTGCTTCACATTGAGGTCGACAAGTGTCTTCCAAAATTGTTAGTCGATGAACTGCGTGCTGTTGTCGGTCACCACAACCTCTGGAATCCCGAACCTGGTTAGGATTTGGGAATTGAAAAATTTGATCAAGTTCTTTGCAGTTATTTTTGTAAGAGGTTGGGCTTCTACCCACTTCATGAAGTAATCTACTGCTACCGCTAAGAACTTGATCTGCCCAGGAGCCAGAGGAAATGGGCCCAAAATGTCGATCCCCCACCAGGCGAATGGCCATGGAGATGATAGGGTAGTCAGTTTGGCAGGAGGTGCGACGTGGACATCAGCGTGCTTTTGGCACTTGTCACATTTTTTCACATACGCTTTGGCATCGAGTTCCATAGTTGGCCAATAGTAACTCGCTCTCAATGTTTTCTTTGCCAAGGCTCTTTCGCCTAAGTGCTGCCCACATAAACCTTCGTAGATTTCCTCTATAACATATTGTGCTTCCGAAGTGTCAAGACACTTCAGCAGGGGTATAGAGAAACCTCTCCTGTATAATTTCCCTTCGACATTGGAAAATGAGCATGCTCTTCTGTGGAGCTTGGATGCTTCTTTCAGTTCTGCTGGTACTTCCCCCAAATAGAGGAGCTTCAAGATCGGTGTCATCCAGGATTCTCCGAAGTCTATGGTCGAAATCGATAGGCTATGCACATAAGTCGCGGTGGCGACCTTTGGTGATTCAATTGGGGCTTCAGAAGAGTTTTTGGCCATAGAGTCGAGGACATTTGGAGTGGTCAAGGTCTCCTGGATTACTGACCGGTGCGAGGTTGGCATCTTTGTACTTGCGAGCTTAGAAAGAATGTCAGCTCGTATGTTTTGTTCCCTCGACACATGTATTATCGCAGCTTGCATAAACCGGCTCATTATCGTTTTGACTTGGGCGAGGTATTTCTGTAGCAATAGATCCTTAGCTTGGTAATTTCCATTGACTTGTGAGACGACGAGTTGCGAGTTAGAATGAATGACAACACGTGCTGCACTAAGTTCGTTAGCAAATGTGAGTCCGGCAATACACGCCTCGTATTCAACCTGGTTATTGGAGGTCGGAAATGCAAATGCCAGTGAGTATTTGACGACCAAGCCATCCTCATTCTCAAGGATTAAACAGGCTCTGCTTCCCTTTAGGTTAGAAGACACATCAACAAAAACTATCCATTTTCCTGCTGGCGAGGATGATGAATTCAGAGTGAACTCTGCCACGAAGTCTGCAAGCGATTGTGCCTTAAGCGCCTTCCTTGGTTCGTAACCAACATCGAACTCGGAAAGCTTGATGGACCACTTAATCATGCGATTTGCGAGATCAGGTCGATATAATATTTGCTTTATCGGCTGGTCGGTTCTGACCACAATGCGGTGAGACATGAATTATTGGCGATGTCTTCGTGCTGATATGGTCGGTTCTGACCACCCGGTTAATCGTTGTATTTCCTTCTTCGAGGTTGGTTCCTTTATTTCGGTGATTGCTCAACATTTGTCTGGATTGACTTCAATTTCTCTTTCGGTCAAATAGAACCTGAGGAACTTCCCCGCCCTCACACCGAAGGTACACTTTTCTGGGTTCAAGCGCATGTTGTGTTGCGGAGTTCAGAGAAAACTTTGGCAAGGTGGGTGATGTGGTTTTCGTCGAGGATAGTTTTGACGATCATATCATCCATGTATACTTCGAGCAATATCTCGATCTGCTTCTAAAAGACATTGTTCATCATTCCTTGGTATGTGGTGCCCGCGTTTTTCAAGCCGAAGGGCACGACTTTGTAATAATAGTTTGCGCCTTTGGTCATAAAGGTTGTCTTCCCTTGGTCGGGCTCGTACATCGGTATCTGGTTGTAGCCCGAATAGGCATCCATGAAAGATATAAACCGAAAACTAGATGAATTATCGACAAGCTTGTTGATATTGGGCATGCGTCTTTCGGGCACGCTTTGTTGAGGTCGCTATAGTCTACACACATTCTCCACTTCTCGTTCGACTTTTTCATGAATACCACATTCGATAACCAAGTCATGTACTTTGCTTCCTTTACAAAATTCGCTTTGATCAGATCCGACACAGCTTTCTCGACTGCTTGAGCTTTCTCGGGGGATTGTCGGCGTCTTCTCTGTGCGACCCATCGGGCCGATGGGTTCAGTGCCAGCTTATGACACGCTACATCGGGCAATATTCCGGGCATTTCATCGGCGGTCCAAGCAAAGAGATCGACATTGTCCTGGAGGAACTTGATTAAGCCCGCTTTCATCACTTCGGTGGGGTCGTCCCCTACTTTCGTTGTTCACGAAGGATTATTCCCAATCTGGATGTGGGAGGATTCACCATCGGGAACAGGTCTTTCAACTTTCTTCGCGAGTTCCTTGGCCATTGGGTCGCCGATATCCTTGGTCTTGACTTTGACGTCCTCATCCCCAAAACGGGGGGTCATCGTCGATTAACATCACATCGTGTCCGGATGTCGAGATTTTCCCGACTCGAACAACCTGTGTTCTTTTGAGGCTTATCTTGAAACATCTTCTCGCTGCCTCCAGGTCCCCGTTTAGGGTGATAATCTTGCCGCTGGCGACGTGGAACCTCATCTTCAAATGGATTGTCGAAGTCACTACTCTGAGAGCGACTAGAGTAGGTCTGCCGATGATACTGTTATAGTCATAGTCGCATGGGAGGACTAAAAACTGTACTCATTTATGTCTTATGTTGTAGAATTAACATGAAGACACCACTCAAAGCAAAAAGATGCGAAAAATGACAAAAAGCTAGCATGTTTTGGAGAGTTTTAGCACTACTGGACGAGCGGTATGGCCTGACTTATATCAGGTACGACCGTAGCTAGATCAGAATCTCAGTAAGGGTGTACCCCCCAGTCTGTACCACCTGGTGCCGATAAAAAAGTCCAATACGGCCGTGCCAAAGGCAGCACAGCAGTACACAAATGATGTCAAGGTTGCAGCACACATGGGTACAAGCCAACGTCATTAGGAAAGCTCGGTACGACCATGTATATATGCGGTACGACTGTACCCCATCTCAGAATGTGCAGATTTGAAAGCCAGATGACCTAGTTCGCATCCAACGTTATAAATAGTGGTTGTTAGCCTTTTCTAAAAACCTTTTAACGAATTCCCATGTCAAGAGCCCCCTTTTGAGAGTTCATATCAATTCCTTGCCTTTTCCATTGATTTGTGTGTTTCCTTGGAGCTTGGTGCCATCCCGAATTGCTATCGGAGCTCGTGAGGACGCGAAGAACGTGCTTAAGGACCATCTTCATACCGCAAGGGTTTCCCGGTTTAGATTTATTCTCTTGTTATGGATTATTTGGTTTTATGATTAAGTTTATGTTATTATCATTGACAATTAGTAGCTAAACCCATCATTAGGGGTGATGAGGGATCCTTTACAATACTCTTGATACTTTATCTATTTAGTTATATGAGTTTCTATTGAATGTTTGATTATTTTATACCTATTGTGCTTAATCCTATAAGGCCCGATCAACATTTAATTAGTTAACTTAATTGTGGTAACAAGATCATGATTAGTTAATGAAACCATATGAATAAAAGAACTCGCTTTATACGCAGGATAAGTTATTGCTTGTGTCTAATTAGTTATTAGATTAACAAACCCATTGATGCTTAATGTTCTTTCCGTTAATTACCTTCTAGGACCAAACAGAGTAATTAGTTAGGAGGAAGGCTATTACAAGCTATGTAGCCCTTTTGTAATTTAGAGTGGGTGATTAGCTCTCTTTCATAATAGATAACTCATAGTAATTATTTAGTGAACTTATGAGTAGAGTATTGGTGTACCCGGTTTCCCTAGACCTCCCATAACGTAGTTAAACCGTTCTTGCATTTAGTTTATTTATTGCTTTGATACGTGACAACTTCTACTACTTTCGCAATTATAACTTTTGCTCGGCTAATAGAATAGAATCATATAAAGTCATTGGTACTCGCTCATTCCCTGTGGGTTCGACATTCGGAGTCCTAATTATACTCCACTATTATTACGAGTTACGATCAGGTGCACTTGCTTGAGCCGCAAAATTTTTTTGGCGCCGTTGCCGGGGAATGTTTTGCGATATTAATTGAATTAAAGATTTTATTTTTATTAGGCATTATTTTATTTTGTTATTTATTTTCTGTTTAGTTCTAAGACATTTTAATTTGGTTTTCTTTGGTGCATGCAGACAAGGTCTCGACATCTTGAATTAATTTTTGATCCTCAAATAGAAAGAACATTGAGATTGTTGAGAAGACAACAACTAGTAATGGCTGACGAACTTACATTGAACGAGTACTTCACTCCAACTACGGATGTGGCAGACAACGTCAACTATCCGGCAATTGAGGCCACTAATTTTGAATTAAAGCCAACACTGATCTTTATGGTATCTGCAATGCGATTCTCTGGCTTATCGTCTGAAGACCAAATGCTCATCTTAAGAGGTTTCAGAAAGTTGCTAACACTGTCAAGTGTCAAGGTGTGACACCAGAGGCCATCAAAATAAGATTGATCTCTTCCTCACTGTAAGGGAAATCACAATTATGATTGGATTCACTTCCACCAAATTCTATTACTACTTGGGAGGACCTGAAGACCAAATTCTTGAGTAAGTACTTTCCTTCCGCAAAATCTGCAAAACTGAGAGCTGACATATCTGGGTTCGCTTAGAATGAAGAAGAATCAATGCACGAGGCATGGAAAAGATTCCAAGATTTAATTAGAAGCTGCCCTCACCATGGTTTCACCTAGTGGCAGCTAGTTCATATTTTATATAATGGTTTTACCATGCAAACTAGAGGAGCTGTTGATGTTGCTTGTGGAGGATCTTTCGGAAATAAGACACCCACTGAGGGTTATGAAATTATGACTGATATGGCTTAGAACAATGCTCAGTGGTTGGTAGTAATAGACAAACCGGAGGAAAGAACCATCAGGCAGGAATTTATAAAGTGGAAGCCAACACAGATCTTGAAGCAAAATTGGAAGCAATGACTAAGAAAATAGAGACTTTGATGGCAGCGCAAACCCAGTCTAATGCTAATAATGATTGGGGATGCATAGCAGTTGAAGGCCAATCAGAAGAAGTCAATGCTATAGTACAGAAGGATTTTGACCCAAAAACGGGGATGCAAGAAGCTATGTTGAAATTTATGCAAAGGCACGGACATCCGTGTATGGGAGTTTAGCCGATTTCATGGGGAAGACTGAAGAAAGACTAAAGGCTATAGAAACCAAGGCAGTTAAGGCATCTTGCAATTTCTATGGGGTAACAAGTCATGACTCAAAGGACTGCACTGAGGAGGTGAATTTTGTTGGAAATAAACAACAAAATGACCCATACTCAAGCACCTATAACCTCGGATGGAGGAACCACCCAAATTTCTCATGGTGAGGTCAACAGAGATCACAAGGTCAAAATCAGAATACTTATAAACCTCCACATTTGCAGAATCGTGCTCAGAATGATAGAAGTCCCAGAGAAAATGAGATCAATAACTTTATGGGACAAATGAATGAAAGATACAACAGCTTGGAAAAGTTAGTTACTGCTAATGCAGTGGAACAGAAAGCGTTGAGAGAACAAATGGCAACTGTGTTGAATGCGGTGACTCAAAGAGAAAAAGGAGCACTTCCAAGTAAAGTGAAACCAAATCCAAATGAGAAGTGCAATGCAGTCTTCATGGCAAAGGAGGAACCAAAAGAGGAGAAGGCTCAAACTGAGTCTCATCAGGTAAGTAACTCTCTTCAAGGTTCTACAAAATTTTGTAAGGATAGACAAGCTAAGAGATTATTAGAAAAACTTAGAAAGTTGCATGTCAATATTCCTTTTGCAGAATTTGTCTCTGAAGTGCCTAAATATGTTAAATTTTTAAAAGAAATAATTTTTAACAAAAATAAATTAGAAGATGAGACTGTCAAATTAAATGAAGATTGCTCTGCCATGTTATTGAATAAACTACCACCTAAGCTTAAAGATCTAAGAATCTTTGTTGTTTCTTGCTCAATTGGTAATAATACTTTTAAAGAGCTGTGTGATTTGGGTTTAAGTATCAATTTAATGCCTTTGTCTGTTTGGAGAAAATTGAATTTGCAGGAACCACCACCTACTAACATGTCCTTGCAGTTAGCTGACAGAACTCTTGTTTACCCAAGAGGAATAATAGAGGATATGCTGGTTAAGGTGGGAAAATTTATTTTCCCAGTTGATTTTGTAGTTCTGGATATGGAGGAAGACATAGATGTTCCTATTATTTTAGGAAGACTATTTTTGGCAACTGGAGAAGCTACTATTCAAGTGAAAAAGGGAACCATGAGACTGAGAATTGAGAATGAAGAAGAAATTTTTAATATTTATATTCTAACAAAAATTCTTCCACTGGTGCTTCTTGTCGTTTCTTGCAGGATGTGGAAGTTAAAAAGGAAAAAGAAAAAGAATAGCAAGTTAAAGAACAAGATAACAACTCTTTGGAGCAGGACAAGGACATAACCCCTTCCTTGATATTGGAGGCACTCTGTTTGCCTAAATTTAAAGAACTCTGTGGAGAGGATCCTATTCCTCATATTTTAAATTTTTATGACTTGGTCAAAACTAACAATTTTGCTGGAACCACCGCAGGTAGAATAAGACTTAAGTTGTTTCCTCTTTCTCTAGGAGGATTAGCTAAGCAATGGTTCTCAATATACCCAAAGTTTCACTTTTCAAGTTGGGAGGAACTAATGGAAGAATTTGTAAGAACTTTCCAGCTCACACAAGAAGAAAACGTGGATCATATCCAAGGATTCTAAGGACTAAAGGATGACCCTCAAGAAGAATTTACTAGTTTTGAATTAATACCGTCCATCATCTCAAAGGTGTCAAAATTACAATTCAAAGGAACAACAGGACAAGATCCTATTGAGCACGTGAAACAGTTCTGCAAGAAGATGAGGAAAGAAAAATATGAGAGCTTGTCTCTAGATAAAGCAAAAATGATGATTTTCCCATTCTCATTAGATGAGGAAGTCAAGCAGTGGCTCTACCTCCTGCCAATTGAAGAAATAAAAATGTGGAATGACTTAGTGAAGAAATTCATTAAGACATTTTCACCCAACCTTGAGGAGCCAATCTACATATGTGAAGATTGTGGGTACATAATGAACCCACCAAAAAAGTGCTCAGGTCCTGCTTGGATGGACCACTCAGAAAAATGTGACTACTTTGACGTGTTTCCCAATGGTGAGAAGACAAAAGGTAATGTCAAAGACGGGCCATTGCCCGCCGAGAACTAATTTTTAAGCCCTCCAAACCGTCAGACTAAGGACGTTAAACAAGCTCTTACCAGGAGGAAACCTGTGTTACTAACATTTTCCTTTTTATTATTTATTTTTCTTATCTGTTTTTATTTTTTACTTTTACTTTTATGATTATTAAAAAAAATACAAAAAATTATATATTTTGCAAACCAAAAATTTCTGTAAAACTAGGGGGTACGGGCATACCTTACTTTAGGCACGGTCGTACCACACAGCCTCATTTTAAAAAACGCGGAGAACAGACAGGTACGGCCGGACATAAAATCGGTACAGCCGTACCCCGTGTCCAGAGGCAGAATATAAGGTAAACAGTGAGAGGTAAAGTGTACCTCACTCTCGTACGCTAAAAACCTCTCCAGTCGAGCAACCTCTTCTCTCAATTTCTTCGCATTTCCATCCACAAGATCATCCAGGTACTGATTCTAAACTCAATTTGTGGATTGATTGCCTATTTTACTGGTTATTTTAAGTTTTTAGTTAGTTTAGGTTTTTAGTTTTGTTTAACCCCAACTTTAGTGATTTAGGAGTAGTTTTGGCTTAGGTTTGCATGCTTAGAGACCCTAGGAATGATTAGAGACTCATAATCCAGGCTTAAAATTGATAAAATCTAATCATAGGGTAGATTTTTTATAAAATCGTAGCGCAGTACGACTGTACCTACCAAGAACAAGCTGTACTGGCGGCCTTAGGGTTTAGACTGACCATAGGTAGGGCGTAACTATGGCACTGTACGGCCGTACATAATCCTTTAGTCAGGCCTACTGACCCTTTAGAACAGGGCATACATTGAGATGCAGTACGACCGTACCACACGAAGCACGACCGTACCTAATAAAGTTTCTGCTTAAAATTTAATTTTTCTATTTATTTTTCAGGAAAATGCCTAAACGCCAGAAAACTGAAGGCTCTTCTTCTTCTGCAGCAGCACGTGCCTCTAAGGCAGTGCCTAACTATATTCCCCAGCAGTTCAGAGAGACATACAAGTTACTGCGGGACTTCAACTCCCACACCCAGAGATTTCTTGATTTTGATGCCCTCTAACAGGTTGACTTGCAGGAGGAGGTGGAGACATTCTGCAAAGGATAAGGTGGCTCCGGGCAGCCTCTGTTAGACAACCCTTTTATCTGGAGGCTGTCTTGGATTTTCTAGCCATCTGTGGCTACCACATGAGGGACAGGGAGCCCCAGCACCCAGATTGGGAGGATGAGCTGAAGCAGGAGCTGGTGGTCACTTTTTGGATCCGTGGGACCTACCACGTGATGACCCTGGCCGATTTCAACATCAGGCTAGGATTTGAGACGGCGGAGTCAGTTCAAATACTGAAGTACATGGAGGCCCTTCTGGAGATCCCAGAAGGATGGCAGGAATCTGAGAGTTTGAGAGATCTCACTGGGGATGCCTACTACATTCCAAGCCACGCCAAGGCCAGCAAGATGGAGACCCAGCTGTGCGGACAGTGCACAAATGGATTGCCCGTTCCATAAACAGGAGAGCCTTGAGTGACGGCACGATCACGAGACCAGATCTTTTTCTGCTGTGGACCATGACCCAGGGATGCCGCTGTGACGCCGGGATGTTTTTCTTGCGGACATGCACCTAGTTGGCGTTCACCTTCAGATTCAGAACATCGGGCACATTGTCTTGGGTTCTTTCAACTCCTGTCTGGTAGCCCACCTTGGAGTTCGCACCAGAGCAGGAGTCACGACCATTGAAATGGAGCCCATTGGATTTCAGACCCTCACCAACATTGGTGTTCTGCAGAGATTGGGGCACGAGGACTATGAGGTTGTTAGACTGGAGGAGCAGCAACAGGACGAGGCTATAGATTTTGTGCCCTTAGCAAAGGAGCATCCACCACCACCGTCGCCACAACCTCAGCCAGTAGCACAGGGCCACTCCTACGAGGATGTCATGATGCCTCTCGATGAAATGCAGTCTAGCTTTATGGAGCATAGGACCCATGTGGACCAGTAGCTGTCACATATTTTGGAGCACCTACAGCGTCTCCAGCCTTTCCCTCCTGCCAAGTGATGCGGGACTTAATTTTATTTTCCTCTTTTAGTACTTTGGCTCTGCTTTTATATTAAAAAGAGTTGTACATATTTTGGCACATTCACATGATACATTTTATTTTTATTGCTTTTAATTTTTATTTTGTTATTTCATTTTATTGTTGTTTCTTTTTATTTTGTTTCTAAATTTTTGAGTTTTGTGTTGCACAGTTCTTCCGCCGCTTACCAGCTCCATCGGGTTTACGACAAGGAAACAACATATTTTGCCCATATCCCCATCCATTTGGCTCGTGATATTTTTCAGAGGGGAGTCTCTTTCCACATTCTTTTATTATAGCACTTATTTTTTTTATTTTATCTTTTTGTGCTCGCTTTAATTTAGTCGCAGTGGGGACACTGCTAGAAATAAGTGTGGTGAAGCAATCTTGTATTACTTGGCTATGCTTATAACTGCTCATAATTATAGAGGAACTTTAAATTTTTGCTGATTTAAGGGCTACAAATTTTTTTCCTGACAACACGTGATTGAATCAATCTTTTGCTAGTATTAGAATTTGCTAAAAATTAGCATTGAAGTTTTGTAAGTTCTGACTTTCTGTGTAAGCTATTAAATGTGAGTTTTGAACCTAAAATAAGAGACCACATCAGGCTTTTGCCTCTTTTCTTTGTTGACTAATATTTTTAGTGAATGTGTATTCTAGAACTTGTGCTAAGACCATTATGAAGCGAATATGAGTTTATTTTCATGTGAATTTGGAAAGGGCAAATTTTAGGAATTCTTTCAGGCCACTACCATTTTGAATATTATACCACTAGTTGTCCACTTTTGTACCTCAAAGTACTTTATTTAATTTCTTTGGTACCCTTCTTCTTATTATTGATTATTCTCTGCAAGGCAACCTTAGAAAAAATTTCTTTAAGAGCAATTAGTGGCAAAATCAAAAGAATAATGTTATGAATCCCTTTTATTGTGTTACAAAAAGAAGGCTTGGTACTTATTTCCCCTCTTAGTTCTTAAAAATGTTTAATTGATGCATAAATGCATGAAGAGAGGAAAGGAAAAGAAAAAAAAAGCATTAAAAAGAAAGAAAAAATTATTTATCTTGCTCATGCCTTTATAAATTGCAAAAAAAAATATTGATTGAAAAATTGGGATTCTTGCCTGCTCTTTAAAAGTGAAAAAGAAATAGGTTACTTGTTTTGGTTGATTTGTTTCTAACCCATTTGCATGACATTTTCTTTCTTTTATCATACCTAACATTATTACCTTGGCCCCATTACAACCAATAAAAAATCCCCATTCCTCTTTTGCATGTCATATAAATTCTAATTGTAGAGTTTTGGTCAATGTACAAGCCTATGGCAATGTCACTTCATTTGAAAAATCTGAGCGTTAATGACTATGTCTATAAACACTTTGAGATTGGTGAGAGTGTGATTTGAAAATCACAGGTTGTTGGCTTATTTGAACTTACACCTTCTAATTGGGCATTCTTTCTATTGGCATGTTTTGTGATATCATGTTGTTGTCTTACTTATGTTTTTGCCCCTATCCAGTGAAAATAGTTTTTCTTACTATAATTACCCAAGTAGTTTGCTTGAGGGAAAACAAAGCTCAAGTGTGGGGATGTGTTAACACACCAATTTATCTACTTTTATAGGACATTTTTAGTATCTAAATATGCCATTTTGCACTAATTAAAGCACAAAGGTACTCATTTATGTCTTATTTTGCAGAATTATCACGAAAACACCACTCAGAGCAAAAGATGCGAAAAAGGACAAAAAACTGGCAAGTTTTGGAGAGTTTTAGCACTACAGGACGAGCAGTACGGCCTAACTTATATCAGGTATGGCTGTACCTGGATCAGAATCTCAGTAAGGGCATATCCCCTCAGTCTGTACCACCTGGCGCCGATAAAAAAGTCCAGTACGATCGTGCCAAAGGAAATACGGCCGTACACAAATGATGTAAGGGTTGCAGCACGTATGGGTACGAGCCAACGTCACAAGAAAATCTTGGTACGGCCATACCCTGTCTCAGAATGTGCAGATTTGAAAGCCAGATGACCTAGTTCGCAGCCAACGTTATAAATAGGGGGCTGTTAACCTTTTCTAAAAACATTTTGATGAATTCCCAAGTCAAGAGCCCCCTTTTAAGAGTTCATATCAATTCCTTACCTTTTCCATTGATTTGTGTGTTTTCTTGGAGCTTGGTGCCATCCCGAATCGCTACCGGAGCTCGTGAGGACGCGAAGAACGTGCTTAAGGACCATCTTCATACCGCAAGGGTTTCCCGGTTTAGATTTATTCTCTTGTTATGGATTATTTTGGTTTGATGATTAAGTTTATGTTATTATCATTGACAATGATTAGCCAAAATCCATCAATATGGGTGATAGGGGTTCCTTTACAATACTCTTGATGCTTTATCTATTTAGTTATATGAGTTTCTATTGAATGTTTGATTGTTTTATACGTATTGTGCTTAATCCTATAAGGCCTGATCAACCTTTAATTAGTTAACTTAATTGTAATAACAGGATCATGATTAGTTAATGGAACCATCGGAATAAAAGAACTCGCTTTATACGCCGGATAGGTTATTGCTTGTTTCTAATCAATTATTAGATTAACAAACCCACCTATGCTTAATGCTTTTTCCATTAATTACTTTCTAGGACCAAACGGAGTAATTAGTTAGGAGGAAGACTATTACAAGCTAGGTAGCCCTTTTGTAATTTAGAGTGGGTGATTATCTCTCTTTCATAATAGATAACTCATAGTAATTATTTAGTGAACTCATGAGTAGAGTATTGGTGAACCTGAATTTCCTAGACCTCCCATAACGTAGTTAAACCGTTCTTGCATTTAGTTTATTTATTGCTTTGATACGTGACAACTTCTACTACTTTCGCAATTACAACTTTTGCTCGGCTAATAGAATAGAATCATACTCAGTCATTGGTACTCACTCATTCCCTTTGGGTTCGACATTCGGAGTCCTAATTATACTCCACTATTATTACGAGTTACGATCAGGTGCACGTGCCTGAGCCACAACAGCGGTGCGTCACCGTACGAAGGCGGTGACACCGGGACTTCCTCCACGGTCATGAGGAACAAGATTGGTTTCGGTGTGACGGAAACCAACTGTCCGTCGACCTGAGGTGACGGAGGGTGAGATCCAGGGTTGTGCCTGGTGGACTGGCAGAATGGTTGCGACGACCAGCCATTGTGAGATCGAAGAGATCTGTTTAGTAGGAAGTAGAACTTCCACTGTGGTCGCCAATGTTCCGAGCAAGGAACGTAGAGCTGGCCGGAGTCGTTGAGGTTACAGCGTGCGGTGGTGTTCGCGACGGAGAGAAGAGGTGGGTACCTGCAAAAGGCACTCTGGCACTCAAGTCAGTATCTTCTCAGATGAGGTAAGAATGATGTAATAATGCATACCTTATTTCATCGTGGGCCCTCCTTATATATGACTCTTTTTAGGTTTGGAATGAATGGACAGTGATTGTGTGAGTAAATCGCGTATGATCTGATGTGATCCGTTGATTAGATCGACGGTCCCATTTCGGTAGCGCAAAGGCAACACGAAACAAGGACCATTGATAAATTAAACGTCTCAAGTCGGAGCCCACTGGTCTATTATGATCGGCTAGTGGTATTGGGCGACGGAGGTAAGTTCTTGGAGGAGTGGGCCTTGGCCCAGTCCGAAACACTTTGAATGATAGCTATCAAACCATTAAAACACAGATCTTGCTTCTTGAACCCTTGCCCCCAATCAACAAGGTTTTCGCAAGGGTAACCCAACAAGAAAGGAAATTGAGTGATCCCAACCTTCGAGATTCAAACCCTATCACTGCTACTAATCAGACCAACAATTGGTCTCAATTCAGCAAAACACCAGGCCCTCAAGGAAGAGGCACTAGCAATAATCAAGGTGGCCGCGGGCATGGCAGATCCAACAACAAGCAATGTTCTTTTTGTGGCAGGCAATTCCATACTGTTGATACATGCTACTTCAAGCTTGGATTCCCACTAGGCTACAAACCCCGCACACAAAGTAGTTCTGCAAATACTACATTCACTAACCAAGTCTGCATTGATTCTGGCACCAACAACAACACTCAGAACAATCCTTCACTGGAGCTTAGCCAAGAAGAATACAAACATCTTCTTTCTCTTCTTCAAAGCCCCAAGAATGTAGCTTCTACATCTTCAAACCCTGTGAGTAATACTCCACATACTGATGCTTCTACAAAGCATATGATTTCACATGTTACTCAGTCAGGTATATCATCTACTCTTCGTCATAATCACAAACCGAAAATTATTAACTGGATTCTTGATATTGGCTCCACAGTACATATATGCCCTTATAAATTCATGTTTTGCACATATCACTCTATCAATCCGGTTTTCATTCATTTACCTAATGGCAACATTATTATTGCAAATTATTCAGGTAACATTGTCATTTCTGACCATATTACACCACATACTGCTATGCTTGTTCCTGCCTTTCAACTTTGCCTAATTTCTGTCCAGAATTTAACCTCTTCTTCATAATTAATCATGATCATTGCATAATTCAGGACCTCCGTTCACTGAAGATGATTGGAGTAGCCGATGTGCACAATGGTCTATACTTTTTGAAACACGATGCCACTTCCAGAATCAATTCTGTTGGTAGCAGCTTACCTACACCTAATTCTGTTTCTTCTGTTTCTGCATCTGTTAATAATGTGCCTTCCTCTACTTTTGATATTTGGCACTTTAGATTAGGACATACTTCTTCAAAGGTTCTTAGCATGTTGTGTAAACAATTTCCCTATATCAAAGTCAATAAAGGGATTGTGTGTGATTCTTGTTATATGGCTAAACAAGCCAAACTTCCATTCCCTGATAGAAGTACTAAATCAGATAGTATCTTTGACATGGTCCACATGGATATATGGGGACCTATTAATGTTGTTTCCTTTCAAGGCTATCAATATTTTCTCACCATTGTTGATGACTATAGTAGGCACACATCAGTTTATTTCTTAAAATCGTAATCAGAAACCAGACCTGCTATTATTAAATTCTACAACTATGGCTTTACTCAATTCAATTGTAAAATCAAAATCATTCGCTCTCACAATGGTCAAGAGTTTAACATGCAATCTTTCTATGATCAAAATGGCATTATTCATCAAACTTCATGCGTAGAGACACCACAACAAAACTCTAAAGTAGAAAGAAAACATAAGCATATTTTGAAAATGACTAGGGCTCTTTTGTTTCATGCTAATCTCCCTAAAATCTTTTGGAATTATGTTGTTGCACATGCTTTTCTTATTAAGAAGTTACCTACTGCTACTCTTGATAACCAATCTCCATTTGATGTGTTATTTGGTTCCTCACCTACTTTACTTGATTTAAAAGTTTTTGGAAGTCTTTGTTTTTCTTCTATAATTACACAGAACAGGTTCAAGTTTGAGAGTAGGGCCAAGAAATGTGTGTTTTTAGGTTATCAATTTGGGACTAAAGGTTATCTAATTTTTAATTTGCATACTCAATCTGTTTCTGTTAGTAGGAATGTTATTTTCCATGAGCATATCTTTCCATATTCCAAACAAAATTCTTCTGCTGCAACTCAAGATCACTCATTTCATCCCTCAGTCACTAAATCTGCCTATGACCCTATGTTCTTTGATCCTTCTCTTAATACCCAATCTTCTAGACTCACCACTAGATCTATAGACCTTGATACTACTACTTCTCCAAAAAATGATTCTGCACCAGACATTCTTACTAATGATAGTGACTCAGAAGATCATGTTGCACTTAGAAGATCCTCTAGAACCAGGAAACCTCCTTCTTACCTTCAAGATTCCACTGTAATCACCTTTACAAATCCTATTCACAGTTCTAACACCTTATATCCCATATCATCCTACTTGAATTATTCAAAACTTTCTTCTGCACAGAGACATTTTACCTTGACAATTTCAACTATGACTGAACCTACTAGATACAAGCAAGCTGTTCAATCCGATCATTGGATAAAAGCCATGCAATCTGAATTGACAGCCCTACAACAAAATGACACATGGGATCTCACTACCCTACCTGTTGTCGGTTGCAAATGGGTTTACAAGCTCAAATATAGGGCTGATTGGACGCTTGAGAGGCACAAAGCAAGGCTTGTTACCAAAGATTTCACACAAACTGAGGGGATTGACTATTTTGACACATTTTCTCCTGTTGCCAAGGTTATCACCATTCGGCTTCTTTTAGCAATTGCAGCAGCCCAACATTGGCGCTTACAATAATTAGATGTCCATAATTCCTTTCTCCACGGTCATCTCAATGAAGAAGTTTACATGGCAATACCACCTGGTCTTAATCCTACTTCCCCAAATCAAGTATACAAGCTCAAAAAGTCATTCTATGGCCTCAAACAAAGTAGCCGCCAATGGTTTGCTAGGCTGTCCTCTGCCCTTATCTCACAAGGATACTCTCAATCTCCCTCTGATCACTCCTTTTAATCTATGTTGATGACTTGATCCTTGCAGGTGACAACCTTCATGAAATCAACACTGTTAAAGCATTTCTGCATCAAGAATTCATAATTAAAGACCTAGGGAACCTTAAATATTTCCTTGGTCTTGAAGTTGCAAGATCTAGCAAAGGAATCCACCTATGTCAACGAAAATATGCACTTGACATCCTCTCTGACATTGGTCTCTTAGCTTCCAAACCAGCCTCTACTCCAATGGCAAAGGATACAAAGTTACAGAAACAGATTAGTACTCCACTTGCGGATCCAACCCCCTATAGAAGACTCATTGGCAGACTTTATACCTCACTATCACCCGACCTGACTTAAGCTATTCAGTAAACCAGCTCAACTAATTCCTAAGCTGTTCTACAACACATCATCAGCAAGCAACATTTCGAATTCTTAGATATTTGAAGTGCACACCAGCTCATGACTTGTTCTATTCCGTGAATTCTACCCTTCAACTAAAGGCCTTTAGTGACTCCGATTGGGCAAGCCGTCTTGACACTAGGAGGTCTACTACCAGTTATTGCATCTTCTTGGGAGAATCCTTGATATCCTAGAATTCGAAGAAGTAGACAACAGTATCTAAATCACCATTTGAGGCAGAATATAGGGTCTTGCAGCATACAGTTTATGAGATCCAGTGGCTTACATACCTTCTACAAGAAACCAAATTACCTTTCATATCTCCAGACCTCTTGTATTGTGATAACTAATTCGCTATTTGCATTGCTCCCAACCCAACATTTCATGAGCGCACAAAGCACATAGACATTGATTGTCACCTTGTTCGAGAGAAACTCCAAGCCAAACTTTTCCATTTGTTACCCATTTCCACCACTGCCCAACTTGCAGACATATTAACTAAGCCCCTTGATCCACAACCTTTTCATTCTCTAATTACCAAGCTGAGCCTCTTAAGCATTCATTCACCAAGCTCAGCTTGCGGGGGTATTGGCCCAGTCCAAATTACTCAAGTCACAGACTCAGGCCCAGTCCACATTGACCAAGTCAATTGATTCGAAGGCTTGCACAAATCAGTTACAAATCAAATAGCTTTTCTGTTTTCATTGTTAGTTAAGTCAGTTTTGTTTCTTGCTTTGTATCTTGCTTTCGGGTTCACTGGTACAGTGTATAAATATACCCTTTTCCTTTGTATTTCATTTCAATTCATTCCAATCAATAAGATGAGATGATATTCAGTAAACTTCTTTGTTATAACACTAGAAGTAACCTATTCACTTGTAACGCATGTAATTCAATTTACATCGAATCATAGTCATTAAACCATTTATGATACAGAAAAACATGGATAAATTAAAACTTGAATGTCAACAAGTCGTAATTCAGAAAGAGTTACATATTTTTGAGAATACAACTACTAAAAGGGTGTTTCAAAATACAAATTTACATAAGCCTTGAATATTTAAGTACATAAGGTTTATAACCACTAAAGGAAATTACATAGAAAAACAATTAAAAGGCCTGCTCCTAATACATTGGCTCCATGGCTCAGTCAATCACCGTGAACCTATTTATCTAAAAAATTAAATGGAAAGGAATGAGATTTGAAAATCCCAGTGAGTCTTTCACGGACCCCTCACCATCAGTTTACTTAAGATATCACAATATCATAAATTGATCATAAAACATCGAACTCAATGCAACATGATTCGTCAAACAATTCCCTGAAATGTATTCCCTTGACTCAATTGAAATTGAGTTAAGGTACCTCCTTTATATGAGTAACCACCAAGGAGATCCCCAATGCTCGGTCAGCCGAATCGACGGGCCTGCCCCCCGGTGAGCCGGATCGACAAACATCAATGCTCAAACAATTACAACAACCATTGCATTACTTATACATCCATTCAATTGTATGAACACTTAAGCAATTCACATAATTTATCATTACATCATAACTAGGGTTGAGACCTTATTAATTAAAGATCAAAGTCCTAGATTAAACATGAAACTTCTAAGTTTTAGGACCCCAAAAGTAATTAGTATTTAGCCCTAAAAGCATTAAAAGTTAAAAAAAATTGAAAACCGGGCGCATGTCGCGCGCACTTGGCCGCGCGTCACGTGCATTTCCAGTGCTACATTCTGTTTGTCTACGCGTTGAGCGCACTCAAGCGCGCGTCACATGTGTCCTATGTGACCTGCACCCAGTCCTCGCGCATAGCAGTATGCGTCACGCGCATTGTTCAATTACCTTTCTGTTTGTGTGCGCGTCGCGTGCGCTTATGAGGCACGTCACACGCGCACCTGCGAAATTATGCAGAAATGCATTTTCCTGCTTCCCAACACTTCCAACCTCACTTTATCCTCAATCCAAACCAATTTCCAAAGAGATTAAGGCTCAAAAGTAAGGATTTAAACATGATAATTAAAAGAACAACTCTTTAAACATGCTAATCACAAAGACCCTATGATCCACATGCCATTAAACTCATTCAAATCATGAACAATCTAACATGAACTTAATCCCATCATATGACACTCAATCATTCACAAATGAACCTCAAGTTTTCACACAAACAAAAGGAAATAAAAGCCCTAATTGGGGTCTTATGGTTGCCCACCACCTAAGTGAGAAGAACTCACATCAACTCAAAGAAGTGAACTAGAAGCTTTTCAAATTTCTCGTTCTCCTCTTCTTCTCCTTCTTGCTTTTCGAGTTCCCCTCTTTTTTCTAGATTAGGGCAGCTCCTAATCTCCTAACAATGGAAAATCTTCAAACCAACCTTCTTCCTTGGCAATGAGTGGATGAACTCTTGAAGCCTTCCCCTTATTTCCTTCACAAGCTCAAAAACGCTAGCTCTCCTCCTTTCTCCTTTTCTCCTTCTTTTCCCTTCTTTTATGCAAACTTGCGCGAGAGAGAGAGAGAGAGAGAAATGAGGGCTGAGATCGAGAGTGAGAGGGAATAAGAGAGGAAAAATTAGGTGTTGACCCATTTGCCCTTGTATCTCAATGTTAGTTTACAACACTACCCTTATTTTTACTCTAATTCTCATGTTGCCATTATGAACTACACCCCCAATTTTTCTCATTACACCCCAAAGTATTTAAACATCAATCAACTGAAAACATATAAGTCCTAAATTAATTTGGCTAAATAATTAAATTAGGTGGGATGTTACATTACTCCCCACCTTTTAGGATTTTTGTCCTCAAAAATTAGATATACATACCTATTGAAATAAGTATGGATATTCGTTCCGCATCTCTTCCTCTACTTCCCAAGTAGCTTCTCCCGGGGTGGATCATTCCCAGATGACCTTAACTATAGGGATGTTCTTATTCCTTAGCGCCTTAAAGCTGCGGTCCACAATTTGGACCGGCATAGGCTGGTACGTTAGATCCGATCTCAATTGTACGGACTCATGAGCTAAGAGTTGGAAAGGATCAGGAATGTATCTTTGAAGTTGAGACACGTGAAACACATTGTGTAAGTTGGACAAGGAGGGAGGAAGTGCAAGCTGATATGCAACTGAACCGACTCGACTTAGAATTTGAAAAGGACCTATGTACCTAGGATACAACTTTCTGGCTTTTAGTGCTCTTCTAACTCCTATAGTAGGAGACACTTTCAAGAAGACATGTTCACCCTCTTCAAACACCAGAGGTCTAGATTTCAGGTCGGCATAACTCTTTTGCCAACTTTGAGCGGTTTTAAGTTTGTCCCTAATCATCCAAATATTGTCTGTGGTTTCCTGAACTAGGTCGGGACCTAGTAACTTTCTTTCTCCTACCTCATACCAACACAAAGGTGTCCTACACTTCTGCCTGTAAAGGGCTTCATAGGGTGCCATCCCTATGCTTGAATGGTAGCTGTTGTTATAAGCAAATTCAGCTAGAGATAAATACTCATTCCAACTTCCACCATCCTCTAAAATACACGCTCTAAGCATGTCCTCTAGGGTTTAAATGGTTCTCTCAGTCTACCCATTAGTTTGGGGATGGTATGCGGTGCCGAGACTATGCTCTAGGGACTCCGTGCAGCCTAATTATCTCCTGAATGTAAATCTTAGCCAACTTAGAGGTGGTTTAAGTGGTTTTGACTGGAATAAAGTGAGCTGATTTAGTCAATCGGTCCACAACAACCCAAATTGAATCATATCTGGACTGAGTACGAGGTAATCCCACGACAAAGTCCATGGATATTCCTTCCCATTTTCACTCGGGTATTTCCAAGGGTTGGAGCATGCCAGAGGGTTTCTGATGTTCAATCTTGGTTTTCTGACACACTAAACATTGGGCTACAAACTCCGCTACATCATTTTTCATCCCAGGCCACCAATATTAGTGCCTAAGGTCATGGTACATTTTGGTTGTACCAGGGTGAACTATAACACCCCGTTTCCAAAGTGCTACAGTAATAATAATAAATAAATAATTAGACATTATAAGTATACTAAAAATAACATTTTATTAGTATTAAATATATTATCCAATACAAGAGAGTAAAAAGCTTTACGGAACCCGTGTCTTGGGCCCACAAGTTGTTTAATAAATATATACAGACTCTAACTTATTGACTTTGACTCACTGGCTGTGACACGTAACCGAAACGAGCTTCTCTTATTGTTTGCTCTCTATACACTCCCAGCGATATCTTTATCCACGTATGTCTGCTTTATATAGAAATAAAATACAAAACAAAGAAACAAAAGAAAGAAGCTAAAAAACACAATACATACTATAAAAGTGGGAAAGTAGAAATATAATGTATATATAAATGACACTTACAAACATAACAAATCAATGTTTACCTGGAATCACACTCGTTATCTTTTAGTTCTGCATTATTAAACCTAGCTTCATTGACTTTTCCCTCATGCCCTAACACCTACTAGTATCTTATCCTAAACTACTCTTTATCTAACTGTTAGCTTAATAGCGTTACTTTCCTCTCACCACTCATAGTAATTAAGTCTATCTTTCCAGTTAAAATCTAATAGTAATTATTCCATATTCTTCTTATATCAATAATTTACCTCAACCATAGGCAGAGTCAACAGTCCAAGACAAAGTGTATTTCAAGCATCAGATAACACAAGAAGCACATTATCCAACATATTATTAGCAACATGGCTCATCAACCATCATTAGTCAACACTTCCTTAATCAGCACCAACTACCAGCAATCATATCAACATCATATCATCCAACATTGATTATTAACTTATGGATTAACCTTAGCGTCGCTTAGGCGACTAACCACTGATATGTTATCGAACAGTATACATAACAATCATAAGTTGTCTATCCTAGGGTTTTCCATACACCAATTATTCCTATGGTTGACAGACCTCTGACAACTGTCCTCAGCTATCACAAGCCACAATCCCTCTCCTGAGGTACTGCTGTTATCAACCGCTAGTAGGGCTTGGATCACCCTACGCACATTTATATATACTACTCTATTCGACAATCCCTAGAGTGCAAGGTTTCTTGCTCCCACCTGGATAGAAGACCGTTGCAGCTGCTGCCACTCTTTGTGTCCTCTCTACTTTCGCCACTCGTACTCCTATGTCTGAACACTCCTACTTAGTCTACCAAGCCACTCTCATCCTCTCCTCTTAAAGGATTACCTACTAAGGACTTTCTGATGCACCAGCCCCTCACTTGAGGCAAGTGCAGAGCATACTTGCTCCTTAGTTGCCTTCCCTAAGTTTCACTCCTATTCTCAATCTCTAGGATTACTTACTAAGAATTTTCTGATGTGCTAGATCCTCCTCAGAGGCAAGCACAGAGCATACTCACCCTTAGAAGCTCATAAAGATAGAACACTAGAGAGAGAAGTGATTGAGACATACCTGGCTTGGAAGACCGCTGTCGCTCACCTTACCTGCGTCCCGTCACTCTTCTTCATCCAAGCCTCCTTCTTTACGCTGCAAAAGCACAATTGGAGGGCTTGGCTAAAATGAGGAGGTCGAGCTCTATTTATAGACCTAATTTGGTCCCATCGCATCGCGATGGGCTGTAGGCAGAACTCCCATCGCATCGCGACCATCACACGTGTCGCGCTCTCATTGGCGGTGTTAACCGACTCGGTCACTGCCTTACCCGTTCCAGAATTCTCGCCACCGACCTTCCATCGCGTCGTGATGGTTTCCTTTGTGTTATCTGTCGGCCGCGACGGTCCCTAAGCAGTGAGATTTCGGTTTTGTCCTTCTGGCTGTTTCTAGTGTTTTCTAAGCCTTTTTTGGTCATTCTTAAGCCCATTTACTTCCTAATTAAGGTTTTAACCCCTATTTATCACTACTTAATCATCAACCCAATACTATTAAAGATTATTTAAAAATCAGGATGTTACATGAACTGTGAATCCACTCCTATGGGCTTCTTCTAAAATTTGTCTCTTAAGCTCTGAGTTCTTAGGGACACAAATTCTTTGCTGAAAGATAATGGTCTGCTCACTGTCCACTGAAAAGTCAGGTTGATATTTCCTAGCTTGTAATTCTTCATCCATAAACTGGGCTTGCCTAATTTGCGCCTTCAGATCGCAAATGATCTTTAAATGATGTACTATGAGGCTATTCCCAGTAAAGAAAGGATTCAAATTTAGATCTCTAAAAAACTCTAATAATTCCATTTCTTTAAGCATTATGGAGGATACATGAAGGGATTTCCTACTCAATGCATCAGCGACTACATTTGCCTTGCCAGTATGATACCTTAACTCAAAATCATAATCCTTTGGCTCATGTTGAGTTCCTTTTAATCAAAGAGATATTTCAAGCTCTTATGATCGCTAAAAACTTCAAATCGGGCACCATATAAATAGTGCCTCCAAATCTTTAAGGCAAAAATAATTGCCGCAAGTTCCAAATCATGAGTTGGGTAGTTCTCTTCATGGGGTTTTAGTTGCCTAGATGCATAGGCTACCACTTGCCCGTTTTGCATTAGCACACAACCTAGACCCTTAATTGAAGCATAACTAAACACTTCAAACCCTAAGGCTGGATTTGGAATAATTAGAATTGGAGCGATAATCAACCTAATTTTGAGTTCCAGGAAACTATTTTCACAACTTTTGATCTAAACAAACGGCTGCCCCTTACGGGTTAGCCTAGTCAAAGGAAGTACCAGCTGGGAGAATCCCTAGATGAATCGACGATAATACCCAACTAGCCCTAAAAACTCCTGACCTCGGTAATAGTTGTTGGTCTTTCCCAGTTCAGCACTGCTTGTACTTTACTGGGATTGACTGACACTCCTGCTTGGGATATAACATGACGTAGGAATTTTACTTCATCCAACCAGAATTCACATTTCTCAGGTTTTGCAAACAACCTTTTCTCCCTAAGGATGGTTGAGACAATTCTAAGATGTTCCTCGTGCTCCTAAGGGCTCTTGGAATAAATTAGGATATCATCTATGAATACCACCATCAATTTGTCTAAGAAAGGTCTAAAAATTTGGTTCATGTAATCCATAAATACTGCTGGAGCATTGGTTAGACCGAAAGGCATAACTAAATACTCATAATGACCATATCGGGTTCTAAAAGCTGTTTTAGGAATGTCTCTGGCTCTAATCCTGATTTGGTGGTAACTTGATCTTAAATCAATCTTAGAGAAAATCGAGGCTCCTCTAAGTTAATCCAAGAGATCATCTATCCGGGGAAGAGGATACTTATTCTTGACGGTGACCTTATTGATTTGACTATAATCAACGCACAGTCTCATACTGCCGTCCTTCTTTTTAACCAATAAGACTGGGGCTCCCCAAGTGAAAGCACTAGGCCTAATGAACTGCTTAGCTATTAGGTCTTCTAATTGGAGTTTAAGCTCCCTAAGTTCCAAGGGTGACATCCTATAAGGGGCTATGGGTATTGGTTCCGTCCCAGGGACTAACTCTATAGAGAATTCCACTTCCCTTTCTGGAGGTAAGGAGGTCACTTCCTCAAGAAATACATCTAAGAATTCGTTCACAATCAGAACAACCTTTAAGTCTAGTCCAACCTCTGAAGATGAAGATAGTAGCAGAATATAACTCACTTGTCCCTCCATTAGGCATTGGTTTAGCTGTGACACACTAGCCAAGACATTAAGGGAAAAGTTTCTTTAAAAGGATTGGACTAGATTATTGGAAATTTTATGGTCTTACAATAACAATTTAAGACAACTTGATTAACTAAAAGCCAATCTATTCCAAGAATGATGTCCATTCCCTCTAAGGGTAGACAAACCAAGTCAACCATAAATACTCTCCCTTGTATTTTAAGAGGACAATTCTCGCATAACAGGGAGGTAGAAATACTACCATCAGCAGGTGTGTACACATTTAAGGGGACAGATAATGAAGTAAGGGGTAACTCTAGCTTTAAAGTACATTTACATGAAATGAAAGAATGGGTGGCACCCAAGTCATAAAGAACAACTACAGGGTGGTTATGCAAGAGACACGTACCTTTGATCAGACCATCCGCACCTTTAGCCCTTCTTGCATCTAATATATAGACACGTCCCTGAGTAGGGTCACCGGGTTTGGATGCATCCCTCTTCTTGAGCTTTGGGCAGTCGCTCCTAAGATGGCCGGGCTCATGACAATAGTAGCAGTATTCTTGCCCGCCATACACTCCCCCTTGTGAACCCTGCCACAAGTGGAGTACTTCATTGGTTTATCAGTTTCAGGGTGCTAGACTTGCTTTCCCTTACTGGAGGTTCCCTTCTGCTTGGAGGATTGGTTGGTCTTGCTTTTTCCTTCTTCTTTGACCACTTTTGTTGCCTTTCGTTATACATATTCTTTAAACTTTCTTCGGCCACGTAACTCTTGCGGACCACGGAAGCAAAACTGGTGAAATCGGTTTGGGCTAAATTGTTTTGGATGTCCGCCCTTAAATCCCATCTGAACTGATTTATCTTACAGGTGTCATCTGAACTGATTTATCTTACAGGTGTCATCCAGTGCAAACCGGGCATATGAGGAATATCTTGCCAATTCCTCGAACTTGTTTACATACTCAGCCACAGTGGAGCTTCCTTGCTGCAAATGAATGAAGTCTCTATCCATCTTCTCCTTAACAGTCTGTGGAAAGTATTTCTCTAAGAATTTCGTCCGAAAATGCTCCCAAACTAATGGTATCTCATGATCCAGCATGTAGGCTCGAGCCCCGTCCTACCAGTTTTCAGTACCTTCTGCCAACATGTGTCTGGCAAAAGTGACCTTCTCCTCCTCAGAACATTGAACAAGTGTTGGGATGCCAAAGCCTCAGATTTTTTAGTGAAGGGGGGTGGCTTCATGTTGTGAAAATTGAAAAACGTCTAACATTGATTGAAGCAGCTGTTGGAGAGAAGACACCAGTCAGACCTGCAAGCACTGGGTAGTACGCAGCGACAGTTTTCAATCCGATACGCGCACCGCCTAGTATCCATCGTTTACGGCTAGGACTACTGGGGTCTCTAATCCCATTTGCTCCCCTAGCTTACGTCCTCTTATTGAAGAGGCGGGGGGGTGGCGGAGGTTGTTGAGGAACTTGTTGTTGTTGTTGAGCCATAAGGTATGCAAGATTATTGGTTGGTGTGGCCTGAGCTTGGATAGCTTGCAGTATTCCTTGCATCAAAGCATTATCCTGTCCCGGTGGATCAACGGGACCCGTAGAATTCCTCCTTGGTCTACTGCGTTGTCCTGAGCCCAAAGCCATAATTCTGCATAAAATGCACAAAGCATTGAGTTGATCAGGCTCAATATCTCATAGCATAATTAGTAGAAAGATAACAATAGATTCCAACGACACGTCAAACTACTTCTAAATACTCCACAGTCCGATAAGATTGAACTACTCTAATACCATAATGTAACGCCCGTAATTCAATTTACAACGAATCATAGTCATTAAACCATTTATGATACAGAAAAACGTGGATAAATTAAAACTTGAATTTCAACAAGTCGTAATTCATAAAGAGTTACATATTTTTGAGAATACAACTCATAAAAGGGTCTTTCAAAATACAAATTTACATAAGCCTTGAATATTTAAGTACATAACGTTTATAACCGCTAAAGGAAATTACATAACAAAACAATTAAGAGGCCTGCTCCTAATACATTGGTGCCATGGCTTAGTCAATCACCGTGAACCTGTTTATCTGAAAAAATTAAATGGAAAGGAATGAGATTTGAAAATCCCAGTGAGTCCTTCACGGAACCCTCACCATCACTTTACTTAAGATATCACAATATCATAAATTGATCATAAAACATCGAACTCAATGCAACATGATTAGCAAACAATTTCCTGAAATGTATTCCCTTGGCTTAATTGAAATTGAGTTAAGGTACCCCCTTTATACGAGTAACCACAAAGGAGATCCTCGACGCTCGGTGAGCCGGATCGACGGGCCTGCCCCCCGGTGAGCCGGATCGACAAACATCAATGTCCAAACAATTACAACAACCATTGCATTACTTATACATCCATTCAATTGTACGAACACTTAAGCAATTTACATAATTTATCATTACATCATAACTAGGGTTGAGACCCTATTAATCAAACATCAAAGTCCTAGATTAAACATGAAATTTCTAAGTTTTAGGACCCCAAAAGTAATTAGTATTAAGCCCTAAAAGCATTAGAAATAAAAAATAAAATAAAATTTTGAAAGCAGGGCGCACATCGCATTTCTAGTGCTGCATTCTATTTGTCCGCGTGTTGAGCGCATGTCACGCGTGTCCTATGTGACCTGCACCCAGTCCTCGTGCGCAGCAGTATGCGTCACGTGCATTGTTCAATTACCTTTCTGTTTGTGTGTGCGTCGCGCGCACCTGCAGAATTATGCAGAAATGCAATTTTCTGCTTACCAACACTTCCAACCTCACTTTCTCCTCTATCCAAACCAATTTCCAAAGACATTAAGGCTCAAAAGTAAGGATTTAAACATGATAATTAAAAGAACAACTCTTTAAACATGCTAATCATAAAGATCCTATGATCCACAAGCCATTAAACTCATTCAAATCATGAACAATCTAACATGAACTTAATCCCATCATATGACACTCAATCATTCACAAATGAACCTTAAGTTTTCACACATACAAAAGGAAATAAAAAGCCCTAATAGGGGTCTTATGGTTGTCCACCACCTAAGTGAGAAGAACTCACATCAACTCAAAGAAGTGAGCTAGAAGTTTTTCAAATTTCTCGTTCTCTTCTTCTTCTCCTTCTTGCTTTTCGAGTTCCCCTCTTTTTGCTAGATTAGGGCAGCTCCTAATCTCCTAACAATGGAAAATCTTCAACCCAACCTTCTTCCTTGGCAATGAGTGGATGAACTCTTGAAGCCTTCCCCTTATTTCCTTCACAAGCTCAAAAACCCTAGCTCTCCTCCTTTCTCCCTTTCTCCTTCTTTTCCCTTTTTTTCAGCAAACTTTCAAGAGAGAGAGAGAGAGAAATGAGGGCTGAGATTGAGAGTGAGAGGGAATAAGAGAGGAAAAATTAGGTGTTGACTCATTTGCCCTTGTCTCTAAATGTTAGTTCATAACACTACTCTTATTTTTACTCTAATTCTCATGTTGCCATTATGAACTACACCCCCAATTTTTCTCATTACACCCCAAAGTATTTAAACATCAATCAATTAAAAACATATAAGTCCTAAATTAATTTGGCTAAATAATTAAATTAGGCGGGATGTTACATCACTCCTTTAGTAATTTTATAGATGTGTTCATATGGAGCAGAAGATAGATTAATATCATTCCTATTCCTGCTTATATAATTTCTTCTATGATTTTTTCACTTTAGGAGGTCTTTATATGAAAAGTATCCGATTAAAATTTGAACAATGCTATTTTAATGGAACTCCTAGGTAATTGCAGAAATATGCTTGATTAATATTTAATTATTTTTATAAATGTTTTGAAACGTTGGAAGAAAGAATGTGATAAAAAGATGGGTCGGAATTTTTTCTAGTAGTTAACTCTTTCTCTTTCTCCTATTTAGTCCTTAAAATATATAAAAATATTAAATAGTATCTAACGTTTTCTCTTGACATTTTGGTTATTATTTCATATTATTGATTATGATGCATTGTTGTTCTTAGGTTATTTCATATGTTGGATTTGGTATTTCAATGATTGGAAGCGTTATTTGTAAGATTGATTGAGTTGTTGTTGGTGTTGGGATGCCATTTTGCTTTTAAAAATCTGGTTTTCTGCATTTTTTACACTGCATGAATCGATTCATGCAGCCATGAATCGATTCACAGGAGGCGCCCAAGTGTTAACACACCAATTTGTCTACTTTTATAGGGCATTTTTAGTATCTAATTATACCATTTTGCATTGATTAAAGAAGAAAGTACTCATTTATGTCTTATTATACAGAAATATCATGAAGACACCACTCAGAGCAAAAGATGCGAAAAATGACAAAAAAACTAGCTAGTTTTGGCGATTTTTAGCACTAATGGACAAGCGGTACGGCCTGACCTATATTCGGTACGGTCGTACCTAGAGCAGAACTTCAGTAAGGGTATACCCCCTCAACTATACCACCTGGCACCGATAAAATAGTCCAAGACGATCGCCAAAGGCGATGCGACCGCCGTACACAAGTGATGTCGTGGCCGGCAGATGCATAGGTACACCCAAAGTTATCAACAAAGCTCGGTACGGCTGTGTATGTATGCGGTACGACCGTACCCCATCTCAGAAAAGTGCAGATTTGAAGCCAGATGACCTAGTTCGCAGCCTAATCTATAAATAAGGGCTCTTAACCTTTTCTAACAACCTTTTGATGAATTCCCAAGTCAAGAGCCCCCGATTGAGAGTTCATATCAACTCCCTGCCTCTTTTCATTGATTTGTGTGTTTCCTTGGAGCTTGGTACCATCCCGAATCGCTACCGGAGCTCGTGAGGACGCGAAGAACGTGCTTAAGGACCATCGTCATACCGAAAGGGTGTCCAGGTTTAGATTTATTCTCTTGTTATGGATTATTCTGATTTTATATCTAAGTTTATGTTATTATCATTGACAATGAGTAGTTAAATCCATCATTAGG
Organism: Calophaca sinica; assembly: GCA_037113605.1. Taxonomy (NCBI): domain Eukaryota; kingdom Viridiplantae; phylum Streptophyta; class Magnoliopsida; order Fabales; family Fabaceae; genus Calophaca; species Calophaca sinica. The sequence continues at coordinate 19,384,723 of CM073737.1, forward strand.
GGTGATGGGGGATCCTTTACAATATTCTTGATGCTTTGTCTATTTAATTATATGAGCTTCTATTGAATTTTTGAGTGTTTTATTCCTATTGTGCTTAATCCTATAAGGCTTGATCAACATTTACTTAGTTGGCTTAATTGTGGTAACAGGATCATGATTAGCTAAATGGAACCATAGGATAAAAGAACTCGCTTTATACGCCAGATAGGTTATAACTTGTTTCTAATCAGTTATTAGATTAACAAACCCACCTGTACTTAATGCTCTTTCCTTTAATTACCTTCTAGAATCAAACGAAATAATTAGTTAGGAGGAAGGCTATTGCAAGCTAGGTAGCCCTTAGTAATTTAGAGTGGGTGATTAGTTCTCTTACATAATAGTTAACTCATATCAATTGTTTAGAAAACTCAAGAGTAGAATATTGGTGAACCCGGTTCCCCTAGGCTTCCCATAAGATAGTCAAATTGTTCTCGCATTCATTTTGTTTATTGCTTTGATACCGAAAACTTTCATTACTTGCGTACTTACAACTTTTGCTCGTCTAATAGGATAAAATCCTATTAAGTCATTGGTACTCGCTCATTCCCTGTGGGTTCGATATTCGGAGTCCTAATTATACTCCACTTTTATTACGAGTTAGGCGCACTTGCCTGAGTCGCAACACCAGGCCACCCTGGGGGTTTTGTGAATCGAATTCAGAAGCTGTGAATTGATTCATAGTTTTGTGAGCTGAAGTCTGCTGCAGTGTGTGAATCGATTCACACACCTGTGAATCGATTCATGCCCTATTTTTTTTCCTTCCAGAATTTCATGTTTTTGGTAAACCAGTTTGGATCCCATATGAAGGCTACCTTCTAGGGTTTTCCATAATCACATTTTACACAGTTTTGAACCCAACATCAAGCACTCTCAACCAATGACACTTATGTTTTCATACTTCCACTCATATCCATATTCAACCAAGAACCATGCTTTCATCAGGTCCATGTATATCTGTTTTATATGGAAAAGAAAATACAAAAAACAAAAACAGAAGAAATGAGCTAAGAAACACATTACACACTGTAAAATCGGGAAAGCAGGGATAGAAAGCATATACAAATAGCACACACAGAGGCAAGCTCAACTAACTCTCGCTTTTATTTAGATCACACTCACAATCTCTTAGGTTTGCACTATTACACCTAAGCCTAGCTCCACCAACTTCCTTCTCACACCCTATAGCCTTCTACATAACTAATTTATAACTACTCCGCACCACCACTAGCTAAACTGTCAACTCTAACAAACTAGCTAAGGTCTAACAGTACTCTCTTGACACTCCTCTCACATCCATAGATCATCACAATCACAAACAGGGTCAACTAGAGTCAACTGGTACAACCAAAGGATATATCAAACTAGCACACATCACATAGATCAATCCTAATGTCGCTATAGGCGACTACTGACTAACAAATTATTCAACAACACAATCACACAAATACCAACAATCATATCTAATCAGCAATCATAAAGTAATCATAAGTTGTCTATCCTAGGGTTTTCACATATTAGACAAATTACTCGTATGGTTGATAGACCTCTGACAACTGTAATCAGCTATCATGGGTCACAGCTCCTTTCCTGAGGTGTTGTTGTTATCAACCGCTAGTAGGGCTTGGGTCACCCTACGCACATTTATATACACTACTATATCCTACTATACCTAGAGTGTAAGATTTCATGTTCCCACCTGGATAGAAGATCGTTGCAGCTATTGCCACTCTCTGTGTCCTTGCAGTTGATAGGCCCGCAAGTGCACAGTTTTATCGCGTAGTAAAATATCGTTCCCACAAGGACTTAGAATTGAGTACCAATTTCTCTCACTAAGATGATTAGCTAAAGGAATTAAATTAGAATGATAATGTTGTTTCTGGAAAATAAAATGAGTTTAATTTAGAGAATAAAAGGCTCTTGGGATTGATGTTCTTCCAATGAAAATTTCTTTTAAGCTAATTCCTTGTCACTTTCCTTTGAGTATGAGCAATGGATTCTTAAAGGCCAAATAATCAAATGTGATTATTGTCTTCTTTCAAAGTACAATAAAATGTTTCAAACATAGAATCTACCTATTTTCATGGTAGAAGAAATGATAAAACTCATTAAGAACAATTATTTCTAAGCCTCAAGAAAACCAATTCTATTTTCATGAATTGATCCCCTTGTTTAATCTTGTAATTCCAATATCGAATTTTCACTTTTCAGTGCTTAATAAGATATCTAGGATTCATACAATCATATTAATTATGATTGCAGAGAAAGTAAAATTCAAGATTAAATTAAGAATGGAACAATGCTCATAACATCAAAGGAAAGAAAATTAGACTTAACAATAATTCATCATTGGAATATAATCAATCCCAAGATAAAAGAAACTACTCACACATGATAGGAATATAAATAAGACAATGTAAATTAAACATTTAGAACTTGAATAAGTAAAAGACGAAGATTAGAAGGTAATAGAAACTGAAATTCATTCAAAGCTTAAAGCCATAGAAAAGTTGCTTGAACATACATGGAGAAAACTACAAAAGAACACAAGCTTAGCTAAGAAAAATGGAGAGGAAGAGGCTCCTATTTCGTGCCCTGAAAGCCTCAATTTATAGCCCAATTCTACCCCAATCAAGTGTCATTATATCCCCTTTAAGACCCTCTAAAACAGCAAAACAGATTCAGCACTCAAATTGAGCTGTTACAAAATTTTACCATAAACATGGCCGTAATGCGCAACACTGGGGGCCATAATCTTCAAACTGTGACTTTTCAGCTCATCCACCACAAATTACGGCCATAATGGAAAACACTGGGGGCCATAATCCTCTCTGTTTCTTCACTTGACCTTCCAACTGCTTCCCACGAATTATGGCCATGTTGTTCAACACTGGGGGGCCGTAATCCTCTCTTTTTGCATCAAATTCATCAACTCTTCAACTCATTTTCCTACAAATCAAAATATAAACCAAAAGGTAATAAAAATAAAACATAAATAAAGATAAACCACTAATAAAACCTATTAAAGCAAGGTAAAAAACTAGATAAATTCTAACTTATCAGCAGCTACTGCTGTTCTTACCCCTACCTCAAAACACTCTTATTTAGCCTACCAAGCCACTCTCTTCCTCTACTCTTTGCTCCTTAGTGGCCCTCTAAGTCTTACTTCTATTTCTCAATCTCTAGGATTACTTATTAAGGATTTTCTGATGTGTCAGATCCTCATTAGAGGCAGGCACAGAGCATACTTACCTTTAGAAGCTCCTAAAGAGAAAACTAGAGAGAGAAGAGGTTGAGAACGTACCTGGCTTAGAAGACCATCCCGTTGTGCCTCCAGAACTCCTCCACATCCTCCCAAGAGTGCCTTGGAAGAAATTGGAGAAATGGAAGGGGGTGGGGGCCTATTTATAGGCGAATTAGAGGGCTTTCCCTATCACCACCTCTTTGATCGCGAGTGGATCGCGTCGCAACAACCCACGCTGAAATTCTGTCGCGTCGCGATGGACATTTCTCCAGAATGTTATGTTTCCTCTCTTGCACCGCCTTAGCCACCAGGCGTATCACGTCGTGACACTCCATCCCATCGTGTCGCGATAGACTCGTTTTAGAGAAATCTTAACTTCTTTGAATTCTAGAATTTTCCTATAGTATTTTTGACCGCTTAAAAGTACTTTAGTCCTTTAGTCCTTTCAAATATTTATTTAATTTTCTCAGGATGCCACAGAAGCTCAGTAGGAGGCCAGAGAAGTCTTGTGAGTGGCATGTTCAGCATTGTTGTGGGGCTATAGACCTGCACAGTGTAGCTGGGGTGTTATTTGTAGCTAGATCATATAGAATAGATTAATTTGGTGTTTGTCGATCCAGTGAACGATAAGACCCGACGCTAGACGCGTCGATTCGGTGAACAATATGACCTGGCAGCGTGGATCCGACTCAATTAGCATTGGCCCCTAAGAGGATACATCCAGGATTGCATTTGTGTTTGTTTGTGATTAGAGTTAGAATAGGATTAGTCCTCAGGATAGAAATAGTCTTATGTTTTATTAGTTATTATTGTTATAAATATATTGTACTGTAAATTGGGTTTAGTGCTGGTGATGAGTCCGTGAAGGACTCGCTGAGATTTTATCTCACCCCTTTCTATTTGTTTTTCAAATAAGCAGGTACCGGAGGACAATTAGGTATTGCTGAAGGCCTGATACTCCTACCTTAGGATTGATTTTGGAATTGTAGCCTCTCATTTATCTGTAGATTTTGGAAAGACTTATTTGTATTTTGATTTCCAAGTTCTTAAATTTGGAGAAGTTGTAATCTAAATTCTAGATTATTGACTATAGTCAAAGTTTGGACTTGTAATTTTATTAACAAGTTTAACTTAGTTATAACTCTTGTGCTATCAATGTAAATTGTCATTATTTCAATTAATTTTGAAGTATGGGCGTTACATTATGGTATCAGAGCAGTTTAGTCCTAATAGGGCTGTGGTCAATTAGTGTGGATTTTCTCTTGCTTGAGAATTTCTCCCTATATTCTTGTACTTAGTATAGATTATTAAGTCTGATCAACTTAATACTTTATATCGTGTATGCAGAATATGGCAGACGGAGTAGGAAGGCAAGGAAGAAGACGCGGTAGGCAAAATGCGGAGGAGGCTCGTTGGTTGGACATTATGCAAATGACGAGGGACCAAAATGAAGCTACCAACAATTAGGGATAACATTTCATCAATACTCAATAGCAATATCCACCACCACCTCCATATCAACCTCCACCTGTCCAACAAGAAAATCCGCATCTAGCTTTCTTCAAATTTCACAAGCTCAATCCCCCGACCTTTTTTGGAGGCTCTGAGGCTATCGTGGCCCAACATTGGGTGGAAGCCATCGAGAAAATTTTCAAAGTCCTCTTGTGTATGGAAGACCAAAAGGCGACCTTCGCTACACATATGTTGATTGAAGGAGCCGAGAACTAGTGGGAGGGGGCACAGGCCTATTCACTAGTCCAAGGAGAACCTTTGGATTAGGAGAACTTTAAAACTGCTTTTCTGGAAAATTATTTTTCCCAAACTGTTAAGGATCAGAAGGAAAAGAAATTTGCTTATTTGCAACAAGGGGATTCTACCATTATTGACTATGTCACCAAGTTTGAGGAGTTGGCAAGATATTCTTCTCACGCCCGATATGCACCGGATGACACATGGAAGATGAACTAATTCAAATGGGGATTAAGGGCTGACATTCAAAATAATTTGGCTCAAACTGACTTCACCAGTCTGAAAAATATGTATGATGAATGCCAACTCAAGTGGCAAAAGAGGAGAAATGAAGGCAAATCAACTCAACAATCAAAGGGTAAAGGAAATAAAGATAAAAGAAAACAAGTCCAACATTCCGAGGCTTCCAAGCCTAAGGAATGCCCTACATGTGGCAAGGTGCACAAGGGGGAGTGTACTATGGGGAAGTGCATTTGTTTCTATTTTCATCAACCCGGGCACTTTCTAAAGGATTGTCCTAAGCTCAAGTCAAGGGAGGCTTCCAAGCCAAGGGCATGTCTACACCTTAAGCGGCAAAAAGACTAAGGGTGTGGAAAATCTGATTAAAGGTACATGTCTACTTCATGATAATCCTTTAGTGGTTTTGTATGACTCTGGTGCCACTCATTCATTCATTTCTTGTAAGTGTGCACAAAGGCTGGAGTTATACCTTTCTTCTTTACCTTTTCCTTTAAATGTCCAAACACCAGCTGAAGGTAGCATTTCTACTTCCCTGATATGCGAGAATTGTCCTCTCATAATTCAAGGAAGGATGTTTTTATGGTTAATTTGGTTTGTTTACCCTTGAAAGGGATGGATATCATCTTAGGTATGGATTGGCTTTCGGCCAACCAAGTTGTTTTGAACTGTTTTACAAAAACTATAGATTTTCCATCAGTTCAGTCTTATTCAGATCAAGTTTGTCTAGATGAATTGGCTAGTGTTTCCTAATTAAACCAATGCATAGTTGAGGGAAACGCAGGGTATATTTTGCTACTCTTTTCAAATTCGAAGATTGATTGACTACCATTCCTGTAGTGAATGAATTTTTAGATGTATTTCTGGATGAGGTTACTTTTTCACCTCCTAAAAGAGAGGTTGAGTTTTCGATAGAGTTGATCCAGGGGTGGGACCAATCTCTATAGCCCCGTATAGGATGTCGCCTTTAGGACTACAAGAGCTTAAGGTCCAATTAAAGGATTTGATTTCTAGGCGGTTCATTAGGCCCAGTGATTCACCTTGGGGAGCACCTGTTCTCTTAGTTAAAAAGAGGGATGGCAGTATGCGGTTGTGCATAAACTATAGGCAACTCAATAAGGTTACGGTTAAGAACAAGTATCCGCTCCCTAGGATCGATGACCTGCTAGACCAACTTAGGGGAGCTTAGTATTCTCTAAGATTGATCTTAGGTCTGGATACCACCAAATTCAAGTCAAGGCTGAGGATATACCGAAAACCGCATTTAGGACTCGGTATGGTCATTACGAGTTATTGTTATGCCTTTTGGATTGACAAATGCTCCGGCTATATTCATGCATTACATGAATAGGATTTTTAGACCTTACCTTGACAGATTTGTCATGGTATTCATTGATGATATACTTGTGTATTCTAAGGACCCTCAAGAGCATGAGGAACACCTTAGGATTGTTTTAGGCATCCTTAGGGAAAATAGACTGTTTGCGAAACCAGAAAACTGTGAATTTTGGCTTCAAGAGGTTAAGTTTTTGGGTCATGTCATTTCTCAGGCAGGAGTGGCAGTTGATCCTAGTAAAGCAGAGGTCGTTCTTGAGTGGGAGCGACCGATTATTATTACGAAAGTTAGGAGTTTCTTAGGACTAGCTGGGTACTACCCTAGATTCATAGAAAGGTTTTCCCAGTTAGTTCTTCCTTTGACCCGGTTAACCCGTACGGGACAACCATTTGTGTGGGATAAGAGCTGTGAGAATAGTTTCTTGGAGCTCAAACTCCGGTTGACCAGTGCACCGGTTTTGATTATCCCCGACCAGGCCTTAGGTTTTGAGGTTTTTAGCAATGCTTCTAAAAAAGGTTTGGGTTGTGTTTTTATACAAAATAGGCAAGTGGTGGCCTATGCATCTAGATAGTTAAAGCCCCACTAGGAAAACTATCATACTCACGATCTAGAGCTTGCAGCAATAGTCTTTGTCTTGAAAATCTGGCGACATTATTTATATGGTGCTCGATTTGAAGTATTAAGTGATCATAAGAGTTTAAAATATATGTTTGATCAAAGAGAGCTGAATATGAGGCAAAGGAGAAGGGTAGAGTTCCTCAAGGACTATGACTTTGAATTGAAATACTATTCGGGTAAGGCGAATGTAGTCGCCGACGCTTTAAGCCGGAAATCTCTTCATGTATCATCCATGATGATTAGAGAAATCAAATTGTTGGAATCCTTTAGGGATTTAAACTTAGGAATGTTTTCAACAGGGGATAGCCTAATAGTGAGCCATTTGGAAATCACTTGTGGTTTTAGAGACAAATTGGGAATCTGACCCAAACTTGTGTCGAGTGACGAAGAAGCTCGCACCCCAGACTTACCCTAAGTAGTGAAGTAATCAATACCAAAGATGTGAGGGCTAGGAACCAGACCTATGCCTTACTAGGAATTCACTAGGAAGCCAAATCTAGAATCTCCCGCCAATTTTTGTAAGAATCATAGTCAAGCCTATGCCTTACCAGGAATTCACTAGGAATCGAACCTAGAATCTCTCACCAATTTTGTAAGAGTTAGGAACCAGACCTATGTCTTACCGAGAATTCCCTAGGAATCAAACCTAGAATCTCAAAGCAAAGTCGGGAGCCAATCCCGCAACCTCCAACAACTTGTTTCGGACAAAATTAGAGTCCTCTATCCTTAATTACCTTTTACAACGAATGCATGAAGACCTTCGAGTAAAATGTAATTAAGGAGGGGCAGCTGTAGTACCCTAATTTTGCCCGGCCTTTTTATTTTATTAATAGTAATAGTTGTAGTAGTAATAAATAATAATAATATTTTTTGGTCTTGCAATGAAAAAGAAAAGAGGAAAAGAAATGAATAAAAGAAAATGAGAAAGGGTTGCAAATAGTAATACAGGGTGGTGCAATTAACGGTTTGCTAATGAGCAACATGTCAGCCTGGCCCAGCGCGTCCTGCACCTGTAGCCCAATCCCTGCTACGCGCACCCCCATTTCATCCACATGCCCCCCTGCGCACCTCTCACCCTCTGTTACTCAGCCGCGCCTCCCCCTCTCTCTACCCTATCTCCACTTCTCTCTCACCCTAATTTTTCTCTCTCCAATTCCCTTCTATCTCTCCACCTCTCTCTTCCTCATCTTATCTTCTCAAAACCCTAAACCTAAAAACTCTTCCAAGCTCTCTCCTTTCTCTCCCAGTCGCGGCGCAAGTCTTCCCCTTTTTCCTCCATTTTCACACCTTATCTTATAACCAACATCCAAACCCCAACCTTGATCCCACCAAATCCGAATCTCAACCCTTCAAAAAGACTCCATTTTTTCGGTTCATCTTTTCAAATACGAAGATGGAGCAGAGCAAAGAAGGGTCATGAATTTATGCCCAAGAAAATCGGCCTCAGAAATAGGAGGGAGTATCCTAATCTCTATCTCTTATCCTTATCTTTTCCTACTAACTTGTGTTTTCGATTCGTTTTTTCAGGGATTAAAATGAGAAGATCGGGTGTGAAGGGGCTCCCTCTTGAAGGCTATAAATACCCACCTTCGGGGCTACGAAAAGGCACGCAGGGAGGAGAGAGAGCAATTTTTGAAGAAAAGACTGAAGAATAGAGAAAAAAAGAAAAAAAGAGATCTGAAAATATAAACACTTTTTTTCTTTTCTAGAGTTTCAGTTTCTTTTCTATGTAATTCTGATCTGGTTGTTGCGATAACTATAACCAGGTTTTTATCTTTTTTTTTTTTCACTCGCTCCAAGTTGCTACCATTCCTATTTCTGTACGATTGTGTTTGTAAAAGATTGAATCTTGAGATCTAATACATCATTATCTTCATTATCTGTGCTTCTTTCTGATTTTGTATTTTATTTTTAATTTTTTTATTGCTGTTGTATGATAGGGTTAATTTTGTTTTTTTTACATAGTTTTATTCAAAATCTATATATTCCTCTAAATTCTACGCCAATATTTTCTGTTCAATAAAAGGGGTAAATAAAAAAAGGTTATTTATTTTGATTCTTGTAAACTTGTTTTTTACCTATTATTGTTATTGTTATTAAATTTAGTGGCAAAAATGCTTCCTTTTATTTCTTAATGAATTATAGGAGAAAGAGTATTTAACATGAGTATTTAAATTAATTACTATCATTACTATAACTAATAAAGAAAGTTCGATTTTTTTTTCTTATAAAGGAGACATTCTTAAATCTGATTCAAATTAACAATTTTGGCATTAGATCGATTATTTAGCTTTAAGATAAAATAAAAGTTAATCTTTCTCATTTACGATCTGTTTGTAGAAACCTTAGACTCATGCTTTTCTTTATGAAATAATTCTTGATAAGGCAAACATGTTTTTTTAAACAATTAAAGGTACCATTTTTATGGACGTTTTAGGGGTGCTAATACCTTCCCTATGCGTAACCAACTCCCGAGCTCAAAACCTGGTTCAAAGACCTTTTTTTTTCATTAAATTCAAAAATATTCAAAAAATAGGTTTTCCAATGTTTCCTATAAAAATAAAATATTGGTGGCAGCTCCATTTAAATTTTGGGGTGGTTGTCACAAAGGTCATCTGGGAAGAATCCACTCCTGAGGAGGCTACTTGGGAGACCAAGGAAGAGATGCGGAATAACTACCCGTACCTGTTTCAATAGGTATGTGCTTTGTCTAATTTTTTAGGACAAAATTTTTTAAAAGGTGGGTAGTAGTGTATCACCTCGCCTAATTTAATTATTTAGCTAAATTAATTTAGGCTTTATTATGTTCTAAATTGATGGTTGAGTAATTAAATTGGGTGTTGTTAATTAAATTAGGGGTGTGCATTTAGTAATGGTATTCTGAAAATAAGAGAAAAATGAAGGGCATTTGGGTCTTTTTCCTAGGCTAAATGAGGGACTAAATGGTCCACACTCATTTTCTTCTCTCTTTTCCACTCACTCTCATGCTCTCTCTCTCACTTTCTCCTTCTCTCTCTCGATTTGCTGCAGCCAAAAAAAAAAGAAAGGAAAGAAAGGAAAGGAAGAAGAAGAAGAAAGAAAGGGAAAAGGGGGGCTAGGGTTAGAGATTTTGCGAGGGATTATAGTGAAATTGTGAGTGTTTTCTCAATCCTTGCTTCAAGAACAACATTGGTGCTGAGTTTGTGTCCATGGGTGAAGATTTGAAGTTGCCCTGGTTGAAGAAAAAGGGGCCACGAAATTGGAGAAGTGGAGAAGGAAATCTCAAAGTTTTCAAGCTTCTAGCTGAACTTCTTGAGAAATTTGTGAGTTCTTCTTCCCTTAGGTGGTGGGCAACCATAAGACCCCCATTAGGTTTTTCATTTCCTTTCACTTGGTGTGATCTATATGCTTTCTTTGAGTCTTGAAGATATAGGTTGGAAATGATTTTGTTTATTGTGTTGATGCTCTTGAATGAGATTTGGAATAACATGAATTTCTTGACATTTTGGTTATGATTTCATATTATTGATTATAATGCATTGTCATTCTTGGGTTGTTTCATATGTTGGATTTGGTATTTGAATGATTGGAAGTGTTACTTGTAAGATTAATTGAGTTGTTATTGGTGTTGGGATGCCATTCTGCTGTTAAAAATCTGGTTTTCTGCATTTTTTACACTGCATGAATCGATTCATGCAGCCATGAATCGATTCACAGGAGGTGCCCAGGCCATCCTGGGGGGTAATGTGAATCAAATTCAGAAGCTGTGAATCGATTCACAGTTTTGTGAGCTGAATTCTGCTGCATTGTATGAATCGATTCATGCCCTTTTTTTTTTCCTTCAGAATTTCATGTTTTTGGTAAACCAGTTTGGATCCCATATAAAGACTATCTTCTAGGGTTTTCCATAATCACTTTCTACACAGTTTTGAACCTAACATCGAGCACTCTCAACCAATGACACTTATATTTTCATACTTCCACTCAAATCCATATTCAACCAAGAACCATGCTTTGATGACATAAATGATTGTCTGTATGTTTGTCGTGTGGCAAGGGGATTCTCGGGGTTATATATAATATAATATAAAAGACTATAAGGATATACTAGTAAATTAATCCCTCCCCTTCATTAAAATCCCTCCCCTCCCCTCCTGAACTAAACAAGGAAAGACTTCCCTCCCATCCTCTCAACTAAACACAAAATCAAATTAAATCCTTCCCCTCCCCTTCCCTCCATTAAAATCCCCCTCCCTCTCCTCCCCTCAGTCTTCCATTTTTTCTTTCAATCTCCATAAATCCCAACCAAAATTACTTAAATATCCTTATATATAATATAATATAAAAGACTATAAGGATATACTAGTAAATTAATCCCTCCTCTTCATTAAAATCCCTCCCCTCCCCTCCTGAACTAAACAAGCAAAGACTTCCCTCCCATCCTCTCAACCAAACACAAAATCAAATTAAATCCTTCCCCTCCCTTCCCCTTCCCTCCATTAAAATCCCTCCCCTCCCCTCAGTCTTCCATTTTTTTTTCTTTCAATCTCCATAAATCTCCATATATCCATATTCAACCAAGAACCATGCTTTGATGACATAAATGATTGTCTGTATGTTTGTCGTGTGGCAAGGGGATTCTCGAACCTTGCTTAAGGCAGAAGCTCTGCAGGAGGCCAGAGAAGTCCTGTGAGTGGCATGCTTAGCATTGCTGTGGGGCTATAGACCTGCATAATGTAGCTGGGGTGTTATTTGTAGCTAGATCATATAGAACAGATTAGTTTGGTGTTTGTTGGTCTGGTAAACGATAAGACCCAGCGGCAGGCACGTCGGTCTGGTGAACGATATGACCCGGCGGCGTGGATCCGGCTCAATTAACATTGGTCCCTAAGAGGATACATCCAGGATTGCATTAGTGTTTGGAGTTAGAATAGGATTAGTCCTCAGGATAGAAATATTCTTATGTTTTATTAGTTATTATTGTTATAAATGCATTGTACTATAAATTGGGTTTAATGTTGGTGAGGGGTCCGTGAAGGACTCCCTGAGATTTTATCTCACCCCTTTTTATTTGTTTTTCAGATAAGCAGGTACCGGAGGACAATTAGGCATTGCCGAAGGCCTGATACTCCTACCTTAGGGTTGATTTTGGAATTGTAGGCTTTCCTTTATCTTTAGATTTTGGAAAGACTTATTTGCATTTTGATTTCCAAATGCTTAAATTTGGAGAAGTTGTAATCTAAATTCTAGATTATTGACTATGGTCAAAGTTTGGACTTGTAATTTTATTAACAAGCTTAACTTAGTTGTAACTCCTGTGCTATTAATGTAAATTGTCATTATTTCAATTAATTTTGAAGTATGGGCGTTACACAATGCCTTCAACCTTTATTTTCTCACCATTTTCGAGCACAAAATGGAAACTCTCCATTGGTCTTCAACGTGTCGAACACCGTTCTATCTTGTCAAATATGCATGGATGTAGCGGAATCCATCACCCATTTTGTCTTAATGACCTCCTCAGTTGTCGCCAAGAACTCATCGCCATCATCATCTTCATAAGATTGGGCCACATTGGTTTGAGACTTTCCATCATCCCTCTTCATTTCTTTCAATTTCTTCATGTCCTCCCTTATTTGTGTGCACCTTGATTGTACATGACCCTTCTCTCTGCAATAATAGCACTCCACATTACTCATATCACATTGCAGGCGTGATTGTGACTTTGATCTTCCTCTCTGTCCACATTGGTTTCTTAATTGATTCCTCCCTCAATCAAAGTCCTCCACAGCTAATGTACGATCTTCATGATTGATATCCTCGTTTCTCATGATTCTTTCATTTTCTCGCAAAGCTGATGTCACCTCGTCCAACTTCAACGTTGTCCTCCTTACAAGCAACGTCTGAACCAAAGGTTTGTAGGACATTGGTAGTGAGGCCAACGACAACAACGTTTGCTCCTCATCAGATATTTTATCATCTGCATTCACTAGTTGACATACTAGCTAACTGAATGTGTTGACGTGGTCATGGAGATTTCCTCCCATCTCCATTTTGAGTTGATACAACTCCATCTTCAAACAAAGTCGATTGGTTAGCGACGTTGATGCATAGATGCCCTTAAGCTTCTCCCACAAGGGCTTCGGTGTTGTCTCCTTTAACACATTGTACTTAATCTCAGGAGCCATAGCTAACTGTATCGTACTAACGACCTTTTTTGGATTCTATTCCACTCATGATCAGCCATGGCGGTCGGCTTCTCATCCTCTAATGTCTAATCAAGACCTTGCTGCACCAAAAGGTCTTCGATAGCACTTTGCCAAATGGTAAAATTTATTTTACCATCAAATAATGAGATCTCAAACTTAGGTGTACTTCCTGCATAGCTCTGATACCATTGTTGGGGTATCACTTCACATGCACAAAGGATCGCGGGAACACACAAAAAACACATCACAAAGAAAGTGATAAAGAACACAACAAATTACATGGTTCAGCACCTCTTGCTTACGCCCACGAAATAACTCAACAAAATTTTACTATCTCAAAACAAGATTAGGAGATTGTAAACCACCTCAAGTATTGCATCACCCTACAAACATAAGTACCTTACTCAAGTTACAACGAATAAAAACACTCACACACTCGCAAGAGAACGCACTACAAGAGACCTCACACTTGCCCTCTTAACTTCTCTTGCTCTTAGAATGCTTAACTCTTCATAAGCTTCTCTATTTATAGTGGATGGATTGCAATGTGAACACACAATGTGAACATACTCAACTTGGTGGCCACCAACCATCCTTAGCCACCTTTGTTGACTAGGATTATTGTCCACCAAAACATGTTCACATGGTTAAGCCACCAAAGAAGAAAATTCAAACTTGTGGTAGGTTTGGAAATTTTGATTAATTTCCAACAATCAGCACAAAGATAAGGGGATAATCATGCTCGCATCTTCATATTAGCACACGTTACATGTATTTGCATAAGAAACAATATATTAAATTCATACACTAAGTTACAAATGTATATGTAATTTCTTCTATAAGAGCTAAAAAAGTCTTGAGGCTTTCCCTGACCTTGATGAGCCTCCGAGACCCAACACATCTAAACTTTTATTTATGAAAAAAAAAAGATCTATGTAATTTATTGAACATTTGTTATGATACTTATAACGAATACATGGACAGATGTGTGCTTTCAGATGTGTGTTTTACACAATTTTGGCTAGGGGTGTAACGGGTTGGTTTGGTTCGGATTTAGGGAGAAAAAAAGGTCCAAAACCAATAAAAAATGGACGGTTTGGTTTGGTTCGGTTTTGACAAAAAAAAATTCACAAAATCCGAACCAAACCAAACCAATAAGAACGGATTGGTTCGGTTCGGTTCAATTGGATCGATTATTTTCCAAAATTAAGAAATCTGTTGAAAAAAATCTGAAATTTTTTAAAAGTTTTCCCAACATTCTAGATTTAATATACTAATAAAAAAGAAATACATAAACCAGAATGGAAAACAACAAATGATAACTAAAAGAATGCATACATACAATACATTATTTACGATAATATTACTAATAAAGTGTGAAATAAAAATAAAAATAATAAAATATATTGGTTTGGTTCGGGTCACGGGTGATCAGTTTTAAATGTCATCAAACCGATACCCGAACCAATAGAGGTCGGGTTTGTTCAGTTTGGATCGAAACATAGAAAAAAACCGAACCAATTTAATTGGTTTGGATTGGATTTTCAAGTTCATCGGGTCATTGGTTCGAGTCTTACACCCCTAATTTTGGTTGTCTCCTGAAGCATGCAACAGATGTGGGTTTTTGAGAATCTTGGCGTGAGTATTATGGTGCAGTCCGGATTGGTGCATTCGGACATAGGCATCGACGTTGTCCAGATGCAACATTCCGAACAATAACAGAAAATGCTAAAATGAAAACGAAATGGGAAAAAAAGAGTGAAGAGGAGAAATTACCATGTGATTTTGGTGAGAAATGATACAAAATGAGTATTTAAGAGTGAGAAATGATGATTTGAGTGAGAGAGAAATGAGAGAGTTGATAGAGAAATAAGGGAGAAGCGGGTAGGATTTTTGTATAAATTTTGATTCGAACTTTGTCCGGATGCGTCGTTCCGGACAAATCCCGTCTGAATTGGTCCTTCCGAATAAATCCCGTCCGAATGGGTCCTTCCAGAGAGGGTTAAAATTGAAAAGAAAGAAGAAGAAAAAAGAAGATACACGGGGGTTTTGTAGCAATTGGAGAGTGGAAAGTAATGCCCCATTTTTTATGCTGCCACAAGGAATGCGGATCTAAAACTTACTGTTTTCGGACAAATCAAAGGATATTTATTTTTTGCGCATATAAATATATGGCAGCCCTTAATATGGTTCCTATTTTTGGGGTCCAAAGGCGGTCCCTGTGTTAAAACTAAATATATCCGATTTTATTTTATTTTTTAAAAATTTTCTTTACACGAACCATTAAAAATCTAGTATTAAAGTGTTTGAAATTTAACAAATTACCATTAAAATTTTGGTAAAATAAAGGGGTCTACCATTGGACCGAGTCCATATTAGGGCCACCAAAAGTACATCATACTTTACATATATGAGAGGAAATATTTGTTCCGTTGTTTTGATGTTATGATTAAGATTTCATCAGTGTTTTATATTAAACATCACTTTCATACAGTTCAAGAGAATTGCACAAATTTTCTCTTTAGAAAACAGGATGCACTTTATGTTTTGAGAATGAGAAATCATTGAAATGATAAGCATGACAACCATATTGTAAGCATTAGTGAGAGCAAATTTTCATTCTAGTTGAATTAATCTGGTAATACAAGTACAAGGCTAATTCTAATTGATATTTATTCACCAATTGGATACGGTATATTCCGAAGTCAGTAAGAACAATAACAAAACAAAAGCTAATATGCCACTTACCAGCAGCATAGGGACGGGCCGGGAGACCCGAGGATCAACCCGAACCCGGCTCAATACCGGGTTTCATTTTGGACAATTCTTTTTTTTGCATAATTGGTTAGAGTCAGACCCGACCCGAAGGGACAGCTTGGCAGGCTGGGTCTTATACACCCCTACTAAATACCAATCATTGTCTTTGTGTGTCATTTTCAATTCTTCCATTAAAGTTTTTAAACGAACTCGCCTTTTTAATAGTTTGAGAGAAAATTCGGTTGATAATCTAAGGAAATTTAGCATTCCTCTATCTTCTAAAAAAGAGAGTGCAAAACCCTAAAAAAAAATACAATTGCCATTTCTTCACAATAAAAATCAACAGAAAGTATGAGATAGCATAGCCGTTGCTTTTGATCATGGGAACCAAATCCATGGTGATTGCTCATAGGGCAACCCCTATCTTCGTACTTATGTACATCAATTAAATAAATAATGAAAAACAGCAGTGATTTGGGATGTAATCAGCACAAATACAAGGGGATAATCACGCTAGCATCCTCATATTAGCACAAGTTACATCTAACACCTCTTATTTTGACCTCTTACATGTATTTACATAAGAAACAATATATTAAATCCATACACGAAGTTGCAAAGATATATGTAATTTCTTGGACATTCATTATGATACTTATAAGCAGCAAAAAGAACACCAAAGTAATAATTTCTCAAATAACAAATATTAGTGTAATAAACACTTATCTCATGAGAAATTAGTGTAATTGCCACTAATTACATCAAACAAAGCCTTCTAACTTTTAGGCCCAGTGTGTCCTTGAAATAGCTATGGATTAAAAAAAAAAATCATAACCTTATCAAAAGAAAATTTGATTCAAATAAAATAATATTTCCCAAAAATAAGCAAAACCACACGTGCAACCTATTCATCAGGTTCAGCAATGTGGCTCCTAGAGCTGCTCCTGATCTTTAAAAGATGCTAAAGAAGAAAACTATCATAATTTATACTCACTCATTGCAACTGCCATCCAAGCTTCAATGACTTAGTCATCTGAATTTCGTTTCATGTAATTCCTAAGGAAATCGCGGTAGTAATCAGTGATGTTCCATTGTGTTGGAGCTTTTTCTAACCCATTCTCATCGCCTTCCTTACTTCCAGTTATCTTCTTGTAAAATCGTACCCATTTGTGCGTGGCTCGCTTTAATCGAACACTCTGAGTTCCACCTAACAGATACTTGATGAAGTCCCTAGCTAGCTTTATAAGTTCCACTCCATTGATTACATAGATATACTGGAAAAAAAGATGTAGGATGTTATCATATCAGACATGGCACTTACAACATTATCAACCTTGTTAACAATTTCTAAATTTAAGGTAATCCAATATAACAAGGAATTGGCATATGAATATTTTTTTTTCAGCTCAGTGACCTAATGCATTCTAAGGACTTCAGCAAGTAGTTCTAATGCAATTTATATTTGCAGTCATCTTCCATTAAGTACACATAAGCAGATACAATTACTATGTTAGCTACATCTATACCTATTAATAAAGAAAGTTACTCCCATTAACTACCTTTTTGGTGTATCACTTTTTGTACCATTATACCCTTGGATCAACTAATTTTTTAAATTTAAAATTTAAAATTTAATAAACTGCTAACCTACTTCTATCTAAAACCGACCAAGAAACAAGCAATAAATCACCAACACAAAAGACAAAAGAATAACCACCACAAAAAACTTCTTCTGCATCTTGAAGGATCGAAAGACAAAAGAGTAACCAACACAAAAAATTTAAGACGATAAAATAATACATACTGTAGCGCAATAGAAATACACGTGCCCATCTTGCCGCTAGTACCGTAATAAGTCTAATACCATTGTCGTGTTAGCTACATCAATTCAAGTTTTTCCTTCATTTTTTCACGTGCAAAATAAAGAAGGTTGGAGACTAATGAGTAAATTAAGTGAACATGGAAGCACTTGTGTATAGAAAATTCATGTAACGCACGCGCAGAGAGAGAGAGAGAGAGAGAGAGAGAGAGAGAGAGAGAGAGAGAGAGAGAGAGAGAGAGAGAGAGAGAGAGAGAGAGAGAGTACCACAAATATAAAGCCAATTGTTGCAAAAACGATTTGAAGAGTCTCGTCCGACATCCCAGCAAAGCCTCCGTCCTCTGATCCACCAGCACCACTGCCGCCGCCGCCACCCCGTCCTCCTGGTGGCTTGGACCCATTTCCCCCATAGTATTCCCCCTTTTGAATTTGCTTTTGCAATATATCCTCCATTGACTGTCCCTTAAAACTTTTCATAGCTTCCTCAAGAGATTTCCGCTGGGAATCCTAATTATGAATGTTCAGTGAAATGAAGAAAAATTAAAACCAAAATATGGAACTTTAAGTATAGTTCAAGAGCATCTAAGCTAATCCCACATGAGTCAGCACAAATTTGGCTAAAAGCCAAGCAATAGCTTAAAATGAAGAAATCTTAACATGTTTTCTCAAAGAGCACCCAAAGGAAAATTAAGCATCTATAATATAATAACTGATGAAGCAAAATGCATAACATAACTCAAACGAAAGTGCAATACCTCATTACTGTCCATCATTCCTTTTCCACCAGCAAAACAAACATGGAGAGGTTTCCGAGATTTTAAAACAGACACATGTTGAAAGCGAGATGAAGGTTTTGCTCTTAGGATCGGGAATGTCCTAGAGAGAGGGTTGGCATTCATCGATAATCCGAGCGGTGTAGCAAGAAAATGGTGTGGCTGATATTTTTTTCTGACATAAATCCCAGGATTGGTTGCAGCAACTTGGATGGTGTTCATTTTTATTAAACTTCTGCAAATCATCAAAGCATGCTTTAAGTCACATAATTTCAGCAGAAATATTAACTGATTGTGGTGGAACTATGTAAATAAATCTGATCTTGAATTTCGATTTCGGTATCAAGCACACAATAAGAAAAACCAGAAACAGCATACAATGTTTTAATGAAGCATATAGACAAAATATTTGCAAACAAAGAACCAGAAACAGCATTTCAAAATCAATAACACACTCATACAGGAAAAACCCCTTTAATTTGACAAGATTTCACCAAGCTACTAATAAGGGCAGTGCAATACGACCAAAAACAAAAAGATACCGAGTTAAAAAAGCAACTTAGTAATACACTTCACTCGCACAGATCCTGGAATGCCCCTTCTGTAACAGTTCCTACACAAATAGCTAGTTCCAGGGACCAAATACATTTAGAGTTTTATAAGGCAAGAAAGCAAAAATAACTTCCCAGAGTCATGATATCTATTACGCCAATTGCTAGTTTTAACAGGTTTTTGAAGTAGTTTTTTTCTATGCTCATTCCTGCTTTCATTTTTATTAATATAATTATGAACTATCAACCACAAAGTAAGTTAATGTAAAATTCCCCAGCCTGATCTAATTGTAAATATATTTATGGATAATTTGGGTATGTTCTTAAACTAATTTGCTACTCCTACAGGGTCAAAGCTGAGAAAAAAATGCAGAGGGGAGATGGCCTGTCCATCTTGTACAAAAAGATGTTAAGAAACAACAATCACAGAAATATAAAACAGAGAAAAGAAACGCAAGCAAAGGAACACACGATTTGATAACGAAGTTCGGCCAATTGTGTCTACGTCTCCGGAGCAGAGCGGCTCGTTTTCTTAATATTAAAATCAGGGTTTCAACTTAAATATTTATACTACGATACAGCTTCCACTCCGCTCGATGGGAGGGCGAATAGCGCTTCGTGCCCTCGCTTGCTCCGCTCCAACGTCTATCCTCCTTTTCAACATATATAAATATGAGTAATGCACAACAAAAGATCCATATAATCAATTTCATTGATTGTCTAGACACTAGACCTTATTCCTCATCTTCAGCCTGTAATGAGGATAGAGCTAGTTACTTAGAAAATTGAATTCCACATAGACTCGGTAACTGCTCGGATTAAAACATTCTTAGCCATAGAGAAATAAATTTCATCAGAGTTCTAAACTATTGACACTATCTCCCCAGTAAAGTGTAGCAAGTAGCAATTAGGGCTATTTATGAACAAAAAAATGATGCCCTGAAATCCAAAACTTCAACAGTTCAACCAGAATTTCACATAAACAAGAGCTTTTCAAGCCAAGCAAGAACTTAAAATTCACATTTCAATATAATTATCAACAACAACAACAAAAAAAAAATGAAAACAGATTTCCAACCAAACACAGAATTTATATAAGCATGTTGCAACTACCATCAATGCCATTTTTTCATGTATACAATCCTTCCTTCTCTACATTCTAACAAAATTCCTTCTTTATTTTTAAAAACTAAAATAAGCATTTGCTCCCTAAAAAATTCTCTCAACTCTTACAATAGAATTTTGCTCCCAACTGAAAAATAAACAAAATACAAAAGAGGGAGGGTCTCAATTCAGAACATCAACTAACCAAAAGTAACACCCTTTTCAGTAAATATGCAACACCCATAAGTCAAAATTTCCAGAATTTTATCTGCATATTAATCAACCCAAAAAAAAAAATCAAAAATCCTTTTGCGGGCGGAGAAAAAAAAGGTTCCTTACCGAAATTATATATAACAAAACATATACCAAAAACAAAACCATAATAAAAGATACCTTACCAATATTTTTTTTTTCAAGTGGTGAAAAAGCAACACTGCGGCACAAGAGAAAGGAAATTTTTGGTTCTGGATCATTCCTCAATATACATGACGTACCGCATCGTATGGCTCCTCGGACAAATGTTTCAAAGGTTTTATTTATTTTTTTATTTTTTTATTTTTTGGTTCAAATGTTTTAAAGGTAGGTTGATTCACTATGCAGGATTTTTCATGCACCGGGCCTTTCTGCAAAATCTATATGGATGTGAATCTGCATTTTTAACTTACCCGGTTACTTTTTGCACCCCAGTTTTACTTTTTGCACCCCATCTCTTTTTAATTAATTAATTTTTTTTTTCCTCAAAATATTCTCCTCTGACGTATGGGTATAGAACCCGACCCAATGACCCGATGAATCCGAAAATCTAATCCAAACCAATTAAATTGGTTCGGTTGGTTTTTTTTTATTTTTTATGTTTGGATCCAAACCAACAAACTTGATCTCTATTGGTTCAGGTATCAGTTTGACAACATTTAAAATTGATCACCCGTCACTCGAACCAAATCAATATATTTCATTATTTTTATGTTTATTTAATTTTATTAGTAATTTTATCTTAAATAATGTATTGTATGTATTATTTGTTTAGTCATCATTTGTTGTTTTCCATTCTAGTTTATGTATTTATTTTTGTAGTATATTAAATCTAAAATGTTAGGAAAACTTCTAAAATTTTTCAGATTTTTTGTAGCAAATTTCTTAATCCTAGAAAATAGTCGATCCGATTGAACTGAACCAACCCGTTTTTCATTGGTTTGGTTTGTTTCAGATTTTGTGAATTATCTTTGTCAAAACCGAATCAAACCGAACTGACCATTTTTGTTTAGTTTGGACCTTTTTATTCCTGGATCTGAACCAAATCGACCCGTTACACCCCCCACTCTCAAGTTGCTTTTTCCTAAACACACCACTCTCCTCACAAGCAGGCCATTAACACTACAACATAAAACGGAACCAACAACGCTTATTTTTTGCCTTCACTAGCTCTTAAAAACGCTACGTAATCATCCACTAGTGATTGTGATTCGAAAAGGCATCATTTGGGAAGTGGTAGCGAAATTGGGAATAGCTAGCGCTTCTTCAAAGAAGCATTGTCTATTCTCATAAATAGACAACGCTTTTTTTGAAAAAACGCTATCTATTGTTGAAAAAGCGCTATCTATTTTCAACAATAAAAAGCGCTATCTATTCTCAACAATAGATAACACTTTTTCAAAAAAAGCGTTGTCTATTTATGAGAATAGACAACAATTCTTTGAAGAAGCGCTAGCTATTTTCACAAATAGATAACGCTTCAACAAACAGTGATTGTATCACAAAGAAAGGGCCATCCTCAATATCAGCAGCTTCATTTGATTGTTCATCAATCCCATTGACATTTTTTTTATTAGTCAACAAAATAATGGACAAATTCATATCAGATGGATCGGTGACATAAAACACTTGTCGAGCTTGCGATGCTAAAATAAAAGGCTCATTTTTATATCCCAACTTATTGAAATTCACATTTATGAACCCCAACTCATCCGTTTCTACACCGTAATTATTATCAACCCACTTATATTTGAACACAGGCACCCGAAACAACGAATAATCTAACTCCCATATGTGTTCAACGACCCCGAAGTATGACATATTCGCATATATGAGATTTCTGTCTTTAGCACTTGAGATATGCATAGCTTGAGCAACAAGAGTGACCCACTATTTTGCATTTTACTCTGATCATCATGTTCTATTGTATAGAATGTGTACCCGTTCATCAAATAACCGGTGTAAAAGATAACAAGTATACTTGGACCCCTCGCTAACCATCTAAGTCTTTCTGAAACTGAGGTAGGATTTACAGTAAACTCTACAGAAATGTGATCTTTTAGCCACATTATAAAACACCGATTGTGTTCTCATGTTAAGCAATTTTGATTCTTATTTGGGTACATACTCTTGAGCATTTCGTTATGTTTTACAACATAGGATTCAACCTCATCGGCATTGTGTAAAACATATAAGTGTGCTTGCTCCATTTGTTGCTTTGATATAGTCAATATTTTACATCCAGTAACCTCGTTCCCTTCGCTTCCTCCTGTGTAATGAGACTTTGGCATCCCTATGGAATATCCAATGTTAGATAGGTAGTAAAAACATAATTCAACAGCTTCTTTGACTATGTACCGCTTAACAATACTACCCTCTGGTCGTGATCGATTTTTCACATACCCTTTTAATATCTTCATGTAACGCTCAAACGGTTACATCCATCTCATGTAAGCTGGTCCACACAATTGTGTCTCCCTAATCATATGAATTGTCAGATGAATCATTATGTCAAAGAATGAACATGGGAAATACATCTCAAGCTCACATAAAATCAAAACAATTTTTGTTTGCAATGCTGACAACTTTCCATGGTCAATCACTCTGCTGCAGATTGCCTTGAAGAAGAAACAAAGTTTAGCTAAGGTCTTCCGCACTTTGATGGGCAAAATGGATCGTATACCAATAGGTAGAAAATTCTCCATGAGAACATGGCAATCATGGAACTTTAGACCCTTTAACTTGAGATCGTTCATTGATACGAGATTCATAATGTTTGAAGAGTACCCATTTGGCACCTTAACTCCGTGAAGAAACTTACAAAGAACCGTTTTCTCTTTTCTAGACAAAGCATGAGCGGCTGAAGGTAGATATGTATGTTGTTTCCCCTTCTTTACCAGTCCCAATTTCCGTCGCAATCCCATACTAACCAAGTCCCGCTTTGCATTGATGTCATCTTTAGTCTTCCCGGACACATTAAGGTACCAATGACACTATCAAAGAATTTTTTTTCAACATGCATCACATCAATGAAATGTCTCACGTATAATGACTTACAATATGGCAGCTCAAAGAAAATTGACATTTTCTTCCACCCTCGTGTGACTAGCTCTCCCGCAAAAGGCTTTTCGAATTCAATACTCAAATCTTTTACCTTTTTCAAACAGTTGTGCACCCGTCAAAGGCAAAGGAGCTCTACGTTCTTCAGTATTCCCATTAAATGCTTTCCTCCATAACCGATAATGAAGCTTTTGAGGCAAAAACCTACGATGCCTAAGGAAGACATTCTTCTTACCATGTTCCAACCGCATCCAATATGTATCATCTTCACATATAGGGCATGCACACTGGCCTTTGATACTGTATCCAGACAAATTGCAAGGCACGACGAAACATGGTTATTGGCAGACAAACGATTGGCAGACATCCACTTCCGATCCATATTTTCCCAATCTACCATAAGAACACTATACTACATCAAATCGAATTAAATAAAAAAATAACAGATCTCTCCTTGTACTCATTTTTCAAGGGAGGTAATTATACTAAATGAAATTCAAATTACAACAAAAGCATCAGACCTCTCCTTGTACTCATCTTCCAAGGGAGGTTATTCAACACTATACCACATCAAATCAAATCAAATCAAATTAAATACAAAAACAGTAGACCTGAGATTTTGAGCTTTGAGGATTAAGACTTCATTTGTAGAGCCGAGGAAGAAAAACAAAGGAAGAGAGAGATACTGAGCTGAGTAACAGAGGAATTATATTAGAATTAGAAAGAGAAAGGGAAATGAAAAAAACAACCATCACTAGCCCTTAGGCACCGCCCTTAGAAAAGAAGTACATCAACTTACCTCACAGAAGCTCCAAACCACGAAGAAAACTTAGAATTCCGAATATCCAACCTAGAGGAGAGGAAAGCAAGATCCACTCTATAGCAAAATGAAAAATGATAATAAAAATTAAGCTTCTAATTCATATATTCAAAATACTCTGTAACAAAGGTGAGCCAATATACAACATATTGTCAGACCAGACTCAACAACAAGATCCACAAAGCCAGAAGCTAAAAGAGCATAAGCATAGCAATCATATAATGGAGTCTTTACCTGAACAACACAAACACACACCAAAATTAAAATTCATCTTACAACACGTAGTTGCGGCAATTCCATTTCATGAGATGCTTATGAATTTTATAGCATGGATAGATTAATAGTAGGTCCTACTCAAGGTATCTGACACTAAGATTTCCAAGAATCCATACAGTAAATTAGAAGCTTAAAATGAAAGTACTTAATACACAAAGCTTAAACAAAGACTAGATCACTTTTTTGCTGACTGAGAGTAACTATAGTCATTCTCATTTTCCCCAACACACCTTCACCCAATATTGAAACAGCAGCAGAGATGAAAAACAAAACAAAAAAAATAATTACATAAACACTAGCACCAACACCATTTTGTCTCCACAGTAGTCAGTAAGTTTGGCAAGGTCGTTCCATACAATATGCAAACTAGAAAGAACACAAAGAATTTGCATTAAAACACTCTTAAGGGATAGTAATATCTCATATGCAAGTTGTAAATAGAAATTTCATTCCCACCAAAGAACATGGTGAAAATCAGAAAATACATAGATGCCAAATTTATACTCATGGAGCTTCACATGATATCTATACTACACATTGTCTATTGCATCTTACATCACAGTTACCACTAGTCATCACAACAACAACAGGGAGAGGAAGAACAATAAGAAATAAACAGAGGATAGAGAGAAAGAAGAGAATAAAATACCAGAGAAGAAGGGGACACCACCGTTGTCGTTGAGCATGAATGACAGTGCGACAGAGACGCTCAGGCAACCGAACGAGCAACAGAGATGAGAATGCGATGCGAGAGAGACGTAGTTTGCGAACACGAATGTGAGAAAAATCTGACCTCGTCAATGAAGCAATATTTTTTGCGAGAAGAAGGAGCAACGCCGGGGATGAAGGCAACGAGGACGTGTCGCAGTGGCTGGACGACGGCGGTGAGCTCGACGGCGGCGAGAAAGAAAGAGAGAGATGAACGCGTGAGAGAGAGAGAGAGAGAGCAAAAGAGAATGAGTAACAGAGGTATACAAAATAGCTAGGGCACGGGTATTAAGTTATAATTTTGGGAATAGACAGCGCTTTCTTAAGAAAGCGCTGGCGAAGGTCGATAAAAGACATCGCTTTCTTAGGAAAGCGCTAGCAAAGGTGGATTAAAGATAGCGCTTATGGTAGAACGCGCTAGCTATTCTCGAATAGTATAATTAGTAGTGCTTAATGAAGGAAGCGCTAGCTATTATGTGACATTCAGTAGCGTTTTCTTAAGTAAACGCTAGTGAAAGGGTTTTGCTGTTTTTTAGCTAACGCTTTAGTGGTAAGCATTGTTTAAAGTTGCGCCATTTTTCAAACATCCTAGCGTAGTGTAAAGGCCATTGAATAATGAAGAACACGCATCCCTAGTTTGTGTCCGGATCTCCATAATCATCACCATTTTTTTAAAAAATTAAAAAAGAAAAAGAAAAGCTCGCGTTAGCGAGAAAATGAAACGCAAATAAGCATTCCGAGCATATCAAACAAAGGAAGCAGTGTAGGAAATTCAAATACAAAACACAAACCAATCGGGCAAAGCAGCGTCGGGGAATTCATACAAGAACGAGAAACTAGAGAATATCGTGCTCGTGTCACAATAAACTAGTCAAGGATCCTTTGACATTCTACAACTGAAAGGCATACTTTTTTTTTGATAGGCAAATGTTAGTTGTTAGTAATTGTTAGAAATGTTAGTTTCTCGGGTTTGAACCTGTGACCTCCTGTTTATACTCCTTCAGCGTCCCTTAGCTCACCAACCGAGCTACCTACTTGGGACTGAAAGGCATACTTAATCTTTCATTTTTTTTATTAGAACAAAAAGGGATATTTAATCCAATGCTAACTGTAATCAAGTACTACAATACAAGGAGAGTAATTTAAATTTCCATGCACCATTTTTTCTAAATATTTTTATCTCCTTTCATTTCTGAAATGGGTTTTTGTCTGGAATGTGTTTCTGAAATGGGTTTTTGTCCTCTTTTTATTTCCTTTTTATTTTCTCACCTTGCGCCATTTCTTTTCTAAAATAGAAGTCTTGTTCCCAAAAGTCTCAGGGCATGTTTCATACACTTTTAAAAAATAGTTTTTTCTATTTTTAAAAATAGATAAAGAATAAATTTTGTTCTTATTAAATTTTTAAAAACAAAAAACTATTTTTAAAAAGTGTAATCAAACATGTTTTTATTCTTTGTGATATATTTTGCAGTTTTATTCAAACCAGATATTTGAGTTAAAATCTAAATATTTAGCAACCTTGATGTTGCCACTGAACCAAAGTTGTGTCCTTAAATTATAGGCCATTGATATTATGACATCACACATTCTTGATATTATGACAACACACATTTTTGTAAGTTGTAACTTGCTCATCGGCTAGCTATCCCTTTGTCAATATTATGACACCACCCATTTTCCCATTTATTTGCATCATACATATGTCAATCCTCACAATAGCAGGTTGATTGATATTATATGTGGTTTTTGTCTTAATATATCATATGTAAAATTGGTCCGTTAGTTTTAAAGTTTATATTCGTCTTTTAAGTTTTTTTTTTTAAATAGGTCTTTTATGTTTTACAACGTTGACATTGTTACCCTTTTTTACGGCCACTGTTCGCCCCGTTTCAGTCTGTTTTGCTTCTAAATATGATAAGACTTATGGATCACGACCTAAACCTAATTCTAACCCTATTAGGGCTCTAAATCTTAGTTTTAATCATTCCTTAAGAGTCTCAAAAGAATGATTACATTGCAACTGTTCTTGCCTAAAATCAATTCAAAAACAATAAAAACAATGCAACTGTTTTACCTTAAAAACTGACTGGATTCAGTTTTTTGACAGTTACATTACATTTCCAGTGTAGAATAGGATAAACAGTTTTTAAGGAATTTTCCTTATTTACAGGATGCTTATAGAAAAAAAGAAAAAAAAAATACTGGTGTAATATGTAGAGTGGCATTGAGCGCTAATTTTATATCAACTTTTATTATTCTAGTGTCATTCATTTATTATATTATATATATAGCTCTTGCAAAATAATAACAAAAAAAAAATCAACACAACTATAATTTTTCCAGCGCAATCAAATATGAACGTCCAAAGTTAATCTGTCTCGTGTGGGTTCCCAGCCCATGGGCCATCCCGTTTGGCCCGTAGCTCGTAGTGGGCTAGGCTAAGCTAGTAAATTAGTGACCTGAAATAATTTTGGCATAGTCCGGCCCTGTCTAAAAGTGTTTTCAACCCGAGTGGGTGGAATCGAATGGGCCGGAGCAGCCCAAATTGACAGCTCTACACCTACCTCTACCTCTAAAAAAACCCATATTAATTCTATTTCCCTTCCCTCCCACCACCATCTCCTACTTGACCACCCTCCCCACAACCTCTCACTTTTATTTGCCACCTAAAACCCAACCCCACCATCTCTCATATCGGCCACCATTGTCTCCACCCGTTTTCTAACTTCCCTCATCATCTAATCATTTAAACTTAACCAATATCAACAATTCTACACTAACTAATCAACCAACCTCTTTCAACTTCAAAATAAATACAACATTAGAGCCTTAAACTTGTATTAATACAAAATAGAGTCCCTAATTAACATTGGATCCCAACCACATCAATTTGGCCCCAATGGAATCTTAATCACATCAATTTTAAATCAATAAAAGCATACAACTAAAAAGCTGAAAATAATGATAAAATTCATTAGGGATAAAATTCAAATAACATCCTCATATTAGCCACATATTTATTGTTAGGAACCAGAGTATCGGAATGGTGTCACACAACTAAAATAAGAGACGAGAAAATAAGGAAATGAACACACAAAATTTACGTAGAAAACCCTTAACAAATAAGGGAAAAACCACAGGGCAAGACCAGAAGAATTTTACTATGTGGAAAAATATTACAAGAATACCTCTCACAAAATACCTCACAAATACTCTAACAATACTCTTGTTGAGTATAAGAAACAATAAAAGATGAGAAGAGAAGAAGATTTGGGATGATATAAAAATTTCACTTGGGCTTCCTTATATAGGCTCCAAGGGAGCACCCAAATTAAGTTCCCACCGATGTGGGACTTAATTCCAACAATTCTCCCACTTGAAGATTTGATTGAGTCAATCATATCTTCACACCACTCTTTCTGCCTTGCCCTTCCATGTCGCTTACGTTTCTGATAGGCAATAGGAGGATCGACGCCAAATAAACTTGTCAGCATTGATCGGCTTCGTCATCACATCTGCTAGGTTATCTTTGGTGTGCATCTTTTGCATATCCACGGTTCCTTTCTCTACCACTTCACGAACAAAGTGATACTGGGTATCTATATGCTTTGTCCTGGAATGAAAAGCTGGATTCCTTGCAATGTGCAAGGCACTCTGACTGTCACAATACACAGTAATCATCTGTTGCTTGTGCCCGAGTTCCTCCATTAAACCTTTAATCCAGATAGCTTCCTTGCAAGCCTGGGTAGCTGCCATGTACTCACCTGTAGTAGACAAAGCTACAACAACAGAACTTAGATAACCACTCACCGCTCCCCTGCAATTGTGAATACATACCCGAAGTGGATTTCCTTTTACCAAGATCACCTGCAAAATCTGAATCAACATAACCCCGACAATGAATTCTGATCCTCCGTAACATAATGCAACATCGAGGTTCCTTTGATGTATCTAAGGATCCTCTTAACAAGATTCCAATGCTCTCTACCTGGATTTGCCATAAACCAACAAACCGCTCCCATCGCTTGTGCAATGTCCGGTCTTGTACATATCATGGCATACATAAGGCTTCCCACCGCCGATGCATACTGATTTCGAGACATTTCCATCCTCTCCGCTTCATTGCTAGGACTCATACCGAGGATAATTTAAAATTGACAGAAGCGGGGTAGAAATTGGCTTACGCCTTGCATGTTGAAGCGCCGCAAGACCTTCCTTAGATAATTCTTTTGAGAAAGCCAAATCTTCCTATCATTTCTGTCTCAGTGAATTTGCATCCCTAAAATCTTGTTTGCGGGTCCCAAGTCCTTCATATCAAACTCCCTAGCCAACTGTGCCTTCAATTCCTGGATTCGATCTTTGTTGGGGCCTACCACTAACATGTCATCCACATACAACAGTAAAATGATGAAATCATTATCATCAAACCTCTTGTAGTACGTACAATGGTCTGAACTCAGTCTGTTGTAACCAAGGCTAATTATGAAGGAATCAAATCTCTTGTACCAACATTTGGGCGCCTGCTTTAGACCGTACAGAGATTTGGTCAACCTACAAACCAAGTTTTCTTTTCCTTGTTCTTTAAAGCCTTCTGGTTAGAGCATATAAATTTCTTCTTCAAGCTCTCCATGAAGAAAAGCAGTCTTTATATCCAACTGTTCAAGATGTAAATCAAATGCAGCACACATTGCCAACACTACCCTGATAGTAGTAAGTCTGACAACTGGAGAAAATATCTCGTCAAAATCTATCCCTTCTTTCTGAGCATCAGCTTATCTACAAGTCTGGCACGATACCGTTCCACTTGATCATTGCCGTCTCGTTTGATTTTGAACACCCATTTGTTCCCGATGGCTTTCCGACCCTTTGGAAGTTCAACAAGTTCCCAAGTCTTATTTCTATGTAGGGCTTCCATTTCTTCCGGCATTGCTGTCATCCATTGAGAAGCATCTGAACTGTTCAACGCTTCTTGAAAAGCTGATGGTTCACCTTCTTCGGTCAAAAGACAGTATGCATCATGGCAGGCCATAACATAGTCTGAGTGCCATGATGGTGCCGTTATCTGACGTGTTGATCGTCGAACTTCTTCATCATTGACCTCATCTGGTTCTTGTTCTATGTGTTCTGTTACGCTTCGTAAGAATCATCTTCTTGAGTCTTTATCTCCAACCGCAGATAGCGCCTCTTTAGAAGTGTCGCCATTTTTCTGCTCACTTTGTAATTCATTTTCTGCAAAGACTACATCTCTGCTAACAACAAGCTTGCGGGCAGTGGGGTCCCACAAGCGATACCCCTTGACATTGTCAGCATAACCCAAGAATATACATTTTCTGGATTTTGGATCCAACTTTGTTCTTTCTTGGGAGTTGTACATTACGTACGCAGGACATCTTAACACATGTAAAGAAGAATAATCTACCGGCTTTCCTTTCCACATCTCCATTGGTGACTTCAAACCAATCGCTGTTGATGGCGATCGATTTATCACGTAACAGGCAGTTTTGACTGCTTCTGCCCAAAAAGATTTGGCCAATCCTGCTGTTCTCAGGGACCAGAGTATCGGAACCACTGTTAGGAACCAGAGTATCGGAATGGTGTCACACAACTAAAATAAGAGACGAGAAAATAAGGAAATGAACACACAAAATTTACGTGGAAAACCCTTAACAAATAAGGGAAAAACCACAGGGCAAGACCAGAAGAATTTCACTATGTGGAAAAATATTACAAGAATACCTCTCACAAAATACCTCACAAATACTCTCACAATACTCTTGTTGAGTATAAGAAACAATAAAAGATGAGAAGAGAAGAAGATTTGGGATGATATAAAAATTTCACTTGGGCCTCCTTATATAGGCTCCAAGGGAGCACCCAAATTAAGTTCCCACCGATGTGGGACTTAATTCCAACATTTATAAGAATCATAAATCAATTATTTCACTCAAACAAATCCAAATTTGGTCAGAATAAAATCAATTCCAAGCTTCATTTACATGATTTCCAGTATGCACTGTTTAACATATATAACATATTTGAAGCCTTAAGGCTCAATTAAAAATCAAGAAATTAAATAGGAAATTCCTTAACATACATATAAACAACATAAAAGTGACCCCATATCAAAATCTTATGCTAATTGTTCCCAATAAATTTGGAACAGTAGTTGTTGAATAGTAATGAGACAATCTCATTTCAAGAATTAAGCATTTACGAAATTCAATTCAAAACTTCACACAAATTCCCAATCAATAGTAATGAGACCAGGGAAATCAAGTACCCAACATATGAATTCCAATCACAAGGCAGCAACTCAAATTAACCAAACTCCTAATTCATGAAGGTTTAGTCAACAACAAAAATCACAGAAAACAAAGTATACATGATCCAAATTTCAGAATCACTACTCAGTTCTCAAGTAAA
The DNA here is from genome assembly GCA_037113605.1 of Calophaca sinica. Classification (NCBI taxonomy): domain Eukaryota; kingdom Viridiplantae; phylum Streptophyta; class Magnoliopsida; order Fabales; family Fabaceae; genus Calophaca; species Calophaca sinica. Next base: position 19,416,674 of record CM073737.1, read on the forward strand.
ACTCCATTCCCACTACTCAAAACTGAATTCCAATTCAATTTTTCAAGCTCTAAAGCAAAACATAACCCTAATTTAAATTAATCCTAAATTAGCCCTCATTCCCTATAAAAAGTCCAGTTCATATCTGCACCATTACTGGCGGCTTATCGACGGCTTGGCCGTCGGTAATTTGCCATGGATAATAAGCACTATTCTTGTACTGATGTAATATCTATATTTAACCATGAATTTTCTTATTTTATATTTTACGAAAGGTATCAAGCATCACACAATATACATGCTAGTATTTTAAAATAAATAACATGCATTTATCTTTTAATTTTTAAAATCTTGAAATCGCTGTTAAATACTACCTCTAGTCCTAATTATAAGAAGAAATTACAAAAAACACAAAGACCAATAAGATATATTTTATGTTATAAAATTGATCTTTCTTTCCAAATATACCCCCAATTATGTGCATGTAACAGACTGGCCACCCTCTCGTGCTACCAATTATATGTCCTCACGATCTTCTCCACCCCTATGTGGAGTTTTTGCCTTTTGTAAGGTTCGAACCCGGGACATGGGGCTTAAGTAAGCCGGAAGCACCTTGTCATTACTCACCGAACTATTTTTTTTTGTAACAGACTGGTCACCCTCTCATGCTACCAATCTGTCCTCACGATCTTCTCCTCCTGCATGTGGAGTTTTTGCCTTTTGCAAGGTTCGAACCTGGGACCTGGGGCTTAAGTAACCCGAAAGCACCTTGTCATTACTAACTGAGCTAGCACCTTTTTTGTACCAGAATGGCCACCCTCTTGTGCTACCAATCTGTCCTCATGGTCTTCTCCACCCCTATGTGTAGTTTTTGCCTTATGCAAGGTTCGAACCTGGGACCTGAGGCTTAAGTAACTCGAAAGCACATTGTCATTACCAGTCTGTTATAGTGCATAGGAAATATATACATCTATTAAATATACAAGTTTATTAAAATAGGGGTATAAAAAGTATTTTAGCAATTAATACATCTAGTAATACTTCCCTTTTTCTAACAAAATACTCTTCTATTCATTGATTTTTTTTTTAAATTGACATAGCATGAGTACAAAATAGAATTTGAGCCTTTTGGTATGGACAAATACACACTAAAAACTATCAATATACCACATACAAAATATTTTTCTATTACTTGATTAAATATTTTTCTATTACTTGATTTCTTATATTGATAGGTAATGAAATACATAAAATGCAGTAGCAAATTAAATAAAAACAATCATGTAATAAATAATGCATTGATTTTTTTAAAATTTTATTTGGTTTTCGCATTTTATGTATGTTTTTCTTTGACTACATTTTTTCTCTCTAAAGGACATATTCCATCACAATAATAGCTTTCACCCATTACAATTTTTTATAATAATTTATATATGCGGCTCTTTTGTATTAAACATAATTAGTTTTTAATTTAATAAAAAATTAAAAAAAATAAGATGAAAAGTATTGGCAATTTTGTGTGTACGTCTTATTTTGGCGATTTCGCAAACTAAACATGTGTTTCCTTGTTTAGTTAAACGATATTATATTTAAGAGTAAGTTTGATTGATTACTATATACACATACATATCAAAATCCCTATCAAGACAGAGTGATACGTTAACTATAGATAGTCAAGTTTGTTAACTGCAAAAGGTCAAGAACATATCTATTTTTAATTTTAAACTTGTTATCCATTACCTGTAACAAAAATAATATTAAAAGATAAATCAAAATATTATTGCGTGTTTGGGGTCATCTTTTGGTGCCTACTATCACGCACCAAGAGTTGAGTGAACATTAAATTGGTTACCGTAATCGAATATAATCTAATCTAATTTTTAAACATAATACTTAAATATCTAGCGTGTTAAAATGGTGAAAAGGAAATTTCATTCCGGTGTGTAGGACTTGGAGTAACAAATGATTACTTATCATAAAAATAATTCCAGCCAATGCACATATCACACCTACCCTCTTTTGACTTCATTTGTTGATTTTTAATACTACTCTCTCCGTTTTTGTTTATAAGCAAAAGTCACTTTTTACATTTATTGAAAAATATATGTATCTAGTCGAACCAGATACATACATTTTTTAATGAATGTAAGAAGTGACTTTTGCTTATAAACGAAAACGATGGACCAGATACATATATTTTTCAACAAATATAAAAAGTGACTTTTGTTTATAAACGAAAACGATGGACCAAATACATATATTTTTCAACAAATATAAAAAGTGACTTTTGCTTATAAACGAAAACGAAGGGAGTACATGTATAATAAAATAACATAGATTTGATGATCTTGTCTCAGAAAAACTTTCCATGTATAATTTCCCCTATAAATACTTGCCTCATTCTTTTCATTTTTGTCCATCACAAGCCGAGACATGGCCTCTACACACTCACTAGCGTTACTCCTGCTTGGAGTACTGGTGATGCTCGCCACTCAAGTGTTGGCTAATTACAAACAACCTACTTATGTTGAGGCGCCACCAATCATTGTTGAGACGCCACATTTGCCACCCATAAATGGGCCATCTTATTATGAGAAAACATCACATGATCAGAAGCCACTAGTCATGGAGGAGTCACCCATAACTGAGCTACCAACCAAGGAGGTACCCATAATTGAGCAACCTCATCATGAGAAACCACCATTTTTCAACCAGCCTCCTCATTGAAGCTACCACAAATGGAGGAACCAATTAATACACTACAACCCCCCACACTTTTCCGCGTTAAGCTACAATCCCCCATCTTTTGCCCACTACACACCATCCAAAAAATAATAATCATTACCAGCTATTGAACACCGTGGTATATTTTGGTATACTAAATGTATGAGTTGTTGTTTCTCGTATGAAGGTTTTCCTTTCTTAATTTCCCTTTTCCCCTTTATGTTTAGAAAGCTCCTTTAGGATGTGAAGTACAATGTGACCCGTCTTCAAATTAAAGCTTTATGCCTTAATGTAATACCTTCCATTTTCGTTTTCGCAGCGATATATTGTAATGTCAATTACCATCGGTTTTTCCTATAGCTTCACCCTATATCATGTTTACAAATGGGTCCCGTTATTTGTACACAAAAAGGGACACAATTTTGGACACACAGTCCGTACTGTACGAACATACGGTTCGTACAGTATTGATATAGTATTTTTTTTTCAATTTTTTTTTTAGTTTTTTTTAGCTGTTTAAAAAATATTTGTCATTAACCAGATAATGAACTGCATTAACCAGAAAAAATGAACTTCGTTAACCAGATAAATAATGAACTTCAGGGTTAGTATTCACCAAATAATATGAACCATTAACCAGATAAGTGAACTTCGTTAACCAGATAAATAAATGGTTCACATTATCTGGTGAATGCCAATATTTTATTTATTTGGTTAACGAAGTTCATTTATCTGGTTAATGTTATTCATTATCTGGTTAATGCCAAATCCTGAAACTTTTTTTATCTGGTTAATCAAGTTCAAATATCTGGTTAATGCAGTTCATTATCTGGTTAATGACAAAAAAAAATTTAACCAGTTTAAAAAAATCTAAAAAAAATTAAAAAAAATTGAAAAAAAAATGTTGTCCGTACATGTACGGACATACGGTCTGTACATGTATGAAAATACGTTGTGTCCACTTTTGTGTCAATTTGTGTGTACAAAAATCATTTCTCTTTACAAATTAAGGGTACAAATTTTTATACATTGCAAATAGTAACTACATGTCGGGCGGGTCACTTCTTGTGAAGCAGAGGAATCTCATGAAAGAGAAGAAGAATGACTGGGTTTTTCTACAATGGAGGAAGACAAAAGCGTAGGGCCTTTAAGATCTTAAATCCCTAAGGTGAGTCCAATACCCTATTTTATTATACTTGGGTGGCAATAAATCCCAAGCAAAGTTTTATGATGGATTTTGGTTTTTGGGTATTTTACTTGTTGAGGTTTAGTGGGGGTTGTGGAATTTAATTTTAAATGATAGGATACCCTATGTTTACCCTACAAATAGGAGTAAACCCTAAAATAGAGTGAGATGAGATAAAAGCAACAACCTTAAGGTAGGATAAGATCAGAGTTTGTAACAGAAGTAGAATTGTGACACCTTATTATCAGAAGGAAGATTAAGGAAGAGGAAAAGAGCAAATTATGAGGGCACGATCATTTTAAAATGAAGGAAGTAATGTAACATCCTAAATTTCCTAGTTGGGTAAATTGAATTACCAATAAAGAAGCTTTTCATAAAGGGTAAATGTTTACATCCATGGGGGGGAATATTAAGGGGGTGACTAGATTAGGAGGTGCGGGAAATAAGCGACTTAGATTATGGATTGATGAAAGGGTGTATTAAGTAAACATAGAGGTGTAACTAGTAAGAGGGAGATAAAAGAAAATAGTAAATAAGAAAGAAAAGAAATGAAGAAAATAAGAGGGAGGGGGTTGTCTTGAAAGGGGAGAAAGACAGAGGAAGAAAAGGAGGAAAATAAAAGAAGAGAGAAGGAGGAGAAGAGAGTGTGTCATGCGACACATTCACATTCATGCTTCTCGTAGGCAAAGAAACAACACTGGACATCCTTGGAGTGGAAATAACATTAGGAATGCAATATGGTTCAATTGAAAATGATTGAAAAAAAAAAAAAGAAGAATAAAGGCAAGAATTATGATATATGAAATAGAAAGTGTGCTTAATTGGCAATAAACTCATCAGTAAAATCAGAAAGTTCATCAGCTTATCTGCAAAATGTTTGTCTCTAAACTTAATTTCTTTCACAATCTTTTCCAAGTGAAGAGATTACAATGTCTATCAGTGCCATTAATCTCTCTCTTATCCATTTCCATTACAAATTTGTCAAGGCCATTCGAAAATGATGATTTTCAGACAGGTGGGTCTTCCTGAAACAAACATCGCATGTTAAGAACACACACGCAATAAAATTATATATAAAAAATCAACAGAGCCATATTAACAAAGGCACCAATTGAATGTGTGATACAAACAAAATAATTTAACGTAGCAAAAAGCACTGAAACAACGCATAAGATGCCAAAAGCTTAAATTAATATCTGCATTTCAATACTATCACTGAACGAAACCAATGCAACAATTACCCTAGAAGAAAATATAAGACAAACTACATGGGAGAAGAACCAACGTTTCCAATTTTGCTTACCAGAGAAAAATCAGTATCAAAGTTGTTTGACAAAATGCAAAAGAAACAAGTTATAACTGTAAAAAGAAACAAATCTGTTTAACTACAAAGTAGTATCATGCAAAAGAGGGAAAAAATAAAGAGGTAAAAAAGTCCTACCTCACCATCTGATTAATTGAAAGGGAAATCCCCATCTTAGCCAAATCTCAAATCTGTTTAACTACAAAGTAGTACCATGCAATGTGACTGTAACACCTGATGAAGAGATCGACCTCGTGCCGAGACCGCGTGCACGAGCTGCTGAGGTCGCGTACCGAGCTGAGGAGGTCGTATGCCGAGCTGAGGTCGCGTACCGAGCTGAGGAGACCGCGTGCACTAGTCAGCCGAAATGAGGAGACCGCGCGGCATTAGCTGCCGAGGTCGCTGCATCGAGCTGAGGAGACCGAGTGCACGAGCTCGTGATAGAGCCTTGTGTGCTTGCACAAGCACCCTGGTCGACCTCGTGCCGAGACTGTAACACTCGTATTTTTACGAACGTTATTTAGTGTTAATTAGTATTTATATGTCACTTATTTGTGGTTTTATAAATGGTTTTCTTTTAATTAATTATTGTTGAGTGTTAATTAAGGGAGAAAGGACCATAATGCCCCTTCCCTCACCAGCTAAATATCACGATCAGTCCCCTCAAACCCTCACTTTCTCTTTTCTTCTTCCTTCTTCCTTCTCCTCTAAGTTTCCTCTTCCTCTCCAAACTTCCATTGAAAAACCTTGGGTTCCATTGAGTTTTTGCACAAACCTTCTTCATCAATCTTGCTTCTCATTATCTCCTCTACCTATATCATCATCTCGATCATCATTTGAGGTATGAAAAACAGAATTTTCTCTCCCTTCATGCTACTGTTTAGCGCCACTTTCTCCCTCCATTTTAGCTAGTTTCTATGCTTCCAAATCATGTCATATCGATAGGTTTTCTTCTTCATGACATTACCTACCTTTCTAACCATTTATTTGAGCTTGAAAAACAAATTGTTTCCTCTGTTTTCTCTGATGAGGTAGCGCCCAAACCCCTAACCACTTGGCTTGCTTTGATTTCTTGTTCTATGTTGTTGTATGTTGCTTCTTCTTGTTGTTTGTTGTTGATTTATTTGTTGTAGCATCATATAACCTCTTTCATGAGCATTTGATCAAAAACCTAACCTTGAGTAAGAGGGAAAATATGTTTAATCTTGCTTGAATCATGCATGAGATATGTTATTGTGTTATAGTAATTATTTAGGTGCTAATAGCATGGCTAGTTTAATTTAATCAAGTGCAACAAAGTTAGTTTTGGATCTTTCCTATTCTTGAGTCTTAAGAAACTTGCTATTTAATTGTCTAATTAGGTGTGAAGTATGTGATTATGTGTTTAATATGATTTTAGGACTAATTAGGATTAAGTTGCATGATTAGTTTAGTGTTAGATAAGTTTTTGTGCAAAAATGGATTTTTGAGGGACCAAAATGGCATGTAGGGAAATTGATCTCTTTTTATGATTTAAATTTTAACACAATTGGTTATGGTCTTATTTTAATTGTTGGACCCTGATGAAAATATTTTTTTTAAGAAAACATAAACTTAGACTTTGATTAATTTGTGCTTAATATGCTACTTGATTTTAAGCTTGAATTAGTACTTAGGAAAAATGGCCTTGTATGGTGATATGTATGAAAGAAGTTTTTAATAAAATTTTAGAGAAAAGGAATTAATTTGTAATGCTGGAATTCTTGTTGTATTTGTTTAAGTTCTTGAGTTTTAATGCTTGCTTGGGTTGTAGTTAAGATTGGGATATGAGAGCTAAGTGCTATTAGAAACCCATAGATAGTACTAAGTTGTGCTGGTATTAGGAATTGTGATTTCCGAGATCGTGCGGCACGGAATCGAGGTGTACGAGAGAGCGAACCCGAGGACGTGGGAGCAGTGGGATCCAGATTGAGGACCGTACGTGTCGAGGTCGTTGTCGAGCTCGATTGAGGACAGCACGTAGACGCCTAGCTTGGAGTTCGGTAAGGGCAACTTCTAGATATGTTTAGATTTGATTTTTAGTATTTAAATGCTTCATTTAAATACGAAGAAGTCTGAGAACTCTACGAGTTCGAAGTTAGGGTCTTCGAACCCCTTCGTTTTGTTGTCGTGAGGTCGAACATTTATCCGAGTCTTCGTGGGCGAGCGTAAGCTGTTGCGGTTGGTCTCCTGAACCCAACCTCCCACACTTGTATGTTCCTCTCTGTTAATTCCATTGAGTCGCAGAGGGATGGATTCCTTGATTTGCTTGTCGAGCATGTAATGTTGTGATATGATTGAGTTATGTATTATTTGATATGAGATTAAATATATGCCATGAATTGTGTGTTGCTGTTGAATTGCGTTTCTTCATGCAGGGTGTTTTTATTGCTTAAAATGTCGAATTGCGTTTTATTCATATTAAGCATGTTCTCTTATTTGATATGCGGGCAAGTAATCTTATGCGTCACTCTTTGAATATTGTAGCAGAGTCGTTTCATCGAGTGAAGCGAGCTAGGCGAAGTCGTTATGACGCGTTTTTGAGCCGTGACCAGGATAACTGAGGGTGCTAGGTCCCCTTTGTTTACGGGAGATTGACTAGACGTCGCAGCGTAGGAACCGGGTACTGCATATCTAGGGAGAAGGGAAAGATCCCAAGGCTACGGCTGGGATGTCGATTGATGGATCTGCGTCGCTTCCGAATAATGATCGAGTCGACAGAAAATGGATCGCGAGTTGAGTCGAGTCTAGAGTGAGAGGGTCGAGTCACGTTTGGTGAATGATATACATTGTTGTTTGCTTATTTCTTTACGCCTTGATTATCTTGATTTGTCGAGAAGTTGACCCTTTTCCCGTGGTGCCTTCAATCCAAGATGGTTACCCAGGCGATAGCGAGGACGCAGGGAACCCGACAGCAGGTGATGGTGAGGAGGACCTCGTCGAGGATCCGGACGACGATCTCTATTTGTCGTGATTGGTTATGTCTATTAGATGTTTTTTTTTGGGATGACTGTAGTATGTCTTTTGTGTACAGTGGTTGTGACCAGTTGGGCCGGGTGATGTTTTGTTATTACAGGGTAGACTGGTGGTTCCACTTTTGGAGCAGCCCCCTTCGTGGGTGTCTGCCGGAAGTACCCCCAGGGTATGATTGCTCTCTTGAAGGTCGTCATACCATAGGTGTATTTTCTTTGCACATTCACTACTCTGTATTTTGCATACACTATCATTCCGACTTGTATATATATATATTATCTATGTATGTTTTATTTAGGATTTAAGTCTTGTGTCTTAGTTGCACCATGTTTCGAAAAGCTGTAATTACTCTGATGTGCACTAGCGGGATTTAAAAAAAAAAGTACCGTATTTTTCTGAAGGGCACAAGAGTACCGTTTTAAAACGCATCGCATACCGTTTTAGTGTAGCTCGGTAGCGGTCCGGAAACGGGTCGTTACAGTGACAGTTTTAAAATGCACCCCTTCAACAATTTTTGACAGTTTTCAATGTATTTTAAGTAGGAACAGTGAGAACATGACATATAGAAATGTTTCTGTTGTCTGCAAAGTCAATTAGTCGTAGATCAGCTAACTTTCACAACGGTGATTCCCTTTTCTTCAAGTGATTACGCCAAGGAAGGAACTCTGTTCCTTAGCTATGGGTCCCTTAACTCACTCCAGAAAGGTTTAAGTCGGTGAACTAAGATAAAAACTGGGACGCAAAGGTAAACATAAACTGCGAATAAAAGCTTTGGGCGAAAAAATATAAGTTATTTGATTGATCGATCCTTTAAAATGTATGTACAACTGGGTATTTATAGTAGCAACTAAGAACTATCCCTATCTACCACGTTCAGTTGGCTAACACTGATACATTCCTAGTTGGCAGTTATTCGGCTGAGTCGTGCCATGCCCCACTAACCACGATCCTAAAAACTAGGCGCATTAGTGCATTACGGCCTCGTCCCTTCAAGCAACGGTCCTCTTTGTGCAAAGATCTCCCCACATTCCTCCGCTCAGCTCCTAAAACCATGGGGAACAATCTTAATCAGTTTTTCCTTGGATATTTAATTAATTCAAAATTACTCCCACGTCACTCGACTCGTGGAGCAAGAATCTGATCCCATAAGTGACTCCATGCTATCCCCATGGGCCTGGATATCTTCCTTGAAGCCCAATTAGTCCAAGGCCCATGTATAGCTTCCAGTTTCCCGCTTTCGAACCTATCAGCTGACACGCCATATCGACTGGTAGGAACATCGGCTGCTGAACAATCGGCTATTTGACCCATTCGACTGAGACTAGCTTCGGCTGGTTCTGGTGAATATTTTGGGTGTAAACAATTGCCCCCCTACGCTGTCTCAGCCGTAACATCCTAGGTTTAGGTTGGGGCGGCGTAATGATTTAAGTCAAATCACCTTTTTAAATCATAAATGCGAGGTCATCCATTAACAACAACTTTTTGAATCGCGTAACGGCTAATCCTCATCCATCCGATTTATTCGCCTTTAAATCCCACTATCAGTGATTTACTTTTCCTTTAAATACTCATCAGTCGAATTACCTCTTACGCTTACTTCCAGCCCTAACTCCTGTAGCTTTCACCATCTCCAACCTCTTCATCTTTCACCTAGCAACCAAGCCCACCATGTCTTCTGCTTCTGATTCTCAAAACCAATCTCACGCGTATGATGGTGAACAATCTTCTTCCTCTTCCATGAACCTTGACCGCTCGCTTAGCCCTCCTGAGGCTTCCGACTCTGGTCTCCAATCTCCCTTATTCGAGATTCAGGGCTCTCTTTCATTGGCTCCTTCCACTTCCGATATGGGTGAAGGGGCGGTCTTCTTGACGGAGTATATGGCCCCCTCTCTGTACGCATTGCCCATTTCCTGCGACTGGTTTACCACCAGGTCCAAACCTACTGATCTTCGTTCATGGCCTCGTTCGTCTCAGCCCTACCTCGATTGGGTGGATCGGCTAAAGGCTGTGAAGTCCGATAAGTGGAAACAATGGGGTCTCTATGACATAATCATGCTGTCAACCAAGGACATCCCCCTTAACCTAGAACTGCTTTATGGCTTCTTCGGCTACTGGAGCATTGCCACGAACACCTTCACTTTTCCCTGGGGTATGGTTTCCCCCACTCTTCTGGACGTGGCGGCTATTTTGGGGCTCCCGATCACAGGCGATGACGTCCTTTCCCATTATTCCTTCCAAGTTCCTGAACTAGGATTCCACTTTTCCAAACACACCTCCGGATACTCCAATTTCATTGCCAATAATGCCAAGTCCGTAGGGCTCGTGTCCGATGCGTAACACAACGCATTCCTTCATACGTATTGGTTCGTGAAGTACTTTCTCTGTTCGGTTCCATCGCCGTGGTTCAAGAGTTCTGACTTTATGTAGCTCTTGTGAACTCTGATGGCAAATTTTCTTGGGAACCCTTTTCCTCTCATACCTCTATTCACGCTGTTCACCATTATGGATCGGCTACAAAGGGGTGAAGATATCGAGAACGCGTTCGTGGCCCACTCTGGTTTTTACAACTGGATAATACTCTATTTTCCGTGAGTTTATCGACTCAGCGCTTCAACCCTAGCGTTCTTCCCGGATGCGTGTATTGGGTACCCATTTGGTGTCCACTCCTTGTGAGCCTTCTTATGCTTTTCTTTGTGGCCACCAAGCTCTTTGGTCGACCGGATAGGCTGGCGATTGGTGCCTGTCCTGGAGAAAGGTATTGGGCCTTCTGGATCTTCTCCACTAATGACCTCTCCCGGTCGATCAACGTAACCATTTGGAGCTTAATCGAGCTCAGTCTTGACCTCTCGTGACTTGCTTTGTGGTCTTAAACCCACCTCACGAAACAACAAGTCATCGGCCGAGTTCTACTTTCCAAATCAAGCGTGGCAAGGCAATTTGGGTTGTTACAAAGACATTCCTTTGCCATACGACTCTATGGTAGGGAGCCTGGTCGATCGCCTCTTTAGCGCCACTGATGTGATGGAGGTGGTTTCTACCAACTTCAAAAAGATCCAGGCCTTCCACTTCCTCCCTTCACTCCGTGACGGTGAGACTTCTGCTTTTGCCAATTGGTGGCCATCAGTGAAAGACAGGTTGTTCCCTGATCGGCTGGATAGATATGCAACCCGGTTGATCCTCACTGATGTAGCCGAGGCGATGAGGCCGTCGAGCCAACCCAAAAGCACTCCTGTTAAGACCAAGCCCCGGGTCCAAACCCAAGTTCAGAAATGGTCTTCTACCAGGATGAAGACCTCAGTACTTCAGCCAAGTAAGTGCCCCTATATTCGGCTCTTTGCAGTTCTTGCTTTTAGACTCAAAGTAATTTCTTACTTTTCTTGTCTTATGGCAGCCACAACCACTACTCCACAATTCATTGTCGTTGAAGACGACCCCGTTACTCCTCCTGCCAAGAAAAGAACAAGGGCCCCTGGCATCGTAATAGAAGAACACGCCGAGGTTCGTGCCAAGCTCAAAGAGAAAACACATTCGGCTAGGAAAGACAAACAGCCGAAGGTAAAGGTACATAACTTGTCCTTATCTCCCTTTTTCTTAATATCCTTTGTTAGCCCGAATCTAACCACCTTACTTTCAGAAGCCGCGTGTGGAGATTCCTACCTCCTTTGTTCAAGAATTTGCCGAGGGCACTAGCTCTCAATTTCCTCCACCGGTACAACCGATTTCTTATCCTTTCAACATATATTACTTTTTACTTAATCGGTTAACTATGGTTTTCCATAGGACCCCAATCACAAGTCAAGAGATCAAGCTATGAAGCTCCCGGATGCCTTCGCCTCTCCTACAGCCCCGCAGCTCCTATTTCGTAAGAAGAAGAGGCGAAGTATTTTACCTCTGTGACCCCTTCTCGGTGGTCTCTCTCCTATTTCCAATCATTTGGAGAGAGTTGATGCAAAGACTGATGGAAATACCAACCAGCAGGAAGCAGGTTGCCCATCTGAGGACTTCTTTGTTCAAGCTGTCTACTTCGGCTGACATCCCTGCGGCTAGCCAGGAGGTGTACCATACCTTGGCTCTTCAACTGAACGACCTGTCTCTCCAATACGGGCGATTCAAGGAGGTTCATGACGTGACTTCTCATGATCTCAAAAGACTGAAGAACCTCCAGGAACAAAAGGCTCAATTCCAAACCTCTTTCCTATTGTTAGAGAAGGAGCGTCAAAGCCACTAAGCGGCGCCGTAACAAAGATGAACGGCTAGCTGTTCTGTTGGCTGAGTTAGAGAGGATCAAAAAGGAGATAGCAGAGTTGACTCCTCAATCGGATGCTTTAACTGAAAAGCTCTGTGTCAACTCTCAACAGCGTTATGATTTGTTCAAGCAATCTTCCTCTTTGGATCGTGATTTAGCGGTCTTTGGCGCCGTAAGACAAAGCTTAGACAAAGATCTTGAGACTAGCCGTCTTTGGGTTAGCCGAGGCCAATCAAGCTCAAAGACTCCTTCAAGCATCGGCTAGAGGAGGTTAGCAAGCAGGAAGCTATCGTAGCGTAGATCCTTCAACCACCAAAGGCGATCCTGAAGATGCTGTTGTTTCCTCAGTGGAGGCATTAGCTGAAGTGCCAGCAGCAGAACCTATCCCAGATATAGCTGAAGCTTCGGCTATGACTGATGCTCCTGCATCGTCAGCCGATCCAGGTCCTGCCTAGGTTGAGGAAAAATTAAGTGAGGTTCCCGAGGCGGCAGTTTCCTAGTTTCACATTTAAGCTTTTGTAATTTTGGCTAGGTGGCCAGCCTGTGGTCACCACAAACAATTTTGCCTTTATGCTAATGCACCTGCTTTTAATTCTCCAATATGCCTTTCCACATAGTGGGGTAATATCTCTTGAGGTATTTTCCATTGATGCTTCTATTTAGCTCTTCGCCTTGCATGTTGACTAGTCGATAAGCACCACCATGATAAGCTTTGCTAACAATGAATGGCCCTTCCCAATTTGGTGACCATTTCCCAAACTTAGGATCCTTGATCCCAACAGGTAGTATGGTTTTCCAAACCAGGTCTCCTTCAACAAACCTTTTAGGCTTCACACGCTTGTTGTAAGCCCTAGCCATCTTTTGCTTGCTATGCTCAATCTGATCTAAGGCCATGAGTCGATCTTCGTCAGCCGAATCTAATTCCATTAACATGGCCTGTTGATATTCATCCAGGCTCAGCAGGTTTTGCTTTGCTACTCTTAGTGAAGTCACGTTTATTTCTAAGGGTAACATCGCATCTTGGCCATATGTTAGCCGATACGGAGTAAATCCAATGCACTACACTTGGAGTTCCTCACGCCCACAATGCCTCATTCAAGTTTCATGCCATTTCCTTGGCTTATCCTCAATGTTCTTTTTGATTATATCAATAAGAACTTTGTTGGTGGCCTCAGCTTGCCCATTGGCTTGAGCATAATAAGGGGATGAGTGAATTAACTTAATTCCAAATTGTTGTGCGAAGGCCACCACTTTCTCCCGATGAACATAGTGCCTTGATCTGTGGTGATGGTTTGTGTATTCCAAATCTATATATGATCCGCATTGTATAAACCTAATCACCTCCTCCCGAGTCACATTCACCATCTACCGGGCTTCTACCCACTTGGTGAAATAGTCAATGCAACTATGATAAACGCATGCCTCTTGGACGAAGGTGGATAGATTTTGCCTATTAAATCCATTGCCCATCCCTGAATGGCCAAGGTTTTATCATCGGGTGGAGGTTTTCTACCGAACCCTTTGAATTGGACCATGCACGACACGCCTCACATCCTTTGGCATACTGATAACAATCAGCTGTGATGGTAGGCCAATAATATCCATGTCGGTATATTAGCCATTTCATCGTGGGTCCAGCCCTGTGAGATCCACAGATTCCTTCATGTACTTCCCCCATGACCTTCATGGATTTCTCTTTGTCAATACACTTGAGTAGCACTCCATTGATGGCTCTCCTGTAAACTTCATTGTCTACCAATACGTATTTGAGTGCTTTCTGCTTGAGTTTGAAGTCAATACTGCTTGAAGGATCTTTAAGATAGTCGATTAACTCTTGTTTCCAAGAGTCGATCGCTCCTATTGGTGCACACTCCCAGATTGGGTACTCTTCATGTTTTACTTTGACTATCATGTCTTTATACCATGAGGCCTGTTGAGCCAAATCATTAGCCTCTTCATTCTCTTCTCTAGGAATGTGATGTACTACTGCATCAGCAAACAAGCGAAGTAGCTTGCTAGCCGTTTCATAGCATTCTTTCAAGTTAGGGTTATTGCATCTATACTCCCAGCTTAAATTGTTTTATTACCAACCGTGAATCTCCCATGACTTGAACATAATTTGTTTTCATGGTCGCCAGGATCTTAAGCCCTAAAATCAAAGCTTCAGATTCTCGCCTCGATTATTTAAATACCCAAGATCCAGTGACACATGAATTTCCAACTTTTCCCGCTTGGATCGCGATGGTGATGCCAAAGACTACCCCTTTTTGGGTTCATGACCCATCAAACATCAGCACCCCAAGGTTTCAAATTAATACATGCAACGTGTTCGGCTAATGGGTCTTTGACTTCAACACAAGGGTGTTGAGCCAAAAAATCGGCTACCGCCTGGCCTTTCATTGCTCTTAACAGAACGTATTTTAGCGCGAAAGCATTTAACTTAATGGCCCACTTCGTCAGTCGACCCTGTAAGACAGGCCTATTAAGTAAATACCTAATAATATCAATTTTGCACAAAACTAATATTTCCTTAGGCAACAAATAATATTCGAGTTTTGTACAAGCATAGAACAATGATAAACATAATTTCTCAATAGGGGTGTATCTGGTTTCTGCATCATTCAAGGTGCGGCTGAGATAGTATACAGCTCTTTCAACTCACATCGGCATCCTGCGCGCCAAAGAAGCACCGATTGACTCTTCTTCAGCAGCTATATACAATTTGAGTGGCCTTCCTGACACTGGAGGCGTTAGCACGGGAGGTTTGGCCAACGCTTGCTTAATTTGGTCAAAGGCCTGTTGTTGCTCATTCCCCCATACCATATCCTCCGTATCCTTTAATTTCAGCAAGGGGGAAAAAGCCTTCATTTTTCCAGCCGAATTGGCTATGAACCTTCTTAGGAAATTGATCTTACCAATCAAACTTTGCAGCTCCTTTTTATTCCTAGGAGGTCTGGCTTCCAAGATAGCTTTCACCTTGTTCTTGTCTACTTCTATTCCTTGATGGTGGACCAAAAATCCTAGGAAATTGCCAGCTGCCACTCCAAAAGCACATTTGGCCGGATTCATTTTTAGCCCATGGGCACGCATCCTTTTCAGGGCTTGCTCTAGATCGACTAGATGGCTTTCAAAATCCTCGGACTTGACAACCACGTCATCTATGTATACTTCCATGGTTTTGCCGATCAAGTCATGGAAGATGGAATTCATGGCCCTTTGATAAGTGGCTCCTGCATTCTTGAGCCCAAAAGGCATGACCACCCATTCGTAAATCCCCAATGCTCCTGGGCACCAAGGCTGTCTTGTGAGTGTCTTCTTTTGCTAGAAAGATCTGGTTATACCTCGAGTACCCATCCATAAAGGTGAGAATGCCATGCGTAGTCGCCGCAACGACTAACATGTCGACCCACGTGCATAGCATACTCATCCTTGGGAGTGGCCAAGTTCAAGTTCCCTGTAGTCTATACATACTCTTATCCGCCATTCTTCTTTACGTGGACTATGTTAGATAGCCATTCAACGTACCTGGCCGTTCTTATAAAGCCTGCCTTCAGTAGTCTTTCAATTTTAGCTTTAATTTGAGGCATCAGTTGGGGATTGAACCTGCGAGGCGCCTGCTTGAACGGTTTGTATCTTGCTTTGATAGGCAACCTGTGTTCTACCAACCTTCTCGCCAGACCAGGCATTTCGAAGTAATTCCAGGCAAAGCAATCTTTGTACCGCTGGATTAATTCGACTATCTTACCCCGTTTGTCTTCCTCAAGCAATCCACTCACCTTCACGATTCTGGGTTGTTCTGTCGTGCCCAAATTGATCTCAATTAAAGGATCTTCTGCCTCAAACGCAGGAGCAGTCTTGTGAAGAGGGGAATCTAATTCCATAGGCTCGGCTGCATACACCTCATCAGGCTTGGCTGCCGCACCTTCCTCCCTGGAGAGTAGTACCTCCTCTTCCTCTGCAGTGTCATAATCTTCCATCATGGCATCCATCGCTTTGGACTCAGCCTTAAAGATTTCTAGCCGACCCAAAAGGTCTTCGAGTACCTGGGATGCCCTACTCATGAGTTATCTGCTCATTGGGCCGTGGTTCGGCCTGAGATCCTAACTTGAACCCCTCATTAGTAAGGTTGCATGCTTTCCATACCCCTTCCTCATAATCCTCTGGGATGGCAATAGGCCCTAGGTGTGGGGAATAGAACAGGGCTTCCAACATTTTTACCTCGGCCGAAAAGGGGTTCTTATCTGCCTCGACTGTTTCCACGTTGTCTCCAACCCAAAACATGAGCTTCTGATGAAGAGTAGAGGGGACACACTGACTTGTATGAATCCAGTCCCTTCCCAGAATCACGCTATAGGAAGGTTTGTCATCAACCATGAAGAAAGTCGCTTGATGGTCTTGGGGCCCTCTGTGACTTCAATATCAATACTCCAAGTGCTCTGAAGGTTCCCCCAGGAAGTTGGACATTTTCATGTTGGTGGGAACTAGGTCCTCAAGACTTTTTCCCAGTTTTCTCATGGTTGTCACAGGCATGACATTTAGCACAGCCCCTCCATCCACGAAGACCCTTCCAAAAATCTTCCCATTAATATAGGCCCTGATGTAAAGGGGCTTTAAATGTTTCATCATCTCTTCTGTAGGTTTCTCAAAGACTACCTTGGTGACCTCATCAGCCGGTGTATCGGCTAACGTAGCCCATTCTGCTTCTTCAGCAAACACGTCCCCCTCCAAACCTCCTGGTTGTGGTCGCTTGCCCTGCACTTCTTCTGGGATTAAGCTGATAGCCTCTATCTCAGCCAGCAGGCCATCAGTCTCTTCATTGAACAGGAGATCCAACAATGAGTCTTCCATGATGTCATCTTGTTCCCAGTGCATCTCTGGGATCACTGAACCCTCTACAGTGATCGCCTCTTCATCTACATCGACTGCAGCGATCAGACCCTCTGTTTCAGGGACAGGTTCCTGTTCAGTAGTTGGCTCTACATTTTTGGGCACTTCTTTTTCCTCAGTGTTAGCGTATTTCATACACTACTTTTTAAGGCAAGTGCACCAATCGCAACCAGTAATATAGTAATGAATAGAGTATCGTCTCCACAGGGATTATGATGGTTATCAATAAGAATAAGTGTGTAATTACTTTAAACGGAAATGATTTGGATATTTTGATTGTAATTGTAACTTTGAACAAGTTAAAGTAAAAATAGAATTGACTTGGTTGGTAGAAAACAACTAGGATTTGAATCCTCTTGTACTTGCTCTTATGTAGCTAGTTCATCATTAACTTAAGTAATTTCATATAAATTGAAGTTCGAATCAACTGAATTAGCTTAAGGACAATCCCTTGCCTCATAAACCCTTTATTCTAGCCACAATCCCTAATCCCTTAGGTGATTAATGATTAGACTAAGCAATAAGATCCATGATTCATTAGAACACATAACCACAAGTTATATTCCTATAATCATCATGATTATGATTACTAATCTCAGTTCAAGTCCATTCATCCTATTTTCCAATAAAGATGAAAAACCCAAAATCAATGCAATAGTGATCAAGTATTGAAAAGCATGAAGTATAGAGATTAGAAACTCAATTTACATAACATAAACTTGTATTAATATAAGAGAACTAACTACATAAGAGTTTGTACATGATTCATCTCATCCTAATCTAAGGTATTTAGCTACTCATGGTAGTAAAAGAAGAAAACAAACATATGGAAGAAAACAACTCCATTGATGATCCAAACCTTGTTCCCAAGATTGAATCCTCCTTGAAGATGAAGAACAATGGAACCCTAGCACTCCTAATCTTTCTCCTCAGTGTTTTAGATGTTAGAAAAGGTCCAAGATGAATAAAAAGTGAACAAATATCTAATTATACAGATTCTGCAGCACCGTGCGCGTCGCGCGCAGTTTAGGCAGTGCAAATGCGCGTCGCGCGCACTGAGGCGGCTTCCAGATTTGCACTGATGCGCGTCGCGCGCAGATTCTTCCTGATCAATGCGCGTCATGCGCATGAAGACAGAACCAATTTACATAAATGCGCGTCACGCGCATTCCTTTACTTGTAAATGCGCGTCACGCGCATACTCAATAACTTGGCTTTTTTTTCGCATTTTTGGCTGCCTTCGAATCTTATGCTCTCACGAATCATCTTCTTTGCCTTTAATTGAATTCTTGAGAGTGTCTTCTTTTGGTTTTGTTTCCATTCCTAGCAATTCAAGTGCAATATACATGAGAATAATGTAAGAGTTAAAACATACAATCAAACAACCAAGTGTAAAGAATTCCAAAGTTTAAGCCCAATATATATTCAACTCTCTCAATTCCTCATGTATTTAATTCAATTAATCACTCTAAATTAACATAAGATGAAAACTTATCACAACCCCAAACTTGGCAATTTGCTTGTCCTCAAGCAAAAATTAAATTAAAAACATGGGTCAAAAAGTGAAATTAATGGATGTATTTCCAATCTCCACCATAAACACATGCTCAATCAACTTTCTTTTTAATCACACTTGTCAAAGGTGACAATTCATGCCTTCTTATATCACTTGCTTTCTCAATTCCAAATTCTCCCAAATGAACAAATCAAGCAACATAACGTACAATTATCAATTATGCTCAACTTATCAGACTTTCCTCACAAATGATATTTCACTTCCACTCAGGTGTCATTAGGATCGTTCTCTCAATCACATCATACGCAACACTCTACCATAGGCTTGACCAAGTTCTAAAGAATTAAATACAATGCAATGTAATACACATTTAAGAGGCCTTTAAGGTTGTAACGGGGCTTAGGTAAGGGCAGGAATTATTTGGATAGTAGGCTCATAATCTTGAAGTAAGAAATAAACCACTTCACGACATTGATATCAAACCCTTGTATTCATTCACATAAATCTCCCCCAACACAATTGATTAAGAACAATAGGTAATATTTACACATTAATGACTTTTTTTTTTTTTACATAACAATGAACAAGTCCAAATTCTATACAAAATTGAACAAAATGAACAAGTCCAAATTCTATACAAAATTGAACAAAATGAACAAGTCCAAATTCTATACAAAATTGAACAATTTAAGTTCTTGTACATCCACCCCAAACTTAGAATCTTTGCTTGCCCTCAAGCAACCCCAAACTTAATCAAATGCTAAGACATGTCGTAATATGGCCTACTGAACTCCAAGTAAGTAGGGATAATTGAGATTCTGGTCTTAGGCTTGCAATGAAAGTAGATCGCAAATAATGGACAATTAGGCTCAAACGGGCTAACAAAGGATTAAATGAATTAGGTGGTGAATTTAGGCTCTAGGTATTAGAAAAAATATTGCCTCAATATGTGTAAACATGCAAGTATAAAATCCTAAGAACGAGGTCAAATTCTAAAGACTGTCACATATAACGGAAGCACACAAGAAGAAAAAGTTTTGTTTGGCACAAAATGCTCACTGGTTAGAGAGGAAATTAAGCACAAACGAATCTTGCAGTTAAATGTTACTTAACATGCTTCAAAGGGTTATTTGTGAACTTTTTGATCAAAAAGAGGCATGCAAAGTCACAATCCAATTGTGTATCCCTTACAATTCATAAGCATGCATATCATGGGGATTATGAAAATAACAAACCAAAATTCCACTTATCAAATCAACATCTCAACTAAAAAATTCATTTAACACAAGGTACAAGAAAAGGAAATTAGAGTTCCCAAAAAAAAAAATCAGTACAATATACTTTGAATATTGATATTTAAACAGAAAAATAAAAGAAAACAAAAGATAAAAGTAGAAAACCAAAACGGTGAGCCATGGGACTCAACCGCTGAGTGAAATGATGGGGCGGGCCGCCCGACGCCACCGCTGAAAGAAACTAGGGAGCTGGCTCAAGGCCCCGCCGTCATCGTGGTAAGGCTCCTGGAAAATGTCGGCGTCCATATTCACGAACTGGCCACTTTGGTAAGCACCAATGGCTCTGTAAATAGCCTGCATCCCTCGCCTTTGAGCTCGTGCTTCTTCCCGTTGCTCTAAGGCCATACTCTCTACCTGACTCCCAATCCTCTGGACATCAGCCGATAATCTCTCAAAATCAGCCATCGAAGGGTAATTTTGAACCGGAGGATCTACAAACATATTCTGGGCCTCCCCCATTTCCTCCGGTTCTTGGTGATGCTGCTGAGGAGGTTGAGGTGGCTGGTCAAGTGGGATTGAATTCTTCCGAATCCAATCACCCGTTATGAGGGTCCCAGGATGTATTGGATTTTCTTTAATTTCCTTACTTGGGATCTTCACACGGGCCCTTTCACATAGGAGCTGAATGAGAGAGGCGTGCCTCAGCCAAGATCTGGTTACCTTTTCATGAGCCGCATTGTGTAAATTGTGAGCTAAAATTTGGCCCACATTTACCGGCTCACCATTCATGATGGCATATACCAGGGTAGCCCTATATGAAGGCAACTCTGACACATTGGCGCAAGGGAGGAAAGTATGAAGTACAAATACGCCCCATGCCTTTGCGGTGGGAGTCAAATTCCGCCCTTCTATTTTTCTGGGCGACCCATCTTGGTTCCTCACCCAATCTTGTCCCGGTCTGATTAATAATTGCCGAATGGCCTGTTGATCAGCTCCGTTCAAGACATTTTTGGCTTGATAGCCACAATTTTCAACATCAGGCAAATCAAACAGCTGGTTCATTGTATGGGGATCATATGGAATTGTCTTCCCCCTTACATAACTCACATATCTAGCATCGCCAGCAGGGATGTCACCATCTCCACTCTGATAAGCATTTCCAAAAAATTCCATTGCTAGCTTTTTGCTAGATGTCTTGGGAAAAGAGGTAAAAGCTTCCCAATGTCTTTGCCCAATGTTATGTTGGATCTCCATGAAATCATTGGCACTTAGCTGAAATGCCTTCTCCCTCACAAATTCCTTGTTCGTAAGAATTGAGGCATAACGGTCTTAGCACGCCAAAGATCTGAACAAGTGGGAATCAACACTTCCACAAGCAGAAGAGACAGTTGTCTTCTTGCGTTTCTCTGGATTACGAGCCATAGTTCCCTGCACATAGAACGAAGATTTGTGTAAAAATTGTTTTCTATGTTAGTACCAACACAAACATCTTAAAATTCTATGAGCATTATCACTTCACCACTATGGTTTTCCAACAAAGAGATTACCAATGCAATTCATATTTTCATATTAAAACTCTTGCAAAAGTTGACAATCTCAATGGTTTTTTTTTTTACAAAAAAAAAAAAATTCCTTATGCACTAAATTGCAATTAGACAAACCTTTGGTCATCTAATAATTTTCACAATTATTTGATTGAGGACAACCAAATTTTGTCATTTGAAACAATGTATGGCATAAACATGAAGTATGGCTTAGCTCATTATCAAGTTCTATTCCCTATACTCTCATAAGCATTTTATCAAACACATTGTGTGCACACAAAAGCATCTAACAAACCAACAATGGCTTCATCATGCAAAACTTCCCAAAATAAGAAAAATTCAAGGTTTCACAGCTCAATCACATAAGAAATAAACATTACAACAACAACATCAAATTTCAAGCAAGAACTTCATATTTTCGACAACTTTCTTCATGGAGATGAAGGCAAACGAAAAATTAGAAAAAGGAAGTCATGAAATCACTTACTTGAGGATGAATGATGTATGAAGTGAAGAAAATGAGAAGATTAAACTCTCTATGCAAGTTGAGCTTGAGTGGTGGTGAAGTTTTTAGAGTTAGGGTTGGTTAAGAAATGATTTTTGAGTGAGTGAAATGAGGAGCTGCGCGAGCATCTCTGTTTATTAAGCCAGGTTGCGCGTCGCGCGCAACCAATCATGTGTATTTGCGCGTTACGCGCATAGGTCACAGAAGCTAAAATCAAAAATGCGGCGTCGCGCGCAACAATTCAGTGTAACAGCGTCACGCAGCGCACTACTATGAGGCAAAATTAAAAAATGCGCCCGCAGCGCTAAGGTTGCGCGTCGCGCCATCACCTACTGTTCCAAGTTCACTCATCAGTGCTATGCGGCCACGCCGCAGATCGTAAAGCAAATGCGCGTCACGCGCATGGGTCACAGAGGCAAAATTCAAAAAAATGCGCGTCATGCGCACTACTTGCGCGTCACGCGCATGGCCTGCAGCAATTTTTTTTTTTAGGGCAAACTTGTTGCCATGGGTGCTTCTTTAACGTCACTAGCTTGACGCTTGGTCATTTTATGGATCCTGCAAAACGAGGGATACTCTTGCCCTGGAGACTTCTCCTCCAAAGAATGGCTTCAATCTTTGCCCATTAACTTTGAAAGTTCTTGTGGAGCCGGGATCTTCTAATTCCACTGCTCCATGTGGAAAAACTTCTCTGATTACAAATGGTCCCGACCACTTGGACTTCAACTTGCCTGGGAAAAGTTTCAGCCTTGAATTGAAGAGTAGAACTTGTTGGCCTGGCTGGAAATCTCTTCTCACCAAATGCTTGTCATGATAAGCCTTGGTTCTTTGTTTGTAAATGGTTGCATTCTCATAAGCCATCAACCTCATTTCGTCCAGCTCATTCAATTTCAGCAACCGCTTTTGTCCAGCCAATTTGGAATCAAAATTCAGAAATTTTATGGCCCAAAATGCCTTGTGTTCCAACTCCAATGGTAAGTGGCATGACTTCCCATAAACCAGCTGATAAGGAGAGAACCCTAATGGCGTTTTGAATGCTGTCCGGTAGGCCCACAAAGCATCGTCAAGCTTCTTTGACCAATCCTTCCTTGAAGCACCAACTGTTTTCTCCAAAATCTTCTTTATCTCCCTATTGGAAACTTCAGCTTGCCCACTAGTTTGTGGGTGATAGGGAGTGGCAACCTTATGCTTTACATCATACTTGTTCAGCAATGTCTCCAAGTACTTGTTGCAAAAATGCGTGCCCCCATCACTTATGAGCACTCTAGGCACTCCAAATCTGGAAAATATGTTTTTCTTCAAAAAATTGACCACTGTTTGGGAATCATTGGCTACAGCTGCACATGCCTCAACCCATTTGGTGACATAGTCAACACACACCAAAATGTATAAATTGGAATAAGATGATGGGAAAGGCCCCATGAAATCAATACCCCAACAATCAAATGGTTCAATTTCCAGAATGCTATTGAGGGGCATCTCATTTTTCCTGGAAATGCTTCCTGTGCGCTGACACTTATCACATCGCTTGACATATTCATGACAATCTTTGAAAAGCGTTGGCCAAAAGAACCCACTTTGTAACACCTTGGTCGCAGCTTCTTTCTCCACCCTAATCACCCCCATACGGTGAATCATGACAATGTTTCATTATACTTTGTGCCTCCTCGGATGTGACACACCTTCTCAATAACCCATCAGGCCCGGTTTAAACAAAAATGGATCATCCCAAATGTAGAAATTTGCATCTTTGAAGAGTTTCTTCTTCTGTTTGCCAAGTATAATCCTCTGGTATCACACTTGTTGCCTTAAAGTTAGCCATATCAAGAAACCATGGCCTCTCGAGATACCATCAACAAGTGCTCATCGGAAATTCTTCGTTAATCTCTTTCTCCTTAATCACTTCAGAATTTTCCGGCCTTGATAAGTGGTCACTACCACATTCTCACTCCACTTTCTTGTCTTTTATTTCCAAATCAAACTCCTGCAAAGAACAATATCCATCTAAGCGAGCGAGGCTTAGAATCAACTTTAGTAAGCAGGTATTTGATTGCAGAATGATCAGTATAGACAATGACTTTCGATCCAATCAAGTAAGATAGAAATTTCTCCAAAGCAAATACTATAGCTAGCAATTCTTTTTCAGTGGTGGCATAATTCACCTGATTTTCATTCAAGACCTTGCTAGCATAATAGATAGCATGAAAGAATTTTTCTGTTCTTTGTCCCAGAACAGCCCCGACTGCATAATCACTTGCATCGCACATGAGTTCAAATGGTAAACTCGATTGGAGCTACTATAATGGGAGAGGAAACCAGCTTTCCTTTCAACACATTAAAAGCATTCAAACAGTCTTGATCAAACTTAAAATCAGAATCTTTAACTAGGAGATTGCACATTGGCTTTGCAATCTTTGAGAAGTCCTTAATAAATCTTCGATAAAAGCCCGCATGACCTAAGAAACTCCTCACTCCTTTGACATTCACAGGAGGTGGTAACTTCTCAATTACCACAATTTTTGCTTGGTCCACTTCAATTCCCTTTGCTGAAATTTTATGTCCTAAAACAATCCCTTCTTTAACCAGAAAGTGGCATTTCTCCCAATTTAACACTAAATTGGTGTCCACGCACCTCTTAAGAACAGAAGCTAGATTGGATAGACACAGATCATAACATGAGCCAAAAACAGAGAAATCATCCATGAACACTTCAATTGAGCTTTCAATCATGTCAGAGAATATGGAGAGCATGCACCTAAAAGTTGCGGAGCATTGCATAATCCAAATGGCATCCGTCGATGCAAACACACCAAAAGGACAAGTAAAAGTCAGTCTTTTCTTGGTCCTCCTGATTAATCGCAATTTGGTTATACCAGAATAGCCATCAAGAAAACAATAAAAGCTTGGCTCGCTAACCTTTCTAACATCCGATCCATGAAAGGCAATGGAAAATGGTCTTTCCTCGTGGGATTATTGAGCTTGCGGTAATCTATGCACATTCTCCCTCTCGTTACTGTTCTTGTAGGGATGAGCTCATTCTTTTCATTTTTGACCACCGTCATCCCTCCTTTCTTGGGAACAACTTGCACTGGACTCACCCATGCACTATCCGAAATGGGATAAATCATGCCCGCATCAAGAAGTTTCAGGACTTCTTTTCTGACCACATCCTTCATTGTCGGGTTTAATCTCCGTTGAGGTTGCACCACCGGTTTAAATTCTTTCTCCAACAGAATTTTATGCATGCAGAATGCCGGGCTTATACCTTTCAAGTCGGAAATAGACCAACCTATTGCTGTCTTGTACTCCCTCAACACTCTCATCAATTTTTCTTCCTCCAAGTTTGACAATGAGTTGCTCACAATAACTGGACTTTCTTCATCATCATCAAGGAATCTGTACTTTAAGTGGGAGGGAAGTGGTTTCAACTCAATTTTCTGTTTTTCTAGCTGACCCTCCTCTTTTTTCAATTCTTCTCTTTTCAAATTCACAAATTTGTTCTCAGTCTTAGTCGCCAACTGTCTCACACATTCTGCTATTTCCTCTTCATCCTCCTCACAAAGATTTTCAACAGCCTGTACTAGTACTTTCTCAAGAGGAGTTGAAGGATATTGCTGAGAAAAAGTTTCCTCCACCAAGTAATTGACAGTGTCTATACGACTACAGGTATCTCTATCAGTTGGATGTTGCATTGCCTCAAACAAATTGAAGGTCACCTTCTCATCATGTACTCTGAGCATTAGTTGGCCTTTTTGCACATCCACAAGAGCTCTACCTGTTGCAAGAAAGGGTCTTCCCAAGAGAAGAGGAACTTCTGCATCTTCCTCCATGTCCAGAATAACAAAGTCAGCTGGAAAAATGAACTTATCCACCTTCACCAAGACATCCTCCATAATACCGTAAGGATATTTAATTGATCGGTCTGCTAATTGAAGCGACATCCTGGTAGGCTTCACATCATCTGTCCCCAACTTCTTCAACATAGAAAGTGGCATGAGGTTGATACTTGCTCCTAAGTCACATAATGCCTTCCCAATAGTTATATTCCCTATAGTGCAGGGAATTGTGAAACTACCAGGATCTTTGAGCTTTGGAGGAAGTTTCCGTTGAATTATTGCACTGCATTCCTTAGTCAAGGTTATTTTTTCATCTCTCAATTTTTTCTTCTTTGTGAGAATTTCCTTCATGAACTTGGCATATGTAGGCATTTGCTCAAGAGCCTCAGCAAAAGGTATATTAATCTGCAACCTCTTAAAAATGTCCAGAAATTTTGAATATTGCTCCTCCTTTTCTTTTTTCTTGTTCTCCCTTTGAGGATAAGGAAGTCTCACATATGGAGGAAGAATTTGAGGCTTGTTCCCATCCTTCAAAATTTCAGCTTTTGTTCTTCTGATGATGGAACCTTCATCCACTAATCTAGAACTCTTTTTATCATCATTTTTCTTTTTCTCACTCTCCTTTTCAACTTCTTCAACATCAATCACCTCATTTTTATTTTTCAACTCCTCATCCAACATCACCTTGTTATTTTCATCATTACATTCAGGGACTAATGGTTCCACCATAGATGGTGTTACCACCTTTCCACTTCTCGAGTAACATTACAAGACTCATTTTTGGATTGTCTACATGATTTGCGTAAAACTTACCCTTGGATTGCTCCGCGAGTTGCTTGGAAAGTTGTCCAATCTGATTTTCAAGATTTTTGATGGATGCATCTTGATTCTTGAAATGAGCTTCATGACTTTGGAGGTTTGTTTGAGTCATCTTCATAAACTGAGTGAGAGCATTCTCTAAGTCAGATTGCTTATCTTTTGATTCTGCTGGTTGCGGAGGCTTGCTTGATTGAGGAGCATCATTTTGCTTCCAAGAAAAGTTGGGATGATTCTTCCACCCTGGATTATAAGTGTTGGAATATGGATTCCTTCCTTGCCTTTGGAAATTTGCCATGTATTTGGCTTCATCACTAAGCTCACCTTGGGCTTCACATTGCCCATTTTTATGCCCTCCACCACAGAAATCACACTTCTTTGCATCAGTTACCGCTTCAGCTTGTGCGGTTGAAGAAGATCCTGCTCTTAAATCTTTAAGTTCTTTGGTAAGGGCTTCAAGTTGTTGTGATACTAATTTGTTTTGAGCCAAAATAGCATCACTTGTCTCTAGCGCAAACATGCCCTTTTTGCTTTGTGCTCCTCTATCATGGTGGACAAGATAATCATTTGAGACCATTGCCTCAACTAGCTCTCTTGCTTCTTCAAATCTTTGAATTCATTGAGCCTCCCGCGAAGCATCAAGCATCATTCTTGTGTTAGGCCTCAACCCATGACAAAACATTTGCATTTGGCACAAGTCATCATAACCATGACCAGGACATCTCTTCAACAACACCTTGAATCTTTCCCAAGCATCATAGAGGGTTTCACCATCTTTTTGTTCAAAGCTACTCACTTCACTCTCCTCTTGACAAACTTGGCGGTGGGAAAACCGATCCATGAATTTATCTTCTAAGTCATTCCAGGTAGTAATACTTCCTGGGTAATAAACTTAGCCACCCTTTGCCCTATCCCTCAAAGTAAAAAGGAATAATCTCAGTTTTTTTGCTTCATCAGAATAATCGCCCAGCCTTCAAAGTTCCACATATTTCAAAGAAATTCACCAAGTCTTTGGTTGGGGTCTTCATTTTCAGCTCCAGAAAACTGATTTTGCTTGAGTGCACTCAGGAGAGAAGTCCGGATCTCGAATGCATTGGCCTCCACTGGTTGGTATCCAATAGCCAATCTCTCCCTGTTGTTTCTGCGCCCAAAATCACCAAGAGTACGCCTAGGTGGCGGTTCTGCCATTTCTTCCTCTACCCGAGTATAAGTAGAAGTAGAAGCTTGAGATTGTTGATGTTTTTTCTGCTGCCTTGCCTCCTTAGCCTTCTTTCTATTTGCTTTTGCTGTCTTTTCTATCTCCGGATCAAACACCAATTCAGATGTCTGTTTCCCTCGCATACATAACAACTAGAAAGATGATTAAGCACACAACAGCTGTATTTTTTAAACAAGATAAAGTGTATCCACAAAAACTAACTAACTAGAAATAAAACTGTAAAATTGTTCAAAGTAGTAACTCCTTTGCCTTGTTGACAATCAAATCAACAATCCCCGGCAACGACGCCAAAAACTTGTTAGCGTATTTCATACACTACTTTTTAAGGCAAGAGCACCAATCGCAACCAGTAATATAGTAATGAATAGAGTATCGTCTCCACAGGGATTATGATGGTTATCAATAAGAATAAGTGTGTAATTACTTTAAACGGAAATGATTTGGATATTTTGATTGTAATTGTAACTTTGAACAAGTTAAAGTAAAAAATAGAATTGACTTGGTTGGTAGAAAACAATTAGGATTTGAATCCTCTTGTACTTGCTCTTATGTAGCTAGTTCATCATTAACTTAAGTAATTTCATATAAATTGAAGTTCGAATCAACTGAATTAGCTTAAGGACAATCCCTTGCCTCATAAACCCTTTATTCTAGCCACAATCCCTAATCCCTTAGGTGATTAATGATTAGACTAAGCAATAAGATCCATGATTCATTAGAACACATAACCACAAGTTATATTCCTATAATCATCATGATTATGATTACTAATCTCAGTTCAAGTTCATTCATCCTATTTTCCAATAAAGATGAAAAACCCAAAATCAATGCAATAGTGATCAAGTATTGAAAAGCATGAAGTATAGAGATTAGAAACTCAATTTACATAACATAAACTTGTATTAATATAAGAGAACTAACTACATAAGAGTTTGTACATGATTCATCTCATCCTAATCTAAGGTATTTAGCTACTCATGGTAGTAAAAGAAGAAAACAAACATATGGAAGAAAACAACTCCATTGATGATCCAAACCTTGTTCCCAAGATTGAATCCTCCTTGAAGATGAAGAACAATGGAACCCTAGCACTCCTAATCTTTCTCCTCAGTGTTTTAGCTGTTAGAAAAGGTCCAAGATGAATAAAAAGTGAACAAATATCTAATTATACAGATTCTGAAGACTGCGGCGCGTCGCGCGGCTTTAGCGATGCAAATGCGCGTCGCGCGCACTGAGGCGACTTCCAGATTTGCACTGATGCGCGTCGCGTTCAGATTCTTCCTGATCAGCGCGCGTCACGTGCATGAAGACAGAACCAATTTACATAAATGCGCGTCACGCGCATACTCAATAACTTGGCTTTTTTTCGCATTTTTGGCTGCCTTCGAATCTTATGCTCTCACGAATCATCTTCTTTGCCTTTAATTGAATTCTTGAGAGTGTCTTCTTTTGGTTTTGTTTCCATTCCTAGCAATTCAAGTGCAATATACATGAGAATAATGTAAGAGTTAAAACATATAATCAAACAACCAAGTGTAAAGAATTCCAAAGTTTAAGCTCAATATATATTCAACTCTCTCAATTCCTCATGTATTTAATTCAATTAATCACTCTAAATTAACATAAGATGAAAACTTATCACTCAGCCTCCTTAGCTTCCGACTTCGGGAAAGCCTTATCCAATGCTTCACTAACAGTTTCTAAGGGGATCTCCCTCTTCTCGCTATTCTTTACATCGGCTATCATCTGCAGAGTTTGTTTCATCTTCTGGACAGACCTCATTCTCTGCATCCTTCTCTTTTGGGTTCTTGTCAGCACGGCTGGTATCGCCTTTTTGTCCTTGGCATACTTGTTCAAGAACCAGTGTCCTTCAGTGACATTAGCCGGGGGTTTCAGCATTCTCTGTGTTTTTAACTTCTCATCATTCCTCACTGTTATCTTTAAGGAGGACATTCCTCCTTCTACATGAACTCATTTATCCTTCTCTTATCCCCTGGAATAGGCTCCTCATCAATCCTGGGTAAAGATAGCCTACCACTTTCTCTAATGGTTGGCCGATCTTGCCCCCGCTTTTTCGATAGGTGCCTTGCCTTTCTCTTTGTCGAGGATTCCCTGTTGGGAGTGCAGCGTGTGTAATGTAGTGTTTCACCAATTCTGGGTGAGCCTACCTGGTTTGGGTGGCTTGCCCCCTTCCTAGGTCTTGCTTCGGTTGGGGTTTCCCGATCATCAAAGACAAACCCCTGGCATCTTGAGATCCCAGTCGATCGATATGGGTTGAATCGGCTTGTCCCTTTTTTGGCCTCCAGACTTGTTGCACAGATATCCTGTGCTTGTGGCTAGGCCCTTCGTCATCAAATCCTGAGAATGAGACCATACCTATCCCCAGCGCAGGAAAGGATCAGTATCTACCGTCATTTCTGCGATTCCTTTGTCTGCAAGCTTGAACCTCCTCTTCTTTATCCCCTTCTGAATGGCCTTCCTAAAAACCATGCAATTTTGAGTCGCGTGATTATAAGAATTGTGCCACTTGCAGTATTTCTTGTCCTTCAACTCCTCAGCAGGTGGGATTTTGTGCCCATCCAAAGAATTGAATTTGCTTATCCTTAAGCAAGTAGTCAAAGATCTGGTCTGCCTTGGAGATATCGAAGGAGTATTCTGTCTTGCCATCTCCTGAACTTGGCTCTTTTCCTTTGGCAGCTCTTAGGGCAGGGCAAGTATAACCTTTACCCTTCACTATTTCAGCTGCCATGATGTCTGCCGTGGAATCGGCTGAATCATCATCAGAGTCCTCGGCTTCTACAATGGATACCAACTGAGGGCCTCTCCCCCTACTGGCTCGCCTCTTTTCTTTCTCCTGGATAAATTGTTCAATGCGAGTAGCCCTTGAGACTAACTGGTTCATGTCAGTGCAAGCTTGGCCGACTAGCTTTTCCTTGAGTTGGGGATGCATGCTGCTAATGGCCATGGCTGCATATTCTGCCTCAGGGAACTGCACTGAACATTTCCCAGCCATTTTCCAGAACCTTTCCATAAAATCAGTGGCCGATTCATCTACCTGTTGCCTCAGGTTCATGAGATCAGCCGCAGTGACTTCAGGTTGGGGCCAGTAGAATCTGTCATGAAAGCACCTCTCCATATCTGACCATGTTTGTATAGAATTAGGTGGCAAAGAGGAATACCATGTAAAAGCTGTTCCGGTAAGTGACAAGGGGAACAGCTGCAATTTGTGGTACTCATTCTGGTTCCCTTCACCACATTGGGCAGTAAACCTGCCTACATGCTCCATAGTCGATTTGCCATCTTCCCTGAGAAAGTAGCAAAGTCCTGAGTCCTGTATCCCCAGCGCAGGTACCAATCTATCCATCCACTCGTAAGGTTTCTGTAGATTGGGCGATCCGGAGGCTTGCACACCAAAGTATTTTTGATGGTGTCTGCAATGGCCGGGTCTAGCGGTGTGAACCCCTGGCCTCACTTCTCCCAAAGTAGGAGCGGTGCCTGGTTCTTGTCTCCAAGTTGGGGATGCGCTGGGATGCTTGTTACGGAGGATTGGGGTAACCTGGTTGATTAAACAATGGAGGTGGGTAAACCCCCATGGTCGCTCCATGTTTCCTTCGGGTGCCCTATATTGAGTTCCGTGCCCACTCGTGTTAAATGGTAGAGGTGGGTCTGTCCCCATGATCGCTCGCCATCAAACCAGGTGCCCTTGGAGGAGTTGACCCCATTTGAGTGCTGCAGATACTTCAGGATAGGATGGGTAGAATGGAAGACTAGCCGATCTGGTGGAACCTGGTTCCATGGTCAGCGACCTGCATATCCCCAGGTGGTCTTATACCACCCAATCTCGTACCAATAGTTTACCCCCGATTATCTTTGTGGGTTAGTCGCCAAGACAAAGAAACCATAAGGCCGAGCATATGGCATAGCAGAAGATACCAATTTGTCCCATCGCATCCGGTGGCCTCTAGCCATCTGCACTGGCCCAAAATGAAGGTTAGCGTGGTTGTTCACGCTGCTCGCCACCGGTTGCCCTCCGGTGTTCAACGTGGCAAAAGCACCATCTTTGGGAATTAATTGGATTAGAAGGTACTGTTCTATATTAATTTGAACCTGAGTAGGTCCTACTGAATGTAGGTAATTTGGCTTGGTGTGCACTGCTGAGTCATGTTCGACTGAACCTGAATTGGTCACTTTGGTGCACTCAATTTGGATGACGAGTCTGCCTGGGTAGGGTACCCACTGCGTTGGGATAGCAGAATTGATAGAGCTTTCACTTGCGCGAGCCCTCCTGGCCTCTGTCTCCCTGGCCTGCTGTACTTCGTTGTGCACCATGGGTTTCACAATATCAGCCAACTGTTGCGACACTTGGTACATGATATCATTGATTCCCAAATCGAGTTGTTGGCGTATAAACGAAGTAGTCATCACCACCGGGGTCTCATTGAGCTCGTTGGGTTGAGTTTCAGCCTCCATCTCTGCTTGTACTTGCTCTGCTGGTGGAACATTGCTTCCACGGGATGGGCTTCCTTCAACCGGTTTTCTGGGATTGCTCTTTGCCGTCATATTGCTCAAACTCTTGCCCGAACGCAAGTGCATACGCCACTGGTAATCCTGACCTGGGGATTCGAACGTGTTGATTCGTTCACTTTTGGTCCCACCGGGCGTGCCAATTTTGTTGTCTGCAAAGTCAATTAGCCGTAGATCGGCTAACTTTCACAACGGTGATTCCCTTTTCTTCAAGCGATTACGCCAAGGAAGGAACTCTGTTCCTTAGCTATGGGTCCCTTAACTCACTCCAGAAAGGTTTAAGTCGGTGAACTAAGATAAAAACTGGGACGCAAAGGTAAACATAAACTGCGAATAAAAGCTTTGAGCGAAAAAATATAAGTTATTTGATTGATCGATCCTTTAAAATGTATGTACAACTGGGTATTTATAGTAGCAACTAAGAACTATCCCTATCTACCACGTTCAGTTGGCTAACACTGATACATTCCTAGTTGGCAGTTATTCGGCTGAGTCGTGCCATGCCCCACTAACCACGATCCTAAAAACTAGGCGCATTAGTGCATTATGGCCACGTCCCTTCAACCAACGGTCCTCTATGTGCAAAGATCTCCTCAGATTCCCTCGCTCAGCTCCTAAAACCATGGGGAACAATCTTGATCAGTTTTTCCTTGGATATTTAATTAATTCAAAATTACTCCCACGTCACTCGACTCGTGGAGCAAGAATCTGATCCCATAAGTGACTCCATGCTATCCCCATGGGCCTGAATATCTTCCTTGAAGCCCAATCAGTCCAAGGCCCATGTATAGCTTCCAGTTTCCCGCTTTCGAACCTATCAGCTGACACGCCATATCGACTGGTAGGAACATCGGTTGCTGAACAATCGGCTATTTGATCCATTCGACTGGGACTAGCTTCGGCTGGTTCTGGTGAATATTTTGGGTGTAAACAGTTTCTAAGTTTTATCTAATACTCCCTCCGTTTCTTTTTAATTGTCGGTTTTTTAGGGAAATTTTGTTTCAATTTATCCGTCGTTTTGATAGTTTAAGTTTACATATTGTCAATTATAGCCCTATCCCCATTAATTACTTTAATACATTTTCCATAAAGCTTATCATTAAATGTAGTCGGGAAGTTTCAAAGATAACTTAATTACCAAACATATTCCCCAAAAATATTGCGCACATGTACCATCAGAATTTACTCCAAGCATGCTAAAAATTTTGTACGTGAACGACTTGCTGGTATTTATAAGTATTCCTTGTTATTGTAAAATTACTCTACGAAGCACTAATGGAAAAATGTCAAGACTCTATGAAAGTCCAATTAGAAGATGGTGGTACTTGTTTTGGAGCAAAAGCTGAAGACCCAACTGACAACATACAAGAAGAAATAGTTCAAGACTCCTTTGCAAGGTATTAAAAACCAGACCGGACCGGCCGGTCGAACCGGTTGAACCGAGAACCGGGCCATGGTCCGGTCCGATTCATCCTCTAAAATCGGCTGCGAAAGAACCGGACGGTTCTGTTAAAGAACTAGATAAGAACCGGCCCGGACCGGGTGAAAACCGGTAAAAACCGGGTTTTTTGGGCGACCCGACAGGTTCGCAAACTGGTTTTTTTTTAAGGGCAAAACGACGTCGTTTTATATTTTAACTGTTTTTTTCCCCTGTGCCATTTTGCTTCTCAAACTCGACTATTTTAACTGTTTTTTTTTCCTGCGCCATTTTTCATATTTTGTGTTATTGAACGTAATAGTTATGTCATATTTGAGATGGATGAATGTGTAATTTTTTGTTATATGTCGACTTATTAAGAAAATATTAAGTGAAGTATAACTTTTATGGTGTAAATTTATGAATACCAGTTTATTTTTTGTTTATTATTTATTTATATATTGTATTAAATATTTTTTTAATAATATTTAATCGAACCCGGTTCGACTTCGGTCCGACCCCGGTCGAACCCAAAAACCCTGAGCCCAGGCCCTCTCCGATTCAATGCCCGGTCCGGTTTTTAACACCTTACTCCTTTGACAACTTACAAGACCAAGATGACACTGACACATGCTTGCAAGAGAACATACAAGAAGAAATAGTGGAAGACTCTTTTGACAACATACAAGATCAAGATGACACTGACACATGCTTGCAAGAGAACAAAATGCAAAAGGTTGGAGACGGTGGATTTGATTTGAATAAAATTCCAGAAGGAGAAGAAGAATCATTAGAAGCAAGAATGGATTTTGACTTAAATGTAGAAGCTGATTTGGGATTTGATTTGAACAAATTTCTAGACGAAGGAGAAGAATCTCCTTTGGTTAGAAAAATGTTAAAACACCTTCTTCCTTAATTTTATTGACAACTTTTGTAGTGTTTAAATCTATGAAGTAGTAGAACAAGTTTTTTATTCTTCTTGATATTAAGTCATCTTGTAGCTATAGAATTAATTGGGTCGCATAAAGAATAAATTGGTTAGCTAAAGAATAATTGTCTTCTTGATAACAAGTTTTTTCGGATAAAAAGCAAATTGAACTGTTTGAATCGCTTACAAGCATGTGTCAGTATAACATAATCTAGTCTTCTTCCAATGCGTAAAGAAAAATATATATGGCATCAGGTAACATAGTTTTGATTAAAATATGTAAATATGCATTGCATATTGATTAAAAAGCTTTTTTTTGGCTAAGAGTGAAAATAACAATAGCTAAATTAAACTCAAAGCTTATGACTAAACCAACACTTTTAACAGGAAGATCACTACAACCCAGTCACAATTGGTATCAACTTGAGTTTAAGTAATTTAAAACTTCCTGTATTAATATTGGGTTACACTTCATCTGAATTGGTAATTGCCCTTCTCTTTCTAGCCTTGCCTTATTGACATGTGCGATTTTATATCCAATGGAACCTTTGGCTTTCATGATCTCTATCATGCACAAATGCAGTGTTAAAAATATGCGATTGGACTTCACTGGACAAAAGTTTTCAAATGACTTCACCACTGCACTGACAAGATCATCAATAGTTTTAGGTGACTCCTTTGTAATGATTGTATAGCACTAAAAAATCCAAGGTCCAAGACACTCAAATCTGGAGAATTTGCAGGTTGACACATCAAACGAATATCAAACCTATCTTGTGCGGCTGCTTGAAGGAACTCGAGATCATCATGATTAATATGAGTTCTTGCATTATCTTGTTGGATAAATATTGTAGACCCCAAGTCCTCTCTTGGCCATTTTCCCTTTATTACCGGTAGGACTTTCTCAATAAAAAATGATCTTATGACATCTCTCTTCACCGAAGTCATTGCTTTTGTCTCTATTGTTCCAGCAACTCTGTTAACGCTTGTTCTTTTAGCTGATTCCTGGGTAACAAATGGAAAAATACCAATTTTCCCAGAGAAAGATACAGTTCCTTGTGAGTCAAATCTCGGTCGAGCTTGAGCAACTAAAAACATAACTTTTGCAATGAAATTTTTGCTTTTACAAGTGCGATGTGGATCATCCTCTTCTGGTAATAAATAATACTTCTGAGCTTTTTTGGTCATATAAAACCACTTCGCATCAATATGGATAATATTGTGCATACTTTTAAACATTGGATCATGTGGTCTACCTTCAAGCATCGACAAGCAAAATTCCAACCGAGATCTCTTATTTTCTTCTTTCGATAATGGCCTTGTGGCATTTGAATGGCGTCGTATATCCCCTTCTTTTATAAGCCTACTTACTTTAGCTGGTTTTGTTTTCATGGCACAAGCTAAAGACCGAATGGTTGTTCTTCGACACAAAGGGATTTCACGTATTTGAGCAAGATCTAGTTGAATTCACTTACATCCACAGTTTTTTGTCTTCCTATGAGACACATCATGTGTCTCACTTTCTTTTGCTCTTTTCCAAATACGTTCATTAGTTCTCACAAAAACTGAAAATAATGAAGCCACCATATTTGTCACTCCTTTTCGTAATTTTCCATCAACACTTTTTTGTAGTAAAGCTTGATAAATGGAAGTGCGCACTTGGTTACTCAACATTTTGATCTTTCTTTGATCTCGGGGTTCTTCCTCTTCAAACTTTTCTCGGCTTGCATTTGGAATTACTTGCATTAAAAAAAATGAGATATCAAAATGTAAATAAATTTAAACCCAATAAAACAATAACTTACCAGGCTGAGAATCTGGTTCCTCTACTTCTAAATCATCTCCCAAATCCACGTCTATACCTATAATAATAATCACGTTAAATTAAATTGTGCATATGGCTAAAAACACAATCAACATCTATAAGCACCGAAAGAAATAAAAAATCAATTTATAAACGAAAAAAAGAGTGTTGGAATAGTAGGTGAACATGTACGTGAACAATTCAACATCTATAATCACCATATATATGCATCGGCATAGCTACATATGTGAACATGTTAAGAACCATATAAATTAAGTTGCTCGCAGAAAAAACAATTCAATTTATCAAAAAAAAAGAAAAAAGAAAAAACAATCTAAGTTAGAAAAAACAAATTACTACAGTACCAATATGAGTGTTAGTCTCTTACTCCATGTATACATTATCATCATGTGGGCCATGTCTAAAATCAAATGAGTGAGGACCTACTGATGACGCTGGAGAATTTAGAATAGTATTGAGATCCAAAGCAAAATGTTCTTCTACACCAATATTCAAATCTGGCAAATAATTTTCTTCACCTTCAAGGTCTGAACTTGTTATGTCAACATTTAAATCTATGTCAAATAGTGAAAATCTTGAAGCCATAGTTGTGGAGTTTTGAATTTTGAAAGCTTAGAATCAGAACATTATATATACTGAAACCATAATGAGTGTTCTTAAAAATTTTGGTGGGAAGCACAAACCTTGATTTAATTTTGTAATCAAATTTTTTGGTGGTAAAATTTTAGGATTAAAAATTTTGGTGGTAAAAATTGGAGAACTGTACGTGTGTTTTTTTTTAAATCAAAGCACAAGTTTTTGACGTTTCAATTGGACTTGGGGAGAAAAACCATTCAACACCCCTTTCTTATTAAAACATGCAGGTGGATGCACGATTCTTGATTGGTTCTTTGTACTCATCCATTTTTTTGTCATCAATTAGGAGAGAGAATTAATGGGCTGTTGGAGTAATACACTTTGAGCAATAATTCGGGAAACTTAAATATGGAAAGAGAAATGGGTGAAGTGGGATAGGGAGAGATAAGGATATATGAGGAAATATCTTGATAGCAGATGTGTTTCTTGGTTTTTACAAATCAATCTTAAACGACCATTATATTGAAACGGAGGGAGTAGTAAATAATCTGTGTAAACAAAGAATAGGCTCATGAAAACCCCAAAATAGACTTGTTGTATGAATACACATGTCCTAATCGAGGGTAAAAAAAGCAATTGAACTCCTAAACTCCTTTTAACACGGTTTTCAAGAATTTTTTACCTTTTTCCCATAACACCGTTGCTTTTAACACATGTGAACAAATTGAGGGCAAAAGAAGAGCTTTGCTTAACCTGAAAAGACAACACTAACACACCACTTCTATCTATATAATATTATTTTAATATTATTTAATATTATTTATTTATTTCATTATTTTCATATTTTTTAATTTATTTTTTTATATTTTTTAATTTCCCAATTTTTATTTGTTTTAATTTTTGATTTTTGTTTTTTTCGGATTTTTAAATTTTTTTTATTCCCGATTTTGTAATTTAACTTTTTTTACCTTTTAATTCTTAATTTTCCTTTTTTCTTATGCTTAAATTTTTAAATTTTTCATTTTTTTATAATGTTCTTTACTTTAGTTTTTGTTTTATATTTTATCTTTATTAATGATAAATAATTATTTTGTTTTTATGACCCAGCGAAAAACATTACATATCGGTATAATTTCATCGTCTTTGATCAAGTTTTAAAGAACTTTTTACTTCTTTCCCTTAACACCCTTACTTTTAAGTCTCACATGTGTACAAATTGAGGGTAAACGAGGAACTTTGCTTAACATGAAAAGACAACACTAAAACACCACTTCAATCTATATAATATTAATATTTTAATATTGTTTAATATTATTTTCTTATTTTTTTATTTATTTCATTATTTTCTTAATTTTTAATTTACGCTTTTTTATATTTTTTAAGTTTCGAATTTTTAATTTTTTACTTTTTATTTTTTAAATTCATTATTTTTAATTTATTGACTTCTTTCCCTTAACACCCTTATTTTTAAGTCTCATATATGTACAAATTGGGAGCAAATGATGAACTTTGCTTAACCTGAAAAACAACACTAACACACCACTTCTATCTATATAATATGATATTTTTTTTTTTTATTTATTTCATTATTTTGTGATTTTTTTATTTATGCTTTTTTATATTTTTTAAGTTCCTATACTTTTTATTTTTTAAATTTACATCTTTATCAATTTTTTTATTTTCGGATTTTTTTCTTATTTTTAAATTTTTATTTTTTTATTTTTTAATTCTTAATTTTCCTTTTTTCTTGTATTTATTTTTTAATGTTTTTCGCTTTAGTTTTTGATCCGAAGTGGATCTCAAAGGTGCCCGGAGTAGGGTCACGAATGGTGG
The DNA here is from genome assembly GCA_037113605.1 of Calophaca sinica. Taxonomy (NCBI): domain Eukaryota; kingdom Viridiplantae; phylum Streptophyta; class Magnoliopsida; order Fabales; family Fabaceae; genus Calophaca; species Calophaca sinica. The sequence goes on from CM073737.1 coordinate 19,455,764, forward strand.
ACACGGCAGAACACGACGGAGGGGGGTACCTGCACACACTCTAATGCCTAAGTCAGTATCGGAATCAGGTGAGGTAAATAAATGAACAGTACGTACCTTTATTGATTAGGTCATGGACCTTTTATAGCTGAGGTCAGGTTGCTGACGTGTAGATATCCTCAAGTAACCCTAGATCGATTATCAGCCGTTGGTTGTATCCGACGGTCGATGTTGATTCTAGGGTTATCACTACGAAAAAAACCGGTATTACCGACGGCCATAAGCCGTCGGTAATTCATAAAAACCGTCGGTAATACGGTTTTATCGACGGCTAACCGACGGCCAAAAACTCGCTTCAGAAACAAAGCGCCGCAAAAACCGATCGACACTTTGACCGCTTGAAATCATCGACGGTCAGATACCGATTTCGGCTAAAACCGCTTGTGTAACACCGTGATATAATTTTTTTATATTTTGTTCAATTAATTTATTTATTTATCTAATTTTTAAATTTATTATTTTCTAAAATTTATTAAATTAATAAATTCCATTATTAACTATTAAATTTATTTATTTATTTTTTAATTAATATAAACCTCGCATCTATGTGCCACTTAATATATTCTTTGCGTCTTTTGGATTCGCGAACAATCGTTGAAACGTTGGAATAATTGGAACTTAGGCTTAACACAAAAATTAAATAGAAAAGCACAAATGTAAAGACATACATCATATATTATCCTAATACATTTATCCAATTAAAATGTTAAAGCAATCAAATACTAATGTACATAACATGCATAATATAAAATAGAGGCTAGCTAGTGGCGGCTCCTTGAGGGGTCCCCAGGACAAAATCGGGCGGTAGAATCCTCCGAAGGAGTCAATGGAGTGTAATGCACTACGGTGGCAGAATATTTTGGTGTGGACGGAGTGTAATCCTCTACGATTGGAGAATACTCCGGTGAGGTCGGAGTGTAATCCTCTCCGATTAGAGAATACTCTGGTGTGGATGGAGTATACTCCAAGATCTCATCGTCATCATTTGGAGACTGAGCGATGTATGTCCCTCGATGAGCATCACCAGTAGCTACAGGCCTCCCGGGATCACCATCTTTGGTTCATCAAATCACGATCCTCAAGACGATCCTTAGTCCTGATGACAAAGCTATTTCGATACTCCCTCGCAGACATCATCGGCCTCCTGGAAGGCATAGGAGGATCACGATGGCGAGCATCGCGATCCTCAATCCTCACAAAGCTATTCCGATACTCCCTTGCAGACATTATCGGCCTCTTGGAAGCCCTACCCCGACCACGGTTTCCATCTAAAGCATTGTCTGTTTGTTGTCAACATTGGTCAGTCATGAGCATATAAACTGAAAATAATCGAATTACAACAAAACGAACAAAGGCATAGGTTTGCAGTATTTAAGACTTTATTCCAATATTTTTTTCAAATCATGATGCTAACCGAGCAGGATGCGCCAACTCGAATAGTTTTTTTTCCCTTCTAATTAGCATGCTTAAGACAAACTTTTAACCTTGGACATAATATAAGTATCCTAAACTTTTAAAACAACTAACAATCCACAAAATCAATAAGAGCAGAGCAACCGTCAAACAACTAACAATCCAAAAAATCAATAAGAGCAGAACAACCATAAAAAAACTAATAATCTACAAAATCAATAAGAGCAGAGCAACCTTCAAACTCTAACCTTGAACATAAGTACTAAAATGAACAAAAAACAAGAACCATTAGACAATCAGAACCAATTGAAATCAAAATTCACAGCATAATTGCATAAAACATGGAAGGAGGAGATGAGAACCTAACCTTTTAGGAGGAGCTGAGAGAACAGATTGGCGGCGTGGTGGTGGTGGCGGCGGCGTCGTGGTGGTGGTGGTGGTGGTGGAGAGAAAGAGTGAGAACAGTGAGAGAATAGAGAGAATAGAGAGAATAGAGTGGTGGTGGTGGTGGTGGTGGTGGCGGTGGTGGAGAGAAAGAGTGAGAACAGTGAGAGAGCAGAGAGAATAGAGAGAATAGTGTGGTGGTGGTGGAGGCGGCCTGGTGGTGGTGGTGGTGGTAGTGGAGAGAAAGAGTGAGAACAGTGAGAGAACAGAGAGAATAGAGAGAATAGAGTGGTGGTGGTGGTGGCGGCCTGGTGGTGGTGTGGGCGTAGTGGTGGTGGCGGTGGTGGTGGAGGAAGAGAGGGAAGTGAAAGAGAAGAGGGATGAAGATGGAGGAGAAAGGGAAGGCTCGGTTTCTGGTTATTATCGCGCATTACCGACGGTGTAGGCCGTCGGTAAACTGTTCGGCCTTACCGACGGGTTTGTTAATTTACCGACGGTATAAGGCCGTCGGTATTTGAAAAATAGGCGCGAAAATGAAAAATCTGTGCAATTACCGACGAGCATTGACCGTCGGTAAATCAGATTCGATTTACCGACAAACTTTTTGTTTTACCGACGGCTTTGGCCGTCGGAAAATCCCACGTTTAACCGACGATCTGTGACCGTCGGTATAAGCCCGTCGGTAAATCCGAATTTTCTTGTAGCGTATGTGCGGATAATGTTGCTTTTAGGGCCACTGCCGCAACGTTTATACTCTAGGGTTTCGCGCTGTGGCGATTTGACCCCTAGGGTTTGTTGTCCCGAGGGCGGACCTCCTGGGTCGGGTCGGCTGACCGAAGTGGGTCTGGTCGGTTTGGTCCGGCGCGGAGTGGGCCTTTTTGGCCACTCCAGTTCAGTTTTTAAAATTTGTTTTATAATTAAGTCCTAACGAGAAAACATTACATGTCGGTATAATTTCACCGTCTTTTGCAAGTATCAAAATTTATAAATGTTTTTATCATTTTTAAATGATTGTTTTACTTTTTTTGTGTATAAACATTACATGGTGTTGGTATAAATGATTATTTTTCTTTTGCGTGACGATGGGGAAACATAGATGTTGTTGGTATATAATTTTATTGTCTTTGAGCATATATCCATTTTATAAATGTCTTTATTATTTATGAATGATTATTTTGCGTTGAAGTTTCAACGAAGAAGCATTACGTGTTGTCGGTATAATTTCATCGTCTTTGAGTATATATCAAATTTTATTAATGTTTTATTATTGATAAATAATTCTTTTACTTTTAAGTCCTTGTGGGAATTATTTTTTACATTTTAATTTTTCTATTTTTATGATATTTATGCTTTTTTATTTTACTTTTTTTTAATTTTTTTAATTTCTTTTTTTAGTTTTTTATGTTTTGAGCACATATTAAAATTTTATAAATGTCATTATTGTTTATAAATAATTATTTTGTTTTATGTCTCAACGGGGAACATTACATGTTGTCATTTTAATTTCATCGTCTTTGAGCACGTATCAAATTTTATAAATATTTAATTATTTATAGATGATTTTTTTATATTTGAATCCCTATATGAAATTATTTTTTTATTTTATTGCTTTTAAGCATGTATCAAATTTTTTAAATGTTTTGTTATTATAAATGATTGTTTTACTTTTAAGTCCTATAGACATTGGGTTTTGGAGACCCGCATTCTACCGAACTGAACTAAGAGCGCTTTATTTTTCATAAATAATTTTATTTTATGTGATGCAAATACATCTTGGATGCATATACATACTCAATATCCATAGTTAACTATGGATATTGAGTATATATGTCCAATTTAAATCAGTATCAGTAAAATTTTATTGTCTTTGAGCACATAAAATTTTTATAAACGTCTTTATTATTTTAAAATAATTATTTTACACTTAAGTTTCGACGACGAAACATTACAAGTTATTATTGATATAATTTCAATGTCTTTTATCACATAATAATTATATAAATCTCCTTATTATTTATAAATAATTATTTTACTGTTGAATCCCGATGGTAAAACATTACATATTGTTAACTCTCACTCTTTCTGCATTTTTAAGAACTAAAACAACTAATTATGTTTGTCTTAATGAAAAACTTTGATTTTATAAACAAGTATATTTAAAAAAATACGTGAAAACGAAGTGTTCCGTGCGTATACATGGGTATCTTACTAGTTATAGGTATTAAAGGGGAAAAAATAAAATGGGTGTAAGATGAATGCTCAAAAGCTCTGCAAAGACGAAAAGATGAGCAGAGGTCCTTCTTCTAAAAATAAGCCGATAGTCCTGAGAAGAAGACTGAATAGCAACAGAGAAAGAGGGGGAGAGCAAAAGATGAAAAATGAGCACCTTGCATATCGAACCTTTTGGGGATAACAAAGTTGAAAATTGAAAACCAATAAATGCCAAAGGAAAAAGAGAACGGGAACGACATAAATTGGTGGAGAGAGAAAAGCCTTGTAAACGGTTCCTAAGAAAGAATCACGTAAATTGAAATTCAAATTTTCCCGTCTGGAAGCAAAACAGTGCACAGTGGTGTGCGTGCAAGGCATCTCTAATGTTTGAGTACTTATTTGTGGAGTGAGTATTTATTATTTAATAAGTACTCTATTGTGGAAAAATAATGAGTCTCTCTCCTCTTTTGTAGGCTCTACTTGTATGATATATTATTAATTTAATATTTAATATTATTATTTAAAAATTAAGAAATTATTAATTTAAATTTCGTAGTAAAAAAATTAAATTTCGTATTTTAATAATTTAATATTTAATATATTAGATAATTATTAAATAAATTTTTGTTCATATGTGATGATGTTGAGTTATTGATGAGACTTATTTAGTAATTTTTTTAGAGGTACTGGGTTAGAGAAATTGGGTATACCTATTAGGTACCCAAATTAAAAAAAAATGAGTGATATGAATGTGTGAGACCCTTTAGATACCCATTTTTTGGATACTTTATTGTAGATGGCCTAAAGCACCTTATTTCGCAACTCAAACTCGCAAAAAAAAAATATAAGAAGATGGGAAAATACGAAAACAATAAAAAATAAAAAAAAATAAAAAAGATGGGAAAAAGAAGTGAAGCATTTTCGTTGGATGTGTGGGTATAAGAAGGCTATGAAAATATTCTCAAAGAATCCACTGTACCACATGTTGACACATGTACTTGTAAATCTTTTCAAAATTAGTAAGGCATTAGAAGACTACGAGAGAAGTTATTAAAGGAGAAGACGACACTTGTTAAAACTTTCCTTTGATGCTACTCTTTTTTATTATATATTAAGATTAATATATCATCAGATTCACAATGCAGACAAGTTTACAGAGCTTATAAGGCTATAGAGGACAAAAATAAAGGTTGTCATTCTGAATTAAATTGAATGCAAATTTCCAGTAAAGATGGCCTCAGCTACTTAAAAAACGGCATGCAAAAAAACTGAGCATGTATTCAAAATGAAAGAGCTCGTAGGTGCTTCACTGTGTAGCACTTTGAGCTAGTTAATTTCCAGATGAGCTGATCTTGCGAGACAGCATCCAAAAGCAGGACACACAATATTGCTTCGGCCACAGGTGGAGGAAAAACGCTGGAAATTAAAGGGACATTCCAACACTTGCTGTGTGGGAGCATTAGATCAGATACATACCCAGTATTTAGCGCGCAATGATCAGGCTCCGGCACTCGCTGAATGTGGCCACCATGGAGCCACTGTGTTCTGAATATTGGAATGGTTGTACCGTCGAACGAAGCTCGGTTTACTGCCCAGCGTGGAATGAACGAAAGAGCTCGTAGGAAAGTATCTTGCCTTCAAGACCCTAGAAACAAGAGAACCGGGATTTGTAATGAGCTTCTAGGCTTGTTTTCCATGCCAAATTAAAAGCTTCCAGCTGTCTAAATCCCATGCCTCCATTCGCTTTACTCACTGTCAATTTATCCCAAGACATCCACCAAATACCCCCTACTGCATAGCTACGACGAGCCCCCCACCAATAAGAATTCATCATCTTCTCGATTTCATCGCATAAAGAAGATGGAAGCATATAAATGCTCATAACATATGATGGGATGGCCTAAAGGACTGATTTAACGAGAACCTCTTTTCCTGCCCGTGATAGAGCTCTACCTCCCCAAGAAGAGATACGTTTCCACACCCTGTCTTTAATATAAGCAAATGTACTTTTTTTGCTCCTGCCCACCATGGATGACAAACCGAGATACTTGCCTGTCCCTAAGGTTGTCCGAACACCGAGCAAATTGGCCAGTCTGGCTTGATCCTCCGGCTTAATTAACATTTCTACTAAAGAACGCCTATAACTTGGAAAGCTTAATGGATTGACATGAGGTAGTAAATCTTAAGAATATTCTTCATGTGCGCAGCTTCAGTGTCCTTGGCCCTGGAAAAAAAAAGAAAAGAAAACAATCATCCGCGAAAAATAGATGGGTTAGAATAGGTGCCCGTCTACAAATTTTTACGCCATGGATATCTCCCGTGCTCTCTGCTTTTCTAATCAATGCCGAAAGACCTTCTGCAGCCAGTATGAAAAGATAAGGGGAGAAAGGATCACCCTGGCGAAGCCCCTTTTCTGATTGAATGGAGCCAACACACTCCTGGTTCACTAACACAGAATAATTCACTGAATTGACACACATAAGCATCCAGTTGACCTAAGTAGCATCAAAACCCATCTTTAACATGACATAAGCAAGAAAATCCCAATCCATCTTTAAAATAACGTTTGGGTGGTTGTCCCGGATTAGGTTTCTTAGCATAAGAACTCCGCTCAAGGAACCCAGGCCTCGACAGTTCCAATTGAGTATAATCATGAGTCCTGACAAGCCTGAGAGCTAGGACCTGCCAATAAAAAATGATCGGTGGAAACTATGCATTCTTCGTCAGTACTTGGGTTGGAGCTGGAGTCAGGGCCGGTTCTTAGTTTTTGGGTGCCCAGGGCGAACCAATAAATGGTGCTCTCATAATTATTTAAGTATCGTTCTCCTTGCATTTTTTGTTGTAAAATCATTAACAATACGTTCATAATCAAGATTTTTAAAAAATCATTTTTAATAGAAATCAAAAGCAAGATTATTGAATCTATCTTGTAACATAGTAGATCGTAAATAAGATTTTAAAAATTTCAATTTGGACAAATGCAAAACTACTAATTAATAAACACATTAAAAGCATAATTCAAAACCTTAATTCAAAACTCATTAAAATACTTGCAAAAAGCACCGCCAAATCAAATGATTCACTACCTTCTATTTTTTTGCTACTGCAAAACAATGTGAGACACATGTTTTTATCCGACACGGATGGGCAAAAGGCTTTGCGCAATAGTGCAAGTTTAGAAGAGATGGATTGATGGGAGTCTGTTAAGATAAAAGATATCATTGAAAAGCATAAAAATTAGAGAATGGTGTTAATAGTTGTTATAAGAAGTGTGACCGATCATTTTATAAGAGAATTGATTGATAAGAAGTGTGACTCTTGATTTGTTCAAACGTTCAAATGCTTACAGTTAGCTATTAAATTTGAACGATGCTCAATACCAAGAAAAAAATTGGACGGTTCATGTGTTCAACTTTTCAAAATTGTGAATGTGATTAGTTAAATTTATTCTACAATTTATTTAATCATATTGTTTGTTTAATTTTTTACAATAATTGTTTTATATAATTTTAAATATATTTTTTAAATATATATACATACTACTACTAAATAAAAAAATTGGTACCCTTCTAAAATTAGGGCCTTGGGCAGTCGGTCGCCCCGCAAGACCACCCTCTGGGCCACCATAGGCGGGAGTTAACAAGGACTAATTTAGTACCCCGACTATTGTGTTCTGATTCTCTACTTTGTCTTTTTTTTTCCACCATTAGATTAGAAGATTCCTTGTTGACCGCCATTAATTGTTGCACCGTGGGCATCCCTTGGTTTACCTTTGCATATTACTGGTATCTAACCCGTGTCATACACGAGTATGTAAATTAGAGAAAAATTTTATATAAATATTGATAAAAAATAATATTTATGATGTTTAATCATATCATATACACATATATACATATTTAAAAAAAGAATATATATATTCTTTTATATTTTTTTAAATGCTTTTATATATATAAAGGCATTTACTAACTTACACTCACCAATTTTTTAGTTAGTTTAAGTTAGCAAGTTACACCTTAAAGTGTATTTGACAAATTTTAGTTATAACTTGCTAACATACAACAAATAAAAAATGTGCAGGAATAAGTTAGCAAATGCCTATAGGGTATGCTAACTTACACCCACCTATTTTTTAGTTGGTGTAAGTTAGCAAGTTACACTTTAGGATATATCTGACAAATTTTTAGTTATAACTTGTTAACCTACGTCAACTAAAAAATAGGTGGATGTAAATTAACAAATCTCATTCCATAAATTGTTATTTTGGAAATAAACCCATATATAAATATTGATATTGTTTAAATTAATAATTTTTACTGATTTTTAATATATTATTTTATAATAATTATGGTGAGTAGGACTATATAGTAACCCGTGTCATGCACGCAGATGCAGAGGTAGGGGGAGGCAGCTGGGTGCCATGGTTCACCCAGGTGTTGGAAGTTCTTTTGTTAATTTTGTATGAAAAGTACTTGACGGCCCACCTATAAAACTTGAAGGATGGGGAGACACTGGCCTATGTTTCTATAAAACTTATAAAATAAAGAAGAGATAAAGTTGGACAGAGCGTTTGGGGTAACGTAGTATACTAGTGTACTTGTTATAACAGTGGGTTTGGATAAGGTGTAGGGGATGTCTTCTTACTTTTTTTTTTAAGTACAATGCTCACAGGCTATTTCTTTATGAGCTTTCCTCTGTGTTATGTATGTTTGTGTTCATGCCAAGAAAACACGCCATCCTTTCTTGAACTGTTTTACCCCTTTGTCTATTCTTGTTCTCTATTATGTCCTCACATGTGACATTTTTGTTTGCATGATAGATGAAATTAATACTCGATAAATGGTATAACAACTTTTGTGATTAGTTAATATTAAAATTCTTAAAATGTATGTAATTTTTTTTAAAATTTATGAAAAACATTAATTTTTAACTAAGTTATATTTTTTGTTTTGGCCCCCTTGAAACTAAATCCCTGGCTCCGCCCTTGCATGCACGAGTGTATATTGGCTTTTGAACACTTGTATAAAATTTATTTAATTTTTATATAATTTTTTTGTTAAAGTGAATTTGAGGCAATATTTACGAAAAATTATATTAAAGTATTTTAGATTCAATTATGCATCACAAAGTATAGTAATCTTTATCATAGTAACTACTAATGTCCATTATAAAGAGTTGGTTAAATATGTGACCGATTATCATATTTAAAATTGAATATAGTGGATTAAAATATAAATTATTGCCGACTTAAGAGAATAAAGATTTGTTATGAACTTATATTTTTACCAAACTAATGTGGGAGTTTCTGGTAAAAAAACAAAAAAATATTTTTTAAAATAAAAATTTCAAATATAATAGATTTGACCCATGTGTTATGCATCAGGATATAGATGAGATGCACTTTATAGTAACAACATATCTATTGTATGTTGACCCGTACTACGCTCGGTGTATATAAAAATATAAACAAAAAAGATCATGGAGAATTTCATAAGATATTATCTAAAATGTACATAAAATATGTATATAAAAAGTTTGTTTTTCATATAAAATATTCATTCCCGTATATTATATTTTATCTATGACTTTCATGTAAAATATTTATTCCCATGTATTATGTTTTGTTTGTAATTTATATTTATATATTGATCAATCTATATGTAGATATAAATTTATAAAAGAGATTCTAAATTTGATTATACTAAACTAAAACTCTAATAAATCCAAATTTACTTTCATGTAAAATTTTATTCCTATATATAATGTTTTATCTATAATTTCTATACTGATCAATTTACATACAGATATTAATATTTTTTTCATAAAATATTGTGTATAATTTTCTTGTAATATGTCCATCTCATGTTATACTAAAAGAAATTTGAATTTTGTTAGATAAAAAAATAACTGATAATTTTTTTACTGTATATCTGTAGGCTCGTGCTACAACACACAATATAATTAAGAAAAATTATACTCATACATCTAGGATTTAGAAGAAGTGACATTATTATATAGCTAGTAATGTGTATATAGTTCTAAATCTTTCCATGGGTTATAAACCGGAGTAAGAATGTGATCCACTCTATAGTAATTAGTAACACAATATCTATTGTCTGTTCGCCCATAAAAAAAAATAGCAAAAAGATCATGGAGAATTTCATAAGAAAATATCTAAAATATATGCATAAAAAAAGAAATTATTTAAAATATACATAAAATGTTTGTAATGAATTGGTTTTTCATGGAAAAATATTCACTCCTGTGTATTATATTTTATCTATTGTTTTCATGTAAAATATTTATTCCTGCACACAATATTTTATATATAATTTATATCTATATATTGATCAATATATATATATATATAGATATAAATTTTTAAAAGAGAATCTATATATTAAAAAATATTTATAAAAGAGAATCTAAATTTGCTTAGATTAAACTAAAATTTTAATAAATCTAAATTTGTTTCAACGTAAAATTTTATTCTCACACGTAGTATTTTATCTATGATTTATAGATATTAATATTTTTTTTGTAAAATATTGTGTTTAATGCAATTTTCCCCTATTTTTCTTGTAATATGCCCATCCCCATGCTATACTAAATGAGTATTGTATTTCTCTTAGACAAAAAAAATATTTGATACAATTTTTTTTTGTAGTACATCTTTAGTCTTGTGCTACGCACAATATATACTTAAAAATATAATTATACACTTAGGATTTAGAAGAAACAATATTTTTGTATACATTTAGATAAAAATTACATCTAATATATATACACACACACACATACACACTACAACTATAAGTATTTTCCCCTTATAATTGAGATGTTAATATAGTTTATATTTTCTTATAAAATTATAATGTTTCTATCTTTCTTTTTACCATTTTTGTCATATGTTTATTGAACACACTTATAAATTTTGTTACCTTATCTTGATATTAATTATCTATTTTTTTATTCATATGTTATTTTAGAATCAATTTTTTATGTTTCCCTGACAGATTATAGACAATATATTTCAGCAGCTTGAACTTCCTATTACATCACCCACTTATTTATTCAAAAGCATTATATTGGCTTGCTTCCCGTTTTCTTTTATAATTTGTGTTGGAATTGTATCTACCTAGATGACAATATATCTTATGGCGAGAGATAGCTTCAAGTTTGACTAGTAAAATTAGACTACTTTGAAGTTTTATTTGTTTATTAAAAGGCCATAATTTTAAGAAAAAGTAAATGGAGATGAATTAAATCAAATAGATCCATAGATAAAAATACGAAAAAAATAAGAAAAAATATGAAAAAAATAAAAGCATTAAATAATTAAATAATTAAATGATAACAATTAAAAATTAAATTAAAAATTAAAAATAAATACAAAGCAATCAAGTCCGGATTATTAGGCAACATAAAATAATTTAATGCAGAATCATCTCTTCATGACATTGTATCGTAATTTCATTAAAATTAATATTTACAAAATTGCAGCATCAAAAAATATGATGAAAATATTATATTACATATAAATATTAATGTAATATGTTCATTCCCGTGTATTATATTTTTTATATAATTTATATTTATATTTTAATCAGTCTATATATTGATATAAATTTAAATTTGCTAAGTTTAAATTTATTTCTAAAAAAAAATCTAAATTTGCTTTCATTTAAAATTTTATTTTATTCCAACAAGTAATTTTTTTCTATGATTTTTATATTAATCAATTTACATATAGATATTAATTTTTTTGTGTGAGTATAATATTGCATTTTTATATAATATATTATATTTACATATAATATACTAAAAGAAAACATTATATTTACATATAGATATTCATGTAATATGTTTATTCCCGTCTATTATATTTTTTATATAATTTATATTTATTTTTTAATCAGTCTTTATATTGATATAAATTTAAATTTGCTAATTTTAAATTTATATCTTATAAATTTTTTTTTATGTAAAATTTTATTTTATTAAAACATGTAATTTTTTTTTTTATTTTCTATGATTTTTTTTCTTAATCAATTTACATATAGATATTAATATTTTTTTTTTGAGTAAAATATTATAATTTTATATAATATATTCTATTTACACATAAAATAGTAAATGAAAAAAAGATATTATAGATATTAATGTAATATTTTCATTCCCGTGTATTATTTTTGTTATATAATTTATATTTATATATTAATCAATCTATATATTGATATAAATTTAAATCCTTTCAAAAAAAAAATATATATATATATAGTTATAAAAGAGAATCTAAATTAGTTTAGATGAAACTGAAACATAAAAAATTTTAAATTTGCTTTCATGTAATTTTTTTTATTCTAACATGTAATGTTTTTTCTATGATTTTTTTTTTCTATTTGCCATGGTATATTATCAACTAACCTATATACAAATTCAAAAGTTGATAACGCTTGGAATTGATTGCAAATTGAATATGTATTAATGGAAGAGAGCACATAACGTGAATTATCAAATCGATAGGGGAATCAAGACCAAATTCTTGTTGGAATCAAGATCAAGATGTTCACGTGATAAAAAGGGATGACTCACGATTAACAGCACTCAATATCAATATCAATATTAGATACAAATTTGAATTTAAAGAGATGATTCACAGCAATTATCAATTAATTGATGTGTGTGAATCTGAACAAGAATGAAGACGGATACAGACATGCATATAAATGATTATAACTGATTTATTGTCAATGAAAAATTAGGACCAATTATAACCCATTTATTCACAATTATGTTTCCTGATTGACATAACGATAAACAATTACAATTTAGTATTACGAAATCAACCATTTAATATTTTGATCAGGTATCTCTATAAATGTTACACACTTAAATAGTTTCTATAAAACGGTTGATAGCATTAATTTTGATTTTGTCAAAAAAAAAGCATTAATTTCGATGATCAAACATTAATTCGATTTTGTTAATAAATAAATAATTAAAGTATTTTATATTTATTTTTTCCACTTAAGCATTGCAATGCTGAATCATGTTTACACATAACATTTTTATTACACATCAGCGCCTTTTTCTATTATTGGATGACACATAGACATGTATTTATTACTAATTTCATTAGAGAATGCCATTTGGAGGAATAATCAATGAGATTATTCCTAAATGTGTGTGTGTGTATATATATAATAAATAATATAATATACTATAATATAGATATAGATATAGATAAATATAGATTATAGGTTATAATGAGGCGAAACCTATTTAGGTTTTCTATTAATATTTAAAAAAAAATATGAATCCTTTCATTAGAGCATTTGTGAACCCACTGTTAATTCTACACATATTTAGTTTGGTATCCTTGCCAAGTATTACCTATTAGACAAGATACAGCTCATGCACATTCAATTACTGCATGCATTTCAGATCGTGGCTGATTGGCATATCAGATCGTGATTGCCTCAAATCCTTGTAATTACTAGGTGCTAGTCAATAGGGATTATCTCCTAATATACCTCAGAATATTTCTTTCATTATTTGTCATTATTACCATGATTAGCTACTTAATATATTGCCAAACCTGTCTGGCAATTATGCTGTATATATACTCTCTTCCCTAGGCAATGAAATACACGATTGCAAAGCATTATTCCTTGCACTCTTATATTACCGACCTACTGCCTGCCAAAAGTTGGTATCTAATGTTTCAATGTTAATATCTCATTCAGGAGTTGCTCTTTTTGATTTTGCAACATGAGAAGACCACAATGGGAATGTAAAAAATATCTATCAGGATTGTACCCAAAAAAAATATCTATCAGGAAATGCTTCTTGAAGGGTTAAACAAAATATTCTAAGCTTGCACTTGCCAATGAATTGAGTATCAAAGAGGAAATTTGTTACACAAAATAAAATAAGTAGAAAAATAAAATAAAGACAGAAAATTAATGAAGAAAAAAGTACGATGACCAACCATTCAATTTTTTAACATAAAAAGTCAAGTACTACTTGTTCTTTTGCTATGACGGCACATATCTAAAGGCTTCTTTTTTCCTTCTACTATTTCATCAAAGAAATCACACATGTCAACAATCCAAAGTGAATCATAACGGTATCAACTTTTTGCTGGACCTCGGCATGGGCTTCATGACCTACTAAAAGTGATGCCTTCTAACATTATTGACATTTTTTTAGTGGACACAAAGAATGGAAATATATAAAGGTGGAGTGTCTATTTTAAAACGTTAATCTAAGAATATTCATAATGTATATTTAAGGCACTATTTTATATATAATATATAATTTATAATGTCTATTATATACAATTTATGATTTACGATTATTGATATGCAATTTATGATTTGATAAGAAAGTAAAATATATAGTAATTAATCATGGAGTAATAACGAGAACAATATAATTAGAAAGTAAATCAACATAAATAAAGGGGAAAATCAATCTATATTATACTCCGTACAATTGTTTTTTGTCTTTACCCTAACGCGTTGAGTTTATTTGTTTATTTATTTTGGTACATTCATTCACTGAATATATTGATCACAATGAATATTACTTTTATTTGCTACACGGATTTTTACATGTATATATTTGATTGATTTGATTGATACTATTTATATAATTATCTTGTTTCATGGAACTACAATTATCTTGTTTACTATTCCAAAATTGTTATTAACTTAATTGTAAATGATATTTTCAGACATGTTATCATGACCCAAATCTATTATATTATTTGTTGACAATATGGACAAATTTATATTTGGGAGGTATCGAAAGGGTTTGTGTAGAATGAGATATGAGATATGAGGATGCGAAACCACCAAATCATAACATTAATTAATACACTGGACTAACTCGTGCCATGCACGGGTAGATGTGTATATTAATTTCTATTACATCACCACGTTATATTTTAATTTTACAGTTTTATCACAACTTTATTTTTGCTATTATAACGATTATTATTTAAAAAGGTTTATTAGTTTAAAATGTTTTCTATTTTATATTTTAAAATGCTACAGAATAATAGAAGTATTTTGTTTTATCTCTTTTTTTTAGAGAAAACACTTATTTTCTATTTATGTCGTATGAGGGTGAAAAAAATCAAATATGTTTTGTGAGACTTATATTCCCTATTAAATGTAATTGATTGAATTACCATTTATATGAATTTGAGTTAAAAAAACATTTTTGTGCATAGGATTCTGCATACCCGTTCCCACCAAAAAATAAAATAAAATAAAATAAAACATACATGGAACTTAATTTATAACAGCAAAAACTCATACAAAAATATTAAACTTATACGAAGGAAGAGAAAAGTAAATTTACAACAATTTTAGTAATATTTTCCTAAAAAAAAAACCAATTTTAGTAGCATTAGCAGACATAAACTTATGTATGAATTTGTCTTGCTGATTGATGCAAACATTAAATACGCAGTCTTCTGGTTAAGGCCTCGAACACAAACACGGAATATTAAAAACACAATCTTCTATAGTTAAGGCCTCGATCACAAATACAAAGCATACATGTCAATTGCAAAAGAAGGGTAAGATGAAACCCTCTGAGGATTCCTTTCCTTGAACTTAAGCAGATAATCCATGCACATGAAACTAAATTAAAGCTAATTATATAAAAATGAACACAAATTTCTTATTAGTCCATGGAATTAAATTGGTATGCAAGTCACGAAATTAACAACTTAACGAATTGTACAGATCTCAACAAAAGAAATGGAAAAATAGATAAAAACCCTCATAAGAGAATACGAATATATAAATTATAAACTAACAAAGAAAAATGTTGATGTTGTGACAGTTGATCCAAGTGTAGAAGGCTTGCCAATGCCACTCATGCCATGCTATGTATATATAACTTTTAAGCGGGTCATATTTGTTAATATAACCTACAGTGTTGAACAATTGGAGTGAGAATAATACATAGAAACCCAATTATAGAGCCATTATTATAATCAGACACGGAAACATCAAGATTAAAATTTATTCACCTTTGAGTAGTAGTAAAATATCAGACAAAGTTGCAAATGTTGTACAAATACCTTTCAAGAACATATTTACGGGTATAGCTGAGGAGGGAAGGACATTGCAAAGAAATTCAACTACCCAAAAATGTCAAAGAACATCTTGATTTTTCTTGTGTTGTAGTTGATTTTCCTCTTCATGTTTGTGGATAGGAGAGAGAGAGAGAGAGAGCGTTATCTCATACATGCTTATGCTTATATCTTCATCGAACTGAAAAAAAAAAAAAAATCATGCCATATCTTGAGTGGTGTATGACCAACCATTATTTCACATCATATCACGCTAATATTTAAGATTACAAAGAAAAAAAATAATCAGACAAAATAATCTCCAAAATAGCTAGTGAGATAGGGGAAGAACAAAAGAATAACTTCAATCGATAAAGGAAAACTTTTTGTATCTGATGCATTGGTGCACCACATATGGTAAACCTCAACTACAAAATTCCAAATCCGACCTGAGGAAGAGTCGATATCAGAAATATGATCATAGTTGGGGTTCATTTTTTTTTGAGAATCAAATAAAACAAAAATACACAAACGCAGAATATATGGACGAAAAAAAGGCACAAATCAAAGGAATGAAACACACAATAAACATGTATGTTTCTATCTACTATTTATAGGCATTGTATACACGTGAACGACATTAAATATTTTTTTGCCGGTTTAATATTGTATCGATTTCCATAAAACAAATGTCATCACGTTTATGCATTTGTCGGTTTAAGAGAATATAAGAAAATTATTTGCCATAGTGCGGTATATCAATTTTGGGATTGTTTCACGATTTTACCGGTAATATTTCTTCACGACACGATTTTTATAATTGAACGTTACGTTTTGTTTCCTTTTTAATTCTTCATTGTGAAAATGGGAGCGTTACGTTTGGTCCTTTAATGTTTCCTTTTTTATTCTTCATTGAACGTTACGATTGTTTTCATATTATTGAGCAAATATTGTATTAATAGTCGAGGATTATTATTGATTAGGTTGCCATATATTATTGGTCAAACGAAAAAGTTGCTTTTAAAGATTTTAATTTAATGTTTGTTTCCTATTTTAGTTGACATGCATTCCGTCTTTTTCTTTTTTATAATAATTTTAATCATGTAAATGCCACTTCATTCATCCATGTCATTTGTTTTTTTAAACACCTCATTTTTTTTCCTTATTTAAGTTGACACATTAGCCTTATTAAATGATTATTTGCTAAGAGGATGCCATTTGGAGCAGCCACGTCAATATTAGCTAGCTGTAGCAATTGATCCTAACTTTCCTCCAACAGAAATGATAGGCGAACAACTCAATTTTTACACCGTATGTCGACATCGTATGGTGATGAGGGTGTGCATGTGATTGAAAGAGATAGAAAAATTGATAAAAAAGTTGGAAACAGTGCATTTAGTAGAAAAATACGGTGTCCTGACAATCTTTTGGTTGTCGGTTTATCATAACTCTTCCTCCAATACCATCAACATGAGATCCCGTTTTTCTCTCCTTCTCTTGACGTCCCTCGCCCGCGTGTCCCGCCGGATTAGCATGCTTGGAATTACTAGCAGGATCAGGTGCATTGAAAGTGAAGATTGGATGTCGGTGTAAAATATATGATGCATATAAATTAAACTCTTAATGTACCAAAAAAAAAATTAAACTCTTTAGAAAATCATCATAATTATCATTAACTACGAAGGATTATGATTCGTTATATTTCCTATAGCAATAATTTCAATCTCAGTCCATATCTGAAAGAGTTGAGATCCTCTCTATTTCTCAAAAGAAATGGCGGGGTTCATACTATAGTTATAAGTGTATAAATGTACATAAATGCCAAATATATGTCATCTATTTTAAGAATATGTATATTTATTCACCAAAAACTATAGTAATAAAGTTTTCCATTTCTTTTAAAAAATGGAGATGATCTCTCCATTCCATCTGGAACCACTTGAACTGAAAGTGAATCATGGAACAAATACCATTCATTATAGATACCCCAATTTCCCTTGAAATTAATCCCATACAAATTGTTAATGTCATCATTACACCATTAATAAAAATATTTCCCCCGCCAATTTGTATTTAATCGTGCGAGGATCTTGATGTGGGATGTCTTCCTAATGACATCCTCTCAATCAGGTGTCTTGCTCAAATCTCCCTATTTTGCAATATGTTCTCACGTGTCTTCCTCACACAATCCTTCTAGTGATCTTTATCTCTCTCTCACAGAGTATGATTTCAATAATGCCCTGCTCATTTATTATTTGTCTAACATCGTGTTAAACTGATTTCAATAATTCACCAAATAATGTGAACCATTTATTTATCTGGTTAACGAAGTTCACTTATCTGGTTAGTGGTTCATATTATCTGGTGAATGCCAACCCTGAAGTTCATTATTTATCTGGTTAACGAAGTTCATTTATCCAGTTAATGCAGTTCATTATCTGGTTAATGACAAATATTTTTTTAAACAGCTAAAAAAAATCTAAAAAAAATAAAAAAAAATAGAAAAAAATAATAATGTGTCCGTACAGTACGGACCGTATGTCTGTATAGTACGGACTTTGCGTCCCATTTTGTGTCCATTTAATAGGACTCAATTTTGATGTTGTATATATATTTATCTATCAATATACACTAAGCTGAATTTGTCTTTGGTTTGCAGGCTTAAGAGTCACCAAGTAATGTGTTGATTAAAGATTTCAGGCTAATTTTATTATTTGCAAAGCAGCCATAAAATTTTCATTTTTGTTAAATGCACATTTTGACTTGTAAAATATGACGGAGGTTCTCTAGTATGAGAAATGTGACAAATATTGGTATACGACGAGTTTCAAATTTTGTAGTATATGTATCTTTGGGGTGGCTTGTACCGTGCAGCATAGTGAGTTCTGTGGACGGACAAACGTTAACGGCTGCAGGGGCTCGAGCCCCCTTTGTGAACCAAAAAGAATTTGTTACCCAATATAATAACTTTAGATAAAATAATTTTTTTTTAAAAAGTTAAATTGAATATTAGGGATAATACCTCTATAATATGATGCACCGTGTTATGCACGGTATTTAATAAAAAATAAAAGTTATATATTAAGATATAAATATTTTCATGGAATATAAAACATATAATTTCATCCAAGAAAAAATATGCTCAAATTTTAACGGGATGATTAATGCTCCATGATCTGCAATACAAAAAAATATTACAATATAATTTCAATTAAAATGTTCATCCATATTAATTCAGATGGTGATCAAATTGTGCCTAAAACTACAATAGAATATCACAATAGAATTAATTTATAATAAATAAGAAAGGAACAATGAGCATAAAAGTTATTAAAATTTAAATTTGTAGGTAAAATATAAAAAACAACCATTTTAATTTAACTTGTTTTTCTATCAATAAATTAAATCTAGATTAATTTGGTAAAATTTTTAAATTTACCTAGATAAAAAATCTTCAATGAATTAACAACATATGAAACACATGTTTCAATATTTTATATTTTTATCAGTAACATCTATTCCATGCTTGGAACGAAGTGGTAGTCGAAGTCGCTGAGTCCGCCGCGAATTGTGGTTGATGATGACGGAGAACCATGGTGGGGTACCTGCAAAAGGTACTCCGACGCTCAAGTTAGTATAGTTCTGATGAGGTCAGTATGATGTAATGTAAACGTAAATTGTACCTTTGTGGGTCCTCCTTTTATACGATCCCGTGTAGGGTTTGAAGTGAATGGACGGCGATTAAGAAGGGAGTTCCTTACCACGTGTTTCAGTCCATTGATTAGATCAATGGCCCTAGATCGATGGCGTAAAACCAACGCGAATTAGGGGAACATTGATGTAACGGACGTACCCGATCGGTAGCCATTGGTCGGCCACGATCAGTCAATGGTGTTGGGCTGTGGAAGTGGTTTCAGGAGGAGTGGGCTTTGGCCCAGTCCGGAACAGTTGCCCCTCAAGTCGATGTCCGATGTTCTGAGGAGTTCCACTTAAGTGATGCATTGTTCGGATCGTGATTCAAGTGAATCGACAAGTCGTGATATAGGCGAAAGTCGTCGAAGTATGACCCTTGCCTTATTGCCGACGTATCAGAGGACGTACCGAAGTGTGACGTCGAAGTGTGCCTTCAGATTGAATCAATGACTATCTATCTAGGTGCGGTTTTAGGTGTTGTCGAAGTGTGCTTTTGATTCGAACCATGAAAGTGTGGCTCCACGTGTTTGTTGAAGTGAGATTTCAAACCAAACTGTAGTAGTGTGACTTAAGGTTGAATCGTTTAGTGTTACTTCGGAAGTCGTTTAAGAATTCGACTTCGGGAAAGCCACTACCGTACGCGACACATGTCGTTGCTTGATGACGATTTCTAGGGTGTTCCATGTCAGAAACCCTAATCGACGCGTCACTTCAGTCGTTTCAAAATCGAAAAAGGCGGCCTCGTTTCGCATGCGTGCGGCGTGTCAGTTATTAGATCGAGGCGACGCCTGGTTTCCCGTATCATTAATGCAGTGTAATCATTGCTTTTTCTCTATACATATGGGAGGGGGAGTTTCATTTGCCACTTTCGCCTCTCCTCCCTTCCCTGAGTTTCTCATCTTTGGAAAGTCTTCGATTTCTTCTCCTCCTTTCTGCATTTTCGAGTTCTGCTTCGTGGTTCTTCTCAAATATTCAGGGTATGTTCTCCTCCTCTGCTGGTTTATTTTTGCTATTGTTTCTAAGCATGGCCGTCGCAATGGCTGGCTGGATTCCCTTTCCCTCGCGAAGGTTCTTAGATTTGTCTGGGTCTCATGCTTTGTTGCCTAGTTTTTTGCTCTTTTTGATGAGTTTTCTGGCGTTAGCTATGAATTTCCCGGCGAGACTATGAGTTTTCCGGCAAGGTATATGAGTTTTCCAGTAAATATGAGTTTTTCGATGAAGGTTGAGTTTTTCGGTGAGGGTGGAAGAGTTTTTGGATTTTGTTGGTTAGGGAGATCGGTGATTAAACAAGACCTTTTCTTGGGTAGGTCGATGATGGGAAAAGCAAAGGATCCGAAAGGCAAGAAAATAGACTCCCTTCCGACCAACGCCGATCGATGTACATAGGTGGCCGACGGTGTTCAACAACGAGAGGACGTTGGCCGAATTCTTGCCCTACCTCGACATCAGCCAGTGTAAATGAAATCTTAACAACTGGGAAGTTATTTCCCCTGGAGTCAATGATCGGATCTGCGTGGAGCCTGCTGAAGACGAGGATTTTTTTCCTGCCAATGCACAAAGTGTACTTTACCGAACTTAGAGTTCGATTGCCTTTCACCGATTTCCAACTCGAAGTTCTAAACCATCTGCGGGTTGCTCATTCTCAGCTCTATCCGAATGCGTGGGCCTTTATCCGGAGTTTTAAGTTAGTTTGCTCTTACCTCGGTATCCCAGTGCTTAGAAATGTGTTTTTCTACTTCTTCTCCCCGATGAGGTTGGCGAAAAAAGGTGATGCTCTGCAGGGGTGGTTATCTTTGAAACCGAAGGTTAGCTTAATTGAAGCATATAGCGACTCCGTTCGGGGATTCAATCGCGAGTACTTCTATTTGAAACCCTTAAACTGGTTGGCGAAGAAATGCTTAATTAGGAAAAAGAAGGAGGGAGGAATAGAGGAGTTAGTCCGACCCTTTTGGAGCCAGGATTACTTCCTCATAGAATGTAAGGAGTTCAGCACTCCCGAAGACTCTTAGACAATCAAGACGTCGATTTTGCCATCAGCAACAACATTATGAGAGTCTTGTTTGTAATGTATCTCAAAGTCCAAATCCATGAGTTTTGCCATCAAAACCTGCTGAAAAGGAGTGTGCAGTCTTTGTTCCAAAAGATATTTGATACTTTTTTGGTCGATTTTGATAAGAAAGTGAGCATGAGCAAGATAAGTACTCCATTTTTGAATGGCATAAACAATGGCAAGTAATGCACGCTCATAAATGGACATAGCTTGTTGTTTAGGGCCTAAAGACTTACTGATATAAGCAATTCGATGATGTTGTTGCATCAAAACAGCTCCAATGCCCTAACCCGAGGCATCAGTCTCAACAACAAATGGAGCAGAAAAATCAGGAAGGGCCAACACAGGGCCAGTGATGAGGGCTTGTTTCAAAGCAGTAAAGGCAGCTATTGAATCATCATTCCAACAAAAGCTATCCTTCTTAAGCATATCAGTTAGGGGTTTAGCAACTTTACCAAAGTTGCCCACGAATCTCCTATAGTAGCCAGCTAGGCCAAGGAAGGCCCTCAATTGTTTGATTGTCTGAGGTTGAGACTAAGCTGCCACAGCTGAAATCTTGGCAGGATCAGTGGCAACACCTTCTTGGGAGATGATGTGGCCGAGATATTCAACCTTCGGGCAAGCGAAATTGCACTTGTCCTTGTTGAGAAACAGATTGTGTGCTCAGGCTGTCTCAAAGATTGTTTGTAAATGCTGCAAATGCTGGTTAATAGAGCTGCTATAAATCAATATGTCATAAAAAAAGCTATCACAAACCTACGAAGGAAAGGATGGAAGATAGAATTCATGAGAGCTTGAAAGGTAGCAGGGGCATTTGTGAGGCCAAAAGGCATCACAAGGTATTCAAAGTGGCTCGCATGAGTTTTAAAAGCTGTTTTGTATTCTTCACCCGCTTGCATACGAACTTGGTGATACCCGAACCTTAAATCTAGTTTGGAAAAGATAGAGGCACCATATAATTCATCCAAGAGGTCTTCAATTAGAGGGATAGGATACTGGTCTTTGATTGTATGTAGATTTAACCTTCTATAATCAACACAGAGGTGCCAAGAATCACCTTTTATCTTGACCAAGACAGCTGGAGAGGCAAATGGGCTGGTGCTGTGTTGGATAATGCCCTGTTGTAGCATATCTTCCACCAACTTATCTACCACATCTTTTTGAATGATGGAGTAGCGATAGGGCCTCAAACTGAAAGGATTTGTGCCTTCCTTTAAGGGAATAGCATGGTCAAACCCAGGTCTTGGAGGGGGAAGTTGAAAAGGCTCCTGAAAAATGTCATGGAACTGCCCAATTAAGGCTGCAATGGCCTCGGGTACAGGGTGAATAGCAGTAGAAACAACAAGTAATTGACAAGGGCTGGGAGTAACCACAGTGTCACAAGAGTTCAGCAGTAAGAAGCACATTTGAGCTCCTTGTTGCAAAGCTTAGGCAAATGTTTTATTATTGATGAGTTTCACACTTGGAGTCTTGGCCCCTCTAAGTACAAACTTCTTCCCCTTAGTAGTGAATTCCATTTGGAGTTTAGAGAAATCCCAAATGATAGGACCGAGAGAAGTAAGCCATTGAATGCCCAAGATTAAATCATAGCATCCCAAAGGCAACACTATGACATTAGCAGTAAATGAAGTCTACTGCAGCTGCCATGTGAAGTCCTTGCAAATGAAGGGAGCAATCAATTTGTTACCTCCACCTGCAGTAACAGTCATAGAAGAAAGTGGCTCCAATTTGCAACCCAATTTCTTGGCAACCTCAAGATCCAAGAAATTATGAGTGCTGCCACTATCCAACAAAATATGAATCATTTTTTTATTGTGCAACCCTGTTATTTTCATAGTATAGAAACTAGAATTTCCTATCATAGCATTTAGGGAAATCAAAGGAGAATCAATAGAATTAGAATCAGAGGGTTCAACCAGTTCAAGAATAGGACTCTGGGCTTAGGGTTCAGAATCATCCCCTTCCATTTCAAGGACAAACACTTAAGATCTTCTATGTTTCAAGTGGTGTCCCGTGGTTTATACCTCATCACAAAACATGCATAGCCCTTTTGCCTTGCGACCAGCCATATCGTTTGCTTTAAAGGATCTAGGAGGTTTAGGGATTAAGGGTGCTATGGTATTTGAAGGTGTGGGAAGGGATGTGGGGTTTATGGTCTGGTTTGTGTTTGTGAGGCTAGTGGTGGCAGGAGAGGGTGAGGTGTAGGATTTGGAAGAAAAAGGGAATTTAGGAGTGAAGGTGGCTCAATTAGTGGGGTTGGAAGTGGTGGATTTAGAAGCTTCGTAAAGTTTGGCAAGATTGGCTGCGTGAGCAATTGTGAGAGGAATAAACATTCGCACATGCATTCGAGTTTCATGGGTTAACCCAACAATAAAAATGCTCAATGAGTGTTCGGGTAAGATGGATACCTGAGTGAGGGAGAACTCAAACGCGTCAAGGTACTCTTTCACCATGCCGGTGTGCTTCACCTGGATCAAGTTTGCCAACGGATCATCATACAAATCGCCGAAGGTTGAGCAATATCCGAAAAACGTACTGAGACCAGGGAGGGTAGATGTCAAATTTTGTGCGCATGTAATTGAGATGCCATTGCAGGGCAAGACCGTCGAGGTGAATCGTTGCTAAATGGACCTTAGCATCTTCTACTGTTTCATCAAGAGAGAAGAACTGGTTGCATTTGTACAACCATTCCTTAATTTTAGTGCCATCAAAATGAGGGAACTCAACCTTGGAAAGGCGAGTCGCGTAGGAACGCGCATTATCGGGGCGAGGGTATTGTCGGGGCCCGCTGTTGGCATTGGAGGAGTAGTGATCGTGCTGTTGCTGAGCAATTGATTGTGTGCAGAACATCGTGCGAATTTCCTCTATAGTAGCATCAATGTTGTCAAGACGTTGATGAACTTCGTCCTGCCTGGATGCGAGTTCAGCGAGAGTAATCTGGGAGCGCGTACCAGCAGCCATGGTTCGAGAAAAGGTGACTATTGATGCCAATTTAACAAAGTAACTCAGGGTATTAACCGAGAATCACAAGTCTACCACAGGGACTCTAATTTTAGAATAGAATCCGATGTCAGTAAACCACAGCAATGGAACAGTGCCGATTGCAGTAACTAACAGAAAGAAGAATGAAGAAGATAATTGGAATTGAATGATTTGATGCCTTTCTCATTAGGCCACATGGCTATAAGTAATGATTGGCAAACACACCATTCTGTTACAATAGAATATTCTAACTGCATTGGTGACAGCACAACATTCACCAAGTATGACCTATTCGAATAAGACAAAAGCCAAAACAGAAATTACATTTATTTTGTCAACTATTGAGTTTATTCACCCTAAGATAGATTAGGCAATGTAACAGTAATTAGTAATGAACTAATACTGTGACACATCTTAAATGAGAAATCTTCTGCAGTTAAAATTTTATATATAAGCGGAGCATGCGATATACTCTACTCATTCAACATAGCTGCAGTTTACAACAAAATAAATTCTGTATTATTTTGTGTTGGACACAGATCATAGATTTGATTCAGCGTAAAATTAGAATATTGCTTTTGATGAACAGTTGTAATTTGAGATCTTAAGAAGTCATATTTTAGTCCTTTTATGTTAAATAATCGATCTATGTTCTTTGTGTATTTTACGCTGAATGATTTCTGTGAGTGTAAACTCTGTTTCTCTCCCACGACTAGATATTTTCCTAAGCAATATTTTTAGACTGATTCGTCAAGCACTTACGATTTGAAATTGTTTAGGGCTAAGCTGTGGTAATGATTAAGTGATTAGGACTTTCGTTTGTATGCCATTATTATTGAGTATTATATGTATGTATGCTTTTGTTTTCACAGAAATATAGCAGAAGGATCCATTTATAACATGTAACCATTTCTTTGTTTATTTCTAAAGGAAAAAGGGCATATGTGCTGATGAAGTTGGATGCTAGATTTCCTTCCATGTCTACTACGTGTATGGTCCTAACAAACAAAATTTAAAACATGTGTTCGTAATCATTTGTAAATTTGCATCATTTCAGCTAAAATCTTATTTACTTTGGTATGTTTGGATAGATGATTTTGAAGGAGAGAGTTTATTTTCTTTTCTAAATTAAAGAAACTATAAAATATTTCTCAAAACAAATAAAGTGTGATTGAAATGTTATAAGATCATTTATCATGTTAGTCTTTCAATTTTTTTAAAATCTAAAATATATACCGACACATAGACTTAACTCTCTAAAACTCTCTCTTTCAAATATACCCTTAGATTTGATGGAATGAAGTTACTTAACAAGGAATGTTATGGCAGAAATCAAGTCACTTAGCTTAGTATACTTTAGCCATTTCTTGTTTTCATTTATAAAATAAATAATTAACATAAAAATATGTTTGTCAGACTGTCTCCGAAAATATGCTAAAAAATCATTTTCACTATTTCAAAATTGTTACTATTGCCTACACCACTATTCTCTACTTTGGATATCTCTTTGGTTATATGTGTATTAGCCTGTGTATCGTATAATAAAAAACTAGAAAATAGAAAATTAAAATTTGAAAACAAACTAGTAGACCCCTAGTATTCATAGACAGTTATTTGAATCTATAGCTTGGAAGGGCATGCCTATTATAGAAAAAATCCTCGCGCGATTTATTTGTAACTCACTAATTTGGTTTCAACTATTGTTTTTAAAAACTGTACCGAACAACAAACCAATAAGACCTTTGAGTTACGGTTGAATTGCTTTAAATCGTTCTCTTACGCAGGTCAACATATGGTTGAATCGCGTAAACAACTGAACCGTGGAAAGAGTTTATTCCCAGTTTTTGTGGGGTTTTCTCTATTACAAAAAATTTACATTTGATAGTTATGCGACGTCGTTTGGATTTTTTATTTTTTTATCCTTATTTTAATCATTATTAACCAATATATCGCAGTTTTTTCAATATTCCCCTAATTGTCCCAGTTTTTGGCTAGTTGAGAAATCGGGTTTAGCAACCTCGATTTCTCAACTGTGTTGATTTTTTTTTTTTTACTTACGTTAAGAAATCGGTCTTGGCCAAGCCGATTTCCCAACTGTTATAATTTTTTTTTATTTTATGTGTTAAGAAATCGGGATTGGGATCCCCGATTTCTCACCTCTTATTATTATTATTTTTTTTGATGTTTAGAGAAATCGGGTTTGGGGTCCCCGATTTCTCACGGCCCAATTTTTTTTTTTTCGTTTTCAATTATTTCAGTTATATATTTTTTAATTTTTTTTTTGGTGAAAATATATTTTTCAATTTTAATGTTAAAAAATGTTAAACAAAAATGTTAAATTTATTTTTAGGGATTAATTAAGCTAATGTGGGTCTTAATTAGTTACAATAATTTAAAAAATATTAAATTAAAAAAACTAAATATATTAATTAGATGAATTCAGAAAACACATTAGATAAAATTTTTGAAAATACATAGCAACAACAAAAAATTGACTTGAAGGATTAAGCGAGATCTTCAGGACGGTTTGGACATTTATTTCGGTCATGACCCATAGCCCGACATAGTCCAAGAACGTTTGGGTTACCCTTTCCCGAGGTCCATCTCGGTATGCGAGCAGATTGTGGGCTAACCCTTAGAATTTCTCCGCATGGTCAATTATGGTACACCATATCTCCTTCATATTGTACAATATCCTTGATATGGCACGCGCATGAGAATTCTTGGTTGTAGACATTTAATACATTTTGTAACTTGTATACATCCGGCACCAGTGTCATATAGTCAAGACGACAATGTGAACAAGCAAAGAATTACATGTGAGCACGGATGTGAAGATTACGCGAAATTTTCCATCACCACAACCCTCTTTCGAGATCAACATTGAAATTCCTTACAGTCGTCCTCTCGTGGGTTAATCGCCTCTTGCACGTAGAACTGCTTATGTAAATTAGGTCGAATGAACAAACATTGTGGGTGTTGGCCATTTCTAGGGCATCTCCGATTTTCACGGTTAGCTTTGGAGTGTAGACTTGCCCGATTTGATCATTGCCTCGCTTCCTCCCAATTTGAGAGGGAATAGTTCCCAACCTAATATAGGTTGTTCTGACTAACGCTGTGATTGGAAGGGTCCGTGTTCCCTTCAATACAGAATTATATGACTCGGCAAGGTTGGTTGTCATGTGTCCCCAACGGAGGCCTCCACTGTCAAAAGCTTGAGCCCATTTTGGTTTTTGGAGGGCATCGACCCACCCGGATGCCTGTGCGTCTGATTGCCTGATAATCTGGTACCAATAATTATATGTGGGTTCATTCATGGCATATCCTGAAGAGTTAGAAGAAAACATTGTCAATATAGTTAATACAAAAAGTAAGTTAATTACAATGTATATGACGCAAGTACTAACCCATCTTGACAACTATTTTTCGAAGTTCTGGACCTTGAACTCCCTCATGAAATTTTGTGCAATGTGTCGAATGCAATAAACATGCACTGAAGGCGGATCTAGCCATCCATTTTCCGGGTTATTATAGGCACTTTTTATTGACTCGTGCCTATCTGAAATAATGCATATGTTGGGCTGTGGAGTTACGTGTCTTCTTAAGTTCTTGAGGAAGAAGCTCCAGGCACCCCCCGCTCACCCTCTACTAGCGAAGGCAATGGGAAGTATGTTGTTGTTCCCATCCCGAGCAATTGCTAGCAAGAGAGTCCCTTTGTATTTTCCTGACAACCATGTGCCATCAACTTGAATAATTGGCTTATGCGAATGGAAACCCGTGAGATGCATGGTTGGAAAGCCCGAAAAAGCCGATGGAAGATCCTCGACACCAGGAATGATTGATCTATTCTATTGAACGCCGACATAGTGTCTCCTATGATGGTGCCTGGTATAAATGTCTTCATAACGAGGAGCCATCCGGGTAGTTCATTATAAGACTGCTCCCGCCTCAGAGATTTGTTCAATGGCACTTTGCTTCGCTAACCATGCCTTCTTATATGTGGTGGTATAGTTAAACTTCTCCGAATGTGTGCAATCAACAATGACGCTTTACTATTGATGGGTCTTTTTCAATAAGGCTTGATACTATCAGATGATGTCTGAGTCGAGCTTGCAATGATCCTGAAAGCCTGGCCGATGCACATGTGAGGTCCTTCCAAGGTGTCGATCTCCCATTGGCGGCTCTTCTTGCGATAAGAAGCTGCACCTCCACAAACACCCATCCACCTTACATTTGACAAACATATCTATCATAGTCGACTTACGTACCTTGTAATCGACATGGTTTTTGATATGGTACTCTTTAACCGCATATATCATGTCTTCTTGTTGGGAAGGACATTCCCAAACGAAGGTCTTGTGTGGCCAATATGACTGGAATCGAGCTTCTAGAGTGTGGCCGCTAACTCTCTGTGAGTAATCCATGTACTCCAAGTTCAAAAATGCCGCATGTGTTGTGTAGGTTCATAAGGAGAGGTGTTTTGTGGGGAGTGTCTGCCATCGATGTGATTATCGGGCATCCTCATCATCGTCATAGAATAAATGCTCTATAATTTCATCTTCATTGTCGTTTGCCTCACCGACTTCTTCGTCGTGAGGGCCGACCATGACCTTGATAGGAGAAGCATGGGTTAGATTTGATGGGTGCTCGGATGCTCAATTTGGTCTATTTGGGTGTCGAGAATTGGGATTCTTGGTATTCTTGGGATTGTTGGTATGAAGGTTGATATGGTTGGTATGGTTCTGATGGTGGTCTTGGGATGGAGGTTGATATTCTTGGTAGGGATCATTTAGGTCAAATGGCCGTGGGTATGATTGTTGTTGAGTATATGAAATTTGGGTCAGTTCAAGTGGATGTTGATGGTTGATGTGGGTTTTGTAGAGATAGCTGGGATGGAGGTCAGCATGAAACATCCTCGAATGTAACATATAACTCAATAGACTTGAGACAATCATATTGGTCGACATCAAACATGATATTCACATCTTCTTGCTCTTTAAGACTATATGTCTCGTAATGGACATATCCCTGGCCCGATGGATACAGGAAATCGAAAAATAAGATCGACTGACCCTATTCGATGTAGGCACATTAAGTTTGGTTTGGATTCTCTGTTTCAAATGATCAAGTCTGCACCTTTATTAACTTTGATAGCTTTTTTTCCTTGACAATCAAACGTTGCCCCCAATGCCATCTATGTTTACAATTTGTCCATCGTAGTATAGCATACACACGACTTGTGTGGGTGCCATCGACTTATTGTGGAAAAAGATGCGATTAAAATAACTTCAACTCATGCATACTTATATAGCGTTTCCACCAATGCATACGCCAAGTCACGGGTTCTTTCGCGGGATGTAACAATGCATTTCAATTCACATAATTGAATAAAGTTGTGTGCCTTATGAAAGAATCTCACGCCCACACATGCATGTACATATATTAAACAAGTTATATTTGTATGACAATCCTGTTGAATGCAATAAAAGAATCCCACACATTATTCACACACATGCAGTACATGTAAGACAAAATGTCTTGAAAGTATGAAAAGCCTTCACTTATTGGAGAAAAGTGCCGATGCATATCTTTGTAGGTATAGGCTATGAATAATTAGGCTATGAATAATGAGAATCTTACGCATACATGCAGAAATAATGCATGCATTGTCTTTTTTTCTTATCAAAGAATCATATCACATGATGTTAAGACCGGGCATATTAGGAATCTCAGTATTTATATTTTAGGCACTTTTTTTGCTTATATTTCTGTACTAAAGTAGTAATTTATTATAAAAAAAAATTCTTTATATTTCCAGGATCAAGTATAGTTTATTAAAAAAAATTAGTAGTTTATTTTGTCTATAAAAAATTACTCTTTATTATTAAAACAAATTAGTAACACATATTCTTTTTTTTTATCAAAGAAACATATCACATAACGTTAACAGCAGTGCGTATTAGGAATCCTGCAGGTATTTATATTTTAGGCATTTTTTTGCTTATATTTCAGACCGAAGTACAATTTATTAAAAAAAATTAGTGAAAGTTCATTTTGTCTATAAAAATTACTCTATATTATTAAAACAAATTAGTAACACATTTTGTCATTTTTTATTTATCAAACATAGAGTCCTTCACGAATTTCCTCTATAAATAGAGGAAATGAATCATAGTTTCATAGTTTCCTTTACTTAATAGTTTCATAGTCCTTTTATCAAACACACAGTCCTCCTTTACTAATTGCTCTATAATAGTTTCCTTTACATATACTTCCCTATTTTTCATGGCTAACTCAAAATTGCTCGAAACAAGAGGTACATAGTCTCAACATCGCTGGATAGAGAGCTTTGTAAGTTCACATCAACTTTATATTAAATTTCGCTTTATGTACACTTTTTAACTTCATTAACACTAATTACTTGAACTTTTATTTGCAGGTCCAAGAAAAGCAGATCAAATCCTACCTTCAACGTAGTTCCCGAGCCAAATCCTCTCATAATACCATCAAGTTAAAGAAAGCGGGTTGACCAAGCCGCTAAAGTTAAACATTGTCCAATAGACCACGCGTTGGTAACTGCTTTGGTAGAAAGGTGGAGACCGAGACGCACACCGCCCATCTTCCGGAGTGCGGAATGCACGATTACACTACAAGACGCTGCGCTTCAACTGGGACTACGGGTGAAAGGTCGCCCTCTGAGCCCAGCTTTCCTCCAGGATGATATTTTCCAACGACTCTTGGGTGTTGTTCCGTGAAAGTGACCACAAGGTAGGCCATTTATCAAAATGAAATGGTTAGCGTAAAACTTTTCGATCTCGCTACCGATACTTGATTGAACAAATAGAGCATCATTGTAGAGCATACATCTTACGCTTGATCGGGGTGTTAATGTCGACAAATCGAGGCAATAGAGTCCACTTTATGTGGCTACCTTTGTTGGAGGATTTTGAGACTGGCCGGGCGTTCTGATTGGGTCGTGATGTTTAGCAACCCCATCGCAGAAATGTGTCGTGCAACCGCACCAGCTCGTTCATGGGTGGATGCACAACGCCGCCGCAGCTTGGGCATGGTATGCCGAATCATTGCCCACTAACCACCCGTGAGCTAACATTTCCACTGGTAATCGCGAGCGGTAAATATTAAATTTGTCCCTAAGCACTACTTACATATGTATTGATTACACTAACATTTATGTATCTTTACTAGATGGAGTGGTGGGGGTATGCAGATATTGGAACTCCCAGAGGTGATACCGTTGGATATAGATCAAGATTTGATCATATCTGCGATTTGACCAGGTAATTATGCATAAGCGCAGCATAAAGTTATTTATGCTTTCTTTATCGTACTTTCACTAACTGAGTCTTATCTTTATAGCGCTTTATGTGGATGCCATATGTAGGTCTTCAAACAACCTACCAAAACGTGCATTTCGAGATGAAGAATATTGGAATGCTTGCCTGCCTTGACTGCTTATAATAGTGGCATCAAATGCCAGGTGAAACTGCAATTTGGGCTACGACAAGAAATACCAGACCACCTATAAACCCTGAACAAGTCCATGACATCGACATGCGGGGAAATCACACCATCGATTGGGGCCGAGAAGCACGCAGATCGGGTTTTTAATTTGGAAGGAACGTCGAGGTCAAAGCAATTAGAGGGGCAACCACTGAGGATGATATAATTTCTCCAACTAGTGAATATATAACTGGTTTTATCAAATTCTATGCCCTATTTATCTGTTGAGCGGCGATTCGCGAGACCGGCAAGCGTGAATATGACCGGATGTTAGCAGCCGCCACCGCACCACCACAAGAGTTGCTACACAACGAGCGCAGCCGTCGTCGGACGGCTCAACAATCCTCCCGCCGCTTCCCCCAACCGTGCAAACGAAGAGATTCAACGCATCGCCATTCTTTTCATCTCACATCGCCAAGACAGCCATTCTGGCTACACCCCTACACAACCAGTGAGGCCCATGAAAATTACGACGCTCGTCGACGCTCTTTCGCAGATACGGCGAAGATGATTTTATTATGAACTTGTTTGGTGCAAATTGTCCAACACCACGATCTGAGGTGGCCTTTAATCGATGTACGGAATGCCCCTTTTCCGCATTTGGCCACCATATTCCCGTTCCAAATGTCATCGTTTCATGCCCACGTGCTTCTGGTTCGGCAGACCATACGATCAGCAAAACGACATGTGCGGTGATAAATGTCGGCGTCGGCGTGGCGAAATGTTATGTTATTGTCAAGAACAACCTGAGCCTCTTCTAGTAATCCCATGCGTAACAGGGGATGTCTCTATCGTGACTCCGACACCACTGCACCATTAAAGAGATTAGTATTTAATGAAACCATGTATTTAATTACCGTTTTATAATCCAAGTAATTAATATATTTAGTATTTCAAGTTAATTTTTTGTTAACTAATTTGTAATTTAATTTAAATCAAATTAATTTAATTAAGACAAATTTAACATTACAAATAACTGAAATAATTGAAAGCAAAAAAAAAAAAATTTTGGCCGTGAGAAATCGGGAACCCCAAACCCGATTTCTCAAAACATCAAAAAAAAAATAAAAATAATAAGATGTGAG
Source organism: Calophaca sinica (assembly GCA_037113605.1). Taxonomy (NCBI): domain Eukaryota; kingdom Viridiplantae; phylum Streptophyta; class Magnoliopsida; order Fabales; family Fabaceae; genus Calophaca; species Calophaca sinica. The sequence continues at coordinate 19,489,236 of CM073737.1, forward strand.
AAATCAGGGATCCCAATCCCAATTTCTTAACACATAAAAATTATAACCGGTTGGGAAATCGACTGTGACCAGATTTCTCAACGTAAAATCAAAAAAAAAAATCAACTTGAGAAATCGAGGATCGCTAAACCCGATTTCTCAATTAAAACCTAAAACCAATTATGAAATATCAAAAAATTGGGATATATCGGTTAATAATAATTAAAATAAGGATAAAAAAATAAAAAATCCACGTCGTTTTGGTGGTTTTCAGTTTCTAAATCGTGCCCCTTGGAAAGACTCTGTTCTGCTCTCACTGTAGTATCTTTCACGATCTCAGCACCTGAACTCTCTCTCATTCCTTCAATCCCAAACAAAGAAGATGAAGAAGGAAGACACAGCAACCGACGACGGAGACGACAACTGTTGGCGGTGGTTAATTCAGAAAGGGACATCAACCACCTTCACAACCGTCGCTTTATTCGCACTGTTAGTCCGAACGCTCGTCTCGCTTCACCCTTATTCAGGCGCCGGAAACCCTCCGAAGTTTGGGGATTTCGAGGCACAGAGACATTGGATGGAGATCACGGTTAACCTTCCAATTCGAGAATGGTATAGAAACGGAACCAACAATGATTTGAGATATTGGGGACTTGACTACCCTCCTCTCACTGCGTACCAGAGTTTCCTTCATGGACTTCTTCTTCGATTTTTCCATCCTGATTCCGTTTCGCTTTTTGCTTCCAGAGGTCACGAATCCTATCTTGGGTGCGCATTTTACTCCATTTGTTTTTTATAACTCCTAGTTTAATAGATCCAGTGATTATTGAAATATGGAAATTGAGAAATTGATTGTTTGAAAAAATAATAATAGGTTTTGTGCTTTTTTGTTTTGTTTAGTCTTTAACGAGAATCCTACTTGCATTGCTATGAAATGAATTGGATGTTCATTTTCACTTCAACTAATGCATTTAACTACTATGAAGTGTTTTGCTGTCAAAAAAAAAAAAAAAACCTACTATGAAGTGAACAATTCACTTTCACTTTTTATAATAAAATTAGTAATATCAACTGACATAAGTTGATCAACCGACGATATTACGCACATATACATACTCCCTCCAGTCTGAAATATAAGTAAAAAAGTGTAAGTACTTCTGAAATATAAGCAAAAAAGTCTAAGTACTTAGACTTTTTTGCTTATATTTCAGAGGAAGTAACAAATTGTGCACATGCATCATAGAGTTGTGTTGGAATATCAATAGTTGATTTTTCTCATAGATCTCTTGCTTTATCCTAAGGGTGTGTTTGGGAGTTTAAAGGGGAGGACTTATGACTAATAATTTAGTAGTAATATGGAGTAAAGTGATCCCCAAAACCTTCCAAGGTCTTCTCATAGTTCATTTTTTGAGTTTTCCCCAAATTGGAGGGTTTTGGGTGAATTCCAAAAATGAACTAGGAAAGGACTTTGAAGGGTTTCGGAGAGTAATTTTTCTTCATATTACTAATAAATTATTAGTCATAAGCTCTCCCCTCTCTTTTCCTTCCTTTCAAACTTTCAAACGCACCCTAAGAGTTTGCTTTAGAGGATTCAAATATGCAACAATTTGGGATTTTTTTTTTCTCCTCAGAAAATCACATAGATGTGTCGGAATATCGACAGTTGATTTTCTCTTCGGCTGAGACGTCTTACTTTACCCGAGAGTTTACTTTAGAAGAGCCAAATCTGTGACGAATTGAGGTTTTTTTTTCCTCAGCTTTTTCAAAGAATTAAAAAATGAATATTTTCTTCAGAAATTAATGTTAATTCTTAAACAAACATGCAGATGTATTTTTCAGTTTTTGAGTTATTCAAGTTGTTCATGTTAGTCTGTCTCCTTACCTAGTGGAAAAATGCTTTTTGGTTGATGTTGATGTCAATGTTGTTGTTCTTTGTAGTCCCTGCTAGAGATGGCAGCTGGAGTAATGTGCAACCCACTGAATAACTTGAGAATTCTTGTAATGTAATTTAAATCATAGCAATTAGTATCATGTTTGTTTTTCACACATTCTTTAGTTTTGATTTATTGTTTAAAAAGCTAACACCCCCTTTAAAAAGTGGTATATTTACAAGACTATAAATTGAAGTTTTAGAAAATGAATTACTGATATAAAGTGTGTTAAAGGTTGTGTTAAAGTGAGTGTGCTCCTAGTATGTCTCTTTGAATCATTGAAACTTATGAGTGGAGTACATTTTCAGGGATCAAAATGACAGTTTATATTCATTTAGGATCCTGCTTGTTGTTACAACTTTTTAACTTTTGATTTTGTTGCTGAGTAGTGAGTATTTCAACTTTACTGATATTTTTATTATTTTTTAATTTTGACCTACTTCTGCAGAAAACTACTGATGAGGTGGACAGTGTTATCATCTGATGCCCTGATATTCTTTCCAGCTGTTTTGTATTTTGTTAATTTTCATTATAATCAACCTTCAAGGAGCCGTAGGAATGATTTGGCATGGCACACTACCATGCTTTTGCTAAACCCGTGTTTGATCTTAATTGATCATGGTCACTTTCAGGTTTCATATGTTGTTTAATTCCTTTGGTTCTTTACTTACTTTCCAGTCATTGGTTTGGTAGTGCCCTGATTTTGAATATTGCATTTTTTTTGTTGTATTTCAGTACAACTGCATCAGCTTGGGTTTTACTGTTGCAGCTGTTGCTGCTATCGTCGCTGGGAAAGATCTTGTTGGCTCTGTTCTTTATTGTCTAGCTCTAAATCATAAACAGGTTACTCTCCTTTGTCGTTGTATAGGTCTATTGTTCATTTGTTTTATTTCTTCCAGCTATTATATACGGTCTAAGTAATCATGTATGATTACTATACCCCACCCAAGATGGAATATTGTTCAACTTTTTGAATGTTCTTATAATGTTATAATATGCATTTTTTCACTTAAAGGCCTTTTCATCTTTTAGTCTGCCTTGTGCTTCATTCATTTGCTTGTACTCTTTGTGGTATTGGCAGTAAAGTTGGGTTATGAATTGGTTGGATTCGGTAGATTTTTTTTTCCTTCCCTTTCTTGGACAATTCTTATAATCTATTAATTAATTCCTCTTCCAAAATGTATCCTGATATACTTCTTAGCCTATATGCTTATTTGAATCAAATAAAATTTCTAAACATTTTACCTGATCAATTTGGTGACTTTTTTCTATTTTCTTACGTGTATTACAATGAGTAAGTGACAATGAATTCCTTGGTTGTTTTTGTTTAGTATAATGTGGTCTTTAGCTGACAGAACCATACAGTTGCCAGGAAAATAACAAACATATTTGGTAACTATTTCAGTAGATAAGCTAAAGATATTGTATCTGAAGTCAAAATGAACACCCTCTCAATTTTCTCCCTTTACTTCCTTCAAGGCATGAAAACTGTTTTACTTATTATTTTCCAGATGAGTGCATATTTTGCACCTGCTTTTTTTGCCCATCTCCTGGGTAAATGCCTGAGACGTAAACATCCACTCCTCGAGGTGTCAAAACTGGGGTTGTTGGTTTTAGGAACCTTTGCAGCTGTGTGGTGGCCTTATCTGTATTCAACGCACTCCATTTTGGAGGTAACAGTGTTATTATTGGACATTAGATAGTGCATTTATGTTCTTAACTTTTTATGCATTATTCATATATCGAAGTCGTCAAATTACCCTTGCCATTGTGCTTCCTTTGAACAGAGATGTTTTAGCAGTGTCACTCTCTTTTTTTATTGAAATAAAATCTTTGTTTGATCTCCTAGAAATGAATAGTGCAATTTTTCTTGTTAAAACATACGATACTTCTGCCTTTTGTTTGTGTTTTAATCCCACTTGCATGAAATCCAGCTTGGGCAACTAAACTACTTGTGATTGGCTTTCATCTGAAGGCAACTAAAAACAAATAGTCAACTAGTAGTCCAATTACATAATTAAAATAATCAAAACAACTAAATTAAAATTAATCATAACTTTGCCCCCATATTGGACTCTTAATGGGCTTGGTCTTTCGCTTGAATTATTTGGCCCAATTTGAGTGCTTTTTCTTCTAGATTGGACTTGGGGCTCTTTATTGGGCTTGGGCTCTTCATTAGACTTGGGCTCTTATTTGGGCTTAGGCTCTACAGTGGATGTGGGCTCTTCAGTGGACAAAGTGCTCCCTTCAGTGGAAGATGGCTTCTGTATCCCATTTTGGGTGGATTTACGGATTGGGGGAACTTCATTGTTTACTCTTTCCTTCTCACATGAGGTGAAGGTGCACTATCTTCTTCGCTTGTGGTTTATTTGGTTGGAGAAAATTGCTAGAATTTTCTTCCATTGCATGTGAATTTTATTTGGAATAGGAATCAAAGGATGCTTTTTCTTGCTTCCTTGTGGGTTTATGGCCATGCTTTTTTGAAGTGTTTTCCTTGTTAGTTAACAGTTATCTGTAGCTATTTGAGAGCTTGAGTTTTTTTTCTTATTATTATTTCTCTTTTCACTGCTGTTAGGAGGATTCCTGATCCTTCCACTCTGGATTTCTCTTAAATTTCTATAATTGATTTACATAGATGCAGTGATAGTTTAAACACCATTACCCACCACGCTCATAAATCTCTATTTTTTTTTTTTCTATGGGAACCATATAACCATGTATTATATAATTAAGAATTTTGACGTCATTTCGACAAATTATACATATTAGCCGAAGAATCTCAATATCATTCTCTAATCTCAGGCATGCTTACTGATTTGCTTTGAGTTACGTTTCTACTAAAATTAAAATTTTTGTGTTGCTAACGTAGTAGAGAAAGTCTAGATTAAAAATTAATCACAGATAAGTTTGATATTCATCTATTATTAATTTTTGCAAACTGAAAGTTGGCTACTAAATTTAGGAATCTGGAGCCTATATTAGAAGTCGGTTCTTTGAGACGAAAGCAATAGGTCCAAATCAACTGAGAGATATGAATGAATATAGATATAGCAGTAAAATAAGCAAGTTTAAACAAGTTGTTGATTGATACATCAATTAAACAATAGAAATGCCTTCTTTTATTGCCATTTTGATCTTTACCATTGTTATTTGCATGTGGCACTTCTAACAGGTCCTCTCTCGTCTTGCGCCCTTTGAAAGGGGAATATTTGAGGATTATGTGGCCAACTTTTGGTGTGCCACTTCAGTTCTCATCAAGTGGAAGAGATTGTTTGCAACAGAATCACTGAAACTTCTCAGCTTCACTGCAACAATTATATCTTGTCTTCCATCAATGGTTCAACAAATAAAGTCTCCAAGTAATCGAGGTTTCCTTTATGGGCTGCTGAACAGTTCTTTGTCGTTTTACATGTTTTCTTTTCAAGGTTGGTAGTATTTTCTTCCTTTCACATTGCAGAAATGTGATAATTTTGTCAAGGAAAACCTTATAAGAAATTATCTTTGCTTCTGTTTATGTCGTTACAGTGCATGAGAAGTCCATTTTGCTGCCCCTTCTTCCAGCAACACTACTGGCTGTGGAAGAGCCTTTTATTTTTAGGTGGTTTATGCAATTTGCCATGCTCTCCATGTTCCCCCTCATGTGCCGCGACGGCTTGGTTGTTCCATATTTGGCTTTATTCGCTCTCTTTATTCTGATACTCAATGCACCTGGTCAACACAAAGTTAGAGAGAGCAATTATTTTTATAATTATTTGGGGTCAACAACCATGCGCCTTATTTTATGTTTTTCTTTAATTCTTCACATAGTTTATTTGACCATGCAACCTCCTAAGAAGTATCCTTTCCTTTTTGAAGCAGTAATTATGAATCTATGCTTCTCTCAGTTTGTGCTTGTAACTCTTGGCTGCAATATAAAGCAGTGGATGTTAAACAAACCTTTGAAATTAGAAAAAATAGAAAAGAAGGTCATTTGACATTTGGTTTCACTTTTGAAGTTAGATGGGTTGTTGTTAGACAGTTGGATGTGAAGGTGGCATGTTTGATGCATTTCAGCAATGGTTTATAGAAAGTAATTCAGAGCTTGGCCTGCATTGACCTCTAATGTAATGATTTTATAATCACTAGTCTTATGTGTTTGATGTCTTCTTTGGTTTGGTTGTTCTTTTCCCATGTCTATATTTATTCACAAATTTATTGGTGCCACAGTAAAAAAATTTATATACCTGTCAATCTGCCAGGATATATTGATAAGCATGCACAAGCGCACTGGACTATTTGCTCTAATGTACTACCTTACAGGGCAGGCTGGGGGAGATATTATAAATTTTTTCTTGAAAACCTGGACTCTGCTCTAATTTATATTTCTTTCAACTTTCGAAAAGCTGCTTGAAATGATTCTTTTTCCCATTTATTTGCCACAACAAACTAAACAAATTTGGGGGAATACTGATTCAATTTTTAAATCAGCAAAGAAAAAAAATAGTAAAGTCAATAAGAATACATAGATAACTGCTGGTTCATTCTAAATTATTTGCTCACTTCTTATCAACCACTTTTATTATAGTTTTTAAGTTTTCTTCAATTGAATAAATTTTTAAGTCAAATCTAATTTGCATTCACACGTCTTTTAACAATGAATTGAGAAAATTTGAGAAACTACAAGAATTATTATTGATATATGTATGTAATCGAAAGTATCAGATAGCTCCTCTAACCTTAATTAGGGGCTGCTTTTGGGGAAGTGCGACGTGTTCCATAGCGGACCACGTTTCAGACCTGTAAGATTGAATAGGCGCATAATTGTATCACAAACTGCATGTATTAGATCTTGTTCTATCTATCTCTCTCTCTCTCTCTCTCTCTCTCCGGCTTTTCTCTCCTCTCTTTCTCTCCCTAGTGGCGAGCTCTGCCTTCAGCTCTGAGACCGGCGAGTAACGTGACGTTACAGACGGTGTGATGATGACCGAGGCCATTGACGATGACAACTCTTCGATGCGACCTTTCCCTCCGTCTTGTGTCGCCACCAGCCACTAGCTGCCTCATTTCTTTCTCCATATCTCCCTCTCCTCTTGCAACCCAGACGAATAAATCACGACCTGGAACTAACTCTCTTCGTCTCCGAACGACTGAAACAAAAGGTAATGGTGATGTCGGTAGTGTGCAAAGGCTTTGAGCGTAAGTGGTGATGGCGAGACCTAGTGTTGGCGAGGTAGATTTGGTGGTGTGGAGTAGAAGTCGTTGACTGCGTTTTTATCGAAGCTCGTGGAGTGTGCGAAGAAACACGATGTCGTGTGTTTGCGGTTTGCGGTTTGCGGTTGTGTGTTGCTGTAAGCGAATGAGAAACCGCTGTTCACAGTGAAACTGAGACAGAGCCGACTGGCAGAGAATTGAGAATGAGGCAGAGCCGGCTGGTAGAGAATTGGGAAGGGGTTGTGGATGAAGTGATAATGTGTGGAAGGTGCATAGTATCATTGTGTGGATTAAATCAATTTAAGGGTAAATAACATTGGCCCACCATGAACCAGATGTCTCACTTCCCCACCCTAGAAGCAACCTTAATTAGGACTAAAATGTGAGTCAACAAGAGTTTGTTTTGGTTAGAAGTCAACAAGAGTTTACTTTTATGTTTTGTTAGTGTGATTTTTTCATATTATTCTGATCTCATTTAGTTAACTTAATTACATTAAGAACTACTATGAAATGTAGTATAAGTTATTAAATGGATGTTTTGAGAGACAGAAACTATTTATGAGGTCCTTAAAAGATCATTATGTTAGTCGAATCAGTTTTCACATTAACATCTATCAATTAATATTAACAAAAGTGTACACATGGAACATTAATGTTATGTTTGATTGCGAGAAGTGTTGACGAAAGAAAATGGAGTAACTATTTAATTTGGTTCCCAAAATTGTAATAGTGTCAACTTAGTCCCCAACACTATGAAATTTTAAATTAGTCTCCGCAACTGTAAAATATTAATCAAATTAGTCCATCTGTCAATCCTTGCTAACTGACGAAAATGGTGATGCTAATGTGACACAGACTAATTTGATTAGTGTTTTACAATTTGGAAGACTAATTTGAAATTTTTATAGTGTCAGTGACTAAATAGTCACACTTTTAGAATTTTAGGGACTAAATTAAGTATTTACTCAAAGAAAATAGATTAAAAAAAAAAAGAAAACGAGTACAAAATAAATAGGTATATAAATTTTTAACATTGATAGAAAGATGAAAGTAGAAGAAGAAAAATAAAAGTTGAGTTATATATATATATAGAGGCAGACCCACGTTCAGGTCAGGGTGTGCACTTGCACCCCCTGAACTTTAAATTTTTCTACTTACCACCCCATAAAATTTTAATTTTGACCCTTCTGAAATTTATATTTTGCACCTTGACCACAGACCCACACTCACTCTCCTCTGCACACTCTAATTTCTCAGAAACTCATTTCTCTCTCTTGCTTGATCTACTCTCTTTCTCTCTCTTTGTTTCAGTGTTCTTCGGCCTTTATTTTCTCTAGGTTCACTCATCCCTGATTCACTCCAAATCTTCGGATCTCCAAAGATCTCATCCGGATCGTATTAGCAAATTTGGCTCAGCTTTGAGAGACTTGATGGACATTTGTGTGATTTGGGATAGAAAAAGGAAAGAAATGGAAGATTGGGGGAGAGATTGTTGCGGTTTAAGGTTTCTGACTATGGGAGACGGAGGATGGAGAAGGAAAGAAAGAGAAGAAGAGGGGAAGGTGCTGCGCCGCGGCTGTGAGAGGAGGAAATTAGGGATAGGTTTTTCTTTGGGTGAATCGAAAAGTGGTAGAGAGAAGGAGGGGGAGGCCAAGAATGATGGGATGAGAAAGAAAGGGAGAGAGTGTAGAATGAGGGGGGTAGGAGCGGCGCTCCTAGAGACATGAGGGGAATTAGGGTTCCCTGGTTTGGGTTAGGCTGTGGATCCAGGTTGTGGGCTTAAGTGGGTTGGGCAGAAGGGTGTGTGTGCAGAAAATGGGAGGTGCGTGTAGCAGAGCGCAGGAGGGAAGCGCAAGGGTGCACGTAAAAAGGAGCATGGTGCGCAAAGTATAGCGCTAAGGGAGAGAGTGCTGGGCTGCTATCGGCACCCCCAATACCTTTATTTGCATCCCTTTTGCTTATTCTTTTATTTTTTTTCTCTTCTTTTCTTTCTCACTTCATTCATTTTTTTTGTCCTTCTTTTTTTTTTATTTCAAGACCAATATATATATAGAGGGGCGTTCAAGTTACTTCAGGAGTAACTCTTGTCTGAGTTACTCGGGTTAATATCACTTTGTAGATATTGAATTTTATCAATCCAACTGTTTAATATCATCATATTATGGTAATGATCATGTATATCAAATTTTAAATAAATTGGACATCAATAGCTATGTAATCATATAGTCAATATTTTACTTATAAATTAAAACGTATAGTATACGTTGAATTGAAGTAATCTGATCAAGTATCAAATATTTTTAAAATTTTAAGAAATTTTATGTAGTTGATCTACTCATATAAGAACTTTTAATGAGACGGTCCGATTAATGAAATTTGATGTCTATTGAGAGATATTAACCGGAGTAACTCAGATAATAGTTACTCCTGGAGTAACTTGAACGCTCCTCATATATATATATATATATATATAGAAAATAAGCAAAAATTTAAAAAGAAAGGGGTCGGACAAAATTAGGGTATCAAGGATCAGTGATTTTATAATGACGTATAATTTTAATTTTTTTTTTACACCCCTTAGGCCAGGGTCCTAGGTCCGCCACTATGTGTGTGTGTGTGTATATATATATATATATATATATATATATATATATATATATATATAGTAAACTAATTCTAGTTAGAAAGTGAAACACGTCTTCTAAAATACGAGAAAGAAAACATTCATTTCTTTTTTTTTCTTCTTAATTTTACATTGTGACATCATGTGTATTACAAAAAAGATCAAAAAGAGTGGAAAGACGCATAAATTACTAAATAAAAAAAGAAAATTCAAAATTTATATATATATATATATATATATATATATATATATATATATATTTCTGTCAAATTTTATTTGAGGGGTAAAGTTGGTACATGAAGAAAGTATTGCTTTCGCACCACACTTCGTTCAGATAAGAATATTTGCTTTTGTGGGATCCATTGCTTTTAAGTTCTTTATTTACTTAGCTAACCAAATGGAGTGTGTTGTTTCTTTGCTACCTCTCATTTTATTTGACACTTCCGTCATGGCTACTTCACCCCAAACAAAGACATTATAAGCACCGATAGACCTAGGACTCTGGGCTAGGAGGTGCAAAAAAATTTAAAATTATATGTTATGATTGTTAAAAAAATTCTAATAACAAATTATTGCTAAAAAATTAAGGGATTACTGACAACGGTAACGAAAAGTAAAACCATAAGAATATTCCCAAACGATTAAGCTACAAAATTGCATTAGATTACAACTTTGTGTTGTGTGTCTTGAAAAACAAACTCATCATTTATATTACTTATATATCCTTATGATCATTTGTATTATATATTATATAAGGATATTTAAGTCATTTTATTTTAAATGATTTAAGCTCCCATCCCATCTCTTCCAAAAAACCCCAACAATATTGGATGAGAGCAAAAATTGAGTTAGGAGAGATTTTACTCTCCACCCCTCCTAAAAATTGAACCAAATAAAAAAAAATTAAAATAACCTCTCCCCTCCCCTCCCGCCTCCATTCAACTTTAACAAACCACTATTTGAGTGAGAGGGTTGAGAGATGAAAGTGTATGAGTCAGGGCTGGGTGTGCAAAAATTTAAATTGAGTGAGGCCAAAAAAAATTTATATAAGAGCTAAAATTTGAAGGTATACAAGTGAATAGGTCCTGATTGTAAGTGACTATATAGGATAGACATAAGGCAAGACTTTCCCTTCTCCTTTGTGCACTTTCATATCATCATTGTATAAATGGATGGATGAACCAAAATCCCTCCACTAACAAAAGAGACTCTTGAGAATGACTTGTAAAATAGTTTAGACAACAATTGTCGTATATTTTGAAGAAGCAGGAGATTCACAATTATAGGAATTGGTTTGGGGAGAAATGTCAACATAATTTAGTGTTTTTCTAGCTATTCGGGATCCATATCGTTTTGTGTGGAATGATTTGACACCACCAATATGTTTTTCCCCCCGGTAATTAGTGATATTGCATTAATAATTATCCATCTTCGGCATCAAGGAGAGCAAAACTCTACCCACCTTCTATGAAGAGTTGTAGAGATCCTACACACTATCATGTGCAGGAAAGCTAGACCGGTAAAAATACATACTCCTTATTAATACATCCAAAGTCCTTTTAAAAAGGATACAAACTATATACCCAGGCCACTGATATAAATTACACCTCAAAACATTAAAAACATGACACTTATAAGCCTGGGCAAATAAAAGGAAAAAAAAAAGACTATCACCAAAGCAGAGAAGGACTATGCAACATCCTATTATTAATACCACACCTCAATACTAATCTTGTTCATCGCTCAATCTCAGTCCCTGACACGAAGTACACAAAACAAAAACTGTTTAGTATAAAAAAAGTAGACACAAAGTACATGAAACTAAAACTGCCGTGTTTTGCTTTTAAATTTGACAGTGTTACTATAACTCTTGAGCGTCTGAATTCCGTCAAATGCCTATTTTATCATTTGTGTTGATTTCTTGCAATTCGTTTCGTACCAAATAGCAAAGCTGTATTCTAGCCACGGATGAACCAGTGAAATAACCGGACACAAGGTAAATATATTCGAGGTTAATATGACCATATTATAATTTTATAAGGATAAAATTATGAAATTGTTAAATTTCAAAATGGAGCTTGTAGTGTTAGAATAGCTAATATTTTTTTATTTGTACAGCTCATTTATGCTATTATTGTAATTAGCTTAGCTGTTAGTTATTTCTCTAGCTGTAATTAGTTTTTTCTGCTTTTGCTAGTTAGTTAGTCAATGTAACAGTACAATGTATATAAAGGGTTTTATCCCTCATTGAATGAATGAGTTCATTTTTACACAGAATTGATTCTTCTAACATGGTATCAGTTTGTTACATTTCTGTTACGAATTCTCTCTCTCTTGCATGCAATCGCTTGTTCATTCGTTCTTGATCGATCGTTCTCCCTGATCGATTTTTCCGATTCTTCATCTTCTTTTCATTGATTCCTCTGTTTCGATTATGAAAATCGACATTCTTCAATGACTTCCGCTCCTTCTGATTCTTCAATTTCGGTGAATTCGACTCCGGTGAATTCCAACGCTTCTTCCTCTGTTCAGGATTTTTCTAATCCTTATTTTGTGCATTCTAGTGAGAATCCTTCTACCAAGATCGTCATCGCTGTTCTTGATGGATCGAACTATCATGGCTGGGCTCAAGCCATGACCACGGTTTTCGATATGAAGAACAAATTAGGGTTCGTCGATGGCTCAATTCTGAAACCTAGCGAACAAGATCCCAATTTTCCTCAGTGGAAACGATGCAACTATCTAATTCGGTCTTGGATTAACCACTCTGTGATGCCATAAATTGCTACTAGTGTTATTTGGTTAACACAAGCCTCCGATGTCTGGAACGCACTCCGCAACAGGTTCTCACAAGGTGACTATGTCCGTGTTCTACAATTACATACTGATCTTTACTCTTTGAAGCAAGGGCACCAAAATCAAGATTCTTTGGGATGAACTCTGTAACTTCCGTCCTATTCCTTCATGTGATGCTTCAACCACTATTTTCTGCAAATCTATTCTTGCTATGCAGAAGTATCGTGATAATGATAGTGTGCTATGCTTTCTCCAAGGTCTCAATGATCCTTATAATCAGGTTCGATCACAAATTCTGATGCTTGAACCTTTGCCTACTTTGGACAAAGTTTTCTCCATTATCTTGTAACAAGAGAGACACTTGAATTTGGGAATTCTTCCAAATCCTCTGCTGTGCTTGCAGTTCAGTCTTCTTCTTCTTCTCAAGGCCGTGGTAGAGGTTTTTCTAAGCCACCTTCCTTCAAGCAAGGTCAAGCCAGGCAATGCACACATTGTGGCCGCAAAAATCACACAGTGGACACTAGTTTTGCTAAGCATGGTTTTCCTCCTCGATGGAAGTCCAAGAAATCAGTTAATCAAATTTTTGCATCTTCTTCTGAAGACACTGCTGATACAAATGTTTCTGATGCACTCTCTGGTTTTAGCAAGGATCAAATTGCTGCTTTAATTGCTATGCTTCCGAATGCTAAACCAACTGTCACTACTGTAAGTGCTAATTTGATCAGTTCCCATCACATATCCTCTCATTCTTCCTCAGGTAAGGCTCCATGGCTCTTAGATTCAGGAGCTATAGATCACTTCACATGTTCTTTAGCTTGGTTTTCTTCATTCCACCCTATCAAACCAATCTCTGTTGCATTGCCTAATGGTAAATCAGCCATGGCATTATACAAGGGTACAATTATTTTAACAGAATCATTAATTTTGCATAATGTTCTGTATGTTGAACATTTTTCTATCAACATCATTTCTGTTGCTAAATTGACCAAATCCCTTGATTGTCAGGCTGTTTTTACCCATAATTTGTGTTCTCTGCAGATGAATACTTGCCTGAGGATGATTGGTACTGCTAAGAAATTTCAAGGTCTTTACTATTTGGTAGTTCCTGGACATTCTATTTTCGAGTTAGTTTCCCAATTAAAAAATGTAACTACCACTGTTAGTCATATATCCCCTCAAGATGTGTGGCATTATAGACTATGCCATCCTTCTTCATGGTGTTACAAATTTCTTCAACGTACTCATTGTAATATTTCCACATATATCAATAAACCATGTGATCATTGTCATTTTGCTAAACAGAAACATTTGTCTTTTAATTCCAGCACAACCTTGATTGAATCTGTTTTTGATTTAGTATATGTTGATATTTGGGGTCCCTATGGTACTCCTTCTATTCAAGGTCATAAATACTTCTTAACCATAGTTGATGAAAAATCAAAATACACTTGGCTTAGGCTCATGAAAAGTAAAGTTGACACTAGACAACATCTTATTGATTTTATTGCCTTCACTGAAAATCAATTTTATAAAGTCATTAAAATCATTAAGAGTGATAATGGTCTTGAGTTTGCCTTGCCCTCTTTCTTTAATTCTAAAGGCATTATTCATCAAAAATCTTGTGTTGAGACACCTCAACAAAATGAGGTGGTTGAAAGAAAACACCAACACATTCTCAATATAGCAAGATCATTAATGTTTCAATCACATCTTCCTCTTTGTTTTTGGTCTTTTGCAGTCACACATGCTGTCCATATTCTAAATATGTTACCATCTCCAATTCTGAATAATTGTTCTCCTCATTTTCATCTATATAATTTTGATCCTGATTTCACACATCTTAGAGTGTTTGCCACACTTTTTTTTTCCTCCACTCTTCATGCTCACAGAACTAAGTTTCAGTCTAGGGCCAAGAAATGCATCTATCTTGGTCATTCCTTTGGCACTAAAGGTTTCTTACTTTTTGATTTACATACTAGAGAGTTGTTGTATCTAGGCATGTAATTTTTTATGAAACCATTTTTCCTTATCATCAGAAAACACCTCCTCCTTCAGCTGCTGATTCTGTTTTTCAGTTCCCTCCTCTACCTAACACAGTTCTTTGTTCAAACCTCCCTGTTTTTTAGGCTTGTTCCAATCCTAAAATTTCTAATTCTGATAATGTTACACATATATCAAATTCCACTTCTGCTAGTGATGAATCTGTTTCAGTTTCCAATCCTGCTGGTGATTTTCTGTTTTTGCTCCAGTACATAATTCTACATATACTGAATCTGCCTCAGCCTCCAATTCTGCTGATAAATCAGTCTCAGTTTCTGATTCTGTTGGTAATGACTCTGCATCTGTGTCATCTTCTACTGTTGCACCTCTTATGCCACCTGTACCAACTTCTTCTCCTAGATATCTCAGTGACTATAAGTGTAATATAATTTTCTTAATTCTATGTGCAGTACATATCATGCTTCAGGTACAACTCACCCTCTCACTGATTTTACATCTTTTAAACACTTATCTTCTCCACATATTGCCTATTTACTTTCTATTTCCATTGTCCCTGAGCCACAGACTTATAACCAAGCTGTGAAGTATGCTTGTTGGAGAGATATCATGGATAAAGAGATTTCTACATTAGAAAGTAACAAGACATGGACTCTCACTGAGCTACCTCTTGGAAAGAAACCCATTGGCTCAAAATGGGTTTACAAAATTAAAAGAAAATCTGATGGGAGCATAGAAAGGTACAAGGCCCGTTTGGTGGCTGTGACAAACACCCAAAATTTTCAATGGAGCCGCCAACTATGTTTATTAAGGAAAACGATAGGAAAAACCTTTCTTGAAAAAAACTTAAAAAAAATGGTCTTCAAAACAAATTTGGGTTCGGGAGTTGGTTATGCGTGAGGAAGGTGTTAGCACCTTTACGACGCCCATTTAGAAACGGTACCCTTTTAATTGTTTTTTAAAAAAATATTTGCCTTAAAAATTAATTCCCTTAACGTAACTTGCTTGTTTGATTTCTTAAAAATAAGGAAGAAGTTGCAAAACGACCGAATCGTACGAATGGCGTTTTAAGACTTCTAGCCGAAAGATAAATGCAAAAATATTATACTTTCATAAAAATAGAGATGAGCAAGAAATCGCAAAACGACCGAATCGTGCGAGTGGCGTTTCGAAGCTTCTTGCAGAAAAACTCATTTTTAGTGAACTAAGTAAAAAAATAAATGGAAGAATTAGACACGTATGAAATTATTGCTTCACTATTTTTTATACAATATGGATAGAAAATTACATGGTTAATATCTGGTTCTTTTCATTATTCCATTTTCTTTTAAATAAAACAAACAAAACTAATTTCAAAAATATAATTTTTATTATTTATTATATTAACCCTTAACCAATTTATTTTAAAAACGTGTATATGTTGAACAGAATTTCAGAAACCCCCTTTTTGCCTTTATGCTCCTCTTAACAACATATTTGCAAATTGATCCCTATTTAGGATTTGGCCCCATTGGAAGGCCAAACCCTAAACCTAATTCCAATCTGAACCGTGGATACCAACAACAACAACAACAACAACAACAAGAACCACAACCAAACAATCACAAAAAAATAAAAGAACGCAAATGAGGAAAGGTAAGAAAACTGTAAGGAGATGTTGATTACAACATTTGATTTAAGTCTCCGTTACAGGATCATATTTAGAAAAGAAATAAAATTAAGGAGATGAAACCTGGGTATTAGCTTTTTCCCAGAAAATTACAGTAGTGAAGAGAAGGGGACTCAAAAAACCTAAGACTAATGGTATTCGGTTTGTCTTTTTCTAGTAATCTCACTGGGTTGTGTGGCCGCGGCTTCTTTAAAATTCTCTCAGTCTTCTCTCTTTCTCTGCATCCCTTTTTCTCCTCTTTGAGAGGCTTTTATAGCATTCTTCGAATTTGTTACAGAAACAAAGAAAAATCAGGATCAAAATAAACTGGGAATAAAATGAAATAATGAAGAAAAAAAAGAATAGAATCACTCCCTGATTTGGTTCTGGATGTCCATGTTTTCCTCTCAACCGAATCTCCATAAATCTGAGACATATTATCGAAAAAAGGGGGATTTTGGTGTGATTTGGTTTGAGATTAAGAAAGGGAGATTGATTGATTCTCCAAAATACGTTTTCTGAAAAGGAAAGGGATGGAAGAAGAAAAGGAAGGGAACGGAGAGTCCGGGTTTGTGATAGGGAGAATAGATGATGGAAAGGTTGAGGTCGAGATTGAAGGAAGAGGGGAGAGTGGGGAGCGTCGCGGCTAGGTGGACAGATTTAGGGTTTTGGTGGAAGAGAATGGAGGAAGAGAAGAGAAAAGATAGGGAAAGGGGAAGAGGCGCCGCGGAGCGAAGGAATTGAGAGAGAGGGTGAAGTATTTTTTAGGGTTTTATGAATCAGGTTTAGGTTTGGGCCAAGTGTGTTGGGCCGCGTGTGAAGCTGGGCTAGGGGTGTGCGAGAGAGGAGGCAGGGTGCAAGAAGCAAGCAGAGGAGGAGGAGTATTGGGCTGGGTTGGGTTTTAGGAAATTGGGTGTAGTTTGTTAATTGCACCCCTCAAATATGCTATTCGCAACCCTTTTTCTTCCCTTTTTTAACTTTCTTTTATTCCTCTTTTTTTTTACTCTTTCTTCTTTTTATTTATTGAGACCAAGATATCATTATTATTACTAATTTAATAAGCAAGCAAAACTAATTAAATAAATAAATAAAGCCCGAACAAAATTAGGGTACTACAGCTGCCCCTCCTTAATTACATTTTACTTGAAGGTCTTCGTGCATTCATGGTAAAAGGTAATTAAGGATAAAATACTCTAATTTTGTCCGAAACAAGTGGTTTGAGATTGCGGGATTGGTTCCCGACTTTGGTTGGAGATTTTAGGGTCGGTATCCTAGTGAATTCCCAGTAAGGCATAGGTATTTCCTAACTCTTACAAAGTTTGTCGGAGATTCCGGGGCTGGTTCCCTTTGAATTCTCTGTAAGGCGTAGGTATGACTAGCTCTTACAAAAATTGGTGGGAGATTCCAGGTTCGGTTTTCTGGCGAATTTCCTGTAAGGCATAGGTCTGGCTCCTAACTCTTACAAAAATGATGAGAGATTCTAGGTTTGATTCCTAGTGAATTCTCGGTAAGGCATAGGTCTGATTCCTAACCCTCACATTTTTGGTATTGATTACTTCCCTACTTAGGGAAAGTTTAGGGTGCGAGCTTCTTCGTCACTCGACACAGGTTTGGGTCAGATTCCCAACAAGGGTAAGTCAAGTTCTTAACTCTTGCTAAAAGGTACGGATTGGCTACCCTATTTAAGTAAGGTCCGAGATATGAGCTTCTCTGTCACTCAATATGGGTTCGGGTCAGATTCTCGGCAAGATGTAGGTCAGAATCCTAACTCTTGCTAAAGTATGGACTGGTTTTCCTATTGCAGGTGAACGTCCAGTGTACGAGCTTCTCCGTCACTCGACACAGTTCGGATCAGATTCCCGGCAAGGTATAGGTCTGATTCATAAATCTTGCTAAAATGTACAGATTGATTTCCATAATTGAGGAAGATCCGAGACGCGGGTCAGGTTCCCGACTAAAGGCTTGGGTCAGATTCCCAAGGTGGTCTGTCAGATTCCCAGCAAGGTGTAGGACAGGTTCCTAACTCATGCTAATAGATTGAATAGGCTGAGTACTAGTTCTTACTGAGTAACAACAGACCAACTGTATGTAATATTTGAGAGGGTAGGTCAATGGACCCAAAAACTTTGATGGTCATGCAGGATGCAATGAATGGTATGCCATGCATGAAATGAAAATTTTTTATTTTTTGAGAAATGTTTTTTAAGGTGGGTCGTGGACCCAAAAGTTTTGATGATCATGTAGGATGCAATGAATGGTATGCCATGCGTGAATATTATTTTCTTTGAAAGATTTTTTTGTTTTCCCTGAATTCCTTTTGAGGACGCTACCCCTAGACTAGTGGGATGATAACTTTCTATCGGATTGCTTGTCCGAATGGTTAACTTTGTACTGCACCAGGTTTGCATATTTGCCCCTTGATAAATCAATTTATGGATCCTAAAATTTCAGCTTCATGCTTTGAATGCCCTTGGGAGGATTAGATTGACAACTTTGATCCATAGAGACTTTTCAGTGTCCCTTTGGCCTTCGTCCAGCCATGTGAGGAAGGATATATGTAGAGACGCGGATCACCTTGTGTAGTTAACGAAATCCTGAATGCGAAGCTTGTAGACGATGGGCTCAGCTTTTGCCCCCAGCTTCTCAGTTTATGTTTAGATCTGCGAGGTCCAATCTGGGTTGATATGTTTGTGAATTTGACCCTAACTTTTGCCTAGACCGCCCTTTCGGGTTTTCAGCCTAGCGAGCATTTTATTTATACTCCTTTTTTTTCTTTTTTTTGGTAAAGCAACTACACCGAGGAGTTTATATGGATTTCCTTTTTCAAAAATCAAGTTTTGAGAAAATGTGAGCAATTGGACTTTGATCAGAATGGACTTTATTAGGGTTGTAACGTGGCCAAGGGTTAAGGGCTATGAAAAAAGGATATTTCAGGCTCAAAAAGTATTTAAGGGTTTATGAAAACAAGGATCTTTAGTGCCAATATGCACTTGGATGGTTGCTAGCACAATTGTCTTGTTTTGCTTTTGCATTTTTATTCATTTTTTTTTTGCAAGTGTCTTGATATGTTGCATTTGATATTTGCTTGCTTGCTTTTTTTTTATTACAGATAAAATTTAATGGACTATTGTGCTAGCTTTCAATGTATGGTTGATCCTTTTTAGGGTAATTGAAAGAAATTTTCTTTTGGCTCAAAAGGGGTAGCAAGGATAAATATTTTTTTATATTTTTTGGATAGAGAAAAACGGCCAAACTTCATCTCAAAACCTTATTGCTCAAATTTTCACAAAAATTAATTTTTGATTATTGTGCATTTGCTTTACCATTTTATTTTATATTTTTCTTAACTACTTTTTTTATCCCGGATTGACCATGTACCAAGAAGGGAAGCTAAAAAATTCAAATTGCATTTCCATTAATGTATTGAAAGGATGGGAACAAAGTGGGCTCTTTACAAGATATGCGCCAGGGCTCCGGGCAAAGCGTAAAAAACAAATGAAGATTGTTTAAACAGGGCTATTCCTCTTGAAGTTTTATCACTTGGTGTTGATCAGAGTCCAACAATTCTCAATGGAGTGGCCCACTGCCCCAGTGCATGTCGTGATGAGCATCATTTGTATCATCTTTTGTATCTTCTTCCTGCTCTTGACCTATATTGCGCAATGGCTGTTGAGCTTCGAGGTTGCCAATCCTTCCGCTTGTTATCCCGGCTTCCACTCTTTCTCCGACAACAACTAGGTCTGAGAAGCTTGAAGAGACATTTCCCATCATCAGATCATAGAAGGGTTGTTGAAGTGTGTCAGTGAACGTGGTAACCATCTCTTTCTCAGATAGCGGAGGTTCCACTTGGGCTGCAATCCCTCTCCATCTTTGGGCATACTCTTTGAAGCTTTCATTACCCCCTTTTACCATGGTTTGCAATTGGGAGCGGCCAGGAGCCATGTCCATATTGTATTTATACTGTTTGATGAAAGCTTTACTGTTTGATGAAAGCTTTAGCCAAATCATTCCATGAGTTGATTTTGCTCCGCTCTAACTGCATATACCAGCGTAGGGATGCCCCGGTAAGACTCTCTTAGAAGAAGTGGATTAGGAGCTTATCATTATTGGAGCAGGAGGCCATCTTTCGGCAGTACATGATGAGGTGGCTTCTTGGAAGAGTTAAACCTTCATACTTGACGAACTCAGGAATTTTGAATTTTGGAGGAATTACCACGTCCAGGACCAAACATACTTCTGAAGCTTTGAACCTAATATGATTTGCCCCTTCAATTGCTTTCAGCCTATATTCCACAACTTGGAGTCTCTCCTGATCTAGGGGGTCTCCTGATGGGCCATTGAAAGCCTCTCGATACTCATTAGTGCTGATGGAATGGTTCTCATCAATGGTCAATTTTGCACCCAAGTTCTACAAGAGGTCCAATATCTTGTTCATCTTACCCTTGATTTGGTCGAGTTCTTCTCTCATCGCTTGCTGATTCTATTCCAACAAGTCCATGAGTCTAGATTGGGCTCGAGTCCGGTAGAAATGCAGGAAAAGCTTATTTGTATCTATTTTTCTGTTGAGGGGGAAAAATGAGTTACGTTATAAGGATGCCATGATTATGCATGTCATGAATGTTTTTTTTTATGTACATTTTATGCAAAATAATATGATGGAGAATGAAAAGATATTTTTCTATTACATTTTTTTTCAATATATTACTTTTTTCAAGCAAAAAGAATGCGATAGAAAAGAGAAAATAGTCTTTTTTTTTTAAATGGATGAAGATAAAAAATGGGCCAAGTGACCCTTGTGAGGCAGACCAGTAATTCCCAAGACTTTAGGTTCTACGGTCCACATATGTGTCTTTCCATTGGGTGGTTTTAGGATACTAATCTAAAAAGGTTCCTAGAGCCAATGGTCCCATTTTCGAATGTTACTGCCGATAATATGTAAACTATTAAAGGGAGTTTTTTCTCCAATAGGGCTAAACTCTAGGTGAGGCCTTCACAATGACCCAACTAGCCATACGTCCAGCAGGTGCTCACTACACAGCATCTCCTAACTTAATTTTTTTTTCAAACCCGGGTACAGGGTTCCACTCGTAGTGTGCAAAAAATGTGTTAAGTGAAGAGTGTGAAGGAGCAATTACCTAAAATGCTACCCGCTGCAAAACAAATCAAAACATAATATTTACAAATGTCTTCTACCCTAGGGTTCAAATATACAAACATATGAGCAAAATATATATAATGAACAAATAGGAATAAAAAAAAATAAAAGGGAAATAAATCATGTAAGGCAAAAAAATCAATACAAACAATTTAGGGCCTAACTCTCTAAAGTCCCCAGTGGAGTCGCCAGCTGTGACAAACACCCAAAATTTTCAATGGAGCCGCCACCTATGTTTATTAAGGAAAACGATAGGAAAAACCTTTCTTGAAAAAAACTTTAAAAAAATGGTCTTCGAAACAAATTTGGGTTCGGGAGTTGGTTACGCGTGAGGAAGGTGTTAGCACCCTTACGATGCCCGTTTAGAAACGGTACCCTTTTAATTGTTTTTTTAAAAAATGGTTGCCTTAAAAATTAATTCCCTTAACATAACTTGCTTGTTTGATTTCTTAAAAATAAGGAAGAAGTTGCAAAACGACCGAATCGTACGAATGACGTTTCAAGACTTCTAGCCGAAAGATAAATGTAAAAATATTATACTTTCATAAAAATAGAGATGAGCAAGAAATCACAAAACGACAGAATCGTGCGAGTGACGTTTCGAAGCTTCTTGCAGAAAAACTCCTTTTTAGTGAACTAAGTAAAGAAATAAATGGAAGAATTAGACACGTATGAAATTATTGCTTCACTATTTTTTTATACAATATGGATAGAAAATTACATGGTTAATATCTGGTTCTTTTCATTATTCCATTTTCTTTTAAATAAAACAAACAAAGCTAATTTCAAAAATATAATTTTTATTATTTATTATATTAACCCTTAACCAATTTATTTTAAAAACGTGTATATGTTGAACAGAATTTCAGAAACCCCCTTTTTGCCTTTATGCTCCTCTTAACAACATATTTGCAAATTGATCCCTATTTAGGATTTGGCCCCATTGGAAGGCCAAACCCTAAACCTAATTCCAATCTGAACCGTGAATACCAACAACAACAACAACCAAACAATCACAAAAAAATAAAAGAACGAAAATGAGGAAAGGTAAGAAAACTGCAAGGAGATGTTGATTACAACATTTGATTTAAGTCTCTGTTACAGGATCATATTTAGAAAAGAAATAAAAGGAAGGAGATGAAACCTGGGTATTAGCTTTTTCCCAGAAAATTATAGTAGTGAAGAGAAGGGGACTCAAAAAACCTAAGACTAATGGTGTTCGGTTTGTCTTTTTCTAGTAATCTCACTGGGTTGTGTGGCCGCATCTTCTTTTTCTGCCTCTGCCTCATCTTCTTTCTCTTGCTCTCGGTTTTTCTCCACTGGGTTTCTCCTCTTTTAAATTCTCTCAGTCTTCTCTCTTTCTCTGCGTCCCTTTTTCTCCTCTTTGACAGGCTTTTATAGCATTCTTCGAATCTGTTAAAGAAACAAAGAAAAATCAGGATCAAAATAAACTGGGAATAAAAGGAAATAATGAAGAAAAAAGAGAATAGAATCACTCCCTGATTTGGTTCTGGATGTCCATGTTTTCCTCTCAACCGAATCTCCATAACTCTGAGACATATTATCGAAAAAAGAGGGATTTTGGTGTGATTTGGTTTGAGATTAAGAAAGGGAGATTTGATTGATTCTCCAAAATATGCTTTCTGAAAAGGAAAGGGATGGAAGAGGAAAAGGAAGGGAACGGAGGGTCCGGTAGGGAGAATAGATGATGGAAAGGTTGGGGCCGAGATTGAAGGAAGAGGGGAGAGTGGGGAGCGCCGCGGCTAGGTGGAGAGATTTAGGGTTTTGGTGGAAGAGAATGGAGGAAGAGAAGAGAAGATATAGGGAAAGGGGAAGAGGCGCCGCGGAGTGAAGGAATTGAGAGAGAGGGTGAAGTATTTTTTAGGGTTTTATGAATCAGGTTTAGGTTTGGGCCAAGTGTGCTGGGCCGCGTGTGAAGCTGGGCTAGGGGTGTGCGAGAGAGGAGGCAGGGTGTAAGAAGCAAGCAGAGGAGGAGGAGTATTGGGCTGGGTTGGGTTTTAGGAAATGGGGTGCACTTTGTTAATTGCACCCCTCAAATATGCTATTCGCAACCTTTTTTCTTCCCTTTTTTTACTTTCTTTTATTCCTCTTTTTTTTTTTACTCTTTCCTCTTTTTATTTATTGAGACTAAGATATCATTATTATTACTAATTTAATAAGCAAGCAAAACTAATTAAATAAATAAATAAAGCCCGGACAAAATTAGGGTACTACAGTGGCCAAGGGTTACACACAACTTGAAGGTGTGGATTATAGTGAGACTTTTTCTCCCGTAGTTAAGCTTACTACCGTCAGATTGGTAATTGCTTTGGCTGCTGCCAAAAATTGGTTCTTACATCAACTTGATGTAAATAATGCATTTTTGCATGGTGATCTATTTGAGGATGTATGCATGACAGTCCCTCCTGGTTTTAATACTCCAAATCTGGTTTGGTTTGCAAGCTTCAAAAATCCCTTTATGGATTAAAACAAGGAGGTAGGCAGTGGAATGCAAAGCTTACTGCAACTCTAATATCTTTGGGATTTCATCAATCATCTTTAGATTCCTCAATGTTGGTTAAAAGAGAACATGATCTGATCACTATTCTTCTAGTTTATGTGGATGATATTGTTATAATTGAGAATAACTTGGCTGAAATTACTGCAGTGAAGTCTTTTTTGGATCAGTAATTCAAAATAAAGGATCTAGGGTCCCTCAAATTCTTCCTAGGCTTGGAAATAGCAAGATCAAAATCTGGTATAGTCCTTTCTCAAAGGAAATATGCATTGGAACTGCTTGATGATGCTGGATTATTGGGTTGCAAACCAGTTTCGGTTCCTATGATTCCTAATTGTAAACCAGTCAATTCTGCAGCAACCTTGTTGGCTAATTCTACCAGCTATAGAAGGCTTATTGGTAGGCTCATTTACCTCACCAACACTCGGCCAGACTTGTGCTTCTCTATGCATAAACTCAGTCAGTATATTGCTAATCCTCATCAGTCTCATTATGATGCTGCACTGCATATCCTTAAATATGTTAAGGGCTGTCCAGGAAAGGGTCTTTTCTTTTCCTCTGCATCTGATTTGAAGCTTACTGCCTTTAGTGACTCGGATTGGGCAGCATGCCCTGACACAAGGAGATCTATCACATGATTTTCTGTTTTTCTTGGTTCTTCCTTGATTTCTTGGAAATATAAGAAGCAACCAACCATTTCTAGAAGCTCATCTGAGGCTGAATATAGAGCCCTCACAAATACAGCTTGTGAAATCCAATGGCTCCTATACTTACTCACCGATTTACATCATTCTGTTACTCTACCAGTTTATTTATACTGTGATAATCAATCGGCTATCAAGATTGCCCAAAATCCTACGTTCCATGAAAGAACAAAACACATAGAGATTGATTGCCATTTTATTCGAGAGAAGGTTCAAAATGGCACCATTCACCTTATGCCTATTAGAGATTGATTGCCATCTTATTCGAGAGAAGGTTCAAAATGGTACCATTCACCTCATGCCTATTGCTTCTAAGGATCAATTGGCAGACATACACACCAAAGCTCTCCCTTTTCCCCTATTTTCTACACTTCTTTCCAAGCTAAACATGATGGACATACATGATCCAGCTTGAGGGGGGCTGTTAGAATAGCTAATATTTTTATTTGTACAACTCATTTATGCTTATTATTGTAATTAGCTTAGCTGTTAGTTATTAGTCTAGCTGTAATTAGTTTTTTCTGCTTTTGCTAGTTAGTTACTCAATGTAACAGTACAGTGTATATAAAGGGTTTTATCCCTCATTGAATGAATGAGTTCATTTACACAGAATTGATTCTTCTAACATGTAGAATCATCCTATTCAAAGCAAACGGTGAAGGGAAACATGCTCCAGAATACTGTGTTCAAGATCTTGTCGAACACAAATCCCTAATAGCTTATTCTCTTTTTTTGCAGTCGAACTAACAGCTTATACTCTGTGTTGGATAACGAACCATCTTGATGGAAGATTTTGTGGGGATCAGAGGGATCGGTAATGGAGGAAATGAAACATGTTCATGACGGTGCACGACAGAGTAAGGTGGTCGTAGTGTACCTATAAACACTTTGACGCCCAAGACAATGAGAGTTTTACAAGAGAGCAACCTTGTCTGTGGCGCGTATTGGTAAAAATTTAGATCTTATTTGATTTTTATTGTTCAGTTTTACTTATTTAATTTAATTATTATATATTAATAGGATAAAAACTTTTATAGAAACGTCTAATCATATCTCATTATTTAGATATTTATGCAGTTATTTTAAGAAATAATATCGCAATGTAACATCATGGTGAGATAGGATTAACCCTAAGGTTGGGTTCGAGTGGTTAACGCACTCCATCTAAAGGGATGGGCTCGGCTAGTACCCGAGTTCGTTCCCTGGCGATAGAACAACTTAAACCCTGACTTATCTATGATGAATAAATATGTATTGGAAAACAACATATATATAATAAATAACTTTGTGTTAAATATATTCAATTACTTTTGTGTATTTAACATAATAAGTATTTTTTCTTTCATATAAAAAAATAAATATTTTTTCCATTAAATACTTTCTAGTTTTACGTTTTTAATAAGTATTTTAAAGAAACTCATTTATATTTTCTTGGTTCAGATATGTATCAATGCCAATCACATAAAATGCAATGGATGAATTACAAGCCAACGATATCTTCATTTGCTATGTTTGCCAAAAAATGTAAATTATATTATCAATTCACTCACAAAATAAAACTTCTCCATAATGGCCGATAATTTTGAGCGAAGAAATTTCTAAGATCCAATCATTCAATTGGCATGTCCCTGGTCGAAAACAGTTGTTCACAGTGAAAAAAATACAGTATTTGAAAACTTTTTTTTTTAATTTTATTAGATGTTTTGATATATTTTAATATTTATGATAATATCTTTAAAATCTACTAAATTATATAAAATAGAGTTTTGCCACGTAGGACCATTGTACATGTCAAAACTACAGACATTTTTTTCCCGCATAAAACAATTTTATTTATATATTATATTAATAGTTTAATATCAAAGTTATTACAAAATAACAATTAATAAATGCTATCAAAATCATAAATATCTTCTTTTAAATGACTTGTCGATTTTGAATTAGTGTAGTCAATCATTATTATTATTTTGTCATATAAATTTGACATTCACTATCAATCATATAATTCATAATAAATTTGAATTCAAATGTTAAATATGAATTTAAATAAAATCAACTTGAAGTTAACTAAAGAATCATACTAAAAATATCACTTAATCTATAAACATATTCATAAAACAAAAATAAATACCTATGTCTCTATAAAACTTTTAAAATATCAATGATATCTACCTCTATGAGTTCTCATTATTGAATCTCATAAAGATATATTGTAAAATGAAATCAATATTAATTTTTTAAATTAACTATTCATTTAATTAAATTTTCACTTTCCTTAACTTTTACAATCAATGCATAATTTTTTTAATTAAATATTAAATATAATAGAATAATTATAAATAATTACTAAACTATTAATTATTTTAATATATTTACTTTTTCTTAACTTATCTTTATTAATCTATTTAATATTTTTTATCAATTAAAATTCTTTTAATTTTTAATTCATTTTTTTACATTTTCCATAAATATGCATTGTATATGATATACTTGCTAAAATACTTTTATATTTATCTAGTCTAAATTGCATTAAATAACTGCAATTGCAACTGTAACTCAAGAAGTCTTTGTAAAGGGTGACTCTTTGACCGTAACTACGGCCAAAATTTAAAATTATTATTCTTTTTTTTTATAAAATAAAATTATTATTCTAATCTCTACCAACCCCAGGATTAGCAAATATACAATATATAGCTTTATATTATTTTTATACTATAAATGAAAGGACCGCCACAAATTTCTACCATATATATAGAGGTTGAGTTAAGCATCAAATATTCATACATAAGGTCTAGCAAATTATACTTAGTTGCAAATCCTCCACTAATTTCCAATTGAATTGTCACCATGATGATGGTGATTCTCACAACTCTTTTGGTCATTCTTGTAACTCTATTGTTTAAGGTTACCTATGACACAATCTCATGTTACTGGATCACTCCATTACGCATCAAGAAAATCATGGAGAGGCAAGGTGTGTGTGGCCCAAAACCTCGTTTTCTCACAGGCAACCTCATTGAGATCTCCAACCTTGTTTCAAGTGCAACTTCCCAAGACATGAAATCCATCAGCCATGATGTTGTTGGTCGCCTTTTGCCACATTTTGTTGCCTGGTCCAGCAAATATGGTATGAACATAAATTATATAAAAATCCATGATTGTGTTTTTGTATGTGTGTGTAGGATTTCAATTGAGAGCAAGGTTTTAAATTACTGTTCACAATTCTTGAAATTCGCCAAAAAATTAAGGATAAATTCAGTAAATGTGATTGCAATTGCGGCCACACTACTCCTGAAATCTTAATGGTGTATTTGCGACTGCAATTGAAAACTGTAATTAAGAGTATATAACATAAATTTTGACTATATAACATAAATAAACACACTAAATTAGATTTAAATCTCGATGATAATTTATTGTTTGTGACCTTTTCAGTCGCACCCCAATCGTTAGATTAATCTAACAACTGAACATTCGTTAGATTAATCCAACGACTGAGATACAGTCGAGAGCATAAAAAGATCTCGGTCGTAACTGGTAAAAATTAACTTTTCTCACTTTTTGTAGAAATTGGATCCTCTAGTGCTGGAAAAAAAAAGGTGATGAAAGAGAGAGAAAGAGAGAGAGAGATTTGTGAGAAAATGGAGCGACGATGATAAGAGAGAGAAGAATCAAGAGAGAGATAAAAAGATTGAAAAGAGAGATCTAGAGAGGACCGTCGTAGATGATCCAAATCCCTTTTTACACATTTTTCACATTTGACCCCATAGAGAGAGATAGTGTTAATTAATGATCTAAAATACTTCAATTTCATAATGAAATTTTGCAGGAAAGAGATTCCTATATTGGAATGGAATAGAGCCAAGGCTGTGCCTAACAGAGACAGGATTGATAAAGGAATTTCTATCAAAATACAGTACCATATCTGGGAAATCATGGCAGCAACAACAGGGGTCCAAACATTTCGTTGGAAAAGGTGTGTTGATGGCAAATGGTGAAGATTGGTACCACCAACGTCACCTTGTTGCCCCTGCATTCATGGGAGAAAAACTTAAGGTAATTGGAAAAATTGAGACTAATTAATACTTAAATATTGGGATAGTTTTTATAAGGCTTAAACATGTTTTTCGTACTTGCAAATATTAAGGTTTTTGGTTTTGTTCCTATAATTTTTTTTTCTTTTTTTGTTTTTCATCCTTACAATTTCCTTAACTTTGTTTTTAATCCCTACAATTTTTTTTTTACTTTTCATCCATATAATATAATATTCGATGCATATTAATAATATTATAGAACAAAATCATAAAATTAAAAAAGTGAATATATTTGGAATTAGTCTTTATATGGTCCATATTTCTGGGACTAAAATCAAAATAGTCTCTAATTTCAGAGACTAGAATCAAACATGAAAAATATTATAAGTACTAAAAATGAAAAAATAAGGATCAAAAGTAAAAATTCCTTATTGTAGGGACGGAATACAAAAAAAAAAAATTGAAGAAAAACATATTTAACCTTTTTTTTATGGTTACAAAATACTTGATGTTAAAAACTTGATTGGTATCATTATTTTGTGTGTGTGTGTGTGTATAGAGCTATGCTGGGCACATGGTGGAATGTACAAAGGAGATGCTTCAGTCACTGAAAAATGCAATTGAGTGTGGCCAAAGTGAGGTGGAGATTGGAGAGTATTTTACTAAACTAACTGCGGATATTATATCTAGAACTGAGTTTGGTACAAGTTATGAGAAGGGAAAGCAAATATTCCACCTCCTCACAGAGCTGCAGGGTCTTTGTGCTCAAGCAACTCGCCATCTTTGCTTTCCTGGAAGCCGGTAAGTGTGAGAGTTTAGAACTGATATCTTTGCGTATGTGTGTGTGAGTTTCAAAATATCATATGTATTTATTGTGATTAAAATTTAGAGTTTAATAATCACCGTAAAAATATTTCACACATATATGTAAGCATATTTCATTTTCACCATATTGCCACTTTATGCAATTATTTATTAAAATTTGTTTACATCTATGATAAGGGATTTGTAACCTTCGAAAGCGGCGCTGCATACGGTGTAGCCGCTGCAGAGCCGTTGGATGTGCATGATCAGTTAACTTTGCATACATCCCATGGCTCTGCAGCTGTAGCATCAGTGTAGTCGCTACAGAGAATCTGCGTCCTATGATAAGACGGTGAAACATGATTATATATATATACACACCTATGTGCGTGTGTGTGTAAAATTTATATATACGGTCAATATAGTTATTAAACTCTAAAATTTAATATTAACATAGTGTGACACGATTAGATAACTATATCCCTTAGGCATTCGGGATCGATTCCAAGGCCGGGTGCATGAAATAACATCGGTTGGGAGAGATTGGTCTTTTAATTGTAGGTCTTATTACCTCAAGAAATTAGTTCTGACTCATGGGTCGAGGATACCATGGATTCACCTAGGAAAAACTCTAAAATTTAACCACATCATTTATGTTGTTATTCTTCATTCCATTATTTGCATTTTCTTTCAATCCGTTTTAATTTTTTGAATAGGTGATTTGCTCTGTCCCTCTCACTGCAGAGTCGCTGGTTGTGTTTGACCAGTTGACTTTACACACATTCAACAGCTTTGTAGCGGCTTCACCGGTGCGGCCGCTGCAGAGGATCTGAGTCCGTTGTGTTCATGTGTCAAATGCTATTTTAATATCAATATATAATATAAGATTAAATTTATTATGTGTGTAGGTTTTTTCCTAGCACCTATAATAGAGGGATTAAGTCATTGAAGATGGAAGTGGAAAGACTATTGATGGAGATAATACAAAGTAGGAAGGATTGTGTGGAGATGGGTAGAAGCAATTCTTATGGGAATGATTTGTTGGGTATGCTATTGGATGAGATTCAAAAGGGTGGTAGTAATAGCTTGAACTTGCAGCTAGTTATGGATGAATGCAAAACATTCTTCTTTGCTGGACATGAAACCACTGCACTCTTACTCACTTGGACAGCTATGTTGCTTGCCACCAATCCAAGTTGGCAAGACAAAGTCAGAACTCAGGTCAAAGAGCTCTTCAATGATGGAACACCTTCTGTTGATCAACTCTCCAAGCTCACTGTGGTTAGTAACAAATTACCCCTTCCAATTATTTAATAGCAAAATTAGTGGTTAGTAGTTTAGAAATTTATAATGGTATTCAAATAGTCCTTATTATGTTACAAAATTTGGTAGAAAAATGATTTTATTATCATTTTATATCTTTAAAGAATTAATTTAATACTACAAATTTGAAGAGACAAATTAGTATGAAATGATACCGTATAATAAGTAATTGGTTGTTTAATCCATTTTCTGTTCTCTTTACGATGTTACAAGATGATAAAATGTGAAAAAAATTGAAAATCAAACAACTTTCCTATCAACTAATGGGAAAATAAGAAAAATTTAAATAGAAGAAAAAATAAAATAATTATATTATTTTGATACAATTGAGGAAAAAAAATAAAAATATCATTATTCGCCTTTAACTGGAAAAAAATTAAAATGAATTGTATTGTTAATTGTGAAGGGAAAGTAGTTTCATATATTTTATTTTCTTTTTTTATTATTTTCTTTCCAGTATTAAACAAAAGAAAAATATACAAAAATATAAAGGTTTAAGGTACACTTTTTGTCCTTTTAGTTTGGTCTATGTGCAATTTTGGTCCTTCTAATTTTTTTGGAGCAATTTTAGTCTCTCTATTTTAGAAATTAAGTAAATATTGCCCTATTGTCAATTCTTTTTTTTTTTTTTTTTACCTAAACTCGTCTCATTTTTTATTAAAGATCATCTTTGCATTCATGAACTAGTAATTAGTGTTATTTTCAAGAATATTAATTTGAAAAGGGCTATCTTTCTTTCAGAGCGTCCAAATGCTATGTTAAAGATTATTTAATTCAGTACGTGAAGGCTTGCATTTTACAGTAAGATTACAGCCATACTTCTAGAACCCAAAAAAAAATATTAAAATTAAAATCAAAATTCAAACCCGTTACATATCTTTTGTTTTTTTACCAAACCCGTTACATATCTTCTATCATTTTATTATAGTTTCCTTCATGAACGATTTATGTCAATATTTTTAAATCGGTCTATGTAAAACTCAATGCTATAAAAGAATTGTTAGATCACCTCTTTGTGGCTCTTGACATTTTTTTTATTCTTGGAGGAGAAAGAAAACCATAACGGGCAAAAAAATGAGTGGGCCCTGTTCTACTCACGACATGGTTTTATGGCTACCCACTTTAAATATATACTTGAGTATTTCTTCATCTTATAGAGCTAGGAAGGCCCAATAGATAATTTAAGTGAACCAAACAGTGTAGCACTAATTATTAGTTTTAAAAGGCTTGATTTTTCAAAAGATGGTCAAAGAATCAGCATTTCCTTAACGTATCATAACTACAAAAAATGGGCATCTTTTGCTTTGATCAGTTATGGATTTAGATTTCCTTCGGTTAAAAAAAGGATACAGTTAACGTAATCACATAATTCAGACCATTAGATCAAGATCGAAGGCTCACATTCCAAAGTTGAATTTTAAAGTTGATTTACTAAAGTTAGAATATAAATCGTCTGATCTCAATTCAGCGGTCCATATTACATGACTGCAGGAATAGATGGGCATTTTTTGCTGTGGTCAATTATAGATTTAGATTCCCCTTAGGTGAAAAAGGACACAGTTGTTGTAGTCATGCAATTCAGACCATTAGGCCGAGATCAAAGGCTCAAACTTTGCAATTTGACTCCTTAAAATTGGAATGTGGGTCGTCTGATCTTAATCCAGCAGTTCATATTGCATGACTGCAACAATAGCTTTCTTTTTCAACGACGATGGATTCCCATTCATCAATTACATAATAATACTAGTAAACTAATACATGGTTAATTTTGTTTGATGATGCAGTTGCATATGGTAATTAACGAGTCAATGAGGCTCTATCCTCCAGCAACCTTGCTCCCTAGAATGGCCTTTCAAGACATTGTGCTAGGTGACCTTTATATTCCTAAAGGCTTGTCAATTTGGATTCCAGTGTTAGCTATTCATCATAGTGAAGAACTATGGGGTAAAGATGCAAATGAGTTCAACCCTGAGAGGTTTGCTTCAAGGTCATTCATGCCTGGTCGTTTCATACCATTTGCTTCTGGCCCTAGAAATTGTGTTGGACAATCATTTGCAATGATGGAAGCTAAGATTATATTGGCCATGTTGATCTCAAAGTTTAGCTTCACCATTTCAGAGAATTATAGGCATGCACCAGTTACTGTCCTCACAATTAAGCCTAAATATGGTGTTCAAGTTTGTTTGAAGCCCTTAGATGCATAAGACATACCATCAATTTTGATACTATAGAGTTCTATCATGGGGAAGCTTTTCTTATAATTTATAATAGCATTTTATGATTTTTTTTTGTTTTATCAAATTTTACAATAAAGAAGCAATGATTGCAAAGATTAGGATATGCACATTCAAAATATATTATAAATTAGTAAAGAAATAGAGGGGTTTATTTTTTATAATAAGTTTATACATAACATGGATCCCAACGCCTTTTGGTCAAAGTGATAAAGAGTTTAATTTTTTGTAAGCAAGCTCTCGGGTTTGAGTATTGTGAACGGAAATAATAAGTGCCGGCAAAGGTGGATGTAGGGGTGACCTATAGGTGCCATGGTCACCCCAAATTTTTTTTTGATATTCCTTTGCATAGCATAGTTATGTTAAATCATTTTGTGATCCCCAACCCATTCATGTTTTCTTCTCGCTCAACATGAAGTCATATGCAGAGCTACCTATACACAATGGCTAGGGTCACGAGTCACGTACATTATTGGGCTTGTAAGAATAAACGAAAAATTGTTATAATTTTGCAGTTGTTCGTAATTACGACCAAACAAACTTGTGAACAAACTCACCTTTTAACCTTGCCAAATAAATTTGCATAGATGGCTTATGGTTATTATTATTTTTTTGACGCGTGTTTATAGTTAATTAGAAGAGTGAGAATTTGCTTTTGGTCACCCCACTCTACTTTCATAATTTTTTTTGTCCCAGTTGGTTAGCGAGAAGAGAGAAGTGGAGCAGTATGGATTCGAACCTTGCTCCCGGCATCTACAAAGCTCTTTCTTATGTTTTTACCATTAGACTATGCTCTCTGGACACTTTCATATTTTTTTTTTGAGAATGCATAAAATTTATTTAATAATTTTTAAAATAATATATATATATATATATTATAATATTTCTATATTATAAATTGGTCCCTTGAGAAAAATTTCGTGGCTCCACCCCTGGATACCGAGAGTGGGAGAGCTTTATCTCCTTATATGGGTCTATCCGATTCGACTTGGATTATATCGAGGGTCTAAAAAAAATACATAACGTGGAAGAGGTTGATGATTAAAATAAAGACAAATATAAAGAAATTTGGCATGAGTGTGTGACCTTTGTAGTTACATGCATGGTAATCAAAACCGGACCAGACCAGCCGGTCCGACTGGTTGGACCGAGAACCGGCCTTGTGTCCGGTCCGGGTGAGCCTCTATAACCGCCTAGCAGCGGACCGACCGGTTCAACGGGAGAACCGGTGAGAACCGGCGAGAATCGGCTGGCCGGTTTTGGGTCGAACCGGTTTTCCTTTTTTTTTTAAAAACAAAATTGTCTTTATTTAATAAAAAAATCAATTTTGCTCTCAACAGGACTTGAACCCATGTCCTCAAAGCCACAACAAGCCATCTTACTACTAGGCTACATGTTATTTTGTGTATAAATTGAAATATTATCTATATATTATATATTTTTTAATATATATATATATACACACACTATATATATATAATATATATTATATATTTGGTATATATATATATTAAAAAAATTTATTAATATTTTATTAAACCCGGTTCGACCCCGGTCCGACCCAAAAACACTGAATCGTAGCCCTTTCCGGTTCAATGTCCAGTCCAATTTTAATTACTTTGGTTACACGTGATGTCTAGATAAGCTTGAAGGGCCCATAAACAGCCCAAGTGCCATTTTATTTATGGGTTAAAAAAGATATTTTTAGACGCTCTACAACACTTGAGAGTTATTAGGCCATAATTAAATGCATCCCACCTTTTGAGTACACCCCCTAAAGATACGAATTCTCCAAAATACCTCTACACAAAATAACAAAAACTCATTTTATTTTTTTTGCGTTCTGAACATAGTACCGGAAATTGTAATTTTCAGTATACAAATTGTATACCGAAAATTTGAATTGCCGGTAAAATTATGTTTAAATATTTTTCATACCGAAAATTGACATTTCCGGTATACAATTTGTATACCGAAAATTACAATTTCTGGTAAATTGTTTTTAAAACTTTTTATACCGGAAAATAAAATTTCCGGTACACAATTTGTATATCAGAAATTGTAATTTCCGGTACTAACAAATTTTTTTTACATTCCGGAAATTAGGAGTTTCCGGTACGAAGTTTTTTTATTTTACTCCAGAAATTATGAATTTCCGGTATACAAATATTTTTTTTATAGAATATATATATTTTTTATGTAGGGTTTTTTAAAATAAATATAACAACGACTATGTGAAAAATAAAATCAATAGCAAGCCAGCAATTCATAACATACTACATAATAATAAGAAAAATAATAAGACATTCACAGGAACAATTTCTGCATCCGCGTCGAGACATTGTGGTGGTGGTGGTGGTGGTGAAGCGGTTACAAACAAACAAAGTGTGAGGGAAAGGTGTAGAGCGATTCTTGCGATTTGGGAGCGGTGATTACGCGGATCAAAAAAGAACGAGCGAGTGGCCTTTTAAGTAATACCAGCACAGTTCTCTCAGAAGGTAACCGTGATGTGGCCTGGGAGAAAGAAAAGCGCTTCGAAAATTCAAAAGTCGTTTCCTTTTTTATTTTTAGAAAAAATAACAAAAAACAAAATTGGGTTTTTATGTAGGCTTTTTAAAATAAATATAACAATGAATATGTGAACTTAATACACGATTAAACACAAAAACAAGCTCAAATATAACAAAAATGAAAATATAACAATGAAAGATGTGCAAATATAACAAGTTAACATAACAAATATATAACAAATATGATCGTCCTAGCGTTTCCTATGTCGACGTTTCGTCCTGGATGTGGATGCCTCCGTCCCACCCTGCGCTATCTGTAGTGCCTGGGCAATATACTCGGCAAGCAGAACGGGTTCCATCATCTTATCCTCGGACATCGTCTGCAGAATGCCGGTGACTAAGTTCAGCCCCTCAGTCATATCATAAAAACTCGGCTGCAAATTACAACAAGACATCATAGAGACATCAGAGGAAATAAACAAATACAAAAAGTACATAATGTATATCTAAAAACTTACACAATCAGG
This sequence comes from Calophaca sinica, assembly GCA_037113605.1. Lineage (NCBI taxonomy): Eukaryota > Viridiplantae > Streptophyta > Magnoliopsida > Fabales > Fabaceae > Calophaca > Calophaca sinica. The sequence goes on from CM073737.1 coordinate 19,525,210, forward strand.
AGCAGCCTCAGGAGCAGCCGGATTGATCAGAAGTGGATGCGACATCCTGCGATACCACTCCATGTACCTCTCAGTGCACTCTGCTGGATAAGAGGCCACATCTAGTGGGACAGTCGAAATGATAGAGTGCAGAGGAAAGGATATCCACGCATCCGTAATCTCCTCAGCTGTGGGACGTCGTGGTGATGGCCGGGGAATGTCCTGGATATAGTCGAACTGTCTGACTACCCTCTCAGGCAGGTACGACACAATAAACAAAGCACACCGGATGTACCCCGAAAATAGGCACGCGGGATGACAATCATCCTGCGGCCAACCCACGGTGTCCAAACAACATCATCAGGTGTCAACGCATCCAGTGCTCTCCTAAAGGGTTCCACCTGGCCGTGACCCTTAACAGGCGACCACCTCATGGCTCGTGCCATGCGCGGGGTGATGCTAAGATCCTTCCTATCGCAGATAGTAGAGAAATACTCATATACCCATGCTTGTGACAACAATAACGAATCAACACACCATACCAATATTTTAAATAAATAATTGTTTACAAAAATAGGCTACGTATCTGAAGAAGTGCCATATACCCGCCAATCTGCTTAGTGTCTTGTAGGCTAGCGTCGTCCAGATATCCGTACAAGACGAATAGTGCAGCACTGGCCCATGACACACTACCAACCGCCTGTAAGTCACGTACCAGGTCCATGTACTTGACGTCAATGTATATATGGCTCTTGTCTGCCAAAATGGTACAGGCCAGCAACAACATTATCAAGGCCCTGGCTGTATAGTCCCACTCTCCTTCGTCCCTGCGCCTGTCATATGTCGCCATCAAAAAGTCAATACTCATATGAGCACCTCTCATTTTCCTAGTCTCCGTGCGTGCCTCGTCATATGTACACCCCAACAATACCTATAAATAAGATATGGCAATGTCCACATCCATCACTGGGGCTACATAGAAAGAGTCGCTGACTTTAAGGCCTAGGAGGCAAGACACGTCATCAAGCGTGACGGTCATCTCTCCAAAGGACAGATGGAAGCTGCTCGTCTCCCGGTGCCACCTCTATGCAAAGGCGGACACTAAGGCCCTGTCAACCATCCTAAAGCTGCAGTATACCAAGGAGTTTAGGCCGGCCGTCACAATATAGTCCTCTACCTGACGAGGTGCTGATACTCTTCCGTACAACCATTTTTGCAACTTTAGGTCGTGGGAGGCCACCTTAAGCGCAACACGCTCCTGCACACAAATAAACATCATTTATCATATATAAAAAAATAAACATTTGATCAAATAACAACCAGATATATACCTGCCCTTGCTATATCTGATAGGTAACGTGATACTGAAAGTCTGTAAGCAACGACCTATCGTAAGGTCCTCTAGGAAAGGGATCCTGGTCTCCAGCTACATCCCTGGAGCCTCGTCTGCAATACGGGGATCCTGATCTCCAGCTACATCCTCTGGAGCAACGTGATGCTCATGTGTTTCCTCGTGCAGTGGCTCTTCGTCATGAGGCTGTCTGCGAGCAATACGCCTCTTACGCTCAGAGACAGTCAGAGGCTGTCGCTGTGTACAAGGTGGTGCACTGTCAGCAGTGGAAGCTCCTCCTCTCCCTCCTCTCGACCTAGGCATATCTGAAACCATAAAAAAAAACTCAAATAATTAGTAATAAATTTAAACAAATAAATAAAATGTGTACCAGAAATTCACAATTTTTGGAACATAATATGTTCAGAAAATTGTGAATTTCCGGTATATGTAAAAAAAAAAGTGTACCGAAAATTCACAATTTCCGGTATATGTTAAAATAAATGTGTACCAAAAATTGAGAATTTCCGGTAAAAAACGTAAAAATGAAAACCCCCGGAAATTCACAATTTCCGGAATACTATTTGTATACCGGAAATTAAAATTTTCGGAACGAGGTTCAAAAAACAAAATAAATACGTACCGAAAATTTAGAATTTCCGACAAGATTGCAGCGTTTTTCAGTTTAGAAATTTGGAATTTCCGGAAAGTGTGAATGAAAAAAATGAAAATTGAGTTTTTGATGTTTTGTGTAGGGGTATTTTGGAGAATTCATATCTTTGAGGGGGTGTACTCAAAAGGTGAGGGTGCATTTAATAATGGCCGAGTTATTATTGGATTCTAATAAGGGCCCATACACAGCCCAAAATGCCATTTTATGTGTTAAAAGTGATTTTCTTTTTCATGGCCCTACAACACAAGAGAATAATAATTTGCTTATAATAATATCATTTCATCATTTCTCTATATTCAGGTGATTCAACAAAGTGATATACTTCATCAAAAAAAAAAAAAAAAAACAAAGTGATATACTTGATGAAATATGGCAACTTGTGTATGACATGACCAATGGTAGTACTACTAGTAGGGTCATTGTCTCCATTTTGGAGCGCTTATAAAGATTTTTTTTGCGACCTTATCAAATGCTTCCACCAGTCCAAGATTCTGCTTTTCCCACTACCTGGTTTTCTCATTTCTTTTTTTTTTTAATTCCAACCATGCATCATTTAATTCTTACATCGTTTGAAATCTAATACAAATAAGTGATACTATGTGTTTTTAAAAAGATAGTTGCACAAGTTGTATAAGGTAATAGCAAGTATCAGTATGTAGAGTGAGGATAAAAAAGAAAAGGAATAAATGTACTTTTAGTCCCTTAATTTTTTTAATTTGGTGATTTCGGTTCTCCTATTTTATTTTCTGCGATTTTGGTCCCCTGATTTTCTCAATTTGACAATTTTGATCCCTATGTTTTTTAATTACACTTTTAGTCTCCTAAAAATCGTGGATTGTGCACTTTTGGTCCCCCACTTTCCTAAAACCCAAGATTTTTAAGAACCAAAAGTGCAAAAAAATATCATTTTGAGGGACTAAAGTGTAATTAAAAAGTGCGGGGACTAAAATCGCCAAATTAAAAAAGTTTGAAGACTAAAATCGTCAAAAATAAAATAAAAAGACCAAAATTATTAAATTAAAAAAGTTAAGATACTAAAATTACAATTTAACCGAAAGAAAAAGTTATAAAGAGACAAAAGCGTTACTATTAAATAAAGTGTTTGTACGAGAATATATGAGAAGTGTGTGCGAATACAAATGTGCACAGGTATCATTGCATTTTAAAAAAAAATAATATTGTGGATAATTTTGTATATAGGGAAGCATGCTTTTTTTTTTTGACAATATATCGGGAAGCATGCTGAAAGCTATCCCTTTTCCTTTTGGGATAGGGATTTCAACGGAATGGGACAGTAGTGGGGAGTACTCCCCTATTTTCTATTCTTGTCCGCCAAATTGTCCCATGTCCTATCTCTGTTTTTCATTATGGGGAGTTTTTCTCCCTCGTCCTCATCCCTGCGGATCCCCATGGTCTCTTTGGGGATCCCATTAGTATAATAAATTTGTAAAATTTATATTTGTAATGTGTTCCTAATCAAAATCTCAGTAGTCAAAACCATATCAAAATCTTATTAAAACCTAACCAAAATAAGAGCAAATCCCTAAGTAATGGAGTAACAGAACAATGCCACGAAGACAATAATATTGCCTAATAGAATAATTTCAAAATAGCAGTAATCAAAACAACAGTAATATTGTCTAATATTCTACCTAATAAAGAAAATAGTAGTCAAAACAGGCTCAAAGACAGTATTATTGCTTAATAGAACAATTTCACACTAGATTTTGAGGTGACTGAATGCAGAAAAATGTAGAAAAATGAGGCACATCGATTGCAGAAGAATGACGATGGAGGATTTTAGATGAACGACGACAAAGTCTATGACACGAATGGCGATGACAACAGACAATGCGGAGGTTGTCGAACGATTGACAATGAGTTGCGGTAAATGCGAACATAGTCGTTTTCAGATGATTTGTTGTGAAGTAGAGACAGAGCATTGGGCAACACAATGAAGTCGATGATCAGAGACGGAGCACTACGAATGCAAATGGTGATGCAAAGGTTGTGGGACGTCCCACAGTGAGGTGCAGCGCATGTAATGTGACTAGGTTCCAACTTATAATATTCAAATTTTCAATTTGAATATAAGAGGAGAGAGGGGAGAGAGAGGGGGGAAAGAGGTAAGAGCTCATGAAAACACGGGTTTGAATCCTATTCCCTGGGATTTTTGTGCCAGTTTTTTCCTGATTTGAATTTGAATTTGAATTCTGAGAGCTTATAGGTGTGGTATTTCTCCTGGTTGTATCTGTATATCTGTACTGAAAATTCTATTTTTGAGCTAATTTTGGACAGCAATGGTATTTTGAACTGCTAGGTTTCCTACTTAGTATATGTTTGGATGGAGGGTTTTGGAGTGGAGGGGAGGGCTTATTTTTCTTTTCTAAACTAAGGAAGTTATGAAATGTTTCCGAAAACAAATGAAGTGTGGTTGAAATGTTATATGATCATCTATTATGTTAGTCTTTCAATTTTTTTAAATCTCAAATATATATCAATATATATAGACTTGGCCCTCCAAAAACATCTTCTCCAAAACACTCCAAAAACCTCAGTCCAAACATATCCTAAGTATTTATACCTACCCTCTCCCCTTTGCTAATGGTTTCAGATTCCAAAGAAAAACTTAGATTTGATTAACTCAATTGGATTTTATTGAGTTGCTCATTTTGGAAGAAGGACATGTGAGGAACCAACATATTAATCTTAATTAGTTTGGCAATAGTGTCAGTGAAGATGGCGGCAACAAGTTTGTCTTCTATGCTTGATCCTTTTTATTTTGGTATTTACTGCATCTGATTGCCAACAATGTTGGAAATTTCCATGCTTTAGCTCCTAGTGTTACATCTGGATTTACACCTTCTAGATCAAAGAATAGCATATTTTAAAGGGGAGAAGAGATTCATGGATTAAGGGGATAAGGTATCCTAATTATATAGAATAGAAAACAACCAAAACTTAAAAGATAAATACAAATGTAGCTTTGCAGATGTCTTTCAATCACTTTGTCTTTCTAATGAGGAAAAACCCTCTTAAAGAGCAACAAAGTAGAACCATGAAAACCTTGGTAAATATTTATATAACGTTAATCTTGACACATCTTGATGACATAGTAAATGATCATAGATTAATGTTAAAATTTACAGATATGATCTATATGATAGTAACTTTCAATCCAATTGTTGATATTGGAAAAAAAAAAGTGTGACATGACTCAATCATTGAGAGAGTGTTTAAGAGAGAATGTCAAAAAGAGTGTCCGTAGCATTCCTCCCCAAGAGAAATGCTACGGACACTCTCTCTGATAATTTCTCTTAAACACTATCTCAATGATTGAGCCATGTCACACTTGTTTTCCAAAATCAACCATTGGATTGAAAGTTACTATCATATAGATCATATCTGTAAATTTTAACATTAATATATGATCATTTGCTATGTCATCAAGATGCGTTACGATTAACATCAACGGTGTAATTACAAATAACGTTAATCTTGACACATCTTGATGACATAGCAAATGATCATAGATTAATGTTAAAATTTACAGATATGATCTATATGATAGTACCTTTCAATCCAATTGTTGATATTGAAAAAAAAAAGTGTGACATGACTCAATCATTGAGAGAGTGTTTAAGAGAGAATGTCAAAAAGAGTGTCCGTAGCATTCCTCCCCAAGAGAAATGCTACGGACACTCTCTCTGATAATTTCTCTTAAACACTCTCTTAATGATTGAGCCATGTCACACTTTTTTTTCCAAAATCAACCATTGGATTGAAAGTTACTATCATGTAGATCATATCTGTAAATTTTAACATTAATATATGATCATTTGCTATGTCATCAAGATGCGTTACGATTAACATCAACGGTGTAATTACAAATAACGTTAATCTTGACACATCTTGATGACATAGCAAATGATCATAGATTAATGTTAAAATTTACAGATATGATCTATATGATAGTAACTTTCAATCCAATTGTTGATATTGAAAAAAAAAAGTGTGACATGACTCAATCATTGAGAGAGTGTTTAAGAGAGAATGTCAAAAAGAGTGTCCGTAGCATTCCTCTTATCCCAAAAGAACCTAGAATTTCTCTCTGATTAAGGCACCACAGAACTGCATGTAAAGTACACTGCCAAACATTTTGCTCTGCTTATTCTTGACAATAATCCTCTGAACTTGAATGAGGCCCACTATATGATGCTATTACCTCGTTGCTATAAGCATGCTTTGACCTATTTGAGTATGATGATTCATGGCTGCTAACAATCACGGGATTAGTTGTGGGCATATATGAAAGTCAGCATCAGCATATAACATTATATTGCGAGTGTCGGAGCTAGTTTTTGCTAAGGGATATTGTTCCGGACTGGGCCAAGGCCCAATCCAGCCAAAAGCTCGCTAAAAGCCCAGCTCCGCGATGCAGAGTTCGCACCTCTCCTTAACTAATAATAGCATGGCAGATCCAACAGCATCCAGACCTCTTCGCCAGCTCATCACAGCCTGGCAACGATCTAACGGTAGCCCGGATCTCACGGGAGCAGTTACCTATCAGTAACCATCTCCGATCACTATATAAACGATCTCACCACTGATCCAGGTACGCTTTTACTCATAATTGACTTGCCTCACACTTCTTCCTAAACTGACTTAGGCATCGGAGTTTCTGCAGGTACAACCACCCCCGCGTCGTTGTCAACCACCGCGAGTATAACCGCAGCGCTTCTTCTCCGGCATCCTCTGAGTTCTACTTCAGAATAGATATAAACTTTTTAGGTTTGGATTTATTCTTACTCCTTTTTCTTTCTGCATGTGCCCTGTGCTTACATTAATTAATTGGTGTTATACTAAATATATTCTGCATAAACTTTGCAAGTCTCCGTGTAGACATCATTTCTAATTATTATAACAAGAGATGAACCTTGATTCTTAAATGATTTGATTAGTAAATAACGTTAACATTTTTCCATTTATATAAATATGTAATAGATTTGATTTGCTTTGGACCTCAGTACTGTTCTAGTAATGTTTCATATTTGAGTAATTTAGTTAATAGTAGTTTTTATTTGTTTCAGAATGTAAATGCTGCCTAAATACATTCAAAGTGACTTGATAATTCATATTCACATGATTTGCCATGTAGAAGGCTAGCCAAGCCCAACAGCCATTACAACATTTTTTAGCAGAGAGAAAATCGGAGTCAGGGAAGTAAAGGCCCTTAATCACTTGGGCCCAGAGGGCTTGAGGGGTTCTATAAAACTCTCCAAGCTTGTTTAGCAAGTAAGGAGGAGTTCATTATGTTGAAATCTTTGAAGCCCAAGCCACCTACCTCCTTGGCAGTACAAAGGCTCTGCCAATTTTTTCAGTGCAGACCCTCTTCTTAACCTTTAGCTTTCCACCAGAATCTACCAACCATAGCACATAAGTTGTTGCAGAAAGACTTTGGAAATTTCACAATAGACATTAATTTCTAAATTTTTTCAGAGTATAAAATTTTTATTTAATAATATTTATTTCAAATTTAGAAAATTTTAATTTTAATCGAAGATGTTTAATTTCATATTCTAAATTTTAAAAAATAGTTTTGAAATCTAACTTAATATAATCTATTAAAAACTATATTTTTACATATCAAATTTAAATTTTCAAAATATAATTAATTTAAATTATAGATTATTAGGTATATTCCTATTTTTGACACGTTTTTAAATTATTAAAGTTATTTTTCTTAATCTTTTCTAAGTGTGACATGTGGCATATCAAAATATTTACATGTTTTCAAACCATATTAAATATTTTCAAAAATTCTTTCTGGTGAAGCTATATTATTTTGCAATTAATTTTTTTAAGCAAAAGATAGGAAAAGAGCTTCGTTAAAACTTTCTAATGCAAAACCCTCTTTAGGAAAAAAAATCTAGTAGGAAAAATAGTACTCCCCCTACATTTTATTGATAAAATGTAGGAAGGAAAAAAAGAAAAACAAAGAAACATGGGGGACTAGGCTAAAATCCATTAACAAAAACAATAGCCAATCCAGTAGGAAGGAAAACCAAACCTATAATGAAGAAACTAGAGCTAATGCTAATATTAAACAATTTAATGTGCAAAAGCATCACTATAGGAGAAATAATCCCAACTAGGCTGGCACTAAGACTCCTAACAATAATTTGCAGTACATTAACAAAAAGAAAAAGAACCAGACCCATAAAAAGAATTATCTAAACCTATAGGAAGTTAAGCCTAGCTTATTTTGAAAAAACTCTATACAAACAAAATTAGGAACTGAATCCCACCAACAAAAATTCTGTATAGTAGTAGCAAAAGAAGCTAATTCATCAGCGCAAGCATTTCCTTCCCTGTAGATATGAGAATAAATGAATCGCATCCTCTTTGCCAGAGCCATACAATTGTACCATCTATTACGCATCTTCCAATGAACTAGAGAATCATTCTTGATGGCAGCAATAACCAACTGGGAGTCGCATTCTAACCAAAGATTATGCTAACCTTTAGAGTAAGCAATTTCAATTGCCATTATAACACTAAACAACTCAGCTTGAAACGCATCTGAAATACCAAGGTTTTGAGCAAAGCAACCCATCGCTGTAGCATTTTTATCTCTAAAAATACCCCCACAAGCGGCAACACTAGGAGAACTTTTAGCAGCACTATCTGTATTACATTTCACCAAATTGCAGTTTGGAGGATACCAATTCACGTGAGTGATCAAAGGAGCCGGAGGAGGATGACGCAGAACAGAAAAAATCTTCAAAATTTGAGATTCTGATATAAAAGAACTGGAGGATTTTTTGCTAATATTGCCGGAAAGGGAGACATTAGCAGTGATAAGATTAATAGCAGTTCTGTAAGGAAGCAAACCATTCTCAAAACGAGCCTTATTGCGACAATTCCAGATGGACCAAATAATATAAGTAATGGCAGCAATAACAATATCAAGAAGCTGAGAACTCCAATTATTATTAGCCAGGGAGAGAATAGTGTTAATGGATGAGGGAGATGAGTGGAAAACCGCTTTTAAGACTAAATGTGGTCTTTATGAGTGGTTAGTCATGCCTTTTGGTTTGACCAATGCCCCTAGCACTTTCATGCGTTTAATGAATCATGTCTTGAGATGCTTTATTGGAAAATTTGTTGTGGTGTATTTTGATGACATCCTCATTTATAGTTTGAATATGCATGATCACATTGAGCATTTGAGGAGTGTCTTGGATGTTTTACGAAGTGAAAAGTTGTATGGAAACTTGGAAAAATGCACTTTTTGTCAAAGTGAGGTTGTGTTTTTGGGCTTTGTAGTGAGTGCACAAGGTGTTAAGGTGGATGAGGAAAAGATTAAGGCCATCAAAGATTGGCCTACACCTAAGTGCATGAGTGAGGTAAGGAGCTTTCATGGTCTAGCTAGTTTTTATAGGCGCTTTGTTCCTAATTTTAGCACTTTGGCCGCTCCATTAAATGAAATTGTTAAAAAAGATGTTGCATTTCATTGGGGAAAAGAGCAAGAAGAGGCCTTCAATGCTCTTAAACATAAATTGATGAATGCACCCATTTTGGCTTTGCCAAATTTTGCCAAAACATTTGAGATTGAGTGTGATGCATCCAATGTTGGTATAGGGCTGTCCTATTGCAAGAAGGCCACCCTATTGCCTATTTTAGTGAAAAATTGAGTGGAGCTAGTTTAAACTACTCTACTTATGACAAAGAGTTGTATGCCTTAGTTAGGGCATTACACACTTGGCAACACTATTTGCTCCCTAAAGAATTTGTGATCCATAGTGATCATGAATCTTTGAAGTACTTAAAAGGCCAAGGAAAACTCAATAAAAGGCATGCTAAGTGGGTTGAGTTTTTGGAACAATTCCCTTATGTCATCAAACATAAAAAGGGGAAAACAAATGTAGTGGCAGATGCCCTCTCAAGAAGGTATTCTCTAATCACTACTCTTCAAACTAGGCTTCTTGGTTTTGATCATGTTAAAGATTTGTATGCCTTGGATGATGATTTTGCTTCTCTTTTTAATGACTGTGAGCTTATGGCACACGATTCTTTTTATAGACATGATGGATATTTGTTCAAAGGAAACCGCTTGTGCATTCCTAAATGTTCTCTACGTGAATTACTTGTTAGAGAAGTGCATGAAGGTGGTTTAATGGGTTATTTTGGGGAACATAAGACTCTTGACGTGTTGCATGGGCATTTCTATTGGCCTCGCATGAAACATGATGTGCATCTAGTTTGTTCTAGGTGCTTAGTTTGTAAAAAGACTAAATCGAAAAGCATGCCTCATGGTTTGTATACCCCTCTCCCCATTCCCTCTTCTCCTTGGGTAGACTTGTCTATGGATTTTGTGTTGGGGTTACCCAAGAACAAGTTTGGTCGTGACTCCATATTTGTTGTGGTGGACCGCTTTTCTAAAATGGCTCACTTCATACCATGTCATAAAGTTGATGATGCTTGTCACATTGCTAATTTGTTCTTCAAAGAGGTTGTCAAATTGCATGGGATTCCTAAATCCATTGTATCGGATAGGGATTCTAAATTTTTGAGTCATTTTTGGAAAACATTATGGGCTAAGCTTGGCACCAAACTTCTTTTTTCCACCACTTGTCACCCTCAAACGGATGGACAAACCGAAGTGGTCAATAGAACTCTTGGTACCATGCTTAGAACTATTTTGCAAGTTAATTTGAAGGCATGGGAAGAATGTTTACCATTTATAGAGTTTGCTTATAATAGAGTACCTCATGGCACCACTTCTCATTCACCATTTGAAGTTGCCTATGGGTTCAATCCTCTAACTCCTCTTGATTTGATTCCTTTGCCTATTAATGATGAGCCTTTGCATAAGGATGCCGAAGCTAGAGCACAATTTGTGCAAGATTTGCATGCCCAAGTGAAGGCAAACATTGAGAAGAAAGTTGAGCAATATGCCAAAAGTGCCAACAAGGGTAAGAAAAAGGTGGTATTTGAACCCGGTGATTGGGTTTGGGTCCATTTGCGCAAAGAGAGGTTTCCTTCTCAAAGGAAATCCAAGCTTCTACCAAGAGGGGATGGACCATTTCAAGTCTTGGAGCGCATCAATAATAATGCCTACAAGATTGACTTGCCCGGTGAGTATAATGTGAGTGCATCTTTTAATGTTTGTGACTTGTCTCCTTTTGATGTAGGTACTCACGAGGACTCCACTAATGAAGATCTTAATTCGGGGTCGAATTCTCTTCAAGAGGGAGGGAATGATGTGGAACAAAGTAGGCTTAAGGAGATAAAGATTCAAGACTTTGGATTGGATGGACCAATAACAAGAGGAAGGGCTAAAAGAATTAAGGAGCAACTCAAAGTACAAGTGGCTTATCTTATTGATAAGAGTATTTGTGCTAAAGATGTTTCTTATGGTGTTAACCTCTTAGTGATAAATATAATATAGTTCTTTTATTTGATTTGAGTTGTAACAATCAAAACTATTTTAGTAGTTAATTGTTTGGACCATGGGCTTGTATTTTGGGCCATGTGTTTTTGTTTTGTTTGGCCTTACATGGCCTAGTAGGAGATGTTGCCTATATAAGGCCAAGTAGTATGACACTTGAAAAACCCTAACTTTGAATGAAATTTACATTTTTGGTGAGATTAGAGAAAGCTTCTCTTTGTGTTCTTCATTGAACCAACTTGGATCTCATCAAGGGCTTCCTTACTCTTGTGGCGATTCCTCACTATGATCTTATCATTCTCCAAAGGAATGTGGTGATCTTCCTCTCCATCTCTTGTCTAAATCCATTGTATGTTTTTATTTATTTATTTTTTCCATTTTGTTCTTCTTTGGATATTCTCCTCTTTGATTCTTGAAATTACACTTGGAAAAGATCCTTTAATTTTTATGGAATCCCTTGGACTCTTATCACAATGCAAAATATTACCCAACCAAAGCCAAAGTCTTTGAGCATAGCCAAAATGACAATACAAATGGTCAGTATTCTCTGCAGCGGAATGACAAAGGGAGCACATAGAAACAATCACCAATCCACTAGTTCACAAATGATCATCTGTTGGCATACGGTTATGCAATATATGCCAGATAATAAAAGATTTTGAAGTAGGCACACAACCTCTCTAAATAATTTTTGTCCAATCTAGACAGTGCCCTAAGGGCTTATTAACGAGGTAGGCCTGACAACTCCAGACTTTGTGGCTGACCAAACTAGTTTATCAGGAAGTGGTCGCACCGGAATAATGAGTTGCTCAATTTCAGACTTAACAACAGGAATGTGATTGAGAATGGAGTTCGGAATACACTAGTTATTGTCAGAGATAAAATCACTAACCTTTGAAGTAAACAACTTGTGCATGTTATCTGGGATACCCAATGTTTGAACAATAGGTTGGGAGAGCCATCTATCCACCCAAAAATTAATATCAACTCCAGAAACAATGTACCAAATAGAATTAGAAAGAATAGTAGGAACAACAAGCTTTATACCAAACCAAATAGAAGAGCTAACACGATAGTAATTTGGCAATTACTTTAAATTTAAATATTTTCATCTCACCCCATCGTATTTTCTTGCTCAACTTTAAAAAATATGAATATTAAAACATGCATAAAACAAAATTTTTAAATTAACCGAAGACATGTATGTTTTTCAATCGGGTAGATCCAAAATTTAAATTTGCATTGAGTAGATTCCAAATTTAATTTTTTAAATTTTGCAACTAATTTTAATTTTAATATTAAAATAAAATTTATTTAAATTAAATCTATTATTTGTTAAAAAATTATATTTTAAAATTTATATTTTAAAATATTTAGAATTTAATTTAAAAAACAATTAGTTATAGATAATTTCTTCAAAATATCAAATATTTAAATACTTATTTTTAAGTTTTTGAATCGGTTTATTATTTTTTTACGTGATATACTCATTAAATATTTTCATATTTGTTATTTTTTAAAATTCCAATTTTAAATATATAATTAATTTAAATTTTATATTATTATTTAAAATATATTTATCATTTAATAGAAATATTAAAACTGATTTCGAATTTCTTTTAATAAAGTTTCAATTTTTTATACAAAAAAATTTAGAAAATTTCAATTTCAACACTACTAGAAAAACTTAAAATAGCGACGGGAACATAGAAAAAAATAATAAAATGACATTAACAGAAGAAATGTAATTAATATATAAGGAATTAAATAAAACACTAGAAGAAATTAATAAAAATATGTTCCTATTATTAGAAAAAATCAATAAAATAGGAAATTATACTTTAAATAAATTCCAAAATGGTAGGAATGTAATAAATGATATACAAGATACATTAGAAAATATAAATATTGATGGAAATAAAGATATTGATAGAATTAAGGAAGTTTTTCAACAATTAGAAAATCTCTTAGAAAGAGAAGAAAATAGTAGACATATAACTATACAAGATTTAGAGGAATTTCTTTGTGATAGAAAATCAATAAAGAAAAAAAAGAATACTACTTTGGTTTATCCACTAGGATTATGGAGGAATTAGTTAGAGAATATCAAGAGGATATAAAAAATGCAACAGAAATAGAAGAAATAAGTAGACTTATGAATGAATTAAAAATTTTAAAGGATGAAATTGGAAATACAAAAATATATAAAATAAATAATGATCAGGAAAAAGAAAATGATTTAGAAGAAGTAGTCCTAGGATATGAGAATGAGGATGAAGAACATATAAGAGTAGATATGAAAAATGAAAGTGGTGAGGAAACTAGTAGCCAAGGAGCTAGGAGACAACCAAATTACCAAAGAAAAAGGACTTGGGGTACCTTTTGGAATGACCCAAATTATTGGAGATCCTATGATGAACCATATATGGGAAGACAAGGATATTATAGAAAGAAAAGAAAATGGGAAAAATACCCATCGGATTATAAACCAAAGGTAGAGACACTTAGGCATAGAAATATTTTAAATCTAGATTGTGTTACAAATAAAGAAGAATTGATAAATGAATGGACAAATGAATTAAGCCTAATTCTCCAAACAGATGAATATTTAAAGACCATAGATTTTGATGCAATATTAAATCTAGTTTTATATAAAACATCAGGAAATATTCAGAAAATGCTAAATAGTATTGGAGTATTTCAATGACAGCATATAATAGCTGGTGTCACAAAAAATACCGATATAATACAAAAAATTACTAAACTCATCTATAGAGAATTTGTTGGTTTTGATAATGAACATAGACAAGCAGAATTAGATAGAACAAGACATGAGAAAGTATTGTTACATCTAGATAATATAAATATATGTAATATGTGTTACTTTGAGGAATTTACTTGTGAATTTCAGAAATATTATTATCAGTTAGATAATCATTCTAAGGAAATATATAAGGGTATATTTATTAATAAATTACCATTCCCAATAAATGAAAAGTTTAAAGAATTATGGCAACAAAGGAGACTTGAAGTTGCAGACACCTTAGGAGGAATTATTTCAACTGTTTATGAATTATTAGCTAATGAGTGTTATCAAAAGCAAATTAGAAAGTCCATAAGACATAACAAAGGAATTTGTTGTAAGAACCCAAATATAGACCTTCCAAATCAATGGGGATGTAATGATTCTAGAAAACCATATAGAAAAAAGAAATATTTCAAGAAATGAAAGAAATATAAATTTAGGAGATTTTATCCTAAAAAAGAATCATATATGAAGAAGAGATATTTTAAGAAGAGAAACCCAAATAAGATTCCTAAGAAATATTGTCCTGAAGGAAAGAAGAAGTGCACTTGTTGGTTATGTAAGGAAGAAGGACATTATGCAAATGAGTGTCCTAAGAAAGGTAAGAAGGAAGAAAAGGATAAGTTAACTAATTTAGCTCTTAGGAATAATTATGAACCAGTAGAAGAAGAATTTAGTTCAGATGAAGAAATATATGAGTATAGCACAAAATCTAGTGATGATGGAGCAACTTCAGAAAGTAAATCTGAATAACACATATATTAGAATAGATATAGAAATAAATAAGGTCAGATATGCTACAGAAGCATATATAGATAGTGGAGCAAGTATTTGTTTAGCAACAAAATATTGGTTTCCAAAAGATAAATGGATTGATTTAGATAACCCTTTAAAGATCCAGATTGCTGATGAATCCACTAAAGTAATTAGCAAGGTTGTTAGAAAAGCTATAGTATATATAGAAAATTATATATTTGTTATACCTACTATATATCAACAGGAATCAGGCTTAGATTTAATTTTAGGAAATAATTTTTTACGGTTATATGCACCTTTTTGTCAATATAAGAGATTTATTCAATTAAAAACACCCTATATAGCAGGAAAGAGAAATCTTATATTAATTCCTATAATTCATGAATCTGAAAATAAAGCTATAAAATATAAATTAGAGTTTCACGCGCAAAAACGTGGTGATATATATAATAAAATGACAAAAATTTTAGGACTTTTTGAAGATAAAATATATGTTAGGCCAAAGAGAATTTCCTATTCCTCAAGAAATAGAAGAACTTTTAGATAAAGTATGTAGTGAAAATCCACTTGATCCCAAAATTAATAACAAAAACCAGGAGTTAATTTCTCTTAGGTTAAAAGATCCTAACAAGGAAATTAAGTGTAAGTCTATGTTTTATACCAAACAGGATAGAGATAAATTTGAGAAAGATATAAAGAAATGGTTGGATTTAGGATTAATTCGACCATCAAAAAGTAAACATTCTGCACCAGCCTTTTATGTAGATAACCATAATGAGCAAAAAAGAGGAAAGAGAAGAATGGTGATTAACTATGAAGCTATGAATAAGGTTTTACAAGGTGATGCATATTTCATCCCTAGAAAGGATCATATAATTGAATTAGTTCGTGGAAAGAAATTATTTAGTAGTCTTGATTGTAAATCAGGATTTTATCAATTAAGGCTTGATGAGGAAAGTAAACCTTTAACATCATTTAGTTGTCCCCATGGACAATATGAATGGAATGTATTACCAATGGGTTTGAAGCATGCACCATGTATTTTCCAGCGAAGAATGGATAATGTATTAAGAGAGTTTAAAGATTTTTGTGTTATTTATATTGATGACATTCTTATATTTACTGATAAGGATGGTTTATTTAATCATTTTAAATATGTTAAGAAAGTTTTAGAAAGATGTTTAGTGCAAGGAGTTATCTTAAGTAGAAAGAAAGTTGTCCTTAGTCAAAATGAATAGATTATCTTCGTCTAGAAATAGATGGAGGAAATATTGTTATGCAAAAACATGTCTTAACAAAATTACATGAATTGCCTTTTGAAATGAAGAATGTTAAGGAATTACAAAGGTTTCTTGGATTACTAACACATATTTCAAATGAAGGATTTATTAAAGATCTTGCAGAAGAAAGAAGACTTTTGCAGCTTAAACTCAAGAAAGACGCAGAGTGAAAATGGACAGAGGAAGACACTGCGATAGTTGAAAGACTAAAGCAGTTGTGCAAAAATCTGCCCGAATTATACCACCCTCGTGAAGAGGATTATATAATTATCGAGACCAATGCATCTGATATAACTTGGGGAGGCTATATGAAATCCAAACCAGTAAATAAGCCAAAAACAGAGTTACTCTGTAGATATATGTCAGGCTCATTTCACGATCATGAGCTAAATTATCCAATTCATGAGAAAGAAACCTTTGCATTAATAAGAATGATAAGAAAGCATTAGATATACCTAATGCACCAGGAATTCTTGGTAAGAACTGACTCTACTTATGTTGCAGGTTTCAAGAACTTAAATATCAAAGAAAGCCACAAGCAACGAAGACTTATCAGGTGGCAAATAGAGCTGAACCACTACGATTACAAAATAGTTCACATTGCAGGAAATAAGAACGTGCTAGCAGACATTCTAAGTAGAGAATGGAACGCGAGCAGTTGAAAAGAGAAAAAGCAATAAAGCAAGCTCAAGTAAAGCAGAAGGAAAAGGAGCTTGAATTAATAAAGGCAAATCTTCAATTAATCAATCTTCAACTTGGAGAAGAAGAGCTTCAAGAAAAGCAGCCAAAGAAATATTGGGTTGTGTACAATGGCCCAATGCCTAGAATTTATGATGAATGGCATAAAGCAGCAGTTCACATAAATGGAATCCCCAATGTACTTCATGAATCATTCAAAACATTGGAGCAAGCAAAAGCTAATTTGGAAGGATTTAATAGAAGGGAAGCCCTAAAGAAGAAAAGCCAGAAAAATATTGGTCTCCGTCCAAATACCAACTCTCTTGAACCAGTACCATCTGGATCAGCAAATAACAATCCTAAATCAGGACTAATGAGAGATGCCAGGACCTTCATCCCAAATAAGCAGAGCCTCAATTCACTTCCAATTATAACAAGGGAGGAACATGAAGCAATGGTTCGTTTCTCTCGGGAGAACTTCAATAAGTCAATCTCTGAATTATTCAAGTGGAATGAGGAGACAAAAATATATAATTTCTATGTCCTGAACAGAGGCAAATACGGAGTAAAGGCAGTAATTACCCCTGGATGTCCAGCAATTAGAGTGTTCAATTATTTCCAGTTTATGATTAATTGAATGCATTTATTTATCTAATGACCTTCAAGAATTGCAGTTCTTTTCAACATGAATTAAAGAAGCAGTAAAATTCTAAAAAGCAAACAGTTGCCAGAGACCGGCCAATATTTATGAAGATGTATTCAAGTTATCCAGAATTCGAATCAATGCAAGTTGCCAAGCATTTCATCAGCATGAAAATTTGTAATGGAGCATTCCCATATATGGACAAGCCTCCGGAAGTACCATACAATGAAGAAGAATATACAACAATTATTGCATATCAGCTATCCTACATATTCGAGCAGACCCAAAAGGTTCGTGGAGATACACCTTTGAAGGTTAATTACAAAGGACCCAATACAATAATCACGTCAAAAATTAAGTGCTCTATCAAGAAAGAAGAATTAGACAGGGTAATCAATTTTGAAGTTCCATTTTTTACTCTATTGGGACCACATGTCAATTATACGCCAGCTGTCAAGAGGAAGCTGTGTGAAATTATCAGAGTATATCAAGATCATGCTTGCGAATTACGCTATGAAGAAAAAGAAAAAATTAAGCCAGAAGAAGACAAAAATGAAGATAAGGCAGAATCTTCAGGAGTTGTTGACAAGGCTTTCTCGGAAGACTCGTGTGAAGTAATTATAGAAGAATAATGTAAAACATGACGCCATAGAGCAATTATGTAAGGGTAAAAACAGCCCAAAAATGTCATGTAAACAGTCCACGTGTATAGTATGAATAGTTACGTGTTGTAAAAAACCTGCTACGTGAATAGTAGCATGGTAGTTATTAGGAGTAGGTGTTGTGTTGTAAAAATGGATAAGTCTGGACATGTAAAAAGATAAGTCTAACACTTGTCATTAATAGGCCAAGCTTTATGGCATAGGACACGTGGCTTGTTTAAAAATATGGTGCCACGTTAGGAGAAGATAATTAACTAGCTAGTATGTAGTAGTTTCTAGTGCTCTTAGCCAGTAGTTTATAAATAGAAGTATCAAGCATATGGCTCGAGGAGAGAGGAAAAATTTGTTAGAAGTTCTCTTTTAGAGACTTTGTCCTTCCTTTTCCAGTAGGAAGTGTGCTCATTCCATTGTGGAATTTAGTCCTTGCCTTGAGAGTGGTAACACCCTTATACTTATCTCTGTGAAATATTAATAAAAGTATCTAGTTTTCTTCATATATCTCCAGAATTATTTCTTTTCTCTTCCAAAATACTCATTATATAACATCCAACATATCATCAATTATCAAGCGAAAGCAAAGTGGGCAACTACAAAAGTATGATTCCACTTCAGGTGTATTCAAAATCCTATCTCTAAATATGATAAATATATGTTTGAGTATCTATCTTGAAAAATTATATTGTTTCTAAATATGACCTCTACGTCAAAAGATTTAAAAGTAACTAAATATAAGGATATAGAAAATTTAGAAGTTCACGAAGAAGCAGGAAATTACTCATCTACTATAGTTTTAAATAAAGATAAATTTAGAGAGATACAAAAAGAAAATATAGATCTCCCTGAAGGATATAATATTAGAGGATCTACAAAAAAAGAGAAATTAAAATTAGCAATAAATGTTTTTAATAAAAAAGAAAATATTCTTTATTTTGGAAAATCAGCGGTAGAAACAACTATTAATATTGAGGATACTGAAGGAAATACAAGCTTACAATTAATTATTGTGAGAGATATCGATAACGTTTTGAGAACAATTAAAAATAACGAGCATAGAAGGAAAATAGGATATGTTCATATAGGAGCAGTACATATTTTGTTAAAAGCAACTTATTCTGATGGAAAAAATTCACCAATTAAAATTATTCTGATGGATGATAGGATTATAGATAAATATGATTCTATTTTAGGAATTATGGATGCAAATTTAGCATACACAAAAGTAAAATTTGAAGTTTTTCCAAATATAGGAGTTCTACTAAATACCAAAAGATTAGACAGAACTTTGGTCCTTACATATAAGTTTGCTAGAAAAGATTTAATAAGACCAGAAGAAAAAATATTTTCAATTACTTATTGTGTTAGTTTTGCACTTAGCAATTCTCGTCATAGTATAGAATTTAGACATAATGATAAAATAAATTTACCTAAATTATTTATGGATATCGGAAGGATATATATGCCTAAGAAAAATAATATAGAAGATCTACCAGAGAAGTTGCAGTTGAAATATATTGATATTAATTCAGCAGAGAATAGAGAATATAAAATTATGATATAAAAATATAGTACACAAATAGAAAGACCAATTATGCTTTCAGAACCAGAAAAAGTTAAAAGTGAAGAAAATGAAATAAATAAATTAATAAATCAAGTTAGGGACTTAGAATTATATCTAAAAAATAAGATATGAGTACCACTATATTTTCTATACGAGATAGAATTATGGAAATACAAGTAAAATTAAATGATAGATCTACTATTATATATTCAAGTAGGATTGAAGATGAAGAAAGGGATTTTTATGAGAAAATAAGATGTATATGGAAGTTGGATTTACCAAGAGAAATAAAAAGGATAATATGTATAAATTATGGGAAATTATGTGTACAATCTATAGTATATAATAATGAGATTATGGATGTTTTATGGTGGGAAGAATTTATGTTACCAAATAATTATCTAAAAGTATATTTAAATGGACCATTAAAAGATTTTGATATGGACGATTAGTTTCCGGATGATGATTAGAAATCTTAAGATTTGTTATACTCTTGATATATTTATTATTAGGAATGCTTATATATACACAGTAACTATATATGCATGTTTCGATGAAATTAATTGCTTCTGTTGAATCATTTATGTACGCCATACTTTATATGCTTTATCATTTATGCCATATGTACTTTTTGGTTGAATTAATTATGTATGCCATGTTTCAGTCGAATTACGTATGCCATGTTTTGGTTGATTTATGCGTGCCCCGGTTATTTTTTCTATCAGAGCAGGTAACTAGCCTGCGGAATTAAGGGAGTAAAAAGTATGAGAAATTCGTATAGAGTTAATAAAATTAATAAAAGATTACACGTAGTAATGAAAGTAAATAATAATATGGAAATTTTGTATATAGATGAATTTTTTTGTAAAAAGCTAAGATATATTAAAAAAATTAAAATTACCCAATGATATTAAAATAAGAATAATAGAAAAGTATGGAAAGTTATTAGGTCAAGAATTAGTATATATAAATGAAATATATAATGTTATAAGATTCTTTGATGATATATTCTGGTATTATGGATGAATATGGTATATCATTAGAAGAAATAAAAGACTATAAAAGAAATATAATTAAAGAAAAAATAAGACGAGAAAAAAAAGAAGTAGAAAGACTTTATAGAACTATAGATGATCTTGTTAGGGATCTTGATAGAATAAATGAGGGAGATTGACAAGAAATTAGAAATAGAATTTTAGCACAAGAACAAAAAATAAATAGATTAGAAAATGTACTAAGCCAGATCTAAAAAAGAATTACGTATTAATGAACTTATGGAGTCAATTAAAGGAAATAAAAATATTGTAGAATTATTATGTAATAGGCTAGATTATTTTATAGCCAAAGGTGATAGTGAAGAAATAGAAAGAATAACTAGATCACTTACAAGGTTTCAAAATATTTTATGTCAATATTAACAGGAATTACGAGAATTAAGAAATTAAAATTATGTTCGTCACAAAATTTGCAACCAAAGAATTAGAGACGAAAAGTGATTTTCTGTCACTAAAATCCGTCGTTATTTCAGCTTTTTCTAGCTATGCAATTTCAATTGAAGATAATTTATTTCAAATTATAGACTTAAAAAAAATTAGTTTTGAAATCTAATTCGATATCATATATAATAAAATTGTATTTTATATAATTATAACTTAATTTCTAAAGTTTAAACAAAGGTTTTGTTATGTCACATGTAAAAAAAATGTTATTTTAATATATATCGTGCAGAGGTAGAGATCGTAAGAAATCTATTGTATTTTTTTAAAATAAATTCTAAGTTGAATCATGGCATTGTATAAAAGATTGATTATGTTAAGAAGTCATGTCCAAAATCGTGTAAATTAGTTTAATATCCTTAAAACTATATAATTTAACAATACATTAAATAATGACCCTCACAGTTTATAATATTAATCTTAATCTTATAAAAACTAAGCACGTGGATAAATTGATTTCTCAAGCGGTAAGAATAATGAGTTGAATTGGTAAAAAAATTACATGAGACATAGCACAACAACTGTGGTGATCACTGGACTCAGATGGGTATCTTAAAACCTGCAAAAATAAGAAAATAATCACACATGAGGCAAGAAATCGCACCCGAGGTGAAAAAAAGAGATTTAGAGATGTATGTTAATTGATAGCATAAGAAGAGACAATATGTTTCTTTAACAAAACAAGAAGAGACAATATGTTTCTGAACAAAACCTAGTAGCAGAGATTCAGAGATGTGTGTGAATTGAAAGAAGAATTGTATTTATGCTATATTAATGACAAATTTGAAAATAAGATAAGAGGGATTTTTTAAATCATAGTTTTTCGGATAAGGGGAGATAATTATTTTAAAATATTATTTTTCGGATTTAATTTTTGGGATTTATTTCGGATTTATTTTTTTATGAACAAAATAAAGAGAGGTAATTTTGAAAATTTGTTGAATGATATGGGGATAATTATTTTTCAGAATTGTATTTAAAAAAATCAAATTTAAAAAATATTAAAATATTTCAGATTTGTTTTTATGGATAAAATAAGAGAGAGAATTTTGAAAATTTGTTGAATGAGAAGGAGATTTTTCGGATTTGTTTTGATTATGATTTAATGAGCTATTTCAGGTTTGTTTAATGTGCATCTGACATATGTCAAATGATGATAGAATAGTAATTAATAGAGATATTGATTTTTATATATAGTAAATAGATAGAATAAAATAGATAGATAGATAGATAGATTGTTTTATAAGCTATTTTAGAAAACTTAATAAATTGAAAATAGTTTTTTTTGACAGAATGGGGAGAGAGAAAGGGGTGAGAGAAGGGAGGAGGAGAAAGGAGAAAGGGAGACAGAGGAGATAGGGAAGAGAGGGAGAGAAAGAAAGGAGAGAGGGGAGGGAGAGAGAGAAGAGAGGGGATAGATGGAGAGAGAAAAGATAAAGGAGGGAGAGAGGGGGGAGAAAAGATAAAGCAGGGAGTACTCCCCCGTTCCCCATCCCCGCCCGCCAAACTGCCCCCTGTCCCCATCTTCGTTCCCTGCCACGGGGAGTTTTTCCCCCCGTCCCCATCCCCGCGGGGACCCCATTAGCATAATAAATTTGCAAAATTTATATTTGTAATGTGTTCCCTTATCAAAATCATAGTAGTCAAAACCTTATTAAAACCTAACCAAAATAGGAGCAAATCCCTAAGTAACAGCAGTAACATAATAAAGACACGAAGACAATAATATTACCTAGTAGAACAATTTCGAAATAGCAGCAATCAAAACAACAGTAATATTGTCTAACATTCCACCTAATAAAAAATAGTAGTCAAAACAGACACAAAAACAGTATTATTGCCTAATAGACCAACTTCACACTAGATTTTGAGGTGATTAAATGCAGAAAAAACGCAGAAAAATGAGGCCCACCGATAGCAGAAGAATGACGATGGAGGATTTTAGTTGAACGATGACAAAGTCTCTGACACGAACGACGATGACAACAGACAGTGCAGAGGTTGTCGGACGATTGACAATGAGCTGCAGCAAACGCGAACAGAGTCGTTTTCAGATGATTTGTTGTGATGCAGAGACTGAGCATTGGGCAACACAATGAAGTCGAGGATCAGAGACGGGGCACTACGAATGCAAATGGTGACGCAAAGGTTGTGGGACGTCCCACAGTGAGGTGCAGTGCATGTGATGTGACTAGGGTTCCAACTTTTAATATTCAAATTTTCAATTTGAATACAAGAGAGAGACATATGTGATCTAAGTAATGAGTTAATAATTATGTATTTTTTAAAAATAGAGTAAAAAGACAAAATATATGAAATATATCTACACACACATAAAGGACATTTTTGCCATCAGGTCGGGGAAGGGGACCCCGCGGGGCGAGGGGCATGATCCACATCCCCGACCCCAAACTATCATCGGGGAAATTTTCTCCCCCATCCCCGTCCTTGCAGGGAAAAAAGCCCCACCCGCGGGGCCCCGAACGGGGCAGTCCCCGCGGAGATCCCCACTCACGGGTGCAAATTGACATCCCTATTTTGGAGTCTATGTTGAAATGGGTTTTCTTGTTGAAATGGGTTTTCTTTTGTCTTATTTTGTCTCATGATTCGGGGTGTACTCTGTGCATCATATCGGTTCAGTCCCATAAACCTAATAGTATAAATCAAACCAACTAAACCGATTTAAATTTTTTTAATAGCTAAATTGGTTTGAATTGATTCATAGAACTAATTTTAAAGAATTAATGTTTACCTATAAAAAAAAGAAATAATGTTTAAATAATTGCTTTTGAAAAAATTGATATTAAAAAGATTGAGCTAAAAAAATTGAAGATTTCTGTAAAATATTTATTTAAAAGGGAATTAGAAAAATTATTTTTGTTTGGATGATTGAGATATAAATATAAATGTTTTATGGATTCTATATCTATCACACAGGAAAAAATAAAAATTTTTACTTATCTCAAAATCAATTTCATCAATGACATAATTGATCTTGAAAACTTTAAAACTTAACATGTTGATTGCCCAATTTACTTTCGATCACCCAACTTACCTAAATTTTTTCAATATAAAAAAAGAGTTTTTTTTATCGAAATCAAAGAGAGTTAAGGACAATCATTGCGGCGACGGTGAGGGTAGGGAAGTGCCTTATGTGGTCTTCATTGGACCGATGTTTCAAAATTGCTTGAAACTTCAAAACGGTCGATGCCGCCTCCCGTATGTAGAAACTCACGGTCCTCCACATCCTCATGGCTCGACGGTGACCTGATCGGTATTGATTTGACAAAAACAAGATAAAATGAATATAGGTTGAGTTTTGAGGCACTCATATATGTTTTTTCCTTGTGTTTTTGTCGAACCGGCCCTGATCGGTGTTTATTCGACAAAAACAAGAGAAAATGAATATAAGTTGAGTTTTGAGGCACTCTTATATGTTTTTCCTTTTTTTTTGTCGAATCGGCTCTGATTAGGTCACCGTCACCGTCGTGACGACGAGGAATACCATGAGCTTCTACTTAGAGGGGACGACGCCAGTCCTTATTGGAGTTTTGAACGATTTTCAAGCATCAGTCACTGTATACCACATGGGACACTTCCCCACTTAGAAGCCGCCCGGTCGTTGTTTTGAATTCACCCATGAATAATCAATCCTCTTGTGGTATTGTTACCTGCACCCATTTTTCTCTTCTCACCCTCCCCACTTGGATTAAATGTAATCTCCAAATTACTCCTACCCTTCCCATTTCCCTTTCCCTTGCCCCTTTCTTGTTTACGAATATCAGAAAACTAATTTACGGATTCATATTTTGGTGCGTCTAGAAATTAGTTTCTGGTAGTGTAAAAGTATATTAATTTGTCATCTAAAAACTAATCTCCGGGTATAAAAAAAAATTGCATTTTGAAAACAAGTTTATGGGGATAAAAACAAAAAGAAAAAAATCAGCTTCTGGATGACAAACATTTTTTTTCTACCGAAAACTAGTTACTAGTAGACCAAAAAATATAGCCATATGGAAATTATTGATTTGCAAAAAAAAAAAAAAAATAGGGGCAAGGGTGCTACACAGCAAGGGAGACAATGAGCAACGCACGGGGGGAGGGGTGGTGGGGAGAAGGACTGTTTGGGGGTCGCATAGGGGAGGGAGTGGTGGAGATGGGGTCGCATGGAGAAAGGATGCAGTGGGAAGATGGAGGCTGTGGGGATTGGGGGTCACGTGGGACGGGAGTGGGGGAAGTGGGGGTGGGGGTATCAAGGGAGGGGGAGGGGAAAAGGGGAAGGGAGAGGGAGGAGATAGTGGATAGGGGTAACTTGGGAAAATAGATTACGAGAGGGTGGGGAAAGAAAAAAGGGAGGATAGACATAGTAAACCTCATCCTCTTGTGATAGAGAACAGCCAAGCCCAATTTGACCCAAAGATCCTAATATATTTATACCAAATCCTTCGTGTATTTTCTTATAAAATAATTTCTTGCGTTTGACCAAAAATAAAATGTCCCCCATGCAAGTACTCCCTGTTTTTTTTGGTTTAAGTAACTAGACACAATTTCAATTTATATTAGCTTTTGACTTATATGAGTTTTTCATTTAAAATATTTTTTAAAATTTTTCATTACTGAAAGTCCTTATTTGTTTATGAACAAATTAAACTGAAAGAATTTCTAAAACGAATTGAGATATGAAAACAGTTTAAAATTTTTTTGTATTACTTCCTTATAAGTACTTTTATGGAAAAATTTATCCAAATTGATAGCTACATATAGGAAGCATCTAGTGTTCCATTTAAAAGTTTAATACTCCCTTTGATCTTAAATATAAGAAAAAGTCAAAATGTATTTAGAAAGAATTTATAAAACGAATTGAGTTACGTAAACAGTTTAAAAATCTTTTGTATTATTTCCTTATAAATACTTCTATGGAAAAATTCATCCAAATTGCTAGCTACATATAGGAAGCATCTATTGTTCCATTTAAAAGTTTAATACTTCCTCCGGTCTCAAACATAAATAAAAATCAAAATATATTTGTTCCAAATATATTTTAATTTTTGCTTATATTTGAGACCAGAGAGAGTGAATTACAAAATTTTTAAGAATGGCCCGATGCAATTGCATTTTATATGTATTCAATGATCTAAAAAATTGTGTTTAGAAGATACCCAACACAATGAAATAGGAGTAAGACCCTCTATATTCATTATAAGAAACGAAGAGTTCCATTATTATGATTTTGGAGTTGGAGGTGTAAATAGCAATAAATGTCTAACTTACATTCTATACTCGTGAAATAGATGCGTATCTTAGTGTGTCTTTATGTCAATGTCAAATCGCATTTCAAAATACGTTTTCGCAAAAGAAAAAACTCCAACCAAAGTGCGTTGCCAAAACTAACTTTTATGCGTTCAAAACCCTTTGCTTTAGGATTATTTACCTCAGAGGTGTATTTTAACACCAAAATTACCAATTTGGTGTAGTCAGAGAAAAAATTCTCTGTCTGGTGTAAGTCGAGACTAACAATCTCGACTTACTTTTAAAAAAAAAAATAAGTCGTGAATGGCATCCACGGCTTTTTTTTTGGTGTAAGTCGTGACTGTTGGTCACGACCCACCCTTTTTTATTTTATTTTTTAAATTATATTTTTTCAATTAAGAAAAACCTTATTTTTTATGAGTTAGGTTTTTTTTTTAAAATTTAGGACAAAGTCATGGACGATAAAAGGATCCAAAATATAAATTTTGGGAATTTTTTGATAAAATTTGGGTCCAAAAGACAGTCTAATTAGTACTATCGGGTGCAGAACGCTGCCCAGAATTCGGTAAAATTTTAAATCCAAATTTTAGTCGTAGCCTATTATGATATAATATGTTTGATCTATTAATTTATTTTTATGAAATTCACTCACTTGATCAATTCAATCAACCATTTTTAAACTATGATCAATTCAATCAACTATTTTTAAACTATGATCAAGTGAGTGAATTTCATAAAAGTAAATTAATAGATCAAACATATTATATCATAATAGGCTATGATTAAAATTTGGATTTAAAATTTCACCGAATTCTGGACAGCATTCTGCACCCGACAGTACTAATTGGACTATCTTTTGGACCCAAATTTTATCAAAAAATTCTTAAAATTTATATTTTGTATCCTTTCATCGTCCATAACTTTATCCTAGTTTTTAAAAAAAATAAAAAAAATCTAACTCATGAAAATTAAGGTTTTTCGTAATTAAAAAATATAATTTAAAAAAATAATAAAAATAGGTGGGTCGTGACCAACAGTCACGACTTACACCAAAAAAAAAAGCCATGGATGCCATTCACGACTTATTTTTTTTTTAAAAAAAAAAGTAAGTCGAGATTGTTAGTCTCGACTTACACCAGACAGGGAATTTTTTCTCTGACTACACCAAATCGGTAATTTTGCTGTTAAAATACACCTGTGAGGTAAATAACCCCTTTGCTTTATTATCACAAAACTACACTATTCATATTGTTTTAAAAACTACAATAAAACTCCACCCCTTTCCTTTAATATCACAAAACTAGACTACACACACAGTATTCAAATTGTTTTTAAAACTAAAATAAAATTCCACCAAACCAGTGTTAGAAGAGTCGATAATGTGACTCTCCTCTAAAAAAATGATATGAATTCAATTTTGCCAAATCTGGAGAAAACTAAAACTCGTGTGAAAAAATCAAACATCCCATACCGATTCAAAAATTGGTCTTGTAGGAAGCCCAAATAGCCTAAACCGTTGAGATACTTTGTCATACCTAATATAGGTAAAAACCCTAATTCGAGTGGGTTAGAAAAGAAATTTCACATCCACCTATATTCTCGCACAATTTGCCTTTATAGTGACTCGGCAGATAAATTTAATCACTCTCTATGTAATAAATACTTGTATTTTCAAATTTACTTTCTCCTCTACATACCAACCACATTTGTACATCCCCCCATTCACAAAGGTTAACCCAAAAGTAAAAAAGAAAAAAAAAGTTTGAGGAAAATATATAAAAAAAAGGCATAATAACAACGGTTCTACTTCTGATCTCTTCTACAAGTTTCATATAGAAGCCGATTTAAGTCAAAACATCACGAGCCGTTCAAGCCGCATGCTCAAGCCCCAGCTCCAACTTACACGAGACACTACAATCCTTCAACTCAATCCTTCTCTTCTTCAAGGGAACCACGTGTTCGGCACGTGATGCCGGTTCGAACCCAAGCGTCAGCTCCAAGCCAACCTCATCGGTGCTACTTTCCTCGGCTCGTTCACTTTCCTTAGGTTCGGACTCCGGTTCGTCATGAAACAGAATTGAAGTCTCCACGGAAACCCCACTCTCACTCTCTTTGTGACTCAGTGAAGACTCGTGACTTGCAGACCGGTTCGCCTCTTCAACCGGACCGGTTTTGGTTCCCTTTATCGGCTTCGGCTTCACGATGCGCCTGAACCGGGACCGAGTCTTGACTCGCTGAGTTTCGTCCCACGCAGCCGTGTTGTCTTCCTTGGACACGTGGCGTATGTCATAGGCCTTGAGCGGTGGACCCCGCCCGCTAGCCGCGGCTTCCGAAGTTATCGGTGTGATCGGCTCGCCCTTCAAAACGGCTTCCACAGCGGCTTGACAGAGCTGCCAGCTTCCGGACCATAATAGACCCACGGATCCATAAATCGGGTTCACGATCCGCCCACATGCCTCATAAAGCAAGGAACGAAAAATTGCTGAAAAAAAAAAGAACCCAAATCACAATCAATACAAATATAAATTTTTGAGAAAACCCCAAATTAATTAGAAATTTAACATAGAAGCAGTAAAGTTTTAAATTGTGATGAGTTGTAAGATTTTTAAATTTTTATATTTAAATTTTATATTATAGTAATTGTGGCCTCATCAATAGTACTTTTTTCATATTTGTTTTCTGCTTGTTTCTTGAGGGAAGAAAAAGGAAAAATTTAAAGAAAATTAATTAATTAATTAATTAATTAATGAAAAAAAAAAGAAAAAGAAGAGAAGAGAAGAGAAATTCTAGAAAACGAAAAATTGCTGGGAAAAAAAAACCCAAATCACAATCAATACAAATATAAATATATATTTTTTTAGAAAGCCCCAAGTTAATTAGAAATTTAACATAAATTGTGATGAGTTGCAAAATTTTTATTACTTTTTCATAATTGTTTTCTACTTGTTTCTTGAGGGTAGGAAAAGGAAAAATTGAAAGAAAATAAATAAATAAATGAAAGAAAGAAAAAAAAAAGAAAAAGAAACAGAAAAGAAGTGGAAGTCTAACCTGGACGAAGGTGTTGAGGACCAGCGTTGATGAGGTTCATGAGGCCAGCACGACCATAGAACTTAGCGAGAAAAACAGTTGCATTAGCTTGTGATTCAGGACTCTTGATCCACTGCAAACACGGTCTTATGCTACAATCTTCGCCACAACCTTTTCTTAAAATCCGACAACCATTGCAGCTCATCCGCATTTTGATTCACCCTTTTTTTTGTGTTATTTTTTTTATTGAAAGAAATCTAACTTAGAAATTATGTGAAAGATGATTAAGGGATATAAGAAGAAGAGTGAAGAAGAGTTTGTAAGAGAGGGAAGATTGTGATTGAGGAAGTGAAGAGGTTGTTATATAGTTGTTGGGGGTTTACGGCGCTGCTGGGTTTTTCACATGTTCTGGGGGACGCTGCTGTTTCTTATAAATTGTTTTTTTTGGTGTTTTTTGCATAATACAATGGTTTCAAGAAGGTTGGAACTTCGAACCGCTTTCTAGTTTGAAGCGAAGCTTTTTTAGTCTATTTTTTCCATTCGCGTGGGGACAACAAATCCTACTCTTATGTCTACGCGCGTGTGTTCAACTCGCTTTTATGGAAGCTCACGTCACT
The DNA here is from genome assembly GCA_037113605.1 of Calophaca sinica. Taxonomy (NCBI): domain Eukaryota; kingdom Viridiplantae; phylum Streptophyta; class Magnoliopsida; order Fabales; family Fabaceae; genus Calophaca; species Calophaca sinica. Next base: position 19,555,419 of record CM073737.1, read on the forward strand.
TGCATGGAACAGCGCCAAGATGCCGCATTCAGATGCACCACTCACAAATCGAAACATGATATGACCAATTCCCACATACCCGATTCTTCTTAAGTGACTAAATCACTTTACTACAATGATATGACAATCGGATTGGATTGGACGGTTCGATCGGTCCGACCATCGACTAGCACTCTTATTGATTGATTTAAATTCAATTGGACTGCAGTTTGGTTGGACCGTCCGGAACAGGGTTGGACCGCGGTTGAGCCGGTCAATTGGATCGGATTGGACCGGTTTTGCTTATTTTTTATTATTATTTTTACTTACTTTTTCTTCAAAATTAGTATTTATTTATTTATCACCCGGTTCGACCGACGGCTCAATCGGTTAAACCAATTGAACATGACCCGGCAGTCTCACCGGTTCAACGGCCGGTCCGGTTTTTAAAACATTGCTTTACTATTAAAGTGAATAATCTTAAAGTGAATAATCTTAATCGTTAATAAAAAAAATTAAGAGTTGATATTAAATACATATTCTTAATAAATCACCCTTAATTTTCTTACTAATAATCGAGATTACTCAATTTACACTTTACTCACTTTAGATTAGAGGAGCAAAATCCCTATATAAGTTATGGTAAATGATAACTCAGACAAGGAGTTTTATTCGTTACGATATCCAGTGTCCAATTATTTAACAATTAACGTTATATATTATTTTTTAATTAACAATGAACGCTATATATTATTTTTTTATGTTTAATTATTTTTTAAGTAAATTTAAGATTTAAATTATTTTTGTCTTGTGGGTATCGGTACCCACTTTTCTTTATGGTACTGAAGAATTCAAAAAAAATAATAATTCGTAAAGTCACCACAAAAATAATAATTCATAAAGAATTAAAAATTAATTAAATATCTATTATAAAAAGAATGTTAAATATATAAACTTAGATCCATATATTTATATAATTATATGAAAGCTATTTAATCACAAAAAATATATTAAAGCAATTCATTTTAATTTTTAACATTTTATTCAAGCTGATTCTTAAAAATGAAAAGAACATAAAAATAGAATTAATAGAATAATTAGTCTAAATACATACCCAGAACCATTAGTCTAAACTGAATTTAGCAATACCATCATGGTTTCAAATTATGGTGTGCAATCACGATTGCAACCGCCATATCATGATATTCATACCCATTCTAATGTAATTTGATTACAATTTCGATTGGATTAACTGTATTCGATCTAGTTTTTTACGATATCAAGAATAGTGATTTAACTATACTCACAATTGTAATTACAATTTAAAACTTTGAATATTATATTGATTATGTTGTGTTTTCACTAAGAACATATTAAAATTTTATAAAATATTTTTTAATGAGGTTTTAACTACTAAAATAAGGTTAAGTGAGCTTATTTTTTCAGTGGTGTTTTTTGAAAAATATTAGAAAGATTATTAAGAAAAATAATATTCTGTCAAAAAGAAAGAGAAGAATATAGGCATAGGCAATTAAAAAAAAAAACGAAGCGTTACTCTTCGGGTATAGTGACGTAAGAATATTACTAGAGGACAGTCGCGAATCTCTCACCCATTATGGCTTTTCTGTGTCCGAAATTACCCTCTGACAGAGTCGTAAATTATGAAATCTACTAGTAACATGCCACAAAAGGTTGAGAAAGCGGAAGGGCAAAAAAGGTAAAAAGCATCGTTTCAGAATGCATGCAAATGGGTACAAAATTTGAGGATCGAAGAAAAGAACGAGGCGCGTGGTACACACGCGCAGATGTCAGAGTGCGGTCGAATCGCCACATATTGAGGGTCCACTGGCAGGGGTTTTTGAATAAAAAAATGAAGGAATAAAAAATGAAAAATAAAGCTCCTGGTTTTTGGGAGTGAAAAATGGTTTCGGAGAAAACCGAAGACTGGTTTCTGGGTTTGGTGTTTGGGACTATGGGCGCAGCTGAAGAAACTGGAAGAATGTTTAAGCCAATGGTTTTGTGTTTAAACTTGTCATAATAAAGTAACAATAACATTAACAAATTCTTATTAACTTCCACCGGTATTAAATATAAGGTATTGATATGTATCAAAAAAAAAAAATATAAGGTCTTGATAATAAGTGTCTTACGGGTATTGTTTAAGAATTTTAAAAAAGAAAATTATTCATTAAAAAACTAAACATATATTTTTCCAATGTATCAATTACATAATTTTCCATAAAAACTTGTTTTTTAGACATCTTAAACACACCCTTAAGACACTCATTAGTATTTGCTTTAAGTATAAGAAAAAAATTATTTTTGATGGTATAAAATATAAGCAAAATTTAACTAATTTTACCTTATTTAATAAAATTCTTCTCAAAATACTCTTTAATTAATATTTTGTAATAACACTTTTTTTTTCATATGGAATAAGTTCCTATAAAAAAAACTTATATGAATAGAAAGAATAGTTTGTAAAATATAATTATTTTTTAAATTACATTAAGAAAATTAAATGAAGATAATAAATATTATTAATTAGAATTTAGTTATTTTTGTTTATATATTACTCTCTCCGTTCCTTTTTAATTGTAGGTTTTTAAGAAGAAATTTCTTCCTTTTTATTTGTTATTTTAATATTTTAAGATTACATTAATTATTTGTTTCTCAATATTAACCTTAATTATTTTTTGTAGAGAGAAATAAGTGTGATAAATAATAAATAATCAAGGGTATTATATAAAAAAGACTAATAATTTTATCAAAAATAACAAAATTTATTGGTTTTTTTGATTTATGTCTTAAAAAATAAGTAGTAGTTGTACCTTTTTTTTTGGGTATTAGTAGTAGTTGTATTTTATGTTACCTTAACTTGCCCAACTAGGAAGTGTTCAGTGGCTGAGTTTTATTGAATGCATTAAAAATAGCAGCTCATGTTGTAATACACGTGTTTTCCAATTCATTGGTGTTTTGTCTTCTTCATGAATCATGATCCTAAGATAAGATAGTACTAGTAGTAATGATAATGGTCAAATTATACGCATCTCACCTATAATTACTTCTTTAAGTCCTAGGATTAATTGTGGGCACAGGCCGCAATTTTAATCATTTTTTTTGATACATTCAATTTTAATCTTTTTTTTTTGAAAGGTCAATTTTAATCATTTAATTACCTGGATTCGATACCTTATTATTCATTGTTTTTTTTTACACAACCTTATTACTCCCTCGTTCCTATATATTATGTTCGGCTAAATTACATAGTTTAATAAAAAACAATAAAAAAAGTAATAATTTTATGAAATTAATCTTATTAACTATTGATATATATTTGTTATAAATACAAAGTGAAATATTTGAGAATATAATTGGCAGAAAGTACTTTTTATTTAGTACATTGACAGAAAGTATTTAATATAATATTAAAAATAAAAAATAAAATATATTTTGAGAGATTTTTTATTGCTGTAAACGTGACCGGAGGGAGTATCCATTCTTACAATTTTGAAATCGGAGAAAGTGTATCAATTTCTACATGTCAAAATAATATTAACACGGGGTAGATCGAGAAAATTAATGATAAATGATTTTTTTTGACAAAAATGATAAATATTTTTTGAACAAGATAAAGTTGCTATGCCAACTGACTCGACCCTCTGGAAGCACATAGTTCGGTTATGGCCTGAGATTGACGAGCTCTCTTATTGGGCCATAGGTAATGGTGAGACCATCAAGTTTTGGCATGATAGTTGGATTCAACCAGGTTTCAAGTTGACATCTTTGTTTTCAAATATTCCTCTAGATGTTGCCAACTTGAGTTTGTGCGACGTGATTGATGATTCGGGCAACTGGCGGCTTCATGAGATGCAGGCGTTTGTTCCTCAGCCTATCCTTAACAAGATTCAGGGTTGTCTTCCCCCCAGCGATGAAAGGGGTGAGGATTTGAGACTTTGGCCAGGTAGTAGTCTTGGAGAGTTCTCGGTTTCAAAAGCTTATGAGTCCTTGGCTGGTTTGGACAGGTTGAATAGTTTGACAATCTGGGCCAAAGTGTGGAAGCTAGATGTCCCTGAGAGGGTCAAATTCTTTGTTTGGTTGCTGGTTCATAAAAGACTCTTGACCAATCAAAGGAAGCATAGATTTGGCCTAGGTGATCCCTATTGTTTCTACTGTAATTCAGTGGTGGAGTCTGGGCTGCATGTCCTCAGAGATTGTCCCTTGGCTAAGTCAGTTTGGATGCATCTTTTACAACCAGATATGCGGGGTCAGTTTTTTATGGCCAGCTTTGATCATTGGGTCCAGTTCAATATCGAGCATGAAGGTAGGCACGTGGATTCTTTTAGGTGGGAGAATGTTTGGGCAACAACTTGCCATTTACTATGGACTTGGAGGAATAAAGAAGTCCATGACAACAACTTCCTTAGGCCTTTTCGGCCTTGGAGAGAGGTCTTTAAGAGATTGTGAGAGTATCAGCTGGCAACACATTTGCATGTAGATGGCAGGAGTCGATCTACTATCTTGCGTGATATTAAGTGGATGCCCCCTCCTTTTGATTGGGTTTGCTTAAATTCAGATGGAGCTTCTAAGAGTGGGAGCTTGATGGCTGGGTGTGGGGGTTTGATTAGAGACCATAATGCTAATTGGCTTTGTGGTTTCTCTAAGTTTATTGGTAGTTGTAGTGCTATCGTTGCTGAGCTGTGGGGAGTGCTTGAAGGGTTAAAGCTGGCTAGAGATAAAGGTTTCACAGCGGTAGAGATTCAGATGGATGCTGCGACTGCTTATCAGATTATTAATAATGAGTCTTCTACTAGTACTGTGGGTTGGAGCCTTGTGATGGATATTCGGAAGATCTTGAAGCTTCCTTGGCATGTTCGTCTGATTCACATCTATCGGGAAGCTAACCACTGTGCTGACGCTTTGGCTAGTATAGGCTGTCACCAGAGTTCCTCTTTGATTTTGTATGAGCAGTGCCGTCCCCAAATTGGGCACCTTTTGCTCTCTGATAGTTTGGGAGTTTCAACTCCTCGCCGTGTTCTTGTCTAGTTGCTTTTGGGCTTTTGCCCCGTTTATTACCAAAAAAAGATAAAGTATATATAAGCAATATTTTTTATAATTTTATATCAGTTTTATTCCATGCCATAAAATGTTGGATAGTTTAAGAAAGAGATAATAAAACCAGTAAAAAAACGAATGTGATAATAGAACAAAAGTATATTTTGATTTTTTATAAAAAAAAAGTATATTTTGATTCATATTTTTTTTTTGGCCTATGGGCCTTCATTTCTTTAAAAAATAAACTTCAAACTACAGCATAATAATCAGTAGTATTATAAATGATTAATTATCCTAAATCTAACATAACTTAACAGAAATGGTTTTCTATATTTATCAAAAAAAAGAAAGAAATGGTTTTATATAAATATACTTTATTATGAAATAATGTTCTTAAAGAGGTTAAAATAAAAATAAAAATAAAAATAAAAAAGAGTTTCTTAAAGGTATTTGTTTTTTTTTTTGAAAGCAACAAACTCACTTCATTTCATTCAATAATAATCCAGTGATACACGAGGGAATCGCATTAAACAATTGGGAGCTAGCATAAAACCTGGATGCTCTAGCAAGGCTATCAGCAACGAAGTTTGCTTGTCTCCGAATAAAACTAACGCCATAGTTTTGTAAACTCTTTAAAAGGTAACTACAAGAATCTAAGATAGTGCCTACTTCATGATTGAGGGGTTGTAGTGTAGCAATATCTTCCACCACTGCTTTGCAATCAGTTTTAAAGGACATGTTTGTGAGACCTTCTTCTGTGACACATCTGACAGCTTCCAATAAGGCAATGGCTTCGGCTTTTTTGGGGGATGGTGAACCTGGGAACCACATAGTCTTGGCAACCACGAACGCGCCTTGATCGTCTCTAACACAAACACCAATTCCAAACATACCTTCTACTGCGAAGATTGATGCGTTGGAGTTGCATTTTAGTCTTCCCAAAGCTGGCTTCTTCCAAATTAGATCCACTTAATTTGATATGTGCCAACCCATGTCACGGTCCTTGCTGTGCACTCTTCTCCAGCTGGAAGTAAATTCGCGAGCCATGATTACAGCAGACCCCGTGGCTAATGTCTCATCCTTCCACACTTTATCATTTCTTCTTCTCCAAATACACCAAAAAAGCATGAAGAAGTCGCTAATTTGCTTACCCGTAAGTAATGACAGCTGCTCGAAAGTTACTTCGTTAAATCCATCAGCTTGTAGCACCAAATGCTGCATGGTGTCCATAGACCTCCAGCTCGCCAGCACTCTATAGCTTTAGGACACCCATAGAGTACATGCCAAGCATTTTCATCAATGACTGCATAGTGGGGACACTCAATCGGGCACTCTACCCCCTTCCGACACAGGTTCTGCCAAGTTGAAAGGACGTTAAAAAATATAACTATTTTAAAAAATACAATATTTAATATTCTAAAAATTTTAAAAATATTTTGCTTTTTTGTTATGTTACATTTTTAAATTTAGGACACTTCACTTCACTTTCATTAACATTATTTACAGAAGGAGTATATGGTAGTAGTATTGTAAATGATTAGTTATAAATTTTACATACAGTTAGTTAGATTATATATATATAATTAAGAAAGAGTAACTTTAAACTTAAAGCATGAATATAATTTTGTAATAAAATTTAACATTTTAAATAAAATAACAGTAATATATACTAATAATCTAGTTAGATAATACTAAAATTCTCCCTGATATTTAGAAACTTGGATTTTTAATAAATGTTTAATAACTATGTAGTGATGACTTTTACACATATATCCAATCATATCTCACTATCATGTCGCGTTTCAATATAACTTCTCAAAATACATGAACAAAATCAACATGGTGAAATATGATTAGACTTACTTGTAAAACTTTTTTAAATTGTCTGGATGTGATACTAAGCAAAATTAGTCTAACGATAATTTAAAATATGTTGTTTTCACATATTGCTTTGTATATAATCTTCAATAAATAAAATTTTACTCATACAACCGAGTTGATTTATACTATTAAATAAATATACATAAAAATCTCCTAGAAGATGCAAACTGCATAACTAGTTTTCTTATATTCTTAAGTTTGCAATGTATCTTATTATCTTAATTAACTGATTTATTTATTCCTAGTTGTATTAATTTAATTAATACTATAGGTTCTCCTCTAGCCGAGTGAAACCCACAATCTTGTGATTAACTTGATTGACTACAATATATGTGGTAAAAAAAACTGATTTTATTAATCCCAAAGGGTTGGCCTAGTGGAGCATGACAAGAATTGTATCTGACATGTCATGGGGACTCGGTAAATGTAATTACCTTCGTAAGTGTTCAAAGAGTCTGAATGTCTTCCCTACCTTGGATTGAAGCGTCTTCCCCTCACCCTAAATTTTTTATCATAAAAAAATTGATTTTATAGTTATTAAATTAGGAGACATTTAAGGTACATGAGTAAAAACTCGTGCACAAGTGAACAACCATTGGTTTTCTGCTGCCACCGCCCCCTCTTGCTTAGTCCTCATATCACTTTGCCCCATCCCTACACCTCTTTGCTTCCTCGTGCCACTGTCGCGTCACCTCTCCCTGCACAATTCCTCTCTTGTTTCTCTTAACTCCTCCCCTGTTTTTTTTAAAATATACTATCCGGTCGTCCAATACCTCAGTTGGCACCATCCTCATCTATTCCACCCCAAGACCGACCGTCTAGAGTCTTTTGTCGCCCCATCTCGTCGCGATAGCTCTGTTTTTTCGGCCAATTTTGTACCGGTACACATGAACGTGACAAAAAACACAAGAAAGGAGATTTGAATTGGGTTTTGAAATCTTTTTAAGATACTTGTGATTTTGAAAACCTTTTTCAAAACAAGTCTTAAGCAAAAATAACTTTAAGAAGTAGTAAAAATAACAGAAGAAGTAAGACATATCGATTTATACTAGTTCACTACTACCTAGTAGCTATGTCTAGTCCCTTCACCACACTGAAGGATTTTTCCACTATAATTAACTGATTACAAACTCAAGAGTATACTACTGCCAAACTGGCTATACTCTCAACTTCTCAAAACTACTTAGTACAGCAATCCTCTGAGGAAAATACAGCCACTAATGTGCTAAATACAAGTGTATTCAAAAATGGTTTTGAAACAGTATAAGTAAACTCTCAACACGAGAGGATATACAATGAATGCTTAAGCACAAAATTAACTTTCTTGAAGAAAGAATAAAACATTTGAAATGCAGTTCTCTTGGTCTCAGAATGCTTGGAATAATTTCTTGGTTGCTCAGTTGTCTGACCTTATTCACTGTTTTGAAGATGGTATATATAGCAAGATATTCAAATAGTGTGTTGTGACCTAAGCAGGTCCTTCACCAGCCGATAAAAATTCAAATCCGCTTTTTGTGTCTTTTAGTGCACCGTGTCCTTTTCAACTTTCCATTTCGTACACTGACACATCTGTCAATAAAAATATTTGTCTTTGTGATCCTTTTTGAATTTGAGATCCTTTCAGAGCAAGAGAGATTGAATGATCTTGAAGTGGAAACAATATTTTTTGATTGAAAAGAAGTTTTATTTTTTTTCCTTTTTTGACAAGCTTCACAAAGAGCATCAGACTGATACTTGAGATTTGGTAAGCTTTTAACAAGTTCCTTCTTGTTAAGCTTTGGGATTAACTTCAAGCTGGCATGACCCAATCTCTTATGCCAAGTCCACTGTTCTTCATCAACTGACAAAAAACACTTGATGTTTTGATTGGCCAACTCAGAAAGTTTGATTTTATAAATATTATTTTTTCTCTTTGCTATAAAGAAAATAGAGCCATCTTTCTTGTTTTTGACTATACAGACTTTATAACTAAAACCAACATCATAACCACTATCACATAATTGACTTATGCTAAGTAGGTTACGCTTAAGGCCATCAACAAGAAAAACATTATCAATAGAGGGTAGAAATTTCTCACCAACCCTGCCAGTGCCAATGATTTTACCTTTCTGGTTTCCACTGAAACTAACTGTTCCACTTTCTTTATATTGCAGTTCTTGGAACATACACCTTTTTCTCGTCATGTGTCGTGAGCACCTACTGTCCGAGTACCAGGACTGGTGTCTCAACTCTGTTGCTAAGCAAATATGCAACATAGATAATCTTATCCTTATGTACCCAAATCTTTTTGGATCCTCTCTTGTTAGTTCTAGAAGGAAACTTGTCCTTCTTGTTTTTCAAAGCATAGCAAGTGCCTCTTATGTGACCATACTTGTCACAGTATGTACACATCAGACTGTCACTATGATCGTTGGTCTCATCAAATGTTAAATTGGAGTTTTGAAAAGTGGGTTCATCTGGTTTATAGCCAAGATCTTTCTTGCCATTTTGGCTGACACCCCAGATCATAGAGACTTGTTTGTTGGGTGTCACACATTCAACAAGAAATCTTTGAAATCCCTCTTCATACTTGGAAGAGTTGCATTCAAGTTTTTCTTTTGTCTTAGAGCTTATATTCACCAGACGGTGATTTTCAGCTTTAAGCTTCTCATTCTCTTCATTGAGCGTTAAAAATTCTTTTGACAGTTTTGAAAATTTTCTTTTCAACGGTTTATATTCAATGGAGAGTTTGGAAGACTCAACTAAGAGTTCATCAAAAGCCTTTTGTAAATCATAGGATGAGTTAGAATTTACCTCTTCTTCCTCTTCTTTACAATCTGATCCAATGGTAGCTATTAGAGCCATGCTAGCATGTTCTTCATCATCATCATCAGACGATGATGAATCAGAGTCATCGCACGTTGCCATGAGACTCTTCTTCTTGCCTTTGAAACCACTTCTCTTTGGTTTCTCTTTATCGAGCGGTAAACATTCAGACTTGAAGTGTCTTAGCTTTTTGCACTCGTAGCAGACTACTTGGCCCTTGTCTTTATTCTCCTTCTTTTCCCTTGTATCCTTCTTCTGCAATTTCTTCTTGAGCCTTCCTTTCTTTCTCCACATACGCTGAATCTTTGTTGAGATAAAAGAAAGTTCATCGTCTGTTCCATCACTGCGCTCACCAGACGATCCTTCGTCTGATTCTTGTACTACTTGCAGAGCCTTGGAGGAGGAGGCTTGTTACTAGCTTTCAAGTATATAGACTTATATTTCTTAGGAGGTTCTTCTTCATTCAGCTCTAGCTTATGAGCTCTCAAGGAACTGAGTAGATCTTTCAGATGCAAGGCATTTAGGTCCTTGGCTTCTTGTATAGCCGTGACCTTGGGTATTCATTGCTTGGGCAGGCTTCTTGTAACGACCCGTTTCCGGACCGCTACCGAGCTCAATATACCGAGCTCGAGTTACCGAGCTCAACACACCGAGCTCAACATAAACCTATATGAGATGTGTTTTTAAAAACAAAACTCTTGTGCCTTTTAAAAATACGATATATATTTTTTTAAAAACAAAACCAACTCGTGCACATCAGAGTAATTACAGTTTTTCGAAACATGGTGCAATTAAGACACAAGACTTAAATTCTAATAAAACATACATGCATAACATACATATATATATATCACTCGAAATAATAATGTATACAAAATACTGGGTAGCAAAGTCTAAAGAAAATACACCTAAGGTATGTCGACTTCAAAAGAGCAATCATACCCTGGGGGTACTTCCGGCAGACTCCCACGCAGGGGGCTGCTCCAAAAGTAAGACCACCAGTCTACCCTGTAGCAACAAAACAACACTGCCCAAACTGGTCACGACCTCGAACACAAAAGAAAAGCGAGTGCAGTCCGCCGGAAAAACAAACATCCAACAAACAAACAATCACGACAGATAGAGGTCGTCACTCGGGTCCTCGTCGAGCTCCTCCTCGGCATCGTCTCATCGCCGAGTTACTGCGCCCTCGACATCGCCTGGGTAACCGTCATGGATTGAAGGCACCACTGAAAGGGTCAACTTCTCAACAATACAAGATAAGCTCGACATAAAGAAATAAGCAACACAATAATATATCTCAATCACCACACGTGACTCGACCATCTCACTCTAGACTCGACACAACTCTTATTCCTAATATCGTCGAGTCCATCCCCAAACCGACGTAATAGGTAAATGGCGAGTCCAACCCCAAACCGATACCATGCATTAATCGCCAGGTCCAACCCCAAATCGAGCACGCGACGCCTAGCCAATCCACCATAAACAAAAAGGGACCTAGCACCCTCGCTATCCGGGTCCGGCTCAAAACGCCATACGACTCCTAGCTCTCACTCGATGATTAGCTCGCCGCATGTCAAAGAGTAACACAACTTACTTGATCACATATCAAATAAAGAGAGCATGCTTAACATGAAGAAAACACAATTCGACATTTAAGCAATAAAACATTCTGCATGAAGAAACGCACTGACAAAGAATACACCATTCACAACATATATTCAATCACATATCAAATACATGCAAAAACTCAATCATATCACAACATTCCAATCTCGACACCAATTAAGGAGTCCATACATAAATATAACAATAAAAATAAAGTCTTAGAGATATCTAGGAGTTGCCTTACGCTAGCATACTATGAAAGTATTAATGTGAAGCGCCTCTTACCGAACTCCAAGTAAATCTTTGCTCGACAACGACCTCGACACAGCTGTCTTCAAAGAGCTCGACAACGACTTCTCTTACTCGATCTCGACACGGTTGTCTTCAACGAGCTCGACAACGACTTCGACACGTACACTTCTCAATCGACCTCGACACGTACAGTTCTCGATATGGATTCCGCTGCTTCCGCGTCCTTGGATTCGTTTTCCCGTACACCTTGATTCGGAAATCACACGATCTCGGGAAACAGACTTCCTAAAACAAACACAACTTAGATCGATCTATGGTTTCTAATACATCTAGCTCTCATCCCAAACTTAACCACAACCCAGAAAATATAAAACTCAAGAACTGAAATATATTTTTCCTCTAACACAAAGTTAGGGATTTCGATCAAAAGTTCATAAAAAAGTTATCTGATGCTTCAACAGATAGATCGACAACAACAACAACTAAGCAACAAACGAAAACAAGAAATCAAACAAATCAAAAATGGGGTTTCTGGCATCGCTGATTGCAGAAAAACAGAGGAAGAAATTTGTTTTACAAGCCCAAGTAATCGGTTAGAAAGATAGGTAATATTGTGAAGAAGAAAACCCATCAATTTGACATGATTTGGAAGCATAAACTGCTAAAAATGGAAGAAGAAATAGCGCTAAACAAGAGTACGGATGAAAAGAAAATCTGTTCTTCATACCTCAACGGTGATGATCGAGCAAAGTAGATATGGGTCGAGAAGATGATGATGAACAAGATTGATGAAGAAAGCTTGTGCAGAATCTCGATGGAACTCACGGTTTACGTCGATGGAAGTTCTTGGAGAAAACAACGAAACTCGTGAGCGAAGGAAGGAAGAAGAAAGAAAGAAGAAAAAGAAATGAGTGTTTGAGGGAATCGGTCGTGGTATACAAATTGTGAGAAAGGGGTATAATCGTAACTCCAGCTATAAGATGCCAATCCCATCAATCATCTACCCGCTTAATCGCTCCTCTCATAATTACCTTCTACTCGCTTGGCCAATCGGTCTAGACACGCGACGAGAACGGTCAAGCCGACAATATAATAATTACAAACAATATAATAATAGCGCTGAATAACGTTCGAAAGAATACGAGGTGTCATCTCGACACGATGTCGACAAGGGTGCTCGTGCAAGCGCACAAGGTTCTAACACGAGTTCGTGAACACGACCTCTTCAGTTCGACATGCGTCCTCATCAGCTCGGTACGCGACTTCATCAACTCGACACGCGACCTCCTCAGCTCAGCAGCTAGTGCACGTGGTCTCATCAGCTCGACAAATGACCTCGGCAAACGGTCTTGGCACGGGATCTCGACACAAGGTCTTGGTCGAGGTCTCGATACGTCGTCCTAATACGATGTCGATCTCGTCCTCAGGTGTTACAATCTCTCCCTCTAAAAAAAATTTCGTCCTCGAAATTGCAAATAAGATTCTTACCTCAGAAAAGTTCAGGGTACTGAGTCTTCATCTTCTCCTCCAGCTCCCAAGTTGCATCTCCCGTCTTCTGATCCCACACAACTTTGACAAGTTGAATCTCTTTGTTCCGCAACTGTTTGGCTTTCCGATCAACGATCCTTGCTGGTGACGCTTCAAAAGATAGGTCGTCCTTCAGTTGAATCACATCCGGTTCGATGACATGAGAGGGGTCGGAAACATACTTCCGTAATTGTGAGACGTGGAAGACGTCGTGGATGTTCGACAAGAATGGTGGCAAGGCAATCTGATATGCCATCGACCAATACGACGAAGAATCTGTAAGGTCCAATAAATTTAGGGTAAGTTTCCTGGATTTGATCGCCGACCAACTCCAAAGTGGGGTGACTCTAAGAAATACATGTTCTCCTTCCTCGAACTCGAGTGGTCGACGCCGTTGGTCCGCATAACTCTTACGCCGACTTTGAGATGTTCGCATCCGATCTCTCGATCAAACGGATCTTCTCGTGAGTCCGGCCGGATCATATCCTGGTCCTACGATAGCTCGTTCGCCGTCCTGGTACCAACAAAGAGGCGTCGACATTTACGCCCATACGCCGCTTCAAAAGGTGCCATTCCAATACTTGCATGGAAGTCAAGTATTGTAGGTGAACTCCACCAATGGTAAGATGTCGCCCCAACTTCCTCGGTGATCTAACGACAAGCTCGCAACAAATCTTCAAGTGATTGGATCGTTCTCTCGATCGGCCGTCGATCTGTGGATGATATGCCGAAGCTAAGCCTCGAGCTCGTCCCCATCGCCTTGCAATTCCTCCAAAATGAGACGTGAACTTCGGATCTCGGTCCGACACGATCGAAAGGGTATTCCATGAAGTCGTACTATCTCCGCGATGTAGATCTCGGCCGCCTTTTCCACGTTGTATGTCGACCTCACCGGTAAGAAATGAGCAGATTTGGTCAATCGGTCGACGATCACCCAAATCGAATCATTCTTCTTCTCGTCTTCGCAAACCTACAACGAAATCCATGGAAATACTGTCCCATTTCCAAATTGGTACGTCCGATTGTATCAGAGCATTCCCGCAGTCGTTGGTGCTCCACCTTCGCTTCGACACGCCAAACACGGCTACGTGACGGCCACTTGCTTCTTCATTCCTGACCACCAAAAATGCTTCTTCAAGTCTTGATACATCTTCGTAAATCCTGGATGAATACTAAAGTTGCTCTTATGCGCGCTTCGCCGAGAATCAACTTCCTCGGCTCGGATACGTTAGGTACGCACACTCTCGGCCATTGCATCTCAAGATGTCGTCCGCCCGACCAAATTCGCCGCTTCCTTGCGCTTATCAATCAATCTTCTTGCGAAGCTCGTCATGAACTTGCTGGTCTCGGATCTCGTCCAACAATCTGTTAGAGATGGTAAGCATACCAAATCTCGCCTTCCCGGTGAAACTTCGACACTCAACTTCAAATCTCTGAACTTCGAGCATCTCCAACTCCTTGATCATCATTACCGAGGTTAAAACGCTCTTCCTACTCAACGCATCTGCTACTACGTTAGCCTTACCGGATGGTATTCCAACGTAAAGTCGTAGTCCTTGAGAAATTCTCGTCCATCTTGCCGACGCATGTTGAGTTCTTTCTGGTCGAACAGTACTTCAAGCTCTTGTGATCGCCGAAAAATGCAGAGAGGTTCCCGTAAAGGTAGTGTCTCCATATCTTCGCCAAGAAACTATCAGCCACTCCAAGTCGTGAGTAGGGTAGTTCCTCTCGTGAATCTTAAGTCGTCTTGAAGCATACGCGACCACCTTCCGATGTTGCATCAAAGACGCATCCCAATCCCTGGTGTGACGCATCACAATACACCTCGAAGCGCTCTTCTGGTTGAGGCAAGATCAAGACAGCGCTGGCCGCCAAAAGCTCCTTCGCCTTTGAAAATCAAGCCGCACTCCTCGGTCCAGGCAAAAGGTTGATCCTTCCTCGCCACCGTAAGAGGCGCGACAATCTTCGAGAAACCTTCAATGAATCTTCTGAATAGCCTGGCCGACAAAACTCTGATCTCAGAATCGCCTTCTACTGTTCCCACGCTAACACCGCCTCAATCTTAGTTGGATCCACAAATATCCCTTCTTTGGAAATCACGTGACCAAGAAAATTCACCTCTTCAAGCCAAAATTCACACTTCGACCAGGTTGGCATAGAGTCGCTTATCTCGTAATATCCGTAGTACTCGACATAAGTGTTCTCGTGCTCTTCTCGGTTCCTCGAGTAGATCAATATGTCGCCGATGAACACTACAACGAACTGATCCAAAACGAATGGAAAATCCTGTTCATGTAGTCCATAAACACACCGGGCGATTCGCTACCCAAACGGCATCACCAAGTACTCGTAGTGACCGTGATCTAGTCCTGGAAGTCGCTTTGGCGACATCTTCCTCCTTCACGCGAACTGATGGTAGCCCGACTTCAAGTCTATCTTGGAAAGATCGCCGCTCACGAAGTTGATCCATCAAGTCGCCAATACGTGGTAACGGATAATCGCGGTTCTTCACGGTAACCTTGTTGAGCTCGCGGTAGTCCACGCACGCAGTCTTGATCGTCCATCCTTCTTCTTAACCAACAACACCGAGCTCCCCACGGTGACACGCCGGCCGTATGAATTGCTTCGACTCCAAGTGTTCGATCCGGGACTTCACTCTTTCATCTCGGCAGAGACATCCTGTATGGCGCTTTGGAAATCGGCCCGTCCCTCGAATCAGGTCGATGGAGAACTCGACCTCGTCTTGGTGGTAACCCTGGCACGCCTTCTTGAAAACGCCCTCAAAGTCACACACCACCGAACATTCTTCACGCCGATCCGCTGAAAACTTCCGAACTAGCCAGATACATGTATTCCCTAGTTCCTTCTTTCAAAGAAACTCCAATACGCTCGCGTAAAGATAATCGAGACTCCAAGGTCCGAAAAATTACGCTTTACTGGCACACCAAAAGGACATGGTGGTGTGACAACCAATCCATCCCGAGAATGACATCTAAGCCCTTAAGAGGCAAACAAACCAAATTGACCACAAACTTTCTACTCAATAACCACTACACAATTAAGACATGCAGTTGTTTGTGACTAAGGTTTTAGCATACCGGGTTGTAACTACTAATTTAAACGAAAGCGATCACAAATAAGTTCAAATGGTTCACACAATCAGAAGAAATAAAGGAAGGGGTTGCACCCGAAACAAAAAGAACGGATAAGGATTTACCCTTGATCTCACATTCACCTTGGATAAGATCATCAGCTCGTTCAGCTTCCTCGCCACTCATGCAGAAAACTCGCCTTTAGCCACTTGACGCTTTCCTTTGGCCTTTGCCGCAAGCATAGTCGGTTCACTTTAGGTGTAGGACAATCCTTGGCAAAATGCCCTGGCTTACAGCTTGTAGCACACCCTCCTTCTCGAGTACGCTTATTGGCGTAATGTCCCGTCTTTCCACAACGGAAACAAGTCACCTCGACACGGTCATCCTCCGCTTCTGCACTGGGTCATCGGACGATATTGTCCCCTCGTTGTCGTTCCCCGAGGTCGGCCGTGCGGCTTCTTCTGCAGCTTGTTTTCCTTTCAGGCAAATCTACGCCCGCACTGGGTCTCACCGTCCGCCCACAACGCCTTCTTCTTGTGGCTTCTCACTCCTTCTACCTCGACACGGCGATCAATCAACTCTTGGAGATTTCAATCCTCAACGACACCACCGACTTCAATGTCGAATCTCAATCCCGTTGGAATCTCTCACTTAACCATCTCTCGTCAACTCGATCACGAAATGGATCGAAATACCTCGCCAACGACTCGAACTTGGTCGCATACTCGGACACCGCCGAAGTTGCCTTGCCGCAGCTTGAAGAAATTCTGCTTCCTTCTACTCGGCAAGATCTGGGAAGTACTTGTCCAAGAACCTTTCACGAAAAAGCTCCTGTGTCATCTCGCGATGTTCTCGCTATAAATGTTTGCTTCACTCCCTCCACCAATACTCTGCGTCTCTAGCGATAAGTAGGTGGCATAGTCGACCTTCACGTTGTCAGAGCAATGGAGTGCCTCGAAGATCTTCTCGATCTCTTGTATCCAAAGATCGCCTTTATCCGATTTGGCTCATCGTAGAACTTCGTGGATCATGCTTCCTGAAGTGCCAATCCTCTCGCCAAAGATTTCGTTACGCTCGTTCTTTGTTCTTTGTAAGTTCACGAGTTAACGCTGCCGTCTGTTGAGCCATCGGCGTTAGCCTTTGTTTAGTTCGCAGCTGATTGTTGAGCCATGGCTGCCGCCATCTCGGTCATAGCTTGAATTGCTCGTTCCATGTCGACGTTCTCGGTTCTGGTACATCGTATTCCTACGAGGTGGCATTAGATTCCACAAAGTTCAAAACCTCGCTGAATCTCACAACAAGGATGTGTTAAAACACACCGCTTCAATCAAGAAACAGCTCAAACAATTTTTCAAGCAATAAGTGCTTCACTTAATCAAACAAAGAATCAACATAATACAACTAGGTACCCAACACATAACCCACACGGTGACCGGTCAAATTCTATGCACGGCTCGGTCGAACTCGAATCGCTCGATACCAACAAAGGTAACGACCGTTTCCGGACCGCTACCGAGCTCAATATACCGAGCTCGAGTTACCGAGCTCAACACACCGAGCTCAACATAAACCTATATGAGATGTGTTTTTAAAAACAAAACTCTTGTGCCTTTTAAAAATACGATATATATTTTTTTAAAACAAAACCAACTCGTGCACATCAGAGTAATTACAGTTTTTCGAAACATGGTGCAATTAAGACACAAGACTTAAATTCTAATAAAACATACATGCATAACATACATATATATATATATCACTCGAAATAATAATGTATACAAAATACTGGGTAGCAAAGTCTAAAGAAAATACACCTAAGGTATGTCGACTTCAAAAGAGCAATCATACCCTGGGGGTACTTCCAGCAGACTCCCACGCAGGGGTCAGCTCCAAAAGTAAGACCACCAATCTACCAGAGCAACAAAACAACATCGCCTAAATCGGTCACGACCTCGAACACAAAAGAAAACGAGGTACAGTCCTCGGAAAAACAAACATCCAACAAACAAACAATCACGACAGATAGAGGTCGCCACTCGGGTCCTCGCCGAGCTCCTCCTCGGCATCGTCTTCATCGCCGAGTTACTCGCGCCTCGCCATCGCCTGGGTAACCGCCATGGATTGACGGCACCACGGGAAAGGGACAACTTCTCAACAATACAAGATAAGCTCGACATAAAGAAATAAGCAACACAATAATATATCTCAATCACCACACGTGACTCGACCATCTCACTCTAGACTCGACACAACTCTTATTCCGGAATATCGTCAGCAGGTCCATCCCCAAACTGACGTAATAGGTAAATGGCGAGTCCAACCTCAAATCGATACCATGCATTAATCAAGCAGGTCCAACCCCAAACCGATAATGCGACGCCAGCCAATCCACCATAAACAAAAAGGGGACCTAGCACCTTGATTATCCGGGTCCGGCTCAAAACGCCATACGACTCCCTAGCTCTCTCACCCGATGATTAGCTCGACGCATGACAAAGAGTAACACAACTTACTTGATCACATATCAAATAAAGAGAGCATGCTTAACATGAAGAAAACACAATTCGACATTTAAGCAATAAAACATTCTGCATGAAGAAACGCACTGACAAAGAATACACCATTCACAACATATATTCAATCACATATCAAATACATGCAAAAACTCAATCATATCACAACATTCCAATCTCGACACCAATTAAGGAGTCCATACATAAATATAACAATAAAAATAAAGTCTTAGAGATATCTAGGAGTTGCCCTTACGCTAGCATACTATGAAAGTATTAATGTGAAGCGCCCTTACCGAACTCCAAGTAAATGCTGCTCGACAACGACCTCGACACAGCTGTCTTCAAAGAGCTCGACAACGACTTCTCTTACTCGATCTCGACACGGTTGTCTTCAACGAGCTCGACAACGACTTCGACACGTACACGTCTCAATCGACCTCGACACGTACAGTTCTCGATCTGGATTCCGCTGCTTCCGCGTCCTTGGATTCGCTTTCCCGTACACCTTGATTCGGAAATCACACGATCTCGGGAAACAGACTTCCTAAAACAAACACAACTTAGATCGATCTATGGTTTCTAATACATCTAGCTCTCATCCCAAACTTAACCACAACCCAGAAAATATAAAACTCAAGAACTGAAATATATTTTTCCTCTAACACAAAGTTAGGGATTTCGATCAAAAGTTCATAAAAAAGTTATCTGATGCTTCAACAGATAGATCGACAACAACAACAACCAGAAGCAACAAACGAAAACAAGAAATCGAAACAAATCAAAAATGGGGGTTTCTGGGCACTGCCGATTGCAGAAAAATAGAGGAAGAAATTTGTTTTACAAGCCCAAGTAATCGGTTAGAAAGATAGGTAATATTGTGAAGAAGAAAACCCATCAATTTGACATGATTTGGAAGCATAAAACTGGCTAAAAATGGAAGAAGAAATAGCGCTAAACAAAGAGTACGTATGAAAAAGAAAAATCTGTTCTTCATACCTCAACCCGTGATCGAAAGCGAAGTAGATATGGGTCGAGAAGATGATGATGAACAAGATTGATGAAGAAAGCTTGTGCAGAATCTCGATGGAACTCACGGTTTCGTCGATGGAAGTTCTGGAGAAAACAACGAAACTCAGAGCAGAAGGAAGGAAGAAGAAAGAAAGAAGAAAAAAGAAATGAGTGTTTGAGGGAATCGGTCGTGGTATACAGCTGGTGAGAAAGGGGTATAATCGTAACTCCAGCTATAAGATGCCAATCCCATCAATCATCTACCCGTTTAATCGTTCCTCTCATAATTACCTTCTACTCTGTCGGTCAACGGTCTAGACACGCGACGAGAACGGTCAAGCCGACAATATAATAATTACAAACAATATAATAATAGCGCTGAATAACGTTCGAAAGAATACGAGGTGTCATCTCGACACGATGTCGACAAGGGTGCTCGTGCAAGCGCACAAGGTTCTAACACGAGTTCGTGAACACGGCCTCCTCAGCTCGACATGCGTCCTCATCAGCTCGGTATGCGACTTCATCAACTCGACACGCGACCTCCTCAGCTCAGCAGCTAGTGCACATGGTCTCATCAGCTCGACAAATGACCTCGGCAAACGGTCTTGGCACGGGATCTCGACACAAGGTCTTGGTCGAGGTCTCGATACGTCGTCCTAATACGATGTCGATCTCGTCCTCAGGTGTTACACTTCTCAATATCTTTTTCATGTGATCAGCATTAGTTAACTCTTATTGAGAACTTTTAGACCATGAACCAATGTTTGAAATCTCCCAAACATTGTTTCAATGTCTTATCCTTCTTCCATCTTGAAGAGTTCATACTGTCTAACAAGAATGTTAGCTTTTGTTTCTCTCACTTGGGCAGTACCCTCATAGGCAAAGGCCAATAAGTCCTAAATATCCTTAGTAGTAGCATTCTTCCCACACTTCTCATATTCTTTTTCACAAATAGAACAGATAAGGAAATGTCTTGCTTTCTGATTCAGTTGATATTCTTTCTTTTGTTCAGCATCTCGCGTATCCCTAGGAATGAGAACTTCCTTATCATCAATCGGTTCAGTATATGATTTTTCAATCATATCCCAGAGTTCAAGTTGTTGTGACTCAAAAAAGGTTTTAACATTATCTTTCCAGTAGTCATAGTTTGTTCCTGTGAACAAAGGAAGACGGTTAACATGAGGCCGAGCTCTGATACTAATTGAACGTGACAAAAACACAAGAAATGGGGTTTGAATTGGGTTTTTGAAATTTTTTTAAGATACTTGTGATTTTGAAAACTTTTTTCAAAACAACTCTTAAGCAAGAATGACTTTAAGAAGCAGTAAAGATAACAAAAGAAGCAAGACACAACGATTTATACTAGTTCACTACCATCTGGTAGCTACGTCTAGTCTCTTTACCACACTGAAGGATTTTTCCACTATAAGCAACTGATTACAAACTCAAGAGTATATTACTGCAAAACTGGCTATACTCTCAACTTCTTAGAACGACTTAGTACGGTCAAGCCTCTGAGGAAAATACAGCCACTATACTGGGCTAAATAACGTGTATTCAAAAATGGTTTTGAAATAGTATATGTAAACTCTCAATACGAGAGGATATACAATGAATGCATAAGCACACAAATAACTTTCTTGTAGAAAGAATAAGACGTTTGAAGTGCAGATCTCTTGGTCTCAGAATGCTTGGAAAAATTTCTTGGTTGCTCACTTGTCTGACCTTCTTCACTATTTAGAAGATGGTATATATAGCAAGATATTCAAATAGTGCCGTTGTGACCTAAGCAAGTCCTTCACCAGCGGATAAAAATTTAGATCCGGTTTTTATGTCTTTTAGTGCGTCGTGTCCTTTTCAACTTTGCATTCCGTACACTGACACAACTGTCAATAAAAATATCTGTCCTTTTTGTGATCCTTTTGAATATGAGATCATTTCATAGCAAGACAGATTGAATGATTATTTCCGTTGACATTCTATTTGGCCTTCGATTCCTCATACATTAAAGAGCCATCAATGAGGATCCTTTAATGCTTAAAGTAGACTTTAATGCTTCGCTTAGTCTGGTTAGATTCCAGAGGCACCTTCGTACCAGATGGTCTTTGACACAGTAATACTCTGTTTACCTGAGCAGACCTGTATCATAGTATACTTCTTCCACATCGTAGTTTCACTAAGGCGTTCATCTACCAGAGCATTCTTACACCATATCAAGGTTCTAACAGAGTGTAGTCCCAGCAGGGAATAGTCTTATTAGAGTATGGTCTACCAGACCATCTCACCAGAGCATTGACTAACAGAGCTTATCCATAAGACGCTTACGTCATCAGCTCTTACCAGACTCTTCATGCCAGACATAACTCAATAAACCAGAGGGTGAATTGTGCATAGAGCTAAAACTTTCTGAGACAGATCCATCTGATGAGTAATAATGAATTCTCACTAGTTTCTGCACACTAAAGAAAACATCAGAGGATAAATTGTTCTTATACATTATTTGTTATCATCAAAACAATTAAGGGTCATTGTTTCTGAATCCACTTGATTCCAACAAGACAAAGTCTCACTTTGTACACGTAAAAGGGGCCAATATAATTTAGGGCACTCGTTAAAAATCAAATATAAAAATGTTGTGTTGGAAGTTGCACTACAAAGAAAACAGCCACCGACGGCGGTTAGATTGCGGCGGTTCTGCCTAAACCGCCGGTGGTTCAATAGCGACGGCGGTTCCTACGGTGGTTCGTTCAACCGCCTTCAATTTCTTGCATATCGCGGAGGTTTAGTGGTGATCTGCGGTGGTAAAAATGAAAAAGGGAGCTCTCACTTAAGACACTTACAACTGGAGGCGGTTTGGTGGCAAATTGTGGCGGTTAACATTAAAAACGAGAGAGACCCGAGTCAAATCCTTCGTTGCCCTGCTCGTAACCCTAACGGCCACATTGTTCACTGGCACACATTTCTGGTTTCCTCCCTCTCGCAAGCATCGTTTCTGCTCGCAAACATTGTTGTTCGTTTGTTTTATCTCTGTCTTAACAATTTCTCTCTCTGTTTTTTCTTTGATTGCTAGCAGAGACAGAAGGACGTTTTGATTGCTAAGAGGTTTAAGGTTCGTTTGTTCGTTGTTACACTATTCAGGATACTCAATTGTTCAACCAATTTCCCGTTCTTAAAAGGACGTTGATTATTTGATAGAAGTAGGAAACTTTCTATGATTATTTTTATGGATACTAATTTTTTATTTGTTTCTTTCAATAAGTGAACCCTAAATCCCCCTTCCTTTCAATTCTTCTGATCAGATTTTCTTGTGCATCTTTTATGGTATGCTTATTTGGTGTTTTGTGTTGATTTTTTCCTTTCTATGATTAAATGTTCGGTGATTATTTTTCTTTCTGAGTTTTGCTTATAAGGTGTTTGGTTTTGGTTTTAGGTGAGAATAAGCAAAAGAATGTACCGGGAGAAGAAAGGAATAGGAAGGTACTTTAGAATATTCGTAATCTGGTTGCTAAACAAGTAAAGCCTGGTGCTGCTGATGCATCCAAGCATGTCACACGGTGGTGGTTTTATACTTTTACTTTTACCCCTTATATTTGCTCTTTCTAACCTCATGGTTTTTCGTTTATACCTTTGCCTAATTCTATTTATTTTTGGTTGACGGACTCAATTATTGGCTGTTGCTCAAGCCGCGGTAGGGGAGAACAAGATGTGAATTTTTCTTTCCTTATTAATTATTATTAGTTTTTACCTTTCTAATTTTCAAAGAAGTGAACAATTTTATTTCCTTAAAATGCTGTCTCTCTAAATCTATTTGATGATGTATGGAACTTTATTGCTGCAACACAGGTGGAACTAGCTCAGAAGGCTGCGGAACCTGAAGTTATTGTCATCGACTCTGATTATGAATCTAAGGAAAAGAAGGAGACAAGAGCTGTTAGAGTAAAAAAGATAAGAGAAATGTCTGCTAGGAAAAATGCCAAGGCCTTTAGTTCAGTCCTCTCAGCTAAAAGCAAGGTTCAGTCCTCTTTTTGGAATGTAGTTTGGAAATTGTGGTTATATTTTAATGTGATCTAACAAGTAACAACAAGATTTGTCAATTTCAGGCTGCTTGTGGACTTATGCCAAAGGATTTGGTAGTGAACATTGATGCAACTGACATGGACAATGAATTGGCTGCAACTGAGTACATTGATGACATCTACAACTTTACAAACTCACCGAAGTAGTGTTTCTATGCATTATGTTATTTCTTTGTTGATCTTAACTTTTTTTTTGTACTATATGAATTTCTCTAATATTTGACTTTGATGACACAGGGTGATGGTCATGTACATGATTACATGGCTTCACAGGCTGATATAAATGCCAAGATGAGCCAGGTGAAGTGTCTCTGCTACGGATATGAGTCGAATAAGGTTCATGAGATAATGGATATTAGTCTCGATGTTTTTCATAGTAACTCGCTTAGGGACTCCATGCAGAAGTTCTTTCAGCCTGAGGTTTTAGATAGCAACAATAAGTACAAGTGTGATGGGTGAGTGTGAGTGAGCGTGTGTGTGTGTGTTTTTTTTTTCTTTTCAATTTCGAAGTTTTTTTAGGTTTGGGTTTTTATTGAATGTAGTGATTTGTGGGTGCTGCTCAGTTGTAAGAAGTTGGTGGCAACTAAGAAGCAGATGTCCATACTTAAAGCACCTAATGTCCTTGTGATACAGCTCAAGGTTGGTTATATCATTGTGATTTATTTATGGTTGCTTGGATTAGTGATGACTTGTTTGTTTTTGTAATGATGGTGTGTTGATGAATTTTGGGTTGTAGAGATTTGAGGGCATATTGTTGGGAAAAGTCTGCATATTGTTAGTGTAAAATAAATTACCACAGCCCAATAATAATTCCCAGCCCAGAATAATTATCTAAATAAATAGACAATAATAACGCCAGAGATTTTAGCGTGGAAAACCCTCCAAAGTGAAGGTAAAAACCACGGGACCCGTAAGCCGCTTAAACTTCCACTATAACAATAATGGGATTACAAACTTCACCCTTAGGTGATCTCTCTCAAAATAATACAATAAAATTGTCCTCTCAATTTGTGGCTAAAACTCTCACAAATTGGTTCTCTCTTAGAAACTTTCTCTAAGGCTCTCTCTAACTAATGCTTGTTGCACTTAGTTGTGGATGGTGTAATTTTTTCTTCTGTCCTGCATCCTCTATTTATAGGAAATAAAATGCATATGCGTTGAAGCAAAAGCAGCGTTGGTTTACCTTGCCTTTGAATTATTTGCGACCAACAACCGACCACTTCCATTCATAATTGCTACTCAACCACATAATTTAAATTTGCTTTGAAAAGTCAAAGCAGTTGGCTGGAAACGCCAACAAATCTCCCCCTCTAGCCAATGGGGAAATTATATTCTCGGATCAACATGGGGTTGATGCTAAGCCTGCAACTTCTTTGCAGACTTCTAGCTTGTCATTTGGCAGAGCTTTAGTCATCATATCAGCCCCGTTGTCGTCGGTGTGGATCTTCTCAACTTTCAGCAGCTTACCTTCCAACACTTCACAGATCCAGTGATACCTCACGTCGATGTGTTTTGACCTTGAATAAAATGTTGAATTCTTGCTGAGATGTATTGCGCTCTGACTGTCGCAATAGAGAATATAGCTTTCTTGGTTATGACTCAACTCTTGTAGGAACTTCTTCATCCACAAGATCTCTTTGCAACCTTCAGTGATTACAATGTACTCTGCTTCTGTGGTGCTTAAAGCAATACACTTTTGTAAGCGTGATTGCCATGAGACAGCTCCCCCTGCAAATGTTATCAGGTACCCTGATATGGATTTTCTGGTATCCACATCACTAGCCATATCTGAATCTGTATATCCTTCTAATACAGGTTTTCCATTACCAAAGCATAAACTATGACTAGAAGTACCTCTGAGATACCTAAGTATCCATTTGCCAGCTGCCCAATGTTCCTTACCAGGATTTGATAGGAATCGACTCACAACACCAACTGCATGCGCAATGTCTGGTCTAGTGCATACCATAACATACATTAGACTGCCAACCGCCGATGCATATGGCACTTTGGTCATTTCTATTCTCTCCTCCTTGCTTGAAGGACACTGGCTCACTTTGAGTTTGAAGTGACTAGCCAGTGGAAAACTAACAATTTTGCTTTGTCCATGTTGAATCTTTCAAGAACCTTTTCTACGTACCGTTCTTGAGATAGCCAGATTTTGTGATTCTTCCTGTCACGGGTAATCATCATGCCAAGAATCTGCTTAGCGGGTCCTAAGTCCTTCATTGCAAAGGACTTGCTCAACTCTTTCTTCAACCTACTAATTTTGTCGTTGTCTCGGCCAACAATCAACATGTCATCAACACAAAGCAAAAGAATGATGAAGTCTCCATCAGAGAATTTCTTGATGAAGACGCAGTGGTCTGACGTTGTTCGATTGTATTCATTTTTCTCCATGAATGAGTCAAACTTTTTATACCACTGTCTCGGTGCTTGCTTCAGACCATATAGACTCTTCTTTAGTCTGCACACCAACTTCACTTTACCTTTGACTTGGAAACCTTCTGCCTGCTGCATGTAGATTTCTTCATCAAGATCACCATTTAAGAAGGCAGTTTTAACATCAAGTTGCTAAACCTCCAGGTTTTGGCTAGCTGCCAAGCCTAGAACAACTCTGATTGAAGACATTTTCACAACTGGTGAAAATATTTTATCAAAATCAATGCCCTTTTTCTGACTGAATCCTTTCACAACCAGTCTTGCTTTGTAACATGGTTGTGAGTTGCCTTCTTCGCTTTTTATCTTGTATACCCACTTGTTCTGGAGTGCTCTCCTTCCCTGTGGTAGTTTCACCAGATCAAATGTGTGGTTCTCATGTAAGGAAGACATTTCTTCTAACATGGCTTTTGACCACTCATTCTTGTGTTGGTGGGTAAGAGCTTCATCATAGCTCTCTGGTTTTCCCCCGTCAGTGAGCAATACATACTCGTTAGGAGAATACCTCTGATTTGGTTTTGTCTCTCTAGAAGAGTTCCTCAGTGGTGCTTCTGGTTGGACACCTTTCAGGAACACCTTTCGGAGTTACGAACAAGCTGGATAGTGGATCATTATCATCGATGTCTGAGTAGCTCCCAGTCATCAGAATCTGCTGGTGGAGAGACTGGTTCCAAATCAACTGAATTTTCATCTGACTGTGGCTTTTCTGATTTCTCGAAATCCTTGATTGTTTGATCTTCGAAAAACACCACGTCTCTGCTTCTAATGATCTTCCTACTAGTAGGATCCCAAAGTCTATAGCCGAATTCTTCATGGGCATAACCCATAAAAATACACTGCTTGGTTTTTACATCCTATTTAGACCTCTCATCTTTTGGTATGTGAACAAATGCTCTGCAGCCGAATACCCTCAAGTGTTTGTAGGAAATGTGTTTTCCTGTCCATACACTTTCTGGTACTTCATAGTTCAATGGAACTGATGGAGATAAGTTGATTAGATCAACTGCATTACGAGTGCCTCGCCCAAAAAGGAGTTTGGCGACTTTGCATTTGAGAGCATACATCCGACTCTCTCACGGATGGTTCGTTTCATTCTCTCAAGAACACCGCTTGTCTTTGAGGTGTCTTTGGTCTTGATTTTTCCAAAGATGATGCCGAAACTTCTACGATTCTCAAATGGCCCGCGATTCTTGCCGCCATTGTTGCGCACACACTTCAATCGTCTGCCAGTGTGTCTTTCAACTTTCACATGAAATTGCTTGAAAACTTCTAGCACCTGATCTTTTGTTTACAAAGCAAAGGCCAAAACTTTTCTGGAATGGTCGTCAATGAAAGTCACAAAATAGAGTGCACCTCTTTGTGACTTATCACTCATCATACAGACATCAGTGTGTATCAAATCTAGAATATGCATCTTTCTAGATGGTGGAGTACTTTGAAATGCAACTCTGTGTTGTTTTCCCATTAGTCAATCAACACAAGTGCGTAATGAAGTACCTTTCATCTCTGGCAAGAGCTCCTTCTTGGAAAGAATTTTGAGACCCTTCTCACTCATGTGGCCGAGCCGTTTATGCCATAGCTCGGTCGGAACTTCTTTCTTAGTGGAATTTACTTCGCCTCTACATAACTTGGCTTGTGTTAAATAGAGAGAAGTATCTTTCTTGCCTTTAGCTACTACCAGGTTGCCTTTGGTGAGCTTCCAACTCCCTTCACCAAAATAACTGTTGTAACCACCATCATCAAGTACTCTGGTGGAGATCAGATTGAGGCGTATATCAGGAACATGCCTCACATCTTTCAAAAGTAACCTACATCCAAGGTTGGTCTCCAGATAAATATTGCCGATGCCGGCAATTTGGGATGAATCATCATTTCCCATCCTTACTCGCCCGAAATCGGCTTGAGTATAGGTTGAGAAGAACTCACACTTTGAGGTAACGTGGTAGGAAGCACCTAAGTCAACTACCCAGGTAGAGTCTTGACATGCAAGATTGATGTAATCTGCATCTCGAACAATGGTAACATCTTCAGAGACTGTTGCCGTGTCATTTGTTCGGTTTTACGCTTCCGCTTCGCAGAATTGTTTCAACTTCCGGCATTCTCGAATGAAATGTCCGGGAAGGCCACAGTGATGACACTTCTTGTCATGCCTCGATTTGGACTTTGATCGTCCTCTTTGCCAGTTTTGGTTTTGAGAACCTCTACCTTTACTTCTCCCTCGCCCTTCTTGCTTGCCTTGCTTCTCAGTGACAAGCGCTTCAGATTCAGGATTGTATCCTTCATATTTTTGTCGAGACTCCTCGTTCAACATTCTGTCCTTTACCATATCCATGGTAAGCGTGCCTTCAGGAGCAGAGTTACTGACTGAAACAACTAGGGTGTCCCAGCTCTTTGGTAGAGAACTTAGCATCAACAATGCTTGTAGCTCATCATCAATAGTCATCTTCATTGAGTTGAGTTGATCAACAATGCCTTGGAACTCACTCATGTGTTCCGATATGTAACGACCCGTTTCCGGACCGCTACCGAGCTCAATATACCGAGCTCGAGTTACCGAGCTCAACACACCAAGCTCAACATAAACCTATATGAGATGTGTTTTAAAAACAAAACTCTTGTGCCTTTTAAAAATACGATATATTTTTTTAAAAACAAAACCAACTCGTGCACATCAGAGTAATTACAGCTTTTCGAAACATGGTGCAATTAAGACACAAGACTTAAATTCTAATAAAACATACATGCATAACATACATATATATATATCACTCGAAATAATAATGTATACAAAATACTGGGTAGCAAAGTCTAAAGAAAATACACCTAAGGTATGTCGACTTGAAAAGAGCAATCATACCGGGTACTTTCCGCAGACTCCCACGCAGGGGTCGCTCCAAAAGTAAGACCACCATCTACCCTCAGAGCAACAAAACAACACTGCCCAAACTGGTCACGACCTCGAACACAAAAGAAAAAGCGAAATGCAGTCCTCGTAAAAACAAACATCCAACAAACAAACAATCACGGCGGATAGAGGTCGTCACTCGGGTCCTCGTCGAGCTCCTCCTCGGCATCGCTCATCGCCGAGTTACTGCGCCCTCGACATCGCCTGGGTAACCGTCATGGATTGAAGGCACCACTAAAGCGGTCAACTTCTCAACAATTTAAGATAAGCTCGACATAAAGGATATAAGCAAACAAAGAATAATATATCTCAATCACCACACGTGACTCGACCATCTCACTCTAGACTCGACACAACTCTTATTCCTAATATCGCCAGTCCATCCCCAAACCGACGTAATAGGTAAACGGCAGTCCAACCCCAAACCGATACCATGCATTAATCAAAGAGGTCCAACCCCAAACCGATAATGCGACGCCTAGCCAATCCACCATAAACAAAAAGGGGACCTAGCACCCTCGCCATCCGTCCGGCTCAAAACGCTATACGACTCCTAACTCTCTCACTTGATGATTAGCTCGCCGCATGTCAAAGAGTAACACAACTTACTTGATCACATATCAAATAAAGAGAGCATGCTTAACATGAAGAAAACGCATTCGACATTTAAGCAATAAAACATTCTGCATGAAGAAACGCACTTCGACAAAGAATACACCATTCACAACATATATTCAATCACATATCAAATACATGCAAAAACCCAATCATATCACAACATTCCAATCTCGACACCAATCAAGGAGTCCATACATAAATATAACAATAAAAATAAAGTCTTAATAATGTCTAAGAGTTGCCGCTTTACGCTAGCATACTATGAAAGTATTAATGTGAAGCGCCTCATCAACTCCAAGTAAATCTTTGCTCGACAACGACTTCTCTTACTCGATCTCGACACGGTTGTCTTCAACGAGCTCGACAACGACTTCGACACGTACACTTCTCAGTCGACCTCGACACGTACGCTTCTCAGTCGACCTCGACACGTCTGATTCTCGATCCGATTCCATTTGCTTCCACGTCCTCGGATTTGCTCTCCCGTACACCTTGATTCGGAAATCACACGATCTCGGGAAACAGACTTCCTAAAACAAACACAATTTAGATCGATCTATGGTTTCTAATACATCTAGCTCTCATCCCAAACTTAACCACAACCCAGAAAATATAAAACTCAAGAACTGAAATATATTTTTCCTCTAACACAAAGTTAGGGAATTCCATCAAAAGGTCATAAAAAGTTATCCGATGCTTCAAATGATAGATCGACAACAACAACAACCAGAAGCAACAAACGAAAACAAGAAATCGAAACAAATCAAAAATGGGGGTTTCTGGGCACTGCCGATTGCAGAAAAATAGAGGAAGAAATTTGTTTTACAAGCCCAAGTAATCGGTTAGAAAGATAGGTAATATTGTGAAGAAGAAAACCCATCAATTTGACATGATTTGGAAGCATAAAAGCGGCTAAAAATGGAAGAAGAAATAGCGCTAAGCAAGAGTACGGATGAAAAGAAAAATCATTCTTCATCCCTCAACGGTGATCGAGCAGGCGAGATATGGGTCGAGAAGATGATGATGAACAAGATTGATGAAGAAAATTTGTGCAGAATCTCGATGGAACTCACGGTTTCGTCGATGGAGATTTTGAAGAAAACAACGAAACTCGTGCGAGAAGGAAGGAAGAATAAAGAAAGAAGAAAAGAGAAATGAGTGTTTGAGGGAATCGGTCGTGGTATACGGTGGTGAGAAAGGGTATAATCGTAACTCCAGCTATAAGATGCCAATCCCATCAATCATCTACCCGCTTAATCGTTCCTCTCATAATTACCTCTACTCGCTTGGCACAATCGGTCTAGACACACGGCGAGCGGTCAAGCCGACAATGTAATAATTACAAACAATATAATAATAACGCTGAATAACGCTCGAAAGAATACGAGGTATCATCTCGACCACGATGTCGACTAGGGTGCTCGTGCAAGCGCACAAGGTTCTAACACGAGTTCGTGAACACGGCCTCCTCACTCGACATGCGTCCTCATCGCTCGGTATGCGACTTCATCAACTCGACACGCCGACCTCCTCATTTCGGACTAGTGCACGTGGTCTCATCACCGACAAATGACCTCGGCAAACGGTCTTGGCACGGGATCTCGACACAAGGTCTTGGTCGAGGTCTCGATCGTCGTCCTAATACGATGTCGATCTCGTCTCAGGTGTTACAATCTCTCCTCTAAAAAATTTCGTCCTCGAAATTGCAAATAAGATTCTTACCTCGAGAAAAGTTCAGGTCTCGAAGTCTTCATCTTCTCCTCCAGCTCCCAAGTTGCATCTCCCGCCTTCTCGATCCCACACAACTTTGACAAGTTGAATCTCTTTGTTCATAGCTGTTTGGCTTTCCGATCAACGATCCTTCGGTGACGCTTCAAAAGATAGGTCGCCCTTCAGGTTGAATCACATCCGCTCGATGACATGAGAGGGTCGAAACATACTTCAGTAATTGTGAGACGTGGAAGACGTCATGGATGTTCGACAAGAATGGTGGCAAAGCAATCGATATGCCACCGACCAATATGACGAAGAATCTGGTAAGGTCCAATAAATTTAGGGGTAAGTTTCTGGATTTGATCGCTCGACCAACTCCGATGGTGGGGGTGACTCTAAGAAATACATGTTCTCCTTCCTCGAACTCGAGTGGTCGGCGTCGTTGGTCCGCATAACTCTTACGCCGACTTTGAGATGTTCGCATCCGATCTCGATCAAACGGATCTTCTCGGTAGTCCGCTGGATCATATCTGGTCCTGACGATTCGCTCGCCGTCCTGGTACCAACAAAGAGGCGTCGACATTTACGCCCATACGGCGCTTCAAAGGTGCCATTCCAATACTCGCATGGAAGTCGTTATTGTAGGTGAACTCCACCAATGGTAAGACGTCGTCCCAACTTCCTCGGTGATCTAACGTCAAGCTCGCAACAAATCTTCAAGTGATTGGATCGTTCTCTCGATCGGCCGTCGATGCGTGGATGATATGCCGAGCTAAGCTCGAGCTCGGTTCCCATCGCTCCTAGCAATTCCTCCAAAAATGAGGCGTGAGCTTGGATCTCGGTCCGACACGATCGAAGAGGTATTCCATGAAGTCGTACTATCTCCGCGATGTAGATCTCGGTCGACTTTTCCACGTTGTATGTCGACTCCACCGGTAAGAAATGAGCGATTTGGTCAATCGGCCGACGATCACCCAAATCGAATCATTCTTCTGCGTCTTCGGCAAACCTACAACGAAATCCATGGAAATCGTCCCATTTCCAAACTGGTACGTCAGCGATTGTAGCATTCCGCGGTCGTTGGTGCTCCACGCCGGCTTTACGACACGCCAAACACGGTTACGTGCTCGGCCACTTGCTTCTTCATTCGGACCACCAAAAATGCTTCTTCAAGTCTTGATACATCTTCGTAACTCCGGATGAATACTAAAGTTGCTCTTATGCGCTTAAATCGAGAATCAACTTCCTCGGCTCGGATCGTTAGGTGCGCACACTCGGCCATTGCATCTCAAGATGTCGTCGCTCCGGCACGAAATTCGCCTTCCACTTGCGCTTATCAATCAATCTTCTCTTGCGAAGCTCGTCATGAACTTGCTTTGGTCTCGGATCTCGCCCAACAATCTGTTAGAGATGGTAAGCATACCAAATCTCGGCTTCCCGGTGAAACTTCGACACTCGACTTCAAATCTCGGAACTTCTCGAGCATCTCCAACTCCTTGATCATCATTACCGAGGTTAAAGCGCTCTTCCTACTCAACGCATCTGCTACTACGTTAGCCTTCTGGGATGGTATTCCAACGTAAAGTCGTAGTCCTTGAGAAATTGGTCCATCTTGGGCGCATGTTGAGTTCTTTCTAGTCGAGCAGTACTTCAAGCTCTTGTGATCGCTGAAAGCAAGAGAGTGCTCCCGTAAAGGTAGTGTCTCCATATCTTCGGCGCAAGAAAAACTATCGCCGCCACTCCAAGTCGTGAGTAGGGTAGTTCCTCTCGTGAATCTTAAGTCGTTTTGAAGCATACGCGACCACCTTCCGATGTTGCATCAAGACGCATCCCAATCCCTGGTGTGACGCATCACAATACACCTCGAAGGCTCTTCTTGTTGAGGCAAGATCAGCCTGACAGCGTCGTCAAAAGCTTCTTGATCTTTGAAAATCGGCTTCACACTCCTCGGTCCAGGCAAAGGTTGGTCCTTCCTCGTCGATCGTGTAAGAGGCGCGACAATCTTCGAGAAACCTTCAATGAATCTTCGTAATATCCTCGCTAAGCCGACAAAACTCCCCGATCTCTGCAGAATCGCCTTTAGTCGTTCCCACGCTTAGCACACTTCAATCTTAGTTGGATCCACAAATATCCCTTCTTTGGAAATCACGTGACCAAGAAAATTCACCTCTTCAAGCCAAAATTCACACTTGACGAGGTTGGCATAGAGTTGCTTATCTCGTAATATCTACGATGCTCGACATAGGTGTTCTGCGTGCTCTTTTCGGTTCCTCGAGTAAATCAATATGTCGCCGATGAACACTACAACGAATCGATCCAAAAACGAATGGAAAATCCTGTTCATGTAGTCCATAAACACAATTTGGCGCATTCGTCACTCCAAAGCGGCATCACCAAGTACTCGTAGTGACCGTATCTAGTCCTGAAAGCCGTTTTGGCGACATCTTCCTCCTTCACGCCGAATCGATGGTAGCCCGACTTCAAGTCTATCTTGGAAAGATCGCGCTCCACGGTTGATCCATCAAGTCGTCAATACGTGGTAACGGATAACGGTTCTTCACGGTAACCTTGTTGAGCTCGCGATAATCTCTACGCACCTTGATCGTCCATCCTTCTTCTTAACCAACAACACCGGAGCTCCCCACGGTGACACGCTTGGTCGTATGAATTGCTTCGACTCAAGTGTTCGATCCGGGACTTCACTCTTTCATCTCGGCAGAGACATCCCGTATGGCGCTTTGGAAATCGGTCCTGTCCTGGAATCGGTCGATGGAGAACTCGACCTCTCGTCTTGGTGGTAACCCTGGCACGCCTTTCGAAAACGCCTTCAAAGTCACACACCACCGGAACATTCTTCACGTCGATCTGTGGAAAACTTCCGAACTAGCCGGATACATGTATTCCCTAGTTCCTTCTTTCAAAGAAACTCCAATACGTTCGGCGTAAAGATAATTGGAGACTCCAAGGTCTGGAAAAATTACGCTTACGGGGCAGTCCAAAGGACATGGTGGTGTGACAACCAATCCATCCCGAGGATGACATCTAAGCCCTTAAGAGGCAAACAAACCAAATTGACCACAAACTTTCTACTCAATAACCACTACACAATTAAGACATGCGGTGTTTGTGACTAAGGTTTTAGCATTTGGGGTTGTAACTACTAATTTAAACGGTAAAGCGATCCGCAGTCAAGTTCAAAAGGTTCACACAATCAGAAGAAATAAAGGAATGGGTTGCACCCGAATCAAAAAGAACGGATAAGGGTTTACCCTCGATCTCACATTCACCTTGGATAAGATCATCAGCTCGTTCAGCTTCCTCGCCACTCATGCGTAAAACTCGCCTTTAGCCACTTGACGCTTTCCTTTGGCCTTTGCAAGCATAGTCGGTTCGACTTTAGGTGTAGGACAATCCTTGGCAAAATGCCCTGGCTTCTTACAGATTGTAGCACACCCTCCTTCCGAGTACGCTTATTGGCGTAATGTCCCGCTCTTTCCACAACGGAAACAAGTCACCTCGACAGTCGTCCTCCGCTTCTCGATTGCACTGGGTCATCGGACGATCATCCCTGTTGTCGTTCCTGAGGTCGGTCGTCCGGCTTCTTCTGCGGTTGTCTCCCTTTCTGTGCAAATCTCTGCCCCGCACTCTGGGGTCTCACCGGTCCGCCCACAATAATCTTCTTCTTGTGGCTCCTTACTCCTTCTACCTCGACACATCGATCAATCAGCTCTTGGAGGTTTCGGATCCTCAGCGACACTACCGACTTCAATGTCGAATCTCAATCCCGTTGGAATCTCTCACTTAACCATCTCTGGTCAACTCGATCACGAAATGGACTGAAATACCTCGCCAACGACTTCGAACTTGGCCGCATACTCGGACATCGTCGAATTGCCTTCTTTGCGATTGAAGAAATTCTGCTCCTTCTTGGCTCGTGCGATGTCTGGGAAGTACTTGTCCAAGAACCTTTCACGAAAAAGCTCCCAGGTCATCTCGCGATGTTCGCTATAAATGTTTGCTTCACTCCCTCCACCAATACTCTGCGTCTCCTAGCGATAAGTAGGTGGCATAGTCGACCTTCACGTTGTCCGCAATGAAGTGCCTCAAAGATCTTCTCGATCTCTTGCATCCAAAGATCGACTTTATCCGGATTTGGCTCACCGTAGAACCGGTGGATCATGCTTCCTGAAGTCCGCTAATCCTCTCGCTTCATCATTTCGTTCGCTTCGTTCTTTGTGCGCAAGTTCTGCTGAGTTAACGCCGCCGTCTGTTGAGCCATCGCGTTAGCCTATTGAGTTGCAGCGGTGATTGTTGAGCCATGGTCGCCGCCATCTCGGTCATAGCTTGAATTGCTCGTTCCATGTCGACGTTCTCGGTTGCGGATGTCGTATTCCTACGAGGTGGCATTAGATTCCACAAAGTTCAAAACCTGTCCAATCTCACAACAAGGATGTGTTAAAACACACCGCTTCAATCAAGAAACAGTTCAAACAATTTTTCAAGCAATAAGTGCTTCACTTAATCAAACAAAGAATCAACATAATACAACTAGGTACCCAACACATAACCCGGACACGGTGACGTGCAAATTCTATGCACGGCTCGGTCGAACCGAATCGCTCGATACTAACGTCACGACCCGTTTCCGGACCGCTACCGAGCTCAATATACCGAGCTCGAGTTACCGAGCTCAACACACCAAGCTCAACATAAACCTATATGAGATGTGTTTTAAAAACAAAACTCTTGTGCCTTTTAAAAATACGATATATTTTTTAAAAACAAAACCAACTCGTGCACATCGAGTAATTCTGACTTTTGAAACATGGTGCAATTAAGACACAAGACTTAAATTCTAATAAAACATACATGCATAACATACATATATATATATCACTCGAAATAATAATGTATACAAAATCTTTGGGTAGCAAAGTCTAAAGAAAATACACCTAAGGTATGTCGACTTCAAAAGAGCAATCATACCACTGGGGTACTTCCGCAGACTCCCACGCAGGGTCGCTCCAAAAGTAAGACCACCAGTCTACCTCAGAGCAACAAAACAACACCGCCCAAACTGGTCACGACCTCGAACACAAAAGAAAAAGCGAAATGCAGTCCTCGGAAAAACAAACATCCAACAAACAAACAATCACAACAGATAGAGGTCGTCACTCGGGTCCTCGTCGAGCTCCTCCTCGGCATCGTCTCATCGCCGAGTTACTGCGCTCTCGACATCACAGGTAACCGTCATGGATTGAAGGCACCACGGAAAGGGTCAACTTCTCAACAATTTAAGATAAGCTCGACATAAAGGATATAAGCAAACAAAGAATAATATATCTCAATCACCACACGTGACTCGACCATCTCACTCTAGACTCGACACAACTCTTATTCCTAATATCGTCGCAGTCTATCCCCAAACTGACGTAATAGGTAAACGGCAGGTCCAACCCCAAACCGATACCATGCATTAATCAGCAGGTCCAACCCCAAACTGATAATGCGACGCCTAGCCAATCCACCATAAACAAAAAGGGGACCTAGCACCCTCGATTATCCTGGTCCGCTCGAACGTCATACGACTCCGTAGCTCTCTCACTCGATGATTAGCTCGCCGCATGTCAAAGAGTAACACAACTTACTTGATCACATATCAAATAAAGAGAGCATGCTTAACATGAAGAAAACGCAATTCGACATTTAAGCAATAAAACATTCTGCATGAAGAAACGCGCCGACAAAGAATACACCATTCACAACATATATTCAATCACATATCAAATACATGCAAAAACCCAATCATATCACAACATTCCAATCTCGACACCAATCAAGGAGTCCATACATAAATATAACAATAAAAATAAAGTCTTAATAATGTCTAAGAGTTGCCCTTACACTAGCATACTATGAAAGTATTAATGTGAAGCGCCCTTACCGAACTCCAAGTAAATGCTGCTCGACAACGACTTCTCTTACTCGATCTCGACACGGTTGTCTTCAACGAGCTCGACAACGACTTCGACACGTACACTTCTCAATCGACCTCGACACGTACGCTTCTCAGTCGACCTCGACACGTACAGTTCTCGATCTGGATTCCGCTGCTTCCACGTCCTTGGATTCGCTTTCCCGTACACCTTGATTCGGAAATCACACGATCTCGGGAAACAGACTTCCTAAAACAAACACAACTTAGATCGATCTATGGTTTCTAATACATCTAGCTCTCATCCCAAACTTAACCTGACCCGGAAAATATAAAACTCAAGAACTGAAATATATTTTTCCTCTAACACAAAGTTAGGGATTTCGATCAAAAGTTCATAAAAGTTATCCGATGCTTCAATGATAGATCGACAACAACAACAACCAGAAGCAACAAACGAAAACAAGAAATCGAAACAAATCAAAAATGGGGGTTTCTGGGCACTGCCGATTGCAGAAAAACAGAGGAAGAAATTTGTTTTACAAGCCCAAGTAATCGGTTAGAAAGATAGGTAATATTGTGAAGAAGAAAACCCATCAATTTGACATGATTTGGAAGCATAAAACTGCCGATTGCAGAAAAACAGAGGAAGAAATTTGTTTT
The DNA here is from genome assembly GCA_037113605.1 of Calophaca sinica. Lineage (NCBI taxonomy): Eukaryota > Viridiplantae > Streptophyta > Magnoliopsida > Fabales > Fabaceae > Calophaca > Calophaca sinica. The sequence goes on from CM073737.1 coordinate 19,593,497, forward strand.
ACAAGCCCAAGTAATCGGTTAGAAAGATAGGTAATAATGGGGGTTTCTGGGCACTGCCGATTGCAGAAAAACAGAGGAAGAAATTTGTTTTACAAGCCCAAGTAATCGGTTAGAAAGATAGGTAATATTGTGAAGAAGAAAACCCATCAATTTGACATGATTTGGAAGCATAAAACTGGCTAAAAATGGAAGAAGAAATAGCGCTAAGCGAGTACGGATGAAAAGAAAAATCTGTTCTTCATACCTCAACGGTGATCGAGCGAGTAGATATGGGTCGAGAAGATGATGATGAACAAGATTGATGAAGAAAGCTTGTGCAAAATCTCGATGGAACTCACGGTTTCGTCGATGGAGATTTTTGAAGAAAACAACGAAACTCAGAGCAGAAGGAAGGAAGAATAAAGAAAGAAGAAAAGAGAAATGAGTGTTTGAGGGAATCGGTCGTGGTATACAGCTGGTGAGAAAGGGGTATAATCGTAACTCCAGCTATAAGATGCCAATCCCATCAATCATCTACCCGTTTAATCGTTCCTCTCATAATTACCCTCTACTCTGTCGGTCAACGGTCTAGACACACGACGAGAACGGTCAAGCCGACAATGTAATAATTACAAACAATATAATAATAACGCTGAATAACGTTCGAAAGAATACGAGGTATCATCTCGACACGATGTCGACTAGGGTGCTCGTGCAAGCGCACAAGGTTCTAACACGAGTTCGTGAACACGGCCTCCTCAGCTCGACATGCGTCCTCATCAGCTCGGTATGCGACTTCATCAACTCGACACGCGACCTCCTCAGCTCAGCAGCTAGTGCACGTGGTCTCATCAGCTCGACAAATGACCTCGGCAAACGGTCTTGGCACGGGATCTCGACACAAGGTCTTGGTCGAGGTCTCGATACGTCGTCCTAATACGATGTCGATCTCGTCCTCAGGTGTTACACGATACACTATTCCCGTCTCTGTACTTCAAATTGACTAAACGTCACATCAGATTGGCTTTGTTCTGTGCGGTTGTCCTTGCATACATTTTCTCCAAATTTTGCCAAAGAACGTAAGCATCATGTTCATTAGCAAAATTCTGAAAAATGCTCTTGTCAATCCATTGACGGATTTGAGCAGCACACTTCCGATTTAGCACCGTCGATCCAGCATCGATGTGCTAGTCGAAGTGTCAGGTGGTTTTTCTGCCTTTTCGTCAGTGTTCTCATCTGACGAAGTTTTTGCTGCACGGCGTAACGATCGGCTTCCATAGATCTTTAATGTATAAAAGATCTTCCATCTTTGGCTTCCACATTGCATAATTAAATGCAGTTAACTTTATCATATTACCGGTGCTCCCCTCCATTGGGATGGCAGGTCAATAAGTTTCGCTGTGCTTTGAAACTTCTTCGGTAATGAATAGTGCCCTGTGAATAGTACCACTTGCACTACCTTTGAATTGTTGCAGCCAACAACCAACGACTTCCATTCATAATTGCTACTCAACCACATAATTTAAATTTGCTTTGAAAAGTCAAAGCAGTTGGCTGGAAACGCCAACACATATTGGGTGGCAAGATTGATAAGGCTGTTGCATTTGAAGAGTTTTTGGTACTTTCTAGCTTCATGTGCAAAGCAAGCCATGTATGCTTGGTGTTTGTTTTGAACTAGTTACTGCGACAGGGTGTGTCTGTTTTGGTACATGGCGGCACATACTGAAATGATACTGAGTGTGTAAGCCATGCTTCTTAGATATTTGTGACTAGTTCTTCTTTAAGCTTGTCAACCTGTAGTCTCTCCCAAATTTTGATATTTCACTTAACCAAAATGGCCTAAAAATTAGAGGGGAAAAAGTCTAGGATGAAGCCTTCTAATATTGTCATCATGCTAGGTTTATTTATGCTAAATTTGTTTTGTTAAGCACTCATGATTTATTTTACTGTTTCCTGTCACTCCTATTTGCTGTTGTTGTTATTGTAGTTATTATTATAAAATAGACAATTTATTAAGAGAAAAGAGAGATACAAAGAGAGGAGGATAGGATATTCTCCACGTGGAAACTAGAATAGAACTTAAGATTATAATATGCACAAATTTTGGCAGGACACTGTTATACAAACATGGTTGGTTTGTAAAGAAGCCCGTGAAATAAGATGATAAGCCCTTATTGGGAGGTGAAAGAAACACATTTTTGGACTTGTGAGCCATATGGAGTGGTAGCTGACAGATTTTTTGAATCAAATTGGAAATACTTTGGGTAAGTTGTGGTTTTGGAATTTACTTTTGCATTAGATTGGTCAGAAAGATTCTTTTTTGATAATTGTAAGGTTACAAATCCTAGAGAATACAACATGTGTATATATATATATATGTAGTATATATAATTGTTACTATTCAAATTTCATAGTTATTATTATAAATTTTAATTATTTTATTACTTAATTTAATTTCAGGTTATAGATTTCGGGTTACCCGAGACGTGCAAGATGATCTTCAGTTATTAGACAGGAACTATGGAGTTAGAGACCATCAAATTCTCTTTTTTTTCATACTTTTTATCTTATAGCCCGCTCTACCAAAATATTATTAAAAATATTTGAACTATCATTCTTATCTATCAGTAAATTTGTTGGTATCATACATGTTAATGTAGTTTTTGTTTGAATTCTCAATATTTGTTGAATGATTTGATGGTTTTAGTTACATTAAAAAAACTGATTAATATTTATTACATCATTAAATGAATTAAATATTATCTTTATAACAATGGTTATGGTTATAATACATTAAAACCAAAAGAAAGGAAAAAATAAAAAAAAATTAAGAATTAGGATCTCAGAGGCCAAGAATTACATTAGGAAGTTCCAATTCTAATTCAGTTTTTAATTTTTTTTTAAACCTTGGCGGCGGTTACAAACCGCCATTAATATATATATATATATATATATTAATTTTTTTTGGTACCTTGCGGTGGTTCAAAACCGCCCTTAAACACAAAAACAGTAACTAAGCGCATGGGCATTTTGCAGCGGCTTGAAACCGCCGCAAAATACGAATCACTGCGACAACCGCTGCAGGTTACTCAGCCGGCGGTTATACCAGCGGTTGGTTGTAACCGCCGCGAAATGACATCCCGACACTGATAACTGCGACGGTTGCCAAACTGCTGGTATGGGTATTTCGCGGCGGTTTCAACTGCCGCAGAATCGCCGCAGTTTGCCCTAATCGCTGTAGTGTTGTGTATTCATTTTTTTGAAAGTTAAAAAATTGTTTTTTTCAATACAAAACTTCTATATTTAGATTCCTTAACTAGTGCCCTCAGGGCACTTGTTAGTAACACCCATAAAATTATATAAACTTGGAGTTGCAATGTGGTCATAATTGTATGTTAAGCATGATTTGGCTTAAAAAATCAGAAACAATATTTGCACATTATAAAACATTATTTTCACATTCGTTTTATTTTAAAAATTATAGTCTGTATTTTCTTTTGTTATTACATTTTTGTCTTGTGTTATTACTTAAAAAAATAATGTAACTAAAATAAAAATGATGTACAAATACGAATATAGAACCATGCAAACTATGAGCAACCCGAAGAGAATGGGGAAAAAAGTCACGTTGCTTCTTGCTTGGAAGGCAAGAGAAGAGAGTTGTTGTCAAAATTTTGCCACAAAAACATTGGATTTGTTAGAACCTAAACGATTGAAAAGTTTAGACCCTTAATAATTTTGATGATAACAAAATATCTACAAGAACAATTTACCTTCTGATAAGTGTTGAAGTGTGTAGGTATTAAAATCATTCATATTTTATAACATCACTCAAGCAAGAAGAAGAAATTCACAAGAAGATGAATACTCTTATGTGTCAGCATCCGGTTCACTCCAAGCATCGGGTTCATATACACTAGCGAGCGTCCGATCTCTCAGTTACTATCACACGTGGAATACTATCTGCAACGAGCCTCCTATGCAAATGAGCGAGCATCTGGTCATTTAATGGAACATGTGCAAGTCATACCTTTGCTCTACCTCAGCTATTCTGGATTAATTCGAATTTGATTTTGTGCGCTCAATTCTTTGTACAAGGAGTCAAAGGTGACAGCTTTAGGATAAGACAAAATTCATACACTGCAAATGATTGAAAAGCAAATCGTACAAACGGTAAAGTGTACTATTCTGAAATTCTATGAAAAGGAAGAAAAGAACATTTCCAAATTACTTCACTCAATAATTTGGAGCTGAATATTTCTGCAACAGTAATATTCTCAAGGACTTCTATAAATACTCCAAGCCCTCCATTGAAGAAGGTGGCTAGAAACAACAGAATTGTATTAAAAATTTATTACTCAAGTGAGCAACCAAAAGTTTCTGTGCCAAGAACTCTGCGAACCAAGAACTGAACTTCAGCGTCTTATTCTTTCTTTTAGAAAGTTATTTGCATTGTGCTTAAGTTTTTCATTCTCTCTTATTGAGAGTTTATTTGATTGTATACAAATCATCTTTGTAAAATTTGTATTGCCTCGTAATAGGCTTGTTCTTCAAAGGCTCGAACGTATTGAGTTGTTTTAAAAAGTTAAGAGTATTGTCAAGTTTGTGACAGTAGAATACTCTTAAGGAATTTGTAATCAGTGTGATTATAGTGAAAAATCCTTTAGGAACGAAGGAACTAGACGTAGCTACCAGGTTGGTGGTGAACTAGTATAAATCTCTGTGTCTCATTCTTTGTTGCTTTTCCTTTAATTCTGTCTTACAAAGAAAAACAAGTTTTCACTGATTTCACTTCAGCATCAGGTACTTTCTCAGCATTCGGTTACAAACTTTTTTTCAGAAAAACCTGTTTTCAAGCATGTTTTAACTTAAAGTTTGCAAAAAGTTTTTAACACAATTCAACCCCCTTCTTGTGTTCACGTTCAGTTGGTACCAGAGCTCGACCTCTTAGTTGAGCACTTAATAGTGTAAGAGGAAAGATCCTATATACTTACGAATATGTCTACAGAAGATGGCCACATGAACTGTCCTCCTCTATTTACTGGAGTAAAATTTGGCTACTGGAAGGATAAAATAAAATCATTCTTTGAGTCTCAACAACTTGAGTTGTGGGACATGGTTGAAAATGGGTACCTTATTCCTACTACTGCTACTGGTGCTGTTTTATCTAGAGAAGAATGGAATGATGAGCAGAAAAAGAGATATCAGCTCAATAAAAAAGCTAGATATATTTTTATTTGTGCTGTGGCAGAGAAAGAATATAATAAATGTGGTAAATTTGATACTGCTAAGGAAATCTAGGATTCTCTTGTTTTATCTTATAAAGGCTCTGCCTAAGTAAGAGAAAAAAAGACTAGCATGTTAGTTCGCTAATATGAGTTATTAAAGATGGAAGAAGGAGAAAACATTGAGATAATGTTTGAAAGATTCTAAACACTTGTCTACGGGTTAAAAGCCCTTGGAAAAAGCTACACTACACCTGACCATGTGAGAAAGATCTTGAGAAGTTTGACCAAATAATGGAGAGCTAAAGTCACTACTATACAAGAAGCTAAATATTTAAACACTTTACGTCTTGAAAATCTTTAAGTTCTCTAAAAGCTCATGAACTTGAGCTAAATGAGGAAGAACCTGTGAAGAAAAGCAAGTCTATTGCTTTAAAAGTCAATAAGCACAAAGCCAGTTCTTCTAAATCTTTTCAAGCTGAAGAAGAATCAAAAGATGAAGCTTCAGAAGGCAACAGTGATGGATCTGATGATGAGCTCTCGTTCATATCTAGGAAGATCTAAAGAATGTGGAAGAAGAAAGGGAACTTCAAGAGACAGTTCCAAAAGAAAGGCGTCAAGGACAAGAAGGAAAGCAAAGACAAGAGTCAAATTATTTGCTGTGAATGTAAAAAGCCAGGGCACTTCAAATCTGAATGTCCTAATCTTAAGGAGAAGCCTAAGAAGAGTTCTTTCAAGGGAAAGAAGAAGGGTCTCATGGCTACATGGGAAGATCTAGACTCATCTTCCTCTGAGGATGGTGAGAATGAAGAAGAAGCGAATGTTGCCCTCATGGCAAACACTGATTCAGATTGTGAAGAAGAAACTGAAGAGGTAATATATGATTCTTACTCTGAACTTCAAAATGCATTTGATAATCTTCTTAAGGATTCATCCACTCTCTTCATTGAGTATAAAGCTTTGAAAAAGAAGTTTTCAAAATTATCAAAAGAATTTCAAGTTTTGAACAATGAAAACTCAAAGCTCAATGAAAAGAACCAGAAGCTGAAAGTTGAAATCAGCGTCTGATAGCTAGTCAGCGTCCAGAAGCTATAAGCTCACAAGCTGGAAGCTCACAAACTGAAAGCTCACAAGCTAAATGCAATCCTAAATGTAAATCAAATGAATATGAATATGCCTTTCAAAAGTTTCTTGCAGAGAGTGTAACGCGAAGCAAACAAGTTTCAATGATTTGGGGCGTCAATAAAATGACAACTCAAGGTCTTGGGTACAAATCAGATGAACCCCTTTACAAAGTGAAAATCTAGCGTCTGATGAAATCAATGATCACAGTGAAAGCTTGCATTGCACATACTGTAATAAACATGGCCATTTGGGTACCTAACAAGAAAGGACCCAAGAAAATTTGGGTACCTAAAGATAAGATAGTCTATGTTGCAGATATGCTTAGCAACAAGATCAACACACCAGTCTTGGTACTTAGACAGTGGATGCTCGCATCACATGACGGGAATAAAGCATATATTCCAAGAGCTAAGGCCTAGAGAAGAAGGATATATTGATTTCAGTGGAAACCAAAGAGGTAAAATAGTTGGAATTGGTCGCAATGGTAAATGCTCTCTTCCCTCTATTGATAATGTTCTTTATGTTGAAGGCTTAAAGAATAATCTACTAAGCATGAGTCAATTATGTGACAGTGGTTATGGTGTCATTTTTATAGAAACAGCTGTTTAGTAAAAAGTAAGAAAGATGACTCTATATTCTTTACTGCAAAGAGGAAACAAAATATTTATAAAGTTGATCTTTCTGAACTTGCAAAACAAGATGTCAAGTGTCTTATGTCTGTTGAAGATGAGCAATGGACTTGGCATAAAAGATTAGGCCATGCCAGCTTGAGATTAATCTCAAGGTTAAATAAGCATAGTTTTGTTAGAGGCTTAGCAAATCTTAAATACCAATCTGATGCTCTCTGTGAGGCATGTCAAAGAGGAAAACAAGTTAAAACTTATTTTCATTTTAAAAATGTTGTTTCAACCTCTAGACCACTTGAGCTTTTGCATCTTGATCTTTTTGGTGACAGCCTCTTTGATAGGAAAGAAATATGGATTAGTCATTGTTGATGATTTTATTAGATGGACATGGGTTAAATTCATTGCCCACAAGGATGAATCTTTCAAGATGTTCACTGTGTTCTGCAAAGATGATCAAAATGAAAAAGAAATTTGTATTTCTTCAATTAGAAGTGATCATGGAGGAGAATTTGAAAATGAAAGCTTCCAAAAATTTTGTGAAGAAAATGGCATCTCCCATAATTTCTCCTCTCTTAGAACACCACAACAAAATGGTGTTGTAGAAAGGAAAAATAGGTCCCTTCAAGAAATGGCCAGGATCATGATCAATGAAGCTGATATTGCAAAACATTTTTAGGCAGAAACAGTAAACACAGCTTGCTATATTCAAAATAGAGTTTACATAAGACCTATTTTGAAAAATATTCCATGGACTGTGGAAGGGTAGAAAACCTAACATTTCTTATTTTCATCCCTTTGGATGTATATGTTATATTTTGAATACTAAGGATCAACTTGGTAAGTTTGATTCCAAAGCTGACAAATGTGTCTTTTTGTGATACTCTGAAAGATCAAAAGCTTTTAGAATATACAATAACAAATCTATGATAGTGGAAGAATCTACTCAAGTCAAGTTTGATGACAAGAAGCCTGACACTGAAATGTCAGAGCTGGATGAGTTATTTTCAGGTTTAGACATTGATGGAATAAATAGTGAACCTGCAAATCCGGCATCTGGTGGTGACAACCAGACACAAGTTGAAGCTAGAAAGAGTTGGAAATTCAAAACTCATCATCCAAAAGATCAAATCTTAGGAGAACCTGGAGACAAAGTGAGAACAATATCCTCTTTCAAGAAGCATGCAGATCTTGCACTACTTTCTGAAATGGAACCTAAATGATTGATCAAGCACTAAAAGATGAAGGTTGGATTCTGGCTATGCAAGAAGAGCTGAATCAGTTTCAAAGAAATGATATTTGGAAGTTAGTCACTCTACCATAAGATAAACAAGCTATTGGCAAGAAATAAGCTTGATGAAGATGGTAAGGTAGTGAGGAACAAAGCAAGGTTAGTTGTTCAAGGTTATTCACAAGAAGAAGGTATAGACTTCACTGAAACCTTTGCAACTGTTGCAAGGCTACAAACAATTCGTATTTTACTTTCGTTTGCTACACCATGAGATAATTCTTTATCAAATGGATGTGAAGAGTGCTTTCTTGAATGGTTTCATAACTGAGGAAGTCTATGTGAAACAACCTCCTGGATTTGAAGACATTGAATTTTCTGAACATGTATTCAAACTTAAAAAGACACTATATGGTCTTAAGCAAGCTCCCAGAGCTTAGTATGATAAACTAAGTTTCTTTTTAATGGAAAATGGTTTTATAAGAGGACAAGTAGACACCACTCTGTTTAGAACAACTTCAAACAAGCATTTTATACTTGTTCAAATATATGTTGATGACATTATTTTTTGTGCTACTAATGAAAGCCTTTGCAAAGAATTTTCTAAGTTAATGCAGGTTGTATTTGAGATGAGTAGGAGAATTGAAGTTCTTTATTGGGATTCAAATCAAGAAATGCAATGATGGTATTTATATCCATTAAAGCAATTTAAGATGGTTGATTGCAAGCCAATGTGCAATCCCATGCATCCCACTTGTATCTTATGCAAAGATGAAATTGCTAAGAAGATAGATCAAAAGCTCTACAGAGGTATGATTGGCTCTTTACTTTATCTTACTGCTTCAAAACCTGATATTATGCCCAGCGTCTGCCTATGTGCTAGGTTTCATTCTGATCCTAGAGAATTACATTTGAGTGCTGTGAAAAGAATTTTTAGATATTTACAGGGAACTACTGGTTTGCTTTATAAGAAATCAAAAGATTACAAGTTAGTAGGTTTCTGTGATGCTGATTTTGCTGGAGATCGCATTGAAAGAAAGAGCACAAGTGGAGGCTGCCAATTCCTTGGAGCAAATCTTGTGTCTTGGTCAAGCAAAAGACAAAGCATAATTGCACTCTCAACAGCAGAAGTTGAATACATCTCAACAGCAAGTTGTAGTTCTCAACTTCTGTGAATGAAATATTAACTTGAAGACTACTTGATCAAAGAGAGTAATATCCCTATCTTTTGTGATAATACTTCTGCAATATGTCTTACTAAGAATCCCATAATGCATTCAAGAGCACATCACATGGAGATTAACATCATTTCATAAGAGACTATGTTCAAAAGGGAGTACTTGAAATTAAATTTGTTGACACTGATCACCAGTGGGCTGACATTTTCACAAAACCCTTGCTAAAGATATATTCAATTTTATAAGAAGAAATCTAAACTTTCATCTTATAAAAGAATGATTAGTTAATCTCAGCATCTTGTGCATCATGCAACTTATTGTTTGCATCTGGTATGATCTCAGTATCTGGTTGAGTAAGCATCTTGTGTGTTATTCACGTTGCATCATCCAGGATCTGATGAATATAAAAGCTTGCATCTGGTCATACACATGTCAAATGTGTGCTTGCTGAAACGTCTCATCTTACCTACTGAGTCATGATTTATTTATGTTTTCAATAAAGTTTTTATGGTGTTACTTATCATTTTGGCAATTGCGCATTAAATGAAATGAATCTTTGTATTTTCATTTTATTTTTGATTTATTTTTATTCTGTGAAATGTGAAACGGTTTTAACAAAAATAATTTGTTGAAAACCTCTCCACTACTTTTGCCACTCTCCCACTACATTCTTACTATTCATTCCCTCTATTTTTCTGCAAACTACTCTCTGTCTCTCTCTCTTTGAAAACCCTAAATCTCCATCAATCCACTCTACTCTGCTACTATGACGAACATTCAAGTGTATGAGGACACTGCCTTGTTAGACACCATGACTGAAGGAAAGGTCCTAGTTGAAAAGAGGGTTTACCTCTCTCATTTGGCTAGATTCGGTTTTGATTTTACTGAAGGATTGACTCGTATGGGCTAGAAAAACTACTTTTAAAGGAAAACAAAGGAAATGCTTCTCAACGCTGTCAGAGAACTCTGGGGAAATGCTCGACTACACTTTGGAAGCATCCTCAAGGCTTATGTACATGGTTATCTGTTTGTGGCAACTCTTAATGCTATTGCTAAACTTATTGGATGCTTTGACGAAGGAGTGAGCTATTCTGAAGGTTGGAAAACAGCGTTCGATGGTATAGAAGCTGTTGAGGAAGCTTTATTTGAAAACTATCAACAATTGAAAGCTTCGAAGAAACAACTGATTGTAAAGAATCTGAAGTCTCATTATAGGGTTGTTCACAAGCTAATCTCGAAATGCGTCATCTTGAAGGTTGGTTCAAGTGACATTGTGAACAATGAGTATAAATTTATCATGAGTCACTACAGGGTTGGTAACAAAGTCAATCTGCCAAGATTATTGATGACCACACTCACGTCTGCTATAGTAAATTCAAGGAAGGGATCCTCTGAAGAAAAGCATGTCTACAAAACCATTCCCTATGATGTTCTTCTCTCTGAACTCATGCTAAAGTAAGGGATTGTGAGAAAGATGGCTGCTTTGACAGGAGAAGACAAGGAAAAATACTTTGGAAAAAGGGCAATGACTTTGGCTGATGTCTTTGGGAAAGTAAACCTGGTCAGAATGGGTTTGTACTCTTCTCAAATGATTTAGAGAGTCAAAGAAGAAGATGAAGCTGCTGCTGTTGGTGATACACAGGCACTTGTTCTTGTTGCTGAACCTAAAAGGCAACCCACCAGAAGCTCGTCAAAAAGCTCTGCATCTGGTGTGAAAAGACCTGCCGAGCCTCTGGCAATGTCAACCAGAAGCAAGAAGCAGAAAGTGCCACCTACACAAGTAACTACAGTGGAACCAGAAGATGATGAGGATAAGGTCCCCATCAAAAGCATAATGGTGAAAGGAAGGCAGAAGTTGACAAACCAACTTCTGCTTATGGTCCTAAGAAGTAAGATCTTACTGAAGCTCTCTGAGAAACCTAAGCCTAAGGTACTTGACTCCACTACTGATGATTCTGTTATTGCATATGATAGAGATGACCCTATCACTACACCTCCATTATCTGTATCACAACCACAACCTCCATCTACTAAACCACCAAAACCACAAACCTCACAACCAATCACCAAGAAACCACACCCACTTTCTGGTGCTTTGATCTTATCAAAGTCCAAAACTTTGTCCAATTCTGCTCCCACTCCTAAACAAACACCTAAAACCACCATTACTACCTCTACCTCCACCACACCTAAAACCCTAACCTTATACAAACCTCAATCCTCTCCCTCCTCTATCACCTCCCTCACCTCAGAAATTGTCTCATCCCTCTCTCACCCTTTCAATCAGCTATACAAATTTCCCACCATTCACAGAACCACCACAATCACTGCTACTTCCTCTTCCTCATCAAATTCATCATCTACACCCTCTACAATAAAGACTGCCTACTTTGGTCTTTCAAGGATTAGACTTCAACCTGAAAGACCAGTACCAGTTAGAGAAGAAGAGTATCACTCAGTCTATGATCACCCCTCCTTATGGCATCTCAAGACTTTCACTTCTGAAGTTGCAAGGTTGGAAATTCTTCCTTTCATCTACAATGAGATACTAAAAAGATGACCTTTGGTGGCAAACTCAGGCCTCCTCCAAACCGTGGAATTCTCCCTTTGTCTTTTGACCTACCCCTTTCATTGCCACAGAATGAACCACTAACTCTAGAAGAACGTGGTAGATGGATAACAGAAGATGAAAAAGCATTTATGCTTCATTGCTTGGAGATGAAACAATATGAAATGGTTCTACTTAACAGTGACCCCTCTCTGGTCTCTGTGAAGATAGTTCCTTATAGGCAAAGATGGTTACCTTGGCTGATCCCAGAGAAGAGAAAATCCAAAGTTCCTTAGAGACTCCCCAACATAGTCACTTTGGAAGACTTTGAAAAGGCCCCCAGAAAATACAAGACCAAGTATTTTCTTCTTGACCCTGTTACGAAGAGAACTGAAAATCATGCAATGGAAGTCTATCTAACTAAGATCAAGATAGATTCCAAGGATACTGAATCCTCTAGACTTTCAACTGAAGAGAAGGTTGAAATTGAACAAACTGGTACAATTAAGAGAGTTTGGAACACCAATCTATCCATCCAGCACTTCGATGATATGTTACAAGCTGCTGTGATAAGACGTCCCTCCACTCTGAAGATGAAACTAGAATGGAAAGAAATTCATGCTGAAGTTGGAGCTGCTATTGATTAGGAAACTATGGCACTTAACTGGATTGAACAGGCTCATTTGGACAATTTAGAACCCATTGTTGAAGCCTTAGAAGAGAAGGAAGATCAGAGAAGGCTCTACAAGTTTGAAAATGAGATTCTCAGCATCTACTCTGCTGAAGCAGAAGCTGACCTGAAGTTGACTGCATCAGAAGCTAAGCTTTTATAGTTTGATGAGTTTGTTAATGTTCTGTTTAGACAAAGAGAAGTTGACTTCTTGGAATGATAAATCTTGAAGAGTTGGTTTACATAAGACAACTGGAGATTGAGTTTGACAAACAGAAGCTAGGAAGACTAATCAAATGGTGTATACCAAATGATGAGTTCTTCTTAGAAACTCAACAGTAGAAGCAAAGAAGGCTCAAACTCTCCCAAGGAGTTCTCATGGAGCATATCAAGCCACTACAAGAAAACACGGGATTACCGACGGTCAAAAAGTCGCTTGCAGATGTCTGAAATTCCAAACGGTTACGCTTTTAGTGGTGTCGGTATCTGAAGCGGTTAATGCCGTAAAAAACATACCGTCGAATTTTTCCGACGCTTTGGCCGTCGAATGGGTTAAACATTTCAGATAAGCGATCAGAATCCTTTTAAATAAAAAATTAAATAATTAATTAATTTCTGTAATTAATTTAATTTATAAATTTATTTATTAAATTAAATTATTAAATTAAATGACTAAATTAATTTATAATTGAATTTAATTTACTGAATTAATTAATTAATAAAAAGATAATTGAAATATTTATTTAATTTAATGAATTTAATTAATTGAAATATTGTAATTAATGAATTTAATTATATTTATTACTTTTAATTCTTAATTTATTCTCATATTTAAAAATGCGATAGCGTAAACAAAAAAGATCAGTAATAATTAAAAAAAAGAAACGTAATAAATAAATAAAAAAACTGACGAACAAAGATCAACGGTAAATAAAAAGATATCGGAAAATATGAAAAAATATAAGTACAAACAGAACTAATAGTCCTGGTAGTCTTGATCATGACCATCGTTACTAGGAGGCGGAGGAGGCAAAGGCGGAGGCGGTGGAAGAGGCGCTTGGCAAGCTAGCGGCCAGTACAATCCTCACGCTTCAAACGGCCACCTCGGCCAACATGGCACTCGTCAACGCGCCCTCCGCCGCCGCGATCCGGCTTGCCGGCCATGGCCCGCCTTGATGCTATCTCACGCTTCATCTCACAGAGCGAGCGGCAATGGCAACACACCCACTCGGCGACTCTCAATGTTGGCGGCGGGCACCTTTCTTTGTAGTTGCGGTAGTGCCAAAGACCGGTATATACGACCGCTTCTTCTTGCCGCCAACAACTTCAAATTATTACCTTGGCGGTGCGGATGGATCCTCGAGGCTGCGGTGGGGAACATGATGATGTCTGAGATATCATCTGAGACATCCGCGCCTCAAACTCCTCCTGTCAAACATATACAAATAAGTTAATTTTTTTTGTCATAAAACAATATAAACATTATTGAAAAACTATTCATTATATTTTATAATTACCTGGGTCCGCCTCGACCGCTCATCAACAAAATCACTGGTGCTCCTCCTAATATGAGTTGCAGGATGGAGCTCGTGCAACTATACCTCCCTACCCAACCGCTTCGACTGTAATTATTTAATACAAAACCTTAACTAAATAATAATAATAATAATAATAATAATAACAACAACAAGTAAATAATAATAATAATAATAATAATAATAATAATAATAATAATAATAATAATATAAACGCATTACAAGTCGTGCTTCTTTGCCTTTGACTAACCAACCTCCGGTAAACTCCCACCCTTCTCGGAGGCTCTATTCCTTCGCTTTCTCATTTACACGCCTTGAACTCGGGGAGTTCGGTGCTCTTGCGACTATCGCGGTGATCCCCTATCCAGCAAGTGTCCCATCGAAGGCGGCATCTCTAAGCATGTCGGTGGGAGGCCTTCATATGGAAGTTCCTCTCGATCTGCTCCTCATCCTCATCCTTCCATGAAACCCTCTCCTGTATGAATATAATACATTATTAAACATAATAGAAATTTATGAAATAAAAAAATATTATGCAGCAAAATAAAAATTACAACTTACTCCAAAAGATCTGAACATATGATCCCCCGCATCCACCTTCACTTTCTTCCAGGTGGGCCAAAACGTGTGTTAATTATCCTCAATTATCGCTGTGATAGCCGTCGTAGTTGGCTTTGAGGGAATGAACCTGAAAAATAACAAGATGTCAAACAAGAGAAATATATATATATACACACACACACATGTAAATTATTAATAAATATATACACATGTAAATTATTAATAACTCGAAAAAAAGTAAATACTTACCCTTTACCATCTGGCCTGATAGCAACTCGACCATCATGCAGCATCTCAATATCATCAGCGACCCCCTGGTTAACCTCCTGCTGCTCAACCTCCCCCTGCTCATTCCTATCCTGCTCAACCTCGGTCTGATCAGGTGTATGACCCGTACTATAGTCATGATCGGACATATGAGTATCAGGCGCCGTCTCAGGCACAAAATGGGAGAAAGAAGCGCCAGGTGTCTGCTGGAACCCCGGGTTGGAGATCATGTGAATGGGTGACAAATGGGGTGTCGAAATAGAAGGTCCTGCAGGCTATGTAGGTGCCAAACGCACTGGAGGCTATGCAGGGGCCGAACGCGCTGGAGCCTGTGTAGGCGTAGATGTACGCGGACATTGTGTGGATGACAACGTCGCATAGCCAGCATCGTCAATCCTAATAATGTTTGGCCGACGACGACGAGGGGTCGATGGCGATGCCCTTCCCCTTCCGTTGACCACCAGTGGGTGGTCGGGGGGGTCGAATCCTGCACCTCCTGATGACATATATGTCTATAGAGCAATTCAACAATAACAGTCATGAAATAATATATTTAAGCATAACAATATTACAAATAAATTCCATAAAAATAAACAAGTTACATCCAATTATATTTAGCTATGGTGTCGTGTCTCAGTAATATTTCTCAAAATACGTATAAATATCTACATAGTGAGATATGATTAGATATGTGCATAACTTTTTTCATTGTGAATGCGTAATAATGAAATTCAAATTGTATATCTACGAATTATCCCATATAGTGTCACATCGTAGTACATATTTTTTATTTTGATTTAGACTCTCGGTATAATTTGAGTCGAGTTGTGTGAACCCATATTAAGGCAAAACTATTCTAACGCCTATTTTACCATTCAAAGACTTGAACTCGAGACATTATTTAATTAAAAGAAACTAAACTCCTTACCACTTAGATTAACAGACGTCGGTTGTAATATTATATTCTAGTTAGAATACGTGGATAAATATCCATATGGCGAGAATAATTAAAAGAATTTTATACATCAGTTACAGTAAATAAAAATATATTATTGGACATTAATTTTGCTAATTGTAAAAAGTTAAACAATTTCATTCTGCCCACTCTGCTTCGGCATCGTCTTCAGATCTTGATGGCTCTGCCACTTCTTCATTTAATTCTTCATCTCCATCTACATCTTCATATGTGATTGGATCGTCACGTAGTCGAGAAATGGATTCCACTTCATTTACTACGTTGACATCAGACATCTCATCCACTTGATAAGCCACTTCTTCCTGTGGATCATCTGCTTCAATGTGACCCTTTGGTTTAGTCTTTATTGCAACACACCAACCTTTTTTGTCCCTTCGAGTTGATGGGTAACGGACATAATACACTTGTCTTACATGTTGTGCCATGATAAACGGATTAAACATTTGGTATCTTCTACTCATGCATATGTCAATAGTATTATATTTTCGATCCACTCTTGTACCTCTACTGGACGGATCAAATCAATTACAATAAAATAACACTATTCTTTTAGTGTAATCTAAAGTATTGTACGCCAGTTCATATATATGTTGAATCACGCCGTAGAAGTCGTCTTCACCTCCATCTGTGGCACCTTTTACATAAACTCCGCTGTTAACTGTTTTTTTCCCCTCTGTTTTTAATTGGGTTTGAAATTTGAATTGCTGTTCTAAACAGCGTGTGCCATTCTTTTACACGTGATTTAGGACCATGAGATAAATTTCTCAAGTGTTCGATTTGAGGCGATTTTGGCTCCTTGTACACTGCGTATACACATGCACAAGTGATTTATATTTCCTTTTTCAAACAACCTTTGTATTTTCAAACAATAAATAGTTGAAATAGGACTAAAAATACATACTTGGTTCATAAACCACGTTGAGAAATATTCATGAATATAGGCGAGTAAGAGTCTTGTACATTGTAGGCTTAGTTAACAAGAATGCTCGATCAATTCATTTGAAAACAAATGATCATGAGTAGTTATGGATAAAAGAAATTGAAAGTGGTCAAAATGATACATACGTAAGATATGGTGATACTTCTAAGATATTGATCAACACGTGAACGTGGGTGACTTCCACTCTTCTCCGCGTTAACTAGGAAGTCACCTCGCTTTCCAAAGATGACGATCGGGAAGGCAAAAATCACGATAAGGCTAGTGGGTGTCTTTCACTTTCAATTTCTATTTGCCTCTGTTATTTGTTGGTGTCGCATGAAGTTAGTAAAATAATGGGAGCAGAAATGGATTGTCTCACGGTGTAAGTAAGTTGCACAAATAGATCCTTCAACACTGGCCTTATTTTTCAATCGCTTGAGTCACCCATAAATCTACAAAATAACAAGGTTGATGATATAAATTGATACATTTAACCCTTCAAGTGAATATTTATTTTAAAGAATATTTTATTATATTACCTTTCGAATGGATACATCCATCTGTATTGAATCGGTCCACCAAGCCTAGCTTCAAGTGCAAGATGCACTGGGAGATGCTCCACAGAGTCAAAGAAACCAGGGGGAAATACTCTCTCTAACTTACAAAGAATGATGGTATGTTCTGCTCCATCTTTATAAGATCATCCTCTCTTAAGGTTGCAGAACACAAATCTTTGAAAAATTGACTGAGTTCAGTAAGTGGATTTAAAACATTTGACGACATTGAACTAAATGCAATTGGAAGTAAACACTCCATGAATACATGACAATCATGGCTTTTCATCCCAATCATGGTTCCTTTGTTCACATCGGCACATCTTGCCAAATTAGAAGAATAACCTTCTGACATTCGAAGTTCTTTTATCCACCGACAGATTGACCTTGCTTGTTCAGCAGTTAAAGAGTAACAGGCTTTGAGTTTCAGGGTTTTTCCATCCGACCGAGTCGTCAAATGTAAGTCCTTTCGCCTACAGTAAAGCGATAAGTCCAGTCTGGCCTTATCGTTGTCTTTCGTTCTTCCTCTAACGTTCATCACTTTGAGAAACATATTGTCAAAAAAGTTCTTCTCAATGTGCATAACATCAAGGTTGTGTCTCAATAAATTATCTTTCCAATATGGCAGATCCCAAAAAATACTTCTTTTAGTCCAATTATGCCATTGTCCATATCCTTCAAATCGATCCAATTTACCATGATCTGTGATTTTTGGCAGATCCATAACTCTGGCAAAAATCTGTTCGGATGTCAACCTTAGGGGCGGGCCATCTAATTCAACTTCCCCCTTCTTGAAGGCGTTCTTATTCCGTCTAAATGGATGATCACCTGGTAAAAACCTACAATGTGAGTCAAACCAAGAACTTTTCCTCCCTTATTTCAAGGTAAAGGCCTTTGTATGCTCCATGCAATGCAGACATGCCATTTTACCATGAGTACCCCAACCAGACAACATGCCATATGCAGGAAAGTCATTAATGGTCAACATCAGAGCTGCCCTCATTGTAAAGTTCTTCTTTCGTGCAATATCATATGTCAAAACGCCATTCCACAACCTTTTGAGATCGTCAATGAGAGACTGTAAGTAGATGTCAATACCATCTGTTGGATTATCTAGACCCGGTATAATACAAGTCAAGAACATATAAGGCTTAGACATGCACATTTCGGGAGGAATATTGTATGGGGTAACAATAACTGGCCAACAAGAATAAGGTTTCGCCGTTGATTGAACATACGAGGTAAAACCATCAGAGCATAAGCCAAGTCGTACATTACGTGGATCTACTGCAAATTTGGGATGCACACGATCGAAGTGCTTCCAAGCTTCACCATCACATGGGTGGCGCAACATACCTGAAGTGCTTCTATTCTCATAGTGCCACGTCATTTTGTCTGCAGTTTGTGTTGATGCAAACATTCTCTGCAGCCTTAGAATAATTGGCAAATAAAATATTGCCTTCTGTGGAACTAGTTTTTGTCTACCCTTCCCATTATCAGTGTGTGAAATATACCTTGGCTCACCACAAAATTTGCGTTCAACCAGCGCGCCATCGTTTTTACCGAATTCGTTGTCGTAATATAAAATACACCCTCGACCGTCGGTAATATGCAGTGACGGTTTGGGCTTACCGACAGCTTAAGCCGTCGGAAAAGCCGAGTTTTTTGCGACGGGCCTAGGCTGTCGGTAATAGGCCGTCGGTATCCCCACATTTTTTTGTAGTGAGCAATTTACTCGGAGATGGAAAAGCGCTATTTCTTGGCTTAGACAAGAAGGACCTGCTTCTCCTCCTGCTGAATGGATTCCTGAACCTCCTCCTCCTGTTGATGATGACGAACCAGTAATCATTTCCAGATCTCAGTTCAATAACTTCGTGGAAGCAACCAGAACAGTGGCGAGACTTGAAAATGTTGTTCAAACCCTTATGGACTGCCTTAACCATTTCCTTCCACCTCGATAATTTTTTCTTTCATCCTTATGTTTTATTGATGTTTGGCTCTGATACTTCAGTTTTATATATAAATCAGCTGAATTTTTGACTTCAAATTTTTCTTTCTTATTTATTTTATTTTGACTATGATGTGTTTTACACTCTTTTTGTCTGATGACAAAATGGGGAGTAAAAGATAAGGATTGATGAATGTCAAAGTATCACGTATCATGCATTACATAGCATCATTTTACATAGTGCATTTTATTCAGCATCTGATAATTGGTACTAGCTCTGATACTCTCAGCATCTGCTCTTTAATACTTATATATATGCAAATGCTCTGATACTTAGAAATATTTGATAATATTTCTGGCTGTTGAACTCAAGAGGAGACCCTAGTAGTTATTTTTTATAAAATAAATTGTTCATCAACCTTGGATTTTTATCATCATAAAAAAGGGGGAGATTGTTGGAATCTAAACGGCTGAAAAGTTTAGATCCTCAATAATTTTGATGATAACAAAATATCTACAAGAACAATTTGCCTTTTGATAAGTCCTGAAGTATGTAGGTATTAAAATCATTCATATTTTATAACATCACTCAAGCAAGAAGTAGAAGTTCACAAGAACATGAATACTCTTATGTGTCTGCATCTGGTTCACTCCAAGCTTCTGGTTCATATACACTAGCGAGCGTCAGGTCTCTCAGCTTCTGGTTCATATATTGCAGCGAGCGTCCTATGCAAATGAGCGATCACCTGTCCTTTAATGGAACACGTGCAAGTGATACCTTTGCTCTACCTCAGCTATTCTGGATTAATTCGAATTTGATTTTGTGCGCTCAATTCTATGTACGAGGAATCAAAGGTGACGCCTTTGGGATAAGACAAAATTCATACACTGCAAATGATTGAAAAAAAATAGTACAACCAGTAAAGTGTACTATTCTGAAATTCTCTGAAAAGGAAGAAAATGACATTTTCAAATTACCTCACTCAATGATTTGGAGCTGAATATTTCTGCAACTGTAATATTCTCAAGGACTTCTATAAATTCTCCAAGCTCTCCGTTGAAGAAGGCGACTAGAAACAACAGAACTGTAATAAAAAGTTATTACTCAAGTGAGCAACCAAAAGTTTCAGTGCCAATAACTATGCGAACCAAGAACTGAACTTCAGCGTCTTATTCTTTCTTTTAGAAAGTTATTTCATTGTGCTTAAGTTTTTCATTCTCTCTTGTTGAGGGTTTATTTGATTGTATTCAAATCATCTTTGTAAAACTTGTATTGCCTCGTAACAGGCTTGTTCCTCAAATGCTCGAACATACTGAGTTGTTTTGAGAAGTTAAGAGTATTGTCAAGTTTGTGGCAGTAGAACACTCTTAAGGAATTTGTAATCAATGTGATTATAGTGGAAAATCTTTCAGGAACGAAGAGACTAAACGTAACTACCAGGTTGGTGGTGAACTAGTGCAAATCTTTGTGTCTCATTCTTTATTGCTTTTCCTTTAATTTTATTTTGCGAAGAAAAACAAGTTTTCACTGATTTCGCTTCAATGTCCGGTACTTTCTCAGCATCCGGTTACAAACGTTTTTCAGACAAACCTGTTTTCAAGCGTCTTTTAACTTAAAGTTTACGAAAAGTTTTTAACACAATTCAACTCCCCTTTTTGTGTTCACGTTCAGAATTTTGGATGGAACCTCTGTTCAACGAAATTGACTTTCTTGAAATTTTGCTATTCCTTTCCCTCCTATATATCCTTGCTGTAAAGCATCGTCGGTAACATTGAACATGTCCTCTATCTTGGCAAGAGTATGCAGTTGCCTAGTCTTCTTGACCAGTAACCTATCTAGGCTCAGCCAACTTGAAGGGTCCACATTTACAAATGGAATTTGAAATGCAAGATGGTTAAGAGTTGTTGAAAATGTATCAAATTAAATTAACAAACAAGCTATAAACAAGCTAATAAAAAACTAGCTGCAGACCAATTAAGTACAAAATGTGGATTGTGTTTTCGTTTCAAAATTCAAACTACTCAAAAGGAGAAGATGAAGTGTGTATTTGGTTACGTTGACTTTAACTGAATTAATTTTATAGAATTGATCAATTTGGTTGAAAGTGAGTTGAAAATAAAGTGATGTATGTTTGGATACATTCACGAAAAAAATAATTTTTATCGATATTCATGTTTGGATATTGTTTGGACCAAAAGTGTTTCGTTCGTGTATTTAATAAATTTGAGAATTGAATTCATGTCATCACAAAGGCTAGAAATCTTAGCTTTTGAGTAGAATCAATTTTGGGACGAGAAGCCAAACATAAATAATTTTGTGGTCAAACAAAGGCGAAAAATACACACACGCACGCGTGCACACACACATATATGGGTCTCACCAAATTTAGTGGGATCAACGTGATTTAGTGAAACCCATTTGAGTTTCAACCAATAAATAGAGTGAGTATCGGTAGGTAATAGAGTGTTAGATCGAGAATGTGTTAGTATACATTTGAATTTCAACCGATATATTTTTAGTATATGTTATTTTAAATTTATTTATTTTTGATTCATTTTTGAAAATTTACGTAATTTTTAAAAAAAAAAAATATGTATTGTACAAATTATTTGTCAGTCGTTTGAAATTCTTTTCCATGATACAAAGGGTCTAGTTAAACAACCCAAAATACAACAACAGAAACTCTCAGCTCCCTCGAATACTGTTGTTTAAAGTGAATGGAGAAATTTTATTATATTCGTCTTGGTCAAATATATTTTTATATTCTCTTTGTTATTGTTCTTTTTAATTGGCTATATGCATTAAAATATTAATTGAACCGAAGGGTGCATGCATTTAGTTATCAACATGTTGCCTTAACAACTTATTATGCTGACTGCGAATCTAAGCACAAACCAATGTCCAATGTCCTTTTTGAAATTATATGTTGTGTGTTTGTTGCTCCAAAGCAATTTAGTATTTCCGAAACTAACCGCCACCATTATTTTTTTTATAGAGGAGAAAAAGACAAAATGTACAAATTGGATTATTAGCTTAATTATTTGCAAATGTCAGCCTGCACCAGATGAACTCCAAGAACTTTAAGGAAGAAAAATTTAATTATTATAGCGTTTAACAACACTCTAAATTAATTTGAGTTTTAAAAAAAACTCTACATTATTTTTTTGTCCACAAAATAAATTTGATTTATGAATCGATCACCTGCAGAAAGCTAGTAGTACTATTTATTTATTATTCCTTATATAAATAACACTTGTCTTGCTAATGTTGACCGTTAGATTAACGAATACTATATTAAACCATTCAATAAACAGTGAACGAAACATAATGAAAATATTAATTTTATTAGACCCAATTATATTAATGAACGAAGTAGGACGGATACAATGCATACATATATAATGGCTTCATAGAAACTATAAAAAAAAAAAAATTTGGGGGAAAAATAGCTTTGAGACTATCATATATTTATATGAATTCGGATTTGGTAGGATAGCAAAATCACGAAGTTGACACAGTTGTGAAACTTGGGCTGTCCGATTGAATTGAAATCATACAGTTATATTTCTAAATGGAATTTTGAATTCGATTTACTCAGCTCAAAACGTATGCCATTTGATATGTATTAACTCCAGCAAGTTTGGGTTGTATTTAGACGAGACACACATGAGTACAACATTATATATACATAAAGGCCTTTACTAATATGGATCGCCATCATAGGTGGTCCATTGTTGATAATATCTTTTTGTTGGGTGGGTTCCCTCCTAAGTGGAACTCACATGATAAAAGAAGAAATTGAAGAACGAAATCGGTGAAGCTATGTGAAAGATATGGTACAAATATGTTTTTCCAATAAAAAGAGGAAACAAGGAATAAAGAAAATATTTACAAAAAGAAAATAAGGGAAAACATATATCAATAAATATGAAATAAATAAGTGACATATCTCAATAGGTTCAGACCAAAATACATTGCTTGTATTTGTTGCTCCTCTTCTATAAATGAGTATGACATATAAGAGAGAAAGGTGATGCAAGAGGCACCCAAGGGGTGGTGCAAGAGGCACCCGTGGGGGTTCAAAATGTAGAGAGGCGCCCGAGTGTGTGAGTGTTATCATTCTTTGTAACTCTTGAGTGATGTATTCGAGTTCGTAAGGTGATACACAATTTGGGGTAGCTTTTCCAAGTTTCAGACTAAAAAACTTGTTATATTGTGGGGTGGATTACAATACTATTACCTTTGGTCCTAATTATAAGAAGAAAATATAAAAAACACAAAAACCAATGAGACATATTTAATATTATAAAATTGAACTCTTTTTCAAATATACCTCTAATTTTGTGCATAGGAAATACGTCAATTAAATACTACTATACAAGTTTATTAAAATAGGGTATAAAAGATATTTTAGCAATTAATACATTTAGAAATAAGTCTCTTTTTCTTATAATTAGGACAAAAAAATCTTCCAAAAAATCTCGTATAATTAGGACCAGAGGTGGTATCTTGTAATCTCTTTTTATGATAGTGGAATAATTTTGTTGAGGTGCTCCGTGGAAGTAGGCAAGAGGTACCGAACCACGTAAATCCATGTGTCTTTTATTATTTTATTTGTGTGTGTAGAGATTCCCTAACACTAATATCAGAGATCCTTAGGTGTGTGTGGGTAAATCAGAGTGCCGCGTGCGGAATTTTCTCAACAGCGGTATCATAGCTAATGGCTCAAATGACGATGCGACTATAGGGGACCCGCTCAGAGCCATTAGTGCCACCAGGTGACCAGTTGAGATGAGTATTGAAGAGCAGGTGGATCCATGTGTGGATCCATGTGTCGAAAGCCTTCCTGACAATGGAGGTCAGGCGACGTGTCCCATTGATGGTAGATCACGGCGATGCAAGTAGAAGTAGTGTCACCAATGAAGACTTCAATATTAGTAGACGAGAGATGTTGGCGGAAAACACACAAAGATGGAAGTTTGATCGTTGGGGAGCTTAAGTCTATTGCGCGGGGAGCTGTGAAGGAAGAAAGCAAGCATTGTTGAGGTCCCACTTGAGTCGGGAAGGGGGAGATTTGTTGGGTGGTTTCCCTCCTAAGTGAGACCCACAAGATAAAAGAAGAAATTGAAGAATGAAATCGTTAAAGCTGTGAAAGATATGGTGCAGATATGTTTTTCCAATAAAAAGTGGAAAAAAGGAATAAAGAAAATATTTACAAAGAGGAAATAAGGGAAAACATAACTCAATAAATATGAGATAAATCATTAACATATCTCAATAGGATCAAACCAAAATACATTGCTTGTATTTGTTGCTCCTCTTCTATAAATGAATATGGTATACAAGAGAGAAATGTGGTGCAAGAGGCACTCGAAGGGGTGCAAAATGTAGAGAGACGCTCGAGTGTGTGAGTGTTTTCATTCTTTGTAACTCTTGAGTGAGGTATTCGAGTTTGTAAGGTGATACACAATTTGGAGTAGGTTTTCCAAGTTTCAGACCAGAAAACTTGTTATATTGTGGGGTCGGTTACAATACTATCTTGCAATCTCTTTTTATGATTGTGGAATAACTTTGTTGAGGTGTTTCGTGGATGTAGACAAGAGGTGCCGAACCACGTAAATCTATGTATCTTTTATTATTGTCTTTGTATGTGTAGAGATTCCCAACACTGGTATCAGAGATCCTCGGGTGTGTGTGGATAAATCAAAGTGTCGCGTGCGGATTTTTCCCAACACTTGTTTACATTAATTAAATTTATTATTAAAAAAATAAATGGCCAGGATCGAAGACCGGAACTTGTATTTTTTTAATTCCAATAAAGGATTACAAATTTGCATTTTGCCCCTCAAAACCCCCTTATGCCTCAATACTCAAGTTTTGTTCCATTTAAGGTCTTGACTCTATTCTATGAAAGCATTAGAAGTCGTGGGTACATTTATGTGTCTTAGGCATCAGAGATCATGGGTACCATCAGAAATTGTTCCTCGTTTTACGCCAATCAACTCTCCTGATCTCCTATCTCCCATCCTTCTATAACCCTCATCAATTTCTGCCAAAAAAAAAAAAATTGTTGATGCCTCCATTCGGCACAATGGCCACGACAACTACCTAGATCTCGAACACTTCGATGATGATGGTGACAACAAAGACTTCAATAATTTCTCCGACTTCGACTCTCACGCGAAAGAGGCTTACAAGGAGCCCAAGGTGAATGGCAATGATGTTTTCATTTTGAAGGAGTGCAACTTCACCATCGTCGAACACAACTACTTTGTGATGGTGGAGTTCTACGCCCCCTTATGGAGTCACTATCAGGCCCTGGCGCTATAGTAAACCGCCACAACCATCAAGTTGCAGGGAAATGGCATCATTTTGGCCAAGGTGGATGTCACACATGAGAAAGAATTGGCTCACGACGTTCAGGGTTTCCCTTGTCTACTTCATCGATGGGGTTCATATTAAGTCTTGCACTGGCATAGCCATCGCAGCGGTGATGGGATATTCCTTTGGATTTTTAATTATGTAATTTCTTATGAACTAACATACGCTTAATTGCTTGTGCACACTTCTCTTCCACATCCTGTGCAGCCATTCAATTGAAGCATTATGGGCAGCAATGAATCAAAAGTTTTCAAGGGCGTTTTGGTAGCAAGGTTTTGATTTGGAAAAGCCCTGAAATGGGGTTCACTACAAGAAATGATTGTTATACCCCAATTTTGTCCACTTATTTTGGCTTGTTTTATCTATTATTTTACTTTTGGGTTGAAATGATAAGATATACTGTTGCTTGGGCCATTTTTGCCTTTGCTAAGTTTTAGTTTTAAATCCCTTGGGTCTAGCTTGGGCCCAATAACTGATATACAATCCAAAGGGCATAAGTCCAAAAAAAAAAATCCACTACATGTCAAAAATTGCAAAAATACAATATAGTCCATTAAGCCCATTAGTCCATTACAGTCTATTAATCCATTACAAATTTACAAAATCAGAATAAAGAAAAAAAAGCAATAAAAATGGGGCAGGGATGCGCATGGCATCCTGCCAGAATCAGTAACAACACCACCAACAACAAGAGGTAATTTGAGAATGGGTCCAAGGTCCTTTCTTCTGGTTCCTTTGCTTTTTTCCATTTTTTCTCCAACCAAGCAGCTTTGCAGGCACTACTCTGCACCCCCTGCATCCTTCAGCCCTCCCACAACCCTGCAACAAGCAGGCCAACATTGTCTCATTAGAGCTCCTCAACCCTATAAATACAACTTCAGTTTAGAAAAAAAAGGGGGAATTTCTGAGACTTCTACGACCAATCAAAGAATTAAGGACTTCACATTGGAGTCCTAATTTACTCAAACACAGAGAGAAAATTAAGAAAGGAACGAGACAGTGGCATAGAAGAGGTCAAAACAGTGGCAGAGAAGAAAAAAATGCAGTAACAGAGGAGAAAAGAGGAAGAATCGGTGTCATTACCTTCTGCTCGGAATCCAGGTAGATCCGTTTGAACATTTTGTGTCTTGATTTAGCCAGTTCAGATTGTTGTGTAAATAAAGCGTCGCTGCCATGCTTGTTAATAGAAGTACCCAATAGCTGATATAAGAATAGAACCAGAGAATAAAAATAAGAACTAAAATCAAAGAATAATCATAGGATAAATAACAGGAAAAAAGGGGAAGAAAAAATGGATCAATGGGCCTAGTGCAATGCATAGGGCCTTTGCTATAGTCAAAATTTTTTAATGGGAGGGTTACTATCCCCTTCAACCTTCAAGATTGGAGGAGTACGTGGGGTTTGACGCATTGTGTCCAACAAAAATTTTTCTCTTGAGTTAAGTGCATCAATTCCTTCTCTCTTTTTCTTTCTTCGTATTTTTTTAAGTATATTTATGTTTGTCCTTTATTTATAACGTTACATATCGCTTCCCGCTTTTTTTAATTCATCAGTTTTTATTATTATATGTTTCTTATTTTTTTCTTAATCATTGATTAATATTAGTCAAATTAGGACAATAAATCTGACCCCATTTCACTCTATGGCGACAATTTTTACTCAACTAAATTTCAATTTATCATACAAATTTTGAGACCATGTTTATTGAAAAACACATAATAAAATCATGAAAATTAATTTACTAGTAATGATTACTCGAGATTGCTTCTCGTTTAATCATTGCGAACATCTTAATTTTCTAAACAAAAATGGGTTATTAGTGAGGACCACTCTTGATTGCTTCTTGTTTGGTCCCCATGAAAATCTATCTTCTTTATAAATATAAAGTCAAGTTATTTTTACTAGTAATGATCACTCGAGATTGCTTCCCGTTTGATCATTACGAACACCGTTAATTTTCTAAACAAAATAGGTTGTCAGTGAGGACCATTCTTGTTTGGTCCCTACAAAACCTACCTTTTTTCCATCAAAAAATATACAATTAAAATCAACTAACACACAACCATTTTCTACCCAAGAACTACGTAGCCTTTGATTTCTCCACTGCACTCGGAGATACGTAGGAGCAGGAGCCCACTTCTGTCAAGCACAAAAATAAATAACTTTTATTAAGTCTTTTTTTTATCTTTGTTAATTCTTGTCTTTTTTAATAAAAGGGGAAATAGATACTTTTGGAAGTTAATACAATTTCGCACAATTAATTAGAGGTAACCTTTTTCGAAAGGATATCGTAGGGTACTAATACCTTCCCTACGCATAATTCGACTCCCGAACCCAAATCTGGTCTCAAGGACCATTTTTCTTCAAAATAGGGTTTTTCCAATATTTTTTCCTAAATTAATAAATCATTGGTGGCGTCTCCATTAAACTCGAATAAAATCCCACCGGATTTTTTAGTCACTACAGCTGGCGACTCCACTGGGGACATTTTGAGAGTCAAGCCTAACATGATTAATTGTGTCAAATAATTAACTTCAATTTTTTTTAATTCCCCTTGTTTTTATTTTTTCTTTTGTAAATAATTATTTATTATTTATTATGCATTTGTTTTTTTTAATTTGTTGTGAATTTTATGTACATGTCAAACATTAGGATAGACGACTATATTTATATGCTTTGTTAGTTTTGTAGCTTGGGTAGTGTTAGGGTGTTTCCCCTCTCACACACCACACCTACACGTTTGCACAAACATATGAGTAAGGCCCTATACCCGGGTCAGAGCAAAGCTTAAGTTGAGTGGAGGTTCGGTGGTAGTCAATTGGAATTTGCTTTCTTTCTGGCTATTGCAAGAACTTCATCTAGAGTGTGCTCCCTCTGGGTATTCCGCACCGGATAGTTATCTATCGTTGTGGTTAATATTCAGAAAGAGACTTTAGCTCTAGAGGCCTTTGGTGAGAATGTGACTAGAGCCACCCGTGAGACCCATCACTCAATATAAGACTATAGACCTCTTAGGTTAGAAAATCTCCGACTTTAGGTTTAACCTATTTAAGACACAAGGGGCATCATGTCACTTTTGTTTTCCACCAAAAATTTGTTATATCATGTCCATGCATAAAAAAGGGTTTACAGAAACACATATCTTCATGCATGCTATACAAATGATAATCATCATCATCCAACATTATATCTTCATGCATTCATACTTCAAAAAAACAAAAATACATGTTGAAAATAAAGAAAATAATATCATTCATTCTCATTTCATTTTAGGTCGCCAGAGAATCGTAGGAATACAAGAGCTTGGCTGCAAGTATTTTGTGAAATAATATGGGATCAAATAGTGAAACAGTTTCAAAGAAGCTCATACATGTCAAAACAATGAGGCCTACGGTTCCTTGGCACAAATAAATAGATTCATGCATTGACATTCATTCATTTTTCTTTTCTTACATACTCATATCATTTTTTTTAAATCACCAGAAAATAATTGAACAAACTGGTTCCTCGACACCCTTATCGAACTCGCTCTCAATCAAAGATCATAGATGACCAGGAGATAAAAGATGATGTCAACCAGCTGAAGGAACAGATGAGCAAAGTTTTAGAGCATCTGTATTCTCTAAACAAAGACAAGACCGCAGATGGGGGATCTCCAACAGTGAATAATGAAGGTCAAGCTACACCTTCCCACCCACCTGGCTTCAGTCCAATGCAATTGCAATATGGTCTCAATGCTCAAGGGATGATGGTACCTCTTGCAATTTACCCACAAGGTCCTACACATTCACCAGCTAGTAACCCTTAGAATCAAGTATCGCAATTCCCACTTTACGGACTCCCACCTGGCTACACGCCACCTATGGCCAACGATGATTCTACGAACCATAATCCTCAAGGCCCCCAGGCACAACAGTTCCCACTATTTGGTCTCCCGCCCGGTTACACACCGCCAGGTGCTAACAATAACTCTGCAGAAACTGATTTCCAAACACTTATTGTACAAGATGAAGCTCAGCCTCAAGGATCCGGTTCAGGCACTGAAACCATACCAGTTGAAAGCTCAACTCCTGTCTTCATACATACACCTTTCCACCTCGTTATGCACCACCCTATGTCGGGAATACTCAAGGAGTCAGTACGCCTGCAGTGACCCCCGTAGTGAATCCCCAACCATTTGGTTACCTCTATTATGTTCACAGAAATCCATTAAATCCCCAGACTAACCGCATTGCCTGGTCTCCAGCTATGGGGGGACCTAATCTGAGCGTCCCAGTTGGGAATCAATGGTCTGATACAAAGTTGCAAATCCTCGAAAATAGACTAAGAGCTGTAGAAGGAGTGAGTTATCTCAGTTCAAGTATCGCTTCAGATCTTTGTCTCGTACCAGATGTTGTTGTACCGCCGAAGTTCAAGGTGCCAGACTTTGACAAGTATAAAGGGACAACTTGCCCGAAAAGCCACTTGACCATGTACTGTAGGAAGATGGCGTCCTATGCACATGATGACAAACTTCTGGTTCACTTTTTCCAGGATAGTTTAACAGGGGCAGCATCGAGTTGGTATACACACCTTGAGCGATCTCATATTCGCTGTTGGAAAGATTTGGGGATGCCTTTTTGAAGCAGTATAAGTATAACATTAATATGGCTCCTGATAGAATGCAATTGCAAAATATGGCAAAAAAAGACAATAAGACTTTTAAGGAATATGCCCAACGATGGAGAGGATTGGCAGCCCAAGTGGAACCGCCTCTGATTGAAAAAGAAATGGTGGCTATGTTTATGGATACTCTTCAATCACCCTTCTATGACAAAATAATCGGAAGTGTATCATCAAACTTTTCAGATATGGTCATCGTAGGGGAAAGAGTTGAAGGAGGAATGAGGAACAGAAAGATTGCCCAAAGTTTTGCTGGAACCAATAATGCCAAGAGACTCCCGACAAACTTCGTAAAGAAGAAGGAAGGGGAAACCAATGCTGTGATAACGAGCCCGAGAGGACAAACCCAAGGAAAACCACCCCAATTCTTTACCAATTTCCCACATCCTTTTCCATACCCCTACTTTTCACCTCCATACATTGCCGCCGCCTCTCATAACCCAACCCCCTGGCCAAACCAACCAATACTGCCCTTTCGCCCACCTTCCCCCGTCCAATCACAAGCACAGCCAGTTGCTCCTACCCAACCGAACCAAAACCAGAAACAACCAAATGACCAAGAAAAGAAAGTAGTCCAATTTGATCCTGTTCCTATGACATATACGGATTTGTTCCAGCACCTCATCAGCAACTCCTTGGTCTCCCAGCGCTCAATGAAACCACTTCAACCTCCCTTCCCAAGAGGGTATGACCCAAATGCCAAGTGTGAGTTTCATGCAGGGGCAGTAGGTCACGCAACTGAAAATTGCAAGGCTTTGAAATATGTGGTTCAAGATTTGACCAATGCCAAATGGTTGAGTTTTAAAGAGGATGGTCTTAATGTGGGTAATAATCCCCTTCCAGGTCATGGGGGTTCAGCAGTTAACACCATTATTGAAGAGTTTAGGAATCATCCCCTGATAACGAAAGTGGAAGATGTCCGTACTCCCTTAAGGATCATTTATGCCGAACTCTGCAAGTTCGGTATAATTGAGATGAAATACGATGAGAGGGACTTGTGTAGCTTGCATCCTGATGGCAATCATTGCATAGAGGAATGCGAGAAATTCAGGCAAATTCTCCAAAAACTGTTAGACAGACACTTGATACAGGTAGGTTGTGTGAAGGAAGGTGAAAACATATTGACCCTTCGGTCAAGTGAAGATAAAAACACGACCTTCCCAAAGCCGTTGGAGATTTGCTACAATAAGGGGAATCTAAAGCCAGTCTTAGGCGTACCTAAACCGATAACTATTCATGTACCGACTCCTTTCCCTTTCAAAAACGTTAATGCAGTGCCATAGGATTACAGTATGAAGGTCTTTATAGACAATTCAGGGGTTGACCAGCTAAAAGCGGCATCTGGATTTGGCAATCTTACTATCACTAACATCTCGGGAATCGGCAGGATGACCCGAAGTGGACGAATTTATACCCCTATCGGACCCATGGGAAGAAAGACGCAAGAAGAAGACAAAGCTCGTAAGGGAAAGGATAAAGAAGAAGAGTCCATTGATAAAGATGTGGGTAAGAAGGCAAAGAAAGAAAAAGAAAACAAGAAAGTAGTATCTGAAGAAGAGGCTTGTGAATTTCTGAAATTTATGAAGCAGAGTGAATACAAGGTGGTGGATCAGTTGAATCATACTCCTGCAAAAATATCTGTGTTATCACTGCTGCTGAATTCTGAGCGTCATATGGAATCATTGATGAAAGTGCTAAATGAAGCCCATGTCACCCATGACATCACAGTGAACCAATTCGATGAGATTGTGGGTAATATTGCCGCTAGTAATTACCTTACCTTCACTGATGAAGAAATTCCAGTTGAAGGAATGGGGCATAACAAAGCATTGCACATCTCTGTGAAGTGTGGAGACTATATCCTTGCTAGGGTACTCGTCGATAATGGGTCATCTCTAAATGTTATGCCAAAATCTACCCTGGCAAAGTTGTCTGTTGATGGATCGTATATGAAGCCCAATACCATGGTGGTAAAATCCTTTGATGGGTCTAGAAGAGAGGTTATTGGAGAAATCGAGCTACCTATACAAGTCGGCCCTCGCACATTTGAGGTAGTCTTTTAGGTGATGGAAATCGCACCAGTATACAACTGCCTCCTTGGAAGACCATGGATCCATACAGCTGGAGTTGTGCCTTCGACCCTACACCAAAAGCTGAAATTTTCAATGGATAATAAGTTGGTGACTGTCTCTGGTGAAGAAGAGATGCTAGTAAGCAAGCCATCCTCCACACGCTATATCGAGGCTATAGAAGAATCTCTTGAGACGTCTTTTCAAACGTTGGAGATTGTGAATACCACCTTCGCGAGAGAAGGAGTCTTAATGAAGAAACCAAAGTTGTCTGAAACTTCCATGATGATCGCTAAAGTTATGATGAAAGGAGGGTATCAGGCCGGATGTGGATTGGGAAGATATGAACAAGGGATCGTTATGCTGGTAGAACTTCCAGATAATAGAAACAGATATGGGTTGGGATACAAACCCAACAAGTTTGACAAAAAGAGAATTGCCAAAGAAAGAAAAGAAAAGAGGATAGCTAGATTGGAAGGCAGGGAGCCAAAAGATGAGAGTATCCTTATCCGCGACATCAGACAAAGCTTTCGGAGTACGGGAATGTTGAATCCGAATCAGATAGCAGCTATCAAAGACGATCGCAGAGCAGAAAACAACAATGTCAATCTTGTCCACTCTTGCCCGCCGAATGAAGAACTTGGAAATTGGGAGATTGTTGAGTTTCCCGTGATTTTTGATTCAAAGTAATTATGTAATGCAAATTCTATTGCTCTGCCTAAGGCTTTAGAATAATTTACTGTCAAAAGGGCGCACATGTTTTATTTCAGTATCATTATCAATAAAATGTGCTTTGAATTTTCCAATCATTTCTCTTTTCTTTCCTTTTCCATCTTTTCCATCTCTCTTCATCTTTTTCCGTTTTTCATTTCGTTATTTTTAACTAACGCAGATCCAAAAACATTGTCTTTGAAAATAACAATGCCAGTAACTCATACTATAATTTTGAATACCCCATTAATCATACCGAGGAAGATAATGAGGACAATTGGGAAACCCCTGCTGAATTAATGAGGTTGATGGAACAAGAAGCTAAAGTGATTCAACCCCACGAGGAAGAAACTGAAACAATCAATCCGCCTTTGAAACGACAAGAAAGAAGTTAAGATTGGCACCACAATGAGAAGCAGTGAGCGAGAAAAATTAGTTAAACTCCTATTTGAATATGTTGATGTTTTCGCATGGACATACCGAGATATGCCTGGATTAGATAATAGCATAGTCGAGAACAAATTGCCATTGAAACCTGAGTATCCGTCGGGAAGTTGAGAAGAATGAAACCAGAGATGTCACTCAAGATTAGAGATGAGGTAAAAAAACAGTTCGACGCCGACTTTCTGGCTGTAGCAAAATACCCTCAATGGGTGGCTAACATTGTCCCAGTCCCAAAGAAAGATGGAAAGGTCCGAATGTGTGTTGACTATCGAGATCTAAACAGGGCCATCCCTAAGGATGACTTCCCTTTGCTACATATCGATGTCTTGGTAGATAGCACTACTCAACACTCTGTCTTGTCTTTCATGGATGGATATTCTGGCTATAACCAAATCAAGATGGCTCCCGAAGATATGGAGAAAATCACATTTATCACCTTATGGGGAACTTTCTGTTACAAAGTAATGCTGTTTGGATTAAGAAATGCTAGGGCAACATACCAAAGAGCAATGGTGGCTTTGTTCCATGACATGATGCACAAAGAGATAGAGATCTATGTGGATGACATGATTGTAAAGTCCAAAATAGAGGAAGATCATGTTATTAACCTACAAAAGCTTTTTAAGCGATTGAGGAAGTATAAACTCTGGTTAAACCTAGCTAAGTGTAGCTTTGGTGTAAGGTCAGACAAGCTGCTAGGGTTTATAGTCAGCCAGAAAGGAATAGAAGTTGATCCGGCCAAAGTAAAAGCAATCCTGGAAATGCCGACTCCTCGCACCGAAAAAGAAGTTCATGGATTCCTAGGAAGATTGAACTACATCGCTAGGTTTATATCCCAGCTAACTGCTACTTGTGACCCAATTTTCAAGCTGCTGTGTAAGAATTAGGAAACCAAATGGAACGACAATTGCCAGAAAGCCTTTGAGAACATCAAACAGTACTTACAAGATCCACCGGTTTTGGTGCCCCCTGTGCCAGGGAGACCCCCCATCATGTACTTGACAGTGTTGGACGAATCAATGGTGTGCTAGGACAACATGATGAATCTGGTAAGAAGGAGCATGCCATTTACTACCTGAGCAAGAAATTCACTAGCTGCGAGACGAGGTATTCATTATTAGAACGAACATGTTGCGATTTAGCCTGGGCCGCACATCGTTTAAGACAATATATGCTATCCCATACAACTTGTTTGGTGTCCAAAATGGATCCTATCAAATATATTTTTGAAAAGACTGCTCTCACAGGAAGAATTGCTCGTTGGCAAATGTTGTTATCTGAGTATGATATTGTGTATGTCACCCAAAAGGCAATTAAAGGCAGTACCTTAGCGGAATACTTGGCTCATGAACCTGCAGAAGACTATCAGTCAATGCAGTGTGATTTTCCAAACGAAGACATAATGGCTCTATTTGAAGGAAAAGAAGCCCCTGGCAGTGAAAAATGGATCTTGTTGTTTGACGGTGCTTCTAATGCATTGGGACATGGGATTGGAGTTGTGCTAATTTCCCCAAAAAGTCATTTCATCCCATTTACTGCAAGATTGTGTTTCGATTGTACAAACAATATGGCAGAGTATGAGGCATGTGCTATGGGCATTCAGGCGGCCATTGAATCGAAGGTCAAAATTCTCGAAGTATATGGAGACTCGGCTTTGGTTATCCATCAGTTAAAAGGCGAATTGGAAACGAGGGATTCCAAATTAGTTCCTTACCACGATCACATCAAAGAATTGACGGAGCAATTTGACGAAATCACCTTCCATCACATTCCCCGTGAAGATAATCAGATAGCTGACACCTTAGCTACTCTATCATCAATGTTCAAAATTAGTAACAGGGAGAACCTACCACTCATAAAAATACAAAATCATGACCGGCCAGCACATTGCCTAGCAATAGAAGGGGAGCCTGATGGCAAACCCTGGTATTACGACATCAAACGATACATCACAAGTAGAGAATATCCTCCGAGTGTCTCAGAGAATGATAAAAGGGCATTAAGGCGGTTGGCAATGGGTTTCTTTCTAAACGGTGAAGTGCTTTACAAGAGAAACCATGACATGGTACTTCTCAGGTGTGTTGATAAGACTGAGGCGGAAAAGATTAAGCGAGATGTTCACGAAGGTTCCTTTGGGACTCACACGAACAGGCATGCAATGGCAAGAAAAATCTTGAGGGCCGGCTACTATTGGTTGTCTATGGAGACTGATTGTTTCGGTTATGTGAAGAAATGCCACAAATTTCAGATTTACGTCGATAACATCCACGTGCCACCAGTCTCTCTGAACATCTTAACAGCACCATGGACATTCTCAATGTGGGGATTGGATGTCATTGGACCCATTGAACCTAAGGCATCAAATAGACATTGCTTCATTCTCGTCGCAATCGACTATTTCACTAAATGGGTTGAAGCAGCTTCATATATGAGTGTGACAAAAAATGTGGTTGTCAAATTCATCAAGAGAGATTTGATCTGCCGCTATGGTCTGCCAAATAAGATCATCACTGATAACAAGACTAATTTGAATAACAAGATGATGAAGGAGCTGTGTAATGATTTCAAGATCCAACATCATAATTCCTCACCATACCGCCCAAAGATGAATGGGGCAGTTGAAGCTGCAAACAAGAACATTAAGAAGATTGTCCAGAAGATGGTTGTAACATTTAGAGACTGGCATGAAATGCTCCCTTTTGCCTTGCACGGTTATCGAACTTCGGTTCACACCTCAACGGGGGCAGCCCCTTTCTCGCTGGTGTATGGAATGGAAATAGTACTTCCCATTGAAGTCGAGATCCCCTCGTTAAGGGTATTGATGGAGACAAAACTAGAAGAGGCAGAATGGGTTCAGGCTCGGCTGGATCAATTGAACCTCATTGAAGAAAAGAGAGTGATGGCCTTATGTTATGGACAGCTATATCAGCACAGGATGAAGAGGGCTTAAAAAAAGAAAGTTCACCCTCGGGAATTTCAAGAAGGAGACCTAGTACTTAAGAAGATTTTGCCCATCCAAAAGGATTCTCGTGGAAAATGGACTCCGAATAATGAAGGCCCGTATGTCGTGAAAAAAGCTTTTTCTGGAGGGGCCTTAATCCTCACAAGGATGGACGGTGAAGATCTCCCACTCCCAGTAAACTCTGACGCAGTCAAAAAATATTATGCCTAAAAATATATAAAGAGCCACTCGCTAGGTTGAAAACCTAAAAGGACGACCTAGGCAAAAATTAAAGCGCCTCGTTGGATTGAAAACTTGAAAAGGCAATCCAAGCAAAAGTTAGGGTTTGAAATTGGACATTAAAGTCAGCTGATGCATCAAGAGGCTCTTACCCAACTGGGGCAGTTCTATATATTTTCAGAAGTAGAGTAATGAGTATTCAAAGTTATGGATATGGGAAGCTAACATTTGTTCCTACAAAGACACAAACTATAAAATATCTGCTTAATTATTATCTTTCTTTGTTTTTTCTTCTTCCTGCATTTTTCTTGATGTATCTTCAAGTCTGTGTAACTTCAGTCCTTGTACACATGACTCTTTTTTGAATACCAAACACCTCCGTTCTCGTATTTCAAAATGTTGTTTTATGATAATAGGAACTGGATTGTGAAGCATGTGATAATATGGGAAAGCATTACGGTTATTATATACATCTTAAGAATCACGAGGAAACGCCAAATCTCAACAAATAAGTTTCAAAAAGGGCAAAGGGATTACCTTTAAAAAATGACAAGCACTGCATCGATAACTTGCGCTCCCTCCCAGTCGAAAGCATAGTATGAATAAACCCGATGCACCTCAGTACGTCCCATATCTTTAAGCGCTAGAGATCATACGGGAAGAGGAATCAATGCAATAAAAATAATAGTCGCATTGAACACATGCATCACATACCATATATTCATGCATCATCCTCATATCACCACCTTTTAGCTTTTTTTGTTCCACTTGGTCCACGCACCAAGTGTTGATCCTTCACTATTATTTCCAAAACAATGCGCCAAGCATTGGTCCTTTAATTTGCTTTCTAAGCGACGCGCCAAGTATCACCCCCTTTTATTGCTTTAAGATTACCGCGTCAGTACTCGACCTGGCGGTAATCCCTCATTATTGCTTTTTGACCAACAAAATCAGTTCCGGACTTGATGTTGGTCCGTCTTTATTGCTTCCCATCGACGTGTCAATACCCTACTTGGCGTCGAACCTTCCAATCACCGTGACAGTATCCGACCTGGCGGTAATCCTTCTTTATTGCTTCCCATCAACGCGTCAATACCCTACTTGGCGTCGAACCCTCATTATTGCTTTCCGATCACCGCATCAGTACCCGACCAGACGGGGATCCTTCTTTATAGTTTTCTGATAAACACGCCAAGCGTTAATCCCTCATTATTGCCTTTTGATTATCGCGTCAGTACCTGACCTGACAAAGATCCTTCTTTATACACTACAAGAAAATTCGGATTTACCGACGGGCATATACCGACGGTCAGGGACCGTCGGTTAAACGTTGGATTTTCCGACGGCCAACCCGTCGGTAAAACAACAAGTCCGTCGGTAAATTTACCGACGGTCAATGCCCGTCGGTAATGCCGAAGATATTTCATTTACGCGCCTATTTTTCAAATACCGACGGCCTTATACCGCTTGGTAAGTTAAAAACCCGCTAATGCACGACAGCTTTACCGACGGTCTAGGCCGCTTAAAAGGCCGCTTGCACGCGCGATAATAATCGAAGCCAGGCCTTCCCTTTCTCCTCCATCTTCATCCCTCTTCTTCTCTTTCACTTCCCTCTCTTCCTCCGCCCCACCACCACGCCCACACCACCACCACGCCCACACCACCACCACGCCGCCACCACCACCACCACTCTATTCTCTCTATTCTCTCTGCTCGCTACTATTCTCTCCTCCATCTTCATCCCTCTTCTCTTTCACTTCCCTCTCTTCCTCCGCCCCCACCACTACGCCGCCACCACCACCACGCCCACACCACCACCACGCCGCCACCACCCCCACCACTCTATTCTCTCTATTCTCTCTATTCTCTCACTGTTCTCACTGTTCTCACCACCACCACCACCACCACCGCGCGCACACCACCACATCTTAGTCGCCACCACCACCGCGTTTCCTCCGCCACCACCACCACCACCGTGTCCGCTTTCTCTCTCTCTCTCATCTCTCTCTCTATCCGCCGCCACCTCCACGTAACACCATCTCGCCAGCCGCCACCTCCACAAAGACCACGCCGTCGCCGCCACCACCTCCACAAGACTTCCGCGCCACCTCCACAAAGACCGTGGTCTGCCGCCACCTCTGCCACCACCGCTTATTCTTTGTCTCTATTCGCCCTTCTTTGTTCGTGTTTTCTTCCGAATCCCAAATTGATTTTGTGTTCCTTTTCGATGTTTCAGAACGATTGAAAGTTTTTGACGTGATTTTGAAGGTTTTGGTGCATCAGGTATTCTTTTGTGGCTTGACCTCCAATTTTGTGTTCTGTGATTTTGGGAACTAAGGTTTGTTTGTATTCCCTGTTGTTGGTATTTGATTTTTGTTTTAGTAGCTTTGCAAGAGTAGCCTTTGCGTGAGATTATTAGTTGTTTGATGGTTGTTCTCTGTTATTGATTTTGTGGATTGTTAGTTGTTTGACTGCTCGCTTCTTATTGATTTTGTGGATTATTAGTTGTTTTAAAAGTTTAGGATACTTATATTATGTCCAAGGTTAAAAGTTTGTCTTAAGCATGCTAATTAGAAGGGAAAAAACAATTCTAGTTGGCGCATCCTCGCTTCTGTTAGCATCATGATTTGAAAAATATTGAAAAAATATTGGAATAAAGTCTTAAATACCGCAAACCTATGCCTTTGTTCGCTTTGTTGTAATTCGATTATTTTCGCTTATATGCTCATGATCGACCAATGTTGACAACAAACAGACAATGTCTTTAGATGGAAACCGTGGTCGCAGGTAGGGCTTCCAGGAGGCCGATGATGTCTGCAAGTGGAGTATCTAATAGCTTTGTGACGATTGAGGATCGCGATGCTCGCCATCGTGATCCTCCTATGCCTTCTAGGAGGCCGATGATGTCTGCGAGGGAGTATCGAAATAGCTTTGTCATCGTGACTAAGGATCGTGGCCGAGGATCGTGATTTGATGAACCAAAGATGGTGATCCCAGGAGGCCTGTAGCTACCGGTGATGCTCATCGAGGGACATACATCGCTCGTGTCTCCAAATGATGACGATGAGATCTTGGAGTATACTCCATCCACACCGAGTATTCTCCAATCGGAGAGGATTACACTCCGCCCACACCAAAATATTCTCCCACCGTAGCAGATTACACTCCATCGACTCCTTCTGAGGATTCTACCGCCCGATTTTGTCCTGGGACCCTCAAGGACCCGCCACTAGCTAGCCTCTATTTTATATTATGCATGTTATGTACATTAGTATTTGATCGCTTTAACATTTTAATTGGATAAATGTATTAGGATAATATATGATGTATGTCTTTACATTTGTGCTTTTCTATTTAATTTTTGTCTTAAGCCTAAGTTCCAATTATTCCAACGTTTCAACGAATGTTCGTGAAACCAGGCCGCCACCACCACCATCACCACTCTATTATGCTCTATTATATGTTTTACATGAGGAGGTTAAATAGCTTTTGAGAATTCATGATTTGATAAAAATAGTGAAAGCCAAAAAGCTTACTTGGGGTTTATTTGGAATTATTTTATAACATGATTGTTGTTTGGTTGGCATCCTGCTCATTTTTGTTGATTGCTATTTGGTAGCTTGTTAGTTAAAATTTTCTATGTTTTTTCTGTATTTTTAGTTCGAGGCCACGACATTGCTCCGAGACTGCCACTCACATCGAAGGACGTGGACACTCTCTTGTTCTGAGAATTAGGTATGCACTCTAACGAAATGTCGGTTGACTCATTGGGTGGAAAAGGGTTGTTTGTTGACCCCCACACCGACATATTTATTTGATTTGCTTCATAGTTCTCTCCAGAGAGAGAATTTTGAGGTGATGTGTGTTTTGGCTAACAAATGATGTTTTATGTTGAAGTGATGTATAGTTGTCGTAGTTTTCGAATAAGATATCAATCCACATTGAAATTGATTTTCGATTCAAAATTGAATTCAATTGAAGAGTAACTCTATTTTTTTTTAAAAACATTTTTTTTAAAAACAAGAGTAGTTCTAGTGGTTGACTCGCTTTTTTAAATTGAAGTAATTTTATTATTAACAAAAGGTACCGGAATAAGAAAGGGTAACACGATAAAATACGAGCTTGTTTTATAGCAATCGTAATTAATCGTTGTTGTTTTAAGGTCAATCTATTCACGCTGCCTAGATAATATTTTTGACGAATTCGAGGGGTCCCGCTGAGTTCTTCATAATCATAATATTTTGGATTCATATAAATGACTCAATAGCTCACTGGTTTCCTATGTTTCAAAAATCCCATTTCATTTTTTTAATGATGTTTTTGAAAATGAACTTCATTAATTGATTCAAAACCCCTCTTTCTCGA
Organism: Calophaca sinica; assembly: GCA_037113605.1. Classification (NCBI taxonomy): domain Eukaryota; kingdom Viridiplantae; phylum Streptophyta; class Magnoliopsida; order Fabales; family Fabaceae; genus Calophaca; species Calophaca sinica. The sequence goes on from CM073737.1 coordinate 19,634,647, forward strand.
TAATATATGTCGATACTTTTTCTTTTAAGTTGAAAGAAAAGTAAAAGAGAAAAGGATTCACTGATTTACTTCTCTCCACAGAGGGAATTTTGTTTGATGTATATTTTATGTTAGAGTAAGGTAGCATGTAGATTATTCATTTAGCAAGCAACACATAAACTCAATTTCAAGAAGTGAATCTCTGATCCTATGTTCATGCTACGCCTCGCTATACTTGTAGAAACCAATTTATATTGAGATAGTAACCATATTAATCTCCAAAATATTTACAGATTATAACTATATACTATAATCAGAATACAAACGACGCTTATTAAACTAAAAATTTAACATATGAAAGACATATTATTACACAAAGACATGAATTTGCCGAGGAAATTGATTCCCAAATTAATCGTGACGTATTAACTAATTATAAAACTATTAAAATCCTATATTTGATGAATTTAATTATGTGATGATCTTATTTTTTTAAAAATAATAAAGTAACCAATTTTATGTTGTTTAGAGATACCATCAACCGCCTTGGTTAATGTAGTAGATTCTCGTGCTAGGCTAGTTTTTTAACTGCAGAAATGTAAAATGATTGTTTTTGGCCAATTAAAGGATTAGGATGTATGGTAGATGTGACCATATAGGAGCTCTTATTGCATGGCAGATACCAAGCCAAACCACTATGAAAGAAAAAAATGATAAAAGAATTTATGCTTCCCCTTGCTGTCAGATGCTTGTTTAATTCTATCCTTTAAGAGGATGTCAACTTTCAACATGTTACTTTTTAATTATTGATGAAATGGATGTTTGATTGTTGTTATTAGTATCGGAGAAAAGCCTTAGCTTCCGCTTGAGGTTCAATATATTATTGAGTGCGTGTACTCTTTTAGATACCACGTGTTCATTGTATATTGAACCTTGAATTGTCCAAGTCGGACAGTTTGGGAAAAAACTTTTTCTTTACTTATATAATAGTTGTTGCTTGATTCTCGATCTTGATATTTGATGAAATTTCGTTAGATTCATTTCCTTTTGTTCTCTGGTGCATACTTGATTGCCTTGTTCCTAATCAAATGATCATTTTGTGTACTCGTGAGACCAATGGGAAATGTCAATAAATTTTGTCAAGTATAAGATATGAGAATTAAGGAATGACTATTATACGAGTTCTGAAAAAGTTTTTCCTCGAATGGGATAGGGTCATACCATTTAAAGAAAGAGAGCGGTTGTAAGAATGTCGTGCTACTGAAATTGTCATTTTGTTTTTACATGCAGAAGATGGAATTTTTTCCTTCGAATCGTAGTTGGATGTACGATAAGTTGTATCCGGGAAGAGGGGGTTTGAAACAATCTTTTTGCGATGGGATTGATCACTTCGTTCAAGTCGCAATGGCACACGAAGATTTCGAAATTAATGGTGGGATTAGATGTCTGTGCCTTAAATGAAATTGCAGAAAGATCAAGAGCCCAGGTGAGGTCATGCTGCACCTGCAGAGAGTTGGATTTATGCCTAATTACTGGATTTGGACTAGACATGGTGAAGAGTTACCTCAGGTTGGATTAGGGGTTGGCGATAATTGCACAGTGCTTCAAGTAATTGCGTAGATACGGGATATGGTGAGCAGATTGAATTGATGCAAAATATGGTTTGTGATGCCTTGGGGGTCAACGATCATTCGAGGAGCCACAAGATGATGACACAGATGAACTTCCAAATGAGATCTGCACAAAGATTTTATAATCTCTTGTTAGAAACAAATAAGCCGTTGTTTGAAGGGTCCGCCGACTCTAAGTTATCAATGTGTGTGAGACTTTAGCTCTCAAGTCCAACTGTGGTGCTACGGATGTGTGCTTCGATCTCGTGAACGAACATGATGTTGGACTCGCCACCTATCGAGATGGTTTGCCAAAAGTTATTACTAGGCTAAAAGCTTAGTGTCCAAATTGGGGTTGGAATCTAAAAGGATTGATTGTTGTGTGAGAGGGTGTATGTTATATTACGACAATGAATTTGGTAAAACGATAGCGCTACCGTTGAATGCAAATTCGTGGTGAGCCAAGGTATATGTCACATACCGATAATGGGAAGGGTAGACAAAACCAGCCCACTAAGGCAATGTTTTATTTGCCAATTATTCCAAGGTCAGCAGAGAATGTTTGCGCCAACACGCATCGCAGACAAAATGACTTGGCACTATGAGAATAAAAGCACTTCGTATGTTGCGACATCCTTGTGATGGTGAAGCTTGGAAGCACTTTGATCGTGTGAATCCCGAATTTGTAGCGCATCCACGTAATGTACGACTTGGCTTATGCTCGATGGTTTTACCCCATATGTTCAATCAACGGCTAAACCTTATTCTTGCGCCGCTTATTGTTACCCCATACAATCTTCCTCCCGATATGTGCATGTCTAAGCCCTATATGTTCTTGACTTGTATTATACCGGTCCAGATAATCCAACAGATGGTATTGACATCTACTTACAAATTTCTCATCGACGATCTCAAAAGGTTGTGGAATGGCGCTGTGACTTATGATGTTGCACGAAAGAAGAACTTTACAATGAGGGCAGCTCTTATGTGGACCATTAATGACTTCCCCGCATATGGCATGTTGTCCGGTTGGGGTACTCATGGTAAGATGGCATGTCCATTGCATGGAGCATACAAAGGCCTTTACCTTGAAATTTGGGGGAAGAGTTCTTGGTTTGACTCACATCGCAGTTTTTACCATGCAGATCATCCATTTAGACTGAATAAGAACGCCTTCAAGAAGGGGGAAGTTGAAGTAGATGGCCCGCCTCGAGGTTGACATCCCAATGTATTTTTACCAGAGTTATGGATCTGCCAAAAATCACAGATTTTGGTGAATTGGATCGATTTGAAGGATATGGACAATGGCACAATTGGACTAAAAGATGTATTTTTTGGGATTTGCCGTATTGGAAAGATAATTTGTTGAGACACAACCTTGATGTTATGCACATTGAGAAGAACTTTGACAATGTTTTTCTCACAAAGAATGAACATTAGAGGAAGAACGAAAGACAATGATAAGGCCAGATCGACTTACCACTTTACCGTAGTTTAAAGGACTTGCATTTGACGACTCACGAATGGGAAAACCTCAAACCCAAAGCCTGTTACTCTTTAATTGTTGAGGAAGCTAGGTCATCACCGGTTTGGATAAAAGAACTTCAATGCCGCATTTGCTATTCTTCTAATTTGGCAAGATGTGCCGATGTGAACAAAGGAACAATGATTGGGATGAAAAGCCATGATTGTCATGTATTCATGGAGTGTTTACTTCCTATTGCATTTAGTTCCCTGGCCACAAATATTTTAAATCCACTTACGTAACTCACCAATTTTTTAAAGATTTGTGTTCGCAACATTGAGATATGATGATCTTATCAAGATGGAGCAGAATATACCACCATTCTTTGTAAGTTGGAGAGAATATTTCCCCTGGTTTCTTTGACTCTATGGAACATCTCCCAAAGGCATCTTGCACATGAAGCTAGGCTTGGTGGACCTGCTCAATACAGATGGATGTATCCATTCGAAAGGTAATATAATCAAATATTCTTTAACATAATTATTCATCGCCTCGTTAAATGTTGAAATATTGATCACCAACCTTGTTATTCTCAGAGATTTATGGGTGACTCAAAACGGTCGGTGAAAAATAAGGCCAGGGTCAAGGATCTATTTGTGCAACTTACTTACACCGTGAGACAATTCATTTCGCTCCCATTATTTTACGAACTTCATGCCGACACCAACAAATAATAGGAATGAAATAGAAATTGAAAGCGAAAGACACCCGCTGGCCTTATCGCTGTTTTGCCTTCCTGGTCGCCATGCCGAAAGGAGTCAAGTCCTGGTTAACAGGAGAAGATTGAAGTCAAAGACACGCTCACGTGTTGATCAACCGTGTCAAGTATCACCATATCTTACGATGTATACTTTTGACCACTTTCAATTTATTTAGTCCACACCTATTCATGATCATTTGTTTGATAATGACTTGTTCAGTGGCATTCTTGTTAACTAAGCCCACAAGCTTAACAAGACTCTTCTCGCTTATATTCATGAATATTTCCCAACGTGGTTTAGGAGCCAGGTATGTATTTTTAGTCCTATTTCAACTATTTGTTGTTTGAAAATACAAAAGATTGTTTGCAAAAAGGAACCCTAAATCACTTGTGCATATGTATACGCAGTGTATAGCGAGTCGAATCGCCCATAATCGAACACTTGAGAAATTTATCTCATGGTCCTAAATCACGTGTAAAAGAATGGCACACGATTTCGTGAAACGGTTACAAATTTCAAACTCACCAAAAACAGAGGGGAAAAAACAGCTAACAATGAGTTTATGTAAAAGGTGCCACAGAGGGAGGTGAAGACGACTTCTACGGCGTGATTCAACATATATATGAGTCAAGGCGACAATACTTTAGACTATACTAAAAGAATAGTGCTATTTTATTGTAATTGGTTTGATCCACAAGTAGAGGCACAAGAATGGATCGCAAATATAATATCGCTGACATATGCATGAAAGCGTAAGATACCAAATGTTTGATCCGCTTATCATAGCACAACATGTAAGACAGTGTATTATGTCCCTTATCCACAACTCAAGGGACAAACAAGGTTGGTGTGTTGCAATAAAGACAAAACCAAGGGGTCGTGATTGAAGCGTATGATCCACGTGAAGAAGTGGCTTATCAAGTGGATTTAGATGTCTCATGTCAACGAGTAAACGGTTGAACCCATTTCTCGACTACGTGATTTATCCAATCACATATGAAGATGTAAATGGAGATGAGGAATTAAATGAAGAAGTGGCGTAACCATCAAGATCTCAAGACGATGCCGGGCAGAGTGGGCAGAATGGGCAGAATAAATTTGTTTAACTTTTTACAATTAGAGAATTTAATGTCTAACAACATATTTTATTTTGTCACCTATTTTCATATAACTTGTTTATTTTTTGGAATTCATTTTTAATATTGTTATGTTTAAATATAATATTTCATGATCAAGTATTATTGAATTGCTCTATAGACATATATGGCATCAGAGGTTCAGTTCGACTTCCACCACCCAAAGAAGGGTCAACCCGGAAGGGAAGTGGCATCACTGCCGACTCCCTCGCCGTCGGGAGGCCGAACATTATTAGGATTGATGATGCCGGCTATGCGATGTTGTCATCCACACAAATGGGCCGTGATACATCTACGCTCTACACAGCTCCAGCCGAGTTCGCCCCTACGCAGCCTCTACGCCACATTGGGCACCTACACAAAGATGCAGACCTTCTGCATCGACACCCATTTACATGATGCCCACCCCAGGGTTCCAGCAGACACTTGCCGCTTCTTCCTCTCATTTTGTGTTTGAGACGGTGCCCGACACTCATGTGTCCGATCAGAGTATAGTGTGGGCCAGGCACTGATCGACCGGTTCAAGCAGACGAGGAGGTTGAGCAAAGAAGCAGGATGAGCAGGAGGTCGCTGATGATATTCAGATGTCAGATGATGGCCGAAGTCAGCTATCGTGCCACCGGCAGAGGGTGCGTATGTAGGTTGAATACACATTTTTGCCTCTTATCTTTTTTTTAGTTTTCACTTTCGTCCCTTATCTTTTTTTAGTTTTCATTTAAGTCCCTTAAACTTCAAAAATCACATCAATTTCGCTCTTTCTCGCTTATTTATTCATATTTTCTTAGATTTAATCACCATCCGACATGTGGCGTAAAAGTAAAATAAAATAAAACAAACCGCCACGTGTAAGATGGTATTTCGCCTAAGACAAAAAAGAATAATTAAAAAGAAAGGACTAAATTGAAGTAATTTTTATAACTTAATGGACTTAAATGAAAACTAAAAAAAGGATAAGGGACTAAAATTACAGCTTTAACATATATATATTTTTAACTTGTTTGGTATGTTGTTATTGTTTAGGTTCCTTCCACAAAGCTAGTCATGCTAAGGCTATCACTAAGTAATTGAGCAAAATTACCACAAATATTGGCCCACCTGGGACGCTGACGGTGGTCGAGCTGAGGCACATGTTCAATTCTTTCAGAGTAAGTTGTTTATTTTTTTGTTGCGTATTATTTTTTATTTCATGAATCTCAATTATTTTTAATAACGTATTATATTCATACAGAGAGGGTTTCTTGGAAGGAAGAGCAGAGGAGCAGATCAAGAAGAACTTCCATATGAAGGCTTCCCACCGCCTATCCGATATGCTTAGAGATGCCCGCCAATGGGCAGCCCACTTGGATAGGAGATGAGATCTGGCAAGAATACAAGCGCATCGAACTCCCCGAGTTCAAGGCGTGTTTAGAAGGCGAAGAAGAATAGAGCCTCTCAAAAGGGTGGGAGCTTGCATACGAGGTTCTGGTCACCAGCAAAGACGCAGATCGACTTGTACGTTTTATATTATTATTATTATTATTATTATTATTATTATTATTATTATTATTATTATTATTATTATTATTATTATTTAGTTAAGCTTTTTTATTAAATAATTACAGCCTCAATGGTTGCAAAGGGAGGTTCACAGCACGAGCTCCATCGCAACTCATATTAGGAGAGGTACCGTGAGTTTGTCGATGAGCTGGTCGAGGCGGACCTGTAATTATAAAACATAATGAATAGTTTTTTAACAATGTTTATATTGTTTTATTACAATAAAAATTGACTAATTTGTTTATGTTTGACAGAGGAGTTTGAGGCGAGGATGTCTCAGGTTATATCTCGACATCCTCATGTTCCCCGCCTCGTGAGCCCAGAGGATCCAAATTGCGTCGCCGATGGTTTGGGCGTATGTTGTTGGCGGCAAGAAGAAGGGTCGCTTATACGGTCGGGCGACCTTGCCAAGAACTACAAGAAAGTGGCCCATCGCTTCTCTCGCCGAGAGTCGCCCGAAGCCGTGGCCGCCGCGGATGAGCGGGAGATAGCAGAGTTGAGGCGGCCATGGCCGAGCAAAGAATGATCAAGGCGCGAGCAAAGAAGCCGATCGCGCCCGCCAGAGGAGGAGGCCGGACGGCCGCCATTTTGGCTCAAAGTGCAGCAAATGGCGGAGGATCTGCACCATTTGCTAGCTCGCCACCGCCTCCACCGCTCCGCTCCGCCATAGTACCGGGTGATCATGTCGATGATGTAGATAGTGATAGTGATCATGATCATGATTATCGTGACTATTAGTTATGTTTGTATTGATATTTTTTATATTTTCGGATATTTTTATTACCGCTTTGTTCGTTTAATTTTTTTATTTATTTGTTACGCTTTTTTTAATTTGTTTTATAGTTATGTTATCGCATTACATTTTTAAATACAGAAAGAAATTAATTATTAAATGTGATAACTAGTAATCGTTAATTAAATGGATAAATAAATTAAATTGATTACAGAAATTAAAATTAAATAATTTAATAAAAGTAAATAATTTTTTAATAAAAATAAATATTTATTATATTTTCAAAAAAAAATTTAAGTTCAGATTTACCGACGGTCATGGCCGTCGAAATGTCATCGGACTTACCGACGGGTTAAAACCGCTTAAACACCGTCGAACTTACCGACGGCTTAAAGCCGCTTGGAAATGGCATCGGAAGTTCCGACGTTAAAACCGTCGGAGAAAACCGCCGGAAATTTACCGACGGGTTCAAGCCGCTTCAGATGCATTTGCGACGCCAAGCTTTACCGACTACTTAATGTCCGTCGGTAATCCGTCGGAATTTTTTTATTACCGACGGTATTTGTGGATTACCGACGGCTTTTGGCCGTCGGTAATCCTGCTATTTCTTGTAGTGATAGTTTTCTGATAAACGCGCCAAGCGTTAATCCCTCATTATTGCTTTTCGATCACCGCGTCAGTACCCGACCTGGTGATGACCCTTCTTTATTGCTTTCCGATAAATGCGCCAAGCGTTAATCCCTCATTATTGCCTTTTGATTACCGCGTCAGTATCCGACCTGCCAGTGATCCATCTTTATTGCTTTTCGATTAAACGCACCGAGCATTAATCCCTCATTGTCATTCCTCACCCCATCCTTTGCCTATCCTGGTTCGGGACAAAATTAGTGTCTTTATCTTTACTTCTATTTTACGACGAAAATATGAAAACCTTTGTAGTTCACATTTTCTAAAAAAATATAACTAAAGAGGGGCAGCTGTTATACACCAATTTTGTCCACTTATTTTGGCTTGTTTTATCTATTATTTTACTTTTGGGTTGAAATGATAAGATAAATTGTTGCTTGGGCCATTTTTGCCTTTGCTAAGTTTTAGTTTTAAATCCCTTGGGTCTAGCTTGGGCCCAATAGCTGATATACAATCCAAAGGGCATAAGTCCAAAAAAAAAAAAAACAGTCCATTACATGTCAAAAATTGCAAAAATACAATACAGTCCATTAAGCCCATTAGTCCATTACAGTCCATTAATCCATTACAAATTTACAAAATCAGAATAAAGAAAATAAAGCAATAAAAATGGGGCAGGGAGGCGCATGGCATCCTGCCAGAATCAGTAACAACACCACCAACAACAAGAGGTAGTTTGAGAATGGGTCCAAGGTCCTTTCTTCTGGTTCCTTTGCTTTTTTCCATTTTTTCTCCAACTAAGCAGCTTTGCAGGCACTACTCTGCACCCCTTGCATCCTTTAGCCCTCCCATAACCCTGCAACAAGCAGGCCAGCATTGTCTCATTAGAGCTCCTCAACCCTATAAATACAACTTCAATTCAGAAAAAAAGGGGGAAATTTCTGAGACTTCTACCACCAATCAAAGAAATAAGGACTTCATATTGGAGTCCTAATTCAACTCAAACACAGAGAGAAAAATTAAGAAAGGAACGAGACAGTGGCATAGAAGAGGTCAAAACAGTGGCAGAGAAGAAAAAATTACAGTAACAGAGGAGAAAGGAGGAAGAATCGGTGTCATTACCTTCTGCTCGGAATCCAGGTAGATCCGTTTGAACATTTTGTGTCTTGATTTAGCCAGTTCAGATTGTTGTGTAAATAAAGCGTTGCTGCCATGCTTGTTAATAGAGGTACCCAATAGCTGATATAAGAACAGAACCAGAGAATAAAAATAAGAACTGAAATCAAAGAATAATCATAGGATAAATAACAGAAAAAAAGGGGAAGAAAAATGGATCAATGGGCCTAGTGCAATGCATAGGGCCTTTGCTTTAGTCAAAAAATTTTAATGGGAGGGTTACTATCCCCTTCAACCTTCAAGATTGGAGGAGTACGAGGGGTTTGACGCATTGTGCCCAACAAAAAGTTTTCTCTTGAGGTAAGTGCATCAATTCCTTCTCTCTTTTTCTTTCTTTGTATTTTTTTAAGTATGTTTATGTTTGTCATTTTATTTATAACGTTAGATGTCGCTTCCCGCTTTTTTTAATTCATCAGTTTTTATTGTTATATGTTTCTTATTTTTTCTTAATCATTAATTAATATTAGTCAAATTTGGACAATAAATCTGACCCCATTTCACTCCATGGGGATAATTTTTACTTAACTAAATTTCAATTTATCATACAAATTTTGAGACCATGTTTATTGAAAAACACATAATAAAATCATGAAAATTAATTTACTAGTAATGATTACTCGAGATTGCTTCTCGTTTAATCATTGCGAACATCTTAATTTTCTAAACAAAAATGGGTTATTAGTGAGGACCACTCTTGATTGCTTCTTGTTTGGTCCCCATGAAAATCTATCTTCTTTATAAATATAAAGTCAAGTTATTTTTACTGGTAATGATCACTCCTGATTGCTTCCTGTTTGATCATTACGAACACCGTTAATTTTCTAAACAAAATAGGTTGTCAGTGAGGACCACTCTTGATTGCTTCTTGTTTGGTCCCTACAAAACCTACCTTTTTTCCATCAAAAAATATACAATTAAAATCAACCTACACACAACCATTTTCTACCCAAGAACTACGTAGCCTTTGATTTCTCCACTGCACCCGGAGATACGTAGGAGCAGGAGCCCACTCCTGTCAAGCACAAAAATAAACAACTTTTATTAAGTCTTTTTTTTTTATCTTTGTTAATTCTTGTCTTTTTTAATAAAAGCGAAAATAGATATTTTTAGAGGTTAATACAATTTCGCACAATTAATTAAAGGTAACCTTTTTCGAAAGGATATCGTAGGGTACTAATACATTCCCTACGCATAATTCGACTCCAGAACCCAAATCTGGTCTCAAGGACCATTTTTCTTCAAAATAGGGTTTTTACAATATTTTTCCCTAAATTAATAAATTATTAGTGGCAGCTCCATTAAACTCGAATAAAATCCCACCGAATTTTTTGGTCGCTACAATGATTAAATACCCACGGCATGTTACCGACGGCCCCGTGACCATTGATAATTATTTGATTACCGCCGATAAAAGGAGAATTTCAAATTTGGTTATTTTTCAAGCTTACGACGGCTACAGTGGCCGTTAGAAATTACAGAATATTAATTTAATTTTTATTTTTTAAATTACCGACGGAGTTACCGACAGCTCAGCGGTCGGTTATAAAGCACTAAAGTCTCTAGACAGTGGCACATTTTTTATTCATTAATTTTTAGTTACAGACGGATTTATCGACGGCTTAAGGTGAACAGTGAAACTAACTTATATAACCCTTTCCCTCTTTCTTTCTCCCCTCTATTTCCCTTATTTCCTTCTCCCTCTTCCTTTCTCTCCTCCGTCCGCCCCGCCGCTGCAACCCCCTTCCTCACCATGAACCTCCTTTCCCCTCTTCCTCGCCATGAACATCCTTCACCGTTAACCCTTGCCCTGCTTCCTCGACGCCCAAACAGTGACCCAAACAGCCACCACGTTCAAGTCCGTGACCACCACCGTGCTCTAGTTTGTCACCACTGCCCTCAGCAGCACTGTGACCATCTCATCTCTCCCCCTTGTGCACAAACAGCTACCACGCTGGAGCTGTGAAACCAGGCAAAGCACTCACCTTTTTTTCTTTGTTTTTTGTTTCCTGATTTGATTGGTTTTGTTGGTTTCCGATATTTTTTTTGTTTGGTGCTAATTTTGTTGTTAATTTTAATATTGTTAAATCTGATTTTGTTAACTTTTTTAATATAGATTATGGTTTTGTTTCTAATTTTATTAAAATGGCCTAACTGATTTTGTTAATTTTGATTTGGGTCATTTATTTGTTGTTAATTTTGATTCTGATTTGTTCAGGTTAGGTCAAGCAAGGAGGACATTGCAAGGAAACTCTCTCTTTTTGTCCATTTCAGATTTCACAAAAGGTAGATAAATCTTGAAGTGAAATTGTGATTGCTTGTGCATTATTAAATTTGTTTTCAAACATGAAAGAATCTGTTTATGTGGCTGTGGTAAATAGCCTTGATTTTGTTTATTATGTTGAATATGTTGAATCTATTTATAAATATGTTTGTAGTTAAAATAGGAAATGTGTTGGGGTAGGAAATTCAAAGTATGTGAATAGACTTCATTTTTGGGTATGCGTTTCAAGTGTTTGAAAATTGCTAAAATGTGTTTGGATACTATAATGTGTTTCAAGTGTTTGAATGCTTGTAGCTAAATAGGCAATGTGTTTGAATAGGAAATTCAAAGTATGTGAATAGGCTTTATTTTTTGGTAAGTGTTTCAAGTGTTTGAAAAATTGCTAAAATGTGTTTCGAAGTTTTTTTCTTTTTAAGAGACCCTAAGAAACCATAAGTATGATTATTATTTGTAGATTGAATTGTCTTTTAAGTACGAATTCGAGGAGGAAGGTGATTCCCGTGCCGAAAGTTGTTCAGATATCGAGCAATGACAACGAGACACCAGAGTACACTCCAACGACACCGAAGTACACTCCCATGACATCTGAGGAGTGGGAGGAATTACGACGCACTGGACAACTCAGTCCCTTACCCGAGAGTTTAGAGAGCCCTCCATCATCTCCTTTCGACGTTTCTACAACCTACTTTTGTCTTGGGGAGCCATCCAACAGGCACACCTAGATGGCTTATGTCTTTTACGTCTTTTGTATTTGACTTTTGGATATTTTTTTTCCTTTGAATTTGAATTTGATGTATTTAAAATATTTATGAATTATTATTAAACGTAATATTGAATTATCTCCCTTGTAAGATGAGTACAAGGAGAGTTGTAACAAAAAGTGATACCTTTACAGCCTGTGCAGAAGTACGTTTCCCCGTTCCCGACTACTTCTAACCCATCGCAGCCATCGACATCCATTTCAAAGTGGCATACTCCAGGTGAGGAGCATGTAGGACCTTCACAGCTTAGTGGTCTGAGGGACAGGAGTCACGACATTCCCATCATATCCCTAATGAGGCATATGAGACGACACCTGATGGGAGACCGATTGTTAAGCCCATTGGCCGAGGGTACATAATTGATGCATATTAACTTATCACTGTTATATGTTTATGTATGTATAGTGCATTTGATATTTTGTTTATATCTTGTTTGCAGGTTGATAACCATGTAGGGTGGCCTTCTGGGCCATCACATCGGTCATTTAGTCATAGTTTCATGATCTATACCGTAGCTGGGGAGAGATCCCAAAGACTATGGTGGAACATTGGTTCGAGAAATTTAGAGTAAGTTTATGTTGCTTTTCTTGTTACCTAAGTTCAGTTATTGTGTGTTGATATTAATAATGAATATAGTCTAACTTATTTGTAATATAATATTGTAGAAACATGTTGCCTAGAAACCTGAGCATGAGCATGATGTTAAGAGACTCTTCAACAGTAAAGGCTCGAAGCGTCTTTCTAAGATGCTTATGGAGGTGAGGAAGAAGCGCCAACGCCCTAACCTGGATAGGCGAGAGTGTCTGGGGCATGCTGGATGGGATCTGGAACTCCCCATCCTATAAGGAAAAATCCACCAAGGCCAAGCAGAAGCGTGCCTCTTCTAAGGGTGGTTCTGCATATACGGGTGGATTAATATCTATCACTGAGCATGCCTTACGGCTGATACGTCTTTCAACTTAAACATTTGATTGCTTAAAACTCAACTCATAACATTCAATAACATTCAATACTTATTTTTTTTATTATGTTTCAGGCTCAAGATTTGGGTAGAGATCCCACGGTGGATGAGATCTTCTTAAAAACTCACACCAAGAAAAAGGAGAAGTCCTGGGTGGACGATATAGCCAAGGAGACATATGTAAGTAAAATCATTGCATTTTTTATTTATTTGATTTTTTTTTAAAAAAATAAGATAATGTAATCAGGTTTAACGGTATTTTCTTTTGAGCAAGAATCATTTTAGTCAAAGGTGTAGCAGGCCGCCCAGGAGGTTGACCCCACAGATCGGTTAGCTTTATGGGTCCAATCTGCTAGGGGCAAGACTCGGGGACGTTTCTATGGTGTTAGAGACATGTCCTCGCATTATAGGTCAGTTGTCTCCTCCCTAACCCAAAAGTCTCATGCATCTGGATGTAGTACTGAGGTCCAGACTCAGTACTTTGCCGAGGTGACTGCACATTTAAGGGCTTCGGAGGAGCGAGTAAAGGCGACAAAGAAGGAGGCTCGACAGACACAGGAGGAAGTTTGATAGGCACAGGAGGGCGCATGACAGCGGGATCAGCGTGCTTCAGACTTTGAGCGGCAGTTAAAGGCCTTGTCTGATAATGTTGCTGCCATCAGGCCCACACTTGCCGTCCTTGTTGCCATCCGAACTATGATGAATCTGACCATTAGGCTAGGGTCCATTTTTAGGGCTTGTTTTATTTGTTTTTTTTTTTTGGCAAAGAAAGGAAATGGGCCTCGTTAAAATCTTCTAATGCAAAACCCTCCTTAGAAAAAAAAACACCTAGAAGAAAAAAGAGTACTCATCCGTTATATTATTGATAAAAAAAGTGGAAAAAAGAATAACAAAGAAACATGGGGGGACTAGGCCAAAATCCATAAAAAAGGAGAAACATCAAGAAAAGCGAAAATAAGGAAGACTAAACTGATTACAATAAAAGTCTTCCATGATAAACTTTGACTGAATCCCACCAAGAAAAAACATTGGCTAGAGACCCCATAGGAGGCTAGCTTATCCGCGCAAGAGTTCCCCTCTCTAAAAATATGGGAAATAAAAAACTGCATTTGAGGAACAAGAAGGGAGCTATTTTTCCAGCGAGTCCTATATTTCCAAGGCACCAAGGCATGATTTTTGAAGGTTTTCACCACAAGCATGGAGTCATAATCTAACCACAACTTATGCCAACCTTTATTATGAGCAAACTCTATGGCCGTCAAAGCCGCCACTAATTCTGCATGAAACGAAGAAGCTACTCTCAAATAGTCAGCAAAACAACCCTTGAAGGCTCTACTAGAATCTCTGAAAATAGCACCACAAGCCGCAGGACCTGGGTTCCCTCTAAAAGCACCATCCGAGTTGTATTTGACCCAACCACAGAGAGGCCTGTGCCATGTCACCGAGATGACAAAAGGAGCTTTGGGAGCGTGGGACTCCACTAAGAAGAATTTCAAAATGGAAAACTCAACAATAGAATTGGAAGAAGAGCCTTTGGATAATTTACCAGACAAGGAAACTGCAGCCACCACCAGATGAATGGATCTCTCCAAAGAAATTTTACTATTTTGGAAATTGGTTTGATTTCTGGCATACCAAATTACCCAAAAAATATGAATAACTGCCGAGAGCACTAAATCAGCAACCTGGGAGCAACAACCTCTGTCACAAATCTTGAAGATTGAGTCAATGGATGAGCAGTCCATAGTGCAATTCAAAGAAGATGGAAGCCAATTCCAGAGATTCACAGCAAAAGGACACTCAAAGAACAAATGTATGGTGGATTCCGCTGAGTGCTAGCAAAGGCAATGCATAGAGATAACTACACAACCCCTCTTTCGAAGTTGCTCATCTGTAGGCAACCTATTATGAAAAATACGCCAAACCAAGAAAATTTTCAAAGGAAGGATAACAGAGCTCCAAATCTTCTTACCCGAAGACACTGAATTCCCACTAGGACAAGCGCAAGGTAAGCATCTTTAAAACTCAAACAACTAGAATCAGTACCTTTCCAGATCAAATCATCCTTACCATCCTCAGCACCGAGAACCACTTGGTGAACAACATCTACAATGTCCGAAAATCGGTGAGTGAACGAGTGAGGAAGCACCCAATCTCGCCCCTACAAGAGATCAGCCACTTTAGCCTTTAAGAGACGATGCGCCGAGGAAGGAATATTAAGACGGTCCACTATAGGCTGCCCAAGCTAGTTATCCAGCCAAAAATTCACATTATTACCATCGCCAATATACTAGAGACTACCTTGGAGGATGGTCTAAAGAAATTGCTGGATACCAGGCCAAATAGACGATCTGACATAATAAGTGATAGGCTTAAAAACTGGGCTCAATTTCTCCAACTTCGTCATTGTTTTCCTTTATATTCTCCATTATTTCTTATATCATCTGATTTTTTTTTCTGTTTTGGAATGAAAGGAATATGCCTCTGATTCCGTTTTCTTAACTCCCACCATCATTCTTTTCTTTCTCGATGCCTCTGTAAACAACGGGGCATAGGAAGAAGGAAAAAAAGTCTCCCAGAAGAGTTGCATTGTTTTCGAAATTTCAATAATGGAGGAAAGCCAAGAACAAGAATAAGAATAACAGAGCTAGGATGTATTCCAGTCCCACATCGGTAGTAGTAGGGAAACTAGTAAGGAGCGTGGGTTAGAAGAGAGAAGCGTGTATTATTGACCAATATACTTAATATTTAATTTTAAGCAGATTAATATTAATAATCTGTATTTTTGTGGAATCAGTCTGTTTAAAAATATTATATATATATATATATAGTGAAATAATATTTTATGCAATTCGAGCTAACAAGCTAAACCGAGTTGTTTGCGAGTTTGAATCGAGTCTAGTTCGAGCTGGAAACGAAGGTTTATATCGAACTCTAGTCAAGTTTCGAGTTGAACTAAATCTTATCGAGTCGAGTCGAGCTGAACCAAGTTCGACTCAACTCAACTCATTTCCAACCCTACAGAAGACCATGATGTCATCAGCATAAAGGACATGAGAAGGAGTTTGACAGTTACGAGGGCCAGACATAAGCTGCAGAGCACCAGAATCAACTAAAAGGGAAATACCTCTCCTAAAGCGTCTTCTGCAAGATAAAAGAGAAGAGGGGAGAGAGGGTCTCCTTGCCTCACACCTCTTTTACATGGAAATTAGCCCGTGGGGTGACCATTTACCGAGATAGAGAGTCTAGCAGGCTACAAGATAGATGTGATACAATCACAGAAAGTTGAATTGAAGCTAAAAGCTTTAAGCACCCTAATCAAAAGAGACCAGTCGGTGGTATCAAAAGCTTTTTTCACATCAAACTTAAGAGTTATGTTGCCTCCAAAAGACTTATAGTCCAACATATTAATAGCTTCTGAAGCAATGCAAATACACTCAGAAATATACCTCTCTTTAATAAAACCTCTCTGTTGCTCAGAAATGATCATCGGGGCGAACAAAGACAATCTATCAGCAATCACCTTAGTAATAACTTTGAGCTGAAAATTAGCCAGAGCAATGGGCCTATAATCCTCAATCCTATCAGCCCCAGTAAACTTGGGAATCAGAGCAATCAAGTTAGAATTCATATTAGGAAGAATCCAAACACAACGAAATAATTGAAGCACAGATTTAAAGACATCTTCACCCACAATGTCCCAGAAAGTTTGGAAGAAACAACCACCAAAACCATCAGGCCCAGGGGCACCCACCCCATTCATGGAAAACACAGCGGTCTTGACCTCTTCGAAGGAGGGGAGATTAGTTAGCATTTCTTTGTCTTCCCTAGCCACCAGACTAGGAATAAAACGGCTAATAAAATCAGAATTTGCGCAGTTGTTATCTGAAGAGTATAAAGCGGTGTATTAAGATAAAACATGTTGCTCAATGTCTAACTGATTATCTGAAATTACCTCTCCGGCTTTAAGAACATACATTTTTCTGGATGCCTGTCTAACTTTAGCAATCCTATGAAAATAATCCATATTTCAATCTCATTGGGTAAACTAATTAACACGAGCTTTAGTCTTCAAAAAATCTTCCGGGTAGGCCAGTGCCGACTGCAGAGCCTTTTAAGCATCAAGCTCTTTATCATTGAACTCATCAGAATATCCAAAGTCAGACAAATGTTGTTGAATGCTATCAAGATCTTTTTGGGCTGATTCAACCATATTATGGACGTCACCAAAGGAGTGTTTATTCCACATTTTAAAAGCAGATTTCATGGACTTCAACTTTTGAGAAAGAACAAACATAGGGCAACCAACGACAAGTTTATACCAGGTGTCTAGAACAAGTCTTCTACAATCTGCATGCTGAGACCAAATAGACAAATATTTAAAAGAAGATGGAAAAGAATGAGTACCTCTTTGCATTATAAGGAGAAGAGGATAGCGATCAAATTGGCTTCTCGTAAAAATGTTGCAAGACGTAGAGGACCAAAACTCAAACCAGTCATCATTACAGAGAGCTCTATCCAACCTTCTTTCAGTGTGCGCATTACCACGCCTACCATTGGACCAAGCGAACTCAGTACCCCTGGTGGGTAAGTGAGTTGGAAGACAGATGTGAGACCAAATTCTAAGCTCATTACAAGAGGCCGCTAGAGGGATTCCACCACCTCACTGCTCATGAGAACCAAGGATGGCATTGAAGTCACCTACCAAAAGCCAAGGACCAGTGTTGACCTGAATGAGGCCAGCTAGTTTGACCCAAAGATCTCTCCTGGACAATTGATTATAAGAAGCATAAACAGCGGTAATAAAGATCAACTGATTCTCCTAGGTAATTGATAAAGTAACATGTTGTCTGGATCTGGCAATAACTGTAGGGTCCAGAGAATCTGCACAAAGACCCCAAAGGTTAGGAAGCGGGGGGTCTCTATCATTAACCACAAACGGTTGAGGTGCAAACTGCGCCAATAAGAGGAAGGAAATATGATCGAAAGGCAACCAAGGCTCAGAAAGAAAAACAAATTATGCTCTGTAAGTAAAGCAAAATTAGAACCAATCTAGTATCAGGGTTTGCAAACCCCTTAGAATTCCAATAAATAATCTGCACAGTATCAGCCTATTACGGGTATAATAATAGCCAGCTTTTCGCGTAACTTTAATTTTTCATTTCTGACGTAACTTTTTCTTCTGCGACTTAGACAGAACAGGTTGAAAATTGTCATCACTATGCTCATCATTGACTGCTTCTTTGCCAGTGCCTTCTGCAGCATCCTCAACATCATCACTCTAAAACCTACCCACAATTTCCAAATCTTGAGCAACCACTGGATTGATAATGGGAGGGTTAGAGGTGACTGGAGATGGGGTGTTCGGATTCAAATCATTGGCTGATTTTGATTCCACTATATGGGGAGAGAAGTCACCTGAGCTAGCAACAGTGGTGGGACCAGGTTGTGCACTAACTACACCCTGATGATTAGTGGACGAGGAGATCATGGTTTGGGACAAGGTTCGTGATACATGAGTGATGGAATTTGAAGTTGACCCATTGATTTCCCTGTGCTGAGTAGTGATAGCCGGAATAGAGATCGAGTCCAATTCTTGATCACCTTCAAAATCTTCTGACTCATGATTAGAAGAATTAATGAATCATAACAACGGGTTGAAGTGGGGATTGATATTCTTCTTAGTGAATGGAACTTTATTAACTCCTACAAATGCATTCTTGGCATGAACTTATGTAATGCTTATCACGCTAATATTTCCATGCTTAGATGTTCCTACACTATTTACATTAGCTGCTACGTGATCCTCAACAACAACGTGATAGACATCTCCACCCTCCAAGTCAATACCCTTACCTCTATCAACAACGGGCGCTGCTGCATTAGGCGTCTTGGAGGACTTTAGAACATCATGGTTGGTTGCCATCTCCTTGGACTTAGGGACATATTTCACGGAATGCTTCTTTTATGGAAAAGCCTACTTCGGATCCTTCCCTGCAGTGCTGGTGGTTACACCTTTGTTTTTCCTGCAACTTGCACTAGAGTGCCCGATTGTATGACATCATTCACATAACTGAGGAAGATGCTCATATTCAACTCCCACATAAAATGCATATCCCTCCCTCTCTACCAGTGGTTGATCCTACAACCTAGAGGTGAGATCAATGTCAATCAAAAGCCGCGCAAAGTGACCAAATGATCTCTTCAGCATTGCATCATCCAAAGCGAGCAGAACCCCAATGGCTCAACCAATCTCGAACAGAATGCGTGGCTGCCAATACTCACGTGATAAACCCTCGAAATGAACCCAGCACTGGGTGTGTGTTTGGTGAAGAGCGTGAGGGTTAAAGTCCGGGGTCCATGTCGTAATACACAAGACACCACGATTCCGATTCACAGACCAAATGGTTCTGATGCTGCGTTGATCATCCAAGGAGGAAAAGTTAGACACGACCAACCAAGGGCCAATCGTCTTCCAAAGTTTCACAAATTTGGAATGCAAGTCATGAAGCTTCAACGGCGAATCAACCTTGGAGAGGATAAGGCGGCCATGCAGCAGGTTTCTACAATCCGCAACTCTAGCGAGATACTCCTCTTCAGAGATCTTTACTTCTAATGTGTCTCCTTTGAAGCAAGGCTTGGGTAGCTGCTCTAGAGGAATGTCAAACGAGCTCAAGAGGGCTCTCGCGAATGTTTTCTTCTGAGGAAAACTGGCCGAAGACGGGGGGCGGTTAGGAGCAGAGATGGGAGGAGGTTTCGATGGTGCAAGGGGGCTAGAAATCCCTACGGGCACACCGGCTTGTTAGCCATGAAAGCTAGCAAACCCTAGCAGGTAGTACGACGGCTAGGTTTCACATCGTTCCAAAAAAAATTATTATAAAATTCCGGTTCAGGAATCTAACTCGAATAAATTGAAGTATTATAATAAATTGTATCTTGTTTTATTTGTCTTTATGTACTTGTTTGACGTACATTTTTTATGATTTGTATATATATACTTGTACTTATGTATGCATATTATTTGTTGGTTTTTATGTTTGTGCATGGCTTGTATAATGACCATTGAGGCATTTGCTGTTATTGTGGTAATTTATGTTTTGTGCATGAAAATGATGGCCATTGAGGCCTTTGCTGCTGCTGTTGTGGTTATTGGCAGGTACATGTATATTTTGGGCTACTCGAAAAACAAAAAAGTTATTTAAAAAAAAAACTAAGATCACCGACAGCTAGGCCGTCGGTAAAGCGTGGGTCACACGACATGCTTTCCAGCTTGTAAACCGTTGGTACTTTGTTGTTATTACCGGCGACCTAGGGTCGTGGATAACTAAAGACCAACGACCTGGACCGTCGGTAAACTGTTGATATGACCAGGAGTTTTGGTCGTCAAAACACCGCCGATAAAGTTACCGACGACTATTATGAACCAACCACTGTGGACATTTTCGACGACTTAACTGTCGGTAAGCTTCGCCAACAACCGTCAGTAATCTGTCGGTAATATCCACAGAAACCATGTCAAATCCACCAATATCGACAATTTTTTTAAAATTTACCAACGGCTTCTCGTGGCCGTTAGTAACTACTTACCAACGACAACATCACCTATGACCCGTGGCCGTCGGTGATCAAGGATTAACGACGGTTTTTCTTGGTTACTGATGACTTTTGGCCGTCGGTATTGTCGGATTTTCTTGTAGTGTTTCATTTTTGTAATTTATAAATGATGTAGGGACATTTCATTAAGTATAAAAAACATAGACAAAAACTTAAGAAGCAACATATAACAAGTAAATTTCGCTGCTCTTTTGTGACAACCTATATAATGGTGGTCCATGGTATCATCTGCCATATACAAAATATGTATTATTGAAAGAAAAAACACAATCCTTTGAGTTCTAGAAGCATCACTTTTAAAGAAATTAGTTGTCTCATTTTGGTTTATGAATTAGTTCTGCTATTAAATTGAAATATAAGCATGGTTTTTTAACGAGTTTATGACCAATTTTGTCCCTGAAATTGGCGAAAAATTCAATTTGGTCCCTGACTTTTTCGATATTCCAAAATAGTCCCTCATTTTTGCAAATTCGTCTCAGTTTAGTCCTTCCGTCATTTGTGTCTGTTAAAATTATTCAACAACGTCCCTGTATTTTGGTATTTCAGGGACCAATTTGACACTAAGTGATAAATTATAGGGACGTTGTTGAATAATTTTAACAGACACAAATGACGGAAGGACTAAACTGAGACGAATTTGCAAAAATGAGAGACTATTTTGGAATATCGAAAAAGTCAGGGACCAAATTGAATTTTTCGCCAATTTCAGGGACGAAATTGGTCATAAACTCGTTTTTTAACCCTTCCCTCTCCCCTTTTTCGTTGTATAATTTTTTTTCTCAAACTGCGATTTTTTAAGGCTAAATTACAAAATTGGTCCTCTATGTTTATTTTAGGTTTCAATTTGGTCCTCTATGTTTTATTTGTTTCGTTTTGGTCCCTTACGTTTTAAAAGTTACAACAGGTTGGTCCTTTTCGTCACTAAAAACCAATTGTCCGTAGCTAAAAGCCAAATAACATTTTGGAAAATGGACTTCTAGCTACGGACAATTGACTTTTAGTGACGGAAATGACCAAATTGAAAACTAAAATAAAACGTAAAGGACCAAAACGAAACAAATAAAACGTAGAGGACCAAATTGAAACCTAAAATAAACTTAGATGACCAATTTTGTAATTTAGCCATTTTTTAAAGAGGTGGGAGGGGATTTTTTATTAATAGGGGAGGAAAAGGCACTTTGGCAATAAAAATTGCCCCCAGAGGGATTTGAACACACTTCCTTAGGATTATAAGGCTAGGCAGTCACCACTGCACTAGCATCCTGGGATTAAATCGCGTTTTTTTTATTGAAAGAAAATAAAAAAATGATATTATTTTTCTCATTTAATTGGAAAACGAAAATAAAGATGAAAGAAAAATAACAGCATTCAAAAAAGTTTTTCCACGAGAATAAATGGAAAAAAAAAACTAATAAAATGATAAATTTATTATCTACTCACTTATATGCACTGTTAGTTTAAACTGAGGTAAACGTCATTAATATAAATATTTATAAAAAATAAATATTTATTTTTTATTTTTTCATTTAACCAAATAAGACGTAACACGTTTTTAAATTTCATTTTTCCCATTTAAATAACATTTAAAATTATTTTTAATTTTTTATATTATCTTTTTAAGTATTCTTCACCCAAACAAGCTATTCGTAAATAACTTGCAAGTCAAACACACCATTTTTATATGACTGTAATTTTTTCATAGACCCTCGGTATCTAGAATTTACATTGTAATCCGACTAATCCGAGTCAAGTCGGCTGGATTTATATAAGAGGGCAAAGTTCTCTCGGCACATATTTTGTCTATCTACAACACTCATATACAAGAACATTATTAAGAAGAACCAAACTACTCACTACTTAGACCAACATGTGCTGGTTTTATACGACTGAATTAAAGCTCAACAAGAGCTATTTTAACTAGAGTTGGAGATTAAAATTATACGAAAAGAGAATTATCTTGACATAGGAATCTACGACGTCGGCTATATAAGATGAAGTAGCTATATGGTCTTTTCCAATGTGAAAAACTTTGTTCTAGTCATTCGATTGATCTGTTCCTCACAGTTGTATCGTAGACTCTACACAAAATGTGATGATGTAGGACCACCGAAGATGAATGTGATGATGTCGCTGGTGGTAATGTCGCTGCAGGCGAGGTTCTGAGTTGCAAGTTGTGCAAGAGTGAGAGAAAGCAAGAGAGATTTGATGCAGATGATGGCAATAGAATCTGATGAGGCTACTTGACCTAACGAGTCTCAAAAGTTTTCCAGCGTGACACCCTAATTGAAATTTCAAACGCTATAGGGACTCCACCGCGCCTAGGATTTGTGGAAAGACTTACGGTTAGAAAACCATGGATTTGGATTCCCTCAATTCGTACGGACGACAAATTCATGCATTCGGTCGCTTTTTGGCCGTCCGATCAAGATTGAACGGCCCATAATACATAGTTGTTTATGAAAGAGCTACCGGGCCCATAGTATTTAGCAATACCACATACGCTTTAGTGTAACTGCATGAATGTATGCTTCTCTCACTGCAGAGAATCCGAATTTGAAAACCATGCAGTTTTGAAAGCCCACTAATCACTTTATGAAAGTTACATTAACGTATTATTAATATTATAATAGTTGAAGTCTTTTCAAAAAGATAATGATCAATTATCATTATGCTTCTGGAGATTCTATGAAGAACCAAGTTAGACACCCAAATTAAGATAAAAGAATTGTGAATCATTATACTACGGCAGACAAATAAGATAAGGATGAGAAGAAAGTTGGCAAAGTAAAAAGTACTTGTCAAACTTCAAATAAGATGACAAAGTGGGGCATAGTATATTTCTTCTAGGAACTTGCTCAAGCTTCCATGCTTATAGGAAAATAACTTGTATTATGATATTCACCCCATAATCAAAAACCGTGGGCGCTAGCTGTCTGTATATGGAGCAATACAATTATTCCAAAACAGAAGAATTTGGCTTATGTAGAACACTGATTTCAACAGATCCGGATCGGCTACGGTAAAAAAATGCCATAGTTGCACGCTATAGGCGATTTCGAGCGTCCGTTTTTGATCCGACGGTCAGCAACAGATCTCAGTTAAATATACTTTAATCAATCTCGGCCATTCGTTTTCAATCTAAAGGTACACAGCAGTAACTGCGACATGCAATTACTGCATACTCCCTTTGGACATCCTTATAAGAAAGAAAAAAAAAATTATGTGTTGTGATTCAAAATATAAGCAATTTTAACTATTTTTTCCCTCTTTAAACTGCTTATATTTTGAACCAAAATACATGAATTTTTTCTCCCCCTTATAATCAAGTCTAGAGGAAGTAATGCTTTAGCTTGTTGATATCTAATGAAAAGGTATACACACATACATACTTATAATTGATATGACTGATGTTTTAAAAACCAAATCGAAAATCGAACCAACAACACTTTCAAATTATAATGATTCAATTTGCTTCAAACTACTCAAATTAGGATGACCCCAAAGTTCAGACAGCCAAATAACTGTGAACCATAGGCACGACTGGTTTTCGGTTCAACCGAATCAAACAGCCGGTCCGATTCTATTCTTAAAACATTGGATACTATAACAACTGTTTTTTTTCCGAGGTATGATCAAGCTCTCAAATTGCGAGCAAAGTTGTCGTGTGTGAAACGGTATGTTAGGTAAAAGAATGAATGTGAATATACCCAAAAAATAAATAAAAAAAATAAAAAAGGATGAATGTGAAATTCCTCGTTAGTCAAAAGAATTAGGTAAAAGAATGAACGTGAAATTCCTCAGTGACAGCTACATGCATACATCACACTAAGGTAAAAATACTCCATTTCATATTATTCCTATTGGCTTTTTTTTGGACAGAAATTCGTATTGGTTTTTGAAAATTAGAGAAAAAATACTTTTTATAACTTCATTGTCGTTCCATAATATTTTTCCTTAATAGAAGGCAAGAGTATTAAAAGAGATACTATTTATTTGTTAATAAAAGAGTAATTTATTCAAATGTAATTATACTTTTATAGTTAAAATTATTTAACCATCATATTAATTTTTTATAATTATCTTACTAGAAAAATGAAAAGAAAATTAAGGGTGTTATCTATAAAATGAACTTATTTCTTTTGAAAAGTATAATTAATAAGAGTCTAAATATTTCCCATCAGCTTGCAAGATTTTTTTTTTACAACGAATTAATTTTTATAAGAAATATTAATTTTTCAAGGGACAACATTTTTACCACGATTGGTGTCAAAGATCATAAAAAAACATTTTTACCACGCGATTTTATATTACATGTGTCAAAGTGATCGATAACCCAATTTGTCTACTTTTTCTTGGGAAAATAAAGCTTATTTCATTTCATCAACAATTAAAGAGGTAATACAAGTAGGAGTAGCATAATAGATGTGGGGGCTAGTCTCTAATACGGATGCTCTAGCTAAGCTATGTGTGACTCTATTCGCCTGCCTCCTAACATAAGCCAACTTATAACATGAGAAGATAAAATGGCTCTACGTCGTTGTCGTAACATTTTAAGTCTTGAATCTCATATACCACAATTTTACTGTCAGACTCAAACAGGACTTTGTCAAAGCCCAGATTGTGAACAAAGTGGAGGGAGAGCAACAAAGTAAGGGCTTTTACTTCCAAGAACGAGGCAAGGGTACTAGTCTACAACGTTTGGGCAATAACAAACTTACCCGAAGAGTCGCGAAAGCAAAAGCCAACTCCCAATGTGGACTCATTAGGGAAGGTGGCAAAATCCATGTTACACTTCAGGCAACCCTCTATAGGCTTGGACCAAGAAGTCCATTGCTTTGAAAGTCAACAAGCATAAAGCTAGTTCTTCTAAAGCCTTTCAGGCTGAAGAAGAATCAGAAGATGAAGCTTCAGAATGAGACCTTGATGGGTTAGATGATGAGCTCGCGTTCATATCCAGAAAGATCCAAAGAATGTGGAAGAAAAGATACTTCAAAAAAAGATTCCAGAATAAAGATATCAAGGACAAGAAGGAAAGCAAAGACAAAAATCAAGTCATTTGCTATGAATGTAAAAAGCCTGGACACTTTAAGTCCGAATGTCCTAATCTTAAGGAAATGCCCACAAGAAGTTCTTTCAAGGGAAAGAAGAAGAGTCTCATAGCTACATGAGAAGATCTGGATTTATCCTCCTCTGAAGAAGATAATGAAGAAGAAGCCAATCTTGCCCTCATGGCAAACACTGACTTAGACTCTGAAGAAGAAGTTGAAGAGGTAATAATATATGATTCTTATTCTGAACTTCAACTTGCATTTGATGATCTTCTTAAGGACTCTGCCACTCTCTCCATTGAGTATAAGAATTTGAAAAAGAAATTTTCAAAATTATCACAAGAATTTCAAGTTTTGAAAAATGAAAAATCAAAGCTCAGTGAAGAGAACCAGATCAAAATCAAAATTAGCATCCGTGGATAGTCGATGTCCGTGACATGTCAAAGAATCAGGTGAGAGCTCTCAACATGAAAGCTCTGAAACTAAAGGCAATCCTAAGTGTGAATCAAATGATTATGAATATTCATTTCAAAAGTTTCTTGTAGAAAGTGTAACTCGAAGCAAGCAAGCTTCAATGATTTCGGCTGTGAGTAAAACGACAACTCAAGGTCTTGGTTACATATCAGATGAACCCTCTTTAGAAAATGAAAATCCTGCATCTGATAAATCCAATGATCATACTGAATGATTGCATTGTACTTACTGCAACAAACCTGGTCATTTGAAAGTGCATGTACTACTTTTAAGACTAAGAAGGACAAGTATCCTTCAAGAACTAATAAGAGAGGACCAAAAATATATGGGTACCTAAAGATAAAATAGTCTATGTTTCAGACATGCTTAGCAACAAGGTCAACACACCTATCTTGGTACTTAGACAATGGATGCTCGCGTCACATGACGGGAGAAAAACATAAGTTCCAAGAGCTAAGGCCTTGAGAAGAAGGATTTGTTGGTTTCAGAGGAAACCATAAAGGTAAAATAGTTGGAATTGGTCGCATTGGTAAAGGCTCTCTTCTCTCTATTGATAATGTACTTTATGTTGAAAGACTAAAGCATAACTTATTGAGCATAAGTCAATTATGTGACAATGGTTATGATGTCACTTTTACAGAAACTGGATGTTCAGTAAAAAGTAAGAAAGATGGCTCTATTTTCTTTACTGCAGAGAGGAAACAAAATATTTATAAAATTGATCTTTTTGAACTTGCAAAACAAAATGTCAAGTGTCTTATTTCTGTTGACAATGAGCAACGAATTTGGCATAAAAGATTGGGTCATATCAGTTTGAGATTAATCTCAAAACTAAACTAGCATAATCTTGTTAGAGGCTTACCAAATCTTAAATTCCAATTTGATGCTCTATGTGAGGAATGTCAAAGAGGAAAACAAGTTAAAACTTCTTTTCATCCTAAAAATATTGTTTCAACCTCTAGACCACTTGAGCTTTTGCATCTTGATCTTTTTGGTCCAACAAGGACAGCCTCTTTAACTGGAAAGAAATATGGGTTAGTCATTGTTGATGATTACTAGATGGACATGGGTTAGATTCCTTGCCCACAAGGATGAGTCATTCAAGGTATTTAATGTTTTCTGCAAATCAGTTCAAAATGAAAAAGGAATTTGTATTTCTTCAATTAGAAGTGATCATGGAGGAGCATTTGAAAATGAAAGCTTTCAAAAATTTTGTGAGAAAAATGGCGTCTCCCATAATTTCTCCTCTCCTAGAACACCACAACAAAATGGTATTGTAGAAAGGAAAAATAAGTCACTCCAAGAAATAGCCAGGACCATGATCAATGAAGCTGATATTGCAAAACATTTTTGGGCAGAAGCAGTAAACACAGCTTGTTACATTCAAAACAGAATCTTAATTAGACCTATTTTGAAGAAGACTCCATATGAACTGTGGAAAGGTAGAAAACCAAACATTTCATATTTTCATCCCTTTGGTTACATATGTTATATTCTGAATACTAAGGATCAACTTGGTAAGTTTGATTCCAAAGCTGACAAAGGTATCTTTTTGGGATACTCTGAAAAATCTAAAGCTTTTAGAACATACAATAAAGAAACTTTGATAGTGGAATAATTCATTCATGTCAAGTTTGATGACAAATAGCCTGACAATACCATGTCAGAGCTAGATGAGTTATTTTTAAATTTAAATATTGGTGATACAACAAACAGTGAACCTGCATCTTCAGCGTCTGGTGGTGACTAGACACAGGATTCTACTCAAGCAGAAGCTGAAACCAGAAACAGTTGGAGATACAAAACCAATCATCCTAAAGATCAAATCATAGGAGAACCTAGAGATAGAGTAAGAACAAGATCATCTTTCAAAGAGCATGCAGATCTTGCACTTCTCTCTGAGATGGAACCTAAGACGATTGATCAAGTATTGAAAGATGAAGGTTGGATTCTGGCTATGCAAGAATAGTTGAATCAGTTCCAAAGAAATGATATTTGGAAGTTAGTCACTCTACCAGAAGATAAACAAGTTGCTGGTACTAAATTGGTATTTAGAAATAAGCTTGATGAAGATGGTAAGGTAGTGAGAAACAAAGCAAGATTAGTTGCTCAAGGTTACTCACAAGAAGAAGGTATAGATTTTACTGAAACCTTTGCACCTGTTGCAAGGTTAGAAGCTATTCACATTTTACTTTCATTTGCTGCACAACATGAGATAATTCTTTATCAAATGGATATGAAAAGTGCTTTCTTGAATGGTTTTATAACTAAGGAAGTCTATGTGAAACAACCTCCTAGATTTGAAGACATTGAATTTCCTGAACATGTCTTTAAGCTTAAAAATGCTCTTTATGGTCTTAAGCAAGCTCCTAGAGCTTGGTATGATAGACTGAGTTCCTTTTAATGGAAAATGGTTTTACCAGAGGTCAAGTAGACACTACTCTATTTAGAAAGACATCAAACATGCATTTTATACTTGTTCAAATTTATGTTGATGATATTATTTTTAGAGCCACTAATGAAAGCATCTACAAAGAATTCTCTAAGTTAATGCAGGCCGAATTTGAAATGAACATGATGGGAGAATTGAAGTTTTTCCTTGGAATTCAAATCAATCAATGTAATGATGGTATTTATATACATCAAAGCAAATACATCAAGGAGTTGCTAAAGAAATTCAGGATGGTGGATTGTAAGCCAATATGTACTCCTATGCATCCTACTTGTATTCTTGACAAAAATGAAACTGGTAAGAAGGTAGATCAGAAAATGTACAGAGGTATGATTGGATCTCTACTTTATCTTACTGCTTCAAGACTTGATATTATGTTTAGCGTCTTCCTGTGTGCTAGATTTCAATCTGATCCTAGAGAATCACACTTGAGTGTTGTTAAAAGAATATTTAAATATTTACAAGGATCTACTAATCTTGGTTTGCTTTATAGGAAATCAAAAGATTACAAATTTGTAGGATTCTGTGATGCTGACTTTGCTGGAGACCGAATTGAAAGAAAAAACACAAGTGAAAGCTGACAGTTCCTTGGAGCAAATTGTGTCCTAGTCAAGCAAAAGACAAAGCACAATTGCACTCTCAACAGCAGAAGCTGAATACATCTCAGCAGCAAGTTGCAGTTCTCAAATTCTGTGGATGAAATATCAACTTGAAGACTACTTGATAAAAGAGAGTAACATTTCTATCTTCTGTGATAATACATCTGCAATTTGTCTTACTAAAAATCCAATATTGCATTCTAGAGCAAAGCACATTGAGATTAAACATCACTTCATAAGAGACTATGTTCAGAAGGGTATTCTTGAAATTAAATTTGTAGACACTGATCATCAGTGGGCTGACAATTTCACAAAACCCCTTGCTGAAGATAGATTCAATTTTATAAGAAGAAATTTAAATTTTCATCTTATAGAAAAATGATTAATCTCAGCGTCTTATGATATGTATCATTCAGCATCTGGTATGACATAAGCATTCACACGTGTACTCATATGATAATTTATTTACATTGCATAACTCAGCGTCCGGTGAATTCATCGCGTGCATCCGATCACCCACGTGTCAAGCGCGTGTGGGACTTAAGCGTCTCATCACACCTACTGAGTCATGATTATCTTTATGTTTTCAATAAAATCTTTTTCCCCGATTTAACTTTTATTTGGCAACTGTATTTAATGAAAAAGGGGAATCTTTATTTTTATTTTCTTTCTTATTTATTTTTAATCAGAGGAAATGTGAAACGTTTTGAAAAAGGTAACTGTACCATTTCTCTCAAAACTTTCTCACTACTCCACATTGTGCACCACTCTGTACTCTGTGTTTTCCTGCGAAAAATTGTTTTCTCTCTCTCTTTGTGAGACCCCTTTGAAACCCTAAACCTCCATCACCCACTCTCTCAACTGCTACCATGGCATCTTCTAAGGTCGGACAAAACTATGCTATCTACGACACCATGAAAGAAGCTAAACTCCTGAATGAGAATAGAATTGATCTGGAAAAATTTAAGCTCTACGGTTTTGACTTCAATGAAGGTTTCAAGGCTATGGGCTGGACGAATTACTTCTTTTCGAGTTCTGTTGTTGAAGTTATAGTTACTGCTATTAAGGAACTCTGGGGAAATATTACTATAATCCAAGACGGCATAATAGAAGGCCATGTCAGAGGATTTCAGTTAGTGATTAATGCTAACAACATTGCTGAAGTTACTGGTTGTCCGGTTGAAGGAATCAGTTTTTATAATGGTTAGGAAAATGCCTTCCATGGAATGGAGAAGGTAAATGAAGCCTTGTTTGAAAACTACACTCAGTTGAAAGAATCTGGAGAAACTCCTACTGCCAAGCATTTCAAGAGTCACTTCAGAGTGCTTCACAAGATTATAGCCAAGAGTGTTCTTCTGAAGGCTGGGTCGAGTGACATAGTGAACTATGAACAAAAGTTCATTATGAGGAATTACTTGGCAAGGAAGAAGATGAACTTGCCTATGTTAATCTACAATAACCTAATCAGTGTTATTTTAAGTTCAAGAAAGGGTGTTGCTGATAAGAAAAAAATCTACAAGAAGATACCTTATGGTGTTCTTCTCACAGTCATGATGATTAAGGATGGTATTCCAAGAAAGGTTGGAGATTTGGAAGGAAAAGAAAGGGAAAAATACTTTGGTGTGGGTGCCATTATGCATTCGGATGTTTTTGGCGTATACAGTTTGATTAGGATGCAGCTGGTCACTGGTGAAAGAATGAAGGAAGTGAAACAGGAGCAACAAGAAGAAGCTGGTGCTTCTGTTGGTAAAGTTGTGAAGAAACCCTCTAGAAGCTCAATGTCTGGTGTGAAAAGGACAGGTGAGCCTCCAGCAAGGGAAACAAGAAGCAAAAAGCAGAAGGTCCCTCCTGCAATAGAAAGAAGAGTTGAACCAGAAGAAGAAGATGAGGACCAGGTCCCCATCAGAAGGATAATGGAGAAGAAAAGAAAGGCAGAAGCTGAAAAGCCTCTGGCCCTAAGAAGCAAGTTCCTCCACCTCCTCCTCCTGCTGTGGCCCCACAAGGCAAGAAAAAGAAGCTGGTTAGGCTCTCTGAGAAGCTTAATCCAAAGGTACTAGATTTTACCGATGATTCAGTTACTGCTTTTGATACTGATGATGTTATTCCTGCACCACCATTGTTTGTTTCATCACCACAAACACACTCCACACAACCCACTCCCACCAAAACACAAGCTAAGAAAACCACAAAAACCAAAACACAAGCCATTACCCTTGCCACTCAACAATCTCCATCTACCAAACCACAAACCTCCCAATTAACCACAAAACCAAGAACACTTACATTTCCCTCACCAAACCCTCTACCTCCTCAAACATATCCCTCTCCACGTATATCTCCTCACTCCACTCTCACCCCTTCAATCAGCTTTTCAAAATCCCTCCAAATAAACCCAAACCTACAAAGTTAAAGTGACTTCTCCTCCCACTCTTAGCCTTACTCTCAAACCTACCACATACTTTGGTGCTCGCAAGTTTTCGTCCTCTATAAAAAAACCACAGTTTGTAAGAGAAGAAGAGTATCATTCCATTTATGATCACCCTTCTCTCTGGCACTTAAAGACTTTCACTTCAGGGGCTACAAGATTGGAGATTGCCCCACTCTCTGAGGAAAATGAGAAACTACATACCTGCTTTGGTGGAAGACTAAGACCTTCCCCAAACAGTGGAATTATTCCTTTCTCAATTGAATTTCCTCATAATCTACCATAGCATGAACTTCTCACTCTGGAAGAGTGTGGAAGATGGATCTCAGATGATGAAATGTCTTTCATGGCTCACTGCCTTGAAATGAAGAAGCTTGAGTTAGCCTACATGGGCAGAGATCCTTCATCAGCATCTATCAAGATCGTGTCTGATAGGCAAAGGTGGCTACCGTGGTCCATTCCTGAGAAGAGGAAGGAACCAGCTCCTGGAAAACTTCCAAAGCCAATTGGTATCAAGGAGTTTGAGAAAGCTCCTAGGAAATACATTGTAAAAACTTTGTCTCAGCTTCCAGTTAAAAAGCTATCTGAAGACCAAGCCAGACAAGTCTATCTGAACCTACTCAAGAAATATGCTTGGAGCACTGGTTCTTCTGGCTGCTGTGATGCTGAGAAAGACACCATTCCTACTGTCGGCTCTATCAGAAGGGTAACTGATACAAACCTTGCTATTCTTCACTTTGATGATATGTTCATGTGCATTGTAGTTAGGCCTCCTAATGTTACTAAACTGCAAGACCAATGGGCTATGATTAACAAACATCTGGATATTGGCTTCAGTTGGAGTCAAATGGGAACAGATTGGAAAGACAAGGCTATTATGCCTCGTTTCAAGGTTGTCACAAATGATGAAGAAGACAAAGGGAACCTGACAAGGATTTATCTGGTTGAGAATGATATTCTCAATACATGTTTTGCTGAGAGAGGAGAAATCATAAGAAGAGAATTATCAGAAGCTGAACTAAAAAGGTATGATGACTATGTAGATGCCCTGTTCAAACACAGAGAAACTATTTTTCTGGGTATGCTTTACCCAGAAGAAATAGTACTTAGATGGGAAAGGGACATGGAATTTGAGAAACAGAAGCTGGGAAGACTCATCAAATGGAGCATACCAAATGATGATTTCCTTCAGAAGGCTCAGGAAAAAAGGAAAGCAAATTGAGATTGTCACAGGAAATGCTTGCAGAGCATCAGAAGCTGGAGTCACAAAGGGCTGTTGTTCCAAAATCTGAACCTATTCCAGAAGCTGCTCCTGCTCCTCATGCTACAAATGATGAAGTTGTCATCTTGCGAAGAGCTAAATTTGAAGCTATCATGGCTACAAATCAGAAGGTGAATCAGCTGGAAAGCACTGTGAACCTCCTCATGGAACGCCTCAATCAAATCCTTCCTCCTCCACCAAACCCTTAAAAACATTTTTTTCTTTCCTTCAAATATTTTGTATTATTTTTGCTAACTCGGTACAATTCTCACTTTTGCTATATTGAATGATCTAACCTTTGCTTAGTCAAATTTTTGGCATAACTCAAATTATTTTTTTCGTTTTGACTATGATGTGTTTTACACTCTTTTAGTCTGATGACAAAAGGGGGAGTAAAAGTAAGGTTTGATGACCGTCTGATGAACGTGCTTAAGTATCTCATAACATGCATTATTCATCATACATAACATATTTGTATTGCTCTGATACTAATTGATATTCATTGTCTGGTGATCTAATACTGGTTGATACTCATTGATCTGATACTGGTTGATACTCATTAGTACAAGTCTATTGTTATATTGGTACAAGATCTCAGCATCTGGTCCTCTATGATTTTATCTGTTATTGGTACAATGATTTCAGCATCTGATCTCAATGATTATTTATACATATGCTCTAATACATGTATGTATTTTTTCCAATCATACAAATACTCTGATAATTGAAAATGCTCTCATTTGAAATTTTTTAATTATATCTGAGTATGTTGAACTCAGGAGGAGACCTTTGAAATTATTTTTGAAACTAAATTGTTCATCAACCTTGGATATTTGTCATCATCAAAAAGGGGGAGATTGTTGGAACCTAAACGATTGAGAAGTTTAGACCCTCATTAATTTTGATGATAACAAAGTATTTGCAAGTGAACAATTTATCTTCTGATAAGTTTTGAAGTGCGCAGTTGTTAAAATTACTTGTGATTTATAACTCACTCCAGCAAGAAGAAGAATTTCACAAGAAATTGAATACATTCCATGTGTATCTTCATCCGGTTCACTCCAGCGTCTTGTCTAAAGCGAGCGTCCAGTAGTTTTATCTTTTGACACATGGATTAATCAATTGCTGCGAGCGTCTGTCCTACTTTCTGAGCGAGCATCTGGTCTTGTTAATGAAGCATGTGATGGTCACGTTTATGCTCTTTTACCTCATCTATTTTGGAACGGAATTCGAATTCGAATTTGTGCGCCCACTTTGTTGTACGAGGTATCAAAGGTGACACCTTTAGTATAAGACAAAATTCATACAAGGCAATTGTGAAAAGCAGATAGTACAAAAATGGTAATATGTACTATTATGATATTCTCTGAAAAGGAAGAAAATGACAGCAATTCAAATTACCTCATTCAATGATTTGGAGCTAAAATTTACTGCAACGATAATATCCTCAAGGACTCCTATAAATACCCCAAGGTATTCATTGAAGAAGGTTGCTAGAAACTACATTATGAAAGAGCTATTCTCTAGTGAGCAATCAAGTTTCGTGCCAAGTTTTTGAAAATTAAGAACTGAACTTCAGCGTCTTATATTCTTTCTTTTAGAAAGTTATTGCTTTGAGCTTAATATTTTCATCCTCTCTGTGAGAGTTATTTGATTGTATTCAAAACAAAATTACTTTGTGAATTTTGTATTTGCCTAGTTAAAGGCTTAATTCTTCAAAGGCTCGAATGTACTGAGTCGTTTTGAGAAGTTAAGAGTATTGTCAAGTTTGTGACAATAGAATACTCTTAAGGAAATTTGTAATCAGTTGATTATAGTGGAAAATCCTTCAGGAACGAAGAGACTAAACGTAGCTACCAAGTTGGTGGTGAACTAGTATAAATCTCTACGTTTTTACTTTACTGCTTCACTTTTACCTTTATCTTGCGCATAAAAACAAGTTTTCATAAGTTTTATTTCCACCGGCCGGTTACTCTTCAGCATCCGATAACAAATAGTTTTCTAAGAAAAGTGTTTTTAACTTAAAGTGTGCGAATAGTTTTCAACACAATTCAACTTCTTTCTTGTGTTCACGTTCACTATAGCCAAGAGTCAACAATGGGATAGAACTCCAAATACTCTGCCACATATAGCTTGGATTGTGGCCAAGTTGGCCTCCAAGAAACCCTTATGGGGAAAGTATTTAGCTTTGAGAACTCGAGTGGGTTGGGAGTTAGAATTAGTAGTGAACTTCCACCCTTGTTTACCTAACATGGCTAGTTTGAAACTTTCTAAATCTCTAAAGTTATGGTCCCCTGGTCTTTTCTCAATATTAATTTTTCCCATCTCATCCAATTGATTCCCCTACTTCCATTTTCTTCGAACCCCAGTAGAAGTTAAGCATTCTCTCAATTTCTTCCACATTAGAGAAGTAGGAAGGAGGAAGGCCCCCATACAATAATTAAGTAAGGATAGCTTGAGCAATCACCTTAATAAGGATTTCTTTACCCGTTCGAACTCATTTTGATATGTGGGTTAAATGACTTGAGCTATTTTATTTCAAAAAACATGAGCCTATTTACTTACCAATTTAGTCTATTTGGCTATGGTTTAGAAAAGAAATAAAGTTTTGAGAAAGAGTGTGA
Organism: Calophaca sinica; assembly: GCA_037113605.1. Classification (NCBI taxonomy): domain Eukaryota; kingdom Viridiplantae; phylum Streptophyta; class Magnoliopsida; order Fabales; family Fabaceae; genus Calophaca; species Calophaca sinica. The sequence continues at coordinate 19,670,170 of CM073737.1, forward strand.
GAAAAGAAAAAGATGTGATAAATAGAATAGACTTAAAGTTTTGTTTGGTATCAGAAAAAGAGAGAAGAAAAATTTAAGAGAAAAATGATATAAATTTTTGAATGGACAAATATACTCTTTCTAACATTCTTTTATTTTTTGGATTACTAGGTCATCAAAATAAAAAATATAAGTCCTTTTTTATTGTATTATTTATATTTGAAAACTTTATTATGAAACAACCCTTCTCCAGTTTGCAAAACAAAAAAGTATCGTTCTTATTTTCAATTGGATGAGTAGGTGAAAAAAAGTTCAATCAGCGAAAGTTCAAAATAGTGAAGTCCCATTCGATCAACGAGGAAAAAAAGAGATAAATGTTTAAAAATTTTGCAAACGGGTTTCGGGTATTAGAGGAAAACAATAAAGGCACCCCTTCTCACCATAGTTTCTTTGCAAGTTAGGAGAAAGAGTGTCTTGCCTGGGACTCAAATTTTGTAGTCTCTCTGCATCATTTCTTGTCTCCAGATAGCCTAGAGTGTGTGCGGGGTGTGCGATCGCTCGTGGCCCCATTTTTTCGAGGCACCAATTTTTTTTCTTCCACTTAGTGTGTATGTGTTTGTGTGTGTGTGTAACACCCTGCCTAATTTAATTATTTAGCTAAATTAATTTAGGCTTTTTTATACTCTAAATTGATTGTTGAATAATTAAATTAGGGGAGTATCTTTAAATATTAAGGGTGTGAATTAAATGGTAAATTGGAAATTTGGATAAAAGGAAGGGCAAAGGGGTCTTTACCTAAACTAAAGGAAGGACACAATGGTCCGCCTTCATTTTTCTTACCCTCTTTCCCTCTCTCTCTCTCACGCCCTCCAGCCCTCTTACTTCTCTCTCTCTCTCTCGATTTTTTTTCTGAAAAAATAGAAGAAGGAAAGAAGAAAGAAGAGGAAAAAGAGAAAGGCTAGGGTTTTGGGGTCTTGGAGAGAAACTAGAGAGGCATTTGTACAAATTCTTCATCTCTAGCTTGGAAAGGAAGGGTTGTAGCTGAATCATTAGCATTTGGTGGAAGATTTGAGTTTCCCTAGTTGAAGAAAAAGAGCGGCAGCGAATTTGAAGAAAAGGAGAAAGAAGATCAAGTCTTCCAAGCTTCCTAGCTCATTCTCTTGAGCAATAGGTGAGTTCTTCTTACTTAGTGGTAGGGCACCCATAAGACCCACCTATAGGTTTCCTTTCCCCTTCTTATTTGTGTTGTTCATGGCTTTCAAATTTGGGGTTATGGATATGAGTTGGGGTTTAGGTGATTTGAGAGCATATACGTTGTTCAACACTTTATTATGAATTTCTTGACAATTTAGTTGTGATTTCATATTTTGGATTGTGATGCATTGTGGTATTTGAGTTGTTCAATATGTTGGTTTTGGTTTTTGGATGATTGGAAGTGTTGGTTGTGAGTTGATTGGGTTGTTGTTGGTGTTGATTTTGGAGTTTGCTATCAAAAATCTGGTTTTCTACATTTTCTGTGCTACATGAATCGATTCATGCAGCCATGAATCGATTCACAAGAGGTGCCCAGGATTTTGGTGGTTCTGTGAATCGAATTCTTGAGCTGTGAATCGATTCACAGTTTTGCGAATTGAAGTTTGCTGTAGTGTGTGAATCGATTCACACACCTGTGAATTGATTCATGCCCTTTTTTTTAGAATTTTATGTTTTTGTTAAACCTGTTTGGATTTCAAATGAAGGCTACCTTCTAGGATTTTCTATAAATACTTTTTACACAGTTTTGAACACCATAACAAACACTCTCAATCAACGACACTTATGTTTGCAAACTTCCTCTCATTCTTCATATTCAACTCAATACAATGCTTTGATGACATAAATGATTGTCTGTGTGTTATGGTATGATGGTTGTTGGTCTGTGCTGCTATAAGGTACAGCGACAGACGCATCGGTCTGTGCTGCCATAAGATACGGCGGCGTGGATTCCTAAAGAAGTCAATTTTATACTTCAATGGAATCTATCATTTGTGATAGAATAGTTTGATGCTTGTTGGTCCGTACTACTATAAGGTACAGTAACAGACGCGTCGATCTGTGCTGCCATAAGGTACGGCGGCGTGGATTCCTATGGGAATGCATTGGTGGTTTTCCAGTGCATATGTTTTTGTTTTCATATAATTGGTTAAGGATTCTGTTGGCATTGTAAGGCATGCTTTATGTTACCTTAGGGTATTGTGTTATAGAAAATAGTATTGGGAAGGGGTCCGTGAAGGACTCACTGAGATTTGATCTCACCCTTTTCTTATTTTTTTTTCTTACAGATAAGCAGGTACCGAAGGACAAATAAGCATTGTTGAAGGCCTGTTAATCATAGTTTAGGGTTATTTTGGGAGTCATTGGTGTAACACCCCACATTTTTCATACATGGTATATTTTTAAAATATTTGTTTGTTTTATTAATTATTATGATTTATAGATTTAGTGATTTTGATCCCTTAAGTGTGTTTGAATTATTGAAAAATGTTGAAGTAGTATTTATTTGTATTTTTAGAAAATATTGGTAGTATATTAATTAATTATTTTATTTTTATAAAATATTAGTATATGAAATATTATTTATTTGGGGAAAATATTTTGGGATAAAGATGTGTTAAAATGAGTTTGTGGAATTAAAGGGTATAAAAATATAGGAAAATGAGTTTTTTTACTGATTACTGGCTGCACCCCCTCTTTTTACTTGCTACAGACCCTTTCATTCACTCCTTGCACCACCTAGAATTACTGATGCGCCCCCTTGTACCATCTTCTTCCTCGCGAAAATATAGAGTGCCGTTTCATCTGTTTTTTGGTTTTTAAAACCCTAACCCTTGTTTTCTCTCTCAGACTTAGACCTTTCCCTCTTCTCCCATGGCAGCCTACCTGGCGCCACCCCTGAACCACCACGTGGCCACCATGGACCACCACCGCCGTCTCCTTCTCTCTCTCAAAAACGCAACTTCTTCCTCTCACTGTCATGGCCGCCAAGGCTGCAACGGGCAGCCTTTTAGGAGCCCTAAACCTCCGCGGCTGACCATTCCTTGTCTGCGATTCTTCTTCCTTGATGGCCTTCCATCAATTTCGAGCTCCTCCTCCCCGAAACCTGCCATTAATGTCACCATGAAACCTCCATGGTTGAACCTTTGAGCTCGATTTCCGACCTCCAAGTGTGACGTTTCGAAAAACCAACACCATAGCTGGAGTCCTCGTCGCTTGGGCTATAGGAATCACCTCTTGTTTCACGAAAACGGTGCCCGAGAGAAAAATCCACCATGAGCACCGCCAACTTTGAAGCTCGAATCCGGCCACCACAAGTGTCGTCGGAGAAAATGGAGACCATATTTGTGACTCTCGCCATGAGAGCTTTCTGGTTTGGTATATAGTTTGTCGTTCCGTCGTAGTTGACGACAGAACCGTTTTGCCCGTGGTGCCACTCCTGGCCTCGTTTCTGGCCACTTTGGCGATCGTATCAACGAACCGAGACTTGCTTTGAGTTCGCCAAGTTTTCTTCCACCCTATCTAGTCAGAATCGCAAATAGAGACTCTTCAATAATTTACCTTTGTTCCGCCAGTCCATTTTTTGTGAGAAATTTGCTTTAAAAAATATTCGATTATTTAATTGGTGTTAAAATGTGTTCTGACTGATAATTAAATTGTCTTGTGTCTGGTTGTTATTGCCTAACTGGTTGGATGTTGGCGAGCCTTTGCCTGTGATTTTCGACGAGAAAGGATAATCGAAATTGTTGAACGGGAGCTCTATGACTTGTTGCTGGTCTTCTTGCAAATGTGATTGGAAGGAAGGAACTATGCTAATGATTTTACATTGATTAAGGTGAGTGCTTCCTTTGTTCGGGGTATCCTGTGACCCCGAACTTGTCCTTATGTGTTTTGTGTTGTCACCATTGCATGAGCAATGGTGTGATTGTGATTATATGTTGTTATGTCAGTCTGAGTGCATGTTCATTGTAGGAGCAATGAAACAAGATGTATAGTATGAGTATGTGTATGCTTGAAGGTACTTGACTGAATTTACATGTGAAAATAATTGATAACTTTGTGATGACTGTATGTTCATATATATATATATATATATATATATTAGTTATGATGTGATGATACTCTGCTAATAACTTGATGATTGGTTGTTGGACTGGATGCTACAGCACTGAGCTGCAGCAATTGTTGTGTTTAAATTATGCAGAAATTATGAAGAATTGATATGTTGTTTTCTAGCTTAGTCCCACTTATTTTTTCCATTTGGATTGTTTGTTTGGATTGGTTTTAGATTAGAGGGAACCTCGTCGACATACTGACGTAGTGGTACCTCAAGATTGACACATAGGCCGGTTGTCAATGTGATTGGTTGTGATTACGGTTTAATCACTAGATTGGATTGACACATAAGCTGGTTGCCATGCATTATTTATGTAGTGTCTTTTGCGTGGTGAGCAAACGATTTCATGGGGAACAGTTTGGAGACGGCCATAAGGAGCTCTGCTCGGCCTTGAGGATAGTTGCCAGTAAGGGGTCTTACGTAAAGGCAGGACGCTGCTGGGGCGTCTCATTTATACACTGGATTCCCTGACTAGACTCAGTGGTGGGCGAAGCCGTCGTAGGGGGCTAACAGAGAAGGGGGTCGACGAGGAGGGTCGCCGCAGTTAGCAACAGGAACAAGAGAGAAAGGCATTGGGGATTGCGCAATCAACAACATTCACACGAGACGCAGTTAGGAATGGTGAAAGAGGAAAATGAACAGGCAATGGGAAGCCATGGAAATGGGGAGATGGGGGGTTTCTGAAACCTTTTGAATTTGGGGTTATGTAATGTTTGCAGGAGGATTTGGCTTGGACAGATATTCTGCATCTGTTATTGTAAAAAAAAAAAAAAAATTGTCTTAATTTGGTGGAGGGTGTTGTTGGGGCAGCTGTCAGAGGAAGAAACGAAAATAAATTCACCAAGTCATCGCCTCTTCATGTTTTTCATGTCAATGGGTTGAATGTTTATAAGTATACTTGCAGTGTATTGTTTCTGATATGTTGGAAGCAGGTGGGAGTGGAAAGTGAGAGATAATTGCTATTCTTGGAGGTTACAAAGGATTATGAGATAGAGATGAATGATGTTCTGGGTTTCTTTGAAGAAGATGAACCATAGTTATCAAAACCGGACCGGACCAACCGGTTCAACTGATTTGACCGGGAACCGGACCTATGTCCAGTCCAAATAACCTTCAAAACCGTCTAACACAAAAACCGGACCAATAACCGGAGTACCGCTAAAAAACCGCTAAAACCGGACCAAACCGGCGGTCAAGCGGTTTGAAACGGTTCTAAAAAAAATGTCTGCCAAAGGGCAATCACCAATCAAGGGGACCATGACATAGTTGGGCCAAAAATAGTTGCACCAACCGCCCCTTTTCGTCTATCAGCGTCCCACTCAATATCTATTTATAACAGCCACTTCTTTTTTTTTTTCTTACTTTGCTTCTCGATGTGGGATTAGTCTCCTACTTACTTCCTTGTTTTTCTCCAACATCCTCTACTCTTGGATTAAAGAAACAAGGTTTTGACCACTAAGCTGCTAGATTTTATTTTCACCAGTATCACGATTGTCCATCCAAAAGATGTGCGTGTTTTCTTTTTCTTCTATTTAATATTTAGCATGATAATTGTTCATTATCAATTTCAAATTTTCAATCTTGTACGTTGGGGGTTTAGCAAGCTCTATCAACTGTCATACAAATGGATGGAAAAAAAAAACATGAGTTTGTATTGGGAAAAAGACAGAAAAAGTGCCACGTTTTTTTCATTTCATTGGATAAAAATTTTAAAATTATATTTATATTTAAAGATTTTAATATACTTTTATAGTTCAAATGAAATATGATTAAAAATGTGTATTTTAATTTGTTGTATTGCACTGATTTGTGCTTGACACATCAACTTTTAAGTGAAGTTTAAGTTTTAATAGTGTGGAGTTATGATATTATATTATTTTTTGTTTATTATTGTTTTTTATACTACATTAAAATAATTTAAAAATATATTTAATTAATACCGGTTCGACCCCGGTTCGACCCCGGTCAAATCTTTGAACCTTGAACTGGTGCCAACACCGGTTCAGTATCCGGTCCAGTTTTGATAACCTTGAGATGAACACTAATCTGATTGTGGGAAAAATATAATCTAAATTTTAAATTTTAATAACAATGGGTAGCTTTTACAAATATAACAATTTTGTGGGGAGGAATTCATGACATACCAAAAACCGGAGTCAACTGCCTATGCCAGGATGAAAGTTGATTTCCCTTGGATGGTCAAATTAACCAACTTGACTACCCTAAAAGACACCTGGTCAGTAACACTATTTTTATATATCAGGTTTTTTAACATTTCTACTATAATTTTATTCATTTAAAAAAACATGGAAATAATAAATAACAAACAGACCTCTTGCGTTTCTAACATGGAAAATAAAGTTGTCCTTTATTGAATATTATTGAGCATTCCTAATAATTAATTAAAGCATCAGAAAATTGAAGCCTCCAACTTTCACAGCCAATAATAAAACTCAGTGTGCTTTTTTTAACGGGGGATGGGTAGCTCAACTGGTTTGAGCTAAGAGTATAAAGGAGTTAAAGGTGCAGGGTTCAAATCCTGCTGAAGGAGGAAAAACTAATATAATAACTAACATACTAATATTTGTCTATAAAAAAAAGTGTGCTTTCTCAACTGGCAGCACTAAGGTTTTCTTTTAGAATGTGAATTATATTAAATTCCATGATAATAATTCTAGCTATTATTATTTAAAAAAGGACAAAACATAGGTAAAGTTTCATAAGTATGGTTGGTACTGTTATTCTCACAAAATAGGATAAAAACTTGCTTTTTGAAAGAGTTTTGATATTCCGTTCATATCAAATGCTAGCATGCCAATCTTTTTTATCATTAAATAAATTTTGATATTAATATCAATTGAATGCATGTGTTTATTATGTGTTTATTATTTACGTATAGCTATTCATAATCCTAAGTCTCAAAAGGAAAACATATAATGTCTTATTATACACAAACTTATTTGTATAAAGAGAATTTTGGGTCCTGTTATTATATATAATTAATATTGGTATAGGAACCACTGTATTCAAATATTTGTTAGATCAAAAGACATCAATTACTATTCAATTTTAGTTTTAGAAACATTTGTAGTAACCAGCATGGCGTGACCCGTGTGAATGCACGGGTATACAGCTAGTCATAATATTAATAATAATAACAACAACGATAATTAATAATACCAACACCAGTCATTGTCTCAAAAACATTGATTAAAGATAATAAGATATAAAATATTTTTATAAAAATGAAACATTTAATTTTTTTTACGAATAAAGACTTTTTATAATAAAAAGTTTAGATGAGTCTCATATCAATAGTGGGATTCAAACTCACATTCTTGTGAGATATTAGCATGGAAACCCATGACATGCACGAGTATGTGTGTTTCATGAACTTTTCAAAAAATAATTGAAATATTATACTCCCTCCAGTCCTTTTTATAAGGAATAAAATAGTCTTTTTTTTTTGTCCTAATTATAAGAAATAACATCAATTTTTAAATGTATTAAATGTCTAATTTTCATTTATACCTTTATTTATAGTGAAATATATTAATGAGATATACTTATTTTCTGTGTAAGTGAGTTGATTCATAAAATGGGTAATTTTGAAAAGAAAAAAAATACAATTTTTGGGAGTATTAATTAGAAAAACATATTTCAATACAATTTCTTAGTCCGTGTGAATTAGAGTTTTGTTCCTTATATTTTGGACCCGAGGGAGTATATAGTTTTTTTAAACATTTATAAAAAGTTCCTGTCAAAAAAAACTTTTATAAAAGATTATGTATACAAAAATTTATATAATATTTGATTTATTTCAATAATGAATCATATAGTGTAATAATTTTTATATAGGTAATAATATATTTTGTGTAAATTATTGTGTTTTCTTAGGATAAGTTTGTCCACGTATCTTATGCTTTATATACTATACTAAATAAAAATTGTAATTTTCTTAGATAAAAAATATTAGGTATTTTTTTAAAAAAATATGATCTTTAGGCCCGTGCTACACACAGTATATACTTAAAAATTATAATTATACACCTAGGATTAGAAGAAACAACATTAAGTATACATTCAACCCTGCAATATCTAAAACCCCTTTGAGAATATATTTAGATCATAGAATCATAATATTTTTACAATACATCTGTAGTCTCGTGCTACGTATAGACACATTATATACTCAAAAGTTATAATCATACACCTAGAGTTTAAAAGAAGCAATATTTTGTATACATTCAAACCTCCAATATCTAAGCCTCCATTTGAAAATATATTTAGATCATAGAATTATAATTTTTTTACAATATATCTGTCGGCTCGTGCTACGCACGATATATAAGAACACAACTGAATTTTCGATGATTTCCAAATAGAAGTCAATCATATATTGTCCTGTCTACTTACAAATTGCAAAGGAAAGGTAGAAAATAAATTTTAAATAATAACAACCTCTAAATTGTTTTGTAACTTTTTGATAAATTTTATTGGAATGCTTTGTTTCATCGAAATGTCTCAGGTGATTATCTATTTATTTCTGTGCTATGATATTATTTTTTCGCGTAATTTCTCTAGATGTGCAAAAAAAAAGATGGATTTATGGATTATGCATCTAAAGTGGTAAAGGATTAGACTGCATGCAAAACGAATAATGTCGAATTTAATTATTGAAAAAAAATATTGTTTTGTACTAAAAATCCTTTGTAAAAATTGTGCAGAAGAATATAACATGATACTTAAATATCTTCATTGTTCAATTTGTGTTCAATTTGCAGCTCATACAAATTTTTTGAGTCCATATATGAAATTTGTCAAATAAAATTAGTTTGTATCACAAATATTGCAAAACATTTCCAGAACATTTATCAGGCAAACCATTTTCTATTCACGGGTGACTATTTTATATGCTGATAGAGCCACTTAAAACATTGAGAATTATTACAACAATCTTTGAGATATAAGTAATGCATTTCATGTGCATATATTTTTTACGGTCATAAAAATTGTTGAAGCTGCAAGAAATTGTATCCATCAACATACATGGGTGAAAAATAATACATAGAACTGAAAGACTAAATTTTAACCCATGCCCGATAATCGATCAAATGATTTTCAACATAAATTGAAGCTGCAGTCAAATTATTTTCTGCACAGCACATTGCAATGAAAAGCCCCTAGGCATCAATGAAAAGCTTGCCATTATAGTCCATGACTGATGCCTCCATGACCTTAAGCTTTGCTCTTATATATCTTGGCAGTAGATCCCTCAAGTATAAGAACCTAAAGTATAATCTTTCCATTCTTGTAAATAATAATTTTTTGCAAATCGTAGCTGGGTTGGCATCATATCTCAATCTCCCAAAGAAAATAATAGATCGATAATGTTTATCAACATCCAATTACTCCTGTAAAACCCATGAGATCATAAACTTGATTCAGTAAGCTAGACTAAAGTACAAAAATTACATAGCATTAAAAAAAACAAATGAAAATTCCATTGAATAGTTAAATCTGTAGATCACTACAAAATAACCACGGTAAGTTACTGACGGCTTAGCCGCCGGTAAAATGATCATTTCACTTTGGGGTATTTTTTTAAACGTACCGATGGCCAAGCCGTTGATAATTATCGATGGTTATGGTGGCCGTTGGCAGTGATGGATCCAGAAAGTTTCTACGGTGGGGCAAGATTTTGTCGTTTATAATTTTTTAAACTTGTTTTTTAAAAAAACAGTAAAGACTCAAATTAGTGCAAAAAACATAGAGATCTATTTGTTCTCTGAGATATAAAAAGTACCAATTTGGTCGTTAAAAATCTTAAATATGAGACAATTTAGTCCTTTTAAGAAAAAATTTAGGGACAATTTAATCTCCATAAAGGATTAATTTAACCAACATTTGATATTTTTTATGACAAAATTGATAATTTTCTGTTTTGAGGGACCAAATAAGTCTTCGTATTTTTTGTTAAGGATTATTTTAGGTCTTTACTTTACAAAAATTTGACTTGTGGGGGAAAAAATTTAAAATTATTAGGCATTTTCAAGTTTAAAAAAAAATTCCCCATGGGGGCAATTGCCTCCAACTCAATACATATGGATCCGCCACTGGCTGTCGGTAATTGTAGAATTTTTTTTTTAAAGATTTTTTTTTGTTAAAAATTTTTGGCAACTTTAAATCTATGGACGGTGGCGCGTTTTTTATTCATTAAATTTTTAATTAACAACGGTATTACCGACGACTAAGTCGTCGATAAACAGAGCACTGGATGGTGGCAGGTTCTTTTTTCATTAATGTTTTCATTGCCAACGGATTTACCAACGGCTTAGCAGTCGATAAGGTCCATGGTGAGACCAACTTAACCCTTTTTCCTCTTTCTTTCTGCCTTCATTTCCCTTATCACTTTCTCCCTCTTCCTCTCTCTACTCCATTCGCCCCGTGCCGCTGCAACAAACAGCCACCACCTTCAAGTCTGTGACCACCGTGCGCAGTGATCTAGTCCGTCACCACCACCCTCAGGAACGCCGTGACAATCTCTCCTCTCCTCCTTGTGCGGAAACAACCACCACGCCAGAGTTGTGAAACCACGCCGTGAGCACTCATCCTTATTTTTTCTTTTTGATTTTTTTTCTTCTGATTTGAGTGGTTTTAATTTGTTGGTTTCAGAGATATTTTCTTTAGTTTGTTACTACTATTGTTGTTAGTTTTGTTAATTTTAATATCGTTAAATCTGATTTTGTTAATTTTTTAATATAGATTTTGTTAAATTTGATGTATTTTGTTAATTTTTTAAGGATTAGACTGATGCTTGGATGTTTTGGCGTTTGATATTGTTGTGTTGCTTTGATGATATGATGCTTTGATGTTAGTGATATGAATTAATAGATGAAATAATGCTTTTGTTAAAAAGATTATGATTTTGTTTCTAATTATATTTATAATGGCCCAACTGATTTTGTTAATTTTGATTTGAGTCCTTTATTTGTTGTTAATTTTGATTCTGATTTGTTCAGGTTAGGTCAAGCAAGGAGGACATTGCAAGGAAGCTCTCTCTTTTTGTCCATTTTGGATTTCACAAAAAGTCGGTGAATCTTAAATTGAATTTGTGATTGCTTATCCATTATTAAATTTGTTTTCGAACATGAAAGAGTCTGTTTATGTGGTTGTGGTAAATTGCCTTGATTTTGTTAAATATGTTGAATATGTTCATTCTGTTTATAAATATGTTTGTAGTTGAAATAGGAAATGTGTTTGAGTAGGAAATTCAAATTATGTGAATAGGCTTCATTTTTTGGGTATGTGTTTCAATTGTTTGAAAAATTGTTAAAATGTGTTTGGATACTAGAATGTGTTTCATGTGTTTGAATGCTTGTAGCTAAATAGGAAATATGTTTGAATAGGAAATTCAAAGTATGTGAATAGGCTTCATATTGAAAAATTGCTAAAATGTGTTTGGAAGCTTTTTCTCTTTTTAAGAAGCCCTAAGAAACCATAACTATGATTATTATGTGTAGACTGAATTGTCTTTGGAGTATGGGTTCAAGGAGTATTACCATGTCGGACATCGTTCAGATATCGAGCGACAACAATGAGACACCGGAGTACACTCCAACACTTCGGAGTACACTCGGACGACTGTTGGGGATTTGAGAGATCGACCTTTTAAAATTTCTTTCAAAAACACTCTCAAGCGGAAAAATCCCCGTACCCATGGATCACGCATTGCTCATGAATCACAAATAACATGATAGTTTGTAGTGTTTACCTCTTGAAGCGTAGAGGAGATCGATCACTAACACCACGATCTTGTAGTGTCTCTACTCAGTCCACACGAACGGTAGCCTCGGAATGCGTCTTGCTAGTTGACGGCAACAGGAAGGAGGCACAGAAAGGTCTAAGAAGCTTAGACTAGGGTTGGAGCGTTAAGCTTATATACTCTTTTCCTTTCATTCTGTTGCCCTAATGGGCCTCAAACAATATGAGCTCATTTCCTTCTTATTTAATTAAATCATTATTTAATTAAATAATCTGATTCCGATTAAACCGTTCTATCGTCTGACCCTATAGGTTCCCATTAAGTTGGCAATAATATTAAATATTAAAATAATATTAAATTTTATAAACAATGAGCGGCATCTAGCAATGCATCATTGCTACCCAATTAACGGGGGAAAACTGGTGATCCGATTTTAACCTTACCGTGACCAAGATTACTGTGAAGTCGATGTCCCTTCATCCATGTGTCCTAATTGAACACGAGACATAAATGTGTCATCCTCGTTAAGTCCAATCATATGTTCCTCGATACCAGAATGGACGTGTAATCACAAGCGGGCCCAATATCATATATTGACCCACTTTCGCGTGGCCACGCATATTTCACTTCTCACTCTATCGAGAGGCCCAAGACAATACTCCTGTTATGTAGGAGGGACGAATCCTGTCTACATCACTCGCACCCCTCAACATGATTCATTGAAGGCCCAATTACTATCTTTAAGATCATCCTGTTACGGATGACGTTGAATAGCATTAAAGCCTACAACTCCACATGTAGGAATCGCAGTGACTTCAAGTCAAAGGACTACTTCACTATGGTCACCATGAGGAGCGCCTATGACACTTGCATAACTATTATGAAGCGTCCTCATAGTGGGTCAGTCCAATATAAATATTACTCCTAATATTTATACCTGTGTGCCGACTTGATATCGCTTATCCATGACCCATGAGATGTGGTCATCAGTCTACTCACACAATAGTTTCTATGCATTATTGTCGTCCTAATTAACAATAATACTCGACTATGGATGCTTTAAGAATAACGTTCTATATGTTCAATGGGGTCTCATTATCAAGTCACACTTAATGTTCCATGAAACGAACTGTCTATTCTAAGGACTTTATTATGCTATAAAATAAATAACACAATAAATGAAATGCCTCATATATATATATCAAATATATAATCAAAGTCATGACACAAATGATAATCTACTAAAACTAGATTGGCCACTAGGGCTTACACCAACAACGTGTTGGAACCTAAACGATTGAGAAGTTTAGACCCTCATTAATTTTGATGATAACAAAATATTCACAAGAGAACAATTTATGTTCTAACATTTTTTGAAGTGTGCAGATACTAATAATATGTATTTTCTAAGCCACTCAAGCAAGAAGAAAGTAATTCTCAAGAGAAGGATTCATTCTATTTGTCAGCATCCGGCTCATCCTAGTGAGCGTCTGGAAATTCCTCTTTATACACTATGCTTATCAAATTGCTACAAGCGTCCGAACTTCCAACTCTGAGCGAGCGTCTGAACCTCACTTCAAATCACGTGTTAGTCACGTTGCTGCTCTACCTCTCAGAAGTCTTTGGAACGGATCTCAAAATTGATCTTGAGCGCTAAAATCGGTGTACGAGATATCAAAGTTGAAATCTTTAACTACAAGACAAAAATCGTACAAGCAAGAAAAACGGTAACATGGACTACTGGGACATTCTCTGCAAAGCAAGAAAGAAACATCATTTTGAATTTACTCTAGTCAATAGTAAGGAGCCATTTTTACCTCAACGGTCATATCCTTGGATCTCCTATATATACCTCATGGTATCCATAGAAAAAAAGAAGAGAGAACATTCTGTGAGCAACCAAGTCTCGTGCTAAGTCCTTGGACTACTGAACTGAATTCAGCGTCCGACCCTTTCTTTAAGAAAGTTTTTCTTTAGTTGAGCTTAATCTTTTATCCTCTCTGTGAGAGTTATTTTCAATTGTATTTCAACTCACTTGTATAAGTTTGTTTTGGCCTAGTTTGGGCTGTATCCTCAAAGGCTCGACTGTACTGAGTCGTTTTGAGAAGTTGAGAGTATTGTCAAGTTGTGACAGTAAAATACTCTTGAGGAAATTGTAATCAGACTGATTATAGTGGAAAATCCTTCAGGGACGAAGGGACTAGACGTAGCTACCAGTTTGGTAGTGAACTAGTATAAATTTCTGTGTCTCCTGCTTTACTGCTTTCAATTCATTTCTATCTTGTTGTGTTAAAAACAAGTTTTCACAAACTGATTTTCAGCGTCTGGTTTATTTTCACCATCCGATTATCAAACAGTTTTGAGAAACTTTTATTCTAAGTGTTTTTAACATAAAGTTTGTGAAAAGTTTTCAACACAATTCAACCCCCCCTTCTTGTGTTCACGTTCAGTTGGTACCAGAGCTCGGCCTCTTGGTTGAGTACTTAACAGTGTCAAGAGAAAAGATTCTATATTGTGAACATGTCTACTGAAGGTGGTCATATGAACCGTCCTCCTCTATTCAATGGAGAAAAATTTGATTACTGGAAAGATAAGATGAAAGCATTCATTGAGGCACAAAATCTTGATTTGTGGGATATAATTGAAGGCGGATACATTTCTCCCGCTAATGCCCTTGGTGTTGCAATACCTAGGGAAAACTGGTCTGATGATCAGAAAAAGAGATATCAAACAAACCAGAAGGCTAGATTTATTCTCATCTGTGCTATGACAGAAAGAGAATATGACAAATGTGGCAAGTTTGATACTGCCAAAGAAATCTGGGATTCTCTTGTTTTGTCTTATGAGGGCTCTGCCCAAGTAAGAGAAACAAAAGCTAGCATGATGGTTCGCCAGTATGAACTATTTAAAATGGAAGATGGAGAGAACATTGAAACTATGTTTGGAAGGTTCCAAACACTAGTTCATGGGTTGCAGGCCCTTGGAAAAAGCTATACTACACCTGATCATGTTAGAAAGATCTTAAGAAGCTTGACTAAGCAGTGGAGACCCAAAGTCACTGCTATTCAAGAAGCAAAAGATCTAAATGTTCTTCGACTTGAAGATCTTATGAGTTCGTTGAAAGCTCATGAACTTGAGCTAAATGAAGAAGAACCTACCAAGAAGAGTAAGTCTATTGCTCTAAAAGTCAATCATCATAAAACTAGTACTTCAAAGCCTTGCAGTCAAGAAGAAGAATCGCACGATGAAGCGTCGGAAGGAGATTCTGATGGATCGGATGATGAGCTAGCGTTCATATCTAAGAAGATCCGTAAAATGTGGAAGAAAAGAAACTTCAGAAGGAAGTTTCAGAAGAAAGATTCAAAGGACAAGAAGGAGAGCAAAGACAAAGCCCAAGTCATTTGCTATGAATGTAAGAAGCCTGGACATTTCAAATCCGAGTGCCCTAATCTTAAAGAGAAGTCCACAAGAAGCTCCTTCAAGAAAAAGAAGAAAGGTCTCATGGCAACATGGGAAGATCTTGACTTATCCTCCTCTGAGGAAGATAAAGAAGAAGCTCACATTGCTCTCATGGCGCATACGGACATTGAGTCGAAGAAGATGTTGAAGAGGTAATAGTATATGACTCTTACTCAACTTCAACTTGCTTTTGATGATCTTCTTAAGGACTCTGCCACTCTCTACCGAGTACAAGAATTTGAAAAAGAAATTTTAAAACTATCACAAGATTTTCATTCTTTACGCAATGAAAACTCAGACTCATTAAAGAGAACTGTAGAAAACCGAAAATCAAGAAACCTGGTGGATAACCAAATGCCTGGAAGCTAGCAAGCAACCGTGAGAGAGCTCTCAAGCTAAGAGTTCTGTAGTTACAGCAATCCTATTTGCAAATCAAATGACTACGAACAAGCATTTCAAAAGTTTCTTGCAGAGAGTGTAACTCAAGCAAGCAAGCTTCAATGATCCGGGTGTCGAGAAACGACAACTCATGGTCTTGGCTATATACCAGATGAAACCATTTTAGAAAATAATTCAGCATCTGATAAATCCCATAGCCATAGTAAATGCTTACATTGTACTTACTGCAATAAATCTGGTCATTTGAATAATGCATGTAATGTTTTTAAAACTAAGAAGGATAAGCCTCCTTCTAGAACTAACAAGAAAGGACCCAAAAAGATATAGGTACCTAAAGATAAAATAATCTATGTTGCAGACATGCTTAGCAACAAAGTTAACACACCAGTCTTGGTACTTAGACAGTGGATGCTCGCGTCACATGACGGGAGAAAAGCATATGTTCCAAGAACTAAGACCTAGAGAAGCTGGATTCGTTGGTTTCGGAGGAAACCAGAAAGGTAAAATAGTTGGAATTGGTCGGATAGGTAAAGGCTCTCTTCCCTCTATTGATAATGTTTTATATGTTGAAGGACTGAAACATAATCTATTGAGCATAAGTCAATTATGTGACAATGGTTATGAAGTCATATTTACGTAAACCGGATGTTTAGTAAAGAGCAAAAATGATGGATCTATATTCTTACAAAGAAAGAGAAAACAAAATGTTTATAAAGTTGATCTTTCTGAACTTGAAAAACAAGATGTTAAGTGTCTTATGTCTGTTGAAGATGAGCAATGGATTTGGCACAAAAGATTAGGTCATGCCAACTTGAGGTTAATCTCAAAGTTAAACAAGCACAATCTTGTTAAAGGCTTACCAAATCTTAAGTACAAATCTGATGCCCTTTGTGAAGCTTGTCAAAAAGGAAAACAAGTTAAAACCTCCTTTCATTTAAAAAATATTGTTTCAACTTCTAGACCACTTGAACTTTTACATCTTGATCTTTTTGGTCCCACAAGGACAAACCTCTTTAGCTGGAAAGAAATACGGTTTAGTCATTGTTGATGATTTTACTAGATGGACATGGGTTAAATTCCTTGCCCACAAGGATGAGTCTTATAAGGTATTTACTGTTTTCTGCAAATCAGTTCAAAATGAAAAAGGCATTTGCATTTCCTCTATTAGAAGTGATCATGGGGGAGAATTTGAAAATGAGAACTTTCAAAAATTTTGTGAAGAAAACGGCATCTCCCACAATTTCTCCTCTCCTAGAACACCTCAACAAAATGGTGTTGTAGAAAGGAAAAATAGGTCCCTCCAGGAAATGGCCAGAACCATGATCAATGAAGCTGATATTGCGAAACATTTTTGGGCAAAAGCAGTAAACACAGCTTGTTATATTCAAAATAGAATTTATATAAGACCTATCTTGAATAAGACTCTTATGAATTGTGGAAAGGAAGAAAACCAAACATTTCTTACTTTCATTCTTTTGGTTGTATTTGTTATATATTGAATACTAAAGATCACTTGGTAAGTTTGATTCCAAAGTCGACAAAGGAATCTTTTGGGATATTCTCGAAGATCTAAAGCTTTTAGAATATACAACAAAGAAACTTTGACAATGAAGAGTCCATTCATGTCAAGTTTGATGATAAGAAGCCCGACAATCGCAATGTCGAGCTAGATGAGTTATTTTCAGATTTAAACCTAGGTGAAAAGCCAGACGGTGAAAATACATCTTCATCATCCAGTGGTGAAAAGACGAAGAATTCTACCCAAGCTAAGTCAAGCAAGAAAAAGTCGAAGTACAAGACCAATCATCCAAAAGATCAAATCTTAGGAGCACCTGGTGATAAGGTGCGAACCAGATCCTCCTTCAAGGAGCATGTTGACTTCGCACTTCTCTCTGAGATGGAACCTAAGACGATTGATCAAGCCTTGGAAGATGAAGGGTGGATTCTAGCCATGCAAGATGAGTTAAATCAGTTCAAAGAAATGATGTCTGGAAGCTAGTCACTCTACCAGAAGATAAGCAAGCTATTGGCACTAAATGGGTATTTAGAAATAAGCTTGATGAAGACGGTAAGGTTGTGAGAAATAAAGCAAGGTTAGTTGCTCAAGGCTACTCACAAGAAGAAGGTATTGATTTCACTGAAACTTTTGCACCTGTTGCAAGATTAGAAGCAATTCGCATTTTACTTTCTTTTTGCAAAGACATCATGAGATAACTTTATATCAAATGGATGTGAAAAGTGCTTTTTAAATGGTTTTATAATCAAGAAGTTTATGTCAAACAACCTCCTGGTTTTGAAGATATTGAATTTCCTGAACATGTTTTTAAACTTAAAAAGGCACTATATGGTCTTAAGCAAGCTCCCAGAGCATGGTATGATAGACTAAGTTCCTTTTTAATGGAAAATGGATTTACTAGAGGTTTAGTTGACACAACTCTTTTCAGAAAAACCTCAAACAAGCATTTCATACTTGTCCAAATATATGTTGATGATATTATTTTTGGAGCTACTAATGAAAGCCTTTGCAAAGAATTTTCTAAGCTTATGCAGTGAATTTGAGATGAGCATGATGGGAGAATTGAAGTTCTTCCTTGGAATACAAATCAAGCAATGCAATGATGGTATTTATATTCATCAAAGCAAATACATCAAAGAATTATTGAAGAAATTCAAGATCTTTGGATTGCAAGCCGATGAGCACGCCTATGCATCCTACACCTTTCTCTCAAGAAAGATGAAATTGGTAAGAAGGTAGATCGAAGCTATACAGAGGTATGATTGGATCTCTACTTTATCTTACGACTTCAAGACCTGATATTATGTTCGGCCTGCACTGTGTGCTAGGTTTCAATCGGATCCTAGAGAATCACACATAAGTCTTTGTTAAAAGAATATTTAGATATTTACAAGGAACTACTAATCTTGGTTTGCTTTATAAGAAATCAAAAGATTACCAATTAGTAGGTTTCGTGATGCCGACTTTCTTTGGAGATCGAATTGAAAGAAAAAGCACAAGTGGAGGCCGCCAATTCCTTGGAGCTAATCTTGTGTCTTGGTCAAGCAAAAGGCAAAGTACAATAGCACTCTCAACGGCGTGTTTAATACATCTCAAGAAGAAGTTGCGCTCTCAACTTCGTGGATGAAGTATCAACTTGAAGACTACTTGATAAAAGAGAGTAACATTCCTATCTTCTATGATAATACATCCGCCATATGTCGACAAAAATCCAATATTGCATTCTAGAGCAAAGCACATTGAGATTAAGCATCATTTTATAAGAGACTATGTTCAGAAGGGTATTTTAGAAATAAAATTTGTAGACACTGATCATCAGTGGGTTAACATATTTACAAAACCCCTTGCTGAAGATAGATTCAATTTTATAAGAAGGAATTTAAACTTTCATCTTATAAAAGAATGATTAATCTCAGCGTCTGATAATAAGCTAAATTTCAGCATCTGATATGACGTAAGCATGTATGTGCATCTGCATCTTATTTGTCATACGCATCATAACTCATCATCCGGTAAGTCGGTTGCGTGCGTCCGAGCACACCCACACGTGTCACACGTGTTACGGACTCAAGCGTCTCATCATACCTACCGAGTCATGATTATTTACGTTCTTCGATAAAATTTTTACTTTTATTTTGGCGTCCGCATTTAATAAAAAGCGAATTTTTATTTTCTTTTCTTTTTGATTTAAATTTCATGTGGAAATACGTAGCGGTTTTTGAAAAAGTACTGTACTACTGTCTATATCCTTCCCACTACTCCACTTCTTTCGCTCCACTAAAGACGTACTCGTTCTCTTTCCCCCTCTCTCTCTCTCTGTGTGTGCTTAAACCCTAAAACCTTCATCGCCTCCATTTCTCAACTGCACTCATGGCTGGAGTATCAACTTCTGAATATACAGCTATCTATAACACCATGTCTGAAGGAAAAGTCTTGATGGAAAATCGAGTCGATTTGGAAAGCTTCAAACTTTACGGCTTCGACTTCTTCAAAGGGTTCAAGGCAATGGGTCGGGAACAAGATTTCTTCCGAACCCGGTTGAGGTTCCGTGACGGCGATTAAAGAATTCTGGGGAAATGTTCGGCTACACAAAGGTGGTATCATTGAAGGAACAGTGAAAGGATTCAAGTTTGTCCTTACGATCAAAAACATTTCTGAAGTTACTGGGTGTCCGTGTGAAGGCATCGACTTCTATTCGTAATGGCCGACGATTCCATGGGATTGAGAAGGTCAACAACGATCTGTTTGAGAACTACCAGCAGCTGAAAGAATCTGGTGTAACTCCTACTGCCAAGAATCTGAAAAGTCATTTCAGAGTTCTTCATAAGATTATCACCAAGAGCGTCCTGTTAAAGGCTGGCTCTAGTGATATTGTCAACTACGAGCAGAAATTCATCCTGAGACACTTCATGGTGGGCAACAAGGTGAACCTTCCAAGGTTAATCTACAATAACCTGGTCAATGCTCTTGTCAACTCAAGAAAAGGTGTTGCTGACAAGAAGAACACCTACAAGTTCATTCCGTATGGTGTCTTGCTCACCAAAATGATGGACAAGAATCTGGTCATAAACAAGCTGACAGCTTTACCAGATCAAGTAAAGGCAAAGTATTTTGGTGCTGATAACATTGTGATTCCTGACACTTTTGGAGTCAACAGCCTAGTAAGAATGAAATTGCTTACTGGGTCCATGATGAAGAAAGTGAAAGTTGAGCAACAGGAAGAGGAAACGGAAAAGACAACCACCAGAAGCTCAAAGCCTGGTGAGAAAAGACACGCTGAGTCTCCTTCGAGAGAGACCAGAAGAACAAAACAAAAGGTGGCTCCTGCACCTACTGTTGAGGAACCAGAAGATGAGGACCTCATTCCCATCAGTCAGGTTCTGAGGAAGAGGAGCAAACCGTGGCGAGAAGCCGCCTCAAGATCCTGACTACGTAAGAAGGACATTCAAAGATCGCCTCCAAAGATCGCCCCTCGCATGAGCTCAAAAGATCGGTCAGGCAATCAACCTGAACCAAAGGTCTTGAATTCTCTGATGAATCAGATCTGTTGTTGCATCTGATACTATTCCTGCTCCACCACTATCCTTTGCTCAGCCATCACAACATCAAACCCTTACACAGAAAACCCCCATTATCCAACCATCATCCACTACACTCAATCTTAACCTACCCCAAATTTTCCCAAACACTTCACTCACTACATACATTTCCAAGCTTCATTCTCATCCATTTAACCTCCTTTTCAAAACACCTCCCATAAATCCCTTCAAACCATACTCACCAAAAGCCTATAACATCACAAAAGCCACCCCCACCTTACTTACCCTTACCATAAAACCAACAGACGCTGGTGAAAAGAAAAATATCTCATACAAACCTCGGTTTGTAAAGTATGAGATATATAACAGCATCTACAACCGTCCCTCAACCTGGCATCTAAAAACCTTCACTTCTGGAGCTGCCAGATTGGAGATTGCCGATCCTATAAGTGCAACCCTCAAGGATGGAGATGACCTCGTCCAAATGTCCTTCAAAGGAAGGTTGAGACCAGCTTCAGGAAGCAGGGCAATTCCCTTCTCTGTCGATCTTCCTCTATCCCTTCCTCGCCAACCACTCACATTGGAAGAATGTGGAAGGTGGATAATGATGATGAAGCTGCCTTCATGGTACATTGCCTTGAGCGAGAAAAGAATTGAAGTTATAAGGCAATATCGAGACCCATCATCTGCTTCATTAAGATAGTACCGGATAGACAAAGGTGGCTACCTTGGTCTATTCCTGGGAAAAGGAAGGAACCCGCTCCAGGGAAGCGACCTTTCAAAGAAGATATGGCTAAAGGAATATGAGAAGGCACCTACAAAGTACAATATTAAGGATTTCTCACGACTTCCTATTGGCAAGATTTCGAGGATCACGCCGTAAGGTTCTACCCGACTTCTGCAAGCAAGATGAATGGAGAACTGGCTCCTCAAGCCGCCGCAATCTTTGAAAAGGCCACTATTCCTACTTTGTTGGGAAAATCAAGAAAGTTACCGACATCAACTTGAACGGTATACTTCGATGATGTGTTCAGATGCTCGAATCGCACTTGGACTGCATGAAGATCAATAACCAATGGGCTGCTGTGACTAAACTCTTCGATATTGGGTTTACGTGGAGTCAATGGTCTGAATCGTGGAAAGCCAAAGCCCTATTACCACGTCTCGACCCCCTTGTGCTTGAAGAATATGACAGGGAAAATCTGAGAAGAATTTACCTGGCAGAAAATGAAGCACTCTCCTTCACTTGTGAAGCTTTGAGTGTCTTTATCAGAAACTTATGGGGAGAAGACGCTGGAGATAGATTTGACTCTTACACAGCTGATGTTGTTCGTCATAGAGAAACCATCTTCATGATTTTGCTGTATCCAGAAGATGTCAAGCATCAGTGGGAGATTCAGACAGAATCAGAGCTAAGA
This sequence comes from Calophaca sinica, assembly GCA_037113605.1. NCBI lineage: Eukaryota > Viridiplantae > Streptophyta > Magnoliopsida > Fabales > Fabaceae > Calophaca > Calophaca sinica. The sequence goes on from CM073737.1 coordinate 19,692,395, forward strand.
AGACTCGGAAACTTCATCAAATGGGTTATACCAAATGATGGATTCTTTTTAAGAGCTCAAAGGAAGAAGGATTTGAGACTACAGTTATCCAACTGGGTGTTAGCAGAGCATCAGAAGATGAAGTCCAGACTGCATCTGCAGGTCGGACCTTCTACTTCTACTTCTGTAGTTGAGATGGTCACCATTCCAAGAGCAGAATTTGAAGAAATGAAGGCTACAAACTTGAAAGTTACTCAGCTGGAAACTGCACTGAAGCTACTCTACGAACGTCTCAATATCCAACCTCCACCTCTTCAAAACCCTTGAAATATTTTTTTGTGTGTGATATAAAATATGTTTTATTTGGTTGATACAATTATATATATAACTGTTTTTGATCTAATTATCTGCCTTTTGCTCAAATTTTTCTAAGTAGTATTTTGACTATGATGTGTTTTTACACTCTTTTTGTCTGATGACAAAAGGGGGAGTAAAAGAAAAGGTATGATGAACACGAAAGAAAGGTATAATGAACACGTGAGAATCTGATTATCCACCATCCGATTATCCACCGTCCGATGGATACACTAGAACTAAAGTATCATGCATAGCACTTCATACATAGCATCTGATAGCGCTAATATTCTTTGATCTAGTGCTCTTATATTGTTTAATAAATTTTATTTGGTACAATGAAATATACTTTGATTAAATCAATCTATTTGGTATCCGATCTCACTGTATTAAATATCTGCTCTGATACATTTACGAATCTTTCGTAATCACTTAAATGAATTTGTTTATCGACAATAACCTTAAAACCTGAATTGTTCTTATATATCTAAACTGTTAAATTCAGGGGGAGACCCTTAATGTCTTTTTGAAAATAAATTGTTCATCAACCTTAGATGTTTGTCATCATCAAAAAGGGGGAGATTGTTGGAACCTAAACGATTGAAAAGTTTAGACCCTCATTAATTTTGATGATAACAAAATATTCACAAGAGAACAATTTATGTTCTAACATTTTTTGAAGTGTGCAGATACTAATAATATGTATTTTCTAAGCCACTCAAGCAAGAAGAAAGTAATTCTCAAGAGAAGGATTCATTCTATTTGTCAGCATCCGGCTCATCCTAGTGAGCGTCTGGAAATTCCTCTTTATACACTATGCTTATCAAATTGCTACAAGCGTCCGAACTTCCAACTTTGAACGAGCGTCCGAACTTCCAACTCTGAGCGAGCGTCTGAACCTCACTTCAAATCACGTGTTAGTCACGTTGCTGCTCTACCTCTCAGAAGTCTTTGGAACGGATCTCAAAATTGATCTTGAGCGCTAAAGTCGTTGTACGAGATATCAAAGTTGAAATCTTTAACTACAAGACAAAAATCGTACAAGCAAGAAAAACGGTAACATGGACTACTGGGACATTCTCTGCAAAGCAAGAAAGAAACAGCATTTTGAATTTACTCTAGTCAATAGTAAGGAGCCATTTTTACCTCAATGGTCATATCCTTGGATCTCCTATATATACCTCATGGTATCCATAGAAAAAAAGAAGAGAGAACATTCTGTGAGCAACCAAGTCTCGTGCTAAGTCCTTGACTCTCGACTATCAATCAATTCCGACCCTTTCTTTAAGAAAGTTTTTCTTTAGTTGAGCTTAATCTTTTATCCTCTCTGTGAGAGTTATTTTCAATTGTATTTCAACTCACTTGTATAAGTTTGTTTTGGCCTAGTTTGGGTTGTATCCTCAAAGGCTCGATCAGAATGAGTCGTTTGAGAAGTTGAGAGTATTGTCAAGTTGTGACAAGAAAATACTCTTGAGGAAATTGTAATCGACCGATTATAGTGGAAAATCCTTCAGGGACGAAGGGACTAGGACGTAGCTACCAGTTTGGTAGTGAACTAGTATAAATTTCGTGTCTCCCGCCATCGCTTTCAATTCATTTCTATCTTGTTGTGTTAAAAACAAGTTTTCACAAACTGATTTTCAGCGTCTGGTTTATTTTCACCATCCGATTATCAAACAGTTTTGAGAAACTTTTATTCTAAGTGTTTTTAACATAAAGTTTGCAAAAAGTTTTCAACACAATTCAACCCCCCTTCTTGTGTTCACGTTCACAACGACCTCCAAGGAGTGGGAGGAGTTACGACGCACTGGAAAAATCAGTACCTAGCCTGAGAGTTCAGAGAGCCCTCCATCATCTCCTTTTGACGTTTCTACAGCTCGCTTTTGTCCCGGGGAGCCCTCCAACAGGAGCCATTAGATGTCTTATCACTTTTATGACTCTTGTATTTGTCTTTTGTATTTTGAATTTGATGTACTTCAAATATTCATAGAAGGTTGAAAATGAGTGTGATTTAGTCTTGAGTCACACTTTCTGAACAAATCCGCTGATTTGAGGACCCTCGGGGGTGATTTTGATTGGGATTGTGTCCCATTTTTTTTATTCACAATCACCTGCCGCAAGAGCTGAGGTAGTAGATGAATCTTCGGTTTGCAGACAATACATCTACTACGTCAGCTTTTGCAGCAGGTGACTATGGATAAAACAGATGGGACACAATCCCCATCAAAATCAGTCCCGAGGGGTCAACAAATTAGAGGATTTGTTTTGAATGTGAGGCTGTTGTGTGATAGGTCGAAGGAGTGTCTTCCACCATAATACCCATGTTGTGTAATGGGGGGATCTGTTGGTAGTGTTAAAACGTGGATGAAATGGTGGTTTGCTGATACATGTGTATATGGAGAACATGATTCTATCGGTTGTGGACTTATTGATGGGGCTGGTCAGTGTTTTAGTGTCATGCCTTGGCAGATCTAGTAGGGGAATAATGATTCTCCTAGTAGCTCCATCCAGGTGTTACTAAAGCAGCCACGAGTCACATCCACCAATCCACATCTACTACAATCAGGAGATCCATTCCCGCATGTGTCAGAGTGATCCACTTTGCCCTTTGCGCTATAGTGCTTCCTTTAGATCACTTATTGCATATGAAAAGGATAAATGTGGAATACACTTCTTGAATTTATGTGTGCATCTTGGCTTTAGTGTTCCACATGGTATTTATTTTTTTCTATTTTTAATTTGGTGTAAGTTATCCTCCCTTGGAAGATGAGTGCAAGGAGAGTCTGCTGGTTGTTTTCTATTTTTAATTTGATGTAAGTTATCCTTCCTTGGAAGATGAGTACAAGGAGAGGTCTGCTGGTTGTTTTCTATTTTTAATTTGATGTAAGTTATCTTTCCTTGGAAGATGAGTACAAGGAGAGGTCTGCTGGTTGTTTTCTATTTTTAATTTGAATTATCCTTTTCAGAAAATGGATGGTAACCTTCCAGATTGTAATTGGGTATATGATAGGCTTAGTCCTGGTAGAGGGGGTTTGACACCGAGATTCATAAAGAGGTAAAGAAATTCATAAGGAAGGCTGGAGCACAACCTGAGGTTGTAACCGAGGGTGGCATTAGATGTCCTTGTGTTAAGTGCATATGCAGACGCATACTATTTGTAGAACTTGTCAAAATCCACTTATATAGGGTTAGGTTCCAACCAAATTATTGGTATTGGACCGATCACGGTGAAGAAGTGCCACATGTTGACCCAAGAAATGTGCCAAGTAGTAGTGGACATGTGGATAATGATGATCATTTCATGTTAATGCAACATATGGTAGACGACGCAGTTGGACCAAGATATGACTTCCAAAGTATGGGCGATGAGAGAAACGAGGAAGACGAGGATGAGACTATTGAAGAGCTCCCAAATCAGGACGCTCAAGACTTTTATGATTTGCTAATTGCTGCAAATCTACCCTTATATGAGAGTGCTTCTGAATCAAAACTTTCAACATGCGTCAAACTATTGGCTTGCAAAACAAATTGAAATGTTCCGCAAAAGTGTCTTGATTTCTTTGCAACCGTGCTTGTAGACGTGTGTTCTTCGAAGGATTCATTGCCAAGAAATTTTTTACCAAGCAAAAAGTTTGGTGTCCAAGTTAGGGTTGAAGTCTCAAAAAATTGATTGTTGTGTTGATCGGTGCATGTTGTACTACAAAGAGGATAGTGTAGAACGACAACGTAGGTTTTTTCAGAAACCACGGTATGTTCCTCGTAAGAATGGGATGGGTAAGTACAAAGACATTCCAACAAAGAGAATGTTCTACTTGCCAATCACTCCTAGGTTGAAAAGATTGTATGCATCAATGGAAACTGCAACTGCAATGTGATTGCATCATCACAATAGATCTAGTTCAGGCATTTTATGACATCCATCTGATTGGGAAGCTTGGAAGCATTTTGATGTAGTGTATCATGAATTTACAAATGAACCAAGAAATGTAAGGCTTGGTTTATGTTCCGATGGCTTCACACCTTACATTCAGGTGTCTTCAACCCCATATTCATGTTGGCCTGTTGTTGTCACCCCATACATTCTTCCCCTTAAAATGTGCATGACAAAACCATTTATGTTTTTAACCTGCCTCATACCAGGACCAAATAACCCAAAAGCAAAAATAGATGTGTTCTTACAACCTTTAATAGATAAGCTGCAACAGTTCTGGACTGAGGGTGCTTTGACTTATGATATCTCTACGAAGCAAAACTTTTTAATGAGGGCAACCTTGATGTGGACAATTAATAACTTCCCCACTTATGGTATGTTATCTGGGTGGGGTACACAAGGTAAACTGGCATGCCCTATATGTATGAATAATACAAAGTCTTTTAGGCTGAAATATCTAGGGGGGAACTCATGGTTCGATTGTCACCATCGATTTTTACCACATGATCATGTCTTCCGTAGAAGGAAAAAGGGGTTTACAAAAAATAGGGTTGAGAAACTTGGGCCTCCTAATATATTGACGGGTGATGACATATGGAATTGGGTCAGTGAGGTTCCATGTGTGGTAGAACTTGGAGATGCTATTAAGTTACACGAGTATGGACATGATCTCAACTAGATAAAGCGGAGCATATTCTGGGATCTTCCGTACTGGAAAGATCACTTATTAAAACACAATCTAGATGTGATGCACATCAAGAAAAATGTCTTTGATAATGTGTTTACTGTAACACCCCGATTTTCGGAGCGCTACTGATCTAATATAACTCTTTTTGAAGTTATCTACTTGCATGGTTTTCAAAAATGAGGGTCCATTTTTTTTTCAAACTTCTTTCAAAATAACAATCTGAGTATTGCAACACTTTTGAATATGATGTTTGAATACAGACATAATAATCAAAACTCATAATAACTAACCAAAGAAAAATGTATAAACATTTATGAGAAAATAATACAAGTTTCAAAAGATTCACTATACAAAATACAATTCAAAGAAATACATCAAAGACTCCTATAGCTGGTCAACCCTACAATTCTTGTTGTATCCACAGCAAGTCTCATTACTATGACTCCAAGAAATAAAACCATGTCAAGTCCTGTTCCGCATCGTTTTTCGCCCTTCAATGAATTCAACTCTCCAACTCGCTGTCATCTGGGTGGCATCCATGAGAATACCCATATATAGAAAGGGCCATCTTCCTAAACAAAACTTATAACAACAATAGCATTTCATAGTAACACAGTACCATGTTAACATCACATTCAAATAATCAACAATGCAAAATAAGGATGCACCACCAATCTCTATTGTTTATTCTACAAGTCAATTCAGATGATTCTAGAATTCCAATAACAACACCTGCCCATACTAATGGACATTAATGACACTGGTCCCATAGGACTGCTTTAGGACATAATCTATGTACGACTAGATCCCACAGGATTTCTTCAGGTCGGAGCACACTTACCCATACCAATGGGCATACCTGGTCCCGCAGGATTTCTACATGTTTGAGGCCTTAAATCTTCCCAGGAATAAAGTATACATGACAATGTACTACCAACAAATCAGTTCACCAAATCATATTTCTCAATAACATCAACTCCAAATCAACTTTCCACACATAAACACAAAACACATATAAGCAACAAATTGGAAGATGCCCTAACCTCAAAGTTTTCCTTCCAAGCTAACATCACAATACAGTCGCGAACTCGACCAACTACATACCCACGACCTCTACAACCCTAGAACAACAACACTAGGGTTTTAGAAACAATTTCTAAGCCACTAAAATTACTCCTAGGCCACAGTTTTCATCCAAACCCTAAGGTACACAACTCTAAAATTCCTTTAACTTAAAACTCACACTTAATCCATTAAAGCAAAGTTAAAAACAATGTCTTAAAATTATACAACTTACTCAAAATTTGTCACAACTTTAACATCAAGAAACTTTCAATTTTTAAATTAACTAAAACATTTTCTTTTCAAACAAAATCAAGTATCTAACTCCCAAAACACCTAATTATCAAACTACTAACATTTAAATCAAGTAAAAATTTGAAAATGACACCAAAACCCTAGATTCAACCCACGGTTTCATACCCCTAATTCAACCCAAAATTTTTTCTACTTTCAAATCTTTTTAACAAAAAAATTAATAACAAAACTAAGGGTTTTATCACCAAAATACTTAAGACTCCACCTCTTTTAAGAAATACAAAGATTTCTTTAATGTTAGGTGCTCATGGTCTTGTGTAACACCCGTATTTTTACGATACGTTATTTAGCGTTATTATAATAGATTTTTGTCGTATTTATGCTATAATAAAGCAATTTCTTGTTCTCTAAGAAAGTGTATTAATTAAATCAAGATCAAATTAAATTTGAGAATTAATATTTTATATTAATTCACGGTTTGAAAATCGTTGAAAAATTCTAACGAAGTTTCGACACATTCCGAATCGTCGGGCGGTTTCGCCGCAGATAAAATTATAAATGAACTCCGATTTCGATGAAAATCGAATCGTAACTTATTGAGACCATTTTTGAATATTTGTCATGATTTTTTATTTATTATAATTAAATATTTTCACGTGATGAATTAATTTCTCGTTAAATTAATTTTCGCGAGTTTATCGGTAACGCGGTATTTCGTCGCCGTGTTTTAAACAACCCCTAGACTCTAGATTAGAGGGTAGCATTGAGGGAAGTGAGATTAGGTGAGTTGAGAGAGTGATGGAATTGGTACCTAATAAAGTTTTTTTTTAGTCACATGTGTGTGGTTTTTAATTAAAAACTATTACTTAAAATGTTTTTATTACTTACTAGCATTTTTAATTGTTACTTAAATGAAAGAAAAGAGGTGAACCCCCCATTTCAGAAACCCAACGTGACAGCCTCACCTCTCCCACTCTCTTCATTTCTTTTTCTTTCTTCTTCAAGAGTTCCATGGGTTCCAAGCTTCCATAGCTCATAGCTTCCAATCCTTTGAGTTTTTGAGTTAACTTCCTTCATCAAAGTTCTTCCAAATCATCTCCTCTACTTAGATCTCCATTTTCATCATCATCCAAGTAAGAAAAATAATTTTTTTCCTCTGTTTTTGAAGCTGAAATCGCAACAGCTCACCTCCCCATTTGAGCTTGATTTTTGTTTCCAAATCTTGTATAATTGCTAGGTTTTCCTCTCTAAATGAGCTTAAAATCAGCTTAAAATCAGAATTTTCTCACCCTTCTTGAACCCTAAAACCAGCGCTAAACAGCCCCATTGTGATGTTGATCTAGTTGTTGTTTTTAATGTTAATTAGTTGTGATTATGTGGTTGTTTGTTGGTGTTGATGATGAATATAAGGATATGAGCACTTCTAATGTCTCTTTGGTACATATGGGTGAAAACCCTAAGTATGAAGAAGAGGGTCATGGTGTGATCTTTGATGAGTCAACTAATTAAGTAGTTAAATGTGTTGTTAGGGATTGTTTGATGCTTGTTTAAGTTATAGTTTTTATTAAGCATGAATGAATTGTTATTTTTGGAAATTTGCCTATTCTTGAATCTTAAGACATAAGTGGCTTTGATGTTAAATCTTGAGCTTAAGTATTTGATAACATGTTTAGGATAGTTTTGGAGCTATTGAAATTGTTTTGATGTTAGTTGAATGTGTAGTTTAAATTAAATAGTTGTAATATGGTAGTTTACTTATATTTTTAATGCTTGAACCATGTTAATTTGTATCTATGATGCTTGGTTATGTATTGGATGGTTTATTAAGGGTTTAGAAGTATTTTTAAGGTTGTTAGAAATTATTTGCATGAATTAGTATAAAAACTAGCTTATGGTTTATAAAAATTGGGTTATGGAAGACTAGACATGGTTATTGACTTTGATGAAATGACCTTTGAATTAATAAAAATGAGTTAGCCTTGAGTCTTTAAATTTTTGGAAAAGAATGTTGGGAAAGAATTTTTAGAAACCCTTGTTTTGATTTGCTTTTAGTTTATGCCTTAACTATGTATTGTAATGAGCATGCTTAGGTTATTAAATTTGGGTTTATGTTCATTCTTGAACTAGAAAAAAATGTGGGTTCTAGTTGCAGGTCTTTGCCTTGAATTGTTTAATTAAATTGTTGGGGTGATTTAATTGATTTTGGAAGTGTGTGATGCATATTAGAGTTAAAGTTTTTAGTGAGCATGAATAAATTGTTATTTAAGGTCTGCCTATTCTTGAAACTATAGAAAAATTGAGTTGTGATGTATAACCTTGTGTTCAAGTGTTTAATTGATTTTGTGCTATGCTTAAGGTCTCAAGAATAGAGTTCTTGAAAAATTAGCATTTTCTTGAATTAGGTGTTATGTATTAACTTTGCAAGAAAATGATTTTTGAGTCAAAATCCTATTCTTTCCAAGCAAGTTAAGGTTTATAAATTGTTATGTGATAAATTATCTTTCAAAAAGTATTTTGATTTTAAAACTTTATTTATTTTTAAGTAGCTAATAATTTAAATGCTTGAATGAGTTTGGTTGGAAAAAAAAGGGTTAAATTGAGAGCTTAAGTTTAGTTAGAATTTTAGATTGTGCTAAGCTGTTCGTTGTGTTAGGCTCGAGTGATCTGAGATCGTGCGATACGGAAACCGAGGTGTACGTGGAAGCGGACTTGAGGATTTCGGAGCGACATTAGCGACTATTGGTGGTAAGGGCGCTTCACATTTATATTTATTGTTGTATGTCCTTGTGTAAGGGCAATTTTAGATATTTTTAGGCTTTTCGTTATTTAATTGCTTTATTAAATACGAAGAAGTCTGAGAACTCTCTGAGTTCAAAGTTAGGGTTTTCGAACCCCTTCGTTTATTTGTCGTACGGTCGCCATATTCCGAGTCATTCGTGGGTGAAAACTTTGCGGTTGGTCCTCTGGCCCCAACCCCCCACATTTGTTGTACCTCTCTGTTAACCCCCTCGAGTTGTAGAGGGATGGATTCCTTGATTTGCGTGTCATGTATGAGATAATTGCGGATGTTGTCGAGCTATGCAAATATTTAATATGTGATTGAATATATGCCGCTTATGCTATTGAACTGAATTATATTATTATGAGTTATGTGAATTGCTCCTTGAATTATCGTGTGCGGTGAATTGTTCGTTGAAGTGTGAGAGCTTAGTTGTGTCGTTTAGAGTTGTCGCGTTTTGTGGTAACTCTGATCTGGATAGTGCCGGAATGGGGATTCAGTATCGTTGTTAGCCTGTAGTGGGACGATCCCGGACCTGAATAGTGCCGGAATGGAGATTTAGTGTCATCAGAGTTTTAGACCTGAATAGTGCCGGAATGGAGATTCAGTGTCGTCTGAGTGTTTCTCGATCTGAATAGTGCCGGAATGGAGATTCAGTGTCGTCGGGACGATTCTCGATCTGAATAGTGCCGGAATGGAGATTCAGCATCGTTGATAAACCGAAAGTTGTGGAGTTTCGTGGCGTCAGGGAACCTGAGCTGAATGTCCTAGGGTGAGCGGAGAGCCCAAAGCTACGGCTGGCGTTCAGTGGATGGATCGGCGTTATTTCCGGAATTGTCGAGAGTGTCTTGCGGGTGTGTTTGAGTTGCGTTTTGAGAATTGTACATCTTGTTATCTTTGTTGTATGATTTGCTATTTCTATGTTTAATTGAGAAGTTGACCCTTTCCCGTGGTGCCTTCAATCTATGATGGTTACCCAGGCGATGGCGAGAATGCGGAGGACCCGATAGCGGGCGATGAGGAGGAGGACCCCTTCGAGGATCCGGGCAATAACTTTTATTTATCGTGATTGGCTGTAGGATTTTGTTTATAGTGTACAATTGTTGTGGTGACCAGTCAAGCTGTTGGTGTTGTTCTATGTGTACTGCAGGGTAGACTGGTGGCATACTTTTGGAGCAGCCCCCTGTGTGGGTGTCTGCACGAGTACCCAGGTATGATTGTCCTCACGAGGATTCTCATACTTTAGGTGTATTTTCATGCACATAGTTATGCACCGCTTTTATTTTGTATGCACTGATTATGTTTTGTATGTACTGGCCTGTCGTGCTTATATATAGATATTGTGTATGTGTTTCCAGTGCATAGTTAAGATTGCATCATGTTTCGAAACGCTGTGGCGACTTTGAGTGTGCTTCGCGGGCGCAGTGTTGTTTTAAAAAAAAAATATACCGCATTTTCTGAAGGACACAAGAGTACCATTTTAAAAATCCATCGCATACAGGTTTAGTTTTAGTTTAGTAGCGGTCCGGAAATGGGTTGTTACATCTTGAATCTTCAAGAACAACACTTAAATCAAACTTTAACTAAACCAAACTTGTCTAAAACTTCTTAAACTACAACAACAATTAAATCATGAAGAAACAAACTTTTAAAACTCAAAATCTTCTTCCTTTTTACTTCCTTTAACTCACAGCCTCTACGGCTAAAGTGAGGGAAAATTTTCAATTTTCTTCTAATTTGAAACATTAACAACAGCAACAACAAAACAACAACAAATTAACCAAGTGATTCAAACTAAATTTTTCCCAAAATTCTCCTGTAGGTCATGGCCAAACAAAGGCTCAAGGGAGAAGAAAAATTTCACCATTTAATCACTTTAAACCACCATCAAAAACTATGTGAAGCTACTTTTCCTTCCATGAGAATTTCTCAGATTACTGAATTCCTGGGATTTACTGCTGGCTCTCTTCCTTTCACTTATCTTGGTGTTCCTTTATTTAAAGGTAAGCCTAGAATAAATTTTTTGCAGCCCATAGGTAATAGAATAAAGGCTAAGCTTTCTACTTGGAAGGGTTCCTTGCTTTCCATCATGGGTAGGGTGCAGCTTGCACTTCTGTTATTAATAGTATGCTGATCTATAGCTTCCATATCTATTCTTGGCCAGTGAGTTTATTAAAAATGATTGATAGATGGATTCGTAATTTTGTTTGGTCTGGTGATATAAATATAGGAAGGTTATTATTGTTGCGTGGCATAAGGTTTGTTCTCCTACTAATGAAGGGGGTCTAGGCCTTACGTCTATTCAAGCTATTAATCGAGCAGCTCTCTTGAAGCTTCCTTGGAACTTTCTCTACTCCCAGAATCAATGGGCTGAGCTTTTTAGGCAAAAGTACTATCAGAATAACACTCCTTTGTCTTATTACTGTAAATCTTCTATTTTTCCTGCCATTCGCACCAACTTATCTTCTCTAATTGATAACACGGCCTGGCTTCTGGGGGATGGCTCTAAGATTAATTTCTGGTTGGATAATTGGCTGGGCACTCCTATTGCTGATATGATTAATATGCCTTCCTCGGCTCGACCTTCTCATTCGGCCTTGGTTAGTGATTTTATTAGCGACTCAGCCTGGCACATTCCTCCTGATTTGGCGCAATCTTACCCGCAGCTTGTTGATCGCATTCAACAGGTGCATATCCCCATTGATGTTCTCAAGATACGCCAGTTTGGAAGCTCACAGATAATGGTAATCTTTCTTTTAAAGATGCCTTTATTTTTTACATTCAGCAGGGACTCAAACTTACTGGGGGAAGCTTATCTGGTCTTCCATTATTCCTCCTTCCAAATCCTTCCTTTTTTGGCATCTTTTATATGATAGAATGCCAATGGATGAGCACCTTAAGGAGCGAGGGTGTGTTACTGTTTCCATGTGTAGCCTTTGCGGTAAGCATGAGGAAATTTCTATTCATCTCTTTCTTGACTGCGGTTTTGCATCCTCTATCTGGCAGTGGATTCAATCTATTTTCCACGTCCCTCTTGATACTTCTTCTTTTTTATGTCTTCTAGACATAGTTAACAAAAATTGGAGTTCTCAAGTCTAAGACATCTCTGGCTGCTATTTTGAATTCTATTTGGGCCATTTGGTTTGCTAGAAATCAAAGGAGGTTTAAAAATTATGTGGTGACTGTTCACACGACAAAGTCCTTATTTAGGTCGGCCACATACCTTTCAGGTACTTTCTCTAAGGGACACTTGTCATCATTTATTACTGAATTTAGTATTTTTAAATATTTCTCTATTACGGTTCATCCCCTAAAAGCTACAATCATTAAGCAAGTGGATTGGTCCTCTCCTTTGCCTATTGGATTAAGTGGAACACTGACGGCTCAGCTAAGGGGTCTCCTGGTCATGCAGGCTGTGGTGAAATTTTTAGAGGTAGCAGGGGTGAAATTGTGGGCTATTTTGCTTCTTATATTAGTATTACTCACTCCCTTTACTTTGAGCTCATTGCTGCTATGATCGCCATTGAATTTACTTATAGTAAAGGTTGGCGAAAGATTTGGTTAGAGTGTGACTCTATGTTGATCATCTCTGCTTTTAAATCATCGCACGTTGTGCCTCGGTCCTTGAGAAATCGCTGGAATCATTGTATTTCTCTTTGTAAAAATTTCCACTTTATTTTTTTCTCATATTTATAGGGAAACTGTTGTGCTGAAAAGCTTGCCTCATATGGAGCTAACCATAAGGAGTTTTTCTTGTGGAATTTGATTCCAAATTTTATTAGGGAGGATTTTTTTCGTAACAGAAATGGCCTCCCCTGCTTTCGTTTTTGCTGACTTGTTGTTCCATGGGGTTAGTGTATTACCACACATGTTGGCTTCTTTTTCTCTTTGATTTATATTTTTGGCATGCTGAAAATGATTGATAATGACTTTGGTGCCAACATAGTTACGATGAGAGTTATTATAGTGATGCTTTTGCATGCCATTATTGTTTTTCCTCGCTCTAGTTTCCTTTTTATAAGTTTGATCTTCTTTCCTATTAGTTTCATTGTTGTTTTGGTTCATGGGTCTTGGCCTAGTCCCCCATGTTTATTTGTTGATCTTTTTTTCATTTTTTATTAATAAAATTTAGGGGGGAGTACTCTTTTTCTTTCTAGATGGTTTTTCCCTAAAGAGGTTTTACATCAGATGGTTTTAACGAGGCTCTTTTCTTTTCTTTTGCCTTAAAAAAAACAATTATGTGAAAATTAAGAGCAAAAGAACAAAATTTCCTTAACTTCAAAACTCACACGGTTTTGAGCTAGGAAAAGAGAGAAAGGTTCTTGATTCAACTCCTCACACTCAAGAACAAGGTGTTGACACTAATTAGGAGTAGAAAATCAAAGAGAAGAGGTGGTGTTTCTTGAGGGAGGCTCACAGTTTTTGGCTTAAAGAAAAGGAAGAAAATTTTTTGTTTTTCTTTCTCTGTTCTAATTCACCAACATTCAAAGAGAAGTAAAAAATGAAAATCTAAGGAGAAAGGGAGGGAAAAATATCTCTTGGTCAATACTTATCATTGACCATGACTCACCATTTTACTTTTTATTATAACCACTAATTTTGTAACGAAACACCCTAATCCCCCTTTTAGGCATAACATCTCACCCTAATCCACTATTTTAGGTCTAACACTTTATCATACTAAGTGTCCCACCTAGAAAATTCCATATGTCGCGATACCGCTTCGTCATGTAAATTAATTTACCGAAAAATTAATTCATCGCGTAACTAAGAAATTATCCACGAATAATTTCTTTATCAATAAATCATAATTCTAATTTCAAACAGTCAAATAATGTCACAATAAGTCACGATTCGATTTTCGTCGAAATTGAAATTCATTACAAATTTTATTGCAGATAAAAATAACCTGACGATTCAAAATATGGCGAAACTTCATTTAGAATTTTTTGATGAACTTTGAACCATGAATTAATATTAAATATTAATTCTTGAATTTAATTTTATCTTGATAAATTTCACTCACTTTTATTAGCAACAAAATACTCGTCATCGCGTCAAACAGAAAACTTACCAAAAAAAAAATCTATCGATGAATTCACATTAAAAGCAACATACGTCTACGCTGTCTATTAATCTAAATTGACACTGTAAATAATATTTATTGAAAATAATTTAACAAGATTCCTCATACTCTCAGCAAGCCATTGAGGTGATCAGTCTCTAAGACTTACTTTCAAGTATTTAGGATTTTATTGCTAAAACAATTTTTCTCAAAAATTGGGGTATTTCATTTACGACGGTCATGAATGTTAAAGGCAAACAAAGGACAATGAAAAAGCAAGAATGGACTTAGCCCTTATTAGCCAGCGTAACGACTTGGAGTTGATTCCACATAACAACGGAAAAATGACAAAACCTAAGGCAAGTTATTATCTTTCTTCTGATGAGGCAAAGAAAGTTTGTAAATGGATTAAGGAGCTTAAGATGCCAGATGGGTATGCTTCAAACTTGGCTAGATGTGCAAAAGATGATAGAGGGCGAATATATGGGATGAAGAGTCATGACTGTCACATATTTATGGAGTGTTTACTCCCATTTGCATTTTGTTCATTGCCTGACCTTGTGTGAAAACCACTTACATAATTAAGCCTATTCTTTAAGGGCCTATGTAATAATAACCTAAGGCAAGATGAATTGATCAAATTGAATGAAAACATTCCACTAATCATATGCAAACTCGAAAGAATCTTCCCACTAGGATTCTTTGATTCGATGGAGCATCTTCCAATTCACCTTCCCCACGAGGCAAGGCTTGGTGGTCCAGTTCAATATCAATAGATGTATCCATTTGAAAGATATTTAGTAATCAATGTTAATATCTTTATCATCTTTCCATATGTATATTAAGCTTACTATTCTCATTTATTTTTAGAATGATGGGTGATTTTAAATGGACAGTGAAAAACAAGTTTAGAGTGGAAGGCTCAATATGTATGTCCTATTTACACTGGGAGATAACATATGTTGTTCCCAATATTTCAAAACAGTTGACTTGTATGCTAGAAGTCAATGTAATGAAGCTATAATTGAATGATGTTGTCACATCAACACTGCCAATTAGCATCCGCCTAGGACATCCTAGTAGGCAACCCCAAACTCACTGGTTGAGTGATGCCGAATGGAGGTCTGCTCATGTACACGTCATCATCAACTGCAACGAGGTTAAGCCCTATATTGAGTAAGTAATACAAATTTAAACACACACTCGGTGCATTTACCATGTATATATTACAACAATTCTCTCTTTCCTGTCAGTTATTTTTTGCTATATAACTCCATCAATGAAGAAGATCCTTCAGCTCAAACTTGGATGCATGCAGAATTTCTCGAATGGTTTTGGTTGTATGTAAGTGTCTTGTCAAAGTATTGGACCAAAAGTTTGATGTACATAAATTCAAACTTCTTGTTTGTACAGGCTATTAATGAGGCAAATGGCGTGACAGACACAAACTTGATATCATTAGCTTGGGGTCCAGAGTCATGAGTCATAAGTTGGCACAAGTACTTCATTAATGGGCACAAATTTCACACTCACACATGGCTTGGGGTAAAAAAAACCATAAGCAGTGGGGTTTATGTAAATAAGCTTACAGAAAGAGGAGAAGATGATTTCTACATATTCATTCAACATGTCTTCAAGTTCGAGTATCGCAATTTGCCTCATGATAACACCAATATTGCATAATTTTTATAAGGATATTA
This sequence comes from Calophaca sinica, assembly GCA_037113605.1. Classification (NCBI taxonomy): domain Eukaryota; kingdom Viridiplantae; phylum Streptophyta; class Magnoliopsida; order Fabales; family Fabaceae; genus Calophaca; species Calophaca sinica. The sequence continues at coordinate 19,708,208 of CM073737.1, forward strand.
GAATGTAATTTGAATAATTATTGAATATTATCAATTAAAATTCACTCTCTTTTAATCTAAATTGTGCAGAAATGGAAAATTAGACAATATGGTGGTAAAATGCAAATTTGGGCTTGAAATAGGCCCAGAATGCTAAGCACGGTCGTCGCATAATATAATGAAGCATGTCCATGCTTACCTGAAGCAGCAATTAGCCACGAGCGCGCCTCATGCGCGTCCACGCGCTCCCTGGATAGCTGGTTGATATTTTAATCATATCTGAAGCTGTAGTTATCGGATTAAGGTGTTCTTGGGGGCGTTGGAAAGCTAAGAGAATTTCCTACAACTTTGTCACAATTGGATGGAGCACGGCCTCTTCATCATGGATCACGGCCGTGCTCAACCAAAAATATCAAAAAATCATATCGGCAAGGTCGGCGACGCGTAAACAGGCTGTAAAGGAAGCATGGCCTTGGAGCACGACCGTGCTGATGCCGTGTTGAACCCAAATTTTTGCCTATAAAAGGAACGCTCAGCAGAACATTTGAAAACTCCCCGGGATTGATTCTCTCCCAATTCTCTTCTTCTCTTGTTACCTTCTAGTCTTATTTTGTTGTTTTCTTATATTATGTTGTGTAACTAATCCCGTCACTGAGGTGATGGGGGATCTTTTACTTTATCTATGATATCTTTATGATTTATAATATGAGTGTTTAAATCCTTTTGATTAAATTATTCTTGGTAATCTTACTTTAATAAGGATTGGCCATTCTTTACACAGTTGATTGATTATTCGGCGATCGTACCTTGAATTAATTAACAGAACTCTAGGATTAATTGAACCTGTGTATTCTGCCGGATCAAAGATTATATGTTCGTTTTCAGTCAGTCATTGAATTGATAAATCTATTGGTGCTTTATGCTCTTTCTATTTACTTGCTTTGAATGATCAAACAAAGTAATAAATTAGGAGGAAGACTGTTAATATTGCATGATCATTGGGTGTTAATAGCTTTTGAATAGATGATTGGCAATCAGTAGGAATTGTTACTCATGTTATAAATTAATCAAATACACAGATGTAAATAGTAGTGAACTCATTACCTTAGTGTTCTTATTATCTAATTCCTTTCTTAAATATTTTATAATTTCTTTTCTACTTATTTGTATGCACTCTTTGTTTAAAGTTCACTTCGAACCATTTGTCTAAATAACAAATTGATCTAAGTAGAGCAGTAATCATTCCAATTCCCTGTGGTGACGATAATATTTTATACTATAACTTGACAAGATCGTATACTTGCGATTTTGACCGAACAAGTTTTTGGAGCCGTTGCCGGGGAATTGTTAATAATATTGATCGAAATGATTAATTGTTAATTTAGAAGCTTTTTGTAATTATTTTCCTTTTTCTTATTTTACTTTATTTTTATCTTTTTTTTTCTTCTTGTCATTTTAATTTTATTATCACCTCCTACATAGATGGTTTTACCTCCTACATGGACGGTTAGCTTTTATTTTTATATTTCGTCTCCCGGTTGGAAGACTAGATTTTATTTTGTGTAGCGTCTCCTGGTTGAAAGACTAGATTTTCTTACTATTTTATTACTTAAACTTATTATTTAGCATCTCTTGGTTGGAAGACTAGATTATTTTTTCTTTCTTTTAATTTTTCTTTTCTTCTCTTTAAAAAAAAAGAAAAAAATATGGATTCTCTTTTCGTTTGTGAGTGTTGTGGTATTTTAACAAACACTACAGATGCAAGTCACAAATCCTTAGAGAATAAAATACCAGTTTTGGCTCAATTGATAAACCAAAAAGAAAGAGAGACCACCTTGCTTAATCAACCAGAGCCTAAAGATGAAACCATCATTTCTGAGGATGATGAGAAGTTAATTGAAGGTACTGAGTCCGACACTTGGTCTAAAACAAGGTCTGACATTCAGGTCATACTTGACATTTGGCCTGAGAATGAGTCTGACACTTGGCCTAAGATTGAATCTGGCATTTAGTCTGAGACTGAGTCTGACACTTGGCCTAAGATTGAATCTAGCACTTAGTCTGAGACTGAGTCTGACATTTGGCCTGACACAGAGTCTGATACTTGGCCTGAGACTCACTCTGAAACTCGGTCTAAGCCAGAGGTTGAACTTAAGCATGACTCACAACCATCCTTAGAAAAGATCAAAGTTCTTGCAGAAGACAATGATTCTAAGAAAAGCGAGAGAAACCTCCCAGTACTTAATGAAGAGCAAGAGATGGAAGCCTCAGTTACTTTGGGACAGACTCTTGTAGTCAATATTGGCGAGGCAGCCATTGAGGTTCACAAAGGAATGGTAACTATTAAATCTTGTAAGGAAGATGATATTTCACAATCTTTGAATTTAACCTCTCTCCTTCAATTTCTAATTACTATATTGACGATGTGGTTGCTGTTAACAATCCTCCTATAAATTCTTTTGATTTTATTAAAAATGTGGTTATTGTTAACAAGTTTGCTGGTTTAAGAATGCAGGATCCTTTAAAAGATATTACTAACCTATAGGATCCTAGTATATTGGTGGAGGATAGCAACATAAATACTGCTTCCTACCATGAGTGTCCTCCACCACCGAAAAAAAAGATGTCAAGAAACTTGAACCACATGGTCAAGAAATGGCGAAGAGGGAATGCGCTAAATGTAAAATTCACTCTTGGAGAACCCGCTGGTTAACCACTGTTAAGCAATCCGTCAAGCTCATGACGTTAAACAAAGCGCTTCGCAGGAGGCAACCTGTGTTTATATTATTTCAGTTTATTTTATTTTATTTTATTTTATGTTCACCATTTTATTTTGTCGACAGTTCTATCTTTACTTACTTAATCTGTGACAAACTGTCAGGTTTGGGAAGAAATTCGCCTACTGCACCCCCTCCAGAATATGCTCATGAAATTTTCTACAGGGGAGTCCCTTTCCACTCTTTACTTTTAGCACTTGATTTTATTGTTATATTTTTTCTTTTTTATGAGCTTGTGCTGTAATTGCTAGCATTGAGGACAATACTAGAAATAAGTGTGGGGGGAGCTAACCGTTTGACACTTGGTTATTACTGTTTTGAACAAACTGAAGCTACTAATTTTGGGGCGAAAACTTAAATTTTTTCGAATAGCTTTTTGATGCTTATTGAGATATTATATAAATTTCTGAAAAGCTGAAAATTAGAAATGAGCCCTTGATTGAAATTTTTTCCATGAAATAGCTTCTAAACGTAACGATTTGAGCCTGATTTGGGTTTGGGCATTGTTGCAAGATTATTATAACCCTATTCTTCATGAGAGTTGTTTTTCATTGGCTTTGTGTTCTAGAACTTGACATGTGACCATTCAAAGCGAAACTAATTTTTAGAAATTTTGAAAAATGATTGGGGCATTTAGGATTTGTTTCTAGCCTGCTACAATTTGCGATTAAATTTCACCACTTAGTTGACCACTTTGAGCTCTAAAAAAAAGAAGTTTTATTCTATACCCTCTGATTTGATTGAAAAAATAGATTTGAGTAGCGTTTTAATTTAAAATGGAGCTGTTTGGTTTTGGTGACAGATATATTCAAAAGGCAGAGACTTATTCCTCAAAAAAAAAAGAGAAAAAAAATATTTGTAATGAGGAACTCTGATAACAAGGAAAATGTTAAAAAAAGAAAAGTTTGGTGCTCTGTCTAAAAGTGATTATATATCTAAAAGCTCCATTTTTCAAAAGGATAGCTGCTCAAAATTGATTATTTATTATAGCCCTTGAAATATCTTTTCCTTGAATTTTCATACCTTAAATTTTCACCCTTGGCCTCATTACAACCTTATAAAAGTCCCCTTGATTCCAAAATTGTCTATAAATCGTTAGTCAAGTCTTGGTCTATCGTCAAGCTTATGGTAATGCTTTGTCTATGAAAAATTTGTCTGAATTCTCCTTACCCATTGATACACTTGAGAGATTGAAAGGGAGTGACACATTATTGGTTGGTTTGATTTCAAAGGTGCTTATTTTTCTAATTATCCAAATCAAGTGAAAAATAATTCTCTCAAAGAGATAAAAAGCTGTCTTTCAAAAAAACATTTGCTCTGCCCCATTAATTGGTCAGCTATCATTGATAAAACAAATTTTTGGGAAATCAAAAACCAATTACTTTGCTTGAGGGCAAGCAAAGCTCAAGTGTGGGGGAATTGATAACACCAATATTGCATCATTTTTATAAGGATATTAGAATGTAATTTGAATAATTATTGAATATTATCAATTGAAATTCACTCTCTTTTAATCTAAATTGTGCAGAAATGGAAAATTAGGCAATATGGTGGTAAAATACAAATTTGGGTTTGAAATAGGCCCAAAATACTAAGCATGGCTGTCGCATAATATAATGAAGCATGTCCATGCTTACCTGAAGTACCAATTAGTCACGAGCGCGCCTCACGCGCGTCCACGCGCTCCCCGGATAGCTGGTTGATATTTTAATCATATCTTGAGCTGTAGTTATTGGATTAAGGCGTTCTTGGTGGCGTTGAAAAGCTAAGAGAATTTCCTACAACTTTGTCACAATTTGGATGGAGCACGGTCGTGCTCAACTAGAAATATCAAAAAAATCATGTCGGCAAGGTCGGTGACGCATAAACAGGCTATAAAGGGAGCACAGCCTTGGAGCCGTGCTAGTGTCGTGCTGAACCCAAACTTTTGCCTATAAAAGGAATGCTCAGCATAGCATTTGAAAACCCCCCGGGATTGATTTTCTCCCAATTCTCTTCTTCTCTTGTTACCTTCTAGTCTTATTTTGTTGTTTTCTTATATTATGTTGTGTAACTAATCTCATCACTGAGGTGATGGAGATCTTTTACTTTATCTGTGATATCTTTATGATTTATAATATGAGTGTTTAAATCCTTTTGATTAAATTATTCTTGGTAATCTTACTTTAATAAGGATTGGCCATTCTTTACAGAATTGATTAATTGTTCGGCGATCGTACCTTGAATTAACTAACAGAACTCTAGTATTAATTGAACATGTGTATTCTGCCGGATCATGGATTATATGTTCGTTTCCAGTCAGTCATTGAATTGATAAATCTATTGGTGCTTTATGCTCTTTCTATTTACTTGCTTTGAATGATCAAACAAAGTAATAAATTAGGAGGAAGACGGTTAACATTGCATGACCATTGGGTGTTAATAGCTTTTGAACAGATGATTGGTAATCAGTAAGAATTGTTACTCATGTTATAAATTAATCAAATATACAGATGTAAGTATTAGTGAACCCATTACCTTAGTGCTTTTATTATCTAATTCCTTTCTTAAATATTTTATAATTTCTTTTCTACTTATTTTTATGCACTCTTTGTTTAAAGTTCACCTCGAACCATTTGTCTAAATAACAAATTGATCTAAGTAGAGCAGTAATCATTCCAATTCCCTGTGGAAACGATAATCTTTTATACTATAACTTGACGAGATCGTATACTTGCGATTTTGACCGAACACTTCATAGGGTAGCATTGTTTTATTGTCAATGGTTTGATCCGAGAGGGAATAGAGGAACTAAGGTTCATTCGCAGTATGATATTGTAGATATCAAGATGAACAAGCATTATGATCGTTACGATCCATTCGTGATAGTACAAAAGGCCAGACAAGTGTATTATGTACCCTACCCATATATGAGAACAAGCAAACGTGGTTGTTGTACAGCGATAAAAACAACGTCCAGGGGTCGTGTAGAGGTGAATGACATTGACGAAGACATACCCTATCAAGATGAAGAGATGACACGCATTGAATAGATAACCGACATTGAAGAAATGGAATGCTCGCGTGATGAAACTCATAGTGATGAAGAGGTCGATGTTACGCCAATTCCAAACATTGATATTAAATGAAGTAGACGTTGACTCTAGTGAAGATAGTTATGAGTCTGATTTAGAGGCTAATGACGGAGATGATGATATGGATATGGATGAAGAGGATGATGAAATTGCTTGAAGTATCATTTCCCATTTATTTTGATTATTGAGATAATGTTTATTGTATAAGACAATTTGTATGAACATATATGTAAAGATGATACTTGACTTAATTTTTATTTGTTAAAGTTTCATTTAAATTGCCTTGATTAACTCATTTGTGTGAACATATATGTAAATATGATACTTGAGTTAATTTTCGGTTGTTAAAGTTTCATTTAAATTGCCTTGATTAACCCATTTATGTGAACATATATGTGAATGCATATTATTCCACACGTCTTGTTGTTTGCTTGTTTTTGTTTTTGGTAGACGCCTCCTAAAGAGAAGAGGGCTAAGATTCCTCTGAAGAGGAATCGAATGATTTTGCTGCATAATTTGAGACAGGCGGCTCAGTATATACATGCAGCATCTGTACAGTAGCCACTGGATGATGATGCCAGTACACCGGTCTGACAGGTATCGGTGCCTCCCATTCAGCAACCTGTAATGGCTACTCTCGACCCAACTATATTGATGATCCCGAATTCGAGTTTCATACCTCCTCATGTGCAGGTTTGTAATGAGCTAGTTGTTTCTGGTTTTTGTTTTTTCTCATTTGTAACAAAAAGTGATACCTTCACAGCATGTGCAGGAGCACATTTCCCCGTCCCCATCGACGTCCATTTCAGAGTTGGGTGAGGAGCATGTAGGACCTTCACATGTTGCGCCTAGTGGTCCAACGGGATAGGAGTCTTGACATTCCCATCATAACCGTGAGGAGGTACATGAGATGACATTCTCACTATTATATGAATATGTCTGTTTATGTGTATTTGATATTTTGTTTATAACTTGTTGGCAGCTTGATTCTGATTTAGTTGTTTCGGAATCGGAGTTGGATCTGTTTATGATTTCTTCGGAGCTGGGTCCGATTTAGTTTCCTCGGAGTTGGATCCGATTTGGATTCTTCGGAGTTGGATCCAATTTGGTTTCTCGGAGGGTCCATTTCGGCCAAGGGATGGTCCTCCTCTGCCCCGATCTTAGGGAGTTTGATCCTTAAGACGGGTGAACGCTGTTTCTACATGACCTGCTCTGGAAAGACTGGCTAGGTTGATCTGATGGTCTACCGCGTATTCCTCAGACGCCGCTTACGACGATCTTTGGGAACATCAATTACTTCCTGAATTCCTTCGAAGCGTGTGCTGGGAGTTGAGAACTTCAGCGTCGTTTGCCAGAAAGGGTGTTGTCGACGACACTTAGGGGCAGTGCGAATTTCCCAAAAATCTTTTGATGCATGTGTCTAGGTGTAGGTGTTTGGTGTTTGTTAGTGTATATACCCGCCCTTGTATCTCACCCCCTAACACAAGAAATAACATTAGAAATGTAACTTGTATGTAACTTGCATTAGAAATTGATGTCAAATTACAATTTGAATGAAAACTGTAAATGATTTAATTAAACTTTGGCATTGGATAGCTTAACGTTGTTTGGAACATAAAAGAGTAGACCTGGTGAGGTGCTGTCTCCGGTTGATCCTGGTCGTAGAGACTAGGCTCGACTGTAGTACTTTCGAAGTTTCATCGCATTCCAGGTAGGGTGGCAAAACGGGTTTGGCCCATCGGGCCGGCCCATCGGGCACATAAAATGGGCCGGGTTGGGTTGAGGTTCATCAACCCACAAGCCCATTTAGCCCAACTCATCTAGCTAACCAACCCTGAGGGCTACGAGCGGGCCGGGTTGGGCCAACACATCGGGCTAGTATATATATATATATATATATATATAATTTTATATTTTTTTTCCTATTTTTGGACAATTTTTTCTTTCTTTTTTTACATTTTCGGGCGGGCTAGCCAACCAACTCACTATTGTGGTCCGTTTTGGGCGGGCTCTTGAGAGCCAGCCTGACAGGTTGGCCGATTTTAGTCTAAATTTTAGATTTTTATTTATTTTTGTTATTTTTATTTTTTGATGGGCCAGCCCAAGCCTGCCCAAACCTTCATAGATCGGGCCGGGCTTAACATCACAGCCCATAATCCCTTGGCGGGCCAGGTTGGGCTAGCCTGTTTTTACGCGGGCTCACGACGGGACGGGTCGGGTTAGGCCGGGCGACCCATTTTGCCATCCCTAATTCCAGGTCCGGGCGATAGCCCTTCCTTGGAGGTCTTCGAGGTAATAGGCTAATAGGCTCCTGTCCCGGTCTTTGCAGTGATCCGGTAAGGTCCTTCCCAATTTGGTGCTAGCTTCCCTTGCGCGACATTCTTTAAACCGACATCTGCTCTTCGGAGAACGAGATCTCTTATGGCGAAGTCTCGTGGAACCACGCGGTGGTTGTACCTCACAACTATACACAGTTTGACAGTGGCTTCATTCAGTGTCGCGATCTCCCAAATTTCTTCTAAGAGGGCCAGCTCTTCCCAGAGATATTGGTAATTCAGCCTCAGTTCAGGTGGGTGTCGGGTTCTCCAACTCAATTCGCCGACCTCAACCGAAATTACTGCTTTTGACCCGTAAGTTAATCAGAACAGTGTCTCTCCTGTTGACGAATGTGGAGTCGTTTTGTAGGCCCAGAGAACATGAAGCAGTTCGTCCTCCCATCGGCCCTTCGCTTCATCAAGGCGTCGTCAAAGACTGCGTAAGATTACGCGATTGGCTGCTTCGGCTTGTCCGCTGGTTTGAGGATGTTCGACCCAAGTGAAATGGTGTTTCACGTTGAGATCGGCAAGTGTCTTTTGAAACTGTTGGTCGATGAATTGCGAGCTGTTGTCGGTTACTACGACCCTGGAATCCCGAACCTGGTGAGGATTTGGGAGTTGAAGAATTTGATAAGGTTTTTTTTGCAGTTATTTTCGCGAGAGATTGGGCTTCGACCCATTTAGTGAAGTAGTCTACCGATACTGACAAGAATTTGATCAGTCCCGGAGCCAGGGAAACGGGCCCAGAATGCCGATCCCCCACCAGGCGAACGACCATGGGGATGATAGAGTAGTCAATTCGGTAGGAGGTACGATGTGGACATCAGCATGATTCTGGCACTTGTCATATTTCTTCACGTATTCCTTGGTGTCGAGTTCCATGGTTGGCCAATAGTAACCTTCCCTTAGTGTTTTCTTTGTCCAGACACTTCAGTAGGGGTGTCATACCCCAATTTTGTCCGAGCTTTATTTATTTATTTATTTATTTTGCTTAAATTAATATTAATATCTTTGGTCTTACAATAAAGTGTAAGGAAAAAAAAAGGAAGAGAGAAGGAATAAAAGAGAAAAGGGTTACAAATAGAAATGGGGATTGTTCAAATAGCAAAGGCCTAAGGTCCATTGATTCCTATTAACGTGCACACCCCCTTTCTCACATAGCACCCCCCAGTGCACTCCACACAGGTGCTGCAGCTCGCACCCTTCCTTCCTCTACCTCACACCCAACGGCCCAGCGCAGCACCAATGGCCCAAAACCAACTCCAGAAAACCTAGGGTTAAATGAAAAGAAAACTCGGTTCCTTCCCTATTTCCTCCAACCCGCCTAGCACCACTCCATCTCTCCCTCTTTCTTCATTTTTCTTCTCCTCTCCTTCTCCAACCTTAACCCTAGGCGCCGCGGCCAATCTCCCACGTTCTTCTCCCTCTTTTTTCTATCATCCAAGACCGAACCCTAACCCTAAGAGAGGAAGACCCAGCCGCGGCCAATCCCCCCAATTTTGCCCTAAATCTCTCCCTCATATATCTCGTAGAATCTCAAATATCCCTCACGATTTGTCAAGATCGCTGAAGATCGGTTTGAAGAACGAAAACCATTCGAATCAGGGAAGATTTTTCTATTTGATTTCTTCATTTATTTCATTTTATTTCTGTCTATTTTGGTTCTGATTTTATTTGTGTTTTGGTGACAGATTAAAAGAAGCTATAAAAAGGCTTCTCAGAGTAGTGCACCAGGGGAGAGCGAACCTAGAAGGTAAAAAACAAGGCTGAAGAACACTGGAACAGAGGAAGCGAACGAGACGGAATGAAAGAAGAAGAAAGCAAGAACCCATGAGGCTAATTAGATCCCAAATTAAACACTATTTAAGGTCTTTTTTTTATCCCCTCCTTTGACTTTTGTATAAGTTTTTTGGGAAAGGCTTAAACCCAGGTTTCATCATCTTCTCCTTTTTATTTTATTTCTTCTGCTCATATGTTTATGTAATAAAAGACTCAAATCTACGGATCGCAATCCATCCCATTGAATTTTACTTCACCTTTTCTCATTTTTATTTATTATTTGTCTCTTTCATTTAGATTGTGATCATTTGGCTGTTGTTATGTGCCTCTGCTGTGTATTCCGATTTGGTATCACGTGAGAACTGGGGTTTGTGTTAGGGTTTGGCCTTCCAATGGGGCCAAACCTAGGGACTGAATTGTGGATATTTTGTTAAGAGGGGCATAAAAGCAAAAATGTGATTTACTGAATAAATAATTAATGTAGGTTGATTTCTGTTTTCATTTCTGTAAAAAGGAGTATTATGGAATAAAGTAGTTTTAGATTTTTTTAATAAATACTTATTAATTCTGTAGTTGATTTTTCTTACTGCTAACTAGTTTCTCGAAACAATGTATAATAGGTAATATTTCGGATCCCCCTTTGACTAATGCCATTTTCGGAAATACTTCATTAAAGGCAAACTTTCTTTTAAACAATCAATGGGTACCATTTTTGGGCGTCGCGGGGTGCTAATACCTTCCCCGTGCGTAATTAACTCCCAAACCCTCAAATTTGGTTTAAAGACCACACTTTTTCAAGTTATTTCCAAAAAGGGTTTTTGCTATTGTTTTTTCCTTAATAAAAATAGGTGGCGGCTCCATTGAACTTTTAGGGGGTTGTCACAAGGGGTATGGAGAAGCCCCTCCGGAATAATTTCCCTTCAATAATGGTAAATGAGCATGCCCTTCGACGGAGTTTGGATGCTTCCTTCAGATCTGTTGCTATTTCCCAGGAATAGAGCAGCTTCAAGATCGGTGTCATCCATGAATCCCCGAAGTCGACATTTGAAATTGATAGGCTATGCACATAAGTTGCAGTGGCGACCCTTGGTGATTCCTCTGGGATTTCAGGGTTGTTTTCGGCCATAGAGTCCTGAATACTCGGAGCGGCCAATGTCTCATGGATAACTGACCGATGTGAGGTCGGTATCTTTATACTTGCAAGCTTAGAAAGGACGTCTGCTCGTACGTTCTGCTCCCTCGAAACGTGTACTATCGCTGCTTGAACGAACCGGCTCATCAGAGTTTTGACTCGGGTGAGGTATCTCTGTAGCAAGAGATCCTTAGCTTGGTAACTATTATTGACTTATGAGACTACGAGCTAAGAGTCAGATTGAACGACAAGGCGTGTCGCACCAAGTTTGTTAGTAAATATCAGTCCGGTAATGCATGTCTCGTATTCGGCCTGGTTGTTTGACGTCGGAAAGGCAAATGCTTGTGAGTATTCGACAACCAGGCAATCTTCATTCTCCAGGATCAAACCGGCTCCATTTCCTTTAGGGTTAGAAGACTCGTCGAAGAAAACTATCCACTTGCCTGCTAGGGACGGAGATGAATTCGGAGTGAGTTCTGCTACAAAGTCCGCAAGTGGCTGGGCTTTAATCGCCTTCCTTGGTTTGTAGCTGACGTCAAATTCGAAAAGTTTGATCAACCACTTAATCATCCGACCTGCTAGATCTGGTCGGAATAGGATATACTTTATTGGCTGATCAGTTCGGACTACGATGCGGTGGGAAAGGAAATACTGGCAAAGTCCTCGTGCGAAAACGACGAGAGCTAAAGCCATTTCTCGACTCACTGATATCACAGTTCAGGCCCCTAAAGGGCTTTGTTGATAAAGTATACCGGTTTTTGTCCGACAATGTCTTTTCTTACCAGTATGGCGCTCAGAGCCTCTTCGGTCACGGACAAATAGAGGTATTAGGTCTCCCCTTTCTGAGGTCAACTCAACACTGGCGGAGTAGAAAGAATTTCTAATTGGGCAAAAGCCTCTTGGCATTCGGGGGTCCACTGGAAGGGACCTCCTTTTTTAGCAACTTGAAAAATGGGAGTGCATGCTGAGCCAAAATTGATATGAACCTAGTCAGTGCTGCCATCATCCCGGTTAATCATTGTATTTCCTTCTTCGAGGTCGATTGCTTCATACTAGTGATTGCTCGGCACTTGTCCGGATTGGCCTCAATTCCTCTCTCGGTTAGGTAAAACCCGAGGAACTTCCCCGCCCTCACACCAAAAGTACGCTTATGTGGATTCAAGCGCATGTTGTGCTTGCGAAGTTCAGAGAAAACTTCATCGACGTGGGTGACGTAGTCTTCATCCTGGAGAGTTTTAACTATCATGTCATCCATGTAGACCTCAAGCAGTCTTCCGATCTGCTTCTCAAAGACTTTGTTCATCATTCTCTAGTATGTGGCGCCCACATTTTTCAAGCTGAAGGGCATGACTTTGTAACAGTAGTTAGCACCTTTGGTCATAAAAGTTGTTTTCTCTTGGTCAGGCTTATACATCGGTATCTGGTTGTAGCCTGAGTAGGCATCCATAAAGGATAGGAACTGAAAACCAGATGAGTTATCGACGAGCTTGTCGATGTTTGGCAGCGGGTATGCATCTTTAGGGCACGCTTTATTGAGGTCGGTATAGTCAACACACATCCTCCACTTCCTGTTTGACTTCTTCACGAGCACCACATTTGATAACCAAGTTGTGTACTTTGCTTCTTTTACAAAGTTTGCTTTGATTAGGTCCGACACGGCTTTCTCGGTAACTTGGGCCTTTTCGGGAGACTATCGGCGTCTTCTCTGAGCGACCCAGCGCACCGATGGATTGAGTGCCAGCTTGTGACACGCTACATCGGGTGATATTCTGGGCATTTCATCAACGGTCTGGGCGAATAAGTCGACATTGTCCTGGAGGAATTCGACCAAACTCGTCCTCAATTCTTTGGGGAGGTTGTCCCCTACTTTTCTCGTTCGAGATGGATCCTTCCTGATCTGGACATGGGAGGATTCGTCATTAGGAATCGGTCTCTCAATTTTCTTTGCAAGTTCTTTAGCAAAGGGATCACCTATATCCTTGGTTTTGACCCTGACTTCTTCAACCCCGAAGCAAGGATCGACATCGGTTAACAACACATCATGCACCGACGAGGAGTGTTTCTCGGGCATTGGCGTCTTCACGATCCGTTCAACCTGTGTTCTCTTCAGACTGATCTCAAAACATCTTCTAACTACGTCTAGGTCACCATTTAGGGTGACGATCTTCCTGCTCGAGATGTGGAATCTCATCTTCAAATGTATTGTTGATGTCACAGCTCCGAGATTGGCAAGAGTAGGTCTGCCAATAATACAGTTGTAGTCGTAGTCACACGAGAGGACTAAAAACTGTACCTTGACCGTTTATGACTCCGGGTAGATGCTGAATGTCACCATTAATTCGACATATACCATCGGTGTCGTCTTGGCCCCGTTGAATCCTTGCAAGTCCATTCCCTCATAGGGGATGAAGAGGTCCTTCGAGAGCTTTAATGTATCAAATAATCATCTGTACATGATGTCGACAGAGCTTCCCTAGTCGACATGGATCCTCCTAATGTCGACATTTGCCATCTTCACCTGGACTAAGAGAGGGATGTCTTTGTTGGGCTCACCTCCTATTAAGTCATCATCATAAAAGGCAAGAGGTGGTCTACTTGACTTCGGATGATTGACAGGAGGGTAACTGGAGTTAACCACAGCTACTACTATGTCTTTAAATTTCCTCTTTTCAGTTTTGATGGATTGGCCTCCTGGCTTGCTAGGTCCCTCAGTGATGACCATGGCAATCGTCGTGGTCTGGGTTTGATCTTCTTCGTCATCGACCCTTCGCCTTGGGTCTCAACCTGTGGATGCATCGTGGACGCGTACGGCCAGGGACCTCGAATGCTTCCTTCCCGACTTCTCGCGAGTATACTTTTGCAATTTACCTCGCCTTATCTACTACTCGACGACATCCTTTAACTAGAAACAATCTTCCGTACTGTGACCGTTACTGCGATGTCATCGATGATATTTTGTCTTGTCTATGTCCGGCCTTTATTTTATCCTATTCGGGAGCTTGACCCCGGTGTCCTTAAACTCTGTGTGCAGACATTCTTCCAAGATGCGGGCTTGCGAGGTGTTCAATGGTGTGTATTCGGTGTATTTAATTATTGAACTCTTGGAATCTCTCTCCTTTTTCGACTTGGGCTCTTTGTGGGCCGACCCTTTTACTAGTGTTGCTTCTCCGTGGTTGGTCAGCATGCATTGTTCCTCATAGCCAATGAACTTTTCGGCACGGTGCAAGATGTTGTTATAATCGCGTGGGCGATTGACTCCGATATGGACGTGGAACAACATTTTCTTAACTAACCCCTGCTGGAGGAGGTACATCTTCATGTCTTTTCGGACTTCTCGAGCCAGCATGGCCTCTTGGGTGAACCTCCGGATGAATTTCCTCAGGGATTCATTTTCTCCCTGCTGAATAGCAGCGAGGGTTGCTTCCAACTTGGGCTGAGGTCGAGAAGCGGTGAAATTGTTGGTGAACTTCCTGCTGAGTTTGCCCCACGATCCAATGGAGTTCAGTTTCAGCCCCTGAAACCAAGCCAGAGATATCTTCGATAGAGTCAGAGGGAACAACTTGCATTTAATTAGTGTTCTGATATCTCATGATGGTATCAAAACGTCCGATATGCTCATCTGGATCCCCCTGTTCCGTCGTACAACTCGAAGGTCGGAGGATTTTCGAGTGAATGAGGAATTGGGAACAATGTGATCTCCTCGGTGAATAGTCCAGCCTGGAGTAGGTCATCGTCGTCATTGTCGTACCTCCTCGTGCGATGAGGTGACGTGCTTTCGTTGGAGGCCGACAATACATGCGGTGATCGGCGCGAAGGTGATCTCCTTTGAGAGTGCGGTGAGGCGTTACGCCTTCTGGTCGGTGATCGCTCCGTGGTTCTGCTGGCCCAAGACGACCGGTGGTGCGTCTCCCTCCTCAGGGGAGATCGTTCACCTAACCGCCTGTGGCACGGCGACCCAACGGTACGGTGCCCTTCGGTGGCGGATCGATGGAATTCTCTGGATCTAGGGTTCTCTCGACGCCCTTCGGTTCTGGATTCCCCGGATCTGGATGGTGACCAAGATCTGCGACGAGATTTGGATGGTGACCTAGACCTGCGAAAAGATCTGGATGGAGTAGACCTGCGACGAGATCCTGGTTGCGCGACGGCGTGCGTGGTGGTTTGCTAAGATTCCATTACGGCGATCCTGCAGTTTTGGTCTTCGATCATCTGAGTCTATCTTTGGATGATCGAAATGACGTTCTCCAGGAGAGATTGTTGAACATCGGTGATTGGTGGAGCCGCCATAGCAGTTGGCAAAATTTTGCTGTGTGGAAGTGGTGACGGGGAACTTCCTCCACGGTCACCAGGAACACGATGGGTTCCGGTGTGACGGAGACCAGCTGTCCGTCGACCTGTGACGACGGGGGACGAGATCCTGGGTTGTTCCTCTGGGACCGACGAACCGGTTGAGCTTGTTGTGATGGTCCGGCCATAAGGTAATCGGTGTGATCTATTCAATGCGGAACAAACCTCCCACTGTGGTCGCCAATGTTCCATGCAAGGAATGAAGTGGCGGCTGGAGTCGCTGAGCTCACCGCATGTGGTGGTTGGTGACAACGGAGAACGGTGATGGGGTACCTGCAAAAGGGTCTCCGACGCTCAAGTTGGTATCGTTCTGATGAGGTCAGTATGATGTAATAAAAACATATCTTTTTTCTTCGTGGGCCCTCCTTGGTTTGGGGTGAATGGACGGTGATAGGGCAACTAAGCCCCTTATGACGTGCTTCAAGCCGTTGATCAGATCGACGACCCTAGATTGGTAGCGTAGAACCAACACGAATCGGGGGACCCTTGATGTAATGGACGTCACAGATCGGCTCCCATTGATCGGTCGCGATCGGTTGGCAGTGTTGGGCACGAAAGCGGTTCTAGGAGTGGGCCTTGGCCCAGTCCGAAACATAATATATTTTTTTTCTATTATTTGCATATAAAATATACTTAAATTAGTGATCATGTTTTTTAAATTAGTGTTAATAAAGTCTAAATGTATTAACAATATGATTCATATTATATTTTATAGTTGTTTCTATACATCTATTATTAGTTATAATATTTATGTTTTTTTACTTACTGCTATCCGCTTAAAAAGTTCCATTTGCTTCTTTATTGTAACTTTTAATAAAAAATTATCAATAGTTAATGGATTAAAATAAAACAAAATAATTCAGGGTTTTTTGGCACAAACATGATGACTAATGTACACGTAATTGAAATAATGGTGATGTAAGACGACACATAGGACAACTTGTCAATATTAGGATGACATGTGTGTCATATTTATTGTGAATTATGTATGTGTTTCTTTGTTTTGTAGGCATATTTAATGTCAATTTCATGAGAGTATGACACTTAGCAGTGTAATTAATGAGCTTCATTCCTATTTATATATTGTTATTGATATTGATATTGATATTGATTGATTGATGAGCCGAACCCTTACCAACTAGACCAACTTTCGTTGACAGATAAAACACTTAATGCATTAATAATACTCCATCCGGTCCACTATATAAGAAACAACACCTTTTTATGTTCATTGAATACCTCATGTATTTGGTCTGTATTTGGTCTAGACCAAATATATGAGGTATTCAATGAACCTAAAAAGGTGTTGTTTCTTATATAGTAGACCGGAGGGAGTATTAAATATTATATTTTAAATATAAGCTCTTTATTTTGTCATTGCTTAACCACCCCTTATTCAAGTGCAACTTGGATGCAGCTTTATCAGCGTCAACTACCTGTGTAAGCACATGAGCTTGTTTAAGGAATGATAAGGGCCAATTTCTGATGACTAGCACCTCTTGGATCAAGACGTCTATGACACTAGCTAAAGCAGAAGCTTAAGGCATTTTACATGCACTAAAGTGGGTAGCTGAAGTAGGTATTCATCCAACTATACTTGAAATGGACTGGAAACAGGTGGTGGACGACAGTAACACGAAAAAGCCATTTATGACTGAATATGGGAGTCTCATTGAGGAATGTAGAACTCTTCTTGCTATGAACAATGATTACAAAGTTGTTTTTGTGAAGCGACAAGCTAATAGTAATGCCCATGCTCTTGCAAAAGTGGCTACTAGTTACACTACTCGCACTATTTTTAATTATATTTCTCCTTGTATTTGGAACACTATTATGAATGAAATGAAGGGAGTTTGATTGCATCAAAAAAAAACCCTTAACATTTGTCTAATAATAATACCTGCATCTTATATCAAATAATAATAGTAATAATAATAATACCTGAATCATATAATTTTGTGATTTCTCACTAGTTAACTCTTCGGATCATATTTGTCTGACTGAAATGGGCCTTAAAAGTCGAAACAAAAAATTAGGCCGAATCAGCGAACATAACACCCACTTTCTGGAAATGTTTGGCTAGATGTCCCCAACTGCTATAGCCACCATCCTTTTTAGTTTTCCCGCCCCATTTCCCCCACCTGAAAAGATAAGAATGCCCCAACCCACTATGCTCTCCTCTCCTAGAAACCCCACCACCGTGTCCCTTCCCTTCCCCGAGACCCCCTGTCCACTCCTATTGTTAAATATTGATAAGTAACCAACCACAAATGCACGCATAAGATGAATAGTGGAAACCTGCAAAATACATAAACAGTCTTAATAACTTGAGGCTTCTATGAGACTGTCTTTAAGGATTTATCTACGTGATGTGCGCAAAAATGCCCCAGGATACAATAAGCTCTTTCCGGTACAGGAATTGAGGTAACAAAACAACATGAATCACAATAATAGTTTATCATGAATATTAAACCCAAGAAGAGAAGATATATTTTAATACATGATGGATAGTAGAGAGCCGCCAAGAGAAAAGGGAAAAAATGATGTTAATAGGTTAGACCAAGTCAATATCTAGATAAAAACCAAGTCAAATCTTATCACAAAATAATAATAATGATTTCTCAGTTAGGATTATGATTAGTCAAAATCCCAATGTTTGAGTATTCATTTGTAGTGCTCATAATTCGCGGAGGCGAAGCCGAAACTCATTTTCTTTTCTCTCCTAGTGTGGGGAGCGATTTCTCGTAGAGGTAAAGAGGGTTATCATAATTATGAACATGAGAGTTGAGTTTGTGAATGACAGTAACTTTGGGCCCTATTAACGTGCTTAACATACTTTTATATATGTAAGTGTTGTATTTAATTGTATATTTTATTACAATGTTTGATTTGACAATGCTTATGATTGTGGATGTTACTGAGGTGCTTTATAGGTACACAAAAAAATTGCCTCAATCATGTGTTTGAGTACATGTAATGCATCAGAGATCAATAATCAAATTAAGTTCTAAAGAAAATAGACAAATGATGAAGGAACACACTAGAATTAAATATAGTGTTTAAGCATAAATCTACACAAGGGTATGAGAGTCGGAAGAACACAATCACAATCAATTTGCCACTATCAGTGTTAGCAGAAGTTACTCAAAAGGTGTTCAATCATCTAGATATGCAGTGATCCAATCAGACATAATGGAAACAAATTGCATCGAGCATTAAAAAAATCAATCAAGTACAGAATTCATGTGCAATAAAAATGGAACAAAAATACCAATCTCAAATGAATTAAAAAAAAAATGAAACAGGTATCACCCAACCAATTATAGAAAGAACCAGTCCACTAAATGCAAAGAAATTAGAAGAAAATCAGAACAAAACTTCCCTTAAACATGTTATTCAGATCCAAAGTCACTGGCATTGGTGATAATTAAAATTCATCATCCTCTACACTCAATTATTTCATGAAACCAGGTGAGTGCATAGGTGCAAGAAACAAACATAAAAGAAAAATGACAGAGATATTAAAGCAAAAGAGATGGAGTTCAGCTGCAAAACAAATGTACACAATACATCATAGTCAAGCTGACTCAGAAACACGAAATAAACTCTAAAAGATCATGCAGCAGGGGTATCTCCCAAATTCTCTGTTCCAAATAATGTTTTCTAGGAAAAGTGTTATCTGAATGTTCCATTAATTGAATGCGCGCATGTTTTTGTGTGATTTTGATAACGCTTTCGAAGCGTTATCTGGAATCAAGCGCTAATCTAATGATGGTGACTCGTATAATGTTTCAACGCGTTACTGGGATGAAAAATAAATGTCATGGAAGTTCTTTCTCAGCATAGTGAATGTTGGCATTAAAATCTATTTAAGCCTAATTTCGTTTTTAATTATTTTTATCACGAAAATTTTGCCTTCTTCAACTTCTGAAAGTCGAGAGAAATTGACAACATCATTGAAGGACTTCAAGCTTCATTCCCAACCCATTCAAACACTAAAACCCTATTTGTGAAAAAAAATTAATGGTTGATATTCTATCATGGATTTCAGGTTTGTTTGGATTAGCTTATGAGCAACTTATACTAACTTATCTACTGGTATAAGCAATTGTTAGTGTTTGCGAGAGATTTTGGAAACAACTTATTTCAATAAGTTCTCCAGAATAGCTTATTAGATCAGCTTATTGTTTATATGAAAACAGATTGACTATATTTTCTCTTTGATTATAGAAATAACCTTTACATAAGCGATTATATGATACCTGTTTGTCCTATAAATGCTTAATTAAATTGTCTATCCAAACATACCCTTGTAGAATTTAAATTACTTGTGCTTATTGACATGCTTCTAATTCTTTAAGCATCATTTAGACAAAAAAAAACAACATCAACAAGAAACATGTTCTTCATCAAGCACAAATCCAAAACCAAAATTTATCTATAGTGCCATATCAATTTAAGATGATTAATGAATGCAAAAGCATATCCGGAGGATCCATTAATCTTGATGGAAATGGTGATCTCTTTTGATAGAGTAGTGATTTTCCAATTGTAGTTTTTACTTAGCCATAGTTCCTCCTCTAATGGGATGAAGAAAATTGAATTTGTTGGTGTGTCTACAATTGGGGACCATAACCCCTTATTTATAAGAATCATATACCCTTTCATAGAGAGTAATGTCCTTTAAGTTCATACCCTTTAATGAAGAGTCATGATTATCCAACTTTTCTTATTTCTATTTATACCCATCATAAAAATAGGAATAACACCTTTGGTATCTACACAATAATTTCCAGGACAATTATGTCCTTAGCCATAAACCTTATCTGAAATAAATCACTTCAATTTTGGCTAATTAAAACAATGGCCCTAACACATTCAAATATTACATGTGCGACCCAAAAATTTCTAACAATCTCCCGCTGGTGACATATGTATCCTTATAAATGTATTACTATATGAGTTCAGAATCCGCCATTATAAACCTTGGACATATCACTATCACGTCCATTAGTTATATCACTATATAGAACCAAAGTGGCTTTCGTTATATCAATCATAACTAAACCCATCAATGATCACTAATATTAACACAACCAAATGACATAGACCAATCATGAAATGTCCAGCATGAAAATCACATGAAGGTGATCTGTACATGTCGATTTTCAACTAGTCCTACTTTACTTTACGGCCTGATTGGTTGAGGCAAAAACGGCGAGAGAGAAAATTGAACGAGAGAGAATGGCGAGAACTTGTCCTTTTTTGCTGCTTGGTCTGACGAGAAAATGTGGAGAAAGAAAAAACAGAGGTGGGTCCCACGAAATTTTTTTCTCCGCAAATCTGCGAGGAAATTGGACAGAGACGCGTTTTTTATTCCCTTTTCCAATTCTACCCCTTATTCTCTACTTATATGTCAAATTATTTAAATTTTTAGTCAAGGACAATGATGTCTTTTCAAAAATAATCAACATTTCTCTCTTCTCTTTTTCTCTTATTCCAATCAATACCCCAAATCTACCCAATTTCTCACATTTTTCTCTCTTTTCATACTCTATCTTCACAATTTCTCTCGTGAACCAATCACACCCTTAATGAGATCATTAAATACATTATCGTACAAAGTGTAATAAATTGAATACCAAACTTTATTTCTGATCAGAAAAATTTCCAAATTTAAGAGTATGCATACATAATCCTAAACATAGAACATAATTACAATAATGACTAACTCCCACTAAACCAAAGAATCCTAAAACTGTATGACACTGATATGAGCAGTATGCTCATGAAAGACCTTGGGTGGAAGGCCCTTTGTTAGAGGGTCTGCTATCATGGAGTTTGTCCCTAAGTGTTCAATGGAAATTTGTCCACTCTGTACTCTCACATTTACAACTAATTGTTATCGGAGTATAAGACGGCTGATTTGTTGTAACAATATAACTTAAGTGGTCTTTCAATTCCTTCCACAATTTGCAGCCCAGTGACAAAGTTCATCAACCAAATCCCATGATTTAATGCCTCATAACATGCTACAACCTCTACTGCCATGGTGGATGAAGCTATAAGAGATTGCTTGGCACTACGCCAAGAAACTGCACCACCAGGCAACAAATAGATATAGCCCGAAGTGGATCTTCTATTATCTTGGCATCCAGCAAAATCGGAGTCAGAATACCCAATGATCTCCAAAGAGTCTGACCTCCTATATGTGAGCATATAATCCTTTGTTCTTTTCAAATATCTCATAACCCTTTTGGCCGCTTTCCAGTGATCCATTCTTGGATTGCTTAAGTATCTGCCTAACACTCCAACAATGTACGCTATGTCTGGACACGTACAAACTTGAGTATACATTAGACTCCCTACTATTGATGCATAAGAAATCTTCTTCATTTCTTGAATCTCAAGATTTCCTTTTGGGCACTGACTGAGACTAAATTTATCTCCTTTAGCGACCGGGGTGTCACTCGGTTTTCAGTCGAGCATGCCAAAACTTTTGAGCACCTTATCAATATAGCTCCTTTGTGACAATCCTAGAGTACCTTGAGATCGATCCCGGTGTATCTGGATCCCTAATATAAAGGAGGCGTCACCAAGATCTTTCATCTCGAAATTGCTTGATAGAAATCTCTTAGTTTCATGCAATATACTTATATCATTGGTGGCAAGCAGCTTGTCATCAACATACACTACCAGGAAAATATACTTATTCCCACTGAATTTGTGATACACACAGTCATCAATCGCATTCATTTCAAAACCAAATGAGAGAATTACATGATGAAACTTGTGGTACCATTGACGACACGCCTGTTTTAGCCCATAAATGGATTTTGTTAATTTGCAAACCATTTTCTTTGGGTCTCCCAACACAAAGTTTTCTGGCTGCACCATATAAATTGTTTCGTCAATGTTGCAAATGAGAAACGTCGTCTTGACATCCATCTGATGAAGCTCCAAATCATAATTTGCAACAAGAGCCATGATTGTTCTAAAAGAGTCTTTCGATGAAACTGGAGAGAATGTCTCTTTAAAGTCAATCCCTTCTTTTTGAGTATAGCCCTTGGCTACAAGACAAGCATTATACCTCTCCACATTACCTTTGGAATCCCTTTTGGTCTTAAATATCCATTTGCAACCAATGGGTTTCACACCTTTTGGTAATGGGACAAGTTCCCAAACCTTATTATCTTGCATGGACTTATATTCCTCATTCATTGCTTCAATCCAGTTTTTCAAGTTAGGATCTTGCATGGCTTGGCGGAAATTGATTGAATCGTTTTTTCATCTTACCATCATTTTTCTCATGTTCCTGGAGAAATACTATGTAGTCATCTGGATTAGCATTTCTCCTTTCTCTAGTGGATATTCACAAAGGAATTGGTTCTTGAAGCGCTGGTTCTTGAGGATCTTGAGTTTGTTCTTTAGAAACAACTAATTCATCTTGAAGGGGAGTTTGAACGACAATGTCTTGTAGAGGTGCTAGGCTTGCTTCATCAGAAGCAACTATATGAATCCGTTCTGGAATTGAAACCGATTCTTCCTCAAAAGCAAAGTCTCTAACCTTATGTCTCTCACCAAAATCGATATCCTCAAAAAACGTGGCAATTCCCGCCTTAAAAATTGTCTTTAATTTGGGATCATAAAACTTATAGCCCCTGGATCGTTCAGAATAACCAATAAAATAGCTGCTCACTGTTCAGGGACCCAATTTCTTTTCACTTGGCCTATAAGGCCTTGCCTCAGCTGGACATCCCCATACATGAAAATGATTTAGACTAGGCTTTCTTTCTGTCCAAAGCTCATGAAGTGTTTTGACAACTGCCTTAGTTGGCATTCTGTTTAGAATGTAAGCTGCAATCTTTAGTGCCTCTCCCCGGAGTGATTCTGGCAAGGTAGAATGACATAGCATACTTCTTACCATATCCTTAAGAGTCCGATTTCGTCTTTCAGCTACACCATTCATGCTAGGTGACC
Source organism: Calophaca sinica (assembly GCA_037113605.1). Taxonomy (NCBI): domain Eukaryota; kingdom Viridiplantae; phylum Streptophyta; class Magnoliopsida; order Fabales; family Fabaceae; genus Calophaca; species Calophaca sinica. Next base: position 19,731,591 of record CM073737.1, read on the forward strand.
CCGGCATGGTGTACTGTGGGACGATCCCACATTCTTCTAGGTACTTGGCAAATGGTCCTGGACGTTGTTCACCTGAACCGTCATATCTATCGTAATATTCACCACCACTGTCTGATTTGATACTCTTAAATCTTTTATTGAGTTAGTTCTCAACTTCAGCCTTAAATGATTTGAACACATACACTGATTAGGACTTTTCATGTTTAAGAAATAGGTAAGCATATCTAAAATAATCGTCTATGAATGATATAAAGTATTATTGATCATTCCAAGATAGTGTTGGAAATAGCACACAAATGTCTGTATGTATCAATTCTAAGACATCTGTAGCTCTATATTGACCTAGTTTCTTCTGTTCGATTTGTTTGCCTTAATGCACTCAACACAGACATTAAAATCTGTGAAGTCAATGGAATGAAGGATCCCATATGACATAAGTCGCTCAACTCTATTTCTAGATATGTGACCTAGACGCTTGTGCCACAACACTCCTAAATTTGCATTCTCAAATTTACGCTTAGTACCACGTGATTCCATATTCAAAGTTTCATTATAAGAAGCAACAGTATCAAGCAATATAGATTGTCATACACCATAAGAGTAACAGTTCCCACAAGATTTGAATTAATAGATAAACTGAATTGTTTGTTTCCAAATGAACAATAATGACCAAATTTGTCCAACCAAGAAACAGAAATCAAATTTCATCTAAATGACGATACAACAAAAGTATCCATTAAATCCAAATAATAACCAGTACTTAACAACAACCTAAAATGCCCTATTGCCTCTACTTCTATCTACTTGCCATCTCCCACATAAATGTGTCTCTGAACATCACTTGGCTTTCGATAACTCAGACAACCCTTGTGACAACCACCCTAAAAAATTTTAAATGGAGCCGCCACTAATATTTTATTTTCATAGGAAAACATTGGAAAACCTATTTTGAATTTTTTTGAAGAAAAAGGTCTTTTGAACCAGATTTGAGTTCGGGAGTTGGTTACGCAAAGGGAAGGTGTTAGCACCCCTAGAACACCCATAAAATGGTACTCGTTAATTGTTTAGAGAAATTTGTTTGCCTTTGAAAATTAATTCCCTTTGTCAAGTTTATTAAATAACAAGGAAAAGAAACCAACAAAATTATTAAAAACTTTACAAAGATCAAATAGAATCAAGAAAGCCTTTTAGATTGTATTTATTATTATTTCATCTCCTTTTAATAAAGTAGAAATACAAACTGAAGATAAGAATTAATTCCACAAGTTACTAACCTATTTATTTTAAAAAAAATTTAAATAAAGAAACAAAATTTGAAAACTTCTTTTTGCTTTCATATCCCTTATCAATCTTTTATTCATTTCTGATTATTTATGAAATAAAAAATAATAATATTACAAATAAGTCCTTGGTTTGAAATTTGGCCCCATTGGAAGGCCAAACCACACCCAAAAATTTCAATTTTGCTTTCAAGTCCTATTTTAATATAATAATTACAAATTGATCCCTTTTATCACATATTTACAATTCAGTCCTTTTTATAACGTATTTGCGGTTTAGTCCCTTTTTATCATATAATTGCAATTCGGTCCACGCTTAGGTTTGGCCCCGGATTGGAAGGCCAAACCCTAGTCTCAACTCGTTTCAACCTAACCTCAACCAATCAATGCACAATCACAAAGAATGAAAAATGCAAAGAAGGCAAAGAAATGAGAAGAAAGAATCATGTCATATATGTTCATCGTAACATTGATCCAACATACCATTCTTTTTACAGTCATTGTAAGAAAAGGAAGCAGAAAATACAAGGATGAAGAAAATGTGTGAACCTGAATTGAAGCTTCCTGGAAATTTCCGTAAAGCCAAAGAAAGGATTCAAGAAATCTAAACTAATGGTGTTTTAATTTTGGTTCTGGGCGGGGCCTCACGGGTTTATGGCTATGGCCTCCTTCTTACGCCTCGGCCTTCTTCGTCCTCTTTTTACGCTTCAATGTGCTCCTCTATTTCCACTTAGGGTTGACTTCTTTCTCTCGGGTCCCTTTCGGCTTGCTTTGTATGTCCTTTTATAAGCTCCAATCTTTGTCATCATCTGCGAAAAAGGGGAACAAACAAGTCACCCAAAATTTAAAATCAAATATTAGATAAAAATAGGAAAGAAACGAGGACTCCTTTTTGGCTTCCAGTTGTGATCTTGAGATCGATTGCCTGAGAGGAAACCGTGATTTGGGGAGAGATAGCGGGAGGCGCACCGGAGAGTGTGAAGATTAGGGTTGTCTTTGAAAGGAGAAAGGATAGGAGATAAGAGGAAGAGGATGGAGAGATTTGAGGAGGAAAATTAGGGTGAAGAGAAGATGAGGCGCACTAGGGTATGAGAGGAGATGAGGTTGAGAGAGGATGAGGGTTGCGGCGCTGGAGCTAGGGTTTGAGGGAGAAAGAGAAGAATATGGGGATTAGGGTGATATGCGCCGCGGAGAAGGGAACACCGCGGGGAAGAAGCTTCGAGAGAAATGGGGGAGTGAAGCTGCGTGAGAAGAGGAAGAAGGAAGTGAGGGTGAATGGCTGGGCGTAGTGTTTTAGGGTTGGGGTTGAAGGTGACCGCGAGCAGAGCAACGAGGAAGATGTTTCGAGAAAGAGAAGGGAGAAGCAGAATGGAAGATTAGGTTTTGATGTGAGGGAATTTAGGGTTAAGAAGAGATGGGTTGGGCCGCGTGTGGAAAAGAGGCGTGGCTGGGCTGGGGGTGCACGAGCGGAAGAAGCGGGGTGCAGGAATCAACAAGGCTGAAGGCGTGAAGAGGAATGCGCAGGGGTGTGAGAAAGAAATAAAAGGGGGTGCGAGTAACGAAAAGGACATGGGCTGCGTGAAGCTGGGCTGGATCCAGTTTGATTTAATTGCTGTTTGCACCACCAAATTTTATTTCTTACACACCCCTTCTCAAATAAAAAAATTCCATTTTTCTTTTTCTTCTCCTTTTATTTATTCTTTATTATAAAACCAAAAATATTATTTATTATTACTACTACTACTAAATAAATAAAATAATAAAATAAAATAAAAAGGGCCGGACAAAATTAGGGTACTACAACCCTGCATTGAAACACTGATGTTAGTAGTAGCACCAGAATCTAGCCACCAAGTGTTTCTAGGTACTGAGCTAAATTTGTCTTAGAACAAACCAAAGTAAGGAACATACCTTTCCTTTCACGCCATGCATGATACTTTGTACATTCCTTCTTGACATGTCCAGTCATGCCATAAAAGAAGCAACCATTGTTACCCTTATTTTGCTTCTTTTGTGTCGGACCCTCAGTAGCTTCATTCTTAGAATCCTGATTTTTCCTCTTTTTGCCCTTGTTCTTAGAGGTGCTTGCCAAGTGATCACTTTCTGTCCTATCTTGCTTCATTCTCTCTTCCTCTTGCACACAATATGAAATGAGCTCATTAAGAGACCATTTCTCCTTTTGACAGTTATAACTGATCTTAAATTGATTGAGTTGTGTAGGAAGATATAATAACACCAAATGTGCAAGTAAGTCATCTGATAACTCGAGCTTTAGTGCCTTAAGCTTAGAAACAATATTCGACATTTCCAAAATGTACTCCTTTATATTTCCTTTGCCTTTATACTTCATAGAAATCAAGCTTTGAAGGAGTGTGATTGTTTCTGCCTTATCACTTTTGACAAAGCGTTTCTCAATTTTGGCAAGGAATTCTTTGGCACGTTATCCCTTCGGATGTAGCACCCCTAAATGCCTCTGCAATGTCGCACTTAATGATTATTAGACTCATGCGATTGGAGCGTTCCCACTTCTCATAAATTTTCCTCTCTTCAGAGGTACGAGAGTCCGTAGGAGAAGGGGGTTGTTCCATCTTTAGTGCAAGGTCAAGATCCATGTAGCCAAGAAAAATTAAAATGTTCTCCTTCCGGTCCTTAAAGTTGGTACCATTAAGGACCGGAACCGAATTCATGTTAGCAAATATAGTAGCAACAGTAGATGGAGAAAGAACAAAATAAATAAAAGGGTAAATATCGCTTTTGGTCTCTGTAATTTGAGCGAAATCTGGTGTTAGTCCCTGTAAAATTTTTTGTTTAGATTTTGTCACTGTAATTTAATATTCTTCCACTTTTAGTCCCTGCCGTCAAATCATCTATTAAAAAACGTTGACGTGGCTAATAGAGAGAGGTATGACGGGAGGGACTAAAAGTGGAAGAATCTTAAAATTACAGAGACAAAAACTCAACATTTTTAACAGAAATTTGACGGCAGGGACTAAAAGTGGAAGAATCTTAAATTACAGAGACAAAATCTAAACAAAAAATTTTACAAGGACTAAAACCGGATTTCGCTCAAATTATGGGGACCAAAAGCGGTATTTACCCTAAAAAAATCATTTTGGTCTCAATAGTGTTTGAACCTCTGTCCCCAAAGCCACAACAAGTTATCTTACCACTAGACTGCATGTTATTTTGTGTATAGATTGAAATGTTATGTGTGTGTGTGTGTGTATATATATATATATATTTAAAAAATAATATTTTATTAGTTCCGATTCGACCACAAAACCCTGAACCCTTGCCTAATCCGGTTCAATGCTCGGTCCAGTTTTAATTACTTTGGTTTGATGGCAGACAACGTCATTGACCATCGCACCACTCTCATGTTACAATACTTAGACTTCAAATATATTTATCTTAATGCTTTCGGAAATTCAAATACTTGGTCCGAATTTCGGATATAATTGTTTGACATTTTAAGTGAGTCAATTAAAATAATATGTTGCCAAAGTGACCTCTCATGTGGAGATTGCTCTTGAGAAATGTTGAATGTTAGTGTGTATATGTATCCATGTGAGTATTAATCAGCCTAAAGAAAAGTTAGTATTTGACCGGATTATGTACACACCTGTAATAATAAACATGTGATAGTTATAAAGTTTTTCTTACGTGAATGATAAATCAATCCAAAGATGGGTTTATTATTTGACATGCATTATTATCAATGTTCGACTATTACAACAAGAGTACCACTAGCAATTAATATTAGGGTTAATACCCCTTTTGGTCCCTGTAATTTGAGCGAAATTCGGTTTTAGTCTCTGTAAAAAGTTTTGTTTAGATTTAGTCCCTGTAATTTAAGATTCTTCCACTTTTAGTCTCTGTCGTCAAATCCCTATTAAATTACAGGGACTAAGTAAAAGAATCTTAAAATTACAGGGACTAAAAGTGGAAGAATCTTAAAATTACGAGACAAAAAGTGGAAGAAAAACTCAACATTTTTAATAGGGATTTGACGGCAGGGACTAAAAGTGAAAGAATCTTAAATTACATGGACTAAATCTAAACAAAAAATTTTACAGGGACTAAAACTGAATTTCGCTCAAATTACAGGGACCAAAAAGGGTATTAACCCCTTTTTTTAAATAAAGGCAATTAAAAATTTCAAAAAAAAAAAAAGTTACGGCGGTTCCACGGTTCGCGTGGGCCAGCCGGTTCTGTAAGCAGTTCTTGGAGGCCACCCACACCGGACACAGGCCCGATTCCCGATCCATCCAACCGGTCTGGCCGGCCGGTCGAGTCCAGTTTTGGTTACCATGCATCAAACGGTTACCGGTTCGAATACCACTGCTGGAACTTTTTAATTTCGATTTATAACCCAAAAAAATTAAAACAAAACGGTGCGAAAAAACATTTGAACTCACAACCAGAACCATGGAAACAGTAAGTCCTAACACTGCGCCATCAATGACGACAAGAGGATTATTGAAAATATGTGATAAAGTACTACAGGATTCGATGCAATTCGAAAAACAAAATGTTGTTGTGATTGCACAGGACCGTGTGTGTGTGTGTGTGATAGATGCACTAATTATTGAAAGGAAAAATGATATCAAAAACACCATGGAAGATAAAAAAACTCATTGTTGAAACTTTAAACCTTAAAATAATTTTTTTTAAATCATACCTGAATTGATCATGGGTGGCTCTCATATCACTTGTTTAAATTGTGCTTATTGACATGCTTCTAATTCTTTAAGCATCATTTAGACAAAAAACAACATCAACCGGAAACATGTTCTTCATCAGGCACAAATCCAAAACCAAAATCTATTTGTAGTGTCATGTCAATTCAAGATGATTAAGGGATGCAAAAGCGTACCTTAAAGATCTATGAATCTTGATGGAAATGATGATCTCTTTTGATAGAGTAGTGATCTTTCAATTATAGATTTTTTTTAGCCTTAGTTTCTCCTCTAATGAGATGAAGAGAATTGAATTTGTTGGTATGTCTACAATTGGGAACCATAACCCCTTATTTATAAGAATCATATGCCCTTTGACGAAGAGTAATGTCCTTTAAGTTCATACTCTTTCATGAAGAGTCATGATTATCCAACTTTTCTTACTTCTATTTCTACCCATCATAAAAATAGGAATAAGACATTTGGTATCTACACAATATTTTCTATGACAATTATGTCCTTAGCCATAAATCTTATCTGAAATAGATCACTTCAATTTTGGCTAATTAAAACAATAGCCGTAACATATTTAAATAGTATATGTATTACCCAAAAATTTCTACTTGGTTCCTTTAAAGTGATCACGGTAAAAGGTAAAATAAAATATCTTAACTATCGATTCATTAGCAATTAATATGCTAAGATATTCATAATTATGCATATAATATTAAGAGTAGATAGTTAGGCGATTAAAGCTTCTGTTCGCATGCTCTAGAATTGGCAAGGGTGGAGTAAACTCCTCAATTTCAAGGTAAAAAAAGAAATGAAGGGACCATTGACTTTATGATCATGTATCATGATAGGTTTTTAAAGTCAAGAATTTTGAGCTCACCACAACCGCATCGCGACTGCGATTGTAGTTGGATCTGCTGTATTTAACCGCAATTTTCTGCACTAAGAAACATAGTGACTTAACCACAAACAAGACGACTGCAAAATTTATCTTCGTCTTACAACTTGCAGATATGCATCCACTGCCAAAGCCAGCCTCATCAATGCCTTGCTTCATCTTTTCATTCAGTGACCTTGTTCTGTTCTGTTGATCCTCCCTACACTTGTATGTTTATTCTGTCGGTCTTTGTAATTAAGCACATTATCATATTTTGTTGTAATTATTCACACACACGTGATCCCTCATCACCCCTTTAAGTTATTCTTGTCAATAAGTAGCACATAGCACTGTTTGAAGCAATTTTAATGCATTGTTACTTCCCCACCACTATTTGAAGTTAAAACGATCTTAAACTTCCTTTTCTGACTATATCATGCATTTATATATTTATAGTTTTAGGTTGTTAAATTCCAAATTAAGCAAGTCCCAAAAGCTTAAGCTTTTATACACATAAGTGGTCTTTATATTATATTTTTAATAACAAGTTTTCTCATGCAATGTGTGGACAATAGATAGGCTTGTCTACCTTATGCTTAAATTCAACTTTATTATCAAAAGAAGAATGAGGGCAATAAAACACCATGCCATTTGATCGGCTCTAATATCCTGCCATAAAGTAACTATCCCAAAAAATAACTTATTAAGTAAAAAAAAAAATTTGATTTGTTAATATCACTAACACAAGCAAGCTTTTGGAGGGAGTTGTGGCCATATAATTCTGGTTACTGATGTCACATGTCAATTATAAAATAATAAAATGACTTGGTTCATAAGGGAGATTGGATAAGAGATATTCCCAATATCTCTTGAAACAAATTAAGGATTCTCTGTTTGACAGTATGTTTTTGGGGGTTCATTAAATTGGAATAATATTTTTTGTTAATTTTTTTTTTTTTCCTGCATCACATTCATAACAAGGTGTTTAACCACTTACTGAGTTGGATAGTAGTAAAATCATGTAGATCCTTGTTTTTGTTCTGAGTGGGATGAATGAGAAAAATCATTACAAACAGACAAAGCTATGGTTCAGAAGAAAAGGAAACATTCCTTCCTGAAAGAAAGCCAATTTAATTTATTTTTTTTTTTTTTAACATCAAGGAATTAACATCTTGTAAACAAACTTCTATTCAAAACTGAGAATTTGACAATTCATAGTACAAAACACTAACAACTCCTCACTTGTGAATTTCCATTTCAAAATTTTTCTAATATCTCTATCAAATGATGAATGGCACTCTTGAACTTACTGATTACTGAGTCTTGAGTAGTACATGACTTCTGAGTTTTTTTTTTAATGTTTTATAATTGTTATCTCATACAATGTACTACTTTTAAGATAAGGTTTTTTGTATTGTTTGGTTGAGTGCATAGATTTACTGATGAGCATATGACTACATGTGGATCTTGTGTTTTCAACATGTATGTTTGGCTACTAATCAACCAAGCATGATAAACCCCATCTTTCTCCCTACCACCCCTTATCCCAATGTACACATTTTGCTTATCTGCTTTGCCATTGTAACTTCTAAACAAATCTAACCCAAAAAAATAAAAAATAATCTACCCTAATGAAAATTTTCAAATAATACTAAAAGGTTGGTCCCATATAATGGTGAAAACAGAAGCACATTTTTAGCAACCCTACAAAATGGATAAGAGTGTCAATTGAAGGGATTTTCTCTATTTTTTTCCCTCCCAGAAATTCACATTTACATCTACCTCAAGCCTATATGATTTTTTTTTCCTAACACTCCGTAATTAGCGTCTTTGACACCCAATAAGCGTCTCAAATATTCCCATGGCTTCGCCCTTTGAACTACTATGGAACTAATTTCTGAGTCAGCAGCAAGACATCTGATTTTTTTCACACGGAAAGCCTATAAAACTTTTACTTAACTCATAATTGTAGCAAAGGGACAAAGGTTTATTTATTATTCACTTAACCCATACATAAGAAATGATGGTCACAACATATGTTAGAGGCTAATAAGGAAGAATGGGGCATGAGGCATGAGGCAAATGAGTCTCAAAAAATATCAACTTCACCATCACACATTTACGTTCTTCCAAGGAAGAGATAAGATTATGAAGCCTCCCTCCACGTGGCACTTCCTTAGTGGTACCTAACGATAAGGCTACCATTCAAAATTTTCCACTCTTTTGTGGCCAATATTGCTGTAATGTCATCATTTATTCAATCCAACGGTTGAAATTTCTCAGCAACCAGTCCCTTCTATTCATTACCGTTAGATTAGTGACATCCAAATTTCACCATTATATATAGCTACTTTGAGCAGTAGTATCAAGCTGCAGAAGCATAACAAGTAACTTGGTGAAGTAAGAAAGAAGGAGAAGGAACAATGGCCTCCTCTATGATTTCCTCCGCCGCTGTCACCACCGTTAACCGCGCCTCCCCGGCACAAGCCAACTTGGTGGCTCCATTCACTGGCCTCAAATCCTCAGCTGGCTTCCCAGTTACCAAGAAGACCAACAATGACATTACCTCCCTTGCAAGCAATGGTTCAAGAGTGAACTGCATGCAGGTAACACATCTACTCCATATATACATATAGACACATCAAAAAAATAATTGAATTACATGTTATTTTACATATTTATGTATCTTATGGTTACTTAAATGGACACAACACAATTCAAATAGGACTATATATGATTTAAGACATTGTAGACCGAAATCGATGGAAATTGATTCCTTGCAGCCAGCAGTCATTGCAGTTACGATCTCGACCGTTGATTAAAATCGGACGGTTGAGACCGATTTACAACTGTCAATGTAGTTAAGATCTCGACCATTGATTAAAATCAGATGGTTGAGATTGATTTACCGAACTTACAATACGAGCCGTCCAATTTGTATCGAATGACTTGGATTAGCTGACTGCAATGACTGTTGGGATTTCTGACTGCAGGCAATTCTGGTCCAAAAATTGTCACAAGTGAAAATTTGTTAACCCCTTTTACTCAATTTTATGCAAACTACTTGTAGGTGTGGCCACCAGTTGGCAAGAAGAAGTTTGAGACACTTTCCTACCTTCCACCATTGAGCCCTGAGAGTTTGGCAAAGGAAGTAGATTACCTTCTAAGGAAGGGATGGGTTCCTTGCTTGGAATTCGAGACCGAGGTCAATTTTATAATTTATTACTTGCAACCATAATTATTATTATTATTTTTTTTACTTGATAAATTATTGAACTTTGAAGCTAATTATGTGTGTGTGTTTGTGTGTTTATTATATAGCATGGTTTTGTGTACCGTGAGAACCACAGGTCACCAGGATACTATGATGGAAGGTACTGGACAATGTGGAAGCTTCCTATGTTTGGATGCACTGATTCAGCTCAGGTGTTGAAGGAGCTTCAGGAGTGTGTAAAGGCATACCCCAATGCTTTTGTCAGAATCATTGGATTTGACAATGTTCGTCAAGTGCAATGCATTAGTTTCATTGCACACAGGCCAAAGGGCTTCTAAATTTGATATTTGCTATTGCAACCACCACTTTCACTAGCTACCACCCCCACCCCTACTTTGTTTGTACTTTATTACCATTGTAAGAACATTTCCCATTTGTTTTATGCTTTTTGATATTTCATCATCATCATCACCATCATCATCATCCTGTTGTATTTTTTGTTTTCGGATTTCTGAATGGATGAGAACTATGAATAATAAACTATGTTGCTATGTTCCCATATTACTTCAAAGAACCCATTATCCTTTAATTTTCCTCTAGTGGGTTGAAAACTTAACTAAATTGAAGTTATTAGCAAGGTTTTAAAATATTGTTGCACTTGCGTCACGATCCTTGATAATGTGGAAAATCGCAATCAAATACGATTGATGCGACTGTAGTTGCGGTCGTAGATACATCAAAAACCTTGACTTTGCGGACACAAACGTGATCGTGGGCCCTTTTTTATAACCTTGGATCATTATTGTCGTGTCACTGAATGATGGTTAACAAAGGAACTTGTTGTATGTTATTCAAGCACACAAGGCAGTTGAGCTTGGACTTTACTTTGCTACACACTTAATGTATATAAATGTTCTTATACTTTGGTCCTCCAAGAAATAATGTCCATAACTTTAATTTGTACTAAGCATACCACTTCAAAATATGACTAAGTTGCACATAATTTCTAGTCAATCTGTTTGAGTAATTTCTTACATTCATGTTGTGAGGAAGTTACTGAACATTCAAAACCAGATATGAATAGCATAATTCTTGAAAGCACAGATATTTGTATAGATTTTTACTACTTACATTAAATGGGGTGTATTAGCATAACATTTTTTTAATTCCCAATGAACAAAAATTAAAAAATAACTAATCCATAAAACACAAATGATTAGTGTATATTATTATGCAAAGAAAGAGAAAGACAGAGTTTATGTTGGTTTCTGAAACATTCCTTTGGAAGCAATAACACTAATTGGCATCATAATATTTTGCTTGTGCCATTTCTCAATTAAGTCACTGCAATTTACAAATCATAATTTGGAAATGGTACAAATTTAAACACAATTGATTTTTTCACCAAATATAAAAAATAAAAATAAACACAATTGATTTTGATCATGTTCTGATGCTGCCAAAAAGTGCAATTTTTAGAATTTGCAGAATCCCAAAGGCATTACCAGAATCTTATCCTTGGCTGATAATTAATCACAATATGATTCACTTGCTTAATTTTTGTTTGTGACTTGTTTGTAGTCATGGATATACCACTGATAAATCATTTAGCCTTTCTGAGGTGTGACTAGTGATAGGTAACTTATCTTGACACCTTTTCGGTTGCATTAATATTTAGAGTGGACCCTTTTGATAGGTATATTTGTGAACAAGGCTACTCAAAGATAAAGAAATAGATAAGAAGCTTCACCTCCTTTACTCACACCACCACATCAAACATTTTGTCAAACATGACATTTACAATAGTCAGATTTTTTTCATTCAAATATTTATTTGTATTTTCTTTATTTTGAAGAAAGTCACATGTATAAAACCTTATCTCCATAAAGGCCTTGACAACCTTTGTATTCCGTACAATTTTTCCTTCCTTAAGAAAAAGGTTTTAAAATGCCTCATATTTTGTAACATTTACATAAAAATATATAAAAACAGAGGTAATATACAGACACTCTATATATATTTGTAGTTTTTATTAAGTTGAGGCATGCATGTGCATACCCTCACCTCAACATAGGTCCACGACTGATGACAAAGCTTTCCCTTAATAGTTTTAGCGTTGCTCTATTTTCAAGACTCAGATTCAATTCGAGACAACTAATTAAGCTCGAAGAGACACATATCACCTTATCCAATGGCTCTTTAGTTGATGAAAACGATTTTGAAATAAGGGAACACTTTTTTATTTTTTCGATGATAGAGATTGATTTTAGGTGTAGAATCCACAAAACACATTTATATTTACATCTCAATCATCCAAATAAAATAAATTTTCTAACTCCCTTTATGAATTATTTTCCAAAAATTTTCAATCTTGTTAAGGTGTGTTTGTATTAAGTTGTTGTCACCGCAAAACGTACGGAAACTGCGTTTGGTAGAAGGAGCATGTGAGAAGCTTTCAATAAAAGTGCATTGGGAGCTAAACTTTTCAGTTTGCGGCTGATAAAATCCTAACCAAACATGCGCTTAATCTTTTTAATCTCAATTTTTTCAAAAGTTTAATTCTTTTAAAATAAATTCTATCTAAATTTGGAACAAAAAAAGTCTTTGACGGGATAAGTGCTTTATAATTGTGCGGTCTATACTGACTATTGAGTCAGGCCATCAAGACTCTATCACAGCAAAAAAAGGAAAACAAAAACCAAGTCATTGTCATAGCATGTTGTGGAGTAGATAATGTGAAATGATTTCTGATTTGTTTGGTTGTTTCTGCTGCATTTCTCTGAATGGAAGATTGAATAGCTAGCCATAAAAAATATTCTAAACAGAAAACAACACTTTTTTACAAAAAGATTGAATAGCTAGTTATAAAAAGATTCTAAAGAGAGAACAATGTTTTTTTTTTTTATAAAAATTTAGATCAGAGAAGATGCACTCTATACATGATCAGTGAGAACCATCAATTTCAATCGAGAATTTTACGTATAACCTATTAGCGGGAGAATTCCAGATTCGAATCTACGAGCAACTTGAACGCTATTGTTAACCGGGAGCTTAAACTTTACGAGTGCGTCTCTTTCTTAGGTGACAGTCATCTGTACGCGTGTGTCTCTTTATTTTTGAGTGTTGTCAACCGAAGAAGCAACAGTTGCAACAAATAAAGCAACGCCCAAATTATATAAATCCTATGTGTCTTTGATGGACTCACATAAAAAATTAAACAACCCAAATAAAACAACGCCTGCTAAAGTTGCTCTAAGTCATAGTTAGTGCGAGCGGAATATCCAACCATGTGTACCAACTACCCTTGGCACATAGAACAACAAATTAATAATTTGTTTTGTTCTTTTTTGTTTTTGTTTTTGATTACTATGTTTTGCTTTTCTTTCAATATAATATAAGCCACAAAAAATAATCATGAAAATAATTTTCAAGTGAATGAATGCGCAGTGCTTCAACATGAGAGAGTACACCACCTATCTATATGATAAGTATGCATATTAGGTATTGTATACTTACAGTTGTAATTGTTATATTGTATCATATACTTTGATTGTTTAATTATATTTAAAATTTATGATTATAACTTATTTTGTTTATTTATGCTTTAAACCTAAGTTAACTATTTATATTATATTTTAAAAAAAATTCAGTGACTGAATACCTGTTTACACACTCTTACAGGACAAATAGCCTGTTTAGCTATGTTATCCACATAATATATTTTCAGTGTAATTTCCTCTGAATACTTAAGAATTTCCACTGCAGTAGAAAGAAAACAAACAACAAAAAAGGAAAGGGCGGCAAGGCATGGCCACTTGCCTGTGATGGGACCAAACCAAAACAAAACAAAAGAAAAGGGACCATATAAATTGGGAAGTAAGATAATGACTGAATTGTATGTGCTCACATGTTTGGCTATGGTACAAATTTCAGTGAAGCGGTGCAGATGGAAACAAAGGGGAGAAGCGGAGATAATGAAGACCAATTTACTTCAATCAAGGTATATAAATCAGAGTTTTAAAAGGGACCGAATCGGCCGGTTTAACTGGGAACAAGCCAGTTTGGCGATTAGTTCAACCCTAATTGAATTGCAGTTTGGTAGAAACGCTCAGAAACGAGTTGAACCATTTTGAACCGCTAATTGAATCGGGTTGATCCGTTTAAAATGATTTTCTTTTTATTTACTTTTCTTCCTAAATTTAATATTTTTTATTTTTTATTTATTTATTTATTAGTCATCTGGTTTAACCATGATTGAACTGAATGAACGAATTGAACAATGACCCTGAGGTCTCATTTTCGATCTAGTTTTTAAAACATTGATATCAATATCAAATTATCAATTACTTTCAAATGGCAATGTCGTGCTTTCAAGGGTGTGACTCCTTCGTGGGCCTAGCATGTTGTGAAGGCCAACCAGTCTCATCAATCATCATGGTTTCGAGTAACAACATGGGATATCCTACCTACACCCCATGATTTGCTACCCACATCCCCTTCCCTTTCTTAAACTTTTTCCTAAAATACCCATTGTTTCCATCAATCCCCCCTTCCCAGCCTCACTGCCCTTGTCCCCGACAAGTTTTTTTTCTCTATTCTTGGCAACAGTTTTTTCTCTGTTTTTTTTCCTCCCTAGAAACTTGTTTTCAAAATGTTTTTTTTTTCTGGGTGTTTTGGAAACTAGTTTCTGAAATATTCATTTCGAAAACTCAATTTTGGAACACAAAAAAGATATCCTTGAAAAAGTTGTCAGAACGCATTTGTAGTGAGTTCCACAAACTATTTTTCAGAACGCAATTATAATTTTGTTCTAGAAACGAGTTTTCAAAACTCATTACAAATGGTTTCAAGGGCTTGTTTGATTCCCCTTTTTAAAAACTGTTTTTAGTTTTTAAAAGCAAAAAAAGAGAAACTTTGTTTGGTAGGCTTCTTTTTCAAAACTGTTTTTTAAAACAGTTTCTAATTTTATAGTTTTTAAAACTAAAAAACAAGAACATGTTAAAGATGTTTTCGTTTTTAATTTTACTTCTTAGTTTTGAAAGAGAAAACACACGGAAAACGATCTATTTTCATTAATGGCAGAAATGGTAATTACTTACAAATATATGTATGGGCTTCGCGCTTTTTTTTCTTATAGATTTGCCGTTGATATCGATGTTATACCCAATTTGACTTTCATCATTGCCTTTTTCTCCCTTTTTTTATGCCCTTTTTTCTTTGAAAAATAAAGGTCCGAATATTATTACAATGAGGAATGTTACGGATACTCTCTCTGATACTCTCTCTTAAACACTCTCTCAATAATTGGGTCACGTCACACTTTTTTTTCCAAAATCAACCATTGGATTGAAAGTTACTATCATATAGATCATATCTATAAATTTTAACATTAATCTATGATCATTTGCTATGTCATCAAGATGCGTCAAGATTAACGTTATTTGTAATTACACCGTTGACGTTAATCTTGACGCATCTTGATGACACAACAAATGATCATAGATTAATGTTAAAATTTACAGATATGATCTATATGATAGTAACTTTCAATCCAATGGTTGATTTTGAAAAAAAAAAGTGTGACATGGCCCAATCATTGAGAGAATGTTTAAGAGAGAGTGTCAGAGAGAGTATCCGTAGCATTCCTCTTATTACAATTTGATATCCAGAAGTCACGAATGCATTCACGTGGTATTGCTCCATTCACTTTTTACATTTTTTTTAATAATACTTGTATTTGTATTAGTTTGATAATGAATAACACTTGATGTCTTTGTAAATAATAGTGTTATTAAACCCCAAACCGGTCATCGACCCGATCAGGACACTGGGTCAGTGGGTCACTGGTCGGGCCGGTGGGTCACTAGTTAAACCGCATGACTCGGTCACCATTAAAAAATACAAAAAAATTATGGCATATATAAATTTCATACTTCAAAAAACTATAAAAAATTATACATTACCTTAAAAATCTCAACAACAAACAAATCATACTATATATATAATATTTATCACTCAACATTGACCCAAACTCACCTGTTTCCTTTTTTTCCAACTATTTTTTACTTTTTTCTCCCGATTTTTAATAATATATCAAAATTTTACAATTTTATTATGATTAAACTTAAACTAAATACAAAAAAATTATATGAGGAAATAATTGATTGCTTTAATATTATACACATAATTTTATTGTTACGTTTAATCTTGCAATCAATTATAAGAATACTTTATATATTTCACTTGATACAATTTTAAATAACAGCTCCAGCGGTTCAGTGGTGAAGGCAGATGTGCTGCATCCTCAGTGACAGTGTTCGAACCTAGTGACAGTGTTCGAACCTGGATGAAAGCATTTTCAATGCATTTTTTGTGTAATTATGGGGTGACTACAAGACCCAGCGTGGGTCGCACCGAGTCACCTGTTTTCAGTAAAAACCTGCCGGTTCACACCGGGTTTATGGCATAACTGATCGAATTATTGGCTCGGACCGGTCGGCAGTCACATCACCGGTTCCCGATCAGACTGGTCGGACCGGCTGGTCCGAGCTGAGTTTAATAACACTGGTAAATAACATACTAGTAAAAAAATACAAATAAAATAATACCAAAAAAATACAAATAAAATTCATGATGTATATCTTTACGTAAACTTCGATGCATATTTTTATCTTTTTAATTTAGTTAATAATTTACTTTTGCAAAACCCTGGATAGTTGGATGCAGAAACTAACACTATTACTACAGCTTTAGAGGTCTGGCAAAATTATCTTCGGGTACGGGTTTTTTGTTAGTGGTATTTTCATTAATTTTATTTGGCAATATTTTTAATGTATTGATGAAGGTTCACTCTATCTTGTTAATTCTGACTATCTATATTGTAACACCCGCACCTCAACATAATTGAAAGTACGACAAATTACATTAAGGCACAGGAATTACTGAGCATTTACAAACTTGATTACAGTAATCCAAGTCATAAATTAAACTGAATACATTAATCTAATGAATAGATTACATATTATACATAACTTGGAATATAAAATTTCCACTTCAATATGAAACTAGCCTATGAGTCCCAAGCTTGGAGCTTCGGCTCATCGTCTTCGGTACCTGCTTATCTGAAAACAAATAAAAGGAATAGGGTGAGATTATAAATCTCAGTGAGCCCTTCACGGACTCCTCACCGTTCTCTCGTCCATCCTTACTAGCCTGAAAAGACTAATTCAAACATCACTTCTTTAGCTATATCTAGCACAACTAACCCAATGCTACGTAAGTGCAAACTTTCTTAACTAAGAACATTTTGTTCTTCTTTACTTACTTACTCTATACTTAACACTTCTTTGCTTTTCGTTGTATTATTGAAATTGACCTTATCACATCTCTTTCTACTTCTAGGCACCATTACCATATAATAATTAAGCGACTAGGGATGTGCTATCCAAGATTTCATACAATTAATTAAGCTAATTCCGAATATATATATATATATATATATATATATATATATATATATATATATATATATATATATATATATATATATATATATATATACAAGGAATTCATTAACATTCATAAACTTAACATCACTTCACATATTATACCATTCATAAGGAGATATATAATATGACGCTATGCAATGTAATGCATTTTGTGTGATTGGGTAGTGTCATAGGCTTCCGTCCCTAGACCCCAATTACACGCTTTCGGTATGGTGGTTAGACGTCATAACCATCCAAGGGCGTCCCACTTGGCTAACCAAACCGATCTACTCCTTTAAATAGAGGAGTCTTGCCATGGACTTTAGCTTATGCTTATGCTTATGCTTATATGCATGTTCATAGAAATACGACTTGGCTAGCTAGGATTTATTAACATCATCCTCATTACTTAACTATTCAAGAAAATTACAATTATTTCAATGAATCAAGCTTAACCTTAACAACATTCATTTCTAGCTAACTACTCACTTAGAGGCTTACACATGCTATACTCATAATAAGACTTACACTAAATTACGAATATCTACTTCAATCATTCACTTATCATATACTTTCATAGGGTCCTTTCTTTAACACTATGGACATACACTTAGGGCTAATTGACAAGCCTCACAATTGAGCAAATTAATGGACAACACCTACATTAAACATATACCTTGAAACTCTATGGGGCTAACATAGGAACTAACATCAAACATACATAATCTCCTTGAAGCTCTTTGGAGCATTCAAGGATTCAAGCATCACATAATAATTAGGGGGGTTGGGGACAGAATCCAACCCTATTTCAGTCAAACCCCATATAATTTCATAATAATAACTTTAACATTAACTTAAAATCAAAGGGGTTAACAACCCTAACTTTGAACCCTTTGGGGTTCAAAGACTTCTTTGAGGAAAATTCCTATATGAGGGACTTATGGTTGCCCATCACCTAAGGATTGAAGAACTCACCCCTATTCTTCAAGACATTGAGCTAGGAAGGTTGAACTTTGGACTCTTTGCTCCTCTTCAAGCTTTTCCCTCTTTGCTCAACTTGGGGCTTCTCCAAATACTTCTCAAATCTTGATCTTCAACCTTCAATCTTCCTTCTCAATCCAAGAACTTGAGCCATCCTTGCTGGAGCTTGGTCTTCTCCCCCTTATCCTTCTCCAATTCGTGCTTCTTCTTCTTCTCTTTAGGGTTCAAACCCAAATCTTCCAAATACCCAAATCTCAACTCTCAAACTCTCCATTTAGGCAAGTGATTGAAGAAATCTAACATGAATCTCTTCAATCCTTCTCAAAGGGTGAAACCCTAGCTCTCCTTTCCTCTTTCTCCTTTCCCTTTCTCTTCTTTTCCTTTCCTTTTTCTTTCTTTTTGCTCGCTCATTTGAAGCAGCGTTTTTAAACATACTGCGGTGTGAATCGATTCACAGCATAGTGTGAATCGATTCCCACAGTGTAAAAAGTGCCTGAATCGCAGTCTTAATGAGTGAATCGATTCCTGCATGCGAGTCCCAGTGGCCTGTCTTATGTGAATCGATTCCTAGCTTCTGTGAATCGATTCCCACTGCTAAAATTCGATGCCTATGGATTTTTAATGCTGTGAATCGATTCCTGGGCTATATGAATCGATTCACACTGCAGAAAAACCAGAAAACTTAGTTCTAACACCAAACCTTGAGACTTTCTTCTCAAATTAACTTCCATAACTACAAATCAACATCTTTAACCATCTTAAGATTAAATCCAACTTATTCCTCAACTCAAACCCATTAACCTTCTTATCAAAACTTTGTGCAATTATATTCACTCACTTTAAAATCAATTTAAGCTTGAATACAATCACACAATTCTTCTCATAACTTATTCTCAACTTAGCTTAGAAATTTGGGGTGTTGCATATATACTGGAGTTTTTTTCCTCCCTTATAAGGGTGAAAGATATCATGTGCAAGGATATAGAGGCCGAGCCAGACAACCTCAGAGTCGTGAAGAGTTATTTAACTGCAGACATTCATCTCTAAGAATGACTATTGAGCGATACTCTGGGGTCTTGAAAAATAGATTTCCTATTTTGAAGATGATGCCTCCTTATAAACGTTCAGGGCAACGACTTATAGTAATAGCGTGTTGTGCTATTCATAATTACATAAACAAGTGGAATTTACATGATGAATTATTTGGTGTATGGGAAGAAATGGATCCGGTAGCAATTGAGGGCGTGAATGAAGATCGTTATATAGTGGGAACAAGCTACAATGAAAACAACTTATCAAGGTTATCTGATGATGGTGCAGCTGACATGACAATGCAAATGGATCACATTGCAAATATGATGTGGGCAAAACGTAATAATTAGTTGAACTAATTTGACTTCCTTTTTTTTAAAGATCAATTTGACTTTTTATGATATTAGATTTTACTTAATTAATTGAGTTGTTATTGTAAATGTTACTTGATTAATTGACTTTTATGACCA
The DNA here is from genome assembly GCA_037113605.1 of Calophaca sinica. NCBI lineage: Eukaryota > Viridiplantae > Streptophyta > Magnoliopsida > Fabales > Fabaceae > Calophaca > Calophaca sinica. Next base: position 19,751,623 of record CM073737.1, read on the forward strand.
GTTTGAATTTTTTGCAACGCACCTACCATTTTTTATAGTGATAACATGCTCCTACATTTGTTACTCCTATTTTAAGTCTCTCGTTAAAATAATTACAAGAAAGTGTTGAAGATGAGGTGGTGGTATCACTTAATTAATTAATAATAAATGGAGTTTTAAGTAGTAAAAAAAAATCTCATGATGAATAAAAAAAAGTCTCATGATGAATAAAAAATGTGAATAAAAAAATCATTTAAAAGTGTGTATCAAACAAGGTTTTTGTTTTTTAGTTTGCAAAACACATTTTAAAAACAAGTCTATCAAATATGTTTTTTTATTTTCTCGTTTCTAAAACAGTTTTTAAAAACAGGATAACCAAACAGCTTTTTTTTTTATTTTTTTCTTAAAAACAGTTTTTTAAAACTGATTTATAAAATAGTTTTTAAAAATTAAAAACTAAAACCAAATCAAACACCCCCTTGTTTCTCTAATTTTTTTTTTATTCTCGTCTTCGTTCATGCCCGTTCACTCCCACTCCTTCACCACACACACTCCTTTGCCATAGCCATCTCCAGGGCCACCATTTTTCATGGACAGTAGAAGAAGCAAAGGAAGTGGTGGAGCTTGAAACATAGCAGAACCAAGGGCAAGGGCAAGGGGAACGGAGAATGGGGAGGCCAATTAAGGGATGGCAGGACCAGGGATGGGGTGGGCCAGGGGGAGGGAGAGGGAAAATGGGGGTAGAGCGAGCCAAGCCAGGGGAAACGAAGAGAGCGGGAAGAGAAGGAGAGGGTGTCGGAAGGACTTTTGAATAGAGCTGGCAAAACGAGTTGTCCTACCCACATCGGGCTTCAGGCTTTATCGGTTCGGGCTAAAAATCCTGGATAAAATTTGGCCTCAAAATTAACAGCACAAGCCCAGCTCTATCCAGGATGTTGGCTCTTCGAGTTGGCCCGAATTATACAAGCTGCTTACTTTTTATACAGAAATCATATTTACCAATTGTGACTTATATCTCATGTTTACATTCACATGCTGGAAAAAAAATTATTTCAATTCAAATGCAACCTTCTCACAAATGGAAGGTTTTAAAATGTAGCTATTTTTCCCAGTCATAACAAGACACAGGTGACAGCTCAATTCTGAATCTGATGCAGTAACAGTAAATAACAATGGCTTATAGCCTGCTTGGTTAAGATTTTGAGACCTAAAATCTAGTTTACAAACTCAGTTTTGCAAAATCTACACTTGAGCTCCTTCTACAAAACCTGGTTTTGGTGCATTGGAAAGCGCAGTTTGAAGAATCTCAATGGAAAAAATCTTAACCAAACAAACGCTTAATCAGCAAATGATGAGTCCAAGTTTTAATTTTTTGAAGTCTGTCTAGAGTAGTTAGTCATATATCAATCCAAAAAAAGAGTAGTTAGTCATAGTCTGAAGTCCAATACCAGGTCAGTAGTGTAAGTAAGTACCAAGTATTAATACTAAAAAAATTAATAGTTCGTATGTTTTTATTTTTTTTTGTAAAAATTACTATCGCGGTCTCTTAACTTAATTTAAAGTTTCGAATTCATCATTTATCTTTTTTTTTTCCTCAAGTTGGTCCTTTAAGTTTCAAAACATTGACACCATTGACCTTTTTGAGTTCTCATTAACCCCATTTAAAAACAGTCTATGTGGCTGTTACTATGGTGATGTGGATTAATGAATTATAATGTGACTCATTATTTTAATTTCTTTTTTTACTAACAAAACATCTTAGGGTTCTTCCTAGAAACCAGATATGGACCATGAATGCAATGTAACTCATGAATTCCAGTAGCAATGAAACTCATTACTCACCCACAACCATAAAGCTTGCTATCGGTCTATGCTTACCCAGGGACCAAACTTAGAGATCATTCCTCATCACCAAAGTCACACCAGAAAACCCAGGAATTCACTCTTCTCCTTCGGCATATTCTCCTCGAGAATACCCACAAGCCCACATTCAACAATGAACCACATACCATCAACAACCTCCACAAGCCCACATAATTGATTGATTCTGAGATTTTTTTTTAAGATTTAATTTTTAGAACTTGGGTTTGATCTTTGAACTTCGATAGATTCTGGGTGTGAGCCAAAAAGCTTTTTGTTTTTTTTCCTTGGATTCTGGGTTGCTGATATGCCATGTTTGGTTTTCTTGTCAATCGATAACCCTTTGAGTTGTTGGGGTTGTTTCCTTTGGTGCTTTGAAGCTCTGGACTTGTTTTCTGATGGGTTTTCTTCCCTCAATGTTTGAGGCAAGAAAGTTGACAACTTTAAAAGTGCAGTGCACATAATAGAGACTCTCGTTCGAACAACATTGGATTTGGAGTTTTAAGCTTTTGATGAAGAAAGTAACAGTTTTCCTTCACAATTTTGAAAGTTTGAATTTTGAAATATTAGAGATGTGTCTGAGGTGTGGAACCCTTTCTTCCTCTCTGTTTGCATTTGCAGGTTCATGGCAAAAGGAAGATAAGGAAGATGATGAACGAGCGATTTGAACACATGTGATGTTAATTCTCACAAGTGGAGGTAATCATGGTAGTTCAATGGTGTTGGAGGGGATCAGTTTTTTCTGGAGAAGATGAACCCTCCTAAGTAAGAGGAAGAAGATGAAGATGTCAATTATGTTTTTTTTTTTTTAAAAAAAATTAAATAAAAAATGATGACTCACCAGCACCGTAATGTCCACATCAACTATGTAACTGCCACGTAGGCTTTTTTTAAACAGGGTTAACGGGAACTTTAAAAAAGGTGAACGGTATTAACGTTTTGAAACTTAAAGGACCAACTTGGGAGAAAAAAACATAAATGACGAATCCGAAACTTTAAATTAAGTTAAAAGACCGCAAGAATAATTTTGCCAATTCTTTTATATATATGCAGGCCAGCGGGCGACTCGCCCGAGTTAACTCAATACTGGTTCGAGCTTTATCACGCTGAGCCAAAAAGGCCCAATTTTTATTCGGGTTCTAATTGTGTTGCCAAGCCCTATAATTTGTTGGGGTTTTTGGGAACAAGCCATTTTGTTGGCTCTACTTTTGAAGGTTTAGGTAATAACACCCTAACAACATTCACCGTAATGTCCACGTCAACTCTGTAACTGCCACGTAGGCCCTTTTTAAACAGGGTTAACGGGAACTTTAAAAAAGGTGAACGGTATTAACGTTTTGAAACTTAAAGGACCAACTTGGGGCGAAAAAACATAAATGACGAATCTGAAACTTTAAATTAAATTAAAGGACCGAAAGAATAATTTTGCCTATTCTTTTAGATATATGCAGGCCTGCGAACGACTCGCCCGAGCTAACTCAATACTGGTTCGAGCTTTATCACGCTCGGTCAAAAAGGCCCAATTTTTATTTGGGTTCTCATTGTGTTGCCGAGCCCTATAGTTTGTCGGGGTTTTTCAGGCTGGCGCGACCGAACAAGCCATTTTGTTGGCTCTACTTTTGAAGGTGTTGGTAATAACACCCCAACAACATTCATGGTTTTGACTCTATGTCATTTAATAATTTTCTCTGATGATGGACCCAAAAAGAACTTCCTGCGATGGCCCAGAAAACATTTTGTTGATTTTCTTTTTGTATTATTTTTCATGGTAATTAATTGGATGAATGGATAAAAATAAATATTATTTAAAAAAAATACAAACATCTTCTTGCATATTATGTTTGCATAACTGCAGTTATGGTCCCCCTATTTTATCCAATCTGCAGTTTTGGTTCTCTACTTTTAATTTTGTAATTTTAGTCTCTTTATTTTTTAAATTACACGATTTTGGTCCCTCCGTCAACTTAACATCCAATATTTAATGGAGATGCTGATGTGCCAGGAAATGGTTGATGTAGCTGTGGACACGTGGATATGAGGTGATGCACCAATGCTCACATGGACTCTGATGACCTAAATGCTCAATGCAGTTAATATTTTACCTTTTTGCTAACTTCTCGATTTTATATATTTAATAAGCTTTTTTTTACTAAAATGTTATTCATTCATTCAAATTGGTAAAATATATCAAAAACAACACAAATTCAACATCGTTAAAAATCGAAAATGATGAATATGTGAACAAATTTACAGTACCCAGGTTAATAGCATAAAATTAAAGTGACCGGAATACTCATGCTTCTGGATCTATAACGTTGATGCCCAAGTCTTGATTGAATCTGTAATGGATCAAAGCTGATCTGCCAATCTGAACCAAACGAACACCGCAACAAGATGAAAAACCAAACAATGCCGCACCAAGACAACGAACAAAACAATGCCGCACTCAGACAACAAAATCACGAAAAATCACGAAAGAAAAACTAGATCTATGTGGAAAAACCACTTATTTAAATAAAAGGAGAGAGAAAAACGATGTAGAAGAGTGATTCCAGGCCAAAAAATGGCCCAAAACCACCCTCATCTATTGGATGAGGAAGAAGTAAGAGAGAAGTAGAGGGAAGGTTGAGAAAGAAAGATGGCTCTATGTTTTCTTCTCGATTTTATATTTTTAATAAGCTTATCAACTAATTTTACCGATTAAAGTATAAGTCTCTTTAATTTGCTCCAGTGAATAATTTGCTGAAATAATATCTTAACTTGTATCCCCTCACTTTGAGATAATGTTGCCCTTAAGGCAACGTAATCGAGATGCTTAAAATTAACAAAATGATCATTAGCAGCAAGTTGAAATATGTGTACCAAGAAGGCAAACCAGAGGATAGAACATCCTAATTCCTAATAACTAGCACATATGTCATACTCAATAGTTCTGGAAGTTGTTTTGATTATAATGTTTTTCCTCTCACATAAATCACCATCGTTATCTTTTTAGTACAAAACAACTCATACTCCTTCTACAAGTTCATATAAAAAGTGGGGCATATTTAGAAAATGGATTCTCTGCCTTGACTGTAGGGGCAACCTCAGCCATTGAAAATAATTAAACAGTTAAAATCTCAAGGCCTTGTTTTAACTGTGAGCCGTTTGATCTCTTTTTTCTATGATCCCAATTTCTTTGACCATGTGACTACAGAGTCAGAGTCTTGGCACCTGGTAGCAATTTGAGTCTGGTATATTAATTGATTGTATCTAAAATCACAATATAGTTGCATTTTCATCATTTAATTCCACCATTATTATTATACCCTTTTACATTATAAGTGATTGGTTGGTCCGAGTGATAAGGATCGAGACCTTTTAAGCAAGTGGTCAACAGTTCAAATACTGATTTTTGTGAATTGAAAAAAAAAAAACTGATTTGGAGGGAACTACCCACCTTATGTGCCTTTCAAGGCTAGCCCAACGCATTTTTAGGCCTAAAGCGAAATTTGAAATAAGCCCTTCTTAAAATTAATAATAATATTTGATTAAAAATATTATATTTTTCTGTGAAAAAAATATTACTCCCTCTGGTCCTTTTTATAAAAAAACAAAATGGGTCTTTTTCTTGATTCTAATTATAAGAAACAACATCAATTTTCAAATACATTAAATGATTAATTTCCATTTATACCCTTATTTATAGTGAGACTTATATTATAAGATAACTTATTTCCTATGCAAGTAAGTTGGTACATAAAAGGGATATTTTTAAAAAAAAATTAAATCTTTAAGAGTATTAATTAGAAAAAACTATTTTCAATATATATCATTGATCTATGTAAATTATAATTTTGTTTCTTATAGTAAGGATCGGAGGGAGTATATTTTTATTTCAATTTTATCTTTGTTATAAATTTCCATATTTTTAAAGTGTAATTATTATGATTGATGCAAATTTTTGTGTGTGTACATGCAAGTTGCAAGCACATGTAAGATTTCCTATAGTTTATGGTTTAAAGTCTTTAGAGTTTTAAATTATTTTTCTTCTTAAGCTTAAATAACACAACAAAATTAGAGGTTTAAAAAACTAAAAAAAATATTTGGGGCTCTCAAGCCCTAATCATAGTGGCTTTAGGGTTGGGCTAGCCCTAATGTCTTCATGTTCCTTGACCTAGATTAGCTACTCTTAAATATTATGAATACTTCGCACCTATCACATAGTTAAAAAAATTCTATTATTTACCTTTGTTGTATATATGTGTCACATTAGTCCACAGCTCATCTTTGTGCATCAATTACGGTACTAGAAGAGAAAGACATACTACCTAGAAAGAATGAAGTTAGAGAATTGATGGAACTAACAGCAACAAACATTGCCGAAAATTGCGATTGACTTGCCAATAAGCAATCGTTCAGATGGGTCAGCAACAAGAGAAAACCTCAATCCCTTAAATTGTAACATCTTTTGTACTCGTTTCGGCATATATTATAAGAAACAAAATCTTAATTCATGCAAACCAAAAAAATATTTTGAAATTAGTTAATTCTAATTAATACTCTTAAAAATTTAACTTTTTCCAAATATACCTCTTTCATAAATAGTGGTTGATAATTAATGACATTTAAGACACACAAATTTTGCAAACTTAAATAAGGGCATAATCTGTTCCTTTTTACTTATCGTTTAAGGTTAATTTACAATAACAAGGAAATTAATAAATTTTGTTGCTTTTGATAAAATTATTAGTCTTTTTCCTATGATACCCTTGATCATTCATTACGAACATATTTCTCTCTCTGCAATAAATAGTTAAGGGTATAATTGACAAACAAGTAATTAATATAACCTTAAATTTTGAGAATAACAAGTAATTAGAAACAAAATTTCTCTAAAAAACCGACATGTAAAAGAGAACAGAGGACATTTAATATATGTAAAATTTAATGTTTATTTCTTTTATTTTGGACCAAAAAATTAAACTCAGTTTTCTCTTACAGTAATCTGGAGTGGAGGTGTGACCATTAAATAAAGAGGCATGTTATTTCGACAATCGAAATTTCGACACCGTAGTCGACAATTTCACTGTAGCAGACACACATGTTCTCGACTTACGTGCTAGAAGGGAAAAAAAAAGGAGCTGCAAATCGTATAAATATGCGGTGTCCGACAATATTTTGTTGTCGGAAAAATATTTCTGTTAAATAAAGATGATTCCGTCACGTTTTTAACATTAAAAAGTAAAACCTTTTTTAGGTTTTTTTTTTTTTGGTACACAAACCTTTTTTAAGTTATTCACAAGAAATGTGTTGTGTCAAATCTAATTTTCATTTAATAATTAACACAGAAGAAGATAAAAATCATGAGTTCAACACGCATATTGGACTTTTTTTTTTTGTTCAAACATATTGAACTTGGATTGGAATTTTTTGATATATCTCAATCCTTTAAATTGTGACATCATTTTTGTCCCCTCTAATAGTGAGTGTGTGACCATTAAATGTAGATGATTCCCTCACGTTTAACATTGAAAAGTAAAATCTTTTCTAGTAAGTTATTCACAAGAAAAGAGTTGAGTCAAATCTAATTTTCATTTAATAATTAACACAGAAGAAGATAAAAATCATGAGCTCAACACGCATATTGGACATTTTTTTGTTCAAACATACTACTGAACTTGGATTGGAATTTTTTGATATATCTCAATCCCTTAAATTGTGACATCATTTTTTTCTCTAATAGTGAGCGTGGGACCATTAAATGGAGATGATTCCCTCACGTTTAACATTAAAAAGTAAAATCTTTTTTTAAGTTATTCACAAGAAAAGCGTCGAGTCAAATCTAATTTTCATTTAATAATTAACAGTGTTTTTTTTTTTTACCAAAAATAACACAAGAAGATAAAAATCATGAGTTCAAAACCATGCATATCACTCTACTTGTCAAGATTGCATAAACCTAGCACATCCATTGTAAACTACTACTCACATTTAAAATTACTGTAAGTAATTTCAATACATTTTAATTCAAATTTACTTTTTTTTATCATTTTAAATTCATATTCTTTTAATACCAAAAAAAAACATGTTCTTTTATTCAAAATAGTGAGATTCACTTGAATTTCAACCAATAGAAGAGTGTATTCAAAATAGAGTGATAAAGAGTACGTTGCTAACATTTCTCGGATACCTATTCCTCACCGGACAACAAAATTGACACCATAAACTAAGAGGGCATACAAATGGCATTTCACATTAAAAATACCACTTTAATTCATTAAATATAATAATAGACATACTTTAGAATTTAGCTAAATAAATATATTTACACAGATAATAAGCAAAATCACCAACTCTCTATACAGGACATTCTCTTGGTGATGATGACCTAAAAAAATTTTAGAAGACACTCAATCCAACCAACCTTATATTACACAAAAAAAGAACATGCTCTCTTTACACATCAAACCTTCTCAAGAACACAAGGTTTGCATTTTAAACATTTTTCCCTTAAAACTACTCAAAAGATGATACTCTTCTTTCTAGTTAAGTCAAGTCATTTTTTAAACAAGTAGTCACACTCAGCTCCGTCGCTATATACACTTCTCTGAATGATATGTTTTTAAGCAACAGCAGGGATGCTAGAATTCTGGCGATCCCTGTTGAGGCAATCGAATCCTTCTACTCTAACTGCAGCTGGTTTAAGTCCAAAATTCATCCTAACACATCCTCCTTTGCGGGATGCCGAAGATGGAGATGGCAAACCTGATGGCGATGAGATTGCTGATATGTTAACAGTGTGCTTCTCCTCTCCGAATCGAGCATCCTGGACCAAGGGATTCGCAGCCCGGACCGGAGGAGACCCGCAAAAATATGGTGGAGATGAGGCTGCCTGATTTGCAAACTCTTCCCCATAACTCTCCTGTTGAAATCAAAGATATCAAATAATCAATCATAGTTGGAAATCAGCAAAATTCATTGCTACAAAATCCCAATGTATGTTTGTATGATGGATTTGAATGAACTTGATTCTATAAATAAAATTGAGTTTGAAGGAAAGTGATTTATGTTTGAATGTTTTATTCTAAAAGCAAATTTCATATAAAACTTATTGTAAATTTTTCAACCAGGCTAACACCTATAAATCCTGGGTCATCGTACGACACGGGTACAATACGACACGGATATGAGGAAATTAATCAAAAATACCAAAATAACTATTTGTTCAAAGGAAAATCACTTTTCACATTCCCCACCATGCACTTGTCTAATGAACATTTGTCAGAAAGAACCCTCCATGATAACTAAAAATTTATGGAAAGACTACAATTGTATATGGTAACATTAGGTATATTAGTTTCGTTTTATGATCAGTGTATATTAGAAATATAACAAATCAGAAGTCAGAACACTAAAATTGAAAATAAAATAAAAAAAAAGTGATATATTTTGATTACACTAAAAAAGGTTGAATCCAACTCTGTTAAATCCATGTAACAAAGATTGCCTAAGAGACCAAAATCATTATAAAAAGTTCAAATAAATCAAAAATTGTCTAACCAAAGATATGATGCATGCATCATATTAAAATCCCATACATTACTATGATACCGTTACCAATATAATTACTAGGATACGATTATTATGATGCGTGCATCGTATTAAAAATCCATACATTACTATGATACCGTTACCAATATAATTACTATGACCCCGTTATTTATCTTCCTAGGTTTAAAAATGAACAATTTGTCATGAAGGCATAACTTACCTTCTTGAACATAATGTCCAGTAGCTCAGCCCCAGCTTTTGAATCAGAACCCTCAGCTTGTTGACTACAATAAAAAAAAATTGAAACAAATGACAGATCAGATCTTTGAAAGCTTCCAAAACATAAAAAAATTGAAACAAATGACAGATCAGATCTTCACCGCCTTGTTCAAGTATTTAAGAGATGAGACTAGAGTCTTCTTTTAAAACAAAATTCAATGTCATCAAAAACTCAAAAGGCAATAATTGATTCTAAATTTCTAATAGTTACTTGAAATGCCATCTTAAGTGTCTCATAGGCACATTAGATAAGACCCCAACTCGGCGTGGCTTAGGGCAAATGAGAGACTCCTTCTGATCAGTAAGGTTAACTGAGCCTCTCATTTCTTCACATGATCCAAAGGCGTTCTGCTGAAGACTATAACAGTTCATCTTCAAAATCTGGCTTTATTCCACAGTAGAACGCCTAAACACACAAAATACAACAAAATTATATTCAGAAAATGTCACATATACACATAATTGAGAGCATATTGTTCAAAATTCTAACACCACAACTCCAATTTGCTAATATATCCATCTAGCATCAACATTCACACACACACAAAAGCTAAAAAAACACAGAAAATGTCACATACACATACACACATCCAATTGAGAACTTAATTGTTAAAAGTTCCAACACCCCAATTCCAATTTGCTAATAGATCCATCTAGACTCAACATTCACACACACACACACACACAAACAAACAAAAAAACTAAACTTTGGGAAGAAATTCCACAACCCATTTTACTCTTTTTCCAAATTATCAAAACCTACCGAAAAGGGTACAACAATTTTCACAAATCAACAACAGATCTGAGATGAAACCTTGAAAAATTCTCAAACTTTTCATACGAGTCATGAAGACCCTTGATGACACACCGAAACACCTTTAGGTTAAAAAAAGCAACCAGATGCAGAACCCAAAAAATGGGATTTTAAAAAAAACAGATCTTCAATTAACCACACAAAATTAAAAATTAAAAAGAAACTTTTTTCGAAAGGAAAAAAAAACAACAACAACACAACATGGTAGTGCTAAAATTTAAACAGATCTGTCCTAGGAAACATGTTATGTCTGGCATTCAACATTCTAAAAAAAAAACAAAACAAAACAAAACAAAACAAAACAATTATGTTAGAAACTAGGTTAGATCTGAAGCAAAGGTGGTGAAAAAGAAAATACAGAGAGATGTTGAGAGAGAGAGAGAGAGAGAGACCTTGAGGGAATCCTCCGAATCGGAGAGCAGAGATCAAAGTAGCTGGCTGCTACGAAGAAGGAGAGGAAAGGAAACACTGGGAGCTGGATTCAATTTATATTGGAAATAACAATACGATGTTGTAGTAAAATAGAGGCAACACGACATCGTTTCTAACACCCATGATTTGTTTCTTTTTTCTTATTATTATATATACCCTTGATTTGCTTTTTTTTTTTAATTATTAAACCCTTGATTTTCTGTTTTGCCCAAATTGCGCGATGTTTATTGCACTTGTAGTCTTCTGATATGACCGTATTCATTTTATTTTATTTTTTTGATAAAATGATATGACCGTATTCAATTCAATGGTTTTTTTTATTGGGGAATAATTCAACGGTTTATGTTATATAGATGTAATTTTTTTGGTAAACTTTTATTAAAATTTTAATGGCTTAAATATGTTTTTAGATTTTATAATATAGTTGTTTTTTGTTTTAGTCCTTTTTTTAAAAACTTCTCAATTTAGTCCCTACTATATGTGTTTTTTTCATTTATGTCTTTGTGTTAACATTCTACTATTGAAAAGTTTTTTTTCCAAGAAATTTATGTTGTGAGAAGCCCTAGTTTTTTTCTCGTTGGTGAGAAGGCGTGACTATTGGTGAGAAGTCGCGACATTGCATTGGATCGAGCCATGGTGGATGTGAATTTGGAAGGTATGTCGATCATGGAGGATCAAGTGCGGGTGGGTCTAGCATGAATCAAGGAGATCACGTGTATGCATCCCGCGGAAGTCAATGAATGTTTTCGATGCCTCGGGACCAGAATGGAAAGGCGTGAATGTTTGTATTTACGCTAACAAGTTATTCGAAAGAGAGAGGGAAGTTGGGTGCGAACAATTCAAATATTTTTCCTAAGAATTAGAGACCAATAAATGCGCCAATCATGCATGAGGCCAATAATAGCTGTCTTAATGTGGTTACCATTCCTGTAGCTGATAATGATTGTGGGTCATAATTAGACTCACGTAAATGACGTCGTGAGAATTACACGGATTAGAATGTGGTCCAAGATGACGTCAAAAATATGGAAGTTGTGGTGTACGGAGGGCATACAAGTGGAAGACCAACAATGGTGACTCACCAACCCTATCCATGATAAGCATTTTTTATTGGTAGAATCTGGTTCCCAGGCCTTCCAGGACCCATGAATATCATCAACTGAAACTGCCAAGGCCTAGGGTAACTTGCGTGCGGTTCCTGCCCTCAAGTACCTCATTCAGAGTTACCGACCAAACGCGTTATTTTTATTTAAAACTCTAACTCACGCCAATAAAGTAGAAGAAATTAGTAGAAAACTTGGTTCTGATAACTGCTTTTCAGTTGATAGAAAGGGTGGATGAGGTGAGGAGGCGCTGTTATGGAAGAATTCTTTCAATTGTATCATTACTAGCTACTCTCTAAATTTTATAACACTACTAGAAAAAATCAAAATTAGAGAGGGGTAAATTCCCTCACTAAAAAATCCGTCACAAAATAAATTAGCGACGGAATTTGTGACGACCATGAAATTCGTCTCAAATATTGGCGTCGCAAAACTTTAGCGACGGAAAACTAAATCCGTCACAAATTGCGACGGAATAAGGGCGTCACGATTTTATAAATTCCATCACTAAATAGAAGAAATATAATGGAGTAAAATTCGTCGCTAATTAGAGAGGAGGTAAAAATCCGTCACTAATTAGCGAGTGATTATTTATCCTTCTCTTATTAGCGAGGAATTATTTATCCTTCTCTAATGGCGAGGGAATATTTCCCTCTCTAATCAGTGAGAAATTATTTTTTTTAAAATGCTATGCAGCTTTTTTATCCTCTCCAACAATTCTTAACGCAACAAAAACTTTACAAGTCAATTGCAAATCTTGTTCTCCATTAATATATAATAAGAGGAGAATCAAAGTATTACCTAATTCACAGCCAAATAACAAACAAGTTTCATTATGAGAATCAATATAATATGCAATACATATTCCCCTGCCTCTCTAACCAAAGCAACAAAGGGGTGAAAAGCCACAGCTTTAAAATACAAAGTTGACAAAATGAAAGAATGGAACATATTCATTGTCTTTATTGCTATGATAACATGTGTACATTACAAACCCCTAAGAAGCCATACTAACTATAGTCAGCATAACAATATATCACTTAGAACAATTGCCTCTAATTACTAACTAAAATTCCCAACCATCATCAATTGGCAACCTTCTCATGAAGGACCTCCAGTTCATAATCAACTTTTATGGGGAGACTAAACAATTCTTCTGGAGGCTCCCTTTAATATATGCAAAACTCTTAGTAATCGCTTAATCTCCATCTTCTTGACCTGAAACAATTAATAAGGCAAAAAATAAAATAAAGTGTGTTTCACATGCAATTAAGAAGTTGAAACAAAGACTTCAACTTCTTTTATTATCATGAATGAGTGAAAATTACTATATAATGATTAGGGTTGAGGCTCTTGAACTCTTCAATGCTGCAAACACAATTTAAGGTATAAAAATTCATCTTATATTGCAGGTTAAGTCAATTTAAAGTGGTGCAAAACTTTTTTCAAAAAAAAAATACATGTACGAACAGCAAGCTAGAGTATAAAGAAAAGAGGTTATGTTCAAAGAAATCACATGTACAAAAAAATCATCAAAAGACATCTATTATTCAGTTATGTTCTCGTTTGCATATGAAATAAAGTAAGACAAATGAGAAAATAGAATGCAAGTACATACTTCATTTGGTAGGCCAAAAGGTCTTGTCAACAATTCATATCAAGCATGGGTACGTTTGTCTGCAACCGTGTGATTTCCTTAAAAAGCTTTCAAGTCCTTCAGTTAAATATCTGCATCTTTAGCTTGATATTGCCTGCAACATTTGTTCTTATTCAATTTCTAGAGTAATAGCAGAAAACTGTTAAGCAGTTATGAAGTTAAACATCTTCAGTTCCTAGCTAATGAATGTTACCACTTACCATGATTTTGAACAAGTCAAATATATTGTGTTTGTTCATCTTCTAGACACAAGGACGCAATAGCTTTAATTAAAAAAATCAGTATTCAAAGCTTGAAAAACTTATAGAACATGGCATGGAAAAAAATACAATAAAAATGTAGCATATATGATAAACCATAATGGAAATCAGCACCTGAAATACAAAATCTGGCAAAAGAGCAGCAAGAGTACTTTCATTTAATAACATATGTCAAGGGAAGTCCATATATTTAAAGTCAAGATAAGGATAAGACAAACCTATTAGCAGATAAAGAAGTATTCCCATTTACATAATCATGAACTTGTTATACACAAATAAGACTAAGAAATTTATTAATCGAAAGCAACTAACAGAAAAGTATAACAATAAAAGTGGTAACAGAATGTGTTTGAGATAATTGAGCAATTATGTTGATAACACCTATACATTTAAAATATTATTATTTATTAAAACAATAAAAGTTAGGAAGATAATACTCAAAACACAAAATTCAATATAAAGATGAAATCAGGTTGTTGCATATGTAAATTTAACTATACATTTAGCTCAGAGGGATCTAGCAATGCTATATTTAGCACTCTTTAGTATGTCCTGTTCTTGTACATTCGTATCATGTAAAAATTCTGTAGCATAAACATAAAAAACAAATGCAGAAGGTTAAGCTTTAAAATAGAATCAAATTAAGCATTTGTTTTTATGCATTTTCTAAAACCACTTGTATATAAAATGAAGTGTTTTCTCAAAAGTAAATATTAATCGAATTGTTTGGGACAGACCAATGTTTTTCTACATATGAATCCAATTCCAACCAAACTATAAAAACCAATATCCACACACTAAACCATTCCTCTAGAAATAACATTTCCATTATACCCTTAAAGCCAGAGCAGACAGTAATTTATTAGAAATTCCAACAAATTACCAAACTTCACAACTTAAAAGCCAAGAAAGAGCAATGTAAAGAAATTCAAGCAAGTTGTCACTAATTCTATAAGAACTCACAATAGACTTCTTAGAATTTGAAGTTGCTCTTTTACCTTTGGAAAATCATGAACTGTTTAGAAAAAACTGCAAAAATGGAAAAGCTAAAAGCAAGACGTTAATTTTGTTCCCTCAATAAATTTACTTTTGCTTAATTACATCAATTGGATAATAAACCTCCCATCGTATGGCCAGGCTCTTCAAACCATTTATAATAATATACAACAAATGGATCAAAATCTATAGTAGAGCATTTAGATTCTATAAGTGTGCACCAAACTTCTAAAAAAACCAAAGCAATTTAGAACCCAGTGATGCTAAACTATATAAAAAATCTATAATAATGTGCCGAGGCATAATGACTCGAGTATGACATGTTGTTTTGAACTCATATGCATATGAACAAGCATTCATGATAGTGAGTTCTGCAATGCCACAGATGATACTTAGCTGTAGAATACATGCTTATGCCTCCATGCAAGTTTCTAAAGTAGTGCATAATAGGCATAACAGCTATAGTGACGATTCCGCGACATATGAGGGTCACGTCCTAACATAGTGCATGTGTGATCGTTTTTGAATAATAAAATTGATGCAAGCAAGATCGCAAATAGGAGTGAACACATATTGGTCCTTGAATCCATTTAAACCATGCAAGTTGATTACTGATCAATGCATAAAATTTAGCAAATGCCACATTTGATTTCAGGTAATGAAATATAGTAATAATCTGAATGGAGAATTTATCACAATGACTTCGGAGTCCCGAGTTCGGATATGGAATCGATGAATACTCTTATTGGAGATTATAGCAAATTGGCCACAGTGGGAGTGAGATAAGCATGTCCTCCTCCAGGCACTACCACAAATACACAGATCAGTAGTATAAAGATAATAGGGGCATCAGAGCCTCTTGAATCAGATTGAATCGAATTGCTGGTGTGCCAATTCAGAGATTGGACATGCGTCCGAACTCGAAAGTTGTCATTACGGAGGTCGGAGGAATTCAAATTCACTCCGCTTTTCAGGAGCGACTTTTGTATTCTTCGACATCGGTGTTGGAATTCAAATTTTCCCAAGGCTTCGTTGGCTCACTCGTCTTATTCGACGTCGGCGCCTGAAGTCACTGTAAACAAACAAATTAGAAGAAGATAATAAATGAGAGGTTCGGTTCTTACCTCAGATTTGGGGTGTATCATGAAGAAGCTAAAGCCGAACTCATTTTAGAGTGACTCAGATCGAGACAGAAAGGAGCAATGTCTGCTGCCATGCTTCTGTTCAGATCTTACCCAACCCGAACAGGGGTGTTCGTTGCCCTAGATCAAGACAGACTGAAACAAACGTTTGTTGTCCTGCTTGCATTCAGATTGCATTCAGAAGGAGACCGATGATGGTCGGGCTGTTTCCAATTCGCTGTGGACTGGTGTTGCTTACCGGAAAGCACTGTGTTGTGCACTAGTGGTCGTTGCGACCGTTGTACAACTCTGGCGCGAATGATTAGCCCTTGCCTTGGTCCCTTCATGACTCGCAAGGCCTCACCTGAAGCTGGACAATGGCCTAGCATTGTGCGCGAGCTTTCTCGGGTCAAGTTAGAGTCTCTGCGCGCGGGTCGGGTCGAGGCTTGGTTCCGGTTGATGCTCGATCGTCATCTCGTGAAGAACTTATTTGAGACCATAGAGACAACGCTGATGCGAGGCTCGGGTTGAGCTCGTCAGGGCTTTAATGCTATCTGATCTTGGTTCTGAAACAGAGATGTCTCATGCGCAGAGATGGGGGTAGATCGTGCTTCTTGGTTTGGTGGAGAGTGTAACTCCATAGAGGGCGAAGGTCGTCACGACGGCGCCGAGGAGGGGCGAAGGTTTCCATGGCGGCGCGGATTAAAGCTCGACTCGTCCAAAGGTGTGACGATGACGGAAAGTGGTATGGTGTGACGCGACTCTCCAAGATCACTTCTGACCAGATATGGGCTCGGTCTCTTCAATTACAGCTCAAGATTTGGCACGATGTGTTTGCCCCAAAACCCTAGCGTTGAGGTGCTGTGAACAAACCTCCAGGTGGAGATCCTGTTTCTTGGTTTTCGCAATTCCTTATTCGAGAAAAGAAAAATCCGGAGGAAGATCTGAACAGATCCGACTCGTACTCGGCCATCAACCGTGAGTGTGAAGCAAGATTTGAGAACGAGAAATCGTCCCCACAGACAGCACCACTGATCCGGAGTGGATCTCGGATTTAGAGGAAGGTATGGTGGTAGGATGGTGGAAATGACCGCAATGAGTGGAAGTGCTGCCTCGAACTCCGATGGAGGATATGGGTGGTGGCTACCTGCAAACACTACGACGATCAAGTCAGTATAAGAATGAGGTGGATGCTAGGATTAGAAGAGGCATACCTTGTAGAGGTGACAACATTAGGCTTATATAGCCTTGAAGCTAGGGTTAGCTCTTAGGAGAAACCATGCCAATTGGGCCAACTTGTTGGAGCCCATTAAAATGGTATTTGGGCCTAGGATAGGTCCAGATCACATACTTTCAACATATGAACTCATGTGAACTCAATAGTTAAAGGTATTTTGGACATTTTTCATGCCTGCATTATATTTTTTTTCCTTTCAATTTTTACTGTACCAAAAGAGAGAGAAAAGTTACGGGCATGTTTATTTTGAGATAATATTTTTTTCGTTTCATTTCAATTTTTATATTTAGTTATATCTTTTATTTTATTTGATTATTTATTTTTAAAGATTTGTATTTACACCAGAAATAATAAAAGTTATTTACTACTCTTTTTTTTTTAGAATAAGTTATTTACTACTTATTATACAAATCTTTGAAAATAAATAATCGAGTAAAAATAAGACAATTTTTTAAAATTAAAATTAAAAATACAAAAATTAAAAATATTTTTCAAGGTAAATAGTTCCAAAACTTTTCCAATTAGATAAATTCAAAATAAATCTATTTTTATTTCATTTTTTTTCAATTTTCTTCCCACCTATTATCATTTATAGTATCTTATTTTCCTTTTACAAACAAACACAGTTTGCATACTCTATGTTTTCTGTCTATTTTATACACTATAACATTACTCATTCCATTACCAATGTAGTGTCACTGTGTATTTGTAATCTATTATCTATTTAAAAAACTTAACTACACTAAAGACAGGTGTCAAAAACTTATTCATCCATTTTCCAGCTAAAAAATATTTTCCGATAAAAAACTTAACTACATTATAAATTCTGTTTTTCTTCACCACCTGTGCTGAGCACGAATTTTCTCAACTAGTTATAATATACTAGTAGAAAGATAGACACTATCATGTTTTGTCTGTCCAGATTTTCATTTTTGGGTGCATTACTAACTCACCTTATCTGAAAAAATAGCCATTTAAAAACACATATTTAAATAAAATACAATAGAAGTCGGGTGCAAAATATTATTTATTCTGTTTTCAAAATTATATCAAAGTAGATATTTTTTATGATATTACCTCCTGTCGTTTTTATAAAAAACATACGACAAATTCATCATGATTAAGGAAAGTGGTTTAAGTTATTTAAATTTAAATGTAGTATTCCAAGAATACCCATAATATTAAATGGTTGAATATAGTGTCTTTTGGTATCCCTCATGCAAAAGCTACTCCACTTGCATGGGGGAATTGGTGAATATCTCATTGATATACATAATAAAATAAGGGTATAAAAGAAAGTTAGCAATTAATATAACTAAAGATGCGTCACTGTTTTTATAAGGCTTAAATATGTTTTAGATTCTTGTAAATATGTCTCATTTTGATTTTAGTTCCTGCAAAAAAAATTATCTTGTTTAAGTCCCTGACATTTTAAAAGCTTACGAAATTAATCCCCACTGTTACTCTAAGTTAGTTTCATCCTAGGTATCTGACGGACTACCAAGTCAAATATGTCACGTCACTTTAACAATTACACAGTTACACTGAGATGGCACACACTCACATTTCTCTCTCCCATTTCACTCCTTCCTTCTTCATCCAACATTGTAATAGAGGAAGGACTCTCTGACACAGTAATCGACTCAAATCACCGTTGGAATCCAATTTCAAATTCAACTTCCCACCAGACCTTCTCCCAGCAACTCCATGTTCTCCTTAACTTCCTCGTCTCTTCCATCCTCTGTTTGGGATCAAACAATTTTTTATGGCATGCAATTTACCAAATTTTAGATGATGCACTACCCCTCTACATTCGTCCCCCCAGCATGGCCGGAAACCCATTTTCCAAACCCTCCCCCACTCTTTCCAAACCCTCCCGTGTCCATTGTGACAATGATGTCTGCCTGATGAGCTTCGACGTCGCTGGGTTTTTCTGGGATGCGGGGTTTATGTCAGGGATCCGAGCAAGAGGAGGAGCTGGCATGGGCCGCCATAAGGGCGAGAAGGATCGGGGTTTGGTCGGATCTGGGGGATGGACGTGGCAAGAGGGATGTAGTTGGTAGTGGGAAGGGGAATTGATGGGTTCTTTGAACGCGTTAAGGACGATGAAGAAGGGGAACAAAAGAAAGGGAAATGGGTTCAAAGACAGAGAGGATTGAGGAGATGGTGAGGCATGTGAGTGTTGTCGTCGACGTTGTAAGATGGAGGAGGAAAGATTTAATATACTCGCTCAAGATCGTTGGGACGACAAAGGAAAATCGGGGTTGCAGTTCTATTCGGAACAACCTACCGGCACGCTTGGTGTCAACATCAATGGGAGGATTTGGACACTACAAGAATTTAGTCTATTACCCACAAGAATTTCCTAGGTCCACTGACCTTAGGAATTTATCTAGGGCCAAAAGCAGTAGGAAATTACCCGCATGTTGATTACCCACGGGTACCCACTAAAAACCGTCAGTTATGTCATAGTTTTTTTTAAGTGTCCTAAACCGAGGGACACAGCCCTCGGGAATAGGCCAATTATGACACACGCAAAATTTCAAGGGACACACCCCTCGGTTTTCCTTTTGATTTTTTTTCCTGTTAACAGACATGATCAGAGCTGGCATCAGGCTTTGGGGGTGAACCAACGAAAACCGAGTGCCATCCCCTCGGTTTCGTTTATTACTTTTTAAAAAAAAATTTTTGCAGGAAGTGTTGCAGATGAAATTAAAAATTGCGAACGTTGCAAGTATTGCGTATATACACGCCTTCATCCTCCTATTTCTTAGTTTGTTTTCTTCTTTCTTCTTCTTCTTCATCTTCTTCCTCCTCCCAACTCCTCCTCCTCTTCATCTTCTTCTTCCTCCTCCCAAGGGCTAAGTCCAACACAGGTCATGCGCCCCTTTTTTTTTACTCGCGCACCCCATATTTTCTTTTGGCGCAGCCCCCATGCACGCAGGCCCATTCGGTTCTAACCCAAACGGTTCTGGCCAAAGCATTTGAAGGAAAGAGCTCTAACCCTAATTTTAAATGACCTTCACCCACTCCCTCACTCTCAGCACAAACCCCATGCGCCACACAAACCCTCCCTCTCTCTCCCTGAGCTCGTCTTCCACGCTCTCTCTCCTTGATCTCGTCTTCCTCGCTTTCTTCTTCCTTCATCTCTCCATCTCTATCTCTTCACAAACCCTCACTCATCTTCCATGATCACCGTCTTCCTCCTTCATATTGCGGAGCTCACCTTGACCGGAAGAACACTTGCGATCACCGTCTTCCTCCTTGGTCTTTGTTTCGGCTTGGTTCAAAAAGTCAGGAGCTTGTGAAGGAAAGAGTGGAAGAGCAATTTCTCTTTGCTGCTTCACTGATTATGTGTTCTTCATCGCACACCCTTCTTGATGGCATTTGGTTGGATTTGCCATTGATTTTGCTCTCCCTATCTGGCTTCATCCCCCATTCTCACTATCCTTCTTTTTTTTTTTTTTTTCTTGGTTTTGTATTTTTTATGTTTACTGAATTTCGTTTTAATTTTTTTTCCTGAATATGTTATTTTTTTTTTGGCAGGGGCATGGAGATATGAAGAATAAATTTTTTGTAATTTGCGTTGTATTTTCTGTTTGTAATTGTTTGTACATTCCTTTTTTGTATTTTTATTTTTAATTTTCAATTCTATAATTTTATGTAATTTGATTTTTTGTTATAAATTTGTAACACATATGTAATTTAATTTTTTGTTATAAATTTGTAATGTTATAAATTCTGTAATCTGTTTGTAATTTGTAATTTTCATTTTTCTTTGTTATAATTTTCATTTTTATTTTGTTTATAATTCTGGTAGTTTTTATAATTCTGTTTGTAATCTTTGTTATAATTTTTATTTTCATTTTTATTCTGGTAATTTTGTAATCTATTTATTGAAGAGCGTTGGCTGCTTCAAATTTTTTTTAATAACCAGTTGAGCATTTTCTAGGGCTCTGAGCCCTCGGAAATGCACACAAATTTTCTATTGCTAAGCCTTCGGAAACTGTTTCCGAGCAGTGTTTAACCTACCACTGAGTGGCCCTCGGTGGGCCCTCAGAAATCTTGCATTTTCCACGGCTTTTTGACCATTTCCTAGGGTTTTTGGCCCTAGAAAATGTCAAGTTTTCTTGTAGTGAGAAAGGAATGAGGAGGAGAGATACCAGAGATGTTAAGGACGACCATACATGGAATGGAAAAGTGAATACGGTGGTCGCAAATGGTAGGTTTACGAGTATAGAAAGAAGTGAGGTGGAGGCACATAGAATTGTTAGAGACATGGCATGTCTGAATTGACAATCTATTAGTCACATCAGCGTGAAACTAATCGAGACTAACGGTATGAACTAAATTTATAAGCTAATAAAATGTCAGGGACTTAAACAAGAAATTATATTTTTATAGGGACTAAAACCAAAAAGGGATATATTTCTAGAAACTTCAAACATATTTATGCTTTTTTATAATTATGATTAAAAAAAGACACTCTTTTATTTTTTTATAAATAGGACTAGAGATGTTCATGGGGTGCCAGTTCAGTGGTAAGAACTTCACTTTATAACTATGGTTTAAAATAAATAGAATTAGAGATAGTATAAAAAAAAAAGGCAAAACTTAATAATAATAAGCATTTGAGTATAAGCGTAATTGTGAGAGACAAAAAGACCATTTAACTGTTCAAGAATGAGTGGAATGATTGTAAGTAAATTTTACTTCAAGAAAAATACATCAATGGAGCACGTTTTAATTCATTGACCAAAATCTGCGTACCAAAGCTGGCCTCCGCAAACAATATCTCCCCATTGACCTTTCTGTCAAATTCAGGAACAATTTTTCGGGAAAATAATAATACTAGGAATTTGTTCTTATGGGGAATCTATCAACACGCGTGTAATTTCCGCATTGAAAAAAGATGCAAATTGAAGAAATCCTCAGTTATCACTTCACAGTAGACTTGGTCATACATTTACATTGCGACACGCGCCGTGATAATGTATTTAAATCTACTCTTTCAGTTGTTTTTACTTATCGTTTAAAATTAATTTATAATAATAAAAAAATTAATAAAATTTATTTTTTTATAAAATTATTAATTTTTTTTTCATAATATTTTTGATTATTTATTATTTTATAAAATATATATTTTTTTATAATAAATAGTTAAATATATAATTAATAAATAAATAATTAATATAATTTTAAACTTTAAGAATTGTAAGTAATTAGAAATAAAATAGTTATGTAAAAAGAAGCCGATGGAGTACCGATAAAATCCCACTTCCTTCTGATCTTAATAAATAAGGGCCGTCACGTGCTTCATATTCAAGATGTCAGATTTGTGTCTAACCTCTTAATTACTATTCGTATGTTTTTTTTAGTAAACCCCAATTTAGTTCCTAAATTAAGTAGTATTATCTTTCTTATTTAGTTTCTAAAATATTTGAAAATGATAAGTAACTCCTAAAGTTTGTAAAAACTATCAAACTAGTCCCTAAAGGTTTGTAAATTCGATCTCATTACTTATAAAATTTTAGGGACTAATTTGACAAATTTCACAAACTTTAGGAATTACTTATTGTTTTTATATACTTTTAGGACTAAATAGGAGATAGAGTGTTAGTTTATGGACAAAATTAAAGATTAATTCATTTTTTTTAATCTCTCTTGACAAATTGTGAAGCAAGCAATCTTTTTAGATCAGAACGGGAAATCGAAAAACCCACGCATGCTTTTTTTGTGACACTTAAAACCGACACAAATAACCGACGCATGCTTCTTTTTTTTTGACGAAAAACCAACACATGCTATTCATGGTTTTGTCGGTGCATTGAATTTGAGATAGATAAATAAATAAATAAATATATAAATAAAAATGTATTAAATTTGAGGAAAAATAAATAAAAAATATTTCAAACAGTTAAACCTGATTAAATTAATGATTCAAAGTGGTTCAACTACACTACAGTTCAAATAGAAGTGAACCAATTGCTGAATTGACTACTTCTCAGTTCAATTAGTTCAAGCAATTGAACTGGTCGTTTCAGTTTGTTTTAACAACATCAAAAGCAGCTAAATAAGAATAAGTAGCCTATCTAATACAAAAAAATTTAGAATAACTACATGCATGATGTAGATAATAATACAAAATTAAATTTGTCAAAAAAATTATATAAAATTAAAAATAATACTTACTTATGATATGATATATAATGGCGTCAAAAAAATGATATGATATATAATAAAAAAAGATAATACTTATGATATAATTTTGTCTATATTTTAAATTATGATGTTTTATAACAATAATTTTAAAAAATATGTGAAATAATTATGATTTAAATATGTTTAGTGAAAAAAAATGTATGATTTAAATATGTAAGAACATGATTTTTTTTTGACGAAATATGTAAGAACATAGTGGGAGATATCTTATAATCAGGGTCATGTCTAGAACTTTTGAGGCTTTAGACAAAATTATTAAAGAGACTTAATATAATATAAGTTATTAATCCTTATATTATTCTTGTAGTCTTTAGATATTTGAACTCATATTATCTCTTTTTAAAAGAATGTGATGCATTGACATACTACAATCAATAAATCAAATTCCTTTTATGTTACCGTTGGGCTTAAATTAAAACATTAAAAATGAGTCTATATATTTCTCTATCAATTAAATTTACTAATAGACAATGTGTATGCCTAAATTAAAACATTAAATATGACTTACTAGGCCTCTATATATTTCTGATCTACCCATTAAATTTATCGACTAATCTGTAATTATGTATATGAATATTAATATATGATTGAGTGTAGTGATTGTACATATATTTATATGTAATTAATTATACACGCTTGTATTAATATGAGGATATTCATATTCATTGGTGATTGTATTTATATTAATATATGATCTTGTATATATTAGTACAAAAAGTGATAATATGAGGATATTATCATATGGTGATTGTATTAATATGATCATGTATATATTAGTACAAAAAGTGATAATATGGTGATTGTATTAATATGAGGATATACTTTTGTAATCACCATACTTCTAACTTTTCTATTTGTGTATAAAACGTGATAACAGTTACATATCATTGTTTCTAATTTAAAGTATATTAGGTGATACATTGGTGAATAAAATAAATGCAACAACAAAAATATTTTCAACATATATAAATTTTGGGCAATAACAATATCATAAGAAATAAACTTTAGAACTAAACCTTCGCAATTAACACAGTAATAATGTGCTGATTAAATCTAAACACCCCAAATATAACAACAATGCCATTTTTTAAATCCTTGGATTTAAACAATGTCTTGTTCTATGCAACAGCCAAATAGCATTCTTCCGTTGTCTGATTTGTCCACCTGGGCCAACATGGCCGCCTTCATCCACAAAACACCTTTTCTTCTTCTTTGGTTATGCCATAAAGCATAATTCAGCTTTTAATGGCTAAAAATAGTAATAGAAATTAATGTAAGATGAGACAAATATGCTTCTAATATTAGATGCTTAATAACTACAATTATTTTGGATTATAAATAACATTTTTGCCAGATCTGTGTGAAAGAAAAAAGGCATTCATTGTATGTTGTATTGTTTAGAAGCAACATGTAACAGCCCACCCTTCTTCACGCTTTAGCGCTTCAGGAATGGCACTGCCCGACCCACTGACCACATGGCCCCAGCCCAGCATACACTGACTCTGGTCCATGCACCCCAGCGTCCGGTTAACTCACAGGACTTCAGGATTCCCTTAAATCCTGTTTTTGCCTCCGTGGGGGTTCGATCCCATGCCCAAAGGGATAAAGGCTTTTAAGAAGCACCCCCACTACCATCTCGGCTACTAGCCGAGTTGGTAGTGGGGGTGCTTCTTAAAAGCCTTTATCCCAGAGCATGGGATCAACCCCACTGAGGCAAAACACCAATTAAGGGATTGGTGAAGATCGTGAGTGCGTGGCGACCATCTTTGAGGCCTTTGGGCAATGGTCATTGGGCCGGTAGGCAGGGGGTCTGTGCGTTACAAAAAAGGCGCCTTTTTTGTAAGGCCCAGGGTTCTTCACTATTATCCCAATGGACTAGCTTCACCACTGGCACCCCACTCACGATCTTCTCCCGTACCACTTTGGGAGTTTTTGCCTTCTGGGGGATTCGAACCCGCACCCAGTGGCATATAGGCCACGGGAAGCATCCCCCCACTACCACTAGACCAACTAGCCGAGTTGGTAGTGGGGGTGCTTCTTAAAAGCCTTTATCCCTTTGGGCATGGGATCGAACCCCCACGGAGGCAAAAACACCAATTAAGGGATTGGTGAAGATCGTGAGTGCGTGGCAGCCACTGCTGAGGCCTTTGGGCAATGGTCATTGGGCTGGTAGACGGGGGGTCTGTGCGTTACAAAACCTGAATAAAACAAACTTGGTAGAGTGCTAATTGAACCGGTGAAGAACATAATCACGATTTAATGGTTTGATCATGGTTCAATTACAGTCATACCAGTGATAATTAAATATATATTTTTAATATTAGATAATATATTAAGTAATAATTTAGTTTTAAATGTAACAAATGAAGACAATTTTCAATTTTAAATCTACATAAAATAATCATATTATGGTTCTGTAGTAAAAAAAATCAACAATAAAAGGGCAAATAATAAAACTCATGTATATGAATTTTTGTAGCTTATTATTAGACCTATACAAAATGATGTATTTTTTTCATTAAAAAATACGAAATTGCAAAATAAAATTGAAAAATTAAAAATTAAAAAATAGACTGGTTCAAACTGAATCTGACAAGGATTTTATATCGGTTCTCACAGGTTTTGGATCGGTTTGACCGGTCTTCTCTAGTTTTGAAACTGGTCGGTTTTTTGTCAAAAAGGTCAGACACCTAAGTGGTTATTAGTTCAACTGGTCGAACCAACCACTCTAGTCTGTTTTTCACAACAATGTGATTTAGTGATTGGTCTGGTTTATAAAATAGTACAAATTCTAAAGAACACATAAATATTTGACCTTTTCTATTACTATAACAATGGATCAATATATAAATCTTGGTCGCAAGTTGCAAAATGGATAGAGATTGATAGAAAATACAAGGGAGAATGTTCCTTAAAGTGTGTCTCCATAAGTGATGCATTAAGTGAGGGCCTTTGAGAAGCTTCTCTATGTACCCACTTCCAAGGGTGATGATGAGAAGGGGAAAAAGATTCACAGGAGAATGACAAAGTGATGAATGTCCTACTTGCTTGAATTATTCCACCAATTCTGTTTTCTTTCAAAAGAACACAATGAAAAAACTATCTCATTTGAATTCCTAAAATCTAACCCTTTGTTTTTTAGCTGAAAAATCACACTAACAACTTCTATGAGGGAAATGATTATCACATAATCTAAGGTAACCATTGTTCCTCTATTTTACAATCCTAAATAAAAACCTATATGGGTTTTAGAAACATATAATTGCTCTCTTTTTGTGTATTCGGATTGACGTTGGAGAGGCAAATACTCATTGAATCTGTTGAGTATGGCTCATAATTATGAAAGCTTGGCGAGACGCTCGAGCAGAGTGGGTTTGGCCTAAACTATTTGGGGAGGTTACGATGAGTGGGTTGGGTGCGAGGGGCAAAGCCCCCGTAGTATGGTACATGGTTATTATTGTAAAATGTATCGTAATATTTAAACATAACTTTGTAACCATGTTTGATCATAACAAGAAATTAGTCGCTTTAGCTCCCAGGGATGTAGGGACACTTGTCAAACCTTGTTAACAAATCGTTCGTGCTCTTGGATGTGTTTTATTTATTGTTCTTTAGATCTGGATTCATTGTTCTAACAATTGGTATCAGGTAATATCGAACCTTGGTACTACGGAACTGAGAATTTTGAATTATGGTCGAGGAGGGTGAAGGATCTGTCGGCACAATAGGGAATTCTAAAGGTGTTGCATGAAACAAAACCGGCTGCGATGGAAGAAAGGGATTGGAAGAAGTTGCAGGAACGGACTGCGGGAACCATACGTCTCTATTTGGCAGACGAGGTGATGTATATGTCATGGATATATATGACGTCTCCAAACGAGGTGTGGACAAAATTGGAAGGTCAGTATATGTCCAAAACCCTAACGAACAAGATTTATATGAAAAGGGATCTGATTTGCAGCAGCACGTCAATATCTTCAATCAAATAATCAGTGATTTACTGAGGCTTGATGTGAAGATCGATGATAAGGATAAGGCAATAATTATGTTGTGCTCTTTTCCTAGTTCTTACGAACACTTGGTGACTACTTTTACACACGGGAAAAACACCATCAAACTAGAGGATATAATCGCTGCACTTATGGATCATTCTCAAAGAGACATAATGCAGGGGATGGGTCTCCAGGCGAAGGTCTGTATATCAAGGGGAATCGGGGACATGGGAGGAAACAAGGAGGAGATGGTTCTGGAAAAAAGCGGTCGAAGTTCAAGACCAAGAAATCTGGAACAGAGCAATGCTTTAAGTGCAAACAGACTGGGAATTGGAAAAAAGATTGTCCAACCAAGAACTGGGGCGCATCTAGTTCTGCGAACGTGGTTCAAATTGAGGATTCAGATTATGGCAGTGAAGGCGATTTACTCAACGTTTCATCCAGCAACTGAACAGATGCGTGGATTATTGACTCTAGATGCTCTTACCACATGACGCCGCACTAGGAGTGGTTCACCACATTCATGTCAGAAAGTCTTGGATTTGTTTATTTTGGTGATGATAAAGCTTGTGCTATCACTGGGACGGGGCAGATCCAAATTGCAATGGATGATGTGGGCGTGCGAACGTTGAATGAGGTTAGATACATTCCTGAATTGAGAAATAAATTGATTTCTCTAGGTACTCTACGGGAAAATGGTTTCACCTACAGGACTGGTGGAGATAGGGACATTCTCAGAGTAAGAAAGGGTGCATTGACTGTGATGAAAGCAGAGAGGACTGCATGTAATATCTACAAACTATTGGGGAGTACAATTATAGGTGATGTTGCATCAGTTGTGTAACACCCCAGTAACGCATGTGCAGGCCACATTAGACCCCACAGCAACGCATGAGCGTGCCACTCACAGGACTTCTCTAATCCCTTAATTGGAGTTTTTGCCCCACGGGAGGCTTGAACCCATACCCAAAGGGATAAAGGCCAAAGGGAAGCACCTCCCATCACCACTTGACCAGTAACACCCCAGCAATGCATGTGCAAGCCACATTGGATCTCATAGCAACACATGAGCATGCCACTCATAGGACTTCTCCAATCCCTTAATTGGAGTTTTTGCCCCACGGGAGGCTCGAACCCACACCCAAAGGGATAAAGGCCAAAGGGAAGCACCTTTCATCACCACTAGGGTGCATTGATTGTGATGAAAGCAGAGAAGTCTCGTGGGGCACGCTCATGCGTTGTTGTGGGGTCCAATGCGGGGAAAAGGGTTCGAGCCTCCCGTGGGGCAAAAACTCCAATTAAGGGATTGGAGAAGTCTTGTGAGTGGCACGCTCATGCGTTGCTGTGGGGTCCAATGTGGCCTGCACATGCGTTGGTCTAGTGGTGATGGGAGGTGCTTTCCTTTGGCCTTTATTCCTTTGGGTGTGGGTTCGAGCCTCCCGTGGGGTAAAAACTCCAATTAAGGGATTGGAGAAGTCCTGTGAGTGGCACGCTCATGCGTTGCTGGGGTGTTACAAGTTGAGTCTGATAATGATGCAACAAAAATCTAGCATATGTGTTTGGGTCATTTCAATGAGTGTGGGATGACAGAGCTTCATAAGAGAAATATGTTGAAGGGTGTTCGAAGCTGCAAGATGTATTTGTGCAAGTATTGTATACTTGGGAAGCAGTGTCGTGTTCGTTTTAAATTTGAAAGGCACAAAACCATGAGAATCCTAGACTACGTGCATTATGATGTATGGGGGCCTACACGAAAGCCCTCTATGGGTGGTTCCAGGTATTTTGTGACTTTCACTGATATTTTTCTCGCAATGTCTGGGTGTATTTTCTAAAACAGAAATCTAAAGTCATTGTCAAGTTCAAGCTGTGAAAGGCAGAGGTAGAAAATCAAACAGGCAGAAAAATCAAGTACTTGCGATCAGATAATGACACGAAGTATACTAATTCATATTTTCAGAAATTTTGTGAGGAGCACGCTATTCAGAGGCATTTTTCAATTCGCAAGACACCACGACAGAATGGTGTGGCAGAGAGGATGAACATGTCTCTAACTGAAAGAGTAAGATGTTTGAGATTGAATGCTGGACTTTCAAGGAGTTTCTGGGAAAAGGCAATTAGTATGGTGTGTTATCTCATCAATAAGTCACCATAGGCTTCATTAGAGGGAAAAGTTGCAAAGGAGGTGTGGACGGGTAACCCAATTGACTTTGACAATTTATGAATTTTTGGGTGCCCAGCCTATATGCATATATCTAGTGAAGATGGGTCCAAATTGGATCCAAAGTTGAAGAACTATGTTTTCATCGGTTACGCCAAAGGTGTGAAGGGTTCAAGTTGTGGGATCTAGTTTCAAAGAAGATGGTGATCAGTAGAGATGTTGTGTTTAATGAGTAGACCATGTTGAAATAGCTAGTTGAAATAGATATGCCAGCATTAGATGGAGCAGCTTTTAGCTCCAAGGTGGTTTCGGTGGGTATTGACCACTACGAGTAAGCAATGGCCGAGTAGAAAAAAGTGGCTCAAGCTCTGAACCTGAACCTAGTCATGATCCGAAATCTACACTTGATCTTGAACCTACAAATTTAGATCAAGTACAGGTTATTCTCTTGCACGAGATAGAGAGTGTCGTGACAACATCAAGCCACTAAAAAGATATGGGTTTGAAGATTTGGCGTCCTATGTATGACACCTATTGTCCAGTTGTTCGATAAATACAATTAAAATCATACAAGAAGTAGTAAAATACTGAGTTTATAAAATTCTTTAAACAGAATAGTAGTTCTCGTCAATAAATACCAAAAACCATGTTTCAGAATAAAAATAAAAACATAAAAATCATTGCGGAAATAAAAACCCAATAACCCGATGTCACATGTCTCAGAGCTAAAACACTTGGTTTTACATCGGAATAATAAACTCATAAATCATAAATAACTCCTAGACTAAACAGCATCACATAGACTACTCTCCAGTGTCCACGTTCACTTCATCACTTATTGTCTCACCATCTACTCGTACACGGGGTTGTACAAGTAGCCATAAATACATAGGGGTGAGGAATCATACTCGATATGAAAAAAAAAATACGGCATAGAAACAATATAACATGTTGTGTAAACAATCAAACAGATAGTGTAACAACAATCAAAGTCTCATCAGACGATACTCAACAATAAACAATCTTATGTCGGCAATCAGCTAACGCGAACCTAACATCTACTTTGTCGAGGTCTTCAGGATCCTTTTCCTCTCCAGGTAAGCAGATGAGAGTGCTATTAACATCTGGAGATACAGACCGAGTCTAGTCAGTGTGATCTAGTGTATGAATGGGATGCCCCAACAGTGCCCCACCTTTACGTAAGACCTCCCTATTGGCAACTACCTGCATAGCTGAGTAGAGCTTCTCGTGGCCATCTCCGAATTGTTTCCCATAAAGTCATTTGCTTACCACCCAGCAACGCTCCATCTTTGATGCGCGGTAGCTGGCCTAAGTGTCTATCGATCGTGCGTAACTCAAACCTTGAAGTTACTATCTAATCAGTCACACGTAACTCAAACCTTGGAGTTCTATCTAATCAGTCATGTGTAAGTTAAACATTGAAGTTACTATCTAATCAGTAGTGCGTAGCTTAAACCTTAGAGTTACTGCCTAGTCAGTCGTGCGTAACTCAAACATTGGAGTTACTACATAATTAGTTGTACATAACTCAAACCTTGGAGTTACTATCTAATCATATTTTTGTGATCAACGAATAAATAAACAATAAGGATAATAAGCGGGTATCCTCGCAAAATTAGCCAAACTACAAGTACATATCAATTCCAGGGGTTATTACCCTTAGCCAACTCAAACAAGTCTTCTAAACAAGTTATTAAACAAACATCAGGGGTATGTATGGATTCATAGCCCCTGTGAATCGATTCAGGGCTAAAAACTCATTCTGTGAATCGAAGCGTGCAGTCATGAATCGATTCACTGGACCTACAAAAGTGCAGTAAAGTAGTCTTTTTGCACTTTCACGAGTTGGGGACCTCTCCTAAGTGGTCCTGTATCCAATCCAGTATTTAAGGCAATTACCAAATTTCCCCTAAGGCCTTTAATCATTTGGGTTACCTCCAATATTTAATTTAATTCTCATTCTCAGATTCTTACCATTAAATCTATGATCATGCATCATACTATTCTTTTAGTCCAGTTAATTCTTAACTCATCCGATTAAACCAAGTTTAGTACCATTACTTCCATCCCATGTTAGCCCACCTCAAATCCTCGTTCCTTAAAGATTCTTCATCCAATTATTAATTATACAACATCCTAGGTTTCCATTACCTATTTATGAAGACCATGCATACATAATAACTTCTTAAATAATCTAAAGTTAAACAATCCATATCTAATCCTATTCCAAATCAATATCAACACCTTCACCTAACTACAAATTCATTCAAATAATATCAAAACATGAAAATTCATGCATCAAGCCATTAAACCATACTAAATCATAACATTTAGGGTTCGTCGCTCCTACAAGGACCTTAGAATCATCCAAACAAAAACCTAAATTAAAAAGCATTAACTTGCATTGCAAGGCATAGGGTTCATGGGACACCCCCAACATGTTAATTGAAGCCCTAGGCCTCTTTTCATATGACCATCCACCCCCACACCTTAGATGTGTTTGTGAGTTCCAAAAGGTAGAGAGAAGCTATAAACATTCCGTTTTCGGTTCCTACCATCACGATCACTGGGAAGTCCAAATATGAAGGTTAGAATCCCAAAAACCCAAGTGGAGTTCAAACTAGAAAAAGGAAGGGCTTACCAAAGGGCTTTCATCCTTAGAAACGGAAAGGAGATAAGATCAATAGGTATAAGATAGAACTCCCGTCATGACCCTTCAACGAGAAAGATACGTGGAAGGTTACTGAATACAAAAAATCTGACAATCGCAGGCATTCTTGAATTGTTATTGCTTGATGAACAATATTGGTCCTATGTTTACATGACTGAGTTATGCTATTATGTGTTGTGTAACGCACAGACCCCCTGCCTACCGGCCCAATGACCATTGCCCAAAGGCCTCAGCAGTGGCTGCCACGCACTCACGATCTTCACCAATCCCTTAATTGGTGTTTTTGCCTCCGTGGGGGTTCGATCCCATGCCCAAAGGGATAAAGGCTTTTAAGAAGCACCCCCACTACCAACTCGGCGCCGGTAGGCAGGGGGTCTGTGCGTTACAGGTTTGATTTATATTAATTTGAGAGATGAAATACTACGAGTCACTGGATCCATCAAATTTAATGGTTGAGATTTGGTGTAAGTCAAAAAGCTTACACAAGATGTCAACGACTACCATACATAATGATGTAAATAAAAATATATTTATAAAAAAGAATAAAAATATATTTGTTTACATTTTTTATTTTTTTATTTTTTGAGGGTTTAATATGTTTTATATTTTTATAATTTTTATTAATTAATTAAATAAAGATAATAGTATATTATAAGTAATAATAGTAATTAACATTGTTTTAAAAGATTTTTATTGTAAAAAAAATAACAAAACAAGGTAGGTAGGAATACTTTACTTAACCTTAGTCAAATACAAGCAACGTATAATAAACTTTTATCTAGTAAAATGGAAAACTACAGGTAGATATATTTTTTTTCAATGGGGTTGAAACAAATAGTCGGATTCTCTGCTCACACTAGTTTTTACTTAGGGTTTAAATTCTAAATTCTTCGATTAGTAGGCTATATATAAATTTCATCGTAAATCTTTACTGAGATCGTTGATTATCTCTAACTTTTTGCATGAGGTGTATCTCTCCTTATTTACATTTTCTTTCATAAAAACACTTATTTTCTTATTTTTTTTTTCAAAGTTTTTATTTTTGTTTTTTTTTTTATTTAAACGTTAACCATTAGAAAGTCACTTTAGTCTCAATCAAAAAATTATAATTTAATATATCTATGGTTCAGAAGATCTCAGTATGTATCTTACACGAACACGTGTCGATTAATTTATTATTTTAACTATTTTGTTAACCACATTTCCTTTTATCTTTGCCTGTCATTATCCATTTTCCTTATAGTCAGATTTACCTCACATTTCGGATCCTTTACACGTTGTTTCTGTAACTAATGATTCAAATCTCTATTGGCTATGACCCACGAAGCTTCACAGACACCACCTTCTAATGGTTGTCACTTTTTTTATTTTAAAAAAAAAGCTAAAAGTAGGGAAAAAAGTTGTTTTTTCCTTTAATTATTCTGTTCCCATTACCTCTTAGTTTTTTTTTATTAATATAAATATTTTCATGGGGTGTATGAGATTCAACAATTTCTTTTGATTCTGTCTTATGGGTATTTAAATCAAGCCAAATCAAAGTGTTTGGAATTGTGTAGAATTCAGGGCTGCAATTTTTTTTTTTTTTTCAAGAGGTGAAGGTAAAATTATCAACCATGAAGAGGCTACCAGGTGTTGATGATGAATTGCAGAAAATTTTGGATGCAAAAATGGATGAAGTGCAAGCTAGAAGGCGTGCTCGTGAGGCCTTTAAGGATATTCAACATGGTATTGACCATATACTGTTTAAGGTATATACATGTCTTTGGTTTTGGTCTCTTTTTTTCTTTTCTTTTGTTTTTGTTCATGGAATTGATGAAATAAATGAATCCCTTTTTCTGTTTTCTGTTTTAATTTGTTTGGTTTGGTTTTGTTATTAATTTTTTTTTTTTTGAGATTTTGTTTCTGGGAAGACTGCATCTAGGTGATGTTGTTGTTGTTGCAATAAATGTGATTTTGGTTTGGTCATTAATTTTATTTTATTTTCGCATAAGGACATCTGGTGGGTATCATAAGTACATCTGTAAGCGTTATTTGAGTGATAAGGCATTTCTGGATCTTAATGAGTCACGAGACCCAACTCACCCAAACTTTGCTCGTTTAAAAAAAATGGTTTTGGTTTTGGCCTTTTAATTTTTTCTCCCTCTTTCTTTAAATCTTTGGACATTTATTGGTATATAGTATATGGTTGTTGGACCAGATTCATCAAGGTGGCTAGTTAATAATACATTGACTTTGAGTTGTTAGTTTGGCAACTCCTGAGAGGGTAGTTGAAAGAGCTTGAGGGCCTATTCTAGTTTCTAGCTATAAATGTTATAACAGAGTTGCAACTTCTTTAGGGTCTGTAACAGTTGAGGGGGTCTTAAAGCCAATAGGGTCAGCTATCAATATATTATTATGCCAAGAAAAATGTTACCAAGAACACATTTTCTTTTCTCACCTTTTTCTTATTCAATTACATCTCAAGCTTATTTTATCATTTTTTATTCAATTACATCCCAGACTTATCAAGTGAATCACCAATTTAATTCCTAAAATTATAGCGGTCCGACAATTCAATCTCTGAAATTAACGGAATTCCAATATGATCCCGAAAATTGAAAGTTCTTGATCATATTAGTTCCTGAGACAATTTTAATGACTAAATTGACCGATTCAAAAGGACTTGAGAATTTTCAATTTCAAGGACTATATTGGAATATTAATAATTTCAAGGACTAAGTTGACTGTACCCTATAATTTCAGGGATGATTTTGGTAATTCACTCCAAACCTATTTTATAATTTTTTTAATTATTAAGTGAGATAGTGAATTGGTTTATCATTAGACATGATTCACTGCTAGACATTGTGGTATGGTTTGATTTATGTAATTGACTTCATATAATTTAAAAGAAGGCTTTTGTTGTTATTGTTCCTGTATTGAACAAGTGAGACATGAGCACATGGCCCAGTAATAGTGCACCTCCCACACTTAGCTTTAGAAATTCTTTTTGTTATTTTTTCTTGATTATTAAGTGTGAGAGATGATCTAAATAATAAAGAGTGTATTAGAGGGAATGTTAAAAAGAGTCTGTTAGCAATTCTCTTTTTATCAGATAAAACTGCTCAACATTCTGTAGGAACTTATGATAATTAAGACAGTTAAGTGAATTGCTTGGTAGTTATTACTCCTTAAACTTATTTTTTTTTTCTTATTCTATAATTGTGACCTGGTTAGTCTTAATCTATTTGCATCACATGCACTACCATAATCCTTTCTTTTGGTATTACCATTATCTGATGTGCTATTTCAATTGAAGTTAGTAACATTTCATTTCCTTTAAATGTTAACATCAATCATTTCATGCTACGCTGTTTTGCAGACTCCATGTGATGGACTGGAAATGAAAGAGGTAAGAAGTTTAGAAGCTTAGTTTGAAATGGTTTCATGCTGTGAATCATCATCAATGCAACCTTGTCATTGTCCTTCTTTTCTATATTGATGTGGTATGAATACTTAATGTTTATATGCAATGCAACAGTCATATGAGGTGAACTCAAGGGGCCTAGAGATCTTTTGGAAAAGTTGGCTTCCTGGGGCATCTAAGCCAAAAGCAGCTGTGTTTTTTTGTCATGGTTATGGAGACACTTGCACTTTTTTCTTTGAAGGCATGTAGCTGGTATTCAGAACTGGTAGCTTTAAGTAACTAAATTCAGTTATCTTGTGGATTTAGCAACTCAATTATACCATGGAATCATTTGCAGGAATAGCTAGAAAGCTTGCATCATCTGGATATGGAGTTTTTGCTATGGATTATCCGGGATTCGGTCTTTCAGAAGGTCTCCATGGCTATATTCCCGGTTTTGATAGGCTTGTTGATGATGTCATTGAGCAGTACTCCAAAATCAAAGGTACTTAGGCAAAAAGCACAATACACTTATAAATAAACTTAATTTATAGGAATTTTGTGGTCTTTGAAATTTTGCAGTAAACAAATACACATTCTATAAAAAAGATAGTATAAGAAGAGCGATAAAAATGCATTGGTTTGACCTTCTATCTTCTCCATTAAAAAATAAGTATGTTTGGAAAACAAAATAGGGTCATTTTATCTTCTAAATTCAACGTTAAGTATGTCTGAATTCTATCTACTATGGGGCCTGCCTGGGCCTAAGTCAAGTGCCTTAATGGCCTTGTGGTCTCCATGACCCAGCTTATCGAGAAGGGTATCAAATACAGTATTGTGTCTTGGTGGTCTTTGTACTTTGGACAGAGTTAAAGGATCTAGAGCTAGACTATTTATTTCTGTTGTATGATCCATTTATAGTTTTCCTTCTATAATGCGAGTAGTCTATATGAAGTAATGCTTCATAGTAGAAAGGTTCATGGAGAATATCAGAAAAAATGAGAGTCAACTGATGACTTGTGTGAGTCTTAGAGTGGTCTTAGGTAGGACAATAACTTAAATTAGAACATCAAAGGGTCCAAAGCAAAAATGTTTTGAATGCATTAAGGGAAAAATCAAATTAAATTCTTGATTGATTTATATATTTTCTTTTGAGAGTTGGTGGATGGGGATGTAGTTCCACCCTTGATTGTAAAAGAAAAATATTGAGCTTTATAAAAATTGCAATTCATCAAGTTGAAATTTTTCATCTAATTTCAATTCATAGGCTGAAGTTCTATATCTTTCAATTTCAGCCATGGATAGTAATTACTGAACTCTTCTCATGATTGGTGGGAAAACTTAGGGTTGTAAATGTATTTCTGATAAAGGAAATATCTCAGTATAAGTGTCATTAATTCATTATGAGTTCTAATAAATTCACATGCCTTAGTTGTTAATGTATATTGAATGTTCTTTTTTTCTTGGAAACTAGCGGCCCCTTTGATGGCGAGGATAGGATAGGGACGGATATGATAAGAGAGTTGGATACGAATAAGATATAGACATCGTAAACTCTTATTCTTTTCTGTGTTTGATGCGCACCTGATAATAAACTAGATAATATTATTATTACTGTATCACGTGTTTGAGATGGATCAAATAATAGTATTATAGGATATAAATTATATAAAATGAAAGCAATGGAAACAATGAAATTCCATTCTTTAGAAAATTGTAAATATTACATGTATGTTCCATTTGACATTGGAAACAAGTTAAACAACTTATTCAAGTATTGGTACTATGGTATTCATGCAAAACATTTGGTTTATTCTATGGCAGAAAACCCAGAGTTCAAATCTCTTCCCAGTTTCCTATTTGGACAGTCTATGGGTGGAGCTGTTGCATTAAAGATGCACCTGAAACAACCTAAAGCATGGGATGGTGCCATTCTTTGTGCACCTATGTGTAAAGTATTTTTCTAAAACACATTCATGTTAGGGGTGATAATGGGATATATATGCTTTTATATTTACCTTTGACCTGAAACTTTGTGTAGATTTCAGAGAACATGGTTCCACCAAAGTTGGTCACTCAGATGCTAATTGATATAGCCGGTGTTCTTCCGAAAAACAAGTTAGTTCCGACAAAGGATTTAGGCGAGGCAGCATTCAAAGATCCGAAGAAGAGGGAATTGGTGTGTATTTTGTAATCCAACAGAATTTTATGTGGCTTATTTTGACTCCATTTTTTTTTCCCAAATACTTGTGATGCATTTCTTTTTTGGTAATCTGTGTGTTAGCAACTTCTTGACACTGACACTTATCTAATGTCTCTGCAGACAACCTATAATGTGATTGTTTACAAGGATAAACCGCGCTTGCGGACTGCGGTAGAATTGCTTAAAACTACTGAAGAAATAGAACAAAAATTGGAAGAAGTATGCACTCAACTTCTTACTTATCTATCTACCTTTTCTTGTTATATGTCTAAAGTTCACTCTAAACAAATTGATCCTGTGTGAACAAACTCTCTCCATGACAGTGACTCCCTGGACTCTTTTGGGATAACTCTCAGGCTTAGTCTTGAAAATAAAGAAAAATGCTCAAACTTTCTATATAGAAAGTTTCTATAAAGTCATGTCTTGGGGCTAGTGCATATAGAAATAGTGATCCTTTTGAGACTACTTTTTTGTTCTGGCTTCTTGAGACACCATTCTTCTGCATAAATAGGATATTTCTATTGATCTTACTCTCTTAATTATAATATGCTTAATTTGATCTAAATTCATAGTAAAGAAGACAATGAATATATTTGCATGCTTCTTACAAAACAACAATCTACTTTCAATACTTCATCTCACTAAACCATGATGCTACTATGCTCAAATGTAAAAAAGAAAAATTTATACAATGTACATACTCTGTAGCTACCAGCCCTGAAATTTGTTAAACTTCCATTATTCTCTTCATTGTACTGTATCTTGGAACTTTAATAGATTGTTACTGTAGAAGGACTACTTTTGTATTAAGCTCATTTATAGAACTCTGGTTTAAATGTGAAGTTTCACTTTTTCCTGTCGACTATGGGTACGTTTGAAAGAGCTTGTTTACAACTTATTTGAGTTTATCTTATGACATAAGCACTTGTGTATCTTATTGGGGAGAGAATGAAAATAGCTTATCAGTTATCACATGTTCATAAGCTGTTTTCAACTTCTTTCAATAAGCTCCACAAGATAGTTTATGAAAACAACTTAGAAGTTATATGAAAACAGTTTAACCACATTGTATCTTTGATTATATAAATAATTATACATATACATTTATATGATGAGCACTTAAGCGCTAATTAGATGTTTACCCAAACGCACCCTATGTTCTAATTACTGTAATGAAATTTATTCATCTTCACATGTAATGACTATGTTTACAGGTCTCTCTACCATTATTAATCCTTCATGGGAAGGCTGACACTGTGACTGATCCATCAGTGAGCCAAGCCTTGTATGAAAAAGCAAGCTCTTCAGACAAGAAGCTTAAGCTTTACAAGGATGCTTGCCATGCTCTTCTTGAGGGTGAGCCTGATGAAACAATACTTCAAGTTTTTGGTGACATCATTTCTTGGCTTGATGAGCACAGCTTGAAACACACTCAATCTTCCTCTTAATACTGATTCTTTTTTCCATCTCTTGATTCAAAAGAAAAATATTCATATTGTTTTCAGCAAAGGGGAAAAAAAAAGTTGCTATTGCTTCTGCAAATGTAACTAGAGCATCAAAATTTGTTTGTTATTTACAATTTTACAGACAATTACTAAACCATAGCCATGTTTTATATGAATAATGTATAATGTTTATATCTTTACATAAGAAAGAAATAAATATAGTGGAAACACAAAATTATTTTTTTTCCTTTGTAGTATTCTACACACCCTTGTTTTGTGACTAACCAAGCACTTATCAATCTGCATGTGTGTGAGTTTGAATTATTTTATTTTATATTAAAATAGTTTATGATCAAAATCTAATTGAAAGAGATTTCAAAAATAATTTTTCCCAAAATATTAAGCTAATTTAATTATCCTAAGTGCTAACAACCAGATATTCACCTTGATTTCTTCCTACAAATTGCCAATACAAACCCGATGGCCAAAAAATAATGCCAAAATCTAACAGAATCCTACTTAATTGTGAGATGTAACAAAAAAAAAAAGGTTCTGGTAATGATATCAGGAGAGAGGTATTTATATAAAAAGGTTTTATATCGAGGTGTTTATGGGAAAATTTGGTTTTGTCGAGTGATCTACCAAATTTATCAACCAACAAATAAATAAATTAGTCAAATGTAAGTTCGACGAATTATGTGGTAATCTTGTTAAAAACTGGTTTTATGAAATGGTAAGAGATTTGACAAGAAATCAATTTGACGGTACACCATTATGGACTTTGTCAAAATCATTAACTTTGACAAAGAATCAACTTTAAGAAAATGCCAAGGAACACAAAGAAGTGGTAATGAAGGAAATGAGAAGGATAAAGAAGTGCAAGAATTGGATAAATGATGCATAATAAACAACAGTAACAAAAAAGAAGAAGAAAAAAAAATAAAAAATTAAAGGTGCAAAAATATAAGGGTTTGCGAAGAAGTTTAAATGCAAGAAAGTAAAGAAAATTTAAACAGCGATTACATAAATGATAAATGTGTTTGAACTCATAAAACGCAGTAATGTAGCGAACAAAATTTGAAAACATGAATATAAAACAACATGAAATTAAAGTGCAAAATTGTAAAGTGTGAGTAACATAAATAAACTGTGCAAGAAATCTAAAGGAATTCAAAAGTAAATGCAGAAATTGTGAAGAGACTTGAATTGAAATTGTATTGAATGTAAAAAGAGTGGAAGGAATACTTGAGTTCAATCCGTTAATCTGCTTCGGGTGATATGTTTAGGATTTATGATCAAGTTTCCAACATTTGCTACAATGAAAAATCTAATATTTATAGGCAAACTAAACAAAACTAACCATTTGTCACCGTGACACGTGTTAGACAGTTTACATGACGTGTACATGGTAGTTACATCGCGTTGGTAACACTATCATTAGACATAATTATATATCTTAATAGTGGAGTACTTGTTTTGCTTCCTTCCCTCTTCTAGCAGCATCTCGCCTCACGTTGTGGCCAAGTTCATTAGTGATACTGTATTGGGCCTAACACTAACCATTTCTGATAAGGCTTCTATATATTGACAGCCCTTACTAACTCAATCGACAATATCTGAATCTGAAATTTTTCCTTCAACGTGCTTTCCTCGTTGTAGAAAAAGGATTTCTGAATATTATTTCAATTGTGTCTCATTTACAAACATTAATACACTTATATAAACAAAGCGGAACCTAATGGGACTGACTAATGAGCCTTATAGAAAAAATACTATTAATTAAAAAAAATGCTATATTTACAACACTCCCTCCTCAAGCTGGTGAATGGATATCAATCATTCCTAGTTTGCAAGTAAGTTGGCTGAGTCGTTCTGTTGGCAAGCCCTTTGTTAACACAGCCGCTAGCTGGTTCCCAGAGGGAATGTAGGTTGTTGTTATCACACCACTATCTAAATTCTCTTTGATAAAGTGTCGATCTATCTCAATATGTTTTGTCCTATCATGTTGAACCGGATTATGAGCAATGTTGATAGCTGATTTGTTATCACAAAACAACTTCATAGACCCTCATACTTTATCTTTAAGTCATCAAGAACAATCTTCATCCAAAGTAGCTCACAAATTCCATGTGCCATAGCTCTGAACTCTGCCTCAGCACTTGACCGAGCCACTACATTTTGCTTCTTACTTCTCCAAGTAACAAGGTTCCCACATATGAATGTACAATAACATGAAGTGGACCTTCTATCACTCACTGAACCTGCATACTCTGCATCGGTATAAGCCTCCAAAGTCAATCTTTCACCTATTTTGAACAAGAGGCCTCTCCCTGGAGTGGCCTTAAGATATTACAGAATACGATCCACAACCTGTAAGTGTCTCACCCTCGGATCATGCATAAATTGGCTAACTACACTGACTGCATATGCTAAGTTTGGTCTATTGTGTGCCAAGTAAATCAACTTCCCCACTAGTCTCTGGTATTAGACCTTATCAACTTTAGTACTCTTCTCTTCAATACTCATTTTATGATTTTGCTCGATGGGAACATCTGCAGGTTTGCATCCAAGTTTGTCCGTTTCTTGCAAAAGATCAAGCACATACTTCCTTTGAGAAATGAAAATGCCTTGCTTAGAGTAGGCCACTTCAATTCCCAAGAAGTACTTGAGTTTTCCAAGGTCCTTCATCTCAAATTCAGCAGATAGTTCCTCTTTGAGTAGTTGTCTCTCAACTAGATCATCTCTTGTAACAATTGAATGTGGCAAAAACACAAGAAAGAGGGGGTTTGAATTAGGTTTTAGAAATCTTTTCGCAAAGCTTGTGTATTTTTCAAAGCTTTTTCAAAACAACTCTTTAACAAAATAGCAAAGTAAATAAGTAAAAAGAAGATAAGAGAATGACACAGTGATTTATACTAGTTCACTATCACCTGATAGCTATGTCTAGTTCCTTCACATACTTGAAGGATTTCTCTACTATAATCAACTGATTACACTTGAGAGTATACTACTGCCAAACTGGTTATACTCACAACTTCTTAGAACGACTTAGTGTAGTCAAGCCTCTAAGGAATACAGCCACTACTGGGCAAATACAATGTTCAAAAGTAGTTTGAAACAATAACAATAACTCTCCGCAGAGAGGATTTACAATGAAAAACTTAAGATTCAAATAGAAAGAATAAAACGTTTAAGTGCTTGTTCAATGTGATCTCAGAGACTTGGAATAATTCTTGGTTGCTCACTTGTCTCGCAAGTATGTATCAATTCGTTAACCTTCTTCAGTGGAAGAAGTAAGGTATATATAGCTAGGGTTGTGAATAGTGCCATTGTGACCTAACAACTCTTTCACCAATGGATAAAACTTCAGATCCCCATTTTGTGGCTTTTAGCAAGTCACGTCGCTTTCAACTCTGCTCTTGTATACTGACACAACAGACAATAGCAGGATCTTGTCTCTTATGACCTTTTTGAATATGAGACACTTCTTGAGCAAGTTTTTTTTATGATTATATCCTTTGACATTCCTTTTGGCCTTTGATTCCTCGTACATTAAAATACTTATCAATGAGGTCTCTTTAATGCTTGAACTAGCCTTTGATAAACACTAAGTTTGATTTCTAATCAGAGCATCTATCAAACAGACAATGCTAGTTACCGAGATACTCTGTTCACTAGAGTGAGCTTGAAACGGAGGCAAGTTCCTCAGTACAGAATTTGTAGCCCTTTCATATATTGGACTCATGTAAAAACGGACGAAGGCTTCTACGGTGTAGTCTGTTTATGGTCTGTTTGAGCGTTGACCAATATCAGAGCATGGTCTCAACAGAGCATGGTCTATCAGAGCGTTGACTACCAATAGAGCTTTGACCATTTCAGAGCATGATTTCAGAGTGAGGCTATAAGACGATGACCTCAGCAGCACTTTCCAGACGATCATTGCCAGACTCAGATTCATGAAACGGAGGGTAAAATGTACATATAAGCATAGTCTTCTGAGATAATTATTTCTGATGAACATGACTTCTGCACACTAACAAACACATCAGAGGATAAATTGTTCTATTAATTATTTGTTATCATCAAAATAATAAGGGTCATTGTTTCTAAATCCACTTGATTCCAACATTCTCCCCCCTTTTTGATGATGACAAATACATAGATTTATGAACAATTTTCCATTAGAAAAATATTTACTAATAAGAATTTCAGAGGCCCCCCTGAATTAAGCACATGTAAATATTTTCTAAGTGTAATTCACATCAGATAAATATATCACATCAGAGCATTTCAAATAAAGTATTAGAGCATTCACTTTCAGAGTGATGTATCAGATCATATATATATATATATATATATATACACACACACACACTTCATCAGAACATTCATTCCAAAATAATGTATCAGAGTAAATAATGCCTAATGCAATGCATGATGACACTTGGTTGATACATTAGGTTCATCAAATTACTCTATACTTTTCTATTTTTTCTCCCCCTTTTGTCATCAGCCAAAAAGGTTAAGAAAATATAAAAAACATCATAGTCAAAACAGAGTATTAAAAGATAAAGTTAAAAAAATTGAGAACTAAAAATGATTTAATTAATCAGGTAAAAGTACCGAATTACAAAAAGTTTTTAATCAAAGAAAAGAAAAATAAGTACAAGGCTAAAAAACAAAAAGGGTGAAAAACCTAATGGCTATCTTAGGTAGCTTCAGCTGATACATAATAAACTACAATAGCAGTAACATCATCATGTCTCTTGTTTGATGCTTCCATGAATTGCTTGAAGTTTTTGTTGTCTTCAACAAGTTGGTCCAAGACCTCTTTTGGAACCACAACAGAGTGACTACTTGATGCAGAAGCAGAACCTGAAGCAAAGGGCTGAGAAACCATTGCAGTTGAGGCAGCAGGAGGAATTACTAGTTCAGGTGCATGTGGAGGTATACTGGCAGGCTTAGGTTCCCAAACAGTAGGGGTTACTCCCCTTTGAGGTACTCTCCAAGCAGGAGCAGTCAAAAATCTCCTATTTCTCTTAAGTTGTTCCTTTTTGTGATTCTCAAACCAGAAATTCACAAAGTGCTAGTTTGCAAAGAAGTCCTCTTGAGCCAGTGCAGTACCAACACTATCCATTCTATCTTCTTCAATATATCTTTCTATATCGAGCTGAAACTGTCTCTTTGCCTTAAACATCTCAAATCCAGCAAAGAG
Source organism: Calophaca sinica (assembly GCA_037113605.1). Classification (NCBI taxonomy): domain Eukaryota; kingdom Viridiplantae; phylum Streptophyta; class Magnoliopsida; order Fabales; family Fabaceae; genus Calophaca; species Calophaca sinica. The sequence continues at coordinate 19,796,206 of CM073737.1, forward strand.
GCGAGGATTTGGCTGAGGCAAAATGGTTGCTTCACGATGGTTGGGTGGAGGTTCACAGCCAATTTGAGTAACTGGGGTTGATATGGCAGGATGTGGTTGAATTGGTGGTTCAATGATAGTGACATCATTGTCATCCTGTTCAAGGTCTTGAACTACCTCTGAGGCAATTGTAGCAGCAATGACAATGTCGTCATCTACAGTTGGTTCAGTAGTAGATTCAGACAAAGGGAGGATTGGTGAATGTGGTGGAGAGATAATGTGTGGTGGTGAAGGTAATAGGATAGCAGGTTGAAGAGAGGGATGTAAAAAAGGTGTTAAGGTAGTAAGGGTTTGAGCTTCATAAATCATATTAGAGCCAGGTGTAGGAGATTAGGGTTCCTGGTTGATAGTCTCAGTGACTATTTCAGGTTGTGAAGGGAGGTTTAAATCAGGTTGAACTGGTGGTGGTGATTTAGGTCTAGGTGGAGTGGTAGGTTTAGGTTGTGGTGGTGGTAGTGGTTCAGAAGTGTTTGGAAGAACAACAGAGATAAGCTCAATGTAAGGTATTGAGACTTTGGGTATAGGTCTCTGTCTCTGTCTCAAAGGGACATGATCTTCTTCATCATCATCAGATGAAGAGGAATCAGAGGGTAGGGGAGGTAGGTTAGATGAAGTTGGTTTAGAGGTTTGTGGTGGAGGGATTGGATTAGAAGGTGAAGGTTGAGAGGATTGAGATGGTTGGGTTGTAGAGGAACTAGTTTCAGCAGTGCCAGAACCATAAACAGAATCATACAAATTAATAACTTGATCAAGTACATTGGTTTTCTTTTGAGGTATTTCACTCAGCTTGTAATCCTCTTCCTCTTAGTAGTAGTTGCAGCAGTAGCATGAGAAGGAGCAGCAGCAGCAACAGAGGCTTGTTCCTGAAGCCTTTTGGCTTTTAACTCAGCATGGAACTGAGCAGCTTCTTCACACGTCTTTTTCAAGAACTCTGCTATTACTTCTTTCTTGTCTTCATCCTCTTTAGGCAGCAACGAGGGCATGCAAGCATGTCTCAATGGAGATTCCAGCACTCCTTGTTACTCTTCTTGTGGGTTTAGCAGGGGCGACATCAGTAATTTTCCTTTTCCCTTTCCTGACAGGTCTGTTCTCTGCTTCTTCTTCCTTTTGAATATTAGCAATGACTTCAGAAGATAAGACCTTCATTTTCTTCAAGTTGTCACTGTTGAAGATTGATGCACTGCTGGTTTGGAGTGCAACTCCAGCTTCTTTAGTGTTTAGGGCTTGAAGATCCCTAATCAACCCTTGGTTGTCCAAAATTGCAGAGATCACCCTTCCATAGGGTATATTCAGGTTCTTCCCTTTTCTGGAGAAGGCAATGTTTTTGCGCAGGTGATTGAAGATAATATTTGGCAGGTTGATCTTGGATTTAAGTTCGTAATGCCACATTACAAACTTGTGGTCTGTGCTCATAGTGTCAACCGACCCAGACTTGGGTAAAATGCAGTTCTTGATGATCTTGAAAAGCACCCGGAACTTGTTCTTCATGTCCACAGCCTTTGAACCTTCAAGTTTCTCATAGATGGTAGCGTTGATGGTGTCCATTCCATCATACTTGTTTTCCCAGTTTTCCTTGATTATCCTTCCAGAATTAGGGCACTTGATAACATTAGAAATCAAGTCCTGCGTAATCACTATGTGTCTTTCTTGCACATAGCTGTTGAGAGTGTTGTTTTTAGGCCTAGGAAACCCCTAGAATTCCTTGACCAACTCTGGATAAATGTGGTAGTTTTCCATGTAGAAGAAATCTATGATGCCCATATTGGCAAAGTCAGTTCTAAAATCGTACTCATTTTCAGCCAAATCTTTGAAGTTCACTTGTGATTCACACATCACTTTCAGTTGGTGTTGCTCTGCGTTCATAATAGTAGGTTGAGGTTCTTCCTCAGGACCAAACACTTGCTATTGTGGAGCGGCCATTGCAGAGAGAAGGTAAGTAGCAGAGAGCAGGTAGCGAGAGAGAGGTTTAGAGTTTCAAGAGTGAGACTTCTCAGAGAGAGATAGAGTGGGTAGTGGTGAGTGAAGTGAGTGAGTGGGTTTAAAACGTGTTGAAGAAGGCAAACCGCCTTGTTCAGTTTTCAAAATAAATGAAATAAATAATCTGTCGTCTCATAAATGAAACGTGTCACGCTTAGTCTTAAAGAGTCGTAGTAAAACTGTCCTCGGGCAGTAAAAAACATTATGACTCAGAGAGAGCAATTCTCATCCACTAGCGCATTAACCAGTCTCAAAGAGACAGTGTACCCAAAGATTCCCAGAGGGACTTAGTAGTAAACGCATCAGACTCACATGAATATGAACAGTTAACATATATATGCAAAAATAGATGATATTAATAATTAATATAGTATAATATAAAAACTGAGGCAATCTAAAAATAGAGGCATATATGTATAACAGACGAACCCATAAAAACAGAGAAACTTGTGAAAAATAGACGCAATAGCAAAAACAGAGGCACTTTTGAGAAACAGACGAACACATGAAAACAGAGGCACATAAGCAATCAGATACAGGTATTTCAGAGGCACATAAAACAGAGGCAAATATATTCAAATTAAACACTTGTTCCTTTATAAGATGAAAATTCAAATTCTTTCTTATAAAGTTGAATCTACCTTCAGCAAGGGGTTTTGTAAAGATATCTGTCCATTGATGGTCAGTATCAATAAATTTAATTTCAAGTATCCCTTTCTGAACATCGTCTCTAATGAAGTGATGTTTAATTTCAATATGTTTAGCACGTGAATGCAAAATAGGATTCTTAGTCAAACATATTGCAGAGGTATTATTACAGTATATAGGTATGTTACTCTTTTTAATCTAATAGTTCTCAAGCTGATACTTCATCCATAGAAGTTGTAAGCTACAGCTTGCTACAGATATATACTCAGCTTCTGCTGTGGATAGTGTAATTATGCTTTGTCTTTTGCTGGACCACGAGATAAGGTTTGCTCCAGGAAATTGGTAGCCACCACTTGTGCTCTTTCTTTCAATTCTATCTCTAGCAAAGTCAGCATCACAAAAACTTACTAACTTGTAATTATCTGAATTCTTTTAAAGCAAACCTAGATTAGTAGTTCCTTTGAGATACCTAAAGATTTTCTTAACAGCAATTAAATGAGATTCTCTAGGATTAGATTGGAATCTTGGACATAAGCACACACTAAACATAATATCTGGCCTTGAGACAGTAAGATAAAGGAGTGATCCAATCATACCTCTATATTCCTTTTGGTCTACCTTTTTACTAGATTCATCTTTGCTTAGAGCACATGTTGGATGCATTGGTGTGCTCATTAATTTAGTTTCTTCAAGCTTGAACTTCTTCAAAAGTTATTTTACATATTTAGTCTGATAGATATAGGTTCCATCTTGACATTGCTTGATTTGAATACCAAGGAAGAATTTCAATTCTCCCATCATACTCACTTCAAACTCATTTTGCATAAGCTTAGAGAATTCCTCACAAAGAGATTCATTAGTAGCACCAAAGATAATATCATCAACATATATTTGAACTACAATAAAATGCTTTTTAGATGATTTTCTAAAGAGTGTAGTATCCACTTGTCCTCTTACAAAACCATTTGACATTAAAAAGTAGTCTATCATACTAAGCTCTTGGGGCTTGTTTAAGACCATAGAGAGCCTTTTTAAGTTTGAAGACATGCTCTGGATAAGCAATATCTTCAAATCCAGGTGGTTGTTTTATAAACACTTCCTCACTTATAAAACCATTTAAAAATGCACTCTTTACATCCATTTCATATAAAGTGATGCCATGATGTGCAACAAATGATAATAAAATTCTAATTGCTTCAAGTCTAGCTACGGGTGCAAAGGTTTCAGTATAATCTATACCTTCCTCTTGCAAATACCCTTGAACAATTAGTCTAGTTTTATTTCTTACCACTTTGACATTTTCATCAAGTTTATTTTTGAAAACCCACTTGGTCCCAATGGCTTGCTTGTCCTCTGGTGGAGGCACAAGCTTCCAAACATCGTTTCTCTGGAATTGATTAAGCTCTTCTTGCATAACAAGGATCCATATATCATCTGTTAGTGCTTCATCAATTGTCTTGGGTTCTATTTCTAACAGCAATACAAAGTCAGAGTGTTCCCTAAGAGATGATCTTGTTCTAACTCTATCACTTGGTTCACCAATAATCTGGTCCCTTAGGTGATGAGTTTTGAACTTCCAGTCAGTTATAGTCTCTTCTTGAGTCTTGTCATCAGACGCAGAATCAGAGCCAGTACCTATGACACCATCATCTGTTTCTTTGCTTATCTGCATATCTGCAAAGATCTCATCTAGCTCTGACTTTTCATTGTCAGGCTTCTTATCATCAAATCTCACATGCATTGGCTCAGCAACAGTTAATGTTTCTTCATTGTATACTCTATAAGCTTTAGAGCGTTCAGAATATCCCAAAAAGATAGCTTTGTGTGATTTTGAATCAAATTTTCCAAGACTATCATTTGTATTAAGAACAAACCAGTCACACCCAAATTGGTGAAAATAAGAAATGTAGGTTTTTTTTCCTTTCCACAATTCATAATGAGTTTTATTCAAGATAGGTCTGATATAGATTCTATTTTAAATATAGCACGTGGTGTTTACTGCTTCTGCCCAAAAGTGCTTTGCAACATTAGTTTCATGAATCATGGTTTTGGTCATCTCTTGAAGAGATCTATTTTTCCTTTCTACAACACCATTTTATTGTGGTGTTCTAGGAGATGAAAAATTGTGAGAGATGCCATGCTCTTCACAAAAGTTTTGAAATTGTTCATTTTCAAATTCTCCACTATGATCACTTCTAATTGTTGTAATACAAAAACCTTTTTCATTTTGCACTTGTTTGCAGAAAATAGAAAACATTGTAAATGACTCATCCTTGTGTGCAAGGAATTTTACCCATGTCCATCTAGTATAGTCATCAACAATTACAAGACCATATTTCTTTCCAGACAAAGATGCAGTTCTTGTTGGACCAAATAAATCTAAATGCAAAAGCTCAAGTGGCCTTGAGGTGGAAACAATATTTTTAGATTCAAATAAAGATTTTGTTTGTTTCCCTTTTTGGCATGCTTCACAAAGAGCATCAGATTGATACCTAAGATTTGGTAAGCCTCTAACAAGTTCCTTCTTGTTAAGCTTTAAGATTAACCTCAAGCTGGCATAACCCAATCTTTTGTGCCAAGTCCATTGTTCTTCATCAAGTGACAAAAAGCATTTGACATTTTGATTTGCCAACTCAGAAAGTTTTATTTTATAAATATTGTTCTTTCTCTTTGCTTTAAAGAAAATGGAGCCATCTTTCTTGCTCTAAACTATACAGGCATTATCACTGAAGCCAACGTCATAACCACTATCGCATAATTGACTTACAGTTAGTAGGTTATGCTTTAGGCCATCAATAAGTAAAACATTATCAATAGAAGGTAGAAATTTCTCACCAACTCTTCCACTTCCAATGATTTTACCTTTTTGGTTTCCTCCAAAACCAATTGTTCCACTTTCTTTAAGTTGAAGCTCTTGGAACATACGCCTTACTCCCGTCGACGTGACACTCACTGTCCAAGTACTAGGACTGGTGTTTCAACTCTGTTGCTAAGCAAATCTGCAATATATACAATTTTGTCCTTAGGTACCCAAATCTTTTTGGGTCCTTTTTTGTTAGTTCTAGAAGGAAACTTGTCCTTCTTATTTTTCAATACATAACAAGTACTTCTAATGTGTCCTTTCTTATTGCAGAAAGTATAAAGCAGACAGTCACTATGATTTTTAGTATCCTTAGATTTCAAATTTGTGTTTTGAAAGGTGGGTTCCTCTGATTTGTAACCAAGACCCTTTTTACCATTTTGGCTTACGCCCCAAATTATAGATGTTTGTTTGCTTCGTGTAACACACTTAGCAAGAAATCTTTGAAATCTCTCTTCATATTTTGAAGAGTTACATTCAATCTTTTCCTTAGTCTTAGACGGTGATTTTTAGCTCTGAGCTTCTCATTCTCTTCATTGAGTATTAGAAATTCTTTTGAAAGTCTTGAGAATTTCTTTTTCAAACCTTTATACTCAATGTTGAGCTTAGAAGACTCATCTAAGAGTTCATCAAAAGCTTTTTGAATATCAGAAGATGAGTTAGAGTCTACCTCTTCGTCTTCTTCTTCATTGTCTGATCCTATGGTAGCCATCAGAGCCATGTTGGCTTGTTCCTCATCATCATCAGACGATGATGAATCAGAGTCATACCATTTGCCATGAGACCCTTCTTCTTCTTGCCTTTGAAACCACCTTTCCTTGGTTTCTCTTTCTCGAGTAGTGGACATTCAGACTTGAAATGTCCTGGCTTTTTGCACTCGTAGAAAACTACTTGGCTTTTGTCCTTGTAGTCCTTCTTATCCCTTGATTCTTTCCTTTCCCTTGAGTCCTTCTTGTGGATTTGCTTCCTGAACCTTCCCTTGTTTTTTCACATACTTTGAATTTTCCTTGAAATTAAGAAAATTTCTTCGTCTGTGTCTCCACCACTCTCATCAGACAACCCTTCGTCTGTTTCTAGTTCAGCTTGAAGTGCTTTGGACGAGGATGCTTTGCTTGTAGATTTCAAAGCTATAGACTTTGATTTCTTAGGAGGTTCTTCTTCATTTAGCTCAAGCTCAAGAGCTCTCAAGGAACTCAGAAGATCTTCAAGTCGCAAGGCATTCAGGTCCTTGGCTTACGCCCCAAATCATAGATGCTTGTTTGCTTCGTGTAACACACTCAACAAGAAATCAACAAGAAATCTTTGAAATCCCTTTTCATATTTTGAATAATTACATTCAATTTTTTCCTCAGTCTTAGAGTTGTCATTCACCAAACGGTGATTTTCAGCTTTGAGCTTTTCATTCTCTTCATTGAGTATTAGAAATTCTTTTGAAAGTCTTGAGAATTTCTTTTTCAAAGCTTTATACTCAATGTTGAGCTTAGAAGACTCATCTAAGAGTTCATCAAAGCTTTTTGAATATCAGAAGATGAGTTAGAGTCTACCTCTTCATCTTCTTCTTCATTGTCTGATCCTATGGTAGCCATCAGAACCATGTTGGCTTGTTCCACATCATCATCAAACGATGATGAATCAAAATCATCCCATGTTGCCATGAGACCCTTCTTCTTCTTGCATTTGAAACCACCTTTCCTTGGTTTCTCTTTCTCGGGTAGTGGACATTCAGACTTGAAATGTCCTGGCTTTTTGCACTCGTAACAAACTACTTGGCTTTTGTCCTTGTAGTCCTTCTTATCCCTTGAGTCTTTTCTTTCCCTTGAGTCCTTCTTGTGGAATTGCTTCCTGAACCTTCCCTCGTTTTTTCACATACGTTGAAGTTTCCTTGAAATTAAGGAAATTTCTTCGTCTGTGTCTCCACCACTATCATCAGACGACCCTTCGTCTGTTTCTAGTTCAGCTTGAAGATCTTTGGAGGAGGATGCTATGCTTGTAGATTTCAAAGCTATAGACTTTGATTTCTTAAGAGGTTCTTCTTCATTTAGCTCAAGCTCATGAGCTCTCAAGGAACTCAGAAGATCTTCAAGTTGCAAGGCATTCAGGTCTTTGGCTTCTTGAATAGCTGTAACCTTAGGTCTCCATTCCCTTGGCAGGCTTCTTAAGATTTTCTTCATGTAATCAACAGTGGTATAGCTTTTCTTAAGAACTTTGAGACCATGAACTAATGTTTAAAGTCTTCCAAACATAGTTTCAATGTCTTCTCTCTCTTCCATCTTGAAGAGTTCATATTGTCTAACCAAGATCTTCCACGTTGGTTTCTTGCATCTGGAAAGTACCCTCATAGGCCATGGCCAATGAGTCCCAAATTTCTTTGGCAGTTTCATTCTTCCCACATTTCTCATACTTTTTCTCAGAGATGGCACATATAAGAAAATATCTTGCCTTCTTATTCAGTTGATAGTCCTTCTTATACTCATTTTCCCGCTTTTCCCTAGAAATGGGTTTGTTCTTGGAATCAACTGGTTCAGTATATTGTTTCTAAACCATATCCCAGAGTTCGAGTTGATGAGACTCGAAGAAGGTTTTCACTTTATCTTTCCAGTAGTAGTAGTTTGTTCAAGTGAACAAAGGAGGACGGTTGACGTGACCACCGGCTTCATTGCTTACCATGTATAAAGAATAAGATCTTTTACTCTTACACTGTTAAATGCTTAACCAAGAGGTCGAGCTCTGGTACCAATTGAACGTAGCCAAAACACAAGAAAGGGGGGTTTGAATTGGGTTTTAGAAATCTTTTCGCAAAGCTTGTGTATTTTTTAAAACATTTTCAAAACAACTCTTTAACAAAATATCAAAGTAAATAAGTAAAGAGAATGACACAGTGATTTATACTAGTTCACTATCACCTAATAGCTACGTCTAGTCCCTTCACACACTTGAAGGATTTCTCCACTATAATCAATTGATTACACTTGAGAGTATACTACGGCCAAACTGACTATACTCACAACTTCTTAGAACGACTTAGTGCAGTCAAGTCTCTAAGGAATACAACCACTACTGGGCTAAATACAGTGTTCAAAAGTAGTTTGAAACAATAACAATAACTCTCAGTAGAGAGGATTTACAATGAAAAACTGAAGCACAAAGAATAACTTTCAAACAGAAAGAATAAAATGTTTAAGTGCTTGTTCAATGTGATCTCAGAGACTTGGAATAATTCTTGGTTGCTCACTTGTCTCGCAAGTATGTATCAATTTGTTAACCTTCTTCAGTGGAAGAAGTAAGGTATATATAGCTAGAGTTGTGAGTAGTGCCGTTGTGACCTAACAGCTCTTTCACCAATGGACAAAAATTCAGATCCCCTTTTTGTAGCTTTTAGCAAATCACGTCGCTTTCAACTATGCTCTTGCATACTGACATAGCAGACAATAGTAGGATCTTGTCTCTTATGACCCTTTGGAATATGAGACACTTCTAGAGCAAGTTTTTTTGATGATTATATCCTTTGACATTCCCTTTGGCCTTTGATTCCTCATACATTAAAATACTCATCAATGAGGTCTCTTTAATACTTGAAATAGCCTTTAATAAACACTCAGTTTGATTTCCAATCAGAGCATCTGTCAAACAGACAATGCTAGTTACTGAAATACTTTATTCACCAAAGTGAGCTTGAAACGGAGGCAAGTTCCTTAGTACAGAATAGCAGACAATAGCAAGATCTTGTCTCTTATGACCTTTTTGAATATGAGATACTTTTAGAGCAAGTTTTTCTGATGATTATATCCTTTGACATTCCTTTTAGCCTTTGACTCCTCATGCATTAAAATACTCATCAATGAGGTCTCTTTAATACTTGAAGTAGCCTTTAATGAACACTCAGTTTGATTTCCAATCAGAGCATCTGTCAAACAGACAATGCTAGTTACTAAAATACTTTGTTCACCAGAGTGAGCTTGAAACAGAGACAAGTTCCTCAGTACAGAATTTGTTGGCCTTTCATATATTGGACTCATGTAGAAATGGACGAAGGCTTCTACTGTGTAGTCTGTTCATGGTCTGTTTGAGCGTTGACCAACATTAGAGCGTTGACCAATATCAGAGCGTGGTCTTAATAGAACATGGTCTATCAGAGTGTTGAATACAACAGAGCTTTGACCATTTCTGAGCATGATTTTGGAGTGAGACTATAAGACGATGACGTCAGCAACACTTTCCAGACGATCATTGCCAGACTTAGATTCATGAAACGGAGGGTGAAATGCACACATAAGCATAGTCTTCTGAGATAATTCCTTCTGATAAACTGTGACTTCTGCACACTAACAAACACATCAGAGGATAAATTGTTCTAATAATTATTTGTTATCATCAAAACAATTAAGGGTCATTGTTTCTGAATCCACTTGATTCCAACAACAATAATATCATTAACATAAACAAGAAGTACTGTCAGCTTTCTTTCTTGTGAATGTTTGAAGAAGAGTGTGTGATCGCCTTGGCTTTGCTTGCAGCCTAGGCACACCATAGCCTTCGTGAATCTTCCAAACCAGGCTCGGGGAGACTGTTTCAGCCCACACAAAACTTTTCTCAGTCTGCACACTTTGTTTGTTCCATTAGTGGGTCCAAATCCAGGAGGAATCTCCACATACACTTCCTCTTCTAAGTTTCTATGCAAGAATGCATTTTTGACATCAAATTATTGTAGTTCCCGCCCAGAGTGGGCGGCAAGAGATAGTAAAATTCGGACAATGTTCATCTTTGCCACAAGAGCCAATGTCTCCTCATAATCGATGCCATAAGCCTGAGTATGTCCCTTTGCCACTAGTATTGCCTTGTATCGATCAAAAGTGCCATCTAATTTGTAAGTGACTGTATAGATCCACCTACAATAAACTGGCTTCTTGCCCCGTGGCTGCTTAAAAATTTCCCAAGTTCCATTCCTTTCAGGTGCTTTCGTTTCCTCATCCATAGCTTTGACCCAATTGACATCTTTTAGTGCCTGCTTCATAGATGCTGGGATCCTCACAGAGTCAACAGTTGCAATAAAACTTTGATGCTGCAGGGAAAGATGTTTAGAGGAAACAAATTGAGAAATAGGGTACTTGACACAAGACCTTTTCCCTTTTCTCAAGGCAATAGGTAAGTCATTTGATCAGGGTCAAGAGCATCAGAAATCTGAGAATCAAAGTGGAGAAATTGTTTTCAATACTTACCTCTGGTTCAGACAGTTTAAGTTATTGTTGGACCAGGTCGGGTTTTCCTCTCCTCTGATAAGTCAATGTTGGCTCACTAGCCTTATTCTTCACTGGTGCTGAAGGTGTTTGATTCCTACAAAACAGAAGACAAAGGAGGATCAGGGACAGAAACAGAAGCAAGTGACTCAAAAACATGTGGCTCAGGGACAGAACTAGAAACAGGTGACTCAGAAACATTTGGCTTAGGGACAGAACCAGAAATATGTGGCTCAGGGACAGAACCAAAAACAGGTAGCTCAGGAAGGTAAAGACCAAGGAGAAGAAACTCAGTCTCAGATTCCAAATTATTGCTCTCCCCCTGAAGCTGAGGACGAGTGAAAAAGGGCACATGTTCATGGAATGTGACATCCATAGAGACAAAGTACTTACGACTAGAAGGATGATAACATTTATACCCCTTTTTGTTAGGAGTATAACCTATAAAGACATATCTGATTGCACGAGAATCCAACTTAGTTCGGTGTTGCTTATGAATATGGACAAAAGCCACACACCCAAATACTCAAGACTCAAGGCTCTGCATGATAGGAACAGAAGGAAAATGTGAGATCATAAACTGAACAGGACTAACATTACCTAAAACACGAGATAACACCCGATTAATCAGATAGGCAGCAGTCAATACTGCTTCACCCCAATATGAGTTTAGGACGAACATTTGGAAGAGAAGGGCTCGAGCAACTTAAAGTAAATGACGATTTTTCCTTTCTGTAACCCCATTTTGTTGTGGGGTGTCAACACATGTAAATTCATAGATGATGCCCTGTTTACTGTTAAAGCTTGACTTGAAAGGCTATGATTGTCATATTCCTTCCCATTGTCAGAGCATAATCCTTTAATGCATTTCCCAAATTGCATTTGTACCGTATTGTAAAATTGAATGAACAATTGTGGTACTTCTGACTTATCCTTCATCAAGAAAATCCAAGTTACTCGCGTACAATCATCAATAAAGGAAACAAACCATCTCGCACTAGAAATATTAAAAATAGGGGCACATCCTCAAACATCAGAATGAATAAGATAAAATGGTCCAACACTTTTAGTAAGGCTAGAAGGAAAAGTAGCACGATAGTACTTAGAAAACTGACAGATGTCACACTTAAAAGACTCAATAGATTGTTTTAAAAACAAAGATGGAAACATAGACCTCATCAAAGAAAATGGAGGATGACCAAGACGCTTGTGTTGAAGCCAGATTTCTGAGGCAAGAGAGTGAGACTCTGATTGAGACCGGAGTGCCGAAGGCAACACCTTCTGACCAACTCATTCATCAAACATATAATACAACCCTCCCTATTCCTTAGCAACTCCAATCGTCTTCCTCATTACAAGATTCTGAAAAGTATAATGAGAATGAAAAACTTACGAATAGAGATAAGGTTATTCGAAAGACTGGGAATACGAAACACATCTTTCAATTTAAAAGATTGAAGGTCAATGTCCCCACAACCATCAACACAAGTATGAGAACCATCTGCAACAGTTATATAAGGAATGCTGGAACAGGAAATATAAGTCGAAAACAGTTGAGAATGAGAGGTCTTGTGATGAGTGGCACCAAAGTCAAGAATCCATGTATTTTGAGTGATAGTATCGGTAACATTAAGAGAATTCAAGGCTAAAACAGCCATAGATCTATTGTCTGACATATCAATTGATGTCCTGTGACTGTGTCTTACTAAGAGAACAAAAAATAGCCTCCAAACAGTAGTAAAGAGCCCCGGAAAACAACTGAGAAGTGGGACCCAAAAGCTGGAAGTATGCACAAAAAAGCAACACCAGCAAATCCAATGACCAGAAAAAGAACCCACCAAATCTGGAACGAAAATACGGAAGTAACCAGCAGAACAGTAGCAACAAAAATATGTATGCTAGACTAAAAAATACCCATGAAAAAAGTTCTCAAACCAAGGTTTCAATTGTGTCTCATTTATAAACACTAATACGCTTATATAGACAAAGCGGAACCTAATGGGCCTTATTAAAAAAAACTATTAATTACAAAATATATGCTATATTTACAACACTCGTTGACCATAGTCTGGCTGATTCAGAACTTAGCCATTTTTGGCTATTTTCGTGTATAACCCGACCAATCTTAGTCTTCGGTTGGTTTCATCATATCCATATCCATGCCTTGTCTAAACCTTCTCCGTTGAGTCTGTATTTCTCACTTGTGTACTACAACTTTGCCTGTCTAAGCCAAAATTAAAATTCATCACCTAATAGATGCCCCCCAAATTTTGGCTTTCGATAGTATACTAGAGAAAGGCAAAATTTAATAACGGCCAATATTAACTAAAATTTAAAAGGCCATTACTGTTGATATAATCTTTATCAACATAAAGCCCCATTTTCTCCCTAAAAATAGGGGTCATGATGGCATAACTATACCTCTACAATTATATTTTTGAAACTTGTGCTAAGCCATCATTTGAAATAGAATTTGTTCCTTTTAAATACTAAAGCAAGAATAACCCTTTGCTTCTTATTTCTTCAGAACAACTCCGACTCATCTTTTTTCTCACTTCAAATCTCTGCATTTCTATATTAGCTCCTATTGCTTCTTCAAGCAGACCTACCTCAAATGCTGATAAGAAAATGATGATCCACGATCCTATAGTTGTAACACCCCATTTCCGGAGAGCTACTGTGCAACCCAATCTAATGCTGAAAACATTTAATACTTGTATGCTTTCAGTTAAAGAATACTCTTATGTATTTCGCAATGGAAAAATAGGAGTAAATTTTTTTTTTTCATTTTCTTACCTTTGAAACCCTTTTCAAACTGAGACATAGAGTACTACAGTTTTCTAAATGATGCCAATTCAGACTTTTGCAAATATCAGACTATAATGCATCACAAAATAATACTTCATATAACATAATCATTTCGCACTAAGGCGAGGTTTTCTGAAAAGAGTAATTACAAAACAACAAATACAAAACCCTAAGCTAAGCTGGCCAACAACTATAACTCTTACTGAGAAACAGCTCCGCAAGACCAAACACGACGTACTCAGAGAAGTCTTCCTCCACTGGCTCAATCTTCAATGCTCCTGGAAGGACGAATCAAGCAAGCGACTAATCAGATCTGGAAGTGACATCCATACGGATATCCAATCCAACAACAGTGCAAGGGTAAATCCTTTGTCCACGAGTTTATCATAGGATATGTCGCATGCAAACAATATATACATATATAATACAACAACATGCTTTTATATACATATACATACTTAATAGACAGCACACAATCAGCATGGTATATCAAGCATTACATGTGAGCAACCAAAACAACCAACAGATCAACAATCAAGTCACTGCAATATCAAACTATTGCATGTGAACAAACAAAACAACCAACAGATCCACAATCAAGTCACTACAATATCAAACTATTGCATGGATGTGCAGGCAAGTATATCAACAGACCAGTGATCAAGTCATCACAATATCAAATTCATCACATATCATAAATGTGGTTAGCTATGCATGCCAATGCAGTATGACAAGTTTGTGTATACACCCGCAGCCTTAATAGGTCAGCAGTATGACGGGGACTACTTTCCCAACGTCCGAACAAGATAGCCTCTGCTTAGGCTTGCCACTACTTTGGCTTGCCTCTACTTTGGCTTGCCTCTACTTAGGCAATGCAGTGTCAACTCGTCTTTTGAAGTCTGTAAGACCAATCAAACGCTCTGAGTGACATGACGACTCGTCTTTTGAAGTCTTTAAGACCAATCAAACGCTCCGAGTGTCGATGCTCAACGGTTAGTACGCATCCAAACAAATTCAACAATATGGCGTGCTCACCGTAGTGAGTGCCCGAGTGATATCCAAACCAATTCTACAATATGGCATACTCACCGTAGTGAACGCCCGAGTGATATCCAAACAAATTCTACAATATGGCATGCTCACAATAAGGAGTGCCCGAGTAATGTCCAAACAAATTCTACAATATGGCATGCTCACCGTAGTGAGAGCCCGAGTAATGTTTTAATTAATCAATGCAGATCGACGAAACCTCAACTACATTTCACATTTGAAAAGGTGGAGGGAACTCAAAGTTTGAGCACTACAATAAGCATCCCATAATACTCAAGTAATGCCCAGGTATTCTTCATCACGCAGTAAACTGAGATGATGAGAAATACCCCCTAGAGTTCAAACACAGGACACTAGGTCCAGGTGTTCAACTGCGGAACACTAATCTTAATCATAGATCAAAACTCTAGGCACGTAATGCGGAACACTAGGCTCAATTTTTAGGTTGAGTTACTAGGCACTCCATACGGAACACTAGGTTCAATCCTTAATCAAGAAAATACGCATGCAAGCAGGACATTAAGTCCCAGCACAGGACACAAGGTCCATATGCTCAATAGGAACACTAGGTTCCCTATGTTTTATTCTTTCAAAAACTCGATCTTTGAAATCTCTTTCTCAGTTCTTGTATCACTCCTATGTATCTGAAAATACTTTTTAGTTCTAGGTCATTGAAACCCTAGTTGTGCTAAATAATGCATTAGGGGAAATTCCCAGACGCATCATTCAACTCAACCGTTTTCGCAATTTACGTTTGTCTTGTTTTTTTTTTTTTAAAAGAACCTCTTAACCAATGTCTAACCCTCTGATCCATAAAGCGTGTTTGTACACCGACTTATTTTAGAAGATACCTTTAGTTTATCATGAAAACATTTCTCGGCTCATGGAATCGCATCAGACTTACCGTTGTAAGTCGTCAAACCAATAACAGTCGATCAACGCATTATTAATTAATCCATTATCATCAACAATATTATTCAACTTCCAATCAATTCCAAGTTCCAATAATTCCAACATGATTCAAGGAAAACAACACAAATCATAATGCCACGCAGGGCCAAGAACATGCTACAACATTTCATACAGCACATAACAATTCAGTAAGCTACAACATGCTACATATTTTCATCAATTTCAAGTCCAATCAAATCAATCAAGTATGATTTAAGCCACATAATACAATTCAGTCTTGCCACGTAGGGCCAAATCAATACACAGCAGTTCATGCTACAACATCTCAACAGCACATAGTAATACTACAAGTACTACCACACAATCAATCAAACAATCAAGCAAACAACAACTAAGGCGAAAAGCCCAAACTCATTATGTAAGAATTTCCCTTACCTTAGGCGCTTTAACAATTCAAGCAAGGTAAATTCAAAACCATCGTTAAGTCGCACCTCGCGCGTACCCTAAGCACGAACCTTAACAACACAAACTTAACAAAATTAGAACCAAAAACCCAAGTCCTATGACTCTAGGGCAGCCACGGTTTTAGTCCTAAAAAACCTAAAAATTACTCACTAACTCCCATTTGGTTCACACCTAGTCATATGTGATGGAACAATTTCAAAGCATGCAAGTGTTCAAACTTTTTCAAAAGCTACACACTTAGAAAATACCAAAACCCAAAACTTACCAATTGGAATAGTGTTTTACCATATGAATAGTGTTTTCCAAACTTTGAACAACTTTTCAAAACACTAAAACATGTCACAAAATTCTAGAAATAAATTCATTACAAGTTTAAAACAATTCTTAAGACATAACCCAAAACTTTTCCAAAATCATGCTTCTTTGAATTGTTTTGCTAAATCAAATCATCAACCACTTTTACAACTATTTTTAAGCATAAAAACAAGTCAAGAACAAATCACAAAATCCTTTTGAAGGCCACAGTTTCAAGGCTTCAATTACAACTCCAAGTTTTCAAACCTTTTAACATCAAAATCTTACAAACTTTGCTTAATCAAAACTTCTTATCAAAACCAAACTTATTTACCACTTTAATACACTTAAAAACAAGTTAGAACTCACTCAAATCATGCTCATAAATCATTGTTTTTAAGCATCACAAACAGCCCCAAATTCTTTTTTTTTTCAGCTTATATTTCAAAGCTTTAAACTAACAAATCTTTATAGATTTCAAATCCTAATCAAAAACCAACTTCCAAATCACTTTGATATACTTAAGAACAATCAAAAACATCATCATAACTATATTAATGGCCACAGTTCCAGCCCCCCGTTTACACACAAATTTGTTTTTCCAAAACGTTGTAATAATGCATATATGACTAGTTTCCAAACTTATCAAGTATACCCCATCAAGAATCAACCCTAAAACAACAAAAATCAAACAAAGCCAAGGCTTAGAACTTCCCCTAGGTTTCGGCCAACTCAAAAAGTTAGGGTTTCCAAATTTTAAAAAATAAAAAACAATGCTAATCATGGAAGAAAACAAAGGGCTTTAAGACTAATCATACATATCTAGCAAAATTTAACACTTTTGCCCAAAAATAATTCCTAAAACCAACCAAACCCATATCATGAAACTCAAGAGAGAGAAAAATGGGTATGAAGCTTACCAAAAAGTTTGGAGGTGATGGATCAAGGATTAAGAAGAAAGGATGGAAGATTGAAGCTTAAACATCACTTTCCTTCAAGAATCAAAACTAAAATCATGAGAAACAACACAAATACCATGAAAACTCATCCATGTTTCTCGTTTTCTCGAAATACGAACCGAAACGTTGCGATTAGACAGTTTCTGGCCATAGAAAATATACTAAATATTTTCTGATGCCCAAAAATTCTAGAAATATTACAATAAATCCTAAATATTGGAAAATGCTAAGATCTCAAATTTTATAAAATTTGGATCACGTTTGGGCATGTTTCAGTTAGAAACACACACAATAGCCTAGTTACGGCAGAATTCGTTAGAATTCTCGCAGCGTAATAAAAACTGTAAATTAGTGAGGATCACTAATTTCAATTTCTCTTATCAACTAGATATTATTCAAACAATAAAATTACCAAGACAAAATCTTTAAAATAATAGTCATATTAAATATGACATAAAACAGACAATTAATACAATAACTAAACCATGAAAATTCAAACTATGACTTGAAAATATTTATTAAATCCTGAAAATTATTTCTCTTTCAATAAAATAATTTTCTTTAATAAAACAACAACCTTTCACATTTTTCAAGGTTAATTCATATTAAAAACAGTATACGTCTACATTGTCTCTTAATCTGAATTAATTGCTAAAACAGTAAATTGTTTACAATAAATCTTTGTTGTTCTTCGTACTTTTAACAAACCATTGAGGTAATCAATCTCTATGATTTATTATTTTCAAGTACTCGGAACTATAAAATTATTTTCATAAAAATTGGGATGTTACATTACCACCCCCCTTAAAAAAAAATTCGTCCCCGAAAATTAACTTATAAGCCGAAACAAAATCAAAATTATGAAAAGTGATAACTTAATACTAAAAACATATCATAAATTTTGAACTTTGAAATTCAATACAACATAATAACTATTACACTCAAACAATCAACCACAAAGCATACATTTTATTCATATATCCTTACAAAAGTAAGGCACTACATCATCAATTTAAATGTCTACAAAACATAGTACTACGCGTCCATGTTGAAGAAGTCCTCGCGAATGACGTTTTATTCCAAACTACGATCTCTACTCCATCACGATCACGAACACATACAGTCACGAACACGGTTACGAACACGTACAGTCACGAACACGGTTACGAAGGCCGTTGGCCACATGCTAACCCCACCAAGACATTGCCAACATAAAAACACTCACGGAACCTAAAATCTTCTATGAACCCATGGTCTGTAGACAAAACAAGAAAGAAGAAATTGCACGATCACCAAACACAAAATCATTGACAACATCAACCAGCATAAACACCAAGGAATTGCAAAAGGATCTTCCCCCAAAGTCATCCTAAAGCTCACGGTTTGCAAGAAAAACAAGAAGGAGAAGATGAAAGCCTGGTTTCTCGCACTTCTCACCACCACGCGATTGGGCACAAGTTAGAATAAGGATGAAGGGAAAATGGAGATTTTGTAGCAAAATGGTTTAGGATTCATAAGGGAATAAAAAGGAAGAAAGCCAAGGTTCTCCCCACCAACACCAAAACACTAAAGGAAACTTTCTCCCCTCAATTATTTAGAAGGAACCGGCGAAAGGAAGGAAGAAAAATGACCCCCCCACCTAAAGTTCCACTTAGCTATCCATGTGTGGGAAGACAAAGAAAAAGGTGGGATAGAATTTTGCAACAAAGTCTAACCGATAATCATCACGCACTATATTCCCTCCACTAACTCTCACATACTCCAAATTGCTCTCTTAACTTAGCCCCACGGTCACGGCGTCGCTCTAATTCGCTGTGTCAGGGTAGTCGCGTAATCGGTTGCTCGATTGGTGACATATCACGTAAATAATTTCAAGAATAATCACAATAACATATATCATAATACCAAAAGATAATAAAAATTTGGATTTTGGAATCTAGTATAATAGTAAAATACATCACAGAGTTAAAACACTTATGTGGTCTATATTTAGAACCACGCACACACAATAATATATATAATACGATAATTATAGCGTCACCTACGAATAATCTCTCTTGTAAAACTCTGCCCACTCAACTCCATTGTGTCGCGTTTCCTGCGATGAAGTCTTTAGATGATGAGTTCTCTGCTCTACTTGGGGTGTAGACACGTCCCTCAGTGGTTGATCTCGCAGCTCCAACATCGTTGACAGTAGACTCAGCTCTTGGTACTTTGCAGTCTCTGGACAGTTGTCCCGGTTCCATGTAGTTACACCACAACCTTTCCTTGGTTGGATACTGGTCTGCATTGCGCTCCTCATCTCCACCATTAAAGTAGTGCATCTCCGGGTGTCGATGTTTGTGATTCCCTCTTTTGTCTACCATGTAGACATATCCTCCAGTAGCTGGGCACGCAACCTTCACAGCATCTGCAGTTGATCCACATTTGGCAATTGATAGTCCTTAGAAAGATATCCTGGCTACTTGCAGTTACAGCATAGTCGGTCTTTCGATGAGCATTCATCAGCTAACTGTTCCTTGCTTCCACATTGGTGACAGGGCCGCTTCAACTCCTGACCATTCCCAATGGCCTGTGCCATAAGATAATTCTGACTGCGGTGATTTCCCTAAGGATGGAAACGAGATGTTCCTTGTTGTTGTCTTCATCTTTGTCCTTTGCCTTGATAATCTGGCTTAACTGACCCTCCAATAGCTCGCTCCTCCGTTCGTTTTCTTAGCCAATCGTGTTGATTCTCTGTGGCAATCTATTGTGTAACAGTAGTTGCTATCCAGACTATCACTCGAATTACGTGATTCACGTCTAAGTTACTAGCTCTAGAGAGAGAATTGTTCGCCCTGAAACATCAAATTTCTACAAATTAAACTAACCAAAATCTCCACAACAAAATCAATCATCTGAGATGATCGTACACAATTTCACACAAGGTCACACATGTTTCAACTTGGAAACATTACAGACAATCACAAACAAAGTTCACATATCCTAGGCATAACAAACTTATACCCGACAATCCCCAATAATCTAGGCCAGCTTAACCCAAAGCGATCCGGTTAGAACCGAACTGCTCTGATACCACCATTGTAACACCCCATTTCTGGAGCGCTACTGTGCAACCCAATCTAATACTGAAAACATTTAATGCTTGTATGCTTTCAGTTAAAGAGTACTCTTATGTATTTCGCAATGGAAAAATAGGAGTAATTTTTTTTTTCATTTTCTTTCCTTTGAAACCCTTTTCAAACTGAGATATAGAGTACTACAGTTTTCTAAATGATGCCAATTCAGACTTTTGCAAATATCAGAGTATAATGCATCACAAAATAATACTTCACATAACATAATCATTTCGCACTAAGGCGAGGTTTTCTGAAAAGAGTAATTACAAAACAACAAATACAAAACCCTAAGCTAAGCTGGCCAACAACTATAACTCTTACTGAGAAACAGCTTAGCAAGACCAAACACGGAGTACTCAGAGAAGTCTTCCTCCACTGGCTCAATCTTCAATGCTCCTGGAAGGACGAAATTGAAGCATCTACTGAACTCCATCTGGAAGTGACATCCATACGGATATTCAATCCAACAACAGTGCAAGGGTAAATCCTTTGTCCACGAGTTTATCATAGGCTATGTCGCATGCAAACAATATATACATATATAATACAGTAACATGCTTTTATATACATATACATACTTAATAGACCGCACACAATCAGCATGGTGTATCAAGCATTGCATGTGAGCAACCAAAACAACCAACAGATCAACAATCAAGTCACTACAATATCAAACTATTGCATGTGAACAAACAAAACAACCAACAGATCCACAATCAAGTCACTACAATATCAAACTATTGCATGGATTTGCAGGCAAGTCTATCAACAGACCAGTGATCAAGTCATCACAATATCAAATTCATCACATATCATAAATGTGGTTAGCTATGCATGCCAATGCAGTATGACAAGTTTGTGTATACACCTGCAGCCTTAATAGGTCAGTAGTATGCCGGGGACTACCTTCCCAACGTCCGAACAAGATAGCCTCTACTTAGGTTTGCCACTACTTTGGCTTGCCTCTACTTAGACAATGCAGTGTCAACTCGTCTTTTGAAGTCTGTAAGACCAATCAAACGCTTCGAGTGACATGATGACTCGTCTTTTGAAGTCTTTAAGACCAATCAAACGCTCCGAGTGTCGATGCTCAACGGTTAGTACGCATCCAAACAAATTCAACAATATGGCGTGCTCACCGTAGTGAGTGCCCGAGTGATATCCAAACAAATTCTACAATATGGCATACTCACCGTAGTGAACGCCCGAGTGATATCCAAACAAATTCTACAATATGGCATGCTCACAATAAGGAGTGCCCGAGTAATGTCCAAACAAATTCTACAATATGGCATGCTCACCGTAGTGAGAGCCCGAGTAATGTTTTAATTAATCAATGCAGATCGACGAAACCTCAACTACATTTCACATTTGAAAAGGTGGAGGGAACTCAAAGTTTGAGCACTACAATAAGCATCCCATAATACTCAAGTAATGCCCAGGTATTCTTCATCACGCAGTAAACTGAGATGATGAGAAATACCCCCTAGAGTTCAAACACAGGACACTAGGTCCAGGTGTTCAACTGCGGAACGCTAATCTTAATCATAGATCAAAACTCTAGGCACGTAATGCGGAACACTAGGCTCAATTTTTAGGTTGAGTTACTAGGCACGCCATACGGAACACTAGGTCCAATTCTTAATCAAGAAAATACGCACGCAAGCAGGACATTAAGTCCCAGCACAGGACACAAGGTCCATATGCTCAATAACAACACTAGGTTCCCTATGTTTTATTCTTTCAAAAACTCGATCTTTGAAATCTCTTTCTCAGTTCTTGTATCACTCCTATGTTTCTGAAAATACTTTTTAGTTCTAGGTCATTGAAACCCTAGTTGTGCTAAATAATGCATTAGGGGAAATTCCCAGACGCATCATTCAACTCAACCGTTTTCGCAATTTACGTTTGTCTTGTTCTCTTTTTTTTTTAAAAGAACCTCTTAACCAATGTCTAACCCTCTGATCCATAAAGCGTGTTTGTACACCGACTTATTTTAGAAGATACCTTTAGTTTATCATGAAAACATTTCTCAGCTCATGGAATCGCATCAGACTTACCGTTGTAAGTCATCAAACCAATAACAGTCGATCAACGCATTATTAATTAATCCATTATCATCAACAATATTATTCAACTTCCAATCAATTCCAAGTTCCAATAAATCTAACATGATTCAAGGAAAACAACACAAATCATAATGCCACGCAGGGCCAAGAACATGCTACAGCATTTCATACAACACATAACAATTCAGTAAGCTACAACATGCTACATATTTTCATCAATTTCAAGTCCAATCAAATCAATCAAGTATGATTTAAGTCACACAATACAATTCAATCTTGCCACGTAGGGCCAAATCAATACACAACAGTTCATGCTACAACATCTCAACAGCACATAGTAATACTACAAGTACTACCACACAATCAATCAAACAATCAAGCAAACAACAACCAAGGCGAAAAGCCCAAACTCATTATGTAAGAATTTCCCTTACCTTGGGCGCTTTAACAATCCAAGCAAGGTAAATTCAAAACCATCGTTAAGTCGCACCTTGCGCGTACCCTAAGCACGAACCTTAACAACACAAACTTAACAAAATTAGAACAAAAAACTCAAGTCCTATGACTCTAGGGCAGCCATGGTTTTAGTCCTAAAAAAACCTAAAAATTACTCACTTACTCCCATTTGGTTCACACCTAGTCATATGTGATGGAACAATTTCAAACCATGCAAGTTTTCAAACTTTTTCAAAAGCTACACACTTAGAAAATACCAAAACCCAAAACTTACCAATTGGAATAGTGTTTTACCATATGAATAGTATTTTCCAAACTTTGAACAACTTTTCAAAACACTAAAACATGTCACAAAATTCTAGAAATAAATTCATTACAAGTTTAAAACAATTCTTAAGACATAACCCAAAACTTTTTCCAAAATCATGCTTCTTTGAATTGTTTTGCTAAATCAAATCATCAACCACCTTTACAACTATTTTTAAGCATAAAAACAAGTCAAGAACAAATCACAAAATCCTTTTGAAGGCCACGGTTTCAAGGCTTCAATTACAACTCCAAGTTTTCAAACCTTTTAACATCAAAATCTTACAAACTTTGCTTAATCAAAACTTCTTATCAAAACCAAACTTATTTACCACTTTAATACACTTAAAAACAAGTTAGAACTCACTCAAATCATGCTCATAAATCACTGTTTTTAAGCATCACAAACAACCCCAAATTCTTTTTTTTTTCAGCTTATATTTCAAAGCTTTAAACTAACAAATCTTTATAGATTTAAAATCCTAATCAAAAACCAACTTCCAAATCACTTTGATATACTTAAGAACAATTAAAAACATCATCATAACTATATTAATGGCCACAGTTCCAGCCCCCCCTTTACACACAAATTTGTTTTTCCAAAACGTTGTAATAATGCATATATGACTAGTTTCCAAACTTATCAAGTATACCCCATCAAGAATCAACCCTAAAACAACAAAAATCAAACAAATCCAAGGCTTAGAACTTCCCCTAGGTTTCGGCCAACTCAAAAAGTTAGGGTTTCCAAATTTTAAAAAATAAAAAACAATGCTAATCATGGAAGAAAACAAATGGCTTTAAGACTAATCATGCATATCTAGCAAAATCTAACACTTTTGCCCAAAAATAATTCCTAAAACCAACCAAACCCATATCATGAAACTCAAGAGAGAGAAAAATGGGTATGAAGCTAACCAAGAAGTTTGGAGTTGATGGATCAAGGATTAAGAAGAAAGGATGAAAGATTGAAGCTTAAACATCACTTTCCTTCAAGAATCAAAACTAAAATCATGAGAAACAACACAAATACCATGAAAACTCATCCATGTTTCTCGTTTTCTTGAAGTACGAACCGAAACGTTGCGATTAGACAGCTTCTGGCCATAGAAAATATACTAAATATTTTCTGATGCCCAAAAATTCTAGAAATATTACAATAAATCCTAAATATTGGAAAATTCTAAGATCTCAAATTTTATAAAATTTGGATCACGTTTGGGCATGTTTCAGTTAGAAACACACACAGTAGCCTAGTTACGGCAGAATTCGTTAGAATTCTCGCAGCGTAATAAAAACTGTAAATTAGTGAGGATCACTAATTTTAATTCTCTTATCAACTAGATATTATTCAAACAATAAAATTACCAAGACAAAATCTTTAAAATAATAGTCATATTAAATATGACATAAAACAGACAATTAATACAATAACTAAACCATGAAAATTCAAACTATGACTTGAAAATATTTATTAAATCCTGAAAATTATTTCTCTTTCAATAAAATAATTTTCTTTAATCAAACAACAATCTTTCACATTTTTCAAGGTTAATTCATATTAAAAACAGTATACGTCTACATTGTCTCTTAATCTGAATTAATTGCTAAAACAGTAAATTGTTTACAATAAATCTTTGTTGTTCTTCGTACTTTTAAAAAACCATTGAGGTGATCAATCTCTATGATTTATTATTTTCAAGTACTCGGAACTATAAAATTATTTTCATAAAAATTGGGATGTTACAATAGTCGATCAATTCGAAGCGTGGCAAAAATCCTAGATAATCCTTCCTGACTTCAATGCTTCCTTAGGTTCAGATCCACCTTCAGCTTTTCTATGTCCCATTTTTCCCTCTAAAACCTATCCCTCGAATTTTGAATCCACCTTTCCAAATACCCAAGGTGTTACCAACATTCTTGCCTCTTCCTCCTCTTTGTCAATTCATTATTTTAAAAAGAATGAAAGGCTATTCATAATGCCTCCTTTTAAGATTAATGGGTACCCTAAATGGTTCACAAGGATTGAGGAGAAAAAAGTCGATTTTCGAAAGAAAATTGGTATTTATGATCTCATTGAACTTTCTAAACATGCCATAAAATTGGAATCATCAATTCTTGGTGCATCTATTTTCTTTTGGAATAAGACCACCAACAATTTCCACTTTCCTTGTGGAATGATGGGTCCAATCCTCTTTGACATTGCTGCCATTACAGGTCTTCGACTAGATGGCGAGGTGGTTTATCCTTTCATGGAATCTATTAACATCATTGACTCCTATTCTAGTCCTGCCACTTCTTTTTCCAGCTTCGTAAGTCTCCATATTGAAGACATTGAAGAAATTTCTGATTTGGAACACTCCTCCTTTGGCTATCAACCTTTGTCTTTTGTAGCAAGAATGCGCAAATAGCTAGTGCTTTTCTTCTTTTGGCCAATCTCCTTCATAAAGGTAAGGTGTAGGCCTTAGGCCAATTCTTATTAGCCAATCTTTATCAAAGTCTAACGATATTGTTCGACATTATGAAGAAGAAGGCTAAGAAAAGTTCTGAAGTGGATTCCTTGCACCATATCAATGTCGAAGTGAATGATTCTAAGAACAGAAGGTGGCGCATCACGAGCTTTTATGGCCTCCTAGATCGTGCTCACCTAAGAGAGTCTTGGGTGCCATTGAGAAGGCTCACGGGCTTGTCTCCTTTGCCTCGGTGTATAACTCAATAGTTCAATGACTTATTGTCTCTGAAGGACAAGTTAAGGTGTTGTGATCATTCAAACTATTTGATGAAAGGCTTTTGAGAGGTTGTGCATGATATTGGTCTGATTAATATTAACTTGGAAGGATATCCTTTTACTTGGAAGTTTGGCATGGGAACACATCGGGTCATTGAGCGGCGCCTTAATCGAGCTAGGCTAATAAGGATTGGTTGCTTAAGTTTCCACAAGTGCGGCTATTGAACCTTGTGGCATTTCGCTCACACTTTGCTACTACTTCAGCAGGAGCTGTCAGGCCCTAACTTAGGTCATAAGAGCTTTCGCTTTGAAAATTTATGGCTTGTGGAGCCAGATATTAGTGAGGTTGTCCATGCTGGTTGGTTGAAAGGCAACCCTGGTTATACGGTGTCAAGGCTGGGAGGTTGTGCTGAGAGTCTTCAAAGTTGGAGTAGGAGGGTAAGAACAAGATTTAAGGAAGATAATGACCATTGTAGGAGGCAGCTAGAAGCGCTGTAGGATAGATGCGACGAGGCAAGAGTAACTCAATTCAATTGTGTAAAGGAGCACATGCCCATCTTGATTGTTCAAGAAGAAAACTTTTGGCGCCAAAGAGCCAAAGTTTTCTGGTTAAAGGATGGTAATATAAATATCCATTTTTTCACATCTCAACAACTTGTAGATCCAAGGTGAACCGAATTTCCAAGCTCTAAGAGGATGAAAATTTAACCACTGATGATTTCAGTTTAGATTCAGCAAGCCACGCAGAGTTACTTCAAGGAGGAATACTCTCACTGAATTGGGCAATATGATTAGGTTTTGGGTGCAATGCAGCCGTGGGTTACGGAAGAGGACAATGAAGTGTTTTTTAGGCCTTTCTCTCGCTTGGAATTCACTCTGGTGCTCAATCAAATGGATTCTAATAAGGCCCCGAGCCTGGATGGTTTTAACCCAACCTTTTATAAGTGCTTTTGGGATTATATGGTAGGGAGATCTATGATGCTTGATGCGTTCGAAATAGCATATAGTTTAGTGTTAGTTTTGCATCACATTTTAGTCATTTTAGTCATTTTTATCCATGTTATTTATGCATTTGGCTTGATTTGAATAACGCACTTGGTTTTGGTTCAATTGTGCTTAAAGGAAGGTATTTGTCCTAGGAAAAAGGAGAAAAATCACTTCGAATAAGTTGGGGTAATTTGTGCTACAAGTTGATAATGTAATGCTGTCTCAGCCTGACACTTGTTCAGTGTTTTAATCATATCTGGATTTTTAGGTGTCCAAATGAGATGAAACCGGTGCCATTGGAAAGATAAGATCCATAGATTCAACTTTCATGAAGACACCTTGAGCTAATTCGGACGTTAAAGAGGTGAAAAATACAAAACAACATGAAGCACGGTTTAGCCGTGTCGTGAAGCACTACTGTTGCGCGACAAAGACCTAAACTGCGAGAAACAGAATGAAGCACGGCCTGGCCGCGTGCCTCTCACACCACCGCCGCTACGATAGCACCCTGGACGCAGAATTTTACGTTTTACATGTTTTGGACCTGTTTTTTACTCCTTTTCACCCTAGACTATAAATAGACACTTTAGAGGCAGTGCAGGGTTCGACTTTCGTTATTTGGAGGCACGGTGGAGGATTGGGAACGATCTCTTCATCAATTCTCATGAATTTCTAGTTTGGCTTTTCCTTTTCTATGAGTAGCTAAATTCCTTAGGCTAGGGAAGATGAACCTTGTGAACACTCTTATGTAGTTGTTTTACTTATATCAATGCAAGTTTATTTCAATTATGATTGAGCCTTCAATTCTATTATTAATGCTTTTTGGTAACTGATCACTATCGAATCGATTTTGGGTTATACTCACGATTGGGAAATTGGGGTTATGAACTTGAACTGAATTGTTGGTCATGTTTAGGAGGATTATAGGAATATAACCTTATGAGCATGTGTTCTTATGAATCATTAGTCTTATTGCTTAATCTAGCTTTAATTCACCTAAGGGATTAGGGATTTTAGTTAAAGTAAAGGGTTTATGAGGCAAGGAATTGTCCTTAAACTAATTTTGTTGATTCGAACTTCAATTATATGGAATAACTTGCGTTGGTTGTAAATTGATTGCATAAGAGTGGAAGCAAGAGGATTCGATCCCTAGTCGCTTTTAATTCTCCTTAAAATCCAAATTTTTGTTTAGTTGTTTACTGTTTTTGTCTTTTGATATAAGTCATAAATATTTCAAACACATCACTTAGTTCAATAGTTCAAATTATTACAAGTTTGTTGAGTTAAATAATTAGTTACAATCCCTGTGGATTCGATCTTTTTATTACTTGACGACGAATCGTACACTTGCGATTTGCTTAACAAGTTTTTGGCGCCGTTGCCGGGGATTGTTGAATTGATATTTAACAAGGCAAACTAGTGTTATTTTGAACATTTATTTTCTGTTTATATAACCAAAAATTTAAAATTTCTTTCTCTTCTTATAAAATTGTTGTGCTGCTCACAATTCTCTTAGCTTCTGTAGCATGCAGCCTCTTAGATGTGATTTTTGTGGAGTAAAGCATAGAAATGGCTATTGTGAGGATTTCTTAGTCATGGTAGAAGAAGAAGAGGACTATTGCATGGAAAGTATCTTGGGAGAAGAAGAGTCACATCCTAAAAAGCAAGAGAAGACAAGTGCCTTAGAAGATGCTCTTATGCAGTTCATGAAGATGACTCAATCCAATTTCAAGAAACATGAGTCTTATTTCAAAAACCAAGAGGCCTCTATCAAAAATCTGGAGAATCAAATTGGGCAACTCTCAAAGCAACTTGCAGAGCAAACCAAAGAGTCACATCCTCAAGCTCAATTCGAAGAATCCCATGACAGAGACTCTTACCTTAACAATGTTTGGGTGAAATTCATGAGAGCCAACCAAGCTTCATTTGATAACTTTGAGGTTCGTTGTGAGAGGTTGTCAGAGCAATTATCCCAATTTGAGCAGAAGAAAGTGGAGATAGAGAATGAACATAACTTCATGGTGGCATTGGAAGAAGAATTGAAAAACAAAAATAGTGACATGGAAGAGGACCTAAGGGTGAGGCACAGAGAGATTCATGTGATAGCTCAACTCTTGGGCATTGAAGAGAATCGTCCTCCGCAAGATGAATTTGATGTGCTTCAAGATAAGGAGTGGGGGAAACAATATCCCAAATGTACCATTGCTAAGGCATGAGCACACTTACTTCCCTATGCCAAGTACATGAGAATTCTCTCCAAAAGAAGGAAGCGGAAGGATGAAATCTTCTTCATGACATATTATCCACCCTAACAAGGGTGTTGAAGTGTCAAGCTAATGACGTTAAAGAAGCGCTTCTTGGGAGGCAACCCAAGTTTTTCGGTTAGTTCTTTCCTTCTCACCCTTGCTTCAACTTAAATTTTTACATTGGGGACAATGTAAGTTTTTAAGCTTGGGGTAAGGAGTTTACATTTTGTGCATTTAGTCTTGCATCTCATTTTAGTTTTTGCATCTTGTGTTAATTTTTGTTTTTGTTTGCATCATTTTATCCCCCAAATTGTCATGCTATTCTCTTGTGCTTTTCCATGTTTGCCGCAATTTTGTTGAAATTTGAGATTGCAATGATTTGGAACCCAATTATTTTCTCTTGTGATGGGCTTAAAGGTAGTGTTCTTAATGTACATAGTGACAATCTTTTGATAAGTTGAGAATTAGCATGTGGCGCTCTGATTTAATGTTTTTCACTGATTTTGACTTCTAAATGTGAGACTTGAGCTTGTATTGGGGCTTACACTTTATCATGTTTATATGCCCCCTTCTCCTTGTATGAGTGTGTCCATCCTGATTGTGCTCTCTAGAACTTGACTTGAAAATTTTTGTCTACACACTTGAATATGATTAAGGCATTATAGGCATGTTTTCAAGACTCTGATTTTTGAACGAAAGCTTCCTCTAGTTGCCCCTTTTGAGCCTTAACTGAAATAAATTTTCTTGGTACCCATGCTATTGACCAATGTTTATGGTACCTTTTTAGAGTATGTTTAAGGGAGCAATTGGATGCTTAATCTTGTGAATTATTTTGATGCTTGATCTTGGGATCTCTTCTGTTGTTTAGCTCCTCCCCAATAAATATTGCAAAATCTCAAATGAGGGAGAATAAAATAAAAAATAAAAAAACAACAGAAGAGGAGTAAAAAATAAATAAAATAAAAAGGTTTTGAAAGCAAAAAGGAAAAATGAAATGCTCCACTTATGCTACTTTAA
The DNA here is from genome assembly GCA_037113605.1 of Calophaca sinica. Taxonomy (NCBI): domain Eukaryota; kingdom Viridiplantae; phylum Streptophyta; class Magnoliopsida; order Fabales; family Fabaceae; genus Calophaca; species Calophaca sinica. Next base: position 19,826,380 of record CM073737.1, read on the forward strand.
AAGGGTTGTTGGTTTATAGCCCTTGAATTTTCCTTTCCTTGTTATTATCCCACCTTTCAAGTAAAATCCCATGGCCACGTTACAACCTTTTGAAAGACCTTTTGATTCTTTTGTGTTTTCAATAATTATTTGCTGAGATTTGGTTAATAGTCAAGCCTATGGTAGAGCACTTTCTTTGAGGAATATGAGTGAATTATTTTAACCTTTAAACACTTGGAGAGTGGTAAGGAGAGTGCCCTTATCAGTGAGAGACATGATTTCAGAGAGCCTGAGTTTCTAATTGGACTTGATTTTGATTATCTCTATTGTCTTGTTAGCCTTTAGCCTATTGCTTGATCTTGCTTTTATCTCGGGTTCTTTATCTGTTGCATCTCTTGTTTCTCATTCCATCTTTGGCCACAGTAATTGCTTGAGGACAAGCAAAATTCTAAGCTTGGGGTAATTTGATGCGTTCGAAATAGCATATAGTTTAGTGTTAGTTTTGCATCACATTTTAGTCATTTTTATCCATGTTATTTATGCATTTGGCTTGATTTGAATAACGCACTTGGTTTTGGTTCAATTATGCTTAAAGGAAGGTATTTGTCCTAGGAAAAAGGAGAAAAATCACTTGGAATAAGTTGGGGTAATTTGTGCTACAAGTTGATAATATAATGCTGTCTCAGCCTGACACTTGTTCAGTGTTTTAATCATATCTGGAGTTTTAGGTGTCCAAATGAGATGAAACCGGTGCCATTGGAAAGCTAAGATCCATAGCTTCAACTTTCATGAAGACACCTTGAGCTAATTCGGACGTTAAAGAGGTGAAAAATACAAAACAACATGAAGCACGGTCTGGCCGTGTCAGGAAGCACGGCCGTGTTGCGACAGCACCTAAACTGTGCGAGAAACAGAATGAAGCACGGCCTGGCCGTGCCTCACACCACGGCCGTGCTATGATAGCACCCTGGACGCAAAATTTTACGTTTTTACATGTTTTGGACCTGTTTTTTTACTCCTTTTCACCCTAGACTATAAATAGACACTTTAGAGACGGGTCTAGGGTTCGAACTTCGTTATTTGGAGGCACGGTGGAGGATTGGGAACGATCTCTTCATCAATTCTCATGAATTTCTGGTTTGGCTTTTCCTTTTCTATGAGTAGCTAAATTCCTTAGGCTAGGGAAGACGAACCTTGTGAACACTCTTATGTAGTTGTTTTACTTATATCAATGCAAGTTTATTTCAATTATGATTGAGCCTTCAATTCTATTATTAATGCTTTTTGGTAACTGATCACTATCGAATCGATTTTGGGTTATACTCACGATTGGGAAATTGGGGTTATGAACTTGAACTGAATTGTTGGTCATGTTTAGGAGGATTATAGGAATATAACCTTATGAGCATGTGTTCTTATGAATCATTAGTCTTATTGCTTAATCTAGCTTTAATTCACCTAAGGGATTAGGGGATTTTAGTTAAAGTAAAGGGTTTATGAGGCAAGGAATTGTCCTTAAACTAATTTTGTTGATTCGAACTTCAATTATATGGAATAACTTGCGTTGGTTGTAAATTGATTGCATAAGAGTGGAAGCAAGAGGATTCAATCCCTAGTCGCTTTTAATTCTCCTTAAAATCCAAATTTTTGTTTAGTTGTTTACTGTTTTTGTCTTTTGATATAAGTCATAAATATTTCAAACACATCACTTAGTTCAATAGTTCAAATTATTACAAGTTTGTTGAGTTAAATAATTAGTTACAATCCCTGTGGATTCGATCTTTTTATTACTTGACGACGAATCGTACACTTGCGATTTGCTTAACAAGTTTTTGGCGCCGTTGTCGGGGATTGTTGAATTGATATTTAACAAGGCAAACTAGTGTTATTTTGAACATTTATTTTCTGTTTATATAACCAAAAATTTAAAATTTCTTTTCTCTTCTTATAAAATTGTTGTGCTGCTCACAATTCTCTTAGCTTCTGTAGCATGCAGCCTCTTAGATGTGATTTTTGTGGAGTAAAGCATAGAAATGGCTATTGTGAGGATTTCTTAGTCATGGTAGAAGAAGAAGAGGACTATTGCATGGAAAGTATCTTAGGAGAAGAAGAGTCACATCCTAAAAAGCAAGAGAAGACAAGTGCCTTAGAAGATGCTCTTATGCAGTTCATGAAGATGACTCAATCCAATTTCAAGAAACATGAGTCTTATTTCAAAAACCAAGAGGCCTCTATCAAAAATCTGGAGAATCAAATTGGGCAACTCTCAAAGCAACTTGCAGAGCAAACCAAAGAGTCACATCCTCAAGCTCAATTCGAAGAATCCCATGACAGAGACTCTTACCTTAACAATGTTTGGGTGAAATTCATGAGAGCCAACCAAGCTTCATTTGATAACTTTGAGGTTCGTTGTGAGAGGTTGTCAGAGCAATTATCCCAATTTGAGCAGAAGAAAGTGGAGATAGAGAGTGAACATAACTTCATGGTGGCATTGGAAGAAGAATTGAAAAAAAAAAAATAGTGACATGGAAGAGGACCTAAGGGTGAGGCACGGAGAGATTCATGTGATAGCTCAACTCTTGGGCATTGAACAGAATCGTCCTCCGCAAGATGAATTTGATGTGCTTCAAGATAAGGAGTGGGGGAAACAATATCCCAAATGTACCATTGCTAAGGCATGGGCACACTTACTTCCCTATGCCAAGTACATGGGAATTCTCTCCAAAAGAAGGAAGCGGAAGGATGAAATCTTCTTCATGACATATTATCCACCCTAACAAGGGTGTTGAAGTGTCAAGCTAATGACGTTAAAGAAGCGCTTCTTGGGAGGCAACCCAAGTTTTTCGGTTAGTTCTTTCCTTCTCATCCTTGCTTCAACTTAAATTTTTACATTGGGGACAATGTAAGTTTTTAAGCTTGGGGTAAGGAGTTTACATTTTGTGCATTTAGTCTTGCATCTCATTTTAGTTTTTGCATCTTGTGTTAATTTTTGTTTTTGTTTGCATCATTTTATCCCCCAAATTGTCATGCTATTCTCTTGTGCTTTTCCATGTGTGCATAATTTTGTTGAAATTTGAGATTGCAATGATTTGGAACCTAATTATTTTCTCTTGTGATGGGCTTAAAGGTAGTGTTCTTAATGTACATAGTGACAATCTTTTGATAAGTTGAGAATTAGCATGTGGCGCTCTGATTTGATGTTTTTCACTGATTTTGACTTCTAAATGTGAGACTTGAGCTTGTATTGGGGCTTGCACTTTATCATGTTTATATGCCCCCTTCTCCTTGTATGAGTGTGTCCATCCTGATTGTGCTCTCTAGAACTTGACTTGAAACCATTTCAAAACTTGAAAATTTTTGTCTACACACTTGAATATGATTAAGGCATTATAGGTATGTTTTCAAGACTCTGATTTTTGGACGAAAGCTTCCTCTAGTTGCCCCTTTTGAGCCTTAACTGAAATAAATTTTCTTGGTACCCATGCTATTGACCAATGTTTATGGTACCTTTTTAGAGTATGTTTAAGGGAGCAATTGGATGCTTAATCTTGTGAATTGTTTTGATGCTTGATCTTGGGATCTCTTCTGTTGTTTAGCTCCTCCCCAATAAATATTGCAAAATCTCAAATGAGGGAGAATAAAATAAAAAATAAAAAAACAACAGAAGAGGAGTAAAAAAAAAAAAAAGTTTTGAAAGCAAAAAGGAAAAATGAATTGCTCCACTTATGCTACTTTAAAAGGGTTGTTGGTTTATAGCCCTTGAACTTTCCTTTCCTTGTTATTATCCCACCTTTCAAGTAAAATCCCATGGCCACGTTACAACCTTTTGAAAGACCTTTTGATTCTTTTGTGTTTTCAATAATTATTTGCTGAGATTTGGTTAATAGTCAAGCCTATGGTAGAGCACTTTCTTTGAGGAATATGAGTGAATTGTTTTAACCTTTAAACACTTGGAGAGTGGTAAGGAGAGTGCCCTTATCAGTGAGAGACATGATTTCAGAGAGCCTGAGTTTCTAATTGGACTTGATTTTGATTATCTCTATTGTCTTGTTAGCCTTTAGCCTATTGCTTGATCTTGCTTTTATCTCGGGTTCTTTATCTGTTGCATCTCTTGTTTCTCATTCCATCTTTGGCCACAGTAATTGCTTGAGGACAAGCAAAATTCTAAGATTGGGGTAATTTGATGCGTTCAAAATAGCATATAGTTTAGTGTTAGTTTTGCATCACATTTTAGTCATTTTAGTCATTTTTATCCATGTTATTTATGCATTTGGCTTGATTTGAATAACGCACTTGGTTTTGGTTCAATTGTGCTTAAAGGAAGGTATTTGTCCTAGGAAAAAGGAGAAAAATCACTTGGAATAAGTTAGGGTAATTTGTGCTACAAGTTGATAATGTAATGTCGTTCTCACCGACCCTTGTTCAGTGTTTTAATCATATCTGGAGTTTTAGGTGTCCAAATGAGATGAAACCGGTGCCAATGGAAAGCTAAGATCCATAGCTTCAACTTTCATGAAGACACCTTGAGCTAATTCGGACGTTAAAGAGGTTAAAAATACAAAACAACATGAAGCACGGTGCAGCCGTGTCGAAGCACTACAGTGTTGCGACAAAGACCTAAACTGCGGCGAGAAACAGAATGAAGCACGGCCTGGCCGTGCCTCACACCACGGCCGTGCTACGATAGCCCCCTGGACGCAAAATTTTACGTTTTTACATGTTTTGGACCTGTTTTTTACTCCTTTTCACCCTAGACTATAAATAGACACTTTAGAGACGGGTCTAGGGTTCGAACTTCGTTATTTGGAGGCATGGTGGAGGATTGGGAATGATCTCTTCATCAATTCTCATGAATTTCTGGTTTGGCTTTTCCTTTTCTATGAGTAGCTAAATTCCTTAGGCTAGGGAAGATGAACCTTGTGAACACTCTTATGTAGTTGTTTTACTTATATCAATGCAAGTTTATTTCAATTATGATTGAGCCTTCAATTCTATTATTAATGCTTTTTGGTAACTGATCACTATCGAATCGATTTTGGGTTATACTCACGATTGGGAAATTGAGGTTATGAACTTGAACTGAATTGTTGGTCATGTTTAGGAGGATTATAGGAATATAACCTTATGAGCATGTGTTCTTATGAATCATTAGTCTTATTGCTTAATCTAGCTTTAATTCACCTAAGGGATTAGGGGATTTTAGTTAAAGTAAAGGGTTTATGAGGCAAGGAATTGTCCTTAAACTAATTTTGTTGATTCGAACTTCAATTATATGGAATAACTTGCGTTGGTTGTAAATTGATTGCATAAGAGTGGAAGCAAGAGGATTCGATCCCTAGTCGCTTTTAATTCTCCTTAAAATCCAAATTTTTGTTTAGTTGTTTACTGTTTTTGTCTTTTGATATAAGTCATAAATATTTCAAACACATCACTTAGTTCAATAGTTCAAATTATTACAAGTTTGTTGAGTTAAATAATTAGTTACAATCCCTGTGGATTCGATCTTTTTATTACTTGACGACGAATCGTACACTTGCGATTTGCTTAACAATGCTTGCTGCCATTGATTAGATAGAGGTTATTTCCCTAGCTCTATCAATGATGCTAATGTTACTCTCATTCCTAAAAATGATAGTCTGACATCTATGAATTGGCGTCCTATTCCCTTATGTGATCTACAAACTCATTTCTAAGGTTCTTGCTAGTGCAATCGGTGTTTGTACTAGGGCGGTCTATTCTTGATAATGCAATGATGGAAATTGAGATCATTCATTATATGAAAAGCAAGACAAATGGGAAGATGAGAGACGTGTCCTTGAAGATAGATATGTGTAAGGCTTATGATAGGGTGGAATGGGGTTATCTTAGGGAGGTTATGATGCACCTTGATTTTGATGTGAAATAAGCGGGTTGGATCATATTGTTTGTGGAGTCCGTTAGCTATTCAGTGCTGGCGAACCAAGAGCCAGTTGGACCTATCCAACTCGGAAGAAGGCTTCGTCAAGGGGACCTTTTCACTTATTTGTTTATTTATTTATTTATTTATCTATTTATTTAATCTTTGCTCTGAAGGTTTGATGACTCTTATCCGAAGCGGTAGGGTAGAGCATTGGTCGATTACGGTCGGTTTCGGGCCGTAAAATATCGATCCATAAAAAACCGACGAAGGAAAATACACACCTATTCCCGTCCGTTTTGGCCAACGGATTCGGCGGGTGGCGGGTTTAACGTGTGGCGGGTTCACCGGGTGGGTTTCTCCGGTTGACAACAAAGGAAGAAAGAAAGTAGCAGACAGGGGAGTGCACCAGATCAGACCTCTCCCCGCAATAAACGCCGAATCGAGCTGCAACCCAGCCGTAGTTACCATCATCGGAGAACATCTATACCGTCCTATTTTTAACCCACGAACCAACACCTTCAACCATCATGAAGATCTGTGCGAGACACACCGTCAGCCACCACTGTTTTGTGGCTTGAACGGGTCTCGGACGGGCCACAAATTGTTGCACGATTCCTCAGCCATGCAAAACTCCGGCACGACGCACTCATCAGCAGCACCGGCAAACTCTGAGAGCACCAATCTCTGTCGCGCCACCCACAACTTAGCCAAACTCGGAGAAAGAAAGATGAGCTACGAGATGGAAGAACACCAACGAGATCAAAAGAGAGGAAGAGACAGAAATGTATACAAAAAATAAATAATTTTATATTATAATATAGTATTATAAGTCATGAGAGGAAAAGATAGAGAGCTACACGGACCCGTTGATGTGGCCTATGCAGTTGGAACTTGGAGTTGGACGCCACTCCCTCGAAAAAGCAACAAGTTGCATTGTGTCCCATCTGAAATTACTAAAGCAGCTTTTTTCCTTTTGATTAACGTGTTTAACACTTCTACTTACCTTTCCATCCCATCCAAGACAGTAGAACACTTTTTTATCTTATGGCAGCAATATTTAATAGATTTTTTTTAATAAAACTGATTGCACAACACACAAGAATACGCAACAAAGTCTTTGTGTGACTCAAACTTCGGTCGGATCGGCCACCGACGAAGTTATTTATCCACACCCGAATCCGACCATGATAAACCATTTGAAGCTGACACAATTACCCGATAACCCGTTGACCCGTTTCTACCCACCCAAATCCTTTTTTATGTTATCGGATATGTCGGTTCATGGTCGGTGACGGTAAGTTGCTCACCCCTACGAAGCGGAAAGCATAGGGGACCCTCACAGGGTCAAAATTTGTAGAGGGGCTCCTGTCATCTCACATCTCTTGTTTGCCGATGATTTTTTTTCCAGGGCCACTGAAGGAGAAACAGGAGTTATGAGGAACATTCTCAATACTATTTATGAAGAAGCATTCCTAACTTCCAAAAATCAGAAATTTTTGAATGTACAAGCAGAAGTAAGAGACATGATAACGTCCATGCTAGCAGTGTAGGTGTGCCTGATCATCAGAAAATATTTGGGGTTTCATTCTATGATTTGCAGAAGTAAGAAGATGTTGTTCAAGTTTATTAAAGAACAAGTTTGGCACAAAATTAACTCTTGGGGAAGAAGGTCTTTATCTAAAGTCGGTAAGGAAGTCATGATTGAATTGGTTCTCCTGTCTATTCCTACTTATTTCATGAGCATATATCTTATTCCTACCTCTTTTAGGGATGAGATCCCAAGGATTATAAATTCCTTTTGGTGGGGAGGAGGTGGTGTGAGGAGTAAAGGCATAAGGTGGATGTCTTGCGATGAGTAAAATTGAGGGTGGAATGGGCTTTAGAAACATCTATGTGTTCAACATTGCACTTTTAGGTAAGCAAGTGTGGAGGCTAATGACTCATCCAAATACTCTTGTTTCCAAACTTTTCAAAGCGAAATATTGTCCAAAGTGTGATTTCCTAGTTGCAAGTCAGGGCAACAAATCTAGTTATGTTTGGAGAAACTTGTATGAAGCTCAAATGATCTTCAAAGAAGGAACAAGGTGCTGCATTGGATTGGGGGTGAATATTAGTGTTTTTAATGACAAATGGACACAAGATCTGATGAGGATAAAACCAGTAGAGAATATCATGGTGAACCCTTTGTTATGGGGATGCGATTTGATGGTGCGCGACAAGAAGAAATGGAACCAAGAGTTGATCAATATGTTGCTAGCTTCTGATGCAACAAACTCAATTTTGCACACACCTCTGTTTGAAGCCGTTAGGATTGATGCACGGATTTGGTGGTTTGCAAAGGGCATTATTCTGTTCAATCAGCCTACTAGTTGTGCATGAATAGAATTTTGGAGACTTCACATTTGAAAGTTGATGGTCATTGGAGAGAATTATGGCAAATCCCAGTTCTTCCAAAGATTAAAAAGTTTATGTGGAGGGTTTGTCGTAATAGTATTCCAACCCGTACCCAGCTTCAGACTCGTTGGATAGCAATGTTGAACTCCTACCCTTGGTGTGAAAATTCTGTTGAGAAAAGTTCCCATATCATTCTTATATGCCGCAAAACTAAAAGTTGTTGGTGAAAGCTTAATTTATAGCAGATCATTGAGCAGAATATGCAGGAGCAAGGCTGTTTTAAAGACATTTTTTTTCCAAGTTCTTGCATAACTTCAATGGAGGAGAAGCAAGTGTGGGTGATGACGTTGTGGAATCTTTGGCGTAATTGAAACCAAAGCTTTTGAGTGGGTGTAGATGACAAGCCAACTTCAATTGTCTATCGTGGGAAGTCTCTGTTGGATGAGTGGTGCAAGGTGAGAGATAGGTAGGAGGATTAACATGAGATCCGCAACAATGCAATGCCCATAAGCTGTATTAGACTGCCTACTTGGTTTATTAAATGTAATATTGATGCTTCGTTCTCCCAACACCACAATCATGTGGGAGTTGGATTGTGCCTTAGAGATAAATTTGGCTTGTTCATGGGTGCAAAGACACAGTAGGTCCAACCTATTCTGAATGTTCGGATGGGAGAAGCATTACAACTCCAAATGGAAATAGATAGCTTGGGCGGATAGCTTGGGCATTAGAATGTTATCTTTGAGTTGGACTCCTAGCTTGTTGTTGATGGTATAAATTTCAAGGCTCAAGACGCTACTAAGTTTGGGGCTATTATCCATGAATGTAGGGAGATGCTTTCATTCTTTTGTAAAATCTCTCATGTGGAGTTCACTAGGAGACAAACTAATATAGATGCTTATACTCTAGTAAAGGTGGCCATATACAAAGCTATGCCTCATCTTTTCTATGATATTCCAGCATGTATTGAATCATTTATCATTTATTATTAATAAAATGCAGTAAAAAAGAGTATCACCTTAAGGCGTAGATTTGGAGTCCTTGTGTCACACCAAAAAAAAAAAAAATTTGGAGTCCTTGTTAAAATTTGTTTTGGAAAAATATAATATCTTCAAAGATAAAAAGATGGCAGAAAAAGCACAAGCTTCAATTGTTAATTTTGGGCTTTCCCATCCAAAGGAATTTTATTAGTAAAACAACGTAATAACAAACATGATGACAGATCTAATGAATTCCAAACCTCAACAAAGTATACATATTTTTATAACCATATATAATTAATGTTAAATGCACAAATGACAATCAAAATGATTAAATTGTGAATAAGTTATACCATAGTTGTATCTTAGTGAGGGAACAACACATACAAAAACTACCTATAAAAGGGAACGTGCGGAGAGCCATTGGAAGGCTTAACATTGCCAACCTGACAAACAAAACAAACCCACTTCATTTCCACCACAATTCCTGCAATGTCACCCTCTTCCCTCTCTCTTCAATTCATCTCGCCAAAAAACCAGAAAAAAGTGAAAAAAGAAACACACCCTTCAAAGGGAAAAGGAAAAAATTGAAAACAAAAAAGGGTGAGAGTGAAAGAGAAAATGGGTTCATATACCTTCTTCTCTTCCATTCTCTGTTTTTTTCTTCTAGCCACATTGGCCTCCGCTTCCCCATTCCTCTCCGGTACATTTTTCAATCATGAAATGTGTCACATTCAATTATACATAGATATTCATATTTTTTTAACATTGGATTAATGTGGTTAATTTTTTTGTTGTTGTTGACATAGATGACATATTTGAATCTGGGGTATCCACCGGCCGTGCCCTCCTACAAGCTAAGAAAGGTACTAATTTGTTATGCATGCCTCTAATTTCTTGATTTTACTTCTAGTTTTGTTATGCATGCCTCTAATTCCTTTCAATTCAAATGTGGAAAATCATATTGTAACAAATCACATAAATCAAGTTGATTCCTTTGAATAACCTTGTCGTGTTGTTCTTGACAAATGCAAACAAATTTGTGCATAATAATTCTCTACTAAGGAATATGGAGATTATTTCTTTAAAGGGTGTGATAATTTGTTTTCTTCTGAAAAAAAAATCAATGGCTTGAAAGAGGAAGCTACATACTTTGATATTGATTTTGTATTGGTGACAACCAATATGCATATTCCCCATTTTATCATTCTACTGTACCTTAAAAAAATATCCTTTTGTTTTATTTGATTAATGCTTCTTATACATTTTCTTTATATCTGGGTGATATCCAATTAGAAGAATTGACAACTAGAATTATTTGCAATAAAATGTTGACAAAGCCTTTTTAAGCTTCGAAAGCTATATGACTAGGCAAATTAGTTCATCATATCATTCATATGTCGAGTAGCCATTGTCTCCAATAGATTACAAAACAGCTTATATTATAGAGTAAAGGGACATTTTGGTCCCTGAGAAAAATAAAGTCCTTTAATAGTTTCTGACATTTACAAATGTTAGACACGTTAGTCTCTCTATCCATTTCCATCAAAAAATGTCAGTAACGGTGCTGACATGGCGAGTTAAATGCTCACATGTCCTGCCACGCTGTCGCTGATAAAAAAACGTGGCATAGTTTACGTTCGTTTTAGTCCCTGATCAAAAACATATTAAAATAGGGACATTTTAGTCCCTCTCTTTCCTCCTACAAAACACCAATGTTAGTCCCTCGTATTTTTCATTCATCTTTAATCTCCAGCGCAAACCTCCATTAACGTTTCTACTTCTGTTTAAACCTCCAACCTAAAGTATATACAGAAAAACAAACAACTGACACAAACACAGAAGCAGAAGCATAAACAGGCCATTTTAGTCCCTGACAGAGCAAGCGCAGAAACATGAAACAACATAGAAGCACCACAGGAACACAACAGCATCACAAACACAAAAGCAGAAGCACATGAAGCAGAAACAAGTTTATTTGCAAAAGCATAAACATATGCACAAGCATAAGCAAAAGCATAATCATAAGCATAGGCAGCAGCAAATATACCTGTGTCATATTCTCCTCTTGAGGCACTGTAGTCTTCCTTGCAGAAATGTTAATGGAGATTTGGGCTAGAGGTTGAAGATGAATGAAAAATATGAGGGACTAAAATAGGTGTTTTGTAGGAGGAAAGAGAGGGACTAAAATATCCCTATTTTGAATCTGTTTTTTATCAGGGACTAAAACGGGCCTAAACAATGCCACGTTTTTTATCAGGGACAGCGTGGCAGGACATGTGAGCATTTAACTGGCCACATCAGCACCATTACTGACTTTTTTGGATGAAAATGGATGGAGGGATTAACGTGTCCAACATTTGTAAATGTCAGGGATTATTGAAGGATTTTATTTTTCTCAGGGACCAAAATGGGTTGGGTAAAATTCCTTAGGGACCAAAATGTACCTTTACTCTATATTATAAGTATTGAGAAGTGCAAGAGTTACAAGAAAATTACAGACAAGTATCGGTAATTTTTCCTTTAGAGAGAAAAAGTAGATTAAGATTCATTTGAGGAAGACAAATTTTTTTATCCATATATCCCTAAAAAAGTAGAAAAGTTTTATTGGAGGCATGACTAATGAGAATGTCGATATATCCAAAAAGAGATAATCGTATAACAAAGATAGCATCATTAACATGTGCACTCTGAACCCATTAGCCACACATACTTTTGGATTATGGATTTCCTGCAGTAAAAAATGCCACAGTCAGATGATCTGGACGACTCACATTCCGAGTTGAGTAAATCAGATACAAAATTCAAGCTCAAAATATGCACTGTCTGATCAAGACCAGTCGGTTCAGATCATCTGACTGAAACAACTACGATATTTTTTCACCGTAGGAATCCGATTTCATACTTTTATGGTCCCTTACTGCTTACTCTTCATTTTCAATGTGAAAACGGTGCCATTTTTATTTATTTTTTTTCTTTTTTACATTTATTTATCTTAAGAAACTATAAATGTTTTAGAGAAACTGTGTAGGCATGACTTGTCTCTGTCATACTTAACCTTGCCATTCGTAAGAATGTCCATATATCATAATTGATAAACAATGATAACATGTGCACTCTGAACCATTTGCCATTGGTTTTTTCATTTTTATTTTTGGTTGATGTATTTATTTTTTTCACAATTTTTTACAAAATTGAAGAAATAAAAAAGTGTCATTTTTATCATTCATTAAGGACATGTCAAATTAAAAATTAAACCAGAAAAAAGTAAATTAAACATTGTCTCATGTTTCCCTTTTTACCTCTAGTTTTCAATGATTTGAGTCAATAAGTAAAAACCATTTATGTTCCCAAATTCTGCAGCTTGTGGAGTTGATTTTGAGAACCAGAACTACACAATCCTGACAAGCCAATGTAAGGGACCACAATACCCACCAAAGGTTTGCTGTGAGGCATTCAAGCAATTTGCTTGTCCTTTTGCCAATGAGATCAATGACATGACATCTGATTGTGCTTCAGTTATGTTTAGTTACATAAATATCTATGGGAAATACCCACCTGGCTTATTTGCTAATGAGTGCAAAGAAGGGAAAGAAGGTCTTGATTGCAGTCAAGTAAAACTAGCCAACAGTTCTGACTCTTCTAGTAGCATTCATTTGGCTGCTCCTCACTCTATGTTGCTAATTTCCACTGTTGGTTTTCTGGGATTCATTTTCCATTTGTTCTGAAGGCTGAAAATAAATGTGAAAATGTGCCCTCTTGTATTAATTGAATTAATATTCTAGAACAGTCTTTCCAGACATTGAGTGAGGATATATGCAGCTTTTCATGTGTGAGAGTTTTTATTGATTTTCTGATCAAGACAAGATGATTATAATTGCAGTTTTATATATTTTGTTCTTCCCTTTTCAAAAGATTAATGATTTATTTGTTATTTTAACCCGATGATCCAAACCAAATCAACCCGGTCTTAATTGGTTCGGTTTGATTTGAATTTGCTGAAATTTTTTAAAAGACTCAAACCAAATCATTGTAATTAAATATAATTGGTTCGGATTTTATTTGACCTATGTACACCCCTAAGATCCACATATTGAAGATAAGAAGTTGGTATTCACGTATTTTGCGTGCTGCTGCAATGTTAACCGATTGGAAACAAGCTCAATTAGTGCAGGATTTGGGAGTTGTTCATAATCAACATGTCTTGGATTGTTCATCACCACCTATAAGCATATTAAAGTGTAATGTTGATGCATCTTTTTCATATGCTAATAGACATACAGGTTGGGGCATGTGCCTTAGAGATGAATAAGGTTTTTTCCTGGCTACTAAAACTTTATGAAGTGCTCCTTGTCTTTAAGTTTTAGAAGGGGAGGTTCTAGGCCTTCGTCACGCTTATAGTGGATTGGGAGTTTAGGCCTTGATAATGTTATTTTTAAGATGGATAGTAAAATTGTTGCATATTCTATCAATAGGCCCAATAATAATGTATCAGAGTTTGGTTCTATTATTTAGGTTTGTAGTAGTTTGATGTCTTTATCAACAAACTTTAGTGTGAATTTTATTAGGAGACAAGTCAATAGAGCTGCTCATTGCTTAGCAAATGTGGCTCCTACTATGCCTAGCCCCCAGAACGCTGAGCATGTACCACTATGTATTGCTTTTATTATTTCTAGTGAAATAAAGCCGTTTGATTTTCATTAAAAAAAAAATATAAGAGACATACTTGCAAAACCTAATTCCTAATTAGCCAAGCATATTTATTTATGACCCTGTCTCTCAACCGGTAGTTTATAATGTATTTAACTAGTTTACAAGTTTAACAAACTAGAGGTGTTGATCTTATTAGTTTATAACGTTTTTTCAAACACTAGTTGAAGTAGCATTTGAGCATATAACTTATAACTTATTATTTTCACTCTTATTTATATCCTTATTGTTTTAATCAAATTCCTTCTTTATAACACCTGATGAAGAGATCGACCTCGTACCGAGACCGCGTGCACGAGCTGATAAGGTCGCGTGCCGAGGTCGTATGCCGAGCTGAGGAGATCGCGTGCACGAGCTCGTGATAGAGCCTTGTGCGCTTGCACAAGCACCCTGATCGACCTCGTGCCGAGACTGTAACACTCGTATTTTTACGAACGTTATTTAGTGTTAATTAGTATATTTTGTCGTAATTATGCTTTAATAAAGCAATTACTTGTTCCCTAAGAAAGTGATTTAATTAAATCAAGAGCTAAAATAAATGAGAATTAATATTTTAATATTAATTTATGGTTTGAATGTTGTCGAAATATTCTATTGAAATTTCGTCGCGTTCCAAATCGCCAGGCAGTTTCTGCCGCTGATAAAATTTAAAATGAGCCCTGATTTCGATGAAAATCGAGTCGTAACCTGTTTTAATATTTTTTTTTTAGTGAATTATATTGTTCTAATACTTATAAATTGATATTATCACGCGGAGAATTAATTTTTCGTAAATTAATTTTCCGGGATTTTCCGGCGAGAAATTAACCGGTTTTGCAGTTTTTCGTCGCCGTGTTTTTAGATCTTAAGCCTATAGATTAGAGGGTAATCATGAGAGAGGAGAGATTTGATGGGTAGAATGAGTGATGGGATTAGCATCTCATAATAGTATTTATATGTCACTTATTTGTGGTTTTATAAATGGTTTTCTTTTAATTAATTATTGTTGAGTGTTAATTAAGGGAGAAAGGACCATAATGCCCCTTCCCTCACCAGCTAAATATCACGATCAGCTCCCCCTCAAACCCTCACTTTCTCTTTTCTTCTTTCTTCTTCTCTAAGTTTCCTCTTCCTCTCCAAACTTCCATTGAAAAACCTTGGGTTCCATTGAGTTTTTGCACAAACCTTCTTCATCAATCTTGTTTCTCATCATCTCCTCTACCTATATCATCATCTCGATCATCATTTGAGGTATGAAAAACAGAATTTTCTCTCCCTTCATGCTACTGTTTAGCGCCACTTCCTCCCTCCATTTTAGCTAGTTTCTATGCTTCCAAATCATGTCATATCGATAGGTTTTCTTCTTCATGACATTACCTACCTTTCTAACCATTTATTTGAGCTTGAAAACAAATTGTTTCCTCTGCTTTCTCAAAGAGGTAGCGCCCAAAACCCTAACCACTTGGCTTGTTTTGATTTCTTGTTCTATGTTGTTGTATGTTGCTTCTTGTTGTTGTTTGTTGTTGATTTATTTGTTGTAGCATCATATAACCTCTTTCATGAGCATTTGATCAAAAACCTAACCTTGAGTAAGAGGGAAAATATGTTTAATCTTGCTTGAATCATGCATGAGATATGTTATTGTGTTATAGTAATTATTTAGGTGCTAATAGCATGACTAGTTTAATTTAATTAAGTGCAACATGTTAGTTTTGGGTCTTTTCTATTCTTGAGTCCTAAGAAACTTGCTATTTAATGGTCTTATTTTAAATTGTTAGACCCTGATGAAAATATTTTTCAGAAAACATAAACTTAGATTTTGATTAATTTGTGCTTAATATACTACTTGATTTTAAGCTTGAATTAGTACTTAGGAAAAAAGGCCTTGTATGGTGATATGTATGAAAGAAGTTTTTAATAAAATTTTAGAGAAAAGGAATTAAGTTGTAATGCTTAAATTCTTGTTGTATTTGTTTAAGTTCTTGAGTTTTAATGTTTACTTGGGTTGTAGTTAAGATTGGGATATGAGAGCTAAGTGCTATTAGAAACCCATAGATAGTACTAAGTTGTGCTTGTATTAGGAAGTGTGATTCCGAGATCGTATGCACGCGGAATCGAGGTGTACGGGAGAGCGAACCCGAGGACGTGGGAGCGGTGGGATCCAGATTGAGGACGGTGCGTGTCGAGGTCGATTGAGAACCGTGCGTGTCGAGGTCGTTGTCGAGCTCGATTGAGGATAGACGTGAGACGCCTAGCTTGGAGTTCGTAAGGGCAACTTCTAGATATGTTTAGATTTTATTTTTAGTATTTAAATGCTTCATTTAAATACGAAGAAGTCTGAGAACTCTACGAGGTCGAAGTTAGGGTCTTCGAGCCCCGTCGGTTTGGTGGCGTGAGGTCGAACATTTATCCGAGTCTTCGTGGGCGGCGAAAGTCGCTATGCGGTTGGTCTCCTGAACCCAACCCCCCACACTTGTATGTTCCTCTCTGTTAATTCCATTGAGTTGCAGAGGGATGGATTCCTTGATTTGCTTGTCGAGCATGTAATGTTGTGATATGAATGAGTTATGCATTACTTGATATGAGATTGAATATATGCTGCGAATTGCGTGTTGCTGTTGAATTGCGTTCTTCATGCAGGGTGTTTTTATCGCTTAAAATGTCGAATTGCGTTTTCTTCATATTAAGCATGCTCTCTTATTTGATATGCGGGCAAGTAATCTTATGCGTCACTCTTTGAATATTGTAAGCGGAGAGCTGTTCATCGAGTGAGAGAGCTAGGCGAGTCGTTATGACGTTTTTGAGCCGTGACCCGGATAACTAAGGGTGCTAGGTCCCCTTTTGTTTACGGGAGATTGACTAGGCGTCGCAGCGTAGGAACCAGGTACTGCATATCTAGGGAGAAGCGAAAGATCCCAAGGCTACTACCGTATGTCGATTGATGGATCTGCGTCGCTTCCTAATAATGGTCGAGTCGAGAGAAAATGGATCGCGAGTTGAGTCGAGTCTAGAGTGAGAGGGTTGAGTCACGTTTGGTGAATGATATACATTGTTGTTTGCTTATTTCTTTACGCCTTGATTATCTTGATTTGTTGAGAAGTTGACCTTTCCCGTGGTGCCTTCAATCCATGATGGTTACCCAGCGATAGCGAGGACGCAGGAACCCGACAAGGTGATGGTGAGGAGGACCTCGCCGAGGATCCTGGACGACGATCTCTATTTGTCGTGATTGATTATGTCTACTAGATGTTTTCTTGGGATGATTGTAGTATGTCTTTGTGTACAAAGTGGTTGTGACCGCCAGTCGTGTTATTTTTGAGCACAGGTAGATTGGCGGTTTACTTTTGGAGCAAACTGTGTGGTGTCTGCCGAGTACCCCGGTATGATCACTCTTCTGAGGGTCGTCATACCATAGGTGTATTTCTTTGTACATTACTACTCTGTCTTTTTTTTTGTATGCATTATTTTATATCTGGTATATATAAGTATGTATGAGTTATGCATGCGTGTTGTTATTTAGTATTAAGATTTATGTCCTAGTTGCACCATGTTTCGAAAAGCTGTAATTACTCTGAGTGCGCTTACGGGAATGTATAAATGTTTTTTTAAAAAAAAATATATACCGTATTTTTCTGAAAGGGCACAAGAGTACCGCTTTAAAAACGAGTCACATTTAGGTTTAATTTTAGTTCGTAGCGGTCCGGAAACGGGTCGTTACAATGGTGGTATCAGAGCAGTTTGGTTCTGACCGGACTGTACATAGGAAATTTGGATTGGTCATCGTGGTCTTACATAGTTGTACTATATTGATTGTCGCTTGATTAAGTGAAGCACTTATTGCTTGAAAAATTGTTTGAATTGTTTCTTGATTGAAGCAAAGGTGTCTTAACACATCCTTGTTGTGAGATTCGACAGTTTTGAACTTTGTGGAATCTAATGCCACCTCGTAGGATACGACGGCTGTACCGAGAACGTCGACATGGAACGAGCAATTCAAGCTATGACCGAGATGGCGGCGGCCATGGCTCAGCAATCAGCTGCTGCAACTCAACAGTCTAACGCGATGGCTCAACAGACGGCAGCGTTAACCCAGCAAAACTTGCAGCAACAACAGAGAGCAGAGCGGAATGCTGAGGCGAGAGGATTAGCAGACTTTAGGAAGCATGACCCACCGAAGTTCTACGGTGAGCCAAACCCAGATAAAGCTGATCTTTGGATGCAAGAGATCGAGAAGATCTTCGAGGCACTCCATTGCCCAAACAACGTGAAGGTAGACTACGCCACCTACTTGCTGCTAGGAGACGCAGAGTATTGGTGGAAGGGAGTGAAGCAAGCACTGATAGCGGAACGTCGCGAAATAACGTGGGAGCTTTTTCGTGGAAGGTTCTTGGACAAATACTTCCCAGATACTGCACGAGCTGAGAAGGAGCAAGAGTTTCTTCAACTACAACAAGGCGGTATGACAGTGTCCGAGTATGCAGCCAAGTTTGAGTCACTGGCGAGGTATTTCAGTCCATTTAATCCAACGAGGATTAAAATTTGACATTCAGAAGTCGGTGGTGTCACTGAGGATCAGGAATCTACAGGAGTTGATAGATCGTTGTGTTGAGGTAGAGGGTGTAAGAAGCCACAAACGTAAAACCGCTGTAGGCGGACCGATGAGACCCCGTGAGTGCGGGCGTAGGTTTGCACGTAGGGGAAACAACCGCAGAGGAAGCCTTACAACCGACCTCGGGGAACAACAACAGGGACAATATCGTCCGATGACCCAGGGAGCGAAGTGGAGGTCGATCAGCGTAGAAGTGATTTGTTTCCGCTAGGAAAGTCGACATTATGAAAATAATCGCACTCGTAAGGAGGATGTGTGCTACAATCAGAAGAAGCCAGGGCATTTTGCCAAGGATTGTTCCACACCTAAAGTCAACCGCAATGCTTGCGGCAAAGGCCAAAGGGAAGCGCCAAACAGCAAAAGGCAGAGTCTTCTGCATGAGCGGCGAGGAAGCAGAGCAAGCTGATGATCTTATTCAAGGCGAATGTGAGATTGAGGGTAAATCCTTATCCGTTCTCTTTGATTCGGGCGCAACCCATTCCTTTATTTCCTCTGATTGTGTGGACCATTTGAACTTGACTGCGGATCGCTTTACGGTTCAATTTGGTAGTTACACCCCCAGCTGCTAAAAC
This sequence comes from Calophaca sinica, assembly GCA_037113605.1. Classification (NCBI taxonomy): domain Eukaryota; kingdom Viridiplantae; phylum Streptophyta; class Magnoliopsida; order Fabales; family Fabaceae; genus Calophaca; species Calophaca sinica. The sequence goes on from CM073737.1 coordinate 19,845,502, forward strand.
TTTAGTCACAAACACTGCATGTCTTAATTGTGTAGTGGTTATTCAGAGTAGAAGGTTTGTGGTCAATTTGGTTTGTTTGCCTCTTAAAGGCTTAGATGTCATCCTCGGGATGGATTGGTTGTCACACCACCATGTCCTCTTGACTGCGTGCCCGTAAACCGTAATTTTCCTGCACCTTGAGTCTCCAATTATCTTTCTACTGAACGTATTGGAGTTTCTTTGCAAGAAGGAACTAGGGAATACATGTATCTGGCTAGTTCAGAAGTTTCCCAGCAGATCGAAGTGAAGAATGTACCAGTGGTGTGTGACTTTGTGGACGTTTTTCCCGAAGACGTGCCAGGGTTACCACCAGTGCGAGAGGTCGAGTTCTCCATCGATTTGATTCCAGGAACAGGACCGATTTCCAAAGCACCATACAGGATGTCCCCTGCCGAGATGAAAGAACTGAAGTCCCAGATTGAGCATTTCGAGTCAAAGCAATTCATACGACTGAGCGTGTCACCGTGGGGAGCTCCAGTGTTGTTGGTTACGAAGAAGGATGGACGATCAAGGCTGTGCGTGGACTACCGCGAGCTCAACAAGGTTACTGTGAAGAACCGGTATCCGTTACCGCGTATTGACGATCTGATGGATCAATTACGTGGAGCTGCAATATTTTCCAAGATAGATTTGAAGTCTGGTTATCATCAGATTCGCGTGAAGGAGGAAGATGTCCCCAAAACAGCTTTCAGGACTAGGTATGGTCACTACGAGTATTTGGTGATGCCGTTTGGAGTGACAAATGCGCCAGCTGGGTTTATGGACTACATGAACAAGATTTTCCATTCGTTTTTGGATCAGTTTGTAGTAGTGTTCATCGACGACATATTGATCTACTCAAGAGCGTAGAAGAGCACGAAGGGCACTTACGCCGAGTATTGCGGATATTACGAGAGAAGCAACTCTTTGCCAACCTTTCAAGTGTGAATTTTGGCTTCAAGAGGTGAATTTTCTTGGACATGTGATTTCCAAAGAAGGAATAGTGTGGATCCAACTAAGATTGAAGTCGTATAGCGTGGGAACAAACAAAGACAAGCCATCGATATCGAGTTTTGTTGGCTTAGCGTGCTATTATCGAAGATTCATCAAGGTTTTTCAAGATTGTCGCGCTCTTACACGACTCACGAGGAAGGATCAACCTTTGCCTGGATCGAGGAGTGTGAATCCGCTTTTCAAAGATCAAGGAGCTTTGACAACAAATACCGTGTTGATTTTGCCTCAACCGTAAGAGCCTTACGAGGTTTATTGCGATGCGTCACACCAGGGATCGGGGTGCGTCGATGCAACACCGAAAGTGGTAGCGTATGCTTCAAGACAAATTTAAGATTCACGAGAGGAACTACCCTACTCACGATTTGGAGCCGCATCGGTGGTTTTTGGCGTCAAGATATGGAGGCACTACCTTTATGGGAGCACTCTCACCGCTTTCAACGATCACAAGAGCTCAAGTACTGCTCGATCGTAAAGAGCTCAACATGCGTCAGCCAAGATGGACATAATTTCTCAAGGACTACGACTTTACGTTGGAATATCATCCAGGAAAGGCTAATATAGTAGCGCATGCTGAGTAGGAAGAGCGTTCTAGCTTCAAAGAATGATGATCAAGGAGTTGGAGATGCTCGAGAAATTCCGAGACTTGAAGTTGAATGTGGAAGTTTCACCGGGAAGCCGAGATTTGGTATGCTTACCATTTCTAACAGATTATTGGACGAGATCGAGACCAAAGAAAGTTCATGACAAGCTTCGCAAGAGAAGATACTTGATAAGCGCAAGTGGAAAGCGGCATTCAAAGTCGGAGCGGACAACATTTTAAGGTGCAATGGCCGAGTGTGTGTACCTAACGTGAGCGGAGCCGAGAAAGTTAATACTTGACGGCGCATAAGAGCAATTTTAGTATTCATCCAGGAGTTACGAAGATGTATCAAGACTTGAAGAAGCATTTTTGGTGGTTCGGAATGAAGAAGCAAGTGGCTGAGTACGTAGCTTCGTGTTTAACGTGTCAGAAAGCGAAGGTGGAGCACCAACGACCGTCGGGAATGCTACAATCGCTTGACGTACCAGTATGGAAATGGGACAGTATCTCCATGGATTTCGTTGTAGGTTTTTCGAAGACGCAGAAGAAGAATGATTCGATTTGGGTGATCGTCGACCGATTGACCAAATCTGCTCATTTCTTACCAGTGAGGTCGACGTACAACGTGGAAAAGCTGACCGAGATTTACATCGCGGAGATAGTGCGACTACATGGTATACCCTCTTCAATCGTGTCGGACCGAGATCCGAAGTTCACATCTCATTTTTGGAGGGAATTGCAAGAAGCGATGGGAACCGAGCTCAAGCTTAGCTCGGCATATCATCCCCAAACCGATGGTCAGACTGAGAGAACGATCCAATCGCTTGAAGATTTGTTGCGAGCGTGTACATTAGATCACCGAGGAAGTTGGGACGATGTCTTACCATTGGTGGAGTTCACCTACAATAACAGTTTCCATGCGAGTATTGGAATGGCACCTTTGAAGCCTCAGCATGGACGTAAATGTCGACGCCTCTTTGTTGGTACCGGATGGCGAGAGTTCATTGTGGGACCAGATATGGTCCAAATAGACCATCGAGAAGATCCGCTTGATCGCAGATAGGATGCGAACGCCTCAGAGCCGATGTAAGAGTTATGCCGACCAAGGACGCCGACCGCCAGAGTTCAAGAAGGAGAGCATGTATTTCTTAGAGTCACCCCCACTACCGAGTTGGTCGAGCGATCAAGTCCAAGAAACTTACCCCTAAATTTATTGGACCTTACCGCATTCTTCGTCAGATCGGTCCAAAGGGCATATCGATTGCCCGCCACCCTTCCCGCCAAACATTCATGACGCCTTTCACGCCTCACAGCTATGAGATATATTTCCGACCCTCTCATGTCATCGAACCAGATGTGATTCAACCGAGGAACGACTTATCCTTCAAGCATCACCAAAGAAGGATCGTTGATCTAAAGCCAAACAGCTATGAACAAAGAGATCCAACTTGTCAAAGTTGTGTGGGATCGAGAACCGAGATGCGACTTGGGAATTGGAAGAGAAGATGAAAACTCAAGACTCAACTTTTCCACGGTAAGCATCTTATTTGCAATTTCGAGGACGAAATTTTTTTAGAGGAGAGTATTGTAACACCCGATGAAGAGATCGACTCGCATCGAGACCGCGTGCACGAGCCGATGAGGTCGCTGCGTCGAGGTCGTATGCCGAAATGAGGAGACCGCGTGCACGAGCTCGTGATAGAGCCTTGTGCGCTTGCACAAGCACTGATCGACTCGCGTCTGAGACCGTAACACTCGTATTTTTACGAACGTTATTTAGTGTTAATTAGTATATTTTGTCGTAATTATGCTTTAATAAAGCAATTACTTGTTCCCTAAGAAAGTGATTTAATTAAATCAAGAGCTAAAATAAATGAGAATTAATATTTTAATATTAATTTATGGTTTGAATGTTGTCGAAATATTCTATTGAAATTTCGTCGCGTTCCAAAACGCCAGCGATTCGCCACGATAAAATTTAAAATGAGCCACGATTTCGATGAAAATCGAGTCGTAACTGCTTTTAATATTTTTTTAGTGAATTATATTGTTCTAATACTTATAAATTGATATTATCACGCTGAGAATTAATTTTTCGTAAATTAATTTTCCGGGATTTTCCTAAAGAAATTAACCGGTTTTGCAGTTTTTCGTCGCCGTGTTTTTAGATCTTAAGCCTATAGATTAGAGGGTAATCATGAGAGAGGAGAGATTTGATGGGTAGAATGAGTGATGGGATTAGCATCTCATAATAGTATTTATATGTCACTTATTTGTGGTTTTATAAATGGTTTTCTTTTAATTAATTATTGTTGAGTGTTAATTAAGGGAGAAAGGACCATAATGCCCCTTCCCTCACCAGCTAAATATCACGATCAGTCCCCTCAAACCCTCACTTTCTTTTCTTCTTTCTTCTTCTCTAAGTTTCCTCTTCCTCTCCAAACTTCCATTGAAAAACCTTGGGTTCCATTGAGTTTTTGCACAAACCTTCTTCATCAATCTTGTTTCTCATCATCTCCTCTACCTATATCATCATCTCGATCATCATTTGAGGTATGAAAAACAGAATTTTCTCTCCCTTCATGCTACTGTTTAGCGCCACTTCCTCCCTCCATTTTAGCTAGTTTCTATGCTTCCAAATCATGTCATATCGATAGGTTTTCTTCTTCATGACATTACCTACCTTTCTAACCATTTATTTGAGCTTGAAAAACAAATTGTTTCCTCTGGTTTCTACAATAGGTAGCGCCCAAGACCCTAAACACTTGGCTTGTTTTGATTTCTTGTTCTATGTTGTTGTATGTTGCTTCTTGTTGTTGTTTGTTGTTGATTTATTTGTTGTAGCATCATATAACCTCTTTCATGAGCATTTGATCAAAAACCTAACCTTGAGTAAGAGGGAAAATATGTTTAATCTTGCTTGAATCATGCATGAGATATGTTATTGTGTTATAGTAATTATTTAGGTGCTAATAGCATGACTAGTTTAATTTAATTAAGTGCAACATGTTAGTTTTGGGTCTTTTCTATTCTTGAGTCCTAAGAAACTTGCTATTTAATGGTCTTATTTTAAATTGTTGGACCTCGATGAAAATATTTTTCGAAAACATAAACTTAGATTTTGATTAATTTGTGCTTAATATGCTACTTGATTTTAAGCTTGAATTAGTACTTAGGAAAAAGGCCTTGTATGGTGATATGTATGAAAGAAGTTTTTAATAAAATTTTAGAGAAAAGGAATTAAGTTGTAATGCTTAAATTCTTGTTGTATTTGTTTAAGTTCTTGAGTTTTAATGTTTACTTGGGTTGTAGTTAAGATTGGGATATGAGAGCTAAGTGCTATTAGAAACCCATAGATAGTACTAAGTTGTGCTTGTATTAGGAAGTGTGATTCCCGAGATCGTGCGGCACGGAATCGAGGTGTACGGGAGAGCGAACCCGAGGACGTGGGAGCAGTGGGATCCAGATTGAGGACGGTACGTGTCGAGGTCGATTGAGAACCGTACGTGTCGAGGTCGTTGTCGAGCTCGATTGAGGATAGCACGTAGACGCCTAGCTTGGAGTTCGGTAAGGGCAACTTCTAGATATGTTTAGATTTTATTTTTAGTATTTAAATGCTTCATTTAAATAAGAAGAAGTCTGAGAACTCTACGAGTTCGAAGTTAGGGTCTTCGAACCCCTTCGTTTTGTTGTCGTGAGGTCGAACATTTATCCGAGTCTTCATGGGCGAGCGAAAGCTGTTGCGGTTGGTCTCCTGAACCCAACCCCCCACACTTGTATGTTCCTCTCTGTTAATTCCATTGAGTTTCAGAGGGATGGATTCCTTGATTTGCTTGTCGAGCATGTAATGTTGTGATATGAATGAGTTATGCATTACTTGATATGAGATTGAATATATGCTGCGAATTGCGTGTTCTTTGTTGAATTGCGTTCTTCATGCAGTGGTGTTTTTATCGCTTAAAATGTCGAATTGCGTTTTCTTCATATTAAGCATGCTCTCTTATTTGATATGCGCAAGTAATCTTATCGCCACTCTTTGAATATTGTAAGCGGAGAGTCGTTTCATCGAGTGAGAGAGCTAGGCGAGTCGTTATGACGCTTTTGAGCCGTGACCCTGATAACTAAGGGTGCTAGGTCCCCTTTTGTTTACGGGAGATTGACTAGGCGTCGCAACAGAGGAACCAGTCATCGCATATCTAGGGAGAAGCGAAAGATCCCAAGGCTACTACCGTATGTCACTGATGGATCTGCGTCGCTTCCTAATAATGGTCGAGTCGAGAGAAAATGGATCGCGAGTTGAGTCGAGTCTAGAGTGAGAGGTTGAGTCACGCTTGGTGAATGATATACATTGTTGTTTGCTTATTTCTTTACGCCTTGATTATCTTGATTTGTTGAGAAGTTGACCTTTCCCGTGGTGCCTTCAATCCATGATGGTTACCCAGCGATAGCGAGGATGCAGGAACCCGACAAAGGTGATGGTGAGGAGGACCTCGTCGAGGATCCGGACGACGATCTCTATTTGTCGTGATTGATTATGTCTACTAGATGTTTTCTTGGGATGATTGTAGTATGTCTTTGTGTACAAAGTGGTTGTGACCAGCTTTGGGGTGTTATTTTTAGCACAGGTAGATCAAGGCGGTTTACTTTTGGAGCAAACTGTGGGTGTCTGTACGAGTACCAGAGTATGATCACTCTTCTGAGGGTCGTCATACCATAGGTGTATTTCTTTGTACATTACTACTCTGTCTTTTTTTTGTATGCACTATTTTATATCTGGTATATATAAGTATGTATGAGTTATGCATGCGTGTTGTTATTTAGTATTAAGATTTATGTCTTAGTTGCACCATGTTTCGAAAAGCTGTAATTACTCTGAGTGCGCTTACGGGAATGTATAAATATTTTTTTTAAAAAAAAAAATATACCGTATTTTTCTGAAAGGGCACAAGAGTACCGTTTTAAAAACGAGTCACATTTAGGTTTAATTTTAGTTCGTAGCGGTCCGGAAACGGGTCGTTACATTCTTCACCCTCCCTTTGATAAAACAAAAAATCTTAGCCCTAACAATCTTTCACGCAAAAATATATATTTAAGAAGTAATCTTCCTAAGTAGATGTGTGTGTGTTGGAATAATAGATAATATAATTTTATCTGTAAAATAAAAATTAACTTTATATAAACATGTCATTTCATTTATATTGTGTCATTTCAATTGGTAAAAATATCTATAAATGAGAATATAATTTTACAAAGTAATATTCTAATTTTTAAATATAGATACAGTAGTTTCAAAAAAATTCTAATTTTTAAGATAACAAAAAATTTCAAATTGTTTCAAGAATTAAAAGTAATAAATATTTTGTAATAAATAATATATAAAAGAAATAGAATTTGTATAAAAATAATATAAATCATATATTTGTCATCTAGTTTAACAACTAATTCTACCAAACACTTAAAAATTTTCGATTAGGTTTATAGCTATAAGTTATCCATTATACATTTATCTAGTATCAACTAGCTTATCAATATTATAAACAAATTAATTCTTAAAAAGTGCTTTTTTTACGAAATTTTTAAAAGTGCGTTAACATTTCAGAAAAAGAATCGATCATAAATAATTTTTTTAAAGAATATATAAAAAATTAACAATTGAGATTGTGGTAAATTAGAAGTTATAAAATTATTAAACTCTTAATTGTTAATTTTTATTAATAATTATGACTCTATGTATTTTTATCTTCTAAACAATATGGCCCACTTCAAAGAGTTGAATCCCAAAAGTAACTTGCTGCTTTGCCCTCCTCTCCCAATAAAAGGACATGAGATAAAAGTGGCCCCTCTACCCATGGACTATTTATTTGCTTTCTTCCACTGGTCAACTCAAGTAGACATGGCCATCCAATAAAGAACTGAATTATACACATGTGAAATGATGTATATTCTCTGTCATGCTCTTCCTAACAAAGTCACTATTATTGTATGAAATTCACGTGAATCTCACTGCTTTGAAAATGCTTTCACCAAATAGACAATGAGACCGAAATGATTTAGTAGAACCCACGTGAATTTTATAGTGAGTCTATTTGAAAGATTGTGTTGTCAGTATCACTAACGGGTATAGATAAAGTAAACCACCAATATCGTCAATTGAACTTACACTTCTCTCTTACTACATCCTTCAACTAAATAAAAATAATAAATAGTCTTTTAACGTTTTGTCACATTCATCACGTAAGTCCCTATTGTTATATATTAACAAAAGGTCATGCAGTAACAAGACGAATTTGACAAAACGTTAGAGACTACTTATTATTTTTATTTACATGCAGGACGAAGTGGCATAGAGGGTGTAAGTTGAGGGATGAAAATGGTGATTTGTGTTTGGTTCTGCGGTGACAAAAATTGATTTTGAATGAATTAATTTTGTAAAATTGATTTTAGTTAAAAGTGAGTTGAACGTAAAATGATTTATGTTTGGATACATTCATGTAAAAGTGAGTGAAACAATAAATTTGAGAGACAAAATCACTTTTAGAGACGAAAGCTCCAAATCCTAGCTTCAAGTAATTCTAGAAGCAAAATCAATTCTATTTAAGAACAACTAAACATGAGAAAATCAATTTTATGTTTCTAGAATCACTTTTGTCACTCCAAAAAGGGAATCCAAACACACTTACTATGATATAAATATATAAAAATAGCCGACAAAAGGTGATGCAAGTTGGGGGGGAGATGAATATTGTTGTCCTGCAATTTAGCTAACGTTTTGGTGTTTAGTGCATTTACCTGTCTTCCATACGACTCAAACTCTTTTTCCAGTTAGTGGACACTTACCCTTTTTTTTCTCCTCTTTTTTTGGGGTCTGACATTCAATACTACTTTGTTTTCTCATCAAGTGGAAAGTCCTGTCACTACTATCTATTGTGCATTATATTTATTATTCAATGAAACGGCTATTGTTGCTGAATCCAATATTGAGTGCCCTGGTTTTGCTTCAACCATGGCTTTCTCTTCTTGCTTCTACCATTCCCCATTAGCATTGAAGGTATAGTTTCTGTGTTTGATATATGCTCTTTGTGCTTCTAATTTTATCTTCAGTTCTTCTTTTCTTGTGATCTTCTATTAGTGCTTTTTCTTGTTCTTGTTTCGATGTATGTAAAGTTTTGAACTTGAGTAAGATACTACTAATGAAAATGAGCATTTGTACATCTTTTGATATTTGAGATAGATGTATACCATTCTTTGGATCTATATTACCAAGGGTCAGGGGACATCATGGTGTGTTGAATTGTTGAAGTTGATATGAAAAGTAGTTTATATGTCAAAGATGGATATTTGTGTCATAAAACCTATAAGTTCGTCCATCCGTCCTCTTAAGAGGCACTTTTACGAGGAAATGGATTCCCTGCATTTACACAGTTCCTCCGTGGTCAATCTGGACCGTTCGATTAATATCTAACGGTCTACTTTCCGACTTATATTTTGGACCTGATTTACCGAAGATGAAACTAGATTGTCCGATCATGACCGGATAGTCTGGATTGTATAACTGCAGCAAACGCGTGTTTTTATTACCATAGGGGACCAGGATCCCTTTTACCATCAAGCTCTTACACACATATAACATGCATTTTTTCACTGCATGCTATGAAACTTTGCATTTATAGTCTAAGATAGCAAGTGGTTGCATATTGAGCTGAGTTGATCTGTTATTCAAGAAGCATCTTCACAATCTGATTATTTTAAACTGAGGATAAAAATAAAGATCAATCATGTTGTTTTTATATTCTGATGTATAGATAACATGTGTGTATGTCCAAGTTGGAGAAGGTTGCTTACAATTGCGGTTCTATTTCTTATAGATTGACCACGTGGGGAAGACTACAAAACCTTGTGTTACAGTTTGGAAGGGGCAAAAGTTTCCTTTCTCTATCAGAAGTAATGGTGCTGAGCCTCAGCTTTGTAACAGAGGAGGCATTGTGAGAAGTAGAGTCAACTTAATCAGAGATTGGAGTTTCATAGGAGGATCAAGAGTTGTTGTGAAACAAAAAGATATGAGATTGACACCTTATCGAAAAGCCAGTCGAGTATATGCTTCATGTAATCCCTTTTTGTGCTACATTGGCTACTTTTTACCAAGATTCATATGTCTGGTGCTCTACTAAAGTTTTTAGTATTTTGATTTTTTCTGCACAAAGATGATGTTACTATATGTCACCTGGCTTTTTATAGTGGAAGCTGGAGGCTTGTGCTGTAGGTCTCTCTGCTTTAAAGTCACTTTAATGAACAAAAAAAGTTACTTTGAGTGTCTATTGTCAATTTAACCTATGAAATTTGTCCCTGGATTCAATATAATACCATTGATGCAAGCTGTTGTTACTTAATGGTTCAATTGAGATGATTTATCATTCAATAGAACAAGCAATTGGTTGTGAGGAGTTTCTAGGACTAGTATTGGATACTTGGATTCTTGTGCATAAATTGTTAATTCTATCTTTCTAGGAAATTAAAATATATAACTTGAAGAAGTGGCCAAGTGAAGAAATTGATATGCAGGATGCATTTATTTAGTTAACTTACCTCTTTGGTGAGATCCCCTTAACCTAAAATATTAAAGGTAATTTGTATCATTATATTTGAAATTTAATAACTGTATACTAATAATATAATGTCCAAACATATGGTGAGATAGTAACATATGATTGAACATCTGTATAAAACTTGTTTATACTTTGAGTATATAATTATTTAACTCTTATTTTTTTATTTTTTATTTTTTATTTTTGGCAAAAGAAAGGAAAAAGGGTCTCGTTAAAACCTTCTGATGAATTATTGAACTCTTATGTTTATATGGACCTTTTTACATTAAATACAAGAACACTATTGGAAGAGGGAGAGTAATATGTATGGTATAATTCTGTAACGTGTTGCCTAAGGATACATGGTTATGAGTTCATGCTTCATTAAGTTACCCTGCTATATGGTAAAGGGTGTTTTCCAATTATTGTAATCTCTTTTGGTCTCAGTTATACTCTTCATATTTAGTTCACTGAATATTTCTTCTTTTTGTATAACCAGTAGTGGCTTATATTAGTTCCCTATATTCATTTTTCTCTACCTTCATGTTGCAGTGTTGTCTGGATCACAACTTGCTAGCAGTGCCTTTACATTGGGAACAACAGCAGTGCTCCCATTTTACACACTCATGGTTCTAGCTCCAAATTCTAAGCTAGTATGTTTCTTACAATATTTTTGAAATATATTCAAATTTTCAGTTCTTGACATTTGACAACACATTTACACAAGTATAGATAATATGCATAAAAGTGTTTGTTTTATGCAAGTATGCATGTATACTCTCTGTCTCTTTCTTTCTCACTCTCACTTATGCGCGAGCGTGTGCGTGAAGTGTATCAGGTGAGAACTATTGTTTATTGTAAGAAATGAGAACATTTATTTATAACAATTAGATTAAAAATGATGGCTCAGATCAAGTCTTTAATTATAAATCTTACATGATTTGCAATACGATGTTCTGAGTCTTCTGATGTTCTTCCTGCTATGCCTAATTCATTTTCCTTGAATGCAAAAATGCAGACTAGAAAGTCAATGGAAAGTAGTGTGCCATATGCAGTGCTTGGCATTCTATATGCATATCTATTGTACCTTTCTTGGACCCCGGAGACATTTGAACTGATTTTTGCAAGTAAATACTTGCTACCAGAGGTGTGTATTCATCAATAAAATTAGAGTTAAATACGTTGTCGGACCCTGTGAAAATCAGGACGGTTACATTTAGTTCCTATAAAAATTTTATTCATTTCTAGTTTCTATAAAATACAAAAAAAATGGGTGTTTTTAGTCACTATCAAGGGACCAAAGCCACACAATTTTTGTTAAATATATGGACTAAAAATAAATAAAACATGTACAAAGAATAAAGCTGAACGATCATGATTTTATAGGGATTAAAAACTTATTTAACCTATAAAATTGAAAGTTTCCTTTTCCAAAAATGTTATTTATCACTTTGATATCTTCTTGGTGCAGTTGAGTAGTATAGGAAAAATGTTCTCCAGTGAGATGACTTTAGCCTCTGCCTGGATTCACCTGCTGGCTATTGACCTCTTTGCTGCAAGGTTCTGCACCTCTTTTTTTTTTTTTTCCTAACCACACCCCCTTTCTCCAATTACATTGTTTTCTCAATCCTCATTTATTATTCTAATTACTACATATTTGTTGATATAAATGCAGGCAGGTTTTTCTAGATGGATTAGATAATCAGATCGAGACACGGCATTCTGTTTCTCTTTGCTTGTTCTTTTGCCCTATTGGAATTCTTTCTCATGTCATAACCAAAGCAATGACTAAACCTACCAAAGAAAACAAGCATGACTTATAGAGGCACCTGTTTGTACTCACACAGAACCAATTAAGAATTTTATTTCAACTTTAAGAATATCAAAAATTCATGTTTGAAGTTACTTCTAAATGTAATTGGAACTTCTTTTCACTCAATCAAAATATTGGTTCTTTGTTCTATCACAAGTGTGTGTATCCATTATTCTGCCTCAATGTTTGACACAGTTTGCACGAGTTGCACACCAAACTTTTGATTATCAACTAACCTTGTCCTTGACAATGAGACCCCACAAATTTTGTCAAGTTGCAGAGACAAATTATCACGTGTGTCCAGAGACATGTACGAAGTTGTACAGAAACAAGATAACTAGAGAACCTACATGCCCCTACATCTTATAATCAAGCATTCTGGGCCTAGGAATTCAATCTCGTGTGGCTACAAGAAAATAATTTTATGTGCTTACTAGAAGGGGTAGGTAGGGTATTTTTGGAAATTAAAGAGGGGGTGCAGTTGGGAAAAAGGGGGTGCTGGTAGCCGACCCCTAATATTTTTTTGGGCCAAGTCCTGGACTAACTAAGCCCAAATTCAAATCCATGCTGGGAGGATTTTTTTTCTTTCATGTTATCTCATATTCTCAAATCCCCACCCTTAAGGGTAAGTTTGGATGGAGGGTCTGGGAGGGTTTTAAAGGGGATAGTTTTAAAGGTCTAAGTCTATTATTTGAAATTTAAAAAAAAAAATGAAAGAATAACATAATAGATGATCATATAACATTTCAATCACCCTTTATTCGTTTTTAGAAATATTTTATATATCAACATATAGACTTAGCCCTCCAAAATCTTCCCCTCCAAAACCCTCTCTCTAAACTGACCCTAAAGGTTTATCTTTCCCCATTTTTTATATTTAAAACCCCTCTCCCCCTTCATTTTTGTCAGGACAACATTGAACTGGACTTCGGTTACCGGAGAGGATCCGGTCCCCCGGCTTAGCTTTGCATTGGAACATTTGGATTATACACTGCCATGGCTTTCTCTCAGTTGCAATTCTTCTGCCCATGGCTTAGAATACCATAAGCGAAACAGAAGTCTTGTAATTTCTCATATTTTAAGAAAAACCAACCTTCTGACAAGCCACTCCTGGGAAACTAGAACCCTGTGATTAATGGCTTCTTGATATTTATCAGATATTTGACCCTCATAAAGGTTTAATAATGTGACCCTCCATGATGGGACTCTCAACCTCCTTTACATCTCCAATCATCCTCTTATTTTGGTGGCATTCTTAATATTCACGGAACCAAGAGAACTTCATATGTGGTCAAAGGAGATTTCATACATGGACATGTTAGGATATATGATATTAGATAAGGAGTTTGTTAGGATAAGGGTTTGTTAGGATAAGGGTTAAGAGTTTGTTAGGATAAGGAGTTAGTTAGTTAATTAGTAGATCGGCCTAGGGTTAGTTTGTTGGGCCTCTTTCTATAAATAGGGGATTATAGGCTTAGAAGAGGAATTATTGAGATTGTTAATCAATTGTAAACCTAGAGCAGTGGCTCTTTGGTGTGAAAGGGGAAACCCTTTGGAGGAGAGTTCTCTCTCCTATTCTTTCAAATTCTCTTTCTTTTCAATAAAATTGTTCTTTCTTTTCCATTAGAATTTCTGGGTCCCTACTAGTTGGTCCAACCTGCCGGATCTTCGAGGGAGAGCCAGTGCTGCCGGATCATCGAGAAGAAGCCAGTGTTATCAAAGATGGGAGAGTCGAAAAATTATTTCGAGAAGGAAGGTCTGCCAGTATTTGTGGGTGAAGACCCTATCGGATGGATCTTTACTACAGAGAGGTTCTTTGTGGAATAACAAATCCTCATATCTGATAGGATGCAATGGGCCTTCATAAAGATGGAGGATGGTGAGGCTTTACGCTGGTTCATTTCTTGGTATGAAGAATATGAAGAATACCCAGCCTGGGAGTATTTTTGCCAGGCTCTGATCAAAAGATTAAGGGGGAGAGACGGTGATAGAGTCAGTGCGGGATTGACAACAGAGGAGGACGAGGCTCTGAATGAGATGAAGAAACACGAAGAAATCCCAGATGGAATGGGGTTTGAGGATCTGTGTGAGGAAGAACCCTCTGTTATCGCAAGAACAAAGGTAGGACCTTTCTTTGAGGAGGGCATTGAAACAGAGACGACGAATTCGGCGGAGACTCAATTGTTGCGGGTCCCAACAAATCCGTTTCACCCTTTCGAACCGTCGAACGCGAACCGTGGTGCAGTACCACCACTCCCTGTGGTGGGTATGGAGAAAAGAAGGCAGGTACAAATGGCTTGGGACGAGCCACCACCTCTGCCGGACCCACCGGACATCAGCGCACTGGTGGTAACCTTTCTCCGCCCAGTACCACCACCAAAATCGCCGGATTTACGCGTTTCAATGGTCGTCTCACCAGGTTTAAGGCAAAGAAGAAAGAAGCAAGGGGTTTGGGCTGAGACACCGCCACCACCGGAGCCACCCGACGCCGATCACCTTGCAACCGGTCCTGGGTTGCTATTGAACGAAGCACCGTGGGAATGGACCTTCGAAGAGATGGCGCTGAAGAAGAAAGAAGATAGAGGGGTTGAACGGGTAAGACGTGATCGGGTATTTTCATAAACCTATTGGGCCTGGCCCAACTTGTTGTTACCATAGGGGTCCAGGAAAGAGTGGTCCAGTATGCAAGAAAAGAGTCACTCACACAGACAAAATTCTCACTGCCTCAGCTGCTTGAACCATCACCAGAGCCGCTGGACACCACTTCGTTGAAGCGCTCGGATCCGCCACTTCTGTCGGAATTGCCTGACAGCGACCCGCGTGCGGTGGCCACTCCACCGATCAAGCTTTCGTTACCAAAACTTCAAGATCGGGGCTTGCAGATGACAAAAGAGACTATGGTCGTACAGCCGCCTCTGCCGGAACCACTGCAGATAAAGCTAGGGAATGAACCACCATGGGCGCGTACGTTTGCAGGTACGACTCGAACGGAGGACGGGATACAGGAAGCCAAATTGGCATGTTAAAAGCCGGGTCATACTCTAAACCAAATGGGCCTGTGTCTGGCCCAAAGTGATGCTAGTGTTTGGGATATTCTAAACCTAATTCAAGGTCCAGGTTCGGTAGGACAAGTCCAAAACACGCTACCAGCTGCCTCGCACATGTTTTTGGTAGAACGAGTCTCTGTGCAAGCATTTTGTGAGTTGGGGGTCACTGTATACCCATTGGGCCTAACCCAAGGCACGGCTGGCCCAGTTGAGAATTTAGTGGGCTTTGCACAGGTTTTTATAACCCCTTTATTTTCTGATCAGAGTGTTCACCAGTTTTCCTACCAAGCTGGAATTGTACCTATGATGTTTGAGAAAGATTGTTTGTCCACAGAAACAACTCTGAGTTGGCAAGGGCTGCAGGGAAGTGCGACACAAGGGAATCTGCAGTTGGTTGAAGCTGAAGTTGGCTCATTAAGCTCCAAACAGTAGCATCCTGGAGGAGAATTTTTTTTTCCCCAGCAGTCTTCATTATGTTTTAGCAATGTTATTCTTTTCTATTTCCAACATTGAGGACAAGGTTGTTTTGGGATGGGGTGTATTGTTAGAATACATGATATTAGATAAGGAGTTTGTTGGGATAAGGGTTTGTTAAGATAAGGGTTAAGAGTTTGTTAGGATAAGGAGGGAGTGAGTTAGTTAATTAGTAGATGGGCCTAGGGTTAGTTTGTTGGGCCTCTTTCTATAAATAGGGGATTATAGGCTTAGAGGATAAATTATTGAGATTGCTAATCAATTGTAAACCTAGAGCAGTGGCTATTTGGTGTGAAAAGGGAAACCCTTTGGAGGAGAGTTCTCTCTCCTACTCTCTCAAATTCTATTTCTTTTCAATAAAATTGTTCTTTCTTTTCCATTAGAATTTCAGGGTCCCTAATAGGACATTTGGTGTGACCAACATTGAAGGCTAAGCAAGTACCCATGGCAATCCAAGGCCCTTCTTGGATGACCCTTTTTAACAACTGCTTTGCCTAGAAAGACTGTCCAAGAAAGACAAAACAAGAAAGGGATATACACTCTTAACTCCTTGCCAGTTACATGAAGAAACAAACTTCTTAGATTTTAATTACGTCTAACTCAACCTCAAAAGTTAGCTCAAGAGGTGAGCATTGTTCAAACCTTATAAGAACTAATTTTATCATATATCTAGTTGACGTGGGATATCAATAAAACTATATAAACACATGATAAATGTCACACATGTCAACAAACAACCCAAAAAAGTCAGAACAAGGAAGTGTAAGTAAAACATACTTAACTCCAAACAGTCACATCAAGGAACCACAAAGCGCGATCGCCTGTAGTAACTTTATACGCAATTCCACACAGTTACACTAAACCGCATGCGGTAGTGATATGCTAACCGCATGTAGTAGCTTTACCACACACAACTGCGTCAACTGCGTCATAAATATACACTCTTAACTCCTTGCCAGTTACATGAAGAAACAAACTTCTTAGATTTTAATTACGTCTAACTCAACCTCAAAAGTTAGCTCAAGAGGTGAGCATTGTTCAAACCTTATAAGAACTAATTTTATCATATATCTAGTTGACGTGGGATATCAATAAAACTATATAAACACATGATAAATGTCACACATGTCAACAAACAACCCAAAAAAGTCAGAACAAGGAAGTGTAAGTAAAACATACTTAACTCCAAACAGTCACATCAAGGAACCACAAAGCGCGATCGCCTGTAGTAACTTTATACGCAATTCCACACAGTTACACTAAACCGCATGCGGTAGTGATATGCTAACCGCATGTAGTAGCTTTACCACACACAAATGCGTCAACTGCGTCATAAATATACACTCTTAACTCCTTGCCAGTTACATGAAGAAACAAACTTCTTAGATTTTAATTACGTCTAACTCAACCTCAAAAATTAGCTCAAGAGGTGAGCATTGTTCAAACCTTATAAGAACTAATTTTATCATATATCTAATCGACGTGGGATATCAATAAAACTATATAAACACATGATAAATGTCACACATGTCAACAAACAACCCAAAAAAGTCAGAACAAGGAAGTGTAAGTAAAACATACTTAACTCCAAACAGTCACATCAAGGAACCACAAAGCGCGATCGCCTGTAGTAACTTTATACGCAATTCCACACAGTTACACTAAACCGCATGCGGTAGTGATATGCTAACCGCATGTAGTAGCTTTACCACACACAAATGCGTCAACTGCGTCATAAATTTACTGCAGCGAATCCAAATCCACAAAATAGATATTAGATAACGACATGAAAAAGGATAAACACTGGAGACTAAAGGGGAAAAACAAGGAACTAAATCAAAAGATGATAGAAACACTGCTGTTAACTCTCCTCCTCAGAGAGGGGGACTCCAGCTAACTCGAGAGAGGGATGAACTTTCTTCAATGCTAGGTTTTTTTTTTTTTTGTTCCTTTAACCCTGTAGATTTTTCTTTGGGCCTCAACCCTTTTTCACACACACACACCTGTAGCACAAAATGGAACAAAATATATAGCTGATATTTACATAATCAAGACATATGTAAACAGCAGCTAGCTGACAGCATAAGTGAAGAAAAAATGGTCAGCTATAATAAACTTCAGCCTGGTCCATCCCACAAACACTATTATTGTAAATCCAGATTGTCAAATATAAATAATAGAAACAAAAAACAAAGAATGGAAACAAAAACAACATAAACAACACCACAAAGAGAAAGGGGAAGAAAAGATGCAAAGAATAACCAACTGTTTGGTATTCAGTAATTTCACTAAAATGTGTAGTCAGCTTATATCAAGATTTAAAGAACTTCTACTGGAGATCATGAATAATGAGTTTCGCTTTTTTTTTTTTTTTCCCCTTTCTGAAACAGCGAATTTCTGCTAAACTACACAAGGAACTGCCAGGCTAACGATCCTGTACGAATAATGAACTTTGTAGGTTAAAAGTGCAGTTCAACCTCCCTAAAAGATCAGATCAATCAGCAAGAATTTGGTGGATAACAAGCTTGCCACTGGAAGTACCCAGAAGTGGTGGATAACACGTCTTCACAGTGGATAACAGCTTTTCTGCAACTAGTGCACAAAATGAAATTGCCAGTGACCAAAGTGTAACTCATGATATAGCAAGAGGCCTTATGTGTCAATAAAATCCATCCTACTTTGATGCTCCCAAACAGCCTGCCAAAAAGTACACAAACTTAAGACTCATTCAGATAAAACCAACCGGCATAAGTAAGATACCCACATCCCCTAAACATTAGGGTGTCCCCATATTAGTCCTCCAAATATTTTTGTAACCAAATAGTCCCTCACAGATTAGAGTGTCACCATCTTAGTTTTCCTAAAGATTTTTTCACCAAATTTGCCTCTCAAAAATATAAAATTGTCGTTCAAGTGGTGGCATAAAAGGAGAAACATGATGACAGTTTTGTAGTTTTGAGGAACTAATTTAGGTATAAAGAATCTTTATAGGATGATATGGTGATATTGTAATCGTCAAGGGACTAACTTGATCATAGAAATATTTGGACAAATAATGTGGTGACACCCTAATCATCGGAGGACCAAATTGTGAATTTATTCAAGCCCCTTTATAAAATAAAATTATTTGTGATCCAAACAACTATCATTATAAGGGTGGCTATGGTTTATTATTTTCCAATTTTCATTTTCATGGACATTGTTTTTCATTTCAGAATTCAAGATATTAGGAAATATGTTCAGTTTGTATGTGATGAAGAATCCAACTCATTCGGCACTTCGTAGCTATTTGTTCCTTAGTGAAAGACCATTTATTTCATATTATTTTATGAAAAAAATCACTTTTAAAAAATAATCATTTTTTCAAACTGGCGATTATTGTTTACAGTGAATATTAAATGGACATAGCAAAAACTGGTGAACAGCCTCATCAATTCATATGTTCTATTAAGTAGTACGATATTGACGCTGGTGTTAAAAGACTAGTGTCAAGTGTCAATTAGATGTACGATACCTAAAAATTTAACTAATTAGAAGCTCAGGGAAGAAATGCATAGACAAGCATAAAAAACAAAGTAAACAGTTGGCAACGAAATTCACATTTCACAATGAGAAGTTGAGAATACATGTACTTCAAGTCGGTAGTGATGACATCTGGAGTGGATTATCAAATTCTCCATTTGATAAATCTGAATTTCGGGTGGAATCTTTTCTATTGCGCTCCAATGAAGTTGCTTCATATATCCCTACAAAATTCCATTACAATGAGCATTTAAGATTAACTATTAAAAAAATGAAAAAATAAAAAGAAACAAGAAAGCAGAAAGCAGAAAAAATGCTCATTGAAAGCATGCCATCATACACCAGAGTTTTAATAAATATATTATCAGATTTCACAAAACTGATTTTGAAATAAGCATACATCACTGTACTGCACATCCCACAGTTACTTTAGTTCAAACAACACCATATGTTTGTATGAATAACAACAAACTTTGTCCTCAAGAACGAAAACCAAAAGGGTATAGGCGGAGCAAATCCAATAATGGAGATTTAATATCGAAAAATGAGTTTTAATCCAGTAGTTTTGGAAAAATAATCAAACAGAATAGTAAACAAAACAATTTTGCTTGAATGAAGTATTTTCCATCCACCACATGTAAATGTTTAAGTCTAATATTAACTTTCACACATTCCCCCAAAAAATAAATTACTTAAGCCAATGATATTGCAACATAAATCCCAAGCAATAAGAATTTAAAGGTTAATTTTGATCCAGGGTGTAAAGTCTTTATACACTCACTCAATCACGAGTGACAATGTAAAACACTTTTACACTGGTAGTGGATAAATATTAAATCCAATAACTTAAGCTTCAGTATCATGATGGATGACAAAGTAACTTAAATTCTTTAATACTCATTAACCAATCAATCAATTGACTCGCACAATTTTTTTTAGATAAACAACCACCACCTAATCTATGCTAAAATGTTTTCATACAAAGATATCACATAGTAATGAGAGCTTGCAGAATAAATTAACCACAAGGCAGAGATAAAAATTAAAACTACTATGAAATAAAGAAAATAAAATAAAGCCCTCAATAGAAACAGTTCTTTGTTGAAAATGCAATATAATCCCAGAAATAAATACAGCTTTATTTCTCTTCATAAAATTATTGAAAAACCATGATTCAGTATCTTTGACATCTCTTGAATACAAATTCAATTCTAAAAGATAGGAGTCTGTAGTTATTCAATAGTAATATAAAATGTTAAGACTCCCTAAACATTAAGTTATTGCTATAGGATAGTTATTGAAATTTTTAAAACTATTTTATTCTCTCTATCTTCTAGGAAAAAATAAAGTGGACCACCACTGATATTTGTTTGAGTCAATGAATTAGTAATGATACTGGAGTTCATTCTTATGAATGACCTAATAAGAAAATGCAATAAATAACCAGTGAGGCTCAAGAATTCAACATGCATGGCTTCAAGATAAAATGAGTCAGGCACATTTTGCATCATCAAGAAGTTATACCCATAAAAGTGAGAACTAGAAACCAAAAACTAACATCATGGTATTTAATGAGTCTGACAATTAGCTACAATACTTAATTGGTTGCTTTTAACATCTTCCCCCGCTAATTAAATGAAAAAAATTAGAAAAGGGATGACAACGAATTAACAACTACTTCAACTCAACAAACAATCCATTAAATATAAAACTTTGAAGAGAATATCTAATATTCAAAGCTAAGAACTAAACTTACCAAAACCTAATATTAAGCAGCAAACCACAAAGCCCGTAAGAGAAAAATCCATCTTGTACACAATCTCCATAACAATGATGCATGCACCGGCAGCCATCAAATGCCTTGGTGAGGAGAAAACCATGTGCAATCTACAATGAAAAGTATGAATTTCAATTTCTTCAGAGCCACAATGTGTTTTAAATTACAAAATCTCATGCATTATCTTATCTTACACCAAACATAACTTTCAATTGCAATTAAAATCTTACCGGTTCAAATCTGAATTTAAGTTTGACCTTACTATAACCAAACTTCTTTCATACATTGCATAAAGTTATACAAAAAAAAAATGTAACAATTTTTTTCGATAAGGAATGATAATTTCTTATAAATGAAACGAGAAGCCAATTTTCCGATAAGAAAGAAGAGACTGTTACTGATGAAATGTAGCTAGTTAATAATTATCATATGGAACCTCGTCCAATAATCTAAAGACCATAAGAAACCCAATTGCCAAAATGCAAGAACACCTTCTTTTACTCACTTAACCATTACTTATGGCAATACAATCATGGCATACCTCTCCTCTGCAATACTGTCAACATAGAATATCACAATATTTCCAAAGAGAATAGTGCTCAAGAAGGCCCAAGCCGAGAATGGCAACTTCCCATTGCTGTCAGAAGGTGATCCCTGAAGGAACCAAAGGAGGAAAAGGATTACACAAATTGTCAAATGTCAATCAAGCCAAAAGCACAAAACAATACAAAAATTCCATAAGCATAACGAGACAAGTATATCCTAATTTAGACCTAAAAATGAAAACAACATTATAGAACTCACTATGATCACGTCCCACATGGCAATAGGAAACATAAAACACGTCGCAGAAGCAACAGTTAAAGCATGGAGTCGTCTTTTAAGTTGATTCTGAAAACAAAAAGATGTTCAAGGTTACATATTAGGGCACACATAAAGCACCTGAGACCAAAGAGAAAATACTAATTGCAAATTACATGAATGTCACCACCTTGATTGAAACGCGCCTTGCGATCACTCTCCTAAGGGCTGATAGGATACCAGCAATAATAGGAACTAACATTTGCTTCAAGCCCAAAACTTGTTCTGTCTGAGCCTCAGATTCATCTCTATCTTCCCATGGTAAATTCCAGTCAAGTTTACAACGCTTACGGAAAAGATGAAAAAGGATGAAAGACTTCACAAACAACAAAAGGAATGCATGGAGCAAACAAGCAAAAGATATTTTTGCAGTAAAAATTAGTCAATTTAAGAAAGAAAATAACACAGTCTGAGTGAGGATATAGAATGGAGAATATGTCGCCGTGGCCCATCCTTCAGATAGCAGGTAAAATGATGCCAACATGGCAATTAGGCCACCTATCTGGTTCAAAATAAGAAAGTGTCCGTCAGATTAGAGAAGATCCTAAACTTCTTTCAAACAAATCAACCATAACCAGAAGGGCAAATCACATCATTTGATATATCATAATACAACCTGGACATGAATCTTATCTGTTCATTCTTTCATAAAAGAAGGTTTAATAATTTTATGTATTATTTTTTATACAAAAATAATGTTTTCTATTAGAGAGAAAAAAGGAAAGTACCACTAGGGGAGGGTAGGAGATTCCCCGAAACAGCTAAGACTAGATATAACAAGAAACGTGAATAAACTAAAGAAACAATATAAATGGATTAGCTTAAAGAGAGGGGAAAGAAAAACAACTCAGGAAACGGTTACAACTTCGGAAAATATTTATCAGCACAGATAAAGTAGAAAGGAGAAACATTTGCAGAAAAACCTAACTCTTGGAGGATAGGAATCTAATTTAATTGGAGCATATGATTTCATGATATCATTTATATAATACAATCGTTGAACGGGAGTATCTGAAAGGGTTACCTTTTTCCAGAGATGGCTTCTCCTCCCATACAACACTGCAGATAGTACTCCAAGAACAGCACCAGAATACTCACCCAATATTGCTCTGAATGAATTAATAATAAAAACAATAACTGCAATAAGTTCATTTACCAATTAAAAAATAATTACTCATCAAATCAAGAAGTAGTCAACATATGAATACTAACACAATCAATAAATAGCTATATAATAGTGGTGGATGGCATCAATGATTCATTGGATTGTGAAAAACTGGAAATCAGTGATCTACGGGACTAAACATCATCCACAATGCCGTATAACTCAAAGGCAATTACATAGTTAAGACTAAGCACTTGACACATTAAAGTTAAAAACTAAAATTTTCTTTGAAAATACAAAAACAAAAACCAACCTAACTGGTCCACATGATTTCAGTCCCTTTCCCCACAAGACCAGATACAGTGCTGTTATAAAACCGTTTATTATAGAAGGCACAACCTGAAAAAAAAAATGGTATTAGTTAAGGAATGTGCATCATGTTAAAATTTACTTAGAATTTATTCCTTAGTACTCTCTGCAGAAGTAGAAATTAAATTTACCTGCGTATTAGAAAGTGGCCTTCCCTTCCAAGGCTTTTGCAAAATCAAAAAAAGGATAGATGCAGGGGCCAGGCAGGCAAACAGAAAAAGAACAACTGAAGCTCCAGTCTGTGATAAATACCGGAACATGGAATATATTGACCATATCCTCAAGAAATTTGCAACAATATGAATTATCTGCAAGGGTGTGTGCCTACAAAGAGGGAAAATAAATATAACCAGCACAACAAGAACAAACCAAGTCAAGACTTCAAATGCACAACTTATCTACAAAACAACAACAACAACAACCACAACAACCAAGCCTTATCCCACTAGGTGAGATCAGCTACAAGGATCACTCGATGCCTTACGTAATCAATCACCAACAGTAGAGTAGAATGTCACCAAACTCAAGAGATTCTTATAACACATAAACAGTATATTGAAAACACAAAAAACATTCAATATTTGCGTTTTTAAAGTAATTAAAAGCATTTAATAGCGTGGAGTGAATGTGCTTCAATCAGTGTCCTTAATACACTTGTTAGCAAACGATAGATTAAATCTCAATATTTAAGACTACTACTCTCATATTATCTTCAAATTTCCCCACTAAACAAATAGATACTAGACACCAAGAGTAAATATTGCTTGGAATAATTATTCAAAAAATGACCCAGTAGCTGAAACTCAGTACTTAAAACAACCGAACCATTAAGGTTACAGCTTCAAGGAAACAACAACAGCATTGGCACACTTCAATGCACCTTAACATACTCCAAATAGAAACAGAACAGATATAGCTTCAGAATGTTAGAAATTAAACCGCTCAAAAATCTTTCGAATATGAAAAAAAAAAATCCCTTTTCTTACCTTGATTTGAACCAAGGCTCGAAAATGAGCCATACCCAGAATTGATTACGACTAAAATTTTCGAAAAACAATGGAAAAAATATATAATTTTTTTGTTTTGTTTACCTGAGATGATGAGGAGGAGACCCTCGATCATCTGATAAATGATTGGGGGACATCATTGTGGGAATGGCGAGAGCGAAGTGGGAGAAGAAGAGTGAAGAGTGTGATGATTCAAATCAAAACAAGCTAGCGCGACTCAAATCACAAATCCATGGTTGATTTCTTCATGTTCTCACCATCACACACACACTCAAAAGGGGTCTTTGTCTTCTCTTCTTTCTTGCTCAAGTAAGTTTTCAGATGAATTTATTTTTGGGTTTTTTGGTCTTGGGCCCCAGCAATGCGAAAAACAATGTGTGGCGCTAGTTACACCCCCACATTTGCCTAGTTACACCCCTTTCAGGTTTTTAAAAAAGTGAATTGACCAAATACCCCTAGGGTCATTTCAAATTTTCAAAACAAGCCAACCCCTCTTTCTCTCTCATTTACGTTTTCAACTCTCCCTCTTTCTTTCTACCTCTCTTTGCACATTTGCTAAACTGAGAGGTAAGCTCACTGGAACTTATTCCTCTTTGCAGTTCATCCTTCTCCTCTTCTACGTTTTTTTAATTTTAGTTTTAACACATTTTTATTTTTAATTTGGTAAACTGACTTTCGTTTTAGGGTTGATAATTTCATTTATGTGTGTGATTTCTGTGAAATGCCTCTGATTTCTGTTCTGCGTTCGTTTATTATTATTATTATTATTATTATTATTATTATTATTATTATTATTTCTGCGCAACTGGGACATACTGCGTGAGTTGATTTCACGTACGTTGTACCCACCTCAACAGGGTCTACGTGAACTGAGGGTAATCTATGGGGACACATGGGGACCACGTGGCCACTATACTTTGGGCTGGGGTGATAATCTATCTAAATATTTTTGCTACATTTATTTGTTGTGACATTTAACAAATAATTTTTTGGGTTAATACCGCTTTTAGTCCATGTAATATTAAGAAAATCTAGTTTTAGTCCCCGCTAATTTTTATTTTTTTTTAGATTCTATCCCTGTAATATCAGATTCTCTCAGTTTTAGTCCCTCACATTATCTCTCCAATGACATGGCATGGGTGACATGTAAATTTTCTTACACATAGTCATTTTGATGCTGACACATTAATAAAAAATACTGACACAACTCTTCTTCTCCCTTCCTCCTCCCATCACCGGCCACCACCATTTCAGCCACCACCATCACCATTTCGATGTACCCTACCCCTCACCTTGTCCCCTCCCTCCCTCAACCCAACGGCCACCACCCTATCCTCTGCCCTCCCCATCCTTCCCCTAGCCACCACCACCCACCCCTACACTTCCCCTTCCTTTAAAGTACAGAAACAAAATTCCCAACAAATCACAATCAATGGGGGAGAAGAAAGCAGTAGTAACAGTAAAGAGACTAAATGAAAGGGGGAGTAAAAATAAAAGGGAGGTCCTCTACACCAACATCAACTAATTAGCTCTTCAACAAAACTGTCGCCGTTACCAACAAATTTTATTTTTTTTTTCCTCATTTTTGTGGATCTGGGTATTGTTAGGCTCAAGCAAAAGTTGTGGTTTGCTTCGATCTGTACGTGTTGGCTCCCTGCTCTACCGCTTCTCTCTCTCTCACGGCGTCCTCCTCCGCCTCTGCTACTTCTCTCTCTCTCTCTGTGACTCGCGACTGTCACCCATTTACCAGATCCAGATCTGCATCCTGAAGAGTTCTGTGCGCCGCTGCTTCTCTTCGTGCGATACACACTTGCCCATGGGTTAGGGTTTACGGAGCCTTTAGATCCTCCGTGGCGGCGCTCTGCACGGCGCGATTTCTGGCAATGCGAGCTCTCCCATGTGCGCAAATTTGGTTTAACTTCTGTGCGCGATCTTCGTTGTCCTGCTTCTAGAGAAGAAGAAGAAGAAGAAGAAGAAGAAGAAGAAGACAAAGATATCGGAGGTACTGTGGAGGGATTTGTTCCATGGGAAGTGGAGGAGGGTGAGGAGAAGTAGGGTGGTGATGAGGGTTTGTTCCATGGGAATTGAGAAAAGAACCGCTTCAGTGTTTTAATTTTTTTTAATTTAATTTTTTAAAATGTGTTATGTTGTGTCAACATTGAAATGGCCAGGTGTAAAAAAAAAAAAATTTACACGTCACCGTGCCATATAGATGGAGAGATAACGTGAGGGACTAAAACTGGGAGAATCTGATATTACAGGGATGGAATCTAAACAAATATTTTAGCAGGGACTATAACTGGATTTTCTTGATATTACAGGGACTAAAAGCGGTATTAACCCTAATTTTTTTTATTTAGGATCTTGGGGAGTTAAGGGTCTTCAGCCATGGCAAGAAGCTGAGTTCCATTGTCATTCGGCATGATGAGGTCAGGCACTTAGGGTCTGGACTAGCACCATTGCTGAGTTGTAGCCACGACATGATTGATAAGGGGCTCGTTTCAGTTTTTGTAGAAAGATGGCACCGGGCCAACAGCTATGACCATCACACTGCATGATGTGTGGTCCTTGCTGCATATCTTGATGGATTAAAGGCCTAATTAAGGGAAGGGATTTAACTAAGGATTTACGTGGTTAATAAATTAAAAGAAAAATTATTAGGGGATTAAGAAAAGGCAGGACTACTTATTTATGAGTAGCTTTTTAATTAATTAAATTATCTAAAGTTTTAATGAGGACGGGGAAGTAAATTATAAGATTCAATAAGGATTAATTAGTTAAATTCTAACAAACTAATATCTCCCATACACCTTACCCTCACTAGACCCACATTAACACACACGCTCTCCCTAAAATTAAAACACACACACACCCTGTATCAGGAAAAAAAAGAGCTGAAAAGAGAAGAACAGAGAAGAAGAGTGAAAAGAAGAAAACAAGGAAGAGAAGAGGGAGAAGCAGGGCTGCGACTGCCTTGTTGGTTGTGCCATAGAGAGGGGGAGAGAGTGTCGTGAAGGAAGAGAGAAGAATGAGTCAGAACCAGATCCTCCTTTACATTTCTTCTTTTTTATTCGGTGATAACCTCTCGTCTCCCTCAACTGCACCTTCCCCCTCTCAGCGCCTAGCCCCTCTCATCTAATCTCAACTGCGTCTTCCCCCTCTCAGCCCCTTCCTCCCTCTCAGATCTGCTGTTGATTTTCAATTTCTTTCTACTTGGTTCATTTTCATGTGTTCTCTTCTCTTCTACTTCAGTGATTTGGGTTCAGATCTGTTGTTGATTTTCAATTTCCTTCCCTGGTTCAACATTTTTGGGATGATTTTTCAGTTAATTTTCCCGGTTGATTTTACCAAATAAAAAAAATAGTGTTTTTGTGATAAGAACGCGTTGCTATGGAGCGAACTGGTTCGCCATGCTGTCATCCACGTGACGAACTCCAACGGTGAACCATACAGAAACGCGTCCTTCATTTGTGACACGCTGGCGAACGCAAGTTGCGAACCTCCGTTGGAGGTGCTCTTAGCTGCTTCTTCTGCTTTGGCTCGGGCCTCTACGTCTGCCCGAGCCTTAGCTGCTGCTTCGGCTAGTGCCTTTGCTATTGCTTCTGCTTCAGCTCTCTTAATAGCTTCAGCTTCTGCTAGTGCCTTAGCTTGAGTTTCTGCTTGAGCCTTAGCTTTAGTTTGAGCCTTGGCAGTGGCTTCAGCTTGAGCCTTTGTCTCTGCTTCTTCTTTCTTCTTAGTAGTTATTTGTGTCTGTTTTCGCCTTAGTCCAGTATGCAGACCTTGCGATTTGCAAAGTGCGGGATACTTTTTTGGATTTCTTATATTATACAAACAACTTCTATTATGTCAAGAGACCCTTTGGTAATTTCCTTGCAGGTGTATCACTTGATGCCAAAAATTGTATATTTCGGGAAACTATTAGGATTGTTTAGTTAGAATATTAGGAGAACTACAATATTTCATTTTTACCTATCTTTTTTACCAATTGATTGATAGGCAGAAGCATAATTTTGCAGTTTTTGATTGTTTGAGTAGTAATAACCTATTGAAATGGTAAAGAAGAGGAAATTTAAATGTGATTATGTGATGTATATTATTTTTATCACCAATTCATTTTTCTTGGTTCCTCCTTTTATAGCTCTTATTATCAAGCATACTCAAAACATATATGCTTAGCATTTATCGAAAGTACTAATCAATTATTACATAGTAGAAAGATAGAGAGATAGATAGATAAGTTGGAAGTGTGGATTAGTTAGTATTTTCTCATATTTTTATTTCAAATTCTTTAAGTTAAATCTAAACTTTCTTAGTTTCTTACTTTATTGTCTTTCCAGTTTCTATCTCCTCTCTGTATGATTAAGTGTGCATTGAAATCCTCTTTTCAGCATCTCTCACTCAAATGCCACAATTCAGCATTTATGCAAAATATCTTTCAAACTTTCCTTGCCAACATTTCTCTTCATAATATTTGCTACCTATCTCTATGATTGATTCTTCCTCTAGTAACAAATGATGTTAGTGTTACAGCAACTAATTAATTAAGTCGATTAGCTGCAAGAGTATCATTTTCACTTTATTATTATTATTATTATTATTATTATTATTATTATCTAATGTCTCCTTGAGTTTCAACCAAGCACAAGATTAGTGGTCACTTATCTAACAAAGGTTTAATAAGATTACAGACAATGCTAATTCTCACATTACTAGGCACCAAATCGTGCTAATTTGATGCCAACATAATAAGAAGCATATTTCAACACAGCATTTTTCAGTTAACTTGTGAAGCTGAGAATGAGGTAATCTCAAGTAACAATATATAATCTATAAAAACTTACAACTAAAGA
This sequence comes from Calophaca sinica, assembly GCA_037113605.1. NCBI lineage: Eukaryota > Viridiplantae > Streptophyta > Magnoliopsida > Fabales > Fabaceae > Calophaca > Calophaca sinica. Next base: position 19,874,521 of record CM073737.1, read on the forward strand.
ACCCTCCAGAGACCCTTAACAGGGAAGTTTCTTATTGATCAAGCAGCTATTCCCCTTCTTTGTTTGATATTAGTAGTAAGGAACTAGAGAAGCTCATCCAGTTAAGCCACTGCAACAACACTAGCCTTGTAACTCTGGCTTTTGACATTAAGGCCAGGTGCACCAAAACAGAAATAGTGACCCCTCAACTTCCTACTAACAGAATTTCTTTTTACCAATCTTGGTGATTCGTCATCATGTAGTTGACTTGAGCAAGATGGTCCAGCAATGTCGTTATCAATGTAAATACCCTTTTGCTTATCAATTGATCTATGTGAAGAAATTGATGATTTCGAAGAGGAACTAGACCTAGATCTCCCAGAAACCTTTGCATGTGGCAAGGATTGCATAACTCCATGCATTCTCAAGTGTGAAGCTATGGCTTTTCTTGAACTATAGCCTTGACAACCAAACATTCCACCAGCTCAGATCAATTTTTTAATTAGTATATCTGATGTTGCTGAATTGGGGTGTTGTCTTAGGTAATCAATTGATGTCATGCCATCAACATCACAGATATTCACATTTATTGATGGAGCAGTCATGAGTAGTTGCACAAGATCAATGTGAATGTTTCCTATGATGGCCATGTGAAGAGCAGTTCTTCCATCATTGTTCTTGACATTGATAATATCCTCTACATGAAAGTGTTTTCCACTTAGTAACTTCCTCAAAAGCTCAACCTGGCGGTCTAGTCTTCGGAATGCAGGAGTTCGAAAACCAGACACAGCCTTGTGGAGAAAAGTTTCTCCAGTGTTGTTTCTGAGAGAGATCAATGTGGGAAATGCTGTGACTAGAGCTTCAGCTGCAGCTAATTGGCCCCTTGAAGCAGCCACATGCAAGGCAGTGTTTCCCTTGTGGTCTGTGGAGTTGATCATGTCAAAGGATGATGCAAGATACTTAACTACCTGCGCGAGATCCAACAATAGATTGGATATAATGTCAAACCACTAAAACAAATGACATGAATAAAACAAGGACACAGAATCTTCCTCTATGATACCATAAGGACCATAACATGGAAATCTCAATAACAATAAAGATCTCACTAACAATCACAACATTTCCTATTTCCAAAGAATTGGTTACATGGATCAAACGACGTCGTAATGTCATATTCTGAGTCATGTCAGATGTTCCATAAGGATCTTTCTAAGATTAGATTCATTCTATTGCTGTTTGATATTCCACACCAAATATTCAACATGAGGTGTCTGTCCATTGCATGTATCCAAAAACCATCTAAAGGAACGACCCAGTACATGGGGCTCCCACCAGGTGGGGTCTAGAGAGGATAGATATACGCAGCTTTACTCCCGTAAGTGGAGAGAACAACCTTACCGTTGCACTAAGGATCACCCTCATATCCAATAATCATCTGTGTTCAATTTTCATTCTATTGCTATTTGATATTCCATTCCAAATATTCTGTGTGAAGTTTTTTTTTCCAAGCATGTACCCAAAAGTCATCTATGTTCAATCAACACCAAACAAAATTTCATATGTTGAAAACTTTTAAAATGCCCCAACTACTGCACCAGAATAGTTATTTACTAAAGGGGTTGTTTTTTCAAAAAAAACTAAAGGGGTTGTGACAAAGAAGGTGAAGAAAAGTAGGAGAACCAAACATTTGGTGCATAAAAATGAAACATAACTCAAAATAAAAGAGATCAAAAGCAGCAGATTATCACCTCAACTTGTCCTCTTCCTGCAGCTGCATGCAAGACAGTTGAGCCATCACCATCTCTATAAGCCAAAATATCAGAGCAATTCGCAAGAAGCTCCTCTAAAATTTTCAAATTACCTCCTCTAGCAGCAGCATGGAGAGCCCTATTGGTCATTTCCCACTTATAAACAGAAGGAATATCCCCAATATGCTCCTCCATAATCCCACTACCTGTGAGAAACCTTGGTGAAACAGCAAAATCAAATAACAACCTAAAAACCTCACAATTCTTACTCCTAGCAGCAGCATAAAGAATATCAGTAACACCATACTCTCCTTCACCGAAAACCAACAAAGGGTTCCTCTCAAGAAGTTGAACAAAACACAAGTCCCCAGCTGAGGCAGCAGTGTACATTAACCATCCACCATAGCCTGCACTGATGAGGGAATTCTTCTTCCCTTTCTTGGATTCACATTCTAGAAGAAGCTTCTGTGCAACCTGAGAACGAAACTTTGCGACATCATTTAACTGTTCTTCGTCGTCCCACACCACTTCTAGGCACCAGATTCGGCGTAGGGAAGTGAGCTTGAAGAGGTGGTTGCTGTCGATTTTAAGCAGTTCGCGAACCAAGTCATAGTGGCCATTAGCAGCAGCCCAATCTATTGGTGATGCATACCACCATTGGTCCCCAGTGCTTTCCCAACGAAGAGGAAAATTTGTAGGAGGCATTGATTCAAACACTAAACACACAAGATTTTGAGAGATCAATAACTTTAACAACACTGAGAAGATTAAACCAAACCAAATCAACTCAATCTCACTTTGAAAAAAACTAATGATTGCAAAGGTGAAACTGAAAGGGAAACAAAGTAACTGAGGATAAAATTCTCCAACCAAAGAAGGAATATAGAAAACTGATACACTAGAAGAAAGCTTACAAGAAAACTATGACAAGGGAAAACTAAGTGAGTATAAGGGGAACCAAAATTTGCACATGTGAGAGTTGAATATGAAGAAAAGAACTAAAGCATACACATGAAGACAACAACACAAGAGATTAATAGTAAATTAAGGGGTTTAAAGTTGAACTACCTGCAAAGTCACTTTAGAACACCAGCTAATTAAATATGATAATGATCACACGAGCACAATAAAGAAAAAGAGAGGAGTTGTGATCAAAATTAATAATATATTAAGTAAATAGTACAAGAAAGGAAACAGCCATAATTGCTCTCACAAAGTTATAAAAGTGATCACAGAACCATGTGTAGAAGATAATGTGAGAAAGGGATAATACAAGAAAAATTTTATTTAGCTTGGAATATAAAAGGGAATTATAAGATGCCAATGAAAGTTTTTGTCCCTGAAATTATAGGAGTCCGACAATTTGTTCTATGAAATTAACAAAATCCCAAAATAATCTTGAAATTTAAAATTCTCGATTACATTAGTCCTTATCAACTGAACGACTGAAAATGACCAATATGATCATGAATTTTCAATTTCAATGACTATTTTAAAATATTAATAATTTCAGGGATTAAATTGATAATATCTTGTAATTTCAGGGACGCTTTTGGTACTTCACTTAAACTTTTATAAGTAAATAGTCATTTGGGTAACCAAATGTGTGAGGCGTTGTCATTATCTCTGAATGTATCGAAACTATCACTGAGTGTGTCTTTTGTTAGTAATTTCTGGGATCAAACTGACTGATGAAAGACACATTCGAGAACCAAAGTTACTAGCAAAACACACATTCGATGACTAAACTGATTAATGAAAGATATATCCAGAGATATTTTTGTAATTTTGAAATATTTAGATACTATAGTGACAATATCTCACACATTTAAGAATCAAAATGACTATTCAATCATGTGTAATGTGTGTAAGCAAAGAACATGAATAATATTAAAAAGGGGTTGGTTGCAATGATGAATGACATAGGAAGTTAAACCACTGCAATAAGAGATTTTACTGTTCATAAAGATACTGAAGTAATCATGGAGGATAAACTGAAACAGAAAGCTTTTGCTTTACACTTGGAGAGACAGAGCTCATGGCACTATCAAATGTTGTGTGCTACTTGTAATAAAATAAGTTTTCATAGTATTTGGACAATCAATTATATTCCATGATGGCATGGTTAAAGTGATAGTTTAGTTCTACAATCCACATCTTATCCTTGATTCAACCAAATTAATAATGCGCTTACTATTTCTACACGAATGTTTTGGGCAAAGTTAGTGTATTGTAATTGAATTTTTATTTTTATCAAAACTTAGCACTGTGGCCACATGTTTCCAATATAGAATATGGTATCCATGAAAATAAAAAAGAGGTTGTCAAATTTTCACAGTTTTGCACACATTTTCCATGCCTCTTTCTGATTTATTATATACTAGGAGTGAGAATCATTAGGGTGAAGTTTGGTGTATTTTAGAGGTGTTGGATCTTCTTTTTTGGTTTTTGTCTTGTGGGTGTGGTCAACAACTCTTTTTTGGGTAGTATACACCCCTTACATTCCTTCTTTTGGTGTATGAGGGTCTATACTTGTTGCTGTATCCTTTTTTACTATCAATAGAATTTTCAATTATCGAAAAAAATTAAATTTATACACATGGCAAGTAATGGTTGGAGTAGTGCAAAGGGCAAATTGCATCGGCAAAGTTGGAAATGGATTCCCAATCGTCAATAGTAACTGTAGAGGCAATTTCAGTCATTGATTAAAAATTGTATAGTTAAGATTTTGAGCTCCTGAATTATAGAAGTCAAATATGAGCCGTTTGATTTCCATGGCATGGTTTCGATTTTCTTGAATGTGTGGTTGGGAGAAGTGATTGCAGGCAACCCAGGTCCGGTTAAGCTGGGTGGGTTTCAATATGAGTTAGGATATGTTAATTTCAAGTGTAATCTTATCATGTTTAAGATAAAATTTTATACAAGATAAAATTGGAGTTTAAAGACTATGTACTGAAGATGTAAAAAAAATGTACACGGTCATTCAATTAGGTCTCACGACATACGAATGAGAATCTCATGTCTTATTTTTTTATCACATTCTCTGTATCCTACCAATGACAATTTGCTACGTAATAAAATAAAATTATAACTTGATTTCAAAAAAATAAAATAAAATTATAACTTATAAACACATATTTATATTCTCGGCTTCTGATTGGTGTGAGACAAGGAGACACCATTTTTTAAGACAGCAAATGTTTGCTTACCACCTAGATATTTTTAAAAGTAACATAATAAAATCTAATTGGATCACTACGTACAAAAATTTTACGTGGTCAATCATAAAATTAATTAATTCAACTATTAACTCGTGTGTGTGAGAGAGAATTATTAACTCTCACGTGATATGTTTATGTGTGTGAAAATTATTTGATTAAATTGGAGGTGAAAAAAGGTTTGAAAAGAAAGTATAAATTGAGTACAAAAAAAAAGTATAAAAATTGCATTAACTTTCATATTACAACAAAATATTAATGGATTTTGACTAGGGCGTCTCGTTTGTATGCTAATCACCAATATTTTGATTATATGCATTCATGTATTATTGACGATATTTTGATTGGTATGATATAAGTTTTTTACCTTGAAAAAAACAAAATATTAATGGGGGCGAGTAATAGCCTCACAAACCCACCGGCCACTAAAAGTAGTTTGTTTGTGCCTGCGAACCTAAATTTGGTAAACGACCTAAAGTTGCAACTCATGAACCAAATAATTCAAATTTTGTCGGCCTAATCAACCAATTATTTGATGCCATGGCAATGAACATAATAAGCAATGAATTTGAGAAATTTTTGGTTTCGTCATAAGAATTTTTGTAAGTCTGCATGAATTGATAATATATACCATAAACGGATAGTTTGTCCCACATAAATTCTTTTTTATTGATAACTAGTATTTTACCCGTGCATACGCACGGGTAGGACGCTGTTTTTTGTAATTATATATGGACTATAAAGTAATTGGAGGAGGTACCTAATGAGATTTTTTTGTGATCAAGAACCCTACTAACATCGTTGATGTAGATATATTAGTACACATATATAGGACTTTTCTAAAGAGTGATCTCAGATCAAGTACACATCCCCCTTCCCTAACCTGTCGAGATCAAGCTTGATTTCGACAGCTTGAGGACCAACAGCTTGAGCTTGATCTCGACAGACCAACAGCTTGAGATTGATCTCGACAGCTTGAGATCAAGCTCAACCTGTCGAGATCAACCTTGATTTCGGCGAATTGAGGACCAACACTGAGCTTGATCTCGACGAGATCGAAGCTTGACCTCGGCGGCGAGATCAAGCTCAACCTGTCGAGATCAATGCTCCTCGCTCTCGGATGGAAAAGTGTGAGTTGCTTCTCATATGGTGACGGTCGAGGGAGAAGATGCATGTCTTTATCTTCGCAAGGATTCGAGGAAGATGGAGGTTGTGAATCGCTTGATCTCCTGTCGAGCTCAACCTTGATTACGACAGCTTGAGGACCAACAACTTGAGCTTGATCTCGACAGCTTGAGATCAAGCTCAACCTGTCGAGATCAAGCTCGACCGCTTGATTTCGGCGGCCAGGGCCAAGCGGGTTGAGCTTGATCTCGGCGGCGAGATGGAGCTTGACCTCGGCCAGATTGAGATGGAGCTTGATCTCAGCGGGTTGAGCTTGATCTCAACCCGTCAAGATCGAGCTCAAGCGGTTGGTCCTCAACCCGCCGAAATCAAGCTTCATCTCGGCGAGGTTGAGCTTGATCTCGGCGGGTTGAGGTTGAACTCGGCGGCCAGATCAAGCTCAACTGTCGAGATCAAGCTCGCTGCGAGATCAAGCTTCATTTCAAAGCTTGAGGACCAACGGCAGAGCTTGATCTCGGTTGAGTTTGGTTCTCAAGTCGAGTTGAAGCTTGATCTCGGCGAGTTGAGCTTGATCTCGGCCAGATTGAGCTTGATCTCGAAGATGTTGATCTCGGCCTATTCACACATGTCGAGATCACGCTGAAGCTGTTGGTCCTCAAGCTGTCGAAATCAAGCTTCATCTCGACAGGTTGAGCTTCATCTCGACAGGTTGACCTTGTTCTCGACAGGTTGACCTTGATCTCAAGCTGTCGAGATCAGGCTCAAGCGGTTGGTCCTCAACCTGTCGAGATCAAGCTTGATCTCGACAGGTTGAGTTTGATATCATCCTCAACATGTCGAGAGCAAGCTCAACCTGTCGAGATCAAGCTTGATCTCGACAGGTTGAGGACCAACAGGTTGAGCTTGGTCTCGACAGGTGTGAATAGCTGTCGAGATCAATAGCTTCATGTCGAGATCAACCTGTCGAGATCAAGCTCAACCTGTCGAGATCAAGCTTGATTTCGACAGCTTGAGGACCAACAGCTTGAGCTTGATCTCGACAGATTGAGATCAAGCTCAACCTGTCGTCACTGTGACGCATCAGGTTCTCCGACGACACACTGTTGTCACTGTGACGCATCAACCTGTCGAGAGCAAGCTCAACCTGTCGAGATCAAGCTTGATCTCGACAGGTGTGAATAGATGTCGACATCAACAGCTTCATGTCAAGCTCAACCTGTCGAGATCAAGCTCAACCTGTCGAGATCAAGCTTCATTTCGACAGCTTGAGGACCAACAAATTGCTGATCTCGACAGACAGATCAAGCTCAACCTGGCCGCCATGGACGCATCAGTTCTCCGACGACACACCGCTGTCACCGCGGACGCATCAAAACCTACAAAAACCACCTTTGATACAATCCAGAAGAGTGAATGTGCAGTGAAAAGTGGAAGGAGGTGGAAGAAGAGGAAAGTGAAGTACCGGGTCCTTGGAGATTGGAGGAGGAAGAAAGGAGGGAGATCAGGAGAGAGATAAATAGTCTGCAAGGATACTGACGTGGCACTTGCACCAAAGCAAAACGTCAATTTCAATTTTACAGAAGAATAACGGAGAAAAAGACAAAGGAGGGAGATCACAAAAAGACAAATTTACCCTTAAAAAAGGACACGTGACATTAATATAAGAGCTCTAATTGAGTCATTTCAACAGGTAGCAAATTGTATATATTTATAGTAGACGTATTAGTATTGTATGTGAAATTAGGCCGTGAGTTACAAATTTGTCATAATCACACTTTATTTTGTTTCTTTATAGTTAATGTGTAACTTGAGTTTCTTTATAGTACTTCTATCATTTTTTATTAAAACTGTCAAACTCTTATTTTCTGCTCAAAATCTTCAAACCTTGAATCTATTAAATCGTTTTAAACCTTTTTCTACCCTCTAAACCATTGAATTTTATTCAAAATTAAAAAATCACAACTTTTCCCGGGTCTAGCTTTAATCTCAACTCATAGTTTACAAAGTTCTTTAATTTTTCACTAATTTTTGTTTATTTCGTATTCTAAATTTATCATGAATTCCCAAATATCTTGATAAGCAATGAGAATTTAAAGATATTCAATATATTGAAATTGACCGTGAGATTAGACTTGCATAATTTTAAAAGTAGAAAAATTTGATTCGTTTACAAAATATTAAGAGATCAAAATCACGCAGAATTTAAATTAGTGGAGGAAAAAATTAAGTCTAGAAGTTACAAAACTTCTACTTTGGAAAGTTCTCTTAACAGACTTTCCTCCTCTGTTAGGCTGAACTTCAAATTTCAATTTTTTTATTATCACAAAACCATTAAGATTTATTCTTCATTTCATTAGGCAAACAACATAAGACACACATCTATCTATTTATAATATATAAAAATAGAGTCGCATAACCGTTTGTTGACTCATAATCTCCTATTATGCCATATATTTCTATTTTGCCATGTCATATATATGTTGAGGTGTCTCCATTGAAAACAAATCCGTCACTTTGTTCTTTATACAGCACCATTTATTCACAAGTTCTTTGTAAACCATCAACATCCCTACAATGTCTTTTCCAAATTCACTTCTCGGCCGCCGTATTAAAAACTTTGTGACTCCATCCCATTTATAATTAAAACATGCATAACTCTTTTGGTTACAACATCAATAGCATGAATTCATGCACATCACATCAAACTCAATCAAATGACGTTAAAGTCCGAGTTGTCATCCCCTAGAATCCCTCCCACTTACTATTCCTTATTCAGAAATGCTTGATCTCGCGAATGATTCTGATCCGGAGTGGTCCAAGGTCCAATCCGCAATGGGCTGATCCAACCCGACCTGGGGGATCCATGCCGAAATAGTACTAACCTGAAATGGCCCATGACCCACTCCATTATGCCAACCCGACCCGGGAGATCCGCACTCAGAGTAATAAACCCTAGAAACTACGCTTGCCACGACGCAAAACCCTAAAACGCAAGTATTGCGGTACTAGACTTAAATTGACGTCCTGGCAACACAAACCCTAGAAGCCGCATCGGCCGTTGGATGCATCTGACGGCCAACAATCGATTTAGGGTTACCAGAAAGCACCCACACGTTAGCATCCTGACATCACCTATAAAATGTCTATGACCTTATCGATAAAAGTACGCACGGTTCATTTCTTACCTCACCTTATTCCAATACTGACTTAAGCATCGGAGTATGTGCAGGTACATCCCCACCGTCGTCTCCACCGTGCTCTGCCATTCGTGACCAGACTCCGGCTAATCTTGAGATCCACTTCGGATCAGATTCCTTTCACGAACATCATGAATGAGGTGATAAGCTAGCTTTCCATTTTCATAGCCTATGTGTTTCAGTCAAACGAAATTATTGTTCGCTAAATATTTCAAAAATTGACACGTATACATCCGTGGTTCCGTGAAAAGAATGGTTTCCGAGAAATAGTCATTCTCTTCCTTATTATGGCTTCACAAACTTGTTCCATCTATTTGTATCTCTCATATTATTTACTTAAGAAATGTTTCTTTTAACATTATGAAATACTATATGATTCTGTACAAAAAACATAAATACTATATTGTTAAGTCTGTTTTAGTTTGTTAATCAATTAGTTAGTTGTTGATAGTTAGTTAGATTTTTAAAGAGTTTGTTGTATCAGTTGTTAAGTCTTTTTGTAGCTCTATATATAGAGCATTACTATTCATTGAATATACGATTCTTTCATCTCTTTCACATACTCAACATTTGGCATCAGAGCTCCATTGGGGCCTGAGAAGAAAAGTAGGAAGCACTTTGCAAGTTCTGAAGATGACAAATACGGCAAACGGAGGAAGTTTTGTGCAACCTGCAATTCCTAGATTCGATGGTTGTTAACACACCAATTTGTCCATTTTTATAGGGCATTTTTAGTATCTAAATATACTATTTTGCACTAATTTAAGCATAAAGGTACTCATTTATGTCCTATTATGCAGAAATATCATGAAGACACCACTTGGATTAAAAGATGCGAAAAAGGACAAAAATTGGCAAGTTTTGGAGAGTTTTTGCACTACTGGACAAGAGGTACAACCTGACCTACATGCGGTACGATCATACCTAGAGTAGAACTTTAGTAAGGGCGTACCCCCTCAGTTTGTACCACATGACGCCGATAAAATAGTCCAGTATGGCCGTGCCAAAGGTAGTACGGCTATATACACGTGATGTCAGGGCTGCAATACGCATGGATACGGCCCAACGTCATCAACGAAGATCGGTACGACCGTGTATATATGCGGTACGGTCGTATGCCGTCTTAGAAAGTGCAGATTTGAAAGGCAGATGACCTAATTTGCAGTCTAATCTATAAATAGTGGCTCTTAACATTTTCTAAAGACCTTTTGATGAATACTCAAGTCAAGATCCCCCTATTGAGAACTCATATCAATTCCTTGCCCCTTCCATTGATTTGTGTGTTTCCTTGGAGCTTTTGCCATCCTAAATTGCTACCAGAGCCCGTGAGGACTCGGGGAACGTGCCTAAGGACGGTCGCCATACCGAAAGGGTGTCCCGGTTTACATTTATTCTCTTGTTATGGATTATTCTGATTTCGTATCTAAGTTTATGTTATTATCATTGATAATGAGTAGCTAAACCCATCACTAGAGGCGATGGGGAATCCTTTATAATACTCTTGATGCTTTATCTATTTAATTATATGAGTTTCTATTGAATGTTTGAGTATTTTATTCCGATCGTGCTTAATCCCATAAGGCCTGATCAACCTTTATCTAGTTGGCTTAATTGTGGTAATAAAATCATGATTAGTTAATAGAACCATAGGATAAAAGAACTCTCTTTATACGGCAGATAGGTTAGAGCTTGTTTCTAATCAGTTATTAGATTAACAAACCCACATGTGCTTAATGCTTTTTGCTTTAATTAATTTCTAGGACCAAACAGAGTAATTAGTTATGAGTAAGGCTATTGCAAGCTAGGGAGCCCTTAGTAATTTAGAGTAGGTGGTTAGTGCTCTTTCATTATAGATAACTCATTTTAATTGTTTAGTGAACTCAAGAGTAGAGTATTGGGGAACCCGGTTCCCCTAGGCTTCCCATAACATAGTTAAACCATTTTCGCATTTAGTTTGTTTATTGCGTTAATTCCGATAACTTTTCACTACTTGCATAATTGCAAATTTTGCTCGCCTAATAAAATAGAATCATATTAAGTCATTGGTACACGCTCATTCTCTGTGGGTTCGACATTCGGAGTACTAAATATACTCTACTATTATTACGAGTTACGATCAGGTGCACTTACTTGAGTCGTAACAATGGTCGCCACGACCATTGGAGCATACTAACGGAGAATTTCCTAATATCCAAGGAGTACTGGATTTTGGTGGTGACAGGATATGCAGAACTTGAAGGACCTGGACCTTTGATAGAGGCTCAGGAGAAGAAGCTTGATGAAATGAAGCTCAAAGATCTGAAAGTGAAAAATTACCTGTTTCAAGCAATAGACAGGACTATCTTGGAGATGATCTCGCAAAAGAACACCTTGAATCAGACATGGGATTCCAAGAAAAGAAAGTATGAAGGGAATGCTAGGGTTGAAAGATCTATTCTTCAAGCTCTAAGGAAAGATTTTGAAACCCAAGAAATGAAGGAAGGTAGGAGCGTCACTAATTACTTTTCGAGGGTTATGAGTGTAGCAAACAAGATGAGAATTCATGGTGAAGCAATGCAAGATATGAAGATTGTGGAAAAGATCCTTAGATCCTTAACGGACAAATTTAACTATATAGTTTGATCGATTGAGGAATCCAAGGAAACAGAAAGTCTATCTGTTGATGAGCTTTAGAGCTCATTGATAGTCCATGAACAAAAATTCCACAAGAATGTGGATGAGGAGCAGGCTTTGAAGGTAGCCACTAAAGAAAGAAATGTTAATTAGGGCAGAGGCAGAACCAATAACAGAGGAAGATGAAGAGGAAGGGGAGACAAAATAGAGCCACGCTTGATGTTTTAAATGCCATAAGATTGGGCATTATCAGAATGACTGTCCTGATTAGGACAAGGAAGCTAATTATACTTCATTCAATGAGGAAGAAGAATTGCTCCTCATGGCTCAAGAAGAAATTCAAGAAAGGCAAAAGCATGATGCTTGGTTCTTGGATTCAGACTGCTCAAATCTTATGCGTGGAAGCAAACTCTGGTTCAGTGAGATTGATGAAACTTTCAAGCAGTTTGTGAAGCTGGGAAACAACACCAAAATAGAGGTAAAAGGAAAGGGGAGTGTGATATAGTACATGAATGGTGTGGCCCATGTAATCTCTGATGTGTATTTTGTTCCTGAACTCAAGAACAATCTCTTGAGTATAGGTCAACTACAAGAAAGAGGCTTAACCCTGATGTTTAACTTGGAAAATGCAAGGTTTACCATCCAGAAAAGGGTTTGATCTTAGAGACATCTATGACAGCAAATAGAATGTTTATTTTGTTAGCTCGTGCTCCCACAAGGGATGATTCATGTTTTCACACTACTGCTCAAGATCTAGCACACTTATGGCACTGCAGATATGCTCACCCGAGTCAGAAAGGATTGAAGATCTTTCAAAGAAAAGGAATGGTTCGAGGACTCCCCCATCTATCTTCCACAGGAAAAGTTTGTGCAGATGTTTGAATGGAAAGCAACACAGAGATCATAGTCCAAAGAAGATCAAATGGAGGGCAACACAGAAGCTGCAACTCATTCACGCAAATGTTTGTGGTCCTATCACACTAGTGTCAAATAGCCAAAAGACGTATTTCTTGTGCTTTATAGATGATTATTCTAGAAAAACATGGACATACTTCTTAGGAGAAAAGTGTGAAGTCTTTTATCATTTTAGGATTTTTAAGAGCATGGTAGAAATGGAGACTGGTTTGAAAATTAAATATCTTAGGACAGACAGAGGAGGAGAGTTTACATCTATGGAATTTAATGATTTCTGTCAAAAGGCTAGAATAAAAAAGACATAATGACTACAGGCTACACCCCTCAGCAGAATGGGATGACTAAGAGAAAGAATAGGACCATAATGAATATAGTCAGGTCTTTGTTGTCAGAAAAGAATGTTCCTAAAAACTTCTGGGCTAAGGCTATTAATTGGAGTATTTTTTGTTGAATATGTCACCTATATTGGCTGTTAAAGACAGGACACCAGAGGAGGCCTGGAGTGGTAAGAAACCATTTGTGGAATTCTTTAGAGTATTTGGATGTGTAGCTCACGTGCACATACCAGATGCTAAGAGAACTAAATTGGAAAACGAGAGCTGCAAGTGTGTTTCTTGGTGTAAGTGATGAGTCAAAAGGACATAGACTGTATGATCCTGTTGCAAAAAGAGTTATTCTAAGTAGGGAAGTTGCTTTTGAACAGTGGAGCAGTGGCTTGGTCCTTAAAAAGCAACCTATTTTGGTCTTGTCTAAAACAGAAGCTGAATTTGTGGTTGCTGCAATCTGTGCTAGTCAAGCTGTTTAGATGAGGAGGATTTTAAGGGAGCTGGGTTATGGCCAAGAAGATCATACTACTTTATTGTGACAGTAATTCAACAATAAAACTGTCCAAGATTCCTGTAATGCATGATAGAAGTAAGCACATAGATGTGCGGTTTCATTTCCTCAGGAATCTTACTAAAGTAGGGGTAATTGAGCTAGAACAATGTGGACCTAATGAGCAACTTGTAGATTTGTTAACAAAACCTTTGAAGCTGGATTCCTTTCTCAAACTTAGGGAGTAGCTAGGTGTTGTTGAAGTGTTTGTTTAAAATAGTTTGCTTCTGTTTTAGAGCAATTAGTTTAAGGGAGGGAATGTTAAGTCTATTTTAGGTTATTATTCAATTAGTTAGTTGTCAATAGTTAGTTAGCCTGTTAACGAGTTGGTTGTATCTGTTGTTAGGTCTTTTTGTAGCTCTATATTGTTATACCCCAATTTTGTCCGCTCATATTTTCATTTTTTTTAGTGTCTTTTTTTTTTGAAGCAGACTAATTTTAATAATACTTGGGCTCAATTATTATTATTATTTCTTTTTTTTTGTTAATTATTTTGGGCCAATTTTAGCCCAATTGCAAGAATTGTCCATTACAAGAGTCCATTACAAGCGTTCTAGAACCGGAAAAAAAAAATCCAAAACTGAAAATCAAAGTCAGATTTCCACACTCTTATCTTCACCCTTCACAAAGTCATCTGCATATCTTCACCAAAGTCCTCTGCATATCTCCTCAGCCACTCTACAAACTATGTCTTACAGCTATATGTCTCCCATAGGCCTCTTGCTTTTTCTTCATCTGCCAACCAAGTTTGACAAACAATGCAATTTAATCAAAAAATGGGGAGTACCGTTGTTGAAGTCACGGCTGATTGCAATATTTTTTCAAACCATTGATACCATCTCAGACTTTGCATATGTTACCATCTCCTCAGCATCATTTTAGCACACACTTAGCATACAAGTTGCAACCTCAAGTTGACAAACTGAACCTTTTTTTTATAAACAGTAGAGCAAGAAGAGAGAACGAAGGAAAGAAAAATTTCACTTAATTTCAGAATTGGATATCTCATTCTTGGTACCAATTATACACAACAATTTGAGAGAAAATTGAGAGAAAAAAGAGACGAACTAGAAGAAACAAAAAAAAAAACGTAAAATAGAGCAAAAAAAAAAGAAGAACAGAAGAAGAAGAAGGGGAAAGAAAAAGAAGAAGGTGCATCCCTCTCTCCCTCTTAGCCTCCTTCCCCCTCCTTCTTCCTCCCTCTCCCACCACTCTCTCACGTTCTCTTTTCTCTCCTCTGCGTGACCTCCTCCTTCACGATCTCCCCTCCCCCCTTTCTCCTCCTTCTCTCCATTTCTCTCTCATCAATTCTCTTTCTCCTCCTCTGCGCCTCACTTTCTTCTTTTTCCCTGTTTTCTATTCTTTCCTTTTATTTAAATCTAGCCTATTCTAGATCGTTCCACCTTGTTCTCGCTTCTTTTTATGTTAGCTTTTTTTTTTTCTTTTCTTTTCCTTTCTTTGTTTTGTTTTGGGCTTCACTCTATTCTTTTTTTTTTTTTGCTTACACCCCTCCCCTTTATTTTATGTTCTGCTCTTTTATTTTTATTATTATCATTTTTTTCTTTTCACACCCCCTTTCTTTTTATTTACGCCCTCTCCCCTTTGTTTCATATTCGGTTGTCTTTTATTTTATTTTTTTTCTTCTTTTCACACCCAGTTTCTTTTTATTTACGCCCCCCTCCTTTTTTTGTTTTTGTGTTTCTTTTCTTTTCCTTTCTTTTTATTCTGGTCTTTTTTTTATTTCTAGTCCAATTAGTACAATCTCATTCAACTAAATTTCACATACAAATATCGAAACCCTATTTTTTCTTGAAAATCACATGATAAAAATCACGAAAATTAATTTACTAGTAATGATCACTCGAGATTGCTTCCCGTTTAGTCATTACAAATATCTTAATGTTCTAAATAAAATTGGGTTATTAGTGAGGACCACTCTTGATTGCTTCTCGTTTGGTCCCCATGAAAACCTATCTTTTTATTAAAAATAAAATTAAGTTTTTTTTTAGTAATGATCACTCGAGATTGCTTCCCGTTTGATCATTACGAACACCATTAATTTTATAAACTAAAAAGGTTGTTAGTAAGGGCCACTCTTGATTGCTTCTTGTTTGGTCCCTACAAAACCTACCTTTTTCCATCAAAAAATATATAATTAAAATCAACCAACACACAACCATTTTCTATCCAAGAACTACGTAGCCTTTGATTTCTCCACTGCACCCGGAGATACGTAGGAGCAGGAGTCCACTCCTGTCAAGCGCAAAAATAAACGACTTTTATCAAGTCCTTTTTTTATCTTGGTTATTTTTTATTTTAAATAAAAGGGAAATAAATATTTTTTTTAGAAGTTAATAAATTTTGCACAATTAGTTAGAGGTAACCTTTTTCGAAAGGATGTCGTGGGGTGCTAATACCTTCCCTACGCATAATCGACTCCCGAACCCAAATCCGGTCTTAAGGACCACTTTTCTTCAAAAAAAGGTTTTTCCAATATTTTTCCTTCGAAAATAAATTATTGGTGGCGGCTCCATTAAACTCGAATAAATCCCTCCGGATTTTTCGGTCGCTACAGCTGGCGACTCCACTGGGGATATTTTTTTAGAGAGTCAAGCCTAACTAACTGATTGTGCTAAATAGTTAACTCTTATGTTTAATTTCCTTTGTTTTTATTTATTTATTTATTTATTTATTTATTTATTTATTTATTTACTTATTCATTTGTTTATTTATTTATTTATTTATTCATTTATTTATTTATTTATTTATTGTTCTTTTGTGAATATTTGTTGTGAATATTATGCATATATTGAACCTTAGGTTAGAAGACCATATTTTGTATATTTCATTTGTTTTGCAGCTTAGGTAGTGTTAGGGTGTTGCCCCTCTCACACACCGCACCAACACGTTCGCACACACATGTGAGTAAGGCCCTATACCCGGGTCAGAGCAAAGCTTAAGTTGAGTGGAGGTTCGGTGATGGTCAATTGGAATTTGCTTTCCTTCTGGCTATTGCGAGAACTTCATCTAGAGTGTGCTCCCTCTGAGTATTCCGCACCGGATAGTTGTCTATCGTTGTGGTTAATATTCAGGAGGAGACTTTAGCTCTAGAGGCCTTTGGTGAGAATGTGAGTAGAGCCACCATGAGATCTATCACTCAATACAAGACTATAGACCCCTTAGGCTAGAAAATATCTAATTTTAGGTTTAACCCATTTAAGACACAAGGGGCATCATATCATTTTTGTTCTTCCACCAAAAATATGTTATATCACGTCCATGAATAAAAAAAAAAGGGTCTACTAAATCACATATTTTTTGTGCACGCTACATGAATAGTCATCATCATCACTCAACATTATATCTTCATGCATTCATACTTCCAAAAAAACATGTTGAAATTTTTTTTTTTAAAAAAAGAATGTCATTCATTCTCATTTGATTTTAGGTGCTAGGGAAGCATAGGAACTCAAAGTTTGGCTGCAAGTATTTTGTGAGATAATATGGGATCAAGCAGCGAAACTGTCCCTTTGAAGAAGCACATACATCCGAGAATAAAAAAGTCTGAATTAGAAAGCCTGAAGAAGTGTGCCAATTTAATGACGACGAGTATTCAGCGTGTAACCTTCATTGGAAAATATGGGAATATTCTCAAGTTGCTAGAGGTGGATGTGCAAGTAAATGCCATTTCTGCACTTATTCAATTCTATGATTCTCCCATGAGGTGCTTCACTTTTAAGAATTTCCAAATGGCTCCCACACTGGAAGAATTTTCCCGGATTTTAGGATACTCAACCGAAAACATGAAGCCTTACCAACGCACCCGAGATTTTAATCTCCTACAAGAGGTTGCTATAATTCTGAAAGACAAGGAGGATGAATTAAAGAAAAGAAAGTTAAACCGAAATGGCGTCGAGGGGTTTCCGCTAGAGTATTTTGAAGAAAAGATGAGGCATTTGGCTAGTGTTCAGGATTGGGTGTCTTTCATGGAAGTGTTGGCTCTTACAATTTTTGGCATTATGTTATTTCCACGCATTGATGGCTATATAGACTTGGCCTCGATTGATGTGTTCCTAGCCTTTAAAAAAAGGAAAGAGAGCCCAGTGTCAGCCATTCTTGCGGATACTTATTGTGCCCTCACTCACTGTCATGAAAAAAAGGGAAAACGCTATCATGCTGCTTATCCACTCTCTATGTGTGGCTTGTCACCCATGTATTCGAAAATAGGAAAATGTCATGTCCTTTTGCAGACTTCAACACATGTGATGTAGGGGTCAGAGATGGAGATCGGTGGGCTGTGTCTCTGGCAGATCTTGATGAAAAGACGGTCCGATGGTACCCAGGGTGGTTGGATATACATGAAGTGATCTATCAGTGCGGGAATTTCCCTAATGTTCCACTTATAGGAACAAGAGGATGTATTAACTATAATCCTTCTCTGCTGCTAAGACAACTTGGTTATTCTATGATGAATCCACCGTCAGATCAGATGACGACCCCCTTTGTGGTATTTGAGTTCGATCAAGGAAATAGCGGAATGCTTAGAAAGGTTCGACATGCTTGGGACCAAGTCACTCGGAAAGGGAAAGTTCTCGGAAAAAGAAGCATTGGTGCTATGGATAGTTACCACCAATGGATCGAAAGTAGGGTTCGAGAAATCAAATTGTCGTTCCATGGTACACCCCCACCGGAACCGTGTACCAAAATCTATCCCTATTACAAGTAAAGAGATGGAAGAGCTTAAAATAGCTTTGTCAAAAGCTAATGAGGAAAAGGAAGAATTACAAGCAAGGTTAGAAAAGGCACTTCAAGAGAACAAGTACTTGCAGTCGGAAAATATCCTAAAAGGGAAGTTCATTGAGAGAAGCAACAAAAGGGCAAAAGTAGAGGAAAAGAGTAAGTATGATGTGCAACTTTGTCTGAGAGGAGCAAATGAAGAGCTAGAGCTGCGTAATCAAGAAAGGGACAAGGCTATAGAAAATGCCTATATATGGAAAGGATTGTGGAAAAAGTCCTCGGTTACCGAAAAGAACTTGCAAGAGGAGCTTGAAGGTTTAAAGCGACATCTTGAGAAGGTAGTAGCTGGGTATGAGAACCGAGCCCAAAAGGAGCAGCAATACAAGGAAGAAATAGAAGAAATGCTTGTGAAATATCAAGATGTGCTGAAAAAGAACAAGAGGATGCAAATGAGTTGCGGGACTATATTGAATATCAAGAGAAGATCTATCACGACCTAAAAAATGAAAGCACGTATTGGGAGAATTGTTTTACAAAACTGGTCAGTCAGATAGAAAATCAAGCACTCTTTAATGAACTGAGGAACGAAGACATGCATTGGAGGGACTGTTTTTCAAAGTTGGCAAGTTTGGCCAATCAAGCAATCATAGATATCCCAAGGCGTCTAGAGGAGGCTGATACGGCGATGCACCCACTGAATACTCCAGTCAATGTTCACAAGTTTATTGAATTTTGTAAAAGTTTGATAGAAGAATTGAGAGAAAAGGCTGGTTGTCCTATTAAGAAGAAAAAAGGGACAACTAATTGCTGAGGCTTTAGTTTGAGTGAATTGTACTATTTGTGTTTCTCATCAACAAAGGATTTGTCATTTTGCTTATTGATCCCATTTTATTCTCCAAATTACTTAACGCTTTTAAAAAATAAAATAAATAAATGGATAATTACAACAAAGCAATGAGGCCTACGGTTCCCTGGTACAAAATGAATAGACTCATACATCCACATCCATTCATTCATTTTTTTTTCTCTTTTTTCTTTCTTACATACTCTTATCATTTTTTTTAATCACTCAGAAAATAATCAAACAAACTGATTCCTCGACACCCTTATCGAACTCGCTCTCAATCAAAGATCATGGATGACCAAGAGGTGAAAGAGGACGTCAACCAGCTGAAGGAACAGATGAGCAAAGTTTTGGAGCTTCTGCAATCCCTAAACAAAGACAAGGTTGCAGATGGGGCTTCTCCAAAGAAGAATGATGAAAGTCAAGCTACACCTTCCCACCCACCTGGCTTTGGTCCTATGCACGGTTGCAATATGGTCTCAATACTCGAGGATGATGGTACCTTTGCAATTTACCCGCAGGTCCTACACCTCACGATTAGCAACCCTCGAATCAAGTACCACGGTTCCCACTTTACGGACTCACTTTGGTTACACGCCACCTATGGCCAATGATGATACTGCAAACCATAACCCCCAAGGCCCACAGCACAACAGCTCCCACTATTTGGTCTCCCGCCTGCTACACACCGCCAAAGCAACAATAACTCTCGAATCGATTCCCAAGCACTTATTGTGCAAGATGTGGCTCGAGGATCCGGCTCGGGCGAAACCACACCGATTCAAAGCTCAACTCCTGGCTTCATGACATACACCTTTCCACCTGGTTATACACCATCTCATGCCGGGAATACTCAAGGAGTCGGTATGCCGTAGTGGCCCGTGGTGAATCCCGACCATTTAGTTACCCTATTATATTCAAGGAAATCCACTGAATCCCCGGACTAACCGCATTGCCTGGTCTCGGCTATAGGAGAACCCAATCTGAGCATCCCGGTTGGGAATCGGTGATACGATCTGAGTTGCAAATCCTCGAAGATAGGCTAAGAGCTGTAGAAGGAGTAAGCTATCTCGGTTCAAGTATCGCTTCAGATCTTTGTCTCGTACCGGATGTGGTTGTACCACCGAAGTTCAAGGTGCCGGATTTCGACAAGTATAAAGGGACAACTTGCCCGAAAAGTCACTTGACCATGTACTGTAGGAAGATGGCATCCTATGCACATGATGACAAACTTCTGATTCATTTCTTCCAGGAAGTTTAACAGGGGCAGCGTCGAGTTGGTATACACACCTTGAGCGATCTCACATTCGCTGTTGGAAAGATTTGGTGGATGCCTTCTTGAAGCAGTATAAGTATAACATTGATATGGCTCCTGATAGAATGCAGTTGCAAAACATGGCAAAAAGAGACAATGAGACCTTCAAGGAATATGCCCAACGATGGAGAGGGTAGCGGCCCAGTGGAGCGCCTCGATTGAAAAAGAAATGGTGCCCATGTTCATGGATACTCTTCAATCACCCTTCTATGACAAAATGAACGGAAGTGTATCCTCACACTTTTCAGACATGGCCATCGTAGGGGAAAGAGTTGAAGGAGGAATGAGAAATGGAAAGATTGCCCAAAGTTTTCTTTGGAACTAGTAATATCAAGAGACCCCAACAAACTTCGTAAAGAAGAAAGAAGGAAACCAATCTTTGTGATGACGAGCCCGGGAGGACAAGCACAAGGAAAACCACCCCAATTCTTTACCAATTTCCCACATCCTTTTCCATACCCCTACTTCCCACCTCCATACATTGCCGCCGCCTCTCATAATCCTACCCCCCATCCAAACTAACCAATGATGCCCTTTCGACCACCTTCTCCCATTCAAACACAAGCACAGCCAGTTGCTCTAACCCAACCGAACCAAAACCAGAAACAACCAAATGACCAAGAAAAGAAAGCAGTCCAATTTGATCCTATTCTCATGACCTATACGGATTTGTTCCAGCACCTAATCAGTAACTCCTTGATCTCTCCACGCTCAATGAAGCCACTCCAACCTCCCTTCCCAAGAGGATATGACCCAAATACCAAGTGTGAGTTTCATGCGAGGCGATGGAGTCACACAACTGAAAATTGCAAAGCTTTGAAGTACGTGGTTCAAGATCTGATCAATGCCAAATGGTTGAGTTTTAAGGAGGATGGACCTAATGTGGATAATAATCCCCTTCCAGGTCATGGAGGTTCAGCAGTCAACGCCATTATTGAAGAGTTTAGGGATCAGCCCCTGATAATGAAAGTAGAGGATGTCCGTACTCCCTTGAAGATCATTTATGCCAAACTCTGCGAGTTCGGTATAATTGAGATGAAATACGATGAGAGGGACTTATGTAGCTTGCATCCGATGTGATCATTGCATAGAGGAATGCGAGGAATTCAGCAAATTCTCCAAGAATTGTTAAACAGACACTTGATACGGTAGGTTGTGTGAAGAAAGATGAAAACATATTGACCGCTTGATCAAGTGAAGATAAAAACACGACCTTCCCAAAACCATTGGAGATTTGTTACAACAAGTCAGTCCGAGGCGTGCCTAAACCGATAACTATTCATGTACCAACTCCTTTTCCTTTCAAGAACGCTAATGCAGTGCCATGGGATTCTGATATGAAGGTCTTTGTGGACAATTTAGGGATGACCCGATTAAAGGTGGCATCTAGATCCGCAATCCTGCTATCACTAACATCTCGGGAATCGGTGGGATGACCCGAAGTGGACGAATTTATACCCCTATCAGACCCATGGACAAAGCTCGCAAGGGAAAAGATAAAGAAGAAGAATCCATTGATAAAGATATGGGTAATAAGGCAAAGAAAGCAGTATCTGAAGAAGAGGTTTGTGAATTCCTGAAATTTATGAAGCAGAGTGAATACAAGGTGGTGGATCAGTTGAATCATACCCTGCAAAAATATCCGTGTTATCGCTGCTGCTGAATTCTGAGCGCCATAGGGAATCGTTGATGAAAGTGCTAAATGAAGCTCATCTCACCCATAACATCACGGTGAATCAATTCGACGGGATTGTGGGTAATATTGTTGCTAGTAATTACCTTACCTTCACTGATGAAGAAATTCCAGTTGAAGGAACAGGGCATAACAAAGCATTGCACATATCTGTGAAGTGTGGAGACTATATCCTTGCTAGGGTACTCGTCGATAATGGGTCATCTCTAAATGTTATGCCAAAATCTACCTTGGCAAACTTGTTTGTTGACGGATCATATATGAAGCCCAGCACCATGGTGGTAAGAGCCTTCGATGGGTCTAGAAGAGAGGTTATTGGAGAAATCGAGCTACCTATACAAGTCGGCCCTCGCACATTCGAGGTAGTCTTTCAGGTGATGGAAATCGTACCAGCATACAGCTGCCTCCTTGGAAGACCATGGATCCATTCAGCTGGAGTTGTGCCTTCAACCTTACACCAAAAGCTAAAATTTTCAATGGATAATAAGTTGGTGACTGTCTCTGGTGAAGAAGAGATGCTAGTAAGCAAGCCGTCCTCCACGCGCTATATTGAGGCTGCAGAAGAAGCTCTTGAGACGTCTTTTCAAACGTTGGAGATTGCGAATGCCACTTTCGCAGGAGAAGGAGTCCTAATGAAGAAACCAAAATTGTCTGAAACCTCCACGATGATCGCTAAAGTTATGATGAAAGGAGGGTATCAGGCCGGATGTGGATTGGGAAGATATGAACAAGGGATCGTGATGCTGTTAGAACTTCCAGATAACAGAAACAGATATGGGTTGGGATACGAACCTAACAGATTTGACAAAAAGAGAATTGCCAAAGAAAGAAAAGAAAAGAGGATAGCTAGACTGGAAGGCAGGGAGCCAAAAGATGAGAATATCCCCATCTGTGACATCAGCCAAAGCTTTCGGAGTGCAGGAATATTGGATCCGAATCAAATAGCAGCTATCAAGGATGATCGCAGTACAGAAAACGACAATGTCAACCTTGTCCGCCCTTGCTCGCCGAATGAAGAACTTGGAAATTGGGAGATCGTTGAGTTTCCCGTGATCTTTGATTCAAAGTAATTATGTAATGCAAATTCTATTGCTCTGCCCAAGGCCTTAGAATAATTTATTGTCAAAGAGCGCACATCTTTCATTTCAGTCCCATTATCAATAAAATGCACTTTGAATTTTCCAATCATTTCTCTTTTCTTTCCTTTTCCATCTTTTCCATCTCTCTTCATCTTTTTTCGCTTTTTCATTTCGTTATTTTTAACTAATGCAGATCCAAAAACATTGTCTTTGAAAATAATGATGCCAGTAACTCATACTATAATTTTGAATACCCCATTAATCATACTGAGGAAGATAATGAGGACAATTGGGATACCCCTCCTGAATTAATGAAGTTGGTGGAACAAGAAGCTAAAGTGATTCAACCCCACGAGGAAAAAACTGAAACAATCAATCTGGGCACTGAAAACGACAAGAAAGAAGTTAAGATTGGAACCACAATGAAAAGCAGTGAGCGAGAAAAATTGGTTAAACTCCTATTTGAATATGCGGATGTTTTTGAACGTGGCAAAAACACAAGAAAGGGGGGTTTGAATTGGGTTTTTAAAAAACTTTTTCGCAAATACAAATGTTTATGAAAAATAACTATTGAATGAACTGTGCAAGGAATAAAGAGTAGAGAGAAGAAAGAGACACAGAGATTTATACTAGTTCACTATCACCTGATAGCTACGTCTAGTCCCTTCACTCACTTGAAGGATTTCTCCACTATAATCAACTGATTACACTTGAGAGTATATTTACGCCAACTGGCTATACTCACAACTTATTAGAAACGATTGATGCAGTTGAGCCTCTAAGGTATACGACCCTTCTTGGGCTAAGTACAGATTCAAATAAGAGTTTTGAAACAATATAGAGATAACTCTCTTCAGAGAGGATTTACAATGAAAATACTTTTAGCACAAAATAACTTTCTTAAAGAAAGAATAAAACAGTAAGTGCCTTGTTCAAAGATCTCAGAGACTTGGATGAATTCTTGATTGCTCACTGTCTCTTGATTGGGTAGTGTTTGAGAAGATAGATGTTGATGCTCTCACTACTCAGAAAAATATTCAAGTTGCTAGCTTGCGTACAACTATGTTGAAAATCGTTTGTTGTGGTCTAAAAAATTACTTCAGTGTATGAGGTAGGATATATAGCTAGGATTTAAAAAGTGCCGTTGTGACACAACGTCTCTTTTTGTCCGAGGTCAAAGCTTCAGATCCTGGAACTTTGGCTTTTGCAGGTTACGTCGCTTTCAAGACTGAGAAAAGCATTCTGAGTATTATACGCAATGTCAGTAACTTTGTCCTTAGTGAGCTTTTCAAAATGTAGACACTTCAAGCACAAGTTTCCTTGATGATTTTATCCTTTGACATTCTTCTTGTCTAATGATACCTCGTATAACAATGTACTTCAATTTCACTATCAGAGCTCTTCGTTCAAAGACTTCACTGTTCACGTAATCAAGTATTCTTCAATACAGTGAGAGGGCTATCACATAGCGATTCTTGTTGAAGCACAATAAGTCTTCATGGAGTGCACTTAGTGGAATCTGTTGTATTCTTGACTTGCACTGGAGAGTTGACCAACCAGTTGTGACCATGCTCTAACAGGCGTTGACCATCACAAGAGCGTTGACCAAACAGATTTGGAGTCTTGAAAGAAGCAGTCACCAACAGATTTGACCGAGTCAAATCATGTCTTGCATCATATACCGAGTGTTGACCAACAATGAATGTTGACTAACTCCAGGCGTTGACCAAGCAGATTCTATGTGCCAAGAATCGAGCCAGGCCAGGACTTTGATGAGTGAAGTTCAAGATTTCACTAAGTCTTCTGAAGCAAATTTCTCTGAGTATAAATACTTTATGCACACTTATAACCATGTTAGAGAATAAATTGTTCTCTTAATCTTTTGTTATCATCAAAACAATTAAGGGTTATTGTTTCTGAATCCACTTGATTCCAACAATCTCCCCCTTTTTGATGATGACAAATACATATATTGATGAACAATTTTTCTTTATAAAAAATATTTATTCAGGTGATTTGAGGCTCCCCCAGATTAAGCATATATAAATATTTCTAAGTGTAACAGAGCATAAGATATTCTGACATATAAGTTTGAGCATACAGGAATATATTAATCGGAACACATAATGTATGCATGATGACACTTGGTTGATACACTAGGTTCATCAATTGCTTTATACTCTCTATATTCTTCTCCCCTTTTGTCATCGAGACAAAAGGTTAAGACAGAAATAAAGAACATCACAGTCAAAGCAGTATAAAGAAAGATAAAGAGAAAACTTTAAGTGTCATAAATAAATTTCATTAGAAATAAAAGCAGTGAGCAAATAAACAAAAACAAACTCAAAGGAAATCTATCAAAAGGAGAAAACTAAAAGGTAAAAAGCCTAAGGTTTTCTAGGGCTTGTCCATCTTCTCCAAAACTTCTTTGTAGTAAAGTAGTCGTGAAGTCAAGCCTCTGATCGATGGTTTGAGTGTTGTTGAGAGGCTTCCATAAACCTGTTGAATTTGTTGCTATCATCCACAAGTTTGTCATACACTTCCTTCGGTATCACTACTGATTGGTTTGTAGAGGCAGAGCCAGATGAGGATGGTTGAACAACCATTGCAGTAGGATCGGGAGGAGGTGTTACAGGTTCTCTTGGAGGAGTAGGAGGACGAGGAGGAGGTTCAGGTTCCCATACAACATTGACCTCTTCTCTTGGAGGAACTCTCCATTTCAGGGCAGCATGCCATCTCCTATTTCTTTCTTCTTGTTCTTGCCTGTGCTTGTCAAACCAAGTGTTCACAGACACCCAGTTCTCATACCGATCTTCTTCAGCAAGATCATTGACTACTTCATCAATTATGTCTTCTCCAAGGAAACCCCAGAAACGAGATTCTCTGTATCTTGCAGCTTTGAAGTACTCAATGCTATCAATTAAATTTGGAAAAACGTTGGGCACAATTCTTGGTTCCCGAAGACCAGGCTCAGAGGGTCCAGGGGGTGCAGTGAGGAGAAGTGGCAGTGGCTCAATGATCTCTACATCAGAGTCGGTCGGAAGAAAGATTACGAGCGCTTCATGGGCCATATCAGCAGAGAGATCAATAGTATCATCCCCCATGGGTTCTGCACCAGATTCTGGTTCTCCTTGGAGAGGAGAATTTGGAGGAGAGAACAGTTGAGACATGAAGGGTACCATTATGGGAAGTCTGAAAGAGGAGTCAGGGAGAGGTTGCAAAATGCGAAGAGGTTGAGCTTCACACACAACCATATTGCCAGATTCAAGAGATGAAGACTCTTGAACCCTGGACTCGGTCAGGTTCCTCGAAATGGGCTCAGTCTCACAGGTATGTTGAGGTCCAGTTGTTGGTGAGGGTGAAGCGGGTCTAGGTGGAGAAGCTGGTTTGGGTGGTGATTTAGGTGGTGAAGGTGTTTGGGTTTGTAGAGGAGATGATGGAGGTGTAGTTTCAGTTTGAGGTATAGTGGAATTTGGGGATAAAGAGGCTAAAGGTTCAATATAGGGAATTTGAACCTGTGGTTGAGGTCTTTGTCTAGTCCTCAAGGGAGCAACATCATCTCCATCAGATGAAGAGGAGTCTGAGGGTAAAGTAGGCAAGGGCTTTTTGGTAGGTATATGTGGTTGTTTCTGTTGTGGTGTGGGTTTTGGAGTAGGTGTTGGTTTAGGTGCAGAAACAGATTGGGGTGTTGGATTGGGCAAGGGTTGTGGATTGAGGTTTGGCAGTTGTGGTGTAAGTGGGGGTGCATGAATAGGATTAATGGGTCGAGATGGAGGGGGTTCAACAACAGTAGAAGCGTGATGCAGAACGCAGTTGATAAGTAGTATCAAATAAATCAACTACCTTATCAATTACCTTCTTCCTTTGTAGCAGGGCATCTCCAACCTTGTGTATCCTTTTCAAGGGTGGTTTTACGAGCAGGATCAACAGAGGTGGTCCTTGTTGTTGTAGTTGTGGTCCTTGTAGCAACCTCGGAGACATCGAGGTGGGCTCGGCAGAATAGCCACTCTAGGGTCGAGGTAGGAGCACTAACCGGAGGTGCAAAGGTCTCCACGCTGGACAAGGCTGCGGCCAAGCTTGCTTCATGATACTGATCGTGTTTCCTCTAACTTCTCCCTTATCATTTGATCAATCTCCACTTTCTTCTCTTCTTGTTCCTCTGTAAGCATAGAGGGCATGCATGCAGTCTTCTTGGGAGAGTGGTGAGGGGTTACGAGGCAATGTGAATGCAAAGCTTGAGTGACCCTTCGGTTGGTCGATAGAGACACCAGAGTCAACCACAATCTTCTTCCCCTTCTTCACAACTTTCTTCCTTGCTCCTTCTTCACCTTGTTGAATTGCGGCAATAGTCTTCTTGGAAAGGAGTCCCATTCTCCTTAGATTGTGCGAAGAGAGAATAGGAATCACCATCTTTTTCAGGGCAAGCCACAGCTTCCAAGGTGTTGAGACCTTGAAGAAGATTTATAAGCCCTTGGTTCTTCATGATTGCTGACAACAGCTTTCCATAAGGGATATTCACATTTTTCCCTTTTCTGGAGTACATTAAGTCTCTTCGCAGATGTTCAAAAATCATCTGTGGAAGGTTGATCTTAGCTTTGAGTTCATAATTCCATATTATGAACTTGTAGATCTTCTTGACGGTATCCGCAGAGCGATTTTGGCACCAAGCAATTCATGATGATTCTGAAAAGTGCTCGAAACCTGTTCTTCATGTCCACGGCCTTGGTCCCTCCAGGCTTCTCATAGATAGTCTCATTTACAACATCCCAGCCACCAGCATCCTTTTCCCAAGCAGGGGTTTCAACCGCTCCATCATTAGGGCAATGGGTGACCTCAGCAATTAGGTCCTGAGTGACCACAATGTGCCTGCCTTGAACATGACTCAGAATGGTCTTATCTTTACTCCAAGTATAAGTCCAGAACTCCTTCACCAGATTCTCATAGACTGAGTTGGTCATGTAGAATAAATCCATTATCCCCATGTCAATGAAGTCTGCTCTGAAGTCGTATCCTTCATTTGCCATATCCTCAAACCTTACTTCGTGTTCCACCAACACTTTGAGGTCAGAGAGTTGAAGATTTTCCAGTGTTACTCTACGCTCTTCTTCAGGAACTTGAACTTGCAGTTGTTGTTGTGGAGCAGCCATTGTTGAAATCGGAGAAACACAGAGTGCGAAGATGAAAGGGGTTTAGGGTTCAGAAATGTGTAGACTTCTCTTTGAGAGATAGAGTGGGTAGTGGGTGATGTGAGTGAGTGAGTGGGTTATAAACGTGTTCGAGAAGTTTAAGCATTATCGCCATTTTTGAAATGAATTTTTGAAAATAAATTTGTCTTTTTCAAGCGTGTAGCTGTCAAAATTAAAGAGGCGCGATAAAGCGTCATTCTTGTGATAAAAGCAATTATGACTCAAGAAAAGCAAATGTCAATCACTAACGCATCAACCAGTCTCGAGAGACACGTGTATAAGATTCCCAGAGACTGGCTATGTAATGAACATATGAGCAGTTAATGAAAAGAATATAACAAGTTAAGATAATCAACAGATTTAAGCTGCGACAGAGCCAACACACTCAAGCGAGTCAACAAGTCAAACAAGTCAAGCGGAATCAATTAGTCAAAGCGAGTCAATTTTATTGACGCAGAGTCAACTTGTCAAATAGAGTCATCTTAGTCAAACAGAGTCAACTTAGTCAAGCAGAGTCAACTTTATTCACGCAGAGTCAACTTGTCAAGCGAGTCATCTTAGTCAAACAGAGTCAACTTAGTCAAGCAGAGTCAACTATATTCAGATTAAACACCTATTCCTTTATAAGAAGGAAATTCAAGTTCTTTCTTATAAAGTTGAATCTATCTTGACAAGGGTTTTGTAAAGATATCTGCCCATTGATGGTCAGTATCAATAAATTTAATTTCAAGAATCCCTTTCTGAACATAATCTCTAATAAAATGATGTTTAATTTCAATATGTTTGGCTCGAGAATGCAAAATAGGGTTTTTAGTCAAGCATATAGCAGAAGTATTATCACAGTATATAGGGATTTTACTCTCTTTAATCTGATAGTCCTCAAGTTGATACTTCATCCAAAGTAGTTGTGAGCTACAGCTTGCAGCAGATATGTACTCAGCTTCTGCTGTTGATAGTGCAATTGTGCTTTGTCTTTTGCTGGACCAAGAGACAAGATTTGCTCCAAGAAATTGGCAACCACCACTTGTGCTTTTCCTTTCAATTCTGTCTCCAGCAAAGTCAGCATCACAGAAACCTACTAACTTGTAATCATCTGAGTTCTTATAAAGCAAAGCAAGATTAGTAGTTCCTTTAAGATACCTAAATATCCTTTTAACTGGAGTTAAGTGAGATTCTCTAGGATCAGATTGAAATCTTGCACATAAGCACACACTAAACATAATATCAGGCCTTGAAATTTGTAAGATAGAGGAGTGAGCCAATCATACCTCTATATACCTTTTGGTCTACCTTTTTACTTGATTCATCTTTGCAAGAGCACATGTTGGATGCATTGGTGTGCTCATAGGTTTGGTTTCCTCTAGCTTGAACTTCTTGTGATTCTTTCACATACTTAGTCTGCTGGATATAAGTTCCATCTTGACATTGTTTTATTTGAATGCCAAGGAAGAATTTTAGTTCTCCCATCATACTCATCTCAAATTCATTCTGCATAAGCTTAGAGAATTCTTTGCAAAGAGACTCATTAGTAGCACCAAAGATAATATCATCTACATAAATTTGAACTACAATGAAATGCTTTTTAGATGATTTTCTAAAGAGGGTTGTATCCACCTGTCCTCTTTCAAAACCATTTGACATTAAAAAGGAACTCAATCTGTCATACCAGGCTCTTGGAGCTTGTTTAAGACCATAAAGTGCCTTTTTAAGTTTGAAAACATGTTCAGGAAACTCAGTATCTTCAAAACCAGGTGGTTGTTTCACAAACACTTCCTCATTTATGAAACCATTTAAAAATGCACTTTTTACATCCATTTGGTACAAAGTAATGCCATGATGTGCAGCATAAGAGAGTAATATTCTAATAGCTTCAAGTCTAGCTACAGGAGCAAAGGTTTCAGTATAATCAATACCTTCCTCTTGTGAGTAACCTTGTGCAACAAGTCTAGCCTTGTTCCTTACCACTTTGCCATCTTCATCAAGTTTGTTTCTGAAAACCCACTTGGTTCCAATGGCTAACTTGTCCTCTGGAGGAGGCACAAGCTTCCACACATCGTTCCTTTGAAATTGATTTAGCTCTTCTTGCATAGCAATGATCCAACCATCATCAGTAAGGGCTTCATCAATTGTTTTTGGCTCTATCTCGCAGAGTAAGGCCAGGTCGAGTGTTCTCTCGAGAGAGGATCTTGTTACGACTTTATCACTAGGTTCACCAATGATTTGGTCCTTTGGATGATGTGGTTTGAACTTCGGTCTGATATGATTATTTCCTTATCACCGAATCAGCACCAGAGACTTCACCAGAGATCACACGAAACATCACGAGTCGGCGCTTGTGATATCAACTCTTGTTTCCTTGTTTATCTGTAAATCAGAAAAACTTCATCTAGCTCGACGTATCATTGTCAGGCTTTTTATCATCAAATCTTACATGCATAGATTCATCAACAACTAATGTTTCTTTGTTATATATTACGTATGCTTTAGAGCGTTGTAATATCCCAAAAAGATAGCTACATGTGATTTAGAGTCAAATTTTCCTAGACTGTCCTTTGTATTGAGAACAAAGCAGTCACACCCAAATTGATGAAAATATGAAATGTTGGGTTTTCTTCCTTTCCACAATTCATAAGGAGTCTTATTCAAGATAGGTCTAATATAGATTCTATTTTGAATGTAACATCTGATGTTTACATACGCCCAAAAGTACTTAGCAATATTTGTTTAGTGAATCATGGTTACGGCCATTTCTTGCAAAGATCTATTTTTCCTTTCTACAACACCATTTTGTTGTGGTGTTCTAGGGATGAAAAGTTATGAAAAATACCATTTTCTTCACGTAAGTTTTGAAAGGATTCATTTTCAAATTCACCACCATGATCACTTCTAATAGCAGTAATACAAAACCTTTTTCATTTTGTACTTGTTTGCGAATCACGTAAAACAACGTAAAAGACTCATCCTTGTGGGTTAAGAATTTTACCCATGTCCATCTAGTATAGTCATCGACAATGACTAGACCATATTTCTTTCCAGACAGAGGCGATTCTGGTTGGTCCAAATAAATCTAAATGTAAAAGCTCGAGGGCCTTGAGGTGGAAACAATATTTTTGGAATTAAAAGAAGATTTCGTTTGTTTCCCTTTTTGACATGCTTCACAAAGAGCATCAGATTTGTACTTGAGATTTGGTAAGCCTTTAACAAGTCCTTTCTTGTTAAGCTTTGAGATTAACCTCAAGCTAGGATGACCAAGTCTCTTGTGCGGATCCATTGCTCTTCATCAATTGACAAAAAGCATTTTACATTTTGATCACCAACTCAGTAGTTTGATTTTATAAATATTGTTCTTTCTCTTTGCTCTAAAGAAAATGGATCCATCCTTTTTGCTTTTGGCTATACATTCATTATTGTTAAAGGCAACATCATAACCACTATCGCATAATTGACTTATACTCGATGAAGTTATGGTTCAGCCGCCAACCAATAAAACATTATCAATAGAGGGTAGAAATTTCTCACCAATTCTTCCACAACCAATGATTTTACCTTTTTGGTTTCCTCCAAAACCAACATTTCCACCTTCTTTAAGTTGAAGATCTTGAAACATACGCCTTTCTCCGTCATGTGTCGTGAGCACCTTGTCTAAGAACCAGGGTGGTGTCTTAACTCTGTTGCTAAGCAAATCTGCAACATATACAATCTTGTCCTTAGGTACCCAAATCTTTTTGGGTCCTCTTTGTTAGTTCTAGAAGGAGACTTGTCCTTCTCATTTTTCAGTTCATAACATGCACTTCTAATGTGTCCCTTCGATTGCAGAAAGTACAAAGCAAGCAGTCATTATGATTATTAGTATCCTTGGTTTCCGGATGTATATTTTGAAAGGTGGGTTCTTACGGTTTGTAACCAAGACCCTTTTTACCATTTTGGCTTACGCCCCAAATCATAGATGCTTGTTTACTACGTGTGACACATTCAAAGCAAGAAATTTTTGAAATCCTCTTCATATTTTGAAGAGTTGCATTCTCTTGATTCCTTCTTTGGGCTGTTACTCACCAATCGGTGGTTTTCATTTGAGTTTTTCATTCTCCTCGATGAGTATTTGAAATTGTTTTTGAAGATTTGAAAATCTCTTTTTCAAGGATTTATACTCATTGTTGAGTTTGGAAGACTCGTCTAACAGTTCATCAAAGGCTAATTGAATATTAGAAGAAATGTTACAATCTACCTCTTCTTGTTCTTCTTCTTCACTTTATGCGACTCTATATTGGCCATAAGAGCCATGTTGGCCTGTTCTTCATCATCATCGGATGATGACTGAAATCATCCCATGTAGCCATGAGACTCTTCTTCTCCTTACCCTTGACGCCACCTTTCCTTGATTTCTCAAGTTGTGGACATTCTGACTTGTAGTGGCCAGGTTTCTTGCATTCATAGCAAGTAACTTGGCTTTTGTCCTCAAGTCCTTCTTTTCTTTTAGTCGTGTTTTCCCTTGAGTCCTTCTTAGGGAACTTTCTTCTAAACCTTCCTTTGCTTTTCATCATGCGTTGAATCTTCCTTGATATTAAGGAAATTTCATCGTCGATATTTTCACTACTCTCTTGAGATGAATCTTTGTCGATTGTCAAGTTCAGCTTGGAGAGCTTTAAATAGATGCTTTGTGTGAGGATTTTAAAGCAATGGTCTTAGTTTTCTTGGGAGGTTCTTCTTCATCAAGCTCAAGCTCGTGGGCTCTTAGTGAACTCAAAAGATCTTCAAGTCGTAAGTCATTCAAGGCCTTGGAGTCTTGAATGGCCGTGACTTTGGGTCTCCATCTCTTTGTGAGACTTGTCAAGATTTTCTTAACATGGTCAGCAGCAGTATAGCTTTTCTTGAGAACCTTCAAGCCATGAACTAATGTTTGAAATCTTCCAAACATAGTTTCGATGCTTTCATCCTCTTCCATCTTGAAGAGTTCATATTGTCTAACCAAGATATTAGCCTTGGTTTCTTGTACTTGGGAAGTACACTCATAGGCCAAAACCAGTTAGTCCCAAATTTCTTTAGCGATCTTTGTTATTACCACATTTCTCAAACTCTTTTTCAGAGATAGCACATACAAGAAAGTATCTTGCTTTTTGGTGCAAGGTATATTCCTTTTTATGATCATCAGTCCAAGACTCCCTAGGAATAGGATTTCTTTTGGAGTCAACTGGTTCTGTGTACTGTTTTCGAACCATATCCCAAAGTTCAAACTGTTGAGATTCGAAAAAGTTTTTCACTTTATCTTTCCAGGAGTCATAGTTAGATCCGATGAACAAAGGGGACGGTTAACGTGACCACCGGGTTCGTTGCTTGCCATAGGATAGTATAGGATCTTTTCCTCTCACACTGTTAAGTGCTCAACCAAGAGGCCGAGCTCTGGGACCAATTGAACGTGGCAAAAACACAAGAAAGGGGGGGTTTGAATTGGGTTTTTAAAAAACTTTTTCGCAAATACAAATGTTTATGAAAAATAACTATTGAATGAACTGTGCAAGGAATAAAGAGTAGAAGGAAGAAAGAGACACAGAGATTTATACTAGTTCACTACCACCTGATAGCTACGACTAGTCCCCTCACTCCCTTGAAGGGTTTCTCCACTATAATCAACTGATTACACTTGAGAGTATATTTCTGCCAACTGGCTATACTCACAACTTATTAGAAACGACTCGATGCGATTGAGCCTCTAAGGTATACGAGCCCTTCTTGGGCTAAGTCTGATTCAAATAAGAGTTTTGAAACAATATAGAGATAACTCTCTTGAGAGGATTTACAATGAAAATACTTTTAGCACAAAATAACTTTCTTAAAGAAAGAATAAAACAGTAAGTGCCTTGTTCAAAGATCTCAGAGACTTGGATGAATTCTTGATTGCTCACTGTCTCTTGATTGGGTAGTGTTTGAGAAGATAGATGTTGATGCTCTCACTACTCAGAAAAATATTCAAGTTGCTAGCTTGCGTACAACTATGTTGAAAATCGTTTGTTGTGGTCTAAAAAATTACTTCAATGTATGAGGTAGGATATATAGCTAGGATTTAAAAAGTGCCGTTGTGACACAACGTCTCTTTTTGTCCGAGGTCAAAGCTTCAGATCCTGGAACTTTGGCTTTTGCAGGTTACGTCGCTTTCAAGGCGAGAAAAGCATTCTGAGTATTATACGCAATGTCAGTAACTTTGTCCTTAGTGAGCTTTTCAAAATGTAGACACTTCAAGCACAAGTTTCCTTGATGATTTTATCCTTTGACATTCTTCTTGTCTAATGATACCTCGTATAACAATGTACTTCAATTTCACTATCAGAGCTCTTCGTTCAAAGACTTCACTGTTCACCAGAATCAAGTATTCTTCAATACAGAGCTGAGAGGGCTATCACATAGCAGATTCTTGTTGAAGCACAATAAGTCTTCATGGAGTGCACTTAGTGGAATCTGTTGTATTATTGACTTGTACCAGAGAGTTGACCAACCAGATTGTGACCATGCTCTAACAGAGCGTTGACCATCACAAGAGCGTTGACCAAACAGATTTGGAGTCTTCGAAAGAGCAGGTCACCAACAGATTTGACCGAGTCAAATCATGTCTTGCATCATATACCAGAGTGTTGACCAACAACAGAATGTTGACTAACTCCAGAGCGTTGACCAAACAGATTTGGAGTCTTCGAAAGAGCAGGTCACCAACAGATTTGACCGAGTCAAATCATGTCTTGCATCATATACCAGAGTGTTGACCAACAATGTAATGTTGACTAACTCAGGCGTTGACCAAACAGATTCTATGTGCCAAGAATCGAGCGAGGCGGACTTTGATGAGTGAAGTTCAAGATTTCACTAAGTCTTCTGAAGCAAATTTCTCTGAGTATAAATACTTTCTGCACACTTATAACCATGTTAGAGAATAAATTGTTCTCTTAATCTTTTGTTATCATCAAAACAATTAAGGGTTATTGTTTCTGAATCCACTTGATTCCAACAGTTTTTGCGTGGACATACCGAGATATGCCTAGATTAGATAATAGCATAGTCGAGCACAAATTACCATTAAAACCCGAGTGCCCACCGGTCAAGCAGAAGCTGAGAAGGATGAAGCCGGAGATGTCACTCAAGATTAGAGATGAGGTAAAAAAAGCGATTCGGCCGGTTTTTACAGTAGCAAAATACCCTCAATGGGTGGCTAATATTGTTCTAGTCCCAAAGAAAGGCGGAAGGTCAGAATGTGTGTTGACTATAGAGATCTAAACAGGGCCAGCCCTAAGGATGACTTCCCTTTGCCACATATTGATGTCTTGGTAGATAGCACAGCTCAACACTCTGTCTTCTCTTTCATGGATGGTTATTCTGGCTATAATCAAATCAAGATGGCTCCCGAAGATATGGAAAAAACCACATTTATCACTTTATGGGGAACTTTCATTTACAAAGTAATGCCGCTTGGATTAAGAAATCTTTGGGGCAACATACCAAAGATCAATGGTGGCTTTGTTCCATGACAGGATGCACAAAGAGATAGAGGTCTACGTGGATGACATGATTGTAAAATCCAAAACAGAGGAAGGTCATGCCATTAACCTACAAAAACTTTTTGAGCGACTGAGAAAGTATAAACTCAGAGTTAAACCCGGCTAAGTGTAGTTTTGGTGTAAGGTCGTGCAAGCCGCTAGGGTTTATAGTTAGCGAAGGGAATAGAAGTTGATCAGGCCAAAGTAAAAGCAATCCTCGAA
The DNA here is from genome assembly GCA_037113605.1 of Calophaca sinica. Taxonomy (NCBI): domain Eukaryota; kingdom Viridiplantae; phylum Streptophyta; class Magnoliopsida; order Fabales; family Fabaceae; genus Calophaca; species Calophaca sinica. The sequence goes on from CM073737.1 coordinate 19,910,791, forward strand.
ATGCCGAGCTCCTGCACCAAAAGAAGTTCGTGGATTCTTGGGAAGATCGAACTACATCGCCAGGTTTATATCCCACTAATCGCTACTTGTGAGCCAATTTTCAAGGCTGCGTGTAAGAATCAGAAACCAAATGGAGCGACAATTGCCGTAAAGCTTTTGAGAAAATCAAACAAGATTTACAAGATCCACGGTTTGGTACCCCCTGTGCCAGGAGACCCTCATCATGTACTTAATGATTGGATGAATCAATGGGTTATGTGCTAGGACAACATGATGAATCTGGTAAGAAGGAGCATACCATTTACTACTTGAGCAAGAAATTCACTAGGCTGCGAGGCGAGGTATTCATTGTTAGAACGAGCGTGTTGCTTGGCGTTAACCTGGGCCACACATCGTTTGAGACAATATATGCTATCCCATACAACCTGTTTGGTGTCCAAAATGGATCCGATCAAGTATATTTTTGAAAAGCACGCTCTCACGGGAAGAATTGCTCGTTGGCAAATGTTGTTATCGAGTATGATATTGTGTATGTCACCCAAAAGGCAATTAAAGGCGATACCTTAGTGAATACTTGGCTCATCAACCTGTGGAAGACTATCGATCAATGCGGTGTGATTTCCCAGACGAAGACATAATGACTCTATTTGAAGGAAAAGAAACCCTGATGGTGAAAAATGGATCTTGTTGTTTGTGGTGCCTCTAATGCATTGGGACATGGGATTGGGCTGTCTTTGATTTCCCAGAAAATCATTTCATTCCATTTCTTTGCAAGATTGTGTTTCGATTGTACAAACAATATGGCGTAGTATGAGGCATGTGCCATGGGCATTCAGCGCCATTGAATCAAAGGTCAAGATTCTCAAGTATATGGAGACTCGGCTTTGGTTATCCATCAATTAAAAAGCGAATGGGAAGCGAGGATTCCAAATTAGTTCCTTACCACGATTACATCAAAGAATTGATGGAGCAGTTTGATGAAGTCACCTTCCATCACATTCGCGTGAAGATAATCGGCTAGCGACGCCTTAGCTACTCTATCATCAATGTTCAAAATCGATGTGAGGAGAGCCTACCGCTCATAAAAATACAGAATCACGGCCAAGCGACCGCCTAGCAATAGAAGGAGAGCACGATGGCAAACCCTGGTATTACGACATCAAACAATACATCACTAATAGAGAATATCCTCCTAATGTCTCGTAGAATGATAAAAGAGCATTAAGGCGTTTGGCAATGGGATTCTTTCTAAACGGCGAAGTGCTCTACAAGAGAAACCATGACATGGTACTTCTTAGGTGTGTTGATAAGGCCGAGGTGGAAAAGATTATGCGAGAGGTTCATGAAGGTTCCTTTGGGACTCACGCGACGATTCTGCAATGGCAAGAAAAATCTTGAGGGCTGGCTATTATTGGTTGTCTATGGAGACTGATTGTTTCAGTTATGTGAAGAAATGCCACAAATGTCAGATTTACGCCGATAACATCCATGTGCCACCAGTCTCTTTGAACATCTTAACAGCACCATGGCCATTCTCAATGTGGGGATTGGATGTCATTGGACCCATTGAACCTAAGGCATCAAATGGACATCGCTTCATTCTCGTCGCAATCGACTATTTCACTAAATGGGTTGAAGCGGCTTCATATGTGAGTGTGACAAAAAATGTGGTTGTCAAATTCATCAAGAGAGATTTGATCTGACGCTATGGTGTACCAAATAAAATCATCACTGATAATGGGACTAATTTGAACAACAAGATGATGAAGGAGCTGTGCAATGACTTCAAGATCCAACATCATAATTCCTCACCGTACCGCCCAAAGATGAATGGGGCAGTTGAAGCTGCAAATAAGAACAACAAGAAGATTGTCCAAAAGATGGTGGTAACATTTAGAGACTGGCACGAAATGCTCCCTTTCGCCTTGCACGGTTATCGGACTTCGGTTCGCACCTCAACAGGGGCAACCCCTTTCATTGGTGTATGGAATGGAAGCAGTGCTTCCCATTGAAGTCGAGATCCCCTCGTTAAGGGTATTGATGGAGACAAAACTAGAAGAGGCAGAATGGGTTCAGGCTCGGCTGGATCAATTGAATCTCATTGAAGAAAAGAGAGTGATGGCCTTATGTCATGGGCAACTATATCAACACAGGATGAAGAGGGCTTACGAAAAGAAAGTTCGCCCTCGGGAATTTAAAGAAAGAGACCTAGTACTCAAGAAGATTTTGCCCATCCACAAGGATTCTCGCGGAAAATGGACTCCGAATTACGAAGGCCCGTATGTTGTGAAAAAAGCTTTTTCTGGAGGAGCCTTAATCCTCACAAGGATGGACGGTGAAGATCTCCCACTCCCAGTGAACTCTGATGCAGTCAAAAAATATTATGCCTAAAAAAAAATGTATAAAAACCAAGCAAAGGTGAGCTCGCTAGGTTGAAAACCTGAAAGGGCGACCTAGGCAAAAATCAGAGCGACCCGTTGGATTGAAAACTTGAAAGAGCAATCCAAGCAGAAGTTAGGGTCTGAAATCGGTCATTGAAGAAGGCTGATGCATTAAGGGGCTCTTACCCAACTGGGGCAGTTTTATATATTTTCAGAAGTAGAGTAATGGGTAATCAAAGTTATGGATATGGGAAGCTGACATTTGTTCCTACAAAGACACAAGCTATAAAATATCTGCTTAGTTATTGTCTTTCTTTGTTTTCTTCTTCTGCATTTTTCTTGATGTATTTTCAAGTCTGTAACTTCAGTCCTTGTACACATAACTCTTCTTTTGAATACCAAACACCTCCGTTCTTGTATTTCAAAATGTTGTTTTATGATAATAGGCATCAATTGTGAAGCATGTGATGATATGGGAAAGCATTACGGTTATTATATACATCTTAAGAATCACGAAGAAACACCAAATCTCAACAAATAAGTTTCAAAAAGGGCAAAGGGATTACCTTTAAAAAAGTAACTAGTCTTTGCATTGATAACTCGCGCTCTCTCCCAATCGAAGCATAGCATGACTAAATCTGATGAATCTCAGTCCGTCCGATATCTTTAAGCACTAGAGATCATACGGGATGAGGAATCAGTAAAAATAATAATCACATTACATACATGCACCACATATCATCTATTCATGCATCATCTTCATATCACCACCTTTTAGCCGTTTTGTTACACCTGGTCCGTGCACCAAATTTTGATCCTTCATTCTCGGTTATAAACAATGCGCCTAGCATTGGTCCTTTATTTTGCTTCCTAAGCGACACGCCAAGTATCGCTCACTCTTTATTGCTTTCTGATCACCGTCGATGCAGGCACTGGCGGAGATCCTTCTTTATAGTTTTCTGATAAATGCGCCGAGCATCACCCCTTTTTATTGCTTTAAGATTACTGCGTCAGTACCCGACCTGGCGGTAGTCCCTCATTATTGCTTTTTGACCAACATATCAGTTCCGGACCTGATGTTGATCCTTCTTTATTGCTTTCCATCGACGCGTCAATACCCTACTTGGCGTCGAACCTTCCGATCACCGTGTCAGTACCCGACCTGGCGGCGATCCTTCTTTATTGCTTCCCATCGACGCGTCAATACCTTATTTGACGTCGAACCCTCGTTATTGCTTTCCAATCACCGCGTCAGTACCCGACCTGGCGGTGACCCTTCTTTATAGTTTTCTGATAAACGCGCCAAGCGTTAATCACTCATTACTGTTTTTTCGATCACCGCGTCAGTACCCGACCTGGCGGAGATCCTTCTTTATAGTTTTCTGATAAACGCCATGGCGTTAATCCTCATTATTGCTTTAGATCACCGCGTCGATTCGACCTGGCGGAGATCCTTCTTTATAGTTTTTGATAAATGCGCCGCGTTAATCCTCTTCATTGCTTTTCGATCACCGCGTCGATGCGACTGGCGGTGATCCTTCTTTATAGTTTTACGATGAGCATGGCGGCGTTAATCCTCTTTATTGCTTTTAAATTACCTCGTCGATGCAGGCACGGCGTATTCCTTCCTTATCACTTTCCGATTAAACGCATCAAGCGTTGATCCCTCATTGTCATTCCTCACGTCAAGTTCAAGACAAAATTAGTGTATTTATCTTTAGCTCTATTTTATGACAAAAATATAACAACCATTGTTGTTTGCATTTTCTAATAAAATATAACTAAAGAGGGGCAGCTGTTATACCCCAATTTTGTCCGCTCATATTTTCATTTTTTTATTGTGTCTTTTTTTTTTGAAGCAGACTAATTTTAATAATACTTGGGCTCAATTATTATTATTATTTCTTTTTTTTTGTTAATTATTTTGGGCCAATTTTAGCCCAATTGCAAGAATTGTCCATTACAAGAGTCCATTACAAGCATTCTAGAACCGAAAAAAAACCAAAATCCAAAACTGAAAATCAAAGTCAAATTTCCACACTCTTATCTTCACCCTTCACAAAGTCACCTGCATATCTTCACCAAAGTCCTCTGCATATCTCCTCAGCCACTCTACAAACTATGTCTTACAACTATATGTCCCCCATAGGCCTCTTGCTTTTTCTTCATCTGCCAACCAAGTTTGACAAACAATGCAATTTAATCAAAAAATGGGGAGCACCGTTGTTGAAGTCACGGCTGATTGCAATATTTTTTCAAACCATTGATACCATCTCAGACTTTGCACATGTTACCATCTCCTCAGCATCATTTTAGCACACACTTAGCATACAAGTTGCAACCTCAAGTTGACAAACTGAACCTTTTTTTTTATAAATAGTAGAGCAAGAAGAGAGAACGGAGGAAAGAAAAATTTCACTTAATTTCAGAATTGGATATCTCATTCTTGGTACCAATTATACACAACAATTTGAGAGAAAATTGAGAGAAAAAAGAGACGAACTAGAAGAAACAGAAAAAAAAAACGTAAAATAGAGCAAAAAAAAAAGAAGAACAGAAGAAGAAGAAGGGGAAAGAAAAAGAAGAAGGTGCATCCCTCTCTCCCTCTTAGTCTCCTTCCCCCTCCTTCTTCCTCCCTCTCCCACCACTCTCTCACGTTCTCTTTTCTCTCCTCTGCGTGACCTCCTCCTTCACGATCTCCCCTCCCCCCTTTCTCCTCCTTCTCTCCATTTCTCTCTCATCAATTCTCTTTCTCCTCCTCTGCGCCTCACTTTCTTCTTTTTCCCTGTTTTTTCTATTCTTTCCTTTTATTTAAATCTAGCCTATTCTAGATCGTTCCACCTTGTTCTGCTTCTTTTTATGTTAGTTTTTTTTTTCTTTTCCTTTCTTTGTTTTGTTATGGGCTTCAGCCCTATTCTTTTTGCTTACACCCTCCCCTTTATTTTATGTTCTGCTCTTTTATTTTTATTATTATCATTTTTTTCTTTTCACAGCCCCTTTCTTTTTATTTACGCCCTCTCCCCTTTGTTTCATATTCTGTTGTCTTTTATTTTATTTTTTTTCTTCTTTTCACACCCAGTTTCTTTTTATTTACGCCCCCCTCCTTTTTTTGTTTTTGTGTTTCTTTTCTTTTCCTTTCTTTTTATTCTGGTCTTTTTTTTTATTTCTAGTCCAATTAGTACAATCTCATTCAACTAAATTTCACATATAAATATCGAAACCCTATTTTTTCTTGAAAATCACATGATAAAAATCACGAAAATTAATTTACTAGTAATGATCACTCGAGATTGCTTCCCGTTTAGTCATTACAAATATCTTAATGTTCTAAATAAAATTGGGTTATTAGTGAGGACCACTCTTGATTGCTTCTCGTTTGGTCCCCATGAAAACCTATCTTTTTATTAAAAATAAAATTAAGTTTTTTTTTAGTAATGATCACTCGAGATTGCTTCCCGTTTGATCATTACGAACACCATTAATTTTATAAACTAAAAAGGTTGTTAGTAAGGGCCACTCTTGATTGCTTCTTGTTTGGTCCCTACAAAACCTACCTTTTTCCATCAAAAAATATACAATTAAAATCAACCAACACACAACCATTTTCTATCCAAGAACTACGTAGCCTTTGATTTCTCCACTGCACCCGGAGATACGTAGGAGCAGGAGTCCACTCCTGTCAAGCGCAAAAATAAACGACTTTTATCAAGTCCTTTTTTTATCTTGGTTATTTTTTATTTTAAATAAAAGGGAAATAAATATTTTTTTTAGAAGTTAATAAATTTTGCACAATTAGTTAGAGGTAACCTTTTTCGAAAGGATGTCGTGGGGTGCTAATACCTTCCCTACGCATAATCGACTCCCGAACCCAAATCCGGTCTTAAGGACCACTTTTCTTCAAAAAAAGTTTTTTCAATATTTTTCCTTCGAAAATAAATTATTGGTGGCGACTCCATTAAACTCGAATAAATCCCTCTGGATTTTTCGGTCGCTACATATATATAGAGCATTACTATTCATTGAATATACGATTCTTTCGTCTCTTTCACATGCTCAACATATATGAGAACCCACACCCACCCATCTATGCTTACACTCATCTTCCATGTTTAACCCTTCCTATTCCCATAATTCAACTGACCCCTCGATTTTTTAGATTGTTAAATCATAGTAAGAAACATTCAAACAAAATTTGTCCTGTTAGTGTGATATACGTTACAGATCTGTTCGTGAATTGTGATTATGGACCAAATGGTTTTGACTAAAAAACCAATGTTTTGCGACCATGGCATAGTGACGAAGAGTAGCTCACAGATGGCCGACGACAGCATTCCTTGCGGGTGCCAAAAGAACACATTATCGGCAAGAGGAGTCCTGTGCGGCAAGGGTCCTTTAGCTAGGGATAGATCCATACATCAATTATAGGGGGCTAAATTCTTTTTAATAATAAATATTAAATAAACATTAAATCATAATAGTTAAATACATCACATTATTTTTTCAAATTATGTCTTTATATCTTACAATCTATCAATAATAGAATCTATACCATACTTTCCAATAATCCTTCTACCCCCGTAAGGTAGTGATGATGCTTGGTAAGAATAGAAAACTTAGCCCATGCTATGCTAGTCTATTTAAAATATGAATTTAAACTTAAACAAATTAGTTTTTTATTATTTTGACTGACATAGGACTTTTTTGTAGTTTCTTAATATTTAAAAATATTCATATCATAAATATATATTTAAAAATAGCATTTAAATATAAAATTGTATAAAATATTAATTTTAACTATATTTATCAAATTATTATATATATAATTTAATAGAATTATTTAGAGTACAAGTATTATTTTAAAATTGCGGAAATAGTTAATGTATTTGTATACATGTTGTATTAAGCTAGAAAAGGAGGGATATGTGGTAACTCATGAACAACATGATACGTGTAGATATATCAATATTATAATAATATGTATATGTATTAGTATTAGTATAATAATATCACTCCATTATATTATAATAATTAAAATCAATATATTATATAAACCTTGTAAATGCAACAGTGCTCTACTACATTATTCTACGGTACACCAATCTCCTAAAATCTCATTATTATAAAAAACCATGTTATCGGTTGTCGTGTTTTACAAAACCCATTTAATACCATCAGCCTGATCCCCACTTCTGATTTATATATACTTTTTTATTTTTTATTATCTCTCTCTAGGTGTTTCTCAATGATTGTAGTCCCTGGCTCCAAGACTACATCACTTCTGAAAGTCAGGTGTTTTTACATTTTTGTTTTGGCATTAATTAATTTCTTTTATTTTAGACATTTTGAATATTTTACGGGTTGTTCATTTTGTTTTACTATTTTGAAAAAGAACATCTCTCATTTTATTAATAATTTTAATTCATCTATAAAGTATTTTAATTGATTATTTATATATATCATTATCGAAGAAAATTTTTATTTACTTTCATTTTTTTTGAAAGGATTTACTTTCGTATTTATTGTTATTTACAAATTTGTTGTTTACTAACTGAAAAAAAAATGCCCTTAAACTTTTGAACTTTCCAAATTTGTTGTTATTTACTTTCATATTTATTTTACGTAATTGTGTAATATCAACAGCGACAAATACAAAGAATAACTGAATTGCATCTAGCTTCGCCTTAGAGGTATGTATTTGCTTTTTTTATTTTATTTTAAGAATAGAGGTATATATTTGCTACTTATTTTATCTTATATTTTTAATTACAACTAGTGTTTTTGAATCTTGGCCTTTCTGTTTTCTATTTATGCTTAAAATAAATGACCTCGTTATTTATGTTTAAAAATTATATTTTCATTTCAATGATTGTAATTCAATATTCAAAAACACAAAATAAAATGTTTTGGGGAAATTGCTCTTTGGCACAAAAAGTTAAGGGACGAACACAGAGGAAAATGTGTTTTTGTGTTGAGAATGGCTCACATTAATAAAAGGAGTGGACAAGCCTTCTCAGTACAAAGTTTCACAATAATTATAAAAGGAGTGTAGTAGCACAAAGACCAAACTTAAAAAAATGATTTTTGTGTGTCAACATCACTCTAAATTGCATTATATTTGAAACATACAACATTGTGGGGGTGTGGGATATAATTGTATAGTACTAACACATTCCACTAAGATTTTGTTTTTGCAATCAGTGAAATCGAGAGGTCGTCTCCCGGTTATGAGTTCTAGTAGCATGACCCAAACGAGTAAGAAGGATAGATCATATTCTGGTGCCATGTACCTGTGTCAATATGCAAATTTAGTCATTCAAGTTGCATTTACTAATGCAAATTAAGGATTTAAAATCGGTTATTTAGGGGTTTAAAATCGGTTGGACAACCAATTTAAATGCTCCGGATTTAGTAAGTTTGGGATTTTAAATCGGTTATTTAACCGATTTAAATTTGGTTTTTAAATAGGTTATTTATATTAACCGATTTAAAAAGTCTAGTTTATGGTCAGAATTTGGTCTTTAAATTAGGGTTTTTAAATCGGTTGTTTAAAAACAACCGATTTAAAAGACATTTTGAATCGGTTATTTTTATACAACTGATTTAAAAGGTCACATTTTAAATCGGTTGTTTACAAACAACCGATTTAAAATGTCTTTTTAAATCGGTTGTTTGTAAACAACTGATTTAAAATGTAATTTTTTTTTAAATTTTAAAATATTTTTACAGCAACCATATATACCTGTAAACCTAATACAAAATTTTTCCAGCAACCACAACCAGAACAACCACAGCAAATCAAATACAAACTAAAACTAAACCAAATCAAATACAAAACTGTTTCCAACAAAACTGTTTCCAACAACTAAATACAAATTAAAACTAAACCAAATCAAATACAAACTAAAACTAAAACTAAAACTAATATTCAAATACAAACCTAACTAAATCAAAAACACAAACTTAAACTTAAAATTAAACTTGAACTTTATTATTTGTTTTTTCCACCATTTTTTCAATTATTTTTCCTCTTTGGCTTGTATTTCAACTCGGTATGAAATTTGCAAAAAAATTCTGCCCAGAGTTGTCTTATGGTCAAAAGCTCATCATTTGACATTGGTATTGTTTCATTGAATACCTGTAAAAAAAAATATAAACACTAGTTAATATAACCAAAATAATGCTTAATTAAGTACGAAATCAATTAAGCTTATTGAGTTTTTAAATATTACCTTCATCCAATTTCCGGTTATCCCCGCCGAGATAATGGTTATCATATTCCTCATGACATATATTCCACATGCCCACCCGTCAGTTTGATGAGCCACCTACAAATAAATATAAAAGTTGTGCACTCAGTTAATATTAAATATCCTAATATTTGTAAATGAATATTTTTAATTTAAACCACTTACTCTGGGCAACATCCATTCAGGCGGATTACTTCTCCTAACTCCTTTAAGCCTGTTATATCCATCGATTGCACTGATAAAAAAAATATTCATGAAAAATTAAAGTTCTAAAATTATATCATAAAGTATATGTTAAGAATTAAATTGAATCTTACTTATTAATTCTTTCTACAATGGTTTGATTAGGCCGATAACCCAGGGAGCACAACCAGACGACAACGTGATCTTCAGGACAAATGACGGCCAACTGCCAATGGTCACTGCAATATTGGACAACAATAATGGTATGAAGAAACAGACAAACAAAAGAAAACTATATAAACACACGTAAATAAACTTACCTATAGCAGTATGATGCTAAATAGCATTGTCTCTTCTCTTCCCACATCTTGTTCTGGATGTATGCTTGAATTTCCTCCAATTTTTTGGGAGCAGACTTGGGACATAAAGAACCAATCTGGTAAGGCAAAAAAATTCCGTACCTATCATCATATCCCCTATCCTTACATACGCACCAACAGTACCTAATATATTGAAAAACACATTAATTAATATTATAAATGATTTAAGCATGCTTATAATATAAATTTAGATTGACATATACTTACGAGCCCCATAATGCCAGGTGGCATAATTCAAGCCAACGTCCACCCATAGTAATGTCGGTTATCTCCTTCTCACCAATCCAGTAATGTTCTACGGACACGGGGTCATAATCCATCAGCAGCCCCTGTGACTTGCCTCCAAAGTCATATAACATGGCAGATAACTCTCTCAACCAATTAGTGGGGGTTGGCATCCCCGGTTGGGATGGTGAGCAACTGTCCTTAGCGCTTTCGTGCATAGGAATCTTCATAGAGTTGGGCTGGCCAGATGAGGGTTGACTTACACAAGCCATATTTGCAAGTCTCTGCAAAATGAAATTTTATAAATGAATAACCTTCGCAAATTTACTTAAACTACTGAATTTATATTATAGCATTTTATACATACCTCAGCTACTGTCTTCTCTATCCTCTGACTAATTGTCTCCTGTAACTCTTGCATGTTGATGGCTGCGGGCTGACTTACGCAACCCTGAGTTGCAAGTCTCTGTAAATGAAATTTTATAAATTAATATCTTCCTAAATCTAGTTAAACTAACTGCTTATTTTATATTGTAACATATTATACATACCTCGGCTACCGCCTTATCTACCCTCTTATTAAAGGTCTCCTCAAACTGCTGCATCAGCATTGCCTTGAAGGACTCCATCTCCGCATAGGCTTTTGCTTTGCCATGAGGTGCAGCACTTCCATAATATGTCTTCAGACCGACACCAAAAGGGGCAAGCGGGGGCCACCGTGATCGTGTGTCCCGATGGCGATGGTCGGGATATCCATACGTGTATCGTGAACAAAGTTCCTTGAGTGGCACGATCCACAAGGTCATCCCGCCAACATATATGGTGTAAGTCAATATTATCCAAGCCATTAGACTAAAAATGATCTATTGAAAGTTTTACTTACAATTTTTGAGGCAACAGTCGCTGTCTCCTTGTTTATATACCCTCCGGTTGGCTTTATTCGGACCAACTTCCCTTTGCTCGTGGCGTGGTGGAGAATCAACATCATCCACCGTCAACAAAGATATTGCCACCCTCTTTTGCATTTCCTTCAACCTATTCTCCTTCCAGGTGGCCTTCAAATATGCATAACCACCACGAGAAGTTCTGTGGTAGTACTTGTTCTTGGCCTAGTTTTGTTTTCCCTTTGCTCTTTTCTCCTGTTACAAATAACGTACATGTAAATTAGCTAAACGTAAAATCAATTAACATGAGAAATTAAGAAAAAATACTAACCAAAAACTGAGGCTCATGTCGACTCTTCACAAACAACTCCCATGTTTCTTCTGAAATGCCTTTATACTTATGACATGGGGTCTTATATCCGTCCTTGTCACCAGGGCCAAAAACATAAGTCCTGGTGAGCATAGTTTTGTGTGACTTCCAACGTGCAGCAGCATAAGATAGCCATCTCTTCTTAAGCCCCTTATCGCCAGGATCAACATCAAATGTTTCCTTAAATAGACAATAAAATGATATTAGTAATAAACAGATTTAGTTAAATGGTATAAGAAATTAAAGGAGTTTGTAAAAAGAGGTATTACCGTCACATCACTCGCCAAATGCGCTTTTGTGCCGTCATCCACGTTCTCCCATTCATTTACCAATATGCTAACCTTGTTTCTAGCCAACATAGCCACAAATGTCTTGAACTTAGTTGCATACTTCCCTGTAGGCTGGCCTGTCTCCCCATCAAACTCAATTGGATACCTATATCCAGTCGGACGTTTAGAAGTTAACTCCTGACAAGAAGTGGTCGATCTAGTCTTCTTTTTTGTAGATGTTGTACTATCTACAGGATCTGCCATGATATCTGTTTAGAGGACAAAAGATAAATGTTAGAAACAATAATATAGGACAAAGCAGCATATAAATCATTAATAAGTGTAAGAAGAATAAGACACTAGTGACTCATCAATTCAAAAGAGTCAGCATTGCTTGAGACATAGAGGATTTGAAGAAGTGCATAAAAGTGGGCTTTAATAGTTAAGAAAGTTTATAATGACAATTATAACTTGAAGAGACAGATTGAGATCTTAAAAGAATAGATTTTATGTTTCCATTTTCACGTTTAGTTTTTATAGTGAACTATAAGGAGCTCATCTAATTTACAACTCCGATGAACAGCAAGAAAACAAATCGTAGAGAAAGCCAATGAACTAAAGGAGCTCATCTTATATAGGGAAGTCAATGCTAATTTTGTTTGTTATTATCAATGACATATTTCATAATTGCAATTAAATAGGCATACTTATGACTATAGTGATTTTAACATATTTTTAGATATAAGGACTTTCTAATTATTGGTTGATCTACGTGGTAACATGGTTTAGAATAAATTTTCAAGAGGAGAAAAGGGCACGAGAAAGGGAACTAGCAAGGGGACAAGTTTCATTCAACTAAATTACAATAATTGTAGCAAGGAAAAAATGACAAGGTCATGCCTGTGAGGCAGTGGCTAGAAGAGGGAATGATTATGTAAGCATATTTGCCCCTTAAAATCTTATTTTAAGCTCATATTTTCCCGACTTCTTAACCCTAATTTTTTTAATAAACCTGCAATCAATATATGTGGGCAAAAATATTTTTTAAAAGTCAAAAGTACAATCAAGATAAATTAATGTCCATGCCTAAGTCCTACCTATACTTTAAACTGCTAAAATGGCATTTCTAAAGGAGTTTTCATTCTAAAATTTGGTTGTTCAATCATAAGCAAGAATCATTCTTGATTTCATGCATATGAAGTCAGAGATGCAACGATTGAAAAATCGAGCTAGCCATATTAGAGAGAGTAAAAAAGGCAGAATCACAAGTGAACATCAACTAGATTAGTGTTACTATGAATTGATGTAGGGTCGTCCAAAGCATAAGGCTAGACAAGCCCTTAATTTAGGCCTCTAATCCACCCCACTCAGCCCCTTATGGTTTCACCACAATTTTAAGACTTGGCAAAAATTACATATATGAGGCCTCTCCAATGATTCATTAACATTAAGTCCTCATGTAGCTTTAGGCCTCAAATTGTCTTTCCGAACCCTGCATTGATGATTAATTACAACATGTAGTTTTGAACAACCATCGTATTATCATATTTTATAAACTGATTGACTATTGGCCAACTATGCTATTGAGAAAGTTATTATAATTGAAACCAAAATAAAATTGCCAAAACAACTCAAACCATGCTTAGTGAATAGCTTGATGGAAATTCAATGAGAACTATACATTCTTATAAATTGCTTTTATCTATAATAATTGAAAAAAATAGATTAAAATTTACATGATAAAAAATTATGCATCAAGTAGAGAAAATAGATAAAATAATAGTAGACAATTGTTAAACCATGCCAACATGATAAAACTTATAGATTCAAATAAAAAAAGATAGTACTCGTCAAAATAAAAGCAATTAATTCATAATCAATTATAGTACTAAATATGAAGGAGAATATATATATATATATAATTACCTTCTAATCATGTCACCTTTTGGGCATACTGTTTTAATCAAGGAAATCACAGTTGTTGGAGATCTATGGTGGACATTATCTAAACGAATAATATAGCAAAGCATAACTGAGAAGGCATAGACATAAAAGACAACAACGATGATTTCCATTTGATCAGATCCGTAATGATAGTCCATAACCAGGGTTTGAGAAGGCATAGACATAAAAGACAACAACGATGATTTCCATTTGATCAGATCCGTAATGATAGTCCATAACCAGGGTTTGTTTCCTCGCTTATGGAACTAGTTGAAACAAAACAACACACGGTTAAAAAGGAGAAAAGAAGCCAACCAAAAAATTAGATGCAATGAATCATGATGAATAACCTGACATTAGCTATATATATGGTACTGGTCTAAGTAGTCTGAATGAGTGTGAACATTTTATATATGAATGAGTGAATCATACATTTTATATATGTGTGTAAACATTTTATATATGAGTGAGTGATCTATATATAGTGAAAGGTGACTTTTTCAAGTCCCTACTAACGAAAGTATTGGGGAGAGAGAGAAAGAGAGAGAGTGAAACACCCATGTAGTTTTGGGGAAATTGTGCTGGTCCTTGCTAGTATAGTCAAAATGATGATCGCAACCACATATTTATAAGGAGTTAACAAGAGGAAGGGTTAAATTTAGGTTAAGTCCTTGCTATTATAGTCAAAATGAAGATCGCAACCACATATTTATAAAGAGTTAACCAGATGAAGGGTTAAATTTAGGTTAAGTTTTCACGTGTTTTTTTTTATAATATTATAAAGAAAAAAAGAAGCATATTTTTTTAGATAATAAAACCATATAAAAAATTATATTTCATTATTTTCTTGAAAGTAAATTTTACTCTAAAATGATAAATGAAAACTAACACAGTTATTAAAAAAAATTAAGAATTGAAATAATAACGATATACACATATATGTGAATAATAGATTATAAACTATTTAAATTTTAATAATTATGTCAATCAGATATCATAATTTTTCTCTTTTTCTGCTTAGACCACTTTTTAAAAAATGAACATCCAAGGAGTTTAATTCAAATAGATATATTTTTGGATTTAGCAGTTTGTTTTGATTGTCCTTGTAAGCATCTAATGTTGAAATTTGTTTCAATAGAACTATGGAGCAATATTATGAGACTCGGACCGGCTATTAATTTTGGTAAAATCGCACGAACCTATAAGTATTAAATATATAAATTTTGTATTAACAAAAAGTATATGTAATTCATTTGTAACATATATATCAAATGATTGCCTAGATGTAATGGTTACCATAAAATTTAGAACTCCCTCTTTGTAAGATATATCAAATCCTATAGAGGCGCATTTTAGATAATGTTTTTCTTTTCCTGCATCTACTATTTTATTACATTTATACGATCTGAACTCAATCTAACGTGGAAGCCTAAATCTCTTGACCTTTCTCCCAAACACTAAAACAATTGTTTCTTTTCTGCAGTTGCCCCTTGCTCCCTCTCCTTCCTTCTTTGCCCCCTCTCCTTCCTTCATCGGTTATTCTACTTTGTTGCCGCAATGCTTCTTTTAACACCTTAAGTTGCCACCATTTATCCTATCGTAGTTGATATGATTGCGGAATACTTCGTAAAATAAGCCATATTTTCTTTTTCAAAAACTAATTGTTTTAGGAGTAAAACTAAACTTCCCTTTAATAAAATATGATGTTCGCAAATCATTTTGCAAATAAAAGTAACGCATGAACATCATGTCTTACTTAAAATAAAGTTGATAAATCCAAAACTTAACCCTTATGGTGCATACTAATACCATTATTATTATATATGATAATGATAATTTGAAAACTAAGTTATGTACAATATTTCCATTTCATGTCAAGGGAGAAATTTCAAATCAAGTACCCTACATAATGCATAAAGAATTCTTATATAAATTATAATCTTCTAAAAGTAGTTAAATATCGAGATCCAAACTGCATACAATTATAAAACAACAAAATACAAATAATTTTCAAATAACTTTTAATATTACATACTTAGAGTTTAATCTACAAAAATACAACTCAACTACTCTAACTCAAAATTGATAAGGCATGCACAAATAGTTCAAGCTGGTAAGCTGGAAAAACATAAACTTAAGTGCTCTCAGCACACACGTATGCCACATCAAGAAGTCGTAAAAAGTACATAATAATGATAAGAGATCATACAACAGACATGTAACCGACATAAGATAACTCAAGCTAATTAACCCAAGACAAGTTGTACCGACATAGAGACTAAACCAAATTTAAAGACACAACCTCATCAATAATGCATGTGGATTCAATGTGATCTCCTCAAGTATTGCCATATGCAAGTGGGCCCATCAACAACTAACTCAGGAAAGACGTTTGGGAGTTCGTTGCAGGTTTTCCAAAACGGACTATTCATCACTAATGATGACTTCATCCACATACTAACACTCTCACAATTCCTGAGAATGTACATCGGATCATCATGGTGTTCCAGTTTTGGCCTCACAAGATATCCTGGCTATAGAGAGAAATTATATGCCATTGGGGCCTCCACGCCTAATATACCGTTAAGATCGAGCTTGTACAAACCCTTGTTGTAACACCCTTAAGCGCCACATTGACTTATCCTAACTTAACTATACTTAAGCGTGTATTAATGTTATCAGACACTCAGAACATGGAAGTAATTAAAATTTGTAACAAACAAGTACAAGAAAATAACTTCATAATTCACAAATTATAAGCATACTCACATATTTTATTTACATCATCAAAATAGAACTTATTATATACAATATTTACAAATACAGGAAGGACTCAAAATACATAAAAAGGCATGATGAAAACTTGATCATCACAAGGCAACCATCCCAATACATAAAGATCAAAAGAAGATATTTACACGACTGGCCTTCTCTAAAACGCTTAAACTGCCTCAAACCTAACCTCACCCGTCATAATCGCTCAGGGAAGTAAACCTGAGTCACCAACTTCCTCCCATGGCTTATCTCTCTCACATTAACGCACATGATAGGTTCGCTATGCATACTCCTCTCACTGGGATGCCTGAGTCCTTAACCCCTCGCCATTTGGGCCCTTCTTATCGTCTCTCTCAAGACTATCCCCTCGCCATTAGAGCCTACTATATGAATTTAGGTATACATGTATGTTGCCCAAATCATCAATGCATCCTTGTCCATCAGACTAAGCTGCATTTTATTATCAATAATGATCACTTTCTTACCATCGGCCTAGAGAGGTTGTCCCCTATAAAGTTGGACGAATCACAAAATCACCAGTGCATCCCCAATCTTCGGGAGAGTTGTGTTACCCTGGTGATCATTTCCTTACCATTGACTTAGGAAGCTATCCCCCATACGGCTGGACAAATCTCCGGGATTAGTCTTACCATAAGCCTAGACCAGTCAAAATCATTAGTCCTCAACCCTTGAGATAGTTGAATTTATCGTCAATGCCCATCGGGTCAAGTTACTTTATGCATATGCTATTTCATGATGCATTCATCTCAATTTCTATCTATAAATCTAATATTCCGAACTCACCATATCAATCATCTCATATAGATCACTCATTGGGGCTTTCTTTATTAATATCTTAAAACTTCTATTTCTTGTTTTAAAACTTCTATTTCTGTGATTTTCTTCAACTTCTTATTTTCTAAATCTAATTTCTGAATAACTTGATCCATAAAATCTAATAATCTTTGTTCATATTTTTCTAATTCAATACTTTCTTCTGACATATAAGTAAATAACTGAATAAGGTCATCATAACTCATTCTTCTTTCTTTCTTTACAGGGTTATATTCACCTACAACTTGATTATTATTATTATTATCATTATTATAAACTGCAACTTCTTGATTAACATCTATATCCAATTCATAAAAATCTTCGGCCTCATTAAAATCTTGAATATATTCTTCAAGCTTAGACTGTGTTAACGAACTAATTTTGCTAAATAAAAGAGTAGGAATCTTTATTTCCAAAATGAGCTCGTTAACACAGTCTGAGTTTGAAGAATATATTCAAGATTTTAATGAGCCAGAAGATTTTTATGAATTGGATATAAATGATAATCAAGAAGTTGCAGTTTATAATAATAATAATAATAATATATTTTTTTTGATAGGCAAATGTTAGTTGTTAGTAATTGTTAGAAATGTTAGTTTCCCGGGTTTGAACCCGGGACCTCCAGCTTACACTCCTTCAGCGTTCCTTAGCTCACCAACCGAGCTACCTACTTGAGATATAATAATAATAATAATAATAATAATAATAATAATAATAATAATAATAATAATAATAATAATAATAATAATAATAATAATCAAGTTGTAGGTGGATATGACCCTATAAAGAAAGAAAGAATAATGAGTTATGAAGATCTTATTCAGTTATTTTACTTTTGACTCCCAACAGGAAATATTATATATTATCAGTATAGTTTTTTTTGTCTCTGAGCACAAATTAATTTTATAATTTTTTATTCATAAATGATTATTTTGCACTAAATTCTCGATGGAGAAACATTACATGTTGTCAATTTAATTTCATCATTTTTTATAAAATATCAATTTTAGAAATGACTTCATTATTTATAAATGATTATTGGCTAAAGGTTGCTTTTTGGAGGACCAAGCCACTGCTCAATAGAAATACGTAGCCTGAAATACTCTTCTTGTCTTCCAAATCACCTGCGTAATCACTATTTGTATATGCCAATAATTTTTCATCCCCCCTTTTTGTATAGAATCCCAAAATTCTTAGTTCCTAGCAAATACCTCAAGATCCTCTTTGCAGCTTGCAGATGCATTTGGATTAGCTTGCTCATAAAACGACTAACAAGGCTCACAGCAAACATCATATTAGGTCAAGTTGTTGTGAGATAAATGAGGCTTCCAACCAATTGCTTGTCGTATGTCTCATCCACCTTCTCTCCTTTTTCATCTTTGCCCAATTTGTATCCTAGCACCATGGGAACTTTGACAAGATTGCTATCTGTCAATCCAAATCTTTCTAATACTTCTAAGGCATATTTTCTTTGATAAATGTAGATCCCATAATCTTTCTGTAGAACTTCAATTCCCAGAAAAAGTCTTATTTTCCCCAAATCTGTCATGTAGAATTCTATCTTCATAGAGTCTTTGAATGAATTCAAAAAGCATTCATCATTGCTAGTGTATATGAGATCATCCGCGTACACACTAACAATGAGAATTTTTCCTGCATCACTGAATTTTAAGAATAGAGTTTGCCCATTCCTGCTCCTATGGAATCGTTCTTTGAAAAAATAGGCTTCTATTCAGCTGACTCATGCTCTTGGGGCTTGTTTCAGCCCATAAAGAGCCTTCTTCAACTTATAAACCTTATGCTCACTGCCCTTATTCACATAACTTTTGGGCTACTCCACATAAACATCTTCAATGAGATTTCCATACAAAAAAGCTGACTTGACATCTAACTGATAAAGATTCCACCCTCTATGAGCTGTAATTGCTATTATCATCTTCACTGTATCAAGTCTACTGACTAGTGCAAAAACCTCCTTGTAATCCACTCCATACTGCTGAGAGTATCCCCTAGCCACTAATCTAGCTTTATACTTGTCGACCACACCAAGCTCATTCAACTTGGTTTTGTAAATCCATTTCACTCCTATCCCTTTTGCTCCTGTTGGTAGCATGGTATTTTCCCAAGTTCCATTTTTTTCAATTGCTTTCATTTCAACATCCATAGCCTTCCTCCATTTTACACTTTTAACAGCAGATTCAAACTTTTTAGGGTCTGCAGAATCAATCAGTGCCATGTTTACAGGTTCATCATCAGATAAATCTTCTCCAGAGGTGGCTGTCTGTTTTTACCTTCACTTCTATCCCTTTCTGTTTCATCAAGAATATGCTCCAGTTCATCTTCATTTCTTTAATCACCTGTTGCACTGCCAACTTCACTTTCTTCTTTAGCAGCCACACCAAAACCTGTATCACCTCATTCCAAATCCATTTTGTAATTCTTCTTTATATTTTGGACCCCAATTCCATTGAGTTTCTTCTTCAAAAACAACTTCTCTACTTACAATAACACTTTTTGCAACAGGATCGTACAATCTATGTCCTTTTGACTCATCAGTTACACCAAGAAACACACACTTACAACTCTTGTTTTCCAATTTAGTTCTCTTAGCATCTGGTATGTGCACATGAGCTGCACATCCAAATACTCTAAAGAACTCCACAGAAGGCTTCTTACCACTCCAGGCCTCCCCTGGTGTCCTGTCTTTAACTGCCAATGTAGGTGACCTATTCAACACAAAAATACTCCAATTAATAGCCTCAGCCTAGAAGTTTTTAGGAGCATTCTTTTCTGACAACAAGGTCCTGACTATATTCATTATGATCCTATTCTTTCTCTTAGTCACCCCATTCTACTGAGGGGTGTAAGCTATAGTCATATGTATTTTTATTCCAACTTTTTGACAGAAATCATTAAATTACATAGATGTAAACTCTCCTTCTCTGTCTGTCCTAAGATATTTAATTTTCAAACCAGTCTCCATTTCTACCATGCTCTTGAAAATCTTAAAATGATGAAAGACTTCAGACTTTTCTTTTAAGAAGTATGTCCATGCTTTTCTAGAATAATCATCTATAAAGCACGAGAAATACCTATTTTGGCTATTTGACTCTGGTGTGATAGGACCACAAATATCTGCGTGAACGAGTTCTAACTTCTGTGTTGCCCTCCGTTTGCTTTTCTTTGGAATATGATCTTTGTGTTGCTTTCCATTCAAACAATCTGCACAAATTTTTCATGTAGAAGATAGATGAGGGAGTCCCCAAACCATTCCTTTGCTTTGAAAGATCTTCAATCCTTTCTGACTCAGGTGAGAATATCTACAGTACCATAAGAGTGCTAAATCTGAAGCAATAGTGTGAAAACATGAATCATCCCTTGCTGGGGCACGAGCTAACAGAATAGACATTCTATTTGCTGTCATAGATGTCTCTAAGATCAAACCCTTTTCTGGATGGTAAACCTTGCATTTTCGAGATTTAAACATCAGGGTTAAGCCTTTTTCTTGTAGTTGACCTATACTCAAGAAATTGTTCTTGAGTTGAGGAACAAAATACACATCAGAGATTACATGGGCCACACCATTCATGTACTATCTCACACTCCCCTTTCCTTTTACCTCCAATTTGGTGTTGTTTCCCAGCTTCACAAACTGCATGGAAGTTTCATCAATCTGACTGAACCGGAGTTTGCTTCCACACATATGATTTGAGCAGCCTGAATCCAAGAGCCAAGCATCATGCTTTTGCCTTTCTTGAATTTCTTCTTGAGCCATGAGGAGCAATTCTTCTTCCTCATTAAATGAAGTATGATTAGCTTCCTTGTCCCAATCAGGACACTCATTCTGATAATTCCCAATCTTATGGCATTTAAAACACTCAATCGTGGCTTTATTTTTTCTCCCCCTCCTCTGTTACTGGTTCTGCCTCTGCCCTCATTAACATTTATTTCTTCAGTGGCTACCTTCAAAGCCTGCTCCTCACCCCCATTCTTGTGGATTTTTTGTTCATGGACTATCAACGGGCTCTGGAGTTCATCAACAGATAGACTTTCTGTTTCCTTGGATTCCTCAATCGAATAAACTATTTAGTTAAATTTGTCCGTTTAGGATCTAAGGATCTTCTCCACAATCTTCACATCTTGCATTGCTTTACCGTGAATTCTCATCTTGTTTGCCACACTCATAACCCACAAAAAGTAATCAGTGACTTTATCACCTTCCTTCATTTCTAGGGTTTCAAAATCTTTTCTCAGGGTTTGAAGAATAGATCTTTTAACCCTAGCATTTTCTTCATACTTTCTTAATCCCACATCTGCTTCAAGGTGCTCTTTTGCAAGATCATCTCCAAGTTAGTCATGTCTATTGCTTGAAACATGTAATTTTTCACTTTTAGATCTTTGAGCTTCATTACATCAAGCTTCTTCTGCTGCGCCCCTGTGAAAGTTCCAGGTCCTTCAAGTTCTACATATCCCGCCTCCACCAAGTTCAAGTACTCCTTGGATCTTAGAAAATTCTCGATTAGCATGCTCCAATGTCGTGACCATCGAATCTAGGAATTGCAGGTTGCACAAAACTTCCTTCGTTCGTCGTATTCGTCATCTTCAGAACTCGCAAAGTGCTTTTTGCTTTTCTTCTCAGTCACTAATGTAGCTCAGATGCCAAATGTTGTGTATGTGAAAGAGATGAAATAATCGTATATTCAATGAATAGTAATGCTCTATATATAGAGCTACAAAAAGACTTAACAACTGATACAACAAACTCATTAACAGTCTAACTAACTATTAACAACTAACTAATTGATTAACGAACTAAAACAGACTTAACAATATAGTATTTCTATTTTATACAGAGTCATATAGTATTTCATAATGTTAAAACAAGGGTTTGAGAAGACTGAACCATTAAACGTTAATTAATTTTTGGTTAATGACATATTTGTCCAGCTGTCATGTTTTGATTGCATAACAGTAAAAATAGCACTTCACATAAGTTTTGTACTTTTTTATTTTTTATTATCTCTCTCTAGGTGTTTCTAGATAGTCCCTGGCAAGACTACATCACTTCTGAAAGTTAGGTGTTTTTACTTTTTTGTTTTGGCATTAATTAATTTTTATTTTATTTTAGACATTTTAAATATTATACGGGTTGTTCATTTTGTTTTAATATTTTGAAAAACAACATCTCTTATTTTATTAATAATTTTAATTCATCTATAAAGTATTTTAATTGATTATTTATATATATCATCATTGAAGAAATTTTTTATTTAAATGTAAAGAGGATAAATTATTAACGTATTAAATTAAATGGTACAATTCAGATGTATTTGTTTTATATCAATTAATAAAAAAAAAGGAGACACAGTGCGTAACAGAAGTACCTTTCTAGTAATATTTATTAACGACATTTGAATATGGCTTCTCCTTCACCAAAACGTTTGGCACATATGTTTTTCCTCAAAAATTTTGGGAGGGAGGGGTTAATATAAAGCCCACACCTAACTTCCCCTAAATTCGACCCTGCCTTCAGGCAGTCTATATATGTTCACCGTGGAGAAGTGGACTCCATGTCTTTATCCACGCCGAAATCGGCATGGCTACATAGATTCGAATGTTGTGGTGGGACGTCTTTCCTGTATGGTAGGTTTTCTTTGTCTTCTCTCTCTCATTTTGCTTTTGGTGTCGCTGTGTCTTGTAAGAACAGGTAGGAAAAATTCAAGTTCCACGTAGACTAGAGGCAAAACATCAAAAAGAGTTTAAGCCGATTTTTTATGGATGAATTAGGCCTAAAATTCCTAATAGAACAGTCCGGTTTTGGTTATGGAATCTTACAATCCAGTGGTTTTGGTGCTGCATTTTTGTGATCAAGTTACGTGAGTAGGGTGCTCCCGACGGTTCACGGAATGCGACATTTGCAGTTTCGCACTTCAAAGTTCAAATATGCAAACGTTCTTTTCTTGCAGAATATATCCCCTAAGGTGGGAAATATTCCTTTTGATTATTATGGTTTCCTATGGTCAATTTATACGAGAAACAATGTGTTTGTGTGAAAAAAAAAATAATAATTAAAATAGTCAAATTAAAGACCTATGAAAAAGGTTGTGAACAAAAGTGGGCACAAATAATTTGTCTTCCGAAAATGCTTTCCAGCCTTGATGCATGGAATTAGTAAAATTCTTATCAAACGCCTTTAAAAGAATAACTGAAAAAAGAATAACTAAATTTCAAATTCGTTTTATTTACTTTCATTGTTTTTTTTTGAAAGGATTTACTTTCATATTTATTGTTATTTACAAATTTGTTGTTTACTAACTGGAAAAAAAAAATGCCCTTAAACTTTTGAACTTTCCAAATTTGTTGTTATTTACTTTCATATTTATTTACGTAATTGCGTAATTTCAACAAGGACAAATACAAAGCATATATATTTGCTTTTTTTTGTTTTTTTAAGAACAGAGGTATATATTTGCTACTTATTTTATCTTATATTTTTAATAACAACTAGGTTTTTAGTCAAAAAAATAAAAATAATAACAACTAGGTTTTTTGAATCTTGGTCTTCTGTTTCCTTTTTATAAATGACCTCGTTATTTATGTTTAAAAATTATATTTTCATTTCAAAGATTGTAATTCAATATTCAAAAACACAAAATAAAATGTTTTGGGGAAATTGCTCTTTGGCACAAAAAGTTAAGGACAAACACAGAGGAAATTGTGTGTTTGTGTTGAGAATGGCTCACATTAGTAAAAGGAGTGGACAAGCCTTCTCAGTACAAGGTTTCACAGTAATTATTAAATTAAAAAAAAGTGTAGTAGCACAAAGACCAAGCTTACAAAAACAAAAATGATTTTGTGTGACTACATCACTCTAAATTGCATTGTATTTAAAACATACAGCTTTGGGGGGGGGATATAATTGTATAGTACTAACATGTTTCACTAAGATGTTGTTTTTGGGATCAGTGAAATCCAAAGGTCGACTCCCGGTTATTAGTTCCAGTAGCATGACCCAAACGAGCAAGAAGGATAAATCATATTTTGGTGCCATGTACCTGTGTCAACATGCAAATTTAGTCATTCAAGTGACTCATCAATTCAAAAGAGTCAGCATTACTTGAGACATAAAGGATTTGAAGAAGTGCACAAAAGTGGGCTTTAATAGTTGAGAAAGTTTATAATGACAATTATAACTTGAAGAGATAGATTGAGATCTTAAAAGAATAGATTTTATGTTTCCATTTTCACATTTAGTTTTTATAGTGAACCATAAGGAGCTCATCTAATTTACAACTCCGATGAACAGCAAGAAAACAAATCGTAGAGAAAGCCAATGAACTTAAGGAGCTCATCTTATCTAGGGAAGTCAATGCTAATTTTGTCTGTTATTATCAATGACATATTTCATAATTGCAATTAAATAGGCATATCTTATGACTATAGTGATTTTAACATATTTTTAGATATAAGGACTTTCTAATTATTGGTTGATCTAGGTGGTAACATGGTTTAGGATAAATTTTCAAGAAGAGAAGAGGGCACGAGAGAGGGAACTAGCAAGGGGACAAGTTTCATTCAACTGAAGTACAATAATTGTAGCAAGGACAAAAATGACAAGGTCATGCCTGTGAGGCAGTGGCTAAAAGAAGGAACGATTATGCAAACATATTTGCCCCTTAAAATCTTATTTTAAGCTCATATTTTCCCGACTTCTTAACCCTAAAATACTATTATTTCGATTAGTAACTTAGCTTATTTTATAAATCTGCAATCAATATATGTGGGCACAAATATTTTCTAAAAGTCAAAATTACAATCAAGATAAATTAATGTTCATTCCTAAGTCCTACCTATACTTTAAGCTGCTAAAAAGGCATTTCTAAAGGAGTTTTCATTCTAAAATTTGGTTGTTCAATCATAAGCAAGAATCATTCATGATTTCATTCATATGAAGTCAGAGATGCAACGATTGAAAAATCGAGCTAGCTATATTAAAGAGAGTAAAAAGGGCAGAATCACTAGTGAACGTTAACTAGATTAGTGTTACTATGAATTGATGTAGGGTCGGCCAAAGCATAAGACTAAACAAGCCCTTAATTTAGGCCTCCAATCCATCCCACTCAGCCCCTTATGGTTTCACCACAATTTTAAGACTTTGCAAAAATTACATATATGAGGCCTCTCCAATGATTCATTAACATTAAGTCCTCATGTAGCTTTAGGCCTCAAATTATCTTTCCCAACCCTGCATTGATGATTAATTACAACATGGAGTTTCGAACAACCATCGTATTATCATATTTTATAAACTGATTGACTATTGGTCAGCTATGCTATTGAGAAAGTTATTATAATTGAAACCAAAATAAAATTGCCAAAACAACTCAAACCATGCTTAGTGAATAGCTTGATGGAAATTCAATGAGAGCTATACATTCTTATAAATTGCTATCTATAATAATTGAAAAAAAAATAGATTAAAATTTACATGATAAAAAATTATGCATCAAGTAGAGAAAATAGATAAAATAATAGTAGACAATTGCTAAACCATGCCAACATGATAAAACTTACAGATTCAAATAAATAATAGATAGCACTCGTCAAAATAAAAGCAATTAATTCATAATCAATTATACTACTAAATATGAAGGAGAATATATATATATATACATACATATATATATTAATTTCATAATAATTATCTTCTAATCATGTCACCTTTTGGGCACACTATTTTAATCAAAGAAATCACAGTTGTTGGAGATCTATGGTGGACGTTATCTAAACGAATAATATAGCAAAGCATAACTGAGAAGGCATAGACATAAAAGACAACAACGATGATTTCCATTTGATCGGGGCTGTAATGACAGTCCATAACCAGGGTTTGTTTCGTCGCTTATGGATCTAGTGGAAACAAAAGAACACGGTTAAAAAGGAGAAAAGAAGCCAACCTAAAAAATAGATGCAATGAATGACAGAACATGATGAATAACCTGAGATTAGCCATATATATAGTACTTGTCTAAGTAGATTGAAGTCTCAACTGATGTACCCCTCCCTAGCAAATCATCGTAACCAATTCAAAAATACAATTATCTGTGTGTGAACATTTTATATATAAAATGAGTGATCTATATATAGTGAAAAGTGACTTTTTCAATCTCTACAAACGAAAGTAATGGGGAGAGAGAGAGAGTGAGAAAGTGAGAGATCCGTGTAGTTTTGGGGATTCTCTAGTCCTTACTAGTATAGTCGAAATGATGATCGCAACCACATATTTATAACGAGTTTAACAAGAAGAAGGGTTAAATTTTGGTTAAGTCCTTGCTATTATAGTCAAAATGATGATTGTAACCACATATTTATAAAGAGTTAACCAGATGAAGGCTTAAATTTAGGTTAAGTTTTCACATGTCTGTTTTTATAATATTATAAAGCAAAAAAGAAGCATATTTTTTTAGATAATAAAACCATATAAAAAATTATATTTCATTATTTTCTTGAAAGTCAATTTTACTCTAAAAAGATAAATAAAAACTAACACAGTTATTAAAAAAAATAAGAATTGAAATAATAACGATATACACATATATGTGAATAATAGATTATAAACCATTTAAATTTTAATAATTATATCAATCAGATATCATAATTTTTCTCTTTTTCTTTTTAGACCACTTTTTAAAAAATGAACATCCAAGGAATTTAATTCAAAAAGATATATTTTTGGATTTAACAATTTGTTTTGATTGTCCTTGTAAGCATCTAATGTTGAAATTTGTTTCAATAAAACTATGGAGCAATATTATGAGACTCGGCCCGGCTATTAATTTTGGTAAGATCGCAAGAACCTATAAGTATTAAATATACAAATTTTGTATTAACAAAAAGTATATGTAATTCAAATGTAACATATATATCAAATGATTGCCTAGATGTAATGGTTACCTTAAAATTCAGAACTCTCTCTTTGTAAGATATATCAAATCCTACAGAGGCGCATTTTAGATAATGTTTTTTTTTCTGCATCTACTATTTTATTACATTTATACGATCTGAGCTCAATCTAACGTGGAAGCCTAAATATCTTGACCTTTCTCCCAAACACTAAAACAATTGTTTCTTTTCTACAGTTGCCCCTTGCTCCCTCTCCTTCCTTCTTCGGTTATTCTACTTTGTCGCCGCCATGCTTCTTTTAACACCCTAAGTAGCAACCATGTATCCTATCGTAGTTGATATGATTGCGGAATACTTCGTAAATAAGCCATATTTTCTTTTTCAAAAACTAATTGTTTTAGGAGTAAAACTAAAAAGTTCCCTTCAATAAAATATGATGTTCGCAAATCATTTTACAAATAAAAGTAAAGCATGAATATCATGTCTTACTTAAAATAAAGTTGATAAATCCAAAACTTAATCCTTATGGTGCATATAATACCATTATCATTATATACGACATCCTTAGAATACAAAAGAGTTACTACTAATTTGAAAACTAAGTTTTGTACAACATTTCCATTTCATGTCAAGGGATAAATTCCAAATCAAGTATCCTACTTAATGCATATAAAATTCTTATAAAAATTATAATCTTCTGAAAATAGTTAAATATCGAGATCCAAACCGCATACAATTATAATACAACAATACAAATAATTTTCAAATACGTTTTAATATTACATACTTAGAGCTTAATCTTCAAAAATACAACCCAAATACTCTAACTCAAAATTGATAAGGCATGCACAAATTCTTCAAGCTGGTAAGTTGTAAAAATATAAAATTAAGTGCTCTCGGCACACACGTATACCACATCAAGAAGCAGTAAGAAGTACACAATAATGATAAGAGATCATATAACAGACATGTCACCGACATAAGATAACTCAAGCTAATTAATCCAAGACAAATTGTACCAACATAGAGACCAAACCAAATTTAAAGGCACAACCTCATCAATAATGCATGTGGATTCAATGTGATCTCCTCAAGTATCGCCATATGCATGTGGGCCCATCAACAACTAACTCGTGAAAGACTTTTGGGAGTTCGTTTCAGGTTTTCCAAAATGGACTATTCATCACTAATGATGACTTCCTCAACATACTAACACATTCACATGGATCATCATGGTGTTCCAGTTTCGGCCTCACAAGATATCCCGACTATAGAGGGAATTTCTATGCCACTGGGAACTCCACGCCTAACATACAATTAAGATCGAGCTTGTACAAACCCTCGTTGTAACACCGTTAAGTGCCTTGTTGACTTATCCTAACTTAGCTATACTTAAGCATGTATCAATGTTATCAGACACTCAGAAGATGGAAGTAATTAAAATTTGTAACAAACAAGTACAAGAAAATAACTTCATAATTCACAAATTATAAGCATACTGATTACATATTTTATTTACATCATCAAAATAGAACTTATATACAATATTTACAAAATACTGGAAGGACTCAAAATACATAAAAAGGCATGATGAAAACTTGATCACTACATGGTTACGATCCCAATACATAAAGATCAAAAGAAGATATTTACACGTCTAGCCTTCTCTAAAACACTTAAATTGTCTCAAACCTGACATCACCCATCATAATCGCTGAGGGAAGTAAACCTAAGTCACCAACTTCCTCCCATGGCTTACCTCTCTCACATTAACGCACATGATAGGTTCGCTATGCATTCTCCTCTCATTGAGATGCCTGAGTCCTCAACCCCTCGCCATATGGGCCCTTCTTATCGTCTCTCTCAAGACTATCCCCTCGCCATTAGAGCCTACTATATGAATCTAGGTATATATGTATGTTGGCCAAATCATCAATGCATCCTTGTCCATCAGACCAAGCTGCATTTTATTCTCAATAATGATCACTTCCTTACCATTAGCCTAGAAAGGTTGTCTCCCATAAAGCTGGACAGATCACAAAATCACCAGTGCATACTCAATCTTAGGGAGAGTTGTGTTACCCTGGTGATCATTTCCTTACCATTGCCTTAGGAAGCTGTCCCCTATAAGGCTGGACAGATCACCGGGATTAGTCTTACCAGAGGCCTAGACCAGTCAAATCATTAGTCCTCAACCCTTGAGATATTTAAATTTATCATCAATGTATCCTTGCCCATCGGATCAAGTTACATTATGCATATGCTATGTCATAATGCATTCATCTCAATTTCGACCTGTAAGTCTAATATTTCGAACTCACCATATCAGTCATCTCATATAGATTACCCATCGAGGCTATCTTTATCAATATCTTAATCATCATATCATTGAGTTGAATACAAGTACTCATCTAAGTCAGATGTCAACTAATATAATAATGAAAGCATCAATCACAACTAAGTCTAAGACTTACAAACTATCTATGTTACACAACATAAAGCATGTTACTCATATCATATATCCAATATAGCACATAACTCATCCAACCAACATAGGCAATTCAAAGATAAAAGTCAAAGCATGCAATTCAGGTATTTCAACATATACCGCCAAACAGTCAAACACACAATCATATCAATAGTCAATCATAATATTAAATAATTTATCATGGAAACTCCCAAAACTTAATCCTACATGGTATCATTCCCAATGAATCGTCCCAAGTTGGCTTAAGCGTCATAGTTTCTTAATGGGCAAAGGGTTGTGATCCCTTTTGCCACATTAAACTTTTAAAGCTACTATTGCCTCCCCACCGTGTTAGCCAACTTCCCCACCTTATCTAAGCTTGTGGTGGTAATCCTTAAGCTCCTAAACAGGTCGTTGCCCTCTCCCATACAGTGCTCATGATTTCGATAGCCATACGAGTGATTTAGAGGAGATTTCCCGAAAAGTATTTAGTGCCCTTTTATGTTCCATAACAGTAATGTTTCCCCCTGGATGTCGAAGGCGTCCTTGGGGTGATCTCGTAGTTCCTACGGGTGGAGACGATGGGGTCGGTCCATGGATTTTCTTTCCTTTTGTTTTGTTTTCCCGCATTTCGCTCAAAGGGTTGAAGGGAGATAGTGCATCAAGCTGTTCGCAAGGGCCAGCTTGATCCTCTTCCCCAGGATCTCAGATGAGGAACTACTCAATGGGATTTCCTTTATCTTTGAGTCGAAATTACTTTCTTAGTCTACTGCATGAGAAATCGGACGGAGTCTTGGGATCCTGGTTGCGTAATGATGACATCCGAAAGATGTCTTTTATTTAGCTGCCTTCCTGGATTAGTCTTACATAATAAATAAAACCAAACAAAGATAGTTAGCATAGATAGGAGTCTATCTCCAGTAAGCACTGGAGTAGATCTCCACAAAAGAAAGCCCTGGCTTAAAACACACACTACTTTTGGTCGACGGACTCCTTATTTTAAGAAAGGGCTAATGCTCATTTCTGGTTATCGCAAAAAAATTTAAAATCAACGATTGAATTTTTACAGAGGAATAACATCCCCTATATATTGCGATGCACGCCGCTTTCGTATGAGGTCGTGCCGCTACTGGATAAAGAAAGAAAATTCAATGAGTTGAGTAAAGGGGATTAGAGTTGGCGGAAACGCGGCCGGATGTAGTCAAAGAAGCAGGAGTTTTTACTAAAAAACGGATTTTGTCTGCCCCTCGAGACGTCTACTCAACGAAGAAGCCCATTAGAGCGGAAGTGCGATGTGTCTGGAAACTCGGGATCATAAATGGATTCGAGTACCATTCTGATCGCCTCTTTCATGATCTTTTCTATAGGTAGAACTACTGTAAGCGGTCTAAACTTCGACCCTTATTTCTTTCTTCATATTGTAAAGGGGAATTCATGGCTAAAGGAATGCTTGCTGGCGTTGAGGGATAGAACTCCCCCAATTTTGTAGGTGATACATCCGAACAAGAAGAATAGAATATAAGCAGACTAAGAAATACGAAATTTCTCAGTTCGAGGGCCTGCGTAATTGCTTATGTAGTATGAAATACGAGTAAGCAATGAAGCAGGAGTGAAGCGACTGAACGGAATATCCCTTCGTAGAAGGGAATATCCGTGAAGTACGCTGAGCGTACTTCCTGGAGATAGATCGTAAGATCGGAAGGTATGAGATATGAGCAATAGCGTAGCTATTGCGTAATATCGAGTACCGAACGATCTGAAGATCTATCAGTACTCTTGTCTGAAGGGACGTAGTGAGCTGGCGCTTTGCGCGAGCGAACAAATCAGTTTTGTAATTCACAATGAATATGTTAACAGGGTCGTCGAACTGCGTAAAATCAAATAATAATGACCATATCAACCTCAGGGACCAAAATAGGACAAAAATACCAAAAATAAACACGGGACCAGAATGGATATCAATAATCTATATCACTTCCAGAAGAGCTAAAAGTGATAAATTTAGTTTCGAACGAATACACGAGAGTTATGATACCCAAAAAATCATGGCAGGGACAAAAAAGTACTTAATCAAACATAGGAACTAAAAGCAAACACTCTATTCACCAAGAGTCAACTGAAATCAGTGATGAATATAAGTGCTTACCACTTCCCCAAAGAGGAACTGAAGCCAAACTAAGCACCAAACCACATACTCGCGTGTTTAGGCACCGTATAGACTAACAAGGCCCTAAAAGATCAAAATAACTCAAATGAATACCAAACCAAAGAGACATTTATAATCAAAATGGAGGATTCGATCTCTAAAATCTTACTAGAACATCAAGATGACCCAAGTACCAAAAGGATCACGAGATACCGAACACGACTATGGTGACGATAATTAGGGTATGATGGAACCAACTCTAAAAGATGTAGAATTGGTCCTTGATATGAGAAGGGATGAAAATGACAAGAAAGGAAGGGTGAAAGATCTCCAAGTCATGAGAAAATGAGTATTTATAGAGGTTGATGAAGGGCATTTTCACGTCGCGAACAGGTCTTGTAGCTATTAAATCAAGTATCAATGCTTAATGGTTCAAGTGGCAAGTAGCTTAACTTTTCTTAAGCAATGTCTGAAGCTCAAATCCTATGAATGGAAAAAGTTGGTGTTAAGAGAGTTTTACCCTCTTATATAGATTCATCCTGCTCGAGTTAGATTATACTGTAAGGCTCTAGACAAAAAACTGCTATGAAATCAAGTGCTCACATCACAATCCCTATCAAAACAAACAACACAACAACTAAAGGCTTTTTTTTCTTTCCACTTGACGGGATTGATTACATGAATTTAATGACATTATTATGTTTTGTTCAAATGACTGAAGTTATTCCATCGGAAATTAATAAGTTACACGATAGAGCATTTCACCTGCTAGCTTGATTATGTTATCTATATTATATCCTTCGAACTAATTTCTCTTTTAATTTAATTAGTTTCATACTCAAGCAGAAGCAGGACATGTGTTATGCTTAATTTTATAAGAGAAAATGCTTTGGCATTATTACGAGAGTGAGTTAATTTTGTGGTTTTCATAAATTCTCTACCATATCATAAACCTTTCAACGACCACCAAAAATGACAAAGAAAAAAAGAACCGGTGAGATCCTTCTATAAGAACTACGCAATGGCAACATTCAATACCTCATGTTTGATTAATCAATCTACTAGGACCATTGCGATTGCAAAGGTTGAACAAAGAAAACATAGATTAATGTAATGAACTTGTGGAATGAGGTAATTTGACAATATCGTATTAGAAAGTGTAAATGACAAGAAAGCATGCAATCGCGGTCGCGGTGGACATGGCTGATTTGCCCCTCTTGAGAATATCCCCTCTATAAAGCTTATGCACTTCCACAAAGATATCCTATCCACTATTGTGGGGACAGAACAAAAGCTTTGGTAGAATATGTTTGGGTATCTATGTGTGAAATAGTCTCACATCACATAATAATAAACAAAATAAAGAATATAAAAGATGATAGACTCATGAACCTATCACTTTAAGGTTTTGGGATCAAATGTGGTCAAAGTCTCTTCTTACATCCAAAAAACATAAACATAAATATAAATATAAAAAAACCCAACAGAATAATAGGGCATGGTCTCTTTCTTGTTACCATCATCAATTACCTTCTTGAGCTTCCTAAAAAATAAAACAAAAATAAAATAAAATAACCTTCTTGAGTTTCCTAGTTTCATAAACTCAAAAATAAAAATAAAAACCTTCTTGAGCTTCCTAGTCTCATAAACTCACTGTTCCTGACAAGTTTTCCTAGTTTTCCTGCTCCTATATCTCACTTTCATCGCAATTAAGGGATCATGATTCATTGTATTCACCCTCTCATGCAGTCACTGCAGTCAGAGGGTATGTGAGCTGTTGGATTTAATTTTTCAACATTCGCCCCGACCTTTGGTTTTTTTGTTTAAAAAAAAATAAACAAATAATATAAGTGTAGAAAGACAGAAATACTTGAATGCAGGAGATCTCAATCCACAATTAAGAGGTGGATCCAGATTCACTGCAGTTACTGAATCATGTATTCACGCAATCAGGACATTGGTGACCGTTTAATCATTATTGGATGGTCCAAATTTAAAGCTCAGTAAATTAAATTTAAAAAAAAAATAAAAACTTGTATGTTTTGTAAATCGGACAATCAAAATCAAACAGACCAGATCGTTTGACTGTAGATATTCTGACTACAAGGAATCCAAATCAGTTAAGAAGTGCAGGCCTTAGAAAATGAACCTTGATTCCCTACAGCCGAGATAACCACGCAATCACGTGATCTCAGCCGTTCAATCTTGATCGGACGGCTTGTATTTCAATTAGGGATGTAAACGAGTCGAGCTGAGCCGAGTACCTTAAGCTTGAGTTTGACTTGTAAAAAAATGGATTGCTCAAGCTTGACTCATTTATTTAAAGGAGTCTAACTAAAAACTTGAGTTTGACTTGTTAAAAATAAGTAAAGCTTAAACTTGACTTGTTTAGCTCATTTATAACTTTATTATTTTTCTATTTAAAAATTATTTTCTTAAATTGTTTTCTAAGTTTACCGCTTTAATTTATGCTATAATCAACAATAGAAATATGTGCTTAACATGTGATACATGAAATTTTAAACTTCTAGAATATTACATTTAAAGATCAAAACATTGAAAAACAGGTAGACAAAACATTTTACGAATTGAGGTGCAGATGACTTACAAATCAGGAGGAGAAAGTTAATGCAAGAAGAGGCATACCTCATTCCCAATTAGCATAAACGGTCCGGGATGGGTGACTACGTGAAGTTCTACATGAGAATCCAGTTCCATAGTCAACAACCCTTTAATTTGGGGGGAAGGAAATTCCTTCCTCGTTGATATAAGAATCCTCTTTAACGATCGTTATAATAAAGGTCTAATCAAATCTTAAAAAGCTAAGCAAATAAAAGTTATTGACAATGTTCCATTCAATCAACAAAGGTAATCAGGTTTAATCTACTAAACACCCCAGATGAAAATAAACTGAAAAGTAGTAGAAAGTAAGATCCAAATGTAGAAAGAGTGCTCAGTCATAAAATCATTGGCTTTGGTTCCATTTAATGATTTGCACACATGTAAATCAATTACTCAAAGGAATCCCAGAGGACTGAGAACAACATAAACTGGAAAAAGAAATAACTCGATACTGTTTTTTTCACCCTACCCCCCACCCCAACCCCAAGTCTCTTTTTGACCACTGAATCATCAGTTCTTTGCCTTTAGAGAGTTATTTTCCTTGATCCTTGCTCGATTATCCAGCTTAACATAGCGTTTAAGATCTTCATAAGGGAGTGCTTCAATATTCTTCCTACGTAATTCACTTAGTGCCGGGTGTTTATCAAGCAGATGTCACAACCAGTCAGGATATTCTGAATCAAGCAGGATTTTTGGATCACTTCCCTCCTTCAGAATGTTGGCACCTACAACTGTACTTGACTTGACTTCTTTGCTGAGACTAGATGCTTTGGGTGCATCAGCAGCTCCACCCCCTTTAGATCCTTTCTTTGCTTTACCCGTGGCATAACTTCGCTGCCATGCAACCCCAATTGCCTCTTTGGTGCTAAGAATGCATCTAACAGATCTGGCATGGTTCATTGCCATGGCTTTCTTCTCAAAGACAAGTTTATATCACTTCAGGACGGAACATAAACTATATAGAATAACTCAGTATGAATAAAAGTACAGACCTGCATAAATTAACCACACTACAATGGATTCGCATTCAATGCAATCAGAAAAGCACACATTCACTCCAGTGAGCAGATCAGAGTCACTGGATGAAGATCAGATAGCTCGTAACCAAGTTTATGTTTAAAATCCGATTCGCTGAAATTAGAATGTGAGCCATCAAATTTTCATCAAACGGCTCCGATCTATTGATTGCAGAGAGTGTCGATGTGATTTTCTGATTGCATCAAATCCAAATAACACTGCAACACTGCATACATACTTCTTCCACTGTGTGTGGTAAATACTCGTTCTCTTGAAATTTGAATTCAAGACCTTGACTTCTTAGAGTTCAGACCAATCTGAATTTCAACCTTCCCTATTAAAAATTCTCCTTAAGAGCTATGAATTGTTGGAGTTTACAGAAAGCAGGTAACTTGCAAGCCTGCAATTATAAGAACCTGATAACACTACTCCCCTGCCTCAACTCAAAACTACGCCTCTAGAACTTCGATTTTTCACGCCCTATGGTAACCAATTGTGATGTGATATAACTCAAACTAAAATCTGTGGGTATGATTACAACAGCAATATCTATAATCTAATCCAAAAGAATGGTTGTTCAACAATATCATCTTAAACAAAAAAATAAACAACTGCATTTAAATAAACAAATATTGTACTGGAATTTAAATAACCGGTGAATATATTTAAATTCTATTCTCATGCCTCTATATATCTGTGAATATCCCTAAACATATAACTCATAAATCAATGTTGTATAACGGTAAGATATTTTTTAAAATCAAATTTGAATTCAATTTCAACAGTTTTTCTTTTCACAAAAAATTGAACAAGAAACGTATTTTCTCAGCATTCCAAAAAATAAAATTATCATATTTAGTGTGGATTGATTAGAAAGAAAAAAAAAATTATAAAAAAAGAAAATGAAAATTGATTTCCCAGTGTTCATTCATTTCATCAATTCCGCTTTCTCTGTTCTAATGAGAAGAAATCGAAGAGGAAAGTGAAGACTTACAGTTTTTGAAGTATACGAGAGAAAAGGATCGGTGGTTCCGGCGTCGGATGGTGGCTTCCGCCGCCGTTGCTTTTATGCGATGATGCTTCAACCTCTGAACTCGAAACAGCAAAACGGAGATCCGAAATGGGAACAAAACCCGAATCCGATAAACGAACAACCTTTTTAGGACCATGTGGGCCCGAGTGATTATTTAGAACGAACCCAATAGAAAAGGGGTTGCTATTTGCACCCTGTTTTTTATGCCCTCCTCTCAACACACATAATTTTTTCTTTCTATAATACCCATTTTCAGAAGTTATTTTTCAAAGTAATATTTTTCAAAAATTTGAAATGTGTTTCGAAACTGACTAATTTTCAAAAGGAAAAAAGCATTCTGGAAATTTGATTCTGGAATGCATAAAAATATATGGGAGTTAATATCTTTGATTATTCATGTTAGTTTTTAAAAACTATATAATATTTCATAAAATGTTGGCAAATATGTTAGCTAAAATAGAATCTATTATGTGAATTTAGAACACATATTATACTTATTGAAGACATGATTAGAATTATTGAGAATTGTTTTTGTGTTATAGAGCAAGCAATTGAATAACGTGAAAGAACCTAGTTTTACTATATATTACCCATAGGCACCTCTCATCATGAACTAAGTAGTTAGGTCTTCACTGTCTCGATTCATTTGCAATTGATCACAATATTAGTAGGACTAAACATCATTAATTAAATAGATCATAATATTAGCTCGTTTTGGCAAAGCGAAAATCACAATTGATTGTAGCTCACGAGAATTTTTTAAAAAATTGTAAAAAAATACGATAGGAAAATGACACGTTAAAGAACTTATTCAAACATTTTTCTCCTCTTTATCATTCTAGACTCTGGATCAGATAGTGTATTTTTGGTTTACTATTGAGAAATTGCAAACATACGTTTAGACTCATCTCTATAAGGTTCTTTAGAACAACGGTACATTTACCTGGGAAATTTTTTTTACACGATCTCATAGCAGTTGTCATATATCTTGTATGGTGTATCTAGCTCCTGAAGTTTATGAAGACTTCACATTTAGCATTAGTGATATGCTCTCTCAAGCAATACTAGGTAATTAAATTTTACCCCAAAACTCATTCATACGTCCATCCATGTGAAAGTCATAAACTATATGTTCAAGAAAATTACCTCAAGGGTGGAGATTGTTTTTACAATCTCTCTGTCACAATCATGAGTACAACAAGGATGGCATTGGTCAAACTTATCTTGGAGAGACATTATAATATTATTTTGATTCTGATCTATTGTGAAATACAAATACAAATACAAATACAGTATATACTACTAAATGAACCTTATGTTTCCATTTTAATGTTACACAAACCTGAGTGAACCACTCATATTTATTTTGAAAGCTTGATGCTATAAACTTGTAGGAAAAAGAAAGTCAATGCTCCAAGATAATCTTCTCAAGCTTATTGAGACTGTAAGCAACTAAAAAACCTCATGCAGTGTATGCTAGTATGACATTGATCTTTTTACAACGTAGGAGGGATCCATATATAACCGTGTGTTTGAACATAACCAGCTTTTTCCAGCAATTCATCTGCTTCTGCAGGACCTCTGCTTCCAGGTTTGCAAGGGATTGACTTGAGTTCCCCTTTATCGATTCAGTCTAAAAGTGGGGTGAAGATCTCCCATGCTGCCTGCATAAGAGACAAAATAGAACCATCAAATTTGTGAATCAGAACCCTATTGCAATAATCTATGAAGCATAAAGCATATAGTGATCTTACCTTCAGCTCATCTCTGCGAACAAAATGTTGTTGATCGCCTCTAATTCTGTAAAACATATTCCAATTCCCATTACCATTCAGTTCAGTCTATTTCTTTCAGACAACTTAACTGATTGCTAAGTAGTTCATGTCATTCAAATTCTTCTACAAACCCTTTAGCACCTTGAGACGTGTGTGTTTAGAAACAACAAACATGCCATAAACATGAACTAGAAAAGGTAACGTACGTGTCAAGAATTAGACGCTCATAAGCATCTGGAATGGTTACCCCCTGGTAGCGTTGCCTATATAACAAATCTAGTTCAGTTTGAGCTGTTGACATCTCCAGTCCAGGTTGCTTGACCTGCATGAGAAATTGAACAAGTCACTCCACCCTACGAAATTGAATTATTTTTGCATTTTATGGCCAGATCTTGATGAACTTAACACACATTTATGCAGATTTCTTTTATTATAACAAGATAATAGGCATGATGAGATAAAATGTTTGGAGAAGTTAACCACATATTAACTAGCGAAGTTGCCAATCACATTTCATTTCAAGAAAATTGATTCCAAGCAGTGTCATGGAAATTATATCTTTAGTTTACAGCTTTTAATATATAAACACGAAAAGTCCTAATTCCTAATTCCTATACCGAAAAACATTTTCCTCAATGAGACAAAATAAGGAACTGTCAGAGGTAACCAGTCAAACAAATGGCAGAATAATTCACATCAATGGTTATCAGAATGATAGACTTACCGTGAGCTTCATGTACATAGCTTCTGAAGGTTGCAGGCGTATAACAAACTCATTTCTACCCTGCTTCTGACCTAAACAAGAATAAGTTTTTGGTAAGGTTTAAACATAAGTTGATATATCCATCAAAAGGTATTTGTCATCAAGATATGGAAAAATACATGCTAGCTGATATTTATGTCCCTTTTCAAGCAATAAAGAGCAGGCTCCTTCTGCTTGCCACCATTATTGTAATTAAGGATTATAGAGATGACCAACCTCTCAGAAGAAAATTTACTTTCCACAGAGTGATAAGATAATTTTATGTACATATACTTATATTCATTCTTTCAAAGAGAAGATATTATCTGTGCACTCGTTATTACAATAGACACCAAAATACCTAAAACATCCAACTAGATTAGAGGGCAACATGGAAGTTTCAAGTAACTAGTTATAAAAATATCCTTCTTTGCTACAGTTGTGAGTATGCATAATTATCGAAAGAAAAAGGAAAAGAAGGAGGACATCAAGATCTTGGTGCTGACATTGATTCCTTTATAACAGGATTAGAGGGGCTTCAATTAAATGACAGAAAAGGGTAATAATATGCACACAAATTGAATGGAAAGGGACAAACCTTCACTTTCTCATCCCTAATGTGCTCAGGCGTGAGAGAAACAGGCTTTTCCATAGCAACCAAGCGAAAAACCTGAGTTTGTGGAAAAATGGTGGAAATAATCCAGCATTTAATGTACCACTTTCCAAGTACATTTAATGTTCCACTTTCTAAGTAGTTTAGATTCATTGTACAACAAATAGAATAGGTTCAATGCATCTTAAGGAATAGAAATTTCTTTATTACTTATCTTGTAAGTTGTATTTCACAATTATTATCCTTATAAATCTTTGTGTATAAATTAAGAATTCTACTGGGTGCTAACTCACAGAAGCACATTCAGAAATTCGGTCTTCCTATTTTCACATGGTATCAAAGCACTTGATCTAGGGAACTCTACTTCCGCAAACAACTTTTAAGAAAATCTGACTGGGCATTTTCTGCTGTCAGTTTGCTCAAACCTTGACTGGGCACTACATGTTGTCAAGTTTTTCCTGGCCAGACTCTTCTGTTTGTCCTTTTTTTCTTTATCCAATCTGATCTCTAGTACTCATGGAGGACGAGATTGTGAATCCGTTTGCTCAAGGAGAAAACTCTCAAGTCCAGAATAATCAGTCTGGAGAATTACAGAGTATTCAGCCTACCTATCGACTGAACGGGAAAAATTATTTGAAGTGGGCTCGGCTTGTTCGTACTGTGTTGAAAAGTAAAGGTAAACTCAGTCACTTAATAGGCATTGGGCCAGCAAAGGAAGACCCAACATATGCTGCTTCAGATGAGGAAGACTCGATGATTATGGCATGGCTATGAAACTCAACGATTCCAGAAATTAGTGATACTTGCATGTTTCTCCGCACTACGAAGGAGGCCCACGAAAATGTGTCACGAAATTCAAAATTGTCATTTCCTGCGGCTTAAGCCCACGATAATTTCCTGCCATCTTGGCCTACGAAAAAAGGCGGTAGATAAATCTGTTTATTCTTGTAGTGCAAGGTTAACTTTAATCAATGATTAATACTTTTTTTGGGTGAATAATCAATGATTTATACTGAATACAATATATATCCCATTATTAATCACCACAACACTAATGATTACATTGGCTTAGTGCATGTCTTGATTCACATAGATAAGGCATAAAACAATATAAACACATTTAGAGAAATAAACAATCCCCTCTTTTTTTTTCTCCAATGTTTTTCTCCTCATTTAGAGCAACAAAATTTAGATTTTGGTTGCGCATGCAGAGTTAATTCTGTTCCCTAATATATTGAACTAGTTAGGAAAGGAAGATCTTGTTGAGTATGACACATAATTATGACCGAGTTATTATTGTAAAATATGTCGTAGTATTTAAACAGAACTTTATAACTCTATTTGATCATAATAAGATTCTAGCTCCCGACGACGTAGGCACACATGCTAAATCTCGTTAACAAATCACTCATGTTCTTGTATGCATTTTTATTTTCTTTTCTTTAGATTTAGATTCGCTTTTCTAATAGACCGGTAGGCTGAAATATCAACGCCCACACCTTTTAGCATATGCTTAATGGAAATATCAATGTCCACACCAAAGAAAGGCTAAGTTTGCACTTCTTTAGCTAAAGGCTCTACTTTTTTTTTTCCCTTAAGTTGTACATGATGCTATTTCTAGAATCTAGAATCCTGTTAATCAGCATTTTAAGGGCTTCTGTTTAAAAATTTAAAATAGAAATTATTTATTAAAAATTGATATTAAATACGTTAATCATTTAAAAAGTTACATATTTCAATATTAAACTAGTAGAATACTTGTGAATCCGCACCCCTCGCGCTGTGTTGGTTGCTTTGAATTGTATGTGTTAACTAAAATTTAACATTAATTGTTTTGTCCGTTGACCTAGAAAATATTTGAATACAATGGTGATCTCTATACCAATATTAATTCTATATAATAGTAGACATAAAACAATCACAATAGATAAATTTATGGATAAAAAATTGAGATTATTAAATAGCATTTGGTATGTCTTTTGATCTAGCAAATATTTGAATACAGTGATTCTTATACCAATATTGACTATTAAATGTTTTCTCGACAGGACTCGTAAAAATCACACAAAGTTCTATTTTATTCGATTAGATGTCTTGTTTGTGCTACATTAATTCTTTGAATATTGCATCGTCTGCTAAATTTTAATGAGATAATTAGTAGAAATTTTCAAAAGTCATGTTCATAAACTTTGTTATGTTATATATAAATAAATTTGTCTAAACTAAATCATTACATGTGTCATATATGCATGAGTCGCGCTGCAATGGTTGCTACAAATGTTTCTAAATCATATGGATGCATTAACTAAAATTGAATATTAATTGCTATTTTTTTATCTAACAAATATTCGAATACAAATATCCCTATACCAATATTAATAGAACATTTGTAAAGAAACTACTAAAGAAACTACTATCAATTACCTAAAGAATGATAGTAGTTTTAGCAAGTGGCCATATGATTGTATTACTTTTTTTTTCTCCTGATGGTAGTTTCTTTAGAGGCAGTTATTATTTTCACAGCATCCTATCTTGTATAGAGAATGCCACACCTATTATAACTTAAAAGCACATAACAGGTAGAAGTGGTTGGAAAAAAAAAGTGAGAGTAGTTAGATATAGATGCTAAGTGTGTTTGAGAGAGCAGCAAGTTAGCAACATACACACTGTCAAATTGTTTAGTGATAAAAAAAAATAACAAATTAGTGAAGTGGCAAGAAAAACAGAAAAGAGAATCCCCGTTAGCTAAAAGAAATGGGTCCAATATCATATAATGCATGAAGACCATCAGGTTGTGTTAAAAAAAAAAAAGTTAAGTAGCACATGTATATGTTCTCATAAAACTAAACTACATTTACAAGTCAGAATGAAAAATTGTAATTAAAAAGTTCCAATGTCAACATCATTTAAATAGGA
This sequence comes from Calophaca sinica, assembly GCA_037113605.1. NCBI lineage: Eukaryota > Viridiplantae > Streptophyta > Magnoliopsida > Fabales > Fabaceae > Calophaca > Calophaca sinica. Next base: position 19,953,517 of record CM073737.1, read on the forward strand.
AATATATCAAATTGTTTAAAGCTCTACCATAGTTATTAAGATTTAACAAAGATACATGTGTATATGTATTTTAATATAGCCCTTGAAAAGCAAGTTAAGGCTATCAGAAATCAAATGCTAAATGCTTTGGTAAAAGGAATAGACTTGCCACCGTAAACTGGACTGAATTCATAAATTATTGAAATAATTTTGTTTGGGAATCAATTTCACTGCCAAAGGTATCAAGGTCATTATCTAATACTACATAATGTAGGAATCTTTTGCAAGACTAGCAACACAGTGTCAACCAGAAAAGACACATAAATGGCAACCCCTGAAACAAAAACACCAATAAAAAGCATAGTATTTTTTTTATGACTTAAAAATTGTCAATGTCATAGAGACTTATAAGAAACTTGAAAATAAAACAAAACATTGTTTTAAATAATATTGGAAATTAGATGAATGAGAACATAGGAATCAGTGACATTATATGTTGTATAAAGTATATTAATTATTTTTTTTTAAATTCTCAAATGATAATGCAAGGGTCTAAGTGTCTAAGTCTAACACACTAGTTAGAAATAAAACAGGGTGCAGGTAGTAGGATTTAAGAAATTAAAAAAAAAAAGGAGAAAAAAAGAAAGAAATTTAAGAATTTTCAAAAGAAAAAGAAAAAGAAAATCTTTTATTATTATTATTAGTATTAGTATTATTATTATTATTATTATTATTATATTTTTTTGGGGGACGTATCAGTTTGATTGACAAATGGGCTCGGCCCAACCAATAGAAAGTGAGGTGGGCTTGGGCTATAATTATAATTATTATAAATAATTATAACATGTTCTCGGTGCGATTTGGTTCGGTTTTGAAGCAAAAAGTCAACTCATCCAAAGTTTAAAACAACATGCTACTTGGTTTGGATGACTTCCTTAAAAAAATCTGAACCAATCCGATCCGATTAAATGCTGTTTGGATTGGATCAGATGATTCGGTTTTTACTTTTTTACCGAGTATTATATATTAATTATTTATATTACTTCAAATAACATATTTAGAGTTAATTTTGTAAAGAATTAATTTTTTTGGTAAATATTTAAAGAGTATATTTACTTTGGTTTGGTTAGTTTTCAGTTTTGTAAATATTTAAAGAGAGGATTTACTTCAAATTCTCTTCGAATTTACTTTTCTAACAATATGTGGTTTGATTTGAATTGGTTCGGTTCTAGGTAAGCCAACCGTAAACCGAACCGAACTGAGCGGTTGACGAAAAAAATGGCCCAAACAAATCTATAAAATATTTTTTTTTGTCGTTTTCGATTTTTTTTATTGGTTTGCGGTTTTACTTTGGATTGGTTTGGATTTGAACACCCTTACTTCTCTAACCCAAAATATTTTCGCCAAATAAATAATATTCCAAAACATATATTTTACGAAAATAAAAATAATAAAATAATATATATGAATTGATGATTTAAGATTTTCTTTTGATAAAAATAAATTTAAATTTAAATTTCTTAAATTTAAGATTTTTTTTTCTTTTGAAAAATCTTAAATTAAAAAAAAAGAACGAAATTTAAGATTTTTAAAAAAGAAAAAGAAAATCTGAATTGATTAGGAGTTAAAATTGAGAAAGTGAGGTGGGCTTGGGCAATAATTAATTAATAAAATAAATAAATAAATAAATAAATAACCATAGGTAAGGGACGTGGAATCCAATCCAAGTAAATTAGTTGATACTTACACAAGTCACAAGCGAGGGAACCCTAGCAAGCAGCGCTCGCTCCCTTTCGATTCCTCTGCTCTTCGTATTGTCTTTTCTCCTGCCGCCATCTCTGAGTTTGAGGTGAGTCCGTCGTCCCTCTTGCCATTGCTTTTTTGTTTTCCTTTTCCAAATCATCTGTCAGCTATCTATCTGTGTAGCCAGCCATGCAGGATATTATGCTTAATATAGTTCTGTTCTGTCTTACTGATCATCATGTTGTTACCTTGAAGTAGCAGCATGATGAGAAAGTGAGGTGGGCTTAGGCAATAATTAATTAATAATAATAAAAAGTTAAATAAATAACCATAGGTAGGGGACGTGGAATCCAATCCAAGTAAATTAATTGATACTTGATACACATGTCACAAGTGAGGGAACCCTAGCAAGCAGCGCTCGATCGCTCCCTTTCGATTCCTCTGCTCTTCGTATTGTCTTTTCTCCTGCCGCCATCTCTGAGTCTGAGGTGAGTCCGTCGTCCCTCTTGCCATTACTTTTTTGTTTTCCTTTTCCAAATCCTCTGTCAGCTATCTATCTGTGTAGCTAGCCAGGCAGGATATTATGCTTAATATATAGTTATGTTCTGTCTTACTGATCATCATGTTGTTACCTTGAAGTAGCAACAAACAACTACAATGATGTGCTTGTCTTGATTTATTTATTCATTTTGCCAAATTGGGTTACATAAATTAGAGGAGGAGGAGGAGGAGGAGGAGGAGGAGGAATGCTTTTTGCAAGAAACAAACACTTTTTTATATTTTTATTTTATTTTTAAATTATTGTTTTTGACACACTTTTACTCCATTGATATTAGTCTCGTTATATATATATTTCATTCCGTTCCATATGACAGCAAAATAACGTTTCTATCAATCGCTTTCAACTAATAATAACATTAGTGTTTCAATTTATTATTTACACTGACATACAAACATTTTGCTTTGCTTTGCTCGTGTCAGATCAGATCACATGGATCTCCATTTTGATCTCCCCAACGTGTTTGCAAGCTACGTAATGGAGGAGTTCAGTCATTTGGCTAACATGCCCGGAAGCAAATTGAAGTTCCCTTACAAAACTCCTGTAACTGAAGGCCCCTTTTATGCATTCAGACCAGAGCACCTATAGTTATTTGATCGTGTTAGGCGTGAATTTGTTCGTCGAGTGGATCAATATATTTTGCAACAGGAGGATCACATTAATTCACTCAGACTGGATTTTCTATTGGGTTCTGAACACCAAGATATCATTAATAAATGGATTTCTTGTGCAATTGCCAAGGGCGCTGAACGCATTGAGCTGTTCTTCTCACATAGGCCTTATGGCATGCCTAACCTTGATCCACCTGACAAACTGCCTTCTGTTGCCACATCCCAGATTTTCTGGATTTAAGCATTTGAAGACTCTTGTGCTCAATGAACTCCCAGTAGAGAAGCGTCTCTTGTCTTGTCTCTTCTCTAATTGCCCCCATCTCGATGACCTCACCTTTGTAGATTGCCAATTCAACTATGCAGTTAACATCACTAGTCCCACCCTGCATCATCTCAAGTTAATTACTTCTGACCTTCCATGGAAGATTGATATTGTCACCCCAAACCTCTCATCATTTGAGTATCGTGGCAACATTCTTTCTATTTCTTCCATTAGTGCTCCTCACCTGGCAAAGTTTAGCTTGGCTCCATGTTCCCCCTGTGAGGAATTACAAATTCCACATGCCTTTGCTCTGTTGGCTTCTCTCCCTCTGCTTCGGTCTCTAAGTATGTTCTTCTCTCCGTCGCAAGTAAGTCATGACTCTGTCATTCCACATATGTCCTGTCCATTTTCAGGTTGATTATTTCCTCTGCAAATTCTAATTATTTCATCATGTCTTCATCCATACTCTGGTCGTCTCGATGCAGGTAGCAAGCTTACCAAAAACAATTGCTCCGTTTCAACATCTCACAGAAATGGAGCTGTTTTTCCATGGGACACAGGATGAAAATGATGACTACTTGTGGGTTTTGGATATGGTCATGGCTTGTCCTCGTCTCCAAAAGCTACATTTCGGGGTGAGCTGAGCTGCCTCTAATTATTGTTATTTATTTATTATTTATTATCTTGTTTACAAAATTGACACGCAATACAAGTTTTCTAGCTCCAGCTTCTGTTGTATTTCTTTCATTCTGCTCTAATTTACTTGCTCAACATTTAACTAAGCTTGGTTACTCTAGAAAACCCCAATGGGTTACACCTGTTATTAACTGTTTTCTTTGTGTCGTCATTTTCATTTAACATGGGTAGCAAAATTCTATACATTTATTTGTCCCAGTCTATTAAAACCCGTGGCCATTAATTATTTGGCTCACTGCGTTTCAGATTGCATCTCCTTATTTGTCTGCCAATCAAAGACCAAGAAGAGAACACCCAGGATTTTCTCATAGCAAGTTGAAATGTGTCGAGCTGCATGGCTGTGTTGGCCACACCTCTGAAATTGAGCTCGCTGGTCACTTTCTAAAATATGTGAATTCACTGGAGCATATCACTTTTGGGCCTCGTGCAAGAATCTATTTAGGAGCTGGAGAATGGATGGATGGTTTTGACCGTCCTTGCTGGTTTTCGGCTGGGAGAAATATGGCTCGGGAGGAACTTCAAGATAACGGAAGAACCAGACTTGTATTTGTCTAGGACTTGTATTTCACTAGGACAAGATTTGTGGTTTAACTTGAACCTGTCTACAAAAATTCTGGTGTCTTTACTAGTTTGTTGTTTAAGCGGTAATTAATTATAATTTTATATATGGGGTTCTTTTGTTGCCTCGATGGTTGTGTGTTGCTTGAATGTTTTCCCAAATCTATTAGGCTTTTTGTCCCATGTTTGATCTGATGTTTCTGCCTACTATTTGATCGAAGCTCATCCTTCTTTTGTTGCTATTGGTTTTCTGCTCATCCATTAGGTGTGGTTTTTGTGTTCAACTTTGTGTTCTTGGAGAAAGCAGGGAAGGGATGCAACTTTTTCTAGCACTGTGATTCTATCACTGGCTGATGAATGGTTTTGTGTTGTCACTCTTTTCCACTCAAAGAGTCTCCAAAATTGCTGCCTCAAGCAACTTATTTTAGAGCCCTTTTGTTACAGCATTTTCTAGAAAAAATCACTTTTTTTAATAGAAAATCATTTTTAAGAGTTTTGTTATGTTTAAGATTTTTATGATTATCAGAATCTGTGAAAAAATGATTTGTTTTCCTAAAATGAAAAGCTACTCTGTTCAGCTTTCCTAAAATGAAATGCTAATCTATTCAGTTTCTGTAAAACATGCCTGTGATAGAAGAGAGAGAAAGCTTTTAAGTGTGAAAATGTGGAACTGGTTTGAGACAAAATTATCCTTAACCAATTTTCAAACTTGCCGGTTATCCCTCTGTATGCCTTGTTTCTGGTTTTAAATGTGCCTCAATCGACTTCTGTCTGCAACTAAAATGCAACCTCTGCAGACATTTGCTTGAATTCATGTTTTGGTGTATTTACTTTCATTTTGAAATATTGCTTCTTTACAAGTGGGTTATTGATGCCTATTGGGTGTTTGCATGAGATGAATGTGGTAAAACCGTCCTTTTTAGTTTTTGTTAACAATTTCCTCACGCATACTGCAAATTATTTTTATGTCTCATTATTTTTACTTCTATTATCAATCTAAGCCTCTAATGGGATGACTAAATTACCCAAATAGACATCTTATATAACTGACACCTGTCAACTTAAGGGACAATTCTGTCTTTTGTATTTTATTCTTACTTAATCCTAATCTGTTACACGTGACAACTGTTCCTTCTCTCTTCAAACCATTTCTTTTTCCCTGCTTCAAATTTTTTCCCTCATATATCCTGCCTCTTTACCTCTTCTCATTTCCTTTATTTTTAAATTTGATTTTTGAATTTGCATCTCCTCTCCTCACCTTCTTCTCATCTCCCTCCTATTCAGTTCTTCTCCTCTCCCTTTCCTTCTCTCTTCTTCAAAACAATAGAAACAGAAGTTGAGATGTGTTTTGGAGCTGAAAGCTTGAGGTTGGATTTGCGTGTCTTTCTCCAACATGGTGTTTTCTCCAATGGGTGATGCTATTTTTTCTTCTTAAAATTTTGGCTTAATCCATTTCTGCTCCTTTGACTAAGCTTCTTTGTAAGACAGCGTGAGAAGATGCTGGTGAGCTTTCATTCCTCTTTCCACACTTCCCGTGCTCTCTCTCTTTCCTTCTTCATATACCCTACAACGTTTTAGATTTACCCATTTCTTTATTCTTATTACAAGTAGATTTACCCATTTCTTTGATGTTTTTGTGGTTGACGGTGGTGGTGCTATCAACTTCCTTTCCTAGGCGAGCTTCATTATCTTTGGATCTAGACCAGATTTCTCCCAATTTCTCTATTCCTCTCCCCTACCTTTCTGATTGTGATTTCAGGTTTGTGGGAAGAAAACTTAATTGTAACATTTGTTGAATTTGTTTGAATATTTAAGCATTGTCTCCTTTGCTAGATAAGAAGGCTTCTTGGTCACTCACTCGCACCAAGTCATTGACTTAAGCTCCTCTCACAGCTCTTTCCAAAATCTGTACAACACCACGAATTGTGTGAAGAAGTAGACGCATGGGCTAGAAGACACTGACAAGCTTTTTTTTTTCCTGGAATATGGCAATAGGTATGTATTTGTTTTCTTTGCCGATAGATTATCATCAACAATTTAAGTTTTTGGATTAAGTGGACAACTTTAGAAGACATTTGTGATAAATAAATCTAAGCATTTATCCTTTTAAATTTTTGAACTAAAGCAATGACTTAAAGTAGCAGTTAATTTGCACATGCACATTACTACTTCAAGATTCTTGAAATATGAAAAAGAGAGAAGAGAAACTAAACTTATTTTCATTGGGGAGGATGCTAATGGCAATGGAATTATTGTTAATAAGAAGCAATGTTGCCATTTAGTGTTGGGACATGAAGTTTCTCAGTCTCAATATCACAGTACTGCACTGCTTGATTTACATTTATATTTCTTTGTAGAAATTTCTCTTGATGGATTAAATTCCTGTTATCTTCCATGCGGTGTTGTTGATATGTGTCAGCAAAGATAAAGGCTTTCATATTACTTTCAGATATCTTCACCACCTAGCAATACCACATATCATCCACAAGAATATTATAAAAAGCAATGGGTTGTTGGATTTAGATGGGCACCACATGTGACTATAAAAGTTGAGTATCCTGGCTACCTTGCGCCATAATGTTCTATGTTAGGTAAAATAGTTGAAAGTTGTGATGTGTTTTCTGGCCCAATTCAATTTTTATTTTTATTTTTTTACTTGATGTTAATTCAATTAATATGCAACAAGTTGTTAGACACATCATGTGAAGGTTTGATTTGGGGAGTGTGAATTGGTTTAAAATAGCTTTTATTTATATTTCTATTTATTTATTTTTTGGCATGTTATTAGCTAAGGAGTAGTATTTTGACCATCAGTTCATGTATTGGTGATAGGTCTGTTAGTATTCTTAATCAAGATCAATTCCTATTGTTTTTTTTTAGTTTGCTTTATTGAAAGAACGGAGGAAGTAAAAGAATGGTGGTTTGCTCACCGTTTACATGCGATGTGAGAGACTTTTGTTTTCTTATTTGCCTTCTGCAAGAGAAGTATTTAATGGATTGTTGTTGTATAAGTTTGTGTTTTCTGGGTAGAGAAGTATTTCATAGATTAGTGCTAGCAAAATTCTTTTGTTGAAAATGCTGAGCATTATTTTTTATCTTCTATAGACAGTGTGTTCTCTTCTTTGATCCAGTGTTGTTTCTTTCTGTATTTTTGCTTTTCCTTGCTTCAGATTTGCTCCTGAACTGATTAATTAGGTGTTCTTCGTCTTCCATGGTGAGTCCATCATGTTCTTCAACTTTTGGTTAGTCTTACTATTTTGTTTTCTTTAGATTTTTTCTTTACTTTTTTGTGACACTTGCATATTTATTATTGCAACTAGGAGAACTTTTATCAAATTTAGCTTATGCAGTAATTTGAAAATTAAATAGTGGAACTGGCAGTGCTTGAGTTCAGTTAAAATCCACTCACTCTGCTACTTCTATCTCCATCACCAGCACTTCACAGCTGGCTAACTATTGGGAGCAGTAAAGCATGTTTGTGTTATTTTTTATATTATAATTCCTTCTTCGAGGATTGCTATTTGGTTTAACTACTGACAGTTGTTTTATTTTAGCTAGCTTATTGAGTGCCTGTGTGTTACTATTTGATTACACATAACAGCTCTTCATAGGAAGAGAGGGAGTTAGCATGTGAGATATTGGAGCCAATTGCTTTGTTATTATATATTTGAATCTCAGTTTCATGTTCTTTGAATCTTTATTTTATCTCTTTTGATTTTTTTTTTCATCTTGATTTTTGAGAAGCCTGTTACCTATTTTTCTACACTCTTTTAGATTTGGTTTTCTTAAATTATCCTACCTTGAACAAAATAAGATAAATTGACTGCATTTCAATTGGCTTCTAGGATGTTCAAAATCAATAAAGTTGTGATCTGCCATGCTTATTTAAATGGTTCTTCCAACATGCAAACAACAATTTAGAAGAGAAGCTTGATGAGCTTCGTCACCCTATAGGGAAAGTGGATGGTGATTAATTTGTTGAGAATAGTTGGTGTTGGAGCCAGTGCTTGGGGTTGTGTGTTTACAGCTATATTGCAGGAGGCTTATGGTAGTTTAGTGAGAAAAAGGTTTTGATTAGGATATGGAGAAGACCTGGAAGAACTATTGATAGGGCTAGTGCTAAGCATTTCCTTTTTTATTTCGTTTCTTTAGCCCGTCACGGGCTGCCCATGACTCAAATTTTTAATTCAAGTTTAATTTTAGTGGTATCTTTTGCATTAACAAAATGGTTATTCAATAGAGACTCAATATTCAAATTGGTTGTGCCGTGGGATATAAGAAGTTGTGAACAAATCAAAGATAACAACAAGTTTATATGATTGGATTATCTTAGGAGATAACATTTGTAACTTTATATTCGTATAAATATTGCATTGATGTGTTTACTACTGTGATAAATATTGCAAGTTTTAATCTTTTTAATTTCATTTTAATAGAGAATGACTTTAGTTGATCAAGACAATTCAGTCTTTTTACTACATGATTGAGGAATCACATGCTACGAGTTATAGCATGAAGAAGTTGGAATTGGGTTTGCCGAAGTGAACATGATTAGAGGAGGGTATGGAATTGTGTATAGCAGAGTTCTGCAAGATGGTTTATTTTTTGCTTTAGTAGTGCCTTTTGTGGTTTAGGAACACACTATAATTTTCAAGTAAAGAATTCTAATGACTATTTTGGTTGCTTCTTAAAACTTTTGCAACATCCATTAAAAGATATGTATCTATTTGATTGTCTAATCTCAAATCATGTAATATTTGGCATAGATGTTTTTTAAGTAGTACATGAGCATACTCTTAGAATTCTTGCTTATATTGTCATAATGCCGCTACATCTGTAGCAAACATCACTCTTAAGCACTCTAATGTTAAACAGAGTTTGTTACATCCATTTCCTTTTATCTATGCAGTATGCAGTATTTATTCATACAAGTGAAGTGAGCTGGTCATAATTCCATCCGTGCGTATGCAGTATTGATGCATACACTCAGCTAACTGTCAATATACTAAAGTGCAACATTTGCTAGCACTGTGTTCTATCTCTGGCTGATAAGTGGTTTTGTGTTGTCACTGTTTTGCACTCAAAGAATCTCCAAAATTGGTGGCTCAAGCAACTTATTTTAAATAATTTGGAATTTTGCACGAGGATGACTGCCAAAGATAAAGACATTCCTGGTTAAAAGTGGCTGAAACCAGAAGTTAATATACTTACCGACAATTAAAGTTAATTCAAATAGCACTGTCAGAGAGCATAGCACTACTAATATCATGTGTGCATATAATTAGATGGCATATTTAGTGAGAAAGGGGAAGGGGTCTTTTATGTGAGAATGAGAGGAGTCATTTGCGGCCATTAGATCAAAATAGATGGTTTAGATTAAAAGTCAAATTAAGAGACTCACATGCCTTCTTCTTCTTCCCATCTAATCAACTACTCGTTTTCTCTGGTATGGACGACACTGCTACACGCCCACACCCTCCACAAAACCACCATCAAAGATGCTTCTAGCACGACCACGTTTTCATATTCTCCTCTTCGACTAACTCAACATACCCTTCTTATCAGAACCCTCTTTCATTTCCTTCTTCCTCCGCCTCTCTTGTTGTTGCCATGAATGTGTCCACTACAACAAAGACCTTGTCTCTGTCGCCACCAGTTTGCCCAACCAACTCCAGAGGCACTGGGCTAGCGGATGAAGAGGAAAAGGAACGAATATCGTCCGCGAGGCGCTGTGTCGCTGTCGGATGTTACACAAGGAGAAGCAGAACAGACAGGTCACCACAAATTCTTAATGGTTGTGGTTAACCTTTTGATCTAGTTTCATTACAATAAATTATATGAAATTAATTATATGAAATTCAAGTTTTTTCCCCATAAAGTCGTATCCTTCCTTAGACATTAACTAGTAACATACCCGTGCATATGCACGGGTTGCGGCATGTTGCTTGCTAATAATGTTATTGAAAGGTCCAACATAATATACATTAAGTTCATGTTAGTCAAAGTACAATGACCCATAATTTTTTTCTATTATATACAAATAAGTTTGTCTATAGTAAGTCATTAGATGTTTTTCCGTCAAAAACTCATGATTGTCAATAGATATATGTAAATAATAAACACATCAATAAATTTGATGTGTACTCAGATAAAATGAAACTATACCAACAAACTCAATAAAACCATTACATGTTTCCCTAATAGTAGTCAAAAGAAAAATAATATTTTGTAAATAATAAATACACGTATAAAACTGATATGTGCCCCCAAAAAATTTGATATGTGCTTAAAAGCGACATAACTATCCTGAAAAATTTAATCCAAACCATTACATATTTCCCCGTCGGCACCCAAGTCAATCCAAGTCATAACATATTTTCCCATTGAAAGATAATTTATATTTAAAACTTGAAAATAATAAAAAGACTAATACTTAAATAATTTTACTAAAATTGAAGCATAAATAGAAAAAATTAATATCTCTTCACATATTCAACAATTATTCAATTTCCAGAATGTTCTCTGTACAATGCACGGGTGAATTGTCTGTGAGGTGTAATATTTTTACATTAATATAAATGAAAATTCTAACACATATTCAAATAATATTTAATCTGAATATGCATAACTGAGGTGTAATATTCTTACATTAATATGAATGAATATTAAGCATAGCTCATGATTGTATTAAGTTGTCTGAGAATTTTAATGATTTTAAAGTGTTTCATGTTAAGAGGGAAGGCAATGTCTTAGCTCATAAACTGGCAAAATTTGCTCTAGCTAATTCAAATACTATACGGCTAGAGGAAATTCAACCTTGTATTGCTCTTGATTTTGCCTCTGTTTTTAGAGGTTCCTAATGAATCAAATTCCCTGTAAAAAAAAATTAAAAATGTTCAGGTGTGCTAAGCTTGAAAAGAACCGACATTGAAATCGGAGTAGAACCACATAACCGAGACGAATAGTGAGCACGCATAACCGACAGTATTGATCCTTCTGGAAGACGGGGGCGCAAGAGAGAAGTGACTAATCAACGAGGAGGCGCGCATTGGAGAAAAAAATACTTGGGCATATTGGAAAAAACCAAGTCCCGTATTGGCTAGAGATAAGGCCTAAATAGAGCTTATAAAGCCAAGACATTCCTCGCCTTACAAACGGTTTTGTAAGGATGAGTTGGACCAAAAATCATAATATGGTATCAGAGCCTATCCTAGATCCATAGGCCACCTACCGCATTATGTACACGCACTAAGTCCAATAGTATTGGGCGTGAAGGGGTGTATTGGGAAAACCCAAGTCTCACATTGGCTAGAGATAAGGCCTAAATAGAGCTTATAAAGTCAATACAATCCTCACTTTAAAAGCCGATTTTGTACGGATAAATGTAATCCTCACTTTAAAAGCCGGTTTTGTAAGGATAAGTTAGACTCAAAATCATAATAGGACATGTTCAGTTTTAAAAATCAAATCCCATCAGAACTTTTATTTAAATCTAATGGTTATTTTTTAATCATCTCATCTCTCACAATAAACTCTCCTCTCACATCCCCTTCAATTTCTATATTAATTTGGATGTCGATATTAATGTGTTAAAAAATAACAGATTTTTGGATAAAATAAAATGTTCAATAAATTAGTTGGCTTTTGTAACGGGCAATAAATTAGTTAGGTGAGATTATAATAACTTAAACATAAATTGTTGTAATAATAAATTTTAAAAATATTGTCCTCTTTTACTTTCGTATATCAAAAAATTATTTATTTATAGTTGAAACGAATTGAATATCTATTATAAATAATTTAAAACTTGACCAGCTATTAAATAGTAAAAATTTAAGGAATTAGGTTACCACCATATAATCAAAAGTTTTTAAGAGTTGAATATGTTTAATCTTTGCTCTAGAACATGAAAATAATAAAGACCGATGGAAAAATATTATTTGAATTGATTACAAATTCCCATTTGAAATCAATTATAGGTGCTAAGAGCTGAACACACAACAACCCATTGATTTTTCATTGATTAGCCAATTATAATTAATCAGACAATCAAAGATTAAACCAACTTAATTGCATTTAAATTGATTGGATCAATCATATTAAAATTAATCTATTATAATCCTTTGAAAATAAATTAACATAATAGCATATTTAAAACAATTTTTATGACACCCTTATTTCATTCCTATAAAAATTTACTAAATTTTTATATGAGAAATTATCTACCATAAATCATAAAATATTCCAATTTTAATTTTCTAATATAACTTATATAAAAGTCCTATAAGATACATTAATATTTACTATTAGTTTATCATATTTTTATTTATAATTAATTTTATAAAAACATATTTAGAAATGTAATAAAGTTATAAATGTAATGAAATATTATGTTTTGAATATGTAAAATTTATTGTTTTAAAATTCAAAATTTTTGATGCTACTAAAATAAGGAGAGGTTCCTTTTTATTTCTCAACTCCTCGAGTCACTTACAAATTAGTATTTTCAGAAATGGAAGCTTACTTCCAATCTTAAGTAATCGATTCAGCCTTTGATGAGATTGTAAGGTGAATAAATATATTTTAAAATGTAATTTCTAGTACTTATTTGTTCCAAATATATTCTAAACAGGGATCGTAAATATGTATTATTTGTTTTCTATTTTTCAAGAACAAAAACTATTAGCTCTATCTTTAATCGGATAGTATTTGGTACACGATTAAAAACTAATGATGATTTTATATACCAAAAAAAAATGTAATTAAAATCAAACGATGAAATGAGTTACGTTTAGTCGAATAGCAAAGAAGCATATTTACATGGGCTGAAGCCCAACGTTCCAACTCAGATGAAATAATCAAAAGCAAACTCACTTAATAATATTAGCAATAATATTACATTAATGATAATCACAAAACAAGTTAAATGAAAGTAACAAATAGAAAAGTGAAGAGTTATGTACCCAAAAAAAAAGAAAAAAGAAAAGTGAAGAGTCAATGAACCCTCGTCACTTCCACTGACGCGAGAAGCAACAGGAAATAAAAAAGGGTTTTACAGCCACAAGAGGGAAAATGAAGATTTGGGAGAGAAGAAGAAAAGGGCGATGGCCATCGTAGCCACCGGCGACGGCACAACAGAGTTTTGGGACGGAGCCTCTGCGCGGTGGAGGAGAGATCGAGAGGGAGTGAAAGAGGAAAATGGGTGCTGCGCCTGGGCCGATTTCTTAGGGGATAAATTCGGATCCCCTCCTTTCTTTGCTCTGTCTTTTAAAATTTGAAGATGAAACTTGAGTAGAAGATAGTGTTTGAGATGAGGCTGAGATTGAGGGAAAAGGAAAAGATCACGGCCAGGCTGGGGATTTGGATGTTGGTTGTATGATAAGATGCGAAAATGGAGGAGGAAGGAGAGGATTTGCGCCGCAGCTGAGAAAGAAAGGAGAGAGCTTCGAAGAGTTTTTAGGTTTTGGATTTTTCAGAAGATAAGATGAGGAAGAAGGAGATGGAGAGATAGATGGCAATTTGAGAGAGGAAAATTAGGGGGTCGTTGCGGCTCCTCTCCTCTGAAGAGAAGGAATGGAAAAAATAGGGCTTAAAGGTTAGGGTTCAAACGGTTGGGCCTTGTTGTTGGGAGCGTGAGTTGGGCCGTGGAAGAGTAAAGGGGGCGCTGGATAAAAAGAAAGGGTACAGGTAGCGAGAGAGAGGCAGAGGCGTGCAGGGGTTATGAGAAAAAAGAAAAGGGGGTGCGTAAGTAAAAGAGAAGAGGTAGTGGGGTGATGGGCTTGTTAAGCTGGGTTGTCAACGTTTTGGCTGATTGCTATTGGTACCTCCCATTTTTACAATTCACACACTTCCTCTTTTCAAAAATAAATTCCTTTTTTTTTTCTCCTTTTCACTCTATTCTTTTTTATTTATCTTTTTTTGCTGTAATTGGACCTGAACAATGGGTCAGACCAATGAAGTTTTCCATTTTGATATTTTCTCATTTTAACAAAATAAAATAGAACAAAAGTGACATAATGCACTCAAATAAAGACTCAAATAAAGGCTGAAAATTTAATATACGTGAAAAGTATGTTTGGTTTTTTCTTAAAAATTTTAAAACTCCGGTCAAAATTGGGTGTTCACAATTGCCCCTCTGTACTTACTTATTGAATAGATGATATGATAAACCATAGTTTGCATATTATCATAGTGAGAAATAAGTACAGATATATGAACCTCAATTTTGGCCGGTAATACAAGAAAGCGACACACTATGAAAATGTCAAGAGAAATAAAATAGGCAGGGGACTGAAACGCCTTTCCTAGAAGAAAATTAAATATGCAACTACTGGAACCTTCTCGACGAAATAAGAAATAAAATAGGCAGGAGACTGAACCGCCTTGTCCAAATTAAATATACAACTGCCGGAACCTTCTCGACAAACAAGAAATAAAATGGGAAGTGGACTGAACCGCCTTGCCCAGAAGAAAATTAAACATGCAAATGCTGGAACCTCCTCAGCAAACAAGAAATAGAATGGGAAGGGGACTGAACCTCCTCCCTCGGCAAATAAGAAATAAATTGAGTAGTGGACTAAACCGCCTCCCTCGAAAGAAAATTAAATATGCAAATGCCAGAACCTCCTCGGCAGACAAGAAATAAATGGGAAGTGGACTGAACCGCCTTGCCCAGAGGAAAATTAAATATGCAAATGCCGGAACATCCTCGACACACAAGAAATAAAAAGGGAAGTGGACTGAACCGTCTTGCCCAGAAGAAAATTAAATGTGTAAATGTCGGGAGCTCCTCGACAAACAAGAAGTAAATTGGGTAGTGGACTGAACCGTCTCCCTCAGCAAAAAAAAATAAAAATGGGTAGTGGACTGAACGACCTCCTTCAGCAAATAAGAAATAAATTGGGTAGTGGACTGAACCGCCTCCCTCAGAAAATAAGAAATAAATTAGGTAGTGGACTGAACCGCCTCCCTCAACAAACAAGAAATAAATTGGGTAGTGGACTGAACTGCCTCCCTCGAAAGCAAATTAAATGTGCAACCGCCGGAACCTACTCGGCAGACAAGAAATAAAACGGGAAGTAGACTGAACCGCCTTACCCAGAAGGAAATTAAACATGCAAATGCTGGAATCTCTTCGGTAGACAAGAAATAAAACGGGAAGTGGACTGAACCGCCTTGCCCAGAAGGAAATTAAACATGCAAATGTCGGAATCTCTTCGGCAAACTATAAATAAAACAGGAAGTGGGCTGAACCGCCTTGCCCAACAGATAATAAATTGTGCGATTACCGGATCCTCTTCAGCAAACAATAAAGAGCGGGCAGTGGATTGAACCGACTTGCCCAACATACAATTAAATATGCATTTAGTGTCACGTTTTGACCTACCTGGGTGTGTTTTACAGGATCTGAGTCATTGCGACGAACCATGAAGCTTTGATCAATCATACTCTTGTCACCTTGTTTTCACTAATTCCCCGCAGGAACATCGGTTGTATACTTTTCTTATCCCCATATCGATCTCTGCAACTTCACTCGTTGTTTGTAGCCACATGACACATTTGGATGACAACTTTTCAAGATTTGGGATTTGGACTTTTCTTGCCCCAGTTTATTATGAAGACGTCTAAATTAATTTCACCCTTATTTGAAACCGCTAAGGATTTTTATTTATTTATTTATTTATTCATTGAGGAGTTGCTAACATAAGCATCCCAAAGTATTGTTAGACTTGAGTTATTTTACTTAAGACATAATTTAACAAATGAAGCATGAATGCAAGAATGGATGCAAATAGAAGGAATACTTTGTGAATTGAATTGACGTGGAATGTTGATACAAATTTTCAAGGAAAGAGAAGCACTAAAACAGTACAAAAGGGGAAAAATGATCACAATAAGAAATTTCACATCAAATTTGCCCCAGTATAGGTCCTTTGATTCCTATCAAGATCCCTTCTGACCCTGGAGATGATTGATACTGCCGAAGTTGACATTGTAACTAACCATCATTATACTGCTCCATTGTAGGCTTACCCCAAGATTCTTAAGCCGATTTGACCACTATGCCCTTTTTTTTCTTTCTTTGCCTTAACTTTTGCCTAGATCAGCCTTTTATCTTATTTTATTTTTATTTCTTTATTATTTATTTTAACTTTTTAAATTTGTAATAAAATAAAAATAATATTTTTGGTTTTATAATAAAGAATAAAAGAGATTAAAAAGAAAGAAAGAAAAAAGAGAAAAATGGAAGAAAAATGAATAAAAAGGAAAGAGGGGTGCAAGATGATGAAACTAGGGGTGCCACTAGCAAAGTGAACCCCATTCCAACGCCCAACCCACTTCTTTCTTACTTACGCACCCCTTTTTCTCCATACACTCCCCTGCACGCCTCCCTTGCTCCTCTTGCTGCTTCCTGCACCCCGCTTCATCCTCGCACCCCCAAGCTCCACGCAGCCCAGCGGCCCAAATCCCTTAACCCTTCGCCAGCCCAATTCCCTCCAACCCTAGAAAAAAACCTAAAACTCTCTCACCATCAGTTGATTGCTGCCGCCGCAAATCCTCCATCTCTCTCTCATCCGTTATCAATCTCTCCCTCGTCCTCTTTCCCTTTCAATTTCTCCTTCCTTCTTCATCCTCAGCAAAACCTAACCGTAATCCCAGTTTTATTCCCTCTTCCCCTTCAATCCACAGCGCACCAAGCTTCTCCTCCCACCATTTTCTCCACCATTCTCAGCCTCCTCTTTCTCCTCACTTTCTTCTTCCTTTTCCCCTAACCCTAGGCTGCCGCGGCGCCCCTCTCCCACGTTCTCTCTTCTCTCCCTTTCTCCAACCCTAAATTTCACTCCATTCTCGTTCTTTCTGTCTCTCTCGCGCAACCCAACCCCCAGCTTCGTGCAACCCATACTCTTTCACACACGGCCCATGCGCTTTGCCAGCCCACACTACCACCTAAAAACCTAATCTTTCCCTAACCCTAATTCAGAACATCCCCATCCTCTCGTTTCCTCTGCGGCGTGCTCTCCTCTCCCTCGCCTCACTCTTCTTCTTCTTCTTCTTCTTCTTCTTCTTCTTCTTCCATTCACACTTTCAAACCCTAACCCTAATACGGCCGCCAACATCTTTTTTCCCCTTCTCTTCCTCTAAACTAAACCCTAAATCGTCCCCTTTTCTCTCCCCTAATCCCGGCCTCATTTATCCTCATCCCCATCAAAATCGAATCCTATCCATCATCATCTCCATCGAATCGCACTGATTCTCACCACGAGGATTTCAGATCTAGACGCAAGAAACAGGGAGTTTTTCGTTCCTTTCTTATCTTATGTTCGAATTTGATTATTTGATTTTTTTAACTGATTCGTTTGTATGTTTTTGCAGCTTCTGAGCCTATAAAAGCCAAAGCACACCAAGGGGAACACAGGGCAAAAAACCGAGAGAGGGAACCAGAAGAAGGAAACAAAAAGAGACAGAGACGAGAAGGAGAAAGGAAAGAACTCGTGAGGCTAACATACCCAAAATTAAACACTACTAGTCTTAGGTTTTCTTTTGAATCCCCTTCTCTTTGTTTCTGTTTAATTTTCTGGGAAAAGGCTAAATACCCAGGTGTCATCTTCCTCCTTTTTATTTCTCTTCTGAATATGGTTCTGTAACAGAAAGTATAATCAAGAATTTCCATTGCAGTTTTCTTACTTCCGTTCTTTTAGTTTTTGTGATTGTTTGGGTTGTTGCTGTTGCTGTTGCTGTTGCTGCTATTGTTGTTGTCGTTGTTGTTGGTGGTGGTGGGTTAGGGTTCATATCCACGGTTCATAATGGAGTCAGTTTTAGGGTTTGGCCTTCCAATGGGGCCAAATCTTAAATAGGGATCAATTTGCAAATATCTTGTTAAGAGGGGCATAAAGGCAAAAAGGAGGTTTCTGAAATTCTGTTCCACATATACACGTTTTAGGGTTTGGCCTTCCAATGAGGCCAAATCCTAAATAGGGATCAATTTGCAAATATGTTGTCTAAGAGGGTATAAAAGCAATAAAAAAGTTTTCATTTTTTTATCTACAAATTTTTTAAGTAAATTTCCGAGAGTTACATTTATTTCATTTTTGTCTAAAATAATATTAATCATAAGTAAATTGAATTTTATAGGTTCTGTTTTGAATATAAAGCAAAAATAAATAAATTAAAGTGTTTGCTTTTAATCTGACTGACTGAAATCTGTTTGTGACCATTAAATAATAATTAGAAATCTTATTTTTGAGGGAAATAAATTATTTATTGGCAAACAATTTTTTTAAACAATTAAAGTTACCATTTTTATAGGCGTTTTAGGTGTGCTAATACCTTTCCTATACGTAACCAACTCCCGAACTCAAAATTTGGTTCGAAAGACCTTTTTCTTCAAAATAATTTAAAAATAGGTTTTCCAATGTTTCCTAAAATAAATATTGGTGGCGGCTCCATTTCAATTTTTAGGGTGGTTGTCACACCGCCCTTTCGGGTTTTCAATCTAGCGGGCATTTATTATCACTTTTTTTAGGCATAAAACTTCTTAACAACATCTAAATTTATCGGCTTTGACAATTCATGTCCTTCTATGTCTAGGAGAATCAAGGCTCCTCCGAAAAATGCATGTTTGACCATATAAGGACCATCATAGCTAGGTGCCCATTTTCCCCGAGCGTCGTTCTGATGAGGTAATATTTGCTTCAAAACCAAATCTCCTGGCTGAAATTCTCTTGGGCGAACTTTCTTGTTGAAGGCTTTGGTCATTCTATTTTGGTACAACTGCCCGTGACAAATAGTTGCAAGTCTCTTTTCATCAATCATGTTTAACTGCTCATATCGGGCCTTTACCCATTCTGACTCCTCTAATTCTGCTTCCATCAATACCCTTAGGGATGAGATTTCTACTTCAATAGGAGATACTGCTTTCATCCCATACACCAAAGAAAATGGTGTTGCCCCAGTGCTTGATCGTATGTTAGTACGATAAGCGTGTAGAGCATAAGGTAACATTTCATGCCAATATTTGTAATTAACCACCATCTTGGCAATGATCTTTTTGATGTTCTTATTAGTTGCTTCCACTGCGCCATTCATTTGTGGTCTATAGGGAATTGAATTATGGTGCTTGATCTTCAAGTTTTCACACAATCTTTGTACTTCTCCGCCATTAAGATTGGGTGCATTATCTGTAACGATCCTTTCAGGAATCCCTTTGCGGCATATGATATCCCTTTGGAGGAACTTAACAAACACTTTCTGGGAAATACTGGTATAGGAAGACGCCTCTATCCATTTAGTGAAATAATTGATTGTCACCAATATAAATCGATGTCCATTTGAAACTTTCGGATTAATTGGTCCAATCACATCTATTCCCCACATTGAGAACGGCCAAGGACTTGTTAGGTTGTGCAGGGGAAAAGGAGGTGCATTGACCCGATCTGCGTACAATTGGCACTTGAGGCATTTTCCACATACGCTATACAGTCTGTCTCCATAGTGGACCACTAGAATCCACTTCTCATTATCTTACGGGCCATCATTTGACCATTCGCATGTGTCCCACAGATCCCCTCATGAACATCAATCATGATTCACTTCTCATTATCTTACGGGCCATCATTTGACCATTCGCATGTGTCCCACAGATCCCCTCATGAACATCAATCATGATTCGCTTAGCTTCCCGAGCATCTACACATCTCAGTAGTGTTCCATCTTAACTTCGTTTGTAAAGGATTTCTCCACTCAAGAAAAATGTTATTGCTAATTTTCTGATGGTTTTCTTGTTCATTTCACTTGCACCAGCTGGGTGTTCTCCGTGCTGAATATACCATTTTATATAATAATACCATGGTTCGTCGTCTGGCTCCCCTTCTAAATTAGCACAGTAGGCCGGCTCATCTTTCACCTTTATGTGGATGGGTTGAACCACGACATTGATGTTCAGTTTAAATATCGCTGCCAGAGTAGCCAGGGCATCGGCAAACTGATTCTTATCCCGAGTTAAATGGGAGAATGTTACATCTTCAAACCTTGTTATTAGCTGAGTTAGATACTTTTGATAAGGCACCAATTTTGAGTCCTTAGTTTGCCACTCACCCTTTACTTGATAAATAATAAGGGCTGAATCTCCAAAAACTTCTAATCGTTTCACACCGAGGTCAATTGCAACTAATAGCCCACTTGCACATGCCTCATATTCTGCGATATTGTTCGTGCATTCAAAATCCAACTTGATAGCCACCGGATATTGCCTTCCACCCGGTGATATCATGACTGCCCCTATGCCATTTCCATACATATTGACTGCCCCATCGAAGTACATCTTCCATCCTTCGTCTTCCTTTTCAACATCAATGATTTCTTCATCTACGTTCTCCTGGTTTGACGATTGCCCTTCTTCCAGAGGATTTTCGGCCAAATGATTAGCGACAGTACTCCTTTTAATCGATTTCTGCGTCACACACTTGATATCGAACTTTGACAAGATCACTTGCCATTTTGACACCCTTAGGGAAACATGAGGGCTCTCAAATATGTACTTTAGTGGGTCAAATCGCGAAATCAACCACGTAGTGTAGTACAACATGTATTGGTGGGGCCTTCTTGAAGTCCAGACTATAGCACAACACGTCTTCTCAATTGTCGCATAGCGAGTTTCACAATCGTTGAACTTCTTACTCAAATAATAGATCGCTTGCTCTTTCTTCCCTGATGCATCGTGTTGTCCAAGCATTGCCCTACGGATGATGGCAGCACTGTCAAATACAGAATCAAAGGGCATCCTGGTGTTAAGGGTACTAAAATAGGAGGACTCGACAGATAAGCTCTTATCTTGTCGAATTCCTCTTGAAATTCTTCATCCCATTCCCCTGGTCGGTTCTTCCTTAGTAACTTGAATATAGGCTCATATGTGCTAGTCAAGTTGGCAATGAATCTAGCAATATAATTGAGTCTCCCTAGAAAACTCCTTACTTCTCGTTCAGTTTTGGGAGTGAGCATTTCCTGGATAGCCTTTACTTTGTCAGGATCCACCCTTATCCCTTCTCTACTCACGATAAAACCGAGTAACCTCCTTGACGATCCTCCAAAAACGCACTTGTTAGGATTCAACCTCAACTTATGTTTTCTGAGCCTTTCAAATAGCTTTCGCAATACTTCTACATGACTTTCCTCTTCCTTTGATTTTGCAACCATATCATCCACATATACTTCAATCTCCTTATGCATCATGTCATGAAAAAGGGCAACCATGGCACGTTGGTAAGTAGCCCCAGCATTCTTTAACCCAAAAGGCATCACTTTATAGCAAAACGTTCCCCAGTGGTGATGAACGTGGTCTTTGCCTTATCTTCAACATCCATAAGGATTTGGTTATATCCAGAGTATCCATCCATAAACAAAAACATGTGGTTCTTAGCAGTATTGTCAACAAGCACGTCGATGTGGGAGAGAGGAAAATCATCCTTCGGACTAGCCTGATTCAGGCCTCGGTAATCCACGCACACTCTAACTTTTCCATTCTTCTTGGGTACCGGGACGATGTTAGCTACCCATTCCGTGTGTAGTGAAACCTCCAAAAATCCAGCCTCCCACATCTTGACCACCTCTTCTTTGATTTTCAACGACATATATAGGCGCATCCTTCTCAACTTCTGCTTCTTGGTTTTTGCATCTGGATAAAGTGGAATCTTATGTGCTGCTATTTTTGGGTCCAGGCCAGGCATATCTTTAAAAAACCATGCAAAGACATCAAGATATTCTCTGAACGAAGTAATCATTTCTTCACGCTCTGGATTGTCTACCAATTTTAACTCTTTCTTATCCTCCTTCGTCCCCAGATTGATCACTTCCTCTGTCTCACCGTTCAACCCAAAATCTTTTTCGGTTGAGTCTAGAAATTCAGCGAACTCTTTGACGACTTTGTCATCTTCATTTAACTCAGAACAATCCTCGCCAGAAGTTGCAAAGGAATCAAACAATAGGTTCTCAACATTCCCATAATGAGGCAAAGTTTTAGTGAAATGTGAATCCCTGAAGAACAATTTATGGAAATCGGAAAGAGAATAACAGAAAGAAAAAGGGAAACAAAAGCATAATTGAAGAGTAAGGATTTTTAAGAAATAAGACAAAATAGAACAAATGGATAGGAATGCATGCAGATTCATTAAATTCATGTCTCAAGCAAAATAACATAAGTCTTATAGCCTCTGTCGGCTAATACATTACAAGAAGGCGATTACGTGAAAGCAACACCATTAACAACTAGCTCTACCTGCCAACTGCTCAGCGATTCTTGATTGGTGGTGGGGTGGATGACGCCATATGCCGTTGAGCTTCCATCATCCAACGTGTTGATTGCTGGCCGGTTTGGTGCACAAGCACCATTCTCAGGTGAAATCACTTTGGTGGGAGCGGGAAACATATCCTTCAAGTGAGGGATTAGTGGTGTCTCCCCTTTGCCAATTGTCAGAGCTTTGAACTTTGCTTCAAGGTTAACTTTATAAACGATCCCAGACATATCTGACTCCTTTTGCAAGGATATAGGATCACGAATTCCCTGTAGGTGCCGACCCAAGCCTTTCCCTTCTTCGTAACCACTTTTTGCCATGATTCGTGTTGCCACCTGATTCATATTACGCCTGGGCAAACCTTTTTCATCACGTCCTGGCTTATTTGCCTCAAAACTGTGGCACAGATTTGTTCTTTCTTCATCAGTGTTATCCACATATGGCAGGGACATAGGTTTTGAGACCATAATCTCTTCTTCACCGTGAATCGTGATAACAGACCCTTTTTCTACATATTTAACCCTCTGGTGTAGAATGGAAGGTACTGTCCCAGCTTCGTGGATCCATGGTCGTCCTAATAGCATAGTATATGTTGACTCAATTGCCATGACTTGGAACAATACGCGGAACACACTTGGGCCAATTTCCAATAGTAGTACTATTTCACCAAGGATGCCCCTCTTAGACCCATCAAAAGCCCGAACTGTCATCGACTGAGGCATTAAATCTTGTTCTCCCATTGCTTACACAGTCAACGTGGACACTGGCATGATATTCAAAGCTGAATCACCGTCGATTAGCACTTTAGCCACTACAAATCCTCGGCATTTCAAGGTGATATGTAGGGCTCGATTGTCCCTTTTTACCTGAGATACCATTTCGACATCGGAGAACGTGATGAGGTTAACTCGCTGCACAGGATCGACCATGTTTACCATGTTTTCAGTAGTAACGTCAGGCTTGACAAAAGTTTCCTCTAATGTCTTCATTAAAGCTTTTCTATGTGCCTCAGAAGTTAGAATGAGAGAAAATAAGGATATTCGGGCTGGAGTTCTCCTTAGTTGTTCCATCACATCATACTCACTTTGCTTCATTATCTTCAAGAATTCTTCTTTAGGCTGCTCTTTTTCTTCAACCTCATTTCCCTTCCCTTTCTTTTTCTTTTCAACCTCTTCTGGGCCAAAGTATCTGCCACTCCGGGTTATTCCCCCACCACTTACTATATTAGTAATTGACTCGTCAATCTTGATTTGCTTGCTTATCTCGCATATTGAAGGACCTCTCACCACTTCAACTCTTGCCTCATAATTCCAGGGAACTCATGAGTATCTTTGCAAGCAAGGGGTGTGGGTTTTTTCACAGTCACCACGACCTTTTCTGACGCAAGTGGCTGGTTGAGTGGTGGAAGTCTAAGCACAAAGGGTTCTATAACATCGATTTCCTCATAAGGCATTGACCTCTTGTCTTACATTACCCCTAGTGACATTAAACCTTGAACTCGAGCCTTGAAATCCCAATAATCTTCGATGTCATGACCTACACAATCATGGCGGTATACGCATTTGTCCTCTTCATCATATTTTTAGTATCTCACCATCCTTTTCACAGGTGCTAGTGTCTCACACCCGGCCTTTCGTAACCCCTCCCATATCTCTATCATGGGTGTTCGGAGTTTCAAAACACTCTTGATAGGCCTTTCGTTTTCTCCTACTACACTCACTGAGTTACCCCCGTTGTGATTTGGGAGCAGGTTGTTGACAACGTTTGACCCTTTTTCTTCCTGGATATCCAATTTTCCATAAGCAATCGACTTTCTAATAGCGGTCTTAAAAGCCTCACAATCCTCGATAGAATGGCCTGCAACTCCCATATGAAATTCACAAGTCAAGTTTGGGTTATACCAAGCCGAAAATGGGGGTTCCATTGGCTTCACCGGAATTCCCGCAATCAGATGGGAGTCATACAAACACTGAAATAGTTCTGCGTTGGTGACGGATATCCTGGGAAATAGGGGTAGGTTGGATATTCTATTTTGGCCTGAGTTTTGGTATAGGGGTCGGGCTTCGTGATAGGTTGGGCGATTATATTGGTGGTTTGGACGTGGTTGAGGATAGGTAGTAGGGATGTTGTTCACGGGAAATGATGGTGTGGGTGATGGGTTTGTGTTTGGCGTGATTTGGTATGATGGATAAGGCATTCTGGGACGTGGATGGTTATATTTTGGATGTTGGTGGGAGTAATTTGGTGTGGCTCGAACAAGGCTTACTTCTGGATCTTTTTTCTTTTGTGGGAAATTCTTCTTTGACTGTCTAGTCTCTGTCTGTTCTACTGACAACTTTTTGGCTCTTGGCAACATCTCAATTCTCTCTCTAGCAGCTATAAATGTAGCTCCAGTCGTTGCTGCAACATAAGGAGTCCCCAAGGTCCCCAAGAAATAAGAGCATGTCATAGTGAACGACAGCTGGACTTGCGCAGCAAGGGCTCTCCACCTCTGAGCGTACTGCTTAAAGGTCTCTTTGCTCTTCTTTTGCAGTATTCCCAACTACTCACGAGTCGGAGCCGTATCCAGGTTGAACCTGTATTGGCTCATGAAGGCATCAGCAAGATCTTTCCAACCATCAATTTTCGAATGGTCTAACTGGATGTACCATTCTAAAGCCGGACCGGTCAAGCTTTCATGAAAAAAGTTGACGAAGAATTTTTCGTCTTTTGACCATATCGACATTTTGGTGCAATAGGTCCTTAGGTGCAGCAGGGGGTTAGTGCTTCCATCGTATATTGTGAAGTCTGGGATTTTGAAATCTTGAGGAATTACTACCTTTGAGGTTGGGCAAAGTTCCTCTAATCCCAAAGATCCAAAATTACTGGGCCCCTGCATTGCCTTGATCTCTTCCTCCATCTTTTCCATCCACTGCTCCCTAGCCTTGTCCTTCCGCACCGATGCATGCCCCTCCTCTATGTCGTACTCCTTATGTGGTATTCGACCACCTCCACCTCCGTTATGCTGGTTTTCAACCCCATGGTGGCCCACAGCTTCATATCCCATTCCTATTGGGATGGTGAACGACCTTAATGCCTGGTTGTGCACGTTTTCTGTGTATAGGCTCCTAATCCCATAGAAGTGGGCATTCCGAAGGTATTGACATTCGGGGTTCCTGATCAATGCATTTTAATGCATCTTTTATAGCTTTGCACTTAGTGTTCTTAATTGTGTGTTTTACCCAACAACTACTTTTTAACATGGTTTTATATCTTTGGGTCTTGATTGGGCTTTAGTGGAATTATTTGCTAATTTTTGGATTTTGTTACATCCTGACCCATGTAGCTTCTACAGGCCATAACTTGGGCTATACTTGTCCGATTTCAATGCTCTTTGTGGAGTTGGAAAGCTAAGAAGTAGAGATACAATTATTATGTTGGCACTGAAGCGCAATTCTGCCGTTTTGAAGGTCGAAAATCCACTTTACTGAGGCTGGCGAGTTGCACTACGGGTTTTGGACCATTCGCTCATGTAATTAGTTGTTATTGGGCTAATTAAACCCTTTTGGGCCCTTCTATTTGGTCTTAACATCTGATTAGTTAGGTTAAACCTATGAGACATTATAAATTCGTTAGTTAGAGTCCTAGGTCGGGGATGATTATGACGTTTAGAATCTTGAGCCGTTTTTGGCAATTTTCAGCCTTTGTTTTATTTCGAGACCTCTTCTTGCTTTCTTAATTTTCGTTTTGTGATGAAACCTTCAATGGAAGGCTAATTCTTTTCGATCAATTCACTGGTTAAGGATTTCATAGAGGATCTTGAGGTCGGTTATTAATATTAATTTCGTTTTTGTGTTCTACTTTTTTCTCTTTTGATCCTTCATCTCTTCTAATTTCTGTTTGCAAAATCGTTTTACATATTGATGCTTAATCATATAATTTTGGTTTTGCTCTCTGATTTGAGACTATTGGAATTAAACTTAACGCTTTTTTTGGTTTAGTTCGAATAGAGATCAATTGGGTCTATGACGCTTAGTTATAGGTTTGACGAATTTGGTTGTTAAATTGATTATATGTTTGTGACGCGTGTTCCTTATTTATAATCAATTGAATTCTGTGATGCTTAATCCAGTAGGAATTCGTGTAGGATTAATCACCCGCTTGATTGGTTAATTATGTGATCAAACAAGATTAGAACACGAATTAGAATAATCTTTTGAACCTGTGATAGATCCGAAGTGAAAGTTCCTGTGACCAGTGGATTGGTTGTTCTTATCAAGTGATTTTTGTTATTAATTAAAACTATTTTCACGAAACAATCCCCCCATTCCGTTCTTTGCGTGTTCTTGCTATTTGTCATTGTTAATTAGAGATCCTTGTGAGACGACCAAGATTAACTGCCTTGTTACTACATTCTTATTTTAATTATTTTGATCCGTGCGCGATAGTGGATCAGTTCCCTTGGTGGTCCTATTTGCTGTCAACTTAATGAATGCTTTTTTCATGGCTAATAACGCCTCTTCAATACGAGTTTGAGCAGCGGCCATCTCATCCATTCTTTCTTTTACTGTGTCCATTTCCTGAGTCAAGTTCCTCCCCTGCAACTCATCATCACCCGACATTCTTGCTCGGCTCCTAGTGAAGTACATTCGAGTTTGATTGATCTTTGCTCTCCTGGAACGCGCAATAGTTGCCAAATCCTGAAAAAATAAGGGATAATCATAGGGAGGTGAGAACATAAAAATGACGCACGTAGAAAATGAAATGGGGGTAAGAGGTAGAGTAGCTCCCTTTGTGACCTACATCGGTTCACCCATACTAACGGGCCTGAGTCTAATGGATTTAAGCTTTTTCTATAGTGTATACTCACAATAGGTGGTTGTTGTAGCCTATAGACACTTAGATCTCTAGAGCCAAGTACCCTTTCGAGATGTTGACCACATCAGGATGTACATCCAAAATATGGGCACCCACAAAAGAGTCGCACTCTAGATTAGAAATTCATTAGCCACACAGGAAGTGCATCCGAAATGGCTTCCACTACATAACCTCTTACTAACTTAGGCTTCACTCAGGCCCGGGTATAGGTCCCCACTCAAAGTGTGTGTACAAAGTGTAAGTGTGGTGTGTGAAGGGAGCATACAAAACTCGAACCCTAAAAACAAAAGTAAAAATCAGCCCAAACCTGCAATGTAATCCATGAAACAAAAGCACAAAAAATATAAAGTGTCTTCTAACCTAGGGTTTAATATTCACAAAAATAATTAAGTAAAAATAAACATATATACAAACATGTAAAATATAACAAATAAGGAAACAAAATAATACTAATAAAAGGAAACAATAAATATTTATAAACCAAGGAAGCATGTTAATTTATATTAGCATTTAAATGTATAAATAAGTAAGCAAATTAATCAAATAATAAAAAAAAATAATCAAATAAAAGAATCACCTAAAAATACGAAGAAAAGAAAAATAGTAAAAATAAAAAATAAAATAAAAGAGCGTAATAAACTAGATATGCACAACCAATTAAAATGGGCTTGATTCTCAAACATCCTCAATGGAGTCACCATCTGTAACGATCCAAAGGTTTAGGAGCCGCCACCAATTTTATTAAATTTAGGGAAAAATTGAAAAACCTAAAAACTAGTGATCTTTGAAAACCATATTGAGTTCAGGAATCGATTACGTGTGAGGAAGGGTGGAGACTAAACCCCACAACACCCCCACCACGTCTGTCCTATGACAGTTACCTAAATTGATTGTGCAAAAATATAAGTTTCGAAATATTTGTTTCACCCCAAAATTAAATAAGAGTAATATCAAGTCCAAAAAATGAATATTAAAAAAAAAGGAAACTAAATTAGAAAATTTTAAATTTGCTTTGAAGGGGTTGGCCCGCTCCTACGTATCCTCTGGTGCAGTTAGGAACTCAAACGTCACGTAGTTCTTCTAGAAAATATTTGTGTGTTTCATTGATTTTAAATTTTTTAAGGGTTTAAGATTACCAAGCTGTCACAACTCAGGCGTCCCAAACTGGGAATTAACAAGATATCACATCTCAGATAATCCCATTTGTTTTAAAAAAAATATTTTTTATTTGATTTAATAAGATTAAACAAAATATAAATTAGACAAAAAGTGTAATTAAAATCAAACAATGAAATGAGTTACGTTTAGTCGAATAGCAAATAAGCATATTTACATGGGCTGAATCCCAACGTTCCAACTCAGATGAAATAATCAAAAGCAAACTCACTTAATAATATTAGCAATAATATTATATTAATGATAATCACAAAACAAGTTAAATGAAAGTAACAAATAGAAAAGTGAAGAGTTATGTACCAAAAAAAAAGAAGAAAAGTGAAGAGTCAATGAACCCTCGTTGCTTCCATTAACGCGAGAAGCAATAGGAAACAAAAAAGCGTTTTACAGCCACAAGAGGGAAAATGAAGATTTGGGAGAGAAGAAGAAAAGGGTGATGGCCATCGCGGCCACCGTCGACGGCGCAACAGAGTTTTGGGACGGAGCCTCTGCGCGGTGGAGGAGAGATCGAGAGGGAGTGAAAGAGGAAAATTGGTGCTACGCCTGGGCCGATTTCTTAGGGGATAAATTCAGATCCCCTCCTTTCTTTGCTCTTAAAATTTGAAGATGAAACTTGAGTAGAAGATAGTGTTTGACATGAGGCCGAGATTGAGGGAAGAGGAAAAGGTCACGGCCAGGCTAGGGATTTGGATGTTGGTTGTATGATAAGATGCGAAAATGGAGGAGGAAGGAGAGGATTTGCGCCGTGGCTGAGAGAGAAAGGAGAGAGCTTCGAAGAGTTTTTAGGTTTTGGGTTTTTGAGAAGATAAGATGAGGAAGAAGGAGATGGAGAGATAGATGACGATTTGAGAGAGGAAAATTAGGGGGTCGTTGCGGCTCCTCTCCTCCGAAGAGAAGGAGTGGAAAACATAGGGTTTAAAGGTTAGGGTTCAAACGGGTTGGACCTTGTTGTTGGGAGCGTGAGTTGGGCCGTGGAAGAGTAAAGGGGGCATTGGATAAAAAGAAAGGGTGCAGGTAGCGAGAGAGGCAGAGGTGTGCAAGGGTTGTGAGAAAAAAGAAAATGGGGTGCGTCAGTAAAAGAGAAGAGGTAGTGGGGCACTGGACTTGTTAAGCTGGGCTGTCAACGGTTTGACTGATTGCTATTGGTACCTTCCATTTTTACAATTCACACGCCTCCTCTTTTCAAAAGTAAATTCCTTTTCTTTTCTTTTTTTTCCCATTTTCACTCTATTCTTTTTTATTTATCCTTTTTTGCTGTAATTGGACCTGAACAATGGGTCAGACCAATGAAATTTTTCATTTTGATATTTTCTCATTTTAAGAAAATAAAATAGAACAAAAGTGACATAATGCACTCAAATAAAGACTCAAATAAAGGTTGAAAATTTAATATACGTGAAAAGTAATTTTGGTGTTTTTCCCTTAAAAATTTCAAAACTCCGGTCAAAATTAGGTATTCATTCACAAGATGCATCTTCTTTTCGGGAGCCCAGAACATAAGAGCTCCACAGTTAAGCGTGTTTGACTTGGAGCACTCTTAGGATGTGTGACCTTCTGGGAAGTTTTCTAGAAAGCGTGCGTGTGAGGACAAAGCACGCTGAAACAATCTGTGTTGGTTTGTGGGGACAGTCGGTAATCCTGAAAGTAGTCCGGGCCGTTACATAAACTGTTTTTAAAGTTCATAAGTATATTAAATTTTTTAAAAAAATTATTTTTAATAAAAATAAGTTAGAGGAAATTGAAACAGTTGAGCTTAATAAAGAATGTTCTGCGATACTCCTAAATAAATTGCCACCTAAGCTTGAAGATATGGAAACTTTTGTTGTTCCTTGTTTAATTGGCGATGTGAATTTTAATGCTTTATGTAATTTAGGCTCAAGTGTGAATTTAATGCCTTTGTCTGTGTTTAGAAAGCTCAATTTGCAGGAACCATAATCCTCTAACATGTCTTTGCAGTTAGCCAATAGATCTCAAGTTTACCCAAGGGGAATAATAGAGGATATTCTGGTTAAGGTGGAGAAATTTATTTTCAAGTGGATTTTGTGGTTCTAGATATGGAGGAGGATAGAGACGTCCTAATCATCTTGGGGCGACCTTTTTGAGCAACCAGAGATGCTACCATTCAAGAATTGAGGATGAAAAAGAAGTTTTCAAAATTTATAATTCTAACAAATATTCTTCTTCTAGTGCTTCTTGTTGTTTCCTGCATGATGTTATTATTTCTGAAAATAATGTAAAAGAAAGTTTGCATTCCTCTGAATTGCATAAACCCCAAGGAAGGAACAACGATGCAAAATCTAAGAGCATTGAGATGGACCATGTAATTATCACTAAAGTAGCATCACTGCAGTTCAATAGAACCTCTGGAGCAGACCCAATTCAGCATGTGAAGAATTTCTGCAAGATAATGAGGAATGCTCAATTTTCAAACATCTCACTGGACTCTGCAAAGCTACAATTGTTCTCGTTCCCACTTAATGAGGAAGCCAAAATTTGGCTATATTTGTTACCAACTAAAGAGGTAGGAACTAGGAACAGCTTGGTAAGAACGTTCATCAAAACATTTTCAACATTCACAGAGGAAACCACTCCCATATGTCATGACTGCGAGCTGGCAGAACATCATGTGCAAAGAAGTTTCCAAGGAGGGCCAGCGCTCGATGAGGACTAAATTCAGGTCCTCTAAACCGTCAGGCTTGGGACGTTAAATAAGCGCTAACAAGGAGGCAATGTAACATCCTCATTTTTCTAAATCTTGCTCTATGTGTGTGTTTATGTGTACTTGTGTGCCCTAGGTGGGTTTTGTGTGTATTTGACGGTATATTTGACTTTTTGGCTGTGTGTTCATTTTCTGTGTTACCATGAGCTCGTATGAAAGTGTGTTTTGAGGTTTGGTATGTTGGTAGAGGTTGGAATAGTGTTTGATAAGGTTTTGGTATGAGTCTTAGAAGCCTCGTAAAGTTTGAGAACGATCGGAGTTGGAATTAGGGTTTTGTGTGTTCGTACCCTTAGACGAGAGCGAGTTTTCGGACAAGTATATAAGACTTAGAAACTTTTTTCTTGAGTCCATTTTATGTCCTCTTGTGTTAGGAATATGTTTAAGTGTTAGGGTATCGAGTTCTAGATCGCACGGACGTCGGAATCGAAGAAATCGCGAGAAACAGGATAAGTCTGCGCAGAAGCGTGTGGCGCGTGCCTGGTTAGCCTTGGGACGCATGTGGCGTGCGTTGGTGCATGGTGTGCCAGCAACCTCTGATCATTTTTGACATGTGGCGTGTGATCCAATGAGAACGCGACACATGGCGCGCATGCAAGCAACTCCTTCAGGACGAAGCAAGCTATCGCAGACGCGCGTGGAGCTCGTGCAAGCATGAGTGGCGCACGCAGAGACAAGGACATAGCACAAAAATGTGCATGGAACGCATTAAAATGCGCGTGACATGCACAGTATTAGGAGAGGGGCGCATGGCACGTGCCCGGAGCAGACAGGGCCCGGGCCCAGTGATCCTAATTTCCTATTTAAGCCCATTGGTGCCCTTAATTAAGAAGTTTCCATCTTCTCTCATCTTACCACGACCTGAGAGTTTTCAAAACCAGAATTCCACCATTTTTGAGATCCTTAAGCTTTGTGATCCAATCCAAAGTGGTTCCGAGCGTTTGTTCATCAATCTGACGGTGTAAACTCGTCTGTTACCATTCGTGCTTGTTAGGGCTTATCTCCGATCGCCGTTTCGTCGAGGTAAATCCTATACCCTCTACTGTTCATCATTGATTTCATCATGTGGATTCTAGTTCTCAAATTGGTTTTAGTTTCTATCCCTAATCAGACTGTGTTTTGGACCCTAGTTTGATCGAATGGGTACCGAACGAGCTAGGGTTTTGCCGAAACTCCCGGAGGAGATTTCTTGGACCATGAGACAGAGACCAAAGCCTCTGTTCTCCATGTTTAGATTCTGATTTTGTGATTTTCTTAGTGGTTTGGGTTGTCCCTTACTAACTGTTCTTCGTATTTTAGGGTTTTTGCGATAGTACGGGTATCGGCTGATCGTGAAACTTTGTCTGACATTATTTTTGGGTAAGTTTGAGCCTCTGGACCTTGTGACCAGCCTCTGGCCGTGACCCTCTTGTATTTTTAGTAATTTCTTTAGTTGCCCTAATTCTAATCCGAGTGCGTTTCTGTGTTTCCGGTTAATTGTGGATAGTTCTGGCACGCTCGGTGAAATTGTTAGGTAACTATGGGCTTGTTTATTGTTGTTGGCTGAATTTGAACTTAGTGTGGAGAGTGTTGGTTTGCTTGTTCATGAGTCTGTAGTTGTGTTTCAGTATCTGTTGGTGGTTCCGAGTTCGTCGAATACCAGGTGGGAGAAAGAATATACTTCCATTAGGTTATGTGTAGTAGACATGACTGTTTGGCATGTGTAGGGTGACCTAAGCCCTACTGGGGGTTGATGTCAGTAACATCTGAGGATATGGGTTACGGTGTGCCACATCTAAGGATAGGCATGGTAGACCCATCAGCCAACTTATGATTATTTTATTATTAAATATGTTTGCCTGATAATATGCTTATTTGTAAGTTGTATTATATGTGCTTTATGTGAGTAGTAACATGCCTAGGGTAACATGGTTAAATGTGTATCTTATGAGAATATGTGTTGTATGTTGCCTTAGCATGCTAAAATGCCTAAGTATAGCTTTTGATGTGAATTAATTAACATGATTAAAGGGACATTGTTGGGAATGTGTGCATAACATGATGTGAGACATGTGATTATGAGGTGTTGGATGCATGCATATGATATTGCATTAGTAACTACTCCATTCTTGACGGGAATGTGATGTGGAGAGAGTCCCTAACGGGAAATGGGGATACCTCGCCCAACAGGTTAGATCCACTATGTTCCCTATCGAAAAAGGGGGAAATGGACGTCCCTATCGGGAAAGTGGGAGGAGGATTCCTAACGGAAAATAGGAATACCTTGTGGACAAGGCTAGTGTCGCCCCGTGCTCTATCGAAAAAGGGAAACGGGAGTCCCTAACGGGAAAAAGGGACTGCAACCCTAACGAAAATGGGGGTTCACCAATAAGTATTCCTAACGGAAATGGGGAGTACAGTGACAATAGTAAAAGAAAAGATGCCATGATGCACAACTCATTGAGAGACATGGGGTATGTGGAAGAGGGCAACTAGATCTTATCTGTTATATATGTGATTACTTGTACAGATTGTCTAACACTCATTCTACTTATGCATTTCCCACTTTTCAATGGATGTGTTATTCTTACCTTCCTGTGTTTGTATGCTTGTGTGTATATGTATTATTTCTGTGTTAGACTTTGTTGAGGAGGAAAATGAAGCAGCAACACCACCCAATGGAACAGTTCCTCTTTGATGCATCTGCCGATGCTTCTACCCCTCGAGGAGCCCCGTGTGGGGGGATTTTGATATACAATACTACGATTTTGACAGCATGAGGTGGGAGATTGACCATGCACGTCAGCCAGTGATCTACACAGGCACCATCTCCATCTACTTCAGGATTCCCGGTCTTTCGATTGCCAGCTAATCAGGAGACTTCTGCATTTGTCAGAGGCTTCCCTTTCAGCAGATATGGCAGGCGCCAGGGTTTCCACCTGGCTTTGGTTATGGAGGTTATCCACCGATTCCTCCTCAGCCGACGCTGGTGCCACCTGTTAGTCATCACAGTGAGTCCAGTCACCGCGGGAGACAGAGACGTGGGAGAGGAGCAACATCTGGTCCTTCTCATCACATGATAGCTCATGACTACAGACGGTTGTTTCCTAGGCGGGCGGGATCACAGAGTAGGAGCTCTCAGATTCCCCCTCGCTGAGGTATTTTATTTTTGTTGGCCATGAGTCTTTTTCGCTTATGTTTATGTTTTGTGTTTTGGCTTAGGGGAGGCAGCAGGTTAGCCTCGCAGGTTTATGATATTTGGGATGACTGTACCTTTACTTATTACACTACTCACACTGATGCACTCTGGTAGTATTATATGTATGCATGTGATACACTTAGCTTTTTCTTCACTGTAATGCGTCGTAGTCTTATTTATGTTTTAGTTCTAATTCCTTCGTATTTTTATTTACGTTAATTACGTGTGTTAGGCTAATTATGTAGAATAAAACATGAATAGGACTGTGGAGTGTTACAGGCAACCTGCGTTTTCTGATCTCTCTCTTATTTTCAATTGTTTTATTTTTGTTTTTATATTTTACTGTTAATTAGAAAATTATCATAAAGTAAATCTTTCTAAAAATCAATCATGTACGGACGTACATACCACTAGGTATGGTCGTACCAAACAGCCTTAGCCTAAAAAACACAGAAAAGAGGTTCAGTACGGCCACACATAAAAACTACGTGAAAAATGAGAGGTAAGGGTGTACCTTACCCTTGTACGCTCAAAACCTCTCCTCTCAAACATTTTCTCAACCTCATTTTCTCCGTATCTACTCTACTAGACTATCCAGGTACCGATTCCTAACTTATCTCCTAATTTGGTTATTGGATTTAATGTGTGTTTTGAGTTTTTCCCCCTTTTATGTTTCTCAAGTTGATTATCATGATTTCTAGAGATTAGGGGTGAAATAGAACAAGTTTTGCATGTTTAGAGACCCTAGGATGAATTAGGAACATGGAAATTAGGCTAAAAACAATGATTCATACTTGAAAAATTGAGTTTTTGGCAAACCTGTAGCGCAGTACGACCGTACCTCTCAAGAACAGGTTGTACTGCAGGCCTTAGGTTTCAGGCTTTTAGACAGGTATGGGAGTGCCCCCTTTTTTGGTACGACCATACATAGCACACGAGTGCGGCCGTACAAGCTATTTCAACTAGAACGTACATATCCCTGTAGGTATGGTCGTACTTAACAAAATCAGACCGTACCTAAGTCAACTTTTGCAGGAAATTCACTAATTTTTCCAATTTTTTTGTATTTTTGCAGGATTATGGCTAAGCACCAGAGAGGAGATTCTTCTGGAGCACCATGCTCCTCGTGCCCAGTGTAACAACCCATATTTTTGGTATTTTAATTATTCCAAAAATATACACGCTGCAGTGCCATTTTCAACTATTTGTGTGATTTGTGTGTTTAATTATCAGTTGTATAGAAAATGATATTTGAGGAGATAATCTTAGAAATGTAAATGGATAGATAGTACCTATGTGATCAGAGAAATTTAATACCCTTTCCTTCCCTATAAATAGAAGCTCCCATCCTTCATAAATTTTCATCCCTCCTTGAAGCATTTCCAAGGTATTTTTTTATGAAGCTTTTTTAGCAGTTTTTAATAGTTTTTATAATATATGTTTTATGTAGTAATTAGTTTAAATAGTTTTATATTCTAGTCTTAGTTTAATTAATTAATTTCACACATGCAAATGATATAGCCTAATTAGATGAGTACTTTTGGCATAGATAGTGTTTGGTTAATAAATAACTCATTATATGTCCAAAATAGTACGTTTTTCTTAGATAAATCATAACTAATTATGTTTTGATTATATGCTTTTTGAAAATTAATATATAGGATTGTATAATTATTCTTAACATGTATAAGAATTGGTTTAAAATCAATTGGCTTTAGGAGTTTGATAAATAATACATGCCTTGGAAAGTTCTAACTAAGGTAAGACGTGGCTTTTAAGAGATAAGTTTCGCCTCTTACCTGGGAACAATTCAGTGTATTATTTGTTATAACTCGTAGAAAAGATAATAAATGATCAGTAGTTGTAGGTGTTAGACGATTGATCAAGTTGGCTCTGCCTCGCTTCAATCTCTAATATTAATTAATGAATATCACTTATCCGCTTAAAATTAAAGATTGATACAGTTGGCTTTGCCGCACCTTCAATCTTTGATTATATATCTGTTACGAATAAAATATGTATACGTGGAATAAGTACATGTACTTTTTGGTTTTTAAGTTTATATACGCGTATAGTCATGTTTAACAAATGGGTATAGCAATCAAGTTATCCTAACCCTTTTTATCCTTAAAAAAATCGTAATGTATAATTTGGGAATAAAAGAGGTTTATTTTGTTAAGTGATTTTATAATTGAGTTATTAGTAAAAGAGTTTATGTTTTATGAGTTTTAGGTCTAAACTTATCTTGAGAGAATCATTTTATAGCTTGGAAGGAAAATCTTTTGAAGTAAGGGGAAGATTCTCTAATGAGTTTTGATAAATCCATGAGTTGTGTAATTGTGTGCAATTGTTGTGGATGAAACTCTTGGATGAGAGTTTGATCAATTTGTTCTTGAGATTAATTATATATTAAATATATATTATATATGAAATAATTTGATGTATTATGATTGTGATCATGGTTTGGATTGTGATAGTGATGTGATGGGTTTACATATACTGTTGCATTCATGCATGACATAGACTTGGCAAATTACTGTCAGTTGGTTTTCAACGTAACCTGGACTTATATTAGTCATTGATTTGGTAGTTATGGGCCTTTTATGCCGTAAGGTTACTTAAGTTTTGGCCTGGCAATTTTATTGTCAGTCGTCTTTATTAAGACTTTTTGGCGTGATAAATTATTATCACTCGGCTTATTTGAAGTCTAACATTTGCATTAGCAGAAATGTCTTCGGCTTTTATTCAACCATACCCATACATTGCATGGGAAATCATCATCGTGAACTTATTTAAGTCATGGGAACAATTATTGTCTTATTACTAAAATTATTATTTGTCTATGTATAAATTATCTATTTTTATTTTACTTGTGTGATTGTAGCGATAAAACTCATGAAAATGAGGTTTTCATCCTTTCTATGTATTTTTCTTGCATTTTCTTTTACTTCAATGGATCTATAGATGACAAAGAGATTACTCTGGGATATTTTAATTTTGGAAAAGGACCCATGGGAAAAGTGGTCTGCCAAAGAAATTGCTAATACTAAGTAGATAACTTAGAAGTTATCAGGAGATAGTCTGAAATCTCCGTACGTGTTTTTAGTACCACGACCAGTGGAGTGTCTTTATGCTTTTGTGGTGTATTTATTACACTTGTATTTTCTTCCACACTACTCTGATGAATAAATATCAAGTGTTCGTATGTTTAAATACGATGTGTG
Source organism: Calophaca sinica (assembly GCA_037113605.1). Classification (NCBI taxonomy): domain Eukaryota; kingdom Viridiplantae; phylum Streptophyta; class Magnoliopsida; order Fabales; family Fabaceae; genus Calophaca; species Calophaca sinica. Next base: position 19,991,363 of record CM073737.1, read on the forward strand.
TTTAAAGTTTTTAATTTTCTCACAGAAATCACTATTAAGTAACCATAATCACCAGTGGCCCCGAGAGGGTGTCACACCCAGTACCAGCTCACATCCCGCATTAGTATAGATCGCACAGGTGGGGCTGCGGAGGAGGTAGAGACTTTGTTGTAGCGCATTGGGTGGCACCGAGCAGTGCTAGTGAGATAGCCCACTCATGTGGAGGCTGTCCTAGACTTTTGAGCCACCTGCGGCTATCATATAAGAGGTCGGGAGCCCGAGGGCTCCGACAGCGACGACGAGGCCGACCAGGAGGTGGTCATTCACTTCACCCTCCACGGGACCAGACATGAGATACCCTTGGCTGATTTCAACATCGCACTAGGCTTTGAGACAGTAGAGACAGTTCAGACGCTCAAGTACTTAGGGGCACTCTTGGATGTGCCAGAGGGATGGCAGGATGGACAGAGCTGGCAGGCTCTCACTGGAGATGCCCATTACGTCCCCAGCAGAGCTAAGGCCAACAGGATTCGAGATCCAGCAGTGCAGACAACGCACAGGTGACTCGCCCGTTCCATTAATGGGCAAGCCCTCAATGATGGAGAGGTCACCAGGGCTTGCCTTTTTCTTCCTTGGGCCATGACAGATGGCCAGGGGCATAAATGCGACACATGGATGTTTCTCATGCGCACCTGCATATAGACCGACCTTCATCTGCAAACCTAGAACACCAGTCATTTCATGATATGCTCTTTTATTTCTCAGCTCTCTGCATCATTAGGAGTGCGACCACCAGCGAAAGCTACGATCATGCAGATGGAGCCTATCTCACTTACTACTCTCTGCAACATCGGTGTTTTCCGGAAACTGGGTCATGGGGGCTATGAGATTGTGAGGCCAGAGGAGCCCCATCAGGAGGAGCATCCTGTAGATGTAGAGCCTCTAGCTGAGGAGTACATGTTACCACCACCACTGCCACATGCAGGGCCAGCGCCCCAGGCTACTCCTACGAGTAGATCATGACACGTCTCGATGAGATGCATCATACTTTTTAGGAGCATAGAGCCCACGTGAACTAGCGCCTAGATGCCCAGGTGGAGCAGCTTTCGACCGTCTTGAGACTCCTCCAACAGCTCTAGACATAGCCACCTACCGAGTGATGCAAGATTTCCTTTATTTTTTCTTTTTAGTACTTAGGCATTTTTTGCTTCTGTATTAAAAATGGATTGTATAATTGCACACTTGACAGGGAGTTCTATTTTCATAGCTTTTACTACTATTTTATTTTTGTTGTTATTGTTTTTGTTAATTTTCATTTTTTTATATTATTTTCGTTTTTATCTAAAGTTTTTAGCTTTCTTCTGATGCATAGTTCTACACTCGCTTACTAGCTCCATCGGTAATGGTAAGGCAACATAAATTTTTGACTCACCCTTATAATTTGCTCGTGAAATTATTTAGAGGGGAGTACCTTTCCAACTTAATTTACTTTTAGTTCATATTAAATTGCATATATCTCTTAGTGCTTGTTTTATTACTATTCGCAGTGACGACATTGCTAAAAATATATGTGGGGAGGGAATTTATATTACTTGGCTATACTTGCAATTGTAAAATTATGGAGAACTTAATATTTTCTAATTTAAGGGCTATTTTTAAATTTTTTTGACAACTTGTGATTGAAATGATATTGTTACTAGTTTTAGAATTTGTTGATAATTAGCATTGAAGTTTTATAAGTCACAATTTGTCTGTGTAAACCACTAATTGTGAGTTTTGAGGCTAAATGAGAGGTTACATCATGTTTTTACCTCTTTTATTGAGTGGTTTTTTTTTTCAAGTTGTGCATTCTAGAACTTGTGGTAAGACCATTACAAAGAGAATATAAAGGGAATATAAATTTGCTTTCATGTGAAATTAGTAGGGGCAAGTTTAGGATTTTATTTGTAAAACATTTTACCACTAGTTGTCCATCTTTGTGCTTATTGTTAAATTTCTTTGGTACCCCTTTGTGTTTCTTATTATTATGGTAACATTGGAAAATACTAAGTTGTAAGAGCAACTAGTGGCAGAAAAATCAAAGGATAATGTTAGAAATCCCTCATGAAAGTTTATAAAAAGAAGGCTTAGCAATTAGTTTTCCCTCCTAGAATTATTAAATTGTTAAATTTCTACACAAAAAGCATCAAAAGAGGAAAAGAAAGAAAAAGAAAATGAAAGAAAGAAAAGAATAGAAAAATGCAATATTGTCTCCAAGAAATAAAAAGAGAAAAATGATGAATTTTAGAGGGATTCTTGCATGCTCTTTATAGTTACAAAGAAAAAAAGTTACTTGTTTAGTTGATTTGTTTCTGACCCATTTGCATGACTTTTTCTTTCTTTCATCCCACCTAACATTATTACATTGGCCCCTTTACAACCCATGAAAGACCCTTTCTTCTTTTTTTACATGATAAGTGGTGGTCAATGTGCAAGCCTATGACAATGTCACTTCTTTGGGAAAATTTGAGTGTCCATGACTGCACCTCTAAACACTTTGAGAGTGGTGAGAAGAGTGACTTTTAAATTACAGATTGATGAGCTTATTGAACTTACATCTCTAATTGGACATTCTATTACTTAGCACTTCTTTTGATATTACTCTATTGTCATGTGACTCATTTTTGTCCCTAGTCAGCGAAAACAGTTTCTCTTATAAGTATCCAAGTAATTTGATTGAGGGCAAGTAAAATCAAGTGTGGGGAGGTTGATAAACCTCAATTTTGTCTATTTTTATGGGAACTTTTGAGTACTTAATCATATCATTTCATGCCAAGTATAAAAGTACTTAATTATGTCTCATTTTGCATAATTATCACAAAGACAACACTTCGAGTGAAAAAGGCATAAACGGGGCTAAGACTGGCAAGATTTGAGTATTTTTGTGATTCTGGACAGCCAATACAGTCTTACATAGTACCACTAAGGTCGTACCTAACTACGCACAATAGTCGAGGCGTATCTCATGGTCAGTACACCCTAGCGTCAAAAGTCTAGTACAACCATACCCAAAGCTGTTAGGTTGCACTCAATGCAGAAGTATAGGCCATCGTTGAAACTAAAGTGCAATACGGTCGTGTATAAAGTTAGTACGACCGTACCTAGTCTTAGATCGCTCAGATTTGAAGTCAATTTGATCTAGTGCGCAATAAAGCCTATAAATAGACATTCTTAGCCTTCTTTCAAGAACTTTTGAACCTTGGACTTTGAAGCCCCTTCCCTAATCCTATTTTGCCATCGGAATTTGGGAAGGATCGTGAAAAATGTGCTAAAAGGATCATCGTCATACCGATAGAGTGTCCCGGTTTAGACTTAATTCTATCTATTATGGGTTCTTATTTGGATTCATGTTATTTTAACATACCATGAGTAGCTAAATCTATCACTAGGGGTGATGAGGGATATTTTGCTATGTTATTGATATTTATTTACTTATTATTATGAGTTTTCTATTATCTTATTGATTCAATTGTTCTTAGTGTGCTTAATCCTATGAGGTTTGATCACCCTTTAACAAGTTAATTAATTGGAGGCGATCGTATCACAGTTGGTTAACGGAACTCTAGGAATAATACAACTCGCTAGTTATGCCAGATCAAGGATAATTTCTTGTTTCTAATCAGTTATTGAATTAACAATTTAACTGTTGCTCAATGTTGTTTCTTCTGTTTACCTTGCATGATCATTGGGGGTATTAGTTAGGAAGAAGACTCTTAATATTGTATGATCATTGGGAATTAATAATGATATGAGCTTTCAACCAGGAAATATGACTCATAATGAACCCGGTTCTCCTAGGCTTCTCATAATTGACTTTATCTCGTTCCTATGAATTGTCTTACTTCTATTTTATTTTAATTTGATTGTTCTTGTTCTTATAACCACAACCTTCGTTAGTCTAACTAACATAAGATCTTTATTATGTTAGTACTCACGCATTTCCTGTGGGTTCGACATTCGGGATCTTAAATATACCCTACTTTATTATGAATTGCGTTAAGATGCACTTGCCTTTAGCAACAATAGAGGACATGGGTATAATGGTCAATACACCCTCACACTTTTTCTCTCTCATCTATGATTCATCCTATTCTCCTCCCCTACCTTTACATTTTAGTCGGTTGTGGAGATACATACATGCTACTTTTCTACGTGGTGATATGTGTTGCGATTTTGCAAATGTTATTGGTGTTCACGTAGGATAAAGTAGCGGTAGTCATTGATTGTGTCATAAAGCTATTGTTTTAAACTCAAAAGCATATCTACCAAGATATGAGCTGAGGGGTTGGGTGAGGTGGCAACATGGGAATGAGAAGTTTGATGCAGAAAAAAGATATGTAACCTTCTAACCATAAGTCTTCTTCCATCGAGATTTGTAAGCCACAAATAGAGCAGATGTACCTAAATCTAGAGCTCGAGATCTTTGCAAATATGAACGACATCTAAGTTTATGATTAGCGGTGTGTGACGATAGAATCTTTTATTGGCATGATCCTTTTTGAGCTCGAGGAGGAGGGTGATCGATACCAAAATTGACTGTTGGTAGCAGCGACAGCAAGCAAAGCCTTCAATTTCTTGAGATCTTTTAGCATTTCCAACTGTATGTCTTGGGTAACTACAAGCGAATACCAAGGCACAACCATGGATAACTCTGCGGTGGTGGGGTAGGGGGTGGAGAGTGGGGGGAAAGGAGGGGAGGACTAGGGGATTGGGGTTGGGGGCGAAGGTAGGGGAGGGGCGGGGGGACAATGGGGGTTAGAGTATGGGCAGTGTCTGTTTCCATTTTTATCCTTAAGTGCACTAATTCACTACTGTGCAAATAGTGTACCGTATAACTCACCACTCACTATATATTTTCTAAGGATTTGACTCCTCTAAAGTGGGTAGAGAATAAAGTAAGTAATCCAACCGTTTATGAGAAAATCAAGAGTGATTTGTTATGCATGTGTAGTTAATATCAACCATTGATTTTTTAATCAATGGTTGAGATTGCTTACTTTATTCTCTAAATTGAATTGATCACTTTAGAGGAGCCAAATCCATTTTCTAAATACCAATCGTAGAGTTTTACTCCTACTTGTGCTAAACAATGCAACTCGCATATACCTTACCAATTTTTTTTTTTTTGAACAAATATACCTTACCAATTTATGTATTCCTAATTGTAATTTTTGCACCAAAAGTTTAGCAGTTGGCAATTTCCACTAATCACATAACGGGCGAGTCACTTGTTTGTTTGTTTTTTTTTTTTGGGTTAATTTACACGATTTTGTAACTCGACTTTAAACACAAGTTAAATTAAAGGAAGTGTTATTTTTTTTCCTTGCATTATTATTATTTTTTTGTTACAAAAAAGATACCAGTTTCTTGCATTATTATTGATCTTAGAAGAAGGGAAAAAAAACGGAATTCAAAGTGTTAGGGAAAGTGAGGGAAAAAAAAAAATATCAAAAGATCAGGGCATGCATACATGTAGTGGAATTGTCTGAACCGCGGGGAAGAAAGAGGACACCGGAGATAAAATAAACGTCGAAAGAAAACTGAGAGAGAAACAGAGACAAAAAAAAAAGTTCGATCAATTTAGGGTTAGGGTTAGGTTTAGGTTTAGGTTTTTCTACGCCTCAGTCACAACGAATCAAATCGGAGCTACTACACATCGCTGCGTTGCTAGGTTTTCACAACCCCTAGACTTGTGTGAATCAATTTACGTGTTTTCTTTCTCAATTTTCGGGGTGCATGCGGGAAGTTTTGAAACTTGGGAGCTTTTGTACGTGATTCAATATGGTTTTAATTCTTTTGAGTGATTGTTCTGCTATCAGTTCTCCCTGTCTTCGCCCCAAAAATTCAATTTTTTTTTCATCTGCGGGTTTTAAAATTATGCTGAATATGCAGTGCCCATGTGTTTTTGTGTATTGGTTGTGTTGATAAATGATATATAATGTTTAGAATCTATGCATTGTGTGTGTATATTTGTGTTGGTGTGGTTTTAGCTTCACTGGGATTAATGCTTTGTTACTTGTGGCTTCAAACACAGGGATTGAAGAAGTTTGTTGCATAAAAAATACTCAAAACAGTGGAAATTAAGGGGAATCAATAGATGAGTAGAAATGAGTAGGTTGTCTTTCAGGCCCCGACCACTTGATATTCACAAGAAGCTCCCCATTGTCAAGTCCATCAAGGACTTTGACGACGATGAGGGACCTGCTTCTACCCGTAATTCGCAATTACTACGCATTGTTCCTGAGATTGAACATGAGGTATGAACTCTTCCTAGTGTTATGTTGTTGCGCCGTGTTTTCCAGTTATTCTGTTTTTTTAACTTTTTTGTGTGTGCCACCATGTTGGCTTGTTTAAATCTGGGTGTTTTGGATTATCTGTATCAGTGTGCTAGTAGTTATCAGCTATATGCTAGATTGTACTTAGCAACAAGGTGATGGATGTTGTACTATCTCACAAGCATTTTCCCTGTACAAATAGGAAAGATGTTCACCATGTTAATCTGCATAATCTGTTGTTTAATTTACTGAGTCATGATAATTACCTCAACAACATCTATTGTAAATCAATAATAAATATTATGCAGAACTGGAGCCTTGATATTTGAAATTTCAAATATTTGGAAATTAATCATGGATTTGCTCCTCTATCAAAATCGATGGTAGGAAAGAAACCAAACCATTTGACAATGTATTTGTCATAGAAATTTTGTTGATTTTATCAGTAATTATATTTATTTTTTCTTAGGTACATACACCTCATGTTCCCAGCAAGAAAGTGGCTTCTGAAATACCTACTCCTCAGTTTGTTGTTGTGGATACATATGAAAGGGACTATTCTTGCACTTTCTCTCAACCAACTTCCTATTTGCGGGCAAGAGGAGGTATTGCCACTAGATAGATCGTTTAATTAGAAATAATTTTGGAAGGTTCTTTTGTAAATTCCAATTCTTGTGCTGAAAGTTATTTCATTTGTTGCAGCTCGGGCTGAGATTGGAGAGTTTGTTGAGTATGACTTGGACAATGAAGATGAGGATTGGCTTTCAGAGTTCAATAAAGAAAGGAAGATTCTGACACCTGAAATGTAACTTTCTAGATTGGATTCTTGCTTTATTGATTCAGTTAATTTATTTACTTTTAGTTGCTAGAGGTCAGTTCATTGGTTTTCACACACACACACACACACACACACACCCCTACCTTCTACACCATGCATTGCAGACTGCTTGAAATTAAGGTGGTACTATTGATCATGGTTTGGTTGAATTATTTAACAATAATTTCTGTTGCAGTAAATTAGCTTTTATTCTGTAGAAATTGATAAGTAGATTTTGATTTTTGTATAAATAGCATTATTTTCAGGAAAAGCAACTCAGTATGGATCCTACTCATATATAGTGGTTGTTTAGGCATTCAACAGAATGGTTTTGTTTGTGTTATAATGTGGCTTATCGGTTTGGCCTGACATTTGACTGACCAGAAATCCTGTGGTGCAACTCAATAAGGATTTTTCATATAGTTTGAATCAGCCTTCTATTCCGTTGAGTTTTTGGTTGTTTGCATATGATCTTGTAATGTTAGTATATAACATCTGCATTATTTATACTGTTCTCTCTTTCTTCCAGTTTTCATTTAATTTTTTTGGTGGATAGGTTTGAGAGTCTTCTTTTCAAGTTGGAGGTATTGGATCATAAAGCTCGTGAAAGAGCTGGCCTTATAACACCCACTCTTGGTTCGCCAATTCCCGTGCTACTACGATTTGAAACTGCTATTGAGGTCAAAACTTTTTTTTAGTGTCTTTTATGTGTTCAGAATCCATCTTGAATCATTTTAGTTCTATATGTTGGTTGGTCGAGCTATTAGATATTTTTTAAATGAAAATTTCATGGATGCTTAATTATTTCGTACTTGTTTTACCAAGAACAGGCACTTTACATCTGTTTCTTAAAGGATTATTCATTAGTGTATAAGCTAGGAAAGATGTAATTCAGGTCAAGTTAATTAAAGCCTTTTAAAAGTTCTTTAGTAAATGTGCATATGGAGAGCCTCATTTGGCGGTCTTATTGAAATCAGAAATGAAATTTATGACAAGAGGGTGAGATTTTGATAACAAGTTATGCATTGTAATTTGTAACCAAGAAGGGTGGTACCTTGATAAAAATTGGCACTACTTATCTGTTTGGATGGTAGAAGAAAATGAGAGGAAAGAAAGTGAGAAAGAAAAAATAGAGAGAAGAGAAAGCAAAAATGAATGGAGTTTGGGTCGATAGAAAATGGAGAGAAAGAAAAGTAAAATTCTCTCTGCTTATTTGGTTGTGTAGCAAATGAGAAAAAAGAAAATGAGACATGAATTGATTTACCATTATATCCCAAGGACATCACATTTCTCATTTTTATTTTGGCTGAAATACATTTTTAGTCCCTAAAAATGTGATTTTTTTTTGAATTAGTCTCTTTATTTTTTTTCCATTTTTAGTCCTTATATTTTAAAAAATAGTGTATTTTTATTTCCTCACCTAGCTGATTTTATGGACCGAAAGCACATGACTTTTGTATTTTTAAGGACTTGAAAACGACCAGAAAAATTAAAGAGGGACTACCTCTGAAAAGGAAAAAAACTTAGGTGCTGTTCACCAATTATAACATGTCACGTGGATTAAATTTTTTGATTTAACTTCAAATTCAAAGTGATCCTATTTTTACTATTGGATAGTCAATCTATGTGTTGAATTTTGATTGGAGAACAATAAAAACTGCATATAAGGAACTACAGCTAAGTTTTGTTCTCCTGAAAAATTTCTTATTTTAGAGAATAAAAACATATTTAAGCTTAATCAGTTATATATGAGCAGATAATCGATTATCTGGCTCATTTGGTGAGCATGATCTGCGTGTGAAAGTGAAGAATTTGATTAATTTTAACAATGATCAATTATTGTTTAACTGATGTGCTTATTACGCACCAGATTGACTTCATTTCCAATACCTGATTTCTGTTCGCCAATAACTGATTAATATGCCTTCACAAGGCTTTGACGGAGGAGTTTTATGTTGTATCAATGTCTCTTAGTTTGATTACTTAATTTTCTTATTAGTTACATACCACCATTATTGGTTCAATAATTTTTTAGAAAGCTAAATTACTCATCATGTTCCTCCACAGTAGAGCTTGAGGTACTTTTTATATTGAGATGATGAACTTAGAAAGGCATACAGTCAGAAGTTACATTCCATTCTGAATTAATCCTTTGCCATGTGCGTAGAGTTTTAAAAGATTTAACTTAAGTGAGCAGAGACATTAAAGGTGCAGCCAACAATATCAGAAGCCGGGGTAGGTAGCTATGGGATTGAGCAGTAGCAGCAGCTTGCTACAGCATCAGAAGCAGATAATAAGACAGACAGGCAGAAGACAAGCATTGTCAAACATAGAAGCAAGGGAGAGGAGTGTCCTAATAGATTAGGGTTTTCAGACAATAGAGGAGTGACGACAACGGGAAAACTTGAGATTATGTTGAACCCACACCCCCTCACGTCTAGGATTGAACATCTAGAGTGTGGATAAATGTAGGTTGAATAACAGGGATCTCAGTAGTTAGTATTAAATTATAAGCTTCCAGTAATACAACTAACTTGCCGAAGATTCACAACACCATGCAGCCATTTCTCCTAATCTGTGGGTTTAGTTCAGAAATGAACTACCATATCTTGTATTGAGTTTTGGTTAAATTGTCTAGGAAGATGTGGACTTTGTGCAGTTTTATTTCTACATTTCATTGGTATATTTAGTTGGCAAGGAATCCCCAATTTTGAAGGATGTCCCTTTTCCCTTACATTTGTTATGGGACGGAAATGTATTTTTGGTTTCTCTTTAGTGCTATGCTCACTGACACTGCTGTTTCAATTGAATTTTGATTGCTGATAAGTAAAGAGACTGGACTGCTTTGTCAATTTTTTTTTATTACTTTATTATTTCAGCCACCTGTACCCAAGAATGGTCCTTATCTTTGGCATGCCCCCTCATGCAAAATTCCAAATAATTTAAAATAAGTTGATTGAGCCACCGATTTTGGAGATCCTGAGTATAAAACAGCGACAACACAAAACCATTCAGTCAATAATAGAACACAGAACTAGCAAAAGTTGTACCCTTGCTTTCTCAGAAAATGAATGAGGATGAAGCTTTATGTTTTGCGTTTTACGATTGAGTCCTAGTCCTAGCATTTCATGCTTAAAGCACTGCATTTTGTGCAGAAATTATATTTCCATGTAAGACTCGCTCATGGGAGTTTGACTGATTTTACTTGAGTCCAGCTAGAACGGTATTTTAAAGTGAGTAAACTCGATTTCCCTAGTTGGAACCATAAAGTTGTAAAATTCTACGAGTTGATTTAGGAGTTCGTTAATTTTTTTGTTACCGATGCTTCTACCCAAGAATGGTTTTTGTCTCTGGCATGCACCCACACGCAAGAGCCATAGGCTTGAAGTGTTCAGTGGCTAGTCCCACCATATGTTGTGTTGAAATTTTATTTAATTAAGAAGCATGGGTTTGACAATGGTCTATCTATCTCTTGACCACTTGGTTGAAGAGGCTTTGGCCTTTGTCAAGAACCAACTCTCTTAGAGCTGTTATGTGGAGGCACAGTGGACTTCATTTCTTTAACATTTTAGAGCCTGTAAATGTAATGAATAAGTAGTATTGGAAAACACTCTGACATGAAAGGTCACAAGATTCTTCCTGTAAGAGAATTGCACATTGATTTCCAAACGTAAAAGCACAAAACTACCCTAAAGGTATTCAAGTGTATTCCTTCTAAGGGTCTGAATGCAGCATTGAACATCTTATGCCAGTGATGAGCTAAGATTTTTTGTAGGCTAATATTTGATTCATGGATATCTATTTGTACAGTTTTTGTTAGGTGAAAACACTGAATACTTTTGCAGTCTTTTGCCACCTGATGATGCCAATCAATTATTGGTTTTCTCCAAAGATTACCTTATTTAAGTTTTTATTCTTTAGTCTTGATACTGTAGGAGCATCTTTCAAATTTCAGAATGCATTTCATATCATTGTCGTGCAATACAAATATTACTTTGCATATGTTGTGTATAATTATTCTAATTGGGATTGCGTCTTTAAATTTCAGGCCTTACAAGCGCAGACCATCAAATACACAATTATCCAGTCTCTGTATGATTATTGGAAAGAAAAGGTATGGAATCAGACTATCTCGTGAGGGATATGCCTCCTTTGTTTATCAATTAACTTTCTGAATGGCTTTCAATAGTTGTCTTCATTTGAGATCTGGAAATTGTACCGAGGCTTGGTGTTTATTAACATTCACATGACTTAATGTGGATGGATGCTAATGGGTGGAGCGATGTGTTGAGACTGCTAGAATATGCCTCATACTTCACTAGCATAATAAAGGGGAGGATTACAATAGTGTCATCAAGGAGTTGGAGGAGATTATGGTGAATTTAAATTATCTTTCACTGATCTATGCTGGTGTTTTCTCTGGTAATTTTGTGCTGATCCCACGATGAATTCAACAACAACAAAAGGTTTTTTTCCCTACTAGGTGGGGTTGCATGGATCAAAAGATGTCATCGAAATATGTAATAAACAAAGTTTCCAAAAGGCTATTTAGATGTAATATGTACAAGTCCTTTTTAATTATTTCACTTAAAGATGTTTTTTTGGGCCTCCCTATACCTCTCATTACTGGACTATATTCCATTTAATCAATCTTCTTATTTGGCCTTCTCCTCACATGGCCAAACCATCATAGGCAAGATTCTATTGTCTTTTCCCATACTTTGTTTCTAATGCATATATTCCTGATCTTGTCATTTATTTCCACTCATCCACCACAACATTCTTATTTTTGCAACACTCACAGCTTATGCTCTTATTCGTTACCACCCAAGATTTAGTACCATAAAGCATCGAATCCTATGGCTATGTAGTAAAATTTTCCTGTGAGTTTGCAAGGCACCTTTTGACCACAAATAACACTTGGAATATTTCTCCATTTCGTCCGCCTAGCTGTGATATGATGATGTACATCTCCTATTTCTTTGTCTATTTATATGTTAGATCCAAAGTATCTAAGCCATGCTATGAATTTACATCATCGCACTAAGGATTTATATTATCTAAATTATAATCGATTGTAATTTTTAAATCCTTTTATTGGTCAGTATTTACCAAAATTGTTGATGCCTTTCCTCCCTTATGTGCATGTCTTTGGCGGCAGCGAGAACGGTGGCAAAAGCCCATTTTGCGACGTCTGCAGGTTAGCTGTCAAACCTTAAGTTAATATATTCTTTGTCATTAATATATTGGTGTTTATGTATTTCTGAGTATATATTTGATTTGAGATTTATTTGTTCTATTACTCAATTCAGCTACATTGCCTTCTACTGTTTTGTTTAGAGATGTATAATTTTCTTCTTTGTCCTTTTCTTCTAGTTCTGCATAACTAACCATGACATCATGTCAAATTTTTTGATACAGTATTATAATTGCACTTATTATCCCTTTTTGTTTCTTCATTCCTAGATTCATTATTCTTTTCAAAATTTCCTCTTTGACTTTTCTCTTTTGCATTTTGATGCTAGCCTAAGTAGTTGGGGTTACTCAGCCTTTTTTGTCTCTTTTAGTTGTTAGCTATAAGAGCGTGAGCCTTGGCACAATAATGAGGTTGTTGCCTTGTGACCTTGAGGTCACAAGCTCAAATTTGGAAATAGCCTCTCCGCTTGCGGCGGTAAGGCTGCATATATCTACCCTACCCAGACCCCACCTGGTAGGAGCCTTGTGCACTGGGCCGCCCTTAGGGTTAGCTATAGTTGCTTGTTTTCCTTAAGTAGTATGCTTCACTAGCTCATTATGAAGAGTTTTGACATGATGAATTTGCATGCAGCCGCCTCCACCTGTTAATGACACCAACCCATATAATGTCTTTCGGCCAAGGGAGAAGGCCCACAGGCTTCACACGAGACGAGTAAGTGGAAAAATCTCATGTTTTATTGTACCTTGGTTTTGGGTAAATTCATTTTCCTCCAAGGTGGAAATTTATGCATAATTTTGGTTGACTAATCCATTACTATTTCCTATTCAGATGCAAAGGAGAGAAAACAATGTGCAGTCATTTGAAAAGCTTCGCCAGGTTAGCTCCTCTAATTATTCTGATTCTTAGGCTTCTGTTGAACTTAGTAAAATTGAGCTTGAAGCTTCTCGTTGAGGGCCTCGTGTTCGGCATGGGTGTAGGGTAATGGGTTTATGAACTTTATGGTTTATCCTTGCACTGTGAATTGTTATTTCTATGAAAGTGAATGTACAAGTTTTTAAAGGATTGTTGGCGGTTGTTTTTATCTTGAAGTACATTTTGATCCTTACTTTGTTTGTTTCTAATCAAGTTTCTTCTTACGTATATACAGAAATCTGTGTTTTGGATATGCTGTAATTGTATTGTATATATGTGTTGAGTGCAAATAGTGTTTCCTCGCCCAAAAAATTAGTAAAAAGGTCTTATTACCTAGTCATGATCTTTGGTCTTGTGGTATCTTATGTCATTCACTGTCATTGGCACCGCTGTTTGATAAAAAAAAGATGAGGTAAAAATCATGAATTTGAAAACCATTAGCATTTTTGGGGTTGTAAGTATGATTATTGTCATCCTAGCGCAAACACAAAAGTTGGTGGGGCTGGGGGCTGATCGTGATTTGGCCAAAGAGAATGAACAATCGATGTGACATGTATTCCATAATTTAGTACATGGCTTGTGTGCTGGAATTGTTTGAAATACAACAGAGAATATGGTAAACCAAAGCGCTCATCTTAATGGAGTGTAATACATCATAAATTTTCTTTTGCTGACATGCTCTAAATATTTCCCATTTGGCTGACAAGACCTCTTGCAACTAAAAACATGAAATCAAATCATTTAGGATTGGAAGTAACACAAATTCACTTCAAAAGAAACATAATGTGGCAGCACATTTTAAAAAATAATAGAGCAGGATGCTTCTCTTGGTGTTTAGCTCATGGTTCATAGCTTAATCTGTTTCTTATGCAATATAAGGTGCTACTATTAACTATTCTGCTCTTAATTGTCATTTTAAATTAAAATGATTTAATTTGAATTCATTTCCACTTTTTTCTGTGTAGTCTTATCTGTTGATACTAATTAAACTATATGATTTATATAGTTGTGTAGTTGTGAAATGTTAATAGTAGTTGTCTGTCTAAAGAAATATATGGTTAAAACATTTCTGTCTATTCAAATTGCGATGTTTTTGGCGAAATATATATTTCCTGAAAATTTATTGAAAGATCTCTCATAAACAGGTTAGGCGCAACCTTGACCAAGCCAAGAGCTTGTTGGAAGCTTTGATCAAGGTGTGACTTTCAAGTTGTCTCAAAGTGTTTTACCCTATTTAAACCCTTTGTATTTATACTTATTGATATACAAACATATCCAGAGGGAGGAGAAAAAAAGAGAAGTAATAGAGAGCGAAGTTACACTACAGAGGATGCAAATGAAGTACAAGGTATGTATATCATTTCAAATGCTTATTGCATTTGATTCTATTGATACTTAAGAGCTGATTGTTAGCGTTAGCGTTTTCGAACACAACCTATATTCAAGACTTTTTGAACATAGTGAAGACAATGGGAGGTTGCTTTTTTTTTCCCCTCTCAATTTTGGGTTTTGCTAAACAGGTGTATTGAGCAATCTCTATTCTCTAGTCCTTAATGATTCAGCATGTCCACCTTAGGAACTTATAGGTGCTGTATACTGGAATTTATTGTGCTTTTCCAGCTGAGCCATAAATTTCGTTGTAAAGTAGTTTACTTTGAACTTATGAACTGATACATAATTCTCTATTTCAGCATGAAACCGAGTTTTTGGAAGACAACTTGGCACTCTCTGGATTTACTCCCTTCTCTTCCAAGTTTGTTTCAAGTGAAGAGGAATTTTTCGATTCAGATGATGTCATGACAAGCCGTCTTCCTCGTACACGGTCTACAGGTATACATAGTTTGTCTTCCTATGACACCAACCTGCCCATGGTTCCTGCAGTTAGCACAAAGCAAGAGTTAAAGAGGAGATATGTCCCACATGGATGGCCTCATAAACTGGTAATTTACATATCCATAGATTGTCCATTTTTTGTAATGTCATCTTCCCCTCCCATATTTTTTTGGGTTAAATATGTTTTTGATACCTATAAAATTGGTAAAATTTGTTTTTAGTTCCTGTAAAATTTTTATTCATTTTTAGACCTTATATTTGGCAAAAATAGTGTGGTTTTCATCCCTCTTCAGCTCCTTATCAGGGATTAAAAAGTATTTTTAAGGCCAAAAAATGAATAAAATTATTTTAGGGACTAAAATTTTGCCAATTTTGTAGGGACCATAAATATATTTAACCCTTTTTTTTATTTTGTCTTTTCTCCTTCTGTAAGTGATTATTCCTGTAGATTTTTCAATTTTTTATTTTACCTTCATAGTTCAGTATGGTTGTTGATGAGTTTGGTTTATGCATATGCAGGATCCACTTGAACCAGTTTTATTGTTCACAAAACCATTACTTCCAGATAAGTTGGCAATGGCAGGTATTCTGCCACCAGATTCCATAACAAAAAATGGGGTGTCACCAGCACAACCATATAGATTTCGCGGAAGAATCGGCAGAGGCGGTCGCATAGTATTTGACAGATGGAATCCCCTTATGCAAACTCCAATTGATTGTGGTAATTCTTATTACATGCCACCAAAACCAAGACCTTCAACATGTAACTAATTTGTTCATATATTCTGGTGCTAAATTGGTACCCTTCTCCCCTGTTGGTTAGGATTTAGTTGGTAATCATTAGGAAGGTACAAAGTTGGTTGCAAGGGGAACATGTAAACATGATTTAGGCCTGCAAGTTTTTTTTCTTGTTGTATAAGGCCTTCAAGTGTTTTATTGGGGTTTTGTATTGATATATGTTCAAGTGAGTATATCTTTGCCTTTGCTCATGCAATGAGCTTTTACACCATTTTTTTTTTAATTCCAAATGAAAAAACAACATAACCCACTTTCAAAATTGATTCCCATGAATGAAGAATGCATGTAAATGATTGTCTGACTACATACGTAGAGAGATATTTTTCATAGTATTGATAATGAAAAAATCATACAACATTTTCAGAATATAAAAATGCATAGAGAGCAATTGTAATTTGAATAATCTTTGGTAGTTTTAGTATTTTTTTGTCATAAGATTATGTATTTTTTATAAGTTTATAATATTTTGAGTAAAGATCCAAAATGGTTATTGAGAAAAAACACGAAGACATATTTGGTCTTGAGAAATTAAAAGTACTAATTTGGTCTTCAAATCACTTCTTTTAGGGCAACTTTTAGAGACATTTTAGTCTCAGTAAGAATTAATTTGACTAACATTTGAAAGTTTTGAGAAGTAGATTGATATTTTTCATTTCTCTTAAATGTCATGTTTTTTTTCCTCCCAAAAATCACTCTTATGTGAAAATATCATAGACCATTTTCTTCCCCCCCCCCCCCCGGTAAAGAAAATTTCTGCATTTGCCATTGTGCTCATGCGGTCTACATGGCTCGAGAGATTAATCTTTACAGGGAAATACCTAGTTTATACCAAAAATCTAAAGAAACTAGATTGAACTTTGAAGTCATGGTGAAACCTAAACAATAAACATAAGAGTAATGATAGATGAACTCCCAATTTTGGGACACTCGTATAGATACTGTATGTCCGTACAGTACGGATATGTATGGAATCTGTACGATTTCTTTTTTTTTTTTGCAAATTTTTTTAATCACTTTTTACAAAATTATTACCAAAGTGGTTAACGCAGTTCATGTAAGTGGTTAATGTAGTTCGTTAACTGGTTAATACAGACACAGAGTAGTCGTTAACCACTTACTTGCACTGTATTAACCACTTACTTGCACAATATTAACCACTTTCGCAATTGGTTAATAAGGTTGATATTAGTGGTTAATATAGTATTGAAAGCGGTTAATACAATGTTGGAAGTGGTTAACGGGTGTAAGTGCATTCGTTGATATAAGTGGTTAACAAAATTAATATTAGTACTTAATACAGTATTGAAAGTGTTTAATGAGTGCAGTTTGATAAATTAGCATCAAATTAGTATATTAACTAATTAGTGAATTGCATTAATCACTTACATGAACTGCGTCAACCATTTTGGTAATAATTTTGTAAAAAGTGATTAAAAAAGTTTGCAAAAAAAAAATTGTACGAATTTCGTACGGTTCCGTACATGTCCTCACCGTACTGACATACGGTGTCCATACAGGTGTCCCAAAATTGGGTGTTCATTTATCATTTTTCTAAAGATAACATGAAGTAGTGGTATGGATTCGGTGGGTTTACGTTAAAGAAAATGTACACAAATACAAATATAGTGCAATAAAAAACATCAACATAAATTGATGAGCAATCAGGAGTTCTTGAATCTATGTTCATTTTAGAAAAATCTGAAATGTGACGTATATAATAATTTCGGAACGTAGGGTTTATGAAATGAGATGAAGCCATTAATGATGTTTAATGCACAATGTTAATTAAAATATACTACAATTGCAAACATAAAAAAACAGTTAAAGTAGGAGGTAACTCAAACAAAATTGTCTAGTAAAAAAAAAAAACTCGAAACAAATTTATTTATATGATAAAATTGATACTATTAGCCCGTGTTTTTTGACAGAATATTCGGAGAATTATTAAACACACCCTATTTTTGTTAGCATACACCCCCGGTAAGGTTTTCATTTTTTTCTTTCAAAATGCTCGTCAATATATTTCTGGATGTTATAAATCCAGTTGTAAATTTACCTTTCGGGGTTAATTTCTGGACTATTTACAATTTTTGAAAATATATTTCCGAACAAAATTTTAGTACACTCTGGAAATATATTTTCTGAATATATCAATTTTTAACAAAAAAAACTTTGTCTGCTGCACCCACTCTGTGATAGCTTTGTGTGTGTGTTATTTTCCTCGCTTCACTCTCTTGCTCACGTGCACCCACTCTCACTAACTAATTACCACACATTTTTCTCTCTGTCACCCACATTCACATCACACACCACTCCACTAACACCTACCACATGTACACACACGTTTCTTCCTATTTCTTCTTTATTATATTCACCCAGGGGTGAAATGGGTGAGAAAATACACTGAGGGATGACTTTGTACAAGAAACGCACGAATGCCAACGTGTAAGATGTTTAAAGAGCCGATAAATTATCATTTATGTGTTTTACAGAAAACACCGAGATATGGGTGAGAAATTACACTGAGGGATGACTTTGTACGTTTTCTTGCAGTTGGTTTTCGTAAAAAAAAAAGCATTTTCCAATTAAAAATTGGAATATAAAATTTAGTATTAGGTATAAAATTTAGTATTAATCTAAATCTTTATTAGTTAGTTTTTTTTTTTGACAAAATTATTAGTGTTTGTTCTTTAGTTCAAAGGAGAGAACTTTCTTTAATGAGAATATAAAATGTTAAAAGAGAAATAGAATAATAATTAAGTAAAGCTTTTATTTTAAAGGGGGAAAAAAAAACCGTAACACAATGTACGTAAAGACACTATCAAAGATGGACACTTTTTAAGAGTCCTAGGTAAGAAGGGTACATATGACATAACTTGGCACCAAAAGAACTTCAAAATATTAAAAAATTAATTATTTTAAATTGTGATGATAAACATATACATATATAAAAAAATATATATCAAATGGTTTGAGTTTCTACTATTAATTTTTCATTAATAACTATAAACTTTTACTTTTTCTTCTAAAATGAAGTTCTTACCTCAAGAGTAAGAAATCCATAATAGTCTCGAACTACCACTCACCACTTTGCAAATTAGAAACTTGAACATATTTATTTTCTTAAAAAAAAATCTACCGTATTTTTTATTTTATGATTCCTGATGAGATTATAGTAATCATTCACAAAATATTTTCTCTTAATTTTCTCCCTTGAAATTTTAACATTTTTTAAAATATTTTTGTCAACTCAAAACGTTAGTTACGCATTTCATTTCCCTACACTAATTTGTATCATTTTAACCAAAATAACGTGTAAAGGAAATATCATAGTACCATGTATAGAAAATGAGTTTCTAGGCCTTTGTTACAAATATACACAAAGCTAACTTGGTCATCTTTGACTCTTCTTTCTCATCTTTGATTTCATTGGTAAGCTTTTGCATGCATCCTTGGAGGAGAAATCTTGGGGTTAAGGAATCACATGCACATTGAATATTTGGCTATGCTCATCAACAATTCTCCATTGACATTCAACCCTGCAATGCTAGCTGATCAATACTTCAAATGAATAAATTGATTCATGTCTTAAAAGATAAAATCTATTATCTATATAAGAAACTTACCTATACTAAAAACACGTGACAAAAGCTCATTCATTCGTTTTCCCACAAAAAACTTAACTACACTGTAGGTTTTATTTTACTTTGTCACTCAGCATGGGTTCTTTCAGCTAATTCATAAAAAATGTGTACCTGCTAATGTTACCTACAACACAGACCCATCAGCATGGCATGGAGAAATCATTAGCTGTGAGATTCTGCAAAAAAGCAGTAACCCTTTGGAGGGTTGAACTTTGAAGGATTAGCCAGCTATCTGAATTACATATTTGCAACTTCAACTTCACTTATATCAGATGATTTAGAAAACATCATTCGGTACATAGGCGCTCCGCGCTCTAACACATGTTTCTCCCAATCTGACCCAACTCCAAATGGGTTTTCCTCAAGCCAACCATTTTGGCTATTGAATTGGCCATGCTCCAAATCAAGCTTACCCTTGCCATATCTGATAAATTGTTCCTTCATTCTTATTGCTACTTCTTCTACATCGGATTGCAAAAAGACCTGATCAATGTCAATAATATAAGACTCAACCTATTCAAAGAATACAAGTGGAGTAATTCACTTCTCAGCACAACAAAGTATCATTAAACAGGAAAAGGTATAATGAATATAATACTGAAAACAACTATTTTCCTGTACTTTAAGGTCCATTGGGTAGGTCCTTTAGCTGATCCTACATTAGCGCCAAGATGTTGGTCTCTAACTAGAAAAGTAAATGCTTGAACTTGAGAAGCTTCTAGTCCAGTGGAACCCTAAAACTCACTAGGATAAGCAGTATTATTAAACCAGACAAAGCTACAAACTATAGGTCCACTCAGATATGACAAGCAATGATTTTTAAGATTCATGGGGGAACTCCGACCGCAAGCTGCGTGTTGATTAAGGAAATACAAGTAGAGAACTTCTTCAGAGGCTAATTACCTTCCCATCAGATGCTAGAAGATCCATCACTGCTTCAATTAAAGATCTCTGCAGCATACTCCATCTATGCTCGGGTTTATTGAAATCAGGGTTTGGACACTGCAGAAAAATAAAGCCAAAATTAAGATTAGGATTTAGTGGTTGATGGAGAAAGGAAAAGAGCTACAGAAAAAGTTGTATACATGATAGCATCAATGGCACATAAAAGAATGACAAAGTCAAAATGTAATGAAATTTAAGCTTGACCTGTATTGAGACAAGAACTAACTCTCCTGGGTAAGTAGAAACAATGGAACGGAAAGTTGATGTTGCATTAGTAGCAATGAAGTGCCTAAAATACAGAAACCAGAAAAGCAAAGTTAGAAAGTTAAACAAAATAATAAAGTTCGAAGTACGAAGGAACTTAAAAATTACTGATATATGATCATAATTGAATGTGCCGTTAAAATAAATGTAGAATGTTCTTGTTCCATCACTTGACGTTCGACTAAGAAAAAAATCCATTTAATCCAATCCAACTAAAAACAAAAAAGATGCAGCATCTACTTGTCCTATGAAAGCAACATTACCCATTTTTTATGCCAAACTGATGAATAGAATCCAGACAGCGCAAAACAAGCTGGAAAAATGTTAACAGTTAAAAAAAGAAAGTATATAAGATAGCAAAAAAAAGAAAGGGTACAAGGGAGGGGATATAACAAGTATGGAACCTTTTCATTTATCTCCAAACCAAGGAAGTTTAAATCCTTCCTCCTTCTAGCCATTTCAAGAAGAAAAAGGCCATTGCCTGTCATTTTAGAGCTCAAATGTCAAGAGGAACCATCTATTTTGCTAACTCCGCCTGCCCCCCCCCCCCCCCCCCCCAAAAAAAAAAAAACCCCTCTTCTTCTATAACAAACTTGAGAACTGTTTTACAAGTTCAATGGTTAAAAGAAAATTTATAAGAGGGCAATTTGCTCACATCAATTGGTAATGTATTTTGCAGTGCTTGGGAACCTACAGATCATAAGTTTCTAGTTGCACAGTTTTACTAGATATGCAGATAGTAAACATTATATATAAAGTTCAAAATTACCACTTCCTATATCGACAACAAGAGGCTGAGATGGGTCAGAGTAAATGTCGTTCCAGTTGATTTCAAAAGGGTATGCCTGCAAAATGTGACTACCATAAGTGGTAATAATATCCTTGATGCAGAATGTTTTAGCACTTTAAGTTGCTTAAAGCAAGATCAGATAAATCCGCACAATTAAACAAAATGCCAATATCGACCTTTTAGCACAAAATATTGCTTATTTTTCAGTTTGCTGTACTAATTATCTCATTTCAGTCACAAAAAATGCTTACTGTATGTCATCTAGCAATCTGTTCTTTAATCAACAAAAGCATATTTGATTTTAAGGAAAATAATTTGCATATTTTGGTTTGATCCAGCTCATAGCATCTACAATAAACAGAACTGATGGCCATGTTATTTTATCAGAAAATTTTCACATTGGATGGTGAATGTAATCTTAAGAAAGTGAGCCATCTCCAGAAATTCTAGTGGCAAAAACCACACACTTCAAACACAAGAAGCTAAACAAAAATGTTTTGAGAATAGACTACATTATACTTCTGAAATATGGAGAGGATCGATATAAACATACTCTGTCAGCAGCAATAACACCAGGGAGCTTTCTTCCTTTGAGAAATTCCCATACAACTGAAGCATTCTCAACCATATTTATAGAGGACAATGAACTTTTTTCCTGTTTCACTAGCTGGCATGCCATAGTCCCAACAACAGTTATTTCACAATTGCCTTGGCTTAGCTTATCAAGAATTTTTGCCAATTTAGATGCCCCATTTGTGTGTTTACTTGGATCAACAAATTTCACTGGACCAATCCAAATTATTTTCTGTAATGGATTCAAAGAAAAATGTGAAGTGGTACCTCCTGACATTTTGAAATGGATGGATAAACAGTATCTTAAAATGAAAATATTACTATCCATTACAAATAGGCTTAAATTCAATTTTGGTCCCTTAACTTATTTTTTATGTTAAATTTGGTCCTCTAACTTTATTTTCAGCCAAATAAGTCCTTTAAGTTTTTAAGTTAGGTCAAATAGGTCTTTTTCGGCCAAATAAGTCCGTTAAATTTTTAAGTTGGGCCAAATGAGTAATTGCCACGTAGGACCTATTTGGCCCAACTTAAAAACTTAAAGGACCTATTTGGCCCAACTTAAAAACTTAAAGGACTTATTTGCCCGAAAATGACCTATTTGGCCCACTTAAAAACTTAAAGGACTTATTTGGCCGAAAATAAAGTTAGGGGACGAAATTGAACATAAAAAATAAATTAAGGAACCAAAATTGATTTAAGTCTTACAAATATCTATATTATATTGATAGGAACCAACTAGTATAGAAGAAGAAAAGAAGGAATTTTCTATTGAAATGAATGAGTGATACACTTTCAGGTTATTCAAGAGAACCTGATCTCTCCCAATCTGATTCACCAATTGAATACCCTTCCCCTCAACCCTTCTCCTATTCATGGGCAACATTGCTTATTTATTTCTTCTAACTAACCCAACCTAATTAACTAAGCTTCTTAACTAACAGTAACCGAAAAATGCTAGGAATACACTCTCCAACACACTTTTTCCAACACTCTCTCCATGATTAGTTGAAAATTGAAATTCGTGTGGGATCTACCACTTTGGAAATGGGACCTACATGATTTAGTGAGACTCGTGTGAATTTCAACCAATTATGAAGAGAGTGTTGGAAAGAGTGTGTTGCTAGCACTCCTCAACAGTAACATAACAGACCTAACATATATAATACATGCACAAATTTGAACTAAAATTAGCAGATACGATGCAGGTATGAAATGCCCATCTTAAAAGTTTCTGAATCCTAAGAAAACAAATGATAAATCTAGCTCAATGTTGGCAGTCATCCTAAGATACTTTAATACATATTAAGAAATTAAATCAACAATAGTTTATGCTTAAATTTAAGGTATAAATAAATTGTTATTATACCTTAGAATTTGTAAGCATGGAACCTATTTCATTCAATGATGCAGGTCCAAGGTCAACAGGCACCCAACCTAGATCAAAGTTAAATATGGGTGAATTTTATTTCCTGAATAAAACAATGTCTGACTTATTATTTAAATAGAACAACCCCATATATCAATTTGTAGAAAAGCTCACCATCCAAAAGTCCATGAGAAGGAAATGCATGCAATTGCTTTGGATCATATTTATTCCTGCACCAAAAATCTTTGGGATAAAGTATCTGCACATTGTAATCGCGAGCAAGTCTCACTATATCTAGAGCTTCATTAAATGCCTTATGGTCCACCAAATCAATAGGAACTGATACTCCTAATGCATGCATCACTTGAAATGACATCATTCCAACAAAAACAAACCCTTGGCATCTGGAGGCTAAAAACTGAAAGGATGCCGCTTTCTCAGAGAGATTACCCCCTCCAATCTGAATTGTATGAGAAACAAACAGTGAATAACTTCATTGATAAAAGAACTTGAGGCTGTCTTGAAGAGTTATTTCTCATAGTTGTAAGCAGCAGAAGAGACATACAATTGCTACATATGGCTTCTTACTGGCTTCAGCTAAATTCTTCACTACACAAAGCTTCTCCTCAAATTGAAAACCAGCTATACAGGCATAGCAGAAACGAGTAACACCAACAGTTGATGCTAGAACTTTATGAGAGTTGGAGAAGGAGTCATTGACAAAGATATCAACTCCTGACGATAATACTCTAGCAAACTTCAAACAGTTCGCAACTTCCTCTTTGATATTAGAAAGATTCTTAAGAAGATAGATGTTCTCTTTCTTGAGGCCTTTCATATCTGATAGCTTGTTACAAGAAATGCCTTGCAGTGGAACAACTTGTATTCGAAGAATTGCTGATAAGAAATCTATAGCATAGAGATAATCAATTATCTAATATGGAAGCTCAAACCACTTGTTAATTTCAATGCCCATATTGATTTCAGTTTTGTGTTTCAATATTAAATAATTATATTCTGTCTTTCCTCCCTTAGATAAATTTGAATTGTTATAAACAGTTCATATAATAGCCAAACTTCATGTGTCAAATAAACACAAGGATTGCAAGAAAGCCTTTAAGAATGTACCTGCAACCGATTCTGTGCGAAGTTCTGAAGTATTTGTTTTCCAATCACTGACCAGGATGACCTTTGCTCTGGCTTCATGTAAATATTTAATTGTAAATAGTGCATTAAAATCTGATTGATTCTTCTGGTTATACTCTTGCTTGAGCAAAGTGTTAGAATCAAATCTGACCATGACAACTTTTCCAAAAAGCTCCTCCCTAGGAAATTCTCTAAGAGTTTGTATATGAGGAATACCATTCAACTCTCCTCCATTATTAATGTAAATCTGACAGTAAAACCATAATATTTAGAGCCACAACAAAATATACAGCCAACAACAAATTCTTTCATTTAAGAAACGACAGTCTTTCACATGACATATATTCTAACTGGTTATACTATACGATATCTATGACCTCTGATTTTATCCCATTGATATGTTGTTTTCAGAATAAAAAAAAAAAAAAAAATTACAAAACTCAAACCACACAGAACAGCAAAACTTGATATCTAAACAACCAAAGCATATTCATTTCTACATTCTTGGATATGCACCTAATTACCTACCCTTTTAGAGCAGTTACTACTTCATGTGGTATCAAAAGCCTTTGTGACCAAGTGATCTGGACTTAGGAGTTCATTCCTTGTTACCCTTGTTCTTCATAAGTAACGTGAGTTTCAGCACAAGGTATGATAGGCCTGTGCTTTGTCCAGACTTCATGTCCAAACTCCAAAGGGCTTTAGTATAAGGAGTCATGTTAGATATACACCTAATGGCTTAAGCTTAAGGAAACTTTTACTCCGTGACATTGTATCAAAGCCATTATAACGGTCTCGTCTAAGAAAAGAATGCAAATATATCCAAGTGAGAGCGACAATAAGATTTCATCCCATCCTAAGAGGAAAAATATGAGAAACAAGGAACCTAAGTTGCTAAAAAATGCAACAAAAGCTGTCCAATTTCTTTCATATCAGCCATAGAAATTCTCTCGAAACAATCATGAGTAAGGCACCAAAGAGAATCCGTAATGACTGTTAGATATGTGCCTCCATACACGATGCATTTGCTTTCTCTCTTTCTTTGCTTTCTTTCCCTTCTTACGTGTTATCACTTACCAGAGCAAAGAAAATACCAGCACTCCCCCAGAACCATATTCATTGTGTTAAATTTCAGAAAGTGTAAAATCAAGTTAGTGCATTTATCATAAAACACTTAATCATATAATGGACAAATATCAAAACAGAAGATTGTATCACAAAAGGGGCATAGGAAATAAGAACTATATTACCTTATGGTTAAATGAATTGGCAACATGATCTGCTACCTCCTCCCCACTGCCTGTCACAAAAACATCAAATAAAACACAACAATAGAGAACAGATAAGAGAATTTAAAAACCAAAATAATAATTAAAAATAAAAAAAGTTTCCATAAGTAAAACAACACCTTGCATAGCCAGTAGGGGACCATTATATTTCTGAAATTGAGCAACTTTTGCAGTATAAGAACATGTTTTATGTTTAAACAACTTGGGGCAGTCATAGAAACATGATTTGTTTAAGAAGACTGATCCATGGAGGAGACTCATAAGGTGAGCCATCAATTTCCCAAGATTGAAGCTGCAAGTTGTGGGAACAATCAACCAATGAAAATTGAATAAAAAAAACATGAGAATAGTAAATAAAAATAAATAGTAAATCATCCACTCACCTCCCTCACTCACACAAGCATTTAGATAAAGAAGAAACAACAAAGACACACTCAAATAACAGCTAACTAAATTGAATAAAATTACAATACAATAGCATTTGGTCACCTTTAACTTATAAAATAAAATTAAAAAAAAAAAACTCTATCTTTGAGGAAATTGGAGTATTGTAGAGAATTGAGAACAATTTTGTATCAGTTAACAAACCAAAGGAAAATTGTGTGGTGGGTTCAAACCAAATTTCAAGGTTCCCAATGTTGTTGTTACTTTTCTCTAGTTAGTTAGAAGCAACATTGAACTATGTAGGAATAAGCAAGAAGCAAGAAATGAACGTTAATGTTGTTATTGGAAGTGAAAGTGAAAATCACCTTAGAACTGCACTAATTCTTTTCCACGGCCACGCACGCGCGCGCCTCAGCCACTGCTTACAGAACAAAAGGAGGAAGTGATGAGATGATAAAACGGCGGGGCATCATGCTGTCGTTTTCGTTTGAATCAGGTAAGCCCGTCTCATCCTCAACGCTCCCAGTCCCATCTGGTTTCGCAAACTATTTTCTGATTTTGTTTTTAATTATAGAATTTAATAATTTATATCACTTGTCCGTATAAAATTATTTTACTTTAATGAGTATGATAAATTATGTGTTTTTAAACTCATTAAATGATGTGTTATCACTTTATTGGATACATATGTAAAATTTCTTTACACTGATAATGCGTATAAGTTAAACTCCTTAATTATAGATCCACTTTATTTTTATTTTTTAAAATTATTTTAAAAAATTTATAAGAGGAATAGTAAAAATCGAAAAATAATATTATATTCTTGTAACTAAAATTAAGTTTTAAAATTTTTTTTGACAAGAAAATTAAGCTTTAAAATTAAGAAATAAAAAGGGAATTTTTTTTCTTAGTTTTGTTTTATTTTTAAATAAAAATAATATATTTTAATAATTTTTATGTGAAAATTTAATTTTTAATCAGAAGTTATAATTTCATAAAAATAACTCAACGATTTCACAAACTCACTTCGAAGTATTGACATTCTTTTCCTACCGTCTCCTCAAACTTTAACCAAAGTATTCTTTGTGCTTTTATAGCCTTTTCATGCAACCAACACCAACGTTCTTTTTACTGAGTATCTCTTTACGGGCTTCAGAACTGGCCAATATTCTTTTCTCATAGCAAATACATGTTTCACAAATCACTAGTGCAGAAAATAGGGGAAAAAAAAGAGTATTTAAAATCGGTTATCCTACTAACAGTTTTAAAATATCCACATAGTGGCATTTTTGAAATTATGTGCATTGTATAAGCAATATTTTAAATCGATTATACGAATAACCGATTTAAAAAGTCTACGTGGTGGCAGTTTCGAAAATATGTGCATGTTTTAACCAGCTTTTTAAATCGGTTAACTGTATAACCTATTTAAAAAGCTCCTTTATAATAAAAGAACTCGCAGTAAAAATCGGTTAACTATATAACTGATTTAAAAAGCTCCTTTATAATAAAAGAACTCGCAGTCGCTGCTCAGTTGTTGGTCTTCTTCCCTCTTCCCCGCGACCTCCCTCTCCTCTAGCGACCTCCGGTCACTACTCTACTCATCATCTTCTACCCTGCCATGAAACCGACACCGTGAAAGGGAACAAGACGATGTGAAAATGACGCAGGGAACTAGACGACGTGACACCGCCAACCACCAGAGAAGTTGCCGTCGCGCCATCCTTCATCTTGTCGCCGCCCTCTTCCCCAGTTTGTTAGTGAGTTGTTCGTTTTTCTTCTCTCTTCCAGTTTCCCCCTAAAACTCTAACCCTATATATAACGCCCCGACTCTAATAAGAACATTACTTACTAAAACTAACAAGAATTAAAGTTAAACGTGGAAAAATTTTCGCTTTACATAATACCTAATAGAACGTAAATCCTTTGAAATGCGATACCTTGGCTAAACAACAATTTTTGAATACATAAGGTATCATAAATAAATCTGCTACTAATAGACCTTTATTAAAATTACATTCTAATACTACTAAAACTGGTAAGCATAGATCGGAGTTTTGAAAAGCGGAACTTACTCTTAATAAAGACAACATTTTACAATGAGAAGAATAAAACAAAAGTAATTAAAATCTATACTTGATTCCCTAACATCACTTAGATGCAACCTAAATACGTAAGACAAAATAAATAAAGACTCGACTCGTGATCCGGCTATATCATTGTTTGACATCTTCTGTCACTAACCAAGTGTGAAGCGTCCCAATAATGACTAAAAATAAAAGGGAACAGAGTGAGATAAAAATCTCAGTGAGTCCTCCAAGGACCCATCACCAACACTATTCCCAATAACATAATGTCATAAGTTAAAATAAAGCATGGCTTACAATGCAAACTTAATTCATAACAACTTGTATAAAACCATAAACATGAGTATCTGAAAACCATAAATGTATTCACGTAGGAATCCATGCCGTCGTGCCTTATAGCAACACGGACCGACGCGTCTGCCACCATACCTTATAACAGCATGGACCGACAAGCACCAAGCTTTTTTAAATCCGAGAACCATAATAAGCATGAACATAATAATTCCCTAAGGAATCCATAATGTACCCACTTGGCTCAATTGAAATTTAGTTAAGATCCATAGAGTTCGGACAACTAAAAGAATCCCCGTCGCCGAATTGTAATCAAGACCGACGGGTTTACCGCTGAAGCTTATAGCAATCTGGACCGACAAACATCTCAAAAGCAACAATTTCAAGCAATCAAATGCACTAGACATGCATCCATTCAAATGCATCAAACTTAAATAAATTCAATTCATTTGACATTGCATCATAACTAGGATTGAAATCCTATAGATCAAGAACCATAAACCATAAACCAATCCACCCGAAATAGGGAAAAGGAATTGGCAACAAACATAATGAAGCATGGTATCTTTAAGCGTTTCATTAAAAGTCAAATACTTCCATGACAGATACATAAGGGTAATACATAAGCATACCAAACATGCTAGTATGTTTGAGGGAAGCAAAGGACCCAAAACAGATATTTTTAGGCTTGAGAAACAGCCTCTAACATGGCCTGGCCGTGCTGTGTAACACGTCCGTGCCAAGCCTCTGCAGAATTTCTGCAGAAGAACTTCAACTTCAGGAATTTTATTAAAAAACGAAACAAAGTCAGATTTGGGCGAATGACCACCCATTGGAAAGCTTAGGATGTCTAGTTTCTAAATATAATTTTTTTAGGACCTAACCATCCAATTAGTGCAGTTTTAGCAAGGAAAACACTGATGTCAGAAAAATAGGACAACTACCATCCCTTAGATTGTGAATTCGATATCTAATTCAGTTCTTAACCTTTCCAAGTGATTCTTGTGCTCATTTTGAAGCACTTTGAGTCTAGTTTCTCATGAACTAAACCGTATCCCAATTGGAGCTCTGTGGAACTTGCAATAGGGCAAACATCACACGGATGTTTGTGGGGTTTGGGGACAGCACCCAACCCTCAGCCAATTCCAACCAAATTTTGCAAAGTAAACATCACCAAAGCTAAAACCATTTATAATGAAGTTAGAACTCAAAATTCAAGGATCAAAACATGCCAAATTGAAGAACAACTCATTTAACAACAAACCACAACAAGCATATGAATCAAAGATCACAAAACTCATTCAAATTTGAACAACACATATCAACACCCTTTTCCATCATATGACTATCATCAATCCCTAAATAGACATCATGCAAACATACGAAGAGAAAGAAAAGAATTCCCTAATGGGGGTCTTATGGGTGCCCACCACTAAAAGAATAAGAACTCACAAATTACTCTCATGAACTTGAGCTATGGAGTGTGAAGCTTGGGTCTCCTTCCTTTTCTTCTCTTTTTCCTCTTCAAATTCATGTTCCTCTTCCACCCCACTTAGGGAAAGCTTTAAGCTTCACCCAAATACAAAATCTAAGCTTCCAATCTTCTTCTCTAAGCAAAGTAGGAACCAAAATACTAACCTCTCTCATTCTTCCTCAAGACCCATGAAAACCCTAAGATTGCCCCCTTTCTTTCCTTGGCGAAACAGAACGCAGAGCATGAGAGGGAGGAAGGATGAGAGGGCTGTTAAGGGAAGAGGGAAGAGAAGGGGAAAATGAGAGACTCAACTTGTGTGACCTTCTTCTTCCTCTCTTCTTATTCCTTTCTTCTTCTCCTTCTTCTTCTTTTCTCTCTTTTTCTTTATTTTTTAGAAACAAGAAAACGAGAGGGAGAAAGGGAATAAGAGAGAGCTGAGTGGCGTGAGGAAGGGAAAAAAGAGAAGAGAAAAATAAGTGTGAACCACTTTGTCCCTATTTTAGCTTGGGTAAAATACCAATAAGCTCTTTCTTTTGTTTAAATTTTCCTAATACCCTTTCTAATCACACCCCTTTAATTATTTCATAACACCGAATTTAATTACTCAACTATTAATTTAGAACATAATAAAGCCTAAATTAATTGGGCTAAACAATTAAATTAGGTGGGATGTTACACTATATTTCACCCAAATCTCAATTTCTCTATTGTTTGTGAATAATCCGAAAATCAATCCATTTTTAAAATTAATTTTTGGATGAAAATCAAACTCCAACCCTTTGCTTCACTTGCTGCTACCACTCAGCATCCATTGGGTTGCTGAGGAGATGACGGTTTTCGTTCTCGTTGATGTCACAACCACTGCTCTGTGCCCTGGAGAGTCAACTTGCTCCAAAGCTATTTACATCAATGGCCTTCAACAAACGATATGTATGTATGTATTAGTATAATGATTAACGAGGAGTTCTCATTTTTAATTTTTAATCAATCAATTTTTTCTTTCGCAGATTGTTGGAACCGTTCAGCCACCACATGGGTCATCATCGTGGCCACACTGTGTTTCCTTGCAGGCGTTTTGTTGGAACTTGAAGCCAAAACCTTAGAGCCCTACAAGGTTAGTCGCACACCAAGATATTTTTTTTTGTGAAACTTGGTTTGGTGTTTTAGAATTTGAGAAATTTGATGTGAAATTGACGGAAATGTATTGTATTGAATCGAGGATCAGAACCGCAGAATCGCAAGGATGGAGACC
Organism: Calophaca sinica; assembly: GCA_037113605.1. Classification (NCBI taxonomy): domain Eukaryota; kingdom Viridiplantae; phylum Streptophyta; class Magnoliopsida; order Fabales; family Fabaceae; genus Calophaca; species Calophaca sinica. The sequence goes on from CM073737.1 coordinate 20,022,718, forward strand.
CAGCAGGCTGAGATCTCCGCTCGCGCCGTCACGTAACCTGGATCTTATCGTAGATCTCAATCGCCATCCAGATCTGGAGAGTCCAGAACCGAAAGGCATCGTGAGAATCCCAGATCTGGAGAATTCCACCGATCCACCGCTGGAGGTCACCGCACCGCTAGGTCGCCGCGTCGTGGACGGTCAGTGTTACGACCACACCAAAATTCAAATGGAGCCGCCACCAATTTTTTATTTTTAGGAAATATTAGAAACCTATTTTTTGAATATTTTGAATTTAATGAAAAGGTCTTAGAAACAAATTTGAGCCCGGGAGTTGATTATGCATAGGGAAGGTATTAGTACCCCTAAAACGCCCAAAAATGGTACCTTTAATCGTTTGAAAATTGTCTGCCTAAAAAAAAAAATTCCCAAAATGTTTTAAAAAGAAAACCACAAAAAGATATAAGCATGCTAATGACATTTTATAGATGCATAAATAATATCGAATAACAACACTTAGAGATACTGACCAACACTAGTACATCTTTGTTTACACCCAAAATATTCCTAAGAGCTAGCTAAAGCTAGCAACAGCCGAATTCATCAAGTAGCCGATTGGTTGTCAGCCGAGTCGCAGATTAACCGAAATTGCAGCTGATTGAGTCACAAGCAAGAAACTGGAAGCTAGACATGGGCCTTGGGCTTATTGGGTTGCAAGGAAGATGTTAGGGCCATTGGGTTAGCGTGGAGTCACACATTAGATCAGATTCTTGCTCCATGAGCCGAGTGACGTGGAAATAATTTTGATTTAATTTAAATCCAAGGTAAAACGCAGTCAAGATTTTTCTCCACAATTTTAGGAGCTGAGCGAAGGAACCTGAGATAAGGTCTACGTTGAGAAGACCGTTGAAAGGGGAGACGTGGCCATGACGTGGTAGTACGCTTAGATTTTAGGATTATGGTTAATGGAACGTGGCACGGCTCAGCCGAATAACTGCCAACTAAGAATTTATCATTGTTAGCCAACTGAACATGACAAATAGGGGTAGTTCTCAGTTGTTACTATAAATACCCAAGTTGTACATAATTTTAGACACACTCAATCAATCAAACTACTTATTTTCGCTCAAGCTTTTATTCTATCTTTATGTTTACCTTTGCGTTCTTATTTTTATCTTAGTTCACCAACTTAACCCTTTCTGGAGTGAGTTAAGGGACTCATAGCTGAGGAACGGAGTTCCTTCCTCGACGTAATAGCTTGAAGAAAAGGGAATCACTGTTGTGGAGTTTAGCCAATCTGTGGCGAAGTTACATTCCAGTCAACAAAATTGGCACGCCCAGTAGGACCAAAGGTGAACGAATCAACACGTTCGAATCCCCAGGTCAGGATTACTATTGGCGTATGCACTTGCATTCTGGCAAGAGCTTGAGCAGTATGACTACTAAGAGCAATCCCAAGAAGCCTTCTGAAGCGAGCCCCTCTCACGGAGTTCCTCCTCCAACAGCAGAGCCGGTTCACGTAGAGGCACAACATGAAACTCAACCCAACGAGCCCAACGACCCACCATTAGTGATGTCCACTTCTTTTATACGCCAACAACTCGATTTGGGAATCAATGATATCATGTACCAAGTGTCACAACAATTGGCTGATATCGTGAAGCCCATGGTACACAATAAAGTACAGCAAGCCAGGGAAATAGAGGCTAAGAGGGTTCACTCAGGCGAAAGCTCTATCAACTCTGCTATTCCAACGCAAGTGGGGTACACTACCCAGGCAGACTCACCACCCAAATTAACAAAGCAGACCAACTCAGGTTCAGCTGAGCATGGTTCTGGAAGGGGTGCAGCAAGTTCATCCTACCTATGTGCAGGCAGGGCCTACTCAGGTTCAGCCGAATATAAGACAGGTACCTTTGAATCCAATTAATTCCCAGCCTAGTACTTTTGCCACGTTGAACACTGGAGGTCAACAAGTGGTGAATGATACAACTAACCAGGCTAATCTTCATTTTGGACAGGTGCAGATGGCTAGGAGGCCACCAGATGCAGTGGGGCCAATTGGTATGCCGCAAGTTATGCCATATGTTCAGCCCTATGGCGTTGCTATGCAGGCAACTAACCCACAGTATACTGGGGGGCAAACTCTTGGTGCAGGAGTGGGTGGAGCAAGACCACGAGGGGGATATGCAGGTCAGCAGCCATGGAACAACGTTCCACCTGTATCGGCTAACCTTCCATTCTATCCACCCTATTCTGAAGTGTCTACAGGCGCTCAAATGAGGTCATCTCCTCCAAGGGCACCTGGTTTGATGGTGGAGCAGTCATGGGGATAGATCCCACCTCTACCATCTAACGCAAGTGTTCCTGGAACTTAACCTAGGGTACCAGGTGAAGGAAGCATGGAGCAACCATGGGGGGTTCACCCATCTCCATTGTTTACTCACCAAGATATTTTTTTTTTCGTGAAACTTAGTTTGGTGTTGTAGAATTTGAGAAATTTGATGTGAAATTGACGGAAATGTATTGAATTTTGAGGGGTTGGTGGTGAGTTAGCCCCATTGCATCCTCGGGATTTTGTTACTCATAGCTTATTTATTTAGTTTTTGGTTTCTATATAGAATACACAACCTGAGTTGCCTTTTAAATTGATAGTTAACTTGAAAGATTGTGTTTCCACGTAATATGACTTGACTCTTGTAAATCACATTACCTTTGTTTTTCTTTTTAAATTTTTAAACTATGTCAAACATGCCCTGATATTGTCATTGTTTATGTATTGATTTGTATTATATTGTATTGTTTGCACGAGCTGATCTGATTGTACATGCTTCAATTTTGTCAGGTTCTTGGAGTTGATAAAAATGCAAATCAGCCGGAATTTCAGAAGGCTTTTCACAAGTATGTCTATTTTGTATTCTTGTTGCTCGTCACTTGTCATCACTTGTCATTGTATAATTCTGGTCGTCTATGATAACTTGTCTCATATTTTTTTTTTCCCAGACTGTCTCTCCAGTATCAACCGGACAAGAACAAAGACAAGGGTGCACAACAGAAGTTTGCTCAAATCAATAATGGTATAGAAAGTTACTTTTTCTCTCTATGCCACACACACTCTCAAGCTCATATTTGCTAGAGCATAGAGTGGATAATATACTCAATTACTTCCTATCTTTTTTTTTCCTTTAATTTTGAACAACATATGAGATTTTATCTGATGAGCAGAAGAGGAAGAATTATGACTTATATGGAGATGAGAAAGAATTATTGCAAGGTTCGAGTTCAGCTGGTAATGACAAGGTGCTTCCGGGTTACTTAAGTCCCAGGTCCCGGCTTGCAGAAGGAAAAAACTCCACATGGGGATGAAAAAGACCGTGAGTGCAGTGTGAGAGAAAGCATTTGAGCACAAGACAATATAAGGATAACCCTCGGCTGTTACAAAAAAAAATTGTTTGTTACCCATAAATCTTCTTTGTTCTTTCATTTTAGTATCGACTACTGGAGAAGTATAAATCTCACTATTATTATAAGTTTCAACAATTATTTAGTTAGAAATGAAAGATAATTTAACTTTTGATCATGTTTGCTGAAGGCTTATGTCTTCACAAGGACAATTCAAACTCTCAGTTGAGCTAGTTGAATCACATAGAAAATTCCAGCTCTATAAAGGTTTTGATGTTTAACAATAATAATTTCTGTTGGCAGGGAAAATTTGACATGATTTGCAGCAGGAGGGACAAGATTGAATTCTTAGAGCAAGTATATCTGAGTTGTCATATAATAATAATAATATCTCATGTTGTTACCTGTTACTTGTTGTAAGGTAAAATGACTAAATGAGTTCATTTGTTTTTTAATTTGCAGGTGCTTTTTTTGAAGCTCTTTTGGCATTTCTTTTTTTAGACATTTTTCCACTTTACATTGTTCTGTAAAGTACTTATGATTCCTAAAATGTTACTGTTCTGGACTGGGCGCCAAGGACAGCAACCTCCGCTACCCAGTGCCACAGCCTGATCTCAACCGATCAGTGATTTCCGATCTATGTTGTGCGATACATTAACAGTTCCCGTCTCGCGTTGCATTGACGCTACCGAACTGGGACCATCGATCAGATTAACGGACTATAGCAGATCACAAGCGACTAGATGATCCAATCACCGTCCATTCACTCCAAATCCTAAAAGGGTCGTATAAAAGGAGGGCCTACAACGAAATAAGGTACATATTCATTACATCATATTGACCTCATCAGAGAATATATTGACTTGAGCGTCGGAGTGCCTTTTGCAAGTACCCCACCACCGTTTTCCGTCGTCACTACCACCGCACGCAGCGACCTCAGTGACTCTGGTCAGTTCTACGTTCCTTGCTCAGAACATTGGCGACCACATTGGGAGCTTTACTTCCTACTAAACATATCTCTCCGATCACACAATGGCTGACCCATCGCAACCAGTCCGTCGGTCTACCAGGCACAACCCTGGATCTCGCCCTCTATCGCCTCAGGTTGACGGATAGTTGGTTTCTGTCACACTGGAACCAGTCATGTTCCCCATGACCATGGAGGAAGTCCCAATGTCACCGCTTCCACACGTCGAAGCTCCGCAGCTCCCACGGTGACTCAACCTCCCATCGATGCTCAACCGTCTCTTCTGGAGAACGTCCTCTCGATCATCCAGAGACAAACTCAGATGATCGAGGATCAGAACCGCAGAATCGCAAGGATGGAGACCCAGCAGGCTGAGATCTCCGCTCGCACGTCACGTAACCTAGATCTCGTCGCAGATCTCGATCGCCATCCAGATCTGGAGAGTCCAGAACCGAAAGGCATCGTGAGAATCCCAGATCTGGAGAATTCGACCAGTCCACCGCTTGAGGACACTGCACCGCTGGGTCGCCGCGTCATGGATGGTCAGGTGAACGATCTCCCCCAAGGAGGGAGATGCACTGCCGATCATCACGCGCTGGCAGAACCACGGAATGGTCGCCGACCAAAAAGCGTCACAGTTCACCGTATTCTCAGAGGAGATCTCCATCGCGTCGATCCCCGTACGCGTTGTCGGCTTCAAACAAAAGCACGTCTCCTCGCCGCACGAGAAGGTACGGCGACGACGACCTCCTCCAGGCCGGACCGTTCACCGAAGAAACCACATTGTTTCCAATTCCTCGCTCGCTCGAAAAAGCCACCGATGTTCGAGCTGTACGATGGAACTGGGGATCCCTACGAGCACATCGACTGCTTTGATACCATCGTGAGATATCAGAGTGCTAAGGGACTGGTTAAATGCAAGTTGTTCCTTTTGACTTTGTCAAAAATAGCTTTGGCTTAGTTCTAGGGGCTGAAACTGAACTTCATTAGATCGTGGGACGAACTCAGCAGGATGTTCACCTACTATTTCACCACTTCTTGGCCTCAACCTAGATCGGAAGCAACCCTCGCTGCTATTCGGCAAAGGGAAAATGAACCCCTAAGGAAATACATCGAGAGGTTCACCCAAGAGGCCATGCTGACTAGGAAAGTCTGAGAAGACATGAAGATGTACTTACTCCAACAGGGGTTGACCAAGAAAAGTTTGTTCTACGTCCATATCGGAGTCAATCACCCGCGCGATTACAACAACTTCTTGTGCCGTGCTGAAAGGTTCATCGGCTATGAGGAACAATGCATGCTGACTGACCAGGGAGAAGTAGCACAAGGAAAAGGGTCAGCCCCCAAGGAGTCTAAACCTAAAAAGGAGAAAGATTCCAAGAGTTCGTTAATTAAATACACCGAATACACGCCATTGAACACCTCTCGGGCCCATATCCTCGAAGAGTGTCTGCACACGAAATTCAAGGACGCCGGGATCAAACTCTCGAACCGGATAAAACAAAGGCCGGATACAGATAAAACAAAATACTGCCGATGACATCGCAGCAACGGTCATAATACTGAAAATTGTTTCCAGTTAAAGGATGTTGTCCAGTAGCCGATAAGACGTGGGAAGCTACAGAAGTATGCCCGCAAAAAGCCGAGGAGGAAGATATCGAGGGCGGCTCTCGCACCTCGCGTTCATGATGCCTCCACGAGTCAAGATGCCAGACGTAGGGTTGATGACGAGAAAGACCAAACCCAGACTACACCGATAGCTATGGTCATTACTGGAGGGCCTAACAAACTGGGCGGCCCGTCCATCAAAACCGAGAAAAGGAAATTTAAGGACATCACAGTAGCTGCGGTTAGCTCTAGTACCCTCCTATCAATCGTCCGAAGTCAAGTAGACCCTTGCTTGCCTTTTATGACGAAGACTTGATAGGAGGATAGCCCAACAAGGACATTCCCCTCTTATTCCGGGCAATGATGGCAAATGTCGACGTCAGGAGGATTCTCGTCGACTAGTGAAGCTCCGTTGGCATTATGTACAAGGGATTATTTGATACGCTTAAACTTTCGAAGGACCTCCTCATACCTTATGAGGGAATGGACTTACGAGGTTTCAACGGGGCCAAGACGATGCCAATGGGTTATGTCGAATTAATGGCGACCTTTGGCACTTATCCGAAGTAAAAAATCGTCAAGGTACAGTTCTAAGTCCTCCCATGCGACTATGACTACAGTTGTATCGTCGGCAGTCTTACTTTGGCTGCTCTCGGAGCACTTACTTCGACAATCCATTTGAAAATGAGGTTCCACATTGCCAGCGGCGAGATTGTCACCCTAAATGGGGATCTGGAGGCAGCAAAAAGATGTTTCGTGATAAGTCTCAAGAGGACCCAGGTTGACCGGGTTGGGAAGATCTTGGCAACTGAGAAACATTCATCATCCGAACACAGCGTGATGCTAACAGACGTCGACCCCCGTTTTGGGGCTGAGGACGTCGAGGTCAAGGCCAAGGACATCGGTGATCCGTTGGCCAAAGAACTTGCAAAGAAAATTGAAAGACCAGTTCCCGATGGTGAATCCTCCCACGTCCAGATCGCGAAAGACCCTTCGCGAACGACAAAAGTAGGGGACGACCTCCCCGAAATGATGAGAGTAAGTTTGATAAAGTTCCTCCAGGATAACATCGATCTCTTCGCTTGGATTGCCGATGAAATGCCCGGAATATCGCCCGATGTAGCGTGCCACAAGCTGCCACTGAGCCCATCGGCCCGATGGGTTACACAGAGGCGAAGCCGACAGCCGCCCGAGAAAGTTGTATCGGACTTAATCAAAGCCAATTTTGTAAAGGAAGCAAAATATACAACCTGGCTATCAAACATGGTGCTCGTGAAAAAGTCGAACGGGAAGTGGAGGATGTGTGTTGACTATACCAACCTCAACAACGCGTGCCCGAAAGACGTGTACCCGCTACCCAATATCGACAAGCTCGTCGACAATTCATCTGGCTTTCGGTTCCTATCCTTCATGGATGCCTATTTGGGCTACAACTAGATACTGATGTACGAACCTGATCAAGGGAAGACAACCTTTATGACCGAAGGCGCAAACTACTACTACAAAGTCATGCATTTCGGTCTAAAAAATGCGGGCGCTACATACCAAAGAATGATGAACAAGGTCTTTCAAAAACAAATCGGGAGATTTCTCGAAGTCTACATGGATGACATGAGCGTCAAAACTGTCAGGACGAAGACCACGTCGCCCACCTCACCAAAATTTTCTCTGAGCTTCGCAAACACAACATGCGCTTGAACCTAGACAAGTGTAACTTCGGTGTGAGGGCAGGGAAGTTTCTCGGGTTTTATTTGACCAAAATAGGAACTGAAGCCAATCTGGACAAGTGTCGAGCAATCATCGAAATAAAGGAACCGACCTCGAAAAAAGACATACAATGATTGACTGGGATAATGGCAGCACTAACCAGGTTCATTTCAGCCTCGGCACAACGAGCACTCCCTTTATTCAAACTACTTAAGAAAGAAGTCCCTTTCCACTGGACCCCAGAGTACTAGGAAGCCTTTGCCCGGTTGAAAGAGATCCTCTCCATTCCACCAGTCTTAAATAGGCCCCAGGAAGGGGATACGCTATATCTTTATTTGTCCGTGACCAAAGAGGCCTTGAGCGCCGCCCTGGTAACGGAAGACATCAACGGACAAAAACTGGTATATTTCATCAGCAAGGCCCTCCAGGGACCCAAACTGCGGTATCAGTGAGTTGAGAAGTTGGCTGTAGCTCTCGTCGTGTCAGTGCGAAGACTTCGCCAATACTTCCTGTCTCACCGCATCGTAGTCAGAACCGACCACTGATCAAACAAATACTGTATCATCTCGATCTCACAGGTCGCATGATTAAGTGATACATTGAGCTTTCTGAGTTCGATGTCAGTTACAAACCAAGGAAATCAGTTAAAGAATAATCCCTTGCAGACATTGTGGCAGAGCTCACTCCAAAGTCATCATCATCGCCAACAGGCAAATGGACAGTCTTCATTGACAAGTCTTCTAACTCAAAGGGAAGCGGGGCCGGTTTAATCCTTGAGAATGAGGATGGTTTGGTCGTTGAATACTCACTGGCATTTGCATTTTCGACTTCAAACAACCAGGCCGAGTATGAGGCGTGCATTACCGGACTCACCTTTGCCTACAAACTTAGTGCAACACGTGTTGTCATCCATTCTGACTCGCAACTCGTCGTCTCACAAGTTAATGGCAATTACCAAGCTAAAGATCTATTACTGTAGAAATATCTCGCCCAGGTCAAGACGCTAATGAGCCGATTTGTACAAGCTGAGCTAATACATGTGCCGATGGAGCAGAACGTGCGAGCCGACATCCTTTCTAAGCTCACAAGGACAAAGATGCCTACCTCGCACTGCTCAGTAATCCAAGAGACGTTGACCACTCCCAGTGTCAAAAAGTCTATATCCAGAAACACTTTCGAAGCACTAATCGAATCACTGAATGTCGCCATCGCGACTTATATGCACAGCCTCTCAATTTCGAACAACATAGACTTCGGAGACTCCTGGATGACGCCGATCTTGAAGCTTCTCTATTTGGGGGAAGTACCAGCAGAACCGAAAAAAGCATCCAAGCTCCGTAGAAAAGCATGCTCATTTTCTATTGTCGAAGGGAAGTTATACCGAAGGGGTTTCACCATACCCCTGCTGAAGTGTCTTGACACTTCGGAAGCCCAATACGTGTTAGCCGAAATCCATGAAGGTATATATGGGCAGCACTTAGGCGATAGAGCGTTAGCAAAGAAAACATTGAGAGCATATTACTATTGGCCGACTATGGAAGTCGACGCCAAGGAGTATGTAAAAAAATGTGACAAGTGCCAGAAACACGCACCTCCTGCCGAACTGACTACCTTATCATCTCCATGGTCGTTCGCCTGGTAGGGAATCGACATTCTGGGCCCATTTCCTTTGCCTTTAGGGCAGATCAAGTTCTTAGTGGTAGCGGTCGATTACATCACAAAGTGGGTAGAAGCCAACCTCTTGCAAAAATAACGGCAAAGAACCTGATCAAATTCTTCAATTCCCAAATCCTAACCAGGTTTGGGATTCTCGAGGTCGTGGTGATCGATAACGGCACACACTTCATCGATTAGCTATTTCGAAAAACTCTTGTTGACCTTAATGTGAAACACCACTTCGCTTCATTCGAACATCCTCTGACAAACGGGCAAGCAGAAGTAGCAAATCGTGTAGTATTACACGGTCTCCGACGACGCCTAGACCAGGCAAAAGGCAGATGGGTTAATGAACTACCTCAGGTTCTATGGGCCTACAGGATGACCCCACACTCTTCGACATGTGAAACACCTTTCTGCCTAACTTATGGGTCGGAAGCGGTAATACCAGTCGAAGTCAGACAATTGAGTTGGAGAACCTTACACCCACCGGAACCAAGGTTGAATTACCAATATCTCCGAGAGGAACTGGACCTCCTGGAGGAAAATCGGGAGATCGCAGCTCTGAATGAAGCAGTCGTTAAGTAACACATAGCTGCGAGATACAACCAACGAGTAGTTCCACAAGATTTCGCCATCGGAGACCTTGTTCTTTGGAAGGTAGATGTTGGCTTGAAGAATGCAACACAGGGGAAGTTGGCCCCGAACTGGGAAAGGCCCTACTGAGTCACTGCAAAGACTGGGACATGAGCTTATTGCCTGGAAGATCTCCAGGGAAGGGCCATTGCCCGAACTTGGAATGCAACAAAGCTTCGAAAATAAAACAGTTGATCCCAGTTACCACGACCAGGACGAACCACTGATAGTACTCTGCCACGTTTCGTTTGCTTATGTCACTGTTATGTTTGAACTATCCTACATCAAATTCGGTTAAATTGTTTAGTTTTCCTTCAAATTTTAATTCGACATCAATATTCAATGCAAGTTACACTTCTAATATTTCTCATGTTTAGGGGAAAGTAGCAGAGTTAGGCTTATACGCCAACCAGTGCCGATCACTCGGCAGACGGCAAGCGACGCCCAAAATTCGTAACTCCCAGCACCCTCTTTGAAGGAATTCGGAAGTCGCGTTGTACTCCGAAGAACCTCGAAAGCGGCGTCCGAGGAACACGTGGTAGACTGCCTGATCGACCTAGCCAATCTTTCCAGTGTAGGTCACGCCGAAATAGTGTTTACCTATCTAAGGGAACATACTCCTAAGATCGGGGCAAAGGAGGACCATCCCTTGGCCGGGTTGGATCCTCCGAGAAACCAATCAGAACCGACTCCAAAAGAAACCAAATCGGAAGGAAACTCAAAACGCGCGCAAGCAATGAAGAATTACGAAGTAAATTGCCAAAACAAGCGTTAAAACGAAACAAAGGGAATTGTTTACAAGCAACCCTCCGAAGAGGCACAAAAATACAGATTGTTCAAATATTTCACAAGTTACAAATAAATCCTGGCATCCCAGGTCTTCATTCCAGCCCCTCGGCATTAGGCGCCATGTCCCTCTCCGATGTAGGCATCGCGTCATACAGCACTTCCATGGTTTTGGGGTCGAGGATCTGACTTTCAAGGATGACACCCCTGCTGAACAGCAGAGAAATTTCCACTTCAAGTGTTGGATAAAGCAGGAGAACTTGGTCGATAGTATTCTCAAACTGCTGACTGTTAACACACCAAATTGTCTACTTTTATAGGGCATTTTTACTATCTAAACATACCATTTTGCACTAATTTAAGCACAAAGGTACTCATTTATGTCTTATTATGCAGAAATATCATGAAGACATCACTCAGAAGAAAAAATGCGAAAAAAGACAAAAAACTGGCTAGTTTTGGAGAGTTTTAGCACTACTGGACAAGCGGCACAGCCTGACCTACAAGCAGTATAGCCGTAACTAGAGCAGAACTTCAGTAAGGGCGTACCCCCTCAGTCTGTACCACCTGATGCAGATAAAATAGTCCAGTACGGCCGTGCTAAAGGTAGTACGATCGTACACAAGTGATGTCAGGACTACAGCACGCATGGATACGGTCCAGCGTCATCAATGAAGCTCGATACCGCCGTATATATATGTGGTACGGCCGTACCCCGTCTCAGAATAGTGCATATTTGAAGCCAGATGACCTAGTTCGCAACCTAATCTATAAATACGGGCTCTTAACCTTTTCTAAAGACCCTTTTGACGAATTCCCAAGTCAAGAGCCCCAATTGAGAGTTATTTACAAATACCATACGATTGGAGTAAGTTTTGAATCATTGGAGCTTCCCATCAATTCCGAATTGCTGTTGGAGTTCGTGGAGACGTGAGAAACACACGAGAGGATCTCCGTCTTACCTAAAGGGTGTCCCGGTTCTATTAACTCATGTCTTTTAGGAGTTTGGTTTTATTTTACTTTCTTTTGTTGCATAACATTATGAGTAGCTAATTCCATCACTAGGGTTGATGAGGGATCTTTTACAATGTTCTTGAAATCTATTTAATTGCTATTTTGAATTCCTTATTATTCTTATGAATGTATTGATTCTAGTATGCTTAATCTCATAGGGAGTAGCTAACCCTTATAAAATTAGTTAATTGTGGTAACATGATAATAATTAACTAGTGGAACTCTAGGGTCACAGAATTCGCTTTATACGCCAGATTGGTTATTGCTTATTTCCAATCAGTTATTAGATTAACAAATTTGCCTGTTCTTAATGCTCTTTCCTTTAATTACCTTCTAGGACCAAACGGAGTAATTAGTTAGGAGAAAGACTATTGTAAGCTAGGTAGCCCTTAGTAATTTAGAGTGAGTGGTTGGCATTCGATAAGGTAATACAATTCATGATAGCAAGGAAATAGATTCAGGATCTAGTATTAGTGAACCTGGGTCCCCTAGGTTTCTACTATTCAACCTTGCTCTAATCATTTCAGTTCAAAGTTTTATTCTAATTTTCTTTAGTTTTCTATTCAATCCCAATCTAAATATTTTGTTAGCTTAAAGAATTAAAGATCTTTATTATGCTGGTATTTTCGCATTCCCTGTGGGTTCGACATTCGGAGTCCTAACTATACTCCACTTCATTACGAGTTACAATCAGATGCACTTGCCTGAGCCGTAACACTGATCACCGAATTCGGCAGCAATTTTCGCCCACTTATCCTTCTCCTCATTTGCTGAGGAAAGAGCTGTCTTAGCCTCTTCCAAATCTTTCTAGAATTTCCCTTTTCCCTAGAGAGCTTCGTCTTTCTCAGTTTGGAGTGTTTTCTTCTCAGAAAGCAATTGGTCGCGCTCTTTAGCGAGATCAAGGACCCTTTGTGCCAAGTTAGCAACCTCGTTCCTCGTAATGTTCAGCTTGTTGGTCCGATCTTGGAGATTATTTTCGAGGTCGACCATCTTGGCCTCACGTTTCCACAGGTCCTCGGCCCGCTCTTTGATCTTAGTCACCGAAGTCTTGTATTTCGAATTCTCCTTCTCGAGGGCAGCATTGCTCTCCACAATATGAAATAACAGGTTCAGACTTCGGACAATCCAACTTGCGCATTCCAAAGCAGAATCTTCACGAGCAGAACTCGATAAGTTTGAAAGGTAAATCTTGTCCTCGGTTGAAGTGTAATGGCACAGCTCCTCGGAAGTCAGAGCATGAGGATGTGTCCACACTGCTGGACCATCGCTTCCAGAGAAGTCACTGCTCCCAATTACCTTCTCCAAACGGCTAAGTTGTTTCCTCCCGCCCTCTCTTCTTTGTCGCTTCAAGGGACAGACGACCTGTTCAGTGTTGGCCCCTTTCCCTTTCTCACCCTGAGAGGTGGGAGCTGGAATATCTCCGACTTCAGGTTAGTTATGATCCAAAGTAGGAGTTGCGGCACAGTGAGGAGCCGGGGACGAAGAGGTAGCCACAACTGGTGAGGGTGAGCCCGCCAAAGAGCTGCCCAAAGGACCAGCTGACGAAATACCTCCTAAAATAGCATTTTTCTTCTTGTTTGGGAATTTGTTCAAAGCTGCGATGTCCGTCATTGCACCTGAAACCAAAGTCGGGGGTGAGAAATCACGCATAAGGTAAACAAAACTTGTGCATATTATTCGGTCAAAATCGCAAGTATACGATCTTGTCAAGTTATAATATAAAAGATTATCGTCTCCACAGGGAATTGAAATGATTACTGCTCTACTTAGATCAATTTGTTATTTAGACAAATGGTTCGAGTAAACTTAAAACATAGAGTGCATAAAAATAAGTATAAAAGAAATTATAAAATATTTAAGAAAGGAATTAGATAATAAAAGCGCTAAGATAATGGGTTCACTAATACTTATATCTGTGTATTTGATTAATTTATAACATGAGTAACAATTCTTACGATTACTAATTGTGACAACCACCCTTAAAATTAAATGGAGCCGCCACCAATATTTTATTTTTATAGGAAACATTGGAAAACCTATTTTTGATTTTAATAAAGAAAAAGAATGTCTTTGAACCAAATTTTGAACTCGGGAGTTGGTTACGCATAGGGAAGGTATTAGCACTCCTAAAACGCCCATAAAAATGGTACCTTTAATTATTTAGAAAAATTTGTTTGCCTTTGAATGAGTTATTCCCAAAAAAAAATCTTAGAAATAAAATACGAATTTGTTTGTCACCGTTTTATTTAAAAATGACACAGAATATTAATTGCTCAGACCTAAACTCATGCAGAGCAAAGAAAAACGAATTAAATTTTCAATACGTGTTTAAATAAAGAAAACGTCCAGAAGCAATCTTTTGTTTTTTTTATTATTATTATTAAATAACGTAGAGAAGAATTAAAGAAAGGAAATAACAAGCATTTTCTCTGCATTTATTATTATTCTAAATTCTAAATAAAACAAGAATAGATTTATTTATTGCATTAACTTGTTTATTTCTATTTTGTTATTATTTTTTCTTAAAAACGTGTAAATTAGGAATGAACTTCAGAAACTCAGTATTTGCTTTTATATCCCTCATGACAAAATATTTACAATTCAGTCCTTACCTAGGGCTTGGCCCCATTGGAAGGCCAAACCCTAGCCTTAGCTCGAATCAACCAAACCTCAACAGATTAACAAACAACAACAACAACAGAAAATGCAAAGAATGCAAAGAAAGGATTACATCGTGTATGTTTCAATCCAAAATACAATCACTCAGTCCAGAATATAATTCCTTATTACACAGCCATGGCAAAAAAAAACAGAAAGATACAGAGATGAAGAAGACGAGGGAACATGAGCTTGTGACTTCCCCAAAAATTTACAGAAATCAAAGGAGGAGATTCAAAAGAAACCTAAGACTAGTAGTGTTTAATTTTGGTTATGGGGCCTCACGGTTTTTTGGCCTTCTTCTTGACTCTGCCTGTTCTGCTTCTCCTTCTCCTTGTGCTATTTTCTGGATCCAGTTCGCTCTCCCCCCTGGCGTGGTCTCGAGCTTGGCTTTTATAGACTCATGGTCCCTGTCACAAAAATAAAATCAAATCAGAATAATAATAAAAATTAAAAGAAAAGAGAGGGGATAGAAACTTCCCTGATTCGTCAAATCTACACGCTTTCCTCATGCACATCTTGAATTCGGACCGAATCGTGTGGATAGGATTTGATTCGATTTTGTGGGAATAGAGAAGGAAAAAGGAAAGAAAATATTGTGGGGAAAGAGGTTATGGCCGCGACTGAGGGTTGAGAGGGTGAGGGGCGTTTTGTGTTTTTAGGGTTAGAGAAAATTGGGCTGAGAGGTTTGTGATGGGCTGCGTAGAGGAGGCGCCATTTTTGGCTTCTAGGTTTAGGGTTTGAGACGGTGAAGGAAGTGAGAGGAAGAGGGGTGGTACACTGTGGAGATTGATTAGGTTTAGGGTTGAGATATGGAGAGGAGATGAAGAATGAAAGAGAAAGAAAGAAGAATGGGGAGAGAGGAGGCCATGCGGTGTGAGAAAGGGAGGGACGTGAGCTGTGGCTTAGTTTAGAGATTAGGGTTAGTTTTGGGTGAAGGATGAAGGAAAAAGGAAGAGGAGATGGGGGCGAGAATTCAGGAGGGGAAGATGGGGATTATGAGAGAAGTGGAGCGGCGCTAGGGTTATGAGGGTGCGAGAGGCCGAGAATGGTGGGGAGCGGCCCAGGGTTGGAAGAGTGAGGAGAGAAGGGAGAGCGTAGGGTGAAGGAAGAAGGGAAAGGTGACGGATAAGGCGCTGCGGATGGAGAGAGTGAGGGAATGAAGGAAGAAACAGGTTTTTAGGGTTATGAAGGTTTTGGGTTGGGCCGCAGCGTGAATAGCTGGGCTGCGTGGAGCTTGGGGGTCCGAGGAAGGAAACGGGGTGCAGGCAGCAGTAATAGAGGGTGAGAGGTGCGTGCAGGGGTGTGGAATAAAAAAGGGGGTGTGCGAAGGAATGGGTATGGCTGGGATGCGTGTGTTGTTGGGTTGGGCCACCAGCCTGGTTCGCTGCTATTTGCACCACCCAGACTTACTTTTTGCACACCGCTTCTCAAATAAAAATCCTCTTTTTTTTTCGTTTATTCATTCTTTCTTTTCTTTCTTTCTTCTCTTTTTTAATCTCTTTTATTATTTATTATAAAACCAAAAATATTATTTTATTTATTATTACTACTACTACTAATTTAAAAAAATTAAAATAAATAATAAAATAAAATAAAAAGGCTGGACAAAATTAGGGTACTACAGCTGCCCCTCCTTAATTACATTTTACTCGAAGGTCTTCGTGCATTCGTTGTAAAAGGTAATTAAGGATAAATGACTCTAATTTTGTCTAGAATGAAGTTGTTTGAAGATGCGAGATTGGCTCCTAACTTTGCTTTGGGGATCTAGGTTTGATTCCCAGTGAATTCCTGGTAAGACATAGGTTTGGTTCCTAGCTCTTACAAAATTGGTGAGAAATTCTAGGTTTGATTCCTAGTGAATTCTCGGTAAGGCATAGGTCTGATTCCTAACCCTCACATCTTTGGTATTGATTACTTCCCTACTTAGGGTAAGCCTGGGGTGCGAGCTTCTTCGTCACTCGACACAAGTTTGGGTCAGATTCCCGACAAGAGTAAGTCAGGTTCTTAACTCTTGTGAAAAGGTACAGATTGACTACCTTACTTTAAGGAATGTCCGTAATATGAGTTTCTCTGTTACTCAATATAGGTTCTGGTCAGATTCCCGGCAAGATATAGGTCAGAATCTAACTCTTGCTAAAGTATGGACTGGTTTTCCTATTGCATGTGAACGTCCAGTGTACGAGCTTCTCTGTCACTTGAAACAGTTCGGGTCAGATTCCCGACTAAAAGCTTGGGTCAGATTCCCAAGGTGATGGGTCAGATTCCCAGCCAGGTGTAGGACGGGTTCCTAACTCTTGCTAATAAGTGGATTGGGTGAGTACTAGTTCTTACTGAGCAACATCAGACCAACTGTATGTAATATTTGAGAGGGTGGGTCAATGGACCGAAAACTTTGATGGTCATACAGGATGCAATGAATGGTATGCCATGCATGAAAAATTTTATTTTTAGAGAAATGTTGTTTTTTCTTTTAACATGGGTCGTGGACCCAAAAGTGTTGATGATTATGCAAGATGCAATGAATAACATGTCATGCATGAGTATTATTTGCTTTATTAGAGGTAGGCAGTATCCTCTTGACTACTTCTGAAACTTTTCTTGATAAGTTAGCTCCAGATCTCTTTAGTTGGCGAATTCTGAACAAACTAATTGGCCCTTTTGTAATGTATTCAACATTGATGATTCTGCATTAGGTGTGCCTTACTAGCTTTTTCCTTAATGTGAAGACGCCAAATTCCTTAGATCTTTTCAGAATTTTCAGTAATTATGCAATGCTCTTATGTCTAGATTTGTACATGTTTGTCTTTTAGCACAGATTTCTTTAGAAAGAAAATGCAAATTGATAAAATCCCAAATCAAATTTGGAGAGGCTGAAATGAGCATTCTATTGTGCCGATGGTGTTTAATAGATGGCCATATGGATAAGAATGAATCTCCCCTATGATGGGGGAGATAAAATATTACAAACAGAGCAAATTCGTGTTTGCTAAATTAGAAACTGGTAAGAAATATCAGCTCTACATATAATCCCTTTGAAAACAAATCGTGCTGCCCTTCTGTGATTCAGACCTTGATTGCCTTCTTGATCAACTTCAAAAACTTGTGTCCGCGGTTAGTTTTGGCCACCTCTACCCCAGTTGGCCAGGGCTCAATTTTGGCTACTCTTGATGCATTCAGGTTGGCTTTTGCTCAGGCCGCTCTTTGCGAGTTTTCAACCTAGCGGGTTGCTCTAAATCGCCCTTGCGGGTTTTCAACTTAGCACTTTTATTTGACCTTAATTTTTGCCTAGGCTGCCCTTTTGGGTTTTCAACCTACCAGGTCGCTCTAACTTTTGCCTAGACCGCCCTTTCAGGTTTTTGGCCTAGCGAGCCTTTTTTTTGGGTATTGTGCCATTCTAGACGTAGTATTTCTTGACTGCATCTGAGTTTATCGGTAGTGGTAGGTCATGCCCCTCCATATCTGTGAGAATGAGGCCTCCTCCCAAGAATGCTTTTTTCACTATATATGGACCTTCATAGTTTGGAGTCCATTTTCCGCGTTGGTCCTTTTGGATAGGTAGAATCTTCTTTAATACCAATTCCCCTTCTGTGAATTCTCGATGACGTACCTTTTTCTCGTATGCTCTCTTGAGCCTCTTTTGGTATAATTGGCCATGACAAATTGCTTCTAACCTTTTCTCTTCTATAAGATTCAACTGATCATATCGTGTCTGGACCCATTCGGCTTCTTCGAGCTTGGTTTCCATAATTACCCTTAAAGAAGGGATTTCTACTTCTATGGGGAGTACTGCTTCCATCCCGTATACTAGAGAAAAAAGTGTTGCCCCCGTTGAAGTGCGTACAGAAGTTCGGTACCCGTGTAAAGCAAAAGGGAGCATCTCGTGCCAATCCTTGTAAGTTACCACCATTTTCTGAATAATTTTCTTGATATTTTTGTTGGCCGCTTCCACTGCACCATTCATCTTTGGACGAAATGGAGAAGAATTGTGATGTTGAATTTTGAAGTCATCGCACAACTCTTTCATCATTTTATTGTTTAAATTAGTCCCATTGTCCGTGATGATCTTCCTTGGTAAACCATACTGACAAATTATTTCTTTTTTGTTGAACTTGACCACAATACTGCGAGTCACATTGGCAAAGGAGACTGCTTCGACCCACTTTGTGAAGTAATCAATGGCCACGAGGATGAATCGGTGTCCGTTAGAGG
The DNA here is from genome assembly GCA_037113605.1 of Calophaca sinica. Lineage (NCBI taxonomy): Eukaryota > Viridiplantae > Streptophyta > Magnoliopsida > Fabales > Fabaceae > Calophaca > Calophaca sinica. Next base: position 20,041,343 of record CM073737.1, read on the forward strand.
CTTTTGGTTCAATCATTCCTATGACATCCAAACCCCACATGGAAAATGGCCAGGGTGCACTGAGGATGTTTAGGGAAGTTGGAGGTACATGAATATTATCAGTATAAGTCTGACACTTATGACATTTCCTTACATGCTTGATGCAGTCACTTTCCATTGTAAGCCAATAATACCCAGCTCTGAGAATCTTCCGAGCCATTGCGTAACCGTTGGCATGGGTCCCAAAAGAACCTTCGTGGACGTCGTCAAGAATTTGTCTTGCTTTTGCAGAGTCCACACACCTGAGGAGTACCATGTCGTGATTTCTTTTGGAGAGTACGTCGCTGTTCAAAAAGAAACTCATAGCAAGCCTCCTTAAAGTTCGCTTGTCGTTCTCTGAGGCGCCCGAAGGGTATTCTTTGCTTTTGAGATAGCACTTGATGTCGTGGTACCCCAGTTTTCTGTCGGATTCTTCTTCTATCACCTGGCAATAAGCGGGATTAGCACGGCTTTCTATCAGGATGAGAGGCATTTCCTTGTCACTGTTTATTCGGAACATAGATGACAGTGTGGCTAATGCATCAGCCAACTGATTATCTTCTCGTGGGATATGTTGAAACGTGATCCTATCAAAGGATTCGACGAGTTCTTGGATATACTCGTGGTAAGGGATTAACTTAGAATCTCGAGTTTCCCATTCTCTATTCAACTGGTTGATAACTAGGGCAGAATCCCCATATACTTTTAGGACTCTGACCTTAGTTTCTATGGCAGCTCTGATTCCCATGACACACGCCTCATATTCTGCCACGTTATTGGTACAACTGAAACACAAACGAGCCGTAACGGGAGTGTACTGATTTTCTGGAGAAATTAGCACTGCCCCGATTCCGTGCCCCAATGCATTAGAAGCCCCGTCAAACATCATGGTCCACTCTTTGTTTCTGGATTCTCCTTTTTCGGCGGACATTACATCCTCATCAGGAAATTCATAGTGGACAGGTGAATGGTCATCTACTGGTTGGTTGGCTAAGTGCTCAGCGAGGGCACTACCTTTGATGGCCTTTTGAGAGACGTATTGAATATCGTACTCGGATAATAGCATCTGCCACCGGGCAATCCTTCCAGTGAGAGCAGGTTTCTCGAATACATATTTGATCAGGTCCATTTTTAACACCAACCAAGTTGTGTGAGAAAGCATATATTGTCTTAGACGGTGAGCGGCCCATGCTAGAGGCGCACAGTGCAGCTCCAAAGATGTCGAGTAATTAGTTTCATAACTCGTAAGCTTCTTACTCGGGTAATAAATGGCACGTTCTTTTTTACCCGTTTCATCATGTTGTCCAAGTACACACCCTATAGACCCGTCTAACACTGTCAAGTAGAGGATTAATAGTCTGCCTGGTACTGGAGGTACTAACACAGGGGGTTTTTTGTAGGTATTGCTTGATTTTGTCGAAAGCCTCTTGGCATTTTTCATTCCATTCGATAGTTTGGTCCTTGCGCAACAACTTGAAAATTGGCTCACAAGTGTCAGTGAGTTGTGATATAAACCGGGAAATATAGTTCAATCTCCCTAGAAAACCACGAACTTCCTTTTCCGTGCGAGGATCTGGCATCTCTAAGATGGCTTTTACTTTTTCTGGATCAACTTCTATTCTTTTCTGACTTACAATGAATCCCAACGCTCTACCTGACTTGACACCAAAGTTACACTTGGCATGATTGAGTCTTAGGCGAAACTTTCTCAATCGCTCAAAAAGCTTCCGTAAATCAATTACATGACTTTCTTCAGTTTGCGACTTAGCGATCATATCGTCTACGTAGACCTCTATCTCTTTATGGATCATATCATGAAATAGAGTCACCATTGCCCTTTGGTATGTTGCCCCATTGTTTTTTAACCCAAAAGGCATCACCTTGTAGCAGAAAGTCCCCCAAGCTGTAATAAACATAGTTTTCTCCATGTCTTCTCTGGCCATTTTAATTTGATTATACCCGAAGAAACCATCCATGAAAGAGAAAAAAGCGTGATGAGCTGTATTATCCACCAGAACATCAATGTGAGGTAAAGGGAAGTCGTCTTTGGGACTTGCTTTATTAAGGTCCCGGTAATCGACGCACATTCGAACCTTTCCACCCTTTTTTGGAACAGGGACAATATTAGCAACCCATTGAGGGTATTTAGCCACGGCCAAAAATCCAGCATCAAATTGTTTTTTAACTTCTTCCCTAATCTTTAAGGACATATCAGGTCACATGCGTCTCAACTTCTGTTTGACAGGAGGGCAATCAGGCTTAAGAGGCAGTTTGTGTTCGACAATATCGGTATCCAACCCTGGCATATCTTGGTAAGACCAGGCAAATACATCTTTATAATCTTGGAGGAGTTGAATCAGTTTAGCTCTTACTTCTTGTGACATGGTAACACCAACCTTGACTTCTTTTTTGTCTTCCTCGGTTCCCAAGTTAATCAACTCAGTCGGTTCTTTGTGAGGTTCAATCTTTCTGGATTCCCCTTCTATAAGTCTCATTAATTCAGGGGGGAGATCTTCATCGGGGCGGTCTTCTTCACAACCTTCGTCAGTATGATTAATTAGGCAATCAAAATCTGGTAACGAAATTTCAGCACAATCGTTTTCAAAAGTATTATCCATGAGCCTGCATTATCAAGGTTAGCAATAAGGAGAGAGTAAGGAAAGGACGTAGGAAGGAGAAGAAAAAGAGACGCTTGGGATAAAATCAAAATGCGTTTTATTAATATTCGAAATATGCTTATGAAAAACATGCGGGGCCCTTTAACATTTCCCCTACCGCCTCGGGCTGAGCAGAGAGGTGAGCATTAAATGGATTACATTGAAAATGCTTTAAGGATCCTAGGACTTTCCACGATCTCCCAATTGCAAGGTACTGAGGAACATGGGCGGACCCATTCCTCTTCAGGAGCAGCAAGATCTTCTCCCACAGCAGCTATTTGATCCGCATAGATCTATCCAGCGCTATGAAAACTCTGACGGAGATCGCAAATGGACATTTTCCCAAACTCGGGCTCCCGATTTTCAAGTCGAGCCTTTCTCTTTTCTCTCCTTTCTTCGATCGCTCTTTCCCTGTTCTTTTTAGTGGGGACAAATCCCAGGCCGTATCGGTCTTTGTTTTCGAGAATTCTTAAAATTGAGGCGATACCTTCTTGAGTCTTCCCCAGTCCTTTTCCTGGCTGGTACCCTCCCTTTAGCATGACTCCGCCCACCATTAGGGAATTATTGGATAGACAGGGTTCTTTAGCTGTAAACCCTACATAAGCGCTATCGACAATTTCCAGTGCCTGAAATGAAGTCCCAAGGGCTTCTTCAGCAGCTTCAATGTAACGCGTCGATGTTGGCTTGCTTACCAGCAGGTCTTCTTCTCCGGATACGATAATCAACTTATCATCCACCACAAACTTCAATTTTTGGTGCCGAGTTGATGGTACTACCCCAACAGAATGAATCCAAGGACTTCCTAACAAGCAACTATAGCTGGGCTTGATGTCCATTACTTGGAAATTAACGGCAAAAGTGAAAGGGCCAATCTGGATCGGCAGCTCAATCTCACCCATTACTTCTCTTTTAGAACCATCAAAGGCTCTCACGAGCACATAGCTGGGCTTCATATGGGTCTTGTCAATGGGTAATTTATCCAAGGTAGATTTAGGCATCACATTTAGGGAGGATCCATTGTCTACAAGGACTTTAGCTATAAGGTGCTCTTTACACTGAACCGAGATATGTAGTGCTTTGTTGTGTCCTCTACCTTCTGCAGGCATTTCTTCATCATTGAAATAAAGGTAGTTGCATGCGGTGATGTTTCCAACTAGGTCGCCGAACTGATTCAAAGTGATATTTTGAGATACATGGGCTTCATTCAGAATTTTCATCAATACTTTCCTGTGACCCTCAGAGTGCATTAACAAGGCAAGTAGAGAAACTCTCGCTGGTGTGCGGTTTAACTGATCTATCACCTTATACTCACTTTGTTGAATGAATTTGAGGAATTCAGCAACTTCCTCACGGGAGGCCTCTTTCTTGTCCTCCTTCCCTGCGCTTCCTTTCTCCACCGCAACTTCTTTTTCCTTGTTTTGATCTTTTTCCTGTCCTTTTGCGGCTACTTTTATTGGTTCTTTTTCCGGGGCATAAATCCGCCCACTCCGTGTCATTCCACCTATTCCCACAATGTTGGTAACAGTCGGAATGCTTGGTTGTGCATTACTTCCTTTAACTTGGACTTTTACATCATATATCCAAGGAACTGCCTTGTCTTCCTTATACGGAAAAGGAGATGGTACTTGAACAGTAATAGCTTTGGGAGCATTAGGCATTGTGGGGGATGCATTTCTAGAGAATTGAACCACCAAGGGCTTTGGGACTGTGGTTCCTGAACTTTGAGCAGATTGGACCATAGATACTTCTTCTTCTCTCTGAGAGATAACTTGAACTATGTTAATATCAAGCAGTTTTTGGAGGATGCCTTTAAATTCCTCACATTCTTCATTAGACAAAAAATCTTCATCATAAGTCCTGCCGACATCTGTTCTTTCTATCAGACCAGCCTTGCAAAGCTCGATGAACACTTTTCTTATAGGGGTTTTTATCTCAGCAACATCCTTTATTATTCTTCCTTCGTGCTCATCGTCTATCATATTTACTGATGAATTCCCGTGGTTAGGTAATGGATTGTTCCCCACATTGGGATTGTTTTCTTGGAAACTCAACCACTTGGCATTTATCAGATCTTGAACTTTAAACTTCATAGCCCAACATTCTTCTATAGAGTGACCAGCTGCCCCGACATGGTATTCACAGGTGGCGTCTAGGTTATACCATTTTGGGTACGGTGGTTCCATGGGCTTTTGCAGATAAGGGACTACCAATGAGTTTTTGAGTAAATGCTGATAGAGATCTTTGTAAGTCATGGGGATTGGATCAAACTGGGCCAGCTTTCTCCCTTGAGAGTTGTGACCTCTTGGTTGATTGGGGTTCTGACCTCCTTGACTATCAGAAGCAAAGGGTGTCATTTGAACATGAGACTTAGGCGTGATAGTTGCCGCAATGTATAGAGGGGCACTACTCACCGCGTTAGTCTCTCCTTCTTTCTTTCTCTTAACGAATGGCTTCTGAGTGTTGGATGATGAAGTATTATTATGGATCTTCCCACTTTGCATCCCCATTTCCACACGCTCCCCTATGACAATCTGGTCAGAGAAGCTTGAGAACATACTTCCAATCATCATATCATAAAAGGGGGATTAGAGCGTGTCAATGAACGTGTCAATCATTTCTTTGTCCAACAAGGGTGGCTCCACCTGAGCAGCCATGCTTCTCCATCTCTGAGCATATTCTTTATAGCTCTCACTGCCTTTTTTCTTCATGCTTTGCAACTGATTACGGCTGGGAGCCATGTCCATATTGTATTTATATTGTCTGACGAAAGCATTAGCTAAATTATTCCACGAGTTGATTTTAGACCGTTCTAACTGCATATACCATCGCAAAGGTGCCCCAGTTAAGCTTTCTTGGAAGAAGTAAATTAGGAGTCTGTCATCATTAGAACAGAAAGCCATTTTTCGGCAATACATGACTAGGTGGCTTTTGGGGCATGCTTCTCCCTTATACTTGTCAAACTCGGGTACTTTGAATTTTGCAGGTATAACTACATCAGGGACCAAGCACATGTCTGAAGCTTCGAAACCTATGTGATTTGCCCCTTCAATTGCCTTTAACCTATCTTCAACTATTTGAAGCCTTTCTTTGGCTTGAGCATCCTCCTGGGGGGTGATGATAGGTATAAAATTTTGAGTATTTGTATTCTGCGAGGTCCCATTTTTTAGAGGCGCATGCCCTTGTGAGGTGTGGGCGTGCGTTTCATTTTCTCTTGGCCGACTTTCCTCTTGATCCTCTTCAGACCGTTTCGTTTCTGATGTCCTTTTTGCATGCAGGGCTTCCAACAAATCGCATAGCTTATCATCCGCGTACTCATTCGGTCGAGCTCTCCTCTCATAGCCTGTTGGTTCTGCTCTAACGCATCCATGCGTCTGGCTTGGGATCTCGTTCTGTAAGGATGCAATTTCTTCGTGTTTATTTTTCTGGGTTATGAAGGATACTGTGAGTATGGATGGATGATTTATGCCATGGTTATGCATGCTATGTAAGATGCTCGTTTATTTACTTAATTTGCTTTATTTTTGTCGGTTTGTTGGAGAATCACAAAACATTGCAAATGTCTTATCGATTTGCTGCGTATTGCAAAAACATATTCTCTCATTAAAAGGAAATACCATAATTCAAACTGCCCTGAAGGGCTTACAGAATTGAGAAAGAAATGGAAATTGCAAGAACACATAAAAACAAAAGGAACATGGTCTTCAACGATCTCGTCGGATCTGTCTCTCCAACTCTTCCACCAAACTCTTGCAGTACTCTAGGAAATTCACCACTTTCCCTGGTAAAGGTCGGAAACCTATCGCCGATTCCGCTTCTTCCAAGAGTTATGGCATATCTTGAATACCTCTATTTGCAAGCCAGACTAGTTTAGAGCAACGATCCATCCAGTATCTAGTTTCCTTGTCAAACCAAGTAATGACTTCTCGCTGGTTGTCAATCTTCCCTTGCATGTTGAGGACCTTCTCATGTCTTCCTCAAGATCAATGTGGTAGCCTATGAACTTTTCTTCAGCGATTCTCCTCTCTTCCTCAAGTTGGGCTTCATGTAATTGCATGGTATTTTTCAATTGTTGCATTGAGTCTTCAATCCGTCTTTGCAAAGCCCTGCTAGCCTCTTGAGAATCAGCCCACATTTTCCTCAAATTGCCCTTTTCACAGAGAACAAGATCTAACTCTTTTTTCATCAAGTCTAATTGTTGATTTACAGCTTTTAGGCAACCCTGAGTCTGGAGCGGGCTTGCTTTCTCGGCCTTGGCCTTCTTTTGGGATCCTTCCAAAGATTCAGTTTTTCTATTACATTCATCTTGCAGGACTTCTATATCTAGATATGCCATTTTCAAAATCTCCCGGAGAAACTTCCTCTCCTCTTCCATCTTTTCTAAGGCTAGCTTTAACTCTTCCACTTCTTCATTCTCAGCAGGGGGTGGAGGCAGCACTTCAGGAACCAAAAATGTGTTTTGGAAGGGCAGCTTGACTTGTTGAACTCTTGCTATAACCCATTGGCGGTATTTTTCATCCGCATGAGTACTCTTGCGCCCTAGTGCTCTTTTGATCATTTTCTTCCAAGCTCGTCATACCCTTGTGAACAATGCCAAATCCGAGGAGCCCCGATCATGTATAATGCAAGCGACTAGCTCTTCTTCAGCAGGTTCACCCAGCATCGGGGAACCGAGTTGTCTCAAAGCTAGAGTAGGATTGTAGTTGATGTAGCCTATGGTCCCAATGAGGGTACATTGGGGAAGTCTCTGCATTGACATATTACTTCCTTGATTTCCTGTTTCCTGGAATACCATATGATAGACTCTTCACTGAGACTCAATAAATAAGTAGCCCACTCTACATTGCTCCTAGGGCCAAAGGGATGCCCCCTTTTTACCAAATGATTTTTTAGCCATAAGTACAAGACAGGGACACAACAATGAATTCGACCTCCCTTTTTCTCGTGGCGCATATGAAGCTCATAGTATAAATTTGCAAGGACGACAGTAGTGGGATCCATACCTTGAGTTTTAAATGCTATGAAGGCGTCAATAGGTGTTTCATCCACAAAATGATCAACATGAGGAAATAGGACTACTCCAAAGATAATGAGGGATACCACATCCATGCACTCCTTCAATTTCCCTGCATCATGAAGGTCCTTAACCTTTCCTTCCTGAAAGCTCCTGGGGAAACCTTTAAAATCTTCTTCTACCTTCACCGCGAGCGTCAAATCTTCTTTAGGGATGCCTAAAACATCAGCAACAGTATTCATAGTCAGGGAATGCTTTGTATGGCGATACGGACCATTTTTCTTTTCTGGAAAGCCCGAGATTTTTCGATATTCTTCTAAGGTCGGTGCCATTTGGAAATTCTTGAATGTGAAGCATCTTTAGGGAGGATCATAAAATTGGGCCAATGCTGTTAAGGCTCCCACTTGCACGTCTACATTCAGTAATTCCAAAATGTTCCCAAATTTTCCCACGAAGCTAATTCGATCCACTTGTATCCAATTCTCAGCTATGAAGTCAACCAATGTTCTTAGATGCATCAAACCGGGGGGGGGGTTCAATCTTGAATTTCAAAGTATTTCTCCTCTTTAAACCCACAACTGCGCTTTCCGAAGACATTTGCACCAAAGTTTTTTTTTTTTTTTGAAATTTTCAACAAGCCTGATGAAATGGGGTAATTAGTGTTATGACATGTATATGAATGGGTATGATCGTGTTTATTTTTATTATTTCAAGAATGATAAAAGAGAAGAAAAGAAAAAATAGAGAAAAAAATCACCGTACTTATTTTATTTATGAAGGTATAAAGAAATATACTCCTATTTTTTATAAGAAGTTCATATCCTATATGAAGTTAAAAAAAAACTTAGCATCTATTTTTTTTGGAATAATGGATTAGGTTTTTAAACAAAAGTTTGTATTTCGAAAAACTATTTTGGAAGTATTATTTTTGAAATAAATTAGTAAAAATAGGTAAACAAATAAAAGTGGTAAGGTAAGGTCCTTTTGTGACCGAGGCTGGTAATTCCATTGGGTGGATTCAAGATACTAATTTAAAAGGTCCCCAGAGCCAAGGGTCCCATTTGAAAATGTTACCACCAATAATAAGTATATTATTAAAGGATGGTTTTTTCTCAAATGGAGCCAAACTCTAGGTGAGGCTTTCATAGGAACCCACTGGCCGTACGTCCAGCAGAGCACCCATTACACAGCCTCTCCTAACTTAAGGTTCACTCGGGCCCGGGTATAAGGCACCCACTCGTAGTGTGCGAGAATGTGTTAAAGTGAAGTGTGTGAAGGAGCAAACTTAAAACTACCTGCTGCAAAATAAAAAAAATACAATATATATACATGTCTTCTACCCTAAGGTTTCAAATACATAATATTTACAAGAAAGAAAGAAAGAAAAACAAATGAAAGAAAATGAATCAAAAATAGAAAAATATATTTTTTTAATGATGTTTTCTATCCTAGGATTCAAGTATACAAACATATATACAAATGAACGAATAGGAATAAAAACAAAAAGGGAATAATTCATTTAATAAGGCAAACAAATCATATAAACAATCATAGGGCCTAACTCTCTAAAGTTCCCAGTGGAGTCGCCAGCTGTGACAACCACACCAAAATTAAATGGAGCCGCAACCAATATTTTATTTTTATAGGAAACATTGGAAAACCTATTTTTTGAAATTTTTGAATTTAATGAAAAAAAAGAAGGTCTTTGAACCAGATTTTGAGCTCGGGAGTTGGTTACGCATAGGGAATGTATTAGCACCCCTAAAACGCCCATAAAAATGGTACCTTTAATTGTTTTAAAAAAACATGTTTGCCTTATCAAGAATTATTTCATAAAGAAAATCATGAGTCTAAGGTTTCTACAAACAGATCATAAATGAGGAAGATTAACCTTTATTTTACCTTAAAGCTAAATAATCGATATAATGCCAAAATTGTTAATTTAAATCAGATTTAAAAATGTCTTCTTTATAAGGAAAAAAAATCGAACTTTTTTTTATTAGTTATAGTAATTATAGTAACTAATTTAAATACTCATGTTAAATACTCTTTCTCCTATAATTCATTAAGACATAAAAGGAAGCATTTTTGCCACTAAATTTAATAACAATAACAATAATAGGTAAAAAACAAGTTTACAAGAATCAAAAGAAATAACCTTTTTTTTATTTACCCTTTTTACTGAACAGAAATATTGGCATAGAATTTAGAAGAATATATAGATTTTGAATAAAACTATGTAAAAAGAAAAAAAATTAACCCTATCATACAGCAGCAATAAAAAAATTAAAAATAAAATACAAAATCAGAAAGAAGCACAGATAATGAAGATAATGATGTATTAGATCTCAAGATTCAATCTTTTACATACACAATCGTACAGAAATAGGAATGGTAGCAACTTGGAGCGAATGAAAAAAAAAGTTAAAAACCTGGTTATAGTTATCTCAGCAACCAGATCGGAATTACACAGAAAAGAAACTGAAACTCTAGAAAAGAAAAAAAAGTGTTTATATTTTCAGATCTCTCTTTTTCTTTTTTCTCTATTCTTCAAAAATTTCTCTCTCTCCTCCTTTAGACCAGAATCTGAGAGGCTTTTATAGCCCTCCATTCTACCTGTCAACCCAAAAAAAAAGCAAATCAGAAAAGCTATATAAAAATAAAACGAAATAAGAGAAGAAAAAAAATAGGAGAAGATACTCCCTGATTTTCGCACAGTTTCTCCTTTTTTTCGAGATCCTGACTGAATATAGACCGAGTCATAGGAGATTGGAAAGATATTGGTTCGTTATAGTGGAGAAAAAATAGAAAGAAAAGATTTGAGGGAGAAAATAATATTTTTTATTATTTATTTTAACTTTTTAAATTTGTAATAAAATAAAAATAATATTTTTGGTTTTATAATAAAGAATAAAAGAAGAAAGAGTAATAAAAAGAAGAAAAAGAAAAAGAAAAAGAAAAGAGAGAAAAAAAGAGAGAAAATGAAAAAGGTTGCACATAGTAAAAAGAAGGGTTGCTAATAGCAACCCAGCCCAAGGGCTGGCTTTGGTCCAGTAGGCCGTGTGCCTTCTCTTGACCTTTACCATGAGCACCCCCCATTCTTTTTATTAGCACCTCCTATGCGCCTTGCTTCCTGCTTACTCGTTGCACCCCTGCTTCTTCTTTTCCACACCCCGCGCGGCCCAATGCACCATGCGCAGCCCACAGCCCAAACTACCACCTTAACCTAAAAAACCTAACCAAAATCTCTCCCTTTCTCCATCATCCCTCATTCTTCTCCTTCTCTCTTGCCTACAATCACCCCTCCTTTTCCTCCTCCTCCTTCTTTTCTCTTCCATCACCACAAACCCTAACCTTGAAAACCCTAGTAGCCGTAGCCGCAGTCTCCATATCTCCCTCAAATCTTTTCTTTCTATTTTTTCTCCACTATAACGAACCAATATCTTCCAATCTCCTATGATTCGGTCTATATTCAGTCAGGATCTCGAAAAAAAGGAGAAACTGTGCGAAAATCAGGGAGTATCTTCTCCTATTTTTTTTCTTCTCTTATTTCGTTTTATTTTTATATAGCTTTTCTGATTTGCTTTTTTTTTTGGGTTGACAGGTAGAATGAAGGGCTATAAAAGCCTCTCAGATTCTGGTCTAAAGGAGGAGAGAGGGCAATTTTTGAAGAAAAGACTGAAGAATAGAGAAAAAAGAAAAAGAGAGATATGAAACTATAAACACTTTTTTTTTTCTTTTCTAGAGTTTCAGTTTCTTTTCTGTATAATTCCGATCTGGTTGCTGAGATAACTATAATCAGGTTTTTATCTTTCTTTTTTCTTTTTTTTTTCATTCGCTCCAAGTTGCTACCATTCCTATTTTTGTACGATTGTGTATGTAAAATATTGAATCTTGAGTCTAATACATCATTATCTTCATTATCTGTGCTTCTTTCTGATTTTGTATTTTATTTTTAATTTTTTTATTGCTGCTGTATGATAGGGTTAATTTTTTTTTTACATAGTTTTATTCAAAATCTATATATTCTTCTAAATTCTACGCCAATATTTTCTGTTCAGTAAAAGGGGTAAATAAAAAAAAATGTTATTTCTTTTGATTCTTGTAAACTTGTTTTTTACCTATTATTGTTATTGTTATTAAATTTAGTAGCAAAAATGTTTCCTTTTATTTCTTAATGAATTATAGGAGAAAGAGTATTTAACATGAGTATTTAAATTAGTTACTATAATTACTATAACTAATAAAGAAAGTTCGATTTTTTTCCTTATAAAGGAGACATTTTTAAATCTGATTTAAATTAACAATTTTGGCATTAGATCGATTATTTAGCTTTAAGGTAAAATAAAGGTTAATCTTCCTCATTTATGATCTGTTTGTAGAAACCTTAGACTCATGCTTTTCTTTATGAAATAATTCTTGATAAGACAAACATGTTTTTTTTAAACAATCAAAGGTACCATTTTTGTGGGCGTTTTAGGGGTGCTAATACATTCCCTATGCGTAACCAACTCCCGAGCTCAAAATCTGGTTCAAAGACCTTCTTTTTTTTCATTAAATTCAAAAATATTCAAAAAAATAGGTTTTCCAATGTTTCCTATAAAAATAAAATAATGGTGGCTGCTCCATTTAATTTTGGTGTGGTTGTCACAACTGGCGACTCAACTGGGGACTTTAGAGAGTTAGGCCCTATGATTGTTTATATGATTTGTTTGCCTTATTAAATGAATTATTCCCTTTTTGTTTTTATTCCTATTCGTTCATTTGTATATATGTTTGTATACTTGAATCCTAGGATAGAAAACATGTATTAAAAAAATATTTTTCTATTTTTGATTCATTCTCTTTCATTTGTTTTTCTTTCTTTCTTGTAAATATTATGTATTTGAAACCTTAGGGTAGAAGACATGTATATATATTGTATTTTTTTTATATTTTGCAGCAGGTAGTTTTAAGGTTGCTCCTTCACACACTTCACTTTAACACATTCTCGCACACTACGAGTGGGTGCCCTATACCCGGGCCCGAGTGAACCTTAAGTTAGGAGAGGCTGTGTAATGGGTGCTTTGCTGGACGTACGGCCAGTGGGTTCCTATGAAAGCCTCACCTAGAGTTTGGCTCCATTTGAGAAAAAACCATCATTTAATAATATACTTATTATTGGTGGTAACATTTTCAAATGGGACCTTTGGCTCTGGGGACCTTTTAGATTAGTATCTTGAATCCACCCAATGGAAAGGTAGTTAATATAATCCTTAGATCCCTTTTAGGAATTACCAGCCTCGGTCACAAAAGGAGCTTATCCTACCACTTTTATTTGTTTACTTATTTTTACTAATTTATTTCAAAAATAATACTTCCAAAATAGTTTTTCGAAATACAAACTTTTGTTTAAAAACCTAATCCATTATTCCAAAAAAAATAGATGCTAAGTTTTTTTTAACTACATATAGGATGTGAACTTCTTATAAAAAATAGGAGTATATTTCTTTATACCTTCATAAATAAAATAAGTACGGTGCTTTCTTTCTCTATTTTTTTCTTTTCTTCTCTTTTTTCATTCTTGAAATAATAAAAATAAACACGATCATACCCATTCATACACATGTCATAACACTAATTACCCCATTTCATCAGGCTTGTTGGAAATATCAAAACAAAAAAAAAAACTTTGGTGCAAACGTCTTCGGAAAGCGCAGTTGTGGGTTTAGAGAGGAGAAATACTTTGAAATTCAAGATTGAACCCCCCCCCATTTGATGCATCTAAGAACATTGGTTAACTTCATAGCTGAGAATTGGATACAAGTGGATCGAATTAGCTTCGTGGGGAAATTTGGGAACATTTTGGAATTATTGAATGTAGACGTGCAAGTGGGAGCCTTAACAGCATTGGCCCAATTTTATGATCCTCCCCTAAGATGCTTCACGTTCAAGAATTTCCAAATGGCACCGACCTTAGAAGAATATCGGAAAATCTTGGGCTTTCCAGAAAAAGAAAAATGGTCTGTATCGCCATACAAAGCATTCCCCGACTATGAATACTATTGCTGATGTTTTAGGCATCCCTAAAGAAGATTTGACGCTCGCGGTGAAGGTAGAAGAAGATTTCAAAGGTTTCCCCATAAGCTTCCTGGAAGGAAAGGTTAAGGACCTTCATGATGCAGGGAAATTGAAGGAGTGCATGGATGTGGTAGCCCTCATTATCTTTGGAGTAGTCATATTTCCTCATGTAGATCATTTTGTGGATGAAACAGCTATTGACGCCTTCATAGCATTTAAAACTCAAGGTATGGATCCCACTACTGCCATCCTTGCAGATTTATACTATGAGCTTCATATGTGCTACGAGAAAAAGGGAGGTCGAATTCGTTGTTGTGTCTCTGTCTTGTACTTATGGCTAAAAAATCATTTGGTAAAAAGGGGGCATCCCTTTGGCCCTAGGAGCAATGCAGAGTGGGCTACTTATTTATTGAGTCTCAGTGAAGAGTCTATCATATGGTATTCCAGGGAACAGGAAATCAAGGAAGTAATCTGTCAATGCAGAGACTTCCCCAATGTACCCTCATTGGGACCATAGGCTACATCAACTACAATCCTACTCTGGCTTTGAGACAACTTGGTGCCCCGATGCTGGGTGAACCTGCTGAAGAAGAGCTAGCCGCTTTCATTATACATGATCGGGGCTCCTCGGATTTGGCATTGTTCACAAGGGTATGCCGAGCTTGGAAGAAAACGATCAAAAGAGCACTAGGGCGCAAGAGTACTCATGCGGATGAAAAATATCGCCAATGGGTTATAGTAAGAGTTCAACAAGTCAAGCTGCCCTTCCAAAACACATTTTTGGTTCCCAAAGTGCCGCCTCCACCACCTGCTGAGAATGAAGAAGTGGAAGAGTTAAAGCTAGCCTTAGAAAAGATGGAAGAGGAGAGGAAGCTTCTCCGGGAGATTTTGAAAATGGCATATCTAGATATAGAAGTCCTGCAAGATGAATGTAATAGAAAAACTGAATCTTTGGAAGGATCCCAAAAGAAGGCCAAGGCCAAGAAAGCAAGCCCGCTCCAGACTCAGGGTTGCCTAAAAGCTGTAAATCAGCAATTAGACTTGATGAAAAAAGAGTTAGATCTTGTTCTCTGTGAAAAGGCCAATTTGAGGAAAATGTGGGCTGATTCTCAAGAGGCTAGCAGGGCTTTGCAAAGACGGATTGAAGACTCAATGCAACAATTGAAAAATACCATGTAATTACATGAAGCCCAACTTGAGGAAGAGAGGAGAATCACTGAAGAAAAGTTCATAGGCTACCACATAGATCTTGAGGAAGAACGTGAGAAGGTCCTCAACATGCAAGGGAAGATTGACAACCAGCGAGAAGTCATTACTTGGTTTAGATACTGGATGGATCGTTGCTCTAAACTAGTCTAGCTTGCAAATAGAGGTATTCAAGATATGCCATAACTCTTGGAAGAAGCGGAATCGGCGATAGGTTTCCGACCTTTACCAGGGAAAGTGGTGAATTTCCTGAAATCTTGAAGAGTTTGGTGGAAGAGTTGGAGAGACAGATCCGACGAGATCGTTGAAGACCATGTTCCTTTTGTTTTTATGTGTTCTTGCAATTTCTATTTCTTTCTCAATTCTGTAAGCCCTTTAGGGCAGTTTGAATTATGGTATTTCCTTTTAATGAGAGAATATGTTTTCGCAATACGCAGCAAACCGATAAGACATTTGCAAAGTTTTGTGATTCTCCAACAAACCGACAAAAATAAAGCAAATTAAGTAAATAAACGAGCATCTTACATAGCATGCATAACCATGGCATAAATCATCCATCCATACTCACAGTATCCTTCATAACCCAGAAAACTAAACACGAAGAAATTGCATCCTTACAGAACGAGATCCTAAGCCAGACTCATGGACGCATTAGAGCAGAACCAACAGGCTATGAGAGGAAAGCTCGACCGAATGAGTACGCAGATAGATAAGCTATGCGATTTGTTGGAAGCCCTGCATGCAAAAAGGACATCGAAAACGGAACGGTCCAAAGAGGATCAAGAGGAAAGTCGGCCAAGAGAAAATGAAATGCACGCCCACACCTCACAAGGGCATGCGCCTCTAAATAATGGGTCCTCGTAGAATACAAATACTCAAAATTTTATACCTATCATCACCCCCCAGGAGGATGCTTAAGCTAAAGAAAGGCTTCAAATAGTTGAAGACAGGTTAAAGGCAATTGAAGGGGCAAATCACATAGGTTTCAAAGCTTCAGACATGTGCTTGGTCCCTGATGTAGTTATACCTACAAAATTCAAAGTACCCACGTTTGACAAGTATAAGGGAGAAGCATGCCCCAAAAGCCACCTGGTCATGTATTGCCGAAAGATGGCTTTCTATTCTAATGATGACAGAATTCTAATTTACTTCTTGCAAGAAAGCTTAACTGGGGCACCTTTGCGATGGTATATGCAGTTAGAACGGTCTAAAATCAACTCGTGGAATGATTTAGCTAATGCTTTCGTCAGACAATATAAATACAATATGGACATGGATCCCAGCCGTAATCAGTTGCAAAGCATTAAGAAAAAAGACAGTGAGAGCTATAAAGAATATGCTCAGAGATGGAGAAGCATGGCTGCTCAGGTGGAGCCACCCTTGTCGGACAAAGAAATGATTGACACGTTCATTGACACGCTCCAATCCCCCTTTTATGATATGATGATTGGAAGTATGTTCTCAAGCTTTTCTGACTTGATTGTCATAGGGGAGCGTGTGGAAATGGGGATGCAAAGTGGGAAGATCCATA
Organism: Calophaca sinica; assembly: GCA_037113605.1. Classification (NCBI taxonomy): domain Eukaryota; kingdom Viridiplantae; phylum Streptophyta; class Magnoliopsida; order Fabales; family Fabaceae; genus Calophaca; species Calophaca sinica. Next base: position 20,057,826 of record CM073737.1, read on the forward strand.
ATAATACTTCATCATCCAACAATTTGCATCCCCACTTTGCATTCCCATTTCCACACGCTCCCCTATGACAATCAGGTCAGAGAAGCTTGAGAACATACTTCCAATCATCATATCATAAAAGGGGGGTTGGAGCGTGTCAATGAACGTGTCAATCATTTCTTTGTCCGACAAGGGTGGCTCCACCTGAGCAGCCATGCTTCTCCATCTCTGAGCATATTCTCAGATAGCTCTCATCTTTTTTTCTTCATGCTTTGTAATCGACATTACCGGGAGCCATGTCCATATTGTATTTATATTGTCTCGATTTAAAGCATTAGCTAAATCATTCCACGAGTTGATTTTAGACTGCTCTAATCGCATATACCATCGCAAAGGTGCCCCAGTTAAGCTTTCTTGGAAGAAGTAAATTAGGAGTCTGTCTTCATTAGAACAGAAAGCCATCTTTTGGCAATACATGACCAGGTGGCTTTTAGGGTATGCTTCTCCCTTATACTTGTCAAACTCGGGTACTTTGAATTTTGCAGGTATAACTACATCAGGGACCAAGCACATGTCTGAAGCTTCGAAACCTATGTGATTTACCCCTTCAATTGCCTTTAACCTGTCTTCAACTATTTGAAGCCTTTCTTTGGCTTGAGCATCCTCCTGGGGGTGATGATAGGTATAAAATTTTGAGTATTTGTATTCTGCGAGGTCCCATTATTTAGAGGCGCATGCCCTTGTGAGGTGTGGGCATGCGTTTCATTTTCTCTTGGCCGACTTTCCTCTTGATCCTCTTCGGACCGTTTCGTTTCTGATGTCCTTTTTGCATGCAGGGCTTCCAACAAATCGCATAGCTTATCTATCCGCGTACTCATTCGGTCGAGCTCTCCTCTCATAGCTTGTTGGTTCTTCTCTAACGCGTCCATGAGTCTGGCTTGGGATCTCGTTCTGTAAGGATGCAATTTCTTCGTGTTTATTTTTCTGGGTTATGAAGGATACTGTGACTATGGATGGATGATTCATGCGATGGTTATGCATGCTATGTAAGATGCTCGTTTATTTACTTAATTTGCTTTATTTTTGTCGGTTTGTTGGAGAATCACAAAACTTTGCAAATGTCTTATCGGTTTGTCAGACAGAAAACATATTCTCTCATTAAAAGGAAATACCATATTCAAACCGCCTGGGCGGCTTACGTACTGAGAAAGAAATGGAAATTTCAAGAACACATAAAAACAAAAGGAACATGGTCTTCAACGATCTCGTCGGATTTGTCTCTCCAACTCTTCCACCAAACTCTTGCAGTACTCTAGGAAATTCACCACTTTCCCTGGTAAAGGTCGGAAACCTATCGCTGATTCCGCTTCTTCCAAGAGTTCTGGCATATCTTGAATACCTCTATTTGCAAGCCAGACTAGTTTAGAGCAACGATCCATCCAGTATCTAGTTTCCTTGTCAAACCAAGTAATGATTTCTCGCTGGTTGTCAATCTTCCCTTGCATGTTGAGGACCTTCTCACGTTCTTCCTCGAGATCTATGTGGTAGACTATGAACTTTTCTTCAGCGATTCTCCTCTCTTCCTCAAGTTGGGCTTCATGTAATTACATGGTATTTTTCAATTGTCGCACTGAGTCTTCAATCTGTCTTTGCAAAGCCCAGCTAGCCTCTTGAGAATCAGCCCACATTTTTCTCAAATTGCCCTTTTCACAGAGAACCAGATCAAACTCTTTTTTCATCAAGTCTAATTGTTGATTTGCAGCTTTTAGGCAACCCTGAGTCTGGAGCCGACTTGCTTTCTCGGCCTTGACCTTCTTTTGGGATCCTTCCAAAGATTCGGTTTTTCTATTACATTCATCTTGCGGGACTTCTATATCTAGATATGCCCTTTTCAAATTCTCCCGGAGAAGCTTCCACTCCTCTTCCATCTTTTCTAAGGCTAGCTTTAACTCTTCCACTTCTTCATTCTCAGCAGGGGGTGGAGGCGGCACTTCGGGAACCAAAAATGTGTTTTGAAAGGGCAGCTTGACTTGATGAACTCTTGCTATAACCCATTGGCGGTATTTTTCATCCGCATGAGTACTCTTGCGCCCTAGTACTCTTTTGATCGTTTTCTTCCAAGCTCGGCATACCCTTGTGAACAATGCCAAATCCGAGGAGCCCCGATCATGTATAATGAAAGCGGCTAGCTCTTCTTCAGCAGGTTCACCCAGCATCGGGGCACCAAGTTGTCTCAAAGCCAGAGTAGGATTGTAGTTGATGTAGCCTATGGTCCCAATGAGGGTACATTGGGGAAGTCTCTGCATTGATAGATTACTTCCTTGATTTCCTGTTCCCTGGAATACCATATGATAGACTCTTCACTGAGACTCAATAAATAAGTAGCCCACTCTGCATTGCTCCTAGGGCCAAAGGGATGCCCCCTTTTTACCAAATGATTTTTTAGCCATAAATACAAGACAGAGACACAACAACGAATTCGACCTCCCTTTTTCTCGTGGCGCATATGAAGCTCATAGTATAAATCTGCAAGGACGGCAGTAGTGGGATCCATACCTTGAGTTTTAAATGCTATGAAGGCGTCAATAGCTGTTTCATCCACAAAATGATCTACATGAGGAAATATGACTACTCCAAAGATAATGAGGGCTACCACATCCATGCACTCCTTCAATTTCCCTGCATCATGAAGGTCCTTAACCTTTCCTTCCAGGAAGCTTATGGGGAAATTAAATGGAGCAGCAACCATATTTTATTTTTATAGGAAACATTGGAAAACCTATTCTTTTGAATATTTTTGAATTTAATGAAAAAAAAGAAGGTCTTTGAACCAGATTTTAAGCTCGGGAGTTGGTTACGCATAGGGAAGGTATTAGCACCCCTAAAACGCCCATAAAAATGGTACCTTTAATCGTTTAAAAAAAACATGTTTGCCTTATCAAGAATTATTTCATAAAGAAAAGCATGAGTCTAAGGTTTCTACAAATAGATCATAAATGAGGAAGATTAACCTTTATTTTACCTTAAAGCTAAATAATCGATCTAATGCCAAAATTGTTAATTTAAATCAGATTTAAAAATGTCTCCTTTATAAGGGAAAAAAATCGAACTTTCTTTATTAGTTATAGTAATTATAGTAACTAATTTCAATACTCATGTTAAATACTTTTTCTCCTATAATTCATTAAGAAATAAAAGGAAGCATTTTTGCCACTAAATTTAATAACAATAACAATAATAGGTAAAAAAACAAGTTTACAAGAATCAAAAGAAATAACCTTTTTTTTATTTACCCCTTTTACTGAACAGAAAATATTGGCGTAGAATTTAGAAGAATATATAGATTTTGAATAAAACTATGTAAAAAACAAAACAAAATTAACCCTATCATACAACAGCAATAAAAAAATTAAAAACAAAATACAAAATCAGAAAGAAGCACAGATAATGAAGATAATGATGTATTAGATCTCAAGATTCAATCTTTTACATACACAATCGTACAGAAATAGAAATAGTAGCAACTTGGAGCGAATGAAAAAAAAAGAAGATAAAAACATGGTTATAGTTATCTCAGCAACCAGATCGGAATTACACAGAAAAGAAACTGAAACTCTAGAAAAGAAAAAAAGTGTTTATATTTTCAGATCTCTTTTTTTCTTTTTTCTCTATTCTTCAGTCTTTTCTTCAAAAATTGCTCTCTCTCCTCCTTTAGACCAGAATCTGAGAGGCTTTTATAGCCCTTCATTCTACCTGTCAACCCAAAAAAAAAAGCAAATCAGAAAAGCTATATAAAAATAAAATGAAATAAGAGAAGAAAAAAAATAGGAGAAAATACTCCCTGATTTTCGCACAGTTTCTCCTTTTTTTCAAGATCCTGACTGAATATAGACCGAATCATAGGAGATTGGAAAGATATTGGATCGTTATAGTGGAGAAAAAATAGAAAGAAAAGATTTGAGGGAGATATGGAGACCACGACTACGGCTACTAGGGTTTTCAAGGTTAGGGTTTGTGGTGATGGAAGAGAAAAGAAGGAGGAGGAGAAAAAGGAGGAGTGATTGTAGGCAAGAGGGAAGGAGAAGAATGAGGGATGATGGAGAAAGGGAGAGATTTTGGTTAGGTTTTTTAGGTTAAGGTGGTAGTTTGAGTCATGGATCGCATATGGTGCATCAAGGGTGTGGAAAAGAAGAAGCAGGGGTGTAGCGAGTAAGCAGGAAGCAAGGCGCATAGGAGGTGCTGATAAAAAGAATGGGGGGTGCGCATGGTAAAGGTCAAGAGAAGGCGCCGCGACTCTTTGGATCAAAGCCACTTGCCAGGGCAGGTTGCTATTAGCAACCCTTCTTTTTACTATGTGCAACCCTTTTCATTTTCTCTCTTTTTTTCTCTCTTCTCTTTTTCTTTTTCTTTTTCTTCTTTTTATTACTCCTTCTTCTTTTATTCTTTATTATAAAACCAAAAATATTATTTTTATTTTATTACAAATTTAAAAAGTTAAAATAAATAATAAAAAATAAACAGTTATCCGGCAACGGCGTCAAAAACTTGTTCGGTCAAAATCGCAAGTATACGATCTTATCAAGTTATAGTATAAAAGACTATCGTCTCCACAGGGAATTGAAATGATTAGTGCTCTACTTAGATCAATTTGTTATTTAGACAAATGATTCGAGTAAACTTAAAACATAGAGTGCATAAAAATAAGTAGAAAAGAAATTATAAAATATTTAAGAAAGGAATTAGATAATAAAAGCACTAAGATAATGGGTTCACTAATACTTATATCTGTGTATTAGATTAATTTATAACATGAGTAATAATTCTTACTGATTACTAATCATCTATTCAAAAGCTATTAACACCCAATGATCATGTAATGTTAACAATCTTCCTCCTAATTTATTACTTTGTTTGATCATTCAAAGCAAGTAAATAGAAAAAGCATAAAGCATAAATGGATTTATCAATTCAATGACTGATTGGAAACGAACATATAATTCTTGATCCTGCAGAATACACAGGTTCAATTAATCCTAGAGTTCTATTAATTAATTCAAGGTACGATCGCCGAATAATTAATCAACTATGTAAAGAATGGCCATTCCTTATTACAGTAAGATTACCAGGAATAATTTAATCAAAAGGATTTAAACACTCATATTATAAATAATAAAGATATCACAGATAAAGTAAAAGATCCCCCATCACCTCAGTGACGGGATTAGTTATACAACATAATATAAGAAAATAACAAAGTAAGACTAGAAGATTACAAGAGAAGAAGAGAATTGGGAGAGAATCAATCCCGGAGGACCTTCAAATGTTCTGCTGAGTGTTCCTTTTATAGGCAAAAATTTGGGTTCAGCACGGCTTAAGCAAGGCCGTGCTCCAAGGTCGTGCTCCCTTTACAGCCTGTCTACACGTCACCGACCTTGCCGACATGATTTTCTGATATTTTTGGTTGAGCACGGTCGTGCTTCATGATGAAGAGGTCGTGCTTCATGTTAGAGTCTATCCAATTTGTGACAAAGTCATAGGAAATTCTCTTAGCTTTCCAACGCCACCAAGAACGCCTTAATCCAATAACTACAGCTCCAAATATGATTAAAATACCAACCAGCTATCCGGGGAGCACTTGGACGCGCGTGAGGCGCGCTCGTGGTTAATTGTTACTTCAGGTAAGCATGGACATGCTTCATTATATTATGCGAAGGCCGTGCTTAGCATTCTGGGCCTATTTCAAGCCCAAATTTGTATTTAACCACTATATTGCCTAATTTTTCATTTCTGCATAATTTAGATTAAAAGAGAGTGAATTTCAATTGATAATATTCAATAATTATTCAAATCACTTTCTAATATTCTTATAAAAATGATGCAATATTGGTGTTATCAATTCCCCCACACTTGAGCTTTGCTTGCTCTCAAGCAAAGTAATTGGTTTTTAATTTCCCAATTTTTTTTTATCAATGATAGCTGACTAATTAATGGGGCAGAGCAAATGTTTTTGAAAGACAACTTTTTATCTCTGAGAGAAATATTTTTCACCTCATTTGGATAATTAGAAAAATAAGCACCTTTGAAATCAAACCAACCAAGAATGTGTCACTCCCTTTCAATCTCTCAAGTGTATCAATGGATAAAGAGAATTCAGACAAATTTTTCATAGACAAAGCATTACCATAAGCTTGACGATAGACCAAGACTTGACTAACAATTTATAGACAATTTTTGAAATCAAGAGGACTTTTATAAGGTTGTAATGAGGCCAGGGGTGAAAATTTAAGGTATGAAAATTTTAAAGAAAGGATATTTCAAGGGGCTATAATAATTAATTAAATTCGAGCAACTACCCTTTTGAAAAAAAATGGAGCTTCAGATGTATAATCATTTTTAAACAGAGCACCAAACTTTTTTTTCTCTCACATTTTCCTTGTTTATCAGAGTTTCTCGTTACAAATATCTTGCAACAATGCGCAAACCCAAATCATACTCAAATCCTCACTTTTAGAAGCTATTTCATGGAAAAAATTTCAATCAAGAGCTCATCTCTAATTTTCAGTTTTCAGAAATTTATATAATCTCAATAAACATCAAAAGCTGTCTGAAAAAGTTCAAGTTTTTCGCACCAAAATTAGTAGCTTTGATTTGTTTTAAAACAGTAATAACCAAAAATCAAGTGGTTAACTCCCCCACACTTATTTCCAACATTGTCCTCGATGCTAGTAATCACAGCATAAGCACATAAAGATATAACAACAAAATCAAGTGCTAAAAAGTAAAGAGTCGAAAGGGACTCTCCTGTAGAAAATTTCACGAGGGGTGCAGTAGGCAAATTTCTTCCTAAAACGACAATTTTGTCAAGATGAAGTAAGTGAAAAGAGAATTGTCGACAAAATAAAAAGGGTAAACATAAAATAAACTAAAATAATATAAACACAGGTTGCCTCCTGCGAAGCGCTTTATTTAACGTCCTGGACTTGACAGATTGCTTTAGAAGTGGTCAACCAGCGGGTTTCCCAAGAGTGAATTTTGCATTTAGCGCATTCCCTCTTCGCCATTTCTTGACCATGTGGTTGAAGTTGTTTAACCTCTTTCTTTGCGGTGGTTGAGGGTTATCATGGAGTGATGCAATTTTTATTTTAACATCCCCCACCAACATATTAGGATCCTGCAAGTTAGTAATGTATTTCAAAGGATCATGCATTCTTAAACCACCAAACTTGTTAACAAAAACATCCATATTATTAATAAAATCAAAAGAAATTAAAGGACGATTGTTAACAAAAACCACATCTCAATATAGTAACTAGAAATTGAAGGAGAGGGGTTAAAATTCAAAGATTGTGACATATCCTCTTCCTTACCAGATTTAATAGTTACCATTCCTTTGTGAATCTTAATGGCTACCTCGCCAATATTGACTACAAGAGTCTGTCCCAAAGTAATTGGGACTTCCATCTCTTGTTCTTCATTAAGTACTGGGAGGTTTCTCTTGCTTTCTTTAGAATCATTCTCTTCTGCGAGAACTTTGATCTTTTCTAAAGATGATTGTGAGTCATGCTCAGGTTCAACCTCTGGCTTAGACCAAGTTTCAGAGTGAGTCTCAGGCCAAGTATCAGACTCGGTGTCAGACCAAATGTCAGACTCATTTTCAGGCTAAATGTCAAGCATGGCCTGAATGTTAGACTCTGTCTGAGACCAAGTGTCGGACTCAGTACCTTCAATTAACTTCTCATCATCCTCAGAAATGATGATTTCATCTTTAGGATCTGGTTGATTAAGCAATGTGGTCTCTCTTTCTCTTTGGTTTATCAATTGAGCCAAAACTGAAATTTTATTCGCTAAGGATTTGTGACTTGTATCTGTAGTATTTGTTAAAATATCATAACACTCACAAACGAAAAGAGAATCTATGTATTTTTTTTAAAGAGAAGAAAAAAAATTTAAAAGAAAGAAAAAATAATCTAGTCTTCCAACTAGGAGACGCTAAATAATAAGTTTAAGTAATAAAATAGTAAGAAAATCTAGTCTTTCAACCATGAGACGCTACACAAAATAAAATCTAGTCTTCCAACCAAGAGACGCTACACAAAATAAAATCTAGTCTTCCAACCAGGAGATGAAATATAAAAATAAAAGATATCCGTCCATGTAGGAGGTAAAACCATCCATGTAGGAGGTGATAATAAAATTAAAATGACAAGAAAGAAAAAAATAAAAGATAAAAATAAAATAAAATAAGAAAAAGGAAAATAATTACAAAAAGCGTCTAAATTAACAATTAATCATTTCGATCAATATCATTAACATTTCTCCGGCAACGGCGCCAAAAACTTGTTCGGTCAAAATCGCAAGTATATGATCTTGTCAAGTTATAGTATAAAAGATTATCGTCTCCACAGGGAATTGAAATGATTACTGCTCTACTTAGATCAATTTGTTATTTAGACAAATGGTTCGAGTGAACTTAAAACAAAGAGTGCATAAAAATAAGTAGAAAAGAAATTATAAAATATTTAAGAAAGGAATTAGATAATAAAAGCACTAAAGTAATGGGTTCACTAAAACTTATATCTGTGTATTTGATTAATTTATAACATGAGTAACAATTCTTACTAATTACCAATCATCTATTCAAAAGCTATTAACACCCAATGATCATGCAATGTTAACAGTCTTCCTCCTAATTTATTATTTTGTTTGATCATTCAAAGCAAGCAAATAGAAAGAGCATAAAGCATTGATAGATTTATCAATTCAATGACTGACTGGAAACGAACATATAATCTTTGATCCGACAGAATACACAGGTTCAATTAATCCTAGAGTTCTATTAATTAATTCAAGGTACGATTGTCGAACAATTAATCAACTATGTAAAGAATGACCAATCCTTATTAAAGTAAGATTACCAGGAATAATTTAATCAAAAGGATTTGAAAACTCATATTATAAATCATAAAGATATCACGGATAAAGTATGAGATTTCCCATCACCTCAATGACGGGATTAGTTACACAACATAATATAAGAAAACAACAAAATATGACTAGAAGATTACAAGAGAAGAAGAGAATTGGGAGAGAATCAATCCCGAGGGACCTTCAAATATTCTGCTGAGAGTTCCTTTTATAGGCAAAAATTTGGGTTCAGCACGGCCTAAGCACGGCCGTGCTCCAAGGCCGTGGTCCCTTTACAGCCTGTTTACCCGTCACCGACCTTGCCAACATGATTTTATGATATTTTTGGTTGAGCACGGCTGTGCTTCATGATGAAGAGGTCGTGCTTCATGTTAGAGTCCATCCAATTTGTGAAAAAGTTATAGGAAATTCTTTTAGCTTTCCAACGCCACCAAGAACGCCTTAATCCGATAACTACAGCTCCAGATATGATTACAATACCAACCAGCTATCCGGGGAGCGCGTGGACGCGCGTGAGGCGCGCTCGTTGCTAATTGCTGCTTCAGGTAAGCATGGACATACTTCATTATATTATGTGAAGGTCGTGCTTAGCATTCTGGGCCTATTTCAAGCCCAAATTTGTATTTAACCACTATATTGCCTTATTTTCCATTTCTGCACAATTTAGATTAAAAGAGAGTAAATTTCAATTGATAATATTCAATAATTATTCAAATCACATTCTAATATCCTTATAAAAATGATACAATATTGGTGTTATCACATATATGTATATCTATTACCTAAACGCTCTTTGGCTTCGTCTACCGAAGAGCAACTAAATGACATCCGGCTGTTCACATATCGGGGGGAAGTTTTCACCCCTACGAAGTCTCCCTCACTTCGCCCACAAATCCCCCGACATATTCCTTTAGTCGGGTGACACACTCCATGTCTTGGACACTCAAGACACTTTCAGGAAACCCAAATTCCTTGCGTTCGACGAGGAAGGGATCTTGGCTCTAGTAAAGTTAGAAGAGTTCCTCGGTACGACCTTCATGACTCTGGACTAAACACCTCTTTACTTCTTCACTCCGAGGTCTCAAGTAAAAGTATTCCCGTTTGAAACCTCGAATGGAATCACTGTACGCCTCAATGAGCCTGAACTTCGGCTTCAATGATAACCAGCCTTGTGGGGAGTCGCTCTTATCCGACGAGTGTAGAGGACTATACAGGTGAAAAAACACGCTCACCAATGTCAGAATATTGAGATGTGAGCAAACGAGTTCGAAACTCCTCATGATGCCCATGAATTTGGGTGGAGCTAAGATGAAGCCACCCTCAAGTGGTTGAACACGCCGATCTCAAACAACGAAAAGGGGAGCCAAGCGCCCAGTTCGCTGAAATACACTTTATGCATCTGAAGGAAGAGATCTTCTTCGTCAGCTGGACGAGCACAAATCCGATCGTTGGCACCTGGTGAGATAACTTCCCAATCGTCTAGTACCCCCTTCCCCTTACCGACATCCAGGTATGGTAAGAACGCGATGAGAGTTGCTTCGTTGCTATAAATTGATCGGGCAAAGAGAGCGTCTTTGGCCACCCAGGAATATTTCTTGGCATTGGGAGGTACGTGATATCCCCTTTTACTTTGGAGGTCTTTGGCTTTGCCCATCTCCGACCTGCCCAAAGAAAGGATCGTTCAGATATCAAACCCCCTAAACCAACAAGAACCCAGAGAGTCCTCATGAAAACGGATGCTCTAACATAATCCTCCCCAGAAACTCACATTCCTAGCCGTAAAACCCACATCTCTCGTCGGAAAATTCATAATTCTCCTCGGAAAATTCATAACCTTCCCCAAAAACTCTCATTCCTCGCCGTGAAATTCAAAACAATAACACAATAACCCCCCAATAAACGGTGGGCCACTGCAGGGAGAGGCATTCTTAGCCAACGTCCGTCGCAGCCACACTCAGAACTAAAAGAAAGGTAGAGAAGGAGAAAAGAAAGAAACATACCTTAAGATACCCGACGAGAGCAGAAAACACCGGCGCAGTGATGGAAGCAAGAAAGAGGGGGAAGAGCTTTAGAGAAAACCAAAGGATTAAAGATACGCAGAGGAGAGGAAGAATAGCCAAAATGGCAAATGAAATCTCCCTTGCGTATTTATAGAGTAAATCATCATTGCTCGCATTTAATAGCGCGCTAACCCAAGTGTCACCTCGATAAGAGAATCGACATGTCGTCAGCACGTGGATCGATGCGTCCTTTCAAATTTGAAAGATTGAAGTGACGCACCGATTAGGGTTTTTGACATTGAATACTCTAGAAGCCGTCAACACACAACGACGCGTGTCCCTGTACGGCGGTGACTGTTCCGAAGTCATACCTCGACTAGGAACTCGCCCATAATCCAAACTCCAGGCAGACTATCAACAATTACCCTAGACGTCGGAGTTCAGAGTCATACACAATCCAAGCAATCGATCCTTAAGTCGAAGTCCTCTACCATCTGACATCGACTTGGGGGAGTCCGCGAAGGACAGCAACCTCCACGGCCCAGTGCCATAACATGATCTCAACCGATCAGTGACTTCTGATCTATGTTGTTCGGTACATCAACAGTTCCCGTCTCGCATTGCATTGACGCTACCGAACTGGGACCATCGATCAGATCAACGAACTACAACAGATCACAAATGACTTGATGATCCAATCACCGTCCATTCACTCCAAACCCAAAAAGGGTCGTATAAAAGGAGGGCCCACGGTGAAATAAGGTATGCATTCATTACATCATATTGACCTCATTAGAGAATATACTGACTTAAGCATTAGAGTGCCTTTTGCAGGTACCCAACCACTGTTCTCCGTCATCACTATCACCGCACGCGGTGATCTCAGTGACTCCAGTCAGTTCTATGCTCCTTGCTCGGAACAGTTATCAAATATTGTACTTGTTCAGGTGCTGAGACATGGTTTCTTTGTGTAGGTAACGCTATTTTGAAGTTGAAGCAGAGAATAACAAGTGACCCTTTTGTTCAAGTGTAGCTACTGCTTGAGGATTGGATCTAATGTAAATAGGTATTGTGATGTTTATGGACAATTATGTTTTAAGTCCCGATCTCCGATCTGTTCTTTCTAACTATTTTGATCACACTCTATACCAGTGGAATTTCCTTTTGAATATTTTGAATGATTATAGAATGAGATAGTTATAAGGGGTTTAACTTTTGTAACAACATGTATCAATATAGATGTTAGTGTATAGCTTCTGTACAACTTCTAGTTTCTGCTTGTGTTAAGCACACAAGTGTGTTGGAGTTAGTTAAAGCCTTCCCAACTCGATGTATTATAAATAGTATTTGGTGTGTTCTATAATTTAGGCAAATTTGTGCCAGTAATTGGTTGCATTTGGTGCAAATTTGGTTGCCCAATATTCTGTTTGTAATTGGTGTGTTGCAGGAAGGGAAAAAAATATAAAAAAAATACTTTTTAAATCGTTTTTATATAACCGATTTAAAAAGTAATTTTTTAAATCGGTTTTTTTATAACCGATTTAAAAAGTAACCTTTTAAATCGTTTTTGAATATAACCGATTTTAAAAAGTTTTTTTTTTTAAATGTATGTTAAAAACTCACTTTTTAAATCGGTTTTGGATAAAAACCGATTTAAAAAGTCCAGACATTCTATATCGACAGTATATAAATCGGTTTCGAAACCAAGTTAAAAAGTCAATTTTAACCGATTTTAAATCCTCAAACTGTACTGGTGAATGTTCAATAAACACTAACTAGCTTGCGAAGAACAACAATAAAATGAAAAATTTGAAGAATGTTTTGCATTCAATTTGTCAATCACTCAAAGAGTGGATGGCCTTTAAAGTGCAAGGCAAAAAAAAAAGTCTCTCAAGTTATTTTCTATTGCTAGCTAGGCTTAAAATTAGTGAGTGGTTATGGATGAAGAGAGTAAAAGAGATGAAATAATGGTATTCCTCACATATGCAACTTAACCTTTTATGATTCTCTACTCTATTTTTTTCTTTAGCAGCCTTGAAACCTCAATTAGCCATTGAAGAGGATTAATTCAATTTTGAAATCACAAAAAGTTCTAATCGAGTAGTTATTATTTTCTCTTATAATGGTTGACATGGATGATTCATATTGATTGAATTGATCTTACGATGAGTTACATCTCATGATGACTTTCTGATGAAATCTTTTGATGATAGTTTATGATGGTAATCTATTGATATCTTCTTTTGAAGGTTTTCTTGTGATAGTATCTTTTCAAAGTATCTTTTAATTACTTGTGGTTTAGTGGTGATCTTTTGAGACCAATCTTCTGATGGTATTTTTTTTTAAAGTCGTCTTCTAATTACTTATAGTGCATTCTTTAATCTTGAAATTGCTTTCATGATGTTGATCTTTCCTTATATAAATCTACTCTTTTGATTACATACAGAAGCTTCTCGTCATAGTTTTTGACTGTCATCTTATGTCAACTAATCTTAGCTTATGTTGTGATCCTCTAGTGTTGATCATATTCTTCATGTGACATCTTGTCACATATAGAACTTTGCCTGATACACAACTAGCTTACATTTAGCTCTCACATTCTTGGTGGTATGAAAATGATATAATAGCAAAGTTGAACTCAGAAAAACGATTTTAACTACATTCATTAATGCAATGTCTCTGTCTATGACAATGACATTAGGCATGACATCATATTTTAGCACCAACCCCCTTAGCTTATGTAATTCCCAAATAAAGTCATCACTCGCTTGACTCCTGTTGAGTTACTAACAAGAATAATGAACAAATATCAAAGGCAACCGATACTAAATTTAATAGCAATCACAACAGTGCAATAAAGTTAATCAAACACGAGTAGAGAGTAGGAAGAATCACACCGCTATTTGGTTACGCAGTTTGGCCCCAAAAAAATGACCTACGTCTGCGGGAGAGAGCAGCCCTCCGTTTCACTATCAAAGAGTCTTTACAAGAGATTACAATTGCTTTGAACCCCTTTACAATGCCCTAGAAGAACAAACCCAAGAGTTCCCAATCCCTCTCTCTTTTCCTCTATGAAAAACTCTCAAGAACAACAATAGAGAAAGCCTTCAATCCTCCCTCTATGATTTCCTAAGACCCCAAGGTGTTTAGCAGTGTTTCCCAGCCCCTAAAACCTCATAAAGACGCTCAAGAACGGTTGCACACAACCCTAGAAAGACTGCACCTCGTACAACACGTTTCTGACGTCGGTTATAAAACCCATCGTGAATCGATTCACAGGCATATGTGAATCGATTCACCTAGTTAAAAAAGCCTCCCCTGCACGAATTAATGAAATGAATCGATTCATGCAAGCTTCCCATGCGATTCACAGAGGCGTACTTCGATTCACCGAGTCCCAAACATGCTTGAATCGATTCACATAGCTAGGGAATCGATTCCCAGTGTTCAAGAAACACTTTAAAGCAATTCCATGATCCTCCAAACTGATTTTAAGGCACTCTAAACTCCACAATTCTCCACCTTGACTTCAAATCAGTGGTGATGCTCAACTTTATCCATCAACCACTAGCTGCTCTCTCCATTACTGGAATTACGTCTCAACGCAATTGATCAAGTCCAAGTGATCCTTGAACCTTGATCTAGGAAGATACTTGATGAACTTCTCACAACCATGCGTAATCCCCAATTCACCAATCATATTCTTCATTGCGACTCCACCTTGAGTTGTCTTCACATGCTTCAAACCGCCTTTCAAAGAGCCATACCTCCTTTTCCGGTTCTTCCCAATATTCGTTCCAAGTGTCCTTTCCACAATGCCGAGATCCTTCATCTCAAATCCAGAAGTTAACTTCCCCTTGAGCATACCAATCTCCTCCTTGCTGGAACTTGCCTTTTGAATATCATTCACACTCTCCAACTCAAGATTGACCTTACACACAAGCCTCTCCTTGTACCTTGGTTCTTCAAACTCCGGAATACCTTCCGTCTTCATGAAGTTCCACTTGCATCCAACTACCTTTGACTTTTTCGGTAGATTCACAAGTTCCCAAGTCCGGTTATTCTCCAATGAATTCACACCTTCATTCATTGCCTTCAACCATTTCTGACTCTCCATGTTTCCCATTGCTTCACTGAAGTCCCTTGGTCCCGAGTCTTGAACCTCTTCAGTCACAAACAAAGCATAACAAACAAGATCAGCATACCCGTATCTCTTCGGTGCCACAGTCTCCCTCCTTTCCCTATCTCTTGCCAACTGATAGCCAGGATCCACTGTTTGTTGTCTTCCTCTAGTACCTGATGGTGGAGGACTATCCTCCTCTTCATCATTCCCGGTCTCACTAGTGGTAGACTCCACCTCAAACTGAGTTTTCTCCACCTCCACTTCTGAGCTACTATCCTCCAGGTCTTTGCACTTCATCCCCATGCGGGTCTCATCGAAAGTGACATCCCTGCTTATGATAACCTTTGACCCTCCAGATTCCAAATTCCACAACTTGTATCCCTTCACACCCTCCGGATATCCGATGAAGACACATTTCACAGCTCTAACATCAAGCTTGTCCTGCTTGATATGCGCAAAAGCCAAAGCTCCGAAAACCTTCAACTTGGAGTAGTCTGCCGGTCTCCCACTCCAAACCTCCATAGGTGTCTTGAAGTCTAACGCCGTTGATGGACATCTGTTGATCAAATATGCTGCTGTACTCACAGCTTCGCCCCAGAAGCTTTTAGGCAACCCAGCTGCCAAAAGCATACTCCTCACCCGCTCCAAGATGGTCCTATTCATGCATGTTGCTAGGCCATTTTGATGCGGTGAGCCTTCCACGGTCCTATGCCTCTTAATTCCTTGTTTCCTGCAAAACTTATCAAAATGCTCTGAAAGAAACTCCAGGCCATTGTTAGTCCTTAAAATTTTCAGTTTAGTTCCTATTTGATTTCCTATGAGAGTATGCCATTCCTTGAACTTTTCAAAGGTGTCACTTTTGCTTTTCAAAATGTAGACCCATACTCTCCTAGAAAAATCATCAACCATGGTGAGGAAATAGGAACCACCCCCATGAGTACTCACTCTAGCCGGACCCCAAAGATCCGAGTGAATGTACTCAAAGGGTTTACTAGAATGATGCATGCCACCCCCAAACTCAACCTTATGATGTTTGCCTAGTATGCACTTATCACAAAATTCTAGCTTATCCAATTTATCACCACCTAGCAAACCTTGTTTAGCTAGTTCAACTAAACCCTCTCACTAACATGCCCTAACCTATTATGCCATAACATGGTTTTATCATGCAAGGTTTGGCTAGCTAATGATGCATGCCCCATAATAGTTGAACCTCTAATATGTACAAACCACACATTTTAGTCCCCTTAGCTATTATCAATGCATCATGCGAAATTTTCATCATACCATGCTCAATACTAGTGCAATAGCCTAATCCATCAAACATGCTTATAGAAATTAAATTTCGCTTGAGTTTAGGAACATACCTCACATCTTGTAAAAGGAATTCACGGTTGTCATACATCTTAAGACGAATTGAACCCATACCTTGAACTTTGCACGCTTCGTTGTCACCAAGGCGAACTACTCCACCTTGCTTGAGCTCCAAAGTTTCAAAATATTCCTTCCTTGGACACATGTGAAAAGAGCACGCGGAGTCCATAACCCAACTCCTCTCTGGTTCCCAACTCGTAACCACTAGAGCCCCTGCATCCTCATAAGCATCCTCCATAGCAATCGCAACCTCCACAGAATCTTCATTGCCCCCTCTCTCGGGACAATTCCTCTTAAAGTGACCAACCCTATGACAATTAAAGCATTTGTACTTAGCTTTATTGTCCCCTTCCGACTTGGATTTTGCCTTAAGCTTTCCTTTACCGTTTCCTCTACTCTTATTCTTTCCCCTTGAGACACTCAAGCCTTCCCCACTATATTCCACCTTCAAGTCTTGAAGCTTGGTTAGCTCCTTGGTCCTAATTGATTGTTGGACCTCCTCCAAGGTAATAGTGGACTCCTTGCCATAGAGGAGTGCATCCTTAAAGTGTTCAAAGGACCTAAGCAATGAATTCAATAAGAGTAAAGCCTTATCCTCGTCATCGAGCTTCACATCAATATTCAGTAGGTCATCGATAATTTTGTTGAATTCCGTTAGTTGCTCCACAATAGGTTTGGTCTCTACCATCTTGAATGAGTAGAGATGTTGTTTCAGACATAACCTGTGGGCCAATGACTTGGTCATGTACAACGATTCTAACTTTGCCCACATCTCCGCCGCGGTCTTCTCTCTTGTAACTTCCCTTAATGCCTTATCGCCAAGGCACAAGATAAAGGCACTTCTTGCCTTATCTATCATCTCCTTCTTCTCCGTTTGAGACAGGGTGGCCGGCATTCTTGCCTCACCCTTCAAGGCTTCAAAGCACTTATGTTGAATAAGGATTGCTTCCATCTTCACCTTCCATAGACCGAAGTCGTTATTACCGGAAAACTTCTCGATGTCCCATTTAGTACCCATGGTGCACAATTGAATTATTTGTTCTTCCAACAGACGGCGCCACTTGTTGAGTTACTAACAAGAATAATGAACAAATATCAAAGGCAACCGATACTAAATTTAATAGCAATCACAACAGTGCAATAAAGTTAATCAAACACGAGTAGAGAGTAGGAAGAATCACACCGCTATTTGGTTACGCAGTTCGGCCCCAAAAAAATGACCTACGTCTGCGGGAGAGAGCAGCCCTCCGTTTCACTATCAAAGAGTCTTTACAAAAGATTACAATTGCTTTGAACCCCTTTACAATGTCCAAGAAGAACAAACCCAAGAGTTCCCAATCCCTCTCTCTTTTCCTCTATGAAAAACTCTCAAGAACAACAATAGAGAAAGCCTTCAATCCTCCCTCTATGATTTCCTAAGACCCCAAGGTGTTTAACAGTGTTTCCCAGCCCCTAAAACCTCACAAAGACGCTCAAGAACGGCTGCACACAACCCTAGAAAGACTGCACCTCGTACAACACATTTCTGCAGCGTCAGATTTATAAAACCCGACTGTGAATCGATTCACAGGCATATGTGAATCGATTCACCTAGTTAAAAAATCCTCCCCTGCACGAATTAATGAAATGAATCGATTCATGCAAGCTTCCCATGCGATTCACAGAGGCGTACTTCGATTCACAGAGTCCCAAACATGCTTGAATCGATTCACATAGCTAGGGAATCGATTTCCAGTGTTCAAGAAACACTTTAAAGCAATTCCATGATCCTCCAAACTGATTTCAAGGCACTCTAAACTCCACAACTCCACGTAAGCAAAAGCCACAAAGAACGTCAACTCTATTGAAGTAACACCAACCATATCAAGTAACGACAACCGATATTTGGTTTTATATGTGCTATCAATTAGCAACACAATGTGGAAAACATTCAATAGTTTAATTGCATTTGGATGTGTCATGAATATATGTCTAACAACATCAAAGGCATCGCCCGTGTTATGCTAGTAGACATAGTCATCACGTACCAATAACTTCTTTAGATGTTATATTTATGTTCTGGGACCCCTTTGAGACTTTTGATACACATGGCGTGTATTATAAATCTGCTTGATAGTACTAACATTTCCAGTGCCACAATTTTTCAATGTTAGTAATATGCTTCTGGGCATCAGCGTATGGAAGACCCATCAATGTTTTGGCTACCTCATTGTTGTGAAGTCCACACACTAAATTCACCCTCCATTGTTCACCATTTTTCAGAGGCCTATCTCATATTCTTAATGGACACTCGCATTTTTTGGTTCCAGTCTCCTCGCGGGCCAACACATGCTTGTATTTTTTATACTTCCCACCTCTTCAGAACCCACAACTAACATAGTCTTCCTTTCAAAACCACTAATGAATGACCTCGCAACTAACATAGTCTACCAACAGATCGAACTCTATTCAAGAGATTATCTCGAGTAGGAAATACCTGAAATCAAATATAGACCAAGTGATTATAATATCAACATATTCATGACTTAAAACAATAATCTACCATTCATTCACCAACCTCTGTAATAGTGAATGTATCACTAAAATCCAACTATTTTAGGTTTCACTTCCAACCATAGCTTTGAGATATATTCTTCCATGACTATTTCCAATCATGAAACACACAAAAAGTCAAAATTAATTTGTATGTGTTTTGCTTCCAGAAGTAAAAATGTGAAATATGTAAAATGTGAAATATGTGTAAATTGATGTTCCAAAAGCTAAATTCTAGAAGTACAAGACATAAATTTTTGGATTTTAACTTCTATAAACAATACCCAACTGCAAAAACATTTTAGAAGTATGTTTCCCTAACACATTCATGTTGTGTTTCATAAATTAGCTTCCGCATTGTTCAAATTTAAGAAAACGAAGATATCTGATTTGTGACGGAGACGATGACAACAACGAAGCTCGCGATGATCACAGCAGTGACGAACCACCGTTCAGAGGGAAAAGAGAAATGATGGGTGTGAGATGGGTAGACAAACTGAGAGATGGAAAAGGGATACAAAGAAAAACGCTGGAAAAATTTTGCAAACGTGAGGGTACATGCCGAGGATGAAAGGAACAAGAATGTTGAAAATGATAAAGGAAGAAGAAGGAGTGTGTATATAAATTACTTAACCTTTCAGAAATTAATTTTCGAACGCAATTTTGAATATTCTAACTCGAATTTCTAGAATACACAAATAGTCTAGAGATTAACATCCGAAAGGTTAAACATATCCATAATACCTTTCGGGACTCTTTTACTATATATTCCGGAGTCCAACTTTTGGAATGTATATATGTTGAAATTATACTTCAATATAAGTTTTTTTTTTAAAATATACATTCCATAAGTAAACTTATATATAGAAGTACTTCGATGGAAAAAAAATTATTAGGCGCAAAGGGTGGCTGTATAAAAGAAAAAGAGGGGTGTAGAAAGCAACCCCTCAAATTAACTATAAAGCCCATGGCTTTAAGTATCCACATCAAGCACTAAATTTTCTATGTTTAAACATGAATACTCTGTCCAAAAACAAACATTAAATCATACAATTTTATGTCATTAATTCGAAATATACTGTCAATAGGTACCTTTGTTACCACATTACTAAAATAATATGAAGAGAAATGATTTTTGTACACACAAATTGACACAAAAGTGGACACAGTGTATTTTCGTACGTGTACGGACCGTATGTCTGTACATGTACGGACAATATTTTTTTTTCAAATTTTTTTTAGATTTTTTTAAACTGGTTAAATTTTTTTTGTCATTAACCAGATAATGAACTGCATTAACCAGATATTTGAACTTGATTAACCAGATAAAAAAAGTTTCAGGATTTGGTATTAACCAGATAATGAATAGCATTAACCAGATAAATGAACTTCGTTAACCAGATAAATAAAATGTTGGCATTCACCAGATAATGTGAACCATTTGTTTATCTTGTTAACGAAGTTCACTTATCTGGTTAATGGTTCATATTATTTGGTGAATGCTAGCCCTGAAGTTCATTATTTATCTGGTTAACGAAGTTCATTTATCTGGTTAATGCAGTTCATTATCTAGTTAATGACAAATATTTTTTTAAACAGCTAAAAAAAAAATTTGAAAAAAATAAAAATAAAATACTGTGTCTGTACAGTACGGACTGTGTGTCCAAAATTGTGTCCCTTTTTGTATACAAATAACGGGACCCTAATATGAAACACATGAATTCAAAATATTTGATTAATTAATACTAATTAGTAGTATGTGCTTGGTAGTAGTATAAAGTATGATATGGAATATAGTCTATCGGTGCTCCCATGAAACGTTGAACACTAGTTATGGGCTCATATCTCTAGTTTCTGGATAATAAATGACTCTTCGATGGGTCAAGCTCGTATATAGAACAATGAAGTGGACAGTATACCTAGCAAATTGTATATGAACGCTTGCAAGTTCCTCCCCGAGGAATGATATATGTATTAGCAGTACCCAGCGGTCCTTGGACAGCAATTATGATAATTATGGGACACAAAACCTACTGCAAGAGAATCCCCATAATCAAGGCACAAACAATGGAGAGTCGTTGGAGGATTAAAGAGCTGTAACTGCAGCAATTCAAACCAGCAAATTGACCAGATTCTAGCTCAACAAAATAAGGAAAATTGATACCAATTTGGGATTTGTCAATCTGTATTTATTCATAGCCGTTGTACACACTACTATATATTTCCTCTTCCCCTCTTGTATTAGGCAGGGTTCACGTTTCTAATAAAACAACATTTATCCCTTCCCCTTTTTTTCTTCTTGGTATCACGAGCCACTGTGAACACCTACCTGCAGCTATGACTTCCTTATCCCTCAATGTCGGCAACTTTATCACTTTAAAACTAAGCCCCACAAATTACCCATTATGGCGTGAACAAGCCCTAGCCCTTGCAGAAAGCCAAGACTTGGTCGGTCACCTTACAAATGAAGACCCGGCCCCCACTCAATACACCACCAACACCACAAACTCAGAACAATTTGTCCCAAAAATGACTGACGAATTCGTCACTTGGCGCAAGGCAGATCGTCTTCTTCGAGGTTGGATAATCAGAACTCTCTCTGAGGAAGCTCTTGGACTGGTTGTCGGCGTCGACACTGCCCATGCCGTTTGGGCCGCACTCAAAGATGCATATGCAGAAGATTCACAAGAACGTGAATTCACACTCCGTCAACAAATCACGTGCCTCCGCAAGGAAGAGGACCAAACTATTGGTGAACACATTCGCATTTTCAAGGGTCTATGCGACAACCTTGCTGCAATTGGGAAACCTGTCCCAGACAAAGAAAAGGTATTCTATCTCCTCACAAGCCTTGGCCCTGAATATGAAACTTTCACAACAACCATGCTAAAACCTCCAAGGCCATCATACTCTGAGCTAATCTCACAACTCCAGAGTCTTGATCAACGACGCAATTGGTTTTCTAGCCGTGCTAAAATGCAAAACTCTTTTGCTCCTCAAATGGCCTTCTATGGCCAACAACAACGATCTCATCAGTTTTCCTCTCGAAATCGTGGCAACTCTCAAGCCTTCACATCAACAGGGCGAGGATTCCAGGCTCAACAACCTAGTAGCCAAAATAAAAATCACCCCACTTTGACCAACCAGCAGAGACGTCCTCCACCACCAGGAGAGCGTCGTATGAATCCTGCAGAACGAGAGCTCTATCAAAATGAAAAATGTCAATACTGTGGCACAGCAGGCCATACAGCAAAGATATGTTGGTAGGTGCCCAAGAAAGCAACTCAATCTGATGATCTACCTCAAGCACTTGCAGCACTCACCTTGGACAACACAATTGCTGAAACAGAATGGATTTCGGACACCGGAGCCTCCAATCACATGACAGGTACAACTAGTATGTTGAGTAACATTCGACAATATTCAGGTACAGACTCTGTGATTATTGGTGATGTCTCTCCTCTACCAATTCATGGTATTGGAGATTCCTTCATTAAGCAAAAGAATACTACACTACCCCTTCATGATGTCTTACTTGTCCCTGATTTAGCAAAACATTTTCTCTCTGTGAGTCAACTAACCAAACATTTTCCTGTTAATTGTGAGTTTTCTAATGTTGATTTTTGTGTAAAGGAACGAGAAACAGGGGAACCAATGATCACAGGGAGACGCAAGGGTGACCTATATGTTCTCTCTTCTTCGCCTGAATTGTATTTCTCACATCGCTTCAAATCTGGGTCAGGAGACATTTGGCACCAACGACTAGGACATCGTCAAACTTTGGCTTTACAATTACTAAAGAATAAAGGGTTAATTGATGTAGTTGGAACTTTGAAATCTGAACATCTTTGTGATAGTTGTCAATTGGGAAAACTCAGTAAATTACCTTTTTCTTCTTCTGAGCATTCTAGTTCTGCTATATTTGAAAAACTACATTGTGACTTATGGGGACTTGCCCCTGTCTTATCTATTGCTAAATTCAAATATTATGCATGCCTGGTTGATGACTTCTCCAAGCATACATGGATTATTCCCTTACAACATAAATCTGATTTTGTTAATGCTTACTTATCCTTTGAACAGTATGTTAAAAAACAATTTAACAAAGAAATCAAGGCTTTTCATTCTGATGGAGGAGGTGAATTCATCAACTCCAAACTTTCTACTCATTTTCGTTTAATAGGTACTATTCATCAGGTATCATGCCCACATACTCCAGAACAAACAGGTATGGTTGAAAGGCGACATAGAATAATACGGGAACTAGGTATGACTATGTTGTTCCATAGTGGTGCCCCTTTATTTCTATGGGTCGAAGCCTTTACTACGGCTGTCCATCTTATTAATAGACTCCCATCCTCTTCTCTTAATTTGGAAACTCCTTACTTTGTCTTGCATGGGAGACATCCGAACTATTCTTCACTGCGAGTCTTTGGCTCTAAATGCTTTCCTTACACTTGGGACACACGACGTCACAAATTTGATCCAAAAACTACTCTTTGTGTCTTTGTTGGATATAGTGATACACATAAAGGATATAAATGCTTTCATCCGTCTAGTAAGAAATTTCTTATCTCGTGACATGTTGTTTTTGATGAGTTATTTTTTCCATATAAGACTAATCACCATAATACAATTCCCTCTCCTACACCACATGTAGTTAGTATATTTGACTCTTGGCTACCCCACACTAATTCCAACTCTTGTGCAGACTTGACAGCAACAACTTCCACTTCACCACCGTGCTCAAGTCCGTTGCCAACAAATTTAGTGCACTCTCCTGCCTTACAACTTCCTGTTGCGCCTATTGATCAACCAGAACAGTCCTCACAGACTGAACCTGAGCAACCTGAACACTCTCCACATCATTTACAGATTGAAGAAGAGCTTGAGTTTGTGACTTCTACTTCAACTCAGCAGCCTGAGCCTGTTTCTTCTATCCAGACTCAACAACCACACGATGTACCTGCACATTCAATGGTTACTCGCTCACAAAGCGGAATTGTAAAGCCTAATCCTAAGTATGCATTGATCACCATGCCTTGTGCCGACATTCCATGCAACCCGCATAATATTCGTTCAGCATTAGCTCATCCCGGATGGAAGGCCGCCATGGGCGAAGAACTTGAAGCCCTACATGAGAATCAAACTTGGGAACTTGTTCCTCACACCCCTAACTTGCATGTTATTGGCTCTAAATGGGTTTTCAAATCAAAACTTAAACCTGATGGGTCTCTTGATCGCCTCAAAGCTCGCCTTGTTGCAAAGGGATATCACCAAGTTGATGGAGTGGACTATACTGAAACCTTCTCTCCCGTAATCAAGTTGGGCACAATACGATTAATCATTACTATAGCTCTTGTTCAGAAATGGCCCATTCGACAATTTGACGTAAAAAATGCCTTTTGGCATGGTGATCCTCAATTTCCAAACCATGTTTGGAAACTCCAAAAAGCTCTTTATGGTATTAAACAAGCGCCTCGAGCCTGGTTTGATCGCTTTAGTTCTTTTCTTATTCACTATGGTTTTTTTTTGTAGCTTGGCTGACCCATCCTTATTTATTTTGCACTCTGATGTAGGATCCTTAATTCTTCTCCTTTATGTAGATGATATACTTCTTACAGGATCCACTGCCGCTCTAGTATCTGACTTCATTCAACTCCTGCAATCTGAATTTGCCATGAAGGACTTGGGGCCTCTTCACCACTTCCTTGGAATTGAGATACTCCCGACAACTGATGGCCTCCATCTATCCCAGACACACTATGCTATTACTATCCTCGAACGAGCTAACATGGTTGATTGTAGGCTGATGAGCACACCACTTGAAGCCAAGACCAAGATCGGGTCAAATGACACTCCCCTTGATGATCCAAGCTACTTTCGTGGGCTTGTTGGAGCCTTACAATACCTCACTCTTACTCGTCCTGATCTTTCATTTAGTGTTAACTACGTGTCCCAATTCATGCATTCCCCTACCATTATGCATTTAAAAATGGTTCGGCGTATCTTACGATATGTCAAAGGAACTATTGATGTAGGTCTCCACTTTACTTCCAACATTACACTTGATCTTTTTGCCTTTTCTGATGCAGATTGGGCAGGTTGTCCTACCACTCGGCGCTCTACAACTGGCTACTGTACCTTTCTTGGAGGAAACCCCATCTCATGGTGCGCAAAGAAGCAACACACAGTCTCCCGCTCCAGCACTGAAGCTGTATATAGGGCCATGGCAAACACTGCAGCTGAACTCACATGGTTGACATTCATCCTAAAAGACCTTCGTATTTCCCTTGCCTCCCCTCCAATACTCTATTGTGACAATATTAGTGCTCTTCACATGACTATCAATCCAGTTTTTCATGCCCGCAGCAAACACATTGAATTGGATTATCATTTTGTTCGCGAACGAGTTTCACTTGGCCTACTTGTCACTCAATACATTCCTACCAATGATCAAGTTGCTGACCTCTTCACTAAGCCGGTGTCAAAGGCTATTCTCATGCATTTCCAGGCCAAACTCTGCCTTCAACCTCGGCCTCGTTTAAGGGAGGGTATTAGCAGTACCCAGCTGTCCTTGGACAGCAATTATGATAATTATGGGACACAAAACCTGCTGCAAGAGAATCCCCATAATCAAGGCACAAACAATGGAGAGTCATTGGAGGATTAAAGAGCTGTAACTGCAGCAATTCAAACCAGCAAATTGACCAGATTCTAGCTCAACAAAATAAGGAAAATTGATACCAATTTGGGATTTGTCAATCTGTATTTATTCATAGCCGTTGTACACACTACTATATATTTCCTCTTCCCCTCTTGTATTAGGCAGGGTTCACGTTTCTAATAAAACAACATTTATCCCTTCCCCTTTTTTTCTTCTATATGAACATCACATTTTGGGACACCCGTATGGACACCGTATATCCGTACGGTACGGACATCTATACGGATTTATTTATTTATTTACAGATTTTTGTAAGTGGCTAACGCAGTTCATATAAGTGGTTAACGCAGTTCACTAACTGGTTAATACAGATTTTTAACTGGTTAACGCAGTCCACTATGTGGTTAATAGACACAAAGTAATCGTTAACCAGTTAGTGGACTGCGTTAACCACTTATATGAACTGCGTTAACCACTTATATTAACTTTGTTAACCATTTACATGAACTGCGTTAACCAGTTAAAAGTCTTTATTAACCAGTTAGTGAACTGCGTTAACCACTTATATGTACTGCGTTAATAACTTATATGAATTGCATTAACCACTTACAAAAATCTGCAAAAAAACGTACTGATGTCCGTACGGTTCCGTACATGTCCGTACCGTACGGACATACGGTGTCCATAAGGGTGTCCAAAAAATGGGTGTTCAAATATCATTTTTCTTCCTCCCCAGGCAGTGGTGGCCCCGAGGGTGTGCGACCACACACGGCCCCATTTTTTAGGGTGCACCAAATTTTTGTTACTTAGTATATGTGTGGTAAATATTATAGTTGATAACCTAACTTATTTTTAAATTTTAAATCTTAAATTTGGTAAATCCTCACTTTAGGCCTTCTAAAAACAGTAGCTGAAGGCTACCTGCTTTTGATAGTATATATATATATAGAGGAGGGATCAAATGACTCCAGGAGTAACTCTTGTCTGAGTTACTCCGCATAATAACTCGTTATAGATATTGAATTTCACCAATGGAATCGTCAAATTAAAAGTTCTTATTGAGTAGATCAATTTCATAAAATTTTTTAAAAATATTTGATACTTCATCAAATAATTTTAATTCAACATATAATAAACTTTTCAAAATACAAGTAAAATATTGACCATATGATTATATAGTTACAAATGTCCAATTTATCTAAAATTTGGTATGCACGATCGTTAATGTAATATGATAATATTCAACAGTTGGATTGATAAAATTCAATATTTATAGAGAGTTATTAAGCGGAGTAATTCAGACAAGAGTTACTCCTAGAAGATGAGAAGAATCACATACAACCATTAGAATGATAAATTACTAAAACCGTCCATGTGTCCTATTATGGGTGGAGAACAGAAAAATAGTACCCAAGGCACCGCATGTAAGTTTTGTCCTTTTCAAAGGACAAAACATACAAATAGTACCTTAGGTACTGATTGTCCTGTTCTCCACTAATAACACGACACGTGAACAGTTTTACCTATTTCACATTTTAATGGTTGTACGAGATCATTCGGTTACTTTAGAATTACGTTGGCATCAGATTTCTGGGCGTAATTGGCGTAGCCTTCATGAGTTCTCCGCCTACTGTGCTAAACAAAGACCGACTGCGAGAATAAGTTTATTGCAGAGTCTTCCTTTTAGATAAGAACAAAACCTTGATTTTTGTTTTTATATATAACGAAACTTTAATTTTTGATTAAGCCATTGCATGATAGCAATAGTATCAACAGGATCAGACTCAAACGGGAAAAAACAGCGATAAAAGGAAAAAAGCAGTGAAAAGATTTTGAGTATAGAAAATGCAAAGTCAAAGTAAATTGCAAATTAGTATGTGAAATTACAGGCTTGGGTCCAAAGAGAAGAATGTAGCGGTGGCTGAAGGGATACATAGAGAGATGGAGCGAGAGATGGAGAGAGAGAGAGAGGAGCCCATCCATTGCGGAACAAACTTTTGGAGGGAGACGATACACAAGCCTTTTTTTTCCTTCGGAAGATGACAAGAATCACATACAACAATTAGAATGATAAATTGCTAAAACCGTCCACGTGTCCTATTATGGGTGGAGAACAGTAAAACGGTACCCAAGGCACCGCATGTAAGTTTTGTCCTTTTCAAAGGACAAACCTAACAAATAGTACCTTAGGTACAGGTTGTCCTGTTCTCCACTAATAACATGACACGTGGACAGTTTTACCTATTTCACATTTTAATGGTTGTACGAGATCATTCGGTTACTTTAGAATTACGTTGGCATCAGATTTCTGGGCATAATTGGCGTAGCCTTCATAAGCTCTCCGCCTACTGTGCTAAACAAAGACCGACTGCGAGAATATGTTTCTTGCAGAGTCTTCCTTTTAGATTAAAACAAAACCTTGATTTTTGTTTTTATATATAACGAAACTTTAATTTTTGATTAAGCCATTGTATGATAGCAATAGTATCAAAAGGATCAGATGCAAACAAGAAAAAACGGCGATAGAAGGAAAAAAGCGGTGAAAAGATTTTGAGTATAGAAAATGCAAAGTCAAAGTAAATTGCAAATTAGTATGTGAAATTACAGGCTTGGGTCCAAAGAGAAGAATGTAGCGGTGGTTGAAGGGATCAATAGAGAGAGGGAGGGAGAGATGGAGAAAGAGAGTGAGAGAGAGAGGAGCCCATCCATGGCGGAGCAAACTTTGGGAGGGAGACGATACACACGCCTTTTTTTCTATCGGAAGATGGGAAGAATCACATACAACTATTAGAATGATAAATTGCTAAAACAGTCCACGTGTCCAATTATGGGTGGAGAACAGTAAAACAGTACCCAAGGCAACGCATGTAAGTTTTGTCCTGTTCAAAGGACAAAAGTTACAAACAGTACCTTAGGTACTGGTTGTCCTGTTCTCCACTAATAACATGACACGTGGACAGTTTTACCTATTTATCATTTTAATGGTTATACGAGATCATTCGGTTACTTTAGAATTATGTTGGCATCAGATTTCTGGGAGTAATTGGCGTAGCCTTCATAAGCTCTCCGCCTACTGTGCTAAACAAAGACCGACTGTGAGAATATGTTTGCTGCTGAGTCTTCCTTTAGATAAAAACAAAACCTTGATTTTTGTTTTTATATATAACGAAACTTTAATTTTTGATTAAGCCATTGCATGATAGCAATAGTATCAAAAGGATCAGATGCAAACATGAAAAAAGGCGACAGAAGGAAGAAAAGGGTGAAAACATTTTTAGTAAAGAAAATGCAAAGTCAAAGTAAATTGCAAATTAGTAAGTGAGATTACGGGCACGGGTCCAAAGAGAAGAATGTAGCAGTGGTTGAAAGGACACATAGAGAGACGAAGGGAGAGATGGAGAGAGAGAGAGAGAGAGGAGCCCATCCATAGCAGAACAAACTTTGGGAGGGAGACGATAAACACGCCTTTTTTTCCTTCGGAAGATGAGAAGAATCACATACAACCATTAGAATGATTAATTGCTAAAACCGTCCATGTGTCAAATTATGGGTGGAGAATAGTAAAACAGTACCTAAGGCACGCATGTAAGTTTTGTCCTTTTCAAAGGAAAAAACTAAGAAACAGTACCTTAGGTACTAGTTGTCCTGTTCTCCACTAATAACATGACCCGTGGACAGTTTTACCTATTTCACTTTTTAATGGTTGTACGAGATCATTCGGTTACTTTAGAATTACGTTAGTATCAGATTTCTGGGCGTAATTGGCGTAGCCTTCGTGAGCTCTCCATCAACTATGCTAAACAAAGACCGACGGCGAGAATATGTTTGCTGCAAAGTCTTCCTTTTAGATAAAAACAAAACCTTGATTTTTGTTTTTATATATAACAAAACTTTAATTTTTTATTAAGCCATTGCATGATAGCAATAGTATCAAAAGGATCAGATGCAAACGGGAAAAAACGGCGATAGAAGGAAAAAAGGGGTGAAAAGATTTTGAGTATAGAAAATGCAAAGTCAAAGTAAATTGCAAATTAGTATGTGAAATTACAGGCATGGGTCCAAAGAGAAGAATGTAGCGGTGGTTAAAGGGATACATAGAGAGAGGGAGGGATAGATGGAGAGAGAGAGAGAGGGGAGCCCATCCGTGGCGGAACAAACTTTGGGAGGGAGACGATACACACGCCTTTTTTTCCTTCGGAAGATGGGAAGAATCACATACAACCATTAAAATGATAAATTGTAAAACTGTCCATGTGTCCTGTTATGGGTGGAGAACAGTAAAACAGTACCTTAGGTACTGGTTGTCCTGTTCTCCACTAATAACATGACACGTGGACAGTTTTACCTATTTCTTATTTTAATGGTTATATGAGATCATTCGGTTACTTTAGAATTACGTTGGCATCAGATTTCTAGGCATAGTTGGCGTAGCCTTCATGAGCTCTCTGCCTACTGTGCTAAACAAAGACCGACTGTGAGAATATGTTTGCTGCAGAGTCTTCCTTTTAGATTAAAACAAAACCTTGATTTCTGTTTTTATATATAACGAAACTTTAATTTTTGATTAAGCCATTGCATGATAGCAATAGTATCAAAAGGATCAGATGCAAATGGGAAAAAACGGCGATAAAAGGAAAAAAGCGGTGAAAAGATTTTGAGTATAGAAAATGCAAAGTCAAAGTAAATTGCAAATTAGTATGTGAAATTACAGGCTTAGGTCCACAGAGAAGAATGTAGCGTTGGTTGAAGGGATACATAGAGAGGGAGGGAGAGATGGAGAGAGAGAGAGGAGCCCATCCATGGCGGAACAAACTTTGGGAGGAGACGATACACACGCCTTTTTTTCCGTCAGAAGACGAGAAGAATCACATACAACCATTAGAATGATAAATTGCTAAACTATCCATGTGTCCTGTTATGGGTGGAGAACAGTAAAACAGTACCTTAGGTAGTGGTTGTCCTGTTCTCCACTAATAACATGACACGTGGACCGTTTTACCTTTTTCTCATTTTAATGGTTATACGAGATCAGTCGGTTACTTTAGAATTACGTTGGCATCAGATTTCTAGGCGTAATTGGCGTATCCTTCATGAGTTCTCTGCCTACTGTGCTAAACAAAGACCGACTGCGAGATTATGTTTGCTGCAGAATCCTCCTTTTAGATAAAAACAAAACCTTGATTTTTATTTTTATATATAACGAAACTTTAATTTTTGATTAAGCCATTGCATGATAGCAATAGTATCAAAAGGATCAGATGCAAACAGGAAAAAACGGCGATAGAAGGAAGAAAAGGGTGAAAAGATTTTGAGTATAGAAAATGCAAAGCCAAAGTAAATTGCAAATTAGAATGTGAGATTACGGGCATGGGTTCAAAGAGAAGAATGTAGCGGTGGTAGAAGGGATACATAGAGAGAGGGAGGGAGAGAGGGAGAGAGAGAGAGAGGAGCCCATCCATGGCGGAACAAACATTGGGAGGGAGACGATACACAAGCCTTTTTTTCCTTCGGAAGATGAGAAGAATCACATATAACCATTAGAATGATAAATTGCTAAAACCGTCCACATGTCCAATTATGGGTGGAGAATAGTAAAATAGTACCTAAGGCACCGCCTGTAAGTTTTGTCCTTTTCGAAGGACAAAACTAACAAACAATACCTTAGGTATTAGTTGTCCTGTTCTCCACTAATAACATGACACGTGGACAGTTTTACCTATTTCACTTTTTAATGGATGTACGAGATCATTCAGTTACTTTAGAATTACGTTGGCATCAGATTTCTGGGCGTAATTGGCATAGCCTTCATGAGCTCTCCGTCTACTGTGCTAAACAAAGACCTACTGCGAGAATATGTTTGCTGCAAAGTCTTCCTTTTAGATAAAAACAAAACCTTGATTTTTGTTTTTATATATAACAAAACTTTAATTTTTTTATTAAGCCATTGCATGATAGCAATAGTATCAAAAGGATCAGATGCAAACGGGAAAAAACGGCGATAGAAGGAAAAAAGGGGTGAAAAGATTTTGAGTATAGAAAATGCAAAGTTAAAGTAAATTACAAATTAGTATGTGAGATTACGGGCTTGGGTCCAAAGAGAAGAATGTAGCGGTGGTTGAAGGGATACATAGAGAGAGGGAGGGAGAGATGGGGGGAGAGAGAGAGGAGCCCATCTATGGCGGAACAAACTTTGGGAGGGAGACGATACACATGCCTTTTTTTCCTTCGAAAGATGAGAAGAATCACATACAACCATTAGAATGATAAATTACTAAAACCGTCCACGTGTCCTATTATGGGTGGAGAACAGTAAAACAGTACCCAAGGCACTACATGTAATTTTTGTCCTTTTCAAAGGACAAAACTTACAAACAGTACCTTAGGTACTGCTTGTCTTGTTCTCCACTAATAACATGACACATGGACAGTTTTGCCTATTTCACATTTTAATGGTTGCAGGAGATCATTCGGTTACTTTAGAATTACGTTGGCATCAGATTTCTGGGCGTAATTGGCGTAGCCTTCATGAGCTCTCCGTCTACTGTGCTAAACAAAGACCGACTGCGAGAATATGTGTATTGTAGAGTCTTCCTTTCAGATAAAAACAAAACCTTGATTTTTGTTTTTATATATAACGAAAGTTTAATTTTTGATTACGCCATTACATGATAGCAATACTATCAAAAGGATCAGATTCAAACGGGAAAAAACGGTGATAGAAGTAAAAAAGGGGTAAAAAGATTTTGAGTATAGAAAATGCAAAGTCAAAATAAATTGCAAATAGGTAAGTGAGATTACGGGCATGGGTCCAAAGAGAAGAATGTAGCGGGGGTTGAAGGGATACACAGAGGGAGGGAGGGAGAGAGGGGGGAGAGAGAGAAAGGAGCCCATCTATGGCGAAAATAACTTTGGGAGGGAGACGATACACACACCTTTTTTGTCTTCGGAAGATGAGAAAAATCACATACAACCATTAGAATGTTAAATTTGTAAAACCGTCCACGTGTCCTATTATGAGTGGAGAATAGTAAAACTGTACCCAAGGCACTGCATATAAGTTTTATCCTCTTTCAAACGGTTTGATCCATCAAACTCATTCTAAATGATTATAAATCATATACGGACTGATACCCAGTCATTTGTTTATCGAGACGACGATTAAAATGGGCCAATATTAAAGGCACCCGCCACCTATTGCGCACACCCTCCATTTATGTCATTTGACCAAAATATCCGCCAAAAAAATACAAAAATCCGCATATCTCCCGTAAAATCAATTTACGGTATGGAAAAAAAATTTACCGAAAATTGGAATTTACAGTATGGATTCCATATCGTACGCAGTTTTGTTACCAAAAATTGAATTTCCGGTATGATGCCAGAAATTCAATTTCTGGTATGAATATTTTTAAAAAATTTCATACCGTAAATTATTAATTTCCACTATGCAGATTTTTTATTTGTTACCTGAAATTATGGATTTTCGGCACACAGATTTTTTATTTGTTACTGAAAATTATAAATTTCCGATATGGTACGTATTTTTTATTTAATTTTTTTAATGAATTTTAATATAATTTGTTTAAATAAATAAATAAATTTATTTATCTATGATAATCGAAATTTGAAACGTTAAACCTCAACATGCATGGTGATTTCTCAAACATGGGAAAGATCTTCCTTCTCCGCTATGAATCTTTCCCTCACAGCTCAAATTATTCTTGATACCCACCCAATCCAGAAACTCAGTAGCATGTGCGTCCATTTTTTTTTGTAACTATATGCGTCCATTTCTTCTAGAAATATCTAATTAACGTTTATTCTAATTCGATTATCATAGATATAACATTAGTGACAATGCCAATGTGTAATTTTTCAAATTTCAAAGATAAATAAATTTATAAATTTCGATTCATAGATAAATAAATTTATTTATTTATTTATTTAAATAAGTTATATTAAAATTCATTAAAAAAAACACATACCATCCCGAAAATTCATAATTTTCGGTAACAAATAAAAAATCTGTGTACCGAAAATTCATAATTTTCGTAACAAATAAAAAATATGCGTACTGAAAATTCATAATTTATGGTATGAAATTTTTTAAAAATATGCATATCGGAAATTCAGTTTCCGGTAATAAAACTGCGGAAATTTACGGTATGGATTCCGGAAATTAGAATTTCCAGTATGCAAAACACATACCGAAAATTAGAATTTCCGGAATTAATTCCAATTTTCTTATTTTAGGTAGGGGTATTTTGGGTTTTTCGAAATATGGGGGGTGTGCAATAGGTGGGGGTGCCTTTAATATTGGCCTTAAAATGGCCAAAAATGGTGCCGGATCACACATGGGTGGCGATTGGACCCATTGAATTTCATTCCCGTTTTCAGTTTTTGGAGCATTTTTTACCAGGTTTTTTGAATTGTTTTGGGCATAAAGATCATTCCATTTGAGTATGATTGAAATGTGTTGAATGCCTTAATAGCAACAAAGTAAAGTTATTTAGAAACTTGTTGCATGATATATCAATTTGGTCAAAACCAATGGTATATGTATATATACATACAATGTGATGGTCAACACTATCAAAGGCATAATAGCTAGTGTATACTATAAAGTCAATGGGACAAGTGATCCAATTTTGTGATAGTTTTTTGCTATTATCAAGAGTATATTAACTATTATACAATGAAATGTCATGGGTCATTGTACTAAGGCATAGCTATGTGAAGAAGCGATATTCTGAATTTTATAAGAAAAGGAAAGAATCTTGCAATCCTTTGACGAAAGGATTAACAAGGGATATGGTGTTTTTAAAACATTATTGGGGATGAGATTCAAGCCCATATCTATATAATTACCAATGGTGGAAACCCAACTCACACTTGAATAACATTAAGTCTTGAGTTCAATGGTGAAAGTACATCATTAGAGTAATTGCAAGTACAATAGATACATCCTGTAACACCTGAGGACGAGATCGACCTCGTATTAGGACGTCGTATCGAGACCTCGCGTTGAGATCTCGTGTCGAGACCTCGTACCAAGACCTTGTGTCGAGATCCCGTGCCAAGATCGCGTGCCGAGGTCATTTGCCGAGCTGAGGAGACCGCGTGCACTAGCTGCTGAGCTGAGGAGATCGCGTGCATTAGCTGCTGAGGTCGCGTACCGAGCTGAGGAGGTCGCATGTCGAACTGAGGAGGCCGCGTGCACGAACTCGTGTTAGAGCCTTGTGCGCTTGCACGAGCACCCCGGTCGACATCGTGTCGAGATGATATCACACGTATTTTGTACGAACGTTATTTATCGTTATGATTATATTGTTTGTAATATTTATATGGTCGGGTTGCAGTTCTCGACACTGTGCTTCTTTTTAGATCTGTAACCTATAAAGTAGAGGGTAATCATGAGAGAGGAGAGATTAGATGGGTAGATTGATTGATGGGATTAGCATCTCATAACAGTAGTTACGATAATGCCCCTTCCCTCACCAGCTGTATATCGATCAGCTCTCATAAACACTCACTTTCTCTTTTCTTCTTTCTTCTTCCTTCTTCTCTGAGTTCCTCTTCCTCTCCAAACCTCCATCGTAGAACCTTGGATTTTACTGAGTCTTTGCACAACCCTTCTTCATCAATCTTGTTCCTCATCATCTTCTCGACATATCTCACCATCTCGACCATCATCTGAGGTATGGAAAAACAAATTTTTCTCTTCCTTCATGCTACTGTTTAGCGCCATTTCTTCTTTCCATTTTAGCTAGTTTTTATGCTTCCAAATCATCTCATATTGGTGGGTTTTCTTCTTCATGATATTACCTACCTTTCTAACCAATTATTTGAGCTTGTAAAACAAATTTCTTTCTCTGTTTTTTTTTGCAATAGGTAGTCCCCAAAAACCCTTCCTTTTTGGTTGTTTTGATTTCTTGTTTAGTTTGTTGTACGTTGCTTCTGGCTGTTGTTGTTGTCGATTTATCTGTTGTAGCATCAGATAACCTTTTTCATGAACTTTTGATCGAAAACCCTAACTGTGTTAGAGGAAAAATATATTTAAGTTCTTGAGTTTTAATATTTACTGGGTTGTAGTTAAGATTGGGGTTATGAGAGCTAAGTGTTATTAGAACCCATAGATGGAACTAAGTTATGCTTGTATTAGGAAGTCTGACTCCCGAGATCGTGTGATTTCCGAATCGAGGTGTACGGAAGAGCGAACCCGAGGACGTGGGAGCAGTGGGATCCAAATCGAGAGCTGTACGTGTCGAGGTCAACTAAGAAGCGTACGTGTCAAGATCGAGTAAGAGAAGTCGTTGTCGAGCTCGTTTGAAGACAGCCGTGTCGAAGTCGTTGTCGAGCAGCATTAGCTTGGAGTTCGGTAAGGGCACTTCATATTCTACGTGTTTATGTTTTGTGCGTAAGGGCACTCCCAGACATTTTAGGATTTTTATTGCTATATTACTATGTATGGATTCCTTGATTTGTGTCGAGCATGTAATGTGATATGATTGGGTTTTTGCATGTATTTAATACGTGATTGAATATATGTTGTGAATTATGTATTGACTGTTGAATTGCGTTTCTTCATGTCGAGCTTGCTCTTTTTATTTGACATGCGGTTGAATATCTTGTGTATAACTCTTTGAATATTGTAAGCGGAGAGCTGTTCATCGAGTGAGCGAGCTAGGTGAGTCGTTATGACGTTTTTGAGCCGTGACCCGGATAACTAAGGGTGCTAGGTCCCCTTTTGTTTACGGGAGATTGACTAGACGTCGCCACGCTATGGGACCTGAGTTGACTGTCCTAGGGAGAGCGAAGATCCCAAGGCTTCGGCTGGACTTTCCAGCATACGGTACGGCGTGTGCATTCCGGAAAAATTGTCGAGTTGAGAGAAATGGATCGCGAGTTGAGTCGAGTCTAGAGTGAGAAGGTCGAGTCACGTGTGGTGATTGATATACATTGTTGTGTTGCTTATTTCTTTATGCCGTGTTTATTTTGAATTGTTGAGAAGTTGACCCTTTCCCGTGGTACCTTCAATCCATGACGGTTACCCAGGCGATGTCGAGTGCGAGGAACTCGGCAATGAGATGATGGCGGAGGAGCTCGGCGAGGATCGAGCGGCGACCTCTACTTGTCGTGATTTGCTTTGTCTATGTTTTTGTGTATAGTGGTTGTGACCCAGTTAAGGCGGTTATGTTTTGTTGTTCTTGGGTAGGCGGCGGTTTACTTTGGAGCAACCCCTGCGTGGGTGTCTGCGGAAGTACCCCAGGTTTGATTGCTCTCTTGAAGTCGTCATACCTTAGGTGTATTTCTTTGTACATTTACTACTCTGTATTTTGTATACATTATTATTTCGAGTGGTATATATGTATGTTATGCATGTATGTTTTATTAGAATTTAAGCCTTGTGTCTTAGTTGCATCATGTTTCGAAAAGCTGTAATTACTCTGATGTGCACGAGTTGGTGTTATAAAAAAAAAATAGACCGTACTTTCTAAAAGGGCACAAGAGTATCGTTTTAAAACACATCGCATATTGGGTAAGTTGAGCTCGATGTGTTGAGCTCGGTAACTCGAGCTCGGTATGTTGAGCTCGGTAGCGGTCTGGAAACGGGTCGTTACATTGTTGGTATCAGAGCAGTTCGGTTCTGACCGAGCTGTGCATAGGAAATTTGGACTGGTCACTGTGTCGGGATATATATATATATATATATATATATATATATATATATATGTGTGTGTGTGTGTGTGTGTGTGTGTGTGTGTGTGTGTGTGTGTTGGGTACCTAATTGTAATATGTTGATTGCTGTTTGATTAAGTGAAGCACTTATTGCTTGAGAAATTGTTTGAACTGTTTCTTGATTGAAGCAGTGTGTTTTAACACATCCTTGTTGTGAGATTCTGACAGGGTTTTGAACTTTGTGGAATCTAATGCCACCTCGTAGGGATACAACAGTTGTACCCGAGAACGTCGACATGGAACGAGCAATTCAAGCTATGACCGAGATGGCGGCAGCCATGGCTCAGCAATCAGCTGCTGCAACTCAACAGGCTAACGCGATGGCTCAACAGACGGCAGCGTTAACCCAGCAGAACTTACAGCAACAGCAGCGAGCAGAGCGGAGTGCTGAAGCGAGAGGATTGGCAGACTTTAGGAAGCATGATCCACCGAAGTTCTATGGTGAGCCAAATCCAGATAAAGCTGATCTTTGGATGCAAGAGATCGAGAAGATCTTCGAGGCACTCCATTGCCCGAATAACGTGAAGGTAGACTACGCCACCTACTTGCTGCTAGGAGATGCAGAGTATTGGTGGAAGGGAGTGAAGCAAACATTTATAGCAGAACGTCGCGAGATGACCTGGGAGCTTTTCCGTGAAAGGTTCTTGGACAAATACTTCCCTGATACTGCACGAGCTGAGAAGGAGCAAGAGTTTCTTCAATTGCAGCAAGGCGGTATGATAGTGTCCGAGTATGCAGCCAAGTTCGAGTCACTGGCGAGGTATTTCAGTCCATTTCGTGATCGAGCTGACCAAAGATGGTTAAGTGAGAGATTCCAACGAGGTCTGAGATTTGACATTCAGAAGTTAGTGGTGTCATTGAGGATTCGAAACCTCCAGGAGCTGATAGATCGCTGTGTCGAGGTAGAAGGAGTAAGAAGCCACAAGAAGAAAACTGTTGTAGGCGGACTGGTGAGACCCCAGAGTGCGGGGCAGAGGTTTACACAGAAAGGGAAACAACTGCAGAAGAAGCCTTACAACCGACCTCCGGGGAACGACAACAGGGGACAATATCGTCCGATGACCCAGGGAGCGAAAAGCGGAGGACAGACCGGTGCCGAGGTGACTTGCTATCGTTGTGGAAAGCCAGGACATTATGCGAGTAACTGTACTCAGAAGGAGGAGGTGTGTTTCAACTGTAAGAAGCCAGGGCATTTTACCAAGGATTGTCCCACACCTAAAGCTGAACCAGCAATGCTTGCGGCAAAGGCCAAAGGAAAGCGTCAGGTAGCTAAAGGCAGAGTCTTCTGCATGAGCGGTGAGGAAGCAGAGCAAGCTGATGATCTTATTCAAGGTGAATGTGAGATAGAGGGTAAATCCTTATCCGTCCTCTTTGATTCGGGTGCAACCCATTCCTTTATTTCTTCTGATTGTGTGAACCATTTGAACTTGACTGTGACTGCTTTACCGTTCAAATTGGTAGTTACAACCCCTGCTGCTAAAACCTTAGTCACAAACACTGCATGTCTTAATTGTGTAGTGGTTATTCAGAGTAGAAAGTTTGTGGTCAATTTGGTTTGTTTGCCTCTTAAGGGCCTAGATGTCATCCTCGGGATGGATTGGTTGTCACACCACCATGTCCTCTTGGACTGTGCCCGTAAAACTGTAATTTTTCCAGACCTTGGAGTCTCCCATTATCTTTCTGCTGAACGTATCGGAGTTTCTTTGAAAGAAGGAACTAGGGAATACATGTATCTGGCTAGTTCGGAAGTTTTCCAAATAGATCGAAGTGAAGAATGTACCTGGTGTGTGACTTTGAGGACATTTTCCCGAAGACGTGCCAGGGTTACCACCGGTCACGAGAGGTCGAAGTTCTCCATCGACACGATTCGAGGAACGGGACCGATTTCAAGGCGCCATACAGATGTCTCCCGCCGAGATGAAAGAACTCAAGTCCCGGATCGAACACTTGGAGTCAAAGCAATTCATACGGCCAGGCGTGTCACCGTGGGGAGCTCCAGTGTTGTTGGTTAAGAAGAAGGATGGACGATCAAGGCTGTGCGTGGACTACCGCGAGCTCAACAAGGTTACTGTGAAGAACCGGTATCCGTTACCCCGTATTGACGACTTGATGGATCAACTTCGTGGAGCGGCGATCTTTTCTAAGATAGACTTGAAGTCGGGCTACCATCAGATTCGCGTGAAGGAGGAAGATGTCCCCAAGACAGCTTTCAGGACCAGATACGGTCACTACGAGTATTTGGTGATGCCGTTTGGAGTGACAAATGCGCCAGCAGTGTTTATGGATTACATGAATAGGATTTTCCATTCGTTTTTGGATCAGTTCGTTGTAGTGTTCATCAACGACATCCTGATCTACTCGAGGAACCGAGAAGAGCACGAAGAACACTTACGTCGAGTACTGCAGATATTACGAGAGAAGCAACTCTATGCCAACCTGTCGAAGTGTGAATTTTGGCTCGAAGAGGTGAATTTTCTTGGTCACGTGATTTCCAAAGAAGGGATAGCTGTGGATCCAACTAAGATTGAAGCTGTGTTAGCGTGGGAACGGTGAGGGCGATTCTGAGATCGGGAGTTTTGTTGGCTTAGCGGCTATTATCGAAGATTCATTGAAAGTTTCTCGAAGATTGTCGCGCCTCTTACACTCCGCTTACGAGGAAGGATCAACCTTTTGCCTGGACCAGGAGTGTGAAACCGGTTTTCAAAGGCTGAAGGAGCTCTTGGCAGCGGCGCGCGTGTTGATTTTGCTGACCGGAAGAGCCTTACGAGGTGTATTGTGATGCGTCACACCAGGGATTGGGATGCGTCTTTGATGCAACATCGGAAGGTGGTCGCGTATGCTTCAAGACGACTTAAGATTCACGAGAGGAACTACCCTACTCACGACTTGGAGTGGCGGCCAGATGGTTTTGCGTTGAAGATATGGAGGCACTACCTTTATGGGAGCACTCTTCGCTTTCAGCGATCACAAGAGCTTGAAGTACCTATTCGATCGAGAAAGAGCTCAACATGCGTCGGCCCGAAGATGGGCGAAATTTCTCAAGGACTACGACTTTACGTTGGAATACCATCCGGTAAGGCTAACGTAGTAGCGGATGCATTGAGCAAGAAGAGCGTTCTAGTTTCCTCAATGATGATCAAGGAGTTGGAGATGCTCGAGAAGTTCGAGACTTGAAGTTGAGTGTGGAAGTTTCACCGGGAAGGTGAGATTTGGTATGCTTACCATTTCTAACAGTTGTTGGATGAGATCCGAGACCGCAAGTTCATGACGAACTCCTGCAAGAGAAGGTTCGATTGATAAGCGCAAGGAAGGCGACGAATTCCAAGTCGGAACAGACGACATTTTAAGGTGCAATGGCCGAGTATGTGTACCTAACGTAGCCGAGTGAAAGTTAATACTCGACGAAGCGCATAAGAGCAACTTTAGTATTCATCCGGGAGTTACGAAGATGTATCAAGACTTGAAGAAGCATTTTTGGTGGTCCGAATGAAGAAGCAAGTGGTCGAGTCACGTAACCGTGTTTAACGTGTCGAAAGCAAGGTGGAGCACCAACGACTGCGGGAATGCTACAATCGCTGACGCATCAAAGTATGGAAATGGGATAGTATTTCCATGGATTTCGTTGTAGGTTTGCGAAGACGCAGAAGAAGAATGATTCGATTTGGGTGATCGTCGACCGATTGACCAAATCTGCTCATTTCTTACGGTGAGTCGACATACAACGTGGAAAAGGCGACCGAGATCTACATCGCGGAGATAGTGCGACTTCATGGAATACCCTCTTCAATCGTGTCGGACCGAGATCCGGTTCACGTCTCATTTTTGGAGGAATTGCAAGAAGCGATGGGAACCGAGCTCGAGCTTAGCTCGGCATATCATCCCTAAACCGACGGTCGACCGAGAGAACAATCCAATCGCTTGAAGATTTGTTGCGGCGTGTACCTTAGATCACCGAGGAAGTTGGGACGACGTCTTACCATTGGTGGAGTTCACCTACAATAACGATTTCCATGCGAGTATTGGAATGGCACCTTTTGAAGCACCTTGTATGGGCGTAAATGTCGACGCCTCTTTGTTGGTACCAGGATGGCGGCGTTACATTGTGGGACCGGATATGATCCGGAGACTACTGAGAAGATCCGTTTGATCAGAGATAGGATGCGAACGTCTCAAAGTCGACAGAAGAGTTATGCAGACCAACGACGTCGACCACTCGAGTTCGAGGAAGGAGAACATGTATTTCTTAGAGTCACCCCCACTACTAGAGTTGGTCGAGCGATCAAATCCAAGAAACTTACCCCTAAATTTATTGGACCTTACCAGATTCTTCGTCGTATCGGTCCAGTGGCATATCAGATTGCCTTGCCACCCTTCTTGTCAAACATTCATGACGTCTTCCACGTCTCACAATTATGAAAGTATATTTCCGACCCCTCTCATGTCATCGAACCGGATGTGATTCAACTGAGAGATGACTTATCCTTCGAAGCATCACCAGCAAGGATCGTTGATCGGAAAGCCAAGCGATTCTTGAACAAAGAGATTCAACTTGTCAAAGTTGTGTGGGATCGTAAGGCGGAGATCACGACTTGGGAGGTGGAGGAGAAGATGAAGGCTCGATTACCCTGAACTTTTCCGAGGTAAGAATCTTATTTGCAATTTCGAGGGCGAAATTTTTTAGAGGAGAGATTGTAACACCTGAGGGCGAGATCGACCTCGTATTAGGCGTCGTATCGAGACCTCGCGTCGAGATCTCGTGTCGAGACCTCGTGCCAAGACCTTGTGTCGAGATCCGTGCCAAGATCGCGTCTGAGGTCATTTCTTGAGCTGAGGAGACCGCGTGCACTAGCTGCTGAGTTGAGGAGATCGCGTGCATTAGCTGCTGAGGTCGCGTACCGAGCTGAGGAGGTCGCATGTCGAACTGAGGAGGCCGCGTGCACGAACTCGTGTTAGAGCCTTGTGCGCTTGCACGAGCACCCTGGTCGACATCGTGTCGAGATGATATCACACGTATTTTGTACGAACGTTATTTATCGTTATGATTATATTGTTTGTAATATTTATATGGTCGGGTTGCGGTTCTCGACGCTGTGCTTCTTTTTAGATCTGTAACCTATAGAGTAGAGGGTAATCATGAGAGAGGAGAGATTAGATGGGTAGATTGATTGATGGGATTAGCATCTCATAACAGTAGTTACGATAATGCCCCTTCCCTCACCAGCTGTATATCGATCAGCTCTCACAAACACTCACTTTCTCTTTTTGTAACACCTGAGGACGAGATCGACATCGTATTAGGACGACGTATCGAGACCTCGACCAAGACCTTGTGTCGAGATCCCGTGACTAGATCGTTTGCCGAGATCTTTTGTCGAGCTGATGAGACCACGTGCACTAGGCTGCTTTGAAGCGAGGAGGTCGCGTGTCGAGTTGATGAAGTCGCGTCTGCAGGCGATGAGGGCGCAAGTCGGTGAGAGACCGCGTTCACGAACTCGTGTTAGAACCTTATGCGTTTGCACGAGCACTCTTGTCGACATCGTGTCGAGATGACACCTCGTATTCTTTGAGCGTTATTCAACGTTATTATTATATTGTTTGTAAT
Source organism: Calophaca sinica (assembly GCA_037113605.1). Classification (NCBI taxonomy): domain Eukaryota; kingdom Viridiplantae; phylum Streptophyta; class Magnoliopsida; order Fabales; family Fabaceae; genus Calophaca; species Calophaca sinica. The sequence continues at coordinate 20,100,767 of CM073737.1, forward strand.
TATTACATTGTCGAACTGCCGTTGGCCAAGCAGTAGAGGTAATTATGAGAGGAGCGAGTTAACGGGTAGATGATTGATGGGATTGGCATCTTATAGCTGAAGTTACGTTTATACCCCTTTCTCGCCGGTGTATACCACGGCCGATTCCCTCACACTCATTTCTCTTTTCTTCTTTCTTCTTCCTTCCTTACGCTCTGTGTTTCGTTGTTTTCTTCAAAAATCTCCATCGGCGAAACCGTGAGTTCCATCGAGATTCTGCAAGCTTTCTTCATCAATTTTGTTCATCATCAACTTCTCGACCCATATCTCGTCGATCGACCATCACCGTTTGAGGTATGAAGAAACGATTTTTCTTTCATCGTACTCTTGTTTAGCGCTAATTCTTCTTCCATTTTTAACCAGTTTTATGCTTCCAAATCATGTCAAATTGATGGGTTTTCTTATTCACGATATTACCTATCTTTTTAACCGATTAATTGGGCTTGTAAAACAAATTTCTTTCTCTGATTTCTGCAATCGGCAGTGCCCAGAAACCTCCATTTTTGGTTCGTTTCGATTTCTTGTTTTTCATTCGTTGCTTCTGGTTATTGTTGTTGTCGATCTATCTGTTGAAGCATCAGATAACTTTTTCATGAAATTTTGATCGAAATCCCTAACTTTGTGTTAGAGGAAAAATATATTTCAGTTCTTGAGTTTTATATTTTTCTGGGTTGTGGTTGAGTTTGGGGAAGAGAGAGTTAGATGTATTGGAACCCATAGATCGATCTGAGTTGTGTTTGTTTTAGGAAGTCTGTTTCCCGAGATCGAGTGATTTCCGAATCAAGGTGTACGGGAAAGCGAATCCGAGGACGTGGAAGCAGCAGAATCCAGATCAAGGATTGTACGTGTCGAGGTCGACTGAGAAGCGTACGTGTCGAAGTCGTTGTCGAGCTCTTTGAAGACAGCAGTGTCGAGGTCGTTGTCGAGCAGCATTAACTTGTTGTTCGGTAAGGGCGCTTCACATTAATATTTTCGTAGTATGCTAGCGTAAGGGCATTTCATATTCTACGTGGTTATGTTATTGTGTATGGATTTCCTGATTTGTGTCGAGCTGAAATGTTGTGATATGATTGAGTTTTTGCATGTATTTAATATGTGATTGAATATATGTCGTGAATTGTGTATTGCATGTTGAATTGCGTTTCTTCATGTCGAGCTTGCTCTTTTATTTGACATGCGGTTGAATATCTTGTGTTTAACTCTTTGAATATCGTATCGCGGTGTTCATCGAGTGCGCGAGCTAGGAGAGTCGTATGACGTTTTTGAGCCGTGACCCGGCTAACTGAGGGTGCTAGGTCCCCTTTTTGTTTACGGGAGATTGACTAGACGTCGCCACGCTCCGGGACCTGAGTTGACTGTCCTAGGGAGAGCGAGGATCCCAAGGCTTCGGCTGGACTTTCCGACATCTGATGCAGCGTGTGCATTCAGGAAAATTGTCGAGTCGAGAGAAAATGGATTTGCGAGTTGTGTCGAGTTTAGAGTGAGATGGTCGAGTCACGTCGGTGAATGTTATACTTTCTTTGTTTGCTTATATTTTTATGTCGAGCTTATCTTGAATTGTTGAGAAGTTGACCGCTTTCCGTGGTGCCTTCAATCCATGACGGTTACCCAGGCGATGTCGAGCGCGCAGGAACTCGGCGATGAAGCGATCTTGGGGAGGAGCTCGGCGAGGACCGAGTGACGACCTCTATCTGTCGTGATTGTTTATTTGTTGGATGTTTGTTTTTGAGGACTGTGCCGTTTTCTTTTGTGTTCGAGGTCGTGACCAGTTTAGGCGATGTTGTTTTGTTGCTCTGAGGGTAGGCTGGTGGTCTTACTTTTGGAGCGACCCCTGCGTGAAGTCTGCCGGAAGTACCCCCAGGGTATGATTACTCTTTTGAAGTTGTCGTACCTTAGGTGTATTTTCTTTGCATATTTGCTACTCTGTATTTTGTATACATTATTATTTCGAGTGATATATATATATGTATGTTATGCATGTATGTTTTATTAGAATTTAAGTCTTGTGTCTTAGTTGCACCATGTTTCGAAAAGCTGTAATTACTCTGATGTGCACGAGTTGGTTTTATAAAAAAAAAACATATCGTATTTTTAAAAAGGCACAAGAGTTTTGTTTTTAAAACACATCTCATATAGGTTTATGTTGAGCTTGGTGTGTTGAGCTCGGTAACTCGAGTTCGGTATATTGAGCTCGGTAGCGGTCGAAGCAGTCGTTACCTTTGTTAGTATCAGGCTTGATTCTTGAGAAATTTGTGCATAAAATTTGATGGTCACTATGTCGGGTTATGTGTGTTGGGTACCTAGTTGTATTATGTTGATTCTTTGTTTGATTAAGTGAAGCACTTATTGCTTGAGAAATTGTTTATTTGTTTCTTGATTGAAGCGGTGTGTTTTAACACATCCTTGTTGTGAGATTCGACGGGGTTTTGAACTTTGTGGAATCTAATGCCACCTCGTAGGAATACGACATCTGCAATCGAGCGTCGACATGGAGCAGGCTATTCAAGCTATGGCCAGAGATGGCGGCGACCATGGCTCAACAATCATTTTGCAACTCAGCCAGGCTAACGCGATGTCTCAGCCAGACGGCGCTAACTCAGCAGAACTTGCGGCAAAGAACAGCGAAGCGAGCGAAATCTTTGAGCGAGAGGATTGGCGGACCGAGGAAGCATGATCCACAGAAGTTCTACGGTGAGCCAAATCCGGATAAAGGCGATCTTTGGATGCAAGAGATCGGGAAGATCTTTGAGGCACTTCATTGCGGGACAACGTGAAGGTCGACTATGCCACCTACTTACCGCTAGGAGACGCAGAGTATTGGTGGAGAGGTGAAGCAAGCGTTTATAGCGTAACATCGCGAGATGACACAGGAGCTTTTTCGTGAAAGGTTTTTGGACAAATACTTCCGGATCTTGCCGCAGTAGAAGGAGCGAGGAATTTCTTCAAGCTGCGGCAAGGCAACTCGGCGGTGTCAGTATGCGGCCAAGTTCGAATCGTTGGCGAGGTATTTGATCCATTTCGTGGCCAAAGTTGACGAGAGATGGTTGAGTGAGAGATTCCAGCGGGGATTGAGATTCGACATTGAAGTCGATGGTGTCGTTGAGGATCGAAATCTCCAAGAGCCGATTGATCGATGTGTCGAGGTAGAAGGAGTGAGGAGCCACAAGAAGAAGGCTGTGGGCGGGACGGTGAGACCCAGTGCGGGACGGAGATTTGCCGCAGAAGAAACCACGCAGAAGAGGCCTTACGACCAGGCCTCGGGGAACAACAACAGGGCGATGTCGTCAGATGACCCAAGTACCGAGGAGTGGAGGTCGGACCGGTGTCGAGGTGATTTGCTACCGATGTGGAAAGCGGGACATTACGCGAGTAATCGTACTCGGAAGGAGGAGGTGTGTTTCAAGCTGCAAGAAGCCAGGGCATTTTGCTAAGGATTGTCCTACACCTAAAGGTGAACCGACTATGCTTGCGGCAAAAGCCAAAGGAGCGTCAAGTGGCTAAAGGCGAGTTTTACGCATGAGTGGCGAGGAAGGTGAGCAGTGAAGATCTTATCCAAGGTGAATGTGAGATCGAGGGTAAATCCTTATCCGTTCTTTTTGATTGGTGCAACCCGTTCCTTTATTTCTTCGATTGTGTGAACCATTTGAACTTGGCTGTGGCGCTTTACCGTTTAAATTAGTAGTTCTGACCCGGTGCTAAAACCTTAGTCACAAACACCGCATGTCTTAATTGTGTAGTGATTATTGAGTAGAAAGTTTGTGGTCAATTTGGTTTGTTTGCCTCTTAAGGGCTTAGATGTTATCCTCGGGATGGATTGGTTGTCACACCACCATGTCCTTTTGGTGTGCCAGTAAAGCGTAATTTTTCCAGGACCTTGGATTCTCCAATTTTCTTCTGCCGAGCGTGTTGGAGTTTCTTTGAAAGAAGGAACTAGGAATACATGTATCTAGCTAGTTCGGAAGTTTTCCAGCGGTCGGCGTGAAGAATGTTCGGTGGTGTGTGACTTTGAGGGCGTTTTCAGAAGGCGTGCGGGATTACCACCCGATGCGAGAGGTCGAGTTCTCCATCGACCTAATTCCAGGAACAGGGCCGATTTCCAAAGCGCCATACGGGATGTCTCTGCCGAGATGAAGGAGGTGAAGTCCCGGATCGAACACTTGGAGTCGAAGCAATTCATACGACCAGGCGTGTCACCGTGGGGAGCTCCAAAGGTGTTGTTGGTTAAGAAGAAGGATGGGCGATCAAGGCGTGCGTGGACTATCGCGAGCTCAACAAGGTTACCGTGAAGAGCGGATTATCCGTTACCACGTATTGGCGACTTGATGGACCAACCGTGGAGCGGCGATCTTTTCAAGATAGACTTGAAGTCGGGCTACCATCAGTTAGCGTGAAGGAGGAAGATGTCGCCAAAACGACTTTGAGAACTAGATATGGTCACTACGAGTACTTGGTGATGCCGTTTGGAGTGACGAATCGCCCGGTGTGTTTATGGACTACATGAATAGGATTTTCCATTCGTTTTTGGATCGATTCGTTGTAGTGTTCATCGGCGACATATTGATTTACTCGAGGAACCGAGAAGAGCACGCAGAACACCTATGTCGAGTACTGCGGATATTACGAGATAAGCAACTCTATGCCAATCTGTCGAAGTGTGAATTTTGGCTTGAAGAGGTGAATTTTCTTGGTCACGTGATTTCCAGGAGAAGGGATAGGCGTGGATCCAACTAAGATTGAGGCGGTGATAGCATGGGAACAGCCTAAGGCGATTCTGAGATCGGGAGTTTTGTCGGCTTAGCGTGCTATTACCGAAGATTCATTGAAGGTTTCTCGAAGATTGTCGTGCCTCTTTACGGTACGAGGAAGGATCAACCTTTTGCTTGGGCCAGGAGTGTGAAGCCGATTTTCAACGGCGGAAGGAGCTTTTGACGACGGCGCTGTCTGATTTTGCCTCAACCCGAAGAGCCTTTCGAGGTGTATTGTGATGCGTCACACCAGGGATTGGGATGCGTCTTTGATGCAACATCGGAAGGTGGTCGCGTATGCTTCAAGACGACTTAAGATTCACGAGAGGAACTACCCTACTCACGACTTGGAGCCGGCGGTGATGGTTTTTCTTGAAGATATGGAGGCACTACCTTTATGGGAGCACTCTTCTTGTTTTCAGCGATCACAAGAGCTTGAAGTACTGTTCGACGAGAAAGAACTCAACATGCGTCAACGTAGATGGGCGTAATTTCTCAAGGACTACGACTTTACGTTGGAATACCATCCCGGTAAGGCTAACGTAGTAGCGGTCGTTGAGTAGGAAGAGCGTTTTAACCTCGGTAATGATGATCAAGGAGTTGGAGATGCTCGAGAAGTTCCGATTTGAAGTTGAGTGTCAGTTTCACCGGGAAGCCGAGATTTGGTATGCTTACCATTTCTAACAGATTGTTGGGCGAGATCCGAGACCAGCAAGTTCATGACGAGCTTACGCTAGAAGATTGATTGATAGCACAAGGGAAAGCGACGAATTTCAGGTCGGGCGGACGACATCTTGAGGTGCAATGGCCGAGTGTGCGTACCTAACGTGTCCGAAATGAGGAAGTTGATTCTCGACGAAGCGCATAAGAGCAACTTTAGTATTCATCCAGAGTTACGAAGATGTATCAAGACTTGAAGAAGCATTTTTGGTGGTCGGAATGAAGAAGCAAGTGGCCGTCACGTAGCTTCATGTTTGGCGTGTCGAAGCGAAGGTGGAGCACCAACGACTGCGGGAATGCTCTGATAAACGGCGTACGGTATGGAAATGGGACAAGATTTCCATGGACTTCGTTGTAGGTTTGCGAAGACGCAGAAGAAGAATGATTCGATTTGGGTGATCGTCGGCCGATTGACCAAATCTGCTCATTTCTTGCCGGTGAGGTCGACATACAACGTGGAAAAAGGCGTACCGAGATCTACATCGCGGAGATAGTGCGACTTCATGGAATACCCTCTTCGATCGTGTCGGACCGAGATCCGAAGTTCACGTCTCATTTTGGAGGGAATTGCAAGGAGCGATGGGAACCGAGCTCGAGGCTTAGCTCGGCATATCATCCACGCATCGACGGTCGATCGAGAGAACGATCCAATCGCTTGAAGATTTGTTGCGAGCTTATGCGTTAGATCACCGAGGAAGTTGGGACGACGTCTTACCATTGGTGGAATTCACATACAACAACAGTTTCCATGCGAGTATTGGGATGGCACCTTTTGAAGCGGCGTATGGGCCGGAAATGTCGACGCCTCTTTGTTGGTACCAGGACGGCGAGCGAACCGTCAGAGGACCAGATATGATCCAGCGGACTACGAGAAGATCCGTTTGATCGGAGATTGGATGCGAACATCTCAAAGTCGACGAGAAGAGTTATGCGGACCAACGGCGTCGACCACTCGAGTTCGAGGAAGGAGAACATGTATTTCTTAGAGTCACCCACACTCATGGAGTTGGTCGGCGATCAAATCAAGAAACTTACCCTAAATGCATTGGACGCTTACCAGATTCTTCGTCGTATTGGTCCAAAGGGCATATCAGTTGCCTTACCCCATTCTTGTCGAACATCCACGGCGTCTTCCACGTCTCACAATTGCGGAAGTATGTTTCCGACCGCTTCTCATGTCATCGAACCGGATGTGATTCAAGCGAAGGGCGACCTATCTTTTGAGCGTCACCGGCAAGAATCGTTGATCGGAAAGCCAAGCGATTCTGAACAAAGAGATCCAACTTGTCGAGGTTGTGTGGGATCAAAAGGCGGGAGATGCGACTTGGGAGCTGGAGGAGAAGATGAAGACTCGGTACCACTGAACTTTTACGAGGTAAGAATCTTATTTGCAATTTCGAGGGCGAAATTTTTTAGAGGAGAGATTGTAACCCCTGAGGACGAGATCGACCTCGTATTAGGACGACGTATCGAGACCTCGACCAAGACCTTATGTCGAGATCCCGTGACTAGATCGTTTGCGAGATCTTTTGTCGGTGATGAGACCACATGCACTAGCTGGCGAGGAGGTCGCGTGTCGAGTTGATGAAGTCGCGTCTGAGGCGATGAGGGCGCAAGTCGGTGAGAGGACCGCGTTCACGAACTCGTGTTAGAACCTTGTGCGTTTGCACGAGCACTCTTGTCGACATCGTGTCGAGATGACACCTCGTATTCTTTCGAGCGTTATTCAACGTTATTATTATATTGTTTGTAATTATTACATTGTCGACTGCCGTCGGCCAAAGCAGTAGAGGTAATTATGAGAGGAGCGAGTTAACGGGTAGATGATTGATGGGATTGGCATCTTATAGCTGAAGTTACGTTTATACCCCTTTCTGCTTGGTGTATACCACGACCGATTCCCTCACACTCATTTCTCTTTTCTTCTTTCTTCTTCCTTCCTTCTGCTCTGTGTTTCGTTGTTTTCTTCAAAAATCTCCATCGACGAAACCGTGAGTTCCATCGAGATTCTGCACAAGCTTTCTTCATCAATTTTGTTCATCATCAACTTCTCGACCCATATCTCGTCTGATCGACCATCACCGTTGAGGTATGAAGAACAGATTTTTCTTTCATCTGTGCTACTGTTTAGCGCTAATTCTTCTTCCATTTTTAACCAGTTTTATGCTTCCAAATCATGTCAAATTGATGGGTTTTCTTATTCACGATATTACCTATCTTTTTAACCGATTAATTGGGCTTGTAAAACAAATTTCTTTCTCTGATTTCTGCAATCGGCAGTGCCCAGAAACCTCCATTTTTGGTTCGTTTCGATTTCTTGTTTTTCATTCGTTGCTTCTGGTTATTGTTGTTGTCGATCTATCTGTTGAAGCATCAGATAACTTTTTCATGAAATTTTGATCGAAATCCCTAACTTTGTGTTAGAGGAAAAATATATTTCAGTTCTTGAGTTTTATATTTTTCTGGGTTGTGGTTGAGTTTGGGGAAGAGAGTTAGATGTATTGGAACCCATAGATCGATCTGAGTTATGGTTGTTTTAGGAAGTCTATTTCTCGAGATCGAGTGATTTTAGAATCAAGGTGTGCGGGAAGCGAATCAGGGGCGTGGAAGCGGCGGAATCGGATCAAGGATTATGCGTGTCGAGGTCGTGAGAAGCGTGCGATGTCGAAGTCGTTGTCGAGCTCTTTGAAGGCAATTTGTGTCGAGGTCGTTGTCGGCGGCATTAACTTGTTGTTCGGTAAGAGCGCTTCACATTAATATTTTCGTAGTATGCTAGCGTAAGGGCATTTCATATTCTCGTGGTTATGTTATTGTGTATGGATTTCTGATTTGTGTCGGTGAAATGTTGTGATATGATTGAGTTTTTGCATGTATTTAATATGTGATTGAATATATGTCGTGAATTGTGTATTGCATGTTGAATTGCGTTTCTTCATGTCGAGCTTGCTCTTTTATTTGACATGCGGTTGAATATCTTGTGTTTAACTCTTTGAATATCGTATCTGGCGAATTGTTCATCGAGTGGCGAGCTAGGTGAGTCGTATGGCGTTTTGAGCCGTGACCGGATAAGCGAGGGTGCTAGGTCCCCTTTTTGTTCTGGGAGATTGACTAGACGTCGCCACGCTACGGGACCTGAGTTAGTATCTAGGAGAGCGAGGATCCCAAGGCTTCGGTGGACTTTCCGACATCTGATGCGGCGTGTGCATTCGGAAAATTGTCGAGTCGAGAGAAAATGGATTTGCGAGTTGTGTCGAGTTTAGAGTGAGATGGTCGAGTCACGTCGGTGAATGTTATACTTTCTTTGTTTGCTTATATTTTTATGTCGAGCTTATCTTGAATTGTTGAGAAGTTGACCACTTTCCGTGGTGCCTTCAATCCATGACGGTTACCCAGGCGATGTCGAGGGCGCAGGAACTTCGGCGATGAAGCGATGCCGAGGAGGAGCTCGACGAGGACCCGAGTGACGACCTCTATCTGTCGTGATTGTTTATTTGTTGGATGTTTGTTTTTGAGGGTATGCCGTTTTCTTTTGTGTTCGAGGTCGTGACCAGTTTAGGCGATGTTGTTTTGTTGCTCTGAGGTAGACTGGTGGTCTTACTTTTGGAAGCGACCCCTGCGTGGGAGTCTGCCGGAAGTACCCCCAGGGTATGATTACTCTTTTGAAGTTGTCGTACCTTAGGTGTATTTTCTTTGCATATTTGCTACTCTGTATTTTGTATACATTATTATTTCGAGTGATATATATATATGTATGTTATGCATGTATGTTTTATTAGAATTTAAGTCTTGTGTCTTAGTTGCACCATGTTTCGAAAAGCTGTAATTACTCTGATGTGCACGAGTTGGTTTTATAAAAAAAAAAACATATCGTATTTTTAAAAAGGCACAAGAGTTTTGTTTTTAAAACACATCTCATATAGGTTTATGTTGAGCTTGGTGTGTTGAGCTCGGTAACTCGAGTTCGGTATATTGAGCTCGGTAGCGGTCCGGAAACGGGTCGTTACACTTTTCTTCTTTCTTCTTCCTTCTTCTCTGAGTTCCTCTTCCTCTCCAAACCTCCATCGTAGAACCTTGGATTTTACTGAGTCTTTGCACAACCCTTCTTCATCAATCTTGTTCCTCATCATCTTCTCGACATATCTCACCATCTCGACCATCATCTGAGGTATGGAAAAACAGATTTTTCTCTTCCTTCATGCTACTGTTTAGCGCCATTTCTTCTTTTCATTTTAGCTAGTTTTTATGCTTCCAAATCATCTCATATTGATGGGTTTTCTTCTTCATGATATTACCTACCTTTCTAACCAATTATTTGAGCTTGTAAAACAAATTTCTTTCTCTGTTTTTTTTTGCAATAGGCAGTGCCCAAAAACCCTTCCTTTTTGGTTGTTTTGATTTCTTGTTTTAGTTTGTTGTACGTTGCTTCTGGCTGTTGTTGTTGTCGATTTATCTATTGTAGCATCAGATAACCTTTTTCATGAACTTTTGATCGAAAACCCTAACTGTGTTAGAGGAAAAATATATTTAAGTTCTTGAGTTTTAATATTTACTGGGTTGTAGTTAAGATTGGGGTTATGAGAGCTAAGTGTTATTAGAACCCATAGATGGAACTAAGTTATGCTTGTATTAGGAAGTCGACTCAGAGATCGTGTGATTTCGAATCGAGGTGTGCGGAAGAAGCGAACGAGGGCGTGGGAGGCGGTGGGATCGGATCGAGAGGCATGCGTGTCGAGGTCAACTAAGAAGCGTACGTGTCGAGATCGAGTAAGAGAAGTCGTTGTCGAGCTCGTTTGAAGACAGCCGTGTCGAAGTCGTTGTCGAGCAGCATTAGCTTGGAGTTCAGTAAGGGCACTTCATATTCTACGTGTTTATGTTTTGTGCGTAAGGGCACTCCCAGACATTTTAGGATTTTTATTGTTATATTACTATGTATGGATTCCTTGATTTGTGTCGAGCATGTAATGTGATATGATTGGGTTTTTGCATGTATTTAATACGTGATTGAATATATGTTGTGAATTATGTATTGACTGTTGAATTGCGTTTCTTCATGTCGAGCTTGCTCTTTTTATTTGACATGCGGTTGAATATCTTGTGTATAACTCTTTGAATATTGTAAGCGGAGAAATTTGTTCATCGAGTGGCGAGCTAAGCGAGTCGTTATGGCGTTTTGAGCCGTGACCGGATAACTAAGGGTGCTAGGTCCCACTTTTGTTTACGGGAGATTGACTAGACGTCGCCACGCTATGGGACCTGAGTTGGTATCCTAGGGAAGCGAAGATCCCAAGGCTTGACTGGACTTTCCAGCATCTGATGCAGCGTGTGCATTCGGAAAAATTGTCGAGTCGAGAGAAATGGATCGCGAGTTGAGTCGAGTCTAGAGTGAGAAGGTCGAGTCACGTGTGGTGATTGATATACATTGTTGTGTTGCTTATTTCTTTATGCCGTGTTTATTTTGAATTGTTGAGAAGTTGACCCTTTCCCGTGGTACCTTCAATCCATGACGGTTACCCAGGCGATGTCGAGTGCGAGGAACTTCGGCGGCAGATGATGGCGAGGAGGAGCTCGACGAGGATCAGGGCGACGACCTCTACTTGTCGTGATTTGCTTTGTCTATGTTTTTGTGTATAGTGGTTGTGACCAGTTAGGCCGGTTATGTTTTGTTGTTACTGGGTAGACTGGCGGTTTACTTTTGGAGCAGCCCCCTGCGTGGGTGTCTGCCGGAAGTACCCCCAGGGTATGATTGCTCTCTTGAAGTCGTCATACCTTAGGTGTATTTCTTTGTACATTTACTACTCTGTATTTTGTATACATTATTATTTCGAGTGGTATATATGTATGTTATGCATGTATGTTTTATTAGAATTTAAGCCTTGTGTCTTAGTTGCATCATGTTTCGAAAAGCTGTAATTACTCTGATGTGCACGAGTTGGTGTTATAAAAAAAAAATAGACCGTACTTTCTAAAAGGGCACAAGAGTATCGTTTTAAAACACATCGCATATAGGGTAAGTTAAGCTCGATGTGTTGAGCTCGGTAACTCGAGCTCGGTATGTTGAGCTCGGTAGCGGTCCGGAAACGGGTCGTTACACATCCCAAGGTTTATTAGTACTTGGACCATAAGGATAAAGTTGGAAGGTTGAGTTTTTGCTCTTAATGGACCTATAGCATCTATATGCTGAAGTGCTTATTATGGGAGCACTTTTGATAGAGTCTATCTGTATGAGAGTGAAATGGGGCCGCTTCTTGGAGATTAAGGGCTTGACTCTTAAAGCTCTCATGAAAAGGATACTTGACACAAGGCCTTATCAAATGTGTTATTTTACAATTCGTTCAATGGTACTGAGATCTCATGTGTAAGTTAATTTACGATTGTTCTAATGAATAATTGGTTCAAAGCTTGTCTACCAATCTATTCGGATGAGTGAAACAATGACTTACTAAGTAAAGGTTCAAATAGCAAGATACCTTTATCTGAAAACATGTGATTTCCAGAATAATGGGATTTGGGTTTATTTTGAAAATAGTGGGGGATTGTGAGGGATTTTAAAAATATGGAAGTCCAAGAGCACCTAAGAGGAAATGTGTCTCTTCACGAGTTTAAAATCCTTCCTAATAGGTGTATTCTATCATAAGCGTATGTGTCTCTACATGAAAAGATAATACATAAAAGGTCGCATTCCTTTACATGAAAGGTTGTTTTCTCTCACCAAATGACATGAGTTTCTCTATAAATAGAGACACTCTGCATGCAAATTTAATATAGTTTGCTAAGTCTTCACCACACCAAATCATTTTCTTTTCTCCCTTGTGCGCAGAGAGTGTTAAGAAAACTGTTGTTCTGTAAACTGCCATTGAAGATATGATTGGTGTGGGTGTGCAAACCACATCAAGGGAACTCCATTGTATCCTGAAGGGGATTCGTTGTTCAACCATTTGCATCCAGTCATATAAGGGACTGGTGGGGGCGAATCGAACCTAAAGCTTAGTGTTTACACACACCTTGGAGTCTTGCGCAATGATCATTCATCTTCTTCTTTGTTCTTTATTTTACATTATCTTATCTTTATTTGAACTTATTAATATTTGTTGTTTGTTCTTAGTAGTTGCAGCATTCCCACCACAATATCACCAACACAAAATGCAAGATACATACTTAAATAGAATTTACTAAATGTATTACCTGAAACCTTTTTCTGACATTTCTTTTGCGGGCAACGTGCTTCACATGAGTAAGGCCACACTTGTTATCCTTATATTGGCTAGTTAATGTGATATTGTTGCTTGGAGAGAACAAAAATCAGTTGTCACAAAAAAATGTGTCTTCATATCTCTTACCAATTAAAGGCTGGGGACATGCATATGTGTTAATGAGTTATGATTTTATTTTATTATGTGGCGAATTGTCTTAGTGAAGGACAGAGAATATGACAGGAAAGTGAGACAGAAGATTTTCATCCGCTTAAAGTGGTCAATTTCAATAACTAAAACAATACAGAAATAACTCAATTTATCACAAGAACTAAAGCAAAAAGTGCTATGCTAAAACATATTTTCTAAATTAGTTATTTTAACCTAACATAACTTCCTACTAAAACGTAATAAGACATACTAAAAGATCCACCCCGATCAATTTGCAAAAATGACAATCATTTCAATAAATGACCGCTTGGACTACTAAAACATACCAAAACATATATACTAAAACAAAGAGATTTCAAACCCTAAGGTAACCTCCTACTGAAACACACTAAAACCATAATCCACCATTTCAAGAGATAACCAAATGAAATGCTAAACTAAGCTTAAAAAATACATTTAAGAGAGTTACATAAAAAATGAGTCACGTACTAGTTGCAAAAATGAACCAACAAACATGGGCTTTTGGTACTACTCCAAAGTAGACGACACAACGGTGGCGTGACGACAAAAAGATGGTCGCACGACGGTGGTAACGATAGTATCATATATAGACACTACAAAAAATGGGTAAATTATGGCGGTTTTAATATAGCGGTTCACCGAAACCGCCATTATTTACTGTATATTGGGGCTCTTTTGGTAACCCTATAATCTACAATTATAGTAGGGTGGTCTGGACCACCGTAACTTTCTTTCCTACTTGCCGCATTGGATTTTCAGCCACCTGCCCTCACTCTTTTCCCATTTTTGAAATTTCATTCTTGAAATTTTAAGTCCAATCCCCGCGTTCCCTTACGAAAACCCTAATCATCCACAAAGAAAGAACTGTTAGGGTGTGTTTGGTTGGGGGGTTTTGGAGGGGAGGGGAGGGGAGGGGAGGGGATATTTTAAATTATGTTTGTTTGGTTCAATTTTTTTAATGGGAGGGGAGGGGAGCAAAATCCCTCCTAAGCCAATTTTGGCTCCCCTCCCAAAGTAGGGGGTTTTGGAGGGGAGGGGAGGGGAGATTAAATTATTTAAAATAAAATTACTGAAATATTCTTATATATAATATAATATAAAACACTATAACGATATACCAGTAAATTAATCCCTTCCCTCCATTAAAATCCCTCCCTCCTCCCGAACCAAACAAGCAGCGCTTCCTCCCTCCCCTCCTCTCAACCAAACACAAAATCAAAGTAAATCCCTCCCCTCCCTTCTCCTTCTCTCCCCTCCCCTCCATTAAAATCCCTCACCTCCTCTCCCTTTGTTTGAACCAAACTGACCCTTACTCATAATTTCTCGTCTCGGTCTCGCAAGTTATCAGACAATCAAAACCCCTTCTCCTTCGACGAACCCCTTCCCTCCTTCCACATTACCGCCATAGAATGATCTTTTTCTTCATCCTCTGCCTTCCCAGCTATTTGAAACCGAGAAGAAAACGTTGTTTATCGTCACATTTTTCCGGTGAAGTAAGACATTCCATCATTTTTCTTCTTACTCTTCATGGCCGAGAAATGAAACTGGGAAGTGATGGAAGTCCGCCACGAAACGAAACCCATAACTACCTTCGTCATTATGCAGCACCGTCACCGCCGTGCCGGATTCCCCCAATCCACTGTTGTCTTCCTCTTCTTCACTATGGGTGAATCTTCCTTTCTCAATTTCATTTTAAGTTGGTTTTTCCCCAATTTTTTCCAAAATCCCTAACCCAAATTTCACACCAATATTAAATTTTGCTTCTGTTTTTGGGTTAATGTAGAAATTAAACATATTCAAGTTTGCTGAAGGATGCCTTCTTCCTCCTTTAATGTCGTGGCTATACCAAGAAAAAAAAGGGAGATTTATTTTTCTACTTGGGTTCTCTTTTGAGGGTCGAGTATTTATTTACGCCAAATGTTTACATCTTAGATTAATTTTTAGTTGGTTTTGCTTCTGCCTTTTCATTTCAGTGATGATGTTTGTGTGTGTATTGTGTTTATTAGTTTGAGTTTGATCTTGTTCATGATTTGAGTGGTTCTCTGTGTTTTGATGTCTTTCCTTTATTTTGATTAGTTTTAGGCGCATATTACCTTAAGGTTGTTGTTATTTCGTTCGAGGCACATATTAGCATTGCAAGAGTAGGTGTTTTTGCCTTCAGTCCAAAATTCATTGGGCCAACAAATGTCTAGAGGCTCTCCACTGAGGCAACTTACAAGGTTCATCTTACGACCCTCGTATGCCTGATTAATTTTTTTTGGATGATCAAATTGATTTTAGTTGCTTTGTGTATATTATTAATAATATTGTCATATATTAGTATTGAGTACATTACATTTGTGAAGAAAGGTGAATGAAACATATACCTCAAAAATAAAATAAGGGAAACTATATAACTTGATAATAAAAGTTTGCTTATTATGTTGTCCTGTTAATTATGTTTCATCTCTGTTCTATTGTGTGCCTGTTCTGGTTCGCTTTCTACTGGAGGGGCAATCCCTGAGTCATTTTGACTGGTTTTGTTTTTTTGTTTTGCTGTCATTCTGTTTTGGAATTGTCTCTTGGGTTTTCTTGGTTGATTTTTGTGTGCAGCCCTTTTCATTTCTAGCCATGTACTTTGCTATTTGAATTTGCTAGTATATATCTTGTGCTAGTTCTACTCCTCCCGTTTCTAATAAATTCTTATGCTAATAAAAAAAAATAGATGATAAAATTTACGTGAATGTAAAGTAATTTAGATGAGTTAATAAATGTGCGTGTACTTCTAAATTGATGCTAAAGACTAATTAATTAGTACATTCCAATTCCAATGTCTGCCATTTACTACAAAACTTTGGTCTCTTGGTTAATAACATCAAATACTGATGCAGAACCTATCAATATCTTTGATGGCTAATAACACTGATATGCCACCGATTCAACTGAGTTATCATCAAGGGAATCATTAAAATTCGACTAAGTGATTATGTGACTTCTAACTTCTTTGATTCTAGTTAAGTGAACTCTTTTCTTTCAAATTTACTTTTTAAATTTTATTTGTGTCTATCCTATGCTTCTCAAATTTTTTTTCTTGGCTGTGACATATAAACACCTTAATTATTGATTAGTGTGTGAATGTATTTCTATTTGAGGATGTGTATTTTTCTTTTGTAGGCTGGTTTTATGTGTTTAACAAAGCTTATAGGTTCAACCCCCACTTCAAGTGTTCATGGTGTTTGGCAATTTAAAATAGTCCATCTTAAATGCCTAGAGAGAGTAAGTAATAACATGTTTTATCTGCACAAGATATGATTATTTGTTTTTGGAGGAAAGTATAGATTGTATCCTTCATGCTTTCCTTTAAATTCTTTGTACAGGAACCAGATATCAAGTTATATGAGCTTGAATATGAGAATCTAAAAATGAAAGTTGAGCTTGAGGAATTTCAGGGCCGATGCAACTTGAAGAATCAGTAAGCTACAATACAAAGACTTGAAGAGAGAAAAAAGTAAATAGAGCAATAGGTTACTATTACTGATGGTTATGGTATTGTGTATGTAATCACGTAATGTCATGCTCTTTTGGTTTATGAGTAAAGTACCTGTTTATGCCTTTATGAATTTGTAAGCTGAATTTGGTCTCGGGTTATAGTAGTTTTGGTTTTAATTTCATTTTGTATTTGAATTGGTCTCAGTTGTGCTTTTTTTGTCAGTTTTTTTTGTCAAAAAAGTGAAAATTGTGGTGGTTAAAACCGCCATATTTTTTCAGTATTTTTTTTTTTTTACGAAAACACATAAATAATGGCAGTTTCAACAGCCATTTTTTACAAAAGGCGAACCGCCATTTTATACAAGGTCGATTGTGGCGGTTGATTATAGACCGCCGTTGGGAAACCGCCATTCATGTAAATTATGACGATTCAAACTGTCGTTTTTTACAATTAGAACGGCCGTTTTTACACGATTTTTTTTGTAGTGAGAGATCCACTTTCTTCCATGGATGCTGAGCACGATACTGTTCCAGTTAATCTCAATAAGTCATTTCACTTTGAAGGTGAACATTTCAAGAGATGGAACCTGAAGATGTTGTTCTTCTTAACCATGTGCAAAGTCAATTCCGTTCTCCCCACTGACAAGCCTGTTCTACCAGAAATCCAACTGATGCTCAACAAAAAGAACTGGAGACATGGAATGACAATGACTTCATGTATAAGAACTTTATTTTAAATGGTTTATATGATGATCTTTATGATTATTACAGTACAAAGACCACAGCCAAAGTAGTTTAGGAGGCACTGCAGAAAAAATATGACACCGAAGAGTCTGGATCAAAAAAATATGTTGTTAGCCTCTACATCAAGTATCTAATCGCGAATGACATATCTGTAGAAGTTCAGTCTCACGAACTCCTGAAAATTGCTCAAGAAATCATCTTTGAAGGTATGGTTTTAGATGAACAATTCCAAGTAGCTATAATAATTAATCCATTGCAGTAGTACCGCGACTGTTGCAAAGATTCAAAACCGTTATTATAATCGTAAGAGGTGACAAATACGTCACAAGCATAGCACAGTAAGAGAATTTCTCACTACTGGAACTGTGAGGATGGATCATGTGAGGTCTGGAAAAAATTTGGTTAATCCTTTGATGAAAGGATTAGCAAGAGAAAAGGTTTTCAAAACCTCAAAAGGAATGAGACTAATGCCCATAAATTAAATTGTCACTTCTAAGGGTAACCCAATCTATGGACTGGAGATCACAAGAAATAGGTTCAAAGGGTAATAACAACTTATAAGGTGATGTGAGAATAATGCTATGATAATTTTTCTAAGTCTCAACTTATAAGGAGAGCATGATATCTTGTAGTGTTAAAAAGTTGCTTAATTTTTTAATGAGTTCTATACTCTATATGGAATGAGGTACATAACTACAAGAGTACTCTTGATAGACTCACTTATGTGAATGTGAAAGTGAGGCCGCTTCCTATGGAATTTTGGGCAAAATTCTCTAGAGTATTTACTATATCAGGATACACGTGTATGACATAATGCATGAGCTTATAAACTACACCCGAAAGAATGTGTGTGTGATATGTTGTTATTCTAAACTACAAGTTACTCTAGTAAAATTTAAAACATCATCATTATATAATGGTTCAAGTCTACGGACATCACTGCTTATGCTCATTCTTATATAATTATGCTTTATTGCTGGATGAAATATTTTTTAAAGAAAACAAGTGGAGGACATTAGGAATGGGACTAATGCCCATAAAGTAAAATTTGGCTAATTATGCTCATCGTTTTGTCTCTTTTATTTTTTATGTTTTATTTCATGCTAATAAATTTGGGGACAATTATTGGCAGTACATTGAGTTTTTTTTGCAGGAAGCACGAAGTCTCAATGATCTGTTCTTAAGTATTGGTTTCGTTTTGTGTGATGAGGGAAAATATTTCTTCAAAGCTAAATCTTATAGCTACTCTCCAAGGTTCCACTGTTCTGAAAGAGAAATGCTAAGCCTCCTATATGTTATTCAATGGGCAATAAAAATTGTTTCAATCGACATTATCTTCACAGTGAATTCTAAGAATGTCATGAATAACATAAAAGATATTCAAGAGAAAGCTGAATATATGACTATTATTTTAAATTACAGGAGTCTTTTATCTTTTTATGTTAACAACTCTTTGGTAGAGTTTGATAGGAGGAAAGTTCATGTAGTTGCTTACACTTTGTTAGGGGTGACTACATATATCACTATCTTCCAAAATTGTGATGAAGTTACCAGATATGTTACTCTTGATTATTAATGGAATGAATTAGTCTTGTTTTTGTCAAAAAAAAAAAAAAAAAAACGGTTCTTCAATTATTAACTTTGGCAATGATACTGTGTACACGTTTTTATTCTATATACAGGTTGGTTATAAAAACAAAAGGTAGGAACAATATTAGAAGAAGGGAAAAAAAATGGCCCTATTAAAAAAGAGAGATTTTCCAAAAAAAAAAAAAAAACTTATGAAGTGTTTCGAGGAGTAAAAAGAGAAAAAAGTAGATGTTAGTTGGGTGGTTTTTCTATATTTTTTGAGATGCTATTTTATTCCAGAAACGATAAGGTTGTACATTACTGCACACTTCAGACAGAGTTGTGAAACGTCTTAAAAAGAGCGATTTAATCTGTGATTCACCCTAATTTTTGTACGTGTTCGACATCAACACCAACATAAAAAAAACAGAGAAATCTTATCACTTGATCTACAATTGCAACCAAAAGAACCTAATATAACTATATCTCTTCAAAATATCCAATCCATGATCTAGATCTAAGGAAATCAAATTCATCAATTACTTGCCACCAAAAACCATACTAAGCTGTCGAGATTACGACCCTATATAAGGATTTTTTTTCACATATATAAAGCCCTTTTTCTTATCCTTATGGGCCTTTCCTAAAGACCTTTATATCAATTACATAACTAGTTCGTGCATTGCTGTCCCCCAATTAGCTAGAATTGCCCTCATGCCTTACGTGTAAGGCACCAATTAAAAATTTCCAGCAGACATCACACACTCTTGTTACAGACCCCATGTCCCACACTATGCTTTATAAGTAGGCAACCTAATTTCATTGATATAATTAATATAAAAACTATTTATGTGCTTTTACCCAATAGTTTTAGAATTTAAATTAATTGTTCATGACATGGAGTCTTTTATAAACAAATTGGAAGTGTTCCGCGGTGGCCAAAATCCTAATTAAACAAATTAACAAGCTCTGGTGGTTTTGATCCATATAATCATTATTATTCTCATAATTTAAAAATTAAATTTTTATATAAGTTAGAGTGAACATGTGCATTATCCATGTCCTAATGACTTTTGTTTAATAGACATTAATTCTTTCATATACTTCTACCTAATAGATTAAACTTTTAAGACAATGGCACTATGAGAATCTTAATCCATTAACTCATAGGGATTAAGATATGGTCTCATATATGAAAGGTCGCAGATTTGAATCTCTACTAAATCTTTTAAGAGAGAGATAAATGTAAATTTATTTGTAAATGTTATTAGAACTCAAAGATTTTTTTTAATATCAAAGGCTAAAATCAACGTCAAAAGTTTCGAAGTCTTTCCTATCCTGTACTGGGACACCATCTAGGCCCAGTAATGCGAAATTTTTGTTGCAAAAAAAAAAAAAATCTCAATCCAATGAATTGATTGAATTGATTGCCAATCTGTAATAAGGGATCCACTTACTTTCCTTCCAAACTCTTCTTCCCATTACACAAGACAATCAGAGCTTTCAGATTGGGATCAGAGGGTGCAAGATTTCACTTGTACCCACCAGCTTGGATTGGTTTTTCGTGTATAACAATTACAAATGGCAACCACGATATTATAT
The DNA here is from genome assembly GCA_037113605.1 of Calophaca sinica. Lineage (NCBI taxonomy): Eukaryota > Viridiplantae > Streptophyta > Magnoliopsida > Fabales > Fabaceae > Calophaca > Calophaca sinica. The sequence continues at coordinate 20,121,036 of CM073737.1, forward strand.
ATGCAAATGGATGAAAAGAAGCAAGGAAGGGACAGTGAAAAGATCTGAGGATGGGGTGCTCTTGTGTATTATTGGTCCATCTAGATTCTGGCACATGATAGCTAAATATCACTGGCTTTTCTACTTTATTGGTTTTTCTTCACATGGCAAGTGGCCTGCTGATTAGATGCAAGTGAAAACATTTTAAAATTAATAAAAGGTGAGGAAAAGAGTTGACAAGTATGAGGTGTGTTTTTCTTCTTGTTGTTTTAGCCTCTCACATAATGGATCCTATATGGTTGGGCCATTGACTTTGAAGAGATAGGATATGATAATTTTTTCACAATTCTACGAGTACTCTTCTATCGGAAGCAGTCGTGTTCGAAGCTAATAGATTAAGGTAGTTCTCCTCTGGGAATTTATGTTTCACAATAGTTTGAACCAAATACTTTCCACTAAAGAGTATCCCCTACACATTCTCCCCACTTGTGGCTATGGAGGAAATTGTTTATGTGACTGCTAACATAAGTGTTGGCCTGCCTGAGGAAAAAATTAAAAAGAAAAATGTACACTATGAGGTCTGAACCCTGTACCAAAAGGAATCCAAAAAATGCCTACACCAATACACTATAAAATCTTTTTAATAAAAGTATGCATAATTTATTGGCTAAAATACACTTTTGGTCTTTTATCTTTTACTCAAAATTCATTTTGGTCCTTTATCTTTCAAAAGATTCATTTTTTGTACTTTATCTCTCAAACGTTACACAAAGTAGTCGTTTCCGTCAATCCCATTAAATCTTGCGACAGAAACGTCTATTGTGGCATTCAACTCCATTTTCAGGGTTCGTTTTGGTCCCTTATCATATTTTCATAATTCATTTTGATCTTTTATCTTTTAAAAGTTTCATTTTTGTCCTTTATCTCTCAAACGTTCCACAAATTATTTAGTGATTTGGACATGTTTTTTGTAATGGCTTTTGAAAAATGAGGTTGCTTTAGATGTGGAGGCCCACACCTGATTAAAGACTGTCTAGTGAGTAAGGACTGTCAGTGTTTCTAGCGTGGAAGAGCAGGCCACACAACCAGAGACTGCAGACATGGAGCGGAAGCAAGGTCCATTGTTGGTAGGCATGGAGTATAAGTTAGTGCTAGGTCATAGGCGGCATCACCGTAGGCGGTGAGACCGCAGGACACAAGGAGGGCGTTTAACATGAGGGAAGTTGAGTCCTCTTGATCTCTCGATCTTATATAAGGTATGTGCTTAGTTTCTGGTAAGCTCTTATATGTTTTGTTGGACTTGGGGGATACACATTCTTTTGTTTCATTTGAGTATGTGGATCATTTGAAATTGCATGTTTCTTATTTTCCTTATAACTTAGTAGTTTCTACTCCTACTAGTGATTCTTTTACTATTATGTCCGTTTGTTTATAGTGTCATATAGTTGTAGAAAATAGGAATTTCCCTGTTGACCCTATTTGTTTACCCATGTAGTAGTTTGATATTATCTTAGGCATGGATTGACTTTCAGCTACCATGTGGTATTCGATTGAAACTAGGGAGTTTTGGATATTCCTACTAGTCTGGAGTGGTGTTGGAATCTCTTTGTGATGTATGATGTCAGCCTTACTGATGGGGCCACTTTCATGTGTGTGTTGTGTGTGTGTGTGTGTATATTTCATGTGAGCCTATTATGTGTTTTCGCATTTAAATTCCTACGTATTTTCAGATAAATGCGCTAACAAATATCAATACGATTAAGATTAGTTACTTGGGGGTTTTCTTTAATGGGAAGACAGAGCGTCTCACTGAACCAGTCCCCATGTTTCCTCTGTCAAGCCTCATGGCACCATAGATTGTGGGTGTCCTTGCACACCAATGAGCTTTCATCGGTTTACTCGTTCAAGATTTGAACAAGTCCTTCAAGGGTATTATCCTAGAGGATATCCTGCAATGATTGCATATGTTTTTGCGAAGGGGTTAGCATCATTGTTTGTCTTTGGAGGTGCTGGTAAAGTTGATGGGGATGAGTTTATCTCTTCCCACAGTCAAGGCAATGCTCTGTTTTGATTCTCCAGTAGTTTGGGATAGGTGTTGGGCCTTCCTCCAGTCGCCCAAGATACAACTACTTTTGGCCTTGTAATATTGAATACGGTGGGGTGGGTACTTGCAAATGTACTATAACGCTGAAGTTAGATTGGGCATTTTAGCTATCACCGAGCGAATGGAACGCAGTCAGTTTGTTCATGGCTAGTGTAGAGCCCCTCTGTCAGGATCATAGTTGGGGACATGTTAGTCTAAGTTACACGATTTGCTTCCTACCCTTGTCTTGGGGAGATCTCCTTGATAATGACCTTTTCTACTTTGGTTTATGAACTCATGAGAGCCCATTTAAGGGGGTCAAAACATTCTATTGATGGCGTGACTTTTATCAAATATTAAGGATGACAAAGCAGACCGACCCACCTTAAACAGGGCGGGATGGTGGATTGGGATGTAGAGCCCACCCCACTTAAGGGTGGCAAAAAATAGGAAAAAAAACTACAAATAAAATTGGGCTAAAACATGGCAGATTTGCCAACCTGGCCTGCCAAAATCCACCCCAAAATATAAAAAACTGCAAAATTAGTTAAAAATACCAAAATGAATTATAAAAATATTTTTAGAAATAAATAAATGCCCCGACGGGTTAGGGGTACCCCAACCCACCCCGCCTTGTTTTGGAAAGCCGACCTGCCGGACCCAACCAGCATTGTTATCCCTACCAAATATGGGCCTCAATCATTACTCAGGATCATAATATAACAAATATAATTACAATTTTCTATTTATCCCACGTCTATTTCTTTTTCTTTTTTTTTTTTGAAAGGAAGTAAACTTATTTTATTTCATCAATAAAAGTGCTACAAGTAAATCTGGAATAGCATAATAAAAGTGAGGACTACCATTATATATAGATATCCTAGCTAGACTATGAACAACTCTATTAGCTTGCCACTTAATGAACTATAACTTGTAATTAAAGTGACAAGCTAGCAAGTGTCTACACTTAGTCAACATTACATTCCAACACGCCCATGACCAACTTAGACCAGATTGTGGAGCACCAGAATCGACTTCAATGGTGGTTATTGCAGCCTTTGTCCTCGCCCAAAGCAATTCACTGAGCGTGTCTTTTGCCCTGGAGATAATCCTCCATGTATTTAGTGGTTTGTTCTCCCACAACCTTTCATTGCGTGCTTTCCATAGACTCCAAAGTACCATAATGAACAAGTCACAGCTGTAACCTTAAAAGAGATCAAGAGCCAGAAAATAAAGAAAAGTAAAGTTGTCTGCTAGATTCAGAAGAGGCTCTAACTTGGACCACCAATTTAACTCCTTCCAACAAGCTTGATCAATAGGGCAAGATATGAATAGGTGCCACAGGTTCTCTATATCAACCTCGCAAAACACAACTACAAGGAAAATAGATTCCCTTGTCTTGAAACCTAGAATATGTAGGGAGGCAATTGCGACAACTTCTCCAAATGAAAGATTTTATGCGAAAAGGAATCTTCAAAGTCGAAATACCTTTCCAATTTCCCTCGTAATTGTTGAGATCATGTTTCCTAGCTAGGCTGACACATAGCTTATAAACGAATTTTGCCGTGTAAAGTCCATTGGAACTATGGTGCCATATAATTCGATCCTTGCTATGCAGAGGAGGAATAGGGATATGTAGCAACTTCAACATCATTAAATAACACTTGCACTAGGTCACACTTCCAAGAACCTGAGTTATGATCGATGAGATGATATACCAAAAGGTCTGGTAAGTGCGGAGACATTGGACTAGCAGGTTTGAAAGAATATTCAACGTTCCTAATCCATGGTTCACTCCATGCGTTGATTTGAGATCCATCTCCATGCTTCCAACGGCAACCGAGTTTTATCAATGGAAGGGTTGACCAGATGCTCCGCCAAGAATTTGGCTTTGAGAACCTTTGTAATAAGGGAGTCTTGTTTGGTGAGGAAATTCCACATCTACTTACCTATCATCAATAAATTGAAACATCATGCTCCTTAGCTACCGTGAGCATATACCAAGAAAGCCAATCGATCTCTACTTCCATTCTTCTTCGTTCCCCACCAGAAGGAGTTCAACATTCTTTCAATCTCCTCTCCTAGAGATCGAGGGATCAAGAAAGTGGTCATACAATATGTTAGGATCGCCTGGGCTATATATTTGATAAGGATTTCATTATCGCCATGAGAAATTGATTGTTTCTCCCAATAAGAGAGGGGAGGCCTAGGTACCGGCCATGCCCCCAAGCCTCTTCAACTCGAACGATTGAGGCAATGGAACGTCTCAAATCTGAGTCCACATTTCTACTAAAAGATAGTTCTCGCTTCTTGTAGTTGATAGCTTGGCTGGATGCCGCTTTGTAGAAGAGACGATGATACCTAAAATAGTAGCTTTAACTTACGGAGAAAGATGAAACTATCATCGACAAACATAAAGTGGTCGACTTCACAGGGGTTTATAAGCAAGAGACATCCACACCTTATAAATCGATTTTATAAAAATGAGTTAGACCCAAAATCCTAATAAGAAGCACCACAACAAATACGATTCCCATGCAACTTGCCTCTAGATTCTAATAAGTTTACAAACAATTAGTTGTTATTTTGTTATATTTATTCTCATGAATTAATCTGATTTTTATATTTTATTCTTGGGAGTTAATTTGATTTTTATATTTTATTCTTGTCTTGGGAGTTAATTTGATTTTTCTAAACGTTCTTAACTATCGGTTTGACTGCTGAACCAGTCTAACATCTCAAACCCTCTCTGCACGTAGCTTTTCTCACAGCCACCCTCTTCAACAAACCAACCTTTGAAACTTCTCAAAAAGCATTCACCATTTTCCTTTCCAAAGTTTCAATCTTTGGTTTCTCCGACACCCCATATGCCATATTCTTTCTCTCATCATCACTCTTCAATTTTTTCCACTTTGGATTGCACCATTGGACAAAAAAGTTTCAAACTTGGATTTCTTTTTTATGTTATTCAAACCTTTTGTCATGTTATTCCTTTTTGAACTCTGAGATTTCTTTTTATTGCAGTCTTTGTTTGATCTTGAATAAATTAAATTGACCATTAATTTGCTTCTAACTTTTTGAATATTGGTAACCAACCATTTAAGCCCTCTATTGTTCTGTCCCATTTCTCATAAAAAAAAAAACCCATTTTTCTGATAAATTTTTCCATTTTAGAATTTTGGGTATCATTGTGAGTGCTTCTTTATCTTTTCTCTATTATTTTTTTTTTGGTTTTTATCATAGGGTTGAATGAAATGGTTGTTGAACTTTGTTCAGAAAATTGTGGGGTTGTTTCAATGAGTCCAAGGATTTCATTCTCACAAGACTTCTCCCAAACAGGTGTCATACCCGTTGAGGGACAACACCCTTTGAGATCAAACTCATCTGGTTTGAATTCAAGCATTGATTTTGATTTCTGTGTTAATGAAAGCTCAGAGCTTGAATCATCTTCAGCAGATGAGCTTTTCTCAGATGGTATTATCCTTCCAACAGAAATCAAGAAGAAGAACAACAACAATGTTCCCTTGAAGCAAACAAATCAACCACCACCACCACCACCACAGAATCCATTACCACCCCTTTATGACAACAATAGCAAAAACTCCAAGAAAGTGAGCACCAAAGATAGCAAGGTTCCAAGTCCCTTGAATGAAGAAGTATTTGAGAAGCAAAGTTCTAAGTCATTTTGGAGCTTTAAGAGAAGTAGTAGTTGTGGAAGTGGATATGGTAGTAGCTTATGCCCTTTGCCACTTCTTTCTAGAAGCAATTCAACTGGGTCTTCTTCGGCAAGTGTTAAGAGAATGCCAATGTCAAAGGAAAGTGCTAATGTCAAGCAAAATTCACAAAAACAAAGGTCCTCTCATCACTCCTTTGGTTCAAACAATCATCAAAAGCCTCCATTGAAGAGGAGTCATGGAGGGGCTTATGGTAATAGTGTTAGAGTTAGTCCTGTTTTGAATGTTCCTTCTGCAAACCTTTTTGGTTTTGGCTCAATCTTCTCCAACAATAGAGATAAGAGTAAGAAGAAGTAGTTCACAAAAAAAAAAAAAAGTTTTACTTTTACTCTAATCTAAAATTCTACTAATTTGCAATTTGGTGAGGTCTTTCTTTTTCTATATGTTTCCATATGGTTTACCTTGTGATAAGGGTGTAGTTTGTATTGGTTAAAGTTTTGAAAGGTAAATGGTTTGTATCAAATAATGATATCATTGAGGCACATGATTTGAGGGGGCACAAAATGTGAGGTAAATGTTGCTTTCATGGTTGTCTCTTGTTTGTGTTTTTTCCCCCTTTGCTTTTGTTCTTTGGTCACACAAAGTGTAAATACATTGATTTTGCTGTGTTTTACTCTTTTTTTTCTTTTAACTTTTTCTTCTTGTTCTCTTTATTTCTGTATAAGAGAGAGATAATAGGGAGAAGTTGATTGTACAGTTATAATTGAGACGTGTTTTATGGGTTTCTCTTCTGCTTTTGGTTGTTTTCCATCCTTCATGGATTGATTATATAATAATAATAATAATAATAATTATAAATGTTTATAATTCTTGCGGCTATGTTTCTTTGTGAGAAAGAATTGAGAAGAGAGAAAGAGGTAGTTCTTGTGGCTATGTTTAGTTGTGAGAAGAAATTGAGAAGAGCGAAAAAGGTCAGAAATAGTGTGAGAAGAGAGAAAGTTCTGAGAAATAAAATAAATTTGAGTATTGTTTGATATAAAAGAAAGAGAAAGAAATAGAAGAGAGAGAAGTATTTAATTTTTAAAATGACAAAAATGTACTTGTATAAAAAGTGAATATACAAAACAATATACAATTTTGTAACTACCTAAATTTAATTAATTTAGTTAATTTCAATTAATTTATTTAATTAAATTATTAGTTAATTAAATTAATTTGCTTAATTTACATAATTTTATTAATTTAATAGATTTGTACACGTAGAAAGTTCCACTAAATATAAATAAAAGTTATTTAATTATATATTTTTTACAAATAAATATATAAATTCACTTGTGATTGACATAAATGCCAATTTTTGAGCTTGTATCACTGGAATTCCATAATCTTGATACAGAGAGATTGCAGAGGGGACTGGAGAGAGAAAAGGGAAACTATGAAAATTTGAAAAGAAAAAAAATGTTTTTCTAGCTATCTTTGCATCCTTGCCAATATTGAAAATTGTGCTTTTAACGTATGTACAAGTGAACTCAATTTGCGTACATACTAAACATGTGTTTTTAACGTACGCAAACTGAGTTTACGTACACATACGTGAACTCAGTTCAAGTATGTGTACATAAACTCAGTTTGCGTACATACAAAACATGTGTTTTTAACATGGTAATAAAAACCGGATCGGACTGGCCGGTCCGACCGGTTGGACCGGAACCGGGTCATGGTCCGGTCTGGGTGACTCTCTTGGATCGGCTGGCAGAGAACCGGCCAGTTCGATGCTAAAACCGGCCAAAACTGGGCAAAACGGTAGGTTCTGGGTCGAACCGGTTCGTCTTTTTTTTTTTTAAAAAAAATAATTACTTTTATTAATTAAAAAAATCAATTTTTGGTCTCAACAAGGCTTGAACCCCTATCCTCAAGGCCATAACAAGCCATCTTACCACTAGGCTACATGTTATTTTGTGTATAAATTGAAATATTATCTATATATTATTTATTTTTTTAATATATATATATATATATATATACCAAATATATAATATATATACTATATATATTATATATTTGGTATATATATATATATATATTTAAAAAATAATATTTTATTAATATTTTAATAAACCCGGTTCGACCCCAGTTCGACCCCCGTCTGACCCAAAAACCCTGAACCCTGGCCCTCTCCGGTTCAATGTCCGGTCCGGTTTTAATTACCTTGGTTTTTAACATACTCAAACTAAGTTCACGTACGTGTACGTGTTAAACAACCAAAATATACATATGTGAACTGAGTTCATGTACGATATCCAAATGTAGAAAAAAAAACGCAAGAATCATATTTCCTAAGTGGGGTGAGAGAAAGTGTGGAGGGGAGAGAGAGAGAGAGAGAGATAGAGGTAAATGTAAGTTTATGTTTAAAAATTAAATATGACATTAGGGATATTTTTGGAATGAAAATAGTAAAAAGGTGTCAAAGGGGTGTAACTAATCTATTAGGGGTGCAACTAGCGGCAACCAATTTGCAATGAATTGTCGCTAAACACACCTTCAACTTGTTTTCATTTGCGGAAATTCTTTTCATCTAATTTGTTAGAAATATATTAAGAAATGTGATTGGAACTAAAATATAAGCTAAGTTTTCGGTGAACTAGAATCAACTCACTATACTATCTTAATATTTAGAAGGTGAGAAGATGGGCAATTGAGTGAAAATCGAAGAAAATAATAAGAGAAAACTTAGAGTAAAAGGTGACAAACAAAGATGCCAAACAGGATGAGGAGACTTGTTTGATCTATGTAGATGGAGTCTCTGCCTCCTTGTGGTAGTGCTCTTTTCCTTTGTTTTCTCCACGGGCTATTACCTTCCTTGCTTTTTGTGTTCACCAGTCCTCTTCCTTTTGTGGTCTTCGTTTGCACAGTGAGGAGTTTGGAGGTCGCAATCATCTTCGCAGTTTTAGATTCGCCTCCTCCGTTGTGTTCACTAGTTGTGTGGTGGCAGCCGGTGGATGCTCCATAGATTTGGGTGCTATCCTCCCCAGATCTAGGGTTTTGAGTTTGGGTGAGTCTTGCATTTGTAGTTCTGCGTGTCAGACTTTCAGTTTGCTTTGTTCTTGTTCTGTGTTGATTAGATTATGTCCCTTAGCACGTGGTGCTTGTTTTTCTCTATTATATTTCTTGGGGCTTTGGGTGAGTGGTTGGTTTGTGACCACAACCCGGTTTGTTTTGTTTGGGCCTGGCTCGGATTGTCTTTTTTGGGGCTTGGCCTTTTCAGTTTAATGAATGACTCTATTGACCAAAAAAAAAGAGTAAAAAAATTTCAATATAAAATCTCTTACATTTCAATGAATTGAGACTCCATATTTGTAAAGGCTTAATAGAAGAGATGTAGTTGTTCTGTTGCAACAGAAAAAGGTAAAAAATAATTAATTGGCAACTAAATTAGTTACCATCCAGAAAGGAATTATTCTATATATTGCTACTTTTTTTAATGGAAAAGTGTATTAATCAGGAGAACTAGAGGTGTTTCATCACTACTAACAAATAGTCAAAGAAATCCAAATACACACCACCAACAACCCCAAAAGAGCACCAAGATGGAAAGACCAAAACTGACTCCTAACCAGACACCTAAGAGGGTCAACATACCACTCATAATACACACACGGAGGGGACTTCCCCTAGACAAGAACCATCTCCAAGATAAGAATTTGATACAGCCAACTATACTCCTCGGATTAGGTTCCGTCCCAGCAAAGATGAACCTATTCCGGAGATCCCAAATGACCCACAGAATGGAATGTCAAACCAGCGCCAAGCCCCCTCCGACATCGCGACTAATCCCTCAAGCACCAAAAGTAGGAGAAGAGAGTGAAAAGGTCCGGGGGCATAACAAAGTCGAACCTTAGTCAATCTATAATGGCATACCACACCTTCATAGAAAATTGGCTACTTCCAAAAAGATGTAGGGCCAACTCCTGTTAATTGCTGCACAGAATTCACGGTATAAAATTACATTCCCAGAAATGATATTCCTGGGAATATTATTACCAGAAATATTATTCCAACTAATATGTTTGGTAAGTATTCATAATTCCTAGGAATCTTTTTATAATTTATTTAATTAAAAAAATAAAAAATACAAATAAATATGGCAAAATGAGGTGGGAGTGGGTTTACAGATGGTTGAGTCTTATTCCCACTGGAATGTTAGATTCTCACCTTATAACATGGAAATAAAAATTGAGGAAATAATGTGTAAATAATATTCCTTGGAATAAAAAAACTGGGAGTTATTTTTAAAAACTTGAAACCAACATGGAAATATTGCATTCTCTCCCTCACATTCCCAGGAATAGTATTAGACAACTTGAAATAAACACACTCATAGCGATGGAGAAGAGAAAGACAACTTGTAGTCTCTAAAATCCTTACCCGTTGAAGGATTGACATTTGATGAAGCATTACTTTTGGGTCTCTTTTCCTTTTTGAGTCCTCATTTTGTTGATACTACTTTTCCTCCTCCTCTTCGTGTTGTTATTGCTCTTGTGGTTGTGGCTGAAACTATTAATGTTGCAACAGTTATGGCAGTGTCCATTTTTGTAACTATTGCTGCTAAAATTGGTGTTGGCATTGAAGTTGATATTGTGACACCCTTTACCACGAAAATGCTTGTTTAATAATTGGTGCAAAAAACAAGTAGTTGGACATTGAAAGTGTGAATGCAAGTTTTAAAACTTTTCTTTACATTTCAAGCAGTAAATAATACCACATTTCAACACAAGTCAACTTAACATTTCTTTAATACAAATAAAATAATAGTTTGGCTCAAAACGACCTTACAATCTTTTCCAAAATGAACCATAACGAAGTAATTAATGGTTTTCAAAATATTTAAACATAAACCATAGCAAAAGAAATAACAAAACACGACCCCCGATGTCACATTCACATTACTAGAGCCGCGTAATCCCAAAATAACTTAAAGAATCCAACAGTCTAGAGACTAAGCAAAAAAAATAACATAGGGGTGACACATACATCTCCACTCTATCATTTTGGATGAAGCATACATCGACTACTCCTCGGTCTCATCTTGAGGATCACCTGCGTATAAGGATCATACAAAACAAGCATATATAAAAGAACAAGGTGAGTACGTCTCATCTTATGTTTAAAATAATACAATGATAGCAGTGTATAGAAACAAGCACACATTCATCAGGTCATACCTTCATACAAATCAAGTACACCATGTTTCATAATATATACATGTCAATATATTGTTTCTCAAACTCTGCTTATAAGCGTGTCTTATACAATGCACACAAAATATCCCTCTAGACTCCAAAAACATAAGTGAGAACCATCGATGCTTCATTTTACAACTAGCACCTCACGACAATAGCATCACCTGGGTATCATACTGGCCTCACTCTATAGCTAGGTGACTTAGGCTCAATGATGCCAAGTCATCCACAGCACCAGCCGAGCACCATTCTCGCCTCACTCCATAGCTAGGTGACTTAGACTCAATGACGCCAAGCCACAACCATAGTATCACCTAAGCACCAATCTCTCCTCACTTTGTGGCTAGGTGACTCAGATCGATGACGCAAAACCACAACCAAGCATCTCATAGTATGGTAACATCACATCACATCACATCACATAAGTAAACATATGTTTACCAATTATCCTCAAAATTATTAAATGAGCTCCTAACTTTGGGATCACATTCCTAAGCTAGACAACCATCAAACAAATCCATCAATTCAAAGATATCATTTACCTAAAACACAACTATCCTCAAACACCTTCACAAACAATCAATTAAGGAACACTAGCCTAAGCAGTAATTCAAAACATACTCATATTAATCGACTAAATCCATATACATAACCAATTAAGCAACTACGACTTAAGCACTAATGGAAAACGATAAGACTTAATCGATTAGACCATCATGGTTAATCGATTAAATATTGTCTAACTAAGCATTCCTCTATAACAACAATACTTAATCGATTAAACCACAAGTGTTAATTGATTAATCATCGTCTAACTTAAGCTTTGGAATTTTTGAAACACATAATCATTTAGGACAGTGTGCCTAATCGATTCAATTACCTGTTTCTGCCTATTTTAATTCTTTATCAAGATCCTAACATTCAAACTTCTCTTAAACATTTATAGTGACTCAATTATACTTCCAAGGTTGGTTAAAGCAAAATCCTCATCTTTATGAACCATTAAACCACAAATCATCCTCATAATTTCATAACAATCTAATGCTCAAAATATACTACTCTTACATATTAACCTTAGGAAACTAAACCAAAATTTGAAAGATAATCATAACCTACACATGCTAAGCCTTAACATTACAAATCAAATTTCATAGTTCTACAAACCATAATCATCACTATTTTTAAACTCTAAAAGTCATTCTCAAACTATGACACCCCTTTTCTAACCCTGGGTGCCTAGGATTGTGTTAGAATCATCTTAGATGATTTGTACGAATTTGGGTATTTAGAATAGTCGAAAATCCAATTCCGCACATTTTAGGAATGTGTAACCAATTACAATGCCAGGTGTTAACCGATTAACATGTAACCAGTTACAACACGATAGTGAATTGATTAACACACGTGATTTCTGCAAAATAGAAATATGATCCAAATCTTATCTTAATTGGATTAAATCTTTTCAAAATAATTAGAATCATTCTCTAATTGTCATATCACGACCTGACCAGGCCAACTTTGGATAGGATCATGATATTGTTATTATGACTAAGATTTCCTTCAAATTCAAAAAAAAATCTTATCTTTTGTATAAAAGAACTACCGTAAGTCTAAGCCCTATTTTTCTATTTACTCTAGCATGACTTGGGATTCTTTTCAGAGACAAACCCAGGTAAACAATTTGTGACACTGATTCCTTAAACCTATTTTTTGATTTTGTAAACCTAAAACCCTTTTTTTCTTCTCTTTCGGTTTCAAGCTTACACAAGGGATCTTGGATATGAACCAAGGACATCATTTTCTCTTCAACCTTGCTGTCTTGGATTACTTCTAGGCATGGGGAGGGAGAGTGTTCACTCTATATGGGGTTGTGAGAGGAAATCATAACTATTGAGGGGGTTTTGTGGAGCTTCCTTTTTCGTTGTATTACTATAATTAAAGAATCATTATATGATTAAGTATGTCTCTGTTGTTAAATCGATTGGTAAGATTTTAGGGATTGCTGAAGGAGTAAGATATGTCCTTTGATTGTGCTCTTGATCCCTTTTACGTGTCTTGATGGTTTTCCATGTGTTTCTGGATTGTGTGTTTACCATAATATGATATGCCATGATTGATTGTTTGATTCACTGTGATAAGATGGATTTGGTAATAGAAATATAATTTAGGCGATATTATGGAAGCCTAGAGCCAAGTAGGTGATGCTTTGTGGATTAGAAATAGACTACTGCTGTGTTCCATTTTTTTGTCACTGGTTAACCGATTAGAATTCGATCATTAACTGATTACACAACCCGACCTAGTAGGTAAACGATACATGTTATTAGTTAACCGATTACACTTTCATGGTAACCGATCATACCCAGGTAACAGGTTATAGACCTTAGTTAATTGATTACTGTAGTATAGTTAACCGATAACAAGTTACAGATTGTGGATTTTAGCCTATGTTATGATGATTGATTACCTAGTGTAGTGTAACAAATTACAAGTGACCAAAATGCCTTAGATGCTAAATGATGATCTTAATGATGTTTTATGGATGTTGTTGACTTAGCGGACCCTGCTTAGGGAATTTTATGGTATTTATGAGGATAGTAATAAGCTTACGCGAATGATCTGATGCAATATGAGTTAGAATTAGATTCCACAAATCAGACGACGACCGATGAAGATTCAAGATGATACTGATGCAATGACGCTAAGATGCTGACAAGTCGAGATGACAATGTGTTACCTATCTATAGTGGTTTTTCTAGCTGAGGATAGTTACAACAACCATGATGTTAAGCCGAAGGATGATTGGACGCTTGTGTGATGATTGTGCATTCATGCTGTATTGTGTATTCGGGGGAAAGAAAACGAGAAACTGCTCTACTAGTGGTCAGTATGACCTTTGGGGTAAATAATCTGTGGGAGTTTTATATAAAGGTAGAGGTTCGCCACCACTATTGGGATGCCTTTTAGCAGGATCGCCCTAATATGTCGCTAAACATTGTCAAGGATGGTGAGAGTATTTAGTGGAGACTATCTGCGCGATGAATCACCTAGGGCGAGCCTTATATGGAGCTCTCATTTTTCATCCCTGAGTTAGATGGATAAGGATGCACATTGCATATAGAGTAGTTGGGATTAATTAAATATAGGTTGCATGGTCATTCATCATCGCATTGGTGTCGTGCTGAGGTTGTGTCGACTGTGAATATGACGTGGTATGATTTTATATGATTGTATTTGTGTGATGGTTCTATAGCTGTCTTTTTCTTCATATAGTTTAGAGATAACTTCTCACTCACACAACCATTTTTCAGCATTGCGACAGAAAGGAAGGAGAATACTAGATAGGTCTGAGCAGCGATATCTCTCGAGCGACTTGGAAGTGAATGAAGACCCTTGGATAGCTCAATGTTTTACTTTCATTTATGTCTTTTTTTTAGACTTTAGATTTCAGTTGTTAGTCTCATGGATTATTATATTCGGATACATGTGACATTAGCTGATGGGTTTAATTCCTTATTGCTATTTTCATATGTCAACTTTGCAAACATTTGTAAACAATTCTTATTTATTGTTTTGGTTTAAGTTGAAAATGATGATACGCTACTCTCTGTGTGCTTGTGAAAAGTTTTTTTTTCCTTTCCGAAAATCCACATTTACTTCTGCAGAGTGTAACCTTTTCTAACTAATACTCACATAAATCACAGTTCGAGATAGACGGGTGTCACACAAACAGTTGAGCCTACCCATATCATCCCATCTACATAATCTAATCACTTACTCATCCTAAAAAGGTCAAAGGTACAACAAAGTCATCAATCTCAATAGTTCATCACATAAGCCAGCCAACAAGGCACTCAAAACATATCATAAGCACATTTTTCAAGCCACAATTCACATGTTATCATTCCTCAAGACACTCACAACAATAGATGCTGCATAACACACATATTCACAACATTAAAATCACATCTCATGGCATTAAAACACTAATCAATTCATAACAATTTCATCACATGGATTTAAATATAAAAGGCAAGAAAACAAGGCAACTTGGAATTTAGGACTAGCCCCACTACCCACAACCATCACCATGCCCATGAGTGAAATAATGTCCCCCTTTACTTGTATATAAGCGCGATTAATCCCAGCAGAGAAAGAGACAATAATTGCGAATTCCCTTTTGAGTATAATCCCTTCCAATAGAAAACCAAACAATAGGCACAATAAGGATTAAAACCCAATATTGGAACTGAGAAGGAATGAGAGATCGTAAGGTCTAAGGCTTACCCAAAAGCATGAGAGAATAGGATGAAATTGTGGCAGTTGATTACATGACGGATAGGTTGAAATTCAGATTGAAACAAAATAATGAAGAATAAGTGATCTTTCAATGGGAATGTTTAATGTTTGGGATAAAACACAAGGAATGGTATATAGATAATGGAAATAGGGTTTTAGATGTGATTTAAAAGGTTAAAAATGCAATAGGACAAAGTGGGCGAAAACGGAAAGCCCACAAAAATTTTGTAGAATTACGCAGTCTTAACATATTAAGCCTTGATGCTTAATCGATCATTAGAAGGCATCTATTATATTATGAACCTACAAGTTTGAGAAAATGTATTTTTCAACGCACGTAATCAATTAAGGGTTGTGTCTTAAGCGATTAAGTGCACTATTTTTTCTATTTTGAGCATTTCTAAAGGCTACACTGCCCAAAACATGTACCTAAACATCTAGAATGAAATTAAAGACATAGGTTAACTTGAAAAATCACATATGAACATATCGAGACACATACAAGCGAAAAGTGGGGTGTTATTGATACAATCACTTACGAGAATGGACTCGAGTCCGTTGACTTTGTTGAATTTGTAGAATCTGCTGTGCTTTCAATACTTTCAAATGTTGAATTTCCTCTTTTAATACATCGCTCAATGCTGAAAATCCAAAAAAAAAAAGAATTAATTAATTCCTATAATGGAGTTAATCATAATGATCTCTCCATGCATATGCAAATTTGAATTTCTCGGATTTGTCGTAAAACATATATTTTAAACAAAACTAAAAAATTTCATTTTCTATGTAAGAGAGTGTGTTTCAATTGCATCCAATAAAACTAACCAATTAATCAACAAAATTTTGCAATCACAAAATTTTGCAATCATCTTTGTACTAGACATGTGCCTTAATCAATAAAGTGCATTAATTCCAAGTACAGTACTTACTAATTCATAAAATAAAAACACAAACCATAAATATAAGCTAAAAGCAAAAGACTACATATTTGTTCATCAGTTAAATAAAATTTAATTTCCAAGAGGCAATATACAAACATGTAGCATAATCAATATTATTTTATTTGCTTGTTTCAAAAAATATTGAAAATTCATTTAACTTAATCGTTTCTTTTACTGCTAATTACTTGCCAATTATTATGCATGGTATGAAGCATTCCCTTCACCCCCAAAAAAGAAAAGCTAATCAAATCTCTTGCTGATTATAAACCAAGGTAAAATTATATATCAATAAAGGTCACAACTAATATGTCATGGAGTTGTTTGTCAAAAAAATTTGTATTTTAAAATTAGAAAGAGAATAGAATGGTAGAGCACTAGCCTTAAACACTTATTTTTTTTTGTTGAAAGGGAACCTTAAACACTTATGACAACACGAGCTTACCATTTTCCAAGTGAACCCGTTGCTTAACGATTTGCATCTCCAACTCCAATTCATTTTTCTCAGCAGACAATATCTGTTGATATCCCTGCTTAAGAGTAAAATATAATGATTATAATCTCTACCATTTTCTTTTTAATAAAAAGTTGACATAGTAACACTAGTACATAACTGTAAGTATCGAAGGTAAAACACATATAAACACAAGCTGCAAGTTGACAGAAGTAGACTACAACAAAAAAGTATTTGGCATAAGGTGTTGATGAATTAAGACATATATACCTTCAAGATAGTTGATTGTGCAGACAATGATGTTACTTCTATTTGCAATGTGTGTAACCTCTTTTTGAGCTTGGAAATGTAATCCATCTTCCTTTTCTTTGATCTTGCAATAGATTGTCTTGCCAAAATCCTACAAGACACAACTAAGCAATATTAGCCATGGTGGATTTTTAATAAAGATGATGAAAAGCATTTTGGTAATACTCGCTTTAATGATAATTTATGCATGAAATGAATACTTATATAAAATAAAAATAATATGTAGTGTACATACTGAATTTACCTTAATTAAGAGTTTAATTTATAAGCACCAACGATGTAAAAAAGTTTTACACCATCATCCAATCATATCTCACAATGTAAAAGTTTGTTGAGATATTTTAGGAAATATTATAACAAAGTGGCACAATGGTGAGATATGATTGGATGACTATGTAAAACTTTTTTACACTACCGGTGCATATCAATTAAACTCTTTACCTTAATTAATTGATGATAGTCAAGTGATGTATGAAAAAAAATGTGTTAATTGGGAAGCATTTTATTCATTAAAGGTATTTCTATAGTAATTATGTAGATGTAGGATTTTATGGGTTAAGATTGTTCTAAAAGAATTGTATGAGTAAAAATTGTTCCAAAAGAGTTCATTCCATTAATGTAGTTTTACAGCAACTTTTGCAGTGTTTCCCAAATTCATTAGTGAAGCATTTTCTAAATATAAATATTCTTTTGAACATATTCAATAGTCAAACTTCAAAAACTCTTGTTTTAGTGAAAAGAAATCATATATCTAAAAGGTTCTAAAAAAAAACCTCGCTTTCTCACTCCAACTTTAATCTTGTTTTAGTGGCCTAATGTTGTCCCAAGCACCAAATATGCAATCATCCTATAATTTTAGAAGGTAATGTCTATGCAATGGAGTTAAGAATATATGTTAATCATAAGTTACAATGCTAAACAAGGCATTTATAAAAGGTATGTTAATGTTTTTAAAATTATGAATGATACCTTTTAGCACGTTTGGGATTAATGAAGGCAAACTCGGAAAGCTTGGCAGCAGGCATTGGTTTTTTATAATTAGTAGTGGAGACATCATTTGAAGAAAAGTCTGGCATCTTAGACTTTAAAGCTACTGACACATCCATGGACTGACTACGTTGGTGATTAACTTCGAGTCTTCTATTAGTACTAGTAACAATGTTGTCAACAGTAGAGATGGGAGCCCGGTTATCACATGACGAATTGAATTTATCCATATCGAGATAGATGGATGACAAATCTTCCTCGGTGTCCTCAACAAATGAGGGGACATCAGTAGCTTCGACGACATCGGGGTCATTGTCAAAGCTGATATCACCAAGAAGGGTGAGAGTCTCAAACTGAGCATGCCAATGGCCTCCATTTCTTGGGGGATTATCAAGCATTTTGTCAACATCATGGCTAAAGCTAGCAGAGTCTAAGGTGGTATCCTGAACTAGTGACGATGATGATGACTCTGATTTTACATTTGAGTTTGTAATGGTTGTTGCATAAGGGCTAGAGGAAGAGGGAAGTGGGAAAATAGCGGAGTTGTTGTTATCCATTACCGGCCAATAACCTAAATCATTCCAAAACGCTAGAGTGTTAGGGTATTGGTAGCCTTACAAATAAATTAAATCTATGAGCACAGTCAACATAATCAATTAATATAAGTTGAAGGCTAAATTATAAAATTGGTCCTTTAAGTTTATTTTAGGTTTCAATTTGGTCATCTACGTTTTATTTGTTTCGTTTTGGTCCTCTACGTTTTATTTTAGTTTTCAATTTGGTCATTTCCGTCACTAAAAGTCAATTGTCCGTAACTAGAAGTCCATTTTCCAAAATGTTATTTGGCTTTTAGCTACGGACAATTGGCTTTTAGTGACGGAAAGGATCAACCTGTTGTAACTTTTTAAATGTAAGGGACCAAAACGAAACAAATAAAACATAAAGGACCAAATTGAAACCTAAAATCAACATAGAGGACCAATTTTATAATTTAACCTAAGTTGAAATTGGGCAAGCAAAGGAAGAATAATGGTGGTGATGAAAACAAAGAATTGTACCTTTGAATAACGAGTTTGAATTAGCATATATCGAGAACTGTGCAAAATCTGGAAATGTAAGCATAATCGTGTTAGCTGTTCATCTACACATCAGATATCATATGAAACCCTAAATTCCAGAAGAAAAAAAAACACACAAATAAGAATGGGATTACCATCACTACACAAACGAGAGAGGGGGAGAGAGAGAGCAAACATAAAAGACACACACCAAACCTGCTATCCTCTTCTTCCTCTTCTTTATTAGTGTTATCTCCTTTTATTGAATAGTATCTGTCGTAAGACTGAATTAAATAAGGGATGCTACTGGTAAAAAAAATTTAATTTTAATAACTCTTTATCATTAATATGTCTTCTAAAAGTTGAATTTAATTATCTCATTAGTAAATTATCTTTTAAAGATTTTTTTTTTCAAAAAACGAGTCAATATAAAAAAAATATAACGCTAATATTCCTATGCCAAATTTTATAAAAAAAAAATCATCAAAAATATTTTTTTTCCTAAAAATATTAAAAGAGTAAGTTGTTCCTCGCACATATACTTGTTAAGAAATGCATTTAAAGTTTCACTAATGTGATTAAAATAAATAACTTTAAACAAAAAAATATACTTTAAACTATTAAAACATTTATAATCTTCTTTTTAAAATAATATAAAATTTTTATTTATTAAATAATTTTGAATAAAATATATCCAAATCTTATTGTTTCTAAGAGCACTATTTGGTATTAAATATATATAATTATTCTTAAAAAATAGCATTTAACTTATAGAAGTAATTAATATTTTTGTTTAAATGATATCCAATTTAATTTATTTAATAAAAACCATTAAATATTGTAAAAGGCTTGTGAAAGGATAGAAGTAATTATGTGTGTCCATTTGATTTCTCTTCTTTTGCAAGATGACTAGTCACACATTAATCATGAAGGGAATCACACTAGTCCACGTGACAAACATGCCCTAAATCATGTTAGTCCAGAAGGTGTGATTTTTTTGGATAAGCAAAAATAATATTAAAGCGGGAGTACAAGGGGTACTCCAACCCAAAGCTACATGAAGGGGCCTCATTAAAACCTCCCAAAGTCAAAAACCCATTTGAGAAAAAAGACTAAGGGAGGAAAAAGAGTACCCCATACCATGAGTTACAAGTGTTTATAACCGAAGACTGCTTAAGAGTTCAATAATTCTCCAACACCTGGAAACAACCTAATGGATTACAGCACCAATCTGAATAAACCAAAGATATACCCCTTCCTACTCTACTCATAAGCCAACCCCATGATAATATCTTAATGTGTGCCATTACATTAGTAAAACTAATTGCTTCCCCCTGAAAAATAAATTTGTTTCGCATTGACCAAATGGCCCAGGTAGTTGCACACCACACCACATACTTCCATTTCTTTTTCCTCACAAAACCACCAGTCTGTAGAAAATGTAGCAGGACTTCATTCTGCATGGCACCCACAATCCCAAGTCCAGAAGGTGTGATGCTTGTATGACTATCATTCGGTAGTCGTGGATAGAGTGACTACGTGTAAGTTATGCATTAAGTCACACATGGCATGATACCTACATGGCTTCAGCATGGAAATGATCCATCTTTGTACTTATCCATGTGGCAATTTTTTGGCATGCTGACTAACCATATGGTAATCATGCAAGGAGTCACATTAATCCACATATAAGTCAATCATTAAGTCATCCTTGTAGGGATGGAAATGGGTAGGGTCGTGAGTAGGGTACTATAGTATTGGTCCGCGTCCTCGCATTTTAGAATGATACCAGTACTCGAACTCATACTCGCGTGGGTAAGAACTTTGATATTTGTACATGTTACCCGCATTTTAATAAATTATGAAAAATAAAAAAAAATGTCTATGAAAAATACAATAGCAACTCAATTAAAAAGTATTCAAAAGAACTTTTAAATCTAGTCATATATAAACCATTACAAAAAATGTATATAACAAAACAAAAATACAATATAATAAGTTTATTAAATACAACTTATAATATTATACTTGAACATCGAGTAAATATTATATTAAATTTTAGTAATAACAAGTTCATGAAAACTTGAAAGCCTTGATTAATATTAGGCTCAAAATAATTTATTTTTATTTTAATATTATAATTATACTTGTATGCTGTAACATCCCGATTTCTTTAAGCTAATAAATGAGATTCCTTTAATAAATAGAAGGAGTTTTTTTTTTGTCTCGTAGGCGAAGTGGCAAGTGTCATGCCTCAAAAACACGCACACCAAAGGCACTCCCCCGGGTTCGAACCCGAGGTACACCTATATATTACTGAAATCCGTTGGAGTTTACCACTCGGATCTGAAGTGAAGGACAATAAATAGAAGGAGTTTATCTAATAGGAGATAGATTTTTAGATTTTTAAGATGGAAGTGTGGGAATTTATGTCTTTGTTAGATTTATGAGATGTTGTAGTGAGTAGAAATGGGGGTGTACCTAGTAAATGCAGATATATTAATAAAAGAAAGGGTTAAATATGTTTTTAGTCCCTATAAAATGGGCTAGAGGAAGAGGGAGGTGGGAAAATAGCGGAGTTGTTGTTATCCATTACCGGCCAATAACCTAAATCATTCCAAAACGCTAGAATGTTAGGGTATTGGTAGCCTTACAAATAAATAAAATCTATGAGCACAGTCAACATAATCGATTAATATAGTTGAAATTGGACAAGCAAAGGAAGAATAATGGTGGTGATGAAAACAAAGAATTGTACCTTTGAATGACGAGTTTGAATTAGCATATATCGAGAACTGTGCAAAATCTGGAAATGTAAACATAATCGTGTTAGTTGTTCATCTACACATCAGATATCATATGAAACCCTAAATTCTAGAAAGAAAAAAAAAACACAAATAAGAATGGGATTACCATCACTGACACAAACGAGAGAGGGGGAGAGAGAGAGCAAACATAAAAGACACACACCAAACCTGCTATCCTCTTCTTCCTCTTCTTTATTAGTGTTATCTCCTTTTATTGAATAGTATCTGTCGTAAGACTGAATTAAATAAGGGATGCTACTGGTAGAAATTTTTAATTTTAATAACTCTTTATCATTAATATGTCTTCTAAAAGTTGAATTTAATTATCTCATTAGTAAATTATCTTTTAAAGATTTGTGTTTTTTTTTTCAAAAAACGAGTCAATATAAAAACATGTTAAAAAAAATATAACGCTAATAGTCCTATGCCAAATTGTATAAAAAAAAATTCATCAAGAATATTTTTTTCCTAAAAATATTAAAAGAGTAAGTTGTTCCTCGCACATATACTTTGTTAAGAAATGCATTTAAAGTTTCAATAATGTGATTAAAATAAATAACTTTAAACAAAAAAATATACTTTAAACTATTAAAACATTTATAATTTTCTTTTTAAAATAATATAAAATTTTTATTTATTAAATAATTTCGAATAAAATATATCCAAATCTTATTGTTTCTAAGAGCACTATTTGGTATTAAATATATATAATTATTCTTAAAAAATAGCATTTAACTTATAGAAGTAATTAATATTTTTGTTTAAATGATATCCAATTTAATTTATTTAATAAAAACCATTAAATATTGTAAAAGGCTTGTGAAAGGATAGAAGTAATTATGTGTGTCCATTTGATTTCTCATCTTTTGCAAGATGACTTGTCACACATTAATCATGAAGGGAATCACACTAGTCCACGTGACAAACATGCCCTAAATCATATTAGTCCAGAAGGTGTGATGCTTGTATGACTATCATTCGGTAGTCGTGCATAGAGTGACTACGTGTAAGTTATGCATTAAGTCACACATGACATGATACCTACATGGCTTCAGCATGGAAATGATCCATCTTTGTACTTATCCATGTGGCATTTTTTTTTTTGCATGCTGACTAGCCATATGGTAATCATGCAAGGAGTCACATTAATCCACATATAAGTCAATCATTAAGTCATCCTAGTAGGGATGGAAATGGGTAGGGTCATGACTAGGGTACTATAGTATTGGTCCGCGTCCTCGCATTTTAGAATGATACCAGTACTCGGACTCATACTCACGCTGGTAATAATTTTGATATTTGTACATGTTACCCGTATTTTAATAAATTATGAAAAATAAAAAATAAATGTCGATTAAAAATACAATAGCAACTCAATTAAAAAGTATTAAAAAAACTTTTAAATCTAGTCATATATAAACCATTAAAAAATGTATATAACAAAACAAAAAGACAATATAATAAGTTTATTAAATACAACTTATAATATTATACTTGAAGATCGAGTAAATATTATATTAAATTTTAGAAATAACAAATTCATGAAAACTTGAAAGCCTTGATTAATATTAGGCTCAAAATAATTTTATTTTTTATTTTAATATTATAATTATACATGCATGCTGTAACATCCCGATTTCTTTAAGCTAATAAATGAGATTCCTTTAATAAATAGAAGGAGTTTTTTTTTTGTCTCGTAGGCGAAGTGGCAAGTGTCACGCCTCAAACACACACACCAAAGGCACTCCCCTGGGTTTGAACCCGAGGTAATCCTATATATTACTGAAATCCGTTGGAGTTTATCACTCGGACCTGAAGTGAAGGACAATAAATAGAAGGAGTTTATCTAATAGGAGATGGATTTTTAGATTTTTAAGATGGAAGTGTGGGAATTTATGTCTTTGTTAGATTTATGAGATGTTGTAGTGAGTAGAAATGGGGGCGTACCTAGTAAAAGGAGATATATTAATAAAAGAAAGGGTTAAATATGTTTTTGGTCCCTATAAAATGGGCGAATTTTTGGCTTCGGTCCCTGTATAATTTTTTCTTTGATTTTCATCCCTCCAACATTTAAAAGTATTGTTTTTTGTCTTTGTAAAATGGACAAATATTAATTTTGGTCCCTATAAAATGTTTTTATTTGATTTTCGTCCCTCTAAAACATGAAATCACTGTTTTTTGGTCCCTAGTATTCATTTTAGGGCAGACAAACATCATCATTTTAGGGGTCAAGGAAAAATTTTTGGGTAATTATATGTTAACATAGCATCACATATGTCAATGGGTGTCACATGTGATGGTCACGCAACCTTTCGTAAGACATGTAAGTACTTAATAGACGTTATATGACGGCAGGGATCAAATATTCTTAGATTGTTGATCTCTTGAATTCAGGTGTTGATCTTTGAGTTACAGCAGAATGCCAGTGCACATCCCTAGTTCTCTTAGCATAGAAATGAATTGAGAAGGAACGACAAGCTGGTTATTGGGGCTGATCCAGAACTAAAAAAAGCGATTTTATAGTGGTTGCATGATTCACCTTTTGGAGGTCACTCGGGAAGGGATGTAACAGCAGCTAGAATCAAATCTCTTTTCTTTTGGAAAGATATGAGGCTATGAGCACAAACATTTAGCAGTATGTAAGAGCTTGTGACATTTGCCAGAGATGCAAACTTGGTTTAGCTACTTATCTAGGGTTATTTACAAACCTTTTGCTAATTCCTAACAAGGTTTGGGATGCTTTAAGCATGAATTTCACAAAGGGGTTACCCCCTTTTATTGCCAAACAAGTAATACCGGTTTTTGTTGATCGATTGAGCAAGTATGCTCACTTTTTAGCCCTTTTCCATCCTTATACAACCCTTGATGTTGCTTAGGTCTTTCTGGATCATATTTTCAAATTACATGGGATGCCTAGTATAATTACTAGTGATAGAGACCCAATTTTTCTTAGCAAGGTTTGGAGTGTGCTCTTCCAACTCCAAGGAGTTTTTTTAAACAAATCCGCCGCCTACCATCCTCAATCCGATGGCCAAACTGAGATTGTTAACAAATGTCTTGAGACATAACTTAGGTGCGTGTGTGTTGAAAAACCTTCATCTTGGTTTCAATGGCTTCCTTTGGCTGAATGATGGTACAACACTAATTTTCAGTTCTCCATTCAAACTAATCCATAAGAGGTGGTATATGGGCAACCTCCTCCAGTACATCTCCCTTACTTTCCCGGGGAGGCATCTATTGTTGCTGTTGAGCCCACACTTAGTTTTAAAGAGGTTGTTATTCAACCCCTGAAGTTCCATTTACTGATGGCTCAAAACAGCATGTCACAACAGGCTAATAGGCATTGTATTAACAAAGTTATTGGTGATGTTGTTGACCTCAAACTGCAACCTTACAGGGAATCTTCAATCCGCAACCAGTTTTACCACAAGCTCTTACCCAAGTTTTATGGCCCTTACATGGTGATTGATCACATTGGTGAAGCTGCATATCAGTTGGATTTGCCTGCATCTGCTCACATTCACAATGTCTTTCATGTTTCTCAACTGAAACCTTGCAGGGATCCAAGTTCTAGTCCCTTACATCCCTTCCCTCTTGCACATGATTTGGCCTTTCCTAAAGGGGAAGGGGACCCTGAAGTTATTCTAGACGGGAAAATGGTGAAGAGGGGTCGCATTGCTACAACCAAAGTCTTGGTTAAGTGAAAGAATCTACCTCTAAACCAAGCCGCTTGGGAGTTTTACTATGACCTTACCAAGCAATTCTATAATTTCCAGACAAGGGTGCTCTTAGAGGGGCGGGTATTGTTACACTATTTACACACTGTAACAGTAAATGTTTTATCCTATAGTTTAATTTTGTTATTTCCTTATGCCATAGTTTCGATTTCTGTTATTCCCTTCTATAATGAAATGCTTCTAGAAGCATAGCTGTTGTCACACTTGTGCAGTGCATCACTTTCGATTAGAGAATTATGCTGAGGTGGCGAGGAGTGGTGGGAATTGGTTAGAATATTTCCGTGTTGCCAATCAATGTAACTGCCTAGTCCATATAGTCTTGACTAGTGGCCAATGAATGAATTAGTCAACATTATCTCAGTACATTTTCTTACCTCGTTTCAATTTCTCTTCACAACACGATTGACTCTCTACACCAGATTCCATTCTAACATTGGAGTCCCTGCTTAGAGTTCAGGATTTCTCTCGAAATTCCTCCCTGAAAATCCAAACCATCATAGTTAATTTTGGGGAATGAATATATTTATCACTAAATATTTTTTTTTTATGATTGTTATTAAAATAAAAAAATCGATGTAAATTTGAATAACATTTAAAAATAAAAATAGTATTTTTTTTTAATATTTTTATTTAATATTATATTCTGCTGACCTGCGCTGTTGTTTTTGACTCGTGCCTCCTAAGATTGCTTCGATCGATGCGCATGGGGGACTGTTTTGTCTCTCCTGACTCACAACCGATTCCCACGCGCCTCTTGTCTGTGCACGCGCTTTTACATTCGCAGCACCAGCAACCAGCTTCTATCACTGCATAAGCAGAGACACCACAGAGAGACAGAGAGAGAGAGAGAGAGAGAAGAAGAAAAAAATGGGTTGAATCTGCTGGCAATGACAAACTCCTCGAGCTTCATTTTGCGTCTCGGGTTTCTTAAACACTGAAAATCCACGTTGATTCAAGCAAAGCAGTGTTCTTTTTGCAGTGATTTCCCATATTTCGCACGGTTCAATTTATTAGCCTTCAATTCTTAATTGAAAATTTTGATCTGAGAATATTTGCATCAACGGTTTAATTATTTTTGCACCAAAAAATCTGTTTAATTATTTATTTAATAAACAGTTATAGTGGTATAAATATTTATGTACAGACTATTTTTATAACTAGAAAATAGCAGAAATTTCACATAAACTTCCCCTCTCTATATTATTATTATTATTATTATTATTATTTTCCGAAAATTTACAATCTCTATTATATACAATTGCGAATAATTTAAAAATGAAAATTAAACAAATGCCGACAGCACACGAAAAAACAAAGACACGTCAATTAAAATATGACAACATGGACGTGCTGAGTCAATAATCAGAGTTATTGAAAATTCAAAAAAGTAAATTAAAAATAAATCTAAACAGTAATAATAGCAAACCAAAATAAAAATTGATTCAATAATTATTACATAAATATTTAAAAGGGCAATTGGATTTAACCACGTGTTCTGTACAAACATAATTTCCTGAGTCAATATTCAGAATTATTAACAAATCAAATATTGATAGTGCAGGGATATGATTGGAATCAAAATCAGGTCCATAATGACTACACGGCAAAATCAAAATCAGGTCCAAATTGGAATCAAGCTAAATATATTCTCTAATTCATCAAAATAAATGACAATCTGCACAAAAAAATAAATATATTAGGTCCAAACGATGCTGTTCTATCCAAATATATTAAACTTAGGTAATTGCTGAGCGAAATAATTAAAAGGTAATTGCGGCGAGGTTCAATCTGTTGTGTCTCGAACGCATGGCTTCAAATTTTTTCATGTGTAACACGTGATAAATTGACCTGCAATTTAGGAAAAAACGGACAGCATTAAATCAATAGGAAAAAAAAATGAATAAATTGACGAGGCAATATCATCTCGAGGCAATATTAGATTTCTTGGTCAATTATAATATATCAGCATTAAATGGCGAGGCAATATTATCTGTTTCAAATTTACATATCCCAAACTAATGAGGTATAAACTGTGTTTTTATGTGATGCAGGACAGATTTATGTACTATTTTCAAATGTGGTCAAATATCCTTTTGTTATTCGGTTTGACTCCTTTGATCAACAGGATATTAAATCTGGGATGTCAATTGTGCAGATTTGAATCAATTATCATTATTGACGTGTAGATAATCAATTCAAATCTTTTTTATGATCATGATTGTTGACAAAAATAATTATTGTCAGCAAAAAGAGAGGCTAAATGAAAAACAACTGAGCATCAATTTCGAAATCCTAATTTTGCACTATGTCTATAAATTCATCAGTAGTCAATTGCATTAGACATCAAACAATCAAAGCATTTGCCCTTAATATCAGATTCACCACTACAAACATGGCACCTAAATTTGATCGTATCTCAGATATTGTTGATATTGATCAGACGAATGTGCGCCTATTGGTTAGGATTTTGCGAAAATGGTTTGTTACAAATCCTAATAACAAGGATAAAGTGTTTTGCTTAGAGTTAGTCCTTATGGACAATACGGTTAGTCCTTTCATTAGTTTGTATATTATTCATTGTAGTATTCTGATAGAAACAAACATTAATCTTAACTTGTGTTTCCATGCAGGGTGATCGTATTGGTGTTTTCATTCGTGAGCCTCTTATATACATCTTTGACAAACAATTGCAAGAGGGGCATGTGCATCTTATTTCTAAGTTCAAATTGATTTTAAGTACAGGCGACTACAGGACAACTAAAAACTCATACAAATTGAGTTTTGAAAAGGGTACTGAAGTCGTCAAACAACCAATGAAGTGTGTACCACAAGCTATTTTTAAGTTCACACCTCCACAAGAGATTTTTTCCTCAGAATTTGATTGCAATTATTTAGTTGGTAAGTGATAATATCCCATGCAGTATTCTTTTGGAAAATTTCGAGTACCAGTCTTATGATGCTAAACTACCACAAAGTGAGTGTGACGAATTAAATATTTCAAAAGCAGATATAATCGGAGTCCTCACAGGGGTTGGTAATGAAAAGCAATATGTAAAGAACCAAAAGAAGTCCAAGCTTATAGACATTGAGCTTGAAAATGAAGGGTAACTACGAAACACACCTCATTGCTACAAGTTTGTTTATTTTTATTTATTTTTCTAACTAAATTATATTTTTTGGTTTTAACGTTTCAAAAGGTATCGATTCAAAGTCACGTTGTTTGCTGGATATGTTGATGAGTTGAAGAAATTGATATCAAGTGGTGAACCATCTAATATGGTGGTTGTTTTGTTGTTTGCTAAAGTGAAGTCATGAAATCGTAATAAACAAAATCTTACTCTGGACAATTTCTACTAAAAATATTAACTTTGTTATGTGTTTTGTTTATCTGACATATTTTCTTTGATTTTAGATATTAAAAGTGTTAACACCACTTTTGGGTCCAAAATAATGTTTAACCCAGAAATTCCTGAAGTCATGGAATTTAAACAAACGATGGGCTGCCTAATTGAAACCCCTAATAAGGGGTTGACCCAATTACAAGATAGGGTAAAGATTAGTGAAGAGGATGACTTTACCAAGTCTACCAAAAGTGCTACCCTTCAAGCTATGAAGACAGCATACCTACCATCTGAGAAAAATACTTCTACTGAGGTTTATATAATTTATTTAGTTATCATAATTTCATAATAATATATTTTTTTATGCAATATTTAATTAACTTTCTTAATATTTGTAGGATTTGCCTTATGTTGTTCTGGCTACTATTGTTTCTTTTGAAGATGATTTTAAATGGTATTATCTAGCATGTAAAATTTGCATAAAAAAAGTGACACCAGATTCTGATGAATATTATTGTGGGAGATGCAAAACATATGTCAAAGATGTGACACCCAAGTAATAATTTTTGCTACCTATTTTTGGATTTAATAACTATTAGACATTTACTAATTATACAATTCATACCTATTAATCTTCTGTTTATTGTATAGGTATTTCTTCAAGCTTCGTGTTGAAGATAATGCAACATCTACCACATTTGTAATGTTTGACCGCGATGCTGAGATTCTGCTCAATCAGAGTTGTGCAAAGCTCCTGTAAACTATTGATCAGGTTATTAATGAATAAATGAACAACTTGACAATTTACCAATTTCAATTACTTATCAAAGAAAGGCAATTGATGTTACTAACCCAATCTGTTTTTTGAACAAATCTTGGACATATTCCAGAGGGGAGATTCATATTGATGCCTAATGAGTTGAGTGATCTTCTTGGAAAGAAGTATTTGTTCAAAGTTTGATGTGATGTTGGGTCTGGATCAAAGTTTGAAAGTTCATATATAGTTAAGAGAGTTACCAGTAGATCTGACATCATACAAAGCTTTAAAGATTTGAATATTCCTCAAGTTAGTGACAATTATCCAACTATATTAATACAAAACAAAATATATTTTGCTATTTAAATTCTAACATGTATAACCATCTATGAAGGGTTCACAGCAAACGTCAATGTCTGCCAACACACTATCTTATGTTACAAATCCTGTGGCTGTTGATGATGTTGCCCAGGTTATGTTCATATCCGTAAAATAGCAACTTTAGTTCGTTACAAATATATGAACTTTCTTTGAGGTAATTTATTGTTTTTTGATTGCAGGACCTCATCGGGAAGTTTGATGAATCACGTCAAACCTCTGTTGACGGATTAGGTTCTGAAACTGAAATAGTTGATCTAAGCTCAGAATCTCCATGTGGAGTACCTAACAAGAGATCGTCTCCTATAAATGACGAAATACCAGCTTTAAAGTTTATGAAGAAGGACATAAAGAAAGAGAAAGAATGAATCTGTTATTAGTGTGAAATGAATGAATGCTTTGATTTTTGATTACAATTAGTTTGTTTATTTAGTATTGAGTTATTTTTCAGTACTGAAGTAATGTTTTGAATTTCATTATTAACTAGGTTGTCATTTGATATTCAATGTTAGACATTTTGTTTTTAAGGAATTGTTTTTTTGATTCTATCTGTCTAATTTATTATGTTTTATCGTAATATTAATAGGAATGTCTTGAGTTATAACGATTGACCTAAAACAATTTAGGAACAAAGTAGGGAAATATATCATAACAGTTAATACTCAATAAAGCATAATAAAAGTATGATTATTGAAAAATAATTAATAAAGCCTAATAATGCATATTAAATTCGAAAATATGTAAAGTTTAACAAAATAATGGTTGAAGTTTCAAAAAAAATATTTCAAAAATTATTTGATTCTTTGATTAATCACTGACAACTATTATTATTCTTTGATGTTTTTGGAAAATATAATTTCCATATGAATCAGTGACAACTATTGTTAAATGTTTTTAAACATTTCAAAAAAATTGCTGAAAATTCTATAAGATTGTCCAGAAATTTTGAAAAATATAAAAACGACAACTACTTATTAATTTGTTAGGTAGGGTAAACCACATACCTAAAACAATATAGCATTCAAGTAGGGAAACATATCCAAACATTTGATGATCCCTAGCCAAAATTTGATTCATTAGTAACATATAATCGGTATTAATAAACATAAATAGTTAAATCAAGAATATTTGAACAGAATTCTGATGGGTTTAGAACATTGGTTTTGTGAATTTTTTAGCGGAAGATATCAAATAAATCCTTGGGCAATATTAACATTAAGAGGCTATTAAGTGTCAAAAGATGTAAAGATGAACCAAATATTGTCTCTAAAATTATTAGTTTTGAAATCTTTTCTCCAGTTGTTAAAAACAATAGAAACATTGACATATTATCGCATAAGATCTGGTGGATTGCAAACATATATTAGATGAAATTTCGCCAAATTATATTTTATGAAGGGATATAGTATAATTTTTAAATAGGTGATCTAATATAATAAAGGAGTAATATTACTAATAATGGAACCGGCGAATATATGAATTGATTCAGTCAGTAAAAACAACAAGAAAGTAATGTTTTAATTGTCTAAAACCAACCAAATAAATTCCAGCGGTTACTAATGAATATAACCTGCCTAAAATATATTTGTTTGCTTATTAAATAGTATCATAAAAAAGGAAGGTATATAAATACTTAAAATCGATTAAATACTAATTATTCTATCAAGTTTTAAATACAAATGAATATATAGCCACAATGTGAAGCATATACCGATGCAGAATGCTTACCAATGATAATCTGTAAATATATGCAGTCAAACCTAATATTGGGACAATCCGTAAATATGCTAATTATCCTGGTCTTGATTATAATTAATTAATTACATGATAATATACCTCTTATTCTCGATCAAACCAAATCAAATTTCTAATTATTAGTAATATTACCAAATCAAATATTTCATGATAATAGCTATTCAACCAATCAACCGCAGCCAGTCTAAAATAAAACCTAATCTCCATTATCAAGATATAGTGCAGCGATTTAATTTTTAAATAGGTGATCTAATGTAATAAAGGGCTAATATTACTAATAATGGAACCATTTTAAAAATACATAATATCACTGATGAGATTTCAAATTACTAATAAAAAAATAAGATATAATTTCAAATTACTAATAAACAAATTACTAATAAACAAATAAGATATAGTTTCAAATTACTCCTTTATTACGATTGGTAAACATGCTCATTTATTATTAATATTACTGACGAGATTACATTAGATCACCTCTTTAAAAATTATACTTTCCCTTCATGTTACTAATAAATAGCCAATATATCCACATTCTGATGTATTATGGACAAATAGTGCATATTAAATTCTAAAATATGTAAAGATCATTAAGGTAACGGGTGAAACTTTAAAAAGATTGATAAAAAATTCTAATTTGATTCACCGGCAACAAAAAACAATCCCTATTTTAGTAATCTATAATGTTTATTGAAGGTGAAATTTTATAAACATGAATAAAATAATGGCTTAAAATCCTCAAATGGCATACAGAAATTATTAAAAACATAAAAACGTGAAACTACTTATTAATATTTTGGTAAGAGTAAACCACATACCTAAAATAGGGATTTTATCCAATCAAGTAGGGAAACATATCCAAACAATTGATGCTTGATAAATAAAACCTGATTCATTAGGGACATATAATGGGTAATAAACTATAAATCAGTTAAACAATAATATGCATACGTAAGGTAAAGATAACCGTATAGGAAGCTAGGGCAGATTTTGTTATTTAATGCGAGGAGGTCTAATCATGAATGGAATAAGGCTGAAATTGATTGAAAATTGTTTGAAAATTGTTGTTTTAAAAAAAACTGACAACTACTTCTTAATATATGCAGATTGGGTTAACCAGGAACCTAAAACAATGTAGCATCGTATTTCGTAAAATCTGATATTTAAAAAAACCAGCAGCTGAAAGAAGTTGCTGACCTACGAAGCAGCTGGAAAAAGTTGCAATCCTGTTCCTTTATTCTGAACAACTTCATCTCTTGGAGTGCAGTCCTATATACGTGACCAGTTCTGCATATAAAGGTATGATGAATTAATAATGTGGAATAGCTTCCTATATTGTGCATTTACAATAATATAGTATGTATTTTACGGTTTGTGTTCCCTCATTGACCAACGTGCTGAAATTGAAAACCAAATGACATATTCAATAACCTATTAATTTAGTATATGGACATTATGCATCAAGAGAATTGTGGATCCAAACGGATGAATAGAAACAGTCAGAAGGCTGCTGAGAAAAAGAGAACTAAAACAGGTACTCTCTTACAACCATAATATTTTTCGACGTATCTGATTAATCTAAAGACCTTGGTTGATACTGAATTAGTTTCTGGTGCTCTAATAGGAGTCATGTGTTCTGAGAATCAATCCAACACTCCTGTTAGTCGCCCCTTATCTCATTTGACACAACGAACCCCTCTGGCAGAGATAACTCCTGGTATTGTGTAGAATCCTGATTAATTTCATAGATATATCTTTCATAAATGTCAAAATGCAAAAGTATAGACCAAAACTATAATTGTATTCTGCAAGACACAATTCTTATAATAACATTCAAAACCATATCCAGCGTGGTCAAGCATTCGTTCATGTGCTTTTTTACACGTTATTCACATGCTTTACATTGTAATTACATCATATGAGAACTACAATTTGTTATATAATAAATGTATAAAACAATTAGCAATGAATATGACAACTACTATAAACTAACTATGTCAATCACGTTAAACATGTCATGACAGGTGTCCAATACTATTGTCAAAATAGTTTTAACTCTGTTAATGGATCTTCTCCACATCAAGAAACAAGGACTCCTATGTTAGTTAAAGCAACTAACGTGCCACACATGACACAGCGTACACCTCTGAGCGCTATAACATCAGGTTATTTTCAGAATGATATAAACATGGCTTTGGCTTCAAAATAATTGATTAATTCTAAAGTTCCGTGTATTTCACATTTTTCAGGTTGCATAACAGGCATATTTTTTTTGTTTTGTATACAGTCATACTTTTTACATTGGAGTTTGTTGTAGTACTTATAATTAAATATTTCATTTGATAAGTTGCCATTAGGAGATTAACAATAAGTAATACACAGGTCATAATTCAATTCCTCAACGTATCACATCCAATTTCCAATTGATGTCGGCTATAATACCGTCTTATCAGTATCCATCGCCAATGTTAATTGGTGAGTATCTGTATGAAACTTTTTGAAATATTTAACAACTTTAAAAAATAAATAGATAAACACTACTATTTAGCCCTCAGTTTCAAAGGATGCTACATTTTGGAAATTAATCATGAGCATGTTTCCTGAATGACATTTTTAATCTGTTTTAAAACAGGTTCATCTCCAGTGTCATCAAAAGGTATATTCACAAACAATTGGAATTACCATGCTGAGCAAATTAGTGCAGAAAATGCTCAGGCTGCATCAAGTAGATGCAGAAGAAAGACCATTTTAAAAGACAAAATATATAAGAACAAGCAGCATCAAGTTGCAAGTATGATCGTACAAAATTATATGTTTTTTTATCCCTTTAGTCTGAAGAGTGCATATGACTCAATAGTTATTACATTAATATTTTTTTTTTATTATAATGGTTATTTTACCTACAGAAGGCACAGGTAACAATCGGGAAAACACAAATGAGAATTATACTACGCAATCAGGCTTGCATACAACTAATCCTTTTATAGAGACGTCGTCACGTAAGAATTGAGGTTTTTTGAATTTCTATTCACAAATATGCTTAATATGGTTTACATTAACCATAACATGTTTTTCAGGATCACAAAGTTCGGCTAAAGATGTCAGGGGCTTGGGCTATTCCCCCTTATTTGAAAGATTTGAAAATCAGCGTAAATACAGTAACCTCTCAATAGGTCATTGTTATGTGTGTGTTTAATGTATGTCATTGTTTATAATTTCAACTTTGTTGTCTTTCTTCATCTACTGTAGCATGTCTATATTTTGGAGACCCAGATTATACATGTAAATCATGTAAGGCATTGCTTTGGTTTGAAGAAAGGGCTGTTAAGACCAACAAATCACCGAATCCATATTTCTCTCTTTGTTGTGTGAAGGGACAAGTTCAATTACCATTATTGAAGAAGCCACCGCAGTTGTTGTTGAGTCTTATCAACGGAGAAGATCACAGGAGTAAAAATTTCAGAGAAAATATCAGGGCATACAATAGCATGTTTTCATTTACATCTATTGGAGGCAAGATCGAAACATCAATCAATAATGGAGGTGGTCCACCACAATTCATTTTGAGTGGTCAAAATTATCATCGTATAGGAAGTTTAAAACCTGAGAGTGGGTCTATACCGAAATATGCTCAATTGTACATATACGATTCGGAGAATGAAACTTCTAACAGAATTGGACATTTCAGGTAATGTCACATACTATCATATTAGGTTTTTAATTTGTGTATATATATATATTCATATTCTTTGCCATACATTACGTACTAATTTTGCTCCAAAATTTTTAGTAAGGGGAAAAACGTTCATCGTTTTGATATTTCATTAGTTGAGGACTTGACAACGATGGTTGATGAACACAACAACTACACAAAACAGTTTCGATTAGCCAGGGACTATGTACAGCAACATCCTAATGCTAACTTTCATATAAGGTTGATCAGACATCGCGCAGCGGATGCAAGGATGCACAATATTCCATCATGTAATGAAGTAGCAGCACTAATTATTGGGGATGACATGCATATTGAAAAGGGGCGAGATATAATTGTTAAAAATGTAGAAGGGGAATTGGAGAGGCTTCATGAGACACACACAACTTTTATTCCTCTCCAATATCCACTAATTTTCATATATGGTGAGGATGGTTATCAAGAGGATATTGAAATCACTGAAGCAGAAGGACATACTACAAGTCGTAAGAGACGAAGGGTTACACTAAGAGAGTTCATTGCATTCCGAATTCAACAAAGAGATGTTGAGTACGGAAATATTGTTTACTCCAGGAGATTATTTCAGCAATTCGTTGTGGATTGCTATACTATGGTTGAGTCCCAAAGGCTTTCATACATTCGTGCAAACCAGTCTGTGATCAGATGTGATATTTTAAACGGTTTACAGGATGCAATGGGTCGTGGTGAAACAGATCCTACATCAATTGGTAGACGCGTTATACTTCCATCGTCATTCACAGGTAGTATGAGATACATGTTCAACAATTGTCAGGATGCGATGACTATTTGCAAATGTTTTGGTTATCCTGATATTTTCATCACAATAACCTGCAATACGAAGTGGAGGGAGATTGATCACTTTGTGTCCGAAAAAAATTTACATGCAGCTGATCGTCCCGATATTGTTTCACGAGTGTTTAAGATCAAGTTGGACCAACTCATGGCAGATTTAAAGAATGATGAAATATTTGGAAAAGTTGACGCAAGCAAGTATTATTCATCTCATACCTTTAGTAGTTTATTCTTTCAATTGTAATGTATGTTACTTAAAAGATAATTTTTTATTTTTCACACTATGCAGTGATGTACACCGTTGAATTCCAAAATAGGGGACTTCCCCATGCTCACATTTTGTTATGGCTGAATGGTGCATGCAAGCCAACTACGACTTCGGAGATTGACAAGTTAATATCAGCAGAGTTGCCTGATCGTGCATTATACCCTAAATTACATGAAGCCGTAACCACCTACATGATGCATGGTCCTTGTGGGAATGCAAACAGAAAAAGCCCTTGCATGTAGGATGGAAGATGTTCAAAATTTTTTCCAAAGAAATTTCAAGATTCAACTACATTTGATGATGACGGTTATCCAGTGTATAGGCGTCGTGACAATGGCATTTATGTTGACAAGGCTGGTACAAAGTTAGATAACAGGAATGTTGTCCCATATAACCCGCACCTTCTCATGAGATACGGAGGACACGTAAATGTGGAATATTGTAATAAGTCAAACTCTATCAAGTATCTGTTCAAATATGTCAACAAGGGTCCTGATCGTGCTACTTTACAGATTTGGCGTGGTTCAGATAGTGGAGACAAAGATAAGCCTGTTGATGAAATTAAGCATTATTATGACTGTCGTTATGTTTCCCCTTGCGAAGCTGTTTGGAGGATTTTTGCCTTTGATATTCACCACAAATGGCTCCCTGTGATGAGGTTAACATTTCATCTACCAAACAGCCAAACTGTTTTCTTTAATGACAATGAGGATATTGAGAATGTGATCTCTAGAATTGAAATGTCTAACACAATGTTTCTTGCTTGGTTTGACGCTAATCGTGAATACAAAGAGGGTAGGGATTTGACTTATTCTGAATTTTCCACTAGGTTTGTCTATGAAAGACAGTCAAGAAAATGGCATTTGAGAAAAAAAGGTATGAGCATTGGTCGGCTTCACTATGTCCCTCATGGTGTTGGTGAATTGTATTATATGCGTATATTGCTCACAGTCCAGAAAGGTCCAATTTGTTACGAAAGTTTGAGGACTGTTAATGGGATAGTGTACAACACGTTCCAAGAAGCATGTTATGCAATGGGTCTACTGGACGATGATAAAGAATTTATAGATGCAATCAAAGAGGCGAGTGAATTAGCTTCTGGACACCAGTTGCGTAGGATGTTTGTTTCATTGTTAGTTATGTATACAATGAACAAACCCGAATTCGTTTGGGACTCCACATGGAGACTACTGTCAGACGGCATCGTGTATGACAAGAGGAAAAAATTACATATGCAAGGTATGATTTTGCTTTGTCTGTTCAAATTATTTAATATTTGATATATGAGTTAACATTAATATTATTTTGAACATTACAGAGCTTCAAATTACTGACGACGCTTTGAAGAATTTGTACCTCATAGAGTTGGAAAAATTGCTTCACTGCAATGGTAGATCCCTTGCAAATTTTGCTATGCCATTCCCAAACTTAGCAGATAATTTTGACTTCCACAATAAGTTAATTGTTGATGAATTAAGCTATGACAAAGAAGAGATGTTGGCAACACACCAGTCTTTAATGGACAATTTGACAGGTGAACAACGAAATGCATGTGAAGAAATAATGTCTGCTGTTATGTCTGGATTAGGTGGATTTTTTTTCGTTTCTGGATATGGTGGTACATGAAAGACTTTTTGTTGGAACACGTTGTCAACTGGATTCCGATCTCAAGGATTCATTGTACTAAACGTTGCGTCAAGTGGTATTGCTTCTTTATTGTTGCCAGGTGGTAAAACTGCTCATTCCACCTTTTCAATCCCTTTGGCAATTCAGGAGGACTCGACGTGTAATATCAATCAGGGTAGTGATAGAGCTCAACTTCTTATTCACACCAAACTTATAATTTGGGATGAAGCACCAATGATGAGTAGATTTTGCTTTGAAGCTTTCGATCGCACACTTCGTGGTATTATGTCAGTTCAGGACAAGAGTAACTTAGATAAACCGTTTGGCGGAAAGGTTGTTGTTTTAGGCGGAGATTTCAAGCAGATTCTACCTGTTATTAGAAAAGGATCCAGGCATCAAATTGTTTGTTCTGCCATTAATGCATCAAATATTTGGTCGAAATGTAAGGTTCTGAAACTTACGATAAATATGAGACTTGGTCTTTCATTTCTAGATGTTGACAAATCACATGTCCAAGAATTTGTTGAATGGATTCTGCGTGTTGGTGACGGTGATTCCAACGCAAATGAATTGGGTGAGAGTGATATTGATATTCCTGAAGACTTACTGATACTCGATACTGCTAACCCATTAAAAATGTTGGTTGATTTTGCATATCCAGAATTACTCGCAAACATCAATAGCCAACATTATTTTGAAGAATGGGAAATTTTGGCTCCCACACTTGATTCGGTGTGTGAAGTCAATGAATTTGTATTGTCATCTATGCCTGGCGATGAGGTTGAGTACCTTAGCTCTGATACAATATGTCAGTCAGACGATAGCGAAATTCAAGGTGAGTGGTTCACCACTGAGTTTCTAAATGATATTAAATGTTCTGGTATTCCAAATCATAAGTTGAGGCTCAAAGTTGGTGTTCCCGTTATGCTGATGAGAAACATTGATCAATCTGCTGGTTTGTGTAATGGTACCAGACTAATGGCGGATGAGTTGGGGAAGAATGTAATAGGAGCAATGGTTCTAACAGGAAAAAAAATAGGAGACAAAATATACATTCCTAGAATGAATTTAGTTCGAAGTGATCCTGGTTTGCCGTTTAAGTTCAAGAGGAGACAGTTCCCACTTGCTCTTTGTTTCACTATGACTATAAACAAAAGTCAAGGTCAATCCCTATCCCATGTTGGAATTTACCTTCCCAGGCCAGTATTCACTCATGGTCAGTTGTATGTTGCGCTATCGCGCGTAAAGTCAAGAAAGGGTTTGAAGATACTAATTCTGGATGGAGATAAAAATGTTTGTAGGTCTACAAAAAATGTTGTATACCGTGAAGTGTTCACCAATGTATAATGGTTACAATAACATGTAATAATCTTTATATATTCTGAAAGTTTAATACCTTTTTTACTTTTTGTTGTCAAATAAATTATTTATGTATAATATCAAATGATTGACATTATCGACATGTTCACATTACTTATCACATAGTATGTTGTATTGCACAAATTAGTTGTTAGCCTACATATTACTTTGCAGTTTTACCATCATTGTTCTAACTGTTCATTTTCAAACGTATTCTATGTTTGTTGATATACCTAAATGATCCAGAATATTCAACTGATAGTAACGGTGGATAACACTACCATATCAGTTGGAATATAATAAGTTCTCAAAACAAGATTAAGCATGGGGTTTTGACATTTTTGAAAATATGGACATCATATTATTTAGGCAAATTTACATTAGTTCGGTACATGCTTCTTTTGACATTATGTACCATAAATGTAAATAATTCTTTAATTAAAAACACTAAACCATGAGAAGCAAAAGAATGCAAATAGTAGCATGATTGTCTTCCTTAAAAAAGCACATACCATGGCTTAAGGTCTTCCCATTATTCCTCCTTCTTGCATAATCCATCCAGGACTTTCCATGTTTCCTTTCGTATAAACAGTTTGTGTGATGAACCAACAAATATTCTGGTATGGCTATGAGTTGTAAGGTTTCTTCAGTTTGTCCTGACACAAAAAAAAAATTATATATATATATATATTATAAGATTACGAATATTTACATTTTAGTATGGTTCCTCTACTTAAACCGTTGTCCAAGTTGATCTTAAACTCAAATAAACTCATTGACATTAATAATATACATAGAGCAATTTGCTAAAATGGTGTAGCCCATTTTGAATAAACTATATATGATGTTTTTAAACTAGAATATTATAAATAACTATAATGTAAATAAATTTGATGAGAGATGAATGAATTTACTAACCTGTATTCATGAAAACATATCAATATCTGCCACATGAATGTCTATTCTCAATTGGTCTGCATGCTGCTTTACAAAATTTACATAGTAGGTCTAATACACTTGATTTGATTCAAATATTGAATAAGTACAGTACATTCATATGTCATATGAATAAATTATATCAACATAACTATAAATTTTCAGAATTTGTATGATATTAGTATTCGTAAGTTTCAAAATTCATGCAATCAATACTATTATGTTTCTATGTCACATTAAATAACCCTTTCTTACATGAAATGACTACTAAAAGAAGAACTTAATAATGAAGCCAAATCATTTAATAGAAGTCTTAATAAAGTTTG
The DNA here is from genome assembly GCA_037113605.1 of Calophaca sinica. NCBI lineage: Eukaryota > Viridiplantae > Streptophyta > Magnoliopsida > Fabales > Fabaceae > Calophaca > Calophaca sinica. The sequence continues at coordinate 20,161,872 of CM073737.1, forward strand.
GTAATATCATCCACCACCACGAAACAAAAAAAAAACGTCATTTAGCGTGCATGGAAACCAAAAACAAAGACACTAAACTTAATGTTCAAAACAAGTAATCAAACTTCCTAATATTTTTAATCAAAAACTAAAATACCAATTCAAACTAATATACTATAACATTTCCTGGCTACTAATCAGACTCATACAACTAGATTGGTGGCAACACTTCAATGTTGATGATTTCTTCGTTCCATTCCTTATAGAACCTAACTCTTTGCTCCACCTTCAAATCATAAACCTCTACAAAAGTGTACCAGCCGTAACCCAAATATCCTTCAGTTTTATCACAGCTACACCATATGAGTGACCATTTGCATCTCTCTCCAGATGGTAGCCTAACATCTATACTTTCAGGTTTGTCCTCAAAATATTTCTTTACCACCCAAGCAGGAATGTACTGCAAAATTCAGTATTTATTTTAGTCAAAGTTATGCATTTTTAAATTAAAATAAGTATAATAAAAATATTAACGCAAACTAACCAAGGGTTTGTTTTTCAACAGCATGTACGCTGACAATTTGACTATCCACAGTGTTATTTGATCCATATCGACTTCACCTTCAATAGTCCTACGGAATGTAGTAGTGATTTGTCCCTCACTACTCTTGCACATTGTCACCGAAATGTCCACTCCTCCTCTATAATTGAAGAAAATGAAATCATCTTCGTTGATTGACATATGAACAGCAGCCTTATTCCATCCTCTATATAGGCAAATTACACCATTCACAATTTTCCAACGAACCTTCCAATTTGTTCCATCTTCATGATTTATGATAACATGATTTGTCAAATGTTCAACAATCTGAGGTGTCAATTGTGGAGGCAAATCCTTTTTTTTTAGAAAAAAAAAAGAATATCAAAAAGACAATTTAAAAAGATCGACAACCAGTCACATATATTTAAATTACCAAATACCTATATTAGTAATATTTGTCTCAAATATAAGGTGTAATACAAAAAATTTTATTTCGCCACATTAAAATTACTTACAAGTTGGAAGAGGCAACCATCATTATCAATACGTTTGAAGAACTCAATTGGAAGACCCCCGGGTGGAAAGTTAGCATGTGGCTTCTCCACACCACTATTGAGATACATTGTTACGTTAAAGGTTGAACGGCCACAGTAGTGGAATAACAAAACGTAACCACTCTCGATAGTCAGTAGTTTGCAAATTCTTTCCATCCTTCAGCCAGCCACATCTCACCATTAGGCTGTTTATCCAGTTGTATGTACCATTCGTCAGTTTCACGTGTACGTAACCAAACTGGGCTTCCAAGCTCTCTGCCAGCTATGTTAGCGAACCATCCGGGTAGAAGCTACACAACAATGAATAATATTGCAATTATCATTTATTCATGGATACAAAAATATATATTAATAATGTAATAATTGGAACCAAAAAATAACATAATCATTTATTTGGCACACAAATCATTTGTTCAGAATAGTGGTCATAATAAACAAATTCGGCATGTGATCAGCCAATTCAATAAAGACAACCTTAACAAGAGAACAGAACTTATGATTGTCTCCGTAATAGGATCTACGACTACAACCACGAAGTAGCTTCCAGCCATGATGAATTAGATTTCCCGCCTGTGGTACGATTCACATATTACTTTCAATACTTTAATATCTTTAACTTAATATGTAATGTGATAGAATAAATCAAATATTACTTGATATGAAATAAAATAAATGATCAATATACAGAGTAGAAGTAAAATATCACAACTTCCAACTATAAAAACAAATGTGTTTTATAAAACTTTAAAAAGACTTCATCCAATGATTGACATCTGCAGGAATTAATTTAAAACTAAACAACTACATCATTCACTATCACTAAATGTCATATGTATAATAATGTTATGTTATTATGCAGAATAACTGAAATGTAATGAAATCTCAATATCATATCTAATAATGTTGTTGTGCAGGTCAACATTTATCAAACAAGTATTAAACCGTTTGGCCACTGTAATTGATTTATTTCTTGAGGAAAATAAATGTAAAGGGGAAAGGAGATTGTACAATACTAAGGTTATGGCATGCCACAAGCCTCAATGAGGGCCAACATACCACAGTAGGGATTGAATCTAACACCTTTATATACTTTCATGTTGATCTATATAGCTAAAACACATTTTTAATTGTGATAAAGTTGTAAGCTACTAACTACTCAGATGTATCTCTTGCCATGAGTTTGTTTGACTACACTAAAATACTGTATGTCATTTTTCACAAAAAACCGTAACAGCTATGAAGGACTAATAATGATATATTATTCCAGAATCCAACCAGATCATGGTGATGTAAATCGAAGAGTTGGTAAAAAATATAAATATTAAACCACTGGTAGTGACCTACAACCTTCAAGCATAAGCCCGAATTTGGATCAAAATATTGATAATGGGGATGTTTTTACACACCTGTGTAAAGACACCGTGAATGAATTAGCCTTGGTCCAGTCCCTATGAACTTCACCTGTTTTGTTCCCCCTTCCGTAACCTTAACAAAACAAATTTTAATTAGTAAAATCAAAAAATCAGCAACGAAGAGTAATATCAGACATTTAAAATACTGTGAAATTATAAGAACAATAATTACCAACCGATTGGAACGTCGATGTAGAGATGCCTTGCTACCCTTATTTCTGAATCGTCGCTGCGAATGATTGGGTTCAAAATGTGAATAATTGAACAACAAAGGTTAATAACAGTGAGTTAAGGCAGAGGAATAAGTTGGAAGAAGAAGAAAATAAAAACACAATCACGTCGCCGTGAGATGCAACCTTCCCCTGAGTTCGGGAATCGCCGCTGACTTTGCTCACCAGAACGAGTGGCCACCGTGTTTCGTCACAAATACGATAGTTCCATTGCTTAGAGTGACTTTTTCGTTTGTTTAAAGATATACCTTTATATTAATATTAAATATAAAATCTTTATAAATCGAGTTTGTATAGTTTAAAATCAATGAAAAAGGATTTCCTTAACCAGGGAATATATAATTTAGCTATTGGCTATACTAGCAACCAAAGTAATTAAGAAGTGCAAACAAGAAATCTAATATTTGGGGGCCAAAAGTGTAATTAAAAATTATGGGGACCAAGTTCGTGAAAAATAAAAAGTATGGGGACCAGATTTGTGAAAAATAAAATAAGGAACCAAAATCATGGATTTGAAAAAATAGGGGGACCAAATATGCAATTAAGCCTTTTTGTTTCAAAACATTTCTTAACAAACTATAATTTATATAGATTTCATATCAAATCTATGTAGTAGACGAAAAAAAAAATCAACGATCATTAAATTAAAATTACATAAATCAAATATATCTCATATCAATTATAATTCATAAACATAAAAAAAAATTTATCAAATATATTATCGCTTAATGTAACCCAAAAAAAAAACTTCTTCAGTATATTGTTAAATTCATATTAATATATATTTTAAGTTTATCATATTTTAATATACACAAATAAATTGTGATTTTTTACTTTCTTAATTAAAACATTTGTATATATTATTTTTCTTTTGTTTCTTATACTTCACATGCATTTGTTATTTATAAATTCATTTTTATAACAATATATAATAATTTGCTATTCTTTTATACTTCCCATAAATTAGTTGATAATCTTTTATTATCATCAATTAAATAAAGTATTTCTTACCGAATTCGATTCGTTTGTATGCACCTTCCCATTTTTTGTACGCTACTCAATTGATATTAGTTTGTTTACTTATAGTACATTAGGTTCCTTATAACATCCCCAATATTTAATAATTATTATCATAATATTTATTATATTGCATTGTTTAAAATAATTATTTTTAAAGCTAAATTTGCAAAATGTTCCCGTGCATGGCACGGGTTACATACTAGTTTTTTATACATATATACAATTTTATTTTATTATAATACAACTTGTTATATTATTTGGTATCTTCATAATCAGATATAATTGGACAAATGTAAAACGTTTTTAAATTATCTGTGTATAGTCATTAAATTCAATAACTATTTTTAGTATATGTGAAGAATTTATAAGAATAGATTGAAAATATTTTTGTATTCTAAGTTAAACACCCTTTTATAAGTTTACAATAATTTTACGGTTTAATTACTTCTGCACTATTTGAGAATTTCTAAATAGATCTCTGAACTAAAAATAATTGTAATTGAGTTCTTGAACTTGTCAATAATTTGTAATTGATTCCTAAATTTTAATTGGACTCCTGCGCTTTTAAATAATTTACAATTAGGTCCTAAACTTTTGAATATAATTTGTAACAGGGTCCCTGTTAAAGCGGAGAGTTCATTGACCTAATTAAAAATTATTTAAAAGCCTAGCGACCTAATTAAAAATTATTTAAAAGTTCAGGGACCTGAATACAATTTAGAGACTTAATTACAAATTATTGATAAGTTTAAGGACCCAATTATAACTTTTTTAGTTTAGGAACCTATTTAAAAATTATCAAATAATTTAAGGACCAACAAAGTAATTAAACCTAATTTTACACTCAAGTTAAACAAGACATCATTTTAAAAATATTAAAAAAGAAAAATTCATTTTAATTTCTTAAAAGTCAGGCTAAATTTACATTTAGTCCCTTATATGTTTATTTTAAGTTTCAGTTTGGTCCTTTATATATTATTTGTTACGAATTGGTCTCTTATGTGTAATAGTTACACCATTGTAACCCTTCTGTTTCAAAGTGCTCCCTTATGTTACAAAAGTTAGACCAATATGGTCCATTATTTTGCAAAATAAAGGGCAAAAAATGGACCACAATGGTATAATTTTGTAACATAAGAGACCATTTCAAAACAAAAACAAGAACGATCATATTAGCATAACTTTCACACTTAAGAGACCAATTCCAAACTTTTAATATAGAGTAAAGTCTCATTTTAGTCCCTGACAATTTTTACGCGACCCATTTTAGTCCCTGACAAAAATTAAGTCCAAAAATAGTCTCTGACATTTTCAAAACAGGGCCACGTTAGTCCCTCCGTCCATCTTCTTCCAAATCCGTCAGTTAACGCACTGACGTGTCACGTTAAATGCTAACGTGTCAACGTTAACCCTGTCAAATCACCACCAGCTGGCCCTTTTTTGTCCAAACCTGGATTGGAACGTTTTAGCCCCTGTCAAAAATAGAAATAGGACATATTAGTCCCTGTCACGTTAAATCTTAACTGACCTTTCTTCTTCTTTTTCTTCCCTAAACCCTAATCTAATTTTTCCCCTCTTTGGTTGGGTGATGCTTGCACTAATATTGGTTTATTAAATCTTGTTGCCCACAAATATTGGTTTATTCTCTAATATTTCCATCAAAAAGAAAAAGATGTTAAGTCTATTTAATTTCACATTCATTTATTGTAACAGTGAGCTATTAATTAGCTGTCACTGAGTTGTTAGTGAGCTGTTCGTTATTTAACAAACTGGTTAGTTAGGTGTAACCGTTTTCTTTTCTTCTGCTTGATAGAAGGTAGCTTTACTTCATGTAATAGTTAGTTGGTTCATTTCAGTTTTCATTCAATGAAATGAGCAAGATTGCTCTTCTTCTCTTCCTCGAGTCCCTCTGATTTCTACATGGTATCAGTTGATTTTTTGGGATGAACGACCTTTCGCATCAAACTCTGATTAATCAACGATTCATCAGTTCTTTCTGGTTTGATATCTTCCTTCACCTTCAACCTTCTGGTGAATTCAATTTCTTGATCTTTGCGATTTTTTTCCAATCGCGTTTTTCTGTTCGCAATTTCTTCAATTCTGTTCGCAATCTCTTCGATTCTGTTTGCGATTTCTTCTCTTCTAGTGGTTCTGGTTGAATTTCTCAATTTCTTTCAATGGCTGATATTACTCATGAAATCCCTATACCTAATTCTGTAACTGATTCGGTTGATACTGGAAATGGATCTGGTGTTGCAAACAATGGTTCTGCGCAACCTCGCAATTTTCAACAAGATATGCTCGATCCGTTTTACATGCACCCGAGCGATAATCCTGGAACTGCTCTTGTTTCACCCCCTCTGACAAATGATACCTATCATTCTTGGTCTCGTTTGATGCTTACCGCTCTTCAATAGAAGAACAAACTTCGATTCATTAATGGAACTCTTCCACGTCCTGAAGGAAATGATCGTCGCACCCTGGCTTGGGATCGGTGCAATATAATGGTAATTTCTTGGATCACTCATTCTGTTGATCCATAAATTGCACATAGTGTCATGTTCATGACTATAGCAGCAGATGTTTGGAACGATTTGAAGGATTGTTTCTATCAAGGTGATGTTTTTCGCATATCTGATTTACAAGAAGAAATCTATAGTCTCAAACAAGGTGATTCATCTATCAATGCATATTATACAAAACTCAAAAAGCTATGGCAAGAATTAGAGAATTTCAGGCCAAATCCAGTCTGCACTTACACAGTCAAATGTGCTTGTCAATTAATTCCAAAGATTAAAGGATATAGGGAGGGAGATTATGTCATTCGATTTCTTATGGGTTTGAATGATCAATAATCCCCTGTTATGTCCCAAATTATGCTCATGGACCCCCTCCCAAACATCAGCAGAGTCTTTTCTTTGTTGATACAACAAGAGAGACAATTCCTTTTTCAAGTTGATGCCTCTAAGCTTGTTGCTCCAGTTTCCAATACTGGCAGAGGCTTCTCTAGAGGAAAACCTTCTGAACGTGGTGGCAGATCATCTTCTAGTCGTGGCCGTGGCACTAGAGTATGCACCTATTGTAACAAGACTGGTCATATGATTGACACATGCTATAAAAAGCATGGTTTTCCTCCTCATTTCCAGAAATCTTCTGCTGCTGTCAATAATTGTACTGCCGAGGCTGATGGTAATGAGGCATATACTAAATCCTCTTGCTATGAGGAAGATGTTGGGGACACAAGCAAGTTAAGCTTTACACCTAATCAACACAAGGCATTGTTAGTCCTACTCCAAAGTTAAAACACATTGCAATCTCATTCACTCAATCATCTTACCACCAGTCCTGCTCCCAACACAAGCAAGTTTTCTTCACTTTCTCTTCAGCATAATTCTGAAAATTGGTTATTAGATACTGGAATTACTGATCATATATGCTTTTCCAGGTCTTCTTTTCAGTTTTTCAAAAGAATTCATCCCATATCCATTAAATTGCCAAATGGCAATTCCATTACTGCCAATTTTGCAGGAACAGTTTTCTTCACCAATGATTTTTATCTTTCTAATGTTCTATTCATTCCTGGTTTTTCATTTAACATCATTTTTGTTCCAAAACTCACTGCCACACTTAATTGCTCTTTAATCTTTGATCTTGAGAAATGTGTTATACAGGATACATCTACCCAGAAGATGATTGGAGCAGCTAATTTGTCTCATGGACTTTACTTCCTCACTACTCCCACTGTAAAAATATCCCATTTCCCTATGGTTTCAGCATTTGTTAATAGTCTTGTAGATAACACACTCAATTTCCCTTGTAAAAATCATAGTGATGCTTGGCATATGAGATTTGGACATCCCTCTCATGAAAACTTGTGCATCTTATCAAAATGTTTTCATTTGTTAAACCTGTTAAGTCTTCAATACCTTGTGACACATGTTTCTTTGCAAAACAAAAAAAAAAGCTTTCCTTTCCTATTAGTTCTTTGCTTGGGTGATGCCTGCACTAATATTGGTTTATTAAATCTTGTTGCCCATAAATATTAATATTGGTTTATTCTCTAATATTTCCATCGAAAAGAAAAAGAATCAAGTTGGTAGGAATAGGATGGCTGAGAAAACTCGTGTTTAGATGTAAGAATTAATCAAGTTGTTCTCCAATCCGTACATACAAAAGCCTCCTTGTGGGAACTGGAGATGCCAATCCTGGGATGTCCCTGATATCTTTGTTGTTGGGATTCACAATCTGCAAAAAATATTGCCATTAAAATAGAAGCACAATGTAATACCAAAAAAAGGTATAATGACAGCATTATACACAAATATGAAATATTTTATAGTGCAAATTAGAACATCCATTGTACATATAAACATTTCAATCACCAGCACGGATCACCAGGATTTTGTGTGCAACAAGATTTAGTAAACCAATATCGTGCAGACATCACCCAAGTAAAGAGGGGGAAAATTAGATTAGGGTTTAAAAAAAAAAAAAGTGCCAACTCAAGATTTAACGTGACAGTGACTAATATGTTCCATTTCTATTTTTGACAGGGACTAAAACGTCCCAATCTGGGTTTGGACAAAAAAGAGCCAGCTGATGGTGATTTGGCAAAATTAACGTTGACACGTCAGCATTTAACGTGACACATCAGTGTGTTAACTGATGGATTTGGAAGGAGATGGACGAAGGGACTAACGTAACCCTGTTTTGAAAATGTCAGGGACTAATTTTGGACTTAATTTTTGTCAGGGACTAAGATGGGTCGCACTAAAATTGTCAGGGACTAAAATGAGACTTTACTCTTTAATATATAAGAGAACAAACTGAAACCTAAAATAAACAAAAATGAACAAAATTATAATTATTAGTATTAGAATTTTTCTGTCATGTGCAATGTTGCACTTGTTTAAAAATCTAAAAATAGTAATTATTTATTAAAAACAAAATATATTTTTGAACATCATAGGAAAAATCCTTAGTATTATTATACTTTCGGCTAAGATCAAGGGTAGAATATGTTGTTATCAGTTTGATAATTAGTATTATTAAATTAAATTAAATTATTTTAGTTTTGTTTTCCTACAAGCATTCCTATAAAACTTTATTCAAATTTGCTCTGTCTCCTTTCAGCTCTTCTGCTGTTCGTCTATTTCACCTCAAGGGTCGTTTTCTTCTTCAGTCCATCGCGGGGTTTTGCAGGGGTTGTTTATTCAAGTTGTCGTTTTGTTATTGGCATTATTCTATGGAGAAAGTTCTTTCTTTTAAGTTGCTGCAGTTTCGAGGGAAAACAAAACAATGATGGGTTTTGGATTTTGAGTGTAAAAAAAAAAAAAGATTTTTGAAGACAAGTTTAAAAAAATGGGGGTTTTGTGTTTTTGTTTGGAGTGAAGTGAATGTGATTCTCTTTTTTTTATTTGGGTTTGTTTTTAAGTGTTGTGGAAATGAATGATGTTAGTGGGAAGGGTTCTTCTTGTTTGGCAATAACAGAGAAGAAGAAGAATCATAATCAAAGGCCAAGTGGTTGCATTGGCATTTTCTTTCAACTATTTGATTGGAATAAGAGAATCACAAAGAAGAGATTCTTCTCCAAGAAACTTCTTCCTCCTTCTGGTTAGTCTCATGTAAACAAACATGTTTAAACTTGAAACATTATGCAATATAATGCATTTTATTTTATGTGTCTCTATCACACACACACACACACACACTCTTGAGGTTGGTAATGAATGTTCTCTTAAGATTTTAGGTGAACTTGTCAAATGAATTTGTCTATTTCTATCTCTTCTTAAATGTTAAATAAATAAGATGTTATTAACAATTATTAGTTAATATTTATGAAAAGTTACATAGACAGGTTAAATGTGAAATTTTGAGATGAGGGTCCAGTTCAGATTACAGTGTTTTTGTTTTTGTTGTGGACTGTGTTAGCTCTTCATAAAGATTAAATAAATGAAATTTTATAAAAAAAAATTAGTCTTTATGTAAAGAGAGATAGAGAAGTTAACTGTGAAATTTTGACACGAGGTCCTCTTCAGATTCTTCCTGATTTGTGGTAACTGATGAGTTTTTTTTTTTTTTTTTTTTTGGGACTGTGTCAGCTCATGCAAAGCAAGGTTCTTCAAAGAAGTTTAAAGGAGATGAGAAAATGCCTAATTCCAAACTCCACTTGGTAAGACTATGCTAGTTGTGTTGGTTTAGATTGATGGTTTTTGGTTATTTGGTTTTCTTTGATGTTGAACTTCATATTATGATTATATTTATTTCAATTGTAGATTGCTAATGTGAACAATGGAGGTTTCCCAAGTGCCAAGAAAGGTGGGAATCATGTTATAGAGGTAGAACAGAAGCATGAGACGCGAGTTCCGGGTTTGGTAGCTAGGTTGATGGGTCTAGAATCAATTCCAGCTTTACAAAAAGATAAGTACAAGAAATCTTTCTTTTCTGATGGCGATGGTGAGGACTCTTTGGATGATCATAGTAATGAGGCTTATAAGCAAGGGGTGGATTTGGAAATTGGAGTTGCAAATGCAAGGCATGATTCGAGACCTCAGAAGCTTCAGAAAACCGGGGCAGATGAGAGAAGGGCAGTGACTAGGTTTGGTGCTGAGGCAATGCAAACTAAGAGTGTTTTGTCACAAGTGAGAAAGTATAATCACCATCACCATCACCCTAAACATATTTCTCCTTTGAAGAGCCCGAGGGTTTCTTCCAGAAAGAGTGCATCTCGAAGTTCTAGGTTAATAGAAGCAGCTACTAAGATCTTGGAACCTGGCCTGCAGGCTACAAGTAAAGCCAAATGTTCTCTTACATCTTCAACTTCTATTTGTTCTCCCAATAATGGCATTTTGACAGAAGTGGTAGGAACTAGGCCAGCAGATATACACACTCGATTCGGTTATGATGCTAGCGTAGAAAAGTCATTCGTGGGGCATACTTCTTGCAAAAATTGTGGTAATTTGCTTGATGTTGTTAAATGCAGGCCAGAGGTTGAAATCAGCACACCTATTGTTTCAGATATGTTCATTGGCTCCTCTTTGGGATCAGCACAGAAGGAAAGGTCATTAATTCCCTCTCATGAAAACGATGTAATTCTTCTGAGAAGCCGGGAGAAGATCATAACTCTATTTGATGAAGATATAAAAAAGAATGCACTGTCTTGTAATGAATCCACTATCAGAAGAGTGCCTGTGCCTGCCAAATGGGATTCAGATTCATCACGCCAACCACGTGGGGTCCTAGAGGATGATGAGGTGTCTTCTTTTGCCTTCGAACAAAAAAATCAAACACAAGAAAGGGTGTTAAGCAGTGGAAAAGTATCACCTGGTTCTAGAACAAGTAATATGCAAGAGAAGAGAGTATCATCGGCTGCAAGCACTATGAATCGGACTAAAGATTTTGTTGCTTCGAATAGGAATCTAAGTGGTCGAACTAGGATGAGGTTTCCTACCAAGGTGGATAGTTGCAAATTTGATCTAGAGGGGAAATCTTCAAATAGACAGGATAATTCCTTGTCTCGCCTAGCCAACTTAGAGAGGAAAAGAAGGACACCAAATGTCTCACAAGCTGAAGGTACAGCTTCTGTCAATTTGGTTACAGTGAAACATACAAATGTTAGTTCTGATGCACAAGGGGTGAAAAGGAGGAATTTTGATGCTTCCTCTCCAAACAAATCTAATGTCAAAAGTAAACGTGATGGTCATCTAAAAGCAGATAAGATTGATGACAATAAGGTAGTTTCATCTACCTTTAGTTACCCCTTTAAGCAAAAGATAGTAATACCAGATGTAAAGGAAGAGACAAGCGCTGATAATGAGATTAAGACTTATTTCCAAAGACCAACACTCGCTTTAGGTGCGTTTCTAGAACAGAAGTTGAAGGAATTAAGCTCTCGAGAAAATGAGGAGTTGGCTACTGGTGGTCAGCCTCAAAGATCAACTGCCATGATTCTTCAAGAATTGATATCATTTCTGAATTCAGGGCATCTAATATGTTCTGATGATCGTATGTTCAATGACAAGGACCACAAGGTTGGTTTTCATGTCCATTTTTCTCTTTCTATGCTATCAAATTGGAGTTTAGTTTCTTCTTTGATCCTTTTGTGTATACTATCGGTTATCTGTTATCAGTAAATGTCGGTAATATTCAGTTCTTTGTTTTCATTGTAGTCGTTGTTTAATTGACTTACAACACAATGCAGAATGCTCGAGTCTGAAGTTTCTGTTCTTAATTCGATGCAATCTACAATGCTTGTCGCTCTGTGATTTCAGTTCTTTTTCTTAGACAGTTTTGCTAGGAATTAAAAAAAAAAAAAAAAAAAGGTGTTTGACCAGAGTGTATCAGTAACAACGAAAATTTTGGGGGGGGGGGGGGGGGTTGTGGAACGATACTAGAATATTTATTACTAGAGGACTTAATGTTGAAGTTGATGATGGAGAGGATAGTTTAACTGTCAAATGATTCGAATAGCCCAATTAGTTTTGAAGTTGTCATCATCCATTGAATTGTCCAACTTACATTTTACATGTCATGATTCATGAAAACTTCTTAAACCCTTTGATTATACTCTCTCTGTCCCATAATAAATGTCGTATTTCAAGGAAAAAATAAGTAGTGTCATTTTATCTTTTCAATGTAATATCATTTATTTTTTCCCATTTTTACCCTCAAATTAATAATGTGTGTATCACTCTTAAGTCATTATACTTCATTAAGCATTTATGACAATGGTTAACAAGGATAATTTTGTAAAATTGTTATACTTTTTCATTCATTTATAGCTTTTTCTTAATCTATATGAAAAAACCTAAGACGACACTTATTTTGGGACAGATGGAGTACATTAGCATGTAGGTGGAAAATTTTCTTTCTGAGAAATCTTCACTTTTGCAGAGGAATTTCATTTCTTTCCTGTACTTACCATGGCAGGATATAAAATATCAGTTGCAAAAGAATTTTGGCGCAAGAACTGCAATTTTTTTGTCTTTAATTTTGCTCAATTACCACATACATAACTAGAGTGTTGGATAAGGAAATTTGACAAATATCAAAGATGTTGTTTCACAACTCTGATACACTATGTGCTACTTTATGTGTAATTGGTTTATTGAACATTCAATTTCAACATTTTGGACTGTCTGTCATTATTTACCTCAGGGAAATGCAATAATATTTCCTGAAACCATTGCACTTATAGCCAACTGAGCTTTGTTTATACTCAGTTTCAGCATGGTCTATCTGTTCACTATAATATTTTATTAAAACTTGTTTTGTGATTGGTGGAAATCTGCGTTCTTACGATTATACCTGACATCATCATTTGTTTCTATTGATATCAGTATGAGGCAAATCATGTAAGAATATTAGGAGCCTCTTGCAATGGCAATCATCTCAGTCCTGGATCTGTCCTTGAAGCTTCCTTTTCTTCCAGTAGTCTGGATGAAGGCTCAGGTAAATGGAATTAATATGATTTCTAATTTTCGTTTCTTAAACCCTTTGGTTTTTGAGCCAAGTTTCATTCATTCATTCATTCCTCTTGTTGATGTCTTCGATCCTTGATTATATTCCAGGGCGTGATTTTCACCCGGACTCTATAAATTGCTCATATGATCAACCGGAATGGTTGGAACATGATGCCGAACTTCTAGATTCCGCAACATCATTTAACAAAGGGAAGATAGGTTTTAAGAAACTGACTGAACTTATCAACCGAATTCATAGGACATTGCAAAGTTTAAATTCTTTTTGTCCAAGATTGACAGAAAGCAAGCTCAACCATATGAAAGAAGTTATCTTCAATGCTGAATTGGTTCTTGGAGATGTGACTAGGCACAGTGAAGATGGAGTGCCACAACTTCTAATTTCTTGCATTCTACTTGATGAGCTAGACACCATGGTAAGTGATGATGCTATGTGGAAAAATTTCAATGGCTTTGTGGGTTGTGAGGAATCTAAAAATAGAAGCCAACTCAAGGGATTTCTATTTGATTGTGTAATAGAATATCTAGAATCAAATTGCTGCCAACATTATTACAATGTATCTAAGTCATGGTCTACATGGACAAAGCTTCCTTTATGCATGAAAGCTAAGATTTTGGTTCAAGAGGTGAAGAGTGAGATTAAGAAGTGGACATGTACAACTGGGAATGGGATGGTACTAGACCAAATAATAGAATGGGAAATGAGTCACTCCTTGGGGAAATGGACTGATTTCAATATTGAAGCATTTGAGGTTGGTGTTGATATTGATGGTGATGTACTTCAAATTTTGGTTGATGAAATTGTTGAAGACCTTGTAGATTTCACCATTTAGGGTTTAGGGTTTAACTAACCCAGATCATGATACTAAATTTCTTCTAAGTTGTTCATGTAACAAATCACCATTAATTTGTCTTGTGTTTTTTTTTTTTCCCCCTTTTCGGATCCAAGAATCATTTCTAATAGAGGCCTCTTAGGATATTTTGGATAAGTGGACAACTAGCATTTGGGGATGATGTTCCTTATTTTTTATTATTGTTTTTTTTAATTATCATTTGGTGCTTTGTTATCAATCTAAGCTAATGATTAGAAGGTTGAAGCCTATTTTGTTTCAGCATTTTTATTTAACAATTGAAGCAAAGTTTGAAGACCAAGAAAAACGAAAGAAACAACCAACATCAACAATTCTGTCAAAAAAAAAAACCCTAACATTAAAACGAATATGGCAATGAATAACTTGCTTCATTGAATGAGCAAAAAGGCTTATATACAAGCTGTTTAACAAAAGAACTCTAACAGAATGTTAACTAAGTAACCTAATCATCTAACCAAATAACTGTTGTAGTAAATACAAGGAACTAACTTAACTAACATGTAAATTAAATGATAATACATCATTTATTCTCCAATACCCCTCCCCAAGCTGAATATGTATATCAATCACTCTCAGGTTGGATAGCAGAGTGTGAAATGGTGAAGAATCCAGCGGTTTGATCAGAATATCCGCAAGCTGGTCCACGGTGGATATTGACTTGAGATGGAATAAGCAAGTTTGGATCTTCTCATGCACCAAATGATAATGGATCTCAATGTGTTTGGTGCGCTCGTGAAAGCTAGAATTCGCAGTAATGTGGCACGCAAACTTGCTATCACAATAGAGCATGACAAGTGTGTGAAATGGAATATGGAGATCTTTTAAGAGATAAGTCAGCCATTGAAGTTCGCATACGGTGGAGGCAAGTGCCCTATATTCGGCATCAATAGATGACCTAGGAATGGTGGCTTGTTTCTTAGAATGCCATGATATTAATGAATCTCCAAGGAAATACCGACAAGTCTTGGGGCAACTAGCCCAATCCGAGTTGTTGAAGGACTTGAGCTGGAAAGAAAACTGTTTGATGTACTTGAGTATGTGAATGGCAATAGTGTGATGAAAGGTGCAAGGAGACATGTCTGACTTAATTGCTGCATGATAAAGGATAGATATGGTCTAATGTTGGTGAGGTGTAGGAGAGGCCCTATCAAGCGTCTCTAGGCTGCAACATCCAGAAAAGGAGTATCTTTAACAGCAGACTATGAGCATTTCACCATGAGTGTGGAAGAAGGTTTTCTGCGAGAAAACAAACATATGAAATGAGATCAAGGGTACACTTGCGTTGGCAAATGGAGATGACATGTTTGGAACGAGCCACTTCTAAACCAAGGAAGTATTTGAGGCTTCACGGGTCTTTATCGTTAATGCGGAAGGAATCATCCAAATACTTCTTAATTGAGTGAATTTCATCAATGTCGTTCCCAACAAGAATCAAATCATCTACATTGATCAAGATTACTGTGAAAGAAGCATTAGAGTACTTAGTAGACATAGAATGGTCACTTTACGATTAAGAGTAACCATGAGAGGTGAGAAAAGTGAAGGGTTTCACAAACCATTGGTGGCTCGCCTGTTTTAAACCGTATAGAGACTTACTTAGGCGACAAACTTGCTTTGTGTTGGATACAATGACTCCGGGAGGCACTTGCATATATACTTGATCATCCAGACCATATATGCCATATGCTTCTTAATTGAGTGAATTTCATTAATGTCGTTCCTAACAAGAATAAAATCATCTACATTGATCAAGATTACTGTAAAAGAAGCATTAGAGAACTTATAGTAAATATAGAACAGTCACTTTGCGATTGAGAGTAACCATGAGAGGTGAGATAGAAAATATGGCATAATGAATAACTGGATTCGAGTGTAATTACGATTGAGTACATTGTTTAAATATACATCAAGAATGTATCGTTACAACTGAACTTCTGATGATAATGCTAACAACTAGATCAGGTTTTGATAAGAAATAACTGAATTTAAATCATTTAATTACAACTCATATAACAACTAAATAGATAGAAGTTTATCTAATAATTAACTGAAATATCTCTTATCCTTTGACTCTCCCCCTCAAACGAGAGGGTGTAGGAGTAACACCGAGCTTGTCTCGAAGCAAGTTCAATCGGGAGTAAGTTAAGGCCTTTGTTAAGCAGTTTGCAGTTTGATTTGCTGAAGGGACATAAGCTATGTTGTTCTGGTTTTGCAAAACTTAGTCTCGAATGAAGTGAACATCAGCTTCAATATGCTTAGACCTCGCATATAGAACTGGATTTGAAGCCAAAGGTTTTGCAATTAGATTATCACACCACAATGTTGGTGTTCTTGGAATGGATACCTTTATTTCCTGCAACGAAGACTTCATCCAAGCTATTTCAGCTGCACATAATGAATAATAGGATTTGAATGTAATTACGATTGAGTACATTATTTAAATATACATCAAGAATGTATTGTTACAACTGAACTTCCTATGATAATGCTAACAATCAGATCAGGTTCTGATAAGAACTAACTGAATTTAAATCATTTAATTACAACTCATACAACAATTAAATAGATAGAGCTTTATCTACTAATTAACTGAAATATATCTTATCCTTTAACTCTCCCCCTCAAACGAGAGGGTGTAGGAGTAACACTAAGTTTGTCTCGAAGCAAGTTGAATCGGGGGTGAGTTAAGGCCTTTGTTAAGCAGTCTGCAATTTGATCTGCTGAAGGGACATAAGCTATGTTGATATGGTTTTACAAAACTTGGTCTCCAATGAAGTGAACATCAACTTCAATATGCTTAGACATCAAATGTAGAACCGGATTTGAAGGCAAAGCTTTTGCACTTAGATTATCACACGACAATGTTGGTGTTCTTGGAATGGATACCTTTATTTCCTGTAACAAAGACTTTATCCAAGCTATTTCAGCTGCGAGATTAGTCAGTTCTCTGTAATCTAACTCAGTGCTGGGTCTTGTTACTACCCTCTACTTTCGAGAAGACCAAGAAACAAGAGACTCACCTAAAAACCCACAAAGACTTGCCATGGACTTTCTGTCATCTAAATTGGTTGCCCATTCTGCATCACTGAAATTGGTTAAGTCAAGATCCGTTGATGGCTTGATGTGCAAGCTGTAATCCATGGTTCCTCGAAGATATCTTAGCACTCTGTTTATTCCCTGCCAGTGATCTAAAGTGGGAGTAATCATAAATTGACTTAACTTATTGACTGAATAAGAAATATCAGGCCTGGTGTTTGTTAAGTATTGGAGTGCACCAATTGCTTGTCTATATGCAGTGGGATTTCTCATTGGTTCACCTTCAGATGTAAAGTTCCTTCTCGTGACCATGGGTATATGACATGGAGAGGCATGTTCCAAGTTGAACCTTTTTAACAAATCTGAGATGTACCTGGTCTGTTTAATATACATACCATTGTTGTCTCTTTGCACCTCTATACAAAAAAAAATAGTAAAGTTTCCTAAGGTCTTTCAACGCAAAAGTCACATTAAGTTGCTTGATAAAAGCCCTCAAAAAATTAGGACTGCTCCCTGCAACTATAATATCATCCACATACATAAATAAAAATGTAATTTGATTCTTACCTTTTAAGAAGAAGAGTGAAGAGTCACTTTTGGTGTTTTGGAAACCAAACTCAATCAATGTTGTCTTTAGCCTATCAAACCATGCCACTAGGGCCTGCTTTAATCCATAGATTGCCTTGGTGAGTTGACAAACGTGTTGTGGCCTTGTTAGATCTACAAATCCCTCAGGTTGATGCATACAAAATGCTTCTTTGAGATGTCCATTTAGGAATGCATTGTTTATGTCCATCTGCCTTATATCCCAATTAAAATGTACAGTTATGGCTAAGATGATTCTCACAGTGCTGGTCTTTACAACTGGACTGAAAGTTTCCTCATAATCAGTTCCTGCTATTCGCTAAAATCCTCTTGCAACTAGCCTTGCTATCCTTCTCTCAATGGTGCCATCTGCCTTGTATTTTGTTTTAAAAATCCACTTTGAGTCAATAACATTCTTCTGCCCTTGACATGGCACTATAGTCCAGGTATCATTTGAAACAAGTGCCTTGAATTCAGAGTTCATAGCTTCTCTCCATTCTGGATGTTGCATGGCTTCCTTAACAGATTCTGGTTCCATTTCTTCTACCACTTTCTCTGCAGGTCCTACATAGGGGTGTTTTGGCCTGTGAATGCCAAATTTGGTTCTTATACACATCCTGTGTAAATTATGTGGCTGCACCTCACCTTTAATTTCAGCATTTGTTCAGTCTATAACTGCAACATTGTTGTTATGGTTGTGTTCTTCTGCCACTGTTCTGTGTGTATTTTCAGATTGTTCCTCCTCATTTGACTGGTTATGAGTATTTGCTAGGTTGATTGATGAACCTTGTGTGTTAGCTTCTTCCTGATTGACATTTTATGTTAAACTCCTATTGAGACTTTCAGAGTCCGTTTCTTGACCAGCATTTACACCTTGACTATTATTGACACCTGCAGAAAGAAAAGAAAAAGGATAAAAGAAATAGAGAAATGCTAGCAATACACTCTCTGACACTCTCTTTCAAACACACTCTCTTTCATTGGTTTATATTTAGAGGGACCCATATGATTTAGTGAGACCCATTTCTAAAATAGTGGGACCCACCTGTATTTTAACCAATGAAAGAGGGTGTGCTGGGATGAAAGTGTTAGAGAGTGTGTTGCTAGCACTCCTCAAAGAAATATGTTGGCTCAATTTGAATCTTAGTAGGCTCCTTAGTATTGATGAATCCATCATGAAATGGGAAGTAGTCTTCATTAAAGACTACATGTCTTGAGACAAATATCCTTCCACTTGAATTCATACATTTATATCCCTTATGTGAACCACTGTAGCTAAGAAATACACATCTAGTGGTATGGAACTGCAACTTATGTTTGTTATAAGGCTTGAGACATGGGTAACATGCACATCCAAAAGGCTTGAGTGTATTATAGTCTAGCTCTTTGTGAAAGAGGAGGGAGTAAGGGTTTTGATTTTTAATAATAGGAGTTAGTAATCTATTTATTAGATATGTTCCTGTTGAAAAAGCTTCCCACCAGTAGTACAATGACATTTTTGCTTGAGCTAGCAATGTTAGTCCAAGTTCCACTATGTGCCTATATTTTCTTTCTGCTTTACCGTTTTGTTGTGAAGTATAGGGACATGACATTCTACACTGAATTCCAAATTCTTGTGCCAATTTTTGGACACTTTTATACTCTCCTCCACCGTCACATTGGATACTTTTAATTCTTTTGTTAAACTGCTTTTCAGTCAGATTTTTAAAACTGAATAAAAACTTGCAAGAGATCATATTTTTGCCTTAAAGAAAAGATCCAGGCATATCTACTGAAAGTATCAAGAAAATGTACATAAAACTTAAAGCCAGAAGTTGAAATTATTGGTGTTCGACCCCATACATTATTGTGTATCAATTCAAGAGGTTCTTTAGCATGAGATATAGAATTCCTAAAAGGTAAAAAAATGTGACTTTCCAAATTGACAAGCTTCACAGAATCTGAATTGCTCATTTATAGGAATTGTGATGTTGCAAGCCTTCAATACTTCATCCAAAACTCTGCTGATAGGGTGACCAAATTTCCTATGCTAACTCTCCTTGATGGAAATAAAAACACTTAGATCTGAATTTTGAAATGAACCTCCTGATAGTTAATACAAGTCATTCTTAATCCTCCCTTCTAGTAGAACTCCCCCTGTTAATTTGTCTTTCACAAAGCATTGAGTGGATTAAACTCAACAAGGATATTATTATCAGCTGTAAGCTTGTAAACACTTAAGAGATTCTTTGTAATTTTAGGCACATAGAGAGTATCATGCAAATTTAATTTTCTTTTACCAGGATTTAAAGTAGCAGTACCAGAAGCTAAAATGTCAAGTTTTTCACCACCACTAACTACCAAACATTATGCTCAGCATACTCTCGAAGTTGATCAGAATCATGAGTGACATGATTTGACGCACCACTATCAAAGTACCAATGTGGATCCTGGACTGAATTAGGTGAAGCAATGAACGCATTATGTTTTTCCGACTTCTCATCAGAATTCCCAATATAGGATTTATCAAAACGGTAGAAGCCTTGAATTGCTACGTGTCCAACCTTCCTGCAGACTTGACAGGTTGGCTTGTCTCTGGGCTTTCCACTCCTTCCTCTTCCTCCTCTTACACCTCTTTGATTTGAGCCTCTCCTGCCTCCACGATTATAGGCTCTACCTCCCTTGAAGTCAGTTTTTGCAACCACATTTGCTGAGGGATTTAAAGAAAGACTAGAGAAACTATTTTGCTATTGTAGTCTGTTTTCAAAAGTTAGGAGTTGTGCCTGCAAATCAATCTAAGTTAGATCTAATTTGTCAGATAATTGAACCACTATTGCATTATATTCTGCATCCAGGCGTGCACTAAGTCTGAGCAATTAAATCAAATATTGAAACTGCACTTCTTGGGAGCTTGAGATCATCTTGTTGAGGTAGTTTTCCATCTTCATTGAACCCTTTCTTTCTTGTGCTGTGGAATTCAGATTTCAGTAAAATGATACGAGACCTTGTGTGTGCACCAACCAAGCTTCGAGCTCACTCCCAAAGATTCTTGGTTTTCTCATAATGTAGCAATGTGTTGCGACATCTTCTGTCATGGAGTTAAACAACTAATCCAAGATCTGTTAATCTGTTGCTATCCATTCTTCATATGTAGGATTCTCCTTCTTGTTGGATCATTCAACAATAAATTTTTTCGGGCACTCTTTGGTTCCAAAAATGTACCCGTCTAGCTTACTACCCCTGATTAATGGCAGCACCAATGACTTCCATAGCGGAAAGTTGCCTATGCCTATGTCCAACTTGACAGAACACATGGAGGTGAAGGAATTCTTTTGTGTTGAGTTCGTAGCAGGTTCCATTGGATTGAAATTGTGACTTCAGGGCTTGATTGCTATGATGCCAAGATAGAAAATATGCACTACAATAGATTTTGTAATATATGGCGCCACTTTAAACATCACTTTTAACTAAAGCGCTAGCTAAAAATGCGAAAAAAACTTTCACTAGCATTTACCTAAGAAAGCGCTACTGAAGGTTCATTAATAGCTAGCGCTTCCCCAGGAAAAAGCTACTAACTTTGGAGCATCAAGAATCACTAGCGCTTTTCCATGAAAGCGCTATCCTTTATGAATCTTTGCTAGCGCTTCTGTAGGAAAGCGGTAACCCTATTCCATAATCGCTAGCGCTTTCTCACAGAAGCGCTATCTATGACCTGAAAAAAATTATAATGCGCCATACTTTGTCTGTGTTACTCAGTTTGCTACTCGATATTTTGCTCTCTCTCTCATAGCATCCATCTCTTTCTCTCTTTCTCTCTCTCGTCACTGTTGAGCTCTCTCATCTCTCTCTCTCTCTCACAGCGTTTATGCATTTCTCTCCACGCATTGCTCCTTCTTCTCGCAACGACACGTTTTCTCTCATTATTATATAAAGGTTTTGTTCTGTTCATTGGATTAGAGTTGCGATGTGTCTCTATTTAGTTCTTTTCTTTTGGGTTTTGTTTTTATTGTTTCCTTGTTTGTATAGGTTTAAGCCTGCTACTGTGGTTGTCTCTTTTCAACTTCGGGGTTTGGTTTCGCACTAAAGAAGAAAGGTTCGATTCTTGGAAGAAAGACTCTGTTTCGTTTTTCCTGTTGGTAAGTCCTCCTTCTCCTCTTTCTTGCTTCTACTGCTAGGTTTTTGTTTGCATCTCACTGTGAGGTAGGAAAAATTAAGTGTTGTTTGATTTGTATGGTTTTATAGTAGAGTTTGTTTTGATGCTGGGGCTTTTTTGATGTTGTTGCTCTGCTAGTTCTTATAATGTTCTTTTGGGTTGAAAGAATATGAAGTTTTGGTTACCTTGGTGGTGGTTTACAAAAGGAATAATTGTGTAAAAAGATTGAACATGTGTTGAACTTTGAAGTGTTTTATGTTTGATTGGATTGGATATATTTTGGAATGTCCATATTTTAGGGGAGAGTCTGCCAAATCTTTGTTAAAAATTCAAACTATGAATTGAATATGAATTGTGAATTGTGGATTGACGGCATATCATTAGCTATAGCCTGATGCGTTAGATTATCAAGTTTTGACTATGTTTAGTGGTAAAATATTGAGAATACAAATATGTTTAATATAATGTTATATTAATGGGAATGACTATTGAATTTGTGAAGGTTGAAGTTAGAATGGATTGGAAGTGGATGTCTGCCAATCGTTTGTCAAAGGAATATAGGGATGAAGTGCAAGATTTTGTTAGGTTTGTAGTTCAGCATGAAAAAGAACTAGATCTGAGTAGAATCGTATGCCCTTGTTTGAGTTGTTGTTATGTAGGCCGAGTTAATGTTCAGGAATTGGAAGGACATTTAGTGAGCAATGGAATTGATCAGAGTTATAACTGTTGGACAAAGCACGGTGAGAAAAAATGTGAATCTTCTAATATGGGGAAAAGTGGGAGATATGCATCAGAAGACGCTGGTACAAATGCATATTATGGCGACCATTTTGAAGACATGGAAAATGCGATTGAAGAAGATCTTCGTGATTGTCCTCAAATGTTTGAGAAGTTAGTAAGTGATGCGGAGAAGCCGTTGTATGAGGGTTGTACGAAATTCACGATATTATCGGTGATGTTAAAGTTGTATAACTTGAAATCAGGCAATAGATGGACTGATAAGAGCTTTACAGACTTACTCACCTTATTGAAAGATATGTTGCTGGATGATAATGTGCTTCCTGATCGGACATATGAGACTAAACAAATGTTACGCTCTATTGGCATGGGCTATGAGAAGATACACGCTTGTCCTAACGATTGCATTTTATTTAGAAATGAATATGCATCATTAAATTCGTGTCCTAAATGCAAAGCCTCACTGTATAAGAAGAAGGAAGCTCCAGATAAAGTTATGTGGTATTTCCTCATAATTCCCAGATTCAGGCGTATGTACCGTAGTTCAGAAGATGCAAAACACTTGACATATTGAGTATCCCGATTTTGGGAAAGAACCAAGAAACCTAAGACTTGCATTGTCTACTGATGGGTTTAACCCGCATGGTGTTCAGAGTAGCTCCCATAGTACATGGCCAGTGATTTTGGTGATTTATAACATACCTCCATGGTTATGCATGAAGCGCAAATATATGATGTTGTCTATGTTAATTTCTGGGCCCAAACAACCAGGAAATGATATAGACATATTCTTGGCGCCTTTAATTGAAGACTTGGAGCAAATATGGGAGACGGGAATACATGTGTACGATGGGTACAGAGAAGAAAGTTTCATCTTGAGGACTATGATCTTTGGTACAATTAATGATTTTCTGGCATACGGTAATTTGTCTGGATACAGTACCAAAGGCCAATGTGCATGCCCTATATGTGAAGATGGTACTGATTGGATGCGATTGGAACATGGTAAGAAGAATGTCTTCCTTGGACATCGTAGGTTTTCGCCTCAAAAGCATTATTATCGGTCGTGAAGGAAAGCATTTAATGGAAATACTGAAGAACGTAGAGCTCCTTTGCCTTTGACGAATGCACAACTGTTTGAAAACACAAAAGATTTGATTATTGAATTCGGGAAACCTTTTGCGGGAGAGCTTGTCACACGAGGGTGGAAGAAAAGGTCGATTTTCTTTGAGCTGCCATATTGGGAGTCATTGTACGTGAGACATTTCATTGATGTGATGCGTGTTGAAAAAAATGTCTTTGATAGTGTCATTGGTACCTTACTGAATGTGTCTGGGAAGACAAAAGATGACATCAATGCAAGGCGGGACTTGGTTAGTATGGGACTGAGACGGGAATTGTGACCAGTAAAGAAGGGGAAACTACGTACATATCTACCTCCAGCTGCTCATACTTTGTCTAGAAAAGATAAAACAGTTTTTTGTAAGTTTCATCATGGAGTTAAGGTTCCGGAGGTGTACTCTTCAAACATGACGAACCTCGTATCAATGAGAGAGATCTCAAGTTAAAGGGTCTAAAGTTCCATGATTTAGAGAATTTGCTATCCATTGGCATACGATCCATTTTGCCCATCAAAGTGCGGAATACCTTAACTAAACTTTGTTTCTTCTTCAAGGCAATCTGTAGTAGAGTGATTGACCAAGGAAAGCTGCCACCATTGCAAACATAAGTTGTTTTGATTTTGTGTGAGCTTGAGATGTATTTCCCACCTTCATTCTTTGACATAATGATTCATCTAACAATTCATCTGGTTAGGGAGACACAATTGTGTGGACCAGCTTACATGAGATGGATGTACCCGTTTGAACATTACATGAAGATATTAAAAGGGTATGTGAAAAACTGATCACGGCCAGAGGGTTGTATTGTTGAGCCGTACTCAGTCGAAGAAGTTGTTGAATTCTATTCCGACTACCTATCTAACGTTGGATGTAACATACAAATGCCGACATCTCGTCACATAGTAGGAAGCGAAGGGAAAGGGGGTATTGGATGTAAAATATTGACTATTTCAAGTCAACTGATGGAGCAAGCACACTTTTATGTTTTACACAACGCTAATGAGGTTGAGTCCTATATTGTGAAACACAACGACATTCGCAAACGTATGTACCCAAATAAGAATCAAAATTAGTTAACAAGATAACACAATTGGTGTTTTATAACGTGGCTAAGATATCACATTTCTGAAGAGTTTAATGCAAATCCTAGCTCGGTTTCAGAAAGATTGAGATGGTTTGCTAAAGGTCCAGCTATACATGTTATCTCTTACACCGGTTATTTGATTAACAGGTACACATTCTATACAAAAGAACATGATGATCAGAGTAAAATGCAAAATAGTGGGGTCATTCTTGTTGCTCAAGCTATGCATATCTCACGTGCCAAAGACAAAAATCTCATTTATGCGAATATATTATACTTTGGGGTCATTGAACACATATGGGAGTTGGATTATGCGATGTTTCGGGTGCCTATGTTCCAATGTAAGTGGGTTGACAATAATTACGGTGTAGAAACAAATGACTTGGGGTTCATACGGGTGAATTTCAACAAGTTAGGATATAAAGATACACTCATATTTTAGCATCGCAAGCTCGACAAGTGTTTTATGTCACCGATCCATCTGATGTGAATTGGTCCGTTGTTTTGTTGACTAACAAAAAAATTGTTAATGGGATTGATGATCAAGCAAATGAAGATGCTGATATTGAAGATGACCCGTTCGTTGAGATACAATCACTGTTTGGTGAGAAAAGTACATCAAGAGTGGGTGATACATATATTAGACATGATCATAAAGAGGGGCTTTGGATCAGTCGGAGGAAAAGAAAAAAGGAAAGGTAAATTGTGTTTTTTTAGTTAAATGACTATGAATTATGTACTTGTTAAATTACTTGTGTGCTAATTACTTGTGTCTAATTTTTTTTTGCAGATAGATAGATGGAATCAGATCCTTTTAATTGGTTTGGCATCTCATGCAGTTTGGCTCGATCTCATGTTATCAAGCTGATATATATATACACACACACACACACACACATACCATCAATCTCTGGTTTTTTTTTTGTGAGGTGTATTGTTGCTATTTGACATGAATTTCTAAGTTAGCAATTCCTTATACTATATATAGTAGTAGTTATACTATATATATATACACACACACACTCACACACACACACACATACCATCAATCTCTGGTTTTCTTCTTTTTTGTGAGGTGTATTGTTGCTATTTGACATGAATTTCTAAGTTAGCAATTCCTTATACTATATATAGTAGTAGTTAGATGTATGTTGTTGGCCCATGTGAGGCATTATTTTGGTTGGCATATTGTTTGTTGTAATTATTCAGGTACTTATGTTATTTTGGAATGTCCATGTTTTAGGGGAGATTCTGCCAAAATTTTGGTAGAAATTGTATTGGCCGGGTTTTAAGAATTATCAGTAGCTGTAATATATATACTGCTACTGTAAAAAAAAAAAAGGAGAATAGCTAGTGCTTTCTTGATAAAGCACTATGTATTATTGAAAATACATAGCGCTTTTTCAAGGAAGCACTAGCAAAGTTCTGTTAATAGATAGTGCTTCCTTTAAAAAGTGTTATCTATTATTAACAATAGATAGCGCTTTTTTAAGAAAGCGCTAGCGATTCTAATTTTCGCTAGCGCTTATAAAATGCTGTCTTTTTGATACAGATAACTAGCGGCTACATAGGAAGCGCTAGCGAAGGCACAAAAAAAAAAGCATTGTCTATTTCGTTTTGTGTTGTAGTGATGGCAGAATAAATAATTGGATTTAAGTGTAATTATGATTGAGTACATTGTTTAAATATACATCGAGAATGTATTGTTACACCCAAACTTCCTGTGATAATGCTAACAATCAGATCAGGTTCTGATAAGAACTAATTGAATTTAAATCATGTAATGATAGCTCATGTAACAACTAAATAGATAGAGCTTTATCTAATAATTAACTGAAATATCTCTTATCCTTTAACTAGGTGAGAAAAGTGGAGAGTTTCACAAACCATTGTTGGCTCAGCTGTTTTAAACCGTATAGAGACTTAGTTAGGCAACAAACTTGCTTTGTGTTGGATACAATGACTCCGGAAGGCACTTGCATGTATACCTAATCATCCAAACCATATATGCCATATGCTTCTTAATTGATTGAATTTCATCAATGTCATTCCCAAGAAGAATCAAATCATCTACATTGATCAAGATTACTATAAAAGAAGCATTAGAGTACTTATAGTAAACATAGAATGGTCACTTTGCGATTATGAACAACCATGAGAGGTGAGAAAAGTGGAGAGTTTAACAAACCATTGTTTGCTCGCCTATTTTAAACCGTATAGAAACTTAGTTAGGCGATAAACTTGCTTTGTGTTGGATACAATGGCTCCTGGAGGCACTTGCATATATACCTCATCATCCAGACCATATATGCCATATGCTCCAAAGTATATGACCAAAATAAGCATTCCACTAGGAGCCTCTCACCTTGCGTTTCACCCAAAGATTACTCCATAAGGGCCATGGCACCCCATGCATAGTTGCAGACCGAGCTGAGGTCCCTGAACATTGCCAGATAGGCTGACTGCTTCAGGAATTGGCTCTTGCTGGCAAAAATGGTGCTGCCAACTAGGTGTAGCAGGAAAGCCCTAGCTGCCATGTCCCACTGCGGTGCCCTGTAGCGCCCCGAGTATACCGTAGCTCGAAACCACATGAGGCTGCACAACGGTCCCTTATCTGTCTGCTCCCGTGCCTCATCTATGGGCACGCCCAACAAGTTATCCAACCAGACCGCCGCTTCCGCTTATCCGAGAGATGGAGATATATAGAGTGAACGAAACCGCACCGGCAAGTGCAAACCAATCAAATTGTTGATACTGTGCTAATGCTAGTAATTCCCATAAGAATGAAACAAATTTCCCATCATATCCTTATAGTTTTTTATATTATATATTATATTATACATAAGGATATTTAAGTAATTTTATTTTAAATAATTTAATCTCTCCTCCCCTCCTCTCCAAAACCTCCCACTTTGGGAGGGGAGACAAAATTGGCTTAAGAGACATTTTGCTCCCCTCCCCTCCCTCCCCTTAAAAAAATTGAACCAAACAAACATAATTTAAAACAACTCCTCCCATCCCCTTCCCTCCAAAACCCCCCAACCAAACACACCATAGCATTCTCGTTGAGGCTTTGGTAATCGGTAGAGAGAATGTGTATTGTATGGAAATTGAGTTTTCATGACCGTAAATCCATTTCAATTTATTTTTTATTTTTCTCAATTTTATTTATTTATGTACATTTTTTATGAAAGATTTTTTATGTGGAGGAGTATCACACCGTAAAAACTGTGTTGAAACCCTAAACCCTAAACCATATAAGGTGTGTTTGGTTGGGGGTTTTGGAGGGGAGAGGTTATTTTAAATTATATTTGTTTAGTTTAATTTTTTTGAAGGAATGGGAGCAAAATCTCTCTTAAGCCAATTTTGGCTCTCCTTCCAAAGTGGAGGTTTTGGAGGGGAGGAGATGAGAGATTAAATCATTTAAAATAAAATTACTTAAATATCCTTATATATAATCAATCAACTATATTATATAAAATAGAGTTTTGCTATATGGGACCATGCCACATGTCAAAACCTAGTCATTCTAATTCCCACCAAAATGTATTTTTTATTTATTTATCTTATTTATCTTATTTATATTTTTAGATATTCATTAATTACTATGTGTATAAGAGGGCGTGCACAAATGCACTCGTTGAGTTTTTTAAAATCTCATTTAGCTTTTTGTAATTTTTTTGACCCATATGACTTTACTGTTTTGTACCCACCGCTCACAATTGCACCTATAACTCCGCTGTTATGAGCAGGGGTGGACTTATGTGTATAAGAGGGTGTGCACAAATGCAACCGTTGAGTTTTTTAAAATCTCATTTAGCATTTTGTAATTTTTTTTTGACCCATATGACTTTACAATTTTGTACCTACCGCTCACAATTGCACCTTTTTTTTTTATTTCACTTGTCCAAATTGGTCCTTAACAAAAAACAACCTATTTAGTCACTAAGAAATGGAAAATGTCAATTTGGTCCTAAAAAATTTCAAATTTTGGTCAAATTGGTCCTTTTTAGGATATTTTAATCTCTATCAAAGACTAATTTGACCGACAGTTGAAACTCTTAAGAGCTAAATTAATATTTTTTATTTCTCAGGAACCAAATAGATTTATGTGCTTTTGTGAATGACCAACTTGAGTCTTTACTCCTTTTGGAAACAAGACCCACCACGAATACCTAACATAAGGAGTTTTGGCAGTAATTAATTTATTGTTGTTGGGGTACCGAGGGGTCATAAATGTCTCCATGTTGGTATGATATTGTCCACTTTGGGCTTCTAAGCCTTCATATTTTTGCTTTTGGACATTTTCCAAAAGGCTTCATACCAAAGGGACATTTATTTGCTTATAAACGCATGTTCTTCTCTTTTTCTTTATCCAAAACAAACCACACCGCTTGATCACCAGCCCGTCAGGAAGACTTTCGACAGAACACTACTAGAAAAATCTCCATTACCGACGGATTTTAGAGACGGATTTTTATCCGTCTCTAATAGAGACGGAACTAGAGACCAAAAAAAATAGTTAGAGACGGATTTTAAATTTTGCATGTTAGAGACGGAATTTAGAGACGGAATTTTCCGTCTCTATTAATTTTCGTGTCTAATCCCGTCTCTAAAAAACGAATAAAATTTAAAAAAAAAAACTTTATTCTTAGAGACGGAATTTAGAGAGAAATTATTTCCGTCTCTAATTTCTTCCGTCTCTAATTCCGTCTCTAACAAGTGGAAAAAAAAACAAAAACAAAAAATTGCAGCATCCCTCCCAATTTTTTGTTTCCCTCCCGTTATTTCCCTTTCCCTTTCCACTTTCCCTAATTTCCCACTCCACTTTGCTTTCCCACTTTGCTGCGCCTCTAATTTCCCATTGTTGCGCCTCTCTTCTCCACCGCGGCGGCAACACGAAAGTAGAAGAAAAGAAGAAGAAAAGAAGATCCGTCAAGCTCCTCCCGTCTCCGAAGCTGCTTGTTTCGTCCGTTCTCTCCGCCGCACGCACCGCCGCTCACCGACGCCAGCTCTGAGAAATCATTGGGTTGGAAACTCTGAGAAAGAAGACTCCTTTGACCCTCCTTCTTCTTCATACCAGGTACCCAAGCCATTCTCCAAACCTTCCGATTGCACACTCGCTATTTTATTTGTTTAATCCCTCCAATTCTTTTCATGTGCTTCTCGCTTTTTCTCTGCATAGTTGTTTGTTAATTTAGTCTAGATTCTGTTTCCCGTGGAAGCCTGTGTACATATTAACATATATAAACCTAGCAAACAAATACAGGCCTTCATTTTGGACATTGTTGTGAGCAAATCTACTATCAATTAATAGTCGGGTTTCTTCTCTTTTTAATCCCTTTATGTTAGGGTGAGGGTGGAGTGTGATGTGACATATTCTATATTCTGTTTATCAACATTTGTTGGTCTAAGTGGTAAATAACTTGGTTTACTGTAAGTAATGTGTCATATTTAAGTCTTGTGGATGTAATAAACAGGCATAGGGAGAGCTTTGTCTCTCTAAATAGGTTTACCTAGCTTGACTCGGACTACTTGGGTTCCAAAGTGTTTTTCGGATACTGAGGGTCTTGAATTAGGGGGAAAAAAAATTTATATATTTTGTTTCTGGTTATTACACTCACTGATGTACTAATTTGTGGACACAAGTTTGTTGAGCTGATTAAAAGTAGGTGGTATGATTGATTTTTTTACGGAATATATTCCTTAGAA
The DNA here is from genome assembly GCA_037113605.1 of Calophaca sinica. Taxonomy (NCBI): domain Eukaryota; kingdom Viridiplantae; phylum Streptophyta; class Magnoliopsida; order Fabales; family Fabaceae; genus Calophaca; species Calophaca sinica. Next base: position 20,192,367 of record CM073737.1, read on the forward strand.
AAGTAGGATGGTTGTACTCAAATTAAAAGTTAAATTTACAATACACATTGTATTAATTATAAGGCTAGGATATGAAGCAGCTCTGAATCTTATCAAATGTGAGTTAAGAAGGATGAGCTTACAGAATCGACTAATCATTGTTGAAAATTTTCATTCAGCTATTGCAGGTGTAGCAGCATATAATAATTTCAAGCTGAAAAAGGAAGCTTCTCGAGACACCTTAGGTTCTTCTGAGCATGATGAATCTATCGAAAGGGAAGAGTCTCAGCGTTTAACAAGTAGATAGTAGCAGTCTGAGTTACTCAAGGCATGTATAATTGTATTTGAATTTATCCATTTTCTTCTTACATTTTTGCTTCTTATAGAGTAGTTCTTTTTATCTCTTCCAGTTGTCCATGCCATATTCAAAAGTTGATGAGAACATATAGTAGATAGCGACACATTTCTCAGATAGTGTAGCAAGAAGGCATCAAATGTTCATGTAGTGGATAAAAATATAAACAATCATTAACTTTTTTCCACCTTATTTTCCTCTATTTTCTTTCTTCATTCATGATTATTATGTTTATGGTAAAACTTAATTTATTATATAAAGTAGTCTTTCTTATTTGCCTTTGTTCCTTTTTTTTTGATTGATGAAATATAGATAAAACAAGCAAACTTGCTGTGGGGGATGAAGTGAGTCCTATTCCATTGGAAGAGGACAACAAGCTAGTCGTGCTCAAGAGTCCCAATGCTGTGAACCCCCTTGTTTGGGGGTGTTACTTCGTAAGTAATAAGGCCTAGTAATAATAATATTAGTATTAATCTTTCAATTCTTATCTTAAAATATGAATGACAAGGAGGAGCACAAGAAGCATTGTGGAGTACATTTATTAGTTTGGTCTGTTGATATTCTTTTCTGATAAATTCTGATGTGATTTCATATTAATTTCTTGCAGCCAATCCTCACCATTGATGTTTGGGAGGTACTAATCAAATTTTCTTTCTGTTAATGATTTGATGAAACAATTTGTGCACACAAGCTTTTAAACCGTTATTAATATCACAAATGCTGACTTTGTAATTTTTTTTCCTTTTTTGTACAGCATGCTTACTACCTTGATTTCCAGGTGAAATAGAAGAAGATGATGAAGAAGAAGGAGATGATGATGAAGAAGAAGATGATGATGATGAAGAAGAAGAAGAAAAAGACGAAGAAGAAGAAGAAGAAGAAGAAGAAGAAGAAGAAGAAGAAGAAGAAGACACATATTCTGACTAGGAAAAAATAGATTGTTTCTTTTTTTGTATGCAAGCATTGATTAAATCATGAATTGTGTATTTTTTGAGTTAGTTATATATCTATGCTGACATGGTTGGAATTTCGTTAACTTTTCGCATTTTAGTAATTGTATGTTTGTTATTGTTATGTTACTTTAATTAAACTTAACAAAATTTCATTATTGTTTATTTTATATAGATGACAAGTACAGGTAGAGGAAGAGTTAAAGGTAGAGGTAGAGGTAGAGGTAGAGGTATAGCTACCTCTCATCCATCTCAACCAGCTGTCCCATCCTTGCATATCCCATCTTCTCAACCTATCTCATCCCATGTCCCATCTTCTCAACCTATCTCATCCCATATCCCATCTTCTCAACCTATCTCAATCATATCACCGCCCCTACTGACTACTGCTAGATCTCTCCCTACATCATCCTCATCTCGTAAATCCCAATCTAGGCCTACACCAATCATATCACCTCCCCTACAGTCTACCCCTACATCTGCCCCATCTCCACATTCCCAAACTGTCCCCACATCATCCTCATCTCCAAATTCCCAAACTAGGCCAACACAAACCATATCACCTCCCTTACAGTTTGTCCCTACATCTGCCCCATCTCCACATTCCCAAACTGGGACATCTGTAGATACATCACATGATCCTTCCCTTGGTTCAGATGCAAATCCACACACTGAGACTTCTTTAATACCAGAGAACATTAAGTGGGGGTCAAGGGATAAAGATGGACGGATTTGGATTAGACCGGCACCTGGGAATAAGTAATTTTAAATTTTTTAATGTAAAACATATAAAGCGCATGTTTAAAGTTGCATCTTACACAATTATTTTTTTTGTCCTTTCAGCTTTCAGCCAGAATTCAGAGTGAGGGGTGTTATTACAAAAATCTTCAAGGAAAAGTTTGAAGGGGCGTGGACATCTTGGTGTAATGTGGATGAAACGTGGCTTGATTCATGGTTTGATGACTTTAAGGTATTGTATGGCATTCCCTACATATAGAAATTATTACTTTTTGAGCATTGGATTCTGAGATACTAATACTAGGGAGATAGTTCGCCCTTGTATTGGTTTGTAGAGGAAGTTGAGAGAATTATAATGGATATGTTTAGCTTGTTTGATTTCTTCAGCCTTTGGTTAAGATGTGGCTGCTGATCCTGAATTATTTTGAACTAGTTAAAACACTTAATTGATAATACATTGTTACTGAATACTGCATTGAGTGCATTCTAAATCATGCTTGTCATTAAGGCTGTCCAATTTGCAGAAATAGAAAGTCAATCTTCAGTCATGTTCAATAACAAGAATATTATGATCAAAGCAACCTCAAGTTCTCAGTGTAGGTTCTGATAGGGTATTCAATTCTAATTCGTGCTGCAGTGTAGTTTTTTGCTATTATTGGTTTCAGTTACCTTAATTTTTATCTCCACAGCTTTTTTAAATAATGCATATTGGCATACTAAATGATATATTTATAAACCATCATTGGGTGATTTTATCTTGTATAAGGTGACTGGCACTCTTGAGGCCCTGACTGAAGTTTTCCCCTTATACTATTTTTAAAATTTTAAGAAGTATTTTCCCCTTATCTTTGTACATGATGTGACCAAAAGATTCTTCAACACACCCTTAAGTCTTTGCTTCCATGAATTCCTCTTAAGTTTTCACCTAAACGCACTCTTTTTCTGCCATAAATTCGTGATATATGGTGAAAAAGTGAAAAAGTTTTGTATGAGAACAAACTGAGAAGTCTCAAGAACCACTTTAGCATCTGTTTCTTCTGTTTCTTGAACTTATGTTGCATGAACTTATACCTTACATATTTTTTTTGTAGGCAAAGTACAAATGGCTTGATAAAGATGAAGATGCCATTAAAAAGAGTTTTAACAGTCGGGGATCTTTAGCACTGAAAAATGCTTTGTTCAAGGTACGTAGCGGTAAGGATGAAGGTGGGTGGATTGGTGAAAATAATTTACAAGAATTGAGGGTTAAATGGCAAGCTGAGGATTGGCAAAAGCTTTCTCTGATTAATAAGCAAAATAGGCAGGCCCAAGATGGACACAATGTGCACTCTAGAGGTTCCATATCTGCAAGAGAACATGCGAAGAAAATGGTTAGTAATTCTTATTGAAAGTGGGACTATTTAATTAAATTTGTGGTAATGTAATGTTTGTTATTCTGTAGAAGGTGGATTAAATAGGGAGCCAACATTGTACGAGCTTTACGAGCGACTTCATAGGCCAAAGGGGAGACCCAATGAGTGGCTGAACGAAAAACAAGCAAAAATAGCTGTATGTATATTCTATTCTTGAAGTTAAGTTTTTTTTTTTAAATATAAATTTACATATAGATTAATAACTCTAATTTCAGGAAATATTTCAAACACAAATGACTGAGAGAAACTGACCTCGAGTGGTGAGGGTAGTAGCAATAATTCTACCCAACACCGATAATGATATATACTTGGAAGTTGTTGGAGGCATCAACAAAGGGACGCATATTTGGATTAGGATCTCAAGTTGCTAGTATCAAAGCATTGATGAAAGATTCTATTTCTACAGATGGAACATCAGCAGAAGAGGTTGCAATATTGAAAGATAAAGTTCAAGCATTAACAACTGAACTTCAACAGAAGAATCTTGAACAAGAAGGTATAAAACAAAAGGTGGACCGATATGAGCGGATGTTTGAGAGGCTTATCCTCAATAAAAATTTAAAGGCTTTACTTATTAAACCTGAAGAAGAGGCTGGCAATTGCAATGAGGAGATGGGTGAAGATGGTCTTGATGGTGACTCTTTGTTTGATTAGATTTAATTACATGTACTTGTTTTTTTGACCTGTACTTGTTATTTTGACGTGTACTTGTTCAGAAGAGTGTTTTTTATGGTGTACTTGTTTAGAACAATGTTTTTTATGGTGTACTTGTTATTTTGTGGTGTACTTGTTCAGTACTTGTTAATGTTTTTTATGTATGAATGGATCCTTAATTAGTTCAAAAGTGTTTATTATGTAAATTACTTGATAATGCAGTCATTAGATTGATTTTAGTTTTGAAAAAGACCAAAATTACAGGAAATATTAAAATTACAGGGAAATTTGAAAAAAATTAAAAATGATTAGAGACGGAATAATAAATTGGTCTCTAAATAACATCTTTAATGTATAGAGACGGAATTTTTAGGTTGTCTCTGTTAGAGACGGAATTTCACTGTTAGAGACGGAATTTTTCCGTCTCTATTAGAGACGGAATACAGTTGAGACCGAATATATTAGTATAGGTATCAGCGACGGAATTTTATAATTAGAGACGGATATATTCCGTCGCTAATTAGAGACGGAATAGGAAATTCCGTCGCTAAACGTTTTGCGACCGCAAATTCTGCCACGGAACGTGTTCCGTCTCTAAGTCCGTCGCTAAAACGCTTAGAGACGGAATTTTCCCATTTTAGAGACGGATTTTTTCCGTCTCTATTACCGATTTTTCTAGTAGTGGAAGGATCTTCGACTTGCCGAGGGGTCTTGCATGTCTCTATATTTGTATGATATTGTCCACTTTGGGCTTTTAAGCCCTCATGGTTTTGGTTTCAGATGCTCCCCCAAAGACTTCATACCAATGAGACATTTATTTGCTTATAAACTCATGTTCTTCCCATTGTTTATCCAATGCTGGAATTTGTTTGCTCCTCAACAATTGTTAATTTCATTTTTTGCCATTAAATTTGTTTTTAAATTGTAAGAGATCAAAATGTAGGAGATAATGAACAGATTCTTAAAGAGAGGATTATCATCAAATGAACAACAACCTTATGAAATTAAGTTCCCAACAATAACACATTGAAATAAATTTAGAAAAGTTGTCATCATATTTACAAAAGTGAATTAAAATATCGGAATATTATCCTAATAATCAAGATAAGATAAAAAATGAATTTACAAATAGAAAAATATAATTATTATGTATTGAAACTAACCCCCGTGGACTTAAGGTATAAATACGCCACTGGTTATGAGTATTTTACGTAAAGTATACTTAATTGATATTGAATATTGATTGGATTCATATAAAATCTACTTGATGCTATATTGGTATTGATTGAGGTACCGATGGGTTTTACATGTCTCTATATTGGTATGATATTGTCCACTTTGGACTTTTAAGCCCTCATGGTTTTGCTTTCGAATATTTTCTCAAATGTCTCATGCCAATGAAACATTTCATTGCTTATAGACTCATGTTCTTCTTATTTTTTATTCAATATGGGACTTTGTTTGCTCCTCAACAATTGTTAATTTCATTTTTTTGCCATTAAATTTGTTTTTAAATTGTAAGAGATTAAAATGTAGGAGATAATGAACAGATTATCGAAGAGAGGATTATCATCAAATAAGTAACAATTTTGTGAAATCAAGTTTCCAACAATAACATATTGAAATAAATTTAGAAGAGTTGTCATCATATTCACAAAAGCGAATTAAAATATCGACATATTATCCTAATAATCGAGATAAGATAAAAAATATATTTACAAATAGAAAAATATAATAATTATTTAATGAAACTAGTGGTTTGACCCGCTGACTTAAGGTTTGGATACGCTACCGGTTATGAGTATTTTACGTAAAGTATACTTAATTGATATTGAATATTGATTGGATTATAAAATCTACTTGACGCTAAAGAATTGATAAATTGGTTGAATACATTAATAACATTTTTCTATTTAAGTAATGCTTTTGAGAGTATGCTTCGGACTAATAAAAAAAATTTCTGCTTCGGACTACTAAATTAAGTGTTTGTGAACATTTGACAAATATTATTTTAAATAAAATCGATTTGTAAAATCGATTTACTCATAAATGAATTTAAAGTAAAAGTAATTTATGTTAGGGTAATTTTATTCTTTAAAAAAATTGAATCTAAAAGGCTTAAGTTGTGTTATTATTAAGAAAAAAAGGCTTCAGTTGTGAGATATCGAGCGGCTTATCGTGATCAAAGAATACGAAGTGACTTACGGTGACTAAGAGCACCGGCAGCGCTGGTTGCTTAATTTTTTCCAAAGCTCGTTGCCCAATGTAAAACATGCGCCACCTTTTCATTTTATCTTTGCCTCTCTCATCAATTCATTTTACTTGTTGTTGGCAATAGAACCTGCGCTAACCAATTTTAAAGCAACCACACAGTAATGCTGAATGCCACTAGGAGAGAGGGAGGTTAAGAAACGCAGGAAAAAATTTAAGTTCCCTGCATTAAAGATGCTCTAAGAAAAGTCAATCATGTTGAAATGAAAATAAATTTCTACAATATAACCGAAAAGTGAAGAGAGTTCGGGAAAGTGTCGAGTTGACGTATAGAATCCAAAGAGTAAAGGATAAGCGTAACATGAAACAAGTGATACACGTGTCCGTTGACGGGTTACGTGTTTCAGAAGGAAAAAAGAACGCAACAGAGGACAGAGTTTTAGAGCTAGCCACGTCACAAGCTACCCAGGATTTCTAAGAGCATCTTTAATGCTAGTTTCTTATTACTGTTCCTGCGTTTCTTAGCATTATCACTCCTAGGTGGCAGTCAATTGCATGTTCACCGTTTCTTAATTTTGGGTCAAAGTAACAAGCTAGATCACGGCAATTGGCTGACACCACGCACAGTTGAGGAGAGAGACACACAGAGAATTGCAGCAGGAGCATCCCTGTGTCAGTTAACTCACGCAGCTACAGCATTTCTAAGCAACAGCGTTGTGGCTGCTCTAAATGAACATGTTCCAAGCACAGTGTTGCTATTTTCACACTAGAGAGTTGTAACCTAAAATTGGACCGTTATTGGAGGGTGCTAGAGAGTTTTACACCTTCAAAGTTTTTTTTACTGGAATTACTCCTTCAAAGTTCATAACTATATTGTTTATCTGATAGTCTTGTCAAATTAGCACTTTCTTTGCCACTGGGTTCCAGCTTTGTAGCAACAGTGAGTGTATTCCTGTATTGTTGAAGGATGGCTTGAACGCTGGCCATCCAAGGAATGACCTTGTATAATTGACCTTTGGGCCTCATTTGAGTATAAAAAGCTATATATTATCATCATAAATAATCCCATCAAAAAAAGCATAAATAAATTTTTATGAATGTTTAATTAATTATCCTTAACAATTTTATCACATTATAAATTATTATTTATAATTAAATAAGTGGTAAAATGAGATTGAATATCACACATTCAATATATATTTGTTATACTCAAGAAATTGTGTTAATACTTTTAAAAAGTTTTTTTTAATTAAAGGTCTGTTTAAGAATATTATTTAAGAAAAAAATCAGTTAGTATTATTGAATATTTTTAATATGCTAATTTTCTAAAAAAATAAATTCAAAAAAATACTAAATAAACTTTCATATTTTTAAGATAACAGTAATTTTTATTATTAGTTATTAACAAAGAAGTTAAGCATGCTCGATAGCATTTTCTCCCGTCTAATATTGTTTATGTAGATGGGTGGGTTTCTCAAATAATCACGAGGGCAAAATCGGTTGTGTTCAGCCTAAATTTGAGGGACAAATCAACTAAATTGGAAGGGACTTCAGAGCATCTCCATTGTGCTTACTGGGATTCTTAAGAACTTGGAGAAAGAGAGAGGGGTGCTTGTATAAACACCTGGTGCTTAACTATCTTGTTGGCACATGTGTTATTTGTGAGGTTATTTGTGGAGAATATAAGACAAAATTGTGCTTTTGATTCTTTAAGTTATTTTTAAAAATTCAAATTCGTCTTTTAAGTTTTTTTTTTGGGCCTTAAATAGGTCTTTTATGCTTTAAAACGTTGACACTGTTATCTTTTTTTCAGTCACTGTTCGTCCCATTTCAGTCTGTTTCTCTTTTACACGTGATAAAACTTATGGATCACGACTTAAACCTAATTCTAACCCTATTAGGGCTCTAAACCTCAGTTTTAATGATTCTTTAAGAGTCTCAAAGGATCTATTTGAGACAAAAAAAAACTTAAAAGACGAATATAAACTTTAAAAATAACTTAAAAGACCAAAACTGCAATTTTGCCAGAATATAAAGATGTGGGGTCACTAATAGGTCTTATTTTTGTTTTTTTTTGCTTTTTTTTTGTTAAGGCATTGCTTTGTGCTCAAGTCATAAAAAGTAAAAATAAAGGACATAAAAAAGCGAAACCTATTTAAAAACCCCAGAAAGTAAAAATATGGACTAGGCTGATTCATATTAAGGGGTAGAGAATTCTTTCTAAAAATCTATGGACATTATTGTAAAATCAACGCTGGGAACGAAAATGGTGATAAGAAGAATAAAAAAAATGGTGATAAGATAAATTTCTTTTAAAAAACAACTTCAAGATTCAAGATAAATTTCTTTTGAAAACAACTTCAAGATTCAACCCTCATTTCAGATAAGATTCGAGGTGGATAATTTTTTCTCGATAATTCAAATAAATAATTCCCGAGATTACTACATGACCAATTTCTAAAATATTTTTTCAATTTATAAAAAAAGTTCAACATAAATTTCTAAAAAGCTCAAATTATCTCAAGTATCACTACAACTACGAGCAACGAGCATTGTAATTCCATACGGACCACCGAGCAGTAGCACAATCATTCTTCGTGCACATTCACAGTTGCAAATTTGCCAAGAAAAATTCGAACAAAATTGAATACAATATACAACTATCAGAAAAAACTAGAGTGAATATTAGTTAGCCATCAATATCTTTCCCATCAATATCTGAATAACTAATAGCATTTTACTTTAGTAACAACAAAAAATTTGAAATAATTAATAACGAAAGATTTTAGAAGAATGAATATTAGAGAGTAAATAATCAAAGCTAGCCCTTGAAAAAAATCAGCCATATCAGCATCACATTTGTAAAAATTCAACATTACTAGGAATATCAGATAATAATTTGGCTAGCATTGTTTAGTGAGAAAAAAGTAAAGCATAATGGTCACGCAAACATGCAGTGCAGTGAAATTTTCAAATAACGTTAAAAAATGAAAGGAGGGATAAAGTGAGAACCATTTCATCGGATCTTTCCACATCATTGGTCAATCCATCCATATTCTTCTGCAACCCTGTAGCCAATTTAAGGGATTAAGATTACACAAATTGCTAATGCATGGAGAAATAATAGATCACCAGATGCATAACTTTTAATCACCGGTCTTCAATTTTATAGACAAACAGATCAAAAGCTTCCTCCCAAACAAATATTTAACAAGTTGATACGTCCCAAGTTCTGCACATTCACTCAACAATATCTCCAAAAAACTATTCTATTAATCTATTCTTCAATCATTTAGTTTCACAGTCCACACAATAATAATAATAATATAAAAATTGTTAGCAAGACCCTATCTCAACATTCTTAAATGTGCTCTAATACACACCTATTATTGAATGAAATCCATGTGTATCTCACAAAATCAAGTGGGACCCACTCTCCTATCAAAAGGACCTACATGAATATCGTTCAATAATGAAGAGTTTGTTATTGCCTTTGTACTATATTGGCAAAATTACTTCAGAAGTCTTTTATCTTAATTTAAAGTTTCAAGTTAGTTATTTATCTTTTTTTTCTTTTTTTTTTCTCCAATTTAGTCCCATATATTTTTAAACGTTAATTTCTATACAAATTGTTGGTTGATCTACAACGAGAAATACATGTGTGTCACAAGCACAATCTATTGTATCAATTGTGCCACAAATAAGAACCCAAAGAGCTAATGCAAAAAGCCAAAAATAGACCAATTTAGCCCACATTGTCAACATTTTAGAACATTTGGAACTAAACAGAAACGAAAATTAAAACTTGGCACAAAAAAAAAAGATTATAGGACTGAAGTGAACACATTCAGAATCTTTAATAAGTTTCCTTCGATTCACCACTGAAATTTGAAAGCTGAGAGCTAATATGAAAACCCCATGTATACATTTAACCCCACCCTACACCCTAGAAGTTATCCTCTTCGTCTGTATGCTTTGTATTCAAACCACCTTATCAAACTGGGAAGAAAGCATTTTACCCTCCACTTCTTTTTTTTTTTTTTTTTTTTTTAAAAAAAATGGTTTCATTTCATTTTGTTATGTCCAAAGTAGTAAAGTCTCTTAATAAGGGTTTCCCAGTGAACAAGGGATGGAATGGAACAACCACTATGAAATAAGCATAGGTACTGATCATTATCATAAAGGATAACAAGATGTCTCTTCACTTGTATCTCTGGGTTGATAAAACTACGATGACAACTTGGTCTAACATTTTCCTAGTACAGCCTGAATTATGACACGTAATCCCCACCTCCAAATGCGACAAAAATCCAAACTTGATTCAATAGAAGTCAGAACAAAGTTGAATAACAAACCTTTAACCGTGTGAACTCTTCATGAATTGCTGGATCTAGTAACAACCTCCTTGCCTGAAAATTAAATAGCAAACCGAAAATAGGTACTAACATTTTGGGGAGAGCCCAAAAAGGGGGAAAGTAGCAAAATGCAAATGCAACAACATACACCCAAATTGATTTGGAAGTTGCACAGAAGGACTAACTTTTAGGTTTCAATTAATACACGCGGCAAGGATGCCACAGTCATACAACAACAACAACCACTGTTTTTTCCCACTAACAACTAAGCTGTAAAGGTATAGTAGATCCACCTTTACGAAGTTCAATATTAGTACACTACTCCTCTCATTTGAGACAGCTATTGAATTCAGTTAGTAAAGAAAGATATCCCAAAAGGATCTATATTCTATACCTATTCCCTAGAGTCAATACCATGGTTGTCAATCCGGCGCATGGCAGCCGACCTCAAAAACGCTATAGCGGGATAGCGCATAGCGGGTTGACTGCTATTTTGAATTTTTCTAAAACATATTAAATAATTTATACTATACATATGAATGCTGAAAAATTAAAATAATACTCAAAATTCATGAAATATTCATAAATAACAATAAAAAGTCACAGGTCCTAAGAAAAACATAGAAGTAAATACCAAAGAAAGTCAAGAAAACAAATAAGTTTAAGCATCTAAAGCTTAAAGTAATTAAACATTAAAATTCAAACTAAAAAAAGGCTAATTAAACAATGTTTTTTATTTTGAAGCATTTAGCGGCCGCTACAGCCGCTATTTTGGCCGCTACAGCAAACTGCTCTGCTACAGACTTTCAATAGCGGCCACCGGTCGCTCCGCCTATTTCCCGCTATTGACAACTACAGACTTAGTACCGGGGTTGTTACAATTCAATTAAGTTGAATTAAAAAAGCAAACCGACATGTTGTGATTTTTTTCCAGCTTAAATACATGATCTAAATAAGTGGACACTTAAGAACACACACACACACACACACACTCTTTTTATAGAATTACAAGCAAGGAAACTTTGCACTTTTTATTTAATACAGAACAAAATAAAGCACAACTCGTGGTGGATGTGGAGCTTAGAGTGCCTTAAAATCAGTTTAGAGGGTCATGGAATTGCTTGAAAGTGTTTCTTGAACACTGGGAATCGATTCCCTAGCTATGTGAATCGATTCAAGCATGTTTGGGACTCTGTGAATCGAAGTACGCCTCTGTGAATCGCATGGGAAGCTTGCAGGAATCGATTCATTTCATTAATTCGTGCAGGGGAGGCTTTTTTAACTAGGTGAATCGATTCACCTATGCCTGTGAATCGATTCACAGTCGAGTTTTTTATAAACCTGACGCTGCAGAATTATGGGTACGATGTGCAGTCTTTCTAGGATTGTGTGCAGCCGTTCTTGAGCGTCTTTGTGAGGTTTTAGGGGCTGGAAACATATTGAAACACCTTGGGATCTTAGGAATCATAGAGGGAGGATTGAAGGCTTTCTCTATTGTTGTTCTTGAGAGGTTTTCATAGAGGAAAAGAGAGAGAGGGATTGGGAACTCTTGGGTTTGTTCTTCTTGGACATTTGGAAGGGGTTCAAAGCAATTGTAATCTCTTGTAAAGACTCTTTGATAGTGAAACGGAGGGCTGCTCTCTCCCGCAGATGTAGGTCATCGTTTTGGGGCCGAACTGCGTAACCAAATAGCGGTGTTATTCTTCCTACTCTCTACTCTTTGTTTGATTGACGTTATTGCATTGTTTTTTGATTGCTATTAAATTTAGTATTGGTTGTCTTTGATATTTGTTCCATTTATTCTTGTTAGTAACTCAACAAGTGGTGCCGTCTGTGGGAAGGAACAAGTAATTCAATTGTGCACCATGGGTACTAAATGGGACATCGAGAAGTTTTTCGGTAATAACGACTTCGGTATATGGAAGGTGAAGATGGAAGCAATCCTTATTCAACAGAAGTGCTTTGAAGCCTTGAAGGGTGAGGCAAGAATGCCGACCACCCTGTCTCAAACGGAGAAGAAGGAGATGATAGATAAGGCAAGAAGTGCCATTATCTTGTGCCTTGGCGATAAGGCATTGAGGGAAGTTGCAAGAGAGAAGACCGCGGCGGAGATGTGGGCAAAGTTAGAATCATTGTACATGACCAAGTCATTGGCCCACAGGTTATGTCTGAAACAACATCTCTACTCATTCAAGATGGTAGAGACCAAACCTATTGTGGAGCAACTAGCAGAATTCAACAAAATTATTGATGACCTGCAGAACATTGATGTGAAGCTCGATGACGAGGATAAGGCTCGCTCTTATTGAATTATTGCCTAGATCCTTTGAACACTTTAAGGATGCACTCCTCTATGGTAAGGAGTCCACTATTACTTTGGAGGAGGTCCAACAATCCATTAGGACCAAGGAGCTAACTAAGCTCCAAGACTTAAAAGTGGATGATAGTGGTGAAGGCTTAAGTGTGTCAAGGGGAAGAAGTGAGAGTAGAGGAAACAACCACAAAGGGAAGAATTCAAGGTCGAAATCCAAGTCAAAGGGGAACAATAAGAAGTATAAGTGCTTCAATTGTCACAAAACCGGTCACTTTAAGAAGGACTGTCTTGAGAAAGGGGGCAAGGGCGATTCTGTGGAGGTTGCAATTGCTATGGAGGATGGTTATGAGAGTGTGGGGGCTCTAGTGGTGTCGAGTTTGGAATCTGAAAAGAACTAGGTCATGGACTCGGGATGTTCTTATCACAAGTGTCCTAGGAAGGAATACTTTGAGACTTTGAAGCTTAAAGAAGGTGGAGTCGTTCGCCTGGGTGACAACCGAGCTTGTAAGGTGCAAGGTATGGGTTCGATTCGTCTCAAGATGTTTGACAACCGTGAATTCCTTTTACAAGATGTGAGGTATGTTCCTGAACTAAAACGAAATCTTTTATCTATAAGCATGTTTGATGGATTAGGCTATAGTACTAGAATTGAGCATGGCATGATTAAGATTTCGAATGGTGCATTAGTAATGGCTAAAGGGTCTAAAATGTGTGGTTTATACATATTAGATGGTTCTACTGTTATAGGGCATGCATCATTAGCTAGTCAAGCTCCGCATGATAAAACTAAACTATGGCATTTAAGGTTAGGGCATGTTAGTGAGAGGGGTTTAGTTGAACTAGCTAAACAAGGTTTGCTAGGTGGTGATAAGTTGGATAAGCTAGAATTTTGTGATAAGTGCATACTAGGCAAACATCATAAGGTTGAGTTTGGGGGTGGCATGCATCATTCTAGTAAACCCTTTGAGTACATTCACTCGGATCTTTGGGGTCCGGCTAGAGTGAGTACTCATGGGGGTGGATCCTATTTCCTCACCATGGTTGATGATTTCTCTAGGAGAGTATGGGTCTACATTTTGAAAAGCAAAAGTGACACTTTTGAAAAGTTCAAGGAATGGCATACTCTCATAGGAAATCAAATAGGAACTAAACTGAAAATTTTAAGGACTAACAATGGCCTGGAGTTTCTTTTAGAGCATTTTGATGTGTTTTGTAGGAAACAGGGAATTAAGAGACATAGAACCGTGGCAGGAACACTACAACAAAATGGTCTGGCAGAACGCATGAACAGGACTATTTTGGAGCGGGTCAGATGTATGCTTTTGGCAGCTGAGTTGCCTAAAAGCTTCTGGGGTGAGGCTGTGAGTACAGCAGCATATTTGATTAACAGATGTCCATCAACGGCGTTAGACTTCAAGACACCTATGGAGGTTTGGAGTGGGAGACCGGCAGACTACTCCAAGTTGAAGGTTTTCGGAGCTTTGGCTTTTGCGCATATCAAGCAGGATAAGCTTGATGTTAGAGCTGTGAAATGTGTCTTCATCGGATATCCGGAGGGTGTGAAGGGATACAAGTTGTGGAATTTGGAATCTGGAGGGTCAAATGTTATCATAAGCAGGGATGTCACTTTCGATGAGACCCGCATGGGAATGAAGTGCAAAGACCTGGAGGATAGTAGCTCAGAAGTGGAGGTGGAGAAAGCTCAGTTTGAGGTGGAGTCTACCACTAGTGAGACCGGGAATGATGAAGAGGAGGATAGTCCTCCACCATCAGGTTCTAGAGGAAGACAACAAACAGTGGATCCTGGCTATCAGTTGGCAAGAGATAGGGAAAGGAGGGAGACTGTACAATCAAGAGATACGAGTATGCTGATCTTGTTTGTTATGCTTTGTTTGTGACTGAAGAGGTTCAAGACTCGGGACCAAGGGACTTCAGTGAAGCAATGGGAAGCATGGAGAGTCAGAAACGGTTGAAGGCAATAAATGAAGTTGTGAATTCATTGGAGAAGAACCGGACTTGGGAACTTGTGAATCTACCGGAAAAGTCAAGGGTAGTTGGATGCAAGTGGAACTTCATGAAGACGGAAGGTATTCCGGAGTTTGAAGAACCAAGGTACAAGGAGAGGCTTGTGTGTAAGGTCAATCTTGAGTTGGAGAGTGTGAATGATATTCAAAAGGCAAGTTCTAGCAAGGAGGAGATTGGTATGCTCAAGGGGAAGTTAGCTTCTGGATTTGAGATGAAGGATCTCGGCATTGTGGAAAGGACACTTGGAACGAATATTGGGAAGAACCGGAAAAGGAGGTATGGCTCTTTGAAAGGCGGTTTGAAGCATGTGAAGACAACTCAAGGTGGAGTCGCAATGAAGAGTATGATTGGTGAATTGGGGATTACGCATGGTTGTGAGAAGTTCATCAAGTATTTTCCTAGATCAAGGTTCAAGGATCACTTGGACTTGATCATTTGCGTTGAGACGTAATTCCATTTTAACGGAGAGAGCAGCTAGTGGTTGATGGATAAAGTTGAGCATCACCACTGATTTGAAGTCAATGTGGAGAATTGTGGAGTTTAGAGTGCCTTAAAATCAGTTTGGAGGGTCATGGAATTGCTTGAAAGTGTTTCTTGAACATCGAATCGATTCCTAGCTATGTGAATCGATTCAAGCATGTTTGGGACTCTGTGAATCGAAATGCGCCTCTGTGAATCACATGGGAAGCTTGCGAGAATCGATTCATTTCATTAATTCGCGATGGAGGCTTTTTAACTAGGTGAATCGATTCACCTATGCACGTGAATCGATTCACGGTCGGGTTTTATAAACCCGACGCGAAATTGTGGGTACGACGTACAGTCTTTCTAGGGTTGTGTGCAGCCGTTCTTGAGCGTCTTTGTGAGATTTTAGGGGCTGGAAACACATTGAAACACCTTGGGATCTTAGGAATCATAGAGGGAGGATTGAAGGCTTTCTCTATTGTTGTTCTTGAGAGGTTTTCATAGAGGAAAAGAGAGAGAGGGATTGGGAACTCTTGGGTTTGTTCTTCTTGGACATTTGGAAGGGGTTCAAAGCAATTGTAATCTCTTGTAAAGACTCTTTGATAGTGAAACGGAGAGTTGCTCTCTCCCACAGACGTAGGTCATCTTTTTGGGGCCGAACTGCGTAACCAAATAGCGGTGTTATTCTTCCTACTCTCTACTCTTTGTTTGATTGACGTTATTGCACTGTTTTTTGATTGCTATTAAATTTAGTATTTGTTGCCTTTAATATTTGTTCCATTTATTCTTGTTAGTAACCCAACAGTAGATTTCTTGAGGAATGGTGTCTCTATTTCCACAGAGGAAAAACAATTTTTTTCCTGAATTACCTGAACTTTTAACTAAATCAATTCGATTATAAAAAACTTTCCACACAAATAAATGATTCCGTTCAACATCTATGCTATATAAACTCGAAATCTCTATTTAGAATGACAGCACCTTATAATATTGTGCAATCATTTCCACTATTAGATGCCATACAACATAAATCCAATAAACAAAACTGAAATACAAGCAATGAATCAATCAAAACAATATCTACATGGCTCAACAAAGTTGAAAAATTATAGTGACATTCTGAAATTAATGCCTGAATAAGAATAATCAGCGAACAAAATTATTTCTAGAGATAAACACAAAACACTCGTATGGTAAACAATACCTGCATTGCTGCTGGCTTGAGTTGAGCTTTGAGATCCCGTACAGCAGACTGGAAAAGTTTAGAAAGACATAGAAACAAAATAAAATTAAAATAATAAATAATTTTAAAATACAAACCACAAAAACCTGTAAAATGGAAGTAGCTTTGAACTTTCTGATCAAGATAAAACTCAACAATCGTATGGCAAGGTTAAAATGGTCAGAATAGAATGAATCAGTTTCAAAATTTCTGACTCTAGAACTTCATATAACTCCTATAAGGAATTGTGCAATGTGCTAAAATTATACGGTTTAGATAGAGAAGGAGTTAGAGAGAGAAAGAAGGCTCTAATGACATTTTATTAGATCGAGATGATGTGTAATAATGTAGTACAAAATACTAACACAATGGTGCTCTATTTGTAATGACTAATAGTTGAGCCAAGTCCTAGATTACTACTCCCCCGTCCCTTATTTTTGGGTGTTTTAGCATTTGGCACATAGATTAAGAAATCATTAATTTAGAAATGATTAGACTAAAATACCCTTATTTATTGTTTAACCAGCTAGTAAATACAAAGGTGAATTAATGCATATTCTTATTTAATCTAAGGGTATAGTGGGGGAAAAAGCCAAATTATACTTTAGTTTTCTAAAACAACCAAAGATTTGAAACACAAAAAAAAAAAAAGCTAAAACAACCAAAGATAAGAGATGGTAGTATTACTAATGCAAATGCAGGCCAACTCATACAAGAAGACTACTAAAACCTTAATTAAATAAGGAATCATATCAAGACATACAATCTACGAACAACTCCTAAGACTGCTTCCTCAATAAATAACTAATTGAAACCGCAATATATTTGACAGACATTTTAAGATTTTCTACAATATTCTCATTCACAAAAAAGATATAATAATAAGATATTTGGTAGATGTTCCAAAGCTTAAGATTTAAGCTAGTTACAAATTACAAATGAACTAAAAAAGAAAATAACAAAAAATAAAAAAGTGAGCTCCATAAAACATGGTTACAAAAGAAACTCGGGTATAATGGAGACAATAGAGAGATAAGTATTGTTTGAAAGATAATTCACTAAGATGGCTTCAATTAATGATCATTACTCTGAAGAGCTAGTTAGCATATTGTATGGCCAATGCTGAAAAGGCTTCACTACAAAGATGCAAGCAATTGGACACGGCAAGAAGTGATACTTTTCCAAGCTCATGAAGAACAATATCTAGAAGCTTCAACGTTTAGGAAATATTGGAAGAACTAAAAACATGAATGATGAAATGAAGGCTGGCACAAATCGGAGCCTATATAAAATTCATCACCAGTAAGGCTCATCACTAAGATATGAAAATCAGTATCAGTACGATTGTGATAGAAGAAATGTCCCCACTGGTTGTCAGTAGGTAGATAAGTTACCACAAGAATAGTCACTACCAGGAAGAGATGTCATCAGATTTGAAGCACAATGAGAAAAGAAATGCCAAAATTGAGGCATGAATAAGAAGCATTTTGCTGTATAGTGGCATTGAGTTTGGGTTGCGTTTGTCAAAGAGATATAGGACACAGACACTTAGGGATTTTTATTTTTATTTTTTCAAAAAGGGTGCCGAAGACAGACACATACACTATGTTTGGGACGAGGGAAGGAAAGTGGAGGGAAGATAAAGTTTCTTGAAAAATGTAAAAAGTGTGCATGGATAAGTGTGACATGCCAATAATAATATGACACATCATCAATTTTACACTTTAACTAATAAACTTTCTTTCCTTCCACTTTCTTTCCTCTCACTTTCTTACATATCAAACATAGCCATAATGAAACAATAGTGAGCAGAAAGAAAATTTGGATCCTCATAGTTGGAAATTACGTTGCACGGATATCGGTATGGTACCAGTGTCAAGTACAGATACAGGTACGAGATTTTTCAAAATACACACACGCGCACGCACATAATATATATATATATATATATATATATATATATATAAGAAAATAGAATTTTATATTAACATGATCAAATTGGATAAAGACGTAAATTTGAGAGGAAAAAAAATCCTTGAACTACTGAATAAGAGACTAGACCTTGTATAGAATTGCATGATCGACTAGACTCTCAATCACTTGAATTTATAATCTTTGTACAAAATAAATCACTTGACTATCTAATTACTGCCTAGAATCTTTCCTAATTTACTACATTAAGAATCAAGATAGAATCAAGAAATATACACAGGGAAGTTAGGAAAGGGGATATTTACATAATAGGAAATAGGGAAAGAATATTTACATAGTGGTAAATAGAGAAAGAATATACAAGGTAATAGCAAAAGTATCGAAATTATCAACAAAAGGAATAGGGAAAACCATTTTTTTATTTTATTATACGACAATATTTTTTTATTTATTGAACTATGGCTATGGGCTGGTATATACCAAACCAGTACCCAAATTGAGTACCCATTTTTGAAATAAAAAGTAATCGGTACATACCAAGTGCATATCCACGAGCATCGCGCACCAAACACATACTAGATACAGGTACATACTCGGTGCGTATACGGTTTTAGTTTTGGAGTATCCATACTTCATAATGCATGCCCTACCAGAAACAGGCATTCCATTCCTAACTTCTTTTGGAAATTAACTGAATAATGGTGGGATCAGGTCATGCAGAATAGTAATGCTTATAATTCCGACACATTATTAGAGTATCTACGAAGCCTAGATACATAATACGATATGGGTACAATACGATATAGATACTGTTGAAAATATTGTAAATATGTAGTTATTTCATAATTATTAGCATTCATTGTAATAAGCCCATTTATCGGGCCCGTTAGGAATAACTTAGTCTATATATACAATATTAGTGCTTGTAATGAGGTGCAATTGAAATAATATTCAAAATTATTTCTTTCCACATGATATCACGAGCTCTCGATCTTGAGGGTCTCGCTTCCGCATAAACCCTAGCCGCCTTCATTGCGTTTTTCCTTAGCCGCCTTCATTGCGGCTGGTTCCTTTCTCAAAGTACCTTGCACCTTTGTCTAAACCAGAAGAACATGTTTGTTGTTTGGCCCTACTGATTAATAAACCACAAATTTTTTTTTCTCTTCACTGTTCCTGCGGCCAGAGAACCCCAATACACCACTGTACGCAGCTCCAATCACTCCGGTGGCCATACCATCAGGCCGGAACCAAAAAACCGGCCAGAACCCAAAAGCGCAACCCCAGATCTGCCGCGACGTTCCCACACGCGCCGCCCATCTCCAATTTGCTTTCGGGCGCGTGTTGGCCACACGCCACCGTAGCCATCTCAGTTTGCCACTGTATTAACCAGAAGCTTCGTCGGCGCCTCCTCTTTCTGTTTTGGGAGGTCCACTCTCCGATACGAGCACCTTTATCGTGGGTCATTTGAAAGCCACACATATTTTTTCTCCATTTTTTCGTTTTTTTTCTGCAACGTGACTGACTTCTAGGTTCAGTGGGTTTGGTTTCTGGTCATTTGGCTTCGTTATTGCTGTGTTCCCTCTTGGTTGTTCGTCAGAACCTCTTGGTTTGTTTTTTGGACGCTTATAGTTTGTGGGTCCCATATTTGAGGATCGCCATTGCTGCGTTTGATCCTTGTCTGAGTCTTCTTGGGAGTTATCTCGCCCAATATTGACTGATTTGTGCATTGTTTAAAGTCCTCTCAACTTAAGAGCTATTGTTGTCATTTTATCACAATGTTGGACGATAAATTTGTGGTTATCTCATCTTTGAGTTCACTTAATGTCACTGGTGCCATGCCTGAGAATATTTGGATACTTGATTCCGATGCTACCGATCATATGACTCCCTATTCCTCATATTTCTCATCCTACTCTACACTACCCGAAAAGCAACAAGTTACCGTTGCTAATGGATCTTGTACACCTGTTGTTGGATGCGGCAATATTCAACTGCGCCTTTCATTGCACTTGAATAATGTCCTACATGTTCCCAGACTCTCTAATAACCTTGTTTCTATACACAAATTTACACGGGACTTGAAGTGTTCAGTAACATTTTTTCACTCTCATTGTGCTTTTCAGGATCTTGCCACGGGAAAGACGATTGCAGTTGCTAAGGAACGGGAAGGGTTGTACTACCTTGTTAGTAAAAGAAGTGATGAACCTCCTGGTCCGAAGGTACTATCTTCCTGTCTTCAGTCTGAGTCCAACTCTCCTACCTCTCAGGTTTGGCTTCAACACAAACGTCTTAGTCATCCCCCATTTTCATTAATGAAGTCTATGTTTCCATCCTTGTTTTTGCAACAGTCTGTTGAGTCATTTAAGTGTGATATTTGTCAGCTTGCTAAGCACCATCGTGCTACTTTTCCTTCTAGTTTTACTAAAAGTGTCGAACCATTTGATCTTATTCATTCTGATGTTTGGGGGCCTGCCCTGTTTCTAATATTTCTGGTGCAAGATGGTTTATCTCTTTTATCGATGATTGTACTCGAGTAACTTGGTTGTTCTTGATGAAAGATAAATCTGAGGCATCTCAATTGTTTGTTCAATTTTATAATATGATACAGACTCAATTTGGAAGAGGCATTAAAAGAATTCGTTCTGACAATGGAAAAGAATATGTCAATCATAACCTTTCTAGTTTTCTCATTAAACAGGGCATCATTCATGAACTTACTTGTGTCGACACCCCGCAACAAAATGGGGTTGCTAAAAGGAAAAATCGTCACCTTCTTAAAGTTGCACGCGCCCTTATCTTCCAAATGAATGTTCCAAAATCATACTGGGGAGAAGCAGTTTTGGCTGCTGCCTATCTGATTAATCGGATACCTTCACGTGTTCTAGGTAATGTTAGTCCTGTTCAGATTATGGTCTCACAGTTTCCTTCTGTTCCTATCATGCAGAGTCTTGAGTCTCGGGTATTTGGTTGTGTGGCTTTTGCCCATTTTCATCCACAACATCGAAATAAGTTGGATTCTCGTGCCGTCCGGTGTGTCTTTCTAGGCTATACCCCAAACAAAAGGGGGCACAAGTGTTATCATCCACTGAGTCGTAAGTTCTTTGATTCTATGGATGTCACGTTCCATGAGCATGTTTCCTATTTCACTCGTCCTCAACTTCAGGGGGAGAGTAGTAATTCTATTTCTAATTTGGAATTAGAGTCCGAGCTCGAGTTTATCTTCCTTGGTCCTTGGCTAGGTGAGTCACCTCTTGTTTCACCTTCTGTTTCAGACTCCTTGTCTCCAGGTCCTGATCCTCCTGTTTCAGACTCTTTGTCTTCAGCCCTGATCCTCCCGGTCCTATTCCTGGTACTTCTATTCCTCCTGTGTCCCCTTTGTCTTCTGTTTTGCAGGAATCAGCACTTTCGGTACTAGTGTAGAATAAGGCTAGTGAGCCTACATTGACTTATCAGAGGAGAGGAAAACCCGACCTGGTCCAGAAACAACTTCAACCGTCTGAACCAGAGGTAAGTACTGGAAATGATCCCTCCACTTCTGATTCTCAGATTTTAGATACTTTTGATCCTGATCCAAATGACTTACTTATTGCTTTGAGAAAAGGGAAAAGGTCTTGTGCCAAATACCCTATTTCTCAATTTATTTCCTCTAAACATCTTTCCTTGCAGCATCAGAGTTTTATTACAGCTGTTGACTCTGTGAGAATCCCAACATCTGTGCAAGAGGCACTAAAGGATGTAAATTAGGTCAAAGCAATGGCTGAAGAGATGAAGGAACTTGAAAAGAATAGAACTTGGGAGGTTGTTGAGAGGCCAAGAGGCAAGAAACCAGTTGGTTACAGGTGGATTTATACGGTCAAACACAAATCAGATGGCACTCTTGATCGATACAAGGCAAGATTAGTGGCAAAGGGATATACTCAGACTTATGGCATCGATTACGAGGAGACATTTGCCCCTGTGGCAAAGATGAACACCGTGCGTATTTTACTCTCTCTTGCTGCCCATTCTGGGTGGGAATTACACCAATTTGATGTCAAAAATGCATTCTTGCATTGGGACTTAGAGGAGGAGGTGTATATGGAAATTCCTCCTGGATTTGGACTCGCTAGTGGAGCAAACAAGGTGTGCAGACTGAGAAAGGCTTTGTATGGGCTAAAACAATCTCCCCGAGTCTGGTTTGGAAGATTCACGAAGGCTATAGTGTGTCTAGGCTACAAACAAAGCCAAGGCGATCACACACTCTTCTTCAAACATTCACAGAAAGGAAAGCTGACGGTACTTCTTGTTTATGTTGATGATATTATTGTTACAGGAGATGATCCAGTTGAGAGACAACTGCTCAAAGAGAAACTATCTGCTGAATTTGAGATGAAGGACCTTGGAAAACTCAAGTACTTCTTGGGAATTGAAGTGGCCTACTCTAAGCAAGGCATTTTCATTTCTCAAAAGAAGTATGTGCTTGATCTTTTACAGGAAATAGGCAAACTTGGATGTAAGCCTGCAGTTGTTCCCATCGAGCAAAATCACAAAATGAGTTTTGAAGAGGAGAGTGCTAAAGTTGACAAGGTCCAATATCAAAGACTAGTGGGAAAGTTGATTTATTTGGTACACACTAGGCCAGATTTGGCATATGTGAGTGTTGTGAGTCAATTTATGCATGATCCCAGGGTGAGACACTTGCAAGCTGTAGATCGTGTTTTACAGTATCTCAAAGCCACTCCAGGTAGAGGACTCTTGTTCAAAAGAGGTGGAAGCTTGACTATGGAGGCTTATACTGATGCAAATTATGCAGGTTCAGTGATTGATAGAAGATCCACCTCAGGCTATTGCACATTCTTGTGTGGAAACTTTGTCACTTGGAGAAGTAAGAAGCAAAATGTTGTAGCCAGATCAAGTGCTGAAGCAGAATTCCGATCTATGGCACATGGAATCTGTGAGTTATTGTGGATGAAAATTGTGCTTAATGACTTGAAGATAAAGGTTGAGGGTCCTATGAAGTTATTTTGTGATAATAAATCAGCTACCAGTATTGCTCATAATCATGTTCAACATGACAGGACAAAACACATTGAGATAGATCGACACTTCATCAAGGAAAAGTTGGATAGTGGATTGATAACAACGACCTACATTCCCTCTATGCACCAACTGGCAGATGTATGAACAAAGGGCTTACCAACAGAGCGATTTAGCCAACTTACTTGCAAGCTGGGAATGATAGATATCCATTTGCGAGCTTGAGGGGGAGTGTTGTAAATATTGTAAATATGTAGTTATTTCATAATTATTAGCATTCATCGTAATAAGCCCATTTATCGGGCCCGCTAGGAATAACTTAGTCTATATATACAATATTAGTGCTTGTAATGAGGTACAATTGAAATAATATTCAGAATTATTTCTTTCCACAGATACAATAGAAATTTATGTGTACAAGTGTGTGTGCGCGCGTGTGTGAACCCATCAGCCAACAACAATGGAAGATGTTGAGAATAGCAAGAACAGAGGTGAGACCAGCGAGAACGGAGCAAGAACAACAAAAACAGAACAAATGCGTGAACCAGAGCAACTCAACAGATGTGCGAGCAAGAAAGGAAGTTGGGGCGGCAAAATGAGAATACAGCAACTCAGCAAAAACATGAACCAGCAGATGCACGAGATAATACAGCATGATAGGAACTTAGAACTTGCAATGAGAGAAGACAACGATTCAGCAAGAAAGGACGCACAAACCATAGTAAAGATGTCCCCAGCAGAAGCACACAATTGCAAGTCCTAATTGGGGAATGTTGAAAGAGAGAGAAATAGAGAAAAGAGACGCTAAAACCCTATGTTTTTAACTACACAGCGAAGTCCATTTTATATAGACTTAATGCAATAAATACAAAAAAATATAGGACATTCTACTCCTATATACATGATGGGACGTGCCTAATAATTACAAGGATCCTAATTAAACTAGGAAACACTCATAAAATACAAAATCCTAACATATCATCTAGGATACTATAAAATAGTCTAAAGATATAAAACAGAAATAATTAGATACTTCTCACATTTTCTAATAGGGAAGAGTGGCTCCATTTTGTCGTGCAATGAGATTTGGGAATGAGCGGTAGGTTTTTTTTTTTGGAGGGGCTTGGTGGGAGATATATGAATCGTACCTAGGCTATAGCTGTATCCAAGATGTATCGATTTTTAAAAAAATATATAAAAAAAGTTGTTGGATATGTATCAAGGCATATCGTACGTGTACAGGTATCGAATACATGTTAGACGCTGATACTTTTCCATTTTCAAGTTCACAAATGATTTACAATCTGAATAATCCTTACTCTAAGCCTACAACCCCCTATTTATACAGATAAACCCCTCTAACTAATTAACCAACTTTAACTACTTTCCCCTTACTTATATCCTGACAGTCTCTAAGACCAAATGTTCAAGAAGTCAATCCTTGCCGCTCCTATTCTTTTAAATAGAAGATAAATTTCGGCAAAATATAGGGCGGGGCTATGTATTGTTTGTGTTTCAAGCCAGAAGGGCTCTTATAAGAGGGGACATGCTAGATATTAAACCATTCAAAAGAGCCTTTTGCCAAACAACATAAGTGTTTAGGAGAGCTTGATTTTAACACTATGAATTTTCATCTTAAAAGAACATTCTGTCTTCCTATCCAAACTATTATCGTCTTTATTAATTCCAATTGCCAACTGCTCATCCCAAGTATTTTTTGTTATTTCATACTAGTTCTTTATGAACTGATGGGGAGAAAAAACTAAAAAGTATATCTAGTTGTTAGATGTAAATGATTGAAAGAGAAAAGGCCAACTCCATTCCAGATTTCTTCTTATTCTATTAATTACACATTTTCTCTCGAGGGGGGGGGGAGGAATTTACTCTAGCATTCTAGGTAGATATAAAATTAATAAAGTAACACATCAGATGCTATAAAGAACAAGAACCATATATTTAGAATACTGCCTACCTTCAACTCTGCTATCTCTTGCTCACGTTTTGCTAATGTTACAATGAAAGCAGCTTCCTTTTTCTTTGCCTTTTCAAGCTGACAACCAGTAGAAAAGTGCAAGGGATCAGTACAATATGTTCAATGTATGATGAATCATTATGAAGCAAAGAACAGAGGATTAAATTCTGAACGGCTGAACCTACTCTCTTAAAGACTCTTCAGATGATTTCATTGCTTGAAGATAATTAATCACCAATTTGGGTGCTAGAAAGCATCTAGAGGAAATTATTGTCAGGTATATATTTAAAACGCGGAAAATAACTGTAAACATAACCGGATCTAGAATAATTAGTGCATCTATGATATTACTAATATAGTGTTGTTAAAAATCGGCCATGGCAGAAGGCGGTGGCGGATTTTCAACAAACCGCAACAAACCAGGCGGTGGCGGGGCAGGTCATGGCGGCTGCCTCGCGTGTGGCGGCCAGGGCGGATGGCACGCGCCATGGCGGAAAACCGGCCTAAAATGGTGAAACCGTGCGTGTTTGGCGAGATAACCTGACCAAGGATCCGACCCTGTTCTGCGTTTTTTCTTGGATCGGGGCGCACGGCCTCGGAGGAGGAGACAAGATGTGCTCGAATTTGGTTACACAACGAAGAAGTATGGAGGAAGAAGAAGGAGAGAGCTTTCTGCGCTCAAATTTGGATCCGACCCGATTCTGCGTGTTTTGTTTTTCTGCCATTTGCAACTGTTCATTTGCAAACAGTTGCGGTGGTGACTTCAGGGTTTCATTGAAATTGGGCCATGTGGCCATATGAGCCTCAATATGGCCGTCTCACTAATAACATACAATATAATATATATAATAATAATAATCTAAATAACGCATAAATTCAGAAAAAATAACCTAAATCTAAATATTAATAATAACAATAGTAATATATATAGTATTAAATGATAAGTACATATATACACACACACACACATAGGGGACATATCTAGTGAGAGGAGCATATATATATATATATATACATATACATATTTGTTAATTTAAATATATAAGTTCATGATATAGTATTATATATATAGTGAGAGGGTCTTATTTATGTGAGAGTGAGAGGAGCATATATAAATATATATATATATATAAGACCCTCTCACTATATATATGTGTGTGTGTGTGTATCAATATATATATATATACACAAATTATTATTATTATTATTATTATTATTATTATTATTATTATTATTATTATTATTATTATTATTATTATATGTTGTTACGTGATATTAGACCACATGTCTACAGAACATTCATTCCTGTTTCACTATCAAAACAATATTTATTTAAATTAAATTAATTTGTTATCTTTTTTTATTTGTATAAAAGAAGTACATAATAACAACACTATCCCCGATGTTACATATATCAGAGCTTACAATCCTTTTTTACATAAACATAAGTAACATAAATACAATAACATCTTGAGCCTCTTCTAAGGCTACGAGCTCCCTCAGGTTGCTCCTCAGCTGACCACCCGTCCACGGCAGACTAGTCGGCTACCGATCATTCGTGTGCTCACATTCACATGAGCAAAGTATGGGTGAGAAATCATGCTAAAGGCATATAGGCATAACAAGATAAGAAAGAAATGACACATGTGCCCAAACACAGATATTCTCACCGCTCATGAAAACGCGAAGTGGCATGTCGAGGTGATACTGTCGATGAGTCCCCAACAGCGAGTAACTAGCCCTGCCTTTGTATAAGGCCCTCGCCACCGAATCAAGACCCCCAAGGTCGGGTCAATGCCAATCATGGCCCCCACCAGCGGCATCTCAATGTTGCGTTCCCCCAATTAACAACAATAACAAGGTGATGCATGAACGAATAATGCACGACATCTAACCATCATTCCTCGATTCGACTGAAACATTAGCACTCAACAGTACTTTCAACATAAATAGTATCCTGATACCTTGACACGTTACTATTACCAGTGACGTACACTAGTTCTGTAGATTGGCCTAATCAATTACATATGTGTGTGTATATATATATACATATACATATATATACATATTATATGGATGTTATAATAGGAATCCATAAAAAAAGAATAAATGGAAGTTTAGAAAATCTAGATTCAAAGGATATAATTATAAAAATAAAATTAGAAATAGTAATAGATATTTTAGAAGAAAAAGACCTAGTAATTTTAGAAATAATAAACCAAGTAGCCAAAAATCAAAAAAATGTACATGTTTTATTTGTAAGGAAGAAGACCATTATGCTAACCAGTGTCCAAAAAGGAATAAACAAAATGTTAAAATTTTAGAATTAATAGATCAGTATGGATATGAGCCAATAGAATCAGATTATAGTATTTATAGTGCTAGTATAAATTCATAAAGTTCTAGTGATAATGAATAAAGAAATTGAGGAAAATAGTAACAATAATAGTATAGAGTTTACTGATGTGCAAGAGTATGAAAAGCTAGAAGAAATAAAAAGAATGGATCTAGATATAGAACCAGTAAAGAGCCTATTAGAAAGATTTGGAAAATATATTGGACAAACTGTTAGAATACAAAAAATTCATGAATCCAGTATAGAAATAGAAGATGCTAAGAGAAAAGGTAGAATTCCATTAATAACAAAAGAAATAGTTGATTCAGTTTTGAAAAGTTTAGATAAAGAAAAGAAAAAGAAAATGAAAGTTGTAGATTTAATAAAAGTACAAGTTATGATAAAAGGATATTTTCAAGAAAAATTAGATTCACCAATAGCAGTTTATCTTATTGATGAAAGAATAATTCATAATGTACAAGATGCACTATTTGATGCTGCAATGGGTAATTTATATTATGGAAAATAATTTTTGAATATGAACCTAATTTTAGTATTTCTATAAATGATAGAAATATGGATAAAGCATTAGTTTTATATCATAAGTTAGAAAATTTTGCCATGCCTAAAGGTAGTCATTGTTATTCAATTACATACAGAACAATTTTTTGTATTAGTCCAAGCCATCATACTATGAAGTTTAAACGAGAAAAAATTAGTTTTAGAAATATATTTGATGGATTAATTGAATGGATACCACCAAAGAGATTAAATCCGAAACAATTAACTTATATTGATGAAATTAGAACTAATGAAATGCCAAGAATTACTGAAAGTTTTCCTGAGATTATAGGAGACAGTACAAGAGCTATCATACGAAGAACAAGTTCTATGAGTAAGTGTTCTAGTAGTAATTTAAATCTAGAAAATACTTTTAGAAAAAGCCTGGATTTAACAGAGAAAAATGGATTAGGTAATACTCCATATTTTATTGAAGTTGGAATTAAATTAGGAAGAAATCCTACTAAATGTTAGATAGATACAGGAGCAGGAACAAGTCATATAACTATTGATTTATTACAAGGAATACATATTAAAGAATTAAATAATAAGTATTTTTATTTAGATTATTATAATAATAAACATCATATTACTCATAATGCTGATTTAGTTATTTTATTAAAAGAACATGAGATTCCTATTTCAATAGAAGTAGAAGATAGTGTTAGTACAGAATTTCTATTAGGAATGGATTTTTTACATTGTTTTGATGACTATGCTATTAAAGATAAATATATAGAATTTTATTATAATGGAAAAAGGATTGAGGTTAGTAGAGTGTAAAAGGATTAATAAAAGACAAAATGCAATAGTTATTGAAATTATTTATGAAAAGAAGATATATCATGCATTGATTGATTTAGGATCTGGATTTAGTATTATAAGTCATTATTTTCCTAATATTAAAAACATTAATAAGATCATTGGACGAGATATTCATAATAAAGAAACTATTTTTAATCAAGGATATGAAAATTTTTGGATAATTATTGGAAATCTGCAAGTTAGATGTGACAAAATATATTATTATCCTAATATAGTATACGATTTTCTGATTGGACAAGATTTTATTAATAGAAATGTACCATTTACTATTGATCAAACAAAAGTATATCTTACAAGTCCATGTAGAACTCAATTTTCAACTATTATAGTTAATCAAGCATATAGACATATTTATAAGCGCAGCCAGCGTGGTGAAATTATACAACTCTATTTAAATCAAGAAGAAAAAGGTTTTGAGGTAAAGGAAAAGATTTTAAATCTTTTAAAAAAATGTTATGAAGAAGATCCACAAGCATATTTAAATCTTCTATTTCTTGTTTTATAACATCTATTTCCTTTATTAATTTTTGTTTTTTGTTTTGTAACTTTAATTCTTGGATTCTCTGAATTATTTCATCTATAAATTCTAAAAGTCTCTTTTCATCTTTTTCTAATTCAATATTATCTTCCCACATAAACGTAAATAACTGAATTAAATCATCATAACTCCATCTTTTTTTATTAGTATCAACAAAATTCTCACTATTGTTATAAACTGCATATTCAGGTTCATTATTAAAAGCTTCATTTTGAAGATATTCTTCAAATTTAGCTTCATTATAACCATCAGAACTTGGTGAAATATATCCTAAATCATCAAATCTAAGTGAACTCATGATTGAAATAAAGATTCCTACTTTCCTTTCAGTAAAAAATTTCCGTGTACAGAGGTTTTTTACTTTGATTAACAATAAAAGAGTGTAATGAGTTTTGGGCCTACCTCGCTTCCTTAATAGTTTCGGATGCAAGCTTGCCGACGGTAATGAGACTTTACAATGCCTTTCTGGATAAAAATAGTCTCTGACAACATCCTCGGGCTTCCCATCACGGTCCTATTAGGAGCTTATAAACTTAAACTCATGTTTTCCTCTCAAACTCTTAGCAGACTAAATAAACATGAAGGAAAATTAAAACTAGATAGGATTTCAGAAACTAAGATTTTATTAGAACATGGTAGTTATTTTACAACACAGCAGGATAGGTTGAAAACTCGATGCCTACAAATGGAAACATAAAGGGGTTTTTATAGAGGTCCTTCCTCTGATTACAATCTTAACTATAGTTACATAGAGATAAAAAGTAACTAGGGTTAATTAACTAAAGTAACTTTTTATCACTTCGGAATCTTGCTTCTTATCTGCTTCACTTTTCCTCGTCGGCCATGAGTCTTGGTCTTTTCTGCTTTCTGTCACATCTTTTTATTTTTCTTTGCAGTAATGACAGGTATGATTTCCACTATTTTTGAGAATCTGACAGAATTGATTATGGCTTTCCATCTGTCCTTGAAAATTATTTCTTTCAATACGTTGGATAAATAATTGAAGTGTCATGAGAATTCCTGGTTGTTGATCTTTCTCTTTCTTACATATGACTATAGCTTTTTCTGTCATAACATAGCTCCAAAATCTTCTTTGATCATACGTATCTTTCATGATCATAAGGAGCACATGAAAGCCAAGTGCTCTTCTTCAACAAATCCATTCTTCATTGATAATTGGAATTTCCTTATCTTTAGCTGTAGAAATTAAGGATGAAGCAAATAGTGACGTTGATATCAAGACTAATGATGTCAATACTAATGTTGATGTTAAACCTAATATTACCCCACCTGTAGTAATTTAAATCTAGAAAATACTTTTAGAAAAAGCCTGGATTTAACAGAGAAAAAAGGATTAGGTAATACTCAATATTTTATTGAAGTTAGAATTAAATTAGGAAGAAATCCTACTAAATGTTTGATAGATACAGGAGCAGGAACAAGTCATATATAACTATTGATTTATTACAAGGAATACCTATTAAAGAATTAAATAATACATATATATATATATATATATATATATATATTTAAAGAATTAAATATATATATATATACAAATATGTATACATATATACATATATATATATATGTATATGTGTGTGTGTATATATATGTACATATACATATACATACATATACATATATATATATGTACATATGTATACATATATACATATATATATATATATATGTATACATGTATATACGTATATCTATATATGTATATGTATATATATACATGCATATATATATATATACATATATACATATATGTATATATGTATACATTTGTACATGTATATATGTACATATATACATGTATACATATATACATATATGTATATATGTATATATATGTATATATGTACATATATACATATATAGATGTATACATATATATGTCTACATATACATTCAACTCTTCTATCTCTTGTTTTATAACATCTATTTCCTCTATTAACTTTTGTTTCTTTCTTTGTAACTCTAATTCTTGGATTTTCTGAACTACTTCATCCATAAATTCTAAAAATCTCTTCTCATCCTTTTCTAATTCGATACTGTCTTCCCACATAAAAGTAAATAACTGAACTAAATCATCATAACTCCATCTTTTCTTATCAGTATCGACAAAATTATCATTATTATTATAAACAGCATATCCAGGTCCATCATTAAAAGCTTCATTTTGAAGATATTCTTCAAATTCAGCTTCATTATAACCATCAGAACTTGGTGAAATATATCCTAAATCATCAGATTCAAGTGAACTCATATTTGGAATAAAGATTCCTACTTTCCTTCTAGCAAAAATATTCGTATACAGAGGTTTTTTACTCTGATTAACAGTAAAAGAGTGTAATGAGTTTTGGGCCTACCTCGCTTCCTTAATAGTACCAGATGCAAGCTTGCCGACGGTAATGAGACTTTACAATGCCTTTCTGGCTAAAAATAGTCTCTGACAACGTCCTCGGGCTTCCCGTCACGATCCTATTAGGAGCTTATAAGCTTAAACTCATGTTTTTCTCTCAAACTCTTATCAGACTAAATAAACATGAAGGAAAATTAAAACTAGATAGGATTTCAGAAACTAAAATTTTATTAGAACATGGTGGTTATTTTACAACACAGAAAGATAGGTCGAGAACTCGATAATCACAACTGAATACATGATGGGTTTTTATAGAGATCCTCCTCTAAAAGTAAACCTGACTATAGTTACATATAGATAAAAAGTAACTAGAGTTTATTAACTAGAGTAACTTTTTATCACTTCGGAATCTTGCTTTTTATCTGCTTCACTTTTCTTGTTGGCCATAAGTCTAGGTTTTGGACTTATCTGCTTTCTGTCATATCTTCTTTTTATTTCCCTTTGCAGTAGTGACAGGTATGATTTCCACTATTTTTGAGAATCTGACAAAATTGATTATGACTTTCCATCTGTCCTTGAAAATTATTTCTTTCAATACATTGGATGAATAATTGAAGTGTCCTTAGAATTCCTGGTTGTTGATCTTTTCTTTCTTACATATGACTATAGCCTTTTCTGTCATGGCATAGCTCCAAAATCTTCCTTGGTCATACATATCTTTCATAATCATAAGGAGCACATGAAAACCAAGTGCTCTTCTTCGACAAATCCATTCTTCATTGATAATTAGAATTTCTTTATCTTTAGCAACATATTCTTGAGCTCTAATTTGGTCACCATTTAGTGTTCCAATCTTGACGAAATAGGCTGCATCTCCTTCAAAATCTGGACTTGCAGTATAGATCTTGACAAAAATTGTTTTCTGAGGATTAACACCTTTTATATAACCTTGCACTCCATTGAGAATTGGTTCTAGGAAATTCTTTAACTTGGATAGATTTGTAATATTACTTGGATCAATATATATTGAGTCAATAAATCCAAACCTTAAGAGATCATTAAGAAGAGTTATATCTTCCCAATCATCTAAGGTTATCATAATTCTTGGCTAAATTCCTTTATACTCAATAATATAATTATCGAGTTCCCTTGGATTTCCTTTGTACATAAAATTTACCAAAGATTGGTAAATCTCCTTGAATTTATCAATTGGTTCCCCTGCAGGAGAATTAACTAATTTATCTTTAAAAGAAATATTTTTTTATAAATCTTAATTTAGAAACTCCTTTCTTGGTAATCTCTTTTTCTTTTTCCAAAATACTTATATTTGACGTACTAGGATATTGAGAAATATTAAGGGTTTTCGAAATCTCTCTTGCTTCTGAATCATAATATTTAGAAAAAGCTTCCATCTTTTTATCTATTTCCATAAACCTTTCATCAATGAAACATGCTAATTCATAAAACTGCTTATTAATTTCTTCAAGCTTGGTAGTAATGGTCTTGGCTTTATCCTCTTGAAGTTGATCATCCATCAGGTCTAGATAATTGCTCTGCAAAACAATTATTAGATCCTTTAATATATACTACTTTGAAAGTAAAAGGGCTTGTTCTCATCTGCCATCTAATTCTTCTACGATTAACAATATTATCTTTGCTTTATTTTCTAAAAATGCTTTTACCTGAGTATTGTCTGTTTTAACAAGATATTAAAAACAAAGGAAAGAAAATTTTAGATCATGATACACCTGAAGCAAGTAGTAGTAGTAGTAGTAGTAGTAGTAATCCTAGAAATTATAATTTACTTCAAGGTATGACAGAACCATGCAAACAATTAGATGGTTTAGATATATATGATTTCACAGTCAAAGAACTTTTGCAAATTAGAATTATTATTTGTTAGATATATATTATTATTTGTTATTTGTTATTATTTGTTATTATTTGTTATTATTGCAAATTGATCAAGCAGAAGGTAGTAGAAAAGAGATATTAGAACAGATCTACACAATGTTTCAAAAGTTATAATATGGATAGGATAGAAGTTCTTAAAGCAGAAATAGGAAACCTAGAAAAAGATAAGTGTACACAAAGTTCATGAAATTATTAAGTAATGAAAAAATAGATTCTATAAATGAGCAGTTAGAGATTATCAAGAAGCGATTAGAAATTGTTAATATTTTATTAGAAAAATAAAAAGAATACAAGTTTGTGAAGGATATTATAGGAAAAGAACCTGCAAAGAACAAAGAAAAAGAAAAATCAATAGTAGATATGCTTAAGGAAAATGAACATCATTTATCTCCTACAGTTTTGAGTATGTATGATTGGAGAAAGAAAAATGAAGAGAAAGTTAAACTAGAAGAAAAACAAGAGAATGATGAAAAGAAGAAAGCTATTGTAGAGGTACAAGAAGAAAACGTTAATATGAATATAGATCAATATCTAAAAATAAATAGTGATAGTGATTATGAAGACTTAGTCATAAAGAAACTAGAAAGATTAGAAATTAAGGATGAAGCAAATAGTGATGTTGATATTAAAACCAATGATGCTAATGCTAATGTTGATGTTAAACCTAATATTACCCCACCTGTAGTAGTTATACCTAAGCAAGAAGAATCTAGTATAAGAGTACAATGGAGAGATAGAAATTGGAGAGAGGAAGAAGAACAAGTAAATCCTAGAAGAAAGTATGTAGATCGTAGACAATATTTTATTAAAAATAACAATAGTTCAATTCCAATGAAATATGTACCATATGATAAAGACCCACAAGCATTAAATCTCGCAGGAATTTATTTAGATTTAGACTGTGTTGAAGATAGGGAAAAGATGATATCTCTATGGATAAACAAAAATGGTGCTATAATAAATAAAGAATGAATGTCTAAAGATCAAGCTATAGATTTTCTACGGAGAACTATGAGAGGAAGTGTAGAAAGATTTATAGAAGGTTTAAGAGACACTTTTGAATCTATAAAAGCTAGCTCAGAAAGTACTTATATTTTTATTAGTAATTTAGAAAAGCTTATAAGAAACGAATTTCTTGGACAATCATCTGCTGCTAATATTGAACAAATATGGGCTTTAAATAAAGAACTAGCTATAAGAGGTATGATGAATATTAATATTTGCGATATGTGCTATTTTGATCAATATACGTGCGAATATACTGATTGGTTTTATAAGGCCAGATTAAGATCTCAGTCACCTGAATATGGTTTTTATTCCAAATTATTTTATGAAAAGTTACCAGACCCATTCAAGTCTAGATTAATGGTAGATTTTGATAATCAAGGATTAAGGAATCCTACTTTAGGAGCTAGAATTTAGTTTGCTAAGAAGAAAATTACAGAATATTGTTTACAAGCTAGAGAGCAGAGACAGATTTACAAGTATCAAAAGGTTATGTTGTTCTAAGAATAATGAAATTGGACAATATGGATGTTATAATAGGAATCCATAAAAAAGGAATAAATGGAAATTTAGAAAATCTAGATTTAAAGGATATAAAAATAAACTTAGAAATATAAATAGATATTTTAGAAGAAAAAGACCTAATAATATTAGAAATAATAGACCAAGTAGTCAGAAATCAAAGAAATGTACATGCTTTATTTGTAAAGAAGAAGGCCATTATGCTAATCAGTGCCCAAAAAGGAATAAACAAAATGTTAAAATTCTAGAATTAATAGATCAGTATGGATATGAGCTAATAGAATCAGATATAGAATCAGATTATAGTATTTATAGTGCTAGTATAAATTCATAAAGTTCTAGTGATAATGAATAAAGAAATTGAAGAAATTAGTACCAATAATAGTATAGAATTTATTGATGTGCAGGAGTATGAAAGGTTAGAAGAAATAAAAAGGATGGATCTAGATATAGAACCAACAAAGAACCTATTAGAAAGATTTGGAAAATATATTGGACAAACAGTTAGAATACAAAAAATTCATGAATCCAGTATAGAAATAGAAGATGCTAAGAGAAAAGGTAGAATTCCATTAATAACAAAAAAAATAGTTGATTCGGTTTTGAAAAATTTAGATAAAAAAAAGAAAAAGAAAATAAGTTGTTGATTTAATAAAAGTACAAGTTAAGATAAAAGGATATTTTTAAGAAAAATTAGATTCACCAATAGCTGTTTATCTTATTGATGAGAGAATAATTCATAATGTTCAAGATGCACTATTTGGTGCTGCAATGGGTAATTTATATTATGGAAAGATAATTTTTGAATATGAACCCAATTTTAGTATTTCTATAAATGATAGAAATATGGATAAAGCATTAGTTTTATATCATAAGTTAGAAATTTTTGCCATGCCTAAAGGTAGTCATTGTTATTCAATTACATATAAAACAATTTTTGGTATTAGTCCAAGCCATCATACTATGAAGTTTAAACCTGAGAAAATTAGTCTTAGAAATATATTTGATGGATTAATTGAATGGATACCACCAAAGAGATTAAATCCGAAACAATTAACTTATATTGATGAAATTAGAACTGATGAAATGCCAAGAATTACTGAAAGTTTTCCTGAGATTACAGGAGACAGTACAAGAGCTATCCTACGAAGAACAAGTTCTATGAGTAAGTGTTCTAGTAGTAATTTAAATCTAGAAAATACTTTTAGAAAAAGCCTGGATTTAACAGAGAAAAAAGGATTAGGTAATACTCAATATTTTATTGAAGTTGGAATTAAATTAGGAAGAAATCCTATTAAATGTTTGATAGATACAGGAGCAGGAACAAGTCATATAACTATTGATTTATTACAAGGAATACCTATTAAAGAATTAAATAATAAGTATTTTTATTTAGATTATTATAATAATAAACATCATATTACTCATAAGCTGATTTAGTTATTTTATTAAAAGAACATGAGATTCCTATTTCAATAGAAGTAGAAGATAGTGTTAGCACAGAATTTCTATTAGGAATGGATTTTTTACATTGTTTTGATGACTATGCTATTAAAGATAGATATATAGAATTTTATTATAATGGAAAAAGAATTGAGGTTAGTAGAGTGTAAAAGGATTCATAAAAGACAAAATACAATAATTATCGAAATTATTTATGAAAAGAAGATATACCATGCATTGATTGATTCAGGATCTGGATTTAGTATGACAAGTCATTATTTTTC
Source organism: Calophaca sinica (assembly GCA_037113605.1). Lineage (NCBI taxonomy): Eukaryota > Viridiplantae > Streptophyta > Magnoliopsida > Fabales > Fabaceae > Calophaca > Calophaca sinica. Next base: position 20,229,765 of record CM073737.1, read on the forward strand.
TAATATTAAAAAGATTGATAAAATCATTGGACGAGATATTCATAATAAAGAAACTATTTTTAATCAAGGATATGAAAATTTTTGGATAATTATTGGAAACTTGTAAGTTAGATTCGATAAAATATATTATTATCCTAATATAGTATATGATTTTCTGATTAGACAAGATTTTATTAATAGAAATGTACCATTTACTATTGATAAAACAAGAGTATATTTTACAAGTCCATGTGGAACTCAATTTTCAACTATTATAGTTAATCAAGCATATAGACATATTTATAAGCACAGCCAGCGTGGTAGGTTATACCACTCTATTTAAATCAAGAAGAAAAAGGTTTTGAGATAAAAGAAAAGATTTTAAATTTTTTAGAAAAATGTTATGAAGAAGATCCACAAGCATTTTAAAAAAGAAAACAATATTTTGCCAAAATAGAATTATTAACTAATAAGCCAGTTTGTGAAAAACCTATGATTTATACTAAGGGGGATGAAAAGGATTATATTAATATTATGAATAAGCATTTAAATTTTAATTTAATTAGAGAAACTAAAATTGCATATAATTCTGCTAGTTTTTTAGTTAGAAATCATAATGAGATTTGTAACATCCCGAATTCCCTAAGCCTAATTATTAGAAATCCTAAGTGAAAATGGGATTTAATCCCTAAGGATTAAATTAAGTTATAGCCTTTAATTTAGTAAGTTAAAGTGAAATTGGAACCTAGGGGTAATATAGTAATTCTACTCAATGATTTAGGAAATATGAGACTAATTAATTAGGAGTAGTTTTAATTAACTAAAATTACTCAAGAATGTTATTAGGAACCTAAGGTTTAATTAAGAGGTTTATTAAGGGCTTGTTTGCAAGATTTTTAATTAAATCTAAGCCTAACCCCCACCATGCATCTCATTTAACCCTCACTCACCCTAGCACTCTCTCATCTTTCTCGTACCCCCTAGGTAAAAGGGATGACACGAGAAGTTTAAGATGTTCAACACAGTCATTGGAGATAAAAGAATGCGTAGCACCTGAGTCAAAGAGTACAGACAGAAGATGTCCAGATACAAGACACATACCTTGAATCATGTCAGACGACTCTGCTCTGTAGTACCCTAATTTTGTCCGGCCTTTTATTTTATTTTATTTTTATTATTATTTATTTTAACTTCTTAAATTTAAATAATGTTTTTGGTTTTATAATAAAGAATAAAGAGGTTAAAAAAGAAAAAAAAGAAAAAAGAAAATTTATTTTTCAAAGAAAGAGGATGCCAATTAAAATATGAGAGGTGCCAAAAGCATTCAGCCAAAAGGTGGCCCAACCCAACAACACACATCCCAACACCTCCTGATTTCTACACGCACCCCTCTTTTCCTCATGCGCCCCTCCCAGCTTTTCTCTCTCGCTACTCACTCCTTCAATGCCTGCTTCGCGCACCTCCCCTTTTTTTCTCGCAAGACACCCTGCTTTCTTTCCTTCCACGAAGCCCAACCCCCAACTTCCACGCACCGCCCACATCCAGCCCATCCTGCATAACCCTAAAAAACTAACAACCCTAATTCTCAATTTCATTTCCTCCCTCACGTGGCGCCGTGTTCTCCCACGCAGTCGCTTCTCTCTCTCTCTCTCAACCTCATCTCTTCCTCTCCCACAATCTTCTCCACTATTATCGCCTCCATCCTCTCCTCTTTCTCTCTAACCGTAATCTCCCATAATCATCCCCACCTTTCTCGGCCTTCCTTTTCCTTCCTCCTCACCCTAACCCTAATTCTCACCCTCGCTCGCACTCCCTCACTCTCCCTTGGTCTTTCTTCTCCGCTACCACTCCTTCCCTCCTTCAATTCCTCCACCATTCACGGCGTCCCCATCTCCCCTTCCTTTCTTCATCCTCACTAAAACCAAACCCTAATTTCTCATCACCCACCAAGGCCACACCAAACTCACTTAACCCTAAACCTCATGACTGCAACACCCTCATCTCCAAACCCTAACCTATCAAAACCGAATCGAATCCACATGATTCGGTCAAGAGATCTTGGCGTGATTAAAGGGAAGAAGAACCGTGAAGATCTCTACGAAAAATCAGGAGTATTTAACTTTTATTTCTTATCTTTGTATCCCTTTTAATGTTTGGATTCAATTCGATTCGATTTTGCTTATGTTCAGGCTATAAAATCCAAGGCATGCAACGAGCAGGGGAGGAGTAGCATTGAGTGGGAGTGAAAGCAAGAAGCTTGGAGCGTTCTGACTGAGAAGGGACGAGAGGAATAGAGAGTCACATAAATCTTTCTTTTCTTTTGTAAACACTATTAGAATTTTAGGATTCTTCTGAGTTTCATCTCTTTTCCGGATTGAGAGCTGTGTAATCCAAGTTTATCTAGTTTTCCTTATTCCTCTGTATAAGCTCGCTGCATTCTTTTGATCCATCTTTTGTATGTTTCCATATTCTGAACATTGATTTAGATTTTCAATATATGTTGACATGATTTCCTTCCTTTTCTGTTCACGCCTTGATAAATTCTGTACTGTTGGAATTATTTTTGAGCTGTTGTTGGTGTGACTGCCAAACCGATTTAAGGTTAGGGTTTGGCCTTCCAAAGGGGTCAAATTCTAAATAGGGATCAATTTGCAAATATGTAGTTAAGAGGGGCATAAATGCAAAAAAGGGTTTTTTTCTTTGAAATTCCGTTCCATATATACACGTTTTAGGGTTTGGTCTTCCAACGGGGCCAAATCCTTAGTAGGGACTGATTTGCAAATTTTCTATTAAAAAGGTTATAAAAGCAAAATAGGAAATTTATATTTCTTTATTTATACATTCTTTTAATTAAATAAATAAGTTAATATTTTTCATTTGTTTAATTTAATTTTATCTTTTAATCTGTTTTTTTGTAAAAAAATATTCTTTCTTTTAAGTAGATTTTTTTATCCTTTTTACCTCTTAATGACTAAGTAATTAAGGTTTTGCTTTTATTTAAAATAATAGAAAAGGTAATTTTAGGTCTATTAGATTTATTTAGGGGGGTCGATTCCTATGTTCAGGTCAGAATCCTAAATAGAGTCCCATTTTCACTTCAGCAAGTATATTTATAGATATAAAATAAACAAATTTCACTTTTGGGAAATAAATTATTTAAGGCAAACAATCTTTACGAATACTCAAAGGGTACCATTGTAAATGGGCGTTTTAGGGGTGCTAAAACCTTCCCTATACGTAACCAACTCCCGAGCTCAAAATCTGGTTCAAAGACCTTCTTATTTTTTTCATTAAATTCAAAAATATCCCAAAAACAGGTTTTCCAATGTTTTCCTATGAAAATAAAATATTGGTGGCGACTCCATTTAATTTTTAGGGTGGTTGTCACAGCTGGCGACTCCGCTGGGGACGTTTAGAGAGTTCGGCCCTATGATTGTTTATATGATTTGTTTGCCTTATTAAATGAATTATTCTCTTTTTGTTTTTATTCGTTCATTTGTATATATGTTTGTATACGTGAATCCTAGGATAGAAAACATGCATTAAAAAATATATTTTTCTATTTTTATTTTTGTTTGTGATTCATTTTCTTTCATTTGTTTTTTTCTTGTAAATTATCATGTATGTTTATGCATTTGAAACCTTAGGGTAGAAGACATGTATATATATTGTATTTTTTATTTATTTTGCAGCAGGTAGTTTTAAGTTTGCTCCTTCACACACTTCACTTTATACACTTTGTTTACACACACTATGAGTGGGTGCCCTATACCCGGGCCCTAGTGAATCTTAAGTTAGGAGAGGCTGTGTAATGGGTGCTCACTTGGGACGTCTGGCAGTGGGTTCCTATGAAGGCCTCACCTAGAGTTTGGCTCCGTTTGAGAAAAAACCATCCTTTAATAATATACTTATTATTGGTGGTAACATTTTCAAATGGGACCCTTGGCTCTGGGGACCTTTAGATTAGTATCTTGAATCCACCCAATGGAAAGGCACTTAATATAATCCCTAGACTCCTTTTTTAGGAATTACCGGCCTCGGTCACAAAAGGAGCTTACCCTACCACTTTTATTTGTTTATTTTTGCAAATTTATTTCAAAAATAATATGTCCAAAAATATTTTTTTTTCTAAATACATACCTTTGTTTAGAAACATGATCTATTATTCCAAAAATAGGTGCTAAGTTTTTAACTTCACATGGGATATGAACTTCTTATAAAAAAATATATATATAAGAGTATATTTCTTTACGTCTTCGCAAATAAAATAAGTACGGTGCTTTCTTTCTCTATTTTTTTTTCATTCATGAAATAATAAAAATAAACATGATCATACCCATTCATATACATGCATTAACACTAATTACCCCATTTCACCAGGCTTGTTGGGAATTTCAAAACAAAAAACATTGGTGCAAATGTCTTCTAAAGCGGTGTGGGTTTAGAGAGGAGAAATACTTTGAAATTCAAAATTGAACCCCCCCGTTTGATGCACCTGAGAACATTGGTTGATTTCATAGCTGAGAATTGGATACAAGTGGATCGAATTAGCTTCGTGGGGAAATTTGGGAACATTTTGGAATTGCTGAATGTAGACGTGTAAGTAGGAGCCCAAACAGCATTGGCCCAATTTTATGATCCTCCCCTAAGATGCTTCACGTTCAAGAATTTCCAAATGGCACCGACCTTGGAAGAATATCGGAAAATCTTGGGCTTTCCCGAAAGGAAGAACGGTCCGTATCGCCATACAAAGCATCCCCCAGCTATGAGTACCATTGCTGATGTTTTAGGCATCCCTAAAGAAGACTTGACGCTCGCAGTGAAGGTAGAAGAAGATTTCAAAGGCTTCCCCAGGAGCTTCCTGGAAGGAAAGGTTAAGGACCTTCATGACGCAGGGAAATTAAAGGAGTGCATGGATGTGGTAGCCCTTATTATCTTTGGTGTAGTCCTATTTCCCCATGTTGATCATTTTGTGGATGAAACCGCTATTGACGCCTTCATAGCATTTAAAACTCAAGGTATGGATCCCACTACTGCCGTCCTCGCAGATTTATACTATGAGCTTCATATGCGCCACGAGAAAAAAGGAGGTCGAATTCGTTGTTGTGTCCCTGTCTTGTACTTATGGCTAAAAAATCATTTGGTAAAAAGAGGGCATCCCTTTGGTCCTAGGAGCAATGCAGGGTGGGCTACTTATTTATTGAGTCTCAGTGAAGAGTCTATAATATGGTATTCCAAAGAACAGGAGATCAAGGAGGTAATCTGTCGGTGTGGAGACTTTCCCAACGTACCCCTCATTGGGACCATAGGATGCATCAACTACAATCCTACTCTAGCATTGAGACAACTCGGTGCCCCGATGCTGGGTGAACCTGCTGAAGAAGAGCTAGCCGCTTTCATTATACATGATCGGGGCTCCTCGGATTTGGCATTGTTCACGAGGGTATGTCGAGCTTGGAAGAAAACAATCAAAAGAATGCTAGGGCGCAAGAGTACTCATGCAGATGAAAAATATCGCCAATGGGTTATAGCAAGAGTTCAGTAAATCAAGCTGCCTTTCCAAAACACCTTTCTGGTTCCCGAAGTGCCACCTCCACCCCTGCTAAAAATGAGGAAGTGGAAGAGCTAAAACTACCCTTAGAAAAGGTGGAGGAAGAGAGGAAAGTTCTCCGGGAGAATTTGAAAAGGGCATATCTAGATAAAGAGGTCCTACAAGAAGAATGTGATAGAAAAACCGAATCTTTGGAAGGATCCCAGAAGAAAGCCAAGGCTGAGAAAGCAAGCCAGCTCCAGACTCAGGGTTGCCTGAAAGCTGCAAATCAACAATTAGACTTGATGAAAAAAGAGTTAGATCTGGTTCTCTGTGAAAAGGGCAACTTGAGGAAAATGTGGGCTGATTCTCAAAAGGCTAGCATGGCTTTGCAAAGACGGATTGAAGACTCAATACAACAATTGAAAAGTACCGTGCAATTGCACGAAACCCAACTTGCTGAAGAAAAGTTCATAGGCTACCACATAGATCATGAGGAAGAACGTGAGAAAGTCCTCGACATGCAAGGGAAGATTGACAACCAGCGAGAAGTCATTACTTGGTTTGATAAGGAAACTAGGTACTGGATGGACCGTTGTTCCAAACTAGTCTGGCTTGCAAATAGAGGTATCCAAGATATGCCAGAACTCTTGGAAGAAGCGGAATCCGCAATAGGTTGCCGACCTTTACCAAGGAAAGTGATGAGTTTCCTAGAGTACTGCAAGGTTTTGGTGGAAGAGTTGGAGAGGCAGATCCGACGAGATCGTTGAAGACCATGTTTCTTTTGTTTTTATGTGTTTTTGCAATTTCCATTTCTTTCAAGTCTGTAAGCCCATCAGGGCAATTTGAATTATGGTATTTCCTTTTTTAAAAAAAAAAAGAATACGTTTTCGCAATATGCAGCAAACCGATAAGACATTTGCAAAGTTTTGTGATTCTCCAATAAGCCGACAAAAGTAAAACAAATAAAGTAAATAAATGAGCATCTTACATGGCATGCATAACCTTGGCATAAATCATTCATCCATACTCACAGTATCCTTCATAACCCAGAAAAATAAACACGAAGAAATTACATCCTTACAGAATGAGATCCCAAGCTAGACTCATGGACGTGTTAGAACAGAACCAACAGGCTATGAGAGGGGAGCTTGACCAAATGAGTACGCGGATAGATAGGCTACGCGATTTGTTGGAAGCCCTGCATGCAAAAAGGACATCGGAAACAGAGCGGTCCGAAGAGGATCAAGACGAAAGTCAGCCAAGAGAAAATGAAACGCACGCCCACACCACACAAGGGCATGCGCCTCTAAATAATGGGACCTCGCAGAACACAAATACTCAAAATTTTATACCTATCATCACCCCCCAGGAGGACGCTCAAGCCAAAGAAAGGTTTCAAATAATTGAAGACAGGCTAAAGGCAATTGAAGGGGCAAATCACATAGGCTTCGAAGCTTCAGACATGTGCTTGGTCCCCGATGTAGTTATACCTGCAAAATTCAAAGTACCCGAGTTTGACAAGTATAAGGGAGAAACATGCCCCAAAAGCCACCTGGTCATGTATTGCTGAAAGATGGCTTTCTGTTCTAATGATGACAGACTCCTAATTTACTTCTTCCAAGAAAGCTTAACTGGGGCACCTTTGCGATGGTATATGTAGTTAGAGCGGTCTAAAATCAAGTCGTGGAAGGATTTAGCTAATGCTTTCATCAAACAATATAAATACAATATGGACATGGCTCCCAGTCGTAATCAGTTGCAAAGCATGAAGAAAAAGGACAGTGAGAGCTATAAGGAATATGCTCAGAGATGGAGAAGCATGGCTGCTCAGGTGGAGCCACCCCTGTCAGACAAAGAAATGATTGACACGTTCATGGACACGCTCCAATCACCCTTTTATGATATGATGATTGGAAGTATGTTCTCAAGCTTCTCTGACCTGATTGTCATAGGGGAGCGTGTGGAAATGGGGATGCAAAATGGGAAGATCCATAATAATACTTCATCATCCCACACTCAAAAGCCCTTCGTCAAGAGAAAGAAAGAAGGAGAGACTAAAGCGGTGAGTAGTGCCCCTCTATACGTTGCGGCAACTATCATGCCTAAGCCCCCTGTTCAAATGACACCATTTGCTTCTGATAGTCAAGGAGGTCAAAACCCCAATCAACCGAGAGTTCACAACCCTCAAGGGAGAAAGCCGGTCCAGTTTGATCTGATCCCCATGACTTACAAAGATCTTTATCAGCATTTACTCAAAAACTCATTGGTAGTCCCTTGCCCGCAAAAGCCTATGGAACCACCTTACCCAAAATGGTATAACCCGGACGCCACCTGTGAATATCATGCTGGGGCAGCTGGTCACTCCATAGAAGAATGTCGGGCTATGACGTTCAAAGTTTAAGATCTGATAAATGCCAAGTGGTTAAGTTTCCAAGAGAACAATCCCAATGTGGGGAACAACCCATTACCTAACCACGGGAATGCATCAGTAAATATGATAGACGATGAGCACGAAGGAAGAGTAATAAAGATTATTGATGAGATAAAGACCCCTATAAGAAAAGTGTTCATCGAGCTTTGCAAGGCTGGTCTGATAAAAAGAACGGATGCTAGCAGGACCTACGATGAAGATTTTTTGTCTAATGAAGAATGTGAGGAATTTAAAGGCATCCTCCAACGACTGCTTGATACGAATATAGTTCAAATTATCTCATAGAGAGAAGAAGAAGTATTTATGGTCCAATCTGCGCAAAGTTCGGGAACCACGGTCCCAAAGCCCTTGGTGGTTCAATTCTCTAGAAATGCATTCCCCACAATGCCTAATGCTCCCAAAGCTATTACTGTTTAAGTTCCATCTCCTTTTCCGTATAAGGAAGATAAGGCAGTTCCTTGGATATATGATGTAAAAGTCCAAATTGAAGGGAGTAATACACATCCAAACGTTCCAATTGTTACCAACATTGTGGGAATAGGCGGGATGACTCGGAGTGGCCGGATTTATGCCCCTGAAAAAGAACCAATAAAAGTAGCCGCAAAAGGACATGTGAAAGATCAAAACAAGGGAAAAGGAGTTGCGGTAGATGAAGGAGACATAGGGAAAGAGGACAAGAAAGAGGCCTCCCGTGAGGAAGTTGCTGAATTCCTCAAATTCATTCAACAGAGTGAGTATAAGGTGATAGATCAATTAAACCGCACACCAGCGAGAGTTTCTCTACTTGCCCTATTAATGCACTCTGAGAGTCACAGGAAAGTATTGATGAAAATCCTGAATGAAGCCCATGTATCTCAAAATATCACCTTGAATCAGTTCGGCGACCTAGTTGGCAATATCGCCGCATGCAACTACCTTTATTTTAATGATGAAGAAATGCCTGCAGAAGGTAGAGGACACAACAAAGCACTACATATCTCGGTTCAGTGTAAAGAGCACCTTATAGCTAAAGTCCTTGTAGACAATGGATCCTCCCTGAATGTGATGCCTAAATCTACCTTGGATAAGTTGCCCATTGACAATACCCATATGAAGCCCAGCTCTATGCTCGAGAGAGCCTTTGATGGTTCAAGAAGAGAAGTAATGGGTGAGATTGAGCTGCCGATTCAGATTGGCCCTTTCACTTTTGCTGTTAATTTTCAAGTAATGAACATCAAGCCCAGCTATAGTTGCTTGTTAGGAAGGCCTTGGATTCATTCTGCTGGGGTGGTACCATCAACTCTGCATCAAAAACTAAAGTTTGCGGTGGATGATAAGTTGATTATCGTATCCGGAGAAGAAGACCTGCTGGTAAGCAAGCCAACATCAACGTGTTACATTGAAGCTGCTGAAGAAGCCCTTGGGACATCGTTTCAGGCACTGGAAATTGTCGATAGCGCATATGCATGGTTTACAGCTAAAGAACCCTGCCTATCCAATAATGCCCTAATGGTGGGCGGAGTCATGCTAAAAGGAAGATACTAGCCAGGAAAAGGACTAGGAAAAAGTCAAGAAGGTATCACCTCAATTTTAAGGATTCCCGAAAACAGAGACCGATACGGCTTGGGATTTGTCCCCACTCAAAAGGACAAGGAAAGAGTAATCGAAGGAAAGAGAGAAAAGAGGAAGGCTTGACTTGAAAATCGGGAACCCGAGTTTGGGAAGATGTCCATCTGCGATCTCCGTCAGACTTTTCGTAGCGCTGGATGGATCTATGCGGACCAAGTGACTGCTGTGGAAGAGGACCTTGCTGCTCTTGAAGAGGAATGGGTTTGCCCTTGTTCCTCAATACCTTGCAATTGGGAGATCGTGGAAAGTCCTAGGATCCTTAGTGCATTTTCAATATAATCCATTTAATGCTCACCTCTCCGCTCAGCCCGAGGCGGCAGGGGAAATGTTAAAGGGCCCCGCATGTTTTTCATAAGCATATTTCGAATATTAATAAAATGCATTTTGATTTTATCCCAAGCGTCTCTTTTTCTTTTCCTTCCTACTTCCTTTCCTTACTCTCTCCTTATTGCTAACCTTGATAATGCAGGCTCATGGATAATACTTTTGAAAACGATTGTGCTGAAATTTCGTTACCAGATTTTGATTGCCTAATTAATCATAGTGACGAAGGTTGTGAAGAAGATCGTCCCGATGAAGATCTCCCCCCTGAATTAATGAGACTTATAGAAGGGGAATCCAGAAAGATCGAACCTCACGAAGAACCAACTGAGTTAATTAATTTGGGAACTGAGGAAGACAAAAAAGAAGTCAAAGTTGGTGTTATCATGTCACAAGAAATAAGAGCTAAACTGATTCAACTCCTCCGAGATTATAAAGACGTATTTGCCTGGTCTTACCAAGATATGCCAGGGTTGGATACCGATATTGTCGAACACAAACTACCTCTTAAACCAGATTGCCCTCCTGTCAAACAGAAATTGAGACGCATGAGACCTGATATGTCCTTAAAGATTAGGGAAGAAGTTAAGAAACAATTTGACGCCGGATTTTTAGCCGTGGCTAAATACCCCCAATGGGTTGCTAATATTGTCCTTGTTCCAAAAAAGGGTGGAAAGGTCCGAATGTGCGTTGATTATCGGGACCTTAATAAAGCAAGTCCCAAAGACGATTTCCCTTTGCCTCACATTGATGTTCTAGTGGACAATACCGCTCATCACGCTTTTTTCTCTTTCATGGATGGTTTCTCCGGGTATAATCAAATTAAAATGGTCAGAGAAGACATGGAGAAAACTACGTTTATTACAGCTTGGGGGACTTTCTGCTACAAGGTGATGCCTTTTGGGTTGAAAAACGTCGGGGCAACATATCAAAGGGCAATGGTGACTCTATTTCATGACATGATCCATAAGGAGATAGAAGTCTACGTGGACGATATGATCGCTAAGTCGCAAACTGAAGAAAGTCATATAATTGATTTACGGAAACTTTTTGAGCGATTGAGAAAGTTTCGCCTAAGACTCAATCCTGCCAAGTGTAACTTTGGTGTCCGGTCTGGTAGAGTGCTGGGATTCATTGTAAGTCAGAAAGGAATAGAAGTTGATCCGGAAAAAGTAAAAGTCATCTTAGAGATGCCAGCTCCTCGCACAGAAAAAGAAGTTCGTGGTTTTCTAGGGAGGTTAAACTATATTTCCCGGTTTATATCACAACTCACTGACACTTGTGAGCCAATTTTCAAGTTGTTGCGCAAGGACCAAAATATCGAATGGAATGAGAAATGCCAAGAGGCTTTCGACAAAATCAAACAATACCTACAAAAACCCCCTGTGTTAGTACCTCCAGTACCAGGCAGGCCATTAATCCTCTATTTGACAGTATTAGACGGATCTATGGGGTGTGTACTTGGACAACATGACGAAACGGGTAAAAAAGAACGTGCCATTTACTACCTGAGTAAGAAGTTTACAAGTTATGAAGTTAATTACTCGATACTGGAGCGTACCTGTTGCGCCCTGGCGTGGGCCGCCCACCAGCTAAGACAATATATGCTTTCTCATACCACTTGGTTGGTGTCAAAAATGGACCCGATCAAATATGTATTCGAGAAACCTGCTCTCACTGGAAGGATTGCCCGGTGGCAGGTGCTGTTATCCGAGTACGATATTCAATATGTCTCTCAGAAAGCCGTCAAAGGTAGTGCCCTCGCTGAGCACTTAGCCAATCAACCAGTAGATGACCATTCACCTGTCCGCTATGAATTTCCTGACGAGGATGTAATGTCCGCCGAAAGAGAAGAATCAAGAGACGGAGAGTGGACCATGATGTTCGATGGGGCTTCTAATGCATTGGGGCACGGAATCGGGGCAGTACTAATTTCTCCGGGAAAGCAGTACACTCCTGTTACGGCTCGCTTGTGTTTCAGTTGCACCAATAATGTGGCAGAATATGAGGCGTGTGTCATGGGAATCAGAGCTGCCATAGAAACTAAGGTCAGAATCCTAAAAGTATATGGGGATTCTGCCCTAGTTATCAACCAGTTGAATGGAGAATGTGAAACTCGAGATCCTAAGTTAATACCTTACCATGAGTATATCCAAGAACTCGTCGAATCCTTTGATAGGATCACGTTTCAACATGTCCCACAAGAAGATAATCAGTTGGCTGATGCATTAGCCACGCTGTCATCTATGTTCCGAATAAACAGTGACAAGGAAATGCCTCTCATCCTGATGGAAAGCCGTGCTAATCCCGCTTACTGCCAGGCGATAGAAGAAGAATCCGACGGAAAACCGTGGTACCATGACATCAAGTGCTACCTCAAAAACAAGGAATACCCTTCGGGCGCCTCAGAGAACGACAAGCGAACTTTGAGGAGGCTTGCTATGAGTTTCTTTTTGAACGGCGACGTACTCTACAAAAGAAATCACGACATGGTACTCCTCCGATGTGTGGACTCTGCAGAAGCAAGACAAATTCTTGATGACGTCTACAAAGGTTCCTTTGGGACCCATGCCAACGGTTACGCAATGGCTCGGAAGATTCTCAGAGCTGGGTATTATTGGCTTACAATGGAAAGTGACTGCATCAAGCATGTGAGGAAATGTCATAAGTGTCAGACTTATGCTGATAATATTCATGTACCTCCAACTTCCCTAAACGTCCTCAGTGCACCCTGGCCGTTCTCCATGTGGGGTTTGGATGTCATAGGAATGATTGAGCCAAAAGCCTCTAACGGACACCGATTCATCTCGTGGCTATTGATTACTTCACAAAGTGGGTCGAAGCAGTCTCCTATATCAATGTGACTCGCAGTGTTGTGGTCAAGTTCATCAAAAAGGAAATAATTTGTCAGTACGGTTTACCAAGAAAGATCATCACGGACAATGGGACTAATTTAAACAATAAGATGATGAAAGAGTTGTGCGATGATTTCAAAATTCAACATCACAATTCTTCTCCATATCGTCCAAAGATGAATGGGGCAGTAGAGGCGGCCAACAAAAATATTAAGAAAATTATTCAGAAAATGGTGATAACTTACAAGGATTGGCACGAGATGCTCCCTTTTGCTTTACACGGGTACCGAACTTCTGTACGCACTTCAACAGGGGCAACACCTTTTTCTCTAGTATATGGGATGGAAGCAGTACTCCCCATAGAGGTAGAAATCCCTTCTTTGAGGGTAATTATGGAAACCAAGCTCGAAGAAGCCGAATGGGTCCAGGCACGACATGACCAGTTGAATCTTATAGAAGAGAAAAGGCTAGACGCAATTTGTCATGGCCAATTATACCAAAAGAGACTCAAGAGAGCGTACGAGAAAAAGGTACGTCATCGAGAATTCATAGAAGGGGAATTGGTATTAAAGAAGATTCTACCTATTCAGAAAGATCAACGCGAAAAATGGACGCCAAATTATGAAGGTCCATATGTAGTGAAAAAGGCATTCTCGGGAGGAGGCCTCATTCTTACAGATATCGAGGGGCATGACTTACCGCTGTCGATAAACTCAGATGCAGTCAAGAAATACTACGTCTAGAATGGCACAATACACAAAAAAAAAGAGCTCGCTAGGCCGAAAACCTGAAAGGGCGGTCTAGGCAAAAGTTAGAGCGGCCTAGTAGGTTGAAAACCCGAAAGGGCAGCCTAGGTAAAAATTAAGGTCAAATAAAAGCGCTAACTTGAAAACCCGCAAGGGCGATTTAGAACAACCCGCTAGGTCGAAAACTCGCAAAGAGCGGCCTGAGCAAAAACCAACCAGAAGGCGTCAAAATAGTCAGGATTGAGCCCTGACCAATTGGGGCAGAAATGGTCAAAACTAACCACAGACGCAAATTTTTGAAGTTGATCAAGAAGGCAATCGGGGTCTGAATCACGAAAGGGCAGCACGATTTGTTTTTAAAGGGATTATATGTATAGCTGATATTTTTCACCAGTTTCTAATTTAGCAAACACAAATTTATTCTGTTTGTAATATTTTATCTCCCCCACCATAGTGGAGACTCACTCTTATCCATATTGCCATCTATTAAATACCATCGGCACGATAGAATGCTTATTTCAGCCTCTCCGAATTCGATTTGGGATTTTATCAATTTGCATTTTCTTTCTAGATAAATCTGTGCTAAAAAGACAAACATGTGCGAACCAAGACATAAGAGCATTGTATAATTATTGAAAATTCTAAAAGGATCTAAGGAATTTGACGTCTTCACATTAAGGAAAAGAGCTAGTAAGGCACCTCACCTAATGCAAAATCATCAATGTTGAATACGCTACGAAGGGGCCAATTAGCTTGTTCAGAACTCGTCAATTAAAGAGATCTGGAGCTAACTTATCAAGAAAAGTTTCAGAAGTAGTCAAGAGGATACTGCCTATCCCTGATAAAGCAAATAATACTCATACATGACACGCCATTCACTGCATCTTGCATGATCACCAATACTTTTAGGTCCACAACCCACCTTCAAAATCATTTCTCTAAAAATAAAATTTTTCATGCATGGCATACCATTCATTGCATCCTGCATGACCATCAAAGTTTTTGGGTCCGTTGACCCACCCTCTCAAATATTACATACAGTTGGTCTGTTGTTACTCGGTAAGAACTGGTACTCAGCCTATTCAATCTATTAGCATGAGTTAGGAACCTGTCCTACACCTTGCTGGGAATCTGGCCCACCACCTTGGGAATCTGACCCAAGCTTTTTGTCGGGAATCTGACCCGAACTATTTCGAGTGATGGAGAAGCTCGTACACTGGACGTTCACCTACAATAGGAAAACCAGTCTATACTTTAACAAGAGTTAGGATTCTGACCTACATCTTGCCAGGAATCTGACCCAAACCTATATTGAGTGACATAGAAACTCATATCTCGGACCTTCCTTAAATAAGGTAGCCAATCCGTACCTGTTAGCAAGAGGTAAGAACCTGACTTACCCTTGTTGGGAATCTGACCCAAACTTGTGTCGAGTGACGAAGAAGCTCGCACCCCAGACTTACCCTAAGTAGAGGAGTAATCCATACCAAAGATGTGAGGGTTAGGAGCCAGACCTATGCCTTACAGGGAATTCGCCAGGAATCGAACCTAGAATCTCTCACCCATTTTGTAAGAGTTAGGAACTAAACCTATGCCTCACCAGGAATTCACTAGGAATCAGACCTAGAATCCTAAATCAAAGTCGGGAGCCAATCCCACAATCCCAAACCACCAAAGTCGGGAGCCAATCTCGCAACCTAAAACAATTTCGTTCTAAACAAAATTAGAGTCATTTATCCTTAATTACCTTTTACAACAAATGCACGAAGACCTTCGAGTAAAATGTAACTAAGGAGGGGCAGCTGTAGTACCCCTAATTTTGTCCGGCCTTTTATTTTATTTTATTTTATTTTATTTTATTTATTTTAACTTCTTAAATTTAAATAATGTTTTTGGTTTTATAATAAAGAATAAAGAGGTTAAAAAAGAAAAAGAAAAAAGAAAAAAGAAAATTTATTTTTCAAAGAAAGGGGATGCCAATTAAAATATGGGAGGTGCCAAAAGCATTCAGCCAAAAGGTGGCCTAACCCAACAACACACAGCCCAACACCTCCTGATTTCTACACGCACCCCTCTTTTCCTCATGTGCCCCTCCCAGCTTTTCTCTCTCGCTACTCACTCCTTCAATGCCTGCTTCGCGCACCTCCCCTTTTTTCTGCGCGCACACCCTCCTTTCTTTCCTTCCACGCAGCCCAGCACCCAACTTCCACGCACGGCCCACATCCAGCCCATCCTGCATAACCCTAAAAAACTAACAACCCTAATTCCCAATTTCATTTCCTCCCTCACGTGGCGCCGTGCCCCTCCCACGCAGCGCCTCTCTCCTCTCTCTCAACCTCATCTCTTCCTCTCCCACAATCTTCTCCACTATTATCGCCTCCATCCTCTCCTCTTTCTCTCTAACCCTAATCTCCCATAATCATCCCCACCTTTCTCGGCCTTCCTTTTCCTTCCTCCTCACCCTAACCCTAATTCTCACCCTCGTTCTGCACTCCCTCACTCTCCCTTGGTCTTTCTTCTCCGCGGCCACTCCTTCCCTCCTTCAATTCCTCCACCATTCACGGCGTCCCCATCTCCCCTTCCTTTCTTCATCCTCACTAAAACCAAACCCTAATTTCTCATCACCCAGCCGCGGCCACACCAAACTCACTTAACCCTAAACCTCATGACCGCAACACCCTCATCTCCAAACCCTAACCTATCAAAACCGAATCGAATCCACATGATTCGGTCAAGAGATGCGCGTGATTAAAGGGAAGAAGAACCGTGAAGATCTCTACGAAAATCAGGGAGTATTTAACTTTTATTTCTTATCTTTGTATCCCTTTTAATGTTTGGATTCAGTTACTGATTCGATTTTGTTTTTGTTCGCAGGGCTATAAAATCCAAGGCATGCAACGAGAACAGGGGAGGGAGTACGCAGTTTGAGTGGGAGTGAAAGCAAGAAGCTTGGAGCGTTCTGACTGAGAAGGGACGAGAGGAATAGAGAGTCACATAAATCTTTCTTTTCTTTTGTAAACACTATTAGAATTTTAGGATTCTTCTGAGTTTCATCTCTTTTCCGGATTGAGAGCTGTGTAATCCAGGTTTATCTAGTTTTCCTTATTCCTCTGTATAAGCTCTCTGCATTCTTTTAATCCATCTTTTGTATGTTTCCATATTCTGAACATTGATTTAGATTTTCAATATATGTTGACATGATTTCCTTCCTTTTCTGTTCATGCCTTGATAAATTCTGTACTGTTGGAATTATTTTTGAGCTGTTGTTGGTGTGACTGCCAAACCGATTTAGGGTTAGGGTTTGGCCTTCCAAAGGGGCCAAATTCTAAATAGGGATCAATTTGCAAATATGTAGTTAAGAGGGGCATAAATGCAAAAAAAAGGTTTTTTTCTTTGAAATTTCGTTCCATATATACACGTTTTAGGTTTTGGTCTTCCAACGGGGCCAAATCCTTAGTAGGGACTGATTTGCAAATTTTCTATTAAAAAGGATATAAAAGCAAAATAGGAAATTTCTATTTCTTTATTTATACATTCTTTTAATTAAATAAATAAGTTAATATTTTTCATTTGTTTAATTTAATTTTATCTTTTAATCTGTTTTTTTTTGTAAAAAATATTCTTTCTTTTAAGTAGATTTTTTTATCCTTTTTACCTTTTAATGACTAAGTAATTAAGGTTTTGCTTTTATTTAAAATAATAGAAAAGGTAATTTTAGGTCTATTAGATTTATTTAGGGGGGTCGATTTCTATGTTCAGGTCAGAATCCTAAATAGAGTCCCATTTTCACTTCAGCAAGTATATTTATAGATATAAAATAAACAAATTTCACTTTTGGGAAATAAATTATTTAAGGCAAACAATCTTTACGAATACTCAAAGGGTACCATTGTAAATGGGCGTTTTAGAGTCTTAAAACCTTCCCTATACGTAACCAACTCCCGAGCTCAAAATCTGGTTCAAAGACCTTCTTCTTTTTTTCATTAAATTCAAAAATATCCCAAAAACAGGTTTTCCAATGTTTTCCTATGAAAATAAAATATTGGTGGCGGCTCCATTTAATTTTTAGGGTGGTTGTCACATGCTCCTTGCATTGTAAACACTTTGCCAGTAGCAGATTTATCAAACTGTCCCTGTGATTGCCTTCCTCCTCCAGTTCTTCCTGCCACCTGTCTTTCCTGATTCTGATGGGATCCTTTCTCAGTACCTGTAGGTGTTGGGTATTAATTCACTCTGCAATCCTTGATGACATGTCCAAACTTTCCACACCTAAAACAAACCCTTGGATCTGCCTGTGGACAATCCCGTACTGGATGATCTCCTCCACATCGATAACAGTATGGAGCTCTATCAAATTGTCTAGGACCTTTTCCTTTCCAGGTCGGGTATAAGGATTTCCCCGATTTCCCAAATTTCCTCGTCCTTTATTATTTCTGAATGGTCCTCCACTCTTAGGTTATTCTTTTCTTGGCTCCATACTTTCTAACTCTATGCACCTTTCAGAGAAATTTGTCAATTTCGAAGGTAAAATTGACTTTCGAAGTTCCACCTTAAGTCCATTGACAAATCGACGGCACATCCATTCCTCACTAGGATTCAATTGATAATATTCAAAATACTTGACAAGAGCTTCAAATCTCATAACATATTCTCCCACCGTCTTACTCCCTTGGGTTAATGACCCAAATTCCGATCCTTCTGTTGTCGTAAAGTACTTGGAAAATATTTTTCGAGGAAACATTCCCGAAAAACTTCCCAAGTAATAGCTCTACCTTCAGCTTCCAATACCCTAGTCTTACTCCGCCACCAACTTTCTGCTTTCCCAGACAGCTGAAATGTAGCATAATCTTCTTTTCGCTCCTCTTTACATCTCATTGCTGCAAAAATCTTCTCCATCTCTTGAATCCATTTTTCAGCACCTTCTGGATCATATTCTCCTTTGAATTGTGGTGGATTTCTTTTAAGAAAAGTCACTAGTCCCTGATCAATTTCATGGTCTCTCTGTGGTCTTGATGTCATTCGAATAACTCAGCATTCTGCTGCGTTTGTTGCAACATAGCCGTAGCTAGATCTTGAAGGATCCTAGCCTCTGGATTTCCTTGTTCTTGCCCAGCTCTCCGAACTCCTGATATAGCTGGCCCGGAGTTGGTAGATTCAACAGATCCCCCATTCATGTTTCTAGTTCGCATCATGATTTCTCCTGAAAATCTGGAATTCATCCATAAGATGGATAAATCTTATGAATCCAATAGCAATCATCTATATCCACTCACTCAGATAAGATAATTGCTAATCGATCTCTCACTCACTCCCCCTTAGAGTTGGCGTTCAGTGGGAACTCCAACTAAAATACAGGTTAGACTCCATAACTCACAGTCCGGTTAGGACTAAACTGCTCTGATACCATAAATGTACTGTTCTTATTTTATTTATATTATTATTATTATCCCATAATTGCGTATTATAATAGTTATAATAGAAATCAAGAAAAGAAAGACATTTTTCATTATATTTATATTATACATCAAAGTTACATTTACATACAAGGGTTCCCACCTCGGAACCTCCAAAAGAATAATATACATCTATATCAAAACCCTAATGGGTACAAAAAGGTATCACCCTAGTCAAAAGTCCAACAACCAAAAGTCCAACAGCCACTGAGAAACCTCCTACATCTGACCTGGTCTAGGAATCCTAATACGAAATCGGGGCGGAAGACGAGAATCCCTGTGTGAGGACGTCCCTGGAACCTTGGTAAGCCCTCAATGGGTCTCTGGAACATGAGGAATAGTCGACTCTGATCGACGCATTCCCCTAACTCCAACACTATCCCTGACTACATTAAAAGACCCAGATGACGATGGTGTAGCAGGGTAGTGTTGCCTAGGTTCACGCCACATGCGGTTGAAGGGTAACCGCTGTGCAATCCTAAAATCCCCTACAAAAGAGGCCCTTGGTGATCCCAAAATACGAAAGAAAATACTAACTAGTCCTGTATAGATAACGACATGACAGTTGTAGTCAATCTCCCAACAGTCACCGTCCATGTCATGATAATATACTTCAAAACCACCCCATACTGGAATGCTCGGCTCCTGTAGCATCGACGGGTGGAAGTAATGGGACATCTTCACTCTCTCGTGAGTCTTCAAGGTCTAAATATATAAAACATAGAAAAGAAAACAAACAACACGCAAAACATAGGAGATAAGAACACCATACACCAAACAAAATGGGAAAGTAGAGGAATAGAACATGTGAAGAATAGGTTACACATCTCCCAATCAACTGTTAGGATCATCGCCTAACTACCCATACCATGCAATTTAGATCTATATGCCTATGTGGCCACACAACTCAACTAGGACAGAAGTAGCCCCACCTCAGCTACTTTGTCTTAATAGTTTACAGCGACCAGACTAAGCCAGTTGTCCATCCCCTATCCCATTCATCGTACCCCTAAGAATGCATCTCTGCTCTTCGATAAGAACAGGTGTCGGGGCGGCACCATGGACAGTGATGCAACAGTACCCCGTCAGGATGACCAAGCTACCCAACATCCCGATTGGATGGTCGCTAGCCATCTGTCACCTGTAGACTTGTCGGACCCAGACTATCCTCAAGGACCAGCGTGTCCTATACTGACTGCATCATGCCCACACTCTGACACCTGGCCTCGTACACAGCCTATGTGTACGGCAGTGGATTACAGCACGACTAAGTATATGCTTACTTATTATCCAGCACCTAACAGCTCATCAACACTTATCACCTCAGCCTATCAGCCTCTTATTATTATTATTTATTTCAGCCAACAATTTATTTAATTTCCCCACACCATTAGCATAAATATATATAATATTTCAGCAATAATTAAACAGTTAACTAACAAATAATGCACAACAATTATTAGCACACAAATTAATCCTAGCGTCGCTCAGGCGACATACTACTAACACATCACCAAACAATATACACAATCATCAAACAATTATAAGTTCTCTACTCTAAGGTTTTCACACAATACTATACCTATGGTTGATGGACTATTGACTGCTATCCTTAGCAGTCATAGTCACAACACCCCTCCTAGGGTGATGGGGCATCAACCCCTAGTAGGGCTTAGGCCACCCTACTTCCCTATTCTACACCTATTCTATTCCTACTGCCCCTAGTGTATAGAGTTCAGATCTCCCCATACCTGGCTTAGAAGACCGCCGTTGCCTGCGTCCCGTCGTGCTCCTGGAGCTCCTCCACGTCCTCCCCAAAGTCCCTTGGAGAAGTTGGTGAAAATGAGGGCTTGGGGGTCTATTTATAGGTGAAGTGGAGAGCTCCACGTTTTCAGCACCGACTTGGATCACGTCGCGACGGCAAGACCATCGCGTCGCGATGAGCACGGTCCAGAACGTTCCTATTCTGTCTTGCACCGCCTTACTTCACCCGCGTGGGTCGCGTCGCAATGAGCTTTCCTTCCTTCCTCCATCGCGTCACGATGGACGTGTTTTAAACAATTTCCAATTTCTTCGATTTCTAATGGTTTTCTAGGGTTTCTAAGGGCATTTTGGTCTCCTTATATCCCTATTTAACTTCTTTATCATTTTAGAACTATTTTATTTATTCACTTAATTTTCTCAGGATGTCACAAGAACTCCAATTCCCGAGTCAGTAATGAGCAAAGGGAGAGTCAAATATGGAATGAGATTATATCTGGACCACTTAGGGAGGTGGCGTTATATAGGATATCGAATGGAGATACTTGGCGAGAAAGTTTGTTGGCTCCTAACCGATCTTGCGTCTATTATGGTATTAATCATGACATGACTTGTGCTTGACGGCTGATTAGAAGAACGGCTACGATCACGATCCGTGTGACATCACTTAGTGAACGACGATGAGTTGGACGAAGTGACTAAATGAACGGTGGTGATTGCAACATGTGCATTGGTATCCACAGACAAATATTTGAAGGGGATGACATATCTGATATCAATCTTCATGGAGTGATAGGAACTAGAACGCCACCTTGGAAGCGTTCTGATCTGATGGGTTTGGAGTTGCCCATCAAGTTGCTCCATGGCTTTGTTTTGAGCTGATCAATCACCATCCTGGATTATATGCCCATTACTCCTAAGATTGATGGAAGTTAACAAGTTGTTTGTTGTTAACGAGAAAATTGCTATAACCTCACCTTAGGTATATTGCTTAACGGTTTAACGTTGTTTTAAGCATAGCCAACTTAGACATAAAGCAAACATTAAGATGACGTTTATTTCCCCTCAAAACTAATTAAAATAATTTAGGTTAAACTAATCGATAGGTCCTATATTTTCAGCAAGTTTTTAATTAAGTCCTATAGTTTTTTTTGGTCTCGTAGGCGAAGTGGCAAGTGCCACGCCTCAAACACGCACACCAAAGGCACTCCCCCGGGTTTGAACCCGGGGTACACCGGATGTCCCTATGTTACTGAAATCCGTTGGAGTTTACCACTCGGACCAGAAGTGAAGGACCCTATAGTTTAAAACTGTTTAATAAAGTCCTTATAGTTTAAAAATTTTGTAATTAAGTCCTTACAAACTAACGGTGTTAAAATTTTCCTTAAATATTGCTAATGTGGCATTGCTGATACGGCCAACTGTATATTTTTACTATTCTAAAAAGTAACAAATATCTTGTTTTACAGTTCCATGAAGTGCAAGGGAAAAAGGGCATTTGTTTTGCTTGTTTTCAGTAACTCACGTTAGGGTGTTTTTTTTTGTTTGCTTTAATGTTTTTTATGGGAGAGGATTCTCTCCAGTGACATGAGAGGGGAGTGGAATCTAGACCTTAGAAAATAAAAGGTTGGAGGGTTTTAAAATATAGAAAATGGGGGATTATTGTGTTTCAAGGATGGGGATTATTCCACCGGAGAAAAAATGAGAGAAACCCAGTGGAGGGAATCCTCTCCCGTTTTTTATATTCTCATCTTGATGTCTACCTTTTAATTCTGTCAAGATTGAAACAATAAGTTTCGTTATAATAGAGGTATCGGGAAAGCACGAGGCATGTTTCAATCATGAATGATCAACATTTTTTCCCAAATTATTTAAAAATTCCAACTTTTTTTTTGTTGACTGACTTGAAACTGAATATTTTCTCTGTATATTTCTGTGAGAAGAATGTACATTATATAGACAATAGACTATCCTAACCAATCCCAATGATTAGGGAAATGATCAACTAAGAAAGGAAACTAGAAAAGTATACCGTAAATACAATTGGGATAATAATAAGAAATATCCTAACAGAATAATAATAAATATACTACAATAAATAACAATATCTCAATATTCCCCCTCAAGGTGGAGCATATACATCATCTGCATCTATCTTGTCACATATGTAAATTATTTGAGGACCTCGTAGAGATTTTGTGAAGATATCTATAAGTTGATCCTTAGAATTGACAAAGGAGGTTTTGATGATTCCAGAGAGAATCTTTTCTCTAAAAAAATGACAATCGACTTCTGTATGCTTTGTCTTCTCGTGAAAAACTAGATTGGAGGCGAGGTGCAAGGCTGACTGATTATCGCACACAAGTTCATAGGAGCAACCTCACAAAAATGTAGTTCCTGCAGTAAACCTTTCAACTACAAAAACTCAGATGTGGCATGAGCCATAGCTCGATACTCAGCTTCTGTACTTGACCGAGCAACAACAGTCTGCTTTTTGCTCTTCCATGAGATTAGATTTCCTCATAAGAACATATAATAACCTGAAGTAGACCGTCTATCACTTGCATCTCCTACCCAATTAGCATATGAACACCCAATGATATCAATGTGACCTCTATCACTG
This sequence comes from Calophaca sinica, assembly GCA_037113605.1. Taxonomy (NCBI): domain Eukaryota; kingdom Viridiplantae; phylum Streptophyta; class Magnoliopsida; order Fabales; family Fabaceae; genus Calophaca; species Calophaca sinica. The sequence goes on from CM073737.1 coordinate 20,253,075, forward strand.
AAAACAATCCCCTTTCTAGGTGACCTTTTGATGTACTTAAAAATTCAAACAACTGCATTCCAATGGTTGTCACACAGAGAGTTAAGGAACTGACTGACTACACTGACTGGAAAAGATATGTCTGGTCTGGTCATAGTGAGATAATTTAATTTTCCCACTAGTCTTCGGTATATACCTGGATCAGGATATGGTTCCCCCTGATTAAGAAGGAGCTTTACATTAGGACCCATAGGAGTGTCGACCGGTTTACAATCTATAAGACATGTCTCCTCCAAAATATCAAGAGCATACTTCCTTTGAGAGATAGCAATACCTGACTTTGATTGAGCTACTTTAATCCCAAGAAAGTAGCATAGAGGATCCAATCCTTAGTTTGAAAATTCTGAAAAATATGTTATTTTAATGCCTTGATACCCTCATAGTCATCATCTGTAATCACAATGTCATCAACATAAACCACAAGATAAATATATTTATTTGATGATGAGCATCTAAGAAAAATGGAGTAATCTGAATCGCAACAGATCATCCCAAACTGTTGTAGAACTTTGTTGAATCGACCAAATCACGCTCAGGGTGATTGTTTCAGGCCATATAAAGACTTCTGCAATCTGCATACTAGACTAGCTCCCTCTGAGCAACAAACCCAGGAGGTTGCTTTATATAAATCTCCTCCTCCAAGTCGCCATGTAATAAGACATTCTTGATATCCAACTGAAATATGGGGCCAATGTTTCATGGCAGCCATAGCTAAAAAGAGGCGAATAGAGGCCATCTTCACAACTGGTGAGAAGGTATCACTATAGTCCTGGCCATAGACCTGAGTGTATCCCTTTGCCACCAGACGAGCTTTCGATCGATCGACCTGTCCATCAGGATCCACCTTAACATTAAACACCCACTTGAAACCAACAACAGATTTTCCATGATGAAGTGGAGCAAGCGCCCAAGTATGGTTAGAATCTAAAGCTAACATCTCATCAATCATGGTCTGTCTCCATCCGGGATAGGATAGTGCTTCCGAAATTGTCTTAGGAAGGTGGAGATAAACAATGGTACGGGTAGAGCATGTACCTTTGTGGATGGCAATGGGTAAATCAGGAGAAGCAGGTGGAGCCGGAGCAAGGGAGGAGGCGCCTCGAACAAGAGCTGAAGCACGCGGTCCTAATTGCCGCTCATAAATGATGCCATACCGATTCACAAGTGGAGGAGACTTAAGTGATGATGAAGGAGCATCTGACACCTCTAAAGAACAGAAATTACAAGACTGGATTCAACAGACTCAAAATAGGGTATAGGCAAAACCTGATCCAAGTCATCCGGAGGAACACCTGAGGCAGCAAAATAGGGAATGTTCTCAAAGAATGTAACATCTGCAGATGTGTAAAAACGGTGAATGGAAGGAGAGTAACACTGGTAGCCCTTTTGGACACGAGAGTAACCAAGGAAAATACACTTGATAGCACGAGTAGACATCTTATCATGACCTGGAGATAGATTATGAACAAAGCAAGTAAAACCAAAGACACGAGGGGAAACAACATATAAGGGGCCCATAGGGTACACAAGAGAATGAGGAACCTGGTCATTCAAAACAGATGAGGGCATCCGATTTATTAAATACACAACAGTAAGAACAAGATCGCTAAAAAACTTTAAAGGTGCATTAGTATTTAACAAGAGAGTATGAGTTGTATCAACAATATGCATGTGTTTTCTTTCAGCTACACCATTTTGTTGAGGTGTATGAGGACAACTAGATTGATGTATAATACCATTGGAGTGCATAAAAGAATTAAAACAACTAGAGAAATATTCTTTTGCATTATCACTGTGCAGGATGCGAATTGTTTTGCCAAACTGAGTCATAACTTCTGTACAAAAGTTCTTAAAAATACTGAACAACTCAGAACGATCTTTCACTAAAGATACCCAAGTACATCTTGAGAAATCATCAATAAATGTGACATAATACTGGCATCCTAAGACAGAAGGAACACGACTCAGACCCCAAACATCGGAGTAAACAATATCCAAAAAAGACATAGCTTGTTTATTAATACGACTAGAAAAAGGGACTCTAATATGCTTTCCTAACTGACAAGACTCACACTGTAAAGACTCTAACTGTAAAAGACCAGGTACCATTTTCTTCAACTTTGGTAAACTCAGATGACCGAAACGATGATGTAGAAGATCAAGAGATTCAGTAGCAGCACATATAGTGGAAGCGGCCTGATGAAGGTAATAAAGACCATGAGATTCAGATCCGGCTCCAATCATTTGTCTCGTACTCCAGTCATGAATCAAGAAGGAATCAGAAGTAAAGGTTATGGCACAGTTCAAGGAACAAGTTAATATGCTTATGGAAATCAAATTAAAGGGACAATTAGGAACCAAATAGACAAAGCTCTAAGATAGTGACGGAATAGGTGAAACTTGTCCAACACGAGCAACCTGGACTTGAGATCCATCTGCAACAGTGATATAATGTGGAGATTTGTGTGGTGATAATTTAAAGAAAAAGGAAGAATTACCAGTCAAATGATCTGAAGCACCAGAATCCAAAACCCATCCAATAGGTGTAGAGTGAGAGAGACAAACTGTAGAATTACCAGTGTGAGCAATAGTGGTTAGGGAGGTGGCCTGCTGAGCTGCCTTCAGCTGTAAATACTCCTCATACTCACTAGCAGAAAAGGTAGTCTCAGATTCAACTTTTGACTCAGAATCTGTGGAGGATTAAGCAACATTAGCAATCTTGCTCGAGAATGGAGATTGAAGCATCGATCCTAAGTGTCTCATCTTTCTTGCAGTAAGTACAATGGAGGTTTCCTCTACCCTCTCTACGACGGCCACGACCAGGACCACATCCTCGACCCCCGCCTCCACGGTCACTATAATTAGAAATAAGAGCGGAGGACTCAGGGGCTGTCTGGACATTATCACCTGGTAAAGAGACTCGAATGAGGCGATTAATAAGCTTTTCCACCGTAGGGATGGTGTATTTGTCAAAGCCTGATCCCGTACACCTTTGCAAGATCATCACTAAATAGCCTCAATTTGAGTCCATCAATAGTGGACTGAGCTCCGGCCAAATACTCTGATAAATCTTGATTAGTCATATGAAGGGTAGCCAAACTGCGAACAGACTCGTATAGTCTCTAGATATCATTAGCATAAAGGTTTTTAGCCTTATTCCATACATCATAACATGTCCTGTACAGACAGAAATGTGCCATCAGTTTGGGCTCAACAGAGTTCCACAACAAAGATACAAGTTGATAATCAGCTTGCTCCCAATCATCCTTCAACTTAGCATCACACTACAAGAAAAAAATCGAATTGGAACGAAAATTTTCGTTGCACAACAGTTAAATTTTCCATCCCAAAACTTTTTCGGGACGGAATATGCGACTAAAACATTTTGTCGCTATTTGCGCGTCGCAAACTATTTGGGACGAAATATTTTACTCCGTCACATATTTGTGACGGAATTTGGGACGAAAAAGAATTAATTCATGTGACGAAATTCCTTTAGTCCATCCCAATTTTGAGACGAAATCTATCACCCCGTTGCATAGCCATTAGATAAATATTGTGACGGAAAACTGTCCTTCCGTCCCAAAATTGGGATGGATTAATGCCAAAAATGTCATCTCAAATTTGTTAATGTTACGAAAGAATACTATCAACATATTTTGTCCCAGATTCCATGCTTTTGGTACAATTCCGTCTCTAAATTGAGTGCAGGGATCAGAGATGAATTTAGCATTCCGTCTCTAATTTTAAGGTAAGTTTTTTTATAAATTGCTCTAATTGTGGCTTCCTTAAATTGTCACAAAATTAACAGCAAGCATAAATACAATATCAAATAATTCAAAATTTAATCTAGACAATTTAGAATCATGATATAATTGCATAATATTTCATTCATGTAAAAAAGTTCAGTAAATACACAACAAAAAATTGTTGCCAACACACTACTAAGTGATTAACATAGATCTGCCCATTAAATAATTACAGAGCAGAGTAAGATTGGATTGCCAAAAATATGAAAATTACACTAGTCAAAGCAAAGAGTAATTGTCATCCATTTCTCACTGGTCTCCTCATCATCATTATCACCCTCCTACATTGTAAGGAACTATGTAGCACATGAGTCTTTCAAACATCCACTCTTACTCATCCATCTTTTTCTTGTTCAAGATTCTTTTCTGCGAGTTTCGCTACCAACGCCTGAATTTCAGCTTTCATTTGAGTAACCTCTTCTTCTGATGACACTGCATAAGTGAAAATAGAAGGTGAAACTGAAGATCCCAATCCAAATATATGTCACTTCTTTTCCAACATTTTCCAACTTTAGAAATATGCATTTTAAAAAAATGCACATGCCTTTTCAATAACATACCTATAATGAATCATCAGGAATAGACAAATGATAACCATATATCATGTTTTCTGAGAAAAGATTCCAGTGGCTAACAGTGTTGTATCAAACTATTTTAATAATCATTTGACAAAACCTAGCATATTACAGAATTAGACAAAAAACTAAGCACCATTATATAATTTGGCACACAGACTTTTAAGATTGACTATTTTAACAAAAACTAACATGCTTCCTAAAAAGATCTAGATTCCAGTATGAATTAAGCACCATCAACATTTATGGCTTCCAGTTCAAATAGGTTAATTACATTTGTTTCCTTTTATTACGGACATATTTAATCTCTTCCCCTTGTTGCCTCACTCACTGTAACTTCTCTTATCATCTGTTTGGAAACTTTTTTCCACCAATTAATTCTAAGCTTTTTGTAAAAAAAAAACATATAGTAATTCCAAGTTTCAGACCTCGAAAAAAGAAGGGAACAAATGGGGAAAAAAGTACAGAATTAAGAGAAGCCTCTTACAAATTTGCCACACTTAACATTTGAATATATCGCTATAAAATCTCCGTCTTGGAGTCCATTGGCTTTCACAAAGTCCCCTGAAAATGAAATAAAAATATGAAATTTAAGTGAAAAACATAAAAAAGGAAAAAAAAGCACAGAAGGCCAATGTGTAACCCCACCTTTTCTTGCGTTAAATTCAAAAGCATGGTACTGAACATCCTCTTGTTGTAGTCACTACAGAATTCAACAGAAACAGGAACTTGAAATTAAGTTTAGAAAGGGATAGATTTTGAACATTGCATAGCAAATTTTCCTACATAATGAGTAGACAACATCATGAAAATAAAATAGAGCAAACATAGAGACTAAACAAATCCATGTAACTCTTCAATAGGCTTAACGAGCAATAAAGGCTGCAATTTAACAAAAAATATGTAAGAATAGCCTTCAGAAAATGTCTAACCAGAGTTACTTAACATCCTGACAAGGATTGTAAAATTTAGCTGTGATTGTAACAAGCGCACAAATATATAGCAAATGCACTCAGGAAGAAAACAGACATTTGCAGCTTCACCCCAAATAAGAAAATACAGATAAACCAAATTAAGCTTTCTAGCCAAGTTAATTGCCTCTAAACTACAGGGTACAAAAGTCCAATCAAGCAAACTAAGAAAAATTATTCAAAGTAAGAGTCGATTTAAGTAATGACTATACCATGCAAGACGAATTCACAAGTATATGCACCACTTGATATAGTTATCTAGCACCTTCAAGAAGACTTCAGTGATTGTTCTCTCATCTTTTTTTCTGTACATCCCATCAAACATAAGAGAGAAGAAAAAATTAGCTCATAAAATCTAAGCATTTTTTCTCTAAGCATTTTGTCAAACACTTTGAATGCACGACTACTTGTCATCCCCAAAAGTGATTCCATCGTTCCAACCAGTAAATGAACAACATATGTTGACAATAAAGGTGACCAAAGAAGAACTAAAATGAAAATGTCAGAAAAAGGAAGAAAAAATAAATATAAAATGAAGATAAGATCCTGAAGAATATACACCTAATTAATTTTGTACATAAGCCACAGAATGTAGATTCTCCACCAAAACAAAGTCCCATGTCACTTTCTTTCACTGCAAACTACACAAGGCTGTCTCGCAAAGCTGAAGTGGATCTTTTTTCAAACAATAGGCATGCCAACTATTGTTTCACAAAATTAACCCAAGACAAACAAAGCAACACTGAAACGATCATCACCCAGAAAATACAACAGTTATAAAAGCAGTAGCAGTAACACAAAGCAGAGAAAATCCGGGACAGGAACCATTGGAAAAGCCCGAAACTTCAAGAAAAAATACACTGAGAAGGATTGGAAAGCCAACTTGTAAAGGAAAGGAGAAGCCTAATCTACAATTTTAATGGTGATCTTTTTTTTTTATGAAAAGAGAAGATGTTGTTGAAGGAAGGAAATCGTACCGGCACAAACCCTAAGCTTGTCAAAAAAAAAAAAACTGGTTACCAAAACAAAACCTGGTCCTTACTTTAACTTATTTTATTATTATTATTCTTACTATTTGTTTTAAAATCAAGTTTCTAGTTTTAATTCAAGTCAAAAAAAAAAAGTTTCTAGTTTTAATTAGTTTTATTTTTAATTATAAAATGTTAATCAATATCTGAATCGATTTCTTCCTTTTAGTTCCAATTAACAATTTCAAAATGATTTCAGATATTACTCTGTTCTCTTATTCAGGCAAAAAATGATAGATCTAAAAATCACTGACGAAAATAAAATAGTCGGTGAAGGGAATGGATTCCAGATCTTGTTGGTGGGTCGTTCTCCCAAGGCCTTGTTCCAGATCTGGCTGGCGATGAAAACCAGTGGCGGCGGCAACGAAGCTAGTGATAAATTATTTCATATTATGAAAAATAAAATAAAATGATATTAAAGAAACAAAAATATGATAAATAAATAAATAAAATCATAAAAAATATATTAAATATAATAATACAAATGGGACAAAAAAAGTCTTCAAATTTCTGTACCCCAACTTGGTGCAAACATTCCCTCCAAAATATTTCCGAATGTAATTAAGATGGAATAAAAAAATTTGTCTCAACTATGAGACGGAAATTCAACTTCCGTCCCAAAATGGAGACGGAATTTCAACTCCATCCTAAACCAATAAATAATGTTGAACGGTGAACAATGATAACAAATTTCGGACGGAAATGTGACAACTATTCCGTCCCAATGTTGGCGCCAATATTCACTCCAAAAATTTTCTAAATAATTTTGCGACGGAATCGATTTTCCGTCTCCAATATGCGACAGAATCCCGAACTCCATCCCGAAATTGAGACAAAATATGCCTTCCGTCCCAAACTTATAAATAAATGTGATGGAAAAATGTTGCGACAAAGGTTTGTCGCAAATTTCGTCACAAACAATTTATTTTGGGACGGAAAATATTTCCATCCCAAATTTCCGTCCCAATTTGATTTTTTCTTGTAGTGTCAATCTTTAAAGCCTTCTTAGTAAGAATATCTGAAAGATATTGACCCAAAAACCACAACTCCACAGGATAATACTAGTTCAAATAGTTCTTACCATTCAAACTTTGAGTGGTGATGGTGGGCAATCCTTGAAAGGCAAATGAGATCAAGCCCTTTTTTGTAGAATAATCCTTTGGTTGCTCACCCATGATGACTCAATCAAAGAAAAATAGCAACCGTACTAAATAAGGAAACCTGGAGTGCTGAAAAATAGAATCTGAATCGTAAAACTACACTTGGGCTGCAAGAACAGGGACTAAAAGGGACCAAAAGCGGAAAAACACAAAAAACACACCTCAAACGTGGGACTCACAAGCTGGAAAGGGTCCCAAGAGAACCAGAAGAAGGAGGCGAGTCTGATGGTACTGGCAGCGCGTGCTGGTCACGCGCATAAAGGGCGTACAGACAGTGGCGACGCGTTGCTAGGCTCCGGTGGTGAAACTTAAGGGTTCGGCAGATTGGCAACCGACGAGTCTAATGGGCCGACGCATATTGTCGACGGCGGATCCAGCTGCAGCAGCAGGTCTGGTGAGAAGAAGATATTGTGGTGTCCCTTGGACAGCTAGAAACCAAACTTGGGTTAGCCTTTACAACAGCTAAACCCAAAGACGAGAGCTAGGATTTCGGACCTTGCTCTGGATACCAACTTAAAACTGAATATTTTCTCTGTATATTTCTGTGAGAAGATTGTACATAGTATAGACAAGAGACTATCCTAATCAATCCCAAAGATTAGGGAAAGGATCAACTAAGAAAGAAAACTAGGAGAGTATACCAAAAATACAATCAGAATAATAATAAGAAATATCCTAACAGAATAACAACATATCTATTACAATAAATATATATCTCAATAGACTGGAAAAATTCCAACCCTTGAAACTCAAATATTTGAACTGGGTAACTCAGCACTTTTGAACAACTTGACATGGTCTACTATAAGAGGGAACAATTTCAAGCATGGGATAAAAACCACATAGATAATAACCAATTTGGTCCCTAGAATTGGAAAAAAAATTCAGTTTGGTCCATTACTTTATCAATATTCTAAATTAGTCCATGTATTTTGAAAATGTGTATAAGTTACGTCTCTCCGTTAATTTAGCAGAGACCAAATTGACATTAAGTTATAAATCACATGGACCTGTTTGCTAATAAATGACTAAATTGAAGGACTATTTTCGAATCTGTTAACAGACAAAACTGATGGAGGGACGTAACTGATTAACATTTTTAAATTTTAGGGACTACTTAGTAATTTCGATAAAATTAGAAACTAAGTTGATATGAGTAAAAAAATTCAGTGACCAAATTGAGTATTATCCCTCACATATGCAATGGGAATAATTTCAAGGATCAGATATAAAGCACATATACAATGGCCTATGTTTTCTATTGCGCGTGAATTGGTTTATTTGAATAATCAAAATAATCAAAATCTAAAAAGAAATAAGTTTCGTAGATCTTGAATTATTTGAGAATTTCTAAATAGGTACTTAGACATAAAAATTTGTAATTAAATCCCTGAACTTATCAATAATTTTTAATTGGGTCCTTTAATTTTAATCAAGTCTCTAAACTTTTAAATAATTTGTAATTAGGTTCATAAACTAAACTTTGAGTAATTTCTAATCAAGTCCCTATGTTTAAGACATAATTAAAAATTATTTAAAAGTTTATGTACGTGATTATAATAATCTAAAAATCTAATTATAATGAGAAGCTCTTTTGGTAGTTTCTAATAAATAAACCGATTTACTAGAACATTGAAAAATTAATTTTTATGTATATAAAAAAAAATTTGTAAAAAAAAAAACACACACACACATACAAATTAACTTCTATTTTATGTTAAAATTTCTAAAAAATAATCACTAGCTTTTGTGTAAAAATTACTACTGTTTTAAAAGTCTTAAACACCTTTCATATAAAATAAGAAAAAAAAATCTTAAACACCTTAGTAATTTTTAAGCTAAGATGAGCAAATAAAATTAAAAAACATAAATTATTTTATTTCAAAATAGTTATTTTTTAACTAAAAACCAATTTTCCAAAATTAAATCTAAATCTACTGTAAACCGCGCCCGCGTTTTCCAAACTCTCCCATAGAGAGCGCCTTCTTTCTCATTTTCTCATTTCTCAAACCATTATCGCTTCGTTTCGTTTCGTTTCGTTGCATTCTCTCTGCCATGGCTATTGTAGCAGCTGCTTTTTCACTTCCCTCTGGTTCGTAACGTTTCATCCTCATAGTACATTCTTTTACCTTCATCATCAATTCGTAAAGAAAAAAAAACTGTTTATTTTGTTTATTTGTTTCCCGTTTGAAAGAAGAATCAAGAAACAACAGTTTTGTTTGTTTGTTTTTTTTTTCTGTTTTTGAAGAATCAAGAATCACGAAACAACAGGTCCAATTGAGTTTTGATCCTGTGCAAAATTTTAAAGAAGGTGAATGCAGACTCATTCAGTTTGCTTTTAGAATACTTGAGCAAAATTTTAGGGCTACATGCAGATTTTAGGAAATGAATCTGAAAATGGACACAATTTTAATGGAAACTGGAATTTTAGTGATAAAATTTCAAGTGTATAAGATTTGGATAGTTGATAGTTCTATTCTGTTTTACAGATTTTGGGTTTTTGTTTTTGCATATGATCTTCTGTTTCGTTTGGTGATTTTAGATATGTACCTGCACATGTGATGTTAACACCTGTGACTTATAAACTGAGATTTCAACAATCTGTGTCTTGCAGGAGGGTTATGTTACCCAATATCATATGGAATAGCTTGCAATTCAATCAAATCTCTTATTGATGATGGCCCAAGGGTGCATGATCTTACTAGTATGAGGTGCTTACTTGAATAATGTTTATTTCTCCTTGTCCGTATTCAGAAAATGGATTGATATGTTTGAAAACATACTTTTCTTTTGCCTATAGGTTGTAATAGTGATTGTGGGATCATTCAGTTTGTCATCTAGTTAGAAAATAGAGATAAGGAAATTAAGGAAAGATAACTCTAATGTAGTTGCACCCATGATCCATATCAATAAATATCAGTTACTTACATGTACACTGTCAATCCACTTGACCTAAAAGCTTATTCTGTTAAGTGAAGTCCAAAAGTTACTTGTATAACCCTAACACAGGCTTCCAGTATACTGGGAGTTTAGCTTTGTTACAAGATTTAACTTCTGGTAACCAATCATTTATTCCATACAAAGAGGAACCACCTAGAAACCTCGAAATAAGAGTGCTATAATTTTTAAATTAGGAGTATGACTATTAACAACATCGAAACAATATTTTTCGTCAATCGTCAGATCCTTATATTTCTGCTGTTTCTGCAATTGAACACTCCACTTAATTTTTAGGTTGAAAATTCATGAAATTGGTGTAGCTGCATTTATTTATACCAGTTCATTCTTGTCTCTCAATGAAATCTTATCTGGGCAATCATTCTTCATGATGGATCTAATATGCTATGTTCACTGATAATAATTTTGTTTATCTTTAGATGCAAAAGTCCATTTTTTGGATCGCCATGCTTCCTTTGGCCATCCATGGGGCATTATTTGTGCCTTTCAATGATTTGTGTTGCTGCAGACTGTTCAGCTAGTCTCTCTTCTTCTGAAATAGCAAGAACTACTGTTAAGGTCTATGTTTATATGCTTTTGTGCGTGTGAAACCAATTAATTTGCAATATCTAGGATTATAGACCTAGTAAGCATAATGTGATGTTTCTGTTCACTGGACATATTTGTATACTTTGTATCACCATGACCTGTTTTGTTGGTATTAGGCTAATAAAAACGCTTTGCTAGTATTTCCTGGAATGGTACACTATGAACCACATGAACAGATTTCATGGGCTGAGTTTCAATATCTTCTTGATGATTATGGAGGTTTGTTGTCTTGATAAATCTATATTTTGTTTATATATCTTAAAGAATTCATGATTCAGCCTTAACATTGAGAATTTTAACCTATTATTTTTGTTTTCTTTTTTCTGTAGATATATATTTTGAAATCTTTGATGATGCTAACCTTTTAAAAGATCGTAGGGCATATAACCCTGTGGTAAGAATTTTGTGGCTGTTTGAGAAAGGATTTCTTTGTTAGACATGCAAAGAGATTGGCCAGCTTTGCTTAAGATATTTTTTTTTTTAGTTCTTTTTTATTTTTATTTTTCTCTAAGGAATATTTCATATTCTTTTTACTTTTACTTCATTGGCTACCTCATCTGATAATAATATTTTATTAAAAAACTGACGTCTTTATTCTCTTTATAAACTTGAAATTGATGTAAATTGCAAACAGTAAACATTTTAAGCACCTCCAAGTGCTTTGTGTCTGGGAAATCCTGTGATGTGTCTTTCTATCAACCTTTGTGTATTAAATTTCTGGTTGTAAGGTCTAGGCCTCTAATTTCTTGTGCCTAACTTTTCTCTTAATGCTTTTCTTTTATTTATTTTTAGACTGATGTAATCTGGACTCTTTCAGTTAAATTTCATGCCTGCACTCAAAATAATAAGCCATAGTCATGAAAGAGATACTCTATTTCAAATTGTATGAAATTATTAATACAGATCCAAAGATTATGTAGTCATCTCTTTTAGGCTATTCAACTATGTTTTTGTGCAACGGCTAGCTAAAAGAGTAAGAGCTATTTTTGTAGTTAAGAGGTAAACTGAAGTAGTTTCCTCAAGGTATTTTGTGTTCCATCCTAATGTTTGTCATTTATAAAATTTATATTCAAGGTTTGTGTTTCTTCAGAATGCTTTGATTGGAATGGACATCCCAATGTATGATAATAAAAGGAATAGTGAAGACGACATTTTCAAAGAATTCCCATTTCCAAAGGTTTGCAGTTGCAAATACTTAATTTGAGGAATTTTTTATGCATCTAATAAATTCAAATCACAAACCTATTTTTCTGCAAACAGGCTCCGGAAATGGAAGAGTTTAATACTCCAGTGAATTGGGGTCTGTCAGATAATACCAGCTCAGTTCATCCCATTTACTTTTCAAAGCGCTTGGCAAAGGTTCCACCGCCGCCCCCTTCAAAATGAGAATGATTTAACAAATTCATAAGCTCTGGAAGAAACAATGTTGATTCTATATGAATTTTCTTCTAGGCTGTCGACATGGAATATGATAAAAGAACGAATCATCCTTCAAATGGTGTTTCTATTCTGGGGTACCTTAGACCTGCTTATGCTGATGAAGAGTCTCGTATAAGAATTATATGTAACAATAAATATATTGATGGGTACAGCTCTGACTGGAAAGGTATCTAGTTTCTTCAAGATTCATATTTAAGATCTAAAGATTTTCTCTTTACACATTTAATATAAAATCGGTGTGGGTTTATCCAGGAGCAATACTGTTGGAAGTTGTATAAATTCCTAAAAGTAAATTTTGAATAACTTAGATTTTTATTGAAGGGGAATGTAAAGTCTTATGTTGGGAGTTAAGGATGTAGTTACACCAATCTAGTTTTAACTTTTATGTTACTTGTTTTTTTATATGCGAGATAGGTAGTTAAGTTTATTAATAAGTTGTTTGGGATTCAAATTTAGTGTTGCAATATACCAACAAGGCTTGTTAGTTTATCATTACAGTTTTGCAAGCATATTGAATTGATGTGCTTGAAGAGGCAGAGCCTCCTCTTTCTAAGTAACATGCAAAATCTTTTTATTAAAAAAAATAAATAAATAAAAAATTAAGAATCATAGATGCATTGGTCATTGGTGAACTGCCTTTTCAACATCTTTCCTTTTTAATCTTTGGATAATGACAAAACAGACACTAATTTGAAACTCTATCGGTTGAAGATTGAGAAAATCAAGCTACACTCTGTGTATGGATCTCAGGCATGTATCTCAAAACTCGTTGAATGATATTTTCTCTATAAATTGAAGTATTATTAAGAAACCATTGAAGTTATACAGATCTATTCTAAGTTACAAATTGTTCTACATGTCCAAAATTTTGCAGTCTGAAATTGGTTTGCTAGAGTTTCAAGATGCTGAACCTGATATTCTTGTACACTTTACTTCGGCAATTCTGGACTGCTTCAATCGAAACTGCAATAATGCTCTTAAAGGTTTTTGCAAAAAGAAAGGTCTTGATGCTGAGGTAATCCAAATATTCAACATTTGACATCTTCAAGAATTTCGTGTTGAGGTTACTGAATTTTGCTTTAAAATTAACATGCAATGCTTCGATAGTGAAACATACAAGATTAATAAAATGTTGAATGCGATGTCTATATATGACCTATTCTTTCTGGATACATTACTTTTTATATAGTGAAACGAACAAGGTTTTCCTTTGCTTTTGCCAGATTTGCCACAATGTTTTCATTCATCCTTTAAATTATATCTTTGAATAAAAGGGTTTACTTTCTTGATCAAAAAAGGGAAATAAAATAACTGAAGCAGGTGGGAGACCAGGAAATCAATCATAATTGGACAGTTTTAATTGCCAATGAGGTGTGATAGTTTGGATTTTTAGGGAGGATTTTTGGTAAAAATCCTAGGCTCAGAGCAGGGACTGTGCAGAGAGTCCAGTGTATGAGTTGCAGAGTGAATTGTAAGAGGTAAGAGAAAGTATTTTTCTGAATGATGAGATGATTCTTTCATTGGCCACCTGGCCCTACTATTAAGCATGATAGTTACACAATGCCTAACAGCATTGAGAATATCCTAACGACCTAGCACTACCTCAAGCTTGAGTATCAGAAGTATCACATGACATCACCTCATAAAATGAAAATTCCTAACCTAGGAAAAAAACATGAAAATACTAAAGTAGCAAAGGCAAATAAAACCATAGCATAAATTGGCTATTGTTTACAGTATGCAAATACTGTCACACTTGCTCAGACCAAACAAAGAAAGGAAAGCCTCAGTTCTTTTGCAAACTAGGAAAATGATGACTCTTTCAATTCTCTCTTCTTTTGTTTTCTATATTCCTTTCTTTTCCTTTCCGTCTGTTGTATAATTATAGGGAGATCTTCCGTTATTTCCTCTTATTTGTACAAATGATTTTCTTATTTTTCAGTTATTAGGACAGGATCGCTTTCCATAATTTTAGGATAGCAATTCATAGAATTTATGTACCTTAATCTATTAAATTGTAGCTTTTCTCTTTGTACAATATCAATTCAGCAATAATATTCAGCAAATTTCCTCTTTTTCAAGTTCCTCCATGATACCAAATTCGCCCCTTCTTTTATTTTACTTTGCCTCAAATATACCAGACTCACCTTTTAAAAATAAGGGTCCAAAACCTAAAATTGTTATATTTAGAGGGACGAGATACATATTAAGCAGAAAAATTTATATAGTTTGGTTCATTATGTGTTTATTCTTGTATGTCTGGTTTTTGCATATGTGTACACACTATATACATATCTTTGGGTGTTTGTTTGTGTGTTTACTGCTCATAGTAGGTCCAAGCCGATTGTTTAATGGCTTCCAGGGAGCACACTTGATTGGGGTTGACAGCCTAGGCGTGGACGTCAGAGTAATTTCAGGGACAGAAGTAAAAACCCTTCGTTTTCCATTCAAAGACAAGGTCAGCATCTTGGGTTCAATGGAATGTAAATTTATGTTAGGTTGATGCTGTCATGGATGATGCAACTGAACATCCATTTTGCTGAACATGCGTACTAGTTAGGAAAATAATAATCTAGTTCCTGTCAATTTCTTATGGAAAATATGACAATTGTTTGTGTGAGAAGCTGATCATGAGATCTATGCTATGCTATCCGGTGTTTGATGTGAAACATAACATGATAATATTAAAAAATATCAATCAGAACACTTGTGTTTGTGTAATTGACCACGTGTTTAAGTAGCCTTAACAACCGTTGGTTTAAAGCATTTTGCAATATAAGCTATTGCATTCAAATGACTTGGCCCCTTTTTTATATCAGCATTTTTGTAGTAATAGATATAAATTAAATTAAAGAAAAAATGTCATGATACCTCTTAAACCCCATGGATTTTTTCTATGCATTTGCAGGCCACCTCAAGAAATATGGCTGAAAAGCAGATTTTGAAACTTCTGTTTCCCCGAACTTGGCAAAGAAAGTACATGCAGTCATGGCGGAGGAGGGGGTCAAAATCCAGCATGAGTTGAGTAACAAACTGGCAACCGCCCTTAGAGCCTGATCTGGAGCTATAAATAGTCGTATAATATGTACATACATTATATCCGGGTGAGTCTATAGTATACAACATTTTTTGATACATACGAGTTTTGCAAAGGGGAGGTAAGGGCATTGCTAGTCTACCAAAGGGGATCTGTGGTTGGAAGCCAAGAATTAGACTTGAGCTTCATTCACCAGGGAAGTGTTGTTTTTATTCTTACCAGATAGATAAATCAATCCCCTGTTGGCCCCTGGCTTACATAATTTTACTCCTCTACTAAATTTCTCATAGATCTGACACGTCCAAGTTTTACACCTTGTTGTCTTTGCTCACAATAATAAATGGTACCAATCAACGGTGTTAATAGATCCACATTATTTTATGATTACTTTTGTAAAGGTTTTCTAAGAAGTTACACATTACGAGTTCTAAAAATTGATTTGAGCACAAAAAAAAAATGTTTATTTTGATATCCAAATATGCTAGCACTTGTATTGTTGTAGAAATTCTATAAAAAGAATAATGGTTTAGTTGCACTTGCAATGGTTGCGTGACGTGGAGTGTGGACCACTATAACACAAATTGCCTGTTTGTTTTAGATTCTAGAGAGTCCAGAATCAATTTAGGAACAAAAACAAGGCTAATATAATTAGAAATCACTATTCTTGTGTTTGTGTGATAAAATTTCGGTGAATAAAATTGATTCTACGATGGGTAGAATTGATTCTGATGGAAGTAAGAAGTTCCTAGTTTTTGTGTTGAATAAAATCAAGGGACCCATAAAATTCTGTATATTTACACATCAAAAGTGATTCTACTTTTATCATCCAAACGAAACCAATTCTTCTGGACTAACTTCTAAAATATCATTATCAAACATATCAATTTTTTTTATACTCAATTTTTTTAAAATCAATTATTTGAAATCAATTATATCACAATCTAAAACAAACGGAAGTAGATCATGGTAGGAGGTTTGCAAAGGTTGGATTGGATACGCAGACAAAAGGACGAGCATGATTTGATTTTGCAATGGAAGAGCACATCAAATGTAGCACAATATTATGCCAGTAAATCATTAAATTACCAGGAAACCAGTAATTTCTTATGATGCAATTTTTTTCTTGTTTTGCGGATTGATTTGGATGTTCTTGCCCAACAACATAATTACATTAATAGCGTAATTATATTAGAAGGGGAAAGTGACGTATGCATCTTTCTTACTGGTGGGTGGTGCTAAATCATGGTGGACAAATAAATAAAGAATGTTGGAGACCGGAGGAAAAGTAATTACTTGGGAGCTGTTTAGAGCTTGCTTCTTGGAAAAGTACTTTCCAAGCACTCTAAGGCATGAGAAGGAAAACGAGTTCAACGGTCTGAAAGGAAGAGTGTTGGTGGGTGAATATGCCATGAGATTTGAAGCTCTGCTCAAATTTTCAAGATTCTATCAAGTCAAATTTTCAAGCGTGGAGAAGCACATTTGGCGAGGGACTGCCACTTCAAGGATCGAACCACACCAAATAATAGAATGGGAAATGAGTCACTTCTTGGGGAAATGGACCGATTTCATATATTGATGGGGATGTACTTCAAATTTTGGTGGATGAAATTGTTGAAGACCTCGTAGATTTCACCATTTGAACTAACCCGGATCATGCTACTAAATTTCCTCTAAGCTGGTGCCATGTAACATATCACCAATAATTTGTCTAGTCTTTTTGTTCTGATCCAAGAATCATGTTATAGATTGTTGTACAAATAGACTGATGATGGTATTTCAAATAGAGGCCACTTAGGATCTTTTGGATAAAGTGGACAAATAGCATCTAGGGATGATGAACCTTATTTTTTATTATTGTTTGTTTATTATCATTTGGTGTTTTGTTATCAATTGAAGCTAATGATTAGAAGGCTGAAGCCTAATTTGTTTCAGCATTTTTATTTAACAATTGAAGCAAGTATTGAAGACAAAGACAAATGAAAGAAACAACTGTCACCAACAATTTCCAGAAAATGCCATAAAGAGACAAAAGATTCCACCCAAATATTAGAAGACAAAGATGATAACGATATATTGAAGAGTTAATTTTTTTTTTTTTAAATATTCTCATCTTGGGGAATTATCAGATTACTAGCATGATGTGAAATTAGAAAGGGGTGGAACACTTTTGACTAAACAATTAGCAGACATGGATTTATAATGAATCTTGATTGTGATACTTCATTTCAAAACACAATTAACAAATTATCATAGATGAGAGCTATTGCTGTGTTTTTTTTATTAAAAAAAAATATATACAAGTAACAAAGTCATCCCCACTTAGAGCATCTTTAATGCAAAACAACTAAATGGGTTCCTTAAATTACTTTTTGTGGGCCCATATTGCCACATAAGATTTAAGCAACCCATAAGCAACCCAACCATAATTTGCTCCAATGGTGGTTTCTTAGAAACAACTCATCTTGACCCCACATGTTTATATTATTTTATTTCCACTTAATTTTTATCCAAATTTAAATATTAATTCAATTATTTTAATTAATACATATAAAAATATTAAATATTAAAAAAATAGAAATTTTGGTTTAATTAATTTTTAGCATAATAAATTTAAAACAATAAGAAATACATAATATTAAATAATAAAAAACGATGTGAAATACATAAAGATGAGAAATACATAATATTACATTTTAACCGAAATACAAAATATTACATAAAAATTTAATTTTAGTTATTTTCATGTCCAAAATGCTCTCAAATATGCTCCACCAAGTCGGCTTGAAGTTGGCGGTGGTTTTGTCTTTTATGAACATGTGCTACTCTTTCAAACAATGTTGTAAAATTGGGATCAGGACCATGCGATACTTCAGCTGTTGAGATATCATTATCTGTGTGGTCGTAATCAAAATTATCAGCATACGTGTCTCGCTCGTCTTCAACAATCATGTTATGCAATATGATGCATGCTAACATTATATGCTTCATTGTGTTCACGTGCCAAGCACGCGTCTTTGACCACGTCTGATCGCGAATCGAGATTGGAGCACTCCAAATGCCCGTTCCACGTCCTTTCTTGCTGATTCTTGTCGTTGGGCAAATAGTTTTCTTTTTTCTCCTTGCGGCATTGGGATGGTCTTGACAAATGTAGCCCACTCGGGATAAATACCATCAGCTAGGTAGTACCCCATATGATATGGGGTTTTATTCACAGTATATTGCACTGCGGGGGCTTGTCCGTTGAAAACGTCGTTAAACACATCAGATGTGTTTAACACATTAATGTCATTGTTAGAACCCGCAGTGCCAAAAAATGCATGGCAAATCCACAAGTCATGTGATGGCACGGCTTCAAGCATGATTGTGGGTTTGGCATGATCACCTCGACAAAATTGTCCTTTCCACGCAACTGGGCAATTCTTCCATTCCCAATGCATACAATCAACAGAACCCAACATACCTGGAAAGCCGCGTGCCTCCCCTATTTGTAGTAGGCGTGCAATGTCTTCATTGTTTGGCCTTCTCAGGTACTGAGCACCAAATATCGCGCACACACCCATTACAAATCTGTCTAAGCACTCCAATGTTGTACTTTCACCGATTCGAACATAGTCATCAACACTGTCAGCGGGTGATCCATATGCCAGTATACGAAGAGCAGCAGTGCACTTCTGCAATGGTGAAAGGCCCCTTCTACCAACTGCATCAATCCTTCTCTGGAAGTACTCGTCATGATTGCCAAGTGCTTCTACGATGCGAAGGAACACATGTCTTCGCATTCGGAACCTTCGTCGAAATTGAGCCTCCGTGTATACAGGATTTTCTGAGAAGCAGTCATTGAACAATCGGTTATGTCCTTCTTCACGACTCCGATCTATCACTGTTCTTTTTCTTCTGCGCCTGATGGTGTTGTCAGCTTGTTGTTGACTCTCGCGTACCAACCTTATGACCTCCTCTTCAGTGTTGTCCTTGAGGCATTCATTTACGATTTCGATCCAGATTGTATCAAAGTTAGTGTTTGGATCCATTATATGGATGATATGAGAATGTGAGAAATGAGAATATAATGGCAAAATATGAGAGAATAGGAGAAGATGAGAGAATGGGAGGAGATTACACAATTTGGCTCTCTTATGTGAGGTATATATAGGCTAGTTCTACAACGGCTAGTTTTATAACGGCTAGTTTTACAACGGCTAGTTTTATAACGGCTAGTTTTTTATAACGGCTAGTTTTTTACAACGGCTAGTTCTACAACGGCTAGTTTTATAACGGCTAGTTTTACAACGGCTAGTTTTTTTTATAACGGCTAGTTTTTTACAACGGCTAGTTTTATAACGGCTAGTTTTACAACGGCTAGTTTTTTTTATAACGGCTAGTTTTTTACAACGACTAGTTCTACAACGGCTAGTTTTATAACGGCTAGTTTTATAACGGCTAGTTTTT
The DNA here is from genome assembly GCA_037113605.1 of Calophaca sinica. Taxonomy (NCBI): domain Eukaryota; kingdom Viridiplantae; phylum Streptophyta; class Magnoliopsida; order Fabales; family Fabaceae; genus Calophaca; species Calophaca sinica. The sequence continues at coordinate 20,273,126 of CM073737.1, forward strand.
TTTATAACGGCTAGTTTTTTTTCATAACGGCTAGTTTTTTTTATAACGGCTAGTTTTTTTTTATAACGGCTAGTTTTTTTTATAACGGCTAGTTTTTATAACGGCTAGTTTTACAACAACCATATCTTGGATGAATAAGAATATATTTTCATAACTAGTACATAAACTTTCAAAGCATAAGCTACATAAGTCCTGCTAATTTCTTCTTAATAATTTCACAACAAAAATAATGATTTTCAAGTTGCGCATCATCCATCCCTGATACATCCTTCATGAGGATTTCATACAATGCTGGTATGCTCTCCGCCTCCTTTACCTTGCACTTTGCCTCCTTTACCTTGCACTCAGCCTCCTTTGCCTTGCTAGCTGCCATAATTGCCTCGCTCTCTGCAAGCTTTGCCTCAGCTATTTTGTCATGGCAATATTTTTTACAGATATAGCAGCTTCCATGGCAGTCAAATCTATAACGGGTGTTGCCGGTTTTGCTATTTCCTTGCTCTTCCTTTTTGCTGCCTTTTGTCCAATTGGGCGATCTGTTGGGATTGATGAGTCATATTCTTCACAACTAATTGGCGTTTCTGGATTAAATGACGATGAGTACGTCCGATCACCTGTCTTTGATCTCTTTGAAGAGTTGTTCATCGATTCTCCCTTCCATTTAGGCTCACTTCTCAATAACCTCCATGCATGCTCAAATTTGAAACGCTCCTTTGCTATTTGAGAATAAAGCTTAAACGCCTCAGCCATGACATCATTCTCTGATTTACCGCTTGTGTTGTCTCTAACAGCTATTTTGTAGCACCCGCAAAACTTTTGTACTGAAGCATTCATCTTATGCCATCGAGATTTGAGGCACTGCCTCCTCTCTATAAGCGCCCGCGATAGTTGTTATAGTTATCTCTTATTCTTGCCCAAAAGCTATCTCGCTTTTGGTCAACTCCACGATTGGATCTTTTGAAATGTTGTGCCATGTCTGAATAAGCAACTCGTCTTACGATGATTCGAACCGACACGTTTGTTCTTCTTAGTAGTACCTCTTCTTCTTCATTGAGCGTAATGTTTTCCAATTGAGTGGAAGCGTGGGACTTGAGACTCGGAGATGGCCCGATTGGTGATTCCGTTCATTGTTAGGAGACTCCATGTTCTTCTTTGGTACCCATTGGAGGCCTAAACCACATGGTGGGATTGGGCGGTTGTTGTGGTGGATACATAAACTGGTGGGGATTTTGAGAATTGTTGCCGGTAGGGGGTTGATTTTGCAAGTAGTTCATATAGGCTCGATATTGGGGATTTTGAAAATTGTCACCGGAAGGAGGTTGGTTTTGCAAAAAATTCATGTAGGCCATATATTGAAGATGATTGGGATCCATTTGATAAAAAATAAACAAGATTGAGACTTGATAACAACAAAAAAATAGAATTGAAAGATGACAAAGTGAGTGCAAAATGAAGTGAATAACCCTACATATTTATATATGAGATAAAATTATGGTCGTTGAATGTACAAACGGCTCAATTTAATCAACAACGGATCTTTTTTAGCCAAACGACACTATTTTTCATCGTCTGGTCAAACGGCACTATTTTAATTTTTGAAACGTTGAAGCGTCACCACAAGAATTTCCGCTGTTACCGACGGCCATTTTCCGTCGGTAAACAAAGAAAGCCGTCGGTAAATGTTTATTACCGACGGCTTATCGACGGCCTCGGGGCCCTTGGTTAATGGCTCGTTGGAAATCATTTACCGACGGCTGTTAACGGCCGTCGGTAATACCGAAGGCTAAGCCGTCGGTAAAGCAAGCACAGCCGTCGGTAAATCGGTGACGTTTTTTAATTTTTTTGTTAGATTTACCGACGGCTTAGCCGTCGGTAAAACGCCACCGTGCACGGTGGGGATTTACCGACGGCTAAGCCGTCGGTAAATTACTGACGGACATTTGCGACGGCTAGGCCGTCGGTAAGATAGATCTGTTGAAGAAAAAAAACGCTTAGCAAGTATTTTAAATTAAAACCTGTCCGGGAACAAAAACTTTTCCTTCATATTCAACTGGATCAAATGGGCTTCCACTAGCAAAAATAGCTTTACCCTGCAAATAGAAGAGACATAATATGGCAGGTAAGAGTTCTGATTGGTTTATATGCTTCAACATTAACTCACCAAAATGATGTTTCTCAAGATAAGCAAATAAGAAATAACTAGAGTTTACCTTGCTCCATGTATAAGCTTCTTCAGCTGTGCACTCAGATTGTGAAGTTGAGTTGGAGAGAGCAAGAATGAGCGGTTTCTACATGCCAAGTGAAAATTCACAAACATTAGAGATACAATTAATCTTCTCATCAAGTAGTAAAAAATATTATTAGAGAAAGCATGAAAAGTACCTCATTCAAGGATGCCATGGTTTCAACCACCTCCTTGGTAAATGTCTTTCCAACTCCAGATGATCCAATCAATACAGTTGGCTTGATTGCCTGGAATGAATTGTGAGATATGGTGTAAAAGAATTAAGGGCAAGAAAAATTTTATCAAATTAAAACAACAAATGAGACACTTTACAATTTACACACCTTGACAGCATCTAGAAGCCCCTTCACAGGTTCATGCTCATGTGCCCAAGGCTTTTTGAACTGTTGAAGGGATTGCAAACGAGAGCTAACAATAAGCCCCTGAAAAAGAGCAAATTTGTTATTAGATGTTATGGGAAAAAAGAAAATTTAGAAGCCAAAGAAAATTATGCCCTTCATCTTTGCTAGGCACCTCGCGCATTTTTACCTTTGAATCCACAAGCCAGATCTTCTTGCGGGTCTCTTCAACTGGTGCTTTTATCTGGCCAAGAAGATAGTATTTAAGTCTTTGATAAAAACCAATGCCATTAAATTAAAAAAAAAGAATAAAAACATCAAGTTATACCTGCTTTGAAATCTCAAGAGCTATCAGCTCTGCTATACCAGTTCCAGCCTTCAATAACCAAAAGATAAAAATAAGAAATTTCCTTCCAGAGAAAAACTCGAATTTCATTTCATGTGCACATTCATGCATTCTCATGAATAAATTATGTATTACTAAAAGGAAACATGGATACAGGCCTATAGGGAAGGTTCTAAAATCTAAAACATAAATGCATAATAAAGATTGAAGATAGGTATGTAAAACAATAACTTAATAAGTCTCCTTTAGGCCCTTACCTCTCCAGCACCCAGGAATAAGAAGGTATGGTCAGCTAAGGTTCCTCCAACTAATTTCAGGGAAGCAAGCAATCCTGCTAACACCACGGACGCTGTACCCTGAATTAAGCCAAAGAAGATTAGAGTCGATAGCCCGAATCAAAATAAGAAACTGTGCATAAGTCAAGAGCTTTATTTAAAGTATGCTACCTGTATATCATCATTGAAAACAAGATGAGATGTGCTGTATTTTTCCAGAAGGTCCAATGCATTATGATTGGCGAAATCCTCAAACTGAAAAAGAATCATGAAATCAGGAGAACAATAGATTCAAGCAAAACCAAAGCCAATCCAGATGTTGAATTTGATATATAACCTGTACAAGAACTTTCTCCCCATAGTTCTGCTTAACTGCATGCATAAATTCATCTAGAAGTTCCGCATATTCCTAAAACACAATGAACAAATATCATGTTAACAATATAGAAATTTCACTTGTCCAAAGGAAAAAAGAAAATGGACTTGTGCATTAATTTGCATGTTGTTGAGTATGAGGGATAATCAGACCTTCCCAGTTGACCGCTTCTGTCTAAGCCCAATGTAAAATTCATCATTCAGCAACTTCTCATTGTTTGTTCCAACATCAATGTTTATAGGCAAGCACTGAAATCATAGATCCAGATAGTAATTCATTAATTAATCGATCACACGGAAGGGAAATTAAGGAGAAAAAGAAAAAGATAATTTAGTGCTAGTTCTTACCGATGAAGGGCGAACACCTCCTAATGCAGTATAGAGAGAGAGAGAGTTTCCCAACAGGAATCCCCATACCCTAACAGAAATTTCAAGAGAATTATGTCAATATAATTGTCTACAATTGTTATGCAGGTAGATAAAGGGACTAAATGGTTGGTATGCTTTACTTACCTGGGCACCAAGATCTCCAAGTCCCAATATACGCTCACCATCAGTCACAACAATAACTTGAAAGAAACAACATGCAAATTAATGCACAAGTCCATTAATTTGTGCATTCTTAGGCAAAATAGAGATTGCTCCTAATCTAGTGTCACAATTTGATTGAAAAAAATCTTATGCACCTTACAATTTCTTTGCCAAACCTAGTGTTGCCATCTATTAACTTTTATTGAAAGAAACAAATATAAACCATAGCAAGGTCACGAACCATGACTTCTAAACCTAGAAACTTACTATCATATTATTTCTCAACAGAAACCAAAAAGGAAAAGGAGAAAACACCAAACCAATTTCTGCACTGTGTAATAATGTACTAATCGTGCTTAGAAAAAAAAAAAAAAAGAGAAAAAATCCACTGGGGATACCTAATCACTACCACATATGGATGCTACTAACTTTGTGTTATTTCGGGACTTACCCATCAAGCATTGGAACTTCAAAAGCTTAGGGCCACAGAGATAGTTGACAGAGAGAATGACATAGGGAGGGATGTTGTTCCTTCAAGTCGCCGCGGCCGTAGGTGAGAATCCGTGGTGGTCCGGTACCACGCCAATGGAGGAGACAACGGAGAAAGAGTTGGGCGCCGCGAGAGAGAGGGGATGTGAACAAGAGAGAAAGGAAGTTCGTGGTGGTGGTGGTTGCTCGTCCTTCGCTGGTGGCCGTTCGCAGGTGGTGACGGTAGTTGGCTAGTTGCTGTTCGCAGGTGGGTTAGGGTTTTCACACTGAGAGATGACAAAGAGTTTGGGTTTCAGGTGTTTGGGTTTTGATTGCCTCTGAAAAAAAAGGTAATTAGATTTAGCTTCGGCCAGAGACAGTGCGGCCATTTTAAGCGCAGGTTACTGGTAATTAACGACGGCTTAGCCGTCGGTAACGTGGCCAAAAACTAGAAATCATATTTTCACATTACCGACGGCCTCTATGTAATTACCGACGGCTAAGCCATCGGTAAAGTAGACAAAAAAATTACCAGCCATGTTTTTACATTACCGACGGCTAAGCCGTCGGTAATTACAGAGGGCTATTGGCCGTCTGTAATTACCGACGGCTTAGCCGTCGGTAAAGTAGCAAAAAATTTATTTCGTAATCAGATTTTTTCTCACGCATTAGCGACGGCTTAGCCGTCGGTAATTAAAATATTACCGACGGAATCGTGGCCGTCGGTAAAAATCCGTCGGTAAATCACACTTTTCTTGTAGTGCGTGAAGCTTCCAGATGCTGAGCAACTTTTTGTCCCTTCTTCATTTCTATTTTAATTTTTGAAACGTTGAAGCGTGAAGCTTCCAGATGCTGAGCAACTTTTTGTCCCTTATTCATTTCTTCCCTTCTTCGCTCGCCGCTCAGCCTTCCCTTCTTCATTTCTTCGCTCGCTCAAGCCTTCCCTTCTTCCCTTCTTCATTTCTTCGCCGCCTCTTCCCCTGTGGGCCGCTCAGCCTCTCTTTTTCGCTCCTTTCCTCTTCAATCGTTCCTTCGTCTCACTCACTCCCTCGCTTCATTTCCAGCACCGCCTCAGCCTCTCTTTTTCATTTCCAGAATCTTCCACCTCTTCTCTCACTCCCTCGCTTCCTCTTCTCTGCTCAGCCCACAGCCTTCTTCTTCCCTCACCTCTCAACTTCTCACCCCCTCACCTCTACGATCAGTCCTCTTCTACGCCTCTCTGCCTCGTCTCGCCTCATCTCCTCCTCTCTCCTCCCCACAGATCTCATTTCCTCCGATCTCCTCTCTCGGATCTCGTTTACATCGAGCTGCTCAGAATCTAGATCTCCTCTCAAATCTCATTTCTGTCCTGGATCTGCAAGGTCTCATGCTCGGAGGAGGAGGCGACAGCGACACCGTGTTTGTTAGTAGAGGTTCCTTTTTTTTCTCGCAATTTTTCCCTGTAAATGGTTGTAATTTTTGTTGGAAATAAATTTGTTGTAATTTTGAACCGGTTGTAATTTCTATAATTTTTTTTATTAGTTTCTGTAACTTTCTTGTTATTAATTTCTCTTATTTTGGTTGTTATTTTTCTGGTAGTATATTGTTTCTGGATCATCATTCGTTTTTCCCCTATTTTGCCTCTTCTTTCTGGTAAATTTGGTGCCATTGAGAGAGAAAGAATGAATATTTAATGTTTAGAGAACGGCAATGGCAGAAATGACGGAAACTAAAATTGAAACTCCCTTCCTTCCACGTCAGAATGCTCCAACGCTGAGCAACTTAAAGAAACTCAAACTAAAATAAGAAACGGGTTTAGTTTCTGCCGTTGGAGATGCTCTTAAGAGGAATAATAAATCTAGGTCTATGTATTTCCTATATAGCAATCAACACTCTTACATATATATATATATATATATATATATATATATATATATATATATATATATATATATATATCATAGCTTTACATAATGCTGTAAAAATCCCTCTAAAGGAAAAAAAAAAGTAAAATCAAATAGAATGAATAAAAAAGCAATAGAGAAATAGCAGAACCATCACCAGTCCACAGCCTCTCAAAGCAACGAATTCAACCCACAATGGACAAAAAAAAAAAATCCAAATTCCAAACTTTGAGGAACCCCATTTCTACAGCACCCCACATTCAAAAATCAAAACTTTCTGAGTCCTGAAACTGTCTTTCCCATCATTCTCCCATTCCTTCCTCTTCTACTTTCACCATTGATGGCAATGGCAGTAGCAGAAGACAAACTCTTCAGCTCATCAAAGCTAGCATAGCTTTTCCTTCCCATCAAAACCCCACCACCACCCCCCTTTTTCTTCTTCTCTCCTGCACTCTCTGACTTACTCCCTCTTGAATTTGAAACCACACAATTTTCCTTTGAAAAACCACTCTTTGATGGGGGTGGTGTCATCTCCATCATTGAAGGCAAATTGTTCATGTTCAATGGCTTCCTATTCTCTTTCCTCAACGCTGCAGAGAAATCTGGCACAGACTGAGCAACCACCATTGACCCTTTTCTCCCACAAGCCAATCCACCTTGAAAGCTGACATTTTTCCTTGGTGGGGTTGCAAATTTTGGTGCTTCAACTTCAAAAGTTTCTTCCTTTTCTTGTTCTTGTCCCATGTATTTCAGGCGCAGCCTTGTTTCCCTCAATTCAGCATATGCGTTGTAATTTGGTCCTCTCTCCATGATGAAGCTATCTGCTGAGGTCAGCTTGAGAGGAAAAGGGTGGTGTGAATAGGAATTGTGGTTGAGGATTAAGGATATTGGGTCAAGGGCATGGAGGAGAGGCTCAAGAATGGGGTTTGGTTGATGGGTTTGTTGCAGAGAAATGTCACTGTTTGTCTCTGACATTATTGATGATGAATAGTTGAAACCTGGGACGATTTTGGCAGTGTCTTGTCTTTGGTAGTAGCTTCTTCTTCTTGGGATTCTTCCACTTTCCATCAATATTGATGAATGAAGTGAAAAAGGTTTAATTTTGCAACGGTCGAAATCTTGGGTGGGAGTGAGAGAGAGAGAGAGAACCTTTTTGTTTGTTTGTTTGGGCCCAATCTAATATTTAACGGTCTTGCTTGCTGGGATAGGAACTGTTGAAGAATCTAAGAAATCATGATGCACTTTGGATTCTGTACTAACCGCTTGATTTTTCTTTTTTGTCCGCAGACGGAGTAGCAAGCACCACCTATAAACTCATACACATAAAATGGAGATTTTGGGCTCGAACTCGAGCAACCACGGAAAATGTTCAGCCAAACAACTTCGGCTTACGCCAGTTATACTAAGCCTTACGGACGTATTAATTGCTTGATTAATTTATTACCACATTTTTTGGGAAAAAATTTATTTTAAATAATCTATTACTGGTACTATCTATCGATCAATATATTATTTCGTCAAAAATCAATCAATATAGTCTTATATTATAAAAACTAAATTTCCGCAGAGTCAGTGTATGGCGATATCAAATTCTTGTATTTTCTCTCTTAAATTATTTTTATTTTTAGTTTTTAATGACTTTTTTAATAATTTTAATCATTGTTGTGAAAACCGATCTGGGAATCGATAAGGTTTTCGGTCCCTTTAACATGAAAAATTGACTGGTTTTAGAATCGGTGAGAATCTATTAAAAACCAATTGAACCAGTCAAAACCGATACTAAAAACTAGTTTGAACGGGTCAAATTTTTTTTTAACTTTTTTTTTTGTATTTTCATTTTTTAATTATAAAATATTTTGTTTAGCCGAATAAGGTTAAAAAAATTGATATATATGTGTTTTTATTATTGATTTTTATCGTCAGATTATTTTATATTAATTTAAAACTTAATTTATCTTATTTTCTTGATATTTCATATTAAGTTATCACTTATAAAATCATATAATGTGAAAATATTTACTTAATTATCATTGGTTGAACCATGTTTAAATGATTAAATCGTGATTTAGTGTCTTCACCGATTTAATCTTTGATCTGGTTTTAAAAACATTGATTTTTATTCAATCATATCAATCAATAAATCGAATCAAATATTGACTTCAATGAAATTAGAATTAAAATGAAATAAATAATATCTAAAATATTACTTAATCATCTATTAATAATTAATAGTTTTTTATTTTTTATTAAATGGTTTTTGTCGATGCTAACTTGCTGTTATTATTCAAGAAAACACTCTTATTATAAATTTACATATTTTAGATATAAGTTAATAATTATATACCGACGACGGTGTAAATAAGTTTGTTTGATTAATTGGTTATCACATTATTGTTAAAAAAATGATTTTTAAATAATTATTATCTATCAATCAATATATTATATATATTATATTATATAAAACACAATTTTCCTTGCGAAAGGCAAAAAGGGTGCGGGTTCGAGTCTGGCAAAAACTTCCTTGTGGGGGGAGAAGTCCTATGAGTGACACGCTTGAGAATTAAAACCCAGGGTGTTACAGAGGTATTGTTCAATGAATATGCATAACCTCTATTTAAGCTCAAAACTCACATTTAGAAATTTAATCACAGAGAAATTAATATCAATGAACTTCGGTGCTAATTTTAAGCTTTCAAAAATGGGTCTTGAGAACGATTGCCCTGAGGGCATTGATTAAAGATTCTATAAAAGGAAAGTTTGTCTTGAAAATCTAAGTTAAGCATTTTTTGATGTAATAAATACATCATTTTTCCTACAAACTTACCTCTTTTAATTTTTTAACCAATACCCTAAGGATACTTGTCAGAATTTTCAACAACTCAATTTTAATTGCAAACTGTCATAAAAAAATTTAAAATTTGAAAGGTCTAATTCAAGTTATCTTTCAGATTGGCTTGACTCACGACGCAAAAAAAAAAAAAAATTATATATCTTATCAAAACATTAAACTGGCCATAATATTAACTATATTAAAGGAGATGTCCTTGCATATTAAAAATATAATTTATTATTATTTTTGCTAAATATTATTTATTATTTTGAAAAATATAAATATATACCATAGTATCATAATGTATTAAAGTATAAATATAACATATTCTAATGATATCCGTAAAAAAAAAAAACATATTCCAATGACATGAATGGACATTTGTATAAAAGAAATATATATTTTAATAGTCATACACATACTATTGAGTTGTTTCGTACATTGATAAGACATCTTTTTGAAAATATCAAACTATGGTTCGATCCTCAAGAAAATATATTTTAGCAAAGATTTACATTTTATAAATGAGTGCAATGGGTTCAGACGGAATGAGTTATGAGAAGAACTGAAAAGCCTAAACCTAGAGTCAGAAGTCGGTAGATAGAGAGATAAAGGAGTAAACTGGGTTTCTACTTTTTATGTTGGGAAAAAATGATACATTTTCAACTCATTTTCTATTTTCCCCCTCTTTAGTAGGATCTGTAATTTTATTAGGATCGATTACATGAATTTAGAACACCGAGTATTTTGATTACTTACTTGTTGAAGACATGATTGAAGTTGTCGTTGTCTCGTAGAGCACCGCAGCACGAACGGCCAAATCTTCCTTTGCCTGGTCACACACTCCAATTCTAGGTTTTCAATGGGGCAAACCGTAGACGAGCACAATCTATCGTATGATGGCAAAGGGGACCTAGCCTATTTATTTCACAACCCTAGGACCACCCATCATGGGCCTAGTGATTGGGCCTACACTGTCTTCCACATAAATCTAAATCAGGTGTCCAAAAGGCCCAATACAATCAATCACATATTTGCGGCCTTGAGCATCATCAATTGGATCACAACATTAGCCCATTTTGTAAAAGCCAAAAGACATAATTGATTGTAGCCCACAAGGATTATCAGAAATAATTCTAACATTCTCCCACTTGGGCAAAATCAATTATGTAATTTTAATTTGTAGAAAACATTTTGAAAACGACTCTCGGGCTAATAAACTATTTCCTAACGTGGCCACTAAACACATGATCCCAAGATGCAACACCTAATTAAGACTCCATCCAACAAAAGCTAAGTGATACCGAATCATGGCGGTAGTCATATCTTATGTCGACATAACACCTTCCATGGTTACAAATACCACCAACTCCGTCGACTAGTCATTTATGTGGAGTGTAACAAGAAAATGACATGCCAATGTGATCTAATACCCATACTGTCATTTTCTTTGTCAGTCCTCAATTTTTCTCAAATGCATTAAAGCCAGAGAAAATGTATGGTTTATGTGAAACCATTATGCCTCAGCTCCAATATGGCGTCGATCACCGGCATAGTGATCCCATTGACCCCGAGCTCTAATATTTTAGCACTTATGCCTCAGCTCCAATATGGCATCGACCACCGGCATAGTGGTCCTAAAGATACCGAGCTCCAATACTTTCGCATTTGATATACACATACAAAATTAATTATAATAAAATTCATCTCATCATTAATCATAAAATCAAATGCAAAGTTTACATCAATATGCTAAAAGTAAATAATTTGAAATAAAATGTTCAATGACACAAACCAACATAAAACCTTGAGCTCCCACTAACCAAACACATCAAAAGAGCCCACAATGCCCATGTTCTCAACATGTCTATTGAAAACAACGGGCCTGAGTCCTTTGGTTAAGGGATCAGCTAATATGGAATCTGTGCCAATATGTTCTACCATTATAGCACCCTCTTTCACAAGGTCTCTAACGGTTAGGTACTTCAACTCCAAATGTTTGGATCCACTAGAAGTCTTATTATTTTTCGTATAAAACACTGCCGCACTATTATCACAGAAAATTCGCGTTGGCACGCCAATGGAGTCCACAATGCGAAGTCCTGTCAGATTCCTCAACCAAAGCGGCATGAGTGGCGGCGGCAAAGCAGGCAATGAACTCTGCCTGCATAGTAGAAGAGGCAACAAGAGTTTGTTTCTTACTCTTCCAAGATATCGCACCTCCAGCCAACATAAAAATGTATCCAGAAGTCGACTTCCTGTCATCAGGGCACCCGCCAAGATCTGAATCTGTGTACCCCACGATCTCCAAGTTGTCCACCCTTCTGAATGCAAGCATATACTTTTTAGTCCTTTTCAAGTACCTCATCACCTTCTTGGCGGCCATCCAGTGATCATTCCCAGGGTTTGACTGGTATCTACCTAGAATGCCAACCACGAAAGCGATGTCAGGCCTAGTGCATACTTGGGCATACATGAGACTACCCAAGGCACTCATGAAATGGTTTATCATTCATCTCTGCTCGCTCAACCTCATTCTTAGGACATTGATCTTTGTTGAATTTGTCACCTTTAACAACTGGAACATCACCGGATTTACAATTCTGCATATTAAATCTCTCCAAGACTCTATCAATGTAAGCCTTCTGAGACAATCCGAGTATGTGACGTGATCTGTCTCTATGAATCTCGATTCCCAACACAAAAGAAGCCTCACCAAGATCTTTCATGTCAAAGAATCTAGTCAGCATCCTTTTCGTCTCATGCAGCACACCAAGGTCATTAGAAGCTAATAATATGTCATCGACGTACAACACAAGGAAGATAAATTTGCTCCCACTGACCTTAAGGTATATACATTGGTCAACTTTATTTTCCTCGAACCCCATAGAAGTCACCACTTCATCAAATTTCAAATACCACTGTCTAGAAGCTTGTTTCAGGCCATAAATCGATCTCTTCAGCCTACAAAACAAGTTCTTACTATCACCAACATGGAAACCTTCAGGTTGATGCATGTATACTTCCTCACTCAAATCACCATTTAGAAAAGCTGTCTTCACATCCATTTGATGCAGCTCCAAATCAAAATGACCCACAAGAGCCATAATGATCCTAAAGGAATCCTTTGTTGATACTGGCGAAAAAGTCTCATTAAAGTCAATACCCTCCTTTTGTGTAAAACCTTTTGCCACTAGTCTAGCCTTGAACCTCTCAATGTTGCCCTTGGCATCCTTCTTTGTCTTAAAGACCCATTTACAACCAATTGCCTTTTTGACAGGCAACTCAACAAGCTCCCATACACCATTAACTGACATAGATTGCATCTCTTCATCCATCGCATGCCTCCACTTATCAGACTGAGAGCAAGTGATAGCTTCCTGATAGCTCTTTGGATCAACAATGTCTCCAATGTCATATGCATCCTCACTGAGATAGACGATGAAATCATCACTAATAGCAGATTTCTTTTCTCTAGACGATCTTCTCAAAGGAATCTGTGCCTCGAGCTCAGAGGTTGTGCAACCTCAACCACAGCCGGAGGATCAACAACATCATCGGTCTGAGGAACGACTACATCCTCAGTCGGAACAACCATCCCAACTGGAGCAACTGACCGAACACTGACAATGGAAACAGGTAAAGGTAAAGCAACAATCTCAGGTGAAAGCATGTCGGTCTCATCGGATGGAGCAATGGGGTCTGCTACGTCAAGTTCCAAGAATTTGGCATTTATGGACTCTACTATCCTTTCCCCTCTTCCGGGACAGAAGAACCTGTATCCTTTAGCACGTTTTGGATATCCAATAAAAAAACAACGACTAGTCTTGGGGTCTATTTTCTTCTGCAAGGGATTATAAATTTTTACTTCAGCCGGGCAACCCCAGACTCGAAGATGGTTCAGGCTGGGTTTTCTTCCTGTCCAGAGTTCAAAAGGAGTTTTGGGAACAGATTTACTAGGAACTCTGTTAAGAATGTATAGAGCTGTTTTCAAGGCTTCACCCCACAGATATTCTGGCAAGTTACATCTACTCATCATGCTTCTCATCATATCCTTAAGAGTCCTATTACGTCTTTCAGCTACACCATTTTGTTCAGGAGTCCCAGGCATGGTGTATTGCGGAACTATTCCGCAATCTTGCAAGTATAAAGCAAATGGTCCCATATGTTGTCCTGTGGCACCATATTTACCATAATACTCTCCACCACGGTCGGACCTCACAACCTTGATCACTTTTGCCAACTGCTTCTCAACTTCAGTTTTAAACACTTTAAATTTTTCAAGTGCTTCAGATTTTTCTTTAATCAAATAAAGATACCCAAATCGTGAAAAGTCATCAATGAAAGTAATGAAAAACCTGTTACCGCAGATTGTAGAAGTAAGAGGCCCACTGATATCTGTGTGAATAATCTCTAAAAGATCAAAACTTCTAGTTGCACCTTTCCTTTTGGTCTTCGTGAATTTTCCCCTGATGCAGTTCACACAAGTACCCAGATCATTAAAATTCAAGGAAGGAAGAATATTTGCCTTTGTCAATCTCTCAACCCTTTCCCTAGAAATGTGACCTAAGCGCTTGTGCCATAGCATAAAAGATTATTCTTCAACTTTGGATCTCTTAGCAACAGAACTCTCAACAACTAAAGATGAAGCAACATCATCGGAAGCTAAAGACAATTTATATAAACCATCAACCAAAAATCCATAACCAACAATTCGGGAGTTCAACATCAGACTCATTTCACCATTACCAAAAGTAAAATTGAAACCAAGTTTATCCAATAAAGAAATCGAAATTAAATTCCTCCTAAAGGAGGGTACATAAAAAGTATTCTTCAAAATAAGTTCAAAACCAGATCCTAAAATTATCTTTGGCGTCTCCCATCGACTCCACACTACTTCAAGATCATTTCCTACCCTTAGCTTGCTTTCCCTCGGTGGGATCCTCAGTTTGAACCCCTGTAAGGACACAACAATATGGGTTGTGGAACCACTATCAAGCCACCAAGAATCAATTGGGACATCAACTAGATTAGACTCAAAACAAACAAAAGCTAAGTTATTACCTCCAGATTTCTGCTTGTTCTCTAGCCAAGCTTTGAACTTTGCACAATCAAGTTTCTTATGCCCCTTTTCCTTACACCAGAAGCACCAAATAGTTCTCTTAAAAGCATCTGGCCTAGGACCTCCTACAGGATGACGTTGACCCTTACCTGGTTTCCTTAATTCCTGATTCTTGTGAGAAGCATTAGGAGTATTCCTGTGTTTCCAATTGCCGCTTCCCGAGAATGGGGTTTGGTATGGAATGACAGTAAAGCTACATCACTCTTTTCATTCTTGAGTTTCTCTTCCTCGGCAACACACTTGGTAATAAGATCATTCACACTCCAATTCTCACCAATGGTATTGTGGGCGATTTTAATTTGTGTGAAATTAGCGAGCAAGCAATTCAAGGCATGGCCAAATGATAAATTTTTCATTCACTCAATTTTGTGGGATTTTGACTTGGTTTGGATGTGAACTATCTTGAATAAATTCCCTTACACCCCCAATATTGTCATACTTCATGTCCATTAACTCTTTCATTAGACATCCAGACTCAGCATTGTCAGATACCTTGTACCTCTGTTCTAGAGCAGTGAGGAACTCCTTTGTTGTCCCTTTGTCAGGCAGACTACTGAGAAGGTGTTCAGAGACAGTTCTCTTGATAGCAATCAGACCCAATCTATCAGACCTCTCCCACTTAGCCAAAAGTTCTTTTTGTTCAGGTGTGCTCTCCGCAGTGATCACAGGCTTATTCTCGCGCAAGGCTGAATCTAGATCAGCAATTCCTAGAGAAAACTCCAAGTCTTGCTTCCATTTCTTAAAGTTTGATCCGGTCAAAATCTCAATGGAAGCAGAAGAATTATTCATAGAGAAAGTCACTGTTAAAACAAAACATAAATGCATCAGATCATATCACAAGACAAGATATAGCTCAATAACGAAACAAGCTATCATCGTGAGGCCAGTATAATAGCACATTTCCCTTTGGGCAGAATGCACATACCAAGGTCACAACCTCAGTCAAAACCTCAGATAGGTTAATCCATGAGCATACACTGAGTTCAGAAAATTGTCCCCTTTGGGTAGACAAGTCCCTTAGCCCAATGCATTCTCCAATAACTCCATCTTCAATCAACTTTCAATCACAACACATAACAACCCCCTTTGGGTAGGCAATCACATGCAATGACCAAAAGTATCCCTCAAACTACAAAGAAATTCTCATGAATTAATACAAACAGTCCCACTTTGGTGGTAACGGCTCATAACAACGCATGAAACTCTTGCATAGGAATCAATTTTCTCTTGTCTATACAAACGACACAGTCAACAGGCAAGTACATCATTTAAATGAGCACCTTTACTGGTCATGTAACAAAATCAGTAGCATTCCAAACTGTTTTGCAATATACAGCGTGATAGACTAGCCTAACGAGAGCATGTATATAAAAATAATAGCACGCAATTATGCACAAATTTATAGGGAGAGTGATTATCACAATTAAATCCAAAATACATCACATTATTTTCCTAACAAACATTTCAGTTAAATTTCAGTCAGAAAAATAATCAAAAAAATAATTTAATGCATTATATTTTATAAAAAATATCTAACGCAGCGAAAAAATTCTCGAAAAAATATAACAAATACAAGCATTAAATTTAGAGCGCAACACAAAATGTGAATACATGCCTTGACAGGATGATTTTGATGATTGACAAAAGGGAGCTTTGCAAATAGTCAACCGTGCAAAAAGTGGAAAAGAATACCAAGACGCGTATCAAGAATGATTGTTTCTCAAGTCTTTGGGTTCTGGGTATTTATTTATCTTTATTAAGACAATTTGTAAGTAGTAATAAAAAGCTCTCAATTAAAATTAAATCACACACGCACAAAATATTTTGACATGCATATCTCGTGTCGGATGTCGAGCTGAGGAGCTCGGATGTCGAGCTGAGGATTAAGTCGCGTGTCGAGATCTGAGGAAGTCGTATGTCGAGCTCTGAGTAAATCGGATGTCGAGCTGAGGAGGAAGTCGGATGTTGAGCTCGAGGAAGTAGTATGTCGAATCGAGGAGGAGGTCGGCGTGTCAAGCTTATGAGGTCGCGTCATCGAGGTCGGCGTTATGAGCTCTTGTCGCGTCGAGCCGATGATCCGTGTCGGTGATGAGGTCATTACCGAGGTCGGCGTGTCGTCTTTGATGGTCGCGTCTTGCCGAGCTATGAGGACCGAGGCGATGAGGAGGTCGTATCTGAGTCAGGTGTCGAGGTCGTGTGCCGAGGTCATTTGCCGAGCTGTTCGTGAGGTCATATGCCGAGCCGTGTCGAGGTCGTCTGTCGAGCCGTGTGGCGAGGTCGTCTGCCGAGCCGTCTTGAGGTCGCCTGCCTATCTGTCTTCCCGCAACGACAAATCCTTTTAATATTCATTCCAACGGACAGATCCCCTGCAGCGGTCAAATCTTCCAACGGACAAATCAACTCAATCCGCAAACGCTCCTCAGTCGGTCTATAAATATAAACAACGCTGTGCTCTTTCTTACAACACGAAAATACAACAACTCAGTGCTTAATTTTTGTGCCAAAAACTCTGTCAAATATTTTTCATCACTCACACTTATTTGAGCACAATTTTCTGAGAGTCTTTTTATTCTACAAAATTTGAGTTGTATTATTTGAGCTTCAATTTGTTATATCTGCACTATTGAGTGTATCTTTTTCGTCTCATTTTATTTGTGAAAATTATTTATTTTTGGGTAGGAATCCCAAGGTGTTCATAGAGAGGTGATATCTCTTGAACGTATTGCTCTGGTTTAGAGTTGTAAAGGTTTCTAGTGAACTGATTTAAAAGCTAGTGTTTTAGTGAAAATCCCATAGTGGTTTGCTTTGGGGACGGGGCGTAGGCCACAGGGTGTTTGGTGGCCGAACACTGTATAAATTCTTTGCGTGCTCTTCTTTGCTCTCTGTCTCTTTATCATTCAAGCACTTTATTTATTTTTGTTCTTTATTTATTATTCGGTCATTTATTTTCTGTAATTTTTTATATAAGCACCGCTATCACAATTCACCCCCCTCTTGTGTTTGAAGTCAATTGGTAACAAGTGGCATCAGAGCTAGACTCTTGTATAAAGGACTTAACCGTCTCAAGAGAATGACTTCAAACAATAACGAGGGAACCTCCATGAACAGACCCCCATTTTTCAATGGTGAGGGGTATGGTTATTGGAAGGATAGAATGCAAATCTTTCTTGAGGGTGTTGATCTTGATATTTGGGATGCTGTGGAAAATGGTCCATTTGTCCCCACTCAATCAATTAATGATGCAGTGGTAGACAAACCAAGATCACTTTGGACCGAAGATGATAAGAAAAAGGTCCAATACAATTTGAAAGCTAAGAACATCATCACTTCTGCTTTAAGCTACGATGAGTTCTATAGGGTCTCAAATTGCAAGATCAAGTAAAGAAATGTGGGACACCCTTCTATTGACCGATGAAGGTACTCCGGAGGCCAACTTATGTCTCATGGCAAAACACGAGGAGGATGAGGTAAATGCTCTTGAACTCGAATCTCCTTTAACTTATGATGAGCTGCTTATTGCTTGTGAAGAATTAAATAATGAAACGATTAAACTTGGAAAAATTGTTCTTTCTTCTAAGAAAACCATCTCTTCTCTTGAATCAAAAATTGAAATTTTAAACAAAGAGATAGTGATTCTTAAAGAAAAACAAGTTCTTTGTGATTGAAACTTCTCCTCCCATATCTTGTGAAAATAAAAAGGATGAAGTTTTAAAATGCAATGAGTGTAGTGTTTTGAAAAATAAGGTTAAGGATTTAAATAACACTCTTGCAAAATTTACGATGGGAAGAGATAATCTAAACATTATGTTAGGAAACCAAAAAGGTACTTTTGGAAAAGCTGGTTTAGGTTATCATCCAAAAATTCATGAAAAATCTTTTAAACTCTTCAATCACAACAAACCCTCAAGTAGTCCTTTCATTAAATGCTTTCCTTTGTGGTAGAAATGGTCACACTGCCTCTATTTGCAATATTAGAAAGAATAAAAATGTAGTTGGCAAAAATATGTGGATTCCAAAGGGCACCTTGCCCAAGACTAACTCATATGGACCCAAGATGGTTTGGGTACCAAAGGTTAAAATATGATTTGTTGTTATAGGTGTGCTTGAAAGCCAAGGACTTAAATTGGTATCTTGATAGCGGCTGTTCAAAGCACATGACAGGAGACAAAAGCAAGTTCTCCTCATTGGTACCTAAGAATAGTGGTTATGTCCGGTATGGTGACAACAACAAAGGTAAAATTCTTGGGATTGGTTCTATTGGTAAGAGTCCTAATCCCATTATAGAGAATGTCTTGTATGTGGAAGGTTTGAAACATAACTTGCTAAGTATTAGTCAACTTTCTGACAAAGGCAATAATGTTATATTTGATTCTTCAAAATGCATGGTCGTAAATTCTTTTAATAAAAGTACAGTTTTCGTTGGATCTAGAATTGGAAATATCTATATGGTTAATTTAGATGAACTACCTTCAAATGATGCATGCTGTCTTTTTAGTAAGGAGAATGAATCTTGGCTATGGCATAGAAGAATGGCTCATATTCACATGGATCATCTTAATAAATTGGTTCGTAAAGACTTAGTAATTGGCTTACCAAAGCTTCGTTTTGAAAAAGATAAACTTTGTGATGCATGTCAAAAAGGAAAACAAGTAAAGGCTTCTTTCAAATCTAAAAATATTGTTTCAACAAACCGGCCTTTACAACTTTTACATATGGATTTATTTGGCCCTTCTAGAACCATGAGCTTTGGTGGCAATTACTATGCTCTTGTTATTGTGGACGACTATTCTCGTTATACATGGACTTTATTTATTTCTCACAAAAATGATGCTTTTAATGCTTTTCGAAAACTTGCAAAGGTTATACAAAATGAGAAGGGACTTAACATTGCTTCCATTCGAAGTGATCATGGTGGGGAATTTGAGAATGAAGCATTTGAAGCATTTTGCACGAAAAATGGCATCGATCACAACTTTTACGCTCCAAGGACACCGCAACAAAATGGAGTGGTTGAAAGGAAAAATCGGTCTCTTGAAGAGCTAGCGAGGACGATGCTCAATGAGACTAACCTTCCTAAGTACTTTTGGGCGACCCGTGAGCACCGCTTGCTATGTGATGAATCGAGTTCTTATAAGGCCGATCCTTAAACAAACACCGTATGAACTCTACAAAGGAAGGAAGCCCAACATTTCCCACCTTCACGTTTTTCGGATGCAAGTGTTTTGTCCTAAACAATGGTAAGAATAACCTTGGTAAATTTGATGCTAAAGGCGATGAAGGTTTATTTCTTGGATATTCCACTTCTAGTAAAGCTTTTGAATTTTTAATAAAAGAACTTGGACTATTGAAGAATCATGCATGTTTCTTTTGATGAATCTAACCCCAAATCTTGATGAAGCAAGTGTTGATGATCTTGCAGTATTTGGAGATACCTATTTAGAGGAACAAGAGAAATCAAAAGTTCAAAAGGAGGATCAAGAGTCCTTGCCTCAACCCTCTCAAGAACTCTCTCACTCAAATCTTCCAAAGGAATGGAGAGTCTCAAAGAACCATCCTCTTGACAACATAATAGGTGATATCTCAAAAGGGGTAACGACTCGAAACTCTCTTAATCATGCATGTCATCATATGGCCTTTGTCTCTCAAATTGAACCAAATGACGCGTCAATGAAGCCATCTTTGATGAGCATTGGACCTTTGCTATGCAAGAGGAATTAAATCAATTTGAGAGAAATGATGTTTGGGAACTTGTCCCTAGGCCTAAAGATCACCTAGTCATTGGGACCAAATGGGTCTTTCGCAATAAGCTTGATGAAAACGGTATCATTGTTAGAAATAAAGCTAGACTTGTTGCAAAAGGCTATAACCAACAAGAGGGCATAGATTTCGATGAAACCTATGCACCCGTGGCTAGATTAGAAGCTATTCGCATGCTTCTCGCATTTGCATGCATCATGGATTTTAAACTTTTTCAAATGGATGTTAAGAGTGCATTTCTAAATGGTTTTATTCAAGAAGAAGTATATGTTGATCAACCCCCCGGTTTTGAAAATTTTGAATTTCCAAATCATGTTTTCAAATTGAAAAAGGCTTTATATGGTTTAAAACAAGCTCCGAGAGCTTGGTACGAGAGGTTGAGCAAATATTTACTTGAAAAAGGTTTTAAAAGAGGAAAAGTTGATACCACTCTTTTCATTAAACACAAAAAGCATGACATTTTACTTGTTCAAATTTATGTCGATGATATAATATTTGGTGCTACTAATGAATCCTTGTGTAAGGAATTTTACGATATCATGCAAAGTGAATTTGAAATGTCAATGATGGGAGAGCTAAATTACTTCCTTGGTCTTCAAATCAAACAAACAAAAGAAGGAATTTTTATAAATCAATCCAAATATTGCAAGGAGTTGCTTAAAAGATTTGGAATGAGCAACGCCAAAGAAATCTCAACTCCCATGAGCACATCATGCTATCTTGACAAAGATGAAGGTGGTAAGTCGGTCGAAGTAAGTAAGTATAGAGGTATGATAGGATCTCTTCTCTATCTCACTGCTAGTCGTCCGGATATTATGTCTAGTGTTTGTATGTGTGCACGTTTTCAAGCAAATCCTAAGGAATCACATCTCTTAGCGGTAAAACGCATCATGAGATATCTCACTGGCACACAAACCATGGGTTTATGGTACCCCAAAGGTGCTGACTGCACACTTATTGGGTACTCGGATTCTGATTTTGCGGGTTGCAAATTGGACCGAAAAAGCACTAGTGGGACATGTCACTTACTTGGGAATGCCTTGGTTTCATGGCATAGTAAGAAACAAGCCGGTGTGGCTTTGTCCCTTCTTTGAAGCGAATACGTTGCGTGACGGTTGTTGTGCACAAATTATTTGGATGAAACAACAGTTGAATGATTATGGGATTAATCAAAACTGCTCCAATTAAGTGCGACAATACTAGTGCCATAAACCTCACGAAAAACCCGGTTTATCACTCCGGACCAAACACATAGAAATTAGGCACCATTTTATTAGAGATCATGTTCAAAAGGAGATTGTGTGATTGAGTTTGTGGAAACATCTAAACAACTTGCAGATATTTTTACTAAACCTTTGCCTAAAGAAAGCTTCTTTTTTATAAGAACCGAGTTAGGAATTTTAGACCAATCATGCATTGAGTGAGTGCCTGTGATTGCAATTTATTTTTGAATAAAATCTAAATTAGGCGTTTGAGTGTGCTAACGAGTTTATGCAGGTCTTTTCCCTTCCATTTTCTTTAAGTACTAATAATGAGTGGGTGACGCATTTGTCTTATGCAACTAGCTAATCATGTCCAACCAGCTCATCTGTCACACACCAAGCTTGGTATCACGTAACTATCAAAATATGCTTGTTTAATCCTGAATATATGCCTTGCTTTATTTGTCTTTCCCACTTTTTGATGTTGCCAAAAGGGGGAGAGTTACATGAATGCATGATTCAGGGGGAGTGATCTTTTAAGTATTGCCTATTGTGAGGGGGAGTTTTTCTAAATATTGTACTTAAACTCTGATATCTTTTATTGAAAAACCATGCTTATATCTCATTGCCATATCATGATTATATTTTACTAAATTCCCTCCATGAGATGTTTGTCATCATCAAAAAGGGGGAGTCTGTGAATACATGCCTTGACAGGATGATTTTGATGATTGACAAAAGGGAGCTTTGCAAATAGTCAACCGTGCAAAAAGTGGAAAAGAATACCAAGACGCGTATCAAGATTGATTGTTTCTCAAGTCTTTGGGTTCTGGGTATTTATTTATCTTTATTAAGACAATTTGTAAGTAGTAATAAAAAGCTCTCAATTAAAATTAAATCACACACGCACAAAATATTTTGACATGCATATCTCGTGTCGGATGTCGAGTGAGGAGCTCGGATGTCGAAATGAGGATTAAGTCGGCGTGTCGAGATCTGAGGAAGTCGTATGTCGAGCTCTGAGTAAATCGGATGTCGAGCCGAGGAGGAAGTCGGATGTTGAGCTCTGAGGAAGTAGTATGTCGAATCGAGGAGGAGGTCGCGTGTCAAGCTTATGAGGTCGCGCATCGAGGTCGCGCGTTATGAGCTCTTGTCGCGTCGAGCTGATGATCCGTGTCGGTGATGAGGTCATTACCGAGGTCGCGCGTGTCGTCTTTGATGAGGTCGCGTCGCCGAGCTATGAGGACCGAGCCGATGAGGAGGTCGATATCTGAGCCGTGTGTCGAGGTCGTGTGCCGAGGTCATTTGCCAAGCTGTTCGTGAGGTCATATGCCGAAATGCGTGTCGAGGTCGTCTGGTCGAGCCGCGGTGGCGAGGTCGTCTGGCCGAGCCGCCTTCTTGAGGTCGCCTGGCTTGTCTTCCCCGCAACGACAAATCCTTTTAATATTCATTCCAACGGACAGATCCACGTACAGCGGTCAAATCTTCCAACGGACAAATCAACTCAACGGGCAAACGCTCCTCGGTCGGTCTATAAATATAAACAACGCTCTTTCTTACAACACGAAAATACAACAACTCGATTGCTTAATTTTTGTGCCAAAAACTCATCAAATATTTTTCATCACTCACACTTATTTGAGCACAATTTTTCGAGAGTCTTTTTATTCTACAAAATTTGAGTTGTATTATTTGAGCTTCAATTTGTTATATCTGCACTATTGAGTGTATCTTTTTCGTCTCATTTTATTTGTGAAAATTATTTATTTTTGGGTAGGAATCCCAAGGTGTTCATAGAGAGGTGATATCTCTTGAGCGTATTGCTCTGATTTAGAGTTGTAAAGGTTTCTAAATGAACCTGATTTAAAAGCTAGTGTTTTAGTGAAAATCCCATAGTGGTTTGCTTTGGGGACAGGACGTAGGCCACAGGGGTGTTTGGTGGCCGAACCTGTATAAATTGCTGCGTGCTCTTCTTTGCTCTCTATCTCTTTATCATTCAAGCACTTTATTTATTTTTGTTCTTTATTTATTATTCGGTCATTTATTTTCTGTAATTTTTTATATAAGCACCGCTATCACAATTCACCCCCCTCTTGTGTTTGAAGTCAATTGGTAACACAAAAAACCGCGTCGAAAATGGATCCCTGAAGGCCCTACACGCGCTACCACGCGCTGCACCCGCGAGTGGGCTTTAGCAGCTCGTACTGTTCATCGTCTCCTACCTCTGGCGGGTCGATCCGCAGCGGAATCTGGTCAGAACGCAGGAAACGGGTCGGACACGATTGTTTCGTCGATTCGGCTCTGTTTCGAACAATTCTTAATCCGTTTTGTTCCAAATTAAATTTCCAATCATTTTAATACTATAATCACAAGTTTTAACCATCAAAACTGAGATCTAAAAAACCAAAACCGTGATGCATATAACCCTTGAACTAAAATGGAATTTCATCAATTTCTTACTCTCTGGTTGACGAAAAATTACGAAACTAGTGTCTTTTAATTCGTATGAATGTGTTCTACAACAACCCTGTGGTTTCAAGCTTTGATTCATTGTAAAAATTAATCCGAATTTTGCCTCAATTTAAAAAACGAAAATAATCAAAAAATAAATGAAATCTGAATAATATTGACAGCTAACCGAAATATATAAATCCGAAAATTATATAACACTATGAAAAATATGCAGATCATGTTTTCTAGCGTTGATCAACAAATAATAATTATGGTTTTCTAGAAAGAATCATGAACATCAGTAAAACAAGAACGTATATTCAATACGGGTCCTAATTCATATAATCACTGCTCTGATACCACATGTAATATTATTAGGATCGATTACATGAATTTAGAACACCGAGTATTTTGATTACTTACTTGTTGAAGACATGATTGAAGTTGTCGTTGTCTCGTAGAGCACCGCAGCACGAACGGCCAAATCTTCCTTTGCCTGGTCACACACTCCAATTCTAGGTTTTCAATGGGGCAAACCGTAGACGAGCACAATCTATCGTATGACGACAAAGGGGACCTAGCCTATTTATTTCACAACCCTAGGACCACCCATCATGGGCTAGTGATTGGGCCTACACTGTCTTCCACATAAATCTAAATCAGGTGTCACTACAAGAATAAGGTGTATTACCTGCAAAATTTTACCGACGGATTAGATCCGTAGGTAATTACTGACGGAATAAACCGTAGAAAATAATTACCGACGGAATTATCCGTCGGAATAAGTTACCGACGGAAATTTCCGTCGAAAATAGTTAGCGGGAATTTTCGCGCTTGAATTTCAAACTTTCCTACAGAAATATCTGTAGGTAAAAAATTTACTTTATTACCGACGGATTTTTCCGTCGGTAAACGATAATCCTGGGTACTTACCTACGGATTTTTCAGTCGGTAAATTTGCGACGGAATATTACCTACGGATTTTTTCGTAGGTAAAACTAATTACCGTAGCGACGGAAAAATCCGTAGGTAATATTCTATATCTGCACGATTTTCATTTTCTCCCATTCACTTCTTCCCTTTCCCTTAGCTACTCTCTACTCTCTGCTTCCCCCTCTTCCACCCTCATTCCCTTCTCTTCTCTTCAGCAAATTTCTCCACCCTCCTCCCTTGTAGTGTATCATTCCATTGCATTTTCTCCTCCTTATACTAGTTCACCATCACAGTAAGTGTCCCTCCCTCACTGTCTTGTCTCTCTCATTTCACTGTGTGGTGTTCACTAACACGAAAAACATTTTTTTTCGAAGTTCTTTGTCGGGGCTGTCACGTGAGTGCCGCCGACAGACTCTACTCGACACCAAGTTAGTAATAAATATTTTTATTTTGTAATTATTTTTAATTTATTAATGATATGATTAGTATAATTTTATATGTTAATTTGGTTGAGAGAAAATACATGTTAGGATAATATTTATGATATATGTAGAATATTATTTTTATGAATATTATACTTTTGTATGTGCTTTTATATTATATATATTTTTTAAAAATAATTTTTTTTGTTAGGAATAGGAAAATTGTGTATTAGAATAGTTTTGTATTTATTTTTAAGTGTTGCTATGTTTTCTCACAAAAAAATGATGTTGTGGTAAGGGAGCTATTGTAAGGCCAATATGTTGTTGAAATTATCGTGTATACAATTTTCAATATGTGTCTTGTAATATGCGTAAAATGGATCGTAGTTGGATGTATGATAGGACTGTGCTTTGGAAGAAGAAGTGCAAATGAGCTTTTTTAAAAGGGGTTGATCAGTTTATTCGTGTTGCAAAACGTCAACGTAGTGTTCGCATTGAAGGGGGGATTAGATGTCCGTGCGAGATATGCAAGTGTCAAGCGGTTAAGACAGAAGATGAAGTCATACTTGACTTGTATCATTATGGGTTCAAGCCTGATTATTGGATCTGGACTAGTCATGGGGAAGTTGATCCCACTGCTAATTTACAGGTTGAAGATAATTGCACAGATGCTTCAAGTAGTGGCCCACCGAATATGAGATATCAATATTATGAGCAGTTTGATGTGATGCAGGGGATGATTTCTGATGCTCTCGGGGTGAATGTGTCGTTCGAGGAGCAGCAACATGATGAAACGGAGGAGCTTCCGAATGAGGAAGCACAACGCTTTTATAATCTTTTGACAGAGACAAATAAGCCATTGTATGAGGGGTCTGAAGACTCTAAATTATCAATGTGTGTAAGGCTTTTAGGCCTCAAGTCAACCTTTAACGTTGCCGAGCAGTGCATGGATTATATGACCAAAATGATGCTGGACGCAACACCTGTTAAAGCTGGTTTGCCACAAAGTTATTATGATGCTAAAAGGTTGGTGTCGAAGCTGGGATTAGGTGTTAAGAGGATCGATTGTTGTGTGAGAGGTTGCATGTTGTACTACGACAATGAATTTGGCACAAATGACGGTGCGTTGACTGAATGTAAATTTTGTCAAGAGCCAAGGTATCGTCTATGCAAAACTGGGACAAGTAGGAGTAAGCCAGTTCCAAGGAAGGCAATGTTTTATTTGCCTATCATATCAAGGCTGCAAAGAATGTTTGCATCGATGCAGACTGCAGGTAAAATGACGTGGCACTATGACAATAGAAGAACTTCAGGTGAGTTGCGTCATCCGTCTGATGGTGAGGCATGAAAGCACTTTGATCGGGTACATCCTGATTTTGCCATAGATCCACGCAATGTCCAACTTGGGTTATGCTCTGATGGATTTACACCGTATATTCAGGCAACGACTAAAGCATATTCTTGCTGGCCAGTTATTGTCACCCCGTACAATCTTCCTCCTGATATATGCATGTCTAAACCCTACATGTTCTTAGCTTGTGTAATTCCAGGCCCAGATTCACCGACAGCTGGTATTGATATATATTTGCAACCTTTGATTGATGATTTGAAGAGGCTGTGGACTGGTGTTATGACGTATGACATTTCTCGAAAGAAAAACTTTATAATGAGAGCAGCCCTGATGTGGACCATTAATGACTTTCCTGCTTATGGCATGTTATCTGGGTGGGGGACTCATGGTAAATTAGCATGTCCGATATGCATGGAGGACACGAAGGCATTTACCTTGCACCACGGGGGTAAGGCTTCTTGGTTTGACTCGCACCGTAGGTTCTTACCAAGCGATCATCCATTTAGGACGAATAAGAATGCCTTCGTCAAGGGGGTAGTTGAAAATGAAGACCCACCACGCAGGTTGACATCGGAAGAGGTATGGAGAAGAGTTAAGGATCTGCCAAAAGTAAAAGTTATAAATGGTGTTACTGAACGACCGCAGGCTTATGGAGAGTGGCATAATTGGACAAAAAAAAGTATTTTTTGGGATCTCGAGTATTGGAAAGATAATTTATTGAGACACAATCTCGATGTTATGCATAATGAGAAGAATTTTTTTGACAACATATTTAAGACTGTGATGAATGTGAAGGGCAAAACCAAGGACAACGAAAAAGCTAGGAGGGACTTGGCTATTTATCACATTTAAAAGACTTGTTGTTGGTGGATCAGGCTAATGGGAAGACCTTAAAACCTAAAGCCAATTACACTTTGTCCGCCGAAGAAGCTAAATCAGTTTATCAGTGGATTACTGAACTCAAGATGACGGACGGTTATTGTTCCAATTTAGCAAGATGTGCTGATATTGATAACAGAAAGGTGCAAGGGATGAAGAGTCATGACTGTCATATATTCATGGAATGTTTACTTCCTATTGCCTTTAGTAAGTTACCAGCACACGTCTTGAACCCCCTAATTGAAGTGAGTCAATTTTTTAAGAATTTGTGTTCCACAACATTGAGATCAGATGACCTTATTCAAATGGAGCAAAACATTCCATTGATTCTATGTAAGTTGGAGAGGATATTCCCCCCTGGTTTCTTTGATTCTATGGAACATCTCCCAGTGCATCTTGCATATGAAGCTAGACTTGGTGGACCTGTTCAATATAGGTGGATGTATCCATTTGAAAGGTATATAACATTTTTTATCTAAATTTTTAATATAACTATCCATTTGGAGTAAAAATACCAATTTCATTAAATTTTTTTTATTTAGGTTCATGGGTGATTCAAAACGTTCAGTGAAAAATAAGGCTAAGGTTGAAGGATCAATCTGTTCGTCCTATTTACATCGCGAAACAACACATTTTTGTTCATATTATTTCAACAACACAATGTTGTCACCGCGAAATAGAAGGAATGAAGTGGTTGCTGAATGTGAAAGACATCCATTAGCCTTATCATTCTTTTGTGTACCCGGTCGTCATGCTGGGAAAGAATCGATTCACTGGTTAACAGATGAAGAGTTCAAATCAGCACATGTTCATGTACTGATTAATTGCACGAAAGTCAAACCCTATCTAGAGTATGTACAGTATCAAAATAATTATACATATTTTCTTATCCAAACACCCTATCTAATCCAATTTCATCAGGGCATTCTTATCATCCGAGCAAATAGGTGAACAAGAAGCTTCCGCTCATATACATGCAAATTTTCCACAATGGTTTAGGCAACAGGTATATACGTCTTCAGAATATTTAAAGTACTAATATTATTTTCTGTAACTCAATTATAACTAGTTCATTTGCATGCATAGGTGTATCGACATCCATCAACTCCTCTCAAACAACACTTGCAGAACTTATCCGATGGTCCTCGTACATGTGTCAATGAATGACACGCATTCTTTGTAAACAGGTACAAGTTTCAGACTCAGTCGTGGACGGAGGGCAAAGAAACAATAAATAGTGGAGTTTACATAAAAGGTAACACAAGTGAAGGCGAAAATGACTTCTACGGCGTGATTCAACACATATACGAACTGGTTTACACTCCTCTAGACTATCATAAAAAAGTGGTACTATTTTATTGTAACTGGTTTGATCCATCTGATAGAGGCACCAAATTTAATCCAAAATCTAATACAGTTGACATTCAAATGAACAGAATATATCCAATGTTTGATCCGTTCGTGATGGCACAAAATGTGAGACAGGTGTATTATGTCCCATATCCATCAACACGAACGGATAAACGAGGTTGGTGTGTTGCAATTAAGACGAAACCAAGGAGCCGTCTTGAAGCAGATGATCTAGAGGATGAAGTTCCTTATCAAGTGGAAGAAATGTCCAATATAAATGAAGTCATTGAAATTGAACGTTTTAGCCGCCTATGTGATGACTTGCCAAACACTGGTGAAGAAGTGGATGGAGAAGATGATTTCGATGAAGAAGTCAGGGATAATGGGATTGAATCCGAAAATGATTTCGAAGAAGAATGGGATGAATGATAATTTGTGTACTGAATATTTGACAACATTTAAAAATATGAGTTTGTATGTGCAATGTTAGCGTATTTTAATACACTACTTTTTAAGGCAAGTGCACCAATCGCAACCAGTAATATAATAATGAGTAGAGTATCGTCTCCACAGGGATTATGACGGTTATTAACAAAAACAAGTGTGTAATTACTTTGAACGAGAATGATTTGGATATTTTGATTGTAATTGTAACTTTGAGCAAGTAAAATTTAAGATAGAATTGAACTATTAGTTGGTAGAAAATGACTAGGATTTGAATCCTCTTGTACTTATTCTTATGTAACTAGTTCATCATTAACTTAAGTAATTTCATATAAATTGAAGTTCGAATCAACTGAATTAGCTTAAGGACAATTCCTTGCCTCATAAGCCCTTTATTCTAGCCACAATCCCTAATCCCTTAGGTGATTAATGATTAGACTAAGCAATAAGAACAGTGATTCATTAGAACACATAACCACAAGTTATATTCCTATAATCAGCATGATTATGGTTACTAATCTCAGTTCAAATTCATTCATTACAACTCACAATCCAATTGTGTATCCATTACAACTCAACCGCTGAGTGAAATGATTGGGCGGGCCGCTCGACGCCACCGATGAAAGAAACTAGGGAGCTGTCTCTAAAGGCCCTTCACCATCACCAGGGTAAGGCTCCTGAAAAATGTTGGCGTCCATATTCACGAACTGGCCACTTTGGTAAGCACCAATGGCTCTGTAGATAGCCTGCATCCCTCGCCTTTGAGCTCGTGCTTCTTCCCTTTGCTCTAAGGCCATGCTCTCAACCTGATTCCCAATCCTCTGAACATCAGCAGATAATCTCTCAAAATCAGCCATCGTAGGGTAATTTTGAACTGGAGGATCAACAAACATATTCTGGGCCTCCCCCATTTCCTCCGGTTCCTGGTGATGCTGCTGAGGAGGTTGAGGTAGCTGGACAAGTGGAATTGAATTCCTCCCATCCAATCACCGCTATGAGGGTCCCTGGAAGTATTGCATTTTCTTTAATTTCCTTGCTTGGAACCTTCACACGGACCCTTTCACATAAAAGCTGAATGAGAGAGGCATGGCTCAGCCAAGATCTGGTTACCTTTTCATGAGCCGTATTGTATAAATTGTGAGCTAAAATTTGGCCCACATTTACCGGCTCACCATTCATGATGGCATACACCAGGATGGCCCTATCTGTATTCAGTTCTGAAACATTGGCGCAAGGGATGAAAGTATGAAGTGCAAATACGCCCCATGCCTTTGCGATGGGAGTCAAATTCCGACCTTCTATTTTTCTGGGCGACCCATCTTGGTTCCTCACCCAATCTTGTCCCGGCCTGATTAATAAGTGCCGAATGGCCTCTTGATCTGCTCCGTCCAAGACATCTCTGGCTTGATAGCCACAATTTTCAATATCAGGCAAATCAAACAGCTCGTTGATCGTATGGGAATCATATGGAATTGTCTTTCCCCTTACATAACTAACAAATCTAGCATCGCCATCGGGGATGTCGTCATCTTCAGACTGATAAGCATTTGCATAAAATTCCATTGCTAGCTTTTTGCTAGCTGTCTTGGGATAAGAGGTAAAAGCTTCCCAATGTCTTTGCACGATGTTGTGTTGAATCTCCATGAAATCATTGTCACTTAGCTGAAATGCCTTCTCCCTCACAAATTCTTTCTTTGTAGGTATTGTGGCATAGCGGTTGTGGCATGCCAAAGATCGGAACAAGTGGTTATCAAAACTTCCACAAGAAGAGGAGACAGTTGCCTTCTTTCTTTTTTCTGGATTGCGAGCCATAATTCCCTGCACATAGAACAAAGATTTGTGCAAAAATTGTTTCCAATGTTAGTACCAACACAAACATTTTAAAGTTCTATGCGCATTATCACTTCACCACCATGGTTTTCCAACAAAGAGATTATCAACGCAATTCACCATTTTCATATTAAAACTCTTGCAAAAGTTGAAAATCTCAATGGTTTTTGACAAAAGAATCATTATGCACTAAGTTGCAATTAGTCAAACCTTTGGTCATCACTAATAATTTTCACAATTATTTCAGTTAGGATAACCAAATTTTGTCATTTGAAACAATCTATGGCACAAATATGAAGTATGGCTTGGCTCATTATCATGTTCTATTCCCTATACTCTCATAAGCATTTTGTCAAACACATTGTGTGCAAACATAAGCATATAACAAACCAACAATGGCTTCATCATGCAAAACTTCCCAAAATAAGAAAAATTCAGATTCTCAAAGTCCAATTGCATAAGAAATCAAGCTCACAACAACAACATCAAATTTATCAACTAATAACTTCATATTTTCGAAATCTTTCTTTCACCATTCATGGAGATGAAAGAAAATGAAAAATAAGAGAAATGAAGTCATGAAGTTACTTACTTGAGGATGAATGATGTATGAGGTGAAGAAAATGTGAAGATTAATCCCTCTAAGCAATTTGAGATTGAGTGGTTTGAAGTTTTGAGAGTTAGGGTTTTTTTAAGAAATGGTTTTGAGTGAATGGAATGAGGGAGCTGCGACCACCTCCCTTTAGTAACCCTGGTTGCGCGTCGCGCGCAACAGATGCTATGTAAATGCGCGTCACGCGCATTAGAGACAGAAGCAAAATTAAAAAAATGTGCGTCATGCGCTAAGGTTGCGCGTCATGCGCATCCGTTGCCCTGTTTCTGGGTCACGCATCAGGTCTTATGCACGTCGCGCGCAGATTATGCAGTGTAAATGCGCGTCACGCGCATGGGAAACAGAAGCAAAATTAAAAAAATGCGCGTCATGCGCTAAGGTTGCGCGTCATGCGCATCCGTTGCCCTGTTTCTGGGTCACGCATCAGGTCTTATGCGCGTCGCGCGCAGATTATGCAGTGTAAATGCGTGTCACGTGCATGGGAAACAGAAGCAAAATTAAAGAATGCGCGTCATGCTCTAATCTTGCGCGTCACGCGCATTACCTGTAGTTTTTTTTTTATACATCTTAATTAATTAATTAATTATAATTAAAATAAGGTATTATGGTCGAAGCCCAGCGAAAACCCACAATCCAAAGCCTCCCTCCCACAGTCCTGCGCTCTCATCCTCTTCGTTCCTCTCATCCTTCCCTCCCACAGTCCTTCGCTCCCCGTTCGCAGATTCTTTCCAACAGTCCTTCGTTCCCACAGATTCTTTCCTCATCTCTCATCTCTCTCCCATTAGGGTTCCGCAGCGCACAATCTCTCCTCTGCCATCTTGCAATCCCTCCTCCACTGTCGCATCCACTTCAGCCTTCGCGCTTTCGCTCAAACAAACAAGTCGTCGCACTCTCCCTCTTCCCTTTCGCATGGTAATGTTTCATCATCTCTCATTTCATGCTTCCAGTTCCTGTTCCTGCTTCTTCAATGGCTTATTTTTTGAATTGTTATATTCTGTTTTTTCCTGCTTGTTCCATGGTTTAGGGTTCGTGCTTCCTCTTTTCTCCCCCAAATTTCAGTAAACCCTAGTTCCATGGTTTAGGGTTCGTGCCCTCTGTTTCTATCAAATGCTTCTTCAATGCCCTCTGTTTCATCTTGCAGCATACCTCTGTTAAGCATTTTACATATCAAATGCTTCTTTTGTGGGTGCCTTTGTATTTGAATTAACATGGTTGTTGATATATAAGCCCTGGCCTGAGGGATTTGTTCCTAGTATTTTGAGTTTTTACCTATATATTTTACAATTCAATGCTACATGTGCCTGATTAGTAATTTCATCTTGCAGCATACCTCTCGTGAAAATTAAGGAAGCAGAAAGGAAAGCCAAGGGTGGGATTTTACTGCCATCAACTGCTCAAAGCAAGCCTCAAGGGGGTGAGGTGGTTGCTGTTGGAGAAAGGAAGCCAGTTGGGAAGAACAAAGTGGACATTAGTGTGAAGGTAATATCACTAGCTTAGGAAATCATTAACTCTTAAATTGTCTGATGTTTTGCTGCCTGCTGTTTTGCTATTGCCCTTTGACACTAAATGCTAGTTTTGTTGCTGTTGTTGCGTTGCTTAGTTTAAAAATGCTGCTTAAATTTAATGAAACACAATAAGGAATTAATTGACTCTATAATAATCAGCAAGCATACCCAGTTTTCTGTGGCAGCATTAGTATTATAAGCAGGTGGTGGCTTAACATCCTCAAATTTGATCAAAATCTTGCCCCCATTATTATCAAACCACAGGCATTAAACTATCTTGACACCCCACAAAATGGTATTAATATTATTGTCCATAATCGAGGAGGTGTTAGCCAACCTGGAGTGGGGTACCCTACAAGATCGAATCGAATGTGTAGTTTGAATAGAAATGATGAGGATTGAAGCCATGCACGGAAGAGGGAGATAGGGGCAGATTATTTAGATGGGTTGGGTGGGTAAATGCCTAGATGAAGTTATTTTATTCTATCTGATTTGATAAACTATCTTTTGGTATTTAAATTGTCTATGATATTGCTTAGTTTACTATATTTGTACTATTAATTTATAGCTTCATATTGATGTATTTTTCCATGTCCAAAGGAAATTCTTTTGATGTAATCTGCTGTCAAGAAAGTTCTTTCCATATTTGTGATGACTTTGGAGGAGGATTCTCTTGAAATTCGTTTGTTGATGAAGTTGGAGCTGCTCATGATATTTATTTTGCTGATTGTGATTCTGTTTATAAGAATCATTTTTTCCGTTGACCTCCTAAAACTGTGGGCTGTTGGAGGATTTTTAGGTGATTACTTTAGTTCTTTTGCTTTCAATTCTTTTATTGTTGAAGATGACCTTGTTGATGATTATTTAGTAGTAAAAGTTTGAGCAGGTTCTACTTCTTTCAATTCTTGTATCTGTGTGTGAATTTATTGTTTGGCTGGAAGCCTAAAAACTTTACTTAGTTCATTGACAATTTCACATGTTGTGAGGATTTGTTTTACTTCTTTAGATGTAAAAAAGAAAGTTTAATTTGAGGCTTTTTGCAAGTCCCAAGTCAGTGTAATATGAAAAGCTTGAACATCAAATATGAAAAGCTTATATACCTGCTTGCTTACTAATCAGTTCATGTGTTTCCTTTAGTTTTACTAGAGTCATCCACCCATTTTGGTTGAATAAGTTTGGTTAATAGGGGTTCCTTGTTTAATGACATTTTTGATTGATAAAAGGAGTTCCATGTTTGAAAGTCAGGGTACCTTGATGCTTGAATAAGGATATAGTATAGACACATATATGTATTTATTTATATATACACTTTGTTTAATTATATTGCATGTGCTATGTATATAGATACATATATAGACATGTCATAAGGAGGACAAGACCCATCACCACCCACTGGTGATAAAGGGAAGCAACAAGTTATTAGTACTAACCGTCGTCGCAAGCCAAGGCCTCGCATCATTACATGCGATGATAATTATGTGCCTATACCGTGTACCCAGAGTGATCCACCTATTCAAACCACTGACACTTGTGTGCCTATAGCGTTTACCCAAAGTGATCCACCTATTCAACCCACTGGCACTAGTACCTTTGCCCCTGGTACTAGTAGTTCTGCTATCCCTGAGACGATGGTCGATACGCCCCACACTACTGACCCAACTTCAGGAGGTAATACCACTCGTTCAACTTCACTGTCAGATGGAGAGGATAGCGTCGACATTGATGAGTTGCAGGATGATTATGTTGAGGAGGAGTGTTTGCGTGACGGTCGAGTCATTATCAGACCCGTTGGGGACTCGTAAGTATTAATTGCTTTTATTAATTATTTGAATTTATTAATTTTCATTGATTAACATGTTTTTATCTGTTAAGGTTTCTTCCTTCAAAACCGGCTTCTAAGGCAATCACTGCTGTTATCAAGGAGAAGTATCAACAACCCTGGACCACATGGAAGGAAATTAAAAGTGACAAGAATGATAAAGCCATGATGTTTAATGCTTTCAAAGTAAGTTGCAAATTATTATTTCATGCATATGTACTATTTCATTCATATGTTATTTTAAATTTTAATTATGCTTATTTATTAACCAATTTATTTTTGTTATATGATACAGGGCAAATGTACTTGGGATAAAGAGCACGAGGCACATGTGGAGAGAAACTTTCATCGTAGAGCTGGAGCCCGCCTCACGACATGTTTAGGGGCCTTGCGAAAGGGCAAACGTCCTAAATGGATAGGAGTTAATATTTGGGAGGTGTTGTGTCAGCATTGGAGGGGAGACAAATGGCAGAAAACTTCGGAGGTGGCAAAGAAAAATAGGGCATCTGAGAAAGGTGGTAGTCTACACACAGGAGGATCTATCAATACCGCACAGATACGGGAGCGCATGGTACACACACGAGTTACTTTTATATAATTTAAACTTAATTCGTTACCATTGATTTTAATTACATGTTTCTACTATGTCTTTTTAATATTGTAGGAGAGGTCCTTAAAGCGACCAGTGGCATTACACGAGTTGCATCGCCATGTCCATATTCGGAAGTTTGATAATGACTTTGTTGATGAGCGGTCAAGGATGACTCATGTAATAATTTTATATTTACTTATTTAGTTTAATTCTCATGTTTTTGTAATTAATTTTGATTTATTTATTTATTATGCATATCAGGAGAAGTTTGAGAACCAGATGACTCGATGTCGGTCTCGGACTCGATCTATTACCCAGAGGAGGAGAGTCGTGTTCACTAAGTAAATGGGTGGATGTTGTTGGTGGAAAGTACAAGGGTCGAGTGTATGGTGCCGGGGTCCTTTTTCGTGCTACAAGGAAGGGCCTCTCACCTCGATGCTACCACTTCTTCTAACTCCGATCTTGACGCTCTCACACCGATGATCCGGTGTGGAGGGTGGCTCTCGCAGAGCGTGAGGCACTTGAGGCTAAAAAGGTGCAGTGGAATTGCGGTCAAAGTTTGATCGGATGGTTGAGCAGCCAGTCGATGCAGAGACGGTTGTTAGCATTAGTGCGGCGAGCTGAGGCCACCGCCACCTCCCCAACAGTACTATTACATGTCATCGCAGCCTCAGTACTATCAATCCCAGACAATGGCATCAACACCTCAGTACTACCGGCCTCAGCCGCCTATGCCTATGCCTCAGCCGCCTATGCCTCAGCCTCAGCCACAGCCAGGCCAGCAGAACATCGGTCCAGTTGATATGGCTTTTTTTCAAGGCATGATGGAAAATTTACAGCCATACGGTCAACAGCCACGAGATAGTGATGGTGGTGGTCACGAGGACAATGATTATTATGATGGGTCACCATGATAATTATATATGATGTATGTATTGAATATTATTTGCGAATTTTATGTATGTTTTTATCGTATTTATTTGAGGAGTTTATTTATATTTTTATTGAATTATTATGTATCTTTTATTATATATATTAATAACAAATTAATAATAATTATAAAATTATAATTATAATTATCAATATAATTAATATTAAATAATTATATATAAAAAAATATAACCACAATGATGCCACTGAATTATAATTATCAATATAATTAATATTAAATATTATATATAAAAAAAATATAACCAGAATGCCACAGAATGAAAAACCAAAAAAAAAAAAGGAAATTACCTACGGATTTTTCCGTCGGTAATTTGGTAATTTACCTACGGATTTTTCCGTCGGTAAGTTACCTACGGAAAAATCCGTAGGTAACTTACTGACGGATTTTAAAATAACAGTTACTGACTGGGGATTAACCGACGGAAATGTGTCCGTCGGTAATCCGTCGGAAATAACCTATTTCCTACGGATTTTCGCTCCGTACCTACGGATTTTGACCGTAGGTAATCTACGAATTTCTTGTAGTGTGTCCAAAAGGCCCAATACAATCAATCACATATTTGCGGCCTTGAGCATCATCAATTGGATCACAACATTAGCCCGTTTTGTAAAAGCCAAAAGACATAATTGATTGTAGCCCACAAGGATTATCAGAAATAATTCTAACAGGATCAACACTTATTTTTAAATGGGGACAAAAATAAAATTATTCAATAATTTGTAAAAAAATAAAAATAAATTAATAGGGTCAGATACCCCTAATTAAATACACATGGATCCGTCCATGGTACCAACAAACCCAACATACACATTTCCATGCAGCAAACCAATGCGATGCGCAACGAGGACTTTACTTTGGTTTTGTTTCTTTAGTTTTATGTTGTTCTCGGACAATTACCAAAACAAAAAAAAAATTAATCGGCCTAATGATGATATAATTGCACTTTTGGTTTTCTAAATATCACGATTATATAACTTTGATACTATAGGTTTTAATTGCACAAATTAAATCCTCTAAATATGACAATTGTATATTTTTGGCCCGCTGTCCAATTGTGTTTTTAATGTTTTTAAATTTTTGAGTCAACTCATAGAACAGTTGGGCAACATAACATGACAATCATAACATGCTACTAAGATTAAGTTATGTGTCAAGTTATATTCACACAAGACGCATTAATATTTTCAATTATAAACTAAATGACAATTGGACGAAGAGACCAAAATCACATAATCGTGATATTTGAATGTTTTCTCACAACTGAAGGGTAAGATATCACCTAAAAGACTATAATTACACAATCACAATACTTGAAAAACTTAATTCTCACGATTAAGGGTGTGTTTGATTACACTTTTTAAAACAATTTTCTGTTTTTAAAAATTTAATAAAAACAAAATTTGTTCTATATCTATTTTTAAAATATAAAAACTGTTTTTAAAAAGTGTATCAAATATACCCTAAAACTTTAAGATTAGATCACCAACGGTCATACGTAGAAACTTCAATTTCAATTAACCTTTTTTTCCCTTCCAAAATGACATTATTAAAACATTGAATCAAAGTAATGGATCCAAGGCAACGCATTATATGAAAATATCAAATCAAACAGGAGTATTGTTTATAGAAAAAATCTGAAATCGACATGTGGAAATGTGGGACCAGTAAATGTCAGAATACAACGAGAAAGGACAGCGGGCTGCAGAAGGACAGCCCCAACGCAACCTCAGTGTCATTCCATAATCTAGCCAAAACTCCTCTCCTCTCACGTAAGAAAATCCTTTTTTTCAAAACAAAAATTAAAATTATACATTAGCATTAATAATAAAATAATTTTTTAAATAGTAGCTATTAACTATTAACATTTTAATAAAAAATTATAATTTCTATTTTGTTAATTTAAGTGCAATCACGTTTACAACTTCTAAAAAAAATCAAAATTTTCATCAATATTTTAGACCTACTTGTGTAAAATTTACAAAATTATCTTATCTAAAAAATTGACTAAAGCAAAAGCTAATTTATGTTTTTTTACTGTTATAGAAATTAATTTTTAAAAAATCTCTTTTATTTATCACACACACACTCATTATAATAAGATTATTTCACATAAACTATTCAGAATAGTTTTCCTTTATGTTCATATTTCATATTTTTTATATTAAATTTACTTTTAAAAAATTGGCCAAACACCTTAGAAATATTTAAAAGTGATTATTTTTTAATAAATAATGTGAAATAAATAGACACTTAAACAAATAAAAATAATAACTTTTCCATAATTTTGCTTTTAAAACCAAAGAGATGGTACTTATTTTTTTTTTGACAATAAGAGAAGAGATGGTACTTATTCTTCGCACAAAATAAAACAAAAAAAAAATGCAATTTTTGTTTTTTTTTCCCAAAAAAAAAAAAGAAGAAATTGTTCACCAGCTTCGTCTTTGTTGTTAGTGTCACTTAAGTAGCGGTCCTCTCGAAGCTCCTTCTTCCTTCATCGGAAAACTTAAAGCATAGAAAGAGAGAGCAAATCCCAATAGAAAACGTTACATTCTCCATTCAGTGATATCTTAAAAAAATCAGAAATTTTCTCACCTTTTTCTCAGTTTTCATTACCCTTTCACACGGTAATTCTTCATCTCTTACTTCCTTTTCATCCACACTTCAATCTCATTTGATATTGTCATAAGTTCATTTGCAAATTGCATGCATGCTATTCTTTTTTATTTTTAATTTCAATTTTTTATTTCATTGGTAATTTTTGTTTCTACATTTCATACATGCATTTTTGAAAAATTAAAGTGTTTTGATCTTCTGGGGTTTGGAATTTTCAACCAGATAATATGCAGGCATCAACTTTAGCTGTTAAAGGTGGCATTTTTAGGGATCAAAAGCAAAGGGGCTTTGTGGGTTTTGGAGAATTCAGAAATGGGAGTGTACTGGGACCCAAAAGAGTCTGCATGGCAAAAGATTCCAATTTCTGTGGCTCAAGGCTTGGTTCTGTCACTATGGAAACTGAAGTTGTTAGTGCAAGAGTTGATTTTAGTGGCAATTTTGGGTCCTCTGCTAAGCCAAGATCAATCAGGGTTCAGGCTTCTGGTTTGCATGCTGTTGCTGATAGTTTTTTTTTGTTTTTTTTTGTGTTTTTTTTTTGTGTTTAGTTTATTAGCTGTTTTGAGTTTTTAATGTGATAGTATCATTAGAAGGGCCATGTATTGTTTGCTTGATGATTCCCTGTTTGGCTTTCATGGCAAGATTACTTAATTGATGTTTTAATTTTGTTGTCGTTGAACTGTAGTGGTGTTTTCTAGAAGGATCTGCTTGTCTATGTGCATATGCTATTCTTGTTTGTTTTGTTGCTTTTGTTGACTTAGATAGTTAATTCTGGTGCCTAATTTTCTCATAATGAAACTCTGACTGATTTTAGGAGATTGTAGATTACATTACAGTATATGAATCAAAAGTTAGGCAATTCAATTACTAACAATAAGGGTTTGTTTGTTTTGCAAAACTATGTTACGAGTCTATACCGTAGAGTTCATCTTTTATAAATATCATCTCTAGAATATGTATGATGTTAATAAGCTTATGTGTGCAGTTGCATTTGCATTGATTCCGAAAATGCTGTTTTAGTGCTGGAAATTGCATTTACAAGTCTTATATTTGCAAAGTCTCTGAACAGTTTTCCTAAGTTTCATAAGCTTTTTGTGTCGATCTGGTACTTCTAATTATAGCAAGTAAAATTGGGTTGCAGATGGAGATATCGAGAATTTTGTCCCCGTTGTTCCTCAGGGAAAACCTTCTGGAA
The DNA here is from genome assembly GCA_037113605.1 of Calophaca sinica. Classification (NCBI taxonomy): domain Eukaryota; kingdom Viridiplantae; phylum Streptophyta; class Magnoliopsida; order Fabales; family Fabaceae; genus Calophaca; species Calophaca sinica. The sequence goes on from CM073737.1 coordinate 20,313,441, forward strand.
TTGTTCTACCCTATGTTGGTGTTGCTTGCCTCGGAGCCATTTTATTTGGATACCATCTTGGGTATGGATAGCTTCTTCATTGTATGATGTGGTTCAATGGACTATAATGCAGCATGCCACTTTCTTTATATGAATCTTATATGAATGTTATAAGTCACTTCTATATGTCTAATGTTTTTGGCTTCATGACATGTATTGAATCTTATGTAGAGCTGTTACTATTTTTCATTCGATAATATGCATTGGATAACTCTAGCAATGCGCTGTTTGGTGTAGGGTGGTAAACGGTGCTCTTGAATACCTTGCTAAGGATCTTGGAATCGCTACAAATACTGTTCTACAAGGTACTTTTAAAGAATATATATTAGTCGTAGATTACTTTAAGATTTATGACTGATTTTTCAGACAATAAAAATTGTATATATTTATGAAAATACTTTCTCTTGTTTTGTTCACTCGTGTTAATGTTACTGCTACATAAGCAGAAATATGGCTGATCTTTATGGCAGAAAGTTCAAGTTTTTTGTTACCTTTGTTCACATGTGAATCTTATGCCTTTTATCTTTAACTTTTGTTTCCATAGGTCCTAGTGAAAGCCTCACTTGTTTATGTCCAATCAAATTTTCTCTAGATTCTCATGAGTGCGAAATCCATGAACAGGTTGGATTGTCAGCACGCTACTTGCCGGTGCCACTATTGGTTCATTTACTGGTGGAGCATTGGCTGACAAATTTGGCAGAACTAGGACTTTTCAGTTAGATGCAATCCCTCTAGTAATTGGGGCATTTCTCTGGTCTGTCAATTGTTGTTGAGTACAAAATTTGATCTTTTATATATTTTTTAAATCTGACTTGTTAAACTATGATGTATTACAGTGCTACAGCCCAGAGTGTTCAGACAATGATCATTGGTCGTTTTCTTGCTGGTATAGGAATCGGTGTTACATCTGCTATAGTACCACTATACATATCTGAGGTGGCGACTTTGTAAATTATTCTAATATCTATGGTTGTGATTGCATCTTTTATATGGACCATGTATTAACTCCTTCTGATGGGCAGATTTCACCAACTGAAATTCGTGGGGCACTCGGATCTATTAATCAACTTTTTATATGTATTGGGATTCTTGTAGCCCTGGTGGCTGGGCTGCCTCTGTCAGGAAACCCTATATGGTATTGAGTTGTTTTGCCTTACTACTTTTTTTTTGGGGGGGGGGGGGGCGGGTTGAGAGTATTTTTCACCTAACCTCTTTCTGAGTTGTTTATTTCTTCTGATGACTAATTTCCTCCAGAGATGGTAAAATGCATGTTACAGATTGATATTACGAAGTGTAGACAAATGTTTTTCAAAAAATATTCTTACTCCTATTGCTTGTATTATTTTGTGTGTGTGACAGAAGAAACATGCTCCTAGAAAAGAATTTTGTAAAGATTATAATTAGTGGTCCTATCCATTTGCAAAGTATCTTCTAATTTCTAAATAAGAACTGATGTTAAAGTCATGATTGTGCACTAAACACATGCATTTTAGAATTTGGGCTTAGAGGCTAACTCCACCCCATAAAACCGACTTGTAAAAAGAGGACTGCCTAAGCCTTATAAACACTACAAAAGCCATATCTCTAGGCGATGTGAGACTAAAACCTTCCCCTCAACCCAGCACACTTAAGGTGCAATACCACTGCAATGAAGCCAGATGAAGTGACCGAATATTAGATTGCAGGGGTGGCCGCAATTAAGGAGGATTTTCCAACACACCCCCTTACACCCAGGCCAAATGGGTCATGAGCATGGATGATCCGGCCGGCCCAACAACAGATCTAGGATAGGCTTTGATACTATCTTAGATTTTGGGTTTGGATAACTCAACCCCAAAAGTTAGCTCATGGGGTGATGGTTGTCTCTCACTTATAACCACAAACTTGGCCATATCACTGGGCGATCTTGGACTAAACCCACCCCGTCAACCATTGCAATGAAGGTGTTGTACCACTGCAATGAAGGCAGGTGAAGTGGCCCAATAACATACCGCAGTGGTGGCCGCAATTAAGGCGGATTTTCCAACAATTAATTATTAATAGTTTGATTTCTATAGTTCAGAAATATGACTACAGATGTCCCATTCATGGTTTCATGTTTTAATCTTCTCATCATCATTGACTCGAATGAATAGGAGAATTTAGGGTTGTGAACATATGCTTTTGGATATCTTAGAGATAATATGTAAGCCATTTATGTGTCTTCATCTAACAACTCAAGTCTTTGAGATGGTTCATGACATGATTAGAGCCTCCGTGACCAAGTGGTCTAGACTTCGATCCTCACTACCCTATCTTCTAATAAAAGTTTAATTTCAGCACAAGGTAGGTGAATCTGCGCATTATCCGCACTTCTAGCCCAATGGACTCTTGCGTGAGGGGATGTTAGAGAGATAATATAAAAGCCATTCATGTGTCTTCACCTAACTACTTAAGCTTTTGAGATAGGTGGTTCATGATAGGATAAATTACAGTTGTTAATTCATAATTTGAATATTGATATTTTGCAACTTTGGTAAAAGATAAATTGAAGTATTCAACAAGCAATATGCACATTTGATTTATACAAAACAATACTAAATCCAATTTATTTTACCTTAAGTTTATCTTTGTAAGATATATGAAATTGAGACTTAATATTTCCACATTGCAGAAGTCTTAACTTGTTTTTAAATCCAACACATCTGGATTCGCTGGAAAGTTTTACCCATCTACTCATTTTAATTTTTTCCTTTTGAAAATAATTCCTCCAGGTTGATTTGATAGTGTTAGTTTCATGTTAATATTCAAGTTTCATTCGTGTCCTCATGATTTTTAATTTTATTTTCTTATTGGAGGATCCAGAATCATTTGTTGGTCAGTTTTCTGCTTACTGTATCTCAGTCAATTTCAAATATTTTTTATTTTTTCAGGTGGCGGACAATGTTTGGCATTGCAGTAGTTCCATCTATTCTGTTAGCTCTAGGAATGGCAATTTCTCCAGAAAGTCCCCGTTGGCTTTTCCAGGTTTCCCTGCAACTTTGTGGTATCATTTATTGTGGAAGCATTAAGTTCACATGTCAATTAAACCATTGGAAAAGAAAAGTTAATACCTTTAGACACAACAGTGGCTTTTGTCAAATATTCATCTCACGAACCTAACCATTAAGCATTTTCAATTTAATGTCTGAGAAGTAAAGCACATTAAAGTAGAGATTAATCATGTTTTAAATATCTTAAAGACATTATCAATTTCCTTACATGCTTAAACTGGATTGACATCGAGAGTTGTGAGACTTGTATTTTGTAATAATCCAAAAGAATATACATATTATACATATCTGTTGTCCTTTATGTATATCTGTTAAGAGTGTAATGAGACAATTTTATTGTAGGTTTTCTGAGAAAATTCCATGTATTGTTTTACAGCAAGGAAAAATCGCTGAAGCTGAAAAGGCTATTAAAACACTATATGGAAAAGAAAGGGTTACTGCAGTAATGTATGACTTAAGAACGGCAAGTCAAGGTTCTTCTGAACCTGAAGCAGGGTGGTTAGATCTGTTTAGTAGCCGATATTGGAAAGGTATCCCGGATTTCATTTAAGTCTATTTCTAGGTTTGATAACACTATATGGAAAAGAAAGAGTTGCTGCAGTTATGACAAAAAATCAGTGCTAACCAGCATCTTTTGAAGGTTTTTTCGTGGCAAATTCCTTGTTTGAAGGGTGTTTTTGTAAAGGAGGTCTGATGTAAAAAGTAAAAACCATTATCATTGTGATAACTTTATCTTGAATAATGATTCGTGAAAGTCAATTCTTTTTGTTTCAGCCTAATCCAATGCATAGTCAGATTTGATAACCCATTAGACTTCCTTCCACATCTGATTTCATTGAGGCCCTTGTTTTATGCCTGATATAATTGTAAAGAATAATTATTTAACTATAACCTTATCATGGTTTATGTTTCAATCTTGCTTCCCAACTTCCTTTTTACATGACTCTATAGTTGATTATTGCTTTCTTATATGAAATGGCGTAGCATTTTTGTGAAAAAATATGTCTTCTTGCAGTTGTCAGTGTTGGGGCAGCACTTTTCTTGTTCCAGCAGTTGGCTGGAATAAATGCTGTGGTGTATTATTCAACTGCCGTGTTCCGCAGTGCTGGAATTGCTTCGGATGTTGCAGCGAGTGCCCTGGTTGGTGCATCAAATGTTTTTGGTTAGTATTTACTATTTTTAAATCTTAAAAATGTTTATTGTGCTTTCAACTTAAAAAAAAAAAAAAAGTTTGTGCATGTTGCAAACATATGATAGTGTTTCTGACTGTTTTATTTTGTTGCAGGAACTGCCATTGCTTCCTCATTGATGGACAGACAAGGAAGGAAAAGTCTCCTTATCACAAGCTTTAGTGGGATGGTAATGGCTGTGTTTTTTTAGCACCCATCTGTCATAGACCTAAAGCAGAAAAATATGGGATATTATATGATAGATTAATGATATGCATGAAGCATCACAAGTAAGTTTAAATGTAAAATATTGATTTTTGTTGGCGCAATGCTTTTCTGGCTAAACTTATCCAAAGTAAAAGAAATGTTTTGTACTACTGCGGTGACATAGTGTAAGTTTGCTTTATGTGTACATTTATACTTGTGCGCTTCAAATTAAATTTTGAATGCATAGGTAAAAGCTAGATCAAGAGATGAGAATTGGGCTACTGTCAAACATTATGATGTTTAATTTCATTTTATGGTTGTATGATAGAAGCATAATTTGGTTGGTAGGTATGTATCTATTCTTAGGCTATGTTTGGTAAAAATAAGCTATAAGCTAGCTTATAGCTGATAGACGAAAAGCTAGCTGATAGCTGATAGGTTATAGATGAAAAGCTAGCAAATTAAAATTGAAGTGTTTGGTAAAATTAGCTATTTAACTAACTGACAAGTATAAAATGATATAAAAGGATAAATATTTATCTTTATTTTAAATTTGATAAGGGATAAAGAATAAAACAATGAGAATAAAAAATGGAAGAAAAGATAAAAAGCTATAAGATCAGATGCTACTTCAAGTAGCATCTCAAAAAAATGCTATAAGCTAGTATGATAAGCTTGTCTACTAAACACCTTTCATTTGGTTAAACAAGCTTATAAGCTAGTCCAATAAGCTATAAACTAGCTTCTTGGCCTTACCAAATAGAGTCTTAGTCTTCTTCAGTAAGTTGCTTAGATGTAACTCAAAAACTCTCATAAATCTGATTTAAATTCCTGTTCTGCTGGATGAGATGATGTCTTTGTATTTATGTTTCTATTTGGTTCCCAACAGCTTGATTTCATTGCTTGTGTAATATTACTTATTCATTTTATTATTATTATTCGCTGAAGACACCCTGTATTTTTTATTCATATAATTGACAGCCTTTTCTTTTTGTCTTTCCCAGGCCGCTTCTATGTTGCTTCTTTCTCTGTCTTTTACTTGGAAGGTCCTTACACCATACTCCGGCATCCTTGCTGTCCTGGGAACTGTTCTGTATGTCATTTAATGTCATCAACAATAGTGATTCTATTCATGAAAGACTTAACTTCAATGAACTTATAGTTTCTGTTTATTACTTAGGCTTTCTGTTTGTGTTGACTCTATGATCTATGAATTTTAACCAGCTATGTCCTATCCTTCTCTCTTGGTGCTGGTCCTGTGCCTGCTCTTCTTCTACCGGAGATATTTGCTTCTCGAATTAGAGCAAAAGCAGTTTCTTTGTCATTAGGCACACATTGGGTGAGTGACTTCACTCCGAAATCTAACACTTTTCCTGTAATTAATGCCTTTATCTTGACTTAAATGTTGAAACTCTCCTCCTCAAAGGCGAAAACAAACTAAAATTTTGGTATTTCATAAGTGCGTTTAGGTCAGCGTTTGCAAACTGGATCTTAGATGATATTGATTTTACAAAATAAATTTTGGTTAGAATTGGATTTGAAGTGAAGTGATTTATGTCTAGAAATTTTTGACTCAATCAATTTTATAGTAAAACTTGATATGAAATTTTCAAACCAATGTATAAGCTACATTTTCTCATTTCTAATCAAACATGTTTTTAGAAACAAACTTGAATTTAGTTCGCTGCAACCAAACGTTTGTTTGTTTGTTTTTTTTTTTTTTTTTTTTTTGGGGTAAAATCGCGTTTGCCATCAGTGGCAAAAGCGTGGTTACATGCAATAAGAGTAGTTGCTTGTGAGCTTACCAAATACCCAAGCTCAACCACACAGTTGTGCTTGTGTCTGCACATATTGATTTTCTAACTACTATAAAAAGGCAGCCCAGTGCACGAGGCTTCCACCAGGTGGGGTCTGGAAGGGTAAATGTATGTAACCTTATCCTGCAAGCAAAGTGGTTATTTCCAGGATTTGAACCCATGACCTCTAGGTCACAAAGCAACAACTTTACCGTTGCGCCTGGATTGTCTAACTACTATAATTGTAGAAAATAGCTTCACTAGGAGTTTCTCACCTAATATTCCGCATCAGAAGTTCCTTGGATACTTTCTTACATCAAGTCTCTTTTTGGTTGCTTGACTATTATGTTAACAATGTAATTATGGTTTGTTTTTTCTTGTCTCATCAGATCTCCAACTTCGTCATCGGCCTCTACTTCTTGAGTGTTGTAAACAAGTTCGGTATCAGCTCAGTATACCTGGGTTTCTCAGCGGTATGCGTTCTTGCTGTTTTGTACATAGCTAGTAATGTTGTGGAAACAAAGGGTCGATCATTGGAGGAAATAGAACGTGCTCTTAGTTCTTCAGCTTGAAAAAAAACTTCAACCAAGTGCATGTGGTCTTCATAATTCCAATGCTGCTCAATGAACTCTTTTACCTTTGTACTCTTACAAGAAGTTGTTTATTGTAATCAAATTTTGCTGGTGTGCAAATATGGTAATAATAATGTGTAAGCTTTGGTCAAGCATCTGTATTCTGTACCATCTTTTACAGTTTTTGTCACAATGTATGTTTGGTAGTGGTAGATATCGGCAAGAACATTCTCACTTCCGGTGGCGGATCGGATCTATAAATTTTCTTTAGTGGGGGGCAATAAAAATAGTCTATAATATTATAAGCTTTTACGAAATACATACCAAAAAATCGAAACTTCTACAATGTCTCTTTTTGAGTTTAGTATTAGAGGAGCGGTAGAAATTAGAAGAATAAAGAGGTGAAATTAGTATCAATTTATTTTTTCTTTTATCTTTTATAATTTTCTACTTTCATTTGAGAAAACATTATCTCATGGTTGACAACTTTTTTATGAGGGCAAAAACAAATTAAGTATATTGAACTAAAAAAATGGTATTGCTGGGGCAATTGCCCCCATAGTCCTTCAAATGCATCAGCCTTTACAATTGCTTCAGTTGTTAGGTCGAATAACTTGGGCATTTTATCTTCAAAATTGAGAATGAATTTTCTAGAGCTTCCTTTGATATAATAAAGAGTAATGTTGACACTAATTATATGCTTTTCTGAGTTTCTGGAAGGAATAAATAATATTGGATTTGTATGAGTTGGTATATATTGGATGAATGGTATAGCTACATAGGTGCATCTCAAAAGGATATGAAAAGCTAAGAAAGTAGACAAATGGTTATTTGGATATGCGCTTTATACTTGATATTTGTAGGATATGCAAGCTAATTAGCTGCAACATAATACCAATATCTTCTCATTTTGAGTTACAAAATAATCAACTTGTATAAAATAACGTCAATAAAATTTAGTCATCGAATGTGTTACTGTTTTTTTTTTGGGGTTTAATAATGATACCTATTAATATAAATAGATTTTGCACATACGTTAAAATTCTTTTTATCATTTTGTTACACACATTTCACTATCTTATCATAGGCTTTACTTACCATATAGACGTTGAATCAGATTTTACTATCTCATATTTCATATATTTCACCATTTTAGACAGTCAAATTTGATTAGACGTCTATGTAAAACCTACTTATATTGATAGTATATAATTATTAACTTGCATTTTTTCCATAAGTATTTATTAGAGGTCCCATGAAAATATGCTCCTACATAACATGGTGTCACTTGTGCACAGGTACAAAAATTTCAGTTATAGTTTGTCACATAAATCTAAACTTTGGCAATCATACGATGCGGCCACTACAGAGCCATTGGATATATGTTTAGAGCTTTTCTCTCCTCGATCCAACGGCTCTGCAATGACTGCAGAGGATCCAGAGTCATCATCCATAGAGTGGGCAGGTAATAATAAAATAGCGAAGTGCGGGAGAGGGTCCTGTGCTGTCTAAACTTAATGCAGAGCAACACTCAGTTTGTCATTGATGTGTCCAAATTTCTTACACTCAACTTGTAATGTGTACAGTCTCCAATTTGGGAAATGCGAGAAGAGAAAATCCAAATATAAAACAAATTATTAAAAAAAAAAAGAACCTTAAATAAAACATATTCTTAGCTTTTTCTTTTAGTCCAAAGATAATATATTGTTAGATGGTTACATTGTTAATAATGCTAATATTATCAAATAGAAATCTGTGATTTAACTAATTACCTACCATCTTATCAACATGATGATGATACATGTCAACTTAAGCCTCAAAACATGGATAGCTAATGTTCCCTTATCATGTGGTGCATGTCCAAGTTGACAAAATTTATAATATATTGTTTGATGGTTACATTGTTGATAATGCTAATATTATTATCAAATAGAACTCTATGATTTAACTCATAACCTACCACACAACAACTTGAGCACTTTCACAACAATTATCAACAATACCAAAAATTTCATGGATTCCTCACTGCAGTTCCATTGTGATATCTACATGTTGGATTTCCTCTCCCACCTCTCCTTGGTGTCAAGCCTACAAATGTTAACAACAGACAGATCAAAAAGATTGTAAACTGCTCACATTAAACATAACAAACAACCATATATATGAATAAGATAGAACTACAATACTATAAACACAATTTAGGTGATTTGTGCAGCTAAAATCGGGATTTCTGATTCATGTAATGAAAGAAACTACTGCTAACTAAGGTCAATTAAATGTCAACAGAACACTCTTTTCACACACCATTTCTAATGGACCTAAAAAATCTAGTGCATTCACTGCAGTTAGCAAATTAGATCCATTGCATGAAATATTAGAGGACTCGCATTTCAAGTTCGTGTTTTGAATATGATTTATTGAGATTAGAATGTGAAGCATCTTCATCAAAGGACTCCGATTTGCTGACTGCAATAATTGTACCAGTTTTTTCATCCCCATTTCTAACACTGTCATTTATTGAACTCTATTAGTGAGCTAAGACAAAATGAAATTTCACCTGATAATAAAGATTTACTTCATTCATAAAACCACGCAGTCACCGCAGTAAATTGAAGTAGTTGGATGAAAATCATACGACTCTTATTTTGAATTTCTGTAAATTGTATTCAAAACACAAGCTAAGAATGTAAGCCATTTGACTCTGATTTATGAACTCAGATTGCCTGCAATCGGCAATCTCGACAGTCACTCAGTCAAGCAAATCAGCACCATTCGTCTAAAATTAGACGGCTCACATTGTAAATGTTGAGATATTGTCATTTATTAGTTTCCCGGTTTCCTTTTATTAGTTGATTCTATTTCCTAATCTTTAGGGATTGGTTAGGTTAGCCTCTTCAATCAGTCAAGCAAATCAGCACCATTCATCTAAAATCAGACAGCTCACATTGTAAATTTGGCGAAACAGTCTCAACGGTCCAATTTTTATCAATGGTTAAGATCATCCCTGTAGTCCCTTTTTACTGCAGGGAACTCATATCCGATTTACTGACAGCGGCGGCGATGCATGGTTTATGAGCGCAATAAATCCGAATTCATAATAGTGTCACAAAAGTGTCTTTAGGATCATTTTTCTTTTTAATGAGAGTAGAGTTAAGAGTTATACCCCCAATGCAATTTTTGCTTCTTTGATGCAGAAAGAACAGATACACCACCCTTTGAGTCTTCATTTCTCAAATCAATGCTATTATCACAACTATTCCAAAGGCTGTGTTCTTTGTGATCCACTTTTAATCCTTGAACTCCACCGTTCTTCTGGCTATATAAATCATTGCCTTGTACCTTCTTCTTGGCCTCATCTGCAGAACCCAATTCACAACACACAAGACATATCAACAGCATTAGAACAGCAACAATATCACCAACAACACACAAAAAGAAATCATAAAAAAAAAATTAAAAAATAAAAACAGAAAAGAACCTTTGGATTTTATTTTGAACTTTGATTTTGACTTTAGTTGTAAGCGCCTCTTGTGTAGTTCCTACAACATTCAAATGTTCAAACATTTGGTAAAACAATACCCATGTTCCAGAACGTTGGAAAAATCTAAAATTTTCGATTTTTTCCGGGGAAAAAAAAAAGAGGAAAAATTCAATTGTGGAAAATCTCAAAAACTATTGAAAATTGAAACGGATTGAAGAGAGTACCCACACGAAACATTGAGAGCTGATCTTGGGTGACGCCTTTGGGATTGAAATTGGGTCGCAGACAAGGTGTTGATGACATTGCTGCTTCTCTTCTACGATCTTCTTCTTCCTTTTCCATCTTCTATATCTCTCTTTTCCTCTTCTTAGGGATTTGCTCTTTCTTTAACATTTTTTTTTTTTGGCACTTTCTTTACTGGAATCAAGTGCTACATTCTTTTTATCGATTAATTTTTATCTAATTGTTTTTTTTTTTTGGCTTCTATGTTTATCAAGCTAATTGTTCTAAGAAATTATATAAAAAATATTTGACAGTCTGTTTATTTAAGTTTTTCAAAAAAAAAAATTATGATATAATGTTTTTTTAGAAATTGTTATTTTAAACTTCTTAAAAATATTTAGTTTGTTTAAAAAATATTTTCAAATTGTAACAAAAAAAAATATTTTCAAAAATTTTATTAGTAATTGTAATTTAAAAATATATTTTTTTAGTAAAAATATTTTAAAAATTTAATGAATGTTAAAAATGATAATAAATATACTAGAGTGGTACAAAAATATTATTTTGTGGTGCTCAGTAATTTTTTTGATTTGATTGAATTCTCACTGCAACCCTAATATATATATATATATATATATATATATATATATAAATTTGTTAAATTCTTGGCAAAATTACTCTAGTGGTACATTATTTTAATTTAAAATTTAAAATTAGTATTTTATCCTTTTTTTAGTTTCAATTTAGTCTCGCATGTTTTAAAACATTTTTTATAGGCAAATTGTTGTCTGATCTACAACGAGAAATGCATGTGTTTTATAAAGACAATCTGTCTTATCAATTGTATCACAAATCAGAACCCGAAAAACCGTTGTAAAAAACCGAAAACGGACCAATTTGGCCAATATTGTTAATATTTTAGAACATGTGAGACTAAACTGAAACTAATTTTTTTTTAAAGGACTAACTTGACACAAACGAAAAATAATAATAAAAGACTTAAGTGAAATTTTAAGTTAAGATAAATAACATCTGATGTAATTTTGCCTAAATTCTTTTAACTTTTTTTTTAACGGTTGCCATGAGGAATGAGTGATGTCTAAAGTGAACTAGCTATTAAGTGGTTCACGATGAATCATGATTAAGAGTCGTTAGATCAAACAGTCCTATTAGGTCTTATAATACACCTTTCACACGAATATTTTTTTTTCTTTTTCTTGTTCTCTCTTCACTTCTTTCCCCCCTCTTCTTACTCCAGCTGACATGGAAAACCCAAATCTAAATCAAAGTCTGTCTGCAAAAATCGCATAACAAACACAAGTCAAAACTGAAATTGTAGAAAATTTGCAAAAAAAACATTAACCGACTCTTTAGATTTTTGGCCAGTCATGAGTTACGGTCTCTACGGTCTCAATCAATTCTCACAACACTAAAACCTCACATCATGCCATCGAGTGAATTAAAAAAACAAAACAATACGGCAGATTCATATTTAAACGCTTGAATCACAGTCTCTCGGGAATAAGAACTATAACCCAAAGCTGAGAATCTTACGAGAATTTTTTTTTTTTTGATGAACAAAAAATTTACTTATAGGGAGTACAAGGGGTACTCTAACCCATTACATCACAAAATCGAAAATCAAATGGCCTGAATACATCCCATTGTTAATCTAATCTGAATAAGATAGAGTAATATTTCTCCCCTCCCTACTTATAAACCATCCCTAAGCCAATATTTTAGCTTGTACAATTACCGCATTACAATCAACTATTTGTTCCCTGAAGATTATGTTATTCCTCATCAACCAAAGAGACCACGTGACTACTAGCCAAACTAAATGCCTTACCTTCTGTTCTGGATACACCAAAAAGTCCCATATTGCTTGGGAATCAAGGCCAACGAGAGTTTATAAACACCCACATGCCTTAACCCACCGAGGCGCCTTTTAAGGACAAAACCATGAGGGCCCACATTACATGTGGCCCAAAGTGGACAATACCTCGGAAAACGATGATGCGGACTTGAGGTCGGAACACCTTCTTTATTTTCTTACCCCTGATGTCTACTCCATGTTGTAGGAAGTGATTGACTCCTTCATTGTGAAAAGCACCAGCATACCCCATCCAATCATATATTGGAGACCAGACATTGTAAGCAAATGAACATGAGAAAAATAGATGATTACAATACTCCTTATGCATAAAACAGAACACGCAACAGATTCCTTGACTAGCTGATATTATTTTCCTGTGCAGCAATGCCTCTCTTATTGGCAACCTATTTTGTAACAGTCGCCATGCAAAAACTAGGATTTTTTAAGGGGCCGTAGATCTCCACAGCAACCTATACGCTTTTGTCAGGTTTTTATTCTGATTTTGCTCGCTCTGAGCATTTGAAACCTACAAGTATCCAGATCTAACAGAATAACCATTAAATTTGTCCAGGGTCCAAACCCACTTATCAAACACGTTTTTGAGGAGCAATATTAAGCAATGAATTTTTAATCTCATTTTCAAGTTCTTCCTCCCAAACAAAGAGTGGTCTTCTCCACCTCCACTTCCATTCCCACCTATCACCAATCCATTCCCCCATCTCCGCAATTGATGTTGACTTATTCTCTGCCAATTGATACAGTCTAGGAAAAGTGTCTTTAAACGGAACCAAACCACACCATTTATCATTCCAAAATTTGATTTGTGTCCCTTACCCTAATTTTAATTGAATTGCATCAGCAAACTAGCCAGGGACAGCCCCACTATTTTTTTTCCAAGAACATTAGATCCCTCCACCAAATGGACGATTTTTTATCAGTTGATGATGGATGGGGCTGCACAATATGATTCACCAGGTTGCCATATTTAAATGACATTAGCTTAAACCAAATAGCATTTTGATCAGTCAAACATCGCCACTTCCATTTAGATAGTAGCGAAATATTAAACAGCTCTATGTTTTTCACACCTAACCCCTCAACCTTTTTGGCATACATATTTTATTCCAACTAACCCACTTTATTTTTTGGTGCTCACAGCTTCCCCCCCACAAGAAATTCCTTTGTAATTGAATTATCAACTGGACTATTTTTTTTAGGAGCTCTATAAAAGGAGAAAAAATATAGAGGCATGCTAGTCAATACAGAATTTATTAAGGCAACTCTACCTCCCATAGATAAATGTCGTCATTTCCATAGAGCAAGTCTTTTTTTCATGCTCTTCACCACCGAGCTCCACGTGGCGCTCCTCCTTGGATTAGCACCCACAGGGATCCCTAAAAATTTGAAGGGAAAAGATTCAACATTACAAGACAAAAAATCTGACGTTGGTGTCAAAAAGCGGTCTTCTATGTTAACCCCGTACAAATTGTTTTGAAGAAATTCACCCTCAATCCAGAGATTAGTTCAAAACTTCTCAGAATTGTTTTAATATACCAAAGATTACCCCACGTCCCTTCACATACCATATATAATAGTATCATTTGCAAATTGTAGAATAGGAAAGGCAATATCATGACTCACCATATATCTCTTGAAATACCCAACTTCCACTGCTTTCATAACCAGAACTACCAACCCTTCAGCGGCTATCAAAAACAAGAATGGGGCCAATCTATCTCCTTGTCTTAATCCCTTTATAGCTTCAAAGTCCTTTAAGGGACTACCATTTACTAATACCGACATTGAGTTGGAGCAAATGCAGGCCTTCATCCACTTTCTCCAAGTAAAATTGAATCTCGTCCTTCTCATCATATAATCTAAATAGTTCCAACTTATTGAGTCATACACCTTTTCAAAATCTACTTTCAGCAGCAAATATTTATCTTTCCTTCTTTTTTTTGTTAAGTCCACCATTTCATTAACTATTAAAACCTCATCCAAAATCTATCGGTTAGGTAGAAAAGCCGATTGGCAAGATGAAATTACCTTTCCCAAAATCTGACGCTGGTGTCAAAAAGCGGTTTTCTATGTTAACCCCATACAAATTGTTTTGAAGAAATTCACCCTCAATCCAGAGATTAGTTCAAAACTTCTCAGAATTGTTTTAATATACCAAAGATTACCCCACGTCCCTTCACATACCATATATAATAGTATCATTTGCAAATTGTAGAATAGGAAAGGCAATATCATGACTCACCATATATCTCTTGAAATACCCAACTTCCACTGCTTTCATAACCAGAACTACCAACCCTTCAGCGGCTATCAAAAACAAGAATGGGGCCAATGTATCTCCTTGTCTTAATCCCTCTATAGCTTCAAAGTCCTTTGAGGGACTACCATTTACTAATACCGACATTGAGTTGGAGCAAATGCAGGCCTTCATCCACTTTCTCCAAGTAAAATTGAATCTCGTCCTTCTCATCATGTAATCTAAATAGTTCCAACTTATTGAGTCATACACCTTTTCAAAATCCACTTTCAGCAGCAAACATTTATCTCTCCTTCTTTTTTTGTTAAGTCCACCAATTCATTAACTATTAAAACCCCATCCAAAATCTGTCGGTTAGGTAGAAAAGCCAATTGGCAAGATGAAATTACCTTTCCCAAAATCTGTTTCAGCCTCAAGGCAAGCACTTTTGCTAATATTTTGTAAAGACTACCTATAAGACAAATGGATCTATACTCAGATAAAGATTGCGGGTGGTCTGTTTTCAGGACCAAGGCCAAGAACGAAGCTGTCACACTCTTTGGCAGCTGGGCATTTGCTTTAAATTCCAGCAAAAAATCATGTACCTCACCTTTCACCATTTTCCAACAAGATTTAAAAAAATTAAAATTAAATCTGTCGGGTCCAGGAATTTATTGCCATCACAGCTCCAGACAGCTTCTCTTATCTCCTCGACTGTGAAAGCTGCTATGAGAAAAGAATTGCCTTCCTCGGTAATCTGTGCAAACTCAATTCCATCCATAGTAGGCCTTTCCAAATCTAATTCCTGAAAATTCTACTCACAATGTTTCTTCACTTCTACTTTAATTTCGTCCACACCATCAATCCAAGCCTCACCCACCTTTAGTCCAACCAATTGGTTTTTCCTCCTTCTTGAATTCAAACATTCCTCCTTCTTGAATTCAAACATGCGTGAAAGTATTTTATGTTAGCATCCCCTTCTCTAATCCATCGAACTCTAGATTTTTGCAGAAGCATACTCTCTTTATCCTTTAGTTGTTGCCAAAAATTTGTTGTTAGTAACTTCTTGCGTTCAACATCCATGGGACCTCCTTCTGTAGCTATTTCTTCCAAAGCATTAATTTCATCTACTGTCTCTTCTATCTTTAAGTCCACATACCCAAACACCTCCTTGTTCCACCACCTAATAATCTCAACTTCTTTCTTAAAGCATAAGTTTTCCAACCCTCCACCAGAAAAGTTTTCCAACATTCCTGCACAAAAGATTTAAATCCTCTGTGATCCATCCAACAATTGTCGAATCTAAATGGCTTAGGTCGCCAATTTCTCACAGCTTTCATTAGCCATATAGGACAGTGATCTGATATGTCCCTATCACCCACCCATTGGCCAGACACACTCCATTCAGCAATTTTCCTTCAGTTAAAAGAATCCTATCAATCCTGCTCATGGCATTTCCATCCGCTGCATACCAAGTGAATTTTTCCCCCAGTAATGGTACATCAACTAATTCCATTTTCTCTATGAACATCATAAACTCATCAATTTCCAGCCTACTCACTTGATTTGAATTCCCCTTTCTTTCACTTCCAGTAGTGACTGCATTAAAGTCCCCTACAATACATACTCTCCTTTCTCAAATCCTGATTTTGACATATACAATTCTTCCCTCAATTTTCTTTTTCCAGCCAGACTACACGGGGAATACACATTTACTATATAGTAAAGATCATATGTGTTTATCCGCTTCATACATACCCCTAAAAACCCCTCACCGGAAAAATTAAACTTAACAGAAGCCAAATATAATCTCCACATGGAACGAATACCTCCAGCCAGTCCTACCGAAGATTTTGCTACCCATTCAAACTCAGAATTACCCCAAATACTAGCCAGAAAATCTGAATCAACACTGCCTCTTTTTGTTTCTTGAAATAAACATACATCAACTTACTCGCTCAATCGTAGACCTTAGTCGCTTTTGTTTTCGCTTCGCCTCCCAAATTTCTTCTCGCTCATCGACAAGATCTTCATGATTGCTTTGCTTTTTTCCTCTGCTTTGCCTTTCGTGCTTTGTCTCTGACTTCCATTTGTTGAATTTCCTCTTCATAAACCGCATCTTTATCTCTTCTTGATACTCCCAGCAATTTAGCGCCATTCCACACCTTCCCAGCAACATATTCCTCATATTTTGCCAAAAATTTCTCATTGTAAGCGTTAAAGTCCCCATTTAAGATTGATTCACAGCACAACACGGATCCTCTCGAAAATTTTGTCAACTTCCTTGGGGCTCCAACTATGAATCTCCTTGAACCATGTTTCTAACCAGTCTTTAGCATCTTTTATGAGTGCTGGAATTTCTTCATCATCTAAGGCTTCCAATGAGACCAAATTTGATCCCAAAGGGGTTACCTTGACCGAGAAATACCCCTGTGTATGGAACTCTTCTTGTATGCTATATGTCATCCCAGGTTTAAATACTTTTCCAACATAAGCTTTTTTGAGGTTCTGGACGTCATTTTCATCCACTGTGAAATGTAAGTGAGTGTGGTCCTTTACTCCTTTCTTACTCTTGTTTCCCGCTTCCACATGTGTGTTTGGTTGAATGCCAGATTTGACTACATTTGCATATGTTCTTCCAACTTACCTCTGCATGTAGTAGCTACCCTCTGTACTGTACCTTATTTTCATTTGGTTGCTCTTATTTTGTCTCTTAGTCTCCAAACTCCCCCTATGAAATCTTGGCAGGTTTACAAAGATCTTCTTACTCCTAATAATTATCTTGTCAAGTTCACTAGCAAAGCCCTGAGCATCTCTGACTCCATAAAACCTTGCAAATCTAAACCTTCTACCCCTTTTATCTTTCTTTGCTAGTATTACCACTTCCTCTACTTTCCCATATTTTTGAAATACACCAAGCATCTCTTTTGCTCCAAAGTTGTCTGGAATCTCAGTGAAAAAGCATGATACGGTTTCTTTGCCATTGTCTTCTCTCATTGGTTCTTCTCTAGCAATATCTGGTCTTCCTTGCTGTCGTCCTTGCACTGTCGCTTCTTTCCGCCGCTGTCTCCTCTTGACTTCGGTCCACTCCTATGCCATACATTAATACTTTGTTCCTATCTTACGAGAATGGAAACTATATTCAAACATTAGTTTAATAAACATTTGTTCCTTTAGCCCACCCTTCTCACATGAGTGCTTTGTGCCTTGTTATCCCTTGAAGGATTAGTAACACTGCGTGAACACTGTCTGAATGGACTACAACGTAACTAAATATTTGCAGTTTAGTTGAAACTTTCAAGCGGCCATCGATGGTGATGAACTCAATATGTTCACTCCCATAACAATAAACTCATATTAAGCCTCGAGTGAATTTAAAAATAAAAATACCACTGATTGATATTTACTGGAATGGCAACAATACCCTGGAGGGTCAATGCGACAGGAGAGAGGGGGAGGGGAAGAGGCGAAGCTGCGAAGGGAAGGGAGAGAGGAGAGAAAATAGAATTGTTGGAGGCGCGATATGACGTGACTACCATATGATAAGATTTGATGAACTCTTCGATCTAACGGTTCTTAATTATGGTTCACCCGTATTTCAAGTGAACCATATGTTATGATAGTCCACCGTAGAAGCCAGCTTAGGAATGATAAGGAATAACATCTCGTGCATTTAAAAAATTAGCAAAGAAGGTCTGAACCATCACATACACATATATGAGTAATCAAATTACACCGGTTCCAGGGACAGAGCCGGACTTAAATCACATTAGGGGCCAACTATAAAAATTAGAGTTAATCCAACAAATATGTATGCATCATGTTTAATACAAAATATTCACAATTATATGTTCCAAAACACTAATTACACTAGAAATCTATCAAAATGCAGAATGTCTCTCCTGCATGTCATGAAAATTATTTACAATTGAATCTACACTAAACTTTTTGGGAATGTTCTTTTCAATGTATACTAGCAAACAGTCAATTAAAAAATTATTTTTCATCTTGTTGCGAAGTGTAGTCTTGACTATATTCATAGCTGAAAAAGATCGCTTTGTAATAGTAATAGAAATAGGAAGTGTGAGAATGAGAGTTACAACTCTATAAACAAGAGGATAGACTTCTACTTTCCTAGTTCTTACCAATCATTAACATAAATCAGAAATAGTTTGCAATGCTTAAAAGTTAGGAAATTGCCTTACATGATCAAAGTGCTCATATTGCATCCTCAATTATATCATCTCATAATCTGCAAAGTCTTGTGGGTAAAAATTTGTTACCAACTGACAAATGTCATCAATTCTAGATAATATCTGCATCTCCCTCGGATCTAAAGCTGAACTAAGAATGAGTGGTTTCACTGTGTTTTCATTCAATTTGGCATTAAGTTCCTACAATTAAGAATCTATCACATCATTGAAAATATTAACTTTGTAATAATATTCTATTGAAATGTCATCTTGTTGTTGACGAACCCTTCCTTGTCTTGCAATATAACGAGCTTTAAAATCAGGTATGGGTATGTGGACTGATTCACAAAATGATATGGCATTTGCAACCAATTCATCTCATCCATCATCCCTTAACTTTTGAATGAGCGACTTAGTAGAAAAAGCCAAATGCGTCGCATTTAAAATATCTTGAGATTGGAGTTGCAAAGCTTGACAAAGAGCACTAGAAATCTCCAAAATTGTTCTCATGACATGTAGAATGAAAGCAAACTCAAAAGAAGTTAACAACTCATAAGTTGTATCTACATCAGTTCGTTGAGCAGTTGTTTCATCCTCAATAATATTCAACAAAATCTCACATGTCGTACTGAACATTGTCATCAAGCTAGAAATGGATTTCAAGTGAGAACTCCAACGGGTATCACCCGCTCTTTGTAAAGAACCAGTCTGATTACACCCTTTCCCACTTTCAAGCTCGCCAATCTGAAGTAAATGATCAATATGTGTGGCATGAACAGCTTTTAATTAGTCATTACATTTGCATGATGCATTAACAATATTGACAATGGAGTTTAACTTGATAAAAACTTGTGGATGGCTTTAACGTCCTTAGATGCAGCAACTAATGCCAATTGCAAAACAATGAACATAATAAGCATAAAGGCATTCACCTGAAATCAAAGCTTGCAAACCATTCCATTCTTCATGCATGTTACTTGCACCGTCATAACCTTGTCCTCAGATAGATTGAACATCAAAATTCTGCTTGGAAAGGATATTACAAATAGTTTTTTTTCAATGTTAAAGCACCAGTGTCTACGACATGAATAAGCCCAAAAAAGCACTCCTGCGCATATCCATCTTTGTCAACAAATCTCAGAACAAACGACATTTGCTCCCTTTTAGATTCGTCTCGAGCTTCATCAACTATTATGCTATATTTTGCATCATTTCTTCACAGATGACATTTCTCACTTTATTTGCCAAGATACATAGAATTTGTTTTTGTGTTATTGGTGATGTATATGAGGCATTTAGTAGAGCTTTAACCAAAACTTCTGCCACTTTGTCATTAAGAGAAGCTGAGTAACTCAATAGTTCCAAAAAATTTCCACGATTATATGATATCTTAGACTCATCACGACCTTTGAAAGGACATCATTGAAATGCAAGCCACCTAATTGCCTCAATTGAGGTTTTCAAACGAAGTCTATTTCTATAATATTTTGTGTAGTGAAGTTCTCAAACCTTCTTGTAATGTGTGATAGTCGGTTCAAAAGATCTACACATTTTCTCTCAATATTTCCTTGAGTTGAATTGAGATCTCCGATATGCACCAAGAATGCACACTTTTTCCATTCCCTAACCTTTTTCCATGATCAAAATCCATTAACAGTAAATGCATTTAATCCAGGAGGTCCATTTTTGTTATGGAACAAAAAGCATGGTAGACAAAATACAACATCTACATTTGGAGAACATTCTAACCAAGACGAAAATAGCTTATACCATGATGGCTAAAAACTACGAGAGTGTTTTTCTATAGATTTGGGATAGGTAGAAAGCATACATTGATACAGACCGACTTTAATATAAGCTCTTCAAACTTCATCACGCTTCTCAATTGGATATTCCCATATTTTAGTTGTAATCCCAGATAACGCTCTAATGAGTTGAAATCAAATCCTTCTTTGATTTCAATTCTTACAGATTTTGCAAGACACTCTTCAAAATTTAACTGATCACTTCCCATATATGGGTTTGATGGCTCATTAGATGTTTGAATTTCAACATTCTTCCTTTTAAAAAATGCAGCGATCGTACACTACAACATAAAACGAAATAGATAGCGCTTATTTTTTGCCTTCGCTAATGCTTAAAAGTGTAACGTCCTAATTTTTAACAGTACTTTTGGTTCGTATTTAAAACAAACACACACTTTATTTACTGAAAGGGAGTATTACAAGGTTTATTACACTAGTACAAAATCAAAAACTCATACCCATAAGGGTGATAGACAAAAACTCTCACTGGTCGTGCTCCCTGTTTCTAAGCAGTCTACGCAAACACCTTCATTCTACTTCTGATAAGTCGTTCATTCTCCTCTGTTAATGGTCACATAATAATAAACACACAAGAAAAATACAGGGGTAAGATATCCATTAACCTCTAATCCAACAGGAAAATAGCGTAGTAGCTTACCTGTTATCATGTCTAGCTTAACATATTATCACATTATGGTTAGCACAAAAATAACACAGATACCACGTTTTGACAGACACCTCGTACTGACAGACCCGACTTCACGACTACAGATCACGTCATCACAGACTCATACGTCACACTGGTCCTTCAGCTGATCACCGGCTTTACGGACCCAGTGGATACAGAATACTATAGTTCACTGAACCATTCGAGCTGATCACCGGCCCTACTCCCTAGACCGATCACCAGTCTTAGGGCACAGAATCAGATAAGTTGGTTGTCTCGAGAACATATCCTGATACGCTACCATCTTCAATTATCGGATATGGCATCCCATACTACCGTATCCAATCACTGGAGTAAGGCACCGTCCTGCGCGCAAGGACGACATTCCCATTATAGGAATGGCCAAGATTGTCCACCTGACAAACATGGAGTCCTGGAGACTCGTCCACGTGACAGAGTACACACCCTCAAGGTCACCAACTATCCCCAAAGGCCCTCCGTACTTTCGATACTATGGATATAGAGAGACTCGTCAGAAAGACCGAGTACACACCCTCAAGGTCTTGGCAGAGTACACACCCTCAATGCCACCGATTATCTTGTCATCATCCTGTCTGTACCTTAGTACACCAACCTCTAGTACACTGACCCGGCCATCACCACTATCTCAGGGTATCGATGGTAATACTCACTATTACCATCTAGGGATTCGTAAACCTCAATTAGAGGGCGTCACCCTTGACTCTAGGACATACATTAATCATTACACACAGATATTATATGCAACCAGCATATAAATATCAGGCATAAAATAAGATTAGTAGACAGTCGCATAAGCGACTGTCTACTAATCTCAAAACCATAACCTATGTCGGTTGGTAGGTCTACAGTGACTATCCTTAGCCACTATACACTGCAACCCCTCTCCTACGGTGTTGCCACTACCAACCCCTAGTAGGGCTAAGGAACCCTACACATGCTAACAGACTACTCTACTACCTATTTTCCCTAGAGATCAAGGTATATTCCCCTTACCTGGTCTAGAAGGTCGTTGCCGCTCTCGTTTCTTGCATTCCTCGCTTCCCTAAGCTCTTCCATGCCTCTGTGCTCTCCAAAGGCCCTTGGGAACCCTTGAAATGAACAGAGGGGGTCGAGGCCTATTTATAGGCTAAAATTGGCCCATCGCGTCGTGTGGGATTACATGTGATTCCCGTCGCGTCGCGATGCGGGACACGTGTCAGCATTCGCACGCGCTGATCCACCGACTTAGCCACCGACTTAACTGTCGTGTCGTGACCTAGTTTGTACTGCACTCTGTAGCGTCGCGATCCACGCCGCCTGTTGAAATTCCATTTTTGCCCCTCTACACGATTCTAGGGTTTTCTAACTTTTTCTAAGCCATTCTAGGCCTCTTATGAGTCATTTTTAAGCCCAAATTAAAGCTCACTACCATTTTAACACTTAATTGCTATGTAATCATTATTCTAATTATTTAAAACTTATTATTGAAAATCGGGATGTCACAAAAAGCGCTACCTATTCAGCAGCTAGCGATCTTAGTTCAAAAAGACAGTGTTTTATAAGCGCTAGTGAAAACTGGAATCGCTAGCGCTTCCTTGAGAAAGCGCTAGCTATGTTTGAGAATATATAGCGTTTTTTCAAGGAAGCACTATCTATTGTTAAGAATAGATAGCGCTTTTTAAAGAAAGCGCTAGCTTTTTCTTTTTTTTTCTTTTTTTTTTACAGTAGCAGTGTAACATAAGTAGCTGTATAACAAATTATAACAAATGTTTCAAATATATTAAACTAAAATTAATAAAAATCATAAATTACATTTAATTAACAACAAATATTGATATAGATAGTCACCACAGGTCAGGTTTTCTACTTCTAACAGAGAACAGATGAAAAACTTCACTTCTTGGAACAGGTTGTACTCGAGTAACATAGATACCAGAGAGATCCCTTAACATGCTATAGATAGTCACCACAGGCCAGCAGTTGATTAAGTCTGTCCCTCCACAAAGTTGGAGTTACATCTTCATCATCTATGTTTCATATCCATTTGCTTTTTATGCTCAACGTTTTTAGAATGCAATTGTTCCTATTTTAATTAAAATAGGAACAACTGCATTCTAAAAACGTTGAGCATAAAAAGCAAATGGATATGAAACATATAGATGATGAAGAAGTAACTCCATTTTTGCGGAGGGACAGATTGGCATCCATTCCAAGTCGTGTCATGATTTGATATGTACCTGTGACCACAAAAAGTAGTAGGGCTATTTATATTATTCTAGGAGGGCTATCAAAATACAGAAAAATCTAGAATCATTTAAAGCATTTAGTGATTACAAGAAAATTCTGAAATGGTTCAAAGTAAGTGGTGGACGGTGCATTTATGTGTGGACGGTGGGGGTGGACGGTGCATTTAGTTTAGAAAGATGGATTTCTGTATCAGTTCGTTCCAAGAAAATAATGAAAATAAGAAAGTTGAATTCATCTCCAAAGTGTCTAAACCCAAAACATGCAAGTATACAAACATACAAATATATAGTAAAATGAAACAAGGAGCTTCTGACAAAGATGTGCTACCTACATACCAAAACATCAAAAAAATAGTTTCCCACTCAATCTATAATTTGACAGTCCATTAAACACTAAAATTAATAGTAGCGATAGCAAGTTTACTTAGGGTTTTGAAGATTGAGTTTCTAATTCAAATTCAAATACAATATAGACATTCACAGAGGTGGTGTCCACCCAAAGCTGCGAGACGAATCCCAAGCTAAGAACAGAGCAAATGCCTATCACATGAGTTGGGTTCTTGTTGTCAGTTTCTCACACCATCCACTGGAAATAAAACAAATAAATTTCTTAATCCAACAAATAAATAATTTCCAAAAAAAAAGAAACCAAACTTGCTAACAAATGAACAAATTTCAACTATTACTCGCAGAGGTGGTGTCCACTCAAAGCTGCCAGACGAATCTCAAGCTAAGAAGAGAGCGAATGCTTATCACCTAAATTTGAATAAATTGCTTATCACATGAATTATAGGCAATTGTGTCTTGTTGTTTAAAACATGAACATCTTTTTGTAAAATTCTAACAGTTTTAGCCAACAAGACACAATTCCTATATTTCATTAGCTAACAAGCTGCGTTGTTTCTCTTGGGCTAGGGTTGATAGAAGAAAAAAGGAGGAGAAGAGAGGAAGAGGGAGTGGCTGCCCCGGCCATCTGGATTAGGGTTAGGGTTAGGGTTTAATGGTGGGGGGATGAAGGAAAGAAGAAGAAGAGGGAGGATCCAAAAATGGGGAAGAGAATGGGGGAGTGGCTCTGGATTTGGGGGACCCGATTTACAAACGGGCGATGAGGAGGACTCTGTTGTGGAAGAGGACATCGTAGTCGGTGAGATGGCAGTCGAGGGTGGCGAGGAGGGAGTCGAGGAAGCTCTGTGGAGTGGAGGGAAACGGCATCGTGGAGGGTGTGGGAGATGGAGTGGTGGAGGTCGAGGGACAGATGGCGTGGGAAAGAAGAGATTAAGAGGAACGCGTGGGAGAAAATAGGGTTTCAGAGCGAGAGGGGGCAATTTAATGAGGGAACGTGTGGGAGGGAAGGTTAAAATATATTAATCAGGTAAGATATTAGCTAGCGCTTCCTTGGAAAAGCGCTAATGAAGTCCAGTTCTCAAATCATAGATAGCGCTTCCCTAGGGAAGCTAAGCGCTAATGAAGATCAGATAATTGATAGCACTTCCTGGAGGAAGCGCTAGCGATATCCTCATGCGAATTTTTAGTAGCATTTCACCGAAGAAGCGCTGTCTATTTGTTCATTTTAACTAGCGCTTATTCTAGAATACGCTAGTAAAGACCCGCTCATAATTTTATCCAGCGCTTTCAGATAGAAGCACTGTTTAAGATGGCGCCATTTTTTTAATAATCTGTTGTAGTGGTAGATGGCTTCTTCATCTAAAAATTCATAAATGTACTCAATTTAAAAATCATAAATTTACTTAGATGGCTTGACTTATTCATCAACTAAATGCAATAAAAGAAACCAAATGCACTAAAGGAAACAAATAAAATTAAATCACGGCCCAATCAAACAACAATAAATAAAACTAATAAAATGGCCAAGTCTTTGGCCCAAGTTCATCACAAGAAACGAGAGAATGGTAATATTTTAATTTATTTATAACATAAAAAAAAAATGTTGACCAAAAAGAGCAACAAATCCCTAATGCAGAAATGAGAGCAGAAGCACACCTCTTGTATGAAGAAAAATAGAAGTTGTGACTGTGACCGACTGAAGCAGCCAACAGTGGGAACCGAGCGTCTACGACGAAGCACGATACCAGACCGAGAAAGGTGTGGAGTGCGCAACCAAGACGAATCGGCACAAGCAACGACGATGACGTATGGTGTAACCGGCGACAACAATAGTTCGTTTCGGCACAAGCTGCGACACCGACGTACGGCATGGCGAAAGACAGAGCACAATGTTTTTTTTAGTGTGAGGTTTATGAGATTGTAATGTGCTGTTCCTTTTTTGTGTGTATTTTGATTTCCCTTTTTTTTCATCCTTTTGTATTCATCTCTCATCTCTGCATTCTGGCTCTATTTGTTTCAATCACACTTTTAGAATGTTTTTTTTTATTTGAATTTGTTTAAGCCTAATTTGTTTGTCATGCCCCTCGGTTCTACCAAAATTTTAAAATAAAATAAAATTCGGTGCTGGTAATTTCCGAGGGTTTTTCTTAAAAAATCTAGGAAACTTTTATATGGGTATTTTCCTAGGGCTGTGACTCTGGGTAATCTCCTAGGGTCACATGCCCTAGATAATTTTTGTAGGTAATACCTAAAATTCTAGTAGTGAAAGCCTGCACTTAGAAATTGTAAAGAGGACTTTGTCTTTTGTCCTTATTTGCAAAGGGTTGTATGTTTCACAAAAGAATTTTTACTAGGCAGGGGCAAAGTGTCAACATACTACAAATATTTTTAGAAATAAAAAAGTGGCCATGGTTAAGGTCCCTGATTGTTACAACATGAGTCCGTCATTGATGATTTATTATTATTTAGTGAAGCTTCTGTGAGTCAACTGGAGATTTTGCATGAGTATCAGAATTTGTTTTGTAAACAACTTGAAATAGCCGCTAGAAACTTAATATAGGTACCAATCAAAAGGAGAAAACACGACATACTGTTCCCTAAGAGGGTTGTCTCTTGACACGACAAGTGTACCAGTCGTTCAAGTAATCAAGTAGTGAATATGAGTATCATCTCCATAGGGATTGCATTTAATAGCACCGAAGACAAATTAATTGCTAATTGGAAAGGATAAATTGACACAAATCATGGTGAAAGAAACAAGTGAATTGGTAAATTGGGCTTTGGAATCCGTGTAGGTTCGACGTGGTGTAGTGTTTAATGTCACCGTTTCCTAAGCTATGCGCGACCAATGATCATTCGAGTTACCTAATTTAGTTATACACAATGTCTTGTCATCTAACCCTACTTGATTGATCAAAAACCCTGATGTCTTAGGGGAAATTAACTAATCAAAAGTGTGACGATTAGTAACTCATAATGGAAGCACACAACTCAATTCCTATGCCTAGTAACACATTGCGTGGATTTTAGTTCAACTCATATTCAATATTTATCTTTCAAGAAACCTACCAAACCCTAGATATATCCTATGGTGAATGTAACAGCCCGTATTTTCAAGTGTTTAAGTTTTTCGTATTTTGTACACGTTATTGTGTATTTTGGACTAAGGGGTATTTTTGTCTTTTTGTAAAGTGGGTATTTGAGAAAATGGATTTCATATTTGGAATCTACGATATTTTATTGGCTTGTGGTAAAATTTTCAGATTTTAATTTTGACATAATTTCGTTGCAAATTTCACTACCGGGTGAGTTTTTACCCGAAATAAAACCCTAATGTGGCCCGATTTCGATGAAATCCGGGATATTAGTGTTTTCAATTATTTGAGAGTTTTTAGAATTTATTTGGTAATTTTTAGGTGAAAGAAAATATTATAGAATATTTTCTACCGTTTTAATCGCTAAACGACGGATAAATTGGACACGCTCCGAAAAAGTGACATTCACAGGAATTGATGATAAGGCGGAGAGGATTCTTAAGATGTCATAATAATTTTTGGATAAAAGAAAATATAATAGTATATTTTCTACTCTTAGATTAGTTATAGGTGTGAAAAACCTATCATGCGACGTGATTGGTCGATAAAAAAAGATCTGAGATATTTTCGCGGGAGAAACTTGCAAGGAAAGACTTCATTAATGTGTTGGACCAATAGGGATTGAGCATGTATGTTTGGTGTGATGTGTGGCCAAGATTACAACATTTGGATTAAATATAGGATCGATGACTAAGTGCTGACTAGGATTAGGATAAGAACAGATGAATTCATCTCCTTTGGACCAATAGGATTGTGGCACATGGATAGTAGCTGTCTGACCATTGGGATCTTGACAAACGGTACCATAAGAAATGAGGAGCCATGGGACCATTAGATTCGTGACAAGTGGCACCATAGGAAAGCGACACGTGGCATGAATATGCCTATAAATACAAGGCCAAGCTTAGGAATCTTAGAGAGAGAAAAAGAGAGAAAATGAGAAGTTAGAGAGAGAAAAAGGCGATACCTTGCTGAGTTCTTCTCCGATCGTCAAACAAAAGGTTGTAGAGATTGCGTTTGTGGATGAGTTTGAGTTCGAGATCGTGTTCGTGATAGTAGTGAGGAAGAAAAGCATAAGGTCAGGACATCTTCCAGTTATTGCTTATATGTGTGTATGTTTGGTGTGGATGGTTAATTTGGTGATGATGTTGATTATGATTTTTATGTGGTTATGCTCTAATGGATTAATTAGTTGTTACTGGTATGTTGTGATTTATTGTACGTGGTTATGCTCTGATGGATTGATTAATTGTTGTTGCTGTGTTGTGATTTATTGAACGCATTATATGGTTGTATATTCAATAAACGGTGGGTAATAAGAGATTACTGAGAAAAAGAAATGGATGATGAACAAAGTCGTTGAGATTGTTAAAGTTTTGGAAGAAAAACCTACGAGAATTTTTATGTAAAATCAATGAGACACTTAAATGTGGATTTTTCTAAAAACCTTAAACTAGTAATAGATTAATCACTTTTTCTTAAAAAGAATAAATTGAGTGTTAGAATAATTAAAAATAATTATTTTCGAACTAATAGTGAAATTTTCCAAATACCGACGTTTTGCAACGAATAGAAATTTTAAAATAAAGAGGAATTTAGGGATATCAAGTGAGGTTTCGAGACTATGAGGCGTAGTTTTAGACTACAGGAGTTTAGAACAAGAGTTGAGTAATTCCGGACATTCTGTGTGAGTGATCCAGTTGTGGTGAGATTCAGAGATAGAGATTATAGAGTACTCTTGAGGAGTGGACTCGCTTGGGTGATTGATTTTGTTGCATACTAATCATGGAGCATCGACGCTTGGCCTAAGTATCGAGGGGCGACTAATGTCAAGTAATCGTTTGAGTCACCCAATCTAAGGTCCGGTTAGGGACCAAGGGTTAGAAAAAACAGTGTAGCCTAAGAATCGAGGAGCGACTAGGTTACGAATCCCATTGATATGGGAAGGTGTGAAAATTCCTAAGAATCGAGGAGCAACCAGTGCAATGGCCTGAGAATCGAGGAGCGACCAGTGTCACGACCTGAGAGTCGAGGAGCGACAAGTGTCTATCCCTGCGAGGAAATACCCTTGCGAAGGTGGTGTGGCAATATTCCAGAATCATGTGCATTGGCATATAGACTAACAAATAGGGATTGTGATGCATCTTTATTGGACTGATTGTTTTGAGTGTTTCTTATGCCATGTTATCTCGTGCTTATTTATAGTTGTTGGTATGCTATGATTTGCATGTATACTGTTGCTTTTATATGATTGTTTTAGGAAGATGACCCTTTCTACGGGCATTCTCATGGATGTCAACTCCAGATGATGGTGCAAGCTGGAGAATAGTATTCACTTGAGGTCGGCAAGCGATGCAGAGGAGGACCCCATCTAACTATCTTCTTTGATGTTATGGTTTATTAAGACTTGTTGTGGGATACAGTAAGCGTTGTAGGGTTGACCAGCTATAGGTGTCTTAAATGTATTCTTTTATGTTGTATTATGCATGTTGTATTTCAAAACATGGATCGCCTTAGTGCGAATGAGTATGTTTATATGAATTCAGTTGCATGGTTATTGTGTTATTAGTTTTACATCGTGTTTTGAAAACACTGCAATACTCTTATTGTTATTTTGAAAAGAAGTTTGAAAAAAATATAGACCCATATTTTGTGAAAACCATGCGGAGTATTTTCACCAAAAATATTTCAACTTTTTGAGGTTATATTATAGGCTAAATTATGCTTTTAGTCCCTTATCTTTATTTTAGGTTTCAGTTTGGTCTCTTATCTATTAAAAGTTCTGAATTAGTCTCTTATCTTTATTCTAGATTTCAGTTTGGTCCCTTATATATTAAAAGTTCCAAATTGGTCCCTTATGTTACGAATATTATACCAATGTGGTCCCCTTTTTTTGCATAAAAAAGGGACCACATTGTATGATATTGGTAACATAAGGGACCAATTCGAACAAAAAAAAACAAGAGGGACTACATTTTACACATAAGGAACCATATCGAAACTTTTAATACATAAGAGACCAAATCGAAACTTAAAATAAATATAAGAGACCAGAAGCATAATTTAGCCTATATTGTATTAGTAGTGCTCCGAAAATCGGAATGTTACGATGAACAGTCACAAGATAGCATAAGCGTAGAACTAAAATCGTGCATTAATCCAAATCTAACTTAGAAATAGGGAAGAAGAAACCCTAGCTACACCAGCCCATACTACTACATCATCTTAACCCAATTATGGAAAATCAGCCAAACATAATAAGAGTAGAGAAAGATAGAGGAATCAAACGCATTGAAGGAAGAATATCCATTGGCTTCGGTATGTATTATCTGATGTTTGTTATGACCATAAGGTTGACTTGGACTTTAATGAAGGCGGGTTGTCCAATCTTCTTTTCACTATGTGAATGGAAATTCTGTTTAGTATTTTATTGTTTCTCCAAGTCCACTCCTTCCCTATACTCACGCTTTTTTTTGGGGTGAGACATGCACCCTGCTTTATGGGGTGCTAAAGTGGGAAATAACTAATTAAAGAACATAATGACACTCAAATTGTTGGTACAAGTAGTTTTTGAATGAAGTTTATCCTTAGCTTCTAGCTAATAAACTTCACAATTGTTATTGGCGGTATAAAAGAGTTAAGATGATGTTAGAATTGTGTGATTTTGCTTGTGTAGTATCAACATCATCTGTTTCTCGATAAAGTGCCATCAAATTCAAAAGAAAAACCCAATTATGTAGAGACTAATATTCTTCTCAAAATAACTTTTCACATAAATTACTTGTAAATTTCCATGACAATCCCTCATGTTAAGTAATCACCCAGAGCTTTCACACATCTCCATTTTGAGGTACTAAGTAAATATATTCATTACAAAGAGGCATACAATTAACTATAGATGGATATATTTTATATGTTTTTGGCTTAAAATGTATTTTACTGTTGATGACTAAATGCATTTTGCCTTAACTTCGCATTGGGTGCCAAATTCTAAATTTGGTTTCGACAGGCAATAAGGCATCGAATAGACAAGAAGTGGGATTCAACAGAGAATAAGAAATTTGACTCAAGGAACTGGGTGGAGATGGTGTGTTTTGTGGATCTGGCTTGGGTGTAGTCAAGCCCCCATGCAGTCGCTGCAGTCGCGTATAATTTTGGAATTTGGGAAAATTGGATACCGCATGCAGTAAGTTTCTCACACACAACTGCACTGACTGCACCCAAAAATCGACTGCCCACAAGCCAAATTCGTGTTTTGTCAAGTGATACATGAAGAAAGTAACAAAAATCGCTAAGTCATGAACCACTTGACACTCATTCGAAGAGAAAGGAACATTGTCGAGCCTCAAGCCTTGTCAAATGGATTGATGAAGCCTATCAAGGCCAACGAAGACTTGTCTAAAATGGTTGTGTTGAAAATGCTACTGATGGAGACTAAGTTATACACGCCAAGCTTTCACCTTCGATGAGAATAGTTATCACTACAACAAATTTGGGAATAAACAGCGCTTATTTTTTGCCTTAAACAAAGGTTTAAAAGCTACTGCTTTTTAGCCATTCTTGAATGTGTTAAAAACAAGCTTAGACAAAGATCGTTGAAAATAGGGAATAAACAGCCCTTCCTTAAGGAAGCGCTGTTTATTCCCACCTTTCATCAGCGCTTCTTTGTAAAAAACGCTATTTAAGAGTAGGAAACAGTAGCGCTTCCTAAAAGGAAGCGCTGTTTATTGCTTTTTTTTTTCTTTAGCATTTACGTTTCTCATGCATCTCTTGCATCTCATATCATACTAATTCTTCATATCATATAACAGCATCAGAAGCGCTACAACCAAACCCAGATCTCAGAAATAACTAAGTTTAAAAACAAGAATAGAAATAACTAAAAATTATACTTCATTGATTCAATCCATGGTACATAACCAAACCCAGAAAAATATCTTGAATTTACAGAAAAGAAAAAAATCCTGAAATCAAAACATCACAGATCTCTCTCAGAAAAAACTAGAACCCTAAAACATCACAGATCTCTCTCAGAAAAAAAAAATCACAGATCTTATTCTCCTCCAAAGTTAAGAGAACCCTTTAGGAAAATGGACCTGAAATCAAAACAAAACCAAACTCGAAAATAAGGAACAAGTGACCAAAACCATAAACATCAACCAGATCGAACCAGAGAGAGAAGAGAAGCTTACAGTCCCAGATCGAACCAGAGAGAGAGAAGAGAACCAGATCTGGCCGAAATCCAGTGCGAATCAAACCAGATCCTTGAAAAGGCACAAAGATATCAACCAGATCCAACCCCCAAATTTAACATCACAACCAGATCCAACCAGATCGAAGCAGAAACGCGACGCGGTGAAGCAGAACCAGCAACGGTGAAGCAGAACCATGGCGCGGCGAGCTGAACCAGCAACGATTGAAGATCGTCGTTCGTCATTCGCCGTTTGTGCGCTGTGGAGGAGTCAGAGAAAGAGAGGCGGTCAAGCCATGAAGGTTTCAGCACCACACTCAGCATTAGGGTTCATTGGAGAATAGAGGATTAGGGTTTGTTGGAGAACAGAGGATTAGAGTTCGTTGGAGAACAGAGGCAGTCAAGCCATGAGAGTCTGTGCCGAGTGTTGCGAGGGAAGAGTTCGTTGGAGGATTAGGGTTCGTTGGAGAACAGAAGAGGTCAAGCCATGGTTTTTGTGGAGGAGATGAGAGAAAGAAAGCAGAACACGAAACGCGAGCGAGAGAGGAGGAAACAACGCTTTTATTTACTATTTCGAGAAAAACAACGCTTCAATATTAAGCGTTGATTATTGTGAAAACCAAAGAAAGCAAAAACAGCGTGTGTATATTATAAGCGTTGTTTATTGTTTCGGTGGACCTAAAGTAGCGTTTTTTATTCCAAGCGTTGTTTTTTGTCTTGCTTACTGTCAAAACCAAAAGAAGCACTTTATATTATAAGCGCTATTTATTGATTCGGTATGAACTAAAGTAGCGTTTTTTGTTTCAAGCGCTGCTTAAAATAGCGTCATATTTTTCAGAATTTGTTGTAGTGTATGTCGAAAAATAAGGCATTAGGAATAAAATAATGGTTATTTACGTGGCTTTAACTACCACATAGTGTCAAGCAGATAAATATGTAGTTTTTTTTCTTATTTTTGCCTAAAAATACTAGTAAACTTGATATAGAACAAGTTGAAAACTTGATTTCACTGCCGTATATCTCACTCAAGCAAATCAACGGATTGAACTTTAGGTATTTCTTCCACTCTTTCGTTAATGCATTTCTTTCAAAGTCCTTTAACATTATACACTTGTTCTTCATCCTTTTTTATGTTTCATGCACTTGTTTACTTTTCTGCACTTTAAATTCATGCGTCATTACATTCATGTTGTTTATGTTTCTGCACTTTACCTTCCCTGTACTTGTATCTTTAAAATTCATTACTTTCTTGCATTTTAAATCTTTTGTAAACTTTTACATTCCTTGTCATTCATTTCATATGCGGTTTATCCCCTTTTAAGCACTTTATATGCTTTCATTTACTTTTTTCATTATGTGTTCGCATTCCTCTTACTTTTTTGTTCATGGTGCTTTAAACGCTCCATTTCTCATTTCTTGATTTCCCACTTCATTCATTTCACATTTCGTCACGTTTTTTATATGTCAAATGGCTTTGGCATAAGACTCGTTGTTTAACATAACTTGTTGAATTTACAATTAGCTGATAATTTTACTTGTTGGTTGGCGGATTTGGTAGAACAACTTAATGAAACCAAAAATCCACATAAACATTTGGTTCGTTCACGCCTTAACTATGTTTATTTTATATGTATTTTGTCGTTTATTTTGAATATTCTTTCATACACTGATATAAATTTGTTAATACGAAAACTACAAAATAAAAAAATACATGGGATAAATATTTTATATGAAAACATTCAGGGGAAGTTAGACAAAAAACATGGAGATAAATATTTTTACATGAAAACGTGTTTACATATGTATTACTAGGAAAAAGATTTACTTTATTATAATATAAGTACCTATGTGTAATTCGTTGTTTTAATAATTTTAATATTAGTATAACTCTTTGTTATTTATTATCTTCTCATGTAATTAATTCAATGACGATTTTTTATCTAAGTAAATTTAAATTTTCTTTTACCGAATTAATTTAGATTGGTTACAAGATAAAAAATAAATTAAATTCATATGTTTTTTTTTAATATTCTCCTTACAAATTTAAACGTTAAAATCTTAATTACTTTTTTTGATGAAGAAAAGTTTAGATTGGGGGGAGGCTCACTCCCGTGCAGGGTTAGGGAGAACTACTAACCTGAGCCA
Source organism: Calophaca sinica (assembly GCA_037113605.1). Taxonomy (NCBI): domain Eukaryota; kingdom Viridiplantae; phylum Streptophyta; class Magnoliopsida; order Fabales; family Fabaceae; genus Calophaca; species Calophaca sinica. The sequence continues at coordinate 20,347,797 of CM073737.1, forward strand.
GGATTTATGGTAGAATTTACGTATTACCCACCACGCAGCCACCTGGAATCGAACCCAAGTCACAATATGTGCGAGTAGAAGGCCGAACCAGTTAATCCAAGCTACATTGGCTAAAATCTTAATTACTTGTAGGCAAATCTTTCTTCAATACATTATTTTTTCTATGCATCCCACGTGTCAAAAATCTAAGTAGAGTTAACAATATGTGGCTGAAGGGCATTATAAATCTTAACACGCGAATCACTGATTAATAAATGCTCATTTGATAGAGACAATCGGTGATAAAAGGTGTAGTCCAATTATGTCACAAACATGGGCCGTTTGAAACTTATCAACCTCTTATTTTCTTTCACATAATTATATGTTTTAAAAGCCAAGAACTCTATCATGTGACATTATCTAATCAAAAAAGATTTGTTTTCACATTTTTTTTTGAGTATATATGCTAAAGAGCATAGTTTACAAAACCAGACTAGGCTATTCGGTTTGATCTATTGTGTCAAGAACCAATCATATGTTAAGGTTTCTCAACCCCATGCACTGACTGATTTCAGAACCAATAAAGAATCAGTTGAAAACTGGTAGTTAGAACTGGTTTGAACCAATCAGTTTTTAATTTTAATTTTTTATATGTTTTAATTAAAAAAATTATTTATCCAAATAAAGGTACAATAATAAGTTACAAAAATTCATATACATGTGTTATTAATATTTTATATTATAGTATACCTTAATGTATTATATAATAGGGTTATTTTATACTTTTAGTCCTCCAAGTATCACGATTGTGTGATTTTAGTCTCCTATTTTTAATTATACGATTTGAGTTTCAAATGTTTTCCCCAATTGTCATTTAGGAGTTCCCCTGATTTCCCCCCAATTTTATGCAAATGTGGAAGTTTTAATCCCACGTGAACACCCCCTAATGCCAACTAAGAAAATGTGACATAATAAAATAAAAACAAATAAAAAACCCTAAAAGATTGTTAGGTACCAGAGTATCGGAATGGTGTCACACAACTAAAAATAAGAGACGAGAAAATAAGGAAATGAACACACAAAATTTACGTGGAAAACCCTCAACAAATAAGGGAAAAACCACGGGGCAAGACCAGAAGAATTTCACTATGTGGGAAAATATTACAAGAATACCTCTCACAAAATACCTCACAAATACTCTCACAATACTCTTGTTGAGTATAAGAAATAATAAAAGAGGAAGAAGAGAAATGTTTGGGATGATTTATAAAAGCATTACTAAGCCTCCTTATATAGGCTCCAAAGCTTTCACCAAAGCAAGAACCCACCGATGTGGGACTTGCTGTAACATTCTCCCACTTGAAGATTTTGATTGAGCCAATCATATCTTCACACCACTCTTTCTGCCTTGCCATTCCATGTCGCTTACGTTTCTGATTGGCCATAGGAGGATCGACACCAAATAAACTTGTCAGCATTGATTGGCTTCGTCATCACATCTGCTAGGTTATCTTTGGTGTGAATCTTTTGCATATCCACGGTTCCTTTCTCTACCACTTCACGAACAAAGTGATACTGGGTATCTATATGCTTTGTCCTGGAATGAAAAGCTGGATTCCTTGCAATGTGCAAGGCACTCTGACTGTCACAATACACAGTAATCATCTGTTGCTTGTGCCCGAGTTCCTCCATTAACCCTTTAATCCAGATAGCTTCCTTGCAAGCCTGGGTAGCTGCCATGTACTCAGCCTCTGTAGTAGACAAAGCTACAACAGTCTGTAACTTAGATAACCAGCTCACCGCTCCCCCTGCAATTGTGAATACATACCAGTAGTGGATTTCCTTTTATCAAGATCACTGCAAAATCGAATCAACATAACCCCGACAATGAATTACGATCCTCCGTAACATAATGCAACATCCGAGGTTCCTTTGATGTATCTAAGGATCCTCTTAACAAGATTCCAATGCTCTCTACCTGGATTTGCCATAAACCGACTAACCGCTCCCATCGCTTGTGCAATGTCCTGGTCCGTACATATCATGACATACATAAGGCTTCCCACCGCCGATGCATACGGTTTCGAGACATTTCCATCCTCTCCGCTTCATTGCTAGGACTCATACACGAGGATAATTTAAAATTGACAGAAGCGGGGTAGAAATTGGCTTACGCCTTGCATGTTGAAGCGCCCCACGACCTTCCTTAGATAATTCTTTTGAGAAAGCCAAATCTTCCTATCATTTCTATCTCGGTGAATTTGCATCCCTAAAATCTTGTTTATGTCCCAAGTCCTTCATATCAAACTCCCTAGCCAATCGTGCCTTTAATTCCTGGATTCGATCTTTGTTGGGGCCTACCACCAACATGTCATCCACATACAACAAAGAAATGATGAAATCATTATCATCAAACCTCTTGTAGTACGTACAATGGTCCGAACTCATCTGTTGTAACCAAGGCTAATTATGAAGGAATCAAATCTCTTGTACCAACATCCGGGCGCCGCTTTAGACCGCATGCAGATTTGGTCAACCTACAAACCAAGTTTTCTTTTCCTTGTTCTTTAAAGCCTTACGGTTGGAGCATATAAATTTCTTCTTCAAGCTCTCCATGAAGAAAAGCAGTCTTTACATCCAACTGTTCAAGATGTAAATCAAATGCAGCACACATTGCCAACACTACCCTGATAGTAGTAAGTCTGACAACTGGAGAAAATATCTCGTCAAAGTCTATCCCTTCTTTCTGAGCATAACCTTTGACTACAAGTCTGGCACGATATCGTTCCACTTGATCATTGCCGTCTCGTTTGATTTTGAACACCCATTTGTTCCCGATGGCTTTCCGACCCTTTGGAAGTTCAACAAGTTCCCAAGTCTTATTTCTATGTAGGGCTTCCATTTCTTCCTGCATTGCTGTCATCCATTGAGAAGCATCTGAATCGTTTCAACGCTTCTTGAAGAGCCGATGGTTCACCTTCTTCTGGCCAAAAGACAAGATGCATCATGGCGAGCCATAACATAGTCTGAGTGCCATGATGGTGTCGTTATCCGACGTGTTGATCGTCGAACTCCTTCATCATTGACCTCATCCGTTCTTGTTCTATGTGCTCAGTTACGCTCGGAAGAATCATCTTCTTGAGTCTTTCTCTCCAACCGCACTATAGCAGGTCCTTGGAAGTGCTTTGTCATTTTTCTCGCTCACTTTGCGGTTCATTTTCTGCAAAGACTACATCTCTGCTAACAATAAGCTTGCGGGTAGTGGGGTCCCTGGCGATACCCCTTGACATTGTCGATAACCCAAGAATATACATTTTCTGGATTTTGGATCCAATTTTGTTCTTTCTTGGGAGTTGTACATTACGTCGCAGGACATCCAAACACATGTAAAGAAGAATAATCTACCGCTTTCCTTTCCACATCTCCATTGGTGACTTCAAACCAATCGCTGTAGATGGCGATCGATTTATCACGTAATGTGCGGTTTGATCGCTTCGCCCAAAAAGATTTGGCGATCCTGCCGTTCTCAAAGATAGCTCTTGTTCTTTCTAGGAGAGTCCTGTTCATCCGCTCGCTACACCATTCTTTGAGGTGTATGTGCAATAGTGAATTGTCTCGTAATACCATCTTGCTTGCGAATGATAGAAAGTTACCATCTACATATTCTCCTCCATTATGCGTCCTCAAGCACTTGATTTTCTTCCCGGTTCAAGCTCTACTTGTGCTTTGAACTCCTTGAATACCGGAAACACATCGACTTCTTCTTGATTGGGTACACCCACAATCTCCTGGAGTAGTCATCAATGAATGATACAAAATACTTTGCTCCCCCATGGATGTTTCCGCGACTCCCACACATCGAATGTATCAAGTCTAGTATGCGTTGCTTCAGTAGCTACTTTTGCAAATTTCAATCTATGTCGCCACTTGTCACACGCTGCTCACGTGGGTAAAGTTACCGCCTTGAGCCCGGTAAGAGATTGCGTTCGCAAGAACTTTCAAGCCACGCTCGACATATGGCCTAGCCTGCGATGCCACATCATCGTTGATTCTTCATGGCTCACGATGCAACCGATGCATCCGCCTCTTGCAACGTATCTCCCAAAAGCATGTATAGATTGCTTGTGATCTTTTCTCGCTTTCATCACCACAAGGTTGCCTTCACTACTTTCAAGACTCCACCTTCAATATGGATCTTGCACCGAGGTCATCCAATTGCCCGGTGGACAATAGATTCCTTTTCAAGCCATTCACATGTCGCACTTTGTATCTTACGAACAGTACCATCTTGCATCTTTATTCTGACAGTACCGATTCCAACAATTTCTAAGGTGTGATCATTTCCCATAAACACGGATCCTACCGAGACAGGCTCATAAGTACAAAACCAATCACGGTGTGAAGTCATGTGCCATGTCGCACCTGAGTCCACTATCCAAACATCATTGAGTTTCCTTCCACCTTTAGGACTTGCTGCTCCGCTTTACAGGATTTCTCCATCATCTGAGGTACTTGCAACACAACCTTGCGAGGTTGATGCTTCTGAGGTCTTCTCTCCATTCTTCTTATTCCAACACTCCTTCTTCAAGTGCCCTCTCATGCCACAGTTGTAGCATTTGAGATTCTTTCTTCTTCGAGATTTTGATCTACCACGATCTTGGCTCCCATCAGCAACGTTCTGTTGATCTGCCTCTCATCATCGTTAAAGCTTCTGCTTGCTTCGAACTTTCTGACCTTTCCTCCTTATTCTTGCGCCTGGATTCTTCTTCAAGGATTGCACCGGCAACATCATCAAAGTGAAGAGTGTCAGCAACATTGTTGTTTGTAATGTTGATGATGAGTTGATCATACGAATCTGGTAAGCTCTGAAGTAAAAGTTCTGCACGTTCATTTTCTGCTATTTTGAAATCTGATGCTGTGAGCTGAGCAAATAGCGTATTCAAGGTGTTAATGTGATCCGTCACCAATGTGGATTCACTCATTCGAAGAGTGTAGAGTTTCCTCTTCAAGAATATTCTTGTGTGAAGTGACTTAACCTCGTACAATTTGTGAAGTACATCCCAAATCTCCTTTGCGCTTTCTTTCTCGCACCACTTGACAAAACTGAATCCGCCATTGCTAGGTGCAAATTGGCAACAGCATTGCCATCCTTCTCTTTCCACTTTTCATCAGTCATATCTGTGGGTCTGCCTTCAATTGCTTCCAAGCAATTATCCTTCCTCAAAACTGCCGCCACCTTCAATTTCCACAGGGAGAAGTTACTCCCGTTGAACTTCTCTATCTCAAATTTTGCTGCCATGGTTGTACACGAACCAAACCGGATTGCACTATTTCACCGTGAATAGTACAGTATACGTGAACAGTATTGTACGTATCCCGTACACCAGAACAAATCTAGTATACGCTAACAATTACTGTAAAAGTATACAACCACACGTATGAATAGTAACCGTATATGGGAATAGTATCGTTATCTGAATAGTGATTTGTAGGCGTAAATAGTACACCGTAAGTTCCCGGGGAAAGAGAGGTGGGTCACCAATGGACACGCTTAAATACCAAGTCTTTCCTTAGCCGTAACTTTTCCTAGACATGCACTTCTACACTACCACACTATTTCCAAAGAACAATTCTTTTCTCGATGTGGAAGATCGCACAATGCTGCAACCACAGAGCATACTAAGAACCGACACCTTCCTAGAGTGACGCAGCGGAATAGTATCATCAACCTTGGATCTCTGATACCACTGTTAGGTACCAGAGTATCGGAATGGTGTCACACAACTAAAAATAAGAGACGAGAAAATAAGGAAATGAACACACAAAATTTACGTGGAAAACCCTCAACAAATAAGAGAAAAACCACGGCAAGACTGTAAGAATTTCACTATGTGGGAAAATATTACAAGAATACCTCTCACAAAATACCTCACAAATACTCTCACAATACTCTTGTTGAGTATAAGAAATAATAAAAGAGGAAGAAGAGAAATGTTTGGGATGATTTATAAAAGCATTACTAAGCCTCCTTATATAGGCTCCAAAGCTTTCACCAAAGCAAGAACCCACCGATGTGGGACTTGCTGTAACAAAGATCACATGCCACCATTTTTCCATTGTGAGTTGAAGTTATGGTTCAAAGATTACTCAACAGTGCAACTGAGAGGGTTCGTAGAAAAAGACAAAATCAGACCCAAATACAACAGAGGAAGCACCCTCTGCGTTCTTCACCGCTCTGCAACGCACAATTTTGTCACCTATGACAAGATACCGCCATAACTATGACCCAACTCTGCTAAAATGAAACCACCACTCGCAACCCCTTGTCAAAAAGTGGTAACGTCATCTCTCATGACTATTTTTCTTCATTTATTATGTGTCTACGTGTCATGCATATTAGGGAGTGCGCTTGGGATAGTTAGACCCTTAAGAAGGACTGTTTTCAACATTTTCGAACTTTAACCGGGACATAGTCTTCTAACCAATTAAAACGCGTTAGAATTCAATTGTTGGATTGTGTTAACCAATTAAGCTAAGAGGCTCTAACCGATTAACTTTCAATTATGTTAATTGATTAGAGACATCATTTCAGCAGAAAATTGAATGTTTCCATTTTCGTTTCAATATGCTTCAATGGCTTTAAATATCTTCGTTTCTAATCGTTCCAAGCTCTATTGCAGTCGTAGTTTGACCTTTTAAAAGTCCCTTCCATTTGTTCTTGCATTTTTTGTGATTAAAGACATGTTCTCCGTTCTTTGTTGTTCTTCGTGAGGACCGCTAGTCTGTGTTCTAATTTCGTTTTCAATCTTCCTAGAAGGTAATAGTTCGTTGTTTCTATTTCATTACTATTATTTCAATCCTTTTCTGTTATAGGTACATATTTCGTCATGATTTTGGTTGTATTTTGCCCCGTTTCGGTGTTCGCTCATGCCCGAAATTAGAGTCACACCCTTTGCTCAGAGGTTTAGATCGTCTTGTGCTTTAGGATCAGTGATTTCGCAATTTCCAGGTATGGGGGTTTGATTGTTGGATTTATAATTGAAAGTTCATATTGCATAGATGATTATGTCTCAGTGTTTGAATATGATGTGATTGAATCTGAAACATGAAATGTTGCCTATTACCTATGTTATTGTATTCCTTGGTCTGCCTAAAATGTATGTTTTACATGGTATACATGTTCTGTGATTTGCCTTGAGTGAAGAGTGTGATAATCTGTGAAACTGTTGAATGAAAACATGGGATTTGTCATTTCTTCTCTATTAATCGATTAGGCTTGAATTTATGACTGATTAGACTTATTTTTATAACTTTATGACTTAATCGTTCAGGCTGAATAGTGATAACCGATTAGAATTTGTGATGTGGCTTAACCGATTAGAACTTAAGGACTAATCGATTATAATGCGTTAAAGGACATAACTGAAGAGATAAAAAAAATAGGATGATGATGATGATAGTCTCATAGAAGAACATAGACGGTGATAATGGAATAGACCCTTAGATGACACCACAGGTATACATTCTAGAATCATAAGCCTGAGAGCAATAAACTGATCCTTAGAAGCTAATTGTCTAATATACGTATTGTAATCAATTAGACCTGATCTATCAACCAATTAAGGGATTTTGCGAAGTCCTAACTGATTAGGCCCAATGGCTTAACTGATTAGACTCAACTATTGGACCTAACTGATTAGAGAGGGAGTCTTAACCGATTAGATCGTGTGATTTAGTCGATTAAACTTTGTATTCTAACCGATTAGAGCAACCAACCCAGAACTTGAGGATTGATGGATATTCTAGATGGTAGTGTGAATTAGTAGGATTCAAAACATATTGGAATTGCGTTTAAGGTTCCATTGACCGATTAGAGCACGATCCATAAGTGATTAGACATATCTTAAGACTGGTAACCAATCAAAGATGACCCTCCAATCAATAAGAGGCTAGTGTTAATTGATTAACTGACAACCGAATAGACACATTGTATTGTGTTCGTTATTGTAACACTGTCAAGTATTCCCGAATTGTTCGAATCAAGGAGAAAGATGGATGATTGCTAGTTGTCATGCATCATGTTTCCATCAAGTTATTGGGGGAAGAAAACGATGAAGCTTGTTAGTGGAGGCTATGATGGGTGTTATCTCAATCTTGGGGATCTTGATTTGGTGATGAGGTCTTATGTATAGGCAGGGGCTTGCTACTCACTGCTGGGGACTCGTTGACAAAATCACCCGAACCAGCCTTGGTGCATTATCAAGGATGGTAAGAGTATGTCGGTGGAGATCACCTGTTGAAGTGGATCACCTGAGGCAAACTGAATAAGTACTCTCATTCATCTTTCATGAGTTGTTATAGTTGTTGATGGATCCACATGCATCCGACTTTGTTTGGAGTTAGTTTGCATTGCATAACCATGTACATAAGTGAATGAATGATTAGACGAATATGCTCGTTTCTGACTGGTTTAAACAACTGCTTATGTTATGTCATATGATTCGTATGCACTACAGTATTTTGATGCTGTTGCTTTAATATATTTTTGGCATGATTACTCACTCATACTTGCTCATGTGGACCAGAGTAGAGGAGGAGTTGATAGATGACGAGTCTACTATGGACGAGCAGTTGGCCGAGGAGGCGAGGAGTGACCTATTGGGACTTCTCTTTGCCAATCCAGACTTGACGCTGCCACTGCTTTTAATTTCACCTTGTTTTACCGATGTACTAGTTAGGGTGTGTCGGCTCTGATTATATGTGACATCGGGGTTATTTATCTACTTTTCTTCATTTTGGATTTTGGATTGAGGATGTTTTTCCCTTTGGATTTTTCAGATGTATTCGATCATGTGGTGCACACTATCTATGCGATGTATTCTCTTTTATATTTTTATTTTTAATTGTTATTCCGCATGTTAGTTGTTTAATTATCGCATGAGGGGTAGTGGATGTCACAAAAGGTGGTATGGTGAGGTGGTTAAAGATGCACCGAAGGTTTGAAATAGTTGATTCAACATGGGGGCTAATTGCAAAGATGATGGTTCAAATGGGTCCATTTAGCAATCTTTTGCATTCTTCTTTTATTATTTTTCTAGTGTCACATTTGTTTCAATTTGCTGTGGATTCTTGAGATATTGAATGAGACAATGGTGATATAATGGTTATTTGTATTTGGACATATATCTAGGAATCAGGAAGAAGAAGCAATGAGGAGAAGGAAGATATTGTTATTGATTTTATGACCTAATTTTTTTACCAATGTGAACTCAGTGTTATAATCCTTTATCAAATGATTTCTTATCAAATTTATAATTTGTTTTTATTATTTTCTATGTCACATTTGCTTAGTTGGCATTATGGTTGTCCACGTGGGATTAAAACTGCCATTTATGCGTGAGATTGGTGGAAAATCAGTGGGACTACTAAATTGCAATTGGGAAAAAAAAAACATTTGGGACTCACTTCGTGCAATGGAAAAATAAAAGACTAAAATCACACAATCACGATATTTAAAGGACTAAAATTAGAATTAAGCTTCAACTAAAATTCAACCACATTTAAACCATTATATCATGAATCAATGTCCTCCACGATTCAATATGTCCATACCAGTTTTCAAGATATTACTACCTTCATCCCATTGTGTTTGACATTTAAGGTTTTGACACAAGAATGAAGAACTATAATTAATATTTTAGATTTCACAAAATATATTATATAGTTTCTTAATATATCATTTATCTCTCATATTAATTAGTTCTTTACTATTTACTCCACAATAACGACTACTACCTCAATGTATTTAATGGTCAATTGTATAATAGAAAAAAGTATTTAATACTTTATTAATATTATAAAATGACAATTAAATTGGGACTTACATATTTTATTAAAACATTAGTAAACAAAATGAAATGGGGAGAGTATTAAAAAGTATAAGAGAGGAAAAAAAATTAAAGAGAGAGAGAGAAATTAAAGACATAGTCAATGTTGCAATAAAAAAAAACTGGGACATCATACTTTAATAAGATGGATCGGATTCCCTACAGTACTGAAACCACACGGTTTCACCTGTAAGCAATATCGGCCATTCAATTTAAATCGAACAGGTCACGTTTAAATAAGCATGAAAATGCATAGTAAAACATAAATCGTCTGATCAAGATCAAATGATTGGGATTGATTACTGCCTCACGCAGTAACAGCATGGAATCCATATCAGTAGAAAGATTGATATCAAAATTAAGGTGTCATATTATTAACATGATATATAACTTTTTTTTTCATTAATTAAAAAAAATGATATATAACTTTTTGTCTCGTTCTCGGCCCACAGAAATATCACAAGTTCACAGACTGGTTCCATTTTCAAAATGCATTGTTTCCAATGGAGAATCTAACATGCTTCGAATATATGAGAATCTTTCGACATTATTTTTAAAGTAAATTCTTAATTTAGTTTCTAAACTAATACTATCTTTCTTATTTAATCTATAAAATATATAAAAATAATTAGAGTATCCAAATTTTGTGAAATTTGTCAAATTAATTTTATCTATTATAATAATAACCTGTGAAATAACATTGCGGATCTCTATTACCGTAAACCAAATTTTAGCCAACCAATTTGCCTCCTTTCAATTAACGTGAATAATCCACCTTGGAAAAAATAAATTGAAAGATCTCAGTCATTGATAAAAAAATTATTATTTTATTACTTATGTAGAAGTAATATTAATTATGTATTTTTTGAGCAATATTAATTATGTTTTCTTTTAGAAAAAAAAGGACATATACCGTCATGTAATCTAGTTTTACACTGATATCTAACGAGAACTCACTATTTTACACTTAAATTTAAAATACAATTATAAAGTGGATTGACATAATAATAAGGTGAATTCCTATCAAATATCGGTGTAAAACTAATTTATAGCAATAACGCATGCCCATTAAACTCTTTCTTTTATCAATGATGAAAATCTAGTATTTTTCCTCTTCAATAAGAATATAAATAGAAGGATATTACATACCAAAAAGTTAAGGCAAATTAATTAATTAAGGGTAATATCCCTTTGATTAATTTAGAGTTGGTTTGTCTTCTTTGGGTCCACTTGAAAAGGAATCCTAAATTGGCATTCGTTGGAAAGCTCAATTATATAAAGGTTTGGGTCAAATGTGGGATCACCATGCATAGATATACAACCTTTTCTATGGTGGAATGACGAGACACGATTTCATTAACATGTGGCAGAAAAAAAAATCCTATCAGTAGACTATTGAGTATATACATATCTACATAATATAATTAATTTTAAAATTTATATGTACTTTTTTAACAAGAACAATTATGTCATTTTATATAATACAAAAAATTAAAATTTAAAAGAATAATTTAAAATTTAAGAAATATACTAATATTTAAAACAAAAACTAAAAATAGAAAATTATTATTAATATTAAAAATTGTACAAATTATAAAAATTAATTTAAACTATTAAATATCTGAATAATTAATTTTAAAAATTATATGTAATTGTGTCACAAGGATAATTTTGTCAATTTATATTATTTTAAAAAACTAAAGTCATTATATAATGATACCTAGTTTGTTATCCAGTGCGCACCAAACACATGATATGATAAAAGCTTATCATGTCTATATTCTATTATTTCTTTATCCAGTTCTCTATCATATCTTGTCTCTATCCTATCATGTCCACCAAACGAGCTGTTACAAGCCAGAAAAAAGATAAGTTCAAATGATTTGTAATATTTGAGAACTTGTTGTAAAATAAAAACAAAGAATATCCTTAAAGCAAACAAAACAATGTTTTAAAAATTGAACGGGAGATTGAACTGACGATATCTCTGGGTCATGGTTCATTTGGTTGAACTAGATGACTAATATATAAATAAATAAATAAATAAAAATACCTAAGTTTTGGCAAAATAGTAAAAAATAAATAAATAGTCATTATGAATGGTTCAACATGGGTCGATTAACGGCTCAACTGTGGTTCAATTCAATTTAACCCGATCTGGGAGGTTCAACCAGACTTTGGTTCAAATGAGGTGAACTGAATCGCCAAACTGGTCGGTTCACGATTGAATCGGCAGGATCGGTCTGGTTTTCAAAACACTAATGCAAAATGATCAGACTCTTACGCAATTAAAAACGTATATGAATCCGTATTTAAGTCCTTTTTAGGCTCTTCTCTACTTTTATTCTTGAGTCAGCTAGGATTATGAGTGTCCCTTATGAGTTTATAAGCCATAAAATTCTAGTAGAAAAATGATTCACTGCATTTTATATATGCATGTAAACTCCTTCAAACACGCGGTAGGGTTAACACAAGAATATTTTGCTCGTCCGTTAGGGTCGCTCCAATTGGATAAAGCCACACGAGCTCTTACTTTAGGCTCCCGGTCCACTCCAGTTAGCCCCCTACATAGCCCACTAGTTTTATGGCCTCACCTCCATTTTGGTACCTAACAAAAACTGCATATACAAGGCCCCTCTCATGGTTTGTTCACTCTGATACTTCATATAGCTTAAGGCCTCACATTGTCTTGGGTCGGTCCTTTGTCTGTAACATGTGAAATGAGAACAAACACAACTTTTTATTTGTATATGCATATTTTGTTAACCTTCTTGAATGCATGTTACAACATAAAAAAATTTCACTCTCGCATATGGTGCTCGCAAACGTGTGCAATGATAGAATGTCTCGTAAACAAATACAACCTCATTCACATACATTTTATCTATATTTTCCCACAATAGTCATGTTGGTCCGTGGATGGTTGAGATAGAGAGTGTGTGTGTTAAGGGAAGGATTGCAAATAGATGGGATAATGATATATGCAATTTGAGGAGTGCTGGCAACACATTCTCTAATATACTCCCCCCAATAGTTTCTTTATGATTGGTTGATATTCACACGAGTCCTACTAAATCATGTGAGTCTCACTTCCAAAGTGATGGGACTTACATGAATTTCAACTTATTATGAAAAGAGTGTTAGAAATATTGTGTTGCTAGCACTTCCCATGCAATTTCCATGTAAAGGGAGTTTCTATAAAGAAAATAACTCAGTGGTATCTATCAACTTAGAATTGCCATTTTTATCAACCATATAAAACTCATGTGCAAATCCTTATATTATGTAATAATTTAATGAAATTATACATTGCACCACTAGTCTTGAGCTCTAACACTACTTTTTATAGATTGATCAGTTAGGTGGCGAATGCTACCATGAGTGACCTTCCCATGTTGCTCACCGTGAGCGACCATAGTTTACCGTCTGACTATGAAGGTTCATTGATACCATAGTGCAGTTTTAACACCAATGGTGGGTGGCTTGAAGAGGTTGAGCTATGGAGGAGGGGCTGCCGGAAGTACACCATGGGTTGCGACGATGAGCTCGTAGGTCCAATGGAGGTGGTGAATAGTGCTCCTGCAGTGGTCACTGTAGAGTGAGAGAAAGAATGAAATATAATTTGATGTGGTCATACCATGATAGTACCATAGAGAACTTCTTAATCTAAGAGTGGAAACTAGTCTCTCATCGTATCACCTGCCTTGGTTAGGCAATAGTTTCATTTTTGTATGAGAGTGTGTTATGTAATTATAAAGATTTGAGCTTTTATCTTTCTTTTTTTTTTAGTTTATGAGAGAAAGGTAGATGAAAGAAAATGAAAGGAAAGAAAGTGAAAAAAGGAGTAGAAAATAAATGATTATTTAGTGATTTGACATGAGAGAAAATGGAAGTAAAGAGTGAAAGGAAAGGAAAAAACATATGTATAAAATGACATAAATATTCATAAGGAAAAATGAGATATCATAAAGAAAAAGAAAATATAAAAAGAGAAAATTTAGAAGATTTTTTAGGAGTGGGATTAGGGGTTAAAGAGGGAAAATTTTGAATTTCTGTATTTTGATTTGATTTTGATATCATAATTAGTGAGTTATATGTCCCCACTATTAGTCCCCTTGGGGTGCGATAAATGTAATTATCTTCGTAAGTGCTCAAAGAGCCCGGAGGTCTTCCTTGCCTTGAACTTGGGCACCATCCCTTCACCCTAAATTTTATTTAGTAAAAAAAAAGTAAAATAATGATTGAAATAATTTAATCAGCTAAATTTGTAAATTTTTTTAATAGATTATGAGAAATTGAAAGTTTTAATTTAGGTTAATTTCACTTTTAGTCTATCTGGTATAACGATTGTGTGATTTTGGTCCACCGAGTTCTAATTGTGCGAATTGTGTCCTTCAAGTATCACAATTATGCAATTTTGGTCGCTTAGGTTCCAATTGAGCAAATTAGGTACTCCAGTTATCGAGATTGTGCGATTTTGGTCCTTCCGTCTAATTTTCGTTCATTTTTTTATCGAAAAAGCTCATGTGTCCTATGTGGGTATGATTGTCACGTGACTTAGTATGAGTGGTATGTAATGAGTGGGATGTTATATTACTTAATTGTCATGAGTTGGCTTAAAAATTAAAAAAATAAAAATAAAATTAAAGGCACTATTAGATGGAAGACCAAAATTACACAATCATGATATTTGGAAGATCCAATTCTCACAATTAGAATATGGGAGACCAAAATTGCACAATCACACTACCTGGAGGACCCAATTTGCACAATTAGACACTATTTGGCAAAAAATAACGGATAGGGGATAAGCTAACTGATAGCAGATAAGCTAGCTTATAGCGGATAGCTGACAGCAGATAAGCTAGCCGACTAAATTTAAAGTGTTTGATAAAATTAGCGGTTGAACTAGCTTATAACTATAAAATGACATAAATAGACATTTTTAATTAATACTTAAAAATGAGAGAATGTTCATTTAATGAAAGATAAACAAGGAATTTAATTAAAAAAATAAGGGTAAAAGCGAGAGAAAAAATGAAACGTTATAAGCTATAAACTCAAATGCTACTTGAAGTAGCGTATGGAAAAATGTTATAAGCTAGTGAAAAAAATGCTATAAGCTCGTGGTTACCAAATACATCTACTTTCTTCCTACAAGCTTATCCGCTATAAACTATCCGCTATTAGCTAGCGGATTGACCTTGCCAAACAGACCTTTAGAACATAGGATACTAAAATTACATAATCACGATACCTAAGGATCACAAGTGTAACTAACTCTTTTAAATAAATAGAAAAGGATAGAGAGACTTAATTGTAATAACCGAAAAAATTTATGGACTAAAATCACTCAAAAAAAATATCAAGGAACTAAAATTGCAAAGAACACGGACTAAAGATTAAAAGTGTAATTATGGGGAATTTTTTTTTTTAATAAACCAAACAATCACTTAATTTTTTCCTCGTCTTTTCTCAAACTAAGGGTGTGATTGGTTGACGAGAGAAATTGTAAAGAGAGAGTATGAAAAGAGAGAAAAATGTGAGAAATATGATAGATTTTAGATATTGATTAGAATAAGAAAAAAAAAAGTGTTGATTATTTTTGAAAAAATAACAATGACCATAATTAAAAATTTAAATAATTTGAGATAAAACGAGAGAATTGAGTTAGAGATCGGAAAAGGAATAAAAAAACGCGTCACACGCGTTTTCTTCCCTACGTAATAAATAAACATCCCATAAAATGGAAATAAAAAAAAAAGGTACTAAGCTAAGGTTAAAAAAATCTTCTCAAATCCCAATTCCCACTCTCTCTCTCTCCACTGTCACTGTTCCTTCTTCTTCTACACCGTCTTCTTGTTCCATTGGAGATGGAAGACCTAACAAGCGAGTATCGTAGTTTCTTCATAGAAGACACCGACTTCTACAACCGCATTGTGCTCGGCGCCTTGTTGCCGCAGAGCTTGTGGGTCCCACTCCCACGGTTCTTCCAGACATGGCTTCGCAACTACATTGGCGGCGTCCTTCTCTACCTCATCTCAGGCTTCTTGTGGTCCTTCTACATATACTATTGGAAACGCGACGTTTATCTCCCGAAAGGTCCTTTTTTATTTTATTTTTGTTTTTATTTTTGATTATTTGTGTTGTCATCTATTTTATTTTTTGGTTTTTGGAATTTTTTTTTTGTGAAAGATGTTATCTTTGGCTTTTATATGAAATGGGTTCTGCTTGGTTTGTTAATCCGATTCCTTCTTGTTGTGGTTTTGAATTCAAATTTTTTTTTTTTTTAGCTTTGGTTGCTTTTTTTCTTTTTTGGTGTTCTTGTTCTTTCTTTACTATCTGTTTTTTTTTTTGGTTTGTTGGATTTAGGTTTAATCTTCTGGGGTGACAAATTGAAGTTCAATTTGATTTCAGTGTTCCAGCTATTATTTTTCAGTGGTTGATTTTTTTTTTTAAAAAAAAAATACTGTTACATGCTCTGAAGCTGTTTATCTTAGATGTATTTTTCTTCTCTGATTCAAATGTTTATGCTGATATCTTTTATTTTTGTAATAGAAAAAAGGAATTTGGGGGTCATTAACAGCTGCAGTGCTAATGTTAGTATTTTTGCTTTTAAATTTTGACATTAAAATTTTTTATTTAAAAGGAGTTTTAGATTCATTTCCTGCTAATGGTTCCTGCTTTACTTTTATTTTTCTTTTCTCGTTTTGGATCTGCATTCTGAATTTTTATTTTTTTTCCCCCCTCAATATGTAATGTTTGGTAAACTGAGTGATTGCATCTCATCTTTTAGTATTGTGCATTCTAAGGATTGTTTTTGAAAGTGTTACCTTGTAAAGATTGTAATTGTAGCTTGCCTTCTAAGGATTGTAATCTAATGCCTTATTTTTAATTGTGATTATGTTACAAGTAAATACTCAGTTCACCTGTAGTCTGTTAATAGTGATATACCTAAAGGAATCATCTAAGACAAGTTTTTCACTCTTCTCAAAGTAATATGCTGTGGAAAAACATGTTTATGAGTTTTGAAAATCTGATGAGCATAAGCAAACTATCAGGGACTTCTGTCCTTGTTCAGGAAAAAAATGAGTTACTGCAACTAAGATGTACCGAGTTGACTGCTTTCGTTCTATTTAGTCAGATTACCGAGTTGACTGTATACAGTGTTCGAATTTTGTAGAAGTTGTGGTATTAATTTTTCCTTTGGAAATGACCATTTATCTTTATGCATTACAAGAGTGCTTCTGTTACACTCTGCTGTAAACTTTCCAAAATGCACTAGACATCTGTTTTCTGGCCTTTTTTTTCATCAGTTGTGGAGAATTTCAATTATGTTCCTTTTTTGCAACTTTCTTGGGCTGTTTTCATCATTACAAATACCAATATGGTTTTAAAAGCGTGAAACTGAATTTTACAAGAGGTATCCAACTTCCATTGGATTGTTCAATAGTTTAATCAAGCAGAAGATTAGATGTTGATGTTCCTTGTTACATGCCTATATGAATTGATTAGAGCCTCTTTCAGATGGCCCCTGTACAATTTTATTTAGCTTTCCTTTCTAAATTATATCAATTGCTAGTTGGCTTTAAAGGTCGATTTGAAGTTCCTCTTTCAGTTTGATGGCTTGTTGAAACATGATATGATGTATTATTCTTGACTATAACCTGTCTACTGGCAGAATATTATGTTTTACAATTGAAGATTGAGAGATAAGCTGATTTTGTCTATCTATATATTTGAATTTGATTTCTGACCAAATAGCTTTACCTCTTGTTTAATGATCTATTTATGGATTGCTTCTGTTTCAGTAGTATGAGTTGTTTATATCCATGCTTGACTGGATCTAGAAGGCTCCTGAGTCAGCATACGTCAAACTCAATTAGAACTCTTGCATGAGTTTAATGAATTTTTTCAAGAATCCCTGTGTTTAGCATTTGTGTGTCATTGCCCTGGAAGATCTTTATTTCTGTGAGCATGGTATTTATAGGACCTTTTATAGGTTATAACATTGTTTTCTTGATATATTGAAATCTATTGTTGCAGATGCCATTCCCTCGCGTAGAGCCATCCTCTTGCAAATATATGTTGCCATGAAATCCATGCCTTGGTACAGTTTGCTTCCAACTATTTCTGAGCACCTGACAGAAATTGGCTGGACAAAGTCTTTTCCTAGAATATATCATGTTGGTTGGCTTTCCTACCTTGTGTGTTTAGCAATTTATCTGGTTATTGTAGAGTTTGGTATTTATTGGATGCACAGAGAGCTGCATGACATAAAACCACTTTACAAATATCTTCATGCCACCCATCACGTCTACAATAAACAGAACACTCTCTCTCCATTTGCGGGTGAGTACATTAACTATTCAATATTTCAACACCGTAATCATATTCGTATAAAGCTATAACTCTATTTAGTCATATATTCACATTTTTTAACTTTTTATTATCCTTGTCTCCTTGATATTGTCTCAAAAAATGTTTTTAGTCTATTGTTGGGTTATTTAATAATTTATGCATCTGTTGTGGTAGATGATATTGATTTAATGATTAGAGCTTGGTCAGAATGGCTCAATATATGATTTTGATGAAGTGTTTTCCTGGTGAAACTCAAAGTTAATGGCTCAATATGTAAGTTTGATGATATGATACTGTGGTCACTTAAGTATGAGCTGAAAATCACTTCAGCTCTGAAGTGAAAGCAGACCTTTGAACCTTACATCATGTAAACCTAGTTATGTTCTTATCTGTTACACCAAGAGTTTGGGATTTAGGCAGGCAGTGGACCTGGTGGTGAAGCTGAGGGGGAAGATTTGGAAGCCCTTCCAAAATTGTGGCATGATTTTTTATTTTGTTTTGCTAAATGACTTGGCTGGAATATGCAGAAATAAACTAGTAACTGGTCACATCCTGAAATGCATTAGATAATCTTCAAGATAATTTTTTTTCAAATATTATTTAATATACGATGAATGAATGATCGTACAAAACAAGATTGCATCAAGAATGATGTCATTAGAGCGTAGCTCCTATTGTAGAAAAGATAGTAGAATCTTATCTTGGGTTGTTTGGACATGTGCGGAGAAGACCCATAGAAGCACTGGTAAGGAGGGTAGATAGAGTGGAAGATAATCCAATATATAGAGATAGAGGGACTGAAGGAGACCAAGGAAAACTAAGGCAAACCATTAAGATAGATTTAAAGTTACGTAGCTTATCTTTAGATATGATTCACACTGAATATTATGACGTCCTTTGATCCGTGTAGTTGACCCCACCTAGTAGGAAAAGACTTCGGTTGTTGTTTTTAGATTTATTCTGGCTATTATAGTTGCGGGTTGAAATTCTAAATCTTGTGTGAAAATACTACATGACACACACATATCACCAATTTAGAATCTCCTCACATGTATCTGCTGCTCAGTCTTCAAAAGAAACTAATAAAACCTCATAGAGGGGAGTAGGAGTGAGGATAAAAGGGAAATAGAAATAGAATTACAGACAGATTCTAAAATGAAAGGAGGCTGAATACAAACAAAGAGAGAATCAATGAAGATTTTTGTTGGGGATATAGATAAGAGGTAAATATATGTACATAGAGATAAAGATATATACTTCTGCTGGAATCAAACAAGTAGTTTTGTACATCTATCATAACGTTCTTGTTGACATCCATTTTCATGAAACTTTTCTTATTTGTTTTTCTTAACCAATGGGTATAATACTTAAATTTCCTAAATTGGGGTGAGAGTTCAAGGTATTATCTGCTGGCCTTAAATAAAATTCTTGGTTTCATTATATACAACTTCGAATATGCTATACAACTATGCATTTTCGAGCTATCAGAAACCAAATATTTTGATGTAGTACCTATATTTTTAGATGTTTGACCTTTGTTGTTATGCTTTTAAAACACAAGCTGACTGTAAAATTGCTGTCCTTCCAAACAGTTGGTAATTTCAATGCTGCTATGACACTATATTCCTTTCATTTTAGTGGTTGATAACTTGATGTGTGTTCTTAAAGTACTAATACTGAAACACTTGCCATAAGTGCATGCTACTTTACAAAGAAAAACCTTCAATTAATATAATTTACCTGAGTTCATTATCTTTTTCCTTACAAATGAATGCATCTCATTTCGCATGCTAGAAGCAACCTTTTCCATAGGTATTGTTCTTTTAATTTATGTTAGTCTGTTTCATTTTGTATGTTGTTCTGTCATACTTTTCAGGTTTGGCCTTCCATCCTCTTGATGGGATACTTCAGGCATTACCGCATAGCCTTGCTTTGTTTATTCTCCCAGTTCATTTTACTACACATTTAGTGCTCTTATTCATTGAGGCAGTCTGGACTGCAAATATTCATGATTGCATCCATGGAAAATTGTGGCCTGTTATGGGAGCTGGTTACCACACCATTCATCATACGACGTATCGACACAACTACGGCCATTATACCATATGGATGGATTGGATGTTTGGGACTCTTCGCGACCCCAAGGAGGATGAAGGCAAGGTGATGTGATGCATTTGCAGGATGCAGGAAGGTTATCTTGTCTGGCTTGTTGTTCATTGCATGTAAAGCATAAAGATGTTCACTGTATGTTTCTTTTGATCCATCAGAAGGTGATGTTAGAAATTACAGAGACAGGGTTTGGGGTTTAAGTGGAGCTTCCCTGTATTTGACTCATTTGTTACTGACTTATTAGAAGATACCTGCTGGGGAATTTTTTTTTTACATTAACCTCAATCTGATATCACAAGTGCCCATTTCTTCTCTTCCTCACTCTTGGGACAGAAGACAATGGGAAATTAGTTAGGAACAGACAGAGCTATTAGTTAGTTAGAGAGGATTAATTAAATAAGAGTGTAAGGGTAGAATTATCATTCCAATTTGTTGGCATGGAATAAATTGAGCTTATCTACTAGTTAAATGGGTCAAGCGAGGCCGGACCACGACATAAATGGATTGATTTACTTAGGCCTGCATCTGCACCGCATAGCCCACTGGCTGATGGGCCGGCCCACGAACCAAGAAAAAAATTATATAAATAAAAATGAATAGACAGATTTTTTAAGTATCTATCATAAAAAACGGAGGATCCATCTTTTTAATAATAAACATTAGGGTTGTCATTTATCGTTCGGCCTGATGGGCCCATGTTTTAGATTGGACTCCTTAATTATAGACCCAAAAAGAACTGAGCCGTTGTGGCCCGTCGAGCTTTTATTTTATGCAAATTTTTAGAAATTTGAGATACTTTCTTTGGTAAAAATTCATGCTTGACTCAGCCCGACGTGTTTTAGATTGGACTTGGCCGCAAAATGTGTGGCCGAATAGAATTACGGGTTGGTTCGAACCGACCCCTTTTTTTGCAATTTTTTTGCAATTTAGCTCGACGTTATTTGATAGCTCTAATAAACATGATCTAGTAAAGTGGACATGTAGTGAACAAATATCTAGCAATTGGTTTAATATATTATAAAAATGATTTGCCTTCTTTTTTTTTTTTTTTATAGAAAAAGCCCTGACGGCAAAATCCATGGTTTGCATGGACCGAGCTAAAATGGCCTGCAACTAAACATACCTCATATTTCAGGCTCGTGGCCCCCGCGACCTACAGGTTAAACGGGTGGCCAGCGGGCCTCAACCCATATACCCAACTCTACTTTGAATTCCAGTATGCATTACTATATAAGTATAATTTGTGTCACTTTCCACAATGAATGTTAAGAACAACAGTTCAGTTTATATAACTTTATGAGATATTAATTATTTGCAGCAGTCCCCTTTTGGCGGTTGGAGTTATTTTAGAGTGTGTTTGGAAGAACTTATTCCGATTTATTTTATGACATAATCACTTGTCTAAAAACATGAAAACAAAATTTTTCATGATACTTATGTGGCAGCTTATAGTGGATCATTGTATTCAAGCATTAAATAAGTAGGCACTTGATCGGTGTTAGGAAAAACTGTGTAAGTGAGATAAAATAAATTTCCACGAACCCCAGGATAATTTCCCAAACCAAATAGATGAAAATAACGCCAAAGATTTTTGGTATGAAAAACCCTCCAAAATTGAAGGTAAAAACCACTTTAACCCAGAGCCGCTTAAACTTCCACTATAACAATAATGGGATTACAAACTTCACCCTTAGGTGATCTCTCAAAATTAATACAATAAGATTGTACTCTCAATTTGTGGATAAAACTCTCACAAATTGGCTCTCTCTAATTTTTCTCTCACTCTTTCTCTTAAGCAAGACTTCTCTCTCTAACTAATGCTTGTTGCACTTAGTTGTGAATGGGATGAATTTTGCTCTACCATCCACTCCCTATTTATAGAAGAAATGAATGGTGTGAACACTTGCAAATTGTGTCAATCTTAGATGGCCACCAACCATTTGACTCACCAATTTGCTTTCATATTGGCTGGATGCCAACAAATCTCCCTCCACCAACGGGAAATATCCTCGTATCAATATGGGGTTGATATTAAGCCCGCAACTTCTTTGCATCTTCTAGCTTGTCCTTTGGTAGAGCTTTGGTCATCATATCACCCGCTGTCGTTGGTGTGGATCTTCTCAACTTTCAAGAACTTTCTTTCTAACACATCACGGATCCGGGATATCTTACGTCGATGTGTTTCGACCTTGAATGAAATGTCGAATTCTTCTTTGAGATGTATTGCGCTGACTGTCGCAATAGAGAACATAATTTTCCGGTTTTGTCCCAACTCTTGTAGGAACTTCTTCATCCACAGGATCTCCTTGCAACCTTCGCGATTGCAATGTATTCCGCTTCGTGGTGCTTAAAGCAATACAATTTTGTAATCGTGATTGCCATGAGACAGCTCCCTCAGAATGTTATCGATACCCGTAAATAGACTTTCTGGTATCCACGTCTCCAGCCATATCTGAATCTGTATATCCTTCTAATACAGGTTTTCCATTACCAAAACACAAACAATGACTAGATGTACCTCTGAGATATCTGAGTATCCATTTGACCGCTGCCCAGTGCTCTTTTCCAGGATTTGATAAAAATCCACTCACAACACCAACTGCATGTGCAATGTCTGGTCTAGTGCATACCATAGCGTACATCGATCGCCAACCGATGCATATGGCACTTTGTTCATTTCTATTCTCTCCTCCTTGCTTGAGGGACACCGCTCACTTTGAGCTTGAAGTGACTAGCCGCTGGAGAACTAATGATTTTGCTTTGTCCATGTTGAATCTTTCAAGAACCTTTTCCATGTACCGCTCTTGAGATAGCCAAATTTTGTGATTATTCCCGCCACGTAATCGCCATGCCAAGAATCTGCTTAGCGGGTCCTAAGTCCTTCATTGCAAAGGACTTGCTCAACTCTTTCTTCAACTCGCTAATCTTGCCGCCTCGCCAATAATCAACATGTCATCAACATAAAGCAAAAGAATGATGAAATCTCCATCGAGAATTTCTTGATGAAGACGCAGTGGTCCGCCGTCGCTCGATTGTACTCATTTTTCTCCATGAATGAGTCGAACTTTTATACCATCGCCTCTTGCCTGCCTGCACCATACAAACTCTTCTTCATCCGCACACCAATTTCTTCTTTCCTTTGACTTGGAAACCTTCAGTCAGCCGCATGTTTATTTCCTCGTCAAGATCACCATGTAAGAAGGCGGCTTTTACATCAAGTTGTTCAATCTCTAGGTTGAGACTTGCAGCCAAGCCAAGAACAACTCTGATCGATGACATCTTCACCACCGGTGAGAATATTTCATCAAAGTCAACTCCCTTTGTCTGAGCGAGTCCTTTCACAACCAAATTTTGCTTTGTAACGTGGTTGTGAGTCGCCTTCTTCACTTTTTACTCAGACACCCACTTGTTCTTGAGTGTTTTCCTTCCTTGTGGTAGTGTTACCAAATCATATGTGTGGTTCTCATGCAAGGATTTCATTTCTTCTTGCATGGCTTTTAACCACTCATTCTTATGCTGGTGAGTAAGAGCTTCGTCATAGCTCTCTGGTTCTCCCCGCCGCTGAGCATCACATACTCGGTAGGTGAATACTTTTGACTCGGTTTTGCTCTGGTAGATTTCCTTACCGCTTTTGATTGGACTCGTTCAGAACTAACTCTTGTTCTCGAATCGCTTGGCTGCTTCAGTTCTCGGACTTTCACCAAGTGGATCAACATCATCGATTATCTGGTGTAGCTCCCCGCCATCGTAATCTATTGGTGGAGAGATCGTTCCAGTTAATCGAATTTCATCCGATCGTGGATTTTCTGGTTTCTTCAAATCCTTGATTGTTTGATCTTCAAAAAATACCACGCCCTCGCTTCTAATGATCTTTCTCGTAGCCGATCCCAGTAGTCAGAGTCAATTCTTCATGGGCATATCCCACAAAGATACACTGCTTTGTTTTTGCATCCAGCTTGAACCTCTCATCTTTTGGGATGTGAACAAATGCTCTACAGCCAAACACCTTCAAGTGTTTGTATGAAACATCTTTCCCTATCCAGACTCTTTCTGGTACATCATAGTTCAATGGAACTGATGGAGAAAGGTTGATCAAATCGACTGCTGTCCTCATTGCCTCCCCCCAAAAGGAGTTTGGCAGTTTTGCATTTGAGAGCATACATCTGACTCTCTCACAGATGGTTCTATTCATCCTTTCAAAGAACACCGCTGTGTTGAGGTGTCTTTGGCACCGATTTTTCTAATCTAATGCCAAAACTTCGCAGATTTCTCGAATGGTCCGCGATACTCACCGCCATTGTCCGCCAGACACACTTCAACCGCCTCGCCGCTTTCTTTCAACTTTCACATGAAATTGCTTGAAAACTTCCAAAGACTGATCTTTGGTTTTCAAAGCAAAGGCCCACACTTTTCTGGAATGGTCATCAATGAAAGTCACGAAATAAAGTGCACCTCCTTGTGACTTATCATTCATCATGCAGACATCAGTGTGTATCAAATCTAGAAGATTTGCCTTTCTAGATGGTGGGGAACTTCGAAATGCAACTCTGTGTTGTTTTCCCATTAGACAGTCAACACATTTCCCCAATGATGTACTTATCATTTCTGGCAAGAGATTCTTTTTTGGAAAGAATCCTGAGACCCTTTTCACTTATGTGGCCGAGCCGCTTATGCCATAGCTCGGTTGGAACTTCCTTCTTGCTGGTATTTACTTCTCCTCTACATAACTTGGCTTCTGTTAAATAGAGAGAAGTATCTTTCTTGCCTTTTGCTACCACCAGGTTTCCTTTGGTGAGCTTCCAATTTCCTTCACCAAAATAGCTATTGTAGCCATCATCATCAAGTACTCCGGTGGAGATCAGATTGAGGCATATATCAGGAACATGCCTCACATCTTTCAAACATAACCTGCATCCAAGGTTAGTTTCTAAATAAATGTTGCCGATGCCAATAATTGTGGATGCACCATCATTTCCCATCCTCACTCGTCCAAAATCACTCTGAGTGTAGGTTGAGAAGAACTCCCGTTTTGAGGTGACATGGTAGGAAGCACCTAAGTCAACTACCCAGGTAGAGTCTTGACATGCAAGATTGACATAATCTGCATCTCGAACAATGGTAACATCTTCGGTGACAGTTGTGGTGTCATTTGTTAAACTTTACGCTTCTGTTTCTTTAAGCTGTTTCAACTTTCGGCCTCTCGAATGAAGTGCCCGGAAGGCCGCAGCGGTGGCACTTCTTATCATACCTCGATCCGACTTTGATCGC
Source organism: Calophaca sinica (assembly GCA_037113605.1). NCBI lineage: Eukaryota > Viridiplantae > Streptophyta > Magnoliopsida > Fabales > Fabaceae > Calophaca > Calophaca sinica. The sequence continues at coordinate 20,373,401 of CM073737.1, forward strand.
CCTTCTTGCCGATTTGGCTTTGAGAGCTTCTACCTTTGCTTCTTCCACGCCCTTCTTGTTTGCCTTGTTTTTCTGCGTGACAAGCGCTCGATTCAGGATTATATCCTTCATCTTTCGCCGAGACTCCTCGCTCAACATCCTATCCTTTACCATATCCATGGTAAGCTTGCCTTCAGGAGCGGAGTTACCGACCGACACAACTAAGGTGTCCCAGCCTTTTTGGTAGAGAACTCAAAGATCAACAAAGCTTGTAACTCATCGCCGATGGTCATCTTCATCGAGTTGAGTTGATCTACAACGCCTTGGAACTCACTCATGTGTTCAGATACATCGCTACCGCCTTTGTACTTTAGGTTGACTAATCGTCGCATCGATTGGCTTTGTTCTCGTGCGGTTGTTCTTGCATACATTTTCTCGACTTTTGCCAAAGAGCATGAGCATCATGTTCATTAGCAAAGTTTTGAAAAATGCTCTTGTCAATCCATTGACGGATTTGAGCAAAGACACTTCCGATTCAAAGACGACGCAGCGTTGTCCGATGTGGCCGGTCAAGCGCTTGCTGGTTTTTTCCGCTTTGCCAGCCTTATCATCCGCCAGAGTTGTTGTTGTAGTCGTTGCTTTCTCCTTCGTCATCACGATCGGCTTCCATAGATCTTTAATGTATAAAAGATCTTCCATCTTTGGCTTCCAGTTGCATAATTAAATGCAAATACTTTATCATATTGCCGGTGCTCTCCTCCATTTTGATGGCAACAACAAGTTTCATTGCTTGAAACTTCTTCGGCAATGAATAGTGACCGGTGAATAATTCTTTTCTGATGTGGAAGATCAAACAAAGCTGCAACCACAGAGCATACTAAGAATTTTCCACAGACTTAGCTCTAGATACCACTTTGTTGGGAAAAACTGTGTAAGTGAGATAAAATAAATTTCCACGAACCCCAGGATAATTTCCCAAACCAAATAGATGAAAATAACGCCAAAGATTTTTGGCGTGAAAAACCCTCCAAAATTGAAGGTAAAAACCACGGGACCCGTAGGCCGCTTAAACTTCCACTATAACAATAATGGGATTACAAACTTCACCCTTAGGTGATCTCTCAAAATTAATACAATAAGATTGTACTCTCAATTTGTGGATAAAACTCTCACAAATTGGCTCTCTCTAATTTTTCTCTCACTCTTTCTCTTAAGCAAGACTTCTCTCTCTAACTAATGCTTGTTGCACTTAGTTGTGAATGAGATGAATTTTGTTCTACCATCCACTCCCTATTTATAGAAGAAATGAATGGTGTGAACACTTGCAAATTGTGTCAATCTTAGATGGCCACCAACCATTTGACTCACCAATTTACTTTCATATTGGCTGGATGCCAACAATCGGCTACCCCTTGCCTCCAATAAAAATGAAAATAAGCAAAACAACTTTGATAGCTTATAGAAGAATATGTCCAACATCAAGTATGATAAATTAATTCATAATCATCAGGTGTGATAAATCTCCTAATTAAAGCTAAAATCAGATCTGTATCATAGAACAAATCTATAATTCTATATTCATGTGTACAATATTTTAGCAACTAAGACTAATTACTAGCTGCTTTCTTTTTTGGTGATGATGAGCTAACCTGTCACTTTTATTCTTCTAAATGTATTAGCTTGATTTTTCAATTAAACAAGTAATTATAATACTCATCATAGGTAATTTTTGTGGTTCCCATTGGCTCTATTACCCGTTGTCATCCCTACACATGCCCTATTTTCAGATAGGAAATTTACATTTTAAAAAAAGACTATTTGGCAACTTATTTCCTAGATTCTCTTGTGATCGTTAGACCAAATTTGCTTTGATAAGTGTTTTCTTTTCTTTAAAAAAAAATTGTGAAAAAATATTCTAATGCTCGAGTAACCTTTTTCTACTAAGAGTATGTTTTGAAAAGTTGTTGGTTTTCATGAGGGAAAACCAGAGGGATCATTCGTAGGTTCGCTCCTCCCTATTCCTAGTGGACATATTTTGGTATTGCGGAAAAGAAAAAAGAAAAAAAGAAAAAGAAAAATGAGAAAGAAAATGAACGTGAGAGAGATTTATTTCAGTAAATGAGGACCAATTGGAAGATATTTTGGTGAAATGGTAGTAATAATTTGAAAAGGCATATTGATTAAACCATAAAGCTTTCCGAGTTAAGTTGGGTAGATGAATGAGACAAAAAAGAAATGGATTTTGAAAAAGAAAAAATAACTTTTTTTTTAGGTAACGAAAAAGAATAGAGAACTTGAAAGAGAATTGAAAGGTTTGGAATAACGCAAAATCATATCATAAAAAAGTGGTCAAAATTTTTCTTTGGTGAGCTAAGCTACAAGGGGTAACCGAACAAAGTATAATTCAGAGATGAAAATGAATCCTCAATAGCTTGGTTGTGAATTTTGAACTATTGATGCTGAATTATTGGAAAGAGATATTTCACCAGTCCAAGACAAAGTGAGATGCCAAGTCAGTATAGCATCAATAAGAGTATTCTTAGCTGTATAGATAAAATCTTCATGATAGGCTTATGTGATCCTATGTGGTCTCTACGCAGTAGAAGAGAAACATTTAAGTCGGAAGGGGTTTTCACAAGTGGTTAAGAATTTGGGGCTTAACGCTCACCTTTTCTATGAGTGAGGACTCGAGTCCTCCCGAGACCACTAAAATTCTTTGTTGGTGGGCAACCCTGCGTTGGGGGATCCCCAGCCGTCCAAGAGCTAGTTGAGTAACCTCTTAGGGTAATCCTTCGGGTTGGGTCCAGCTTCGCTTGGTATCACGCAACCCTTAATGGGTGTTGTGGGCCAAATCTTGCGGCTAGGCCGTTGGTGTCCCGGTAGTCTTGGGATTGCCTTCCTTAACTGCCACTTTTATAAAAAAAAAAAAAGGAACATATAAGTACCTAGCATGGTGGAAAAATGAATGATTCATTATGTGGTACCCTTTAAGACCTTGACTAGGCATGACCCTAAAAGCAAAAGAAAGAGGGAAAGATATTGACTTAAAAAGAAAATGCAAAAGGGAAAAAGTTATGATTTAAAGTTGAGGTCTTATCCAAGTAGAAAGGATAAGGTTGTATCCCTCTTGGCCTTTTTAATGGAATTAAGTTCCAAGTGGTGTAAGTATCATCATGTTTAAAGATGAGATGATTCAGTAAATATATTAAGAAATATAATGAATTTACTTTCATTACTCAAGAATAAAGGGACTTGGATCCTCTGCAGCCTTCTTTGCATATCTCTCTTGATTCTACTTGTAACATCCCATCAAATATATCTAATTTGCATAGATTGAAAAAAAAAATTATAGTATTTATTTAATTCGCTCAACTTGTTTAATTTGATTAGTTAGTCCCTTAAAAATTAGAATCTATATATTATGTGATTAAAGATGTAATAGATTATGTAGGGTGTAACTTACAATGAGAGGGGTGTATCTAGTAGGCATAAGAGTAAAACTAAGACATAAGTGAGGGTAAGAGAGTAAATCACGTCCCAACACCCCTTAATCCCCTAGGGCTCGAAACCAGCCCCATTTTTTCCCTTCTCTCTCGAAAATTTCTGGTTAAGAAAGAAAAGGAAGACAAGCTTGTGCTAGGGCTTGGAGAGGTGGAGAGAAAGGGAAGAAAGCCAAGAAGATGCTGCCCCTACTTAGTTGAAGAGGAAGATTTGAGCCACCACCTTCTGATTTGTGGAAGTTTGAGAGCTGTACTAAGTGCTAGCAAGGGGAGCTCGAATTTGGGGGAAGAAAGAACTAGGGATTGTGCAAGCTTCCATCTTCTTCTCTTTGCTGTTGGTGAGTTCTTCTCCTTTAGGTGGTGGGCAACCAATAAGACCCCCATTAGGGTTTTTATTTCCCTTTTGCATGTGGCTTAGCTGGTCTAAGATGGAGATTTTTGAGTGAGGGTTTGATGTTGAACTTAGTAGAAGTTTGGGTTACAACCTAGTGGACATGCATGTTAAGACTGCCTCTGGTATTTCGAGTATAACTCTCTCTATAGACCTTGAATTGAAATGATTTTTGTTTCTGTGTAAACTAGACATGAAGGGCTTCATTTTAGGCACAAGAATCACTTGAAAACGTTAAGAATTGAATTAGATATAGAATTTACAAGTTCAGGTATGAATGCTGTCCTGTTTTCTGACACCAGTGGATTGTTTGTTAAAACTGTACTAATCTGATGGTTATCTTCCAAAATAAAAATTATATTCATAAACTAGACATCCTAAGCTTTCCAATGAGTGGTCGTTTTCCCAATTCCGACTTCGTTTGATATGTTAGCAAAATTCCCGAAGTTGATGCTCTGCTGCAGAAATTCTGCAGAAGGCCGGGCACGGCCGTGTTATGCAGCAAGGCCAGGCCGTGTTTTAATCTGTCTCCTAGGCTTAAAATGCTTAGTTTTGGACCATTTGACTCCCTTAAACATGCTAATATGCTTGTTATGCTTAGGTATTACTCTTATGTATCTTTATATGAGATTATGAGGAATGTGTTAGAGCTATACACAATTTGATAATGACTTGTGATTTGTTATGAGTTAATGATTTATGATTGAGTTTGGTTGAGGCTGAGGGTGTTTGCAATTGTATGGCAACTCGTTTTTGGTTATATAGGGTTTTTCCACTGACGAGGACCCCTTGGTGGAGCGGTATATAATTGAATAGCTCTCACTCTTTTCTTGGGCTATTGAGTGGCACCAAGTGGGTACATCCTTTGTGATTATGATTTGTGACTTGTTTGTAAGCAATACTGAATAGATGTTTGTATAGATATGTTAGAGGTATAAATGTGACTTGGAAATTACTATTACATTTGCCTAACTTGGACATTATGTTTCAAGGAGGCAAGTGAGGTGAGGGGTCCGTGGAGGACTCACTGAGATTTCTTAATCTCACCCATTCATTTAATTGTTTCAGATAAGCAGGTGCAGAAGATTGACTAACTGAAGGGATTGCTTATCCGCTAGTTTTATGTATTTTGTTTAAGTGATGTATGTGGGCTTATGGACCTTACCTTTTGTAACCTTTATGGTTTATGATTGTATTTTGAGTCTTAAGTGATGTACTAAAACTCGTAAGACAAGTATTATGTATGACTTATGACTTGTGTTCTATCGAGTTTAATTTATCCTTGTGTCGATATCTGATAATGTATAAAATGCTATGATTCGATGTGAAAATTGAATTAGGGTGTTACACTACTCTCTCTCATCCTCAACTCAAATTTTTCTCAAATTTCTTTCTCGTCTCACCCTTATATCACCTTGTTGCAGAAGCAGAGGATCCAATTGCTAAATAACGAGATCGCAACCTACCAGAAATACTTATCTCACTTCCCAATTCCATCATTTTTTCTTATGTAAATACTTGCAAAACAACAAAGTTGATTTTATTAAATAGTATAAGCTACATTGATCTTATTTAGTTATTGTTTAATTACTCTAGAGGTCACTGAACTATTTGAGAATTTATAAATAGGTCTTTGAACTAAAAAAAATTTTAATTGGGTTCCTAAACTAATATTTAGTTTGTAATCAGGACCTTCCGTTACGCTGCTATTAGTGAGCCGTTTCTGATGACTACTAACATGGATTGGCCATGTCAACCACATTTAACACATCATTGACCACTTAATATCCACGTCATTATTCCCTCCAAATCCAAAGTCCTCTGAAATTACAAATAGAAACCCGAATCTAATCATTCCTTCTCTCTCATGAATCTGTTGACAGAGAATATGAGTCCCTATTCAAATCCTCTTTCCCAAATGAAATACATCTTCCCCTTCGAAATAAATGGAGGAATCCAGCGACTGACCTACGGTGGAGGTTTATTTATTGGTTAAGTTTACATCGATACATTACGAATCCAGAGACGCACTACAAATTCAGCAACTGACCAACGATTTTGGTACTTTGGCGAACTTCCTGTCACACACGAAGTATACTTTAAGTAAATTTGGTCCTTATTTCTAAGTTGGTTTTGTTGTTGATGTTAAGGTGTTCGTTTAGGGCATGTTTGTGGTTGTTCCTAAATTTGGACTTGGCTCTTTAGGGCTTGTTAGGGTGATTCCTGAAATCCCTTTTATTTGTTTTTGTATTACAAAAATGGCTAACTCGAAGTTTAAAGTAGACCTTCATCACAGAGGTTAGCTTTTGAACACAGATTTGATAATGAATATTTAGGAGGTAGTTCAATGGAAGAGCTTGAGTTTGACTTGGATCACTAGTCACTCCAAGAGATAACAACTATATTGAAGGAATAAGGATACAAGGGCTAGTATATTTATTAATTACACTGTGACATAGGGCCCGACCCAATATAGTTTTCAGTGTAAAGCAAATTTTGAGTGAAACTTTTTTAAAGCTAATAACAGCAAAATCAGAGGCTTTTTAAACCAAAATATTTGTTATAATATTGAATAATATAAAGATGAATATTAAACGCATTCAAGAAATTGATTAATTTTGTTGTTGAATTAATTAATGACAAAAGTAGTGAGTTGGTTTAACACTACTGCTAATCATAATTACAATTATTATCGTGAGAGAAACACAAATTAAATAGTTGATTATATAATGCCAGCATAATTAAGTAATAATCAATATATACATACACAACAATTAAGAAGTTAATAAAAAATATTTTAGGACTAAAACCCTTGTTTTGGTGTTTTGGTGGCTTCCCTCTTGAGTTGGCCATGTCGTGACATCATTTTTTTTTTCAAAAACTGATATGCAAAGGCATCACTGCGGCAACTGACATCCCAACAACGTTGGCACCTCAGCTGCCACCAATTATCTGCAGCACATCAGAGAATATGTATTAATAGAGGAAAAGCAAAACAAAAGCAGGGGGGACAAAAACCAAAACCCCTGCAAAACATCAGGTGAATCTGAAGTTAGGAAGCCCAACTCGGTTCCTAAAAAAGTCATCCCTGATAAAAGGAGGGATGACATCCCACCAACAGAATCCCTGAATATGTAAGGCGTGAGAGGCAAGCCTATCTGCACAAAAATTGCCCTCACGGTAAATGTGAGAAATTACAAAAAGCATATTCTTAGTCAACTCTATACAATTTTTCCATCTAACTCTAAGTTGCCAAGGGACAAGATTGACAGAATTAAAAGCCAAAACCACAAGCTTGGAATCACATTCTAACCAGAAGTTGTGCCACCCTTTCTTAGCAGCAATCTCAATGGCCACCATCGCACCAATGAGCTCCACATGCAGAGCATAGGAAATGCCAATATTGAGACCAAAACAACCCAGAGCCGCAGCACTACGGTCTCTAAAAATACCACCACAAGCAGCAAACTCAGGAGCACCCCTAGCAGCACCGTCCGTGTTACATTTAATCCAATTACCAAGAGGAGGCCACCAGCAAACCTCTTTAATGATGGGCGCCCTTGGGGGTTTAGAAGTAACCGAGAAAAATTTCAGAATGACAAAGTCACTCATGGAGGAAGCGGTGGAGCTAGAGTTTCCTGTAAGAGCAACACTAGCAGAAATCAAGTTTTTAGCAGTCTGAATAGGGGTGAACTTATTGTCAAATCTGACCTTGTTTCGACATTGCCAAGTGAAGTAGATGACATTGATGATACCCGCAATAATCACATCTTTGACAAGAGGGGACAAGTTTCTATCACAAAGAACTCAGATACTATGGATGCTAGAAGTGTCAATGTGGAAATTGAAAGCAGACCTTAACCAGGACCACAGCTGTTGAATGAATGGACAGTCACAAAACAGATGGATGGATGTTTCAGCTGCCTTCCAACAAAGAGAGCAAGCTGAAACTGTAACACAGCCCCTGCTCCAAAGGTTGTCATCAGTAGGAAAGCGGTTGTGCAAAATTCTCCAAAGCAAAAGAGACCTGGAGGGGGGAATAGCCTTGTTCCAAATCAACTTGCACCAAGAAATGGACTGACCAACCGGATTAAGGTGGAGAAAAGCCTCTTTAAAGGAGAGATCCCCTGAATTCGTGGCTAACCAAATAAGGAAATCTTGCTCTGCATAAGTGGGAATTGGAACCTGCTTTAGAGTATTGACAAGAGCAGGGAAGGCCTGAGCTAAACAGTTAGGAATGTGCCACTGCCCATGGCTAATGAAATGACCAACTTTAGCATGAAGTTGATCATGCAGATGCTGAGAATCCGCAAAGATGTCCACCACCTGTCGCAACCAATTATCACCCGTAAAAATGTCACAACCCGAGCCAAGCTGCCAAGATATGTTGTCTTGAACCATAGAGATTTTAGATTTAAGGCGGACTGCAGAGAAGAATTGATGTGGTAGGAGATGAACCTCCGATTCCTGAAAGTTCTAGCTCTAAGAAGCTGAGCCCACTGGTTGTTTGATTGGAAAAGATGCCAACAAAGCCTCACCATGGCTGCATCATTAATTGATCGAATGGATCTTAAGCCAAGACCTCCTGACAAAGTGGGGCAACACACTTTGTGCCAAGCAACAGTGACCAATTTCTGTTGGTTAACAGCACCAGACCATATAAAATTGCGAATCCATTTGTCTACTAACTTAAGCAAACTAACTGGCCAGGCATAGACTAAGAAGCTATAGATCATCATACCATGAATTACCGTTTTCACCATCTCAACTCTCCCAGCGATGGATAAGAGAGAGGCCTTCCAAGAAGCAAGCTTGGCTTTAATTCTGTCAGCAATAGGTTGAAGGTGAATGACTCTAGGCTTGCCTTTGAAAATGGGGAGGCCGAGGTAGATGAAGGGCAGCTGACCAATGGAAAACCCCAATAAATTGGCAATGGTGTGCTGTCTCTGAGGAGAAATGGCACCAGCATAGATGGTGGATTTACTAGGATTAATAACCTGACCAGACACTTCACCATATTTCTGAAACAACTCCTTGATAGCAGTAATATTTTTGTGTGTCCCTTTACAAAAAAGCATCACATCATCAGCATAGAGGACATGAAAAGGAACCTGAATACCACGAGGACCTGTCATTAAGTGGAGAGCCCCATCTGAAACAAGCTTGGATATACTCCTACTGAGAACTTCTTCAGCTAAGCAAAACAAAAGAGGAGACAAGGGGTCTCCCTGTCGAACGCCCCGCTTGCAAGAGAAGTAGCCTGTGGCCTTACCATTTACCGAAATAGACAGCTTAGCAGATTTTAAAATGGTGTCCACCCAAGCACAGAATTTGGGGTCAAAACCGAATTTGTGAAGGACTCTGAGGAGAAAACACCAATCAATGGTGTCAAAAGCTTTGCGAATATCAATTTTTAGAGCCAAGTTGCCACCAAAAGCCTTCTTATCTAACAGGTTGATGGCTTCAGAAGTAAGGCAAATGCAGTCAGAGAGTTGACGACCCTGAATGAACCCTCTCTGATTGGTGGAAATAACAGAAGGCGCGATTTTAGCTAATCTATCAGCTAGGACCTTGGTGATGATCTTAAATTTAAAGTTGGCAAGAGCAATGGGCCTGTATTGGTCAATTCTCTCAGCCTCAGGCACTTTTGGAATGAGGACAACAAGGTTGGAGTTGAAGTTAGGAAGCAGCCAGCCAGAAGTGAAGAATTGCAACACTGCCTTGAGCACATCATCAGCCACTATCTCCCAATAGGTTTGAAAGAAGAAAGCACCAAACCCATCAGGCCCCGGGGCACCATCAGAGTTCATAGAAAACACAGCTTGCTTAACTTCTTCCATGGAGGGCAAGTTAGTAAGCATGATGTTGTCAGCTGCCGAGACAATATCAGGGATCACATCATCAATAAGGCCATTGTCCCAGCAATTGTTGTTGGCACTGAAAATGCCTTCAAAATAGTTGACAATGTGACTTTCAATATCAGTCGTATTGACCAAGATAGCATCATCCACTTTAAGCAAGTTAATTTGCTTAGTAACATTCTTGACCTTAGTCATCTTGTGGAAAAACTTGGTGTTGCGATCACCATAAGTATGCCAATTAAGTCTAGACTTTTCATGCCAAAATTGCTCCTCAGCATCTAAGGCTTGCTCATATTGGTCTTTGTCTGATTTCTCAAAGATCAAAAAGAGCATCGAATAACTGCATTATCAATCTATTGTTGGATCTCATCGAGCTTAGCCTTAGCAGATGAACTTGCAGATTCACATCTCCAAAGACATGTTTGTTCCAAGACTTCAATCATCTTTCAGAGTTTTGAGCTTTTGAGAAAGCACCACCATATGGCAGCCCATAAAAGAAGCATTCCAAACATCTTGCACAAGAGCATGACAGTCTTGGTGTTTAGACCACATCCTGAGAAATTTGAAGGAAGAGGGATGCTGCCTGTCCTCTTTTTTAAGGTCTAAGAGTAAAGGAAAATGATCTGACTTGTCTTTGGTGAGAGTGCAGCAGGCAACAGAGGACCAAAAATCAACCCAAGCCTCATTGCAAATACTCCTATCCAAGCGCTTTTCAGTGAAGGCACGACCTCTTCTCCTATTGGACCAAGTATACTTGGCACCTCTAGTAGGGAGGTGAATCAAATTATTAGATGCAGTCCAGTTTTGAAACTCATCACTGGCAATATTAGGAGGACTGCCACTACCACGGTACTCATGAGCTCCAAGAACAACGTTGAAGTCTCCTATGAAACACCAAGGGATCAAATGAGACTGTTGCAGCAAGTTAAGGTCATGCCAAAGAGATCTCCTATTCAAATAATTATAAGAAGCATACACTGCAGAAAACCCAATATCTTGTCCATCGAAGCTAACAGTGAAAGAGATTTGCTGGTCAGTAATTGCAAGCACAGTCGGGTTCCATTGGGAAGCACAGAGACACCAAAGATTGGCCTTGCTGTTGACCGCAAATATCTGTAACTGCAGCCTAGCCAGGAAATTTCTAGGCAGCTGACTAACTTGTATCCAGGGCTCGACTATAAAAAGGAAATCAGGCATGTGAGTAGCACACAACTTTTTAACAGCCAATCTAGAGGAGGGGTTGGCTAAACCTCTAACATTCCAATAGATGCACTTCATGGAGCAAGGTGTTTAAGCCCTGCCCTTGTTCGGGTATTATACTTGCCAGAATTTGATTTCTTTGAAGCATTTTTCTTCTTTTTCTTTTTTTGATGCTTGGACAAGACCAACTCAAATGTTCCATCCTTGTCTTGTTCAGGCTGGTCACCAGAGGCACCATAGGATTCAGCCTCAGAACCTGAGTCAACATCCAACATTTCGTTCCAATTTTGAAGAACTCTAATGTCCCTCCCCACCTCAATTGGAACATCATGCAAACTGTCAATAAGTTGCGGAGAGCTAGTTGAAGCAGTAGCTACAGCTGGTTGCTTGCTATTCTCAATATTTCCAAACTGAGTTTCCTTAACTATTTCCACAGAATTATCCTGCAAAGTAGGAGAAACATGTGTCCAGATAGCAGTGTCAGAAACAGTGATGAGAGCAGTACTACCATTCGAAGGCTGGTTGGCAATATACTCATTCCTGTCATCCTTTAAAGAATCTGGTTGCAGCTGCAACTGCAGGGAATGATGTTGCACAAGAGTGCCATCAGTTACATCACCCAAAAGAGGGTTCGGGTCAACATGATGCTCTAGATTAGCCCCAAAGAGAGAGGCACCATCCTGATCGACTATATTCTCAGCAGAACCATGAGAGGTTTGACCTGGCTGCAAGACACCAGGTTGAACAATGTGTTCTGTTTCAACAATTTGTGTCATTTCCCCGTGAGCATCATCAGTGGGAATAACAACTGTTTCATTAAGGTCCGAACCAACAAGAGGTGGTTCCTTATCCCCCTGAGACTTCTTCTTAGAGGCAAGGTCAGGCTTTGCTCTATGTTGCTGCTTCGGTAGCTTGTTTTTCCTGTTACATTGCTCAATCGAGTGCCCAATTGCCTGGCAATAATCACAAACATCTGGCAGGTTCTCATATTCAATACCCACATAAAAAGTGTGGTTGTTTCTTTCCACCAAGAGATCATCGACAAGCCTAGAGGTAAGGTCCAGGTCAACCAAAATCCTTGCGTAGTGACCAAAGAATCGCTTCCTGGTCATATCATCAATGGCAATGGGAGTCCCAATGCCAGAGGCGATCTCGAACAGGAGCTTGGTCCTCCAATATTCCTGAGGCAGGTCATAAATCTTGACCCAACACTGAACATTAGTCCTTACGAAATTTTGGGTTGAAGTCGGTGTCCACTTGGAAAGGCGAAGAACACCGGATGAACATTCCAGTGCCCTTGGTCCAAACGTTTCAAGTCCTGCAGGAAGCGAAATTGAACTCAAAGAAACCTTTGCCAAGAGAAGTCATTCTCCATTGGCCAACAAGCTTCCACATCGCTGCTAACTTCTCCTTGAGCGCGTGAAATGGTAAAGGTTTGTCTCCCTTAGAGAGAATGAACCGACCGTGCAGGCTGGTTTTGCATCCCTCAAGGCCTTTGAGGTATTCATCCTCTGAAATTCTGATAGAGACAGTGTCCCCTCTGATACAGGGCTTAGGCAGCTGGGAGAAGGAAATCTCCAATGACTTTGATAGGGCATCTGCAAAAGATTTTTGGGCATTACCCGGAGAAGAAGACTGCACAAGAGGCACATTAGGGATTGAGGAGGACCCTAGGAAACTCCAAGGGCAAACAATATTGACATCAGCCATGGGAAGAAAGCAACCGCAAGAATCAGAGGTCAGTACGGTAAAACCCTAGCAGAGCCATAAAAACAAGAGGAAAAACAATTCGATCACTTATTCATGGCATTTTGGACTGGAGGAACACCTCGTGACATCATTTGCTCCAGAAAAGACTTGGTTTGTTTATTATTCTTGTTTAAATAATTACATAAGTATTAAAAAATAACAAAATAACTTCAATCAGTAAAAATTGTATTTAATTAAATTTTTGTAACAGCACCAAACTATTATTACTTCATTTTTTTTTGTATCATTTAGTGAAAACATAACAAGATACATATAGAAATTAAACATAAATTATTGAAAAAGATAAAAATCTTAAATGGAAGGAGTAGAGCTGTTTTTCATAACAAAAAAAACTATATTTGATTTTACATCACAAGCTTTTGTTTTCATGTTTGAACACATCTGTTTTGTATAAAAGGGTCTGTTTTAGAAGCACATTGTGTTAGTTTGTATGTGCTTTTTTAAATAAGTTTTTTTAAAGTTATTTATTATATATTAGGTTTTGCTATTTTAAACAAGAAAAAAAAGCTAGAATTTAGCTTAAATTATTGTTTTTTGAGATAAATATATTTTTTGGAACATTAAAAAAAGCACTTAAATTTTTTTACTTTCGGACATTAGCTTAGTAAATACAAACCACATCAGATTCCGACTTTAAAAATAGCACATTGTGAAGAAAACGACATCAAGAATGTGTCATTCCCGTATATGATATTGTTGGGAAAAACTGTGTTGTAAGTGAGATAAAATGAATTTTGCCGAACCCAGGATAATTTCCCAAACCAAATAGATGAGAAAAATGCCAAAGATTTTAGCGTGGAAAACCCTCCAAAATTGAAAGTAAAAACCACGGGACCCGTAGGCCGCTTAAACTTCCACTATAACAATAATGGGATTACAAACTTCACCCTTAGGTGATTTCTCAAAAATAATACAATAAAATTGTACTCTCAATTTGTGGCTAAAACTCTCACAAATTGGCTCTCTAATTTTCTTCTCTTAAAAACTCTCTCTAAGGCTCTCTCTAATTTTCTCTCACGCTATTTTCTCTGTGAGGCTTTTCTTGCAACTCTCGTTCTTTTCCTTTTCTCTGATGCTTGAATGTCTCATGCACATCTCTATTTATAGGAGAGTTTGGACCAATTGCAATTGGTTGGCAGTTGAGAAATAAATGCACCGTGTGGAAATAGCACACACTGACATTGTGTTGAAGTTAAGCACCGAACAGTTGAAGAAAATGGCACTGCTCACGTTTTGCTAATAATGCTTTGGAAAGTCAAAGCTAATTGGCTGGAATGCCAACAAATCTCCCCCTCCAGCCAATGGGGAAATATCCTCAGATCAATATGGGGTTGATGCTAAGCCTACAACTTCTTTGCAGACTTCTAGCTTCTCTTTCGGTAGAGCTTTGGTCATCATATCAGCCCCGTTGTCGTTGGTGTGAATCTTCTCAACTTTCAACAGCTTTCTTTCTAACACATCACGGATCCGGTGATATCTTACGTCGATGTGTTTCGACCTTGAATGAAATGTCGAATTCTTGCTGAGATATATTGCACTTTGACTGTCGCAATAGAGAACATAATTTTCCTGGTTTTGTCCCAACTCTTGTAGGAACTTCTTCATCCACAGGATCTCCTTGCAACCTTCAGTGATTGCAATGTATTTCGCTTCTGTGGTGCTTAAAGCAATACACTTTTGTAATCATGATTGCCATGAGACAGCTCCCCCTGCAAATGTTATCAGATACCCAGAAATAAACTTTCTGGTATCCACGTCTCCAGCCATATCTGAATCTGTATATCCTTCTAATACAGGTTTTCCATTACCAAAACACAAACAATGACTAGATGTACCTCTGAGACATCTGAGTATCCATTTGACTGCTGCCCAGTGCTCTTTTCCAAGATTTGATAAAAATCGACTCACAACACCAACTGCATGTGCAATGTCTGGTCTAGTGCATACCATAGCGTACATCGATCGCCAACCGATGCATATGGCACTTTGTTCATTTCTATTCTCTCCTCCTTGCTTGAAGGACACTGGCTCACTTTGAGCTTGAAGTGACTAGCCAGTGGAGAACTAACAGATTTTGCTTTGTCCATGTTGAATCTTTCAAGAACCTTTTCCACGTACCGTTCTTGAGATAGCCAAATTTTGTGATTTTTCCTGTCACGGGTAATCGTCATGCCAAGAATCATTTAGCGGGTCCTAAGTCCTTCATTGCAAAGGACTTGCTCAACTCCTTTTTCAACCTGCTAATCTTATCGTTGTCTCGGCCAATAATCAACATGTCATCAACATAAAGCAAAAGAATGATGAAGTCTCCATCAGAGAATTTCTTAATGAAGACGCAGTGGTCTGCCGCTGTTCGATTGTACTCATTTTTCTCCATGAATGAGTCGAACTTTTTATACCACTGTCTCGGTGCCTGCTTCAGACCATACAAACTTTTCTTCAGTCTGCACACCAATTTCTCTTTCCCTTTGACTTGGAAACCTTCAGGCTGCTGCATGTATATTTCCTCATCAAGATCACCATGTAAGAAGGCGGTTTTTACATCAAGTTGTTCAATCTCCAGGTTGAGACTTGCTGCCAAGCCAAGAACAACTCTGATCGATGACATCTTCACCACCGGTGAGAATATTTCATCAAAGTCAACTCCCTTTTTCTGAGCGAATCCTTTCACAACCAGCCTTGCTTTGTAACGTGGTCGTGAGCTGCCTTCTTCACTTTTTACTCTATACACCCACTTGTTCTTGAGTGTTTTCCTTCCTTGTGGTAGTGTTACCAAATCATATGTGTGGTTCTCATGCAAGGATTTCATTTCTTCTTGCATGGCTTTTAACCACTCGTTCTTATGCTGGTGAGTAAGAGCTTCGTCATAGCTCTCCGGTTCTCCCCCGTCAGTGAGCATCACATACTCGGTAGGAGAATACTTTTGACTCGCTTTCGCTCTGCAGTCGATTTCCTTCGCCGCTTCGATTGGACCTGTTCAGATCTAACTCTTGTTCAATCGTCGACACTCTAGTTCTGGACTTTCAGCTAGTGGATCAGCATCATTAGTATCTGGTGTAGCTCCCTCGTCATCAAGATTTATTGGTGGAGAGACTGGTTCCAGATTAACTGGAATTTCATCTGACTGTGGCTTCTCTGGCTTATCAAAATCCTTGATTGTTTGATATTCAAAATATACCACGTCTTTGCTTCTAATGATCTTTCTACTTGAAGGATCCCAGAGTCTGTAGCCATATTCTTCATGGGCATATCCCACAAAGATACACTGCTTTGTTTTTGCATCCAGCTTGGACCTCTCATCTCTTGGGATGTGAACAAATGCTCTACAACCAAACACCTTCAAGTGTTTGTATGAAACATCTTTCCCTGTCCAGACTCTTTCTGGTACATCATAGTTCAGTGGAACTGATGGAGAAAGGTTGATCAAATCGACTGCTGTCCTCATTGCCTCCCCCCAAAAGGAGTTTGGCAGTTTTGCATTTGAGAGCATACATCTTACTCTCTCACAGATGGTTCTATTCATCCTTTCAGCAACACCGTTGTGTTGAGGTGTCTTTGGCACTGATTTTTCCAATCTAATGCCAAAACTTCTGCAGTACTCCTCGAATGGTCCGCGATACTCACCGCCATTGTCTGCTCGTACACACTTCAACTGTCTGCCAGTTTCTCTTTCAACTTTTACATGAAATTGCTTGAAAACTTCCAGCACCTGATCTTTAGTTTTCAAAGCAAAGGCCCATACTTTTCTGGAATGGTCATCAATGAAAGTCACGAAATAAAGTGCACCTCCTTGTGACTTATCACTCATCATGCAGACATCAGTGTGTATCAAATCTAGAAGATTTGCCTTTCTAGATGGTGGGGAACTTCGAAATGCAACTCTGTGTTGTTTTCCCATTAGACAGTCAACACATTTCCCCAATGATGTACTTGTCATTTCTGGCAAGAGATTCTTCTTGGAAAGAATCCTGAGACCCTTTTCACTCATGTGGCCGAGCCGCTTATGCCATAGCTCGGTTGGAACTTCCTTCTTGCTGGTATTTACTTCTCCTCTACATAACTTGGCTTCTGTTAAATAGAGAGAAGTATCTTTCTTGCCTTTTGCTACCACCAGGTTTCCTTTGGTGAGCTTCCAATTTCCTTCACCAAAATAGCTATTGTAGCCATCATCATCAAGTACTCCGGTGGAGATCAGTTAGGCGTATATCGTGAACATGCCTCACATCTTTCAAACATAACGTGCATGCAAGGTTAGTTTCTAAATAAATGTTGTCGATGCCAATAATTGTGGATGCATCATCATTTCCCATCCTCACTCGTCCAAAATCATCCTGAGTATAGGTTGAGAAGAACTCCGCTTTGAGGTGACATGGTAGGAAGCACTGAGTCAACTACCCAGGTAGAGTCTTGACATGCAAGATTGACATAATCTGCATCTCGAACAATGGTAACATCTTCTGTGATTGCGGTGTCATTTGTTCGACTTTCTCGCTTCTGTTTCTTTAATCGCTTTCAACTTTCGCACTCTCGAATGAAGTGCCCGGGAAGGCCGCAGCGGGTGGCACTTCTTATCATACCTCGATCTGGACTTTGATCGTCCTCTTTGCCAGTTTTGGCTTTGAGAGCTTCTACCTTTGCTTCTTCCACGTCCTTCTTGCTTGCCTTGTTTTTCTGTGACAAGTGCTTCAGATTCAGGATTATATCCTTCATCTTTTCGCCGAGTCTCCTCGCTCAACATCCTATCCTTTACCATATCCATGGTAAGCTTGCCTTCAGAGCGGAGTTCTTGGCCGACACAACTAAGGTGTCGGCTTTTTGATAGAGAACTCAAGATCAACAGCGTGCTTGTAACTCATCGCCGATGGTCATCTTCATCGAGTTGAGTTGATCTACCACGCCTTGGAACTCACTCATGTGTTCCGATACACTGCTACCGTCTTTGTACTTTAGGTTGACTAATCGTCGCATCAGATTGGCTTTGTTCTGTGCGGTTGTTCTTGCATACATTTTCTCCACTTTTGCCAAAAGCATGAGCATCATGTTCATTAGCAAAGTTTTGAAAAATGCTCGTGTCAATCCATTGACGGATTTGAGCAAAGACACTTCCGATTCAAAGACGGCCCGGTCGATTGTCTAATGTCTTTGATCGAGCGTCGATTGGTTTTTTCGCCTTGCCGCCTTATCATCCGACTGAGTTGTTGTTGTAGTCGTTGCTTTCTCCTTCGTCATCACGATCGGCTTCCATAGATCTTTAATGTATAAAAGATCTTCCATCTTTGGCTTCCAGATTGCATAATTAAATGCAGTCAGCTTTATCATATTGCCGGTGCTCTCCTCCATTTTGATGGCAGTCAACAAGTTTCGCTGTGCTTGAAACTTCTTCGGCAATAAATAGTGACCGGTGATTAATTCTTTTCTGATGTGGAAGATAAGACAAAGCTGCAACCACAGAGCATACTAAGAATTTTCCACAGACCTAGCGCTCTGATACCACTTTGTTGGGAAAAACTGTATTGTAAGTGAGATAAAATGAATTTTGCCGAACCCAGGATAATTTCCCAAACCAAATAGATGAAAAAAACGCCAAAGATTTTAGCGTGAAAAACCCTCCAAAATTGAAGGTAAAAACCACGGGACCCGTAGGCCGCTTAAACTTCCACTATAACAATAATGGGATTACAAACTTCACCCTTAGGTGATTTCTCAAAAATAATACAATAAAATTGTACTCTCAATTTGTGGCTAAAACTCTCACAAATTGGCTCTCTAATTTTCTTCTCTTAGAAACTCTCTCTAAGGCTCTCTCTAATTTTCTCTCACGCTATTTTCTCTGTGAGACTTTTCTTGCAACTCTCGTTCTTTTCCTTTTTTCTGATGCTTGAATGTCTCATGCACATCTCTATTTATAGGAGAGTTTGGACCAATTGCAATTGGTTGGCAGTTGAGAAATAAATGCACCGTGTGGAAATAGCACACACTGACATTGTGTTGAAGTTAAGCACCGAACAGTTGAAGAAAATGGCACTGCTCACGTTTTGCTAATAATGCTTTGGAAAGTCAAAGCTAATTGGCTGGAATGCCAACAGATATAAGTTCTAAGAAAAAATATTTGGATATTATTGATTCCAAGGGATATAGTTCAACCTCATTTCCCCTACATTTTATTCTCATGTCAAAGGGTGACCATCATAGGATCTGTTCGGTATTTTTATTTTTATTTTTTTATAGGCAAATGTTAGTTGTTAATAATTGTTAGAATTGTTAGTTTTCTGGGTTTGAACCCAGGACCTCCAGCTTGCACTCCTTCAACGTCCCTTAGCTCACAAACTGAACTACCTACTTGGGTCTGCTTGGTATTAAAAAATAGTTTCTGTTCTTATTTTTTTTTCATTTTTAATTACAAACAGATACATTCTTTTCACGGTGTTTTTTGTTTTCAAATATTTACACATAAAACAATGGAAAAATAAAATAAAAGTTGTTTTCAATATTTTCTACACAAATATTTGAAAACAAGAAACAAAATGAATATGATGGAGAGTCCGGATGATGAGAACTTAGGAGGGACACTGAAGCCTAACCTTGAAGAAGGTGAAGTCAACCTAGTCCATTTAATCCATGTTGATAAAGACTTGGATTGATCTTTGTTAATCCTTATTATGCGTGTATTTGCCTTAGTTTTAATTCTAGTTCGATTTGTAATTTGTTTTTGTTTAGCGCGGCTTGTTTGTAATTGGCCCATGCAGGCACCATTTACTTAATTTGATGGGGGTGCGTCTAGTACTTTCTTTAGATAGGGGGTGCGCCGTTAGCAAGTAGGATTCTACTATATTCTCTTTTTTATGACGAGGCTTGGTGTAGGAATATTTTTGGCTCTCACTTGAAGGTTTATATATATATATATATATATATATGAGAGAGAGGGTCAGAATCCGTTGATATTAGGTGTCAAACTTACATAATTACATCTTCAAGAACTCTTTGTAGAATGTGAATTTGATCAATCCAGCCGTTGAATTATTTTATATTATGTTGATGATTGTGTATACAAATTTTGAAAAACACACACATGTAAGCCTCCTTGAATGAATTAATGAAGATGTATGCATTTAGCATGTTTGGATTTCTTATTAAAGGAAACCTCACCTTTGTGACGATTCCTCGATCAAAGTCTTATCACTTCTTCATCATTGAATCAAGAATATTTGACGCCTAATTTCTTCCATTTTTTAACTTTTGGTCACTTGAATTTAGGGATGGCAATTAGAACCAGACCCACCGGGTACCCACAAAAAAAACCCACAATGGATAGGGTAATTACCCGCGTATTATGGGCCTGAGCCTGAGTAATTACCCGCAATTTTGAGTGAGTATGGGTGCGGGTACGGACACTCTAGTGCTCAGCCCGCCCCACGGCCCGCACACACACACACAGAGATATATATATATATAGTCATATTAAGTAATTAATATATTTCTAAACCTAGGGCTGCTTCCAATTCCAAAACCAAACCAATATTTCTAAACCTAGAACTAAAAATTTATTAAAATCTAACCCTCACTGCGCTGTTGCTTCTTTGTTCCTTCCCCATCGACCCTCAACTGCTTGTTGCTTCTTACCTTTCTGCCTTTGCGTGCCGCTTCTTCGATCGCTACCGCTTCTTCTTACACATTGGTCTCAAGTTCCTCTGACGAGTTTCTTCTGATCGCGCTTCTTCTGCTTCTTTGATTATCACTCTCTTTTTCTCACTTTCAGGTATATCCATGTTCTGCAAGCCTACATTTGTGAATCTCAGGATCTGTTTGGCTTTTTATGGAAGTGTTTTTTTTTTGTCCTTTTTTTGTGTGAATCTCATGACCTATGGATGCTTGGAATTTCAAGTCTAATAATATTATCTTTATTTTAAGGATACTTCAGCGGACATAAAACCTTCAACAACAGAACCACAAAATTCTTGTTGCAATTTTTGTAGTAATATTTTTCTGGATGGTATATATATTGTCTTCTATTATTGGGGTTTTTCATCAATTGACTATTGCTAGTTGAATTTGAATTTTTTATTTTGATCTGTATTGAACAACCCAAAGAAGCAATAGTAAGAAGCATAGATTAAATGTAGGATGGTCCAATATTTGGCTAAATACTATGATTTGTAATATTTTAGAATTGATTTGAAAAAATTTTGGATCGTATTTTAATTAAGTAATGATGTTCTTTTCGTTGTTTATTGATTTTTCATGGTTAAAGTGCGGGTAGCGGGTGCGGGTATGGGCACTTAGGTACCCAGCCCGCAAGGGGATGGGCGCTAAAGTTGCTGCCCACGCGGGTATGGGCTCGGGTACGAGCACTTTTTTCAAATACGGGTATAGGGACGGGCACTATAGTACCCTGCCCAGAGGGTACCCATTGCCATTCCTACTTGAATTGTAATTTGTTCTTTTTCAAGCTTGCCTCCATTTGAATATTTGAACTCTTCTCCTAATTGAATTTTGCGCCAATTCTTCTTCTTGTCTTTGAATTTTGATTGAGATGAGGGGTGCCAAGGATCATATCCAGGGGCGGAGCCAGGATCTTAACATGAGGGGCGCCAAGAACAAAATACACGATTTAATAAAAAAATTAGATTTCTATATGTATATAACATATTCAAGAAATTTAATATATAACTAAATATTTTTCATAATTATATACACAAACATATTTCTTAAACATACACACAAAAATTATTCACTTCTTAAATATACACAAAAAAAAAATTATTAACAACATAACGTGTTGATAACTTGTTATATAAAAAAAATTAATAGCAAGTCCATTAATTAATTAATTAATAAAAATGGTATGGATTCCCGTGGGGAGTAACCATAAGTCACCTAAAAAAAGAGGCCTTGTTACTTGTTTTTTAATATTGTTTAATTGATTAATGGGCCTGTTTTAATATTGTTTAATTTTTTAATGGGACTCACACTTGTTTTTTTAATGTTGTTTATTGTTTAATTCTTTAATAAGCTTGTCCTCATCCTCACCTCAAGGAATGAAAAACGGCTTCTTTACTTGCATAAAGCGGGATAAGAGATGGAACAATAAAGAAAGACTAGAGAATTAGGGGCCAAAAGTGTTAAGCAAATTAGAAGATTGGGGTGACCATGGCACCATTTGGTCACCCCGAGTACCTGCCACCAATGACTAGGACCACCAATAATCCATGACACGAAATCTCCGCCTAAAATATTAAGACATTGGATATATAAATCATATCTCTTATATATCATTCATTTAGCTTAACCCCAGTCAATGTAAGACTAACTACTAACACTTGAATTTCAACGGAATATAAAATGGAAACTTTATAATTAAAAGCAAAAACAAGAAATAAAAGCAAAACATTTTCTCAAATCAGAATGATCTTATATTTCCATTGAAATAAAAACTATTTTAAAACTCAGATCAACTATAACTTCTCGTTCTATCACTTTGTCTACTTGAGTTTATTATTTTTAAAAAAAATACATTTTAAAGATATTCCTTGCAAAATCAACTATAACTGTAAATAATATTTCTAATTTCAAAAACATCAATCCCACGGAATGTTGTTAAAATATGATTATATACCTTAAAACAAACACTCTATGGAAATGTTCTAATTGTTCACTCGATCATGAACTTGCAATCTCGATCCAAAGCCAGACAGCCTTAAACAAACATAATAAAAATGGCTAATCTATAAAGCTGCCGATGTTATGAATTTCAACAATTAAAAGGGCAAAACATAATAAAGTTCTTTATATCTTACCAAATTCTCAAATTAAATAATGAACTATAAATACTTCTCCATCATTAAATATCCTCTATTAAGAATATATTACTCTTTTTAAAAAGTTATGCACATATTTCTGTTACATTTAAAAATTTAATAACAATGATGCAATAAACTCAAGTTTAGACCTTGAAATCGCGATTTGTCACCAACTCGCCCAGAAATTAGGAAGGAAAAATTGAGATGGTTACAGGTAATTAAAGTCATTTGGAGCTACTTCAATATACCACAACAATATACCACCATATTTTTTTTTTCTAGACCCGCGGTATAATCCGAGCCGAGTCCGTGGACCCATATAATAAGGCTACACTCTTCCAATAGCTATTGTTTCTATTTACAAAACTCGAACTCGAATCTCAGACCTTACTTAAGAAAAAATCAAACTCCTTGCCAACTTGAACAACAGACATTGATTCCCACCGTATTTGAACATTCTAACTATTCATATGGTATGGAAATTCAATTGTCAGTATAAATAAAATATTCAAGAAATTGTAGATAAGCAAGGAATATTCTTGCATATAACAAAATACAGACTGGAATATTTATTGACTGTGCTGCTAGTTAGGCTTATTGGTAATCAAAACAAAACATGATACACTTGAAATTAGATCAAGATGTTGATTTTACAGGCCATACAAATACATATTACATTCAACCATTTAACATACAGGTGAATTATGGACCTAAAAGAGGAAAGAAAACAGAAAACTCACTCAAATATATTCATTTTAGAACTGGCATCATTACCTTAGGAGTGGAATTAGATTACCTGCCAAGTGGATACTAGCAGATAAATTATTATGGATACAGTTCCTGTGAGAGACACTACCAAACTAACCCCTTTCTTCTCCTAAACCTATCAACATGGTCTGTGCTCATTCGAGATTTTTCCGGTTTGTTTGATTTTTTAGACTTTTCAAGTCGGCTATCTAAACTGTTTCTAGAAGCTTCAGGAATTTCTGTACTCAATTCAGAAGTACTTGAAGTTCCACTTTCTGATTCTTTGCTAGCTTTGCCTTGATTCTCAGTTTCTACTGTAGTACCCTTTTCAGAACCATTTGCAGTTCCTTTAGATTTTCCAATTGTCTGTACAAATTTCTTTAGGTGTTTAATGAATTCTGGGTAAAGCTCAAGATTACAATGTCCACCACCACTTACCCACAAGGGTTCATACTTTACCTTGCAAAGTTCCCATAGCTGCTTCCCATGGGACACATCTACAACTTCATCTGCTGTCCCCTGGCCATGAAAAAAAAAAAATGATTATCATTACTAATATCTAGGACATTCTGAAGGAATGAGACAGTAAATAAAAAATATTAAGGGTAAAATATGTTTATAGTCCCTATAAAATCATGACCATTCATCTTTACCTTATAAATTTTTGTTCATTTTTAGTCCCTATAAACTACAAAAGTCATGTGTTTTTAGTCCAAAGCCAAAGATTAAAAGCACAGTTTTTGTATTTTACAAGGACTGAAAAAGAATAAATTTTTATAGGGACTAAAGTTGTGCGGTCATGATGTTATGGAGATAAAAACATTTTTTCCAACTATTAATAATGAAAGCAGGTAATGCATGGGGAATTGCAATGGTCTTAATGATATCAGAGAACAATAGAGGTTCAATTTGGTCCCTTGTTGGCATAAAGCTTTATACTAAATAAATAGTAATCAATAAAATTGACTAGTTGAAATAATTAAGGTTTCTCATTTCAGGGGAATTTTTTTTTTTCTCTTCAATTTTCAAACATTAGCAGCAGAAGGTACTCATAATGTGAAGCGCTTCAAACTATCCATGGCTAAATCCATCAATAGCTAGTTGATTCCATTAAGCATGTTCTTCTTGCAATAAGAATACCTATGGACATATAAAAGCATGGATTTGGATGGTTGACTTAGTTGACAGCTGAAGCCTAAAAGAAAATTATATCATATGATATGCATTGACAACAAAGGCAGGGATGATGAAAATGTAGCCCTAAAAGAACACATTAGACACATGGAGAGAGAGAGAGAGAGAGAGAGTCCCTTACATGTATAACCAAGACAGGACATTTGACCATACCAATTTTATCAATATTCTGAAAAGAAGAAAAAATAAAACAAACCAGATAAGTCCCCAAGTATTGAATGAAGCAGACGAAATACAATCCGTAAGAAAACTCTACCTTGTAAATATCAAACCAATAGGTCCGTTTTACGGGGTATAGTACTCTCAGCCCAGACAAAATTGGACTATGCAAGACAACACCCCTCAATTCTGGTATCCGTGAAGCAAGATCAAGTGTGGGACCACTACCAACAGATTGACCATACAATATTAATTGTTCATCTTTCACCTCATATTTCTCCTTTAGGCATTTATATGCAGCATCAATATCTGCGTATGTATTACATTCAGTTGGCTGTTTCAACAGAAAAAAAGAATGACTGTCAACTTACAAGAATTAATGCCATTCTGAAATAACCATAAAAAACAACCTAATAGTATTCTGTGTATAACACCTCCCTTAATGGCTACCTTGATGAATACATACATGCAGCAACCTCCAAGCTCTGAATCTATTGATACACCAAGATTTTGCAAGTTTCACAAAGATTTATATGGACTCAACAAGGCCCCTCGTGCCTGGTTTGACAGGCTCCCCAAACCCTTGCTTGGGTTTGATTTTCACCCAAGTAAATGGGATACTTCCCAATATCTTAGTCAACATTGATATCTCTTAAATTTGGGCTTAAGACCTAACTCATCCCCACAAAATCGGCTGGTAAAGTGAGGACTGCCTAAGCCTTATAAACACCACTCAGACCATATCTCTAGTCGATATGGGACTTTCAACACACCCCCTCACGTTCAAGACTAGACATCTGAAGCGTGGACTAATACGGGTGGAATAATAGGGATCTCAACATGTTCACTCACGCCCAGGACCGGACATTTGTAGCTTGGACAAATACGGGTGAAATAACAAAGATCATAGCCCAATAACAAATCTAGGATAGGCTCTGATACCATCTTAAATTTGGGCTTTAGGCCAAACTCATCCTCACAAAACCGGATTACAAGGTGAGGACTGCCTAAGCCTTATAAACACAACTCAGGCCATATCTCTAGTCGATGTGGGACTTTCAACAATATCAATAATAGGCACTTCTTCAACCCTAATAGATCAACTAATTATGAAGCTAAATGATATATTTTCTTTAAAGCGGCTTGGGAATCTTCATTTTTTGTTGGCACTTGGCATAGATGTGAAAAATCTGCCTAATGGCTCTCTCTTGCTCTCCCAAATTAAATACATTTGGGACTTGCTCAGCGAAGCTAATATGGCTGATGCCAAATGCATTTCAACACCTATGATAAGTGTCTCCAAGCTAGAAAAATTTGGCAATGGCTACATAACGGATGGGTCTCTATATAGATCAGTTGTGCAACATGGTTGAAAAAACCCAGAATCCTGTGGACCTATGGTATTCTGCCCTAAATCACACAAGACACACTATGATAGACCCTCGGCCTTCTTCCCCTTCACCCTTTGAGACCCTCAGCCCTAATGCACTGCTGGTTCGAGCTTCTTGGTCTCCTGAATGAGCTTATCTGTTTTTAAGTAGCAGCCACACTTTGCAAGTTCGACTTCGATCACCTCTGCCTCTTTGGTTCTCAACTGGTTTGAGCCTCTCAACACCCATCATCTTCTCTGTGGTTCAAGCCTTTCTTTTTAGCTGAAGGCTGAAGCTTTAAGTGCTGTGTTTTCGGTTTGAGCCTCTCTATTTTTATGTGCTCTTTGCTGGTTTGCTGTATGTTTTGTTTTGTTGTTAAGGAAAATGTCAAGTGCTGGTGCGACTGGGTCTGGTGGCTGTGGTAAAGGGGCTGGTTCTAGTTGTGTAGGTGCTCTCCCAGTCAGTAGAGGTTTTGAAGTGCCGAGGAACGCTCCTGGAAATAGGACTAATGTGGGGTCGAAACATAGAGCTGTAGTTGATGACAATCCAAGAAAAATCAATAGCAAATATTATGAAAAGCTGATATGCGGAAGGATTTACAGACTGAAGCATCATTTGGCAGGAACACAAAAGGACGTTGGAGCCTGCAGGTTTGTTAGTGATGAAGTCTAGATGGAAATGTGGAAAATTGTATCCTCACTGCAAGAAAATTTGATATGTTTGCGTTGCTCAAGCCAGCATTCTTGCTAAGGTCACAGGAGATGGGAGGAGCAAGTAAATTGATGAACATGTAGAACAGAGGGGCAAAAAAAGAAAAAGGCAAGTTGTTGAAAGTCCTGCTGATCTTTTCAAGAAAAGAGGGTGAGCAGTCAAGCCACCACCAATAGCATTTTCAAGAAGAATTAGGGAGAGGAAGCATGCCAAGGAATTGCCCCTTTTTTTTCCAACAATGCTATAACCTTCAATGTGGCAAAAAGTGATGAATTCAAGGTGTTTGAATTGGTTGCTAGAATGGTATAGGATTTAAGCCACCATCCTACCACGAGACTAGAGTCGGATATTTGAAGAAAAAAGTTAATTTCACCAAGGAGGCTATAGAGGAACACAAGGATTTTTGGAGGAAAAATGGATACACCATAATGACAGATGGGTGGATCGACTGGAGGAGGACTATACTAAACTTCTTGGTTAATAATGCTAAGGAAACCTTTTTTTAAGTCTATTGATACATCTCATATATCTAAACAACTGACAAAGTTTTTGTGATGATAGATGTCATTGATGAAGATGGTGATGAAAATGTTATCAAATTGTAATGGACAATGCAAAAACTACAAAGCAATCAAAGAGATGTTGATGGAGAAGAGGAAGAAGCTATAATGGACACCCTATGCAGCTCACTGCAATGGTTTAAAGTTGGGGGATTTTGAAGAGAAGATAGCAATCCATAAAGAGACAATTGCACATAATAAAAGAATTACAACCTACATCTATTCAAGGAATGCACTTATTCCTTTATTGCATCATTTCTCATCAATGGAATATATTTGTTTAGATAAAATATTACTTGTTTTGCCACATCTTACTATACTTTGGGTTGCTTGAATGACAACAAGGGAACATTGATAAGAATGTCCACATAGAAGGAATGGAAATCCAATCAATTTGCACAGACTAAGGATGGAAAGTTCATTGAAAATGTGTTTACAGATAATTAGTTTTGGAAAACAAATTGTGATTTGCTTGAGGGGTGCTTATCCTCTAATCAAAGTGCTTTATTTGGTGGATTCAACTGCAAAGCCAGCCATTAATGAAGAAATGGGCCACGCTAACGACAATGCCTTCATTGGTGTCAAAAACGAGTTTTTAATTTCCTTAGGTTAGGGCAAGATGAACCTGAGTTTGATTTATTTGTTTGAATTCTCCCTTTCAATACAAGGTTTATTCATGTTAATTGAGTGGTTTCTTCTACGCTTACTGTTTTAATTGATTGGTCATCTTTGAATTGACCTTAGATTCAATTTCACAAGAGGTAAATTGGTTCTTGAATTGGAAATTAAAGTAATCACCATAATCGTAACGATCCTAAAGATAGGACTTTATGATTGTGTTTTCTTATGAACTCTCGTGATTAATGCTTGATTTGAATTAAAAAAATCTAATGAATTAGGGTTCTTGGTTTGAATCAAAGGTATTACATGTCAGGGGATTGAATGTATTAAGTTTTGTTGACTTATTCTTTGTTTTCAATTTACTTTAAAAATTATTTTTTACCGTCTCTTTTCATAAATCATTTATTACGATTTTATGTTCAAATAGAAACCAAGTTTGTGGACGTTGGTATTTGAACACAATTTTCGTCGAGAACGATACTTTTCACTTTATTATTTGTACGGTCGCAACACTTGCCGATTGTCTAACATCAACTGCATTCAGGTCAGATTATAAATGTAAGAAGTCTGTTCATAGTTAAATAATAATGAAGAATCCAAAAAGTTCAGAGAAGAAACACTATTTAGACTCTTTCTCTGTACTCTCCTTTTTCCTGCATTTTCTTTAAGTTTCTTTAATTCTCTCAAAACCTTCAAACACTATTACAGAACAAGACGAGAAGCACGGGGGAAGAAAAGAATAACGTAGGCGATAAAAAAATGAGCATAGGAAGAAATTTGAACCGCTGTGAACTGGATAAACATTAAGAACATAGAAAACTTTGTCTAAAAAAATATCTTAGTTCTATTAATAGAGTGATAGACTTAGAAAGGCTGAAAAGTTAGACAACTAACCTTCCCTGTTGACTGTCCATATCCAGAATAATCGTAACTGGAGAAAGAAGAGATGTTAATATAATATAATATAATATACTTCAATTTCTTCAACAAAAAAAAATATATATATAATTCATCAATAAGATATGAAGCACTATCATGAAAGATTTTGAAAGAGAACATGAAAATATTCAGATATGAAAATTGGTAATAAGAAAAGTATTATTACTTTAAGACCAACACTTTTTACTTAATTACTCACAATCACAATTATAGGCCACTTAGCATATCTCTTTAAGACAGACATCATGGGTAAATACAAAGACATCAAGACACCTTCAGCTCTTATGAATCGCAATGCTAACAGTACATAAGATCAGGCAAAAGAACTTTCAACATTAGGCACTGCTTCAAAAACGTAATAGCAGGAAGATAGATAACAGGTAAACATTAATTCACTCCATGTTTTTCTTTTATTAAAAAAATTAATTTTTATTGTGCTATAATTCATCTAATCAGCAAAACAATGTATGATATATCTTCAGCAATCAATCAAATTTGCTATCACTGTAGCTGACATCTCCACGAAAAAAGTTAAATCCTTTCCTCCTTAGCACCGCTACCGTCATCAAGATTTGGCAACTCTCATTTACCCAAAAAATGATGGAACCTATCTTGAACTTGAAGCACTTTTCTAATCACCAGAAGTTCAAAACCACCAGAAAAGACATCATTACCAATTCCAAGCATAAAATAATTGCATTACAAAACAAAGGGTGAATCATTCAATTAGAGGTTAGCTACAAAAAAAAAACATCTTTATGGCAGTAACCTGATAGCCTCCAACTATGGCAGGATCTAAGGAAGGATCAAACCCTTTTTGGATCTACTATAGGAAACCTTACCTTATACATTAATTATTTAAACTAAAAAAGGTAAATCAATTAATTCACAAACACAACACAATCTTATTCCATTATCATCATAGATTAACCAATTAATGCAAAACACCATTAACAATTTAACATCCATGTCCAATTCAAACAATACTCAAGCTAATATTAAATACTAGTATACTTTTTTTGGTGGGTATCCTCCGCGCGAGACTCATCAGGACTGTATTCGAACCCAGAACCACTAGTTAAGCAGGAAGAAACCTTACCATCAAATCTAAGCGCTCTTAGGTTAAATACTATTGTACTAATACTACATCACCATCAAGCTTAAAAAATAAAAACAAAAAAAAGCTTAAAAAATAAAAATAAAAAAAAGACCATCCACAAAAATCTCAAACAGCAGCATAAGAAATAAGAAATTAAAACAAACTTATATTTCAAAAAATTAAAAAAAAGGAAAGTACCCCATAACATTGAGGCGAAGCCTATTACTCAATTCAACGAAGAGTTCAAACATTTGACCCAAATCAGCAGCATTTCCATGCGAGTAAAGCATGGTGCACGTGGGTCTATGGTACTTAACATACACCGCCACGATTTCGTTGCCTCGCCGAGTCCGAAGCTTCAGCACGTCAACGTTCTCCTTCATCGGAACCTCCGGAATCGACAGCATCGCACCGCCGGCGGTCTCAGAAACTACCACCGTGTACGACGGTGGCTGCGGTGGGAAGAAGGCGAACTTCGCGGCGATCGAGGACGTTACTCCGCCCATGGCTGCTCCGATTCATAAATACGACGGCGGCGCGTGTAGAGGCGCGTGAAGTATTTGTTGTGTTGGTGTTCTGTTTTTTTTTCTTTTTCCCCCTATTATATTATGTCACTGACTTTTTTGAATTTCACTTTGTAACGAGAGAGAGAGAGAGAGAGAGAAGAAGAAGAAAGAAAGAAAGAAAGAGACTGTTCAGTGTTGTTGTTGTATTTGTCGACTCTGCTTGTTGTTGCTCTTCTTTTTTATTTTGCTTTTTTATTTTTTTAATACATGATGGGAGGGAAACAACGATTGCGTAATAATGTACGTATGTGTTAACGTATCTTATACGTGCTCTTTTTTCCAACGAGACAATAAAAATTGGGTTCAGTTCAATACTAGAAATATACTCGAAGGCTGAGTTAGAATTAGAGTGCTGTAAATTGAACACAGCAACTCGACAACATATGCGACACCACCTCGTCCGTATTATACGAACTATGTGTCCGTACATGTATGGATACCACTTTTTTTTCTTCAAAAAATAGTTTTTAAAAAAAAATTATCTAGTTAATCACGTTCAAATATCTGGTTAATGCTATTCATTATCTGGTTAATGCTACATTTTGAAACTTAAAATATCACATTTTCTTATCTGGTTAATCACGTTTAAATATCTGGTTAACGCTATTTATTATCTGGTTAATGTCAAATCCTGAAACTATAAAAATCTCATTTTCTTATATAGTTAATCACGTTCAAATATCTGGTTAATGCTATTCATTATCTAGTTAATGTCAAATCTTGAAACTTTTTCTTATCTGGTTAATCAAGTTCAAATATCTGGTTAATGCTATTCATTATCTGGTTAATAACAAATATTTTTTAACCTGTTTAAAAAAAA
This sequence comes from Calophaca sinica, assembly GCA_037113605.1. Classification (NCBI taxonomy): domain Eukaryota; kingdom Viridiplantae; phylum Streptophyta; class Magnoliopsida; order Fabales; family Fabaceae; genus Calophaca; species Calophaca sinica. The sequence goes on from CM073737.1 coordinate 20,404,685, forward strand.
TCTAAAAAAATTGAAAAAAAAACTTTATACATACAGTACGAACCGTATACTATACGGCGTCTATGTCAAATTATGTGTTCAATTATCATTATTGTTAGAATTATTATACTCGAAGGTTGAGTTTGTTATATAACGTTATAAATTTGGTTATTTTACTTTGTTTGGATATTTAAAAAATAACTTTTGTAAAAAAAGAAAATTAATAAAAGAGTTCAATAAGCATACATCGTCAATATAAAGTAGTTTTATATTGACGTTCAATGGGAAGTAACTACATCGACACATCAGCATACTGTATAACTACATTTCAAAATTTACTATAAAATAGTGGGTTCTTATTAGACACTAAAGAGAAAATATGACATGCACAGTTAGTGTAAATCAATTTTACATTGACGTTTTAATTTTAAAATACACTTATAAAATGAGTTGATGTGACTATATAATGAGTTTTAATTAGATGTGAGTGTAATATCCATTTATAACACCCTGCCTAATTTAATTATTTAGCTTATTAATTTAAGCATTGTTATGTTTTAAATTGATGGTTGAGTAATTAAATTAGGTGTAATTTATTAAGATTAAAGGGGCATGTATAGTAATGGCATTGTGGAAATTGGAGTAAAAGGAAAGGGTATAATGGTATTTCACCTAGATAAATGAGGGACAAAAGGGTCCACATCTGCTTTCCCTCATTTTCTTTCCCTCCCTCACGTCCAACTCTCTCTCTCTCTCTCTCTCTCACTTTCCCTTCCCTTCTTTTTTTTTTTCGTTTTGCTGCTGCTCCTTAGAGAGAAAGAAGAAGAAGCTTTAGGGTTTCAAGAAATTGAGAGAAAAAGAGAGAAATTGGTGAGGATTCTTCATTCCTAGCTTGGAGAAGAAGGATTGTAGTTGAGTTCTTGGCATTTGAGGAAGATTTGAAGTTGCCCTAAGTTAAGGAAAATGGGCCACGAATTGAAGAGGAAAAGAAGAAGGAAAATCGGAAAATTTTCAAGCTCCTAGCTCAAGTTCTTTGAGTTTCATGTGAGTTCTTCTTACTTAGTGGTTGGGCACCCTTAAGACCCACATTCAGGGTTCACCTTGCCCTTCATTTTTGTGTCTTTCATGACTTCTAAGTTTAGGTTATGGAAAATTTATGAAATGGGTTTTGGGGTATATGTGATTATGTAATTGTTCCTAACTTGAATCTAATTTCAAATTGGTGGATATAATTGCATACTGTTGATAATGTTGCATTGTTGTTTTTGGGTTGTTAAATAAGTTGGAATTGGTTTTTGAATGATTGGAAGTGATGACTATGAATTGATTGAGGTGTTGTTGGTGTTAAAAGGCATATTCTGCTGTTTAAACATGTTTTTCTGCATTTTGATCTGCATGAATCGATTCACAAGGGCATGAATTGATTTACAAAAGACTCCCAGGCCAACAATTTGATTCTGTGAATCGAATTGTTAATTGGTGAATCGAATTCTGTCTAAGTGTATGAATCGATTCATGACACTGTGAATCGATTCACACATTGCTTTTCTGCAGAATTTTAAGTTTTATGAAACCTTTCCTTGGCACCATATAAAAGCTATATTTTAGGGATTTCATAATCACATTTTACACACATTGTGAACCCAACAAGGAACATTCCTAATCGATCATGACACTTGTGTTTTCAAACTTCCACTAATTTCCATATTCAACCGAGTCAATGCTTTAATGACATAAATGACTGTCTGGGTGTTTACGGTATGATGGTTGTCGGTCTGGTGAACGATAAGACCCCGCAACAGACACATCGGCCCGGTGATTGATAAGACCCGGTGTAACAGCCCACCTCTCCACCAGGCACTAGGCCCAGTTACGAAAGGAGAGGGATACGGATGGGTGTCACTCACATGACTTTTGGGATCCCTTAGTTACCAGTTTTTGCCCTCGTGGGGATTCAATACCGCGCCCAAAGGGATAAAGGCTAACGAAAAAGCACCACCACTACGACTAGACCCGACCCACATCAACTGCCTTTTGCAGCCCGACCCACATCAAGTGTTACTCACATGACTTTTGGGATCTTTTAGTTACCAGTTTTTGCCCTCGTGGGGATTCGATACCGCGCCCAAAGGGATAAAGGCTAACGGAAAGCAGCCACCACTACCACTAGACCAAATGGGTAGTGATGGGTGCTTTCCGTTAGCCTTTATCCCTTTGGGCGCGGTATCGAATTCCCATGAGGTCAAAAATTGGTAACTAAGGTGTCTCAGAAGTCCTGTGAGTAACACTTGATGTGGGCCGGGGTGTTACACCCGGCGGCGTGGATTCCTAAGAAAGTCAATTTATACTTTAAAGGAATTCATCATTAGTAGCTAGATCATATGGATTAGAATAGGTTGTGCTTGTCGATCTAGTGAACGATAAGACCTAGCGGCATGGATCCGGTTCAATTAGCATTAGCCCCTAAGAGGATACATCCAGGACTACAGTTAGGGTTAGATTAGGATTAGAATTAGGAATATAATAGGGTTAGTTTCTAGGATAGAAATAGTTTTATTTATTTATTTATTATTGTTTATAATTGTATATTAGATTATTATTGTGGTTAGTGTTAGTGAGGGGTCCGTGAAAGACTCACTGAGATTTTATCTCGCCCCTTTCTTATTATTTTTCAGATAAGCAGGTACCTAATGACGATTAGGCGAAGTCGAAGGCCTAGTATTCCTATTTAGTGTTGTCGTTGGACTTGTAGTCATTCCTTTATCTTTTGACTTTGGAAAAACTTAGTTGTACTTTGAATTCCAAGTTACGTTTAATTTGGAAAGTTGTAATCTAACTCTTAGATTTATGGCTTTGGATAAAATTTGGACTTATAATTTGCCAAGCAAGTTTTAAACTTTTAGTAACTCTTGTGCTTTAATATAAATTGTCTTTTTTTCAATTATGATTAGAGTGCCAGCGTTACACCATTAAACTCTAAATTAAATTTAACTTTCTTTACTGGAAGTTAAATTTAACTTAATTGATTAACTCCTTGTTTGACGAGTAGAAGTGAAAAAAATAGACTTTTATCTTGTTCAGTTCCTAAAACTTGGGTAAAGAGAGAAAAATATTAAAAGGTATCGGATTATTATTTTTTTCCTCCCATTTTAACATCTCTTTTACATCAAAACTAGATATAACCCCCTGTGCATTGCACGGGTTTGAGGGCTAGTTGACAACAAATTTTTTTATTTATTAAAGTGTGAAAATTATATTATTTAATTATATATAAATATGTTATACAACAAATCTCTCAATAGACTGATGTTCACCTGATACATATATATAGTCATCTTTTAACATGTTTTTAGTTTTTATTGAAGGACATGGTAGAATTATTCTCATCTCATAGGATTAGGTGGTAATTTTTTCTTTCGATCTTAGGGTCTTTTAACACCAAAAAAAAAATATGTAAATAAATAAAATTTTATTAATTATAGAATAATATGTAATAATTAACTATAATGATGTTATAAAAATATATTAAATAATTTATTTAATTAGAAACTATTTTTCGTATAAATATTTCTTAACCTGTTTAATAATTATAATTATCATTTTTTTTTTAGTAATGTTGTCATTTAAACATTAATAAATCAGAATCTGAGGGCGAGATCACGACGACTTCTTGTCGATGTACAAGGCCTTGTTTACTAGGATATGACTGCAGCTACATTTTGTAGAATAGATGAAGACTACCACCGAGAGGATTACAGAAGATGTTAATCAGAGTAGCCAAAACACTGCTAAAGAGCCTTTGGCCGAGGTGTCGAGGCTTGTTTTGATGAGGACCACTTGTTCATGTACGATCACTCTTCACGAAAAAAAAAAAAAGAGTAAATACATATTTTTGTCCCTAAAAAATATCTATGACCCATTTTAATCCTTCACAAACTTAAATCCATAAATAATCCCTTATATTTTTTTAAAAAGGTTAATTTAATCCCTCACATTTTTAAAACAGGGGTCATATTAGTCCTTTCGTCATTATCTGTTAGAAACTAATGTGACCCTATTTTAAAAATATGAAGAACTAAAGGACTAATTTTTTAAAAAAATATAAAATATTATTTTTGGATTTAAGTTTACGAATAACTAAAAGGGGTCGTGGATCGTGGGTCTTAAAAAGAAAGAAAAAAAAAAAGGTCGATGTGTATTAAGTTAACAAGACATTGACAAGTACAGGTCCATGTCCGTAAGCGTCAACCGGTGGCAGACCCCGACATTCGTGAATCAATCTCCAGGATTGTGGCTGCCACAAATCCCAAGGATGTTCCCTCGGCATTAGTAGGGAATCTATTGAATGAGGATATGCAGAGGTTGCTTCTTTCCTCTGAGGATGAAGAAGGGACCAACTAGATCAGGTATTCCATTCCGTGGTCACCTGATGTGCACAAGGGCCCGACTTCACTCTGTTTTTCAATAAGCATATGCATGAGTTTACTCGTATGTGTGTATAATATCGGAGAAAATATGAATGGAGAACGATATATTTAGGATCTTATTAATATGATTAAGTTAGGTAGTCGTTATCCAGTCGGTATTTATTCTTGGATCTCGAAAATGAACAAATCACGTTATGTTGCGCTGAGTCAGAGACACTTAATATATAACACTTGTACTACTCTGACCTTATTTATAAATAAAAAAACATTTCTACATTTATTAAAAAATGAATGTATTTGGTCCAAATTTTGGACCAGATACATTCATTTTTTAATGAATATGGAAAGACTTTTTTTACTTATAAATAAGGCCGGAGGGAGTATATTTTATTTTAGGCTTAAATTTATTTTTAGTCCCCTAAGAATCACGATTTTGTGATTTTGGTTTTTCACTTTATTTGAGCGATTTTGTTCCCCATCTTTTTCCCTCTTTTTCCCTACTTTTAGTCTCCTAAATATCATCATTTTTTGGTCCTTCGAATTCACTTTTAGTCCATAAGCATCATGATTGTGCACAATCTAAAAGTTTGGCACAAAAATTGCACAATCATGATACTTATGGGACTAAAAATAGGAAAAAATTAAGAAATAATTAAAATCGTTAAAGTAAAGTAGAGGATCAAAATTACAAAAAATCATGATACTTGGTAGACTAAAAGTGCAAAAATCAAGTCTATTTTACACATAGCCAACTCACTTTAAAAAACCTTATCCATAGGAGAGTTGAGTGCGATGTAAAAGCAAGAGCTTACGGATTCATGCAGGTTAAGCTTAAAAGGTCATAATTTTTTTGGATATGGTCATTTCATTTCAACTAAAGTCTTAAGAGAATGACTAATTAATTCTAGTTGAATCCAAAGTTATTGTTTTGTTTGTTTACTTTCTCTGCCAATAAATCTCAAAATAAGTGTCAATTTTTTTTCCAAAGGCAAGTGTCATTTTATTTTTGTCAATATAATACTCTAATTTGTAGTATTATACATTAATCATGGGACTTCACAATGCACTTATTATTATGGGACCGTTGAAATAGTTTTTAATGGAATTTATCAGTTTGATTCGAAAAAAGTCAAAATCTTCAATCATACTGTTTGATAGTAATTGGCTTGACCAGGGGATAGATTTTTCTTTATAATTTATAATTTTTTTACCCATATAATTTATAATTTATAATAACGATTCAATGTAGTAAAATTTATATTTTTGGCAAGAAAAGTCTCTTTAATACATTTTGTGAAAAAACTTGATTGAAGTGTTATACTAACTGACTCAGCAATTAATGACTATAATTAATTAATTTTATGTAAAATGAGTTTTTGTCAATATCATTATCAAGATACTACTATCAAACAATGACTCAACTAAAATATTTATATCAAATCAACTATATTATATATAAAGAGGAGTTTTGACACGTTGGCCCATACCACGTGTCAAAACCTCATCATTTCAGTTTTTGCCAAAATACAACAATTATTTTATTTTATTTTATATTTTTTGATTGATTCATTAATTACTAGTTAGAATATACCAATAAATCAGATTTGTGATCCTATTTTGATTTGATATATCAATTAATTTCATCGATTTTTTGATTTAATTTATATATTCCATCGATTTTTTTGACTGGATTGATTCATTAATTTCATTGATCACATATTATATATTCCATCGATTTTTCTTTTGGCTGGATATATTCCATCTATTACAAATTATTCATAAAAAAACAATAATATAAAAGCCTACAAATGTAATCCAAAAAAAACATATTTGATTCTCAAATATCCTATTACAGACTGTTCATGAAAAAACAATTATATAAAAGCATACAAAAGTAATTAAAAAAAAACAGAAAACATATTTGATTTTCCTCCTCTAAACTTCTCATGAACCTGAAACCAAAATAGAATAAAAAAAACAGCTTATTATAATATTTTGTGACAAGTCCAACCAAATAATTTTTTTGAAAAGATTTCAACCAAATATAGAATTAATTGTAAACAGATCAAATTATTAATTACCTAGATTTAAATTGGTCAAAGGTAAGATTTTAATTCATATTCAAAATTGGTATACACCAAATATAAGATATATGCATTCTGATGGATGAGACATATATTTCAAAATATTTTTGTTGGAATTAAAATATCTAATCTTATACATTATTATTTTAGCATTATCACTATCTCAACTGTAAATCCAAGGCATTTTAATACCATGATACGTTTTTTCATTGCATAAATACACAATAACAATGCAAAACATGTCTGCCACTTTTGACGTCATTGCAGACATTAACAACAAATCTATTATATTATATAAAATAGAGCTTTGCCATTTGGGACTATACCACGTGTCAAAACCACAAACATTCCTTTTTTACCTAAAACAATTTATTTTTATTTTAGTTTTTTATTATTTTTATCAGCCATTATTAAAACATATTAATCATGATTTTGAGTTATTAATTATTCATTTCAATTTATATGGTAAGAAATGAATAATTTATATGGTAAAAAATGAATAATTTCTATAATGGTGTCGATATTATTTCAAATCTTTTAATTTTAAATTTGAATTAATACTTTTAATACCTTTTATTATATTATTAATGAAATTTAACTCTCTCCCTTCATTTATTGTCCAAATTTTCTTTTCTCAAGTGTACGTCTTCTCTCTTTTCGGCTGCAATTCCAATTCAATATGATGTTATTCAACTATGGAGGTATAATTGATAACCTCTTCGATTACTTTATTATTTTCTCTGTAGTTCAATTCATTTTTTCTTTCTAGAAATTTCTCTTCTAAGTCTTTTTCACTATCTAGAAACATATAACTTGCAAAAAGAAAACAAACTTCAAATATCATATATATTAAAAAATGCAAAAAAACTTTTATAAAATATTGAAAAAAATAAAACTTAAAATTTGAGAGATTGTTTTGGTTGAGTATTATTGAGCAAATGTTACAACTAATGACATCTCTTTTTTTTTACCAGGAATAATAACATCTTGATATAACTTGCAAAAAGAAAAGAAACTTCAAATATCATATATATTAAAAAATGCAAAAAAACTTTTATAAAATATTGAAAAAAATAAAACTTAAAATTTGAGAGATTGTTTTGGTTGAGTATTATTGAGCAAATGTTACAACTAATGACATCTCTTTTTTTTTACCAGGAATAATAACATCTTGATAATCTGATTCTGATGAATCACATATTTAAAGTATAGACTCATTCAAATTAGTCTTAATTTTTACCGTATTACTTAATGAGTTCGCATATATAGAATATGAAGAAAAATTGAGTAAATATAATACTTCCACTATCTTTATTTAATATTAGCACATATTATAAAATAAACATATGCTAAAATCTACTATATTATATAAAATTAAGTTTTTCCACGTAAGACTATGTCACGTGTCAAAACCACATATATTTTTTCCCACCTAAAACAATTTTAATTATTATTATTATTATTATTATTATTATTTTAATATAAATATTATTACAAAATCTCAATTAATAAATATGATTAAAAACATAATTATCTTCTCTTAAATGACTTGCATATTTTGAATTATTGTAATCAATAAGCATTTAATATTTTTTTATCATATAAATTTGTCAACTTTCAATTTGACATTCATTATCAATTATATAATTCATAATAAATTTGAATTCAAATTTCAAATTTGAATTTAGGGCTGGACATGAGTCGAGTGGAGTCGAACTTGGTTCAGCTCGACTTGACTCGTTAAGAATTTGTTCAGCTCGTAGCTCGACTCGACTCGATATGAACCTTTTTTTTAGCTCGAACTCGACTCGACTTAAACTCGCGAGCAGCTCGGTTCAGCTCGTTAGCTCGAATCACATGAACCAAAAGTCAAAATAATTTTTGTTATAAAAAATGTCAAAATAATTTAAATCTTTGACATATGTAAGTTTACAATTTACTAATTTTTTTTTAGATAAACTGATTTCCTAATTAAAAAATATAAATATAATAAAAATTTCAAAAATAAAAATTCATATTTTTTTGTTTACATGTCTCATGAATTTGACTAAAATTTTTTAGATAAGCCAAATAACATTACGAGAGAAGGATATAACAATACAAGAGTAAAAGCACAAGTAGTGCTGAACAAATTGCACCAGGCAGTAAGTTGAGAACTTTGCTCTAGGAGCATTGGGAAAAAAATGAACTACAATGCCTAGGCGGCAAATTGTATTATTTAAATATTAATTACGAAATTGATTATTTAAATTTAATAACAATATATATATATATATATATATATATATATATATATATATATTTGAGTTGGTTCATGAACCAAACGAGTTGAGCTGTACATAGCTCAAGTTTAGCTCATCTATTTAACGATCTCAATTTTTAGCTCAAGTTCAGCTCATTTGGTTCAAGAACCAAGTTCAACGAACTAATTATCGAGTCGAGTCTCGAACTATGTTCGAGTTGGTTCGGCTCATTGTCAGCCCTATTTGAATTAAATAAAATCAAATTGAAATTAATTAACTAAAACATCATACTAAAAATATCACTTAATATATAAATACTAACATATTCATTCAGCAAAAAAACATATTAACATATTTATGAAACAAAAATAAATACCTATGTCACTATTGTTGTTTTTTTTATTTTCTTTTTTTAAAATAGTCAAATGCTATCATTTTTCTTTCATCTTTGTTGTTTTTTATTCAATTTTGATGTATGATTAAATACAACAACATAAATTCTGCCATAAGATTCTAATTTTTTCATTCTCTTTTGAATACTTTCCATATTTTGTCTAACATTTAACAATAAAAGTTTGTTTGCTGACATAAATCCGGCTATTTAATTTTTATCATTAATTCCTGCCATAAATTTACCTCAAAATCATATTACTATATATTATTATATTTTTTTTACTAAACTATTTGTTATTATATTAGAAACTCAATTATACTCTTTTTTCTACTTTCTTTTGAAAATATTTTTGACTACTTATTTTTTTACGTGACTCGATAACCCTCAAATATCACACGTACATCGCACGGGTTAATACACTAGTATATAATAAATAGAATTTGACTTGTTGTTAGTTGCAAAATAATACTATTACTCATATAATTATCAATCAATATATATATATATATATATATATATATATATATATATATATATATATATATATATATATATTGATGCATTTTTGGTGGCGTAGATAAACTCTCCACGTCCATGCCTTGAGAGTGAGAGGGGAATAGAGAGATCCGATTAATTTTGTTCTATTAATTTTTGTTAATTCTCCCTCCGGTGTATATTATATTAAGGAATAAAAGTGTCCCTTTTTTATCCTAATTATAATAAACATACGTCAATTTTTAAATATGTTAAATGTCTAATTTTTATATACACCCTTATAAATAATGAGATTTATGTTTATAAGATATATATATATATATATTTTATGCAAGTGAATTGGTTCAACCATTTTATAAAAGGGTTATTTTGAGAAAAAAATTAAATTTTTAAGAGTATTAATGAAAAAAATTATTTTCGATATTTTTCTTAATTTGTGTGAATTAGGATTTTAGTATCAACTATTGTTTTTTGAGAACATACTTCACTCGAATTTAATTATAAGCAAAAAAAGAACATGTATTTGGTTCAAATTTAAATCAAATACATATACTATTTTTTTTTATAATTAAGTCCGGAATAGTAACATAATTGATTTTTTTTGAAAGTAACATACTCATTGCATTTCATTTATAATAAATTCCTCAATACAGGTTGGTACTATGTCAAAAACTTGGTGACTAGCATAGAATTTTGCCACCCTCATAAGCGTATGAGCCACAAAATTTGTTTGTCTCCTAACGAAACTAACCTCGTAGTTTCTTTGGTTAACTAGCTTAGCCTTACAAAATGATAGAATAAAACCTAACTCAGTGTTTGGGAAATGATCCCCAAGGACACCATCTACTACTGGTTGACAATCCAGTTCAATGATAACATTGTGGTCTCCTAGTTCACTGAGCCAGGTAATATCTTCTCTAAGTCCTATGGATTCTGCCTCATTTGGTTGCGGTATCCCGTCAAAACACTTCGTAAGAGCCCGGATAAACTCACCCTTAGCATTCCTAATGCATAACCCCACACCAAAACACTGTTGGTCTTCAAAAAGTGCAGCATCCACATTACATTTCAGCACCCCTTGTTCAGGCTTCGTCCACTTTTGTAAATTGGGTCGAGATCGGTGCTGGAAGTCACCTCCCCGGTTCACCCTGGCCCTCTCCCAAGCTTCAATGTAATCCACAGCGAGCCTCACCGCCAGCACCTCTGGTTGGAGCTAATCCTCCCAAACTTTTAAGTTTCTTCGCCGCCAAATGCACTAGAAAATTGTAGCGATTTTGCTTCTCTACTGTACCAGTAGCTGCTCGAACGCCGTGAAGATGAAGTCCTAGCAATCCCTTGCTGCTTGTTGAAAAGGATCTATAATCGGCCACAACCCAGCTACTTTCCACACCTGAACTGCATGGGAGCACCCCAGAAACACATGCCAATCGTTTTCCGGGAGTCTACCGCACATCGGACACAAGCTTGAACAGTCCACCCCTTTGGAGAGAATCCTCTCCCTTGTAGGTAGAATCCCTCTTGCAATGCGCCATAACAAGTGTTTGATCTTCTGAGGCGTTTTCAACTTCCAGATACACATCTAATTCCCGGGCACTCTCAATTCTTCATTGCAAATTACGTGCTCCATGAGATGATGATAGGCCGATTTGACACTGTATTCCCCATTTCTGCTACAGCTCCAACACAGACGATCCTCTGTTTGCCCCAATAATAAGGGCATGCGCTTCAGCTTTACCAAATCTTCGTGATTGAGAAGACTTTGGGCCAGGCCCATATCCCATGTATGCATCCCACTGTTGATCAGGTCCGCGACCATTAAGTTTTCAAAGCCAAGTGTCGGCCTGTTTTTGACAAAAGGGTCAACCGACTCTTTGAGCCAAGGGTCATTCCATACATTTATTTTTTTCCCATCCCCTACATGCCACCTTAGTCCCGCTTTAACTACTACCTGTGAAGAGTGGATGCTACGCTATACATAGCTTGGATTGTGGCCTAACCGAGCCCCCCACAAAATCCCCTCTTGGGAAATATTTGGCTTTGAAGACACTCGTCACTATAGCATCATGGTCAGTTGATAACTTCTAACCTTGCTTCCCTAGCATAGCTAAATTGAAACCATAAAAATGGCGGAACCCCATACCTCCATATTCCTTTCGCATAGAGAGGCGATCCCAACTCATCCAATTGATACCCTTCCTAGAATTTCTATTTGGGCCCCACCAAAAAGAATTAAGCATTCTCTGAAGTTCCTCTCCCAGAGAGGTTGGGATTAGAAACGTACTCATGCAGTAGGTCGGTATTGCTTGTGCTACAGACTTAACCAACGCCTCCTTTCCCGCTTTTGAAAGATGCTTCCCCGACCAATGTTGTATCTTTTTCCAAGTACGGTCTTTGGGATAGTTGAACATAGCCTTCTTATTCCGCCCAATCATTGATGGAAGGCCCAAATACTTGCCAGTGCCCATAACCTCCGTCACACCAAGGGTGGAAGACACCACCCTTCTCTTCTCCTGGGTAGTGTTCTTGCTAAAATAGATTTTGGACATATTAAGGTTGGTAGCTTGATCAGAAGCCTGCTCATAAGTGGCTAAGATCTCCTTCATTTTGGCACTCTCCTGATCAGTAGCCCTGCAAAATAAAAAACAGTCGTTAGCAAATAAAAGGTGTGCAAGGAGTGGGGCTCCTGTACACACTTTTAGGCCATGGATATCTCCTCTAGCTTTCGCTCTTTTTAGTAAAGGAGTGAGTCCCTCTGTGCAAATAATAAACAGGTAAGGGATAGTGTGTCCCCCTGCCTAAGTCCTCTCCTCGTAATAACAGGCCCAATACCTTCACCATTCATCATAATCGTGTACGACACAGTCTCCAAACACATCATCATCCATCTCACCCACTTCTCATGGAAGCCCAACTTAGACATAATCCCCTTTAAGAAACCCCAGTCCACCCTATCATAGGCCTTGCTAATATCAATCTTTAGAGCTACCTCCCCTTCTTTTCCACTGATCTTACAATTCATATGGTGGATGAGTTCAATAGCCACCATCACATTGTCTACGATAGATCTATGCTCAACAAAAGCAGATTGCTCCTGTGATATACACTTAGGCAAGAGTGGTTTAAGTCTATTAGCGAGAACCTTCAAAATAATCTTGTACACTACATTGCAGAGGGGAATCGGTCTCAGCTCTTTCATAGAGGAGGGGTTATCATTCTTAGGACTAAGAACGATATTAGTATCATTCAAATGATTGGGGAACACACCCTTGTCGAGCCAGGCTGCACCTACATGGAAAAGCTCCATACCACAAAGATCCCAGAACCTCTTGTAGAAAGTTGGGTTAAGACCATTAGGTCCTGGAGCTTTGTCTGAGTGCATATGAAAGAGAGCCTTCCTAAATTCTATGATTGTAAAATGAGCCAACAACTTCTCATTATCCCCTGAAGTGATTTTGCAAGGCACATGCCTAAGGACCGGATCATACTCACTCTCATTACGGGTAAAAAGATCTGAAAAATAAGCTTTTGCCGTGTCACTTAACGCTGCTTGCCCCTCCACTACACTACCATCCTCTCTAGTCAACCTCACAACTTCATTTTTTTCTTCCTAGCACTAGCCATGGCGTGAAAGAATTTAGAGTTTGTGTCACCATCCTTCAGCCAAAAGATCTTTGCTCTTTGTTTCCAAAATGCTTCTTCTTGCATTAGGAGCAAGCTAGGCCGATTCTTTGCATCCTCAAACTTCACAGCATGCTCCTCACTAACTCCCTCCCTCACCAACGTAATCTCACGCCTATAAGCATTGATAGCATCCTTGTACCGAAACCGCAATCTCCTCCCCCACGCATTCAACTCATCCGTACATTTCCTCAATCTATATAGGATTTCTGGCTCTTCACCTCTATGCCAGCCTGCCTCCACAACATCTTGAAGCTCAACTTCTTCCAACCATGCATTCTCGAACCGAAACTGTCCATTAATAACTCTCCTTTCTCTATCATAAAGCTTGAGAAGGATGGGTGAATGATCCGATCTTGAAGCCACAATATTAATGAGCCTGCATCGAGGAAAAATATCCAACCATTCTTGAGTAACCAATGCCCTATCAAGCCTCTCCTCCGTCATATCTGGTTTCCCCCTTCTCCGGGTCCAAGTGTATTGATATCCCTCCATAGGCAAATCTTTCAAGTTACAGTCCGAGATTGCTTCTCTAAAACCTCTAATCTTCCAAGCAGTCCTCTCCACTAGGCCTCTAACTTCCTCATTTGCTAGCAAATCATTGAAATCCCCAAACACACACCATGGCAATGAATTGTCTCTTGACAGGGTACAAAGGAGATCCCACAAATCCCTCCTCCTGGCAGTATCAGGGTAGCCATAGAAACCCGTAAGCCTCCAGATAGGGCGCCCTAAGTGAGACACCTCTGCATTAATAAAATTTGATAAATAATTCAACACTTGACAATCAAACGGATGGCGCTAGAGAATTGCCAACCCCCCACTACGACCAACTCTATCCACTGCAAAAGCCCCATCAAAGACTAAACGGGTACGAATCCCTTCAATTTTATTAGCATACACCAAAGTTTCAGATAAAAAAATGACATCCGGATGGTACGCCCGGATGAGGTCACAAAGCGAGGGAACTACACTCGGGTGGCCCAAGCCCCGACAGTTCCAACTGATGAGACTCATTGTCCCTGGCAGGCTCCTTTGCCAGGGCCTGCCATTAAAAATCCTTCTGAACCATTTGACTAAGTGTGCTATGTTCCTTCTCAAACTCACCCTCAGTTTGCATTGTGTTGTTTGGGCACTCAACATTCCCAAGGTCAACAAAATTTTGGTTAGCGTTGCTAGCCTTCACTTGGTCCACACGTTTTCTTTTTTTGTCCACCTCACTCATCTCAATTTCAGTTTTGGTCACAATCTTTTGCTGATATGCTGGATTTCCAAGATCACATGTGGATGACCCCTCTTTATTGCTTTGACCCAGCTTTTTAGGAAATAACATGTGAGGGTTGGTAAATGGTAATCTCATTAATCAGATCAGATTCACCTACCTTTTCGGGCTACATGGATGCGTGATTTACGTGATCATGGCTTGTGTCACGTGCATTGTTTCTAAGCACACTAGGGTTTGCCTGATTCGGTGTGACCCACGACGACTGGCCCACCTCCCTCAACCGTCGGTCCCCTTCTCCACCAGAAGCCTGCCGCCCCTCCGCCCTCAACTCCTTACCCCAAGCTCTTTGCCCATCATCCTCTTCCACTACAAAAAGGGCTGCGCAGAAATCTTCAACATGGACGAGAAGGCCACGGTAAAAACAACAAGGACCTAATCGCTCATACTTGAACCTGACTTCCCTTACTTCTCCTCCAGCCCTCTTGATTTTCTTCAACCTCTGAAGTGGCTTCCTGACATCGACTAGCACACGAATATGCATATAGGATCGCAACACATTCAAATTATTCTTGGCATCATACTCCAAGAAAGTCCCTATAAAGTTCCCAAGTTGTTGGCCCACCGTTTCCGTCATAAAGCCCACAGGGACGTGGTGCACTTGCACCCAAAAAGGCACTGTAAACAGCGGCGCTGTGGCTGGCATTTCACCTGCTTGAAGCATCCTCAGTATAAGCAGGTGGTCATCGAATGACCATGGCCCTTGTTTTAGAACACGTTGAGCATCCTTGGGATGGAAGAATTGGAATAAGAAAATTCCCGGTTCCGCTTCTGTGATTGTGACGCCATAGACAGGGCGCCACACACTCGCTATTCTCCTCTTCATCATGTGAACCCAGATGGGTCTATCCGTCAAGAACCTGTCGACAACACACAACGCAGGGTTCGCTTCTTCTTGTTGCCCTCCTTCTGCTTGAAACTCAATCTCCTCTTCTTCCTCTACTAAAGATAACCGTTTGTAGCGACCGAAAAATCCGGAGGGATTTATTCGAGTTTAATGGAGCCGCCACCAATAATTTATTTTCGAAGGAAAAATATTGGAAAAACCTTTTTTGAAGAAAAGTGGTCCTTAAGACCGGATTTGGGTTCGGGAGTCGATTATGCGTAGGGAAGGTATTAGCACCCCACGACATCCTTTCGAAAAAGGTTACCTCTAACTAATTGTGCAAAATTTATTAACTTCTAAAAAAATGTTTATTTCCCTTTTATAATAAAAAAAAATGAAAATTAACCAAGGTAAAAAAAAGAGGACTTAATAAAAGTCGTTTATTTTTGCGCTTGACAGGAGTGGGCTCTTGCTCCTACGTATCTCCGGGTGCAGTGGAGAAATCAAAGGCTACGTAGTTCTTGGGTAAAAAATGGTTGTATGTTGTTTGATTTTAATTAATCAAATTGTGACTTATTTTTTATGATTTGCATAGTGACTAAACCAAAAGTGGATTTGACGTAATCACTACTAATATTTTAAGATGTTTTATTAAGAACTTGTGACGACCAAACCAAAAGAGAATTTGGAGTAATCATTGATTTTAAATTTTTTTTAAAGGGGTTTGCATAGTGACCAAACCAAAAGTGGATTTGGCGTTGTCACTACTAATATTTATTCAAGAAGATTGGAAAAAAAAAGGTATGGTTAATAAATATAAGGGATGAGTGGAACGTTCACATGTTTTTTTTAGGAACCCTAGATTGGGTCAAAACCAGTGGACTAAAGCCAAAAAAGGAAAATAATAATAATAATAATAATAATAATAAAAGGGGTTGGAAATTAAAAAAAAAGAAAGGGGGGACGTAAAAAAAAACAAAAAAAACAAGGAGACAGAGAGAAAAAAATAAGGAGGGGGGCATAGAAAGTTGGGCTGAAACCCAACGTTTTAAAAAAAATAGTAAAATAATAAAAAGTAAAAGGTGAAGGAAGCAATAGAAACAAAAGGGGAGAGGGAATTATTTGGGTTTCATTGGAAACCCTGAGAATGTAGCTACGCAATGAGGAAAAAGAAAAAAGCTCACGAATGGGAGAGAGGGAAGAAAGGGAGAAGGGAGATCATGGGAGAGGGAGGAAGAAGGGGATTGTGGGAGGCTGGGAGGGAGAGGGAGGTTTTACCTCCTTGTCTTCTCCCTTCTTCTTCTTTATTTTTTTTTACGCTTCTTTTTATGCTTCGCTTTCACGCTTTCTTGTGTCTATTTCTTCTCCTCTTTTCTTTTTTCGACTTGGTGAATTAGGGCTTGATGTGGAGCCTCTAATTCTTTGATTTGTAGTAAAAACTCCCAAAGATTTTTCCTCTAAAAATCTCCTCCTCTTTCCCTATTCTCTACTGCTATTTATAGAAAAAGCAGAGGGCTCAGTTTGTCCACTTAAGGTTGCAACTTGTATGCTAAGTGTGTACTAAAATGATCTTTGAGGAGATGGTAACATGTGCAAAGTCTGAGATGGTATCAATGGTTTGAAAAAATATTGCAATCAGCCGTGACTTCAACAACGGTGCTCCCCCTTTTTTGATTAAATTGCATTGTTTGTCAAACTTAGTTGGCAGATGAAGAAAAAGCAAGAGGCCTATGGGGGACATATAGCTGTAAGACATAGTTTGTAGAGTGGCTGAGGAGATATGCAGAGGACTTTGGTGAAGATATGCAGATGACTTTGTGAAGGGTGAACTGTGGAAATCTGACTTTGATTTTCAGTTTTGAATTTTAGTTTTTTTTTTAATAACGCTAGTAATGGAATGGACTGCAATTGGGCTAAAATTGGCCCAAAATAATTTATGAGGATTTGTCCGTTGCAGCATTAAAAGGGATTTGTCCGTTAAATGATTCTCGGACACACTTGGTGTCCGACATCGTATTTCCAAACGACCTATCCCTAGCTCGGCATACGATCTCCCCAGCTCGGCATACGACCTCTCCACAGCTCGGCACGCGACCTCAGCTCGGTACGCGACCTCCCCACAGCTCGGCGTACGACCTCTCCACAGCTCGGCACGCGACCTCAGCTCGATGCAGCGACCTCCCCCCTCGGCCGACCGCGACCTCGGCTCGGTGCTCGACCTCTCCACGGCTCGGCGTCACGACCTCTCCACGGCTCGACGCGACCTCGGCTCGGTACTCGACCTCCCCACGGCTCGGCGTCACGACCTCTCCCGGCTCGGCATACGACCTCTCCACGGCTCGGCCGCGCGACCTCGGCTCGATCTGACGACTTCTCCACACTTCGGCCGCGACCTCGGCTCGACGCGACCTCCCGGCTCGTAGCGGACAAAAAATGAAAATATGAGCGGAAAAAATTGGGGTATAATAATGCCCTCTTTAGTTATATTTTATTAGAAAATGCAAACAACAATGGTTGTTATATTTTTGTCATAAAATAGAGCTAAAGATAAATACACTAATTTTGTCTTGAACTTGACGTGAGGAATGACAATGAGGATCAACGCTGATGCTTAATCGTAAAGTGATAAGGAAGGAATACGCCAGGTCGGTCTTGACGAGGTAATCTAAAAGCAATAAAGAGGATTAACGCCATGCCGCGTTTATCGTAAAACTATAAAGAAGGATCTCCGCCAGGTCGGGTACTGACGCGGTGATCAGAAAGCAATAATGAGGGATTAACGCTTGACGCGTTTATCAAAAAACTATAAAGAAGGATCTCCGCCAGGTCGGGTACTGACGCGGTGATCGAAAAGCAATAATGAGGGATTAACGCTTGGCGCGTTCATCAAAAAACTATAAAGAAGGATCTCCGCCATGTCGGGTACTGACGCGGTGATCGGAAAGCAATAATGAGGGATTAACGCTTGGCGCGTTTATCAGAAAACTATAAAGAAGGATCTCCGCCAGGTCGGGTACTGACGCGGTGATCGAAAAGCAATAAAGAAGGTTTGACGTCAAATAAGGTATTGACGCGTCGATGGAAAGCAATAAAGAAGGATCGCCGCCAGGTCGGGTACTGACACGGTGATCGGAAGGTTCGACGCCAAGTAGGGTATTGACGCGTCGATGGAAAGCAATAAAGAAGGATCAACATCAGGTCCGAATCGATATGTTGGTCAAAAAGCAATAATGAGGGACTACCGCCAGGTCGGTACTTGACGCCGGTAATCTTAAAGCAATAAAAGGGTGATGCTCACGCATTTATCGTAAAACTATAAAGAAGGATCTCCGCCAGGCCTGCATCGACGGTGATCGAAAAGCAATAAAGAGTGAGCGATACTTGGCGTGTCGCTTAGAAAGCAAAATAAAGGACCAATGCTAGGCACATTGTTTGTAAACGAGAATGAAGGATCAAAATTTGGTGCACGGACCAGGTGTAACAAAACGGCTAAAAGGTGGTGATATGAAGATGATGCACGGATATATGGTATGTGATCCATGTATGCAATGCGATTATTATTTTTACTGATTCCTCGTCCCGTATGATCTCTAGTGCTTAAAGATATGGGACGGACTGAGATTCATCGGATTTAGTCATGCTATGCCTTCGATCGAGGAGCGCGAGTTATCGATGCAGCGCTAATTATTTTTTAAAGGTAATCCTTTTGCCCTTTTTGAAACTTATTTGTTGAGATTTGGTGTTTCCTCGTGATTCTTAAGATGTATATAATAACCGTAATGCTTTCCCATATCATCACATGCTTCACAATTCAGTGCCTATTATCATAAAACAACATTTTGAAATACAAGAACGGAGGTATTTGATATTCAAAAGAAGAGTTATGTGTACAAGGACTGAAGTTACACAGACTTGAAAATACATCAAGAAAAATGCAGGAAGAAGAAAAAACAAAGAAAGACAATAACTAAGCAGATATTTTATAGCTTGTGTCTTTGTAGGAACAAATGTCGACTTTCCCATATCCATAACTTTGATTACCCATTACTCTACTTCAAAATATATAAAATCGCTTAGTTGGGTAAGAGCCCTTGATGCGCCACCCTTCTTCAATGTCCGATTTCAAATCCTAACTTTTGCTTGGATTGCTCTTTCAAGTTTTCAATCCAACGGGTCGCTCTGATTTTTGCCTAGGTCGCCCTTTCAGGTTTTCAACCTAGCGAGCTCACCTTTGCTTGGTTTTTATACTTTTTTTTTAGGCATAATATTTTTGACTGCATCGAGTTCACCTGGGAGTGGGAGATCTTCACCGCCCATCCTTGTGAGGATTAAGGCTCCTCCGTAAAAGCTTTTTCACAACATACGGGCCTTCATAATTGAGTCCATTTTCCACGAGAATCCTTTTGGATGGGCAAAATCTTCTTGAGTACTAGGTCCCTTTCTTGAAATTCCCGGCGAACTTTCTTTTCGTAAGCCCTCTTCATCCTGTGTTGATATAGCTGTCCATGACATAAGGCCATCACTCTTTTTCTTCAATGAGATTCAATTGATCCAATGAGCTCGCACTCCATTCTCGCCTCTTCTAGTTTTGTCTCCATCAATACCCTTAACGAGGGATCTCGACTTCAATGGGAAGCATTGCTTCCATTCCATACACCAATGAAAGGGGTTGCTCCTGCTGAGGTGCGAACCGGTTCGATAACCGTGCAAGGCAAAAGGGAGCATTTCGTGCCGCCTCTAAATGTTACCACCATCTTTTGGACAATCTTCTTGATGTTCTTATTTGCCTTCAACTCCCCATTCATCTTTGGGCGATGCGGTGAGGAATTATGATGTTGGATCTTGAAGTCATTACACATCTCTTTCATCATCTTGTTGTTCAAATTAGTCCCATTATCGCGATAATCTTATTTGGCAAACCATAGCGGCAGATCAAATCTCTCTTGATGAATTTGACAACCACATTTTTTGTCACACTCACATATGAAGCCGCTTCAACCCATTTAGTGAAATAGTCGATTGCGACAAGAATGAAACGGTGTCCATTGGATGCCTTAGGTTCAATGGGTCCAATGACATCCAATCCCCACATTGAGAAAGGCCATGGTGCTGTCAAGATGTTCAAAGAGACTGGTGGCACATGGATATTATCGGCATAAATCTGACATTTGTGGCATTTCTTCACATAACCGAAACAATCAGCCTCCATAGGCAACCAATAGTAGCCAGCCCTCAAGATCTTTCTTGCCATTGCATGCCCATTTGCGTGAGTCCCAAAGGAACCTTCATGAACCTCTCGCATAATCTTTTCCGCCTCAGTCTTATCAACACACCTGAGAAGTACCATGTCATGGTTTCTCTTATAAAGCACTTTCGCTTAGAAAGAATCCCATTGCCAAACGCCTTAATGCTCTTTTATCATTCTCGAGACATTAGGAGGATATTCTCTATTCGTGATGTATCGTTTGATGTCGTAATACCAAGGTTTGCCATCGTGCTCTCCTTCTATTGCTAGGCGGTGTCTTTGGCCGGTCGTGATTCTGTATTTTTATGAGCGGTAGGCTCTCCTCATTCGATTTTGAACATTGATGATAGAGTAGCTAAGGCGTCCGCTAGCCGATTATCTTCACGCGAATGTGATGGAAGGTGACTTCATCAAACTGTTCCATCAATTCTTTGATGTAATCGTGGTAAGGAACTAATTTGGAATCCTCGCTTCCCATTCGCCTTTTAATCGATCGATAACCAAAGCCGAAGTCTCCATATACTTGAGAATCTTGACCTTTGATTCAATGGTCAGTGAATGCCCATGGCACATGCCTCATACTCTACCATATTGTTTGTACAATCAAAACACAATCTTGCAGTAAATGGAATGAAATGATTTTCTGGGGAAATCAGCACAGCTCCAATCCCATGTCCCAATGCATTAGAGGCACCGTCAAACAACAAGATCCATTTTTCACCATCAGGGGTTTCTTTTCCTTCAAATAGAGCCATTATGTCTTCATCTGGGAAATCGCACTGCATTGACTGATAGTCTTCCACAGGTTGATGAGCCAAGTATTCAGCTAAGGTACTGCCTTTAATTGCCTTTTGGGTGACATACACAATATCATACTCAGATAACAACATTTGCCAACGAGTAATTCTTCCTGTGAGAGCAGGCTTTTCAAAAATATACTTGATCGGATCCATTTTGGACACCAAACAGGTTGTATGGGATAGCATATATTGTCTCAAACGATGTGCGGCCCAGGTTAACGTGCAACACGTTCGTTCTAACAATGAATACCTCGTCTCGCAGTTAGTGAATTTCTTGCTCAAGTAGTAAATGGCATGCTCCTTCTTACCAGATTCATCATGTTGTCCTAGCACACAACCCATTGATTCGTCCAATACTGTTAAGTACATGATGAGGGGTCTCCCTGGCACAGGGGGTACCAAAACCGGTGGATCTTGTAAGTACTGTTTGATTTTCTCAAAAGCTTTCTGGCAATTGTCGTTCCATTTGGTTTCCTGATTCTTACACAGCAGCTTGAAAATTGGCTCACAAGTAGCAGTTAGCTGGGATATAAACCTGGCGATGTAGTTCAGTCTTCCCAAGAATCCACGAACTTCTTTTTCGGTGCGAGGAGTCGGCATTTCGAGGATTGCTTTTACTTTGGCGGGATCAACTTCTATTCCCTTCTGGCTAACTATAAACCCTAGCAGCTTGCCTGACCTTACACCAAAACTACACTTAGCTGGGTTTAACCGGAGTTTATACTTCCTCAGTCGCTCAAAAAGTTTTTGTAGGTTAATGGTATGACCTTCCTCTGTTTTGGATTTTACAATCATGTCATCCACGTAGACCTCTATTTCTTTGTGCATCATGTCATGGAACAAAGCCACCATTGCTCTTTGGTATGTTGCCCCAGCATTTCTTAATCCAAACGGCATTACTTTGTAACAGAAAGTTCCCCATAAAGTGATAAATGTGGTTTTTTCCATATCTTCGGGAGCCATCTTGATTTGATTATAGCCAGAATATCCATCCATGAAAGAGAAGACAGAGTGTTGAGCTGTGCTATCTACCAAGACATCAATATGTGGCAAAGGGAAGTCATCCTTAGGGCTGGCCTTGTTTAGATCTCTATAGTCAACACACATTCGGACCTTTCCGCCTTTCTTTGGGATCGAACAATATTAGCCACCCATTGAGGGTATTTTGCTCTGACCCGAAAACCGTCGGCCGAATCTTTTTACCTCATCTCTAATCTTGAGTGACATCTCCGCTTCATCCTTCTCGCCGCTTGACCGGTGGGCACTCGGGTTTTAATGGTAATTTGTGCTCGACTATGCTATTATCTAATCCAGGCATATCTCGGTATGTCCATGCGAAAACATCTGCATATTCAAATAGGAGATTAACCAATTTTTCTCGCCATCGCTTTTCATTGTGGTTCCAATCCTAACTTCTTTCTTGTCGTTTTGATTGCCCAGATTGATTGTTTGATTTCTTCCTCGTGGGGTTGAATCACTTTAGCTTCTTGTTCCACCAACTTCATTAATTCAGAGGGTATCCCAATTGTCCTCATTATCTTCTTCAAGATGATTAATGGGGTATTCAAAATTATAGTATGAGTTCGGCATCATTATTTTCAAAGACAATGTTTTTGGATCTGCATTAGTAAAAAATAACGAAATGAAAAAGCGAAAAAAAGATGAAGAGAGATGGAAAAGATGGAAAAGGAAAGAAAAGAGAATTGATTGGAAAATTCAAAGTGCATTTTATTGATAATGGTACTGAAATGAAACAGGTGCGCCCTTTTTGGCAATAAATTATTCTAAGGCCTCAAGCGAGCAATAGAATTTGCATTACATAATTACTTTGAATCAAAGATCACGGAAACTCAACGATCTCCCAATTTCCAAGTTCTTCATTCAAGAGGAAGAGGCGGACAAGGTTGACATTGTCGTTTTCAGATCACGATCATCCTTGATAGCTGCTATTTGATTCGAATCCAATATTCCTGCACTCCGAAAGCTTTGCCTGATGTCACAGATGGGAATACTCTCATTTTTTGGCTCCCTGCCTTCCAGTCTAGCTATCCTCTTTTCTTTTCTTTCTTTGGCAATTCTCTTTTTGTCAAATCATAGGTTCAGATCCCAACCCATATCCGCTTTCGTTATCCTGGAAGTTCTACCAAAGATCACGATCCCTTGTTCATATCTTCCCAATCCACATCCCACTGATACCCTCCTTTCATCATAACTTTAGCGATCATCGTGGAGGTTTCGCACAATTTTGGTTTCTTCGTTAGGACTCCTTCTCCCGCGAAAGTGGCATTTGCAATCTCCAACGCTTGAAAAGACGCCTCAAGAGCTTCTTCGCAGCCTCAATATAGCGCGTGGAGGATGGCTTGCTTACTAGCATCTCTTCTTCACGAGAGATCACCAACTTATTATCCATTGAAAATTTCAGCTTTTGGTGTAAGGTTGAAGGCACAACTCAATGAATGGATCCATGGTCTTCCAAGGAGGCAATCAGATGTCGGGTACGATTTCCATCACCTGAAAGACTACCTCGAATGTGCGAGGACCGACTTGTATAGGTAGCTCGATTTCTCCAATAACCTCTCTTCTAGACCCATCAAAGGCTCTTACCACCATGGTAATCGGGCTTCATATATGATCCGTCAATGCACAACTTTGCCAAGGTAGATTTTGGCATAACATTTAGAGATGACCCATTATCGATTTAGTACCTAGCAAGGATATAGTCTCCACACTTCACAGAGATGTGCAATGCTTTGTTATGCCCCATTCCTTCAACTGGAATTTCTTCATCAGTGAAGGTAAGGTAATTACTAGCAACAATATTACCCACAATCCCGTCGAATTGGTTCACCGTGATGTCGTGGGTGACATGAGCTTCATTTAGCACTTTCATCAATGATTCCCTATGGCGCTCAGAATTCAGTAGCAGTGATAACACAGATATTTTTGCAGGAGTATGATTCAACTGATCCACCACCTTGTATTCACTCTGCTTCATAAATTTCAGGAATTCACAAACCTCTTCTTCAGATACTGCTTTCTTATTTTCTTCTGCTTTCTTTGCCTCATTACCCATATCTCTATCAATGGATTCTTCTTCTTTATCTTTTCCCTTGTGAGCTTTGTCCATGGGTCTGATAGGGGTATAAATTCGTCCACTTCGTCATCCCACCGATTCCCGAGATGTTAGTGATAGCGGGATTGCGGATCCAGATGCCGCTTTTAATCGGTCATCCCCTAAATTGTCCACAAAGACCTTCATACTGTAATCCCATGGCACTGCATTAGCGTTCTTGAAAGGGAAAGGAGTTGGTACATGAATAGTTATCGGTTTAGGCACGCCTCGGACTGGCTTGTTGTAACAAATCTCCAATGGTTTTGGGAAGGTCGTGTTTTTATCTTCACTTGACTGAAGGGTCAATATATTTTCATCTTTCTTCACACAACCTACCTGTATCAAGTGTCTGTTTAACAATTCTTGGAGAATTTGCCTGAATTCCTCGCATTCCTCTATGCAATGACTGTCATCAGGATGCAAGCTACATAAGTCCCTCTCATCGTATTTCATCTCAATTATACCGAACTCGCAGAGTTTGGCATAAATGATCTTCAAGGGAGTACGGACATCCTCTACTTTCATTATCAGGGGCTGATCCCTAAACTCTTCAATAATGGCGTTGATCACGAACCTCCATGACCTGGAAGGGATTATTACCCACATTAGGTCCATCCTCCTTAAAACTCAACCATTTGGCATTGATCGATCTTGAACCACGTACTTCAAAGCTTTGCAATTTTCGGTTGTGTGACTCCATCGCCTCGCATGAAACTCACACTTGGCATTTGGGTCATATCCTCTTGGGAAGGGAGGTTGGAGTGGTTTCATTGAGCGTGGAGAGATCAAGGAGTTACCTTGATTAGGTCTTTGGAACAACCAGTATAGGTCATGGGAATAGGATCAAATTGGACCGCTTTTCTTGGTCATTTGGTTGTTTCTGGTTTTGGTTCGGTTGGGTGGGAGCAATGGCGTGCTTGTGTTTGAATGGGAGAAGGTGGTCGAAATGGCATCATTGGTTGGTTTGGCCGGGGTAGGATTATGAGAGGCGGCAATGTATGGAGGTGCGTAGGGGTATGGAAAAGGATGTGGGAAATTGGTAAAGAATTGGGGTGGTTTTCCTTGTGTTTGTCCTCCTGCTCGCTATCACAAAGATTGGTTTCCTTCTTTCTTCTTTACGAAGTTTGTTGGGGTCTCTTGATATTACTAGTTCCAAAGAAACTTTGGGCAATCTTTCCATTTCTCATTCCTCCTTCAACTCTTTCCCTACGATGACCATATCTCGAAAAGTTTGAGGATACACTTCCGATCATTTTGTCATAGAAGGGTGATTGAAGAGTATCCATGAACATGGCCACCATTTCTTTTTCAATCGCAGGTGGTTCCACTTGGGCCGCCAGCCTCTCCATCGTTGGGCATATTCTTTGAAAGTCTCATTGTCTCTTTTTGCCATGTTTTGCAAATCGTGATTCGTCAGGAGCCATATCAATGTTATACTTATATCGCTTCAAGAAGGCATCCGCCAAATCTTTCCAACAAATGAATGTGAGATCGCTCAAGGTGTGTATACCAACTCGACGCTACCCCTGTTAAACTATCCTGGAAGAAATGAATCAGAAGTTTGTCATCATGTGCATAGGACGCCATCTTCCTACAGTACATGGTCAAGTGGCTTTTCGGGCAAGTTGTCCCTTTATACTTGTCGAAATCTGGCACCTTGAACTTCGGTGGTACAACCACATCCGGTACGAGACAAAGATCTGAAGCGATGCTTGAACCGAGATAACTTACTCCTTCTACAGCTCTTAGCCTATCTTCGAGGATTTGCAACTTCGTATCAGACGATTGATTCCTAACTGGGATGCTTAGATTGGGTCCTCCCATAGCTGGAGACCAGGCAATGCGGTTAGTCTGGGGATTCAATGGATTTCCTTGAATATAATAGGGGTAACCAAATGGTCGGTGATTCATCACGGGGGTCACTACGGGCGTACTGACTCCTTGAGTATTCCCGGGATGGGATGGTGCATAACCAGGTGGAAAGGTGTATGTCATGAAGCCAGGAGTTGAGCTTTGAACTGGTGTGGTTTCAGTTCCGGAGCCGGATCCTTGAGCCACATCTTGCACAACAAGTGCTTGGGAATCAGTTTCTGTAGAGTTATTGTTAGCACCTGGCGGTATATAACCCAAGGGAGACCATATAGTGGGAATCTGTGCCTGTGGGCCTTGGGGTTATGGTTTGCGGTATCATCATTGGCCATAGGTGGCGTGTAACCAGCGGGAGTCCGTAAAGTGGGAATTGTGGTACTTGATTCTCGAGGGTTGCTAATCGGTGAGTGTGTAGGACCCTCGGGTAAATTGCAAAAGGTACCATCATCCTCGAGTATTGAGACCATATTACAACCGCATAGGACCGAAGCCAAGTGGGTGGGAAGGTGTAGCTTGACTTTCATCATTCATCACCGGAGAAGCCCCATCTATGACCTTGTCTTTGTTTAGGGATTGCGTAAGCTCCAAAACTTTGCTCATCTGCTCCTTCACTGGTTGACGCCCTCTTTCACCTCTCGGTCATCCATGATCTTTGATTGAGAGCGAGTTCGATAAGGGTGTCGAGGAACCAGTTTGTTTGATTATTTTCTGAGTGATTAAAAAAAATGATATGAGTATGTAAGAAAGAAAAAAAGAAAAAAAAATGAATGAATGGATGTGGATGTATGAGTCTATTCATTTTGTACCAGGGAACCGTAGGCCTCATTGCTTTGTTGTAATTATCCATTTTTTTTAAAAGCGTTAAGTAATTGGGAGAGTAAAATGGGATCAATAAGCAAAGTGGCAAATTCTTTGTTGATGAGAAAGACAAGTAGTAGAATTCACTCAAACTAAAGCCTTAGCAATTAGTCAGCCCTTTTTTCTTCTTCATAGGACAACCGACCTTTTCTCTCAATTCTTCTATCAAACTTTTACAAAATTCAATAAACTTGTAAACATTGACTGGAGTATTCAGTGGGTGCATCGCCGCATCAGCCTCCTCTAGACGCCTTGGGATATCTATGATTGCTTGATTGGCCAAACTTGCCAACTTTGAAAAACAGTCCCTCCAATGCATGCCTTCGTTCCTCAGTTCATTAAAGAGCGCTTGATTTTCTACCTGACTGACCAGTTTTGTAAAACACTTCTCCCAATACATGCTTTCATTTTTTAGGTCGTCATAGATCTTCTCTTGGTATTCAATATAATTCTGCAACTCATTTGCACCTTCTTGTTCTTTTTTCAGCGCCTCTTGATACTTCATAAGCATCTCTTCCATTTCTTCCTTGCATTGCTTCTCCTTTTGGGCTCGGTTCTCATACCCAGCTACCACCTTCTCAAGATGTTGCTTTAAACCTTCAAGCTCCTCTTGCAAATTCTTTTCGGTAACTGAAGATTTTTTCCACAATCCTTTCCATATATAGGCATTATCTATGGCCTTATCCCTCTCTTGATTACGCAAGCTCAACTGTT
This sequence comes from Calophaca sinica, assembly GCA_037113605.1. Lineage (NCBI taxonomy): Eukaryota > Viridiplantae > Streptophyta > Magnoliopsida > Fabales > Fabaceae > Calophaca > Calophaca sinica. The sequence goes on from CM073737.1 coordinate 20,432,691, forward strand.
CATTTGCGCCTCTTAGACAAAGTTGTATATCATGCTTTTTTTTTTTCTATTGCAGCTCTTTTGTTGCTTCTTTCGATGAATTGCCCTTTAAGAGTGTTTTCTGAACGTAAGTTCCTATTCTCCTGAAGTGCTTTTTCTAACTTTGCTTGCAAACCTCCTTTTTCCTCTTCAGACTTCAGCAGTGATGCCTTAAGTTCTTGTACCTCTTCATTTGTAATAGGGATAGGTTCAGGTGTCTCTTGCTTGGGAGGAGGTGTCCCATTGAAAGGTAGCTTGATTTCCTGAACTCTATCCTTAACCCACTGACGGTAGCTTTCTTTGGCGTCGGTGCTTCTTTTCCCAAGTATTTTCCCCTTTCGGATGACTTGGCTCCATGCCTGCCTGATCCTTTTGTGCTCCTCTATATCTTTCTTATCTATCCCATACACAATAAAAGGGGTTATCAACTCTTCGGCTGGGGGATGCATGATGGGATAACACAGTTGTCTTAGTGATATAGAGGGGTTATAATTTATGCAACCCTTCGTTCCTAAGAGCGGCACATTTGGGAAACTGCCACACTGGTAGATTACCTCATTCACTTCTTGCCATTTGGGATACCAACGAATAGTCTTCTCATCAAGGCCACGCAGATACTGAGCCCACTCTGGTTTGCTCTTAGTTTTCACAGAGCACCAATTGGAATCAACAATAGGGCATAGTGCTCTTCGCCCCTCATAAAATACATGGGTGACAAGCCATACATAGAGCGCTGGTAGGCAACAAGATATCCTCTTCTTTTTCTTCTCATGACAGGTATTAAGGATGTGATACGTATCAGCGAGCACAGCGGGTACAGGGTTCTCGCCCTTGTTTTTTACTGCCATGAAAACATCAATTGCTGCAAAATCAACATGGTCTTCTATCTGTGGGAACAGAACTATTCCAAAAATGGCAAGGGCTAATACATCCATGAAAGCAACCCATTCCCCACCTTCAGATAATGACTTTAATCTCTCCTCTAGGTATGCTAGTGGGAAGCCATCAACACCATTTGGATTTTTCATGTTGGCTTTCAACTTACTTTCCTCAACTTTTAAAATTGAAGCAACTGTTGGGTAGGAGGGATAATGCCCTATATAATGGTAAGGCTTAGCATTTTCCAAAGGGTATCCTAAAATTTGCTCATACTCTTCTAAAGTGGGCGCCATTTGGAAATCTTGAAATGTGAAGCACCTCATCGGGGGATCATAAAATTGAGCTAGTGCAGTAACAGCCTCTACTTGTACATCTACCTCCATCAATGCAAGAATCTTCCCATATTTATCATTGAAGGCTATGCGGTTTTTCCCTGTTAGCAACTTCCCAAATTCTTTTAAACCTTGTATTTCCGGCATCTTTGCTTTGGCATGTATGAGCCTTTTTGAAACTGTTTCCTTATTTGATCCCATATTATTTTGTTGTAGATACTTACAAGCTAGCTCTTCCTTACGATTCCCTAGTAAACCTATTCAAAATAAAATGAAATGATGATGAATGCCATATGTTCGAACTTTTATCATGTTTGATTGAAAAAAAAATGCATGAACATGACGAGTGATGCAACTACTAGTGAGAGGGACATATTTTGAAATGTTTGTAAATGATGGGATGCCTATACTACTTTGAAAAGAAGCATTTAACAAAGGTCAACCAAAAGTAAGATTGCCTCTTTGTGTCCTAAACAAAGTCACTCTAAATTAGAGGATTTCTATTTCTGATGATCTATAGGTCATTCGACTTGTGAACACTTTCATAGGTGGTACTAACACTTCCTCACCAAAGGTCTCTAGAGCCAAGTACCATTTCGGGATGCGACCACCAATAGGAAGAGGATCCTACGTGTGGGCATCCACGAAGCGGTCGCACTCTAGACGAGGTTCTCGTGATACCCAAATCGAAAGTAGATCCGAAGTGACTCTCACTAACAACCTCTCACTCCCTAAGCTGCACTCGGGCCCGAGTATAGGGTCCCACTCATAAGTGTGTGTAAAAAGTGTGTAAGTGAGGTGTGTGATGGAGGTAACCTAAAATTACCCAAGCTGCAAAACAAATGAAATATATAAAATATGGTCTTCTAACCTAAGGTTCAATATATGCATAATATTCACAACAAATATTCACAAAAGAACAATAAATAAAATAAATAAATAAATAAATAAATAACTAAATAAACAAATAAATAAATAAATAAATAAATAAATAAAAACAAGGGAAACTAAACGTAGGAGTTAACTATTTAGCACAATCAATTATTTAGGCTTGACTCTCTAAAAAAAATATCCCCAGTGGAGTCGCCAACAGATGACCAAAAATCCGGAGGGATTTATTCGAGTTTAATGGAGCCGCCACCAATAATTTATTTTCGAAGGAAAAATATTGGAAAAACCTTTTTTGAAGAAAAGTGGTCCTTAAGACCGGATTTGGGTTCGGGAGTCGATTATGCGTAGGGAAGGTATTAGCACCCCACGACATCCTTTCGAAAAAGGTTACCTCTAACTAATTGTGCAAAATTTATTAACTTCTAAAAAAATGTTTATTTCCCTTTTATAATACAAAAAAATGAAAATTAACCAAGGTAAAAAAAAGAGGACTTAATAAAAGTCGTTTATTTTTGCGCTTGACAGGAGTGGGCTCCTGCTCCTACGTGTCTCCGGGTGCAGTGGAGAAATCAAAGGCTACGTAGTTCTTGGGTAAAAAATGGTTGTATGTTGTTTGATTTTAATTAGTCAAATTGTGACTTATTTTTTATGATTTGCATAGTGACTAAACCAAAAGTGGATTTGACGTAATCACTACTAATATTTTAAGATGTTTTATTAAGAACCTGTGACGACCAAACCAAAAGAGAATTTGGAGTAATCATTGATTTTAAAATTTTTTTTAAAGGGGTTTGTATAGTGACCAAACCAAAAGTGGATTTGGCGTTGTCACTACTAATATTTATTCAAGAAGATTGGAAAAAAAAAAGGTATGGTTAATAAATATAAGGGATGAGTGGAACGTTCACATGTTTTTTTTAGGAACCCTAGATTGGGTCAAAACCAGTGGACTAAAGCCAAAAAAGGAAAATAATAATAATAATAATAATAAAAGGGGTTGGAAATTAAAAAAAAAGGAAGGGGGACGTAAAAAAAAACAAACAGAACAAGGAGAGAGAGAGAAAAAAAAAAGGAGGGGGGCATAGAAAGTTGGGCTGAAACCCAACGTTTTAAAAAAAATAGTAAAATAATAAAAAGTAAAAGGGGAAGGAAGCAATAGAAACAAAAGGAGAGGGAATTATTTGGGTTTCATTGGAAACCCTGAGAAAGCAGCTCTGCAAATGAGGAAAAAGAAAAAAAAAGCTCACGAATGGGAGAGAGGGAAGAAAGGGAGGAGGGAGATCATGGGAGAGGGAGGAAGAAGGGGATTGTGGGAGGCTGAGAGGGAGAGGGAGGTTTTACCTCCTTGTCTTCTCCCTTCTTCTTCTTTATTTTTTTTTTCTGCTTCTTTTTTTTATGCTTCTGTTTCACGTTTTTTCTTGTGTCTATTTCTTCTCCTCTTTTCTTTTTTCTGACTTGGTGAATTAGGGCTTCAGTGTGGAGCCTCTAATTCTTTGATTTGTAGTAAAAACTCCCAGTATTTTTCCTCTAAAAATCTCCTCCTCTTTCCCCCTATTCTCTACTGCTATTTATAGAAAAAACAGAGGGCTCAGTTTGTCCACTTAAGGTTGCAACTTGTATGCTAAGTGTGTACTAAAATGATGCTGAGGAGATGGTAACATGTGCAAAGTCTGAGATGGTATCAATGGTTTGAAAAAATATTGCAATCAGCCGTGACTTCAACAACGGTGCTCCCCCTTTTTTGATTAAATTGCATTGTTTGTCAAACTTGGTTGGCAGATGAAGAAAAAGCAAGAGGCCTATGGGGGACATATAGCTGTAAGACATAGTTTGTAGAGTGGCTGAGGAGATATGCAGAGGACTTTGGTGAAGATATGTAGATGACTTTGTGAAGGGTGAACTGTGGAAATCTGACTTTGATTTTCAGTTTTGAATTTTAGTTTTTTTTTTTTAATAACGCTAGTAATGGACTGCAATTGGGCTAAAATTGGTCCAAAATAATTTATGAGGATTTGTCCGTTGCAGCATTAAAAGGGATTTGTCCGTTAAATGATTCTCGGACACACTTGGTGTCCGACATCGTATTTCCAAACGACCTATCCCTAGCTCGGCATACGATCTCCCCAAATTCATACGACCTCTCCACCCGACGCCGACCTCAACTCACGCGACCTCCCCAGCTTCGGCGACGACCTCTCCACACTCGGCACGCGACCACCTCAGACGCGACCTCCCCACAGCCAAGACGCCGACCTCACCCAGACTCGACCTCCCACACGGCGTCAGACGACCTCTCCACAGAGACGACCTCTCCACACCAAGACGCCGACCTCAGCTCGGTACTCGACCTCCCCACAGGCGTCACAGACGACCTCTCCCACTGCATACGACCTCTCCACACCAAGACGCCGACCTCACCAGACGCGACTTCTCCACACCGCACGACCTCACTCTCGACGCGACCTCCCAAATTCGATGGACAAAAAAATGAAAATATGAGCGGACAAAATTGGGGTATAATAACGCCCTCTTTAGTTATATTTTATTAGAAAATGCAAACAACAATGGTTGTTATATTTTTGTCATAAAATAGAGCTAAAGATAAATACACTAATTTTGTCTTGAACTTGACGTGAGGAATGACAATGAGGATCAACGCTTGATGCGTTTAATCATAAAGTGATAAGGAAGGAATACGCCAGGTCTGCAATCGACGAGGTAATCTAAAAGCAATAAAGAGGATTAACGCCGCGCGTTTATCGTAAAACTATAAAGAAGGATCTCCGCCAGGCCCGCAATCGACGCGGTGATCGTAAAGCAATAATGAGGATTAACGCTGACGCGCTTATCAAAAAACTATAAAGAAGGATCTCCGCCAGGTCGCAATCGACGCGGTGATCGAAGCAATAATGAGGGATTAACGCTACGCGTTCATCAAAAACTATAAAGAAGGATCTCCGCCAGGTCGGCATCGACGGTGATCTAAAGCAATAATGAGGGATTAACGCCATGGCGTTTATCGTAAAACTATAAAGAAGGATCTCCGCCAGTCGCATCGGCGCGGTGATCGAAAAGCAATAAAGAAGGTTTGGCGTCAAATAAGGTATTGGCGTCGATGGAAAGCAATAAAGAAGGATCGCCGCCAGGTCGCATCGACACGGTGATCGGAAGGTTCGACGCCAAGTAGGGTATTGACGCCGTCGATGGAAAGCAATAAAGAAGGATCAACATCAGGTCCGAATCGATATGTTGGTCAAAAAGCAATAATGAGGGACTACCGCCGTGCCTGCATCGACGCGGTAATCTTAAAGCAATAAAAGGGGTGATGCTCACAGCATTTATCGTAAAACTATAAAGAAGGATCTCCGCCAGGTCTGATCTTGACGCTGATCGAAAAGAAATAAAGAGTGCAGGATACTTGGCGTGTCGCTTAGAAAGCAAAATAAAGGACCAATGCTAGGCGCATTGTTTGTAAACGAGAATGAAGGATCAAAATTTGGTGCACGGACCAGGTGTAACAAAACGGCTAAAAGGTGGTGATATGAAGATGATGCACAGATATATGGTATGTGATGCATGTATGCAATGCGATTATTATTTTTATCGATTCCTCGTCCGTATGATCTCTAGTGCTTAAAGATATGGGACTGACCGAGATTCATCGGATTTAGTCATGCTATGCCTTCGATCGAGGGAGCGCGAGTTATCGATGCAAATACTAATTATTTTTTAAAGGTAATCCTTTTGCCCTTTTTGAAACTTATTTGTTGAGATTTTGTGTTTCCTCGTGATTCTTAAGATGTATATAATAACCGTAATGCTTTCCCATATCATCACATGCTTCACAATTCAGTGCCTATTATCATAAAACAACATTTTGAAATACAAGAACGGAGGTATTTGGTATTCAAAAGAAGAGTTATGTGTACAAGGACTGAAGTTACACAGACTTGAAAATACATCAAGAAAAATGCAGGAAGAAGAAAAAACAAAGAAAGACAATAACTAAGCAGATATTTTATAGCTTGTGTCTTTGTAGGAACAAATGTCAGCTTCCCATATCCATAACTTTGATTACCCATTACTCTACTTCTGAAAATATATAAATCGCCTACTGGGTAAGAGCCCCTTGATGCGTCAGCCTTCTTCAATGTCCGATTTCAGATCCTAACATTTGCTTGGATTGCTCTTTCAAGTTTTCAATCCAACGGGTCGCTCTAATTTTTGCCTAGGTCGCCCTTTCAGGTTTTCAACCTAGCGAGCTCACTTTTGCTTGGTTTTTATACGTTTTTTTTTTAGGCATAATATTTTTTGACTGCATCAGAGTTCACTGGGAGTGGGAGATCTTCACCGTCCATCCTTGTGAGGATTAAGGCTCCTCCAGAAAAAGCTTTTTTCACAACATACGGGCCTTCATAATTCGGAGTTTTGCCTAGGTCGCCCTTTCAGGTTTTCAACCTAGCGAGCTCACTTTTGCTTGGTTTTTATACGTTTTTTTTTTTTTAGGCATAATATTTTTTGACTGCATCAGAGTTCACTGGGAGTGGGAGATCTTCACCGTCCATCCTTGTGAGGATTAAGGCTCCTCCAGAAAAAGCTTTTTTCACAACATACAGGCCTTCATAATTCGGAGTCCATTTTCCACGAGAATCCTTTTGGATGGGCAAAATCTTCTTGAGTACTAGGTCCCTTTCTTGAAATTCCCGAGGGCGAACTTTCTTTTCGTAAGCCCTCTTCATCCTGTGTTGATATAGCTGTCCATGACATAAGGCCATCACTCTTTACTCGGCACGCGACCTCAGCTCGGTACGCGACCTCCCCACAGCTCGGCACGCGACCTCAGCTCGGTACTCGACCTCCCCACAGCTCGGCGTACGACCTCTCCACAGCTCTCAGACGACCTCCACTCAAGACGCGACCTCGGCTCTGCAGACTGACCTCCCATAGCTCGGCGTGCGACCTCTCCCCAAAGACATACGACCTCTCCACATTTCAAGACGCGACCTCACCCAGACGCGACTTCTCCACGCAAGACGCGACCAGCTCGAGACGCGACCTCCCAAAGGCGCGGACAAAAAAAAAATGAAAATATGAGCGGACAAAATTGGGGTATAACACCGTTCCATCATGCTTGCCTATGAACCAAGACTCAGAGAAACCACCGCACCACACAGAACACCGCCGTACACCACTAGGGTTTGACCTACTACTCACAGGGAGAGAAACCTACTACTCACAAGGAGAGAAAAGCAACCTATAAAAATATATCAGTTATTATTATTAGATGGTTTCACATTGGACTTTGACGCAATTAATATTTTTCTCAAAGTTATAAAAATATGAGCTCTGCTTTTCAGAACTTTGAAATATGTGAAGATTTTTAAGTGTTGTCCTTAAAAAGAAAAAATATGTATTTTTTTTGCTTGAAATTGAAATCTTCAATCATGTTAGGTGAATGGTCTTTTTTTCCTCCACTATTCAACTCGAACATATATTGAGTTTTACCATTCCTAGATTTGTTAGTACCCAGTTCTATCGTAATAGATTAGGACTTTCATACTACAGGTTTAAATAATGTTTTGGCTTGGGTTTTGATTCTTGTTCCCCCCTTTTAAGGGGTGGAGAAGGGGATATATTATTTCATTGACACTAATAATCATGTTATAACAGTTCTCAAGGGGATTTGAACCATGTCTCTTAGGGTTACAAGGTCAAGTTCCTACCGCTGAGCTAGCACCCCATGGACGTTCTTGTCCCCTCTTGCCTCTCTTGTTCTTTTTTATTTTTTATTAATAAATTTTTGGTGTGTTGGAGATGATTGGTGGCACTTGAAGTGCTAACATAGTTGGGATGTCATTTGCCATTGTGATGTTTTTGCATACCAAATTTTTGCTAAAAAATAAAAAAGAACATGTCTTGAGTTTTTTTTATGGAACATGTCTTGAGTTATGGATGATATATGTCCCCAATTTCAATGGATTACTGACACATTAATTTAATGCCTTCGTATACAATGTGCTATCAATTAAGTGGTTCGTCGATAGACCACGACTAAGAGCGTCGATCACACTATCCAATTTTTTTCTTCCTCTGTCTCTTCCCTTCCCTTCACCACTGCAGTCATCTCTTTCTCTCTCCCCCTCCCCCCACCAACATCTCTCTCTCCCGACTCTCGCTTACAGTGGCTCGCGGTTATTCCCAACAAGCTATGGGGGAAGGTCACAACTATGATGGTGGAATCCGGCGGAGTTAAGATTCACAGTTTGAGATCTAGACAGATCTGGACTTTCAGTTATTGATTTTGTGTTAAACTTGTCTTTCATCATTTTTGTTTTTGTTCCCACTAGTTGGTAGCTAATATTGAAAAACATAATGCATCAATCATCATATCAAGAATTATAACAAACTAATTCACCGGCATCGAGCAACCCCTCTAGGATATTCACTGGCGCTGAGCTTGCCACCTCTTTTTCTCAGCCTCGCTAATCCCCGGTGATAACCTTTCTCAACGCACTATAATTGTTTTCTTCTTCTTGTTTTTGAGAGCTTTGAAAAATTGAATCTGAGTTGTTGGATTTAGATCTGGTGGTGCGACCATTGTTAGTGGGAGTAGGTAGAGGTCTGATGTCGGTGATGTTAATTAGTGCGGTGGGTCGGTCGCAGAGCCAGGAGCATAACATTGAGGATGAAGGTGGGGGGAGGGGTAAGGGCAATGATTAGGTGGAGAAAGGTATAGGTGTTATTCATTTTTCCCAGTCATTTGAACCCTTTATTAAATCTAACGATATGGTTAGAAAGTTCAGACGATATCTTAATTTAATTGCAGTCCTCTTCTTTGAAAGTTGATCCGGAGTAACATAAGAGTGAGGGAGAAAATGGTCACAATGGTGAAATCTTGGAGGAGAGTTGCTGCCATGGAGGTGAATCGCTCCGTGTTCTGGTGGAAGATGTGGGGGGTGGCTAGCTATAGACACTCCGACACTCAAGTCAGTACATGAATGAGGTGGGTGATAGGGTTAGAACGAGGCATACCTGAAAAGGTGGCTACATTAGGCTTATATAGCCTTTCAGCTAGGGTTAGCTTTTATGAGAAGCTATATAAATTGAGCCAGCTTAGTTGGAGCCTATTAAATAGTACTTGGGTCCGGATCAAAAGCTAAAATATATTGCAAAGAAAAGAAGTCATGCGATGAGGATTGAGGTTACATTTCATGGAAAAGTTGCTGCCAAACACTTTATTATGAAAGTTGCAAAAGCACAAGAAAACTTGGAAGAAAAAATAGAATATGGTTGTGTTATCTTATCTACTTCGCAAATCAAGCTATCAGCATGTGAAAATAGACATGTCCACGTTCCCTTTTGTGATATCTCCATCAAATGTTGCGCCATAAAATTTGCCATTTTTTTTTTGGTACAAAAAAATTGCCATTTTTAAACAGCCCCAGACATTCAAATCACATATATAACCAGCTTCATTTAAAAAAAAAAACAAATTACACATATATAAGTAGAGGAAAATAAAAAAGTAATTATAATTGGGTGTTAAATCGGTATTCAAGATATTCTAACCAAATGTGAGAGAAAGGAATTTATATGAAAAGTTTTTTTTTTTTTGTGTGTACACATGTTTAATGCAAAAAGATATTACTTTAAGAGTTTATTTGGACGGACATATGAACAACTTATTTGGGTTTACTTACCGGTATAAACAGTTGTTAGAGTGTTTGGATAGCTTATAGAAACAACTTATAGTATGTCCATAAGTTGTTTTCAGTTTATTTTGATAAGTTTTCTAGTATAGTTTATAAAAATAATTTATAGTTTATATGAAAATAGCTGACTATATTTTTCCTTTGATGATAGAAATATCTTATACATAAACGCTTTTATGATAAACAATTATCCTATAAACGCTTAATTTAAGAAGCCTTAGATGCTTTATACACAAAAGGGGATAAACTTACAAAACCTCCTAGTAGAGAGAAGACAAGACGTTGGTTGAATATATAGGGAGATAATTCTTCAAAATGATAGTTTAAAATATTTGTGAGTGAGACAATGAGGCATTAATTTCCCATATAGTTTATGAGTTTAAAGGATATACACCGTCGGTGTAAACTAATTTTACACAGATATTCAATAAGAACTCATTATTTTGTCATGTCTCAGCTAATTTTGTAACCGTATTTTAAAAATAACTACTAAATAATGAGCTCTTGTTAAATGTCTGTGTAAAACTGATTTATACCGACGGTGCATGTCCCTATTTCTCATAGTTTATTACTCTTGTAGAATATGCATGTATGCGTATATATGATGCAAAGCAAGGCAGATATTTTCATTAAAGAAACTAGTGCTCGTCTTTTCGTTTTTTTAGGTGACAACTCCCATACCCGAGAGTTTTATTGGGTATGATACCCAATGTCCAATCATTTGATGCCACATAATTTTTTTATATTTAATTTTTAAGTAAAATTAAGAGCTCGTTTGTTATAGCTTTTTTGTAAAAAAAATCATTTTTTTTCAAAAATAATCACTTTTAAGAGTTTTGCATCTGATTGTTACATTAAAAAAAATTAGAATTTGAAAATAATCTAAAAACTAATTAAAGTGAGAAGTTATTTTCACTAGATTCTCATAAAAATCATTTTTTTGAACCATTTTGAATTGCTATTTTATCCCATTTTGAACAATTTTGAATTATTATAATATTCAAATATATATAAAAATTAATTTTTTTTAAATAAATATGCTTTCTTGAATGATTTTTTTATGTCTTTTATGATTTTTGTTTTAGAAAAAAACACTTTTATATGGTTGTATTTTAATAAGTTAAAAATAACTTATTTTAAAAAAAAAGTAACTTTTTATGATTGTAAACAAACATAAATTAGTATTTGCTTTTCTTAGAAATCTCAACAAAAAAAAAATAATCACAAAATTATTTTATATCAAAGTTTTTTTAATCTCTAACAAACTGGTCCTAAGTTTTAAGTTATTTTTACTTTAAGGGTATCAATACCCAACTTTTTTTCAGGATATGTAAGAATTCACCTTTTTTTTATTGTGTTTAGTTATGTATTTTAAGTAGTTATTTCTTCTTTTTTGTTGAATGTTCACTTAAAGGACAAGTTTATGAGAAGAAAAGAAAATTATCTGGAAGTTAAGCAAAATGACAAAATTATATTAAAAAGTGATACACCAAAAAAGGTGGTTATCGTAGGGAACTTTACTGTTTTTTTTTTTGAGTAAAGGGAACTTTAGTGTTTTTTTTTTTTTGAGTAAAGGGAACTTTAGTTATAGATTATAGATTATAGATAATGCTGGTTTAAATATATACTTTAATATATATTGTTGAAATTTAATAATCTATCTATATCTATATGCCCCAAATAGGGAATGTTTCAACAAAATTCCTCACAACCAATTACAATACAGAAAAAATCCAATATGGCAATACACAAATGGTTCCCTCCAAAAAAATTGTGACATGTCATTGTCTGCCGAATAAAAATGATAAAAATTCAAAAAAAAATCAAATATGAAACATTAAAATATAACTGACGAATTCAATGACTTTTCAACTATTAATTATTGCTGAAATCCTTATATAAAATGCAGTTGAAACACAAAATAGGTAATCAATCTTTTTTTAAATGGTCATATCCAAATTAATTAAATACCAAATAATTGCAAATTTAAATTTTATTATAATATATGATTTTATTACTATCTTATTCAAATTCTAACATTCTAATATTAAATCAGATATAACTTTATAGCAAATATACTATTTTTTTTGTTTATCCTAATTCTAATTTCTAATATTAGAATAAATAAAAACTGACAACAAATATTAAAAAATAAAATAAACAGTCATAGTCAGTTTAATTAAAAAGATGGGAAAAATTGAAATAAAATAATAAATGATAGTCAATGCTGAATTCCTAATTTAAATTGGAGCAGAGACACAAATTAGGTAACCAACAATTCTTAAAATATTCATACCCAAATCATTAAATGATAAATAATTTCAAATTCTAAATTTATTTTATATACGAGTGAAAAACGTAACCAACATAGAGAATGGGAAAATGAAATAAAATAATCTACTAAACTTATAAAGGTATTACGAATTTAATTGTTTAATAAAAAAAAGGAAAAATTCAAAAAAAATTTGAAAATGCAAAGGGTTTCCATATAATTGCTGAATTAGGTCCAGATACATAGCATTTATATGTCATTTATTGTATGACATAAAAAGAAATAAAAATCATGACTTATATAATACCATATCGAAATAAATGTTGTAGGTATTTCTAAAAATATGTCAAAATGATAAATAATTTCATATTCGAAATTTATTTTATGTTCTAAATATAATTCTAATATTATAAAATCTGCTAATCAGAATTTAAAATTCGAATTTCCAATGTAAAATAGAATAAATTAACCTGCTAAAATGATAAAGTGAATACGATTTTTTTTTGTGCTAAAGTGAATACGAATTTAAATTTTTTTAAAAAAAGAAAAATTCGTAAAATAAAGAAATTGAAACATATTACTGACGATTTAAATTTGTTTCCAATTAACAAAAAGAAATGAAACATGTCCAAAAACAAAGCATTTATATACCATTGATTCTATGGCATAAAAGGAAATAAAGATCATGACTTATATGAAAGCATATCGAAATAAGGGTTGTAAATATTTCTAAAAATATGTGTCAAAATAAAAATGTGCATACCAAAATTTGCCAATAAATGCGCAAATACAACATTCCATTTTTGGACATTGATGGTCAAACATAGGGGATGAGAGCCTACGATTTCTATATAAAGCCAGGTTTGTGCACAACAAACTCATCTAAACAAATACCCAGATTCCAAATTCAAATACCCATTTCTAACATTTTTACGTTTTGAGATGACTGGTAACAATGGAAATGTTAACGTTTCTACTAATGTAACTTTGCTGCCTGCTATCAATGTGAATCGTGAGGATTAGGGTATCCTCATGCGAGTTATTAGGATGTGGTGTGTTTTAGACTATGCGACCAACTGGATTCCATTCACTGTTGAGTTGGTGTTGATGGATTCCGAGGTTTATTCACATTGTTTGTTTTCTTCGTACTATTTTGATACTCATTTTAACTCATCAATACTTATTAATTTTTGTGCCTATTTCCGGGTAATAGGATTCATGCTACTGTCAAGGGCAGCACTACTAGGATTGAAGAACCATAAGAAATTAAGGGGAAAACAGAAACAGAAACAACAAACAACAAGCACAATATGTCATTTGTGATAGCATTTGATACATATGATATGAGTGATGCAAACAAGATCAATGGTGACATTACTGAGATTATAATTATAAAAAAATAACACAATAAATGAAAGCATGTATTATTATTATTATTATTATTATTATTATTATTATTATTATTATTATTACTACTACTACTACTACAAATGAAAGCATATTTGACATACATGATAAAAATTCAGAGAAAAAGTGTAAACTGAAAGGTAAAAGAAGAACCTTGACATGGTGGTGTGGATTTTGGGACTGTGAGCTCCAAATTTGCACACAACATCATCGTCCCGTGTCAGTGAGGATTAGGCAGGACACGGTAGCGTTCACATTTGTTTGTGTGTTGGAGGCACTACAGAGTGATACTCGATAGGGGAAATGGTGGATTAGGGGACGCGGTGGGTTAGATGGATCTGGAAAGGGAGAGAGTCTCGATGGGTTGGGTTTTTACTACCCTTTTTCTATTTTGACCATTAGAATGCGTGGGGAAACAACACCCATGCTTGAAGAAAGAGGGACTTGAGGTTTCGGTGGAAAAATCTTGGCAAAACAAAGTTGGAGATGGTGAATGTGGGGGTAGGGTTAGATGAATCTGGAAAATAGTAGAGTCTTGATGAGTGGAGAATTGGTAAAGTCGTTGTCTAGATTTTTCTTTTGTATACTCATACTATGAATTTAACAAAGTAATTTATTAATAAATTTAAAATGAAAAATTAAATAAGTTAGTTATATACAGGTATAACTAGGGGAAGGGGAATAGATCAGTGAGGCTTTATTTAAACCTTTTAACTAATTAATTAAGTAATTTAATTATTTTTAATTCATATAATTAAACATAAAAAATTACTTATTAACAAATTATACTAAATAAAATTAAATAATATTTTTTTAAATTAGTACAAGGACATTTTTGACCTTTCAAAAATAATATTATTTGTGTTCTTACTTTATAGGCTTAATTGCATTTTTGTTCTACCCGGTACGGCGATTGTGCGGTTTTAGTTTCCCAAGTTCTAATTGAGCGAATTGAGTCCTTAAGATATCGCAATTTTACGATTTTGGTCCACAATATAACACAGTTGAAACCCGGGGAACTAAGATTGCACAATCATCATACCTGGAGGACTCATTTTACACAATTCAAACTTGGGCGACCAAAATCGAACCATTTTAATACCTGAGGTACCAAATTTAAGCCTAATCTATATCAAACGAAACAAAGGGAGAGAGACAAACACATTTCTTTCTCTTTTTTCTCTAAATCTATTTTTATTTCCCAACTCTTTCTCTCTTGTCACACTATTTCTCTTACAACCAATTTGGTAAAACATTTATAACACAAAATTTAAAACCATTATTTAATTCCTTAATACAAAAATTTAGAAAAAATTTTAAATTTAAAAATCAATAATTTTATATAAATTTTTAGATGTCCGTGCATACCCGTGCGAGATACGGGTTAGACACACTAGTATATAATTATAGCTAGGAAGTTCAGTCCAAAAAAAAAAAGTTATAGGATATATATGATGTTATATTTTGTTTTTAATAAAAGTGATATATTGTTTATGTATATACTCTCAAAATATAAAAATCTTTCTAATAATTGGAATGTGGGGCTCACTAAAGTCGATGACATGGGCCTAGACCTAAAGGAGCTGCTGGGTTATGTCTGGTGAGATAATTGGTGGCGGAAATAAGAAAGTGATGTATGGAAGCATGTGAGGTGTTTTGGGTTGAGCCAAGGAATGTGTAGACAGTTGAAAGAGCTAATACTAGAGCGGTCACAACAGATTAATCATAAAGTGAGACGAGTTAAGTTGGTTGGTTTAATCATCTTGACAGCATTGAGCAATAATACATATATAGTAAGTGTCACGTTACAAGTAGAGAGATATTGATTAAGGTACAAAAATGTCATTTTATAGAAAACTATATTCACAGCCCAACTAAAGTATTCAGTATCACGTTTCTATTATTAAGAATTAAGAACTATATATACCCACACATCAAGATATGCATTAGGAATAAGTAAGTCTGATAGTTGGTTAGAGTTTTAAGTTTGTTAATCATCTCACAAGTTCTGTATATAGAGCATACTGTATTTATTTTCAGTATCTTTTATCAATATGGAACCTCTTTTAGTGAATTGTCTCTCAATTTTGAAAAGGTCATTCCCTCTTTCCTCATAGCCTCTGATTCCTAACATGGTATCAGGGCGATACATTTCATCCTATGTGATCTCAAGCTCTTCCTGCCAGTTTTACCCCACACTTTACCATCACCAGCTTTGTCGATAACACCACAATATTTTTCAGCAACACCATGACGTTTCATTACAACAAATTTGGGAATAAACAGCGCTTATTTTTTTGCCTTAAACAACGCTTAAAAGCGCTGCTTATTCAGCCGCTGCTGAATGTCTTACAAAAACGACAGCGCTTAAACAACGCTGTTGAAAATAGCGAATAAACAGTGCTTCCTAGAAGGAAGCGCTGCTTATTCCCACATTTAAGGTGAGAATAAGCAGCGTTTCCTTTTAAGAAGCGTTGTTTATTCCCCCATTTTTTTTCCCAGCATCACACGATATTGTTAGCTTTACACGATATTCAGCAAGAATCACACACAGACGAACACAACAATTTCAGGAACACAGAAACACCAGATTTTGCTTTGAATATAGATCCAAGGGAAGCAAAAATTACAGATCTTGAAAAAATTACAGAGCAATTACAGATCCAAGGGAAGCAAAAATTACAAATCTTAAAAAAATTACAGAGCAATTATAGATCCGAGGGAAGCAAAAATTTGTAGCTTTCCAGATTCTTGAACACTCTAGATTCCTGAACGCTCCAGATCCAAGGGAAGCAAAAATTACAGATCTTGAAATTTTTTTCCAGATTCTCGAATGCTCCAGATTCCCGAACGCTTCTACAAGTTTGTAGCTTTCTCGTTCTTTCTTCAAATATTACAGATCCAAGGGAAGCAAAAATTAATAACATAGATTGGGTGAGATCCATAGATGAAAGAAGAAATCAGATTCGAGGAGAAAGATGAAAGAAGATCTTACCTGTGCTGGTTTCAAACCGGATTCTAGGAGAAGATTGGGTGAGATCTGTAGAGATTTGGTTCGGATTAGGGCTTTCTCATTTCAAACCGCATAGATCCAAGGGCTTTCTAGAAAGTATGCCGTTCATGGAGGAGAAAGAGAGCTGGAAAGTGCGCCGTTCGGGGAGGAGATGGAAGTAGTGTAGTGTTTCGTGAAGGAGATGGGAGGAGAAAGCAGAATCGGAGAAAGAAGAACGCGAGTGGAGGCGTGTAGGAGAAAGCAAAACGCGAGTGAAGTGGGAGAGCAGCGCGAAGGAGAAGAGAGGGAATATGAGGTGGAGGCGAAGGTGAGGCGAAGGAGAAGAGAGGAATGGGAAAGATAGGGTTTGTGTGCGGCGCCTGATGAAGTTGAGGGAACGAGGGTGGAGAGAACGGGTGAAGTCTCAGCGCGAGCGTGAATTAACATATCGCATTTGAGAATAATTAGCGCTTCATATAGGAAGCGCTACTTATTGTAAGGATCAAAATTAGCGCTTTCTTATATTAAGCGGTATAACTTTAAACAACGCTTTCTCATTTAAGTGCTGTTTATTCCTCTATGTCTAAAACAACGTTTCGTGTTCTGAAGCGCTGTTTATTAGCTAAAGTAGCATTTTTTACTAAGAAGCACTGTTTTTACCTCTATCCACCTAGTTTTAAACAACGCTTCCATTGTAAGCGCTAATTAAAGTGCGTCATCTTTTAAACAATCTGTTGTAGTGTTTGCAATCTCCTCCGTCTGTTTCTTCATGCATCCATGTTGAGCATTATGTTTCACCTCTTGCTGCCAATCAGAAGATGTGTTTTATGCCAATGGTTCCACAATTTCTTGATGCCTTTACAAGCAGAGAAATGGATTTGAAGTAGAGTTTTGCCATGGATTCCACATGGAAGTTTCTTCATTATGATTTTGGTCCCATCCGTTCTTATTCTTTCTTCCATCAAAGTTTCATCGCCCTTCGTGCCGTCGTCGTTGACTTCACGCCGGCGTTAGGGCCCGGGCCTTCGTATGTGCATGCATCATAGGAGACCACCCTCTCTTAGGAGGCCCGTAGCTGCTAGGGAGGTTCATCGAGGGCCGGACATCGTTCAGATCCCCAGTGATGATGATGAGATCTCAGAGTATACTCCATCCAAACCGGAGTATTCTCCCATCATAGATGATTACACTCCATCGACTCCTTCGGAGGAATCTACCGCCAGATTTTGTCTTGAGAACCCCTCAAGCAGCCACCACTGGCTTCACTTTTATATTATGTTACTTTTAATGTATTTGATTGTTTTGATATTTTAATTGGATAAATGTATTAGGAGAATGTATTAGTGTCTTTTTCATTGCTTTTTATGAATATCCTGACTATTTATTTGGATAGTTATGATTATGATATATGATGTATGTTTTTATATTTGAGCTTCCCTATTTAATTTGTGTTAAGCCTTAGTTTCCCGTTTGAGATTCAATAAAATGTTTGCGTGTGTACTGGGGATGGTGCCGCTCATTTTATTGAATCTTGAATTGTCCAAGTAGGATAGTTTGGGACGAAACTTTTTCTTTTATTTGGTTAATAGTTAGTCTTTAAATCTTTTTCTGATACATGATGAAATTTCAGATTGCTACATTTCCTATTGTCTCTGGATGCATGCTTGATCGTGGTGGATGTCACCGCGTTTGGGTTGTGTACTTGGAGACCAATGGGAAATGCTACCGAAATTTCATCAGGTATAAGATATAAGGATTTAACGACGAACGATACATAAAGATCTTGAAAGGGTATGTGAAGAATCCATACCATCCCTAAGCATCTATTATTGAAAGGTACATCACAGAAGAATCCATTGAGTTTTGTACAGACTATATATATAATTAGGGAAACGGAAAATAATTAGGGATTTTACACCGGTTATATATATAACCGGTGTAAAATATGACGCGGTGGCGTTTTTGAAATTTTCGCGTCATTGTTTACACCGGTCATATATATAATTGGTGTAAAAAAATGACGCGGTGGCAATTTTGTAATTACCGCGTAATATTTTAAACTGGTGTAAATTGTTTAGGATTCCACACCGGTTATATGTACAACCAGTGTGAAAAATTCCTTTTACACCGGTTAAAATAGTAACTGGTGTTAAAACCCTTTTATATATTCGCTCGTTTTCATAGAGCTTCACTTTCTCTCTTCTTCCAAAACCCTCAGTCTCTGCGAAAACGACCGCCACCACCATTTTCACTCTCTGTCACGATGAACCTCCACCTTCCTCAGGCCGCCACTACGTTTTCCATTCATCAATCCCTGGTAAAGCTTTCTTTCTCTCGTTTTTGGTCTCATTTTCGTCCTTCTTCCTCATTTTTGTTCTCCTACTTTATCTGACTGTCTCTCTTGCAGTGCCATGACTATTGCCGCCGTGAAGGAGCTCGCATTTGAAGGAGCTCGTGACTTTCGCTCCTTCTCTCATTTCTGTTGCCACCGTTAGTGGCTTATTAGTTTTAAACAAATTTGCCTCTGTTGAACGTTTTGATTATGTCTTCCTTTCATTAACATTACTTCTTATGACTTATAATGTGCAGATTTGGCAGAGATTGCTAAGTTTCTGGGTATTACGACAACTTTAGATACATAAGCCATTCAAGTTAGTCTCTATTCTATTTCTGGGTATTTCTGACTTATACGTGTTTATGTACAAAACTGATATACTTCATATTTCTTTGTTGTATGAAGCTTTTGCATTTTTGAATGGTTCTGATATTTTATGTATACATTTTCATTTTATTTCTTTCTTATATAGTTTTGTAGATGTCCCATTTTGAGTTAATTTTTATTTTAGTTCTTTGTTTGTTCACATACAACATCTGATCTCAATGTGGTATGGATTGTTTGTTTAGTTCTGAATTATATGTAATGTTTTCTTACAATTGCTCATGATTGACCACTGTTGACAACAGACAATGTCTTTAGATGAAAACCGTGGTTGTGGGAGGCATCGTACTCGCATGGCTTCCAAAAGGTCACGTCCCTCTATTAGCTGGCCGATGATGACTGTGAGGGAGTATCGAGCTAGCTTTGCGAGGACTGATGATTGCGATCCTCGTCATCGTGATCCTTATCGCGATGAGGATCATGAGTTGATGGAGAACCAGGATACTGATCCCCGTGTCGGCGTTGACCGTTAGGGCTCGTGCCTTCGTATGTGCATGCATCATAGGAGACCACCCTCTCTTAGGAGGCCCGTAGCTGCTAGGGAGGTTCATCGAGGGCCTGGCATCGTTCAGATCCCCAGTGATGATGATGAGATCTCAGAGTATACTCCATCCAAACCGGAGTATTCTCCCATCGTAGATGATTACACTCCATCGACTTCTTCGGAGGAATCTACCGCCAGATTTTGTCCTGAGAACCCCTCAAGCAGCCACCACTGGCTTCACTTTTATGTTACTTTTAATGTATTTGACTGTTTTGATATTTTAATTGGATAAATGTATTAGGAGAATATATTAGTGTCTTTTTCATTGCTTTTTATGAATATCCTGACTATTTATTTGGATAGTTATGATTATGATATATGATGTATGTTTTTATATTTGAGCTTCCCTATTTAATTTGTGTTAAGCCTTAGTTTCCCGTTTGAGATTCAATAAAATGTTTGCGTGTGTACTGGGGATGGTGCCGCTCATTTTATTGAATCTTGAATTGTCCAAGTAGGATAGTTTGGGACGAAACTTTTTCTTTTATTTGGTTAATAGTTAGCCTTTAAATCTTTTTCTGATACATGATGAAATTTCAGATTGCTACATTTCCTATTGTCTCTGGATGCATGCTTGATCGTGGTGGATGTCACCGCGTTTGGGTTGTGTACTTGGAGACTAATGGGAAATGCTACCGAAATTTCATCAGGTATAAGATATAAGGATTTAACAACGAATGATACATGAAGATCTTGAAAGAGTATGTGAAGAATCCATACCGTCCCTAAGCATCTATTATTGAAAGGTACATCACAGAAGAATCCATTGAGTTTTGTACAGACTACTTGTCAGAAGTGGAACCTGTAGAGATTCCCAAGTCTCATCATGAGGGAAGATGTGACGGTAAGGGTACGTGAGGTCTAAAGGTTAAGAACATAGGTTGAGCAGAAGTGATGCAAGCATATTTGTTCATATTGAGTAACACTGATGAGGTTAAGCCATACTTGTCTACTCACAAATCCATTGTCAAGGCCAAAAACCCCTACAGGAACGAATAATGATTATTGAAAGAGCATAACAAGACATTTCTAAACTGGTTTAAACCACATATTATGAATGATGATACTGCTTCTGATGACATAAAATGGCTAGCACATAAGCCAAGCTTTAATGTCTTATGTTGGAGTGGGTACGATATAAATAAATTTTCCTCTTATACAAAGTCACAGGATAACAAAAGTACCATGCAAAACAGTGGGGTTATGGTCATGACTTATGCAATGCACTTCTCTAGTTCAAAGGATAAGAACCTTGTTTTGGCATCCATAGCTTACTTTGGGGTCATTGAAGAGATTTGGGAGCTCGATTATTATAAATTTAGAGTGCCTATGTTTAAATGTAAGTGGGTTAACAGTAACAGTGGTGTATAAACCAATGAATTAGGATTTATGTTGGTGGACCTTGACAAGATAGGTTATAGGACGGGCCTTTCATCATGGTATTCCACGCCAAACAAGTATTTTATGTCAAGGGTCCCTCTAGCAATAGGTGGTCTGTAGTGCTCCAAAGAAGAAACATGCATCAAAGTGATGAAATGAAGATTCATTTGCAGATATTTATGACACTGATGAAAATGAAGTGGACGATGTATATGCCACTCGTGATGATCATCAAGAAGGGATATTAGAGGAGAAATGATCAAGTAAGACTTTTTAGGTTAATATTTGTTTGTTATTTGTAACATTATAATATTTTTGTTAATACATGCATGTTTGTTATTTGTTCATTATTTATAGTCTAACTGACGTATTATTTTTTTGTCTATACAGGCATCATGCATGAATGATTCTTCAGCCTCCTCTCCTATGAGGTCTAGGACTAGATGCATATGTAGATATTTATAGCACTACCTTCTTTGTACACTGTTTATGTATTGTTTCCCTATATATATAGCTTAACTTTGTTTATGTGTATATTTGACATGTTTATAGATTAAATTTGATAGCGTTAAATGATTTGAATTTTGGGCACATTTGGTGCCAATTCTTGGCAAATTTATTGTCTGTTTATTGTCATTTTAGAAAGCCTTTAGGCACGAATGGATAAAATAAACAAAAAAAAGTGTACATTTTATGCCGGTTATCCAAAAAACCGGTGTAAAATATTTATTAAATAAAGCAAAAAAAACTGGTGTAAGAGACAAACCTTTAACACCGGTTTTTGTACATAACCAGTGTAAAAGAGTAGTCTTTTACACTGGGTATTGTTAAAACCTGTAACACCTGAGGACGAGATCGACCTCGTATTAGGACGTCGGATCGAGACCTCGCGTCGAGATCTCGTGTCGAGACCTCGTACCAAGACCTTGTGTCGAGATCCCGTGCCAAGATCGCGTGCCGAGGTCATTTGCCGAGCTGAGGAGACTGCGTGCACTAGCCAGCCGAAAGGAGATCGCGTGTCGGTGATGAAGTCGCTGCATCGAAATGAGGAGGTCGCATGTCGAACTGAGGAGGCCGCGTGCCCGAACTCGTGTTAGAGCCTTGTGCGCTTGCACGAGCACCCTAGTCGACATCGTGTCGAGATGAAAACTCGTATTCTTAGGTACGTTCTTCAGTGTTATTATTATATTGTTTGAAATAATTATATTGTCGGCGTGCAGTCCTCCCCGCCGTGTCTAGATCTTTGACCTATAGAGTAGAGGGTAATCATGAGAGAGTAGCGATTAGATGGGTAGATTGACTGATGGGATTGGCATCTCATAGCTGGAGTTACGATAATGCCCCTTCCCTCACCAGCTGTATTCACGATCAGTTTTCTCAACTACTCACTTTCTCTTTTCTTCTTTCTTCTTCCTTTCTTCTCTAAGTTTCCTTATTTCTCTCCAGAACTTCCATCGAAGAAACCTTGAGTTCCATCGAGATTCTGCACAAACTTTCTTCATCAATCTTGTTCCTCATCATCCTCTCGACATATCTCACCATCTCGACCATCAATCTGAGGTATGGAAGAACAGATTTTTCTCTTCCTTCGTACTACTGTTTAGCGCCATTTCTTCTTTCCATTTTAGCTAATTTTTATGCTTCCAAATCATGTCAAACTGATGGGTTTTCTTCTTCATGATATTACCTATCTTTCTAACCGATTATTTGAGCTTGAAAAACAAATTTCTTTCTCTGATTTCTGCAATAAGGCGTACCAAAAACCCTTCCTTTTTGGTTTGTTTCGATTTCTTATTTTAGTTTGTCGATCGTTGCTTCTGGTTGTTGTTGTTGTCGATCTATCTGTTGTAGCATCAGATAACATTTTTCATGAACTTTTGATCGAAAACCCTAACTTTGTGTTAGAGGAAAAATATATTTAAGTTCCTGAGTTTTTATATTTTCTGGGTTGTGGTTAAGTTTGGGATGAGAGCTAAGTGTATTAGAACCCATAGATCGAACTGAGTTGTGCTTGTTTTAGGAAGTCTGATTCAGAGATCGTGTGATTTCGATTCGAGGTGTACGAGAGAGCGAATCCGAGGGCGTGGAAGCGATGGGATCCAGATCGAATCATGCGTGTCGAGGTCGACCGAGAAGTGTACGTGTCGAGGTCGATTGAGGGCGATGCGTGTCGAAGTCGTTGTCGAGCTCGTTGAAGACAGTAGTGTCGAGATCGAGTAAGAGAAGTCGTTGTCGAGCTCACTTGAAGACAAATGTCGGGGTGGTTGTCGAGCAGCTTTGGCTTGGAGTTCGGTAAGGGCAGCTTTTAGACATTATTAAGACTTTATTTTATGTTATTGTGAATGAATTTCCTTGATTTGTGTCGAGCTTGAAATGTTGTGATATGATTGGGTTTTTGCATGTATTTAATATGTGATTGAATATATGCTGTGAATTGTGTATTGCATGTTGAATTGCGTTTCTTCATGTCGAACTTGCTCTTTTTATTTGACATGCGGTTGAATATCTTATGTATAACTCGTTGAATATTGTAAGCGGAGAGCTGTTCATCGAGTGAGCGAGCTAGGGAGTCGTATGACGTTTTTGAGCCGGACCCAGATAACTGAGGGTGCTAGGTCCCCTTTTGTTTATGGTGGATTGGCTAGGCGTTGTAGCATTATCAGTTTGGGGTTGGACCTGTTGATTAATGCATGGTATCGGTTTGGGGTTGGACCTGCCGCTTACCTATTACGTCAGTTTGGGGATGGACTCTTGGCGATATTCCTAATAAGAGTCGAGCCGAGTCGAGTCTAGAGTGAGATGGTCGAGTCACGTTGGTGAATGATATACTGTGATGTCTGCTTATTTCTTTGTACCTCGTTTATCTTGATTTGTTGAGAAGTTGACCCTTTCCGTGGTGCCTTCAATCCATGACAGCTTACCCAGGCGATGTCGAGGCGCAGGGAACTCGGCAAACAGATGATGCCGAGAGGAGCTCGACGAGGATCAGGGTGACGACCTCTACTTGTCGTGATTTGTTTTATCTATGTTTTGTGTATAGTATGTCGTGACCAGTTTGGGCAGTATTGTTTTGTCGTTTCAGGGTAGACTGATGGTCTTACTTTTGGAGCAGCCCCCTGCGTGGGTGTCTGCCGGAAGTACCCCCAGGGTATGATTACTCTCTTGAAGTCGTCATACCTTAGGTGTATTTTCTTTGTGCATTGCTACTCTGTATTTTGTATACATTATTAATTCGAGTGGTATATATGTATGTTATGCATGTATGTTTTATTAGAATTTAAGTCTTGTGTCTTAGTTGCACCATGTTTCGAAAAGCTGTAATTACTCTGATGTGCATGAGTTGGTTTTATAAAAAAAAATAGACCGTACTTTTTAAAAGGCACAAGAGTACCGTTTTAAAAAACATCTCATACAGGTTTAGTTGAGCTCGGTGTGTTGAGCTCGGTAACTCGAGCTCGGTATATTGAGCTCGGTAGCGGTCCGGAAACGGGTCGTTACATTGTTGGTATCGAGCGCTTGATTCGACCGAGCCGTGCATAGGAATTTGACCGGTCACCGTGTCGGGATATGTGTGTTGGGTACCTAGTTGTACTATGTTGATTCTTTGTTTGATTAAGTGAAGCACTTATTGCTTGAAAAATTGTTTGAACTGTTTCTTGATTGAAGCGGTGTGTTTTAACACATCCTTGTTGTGAGATTCTCGACAGGTTTTGAACTTTGTGGAATCTAATGCCACCTCGGATACGATACCGCAACCGAGAACGTCGACATGGAATGAGCAATTCAAGCTATGGCCGAGATGGCGGCAGCCATGGCCCAAAGAATCACCGCCAGAACTCAACAGCTAACGCGATGGCTCAACAGACGGCAGCGGCGTTAACTCAGCCAGAACTTACAAAGAACAAAGAAGCGGCAGAGCGAATGTCAAGCTAGAGGATTGGCAGACTTTAGGAAGCATGATCCACCGAAGTTCTACGGTGAGCCAAATCCAGATAAAGCTGATCTTTGGATGCAAGAGATCGAGAAGATCTTCGAGGCACTCCATTGCCCGAATAACGTGAAGGTCGACTACGCCACCTACTTACTGCTAGGAGAAGCAGAGTATTGGTGGAAAGGAGTGAAGCAAACATTTATGGCAGAACGTCGCGAGATGACCTGGGAGCTTTTTCGTGAAAGGTTCTTGGACAAGTACTTCCCAGATACTGCACGAGCCGAGAAGGAGCAAGAGTTTCTTCAATTGCAGCAAGGCGGTATGACAGTGTCCGAGTATGCAGCCAAGTTTGAATCACTGGCGAGGTATTTCAGTCCATTTCGTGATCGAGTTGACCAAAGATGGTTAAGCGAGAGGTTCCAACGAGGGTTAAGATTTGACATTCAGAAGTCAGTGGTGTCATTGAGGATTCGAAACCTCCAAGAGCTGATTGATCGCTGTGTCGAGGTAGAAGGAGTGAGAAGCCACAAGAAGAAGACTGTTGTAGGCGGACCGGTGAGACCCCAGAGTGCGGGGCAGAGGTTTACACAGAAGGAAACAAGCTGCAGAAGAAGCCTTACGACCAGACCTCGGGGAACAACAATAAAGGACGATGTCGTCCGATGACCCAGGAGCGAGGAGGAGGTCGACCGGTGTCGAGGTGACTCGCTATCGTTGGAAAGCCCGGACATTACGCGAGTAATCGTACTTTAAGGAGGAGGTGTGTTTCAACTGTAAGAAGCCAGGGCATTTTGCCAAGGATTGTCCCACACCTAAAGCTGAACCGACAATGCTTGCGGCAAAGGCCAAAGGGAAGCGTCAGGTAGCTAAAGGCAGAGTTTTCTGCATGAGTGGCGAGGAAGCAGAGCGAGCTGATGATCTTATCCAAGGTGAATGTGAGATCGAGGGTAAATCCTTATCCGTTCTTTTTGATTCGGGTGCAACCCATTCCTTTATTTCTTCTGATTGTGTGAACCATTTGAACTTGACTGTGACTGCTTTACCGTTCAAATTGGTAGTTACAACCCCAGCTGCTAAAACCTTAGTCACAAACACTGCATGTCTTAATTGTGTAGTGGTTATTCAGAGTAGAAAGTTTGTGGTCAATTTGGTTTGTTTGCCTCTTAAGGGCTTAGATGTCATCCTCGGGATGGATTGGTTGTCACACCACCATGTCCTCTTGGACTGTGCCCGTAAAGCGTAATTTTCCCGGACCTTGGAGTCTCCAATTATCTTTCTTTGAGCGTGTCGGAGTTTCTTTGAAAGAAGGAACTAGGGAATACATGTATCCGCTAGCTCGGAAGTTTTCCAGAGATCGACGTGAAGAATGTTCCGGTGGTGTGTGACTTTGAGGGCGTTTTCGAAGACGTGCCAGGGTTACCACCCGGTCGCGAGGTCGACTTCTCCATCGGCCTGATTACAGGGACAGGGCCGATTTCCAAAGGGCCATACAGGATGTCTCCTGCCGAGATGAAAGAACTGAAGTCCCAGATCGAACACTTGGAGTCAAAGCAATTTATACGACCGAGCGTGTCACCGTGGGAGCTCCGGTGTTGTTGGTTAAGAAGAAGGATGGACGATCAAGGCCGTGCGTGGACTATCGCGAGCTCAACAAGGTTACCGTGGAAGAACCGTTATCCGTTACCTCGTATTGACGACTTGATGGATCAACTTCGTGGAGCGGCGATCTTTCCAAGATAGACTTGAAGTCGGGCTACCATCGATTCGCGTGAAGGAGGAAGATGTCCCCAAACAGCTTTCAGACCAGATACGGTCACTACGAGTACTTGGTGATGCCGTTTGAGTGACAAATGCGCCACGGTGTGTTTATGGACTACATGAATAGGATTTTCCATTCGTTCTTGGATCAGTTCGTTGTAGTGTTCATCGACGACATATTGATCTACTCGAGGAACCGAGAAGAGCACGAAGAACACTTACGTCGAGTACTGCAGATATTACGAGAGAAGCAACTCTATGCCAACCTGTCGAAGTGCGAATTTTGGCTCGAAGAGGTGAATTTTCTTGGACACGTGATTTCCAAAGGAGGGATAGCTGTGGATCCAACTAAGATTGAAGCTGTGCTAGCGTGGGAACAACCGAAGACGGTTACCGAGGTCAGAAGTTTTGTTGGCTTAGCAGGCTATTACCGAAGATTCATTGAAGGTTTCTCGAAGATTGTCGCGCCTCTTACCCGACTAACGAGGAAGGATCAACCTTTTGCCTGGACCGAGGAGTGTGAAGCCAGTTTTCAAAGACTGAAGGAGCTTTTGACGACAGCACCTGTGCTAATTTTGCCTCAACCCGAAGAGCCTTTCGAGGTGTATTGTGATGCGTCACACCAGGGATTGGGATGCGTGCTGATGCAACATCGGAAGGTGGTCGCGTATGCTTCAAGACAGCTTAAGATTCACGAGAGGAACTACCCTACTCACGACTTGGAGCCGGGCAAAAAGTGGTTTTTGCGTTGAAGATATGGAGGCACTACCTTTATGGGAGCACTCTTCTTGCTTTCAGCGATCACAAGAGCTTGAAGTACTGTTCGACCGTAAAGAGCTCAACATGTGTCGGCGTAGATGGACGTAATTTCTCAAGGACTACGACTTTACGTTGGAATACCATCCCTGCAGGCTAACGCGAGCGGATGCATTGAGCGTAAAGAGCGTTTTAACCTCAGCGATGATGATCAAGGAGTTGGAGATGCTCGAGAAGTTCCGAGACTTGAAGTTGAGTGTCGAAGTTTCACCGGGGAAGCTGAGATTTGGTATGCTTACCATTTCTAACAGATTGTTGGACGAGATCCGAGACCAGCAAGTTCATGACGAGCTCCTGCAAGAGAAGGTCCAGTTGATAGCGCAAGGGAAGGCGACAGAATTCCAAGTCGGAACGGACGACATCTTAAGGTGCAATGGCCGAGTATGTGTACCTAACGTAGCCGAGCTGAGAAAGTTAATACTCGACGAAGCGCATAAGAGCAACTTTAGTATTCATCCAGGAGTTACGAAGATGTATCAAGACTTGAAGAAGCATTTTTGGTGGTCCGGAATGAAGAAGCAAGTGGCCGAAGTCGTAACCGTGTTTAACGTGACAGAAAGCAAATGTGGAGCACCAACGACCTGCAGGAATGTTACAATCGCTTGACGTACCAGTATGGAAATGGGATAGTATTTCCATGGATTTCGTTGTAGGTTTGCCGAAGACGCAGAAGAAGAATGATTCGATTTGGGTGATCGTCGACCGATTGACCAAATCTGGTCATTTCTTACCAGTGAGGTCGACATACAACGTGGAAAAGCTGACCGAGATCTACATCGCGGAGATAGTGCGACTTCATGGTATACCCTCTTCGATCGTGTCGGACCGAGATCCGAAGTTCACGTCTCATTTTTGGAGGGAATTGCAAGGAGCGATGGGAACCGAGCTCAGGCTTAGCTCGGCATATCATCCTCAAACTGACGGTCAGACTGAGAGAACGATCCAATCACTTGAAGATTTGTTGCGAGCGTGTACATTAGATCACCGAGGAAGTTGGGACGACGTCTTACCATTGGTGGAGTTCACCTACAATAACAGTTTCCATGCGAGTATTGGAATGGCACCTTTTGAAGCACTGTACGGACGGAAATGTCAGACGCCTCTTTGTTGGTACCAGGACGGCGAGCGTTCTATTGTGGGACCAGATATGATCCAGCAGACTACCGAGAAGATCCGTTTGATCAGAGATCGGATGCGAACGTCTCAAAGTCGACAGAAGAGTTATGCAGACCAACGACGTCGACCACTCGAGTTCGAGGAAGGAGAACATGTATTTCTTAGAGTCACCCCCACTACTGGAGTTGGTCGAGCGATCAAATCCAAGAAACTTACTCCTAAATTCATTGGACCTTATCAGATTCTTCGTCGTGTCGGTCCAGTGGCATATCAGATTGCCCTGCCACCATTCCGGTCGAACATTCACGACGTCTTCCACGTCTCACAATTGCGGAAGTATATTTCCGACCCCTCTCATGTCATCGAACCAGATGTGATTCAACTAAGGGACGACTTATCTTTCGAAGCATTACCAGCAAGGATCGTTGATCGGAAAGCCAAACAGTTGCGGAACAAAGAGATTCAACTTGTCAAAGTTGTGTGGGATAAGAAGACGGGAGATGCGACTTGGGAGCTGGAGGAGAAGATGAAGACTCAGTACCCTGAACTTTTCCGAGGTAAGAATCTTATTTGCAATTTCGAGGACGAAATTTTTTTTAGAGGGAGAGATTGTAACACCTGAGGACGAGATCGACCTCGTATTAGGACGTCGGATCGAGACCTCGCGTCGAGATCTCGTGTCGAGACCTCGTACCAAGACCTTGTGTCGAGATCCCGTGCCAAGATCGCGTCTTGAGGTCATTTGCCGAAATGAGGAGAGCTGCGTGCACTAGGCTGGCCGAAATGAGGAGATCGCGTGTCGAGCTGATGAAGTCGCGTACCGAGCTGAGGAGGTCGCATGTCGAACTGAGGAGGCCGCGTGCACGACCTCGTGTTAGAGCCTTGTGCGCTTGCACGAGCACCCTAGTCGACATCGTGTCGAGATGATAACTCGTATTCTTACGAACGTTATTCAGCGTTATTATTATATTGGTTGTAATAATTATATTGTCGGCTTGCAGTCTCGTCGCCGTGTCTAGATCTCTGACCTATAGAGTAGAGGGTAATCATGAGAGAGTAGCGATTAGATGGGTAGATTGACTGATGGGATTGGCATCTCATAGCTGGAGTTACGATAATGCCCCTTCCCTCACCAGCTGTATTCACGATCAGTTTTCTCAACTACTCACTTTCTCTTTTCTTCTTTCTTCTTCCTTTCTTCTCTGAGTTTCCTTATTTCTCTCCAGAACTTCCATCGAAGAAACCTTGAGTTCCATCGAGATTCTGCACAAACTTTCTTCATCAATCTTGTTCCTCATCATCCTCTCGACATATCTCACCATCTCGACCATCAATCTGAGGTATGAAGAACGGATTTTCTTTTCCTTCGTACTACTGTTTAGCGCCATTTCTTCTTTCCATTTTAGCTAATTTTTATGCTTCCAAATCATGTCAAACTGATGGGTTTTCTTCTTCATGATATTACCTATCTTTCTAACCGATTATTTGAGCTTGAAAAACAAATTTCTTTCTCGATTTACGCAATAGCGTGCCGAAACCCTTCCTTTTTGGTTTGTTTCGATTTCTTATTTTAGTTTGTCGATCGTTGCTTACGGTTGTTGTTGTTGTCGATCTATCATTTGTAGCATCGGATAACCTTTTTCATGAACTTTTGATCGAAAACCCTAACTTTGTGTTAGAGGAAAAATATATTTAAGTTCTTGAGTTTTTATATTTTACGGGTTGTGGTTAAGTTTGGGATGAGAGCTAAGTGTATTAGAACCCATAGATCGAATCGAGTTGTGCTTGTTTTAGGAAGTCGATTCTGAGATCGTGTGATTTCCGATTCGAGGTGTGCGGAGAGGCGAATCAGGGGCGTGGAAGCGATGGGATCCGGATCGAGAAGCTATGCGTGTCGAGGTCGACTAAGAAGTGTATGCGTGTCGAGGTCGATTGAGGGCCAGATGCGATGTCGAAGTCGTTGTCGAGCTCGTTGAAGACGGTAGTGTCGAGATCGAGTAAGAGAAGTCGTTGTCGAGCTCACTTGAAGACAAATGTCGAGGTCGTTGTCGGCGAGCATTAGCTTGGAGTTCGGTAAGGCGACTTTTACACATTATTAAGACTTTATTTTATGTTATTGTGAATGAATTTCCTTGATTTGTGTCGAGCTTGAAATGTTGTGATATGATTGGGTTTTTGCATGTATTTAATATGTGATTGAATATATGCTGTGAATTGTGTATTGCATGTTGAATTGTGTTTCTTCATGTCGAGCTTGCTCTTTTTATTTGACATGCGGTTGAATATCTTGTGTATAACTCGTTGAATATTGTAAGCGGAGAGCTGTTCATCGAGTGAGCGAGCTAGGGAGTCGTATGACGTTTTTGAGCCGGACCCAGATAATTGAGGGTGCTTGGTCCCCTTTTGTTTATGGTGGATTGGCTAGGCGTTGTAGCATTATCAGTTTGGGGTTGGACCTGCTGATTAATGCATGGTATCGGTTTGGGGTTGGACCTGCCGCTTACCTATTACGTCAGTTTGGGGATGGACTCTTGGCGATATTCCGGAATAAGAGTCGAGTCGAGTCGAGTCTAGAGTGAGATGGTCGAGTCACGTTGGTGAATGATATACTGTGATGTCTGCTTATTTCTTTGTACCTCGTTTATCTTGATTTGTTGAGAAGTTGACCCTTTCCCGTGGTGCCTTCAATCCATGACGGTTACCCGAGCGATGTCGAGGGCGCGAGGAACTCGGCGGCCAGATGATGCCGAGGCGGAGCTCGAGGAGGACCAGGGTGCCGCCCTCTACTTGTCGTGATTTGTTTTATCTATGTTTTGTGTATAGTATGTCGTGACCAGTTTGGGCAGTATTGTTTTGTCGTTTCAGGGTAGACTGGTGGTCTTACTTTTGGAGCAGCCCCCTGCGTGGGTGTCTGCCGGAAGTACCCCCAGGGTATGATTACTCTCTTGAAGTCGTCATACCTTAGGTGTATTTTCTTTGTGTATTGCTACTCTGTATTTTGTATACATTATTAATTCGAGTGGTATATATGTATGTTATGCATGTATGTTTTATTAGAATTTAAGTCTTGTGTCTTAGTTGCACCATGTTTCGAAAAGCTGTAATTACTCTGATGTGCACGAGTTGGTTTTATAAAAAAAAATAGACCGTACTTTTTAAAAGGCACAAGAGTACCGTTTTAAAACACATCTCATACAGGTTTAGTTGAGCTCGGTGTGTTGAGCTCGGTAACTCGAGCTCGGTATATTGAGCTCGGTAGCGGTCGAAGCAGTCGTTACATTGTTGGTATCAGGCAATTCGGTTCGAGCCAGTGTGCATAGAATTTGACCGGTCAACGTGTCGGGATATGTGTGTTGGGTACTTAGTTGTACTATGTTGATTCTTTGTTTGATTAAGTGAAGCACTTATTGCTTGAAAAATTGTTTGAATCTGTTTCTTGATTGAAGCGGTGTGTTTTAACACATCCTTGTTGTGAGATTCGGGGTTTTGAACTTTGTGGAATCTAATGCCACCTCGTCGGGATCTGACAATTTACCAGCAAAACGTCGACATGGAACGAGCAATTCAAGCTATGGCCGAGATGGCGGCGGCCATGGCCCGGCTGTCAGCTGCAACTCAACAGGCTAACGCGATGGCTCAGCCAGGCGGCGTTAACTCAGCAGAACTTACGAACAACGGCCGGCGAGCGGAATCTTTGAAGGCTGGAGGATTAGCGCACTTTAGGAAGCATGATCCAGAAGTTCTACGGTGAGCCAAATCCAGATAAAGGCGATCTTTGGATGCAAGAGATCGAGAAGATCTTCGAGGCACTCCATTGCCGAATAACGTGAAGGTCGACTCGCCACCTACTTCTTCGCTAGGAGACGCAGAGTATTGGTGGAAAGAGGTGAAGCAAACATTTATGGCGAGCGTCGCGAGATGACCTGGGAGCTTTTTCGTGAAAGGTTCTTGGACAAGTACTTCCCAGATCTTTGCCGAGCCGAGAAGGAGCAAGAGTTTCTTCAATTGCGGCAAAGCGGTATGACGGTGTCCGAGTATGCGACCAAGTTTGAATCAATCGCGAGGTATTTCACCATTTCGTGATCGAGTTGACCAAAGATGGTTAGCGAGAGGTTCCAACGAGGGTTAAGATTTGACATTCAAGTCGGTGGTGTCATTGAGGATTGAAACCTCCAAGAGCCGATTGATCGCCGTGTCGAGGTAGAAGGAGTGAGAAGCCACAAGAAGAAAGCTGTTGTAAGCGGGCCGGTGAGACCCCAGAGTGCGGCGAGGTTTACACAGAAGGGGAAACAACTGCAGAAGAAGCCTTACGACCGACCTCAGGGGAACAACAATAGAGGACAGTATCGTCCGATGACCCAGGGAGCGAGGAGTGGAGGTCAGACCGGTGTCGAGGTGACCTGCTATCGTTGTGGAAAGCCCGGACATTACGCGAGTAACTGTACTCAGAAGGAGGAGGTGTGTTTCAACTGTAAGAAGCCAGGGCATTTTGCCAAGGATTGTCCCACACCTAAAGCTGAACCGACAATGCTTGCGGCAAAGGCCAAAGGGAAGCGTCAGGTAGCTAAAGGCAGAGTTTTCTGCATGAGTGGCGAGGAAGCAGAGCGAGCTGATGATCTTATCCAAGGTGAATGTGAGATCGAGGGTAAATCCTTATCCGTTCTTTTTGATTCGGGTGCAACCCATTCCTTTATTTCTTCTGATTGTGTGAACCATTTGAACTTGACTGTGATCGCTACTGCTCAAATTGGTAGTTCTGACCCAATTTGCTAAAACCTTAGTCACAAACACTGCATGTCTTAATTGTGTAGTGGTTATTTAGAGTAGAAAGTTTGTGGTCAACTTGGTTTGTTTGCCTCTTAAGGGCTTAGATGTCATCCTCGGGATGGATTGGTTGTCACACCACCATGTCCTCTTGGGTGTGCCGTAAAGCTGTAATTTTCCCGGACCTTGGAGTCTCCAATTATCTTTCTCTTTGAGCGTATCGGAGTTTCTTTGAAAGAAGGAACTAGGGAATACATGTATCCGCTAGCTCGGAAGTTTTCCAGCCGATCGGCGTGAAGAATGTTCGGTGGTGTGTGACTTTGAGGGCGTTTTCGAAGACGTGCCAGGGTTACCACCGGTCACGAGAGGTCGAGTTCTCCATCGACTGATTCCAGGGACAGGCCGATTTCCAAAGCGCCATACGGGATGTCTCCCCGCCGAGATGAAAGAAGCGAAGTCCCAGATCGAACACTTGGAGTCGAAGCAATTTATACGACCGAGCGTGTCACCGTGGGGAGCTCCAGTGTTGTTGGTTAAGAAGAAGGATGGACGATCAAGGTTGTGTGTGGACTATCGCGAGCTCAACAAGGTTACTGTGAAGAACCGTTATCCGTTACCTCGTATTGACGACTTGATGGATCAACTTCGTGGAGCGGCGATCTTTTCCAAGATAGACTTGAAGTCGGGCTACCATCGATTCGGCGTGAAGGAGGAAGATGTCCCAAACGACTTCCAGGACCAGATACGGTCACTACGAGTACTTGGTGATGCCGTTTGGAGTGACAAATGCGCCAGCTGTGTTTATGGACTACATAAATAGGATTTTCCATTCGTTCTTGGATCAGTTCGTTGTAGTGTTCATCGACGACATATTGATCTACTCGAGGAACCGAGAAGAGCACGAAGAACACTTACGTCGAGTACTGCAGATATTACGAGAGAAGCAACTCTATGCCAACCTGTCGAAGTGCGAATTTTGGCTCGAAGAGGTGAATTTTCTTGGACACGTGATTTCCAAAGGAGGGATAGCTGTGGATCCAACTAAGATTGAAGCTGTGCTAGCGTGGGAACAACCGAAGACGGTTACCGAGGTCAGAAGTTTTGTTGGCTTAGCAGGCTATTACCGAAGATTCATTGAAGGTTTCTCGAAGATTGTCGCGCCTCTTACCCGACTAACGAGGAAGGATCAACCATTTGCCTGGACCGAGGAGTGTGAAGCCGATTTTCAAAGGCGGAAGGAGCTTTTGGCGACGGCACTGTGCTAATTTTGCCTCGGCAGAAGAGCCTTTCGAGGTGTATTGTGATGCGTCACACCAGGGATTGGGATGCGTCTTGATGCAACATCGGAAGGTGGTCGCGTATGCTTCAAGACGACTTAAGATTCACGAGAGGAACTACCCTACTCACGACTTGGAGAGCCGGGCAGTGGTTTTTGCGTTGAAGATATGGAGGCACTACCTTTATGGGAGCACTCTTCTTTGTTTCGGCGATCACAAGAGCTTGAAGTACTGTTCGACCAGAAAGAGCTCAACATGCGTCGGCGTAGATGGGCGAAATTTCTCAAGGACTACGACTTTACGTTGGAATACCATCCCGGTAAGGCTAACGTAGTAGCGGTGCATTGAGCGTAAAGAGCGTTTTAACCTCGGCGATGATGATCAAGGAGTTGGAGATGCTCGAGAAGTTCAGAGACTTGAAGTTGAGTGTCGAAGTTTCACCGGGAAGGCGAGATTTGGTATGCTTACCATTTCTAACAGATTGTTGGGCGAGATCCGAGACCAGCAAGTTCATGACGAGCTCTGCAAGAGAAGGTTGATTGATAAGCGCAAGGAAAGCGGCGAATTCCAAGTCGGAACGGACGACATCTTAAGGTGCAATGGCCGAGTATGTGTACCTAACGTAGCCGAGCTGAGAAAGTTAATACTCGACGAAGCGCATAAGAGCAACTTTAGTATTCATCCAGGAGTTACGAAGATGTATCAAGACTTGAAGAAGCATTTTTGGTGGTCCGGAATGAAGAAGCAAGTGGCTGAGTACGTAGCTTCGTGTTTAACGTGTCAGAAAGCAAAGGTGGAGCACCAACGACCTGCGGGAATGTTACAATCGCTTGACGTACCAGTATGGAAATGGGATAGTATTTCCATGGATTTCGTTGTAGGTTTGCCGAAGACGCAGAAGAAGAATGATTCGATTTGGGTGCGACCGATTGACCAAATCTGGTCATTTCTTACCAGTGAGGTCGACATACAACGTGGAAAAGCTGACCGAGATCTACATCGCGGAGATAGTGCGACTTCATGGTATACCCTCTTCGATCGTGTCGGACCGAGATCCGAAGTTCACGTCTCATTTTTGGAGGGAATTGCAAGGAGCGATGGGAGCGAGGCTCGAGCTTAGCTCGGCATATCATCCTCAAACCGACGGTCGATCGAGAGAACGATCCAATCACTTGAAGATTTGTTGCGGCGTGTACATTAGATCACCGAGGAAGTTGGGACGACGTCTTACCATTGGTGGAGTTCACCTACAATAACGCTTTCCATGCGAGTATTGGAATGGCACCTTTTGAAGCATGCAGACGGAAATGTCGACGCCTCTTTGTTGGTACCAGGGGCGGCGTTCTATTGTGGGACCGGATATGATCCA
This sequence comes from Calophaca sinica, assembly GCA_037113605.1. Classification (NCBI taxonomy): domain Eukaryota; kingdom Viridiplantae; phylum Streptophyta; class Magnoliopsida; order Fabales; family Fabaceae; genus Calophaca; species Calophaca sinica. Next base: position 20,468,868 of record CM073737.1, read on the forward strand.
GCGGACTCTGAGAAGATCCGTTTGATCGAGAGATCGGATGCGAGCGTCTCAAAGTCGGCGGAAGAGTTATGCGGACCAACGGCGTCGACCACTCGAGTTCGAGGAAGGAGAACATGTATTTCTTAGAGTCACCCCCACTACCGGAGTTGGTCGGCGATCAAATCCAAGAAACTTACTCCTAAATTCATTGGACCTTATCAGATTCTTCGTCGTGTCGGTCGGTGGCATATCGGTGCCCGCCACCATTCGGTCGAACATTCACGGCGTCTTCCACGTCTCACAATTGCGGAAGTATATTTCCGACCCCTCTCATGTCATCGAACCGGATGTGATTCAACTAAGGGACGACTTATCGTTCGAAGCATCACGAGCAAGGATCGTTGATCGGAAAGCCAAGCGATTCGCGGAACAAAGAAATTCAACTTGTCAAAGTTGTGTGGGATTAGAAGACGGGAGATGCGACTTGGGAGCTGGAGGAGAAGATGAAGACTCAGTACCCTGAACTTTTCCGAGGTAAGAATCTTATTTGCAATTTCGAGGACGAAATTTTTTAGAGGGAGAGATTGTAACACCTGAGGACGAGATCGACCTCGTATTAGGACGTCGGATCGAGACCTCGCGTCGAGATCTCGTGTCGAGACCTCGTACCAAGACCTTGTGTCGAGATCCCGTGCCAAGATCGCGTGCCGAGGTCATTTGCCGAGCTGAGGAGACTGCGTGCACTAGCTGCTGAGCTGAGGAGATCGCGTGTCGGTGATGAAGTCGCTCATCGAAATGAGGAGGTCGTGATGTCGAATCGAGGAGGCCGCGCGGCACGCACTGTTAGAGCCTTGTGCGCTTGCACGAGCACCCTAGTCGACATCGTGTCGAGATGATAACTCGTATTCTTACGAACGTTATTCAGCGTTATTATTATATTGGTTGTAATAATTATATTGTCGGCTTGCAGTCTCGTCGCCGTGTCTAGATCTCTGACCTATAGAGTAGAGGGTAATCATGAGAGAGTAGCGATTAGATGGGTAGATTGACTGATGGGATTGGCATCTCATAGCTGGAGTTACGATAATGCCCCTTCCCTCACCAGCTGTATTCACGATCAGTTTTCTCAACTACTCACTTTCTCTTTTCTTCTTTCTTCTTCCTTTCTTCTCTAAGTTTCCTTATTTCTCTCCAGAACTTCCATCGAAGAAACCTTGAGTTCCATCGAGATTCTGCACAAACTTTCTTCATCAATCTTGTTCCTCATCATCCTCTCGACATATCTCACCATCTCGACCATCAATCTGAGGTATGGAAGAACAGATTTTTCTCTTCCTTCGTACTACTGTTTAGCGCCATTTCTTCTTTCCATTTTAGCTAATTTTTATGCTTCCAAATCATGTCAAACTGATGGGTTTTCTTCTTCATGATATTACCTATCTTTCTAACCGATTATTTGAGCTTGAAAAACAAATTTCTTTCTCTCGATTTACGCAATAGCGTGCCAGAAACCCTTCCTTTTTGGTTTGTTTTGATTTTTTATTTTAGTTTGTCGATCGTTGCTTCTGGTTGTTGTTGTTGTCGATCTATCTGTTGTAGCATCAGATAACCTTTTTCATGAACTTTTGATCGAAAACCCTAACTTTGTGTTAGAGGAAAAATATATTTAAGTTCTTGAGTTTTTATATTTTACGGGTTGTGGTTAAGTTTGGGATGAGAGCTAAGTGTATTAGAACCCATAGATCGAATCGAGTTGTGCTTGTTTTAGGAAGTCGATTCAGAGATCGTGTGATTTCGATTCGAGGTGTACGGAGAGCGAATCAGGGGCGTGGAAGCGATGGGATCCGGATCGAGAAGCTATGCGTGTCGAGTCGACTAAGAAGTGTGCGTGTCGAGGTCGATTGAGGGCGATGCGATGTCGAAGTCGTTGTCGAGCTCGTTGAAGACAGCCGTGTCGAGATCGAGTAAGAGAAGTCGTTGTCGAGCTCACTTGAAGACAGCTGTGTCGAGGTCGTTGTCGAGCAGCATTAGCTTGGAGTTCGGTAAGGGCAGCTTTTAGACATTATTAAGACTTTATTTTATGTTATTGTGAATGAATTTCCTTGATTTGTGTCGAGCTTGAAATGTTGTGATATGATTGGGTTTTTGCATGTATTTAATATGTGATTGAATATATGCTGTGAATTGTGTATTGCATGTTGAATTGTGTTTCTTCATGTCGAGCTTGCTCTTTTTATTTGACATGCGGTTGAATATCTTGTGTATAACTCGTTGAATATTGTAAGCGGAGAGCTGTTCATCGAGTGAGCGAGCTAGGGAGTCGTATGACGTTTTTGAGCCGGACCCAGATAACTGAGGGTGCTAGGTCCCCTTTTGTTTATGGTGGATTGGCTAGGCGTTGTAGCATTATCAGTTTGGGGTTGGACCTGCTGATTAATGCATGGTATCGGTTTGGGGTTGGACCTGCCGCTTACCTATTACGTCAGTTTGGGGATGGACCTGCTGACGATATTCCGGAATAAGAGTCGAGTCGAGTCGAGTCTAGAGTGAGATGGTCGAGTCACGTTGGTGAATGATATACTGTGATGTCTGCTTATTTCTTTGTACCTCGTTTATCTTGATTTGTTGAGAAGTTGACCCTTTCCCGTGGTGCCTTCAATCCATGACGGTTACCCAGGCGATGTCGAGGGCGCAGGGAACTCGACAGCAGATGATGCCGAGGAGGAGCTCGACGAGGATCAGGGTGACGACCTCTACTTGTCGTGATTTGTTTTATCTATGTTTTGTGTATAGTATGTCGTGACCAGTTTGGGCAGTATTGTTTTGTCGTTTCAGGGTAGACTGGTGGTCTTACTTTTGGAGCAGCCCCCTGCGTGGGTGTCTGCCGGAAGTACCCCCAGGGTATGATTACTCTCTTGAAGTCGTCATACCTTAGGTGTATTTTCTTTGTGCATTGCTACTCTGTATTTTGTATACATTATTAATTCGAGTGGTATATATGTATGTTATGCATGTATCTTTTATTAGAATTTAAGTCTTGTGTCTTAGTTGCACCATGTTTCGAAAAGCTGTAATTACTCTGATGTGCACGAGTTGGTTTTATAAAAAAAAAATAGACCGTACTTTTTAAAAGGCACAAGAGTACCGTTTTAAAACACATCTCATACAGGTTTAGTTGAGCTCGGTGTGTTGAGCTCGGTAACTCGAGCTCGGTATATTGAGCTCGGTAGCGGTCCGGAAACGGGTCGTTACAAAACCGGTGTAAAAAGTTCATTCAAAAAAATAAAAAATAAACAAAAATTGACATTTTACACCTGATATATAACCAGTGTAAAACGCCACATTTTACGCCGATTAAATATCCAAAGTAAAAACCCCAACATACAATACCGGGAGTATCTACACCGGTACCAAAGCCGGTGTAAAATGTCAATTTTAACCGGTGTAAAATCCTCCTTCTGCACTAATGTTAATCGCTTAAGAGACGACATACCAACACCTATTCACTTTTTTGGCCATAACTTGAGCTACGAGCGTATGATTGAGGTGTTATTTCTGGAGTTGAAAAGCTAAGAAAAAAGATCTACAAATATTATTTAACCTAAAGCAACCTATAAAAATCCGTTTGTATCGTCTCCTACAACATGCATTATTCCACGTCTCACTCTATTGAGATGCCAATGGCAAGACATTACTCCTATTATGTAGGAGAGACAAATCCTATCTACATCACTCACATCCCACCACATGATTCATTGCTGACCCAACAACTACCTTTATATTCATCCTGTTACGCATGACGTTTGATAGTACCAAAGCCTACAACCCTTACATGTAGGAATCGTAGTGACTTTAAATCAAAGGACTATCACACTATGGTCACAATGAGGATTGCTTACGCCACAATTTCATAACTATTATGAATCATCCTCATAGTGAGTCAGTCTAGTTTAAACCTTACTCCTAATTTTATACATGTGTGGTAACTTGGTATCCTATATCAATGATATCTCTATATCATTTATTTCCATATCCATGACCTGTGAGATGTGGTCATCAATCACCCACACAATAGTCTCTACGCATTATTGTCATCATATTTAACAATAATACTTAAACTACGATACTTTAAGAATAACATTCTTTATAGATCAGTGGGATCTCACGATCAAATTACATTTAATGTTCTATTGAATGAACTATCTATTCTAAGGACGTTACTATGGTATACCATCAATAACATAATAAATGATGTCATACACATATATCAGATATTAGACATATGATTAAAGTCATGATACAAGTGATAATCTATATAAAATAGATTGGCCACTAGGGCTTACACCAATAGGTACATCCTCGGCTTGCACCGTTGCACGTCTGCATGCTGAGGTTATAGGTCTTCGACGTGGTTCAACATGTCCACCTCTAGTTAGTGCCATATCTACACATGACAAAATACATTTAGGTAAAATAATTAATATATTTTTTCAAAACCTCAGCACCTTCCAGAAATATAGTTCTCGATGTTGATTTTTATCAACTTTGGAATTATATTTTCAGACACTATTTTCAGCGCCTTTTTGAAAATTTTTAATGCTTGAAAATATAACTCTGGAAGCAAAAAATACATGTCCTAAATTATATATTCGGACATTCAAAATTTAAAAAAGTTATTTCCGAATGTAAACTTTTGGAGAGTACCAAAACAAAAAAAATATGTGAACTTACTTGCTATGACAATGAATGTTGGCAACAACGACGACAACGTGTCCTCCAGCACAGGCGACGACAATTAGGGGGGATGAAAGGGGAGTTGGAAGTGCTTTGTGGGTCGGGGTCTGGGAAGGTGAGAAGAAATTAAAAATATGAAAGAGTCGGAGAAGTGGGAGGAGTGGTGCGTGGTACACGGTCGACCCAATAGTGCCTAATAGTGAGTGAGACCTAAAATAAACTTTAATAGATATCATTTTGTTTTAAGTGAGAAAGCTTTATGTTCGACCTTTTTGTCAGTATACTTGACATTTTTGCTTTATAAAAACTAATAACAAATAATTTTTTTGTTGATAGGCCTAAAGTTAGGGTATTAGTAGCCTTATCCTTGAGCTAGTCTCGGCGGGGATGTGTTTTTGAAAACACTGTTTCAGTTTCGTCCGAAAGTTTTGTGAAGAAAAAAGATGCCGGGGGTTGTATTAGCAAAAATAGGGGCTAATAGAAAAGCCCCTTTGATGATGTTGCACCTTTATTTGTCAATTTCCCTTTGTTGTTTATTGTAGCTTTGATTTGCTTTGAGAGATTTATTGAGTAGTCTTGGTTTTGGGCCTTTAGCTCGTTTGATCCACCATGAAAAAAAACATTAGAATCTCCTTTCACATACCCACCAAAAAAAACTCTTTTCACCTAAAATAAGGGCTTTGGTAAATACGCCGCTCAATTTTAGTAGCATAAACCTCTGTCTGGAAATATATTTTCGGAGGTGCATCAGTTTGCCATCCGAGAATATATTTTTGGACAGGATGCTTATCACATATGCCAAATTATGTCGTCCGAAAATTTCCGGATGGGTAAGTGTATGCTACTAAAATCGGGAAGCGTATTACTAAAACCCTAAAATAATTGTAAACTGGGGTAAATAAATAAAATGCAAAATAGGAAAATAATTGAGGCCCATCATCTATGGGTATATATATCAATTTCGGGTGTTCTTCACTCCATCACAGAAATCAAACCCTTAATGTGGTGCTTAATTAGATTTAAATTCTTCCTAAAAATATTAAATTTAAAGTCATTACGCATTTTGTCTCATTAAGAGAATTTCTAATCTTTTATTAATTTTTTGTATGTTGAATTCACAAATGGAAAAGTGCTTATTTATCATATTTGAAATTTAGCTATGTTTCAGCCATGAAAAGCAACATGATCATGAGTCACAAAAAAAAAAAAGCAACATGATCATTGATGGGTTTAGTGCTTTCTTAAAAAAAAAAAACATATTTCAAAAGAAAACCATACCAGAGCCTATGAAGTATGGGTACTCCTAAACTAAAACCATATTCATTCTTGATTCGCGTTGGGTACTCATGGATATGTATTAGATTGATACCGAAATATTTTAAAAAAAATTGGGTACCCATGTATTTGGATATTCGTGTTGGACCATGTTATCATGTATATTAAGGGTAAAATATGTTTTGTCTCTACAAAATTACGGTTATTCAACATTAATTCTTATAAAATTTTATTCGAATAAAATACAAAAATAATGTGTTTTTAGTCCCTCACTAACGACTAAAAACACACATTTTTTGTATTTTATAAAAATTAAAAATGAATAAAATTCTTATAATTTTTTTTTACTCCAAAATTCTTATAAAGTTGAACGATCGTTTTCCTTATATATTAATTTCATTGGAGCATTTGTTTTTGTTTTCATGTGCCAGGCGAAAACACTTAGCAATAAAATGTAGTATCAATCGTAAATGAATTCTGTAAAAAAAAAAAACCGTAAATGAATGCTATCACACTGATTTACTTATTACTGAGGCACATTTTAACCTTTCAAAAAAAAGGCGCGTTTAAAATAGGGTGATTTTACTCTCTTTTTTGTTGCTAGACGAGTGTGATTTTACTCCCAAATCTATGGTTCGTGTTTTTTTAGTGATTTGTTGGAAATTCCAAATTTATTACTCTCTTTGTTTCATATCTATTGATATTTAACACGAGTGCACACAAATTAAAAAATTGCTATATTTTGATAAAATATGTTTATTAATTCCCACAATATTTCTCATATATCGCATTCCAGATTTCCACGTTTTTCTCCTAACTTTCCTCAAAATAATGTTTTTCTCCCAACTAACTGGAAAAAAAACAAAAGAAGTAGCCTTAATTTTTCGGAAGAGTGGGTGTATGCTACTAAAATCAGGGGGTGTATTTACTAAAACCCTAAAATAATTGCAAGTTGGGGTAAATAAATAAAATGCAAAATAGGAAAATAATTGAGGCCCATCATCTATGGGTATATATGTCAACTTCGGGTGTTCTTCACTCCATCACAGAAATCAAACCCTTAACGTGGTGCTTAATTAGATTTAAATTCTTCCAAAAAATATTAAATATTTAAATTCATTGCTTATTTTCTCATTAAGAGAATTTCTAATCTTTTATTAATTCTTTGTATGTTGAATTGACAAGCCTAAGAATGACGAGAAAGTGCTTATTTATCATATTTGAAATTTAGCTATGTTTCAGCCATGAAAAGCAACATGATCACTGATGGGTTTAGTGCCTTCTTAAAAATAAAAAATAAAAACCATATTTCAAAAGAAAACCATACCAGAGCTTATGAAGTATGGGTAATCCTTCTGTCAAAAAAAAAAAGTATGGGTAATCCTAAACTAAAACCGTATTCATTCTTGATTCGCGTTGGGTACTCATGTATTTGGGTACACATGTATTTTAGATTGATACCGAAATATTTTAAAAAAATTGGGTACACATGTATTTGGATATTCATGTTGGACCATGTTATCATGTATATTAAGGGTAAAATATATTTTGTCTCTATAAAATTACGGTTATTCAACATTAATTCTTATAAAATTTTATTCGTATAAAATATAAAAATTATTTGTTTTTAATCCCTCACTAACGACTAAAAGTACATATTTTTTGTATTTTATAAAAATAAAAAATGAATAAAATTCTTATAAAGTTGAACGATCGTGTTCCCTGTATATTAATTTCATTGGAGTATTTGTTTTTGTCTTCATGTGCCAGGCAAAAAAGTCTTTGCAATAAAATGCAGTCATCAGCCGTAAATAAATGCTATCACACTAGTCCCCCACTGTTGGTTGTTTTGGCAATTTCAGCGATATGGGGACGTCGGGACCTGGGTTCGAGCCCGGGTGTTGCCGTTTAGACGCGTGTGTGTTTGTTGTTTACTATTTCTACTAACTGACCAAAAAAATGCTATCACACTGATTTACTTATTATTGAGGCACATTTTAACCTTTTAAAATAAAAAGGCGCATTTAAAATAGTGTGATTTTACTCTCTTTTTTGTTGGTTTGACGAGTGTGAGTGTTTTTTAGTGATCTGTTGGAAATTTCAAAGTTATTCCTCTCTCCGTTTCATATCTATTGATATTTAACACGAGTGCACACAAATTAAAAAAATTGCTATATTTGGATTAAAATATGTTTACTAATTCCCACAATATTTATCATATATCGCATTGGAGATTTCCATGATTTTCTCCTAACTTTCCTAGAAAAAAATGTTTTTCTCTCAACTAACTGGAAAAAAAATTAAGTAGCCATGGATTTATAAAATATCAATAGTTTTGAAACAAAAATAAAAAAGTTAAAACATCAATGGTTATAAAACGGAAGAATATATCTTAGGGTTGTTTTTTTTTTTTAAGGTAAGGTGATCCTAACTCACTATATTTTATTATAAAAAACAAACAAAAAAACAAAAACAAAAGACAACAAAATTATGGGGAACTTAAACCAAAACCCATGTAAAGAAAACAAGAGTCATTTAAATCTAACGTTACGTTTTCTATTCTTTCTCAGATTACACTTCTGAAACTTAGACATAACTATCGTGAAATCAGAATCAACTTCAGCAACATTATTATTATTCAACTGCTCTGCTAAGAGAGTCATTCTCTCGGTCCTCCTGCAAGTATATTCATTTCATGAGCAACATTAGCAGGAGTCTCAAGATTCTTACCACCAATTGTTAAATAGGTAGCTCTGGAGTCGGGAATTGAAGTCGGAGTTATCTTGGTTGTATCCTGCTGTAGATTACCTGTAATTGTATCATCAGCTGATGCGCAAGGCTGAGAGTCTGAAACATGAACCAGAGATCGATCAATAGAGGTTGAGTCATCATCAGTTGAAGCATCCTGTAGAGCAACGACAGCCTTTGAATTACTATTGTGGTCAGTATCCACAATATCTTCTATTATATTAACAATAGGTGTACTCTTTTCATTTCCTGAATTGGACAAGTTCTCCCGTGCCACATCCAAAACAAAATTGTCAAGCAACTTCTCTTGCGGATCCAATCCACTACCATTAGCCTGATGAAGGTTAATTCCTGACTTCTTAGTCACATATATCCTTGAGACACCCTTGTTCTTCAAATTCTATTTACGCACAGGCTGATTAACATCTTTGTTAACTGGGTCATGCACCAACTTTGACTCAATGCCCTGCCTCTTTTTGCAATTAGAGATATCATGACCAATAATTCTGCAATGCTTATAAAGGGAAGGAAACTTCTCATATTCCACTCCCACATAGAAGGCAAAACCTTCCCTTTCTACCATAATTGAGTCTGTGATTCTGCCAGTTAAATCAAGATCAACCAGAATCCTTGCATAATGTCCAAAAACCCAATTCTTGGTAGCACCATCCACTACAAGAATTAATTGTATTACCTACAAAATTTTTCTAGGGTCACTGACCGTAGGAAATTACCTAGGGTCAAAGCAGTAGGAAAAATACCATATCTTAATTTCTTAGGGCTTTTAAAAAATCACCCACAGTTATGAGACGGTGAGCCTTTTTTAAAAAAAATTGGGCTTTTCTTAGGAGCTAAGCCCTCGGATCGGCCAACACACACACACTTTAACCTAATCTTCACTCTCTCTCATATACACCACAAAGAGATAATAAAAAATGCAGAGATGGAGGAAAGATGAGAGAAGAAGAGGAAGAGACGGACGGAGGCCGAGAGACACAAAGATGAGAGAGAGAGAAGATGGAGGCGCGACCGAGTGAGGCCGAGAGACACAGAGACGAGAGAGAGAAGACGAAGACGAGGCGGATGGAGGGGCAGTGGTTCGCGGCTAAGAGCTTACCGGAGGTAGCAAAGAGGTAATTTTTTTAAATTCATCTTCCTTTTCATCTTCGTCCAACTCCTCGCCTCTCGTTTCTCCAACTTCACCACCGTCCACATCGACGAGTGCCTCTCCATTTCTCTCGCTGTTCAACTCGTCAGTCCGAAAACCTCCATTCACCAACCACCTTCAATTCAAAATTAATTCAAATTTCGATTGGTTTTCTCTTCTCCGTGTTTGATCAAAAAAATTTCCTTCGATTCAAGCAGGGAATTTTGTTGTTAAATCTGCTGTTTTGGTGGGTTGTTGGGAATTTTGCTAAAGGTTCTGTCTTTCAGGGAAGTGAATTGAAAGAAGTTACATTGTGAATCGATTTCGTGGTTGTAAGAGACAAACAAGGGTGAAATTGTTGGAAGCCTCAATTGGGTGCAGCTTAAGGATTATATTGTGATACGGTGTTTCAGAAGGGTTTTTATTGGGTTATAATTGACTTTAGAATTGTTCTTAACTTGGTTTTGTTTTTGAGTTGTTGTTTTCTTGTTGGGATTTGATTTGAGGAAATGGCTTGCATGAAATTGGGTTCCAAAACTGATGCATTGCTTGTCCATTGTTTATTAATGGTTCATATTCTTCAGCTTTGAAATGAAAGTTAAGCTTCTATAAATGGTAATGCGTATATACACAGATTATGGCTTTAATTTTTTTTTATTAAAACCTTGGCATTTCCTAGGGCCAAGCCCTAGGAAATTTTCGAGAGCTTTGAGCCCTCAAAAATTTCCTACGATTTTTTACATTTAGCCCTCGAAAACCGTTTCCTACCAACGAATAACCTACAGCCACGTGGCCCTTGGTGGGCCCTCAAAAATGTTGGCATTTAGAAAATGGCAGGTATTCTTGTAGTGATCCAGAGAGATGGGAGTGCCAATACCTGCCGCAATTTCAAACAAGGTTTTGGGGGGCTAGTATTCCTGTGATAGACCATGAAGTTAGAATATAATTATTATGTTTATATTTTCAATAATAAATATTTTTATAAAATAATTTTTATTTTAATTTTGTTAATCAATTTCCTAAAAAAATTTGTTAGTTTTTTTTTCTATATTTCAAAAAAAAAAAGTTAGAGATTTCAACTATAATACTAACTTCTCTTAATAATCATCCTAATTATTAAATAAGAACATAAAATAATTTTATGTTCTTAACATATTGAATATATTTACTTTTTCATGCAGTATATTTGTCACCAAGTATTGCAACAATTATTACCAGAAAAGTATTTCGGTTTTTTTTTTTGGTCAGATGGGAATTGATATTCAATTACTGTGAGAAAAACGCAAAGCCCAAGGCCCAATACAATTAGTCCAGCAACCTCAATCACAACCTCAATCAAAACCCTCTAAGGACTACGGTATACCATCAACAACAGAGGGGTATCTTAGACTTAAACCTAGATCGGCTACAGAACGTACAAGACAAAGTACTTGGACCTCTCTCGAACTCCCTCTCTCATACACAGACCAGAAAAAAAACCTAGATCGCCCCTGCAGTCTCACTCTCAACTCTACTAGTCTCAGATTCCTTGTGAGTCATATTCCGCTCTAGATCCCCAGTAGCTGAAGACGAAGGATCTTGTAGACTCATCATCTCTGGCCGAAGACCTCTAGAATCCGCTTTTAGAGCATCTAAAATGTCTGGAGAAGAGATAGAGACCCAGAGCAGAGGTAGGCTTCGATTGAGCATCTTCTTAGCAACCAAATTTGCCACCTCATTTCCTGGTCTGCGCGTCCGGGTAAATAAACAGCTTCTAAATCCATGAGACATGGCAATAATATCCTCAATTATTTGTATGATCTCCCCTGAGTTGCCTTACTTATTGCAACTTTGAATGACTCGAAGAGAATCGCTTTCTACACAAATCTGAGTGAGACCCATATTCCTGGCCAAAACATGGGCATCCCTAACAACACAAGCTTCTGCAATTATAGGTGATGTCGTTGCAAAAAGCTTAGTCTCCAAGGTAATCCCTTAATACCACAGCTGAGTTCCCCACTTGTTTCTGCTTGTCAAAACTAGCAATAGTGTTTAATTTATAAGCATGAATAGGGGAGTCCATCTGCATACTGGCTGGGTTTGTCTTTGAGTCTGAATCTTCTTTGTAATGGTTGTGGATAGAAACTCCGGTATAAGAATTCTGACTTGATGCACAACAATATTAGGATTTGCCTTTTCCCCTTGAAACACCACAGAGCTCCTAGTCTTTCAGATTCGCCATAAAGTAAAACATATAGTTGTAATCCCAAACTATTTGTAGTCTGGCTGGCTAGAAAGCTGAGTGAACATGTAGTGAAGCCAATCAGTAATGCTAGTGACATTCTCTGGGGTGGGAGCACATTGTACTTGGGTTCCAAACCAGATTGGAGTTGTCCAAGGGCAGAGTAATAGTGCATGCTCAATTGTTTCCTCTTCAACATGACAGATAGGGCAATCTGCATTCCTAGTTAAGTGTCTTTTGAATAGATTTGCCTTAAAAGGTACTATGTTATGACACACTTTCCACATAAATATTTTAACTTTTATGGGTATATGGGCTTTCCAAATTTCCATCCAAAGGCTTCCAGGTATAGGGTTAGAAGTAGAAAGAGCAAGCTGAGTGTTAGGGTTATTACCTTTCATTAAACAAGCAACAATATAACCAGACTTCATGTAACACCTGATGACGAGATCGACCTCGTGTCGAGACCTCGTACCAAGACCTCGTGTCGAGATCCCGTGCCAAGATCGCATGCCGAGGTCATATGTCGAGCTGATGAGGTTGCGTACCGAGCTGAGGAGGTCGCATGTCAAACTGAGGAGGCCGCGTGCACGAACTCGTGTTAGAGCCTGATGGCGAGAGTTCTGTTGTAGGACCAGATATGATCCAGCAGACTACTGAGAAGATCCGTTTGATCAGAGATAGGATGCGAACGTCTCAAAGTCGACAGAAGAGTTATGCAGACCAAAGACGTCGACCACTCGAGTTCGAGGAAGGAGAGCATGTATTTCTTAGAGTTACCCCCACTACTGGAGTTGGTCGAGCGATCAAATCCAAGAAACTTACCCCTAAATTTATTGGACCTTATCAGATTCTTCGTCGTATTGGTCCAGTGGCATATCAGATTGCTTTGCCACCCTTCTTGTCGAACATACATGATGTCTTTCACGTCTCACAGTTACGAAAGTATATTTCCGACCCTTCTCATGTTATCGAACCGGATATGATTCAACTGAAGGACGACCTATCTTTCGAAGCATCACCAGCAAGAATTGTTGATCGGAAAGTCAGAATGTTGCGGAACAAAGAGATTCAACTTGTCAAAGTTGTGTGGGATCAGAAGACTGGAGATGTGACTTGGGAGCTGGAGGAGAAGATGAAGACTCAGTACCCTGAACTTTTCCGCGGTAAGAATCTTATTTGCAATTTCGAGGACGAAATTTTTTTTAGAGGGAGAGATTGTAACACCTGATGACGAGATCGACCTCGTGTCGAGACCTCGTACCAAGACCTCGTGTCGAGATCCCGTGCCAAGATTGCGTGCCGAGGTCATATGTCGAGCTGATGAGGTTGCGTACCGAGCTGAGGAGGTCGCATGTCGAACTGAGGAGGCCGCGTGCACGAACTCGTGTTAGAGCCTTGTGCGCTTGCACAAGCATCCTGGTCGACATCGTGTCGAGATGATAACACTCGTATTTTTACGAATATTATTTAGCGTTAATTAATATATTTTGTTGTGATTATGTTTTATTAAAGTAATTACTTGTTGTTTGGATTAATATCTTACTGTAAAATCTAGGTGTCGCTTATTTGTGGTTTTATGAAAGATAAATTCATTTAAAATGGTTTTCTTGTAATTAATTAATTATTGTTTAAGAGATATTTAAGGGAGATAAGACCAAACTGTTTCCACCAGCTGTACATAAATATCACGCTTAGCCGCCTTAAACACTCACTTTCCAGTTTCTTCTTTTTTCTTTTTCTCTAAGTTTCCTCTTCTCCAAACCTCCATTGAAGAACCTTGAGTTCCATTGAGCTTCTGCATAAACTTTCTTCAGCAACCTTGTTTCTTATCATCTTCTCGACATATATCACCATCTCGACCATCTGTTGAGGTATGAAAAATAGAATTTTAGTTCTCTTTATGTTACTGTTAGCGCCACTTTTTCTTTCCATTTTAGCTAGTTCTATGCTTCCAAATCATGTCATATTGATAGGTTTTCTTCTTCATGATATTACCTACCTTTCTAACCATTTATTTGAGCTTGAAAAACAAATTGTTTCCTCTGTTTTCTGCAGTAGGCAGCGCCCAAAACCCTCCCTATTTGGTTTGTTTTGATTTCTTGTTTTAGTTTGTTGTACGTTGCTTCTTGTTGATGTTTGTTGTTGATTTATTTGTTATAGAATCATATAACCTTTTTCATGAACTTTTGATCGAAAACCCTTACTTTGTGGTAGAGGAAAAATGGTTTTGTCTGGTGATGTATGAAAGAAGTTTTTAATAAAATTTTAGAGAAAAGGAGTTATTTTGTAATGTTTGAATTCTGGTTGTATTTGTTTAAGTTCTTGAGTTTTAATGTTTACTTGGGTTGTGGTTAAGATTGGGATAATGAGAGCTAAGTGTTATTAGAACCCATAGATAGAACTAAGTTGTGCTCGTATTAGGCAGTGTGATTTCCGAGATCGTGCTGCAAGGAGATCAGGGTGTACGAGAACACGAAACCGAGGTTGACTAAGAGCCGTACGTGTCGAGATCGAGTGAGAGAAGTCGTTGTCGAGCTCGTTGGAAGACAGCCGTGTCGAGGTTGTTGTCGAGCTCGTTTGAAGACAGCCGTGTTGAGCAGCGTTAGCTTGGAGTTCGGTAAGGGCACTTCTAGACATTCTAGGATTTTTATTGTTATATTCCTATGTATGGATTCCTTGATTTGTGTCGAGCTTGAAGTGTTGTGATATGATTGGGTTTTTGCATGTATTTAATATGTGATTGAATATATGTTGTGAATTGTGTATTGCCTGTTGAATTGCGTTTCTTCATGTTGAGCCTGCTCTTTTTATTTGACATGCGGCTGAATATCTTGCGTATAACTCTTTGAATATCGTATGCGGCGAATTGTTCATTGAGTGAGAGAGCTTAGCGAGTCGTTGGCGTTTGAAGTTGCGACCGGATAAGCGGAGAGGTGCTAGGTCCCGTTTTTCCGTTTATGGGGACTTCTAAGCGTTGCCACGCTATGGGACCTGAGTTGACTGTCCTAGGGAGAGCGAAGATCCCAAGGCTTCGGCTGGACTTTCCAGCATACGGTACGGCGTGTGCATTCCGGAATAATTGTCGAGTCGAGAGAAAATGGATAGCGAGTTGAGTCGAGTTTAGAGTGAGATGGTTGAAGTCACGTTTGGTGAATGTTATACATTGTTGTTTACTTATTTCTTTATGCCGTGTTTATCTTGAATTGTTGAGAAGTTGACCCTTTCCCGTGGTGCCTTCAATCCATGACGGTTACCCAGGCGATGTCGAGGGTGCAGGGAACTCGACAGCAGATGATGGCGAGGAGGAGCTCGACGAGGATCAGGGCGACGACCTATATTTGTCGTGATTGATTATGTTTGTTGGATGTTTTTGGGATGACTGTACTTTGTTTTTTTTGTGTTCAGAGGTTGTGACCAGTTTGGGCTAGATGTCATTTTGAGCACACGGTAGACTGGTGGTTTTACTTTTGGAGCAGCCCCCTGCGTGGGTGTCTGCCGGAAGTACCCCCAGGGTATGATTGCTCTCTTGAAGTCGTCATACCTTAGGTGTATTTTCTTTGTACATTATTACTGTATTTTTGTATGCACTTTTTATATCTCGTATATATAAGTATGTACTTGTTATACCTGCGTGTTGTTATTTAGGACTTAAGTCTTGTGTCTTAGTTGCACCATGTTTCGAAAAGCTGTAATTACTCTGATGTGCACGAGCTGGTCTTATAAAAAAAAATAAAAAAATAAATAAATATATAGACCGTACTTTTCTAAAGGGCACAAGAGTATCGTTTTAAAACACATCGCATACAGGGTAACTTGAGCTCGGTGTGTTGAGCTCGGTAACTCGAGCTCGGTATGTTGAGCTCGGTAGCGGTCCGGAAACGGGTCGTTACACTTCACATCATAATCTCATGAACTAGTAAAGGGCCACCAAAAGATGTCTGAACCTTGAGTCCATCTGATTGGAGTCTGTAAAGCAGCTTTAGCAGTGCTGGTTGTAAAAGAATTTCTGAGTCTGTCAATATTCCAGCCTCTACAAATAGGAGAAATTAAGTCAGAAACCATGGTTACAGATGCATTAGGCAACAATTCAGCTTTAGTCCCATTAGCAAGCCAAGTATCCTCTTGAATTTTAATTTGATTCCCGTCACCAACAGCCCATCTGCCTTTAGCTTTGATGATATCCCTTCCCTGAAGTATGCTATTCCACACCCAAGAGACAACTTTTCCTTTTTGTACCTGTAAAAAAGAAATGTTAGGAAAATAAAGGCCCCAAAGAGCTTGAGGATTTTGGACTATTCTCCAAGCTTGTTTAGCTAGTAAGGCTAAATTCATCTCTTCAAATCTTTTGAAACCCATTCCCCTCTCATTTTTCCTGCTAGTGAGAGACCTCCAACATTTCCAATGAATACCCCTTGCTTTTCCTCTAAAACACCACCAAAATTTTGCAACCGCAGCACATAAAGTTTGACAGAACCTCTTAGGAAATTTAAGAATGGCCATGGTATAAGTAGGGATGGCTTGAATGACTGCTTTAATAAGAACCTCTTTACCAGCTTAGTTCAAGAGGTTCTCCTTCCACCCTTCAATTTTTGACAAAACTCTATCTTTAATCCAACTAAGGGCATCAGTTTTAGATCTGCCCCATTCCCCCGGTAAGCCAAGATATTTACCCAGAAGATTCTAGCACTGCACCCCCAGAATAAAAGGACAGTTTCTGTTTCAGCCAGCTGTCCACAAATTTTCCACACACCAAACCTGATTTTGTCAAGTTTAGCCTTTCACCAGAGGCTTTAGAATATAGGTTCAAAACATTAAGCAAGCTATAGAATTAAGCTTCATTTGCCTCAGTAAAAATTAGTAAATCATCGGCAAAAAGGAGCTGAGTCAAAGTGAGAGAGGTAGGAGAGAGCCGAATACTTTTGGTGTGCCCTGAATCTAAAGCCTTGGATAAAAGGTGGGAAAAAACATCTGATGCCAGAATGAACAAATAAGGAGAAATAGGGTCTCCTTGTCTTAACCCTCTCTGGGGTTTAAGCTTCTGGGTAGTTTGTGCATTGACTTTAAATTTGTAGGAGACAGAGGTAACAAGGGCCATGACAATAGAAACCCATCTTTCATTGAACCCATAGGCCAGCAGAACTTGATGTAGGAATTTCCATTCTAATCTATCATAAGCCTTGCTTGTATCTAGCTTTAAAGCCACTTTACTCCTACCCACTTCACCTTTTTGTTTCAAGGCATGGAAAACTTCATGAGCAATAATGAGATTATCCTGAATTAGTCTCCCACCAATAAAAGCACTTTGGTCAGGAGATATACGGCTATTCATGAACGGTTTAAGCCTTTGAACTATGATCCTGGATATAATTTTGTAGCTGAAATTGCAACAACTGATGGGCTGTAGATGGTGTATGCTTTCTGGCATAGGAATTTTACGGGTAAATGTAACTATAGTCTCAATTAATTCCTCCTTTAAAACACTTGTGTTGAAGAAAAATTGGACTGCTGAGCAAAGGGAATCCTTAATTGCTTCCCAGTTGTCCCGATAAAAGGATCCAATTAGCCCATCAAGGCTAAGGGCTTTCATCCCTCCCAAGTTATCAACAACTTGTTTAATCTCCTGCACAGACACCTCAACCATTAACTTATCATTCATCTCCTCAGTGACCAACTTTGGCACAACCTGAATACATTCATGAAGGTTGAAAATATCATCAGCCGAATACACTACCCCGAAATGATTATACACCATATGCATGATGTTGCTTTAACCCTGAACCCACTGGCCAGCATCATTTTTAAGTCTTTGATGGTTATTCCTATCTCTCCTTTGAATGGTTGTGGCATGGAAAAACTTGGTATTCTTGTCTCCCCATTTAAGCCATTTGACCCTAGATCGTTAACCCCAATAAGCTTCTTCTTGTTTCCACAAACAAGCAATATCCTTTTTTAGGTACGCTACCATGATCCAGTCAACATTCTGCTGGTTTAGGGCATCACCTAGTAACCTCTGCTTAGTCTTGATTTCCACATCTGCCCTCTTCAAAGTTTGTTTGTGCCAGTTTGTGAGTGCCTTCTTGCAATGCTTGCTCTTCTTTAGAAAGATGTTCCACCGATCTACACTATCCTGGGAAGCACCATTGAGCCATGCCTCTTGAATGATTTTAGGAAGATCTTCATGGTCTCTCCAATAAGCTTCAAACTTAAAGCAGTTTTCCCCTGGCCCTAGGCATAAGATCCAAAATGATAGGGGAGTGATCAGAGGATACCATAGGCAGAGCAATTGCTTTAGCATTAGGAAACAGTCGCCTCCAAAGCCAATTAGCCAGGACTCTATCATTTCTTTCTCTTGTAACAATACCATCCCTTGGGTTGCTGGTCTATGTAAATTTGCAGCCCTTTAAGTCTAAATCCATTAACCTAGTTGACCTTAGGAAATTGTTAAACACATCCAGTCTAGATTTTTGTATGGGTCTAATGCCATCTTTTTCAAAATGATACATCATCTCATTAAAATCACCCAAATAGCACCAAGATGTTTCATAGTCTTTTTGGAATGATTGAATCTTAGGCCATAAGTGTCTATGATGCTGAAAAGTAGGATTACCATAAACAAAGCAAGCATCAAATGTATGATCTGCAACTGTATAGATTTATTCCATAAAAGCGCCGGACCTCCTGATAAACCTCTAGGTTCAATACAATAAGCATGATGAAAGGACAGCTTTCTCCTTAGATTCTCTACTCTTCTCTTAGGAGCACGAGTCTCCATCACGAAAAGGAGAGATGGTCAGTGAAACTTGCACAAAGAGCGCTTTCAAATTAGGTGAATTTCATCCCTAGAACAAATTGCAACGATATGGACCGTCTACATCCGCATAGTCCAATTTTGATCATTGGATTAATCTATCTATTTGCATTAGGCTGCACCAGCTACGAGACTGCAAAAAATCTGGATTCATGTTGCAAATGCATTATGTAAAATAGGTAAAGGGAAACCATAAATAAAGAATGGTTGTCCATCGGCAGACCTTAGAGCACCAAATGCAAAAAATAAGGCTAACTTGTATGGAGCAAGCCAATCAGAGATGGGAAGGGGTGATAATAGGTTTGGAGGAATAGAGAGTAGGGGAAACGTTGGTGATGAGAATACACAAGAACCTTTCAAATCTGAGAGGGTTGGAAATCATCTTTGATACTGCTTGGATACTGTGGGAGGTCGCTTGGTCAGCTTTCACCAAGGACATCATAGACGATCTCGTGAATATATGAGGATAGATGGAGGAACAGAGTTGTCCCGAGGGTCTTCTACAGATGGTATGCAAAATTCGGACCTGGAGTATAAAGATGAAGGGAGGTAGTGACACGATCTCATCGATGGGAACAACTAGGGTTCCCATTCATTTCTCGCTAGATGGTCTCAATAGATTGGGTGATCTACTTTCACTCTGGAAGTTACCTAGTTTAACTCATTGACTAGTGCTACTCAAGTTTTGACTTGTACTTCGTATTGAGTAGAGGCAGGAATAGGCTAGGCCGCCCAACAGGGCCTACGGCTTAACCTACGCCAGGCCCAGGCCAGGCCAGACTTTTTTTAATAGACTAGGCCAAGGCTTTTTTAGAAACCTATTTAGCTAAAAAGTTCGGGCTTCGGGCCACCAAAAAAGTCTTTTAGGCCTAACAGACTGACCTATTTAAGTAAATATAAATACTAATTTTATATTGCTATTATTATTATATTAGATTTTGTATATTGTGTTAAATCATAAACTACTGACATTTTCAATAATTTAAACATATTGATTTACATAAATTTTTGACATACTTAAAGGTTTTATTGCAACATAGAATTTAAATAGGCTATCATATAATGTTTGATCCTCTAAAAGATCATGTTAGACCTTGAAAAAACTTTATCATATGAATAAGTTAGAATCAGACCTTATGAAACTCAACTCATCCTATCTATTTCTACCCGTATATCTCATGTCTCTTAGTAGTAGTACGCACATAGAGCACATGGCACCAATTATATAGCATGTGCACAACCAAATTTGTTTTTTTTTCAAACACGTCATATAATTGGACTTTGGAACGAAAATTGTTTGTCAATGCATAAAGTGGTGGTTTGGAACGCGTAGAAACGGTGGAACTAAGTCAAGCATTCAACTATATTATAGATTTTGTCAAAGGATTAGTAATAAAAATAAGGGAAAATAGTGTTTTTGGTCCCTGTAATTTCAGGAAAATTCAGTTTTAGTCCCTGTGAATTTTTTTTTAAAATAGTCCCTGTAATTTCAAATTCCGTTATATTTGGTCCCTGCCATCATCTCTCTGTTGAAGATTGCTGACGTGTGAAAACGGAGATGATGACGTGGCCATCTGGTGAAGTTAGGAAAAAACAAAGATGATGGGTCAGCAGAATTAAGGCTTGGTGTCATCTCTGTTGGCCCCTTTCTTCTCGTCCTTCTCGCTGCCTCTGCTCTTCGCTGTCTCTGCTCTTCTTCGTGTTCTTCTTCTTGAACATCATCTCAGCCCCATCATCTCAGCAGCACCCCCCTTGATGAGATCCAGAAATCAAACAAATCCTTACTCAATCAAACACCCAGAAATCAAATATTGATGAGAATGTGAGTTTTATTACGGTATCAAACACCCAGAAATCAAACACCCACCTCTCACCCCATCATCTCAGCCTCCTTCTTCTATTCCTCTTCTCTCTACTCCTTTTTTTTTCCAGATCCAGAATCGCTCTCCCCAATTTCTCCCCCGGCCCTCTTCAGCTCGCCGCCAGCATGCCCGAGATCAAGTTTACCAAGCCCGATCCCACCAGGTCCAAGCCCATTATCGAGGAGGATGAAGAAGAGGAGAACAAAGGGTCTTTGAGGAAAAGAAGAAGCAACAAAAACCCTAAAAACAGATTTCTCTAAATCGATTTCCATCTCGCTCTCTTAAACAGAAACAAAAACCCTAGTAGAAAAACAGAAAATGGCTTAAACCCTGAAATCGATTTCGCCCTCTTTCTAGTGTTGCCTTCTGTTGGTTGAAGCTGTTTAGTTCATGGATCATCACTTAAATGCAGTGAAGAAAAGCGAAGCAAAAGAAGGGGAACGCAACGAAGAAGAAGAGTAAACGCGGTGAAGAAGAAGAACAAGAAGAAGAACAGGGTGCGTACGAGCCGCTGTGGGTGCCATCCTCGATGCAATACCCAAATGCAATAGGGGAAGAGGGTTTCTGGAAAATGAATGTGTTTTTATTTTCATTAAAACATAGAATTAAAAAACAAATTTAGAATTTTTTTAAAATAAAAAATGGTGAGTCAGCACTGATTTGGGTGCCAAGTCAATTAAAAAATGCCATGTAAGCATCCAGCTGGTAGTCCGTTTGCCACGTCACCTTTTTTTTTGACAGAGAAATGACGGCAGGGACCAAATATAATGGGATTTGAAATTAGAAGGACCATTTTTTAAAAAAAATTACAGGGACTAAAACTGAATTTTTCTGAAATTACAGGGACCAAAAGCACTATTTTTCCTAAAAATAATAATCACGGTAATCAAATACTACATGAACCTGAAGTTATTTACTAGAAAGTAAAACTAATATTCCAATAATATCCATGTACCTCCCTTGCAAATAAAGTAATCTAACAAACAATATCTAAGTACGAAAATGTAGTCACGTTAAAACTCTCGAAGAAAAGCTTTATCGTTCACTTGATCTCACCCAACTCGAGAGATTAGTTTTTGTAGCAGTGTGCAGAGATGCCCGGTTTATATAAAAAAAATATTATTAAAGAGAAAATACCTTTTTTTGACAAATAATGTGAAGATACCTTAAAAAATGCATTTGGCGGGCCTTGTTTGAATATCTAGTCTGAATTTGCGAAGCCCAACAAACAGTCCAATGTCAGCAACAGGAATCTTTGAGGCACCTACCATCTGAGTACAACCAAAATCACTTTTTTAAAAGATTTTTAGTTAGGTTTTTTTTCTAACTAAATTAGGTCCTTTGTTTTTTAAAATACTATATATGTAAGTTAAAATAGTTATTTTTTGGTAAATAAAATATTTAAGTTTTAAGTCATTTGAAAAATCTTTAAAATTATACTATTATTATATTATATTTTTATCATAATGTTTTGAAATCATACATCTGTTGGCTTATTTAAAGATTAAGGTCTTCATTTATAAAAAAAAAAAAGATCACTTCACCTGTATACAAATTTAAACCTATAAACTCATCTAGAGATCTTATTACAAAATAAATTTTTAAATAAACTTTTAAATTGTATCATATTAGTTTTTAGAAAGGCCAAGTTAAATTTAAAATAAGAATTACTAGTTTCTATTAATTTCTGACTCGGTTTGTATTAGTTTCTATTTTAATTAAGAAGTTCTCGTATACTATAACTAATTAATTCAAATTAGACCTAAATCAAATCTATTCTTTACTTTACCTATTTTTATGTCTATATGTTTTTATATACAATAGTAATAATGAGGTTTGAACTTACGATTTATGTAAACTATTCAAATATACCTCACTACTAATTCAACTACTAGTGACTTATTTCTATGCATGTATGCAACAAAAAGGCAATGATAAATTGGCTATTTTGAAAAATAAACACAATGATAATAAGCAGGCTTATTTTACTCATATCCTCTGTTCGGTGTCTGTTACTCACTACATCTCTACAGCAAGCTAGCATCATTGCATGCCAACATTATGCTCTACATCATGATTTCAGAAACCCATGTTTAATTTGAATTATTGCGTATATACATATAAAAGGACCTTGATAGTTTCACAAACAAAAATGAAGTGCCTAAAGTTCACTTGATTTCGAAATTTGAATCCGAAATGTGTTGAATGGATTCCCATATCAAGGGTTTAAGCGCCTATAAGTACAAATATTGATTGATTATGAATATGGCACTTTTTACTTTTAAAAATTATAGATGATATAAAAAGTAATTCCTAGTTTTTATATAATATATATAATTACAATATTTTTTTTCTTTTTACCATTTGTTTCCTTTGGGTTCTGTCCTGATTCTCTAACAGGCTAAATAATAGATTGGGCCTCTTGATATATGATTCACGAGTGTGTCCCTTTGGTCTGGCCTGGTTGAAAAACAGTTGGGTGGGTACTTGAAAAGGCACTCTGACGCTCAAGTCAATAATTGTGTTAGTCTTAGGCTAGAGAATAGAAAAATAAAAACGTACATTTGCATGATGATGTAAGTTTCTTTATATAGTGCTGACTTGAGTGAGTCATGCTATTTAGTGTTGCGTTCCGAAATCATACCTCGGAATCGTGCCATATCCATATTCTGAGGTGGGTATCCTCTATTGCTAGGATAGCCCATCTCTCGGATATTGCTTGTAGTTTTCTAGACGCTTCCTTTTTGTTAATCTTACTTATGGGGTGATAAGGTATTTTTCTGCTAAGATCGCATGTTGACCTTCTCTTTCTTATACTTAAGGGTCTTTCATAATGATGGCATTTTCTGTGATGGGATGTATCAGTTCAGTAACTCATACTGTGGTGTGACTTCTTAACAACCTGTCTAAATGCTTCTTTTTGTTAGGTCGTGGACTCACTGCAATTCACTTTGTAATTTCTATTCTCTATTCTCTCAAATAATCACTTTTCCCCCCTTCACTTATAAGTCTTTTGCACACAAATTTATTTTATTTAACTCATTCATTTATCTTTTATTTTGTATTCCTTTTCTTCCATCGTCAACGGTGGCTATATGAGTATATGGGCAAGTATCCTATAAACAAATGATGTTTGTATAGCTAAGTTTAGCTCACCATACAAATGTATTGCAATAAATCCCTCATATTTTTGCATTCTGATGTGTTATTACTCTATAAACAAGACAGACCGAAAATCTGAGGTGATATTTTTAAAGTTAATAATAATATTTTGTTAGAATTATTTAATTTTTATTTAAAGTTTATCTTTTTGAGGTTTTTCTTAAAGGATCTTTTTGAGCTTTTTGGGATACAAAATCATTTATTAAAATTATTTATGTTTGCAAAATTGAAATTGTTGAAAATAAAGTTTATAAATATCAATTTAACTTTGTATACGTATATATAGTTTTTAAGAAAATAATACAGAATCATATGTTTTAGATAAATTATTCAATTAAATATTTAATTAAAAATTGTATTTATGATGGAGATAGCGTGCTTGCATTACGACCGTCAATATTTTTGGCCTCTTCCTTTTTCATTTTTTCTTTTTTTTTATTATGAATTTTTGGCCTCTTTCTATCTTCCTTCACTTCAATTAGGAGTATTTATAAAATATTATGGTTGAAACATAAAAGAAACAAAATGTAAGCACGATTTCAGAAGCCAACCATGATTGACGCGCAAGTTTGACTAACGAGGGTGTGTAATGTATTATGAACACGAAAGTTTTTTTGGGGCATCAGGGGCCTAACATCTATAAAGAAAATAAGCTTTTTGGGTGAGGGCTAAACGCAAAATGCATAAAAATATAAAGTATTTTTTGGCTATAATACTCGTAACATTCATTTTTGTTCTTTATGTTTTAAAATATTTATTTTGATGTTTTATCTTTCAAACATTAGACAAAATAGTATTTTTCGTCAACCTTCGTTAAATTTAGCAATAAATGATTTCATTTTGGTCTCATATCTTATTTTCATAATTTATTTTGGTCTTTTATCATTTAAACGACAAATTACCAAAATGAATTTTAAAAATAAGAGAATTATGAAAATAAAATAAGAAACCAAAATAAATTATGAAAATAAGATAAGAGACTAAAGTGAATTTTAAAAAGGGAGTTAGATGTCACATTTTAAAGAAGTTGAATTTTTTTTCCTAAGATTTTAACGAAATCGATGGAAATGACTACTTTTTTTAGTTTGAGGGATAAAAAACAAAAATAAATATTTTAAAATATAAAAGATCACATTGAAGTTTGAGAGAAAAATAAAAGACCGAAAGTGTATTTTAGCATATATTTTTTGTCATTACATATAACAATTATAGTGTTGCCATAAATATATTTTTTATTCCCGTAAAATATAACAATTTTTATAAATACTTTTTCTTTAAATTTATTTATTTTTAATATTTTGACTTAATAAAAATAAATTGTTTTTACTTTTTTAATTCTTACTAAAGATTAAAAGTAGATAAATGTTTTTTTACTTTCATATTAAATATTAAAATTACAATATATATATATATATATACTCGTTTAAAATAAATAAAAATTAATTATACGAATGTCTTATTTTCAAGAAAAATATACATTTCATATATATATATATATATATATATATTCAATCCGATTCTTAATTCCTATATTTGTTAAATAACACAACTTCACAACAACCTTACATATTTATATTTTATAAAAAAAAAAACTTATTTTTTGTAAGTAAAATATAACGACGATTATTTTAAAAATCGGAATTGAAAATAACTATACATATATTGACAAAATAAAAAATTAAAAAAATTGTCATATATAAATATAATAATATATTTTTAATAATAAGAACAATAAGACATTGAAAAATAACTAGTAAAAATAGATATCGAAAATAACGATTCCGTACAAGTTATTATTCTAACAGTGAATAGCAGTGACCACTCACTACTCAGGGATAGTGAGGAGCATAGGTCGCCAAGCTCTTCTCACTACTCTATGCCGGAAACCTGACGAAAACGCTCCGGCAGCGAAGCCGCCACCGCGCCGGAAAACCGATCCAGTTCGGAATCGGAAGGAGAGGCCGCCTGAAGCAGGGACGGCCGGCAGCAACCGCTCTTGCTCTTGCCGTTGACTTCGCCGGCGCATGTTGTCGTCTCCGATCGGCGATGAAACGAGCAAATCCTTCAACTTGTGGCGGACTCTGATTCTGACTCCGGCGTCCTTGTCGGCAGTTTCCGGAGGATCGTTGCGGTGGCGGTGATCGAGGAGGAGCGTGCGGAGGGTTTGACGACGGCGGCGGTGACAGAGAATGGGGCTGGCGGCGGGGCTGGTGGTTTTGGCCGAGGCGGTGGCGCAATGGGTGGGTAGAAGCTTGAAACGGTGAAACTTAGGCATTTGGATGGAATTTGTAGAGAGAAAAAAGGGAGAGGTTTAGAGTGAGAGTGGTTCCACCATTTTGTTCTCAGTGAGCAATGAGAGACTTATTTAACAAAGAGGTGTATTTTATCACCAAAATTATCGATTTGGTATAAGTTAAAAATTAATTCTCAGTCTACTGTAAGTCGAAACTGTCAGTCTCGACTTAATTTTTTTTTTAAATGAGTCGTGAACCACAATCACGACTTATATTTTTTTTTAATTTTTTTTACTAAGTCGTGAATAACAATCACGACATATTTTTTAATTAATTTTAATTAGGACAAAATTAATTAAAAAAACCTTATTTTCACGACTTAAGTTTTTTTTTATTTTTTTAAAATTAGGATAAAGTCATGTACGATCAAAGGATGCAAAATATAAATTTTGAGAATTTTTTGATAAACTTTGGGTCTGAAAGACATTCCAATTAATACTGTCGAGTGCAGAACGCTGTCCGGAATTCGGTGAAATTTTAAATCCAAATTTTAATCATAACCTATTACGAAATAATGGGCTTGATCTATTAATTTACTTTTGCGAAATTCACTCACTTGATCATAGTTTAAAAACCCTAAAATTCACATGATTTATATCAAAAAAAAAAAAAAGAGTGTGCCGTGATTAACAATCACGACTTAGTGAATAAAATTAAAAAAAAATATGTCTTGATTGTTATTCACGACTTAGTAAAAAAAATTAAAAAAAATATAAGTCGTGATTGTGGTTCACGACTCATTTAAAAAAAAATTTAAGTCGAGACTGACAGTCTCGACTTACACTAGACAGGGAATTAATTTATGACTTATATCAAATCGATAATTTTAGTGATAAAATACACCTCTGAGATAAATAAGCTGCAATGAGAAAAAGAGTGGGTTACAAATTCTTAGGACATAATAATGGAAAATCTTCTTTTTGAAATATTTTGATGAGAGTTTTCTTTTTTGTAACACGTTTTTTTTAATTAGGGGTTGGTTACATCCGTGAATATTTTTCAAGTTATTTAAAAGTTGATAAATATTATGAATACAGGTGGATGTCCATCTTTCTTGGCTTTTCTCTATTTCAATGATGCTCTTGTGTATAACTCTTATGAGTAAAATGTTTTCCCTAATTGTTATTGTTCTTTATTTTATATGTTAGGCTAAATTATATTTTTAATACTTTATGTTTATTTTAAGTTTTAGTTTGGTCTCTTATGTATTATTTGTTCTAAATTGGTCCCTTACATCTAAAGATTACACTAATGTGGTCTATTTGTTTTAAAGTGGTCCCTTATGTTGCAAAAATTATACCAATATGATCCCCTTTTTTGCACAAAAAAAAGGACTACATCGGTATAATTTTTGTAACATAAGGGACCATTTCGAAAAAAAAAGAAAAAGAGGGATCACAATTAACACATAAGGGACCAATTCGGAACTTTTAATATATAAAGGACCAAATTGAAACCTAAAATTAATATAAGGGACCTAAAGTATAATTTAGCCTATATGTTAATGACATATTATGAGACCCTTCATAGGCTTGTGAGTTACAAGACTTGTGTCCTATAAATAGTGATTTGAAGTGGAACTTAGAGTTGGCCGGAGTGATGTGAATGGCGGCGGTGAACGACAGAGCACAGCGTAGCACCATGGGGGCGATATGGACCTGTAGACACTCCGATGCTTAAGTTAGTATCAGAATAAAGAGCTCGAGGTCATGAATAGTGCATACTTGATTATGCTGAGATCAGTTGCTTATGCAGGTGAAATCAGCATGTTGAGTACGTTTTCTGAGATCTGTGATTCACGGCGTATTTTGTGGATCGACGTTGGATTCATTCAAGGGTCTAAATCAGTTCTAGGGTTTTGTGTCGCTAGGATGATGCATCGATTGACATTCTAGTCCTGGTATGGGCCTTAACCCACTTCGGGTTAGTAGTACAGTTCGGTTGTGGGCCTTGTCCCACTATGGATCAGATAGGACTCATATAGCATCGTAGAATATGAACATTGAAGAGTATAATACAAAGAATCTCTTCTTCTCTCACTCTCTTATCTATTTCTCCTTTATTTCTATTCTTCTAATATTGTTCTTATTCTAGTTTATTTTGTAATGCGTTATCAGCACAACGCTCTAATCAACTGAGATTCAAAAGCTTGGAGCATAGTGTTGTGTGAAAGAAAGATACATAGGTAATATTATCTCATGATTATGTGTCACCATTTTTTATGTTTATATTGATTAATTTCTCAACCATTTCTTTATCTTCATAAGTTTAGCTTTTACCAAACTTGTTTTATATTTTTGTGATAATACTAAATATGTCAAATCTTACAAAACTTAAGTTTGTGGCTCTCGACATTGCAGAAAATAATTACTTATCTTGGGTGCTAAATGCTGAAATTCATTTAGATGTAAATAGTCTTGGAGACACTATCAAAGAAGGAAATAAAACATTTAATCAAGATAAGGCCAAAACTATGATATTTCTTCGTCACTATCTTCATGAAGGGCTAAAAATGAAGTATCTTATTGTGAAATACCCACTTGTCCTTTGGAATATCTCAACTACCCTATAATTGACTTTTCCACCTAACTCCCACTATAATAAGGGTATTTTAGTTAAAATAAATTATTTTACCTTGAAAATGAGTGCAGTGAATGATTTTCTTAAGATATGTGCATAACCTTAAACGATAAATAATACTACCTCCGTCCCTAAATATAAGCCCCCTTTGGAAAAAAATTGTCTCTTTTATAAGCCCATTTCTAAATTACTAGGTGCATTAATTATTTTTTACAAGAATATCCCTAATTAATTTACATTATTTTTTGTAGTTAATAGTAAATTGGATGACTATTTCTCTCTCTTAAGTCAATAATTGAAGGTAGTTTTGGAAAAATAGTACTCCCTCCGTCCCAATATATATGTCACATTTACAACAACAAAAAATTTGTCCCAAAATATATGTCATTTTCTATTTTTAATGTAATATTAAATGCTTTCTACCAATTCTACCCTCACATATTCCACTTTGCATTTATGACAATAGTTAATACACCAATGGTTAATAAGATTAATTTGGTAAAATTATCACTCTCTTCCTTTCATTGATTGTTTTTTTCTTAAACTGTGTGATTTAGTCAAATATGACATATATATTGGGACGGAGGGAGTACACATTATAGACAAATTAAATGAGTTAACTTTTTTTTTTCTTAATTTGTGTGTTTTGATTAAAAAAAAAGCTAATATTTAAGGACAAAGGTAGTATGAGACAGGGGGAGTATTAAACTTCTGCTTAATTTTGACTTTATTTTATCAAACTTACTACATGCCTGTAAGAATTCGATGTGATGTTAGGTACCTTAATTATATACACCTTTCATAATAAAATATAAGCAAAAAAGTACATATATTTGGTCCAAATGTATTTGATCCAATTTGACCAAATAAATGTACGTTTTTTGTTTATATTTTATTACGGAAGGAGTATATAGTTTCTTATTAACCGATAACCTTAGACTTTAGTGAAATTATAAGTAGAAGGTGAAATTTAATCTCACGTCATACGTTGAGTATCCAATATAAAACAGTTATTATCTATACCATACCATTATATAAAGGGAATTCGTTCCAATAATTGTTTTTTGGTGTCTAATTTTACTTCTTATTTTACCCTTAGACAGTTTACAAGAAAAATAACTGTACAAAAAAAATTATGCATCTTCTTCTTGCTTGAAGTATTATACATTCTATTCATTTTTTTTTTTGCAGGTATTCATTGTACCGCCATATAAATGCACCGCTAGTAATTATAATATAACCGAAAAGAAGTTTCAATGGCAACATTTTTCTCTGTAAAATTAGAAAAAGCTAAAAAACTAAAAGTGAAATATTCATGTGTTTTCACTTCTTAGGAAGCATACTTTTATTTCAAACCAATACGATTATCTGGTTCCAAAAGATTAAAAATAATTTATATAAAAAAAGATTAAAAATAATTTGAAATATTTTTTATTTAACACTAATCTTTGAAGGCAACTACAATAATTGTGACAATAATAATTTAATTTTGAAGGTGAGACTGCGGTGCAATGAATGGGTTTGGTAATTTGGTAGCAATTAGGGATGGCAAAAAAACTCGTAGCCGTGGGTATCCGCGGGTAAAACCCGCCACGGATTTTAAACGGGCAGTTAAACGGGTACCCGCGGGTGTAACGGGGTGGATATTTATTACCCGTGTATAAACGGGGCGGGGGCGGGTATCATACTACTCGTGTGCATGGTACCTATATATGTAATTACTTAAATTTTATGGATATTTGGTTGTAATTTCCATAAACTTTTTAATTTAGGAGCATGAGGTGGTATTTTGTAAATTCTCATTTGAAACTTTGTCTAGAAATCTAGCTAAAAAATAATTTTTTTTGAAAATAAGTGTGTTTTTTAAGAATTTATTAAGTATCCATAGATACCCGTGGGTACCCGCGGATTCTCAAAAATCCGTTAAAAACCCGTCACGCATACCGGGTATGTAAGTGTGCGGAGGCAAATTATCCAACGGGGCGAGTAGTGGGGGCTACTGTCCGTGCCCGCCCTGACCCGTTGCCATCCCAAGTAGCAATAGAAAGTGACCGTGAGAGTTAGTAGGGGCCATTATTCATAATTCCAAGATTAGGGTTCCCTATAGGCTTTTCCGGGAACAGCAGTTGATGTGTGTGAATAGTGTGCATCTATAGGCATTAGTTAGGGGACGAAAAAGAAGAAAATGAACGAGGTTGAATTGGAAGATGCTATAGAGAGAGAAAACAAGATCTAAGACTAGACGGTGATGAATCCAAGATTGAATAGGAATGACATTGGAGAATGACAAGGTGGGAGGAGAGATATTCCATAGGAATGCTTTACTCAAACAATTTTTGAGTCACGACAAATCCTCACACTTAAAATTTTTTCACTAATTAATCCAGCAAATTTTGTTTTTTTGTTTTGTTTTGTTTTTTTTTACTAAAAATTTAGGGTGAGGGAATGGCGCCTCAGTCTAAGGCAGGAGAACTAGTGTGGACTCGAACCTGCGTCATGTCGAATACAAGTCTTGTTATGCTCCACTAGGCCAACCTCTTGGGGTTAATCAAGCAAATTTTGTGTTACTATTTGTCAAAGAAAAATATACCAAAATAATAAATTAATTTAGAAAAATATACTTTAATTTGATAAATAAAAATAAATCAGCGAGTAAAATATTAATATTTTATATTGGTGAGTTAAATTGAAAATTTGAAATGATAATGTATCTTATTTTCATGCTTGCTTCAATTCCCATAGACGAATAAACCACGTTACATCTCTTCTTTCGGGTTATTTGTGTTGGGGTTATTGGGCTTGTTATTGTAATTGGGCTTGTCCCTAGTTAGGCAATTATGTTGGTGGATCTATTGTGGGTAAGTTAGTAGTTTTATTTCGGTTTTTCTATTATGAAGTTAGTTACTTTCAATTGGTTACTGTATTGGCTATATAGCCATTGGTTCTAAATAATGAGAATGAGTTTTCACTTTCTAGTCAATTCTTCTTGATCACCAATGTTCCTAATAGCTGATATCAGAACTCCATAGGGTGCTTGATACAGAAACTGCAATTTTTTGTGTGAGTGAAGAGATAGAACGAGAGAGAGACTATGGCAGAGGAGAAGAACTTCATCCAACCTGCGATTCCGAAATTTGATTAGAAGGTAGAGGAAGAGGTCGTGGTGGTGCTAGAGGAGGAAGAGGCATAGGAAGGCAATCCTTTAACAAAGAAATAGTAAAATGATATAAGTGTCACACGCTAGGGCATTTCAGTATGAATACCCAAGCTGGGAGGAGAATGCAAACTATGCTCAGTTTGATGATGAAGAAGAAATGCTACTTATGTCTTATGCTGAAACTAGCAGATCAGACAAGAATAAGGTGTGGTTCTTGGACTCTGGTTGCAGTAACCATATGTGTAGGAGTAAATGATGGTTTTTTGATCTCGATGAAAAGTTTAGCGAGCCTGTCAAGCTTGGAGAAAATTCAAGAATGTCTATTATGGGAAGAGGGAGCATCAAGCTACAAATTCATGGAATAGTTCAGGTAATCACTAAAGTTTACTATATCTCTGAGTTGAAGAATAATATTTTAAGCATTGGTCAGTTACAGCAAAAGAATTTCAGTGTGGTGTTTCAAAAAGATTGGTGTAAGGTTTATCATTCTGAAAATTGGCTGATTATGTCTACAAAAATGTCAGCAAACAGAATGTTTGCTATTATTGCTTCTGTTATTTTCCTTTCTTGCTTACAAGCAGTAGGTGAAGATAGCACCTATCTATGGCATTGTTGATAAGGTCACCTCAGTTTTAAGGGTTTGAAAACCTTAATTTAGAAAGACATGGTAAAGGGGCTGCCAAGACTCAAGGAATCGCCAGAAATATGCACTGTCAGTATGGTAGGGAAGCAGCATAGATAAGCTATTCCAAGGAAAAGTTCATGGAGGGCCTCCAAGAAGCTTGAGCTTATCCATGCTAACATTCGTGGACCAATAAAGCTAGAATTGAACAGCAAGAAGAGATATTGTATCTCCTTCATTGATGATTACAGTAGAAAGACATGAGTTTATTTTCTCTCAGAAAAGTCTGCTGCTCTTGATGTTTTCAAAAGATTTAAAGTTTTGGTATAGGAGTCAGGAAATTCTATTTACTGCCTAAGAATAGACAGAGGTGGAGAATTTATCTCCACTGAATTTGACACTTTTTGCAGTAATCATGGAACCAAAAGACAACTCACTGCTGCATACACTCCACAGCAAAATGGAGTAACAGAGAGGAAGAATCGAACTGTTATGAGTATTGTAATATCCCGCTTAATTTAATTATTCAGTCTCTTAAATTAGGCCTCATATGTTTTATTATTATTGAATGAATAGATTTTTGGGGTGTAAAATATGGTTTTGGGGGTGTACTAAGTAATGGTAAGGTGTAAAATTAGAACAAAAGTAAGGCTAAATGGGTAAACATCAATACTCTTACTCTCTTCTACTCTCTCACTCTCGCTCAACCTCTCATTCTTCTCCCTCTCTCTCAAAAATTTTGAAAAGAAAGGAAAGGAAGAGGAGCAAAGAAGGAAGGGGGAGTTAGGGCTTGGAGATTGGGAAGGAAGAAAGGGTAAGGTTTGAAGGTTTTACCTGCTCCTTGTCAAAGAAGAAGATTTGGCTCAATCATTGGCCATTATTAGGAAGCTTGAAGCTGCCCTAAACTAGGAAGGAAGAGAAATTCGAACATAAGAAGAAGAAGAAGAAGAAGAAGAAGGATGAGGAGGCATTTCTAAGCTTCTTGCTCCATTTCTTTAAATTTTCATGTGAGTTCTTCTTCTCTTTAGGTGTGGGCACCCATAACTCCCATTTTAGGGCTTTCTTTTGCATGTGGGTTGTATGAGAGCTTAGTTGTCATTGTTGGGTTTGTGGTTAAGTATAATGATGGGAAAAGAGTATGTGAGTGAATCAAAGTCTTCATGAGTTTTGTGACATTTGCTTTATGTGATTGTTTATGATTCATATGATTAATGATTTGTTCTTCCATGTCCTTGTTTTGATCCTTGTTATTGAACACTAACTTGGTTGTAGTTGGTTTGGAATGAGGGTAAAACATGGTTGGACAAGTTAGAGATTGGAATGGGTCAAGTTTTGCAAAATCCTGTAGAGGAAGCGCTGGAAGCGCCCCTCTTTACGCTGGAAGTGCCGGTCTCACCGAGACCATTGCCAAAAATACGCTGGAAGCGCAGGGCTGTGCACTGGAAGCGCTTCCCTCAGTGCTTGAAGCGCTTCCCTCAGCGCTTGAAGCACCCTTGTGCAGTTTTTGTCGAATGTTTCGATTCCGTCGAGTGCTTCGCTCATGCCTTTTAATCCTATGTTGATACATTGTCTTATGACTTTGGTTCACTATTCAAAGGGTTTCAACTCTTGTTATTGATTAAATGTGAACTAAGATTGATGCCTCTTTTGGTTGAAACTTGTTTGTGTGTGTGTGAATGTTTGCAATTCGATTGCAAACCCGTCAATTGTCGATTGTTGACACTTTCATTGGCGGGGACCCCTTGGTCATATCCAAAAATCGCATTTCACTCTTTTTGGCAACTGAGCTGGGCCAAGTTTGGGTACATTCATGAATGCTTTATGATATATGTTTGTATTGTGATTGATGTTGAAATTTCAATTACACTATCATGTTTTGAGGTAAGTGATGGCGAGGAGTCCGTGAAGGACTCACTCGGATTTCTTTAAATCTCATTCCTTTCCGTTCAATGTTTTTCAGATAAGCAGGTTCATGGTGACTGACCGTAGCTTGGAGTTTACGTTTAAAAGTTAATCCCTTATGTATTTTGACTAAGTAATGTAACTTAAGGGTCTACAAACCTTATGTCTTGTATTACTCGAGACTATGTACCTGAATATGCACTCTTTATGAATTACAACTTAGTGAATGTTAAGTTTTTAATTTATCCGCGTTTTTCGTATCTTATAATGTTTAAATGCTATGATTCAATGTAAATTGAATTTAAGGTGTTACAAATATGGTGAGATGTATGCTCTCTGAGAAATATGTTCCCAAGGAATTTTGGCCAGAAGATGTAAATTGGTCCATTTATGTCCTGAACAGAAGCCCTACTCTAGTTGTGAAGGATGTGACACCTGAGGAGGCATGGAGTGGAATGAAACTTTTTGTCCATCATTTTAGAATCTTTGGGTGTGTGGCACATGTACATGTGCCTGATGCTCAAAGGAAGAAATTGGATAGTGAAAGCACTAGGTGTGTACTGTTGGGAGTAAGTGAAGAGTCTAAATCATATAGACTCTATGATCTTGTCTTAAAGAAAGTAATTGTGAGCAGAGATGTGGCATTTTCTGAAATGGAAAGATGGAATTGGAGTGATGAAAGTAAAGAAAAGGGGAGTGAGCTCATGGAGTGTGAAGACAATCTTGAGAAAAAGGATGCAGAGGAAACACATAATGATGTAGAAGGAACACATGGCCAGGGATCAGAACCGATAGCTGAATCTAATTTAAGATTAGAACTAAGGACATAATCTAATTTTGTGCCTAACTCTATGCAAACTTCATCTGTTGATGGAACTCTAAATCTAGTTCAAGGGAGGAACAGGAAACAACTAGTGTGGCTAGAAAATTATGTGACTGGGAAAGAAGAATATGACAATGAAAAATTCCACAATATGTCCATCATTAGCTCCTCGGATGATCCTGCTACTTATGAAGAAGCTGTAAAGCAAGATGTATGGATAAAAGCTATGGATAAGGAGATTACTGTAACTGAAAAGATGAAACTTGGGAACTTGCATCTCTTTCTGCAGGTGCAAAAACAATAGGAGTGAAATGGGTTTACACAACCAAGTATAATGAGGATGGCAAGGTGGAGAAGCACAAGGCTGTGCTAATGGCAAAGGGATACCATTAGGATTATTCTAGCTCTTGCTGCACTTAAGGGTTGGTATGTGTACTAACTAGATGTCACGAGTGCATTTCTACAAGGTGAATTGAAGGAAGTAGTTTATGGATCAGCCACAAGGATATGTGGAGCATGGCAATTGTGACAAGAAATATAAACTGAGAAAGGCCCTGTATGGACTTAGATAAGCTCCTAGGGCATGGTATAGTAGAATTGAATCATACTTCAGCAAGTAGGGATTTGTGAAGTGTCCATATGAGCACATTTTGTTCATAAAAATGGTGGTAAGAATAAGTTGTTGATAGTGAGATTATATGTTGATAATCTATTATTTACTGGAAATGATGAAGGAATGTTTGAGGAATTCAAGAGGTCATCGAAGAAGCAACCAGTTATGACCTTGTCTACTACAAA
The DNA here is from genome assembly GCA_037113605.1 of Calophaca sinica. Classification (NCBI taxonomy): domain Eukaryota; kingdom Viridiplantae; phylum Streptophyta; class Magnoliopsida; order Fabales; family Fabaceae; genus Calophaca; species Calophaca sinica. The sequence goes on from CM073737.1 coordinate 20,504,983, forward strand.
AGCTGAATTTATTGCTGCAGCATCTTGTGCTTGACAAGGGATATGGCTCAGAAGAATTCTGGAAAGGCTTGGATAGGTTCAAGGGAAGTGTACAACTATTTTCTGTGACAGCAGCTCAGCTATCAAGTTGTCTAAGAATCTTGTTCACCATGGCAGGAGTAAACATATTGATGTGCGGTTCCACTTTCTCAGAGATCTCTACAAAGATGGGATAACTGAGCTTGTGCATTGTCATTCACTAGAGCAGTTGTCAGACATAATGGCCAAGCCATTGAAGTTAGATTCCTTTTCTAAACTTAAAAATAGATTAGGAATGTGTAGAGGTACTAAACTGATTGCAAACTTCAACTTAGTTTAAGGGAGGATTTGTTAGGATTATTGGGCTTGTTATTGTAATTGGGCTTGTCCATAGTTGGGCCATTATGTTGGTGGATCTACTTGGGGTTAGTTAGTAGTTTTGTTTCAATTTTTCTGTTATGTAGTTAATTACTTTCAGTTGGTTACTGTATTGGCTATATAGCCATTGGTTCTGAATAATAAGAATGAGTTTTCACTTTCTAGTCAATTCTTCTTGATCAGTAGTGTTCCTAATAATAAGAAGATTGAAAGCAGAGCCTGAAAGTGAAAAGGGATAAATACAATAAGGAATTGAATTGTATTATTAAAATCTCTTTGCAAGCATTGATTAGAAAATGAGCATTTACAGTTTCTTTTAAAACTATATGGGATCGGATGTGGATCCTCTGTTGTAAAACATTTCATGCATTCACGCATTTGTTTAGATTCTGACCTTAGGATTTATTTTCTACTCATTCCCCACCATTGATGTGTTTTGTGCAAAAGAATAATTAAAAAAACAAGTAAGAAAGAGAAAAAAATAGCCTACTGCAGCGAATACAATTCCATATGGGATCAGAGTTCATCAATTCATTGAGTTGGTTGTTTTTTTTATTTATTTCGAATATCAATTTTTTATGCCTAAATTTATACATATCTGTCGTTCATTTTTATTTTTGTCAAAAAGAAAAGTAAAAAAAAAAATCGAGAACATGTGTTTTTCTCCTTCACATTTTATCATTAAAATAGGTGTGAACAAAAGGGTGCATATTATCAACAGGGAGGAAATAGAAGACAGTGTAACAACATTTTGGGTTTTAACATTTATATATTTTCTTCCATTATTATTCTACATAAATGGAAGTCTCTCTCTTTTATTGATTATGTTCCACAATCATAAAGAGGCTAGGAATACATAATTAAAGCGCAGTTACAATAATGAAAAAGCAATGAGAGATGTCATGAACTAGCTAGCAATAGCATCCAAGTCCAGTTATAAGTGCTTGGTTTTATTAGGTTACTCTAAGTATCTTCATGTGGTAGCATCCAAAGCTAAGATGGTGCTAAGGTTCATTGGGTTCATGTAAGTCTTAGAGCCAGACATAATTTGCTCCACAATAAGCCTGTTTGCCTTTTCAGATGGATGAAATGCATCCCAAAATGCATACAAATCTCTGTTTGGGCACAAATTGGAAAGTGCTGTGCATAAACCAAGTCCATTGTAGGGTCCTTGCCCACAACAAGCTATTTTTGATGTAGTGAAACCTGGCCAAAGCAACAAAACATAAATGATAATTAGTGATAGTTTATTTATAACTAATTACTATTTAGAGAAAGATTTTAAATAATGACCCCATCATGTGAGGCACACTAAAATAACTTAATAATATCTTAGATGTTATTTATTTATTTATTTATATTTTTTTACTGAAGTGTTAATTTTTTGGGAACCGAATTTCCTGCAGTCGCAAAAGCACAGAGTCACTAATCAGAACCGTTAGATACAAAACAATTTGTCACTACTAGAAAAAAATTGAATTACTGATGGAAATTAGAGATGAAAAAAAATGAAATATGTCTCCGATTCCATGCGTAAGAGACGCCAAAATTGGAGACCGATTTCATTTTTTCTGTCTCTAATTTTCGTCGATAATTGCGTTCACGTTTTAAGTTTGTGTTTTAAAATCAGATTTGGGGAAACCAAAATGTGAGTTGTCTAATATTCATCGAACGGTCCGATTTACTAACTACAGTGACCGTGTATTTTTGTGATTGCACAGAAGCCAGATCCATGAGTCACGATTTTTGCAACCGTGACCAGATTGATATCCGCGATGCGACCGTGAGTAGGGTTGCATCAGCCGTATTTGACCGCGATTCTCCACAATATTATGGATCATGGTGTGATTGCGACCGTGATTTCAAACCTTGACCATAACCATAATTTCGAACTTTAAATAAGAGAGAATAGCTAAATGACATGAAAGTTAGTAGAATGTCCAATATTACCATATGCAGTGGGGTTATTAACAAAGTTGTTGTGCATTTGTGCTGTGTTTGCAGCAATAAAAACATCCCTTCCAATTTTCCTGTTGAGAGCTAGCAACATGCGTTCAAGTTGAGGATTAAACAATGATGCAGCTTGTTGTAGATCAGCAGCACACTGGCCATTTCTTCCACGTTGGGCCAATTCTGAAGGAACACAACCTAAGGGTCCTGTTCCTGTCACTAGAACCCTGCGAGCTCCCAAATTATATAGCTTCTGCAACATATATATAAATGAGTATGAGAAAAATGAATGTCACAACAAGATATTAAACATTGGGCTAAATATGTTTTTAATTCCTATTAAATTATAATTTTTCAAGTTTAGTCCCTGTAAAATTTTTTAGTTCCTATTTTTTACAAAACCGCATGCTTTAGTCCCCATTTTTTAAGCGTGCAGTTTTGTAAAAAGTGAAGACTAAAAATGGATAAAAAATTTATAAGACTTAAACTTGAAAAGTAGTAATGTAATAGGGTTAAACATATTTAATCCTTAAATATTTACCTTTGTGTTTAGTAAGAGAGCTATTCTTGCATTAATATAGTATCTATGTAACAACTAATCAAAAGCTTTTTTTTTACCGTAAAAAAAGCTTTTTTTTAAATTAATTTTTTATTAGTTGTGCCTTGAGTTTAAAAAAAAAGTCTGTGACCGCAATTTGGGCCACAATATTAAGATTTTTGATGTCTTCGCGACCACATTACGACCACAATTGATGTCACATCAACCACATTTGACCATGATTTCGCAATTTCAAGGACCGCGCGCGACCACGATTTTAAATCATGGTTGTGCTTAATAGGCTTGTATTCAATCAAGAATTACTCTAAATGGGATGTTAATTACCTGCAAAAGCTTTTGGTACTCAGAGATGAGATACTTGACATATTGAGGTAATGGATATTGGCGGGACCTTGCAGAATAAGGCACCAAGTAGTAGTTGTTTACAAAATCATTGCCACCCACAGTGATGAGAACCAGTGCTTGATTCACACGAGTTTTAGCCTGTGAAGCTCCAATTAGAGCACTCAACCTGTTCTGATACTCTTGAAAATACTCAAATTGTCTATACATTCTGATCACATTTACCTGCAAAGGTTTCATTAGTCATTTCCAACTGCAAACCTTAATCAATTAGCCTTATTAAATTTTTGTATTAGAATTTTTCTTGGTTTATGTTTAATATGCTAATGGTTAAGATTTTATGCAAGGTCCATAACCGCAATCTGGGGACATCACGGTTTTTTATGTCTTTGTGACTGCGACGCAACCACAATTGAGGTCACATCGGCCGCATTTGACATTGATTTTTTCCAATATCAAAAATCGCGACGCGACCAGAATTGTCACCGCGACCACAACTTAAAACCTTAGCAAGTTTTGAGCATGCATTATTGACATGAATCAGATTGTAACATTGGATGTAATTAGCAAATTAAAAATAAATTTACAAATTGAATGCCAGTGTCGTTGAGGATTCCAATTCCAGCTGAAGCAAAATTGGCACCAACTAGGAGCTTTTGTCCTCTTAAGTCTGGACTCAAGTAAGGCAATGTTGACTCTGCACCAAGTCTCTGACCTGAAACAATTCAATTAGTTAGACATACACTCTATGTGTCATTGTTTATTTCATTACACAAAAAGGGTTCAAAATGTGCATGATGAAATTAAAGCTTAAAAAAATGAATGTTGAAGCCGGTTCCGGCCCAACAAAAAGTGAGACCTAAAATAATATTGTATACCAAAACATGTAAAGAGTTGAAGTGAGACCTAATATATTTTAAGGCCCCGACATGTATTAATAATTAAAAAAATATTCAAAAGCCTAAAGCAAAAGGCTTTACTAGCCTGTCTCTTGGGCCGGTCCTAATTGAAGCGAGAAGCTTAATTCAAGATGTGCCAATATAGATATGAAATTAAACTTAACTAATTCAAATGTGCAAGATGAAATTAAAGCTTACAAAAAAAAGAATGTTGAAGCAAGAAGGGTCATTCAAGATGTGCCAATATAGATATGAAATTAAATGTCACGACAAAAAAAAAATATGAAAATAAACTTAACTGATGAGATCAGGAATGTTGTAGCCATTGGAAAATCGACCTGTTGGTCTATGAGTTGGATAATCAATACCATAAGGAGGTGCATCAGCACGTGCAGTGGTAGCCAAGTAATTGTTGTTTCCACTATCAACAAGTGAATCACCAAATACAAACAAAGCCCTTGGCCTTGCTTCAGCACCATGAACTATAACTCCAACTACTAAAACTACACTAAGAAGAGCCAAAGGAACAAAACTTGACAGGAATGCCATTGAAAATTATGAACCTTTGGGGATGTGTTGGTAATTGGTGTGTTAAGAGAAATTGAGGACTCGTGTTTTTTGATGTGGATGAAGGATTAACTAGGATTCAAGTCTTTATATAATGAACATTTTTCCTACTAGCATAGGAGGCTATGCTCTTTAATAATTGAAGGTTTTTATGTTCTATTTCTGTAAATGGTGGCATTGTTACAAAGTGTAAATGTGATAGGTTGGATTCATTAATAAGATTCAACTACAAATGGGAGATAATAATGTCTTCCACTATACTTTAAGTAAGTTCTATAGTTGCTTTTTAAATCATTTAATTTTGCTTAGTGAAGTTTTACCTTACGAATTTCATATGCAGATAGTTCAGCAGTTGTAGTCCTAGTGTATTATATTTAGTAAAATCATTATTGATCGATAAGAGTTACGTTCATCTAAGTGACAAATGAAAATTAACTTGAGTTTTTTTTTTTTTGAAAACCAAAATCAATATTCAAATTAAACTTAATACATGTTCCAAGAGCATAATAATAATTCTGTCAAAAAAAAAAAGATCATAATAATAATGAGCGGTTATCCAAATCAACAAGCTTGGAAAAATAGCAAAATGAAAAATGCATGGCTAGCTACATAAAGTTATAAACAAGTTAAATTATTTGATTTAATGCAATCCTGGTAGTTTTTATAATAATAATGATATGTGGAGAGCTATTATGAGTTGATGGTGTTGCAAGATGTTAGTTAAGAAATTTAAAAATATTTTTAAAACACTATATTTTAATAAAATTAATTTTAATTTTTAATCAATGCTTTAAAATACTCGTCTGTATTTGCCTAATTAGATTGCATATACTAAAAAAAATTACTCAAATATATATAAATTAGACATAAATATGATTTCAGTCCCCAAAATATGTTAATGTTTAAATTTGATCATTTAAAAAAAAATTCGACTACTTTAATTTGGTCCCTTATATTTGGAAATGTACCAATATTAATCCCTACTCGTCCCCAAATAGGGAGTTATGTTAGTACATTTCCAAACATGAAGGACTAATGTTTGTACTAATGTTGGTACATTTTCAAATATAAGGGACCAAAAACTTACGAAATTTTTTTGAGAGACCAAATTCAAATATTAACGTATTTTGTTGAACTAAAGTCATATTTAATTCTTCAAAGTATTTGAATATTTGTAAAACAAAAATTAGTATGACAAAAAAACTTGTGAGTCCCATGGTTTTGCACATCTTCACAAAATGATGGCAAAAGTGCTCCTTTTTCTGGTATTCCATTTTTACACTCTCTTGCCCACACTTCATGTTATAATTGATTACCCTGCTATCATAGTAGTGCTTTGGTTATATGCTGATGAAGGTCAACATATGGTTTTGCTATATCATTGTAGCCGATTACCGAAATTGGTATTAATTTACAGTTGAATGTCAATCTCATTGCTAAAATTCTATGTGTTATGTTTTTTTATTAACAAGGATTTATGTGACATGCGGGGTGGGGGGGTGAGGGGCACACAAGGGTGAGGAGTGTCACCGCCTATGAAGCACGGATACGGACGTGGACACGGACACCTAGACACGGCTAATGTCCAAAATATAAGACACCGATACCGATACATATATATATATATGTATACATATAAAATAAAATAAAATAAAATAAAATATGAGTTTCATTTATAAAAGATCTAAATTGATAATTAAGGATGAAGCAGAGACTGGAGCGAAGAACCAAGAGAGAACTTCAATTGCGAAGGGAGCGGAGACATCGACGAGATGGAGCAAAGATGTCACCGCGGACGAAACATTAATAGGGAGGGAGATGCCTACTGTGAAAAGAGAGGATAAACATGAGTTTTGACTTGCATATGTGAGAAAACTTACTTATGCGGGTGTCCCTTCCCACTTAAAGGGTGTCTCATCTGTGTCAGAGAGATGTTACTATGAAAAAAATATAATTTTTTAACTGGACACCTAAATGAGGTGTCAGAGACATGTCGTACGGGTGTCAGTGTTCGAAACGTGTCGGACATGTGACACGCCTAGAACTAGAGGTGTATGTGCTTCATAGGTCACCGGTGTACGAGCCACAGTCAAGAAGAGACTCCTAATAGGCTTTCAATGAAAGGACATATGAATGAATTGAATACACACGAAAATGAGAGGGAACCAGAGACAGTACATGCATGAGACCGCATAGTCGAGAATGACTTAAAAAATGATTAGCACTGATGAACCACAAAAGTGTGCAAATCATAGAGGGATTACGTGTATGATTTTGAGTATTTTATGCTAATATTGATTTATAATTTACCCATTTTCTTTATTTTATGTAAATTAGTGAAAAAGAATGAAGAAGAGAAAAAAGAAGTTTTCCGATAATTTCAGTATGAAGATGTTCTGCAAATTCAACATTGGCTATAACTTGAGCTACATTTGTCTGATTGACGCTTTTTTGTGGCATTAAAAAACTCTCGAAAAGATATACAAGACTGCATAGGTTTGGAAAACTATGCACGGCCTGCATACTGTATCAGCCCGTTCAAGAGGTTGTGCATCGAATCTGGAGGTCTGCTGCGATTTCCCCTGCATATATGCACACCCTCGCATAATGATGCAAGGTCATGCATTGCACCTTGCATATGTCGTGCATCACATCAGAGTTTAAAAAATGCCGTTTTTTAAGCATGCACGGCAGTGCAATGCAATTTAGCGGCCCAAACCCTATTTTTCTCTATAACTAGTCATCCCAAACCCCTTTTTGAGGATTGGTAGCTACTTGGAGAAATTTTAACCCTGTTTTGAGAGCTCTGGAGTTGAGACTAGGATTTGAAAGGCTAGGTGCAAGGATTCCTTTTCGGTTTTTCTTCTGTTAGTACTTCATGATTTTTATTATGATTTTAATTAGCTAAATTCTTTGCTAGGATTATGGTGAATCTTGTACCCTGAGAAACCCTTTTGCTATGTCTTAGCTTTATGTTTTGATTCTATATTAATTCAGTTATTATTATTCAAATTGAATTATCTTATTGATTTAACTACGTGTTAGGATTGACCAAACCATGCATGCTAATAATCAACTAATTAATAGTGATCTTACTGTAATTGATTGATATACCTATAGGATAATTGTGACTAATAACTATGCATGGCTAAACTTAGTTTTAGTCTTCCGATCATGTTAATTACTTTATCAATCAGTCTCTTTGTGCTTTATGCTTTTTCTAAATTTGAGTCTCTTGCAAGATCAAACTGAGAACGATTTGGGGAAAAGAATATTAATTTCGCATGACCAAACGGGTTAATAGGATTCGTATAGGGATTGGTAATTGGGGAAATATTAAAGGTTTCATATAGAATTAGAACTGTGGGAATCAAAGGTGCAAGTGAAACCATGATCCTAGGCTTTACCACCACTGTTTTATCTACTTATGTTATTGTTTTCTTTGTAGTTACTGCTATTCAGCCCATTATTCAATTTGTTCATCTAAATAACATAAGAGTTTGGTTAGTTTGGTAATTGTTAATAAATCTCTATGGGTTCGACAACGAGACTTAAATAGTTCCACTTTATTACGAATTGCGATAAGGTGCACTTTGTGAATACATGCCTTGATAGGATTGTTTTGATGATTGACAAAAAAGAGTTATGCAAATAGTCAACTGTGCAAAAAGCGGAAAAGTATACCAAGACACTCACCAAGGATCGGAGGTTCTCAAGTCTTTGTGTTTTGGGTATTTACTTATTTCTTAGGACTATTTGTAAGTAGTAATAAAAAGCTCTCAATTAAAATTAAATCACACACTCGCAATATTTTATCTAAAATTAATTTTATTACATTTTTTCTAAATTATTTTAGTCATCAAATATTTCAAAAAATGTTTTGATCAATAGTGTCCAAAAATACCTACCCTTTGTCTTGGAAAAATATCTTATTTTTGGCACTTATTTTAAATGAGAAACAGAATGCTCATAATCGTTTATGACACTCACCATAATCGTTTACGACTTCACTTCACCTCTCCGTGTGTTTCAAACTTTACATAATGGTTTATGACTTTCTCATAATCTTTTATTGCATCTTTCACGTCTGTGTGTCCTGGTTCTTAAAATAAACGTTTCAGCAATTTATATTTCAGCAATTTATTTTATTGCTCTTTATTTTCAGTCATTTAAATTCAGTTATTTAATTTGAGCAATTTATTTTACCCTATTTATTTTATTGTTATTTAAATTCTGTAATTTATATTTCAAGTTATTTATCATTTTTGTAGTTAAATTCCTACAAGTTATATTATAGCACCTTATTTGCAAAAGATTTTTAAAAGCACTATTTACACACAATTCACCCCCTTCTTGTGTTTGAAGTCACTTGACAACACACTTGCCTTTGAAGCAAGAAACACCACTTATAGCAACAAGATGCATCTTTTTTTCGGGAGCCCATAATATAAGAACTTCATAGTTAAGCGTGTGAGTGACTTATTGAAGTTTCTTAAGAAACGTGTGAGTGAGGATAAAGCACACTGAAAAGACTCGTGCTGGTTTGTGGAGACACTAATTGATTATGCAAGCAGTTCCGAGATGTTACAAATGGTATCAGAGTGTGACCTCTCCTAGTACAGTAGGTTCGGAGATGAACCAAGTGAAAGCTTGTGTCATGTGACACTCGAGGCTGATGAGGGCAGAGAGTGTCGTCGGTGCATGACGCTCAATCAAGGAGCTACTCTTGGCAGGTTTCCAGTGAAGGGACACATGAATGAACTGAATACACATCAAAATAAAAGAAATTTAGAGATTGTGCAAGTATGAGACTGTATAGTTAAAAATGGCTTAAATGAATTGATTAACACCATTCATATCCACAAGAGACATCTTTTTTTGAGAGTCTAAAACATAAAAACTCTATAGTTAAGCATGCTTGACTTCTAGCACTTGTAGGATTTGTGACCTCCTATTAAATTTCTTAAAAAACGTGTAAGTGAAGACAAAACACATTCAAAAAAACAAAAACATGTGTTAATTTGTAGAAATACTCATCCATCCATCGTGCAGTTCCAAGACGTTACAATATCGTAAAGATAAGAGTAAAAAGCGTTATTTTCTTTCTTTCTTTCTTTATTTTTCATTTGAAATTAATTTTTATCAATTGTATCAATTTTAGTTTTTTAAACAAAAAGTCAGAGTCCAATCTAAATTGAATGCTTACAAAGCAAACTACTATTTTCTTCTTTTTTTAGTTTTCTTTCCAATTAAACAAACCAATAAAGAACTTGTAACACAAAAAACAATGAAGACCTTAACATTTCTTTCTTTTAATTTTGTCTCTTTTACTAAATAATATAAAATATAATTTATTTTCATTCTTCACCTTATTTTTTATTATTTAATTTTTATTTGCATTTTCTCCTTTACATCCAAATGAATATATTCACTTTTCACCCAAGGATGTGTGCTTTTATATCAGTTAAAATTAAAATTAATTTTTTTTTCCTACCAAAGGATTTGGGACTGATCTACTTTAATTAGTAACTTTTGCAGTTGATGAATAATAGTAGTACTGTCAATGAATTTAATTTTAGAGCTGAGACTGCGGTGCAATGATTAGACCTGATTGCCACCATCAATCGTCCACCTTGTTTAAATTTAAATTGGTAAATGTTAATACTTAAAACACTAGTAATTAAAAGAATTTAAAAATTTAAAAAATATGAAATTTAAAAAAATATTAATATATTAAATATTATATTTTTAATAAAACTATATCAAAGTATTATATATTATAATTTTTCTCATACAAATATATATTATAATTTTTTATGATTATTTTTTTTATTTTTTTAATTAATTTCCTAAACATACTAATTAACAGAACCCTTTGAAAATATCTTAATTAAACATGCTCAAGTTAGAACCGAATAAGACAAAAATTTCAATTGATTCAGCTGTTACATTTGGACGAAATTTTTATATCAATTTTTTTATAATGAGAAACTTTTATATCATTGCTGTCAGGCGTCAATGCTAGTGCTGTAGTGCAAAAAATGCAATTAATTGCAGGTATTAATTCTTTCGATGCAATTTTATGTAAATATAGGAATCATTCCAATTTCATAGATTGGTGCTGTTAAAAATAAAAGAGCATGGAAAGTCATTTGCAATTTAGCGTAGGATAATATAAATTGAAATTGATATAAATGACATCAATATTTCCTTAAACAAGTTATTCCTCAAACTTGTAACATTTCTTTGATCACTAGAGTATAATGCATCTCTGGTCCTCTCTTCGTCTTTTTCTTGCTAGTGGAAGCCTTTTCAACTCTATTAATGGTGATATTAATTGTTTGTACTTCCATCAATTAATCAATACCAGTACATAATACTTTTTTTTTCCACTCAACTAGTACATAATACTAGTAGTTAGAAAATGAAATAGAAGCATAAACAAAATGAGTTGAGATCGTCTTCATTTTAAAAAAAAAAAATGGAGGGTTTCATTTGGGAGAAAGATAGACACAAATAAAAGATTTAGTGTATCAAACTTTTATTATCATTTAAAAAATTTTAAATCATTTAAAATATATGTGTCTATCTCTTTTCTAATGGAGCCCTCTATTTCTTTTGAGAAATGGAGAGGATACTACTTGAAGAATATGGTCCAAAAGAGAGAATATATAGGATCATTTATTGAACATTTTTTTATTTTATTTTATAGATTAACCTCCATGTAATCTCTCTCTAAACATAAAATATAGGTAATTAATAAAAAAAAGCGAGAATTTAATGACCTATATCGTGTGAAAAGTTGTAAATGTTAGAACAACCAAATTTTACAAGTTATAAAATGATATCATAAAATAATTTATTAATTTAGTCAAAGGTATATTAGAAAAAATATATATGTGAAATCCTATTTTTCAAACCCGTAAAAGCCTATAGTCCCATATTTTTTTGGAGAAATATGACTCCATAAATTAAAATAGAAATTACACGTCATTGTTTTCATAAACAAAACAAGAATCCACTTATTCTGGATTGAATACAGAACATTCCTTTCCTTTTGTCTAACCCATATCATGAGTGACGTTATTGTTGTATGTCTGTTTTATTTAAGCAAGTCGGAGAATATATGTTTTGTCTATGTTTTCTGTTTTTGTTTTGGGGGTTTGCCCTTTTTTTTATAACCATTGGGGGGGGGGGGGGGTTTACCTAATGAATAGATCTTATAGAGTGATTAAATCCATGTTTTGGGTATTGTTAACTGGGAAATTTAGTTTGTAGTGAGTTTTTACCAAATTCGTCAAAGTAACAAATAATTAGTTTTAAACGATTACGAGATCGATAAGTTATGTGATAATCTCGTTTTGAAAACAATGGTTTTAGTGAAATAACGGTCAAAAGTTCGACCAGATATCAGTTTTCAATTTTCTTGGCTACTAAGCCATTAATCATTGAAGTTTTTTGCCAGTTTGTACTTAATAATCTCGAACAACAAGTTAATTGTTATCGAAATGGCATTTAAAGTGTAAATGGGCAAAATTGGCCGTTAGCAGCTAATGACTTGATTGACAAGTAACTTAAACAGAAAATAAAGTCAAAGTAAACAATGTAGTGTTTGAACATGCATTCATAGAGTATGAAATTGACACAGGAACTTAAATGAAGCACTTAAATAACTGTGTAGTAATAGACATGAAATAAAATATTGAAATTGAAATAGAAACAAGCCAAATGCAGTAAGCAAATTGAAACTCTACAAGAAATAAATACAGAAAGTATGAAAGAATAATATTTCAAAAAAGGTTTGGAAAATGCAGTAAAGTTCGAAGTAAAATGCATAAACAAAAGATAAATTTGCAGATAAATTAGATTAAGAACAAGACGATAATTGGAAATGTAATTGAATTGAATTGCAAATTGCTGAAAGTAAGGGGTGGAAGGCATACAGTGATCGTTTTCCTTTAATCTGCTTTGCCGTCGAGATGTTAGGAACTTAAATCATGTATCCAACCTGAGTTACATCGTAAGAACTACTATTTATAGACAAAAATGTAAAAAACTACCTATCATCCAACCTCGACACGCGGTACATTAATGGGTGGTCGGTAGTTGATTTTACTAAAACTACTCAATCTCGACAGTAGCACTTCCTATCGAGTTTGTTCATGTATTGCCTAAAGTCTAAGTCTAATTCGACCATGCTCCTATTGATATCTTCGACGCTTCATGCACTCTGTCGAACAACCGCCACATCACTTAGTCTTTTAAACTTAGCCAATTTTTATCACTTATTCTGGCTCCTTATGCCTTCACTTGTCGAATATTTGAAGTTCCGTCGAGAAACCCACATTTAAAATCTGGCACCTAATAGATGTCCCCCAAATTCTGAGTTTTCGACACCACTATGTGAAGAGAACCAGAATTTTGTCTTCTCTACGTGCGACGGTTACCTTTCTGCATTGTCCCATCACAAGGCTGCGTTTCCCATTTCCCTAAAAAATAGGGTCATCATTGCATATGAAGTAGGCAGTTAAAATCCCGTGAGCATGTTTACACCATAAGCTAGGTTATAAATAACCATCAATGCCCAAGTGAAAACACTTTCGTATCTTCTGCATTTCTGAGATAGCTTCACAAACTTTTAATGGTGTCTTCTTCCAATCCAGCTCAAAGTTCCAAAGCACCTCTAAGGAAGACGTGGTGCAATCCGAATGTCGACGCGTCGATCCCATGGCAGAAATCTAAGGTAATCATACCTTACTTGCATGATCCCTCTTTCCTTTTAGATCCTCCTGCTGCTTATTTAGGACCAGTTATGACCCTCTCTAGCTTTCCTGAAGATTTTAAGGACTATTTCCCAAACAAAAATGGTCAAACTGACATTCTCGCTTCTTCCCCTAACTTGCATATTCATTATTTCTCTAAAAGCACTAGGCTTTTCAGAACTCCACCACTTAGCATAAGTGGATATTCTGCTTGGCTTGCTAGGGTTGAAGCCAAAAAAGCTGATACTTGGAAGAAACAAGGCATTTACAATTTAATCAAATTGTCCGAATACACATTCAGGTTGGACCCTTCTATGTTAGGAGCTGTTGTTTTCTTCTGAAACCCTACTACCAACAACTTCCATTTCCCTTGTGGGATGATGGGTCCAACTCTTTTTGATGTTGCTGCTCTTACTGGCCTCCCACCGGATTGCTATATGATTCACCCTTTGTGTTCTCCAGAAAACATCATTGATGTTTTTACTGATCAACCTCTTGCTTTTTCAAAGTATATTTCTAGCCAAATGCAGAGTACATCAAAGGTTTCTGATGAAGAACATGTAGCCTTCATGTTCCATTGGCTATGTGCTTTTGTCATTTGCAACAAAAATGTCCAAATGTCGAAGCCATTGCTTGACTTGGCAAACCTTCTACATGAAGGCAAAAGGTGGGCTCTTGGCTCTTTTCTGTTGTATAACCTTTATTCCAGCATGTCAAGCCTGTATAACATGGTAAAAGGTGGGGGAAAGAAAGTTGGAGCTGGTGGCCTATTATGGCTTTTACAACTGTAGTTGAATGCCACACTTCCTGGTCACACTGTCAACAAAGCTCCGTCGAACCTTCAAATCGACACTTATGGCACCTTGGCCATGCACTGTGCCCCCAAACCATTTGACAGCGAATTCAAAAGTTTCAAGTATTACTTCAAACTTTTCCATTCTCTCTCTGCTGCAACTCCAGGCATCCGTTTCCAACCCTTTGTTGGTAGGAAGCATGGACCTGAGTGGTTCACCAATCCTTTTGATCCAAATGACCGAATGTGAAAAAACATTTGGACCCACTTCTTGGCTCGCCAAGTCTTTCCTGCAGGATTACCCGGTTCGACGGATAATTCTGTCTTTGTTTGTCTACCCAATGCTTCTGCCAATAACATTGGTTTCCTACAATCCATCCCTGGCCCATTTCCTCTCAAGAGAGAAGATATTCTTTTGAATGTCATCAATCTCAAAGAGGCAACCATCGACGGCATAAAGAACAAGAACAACACTCGTAAGTCTGCCATCAATCTTGTCCCTTTCACCACCTCTTTGGGTGTATCTCAAGATTTCGTAGCTTGGTGGGATGAATACTACAGAAAATTTCACCCATCCTTTGAAGAATGTGTAACAAAGTTCATTGACCCCACAATGCAGGAATAGGACCCTTCGACAAAGACCAAAGGTGAGCACTTAAAGGATATTTGCAGCTTTGAAAAGTTTTACAAGGTTAAATGGGATCCTAGGTATCCTTTTTATATTGTTCGACAGGTAGATGAAATGATCGCCAAATCAAAAGAAAAGCACGAAAACAGTTGGGGTATTAAGGCTTTAAAACATCAAGAAGCCATGGGACAAACACTTGTGATACCCCCTTGTCCTGAACCAGTGCCTTTGCCTTGTGCAACTTTTGGTTTGGCTGATCCATTTCCAGGTAAACCAACAAGAACTGGTAACTTCCTTGCTGTAGAAAGATTTCAATATCATTCTAATATAGACAAGTATGAAAACAAAGAATTTACTTTCACTGGTCGGTTTGCCTTACCTTTTGAACAATATGACAAGGCTGTCAAGATCACTTTCCAATTTCCCAAGGTATTTAATTCAATTAACTCTTTCCTGGAAGTCTACTTGCTTTGTACTTATATTTTCGTTTTACTTTAGCTTTAGCTCTGAAAGAACCCCTAAAGTATAAGCAAACAAGTGGCAAAGCCCAAGAATCTGATGATGAAGAAGAAGATGATGAGGATAGTGAATCCCCTCTTCAATCCACAACACCCAAAAAGAAGGCTGCCAAGACTTCTTCCAAGAAAGCGGATACTAGAAAGAAACCAGTTGTGTCGAAGAGAAAACCTGCAAAAACAAAGCGCTCGACCGGTTCTTCTCAACAAGAAACAACCAAGAGGAAAGTAAAGGTAGCCACTCCTAAAGCTCAACCCAAAAGGCGTAAAATGTTCCTGCCTGACACTCCTTCTCGCTCGACACCTCAAACGGTTCTCTCTTTTCTTCTTCTTGCTTGTATAATGTTTCTATCTTTGACTTCCTTTTGATATATGACCCATAAACCACTAACTCCAAAAGTTTTCATTTTCATTTTCCTAGGAATCTCTTGTAGAGAAATCTGCTTCTGAAAACTCTGAAGACACTCCCACAGCGGAGTTTGTAGTGGTAAGTTAATTGCACCATTCATCAGTACTTTAACTGATGGTCACATTGTATTATGCAAACTGTTTTTTTTATTTATCATTTTTTTCAGGAATCCAAAGCCAAATCCTCAAAGGAAAGTGCTTCTGAAGAATGTTCTTCAAAGGTTCCTCCCTCTGTCGAAGAGGTTGGCTCGTCAAACACTGACAAGGTATGCTTCATTACATAACACTTAGATACATTCTCTTACCATGCACATCACCTCATCAAGCACCCTCGACAGGGCTCTCCTAAACGGCCATACGTGGATACTTCCGTACCTCTTCAGATGATTTTTCCACCCATTGATCGTCCAGCCACTGAGGTATGAAACTCTTTAAACACTTTGTTGATGCTAGAACAACAAATTGTAACTAATTTTGGTTTTCCCTTCCATTAGGAGGTTCCAGAAACTCAACCTGAACCAAGTGTCGAGGAACCTACTGCCATGGATGTCGACATGGCTCAACCCACTCTCTCGACGGAAAATCCAAATTTGGCATCTCCTCAACAAGATGATCCCACGCCTATTTTGGAAACCACTTCTGCCCCTAAGCCACTGAGAAGGTATCTCCTGCAGTGGTTATAGCAGATAGTGTTGACATGGATCTTCTCTTTGATAATATGACCAATCCATCTTCTCAGCCTATCTCATCGACCAACCCTGTGCCGCAAGGCACCAACATTGAAAAGGGTAATGCCGAAGTGGATGAGTGGATTGACTTACTTTCAGGATCTAGCAACAAGAATTCCCCTTTGTCTGTACGTTCCTACACTCTCCCTGGGACACTTCTACTGAAAAAACTTGATGGATTAGTTGAAGAACTAAGAGGTTTCTTCAAGTATTCATTTGATGACCTCTACCTCAACCAAGAAATCAGAAGCAATTTAATGCGTACAATCAAAGAGATTCATGCACTTCCCAAAAAGTTGCCTCCAATTCGACGAGGTTATTTCAGTGTCATTCATGAATTCATTGAAGACTTGACTCCTAAGCTGCCTGAACTTGACAACAGCATTCTGCCCTATCATCAAGCCCTCAAGGCAAAGCACGAACTTCGTGATAAACTGGTGTCACTTTGACAAGACAAGGCTGCATTGGTCGAACAAGGCGCTCCCCATCAAGCCAAAATACCTGAGTTGGAAAGAACTGTTGCTCGTTTGGAGTCAGAATTGGCCACTGCCAGGGCACAATTGCTTGAGGCCACTTCAGCATCCTTTTCAAAAGAAATCACAGCACTTGATCAACAAATGTATGCTAGTACTGTCGAAGCAAAAGCTATCCTGTCTAAAGTTGAAGACCTTGAAGTTAGCTTTACAAATGCTGAAGCCATAAAGCTTGAATTTGCCGCAGCTTGGGAGGAACTCAAGAAGACACCTCTTTAGTTTCTTTTCAGTTATTTTCATTTGTATTAAATTTTCTACGTCGAACACATTTGTTCGACTGCATCTTGTTCTTTACTGAAACAACTGAACTCGATTTGACATGTTTACCATCAATCGTTTCACCGCCCAAATTAGCACGTTTCTTTTTACCAATTTAATTTTTAGTTTCAGGCCATAAATTGTAATTAAAGCCCTTGACCAGTCAATTTGACTGGTGAAACTTAAAAATCAACGTAGGTTTGCGCTATAAATAGGGACTTGCCATCTTGGTCATCTTCACCACACCAGAACATTAGTTCCCCTTCATGCTCAAATACTCTCAAAACTCTTTTAGTTTCCTCTTCAGAATCTCTGGGAAACCTTTGTTTCTTTTATAAATCCCAAGCTCGTATCCACTGCCTTTTGCCTTTTAGCCAACCAATCTCAAAGTGATAAACTACAATGGAAGTCACTTTCAACCATTCCAACCCTTTACTCCCTGGTTCTGATTATTCCATTTGGGATCCAGGGGACTCCGACTTTTGGAGTTTCTCTAAAGGTTTTTGTCTCAACGGTGAAAGAACCACTGGGTTTTGGTAATTTGCCTAACATCAACAATGAGTTTTGGTAAGTTGCCTAATATGGCTTACCAAGCTCATTGAACTGTGTGAGAAGGATGAAGGCTTGGGCCATTCTTTCTTTCAATAGTTTTGTGCTCCTTCACACCTCATGTTGGAAATTTATCGTGGAAGATCTGCAAAACTACTGGAAAAGTTTTGCACGGTCAAGGCCTATTGTCAAGCGCATTATGGCACCACCGATTGCTTCTCTTTAGACCCCAGCTTTCCCTTTGCTCACACAGAGTTCGACATTCCTCCTCGACGCATCATTCAGCTTCAAATCCCCGTCGATTCGGATGTCACTCCTTTGAAGCGGCTCTTGCAGACTTAATTGTCTTGACGAATAATCTGCTCTTTCCCCCCATGGTTCCTAAACTCTTCCTCAGCACGAGTTGACTTTGAACATGGCAAAGCTTCTACAACTGGACTTATTTTGTAATAGCCTAGATTTAAGAACTTTTCCTTGTTTGTATTTCTAGGCTATAAGCCTATTCGACAATTTATTTGTATATTGCCAAATGGCCTAAGAATAAAGAAATCCAGTTTAATGCTTCAAAGTTGAATTTTTACCTCACACATTGTTGGTCTATATGACTTCAAGTACTTGCCATTAACAGACTTAATTCTAAAACCAGAATTAACTTCGACAAGTGCATAGGCATTTCCTGAGAATACCTTAGTAACTTTAAATGGTCCTTCCCATTTTGGAGACCATTTTCCAAATTCTCGACACTTCTTATCCATTGGCAAAATGACTTTCCAAACTAAGTCATCGACCTTGAAACGTTTATACTTAACCCGACTATCATAGAATTTAGCTATTCTTTCTTTTTGTCGAATCAAGTTTTCCAAAGCAACAACCCTCTCATCATGGATTTCATTTAACTCATCAAACATTAAGTCCCAATATTGATCTACTGGTAACTCATTTTGTTTTTGAATCCTTAATGAACCAAGATTTATTTCAACAGGCAAAACAGCATCCTGTCCATATACTAATTTATAAGGAGTTGTACCTGTCGATTCCTTAGGAGAGTTTCTACATGCCCAAAAAACTTGTTCCAAAGTTGAGTGCCAACTCTTTGGATATCTGCCAATATGTTTTTTGATCAAACCAATGATAATTTTATTCATGGTTTCGACCTGACCATTTGCTTGAGCATAATATGGTGTCGAAGTCACCATCTTGATCTTTCTTGACTCAGCATACTCGACAACCTTCTTCCCAACAAACACAGATCCTTGGTCTGTTGTGATTGTTTGTGGTATACCAAATCTACATACAATGTGATTTTCAATGAAATCCACAATGTCTTGTTGTGTCACTTCTTTCAAGTCTACTGCTTCTACCCATTTGGTAAAGTAGTCAACCCCTACTAAAATGTACTTGTGCCCTTTTGAAGAAGTAGGAAAGATTTGGCCTATGAGGTCCAGTGCCCAACCTCTAAAAGGCCAAGGCTTAACGATGGAATGCAACTCACTAGCAGGCATATTCTGTATGTGGCCATGTTTTTGGTATTCTTCACAAGACTTTGCAAACATAATGCAATCCTTAACCAAAGTGGGCCAATACACTCTTTGACTTCTTAGCACCCATTTCATCTTCTCACCTGCCTGATGAGCACCACAAATTCCTTCATGAACCTCTGCCAATGCCAAATAGGCATCCTCTTCACTTAGACAAGTCTCCAAATTACCATCGACATACTTTCTATACAAAGCCCCTGCAAGTACAACAAACTTAGTTGCTTTGTACTTGATTTTCCTGTCAACATCAGCACTTGGATTTTCCAAATACTCAATAATTGGCTTACGCCAATCAGATGCGTTTAAAGCATTGGAGACAAAAATATCTCTTTCATCCAAAGGATACAGTAACTCACAAATTTCTATAAGTTCTACTAACACCTTTGAAGAAAGCTTATACCCCGAAGCCAATTGGGCTAATTCATTAGCCTCTTGATTTAGCTCTCTTGGAATATGCTCCACCGACATCGTCGAATCAAGTTTCATCAATTTGCTAGCCACTTGACAGTATTTGACAAGATTGTGGCTTACGCATTTATATGTTTGGATTAATTGCCTTATAACCAATTATGAATCCCCAAAAACTTTGACAGTGCGAGCTCGCATCTCTATCAAAATTTCCAAACCCATAATCAAGGCTTTTGTTAGAACAAGCATATTTTAACTCAAACATTGGTTTAGTTGGCACCCCTAAAGGTAAGATTATCAAAATGCCAACACCAACACCATTTCTATGTCTTGAGCCATCAAAATACAAATGCCAGGGCTTCAAATCAACTAGCCCTATCGGTTCTTTTATTTCTAAACATGGGTAGTCTGTTAGAAAGTCAGCAATTGCTTGACCTTTAACAGATTTCAGTGGTACATACTGCAAAGAAAGCTCAGACAATGCAAGTGTCCATTTTCCAATTCGACCATTCAGAATTGGCTGGGACAACATGTACATAATTACATTTGCCTTTGACATCACTAAGACATCAAGTAATACTTGAGTTTTGTACAAGAAAAATATAATGCAAGACACAACTTTTCTATAGCACTA
Source organism: Calophaca sinica (assembly GCA_037113605.1). NCBI lineage: Eukaryota > Viridiplantae > Streptophyta > Magnoliopsida > Fabales > Fabaceae > Calophaca > Calophaca sinica. The sequence goes on from CM073737.1 coordinate 20,525,450, forward strand.
TATCTTATTTCTGCATCATTCAACACTCGACTGAGGTAGTAAACGGCTCGTTCAATGTTGTTATCATCTTCCTGAGCTAGTAGACAATCTATAGTTTCTTCTGATGCTTAAATGTACAACTTCACTGGTCGATGTGGCTCTGCAGGCATCATGACCGGTGGACTTGTCAAATATTGCTTGATTTGGTTGAAAGCTTCCTGATGCTGTTGAGTCCAAACAAAAGCTTCCTCTGCCTTGAGCTTCACCAAAGGAGCAAACACTCTTGTTCTTCCTGAGAGATTTGATATGAACCTTCTGAGAAATTCACTTTCCCCAAGGAAGATTGAAGTTCCTTCTTATTAGTAGGTGGTTTTGCTTCCAACACAGCTTTGGCCTTTTCTTGTCGACTTCAATGCCTTTCTTATGCACCAGAAAGCCCAAGAACTTGGCAGCAGAAACCCCAAAACCACACTTCTCAGGGTTCATCTTCAAATTATGCTTTCTCATTTCTTAAAAAGCTTGTCTAAGGTGACTCAAATGCTCCTCCTGGCTCTTTGACTTGACAATAACGTCATCAATGTAGACTTCCACAAACTTGCCTATCATTTCATGAAAAATAGTGTTCATCGCCCTTTGGTAAGTTGCACCAGCATTCTTCAAACCAAAAGGCATCACTATCCATTCATAAGTTCCAATTGAACCTGGGCACCTAAAAGCAGTCTTAGGAACATCTTCTTCAGCAATGAAGATCTGGTTATAACCAGCATGTCCATCCATGAAACTTAGAAGCTCATGACCAGATGCTGCATCCACTAGCATATCTGCTATGGGCATAGGGTATTCATCTTTAGGAGTTACAACGTTAAGATTCCTAAAATCGACACACACCCTCATCTTGCCATTCTTTTTTATGATAGGCACCACATTAGACAACCATTCAACATACCTAGTTGTACGAAAAAACTTAGCCTTCAACAAGCGTTCAACTTCCTCTTTGATTTTCAGCACAACTTCAGGAGCAAACCTTCTATTAGCTTGTTTGACAGGCTTACAATCGGGTTTCAGAGGCAATCTATGCTCCACAAGATCTCTACTCGGACCTGGCATTTCATGATAATCCCAAGCAAAACAGTCCTTATACTCAGAAATCAACTCCATAACCTGCCTCTTGAAGTGGTTTGACAATAAAGCACTCACATATATTGGCTTCTTTCTATCACTATCCCCCAAATCAATTTCCTCCAAAGGATCTTCCAACTCAAACCCACTTTTATCCTCAAGCCCCTTTTTAAATCCTAAAGGGTCATCGTCGAATATGCAATCAGCCAACACACCTTCTTCTAAGTTTGGCTGTCGGTCGGCCTCATAGGCCGATAACTGTGTCTGATGACATTCAAGACTCATCTTTGTCGATTGGCCGATTTTCGTCGGCCTCATCCAGTAACTTAACACCAAATTGCTCCATCAGGCAAGCATTCAGAGCCTTTTTGTCAATAACACCACCCTGCACAGATATGGGCTTTACCTTTAGGTCATAAACTTTGAAATCCACATGCATTTGTTGCATATAGCAGGGGCTATCATCAGCTTCAATAATCTTTATATCATCATGAGCATTCCAAAATATAAGTTTCTGATGTATTGTCGAAGGTACCGCTCCAACAGCATGAATCCAGTCTCTGCCCAATAAAATGTTATAACTAGACCTCGAAGGAATAACCACGAACAAGGTAGACCTCTCTACTGATCCCACTTGCACATCCAGCATTGCCACACCATCTGTTGGTGCAGATCTTCCTCCAAAATCAGTAACCACAATGTTAGTTGGGAGAAGATCTGTTTCATCTTTTCCCAGCTTTTTGAACATGGCTCTTGGGATCAAATTTACAGATGCCCCTCCATCAACCAACACCCTGTTGACAGACTTACCTTCAATCATTGCCTTAATATGCAATGGTCGAAGATGATTTCTTTCTTCGTTAGTTGGCTTATCTAACCGAGCAAAGTTATCAAAGATAGTCACCATGTCTTGCTCGACGAAGTGCCAACCAATAGGAAAACCATCAAATTCCTCTTCATCAGGAACTTCAACCACAAACTCATATTGAGCTTGATATTCCGCTGGCAATACTGAAACTAAGTTTACATCAAGCTTGGTAAACTCCTTTTCAGTGGTAGTTTATTCATTCTCCAGATGACTTCCCAACCCCATGTCCTCCTTGTCAAGAAGGCTTTCTTCAGACCCCAAATCTGACAAAGTAGTTCCCATTGCCATCACCAACTCATCCAAATCTCTGTGTAAATTAGTGTCAGGATCAAACTCTTCTTTATCATTGAAACCAATTAAGTCATCTGGATCATTCAATGCTTCAATGACCTCTTCCATGGACAAATCTGTCTTAACAGCATTCTGCTCCACTGATTCCATGGGTTCATCTAGTAAATCAGAATCGTTGACTACGATCCTCAATTCTTTCATAGATGCATCACTGCTAGTGTCTTCAACTGGAGCTACTCGAACACCAAATTTGCCTCATTCTGAGGCCAATTTCTCAGCTTCAATTAGACCTACTGGCCAAGGCTTCTTCTCTTGAGCTGTCGAAGGAACCTTGGCAGGCTTGACATTCTGTCTGAAACCAGCTGAAGGTACTTGTCCCCTTGCCTGAGAAGTCTGACCCTTCTCAAAGTTAGTCCCTTTGGCGTCAACCACCACACTCTTCAATTTTGGACCAGGCTCCTTGGGTAATGGCACTTTCTGCATCCCAACCATGAAGCACTTCTCATGTTAAGACTTAGCCATCTCAGCAGCTTTCTATTTCTGTTTCTGAGCTTTCCTCATCCTCTGTCGACGATGCTTCTGACTCTTCGACAGTGGGGCTTTCTTCACTCGATCACCACCAGGATAAGGCACTCTACCAAATTGGTAATCTTCATCCCAAAATGGTGTCTATCGAGGCTTGCTCTTCCTAGCCCTTACTCTATTTCTCAACTCAGGGCAACGGGCCTTAGCAGAGTTCTCAACCCACTTGTTCACCATCACATTGGCATCAGGTTTCCTTGAGGATTCAACCAACCATCCGCCAACTGCTCTATTAGGCCTATTCATAACAGGCCTTCGCATCTGGTTCACTGAAACAGGTATCTGGTTTACTGAAACAGGCTTAACATTCTTATTCACATAACCAGCCTGCATATGTTGGTGAGCCTTAGCCTTTTGATTATTCTTTGCTTTCTGAGCAGCTTTCTCGTCGAAGTACCTGTCACAATGTGGGCACAACTTCAACTGCCCTCTATTGTTCTTTCTCCTCAGAAAGTCTTCGACAATTTCATGAGGCCTTGGGTAAATGTCAAATGGGTTTTCCATATTCACCACATACTTCTGCTTGGCTCTGATATTCACCATGTTGCAGCTTCTTGCATTATGGCCTTCGACATTGGATATGCCTTGGCCAAATGGATCGGTATCCACCTTCATGCTAGGCTTTTGCTTGTCAGCAAACTTGAGCCTACCTTCTTTAAGAGCTTTCTGTATCAAGTCCCTTAAACGAAAACATTCATTAGTAGGATGGCCTAAAGCCCCATGGTATTTTCAATAATTTTGACCATTGGAGTCCTCAGGCCTTTTTACTTTATGATCATCTGACAACTTAAGCTGCTTATCTTTCAACATAATGTCAAATATTTTATCAGCTTTAGTTATATCAAATGTATATGTTTTCGTGTTTGCATAACTCATCTTTTCCTTTCCCTTGGAAGGTATTAAGGCTTGACAAGCATAAGGTGGTCCTTCCTTTAACTCAGCAAGGTTTATCTCTTGCTCAGTTGTTGCCTCATCCTCACAGTCTGTTTGATCTTGTTCGACACAATTAATTTTCTCACGTCTAACAAATTTCTTATTGTTCTTTTGATTCTTTTCAGACCTGAGTTGTTCAATCTGTCGAACCTTTTCCCCTAACTGGGCAAGATCAACAATGTGTTGGTTTACCAGTTTCTTTTAATATGGTAATCCAACCCGCTAGCGGCCATTTTAACAATTTTCGCTTCAGGAACAGGTGTAAAACACCTACTCTTCATTTGCTTGAACCTAGAGATGTAATCATCTATAGACTCAGTATATATACGCTTGACGTTGAATAAATCAGTCAAGCTAACCCTTAAATCACCCCTAAAGAATTGATCATGAAACAATCCTTCTAGTTGAGCCCAAGAATGGACTGAATTAGCCCTTAACGTCGAGAACCATGAAAATGCATTCTTTGTTAATGAACTTGGAAAGAACCTCATTTTCAAGCTTTCCATAGTGGCTAATTCCCCCATTGTTCTAAGGCATTTGCCTTGACATATCCCCTATACCTGACCCTTGTCGATTGGTTGTGGTAGTAGTCATACCTACCACTCCTTGAGTATTGGAAGAATTTCCAAAAGGTACAAAAGGCTGGTTAGCATATTGGTTGAACATAGTCGAACCAATAGTAGGAACTGCCGAGTTATTCAGATAACCATACGGCATTCCAAATGGAGGTTGTGTCACACGCGGTGTTGGCCTAACACTTGAATTTCTAGCACTTCCAGGCGATGCTTAAACTTCTGAAGCACTTTGAACCACTGGGTGTTCAAATACTACAGCGCTTGGAATAGCTTCCCCTTGCGTGTTAGCCATTGTCATCCCAGTACCCGCTCCAATGACAGTAGCACTCATCCTTGGGATATTAACTACCTCTGCGTTAAATCTTGGTGGTCGGCGATGGTATCACTTATCGACGCATTCGCATTAGTAACACTTGGTATCGTGGCACTATTATTTGCGCTGCCACTCATATTTCTTTGTCTTGACACGTTAGAAGCAGTAACTTTTCCACTTCTTAGACGCATAAAACCATCGTTTAAAACGAGTTACTCTAAACTCGTCCCACTGGGCGTGCCAATTTGTTAACTGGGAAATTTGGTTTGTAGTGTGTTTCTACCAAATTCGTCAAAGTAACAAATAATTAGTTTCAAATGATTACGAGATCGACGAGTTATGTGGTAATCTCGTTTTGAAAACAATGGTTTTAGTGAAATAACGGTCAAAAGTTCGACCAGATATCAGTTTTCAATTTTCTTGGCTACTAAGCCATTAATCATTGAGGTTTTTTGCCAGTTTGTACTTAATAATCTCGAACAACAAGTTAATTGTTATCGAAATGGATTGAAAGTGTAAATGGGCAAGGTTGGCCATTAGCAGCCAATGACTTGATTGATAAGTAACTTAAACAGAAAATAAAGTCAAAATAAACAATGCAGTGTTTAAACATGCATTCACAGAGTAAGACATACAATTTGAAATTGACACAGGAACGTAAATGAAGCACTTAAATGACTGTGTAGTAATAGACATGAAATAAAATATTGAAATTGAAATAGAAACAAGCCAAATGCAGTAAGCAAATTGAAACTCTACAAGAAATAAATACAGAAAGTATGAAAGAATAATATTTTAAAAAAGGTTTGGAAAATGCAGTAAAGATCGAAGTAAAATGCATAAACAAAAGATAAATTTGCAGATAAATTAGATTAAGAACAAGACGATAATTGGAAATGTAATTGAATTGAATTGCAAATTTCTGAAAGTAAGGGGTGGAAGGCATACAATGATCGTTTTCCTTTAATCTGCTTCGTCGTCGAGATGTTAGGAACTTAGATCATGTATTCAACCTGAGTTACATCGTAAGAACTACTATTTATAGACAAAAATGTAAAAAACTACCTATCATCCAACCTGACATGTGTACGGACACAGGGTCGGTAGTTGATTTTACTAAAACTACTCAATCTCGACAGTAGCACTTCCTGTCGAGTTTGTTCATGTATTGCCTAAAGCCTAAGTCTAATTCGACCATGTTCCTATTAACATCTTCGACGCTTTATGCACTCCGTCGAACAACCGCCACATCACTTAGTCTTTTAAACTTAGCCAATTTTTATCACTTATTCTGGCTCCTTGTGCCTTCACTTGTCGAATATTTGAAATTCCGTCAAGAAACCCAAATTTGAAATCTGGCACCTAACAGGTATAAGCAATCAACTCCTCGATCAAAATTGTCTAGACTTTTGAAAATTGCATAAATCACGTCTGTCGAATTATTATTATTATTTTTGTCTGATAAGTTTTATCTTGCTAAACCAAATAATTTTTAGGACATTGAATTTAGGTTTTTTTTTATCAATACATTTATGTACGTGAACTATTTGAAAATTTCTAAATATGTCCCTAAACTAAAAAGATTTGTAATTGAGTTGTTAAACTTATCAATAATTTGTAGTTGGGTCCCTACATTTTAATTGGGGCCCTGAACTTTTAAATAATTTGTAATTATGTCTCTGCATTTAAGGACCCGTTGAAAATTATTTAAAAGTTCAGGAACCCAATTAAAATGCGGGGACCCAATTACAAATTGTCAAGTTCAATGACCTAATTACAAATTTTTTTAATTCACAGACGTATTTAAAAATTTCCAAATAGTTTAGGGATATACATAATAATTAAACCTTGAATTTATAACTTAATCTTTTACAGTTTCTTTTAAAACTAGAGGCACCTCTAATATAAATCCTATAAAGTGTTATAAAGTAAACCCCAAAAGTGTTCATGTAGTTTACAACGCACTCCTTTGCGCTAACAGAAAAATTAAGGGACTCAATACTCCTCGTCGAATTGCATGAGAGAGGTAGGGTTGTCAATGGGGATCACATATGCTCGAAGAGGTTTACGACGAAGGCATAGAAGGACCGAAGGCTACGGTCATTTTGCAAAGAGGTTGCTGGCGAAGAGGTTGTTACAACTAGGAATCTGTTACGACCACTTGGGGAATAATCTTCCACTGCCATAGAAATTGGTGGAACTGATAAAATCCCTGAAGGCGAAATGCGTACTAATTGGCTACCACACATGGTGGCTCCGAGTAGGGCGAATGTCACACGTAACGACCCGTGGTGAAGAGACAAAGAGAGTGCGGTGGGCAGTCATGAGAGGGAAATCGAGGGAGAGAGAAACCCTAGTCACGGATGGAGAATAAGATAAGAATGATATGATGCAGATGATCTACCTTAAGATCTGGCGAGGCTGCTGTTCCAATAGTGATTATACATGTTGCACGTGCATCACCTATTAAGGTGAAGCATATTAGGTGGATTTGACGAGTAAGGTCGTCGGAACAATTAGTGCAATACCCCGTTTGGACGCCACATTACACTAATAACACGCAGATATAAAGCAACAAACACGACATACTATTTTACTACTGCATTATAGTACGCACAACACCAACATAAGGAAACAAAACTATAACCCGCTAGCCGTGGTACAACTAGTACAAACTGTATACAAGTATTGCCCTCAGGCAGCTCCATTGCCGCGGTCACCTCCACCAGGTCCCGCTCTCCAAGTATAAGCTCCAAGCACATGATGCTCCTCACCCATTTCTAATTCATCATAGTATAATATACAAAATACATAGAAAATAAGGAGGTAAGAAACTCATCAATTACCATAAAATAGGAAAACAGAGTAGAACACTAACAGTCAATATGCACACCACGAGTAGACAACAAGTATAACGGTCATTCCCATGAACCAACACCGCTGACAAGACTAGCACACCACTGATATTGCACACAGACCACTAAACACGTATCCCACAACACACAGACCGATCACCTATCTATCACATGCCAGAGATCGATCACCAATCTCAAAAGCACAAGAGGAAACACACATAAGTTAGTTGTCCCGAGAACAAATCTCAATACACTACTATCCCCCACACAAGGCAAAGTACCGTTCCCCCACACAAAGAACGACATTCCCCCATATAAGGAATGGCCAAGATTGTCCGCAGCCAGACTTGTAGTATTGTTGCCATGTTGGGATGACCGAGCTCTACCACTCTAAGCTGGGTACACTCCCTAAGGACTAATTTCCTATCTTGCCCCACATACCCCGTACCTTCGGCCTCACACAAGTCTCAGGCACACCGACTCGGCTATCACCACTGACAGACAAAGTATTAACGATAACACCGATTATTACTATTTAGGGATTTGCAACCCTTCAACGAGAGGGTGTCACCCTTGACCTCATGACTACACCTCAATCATATCAACATGTACAATAGCAATCAGACAAATTGCATGTGATTATGTTATAGTCAACAGTAGCTCAATCATATATAGTATCAACAGTCACAATCCAATCATAGTGTCGCTAAAGGAGACCGTCCACTATCATGTTATCAATCATTTCAAAACAGACACATAAGTCTTCTATCCTAGGGTTATCAATCACAACAATCACATCACATAAACAAGTTTTCTATCTTAGGGCTGCAGATTACCACACATCCTCGAATAATATGAAGATGAAATCCTATGATTGATAGACATATGACAATTTTCCTCAGGTATCGCAGGTCACAATGCCATTCCTAAGGTGTTGTTGTTATCAACCTCTAGTAGGGTTTGAGGTCCCCTACGCATGCTAAAAGTATTATCCTACTACATGATTTCCTAGTAATTGAGCTTTAATCCTCCTCACCTGACTTGAATCGCCCACCCAAGCAACTTGAACCGAAACTGCTATCTACACCCCAACTCTGCTACTTACATCCCCTCTCCTTGCTTCAACCATGAGACCGCTCCTCGAGACCTTGCTCTTGTCCTCCTTCCTGACTCTTAGTGTCGGAATCCCCGAGGTGGAGACCCATGACTTTTCTAGAGAGAGAAAATGTAGAGAGATAGGGAAGAGAAAGTTTGGTGTAAAAAATGATGGGGGTGAAACACCTATTTATAGGTGGGAAAAAGGGCCCATCGTATTGCAATTCTCCTTTTGCCTTTCCACGTGTCACGCTACGAAGCGAGATGATGTCAGATCTTGGTCGCATTGTGACGGTACCCGGTAAAGGGACCATCGCATCACGAGCTGTCCCTTCCCTTTACAGCGCGAACGGGGACTTGTGTCAAGGTGCCATCGCATCACGATGGTTCTTCTGTTGTCCCCATCGCATTGCAAGCTGGCCCTAAAATGAAAACCCTAATCTCGCGTTCTTACTCGTTCTGAAGTCGTTCCAAACGCAAATTTTTGCGGAGTACTACCCTGTACCCTTGCAAGGCGGCTTCCCCTTGACCCCTATTCCGTCAGCGAGGACCAGAACAGCCGTGCTAATTGTGTATGGCCTAATACTCACATTTCTTCCTCTTTAATCCTAAACTCCACTTAGATGAATATTCCAAATCATAATCATCCCCAAGGACCTTAACTACTGAAGTACTCCTAATCATGCCATAATTAGAGTACCCAGAGAACAAGATGTTACGGTTAGTGATGAGAAAAGCCGTCAGAAACCATGTTTTTACCGATGTTATTCGAGGTTGTCAGTACCAAGTCGTCGATATAACCGTGTTTTCTTGTAGTGAATAGTTAGCTTCACATATTGAAGATCAAATTCTTTGATCCTGTTTATTTTTATTTCTTTACACTTTTTGTATCACCTTGCCTAAGTTCATTTTAAATTAGGCTAGGGTGAACTATATATCAGCATTTATGCAATTACTACTCTGAGTTAGTTATTAATTTCATTCGATACATGTCTTTAATCCCTTGCGTAATGTTTTTATATGTTTGATCACCATGGAATAACGGCAATGGTCAAATGTCGCAACAAAAGTTGGGCATGAGACTAGATTTGGATTAACCACCAGTAGATGCAGTTGCCTACAAATAAGGGATGGTCTATATTCACTCTATGGAGTTTTTTATCATTATAATACTTCCAATTAATTGAGTTACTCCTAAGGACTTAGGGTACTGGTTAAGCGGAAAGTGTTATTCGTCAAGAAATTGGGTTTAATTTTAATTAGTTAACTCGAATAGGTATTGTTTGGGAAAAGTTGATAGCAAACGTAAGTATAGGACATTGCATGAATGTACTAATATATACCGTTATTATTGAAATGTGGTGGCAATCAGACTCCATCCATACTTATTATTGTTTGATACCGATACACTTACGGGGTGAACTAATTAAAGGCCAAGTTACAAATATATTTACTGTAAATGTTACTCAAACAAATTGAATAACTTTATGTAGGTCATAGTTGCTTCATTTAATAACTCTTTGTAGATATTAAATATCACTTATCTAATTGTTCATATTATTTTAACGATCATACATACGAAATGTTGGATAAATTTGAAACTCATATAATTTCACAATCAAAAGTGACTACTAGATGTATGAAATAATGAAGTCCCTAACGAGGGCTTTGGCCTGAAACACGATCTGACTAACTATTTTTTTGGCGTTAACATTCTCATAGGCACAGTTTTATATATCTCAAATTAGTTGCTTATATTGTGACAATTTTATTCACACTTCTAGATATTCATGTAGTTATGTCATCAAGTTTGATAAATGATAGCTCAACTTAATCATGAAACTAAAACTGCTTGTTGGTAATTAGAAGCAAGGTAGATATAAGGGATAGCTCTATTCTTCAGCTAGGGAATTGTCTGTTTAGTTAATCATCAGTGGCAAAGTAACGATCCCCAAACTCCCCCAAGCCAGGGATCACACGAGAATCCTCATTTAGTGATGCATCAATCTCTGATGTGACAAGTTTTACCATTGGAAATTTCTCACAAACTGCATTTATTCCCTGTGGTGCCTGCATCATGTAGTTTATTTAGTTAGTAATATTACAGTGCAGAGAATCCAAAGTGCACAAGTCAAAGTTACTCACTGCAATTAAATTTAGAAAGATGATGTTGGATTCCGGTACACCCTTCTTGAGAAGCAGAGAGATAGCTTTGACTGCAGAATTTCCTGATAATTATAACTATTAGACAATAAAGAGAATTGTAGACATGGATACAAATTTCAAAAGTTATAAGACACAATATAGTTATGATATAATATATGAAATTAGTATAAAATTAGCACAAAAGCACAAATCTTTTTCAACTAGAACAAAAAATAATGTTTTCAAAGTTGACATAGGGCGGCTAGTGCACAAGGCTCCCACCGGGTGGGGTCTAGAGAGAGTAGATGTACACAACCTTACCCCCGCAAGTGGAGAAATTGTTTCCAGAATTTGAACTCGTGACCTCCAGGTCACAAGGTAGCAACCTTACTCTTGTTCCAGGTCAAAGTTTACATAAGTTAATAATTCCAACATCGACCAATGTCACATAAGTTAAAACTAAAAAAACAAATACCAAAACAACTTTTTATATGTTTCACAAGGACTAAAACCAGTAAGAATTTTTTTTTAACCACAAAATTTATTTAAACCAAAATTCATATAAGGCAAAGCAAAATGAAAAAAATGTGCATAATGCAGCTAGAAATATTGATTGTGTTCATGAAATGTCTAACATGAATAAACCATTTTAAAGTGTTTGTGCTTAATATGAGAGAATAAAGAGTTATGCAATATAGTCTGTTAAACCTGTGGCAAGAACAGGATCAAGTAGCAACACATGACGACTTGCAATATCTAATGGTAGCTTCTCATAGATTAACTGCATTACATTGTGAGGTTATGAGATAATAATCACCCTTAAAGTGTAGAAGGAATAGGAAAATGCAAGAGGGACACTATGTATTGGCTTCCACCAACCTGTCTACCATTTGTGCCATGCCCATGAATAAGGATTTTGCCAATTTTGATTCCCTTACAGCATGCCCTTAATGCATTTTCCATGCTTTCTCCACTGATGTTAAAGTTGGATGGAAGAGTAATTCAAATAAAAATTGTTAATAAACAAGTTTGATATGCTTCAGACACCTAAAAATTTAAAGTGGAAAAGTGGAGAACAAAATGTTTTCACTCATAATGCAACAAGTGCACTACGCATTTTGTTGTACTAAGCACTGCAACTAACAAAGGTTCATGAATTAGTTTGTGTTTTCAGAGGTACAATTCTGCGTGAAAAAAGTTAAGCTAGACTTGTGGATATTAATGGTTACCTTCACCTCTATGGCTAACATATCTCAAATAGCAACAAATCCAACTTGATAAAATTGAGTTCTAAACTCAATCTTAAAGCCGGGGTTTAAAAAATTCCACTCACAATTTGGCTCGCGACATCATAGTTTTTGATGTCTTGGTGAATGCGATCGAGGCTGCAATGCTGCATTTGACAGTGATTCACCACAATATTAAGTATTACAACACGGCCGCGATTATTACCGTGACTATGATTTAAAACCTTGTTTAAAGCATCTTTAATGGAAATGTATAGAATCAAGTGTGTCATATCATGCATGTACTTTTTATTCCAAAATGGATTAAACACTTTAAATTAAATACCTTCTAATAATTGATACTCCGCATAGCCTGCTACAGAAAACTACACCAGAGTATACAGATCCTGCATCCACGGGCCAAAACATTTGAATAATTCACCCTTTATATGCATAATAAGTGAAAATAAGTGCACCATTTGAACCCATTTGAAAAAAGAAAAAAAAAAGAAATTTTTTCTTTTTTCTTTTTTTTTGGCAAAGGGTCAGAATATTTTCTAATGAATTAGGTATAGAAGAACCTATACTACATTAAATCAAGAAATTGTAAAGGCAGGCCCCAATAATAAGACATTGATCTTTGATTAAAATATTTTTCTTGTCAAATACTATATAGTGAAAATGCGAGAGATGACTCAAGTAACTGAGGTAATACAAAATCATTGGTACTAAGTAAGAGATAAGAATTCCTTTAAGGAATACATGACTGTATGCTCACATGTTTGTTACAATATAGCTACCTGTTGGTGTCATGACTTGCTTTTCTGTAAATGGAAGGTGACCAAGTCCATGTTCTACAACCTTACAAATCAATACAAAATCATCATGCCTCAACATTTATGATCATTTTCTGCATTACTTCTATCGACGAGTTCTAGAGTGGACCACCTTGATAGGTGGTCTACGGTAGATTAGTACCTAAAAATCGTTCGAAGCTCCGACGATGATTGACACTGTTTCCAAAAGTAGAAGCTCACGGTTCTCCTCATCTTCACGGCTGAGGCAATGACCTGATCAATGTTCAACAAAAACAAGGGGAAACAAAATATGATTGTCTCATAACTTGAATCATATTTGATTCCCCTTGTTTTTTAACCGAAACCGATCAGATTATCACCTCAGCTGTGAAGACGAGAAGGACTTGCGAGCTTCTGCTTTTGAGAGGGACATCATCGGTCATCATTAGAGTTTAATATGATTTTCAAGTATTAGTCCACCATAAACCACTTATATGGTAGAATTTGCTTACTTCTATCTATGCAAACTTGTTTACCAGCCTAATAAGTCGGTCTGAGTAAAAGACAAAGTCATGCTTTGTAGTTTTGACATCACGGATGAGAGTATGCATTCCCTTTATCTGATTACAACCAAAGATAACAATTTAGATTCATATGTCATTATTATTATCACTATCATCACACTAAGCTTTATATCAACATTGTTTTTCTATAAAAGATAGAATATGACTATGAGAATTTTACCTGAAATGTAGAGAAAATGACAAAAATATTTGGATATATTTTACACAGATCATGTTGTCCAAGCTTTGTACGTATATTTTGTACTATCAAGTCAATGGCAACATCATTATCTCCTCCACCTGGGATGATAATATCAGCATATTTTTTTGTTGGAAGTACAAAATCTTCAAAACTTGGTTTTACAAATCTGGAATACTGAACATTTATTTTGGAATTAGTCAGTGAGGATTCTCAACAATTTTCAAACAAATTTGAATAAGTTATATGCTTAAATAGAGTTACAAGAACACTAATCTTTAAAGTGTTTTATCAATGTAATCAATTGTGAACTAATGCAGGATTATACCTTCAACTTTATAGATTGGTATGTTTTTGTATTTCCGATTTAACTTGATTCATCTTTGATAAATATTGGATCAAATTAACACAAACAATATGGATATATTTAAGATCACTATTTTATTTCAAAAGCAAAGGTAAACAATTTCATTCTTTCATCCTTGTTATATTTGCTCTCATAACATTATTTGCTTTGGGTGTGTTTCACGGTTTTACCAATAGATGCAAGTCAAGAAGGTTATCAAAACATAGGCATATTACATTTTAGAGATGCATCTAGGCTATTAATATTTGAATAGTATAATATGTTTTTAGTCTTTATAAAATCACGACCATCTAATTTTAGTTCGTATACAAATTTTATTAATCTTTAGTCCTTGTAAATTACAAAGTGTGTGCTTTTAGTTCTTGGCGAAGAACTAAAAACTCATGACTTGTTGTAAGGGCTAAAAATGGATAAAATTTTAATAGGGACTAAAATTAAATGGACGTGATTTTGTATGGACTAAATATATTTTACCCTATTTGAAAATTACTGAAAGTAGAAAACTAGTATCAAATATAATGCTAAAGAACTTGACTACAATTCACTTAATTCACAAGAAGTCAATATTAAGAATGTTTTACTTGTATAGTCCAAATGAAGAATGCAACTATCTTAGAACTTAATTGCCAGCACTAGATGGTAGCTGCAGCAGCAATGCATCAGACTTAACCATAATTATTTGAAGGCAATATAACCTTAACTTCCATTAAGCACTAACCAGACAAAATAATCATCATGAAAATATTGTTTATTTTGTAAGTAACAACCTTGTCCTCAGTCCTTTTTCTCCAAAAACTTAAATAGCATCATTTAATTTGATGTGCATGCAGGCTTGCTTTTTTCCAAGTTTTACAGAACTTGAATTTAAATGGAAATTATACAAGAAAATAAAGATAAGAAAAAGTAAGTTCGCCTACTTGATCTAGAACATTCTGAATGTTCCTCCCACGTTCAATGGCGAGACGTTGAATCCTCCGTACAAGGCGCACATCAGAATCTGCATTGCTTAAACCATAGCAGTGTTTTTAACCATATATTTGTATCACTCATACTGAGTACAATGCTCAATTATTGACCAACTAAAAAGATGAAGAAATAAACAAATGAAATTGGAATACATTCACAATAATTTCATGTTATAGAAATTTGAAACATAATGGAAAAAAAAATTAATGAAAAAAGAGGTGTTGATACATGCTTTTATAAAGACTTGTGATGCTACAAGATTTTTGCATTTTATAAACCAAAAAGAAATAACAGCTATAACAAGATGGATTTTCATTTTCTCAACAAGATACGTGCGAAGTATCTATCGGCTTCGCTGATGACTAATCTCTGCTGAAGAACCTAGTATACCACCTTTAAGTATTGTTTGTCTATTAAGAGAGAAATCAGGAATAACCAACCTTCATCAACAAAGATCTTCATGTTCAAAAGATTGCGGACACGAGAATCATGAATTACTAGTATCCCTTCTAAAATTATGATATCTGCAGGGTGAACCTACAAGGACCGAAAAAGAAAAGAAAAGTAAAGCCCTGCAGATTATATCA
This sequence comes from Calophaca sinica, assembly GCA_037113605.1. Lineage (NCBI taxonomy): Eukaryota > Viridiplantae > Streptophyta > Magnoliopsida > Fabales > Fabaceae > Calophaca > Calophaca sinica. The sequence goes on from CM073737.1 coordinate 20,540,910, forward strand.
ACATATTGCATCCAAAAAAGATGGGGTTTAGATAAACACTACAATGCAATGATATTATATTATGATACACCACAATCAAGTTGTTTCAATAACATGGTTACTTCTAACAAACAAATCTCATTATGAAATAAAATTACACATTAGTAATAGGTTTAAAAAACTTTTTGTCCATGTAATATACACTTTCTCTTGTTTTAGTCCTTAGAAAAATTCTTGTATGCTTTAGTCAATGAAACACGAAAAGTTGCTTTTGGTCCGGGTTGTTTTGGTTTTACTTGCTATAAATTGGTCCAAGTTGGAATTAGTCCCTATATAGCTCCGGTTTCTGGGACTAAAATCAATATGGTTCACATATTATTACAATGACTAATTTCAGAAATAGGGGCTATATAGGGACTCATTCTAACATAAACCAATATTACAATGGATTAAAACTAGAACAACAAGGATCAAAAGCAATTTTTCCAACGTTTAAGGAAAAAAAAGGGGCAAAAAATTATCTAGAGCCTAAAATCGAAAAAGGTGTAAACTACTGAGATGGTAAAGTTAATTGATATTTAATAATATTGTATCAGTGAGTGAGGCAATTGCCATATATAAGCTCTTTTTTTTTCCAAAAGAGGGACGGAGAAAGGGGATATATTATTATTTCAGTGGTATTAATGGACATATTACAACTATTATTAAGGGGATTTGAATCATGTCCCTTCGGGTTACAAGACCAAGCTCCTACCAGTAAGCTAGCACCTCATAGACAAATGCCATATATAAGCTCAACAACATCAAATACTTTACTAGAAAGTATGACCTCAACCGGTAACCATCCACATGACCTGATTCTCACTCAAACATCTTATGGGATATTTCTGATCAAGGTTTTAAATTGCGATCCTTAATTACAAGTAAGTACGACTGATGTGGCCATAATCACAGATGTGGTTGCAATTGTGAACACAGACCATTTTTAAAAACCTTGTTTCTGAATGCCAAAATTCAGATCAGTACCTGACGTGCAGGTTCAGTTCTCTTACGGCTTTTCATATCATAATTCGGTATAGTAACGGCTTGTCCATGTTTCAATTTCTCCATACTTGAAAGCATAAGCTCAGTATCAAAGGCATCTGAAAATTAAGGAAGAACCAATTATTCTTGCAGTAGAAGTAGATTAGATTTTCAAACTAATTCTGCATCAAATTATGTCTTTCATGTGCTACACAAAATTGGAGCAACCTTCCATTATGTACTCACCAGGATGATCAAAGTTGTACTCATTAACTTTCTGTAACATCTTGTCACTCAATGGGTAGTAAAATGAGTCCTATGAAATGATGGATAAATGAATTATAAGTAAAAACGCAATGACCAAATCTTTGCATGGAAAAGGATTGGGAAAAAATAACAACAACAACAATCAAGTCTTTTCCCACTAGTTGGGGTCGGCAACATGGATCAAATGATACCATAATGTTCTATCATAAATAATGTCTATAGCCAAATTATTGGCCTCTAAATCTTTCTTAATAGTTTCACCTATAGATTTTTTTTCCCTTGCTCTGCCTTCGGCAATTGAGTTGTCCTCCACCTGATCTTACGAATTATGAAATCTACAGGTCTCCTTCAAACATGCCCAAACCACGTTAGTCGTGATTCAACCATCTAAGTCGAAATTCAACCATCTTTTCTACAATAGGTGTTACCCCAACTCTCTCTCAATCTCTCTCATGCTATCGTTCCTAATCCTATCTTGTTTAGTATTTCCACTCATCCGGCGCAACATTCTCATCTATGCTACGTTGAATTTCTTCTCATGTTGCCTTTTCCCACCAACACTTGGTCCCATACAACTTCACCGTTTTTATAACTGTACGAAAAAAAAATTCCTTTAACTTCAATAGTACCATTAATTTTCAGATAGGCAAGAAAAGCAATCACAATCAAGCCATTAGTTTATCCAAAATTTAATAAAATAAAAAACTAGACAACCCTGTATGCATCCATTCAACAAAATGCAAAAATAAATAAAATAAAAAACTAATATGGAGAATTAATTACTTGATTAATGAGGACAACACGTTGATCATGAAGCTGGCTATTTATCAGGTTACACACAGTTGTTTTTCCAGATGCAGTTCCACCAGCAACACCTGAAAATTTTTCAATTTTTTTTTGAAACAATTTTTGTGAGAAATTATTTAAAAAACAAAAATTGTTAACTAGTCTAGAAATCATCATTTCTTACCAATGAAGAAGGGTTGTTTGGGGGATGGTGGAGCTTTGGAGGCATTAGATTGGAGAGAAAGCTTGTCCTTAATGTTGAGATTCAATGGCAATGCAACCTCATTCCTAGAATTGTTCATCTCTATTACCATTATATCTATGATGATGATTCTTGTAACATACACATAACACATTCATCTGTGCTTGAGATCAAAACGGTCAACACATACGGTAAGGGAGCCTTACACACCTTTTTTTCTGCTAGTGTTTTGGGAAATTTGTTACTTGTTTAATTTAATTAACTAATGCAACACTGTCATAAATAGAATTTGCTTTGTGTTTTAAATTATTAGTTTCTATTTATAGAAATTATGCACTAACATAAGTGAATTAAATGATTCACGTTTTGTTCTTAACTAGAGACCAATTGATGAGGGCTTGATTGGTTATGTAAGACCAAGTGTTGCATGATTATGCATGCAAACTGGATGCAAAAATGGATAATAAATTTGTTAATTTTACCCCTCTTATTTAAAGGTGTAGTTAACTTTCCACCCCAATTTTTAAAATTAAACATTTTACCCCGAATTTAATATTATTGATTGTGCTTTCCCCTTTTAATGTAACTGGTATTCTAACCCGTGTTATGTACGAGTATATATGTTTTATGAAATTTTCTAAAAAATAATTGAAACATTATATATAATTTTTCTTTTAAACATTTGTAAAATGACTTGTATACAAAAATTTATATAATATTTAATTCATTTCAATCATTGATTACAAATTATAATAATTTACATATAAATATTAATGTTTTTCATGTTCAATATTGTGTTTTTTTGTAAAATATATATCCTCGTGTCTTATGCTTTACATGCTATACTAAAAGAAAATTGTAATTTTCTTAAATGAAAAATATTTGATAATTTTTTCCAATATATCTGTAGGGCCATAATATAAAAGATATATATATTTAAAAATTATAATCATACACATGGATTTAGAAGAATCAACATTTTATACATATTCAAACCTTCAATATCTAAGCTTCTCTTTGAGTTGATTAAGATTATAGAATCATAATTTTTTTACAAAATATATGTAGTCTCGTGCTACTCACGGTAGACAGTTAAAAATTATAATTATACACCTAGCATTTAGAAAAAACATCATTCTGTATACATTCAAACGTTCAAAATCCAAGCCTGTATTTAAGAATAGATTTAAATCATACAATCAGTTTTTTTACAATATATGTGTAGCCCTTGATACGCTTAAAAATTATAATCATACACTTAAGTTTAGAAAAAGCAACATTCTATATACATCTAAACCTTCAAAATTTAAACCTCCATTTTAGAATAGATTTAGATCGCAAAATCATTTTTTTTTTACAATATAACTGTAGGCCACGGTATATACTTATAAAATTTATAACCATACACTTAAGATTTAGAAGAAGGGACATTCCCTATAAAGTCAAACCTTCATTATCTAAGGCTTTATTTGAGAATATATTTAGATCATAAAATCATAATTTTTTTCAATATAATTGTAGGCCCGTGCTATGCACGGTATTTACTTAAAAGTTATAACCATACACCTTTAAAAGAAACAACATTTTGTATAAAGTCAAACCATTATTTTCTAATGCTCCCTTTAAGAATAAATTTAAATCATAAAATCATAATTTTTTTCAATATAACTGCAGGCATGTGCTACACACGGTATATAGTTAAAAATTATAATCATACATCTAGGGTTTAGAAGAAACAACAATCTGTATACATTCAAACCTTCAATATCTAAGTCACTCTACAATAATTAGTTATATTTAAAATAATAATCATAGTAATAATATTTTCAAAATCATCATTATAATTATGGTTACAATTATAGTATAGTAAAAAATAATATTATATTTTCAAAATAATTATCTTTTTGGAAGACAATTTTTATTAGAAATTTGAAAAACAACAAAAAAAAACTAACAATTAAACACATTTACTATAATGAAATCATAAAATAGAGGCTTCGAACTAAAACACAACACCTTCTAGTATGGAAACCCGTGTCATATATGGGTGTGGCTTATAAACAATTCTATAAAATAATTGAAACATTATATATGCATTTTTTTTCTAAACATTTGTAAAAGGACCTTTGTTACAAAAATTTATATAATATTTGGTTTATTTTAATCATGGATTACAAATTGTAATTATTTTAAAGTTAATAATTGCTATTATATATCCAGTAAAACGGGTGGATGAATCTGTTTATAAATATCATATTTAATGTAACACTGAAAACTAAATATAAAATAGGTAGAGCTTCCTGACAAAAGAAAAGAATAAATAAGAATAGACATTTTCAACGTTGTTATAGCATATCTCTAATCTTGAGTAACTGACATGTGTCATACATGAGGTAAATGATGTTGTTAGAAAAAGAAAATTTAATGTGAAAAATAAATTATTATAATTAATAGATATTATTAATAAGAAATAAAGAAACAATAATTTGTATAAATATTAAGAAGATCATAGATTCCAAACTTGCAAGAAAAATAAACCTAAACGTTTGAAAAATAAGTTGCAAGTTACAATGGAATCGAAAAAAGATAGAAAGTTCCGCTAGCCATTATCACAAAAAAATACCTGAAAATATTGAAACCTAAATCCATCTAGAAAATCGTATATAATGAGAATAAGTTGAAGGTTAGCATGAAATCAAATTATAGCAAAAAAAAGTTAAAAGAAAAATAGATGAGAAATCATAACCCAGTACCTCCATAGCAGGTGAAGAAGAAACCCAAAGTGTGTCAAAGTAAGGAGACATTAAGTGAAATTTAAGTTAACTTATAGTTCTAAAATATAGGCAGCTGAGATATATGCATGAAGGAGGAATTAAATGTATTGACAAAGGAATTAATTATGGAAAAGTTTTGAATTATTTTGATCATTTAATTTCGATTTGTATAGCAATTGTTACCATGTAATTTTTATTAACATTGATTTATTTACATTTTTAATTCTTGTTTTTATGAATAACTTCGATGTATTATAATTTTTTAAATAATTAAAAAAATTATGAATTTTTATAATTACATTTTATATTTTCAACAAAGTTGTCTGCTGATTACATAATATTTTTTAAAATTTTTTTACATAAATAATAATTGTTTTTCAAATGAATTAACAATAATAATGTAAAATATACTTGTTTTTTAATTTTAAATTTATGTCCATCGCATTATTTTTTTATTTTAAATTTATGTACATCGAATAAAAATTGTAAGATAACATTATCTAAAATTTAATTCCTTAATAATTATGTTATACAGTATAAAATATGTTGGACAATCAACATAATGTACATAATTTACATAACTGATAATCAATAGCAAATAACATTCAATTACGATTTTCTATTTTTCTTGAGATATATGATGACTTTAATTACCGTTATTAAAATAATGTACATAATCATAAATGACAATTAATAGCAAATAACTATAATTAATTATCATTTAAATAGCCGCAATTTTGTTTCCCTTTTTCAATGATTCTCTCTATTTTTTTTCACCAATTTTTTTATTTTCTAATTAAATTTTTAATTAACATGTGTCAACCACTTGGCTTATGAGTTGAAAACGTTTTCTTAATTAGTATGACATGTGTTTTAATGATTATTGTTAAATGTTGAATAGGATGACAAATATGACGTTATTAATTATGGTTTTCATTAAAGGATGTCATTTGGAATAACATTCAATGAGTTTGATTGTTAAATGTATATATTGTTGATTTAACACTTAAAAATAATAGAAAAAATTTAATAACTTTTTTAATACAAGGGAAAAGACAAAATTATCCAAATTTTAAATTTTTAAGGGTTAATAGGGCTTTTCGTTCCTGTAATATGAGCAAAATTCGGTTTTAGTCCCTGTAAAAAATATTATTTGTTTTTGGTCCCTGTAATATAGAAATTTTTGTTTTTTGTCCTTGTTGTTTCGATTTTAATCCCTGTAATAGTTTTTCATTATGGTTTTAGTCCTTGTAAGATATAGTCCATGTTAATTTTAGTCCATGTAATATGGATCATATAAGAACTAAATCCAAAGTAAAAGCAAAAATTTCTACATTGTAGGGACCAAAAACAAATAATTTTTTTGCAGTGACTAAAACCAGATTTCGCTCATATTACATAGGCGAAAAGCAATATTAAGCCAATTTTTAAAAATTCTTTGGTCTCTCTCATCTTCTTTAAGAGCATCTCTAGCGCTGTAAACTAATACAGTGTCTTATTTTAGTTGTCGTGTCTTTTTACTTTCTCTGCCTCGGAGTTGGTCTAGCTGGCAGAGAAGGGGGCTTAAACTTAAGCTCTGTGCATTGTATAGTGGAAGGCAACTACAGGTTGCTTAAGAATAAAAAATTATTTTGTTACCACATCCAACCATACAGAATCAGGGAAATATAAGAGGGAAAAAAAGGGTAATGGAGAAGCAGAAGCAAAAAATTGATCCAAAAAAATTATCTAGATACATTGATCTAGCAAAAAAAAATCATTCTAAAAAACCAAAAGCCTTCAACAAAAGGAAAAAAAAACAATAGAAGCACAGAAGGAAAAAAAATACTACAACAGAAGAAAGAAAAACACCCGAAGCAAACAAAGATGGTGTCCTCCTGCAAGTCCTCTAATCCAAAGATGGCGTCTTTGGTCGCGCCGTTCTTCGGGGTACATCATGGCAGACGCAATTTGGGAGATCCTGATAGATGAGGGGAGTTTCGGAGAGATGGTGGCGAGATCTTGGGAGATGAAGGCGAGATCTGAAGAGAATGGTGATTTGAAGATGAGACTGAGGGAGGTCTGGAAAGAAGGGTAAGATTTAGGGGTGGTTTCTTAGATTATAGCAGATTTGGAGAGAAAGGCGAAATCTTGCTTTGGTGGTGTTTCGTAGGGAAGGGAGAACAGTGCGTGAGGGAAGGTTGAAGATGGAAAAGGACCGAGGTTGAAGGAGAATGAAAGTGAGGCAAGTGCGAGGAGGCGGTGAGCAGAGAGAGGGAGATGAGGAGGCGGTGAGATGAGGGAAGCCGAGAGGTGGTGTAAGAGAGTAGTGGTGGAGGATTACGGAGATGAAGCAGAGAGACCAAGAGAGATGAAGCAGAGAAGAGAGGCAGAGCGGTGTCGAGATTTGGGGGAGAAGATGAGATAGGCGTGGTTGCATCTAAGCCACAGCATTGGACTCAAAATTCTCTCTGTTGCTTAATATCTGAGTTGGCCATAATGGGCCCACAAAAATGGGTAAGACTCCCAACTTGGCCCATTTAATTGACGATGCGATAAAGATGCTCTAACAGTTGAGTTATTGAGTAGCTAAAGATCTAAAGTGACATCTCGCTTGGCACAATGTTTGACCAATTTCCAATTCTCTTTCCTTTATGATACTTTTGTGTTTTTTTTCATCATCAATAATGTCAAGAACGGGAAGGCAATCAGATAAACCAACACACAGGACAACATGCCAATCGAACATGAGTTCCATGACTCTGGCAAAGTCCATATCTGTGATTTTTCAGTCTCGCAATTTATGGTCGTTGATTTTTTATTTCTCATTATATGTTGTTTAACTAAATCAAGCTTTTCTTAATGACAAATGCTAATGTTAAATATTAGTAATTTATTAGTGAGTGGAGTTTGAACCCTCTTCCTACTTTTTAGATGCTTCACGCATGGATTCCTCAAATTGGAAAATATTAGTTGAAGTCAATAAAGAGCTTTGATCATCTGCATTATCGAAATTGGACAAAGCAATAAGAGAGAGCTTGCACAGGTGTGCTTCATGGTTAGTATAGGGAGTTGGTAGAATTTTTTAAAAATTAATATTTGGATAATTTTGTATTTTCCCTTGTTTTAAATAAGTTATTAATTTTTTTCTATTATTTTTAAGGCTCGGTTTGGCAAGGCTCACACTTGAGCTATAGCTCAAGTGGTGAGACACAAGGATGCTTCCATATACTTAAGCCTCATGTCATGGGTTCAAATCTTTGTGGGAGGCGAAAGAAATACCACATGAAGGTGGTAGATATTTCTATGAGTGACACACCCATAACCAGTAAAAAAGAGTTGGGGAGGTGTGTTACACGACACTAGGGTTATCATGCATCCATAAATACTAATATATCAATCCTATGGTTGATAAACGTACGACAAATGTCTGCAGTTGTCACATATCCCAACACCTCTCCTAAGGTGTTGCTGATATTAACCCCTAGTAAGGCTTAGGTCACCCTATGCATACTCATACATATTATTCTACTCTAACCTTCCAGGCGAATAAGGATTCTTTCTCCCACCAAACTCAGATTGTCCAAACAAGCAATTTCCACTGCAGCTGCTTCTCGTACCCTCGAAGCTGCTACTCGTACCCTCTTGCCTCGAGCTACGGGTCCACTTTCTGAGACCTTGCTCTTTTCCTCACACTCGGCCCTCAGTTTTGAAATCCATGAGGTGGAGACCCTCGACTTTTCTAGAGAGAGAAAATGTAGAGCAAGAGGGGAGAGAGAAGTTTGGTGTGTAAAATGGTGGGGGTGAATCGCCTATTTATAGGTGGGTGAAGAGGCTCATCGCATCACGATGGTCCTTTTTCTATACACGTGTCACAGTGCAAATGGAGATTGTGTCAAGGTACGATCGCATCGCGATGGTTCCTGTGTATTCCATTGCATCGCGAGCTGCCCCTTTCCTTTACATGTGTCACAGTGCTAACGAATACTTGTGTCAGGGTACCATCGCATCACGATGATACCTGTGCATTCACCACTGCATCACGAGCAGGGCAAGAGAAAAATCTTGGTTTTGTGTCCCGGCTCGTCTTGACGTTGTTCTAAACCCAAATTTTGCCCCTTGCCGGAACACTCATGCTAATCTACATGGGGCCTAATACATCATCATCATTATTATTTCTAAATTACAAATCCTAATCATCCCTAAGGACCTCAATTACTGAATTACCCCTAATCATGCCACAGTTATAGTACTCGGAAAATGAGATGTTACAGCAGCAAGTTCCTCCATGTAGATGTATCTAACCGCTCTTCGTCGCAGCTCATTTAAAGTTTATCCCGGTCTCTGAGCTAGCAAATCAAAAAATGGGCCTGGTTTTAGGCTTCACACCATCGCATGAAGTGCTACTTCAACACTTAGGTTTCTGATTTGTGTTGTTTCAAAGTTGGACCTGTCCATGATTGACTTCAAGGAATCATTGGGTCTCTGCTTGAGACCTACTAAGCAAGTTGAGTTTTCGTAATACTGGGCTAGTGGTAAGCCGAGCAATGGACTATTTAGCTAACTGTCTACATGAGCGTATTGATTCTCGTGGTAGGATGGAGAACCACATTAGTTCTGACCTCTTAAGAGTACATGGAAAATTTATGTACTTTAAAGGTTTTGACGCCCCGATTAGTAACATCTAAGTATTGAATGAGGTTAAATCCTTCTCGGGATCTTCTTTTCCTTGGAATATGAAAGTTAGCAGGGATTGGAGTTAACATTATCTCCTCTGCAAATGGGAGCAATGTCTTTTCCGTGTTCGGTGATCGGTTTCTTTGGGAGGTTCTCCTCCTCCTCTTCGGGATGGAGGTTCCATTTGATTAGCCAGTGTTAGATAAGTCTTGGTCCTCGTTCCTTCTTTCTCACTTAAGATAAGGGCTCCAATCACCTTCTTGTTTTAGTTCTCGATGAATTTGAGAGATAGTCTCTTAATTTTTTTCCATGATCTTGAATCTCAATGATCCGCTTCATCATCTCTACATTCTTTGCTTTGAACTACTCTATGATCGCAAGCAATGATTGTTTCATTACCGGATGCTTTCTGGATCTCTGTAGTTGTGACTGGGATCTCGTTAAGAGAACTTTTGGTGGGTTGTACTCCTGGTGTGTGTTGAACTATACAAGGGTGACACACACTATGCCTTGCGTTCAATATAGATATAAGGGCAAAAAGATAATTATACACATGATCATTATCTAAGAAAAGTTACGTCATAATACTGACATTCTCGTTACTTGGATAGCAGTGATGTGTTGTTAGACACCGCTCTCTCTTTATAATATTAAATGGTGATTTAATATTATTGTCAACGTTACGAGAACCTACAGGGTCACACATATAAGAACAGATTAATGGGAGATTAAATATAAATGAGTAAGACTCGTTTTATTCAGGGGTGCGCTCTTATGACGCACCATCGTAAGTCAAGAGCAACGCAGCACATGGTAAGCTACGGTGCACTGCTAGGTCAGTCTTAAATGGTTCTATAAATAGAACACTTAAGCTGAAAGTTCAGACACGGAATTGACCCTAGCCGTACAGAGAGACCTTGTGTGCGTTCGTGACAGCCGGTCCTATTCGTCAGCTAGCACAGTAGACGGAGGTCGCTTCCATTTGAAGTCTGTTCGTGTGGACTGCGTAGAGGCGTTGTCATCAGTACGACGCTCGTGCTCAACTCCAGTTCTCGTCTGCAACGGTCTGCGCTACAAGAGGTAACCAATGTAATCCCTGAATCATGACCATTCGCAATGATCCATGGAAGGGAAATTTTAATTTTCCGCTGCGTTTTATCTTTGATTATTGCATGATTTCCCTACAGTGGTATTAGAGCCACTTGCGAAACCATGGTTCGGCTTTTATGATTACCTGTATGTATGTGTGACATGCATTCTTGTATGCTATAGTTAGATTATGAATCTATTCGATTTTAAAAATTATACCTTGTATGATTATTGCGAAAACCCGGTTAGGTATATATGTGATATATACGTCGCTTTGAATAATCTGTATATATGAGATATGTATGGTAATTATGCGTGTTTATTTTGAATAACGATTCGGTTCTGGGTCAAGTGGGTTGGCGTCGTTGGGTCCAAGTGTTGGAACCCAGAATCGTGTTGGACCCCGTGCTGAATCTGCGAAGCGAGTTATTTTGAAATTATTTAATTTTTATTAATTGGCTTTAATCACATTTTAATGATAAGATTAATAATAATATGTATGTATGTATGTATGTATGTATGTATGTATGTATGTATGTATTATTATTATTATTATTATTATTATTATTATTATTATTATTAATTGTCATTAATGTTTTGTGATGCATGGTAAGTGGTTATGGCCTTAGTCCCTTTTATTTTATTTTGGAATTTTAAAATACGGCCTGCGTGTCGTGCCTTTTGTTTTTCTTTTAAAATACGGCATGTGTGCCGTGCCTTTCTTTTATTCTCATTAATGTAATGTAAGAGAGGAGACAAGAAGGAAATTTCATAAGAGGGCTACATTGGAGGTCACACTTGGAGAAGTTTGATTGTTCCTAGGTTTAACTTGGATTCTCTCATTGGCTTGTGAGAATCAATGCGTTAGGGGGCCATAATCACGTCACAATTATTTTCTATACATGTATGAGATACATGTATGAATATAGTAGGTTAAATAGTTTAACAAATATGTATGAGATGCATGTATGAATATAGTAAGTTAAATAGTTTAACAAATGGCGAGATCTATTTTTTTATAACGTCCCTCAAAAGGAAATATTAAGTTAAATTTAAATGTCTTCCAATAGTTAGCACTCATCAAGACTAATATCGGAAATGTGGGTTCGCCAAAGCGGAGTACATTTTCAATACTAGTAAGATGTGATGGGATAAATGTAATATCCAACTGCTATCTTTGGGTCTAGCTTAACTAAACTGGGTATAATAGGATTGAAAGGTTTAGAGGCAAGTGAGTTGGGAACTATCCATGTGATGGATCAGGATAATAGTTATTCACCCAACTAACCAAGAATTGTATGAGATACAATTAGAAAGAGTTCCTACCTAAATAACTGAGTTTTAAGTGATCAGCCAAAGCTAACTTAAAATAAAGTGAAATATGGATCTCGGCCCACTAAAAAATCTTCCAACGGGATTTTTCGAATCAATGTTGAGGGTCATTGGTTTGAGTAAAATAGTGGGAGTTGTATTTAATTAAAGACCTAATTAAATATGTTTATTGCATGATACTTATATTCTGCATATTTTTCTTAATGTAGATTACCATGGTATCAAACACTCACAATAACTTACTGCGATCAATCCTTGAGAAGGATAAGTTGTCTGGAACTAACTTTCTGGACTGGCACCGTAACTTAAGGATTGTCCTCAAACAAGAGAAAAAGTTGTATGTTCTCAAAGGGGCCCTTCCCCAAGAGCCACCGGCTGCTACTGCCCCTAGGGCTGAAAAGGATGCTTATAAGAAGCATCAAGATGATGCCCTGGAAGTTGGCTGCCTCATGCTGGCTACCATGAACATTGAGCTTCAGAAGCAACAAGAGAACATGGAAGCGTTTGATATGATCGAACACCTCAAGATGCTCTATCAAGAGCAAGCAAGGCATGAGCGGTATGAAGTTTTCAAAGCCCTTTTCCAAAGCAAATTGGCAGAAGGATGCGCTGTAGGTCCTTATATACTCAAAATGATTGGGTACGTTAAGAACCTTGATCGATTGGGTTTTGCTTTCAGGTGAGAGCTTGCGATTGATTTGATCCTGCAATTGTTGTTGGAGAGTTTCAATCAGTTTGTCATGAATTTCACCATGAATGACATGGACAAAACTCTGCCAGAACTGTTGAGCATGTTGAGAACTGCTGAACATAACATCAACAAAGGGAAAGGGAAGGCCATTTTGATGGTCAATGGTGGAAAGGGAAAGAAGCAGTTCAAGAAGCCCATGAACAAGTATAAGGGCAAGGGCAAGGGCAAGGGAATTAACAAGCCCAAACCTGTGACTTATGCTTTGAAACCTAAGGGCAGTGTGGCTAAAGAGGGAAATTGCTTCCATTGCGGTGTGACTGGACATTGGAAGAGGAACTGCCCAATGTACCTGGAAGAAAAGAAGAAGGGAAGTGAGACTTCCACCTCAGGTATTTTTTTTATAGAAGTCAATTTATCTACTTTTGCATCATGGGTATTAGATACTGGATGTGGGTCTCACATTTGTACTAATGTGCAGGAGCTCAAAAGGAGTAGACCATTGGCAAAGGGCGAAGTTGATCTACGAGTTGGCAATGGAGCAAAGGTTGCTGCTTTAGCTGTGGGAACTTATGTGTTGACTTTGCCCAGTGGGCTTATTATTCAGTTAGAGAACTGTTATTTTGTGCATGCAATTAGCAGAAATATTATTTCCGTTTCTTGTTTGGACAAGTTTGGTTTTTCATTTATAATAAAGGACAAATGTTGCTCTATTTATTTAAATAATATTTTCTATGCTAGTGCACAAATGAGTAATGGACTTTATGTCCTTGATCTCGAGACGCCCATTTATAACATTGATACTAAAAGGATAAAACCAAACGAATTGAATCCAACTTATCTTTGGCATTGTCATTTAGGCCACATAAATGAGAAGCGTACTTTCAAACTCCATACAGATGGATTCTTAGACTCTTTTGATTATGAATCATTTGAGACATGTGAATCTTGTTTATTAGGAAAGATGACAAAAACCCCATTCACAGGAAAAGGTGAAAAGGCTAGTGACCTTTTGGGCCTCATACATACTGATGTATGTGGACCACTAAACACATCAGCCAGAGGAGGTTTTCAATACTTCATCACATTTACTGATGATTATAGTAGATATGGATTCGTGTATCTCATGAAACACAAATCGGAATCCTTTGAAAAGTTCAAAGAATTCAAGAATGAAGTACAAAACCAACTAGGTAAGAATATTAAAACCCTTCGATCAGATCGAGGTGGTGAATATTTGAGCCTAGAATTTGATGATCATCTAAAAGAGTGTGGGATCCTATCCCAGCTCACCCTTCCTGGAACACCGCAATGGAATGGTGTTTCTGAAAGGAGAAACCAGACCTTGTTGGACATGGTCTGGTCTATGATGAGTCATGTAGATCTTCCAAATTCCTTCTGGGGACATGCTCTATTAACTGCAGCTTTCACACTTAACCGTGTTCCGTCCAAAACTGTGGAAAACACACCATATGAGATATGGACTGGCAAGAAACCCAGTATGTCTTTCATGAAGATTTGGGGCTGTGAAGTATATGTGAAATGACAAATTTTCACTAAGCTTGAGCCCAAATCTGATAAATGCTTCTTTGTGGGGTATCCTAAAGAAACCAAGGGATACTACTTTTACAATCCTTCTAAAGGCAAAGTGTTTGTCGCTCGAACTGGTGTATTCCTAGAAAGGGAATTCGTTTCCAAAGGAATCAGTACGAGGAAAGTAGAACTTGAAGAAATTCGAGTATCACATAGTAGCGACGCACCTATGGAGGAACAAGAGCAGCCTGCACAAGATGTTGTGATAGAACAGCCTGCTCAAGTAACACAAGACCAACATAGGTCAAGCAAGATACGTCACCAACCCGAGAGATATAGATTTCTCATGACTCAACAGGGTGATGTATTTCTCATGGATCAAGATGAGCCTGTGACTTACCAGGAGGCCATTACTGGCCCTGAATCTGAGAAGTGGCTTGAGGCCATGAAATCTGAGATGGACTCCATGTAACTAACCAGGTATGGACCTTGGTAGAGCCACCTGAAGGAGTTACTCCCATAGGGTGCAAGTGGGTCTTCAAAAAGAAGACTGACATGGATGGTAAGGTTCATACCTATAAGGCACGACTGGTTGCTAAGGGTTTCAAGCAAATTCATGATGTAGACTATGATGAAACTTTTTTTCTAGTTGCGATGCTTAAATCTGTTCGGATTTTACTTGTCATCGTGCATACCATGACTATGAAATATGGCAAATGGATGTCAAAACTGCTTTCCTTAATGGAAATCTCCTTGAGGATGTGTACATGACACAACCTGAAGGCTTTGACACTTCAGATGATGCCAATAAAGTGTGCAAGTTACAGCGATCAATCTATGGATTGAAGCAAGCTTCTAGAAGTTGGAATCTTTGTTTTAATGAAACTGTGAGACAGTTTGGATTCATAAAAAATGAAGATGAACCTTGTGTTTACAAGAAGGTTAGTGGGAGCATAGTTGTATTCCTGGTGTTATATGTGGATGACATATTACTAATTGGAAACGACATCCCTACTTTGCAACAAGTTAAGACTTGGTTAGGGAATTGCTTTTCTATGAAAGATTTGGGTGAAGCTACCTATATATTAGGAATCAGGATCTATAGAGATATATCGCAAAGATTACTTGGCCTGAGTTAGAGTACAAACATAGACAAAGTCTTGAGGCGCTTTAATATGCATGATTCCAAGAAAGGATTTCTGCCTATGACACATGGCGTATGCCTATCAAAGGCACAATCCCCTTCAACTCAAGAAGAAACGGATTGCATGAATAAGATTCCATATGCATCTACAATTAGATCTATCATGTATGCCATGTTGTGCACTCGACCAGATGTCTCGTATGCCTTGAGCACAGCAAGCAGGTACCAGTCTGATCCCAGTGATGGTCATTGGGTTGCGGTCAAGAACATCCTTAAGTACTTGAGAAGAACTAAGGATTCATTCTTGGTATATGGAGGTCAAGAAGAGCTCGCTGTAATATGTTACACCGATGCTATCTTCCAGACAGATAAAGATGATTCTAAATCGCAATCTGGTTATGTGTTTTGCCTAAATGGTGGCGTTGTGAGCTGGGAGAGTTCAAAGCAGGAAACAGTCGTTGATTCTACTATAGAGGCCGAGTATATTGCTGCTTCAAATGCAGCAAAGCTGAACTTGGTACAGTTTCTAGCATTGTGGACCCCATTGATCTCTATTGTGATAACAATGGTGCCATTGCACAAGCTAAGGAACCTAGATCTCACCAGCAATCCAAACACATACTTAGGCGCTTCCATCTCATTCGAGAGATTATCGATAGAGGAGATGTAAAGATATGCAGAGTACTAACTCTTGACAATGTTGCTGACTCACTTACAAAGCCTCTTACCCAACAGAAGCATGATGGTCATACTAGATCTATGGGTATCAGGTACATGCCTAATTGGCTCTAGTGCTAGTGGGAGATTGTTAGTGTAAGCCCTAGAGGCCAATGTAGTTCCTTTTGAACTTATAATTTGTATAATGTTATTTATCTATTATATGAGGCATTTCAGTTATTATGTTTGTTTCAACGTAATAAAGTCCTTGAGTAAAAGTTCAATTCTAATAGAACATCGAGTAGACGACTCGGTTGTGAGATACTATAGAACTTACTCTAAATATTTGTAGTCAAGTATTATTATTATTATTAAGGACAGTAATAATACATCAAGACTATTATGCGGGTGGACTGATAACCTCATCTCACAGGTTATAGATATGAGATATCAAGTCACCACATAGGTATACATTAGGGTAATTGTGTACTGAATTGACCCGCCATGAGAATACTACATAGTTCGTTATGTAAGTGTCATAAGTCATTCTCATAATGATATTGGTGTATGCCACCCTTTGACCTGAAACCACTATGGTCCCTACATGAGGAGTTGAGTGTTTTATTACCGTCAAACATTGTCTGTAACAGGACAATTATAAAGTCGGTTAACTGGGCACTCCACGAGTCATGTAGAGGGACATGAATGACCTAGGTTGGATTTGCCCCTCCTATATAGCAGGAGTAATATCTGTGGGCCCCTTGATAGAGTATGACTGTAAAATACATGGCCATGCTGAAATAAGTCAATATGAGATATTGATCTTATTTGTTGTTACTTAGTCTACTTGGGTATCAAGGAATATAATGTTGAACTATACAAAGGTGACACACACTAACCTTGTGTTCAATATAGATATAAGGGCAAAAGGGTAATTATACACATGATCATTATCTTGGAAAGGTTACATCATAATACTGGCATTCTCGTTACTTGGGTAGCAGTGATCTGTTTATAATATTAAATGGTGATTTAATATTATTGCCAACGTTACGGAAACCTACAGGGTCACACACATAAGAACAGATTAATGGGAGAGCAACGCAGCACATGGTAAGCTACGGTGCGTCGCTAGGTCAGTCTTAAGTGGTTCTATAAATAAAACACTTAAGCTGAAAGTTCAGACACGGAATTGACCCTAGCCGTACAGAAAGACCTTGTGTGCGTTCGTGACAGCAGGTCCCATTCGTTAGCTAGCACAGTAGACGGAGACCGCTCCCATTCGAAGTCTGTTCGTGTGGACTGTGTAGAGGCGTTGTCATCAGTACGACGCTCGTGCTCAACTCCAGTTCTCGTCTGCAGTGGTCTACGCTACAAGAGGTAACCAACGTAATCCCTGAATCATGACCATTTGCAAGGATCCATGGAAGGGAAATTTTAATTTTTCGCTGCGTTTTATCTTTGATTATTGCGCGATTTCCCTACAGTGTGTACCACGATGAACGAAATTGAGGCCCATGCTAATTATGACACCCTTTACCCCGTCATACAGGAAATGCATAGATACATATGCGAATAAGATAAAAATATGGTTTTATAAAAATCTTTCACGGAATAGAAGCTTCACATCATCAAAACTCATTTGCGGAATAAAAACAAATTGTAGAATTAAAACCCAACAACATGATGTCACATGTCTCAGAGCTTAACCCTTTGTTTTACATCGGTAAATAATATCAATATAATACGCAAATAACTTCTAAGCTAAGTAGCAACACATATTATACTCCTCAGCATCCACGTCCACTTCATCACCTGCAATTTCACTGTCTACTCGCACACAGGGTGTACAAGTAGCCACAAAACACAGAGGGTTGAGGAATCATACTCAAATGAAAAGACAACGGCATGGGAAAAATAATATGTTGTGTCAATAGCCAAACAATGTTTCAATCACAGTTAAACAAGTCTTAACGATGAATCGTCATGTGGTCATCAATCGGTTGGCAGTCCTACATCCGCAACTAGCTAACGCGAACCTACAACTATTCAACCCAACTTCAGGATCCTTTATTTCCTTCCGAGTGAGCGAACGTGAGCATTCTCAACATCCGTACAACGCCATCGAGCCATGGGATCCCCTCCGTCAGATTAACTTCAACGAGTGCCACCATAGTAACTATTCTCAAACGGCATTCTAATGAGCCATGCAATCCCCCCAAACTGAGTGACATCATAGTAACTCACCATCCTTCAATTAGTACTAACGAGCCACAGACTCCCCCCGTCAGAGAAACATCGACGAGTGCCGCTGTAGTAACCCGAAGTCTACACCCGAACAACGGAGTCTAACGAGCCATGCGGTCCCCCAAGCAGTGAAATGTCGTTGAGTGCCATCATAGTAACTCGTCATCCTCGAATCAATACTTACGAGCCACGGGGTCCCCTCCATCAGTGCAAGGTCGATGACTGCCACCATAGAAACCCGAATGCAAGCAACGAAATCTACTGCGTCAAAAATTGGCTATGAGTCTTACTAACACACGATATCCAACAAAAACTGTTGGATATCAATCCACCAATTAGTCACAAACTCGTGACCAATAAACAACAATCAACAAGACAAATCAACATACACAATACCTGGATGCAACCCACGATCAACATCAATCATGAGGTTACTAACCGGTAACCCCTTCAAACAAGTTAAACATTTAACATTCAATAAGCTTAGGCGGTTACTACCCTTAACCGACCCTTACAAGTCATTTTAAACATCATTTTATCATTAAACAGGGGTATTAATCGATTCATTAGCCCCATTAATCGATTCAGGGTTAAAACGACATTCTATGAATCGATTCACAAAGTCAGAAACACTACAGGTGAGAATCAATTTATGTAGTAGTGAATTGATTCGCAGGACCTGCAGAAGTGCAATAACACTGTTTTTCTGCACTTCGCGCATTGGGGACCCCTCCTAAGTGGTCCCACATCCAATCCAAGGTCAGAGAAAATTACTAAATTGTCCCTAATGTCTCTAATCATTTACCTTAGACTCAATTCACGAATTTAATCCTTTATAATCCAATCTTTATCCATGGTGATTCAAACACGTATTTCATCTTCCTCTTAACTCCTTAATTCACAGCTACTCATCCTAATCCATCTAATTCATTAAGTCTCCACACAATGCACTTCTTAAATTATTTCTAGATCATCAACATATTTAACCTTCTCCTATTCGAATGATACCTACCTCAACTCATTCTAATCCTGGAACATAGTAGCTACACATCATTAATCATATCATTAAAAAACTTTAAAATCACACTAATCTTTACTAACACATGTTTCTTCTAGTCATCATTCATTAAACTCAATAAATCAATGTTATTCATTTATCCAACCATTACAACCATACCATTTAATAACTCTAAGTTAATCTACGCATATAAGCACATACTTAATAATCAAAATAGCAACCAAAACACATGTATCATGCCTTCACACAATCATCATAAAAATATTGAGTCCTAAATCATGCTTTTACTATATTAACGCCTCCAATACCAATCAACCAACACTAATTGTACATATAGCCATATAAAAACACTTGTTAACAACTCCAAATTAATTTTAAACATGAGAACTCTAAGTTAATCATTAAAACAACAATTAAAACATATGAATCATGCTTCTTATAAATTAAATAACACCAATAATCATTGATCCTGCTCATACTAATAAAGACACATAAAACACAAACATTTTGTTATTAAACATAAAACACAAACCTTTTATTATTAAACATACACCAATTTACTAAGACATGCTATTTATCAATCCTAAGCATAAGAACCCTTAATTCAATTGTCAAAATAGCAACTTCATACCACAATTCATGTTATTAAACAATCCAACTACTATTACTAATGATCCCAAACTATGCCATAACACACAAAGCACAAACCTTTTATTATTAAACATGCATTAAACTACTAAAACACGCTAGCTTTCAATTCTAATTTAATTCTAGGCATAAGAACACTTAATCAATATTCAAAACATCAACTTTGTGTTACAATTTATGCCATTAAACAATCCAAACAATACTAATTATCCTAAATCATGCATTTTTCAACAACAACACATAAAACATCAACATTCGAATAATAAACATACTTTAATCCACTTAAAGATGTTAATTAAAAACTCTTATGGCTCCTTGCTCAATAAGAGCCTTAAATTAATTTAAAACAGAAACCATAGTCATTCAAATTCATGCTCTTGCAAGGATTACACAACAATAACTTGCCCCGCAAGACATGGGGATCATGGGACATCTCTAACATATTATTTGAAGCCATAAGCCTCTCTTCAAGAGATCATCCATTGCCCCATACCTTAGACAGAAGTTGTAGCCTTCCAAAAGCATCCTAGAAGGTTCGAGATTGAGTTCTTTGCTAGTCCAAGCATTGTGGTATCCAACAACTCCAAGTTCAACAATTAGAATAGAGATAAAAGAACTCTAGAAGGACAAAAACCATAGGACAGTGAGGGTCACGAATTTTGATTCATAAAAACAGAAAAAAATCGTGAGAAATGAAGTTAATGTTCTTACGATAATAGCCTCGAAGACAAGATTTAATTTGGTTGAGCAACGAGCGAGAAACGGCGAAAACGGTGGCAACGGTAACAATAGAGCTCTAAGAGTTCTAGGGTTCTTGAGAGCTCTCAACTAATATTTAAAATTAGGTTTTAGAGTCCTAATAGGTCTAGGATTAGGTTTGGGTCGTGATTTAAGAGTCTTATTACGTTTGGAAACAAAACGGGCCGAAGCGGGGCGACCCGCTAATTAAAAAACGCTGTCAGCAGGTGTGAATCGATTCAAAGTGTTTGTTTTGGCCATAACTCAAGCTACATGTGTCCGATTGAGGCGTTCTTAGTGGCGCTGGAAAGATAATAGAATTTCCTACAAAATCATATTTTCCAGTACTTTCCTAAAATGAACTCTAACATGGTGTAAAATACATTTTAAGTTGACTCAGTTGTTCCCAATTCTACACTTGTGTTGCATTCACTTGGGAGAGCATATCTAGAGTTGCAGGTATCAAAATCGAGTCAAACCAAAGCTAATTGAAATATAAGAGATAAATCTATAACTTTCATGAAGACGTATAATTCCCATTCAGTCCTTAAATAGTTAAAAAAATGAAGAATACATTGACTAAATTGACTAAACATAATGATAAAGTTGAGTCTAGACACGTCCTTATGTAAATGGGTACTAAAGCACTTATTCAAACACAAAATAAGCATAAATGGGCCTATAATTTCTAACGCTTAGTCTTAAGAAATTCAGGGTGTTACACTAATTTTATCGAGCCCCGCTATGAGTGTCAATGTTCTTGTATGGAGCGGTAATCGGTCTCCTCTGCGTTGATGAATGCTCCTCCAAAGATCTAGCGGGGGGTATATCTGCGAAAACCACTCTGATGCCTAAGTTAGATAGGGCTTTAGAAGGACTTAGAGAGAAGACTAGCTTTTTTTTAATATAAAGAGAGTGAAGACTGGTCCTGAGTGTGATCATACTTAAAGGGATGAGCTCCTTTATATAATGTAGGTAGCTCTAAAATAAGCTCTCAATTTGACTAATGATTCTATTATAAGCTCCCGAGTTAAGGATTAGCATTGAAAAAAACCCAAGTCCCACATAGACTGGAGGTAAGGCCTCAAAAGAGTTTATAAGCAAAGGTCACCCCTCACCTTACAAGCCAGTTTTATAAGGATGAGTTAGGTCTGAGATCCTAATATAGTATCAGAGCCTATCCTACATCCATTGAGCCTCCCACCACATTATATCCACACTAAGCCCAATAGTACTAGGAGTGAGGGGTGTATTAGGAAAAACTCAAGTCCCACATAGACTAGAGGTAGGGCTCAAAAGAGTTTATAAGCAAATGACACATCTCACCTTACAAACCAGTTTTGTAAAGATGAGTTAGACTCGAGATCCTAAAAATTAGATCTTGTCCGTAAACTCCATCCTTTGAGCGTCCCTTTGTGATAAGGTAAAACACCTATCTACTGGATGACCTTCACTCCATAATATTTGGAGTTGATTGATCAAATTGATCAGCTAAGTTCTTTCTAAGAGCATCTTTAACGCTAGATTTTTTAAGGGGTGCTTAATTCAAATTCACTGGGCCCTTCTCAATTTCACTCCAACGGCAGCAGTTTAAAGATCCCTGTGGTGGGTCTCACAAATACACAATTTTTAATTCTATCCTATCTCTCCCCTACCCCTTCACTCTAAAAAGAGACCAGAAACTTCCTCATACTTCCTCCTTTTTCTCGTACGGTCTCCTCTCTCATTCATCCCCCAACAAAATGGTCGCACCAGTCTCTCATTCTCAGAAACCTTCACTCTCTCATAATCCGTGAAATCTCTCATCTTCTCCCTTTCTCCCTCAGTGTGTCAACTATTGAAACCCCAAATCGGTTCTCTCTCTTACTCTTGAAACCCCCAATCACCGGATTTGTCCCCTCCACAACCACCATTGGCTTCTCCTCTCTGTACCGCGACCACCACCGGTGACCACCACCTCCAGATTTGTCCCCCTTCTCTAGATCTGTTCCTCTCTGTGAAACCCCAGTCCCCTAGTTTTGAGCAACAAAGTATTGTATTTTAATGTTAAGCAACAGCCTTCTGCGGTGGTGGGCAAAGCGTAGTGGGCAAAGTGTTTGGGAGGTTACAGTGAGGTCATGACAGCAATAGTCACATCAGTGACTTTTATGTATTTTAATTTTTTTAACTTCTTCCTGAGTTGGTTCTATTGACACTACAACATTTTAGGCCTACGGCAATGCCTAATTTTTTTATTGCTAAAAAACCGTTCTCCTAGAGCATAATAGGCAACCGTTTCTTTTTCTGTTACCGTAACTGAATAAAATTATATAATATTTTATACGACAGTTAAGAACTGTTCTCGAAAAGCTATATGCAAGGGTTTTTATTCAAATTTATTTTAATCCTCCTAGCTACAAATGAAAATCCCTTCTATTTAGTTTTTATAAAATATATGATGATAAAAACACACATCGTACTTGTAGGTTCTTAAAAGTTATAACATTAAAAAAAATGTTGTTTAATATTGTGATAACTCGTTGAAGTTTTTTAGTTTAAGCCCTTGTTTTCAAATCCTACCTTTCTTTAAACCCTTGATTTCATTAGTTACGGGAAAAAGCCCTCACTCTTGCTTCTTCAAACCCGTGTTCTCCACGTTGCCTTTCAGAACCCCACCAAACTCTTATTCTCCAACACCCTACTTCGGCAGAGATTGATTACAAGGTGTGAAGTTTTGTCGTCGGCACTCATAACTCTCATCCAATGTTGTGGCTAGCAGTCGGCTTCGTTGAGACGTGTGTGTGTTTACATCGCCGTGATACCATCCGAATAGGTAAGTGATTGCCTCTCTTTTCTTTTGTTAAAAGATTACTTGTTGGCTTCCAAGTATGGTTTATGTTACACGTGAATCGCTCTGAATCGATGGAATCACAAAACATTATAGAATCGTGCGATTCTGTACGCGCGCAGGTTGTTGTTTTGAACTAAGTCGGGTTACGCCATCCGATAATGCTTAATTCATTTTTAGATTTTTTCGAATTTCTTTTGGAAGCAAGAACAGAGAACCTCGATCTATTACTTTTTAATTACTTACAGTTTTTTTAATTTAAAATCTGGGACAGAGAGGGCGGAAACATTGTTTGGTTGTTACCTAACAAAAAAACGAAACACAGAGGCTGAAACACTCTTCCTAATTCATAAGCTCCTTTGTTTTATTGGTCCGCACATTCTTTTTTAATTGTTACCGAACTCAGAATCTCCAACTCCATTATTTTATAGATGGTTGATAGCGTATTTCAATACACTACTTTTTACGGCAAGTGCACCAATCGTAACAAGTAATATAATAGTGAGTAGAGTATCGTCTCCACAGGGATTGTGACGTTTGTCAATGAAAACAAATATGTAACTATTTTGAACGGGAATGGTATGGGTATTTTGATTTCAATTGTAACTTAGAACAAGTAAAATTAGAGTTTGAAGTGAAATATCAATATATAAAAAAACGACTAGGAGTTAAATCCTCTTGTCTCCACTCTCATGTAATTAGTTCATCATTATCTTAAGCAATCTCATATAAATTGAAATTCGAATCAACTGAATTAGCTTAAGGACAATCCCTTGCCTCACAAACCCTTTATTCTAACCAAAACCCCTAATCCCTTAGGTGATTTATGATTAGATTAAGCAATAGAAGCAGTGATTCATAAGAACGCATAACCACAAAGTTATATTCCTATACTCATCATGATTATGGTTCCCAATCTCAATTCAAATTCATTCATCCTATTTTCCAATCAAGATGAACAACCTAAAATCAATGCAATAGTGATCAAATATTGAAAAGCATTAAGCATAGAGATTGAAAACTCAAATTACATAACATATACTTGTATTAATATAAGAGAACTAACTACATAAGAGTTTGATCAAGATTCATCTCATCCTAATCTAAGAAATTCAGCTACTCATAGTAGTGAAAGAGAAAAACAAACATATGGAAGAAGAAAACTCCATTGATGATTCAAAACCTTGTTCCCAAGATTGAATCCTCCTTGCAGATGAAGACAAATGGAACCCTAGCACTCCTTGCCAATATCCACAGTGTTTAGGGTTTCAGAAAAGGTCCCAGATTTCCCCAAAAAGTGAACAACTATCTAATTATATGATTTCTGCAGAACAGGGCGCGTCATGCGCTATCAGTTGCACGCCATGCGCACAGAGTCGGTTGCAGAAGAAGCATCGCTGCGCGTCACGCGCATGTTACATGGCCATAAGTGCGCATCACATGCACAAAAACAGAGAGCAAAAACCTGAGATGCGCATGACGCGCAATCCTATGCCTTCAGCAGCACGCCACGCGTTGCTCCTATACTTGGCTTTTTTCGTGTATTCGGATGCGTTCGAATCATAGGCACTCACGGATTCTCTTCTTTGCCTTCCATAGAGTCATTTCTTTTAATCTTGCTTTCATTCCTGGCAAATCAAGTGCAACAACACATAAGAATAATGTTGAAGTTAAAATATGCAATCAATCAACCAAGTGCAAAGAATTTCAAACTTTAAGTTCAATATTTATTTAACTCTCTCAATTCCTCATGCATTTAATTCATTTAAGCGCTCTAAATCCACTATAATGAAGATTTATCACAACCCCAAACTTAGCAATTTGCTTGTCCTCAAGCAAAAAATCAATTAAAAACAAGGGTCAGAATGAAACTAATGGATGCATTTCAAATCTCCACCATCAACACATGCTCAATCAACTTTCTTTTCAATCACACTTGTCAAAAGTGACAATCCATGCCTTCTTCTATCACTTGCTTTCTCAATTCAAATCCTCCCAAATAAGCGCATCAAGCAACACAACATACAATCATCAATTATGCTCAACTTATCAGACTCTCCTCACAAGTGATATTTCACTCTCACTCAGGTGTTTGTCAGATCAATTCTCTCAATCGTATCACATGCAACACCCTACCATAGGCTTGACAAAGCTCTAAAGAAGTAAATACAATGCAATACAACACACATTCCAGAGGTCTTTAATGTTGTAACGGGGCTTAGGTAAGGGTAGAAATTATTTGGATAGTAGGCTCACAACTTGGAGTTAGAAATAAACCACTACACGATATTGATATTCAACCCTTGTATTTATTCAAAACAAACGTCCCCAACCCAATTGATCAAGAACAATGAGTAATATTTACACATGAATAACTTTAGGATTTTTTTTTCAAATATTTTTTTTTACATACAAGTCAAAGTCAAAGTCCTTGTCCTAAATAAAATTGGACAAGTTAAGTTTGGACAAGTTAAGTCCTTGTACATCCACCCAAACTCAGAATTTTTGCTTGCCCTCAAGCAATCCCAAACTTAATCAAATGTCAAGACATGTCGTAAAATGACCCACCTAACTCCAAGTAAGTAGGGACTACTGATATTTCGGTCTTAGGCTTGTAATGAAGTTAAATCGCAAGGAATGGGTAAGAAGGCTAAAAAGGGCTAACAAGGGATTAAATTGATTAGGTGGTGTATTTAGGCTCTAGGTTTGAACAAGAAGTTGCCTCAATGTGTGTGAATATGCATGTACATAACCCTAAGAACTAAGTCAAATTCTGAAGAATGTCACATATAATGGAAGCACACAAGAAGAAAAAGTTCTATTTGGCACATAATGCTCACAGGCTAGAGAGAAAGTCAAGCACAAAAGAATCTTGCAATTATATGTTAATCAAAACATGCCTCAAAGGGTTATCTATGAAGTTTCAGATCAAAAAGGGGCATGCAAAGTCACAATCTAACTGTGTATCCATTTCAAATCATGAACATGTGCATCAAGGGGATTATGAAAGTAACATGCCAAAAGTTTATTCAACAGACTAATATTTGAACCCGAGAATTCATTTATCACCGTATACAAGAAAGGGAAACTAGAGTTCCCAAAAAATCAGTACAAAGTACATTGACAATGAAATTAAACAGGAAAATACAAGAAAACAAAAGATAAAAGTAGAAAACCAAAACGGAGAGCCATGGGACTCAGCCGCTGAGTGAAATGAGTAGGTGAGTCGCCCGACGCCACCTTTGAGAAAACAAGACAGATCTATGGAGCTGGCTTTGAAGGCCCTTCACCGTCACCATAATGATGCTCCTGAAAAATGTTTGCTTGCATGTCCACAAACTGTCCAGCTTGGAATTCACCAATGGCTCTATAAATGGCCTGCATCCCTCGCCTTTGTGCTCTTGCTTCTTCTCTTTGTGCCAATGCCATGTTGTCAACCTGAGCCCCGATCCTCTGAACATCAACAGCTAGTCTCTCGAAATCAGCCATAGTAGGATAGTTCTGGACCAGAGGATCAACAAACATATTTTGGGCCTCCCCCATTTCCTCCGGTTCCTGATGTTGCTGATGAGGAGGATGATGCTGCTCAACAAGTGGAATAGAGTTCCTCCTGATCCAATCACCAGTTATGGGAGTCCCTGGAAGTATAGAATCTTCTTTGCTTTTAACCTTCACACGGACCCTTTCACATAACAGCTGGATGAGAGAAGCATGGTTCAACCAAGGTTTGACTAATTTATCATGAGCTGTGCTCCATAAATGATCAGCTAAAAATCGGCCCACATTGACGGGTTCACCATTCATGATGGCAAACGTCAGGGTTGCCCTATCCACATTAAGCTCTGAGACATTGGCGCAAGAATTGAAAGTAAGGAGTACGAATACACCCCATGCCCTGGCTGTGGGAGTCAAACTCCTGCCTTCTATTTTTCGGGGCAACCCATCCTGGTTCCGCACCCAATCTTGGCCCGACATGATCAATAACTGACGAATACCCTCCACATCTGCCTCGTTTAATCTTTCTCTGGCTTGGTAGCCATAATTTTCGATATCAGGTAAACCAAACAGTTCATTGATCGTATGTGGGTCATAAGGAACCACCCTTCCCCGTACATAGCTGATAAACCTAGCGTTACCAATGGGCCTGTCTCCATCTGCATACTGATAAGCATTTGTAAAGAATTCCTTTGCTAGCTTTTTGCTAGCACTCTTGGCATAAGAGATGAAGACTTCCCAATGTCTGTGCCGGCTGTTTTCTTGGATCTCCAAAAAATCATGTCCACTCAATTGAAATGCCTTTTCCCTCACAAACTCCTTGTCTTTAGGTATTTCGTCATAGCGGTTTTTGCATGCCAGAGACCGGAAAAGTTGTGAATCATAACATCCAGAAGAAGAGGATGCAGTGGCCTTCTTTCTTTTCTCAGGGTTGGGGGCCATAGTCCCTGCACATAGAACAAAGAATTATGCAAAATTGTTTCAAATGTTAGTACCGACACAAATAAAGATTTCAAAGTCCTGTGGACATCATCACTTCACTATCGTGGTTTTCCAACAAAATATGGTGTGGTTCATTCTCATGTTCTATTCCCTAAACTCTCATAAGCATTTTGTCAAACACATTGTGTGCAAACATAAATACACAGCAACCCAACAATGGTTCAACATGCAAAAATGGCTCAAACATTACAAACTCAGGTTCTCAAATTCAAAAGGCATAAGAAAACAACAACCCACCACAACAAACATCAAATTTTGCCACTAATAACTTCAAATTTTCGAAAACCTTCTTCTATCATAAAAGGAGATAAGAAGAAACGTGAAAAGAGAGAAGTGAAGCTATAGAGTCACTTACTTGATGATTGATGATGTATGAAGTGAAGAAGATGTGAAGATTAAGCCTTTTAAAGAAGAGATTGAGTGTGTGATTGAGTGGTTTGAAGGTTTGAGAGTTAGGGTTTTTGAAAAAAATGAAGAACCGTGCGAGAAATGAGAGTCAGGGTCAGATTTTCTATTTATAGACCCACATTGCGCGTCACGCGCAGAGAATGCAGTTTAAAATGCGCGTTGCGCGCACACAGACAGAGCCAAAACAAAAAATTGCGCGTTGCGTGCTACTGGGTGCACGTAATGCATAACCCTGCACCTGATTAAGGATTTTGTGCGCGTCATGCGCCTCTGCGCCGCGCGTCATGCAAACACAAACAGAACCTATTTCATTAATTGCGCGTCACGCGCTACTCATGCACGTTGCGCGCTTCACTTGCAGTTCACTTTTTCTTTTTTCTTTTTTTTATATGTGGCAAACATGTTGCCTCTCAAAAAAAAAAGGGTGCTTCTTTAATGTCACTAGCTTGACGCTTGATCGTTTCATGGATCCTGCAAGACAAGGGCTACTCTTGCCCTAGAGACTTCTCCTCCAAAAAATGGCTTCAACCTTTGCCCATTAACCTTGAAAGTTCTTGTGGAGCCAGGGTCTTCCAATTCCACTGCTCCATGTGGAAAGACTTCTCTGATCACAAATGGACCTGACCACTTAGACTTCAACTTTCCTGGGAAAAGTTTCAGTCTTGAGTTGAAGAGTAGAACTTATTGGCTTGGCTGGAAGTTTCTTCTCACCAAATGCTTGTCATGGTAAGCCTTGGTTCTTTGCTTGTGGATGGTTGCATTCTCATAAGCCATCAACCTCATTTCTTCCAGCTCATTCAATTTTAGCAACCACTTTTGTCCAGCTAAATTGGAATCAAAATTCAGAAATTTTATGGCCCAAAAGACCTTGTGTTCCAATTCCACTGGTAAGTGGCATGATTTCCCATAAACCAGCTGATAAGGAAAGAGCCCCAATGGCGTTTTGAATACAGTCCGGTAGGCCCACAAAGCATCGTCTAGCTTCTTTGACCAATCCTTCCTTGAAGCACCAACTGTTTTCTCCAAAATCTTCTTTATCTCCCTATTGGAAACTTCAGCTTGCCCACTAGTTTGTGGGTGATAGGGAGTGGCAACCTTGTGTTTTACATCATACTTGGTCAGCAATGTCTCCAAGTACTTGTTGCAAAAGTGTGTGCCCCCATCACTTATGAGCACTCTAGGCACTCCAAATCTGGAAAATATGTTTTTCTTCAAGAAATTCACCATAGTTTGGGAATCATTGGCCACAGCTGCACATGCCTCCACCCATTTTGTGACATAGTCAACACACACCAAAATGTATAGATTGGAATAAGATGATGGGAAAGGGCCCATGAAATCAATACCCCAACAATCAAAGGGTTCAATCTCCAAAATGCTATTGAGGGGCATCTCATTTTTTCTGGAAATGCTTCCTGTGCGCTGGTACTTGTCACAACACTTGACATATTCATGACAATCTTTGAAGAGCGTTGGCCAAAAGAACCCACTTTGTAACACCTTGGCTGCAGTCCGTTCTCCACCATAATGGCCTCCATACGGTGAATCATGACAGTGTTTCATGATACTTTGTGCCTCCTCGGATGTGACACACCTTCTCAATAACCCATAAGGGCCCAGTTTAAACAAGAATGGATCATCCCAAATGTAGAAATTTGCATCCTTGAAGAATTTCTTCTTCTGCTACCAAGTGAAATCTTATGGTACCACACTTGTTGCCTTAAAGTTAGCCATATCAGCAAACCATGGCCTCTCAGATACCATCAACAAGTGTTCATTAGGAAATTCTTCATTAATCTGCCTCTCCTTGACTGTTACTTCAGAATTCTCCAGCCTTGATAAGTGGTCAGCCACCACATTCTCACTCCCTTTCTTGTCTTTTATTTCTAAATCAAATTCCTGCAGTAATAAAATCCATCTAAGAAAACGAGGCTTTGAATCATTTTTAGTGAGCATGTATTTGATTGCAGAATGATCTGTAAAGACAATGACTTTCGACCCAATCAAATAGGATCGAAATTTCTCCAAAGCAAAAACTATAGCTAGCAGCTCTTTCTCAGTGGTGGCATAATTCACCTGATTTTCATTCAGAACCTTGCTAGCATAATAGATTGCATAAAAGAATTTTTCTGTTCTTTGCCCCAAAACAGCCCCAACCGCAAAATCACTGGCGTCACACATGAGTTCAAACGGTAAACTCCAGTCGGGAGCCACTATAATAGGAGAAGAAACCAGTTTTTCTTTCAGCACATTAAATGCACCTAAATAATCTTGGTCAAACTTGAAATCAGAGTCTTTAACTAGGAGATTGCACATTGGTTTTGCAATCTTTGAGAAGTCCTTGATAAATCTTCGATAAAAACCTGCATGACCCAAAAAACTTCTCACTCCTTTGACATTCACAGGAGGCGGTAACTTTTCAATTACCTCAATCTTTGCTTGGTCCACTTCGATTCCTTTTACTGATACTTTATGTCCCAACACAATCCCCTCCTTAACCATGAAGTGGCATTTCTCCCAATTTAATACTAAATTGGTGTCCACGCACCTCTTAAGAACCGAAGCTAGATTGGATAGACACAAATCATAACATGAGCCAAAAACAGAGAAATCATACATGAACATTTCGATTGAGCTCTCAATCATGTCAGAAAATATGGAAAGCATGCACCTCTGAAAAGTTGCAAGAACGTTGCATAATCCGAATGGCATCCGTCGGTAGGCAAACACACCAAAGGGACAAGTAAAAGCTGTCTTTTCTTGGTCCTCTGGATTGACTGCAATTTGATTATACCCGGAATAGCCATCAAGAAAACAATAAAAGGCTTGGCCTGCTAACCTTTTCAACATTTGATCCATGAAAGGCAATGGGAAATGGTCCTTCCTCGTAGCATTATTGAGCTTGCAGTAGTCTATGCACATTCTCCATCCTGTTACTGTTCTTGTGGGGATGAGCTCATTCTTTTCATTTTTTACCACTGTCATCCCCCCTTTTTTGGGAACAACTTGCACTGGGCTTACCCATGCACTATCGGAAATGGGATATATCATACCCGCTTCAAGTAGCTTCAGGACCTCTTTTCTGACCACATCTTTCATTGTAGGATTTAATCTTCGTTGAGGTTGTACCACCGGTTTATACTCTTTTTCCAGCGGAATTTTATGCATGCAAAATGCCGGGCTAATACCTTTCAAGTAGGAAATAGACCACCCTATTGCTGTCTTGTACTCCCTCAACACTCTCATCAATTTTTCTTCCTGCAAGGTAGACAATGAATTGCTCACAATAACTGGACTTCCTTCATCATCATCAAGGAATTTGTACTTCAAGTGGGAGGGTAGTGGTTTCAGCTCAATTTTCTGCTGCTCTAGCTGGCCTTCCTCTTTCTTTAATTCTTCTCTTTTCAAATTCACAGCTTGTTCTGTGTTTAGTGCTGCCAAGTGCCTCACACATTCTGTTATCTCATCTTCATCCTCCTCACAAAGATTTTCAACAGCTTGCACTAGCACTTTCTCAAGAGGAGTTGAAGGATACTGCTGAGAAAAATTTTCCTCCACCAAGTAATTGACAGTGTCTACATGGCAACATGTATCTCTATCAGTTGGATGTTGCATTGCCTCAAACAAATTGAAGGTCACCTTCTCATCATGTACTCTGAGCATGAGTTGGCTTTGTTGCACATCTACAAGAGCTCTACCTGTTCCTAGGAATGGTCTTCCCAAGAGTAGAGGAACTTCTGCATCTTCCTCCATGTCAAGAATAACAAAGTCAGTCGGAAAAATAAACTTTGTGGGCTTAACATCATCTGTCCCCAACTTCTTCAACATAGATAATGGCATGAGGTTAATACTTGCCCCAAGTCGCATAATGCCTTCCCAATAGTTATATTCCCTATAGTGCAAAGAATTGTGAAACTACCGGGATCTTTGAGTTTTGGGAGAAGCTTCCTTTGAATTATTGCACTGCACTCTTCAGTCAAGGTGATCGTTTCATCTCTCAACTTCTTTTTCTTCGTGAGAATCTCCTTTATAAACTTGGCATAAGTAGACATTTGCTCAAGAGCCTCTGCGAAGGGTATATTAATTTGTAGCCTCTTGAAAATGTCTAGAAATCTTGAATATTGCTCTTCCTTTTCTTTCTTCTTGTTTTCCCTTTGAGGATAAGGAAGCTTCACATATGGAGGAAGAACTTGAGGCTTGTTCCCATTTTTCAAAATTTCAGCTTTTGTTCTTCTCAGGATGGATCCTTCATCCACCAATCTAGAACTTGTTTTGTCATTATTTTTCTTTTCTTCACTCTCTTTTTCAACTTCTTCAACATTAACCACCTCACTCTTTTTATTCAACTCCTCATCCAACACCTTCTTGTCATTGGCATCATCACATTCAGGGACTAATGGTTCCACCAAAGATAGTGTTACCACTTTTCCACTTCTCAGAGTTATAGCATTACAAGACTCATTTTTGGGATTGTCTACAGTGTTTGCAGAAAACTTACCTTTAGATTGCTCCGTAAGTTGCTTGGAAAGTTGTCCAATTTGATTTTCAAGATTTTTGATGGATGCATCTTGGTTCTTGAAATGAGCTTCATGACTTTGGAGGTTTGTTTGAGTCATCTTCATGAAGTGAGTGAGAGCATCTTCCAATGAGGATGTATTTTCCTTTGATTCCTTGGGTTGCGGAGGCTTGCTCAATTGAGGAGCATCATTTTGCTTCCAGGAAAAGTTGGGATGATTCTTCCACCCTGGATTATAGGTGTTGGAATATGGATTCCCTCCTTGCCTTTGGAAATTTGCCATATATTTGGCTTCCTCACTAAGCTCACCTTGGGCTTCACATTGCCCATTTTCATGTCCTCCCCCACAGAAATCGCACCGCTTACTTTGTGTCACTGCCTTGGCTTGAGCAGTTGAAGACGATCCTGCTTTCATCTCTTTGAGTTCTTTGGTAAGGGCTTCAAGTTGTTGAGATACTAATTTGTTTGGAGCCAAAATAGCATCACTTGTCTCTAGCTCAAACATACCATTTTTGCCTTATGCTCCTCTATCATGGTGAACAAGATAATCATTTGAGACCATTGCCTCAACTAGTTACCTTGCTTCTTCAGCTGTTTTTGAATTCATTGTGCCTCCCGCAAAAGCATCAAGCATCATTCTTGTGTTAGGCCTCAACCCATGACAAAACATTTGCATTTGGCACCAGTCATCATAGCCATGACCAGGACATCTCTTCAACAGCACCTTGAATCTCTCCCAAGCATCATAGAGAGTTTCACCATCTTTTTGTTCAAAGCTGCTAATCTCAGCTCTCCTCTTGACAAACTTGGCAGTGGGGAAAAAACGATCCATGAATTTATCTTCCAAGTCATTCCATGTAATAATGCTTCCCTGGGGCAATAATCCTAGCCAGTCCTTCGCCCTATCCCTCAGAGTAAAAGGGAATAGTCTCAGTTTCTTTGCTTCTTCAGTAATACCTTCCAGCTTCAAAGTACCACATATTTCAAAGAAATTCACTAAGTGCTGGTTAGGGTCTTCATTCTCTGCTCCAGAAAACTAATTCTGCTTTAGGGCACTCAAAAGAGAAGTTCGGATCTCGAATGCATTAGCCTCCACTGGTTGGTATCCAATAGACAACCTTTCTCTATTGTTTCTGCGCCCAAAGTCACCAAGAGTGCGCCTAGGTGGTGGTTCTGCCATTTCTTCCTCTACTCGAGTATGAGCAGAAGTAGAAGCTTGAGATTGTTGATATTTTTTCTGCTGCCTTGCCTTCTTAGCCTTCTTCCTATTTGCTTTTGCAGTCTTTTCTATCTCCGGATCAAACACCAATTCAGATGTATGTTTCCCTCGCATACATAACAACTAGAAAGATGATTAAGCACACAACAACTATATTTTGAAACAAGATAAAGTATAACAAACTAAAACTAACTATTAAACAAAATAAAAACAATAAAAATGTTCAAGGTAGTAACTCCTTTGCCTTGTTGACAATCAAATCAACAGTCCCCGACAACGGTGCCAAAAACTTGATAGCGTATTTCAATACACTACTTTTTACGGCAAGTGCACCAATCGCAACAAGTAATATAATAGTGAGTAGAGTATCGTCTCCACAGGGATTGTGACGTTTGTCAATGAAAACAAATATGTAATTACTTTGAACGGGAATGGTATGCGTATTTTGATTTCAATTGTAACTTAGAACAAGTAAAATTAGAGTTTGAAGTGAAATATAAATATATATAAAAAACGACTAGGAGTTGAATCCTCTTGTCTCCACTCTCATGTAATTAGTTCATCATTAACTTAAGCAATCTCATATAAATTGAAGTTTGAATTAACTGAATTAGCTTAAGGACAATCTCTTGCCTCACAAACCCTTTATTCTAACCAAAACCCCTAACCCTTAGGTGATTTATGATTAGATTAAGCAATAGAAGCAGTGATTCATAAGAACGCGTAACCACAAAGTTATATTCCTATACTCATCATGATTATGGTTCCCAATCTCGGTTCAAATTCATTCATCCTATTTTCCAATCAAGATGAACAACCTAAAATCAATGCAATAGTGATCAAATATTGAAAGGCATTAAGCATAGAGATTGGAAACTCAAATTACATAACATATACTTGTATTAATATAAGAGAACTAACTACATAAGAGTTTGAACAAGATTCGTCTCATCCTAATCTAAGAAATTCAGCTACTCATAGTAATGAAAGAGAAAAACAAACATATGGAAGAAGAAAACTCCATTGATGATTCAAAACCTTGTTCCCAAGATTGAATCCCCCTTGAAGATGAAGAAAAACGGAACCCTAGCACTCCTTGTCAATATCCACAGTGTTTAGGGTTTCAGAAAAGGTCCCAGATTGCCCCAAAAAGTGAACAGCTATCTAATTATATGATTTCTGC
Organism: Calophaca sinica; assembly: GCA_037113605.1. Lineage (NCBI taxonomy): Eukaryota > Viridiplantae > Streptophyta > Magnoliopsida > Fabales > Fabaceae > Calophaca > Calophaca sinica. Next base: position 20,576,341 of record CM073737.1, read on the forward strand.
AGAACAGGGCGCGTCATGCACTATCAGGTGCGCGCCATGCGCACAGAGTCGGTTGTAGAAGAAGCATCGATGCGCGTCACACGCATGTTACATGGCCATAAGTGCGCATCACGCGCACAAAAACAAAGAGCAAAAACCTGAGATTCGCATGACGCGCAATCCTATGCCTTCAGCAGCGCGCCACGTGCTGCTCTTATACTTGACTTTTTTCGTGTATTCGGATGCGTTCGGATCATAGGCACTCGCGAATTCTCTTCTTTGCCTTCCATTGAGTTCGTGAGAGTCATTTCTTTTGATCTTGCTTTCATTCCTAGCAAATAAAGTGCAACAACACATAAAAATAATGTAGAAGTTAAAATATGCAATCAATCAACCAAGTGCAAAGAATTTCAAACTTTAAGCTCAATATTTATTCAACTCTCACAATTCGTCATGCATTTAATTCATTTAAGCGCTCTAAATCCACTATAATGAAGATTTATCATTGGTCCCCACTTTCATGTTTGCATACTATTTGGTTGGTCCCCTCCCACATCCTTTGTTTATGTTTTTATTAGTCCCTTTACGTTTTCCACTTCTACTTTGCTTATTGTTCATGTGTTTTGGATTTTACTTCATTACGATGTTTATAGGTAGCTGACTTGTGATTTTATAAAATTTAGCTTTACATAATCACAGCAAAATGATAAGCCACTTATGGCAACAAACTTTCTGTTAAATTTCATGTGTAGACTTTTGAATTGGCAATTTCTCATAACTCAGATGACACTAAGGTGTGAATGAAATCACACATTAGCTACTATCTTGGGTTTTTCCATTTGAGATTTATAGTTAATTGTTGTCCTTTTTATTTAGCGAGTCAATTTTACTTTCAAGTTTTACACCTAAACATGAGTGTCAAGTGTCAATTTCTTTCTTTAAGTATTTGACAGCTGCAACATTTTTTAGTTCTTGCTTTTTACTAATATAGGCTTGGTTGAGATCAAAAGTATTGTTTTGCCAAGTTTTGAATCCATGATCCTTGTTCCTTATTACGTCACCTTTGGAAAAGAATTTTGGTGATTTTTCTTAGTCCCTGGTGTCGTGTGTATTAACAAAGTTGTGATCATGAGAATTTTTATAAGTAATATTCTGTTATGTTAAGCGTATGCATACATAATATAAATTAATTAACATTGTAAGAGAGTAACATTCTATTTTATGAGGCCTTGTTTCTGTTACATGGTCTTATGTAAATCTAGTATTTAAAGTTTTCTAACAGATCTTGCTAAACATCATTGCTGGTTGCTCTATGTTATTGGGGGTTTATACCAGCCTTTCTAATGGTTTTATATGAGGTAACCTGCTATCCCCCTACTGGTTTCTTCACTAGTGCAGATGCTACGTCACTAAAAGCTGCTTCAGGTACTGCCTGACTTATGACAATTGAGTAAAACAGGAGACCAATTGGACCAAGGATGAGTAAGACTCTCCTTCATTTACTATTATATATTAAATATGAAGTCATATGTATATGCACTACATATATATATATATACACACGATAATATGCTTCATTTCTATTGTTCACTTGTTTAATGAATTTTAGTTAACTATCATGATAATGAAAGCATGATAGTTTTACTAATAATTGCAGATTTGTGAACTTCAAAACTCTCAATGTTCTATGCTTTTCTTCTTTCACCCCTACCTCACTTTATCATCCTGGTCTTTTGACTTGCCTAGTTGAAGGTTGTACATATATGCATTTGGTACATTTATTTAGTCATATTTTAAGTGAATCGTGTTGCTTCTATTCTAAAGTTGGCCTCCAGTACAACAGAAAGATTTATGCTAATCAGTTAGAGACATTATCTAGAAGCCATCTTGGATTATTACTCTACACAAGTGCTTTGAAATATTATTATAGTAGAAGTTCAAGTTAGTAATAACCATAAGCAAGTGTAATTTCTAGTTGATGGATTGATAACCTTATAGTCATGAGTGAGTATTGTTTTTCTTTTTATCCTTAAAGGAGTGTCTCCATAGAAGCTTACCGATACAATTGAAGAAAACCCACCAAAGGGTTTACAAAGTTAATTGGTGACAAGAGGGGATAGTTCTAAGTTCCAGTAGGCTATACTTCAAGTAGCAATTATCAGTATCAAAGCTTGCCATCTGAGAGAAGCTTAAGAAATGCATTTGATAGTCCTAATTGTCTTTCTTGTGTGCTTGAGTTTAAATGGTGCAATAAGTCGGTCCCAAGCATAGTATATCTACTTTTCTTTCTTGTGTCCATGAGTTTAAATGGTGCAACCAAAGGAAAACAGGATTGTTGGTGTAACAACTATACTGCGTGTAGGAGCGAACACACAATTAAGAAAGGATATAAAGCACATTCACGACCAAGGAGACTCCCTACATGGTTACAATCAGGTTTGTTATATTTGAAAGAAAACTTGTTCATGGAAATTTAACATTTCCAATAATTGGTTTGGTGCTATAGTTGTCTTGTATGACATAATTTAGTACAACCTTTACATTTGTATATATCATCCTCGTCAAGTTTGCTTTTATTAAAAATAATATAATTATAAGTATTTTAAGAAATTATAAGCATTTGTTTAGTTTTTTTGGCTTTAAACTTGTGTATAGCTTTCAGAAGCACAACTTTTTGTCTTAAAATTTGTAAATGATTGCTAATAAAATGGGCATTCTTACCGAGAAAAGAATAATGCCTTATTATAATCATGGGTCTGTACCACCTTTGTGATGATGTAATATTTTGAATTCTCTTTGCAACACCACTTTTAAGAATAAAAATAATGGTGATTCTAAAAATCTGACTACTAATTGGAGTTGTGCATTTTTTTAATTTTCTATAGCTACGACGATCCTAAATTCCTGAAAGTGATTACACAACCCTGCCCAGTGGTCTGAAGTAAGTATATGTATTTCCCATCTTTTCATGCTTGTCCTTTAGCACCCCAAAGAATGTTTATAGGAACGTAAATTACTGTTTAAATCATTTTGCGGAGAAAGCAAAGGAAACCATACGAGCACGTGGTAAAGAAGGTTAACAATAGGAAGGTATATAAATTTTACAACTAGGTGAGTGGCATGGCTTGTAGTGGCTTAAGGAGTGACTGGATGAGTTTGAAGGTGGGATGTGGTGATTAGGGAAAAACAATCTTGCAGTGGAATTGAAGTAGGTGATGAGGTGATGTTGTACTAGTCATGACTTGATGGTCGCTTGGCCAAGAATATTGTACACGGTCTTTTGAATTATTATTAGGATTATCAAAGCTAAATTTGGTTCATATGGTTGTAGCTCTTGCAAAATAGAGAACAAGGCTTTGTGTACATACATTTAATATTTCTAATAAAATAACTTTTTCATGTTGCTCGTGCTTCATAAGATAATCTAATTGTTGTCCTTCTTTGGTTTCTTTGAATATATGAAGCAGATTGTGTTTTTATTATTGCTTATGCCTTTTTTAAGGTTCTAAAAGTGAATTTGAATTACAAATCTTACTTTATTATCAATTTTGTTAGCAACTGTGACGATTTTCTGATAGCAACGACAACAAACCGTTGACATATTTTACTTCAAAAACGTTCTCTAAAACATACTAATAACTTCGGTTTTTCGGTGGCAACAGTACACAACCGTTGGTGTAGCTTCCAAAATCATTCTCTAAAGCACACAAATGACAACGGTTTTCTTATAGCAACGGTGCACAACTGTTGGTATAACCTGCTCCAAAACTGTTCTCTAACCCACACCATAGACAACGGTTTTTAACTAGCAACGGTGTAAAACCATTGGCGTTGTGAAATTCTAAAACCGTTCTCTAAAGCACACCTTAGACTACAATTTTTCCAAAGCATTGCCTTTGTGTTGAAAAAACCGTTGTCTAAAGAATAGACAATGCCTTTACTTACCACAGTTTGAAAACCATTCTCGTATCAAAAGACAACGGTTTTTGGGTGTGAGACAACAGTTTTTTGGCGTTGTTAATAACCTAAAATGTTGTAGTGTGAATCTGGGCTCTGGATGTTTCTATTTCTTCAGCTTCTATTGAATCAATTTTTTGTTGGTTCTGCATGTTGAATCTGTTGTGTTTCGTTCTTTTGACTTGTATTACCGTTTGTTTCCCTCTTCTCTAGATGGGTTGGTTGGTTATGGATGAGGCAATAAAAGTGATATTTTATCCATAATGGACCGTGTACTATGTAATGGATGCGTTTTATTTTTAAGCGACCCTGCCTACCAGCTATACCAGCTCCAACGGGCAAAAAAGAATAAGGAACGGCCGCATAGTTTTTAGCAACCCATAATGGACGAGCGATAAAGATGCTCTAAAAGACCGAGTTGGTGCATCAAGTCGGAGGTCGTCCCGAATCAACTAACAACCGTAGATTCAGTCAGCCCTTGTATAAATGTTGTTTACACAAATTACGTATCGTAAATCATCAAAACGAACGGAATCTAGGAACGTTTTAAAGATTTTTTTTTTTATGAATAGATTTCAATTTTTCTTTTGCTAAGACTTTATAGTACTGATAATATTATTTGTAATTTTGTATATATTATTTTATATCAATCAATGTTTTATTCTCTTTATCAAAAAAAATATTCAATGCTTTATTCTTTTATCTAATAGTTTAAAAACCGGACCGGATCGAACGGTCCGACCGGTCCGATCGTCAACTGGTAGTCTAAGCGATCGGTTCTACCTCAATTGGACCGCAGTCTGGTTGAACCGCCCAGAACCGGGTTGAACCAGATTGAACTGCGGTTGAACCATTTTATTGAACCGGGTTAGACCGTTTTAACTTTTTTTTGTTATTTTTATTTACTTTTTCCTCAGAATTAGTACTTTTTTATTTATTTATTTATTTATTTATTTATTAATCACCCGGTTCAACCGATGGTTCAACCGGTTGAACCAATTAAACCATGACCCGGAGGTCTCGCCGATTCGATCTTCAGTCCGGTTTTTAAAACATCGCTTTTATCGATGCGGAAACGAAAACGAATAATTTTTTTTGTCCCCATTGCATAAAATTAATATGAAAAAAGGCATAAAATTAATATGAAAAAAGGCATAAAATAATTTATTTAATGTGTTCATATCCTTCACGAAATGTGTCAAAAAACATATTTATTTCACGAGATGAATATGAATGAGCGTATTAAAAACTTGAAAGTTAGGAAGAAGAAAAAAATGCGACACGTGTTTTTAAAAAAAGATAATACTCTTAGGTCTATAGTTTGTAATATTTTTTTTTCCTCTTATCTGTTACACCCTCCTCCGTCTCATATTTTTTGTAATGTTTAAAATATTTAGTTTTCTCAAATTATTTGTCACTTTTTAATATTGTATTAATTAAATTTTTCCAACAATACACTTCAATTATTGACTTAAGAAAGAGAAATAGTCACCAATTTACTATTGAATACAAAAAATAATATAAATTAATTAGAGATATTCTTATAAAAAAAATAATTAATACACTTAGTAATTTGGAAATGGGCTTATATTTAGGGATGGGGGTAGTATATCTCAACTAGCCTATATTAATTGACTTTTTCACCTAACTCTCACTACAATATGAGTATTTTAGTCAAAATCAACGATTTTACCTTGAAAATAAGTGTAATCAATTATTTTCTTAAGATGTGTGCATAATCTTAAACGACAAACAATATGAGACGGATGGAGTATTTTAGAATACCAAGACAAGAAACCCCAAAGGGTTAGTGGAGTATGACAGGGACTCGTATCTGATAGGTCTCCCCTCATCCTAAATTTTCCTTATAAAAAAAAAAGAATAGCAAGACAAGATTTATTATTATTTTTCAATAATAACCTCATTTAAATGAGAATAGTGGGCTAGTTTCCCACAACGTGGCGAATTAAGGTTCGAATCCTCACTGAGAGAGGTTCTCACATTTAGTACTTGACGCACCTCAAAAAGAATTGTCTCCATTGGAGGAGACATGTGGGTATAGGCTGATTTATTCACACCCTCAAATTTTAAAATTTTCACTTACGCCCTTATATAATTTTTTATGACCCCACTCAATTAAAAATTTTGCATACCCTGACCCATACACTTTCATCTCTTAACCCTCTCACTCATATAATGTTTGGTTGGAGGTGAATGGTGGGGAGATGAAAGGTTATTTTAAATTTTTTTATGTTTGGTTCAATTTTTAGGAGAGGAGGGGAGCAAAATTTTTTCTAACTCAAATTTTGCTCCCACCCAATGTTGGAGTTTTTTGGAGGGTATGAGAGGGGAAGTTAAATTATTTAAAATAAAATGACTTAAATAACTTTATATAATATATAAAATAAATAATTATAAGGATATATATAAGTATATAAATGATGGATTTACTTTTCAAGACATGCAACACAAAGTTGTAATCGAATGTAATTTTGCATAGCTTAATCGTTTGCGAATGTTCTTATGGTTTTACTTACTGTTGCCAGTAGTCCCTTAATTTTATAGTAATAATTTGTTATTAGAAATGTTTAACAATAATGACGTATAATTTTAAAAAAATTTATACCTCCTGATCCAGGGTTCTAGGTCCGCCAGTGCATGTTGGAAACAAAAAAAAGTGAGAATAGTTATAACTGTAATGGGTTAATTTTAAATATGTGTATAAGAGTATTTTAGCCCCAATATATTATTTTATCATGAAAATTAACATATCTAATCATTTTTTAGAAATGTATATTACTTTTTTTTGGTAAAAAAGTGTACGTTACTTTAAATGACACTTATGAGACGGAGGGAATAGATGATAATTGAAGAGTCTAATTTCTGAGCACTGTCAATATAAAAATATTGTATAAAATTATTTAATTTGATGTTAACAACTCATTTAATAAATTAAAAAATACACGGCTTGACATACTGTGATATGTGGCAACACATAATTGAATGTGTAAACGGAGGCGTATAAATTAAATTCATAATTGAATTGATGTCACGAGCGAAGACAAGACCCACCCAAACAAACACCCTTTATGTGGAAGCAACGATTGGCAAATAACTCGTGGCAATCGTCATCATTTTGCTTTCCTACCTGTCATAACTTGATTCATGTCTATCCACGAAGCACAATCGTTTTTAAATTCTAATTTGAGTATACTAAATAAAGTTTTTCTGAGTTTTTTTTTTGGTCAGGCCAAAAAATTTAAGATTTCAACTAATCTAAAGTTAAAACGATGAGTTTAAAATAAACAAAATCACATCTTATCAAAGAAATTTTATAAGTACTTGTAATTCAAACTTATGTTTGCAATCACTAAATATGCATAAAAAATCTCTGACTTAATATTTTATTACTTTGTTTAATTCATTCCTATTTTATTTTGGGTATTTATATCATTTCGTAAATATATTTTTCTCTTACTTTCTATACAATCAAATAATAGAAGAAAAAATTCATTTTTGTTATAAATATGCTGATTTGATGGATGACTATATCAATTTGTTATCTCATTATATCTTTACTATATCCCTTAATTTGGTCCATAACTAGTAGCCCATTCTCTATAAATAGAGCTATTAGGTTTGTCCTTGTACACACTTGATCAAATTATCAATACAAAGATTATAGCTAGTTCCTGAAGAACTAGCCTCTAAATCCTGGTTCCTGAAGAACCGGTTTTTGAGTCTATATTTCTATTGTCTTATCTCTCTACTTTCTTTTCTATTTACAACACGTTATCAGCACGAGACTCTACCATACGCGTGATTGCTTAAAAAGGTTTTATTGAAAAAAAAAACTTGTTTTTTTTCTCACACTCTTTGGAAGATCATGTTTTTCTAAAAAAAAAAAAATTTGCATGTTATTTGGGTTTTTTCATGAAAATTTTATTCTTATATTGTCTAAGTATATGATTATCATATTGTGTATAAGAATCATGACAAAATTCTGAAAGAATTTCATATTCAAGCATCCCTGTAGGATTGCACAAAACTATAAGTTTTCTTGGTCACCATTACATGGAAATTTATGGAATAGTTCCTGAAGAACTTGACTTTTAGACCATGAATGAAATTTTGTACTGGATAGAAAAGTTCCTGAAGAACTTGATAATACGAGATTGGTTCATGAAGAATTTTATAATTTTTTAGCGCTACGAAAAGTTCCTGAAGAACTTTACAATTTTTTTAGCACTACGTATAGTGATTATTTTAGCACTATGTAAGTTCTAGAAGAACTAGATTTGATCTTAATACAGTTTGAAACAAAAGAAAAGTGAAAAAAAAATCTTTATTGACTGTAACTTTACATGATAGTTCCTGAAGAACTAACATTTGAATCTCGTTGCCTACTTTCATATTAAAGATGAGATCTTTACATGTTAATTCCCGAATAATTAACCTTTGAATCATAGTTCCTGAAGAACTAGTCGTTAAATTCTATTTCTTGAAGAACTTGTCTAACTATTAGCAAAATATGTGTTCTTTGCAAAAGATATTATCGTTGATTTGTTTACATGTTTCCATATACATTTGGATCTTTGTGTATTTGATATATTGTAATTCTTGTTATTGTGATTCATATATTTTCAGAATCTTTATCCTTGTTTTATATAAAGATGTGATCTTCAATTATATTTTAGAAATTTTGTTGCTATATAAAGGTATTATTTTTCTAATATATTCTTTAATTAATTGCTCAAAATTTGTTGCTATAAAAATATGGTGTTTAATATGGTATCAAGCCTATCTTAGATCCATGGACCACCCACTGCATTATATACACACACCAGACCCAATAATGCTGGGCATGAGGGGGTGTATTGAGAAAAACCCAAGTCTCATATTGGCTAGGGATAAGACCTAAATAGAGCTTATAAAGCCAAGACAATCCTCACTTTAAAAACCAGTTTTGTAAGGATGAGTTAGACCCAAAATCCTAATATGGTAATTATGTATTTTAAATTTGAAATCCATATTTTTAAATTTATGTTGTTTTCAAATTTTGATTATGAAAATTATGCATTTGATCATGTTCTTACAAATAATATGTATTTGGTTATGTCTATTTTTTTATTAAAAAAAAATTGGAGAAAATTTTTTATTAGTTGATTCATGAAATGAAATGTTGAATTGTTTGCTTGAAATTCATAAAGACACAGGTATAAGTGCAAGAAATCTTATGTCCCTAGAAGAAACAATGAAATAATCTTTCTCAGCACCAAATAAAAACTGAAGAGTACACTCAGTTGTAGCATCAACCAAGTAGTACACACGCCAATTGCTACCAAGCACGATCAAGTCTTCAACGAAGTAGAAATCTTTATGTATGCTTCTTTCTAAGGTAAGAATTTATGTATACATATTTTTTTTATGCTAAGATTAAAAAGATGCTATTCTTCAATGTTTGCAAGATTTGCCTCACGATTGGTCCTGAAGTACCAAAGAAAATGAATAGCAAAACATTTTTGTCTTTTATTGGTCCCGAAGTACCAACACATGATTTCAAGTAATTTAAAATATAGATTGATCGTAAATTGGTCCTGAAGTACCAATACAAAATTTCAAGTAATTGTGAAATTGGTCTCGAAGTACCAATATCAGATCCACGCATAACTGTTAAAAACGATCAGTGCATGAACTAAAGTCTCTTTTTGGTCTTGTACCAATATTTTGTGGACAGTGGCACAACCTACACAATTATTGTGTTAAGAAATATTTTATGCAATCAATATTAGCTGAAATTAATGTTGATATGGTATCTGGTATTGCAAATATGATCAAAGGCTCCAGAAGAGCATGTGGTATATTCCCAAATGCGAAAAAATTATCCCTTGATGATGCGTTATATTTTAGTAGATCGATCCTGAAGAAATCTACTAAATTTCAAAGATATACGTCGAAATAAATATCATGTTGAAACCAAAAAAAAAAAGAGATTTGGAATATCTCTATTGTTTTAAAATATTAGAGAAATTTTAAGATTTTTCATTGGATCATATTTTACGAAAATAAGGATGACAGAGTCAAATTATATGCACCAGAAGTGCTTAGATCTTATAACTTTTATGTTTTAACATGATCGTCTTGGTCATCCCAGTTCAACTTTGATGCGATGTATTATTAATACACATGGACACTTATTAAAGGATCATAAAATCCTTCTACCTAGTGATTATTTTTGTCCTTCTCTGCTCAAGATAATTACTGTTAGTGCTCAATTATGATTAGTTTGCATGTTATTATTATTTTTTGGGTGATATTTATTCTCTTATGTGCTAATTCTTGGAAATGAAATATTTGGATTATTATGTAAATAATTAACTGAGAAATAAAAGACGTCGCTATTTAGCAAAACTATCATATGAGATATATGCGAGTTGAAATTTCAGAGTATTGCAAAACAAATATTTTGAAGTTAATATTGATTATCACTTGAAAATTTATTGTCATTTACAGTTGTTAATTCAAATTATATGAATATTTTTTTTTTAACTAGTAGTTATAATAATATATATTATTCAAATATATACAAGAGTTGAAACATTTGAATATATTGTGTTTGAAAGCATGATGTGAGTGCAAAATATTAGTTTATTTATTCTAATATTTTTAAATGTTAATTATTTGTTATATAATTGGATACATAAGATGATAACATGCATCGATTAACAAAAGTACAATTATATATCATATAATTTATAATTTATTGGATGGTTATATGGCTCGACACTTTTGAATTGTGTATTATTTCATGTATATTTAGATATTGTGATATCTTGACATATATTTTATTATTATATATTTGATGAATCAGTTTTCTTCATCAGTGGAAGAAAAAAAATAAAAGAATAAAGGTACAAGAAGTTTGTCAAAAGACACAAACATTATCCATGTTGGATATACGCACAAATCAATGTGAACTTGAAGTTCAAAGAATAAGTCATTTGTAAAATGTTGCAAACCAATTACCAGATACTTTTACAAACACCCAAAAGGTCACTAAATCACATGTGTTAGTTGGAAATATTATCACATGATCAATTGTCCCTGCAGGACAACCAGTGAGTAAGGCAACCCATGAATTTAAAGTACGCTAGAAGCGTTGTAGACCTATTGGTGCAAAGGATATTATTACTAAAAGGGAGAATTCAAAGTGATGATCCAGAAGATCATTGACACTCTAGAAGAGGTCAAAAGCAATATGAATCAACAACTCCATATTTCCAGACAAGTAACCCCAGAAGTGGTTTCGATACCGGTAACTTACGAGATCTCATTAAACACTGGAAATATGAGGGGAAGATGTGAAGTTGTTGATATGTTTTTGCATATGCAATAGCAATTGATTATGAAATTATTAATCATGATGAGCATGAAGCTCGAATCATATAGAAATGTCGACATTAAATTGATTGGCCAAAGTGAATTAAAATAATGCAAGTTGAGCTAAACATAAAGCATTTGGACTAGTAGTCCAGACACCTGAAGTTGTCAAATTTTGTTATGAGTGCAATTACTTATAGATTTTTTATTAGTTTGACAGTCTTTGAATGACTTGACATACATCAAATGGGTATAGTGACAACTTGCTTATATGGGTCATTGGATAATGACAGATATATGAAAATCTCTGAAGGATTTAAGATGTCTGAAGCATACCCCTGAAAAATTCAAAATGCATGAAGCATATACTTGAAGGATTTAAGATGCCTGAAGCATACTTCTGAAAATTCAAAATGCATGAAGCATATCCCTGAAGGATTGAAGATAGCTAAAGCATAATCCTAAAGAATTATAAATATGCATGAAGCATAACCATGAAGGATCTAAAGCATCTGAAATGTTTTGACTGATGTAATCAGTTTAATTTGGAAATATGAGGACTTTGAACCTATAGTTCGAGATGCAAAAGATGTTTTTAATGGACCTGAAGTCTGAACTCTCATGACACGAATATGTGTTATTACAGCTTATGGTTAACTAGAGAGTGGTTTCTATATTGAAAATCTCGGAAGGATTAAAACTATTGAAATCATCTATTTGGATTTACATATACTGATAGTTTATATTCTCTTATTTATCATGTTAAACATTTCATATTGGTAAGAAATGTTTGAGTTACATACATGATGCAATTATGGGTAAATTTGTTTATTTCCTTTTTCTCACATTGTTCAATATGATTGATATGAATTTTGATTATTAATAGAAATTACTTGAGGTTGTTCCAAACTATAGATGGTATAAATAAATATCTTCAAATAAAATGTTTTGAAAGATAAGGTGTTATCTCGGCCTACAGCTCGAGCATTTGCAACAAAGAACTTTGGTCCTGAAGTACCATATCATGTTGTTATTGAAATACTTTTTTATGTTGCAAATAGCACAAGATTGTATATAGTTTTTGTGGTGAACTTGTTAGCCAGATTTTGCTCAGCACCAACCCGAAGACATTGGAATGAAGTCAAACAAGTTCTTCATTCTTTCTGATCCTCATCAAGCTCAATCGCAATCAGGTGATGTTTACACATGTGGAGAAACAGGTATATCTTAACGTTTTGTGAAGCAAACTATCACAACCATCTCCTCAAATCATTCAAAAATATTGACTCTTCATTAAGCAAGTTGTGAATGCATATGACTGAGAACCACGACTCAGTATATTAGAGGAGCATGCAAATTGATGAAAGAAGATGACAAGCCAACAACATTTCAAGAAGATAACGCATCATGAAAAGATTCGATCAAATGACAACTGAGCAGATTTATTCACAAAAGCATTGTGAACTTCAATTTTCAAGAAGCTCGTCGATAAGTAATTTAAAGGACGTTCATAAATAATGTATTTTCGAGGGGAAGTATGTCACTATGAATATTGTACTCTTTTTCCTTCGCTAAGTTTTTATCCCACTGGGTTTTTCTTAGCAAGGTTTTAACGAGGCATGTTCATAGTGTATAGTCATCCAATGGGAAGTGTTATAAATATGCTGATTTGATGGATGACTATATCAATTTGTTATCTCATTATATCTTTACCATATCCCTTAATTTGGTCCATAACTAGTAGCCCATTCTCTATAAATAGGGCTATTAGGTTTGTCCTTGTACACACTTGATCAAATTATCAATACAAAGATTATAGCTAGTTCCTGAAGAACTAGCCTCTAAATCCTGGTTCCTGAAGAATCGGTTTTTGAGTCTATATTTCTATTGTCTTATCTCTCTACTTTCTTTTCTATTTACAACAATTTTCTTTTATTTGACTTTCTCTTCTATTAACTGTTTAAAAAATTATTTTATATTTTGTCAAAAAAATTTAGAAACTGTCTTCTACTTTATTTTTAACTAGTGTATTTATCCATGTTCGCACGGGTTATCTAAATTTTATGATGTGCAAAATAAAATAAATCAGTTACTTTTTGACAGAAAAATAAATCATTTATAAAAAATTATAAAATTAAAAGTAACCAAATTTGTATAGTAAAATATTATGAATAGTGATTGATAATTGACATAATTAATAAATAAAAATATGTTAGTCATTTAAGGAAAAATATTAATGATTTATTTTACACTGTAAAATTATTGTTTGACATGAGGTAATAATGGTTGTTATAATTAAAACAATAACTAAAAAATTAAATTGATTTAGGCAAAAAATTTAATGATTCTTATGTTGTCACGTATCTTAGATAATATTTTGATTAAATGATAAATGTCCAGATATGAGAATTAATTGATTGATATGCTTTATTTATTTACATTTTGAATTTGACTTAATTCAAATTTGATTGAATGGTAGTAAAAATCTAGATATGAGCATTAATTGATTTGTATGTCTTAATTGATGAAATAACATGAATTAAAAAATAAAAAATAAAATAAGTTTTATTTTGGCAGGAAAAGAATGAATGTAGAGCTGTCACATGACATGAGTCTACGAGACAAAACTCTATTTTATATAATATATAGTATATTTATTATCATTTTTCTGAAACATGATAGTGTTATGTCAGTATTAGTCCAAATCAAAATAATTTACACATAATATGAATTTCGTACTATAAAATTAAAACAAATAAATAACAAACTTACTTCTTCCTTTAAAAAAAGATAAATAAACTTACTTCTTAACTTGTGTCAAAAAAAAATAAACTTACCTCTTAACTTTTTTGGTCAGCTAGTAAAAATAGTAAATAACAAACACATACACATAAGCAAACGGCAACACCCAGGTTCGAACCCCGGTCCCGGCGTCCCCATGTTGCTGAAATTACCAAAGCAACCAGCAGTGGGGGATAAACTTACCTCTTAACTAAATATAAAAGTAACTTTACTTTAATTTAAAATATTTTTAAATATTAAATTCTTAATTTATTAAAATTTAAGACATATGTGACATCCCGATCCCACCCCATTTGGAGTTACACTAGAGACCCAATGGGTATACCACTCACAGGACTTCACCAACCCCTTAATTGGTGTTTTTGCCCCACGGGAGGTGTTATAGCCGAGTTGGTGTTGGAGAGGTGTTTTCTGTTGCCTTTATCCCTTGAGGGACATAGAGACACCCTTAAATGTGTGAGAATTGCACCCTGATATATATTGTAGTCATGTAAACTATCATTTTATAATTCAAAAGGAGCTTTCAATTTAATTTTGTTATGAATTGACTAAAAAAAGGAAACAACAGAGAACAATTTTTTTTAAAGGAACACATATAAAATTAGAATCATAATCGTATAAAAATAAAAGTTTCTAGGAGATACCTGTGAGGGCATGTATGGACTCCATCCCACTTCAAAACCACCTGCATTAGGTGTCTAAGTAGCATCTTGTCTTCAGATTTATAAAATCTGTCTCGGTCACCAATCTCATATTTTTCCCAAATTAGTAGATCTGCAAGACAGTGAGAATGAGACACCAACATCTATAGAGTACAAAAAATAAGGGAAGTTCTCACCATCAATCAACCCAAAACCAAATTATTCAAATTATGAGACCAGAGAAACAGCAACAGACCAAAGAGCATAAAAGGAGAGAAACTAACGATTGGAGTGTCCTTGATGCTGAGATGAGGCAGTGGGTCAGTGGAGCAGACATGAAGAGGAGCAAGCGGCGCACCCATCACACCAAGCAAAATCCTCAGATCAGACGTCTTGTACGAAACCGAAGGGGCACGTGACAGCTAGTCCTTCATCCAGTTTCCTAGACCCGACCCGACTCTCTTCGGATCCCCGTTTTCTGAGTCTCGTCCCTCGATCAGTGGTGTGAGGGTATCCCCCAGTGGTCGCAAACTCCCGGATCTTGCGACTGACGTGTCCGGTTTGTGGTTAGACTGGTGCTTCTTTCTCCTTAAGAGACCCGAAATGGGTGAACCGGTTCGGGCTGGGCTGGTGGAGCGAGAATGTAACACCTCGTTTTCCGTAGTGCTACTGTGCAACCCAATCTAATGCTGAAAACATTTGATGTTTGTATGTTTTCAGTTAAAAAGTACTCTTATGTATTTCGCAATGGAAAATAGGAGTAATTTTTTTTTCTTTTTCTTCTCTTTGAAACCCTTTTCAAATATGAGACATAAAGAGTACTACAATTTTCTAAATAATGCAAAATCAGTCTTTTGCAAATATCAGAGTATAATGCATCACAATCAATACTTCACATAACATAAAACATAACATAATCGTTTCGCACTGAGGCGAGGTTTTCTGGAAAGAGTTATTACAAAACAATGGGTAATTACGCAAATAACAACGACAAAACCCTAAGCTAAGCTGGCCAATAACTATAACTCTTACTAAGAAACAGTTCAGCAAGATCAAAACACGAAGCACTCAGAGGAATCTTCCTCCATTGGCCCAATCTTCAACGCTCCTGGGAAGACGGAACAGCAGCAGCTATGGGGCTCCATCTGGAAGTGACATTCATAAGGATGTCCAATCCAACAACAGTGCAAGGGTAAATTCTTTGTCCATGAGTTTATCATAGGCTATGTCGCATGCAAACAATATATACATATATAATACAACGACATGCTTTTATATACATATACATACTTAATAGACCGCATGCATCATCATGGTATATCAAGCATTTGCATGTGAACAGACAATTCTATCAACAGATCAACAATCAAGTCACCACAACATCAAACAATTGCATGTGAACAACAATTCTATCAACAAATCAACGATCAAGTCCTCACAATATCAATTTCATCAAACAAATCATCACATATCATAAATGTGGTTAGCCATGCATGCCAATGCATTATGAACAAGTTTGTGTATACACCTGCAGCCTTAAACAAGGTCAGCAGTGATGAGGAACTTTATTTCCCAACGTCCGAATCAAATTCCCCTACCAAGGGTATAGCCACACATTAGGCTTGCCACGCATTAGGCATTGCTGCCACACGGGCATGAAGTGACAACTCGTCCTTTTGAAGTCCTTATGCATGAAGTGACAATCAAACGCTCCCAGTGTGATGTTCAATGGTCAGTATGCATCCAAACAAATTCTTCAATATGGCATGCTCACCGTAGGGAGCGCCCGAGTAATGTTTTAATTAATCAATGCGGATCGACAAACCTCAACTACGTTCACTTTTGAAAAGGTGGAGGGAACTCAAAGTTTAAGCACTACAATGGGCATCCCATACTACTCAAGTAATGCTCAGGTATTTTTCATCACGCAGTGAACTGAGATGATGAGAAATACCCCTTAGAGTTCAAACACAGGACACTAGGTCCAGGTGTTCAACTGCGGAACGCTAATCTCAATCTTAGATCAGAACTTAGGTACGTAATGCAGAACACTAGACTCAATTTTTAGGTTGAAACACTAGGCACGCCATACGGAACACGAGGTCCAATTCTTAATCAAGAAAATACGCACGCAAGTAGGACATTAAGTCCCAGCACAGGACACATGGCCCATATGCTCAATAGGAACACTAGGTTCCCTATATTTTATTCCTTCGAAATCTCGATCTTTGAAATCTCTTTCTCCGTCCTTGTATCAGTCCTATGTATCTGAAAATACTTTTGGCTTTAGGTCATTGAAATCCTAGTTGTACTAAATAATGCATTAGGAAAAATTTCCAGGAAAGCGAGGCGGTGCGAACACTCTTAATAACCAGGTCTTTTCTAGCCAGAATTTTCCAGACGCATCATTTAACTCAACCGTTTTCACAAATCACATTGTTTACTCAAGTTCTTTTTCCTACTATTGATTCCTTGAAAATTCTTTGCAAGCTTTGACTAGTTATACTAAAACCCTCACGCTTACTTTTAAATCAAAATGCCCTTAACAACTTGTTTACGAAATCAGAATTCGGCTTGTGAAATCGCATCGGATTTACCGTAGTAAATTGTCAAACCAATAACAATCGATCAACGCATTATTAATTAATCCATTATTATCAACAATATTTTCCAAATTCCAATCAATTCCAAATTCCAATTAAATCAAACATGATTTAAGGCAAGCAATACAAATCATAATGCCACACAGGGCCAAGAGCGTGCTACAACATTTCATACAGCACATAATAATTCAGTATGCTACAACCTGCTACATACATTCATCAATTTCAAGTCCATCAAATCAATCAAACATGATTTAAGTCACATAATACAATTCAGTCTTGCCACACGGGGCCAAAAACATGCTACAGCATTCCAAACAACACATAGTCATACTACAAGTACTACCACACAGTTAATCAAACAATCAAACAACACACAAGACGAAAAGCCCAAATTCATTATATAAGAATTTTCCTTACCTTGGGCGCTTTAACAATCCAAGCAAGGTAATTCGAAACTGTCGTCAAGTCGCACCTCGCGCGTACCTTGACAACGCAAGTTTCAATTAATTAGAACTAAAAACTCAATCTAATGCCCCTAGGGCAGCCACGGGTTTAGGTCCCTAAAAGGCCTAAGAATTACTCTCTTAATCCCATTTGGATCACACCTAGTCATATGTCATGAACCAAGTCTAAGTTATGCAAGTTTTGAAACTTTTTCAAATACTATACACTTAGAAAAATACCTAAACCAAAATTTACCAATTGGAATAGTGTTTTACCACATTGAATAGTGTTTTCTCAACTTTGAACCATTTTTCAAAACATTAAAACATGTCACAAAATTTTAGAAACAATTTTATTACAAGTCCAAAACAATTCTTGAAACATAACCCAAATCTTTTCCCAAAATCAAGTTTCTTTGAAATGTTTTGCTAAACCAAATTATCAACCATTTTTTTCAACTATCTTAGGTATAAAACAAGTCAAGAACAAGTTACAAAACTCTCTTGAAGGCCACGGTTTTAGTGTTCCAAAAACAACTTCAAGTTTTCAAATCTTTAATCCCTAAATCATTACAAATTTGTTAGACCCACAACTTCCTATCATAAACCAATTACCATACCACTTTAATACAATTAAAAACAAGTTAAAACTCACTCAAAACTTGATCATAAGCCACTGTTTTGGAAGGCCCAAAACAGTCCCAAATTAATTTTGTTTCAAACAATTTTTCAAAGCTTCAACCATGCAAATCTTTATAGATTTAAAGTCCTATCCAAAAGCCAACTTCTTAAACACTTAACATACTTTAAAACCAAATTAAAACATCCCCTAAATCTTGCTCATGAGCCACGGTTACCAGCCCCAAAAACTAAACAAATTCATTTCTCAAAACTTTGTAAAACGTGTATATAAGACTAGTTTCAAATATACCACTTGAAACCCACCAAAGAACTAACTCCAAATCAACAAAATAAAGCCAAAACAACCTTAAACAGCCCCTGATTTTGGCCAGCCCCAAAACTTAGGGTTTCTCAAATTTTAAATTCATCAAAAGTTTAATCTAGGAGGAGAATGATGGATCTATGAAATATACAAGCTATTACATCAAGATTTAACAAATTCTAAGCAAAATAACACTAAAACAATGAGGAACACAATCATGGCAGCCATGAGAAGGAAGAATGGGATTAGGATCCTTACCCACAAGGATGATGATGATAGATCAAGAATTAAGAAGAAAGGAAGGAAGATTGGAAGCAAAATCACTAGGTTCCTCACCTAAAACAACTTTCTCTCTCAAGGAATTTTTTTCTCAAGCTTTCAACAATGGAGAAATGGAATGGACTGATGTCTAATGAGGGAGAGAGTCACGAAAATTTGGGGACAAGAATGGAACAAAAATTGTTCATTTAGTTAGAAACTAGCCAAACTAGTTACAGACTAACTAAACTAACTTCCTACCATTTACTAACCAACCAATAATCTTGCAACACTTGTCTTAGAACCTTCTAAATCACATGGTTCAGCTACTATTGGTCCATGTGTGGCTGTCATTCTTGCTCACTAAGCAAGGGTTTCGCTACGACGCGTTATCGATCAATCGGGTGCACGACGTTACGCGTATATTAGGTTTTAATACCAAAAATAATTCTAAAAACAAGTCCACACCCAAAAATTATCATTTAGCCAAAATGTTCCTCACAACATGAGAAAAGCACCCACGTATCTCTTTTTTCAAAATGCGAACCGAAACGTTGGAATTAGGCAGTTTCTGGGCACAAATAATGAACTAAATATTTTCTGATACCCAAAAATTCTAGAAAATTTTCAATAAATTCTAAATATTGGAAAATGCAAAGATCTCAAATTTTATAAAATTTGGATCACGTTTGGACATGTTTCAGTTAGAAACTCACCCAATAGCCTCCTAACGGCGGAATTCAACAGAATTCTCGCAGCGTAATAAAAACTGTAAAGTAGTGAAGATCACTAATTTCAATTTCTCTTATCATCTAGATATTATTCAAACAATAAAATTATCAAGACAAAATCTCTAAAATAATAGTCATATTAAATATGACGTAAAACAAACAATTAATACAATAACTAAACAATAAAAATTCAAAATGTGACTTAAAAATGTCTATTAAGTCTTAAAATTATTTTTCATTCAATAAAATAATTTTTTTTAATCAAACAACAATTTTTCACATTTTTCAAGATTAATTCATATTAAAAACAGTATACGTCTACACTGTTTCTTAATCTGAATTAATTAATAAAACAGTAAATTGTTTACAATAAATCTTTGTAGTTCTTCGTATTTTTAACAAACCATTAAGGTGATTAATCTCCATGATTTATTTTCAAGTAGTCAAAAACTATAAAATAATTTTTATAAAATTTGGGATGTTACACAGAAGGTAGAGGCCTCGAACTACCTCTTCTTTCAAGGCGGAGAAGAAACTCTGTTTCTTTTCCATTTGGGAGAGAGAATCAGAGGATAAAAAAAAGCTCGACTGAGAAGAGGGATTGTAAGAGTTTTTGGAAACGAAGAAGAAACTTAAAATCTGAAATTTGAAAAAACGTGTGAAAGTTATGTATGTGCTGGCATAATAAATGAAAGAAGGTGGTAGGTGGATTGACATTAAATGAAAAGCAAATGCGCGTAACCTGTTTTCGTTGTTGTGCAGCGTAAAACACGTTTGTATGGCAAAGTTATACGTAAGATGTGAAGCGGGAAAATGGGCTCCCAAAATTTCCTTCAGTGACATACGAGGATTTATAGTTTTAAGATTTAAGTTGAGAAATTTTTTCTATTTTAAGTAATACTATTTTTTGCATATTTTATATTTTATAATTTTTTAGTGTTCAAAAAAAGGATAAAATAATAATAAAAATAAAGAGTTTAAGTTCTATGCACTATCAATGTAAAAATATTTTTTTTGTCCCGAAAACATATTTTAATGGTAAAATATATGTAAGTATTGTGTGGACTCTGAGAGCACAGATTCTAACCTGCAACGCTTCACTTTTCCACCTCCCCCTTACCACCTGCACTAGACCAAACAAAGTGTAAAAATATTTTACACAGTCATTCAATGATGTGTTGCACATCATTTAATGAGTTTAAAAACATATGAGTTGTCATACTCATTAAATGATGTGATAACACATTATTGGATGTATGTGTAAAACAATTTTACACTGACGATGCATACAAATTAAATTATAAAATAAATTAGATTTAATTTATATGCACCGTCAGTGTAAAAATATTTTACACATACATATCATTTAATGAGTATAACAAATTATGTGTTTTTAAAATTCATTGGATGAGGTGGTAACACATCACTGGATGAATGTGTCAAATATTTTTACATCGACATTGTATAAAAATTAAACTCAAATAAATTTCATTTCTTTTATTGAAAGGAAAAAAATAAAAGAGTTTAATTTTGGTACACGTTTGGTGCAAAATATTTTAGAGTTTAATTTATATGCCGTCGTGTTTAAAAGAGTTTTAAACTATCATCCAATCACATCTCACTATCAAGATGTTTGTTGAGATATTTTAGGAAATTATATAACAATATGACACAATGATGAGATGTGATTGGATGATGATTTAAAACTTTTTTAAACCGTCGGTACATATAAATTAAACTCTATATTTTATACTATCAAGTAATCACAAATCATAGTGTGACTTTTAAAACAGCATGATTAAAATCAAATTTTGGTTCGATTCCTGGCCGGTGCGTATGAAAAAACATTTGTTGGGAGAGGTCAACCCCTTAAATGGATTTCAGTTACCTCGAAGGATTAGTCTCTACAGTTGCGCGTGAAAGATATCTTGGTTTACAAAAAAAAATCAAATTTTTAATAGTATAACAATTTATGATTGGTTCACGCTGAAAAAAAGAATCATACAAATCATTACACCCCACGTTGCATACAAATTAATTCCAAAATAAAAACGTGCAATCAAATTTAAAAGAAATTAATTTATATGCACGCTATCTAATCATATCTCATCATAATACCACTTTGATATATTATTTTTTAAAATATGTCGACAAACATTACCATGGTGAGATATGATTTAATGATCGTATAAATTTTTTTTACACCGTCACTGCATATAAATTAAACTCAATTTTAAAACCAAACACACCGAAAAGTTTCACTTTGAATTTTGATGTCCTCTTTCTTTACCAACTGCAGCTAGATTTTTTATTAGAACAAGCGGCAAGACAGACACCCATGCCCGTCTTTCTGCATTTCTACTGCGTTACAGTATGTATTATTTTATCGTGTTTTAATGTTTAAGTTTGTTTTTAAGTAAAGGGCAACTCCTCTCCTTATAGATGCTACTCTATTCTATGTACTCCTCTCCTTAAAAATGATAATTACATCACTTAAAACTAACATTAAACAACAAAACGGGATAAATTAGTTAAAAAAAGGGATAAAATATTATATAATGTACACCCCTGACATAGTTGGTAAGTAACGGGGAAAAACTTCAGCAGCTAAGAATAATAACAGCTCTTCTTCAGCCAACACAGCAAAATAGTTACAAAAGGACTTGATAAATTAGAGACAACCACATCTCGAATAATATCACCACTTCATTCCACCCACTGTAATATCTTAATGCCTTCTTCTTCATAAATTAAATATTACTACACATGGCTTCAAAACCTCAAACAACACCTCCTTAAGTATTTAAAAAACTCTAGCAAATGATTCTTCAGTACATGGTCTTTCATAACTATAGGAATATTCCAAAACCAAGACAAAGCATCTAGACACACTACAACAAGTTTTGGCAATAAACAGCGCTTATTTTTAGCCTAAAACAGCGCTTAAAAGCGCTGAAAATT
Organism: Calophaca sinica; assembly: GCA_037113605.1. NCBI lineage: Eukaryota > Viridiplantae > Streptophyta > Magnoliopsida > Fabales > Fabaceae > Calophaca > Calophaca sinica. Next base: position 20,599,042 of record CM073737.1, read on the forward strand.
AAGCCGCTGCTGATTGTATTTCAAAAAAACAGCGTTTATGAAGCGCTGCTGAAAATAGACAATAAACAGCGCTTCAATTAGGAAGCGCTGTTTATTGTATAGACAATAAACAGCGCTTCCATACTGAAGCGCTGTTTATTTTGAATAATTAGCAGCGCTTCCTTTTAGAAGCGCTGTCTTTTTATACAATAAGCAGCGCTTCATTATTGAAGCGCTGTTTATTCTCCTTTTTTTTTATTAAATTTAGTTCTCTCACATTTACATTATATCTGTTGCATAATATGATAACACAAAATGCAATCAAAATTGTCATCAACATTCCCCAACATCAAAATTTAACATTATAATGTAATTTTTTCATAGATTCCTACATATCCTTACATTAACATAAATAAAGTACAATATATTTCATAGTCAAATTTACAATTATACAGAATAGATCACTAAAATATTGCACATGTCATGCTACAAATCCTACCTAAATAGTAATATCTTTTTCTTCTGTCACTGCAACTAAACATGCATACAAAGTCAAAATTCTAACAAAATTTTGGCAGAATTTTTCCTTAAAATATGGACATTCCAAAATATAAAAAATACATGTAACAACATAACATATCATACCAGCCAGCCAACATAAAATATATAAAATATTAGCCAACATAAAAAGGAATTTTATTCCTAATTTCATGTGAACCTTTCCAATTCAAGTATGCTAAACTAAAAAAAAACCAAATTTAACAAAAACTCACGTAAACATTAATATTAATCTTCTTCTATCTGCTTATAAATGATAAAATTTGTAGTAAAATATCGACACCACTCTTCTTTGAGTTCTAGATGATCGTTGTATGTGTCGAATTGACAATCGTGATAAGATCACAAATAAAAATTAAATGAAGTTAGAATTGAACATAAGCATTCAAATGGTATGCATAAAAGAAAAAAAATTATATAAACTTTGAAATTGTTACAAACATACCTCTGTTGCAATTTCTGTTTAATTATGAACAACAATAACCTTGAGTAACATTAAAACATATCGGCCACAATCATCGAGTTCTGCTGGCGAGACACTATAAAACCAAAAATATGAATTTAATTGTTTTTATTTTTGGTAATTTGAATATTTTCATAAAAAATTTGATATAAATACCTTTATCGGTATCCATTTAGGTGGAGTAAATTTAGAAAATCGAGACTTGTTTCTTCGATAAAGTAGGATTGCCCTAAGTGCAAAATCAAACAAAATCATTCAATATGGACACATAGACTATATATATCAAATTTCTAACAAAATTTTGTCAGAGTCTCCCCTAAAATATGGACATTCCAAAATTTATAAAACACCTGTAACTTAAACAAATACCAGCCAGCCAGCACAAGATGTCACGTAGGCCAAACATAAACAAATAAACACTTCAATATTACAAGTAACTTAAACGTTTAAGAAATTTCATATATATATATATATATATATATATATACACACATATCTATGATTTATACACACTTACTGATTGTACTTCTCTTTCATTGTTTTGCGCATGTTGATATGTACACGCAATGGATCAAGATAGTACACAACGTTTTGATTCAAGTTAATCGCTAACAATAACCAATGATCCCTACAAAAATGTTGGACAAAAAAATATAAGAAAGTAAACACATTTCAATAAATTTAGTAATATTGATTAAATTAAATGACTTACACTACGTTGCAAGGTGACAAAAACAAAGTCTCAAAGTCAGGATTTGTTAATGTCAAGCGGTGAATGACATACTCAGACATGTCAGCATTCCATGATCCCATATGTGTCCGTTGTGGGCACAAAAATACAAACCTTTGAGTTTGTTCTTGTGGGATCAATATCTCTTGATACAAGTACCTTAAATTAAAACATGCATACAAATTAATGCATTAACAATAACATAAATATTTAGTGTAAAAAATAAAAATCATTGGATACTTTAAAATTTAATGCAAGACTGAGATATACACTAATAACAGTTTCACTTAACCATAGGTTGTCATTAAGAATTTCTTGAAGTGCACCATCAACACCAGCTCTTAGGTCGTGCTCATAACCCAAAATTGATTCATCCATTGGTACTTTAATGGGATCTGCTGCCTCCATCTTTGGTGCCACATGGACTCTAAGATAAATTGTAAAATCAGAAAGGTGAGTCAGAGGAGGCCGAGATACCATGACCTTCTTCACCGGAGATGTGAATGACCCATTTGTTGGTCGCGTGCCAACACTCTTGCTAGCTATAGGTAGCTTGCCCTTGCCTTTGTCCTTGGCTTTGGATGTTGGAGATACCTACATATTTTGCATTCCAACATATTGACTAGTTAGTGAGTGATCACCTAATTTAATAAATATATGCAGTATATGATAGTGAAGCATATACTTTAACATATACGTACCATATCACTTGTAACTACGAGGTGGTTTGGCCATGCCACATAGGTTCCTATTGCCTGCTCCACTGTCATCACATCTGCGCCTCCAATGAGTACGGGTAATAGTGCATCTCCATCAAGTGCAACGTCAACTCTAACCTTTACATGATTAGGAGGTAAGGGAAGGTTGTGTAGTGACACACCTGGTTCATTATACAACATTCCCTTACCAACCATTCGTTGCGTTGGACTTGTCAAATATAGACTGCACTCATAAATGCCCTAAACCAATGATAAACGAAATATTAATATGTTAAATCTTTGAATACTTAGGTGAGAAAGTATAAAAAGAAATGTAACGATTATTACCTCGGGACTCACAATAGTGCAACTATCTCTAACACTCTTTGGGTTAGGGATAGGTGACTGATGCTCGTTCTCTCCACTTCATCTTTATCCTTCTTGCTATCTTCCAATTCTGAACTTTTTGGTATAGCCGAGTTACCATTCTCCTCAATTCTTCTCGTTTCACTAGCATCGGCATGACGTCTTACGCGCTTCGTGATCCAAAGATAGCTACTGAGACGCCAAATCCCACGCCTCTTACCCGACCAGGATACTCCTTGATGGGTATGGCTTGGGAAAGGATGTCTTGACCAGACAAATCGACATAGACATCGATAGTTCATTCTCGCGAGACACAAATATTATTAAATATTATTAAATAATATCATTAATTTAAACGTTAATTAATGTTATCATACTTACAATTTTATCAGCCACTTCTCTAGTGGGTAGATGTTCAATGTCACCCTTCTTATTTCACGGCTTCTATCCACAAACAAGATCGATCAATGGATCGAGAAGTTGCATCTTCTCCGACTCCAACAAATTGTACATGTGAACAAACAAATTGAGAGAAAGTAAGAAAGAAATTGTACATACCAAGAGATGCGTTAAAACAAGTTATAATTAAAGATATTGTACATACCATTTCTTCCTCAATGCTGGCATACCCTTTAACCCCTCCTCTGTAAGGGTATGGAGGAGTTGACGCTCTTTCCCGATTTTCATTGCTTATTCTCTACATAAAAACATAAGAATATATTAATGTATGGTTTAATGTCATATATAAAAGTTATAAATATTATTGTACATACTATATATTCTTCATCTTCTCGTATGCCTTCTTACAAAAGCGCTCCAATCATCCTGTTCTATGAACGATGCATATTTTTCTTTGGAGGTCGATGTCCGATGTTCCCTGTTGGTCTCTCAACCACTTGTTCGCTAACGCAGCTCGAAATTCGGTGTGATCTTCCAATAACCTAAGTGTAATATCCTTTCGGTCTCATCAACATCAAAATGCTTCGCAAGAACATTATAAACAAAATGGTAGACTATAAGTATGTTTAGATAAATTAAAAAACAATACAACTAACCAATGTTAATTAATCCCATTTTTATATACCTGTATCTCAGTCCATATCTCATCTTTTAGTTCCTTCAAATATGGATCCTTATCCTTCCAATTATCGCACTAATTGGGACCGCTCTTCCGTGACTGTGGGCCCCAATGAATTGAATAAAGTCATTAACATTTTCACCAATTGGTTGACCCTTAGCATTCCATATAACCTATAAAAAATAGTATTAGTGTACAAATTTAGATACTCAACTAAAAAATAGTATTAGTGTACAAATTTAATCGACAAGTATCTTACCACACGCTTTGCAACTCCTTTACTCCTCTCACGGATGAGTTTCTTCTTAAAAGTCGGTCCACGGACGCCGCCCCTTTGGGGGCCTCGAGCACTATCATCACCTTCAGATGTCATTTACCTGAAAAAAATTATACACATAAGTTATTAATAAAAATTAATAAAGAAATCAATGTATACACATTTAATTGATCAATAAATTAATAAAAATTAAATAGCATTCACTACATACATGTACATTTAAGCAACTCTATTCCTTTTTCTCGTTTTATTTAGATTTGCGCATCCCTTATGAAATAATGGATTGATCCAAAGCCCTTCATTATGATCATTTCTAATATACACATCATCCTCTATAGGTGTACTTGCCCCAAACAATGATTGTGATGTCCCAAAGAAAGGGTCATCCTCAATGTCAAAGATATTCATGTGCTTCATCATCAATCTCATTAACAATTTTTTTGTTATTCAATAGAACAATGGACCAATTCATATCAATTGGATCGGTGACATAGAACACTTGTTGAGCTTGCGATGCTAAAATAAAGGGCTCATCCTTATATCCCAACTTATTAAAATTCACCCGCATGAACCCCAACTCATCCATTTGTACACCGTTGTTATTATCAACCCACTTGCATTGGAACACAGGCACTGAAACATCTTGTAATCCAACTCCCATATCGCTCAATGACCCAAGTATGACATATTCGCATATATGGGATTTCTATCTTTAGCACTTGATATATGCATAGCTTCAAATACAAGAGTCACTCCACTATTTTGTATTCTCCTCCGATCATCATGTTCTTTTGTATAAAAAGTGTACCCATTAATCGATAACCTGTAAGAACTAACATGTATATCCGACCTTTAGCTAACCATCTCAATCTTTCAAACCGAGCTAGGATTTGCAAGAAACTCTACAGTAAATGTATTCTTTCAACCATTTTATAAAACACCGATTGTGTTCTCGTTGTTAACCAATTTTGACTCTTATTTGGGTACAAGCTCTTGAGTATGTCCTTGTGTTTTACAACATATGACTCAACTTCATCGGCGTTGCGTAAAACATATAAGTGTGCTTGTTCCCATTCTTTCCTTGATATAGTCAATATTTCAAGTCCAAGAATCCTCCCCGCACTTCTTCCCCTGTGACGAGACCGGCAAATTTCTATAGAATGTTCAATATCGATACATACTCTGGTGATGTAATTCAACAAATTTTCTTCGACTATATACCGCTCAACAATACAACCCTCCTGGTCGTGATCGGTTTTTCACATACCCTTTTAATATCTTCATGTAACGCTCAAACGGGTACATCCATCTCATATAAGCCGCCCACACAATTGTGTCTCCCTAACCGGATGAACTGGCCGATGAATCATTATGTCAAAGAATGAAGGCGGAAATACATCTCAAGCTCACACAAAGTCGAATAATTTCTTTTGCAAGGTCGGGCAACTTTCCAGGGTCAATCACTTTACTACAAATTGCCTTAAAGAAGAAACAAAGTTTACTTAAGGTATTCCGCACTTTGTCAGGCAAAATAGATCGTATAGCTATGGGTAGCAAATTCTCCATGAGAACATGACAATCATGAGACTTTAGACCCTTTAACTTGAGATCTTTCATCGATACGAGGTTCTTAATGTTTGAAGAGTACCCCTCTGGAACCTTAACTCCATCAAGAAACTTACAAAAATCTCTTTTCTCTTTTTTAGATAGAGTATGAGCGGCCGGAGGTAGATATGTACGACGTTTCCCTTTCTTTACCGGTCCCAACTCTTGTCTCAATCCCATACTAACCAAGTCCAGCCTTGTATTGATGCCATCTTTAGTCTTCCCGGGCACATTAAGTAAGGTACCATTGAGACTATCAAAAAAAAATTTTTCAACATGCATCACATCAACGAAATGTCTTACGTATAATGATTTCCAATATGGCAACTCAAAGAAAATCGACCTTTTCTTCCACCCTCGTGTGGCAAGGTCTCCTGCAAAAGGTTTACCGAATTTAATATTCAAATCTTTTACTTTTTCTAACAGTTGTGTACCCGTCAGAGGCAAAGGAGCTCTCCGTTCTTCTGTATTCCCATTGAATGCCTTTCTCCATGACCGATAATGATGATTTGGATGCAAAAATCTGTGATGCCCAAGAAAGACATTCTTCCTACCATGTTCCAACCGAATCCAATCTGTACTATCTTCACATATAGGGCATGCACACTGACCTTTGGTACTATATCCCGACAGATTACCATATGTTGGAAAATCATTAATTGTGCCGAAAATCATAGCCCTCAAGGTGAAACTTTCTTCTCTATACCTATCATACACCACCACACCTGCCTCCCACATTTGCTTCAAATCTTCAATTAAAGGAGCCAAATATACATCGATATCATTTCCTGGTTATTTCGCCCGTAAATTAACAAAGACAACATCATATATTTTCGCTTCATGCATAGCCATGGAGGTAGGTTATAAATCACCAACATCACAGGCCATGTCTTGTGAGAGCTACTTTGAACACCATGTGGGTTAAATCCATCGAGACAATGCAAGTCGTAAGTTTCTTGGTTCATTCCCAAAATCAGATAATCAATATCAATTTTTTCCATTGAGGAGAATCACGGTGCCGTAGCTTGCCATCTTGAATCCTTTCATCCTCATGCCATGTCGTTTTTTGCATCTTCTCAACTACGGTACATACGCTGAATCTGGGAATTATGGGAAAATACCACAATACCTTCTCTGAGCCGAATTTTCCTTCTTATACCGTGAGGCTTCACATTTTGGACACGACTTTAACGATGCATATTCATTACAAATAAAATGCAGTCGTTACGACAAGCATGTATCTTCTCATAGCTCATGCCAATAGAGCGTAACATTTGTTTAGCCTCATATGTCCTACTAGGAAGCACATTATCATTAGGCAACATATCTTTCAACAGTGTGAGGAAGTCCGTAAAACTCTTATCGCCTATCCATTGCCCGACTTCAAGTTAAACCACTTTAACATTGCCGACAATCTTGTGAATTTAGTACAACCCTCATATAACGGCTTCTCCGCATCACTCATCAACTTCTCAAACATTTGAGGACAATCACGAAGATCTTCTTCAACCGCATTTGCCATATCTTCAAAACGGTCACCATCATATGTATTTGTAGCGGTGTCCTCTGACGCATATCTCCCACTATTCCCCATATTAGAAGATTCACCTCTTGTCTCACCGTGCTTTGTCCAACAGGTATAAGTTTGATCAATCCCATTGCTCACTAAATGCCATTCCAATTCCCGAACACTAATTTTGTTTGTATAACAACAACTTAAACAAGGACATATGATTCTACTATGGTCTGTTGTATGCCTAACTACAAACCCAATAAAATCTTTCACTCCATCCTTATATTCCTTCGACAAACGATTGGCAGACATCCACTTTCGATCCATATTTTACCTATGGATTGAGAGGTAAAACAACAGAAAAACCCCATTTAAATAAAGCAAGACTAAAACTATCACTGCTCTTAAAATCAACACACAGACTAGATCAAAATTCTAACAAAATTTTGGCAGAGTCTCCCCTAAAATATGGACATTCCAAAATATATACAATACCAGCAACATTCCAAAATTCATTGTTCAAAACAAAAACCAAAATCGTGTTCCACAACAAAATTCATTGGTCATTTTTCCATTGATTCCCATCCGATATGCATATATATTTACTAATCAGACATTTTAACAAACTGATTCCAAGCATCTTTAACACTTCTAATTTATCTCTGGACAACAGTGAATAAAATTAAACAAAATCAACCCCTTCTGATTCCAAACTGGTCAACAGTGAACAAAATCAAACAAAATCGAACAGAGACCAAAAACTAACGAACCACCAACAACAGAAACCAATGTGGAATCGAGATACAAAATGGAGACAGTGGCCATACACTGAAATGGACGCAAACAGAGTTTGGAGATGGAGGCGAGGGGAGGATTTTGAGGCCGAGCGCCGCCAACAGCTTTGGAGGACTACTGACGAGCTCGGATGGAGGACTACTGACGAGCTCGGATGGAGGACGACTTGACGAGTTTTGGACGAGCTCTGATTTCAGCCTTTGGAGGATCTACTGACGAGCCTCGGTTCCGGCTTTTGGACGAGCTCGGTTTCAGGCTTTTGGACGAGCTCACGATCTCCGGCTTTTGAAGCACACGATCTCATTGAGGGGGACGACGAGGGTAGAGATGGAGGCGACGGCGGGGGAGTTGGCGAAGAGAGTTGATGCAGAGAGAGAAACAAAGGCTTCGCATGCGAAATGAGAGAGAGGAAATACATATATTTAATAAACTGACCAAAAACAGCGCTTAATAAGAAAGCGCTGTTTATTATTTCGCAAAAATAGCGCTTAAGTCTAAAAGCGCTGTTTATTGTAACACCAAAAACAGCGCTTCCTACTATGAAGCGCTGTTTATTGTTCCTATGATCAAAAACAGCGCTTCATGTTTGAAGCGCTGATTAATGTGCCAGTTCGTTTTATATTATTTAAAGATAAAACAGCGCTTAAAGGACTAAGCGCTGTTTATTATATGAACTAAACAGTAGCGCTTAATTAGTAAGCGTTGTTTATTGTTTACGTATGACATAAAGTAGCATTTTTTATTTTAAGCGCTGCTTAAAGGAGCGCCATCTTTTTTAGAATTTGTTGTAGTGACATGATCATAACATGACATGCGCAACCCAAAACAGACACTGAGACATATCCAAACTGAAGTATATTTTACAGGATATATTTACCAAACAAAGATATTTGTAAATTGCTCTCATGAGAAACAACTAATCCTGCCTCAAGATTAGAACTTTCTAGTTAACTAATGTGTAAAATTACCAAATAGATGGCTCAATGGTTGAAAGCAGAATACATGAAACAGTCCAAAAATAAACCTTCCCTCAAATGCACTGATGTGCCTAGAACTGGAAATACCGAACACTAAGACGAACAACCAAATTGAAATCAATAAGCATAAAGGTAAGTTTTAACATCTTTCTACCATGAATTGCAAGTGTTGTCATAACCAATACATCTTTCTACCTGATGTAATAATAATAAATAAGTAGTTGCATATCTGTTTGATAAAAGCTCAGAACGAACACGTCAAAAAAAAATGCAGAACGAAACTTCATGAAGAAAACATTGCCATGTTTAAATAAAAAAGAAAAATAAATGTGAATAGAGGAAGAGGGAGTAGAGACAACAAAGGGAGATTTATAATAAAGTAAAACAATTTAAAGACATAGAAGATACAACCTTTTTTTTGTGGAAGTGATGGATGACGCTGATGGATTGGGAGATCCCTTCCAACCTTGGTCATCCTTAAGATCATTGTCTTCTGTGAAGAATACTGTTGTCAATGGCATATCTTTCTCAAGAAAGGGGATATTTTTACTCTCCTTTTTCTCAAGACCCCCCAAATCCTTCCCCCTTCTCCTTCGGTCCACTCCCTTGTCTCAATATCCCAACTTCCCACTTTAGCCCCATCGCCCACTTTCCTCTCTGCTTCGGCCACAACTCCCCCGTTCCAAGCATCAATTGGTCCCATATTGCCATACCCACTTCCGTATACTCCAGGTCGCCGCCTTCATACATCTTTGCCGTCGGAAGAATGACTAGACACACAATATACTCAAAGTTATTAAAATAAATCGTTTATTAGTCAGTCCAGTAATTTAAAAAAAAACGTGTGATAGAAAGGACATCAATATAAAATCATTAATTGTAATAAATGATTGTAATCAGAAATATGCTCCATTATTGCATTTGAATTTTTTTTTTTGAAACCTATCTTCAAAGCTTTCCAAATACATTTTAAATACATATTTTTTCATTGAATCATATGGATCGTTCTCCTTTTTTGCTCTGTTTCTGATTTTTCTTTATTTTTTAGGGGAGATACACAGTGCTGTGGAGTAGGGGTGAAGCCCTGGTGGTGACAGTAACGCTTCAAGACTTTATATGTAATGTATGTAACCATACCTCTTTCCCTTTCTTTATTTCTTTTTGTCTATTTTTCATCTTAACTCTTCAACCTTGATTACTGCTACTTAATTGCAGATTAGTTTTTCTATATCACTTTTCCTTTTCCCTTCATCTCTCTACTTTTCATTCCTTCTATGATCTATCCTCAGTGACGATGATTGCATTTTGCATGATGCATGAGACGCTTCTTTATCATTAGAAATTCACTTCCTCATTTTTTTTTACTTACCAAAATGGTATATTCCTGAAATCAATCCAAGTTTTTCATTCAGGCTTAAATCTTATTGGACAATATATTCGTTTAAAATTATTATAAATTATTAATCTTAACCATTTCTTATCTTTCTTTCTCTCTCTTTTTCAGTATTACATGAACCGATGAAAGGAAACCACATGCATACACTCCTTATGGTTGTCGGAAAAATCATAATCCGAATATATGCATCAGTTTTTTTTTTGTTTCCTACTTACTGTGTTGTGAAGTTGTTGAGTGATTGGTAAGGAGGTGAAAATATCAAACCTCAATATGGACAGCACACATTGTTGTTTCAGCGATTGGAGATGCCATGTATTCTACCATCTGAAGGTACTGCAAATAAGATGTTGAAGGTACTGCCCTTCATTGTTATTTACCTGTTTACTTTGTCATCAAATTGGTATAATCTATAGCGTTTTTGCTAAAGTAATTGAAGGATTGAACTTGGTGCACCTTTTTTGGAGTGGGAATGAGGATGGTGAAATGTGAAGGATTGTCTCTTGACTCTCTTCCATTTTAGTAACGTGAAAAATCAAATTTTTTTTCATTTTTCAATTCTAACATGCAAAAAATAATGGAAGTCTTCATTTCATTCATACCAAACAACGAAAGGGAAATGATCCATTTTATTCTCATCATTTGATCAAAGCTTATTCCATCAACGATACATGACCTTCACATATAAGCCTACCTTTTTGTGTTTTCATTGTTGAGCTTGATTGTTATTACAACTACACTGGTTAGTTTGGCACTGATTTGTTCCTTTAATAATGAATAGGACGCAAAAGCATCTTAATCTCGGTGATGCATGGAGAGGCCGCTGAAGTGACCCATGACTCTGTTAAGGTTGTTGCTCAAGCTTTTAGAAATTCAGCTTCGCTGAATGTGTCCAATGACAAGTGACCTGTCATGTTTGAAATGGCATTTATGTGTCCCAAAAAAAAAATTAATTCAGCACAAGACAATTTTCAGTTGAGAATTTTTTTTGTGGCAACCTAATAAATTCCAAACGTTCCTGACTAATAAATGTGAAAAAAAAGTGAATCATAATTATACACGATATGAAGAATACAAAAGGGGAAGTAAATATATGCAATTGTGTAAAAATATGTGATGCCTCATTTATATATAGTCAAACGTATTTAATTCTTTCCTTAAATTACTTTTTCAAAAATGAACAAAGCCTGTACTACAATTGTTTACCTGTCCACCTTTATATATAGTCATACCTATTAAATGCTTGATAAAAATTCAAACTTTTTCACAATGAACAAAACGTGTGCAATTAATTAACGGCAAAATATAAATTTATGAATTTTTTTATCAAATCGTACGTAATAAATTAGGGGAGCGCCCAAATTAGGGTTTTGACCCAATGAACACCATCCACCTACAATAGAAATTCTATAAATAATGGACACTGAAACACAAACCTTATTTAATGTTATGATTTTGTGGTTTTGCATCCTCAAATCTCATATCTCATTCTACACAAACCCTTTCGATACCTCCCAAATATAAATTTGTCTATATTGACAATAAATAATATAATAGATTTGTGTCATGATAACATGTCCGAAAATATCATGTACAATTAAGTTAATAACAATTTTGGAATAGTAAACAATATAATTGTAGTTCCATGAAACAAGATAGTTATATTAATAGTATCAATCAAATATGTACATGTAAAAATCCATGTAGCAAATAAAAGTAATATTCACTGTGATCAATATATTCAGTGAATGAATGTACCCAAAAAAATTAAATTCAGTGAAGGAAATGATACGTGGTTAGGGTAAAGACAAAAAACAATCGTACGGAGTATAATTTAGATTGATTTTCCCTTTATTTATGTTGATTTACTTTCTAATTATATTGTTCTCATTATCCCTTTTTTCCATTTATAGTTGATCGATTAGTTTTTACGTCAATGATATTCATTGTGTCAAAACCCTAAATTGGCCGCTCCCCTTAATTTATTATGTAAGATTTCATGAATATATTCATACACTAAGAAATTATGGACACAACTTTATTACATTCTGGAAAAGGCATTGGCTATATAATTCGGATAATATACTTTATGTTCCAATCAAATTTTACGCGTTTACAATTATTATGAAAAAGTTGCAATTTAAGGAAAGCATTTAATACCTTTGATAATCTATATAATCGTAAATCATAAATTATATATTATAAATTATAGATTATATATTATATATAAAATAGTGCCTCAAAAATATACATTAGGAAGATTCTTAGATTAATATTTTAAAATATACATTCCACCTTTATATATTTCTATTCTTGGTGTCCACTATAAACATATCAATAATGTTATCTTTTTCCATTTATAATTGATCGATTATTTTTTAGGTCAATGGTGTTCATTGGCTCAAAACCCTAAATCAGTTGCTCCCCTTAATTTATTATGTAAAATTTCATGAATAAATATATAAATGAATATATTCACACATTAGAAATCTCTATCTCTTCCCTATCTCTATCTCTATCTTTATTATATACAAATGAAAATAAATTAAATATAGAAATTTCACAAATGTCAACACCACAGGAAAAGTACAAAGCCACGTCAATTAAAAAACGCCTACATGGACTTGCTTAGTCATAATTCTGTAATTACAAAAAAACAAAAATTAATATTAAAAAAATTCAGAATATTATGGTCAACACAGTCATTAAAAGATCAAATTAAATACGAATCATCTATAAGAGAAAACAATGAATGCTCTAATCTCATCAAATAAAAATAGGATCTGCAAAAAAAAAAAAGGATTCAATTGACCTAAAGCAATCTGACAAATTGCAAAACGCGATCTGAAAATTAAATTATGAGTAAATTGAATACAATTGGACACGTTTCAGATCGCATTCAATTAGTTTATTTGCTTTCATACCACTATTTTGTGCTGTCATACCACTGTAATTACATTTGTGATTTTAATTACTGTCATACAATGAAATAAAATATTCTCGGTCAACACAGTCAGTAAAACAGCAAAAAAAAAATTGAATCATTTATCAGATAGTAAAATCGAATACTCAATTAATGCTCCAATCTCATCAAGACCAAAAGCGATCTGCAAAAAAAAGAAAATTCAGGAGCCAATTGGTCAACACAATGAACATTTGTATCAAATATAGGACAACCATATAAGGAAACACTAATAAATATTGTAATTGTGTAACGTATTTAATTCTGCTGCTATAGCACAATGATTGTCAATCTGAAACGTGTGGTATCAATCATATGATTGTCCTATCTCTATTATAAAATAGAGATAGGACATAAAAATGGAAAGAACACAAATGGCATTACAATATAAAATGTTCATAACTACGTCAATTAAAAAAATCTTACATGGCAAATCTGAGTCACAAATATAGGAAAATTAAAAAACGAAAATAAAAATAAAAGAAATAAATATAACATTTAATGATCACATTTAAAAATATAGTAGCAAGTGTTACAAAACAGGAAATGGTTTATTTTGGTCAAACAGGAGAGAGGATCACATTTAAATTGCCAATTTGTAATATTTTCCTAAACTATATGACACAAGTTAAAAAATAAAAGCTCATGTAGAGTAATTTACCATCCAAATACACGATTGATTTTCTATGAGTAACATCCAAATTTGTAAAGGTCATTAATACGACAAATCAAAACATTGCGGTCAAACATCATTACAATAACATGTTTAAAATAATTAATGCACCGTTACCTATTTAATATTTCTCTCATCCATGGTAATAAATCTCTGTAACCAAAAAAAAAAATCACTGCAACCTTCATTAAAATTATAATTCCAACAATACCTCAATGTTTCAGAATACGTGTTAAAAATAATTTATCATATTTTTAATCATATTTAAAAATATGTTGAAAAAAATCGAATAAATCTAAAACCATTTGGGGTCTGTTTGGTTCAAATGAGGGGAGGGGAGGGGAGGAATTATAATGGAGGGAAGGGGAGGGAAGGGGAAGGGAGGGGAGGAGAGGGATTTAATTTGATTTTGTGTTTGGTTGAGAGGAGGAGAGGGGAGGGGAGGGGAGAGAAGACTTTGCATGTTTGGTTCAAAAGGGGAGGGGAAGGGAGGGATTAATTTACTTATATATCCTTATAGCCTTTTATATTATATTATATATAAGAATATTTAAGTAATTTTATTTTAAATTATTTAATCTCCCCTTCCCTCCCCTCCAAAACCCCCCAACCAAACCGACCCTTACAGAAAACCCTATTTGCATTAGGTGAACCAATTTAAAACTTTCGTAAAACATGTCGTAAATCATTTTAATAGTGCCGTAATTGCATCCAGTCAATGAAATTAAGAATTACCTTAAGTAGTTTTTGAAGCCGTTTAATTTTTCAGGTGTATGTAATTGAAACTTTCCTAAACTATATGACAGTAAATTGAAAAATAAAAGCTCATGGAGACCAATTTAACATCCAAATACAAGATGAATGGTCTTTTAGAAACAACCAAATTTAAAAAGGTCATTAATACTGCAAATTAAAATAATGCTGGCACACATCATTAAAAAAACGTGTTTTAAAAAACGGAAATGATTAATATCGCGAAGGATTTCGATCGTGAAGCATCACGAAATAATGTCATTGGCCAACCAACTGTGATTTTGCCCAAAAGTCAACAAAATATTTTCCTTTTTTCAGAGTAAATACTCAAATTAGTCCTCGACAAAAATTACAGAAACCAATTTAGTCCCTAAAAAATATCAATTTCGTTCTTAAAAACTTTAAATGTGGGTCAAATTAGTCCTTTTAAGATAGTTTTTAGGGACATTTTAGTCCCTATCAGAGACTAATTTGACCTACATTTAAAGTTTTTAAGAACGAAATTGTTATTTTTTATTTTTTAGGGACTAAATTGGTCTCCGTGATTTTTATTGGGACCAATTTCAATATTTACTCTTTTTTTATAAGCTGATTAGCGCTTCTTTATAAGTTGATTAGCGCTTCGTCATGTTCGGGAAGTTTTTTCTCGCTATAAATAGCAATGCTCTTAAAAAAAAATTGCGCACGTACCTTACAAAAATACAATTATGATTTCATAAAATATCAAATATAAATATAAATTCAAAATATATATGAGATTACAGATCAATTTATATCATATAACCGTTACATTTTTAATAATTCTCCCATCCATGGTAATAAATCTCAGCAACATTCAAAATAATCAATCGTTCAATCAAATAATTCCCTATGGCAATTGAAATAAAAAATCATATATGATTATTTAGATCCCGACTCTATTATGTAATTTCCATATCAATTTGGTAACCGTAATTATGCCAAATTTTAATGTGGTTAACACAATGTGAAAAGTCTTAGAGGTTGGCTATTTAAACATATCCGCCCAACGATAACATCACACAAACACAGCCCCCCCCATCCTGCCAAATTGTAACTTTCTTTTACAACCATTTCCCATAGCCATGGCACCTAAATTTGAATTTGTGTCTGACATTGTTTCAGAGGGTGATCCCTAAAACGAAGTAGTAATGAAGAGGGGGAAATGTTCTAAGCAAAACAAAATGAAGGGGTCCTTTTTTGAAAAGGGGAAAATTTTCCACTGAAACAGAAGAAGGGAAGGAATCATAGTCTCTGACAAGTTCAAGTTTTCAATGATTATACATGCACACAAGTAACAAAGTTACACATTGCATGGATGTACATGTAAATAATTAAGGGATTCTCTTATAGCCAGGCTCAGGCCATCTAAACACGGTGAGGACTTTAGAGTAGAAATGATTAGTGAAATGTTTTAAAACTGGACTAAAAGCATAACTGTTCACGTCATGCATTTTTTCTTTTCCTTCCTTTTTTCTTTTGGTCAAAATCAGATCATGTATATGAGTTTATGATATTTGTATCTATTTTTTTTTTATTTAGCTTGAAGTTCTCCTATCAAAATATTGGACCAGCAGAGACGATCTCTTCAATCAACTTTCAAAAGCCTATAATCATCTCTTATAGTTTACATTAAATATATTTTTATTTGATTTTATCACATTTAAATATTATTATCGTAACAACTTTTAAATATCATGCCCAAGTTTTCTTCTTTAGGAATCTTTAATTGGTGAAATTGTTTACTTTTGTGGGCCTCTGAACCTGAGAGTGTGATTCATATATAATCCATCGTACCTAAAAGCTTTGACATAATTTACTCCGACTTCCTAAAAAACACATCACTAGCACAACACCAGATGGTACACAGCTGACAATACATACATGATATCAGCACAAATCAGCCAATATTGATTATGCTATTATTTTCAATATGCAAGAGATCATAACCCGAGAAATTCTTCATCGTCATTTTCGCTCATTCTTTTGTCATTGACAAAGGTACTTATGTTTTTGGTTAACAAAAGCACCTAAGTGCGGGACTGTTCGCTATTTTTTCGTATACTTTAGGATTCAGACTCGACAAATTAATAACAATTTTTCACTATTTTCCCCCAATTAAATATGTAGGACATATGTGCACACCTATGTGTGCTTGCTTGCTTTTCATTTTTAAACAAAAAAATGACTCCCTTTTCATTCTAATGATTATATTTGCAGATAGTTTGGATGGGTGTAAAAATATAATACAAAGGAATGAACATTTTACACAAATGCAATAGGAATTGCTAAGATAAAATTATACATTCTACGAAAATTACACTTGATACATGACGATGAATATTTTATATAAATTCACATTAACATGAGAATTCCTAAGAGAAAATTATACATTTATTATTTTTAATTTATTCTTATAGATAAAAATATGACAAACTAAGAGTACAAACATACCACACAGAACTGAGTATTTTAAATGAATGCATGTTAATGTCTACAAAAAAACAAATTTGTTAATATTTGATAAGAGAGTAAAATATATCATAAGTAGATTGAATATTTTATATGAAAGAATATTAATATCTAAATTAATATTCTCAACCATTTTAATAGATATTACACATTAATATAAACTTTTAACTAAACATTTATACTTTTTAAATATATATCGTGCACAACACAGGATCATACTATATATGTTTCAACTATTATTTATTGTAATATAAATTAAGGACTAAAACTTTTTTACACGTTATATTTTATTAAAATTTCTTTTTCTTAATTGCTTCGTTTAGTTTTTTAATTAATATATTAACTCTCAATTAGTAATGAATAATTGTATTAGTGAATACAAATTATTGAATATGACTTTTATATAACATGTATCATCATACTATAAAAATGTTGTTATTACTAAATTATTGAATATGACTTTGATATAACCTATATTATAATAGTAATTCTTATTCTTAATTCTTGACCTTTTCAATTACTGAGGTTAATTTTAACAATTAGTGAATTTTTATATTTGTGAATATTAATAATAGAAATATTATGAGAAAATTTATTAATATATAGATCACAAGAGGTTAATATATCTTATAGAAAGATTATAAATTTGCATGAAAAAATATTTTAAAATACCGTGCATAGCAGCCATCATAATACACACACACAAGGGTAAAAATATACTACACAAAAATAAACATTTCCCATGATAGTGTATTAAATTCTAAATAAAAATATATTAATATTCAATTTTTTGAGTAAAAAATATATGCATGATTAGGAGGCTGAACTTTTTACATTAAAGAACACTAATATATAAATTATTATGAGTGAATATTCTAATAAAGAGTACACATTAACATAGATTTATAATTATTTAATATAAACCATAAATAGCACGCAACAGATATATAACACGGGTAACCACACTATTTATAGTAAACAATACTAATTAGTAACGTAGAATTTGTTATTCTTTATGATCCTATTGAAATAAAACAATTCTTTTTGTAACTTTTGGTAGATAATTTTCAGTGAATAAAACAAATTTTGGAAATTCTTATATGTTAAATTTTTAAAATCTTTAATAAAAATATTCACATGTCAATATATACTCGTGCATGGCACGAGTTACTGCTTTAAATCTATTTGATTTATGGTGTTAAACAGAACATGCAATAGATTTCAAAGTACATTGATTTGTGAAAAATGAAAAAACCTTACCTCCTATGTCGCTGCATAGATCTCGTTAAATCCGCTCGCTTCTTCGCTTTGGTCATTTGCCGTTGCTTCTCTTTTGGTTGCACCGCTCTACTTCTGTTAATCCTCTAAACTCTAAAACGAAGAAGTTGAAATATATACCATACCCTTGGTCGTACTGTATATATATTCGTATCTCTTTATAATATATAGATATGTTATATAAATTTGTAATATATCCAAATCATAATAAAATCAAACATCCGTAACATTATATTTTATTTATTTGCTTTTTAAGTATAATATATTATATATATATATATACAACACATAACATTTATTAAAAAATTCAAATATAATAATTAAAACAAAATGAAAATTTAAAAGGACGATTTTTAAACCTTTAATGTGATAAAATGCCTTTTTCTATATATCAACATTTTTATATTCTTCATCTAATACTATCATTAAATTATTAATAGTATAAGTGTTTTTTATATGTTAGCCTTAATAATTGCATTATTTGTCCGATTATCTATTTAAATACATTATTTGTAAATGCCCCTATTTTTTTTTGAGACTGTTGTATCGACATTTATTTAATTGCAGTTTTAGAACCCAATAAAATCGTTGATTTTTACACTTTTTACACTACAAAAATTGAATATTTATAAATATCCAATTCAATTATATATAGTTAGAAGTTTTTTTACATTCATTGAAATAAATAATAATTTTGTATATATAAATTAAATAAATTAAGATATGTTTATGTCTTATAAAATATATACTCATTTTATTATTGAGTTAATTAATTTTAACCAATTTACTATAAACCTCCATCCATCAAGTAACAAAAGTATATCTTATAAACAAAAAAAAAGTTGATCTTAGATGTTGTTTCATAATATTTTAATTTAAATAAATAATTAATGTTTATCTTAAACATTTTATAAAATAGATTGTTTTTGATTATTTTACATTTAGTGCTAAATTGTTTTACATGATATTATATCATAATATCAAATATTTTTATTTTATAATAATATATATTTCATTTACATCTGTTATCTATACATTAAAAATGTATTTAACTATATACTCAACTGAATGTGTGGTGTAGTATTACCCATAATTTACATATTGCTATTATTTTATTATCACAAATTTAATAAAGTAATTATTATTTAGTTCAATTTTTTGTATGCATTATTATATTATTTGTGTCGTATACAAATTAATTAATATTAAGCTGTTTATGTATATTACGTTCATGTCCTTATATCATCATTTAGATTTAAAAAGTATTACCATAATTTTTATTAGATGTCATTGTTGAAACCAAATAATTTTTGTAGCCCATTTATTAAAATATCCCTGTGCATGACACGGGTTACATACTAGTATATAATATAATGGTATAGATTTATGTAGATTTATATAATGGTATAGATAGATAAAAAATCGCTTTCAGTTACATCATGTGCAGTAGTAATAAACCAAAAAAAAGTATTATTATATTATTAATTTTATTTTGTTGCTGTCAGTTATGGAAACTGCAGACTCCATGTGAAGTTGTGAACCCCTCCCTCTTCTTTCATCTTCATCTTCGTCACTAGAAAACAAAAATTTGAAAGAAAAATTCAGAAAAATAAGAACAAAAAGACAGAGAGATTGTGTTCGTCTCACGCTTTCAACTTTTTCAGTTACTCCTTTTCGCGTTTTCAATAATCGATTCTTCGAACACCGAATCTCTCTCTCTCTCTCTCTCTGCATCGTGCTTTTAAACAACCGCGATTCCAGAATATTCCAAACGCCATGTTACATCACCGTCCAGATCCAGGTATCTTCTTCAGCCTCCACCGCTTCGCATCTCAAACTCGTTTGACTTAAAACTTCGCTTCTTCGATTCACTGCTTGCGTTTTTCACGCTGCAACACAATGTCGTTTCATTTTCTCCGTTTTCGTCTTGTTACGTTCACGAATTTCGGAAATTAGTTCGTAAATTAGGGTAAAGATTTAATCCGAGCGTGTTAATGGATAGGCATGAAAAATGTGTGGAAATTGAAATTGTAATTTAGGGTTAATTTAATTGAATTTTTCCATTTACCGTTGAACGAGTTTTTGTCCATTTTTGGCTTTTGGACAACCAATAGAGGTTACGTGTGTTGATTGTATTTGAATTTTTTGACGGCGGCTATATTGTTTTTTGCATTTAAGGGTTACTTAACGAGGCTTTGCTTCTTTGAGTCGGTGAAATTTGTATGAATTGGTCGTTGTTGCATAAATTGTGAATTTGCTTCGAAATTAAGAAACTTCAACCTTAAAGAAGATACCTTCATAAATTATATTCATTTATAGCGTCTGGAATTGGCTTTTGAGGTCAATTTGGTGATTCGGTTTTTGATATTGGATTGGTTTTCTGCTGAATTTTGTTAAGGAGATAAGTGGGGGTGTTAGAAATTGGAATTGGAATTGGCGTTGTTTTGGTTTTTCAGAGAACTGAATTGATGGGGGGTCGAAGTTCTAAAGAGGATAATAATTTGAGGCAGAATTCATCTTTGCGTTCAAGTTCCTCTGCTTCTTCTTGGAGTGCATATCCTGATCCTCATTCGGGTTACGGTCAGGGTGGTTATCCTTATCCCTATGAGTCACAACAGCCTTCTTATCCTACACAGCAATATTATGATGCCTCTCCTCCTCCTCCTCCTTCTTCTCAAAACTATGGCTACGAGCCTCATGCTAGTGATAGAGTGCCCCGCCATGACGATAAGAAAAGGTTAGAGAGAAAGTACTCAAGGATCGCTGATAATTACAACTCCATAGATGAGGTAAGTGATGCTTTGCATGTAGGTTTTGTTCAGTTGTGTTTATCTTTAGCTTATCATGAGATTAACCCATATAGATATTTTTTTATCTATTCGGGAATTGAAGTGTTTTTCTTCATCTGCCTTTTATTTATTATTTTTCTTTTCTTTTGAATGGCACTTTAAGAATCCAAGAATATTTATTTGAAAAAGGTAATTTATTTTAGCATTTAGGAGTTTAAGAGAAAAGTAATAATCACGACAACAGTGCAATTACAATTGATTGTTGTATTGAATGTGGAGGACGGTGATGTTTCTCTGACATATGTTCGTTTTGAACTCAAGATTCAGGAGATTTTAAACTAGCCTGCCTTGTGCCAGTCCTTAAAAATACGCCTGAATGGCTGCCATCACATCTTGCTTCTCCTTTTGGCCAATTAATTACACTGTAGTGAAAGAGAAAGACTCTGCAAAGTTTTATCTGATGAATTCAGAATATACATATACATTTTAATACCTTTGAATTGATTTTTATGCGACTAGGCATGACTTAGCTGGAAATAATATAGTCTTGCAATTTGCAAATTTCCTTCTTACGGACAGAGACAGTGACTTATTCATTTTTTAATACTCTGGGAAAACTGTTGATTCTTTGTCATTATTTTGTTTCTTAACTTTCCAGCATTTTTTATATTTATATTTCATTACAGGTGACTGAGGCTCTTGCACGTGCAGGCCTCGAGTCTTCCAATCTTATTCTTGGTATTGATTTCACTAAGAGCAATGAGTGGACAGGTTAGGCCATATTTATATATTTATAGTTTTTAAGCTAAAATTGGAATATATGCAGTGTTTTGTTGTTCTGTCCTGAGCTCGATGTTGCTTTCAGGAAAGCATTCGTTTATCAGACGAAGCTTGCATCACATTGGGAATAGTCCAAATCCCTATGAACAAGCAATATCCATTATTGGAAAAACCATGGCTGCATTTGATGAGGATAACTTGATTCCTTGCTTTGGATTTGGGGATGGTATTTCTCTCAAAGTTCTCGTAACTCATACATTGTCTAATTTTTGTTTGTAGTTTAAATGTGCTAATGGGTATTACTCTGATATCATGGCAGCATCAACACATGATCAAGATGTGTTCAGTTTCTATCCAGATGAAAGATTTTGCAATGGATTTGAAGAAGTGTTGAGTCGGTATAGGGAAATTGTTCCAAATATTCGACTTGCAGGTTATATATCTACTACTTGTCTTGTTGTTCTTATGGGAATTCTACTTCATGTTATTGTAATACCGAGCTAATCGGACTTACATTCTGTCTCAGGCCCTACTTCTTTTGCACCCATCATTGAAATGGCCATGACAATCGTTGAGCAGAGTGGAGGCCAATACCATGTTTTGGTGATAGTTGCAGATGGCCAGGTATTCTATTCTTTATCCAGTTTGTATGGGGCTGTCTTTGTATAAATCAGAATGAGGATGATTTTCTCATCTATGTGATTGGGTTTCCCTTTTTCTTTTCATATTTGTGACTGTGGTATCTATGAGAAAGACAGTTATTTAAAGGATTATGACTTGATAAATAGTAATGGCTGTCGGTAGGGCTGAATGCCAACTAATCTTTGCTATAAAAAAATTATGTAATATAATGAATTGATTATTGCAATGAATGCTTGTTTTTTGAGATATAAAAAGTTCTGCTTTTACAAATTTATCTAAGCTTTTCTTGTGGGCCTAATGCTTTTCTCTCATTTGATTTTCAGTACATGATATATCTTACCAAGATCAAATAGTTGTTAAAAAAATATTACTCAAATAGTTATTTTAAAAGCAGAAAGAAAAATAACATGTTTATTTAAAAAACTCAGTTTTTGAAAAATTTAGGCATTTAAAGCTTGTTTTCATGGTAGTAGCATGTTCAAAACTCCGAAGACTTCAAAATCCCGTGGGCATCATCGTGCACCCACAAGCAAGTCTCTGAGATCCCTTTTTAGCCACCAATTACCTTTTTGATTTTATTGTTGTAGGATGCCATTCCCATTCTGAGGGAGGAACTTTGGAGATTTGAAGCTAGCTAATGGCATTTTTTGGTGCCTGAACTTTAATTTACTAATTTCTGGGCTTATTTTGAAAGTTATTGTATCCGATCAAAATTTTCTGTGCATTTCTTCCCTATATATTTTTTAAAATTTCAGAGAACAAAAAATATGAACAGAATCAAAGTTATCAAACATGGCATATGCCTCTTTTAGTTAGAATGCCACTTGCTATGATCACAAAATGAATGGTTGATGGAGTTCATGGTAATTTTTTCCCCCAATGCTTTAACAACTAATACATGTGGAGATAATTTTGGTTCATTTCCCTCCTGATAATTTATTTGTTTATTTTTTGGGACTGGTCTTTTCCTGGCTTGATTTGCGTTCAAAGCATCTGATTTTATGTGTACACGACTATGTTTGTTGCAGGTAACTAGAAGTATTGACACTGAACACGGGAGGCTAAGTCCACAGGAGCAGAAGACTGTGGATGCCATTGTTGAGGCCAGGTGATTATGCTGCAAGGTTATTCTCAATTTTGTTTTATTTTTATGAATATCTTGTCTCATTTACCTGCTTTGTCACAGCAAATTTCCTCTTTCAATCATATTGGTTGGTGTTGGAGATGGACCTTGGGACATGATGAAGCAGTTTGATGACAATATCCCAGCTCGGGCCTTTGATAATTTTCAGGTAGATAATGAATAGCATACAATCAATATTTGTTAAAATGTTCTAAATATTGGGAATCTATCCTCTGAATCATTGTGGGTTTCTTTGTGCTTCTTTAGTTTGTGAATTTCACGGAAATTATGTCAAAGAACATTCCTCCTTCGCGAAAAGAGGCAGCATTTGCTCTTGGAGCATTGATGGAAATTCCTTCTCAGTATAAGGCCGCAATAGAGCTTAATCTACTGGGGTAAATTCTGATACCTTACCTTCACTATTCTCTCTTTCGTTATAAATATGTTCAGTTGTGTTCATTTTCTGACGAAATTTTGCTCGGTATTTGTTCTTATTTCTCTCAAATAGTAGTCGGAATGCCAATGCTCCTCAGAGAGTTGCCCTTCCAACACCCTCATATGGTTCAGCATCCGTGGGCACTCCAAAACCTTATGGTTCAGCATCTTTTAGCACTTCAAAACCTTATGGTTCGGCATCTTTTAGCACTTCAAAACCTCATGCTGCTAGCTTTGAGCGGAGTGCCCCTTCTTACCATGACGACAGCAAACCAGTTGGCACAGCTCCTCCTGCCCCAAGTTCCACTTATGACAATCAGGTACTACCTACAAAGTGCTTCTAATAAAAATGTGCCTCGTTCTTGATCATGTCTTTTGGGAGCAAGTATGAATAACAGGGAATTGCTTGAAATTATATGAATATGTTCGTTTATTTTTCCATATTTTGTTCTAATCTTGCTATTGTTTGGCGTTATATTTACATTCCTCAGTTGAGTAATTAGGTTACTCTTGTAACAAAGTATTGTTATCTACTTGGTCTAATGGGGAGAGAGGATAATGGCATCAAATACATGCTTAATTTTGTTGCACGCTTTTGTGGTCTCTTTTTTTCTGTTTTATATTTAAGGACTAAATCTGAAAGATACTTGTCATGAATCCAGGTTGAATTTGCATAATTTTGTTGTCTTGTTGCCTGATGATACATTTTATATGGACTGAATTTGAAGTAGTTCATGTTATTAATTGTTGTATCGTACTGTACAATTAACAAATTGAATTGGTCTTGTGCAGCTTTGCCCTATATGTTTGACCAATCCAAAAGACATGGCCTTCGGATGTGGGCATCAGGTAAAAATATTTTCAATTTCTTCTCACATTTCTCAAGTAAAGATCATCAAAGGAGAATGCTTATGACTTCTTTATGTTACATGACAGACATGTTGTGATTGCGGACAAGATCTTCAGTCGTGTCCCATCTGTAGGAGCCCCATTATCACCAGAATCAAGCTTTACTGAGCGGCGGCATCTTTCATGGGATGTATTTATTTTTTATGATGTCAGCTAAAATTCTTTGAATTTTTTTTTATGTGTTTGTATAAAACATTAGATCATGTAACCATTCCATGAATTTTTTTTACTTTTCTTTTTTTCATTCATTTTCGTTCCTGGCTAATAATGGTTTGACAATTTGGCCTAGGATGGTACTTGTACAGTTTTAAATGAGTGGTTTTGGTTTTATTTGTATTAGTCGAGGCTTGAAAAAGTGACTTCCGAATACAAGGAAGGAGACTTATGTACCAAAACAGTTAGATGATGCAGTCTATGATGTCTTGCTTCTTGGTGAAATTAACTTCCTTTTAGGAAGAAAGTGATGTATTTTTTTTTTTTGGGAAAAATTGAAATGGACTATGCTAAAGTTAGAAGTTGAAAGTTTCAATGTGCTTGTTCATTAAATTTTTTGTTTAGTACAACTAACTGTTAGTAATAAATAAGGGTTCCATTATTGGGTCATCCAAGTTAGTAAAATTCATTGTATTCCCAAATGTTGCTCAACGGTCTTATTCAGCGGATGAAGTTCTGTTTGAAATTTAGCCATTTAAATTGAAAGTAGACTTTCCATTTCAGAATGTTATTACTCTCTCTGTCTCTTATTATAAAAACTTTTTTGACTATCTTACCCGCTTTAAGAAAGTAGGATTTGTCCGTTATTAGTATCAAATTTATACGAAATATGTGTTATTTTTTTTAAGTTACCATTTTTATCTTTCAAGACTATTAAGAAAGAGAGAATTAATGTACCTTGATATTGGGGTAATTTTGTAAAAAAAAAAAAATTAATACATATTGGTCTTTAAAAATGGTCTTATATTAAAGGACATAAAAGAATTAATACACCCTAGAATAGGGGTAATTTTGTAAAAAAAAAGTAAAAATTAATGCATATTGGTCTTTGAAAATGGTCTTATATTAAGGGACAAGAAAATTTTACCAAAAAGGTCTTATAGTAAGAGACGGAGGGAGTATCTTATTTAAGTTAGAGGGTGAAGTAGGCGAAGTATAGGCATCTAGGGTGTGTGGTTCACTTCGCAGTAGTTTTGATTTACTATTTTATTATTAATTATTAATTTGGGATCTTTCTTATTTTTTATTTTAACTATGGTAAATTCTTCGATACCTAAAAAGAATGGTATGTATTGATACCCATTCGTGAAACAGACAAAAATAATATTAATACAAATAAAAAATCATAATTCAAACATAATATAAATAACAAAACAAATAAAACCTATAAAACAAACTCTAAATAAAAAAATAAATTAAAATATCAAAAGAAATTGAAATCGTGTATAAAATAAGTAAAACAATAGAAAAAAATTAATAAAATATAATTTTGTTACTAGGAATGAAATAAGAAAAGAAGAATAAGCTAGAAACAAAATTAAATAGTTTACAAAAATATTATAATATTATTTAAGTAGATATCAAAATAATAGAAATAGAAAAAGAATTATTATAAAAAAAAGAAATAGAAAAAGAATAAAAAGACTCCTTAGAGAAAGTAAAAATTTATTAATAAATATAGAAATTCTTTAAGGAATTTTTCATATACTCTCACACTAATAGGTATGAAAACTAATAATTTAATTTCACTTAAAGTCAAGTTAGAAAATAATGTGACGTCAAATGATTTGCTATTGGGTATCCATATACCCAATAAAACTTTTTTTTTTGAAGCAAACAAATCTATTTCATTTCAGATAAAATAAGTTCAGCAATACAGGTTGACATATGATCAAAAACGTAGGGACTAGCTAGGAATCTTGATGCCCCCGCTAAAGAGTGAGCAACAATATTTGCTTGTCTCCTAATGAAACTAACCGAATAGTTTTGATAATGGGTCAAGTTCTCTCTGCAACTCCTAATGATGCTCGTCGCTTCTGTTTGACAGTTGGAATTTCCCATCACGGTATCTACTACCGATTTACAATCAAGCTCAAAGATGATGTTTTGGTAGCCTAACTCACCCACCCAAGAGATGGCCTCCCACAACCCTCTAGCTTCCGCTTCCATCGGAATTCTCACCTTTAACTAATTTAGGGCATGTTTGTGTAAGATTAAAAAAAGTAATTTTTATATAAAAATTTTATAGATTATTTTTTTAGAAATTTTTATGTGACGTAGGCGCTGATTTATTTGTTTACGATTTTGAATTGTGTTTGTTTACTATAACAAAAATCATTTACTAATCTTCTTTCTCATCTACACACTTACTAAATTTACATTATTTTTAAAAGCTTTTAAAAACAACTTATTTTAACTAGAAAAATCATTTTTTTAGATTCTAATTATTTTAAGACATCAATCTCTTCTCTTTGTGCGCTGCTCCATAGGACCGCCGCAAATGTGGCTTTCTTGTCTCATTAGTCGTGAACACATCTTTCTCCATTACCACTGTTGCTCGTGGCAGCGCCTCCAAGCTACCGCACGCCTCTTTCACGTTGGTGACAGACCCTCGCCAGTAGTGGCTTGACTCCTCCACCTTCTGTTGCAAGTCGTGACTTGTCCCTGCAGAAATTAATTTCTGGAAAGTGCGTCAACAGTGTTTAAACCCCATTCTAGAAATTAATTTCTGAAAACGTGTAAAGGTGGGAGTGTATAAGATAAAATGGTGGTGCAAAAAGCAACTCCCTTACGTCTTAGACTCATAGGTACCCACATGAATGGAACCAGAACTAGGCCCAGGCCCAGACCCAAAGTTTATTTGTTTTCCTGTCCAGCAATAAACCGAGGCCCATATTAAATGCACCCCTACCTATTGAGTACACCGCTCCAAATTCTGAAAAACCCATAATAACCCCAACAATTTTCAACTCATACCCACTCTCACATTTTTTACCCCATTTTTTTTTTTCAAAATCGGACTCATTCTCGTAAATTACAATTTACGGTACTGTTTGGGAGTACCAGAATTACGAATTTACGGTTTTTTTTTTTTTTGGGAATTTTAGTACGTACCAAAAATTATGAATTTTCGGTACACTACCGGAAATTCATTATTTCCGGTACGTTGTAAAAAATCAAATAGGTACCGGAAATTAATGAATTTTCGGTACGTATTTCGATTTTTTACAACATACCGGAAATTATGAACTGAATTTTTTTTATTTTTTTTTCAATTATTTTGTTCAACTAATAATTTATTTTTGTTTGTTTTATTTTAGGTTTATTGGAAATGAATGATTTTAGTGCCTTTAATTCTGATGAAGCTGACAAGCCTACCAACGTGTCCCAACCTGTCGATTATAGTGACGCATTCACTACTACGCAGGTAATATAGTTATTATTTGATATTGGGAATATGTCGTATTATTTGATATTTTTATCATGAAAACATTAAGTTTAATTTTTTTTTAGATATTTCCTACACGAGATGATCTTTTGTATTGGGCTTGAGAAGTTGGGAAGGAAAACAATATAGTTGTTGTCATTGTAAGATCAGATATAGAAACGAGACAAAGAGGAAGGAAAAACAAAATCATTCTGGGTTGTGAAAGGGGTGGAAAGTATAGATCCAAGTCATCAAGTTCTTCAAAGTCAATTGGATCTCATAAGTGTGAGTGTTCGTTCGCGCTTAAAGGAAGACCTCTGTCAACGGGTGAAGGCTGGATACTTAGGGTCCTTTGTGGAATTCACAACCATACCTGAAAACATGATGGGACATCCATTTGTTGGTCACTTAAGTCAAAATGAGAAAGAAATTGTTCATGATATGACAAAGAACAATGTAAAGTCGGGAAGCATTCTACTGACACTAAAACAACGCAATAAGGGGAACCTCACTACCATCAGTCAAGTATATAATGAGCGGCATAAGTTTCGATCAACTCATAAAGGTCCAAGAACTGAAATGTAACACTTGTTGAACTTAATACAATGTGATCCATATGTGTTCTGGTATAGAAAACATCACGATTCCAACTATTGGATCAGACCCGTTGATATGGTTGTGATTCAAGTTTTACTTCAATTACTTGAAATGCGTTTGGATAACATACTTTTTCGATTGGGTATGGCTTCAACTATTCCTCAAGCCCGCCAATTAGTTAACCATAGACATGTTTTAGTTAATGGTCGTATAGTAGATATACCAAGTTATCGTTGCAAACCTCAAGATATTATTACAGCGAAGGATGAACAAAAATCTAGAACTCTGATTCAAAATTCTCTTGAATCAGCCCCCCGCGAGGAATTACCAAACCATTTGACTCTTCACCCATTCCAATATAAAGGATTAGTCAATCAAAAAATAGATAGTAAATGGGTTGGTTTGAAAATTAATGAATTGCTGGTTGTAGAATATTATTCTCGTCAGACTTAAACCTAATTAAAATAACAAGAATTTTGATCCGAGGATTTTTCCCATTCGTGTATAAACATGGGTATAGGAAAATTTTTATTCCTTGCCCACTTTTTCCACTATTTTCTGTATTACAGAAAGAATACAGGAATAGAGAATCCATATCAAAGTTGGAATAATGGTATCCATTATTATTTCAAACATTGTGGTCAGTAACATTGATGAATTTGGTAAAGGTGCGGAAAGAGAGGGATTCGAACCCTCGGTAAACAAAAAGCCTACATAGCAGTTCCAATGCTACGCCTTGAACCACTCGGCCATCTCTCCTACATAATGATTATGCCCAGAAACCGAGTGAATAGTGAGTCATTCATATTCCATTTGGGTGGGCGCACACAATCAATTGGAACTATAAAAATAGAAAGAAAAGGTTTTCCAATTATAAACTTATTCTCTATAGAATAATTTGTTGCTAGGATTTTGATATGCATAGATATCGAATTAAACTGAATTTACTGATCATTACAATTTATTAATCATTACATAGAATTCAATTAAGATATTGTATGAAAGTATGATTTCTTCTATTTTTGATTTCAGAATGCAAAGATTTTGAACTGGATAAGTTCAAATCAAAAAAGGATTGGGGGGTCTGATCTTATTTGATTCATTTTTTTTGTTTTATTACTTATTTAGTAATATTCATTATAGATATTATAGATATGAATATTAATAAATGGGTAATAAATATGAATTCAATATTTGAATTATTTCTATTTCAATTAATATCCATTTTTAAAATCATTTTCTATTTTATTATTCTTATATATTCTAGAATATATTTCTTTATAACTTTTTTATAAATATATTTCTTTATAATTCTTTGATTTTTTCTTTAATTTTAATATTGAATTCTTAATATAAAAGTATAATAAATAAAAATTATAATTAATCATATATAATTAATCATATAATATATTATAATATATAATAATATACAATAAAAAAATTCGAATTCAAAAAAAGCAAAAATACAATTCATTTTCTTAAAGAACAACATTTTTGTTATGACCCCCTGTTCTCTGGTGTACATATAAAGGACACCAGTACGAGGTTCTGGGTTAGCGTAAAATTGGAGGGCCAGAATATCTTCTACACGGACGTGGTCAAAGAGCCTAACATAGCTAGGTTAAGAGATAATTGAGCATGTCATGACGTTGTTAGGATCTCATATAGACCTTTATGACCCTGGCCTGTAAATGGACCTTTATGGGCCTCCAAAATATCTTTTATACCATGACCAATACCCCAGTTAGTTCTATACATATGACGGGCAATGAGAAAAAGAACTGCAATATCTAAATGATGATGTGCAATATCGGTCAGCCATAGACCACCAGTTAGTGGACCTAATCCTCCACGAAAAGTCAGAAAGTTCGTGTATTTTGACCAATTCAAGGTAAAAAGTGGGGTTGCTCCCTCGGTAAGACTTGGATAAAGTTGAGCCAAAAGATCCCGATTCAAGATTATTATAATATATTATATGATTAGTTATAATTTTTATTTATTATACTTTTATATTAAGAATTCAATATTAAAATTAAAGAAAAAATCAAAGAATTATAAAGAAATATATTTATAAAAAAGTTATAAAGAAATATATTCTAAAATATATAAGAATAATAAAATAGAAAATGATTTTAAAAATGGATATTAATTGAAATAGAAATAATTCAAATATTGAATTCATATTTATTACTCATTTATTAATATTCATATCTATAATATCTATAATGAATATTACTAAATGAGTAATAAAACGAAAAAATGAATCAAATAAGATCAGACCCCCCAATCCTTTTTTGATTTGAACTTATCCAAGTCGACCGCTCTACGACTGAGCTACTGAGGAACAATGGGAAATTAGATCTCATAGAGTTCAATTCCTGAACTCAACCCATGACCAATATGAGCTAGAAGTTTCTTTCATAACTTATAGAACTTCTTCGTAATGGCTCCGTTCCATGCCTCATTTCATAGGGAACCTCAAAGTGGCTCTATTTCATTATATTCCATCCATATACTAATTCTATTCAGTGAATATCCCTGGTGTCATTGAGATAAGAGATGTCGTTTCTAGTCTATCTCTTTCAATTTCTATATGAATGAAATAGTTGAAAAATCATAATGATCATATCATAATTATCATATAAGAAATAAGAAAATCATAATGAGATCATATCATAATTATCATATAAGAAATAGTGAAAAATCATGATGATCACATCATAATTATCATATAAGAAATAGTTGAAAAATCATAATGATCACATCATAATTATCATATAAGAAATAAAAAAAATCATAATGATCATATCATGATTATCATATAAGAAATAAGAAAATCATAATGATCATATCATAATTATCATATAATAATAATAATGAAATTGCAATAATCAAAATTGCAATAAATAGAAAAAAAAACAAAGGGAGAAATACCATGATTTATCAATCTTTTATACCAGCTAATCTAGTATCTTTATGCCTGAAAATAGTGAATTCAGTCGTTGTGGTTGGACTCTATTATGGATTTCTGACCACATTTTTTGACACATCCAGATGCCATCAATTTATTGAATACATTTCACATTGTCTTGTTCATGGACATCACCTACAAAATCAACAGATATCGGCTGCCACTGTTTGAAATTATTGGTGTTACTTGTACGACCCTTACATACACAGTGACATTTGCATATTTGGATTATGAGCAGCAGGATAACTTTGTATGGGCACTGTTGAAGTTAAAAGGACTGTTTGTGAGAGAGGAATCATTTCCTCAGGTTATTCCTACCGACAAAGATCTTGCTCTGATGAATGCAGTTGCGTCCATTTTTCCAACTTCGACTAATTTGCTGTGTCAATTTCATATAGGTAAGAATGTCTATGCGAAATGCAAGAAGTTGGAATTTCGTGAAGACAAACATGAGGCAGTGAAGGATGCATGGGATAGTGTTGTTAATGCGACTGGCGAGGTTGAGTATGAGCAGCGTCGATGACTTTTGAGTGCGTATGTTCAGAATTTCCAATTTTTATCGAGTATGTCAAGAATACGTGGTTGAATCCCTACCAGGAAAAGTTTGTTGCGACATGGACCAACCGAGTGATGCGCTTAGGAAATACAACAACAAATAGGTATGCTAAACCAGTATATAAAATTATTTTGATAAATATTTTTTTTAATTGTGTCATTGCAGTTGAAGCGATTTAATGTTTGTTTGTTATTAGGGCCGAGTCTGCACATTAGGCATTGAAGATGAATCTACAAAACAGCATGGGTGACCTGTGTAATTGTTGGGAAGCTATGAACAATATGATTGCACTCCAACACACCGAGATAAAGGCATCATTTGAGAGAAGCATAAACGTAGTGGAGCCCAGGCACAACACCCATAGGTTTATCAGATTACATGGATTTGTATCAAGGACTGCACTACAACATATTGCCAACGAGTAATGTAGAGTGAATTATGTTGGTATTGATAAATCTGCTTGTGGTTACACTATCAGATCGACACATGGGTTACACTGTGCTTGTGAGTTGGCGGGCTACAGTAGGATGTTTGTATCTATTCCATTGGAGGCAGTTCACTTGCATTGGAGGAATTTACATTTTGGTGAACAACAAGAAATACACCATCAAGGGGAGACAGAAGACGGGGTGTCAGAGGAAGAGCTTGCACTTTAGTGAGATGCATTGGTAATGCGATTTCGGTCACTTAACGTTATTGGCAAGAGGACACTGTTTGCCAAGTGCGTGAACTTGTATTTCCGGACACAACTTCAATGTGTCCACTTCCTGAAAAGGTGAAGACCAAGGGAGCACCAAAAAAGGGTAAAGGTAAGGCCCCAGCAATGGATGGATATGATGTTAGGCGCGACCCATCTTATTTTGAGCATGTGGACAAAATGTATTCTGACATACCATCTGGGAATACATCAAAGGCATCATCTAATGTACCCACAAGGAAAAAGAAACGATTGCCTTACCTGGGTCAATTTCCTGCGCAGTTTCACCCATAGATTGAGGACATCGTGGACGTCAAAGATGATGGAAACTGCGGATATCGTTCGATTGCAGCATTACTTGGTAAATCCGAGGACAGATGGCCTATACTCCATCAAGACTTGGAAAAAGAGATCAGAATGCACTATGATTTGTATGGCCAGCTTTTTGGAGATCGATATCAAGAATTGAGGGAGTTGTTGCTGGGTGTAACTGGTACCTGCTTTCATGACAAGTGGATGTCCTTACCATACATGGGTTACGTAATAGCAACAAAATATAAATTGATTCTAGTCTCTTTGAATGACTGTACTCAGACGTGTTGGCCATTTTTCCCTCTTAGGGGCATGTGTCACCCAACTCAGTCAAGTAACCCTATAATTTGTATTGGGTTTGTCAACCGTAATCACTGGATACAAGTAATTTTTTATAACAATGTGTTATTTTTAACTTAATCTATTTGTTTTACTTGTAAAATGTGTCTAATTAATTTGCATTTTCAGTTATTTCTGAAGTCCGGGTGTCCGTTGCCTAACGTCGCTCCTAGTTGGCGTCAACATTGTTATCCTGAGGCTCATTCATGGGCAACACTGTATGCTACTCGATTACAGGAATGGTTTACATTATTTCCACTGTTGCATCAGAATACACCATAGGATCCAGATGACCGCATACACTTGAACGACGATTGATTACATTGTAGTGATCTGTAGTAAACTTTATTATTTTTAAATGTGCATGCTTTATTATTTATAGTGTTGTCATTTGCTAATGCGTGTGGGCCATAAGGAATCAATTCCTTTTTGTCCTTGTAGTTGAAAAATATCAACGGATGATATGCGACCGACGCTTTTAATGGTTCAGATCGATCAGACTTTTATTTATGGTGTTGTCTTTTGTTGTTGAACGAGTCGTTTCATTTAGTTAATAATTCATGTTTTGCTTATAAGGACTAAACAACGAAGAGGAATGCTATGGACACTCTCTCTGACACTCTCTCTTAAACAATCTCTCAATGATTGGGCCACGTCACACTTTTTTTTTCAAAATCAACCATTGGATTGAAAGTTACTATCATATAGATCATATCTATAAATTTTAACATTAATCTATGATCATTTGCTATGTCATCAAGATGCGTCAAGATTAACGTCAACGATGTAATTACAAATAACGTTAATCTTGACGCACCTTGATAACATAGTAAATGATCATAGATTAATGTTAAAATTTACAGATATGATCTATATGATAGTAACTTTCAATCCAATGGTTGATTTTTAAAAAAAAGTGTGACGTGGCCCAATCATTGAGAGAGTTTTTAAGAGAGAGTGTCAGAGAGAGTGTCTGTAGCATTCCTCAAACAACGAAATAATAACTTAAACAACGATTAAACACAAAAAAACATGTGCTAATATTACAAAAACAAAATGTAAATATAACAACAAAAGATGTCCAAATATAACAAAAAAAAAACATAACAAGTATAAAAAATCCTAGCGTCTCCTATGTCGACGCTTCGTCCCAGATGTGGATGTCTCCGTCCCACCCTGCGCTATCTGTAGTGCCTGAGCAATATACTCGGCAAGCCTAGCGGGGTCCATCGGGATCTGCTCATCCTCCGACATCGTATGGAGAATTCCGGTTATTGAGTTCAGCCTCTCCGTCATATCATAACAACTCGCCTACAAATTACAACAAGACATCAGAAGAAATAAAAAAAATACAAAAAATAAAAAAAATACATAATTTATATCTAAACACTTACACAATCGGACTCAGGCCTAACCTCAGGAGCAGCCTCTACGGCCGTATTTATCAGAAGTGGATGTGACATCCTGCGGTACCACTGGATGTATCTCTCAGTGCACTCTGCTGGATGAGAGGCCATGTCTAGTGGGACAGTCGAAAGGATAGATTGCAGAGGAAAAGATATCCATGCATCCGTAATCTCCTCAGCTGTGGGACGAAGTGGTGGTGGCCGGGGAATGTCCTGGATATAGCCGAACTGTCTGACTATCCTCTTAGGCAGGTACAACACTATGAATGAAGCACAACGGATGTACCCTGAAAACAGGGACGCGGGATGAGGCTGCGTCCAGCGTGTAGTCCACGGGTACCAACAAACATCATCAGGTGTCAACGCATCCAGTGCTCTCCTGATGGGCTCCACCTGTCCGTTACCCCCTAACAGGCAACCACCTTATGGCTCGTGTCATGCCCTCAGTTAAGCCAAGATCCTTCCAGGGGAAGATAGTAGGGAAATACTCATATATCCATGCCTATGATAGCAATAACTAATCAACCACCATATCAATATTTTAAATAAATAATTGTTTACAAAAATAGGCTACATACTTGAAAAAGTGTCATATATCCACCAATCTGCTTAGTGTCATACAGACTAGCGTTGCCAAGATATCTGTACAACACGGATAGTGCAACACTAGCCCATGACACCCTACCAACCTCCTGCAAGTCATGTACCAAGTCCAGGTACTTGACGTCAATGTATATATGGCTCTTGTTTGCCAAAATGGTACAGGCCAGCAACAACATTATGAAGGCCCTGGCTGCATAGTCCCGCTCTCCGTCATTCTTGCGGTCATCATATGTCTTCATCAAAAAGTTGATACTCGCATGAGCACCCCTCATATCGTGCGTCTCCTTGTATACCTCCACATATGTACACCCCAGCAATGTCTGTAAGTAAGATATGACAATGTCCACATCCATCACTAGGGCTACGTAGAAAGAGCCGTTGACAGTAAGGCCTAGGAGGCAAGACACATCATCAAGCGTGATGGTCATCTCGCCAAATGGCAGATGGAAGGTGCTCGTCTCCCGGTGCCACCTCTCAGTAAAGGCGGACAGTAAAGCCTTGTCAACCATTCTGAAGTTGCAGTACATCAAGGATGTCAGCCCGGCTCGCCTGACTACCTCCGCTACCTGACGAGGCGGTGGTATACGGTTCCCCAACATTTCTGTAACTTCAGGCCGTGGGCGGCCACCTTAAGCGCATCACGATCCTGCACATAAATAAACTTTGTCAACATTATTTATCATACAAAAAAAATAAAATAAACATTTGATCAAAATTCAAACAACAATTAGATGTATACCTGCCCCGGCCATATCTGATAGGCAACGTGATGCTCAAAGTCTATAAGCAACGACCTATCGTAAGGTCCTCCAGGAAAGGGATCCTGGTCTCCAGCTACATCCTCTGTACCTCGTCTTGAGCTTCCACATGGTCATCGTGAGGCTGTCTGTCATCAACACGCCTCCTATGCTCAGGGGCAGTAGGAGGCGGCTGCACTCTACGAGGTGGCGCACTGGCAGAACTGGAAGCTCCTCCTCTCCCTCCTCTCGTCCTAGGCATATCTGAAACCATAAAAAAAATCCAAATAATTAGTAATACAAATTAAAAAAAAATTAAGATACCTTATTTTAAATATACCAAATAAATATATTTTTATTTAAACAAATAAATAATTTTATTTATTTAAATAAATTATATTAAAATTTATTAAAAAAATTTAAAAAAAAACACACACCATACCCGAAATTCACAATTTCCGGTATACAATATATGCATACTGAAAATTGTGAATTTTCGGTATAAAAAAAATGCGTACCAAAAATTATGAATTTTCGGTATGCAATTTTTTTAGTTTATACCGGAAATTCACAATTTCCGGGACATATATTGTATACAAGAAATTGTGAATTTTCGGTATAAACTAAAAAAAAATTGCATAACGAAAATTTGTAATTTTCGGTGGGAATGTGAAAATCCAATCATACCGTAAATTCCAATTTTCGGTATACAAAAATTGCATACCGGAAATTCGAATTTTCGGTACAACTGCAGCGTCTTAGTTTGTGATTTTGGAATTTTCGGAATGTGTGAGGAGAGTAAATGAAAACTGATATTTTGTTATTTTTAATAGGGATATTTTGGTGAATTGGTAAATTTGGAAGGGTATACTCAATAGATAGGGGTTACATTTAATATGGGCCTAAACCGAAAGTCAAAAAACGCAAAAATAAACAAAAGTAACAAACCGAATCCAAGGGTTTTACGAAGAAACAGAGAAGAGAATATAGAGGAACTGAACTTTTCAGTTCTGAAGTGGTTCCTCTACTATGAAGTTCCTTCAATTTCTCTTAGGTACCCTTCTTCTTCTTCTTCTTCAATTCCACACACAAACACTGATTTCAGAATCTCAGCTTCACTTTTTTTTTCCCTTTTCTTTTTCAGGTCAAACCCGTTTTGCAGGGCGTGGCGGGTCAGTGGGTCGGATCTCGGGGCTCCGATTCTTCACTGCTTCAACGGAAGAGTACTCCAAGAGGAACTACGCCAACAATGTCGCCGAGTACAACACTGTCTTGGGTTCTCTCACTGCTAAAAGAAGGTTCCCTCCTCTCTCTCTCTCTCTTCATTTATTTATTTTTGTTGATTTATTTATTTATCTAGACACCACATTTTTCAATTTTCAATTTTTTTTTTGTATTTGTTGGATTATTTGATAGGAATTTCTTGCTGAGGGATGTGTATAGTGATATGATGCTTGATGGGGTGAAGCCAACCCGTGACACTTTCCATTCACTTGTTGTTGGAACCATGAGAGGATCTAGAATGCAAGATGCTTTCTTCTTCATAGACCAAATGAAAATCATGGGTTTGGTTCCTGATGTATGTACTATTGTTTTGTTTTCTTCTCAAGTTTTTGCTTGTACAACTTTTTGTTTGAGCAATGCTATTGATGTGGGTTAATTGGATGTGTAATGCTGCTGAAAAATGGCTACTTTGTGATTTTGTTGATAACTTGTAGAAACTAATTTGGTTGCTTGAAATTTCAATTTATTGCTGATATATGTGATTTGAAGTGAATATCTTCTAACTATAGTTATGCTGCTTTTTCCTTGTTACTTTCCAATAGAAATGGGTCTAATGATTATACTCACAATGTTTTTGAGTTCAATGTCTTGAGGGTGTGCTTGGTTATGCCTTTTTTTTAATGTCTCTTCTTGTTGCTCAGCTTGTAGAGTGTGGATAATCTTCAGTGATAAGAAGTTTTGAAGGTTTTTTTTTTTTTTTCCTTTCTTTCTTTCTATATAATCTTTCCAAGTTTCCTTGCTTTGTGTGAATTGGGAGACGGTTATTTTTGTTTCATGACTTTCGGGCAGAGAAATGATACTCCAGTTTGCTGAAATTAGAGGCTGCAGACTTTGCATTTTACAATGTGGCAGCCTCGTTTTGTAATTTGTATACATGTGTGCATTAAAAGGTGATTGGGTGTATGCATAGCTGCATCACAGTGGCAACTGGCTATTGGTTTTTAACTCCCTTATGAAGTTGACTCGTCTTGAAATAAAGAAGAATCATTGTTCAATTGTTTTCTCAAATATAGCACATGCCAGGAGCCCACAATACTTGTTGACAACATTGTGTAACTTCCTCTTTACAGATTTTACGTTTAAAGATCAATGACTAGTCTCATATTGATTGTGTAGGTTACTTTATACAACTTTCTGATTTCAACTTGTGGAAAATGCAAAAACTCTGATCAGGCTATTCAGGTACCTATCACCATCTACTTGCAGACATGCTTTTCAAATTCCACCGCATTAGAAGCGCTTATTGGTTCCTTATCTTTAGATGTATAATGTTTTTTTATTTTTATTTCTTGTCCTTTGAAATGAAGATTTTGGAGGAGATGAAGTGCATGGAAGTAAAGCCAAATGTGCAAACCTACATCTGCTTGCTACATGCTTGTGCAGCCCAAGGACGCTTAGACCGAGTGTATGCTATTTTGCTGTTCTTTATTACTTCATTCATTCCTTTCCATGATGACTCTTTTGTTCGTTTAACAATACTTAGTTTGGTCTCATTCAATACCCAAGGTTGTTTTGTGTTTCATGTGTTATGTGATGCTAAACTCTGCCCATGTCCTGCTTTGTTGCAAATCTTTACATAGGTGGTCCCATATTGGGAGATAAGAGGTTGTTTTAGGCATGGTAGACAGGTTCGCGCTCCGGGGCGTAGGAGCGGACGATCCTATGCTCTTACTGCCCCTTAACGATCTCGCACCTGCTTAGGATCGCGTTTTGCAGGGAGGCTGGCAGGAGTGACGAATCGGCGCGCAGGATTGTTTGGAGCGGACGAACTCGAACGAACTCGCGCTCTTGCAAAAAAACCCGAAATAGGGAACTTTTGGCCTTATCGGGTCGAGTTCGCGACCTCCCCGCGTCTGCGACGGTGCCTGCGCGTTCGGCGGCTGGGCGCGACGGTGCCTCTCCTCCTTTCCGGGTGGGGTTCGGTTCGAGAAGAAGCAGGACGAAGGAGAAGAAGAAAGCGGCGCACTCCAATTTCGCAGAAACACAAATAGTTACATGAATTAGGGTTCGATATTGTGCCTAGGGTTCAGCAGGGTTATGGGCTTCAAATATCAAAATGTCACGGTTGGTAATGGGTTATGGGCCTTCCAATAAGCCCAATAGTAAAAAAAAAACTAGTCACACCTACTCTTTTTTTTTTACAACACCACACAATATAACAATATATTTGTTTAAACTATATAAATTCATTTAATTTATTTGTTTAAACTAGTATAAAACTAGTATAAAATTCATTTAATATTGCTTAATTTATTATAATAAAATTTAAAAAATATAAATACTAGTAAACATAAACATATATTGTTTATATAATAGAAATTATTTATGTATATTATTATATATTTATATTAAAATGTATTTTAATATTTTTGGTAGGAGCTTACGTTCCGTGCTACGAACCCACGTTCTACGCTCCTATGACCCCTCCCGCTCCTATGTAGGATCTCGCTCTTGTCTATCTTGGTTTTAGGTAGTCGATAGCCAACGTAAAACTTTGTTGATTCATTACGGCATGGATCATCAATGTGTTATGTGATGCTACTCTTAGTGGCCTAATGACTGAATCTTGCTTGCCTACAATCTATATCCGATTTTCCTTTTGGGTAAAGTGGGGGGACTTCCTATTTCTAGTTGCCTTTTTACGTAGGCAGGTGCATATCAGCATAATCAAGTCTCCTTTTATATGTTTATATTTTTCAAAATATTTAATTATTCATATTTATTGATCTAGGTATGCTATTGTCCGTGATATGACTGCAGCTGGTCTGGGATTAAACAAGTATTGCTATGCTGGGCTTATAGTTGCGCACAAGAACAAAACACCTGTTACTGATGATTTTGCTGCAAAAGTAGTTGTCGTATCTATTTCTTGATTTGACATGTATTATGCTTTAGTTTTCCAGTAATCTTTGAACTTATTATTCTGTGGAAAAAGGTAATCGAGTTTGTGGAGAGGTCGAAGATATGGTCTTCAGTTGAAACCGACAGTGCTAATGCTGAGAATGTGATGATGGGTGTTTCCGATGAGGAGTTATACAACTTACCAACAGCGGAATACATTAATAGGCGTGCAGGATTTTTGAATAGGCCATTTACCGCATATCATACTGCATTTAATGCTGCCGCAGACTTGAAAGATGTTAAGGTATGAGGCTTCATATCTGTCTGAATTTTGATGATATTGTTAAATGATTCTTGCTATGCTTCTAAGCTCTCCTGATGCTGCCTGTTTGTATTCAATCACATGACTTTGAGATGTTTGATCAAATTATCGATGTGCATCTAGTAAAAATTGGTTGTGCATTTGTTCGTGATAATTGAATCTGCACGTCTTTTTAGCGTTTAAGCCAAATCATGATATCCATTTTACTGGTTAATACTTAATATTGTATATTTCTTTTAAATTTTTTTTTATGTACTTCATTTTAGTTTACTCCCTGCAAGAAAAATTGATGTCATGTTATTTTTCTGTTAAACCAGAATATTACAGATTAATCTCCCTTTTAATGGTAGTCCTTCTAAATGTTTTCCTATTATGATTACACTGTGTAGAGTAATTACCAGAACAAAGAGATTAAATGAATGATAGGGATGTTACTTAAAGGATCCAATAGTTTATTTCAATAAGCTTACTTACTCCTATGAGCTCGATCAAAGTTGTAGTTGCTACCAGGAGTTAAAAAACAAAATAACCAGTTAATTAGTGATTAAATTTGAAGCAGACCTATCACAGAAAAATAGGTGTTTATTCTGTAAACGTTTCTGGTTTGCTATTTAAATGAATTGCTGTGGTGACATTCTGGTAAAAAAAGTAGATATGTAAATGAGATCTATAGTTTTATATTCTGAATATCAATAATTAATATGTTTATGAAGGCTTGATGGAGATGTATGTGCATTACATTTAGCTTGGTTGTTTAGCCTTCATAGCATGTGTGATGGTTATTGTTTGTTGAAGACAAAACTGCAAATTGCAGTACTTCGACTTCATATTTTATTTAGGGTTAATAATTTACAACACCAA
Organism: Calophaca sinica; assembly: GCA_037113605.1. Lineage (NCBI taxonomy): Eukaryota > Viridiplantae > Streptophyta > Magnoliopsida > Fabales > Fabaceae > Calophaca > Calophaca sinica. The sequence goes on from CM073737.1 coordinate 20,641,255, forward strand.
GTTTTAAATTTGATTATTTCATTTTTTTTTTCTCTTCATATTTTTAAATTTCTGGATGGGGGAAAAGTAAAAAAGAACAATTTCTGGCTTTCTGTTTTCTTTCCTGCCACTTTAGTTATTGACGCAGAGCAATTTAGCTTTTTTGTTGTATCACAGCTAATTATCTGACTTAGAATTTGTGCTTTTTGTAAGAGCAATTGTTGCCCCCTTTATTAAATTTTGATAAGGTTTAGGCCCATTTATGCAAATTTGTTTTATATCAAAATGTGACATGTGTATATGGTGGTTAAACTTGAGTAGAGTCCAGATTGAGAATAAAGGCCTTCGGTAATTGAATATGATCATTCCATCTCTCATTCACTTTAACATTTTCTATAATAGCTCTATGTTTTTGGTTTGTGATGTCATCACGCATCAATTGTTTCTTTGTCTGGCAATCTAAACTGGTTAACATTGTTAGTTTTCTTTTCCTATTCAAAATTGTTTTTTTACATTTGGTAATGTCTTTTTTTTTTTTTTTGCTTTAAATTGTGTTTTAAAATTTTTATGGTTGATGTCTAATTGCGGCAGTTGACGGAAACACTTCTGGAAATGCTGAGCAAGGAGAGGAAAACTCCTGATATCTATATTATGCTACAAGTAATTAGGTAATTAATTATTGATCACTATTTTTTTTTTGACAAAAAATTATTGATCACTAATTTCTCTAGTTTGCACTTCGGATAGCTTTAAAACATGCATACTACCAAACTATAGCCTTGTATTAATATGTAAAATAATAAATGTAAATTAACCAAGCTGGATTTTATGCTTGCTTCAGGTTAGACACTAATTATATGAATAACTAGTGCGTTAATTAATTGCTTCTTTTGCTTGCCTTTGGTGCATGTCATCATCTAGGTTTTAATGTGTCTTACTGTTTCCATTGGTGTATGGTGTCATGCCAAAAATCTTCTGTAGTTTTATAGTGGATGATATTGTAGCACCATATTGAAACAAGGCAGCCATGTTTTGAAAGAAATGGAAAATTTAATGGACATACTTATAAAAACTAAATGAAAATACTTCGTTTATATTGAGAATAATATATTTTTTTGACGGGTTATATTGAGAATAATGATATCATACAGTAAGTGTTTTTCAAACAAATTATATCACCATAAAGGACAAGTGGACCCCATAAAATGTCACAAACTCTCAAATATACGAGTATTATAAAGGGGAAATAACACACACACACACACACACAGTCACAAAACAATTAAATGAAAATGACAATGTCATTAGAGAGAACTAGCAGCAGTCCCTTAATCCTCTTTCTCCCTAGAAGTATGTCCGTAGGGCCTTTGTTGTTTTTGGTAGTTGCCTTCTTCTACTTGCTGGGAAGTGACTAGTTGTATGATATGAGTCATGGATGGTACTTGCTATTTGGCCATTTAAAATTGCTAGTGTCGCAAACCACACAGCCATATTTTGTAGTCACTCTCGCTCAGCAATTATGCCAATAACTGATAATGTACCATCGCTCCCTAGCATCAGCCAAAATACTCCAACCCATAAACAAGGCTCAGGGCACCAAGCAGACATGTTGTTTTACCTACTTATGCTATATCTGTAAGACTTGTTAACCACTTGACATGATTGCCCAAGACTAGATTGGAAACTGATAATATATATTAGGCTATGCTTGTACTAATTGCACCACACTAGTACTCGACTAGGTTATTGTATTAATGAAAGCCAGTGTTGTCAAAAAGCGGCCATGGTGGCGCCATGGCAGATTGTGTTGGCGGATTTTTGGTCAACCGCTTTTCTCAATTTGTGAAGGATGGCGCTGCCATTTGCTAAATGGCGTTTTTAGGCTGCCAAAATGGCGGATTTTTGGCCTTCCGCTATGAGCTGCCATCTGCTATCAATAACATTGATGAAAGCACTAGGTTAATGTTTTTGTAATGCATCTTTTACGCATTCAGAATACTTTTTTAAGTCTCTTCTCTCTTTTCCACTTTTTCCTTTTAATTTCAATGAAGACAAAGTCATCAAATCTAACCGATTCGAGGATGTTTGCTAATAATAGACCGTGAACTGCTTGTAAAAGGGCATAGTTGTTGCTGTCAAACTTTGTCAACTTGGTTGTGGTGAAGTAAGCAAATATGGTTGCCGTGAACTTTTTTGGTTGTAGACTAGATCCTTATTTCTTGCTACTGTTTCAACTGTTTTTGTTTTCCAATTGCATTATAAAAATTAGACTAGATCCTTATTTCTTGCTACTGTTTCAACTGTTTTTGTTTTCCAATTGCATTATAAAAATTTCTGTTTATCACTGATAAGTGATAGCCATTATTATGCAGGTGCTATTGTCATGCAGGAGATATTGACCGTGGTCTTCAAACTTTTGATGATTACATAAATTCAGGAAAGCCTATTGCTGCAGAACTTTTTGCGGTGAGTTTAGTCATATATCATTTCTAGGACAATTGATACCAAATCTTGTAGTTGAATGCTTATATTTTGTCGAAAGCTCAAAAGAATCTTGAGGATATCAGTAATGTGAATATGTACCTTTTCGGCAATGGTGTAGCCCATGTGGGTGTGTTTGAGTTTTAAAAATGCTGATTGTTCTCTACTTCCCTTGTAGCTTTTAGTTTTCAACATCTGTTCATGGTATGTGTCGCTGACAGTTTGGTTTAATTCCCCCCATGACAACTTCAATTTTTGCTGCTTTAATCTTGGAGGAACCTTGCTGAACTCTGCTGATGTTTACTTAATGCTAATTTTTTTTCTTTCACAATTTGTATAAAATGCATATTGATTAATGAATTATACAAACCAACATGAATGCAGACACTTGCAGAGGGGGCAATGTTTGGCCACACTGAGAAAGGAATGCAAATTGCTCAAGATATACTGGTAGGTTATCACAGATTATCCATCAAGGTTGGTTGTTATGATGTGATTTATTTCGTATGTTTAAGGATTTGAAATATAAATCTGCAAATGTAGGTAAGGATGAACCAAAGAAACTTTTTCATGAATTCCAAAATGGGAAGTGAGCTCCTGTTTATGGCTGCTGGTGAAAAGGTATACAAACTCTGCCAATTATATCCTCTTGTTATGTGCTTGATATGAGATAAATTATACATGTCACCTAAGAGCTAAACGTGTGTATTTTGTTTGTGTTTCTTAAACGATAGACGGGAGGATATACTACTGCTAACTACATATGGGACTTGATGCGGGCCCGTAACGTTGTCCCTTCATTTGCTGCGGTAGAAGCATACTACCGAGGCTTGAAAGTGAGTTATGTGCTTTGAGATATTATTTTCATATTTGTTGCAAAAATTTATGAATGGTAGAATGCACGGATCTCGTTTTTCGATTCGGGATAGTAATTGTTGTATGTTCAATTTTGATCCACTATCACTGGCAAACCTTTTGTGCTATCATCCAATTGTGCTTTATGATGCAACTAAAAGAGTTTGACTTATAATTACTGTCATCTCGGATTCTCTTTTCATAGTGTGGCAACGCATGACTGGATGATGCTATATTAACCGTGGATCAAAATTTCAAAATTAAACTTTTCACTATATGTATGTGCATGCACGCGCTGTGTGCGCTACAGATATACTCCCAAGGCAAATTCTATTGTGGACCACCTTGATAAGTAGTCCAGTACTTGAAAATCGTCCGAAGCTCCCACGACGATTGATGCCGCCCCCGAAAAGCAGAAGCTCGCGGTTCTCTTTGTCCTCACGACTGAGACGGCGACTTGATCGGTGTTGGTTCGATAAAAACAAGGGAAAACGAACAAATGCCTCAACTCAAATATATCCATTTTGTTTTGTTTTTGTTGAACCAACACTGATCATGTCACTATCTCGGCCGTGAGGATGCAGAGGACCTTAAGCTTTTGTTTCGGGGGGGTACTGTCGGTTGTCGTAGGAGTTTCGGACAATTTTTAAGTACTAGTCCATAGGTGGTCCATTCTAGAACCTGCCATACTTCAAAATGCTTGTATTGTTTTTGAATATACGGAAAAAGACATGTAAACTTCCTCATTCTTGGCTCTATCCGAAGTTTAAGTGGAATTTATTTAAGTTATACTACATGAAGTTCAACATTGACTAGTTCCAACGTGAAGTTCTTTAGATCCAACATGAAGTTCACTCATTGACTGGTTCCGTAATTATTGTCCTCATAGTTGATTGATCCGCTTATTAATAATCTACTGGTCACATGTCATGTAATCTAGTTATCTTCCAATTGATTATACCCTTGATATTCACTGCTATGTATGTGGAATTGCAGGATCGAGAGATACCTGAAGATGATCCAAGACTTCTATTGGTTTCTCGAACGTATGACAACCTTCGCATGAGATTTGGGAACAGGGGGAACTTCAATGTATAGAGATTTAAGCTCTTCCCTTTTTGTTATGAATTCTGTTAGCTGTTGATAGGTTTTTGGATCTTTTTTGAAGAGAGTCCACGAGTTACTTGGAATTATTTACTTGATTCATGTATGTGTTGATCCTATGTATTCACCCAGGGTCTCATTGGCCTAGTCTAAGGTGTATTCCATTTAAAAGAGTATACTAGTGGTGATCCCTTTTTATTAACCGATGATTTTTTATTTAGAAATAAATGAATGATAGTAATTAACCTTATCAAATTTTAATCACAATTATCTATGATTTTTTTTATCATAATCCGATGGTTATAAGTAAACATTGATGAGGAAACCCTCAGTTTAGTCTCTAAACTTACATCATCTCTACTATTTAATTCTTAAAGTATGTGAAAATAATAAGTAGTCTCTTATGTTTGTGAAATCTGTCAAATTAGTCTTTAAAGTCGTGAAGTCCGTCTCATTATTTTCTGTAAGGAACTATTTATTAAAACTTTAGGGATTAACTTGATGGATTTTACAAATTTTATGGACTATTTATTATCTTCATATATTTTAGGGACTAAATAGGGGCGAGAGTGTAGGTTTAGGGATTAAATCGAAGGTTTACTCGAACATTGATAGTTTTTGTTTTTTGTTTTGTTTTTATGGGAAATAGTTTGTATGTCAGGTTTCGTGCTATCAAGAAAATGTTCAACTAAGCTTTTCTGGATGCTATTTTAGGAGAATATGCAGCGTGTAATGCCTTCTATTACCATTTGTTGGGACTAAAATTAGAAAAGGTCATATTTGCGCGACCTAAAATATTTAAACTGGTACAGAGTCCTAGCTTGATATATGGAGTTCGACACGTGATGCAATGTCCAGTTGGGACGGTGTTGAGCGATGATCATCTTATGGAGTCTAACACACGTCTTCCAGTTGTAGCAAATCTCGAACTATCTGGAATGACACGACCTCTCTAGCACCCCTGACCAGTGACTATCAGTAAGCTCGAGGAGAGTGCTCCATATCTCATCCCTGTAGCAAAATGAATGACTTTGTTATAATCATAAGTAATAATGACCCAATAATTAAAAGTTTTAATCTAAAGTTACTTGTAGGTGGGTCATGTATTCCCCCATATGTCTAGTCTTGTGCAACATGGCATTGCACAAGTGAGTGTAATAGGTATGCAAAGGCAGTTGTACCCCATGCATATTGTTTGCTTGTATCTAGATTGCGGAAGGCATCCAAGTACTCCATGTCGACATACATAAAGCTCTTATCCGCAAAAATCGTGGTGCCTACCAGATGCAGAAGAAACGCTCTGTCAGTAAAAGGTGATGATTTTCCCCATGACTTAGCTCAGACGTGTAGAGCGCACACAGCTAGCTGAAGCGTGCGCCTTTACGCACTCTATCGTGACCTTTACATGCATGACATTGAGGAGATGCACAAATATCTCCCATGCCCGATGTCTGGCGATGGGCACGTACATGGTCAGCAAGTGCAACAAGTTGGAGACGTCGCCCAAGGTCACAGACTTCTCACGCGCATGGGAGGTACTGGTCTCCTTCTGCCACCTCTCAGCAAAGGCAGACAGGATACCTTACCCACCATCATATAGTTGCACTGTATGAGGGGCGCCAACCCGGAGTTTTCAACAATGCCCTGCAGCTATCCATCGTCAGGACTAATGGTATCTCTCATAGTCTTTAGCAAACCATAGTTCTACAAATACAAAAGTTATGTTATGTTATGTTAATTATAACAATAATTATAATTGAAAATCAGGAAAAAAAATAATATTTATTACCTCTTCCATCCATATGTTGGTTGCAACGTGGCCCAAAAACGACTGAGGGATGGACATATCTTCCGGCCTCCTAGAAATGGTGCAGGTGCATCTACTGCCTTGTGGGTATCTCCGGTGCTTGTACCTTTGTTGCTGGTTCCTCTAATGCAGATGAAACCACATGTTTTGTTTGTGTCCGAACCTTAGTGTTTTACATCTACGTGTAGAAGCTTTGGGTATCTGGTGTTCAACGTGTGCACCTCTAGTAAGTACCATATTTGCACAACGTAAAATCCATTTAGTAACATTTGTTGTTTAATTCTTTTTCAAAATTTAGTGCCTTCCGAACATAAATAGTAATAATAAAATCCAGAACTATACTTCTAAAACTCAAAAAAATTGAATTTTAGAAGTATCTTTCAATGAGCTTTTAAATGTGTTTCAAGCACTTTGGAAGTATACTTCAAGATGAAAATTTTACGCATCTGTATGTTTACTTCCAATAGTCAAAAAAAATAATGTCCAAAATTAGGGAGCCCCTAATATGGGCATTAAAAAACAGGTCCAAAGGTGGTCCTCTCAAAAAAGACTTGCAATAGCCCATTTCCACGGTTCTACCACATATTAAGTCCCTTTTATGGTTTTTGCCCTAAAGTTTATCAATTTATGTTTCACACCCTTCTACACCCTTTGTGGTCTTTATGTTTCACACTAAACATATTAGATCCCAAAGAACAAACCAGATCCCACCAAACGGCAATGACATTTCTTCAAAACTTCCCCAGCGCCAACAGCTTCAAGACGAAGCTTGGAAAGAAGTGAGGCCACCTTCTCCTCTTCATTCTCTGTCCACGGTGCCGCTTCCAAGTACTCCAAACAAGACAAAACCCCAGCATCAAATCCAATTGCGGCTGAAACCTAACACAACACAAAAACTAGCCACTCCTTCAATCTCTTAAAACCAGTGAAAACCAGACACTTTGTAAATTGATAAACTTTAGGGCAAAAACCATAAAAGTGACTTAACATGTGGTAGAATTGTGAAAATGGGCTATTGTAGGTCATTTTGAGAGGACCACCTTTGGACCTATTTTTTGATATTTGAATTTTCATCTGGCTATATATTTTCTTGAGAAATGATATTCAGACAACCGTTTTGCGATAACCTACGGGACATCGTATGTCCGTACATGTACAGACAAACCTTTTTTTTTTCAAAATTATTTTTTCAGAGGCAAAACCAGACCTAGAGGCAGAACCAGAGGCAAAACCAGAACCAGAACCAGGTTGACATAGCACAAAATGTAGCACATGCTTCTGGTTCTGCCCGTACATGTAGGGACAAACCTTTTTTTTTCACATTTTTTTTTCGAGGCAGAACCGGAGGCAGAACCAGTCTCAGAGGCAGAACCAGAACCAAAACCAGGTTGACATAGCACAAAATATAGCACTTGCTTCTGGTTCTGCCCGTACATGTAGCACCTGCCTCTGGTTCTGGTTCTGCCACTAGAAAAAAAAGGTTTATCTGTACATGTACGGACATACGGTCCGTACATGTACGAACATACGGTGTCCTGTAGGTTGTCACAAAACGGTTGTCTGAATATCATTTCTCTATTTTCTTTATGGTCTCGTATGTATTCTGGAAGTCATAAATTACACTGTCGGAAGTTTACATCTAGATGAATGTCCAAATTTCTAAAAACATATCTGGAGGCCGGAAGTATACATATGAGTAGAAAAAAAATAGCAAATAATTAAGGTGACGACTCCGGTACCCCGTAGAAGTGTTGGGTACCAGTACCCAAGTGAGCTAAACTAGTGAAAAACACTCATTTGCATTCACTTATCATGTCATCAAATCCACCTTAATTACTTTTTTTGACCTTTTTAAATTATAGATGCACCCCTTTTAAACTAAATAATAATTTTTTAAAAAAACTTATCAACGGTGTCTTTTTGCATTCTCTCTTCTTCGTCTTTATACATAGATTTGATTTATCTTCTTCATCTTCTTCCTATGGAGCCTATATATCGAAAACAAGCTAAAATTGGTATATGTTTATTGTTATTTGATTCTTCACTTTTTCTAATATGATGGACATTCTAAACATACAAGAAGAAAAAGAAAGAACAACATAATAGCAAATTTGCAAAATATTTTATGGGCACCAAAATAATTATTCATAAACTTACTACTTTTTAAAATAATTAAAAACATGTCTTAATGATTATATAAAACAAATTGAATAATTAGATTGTTTTTAGGGTTAATACCGCTTTTAGTCCCTGTAATATCAGAGAAATCCAGTTTTAGTCCCTGCTAAAATTTTTGTTTAGATTTCGTCCCTATAATTTCAGATTCTCCAGTTTTAGTCCCTCATGTTATCTCTCTAATGATGTGGCATGGGTGACGTGTAAATTTTTTTTACACCTGGGCCATTGCATGCTGACGTAGCGCAACACATTTTAAAATTAAATAAAAAAAATATATAACACAAAAGCTCTCTCTCGACCCTAACCACCACCCATGGGAACAAACCCTCACCACCGCCCTACTTCTCCTCACCCTCCTCCACTTCCCCATCTCCACCTCATCAACCGAATCTCTCTTCTCCACCGCAGCACAAACCCTCGCCGCCACTACCACCTATGGGAACAAACCCTCACGGCCCTGCACCGTTCTCCGCCGTTTCTTGTGCCCTTCGCCGTCGCATATCCAAGATCTCCAATTCCTTGCTCGCGTGTTCCAATGGTTCCTCGTGTTGAAAACTCATATTTCTTAGAAAAATGGATGCTTGTAACTAGCAGATGGCAAAGAAATCTCAGCAATTTTCCATCTCCATTTTTCACATGACAGAAAGTTGAGCTCAAGTTATAGAATTGAAGCTGATAGCATCAAATTAGGTTGTAATTTGTCCCTTCTCAACAGCAAGTTCTTACATTCACAACAAAAAAGATATCTCAAAATACGAAAGAATTAAAGAATTGCAAAAAAAAGTATAGGAAAAATAAAGAAAAGCAGGGAAGGGCGTAGGGGCTGGGACCTCCTCTGATTCTGCGAGGTAGAGAAGCAGGGAACGGAGGAAGAAAGACGAGGCGAAACGAAGAAGATGGAGTCCAAATTAATTGAGTCTATTTCCCCTTTGGAATGCTAAATCCCCCACCAGCACAACACCTAAGTTCCACACCACCCCTCTTCCCTAATTTGCAGGACAGAGAGAAGAGGTGACAACAGAGAGATGGGAGGGGCCAAGGTTCACGATGACTCGACACAGTTGGCAGAGCTCATCTTCTTCCCTCTTTCCCTGTTTGTTTCTTCCCTCTCTTCTGATTTTTTTTCAGGTTCTTGATTTTTTGTTGGCTTCACTTGTTGTGGGATAATGGGGATTTTCTTTGATGGGTTTGTTGAAGATTTTCTATTCTTTGAAGGAGGGGAAGTGTAGCGGAGGGGGAAGGTCAGTGGTGGTGGTTAGGGGTCGGTAGTGGTGGGTGGGTGAGGGTGAGGAGTGACCGGCGCATTGGGGAGGGTGAGGGAGGGGAAAACGTCATCAATATGGTTAGTTTATTAATTAATTAATTAATTATTTTTAATATGATTGGAGGTGACTCAGCAAGGAACAGACCACTTATACAAAAATTTACACATCACTCGTGCCACCTGGACGAAGAGGTGAGGCGAGGGAAGAATATGAAATTACAAGGGCGAAATCTAAACGAAAATTTTAGCAGGAATTAAAACTGGATTTCCTTGATATTACAAAGACTAAAAGCGATATTAACTCTTATTTTTATTAGAACACTTAATACGGTTACATATCCATATAATTTAAATGGTTGGTAAGTTTCTACCAATAAGTAAAGCAACGACAATGGACAATAACAATCTTGTCAAAAAAAAATGGACAATAACAACGACAAACTAGCAGCGGAACTGTGGATCTTGAGAAGACAAAGGGAGGAGGGAGTGGGGTCCAGAGAAGGAGAGAGAAATAAAGTGTGCGCAGTTCTATATCTATAATCTATAATCTATAATTTATAAATGAGGTTTTAGTACCGTCCGAAATTTAACTTCCAGACCAGGATATCAAAATAGGGAAAAGGGTCGGGTGGAGTGTATTTGGAAAAAAAAAGGATGCAAATATCAACCCATAAATTTCAATAACGTTTATAAAGCGCATCTCACTAAACCCAGCAAATTTTACAGCACCCAAACCCAAAACCCTCTGCGTTGTCTTGCAAAACCCCTACAATGAGAAAAGAGTAAAATCGAAACTCAGCTCCCTCTGCTCGCTCTCTCTGTTCACTCATCACGTGGTGCGGCTCGTCTTCTCTCCTGCAACTGCGTCTGCTCTACTCTCTCTCTCTCTCTCTCTCTGTTCGCGCAGCGGCTTTCTCCATCTCTGACCACTCTCTGTTCACGCAGCGGCCTTCTCCATTTCCTGTTGTTGGTGAGTTTGTGATGCCTCTGTTAATGTTTTCCCCTTGTTCCCCCTTTAGATTTTCCCTAATTTTGAAAACCTAATTTCCCCCTTGTTCCTAGACTGTTGCGGCGGTGTTGTTGCCTCTTCTTGGCCTTCACAGCTTCTGTTCCCTTCTTCTGTTATGCCATGCTCAGATCAGATGATATGTGTTCTAAAAAAAAAAATTGATACCTGCACATCACTTTTCATGAATAGGGCTATCGTTGATAATGTCTAGATACTGAATACTGTGACCATGTTTACCAAAATGTCAGGGTTAAACGCCTTAAAATCTGTTAAGCCTTGATTAGGTAATTTGGTTGTCATGAAATAAAATGAGTTTTATTAATAAAATGCTTGTTCGGTTTGGTTGTCCTCTATTGTGATTTCAATATGTTGTCCTGATTTCATTTCAATAGGAAGGTCTTGTTCAGTTGTTTGGTTTGGTCTTCTTTTAAATTTGTCCGACAGTTAAATAATTTTGGAGCTAAATAGATTAGGAGCTAAAGATTTCGGTTTCTTAATTTATGATACGTATGAATTACACCTTATAATGAGGTATGATTTTAAATTTTTATACACCCCCTGGCCTAGGGTCCTCGGTCCGCCACTGCGTAAACACATAGAAGAAGAAGAAAAAGAAAGAATGGAGGTTTCAGAGGAAAAGAATGAGATTGATGCGACAACAACCGCATCAAATGGCGAGAACACGCAATTGAAATCGGAATTGGAATCGAAGAAATTGAAAAAGAAGTTGAAGATGAAGAAGAAGCTGGAGAAGGAGGCGGAGAAAGCCGATAAGCGTGGCGTGTGTTATCTGAGTCGCATCCCACCTCACATGGATCACGTCAAGCTTCGACAACTTCTCTCTCAATTCGGCAATATTCAAAGGATTTTTCTCGCTCCTCAAGGTTTACTCACTCTTCACACAACTATTTCTTATCTTATTATTTACATTCAAACAAATTTAATTTTCTCTTTTAATTTTAATATGTTAATATCAAGTTACATTTTAAATTGAATTATGTTAAATTCTAATGTTTATATTTATAAAATTATAAATAAACTCATAGGATAGGATAGGACCACTATTTTTTTCCCCCTTACATTTAACAAATTCTTAAGTGAATTTATTGTAAATTAGTTAAATAAATATTTGACATTTCATACATCATAGGATAGGACCATTATTATTATTATTATTTTTTTTTTTTTTGGACTTTAGCAGGTTCTGCCCAAATTCCATCTAAGAGGCCCCGGGCCTCCAGAGACCAAGCATATTCGGAAGGGTAATTTTTATTTTATTTTTTATTTGTTTTGGAATTTGGATTGGCATTATCTGAGTGAAGTTGTTAAAGTGGTTGCTGATTTTTGTTTTTGTTTTTTTTTTTTTTTTTTAATGTTGGTGGGTTTTGAATCTTTTGATCATTGGGTTTTTGCTCTGTGACTGCGTAGATGGGTTGAATTCGCCAATAAAAGTGTTGCTAAGAGGGTTGCCAATGTGTTAAATGGTGAACAGATAGGTACATTTATTTGTATCACAGTCATTCTTCACCTGTTGCTTTTTGCTCTTGATTGTTATATGGAAATCATCTTGTTGTCTCCTATCAATTCTAGAGTATCAGTACATCAAATGCATTGGCTATTGTATACTCTCTGTGCCATTTTAAAGTTTAAGAAACATAATTAATGCCTTCATTTATATCAAAAAAGTTATTACTATGTCATTTGTCTCTCTAATATGTTATCTTTCTACAGTTACCTCTCATTAATTGTATGAAGATAAGGATATAATTTACAATTAGTAGTTACTCTTATGTTAGGTTTTTGAAATGGCAAATAAGTTGTTAGAGAATTTTTGAAGAAAAAAAAAATGACACTGGAATGGAGGGAGTACTTGTCTAGATTTTATGAAAAAATATGATATGGTGTTTACTTGTAGTAGCAGGATTATTTATTTTTAGGGGCTATACCTGTTGCTCAATATTCTTTAATCTTTTAATGGAAATCAGATTGTTTCCCTGTCAACTCCAGAATTACTTTCATTCTTTAAATTTGGTGAAACAGAAAAATGATTTGTTAATAATAGTGTTTGCTTGTAGTAGTTGGATTGTTGTGGTGTCTGTTTGCATTGATTTGTTTTTTTTTTAAGTTTCTGAACTGTATTGTGTTTTTCTCCAGGGGGAAAGAAGAGATCAGCTTTCTACTATGACCTTTGGAATATTAAGTACTTAAGTAAGTTCAAGTGGGATGATCTAACTGAAGAACTAGGTAATAACTTTATGATCAGTGTCTTGAATTTATTTAGTGAAGCCTAAGCTGCTCATGCTGATGCAATATATATTTGTTACAGCCTTTAAAAGAGCTACTCGGGAGCAAAAACTGGCATTAGAACTTTCTGCTGCCAAGAAAGAGAGGGATTTCTATATGTCCAAAGTTGATCAGTCACGTGCTTTGAGCGCTATAGAGGAGCGATTAAAGAAGGTACACTACATTTACACTTGTAAAAACTTAAAAACTAAATTAAGTTATTGTGCCATCATTGAATTTAATTTAAACATTTTATGTACTTCGTGAATTTAATTTAGAGTAAATTACACCTCCCTCTCTTGAGAGAAGGTTGAATTACACTCCCCTCTCTTCTTGTGCTAAAATCTTTATGTCCCTTCCTTCCTGGAGAAGCAAATATGTATTACATTTTATTTCATTTTGACATAAACGATCCTTTTAACGGTGACCAATGGCTTTGAACGATAGTTCTAGAAAAAAATTTCTTTATTTACAGCTTTCAATGTCACCGTTTATTATTTGGTTTTAGTACTTTAGAAGATGAAATGAAGTCTTAATTATTCTTTTTATCGGCTTTAAAACTTTGTCCAAAATCTTATTTTATATTTTATTGTTCCATAATTGATAGTAGGAGTTCAAAACTATATGATGATGATGCCGAGAATCAAAAATTGAGAAAAAAATACACATAAGAAGCTTGATTATATTAAAATAGATTAAAGTGTAATACATTTTTACTTTTTAAGGAGGAGAGTGTAGAGTTTAACATAAAATAGGAGAGAAGTGTAGTTTGAGCTTCTCTCGTGAGAGGAAAGTGTAATTTGCTCTTTTAACTTAATATGTTAGGCCAGAAACCATATGTCGATTAAGAATTCATTTGGTTTGATGGAAGTCAACCCCCATCCACAATAACGAAAGTATTGGGTAGTTCTCTCTAATCTTTTTCTGGTATTGGCCATTGGTGATATCAAATAAGCAGAATAGTAAGAGTGGTTTCTACTAAGGAAATAACTAATGGTAATTATTTTTTTCTTCTTAATTTGTCAGCTTTCAAATATATTGTTTGATTAATTGCCTATGGTTGGTCAGAAAATTTGAAAAAGTTTTCCAGTAATTGGAGCTTGAAATTAGCTAGTAATGAAGCTCAACATTGAAATTGGGTTTTCTAATTTTGTATATCATGTTTCTTTATGCTTTTTTGGCTTAGAAATTAAATCTATTTCTGCAGTTTTGAAGAATTGTAAAGAAACTAGCATAAACCTTATCCAATTCTTAAGTTGAACCGTAAGAATTAGAGTTTTAAACGACAAATCTATCAAAGACCCCGCCTTCCCAGTTGCCTTGAGCCTTGGTACTGTCTTCTATCGGTTTTCATGTAGCTTTCATTGGTGACAATCCTGACAGACCATCATATATCTATTTTACTACTTTCATTGACTTTCTTTTTGCCTAGTCATCTCGTTCAATCTGCATCTAAAATGACAACAGCCTAAACTTTTTTTCTTCTTTTTTCTCCTTAATTTGCCGAGACTAACTCATTTGAATTTTCTTTCTGAAATGATGGTGAGGTTGATCTATTCTATCTCTGTTTTAGAACAACTCAGTTTTCTTTTTGGCAACTGATTGAGACTGTCTAATTAAGTTAGGCTTTGACTATATTTTCTAATTAAGTTAGACTATATTTTCTGCTTGTGAGGCTTTGAATTCAACCCTCTCTTGGTACCCGTACCTAACAATGAGAGTTGTGGATAAATTAAATGAATAAATCCAATTTTGAGAACAAGAATAATTAAATAAATAATATTGGGTTTGGAATTTACTGTAAATTTAGATGTTTGTTTGTGACTTGCTAGACATAGAAAACTTCTGGGTTTTCAGGAGGTCAGAACTGATATTGGTTTTAATTATTTGAGTTTTATTCCTTTTTTGGCAGAGTAAAACATATGTTGTTACTGCTTGGTGATGTTTGATGCTATACTTGCTAGACCTCTGTCACTTCTTCAAAAGCCATAGAAAATTTTGTTGTGAATTTCTCGTCCATTTTTATTGTGGTACATTGAATGTGATTTTCACTTGTATAATTTTTTTCTTTCTTGAACTATTTTAGCTCTCAAAGCTAGAATAGACTGGCATTCTGGCTTGCTATGTTGCTATCGTCTTTTGGAATGGAAGAACTTGTTTTAGATTATAATAAATATTGTTGCTTTTTCCTTCAATCCATGAGAATTCGTGATGGTTATGTGGTGTTCTTTACATCTTTTGCTGATGCTTTCATCACACTAACTCACTTAACTTTCTTCACAGACATTTTGATGATAACATTAGTTTAATAATACATTCAGCTATTTCTTTTCATTTGTGCTTTTCAAATTTCAGCGAGTTTTATGTATATTAAGTAATCATTTCATATTGATATCATTTCATTCGACTTGCACAGAAGCAGAAGGTTCAACAAGACGAAGTACAAGTGAAAAAAGTGATTCGGCATTTCCATCAGACAAAGCCAATAGCTGCTCATGCTAAAGAAAGTAAACCTGAACTGTCAAATGATATATTGGATGCAGTAAGTATTATAAGTATCAAATTCATTATTGGTTACAATAATTCGTTTTTAGTGTCCAGTTTGTTTGTGCTGTTTGTTGTTCTTTGTCTTATTTTAATTTTGTAAATATGTCATTACTCAATGTGTGAAGTCATTAAATTTTAATAGAAGATTTTACGCTACAACCTTGCAGGTATTTGGCGGCTCGTAATGCATGTATGATGATGTATTGATACTTTCAACATGGGGTGATGCTTCCTTGATGTATTTATTATTTTGTAATGATTTATATAAAAATATTTTTCTTGTTGATTTAGGTTTTCAAAATGAAAATCGAAGTATCTGCATACATAACAGTCAACGAGGTTAACGGGAGTTGAAATTTCTAAATTGGGAAGGATTTGGTTTTCAATTAATCTTTTTGCCACTGTTGCAAAATGTCCGGTCTTTTATTATAAGCAAAAAAATCTGGTCCATTGGGCCAAATACATAGACTTTTTTTTTTTGTTTATAATAAAAGACGAAGGGAGTATATGGAATGTGAGTACTTTGATCCATTATAGGTTTTTTGAATTTAACTTTAGCATTAAGTGTATTTTTTTTTACAGAAATAGAATCATTGCATTTCTAATTGAACAATGTCACAAATACAAAGAGGTACTAACTCAAAAATATGGGGACTAGCCCAAGATGTGGCCGCTCTAGCTAAGAAATGAGTAATCACATTCGCTTGTCGCCTAATAAACTCAACCTCAACCTTAACACTATGTTTGGTTGTAAGGAAAGAAAGTGGGGGGAAGGGAAAGATTTTTGGAAAATGTAAAAAGTGTGTATGGATAAGTGTGACAGGCCAATCATAGTGTGACACATCAGTAATTTTACACTTTAATCAATAAACTTTCTTTCTTCCCACTTTTTTTTCTCCCACTTTCTTGGCTACCAAACATAGCCTAAAGTTTGGAAAAGAAGAAAGAATGTCGTTGCAACATTGTGTAATCTGCCCAAGCATTTAAGTGTTTTTTGTCCTTAGAAAATATGGCTTTTTTAAAATTAGTCTTTATTATCAATGTTTTCAAAATAGGACGGTTGGCGATTGGTACACGATTTAAGAGTTCGACTGTGTTTGAATTGTGATTGAATCAGTGATAATTAAATTATATAATTTTAATATTATATAATATTGTAAGTAATAATTTAATATAAATTATTAAGAAATTGACATAAAAAGATTATAGTATGTGTTTTGTTAGACAAAAAAAATTAATAATAAAAGTATAAAAAACAAAAAATCCATGTATATGACCTATTATAACTACTATTGGACCTTTATTTGGATAGGTTGTATATTTTTAAATTATAAAGATAAAAGTATTACAAAAATATAAAAAAAAATTAAAATTGACCGGTTCAAATCGGTTTTGACCACTGTTTTTTTTTCCTCCTGATTTCAACAATTTTGGGTTGATTCATCTGATTGTCATCAGTTTCGAAGCCATCCGATTTTTAGGGTAGGATGAGCCGTACTGTGATAAGTTTTTTTGGTTCAACCGGTTGAATTGACTTGACTGATTTGATTTGATTTTGCCAACCTTGGCCTTTATACGGAGATTATTTGTTTTCAATCTCTTTATATTCAGCGAAAATAGTAAAATTTTCATTCCTTTAGTTTATACTATTTTTTTAAAATGTAAGGATTAAAAGTAGATAAAATTTAATTATCCAAGGGTGCTAGCTTTGTGGTGACATCCTGGCCTTGTATTTCTAAGATACAGTGTTCGAATCCCCCTGAGGATAGAAATAAGAGTAAACTACACTCCCCTCTCTTGAGAGATAGAGATATTACACTATCCTCCTCTCTTCTTTTAAAACACACATTTCACTCCCTCAAGAGGTGATATATAATACATTTTAATCCTTTTTTAAATTTTTAGTTAATTTCAATTAACAGAGTTAAGTCATTACCATTCGTTAAATCACTTTAATTAACATAATTAAGAATATTACCAAATTAACCTTTTCTCGAATCAGGTCACTTCCATCGGTCATTTTGTGCACCCCTAGGTCAAATCATCTCCCTCCGACGATTAGCATTAGCTCGGGAGAATGGGAGAAAAGGAAATGGGGGCGAGAAAGAAGGTTGAGAAATGGGGAGGTGAGAAGATTAAAAAGAAAGAGAGAGGGGGGAGGGGTGAGTGAGAGGGAAAGAGATTTGGGAAAATGGGAGGCGGCCCCTTGGTCGTGACAGAGGGATGGCCGACGCAAGCAACTCTGTGGCATACGAAGCGGTGGTCGAGCGCCACAGAGTCAGGGAGTGTGAGGGCGCAAGGGAGAGAGGGAACCGAGAGAGAGAGAGAGAGAGAGAGAGAGAGAAACGGGGAAGGTGGTGGGGAGACAGAGGCGCTCTGCGACAACACTTGTGAAACCGCATTTTCGGCGTGATGGCGAGTTGCTCATGGTAGCGGAATTCCATCAGCGAGGTGACAGGAGCAATTCGCCTGTTTTAACCTCTTTTTTTTTACTGAGTGGTTGCTTCTTTCTTTTGATTTTTTATTGCCATTTTGATTCGGTTAAATGGTATAAATGGCAAACCCTAATCTCTAGCGGAGGCAGTGCGACAAAAGATCTATTGGGGGGAGGGGCGGACTTCGCGGCGGTGCACGATGGTCCTCTTGGAGCACATGACGATGTGGCACACAGGTGTGCATACGGCTTGTGGAGGCAAGCTTTTTGGTGTGGTTGGGTCTGTGACGAGTGGCGGGAATAAGTGCTTTGATTTTTTGAGGTGTTGTCTCTATTATGTTTGAGCATCTTCATTGTGTGTAGTTTCTTTTGATTTTTCTTGAATAATCTCATTCATTTGTTAGAGTTATCATTTTCCGATCATAGAAATTTGTTGAATCCTTTGTATTCGTTAATTTCTTCGACCGCACAACATTTTCTGTAATTTAAGATGAATCTTTGCAAATATTATGATCTGAAAATGGACACATTAATGGGTGAATGACTTTTTTTAATCGATTGTCACGTTTATGAAAATCCTCTAATCTTCGCCCAGTTTTGCTGTAAGGGATTACTAGTGCTGGATTACTTCAATGAGGAGAAGAGATGCCAAAGGGTAGTTTGGTAATTAAAATATCCTATAACAGAGTTAAAGTGTAATTTAACAGGAAGTTAAAATGATGGATTAAAATGTATCATATATCATCTCTTGAGGGAGTAGAGTGTATGTTTTAAAACAAGAAGAGAGAGATGTGTAATATTCACATCTGTCAGGAGAGGAGAGGGGAGAGTAATTTACTCTAGAAATAATAAAAATTCCCCTCCCCCAAAACAAGTTTAATTGGAAATTGATTTCAAATAACGTTAAATTGTATACAATTTTTTTTTGCCATCATAATTACTAATTGACAAACTACATACGTTTTTAGCTTTGTAAGGTAACACCATTCTGTTTTGTCAAAAAAAAAAAGGTAACATCATTCTGTTTTTTATTTTATTTTATGGAACATGTTTTAAAGATTGTTTTTGTACCACCCAAAATATTTGTAAAATGTTTATTTTCTCGTCAATTTAGTTCTTTACTTGTTATGCTCAATTATTTATTTAATTGTGTGTGTGAGAGATTTAATTTATGGCTATATTTCATTGAGGAGAGAAAGGGGGATGTATTAGGCAGAGTTTGGTATAAAAAAAACTACAAACTAGCTTATAGCTGAAAAACTAACTATAGCTTATAGCTGAAAAGCTAGCTAATTAAAATTGAAGTGTTAATTAACTGATAAATATAAAATGACAAAAAAGATAAGATTTTATCTTTATTTTAAATTTTAAAAAAAGATAAAAAATAAAATAATTAGGATAAAAATAAGAGAAAAGATAAAAAAACTATAAGCTAGTGTAATAAGCTTGTATATGAAGCACATTTTATTCGGTTAAACAAGCTTATAAGTTAGTCTAATAAGTTATAAGTTAACTTCTTAGCCTTACCAAACCGAGTCTAGAAAATTTACAGTAGTGATAATTAGTAAAATCCTAAGTTGTAACCCAACCCAATTCTTTAAGGCCCAAATTTTGGAATAGGTGACTGATAAGTTATGATAACCAAGGACATGGTAGTCAACACACCCGAAATTATAAACCTACCCATTTTTTTTGACAAGGATTCTCTATCTCTAGGGCAGAAAAGTCGTCCTAACTTTCTCTCTATCTCTCTCCTATGTTCCTTTCTCTCTCATCTTAAATATCATTTCTCTCTCATCTTTTTTCTCTCATAAAATACACTAAAGTCATGGTACATTCCCCGCTATAAAGGTAGAGAATCCATTTCTCAAAAACTAACCTGTAATTGCAAGGAACAATGGAACGATACACCAAAAACAAGGCATTCAACAATTTTCACAATGATATTTAACATAGCCAACGATTTTAAACATTTACTAGATCTTAACAACAACTATTCAGTCAACTCTGTCCCAAGAACGCCTTTGAGATTAGAGCTATACATGAAATCGTAGTGTTATCCAAAAGAGTATCCATCAGCTTTTCCAGATATAGATGCACAAAAGGATTCGATTCAAGAGTATACATCAGTTGCAACACCCACCTCCTGCAGTAACTGTTCCATCTCTGCCACCTGACTGGCCTTGTGGACGTCCATACCCAACTTTTATACCACATGTCTGCAATAATAGATTCATTGCTAATTTTATATAAAAAAGAAGAAGTAAAGTATCCATGCTTGTGCTTCATTTAATTCATTTTGGTGAAACCAACAATCATAAGTACAAGGTAAATGGCAGAGGATAATTATCACTTATCAGGACAAGTGTGTGAATTCATATATGGAAAGTGTTAAAATTGATTTTGTCTCCCGTCAAACGTGATTTCAGTAACAATTTAGATGTTTGGTTACTTTGAATCAAAATTAATATTGCTTCGAAACATCGGTTTAAGTAAAAATGATACAAAATAGCTTCTACATTGGGTTGAAAAACTTGCACTAAATTTTACATCAAATTTCTTTTAGAGCAAAAACATTAAAACATAAATCATTTTACTTTCAGATCAATTTTAAACAGATCAATTTTACAAAATCAAGTTCCTTCAAAATCATATTTGTCAAACACTCACCCACACATGAAAACGCCAAATTACTTGGGGACAAGTCACCAAGTATGACAATAAAACAAGATGGAAAAAACCATTCTCAGGACACATCTGAAAGAATTAATATTCATCATATGGATTTGATTTATATAATATATTATCTATTTAAGAAAATTAATTATACTAACTTTGATTATCCACGTTGCACCACGTGGCAGTATCGACATGGATAATTGAAGTTAGTGTAGTTAATAGAAGTTAGTGTAGTTAATTTTCTTAAATAGATAAACCTAGAAAACTAAATCCAATGTGCTCAGCACGGGTCACATCTGCTAGTTTGATTTATAAACCTGACAGCATATTGGTGTGGGACCAATGTCAACCTAAGTCCAAGTTCATCACAACTAAATTCCGACATCTTTTTACATGAAACTGAGTGTAGATAGTTACCTCATTGGACACATCAAAGACACCTTCCTGGATATTCTGAAGAATCTTTGCAGCAGTCTTTATAAAAGCCTGCAGAATATGCACTGTTACTTTTGATGGTAACGAAAATCACAATATGCTTGAGGCTACCATTTATGCTGCATCTTGCTTGCTATTGATTGAGATCAATCACCTCTTCCACATTTTGAGCCGTCTTGGCAGAAGCCTCCAGGAATAAAAGTCCATTTTCCTTTGCAAATTGCTCCCCCTCCTCTTTGCTCACTGCCCTTCGGTGGGACAGATCAGACTTGTTCCCTATGAGCATGATTGACATGTTAGGATTGGCATGTTGCCTGGCATCTTCCAGCCAACTTGCCAAATGATTAAATGTCTCTCTCCTGGTCAACAAAAGAATCTTCGGATTTTCAGTTGAAGGCACGATTAGAAAGATGAGCAACCCTCATACTTAACCCCCACACAGCCATGCACACAGAAAAACAGAAAAGAAAAGGGGGACGGCATTGGACATAAATTGATGTGTTTATATGAAACAAAAGTGTATATTGTTTGTTTTGTTTTTTTTTTTTTTGGCGGGGGGGGGGGAGATAGCAAAGGGAGAAGGGATACATAACGCATTCATTTATAAAATTGAGGAGAAAAAACAAAAGTCAACCATGACATGACAACATGCTGCTTGCAACCAGAGCTCCTCAGATGAGGTACTGGAAAACAAATAACTACATAAGAAGGTTTAAACTTTGATGTTTGATCATAAACTAAGCCACAGATGTTCTAGTTCAAAATAATTGAAACTTTCAAATAGGGCAATCAACAATAACACTATAGAAGGCAATGATAAAGCTTCAGTCAGCCACTACTTGTAGATAGCATTTCACTCCCATTGTGTAGAATTTGACTCCACTAGAATGAGGGGTTCCCTTTATAGGATAAAGTGCGGAACTACAACCGTTGATCGTAAAGCCAACAGCTGAGATTTTAACAACTACATGTGCATATATTTTTTTTCTTCAATCAATGATATTAGTTTACTTCATTCCCTAAAGTACACCCTCTCACTTTGAGAGAAGCCAAATCCTATAATATGTATCAAGAACATCTCCGAACACTTGGCATTCATAAAAGTAGCAAATACCGTGCAACATAGGTGCATGTAAGGGTGGTGAATGGTGATGTAAAGTCTGGTATTATTCTCTAGATGCAGACCATGATCTGTGTCAAACTCACCTTGTAATGTCATAAACTAGAAGTGCTCCTGCTGCTCCTCTGTAGTAAGATCTAGTGATGGATCTAAAAGACTCTTGCCCAGCCTACAATTAAACAACATACTCTACATCAGTATTTAAATATTGTTGAAAACTACAACTGTGGACACTTGGACAAAATATATGACTAAAGAATTCTATATTCAGCTCTATTAAGACTGTTTGATCTTATCCATAATTCTACAAATACACCTCCGTGTTGTGGATCAATAGGAGCAATAAAAGCACTGTAAAGAACTGGAATCCCAGACGTGTAGATAAATCTCATACTAAACAGGTGCCAAACATTACTTCAACAACTAGTTTTTTCTAGGTTGAGTGACTACAAATTTGTAGGACCATCTTCTTGAAATACTTCAAAAATAGAAAGAAAACGGAGCAGTACCACAAATAAAGAAGTCTTAATCTTAAGTTTCGTGTGTGATATTTGATTGAACAAATTCAAATAGAGGTTTGTCATCGCGAAACCCTTTACATTTCAGGAGTAAAAGTCCTCTACTCACTCACCCCATGAAGGATACGGGTTAAAATATCTGCCAGCACGAGTAGGAAAGAAGCGACCACACATAAATGAGATTAAATACATTTTCATTTAGCAAGTAGAAAAAGTATAACAATTGATATCCTTCTACACCAGCTGAACTAGGTGGCACATTCATCTCTTTTTTCTTTTAATCTAAAGCATCACTTGTGATATAATAAACAACAACAATCAAGCCTTTTCCATTAAATGGGGTAGGCTTCATAAACCGATCAACGTCGTAAAATTGTGACATTTGCCCCTAAACCTTTCTTAATGGATTATCCTTCAACTAGTCTACTTGTGATAGATTCATATATTTTTTTTTCTTAGTGACAAATTTGACACCTTGTTCCAATATCTATACACACACACACACACACACACACACTTGTTCCTAATTCTGTCCCTGCACCTTATTTCCTATTATACAATCAAAACAATAAAAAGAAAATAACTTACTAAAATAATTACAAATATTTCACTTGTGTTCTAATTCTAGTAAATACCCTTTAATCATCAATTATCATCTAATTTGAAATACCCAACCAAAAATAATAATTTCAAATTAGCAAAATTAAATAGTAATATTTTTTTAAAAATTAAAAAAAAAAAGTAGAGAGAAACTGACGGTATCCCATATCTGAAGCTTGACGGGTCGGGAATCGATGGTGACCATACGAGCACCAAACTCAACACCAATGGTGAGATCATGAACGGGTTGGAACCTTTTGTCGGTGAATTGAAGGAGCAGGCACGATTTCCCTACACCTGCACCGCACCAAAGAAAAACCCAATCTTGGTGTCAGAATCGGAGACCCAATTGGGAGAAAAAAAAGGGTAGACGTTAGAAATGAACCTGTGTCGCCGATGATGATGTATTTGAAGAGGTAGTCGTACGACATGGCTGGCAAACAGTAAACGACGCCGTTTAAAGTGAGTGAACAAGAAGGAGAAGGAGGAAGAAGGGAACGTAGAGATGGGTTTGAAATTGAATCCCAACCAAAATACCAAGGTGACGTGTGATATAGGAGCACGAGAAAGAAACACCTACGATGAAGATACTCTATTTTTTCTTAAAAATAAGTTTTTTTAAGAGTTTAAGTAAAATTACCCTAGAGATCATTTATCTTAATTTAAAGTTTCACTTCAGTTTTTTATCTTTTTTTTATGTCAAGTTAGTCTTTTAAAGTTAATTTTAGTTTCGGTTTAGTCTCACATGTTATAAAATGTTAACAAATGTTGGCCAAATTGGTCTGTTTTCTCTTTTTGAGTTCTGATTTGTGGCACAATTGATAGGGCAGATTGTCCTTATGGAACACATGCATTTCTCGTTGTAGATTAGCCAACAATTTTTCTCGAAATTAATGTTTTATGCGAGACTAAATTGAAACAAAAAAAAAAGATGAAGGACTAATATGAAATTTTAAATTAAGATAAAGGACCTCTGGAGTAATTTTGTCAAGAGTTTAATAGGGATGCATCGTCTTACACTTACCTCTAATGAGAGTTCATCATATTGACATATCACCATATTTTGTAACTGCATTTTAAAAATAACTGTACAATTATGAGTTCTCAATAGATGTCAGTGCAAAACTGGTTTACACTGACAATGTATATCCACTTTTCTCTTTTTTTTAATGCAAATGCTAGTACTTATGACATTATTTTTGTTAGTAGGGGGATTTGAAATTTTTCTCTCTTTATCACTCGAAGATACTCTATTTTTTCTATTTTTTTAAATAAGTTTTTTTAAGGGTACGTATGGATTTTAATGGAGGGGAGGGAAGAGAGAGATTTAATTTGATTTTGTGTTTGGTTGAGAGGAGGAGATGAGAGGAAAGCTTTTGCATGTTTGGTTCAGGAGGGGAGGGGAGGGATTAATTAACTTATATATCCTTATAACCTTTTATATTATATTATATATAAGGATATTTAAGTAATTTTATTTTAAATTATTTAATTTCCCGTCCCCTCCCCCTCTAAAACCCCCCACTTTTGGAAGGGAGCCAAAATTGACTTAAAAGAGATTTTGCTCCCTTCCCTCAAAAAAATTGAACCAAATAAACATAATTTAAAATAACTCCTCCCCTCCAAAACCCCCAACCAAACAGACCCTAAGAGTTAAATGGGATGCACTATCGGTGTAAATTATTTTTTCACTGACCTTTAAGAAGATTTCATCACATCGACACATCACCCTACTTTGTAACTGCATTTTAAAAATAGGTAAATTTTATCCAGAAGTCCTTTATCTTAATTTAAAATTTCAAGTTAGTCATTTATCTTTTTTTGTTTCAATTTAGTCTTGCATGTTTTAAAACATTAATTTCGATTCAAATTGTTGGCTGATCTACAACGAGAAATGTATGTGTGTCATAAGGACAATCTACCCCATCAATGTGTCACAAATCAGAACCCAACTGTCATAAAAAACCGAAAACAGACCAATTTGGCCAACATTGTTAACATTTTAGAACATGTAGGACTAAATTGAAACTAAAATTAACTTTAAAGGACTAACCTGACATAAAAAAAGATAAAGGACTGAAGTAAAACTTTAAATTAAGATAAAAGATATCTAATGTAATTATGCCTTAAAAATAACCGCACAATGATGAGTTCTCATTAGATGTGAGTGCAAAACTGGTTTTGTAACACCATACTTTCATTAGCTTGAAGATAGGATAATTAACATTAGGGACAGTAATCCCGAATATAAAATTTAAACTTAAAATCCAACATTAAGTTCAAATGTCATAAAACTAAAAACCCAAGTGCATACGTTTAGGACGTTACAACACCAATACATAAATTCTAAGAATTACAACCCAAGGTGCTACTACAACTAGTACAGTGAACAAAATGCCGAGAGCACGCAGCTGTCAATCACCTTTTGATACCTGTACATCTGTAAAATAATTAAACAAGGAATGGGGTGAGATAATAATCTCAGTGAATCCTCCCTCCGACTCCTCACCATCAACTCATGCAGTTTATCATCAGTCAAGAATTTATATGACACGTTTATGCAATGCAATGCATATCCTTACTATGAATTTCTAATTCATCTTTGGCTCGTGTTCATGAGTAATGTTGTATGCTTACGTCCATACAACCCCATAAACACACTTTCGATATGGTGGTTAGACGTCTTAACCGTCCGAGGGCGTCCCATACGGCTAACCATATCGATCACCCCCTTTAGAGGTATCTTAGTGTCTTTTAGGGAATTTAATTCACCACTATATCCTTAAATGCATGCTTTAATCAAGATTAAGAATACAATTAGGTGCTACTCTAGCTTCATATAGAATTAAACATATTCAAGTAAAAAGATACATTTCACTTTCAAATGAAAACATGTAACATGCTCAGTCAAGGAAAAATACTTCAAGACAGAACACATTTCCATTAGGGCTCCATGGAGCTCCCAATGGTCAAACATTCATCTCACAGTTTATGGGGGTTTTGGGTACAATATTAACCCCTATAAACTGTCCCAATAACACATGCATAGCAATTAACACTAAAAACTATACATCAAATAGGGATTTGGGGAACTTCCTAGCTTAGGGTTCATGGGTTTTCTTCAAAGGGGACCCTAATGTGGGACTTATGGGTGCCCAACACCTAAGAGAAGGAAGAACTCACCAAAACTCCCAAGATTCAAGTTCAAAAGCTGATGCTCAGCTCCTTCTTCACGTTCTTCCCCTTCTCCTTCAAGCTGGCCTTCTAGGGATTGTCTCCAACCTTCCAATCCAAGCATAAACACTCCCCAACTTGGATTCAAGCTAAGATTGAGGATGAATCTAACATGAATCCTTGTTTTTCCCCTCTAATTTGTGAACCCTAAGTGTTTTTACCCCTTCTCCTTCTTCTCTCTGTCGCACTCTCTCTCTAACCCTCTCTCTAACAATCGCGTTCTGTTCTTTTTCTGCTGAGTTTTTACGATATCTGCGGTGTGAATCGATTCACAAAGATAGGTGAATCGATTCATTCAAAGGTAAAAATGACAGGAATCGCAGTTTTAAGTGCAGGAATCGATTCCTGCAGTTCCCAGATTCGACTCACAGAGAACTGTCTTTTGTGAATCGATTCACGCTGCGATTCACAGAGGACCAACCTTTGTGAATCGATTCACTCTGTGATTCACTGCAAACCTAATCGAGTCCCAGCAAGCCCACTTCCCTGAATCGATTCACAGGGGCCTGGGAATCGATTCACACTGGGCAAAATTTCACCAAACACAATTTTTCACATATTCAACTATGACAATCAATGAAAATATCACTTAGAGCTCATCTTTAAGCCATACTAAGCTTGTGCACACACAACAAACCAAGCTTAAGGAAATTTGGGGTGTTACACTACTACCCACCTTAAAAAAAAATTTTGTCCTCAAAATTGGATAAACTTACATACCTATTGAAAAAGTTGCGGATATTGGCTTCGCATCTCATCTTCAAGTTCCCAAGTGGCTTCTTCGGGAGTGGATCCGTCCCAGATCACCTTGACCAAAGGGATAGTCTTATTCCTGAGTGCCTTGGAAGCTCGGTCCACTATTTGGGCCGGTTCGGGCTGGTACGTACAATCTGATCTAAGTTGTATAGACTCATGATCTATGGAGTGGAATGGATCCGGAATGTATTTCTTAAGCTGAGACACATGATAAACATTGTGGAGATTTGACAAAGAAGGAGGTAAGGCAATTTGGTATGCGACCGGACCAATTCGACTGAGGATTTGGAAAGGACCTACATACCGAGGGGTCAACTTTTTGGCCCGAAGAGCTCTACCAACGCCTATAGTGGGAGTGACTTTTAGGAATACATGTTCTCCTTCATCAAATTCAAGGGGTTTAAGCCTACGATCTGTATAACTTTTCTGCCTACTCTGAGCAATCTTTATCTTCTCCCTAATCACACGAATCTTATCAGTGGTTTCCTGAACAAGGTCGGGGCCTAACAATTGTTTCTCTCCCACTTCGAACCAACATAGAGGAGTCCTACACTTGCGACCGTAGAGGGCCTCGTACGGTGCCATTCCTATGCTAGAGTGATAGCTGTTGTTGTATGAAAATTCAATTAATGACAAGTACTTGCTCCAACTACCGCCATCCTCTAAAACACAGGCTCTGAGCATATCCTCTAAGGTTTGAATGGTTCTCTCAGATTGACCATCTGTCTGGGGATGGTAGGCTGTGCTAAGACTTAACCTCGTTCCTAAGGCTTGATGAAGTGCCTTCCAAAACCGAGAGGTGAACTTTGGATCCCTATCAGAGACAATGTTAGCTGGAACTCCGTGGAGTCTAACAATCTCTCTGATATAGATCTCACTAACCAAGGCGGTTTTGTAAGTGGACTTTATGGGAAGAAAATGAGCAGATTTGGTTAATCTGGCCCACTATGACCCATATAGAGTCATATCCTGGCGAGTGTAGGGTAACCCTCCCACGAAGTCCATTGCTATACTATCCCACTTCCACTGGGAATTTCTAAGGGTTGGAGAAGACCAAGGCTTTTGGTGTTCTATCTTGGTTTTCGACAAACCAAGCATTGAGCTACAAATTACGCCACATCATTCCTCATGCCTGGCCACCAATACCTCGCCTAAGGTCCTGGTACATCTTGGTGGAACTGTGGTGTATCGAGAATCCACTCTTGTGGGCTTCTCCTAGAACCTGCTGTTTAATGGAATTATCCTTTGGTATGCAGATTCTCTGATGGAACAATAAAGTGCCATCCTCGGCTTCAGAAAAATCGGGGCGGTGCTTGCTAGACTACAGCTCTACATCTAAGCTCTGGGCAAGTCTAATCTGTTCCCTAAAATTACAGGAAATTTCTAAATGGTAAAGCATGAGACTGTTCACTGATGGGAAAATTCCAAGGTTAAGGTCCCTAAAGGACTCCAACAACTCCATTTCTTTAATCATCAGTGAAGACACATGCAAAGACTTCCTACTCAAGGCATCAGTGACCACATTCGCTTTGCCCGGATGGTACTTCAACTCAAAGTTATAATCTTTTAGGAACTCAACCCATCTTCTCTGCCTCATGTTAAGTTCCTTCTGATCAAAAAGGTATTTCAAGCTCTTATGATCACTAAACACTTCAAATTGGGCACCATACAGATAGTGTCGCCAAATCTTTAGAGCAAAGACAATGGCTGCTAGCTCTAAGTCATGAGTAGGATAGTTCTCCTTATGGGGCCTTAACTGCCTAGATGCGTAAGCTACAACTTGTCGATTCTGCATGAGAACACATCCTAACCCTTTCTTAGAGGCATCACTATAAACTTCAAATCCCAATGCTAGGTCGTGATAATCAAGACCTGGTGGAAGTCAACCTGATTTTAAGCTCTAGGAAACTATTCTCACACTCTTAGTCCACACAAATGGCTCCCCTTTTCGTTAACCTTGTCGGAAGTACCATCTGCGAAAATCCCTTAATAAACCTTCTGTAGTAATGTGGCTAATCCTAGAAAGCTCCTAACTTCTGTGACTGTGGTTGGTCGTTCCCAACTAAGGACTGCTTCTACTTTACTAGGATCAACCGACACTCCCTCTTTAGAAATCACATGACCTAGAAACTTAACTTCACTGAGCTAAAACTCACATTTCTCAGGTTTAGCAAAGAGGCTCTTTTCCCTAAGGGTACTTAAAACAATCCTAAGGTGTTCCTCATGCTCTCGAGGATCCTTAGAATAAACTAGGATATCGTCTATGAAGACCACTACAAACTTGTCAAGGAAGGGCCTAAAAATTCGGTTCATGTAGTCCATAAATACGGCTGGAGCATTGGTCAGACCAAAAAGTATAACCAAATACTCATAATGCCCGTATCTAGTCCTAAATGCCGTCTTTGGGACATCCTCTACCTTAACTCTAATCTGGTGATAACCAGATCTTAGATCAATCTTAGAGAAAACCGAAGCTCCCCTAAGTTGATCTAACAAGTCATCTATTCTGGGCAAGGGGTACTTATTCTTCACTGTGATCTTATTGATTTTTCGGTAATCAATACATAACCTCATACTCCCGTCTTTCTTCTTCACCAAAAGGACAGGTGCGCCCCAAGGTGACACACTAGGTCTAATAAACCGCTTAGCAATCAAATCTTCCAACTGTCTTTAATTCCCTTAACTCCAAGGGTGACATCCTATAAGGAGCTATGGAGATTGGTCCTGCTCAGGAACCAGTTCTATGGAGAACTCAACTTCTCTCTCAGGTGGTAAGGTTGTTACCTCGCTAGGAAACACATCTAAGAATTCGTTCACTATAGGGATAGTATCCAGGTCGGGGCTAACCTCTACAGTTGAAGAAAGTAAGATCATATATCCTGCAAGACCTTCCACTAGACAGTGACTCAATAGAAGATCATTACTCTGCGTAACATGAATTGACTCTTCAATAATAGAGTGCACATTTGGAAACTCAATCGTTTTACAGAAACAATTTAAAACAACTTGATGGGCGGAAAGCCAATCCATACCCAAGATAATGTCCATCCCTACCAGAGGTAGACACACGAGGTTTACTAAAAACATCCTCCCTTGAATTATGAGAGGACAATTCTCACATACTAAGGAAGTGGAAATGCTACCTTCGGCAGGTGTATACACATGCAACGGAATTTGCAATGAGGTAAGACACAACCCTAACCTTTGAACACATGTACACGAGATAAAGGAATGTATTGCTCCCGAATCAAACAAAACAACTAGAGGTTCATCCTGAAGGAAACAAGTACCTTTCATCAGATTTTCCACTCCCTTTGCTTTCTGGGCATCCAGAGTAAAGACTCTCCCTTGGTTAGGATCACCAGGCTTGGCTCCTTTCCCTTTAGTGTATTGGGGGCACTCCCTGGCCATGTGCCCTGGTTGGTGACAAACATAGCAAACATTCTTGCCCTTCATACACTCTCCCGGATGCCTCTTCCCACAGTTTGAACATGCATGATAATCAGACTCGGAGGTTTGAGCCTGCTTTCCCTTGAAAAGGTTCCCTTTCGGTCTCATGTGTTGGGCGTTCTTATCTGCATCCTTCTTTTTGTTCTTATCTTGCCACCTAGTTTGTCTATCCTCATACATCCTCTTCAAGCTTGCTTCAGCCACGTAGCTCTGATGGACTACCTTGGCGAACTCGGTGAATTCATTCTGTGAAATGCTGTTCTGGATGTCTGGCCTCAGTCCCCACTTGAACTGCTTGATTTTCCAGTTATCATCCGGAGCAAATTGGGCAACAGATGAGTACCGTACTAACTCCTCAAACTTGTTCACATATTCTGAAACCGTAGATTTCCCTTGCTGAAGCTGGACTAATTCTCTATCCATCATATCCTTCACGGTCTGTGGAAAGTACTTCTCCAAGAAGATCCTCTGAAAGTTCACCCAAGTTAGTGGTGTCCCTTGAGCCACCATGTAAGCTCGGGCCCCTTTCCACCAGTTTTCAGCATCCTCTATGAGCACATGAGTAGCTAGCTCGACCTTTTGCTCCTCGGTACAATGAACCACCCTAAAACTCTTCTCCACGGCCTCTAGCCAATGTTGGGATGCCATGGCTTCTACCTTTCCATTGAAGGTTGGTGGCTTCGTCTTGAGGAATTTGAGAAATTTCCGGTCCAATTCCTCCTCTTGCGGGGGAGGTTGGGCTTGCATCTGCTTGTTGTTGGGCTAACTGAGCTGCAAGATTGTTGGTTGCAATACTGATTCTGGATAGCCTGCAATATCCTCGCAGCCCAAGCATTATCTTGTCTGGCGGATCCGAGGTATTTCATTCCTCTCTGGTCTCCCGCGCTTCCGTAACCTCAAGCCATAATTCGCATAGAATGCACCAAGCATTGAGTTGATCGTGCTCAATATCTCTTAGCATAATAAGTAGAAAGACAACAATGTACTCAAGAAATTCACGAAACTATTTCTAGCAATCCCTACAGTCCGATTAGAATCGAACTGCTCTGATACCATAATGTAACACCATACTTTCATTAGCTTGAAGATAGGATAATTAACATTAGGGACAGTAATCCCGAATATAAAATTTAAACTTAAAATCCAACATTAAGTTCAAATGTCATAAAACTAAAAACCCAAGTGCATACGTTTAGGACGTTACAACACCAATACATAAATTCTAAGAATTACAACCCAAGGTGCTACTACAACTAGTACAGTGAACAAAATGCCGAGAGCACGCAGCTGTCAATCACCTTTTGATACCTGTACATCTGTAAAATAATTAAACAAGGAGTGGGGTGAGATAATAATCTCAGTGAATCCTCCCTCCGACTCCTCACCATCAACTCATGCAGTTTATCATCAGTCAAGAATTTATATGACACGTTTATGCAATGCAATGCATATCCTTACTATGAATTTCTAATTCATCTTTGGCTCGTGTTCATGGGTAGTGTTGTATGCTTACGTCCATACAACCCCATAAACACACTTTCGATATGGTGGTTAGACGTCTTAACCGTCCGAGGGCGTCCCACACGGCTAACCATATCGATCACCCCCTTTAGAGGTATCTTAGTGTCTTTTAGGGAATTTAATTCACCACTATATCCTTAAATGCATGCTTTAATCAAGATTAAGAATACAATTAGGTGCTACTCTAGCTTCATATAGAATTAAACATATTCATGTAAAAAGATACATTTCACTTTCAAATGAAAACATGTAACATGCTCAGTCAAGGAAAAATACTTCAAGACAGAACACATTTCCATTAGGGCTCCATGGAGCTCCCAATGGTCAAACATCCATCTCACAGTTTATGGGGGTTTTGGGTACAATATTAACCCCTATAAACTGTCCCAATAATACATGCATAGCAATTAACACTAAAAACTATACATCAAATAGGGATTTGGGGAACTTCCTAGCTTAGGGTTCATGGGTTTTCTTCAAAGGGGACCCTAATGTGGGACTTATGGGTGCCCAACACCTAAGAGAAGGAAGAACTCACCAAAACTCCCAAGATTCAAGTTCAAAAGCTGATGCTCAGCTCCTTCTTCACGTTCTTCCCCTTCTCCTTCAAGCTGGCCTTCTAGGGATTGTCTCCAACCTTCCAATCCAAGCATAAACACTCCCCAACTTGGATTCAAGCTAAGATTGAGGATGAATCTAGCATGAATCCTTGTTTTTCCCCTCTAATTTGTGAACCCTAAGTGTTTTCACCCCTTCTCCTTCTTCTCTCTGTCGCACTCTTTCTCTCTAACAATCGCTCGTTTCTTTTTCTCACGAAGTTTTTACGATATATCAGAATTGTGAATCGATTCACAAAGATAGGTGAATCGATTCACTCAAAGTGTAAAAATGACAGAATCGCAGCTTTAAGTGCAGGAATCGATTCCTGCAGTTCCCAGATTCGATTCACAGAGAACTGTCTTTTGTGAATCGATTCACGCTGCGATTCACAGAGGACCAACCTTTGTGAATCGATTCACTCTGCGATTCACTGCAAACCTAATCGAGTCCCAGCAAGCCCACTTCCCTGAATCGATTCACAGGGTCTGGGAATCGATTCACACTGGGCAAAATTTCACCAAACACAATTTTTCACATATTCAACTATGACAATCAATGAAAATATCACTTAGAGTTCATCTTTAAGCCATACTAAGCTTGTGCACACACAACAAACCAAGCTTAAGGAAATTTGGGGTGTTACAGGTTTACACTGATAATGCGTATCCATTTTTCTCTTTTTTTAATGCCAAATGTTAGTACTTATGTTACTATTTTTGTTAGTAGGTGGAATTTGAACTTTTTCCCATTTTACAATGATGAGTTATCATTAGATGTAAGTACAAAACTGGTTTACACTGGTAATGCGTATCCACTTTTCTCTTTTTAATGCCAAATGTTAGTACATATGTTACAATTTTTGTTAGTAGGTGGGATTTGAACTTTTTTCCTTTTTATCACTTCACTCATTAGCTCTCCCACCCCAACCAGCAAGTCACCCTTATAACTCATACCCAAAAAAAAAAAAATTTGACATGAAATGTTTTTTTTAAAATGTTTTTCTTAAAGATGTAGGAATGAATTTGATCATAGTCATAGTTGTGAAAACTAAATTGGACCAGCTAATTCAATCGGTTGAATTGAGATCTGGTCAGGTGTTTTGTAACAGCTATTAATATAAATTAACGCCAAAAGTGGAGTAAAGGAATTAAAATGAAAAGGAGTTGTCTGAGCAGAACTGAAAATTTTCCTTAAAAGAACTCAGGCGCATAAGATAAACCATAACTATCTAATACTTTGGAGTCAAATCCTTTGATAAAAATCTTTAACAAAAGGAAAGGAAAAAAAAATAACTTAATTTAATTACACAACTAAATAGACTCAATATAAAACTAGAGGCCCGACTCTGATCTCACATGAATACTAAACGACTCTGGTCACCAGTGAGCTAACTGTCAAGTACTCCAGAAATACTTTATAGTCCCAATGTTACACGTACTAATCTGAAACAAAATAAATAAAGAGTGAGGTATATAATCTCAATGACTTCTCAGACTCCACTCAAACATATAATCCGACTTTATATCTCTATATCATAAGATAATTGAATAATATCAATCTTTAGGAGTTTAAGTAGTTAAGAAAACTCTATATTGTCGGGCGTGAACTCCATGGTCCAATGTAGTCTATTGTAGGTTAATTATTCAAAGAAAAACAATACATTGCCATACACGAACTCCATGATCCAATGTAGCCTATTGTATGACTGGTCAAATGACCGCAAGCAGCATCCTAAATTGTATACCTACGCCTTCTTATTTGAAGAACTTTAAAAACATTTTATTGTGCCTTCTTATTTGAAGGAATTAAAACGATTTTATTACACCTTCTTATTTGAAGGATTTAAACAATTTTTTCTCAGGTACACAAGGGAGTAAAGTTCATACATTTATCTCAATCCAAGTGTTCCCGCATAAGGGCTCAATCTTTTATGTTAACTCAATCTTTCTAACCGTCCTTACGTCATTTATGAACCTAGGCTCCTAAGTCGCTTATCTATTTCCTTTGGTAACTAACTAATGGTTCATAGTTATGACATTTAGGTTGTGCACAACTTCTTATTGGCACTAAACCACATACATCTTATATATGGTACTTAGACCATTCTCTTATCACACTAACTGTCCTTACGTCATTTACGAACCTACAAATGGATTCTTATGTATTACTCCTTCTGTTTCATCTAATGTTTCCATGACCTCTTCAAAATGGAAAGCTACCTCTAAAGTTACACTAATCCAATCGACTCGATATTTGTCTTATTGGAAAGCCAAGAAGATTTCCTAAAACTTTTGTGTTGACACCAAAGGTTGGTTGGGTCATTAATATGTTTTTCTTCATTGCAGGATTTTTCACCCGGGCTAGCTACACCATCACCTGTGCAAAAGTGCACATTAGTGCAACCTTGCCTGTGCGAAGCGTGCCCATTTCCTGTGCGATGAAGGACAGTGAGGATTGCAGGAATTTTCGCTTGTGCGATGATTAACTTTGCCCGTGCAAAGGTGGGCAGAATTGAGTTAACTAAACATAAGTGTTGTTTCATATGTGCGAAGCTGATCTTCGCTTGTGCAAAAATGTGCAGAAACACATAAATTATGCAAAAAAATGCAATCATATGCAACACAAAAAATCACCACTCCAAATGGCATCCAAGCCTCATCCAAATGGCAATCATACGCAAAAAAAATTACCACTAATGTAACACCCCCTCGGCGTCACATTTCGTAACCCAAATTTTTCTTTGGTTAATTAAAACTTTTTCAAAAATTACTCAAGCGAGTAGTTGTGAAAAATCTGATACCAAAAGAAAACTTTAACAATCAGACAAAAACAAATTTAAACTCATAATCTATAACGAAAATCAACTCTACCATAAGGCTATTAGTCTGAGATCACGCTCTTGTTCCTATACCAATAGGATATACATAACTTAGGTCGTCACCTAGGCCAACGAAACCATGTCTTTAGGCCAATTCTTGCGCCTAGGCCAACGAAACGATACATGACACTAGGTCTATACTCGCACCTAGGCCAATGAAACAATACATGACGCTAGGTCCATACTTGCACCCAGGCCATCAAAACAATGCATCATGGGTTTTGAATGCACACGCAACATATTTTGGTATCCTCACGAGCAGTGACCATGACCATCGTCTCCGTTTCGTACCTTCTCACTTAGTTACTACGATGAAAACAACACATTTTCTTTTTGAGAGCCTTTTGAGAAAATCCATTCTCTACTTGGAAATTCTACCCTTAAAAATCTCACCTAATTGAAAACTTGTCTTTTTGAAAAATCGTTTGGGAAAAAAAAAGCAGCTTTTAAGGGAAAATTCTAAAACGTTATTGTGATAATAGAACTTTACCATTTTTGCAAAACTTGTTGATAGAAATTCATTCTTTTTAAAGTCTAAATTTCATTCCTACTAGTAACTTGATTATTTTTGTGAAACATTAAGTTCTTAACTTTTTCCGTATCCTTTTATTTTCGAAATGAAACACTTTGTTTTATTTTAAAAAGGTTCCCCTTTTTGTTCCTGCTGGAACCTAAACGATTGAGAAGTTTAGACCCTCATTAATTTTGACGATAACAAAGTATCTTCTGATAAGTCTTTGAGTGCGCAGGTATTAAAATCTCTTATGTTTTATCTCACTCAAGCAAGAAGAAGAAAATTCATAAGTACTGAATACATTCCATGTGTGTCAGCATCCGATTCACTCCGGCGTTTTGTGTAAAGCGAGTGTTCGGTAGTGTTATTATTTGACATGCAGATTACTCAATTGCTGCGAGCGTCCGTCTCTTGTTCTGAGCGAGCATCTGGTCTTTTAATGAATCACGTGATGATCACGTTGTTACTCTTCACCTCAGCTACTTTGGAACGGAATTCGAATTTGATTTTTTGCGCTCAATTTTATGTACGAGGAATCAAAGATGACACCTTTAGAATAAGACAAATTCGTACAAGGCAATTGTGTGAAAAGCAGATAGTACAATAACGAAAATATGTACTATTCTGATATTCTCTGGAAAGAAAAAAAAAGGACAGAATTTCAAATTGCCTCACCCAATGATTTATAGCTGAAATATCTGCAACGGTATTATCCTCAAGACTCCTATAAATACTTCAAGGTATTCATTGAAAAAGGGCTAGAAACTGCAAGAAACTACATTCTAAAAAGGTTATTAGTCAAGTGAGTAATCAAGTTTCGTGCCAAGTCTCTGGACTACAAGAACTGAACCTCAGCGTCTGATTCTTCGTTTTAGCAAGTTATTTATTTGAACTCAATCTTTTCATCCTCTCTGTGAGAGTTATTTTGATTGTATTCAAAACTATCTTTGTGAAAGTTGTATTGCCTAGTTAAGGCTTTGTTCCTCAAAGGCTCGAACGTACTGAGTCGTTTTGAGAAGTTAAGAGTATTGTCAAGTTTGTGACAGTAGAATACTCTTAAGAAAATTTGTAATCAGTTGATTATAGTGAAAAATCCTTCAGGAACGAAGGGACTAGACGTAGCTACCAGGTTGGTGGTGAACTAGTATAAATCTCTGTGTCTCTTGCTTTACTGCTTTATACTTACGGTTATCTTGGGCATAAAAACAAGTGTTCAAAAATCTTATTTCCAGCGTCTGGTCCTACTCCAGCATCCGATTTCAAACAGATTCATTTTCAAGTGTTCTAAAGTGTTTTTAACTCAAAGTTTACGAAAAGTTTGTAAATACAATTCAACCCCCTTCTTGTGTTCACGTTCAGTTAGTACTAGAGATCCTATACTGTGAACATGTCTGCAGAAGGTGGTCACATGAACCGTCCCCCTCTATTTACTGGAAAAAAATTTGACTACTGGAAAGATAATATGAAAGCCTTCTTTGAGACACAACAACTTGAGTCGCGGGATATTGTTGAAAGTGGTTACATTCTTCCCACTAATGATGCTGGTGTTGCCATTACCAGAGAAAATTGGAATGATGAGCAGAAAAAGAGATATCAAATCAATCAAAAAGCTAGATTCATTCTTATCTGTGCTATGTCAGAAAAGGAATATGACAAATGTGGCAAATTTGATACTGCCAAAGAAATCTGAGATTCACTTGTTTTGTCTTATGAGGGCTCCGCTCAAGTAAGAGAAACTAAAGCTAGCATGTTGGTTCACCAATATGAGTTGTTTAAAATGGAAGAGGGTGAAAACATTGAATCTATGTTTGGAAGATTCCAAACACTTGTTCATGGGTTACAGGCCCTTAGAAAAAGTTATACCACACCTGACCATGTGAGAACGATCCTGAGAAGTTTGACCAAGCAGTGGAGACCCAAAGTCACTGCTATTCAAGAAGCAAAAGATTTAAATGTCTTAAGACCTGAAGATCTTTTGAGTTCTCTGAAAGCTCATGAACTTGAGTTGAATGAGGAAAAACCTGGAAAGAAAAGCAAGTCTATTACTTTGAAAGTCAACAAACATAAAGCCAGTACTTCTAAAGCTCTTCAAGCTGAAGAAGAATCAGAAGATGAAGCTTCAGAAGGGGACGTTGATGGGTCGGATGATGAGCTCGCGTTCATATCCAGGAAGATCCAAAGGATGTAGAAGAAAAGAAACTTCAAAAAGAAATTCCACAAGAAAGATGTCGAGGACAAGAAGGAAAGCAAAGACAAAAGCCAAGTTGTTTGCTATAATGTAAAAAGCCTGGACACTTCAAATCTGAATGTCCTAATCTTAAGAAGAAGCCTTTCAAGGGAAAGAAGAAGAGTCTCATGGCTACATGGGAAAATCTAGATTTATCATCCTCTGAGGAAGATAATGATGAAGAAGCCAATCTTGTTCTTATGGCAAATACTGACTTAGACTCTGAAAAAGAAGTTGAAGAGGTAATAATATATGATTCTTATTCTGAACTTCAACTTGCATTTGATGATCTCCTTAAGGACTCTGCCACCCTCTCCACTGAGTATAAAACTTTGAAAAAGAAATTTTCAAAATTATCTCAAGAGTTTCAAGTTTTAAAAAATGAAAACTCAAAGCTTAGTGAAGAGAATCAGAAGTTGAAA
Organism: Calophaca sinica; assembly: GCA_037113605.1. Lineage (NCBI taxonomy): Eukaryota > Viridiplantae > Streptophyta > Magnoliopsida > Fabales > Fabaceae > Calophaca > Calophaca sinica. The sequence continues at coordinate 20,680,150 of CM073737.1, forward strand.
ACTGAAAATCAGCGTCTGGTGACATGTCAGCAACCAGAAGCTGAGAGCTCTCAACCTGAAAGCTCTGGAGCTAAAGGCAATCCTAAGTATAAATCAAATGATTCTAAATATGAATTTTAAATGTTTCTTGCAGAAAGTGTAAGTCGAAGCAAGCAAGCTTCAATGATTTGGGGTGTCAGTAAAATGACAACTCAAGGTCTTGGTTACATATCAGATGAACCCTCTTTAAAAAATAAAAATACTGCATCTGATAAATCCAATGATCGCAGTGAATGCTTGCATTTATACCTACTGCAACAAACCTGGTCATACGAAAAGTGCATGTACTGCTTTTATGATTAAGAAGGACAAGTATCCTTCAACAAACTAACAAGAAAGGACCCAAAAAGATATGTGTACCTAAAGATAAAATAGTCTATGTTGCAGACATGCTTAGCAACAAAGTCAACACACCTATCTTGGTACTTAGACAGTGGATGCTCGCGTCACATGACGAGAGAAAAGCATATGTTCCAAGAGCTAAGGCCTAGAGAAGAATGATTTATTGGTTTCAGAGGAAACCAGGAAGGTAAAATAGTTGGAATTGGTCGCATTGGTAAAGGCTCTCTTCCCTCTATTGATAACGTACTTTATGTTGAAGGACTGAAGCATAACCTATCGAGCATAAGTCAATTATGTGACAATGGTTATGATGTCATTTTTATAGAAACTGGATGTTTAGTAAAAAGCAAGAAATATGGCTCTATTTTCTTTATAGCAAAGAGGAAACAAAATATTTATAAAATTGATCTTTCTGAACTTGCACAATAAGATGTCAAGTGTCTCATGTCTGTTGAAGATGAACAATAGATTTGGCATAAAAGATTGGGTCATGCCAGTTTAAGATTAATCTCAAAACTAAACAAGCACAGTCTTGTTAGAGGCTTACCAAATCTTAAATTTCCATCTGATACTCTCTGTGAGACATGTCAAAGAGGAAAACAAGTTAAAACTTCTTTTCATTCAAAAAATGTTGTTTCAACCTCTAGACCACTTGAGCTTTTAAATCTTGATCTTTTTGGTCCAACAAGGACAACTTCTTTAACTGGAAAGAAATATGGGTTAGTCATTGTTGATGATTTTACTAGATGGACATGGGTTAGATTCCTTGCCCACAAGGATGAGTCATTCAATGTATTTACTGTTTTCTGCATATCAGTTCAAAATGAAAAAGGAATGTGTATTTCTTCTATTAGAAGTGATCATGGGGGAGAATTTGAAAATGAAAACTTTCAAAAATTTTGTGAAGAAAATGGCATCTCCCACAATTTCTCCTCTCATAGAACACCACAGCAAAATGGTGTTGTAGAAAGAAAAAATAGGTCCCTCCAAGAAATGGCCAGGATCATGATCAATGAAGCTAATATTGCTAAACATTTTTGGGCAGAAGCAGTAAACACAGCTCGTTATATTCAAAATAGAATTCTTATTAGACCTATTTTGAAGAAGACTCCATATGAACTGTGGAAAGATAGAAAACCAAACATATCTTACTTTCATCCCTTTGGTTGTATATGTTATATTCTGAATACTAAGGATCAACTTGGTAAGTTTGATTCCAAAGCTGACAAATGTATCTTTTTGGGATACTCTGAAAGATCTAAAGCTTTTAAAATATACAATAAAGAAACTTTGATAGTGGAAGAATCCATTCATGTCATGTTTGATGACAAGAAGCCTGTCACTGCCATGTTAGAGCTGGATGAGTTATTTTCAGATTTAAATATTGCTGGCACCACAAATGGTGATCCAGCATCTTCAGTATCCGGCGGTAACCAGACTCTGGATTCTACTCAAGCAGAAGCTAGAGTTAGAAAGAATTGGAGATACAAAACCAATCATCCCAAAGATCAAATCATAGGAGAATCTGGAGATAGAGTTAGAACTAGATTCTCTTTCAAAGAGCATGCAGATATTGCACTTCTCTCTGAAATGGAACCTAGAATAATTGATCAAGCCTTGGAAGATGAAGGTTGGATTCTGGCTATGCAAGAAAAATTTGAATCAATTTCAAAGAAATGATGTCTAGAAGTTAGTCACTCTACCAGAAGATAAGCAAGCCATTGGTACTAAATGGGTATTTAGAAACAAGCTTGATGAAGATGGTAAGGTTGTGAGAAACAAAGCATGATTAGTTGCTCAAAGTTATTCACAAGAAGAAGGTATAGATTTTACTGAAACTTTTGCACCTGTTGCAAGGTTAGAAGCTATTCGTATTTTGCTTTTATTTGCTACACACCATGAGATAATTCTTTATCAAATGGATATGAAAAGTGCTTTTTTGAATGGTTTTATAACTGAAGAAGTCTATGCGAAACAACCTCTTGGTTTTGAAGATATTGAATTTCTAGAACATGTTTTTAAACTTAAAAAGGCTCTGTATGGTCTTAAGCAAGCTCTTAGAGCTTGGTATGATAGACTAAGTTCATTTTTAATGAGAAATGGTTTTACCAGAGGTCAAGTAGACACCACTCTATTTAGAAAATCATCAAACAAACATTTTATACTTGTTCAAATTTATGTTGATGATATTATATTTGGAGCTACTAATGAAAGTCTGTGCAAAGAATTTTCTAAGTTAATGCAGACTGAATTTGAAATGAGCATGATGGGAGAATTAAAGTTTTTCCTTGGAATTCAAATCAAGCAATGCAATGATGGTATTTATATACATCAAAGCAAATACATCAAGGAATTGCTAAAGAAATTCAAGATGGTGGATTGCAAGCCAATGTGCACACCTATGCATCCCACTTACATTCTTGGTAAAGATGAAACTGGTAAGAAGGTAGATCAGAAAATGTACAGAGGTATGATTGGATCTCTACTTTATCTTAGTGCTTCAAGACCTGATATTATGTTCGATCACTTTGTGTGCTAGGTTTCGCCACGATCCCAGAGAATCACACTTGAGTGCTGTTAAAAGAATATTTAGATATTTGCAAGGATCTACTAATCTTGGTTTGCTCTATAAGAAATCAAAGGATTACAAGTTAGTAGGTTTCTGTGATGCTGACTTTGCTGGAGGCCGAATTAAAAGAAAAAGCACAAGTGGAGGCTGCCAATTCCTTGGAGCAAATCTTGTATTTTGGTCAAGCAAAACACGAAGCACAATTGCACTCTTAACAGCAGAAGCTGAATACATCTCAGTAGCAAATTGCAGTTCTCAACTTCTATGGATGAAATATCAACTTGAAGACTACTTGATAAAAGAGAGTAACATTCCTATCTTCTGTGATAATACATCTGCAATTTGTCTCACTAAGAATCCTATATTGCATTCTAGAGCAAAACACATTAAGATTAAATATCACTTCATAAGAGACTATGTTCAGAAGGATAGATTCAATTTTATAAGAAGAAATTTAAATTTTCATCTTATAAAAGAATGATTAATCTCAGCGTCTTATGATATGTATCATTCAACATCTGGTATGACATAAGCATTCACACGTGTACTCATATGATATGTCATTCATAATGCATAACTCAACGTCCGGTGAATTCGTTTGCGTGCGTCCGACACACACGTGTTGAACTCGTGTGGGACTTAAGCGTCTCATCACACCTAATCTGAGTCATGATTATTTATGTTTTCAGTAAAATCTTTTTCTTGATTTTATCCTCATTTTGGTAACTACATTTATTGAAAAATGAGAATCTTTATTTTATTTTCTTTTTGAATTATTTTTATTCAGAGAAAATGTGAAGAGTTTTTCAAAAAGTAACTGTACCATTTATCAAAACTTTCCCACTACTCCTTCACTTTCGCTCCACACTCTGTTTTTGTCTGTGAAAACTGTTTTCTCTCTCTCTCTCTCTCTCTCTCTCTTTTTCTCTCTGTGTGAATTTCTCTGAAACCCTAAACCTCCATCAAATCACTCTCCAATTGCTACCATGACTGATGTTAAGGTCGGTGACTTCACTGCTATCTTCGACACCATGACAGAAGCAAAGCTTTTGAATGAGAACATGATTAATTTGGAGAAGTTCAAAGTCTATGGTTTCAACTTCGATGAAGGTTTTGAGGCTATGGGTTGGTCAAAATATTTCTTCTTGAGTTCTTCTGTTGAAGTTATGGTTACTGCTATTAAAGAACTTTGGGAAAATATTACTTTTCTAGATGGAAAAATCGGAGGCGATGTCAGAAGATTTAAGTTAGAGTTTACTCTCAACGACATTGTTGATGTTACTGGTTGTTCATTGGAAGGAATTAGTTTTTACAATGGCTGGGAAAAAGCTTTCAATGGTATGGAGAAAATGAATGAAGCCTTGTTTGAGAACTGTAAGCAGTTGAAGGAATATGAGGAAACTCCTACTGCCAAGCATCTGAAGAGTCACTTCATAGTACTTCACAAGATCGTAGTCAAGAGTGTTCTTCTGAAGGCTGGGTCTAGTGACATAGTGAACTATGAGCAAAAGTTCATTATGAGGACTTACTTAGCAAAACAGAAGGTGAACCTGCCTAGATTGGTCTACAACAATCTGGTTCAAGCCATTGTGAGTTAGAGAAAAGGCACCGTAGAAAAGAAGAACGTCTACAAGAAGATACCCTATGGTGTTCGTCTTACTGCTCTATTGATTAAAGCCAGTATTCCCAAAAATCTTGGAGCTTTGGAAGGAAAAGAAAGGGAAAAGTATTTTGGTGTTGGTGCTCTTGTACGTCCTGATGTATTCGGTGTATACAGTTTAGTAAGAATGCAGCTGGTAACTGGTGAAAGAATAAAGGAAGTAAAACAGGAGCAATAAGAAGAAGAAGCTGGTGCTTCTGTTGGTGAAGAGCTAAAACAAAACCCACCAGAAGCTCAGTATCTGGTTTAAAGAGAACTGGTGAGTCTCCAGCAAGGGAGACAAGAAGCAAAAAGCAGATGGTGCCTCCTACACCAGAAGGTAAAACTGTACCAAAAGATGATGAGGATCGAGTCCCCATTAGAAGCATTATGGAGAAGAAGAGAAAGGCAGAAGCTGAAAAGCCTGTTTCAGCGTCGGGCCCTAAGAAGCAAGCTCCTCCACCTCTTTCTCCTCCTACTGCTGCTCCACATGGCAAAAGGAAGAGATTGGTTAGACATTCTGAGAAGCTTAATCCAAAGGTACTGGATTTTACCATTGATGATTCCATTACTACCTTTGGTTCTGATGACACTATACCTGCACCACCACTCTCTTTTTCATCACCACAAACACACTACACACAACCTCCATCCACCAAACCACAAACCTCCCAATTAACCACAAAGTCCAAAACACTTACATTTCCCTCACCATAAACCTCTACCTCATCAGACGCATCCCTCACTACATACATATCCTCTCTCCACTCTCACCCATTCAATCAACTCTTCAAAATCAATCCAAGCAAGCCCAAAAACTACACTGTCAAGAAGACTTCACCTATCCCACTTATCTTCACCTACAAACCTACCTCTTTTTCTGGTGCAAGGAAGGTTGTATCTGCCATTAACAGACCTAGGTTTATTAGAGAAGACGTGTATCACTCTATTTATGATCACCCTTCTCTATGGTATTTGAAAACATTCACTTCTGGAGTTGCAAGACTGGAAGTTGCCTCTCCATCAAGAGTTGTATTCAAAGAAGGAGATGATCAAGCTGATATGTCCTTCAAGGGAAGATTGAGACCTCAATCAAAAGTAGAACAATTCTCTTCTCTGTTGATCTTCCCAGGTTCCTACCACAGAATGAACCTCTTACTCTTGAAGAATGCGGAAGGTGGATAATAGATGAAGAAGTGGCTTTTATGACTCATTGCATGGAGATGAAAAGGCTTGAGTTGATCCGTCAATACACAGATCTTGCTTCAGCGTCTGTCAAGATTGTACTCGATAGGCAAAGGTGGTTGCCTTGGTCTATTCCTGGAAAAAGGAAGGAACCAGCCCTTGGGAAAATGCCATTCAGCAGAATTGGACTGAAGGAATATGAGAAAGCTCCTAGAAGATTCGATGTCAAATCATTCTCTCAGCTTCCGGTCAACAAGCTTGGTGAAGACCATGCTCGGCGAGTATACCTGAACTTGCTCATGAAAGATGCTTGGAGCACTGGTTCTTCTGGCTGCTGCAATGCAGAAAAAGCAACCATTCCTACAGTTGGCTCCATCAGCAGGGTAACAGACACAAAACTTGGTACTATTCATTTCGATGATATGTTTATGTGTTCTATTGTAAGGCCTCTGAATGCTATGAAAATAGAAGATCAATGGGCTGCTGTTTGCAAATATTTTGATATTGGCTTTAATTGGAGACAAAGGACTATGTCTTGGAAAGACAAAGCCATTCTGCCCTGTTTTAAGCCTCTCAAGATTGAAGAAGATGATAGGGAGAATTTGCATAAGTTATTCCTTGCTGAAAATGAAGGACTCACATTCATTTTTGATGGAATGAGAGTTTTTATAAGAAGAATTTATGGAGAAGCTGCCTTGGTGCAATTTGACGCTTATGCTAAAGATCTGCTTCAGCACAGAGAAACTGTTTTTATGCTTATGCTGTATCCTGAAGAACTTGTGTGTAGATGGGAATGGGAAATGGATCAAGAGAAACAGAAGCTGGAAAGATTCATCAAATGGTCCTTACCAAATGATGACCTCCTTCAGAAGGCTAAGGCAAGAAAGGAAAGGAAACTGAGATTGTCACAAGATGTGCTAGCAGAACACCAGAAGATGGAATCTCAAAGGGCTGTTATAGTTGAATCGGTTGGATCCTCCACATCCACCAAACCCCTAATTTTTTTTTTACTTTGTATTTGTGTGCTAATTACAATTTCTATTTTTGATACAATCAAATATCTATGTTACTTGGTACAATTATACTTCAATTGATCTGACCTTATCTTCAAATTTTTCTAAATACTACTACTTACTGTTTTGACTATGATGTGTTTTACACTCTTTTTGTCTGATGACAAAAAGGGGAGTAAAAGAATAGTCTGATGAACTCGTTGAAAGTCCGATGGACATGCTGAAGTATCACAAATTTCATGCATAAATCATATACATAGCATATTCCTTAATTGCTCAGATACTCATTGATATTCATTGTTTGGTGCTTTGATAATCTTCAATATCTGTTGGCACAATTTTATTCCATTTTGTGCAATGAATTTCAGCATCAGATACTTGACTATATTCATTGTTGGTACAATGTTCTTAGTATCCGATCTCAACATTTAAATCAAATATATGCTTTGATACTTTTATGCATTTTTACGACCACATAAATGCTCTAATTTGTTACCCAGGTGGCCAGATTACTCAAGAGGGGGGGTGAATTGAGTATCAAAATTTTTCGCAAGAACTTTATGAAAAACTTATTTTGTGAAGGAATTATCAATATTGTGATCAAGAGAAATTAACCCAAGAAATCAATTGACTAAAATCAGATGAATACCAATCAAGAACGCAACAATAACATAAATCTATATGAACCCTAAAAAATGAAATTAAAAGAGATAGGGAAAGAGAAGATCAAACCAGAGATTTATTGTAACACCCCGAATTTCTAAGCTAAGTTGAGAATCAGTTATGAGAAGAATTGTGTGATTGTATTCGAGCTTAAATTGACTTTAAAGTGAGTGAATATGATTACACAAGGTTTTGATAAGAAGTTAATGGGTTTGAGTTGAGGAATAAGTTGGATTTAATCTTAAGATGGTTAAAGGTGTTGAATTGTAGCTATGGAAGTTGATTGAGAAGAAAGTCTCAAGGTTTGGTGTTAGAACTAAGTTTTCCTGGTTTTTCTGCAGTGTGAATCGATTCATATAGCTTAGGAATCGATTCACAACATTAAAACTCCATTGGCATCAAATTCTAGCAGTGGGAATCGATTCACAGAAGCCAGGAATCGATTCACATAAAACAGGCTGCTGGGACTCGCATGCAGGAATCGATTCACTCATTAAAACTGCAATTCAGGCGCTTTTTACACTGTGGGAATCGATTCACACTATGCTGTGAATCGATTCACAGCTGCAGAAGTGTATAAAAACGCAGTTTCAGCGAGCAAAACGCAGAAATAGAGAAAGAAGAGAAAGGGAAAGGAGAAAGAGGAGAGGAGAGCTAGGGTTTCACCCTTTGAGAAGGATTGAAGAGATTTATGTTAGATTTCTTCAATCACTTGCCTAAATGGAGAGTTTGAGAGTTGAGATTTGTGTATTTGGAAGATTTGGGTTTGAACCCTAGAGAGAAGAAGAAGAAGCACGAAATTGGAGAAGAATAAAGGGAGAAGACCAAGCTCCAGCAAGGATGGCTCAAGTTCTTGGATTGAGAAGGAAGATTGAAGGTTGAAGATCAAGATTTGGGAAGTATTTGGAGGAGCCCCAAGTTGAGCAAAGAGGGAAAAGCTTGAAGAGGAGCAAAGAGTCCAAAGTTCAACCTTCCTAGCTCAATGTCTTGAAGAATAGAGGTGAGTTCTTCAACCCCTAGGTGATGGGCAACCATAAGTCCCACATATAGGAATTTCTCTTCCTTTAGTAACATATGAACCTTAGGTTCAAGTTAGGTTTTAAATACCTATAATAGATTGAGTTGTTATTGTGATGATTGTGATGATTGTGATGATTGTTATGAAATTATATGGGGTTTGACTGAAATAGGGTTGGATGCTGTCCCCAACCCCCCTAATTATTATGTGATGCTTGAATCCTTGAATGCTCCAAAGAGCTTCAATGAGATTATGTATGCTTGATGTTTTCTCTCTTGAGGACTCCATAGAGTTTCAAGGGATTAGTTAATGTATGTGTTGTCCATTAAATTGGTGAATTGTGAGGCTTGTCTAAGAGCCATAAACTTAAGTCATAGAGGTCAAGAAAGGACCCTAGGAAAAGGATGTGATAGGATGAATGTGTGAATTAGTGTCCATGATTTGGAGCAATTAGATAAAAAGGAATACTATTAGTGTAAGCTTGATTCATTGAAATGATTGTAGTTTCCTTGAATAGTTAAGTAATGATGATGAATGTATTTATATGAATATGTATACAATCATAAGCATAATAATAAGCATAAGCATAAGCTAAAGTCCATGGCAAGACTCCTCTATTTATAGGAGTAGATCGGTTTGGTTAGCCAAGTGGGACGCCCTTGGAGGGTTATGACGTCCAACCACCATTCCGAAAGTGTGTAATTGGGGTCTAGGGACTGAAGCCTACGACACTACCCAATAACACAAAGTGCATTACATGCAAAGCATCATATTATATATCTCCTATGAATGGTATAATATGTGAAGTAAAGTTAAGTTTATGAATGTTAATGAATTCCTTGTATGTATTTATATATACGTATTCGGAATTAGCTTAGTTAGTTGTATGAAATCTTGGATAGCACACCCCTAGTCGCTTAATTATTATATAGTAATGAGTATTGTGATTAGATCACTTAAAGGATAAGCAAGCTAGGTTGATTGGGATTTGTGGTATAGAGCATAAGGCAAAGACCAATAGCATAAGAAAAAGCAAAGATGTGTTAAGCACAAAGTGAGTAAGTAAGAACAATACGTTCTTAGTTAATAAGGTTGCAATTTATATTGTATTAAGGTTAGTCGAGCTAAACAAAGGTTAAAGAATGGACATTTGTAGGATTGATGTGGGTTGCTAAACATTTATGTGTTTAGTTTAATCACAAGTTGATAAGTGGCATATTGGCCCTAGGATTACCCTATTTGATTATATGCTAAGTTTTTAACTCAAGCTAGCGCCTTCTAAAGCGTCTTAGCTTAGGGATATCGAGAAGTTGCAAGTCAAGTCCTTATGGTACATAGGGAGAGTATGTCTAGGTTTGAAATGCCTAAGTTAGTCTTCTCAGCCTAGAATGTTCCGAGGAGAGAATGGTGAGGAGTCCGTGAAGGGCTCACTGAGATTTTATAATCTCACCCTTTTCCTTTTGTTGTTTTCAGATAAGCAGGTACTGAAGACGGCGAGCCGAAGCTTCAAGCTTGGGACACATAAGCTAGTCGTAGATTGTAATGGAAATTTTATATTCCAAGTTATGTATAATATGTAATCTTTTATTAGAATTATGAATCAAGTTTAATTTATCACTTGGATAATTGTAATCAAGTTGTAAATGCTTAGTAATTCCTGTGCCTTAATGTAATTTGTCGTACTTTCAATTATGTTGAGGTGCGGGTGTTACATTTATCCTAGTTCAGTCACCAACCACTGTGACCTACATCTAGTCCCCAAGCCACGCTTGAGATTTTCTTCCACTATCAATTCAAAGATTTACACCGTTTCTTGAATTACACCCAGAGATTCCACACTCTGAAAAAAAAAACACTTGAGATACCACACTTAAGATTTCTATGGGATCCCTCACCCAATCAAAAACAGAACAAGAAGAAGAGAAAAATTCGTAATCTGAAAACCCACTCTTAGTAGTGGAGATATTACAAGTGAAATCCTATGAGTCTCAAAGAAATTTGGGGAAGAAGAAAGCTTATGAGAGTAATACTCTTTTGGGTTCTGAAAATATGAGTTATGTTATGAATGAAACCCTAAATGAGCCTTTTATATTAACCCCAAAAACAGATTCACACAACTGATAAAAAAGCAGCAGAAACGCGCGTGTGAATCGATTCCTGCAAAAGCGTGAATCGATTCACTCACTAATAGTTGGATTCGATTCACATAGATTAAGCATGCGATTCACAGAGACTTGTATTTTCGTGAATCGATTCCTTAACACATGTGAATCGATTCACCAAAAGCTGGAATGCGATTCACAGAGAGTTGAAATTCATGAATCGATTCCCATACTTAATAAATCGATTCCCATCAGCTTTGAAAACTTGTGAATCGATTCCTTTAAATCATGAATCGATTCCACTCAACAGAAAATGCATAAAAACCAGTTTTGACCAAATGAAATGATTTTAACACTTTGTAAAACAATTGTTGGGTCTAAAAATAATAAAACATATTTGTAAACATACCCAACTTGGTCAAAAACCTTTTAAACACTTATGCAATGCATGATTCAATTTATTTTATCAAATAGCATATTCTAAATCTTAATCCACAAGTTTATTGAGACTCTTAACAATTGATTCTAACTAGAGTAAAATAAAACCCAAAGAATACTAGCAGAACCAAAGTCTTCACGTGTTTGACATCTTCAAAACCATCTTCAATTTCGCATAGGGGATGCGTCCATCCACAAACTCCCCCTTTTTGATGATGACAAACACCATACCTGCACAAACACTTATACCTGCAAGCAATTTCCTTTCAAACGAGATCAAACCAAAATTGTATAACATGGCAATTCACAATACTCCCCCTTAATATGTGCCGTCTCCCCCTTTTGACATTATCAAAAAAAACAAAAAACAAAGAAGGGGTAGACACCCAATATATCAGACATATAACAGCATCAATACTAGCAATCAACCAACATACATCAGCATTCAACCAACAAGAAGATATACCAGCATACATAAGCTAACAATGTGACAACTTTTACAGACCAAAAGAAATCCAATGTCAGATTTAGATGCATGAAAAGAAAAAAAAAGTGTGTGCCCCCACCTTTGAAAAGCTCAAAATCACCGGATAAACTAAGGTCCAGGAGGAGGAAACTCAGAAGAACCATACATCCTCGAGCCAAAATAATGATGCAACTCTTCACGCCTGACCTCCCGTACCCGACCCTTTATCCGGCTTTCTTGCTGAGCCATTTCATTGATAAACCAAGGTGGAGGAACAGAAGAAGCATCAGAAACACCACCCGAATCTTGACCCGGTATCAAAAAGGCGAGAGACGAAGAGGCGGCGAGAGGCGGCGGGGGGATCCTCATCATCTGTCTCATATGGAGCCACAGGAACCACAGGTGGCTCCTCTCTATACATCCAAACACCATCCCTTTTAACCAATTGCATCTTGGAAATAGAATTTTTACCAATTGTATCCTTTGGTAAAACAGGAACGACAAGATCATCCTCCGAACAAGCACCAAAGTGTCGGATGAATAAAGAGATAAGACAGGCGTATGGAAGTGGAGCTTTTGCATTCGAGACTACCTTCAACATACGATCGATGAAGAATTGAGGCCAATTAATGTTAACATCATGAGACAATAATGCCCAAATAAGAAAAATGTCACTTTTATGCACCCTTGCATAGTTGCCTTTCCGAGGGTCAAGAATCTTCCCAACCACAAAGTGAAGCATCCGTTCGTTCACTTTAAGTTTTCCGGCAGTAAACTTATGACTAGTTGCTGGAATATGTGCAGGATCAGCCAAGATGCTTGTTAAAGCAATGATATGATCATAACCAAAGAAATCATAAGTTCAGAGGCATCCACAACAGCACCAAGACAAGACAAATCAGTCAAAGAGGACCATATTGCAGGAGTGATAACTATGTCTTTACCATTTACAGAGGACCTCAGTACACCATTGCCCACAAACAAATTGCTGAAGAAAACCTTAACTAAGTCAGGAAAATACTCATTGTGCAATTCCACAAACGTTTTCAAACCATTGCTGAACAACACTTCCTGAAAATCAAAATCCAAGTCACACAGCTCCTCCGTAGCCAGAAAGTGCGGAGCAAGTACAGTCCTATCCTTGAAAATGTTATTAAAACGAGAAACTTGTTTGGCAGTTGGAAAGTGCTTTGAAAAATCAGGTTCTTCCACAATTTTTCGTTGTTTAAAACCATGTTTCCTGGAAGATATCATCTTAGTCCTAGTCCCTTGAATCATGTGAGGAGCCTTGACTGAAGAAGCAGAAGCAAACGAGAGAAGCGCAGAGAATCAGAGGCAGATTCGAACACGAAGCAGAACTCAACGTCCAAAGCACCAGAGACGCAGCAGCACAAGGGCGAATCAGCAGAAACCAATCAGCAGAAACCAGCAGAATCCAGAGACGAATTTAGGGACGATGACTGAGAAATATAAGGAAGAGGGGAGAAGTGCGAGCGCTAGGGCTAGGAGGAAAAACAATCGTGAAGAGAAGCGAAAACACTCAGCTGATTTTAAGTAGTAGAGATTCAGTGAATCTGAGGAATGAATCAATTCACACTAAGTGAAGTTCGATTCCCAGAGAGGGCACAGAATTGATATATGCACATAAGAGCTCATGAATCGATTCACATTATCAAATGAATCGATTCACATACTGTGCAAGTGAAAAAAAATTATGCAGATTAAATGCAATTTAACTGTGCAGAAACATAGAACCACTCAATCAATCATTGATGCAACAAATAACAAAAATAAACACGTTTTAGCATATCATATGACCAATTTGCAAATATCAACACATAAGATAAATTCATATTAAGCATATTACAAAAAAAATATAAACATACCTTGTATAAGAGATACTTGAGCACTCTTGGATCAGCAAATTTTTTTTTAAAAACAACTGCATAACTAGTTAGTGAGAAATATATGCATAGACACACATTCATTCAATGCATGAACTATCCAAAATGCCTAGTTCATTTCTAATATTGAAAAAATTCTCTTTTGCAAGAGGTTTTGTGAAAATGTCAGCTAGTTGTTTAGATGTTTCCACAAACTCAAACACACAATCTCCTTTTTCAATATGATCTCTAAGAAAATGATGTCTAATTTCTATATGCTTAGTCCTAGAGTGCAAGATGGGATTTTTAGTTAGGTTGATTGCACTAGTATTATCACATCTAATAGGAATGTGATCTAGCTTGAGTCCATAGTCTAGAAGTTGCTGTTTCATCCAAAGAATTTGAGCACAACAACTTCCAGCTGCTACATACTCAGCTTCGGCTGTGGATAATGCCACACTCACTTGCTTTTTACTATGCCAAGAAATTAGTGAGTTTCCAAAAAGGTGACATGTTCCACTAGTGCTTTTCCGATCTACTTTGCAACCGGCAAAGTCAGAATCGGTATAACCAACTAAACTACAAATACCACCTTTAGGATACCATAGACCCATGTGTGTTGTGCCTATTAGATACCTAAGAATCCTCTTAACTTTGAGAGAGGTGTGATTCCTTAGGGTTAGCTTGAAACCTAGCACACATACATACACTAAACATAATGTCGGGTCTACTGGCAGTTAGATAGAGAAGAGAACCGATCATACCTCTATACTTTGCAAGTTCAACGGATGTTCCATTTTCATCCTTGTCAAGATAACAACTTGTGCTCATGGGAGTGTTAATCTCCTTAGCTTTTTCCATCCCGAATCTTTTAAGAAGCTCTTTGCAATACTTTGATTGATTGATGAAGATACCATTTTTAGATTGCTTGATTTGTAGCCCGAGAAAATAATTGAGTTCACCCATCATTGACATTTCAAATTCGCTCTGCATCATCTTAGAAAATTCCTTGCACAAAGATTCATTAGTGGATCCAAAGATAATGTCATCAACATAAATTTGCACTAAAAGGATGTTATGACCTTTACTCTTAATAAAAAGTGTAGTATCAACTTTTCCCCTTTGAAGACCCTTTTCTAAAAGAAATTTGCTCAATCTTTCATACTAAGCTCTAGGAGCTTGCTTAAGTCCATAAAGGGCCTTTTTAAGTTTAAAAACATGATTAGGCAAATCAAAACTTTCAAAACCGGGGGGTTGAGCTACATACACTTCTTCTTGAATATAGCCATTTAGGAAAGCACTTTTAACATCCATTTGGTACAATTTAAAATCCATGATGCAAGCATAAGCAAGAAGAAATCTAATGGCTTCTAGTCTAGCTATGGGGGCATAAGTTTCCTCATAATCAATACCTTCCTCTTGATTATAACCCTTAGCTACTAGTCTAGCCTTATTTCTAGTAATTACACCGGTTTCATCAAGCTTGTTCCTAAAAACCCATTTTGTGCCAATTACTTGATGATTCTTTGGTCGTGGCACAAGTTCCCAAACTTTGTTTCTTTCAAATTGATTTAATTCTTCATGCATGGCCATCAACCAATGTTCATCAACAATTGCTTCATCAATAGTTTTAGGCTCAATTTGTGAAACAAAAGCTGAGTAATTACAAATATCCCTAATATTAGAGCGAGTAGTTACCCCTTTTGAGATGTCACCTATTATTTGATCAAGAGGATGATCTTTTGACACTCTCCATTCAAGAGGTAGATTTTGATGTTGAACTTCTTTATCTTCCTTGGGAGGCATCTCATCATTGTTGTTGTTTTCTTCTATCTTCTCTTCATTTGAGGGCTTTGAACCGGCACCTACAATCTCATCAAGAGCAACATCCTTTCTTTCCTTTTGGAGGTTAGATTCATCAAATGTAAAATGGATAGATTCTTCAATGGACATAGATTTTTTATTATATACTCTAAAAGCTTTACTAGAGGATGAATAGCCTACAAATATACCTTCATCGGCTTTAGCATCAAATTTACCTAAGTTATCCTTCCCATTATTCAAAATAAAACATTTACATCCAAAGACACGAAAATGGGAGATGTTAGGCTTTCTTCCTTTGTACAATTCATAAGGCGTCTTTTTCAAAATTGTTCTTATCAAGACTCTATTTACAACATAAGTTGCGGTATTAACCGCATCCGCCCAGAAGTACTTAGGAAGATTTGTTTCATTAATCATAGTTCTTGCAAGCTCTTCTAGAGAACGGTTTTTCCTTTCAACTACTCCATTTTGTTGTGGAGTTCTAGGAGCTGAAAAATTATGATTAATGCCATTTTCTTCACAAAAAGCTTCAAAGAGATGGTTTTCAAATTCACCTCCATGATCACTTCTTATGGATGCAATTTTTAAATTCTTTTCATTTTGGATAACTTTTGCAAGTTTTCTAAAAGCATTAAAAGCATCATTTTTACTAGCAATGAACAAAGTCCATGTGTACCTAGAAAAATCATCCACAATCACTAGACCATAGTAATTACCTCCAAGACTCATAGTTCTAGAGGGACCAAACAAATCCATGTGCAAAAGTTGCAAGGGCCTAGTAGTTGTAACAATATTTTTTGCTTTAAAAGAGGTCTTAACTTGCTTTCCCTTTTGACATGCATCACATAATTTGTCCTTTTGAAACTTGATTTTTGGTAAACCAATTACTAAATCTTTAGAGATAAGTTTATTTAAATGGTCCATGTGAATGTGAGCCATTCTTCTATGCCATAGCCAAATTTCATCACTTTTAGTTAATAGGCATGGTACGTCATTTGAAGGTATATCCTCTAGACTAATCATATAGATATTATCTATCCTTTGACCAATGAACTTAATTTGCTTATCATTCTTGTTTTCAATTTTGCAACAAGTTGAGTTGAAGACAACTTCATATCCCTTGTCACATAATTGACTAATGCTAAGCAAGTTATGTTTTAGTCCATCCACATATAAAACATCATCTATAGTAGTAGTAGAAGACTTACCAACTTTGCCAATACCAAGGATCTTACTTTTGTTGTTGTCTCCATATATTACATGACCTCCATCTCTAGGAGCAAGTTGTAGAAACTTAGATTTATCACCGGTCATATGTTTGGAGCAACCACTATCCAAATACCAATCCTTGCTATTGACTTTCAAGCAAACTTACAAAACAATTAATGTTGGGACTTAGGTACCCAAATTTGCTTGGGTCCTTGAATGTTAGTGTTGGGAATTAGTCCCTTGGGAATCCATACCATTTTACAACTATCAACACCATTCTTCCTAATATTGCAATTTAGTGTAGTATGGCCATTTCTACCACAATAATGACATGTTACATTAGATGTGCTTGGTGAAACAAAGAGGTTTTTAAAAGATTTTCTTTGAGTATTTGGATTGAAACCAATACCACCTTTATCAAAAGTGCATCTTTGTTTACCAAGCATCATGTCTAAATAGTCCCTACCCATTGTGAGCTTTACTATAGACTTTTTTAAGTAATCAATTTCCTTTTTGAGGTCTAAACATTTCTCACATATGGAAGGAATAATAACATCATCATTAGGACATGCTTTAGCAAGAGATTCTTCATGGGCAACCCTTAAAGATTCATTTTCACTTTTCAAAACTTTAATTTCCTCTTGTTCTTTTGAAACTTGCTTTTCTAGACTAAGTATAGTTTTCTTTTGAGAAATTGCTTGTTTAGTGATCTTTACAAGTTCCTCACGAAGTTCATCAAAAGCATTTTGCAACTCATCATATGTAGGTAAAGGATCAAGTTCATCATCACTTACCTCATCCTTTTCATGGACGGTTGCCATTAGAGATAGGTGTGCTACTTCATCATCTTCCGAGCTATTTGAAGAATCCGTATCATTGTCTTCCCACGCAATGTAGGCTCTTCTTCCTTTCTTTTCCTTTTTAGGCCTTTTCTCATTCTTGTTTAGGTAGATTGGACACTCCATCTTCATGTGCCCGGTTTTGCCGCATTCATAGCAAGTTATTGTTGAAGTGTTCCCTTCCTTCTTAGTAAACTTCTTTGACTTGTTGAAGAATTTGTTGTTGCTCATTTTTCTTCCCTTCTTACTCAAAAACTTACCGAACTTCTTCACCATAAGACCTATGTCTTCTTCACTTGAATCTTCATTTTCGGAATCATCACTTTCTTGTTGAACGTGATTCTTCCCTTTTGAAGAAGAGGCAACTAGAGCAATGCACTTCTTATCCTTCTTTTTATCTCCTTCTTCATGCTCGGTTAGCCTATTTAGCTCAAGCTCATGTTCTTGTAGCTTCCCAAACAAGGTTGCCAAAGTCATGGTGGACAAGTTTCTAGATTCCGCAATTGCCGTCACCTTCGGTTGCCAATTCCTACTCAAACATCTTAAAACTTTATTGATTAAATCCTCATTTGAAAAAGTTTTGCCTAAGGCGGCTAAGTGGTTCACAATGTGTGTGAATCGTTTTTGCATGTCTTGTATGGTTTCACCATTGTTCATGCGAAACAATTCATACTCATGTGTGAGAGTATTCACTCTAGCCCTTTTCACCTCACTAGTACCCTCATGGGTAACTTGTAGGGTGTCCCATATAGCTTGGGATGTTTGGCAATTTGTGACTCTAAAAAATTCATCTTGGCCAAAGGCGGCGGTGATGATATTTTTAGCTCTCCAATCAAGTTGAAATTTTCTCTTTTCTTCATCAGTCCATCATTTCTAGGTTTCTCAATTTTCACACCTCCCCTTTCAATAGTTGGGATAAAAGGACCATTTTCAATGGCATCCCAAATATCAATATCTTGAGAGATAATGAAAATTCTCATTCTCTCTTTCCAATAAGGATAACCTTCACCATTAAAAACATGAGCCTTATTATAGGACCCATTGGGTTGATAAAACGATTTCGAAGACATGATTTTCTTGTAAGAAAATTTGACAAAATCAAAGATACCTGCTCTGGTACCACTTGTTACCCAGTGGCGGATTACTCAAGAGGGGGGGTGAATTGAGTATCAAAAATTTTCGCAAGAACTTTATGAAAAACTTATTTTGTGAAGGAATTATCAATATTGTGATCAAGAGAAATTAACCCAAGAAATCAATTGACTAAAATCAGATGAATACCAATCAAGAACGCAGCAATAACATAAATCTATATGAACCCTAAAAAACGAAATTAAAAGAGATAGGGAAAGAGAAGATCAAACTAGAGATTTATCCTAGTTCAGTCACCAACCACTGTGACCTACATCTAGTCCCCAAGCCACACTTGAGATTTTCTTCCACTATCAATTCAAAGATTTACACCGTTTCTTGAATTACACCCAGAGATTCCACACTCTGAAAAAAAAAAACACTTGAGATACCACACTCAAGATTTCTATGGGATCCCTCACCCAATCAAAAACAGAACAAGAAGAAGAGAGAAATTCGTAATCTGAAAACCCACTCTTAGTAGTGGAGATATTACAAGTGAAATCCTATGAGTCTCAAAGAAATTTGGGGAAGAAGAAAGCTTATGAGAGAAATACTCTTTTGGGTTCTGAAAATATGAGTTATGTTATGAATGAAACCCTAAATGAGCCTTTTATATTAACCCCAAAAACAGATTCACACAACTGATAGAAAAGCAGCAGAAACGCGCGTGTGAATCGATTCCTGCAATAGCGTGAATCGATTCACTCACTAATAGTTGGATTCGATTCACATAGATTAAGCATGCGATTCACAGAGACTTGTATTTTCGTGAATCGATTCCTTAACACATGTGAATCGATTCACCAAAAGCTGGAATGCGATTCACAGAGAGTTGAAATTCATGAATCGATTCCCATACTTAATAAATCGATTCCCATCAGCTTTGAAAACTTGTGAATCGATTCCTTTAAATCATGAATCGATTCCACTCAACAGAAAATGCATAAAAACCAGTTTTGACCAAATGAAATGATTTTAACACTTTGTAAAACAATTGTTGGGTCTAAAAATAATAAAACATATTTGTAAACATACCCAACTTGGTCAAAAACCTTTTAAACACTTATGCAATGCATGATTCAATTTATTTTATCAAATAGCATATTCTAAATCTTAATCCACAAGTTTATTGAGACTCTTAACAATTGATTCTAACTAGAGTAAAATAAAACCCAAAGAATACTAGCAGAACCAAAGTCTTCACGTGTTTGACATCTTCAAAACCATCTTCAATTTCGCATAGGGGATGCGTCCATCCACATAATTATCATAAATCGCTCTGATACCTGATATATTTAATTTTATCTGAGTTGTTGAACTCAGGGGGAGACCCTTGAAATTATTTTTGAAATTAAATTGTTCATCAACCTTGGATATTTGTCATCATCAAAAAGGGAAAAATTGTTGGAACCTAAACGATTGAGAAGTTTAGACCCTCATTAATTTTGTTGATAACAAAGTATCTTCTGATAAGTCTTTGAGTGCGCAGGTATTAAAATATCTTATGTTTTATCTCACTCAAGCAAGAAGAAGATAAATTCACAAGTATTGAATATATTCCATGTGTGTCAGCATCCGGTTTACTCCAGCGTCTTGTGTAAAGCGAGTGTCCGATAGTGTTATTCTTTGACACACGGATTACTCAATTACTGTGAGCGTCCGTCTCCTATTCTGAGCGAGCATCTGGTCTTTTAATGAATCACGTGATGATCGCGTTGTTGCTCTTCACCTCAGCTACTTTGGAACGAAATTCGAATTTGATTTTGTGCGCTCAATTTTATGTACGAGGAATCAAAGGTGACACCTTTAGAATAAGACAAATTTGTACAAGGCAATTGAGTGAAAAGCAGATAGTACAATAACGTAAATATGTACTATTTTGATATTCTCTAGAAAGGAAAAAACGGACAGAATTTCAAATTGCCTCACCCAATGATTTGGAGCTGAAATATCTGCAACGGTATTATCCTCAAGACTCCTATAAATACTTCAAGGTATTCATTGAAAAAGGGCTAGAAACTGCGAGAAACTACATTCTGAAAAGGTTATTACTCAAGTGAGCAATCAAGTTTTGTGCCAAGTCTCTGGACTACAAGAACTGAACCTCAGCGTCTGATTCTTTCTTTTAGAAAGTTATTTGTTTGAACTTAATCTTTTCATCCTCTCTGTGAGAATTATTTTGATTGTATTCAAAACTATCTTTGTGAAAGTTGTATTGCCTAGTTAAGGCTTTGTTTCTCAAAGACTCAAATGTACTGAGTCGTTTTGAGAAGTTAAGAGTATTGTCAAGTTTGTGACAGTAGAATACTCTTAATAAAATTTGTAATCAGTTGATTATAGTGAAAAATCCTTCAGGAACGAAGGGACTAGACGTAGCTACCAGGTTGGTGGTGAACTAGTATAAATCTCTGTGTCTTTTGCTTTACTGCTTTATACTTACGGTTATCTTGCGTATAAAAACAAGTGTTCAAAAATCTTATTTCCAGGTCTGGTCCTACTCCAGCATCCGATTTCAAACAGATTCATTTTCAAGTGTTCTAAAGTGTTTTTAACTCAAAGTTTGCGAAAAGTTTGTAAACACAATTCAACCCTCCTTCTTGTGTTCACGTTCAGTTCCTTCACGTTCTTTTACGGCTTGTGGAATCGCATCAGGTCATAACCGGTGTTATGCCGTCAACATATCAATTACGTCGCTTACAAAATCTCACCATCACATATACATGTTCATATATCTATCACATCTTCAACAACAAGGAAACACATAATAACACATATTCATATATCCAATTAAATCTTCAACAACAATGAAATACATACTAACACATATTCATATTATTACAACCAGTCCATTTAGGGAACACCAAAGCATAAATCATAAGATGGAACTCTTCAAGGGAGTTTCATCCAAACACACAACCACATAACACACAAACTCATGGGCACTCAAACTTACTAGAAGTAATTTCCCTTACCTTAGGGTTTTGTTCTTCACAAACTTTACCTCTTACTTTCTCATTCAATGCTCTAACTCCATCCAAACTCAATCTACAAATAACCTTAATCACATACATCATTTATCATTTTCAAACATTAAACGTATTGAAACATAAGTACCTAGTATTCCACTGCATCTTTGCATCAATTTTGTTGATTTTATTAAAATAGTAAACGGTTTCAGATTTGAGAAAATGACTACTCTCTAGAAAGCCTGGGATGTCTAGTTTTTGAAAATGATTTTTTGTTTAACAAACAATAAGCATTTGGTACTGTTTCTCCAAACAATCTTTGGAGGTACAGAAAATGACAGTTCACTGTTTGCCAACTTGTGGTACATTTTAAAATATCAATACTCAACCAAATCCAGTGAAATTTGTGCGAAAAATGTAGACAAATAAGTCTAGTTTTTGGATAAAAAAGAATTTGTTAAAAAGGATATACATAGAAAAAGATATGAACAAAATACTAAACATACCCAAACTCGGGATTTAAGATTTTACAAGGAAAGGAAAATCAAAGGAGAAATCAAGACGAAAACTATTGGATCATTTTCTTTCATAAGAGAAGTTAAGACCACCTTCTAACTTTGAAAACGCTTGGTTCATCAAGACCTGAATCTATGGATAAAATGATACATAGATGAAGTAGGCGAAGTTATGAGTTAGATCATTACCTCTTTGATGCAGAAAGTGAAGAAGATTTGATGATTCTTGGAAAAACTCTCAAAGTTTATCCTTAGGAACTCAAGAACTCAAGAAAGGATTAAAAATGAAAGTTGTTTTGACATTGTGTTACTCAAAATAATGTCCTAAACATCCCAAAGGTTTTAAAATTGTCAAGGCTATCAAATGAAGCCAAACAATTATGCTAATGTTTACGGAAGTATCCAACACACATAGAATCCATATAAAAGTGATTTCAGTCAAAAATACCAAGTGTAAAAATAATAGAAATTCGTACACTGGGTTGTTCCTCAAAAGTTTTCCAGAAATCAGAGTTAGAAACTGCAGTTAGTATAAATAACGAATGGAAGGTCAAATGACTTTGGTATTTTTTGTAAATTTTACAGGAAGTAACCAATGTAAATATGAACACAATGCAATTGATCCCATGTTAAAATTCGAAACCAAAAATTTATGAGAATTCACACACTCAAACTGTTTTATGCAGTAATTTCCAGAAATTTGAGTTTAACAACATGAAGCTTTAAAAAATATTTCTCTTCGTCTAAATATGCTAAGGTTACCAATAGGGCTTCAAACAATGGCAATCAACACTCAAACATCATCCATGCTTGGATAACTTTCTTTCAAGTAGGAACAAGGATTTACTTGTAGTGTCATACATATTATCAAAATAATCATGCAATAAGAATAAAGAAAGTTAAAAATTCAATTGCTACCCAAGGGAATACATCAATATCAGATATAGTAGAACTTAAACATTACATGAAACCCCAATGTTTTCCCCACTTTGAAATGTCAACAATCCATTCTTTCCCAAAACACCAAATCATCATAGCTTCTCCAATGTTATAGCTCAAACCATTAAAATAAAAACCTAACATTAGAATTTATGGGTACGCAAGTATCTAAATGAAATCCCCCAAGAGAAATACACCTCTTTGGAGCTAGTTGAAGAAAATAGAGATGCCAAGTAGTGGGAAAGCTATAAAATGGTTCAAGTTCCTTTCTCCTCTTCTTCCCTACGGCTCCCACCTCTTCTCCTTTCTTCAACATTTCTCTTCTTCATCCCACTCTCTTTCTCTCTCTTTCTCTCTCCCCTCTCTCTCGTGCAAAAGTGTATCTGTGAGTTAGGAAGAAGAGTTTTTGTTTTTGTTTTTTGAATATGGCTAAAGAAAGACATGCAAGGATGAAGGAAGAGGTTATCGAGACTTTGGATTATCTGGACACATACTTCGTGAAATGGTTCATGAAGGTTTGTTGCCCGGTGCAGCAAGATCAAGTTGGTAAGAATAAAAAATTCTCGTGGTATGGGAGAATTAAAAAGTGGGGTTGATCTAAGTTAAGTGAGTTTCCCCATATACCCTCAAATTTCCTATTTCTAAGTCTTGGACCATGAGTGATGTGTTTGTGAAATTGGGCCTTGGCCCAATCCAACACACTACTATCACTATTTTTTTCAATACACCCCTCTCACTTATCTAAAATAATGAAATCAATAAAATCGTACATGTTCAGTTCAAATAAATTGTCTAACACGTATGAATAAAAGACTAAAAAAAATAATCACGACCGATTAAGATTAGAGCTGGCAAAATGGGCCGGGCAGATCGGGCAAGCCCAAAAAAGCCCGATAAACGATAGGGCTTAGGTAGCAAAATTTGAGCCCCAATAAAAAGGGCCTTTTTGGCCCGGCTCGATAAAACCCGAGCCCCTACCGGGCTAACCCGGCCGCGCCACAGGCGGCCCTTATATATGATGCAGTTGCAAGATGCGACTGGAGACAGTGGAGGCATTAGAGAAGAGGAAGATGAACAAGAGGCATGAGGTCACCGGATAAGAAGCCATGCGAAGAAGCTGCGCATTGGGTGGTTTTGCATCACAAGGGGAAACTATTTTCTCTCTCCGTGTGCCGATTTTAGTGGTTTATTACAGGGTAATTGGTCACTTAAGTCCTTGAAAGTGTGACTCACTATCACTTTAGTCCCTGAAAGCGTATAAACTACACAATAGTCCCTGTAAGTGTTCTCTGTCTGTCAGTTTAGTTCTTGCTGTTACCCAATTAGTTGACACTGCCCAAAATCATGATGTGGCTGCTGATGTGTGATGATTTTTGGTGACTGTGGTCCATGTAAGCTCCAACGTGTGAAAGGGAAAAATTAAAAGAAAAAACAAATCAGAGATCGAAGAAAACGAAGGAATTGAATCCCCAAATCCCTAAATCACCAAATCCCCAACGTGGCCAAGGAAGCCTAGAACCTAGGAGAACCCTAATCACCAAATCCCCAAATCGCGAATCAAACCCAGAATCGCGAATTGAAGCAGGATGCGACGCAGCTGCCAGAGTGAAGAATCGAAGGGGAAAGCTGCGAACTCTACATCTTCGTCAAAAACATTGCGACGGAGGTTATGTGGTTGCGGTGGCCGGAAGATTCTTTACATGGTTAAGCAAGGTGTGAATAAAGGGAAGCTCTTCTGGGGTTGTCCCTATTGGATGGTATGCCTGATTCGGAATTCCTTTTCTTTCTTTCTTCTTTCCTCTTTCGAACATTCTTCACTCCTCTACTGAGCTTATTTTTTTTCTCCTTAATTCCCAGATGCCAACAACGTGTGACCTCTTTGTATGGGCTGAGGACATGGAAGGAGCTATTGCAGATGATGGTGGAAATCAAGCTGTTGCAGATGTTGTTTCACTTGCTCTTAATGTACTAGAAGAAGGAAAGAAGAAGAATGGGAAGATTCAAAAGAAGTTGCATGCTGAGAGATTTGTTGGGAAAATTAAACTGATTTTTTTTGATATTGTCTTTGCTCCTGAATTTGTATTTTGCCATGACTTGTGGTGTGAAGCCCAAACTATGTATTGGGAGGCTGTAAGTTAGGGACTAAGTGAGGTTATGTGTATGTAGTTTATGGTTTAGGGAGGTTATGTATTATCAATTTAGGTTTAGGTTATCAGTTTCTAAACTCGGATTATGTAAGTGGATGATGATTTGTAACTTTATCAATTTCAAGCTCAATGAAGTGGATGGTTTGTATCAGTTTGTAGCAATTTTTAGTTGTATCAATTTCAATTTCAAAGTAGTTTTGGTTGACTTGAATGGTATGACTAACAGGTTTTGAAATTACTGGTTTACATTACTGGTTTACTTGAATGGTATGAGTAACAGTTTTGGTCTAATTTCAATTTCAACTCAATGAAATTACTGGTTTTAACTGGTTTACATTCTGAAATTCTAGTTTGCATTCTAAAATTAGTATCACTTTGCACATATGGTTTGGATTCTGAATTAAGGTTGTACATATGGTGTGCATTCTTGTGTTTTGATTTGGACTGATTGGTGTACACCACACTATGTAATAGAATTGGACTGATTTACACTCAAACAAAGGTTGATTTCATTAATAGTTACCAATGTGCTGCTGATATAACAATCAGTTAACTTTGAAGTATATTAAACCAGTAAAAATGGTTCTGCTGCATAAAGCTTCTGCACAATGTGCATTGCATAATGTAACTTGTGCAAATTTGAATTGGGACCAATATGTTCAAGTTGTAGAACAATCATGCTGCCAAGTTGTACCTTGTCTACATCATTATGTTAGATACATTAAACCATGCTGCCAAGTATATAAAACCAGTAAAACTAGTGCATGAAACCTATAAAACCAGTACCTAAATGCACAAAACCAGAATTGTGCTGCATAATGCACAAAACCGAGTGCACAAATCCAATTCACAGAATTCACATGAACCACTGCACAATTGTGCATCAAAACCAATGCATAATGCACAAAATCGAGTGCACAAAACCAGAAACATAACTGCAAAATGCACAAAACCAGTGCACAAAACAAGTGAACAAAACCAGTACATCAAAACCAATGCACAAGACCATGCATAGTGCATTATGCTGCACAACAAGCTTCACACTAACAGAATTGTGCAAAATAGAATTATGCAAAACAGAATTTGCAAAATAGAATTATGCAGTATTTAGAGGTGGCAAAGTCATCCATTTATCCATCATCCATTCGATCCATCCATAATCAAATCCATCCAATCCATCAATTACAAACAAAAAAACTAAATGGATCGGATCCAATCCATCCATTTAATTTAATGAATGATTAGTCATCCATCCACTATTTTTCTAAATCCATTGGATTACACAAGAGATGACAAATAGATGAAATGGATAATTTTTTGAGTTCATCATAAAATAAAAAATATTTTAATTACAAAAAAAATATATTAGCCTCTCTCCTCTCCTCTCTCCCCCTCTCTCTCCGCTCTAATTTTAGTTCGCGTCACTTTCTTGTTTCTGCTTATCAGTGCTTTCTATTTAGCTGAGTTGAATTGATGGATTGAGATCCTCTGTAGTTTTACAAAAACTGTAAACCATTTCCATCGTTAAAAACAGTTGTCGATGTAGTAAAAAAAATATTACTATAATTTAAAATAAATTAACGGTGGGATCGAGGACCGTATTAGGGGCAATTTGTTTTGAAGTCTAGACTCTAGAGGATCTTGTTCCATGCTATTTTCGTCTTTTGTGATGTAAGAAGTTTTAAACTATCAGTGATGTTAACCTCTTGGTTTGCTCTTAATTCAGGTTCGTCAGGATATGACAGCTCCATTGACCCATTACTTCATATATACTGTATACTCGACGCGTACCGGCTCCTTTTTATTTTAATATTTTAACATTTTATGTCTACGTTTCTGAAATTGAGAGAGGAGTGAGAGAGGGAGAGGAGAGGGAAGAAAGGGAGGAGGGAGAGAGAGAGGAAAGAGATGGAAGAGAGAGAGAGGAGAGTAAAATATTTTTAATTAAAATATTTTTATAATTAAAAATATTTTTTATGATTAAAAATAATTTTTAGTAATCAAAATTATTATTTGTGATTAAAAATAATTTTTATGGATGGATTGAAATCCATCCATAAAAAATTGTTAATGGATGGATTAGATGGATTTTTTGAAATGGATGATGGATGGATCAGATTTTCTTAATGAAATTTTAGTAGATGGTAAATGGATAAATGGATTTTTCCAATCCATCCATTAGCATCCATTCTAAAAATTATCCAATCCATCCATTTTGCCACCCATAGCAGTATTATCAAAACTGGCATTATGAAGTACCAATTTGCAAAACAGAATTATCAGTATTATCAAACCAGTATTATGCAAAACTGCAAAATGCTACCCAGTGTTATCATATATTTAACCGGTATTATCAAACCAGAATTGTTCCTTATAGCAGAATTATGCAGTACCAATTTATACCAAATCCATTAATTTATACTAACATAATATATCCAAGAACATTATAAAACATTCTCCAAGTCATACTACTATGTCTAAATTTATAAATTTATCAAAATACTTGCACCTAACATGTGCATATACATAATTACATTCAGCAAAAAAACAAGTCTTCAATCTTCAATGTTCCAAACTTGTAAAGCTTGATGAGGTCCTCTTGGTTGAAGCATAGGAGCTGGGATGAATGACATGAACCTTGGCTCACTTGAAGATGTGGCACCAGGTGTATTTGGATATGGCACTAGAATTGGAGCTACTGTAGGGCCTCTTATAGGTGGTGGCCGAACCCCAATTGGCATAATGTCAAATGTTCCCTGGCCAAATCCAAATGGATGAAGCTGAGATGGAATCTGAGATTGAGGCTGAGATTGCCCCAAGTCAATTTCACTTTGATTCTCTTGGTCTTCAGCCTGAACCTTCTCAGGGATTGGTGGCCTAATTGAAACCCCATAATTGCAACATCCATTTGCATTATGTCGTTCGAGACCACATCTTGAACAAGTAATTAGTGGTACCCAATTTGGTGGCCTAATTGGAACCCCATAATTGCAACATCCATTTGTATTGTGTCCTTTGAGACCACATCTTGAACAAGTAATTGGTGGATATGATCTTTTTAAATTATTACCTTGAATAATGGCCTCAGACTCATCCTTCCTTCTTTGCTTCTTTGGCCTTCCTGGAGGCCTATTCTTTGGTGCTGGAACAGGCCACTCATACTCAGTTGGCTCCCAAAATTCTTGACCAGTTGTTGGTTTGACGAAATGCTCATATGTGGCATTGTATGCGCCTAAAGTCAGCCACCCATGACAGTATTCTTCAGGCTTCATTTCACGCTTCCATGCAATAGCTGCAACAGCATGAGCACGTGGAATACCTAACATGATATTGAAATTAGTTAAATACATTAATTAAATTATAAAAATGAAGCAAATAAGAAATCAACATTAGTTTAAATACATCAATACTTATCCAACATCCATCTGCAACCTCGAATTGTCTTGCACCTCAAACCGACCATCCCCAGACCACATTGGCTTCCATTCGAATTTTTTGCTTATCCAACCTAGACTGCTGCTTAGGACACAATGGTCCTCTCCTGTTAGCCATTTTTAGCTTGTTTGTACTTATGGTCTTCATGATATAGAACCTTATCCCCTCGGCCATGGTCAATATAGGTTTTCCTCTATACTTCAAGATACTTGAATTAAACCCTTCGCAAGTATTGTTTGTAATGTTGTCCAGCTTAGGCTCCATGCTGAAATATGCCTTGGTCCATGATTCCTTACTCAACCTATCCAAGTATTTCCATGCATTTGCATTTTTGATTTTCAACCTATCCATGACAATTTTAAATTGGGCAGGAGTTGTTGATCTTGCTGCCTCCCACACCACACCTCTAAGCTCTTTGTCTTTCCATTGTTTAATGAAGTTCTTCCACAAGTGCATTGATAACTCTTAGAAATAAGAGTTATTTATGCTTTTATGACTATGAATCATGTGAGTTTAAGAGTAATTTAGATCCTTGAATTATTAGAATTGTGTAAATAATGGGATTTCCCTTGCTTGGAGCTGTTTAAGGCACTTTGGTGCTTTTGTGAGCATTTTGATGTGTTTTGACATTGTACAGGATTTTATTGAGAAATACTCAGTGCCAAATCTGGTGCCATGGCACCGTACTCTGAAGTTACAGCCCCTGTCCTTACTGCAGCAACGTTTTTCATTCATTAGAGCTGAAGGAAAGGACTCTGTCCTTTAGTGTAAGGTTGCAGCGTGTATTTCTGATGGTCCCCACTGTTCTGCAGTGTTTTCTCTCTCTGCTAAAGGACAAAAGCCTTTATTTTTGGGCCAAAAAGAATCAACTTTCATTGGGTTTACATTGGACAACCCATTTGAGGAGAGGCTATAAAAGCAAAATGACCTAATCAAGGAGAAGAGGCTGGTGCAGGGATTGTGCCCTAGATTAGAATTCGTTTTTATTCCTCTGGACAGCAGCTGCCATCCTCAACATCACCTTCATCCAACATTCTCTATTTCCATATCCCTTCCATACACCATTTTTATGAGAAAAATATGCTGAAAAACATGGATGTTGAACCAATCTCAGACATAGCAAGGAAATGCAGCAACAAGACATTGTTGCAGTGAAGTGTTCTCTCATCTTGACAGATTTGAAGGCCTCCACGTGCTGTTTTCTGCTTCTGCTTGTAGACATTTCTGCATTGTAGATTTCTTGTGCCATGGCATCGATTTTTGGCAGCATTTTTTGCTATTCTATGTTTTTGTTTATTATGAGCTAAATACTTTATGCTAAGATGATGTGATTTTGTATTGAATCCTTGTTGGTGAATGTCTATCAGTCTTTGCCTTTGAACCTTTGACTCATGCGCATTTATTTACAATATGCTTGACCTAAGTCTGGCTAACTTTTGTTGGGTACATGTATGTTAGGTGCTGAAAGGTAGTAACATGCTGAATTCATGAGTTAATATGAGGGGTATTAACTAAGGGACACTTTAATTAATTTTGATTAAACTAGACATAGGAAATCTGTCTCATAGGGTGTTCTGGGTCACACTTAGAAGACAAGGGGGAACATAATGGGGGCTTAGACATAAGGTACCCTTTACTTAACCCTGTGAAAGTACTAAAAGGTACACACATTAGTGCCCTGCGCTCAGTGCCAAAGGGCACTAACTTATGGCACTGAAACCAATTTGGTGAAAATATGAATGAACTGAAATCCTAGCTGTTTTTCTCATATATTTATCACATCTTTTTAAGTTACTTTTACTGTCAATTGCACTTTAAATTACTGTCATCATCACCTCAAATTAATGTGTTACTTGATACTTTGTTTCCTCACTAATTAGATTAACGAAATTGGGAATTTGTGGAATTAACCGTAATCAATCCTCGTGGGAACGATCTCCCTTACTTTTTATTACTTGTTCACGATTGTGTATACTTGCACAACTGTTATTTCACACAACAAGTTTTTGGCGCCGTTGCCGGGATTGAAAGTGTTGATTTCTATAAGTTTTCAATTGAATTAGTTTAGTTTAGTTGAGATTTTTGCTCTTCAGTGTGTGTTTTTTTTAGCAGTAAAATTTTCTGTTTTGTTTTGTTTCTCTATTGGTGGTGTTGTCTTTGTTGTTCTCAGCATTGCTCACCTTGTTTGTTGTTTGTGAAAAAAAAAATCCACTCCTAACCATGGAACAATATTATTCTGAATCTATGCAAGCAAGGAATGCCCAACCACAATATTTCAACCATGAATTTTATGGAGGTAAATATGAATGGGGCTGTTATGAGACAAATTTCATGTCCATGACAATGCCAAATGTGGATTATGGCATGGAAAATTTCATTTGGGAGCAAGAGTCTTATCCTCAAGCTCAATTCGAAGAACCCATGAGGAATCCTCCAACCTTGAAGCTATGTTAGCTCAATCCATTGAGGCTACCAAGGAGTATACCGAAGACTTTAAAGTCTCATGCAAGAATATGGAGGCTCACCTTAAGACAATTATGGAGTTTCTAAAGGAGGAGAATTGCATTAAAGAAGTGATAGAACAAGAAGAAGAGTATGTGGAGTTGAAAATTGAACATGATCTTATGGAAGTAGTGGAAGAAAAACAAAAAAAGAGTGTAGTAGAAGTAGTAGAAGAAAAAGAAAAAAAGAAAAATAGTGACATGGAAGAGAAGCCAAGGGTGAGGCATGAGGAGATCCATTTGACAATTAAGACACCACCCTTGGTGATTGAAGGGAAGAGTAAAAATCAGAAGTCAGAATCTGATGTGCAGGAATCTGAACATGCTGCTGCCCAGAAAATTATGCAGAAAAATTTTGCAGAACTAGAAGTAGGTGCCATTCCAGCACATGTTTTAGCACCTGTTACAACACTTGTTTCAGCACCTATTACAGCACCTGCACCAGAATTTTTTCCCCCCAAGTTTGTTCCTCAGAGTCCCCCATAAGAAGAGTTTTATGAGCTTTATGAGATAAGGAACACATATCCCAAATGGCTAATTGTTGGGGCATGGGAACACTTGCTTCCCTATGCCAAGTACATAGGATTTCTCTCTAAGAAAAGGAAGAAGAAGGATAACATTTTCTTCTTGTCATATTATCCCCCCTAACTTGGGTGTTGAAGAGAAAAAGTCAGGCTGGGGACTTCTGCAAACTAAGCGCTACTGGGAGGCAACCCAGATTCTAATAAATTGCTTCTGTTTTTGTTTGTTTATTTTCTTGCTTTTATTTTATTTTCATTTTAGGTGGAAAAATGAAGATGAGATGGTGATGAGTCTTTGTGATAAGTCTTTGGCAAGACTGCACCAAAGATCTGTCTGTCAAATGTTGAAGGTGCCAATACTGCACCTGTTTCAGCACTTGGAAATCAAGAGCAAGGAAAACCTGTCAGTGTTGAGGCAGCATCTGCACCAGCATCTGTGCTGTCAAATGTTGAAGGTGCCAATACTGCACCTGTTTCAGCACCTGGAAATCAAGAGCAAGGAAAACCTGTCAGTGCTGAGGCCGCACCTGCACCAGCATCTACGCTGTCAAATGTTGAAGATGATTGGAGCTATAGGCTTAAAGCAGGGATTTTTCACATCCTAATCTTTTACTGTTTTTCTGTAGTAAATATTTAGTATGTTTGTTTGTTTTGTTATTTGCTGAATTTTGTTTTAGTTTGTTCATAGGTTGCTTAATTTGTTGTTTTTGTGTCAACCCTTCATCTAGCATAGAACTTTTGCAGTGGGGACACTACAAGGTACTATGTTGGGGGGGCATAGTTTAGGATTGTGTTATGTTGCATTTGTAGCAGTGCTGTCCTATTTGTATGCTGTTAAAAAAAATGATTTCGGTGGACAAATTGGCTAAGCTTAATGAGGAATTTGTGCTTGAATGTGTTGGAACTTTGTGCTGATTGTCAATTGATAGGAACACTGACCTTTGACACAAAACCCTTAGCTTAAGAGGAAATAATAGGCAGCTTGTTAACTAGTTGAAGTTGAACCCCTTTTGTGAACTGAACCTTGTTGCCAAATTTGACCAATAAGGGGGTTATAGGCAATTAGATAAGTTTGGGGGTATGCTCGTTGTAAATATCTAACGAATTGACCAATGCACAAACTCTATTAAATAGAAAAAGCCAAAAATATATTAAAAAAAAGAGAGAAGAAAATGGAATGAACCTCTTTGTTGAGTAACCGGGTAACTTCATTACAATTATTGTTATTCGCGTCAAAAGGCAAAGAGGCAAGTTCTAGTAAAAGGCAAAAAAAAAAAAAATTGAATAAGTGTGCATTGTGCCTTGATCAT
Organism: Calophaca sinica; assembly: GCA_037113605.1. Taxonomy (NCBI): domain Eukaryota; kingdom Viridiplantae; phylum Streptophyta; class Magnoliopsida; order Fabales; family Fabaceae; genus Calophaca; species Calophaca sinica. The sequence goes on from CM073737.1 coordinate 20,712,847, forward strand.
TCAAGTTATGTTTGTATATTCTGATCTTATGCAGCCCCTAGTACCCAAATTGTAAGCCTATTCCCTTTTATTTGATTAGGAGGTGCAAATTAGGGACACTTTAGGGGAAAAGCTGAGATGACATTGATAGGACTATACTGCTTTCTAATTGAGCATAAGGGGTGCACACACACACTTGAGGTTAGTGGAACAAATCAAGGAAGCATGATGCACAAAGGGATTGCTTGCAAAGTGTTAGTCTGAAAGTGAAGCCATGTGAAAACCACTCAATAAAAATTTTGCAGTTTGAATTCACTTGTTCGTCTTTCTTTGCATTTGTGACAACTTTTACATTTTTCAAGTTGTTCATGTGTCATTACTTGAGGACAAGCAATGGTTCAAGTTTGGGGGTGTGATAACTCTTAGAAATAAGTGTTATTTATGCTTTTATGACTATGAATCATATGAGTTTAAGAGTAATTTAGATCCTTTAATTATTAGAATTGTGTAACTAATGAGATTTCCCTTGCTTGGAGCTGTTTAAGGCACTTTGGTGCTTTTGTGAGCATTTTGATGTGTTTTGACATTGTGCAGGATTTTATTGAGAAATACTCAGTGCCAAATCTGGTGCCATGGCACCGTACTCTGAAGTTACAACCCCTGTCCTTACTGCAGCAGCGTTTTTAATTCATTAGAGCTAAAGGAAAGGACTCTGTCCTTTAGTGCAAGGTTGCAGCGTGTATTTCTGATGGTCCCCACTGTTCTGCAGTGTTTTCTCTCTCTGCTAAAGGACAAAAGCCTTTATTTTTGGGCCAAAAAGAATTAACTTTCACTGGGTTTACATTGGACAACCCATTTGAGGAGAGGCTATAAAAGCAAAATGACCTAATCAAGGAGAAGAGGCTGGTGCAGAGGTTGTGCCCTAGATTAGAATTCGTTTTTATTCCTCTAGATAGTAGCTGCCATCCTCAACATCACCTTCATACATCATTCTCCATTTCCATATCCCTTCCATACACCATTTTTAAGAGAAAAATATGCTGAAAAACATGGATGTTGAACCTGTTGGAACCTAAACGATTGAGAAGTTTAGACCCTCATTAATTTTGATGATAACAAAATATTTCTCAAGAGAACAATTTATCTTCTAACATTTCTTTGAGTGTACAGGTATCAAAAGCTTCATTTATATATGTACAAATCACTCAAGAAAGAAGAAGAAATATACAAAAGAATTGAATACAATCCACTAGTGTCGACATCCAACCCACTTCGTCTTGTTAACGAAGCGTCCAAAGAAGGTGACTTCTTGACACGTGGAATACTCAATTGCTACGAAGGCCCGCCCTCTCGCTCCGAGCGAAGCGCCTGATCTCTTTAATGAAGCATGTGGTGATCACGTTTTGCTCTCGACCTCGGCTGATGCAGAACGGTCGAATTTGATTTTGTGCTCAATTTGATGTATGAGGAAGCAAAGGTGACACCTTTAGCATAAGACAAAAATCGTACAAGGCAATTGCAAATTGCGTATAGTATGAAAACAAGAATGTGTACTATTCGATATTCTCTGGAAAGGATGAAAAGGACTACATTTCAAATTACCTCACTCAATAGCAAGGAGATAATTTTTCTTTTAGCGGTAATACCCTTGAAGACTCCTATAAATACCCCAAGGTATTCATTGAAGAAGAGCTAGAGAAACTGTGAAGAAACTTCATTCTGAAAGCAATATTACTCAAGTGTGCAATCAAGCTTCGTGCCAAGTTTCTGGTCTACATTGAACTGAACTCAGCGTCTTATAATTTCTTTTAGAAAGCTATTCTGTTTTGAGTTAATCTTTTCATCCTCTCTGTGAGAGTTATTTCGATTGTTATCAAAATCATAATCTCTTTTGTAAAACTGTATTTGGCCTAGTTAAGGCTTTGTTCCTCAAAGGCTCGACTGTACTGAGTCGTTTTGAGAAGTTGAGAGTATTGTCAAGTTTGTGACAGAAGAATACTCTTGAGGAAATTGTAATCAGTTGATTATAGTGGAAAATCCTTCAGGAACGAAGGGACTAGACGTAGCTACTAGTTGGTGGTGAACTAGTATAAATCTCTGAGTCTCATTCTTTACTGCTTTTCATTATTTATCTTTACCTTGCTCAGTAAAACAAGTTTTTATAAACTGTTTAAATTTCTGCATCCGGTCCTGATTAATTCTCTACATCCGATAAACAAAACTGTTTTGAACAATTTGTGTTGAAGTTTTTACGTAGTTTACAAAAAGTTTTTAACACAATTCAACCCCCCTTCTTGTGTTCACGTTCAATTGGTACCAGAGCTCGACCTCTTGGTTGAGCATTTAACAGTGTTAAGAGAAAAGATCCCATACTGTGAACATGTCTACTGAAGGTGGTCATATGAACCGTCCTCCTCTATTCGATGGAGAAAAATTTGATTACTGGAAAGATAAGATAAAAGCTTTCTTTGAGACACAATAACTTGAGTTGTGGGATATAGTTCAAAGTGGTTACATTCCTCCCACTAATCCTCGTGGTGTTGCAATAGCCAGAGAAGATTGGAATGATGAACAGAAAAAGAGATATCAAATCAATCAAAAGGCTAGATTCATTCTTATCTGTGCTATGACAGAAAAAGAATATGATAAATGTGGCAAATTTGATACTGCCAAAGAAATCTGGGACTCACTTGTTTTATCTTACGAAGGCTCTGCCCAAGTAAGAGAAACCAAAGCTAGCATGTTGGTTCGCTAATATGAGTTATTCAAAATGGAAGATGGTGAAAACATTGAAACTATGTTTGGAAGATTTCAAACACTTGTTCATGGGTTACAGGCCCTTGGAAAAAGTTACACTACACCTGACCATATTAGAAAGATCTTAAGAAGCTTGACTAAGCAGTGGAGACCCAAGGTCACTGCTATTCAGGAAGCAAAAGATCTAAATGTCTTACGACTTGAAGATCTTATGAGTTCATTGAAAGCTCATGAACTTGAGCTAAATGAAGAAGAACCGGTCAAAAAGGGCAAGTCTATTGCCTTAAAAGTCTCTCAACATAAAGTCAGTTCTTCCAAAGCCCTTCAGGCTGAAGAAGAGGAATCAGAAGATGAAGCTTCAGAAGGAGATGCTGACACATCAGAAGATGAGCTCGCGTTTATATCCAGAAAGATACAAAGAATGTGGAAGAAAAGAAACTTTAGAAGGAAGTTTCAAAAGAATGATACTAAGGACAAGAAAGAGAGCAAGGACAAGGCTCAAGTCATTTGCTATGAATGTAAAAAGCCTGGACATTTCAAGTCTGAATGTCCTAATCTTAAGGAGAAGTCCACAAGAAGTTCTTTCAAGAAAAAGAAGAAGAGCATCATGGCTACATGGGAAGATCTAGATTCATCCTCATCTGAGGAAGATAATGAAGTAGAAGTAAATCTCGCTCTCATGGAAGACACTGACCTTGATTCAGAAGAAAAAGTTGAAGAGGTAATAGTATATGATTCCTATTCTGAACTTCAACTTGCATTTGATGATCTGCTTAAGGACTCTGCCACTCTCTCTGTTGAGTATAAGAATTTGAAAAAGAAATTTTCAAAATTATCACAAGATTTTCAAACTTTAAACAAAGAAAAATCTGTACTCAACAAAGAAAATCAGAAGCTGAAAACTGAAAATCAGCATCTGATGGATAACCAGCGTCTGATCGCTAATAAGCAACCAGAAGCTGAGAGCTCTCAAGCTAAAAGCTCTAAAGTTACAGGCAATCCTAAATGCAAATCAAATGATTATGAATATGCTTTTCAAAAGTTTCTTGCAGAAAGTGTAACTTGTAGCAAGCAAGCTTCAATGATTTGGGGTGTCAGTAAAACGACAACTCATGGTCATGGTTATATATCAGATGAACCTCTTTTAAAAAATGATTCAGCATTTGATAAATCCAATAATCATAATAAATGCTTGCACTGTACTTACTGCAATAAACCTGGTCATTTGAAAAGTGCATGTACTGTTTTTAAAACTGTGAAGGATAAGCCTCCTTCAAGAACTAACAAGAAAGGACCCAAAAAGATATGGGTACCTAAAGATAAAATAGTCTATGTTGCAGACATGCTTAGCAACAAAGTCAACACACCTATCTTGGTACTTAGACAGTGGATGATCGCGTCACATGATGGGAGAAAAGCATATGTTCCAAGAACTAAGGCCTAAAGAAGCTGGATTCGTTGGTTTTGGAGGAAACCAGAAAGGTAAAATAGTTGGAATTGGTCGCATTGGTAAAGGCTCTCTTCCCTCTATTGATAATGTACTATATGTTGAAGGACTTAAACATAACTTATTGAGCATAAGTCAATTATGTGACAATGGTTATGAAGTCATCTTTACAGAAACTAGATGTCTAGTAAAAGGCAAGAAAGACGGCTCTACTTTCATTACTGCTAAGAGGAAACAAAATATTTACAAAATTGATCTCTCTGAACTTGCAAAACAAGATGTCAAGTGTCTCATGTCTGTTGACGAAGAACAATGGATTTGGCACAAGAGATTGGGTCATGCTAATTTGAGATTAATCTCAAAACTAAACAAGCACAGTCTTGTCAGAGGTTTACCAAATCTCAAGTATCAATCCGATGCTCTTTGTGAGGCATGTCAAAGAGGAAAACAAGCTAAAACTTCTTTTCATTCAAAAAATGTTGTTTCAACCTCTAGACCACTTGAGCTTTTGCATCTTGATCTTTTTGGTCCAACAAGGACAGCCTCTTTAACTGGAAAGAAATATGGGTTAGTCATTGTTGATGATTTCACTAGATGGACATGGGTTAGATTCCTTGCTCACAAAGATGAGTCATACAAGGTATTTACTGTATTCTGCAAAACAGTTCAAAATGAAAAAGGAATTTGCATATCTTCTATTAGAAGTGATCATGGGGGAGAATTTGAAAATGAAAGCTTTCAAAAATTTTGCGATGATAACGACATCTCCCACAATTTCTCCTCTCCTAGAACACCTCAACAAAATGGTGTTGTAGAAAGGAAAAATAGGTCCCTCCAAGAAATGGCCAGGACCATGATCAATGAGGCTAATATTGCGAAACATTTTTAGGCAGAAGCAGTAAACACAACTTGTTACATTCAAAATAGAATTTCTATAAGATCTATTTTGAAGAAGACTCCATATGAACTGTGGAAAGGTAGGAAACCAAACATATCATATTTTCATTCATTTGGTTGCACGTGTTACATTTTAAATACTAAGGATCAGCTTGGTAAGTTTGATTCAAAAGCTGACAAAGGAATCTTTTTGGGATACTTTGAAAGATCTAAAGCTTTTAGAATATACAATAAAGAAACTATGACAGTGGAAGAATCCATTCATGTCAAATTTGATGATAAGAAGCCTGACACAACCATGTCAGAGCTAGATGAATTGTTTTCAGAATTGAATATAGGTAATACTACAAATAGTGAACCTACATCTTCATCGTCCGGTGGTGACCAGACACAAGAATCTTCAGAAGTTGAATTCAGAAAGAGCTGGAAATACAAAGCCAATCATCCTAAAGATCAGATCATAGGAAAACCTGGAGATAAAGTAAGAACCAGATCCTCTTTTAAAGAGCATGCAGATATGGTACTACTCTCAGAAATGGAACCTAAAACGATTGATCAAGATTGAAAGATGAAGGCTGGATTCTGGCCATGCAAGAAGAGTTGAATCAGTTCCAAAGAAACGATGTATGGAAGCTGGTTACCTTACCAGAAGATAAGCAAGCTATTGGCACTAAATGGGTATTTAGAAACAAGCTTGATGAAGATGGAAAGGTTGTGAGAAACAAGGCAAGATTGGTTGCTCAAGGGTACTCACAGGAAGAAGGTATTGATTTTACTGAAACATTTGCACCTGTTGCAAGGTTAGAAGCTATACGCATTTTGCTTTCTTTTGCTGCACATCATGATATAATTCTTTATCAAATGGATGTGAAAAGTGCTTTCTTGAATGGTTTTATAACTGAGGAAGTCTTTGTAAAACAACCTCCTGGATTCGAAGACATTGAATTTCCAGAACATGTCTTCAAACTCAAAAAGGCCCTTTATGGTCTTAAGCAAGCTCCCAGAGCTTGGTATGAAAGACTGAGTACATTTTTGATGAAAAATGGATTTTCCAGAGGTCTAGTAGACACTACTGTTTTTAGAAAAACATCAAACAAGCACTTTATAATTGTTCAAATATATGTTGATGATATTATTTTTGGAGCTACTAATAAAAGCCTTTGCAAAGAATTTTCTAAGCTAATGCAGGCTGAATTCGATATGAGCATGATGGGTGAACTGAAGTTTTTCCTTGGAATTCAAATCAAACAATGCAATGATGGTATATATATACATCAAAGCAAATATATCAAGGAATTGCTAAAGAAATTCAAAATGGTGGATTGCAAACCTATGTGTACTCCTATGCATCACACATGTATTCTTGGTAAAGATGAAACTGGTAAAAAGGTAGATCAGAAGATGTACAGAGGTATGATTGAATCTCTACTTTATCTTACAGCTTTAAGACCTGATATTATGTTCAGCGTCTGTCTGTGTGCTAGGTTTCAATCAGATCCTAGAGAATCACACTTGAGTGCTGTTAAAAGAATCTTTAGAATTTGCAAGGATCTACTAATCTTGGTTTGCTTTATAAGAAATCAAAAGATTACAAGTTAGTAGGTTTCTGTGATGCTGACTTTGCTGGAGACCGAATTGTGGAAGCTGCCAATTCCTTGGAGCAAATCTTGTATCTTGGTCAAGCAAAAGGCAAAGCACGATTGCACTCTCAACTGCAGAAGCTGAGTATATTTCAGCAGTAAGTTGCAACTCTCAACTTCTGTGGATGAAATATCAACTTGAAGACTATCTGATAAAAGAGAGTAACATTCCTATCTTCTGTGATAAAACTTCTGCAATCTGTCTTACTAAAAATCCCATATTGCATTCACGAGCCAAGCACATTGAGATTAAGCATCACTTCATAAGAGACTATGTTCAGAAGGGTATTCTAGAAATAAAATTTGTAGACATTGATCATTAGTGGGCTGACATATTTACAAAACCCATTGCTGAAGATAGATTCAATTTTATAAGAAGAAATTTAAATTTTCATCTTATAGAAGAATGATTAATCTCAACTTCAGATAATATACAAAAGCTCAGCATCTGGTATGACATAAGCACGTATATGAATAAGCATCTTATTTGTCATATGCATCATAACTCATCGTCTGGTGAATCGGTTGCGTGCGTCCGAGCACACCCACACGTGTCACACGTGTTAAGGACTTAAGCGTCTCATCACATCTACTGAGTCATAATTATTTATGTCTTTCGATAAAATCATTTTCTTGATCTTACTTTTCTTTTGGCGTCTGCATTTAATGAACAGGCGAATCTTTATTTTCTTTTCTTTTTGATTTAATTTTTATGTGGAAATACGAAGCGATTTTTTGAAAAAGAACTGTACCATTTTCTATCAACTTTCCCACTACTCCACATTTTTCGCTCCATCACTTCACTCTGCGTTTTCTGCAAAACCGTTCTCTTTCTCTCTGTCTCTCTCTCTCTCTCTCTCTGTGTTTTCGAATCCGAAAACCTCCATCACCTTCTCTTCAACTGCCACAATGGCCGACAGAAAGGTTGGACAATACACTACTGCCTTCGACGTCTTCTCTGAGGCAAAACTTCTGAATGAGAACCGGGTTGATTTTGAGAACTCAAGCTGTACAGATTTGATTTTGAAGAAGGTCTTGCGAAACTGGGCTGAAAAAACTACTTCATCTGGGAACCAGTTGACGTACTGAGCTACGCTATTAAGGAGTTCTGGGGGAATGCGTACTTACTTCCGGGGGAAGTCATAGAAGGTCACATCAGAGGCTTCAAACTACGCTTCACCATCAACTCTATTGATCAGACGATCAAGTGTCCGTGTGAAGGAATCCGTTACCATTCAAACTGGGCTGATGCTTACAGAGGACTTGAAAACGTCAACGAAGCTCTGTTTGAGAACTACCGTGAACTGAAGAAGAAGAACATCACTCCCACGACCAAAGACTTGAAAAACCACTACCGTGTACTGCACAAAATCATCACCAAGAGCGTGATTTTGAAGGCTGGATCAAGCGACATAGTGAACTACGAGCAAAAGTTCATTATGAGGAACTACATGGATGGGAAGAAAATCAATCTGCCAAGGTTGATTATCAACAATCTGATAAATGCCCTTGTCTTCTCAAGGAGGAGTGTCGATAAGAAGAATATCGTCAAGATAATCCCTTATGGAGTCCTTCTCTCCATTATGATGATCAAAGACAGCGTTGTGTGGAAGCTGACTGACTCCATCAACACAGAGGAAAGGGAAAAATACTTTGGTGTTGGTGCTGTTGTTTGTCCAGAAGTTTTTGGAGTCAACAGTTTGATCAGGATGCAGCTAATTACTGGCTCTATGATCAAGAAAGTGAAAATAGAGCAACAGGAAGGAGAAGCTGAAAAGAAAACCACCAGAAGCTCAATGACTGGTGTGAAAAGACCTGCTGAGTCTCCTTCAAGGGAGACAAGAAGAACAAAACAGAAGGTGGCTCCTGCACCTACTGAAGAACCAGAAGATGAGGATAGAATTCCCATCAGAAAGGTCTTGAAGAAACAGTTTAGACCAGCAGCTGAAAAGGATGCTTCAGCGTCCGGTCAAGGGAAGCAAATCCCTCATCCTCCTCCTGCTGTTGTTGTCACGAGAGGATCGAAAAGAAGGCTGGTTAAGTCTTCAGAGGTTAACCCAAAGGTACTTGATTTTACTGCTGATGAATCAGTATCTGTCTTTGATGCTCATGATGTTATTTCTGCACCCCCATTCTCTGTTTCACAACCACAAACACAACCACAAACCAAGAAAACCAAAATGAGCCTCCGACAAACCTCTATCCTCCCTAAACCTACCCAACCATTATCCTCAACACTCAACCTTGACCTACCACAAAATTCCTCAAATACTTATCTTACCACATATATTTCCAAACTTCACTCTCATCCCTTTAATCTATTATTCAAAGTACCTCCTGTTAATCCTTTCAAGCCCTACACACCTAAAACCTATAAAATCACCAAAACCACTCCCACCTTACTCATCATTACCCATAAACCTACAGACGCTGGTGGAAGGAAGAATGTCTCATACAAACCACGGTTTGTTAAGTATGAGATATATCATAGCATCTACAATCGTCCCTCCACATGGCATTTGAAAACCTTCACCTCTGGAGCTGCCAGACTGGAGATTGCCTCTCCGATGAGTGCTACCTTCAAAGATGGAGAAGACCAATTTCAGATGTCATTTAAAGGAAGATTAAGACCAGCATCTGGTAGCAGAGCAATTCCCTTCTCTGTTGACCTTCCAAGATCCCTACCACAATCTGAACCGCTCACATTGGAAGAATGCGGAAGGTGGATCACAGATGAAGAAGCTGCCTTCATGGCACACTGTCTTGAGATGAAGAAGATTGAAGTAATCAGACAGTACAGGGATCCTTCGTCTGTAACAGTGAAGATTGTACCAGACAGACAAAGGTGGCTACCTTGGTCTATCCCTGGGAAAAGGAAAGAACCTGCTCCTGGCAAGCAGCCATTCAGCAAGATCGGGCTCACGGAGTATGAGAAGGCTCCCAAAAAGTACAACCTTAAGGAATTCTCTAAGCTTCCGATTGCCAAGATCTCTGAGGATCATGCCAGAAGGTTTTACCTGACTTCTCTGAAGGAAGATGAATGGAGAACTGGCTCCTCAAACTGCTGCAATGCTGAGAAGGCCACTATTCCAACGATTAGCCTGTCAGCGAGATTCGACATCAATCTTGGAACAGTCTACTTCGATGATATGTTCAGGTGTTCAGTAATCAGGCCTCTTGACTGCATGAAGGTATATGTCCAATGGGCTGCTGTGACCAAGCACTTTGACATTGGATTTACTTGGAGTCAATGGTCTGAGTCTTGGAAAGACAAAGCCATGTTACCATGCCTCGTCCCCCTAGTGCTAGAAGAAGATGACAGGGAAAATCTGCGAAGAGTATACCTGGCAGAAAATGAAGCACTCTCTCTCACTTTTGAAGCATTGAGTGTCTTTATCAGAAGAATATGGGGAGAAGAAGCTGGAAATAGGTTTGATGTTTTCACTACTGATTTAGTTCTGCACAAAGAAATCATCTTCATGGATTTGCTGTATCCAGAAGATGTGAAGTATAAAAGGAAAATTCAAGCAGAATCTGAGCTCAGAAAACTTGGAAATCTCATCAAATGGTTTATACCAAATGATGCATTCTTTCTAAGAGCTCAACGGAAGAAGGAATTGAGACTGACGCTATCCAACTGGGTGCTAGTAGAGCATCTGAAGATGAAACCTGCAACAGTACCAGAAGCTGGACCTTCTACTTCTACTCCTGCAGTTGAGATGGTCACTATTCCCAAAGCAGAGTTTGAAGAAACGAAGGCCACAAACATGAAAGTCACTCAGCTGGAGACTGCTCTGAAATTACTATATGAACGTCACAACATCCCTTCACCACCTCTTCCAAACCCTTGAATTTATTTATCTTTGTGTGATATAATTTTTTGTTTTGTTTTGTTGGTACACTTATATATATACATTAATTTTGCCCTGATTATCTGTTTATATATACCTACATCTGACTTACATTCAAATTTTTCTAAGTCTTATTTTGACTATGATGTGTTTTACACTCTTTTTGTCTGATGACAAAAGGGGGAGTAAAAGAAAGGTATGACGAACACGTGAAAATCTGATGTAACAATTCACCGTTCGATGTTCACACTCCAGAACTGAAGTATCATGCATAGCATTTCATACATAGCATTTGTGTGGTTATTTATTAATGCGCTAATATTCATTGATCCAGTGCTCTAATAATGATCAATAAATTTGGTACAATGAAATAAATTTGATAAAATGAAAATCAATCTTTTTGATATAATGAAAATCAGCATCCGATCTCACTTTGTTAAAAATATGCTCTCATACATCTACGTATTTTTGCGATCACTTAATTGAATTTGTTTATCAACTATCGCCTTAATACTAGAATTGTCTTATATATCAAAATTGTTAAATTCAGGGGGAGACCTTTAATGATATTTTGAAATTAAATTGTTCATCAACCTTAGATATTTGTCATCATAAAAAAGGGGGAGATTGTTGGAACCTAAACGATTGAGAAGTTTAGACCCTCATTAATTTTGATGATAACAAAATATTTCTCAAGAGAACAATTTATCTTCTAACATTTCTTTGAGTGTACAGGTATCAAAAGCTTCATTTATATATGTACAAATCACTCAAGAAAGAAGAAGAAATATACAAAAGAATTGAATACAATCCACTAGTGTCAGCATCCGAACCCACTTCAGCGTCTTGTTAGCAGCAAGCGTCTAGCAGTGTGACTTCTTGACACGTGGAACACTCAATTGCTATGAGCGTCTGTCCTCTGTTCTGAGCGAGCGTCTGATCTCTTTAATGAAACATGTGGTGATCATGTTTTTGCTCTCAGCCTCAGACTGTTCTGGAACGGAATTCGAATTTGATTTTGTGCGCTCAATTTGATGTATGAGGAAGCAAATGTGACACCTTTAGCATAAGACAAAAATCGTACAAGGCAATTGCAAATTGCAGATAGTACGAAAACGGTAATGTGTACTATTCTGATATTCTTTGGAAAGGATGAAAAGGACTACATTTCAAATTACCTCACTCAATAGCAAGGAGATAATTTTACTGCAACGGTAATACCCTTGAAGACTCCTATAAATACGCCAAGGTATTCATTGAAGAAGAGATAGAAAAACTGTGAAGAAACTTCATTCTGAAAGCAATATTACTCAAGTGTGCAATCAAGCTTCGTGCCAAGTTTCTGGTCTACATTGAATTGAACTCAGCGTCTTATACTTTCTTTTAGAAAGCTATTCTGTTTTGAGCTTAATCTTTTCATCCTCTCTGTGAGAGTTATTTCGATTGTTATCAAAATCATAATCTCTTTTGTAAAACTGTATCTGGCCTAGTTAAGGCTCTGTTCCTCAAAGGCTCGACTGTACTGAGTCGTTTTGAGAAGTTGAGAGTATTGTCAAGTTTGTGACAGAAGAATACTCTTGAGGAAATTGTAATCAGTAGATTATAGTGGAAAATCCTTCAGGAACGAAGGGACTAGACGTAGCTACCAGTTGGTGGTGAACTAGTATAAATATCTGAGTCTCATTCTTTACTGCTTTACATTATTTATCTTTACCTTGCTCAGTAAAACAAGTTTTTATAAACTGTTTAAATTTCTGCATCCGGTCCTGATTAATTCTCTGCATCCGATAAACAAAACTGTTTTGAACAACTTGTGTTGAAGTTTTTACGTAGTTTGCAAAAAGTTTTTAACACAATTTAACCCCCCTTCTTGTGTTCACGTTCAGAACCAATCTCAGACATAGCAAGGAAATGCAGCAACAAGACATTGTTGCAGTGAAGTGTTCTCTCATCTTGACAGATTTGAAGGCCTCCACGTGCTGTTTTCTGCTTCTGTTTGTAGACTTTTCTGCATTGCAGATTTCTTGTGCCATGGCATCGATTTTTGGCACCAGTTTCTACTATTGTATGTTTTTGTTTATTATGAGCTAAATACTTTATGCTAGGATGATGTGATTTTGTATTGAATCCTTGTTGGTGAATGTCTATCAGTCTTTGCCTTTGAACCTTGGACTCATGCACATTTATTTACAATATGCTTGACCTAAGTCTGGCTAACTTTTGTTGGGTACATGTATGTTAGGTACTGAAAGGTGGTAACATGCTGAATTCATGAGTTAATATGAGGGGTATTAATTAAGGGACACTTTAATTAATTTTGATTAAACTAGACATAGGAAATCTGTCTCATAGGGTGTTCTGAGTCACACTTAGAAGACAAGGGGAACATAATGGGGGGCTAGACATAAGGTACCATTTACTTAACCCTGGTGAAAGTACTGAAAGGTACACACATTAGTGCCCTGCGCCCAGTGCCAAATGGTACTGACTTATGGCACTGAAACCAACTTGGTGAAAATATGAATGAACTGAAATCCTAGCTGTTTTTCTCATATATTTATCACATCTTTTTAAGTTATTTTTACTGTCAATTGCACTTTAAATTACTGTCATCATCACCTCAAATTAATGTGTTACTTGATACTTTGTTTCCTCACTAATTAGATTAACGAAATTGGGAATTTGTGGAATTAACCGTAATCAATCCTCGTGGGAACGATCTCTCTTACTCTTTATTACTTGTTCACGATTGTGTATACTTGCACAACTGTTATTTCACACAACATGCATAGCACAAAACCTATGAGGCACACCTGGCATCACCTCTTGCACATCAGCTATGAGTCCCTGCATAAACAAATAAACAGTTTGAAATTAGTCCCCAGAAGTGACAACTTACTGTCATAATAGTCCCTGACAGTATATAATATTTATCAAAATAATCCTTCACACACACATATTAGATGACTTTGATAATACATACCTTTTGCATGTCACTCATAAAGTTCCATCCATTTGTCTATAGTCTCCCAAATCATCATGTAAGAGTGTGAGGAACCACTTCCAATTGTCCTTATTTTCAACATCAACTATGGCATAAGCAATGCAAAAATTCTGCATGTTTGCATCTTGTCCAACTGCAGCCAGGTTGGTCCCCATAATAGCCCTTCAAAAAGCAACCATCTAGACCAATGAAGGGTCTACAACCAGCCTTGAACCCAAGTTTGCATGCTTCCAAACAAACATAAAACCTCTGAAATTGTGGTGGACTCTCGGGCATGGGAATGCAATTAACTTTTACTGTTGAACCATTATTGCTCATTAGTAACTCATTAGCATAATCCTATATCATGCCATATTGTTCCTTAAAACTGCCTTCCACAACCTCTTTTGCGTCTTTCAATGATCTAAATAGTTTAGTATCATTGATATAAACTCCAAATTCCTTCTTCATATAATCATAAGCCTCTGTGTACGTGATATTTGGTTGCAATCTAATCACCTCTTATAGCTTGTTTGAAACCCATGGTCAGTTGGCTTGGCTATTTGTGAACCCCCTGCAACAATTGTGTTCACTCTTGAAAGTTTTTATTTGGAAGCTTCTAGTCTCTTCAGACCAAGCACAATAAATCTGCCATAAGCAACCATCTTCGTTGCATTTAGCTCTACATCTTACCTTGTCATTTTTCACCCACTTTATGTTTCTCCCATAGTATATGATGTAATCCTTAACATCGTTCTTAAATGTAGCTAGGCTGTTAAATTCCATCCCAACCTCCAAATGGACTTTGCCAAACTTTGCATTTGCATTAAATTGTGGGAAAATCCTCTTATCACCACCATTATCTTCATCATCTGTACTAATTGGGGTCTTCAACTTCTCAGAGTGGTAGGAATCATTGTCCAACAAAACATCATCACCAGCCATTGCATTGACATTAGCATCTTCAATGTTGCGTTGACTTGCACTAGCCCTCTGATCACTTGCATTCCCAATAGACTCAAGATCAACTTCATCAAATGTTTCATCCTCTCCACTGAAGTATGAAGGCATGAATTCAGAACCTTCATCACTAGAAATTTCCTCAATAGGTTGCTCTTGATCAGAGGCACCAACAACATTCATGAACAAATAAAACATGCACCCATTAACCATGGATAAGGGTCAAGATACATTCACAAACTGTTCTAATACATTCACAAACAAGTAATACATTGACAAAGGCATGATAAAAGGCCATTAATAGAAAATAACAAGTTACATTACAAAGTCACGGTGAAATAGAGTGTGTATTCCTAAACCCCCAATCTGATCACAGACTGTAAACCTAAACCCTAACCAGAACGAAAATCACAGTCCAATAAAACATGCAATTAGAAACGAACATGAGTAATCAAACATGGAGAGCGCAGTATTGAACATTCAGAAGAAGGAAAAAAAACGTGTATTTACCTGGGGTGAAGATTAAGAAGACGGACACTCCTTCGAGTGCCCTGTTGAGGACGCTTACAGCGGCGGCCTTTCATGGACGAGGTCCTAGACGGTGGCGAAAATGGCGGATGGGCAGTGGTGATTCCAAAAGAGGTTCCCTTTTTGGTGACTCTGTCGCTGTCTTGTTCTTTTTCTATTCTTTGCCAAAGACAAAGACAAGTGATGTCTTTATCATAATATGATCTGTTGTTTATTTATTTATTTATTTTTTAATTTTGCCCTTTCACACGTTGGAGCTTACATGGACTAAGTCACCAAATTTAATTATAGATCAGCAGCCACGTCATGATTTTGGACGATGTCAACTAATTGAGTAACGACAGGGACTAAACTGACGGACAGAGAACACTTACAGTGACTATTTTGTAATTTATATGCTTTCAATGACTAAAGTGATAGCGAGTCACACTTCCAGGGACTAGAGTGACCAATTACCCGTTTATTACAATTTGCTTCATTAATGCTTTGATGGGAGAAAGTAACTTTCCATAGTAAAAAAATTAAAAAATATATCAAACTTCTTGTTTGTGTTAGGTGGTATACAGCTGTGAAAGCTTCTTGTAAAAGCAACTAAATTTTTTTTTGAAATAATAATATTAAATAAATAAAAAAGCATGTAAAAAAAATAAATATAAAAATTTGGACTTGGAAGCTTCTTGTAGAAGCTAGAGCTACCAACCTGTACTTGCCAAATAAAAAAATGGGGGAAAGAAAAGTTGCAAATGGAGAAAAGAAAAGAAACATTCACGGATGATACCACAATGCACACACACTCATGAAGAAAAGATCCTGTTAGTACACAAACAATCTCTAAAATGAAGCACCAATGTGCTGAAAAAGAATAAAGGAAGCAAATTGAAGAAAAGAGAGAATGAGGTCACCAGATTGCAGAACCCAAAATGAAAGGAGGAGAACCACAACCAGCAAATTCAAAGCCAAAGCTGTTTCTTCGTGAGTTACTCAACCACAGCTAGCAGCATTGGTTGGATTCTTTCTCGTCCCTCCATCTGCATGATTTTCTCTTAATTTGCTAGTTTCCAAGTTCAAACGTTGGACGTTTTCAATTATCGTTGGTTTCATTTTTCAAAACCGAATCCGTCCACGCAAAACCATTCCTAACTCTTATCAGCTACCAGAGAGAATCCGACACCCGCCCAAGCCGTCGGTTATGCCAATGTTGAACTGTTGTATTGTGCAAATAATTTTGCTGTCACAGTTTGCTAATTTTTTTTCTAGTTTTAGATGTTCTGGTTCTTTTTTAACGTAGTCTTCCCTTGGTGAGTTTTTGATTTGTTCTTTTCTGTTCAGATTTCATATAAAAATAATTGTTTTGTGCAATCCGGTCCAACACCCAAAAAGCCTGCAGTCCGCATAGGAATAGGTTGGGCTGTAAATTATGAACCCGAATTTCATCCAGGGCTTTTTTGGCCCGATCCTATGAAGCTCGAACCCATTGTGGGCCGGATAGCTGTTTTAACAGCTCTAATTAAGATTTGGGACGTTACATACAAATTTCAAATAAAAATAAGTTATATTTTGTTAATTTTTTTAAATATCTACCTACGGGTCGTCCATGTTTGAACCCCGCGAGTTGCGCAGAGAGACGTAGCTATGGGGAGGAGACCTGCAAGGTGTTATCGTCAAATTAAAAACAACCCATACCCAAAATCACGCTTCTGTCGTGGTGTTCCTGATCCCCAGATCAGAATTTACAATGTTGGTATGAAGAAGAAAGCTGTTGACGAGTTTCTTTTCTGCGTCCATCTTGTTAGTTGGGAGAGGAAAATGTTTCAAGTGAAGCATTGGAAGCTTCTAGGATTGCGTGCAACAAATATATGGCAAAATTTGTAGGAAAGGATGCGTTCCACTTGAGAGTCAGGGTGCATCCATTCCATGTTCTTAGGATCAACGAAATGTTTTCATGTGATGGAGCTGATAGGCTTCAGACTGGAATGAGAGGTGCCTTTGGAAAGCCACAAGGTACATGTGCTAGAGTTGCTATCAGCCAAGTCCTTCTTTCTATCCGCTGTAAGGACGACAACAGCCATCATGCACAGGAGGCCCTATGCAACACCTCGACTCTCTTAAGTTTAGTAATTAGAGGCCTTAAGTAAAGAAGAGATTTTTTTTTTAAGGATTGTGTTGAAAAGCAGACTTCTATGCTAAAACTCTGAAATTCGCTCAGTGCGCTAGAATTTGCTAATTCGAGCAGAATCTTCCAGTGGTCGCACCTAGCCAGGATTCGCTTAACGAGAGCCTTTGTGCTAAGCGAGTGACTCGCTTAAGCGAATTATTCCACGTCCAGCGAATTTCACGCAGATTTTCCCCAATTCCTTTTAGTTTTTATTTCCTTTAATTCAACCCAATGATTAAGAAGTGGTGGGACTACTTATTTATGAGTAGTTTTAATTGATTAATTTACCTAAGGTTTTAGTGAGGACCGAAGGGTAAATTATGAGATTAAATAAGGACTAGTCAGTCAAATCCTATCAAACCCAAGACCTCTCACCCACCATACACCATATACCCTCTTGACACACACTAACACTCACACCCCCCTTTAAACACACACACACACAAAGAAAAGAAGAAAAAGAAAGAAAGGAGAGAAGAGGGAGAGAACGTGAAAAGGGAAGGAAGACGGAGAAAGGGGTGAGGCCGAAGGAGAAGAAGAAAAAGGGAGGAGGAGGAGGAGAAGAAGAAGAATCACCACCATGGAAGGCTAAAGAAGAAGAATGTAGTATTGCATGTGGGATCAAGCCTAGAAATAGAATTCAAGACTCAAATTTGGGGATTCTACCATCCTCTTCTAGAAAACCCTAAAGTAACATAGATTTCCCCTAAAAACCTCTCATAATAGGGTGTGCTAGTGTTGATGTTTGTCTTCTTGCTTGATTGAGTTTTCCATGGTTGTAAAGGTTTTATGAATGTTGAAATGCATGTGATGTGTTTGAGTAAAGTTCTAAGAGAAATAAGTTGCCCAAAAGCCTCGTGAAAAATCAAGATTTTGGTGTAGGATTGATTGATACTTATTGATGTTAAGTATGTAATTGAATGTTGTATAGAGTGTTTGACGGCTGGATGAAGTTTTGGTTAGGTTAGATTGTGGTTTTTGAGTTAAAAGAAACAAGGGTGAGGTGCGTGTTCCTCAACATGAATCAATACTTTGTTGGTGTTTTGCTCATAACTTTCTCCATAGAGATGATCTTGAGTTGATTTTTGTGCCATTGGAAACTAGAGACAATTCTCTTCAATTTAGACATATGGTTCTCTATTTTTCATTTAGTATTGAAGGAGAAACATATGCTACAAATTGGGGGATAGTTGTTCAGTTTTCGAAACCCAGTGGCTTATAGCTCCAAACTGCACTAATTGAATAGTTATGTTCTAAAACAAAAATTAGATTCATAAACTAGACATCCTAAGTTTTCTAACAAGTGGTCATTTGCCCAAATCCGACATCGTTTGGTATTTTAGTAAAATCATCCAAACTGATGTAAATCTGCAGAAATCGTCCCCTGTTTCTGGTTGTAATTTCTATCAGTGAATTTTCCTGAGCTGAGCGAATTTGACAGAAAATTCTGCAGAGGGACTTGTGTTTTCTAGACGAAATTAGCTTAGCGAATTTTGTTGAGCTAAGCGAATTTAGGGCAGAATCGAGAGTCAGAGTTTTGTTTTAAAATATTTGTGGGAGGAAACCTCTTAGATACTTATCATAGGCTATCTTTAAAAGATATTTCTTGACTCTTGTCATGGATGATACAATTATCCACCTAAGCAAACTGAGTTTGAAATTATGAGAGGTATGCTTAGTTACGATTGCTAGAATTGTTTCTATGCTTGGAATGTTACCTTTTGATGAGGCTAGTAACATAATGTTATGTTCTCGTCAATTAGATGTATTACTATAATAATATAATTGCTTGTTTGACTCTAATTGTGTATCTTCGTCGAGAGGAGTTTTCCATACGTAGCACACCACGTATTGCTGAAAACAACGGTAAAGTGTTTTATGTTTTAAGTCTATGTTACTGAGTTTTATAACTCATATATTGAGGGTGTTGTTTTCATGTACTTAACATTTGGGAGAAGCTGAGAGCATCTCAAGATGCTTAGTCTTGCCTTTATGCGAGATTTTCTTATATGTCGAAGCTGGATCACGAGTCGAGTCGTATTTATCATGAGCCTTTTGTAATACATTGAATTAGATTGTAACTTTTGATAAAGGTTTTTTATTAGCAAGTTTGTTTTATAATGTTTTTATGTATTCAAAGATTGTATTTAGCCAAAATATTGTTTTCCAAAAGTTTTACTCTCCATGGTTTATGATCTCAAGCGAAAATTTTTCTATGTTTTATCATATTCTTGCCAAGTTAGTAAGTAATGCTCTAATTAGAGTCGGGGTGTTGCACCCTCCGTCGTGCCAAGTTCAAGTTCCTTGGTCGTCAGAAGATCATAGTTAGCAGGAAATGGGGTTTCACCAAGTTTAACCGTACTGATTACCTCAAGTACAAGGCAGAGAATAGGATTATGCCTGATGGAGTGAATGCAAAGTTTCTTGGGTGCCATGGACCATTGGCGAACCGTCAACCTGGAAGAGCATTTTTGAATGCTAGTGTTAATGCTTAGGCGGTCTGTTATTTGGAAATTATAGACTTTCATCATAATAGTTATGGATATGACCGAATTTGAGTTTCTTGTTTGTTCTGCTCATAATATCAAACTATGCGAGATTATTTCCGTTTTTGCAAACTACCTTGAATGAATGCCATTTGTTGTTTTGATCAAAAAAAATATCTACCCATATTTGTGTGTATTGTAATTCGCTTGACTAATTGACTTATAAAATACTATTAAATTTGTTATTCTGTGAGTATTATATATTAAATGCAATAAAAATATTTTATCACAGTTTATTCAAGACATATAATTATTATGCTAAAAAAAATACAATTACTCCATCTATTAATACTATAATTATAAAATATAACAACTTAATTATTACTAAATATTCATTGCATTTCATCATATTTTAAATGTTGAATATTTATCAAAAGTAAATTTTAATTAAATAATATTATTTTAAAAGTGATATATTCAATATCATATATAAAAACCTGATCCGAAGTGGATCTCGGAAGTGGCTGGAGTAGAGTCACGAACGGTGGGGCACGGCAGAGCACGACGATGGGGGTGTACCTGTACACACTCCGATGTCTAAGTCAGTATCGGAATAAGGTGAGGTAAGAAAATGAACAATGTGTACCTTTATTGATCAGGTCATGGACCTTTTATAGCTGAGGTCAGGTCACTGACGTGTGGATATCCTCAAGTAACCCTAGATCGATTATCAGCCGTTGGATGTATTCGACGGTTGATGTTGATTCTAGGGTTATGTGGGGATGAGGTTGCTTTTAGGGCTAGCGCCGCAATGCTTGTACTCTAGGGTTTCGCGCCGTGGCGATTTGATCCCTAGGGTTTGGTGTCCCGAGGACGGAACTCCTGGGTCGGATCGGTTGATCGAAGTGGGCCTTGGGCCTGTTCGGGTCGGTATTGTTTTGGGGTGAATCTCCCTTGTTGGGTCGGATCGGTCCGGTGCGGAGTGGGCCTTTTTGGTCACTTCGGATCAGTTGCCCCCTAGCCGATGTCGTCAGTTATTGACGACTTCGGATACTGTAGGGCATTGTTCGTTTAGCGTGGTTTTCACTCTTTGAATCTTGGTTTCGTTACTTTGGTCGCACAACTGAGTATCGAGGTTCGTGGAGACTTCGTAGGTCGGTAACGTTTGCCACGTCTCGTTTGACGAGGGTTTTAAGTCAAGGCAGTTCGTTTTCAAATTCGAGGTTTTGAAAAGAGGCGCTCATTACCCAAGATAGTTGTGGCAGAGATTTGGTGACGTTTCGCTAAGGATTCGCCTCGTTTCTTGCACTTGTCATCATTACTCTTTTTGGCATTAATTACTGAACCCCCCTTTTCAGAATCTGTAAATTCGGAAGGGGAGTGCTCTTTTGTCACTTTGGTCTTGCTTCTTCGTTTCTCTGTTCTTCTGTTTCCTTGCATTCTTTTGCAATTCTGCCATTTGAGCAACAAGGTTCTCTGTGTGGACATCAAGCTTCTTGGGATACGTCTTCCTACTCGTGCCTCCTTGTCATATATTCAAAGGTATTTCTTCTTCCCTGCCTTTTTATTCGCTTATCAGAAACTAAAAAGGGGAAATTGTTAGTTTTGTTTGCTTAAAAGTCTATGGCTTCTCGAACCCCTTCTTTGGTCTCTGGTAATGGGGGGTCTCAATCGGAAACCTCCCCTACTGCGTGTGTCTCTGCGGCAGCGCCCCTAGTGGTGCCGTTACCTTCCCGTGAGGAAGGGGCGAAGGAGCTTTCAGAATGTGGAGTAGTGATTACTCCTGAATGCTTAGAGAATTTCTGACTGGTTTTGGAAAACAAGTTTCAGCGTCCATGCGACCCCCGTGAAGTGGCTCGATGGTATAAAGAAGTGTATAATACCGTTTCTTATCCTGAGGTCCCCATGGACAGGTTTGTCATGGGAAGGAAATGGAGAATCAATTTGGACGAACTTTCTGCCCTTCCTGCCGATATAGAGGACTACGACTGGGTCTCAAATGAAGTTCTTAGCCTCTAATCTAAGTATACGACCGACGAGGATATCTCCGACTTGGAGAGTCGGATCAGAGTATGTGAAACTGCCGAATTTGGAGGGGAGTGGGCCTTCCTGCTTCAGGGGGAGATCAACGGATTTGCTCCACGGAGGGTGGCGACATATGGTCTATTTCGATGTACGAAGTGCTATTTACCTAGATGTAGGTTTTCTTCCCCTTCTTGTCCTTTGAACTTTCCGTTCTTAGACACTTGGGTGTGGCCCCTTCTCAGCTTCATCCCAACAGTTGGGCTTTCATAAGAGCGTTCGATCTGGTTTGTCGGTATCTCGAGGTACCGGCCTCTTTTCGAGTCTTTTTTCATTTATTTTCACCCATGAAGACCTCGGAGAAGGCCGACCAATGGCAGGGTTGGATTTCCTTCAAGCCGAACGGCAAAGCCTTTGACTTATATAGTGAATCTCTTAAAAGATTCAAGACGAAGTACTTTTTCCTTCTTCCGATGGACGATGTCACACAGAGTGTGTTTTTGATCTCGCCGAGGATGGTTCGGAGGCTCCGAAGTTTCCTTTCTATTGGTCGAAGTCGTTCTTCGATCGTCCTATTGGATCCTACATGTTCAAGCTATCCGATCTTAGTGACTAGAAAGGGGTTGGGTGAAAAGCGTTCGAGATTGGGTTAGCGGCTTTGAGCCAATTGTATATACCAACCCTAAGACTCAAGAGGAAACGTCGCTCAAGCGGTTCATTCACACCCGAACTCTCCTGCGGTGCCCTACTTGGGAGGATGCTCGATGTGTCTTAGGTAGGGAGTTATTTGCCTGTGTTTCTTTTTTCGTACAAGTCTTTATCTGACATGTTTGTTTTTCTGTGCAGAATCCATGTCGAATATTGCAAAGTTTGCTGCAGTTAAAGCTGCCCTGGCTAAGAAGCTGGACAGAGGTTCGGACGAGGGGAATCAAGTTCAGCCCTTGCCTACTGCCACAGACGTCATCAGGCCTTCCAATTCTGGCACGCAGAAGGATAGGGGCTCTGGATTAGTTCCTTCGGTCCCTGCGGTGCTCGAAGTGGTTAGTGCTTCCGCGGATATCATTGACATTGAGAAGCATAAGAGGCCTCACTCTTCCGACCTTCCCCATTCTCAGCTGAAGAAGCATAAGGGTTCAAAGCAAAAAGTGCTGCCCTACAAGGGTCATTATTCTGCCCACTCTTCTGAGGGTGCTCGTCGACCTCTCCGGCAACAGATTGGGAGAAGGTGAAGGAACTGGAGGAAGAGGTCATCCTTTTGCGCAAGACGAAGAGTCAAGCTGAGACGGCCTTGAAGAAAGATCGGGATCAGAAAGATCAGATTCGTGATCTAAAAATAAGAACCAAGATCTTCGAACAAAGGTGCAGAATGCAGTGGGTCTTCAGACCCAGCTCTCAAACGAGTCCCTTCGGGCCGATGAGGCCGAGAGGAACTGTCGCCAGCTGACTACGGCGAATGAAGATCTCCGGAAAGAGAATGAGGGTCTTAAGTCCAGGGCGGAGAAGACCGTCATGGACAGAGATGGTTATCACAAGGAGAGGGATGCCTACCGCTTTGAAGTCGCTAAGCTGAAGAAGGTGCTGGAGGAGAAGAATGAGGAGCTGTGGAAGACATTGGAGGAAAAGGCAGCCAGCGATCGAGCCATGATGGAGATCAGAGATGAACAGTTCGACAACGACATTCAACAAGTAGTGTTCCTGAATCCCGAAATCGCTGTCCGGATTGAGGGTGTTACCAGCCTGGGAGTGGTTTCAGGGGACCACATCGTGCATGCTGAAACCCAAGCCGTCCTTGTTATTCGCCTTCGACTGATGCTTAGTTCCCTTGTTTGTATTTTGTAATTGTTTTTTTTAAGACCTTGTACTTGTCTTTTGTACTTGCTCCTTCGCGTTAAGGGCATTTGAACTTTGTTTCAAAATTAATGAAATTTCTATTTTTGGACCTTCTTTGGCGGATTCATGTGTATGTTTGTCATTTCGCAATGTGGTTTCCATTGCATTGTCGTCACTTCGGGAAGGGAGCCCGGCCAAGGGAACCTTCCCTCTACCCCGGAAGATTGACTTGTTGTCAATACTTCGGGTGTCCAATGGATTGGAAATGTCTGTTGACAGACATGATGGCTAGTCACGTCGGTTGAGACTCCTAAAAGATTGGCATGACGATGCAGAATTCCGTAGTGGTAAGAATTTACTCATCTACCCAAATTAATAATGGTATTATAACTTTAATAACCATGATAATAAAACATCTGATTGCCAATGTCTCGTTTTATTATGCTTGGATTTTTACAAGAAGTGGATTTCCTTTCATGAGGGAGTTACGCAAGTATTTAGCTAAAATATTTTCTAAGTTTGACAGCATTCCATGTTCGAGGAACTGCTTGGCCTTGCAAAGTTTCTAAGGTGTAGGCGCCATGATCGGTCTTCGAGGAGATCCGATATGGTCCTTCCCAGTTCGGTGCCAGCTTTCCTTTGCTTGCATTTTTTAGGCCGACGTCAACCCTTCTCAGGACCAGATCTTCCTTTTCGAATTCACGAGGTATGGCTCGTTGATTGTATCTTGCTGCAATTCTTTGCTTCACAACAGTTTCGTTTAGGGAGGCTAACTCTCGATTTTCTTCGAGGAGGTCTAGCTCCTTTCTCAACTGTTGGTGATTGGATGAAGTGCGAAGCGGGTGGAGTGTTCTTCAGCTCAGTTCTCCGACCTCGACTGGGATCACTGCTTCGGATCCGTAGGTAAGCCGAAATGGCATTACTCCGGTGGTGGAGTGGGGCGTGGTTCGATATGCCCAAAGTACTTGTGAGAGGTCTTTTGCCTAATTTCCTTTGGCTTTGTCGAGTCTCTTCTTCAAGCCTCTTAAGATGACTCTGTTTGCTGCTTTGGCTTGCCCGTTTGTTTGGGGATGCTCGACCGAAGTGAATCTTTACTTTATCCCGAAGTCGGCTAAGGTTTCTTGGAACCCCTTGTCGCGAATTGTGTCTCGTTATCGGTGATAACGACTTCGGGAATGCCGAACCTCGTGAGAATTTGCTTTTTGAAGAACTTGATCATGTTTTGGCCGTGATCTTTGCCACCGGTTCGGCTTCGATCCATTTTGTGAAGTAGTCCACTGCCACAACCAAGTATTTGATTTGGCCCGGGGCCATAGGAAACGGCCCGAGGAGATTAATTCCCCACCAGGCGAAGGGCCAGGGGGAAGATAGAGCAGCTATCTCGCAAGGAGGGGCGCTATGTACATCAGGGTGTTTTTGGCATCTCTCGCATTTTTTCACATTGGCGATGGCATCCGCATCCATGGTCGGCCAGTAGTAACCGGCTCGCAATGTTTTCTTGGCCAAAGATCGCCCACCGGGTGCTGACCATAGACGCCCTCATGGATTTCGGCGAGTACATATTGGGCCTTGGCAGTGTCAAGAAACTTCAGAAGAGGTGCTGAAAAGCCTCTCCGATATAGGCGATCTTTGATGACAAAGTATGAGCACGGTCTGCGGTAAATTTTTAATGCTGCCTTGTAATTGAGAGGAAGTTCGCCTTGGCAAATGTATTTGAGGATTGGCATCATCCATGAGTTGCCGAAGTCAGTGATTGTGTACACCGAAGGGGTAATGAGGATACGCTCGAAGGTTTGTTTTATTCCATTTGGGGGGAGGATGTGGTCATGAAGCTTGGATGGGAAAGGGCCTCTTGAATGATCGATCTATTGCTTCCTATTGTCTTCGTGCTTGCCAGTTTAGAGAGCACGTTGGCTCTCGAGTTCTGCTCTCGAGGAACGTGTACGATTTCTATTTTCTGGAAGCTTTTCATCAGTTTCTTGACTACGGCCAGGTACTTCTGTAGCAGGGGGTCCTTTGCTTGATATTCCCCATTGACTTGGGATGTTACAAGTTAGGAATCAGTGCGAAGACTGACTTCGGAGGCCTCTAGATCGCGAGCGAATGTCAACCCAGTGATGCATGCCTCGTATTCGGCCTGATTGTTCGATGGGTGGAAAGAAAAGTTTAGAGGGAGTTTGATTGTCAAACCTTCAGTATTTTCCATGATCAGGCCAGCCCCGCTCCCCTTCGAATTCGAAGATCCATCGACATGGATGGTCCATCTGGTGCTCGAGTCTTCGGACGTCGAAGTCATCTCTGCTATGAAGTCGACCAGGCTTTAGGCTTTGACTGCCTGCCGAGATTCAAAGGAAATGCTGAATTCTGAGAGCTCTATGGACCACTTAATCATTCGTCCTGCCAGGTTGGGCCGATAGAGGACCTGTTTGATTGGTTAGTCTATTCGAACTGCAATGTGGTGAGATAAGAAGTATTGCCGTAGTCGCCTTGCTTCAATGACCAGCGCTAAAGCGACCTTTTCGATTTTATGATATTGGAGTTCGGGAACTTGGAGCGTTTTACTTATGAAGTAAACCGGCCTTTGCCCTTCTGTTGTTTCTCGACCGTAACGATCGGTGGCCTCTTCGAGACCTGCCAGGTATAGGTGCGAGTCTCTGCAGCGCAGGGCCTCGTTAGAATCGCGAGAATCGGCGATGTTTCTTTCAGCCTCGTGAAGGCTTCTTCGTATTCCGAAGTCCATTCGAACTGTACCCCTTTCTTCAGTAATTTGAAGAAAGGAAGTGCTCTTTGGGCAGACTTGGAAATGAATATAGTTAGGGTGGCTATCATCCCTGTCAGTTGTTGCACGTCTTTCTTTGACTTCGGCTATCTAATTTCGGTGATGGCGCGGCATTTGTCGAGATTGGCCTCGATGCCACGCTCTGTTAAGTAGAAGCCCAGGAATTTGCCCGTTTTGACACAAAAGGGTTAAGTCTCATATTGTGTCGGCGCGCCTGTTCGAAGACGTTCGAAAGGTCGGCCACATGATTTGGCTCCTCGGCCGATTTGATGATCATGTCGTCCATGTATACTTCGAGCATATTACCGATTTGGTCTTTAAAGACTTTGTTCATCATGTGTTGGTAAGTTTTCCTGGCGTTTTTGGGACCAAAAGGCATTACTTTGTAGCAGTAATTGTCGTTGTTGGTCATAAACGCGATCTTTTCCTAGTCGGCCGGATTCATCGGTATTTGGTTGTACCCAGAATACGCGTCCATGAAGGATAGTAATCGAAAACCCGATGAGTTATCCACGAGTTTGTCGAAGTTGGGAAGACGATAGGTGTCTTTAGGACAAGCCTTATTGAGATCGGTATAGTCAACACATATTCTCCATTTTCCATTAGATTTCTTAACGAGGACTACATTTGAGAGCTAAGTTGTGTACTTGAGCTCCCTTACAAAGTTAGTCTTAATTAAATCACTAATGACCTTTTTAGCTGCTTTGGCCTTCTCAGGGGATGACTTCCTCCTCCTCTATGTGACCCACTTCACAGAGGGATCCAGGGCGAGACGATGACATGCGATGTCGGGGGAAATCCCTGGCATGTCGTTTGCAGTCCATGCGAAGTGGTCGACGTTGGCTTTTAGGGAGTTGATCAGGTTGTCCTTTACCTCGGGGGGAAGGTCGATTCCTATCTGGACAATCTTCGTCGAATCTTCCCCTAGCTGGACCTTAAGAAATTCCCCATCTGGAATAGGCCGGCGTATTTTTCTTTGAAGTCCTTTTGCGACCAGGTCTATGTCTTCTTCGATCTCGTCCTCGGGTTCGATTCTGGCATAGAAGTCTTCGAGATTGACATTGGATGATCCGATGTTCTTTTTTGGTGGGGTTGGTTTGCTTTCTTGCCCTTTGATTGTGACCGAATGCGCTGGTTGCCTCGAGATCATTTATAACGACCCGTTTCCGGACCGCTACCGAGCTACACTAAAACTGTATGCGATGCGTTTTAAAACGGTACTCTTGTGCCCTTCAGAAAAATGCGGTACTTTTTTTTTTTATTTCCCGCTAGTGCACATCAGAGTAATTACAGCTTTTCGAAACATGGTGCAACTAAGACACAAGACTTAAATCCTAAATAAAACATACATAGATAATATATATATATATATACAAGTCGGAATGATAGTGTATGCAAAATACAGAGTAGTGAATGTACAAAGAAATACACCTATGGTATGACGACCTTCAAGAGAGCAATCATACCCTGGGGGTACTTCCGGCAGACACCCACGCAGGGTCGCTCCAAAAGTGGGACCACCCAGTCTACCTGTAATAACAAAACATCACCCGGCCCAACCTCACAACCATCATACACAAAAGACATACTACAGTCATCCCAAGAAAACATCTAATTAGACATAGTCAATCACGACAAATAAAGGTCGTCGTCCGGATCCTCGACGAGGTCCTCCTCACCATCATCCGCTGTCGGGTTCCCTGCGCCCTCGCCATCGCCTGGGTAACCATCATGGATTGAAGGAACCACGGGAAATGGTCAACTTCTCAACAAATCAAGATAATCAAGGCAGAAAGAATAAGCACACAACAATGTATATCATTCACCAAACGTGACTCAACCCTCTCACTCTAGACTCGACTCAACTCGCTATCCATTTTCTCTCGACTCGACCATTATTAGGAAGCGACGCAGATCCATCAATCGACATACCAGCCGTAGCCTTGGGATCTTTCGCTTCTCCTAGATATGCAGCCCGGTCCCTACTGCGACGTTAGAAGTCCCCATAACCGGAAAAACGGGACCTAGCCCCCTCTCCGCTCTCCGGGTCGCAACTTCAGACGCCAACGACTCGCTAAGCTCTCTCACTCAATTAACAGTTCGCCGCATACGATAGTTAAAGAGTGGTACGCAAGAATATTCAACCACATGTCAAATAAAAAGAGCAGGCTTAACATGAAGAAACGCAATTCAATCATTTAAGCAATAAAAACCAACCGCATGAAGAAACGCAATTCAACAGTAACACGCACTCGCATCATATATTCAATCTCATATTAAATATATGCATAATCAATCATCACATGCTTGACACACAAATCAAGGAATCCATCCCTCTGCAACTCGATGGAATTAACGAGAGGAACATACAAGTGTGGGGTTGGGTTGTGAGACCAACCACAAAGTTTTCACCCACGAATGACTCGAAAAATGGGCGACCGCACGACAATAAAATAAACGAAGGGGTTCAAAGACCCTAACTTCGAACTCGTAGAGTTCTCAGACTTCTTCGTATTTAAATAAAGCATTTAAATAGTAAAACAAGGATTTTAGCATCTCTAAAAGTTGTCCTTACACAGGGACATAAAAATGAATCCTAAATGTCTAGAAGTGCCCTTACCGCTTGTCACTGCTAACACTGCTCTCACGTCCTCGGGTTCACTTTCCCGTACACCTCGACTTAGTGCCTTGCGATCTCTGAATCACAATTCCTAATACAAGCACAACTTAGTACTATCTATGGGTTTCTAATAGCACTTAGCTCTCATTATCCCAATCTTAACTACAACCCAAGCAAGCATTAAAACTCAAGAACTTAAACAAATACAACAAGAATTCCAGCATTACAAATTAATTCTTTTTCTCTAAAATTTTATTAAAAACTTCTTTCATACATATCACCATACGAGGCCATTTTTCCTAAGTACTAATTCAAGCTTAAAATCAAGTAGCATAATAAGCACAAATTAATCAAAAGCTAAGTTTATGTTTCTTAAAAAATATTTTCATCGTGGTCCAACAATTAAAATAAGACCATAACCAATTGTGTTAAAATTTAAATCATAAAAAGAGATCAATTTCCCTACATGCCATTTTGGTCCCTCAAAAATCCATTTTTGCACAAAAACTTATCTAACACTAAACTAATCATGCAACTTAATCCTAATTAGTCCTAAAATCATATTAAACACATAATCACATACTTCACACCTAATTAGACAATTAAATAGCAAGTTTCTTAAGACTCAAGAATAGGAAAGATCCAAACCTACAATGTTGCACTTGATTAAATTAAACTAGCCATGCTATTAGCACCTAAATAATTACTATAACACAATAACATATCTCATGCATGATTCAAGCAAGATTAAACATATTTTCCCTCTTACTCAAGGTTAGGTTTTTGATCAAATGCTCATGAAAGAGGTTATATGATGCTACAACAATTATTCAACAACAAACAGCAACAAGAAGCAACATACAACAACATGAAACAAGAAATCAAAACAAGCCAAGTGGGGAGGGTTTTGAGCGCTACCTACTGCAGAAAAACAGAGGGAACAATTTGTTTTTCAAGTTCAAATAAATGGTTAGAAAGATAGGTAATGTCATGAAGAAGAAAACCTATCAATATGACATGATTTGGAAGCATAAAAACTAGCTAAAATGGAGGGAAGAAGTGGCGCTAAACAGTAGCATGAAGGGAGAGAAAATTCTTTTTTCATACCTCAAATGATGATCAAGATGATGATATAGGTAGAGGAGATGATGAGAAACAAGATTGATGAAGAAGGTTTGTGCAAAAACTCAATGGAACCCAAGGTTTTTTTCAATGGAAGTTTGGAGAGGAAGAGGAAACTTAGAGAAGAAGAAAGAAGAAAAGAGAAAGTGAGGGTTTGAGGGAGAGCTGATCGTGATATTTAGCTGGTGAGGGAAGGGGCATTATGGTCCTTTTTCCCTTAATTAACACTTAAACAATAATTAATTAAAAGAAAACCATTTTAAATGAATTTTTTATAAAACCACAAATAAGTGACATATAAATATTATTATGAGATGCTAATCCCATCACTCATTCTACCCATCTAATCTCTCCTCTCTCATGATTACCCTCTAATCTATAGGCTTAAGATCTAAAAACACGGCGACGAAAAACTGCAAAACCGATTAATTTCTCGCCGAAAAATCCCGAAAAATTAATTTACGAAAAATTAATTCTCCGCGTGATAATATCAATTTATAGGTATTAGAAACAATATAATTCACTTAAAAATATTTAAAACAGGTTACGACTCGATTTTCATCGAAATCGGGGCTCATTTTAAATTTTATCAATGAGAATCGCCTACGATTTGAAACGCGACGAAATTTCAATAGAATATTTCGACAACATTCAAACCATAAATTAATATTAAAATATTAATTCTCATTTATTTTAGCTCTTGATTTAATTAAATCACTTTCTTAGGAAACAAGTAATTGCTTTATTAAAGCATAATTACGACAAAATATACTAATCAACGCTAACTAACGTTCGTAAAAAAAATACGAGTGTTACAGTCTCGGCACAAGGTCGATCAGGGTGCTTGTGCAAGCGCACAAGGCTTTATCAAGAGCTTGTGCACGCAGTCTCCTCAGCTCGACATGCGACCTCCTCAGCTCGGTACGCGACCTCAGCTCGGCATACGACCTCCTCAGCTCGGTACGCGACCTCAGCTCGGCATACGACCTCCTCAGCTCGGTATGCAACCTCAGCAGCTCGTGCACGCGGTCTCGGCACGAGGTCGATCTCTTCATCAGGTGTTACAATCGCCATGGATCATGATTATGTTGTCCTCGGATGAGTGGAATCTCATTTTGAGGTGGACGGTGGAAGTTACTGCTCCTAATTCTCCTAGGGTAGGTCGTCCTAGGATGCAGTTGTATGGTGATGGACATGGAAGGACAATGAATTGAACTTTGACGGTTCTAGTTTCAGACTTATCGCCGAGCGTGACCATTAGCTCGATGTAGCCTAGATGTTTAGTTGTGGAACCATTAAAACCCTGGAGATCGGAGCCGCGATAAGGGATCATGTCTTTTTCGGCTAGCTTCAAAGTCTTGAAGAGGTCAACAAACATGATGTCGGCAGAACTCACTTGATCAACCAATATTCTCCCCACGTCGAAATTTGCCATATAGGCGCAGATCAGCAAGGGAATTTGGTCGTTTAGGTGACCATTCAGCAGGTCTTCATTGTAAAAGGCCAAAGGTGGCCGACTTGTGCTTGGTCGGTTGACAGGTGGGTAGACAGGGGTTACGGTCATCGTCTCTCACATCTTTTGTTTGGCGGAATTGATGGAATGTTCACCCTGTCCTGTCAAGCCTCTGGAAATTTCCAAGGCCACAGGTGGGGGCCTAGCCCTTTCTTCGTCGGCCTGATGAGGGTGATTTTCTATCTGGATCAGGGCGGAGTTGTTGTCGCGCTTAGGTCGGGGGGATCGAGTCCTTCGCCATACCTCGTCTTAGCGTATTTCTGTAATTTTTTCCTTTTGGACGATGGATTCAATGGCGTCCTTAAGCTGAACACATTCGTCAGTGTTGTGACCTGCGCTTTTGTGAAATCTGCAATACTTCGACTTATCAGTTCTGGGCCGCTCTTTCAGAGGTTTAGGGAATCGTACTCCCGCATCTTTAAACTCCGCACTGGCGCACTCATGCAGGATGTGAGATTGGGAGGTGTTCAGCGGGGTATATTCTTCGTACCTCCCAGGGGGACCTTTGAGGTCCTTGTCTCAGCGTGGCCGATCTTCCATATACCCATAACTTTTTTCTTGGGCGGTTCTCCTTTTTGACTTCGAAGCCATTTGTTTCTCTTCGAAGTTTATGTACTTCTCCGCACGTCGGAGGAAGTCGTTCAGACTGTCGGGCTTATCGACCTCGACATTGATGCTGAAGAGGCTATCTTCAAGGAAACCCAGTTCCAACAGGTATAGTTTCATCTCATCGGAAGCGTGTTTGACGAACACCGCTTCCTTGTTGAAGCGTTCAATGTAATCTCGAAGAGCTTCGTCCTTCCGTTGGTGAATCACTTGCAGCGTAGCAGCCATCTTGGGTTGAATGTGAGAAGCAATGAAATGAGAGCAAAATTGAGCGGTGAGCTCAGACCAAGAGTCTATGGACTTCGCCTTCAGTCCCTGGAACCATGTGAGGGCCGCTTTCTTTAGGGTGAGCGGGAAAATCTTGCATTTTACTGGACCCTTGGTGCCGCGAAACCCCATTATGGTGTCTAAGCAGCCGATGTGTTCATTGGGATCTTCAGTACCGTCATAGTTCTTAAGCGGGGGAGGCTTTTGAAGGGCCTTCGGGATCAAAAACCGGGTCACCCTTATAGTGAAGGGGCTGGAAGCGAAGTGATCATCAGTTTCTTCGGAAGCATGTGTTCCTGAATACATAGTGGGAGATTCGAAATCGTGACTGGGAGGCGAAGTCGCGGTCGATGACGTCTTGGAGGAGTAACACTCGCTCGCGAACGTCGGAAGTGGCTGTTTTGCCCTCGAGGAGACACGCGCGTCGAATGACGGTGTCGGCGGTGGTGAGCACGTTCTCGCGATCCTTGGGGGGATTGGGAATTGTAGAAGAGGGGGTGTTCGATAGAGACCCTGCGTGAAGATTGCTCGGTGGATCTGCGGTGACGCTGGATCCTGGATGGTGATGAACGTGGAGGAGATGAGCGTCCCGGTGTTTGACGCTGATGGAGGCGCGAGCCCCCCGGGGAACGGCGGCGTAGGGAAGATCGATCAGCGGATCGATAGCGAGTCTGAGAACTTTATTGTGAATTGCAGCTCGGGGAAGACAGTGCGTAAGATCTCGTTCCCGGAGAAGAGCAAGTGGGAGATCTGGGGCTGGAAGCTTGGCACTCGCTAGATCTTCCCGGAGCCGTGTCACGGTCTTCGGAGGCTTCTCGCCGGTCCAAAGAGGTCTGGTGCTGAGGCTGACGATAGGCGGCTACCCTTTTAGATAAATCGTTCTGCTTGTCTTCAATGTTGATGAGATAAAGGTTTTGCGCCGCTAGGGCCTCCGTTTACTGTCGAACGAGGTTAAGCACCTCGTTGACAGCGGCAGCAGTAGCAAGAGTAGGCTGCGACTCGGGAGCCAGTACTGTCTCCGGTTCGGCGGTCGAAATGGTCTCTCCATGTGGGACTGAGTGAGACTCGGTTTCGACAGCGACAGGGATCTCGTCATCCTGTTCAGGAATCTCAGGGGATGTGGGTATGCGGGTTGTATTCCACGTGGTGTTTCATTTTGGTCCGGCCATGGTAAATCGAATGATTTGACAAAGGAACAAGAATCTCGTTCCCACAGACGGCGCCACTGATCCGAAGTGGATCTCAGAAGTGGCTGGAGTAGGGTCACGAACGGTGGGGTACGACAGAGCACGACGATGGGGGGTGTACCTGCACACACTCCGATGCCTAAGTCAGTATCGAAATAAGGTGAGGTAAGGAAATGAACAGTGCGTACATTTATTGATCAGGTCATGGACCTTTTATAGTTGAGGTTAGGTCGTTGATGTGTGGATATCCTCAAGTAACCCTAGATCAATTATTTGCAGTTGGATGTATCCGACGGTCGATGTTGATTCTAGGGTTATGTGTGGATAAGGTTGCTTTTAGGGCTAGCGCCGCAATGCTTGTACTCTAGGGTTTCGCGCCGTGGCGATTTGATCCCTAAGGTTTGTTGTCCCGAGGACGGAACTCTTGGGTTGGGTCGGTTGACCGAAGTGGGCCTTGGGCTTGTTCGGGTCGGTATTGTTTTCGGGCGAATCTCCCTTGTTGGGTCAGATCGGTCCGGTGCGGAGTGGGCCTTTTTAGCCACTCCGGATCAAAATCATATATAATATTTATCACAGTTACTACTATTTATTTTATTTATGATACGTTATAGATTTTTTTTTTTGAGAAATTTTACTGAACGTTATATTAAATTTCAAATGTCAAATACTATAATATAACAATACTATTATTATTCAATTACATTAGTTAATTTTCTCACATTTTTCGCAGTACATTAAGTTAATTTTTATTGTTTAAAACTATTTGAGGATGTATTTGTAATTAATGTTTAAAGTAAAATATTCCATGCAATACCAATTGTTGCAATCAGGTCCCTATAACATCCCTATTTTCTTAACCTTGATTAAGCATGTGATTATGTGTATTATAGATTCATTTGGTTCCTTGTGGCTCCAATAGAAGGAATCAACAACTATCTCCCGACTCTTGAGGAAGAAGCAATAAGTCTTTAAAGGTCATCCAGTGGGTTTGAAGTCTAGGCATGCACAATGTTATCGTCAAATTTGATTTCCAAGTCGTTATCAATCACTTCATTAAATTGAGAGAAGACAATTTGGATTTGGTGTTGTCATAAGTAATTGTATTAATTTTCTGCCCCTTTTTCAAAACTTTAGTGTAAGGTTTGCTAGGAAGCAAGCAAATAACGTAGCCCACAGCTTAATTAAGGCGATAATATTCATGGCTACTCCCCATAATTTTTATTAATGTCAACCATGTATTGCTCATCTTATTATAAACGAAATGTAGTTATTTTTTGGCTTTAGAAAAGAAATAAGAACTTTGAATTCAACGATTCGAATTAGTAAAAATTTAACATCAAAAAAAGTTATCAAAGGGAAGAAGTGTGACAATAGTTACTCTTGGAGTAAGTGGATCCACAATCATATATACGTCTTAATAAAAAATGTACAAAAAATGCCAAAAGTAATAGAGAAAAGAGAATAAAAAATTCTCATTTAATCTTATAAATGAAATTATTACATAAAAATGAGTCCTTCTCAAACTCAAACCGATTATTGTAAAACTAACAGAAGAGCTACATAGTTTCAGGGTTGTGTAGGACTGAAATAAAGGCAACATTTTGGGTATATACGGCAGTATCTTGGGATGCAATTAGGATGTGCATATCTCTGCACATTACCAATTCCTAGTGTTTTTTCTATCTCGTGTACACTTCCAACTAGGGCAACCACCATTGCAACAAACAACATGATAAGGGTCTAAACAAATGAAAAAGAATAATTCCCAATTCGAGAAGGGAAGACTCTCCAGAAGCAAGAAAGTAAGAAATTGAAAATTGGACAAATACTTTCTTACTGTTCCATTCACTATTCTCTCTCATATAGCTGAGAGTTTGTTACAACGTAATGGAATATCTATGCCACTTGGCTAACTGCCTTTTGGAATCAAAATGACAACAGAAATTGTGTGCAACAAAAGAAACAACTCTATTCATTTGCTGAGATAGTCCTTCATCCAATTGGGCTCCTTAATATCTCTTTTGGGTCGGGTTCTTGGCGTGCAACATGACTTGGGCTAGCCTCACTCGTATCAATACTCACCCCTCGAAGTGTGACCTTGTCCTCAAGGTCAAAATTTGGAAAGTCCCGGGTAAAAGAAGATAAGGGTACCCCACGTGGCTTCTGTCTCCTCTTATGATTCCCACTGAACCAAGACTTGGTCCTCTAAACCATGCCTTCCCGGGACTGAGCGTCTTCTCAAGATACAGAGAGGTTCAAGGAGCGGGTGAGGGCCTTGAAGCCGATCTAGGAGAGGCCAAACCTGGAGGTCTGGAATGCCGCGGCAAGGGTGTAGCTGGGAAACTTGGAAGACGTTGTGGATCCTCGCGGTGGGAGGCAGATCGAGCTAGTACGCGACGGAGCCAATGCGGCATAGGACTTGAAAATGGCTATAATAGCGGCGAGCCAGCTTCTGCGAATGTCACGCAGCCACCGAGGACTGCCGGTATGGTTGCAACTTGAGGTGGACCCAATCCCCAACCTCAAAGTTCACGTCTTTCCGATGTTTGTCTGCGGTGGCCTTCATTTGTTGTCTCACCGTGCCGAGTGTGGCCTCAAGCTTGTTCAAAAGGAGTTTTCGCTGAGCCAAGAACTCATCCAAGGTTGCAATTTTGGTGCTCCCAGAAAGATACGAAGGTACGGTGGGTGGAGTTCATCCGTATAGAGCCTCAAAGGGACTCATGGCAATAGAGGAATGGAAGGATGTATTGTACCAGAACTCATCTAAGTGCAGGAAGACAGTCCAACGATGTGGTTCTTCACTTACAAAGCAGCGAAGGTAAGCCTGCAAGCAGCGATTGAGCATCTCTGTTTGCCCATCACTCTGGGGGTGATATGCGCTAGAATATGCTAGTTTTGTGCCCTGCATCTGAAAGAAAGCCGTCCAAAAATTACTGAGGAACAGGGGGTCACAATCCGTGACTATGGTCTTCGGGATACCGTGCAAACGATAGATCTCAGTTGAAAATATGGCGGCCAAGGCTTGAGCGGTGAAGTTGGTGGGCAGAGCTATGAAGTGGCCATACTTGGTGAAGCGATCCACTACTACCCATATGACCGTTTTTCCATGTGAAGAGGGAAGATGGGTGATGAAATCCATCGAGATGTCCTCCCACACTGAGTTGGGAACTGGCAGAGGTTGTAGAAGGCCTGTTGGGGCTTGTGTAGAGTCTTTGTGCTACTGACACACTTGGCAGTGAGCCACAAAGTGTTTTACGTCCTTCTGCAGTGAGGGCCAATAGAAGGAAGCTACCAACTGGACTAAGGTAGCTTTGACCCCAGAATGTCCTCCCAATGGTGTTGCATGGAACTCTTCTAGTAAGGCTGGTTGGAGGCCACTGGCCTCTGGGATGAAGAGGTGTTTTCCAAAGTAAAGCAACCCATCGCACAAGTTAAATTGAGGTCGCAATTCTTGCTCTTTGTGCCACTTAGAAAGAAGCTCGATGCCATCCGGATGGGAGCAATAGAATTGCCGCAGTTGATCAATGAAGCTCAAAACAGGCAAAGAAATAGCCATGAGTTCAGAGGAAGGAGCTTCAAATTTGCGGGAAAGAGCATCGGTGACACAATTGGTCTTTCCAGGTTTGTAATGAATTTCATAATCGAACCCCAAAAGTTTTGTCATCCATTTTTGTTGTTCCGATGTTTGAATAGTCTGATGCAGTAGATTTTTGAGACTCTGCTGGTCTGTAAAGATGTGAAACTTCCTGCCTAATAAGTATTGTCACCATTTTTTTACAGCCTTTGTAATAGCATACATCTCTCGGACATAGGTAGAGGCAGCCTGCATCTTGGGGGACATCTTCTTGCTGAAGAATGCAAGAGGATGTTTGTTTTAGGACAGAACAGCTCCGATAGCCACTCCAGAAGCATCAGTGTCAATATGAAAGGGAACCTCAAAGTCCGGCAGGCGTAGAACTGGCATTGTGGTCATGGCCTGCTTCAAGGCGAGGAAGGCAGCCTCAGTCGTGGGGGTCCAAGTGAAGGCATGTTTCTTAAGCAGATCAGTTAAAGGGCCATCCACAGTGGCATAATGGCGAACAAAGCGGCGATAATAACCCGTAAGTCCCAGTAGCCCCGTAAGGCTGTTAAGGAACGGGGAGGAGGCCAATCAAGAATCGCCTGAACCTTGGAGGCATCAGCACTAACACCCTTAGCAGTGATGACATGTCCCAGATAGTCAATGGACTCTACACCAAATACACATTTGGACATTTTAGCTTAAAATTGAGAAGTGTGTAACAGAGAAAGGACCTGTTAGATGTGTTGAAGGTGAGACTCCCACTCCTTGCTGTAAATCAAAATGTCGTCAAAGAAAACGACGATGAACTTGCGGAGGAATGGCCTAAGGAGGTCATTCATGGCTGCCATAAAGGAGGAGGGCGCATTGGTGAGGCCGAAAGGCATCACCAAAAATTCATAGTGCCCATCATAAGTACGAAAGGCAGTTTTATGTTCATCACCCGCAACAATGCGAATTTGGTGATATCCTGGACGAAGATCTATTTTGGAGACTACCGAAGCACCAAAAAGTTCATCAAGTAGCCCATCCACCATCGGAATTGGGAAATGGTCCTTAACTATGATAGCATTTAGAGCCCCGGAAATCAACACAAAATCGCCACGAACCATCCTTCTTCTTAATTAAGACTACTGGAGATGAGAACGGGCTTGTGCTCGATTGTATAATTCCCTCACTCAGCATTTCATGGATAAGTTTGGTCATAACCTCCTTTTGGGAATGAGGATATCTATAGGGTTTGATGTTAACAGGGGCGGCATTGGGGAGTAAGTGGACGTGGTGGTCATGGTTGCGACGTAACCCATGGGAAATGGCAAACATAGGAGCAAATTGGGTGAGTAGTTAGGATATGGAAGGATTTGGGTGACTAATGGGTAAGTCAGGGAGACTGATGGCTTGTGGGGTGGTTTCAGAGGTGGGGTTTTACTCTAGCTGGGATGTGATTGGGAAGGTCAGGGAAAGTAAGGTGAAGGTATGGGCTACTCCATTGGTGTAAAGAGAGCGACGTAATTGATGGTGATACACTGGGGTTTCTTGGGAAGAGGTATAACCATAAAGTGTTACAGGGGAATTATTGTGGGTAAAAGACATAGAGGGAATTGAGAAATCTGAAAGTACCGAACCCAAAGTTTTGAGCCATGCCATACCCAATACCACATCAGCACCTTGAATTGGAAGAAGATACAATGGCACCTGAAAAACCTATTCGTTGCAACTGCAGTGCAACATTCCTACAAAGCCAAGTGCATGATATGTGCTCTCCATTGCCAACCATAACTGTAAAATAAGAGATAGGAGAAAAAGGTAGTTGAAGAAAGGAAGCAAGTCGAGGTTGCAAAATGCTATGGGTACTCCCTGTACCAATGAGAACCGCAACTGGATGGCCGTGAATGCTCCCCTGCATTCTTAAGGTTTGTGGCCCTGGATCACCACAAGAAGCGGAGGCTGATAATTGAAAATGCAATGCTTTTGAGTTAGCTGGGGGAAGAATACTGGCAGGAAGAGGCGGAGGTTCTTCCGGGGTGCCGTCAAAGTGCTCCGGTTCCGGCACAACTTCCTCATCACTGAGCAGTAATAAAAAAAACTGCTTAGACCGACACTTGTGACCTGGGTGAAACTTATCATCACAGTTGAAACACAAACCCTTGGCACAGCGAGCATCCATTTCCGCTGGTGGCAAGCGTTTGATGGGAAACAGAGATGGAGGTGGTTTGGGCGGTAGTGTCGGGGTCAACGACGCCGGAGCGGGAGGCAACTTGCGATTAAACGCACCGGTGTAGTTGGTTTGGGGGTATCCAGTAATTTAGCTGCGATTAACTTGGCGAGCCCGATGGTTTGAGACATGGAGAACAGTTGAAGCAGAGTGAGCTCTCGTTGAATTTCAGGTTTGAGACCCGAAACAAAACAATTAAGGAGGGCGTCAGTTGGTAACCCAAAAACGCAATTTGAGATCTTCTCGAATTCAGCCTGGAATTCAGCGACTGTGTTTTTCTGTTGTAGCTTGAACAATGTCACTTGATGATTGGCATACGATGAAGGCCCGAAGCGGAGTTCTATTGCGCGCAGGAAAACCTCCCAAGTGGTCAGTTGGTGGTTGCTGTGCATCCATTTGTACCAATTAAGGGCATCTCCGGTCATGAAAAAGCCCACCATGTCCATCCTCTGCTGTGGAAGAATATGATGAAATGTAAAGTACTGGTCGGCTTGGAATAGCCAATCCAACACATTGGTGCCATTGAAAAGGTTTAAGCGGTTTTTAGGGGTTTTGAGAATCGGGGTGTTGGAGAGAAACGGGGGAGGTGGTGGTGGAGGGGTAGAGGAAGAAGGGGACAGGTTGGCCACTTTATCAGCTAAATCGTTGATGATGAAGGTGAGGGAATTCTGTGAGTCCTGAGAAGCATCCATGCGAGACTGCATGAGCTCCAATTTTTCTTGGATGCTAGCGATAGCTTATTCCATTTTCTGGTTTGGTTTAGGAGGCATGAGCAGTAAACGAAAGCACCAATGATAAGGGTTTTAAACAAATGAAAAAGAATAATTCCCAATTCGAGAAGGGAAGACTCTCCAAAAGCAAGAAAGTAAGGAATTGAAAATTGGACAAATTCTTTCTTACTGTTCCATTCACTATTCTCTCTCATATAGCTGAGAGTTTGTTACAACGTAGTGGAATATCTATGCCACCTGGCTAACTGCCTTTTGGAATCGAAATGACAACATAAATTGTGTGCAACAAAAGAAACAACTCTATTCATTTGCTGAGATAGTCCTTCATCCAATTGGGCTCCTTAATATCTCTTTTGGGCCGGTGTTCTGGGCGTGCAACATGACTTGGGCCAGCCTAACTTATATCACAACACCACTAATTTCATCAACATTTTTGACATATTTTGCAAAGAAAATTTAGTTATTAACTTCTCGTGGTATGTTAAAGCATGTGTACTTATTTATACACAAAGGTTGAATCCTCGAAAGAATCATAATTGGACAATTTTGACCATTAATTACATGTAAATCTTAAAATTAATTTTCTTATCACATTAAGTAATTTTTTATTCATTGATTTATTTCTAAAGATATTGACCAAGAATTGCTTGATATCCTTCACTAATTTAACCTAATGCATATTTAACTATACGTATGCAATAATATACGATACAACGTACATACGAGAAAATGTATCACAACGGTAGTATTTCATGCATTTGTTTTTTTTAATACAATTTATGCTACATTATACTTTTGGTCTTTTATCTTTATTCTTAGTTTTAATTTGATCCCTCTTTTATTTTTTGTTTCAAAATGGTCGCGTATGTTACAAAGTTATACCAATGTGGTCACTCTTATATTTTTTATTTCAAAATAGCCCCTTATTTTGCTAAATGAGGAATGCTACGGACACTCTCTCTGACACTCTCTCTTAAATACTCTCTCAATGATTGGGCCACGTCACACTTTTTTTTTAAAAATCAACCATTGGATTGAAAGTTACTATCATATAGATCATATCTGTAAATTTTAACATTAATCTATGATCATTTACTATGTTATCAAGGTGCGTCAAGATTAACGTTATTTGTAATTACATCGTTGACGTTAATCTTGACGCATCTTGATGACATAGCAAATGATCATAGATTAATGTTAAAATTTATAGATATGATCTATATGATAGTAACTTTCAATCCAATGGTTGATTTTGAAAAAAAAAAGTGTGACATGACCCAATCATTGAGAGAGTGTTTAAGAGAGAGTGTTAGAGAGAGTGTCCATAGCATTCCTCTTTGCTAAATTTATCTCAATATGGTCTCTTTTTTTGTTTTAAAATGGTTCTTTTTTATGGAAAACTTATACCAATGTGATCCTCTCCGTACCATAATTTAAATGAAAAGGACTACATTAATATAACATTGCAAAATAAGGAACAATATTGTAATAAAACAGAGAGCAAATTGAAACCTAAAAATAATGTAAAGTACAAAAAGCATAGTTTTGCCTACAAATTTTTTAAACAAAATAATTGTTGCAGTTATTATATTAATACTTTAAATATTTAGAATTTTGGAAATAATAGATTTTATAAAACAAGTCATTAATAATTAGTCGAATTTAGTTTCTATTAATTGACATGATTATGTTTCTGTCAAAAAAAATTGACATAATTATGTTCTTATGGTCAACATAAAGGATATCAAAATATTTTATTGTAAGACATATATATTACCCGTCATTAAATTTTGAATTCCAAATATACTTTAAATATAAAAAATTTAAAAATAATTTGATTAGATACCTCATTTTGTAAAAAATCATGTATAAAAATTAATTGTTTCAAATCATTCATTAGGAGTAATTTTTATAAATTTTAATATTAATTAGATATAATATATAAATATAAAATAAAAATACGTTATATTTTTTTAAGTTGTAAATATCTACCTATGTGTATTATGACTAATTATATCAAATCTATTAATCAAAAAAATAATTATATCAAACCTGATTTTTTTGATAAATTAATATAAAATTGATTTTTTACAAATAATATAAAATTGACTTATAAAAAACTATTGAATATTTTATCCTGTGAGTTTAATATATTAAATGAAATAAAAATATTTTATCACTGTT
The DNA here is from genome assembly GCA_037113605.1 of Calophaca sinica. Lineage (NCBI taxonomy): Eukaryota > Viridiplantae > Streptophyta > Magnoliopsida > Fabales > Fabaceae > Calophaca > Calophaca sinica. The sequence goes on from CM073737.1 coordinate 20,755,165, forward strand.
TATGCAAGATATATAATTACTATGCTAAAAGAAATATACAGTTACTCCATCTGTTAAATACTAGAATTATAAAATATGACACCATAAATATTACAAAATATTCAGTGCATTTCATCATATCTTAAATGTTAAATATTTATCAAAAATAAATTTTATTTAAATAATATTATATGAAAAGTTATATATTCAATATCATATATAAAATACCATATATAATATTTATCATATTCAATATTTATCCACGATTACAACTATTTATTTTATTTATGATATATAAAAAATTAAATTTTACGAGAAATATTAATTATGTTATATTAAATTTCAAATGTCAAATACTTATAATATCACTATGTTATTATTCAATTACATTAATTAATTTTCTCATACTTTCACAATATATTAAGTTAATTTTTATAGTTTAAAACTAGGCTGTATTTGTAATTAAGAAAATATAAAATGATCCTTATATTTTTTAAGTAAAATATTTCATATAATACCAATTGTTGCAATCAGGTCCCTATAACATCCTCATGTTCCTAATCTTGATTAAATATGTGATTATGTGCCTTAACGTGTATTAGATCAGATTCATTTGGTTCTTTCCCTGTGGCTCAAATAGAAAGAATCAACCACTGCCTCCCAACTCTCGAGGAAGAAACAAGCCGTTGAAGGTCATCCATAGAGTTCGAAGTCTAGACTTGCACAATGTTATCTTTGAGCTCGATTCCCAAGTCATCGTTGATCACTTCAATAAATCGAGAGATCACAATTTGGAATTTGGTGCAGTCATAAGTGATTGTATTAATCTTCTATCCCTTTTTCCAAACTTTAGTGCAAGTTTTGCTAGGAGGCAAGTGAATAATATTCATAGCTAGTGTAACATCCCAAAGTTCCTAGTGGGGTGAATGAGACTACCCAATGAAATAGAAAGAGACCATTAATTGAATGATGAGTGTTGTATGGGTGTTAAGGAGAAAATGTGAGTAAGTATATCTATAAGGTTTTAGAGCATATTGGAGTGTATTAGAGAATGAAGTACCACTAGTAAGGTGATTAGAATAGGAAAAACAGGGTGAACCCAATAGGAGGGGTGTGACTAGCAAAAGGGGTATATCGACTATATTGTAGGTGCAAAAAGCAAGTGGGTTAAAGCATGTGTAACATCCCAATTTCTCTAAGCTAGGTGATTGGGTGTGCATAAGAAATACAAAACAGTTTATAAGTTAAAAACAAAGTATCAGAGCATAGAAGTTTTATATAGTAAATAAGTAGGTGCATGAAGTATATGACCTAAGATAGTAAAAAGGGGGTGTAATGCATAATATGTGGGGTGCATCTAGTAAATGTAGGTTGTTATACTTTCCACTAGAAATCAACCTCGTGCGTTGCATGGGTTTAGTTATATTTTATACAAATATTTTTTGAAAAATATGTAAAAGTTATATAACTTATATATATTCAACTGTTTTTTGAAAACCCTTTTGTTGAAGGTCTTTGATAAGTTATCTTCGTCTTGAAGGATTAAGTTGTTTTTTCTTTGGGTCTTATGTCTTCCTTAGTGAAAAAATATGTAAATATATGTAAATAAATAAAATTTAATAATTATAGAACAACATGCAATAATAAAATAAAATTATATACAAAAATTATATTGAATGACTCATTTATTTAGAAATTATCTTCCGTGTAAGATATTTTTCATCATGTTTAATAATAACAATTATCAATTTTTTAGTAAGGTTACCATTAAACCTTCAATATATAAAAAGGTAACTCTATCAAAGATATGTTAATTAAACACATTGTTGTACTGTATTTTTTTAGTATGCATAGTTCTTATTATGCTTATTAACGAATGATTTCAATCCTTATGATTACATTGTTATTGATAATGAGATATGTAATTATCCATAATAATATTTAGGTTTTGTCATATGTAATTCCACATAATTCAATATTTTTTATTTTCTTTTAATTATCAATGTGAACACCCAATTTTGACAGGATATTTTATTTATTTTTTTAAGAAAAATCACAAAAATATTTTCTTTACACATATTGAATTTTCAGCTTTTATTTTGTCTCACTTTTTGTCTTATTTGACCCATTGTCTAAACTCATTGTTGGGCCTATTTTTGTGTTAGTTCTTTTGGGTCAATTCCAACCCAACTGTGATAAAAAAAAGAGAGATACAAATTATCATCACCAACCACAAGCCCAAAATACTAACAATGTCCATTACATGTCCAAAAAAATAAAAAAAAAATACAAGCCAACAGTCCATTTGAATAACAAACAGAACAAAGAAAAGAAAAACAGGGCAGGCGCATGGCATCCAGCCAAACTAACAACAACAGAAGTTATTTTGAGGATGAAGCCAATGTCTCCTTCTCCATGTTCTTAGCCTATTTCCCATTTTGGCCAAGACCAAGTAGCTTTGAAGGCACCATCCTGCATCCTCTGCATCCTTCAGACCCCTCCCACAACCCTGCAACAAGCAGGCCAACATTGTCTCATTAGAGCTCCTCAACTCTATAAATACAGTTTCAATTCAGAGAGAAAAGGGGGGGACAACATAAATTTTCTGGGAATTTTTATTGTTGTTGAGATTTCTACCACCAATCAAAGAATTAGAGACTTCACATTGAAGTCTTAATTCACCAAACTGAAACACAGAGACAAATAACAAAAAAAAAAAGAAAGAGCAGAGAGGGAGGTCGAATAGCAGCAGTAGCAGTAGCAACTAAGAGAGAAAAACAAAGGCTCGGAATTTTTACCTATTGAAACCACACTCCCTTATCCTTCATAAAGCTTGGAATCCAGGTAGCCCCTTTGAGATACAATAGTTTTTTCCCCAAAATTCTAAAGATCATTTAGAAATTGCATATATGGTGAGAATCAGAAAAAGAGTGAACAATAGAAAGGAATAGGAAAATGAAATCAGGAAGAAGGAAGTTAGAGAGCAAAAATGGTGACTTACATAAAAGAAGAGAAAAGGGAGAGTCCCCTCCCTCCCGCGACCTTCCTCTCCCCCTCAGCCTTTCCCTTTCACGACCTTTCTCTCCCCCTCAGGCTCTCCCCTTCGCGATCCCCTTCTCCTCCGTGTGTCATCTTTCTCTCTCTCTCGCCCTGGATCTCTCGCTCGCGGCCAGGGGTGGCATGCAACGGCCGCACCTCTCTCTCTCTCTCAGCACTGATCGCCATCCTTCTCCCTCCATAGCTGATGCACAGCTTCTTTGCATCTAGGGTTCCAAATAGAACCCACGTGAAATACCCCTCTCCCTTTTTATTTTTATTCTGTTTGTATTTATTTATTTTAGCTATTATTTTTCTTTCAATTGGGTTGTTTGTGGTATTGGGCTTCTTGCCCATTTGCTTCCTTGCTCAATGACCATGAGCGCCTTTTTTTAATTTTAATTTACATTTATTATTTGCTTTGTTTTATTTATTTTATAAATACTGTTAACAAACAAGCCTAATTAATTTCATCACCTAATTATAATCATACATCTTGTTTTACTTACTTTTCAGTTTAATCTTATCAAATCAAATAAAAAAATAGTTTTTTTGAAAACAAATAGGATCAGCTGAGATGTGACATTTTGTTAATCTCCGGTTTGGGAAGCCTGAGTTGCGACAACTTGGTGATCTTAAACCCTTAAAAATTAAAATCAAACTAACCAACAATTTTTTTCTAGAAGAACTATGTGACTTTTGAGTTCCTCACTGCACCAGAGGATACGTAGGAGCGGGCCAATTCCGTCAAGTCAAATTTAAATTTTTCTAATTTAGTTTCATTCTTTCTAATATTCATTTTTGCACTTACTATCACTTTTATTTAATTTTGGGGTGAAACAAATATTTTAAAAACTTATTAGTTTGCACAATCAATTTGGGTAACTGTCATAGGACAGGCGTGATGGAGGTGTTGTGAGGCTTAGTCTCCACCCTTCTCCATGCGCAATCGATTCTCGAACTCTGTATGGTTTTCAAAGATCACTATTTTTGAGGTTTTTCCAATTTTTCCTAAATATAATAAAATTGGTGGCGGCTCCCAAACCTTTAGATCGTTACAGATGGCGACTCCACTGGGGAGGTTTGAGAATCAAGCCTATTTTGATTGGTTGTGCATATCTAGTTTGTTTCACTCTTTTTTATTTTATTTTATATTTATTTTTACTATTTTTCTTTTCTTCGTATTTTTAGGTGATTCATTTATTTGATTGATTTTTTTTTATTATTTGATTAATTTGCTTACTTATTTATACATTTAAATGCTACTATAAATTAATATGCTTCCTTGATTTATAAATGTTTATTGTTTCCTTTTATTGGTATTATTTTGTTTCCTTATCTGTTATATTTCACATGTTTGTATATATGTTTATTTTTACTTAATTATTTTTGTGAATATTGAACCCTGCGTTAGAAGACACTTTTATATTTTTGTGCTTTTGTTTCATGGATTACATTGCAGGTTTGGGCTGATTTTTTATTTTTGTTTTTAGGGTTCGAGGTTTGTATGCTCCCTTCACACATCACACTTACACTTTGAACACATACTTTGAGTGGTGCCCTATACCCGGGCCTGAATGAAGCCTAAGTTAGTAAGAGGTTGTGTAGTGGAAGCCACTTCAGATGCACTTCCTATGTGGTTACCATGAATTCCTCATCTAGAGTGCGACTTTTTTTTGTGGGTGCCCACAATTTGGATGTACATCCTGGTGTGGTCAACACTCCGAAAGAGTACTTGGCTCTAGAGACCTAAACGCTTGTAGGTTACAACAACCACCGATTGTGAGTGTACGCTATAGGAAAGCTTAAATCCATTAGACTGAGGCCCATTAGTATGGGTGAACCGATGTAGGACACAAAGGGAACTACTCTACCTCTTACCACCTTCGCTTGCTAAAAAAAAATACATATTTCATCAAAACATTTCTCATCACACATTTTTCAGGGATTTGGCAACCATTGCGCGTTCCAGGAAAGTAAGGATCAATCAAACTCGAGTGTACTTCACTCAAGAAGTGGACACAGTGAAAGAAAGAATAGATGAGATGACCGCTGCTCAAACTCGTATTGAAGAGGCATTATCGGCCATGAAAGAAGCGTTCACTATGTTGGCAGCAAATAGGACCACCATGGGAACCCCGAATATCAATACCTCTAGAGTACCCACCTTTATGGGAATAGGGACCCAAAACCATGTCAACGCAGAAAACGTGCACAACCAAGCATTAGGGCTGTTCACCATCCCAATAGGAATGGGGTATAAAGCTATGGGCCACCATGGGGTTGAAAACCAGTATAACGGAGGTGGAGGTGGTGGAGTGCCACATGTGGAGTACGACACAGAGAAGGGGCACGCATCAGTGCGGAAAGACAAGGCTAGGGAGTAGTGGATGGAAAAGATGGAAGAAAAGATTAAGGCGATGCAGCGGCCCAGTAATTTCGGATCTTTGGGATTAGAGGAACTTTGCCCAACCTCAGAGGTAGTAATTCCTCGAGATTTCAAAGTCCCAGACTTCACAAGATACGATGGAAGCACTAACCCCCTACTGCACCTAAGGACCTATTGCACCAAAATGTCGATATGATTCAAAGATGAAAAATTCCTCGTCAACTTTTTTCATGAAAGCTTGGCCGGACCGGCTTTAGAATGGTACATCCAGTTAGACCATTCAAAAATTGATGGTTGGAAAGATCTTGCTGATGCCTTCATGAGCCAATACAGGTTCACCCTGGATATGGCTCCGACTCGTGAGCAGTTAGGAATACTGCAAAAGAAGAGCGAAGAGACTTTTAAGCAGTACGCTCAGAGGTGGATAGCCCTTGCTGTGCAAGTCTAGCCGCCGCTTACCATGACTACAACATGCTCTTATTTCTTGGAGACCTTGGGGACACCTTATGTTGCAGCAATGGCTGGAGCTACATGCAGAGACTTTGCTGACCTTAGAGCTGCTGGAGAGAGAATTGAGATGTTGGCAAGAGCCGAAAAGTTGCCAGTAGAATGAACAAAGACCGAACAGTCAAAGAAGAATTTCCCACAAAAGAAAAAAGAGCCAGAAGTGAGCCTTGTTCGAGCCACACCAAATTACTCCCACCAACATCCACAATATAACCATCCCCGTCCCAGAATGCCTTATCCATTATACCAAATCACCCCAAACACAAACCCATCACCCATACCATTATTTCCCGTAAACAACATTCCTGCTACCTATCCTCAACCACGTCCAAACTACCAATATAATCGCCGACCGTTTGTATGACGCCCATCTGATTGCGGGAATTCCGGTGAAGCCAATGGAACTCCCATTTCCGGCTTGGTATAACCCAAACTCGACTTGTGAATTTCATATGGGAGTCGCATGCCACTCCATCGAGGATTGTGAGGCTTTCAAGACCGTTATTAAAAAGCTAATTGCTCATGGAAAATTGGATATCTACAAAGAAAAAGGGCCAAACGTTGTCAACAACCCGCTCCCAAATCACAACAGGGGCAACTCAATGAGTGTAGTAGGAGAAAACGAAAGGCCTATCAAGAGTGTTTTGAAACTCCGAACACCCATGATAGAGATATGGGAGGGGTTACGAAAGGCCGGGTATGAGACACTAGCACCAGTGAAAGGGATGGTGAGGTACGAAAAGTATGATGAAGAGGACACATGCGTATACCACCATGGTTGTGTAGGTTATGACATCGAAGATTGTTGGGATTTCAAGGCTCGAATTCAAGGTCTAATGTCACTAGGGGTAGTGAAAGCCAAGAGGTCGATGCCTCATGAGGAGATCGATATTATAGAACCCTTTGTGCTTAGACTTCCACCACTCAACCAGCCACTTGTGTCAGAAAAGGTTGTCACTACAAGAAAACAGCTCATTACCGACGGAATTTTACCGACGGCCCCGACTCCGTCGGTAATATTTTTATTACCGACGGCTAAGCCGTCGCTAAGGCGCCGGAAAAATATGACTTGCGAAATTATTTTTTCCTGACATTACCGACGGCTAAGCCGTCGGTAATTCTGACGGTGATGGGTCGTCAGAATCGACGGCTTAGCCGTCGGAAACGTCGAAATATAAAAACTGATTTTTTTCCTACGTTACTGACGGCTAAGCCGTCGGTACAAAATTATGTTGGCGGTAAAAATTTTTGTTGTCCCGCATTTAATTGCCGGACGGTGGACGAAGTACCGACGGTTGGATTTACCGACGGCTAAGCCGTCGGTAATATTCAGACAAAATTTGTTGACCACAAAGCAATGTGAACCACAAAGCAATGTGATAGACGCATCAACTCCCTCCTTCTCTCGCCTACTTCCTCACCCTTGTCTGAAACAGCGCCATCGTCTTCTCTTGTTCTCTGAAACCTGTTCCAACCACAACAGCATCATCGCTCCTAATCCCCTTCTCTTGTTCGACGACTACGAGATGGACGACGACGAAATGGAGGAGGTCGACAACAAGAAGGACTTCGACATCGAGTACGAGCCCGACGGCGGCGACCTCGACATTGCGGCGGTGAATTTGGAAAAGGAAGGGGCAGATAGAGAGGCAGAGGGGCTTGAGAGGGAGAGGGAGAGGAAGAGGAAGAGGAAGAGAGAGCATGGCCGATCTATTTGCGTGGCTTATCTCCTTCTTCCTCCTTATTGCCTTACTCGTCCTCGTCACTTACCAGGTTCCCTTCCTCCTCCTCCTCCTTATTTTTCTTCCCTTTTATTTCCATTTCGCATCATTTTCTTTCCATCTGTAATTGTCTAGCATTCATTTTAGGATTTGCGATGAATTTTATTTTACAGGGTTGAGGAATTCTATTTGAGTCTCTACTCTCAAACTCAAACCCTTGTTCAACACCACTCTCATCCTCCAACCTCCGTCAAGGTCTAGGTCCAGGCACAACCAATTCCTGACCCGCGCCGACGACGGAGACGTCGACTCCGCCGGCCTCGACGACTACGAGATGGACGACGACGAAATGGAGGAGGTCGACAACAAGAAGGACTTCGACATCGAGTAGGAGCCCGACGGCGGCGGCGACCTCGACATCGAGCAGAGCAAGAGCTTCGTGTCCACAAAGGGCTGGGACCCCGAGACCGTCGTTGATTACAGAATCAACGAAGACGAGTTTCACAAGATTAGCTATTGTCAAAATGTTTCGAATACGAGTTTCTCTTGGGCAACATTCCAAATTCTTTCATATACAGAAATGTTGAGCAATATCCAAATGCAAATCATGTTCCCGGAATGTTAATTCTGGAGATTGATGCACCAATTTACTTTGCCAATGCAAGCTATTTAAGAGAAAGGTAAGCTACTTGCAAATTTGGACATTTTCTCTTCTGGCCTACAGTAAGTGGACACTTACCAAAAATCAAGTATCATTGATAGGATCACAAGGTGGATTGATGAAGAGGAAGAGAGAATTAAAGCTACAGGGAGACAAGTTTGCAATATGTTATATTAGATATGAGGGTGAGTAATTAGAAATATGGTAATTAATTAAAACTCGATTGTTAATTAGAATTTCCAGTCTAACTTGCAGTGTAATTTTATTGGCTGGCAGCTGTTGGGAACATTGATACAAGTGGAATAAGCATGCTTGAAGAGGTTAAGAAGGTTGCTGAAAGAAGAGAGTTACAAGTAATTCTTTCTCTGATCATGTTGTTTGCTAATCATGAACCAGGATTTTTTTACAGCCTGTTTATTTAATTAAAATCTTACTTTCCTATGATTGCATTTGCAGCTTGTTTTGGTCAATCCTGGAAGCGAGGTGATGAAGAAACTAAACAAAAATTTCATAAAAAAAAGAAAATAACATTACCGACGGCCAAGCCGTCGGTAAATTACAGACGGCCAAAGCCGTCGCAAATTCAATTTTTAATTCGTGAGATTTACCGACGGAAAAGCCGTCGGTAATGCGCCACCGTGCACGGTGGCGCATTAAATCTCACAAAAAGTTTAAAAAAACCAACGAAAATAGCGACGGCTGTATATAATTTACCGAAGGCTAAGCCGTCGGTAATACCGACGGATTTAATTGGCCGTCGGTAAAAAATTTCCAACGAACGATTTTCCAAGGGCCCCGAGGCCGTCGGTAATCACGATTTACCGACGGCTTTCTTGCATTACCGACAGAAATTGGCCGTCGGTAATGACGAAAATTCTTGTAGTGTGGTTACTGTAAAAAAACCCATACCCCTTGCTTGCAAAGATACTCATGCAGTTCCCTGGAATTATGAGGCAAGAGTTGAAGTGGTGAGAGGTCCTTCAACATGCGAGACAAGCAAGCAAAGCAAGATTAACGAGTCAGTTACTAATATAGTAAGTGTTAGGGGAATAACCCGGAGTGGCCGATACTTTGGCCCGGAAGAGGTTGAAAAGAAAAAGAAAGAGATAGGAAATGAGGTTGAAGAAAAAGAGCAGCCTGAAGAAGAATTCTTGAAGATAATGAAGCAGAGTGAGTATGATGTGATGGAACAACTAAGGAAAACTCCAGCCCAAATATCTTTATTTTCTCTCATTCTAACTTCTGAGGCACATAGAAAGCTTTGTTGAAGACATTAGAGGAAGCTTTTATCAAGCCTGACGTTACTCCTAAAAACATGGTAAACATGGTCGATCCTGTGAAGCGAGTTAACCTCATCACATTCTCCGACACTGAAATGGTATCTCGAGCCAAAAGGGACAATCGAACCCTACATATCACCTTGAAATGCCGGGGATTTGTAGTGGCCAAAGTGCTAATCGATGGTGGTTCAGCTTTGAATATTATGCCAGCGTCCATGTTGACTGCGTTAGCAATGGAAGAACAAGATTTAACGCCTCAGTCGATGACAGTTTGGGCTTTTGATGGGTCTAAGAGGGGCATCCTCGGTGAAATAGTACTACCATTGGAAATTGGCCCAAGTGTGTTCCGCGTATTGTTCCAAGTCATGGCAATTGAGTCAATATATACTATGCTATTAGGACGACCATGGATCCACGAAGTTGGGGCAGTACCTTCCACTCTACACCAGAGGGTTAAATATGTAGAAAATGGGTCTGTTATCACGATTCGCGGTGAAGAAGAGATTGTGGTCTCAAAACCTATGTCCTCGTCGTATGTGGATAACACCGATGAAGAAATAACAAATCTATGCCACAGTTTTGAGGCGGATAAGCCGGGAGGTGATGAAAAAGGTTCGCCAGTGCGTAATGTGAATGAGGTGGCAACACGAATCATGGCAAAAAGCGGCTACGAAGAAGGGAAAGGCTTGGGTCAGTACCTATAGGGAATTTGTGATCCTATATCCTTGCAAAAGAAGTCAGACATGTTTGGGATCGGTTATAAAGATAACCTTGAAGCAAAGTTCAAAGCTCTGACAATTAGCAAAGGGGAGACACAACTAATCCCTCACTTGAAGGATACATTTCCCGCTCCCGCCGAAGTGATTTCGCCTGAGAATGATGCTTGTGCACCGAACCGGCCAGTAATCAACACGTTGGATGATGGAAGCTCAAGGGCATATGGCGTTATCCACCCCACCACCAATCAAGAATTGTTGAGCAATTGGCAGGCAGAGCCAATTGTTGATGTTGTTGCTTTCATGTAATCGTCTTCTTGTACTGTATTAGCCGACTGAGGTTATAAGACTTATGTTATTTTGCTTGAGACATGAATTTAATGAATCTGCATGCATTCCTATCCATTTGTTCTGTTTTGTCTTGTTTCTTCAAAATCCTTACTCTTCAATCATGCTTTTGTTTCCCTTTTTCTTTCTGTTATTCTCTTTCCGATTTCCATAAATTGTTCTCTAGGGATTCACATTTCAATAAAACTTTGCCTCATTATGGGAATGTTGAGAACCTATTGTTTGATTCCTTTACGACTTCTGACGAGGATTGTTCTGAGTTAGATGAAGATGACGAAGTCGTCAAAGAGTTCGCTGAATTTCTAGACTCAACCGAAAAAGATTTTGGGTTGAACGATGAGATAGAGGAAGTCGTCAATCTAGGGACTAAGGAGGATAAGAAAGAGTTAAAATTGGTAGACAATCCAAAGCGTGAAGAAATGATTGCTTTGTTCAGAGAATATTTTGATGTCTCTGCATGGTCTTATAAAGATATGCCCGGCCTGGACCCAGAAATAGCAGCACATAAGATTCCACTCTATCCAGATACAAAGCCAAAGAAGCAGAAGTTGAGAAGGATGCGCCCGGATATATCGTTGAAAATCAAAGAAGAGATAGTCAAGATGTGGGAGGCCAGATTTTTGGAGGTTTCAGTACACCTAGAATGGGTAGCTAACATCATCCTGGTACCCAAGAAGAATGGAAAAGTTAGAGTGTGCGTGGATTATCGAGACCTGAATCAGGCTAGTCTGAAGGATGATTTTCCTCTCCCACACATCGACATGCTTGTTGATAACACTGCTAAGAACCACATGTTTTCATTTATGGATGGGTACTCTGGATATAACCAAATCCTTATGGATGTCGAAGATAAAGCAAAGACCACGTTCATCACCCCATGGGGGACATTCTGCTATAAAGTAATGCCTTTTGGATTAAAGAATGTTGGGGCTACTTACCGACGTGCCATGGTTGCCCTTTTTCATGACATAATGCATAAGGAGATTGAAGTATATGTGGATGATATGGTTGCAAAATCAAAGGAAGAGGAAAGTCATGTAGAAGTACTGCGAAAGCTATTTGAAAGGCTCAGAAAACATAAGTTGCGGTTGAATCCTAACAAGTGCATTTTTGGAGGATCGTTGGGGAGGTTACTCGGTTTTATCGTGAGTAGAGAAGGGATAAGAGTGGATCCTGACAAAGTAAAGGCTATCCAGGAAATGCCCACTCCCAAGACTGAACGAGAAGTAAGGAGTTTTCTGGGGAGACTCAATTACATTGCTAGATTTATTGCCAACTTGACTAGCACGTGTGAGCCTATATTCAAGTTACTAAGGAAGAACCAACTAGGGGAATGGGATGAAGAATGTCAAGAAGCATTCGACAAGATAAGATCTTATCTGTCGAGTCCTCCTATTTTAGTACCCCTAACACCAGGACGCCCTTTGTTTCTGTATTTGACAGTGTTGCCATCATCCCTAGGGGCAATGCCTGGACAACACGATGCATCAGGGAAAAAAGAGCAAGCGATCTATTATTTGAGTAAGAAGTTCAACGATTGTGAAACTCGCTATGCGACAATTGAGAAGATGTGTTGTGCTCTAGTCTGGACTTCAAGAAGACTCTGCCAATACATGTTGTATTATACTACATGGTTGATTTCGCGATTTAACCCACCAAAGTACATATTTGAAAGCCATCATGTTTCTCTAAGGGTGTCGAAATGGCAAGTGATCTTGTCAGAATTTGATATCAAGTATGTGACGCAAAAATCGATTAAAGGGAGCACTATTACTGATCATTTGGCCGAAAATCCTCTAGAAGAAGGGCAATCGTCAAACCAGGAAAATGTAAATGAAGAGATCATGGATGTTGAAAAAGAAGACGACGGATGGAAGATGTACTTCGATGGGGCAGTCAATATGTATGGAAATGGCATAGGGGCAGTCGTGATATCACCGGGTGGAAGGCAATATCCGGTGGCTATCAAGTTGAATTTCGAATGCACAAACAATAGCGCAGAATATGAGGCGTGTGCAAATGGGCTATTGGTTGCCATTGACATCGGTGTGAAACGATTGGAAGTTTTTGGAGATTCAGCCCTTATTATTTATCAAGTCAAGGGCGAGTGGCAAACTAAGGACTCAAAACTGGCGCCTTATCAAAAACATCTAACTCAGCTAATAACAAGGTTTGAAGAGGAAACATTCTCCCATTTGACTCGGGATAAGAATCAGTTTGCCGATGCCCTGGCTACTTTGGCGGCAATGTTTAAACTAAACATCAATGCCGAAGTTCAACCCATCCACATAAAGGTGAAAGATGAGCCGACCTACTGTGCTAACTTAGAAAGGGAGCCAGACGATAAACCATGGTATTATGATATAAAACAGTATATTCAGCATGGAGAATACCCAGCTGGTGCAAGTGAAGTGAACAAGAAAACCATCAGAAAATTAGCAATAACGTTTTTCTTGAGTGGAGAAATCCTCTACAAACGAAGTTAGGATAGGACACTACTGAGATGTATAGATGCTCGGGAAGCTAAGCAAATCATGATTGATGTTCATGAAGGGATCTGTGGGACACATGCGAATGGTCACATAAGATCATGAGAAGTGGATTCTATTGGTCCACCATGGAGACTGACTGCATAGCATATGTGCGAAAATGCCTCAAATGGCAGTTGTACGCAGATCGAGTCAATGCACCTCCCTTTCTTCTGCATAATCTAACAAGTCCTTGGTTGTTCTCAATGTGGGGAATAAATGTGATTTGGCCAATTAATCCAAAAGCTTCAAATGGGCATCGATTCATATTAGTCGCAATCGATTATTTCACTAAATGGATAGAGGCGTCTTCCTATGCCAGTATTTCCCAAAAAGTGTTTGTTAAGTTCCTCAAAAGGGATATCATATGCCGCTATGGGATTCCTGAAAGGATCATTACAGATAATGCACCCAATCTTAATGGCCGAGAAGTACAAAGATTGTGTGAAAACTTCAAGATCAAACACCACAATTCAACTCCTTATAGACCACAAATGAATGGTGCAGTGGAAGCAGCTAACAAGAATATCAAAATGATAATCGCCAATATGGTGGTTAATTACAAAGATTGGCATGAAATGTTACCCTATGCCCTACACGCTTATCGTACTGACATACGATTGAGCACTGGGGCAACACCATTTTCTTTAGTGTATGAGATGGAAGCAGTATCTCCCATTGAAGTAGAAATCTCGTCCCTAAGGGTATTGATGGAAGCAGAACTAGAGGAATCAGAATGGGTAAAGGCCCGATATGAACAGTTAAACATGATTGAAGAAAAGAGACTTGTAACAATTTGTCAAGGGCAGTTATACCAAAGTAGAATGACCAGAGCCTTCAACAAGAAAGTCCACCCAAGAGAATTTCAGCCAGGAGATTTGGTGTTGAAGAAAATATTACCTCATCAGGAGGATGCTCGGGGAAAATGGGCACCTAGCTATGATGGTCCTTATATGGTCAAACAAGCATTTTCTGGAGGAGCCCTGATTCTCCCGGACATGGAAGGACATGAACTGTCAAGGCCGATAAATTCAGATGCTGTTAAAAAGTTTTATGCCAAAAAAAAAGTAAATGAAAGCCTCCTAGATTGAAAACCCGAAAGGGCGGTCTAGGCAAAAGTTAAGGCAAAGAAAGAAAAGAAAGGGCATAGTGGTCAAATTGGCTTAAGAATCTTGGGACAAGCCTACAATGGGGCACTATAATGATGGTTAGCTACAATGTCAACTTCGACAGGATCAATCATCTCCAGGGCCAGAAGGGATCTCGATAGGAATCAAAGGACCTATACTGGGGCAAATTTGATGTGAAATTTCTTATTGTGATCATCTTTCCCCTTTCCTTCTGTTTTAGTGCTTCTCTTTCCTTGAAAATTTGTATCAAAATTCCAAGTCAATTCAATTCACAAAGTATTCCTTCTATTTGCATCCATTCTTGCATTCATGCTTCATTTGTTAAATTATGTCTCAAGTAAAATAACTCAAGTCTAACAATACTTTAGGACGATTGCGTTAGCAACTTGTCAATGGATAAATAAATAAAAATCCCTGGCCGTTTCGAATAAGGGTGAAATTAATTTAGACGTCTTCATAATAAACTGGGGCAAGAAAAGTCCGAATCCCAAATCTTGAAATGCTGTCATCCAAATGTGCCATGTGGCTACAAACAAAGAGTGAAGTTGCAGAGATCGATAAAGGGATAAGAAAAGTATACAACTGATGTTGCTGCGGGAATTAGTGAAAAGAAGAAGACAAGAGTTTGATTGATCAAAGCTTCCTGGTTCGTGGCAATGGCTCAGATCCTGTAAAACACACCCAGGTAGGTCAAAACGTGACACTAAATGCATATTTAACTGTATGTTGGGAAAGTCGGTTCAGTCCACTGCCCGCTCTTTTTGTTTGCCGAAGAGGTTCCAGCAATCGCACAATTTATTGTCTGTTGGGCAAGATGGTTCAGTCCACTTCCCGTTTTATTTCTTGTCTGCCGAAGAGATTTTGGCATTTGCGTGTTTAATTTCCTTATGGGCAAGGCGGTTCAGTCCACTTCTCGTTTTATTTCTTGTCTGCCAAAGAGAT
Source organism: Calophaca sinica (assembly GCA_037113605.1). NCBI lineage: Eukaryota > Viridiplantae > Streptophyta > Magnoliopsida > Fabales > Fabaceae > Calophaca > Calophaca sinica. Next base: position 20,770,402 of record CM073737.1, read on the forward strand.
TCCGGCATTTGCATGTTTAATTTCCTTCTGGCCAAGGCGGTTCAGTCCACTTCCCGTTTTATTTATTGTCTGTAGAAGAGATTCCGGCATTTGCATGTTTAATTTCCTTCTGGGTAAGGCGTTTCAGTCCACTTCCCGTTTTATTTCTTGTCTGCTGAGGAGGTTCCGGTGGTTGCACATTTAATCTGTTTTCGAGGGAGGCGGTTCAGCCCACTACCCATTTTATTGCTTGTTTGTCTGAGGGAGACGGTTCAATCCACTACCCATTTTATTTCTTGTTTGTCTGGGTGAGGCAGTTCAGTCCACTACCCAATTTTATTTCTTTTTTGTCGAGCAGGTTCTGGCAGTTGCATATTTTATTCTCTTCTAGGCAAGGCTGTTCAGTCCCCTGCCTGTTTTATTTCTCTCGACATTTTCATAGTGTGTCGCTTTCATGCATTACTGGCCAAAATTGAGGTTCATATATCTGTACTTATTTCTCACTATGATGCCAGGCATGGTTTATCATATCACCTAGTGAAAAAGTAAGTACAGAGGGGCAACTGTGAACACCCAATTTTGACCGGATATTTTATTTATTTTTTTAAGAAAAATCACAAAAATATTTTCTTTACACATATTGAATTTCCAGCTTTTATTTTGTCTCACTTTTTGTCTTATTTGACCCATTGTCTAAACTCATTGTTGGGCCTATTTTTGTGTTAGTTCTTTTGGGTCAATTCAGCCCAACTATGATAAAAAAAAGAGAGATACAAACTATCATCACCAACCACAAGTCTAAAATACTCCAATGTCCATTACATGTCCAAAAAAAAATCAAAAAAAAATATACAAGCCAACAGTCCATTTGAATAACAAACAGAACAAAGAAAAAAAAAGGGCAGGCGCATGGCATAGTGAAGCATGGGTACTCCAAAAATTAAAGCCGTACCCGTACCGGGTGCGTACCCGTACCCGTACCCCGTATCACGTGTAAACTATGTAAAAATATCGTATTTCTGCAAACGTACCCGTACCCGTACTTGGTACCATATCCCGTACCCGTGCAACATTATCCTGCCAAACTAACAGCAACAGAAGTTATTTTGAGGATGGAGCCAATGTCTCCTTCTCCATGTTCCTAGCCTGTTTCCCATTTTGGCCAAGACCAAGCAGCTTTGCAGGCACCATCCTACATCCTCTGCATCCTTTAGACCCCTCCTACAACCCTACAACTAGCAGGCCAACATTGTCTCATTAGAGCTCCTCAACTCTATAAATACAGTTTCAATTTAGAGAGAAAAGTGGGGAACAACATAAAATTTCTGGGAATTTTTGTTGTTGTTGTGAATTCTACCACCAATCAAAGAATTAGAAACTTCACATTGAAGTCCTAATTCACCAAACTGAAACACAGATACAAATAACAAAAAAAAAAGAGCAGAGAGGGAGGTTGAACAGCAACAGTAGCAGTAGCAACTAAGAGAGAAAAACAAAGGCTCCGAATTTTTACCTATTGAAACCACACTCCCTTATCCTTCATAAAGCTTGGAATCCAGGTAGCCCCTTTGAGATACAGTAGTTTTTTCCCCAAAATTCTAAAGATCATTCTGAAATTGCATATATGGTGAGAATAAAAAAAAGAGTGAACAATAGAAAGGAATAGGAAAATGAAATTAGGAAGAAGGAAGTTAGAGAGCAAAATTGGTGACTTACATAGAAGAAGAGAAAAGGGAGAGTCCCCTCCATCTCGCGACCTTCCTCTCCCCCTCAGCCTTTCTCTCCCCTTCGCGATCCCCTTCTCCTCCCTGTGTCATCCCTCTCTCTCCTGCGCTGGACCTCCGCGACGGTCGCGCCTCTCTCTCTCTCTCAGCGCCGATCACCATCCTTTTCCCTCCATAGCTGCTGCGCAGCTTCTTTGCATCTAGGGTTCCAAATAGAACCCACGTGAAATACCCCTCTCCCTTTTATTTTTATTCTGTTTGTATTTCTTTATTTTATCTATTATTTTTCTTTCAATTGGGTTGTTTGTGGTATTGGGCTTCTTGCCCATTTGCTTCCTTGCTCAATGACCGTGAGCGCTTTTTATTTATTTATTTTCATTTATTATTTGCTTTGTTTTATTTATTTTATAAATACTGTTAACAAATAAGCCTAATTAATTTCATCACCTAATTATAATCATACATCTTGTTTTACTTACTTTTCAGTTTTTTTTGAGGGAACTTACTTTTCAGTTTAATCTTATTAAATCAAATAAAACAATAGTTTTTTTGAAAACAAATGGGATCAGCTGAGATGTGACATCTTGTTAATCCCCCGTTTGGGACGCCTGAGTTGCGACAACTTGGTGATCTTAAACCGTTAAAAATTAAAATCAAACCAACCAACAATTTTTTTTTTTAGAAGAACTACGTGACTTTTGAGTTCCTCACTGCACCAGAGAATACGTAGGAGCGGGCCAATCCCGTCAAGTCAAATTTAAATTTTTCTAATTTAGTTTCATTCTTTCTAATATTCATTTTTGCATTTACTATCACTTTTATTTAATTTCGGGTTGAAACAAATATTTTAAAAACTTATTAGTTTACACAATCAATTTGGGTAACTGTCATAGGACTGGCGTGATGGAGGTGTTGTGGGGTTTAATCTCCACCCTTCTCCACGCGCAATCGATTCTCGAACTCAGTATGGTTTTCAAAGATCATTATTTTTGAGGTTTTTCCAATTTTTCCTAAATATAATAAAATTGGTGGCGGCTCCCAAACCTTTAGATCATTATAATCAACGTTGCATAGAATGTATTTATTGGAGATTATTTTATTCTCCAAACAAAATGTCATTCGAAATCACTTATAAGGAAAACTATTTATAAATTAAATACTTTTATATCAGTGTTATCTTTTGTAATAATATTTCTTTGAGTTATTTAATCTCAAAAAATAAAAAAGTTTATTCCATTAAACATTTCTAATGTAATATTAATATTTATAAGTAGCATAATTGATATTTTTCTTTATAAATACAGAAAGCGTGCTTGCCAGATGCTTCGCTGTGAAGTTTTCTCAGAACGCGGTCCAATCACGGGCCGCCATGTGTCAAATTCTCACTAGACCTCTCAAACGGCCACGCTGAACCCCACGCTTTAGCGTTGCCACGCTTAAGCGGCCAGCCTGGCACGCTTCAGCATGCTGCCTGGTTCAGATTTTCTCCATTTTATTGCACGACCCCTCCTAGGCCTATCCTAATAACTCAATAAAACATGTAATCAAGCACATGATCAAATACTAAGCAAGATGTGAAAAAAATTGGGTTGTTACACTACAATTAAGATAACTTGAGAAGAGAATATGATAAGAGGTTAGGACAAAGAAACAAAAAAGGAAGTGTCTAGTTCTTTAGGAGCTAGTCATACGACCAATTCTTCTTATTCTTTCTTCTTGTGAAATGATGTCTTTATGTAGGATTCTATGCAAAAGTAGGAAGAGAAGTTACATTTCTCCAAAATGTATATGAATTACTACACTATTATTAGGAATAGTAATGTCATAGCCACAAATCATGCCAATGGCATTTTTATCACCCTTCATATATAACTTATTCACTTCTGGGAATAAAGTTCAATCAATTACATGACCTTTCTCATTTTTAATCAATAATTGTTCTTGTGTTCAATCACAGTAGAGTCTAAACTTTCAAAATATTCTTGAAGATATTTTCTCGTTTTTGCTACTCCAGGAGCATATTTTAGAGACATAAAATATATGATTCTTCTTTCACTTTTCTTAGTTTCAAAATGTACTAAACAAGATCAAATATATCTTTTAAATTTCAATCATGATCTGTTAGTTCTTCAAGAACTATACCACAAATCTTTATGTAAACAATGATAAATGAAAATCATAGTTTGTGCAATCCTACATGGATGCTTGAATATTAAATTCTTCAAGAATTTATTAATAATAAACAAAATATATAATTGTCTTATCTAAACAAAATTCACAATAAAATTTTTATACATGAAATATAAAAATATTAACATGTAAATATAAAGCTACAAGAACATGATCATGAAATAGATTAACCCAGTAATATTGAAAAGAAGAAACATTCTTTCGTATAACTTTCAAGCAGATTGATCCGTCATTCATATGGTAGATACTTGTGCTGATAACGTATTATGAAATAAACTAAAACAAGAGCATGATATCATAAAATGTAGAAGAATAGAGTTACAAAAGAAAGTGAGAAGAGAGACTATTTGTATTATGTTTTTCAAGGTGCAAGATTTACATGTCACATGAGTCCTATTTATAGGACATAAATCTATCTAACTTACAAGCATATTAAGGCATAGCATTAACACATGAAGTAAAGAGCAATAACAATGAGTGAAAGCCTTTTACTTATGTGAGTTATAAGAGCATCCTAGAAAATATGAAAAAGTATAGGATGATGGACATCCACAAAATATTCATAACATAAGATATTAATTGAGAATTGTTTGACGTCCTTCACTAATTTAACTGCATATTTAACTATATAGATACAATAATATACGATACAATGATCACAAGGGTAATATTTCATGCATTTGTTTTTCTAATACAATTTATTTTTGACAAAACAAATTGTTGCAGTTATTGTATTTATAATTTTAAAACTTTGAAATTTTGGAAATAATAAATATTATAAACTAAGTGATTAAGTAATTATTCATATTTAGTTTCTATTAATTGACATGATTATGTTTCAGTAACACTCCTCTCCCACTTTTATCACCCCATGTGATATTTATTTCGCTTCATACTAGGATTTGAACTCATGATTTGAGGCTTAAGTATATAGAAACATCCTTGTGTCTCACCACTTGAGCTAGATGGTACCAAGCTCTTCACTTGAGAACTCTTAAACTATAACAGTACCTTGGTGATACACCAAGAACTCGTAAAAAGAGCAGGGGAGGGGTGTTACAATAAAAGTCACCTTTTTTTGTTACAAACTGACCACCCTCTCATGCTACCAATCTATCACTCATAGGAATATCTACCACCCCTATGTGATATTTCTTTCGCCTCCCACAATGATTCGAACCCCTTGACTCGGTGCTTAAGTACATGAAACCATCATTGTATCTCACCACTTGAGCTATGAGTTGGTACCAAACTCTTTACTTGGGAGCTCTAAAAGAGAGGTCCTGGGTTTGAATATTTGGGAGACGAAAAAAAAAACCAAGTACAGACCCCGTAAAAAGAGCGGGAGAAGAACAGTACGGATTTAGATCCTCTCTCACAACCTACCTCTCCATCCCTCTACAAAAATACTTCCCAACCACTAGATTAATCAAACGGTTGGAGATTAAAAGTGAAAAGTATATTAATATTTATTATATATGAAAAGAAAATGTCGCATTCATTATCCACCAAAAGCAGAATCCCACGCCATAAATTGCTCAATCTAAATCCATAGTAGAAACCTGCAGTCATTGCAGTCACGTAAATCTGAATCGTTCCCTTAATCCATTGCTTCTCAAACAGCCACGTCATTTCTTTCTAAAATTGAAAGAACACAAGGAAGAAACACGTTGCACTCTCCCAACACACCGTCTTCCTCGTTTCAGATACAACCACGTTCTTACTATTAATGATCCGGGTAAAAAACCTTCTTTCAAAATTGTAAAAGAAATCAAAAAATGTATGACTTGGGAATCTTATCACAATCTGAAATCTGAAGAACCCGGCCCATTCTATCTTCTATTTCTCGTTGTCATTAATTACCATTTTATGTTGTAAAAATATTTCTATTGAGAGCAAAAGGAGGATTTTTTATTTTTTTATCCTTATTTTAATCATTATTAACCAATATATCCCAATTTTTTCAATATTTTCCTAATTGTCTCAGTTTTTGGCTAGTTGAGAAATCAGGTTTAGCAACCCCGATTTCTCAACTGTGTTAATTTTTTTTTTTTACTTACGTTGAGAAATCGGTCTTGGCCAAGCCGATTTCCCAACTGTTATAATTTTTTTTTTATTTTATGTGTTAAGAAATCGGGATTGGGATCCCCGATTTCTCACCTCTTATTATTATTTTTTTTGATGTTTTGAGAAATCAGGTTTGGGGTCCCCGATTTCTCACGGCCCAATTTTTTTTTTTTGTTTTCAGTTATTTCAGTTATATATTTTTTAAATTTTTTTTTTGGTGAAAATATATTTTTCAATTTTAATGTTAAAAAATGTTAAACAAAAATGTTAAATTTATTTTTAGGGATTAATTAAGCTAATGTGGGTCTTAATTAATTACAATAATTTAAAAAATATTAAATTAAAAAAACTAAATATATTAATTAGATGAATTCAGAAAACACATAAGATAAAAATTTTGAAAATACATAGCAACAACAAAAAATTGACTTGAAGGATTAAGCGGGATCTTCAGGGCGGTTTGGACATTTATTTCGGTCATGACCCATAGCCCGACATAGTCCGCAACGTTTTGGGTTACCCTTTTCCCTGAGGTCCATCTCAGTATGTATGCGAGCAGATTGTGGGCGACCCTTAGAATTTCTCCGCATGGCTGAATTATGGTACACCATATCTCCTTCATATTGTGGCCAATATGCTTGATATGGCACGCATGAGAATTTTTGGTTGTAGACATTTAATACATTTTGTAACTTGTATACATCTGGCACCAGTGTCATATAGTCAAGACGATAATGTGAACAAGCAGCAATTACATGTGAGCACGGGATGTGAAGATTCTGAAATTTTCCACAGTCACACCACCCTCTTTCGAGATCAACATTGAAATTCCCTGCAGGTCGTCCCTCTCGTGGGTTAATCGTCTCTTGCACGTAGAACCGTTTATGTCGCCGGTCGAATAAACGAACATTGTGGGTGTTGGCCATTTCTAGGGCATCCTGAATTTTCGCGGTTAGCTTTGGAGTGTAGACGCGGCCCGATTTGATCATTGCCTCTGCTTTCCCTCCCAATTTGGGGAACAGTTCACCCAACCTAATATAGGTTGTTCGACTATATTTGTGATTGGAAGGGCTCGCGTTCCCTTCAATACAGAATTATATGACTCGGCAAGGTTGGTTGTCATGTGTCCCCAACGGAGGTCTCCACTGTCAAAAGCTTGAGCCCATTTTGGTTTTTGGAGGGCATCGACCCACCCGGCTGCATGTGCGTCTGATTGCCTGATAATCTGGTACCAATAATTATATGTGGGTTCATTCATGGCATATCCTGAAGAGTTGGAAGAAAACATTGTCAATATAGTTAATACAAAAAGTAAGTTAATTACAATGTATATGACGCAAGTACTAACCCATCTTGACAACTATTTTTCGAAGTTCTGCATCCTTGAACTCCCTCATGAAATTTTGTGCAATGTGTCGAATGCAATAAACATGCACTGAAGGCGGATCTAGCCATCCATTTTCCGGGTTATTATAGGCACTTTTTATTGACTCGTGCCTATCTGAAATAATGCATATGTTGAAATTTGTGGAGTTACGTGTCTTCTTAAGTTCTTGAGGAAGAAGCTCCAGGCACCCCCCGTCTCACCCTCTACTAGGGCGAAGGCAATGGGAAGTATGTTGTTGTTCCCATCCTGAGCAATTGCTAGCAAGAGAGTCCCCTTGTATTTTCTAGACAACCATGTGCCATCAACTTGAATAATTGGCTTGCAGAATGGAAACCCAGAGATGCATGGTTGGAAAGCCCAGAAAAGCCGATGGAAGATCCTGACACCAGGAATGATTGATCTATTCCTATTGAACGCTGGTAGTGTCTCCAGCTCTATGATGGTGCCTGGTATAAATGTCTTCATAACGAGGAGCCATCTGGGTAGTTCATTATAAGACTGTTCCCAGTTCCCGTAGATTTGTTCAATGGCCTTTTGCTTGGCTAACCATGCCTTCTTATATGTGGTGGTATAGTTAAACTTCTCCTGAATGTGTGCAATCAACAATGACACTGCTATTGATGGGTCTTTTTCAATAAGTGGCTTGATACTATCGCAGATGATGTCTGAGTCGAGCTTGCAATGATCCTGTGAAAGCCTGGCTGATGCACATGTATGAGGTCCTTCCAAGGTGCCGATCTCCCATTGACGGCTCTTCTTGCGATAAGAAGCTCTACACCTCCACAAACACCCATCCACCTTACATTTGACAACATATCTATCATAGTCAGACTTCTGTACCTTGTAATCGACATGGTTTTTGATATGGTACTCCTTAACCACATATATCATGTCTTCTTTTGTTAGGAAGGACATTCCCAAACGAAGGTCTTGTGTGGCCAAATATGACTGTGAACTGCAACTTCCTAGAGTGTGGCCGCCGAACTCTGTGCAGTAATCCATGTACTCTAAGTTCAAAGTACGCATGTGTTGTGTAGGTTTATAAGGAGGGGTGTTTTGTGGGGGAGGCATGCCACTGAAGTGATTATCGGCATCCTCATCATCGTCATAGAATAAATGCTCTATAATTTCATCTTCATTGTCGTTTGCCTCACCGACTTCTTCGTCGTGAGGGCCAGCCATGACACTGATAGGAGAAGCATGGGTTAGATTTGATGGGTGCTCTGGATGCTCTGTTTGGTCTATTTGGGTGTCGTAGAATTGGGATTGCTGGTATTCTTGGGATTGTTGGTATGAAGGTTGATATGGTTGGTATGGTTCGGAGTGGTGGTCTTGGGATGGAGGTTGATATTCTTTGGTATTCTTGTGATGGAGGTTGAAATGATTGATAGGGTTACGATTCATGGTGGTCTTGGGATGGAGGTTGATATTGCTGGTAGGGATCATTTAGGTCAAATGGCTGGTATGATTGTTGTTGAGTATATGAAGGTCAGTTCGATGGATGTTGATGGTTGATGTGGGTTTTGTAGAGATAGCTGGGATGGAGGTTGAAAGTATGGAACATCCTCGAATGTAACATATAACTCAATAGACTTGAGACAATCATATTGGTCGTAGACATCAAACATGATATTCACATCTTCTTGCTCTTTAAGACTATATGTCTCGTAATGGACATATCCTGGCCCGATGGATACAGGAAATCGAAAAATAAGATCGGCCAGCCTATTTGATGTAGGCACATTAAGTTTGGTTTGGATTCTCTGTTTCAAATGATCAAGTCTGCACCTTTTATTGACTTTGATTGCTTTTTTTCCTTGACAATCAAACGTTGCCCCAATGCCATCTATGTTTACAATTTGTCCATCGTAGTATAGCATACACACGACTTGTGTGGGTGCCATCGACTTGTGTGGAAAAAGACTGACTAAAATAACTTCAACTCATGCATACTTATATAGCGTTTCCACCAATGCATACTTCAAGTCACGGGTTGCTGCAGGATGTAACAATGCATTTCAATTCACATAATTGAATAAAGCTGTGTGCCTCATGAAAGAATCTCACGCTTCACACACATGCATGTACATATATTAAACAAGTTATATTTGTATGACAATCCTGTTGAATGCAATAAAAGAATCCCACACATTATTCACACACATGCAGGTACATGTAAGACAAAATGTCTTGAAAGTATGTAAAGCCTTCACTTATTGGAGAAAAGTGACGCATGCATATGCTGGTAGGTATAGGCTATGAATAATTAGGCTATGAATAATGAGAATCTTACGCATACATGCAGGTAGAAATAATGCATGCATTGTCTTTTTTTTCTTATCAAAGAATCATATCACATGATGTTAAGACCGGTGCATATTAGGAATCCTGCAGGTATTTATATTTTAGGCACTTTTTTTGCTTATATTTCAGACCAAAGTAGTAATTTATTATAAAAAAAATTCTTATATTTCAGACCGAAGTATAGTTTATTAAAAAAAATTAGTAGTTTATTTTGTCTTTAAAAAAATTACTCTTTATTATTAAAACAAATTAGTAACACATAATGTCTTTTTTTATCAAAGAATCATATCACATAACGTTAACACCAGTGCGTATTAGGAATCCTGCAGGTATTTATATTTTAGGCATTTTTTTGCTTATATTTCAGACCGAAGTACAATTTATTAAAAAAAATTAGTAGTTCATTTTGTCTATAAAAAAATTACTCTATATTATTAAAACAAATTAGTAACACATTTTGTCATTTTTTTATTTATCAAACACAGAGTCCTTTCACGAATTTCCTCTATAAATAGAGGAAATGAATCATAGTTTCATAGTTTCCTTTATGAATAGTTTCATAGTCCTTTTATCAAACACACAGAGTCCTCCTTTTACGAATTGCTCTATAATAGTTTCCTTTTACATATACTTCCCTATTTTTCATGGCTAACTCAAAATTGCTCTGGAAACAAGAGGTACACAGGTCTCAACATCAGTGGATAGAGAGCTTTGTAAGTTCACATCAACTCTATATTAAATTTCGTTTTATGTACAATTTTTGAACTTCATTAACACTAATTACTTGAACTTTTATTTGCAGGTCCAAGAAAAACATATCAAATCCTACCTTCACGTAGTTCCCGAGCCAAATCCTCTCATAATACCACTGTTAAAGAAAGCCGGGTTTGACCAAGCCGCTAAAGTTAAACATTGTCCAATAGACCACGCGTTGGTAACTGCTTTGGTAGAAAGGTGGAGACCTGAGACGCACACGTTCCATCTTCCGTGCGGTGAATGCACGATTACACTACAAGACGTTGCGCTTCAACTAGGACTACGGGTGAAAGGTCGTCCGGTTACAAACCCCAGTTTCCTCCACTGCGATGATATTTTCCAACGACTCTTGGGTGTTGTTCCAGAAAGTGACCACAAGGTAGGGCAGTTTATCAAAATGAAATAGTTAGCAGAAACTTTTTCTGATCTCGCGCCTGATGCTTCAGTTGAACAAATAGAGCATCATTGTAGAGCATACATCTTACGCTTGATCGGGGGGGGTGTTAATGCCTGACAAATCGGGCAATAGAGTCCACTTTATGTGGCTACCTTTGTTGGAGGATTTTGAGACTGCTGGACGTTACAGTTGGGGGTCGGCATGTTTAGCAACCCTGTACCGAGAAATGTGTCGTGCAACCGCACCAACTGCACGTTCTATGGGTGGATGCACAACGCTGCTGCAGTCTTGGGCATGGTACCGAATGTCGTTCATTGCCCCACGAACCACCCGTGAGCTAACATTTCCGCTCGCAGAACGGTAAATATTAAATTTGTCCCTAAGCACTACTTACATATGTATTGATTACACTAACATTTATGTATCTTTTACTAAATGGAGTGGTGGGGGTATGCACTATATTGGAACTCCCCGATGTGATACCGTTGGATATAGATCAAGATTTGATCATATGCGATTTGACCAAGTAATTATGCATAAGCGCGCATAAAGTTATTTATGCTTTCTTTATCGTGTACTTTCACTAACGAGTCTTATCTTTGCAGTTTATGTGGATGCCATATGTAGGTCTTCGAAACAACCTACCAAAACGTGCATTTCGAGATGAAGAATATTGGAATGGTTGTACCGTCTTGATCTGCTTCGCTATAATAGAGTGGCATCAAACAGACAGGGTGAAACTGCAATTTGGGCTACGATAAGAAATACCAACAAGTCCATGACATCGACATGCGGGGAAATCACACCATTAATTGGGTCGAGAAGCACGCAGACTGGCTTTTAATTTGGAAGGAACGTTGAGGTCAGCAATTAGAGGGGCAACCACTTGAGGATGATATAATTTCTCCAACTAGTGAATATATAACTTGGTTTTATCAAAATTCTATGCCCTATTTATCTGTTGAGCAGCAGTTGCGAGACCCGCGACGTGAATATGACCCGGATATTAGGCAACCGTCACCTGCACCACCACAATAGTTGCCTACACAACGACGTGCACGTCGTCGGACGGCTCGACAATCCTCCCCGCCGCTTCCCCCAACCGTGCAAACAGAAGAGATTCAACCGCATCGCCATTCTTTTCAACTCACATCGCCAGCACAGTCATTTGGCTACACCCCATCACAACTAGAGGAGACCCATGAAAATTACGATGTTCGTCGACGCTCTTTCGCATACGGCGAAGATGATTTTATTATGAACTTGTTTGGTGCAAATTGTCCAACACCACAGTCTGCTGAGGTGGCCTTTAATCAGATGTACGAGAATGCCCCTTTTCCCGCATTTGGCCAGCCATATTCCCCATTCCAAATGTCATCGTTTCATGCCCATGGTGCTTCTAGTTCTGCAGGACCATACGTCGGGCAAAATGAGCATGTGCAGCCGATAAATGTCGACGTCCAGCATGGCGAGCACCATGTTATTGCTGAAGAACAACCTGAGCCACCTCCTCGGCGCCGTAATCCCGCACGTAACAGGAGGCCTCCATCATGTGGGACTGGACACCACTTGCACCATTAAAGAGATTAGTATTTAATGAAACCATGTATTTAATTACCGTTTTATAATCCAAGTAATTATTATATTTAGTATTTCAAGTTAATTTTTTGTTAACTAATTTGTAATTTAATTTAAATCAAATTAATTTAATTAAGACAAATTTAACATTACAAATAACTGAAATAACTGAAAACGAAAAAAAAAAATTTGGGCCGTGAGAAATCGGCGACCCCAAACCCGATTTCTCAAAACATCAAAAAAAATAAAATAATAAGAGGTGAGAAATTAGGGATCCCAATCCCGATTTCTTAACACATAAAAAAAAATTATAACAGTTGGGAAATCGGCTTGGCCAAGACCGATTTCTCAACGTAAGTCCAAAAAAAAAAATCAACACAGTTGAGAAATCGGGGTTACTAAACCCGATTTTTCAACTAGCCAAAAACTGGGACAATTAGGAAAATATTGAAAAAATTGGGATATATTGATTAATAATGATTAAAATAAGGATAAAAAAATAAAAAATCCGCAAAAGGAAGTTTCGTCCCAAAAAAGAAAGAGCAAAAGGAAGCAAATTACCATTAAATTATTAAATAACACTTGGGAAAGAAAAAATAGGATTGCTTATATTCCGATGGCATTCGACATGTTTCTGGAAAAGAAAAACAGTATCTTAGACAGAATTTCATTTTGTGTGAATTCACAAGCTTGGCGCTATGGCTTCTTTCAGTCGACCATATATAGTTGGTGAAAGCTTGGCGCTAAACTCCAGAGAAACACAATGACGTGGTTTGCTTCATTGTGTAGAAAGTGAGGTGGAATAATATGGAGCATCAGATGAATTGAATGGTGTATATTTCATGACTGCAGTGACTACATGCTTATAGTGACGGTAGCAAATCCACATCCGTTCTGTTCACGTATAGAGTCACACTCTGTCACTTGCTTCTAAAACTCGTTTCTCATCAAAAATAAAAACTTGGATGCAACACCGGTAATGGTCACCGAATCTTTATTGGACATTAATATTGTGGACAGACAACTTAGTGATTGCAGGGCACTTGTATTGTGACCCAAAAGTCAAGTTATCATTGTCAATTTGTCACACCCTATTATTAGGGATACCTAAAGTTATTAGACTCGCGAGTCGACTCGTCTGATTCTACGAGTTTACGTTTCTACATGGATGAAACGAGTTGACTCGCACTGCGACTCGTTTCTACACAAACTCGGGTGGACTCGGTGGACTCGTGGTAGACTCGGATTGACTCACGAGTCAGAGCCGAATCAGCGAGTCAGTGTTGACATAAAAAAACCCCAAAACTATAGCATTTCATGTGTTTCGTTCTGAGCCGAGTCCGCAAGTTTTGCTCCGCAAGCGTAAAAAAATAAGAAGATCAATCGTCCTTCACACACACAAGCAATACTGAGACAAACATTTTCTTGTATTTTATTTTAATGCTCACACAAAATTAGGTAATAGATATCATTTGTCTTAAGTAGTCTTGTAGCCCTTTTATTCATTACTTTGCACTGCAACCTTTTCTCATTCTTGTCACATCATTTGTATTTTAGTTTATGTATGTATGTATGTATGTATGTATATACGAAATTTGTGACATCCCAGGCCATGCCCACATTGGAGCCGAACGGCCTTACGAAAGGGTATGCCACTCACAGGACTTCACCAACCCCTTAATTAGTGTTTTTGCCCCACGGGAGCCTCGAATCCGCGCCCAAAGGGATATAGGCCACGGAAAGCACCTCCCCAGCACCATAAGCACTTTGGTCAACGGCCCTTACGAAGGGTAGATGCACTATGAGGCGCCATTTATTGTGACATCTCAAGCCATGCCTACATTGGAGCCAAACGGCCTTACGAAAGGGTATGCCACTCACAGGACTTTATTCCCCCCTTAAGGAATATTTTTGCCTCACGCAAGGTTCGAACCCACACCCAAAGGGTTAAAGGTAATGGGAAGCACCTTGCTATAGTTGAGTTAGTGATAGTAAGGTGCTTCCCATTACCTTTAACCCTTTGGGTGTGGGTTCGAACCTTGCGTGAGGCAAAAATATTCCTTAAGGGGGGAATAAAGTCCTGTGAGTGGCATACCCTTTCGTAAGGCCGTTTGGCACCGATGTGGGCATGGCTTGGGATGTCACAAAATTTATCTTTAATAATCGATGATTATTAAAATCTTATATAATTATTTTAATTCAACATTAAATAATACTTAATGTTAAATTAAATATATTCAAGTTTGTTACTATAATTTTGTATAATAAAATATTATAATTTATAAGAAATTTCTATGAATAAAAATCATTAAGAGCCGTCAAAAAAAATCATTAAGATATTTACATAAACAGAATTATTTTGATATTCAAATTTATTCTATTGAATATATAGTATTTATTTATTCTATTGACTAGATAAATTATATAGTTTTATTTTCAATATGTAAATATTTATAATTACTTCTATTTAGTATATAAATTTATTCTACCACAATGCCAAAGTAACCACATAAATTAAATAATATATATCTTAAATGTTTCTAGTTTCATATAAAATATGTGTGTGTAAAGGAGATTTGAGCCTCAGCACTGAATACAATTTTATTTTATTTTATGAGTTACAACCTTTCATTTGTTCTTATTAATCAATATAATATTATATAAAATATAAAATTTCTTAAGACTTGTATTAAATACTAAAAGCTGTCAATAATCATGTTAGTTATTAATTGAAAATTTGAGAAATATAATTAGATTACACTATATATAATTAAAAATTATCATCAAATTTAAAATATAATGCTATTTACTAAAATTAGTTAGACAGTACGGAGAGCTATTTACAATTTTAAAATATTATCGTAAAAAATTAAATGATATCCTATATTGTAAAATATCATATATATATATATATATATATATATATATATATATATATATATATATTCCTTGAGAAAAAAAGTTTGATATAACTATGACATAACTAATGATACTACATGTTAATAAATATTGCCTATTAAATAAATAATTTTATCATATAGTAAAACAATAAAGTATTATGCTTTAAAATGGCTCCAAATGAATTATAAAGGGGAAGTAAAATGTTTTCGATTTCAATTTTTAGTGTAATTGTGTGCTGCATCATGACTTGAAAAATTGATGATATTGACATTTTCGATTTGTAGGGAATGATTTTCTTAACTTTGTCAATAATATATTAAAAATTTCTCTTAATTATTTAATTTAAATTTTACATATTAAAATGTTTGATTTCAACTTTTAGGTTTAAAAAAAAATTAAGTTGCTCTTTAGGAATAGTTAAAAGTTTAAAATTTAAAAAGATTTGTTTTAATGCAAGATCTTGTGAAAAAAAATAAAAAAAAATCTTCCTTTTTATTTATAATTTCAAGATTAGGTTTTTATTTGAATTTATTAAATTAAGTGACAAAAAATAAATTAAAATATTTCCTTGGATCTTATCTTGAATTCATTTTCTTGGCATTAATTTTAAAGTAAGTGTTGAGAATTATTAGGATACTTATGTTGTCATCGGGCAACCAAATACCCTTATTTTATTGATAATCATGTTCACGGTTTTTCCATTGTCACTCAAAATTCTTACAAATTGTAAGTCCAAAATATAAGTTCAAGCCTATCTTTTATTTTTGTGGCTTACAGTGATACAATAGAACTCACTAATGAAAACAACAACAATACAATGTGCCAATTGGATGAAAACCGTAACACCTGTATTTTCACGATGCGTTATTTAGCATTATTATAGTGTATTTTGTCGCATTTATGCTATAATAAGCAGTTCTTGTTTGTTAAACAAATGATTGAATTAAATCAAGATTAAATTAAATTTGAGAATTAATATTTTATATTAATTCATGGTTTAAATATCGTCGAAAAATTCTAACGAAGTTTCGTCACGTTTTGAATCACTGGATAGTTTTTATCTGCGAATAAAATTTTAAACTGTTAATGCACGAAATGGTGCAAGGTCGTACCTTTGCTCCTCTGCTTGGTAGTTGGGTGATGAGCACCGTGGTGAGTACTCCTCCTCCGGGCGTGATGTCGTTCCTCCTTCGGACCGGCGGGGGGTACCTGCAAAAGGCACTCCGATGCCTAAGTTAGATAGAGCTTTTTAGGGTGAGCATAGAGCTCGCATCATAGAGATGAGTTCAGGGTTTAGGGAGAGTGTAGAGAGTGTACAAACCTGGGGGGTCTAGCCCCCTTTATATAGTGGAGCCGCGCAGAAGGAGGGAAACCACCGATCCGGAATTTGCGCGCAGTGACTCCTCCCTCACGCCTCAAGGATCAGCCCCTCTTCCTGATATCTCGCACCTGCCAAGTCCGTCGCGTACTGGCTGCGTGATCCTCAATCTACGGAGTGACAACGGCCCCAAGCATCGTTTCCAGGTGTATCCCTTTCTAGAAGGTTCGAGGGTCATGGGCCGGCTCGCCCCGCCCTGCTCGGTGTTATCATCGGGGCAGTCGTACCGGAGGTCGGGTCTGGCTCGCCTCAGGTCGGTGGCAATCCGTCGAGCTCGGATAAGCAGGAACCGAGCTGATCCGCCCCGGTTCGGTGAGCACACTAGAACTCGCCTCGAGACCGGCCCGTAACATAAACGAATCCCGATTTCGATGAAAATCAAATCGTAACTTGTTGTAATTATTTTTGAGTGTTTTAGATTTTTTTATTATTTATGATAATTTATTATCACGCGGTGAATAATTTCTCGGTAAATTAATTTTCGCGAAATAATTGGCGGAAGAATTAATCGGTAACGCGATTACTCGACGCCGTGTTTTAGTACCCTTAAGACTCTAGGATTAGAGGGTAATCATGAGAGATAAGAGATTAGATGGGTTAGACTCATTGATGGGATTAGCATATTACTTTAGATGTAGGTGTCACTTTTTGGGTGATTAGTATTCTACACTTATTTTTAAGCTTTTTTTAACCAAGTGAATTACTTTTAATAAATTTTTTTTATCCCTCCCCTTTACCCTGACTTCATCTTATTTTTCTTTCTCTTGTTCTTGAGAGAAACATAAGAGCACCTTCCATGGCTTCATCATTTTCTCACCTTTCATGTAAGATTCTTCTTCATTTCTTTAACATTCTTTGCTTCTAGTTCTTCTTCTTCTTGCTACTACTCATTCCATCATACAAGTAAGCAAGAAAAGCCAATTTCTTCTCCTTCCATTTTAGCCCCAAAACCATGGGGTGTATGTGTGTGAAGGATTAATTCTTCTTGCTTTCGTTCTTATTTTATGCTTTAATTTATGCTTGATCATGATCATGAATGAGATGAACCATTAAATCCCCAAATTTATGGAACCCTAGGACGCTAGACCTAAGGGAAAGAGGGGTTTGTGTGATCTTCATGTGAATCTTGTAAATTAGCTTGTGGTTCTTGCTATTTAGATGCTATTATTGTTATTGTAGTTGTTAGATTTAATTTGAATCAAAGATTGAAAGGATTTTTATGAAACCCTTGACTCTTGAAGAGACTTGAAATTAGAATTTGGTCATGAATTAGGCTTATGTTTTTGGAAATTATTTGTTGTTTTGTGAAAGAATTTAAATATGGAGTGATGTTGTTTGACTAGTTTGGAAATTTGCAAATTTTTTTGGGAAGAAAGTGTGTTAGCCGCGAGCTCCTTAGGGCTTGAGAGGCAATTATTTTGTGTTCCTAGCATTTAAATTAGTTGTATATAATTGTTGCATAAGTTTGGAAAATTATGGAAGTGATTGGATTGAAAATTGAAGTTGTTTTGATTTTAAGGCTATGAAACACATAAGGTGAATTGGGTTCCTTGTGACCCAATGGCCAAGTGGAGTCTTATTTTAAGTTATGGTGAAAAGTATTAAAATTTAGTATTGATTCATGTCTCAAAGTTTTGAAGGAAGTAAGCTTAGTATTTAAAAACCTTGTTTTTCCAACTTAGTGTATTCCTTCAAATGAGTCTTAGTTTTAAAACCTTACTCTTTTAGTTGTTGTTAAATTCTTTTTCAAATGTAAGTGTTTTTTTTTTCACTTAACAGTTTTCTTGGGAGTTGAGAGCCTAGGGAGTTAGAGTTAGTGTATGCCTAGGATCGTACTAAGTTTATTTTGTGGTGTTAGGAACCGAGATATCCGAGTTCATGCAGCGTGAGATCAAGACGTGCTTTGACACGCGACCTGACGATTTTGGTAAGGGCTACTTCTAGAGATGTTTAGGTGTTGGGCACCCATAAGTCCCACTTACGTTTCTTTTTCTCTATCAAAGAAGTCTGAGAACCTCTGGGTTCAAAGTGAGGGTTTTGTTACCCCTTTGATTTTAAAGCTTTATATATGATTAATTAGTGGGTTTAACTGTAAGAGGTTGGCAACTGCCCCCAACCCACCACACTTGTATGTTTACCTCTTTGTTAGTTCCATCGAGCTTCAAAGGGACGAAATGTGCTTATTGTTAATTTGTTGATTGGACTGTCGAATTAATTGTGTGGATATATGCTTGATTTGTGTGGAAGTGCATTGTTGGTGATGTGTGATAATCCAATATTTATTAAATGTTGGATAGTTTGATATTTATTGATTTTGCCATAATGAATTGTCATATGTGGTGATATATTCATTGGGGTGGTGGAAGGCATTTGTCGTGTCTTGTGGTAACTTCGACATGTCTATCCTGGGTAGTGGAATTGCCCATGGCCAAAGGAATTCAGGAACGTCGTTAAAATTTACCATCGCATGGAAAAATGTCGTCTCTGGTACGTACGGAGCAGCCTGACCGTAGCGCATGGATTTCGGAATTAAAACTGCACCGGCATATAGTTGCATCATAGGAGATCGGGTGCATTCTTATTGATTGTTCTATATGCTATTTATATGATTGTCTATATGTGTTGGAGAATGTGGCTTTATATTATATATCGTGTCTGTATAATATGATTGGCTGTCGTATATGCTATTTTTGTGTTACCTACTTTATTTTAAGAAGTTGACCCTTTCACGTGGTTCATTCAATTGATGATTGTAACCCAGACGATGGTGAAGACGGCGATGATCCCGGCGATGGCGACATCGCTGGAGATGGTGTTTGACTTTCCTGATATAGAGACCCCCTCAGCTATGGAGTTTGACCCTACCTCCAGTTGAGTTGTGTACACCGGGGACGTAGTTCAGACTTTCCTAGCAGACGGACTGGCACTGCGATAGGAGACCTCGAGACAGATCATGAGCTTCCCAGTAAGGATGATGCAGATTGTTGACAGATGGTGTATCACTCAGCGGGGTCGAGTGTTACAGGCTTCTTCTTCTACTTCTCCAGAGGAGTCCTTTGAGATTCCTAGATGGACCACGACTCGCTATGGACCCAGGCCTAAAGGTGCTAAGATTAGGAGGACCGCTCAAAAGAGCATGGGAGTTAGGCGTTGGACAGTAGGAGCTTCGACTTCTCGTGTAGTGGCAGACACACCGAACCCCGTGGTGGAGCCAGAGCTAGAGGTGATGTCGACCCCTCCCTTGATTTTCAGGACCCCGACTCCATCTGTGGATCCCCTTCCTATCTGTGCGGAGTGTTGAGAGGTGGGTTGCAGTGGAGCAGGGTGGATTGAGGATGTTGTGGTTGAGGAGGTTAAACCCGAGGGTGTACCTGCATCCGCACCTTTTGTAGATTTGACTAGCGAGGACGAGGATGATCTGATAGAGGAGGACGAGGAGGACCCATCCGAGGACTTGGGTAGAGATGTTTAGCTGACGTTGTCTGTTTGTTTTGTACATAGTTTTGTTTAGCTGTGAGGTCTGTTTTGCTGTAGATAGTTCTGGGTGGTGACCAGTCAGTTCGTTGGACTTACGAGACTTTTGGTGTGTAGATCTGGTGGTTTACTTTTGGAGCAGCCCTCTGCACGGATAACTACCTGGAGTACCCCAGGGATATGATTCCTCTAGGAAGGGTTTTCATATCTTAGGTGTTTTCCTCTTGACTTGTGTATATTTTAGTTACTTGCATTTTGTACAGACTAGTCGTATGGTTTTGGAAAATGTTTATATATGCATGTATTGCAGTTATGTCTGTCTTGTGTATGTTAGAATCCATCATGTTTCTAAAACGTTGCAGATACTCTGAGTTGCCTTGCGACAGGCAAGATGTTTTAAAAAAAAATATCGCATTTTCAAAAGGTCAAAAGAGTATTTTTTTTTTTAAAAAAAGCTCGTTGCATGTAGAGTTAAGTTCTGGTCTGTAGCGCCTCAGAAATGAGGTGTTACAATAGTGGTATCAAAGCAGTTGGTTCTAGCCGGACTGTGTGTAGGGAACGTTAAACTGGTCATCGTGTTGGGTTTTGATTTGTTGGGTAGTTACTGTGTTAGTATTGTTGCTGTTTGATGGGTGAAGTAGCTTTGCTTAAAATTGTTTGAATTGTTCTTGATTAGAGCAATGTGTGTTAACACATCATCTGATTGTGAGGTTCTGATAGATTTTTGGACCTTGTAGGAATCTAATGCCACCTCACAGAGACCCTACGACCGGACCTGATAGCCCCAACATGGATAGAGCGTTTCAAGCTATGACTGAAATGGCAGTGGAAATGGCACAACAATCTGCTGCTGTGACTCAACAGACCACAGCTATAAGTCAACACAACCTGCAGCAACAACAGAGAGCGAAAAGGAATGCTGAGGCTAGAGGATTGGCCGACTTTCGCAAGCATGATCCACCAAAGTTCTATGGTGAACCAAATTCGGACAAGGTTGATTTGTGGCTCCAGGAGATAGAGAAGATTTTTGATGTACTTTATTTCCCTGAGAATGTGAAGGTGAGCTATGCTTCTTATCTGCTGCTTGGAGATGCAGAGTATTAGTGGAAAGGAGTCAAGCAGATGCTGACGGTGGACCATAAGGAGATTGACTAGGAAACCTTCCGTAGGAGGTTCTTAGAGAAATACTTTTCGGAGACTGCACGGATGGAAAAGGAGTAGGAATTCCATCGTTTACATCAAGGCAGCATGACAGTGTCTGAATATGCAGCTAAATTCGAATCACTGGCAAAGTATTTCAGTCCTTTTCGTGATCGGGCGGAACAGAGTTGGTTGAGTGAAAGATTCCAGCGTGGGTTAAGGTTTGATATCCAGAAGTATGTGGTATCTCTGAGGATTCAGAACTTTCAAGAGTTGGTTGATAGATGCATTGAAGTGGAAGCTATGAGGAACAACAAGAGAAGGAGTGGTTCTGGTGGACCCAAGAGACCTCAGAATCAAGGCTAGAGATTTAATCAGAAGGGAAAGCAACAGAAGAAACCTTACAACCGGCCTCAGGGGAACAATAAGGGGCAGTATCGCCCTATGGCTCGAGATTCAAGCGGTAAGAGTCAGACTAGAACTGGACAGGTTTGCTATCGTTGCGGCAAACTAGGGCATTATACGAATGATTGCACGGAAGAGGGCGAATTATGTTACAACTGCAAGCAACCAGGACACTATGTGAAGGACTGCACGGCTCCGAAGGCCGAACCGAGTGTGAATGTAGCAAAGGCCAAGGGAAAGCGTCTAGCCGCCAAGGGCAGAGTCTTCTGCATGAGTGGAGAGGAAGCGAAACAATCAAACGACCTAATCCAAGGAGATTGTGAGATTGAGAGTAACTCTTTAACCGTACTCTTTGATTCTGGCGCAACCCATTCATTTATTTCCATGGATTGCGTGAACCGTTTGAAGTTAACTGTGACTTCCTTACCTTTTAAATGAGTAGTTACTACTCCAGCTGCTAAAACTTTGGTTACCAACACTGCATGCCTTAATTGTGCGATGGTTATTCAGGGTAGAAAGTTTCTTGTTAATTTGGTTTGTTTGCCACTAAAAGGTCTTGATCTTATCCTCGGGATGTATTGGTTGTCACACCAACATGTCCTTTTGGACTGTGCCCTAAAAGCAGTAATCTTTCCTGATCTTGGAGTTTCCAACTATCTTTCTGCTAATCACATCGGGATTTTCTTGAAAAAGAGAACTCAGGAATACATGTGTCTCGATAGTCTAGAAGCTTCTCAAGAGGTTGAGCTGAAGAATGTTCCAGTGGTGAGTGAGTTCTCCGACGTTTTTTCGGAAGATGTACCAGGCTTACCACCAGTAAGGGAGATCGAAATTTCCATCGATTTACTTCCAGGTATAGGCCCGATCTCTATAGCACCTTACCGGATGTCTCCATCCGAGTTGAACGAGCTGAAGTCGCAGATTGAGGATTTGATGTCAAAGCAGTACATATGACCGAGTGTGTCACCATGGGGAGCTCTAGTGCTGCTAGTGAAGAAGAAGAACGGACGATCAAGATTGTACGTTGATTATCGTCAACTCAACAAGGTTACTGTTAAGAATCGATATATGTTACCGCATATCGATGATTTGATGGATCAACTGCGAGGAGCTGCGATATTTTCCAAGATCAACTTGAAGTTCGACTATCACCAGATTCGTGTGAAGGAAGAAGATATTCCCAAGACCGCTTTCAGAACTAGGTATGGTCACTACGAGTATCTAGTCATGCCTTTTGGAGTGACGAATGCACCAGCAATATTCATGGACTACATGAACAGGATTTTCCACCCGTTTTTGGATCAGTTCGTGGTGGTGTTTATAAACGACATCCTGATCTACTCGCGAAGCAGAGAAGAGCCCGAAGAGCATCTACGCCAAGTGTTGCAGATTCTAGGGGAGAAGCAACTCTATGCTAATCTTTCCAAATGCGAGTTTTGGCTTGAAGAGGTGAATTTCCTTGGACATGTGATAACTAAGGATGGGATAGTTCTAGATCCGGCTAAGATTGAAGCTGTGCTGGCTTGGGAGCAACCGAAGACGGCATTGGATATCTGAAGCTTTGTGGGATTGGCAGGTTACTACTGGAGATTTATCGAAGGATTCTCGAAGATCGTAGCACCGCTTACACGACTCACGAGAAAGGATCAACCTTTTGCTTGGACTGAAGAGTGCGAATCCAGTTTCCAGCGGTTGAAGAAGCTTTTGACGACGGTGCTTATTTTAGTCTTGCCTCAACCAGAAGAACCTTACGAGGTTTATTGCGATGCTTCACACTAGGGACTTGGATGCGTGCTGATGCAACACAGGAAGGTAGTGGCTTATGCCTCGAGACAACTCAAGATTCATGAGAGGAACTATCCTACGCATGATTTAGAGCTTGCCACAGTGGTGTTCGCGTTGAAGATTTGGAGGCACTACTTATACGGGAGCATATTCACTGTTTTTAGTGATCACAAGAGCTTAAAGTATTTGTTCGACCAGAAGGAACTCAACATGCGACAGCGGAGATGGACAGAATTTCTGAAGGACTATGACTTTACGTTGGAATATCATCCAGGGAAAGCGAACGTAGTAGCAGATGCTTTGAGCCGGAAGAGCGTCCTAGTCTAGACGATGATGATCAAGGAATTGGAGTTGTTGGAAAAGTTTCGAGACTTGAACCTCAACGTGGAGTTGTCACCTAGAAAGATGAAGTTTGGTATAGTTACTATTTCTAGCAGACTGTTGGATGAGATTAGAGATCAGCAAGCTAGTGATAAGCTACTGCAAGAGAAGAAAGAGCTGATAGCAAGAGGAAAAGCGGCTGAATTCGAGATTGGATCAGATTACCTTTTGAGGTGCAACATGAACGTGAACACAAGAAGGGGGGTTGAATTGTGTTCAAAACTTTTCGTAAACTTTAAGTTAAAAACACTTAGAACACAGGTTTTTCAAAACAGTTTGTTTAATGGACGCTGGAAATAAACCGGACGCTGGAAATGCAGTTTGTGAAAACTTGTTTTTGACAGAACAAGATAAAGATAAATAGAAAGCAGTAAGCAAGAGACACAGAGATTTATACTAGTTCACTTCCAAACTGGTAGCTACGTCTAGTCCCTTCGTTCCTGAAGGATTTTCCACTATAATCAACTGATTACAAAACCTTAAGAGTATTCTACTGTCACAACCTTGACAATACTCTCAACTTCAAAAAACGACTCAGTACATTCGAGCCTTTGAGGGTACAGCCTTAACTAGGCCAAAACAACTTTTACAAGTAAGTTGAATACAAATAGAAATAACTCTCACAGAGAGGATAAAAGATTAAGCTCAATATAGAAATACTTTCTAAAAGCAAGTGTCGGACGCTGAGTTCAGTTCTTGTAGTCCAGAGACTTGGCACGAAACTTGATTGCTCACAGAAGCAGTGCTTTCAGAGTATTGACTCTTTGTAGTGTATAGCAACAGTGCTTGTTCTCAGTAAATTAAGCAATATTCTCTTGTAGAGTTTCTAGCTTTCTTCAATGGATACCATGGGGTATTTATAGGAGTTCTAAAGGATATTACCGCATAAAGAAAATGGCTCCTTTCCATTGAGTGAGGTGATTTCAAAAAGCTGTCTCTTTCTTCATTTCCAGAGAATATCTCAGTAGTACACATTACCGTTTTCGTACTACCTTGCTTTTCACAAATGCTTGTACGATTTTTGTCTTTAGCTAAAGGTGTCACCTTTGATACCTCGTACAACAATTTGAGCGCATAAGATCAAATTCGAAATCCGTTCCAGAAGCTTCTGAGAGGAAGAGCAACTACGTGACCATCACATGACTTAAAATGAAGTTCAGACGCTCGCTTAGAACAGGAAGGTCGGACGCTCGTAGCAAATGGATAAGCCTTGTGTCACAAAAAGATAATTCCAGACGCTCATGAAGACAATATACTAGGATGAGCCGGATGCTGACACATGGAGTGTATCCTTCTCTTGTGAACTTCTTCCTTCTTGCTTAAGTGGCTTAGAAGTATATGTAATATTAGTATCTGCACACTTCAAGAATTGTTAGAACATAAATTGTTCTCTTGTGAATACTTTGTTATCATCAAAATTAATGAGGGTCTAAACTTCTCAATCGTTTAGGTTCCAACAATCTCCCCCTTTTTGATGATGACAAATATCCAAGGTTGATGAACAATTTTAAGTTTCAAATAAGAGTTTTAAGGGTCTCCCCCTGAGTTCAACAACTTAGATAAGTTTAGCAATAAAAGATGTTGAGATCGGATGCTGAAATGATGTTATGAATGATTGATTAGTAGCATGTATATCTATCCATCTTATCCTAAGCGTGTTTATCTTAGCGTTCATCAAGCCTTTCTTAGCATGTATATCTATCTATCTATTCTTAGCGTGTTTATCTTAGCGTTCATCAAGCCTTTCTTTTACTCCCCCTTTTGTCATCAGACAAAAAAGAGTGTAAAAATACATCATAGTCAAAAACAAAATAGAAGAAAAATTTGAGTAATAAATTCACAATATAATTGTACCAAAAATTAAGTAATATCACTCAGTACCAAAAAAAAAAAATTAAAACAAAACAAAGTTTAAGGGTTTTGAGGTAGCAGGTTGATTCGTTCCATGATGAGTTTCAGCTGCATTTCAAGCTCAGGAACTTTCAAACAAGTTGCCTTCATGGTTTCAAATTCCTCCTTAGGAATTGTAACCATTTCCACTGAAGATGTGGAGGGAGCAGATTCAGCTTCTGGCACACTAGCAATACCTGTAGCTTCTGAATTCATCTTCTTATGGATTTCAAGAACAGTTTGAGACAATTCAGATTTTATCTTCTTCCTATCCTTTGCCCATTGGAAATAATTATCTCCTGGTGGAAACCATTTGATAATAGTTCCAAGTTTTCTTCTTTCAGACTCATATAGGGCTTCATTTCTTTGCTCAACAAGATCAGGAAACAGAAGATAATTGAAGATCATTTCTCTGTGTTGAAGAATGTCTCTGGCATACCCATCAAATTGTTCAGCAGCAGCTTCTCCAAACACATTACCTAAGAAGACACTTAGGGCATCAAAGGAAAAGTTGAGGCCTTCATTTTCAGCAATGAATAGTCTCCTCAAAAATTCTCTGTCATCCTTGTCAATAGTCAGGGGCTCAAAACTAGGCATAATGGCTTTGTCTTTCCAAGACGCAGACCATTGCATCCAGTCAAATCCAATGTAAAAGTGTTTCCAGACTAGATCCCATGGAGCATATAGCTTCACCAAGTTGAGCGGTCTAATCACAGAACACATGAACATATCATCAAAATGAGCAGTTCCATGATTGGATTCAGGTACCTTCTCGATGATACCAACAGTAGGGATTGTTGCCTTCTCTGCATTACAGCAGTTGGAAGATCCAGTTCTCCATTGATCTTTCTTCAGAGCACTCAGATAATACTTCTGGCATGATCTTCAGAAATTTTCTTTACCGGAAGCTGGGTGAACTCCTTGACCTTGTAGTCTCCGGGAGCTTTCTCATATTCCTTAGGGCCTATCTTACTGAATGGCATTTTGCCAGGTGCAGCTTCCTTTCTTTATCCAGGAATAGACCAAGGTAACCACCTTTGCCTATCTGGAACAATCTTTATAGAGACAGATGATGGGTCTCTATATTCGCCAATGACTTCAAGCCTTTTCTGCTCATAACAATTAGCCATCATACAGGCTTCAGCTTCTGTGATCCACCTACCACATTCCTCTAATGTAAGAGGTTCATTCTGGGGTAGGAACCTTGGTACATCAACAGAAAAGGGGATAGCCCTGCTGTTTGGTTTGGGTCTCAGCCTTCCTTTAAAGGACATCTCAACATTGTCTTTGCCATCCTTGAAGACAGCATTCATTGGAGGGGGTATCTCCAGTTTTGAAACTCTAGAGGTGAAGGTCTTCAAGTGCCATAAAGACGGGTGATTGTAGATAGAGTTATATGACTCATATCTAACAAATTTTGGTCTAATGTCAAGAGGGACAGGTTTCTTTGGAATTAGGGCAGTAGTTTTTGGTGTCACTACTGTGATATTGTACTTGGGAGGAATGTAGGGTTTGAAAGGATTAAATGGAGGGACTTTGAAAAGGAGGTTAAAAGGATGAGAATGAAGTTTGGAAATGTATGAAGTGAGGGAGGTATATGTGGAGGTTT
Organism: Calophaca sinica; assembly: GCA_037113605.1. NCBI lineage: Eukaryota > Viridiplantae > Streptophyta > Magnoliopsida > Fabales > Fabaceae > Calophaca > Calophaca sinica. The sequence continues at coordinate 20,797,747 of CM073737.1, forward strand.
GAGGTGAGGAGATGGTGAGTGTATTGGTCTGTGTTTGGGTAGGTTGTTTGAGGGCTATGGAAGTGGTTGTGTTTCTGGCTTTCTGTGCACGGGTTTGAATGGTTGATGGTTGTGCAACAGATATAGGTGGAGCAGGAATGGTATTATCAGTTTCAAAAACAGATACAGAATCATCGATTCAAGACCTTTGGTTCAAGCTCGATCGCTTAACCAATCTCTTCGTCTGTCTAGGGGCAGCGGGAGGCGGATGTTGAATTGCCTTCTTACGTGCACCGGATGTCAAACTTGTTTCTCGCCGCTTGCTTCTTTTCATCGGGACCGGTGATGGGAACGCTGCTCTCATCTTCTGATTTAGTCTTTCTTTTGAGTGCAGAAGCCACCTTCTGCTTCTTGCTTCTTGTTTCCTCTTCTGGAGAATCAGAAGTCCTTTTCACACCAGTTACTGAGCTTCTGGTGGTTTTGTCAGTAGTAGACTTCTTGCTAAGAGAAGGACCAGATTCTATTCCCTGTTCCTTTTTCACCTTCTTCATTTGTTCACCAGTGATCAATTTCATTCTGATCAAGCTGTTAACTCCAAAGGTGTCAGGAATCACAACACTCTCAGTGCCAAAATACTTCACCTTTTCTTGATCTGGCAAAGCAGTCAGCTTGTTTACAACCAGATTCTTGGCCATCATCTTAGTGAGCAGAACACCATAAGGAATGCACTTGTAGGTGTTTTTCTTGTCAGCAACTCCTTTCCTCGAATTAACCAAAGGCATTAATCAAAGTTGTTGTAGATCAATCTTGGCAGTGTTTACCTTGTGACCAGCCATGTAGTGCCTCATAATGAACTGCTCATAGTTGACTATGTCACTAGAACCACCTTCAACCAAACGCTCTTAGTGATTATCTTGTGAAGAACTCAGAATGACTCTTCAAATGCTTTGCGAGAGGGTTTCACCAGATTCTTTCACCGCTTATAATTCTCAAACAAATCCTCATTGACCTTCTCAAGGCCATGAAATGCATCAAATAACTGTGTAGTAAACGATACCTTCACAGGACAACCAAAGTGACTTCAGAGATGTTGGTAATCAGAAATGAACTTGTAACCTCTCACAGTTCCTTCAAAGATACCACCTTGGTGTAAACGAGCGTTACCCCAAAATTCCTTGATAGCAGTAACTAGAACCTCAACCTGTTTCCAAAAGAATTAGTGTTCCCAACCCATTGCCTTGAAACCACTGTAGAAATCGAAGCCATAGAGTTTGAAGTTCTCTAAATCAACTCGATTTTCCAACAAAACCTTTCCTTCAGCCATGGTGTCGTAAATAGCAGTATACTCAGAGGTTGTTACACTAGACATGATTGCAGTTGAGAGATAGAGAAATGGAGGTTTAGGTTTTAGAACAATCACGAAGAGAAGAGAAGGAAAACTGTTTTTCAGACTGAAAACAGAGAGAGTGATTGTGGAACGAAAAAGAAGGAGTAGTAGGAAGGTTTTGTAATTGGTACTGTTACTTTTCAAAAACCTCTTCATTATCCGAGTATAAAAAAAAAGAAATTAAAATAAAGATACCTCTTTTCATTAAATGCAGTTGCCAAAATAAAGTAAAAGATTTTATTGAAAACGTAAATAATCATGACTCAGATTAGGTGTGATGAGACGCTTAAGTTCCACACGAGCTTACCATGTGTGTGTTTCGGATTCTCATAGCTGATTCATCGGATGCTGAGTTATGATGTAGTTGGTATATAAAAATGCTTATTCGTGTGATGATGATGTCATACCAGATGCTCAAATGATATCTATCATAAGACGCTGAGATTAATCATTCTTTTATAAGATGGAAATTTAAATTTCTTCTTATAAAATTGAATCTATCTTCAAAGAAGGGGTTTTGTAAGAATGTCACCACTAGTGATCGCTGTCTACAAATTTGATTTCAAGTGTCCCTTCAACATAGTCTCTTTAAAAATGATGTTTAATCTCAATGTGCTTTGCTCTAGAATGCAATATAGGATTTTTAGTAAGACATATGGCAGATGTATTATCACAAAAGATAGGAATGTTACTCTCTTTTATCAAGTAGTCTTCAAGTTGATACTTCATCCACGTAAGTTGAGAACGCAATTTGTCTTTCTTGAGATGTATTCACCTGCTGAGAGTGCAATAGTGCTTTGTCTTTTGCTTGACCAAGACACAAGATTAGCTCCAAGGAACTGGCACCTCCACTTGTGCTCTTTCTTTCAATTCGGTCTCCAAAGAAAGTCAAGATCACGTAAACCTACTAATTTGTAATCTTTTGATTTCTTATAAAGCAAACCAAGATTAGTAGTTCCTTGCAAATATCTCAATATTCTTTAACAAAGACTCGGATGTGATTCTCTAGGATCCGATTGAAATCTAGCACACAGTGCAGACACGAACATAATGTCAGTCTTGAAGCCGTAAGATAAAGTAGAGATCCAATCATACCTCTGTACATTTTCTGATCTACCTTCTTACCAATTTCATCTTTACTAAGAGTGCAGGTAGGATGCATAGGTGTACACATAGGCTTGCAATCCAGCATCTTGAATTTCTTCAATAATTCTTTGATATATTTGCTTTGATGTATATAGATACCATCACTGCATTGCTTGATTTGTATTCCAAGGAAAAACTTTAATTCTCCCATCATGCTCATCTCAAATTCAACCTGCATAAGCTTAGAAAATTCTCTGCAAAGACTTTCATTAGTGGCTCCGAAAATGATATCATCAACATAGATTTGAACAAGTATGAAATGCTTGTTAGAAGATTTTCTGAAAAGAGTAGTGTCAACTAGACCTCTTGTAAATCCATTTTCCATTAAAAAGGAACTTAGTCTATCATACCATGCTCTGGGAGCTTGCTTAAGACCATATAGAGCCTTTTTAAGTTTAAAAACATGTTCTGGAAATTCAATATCTTCAAAACCAGGAGGTTGTTTAACATAAACTTCCTCAGTTATAAAACCATTTAGAAAAGCACTTTTCACATCCATTTGATATAGTTTTATCTCATGATGTGCTGCAAGTGAAAGTAAAATGCGAATAGCTTCTAGTCTTGCAACAGGTGCAAAAGTTTCAGTGAAATTAATACCTTCTTCTTGTGAGTAACCTTGCGCAACTAACCTTGCTTTATTCCTCACAACTTTACCATCTTCATCAAGCTTATTTCTAAATACTCATTTAGTACCAATACCTTGCTTATCTTCTGGTAGAGTGACTAGCTTCCATACATCATTTCTTTGGAACTGATTTAGCTCATCTTGCATTGCTAGAATTCACCCTTCATCTTCCAATGCTTGATCAATCGTCTTAAGTTCCATTTCAGAGAGAAGTGCAAAATCAGCATGCTCCTTGAAAGAGGATCTGGTTCGTACTTTATCACCAGGTTCTCCTATGATTTGATCTTTTGGATGGTTGGTTTTGTACTTCCAGCTTCTTCTTCCTTCAGCTTCTGCTTGAGTAGAATTCTTCGTCTTGTCACCACCGGATGATGAAGATGCACGTTCACCGTCTGACTTGTCACCGAGGTTTAATTCTGAAAATAACTCATCTAGCTCTGACATAGCAGTGTCAGGCTTCTTATCATCAAACTTGACATGAATGGACTCTTCAACTGTCAAAGTTTATTTGTTGTATATTCTAAAAGCTTTAGATCTTTCAGAGTATCCCAAAAAGATTCCTTTGTCAGCCTTAGAATCAAACTTACCAAGCTGATCTTTAGTATTCAAAATATAACAAGTCAACCAAAATGGGTGAAAGTAAGAAATGTTTGGTTTTCTACCTTTCCACAATTCATAAGGAGTCTTATTCAAAATAGGTCTTATAAGAATTCTATTTGAATATAACAAGCTGTGTTTACTGCTTCTGCCCAAAAATGTTTCTCAATATCAACTTCATTGATCATGGTCCTGGCCATTTCCTGGAGGGACCTATTTTTCCTTTCTACAACACCATTTTGTTGAGGTGTTCTAGGAGAGGAGAAATTGTGGGAGATGCCATTTTCTTCACAAAATTTTTGAAAGTTTTCATTTTCAAATTCTCCCCCATGATCACTTCTAATAGAAGAAATACAGATGCCTTTTTCATTTTGAACTGATTTGCAGAATACAGTAAATACCTTAAAAGAATCATCCTTGTGGGTAAGGAATTTAACCCATGTCCATCTAGTAAAATCATCAACAATGACTAATCCATATTTCTTTCCAGTTAAAGAGGCTGTCCTTGTGGGACCAAAAAGATCAAGAAGTAAGAGTTCAAGTGGTCTAGAGGTTGAAACAACATTTTTTAAATGAAAGGAAGTTTTAACTTGTTTTCCTCTTTGACAAGCTTCACACAGGGCATCAGATTGGAACTTAAGATTTGGTAAGCCTCTAACAAGATTGTACTTGTTTAATTTTGAGATTAACCTCAAATTGGCATGACGCAATCTTTTGTGCCAAATCCATTGCTCATCTTCAACAGACATAAGACACTTGACATCTTGTTTTGCAAGTTCAGAAAGATCAACTTTATAAATGTTTTGTTTCCTCTTTGCTGTAAAGAATATAGATCCATCAGTTTTGCTTTTTACTGAACATCCATTTTCTATAAAGACAACATTATAACCATTGTCACATAATTGACTTATGCTCAATAGATTATGTTTCAGTCCTTCGACATATAAAACATTATCAATAGAAGGAAGAGAGCCTTTACCTATGCGACCAATTCCAACTATTTTACCTTTCTGGTTTCCTCCGAAACCAACGAATCCAGCTTCTCTAGGTCTTAGTTCTTGGAACATATGCTTTTCTCCCGTCATGTGGCGCGAGCATCCACTGTCTAAGTACCAAGATAGGTGTGTTGATTTTGTTGCTAAGCAAGTCTCTTCAACTTCTTCTTCTGAATCAAGATCAGTGTCTGCCATGAGGGCAATGTAAGCTTCTTCTTCTTTATCTTCCTCAGAGGAAGATAAGTCAAGATCTTCCCATTTTTCCATGAGACCTTTCTTCTTTTTCTTGAAGGAGCTTCTTGTGGACTTTTCCTTAAGATTAGGACACTCGGACTTGAAATGTCCAGGCTTCTTACATTCATAGCAAATGACTTGGGCTTTGTCCTTGTCTTTGCTTTCCTTCTTGTCCTTTGTATCTTTCTTCTGAAACCTCCTTCTGAAGTTTCTCTTCTTCCACATTCTCTGGATCTTTTTAGATATGAAAGCTAGCTCATCGTCTGATCCATCATAATCTCCTTCTGAAGCTTCATCATCTGATTGTTCTTCTTCAGCCTGAAAAACTTTAGAAGTACTAGGTTTATGTTGATTAACTTTTAAAGCAATAGACTTACTCTTCTTGGTAGGTTCTTCTTCATTTAGCTCAAGTTCATGAGCTTTCAAAGAACTCATAAGATCTTCAAGCCGAAGGACATTTAGATATTTTGCTTCTTGAATAGCAGTGACTTTGGGTCTCCACTGCTTAGTCAAACTTCTCAAGATCTTTCTCACATAGTCAGGTGTAGTATAACTTTTTCCAAGGGTCTGCAACCCATGAACAAGTATTTGGAACCTTCCAAACATAGTTTCAATGTTTTCTCCATCTTCCATTTTGAATAGCTCATACTGGCGAACCATCATGCTAGCCTTTGTTTCTCTTACTGGGCGTAACCTCATAAGACAAAACAAGAGAATCCTGCATTTCTTTGGCGAGATCAAACTTACCACATTTATCATATTCTCTTTCTCACATAGCACGATGAGGATAAATCTAGCCTTCGATTGGTTTGATATCTCTTTTCTCGATCATCACCCGCTTTTCCCTAGGTATTGCAACACCAAGGGCATCAGTGGGAGAAATGTATCCACTTTCAACTATATCCCACAAATCTAGATTTTGTGCCTCAAAGAATGCTTTTATCTTATCTTTCCAATAATCAAATTTTTCTCCATTGAATAAAGGAGGACGGTTCATATGACCACCTTCAGCAGACATGTTCACAGTAGGATCTTTACTCTTAACACTGTTAAGTGCTCAACCAAGAGGCCGAGCTCTGATACCAACTGAACGTGAACACAAGAAGGGGGGTTGAATTGTGTTCAAAACTTTTCGCAAACTTTAAGTTAAAAACACTTAGAACACAGGTTTTTCAAAACAACTTGTTTAATGGACGCTGGAAATAAACCGGACGCTGGAAATGCAGTTTGAGAAAACTTGTTTTTAACAGAACAAGATAAAGATAAATAGAAAGCAGTAAAGCAAGAGACACAGAGATTTATACTAGTTCACTACCAAACTGGTAGCTACGCCCAAATTCCTTCTGCTCCTCAAGGATTTTCCACTATAATCAATCGACATAAAACCTTAAGAGTATTCTACTGTCACAACCTTGACAATACTCTCAACTTCTCAAAACGACTCAATACATTCGAGCCTTTGAGGGTACAACCTTAACTAGGCCAAAACAACTTTTACAAGTAAGTTGAATACAAACAGAAATAACTCTCACAGAGAGGATAAAAGATTAAGCTCAATATAGAAATACTTTCTAAAAGAAAGTGTCGGACGCTGAGTTCAGTTCTTGTAGTCCAGAGACTTGGCACGAAACTTGATTGCTCATAGAAGCAGTGCTTTCAGAGTATAGACTCTTTGTAGTGTATAGCAACAGTGCTTGTTCTCAGTAAATTAAGCAATACTCTCTTGTAGAGTTTCGGCAGTTTCTTCAATGGATACCATGGGGGTATTTATAGGAGTTCTAAAGGATATTACCGTTACAGTAAAAATGGGTCCTTTCCATTGAGTGAGGTGATTTCAAAAAGTTGTCTCTTTCTTCCTTTCCAGAGAATATCTCAGTAGTACACATTACCGTTTTCGTACTACCTTTCTTTTCACAAATGCTTGTATGATTTTTGTCTTTAGCTAAAGGTGTCACCTTTGATACCTCGTACAACAATTTGAGCGCATAAGATCAAATTCGAAATCCGTTCCAGAAGCTTCTGAGAGGAAGAGCAACTACGTGACCATCACGTGATTTAAAATGAAGTTCAGACGCTCGCTTAGAACAAGAAGGTCGGACGCTCGTAGCAAATGGATAAGCCTTGTGTCATAAAAAGATAATTCCAGACGCTCATGAAGACAATATACTAGGATGAGTCGGATGCTGACACATGGAGTGTATCCTTCTCTTGTGAACTTCTTCCTTCTTGCTTAAGTGGCTTAGAAGTATATGTAATATTAGTATCTGCACACTTCAAGAATTGTTAGAACATAAATTGTTCTCTTGTGAATACTTTGTTATCATCAAAATTAATGAGGGTCTAAACTTCTCAATCATTTAGGTTCCAACACAACAGACGTGTCTACGTACCTGACATGGCAGGATTGAGGAGTTTGATTCTCGACGAAGTGCATAAGAGCAGACTGAGTATTCATCCGGAAGTTACCAAGATGTACCAGGATCTGAAGAAACATTTTTGGTGGCCTGGAATGAAGAAGCAAGTAGCGGACTATGTGGCTTCATGTTTGACATGTCAGAAAGCGAATGTGGAGCACCAGCGACCAGCCGGGATGCTATAGTCACTGGACGTGCCAGAGTAGAAATGGGACAGTATTTCCATGGATTTCGTTATAGGATTACCAGGGACGTAGAAGAAGAATGACTCGATTTGGGTAATCGTCGATCGATTGATCAAATCTGTTAATTTTCTACCTGTAAGATCAACTTCCAACGTGCAGAAGCTGATAGAGATATACATAGCCAAGATTGTATGACTACATGGCGTGCCTTCTAGTATCGTTTTTGATAGAGATCTGAAGTTCACGTCTCTTTTTTGGAGAGCATTACAGGAGGCTTTGGGGACCAAGCTCAAGCTTAGTTTGGCGTATCACCCTCAGACAGACGGACAGACTAAGAGGACCATTCAGTCACTCGAAGATTTGCTGAGGACTTGTGTGTTGGACAACAGAGGAAGTTAGGACGACATCTTGCCATTAGTGGAATTTACTTACAACAACAGTCACCATGCGAGTATTGGTATGGAACCCTATAAAGCACTGTATGGACGCAAGTGTTAGACCCCTCTGTGTTGGTATCAAGACGGCGAAAGCTCTATTATGGGACCAGACTTGGTTCAATAGACTACAGAGAAAGTCAGGCAGATCAGAGAAAGGATGAAAGCGTCTCAGAGTCGACAGAAGAGTTATGCAGACAGAGGTCACCGACCGTTAGATTTTGCAGAAGGAGAGCATGTATTTTCCCGAGTCACACCGACAACTGGGGTTGGTCGAGCGATCAAATCCAGGAAGCTTACTCCTAAATTCATTGGACCTTATCAAATTCTTCGCTGTGTAGGTCCAGTTGTATATCAGATAGCTTTACCACCCTTTCTGTCTAATATTCATGACGTCTTTCACGTCTCGCAGTTGCGAAAATATGTTTCTGACCCATCTCACGTTATTGAACCTGGCGTGATACAACTGAGAGATGATTTGTCTTTCGACATATCCCCTACAAGGATTGTTGATAAGAAGACCAAGCAACTGAAGAACAAGGAGATTCAACTAGTCAAAGTGGTTTGGGACCAGAAGACAGGAGATGCGACTTGGGAGTTGGAAGAGAAGATGAAAGATCAGTATCCAGAATTGTTTTACGGTACGTATCCGACCTGTACTTTCGAGGACGAAACTATTTTTAGAGGGGGAGTAATGTAACACCCGTATTTTAACGATGTGTTATTTAGCGTTATTATAGTGTAATTTGTCGTATTTATGCTATAATAAGCAGTTCTTGTTCGTTAAGCAAGTGATTGAATTAAATCAAGAATAAATTAAATTTGAGAATTAATATTTTATATTAATTCATGGTTCAAATATCGTTGAAAAATTCTAACGAAGTTTCGTCGCGTTTTGAATCACCGGATAGTTTTTATCCGCAAATAAAATTTTAAACGAACCCCGATTTCGATTAAAATCAAATTGTAACTTGTTGTAATTATTTTTGAGTGTTTTAGATTGTTTTTATTATTTATGATAATTTATTATCACGCGGTGAATTAATTTCTCGGTAAATTAATTTTTGCGAATTAATCGGTGGAAGAATTAATCGGTAACGCGATTACTCGACGCCGTGTTTTAATACCCTTAAGACTCTAGGATTAGAGGGTAATCATGAGAGATGAGAGATTAGATGGGTTAGACTCATTGATGGGATTAGCATATTACTTTAGATGTAGGTGTCACTTTTTGGGTGATTAGTATTCTACACTTATTTTTAAGCTTGTTTTTAACCAAGTGAATTACTTTTAATAAATTTTTTTTATCCCTCCCCTTTTATTGGGTAGCAGCCGCGACCCCTCCCCTTTGCCCTCACTTCAACTTATTTTTCTTTCTCTTGTTCTTGAGAGAAACATAAGAGCACCTTCCATGGCTTCATCATTTTCTCACCTTTCATGTAAGATTCTTCTTCATTTCTTCAGCCGTCTTTGCTTCTAGTTCTTCTTCTTCTTGCTACTACTCATTCCATTATACAAGTAAGCATGAAAATCCAATTTCTTCTCCTTCCATTTCATCCTCAAAACCGTTGGGTGTATGTGTGTGAAGGATTGATTCTTCTTGCTTTTGTTCTTGTTTTATGCTTTAATTTATGCTTGATCATGATCATGAATGAGATGAACCATTAAATACCCAAATTTATGGAACCCTTAGGGCGCTAGACCTAAGGGAAAGAGGGGTTTGTGTGATCTTCATGTGAATCTTGTAAATCAGCTTGTGTTTCTTGCTTCTTAGATGCTATTATTATTATTGTAGTTGTTAGATTTAATTTTAATCAAAGATTGAAAGGATTTTTATGAAACCCTTGACTCTTGAAGAGACTTGAAATTAGAATTTGGTCATGAATTAGGCTTATGTTTTGGAAATTATTTGTTGTTTTGTGAAAGAATTTAAATATGGAATGATGTTGTTTGACTAGTTTGGAAATTTGCAAATTATTTTGGGAAGAAAGTGTGTTGGCTGCGAGCTCCTTAGGGCTTGAGAGGCAATTATTTTGTGTTCGTAGCATTTAAATTAGTTGTATATAATTGTTGTATAAGTTTGGAAAATTATGGAAGTGATGGGATTGAAAACTAAAGTTGTTTTGATTATAAGGCTATGAAACACATAAGGTGAATTGGGCTCCTTGTGACCCAATGGCCAAGTGGAGTCTTATTTTAAGTTATGGTGAAAAGTATTAAAATTTAGTATTGATTCATGTCTCAAAATTTTGAAGGAAGTAAGCTTAGTATTTAAAAACCTTCTTTTTCCAACTTAGTGTATTCCTTCAAATGAGTCTTAGTTTTAAAACCTTACTCTTTTAGTTGTTGTTAAATTCTTTTCCAAGTGTAAGTGTTTTTTTTCACTTAAGAGTTTTCTTGGGAGTTGAGAGCCTAGGGAGTTAGAGTTAGTGTATGCCGAGATTCCGAGTTTGTGCAGCGTGAGATCGAGACGTGCTTTGACACGCGACCTGACGATTTTGGTAAGGGCTACTTCTAGAGATGTTTAGGTGTTGGGCACCCATAAGTCCCACTTACATTTTTTTTCTCTATCAAAGAAGTCTGAGAACCTCTGGGTTCAAAGTGAGGGTTTTGTTACCCCTTTGATTTTAATGCTTTATATATGATTAATTAGTGGGTTTGACTACAAGAGGTTGGCGACTTCCCCCAACCCCCCACACTTGTATGTTTACCTCTTTGTTAGTTCCATCGAGCTTCAAAGGGACGAAATGTGCTTATTGTTCATTTGTTGATTGGACTGTCGAATTAATTGTGTGGATATATGCTTGATTTGTGTGGAAGTACATTGTTGGTGATGTGGGATAATCCAATATTTATTAAATGTTGGATAGTTTGATATTTATTGATTTTTCCATATTGAATTGTCATTTGTGGTGATATGTTCATTGGGGTGGTGGAAGGCATTTGTCGTGTCTTGTGGTAACTTCGACCTGTCTATACTGGGTAGGAATTCAGGAACGTCGTTAAAATATACCATCGCATGGAAAAGTGTCGTCTCTGGTACATACGGAGCGGCCTGACGGTAGTGCATGGATTCTGGAATTAAAACTGCACTGGTATATAGTTGCATCAATAGGAGATCGGGTGCATTCTTATTGATTGTTCTATATGCTATTGATATGATTGTCTATATGTGTTGGAGAATGTGGCTTTATATTATATATCGTGTCTGTATAATATGATTGGCTGTCGTATCTGCTATTTTTGTGTTACGTACTTTATTTTAAGAAGTTGACTCTTTCCCATGGTTCCTTCAATTGATGATAGTAACCCAGACGATGGTGAAGACGGAGGTGATCCCGGCGATGGCGACATCACTAGAGATGGTGTTTGACTTTCCTGATATAGAGCCCCCCTCGGCTATGGAGCTTGACCCCACCTCCAGTCGAGTTGTGTATACCAGGGACGTAGCTCAGACTTTCCTAGCAGACGGACTGGCACTGTGACAGGAGACCTCGAAAGGGACCGTGAGCTTTCCAATAAGGATGATGCAGATTGTTGACGGATGGCATAGCACTCAGCGGGATCGAGTGTTACAGGCTTCTTCTTCTACTTCTCCAGAGGAGTCCTTTGAGATTCCTAGACGGACCATGACTCGCTATGGACCCAGGCCTAAAGGTGCTAAGATTAGGAGGACCGCTCAAAAGAGCATGGGAGTTAGGCGTTGGACAGTAGGAGCTTCGACTTCTCGTGTAGTGGCAGACACACCGAACCCCGTGGTGGAGCCAGAGCTAGAGGTGGTGTCGACCCCTCCCTTGATTTTCAGGACCCTGACTCCATCTGTGGATCCCCTTCCTGTCTGTGCGGAGTGTGGAGAGGCGGGTTGCAGTGGAGCAGGGTGGATTGAGGATATTGTGGTTGAGGAGGTTAGACCCGAGGGTGTACCTGCATCCGCACCTTTTGTAGATTTGACTAGCGAGGACGAGGATGATCTGATGGAGGAGGACGAGGAGGACCTCTCCGAGGACTTAGGTAGCGATGTTTAGCAGACGTTATCTGTTTGTTTTGTACCTAGTTTTGTTTAGCTATGAGATCTGTTTTGTTGTAGATAGTTCTGGGTGGTGACCAGTCAGTTCGTTGGACTTGCTAGACTTTTGGTGTGTAGATCTGGTGGTTTATTTTTGGAGCATCCCCCTGCGCGGGTAACTACCAGGAGTACCCCAGGGATATGATTCCTCTAGGCAGGGTTTTCAAATCTTAGGTGTATTCCTCTTGACTTGTGTATATTTTAGTTGCTTGCATTTTGTACAGACTAGTCGTATGGCTTTGGAAAATGTTTATATATGCATGTATTGCAGTTATGTCTGTCTTGTGTATGTTAGAATCCATCATGTTTCTAAAACGTTGCAGATACTATGAGTTGCCTTGTGACAAACAAGATTTTTTTAAAAAAAAACAGCATTTTCAAAAGGGCAAAAGAGTTTTTTTTTTTTTTAAAAAGCTCGTTACATTTAGAGTTAAGTTCTCGTCTGTAGCGCCTAAGAAATGGGGTGTTACAAAAACATTGTCCATCTTTCTGAAAACCCGCACTAAGGCAGTTCGTACCACAATTTAAACTGCAAAGTTCTATGCAGCATAATATAATTTGAGGTCCAACACTCAACTCCTTAATGCATTTTGAACCTTGAGGCACTATTGTCGGTGTCTCCAAACAAGTAACGAATCCTGAACCAACACAATGTTACAAATTTTATGCGCATGAGGTTTCTTCCTTTTCTTTGACAGATTCCAACACAATGTTATTTGGACTTATGCACTAAACCACCTAGTATGTTATCAAATTATTATTGATCTTGAGATCTAGCATAAAAATCGATAAAAAATACAACTTCATAAAAGAGTCGTTGAGTCATACTGATCTGACAACTCAAACTTTTTATCCTTTTTGAATATGTAGACTATGAACAATAATTTAGTTAACAATAACAATTTTTAATTTAAGTTGGTAAATTGTATATCGAAAAATCAAAACATAAAATTAACTTTCCCCCTTACTCGAAACCAATACCAGAGCAATGCATAAAACACCCAAAATATGAGATTGATAGATGTGAAAAGCCATTTTGAAGGATTTCACCGTATATTTTATTTCTTGTAAGAACTAGGGCTAACATCATTTTCATTATATAGACTAAGAAAATGTGTTAATGTGATTAAACGTTAATATTCGTATTTTATAAAATGTTATTCAAATGTATTTGCACTATTAGATCTGCCTATATTCATAATAAACATAAGAGCATTAATTATCTGTATAAATCATCAATAATTAGAGTGATTATAATATTGCTATCAATTTGAAAGCATTAATAATGGGTAAGAATACATTTATAATGAATTTGAATGCATTACCAACAACGAAAATAGAGTAATAATTTATATAAATATATTAACACATTCGCAAAAAAAAAAAATTTGAACGTAATCAATAAAATAAATTTTACGATATACGAATGATATTCTATAGCAATGTGTTAATAGTTTATCGAATAAATTTCAACATCAATTTATTTATTTTAAATGTTATATAAATTAAACCGAATATTTATTTTTACAATAATTTAATAAAGTATTAAATTTATATTAAATATAAATCTCAATTACATTTCAATTTATAAGTATAAATGTACAAAATTGTACATATAAATATAAATATAATGATTAATATACCCTGGTGATTTATAAATTTTAAATTTAAAACCAAATATATATGAAAAATTAAATATAAATAAATACATCTTTATATAAAGTTTATATTTATAGTTATATATTTTAAAATAAAATACAAACTTTCAATCAATTAGAAATATTAAATTTATAAAACACACATAGAAAACTTTATAACTTCATAAATAAAACTTTTCATAAATTCATAAAATTTTGAATTTAACAGAAATATATTAAATTCAAGTTTAAATAAAAACATATTTAAAATATAGTAGACATAGATTTTAATGTTATTAATTTATAAATATTAAGTATAAATATATTCAAAAATTTATATTATTTTTAAATTTAAAATTCTACTAAAACTTATATTGTTATAGTTTAAAATTTAAATATAATCAACAAATCAAATTTATAATAAAATGATTATAATATTAACTTAAATTTAATATATGTATTGAATATATATAAATATATATTTGTATGTATGTATGTATGTATGTATGTATGTATTTTTTTTGGTGATTCACGGGATCGAACCCGGTACAAGTGCCTAAGGAGCTTACTAAGCCTAGGGGTGCAACCGCTGCACCAACCCCTTGTTGGCTGGCTGTATGTATGTATGTATGTATGTATGTATGTATGTATGTATGTATACGAAATTTATCTTTAATAGTCGATGATTATTAAAATCTTATACAGTTATTTTAATTCAAGATTAAATAATACTTAATGTTAAATTAAATATATTCAAGTTTGTTACTATAATTTTGTATAATAAAATATTATAATTTATAAGAAATTTCTATGGATAAAAATCATTAAGAAATTTACAAAGACAGAATTATTTTGATATTCAAATTTATTCTATTGAATATATAGTATTTATTTATTCTATTAATTAGATAAACTGTATAGTTTTATTTTTAGTATGTAAATATTTATAATTACTTCTATCTAGTATATAAATTTATTCTACCACAATTCCAATGTAAATACATAAATTATATAATATATATATATATACCTTAAATATTTATGAGTTACAACCTTTCATTTGTTCTTATTAATCAATTTAACATTATATAAAATATAAAATTCCTTAAGACATGTATTAAATACTAAAAGCTGTCAATAATCATGTTAGTTATTAATTGAAATTTTGAGAAACATAATTAGATTACACTATATATAATTAAAAATTATCATCAAATTTAAAATATAATGCTATTTACGAATATTAGTTAGACAGTATTGAGAGCTATTTACAATTTTAAAATATTATCGTAAAAAAGTAAATGACATCCTATATTGTAGAATATCACACACACACACACATATATATATATATATATATTCCTTGAGAAAAAAAGTTTGATATAACTAATGATACAACATGTTAATAAATATTGTCTATTAAATAAAGAATTTCACCATATAGTAAAACTCTGAAGTATTATGCTTTAAAATGACTCCAAATGAATTATAAAGGAGAAGTAAAATGTTTTCGATTTCAATTTTTAGTGTAATTGTGTGTTGCATCATGAATTGAAAAATTGATGATATTGACATCTTCGATTTGTAGGGAATGATTTTCTTAACTTTATCAATAATACATTAAAAATTTCTCTTAATTATTTAATTTAAATTTTACATATTAAAATGTTTGATTTCAACTTTTAGGTTTAGGTGATAGACAAAAAAAATAAAACTGCTCTTTAGGACTAGTTAAAAGTTTAAAATTTAAAAAGAATTGTTTTAATGCATGATCGGGTGAAAAAAATAAAAAAATATTTTCTTCCCTTTTAATTATAATTTCGGGATTAGGTTTTTGATTGAATTTATTAAATTAAGTGAAAAAATAAATTAAAATATTTCCTTGGATCTTATCTTGAATTCATTTTCTTGGCATTAATTTTAAAGTGAGTGTCGAGAATTATTAGGATACTTATGTTGTCGTCGGGCAACCAAATACCCTTATTTTATTTTAGTTCAAATTGACACAAATTATTTTAGTAGATACCTATGTTTCGATTGGACGATCTGGTAATGGTCACCGAATCTTTATTGGACATTAATCTTGTGGACAGACAACTTGGTGATTCCTGTTAATACTCTGCAGAGCACTTGTATTGCGACCGAAAAGTCAAGTTATCATTGTCAGTTTGTCACACCCTATTAGGGATACCTGTATTGTGATTAGATAACCTAGCAATCCTAATCTTATTTATTTTTCAAGCTTGCCTCTAATTTATCCATTCAAATAGTTACTCATAATTTTTTCTGTGTTTCAAAAATAATTAAAATCAATTAAGAAACATTTTTTTCTTCTACAACTACCTGACACTTGAGTAGAGCTGAATCTATCTAAAAGTTTAATGCAATTTCTGATCTAATCTATTCCATCCGAATGTTTTGTCAAAATTAATATGATCACTTTCTAGTAGAAAAAATGCTAATTTTTCTAGTGGTGAATTTGATAGAACTCTGAATTTTAGATCATTCAACAACTTGGACAATAATTTGTGACAGTAAAGAATGTAAGTGAATTATTTCATTTTTGCATTCATTGATAATCAAGTTCAGGGCTTTTCAATTGTTACTCAAAATTCTTACAAATTGTAAGTCCAAAATCTAAGTTCAAGCCCATTTGTAACACCCTAATTCAATTATTACTTCGAATCATTGTGTTTAACATCACGCGATATCATACTTGCAAATATATTAAAAACTTGATTTTTCCACAAGTCATAATCCATACAACCTATTGTTCAACTTGGTAAATCCAGAAGCTAAGTCTTAAGGTTACAAAAAGTAGGGTTCGCAGACCCATATACCACCAAGGGTCCAAGTTACAAAAAAAGAAACTAGCTAATAAGTGTCTTCATAAAGGATTAATCCTCTTGCACCTGTTTATCTGAAACAACAAAACGGACGGGGTGAGATTTAAGAAAATCCTAGTGAGCCCTTCACGGACCCCCTTACCATCACTTACCTCCATCCACACAATATAAACAAGGCTCAACGTCAAATGCATGACAATAATTAGTCATATTCTCAATTCATATCATTGCATTTAAATCATTAATGATTCAAACAAATGCAAACAAAGGTCATAAGACCACAATGAATGTTCCCCTCTTGATCCAGCTCAAGCACACAATGAGTTAAATCCTATAGAGGAAAGGATAAGATCAAGGGAGGCCCTCATCGGCACAGGTGATAGCTAGTCACTTACGAGAGGGTGCAAATGAATTTACAAACATTCCAAACACAATCAAATCAATCACAAGGCATTGAACAATAACGAAATACTAAGTATTCCCTTAATCATCATAGATTATGATAAAAAGGGTCTCAAATGCATGTGCACCATGGTATTTTGTCATTAAGCATTGATGGAACAACTTAAGCCACAAAATGGGGAATAATTATTGTTCAGTTTTCTAAACTCTGTAGCTTGTAGCTTAAATCTGCACTAATTGGTTGGATATTTCCAAAATTAAAAATTAGATTTGGAAACAAGACATCCTAAGCTTTCCAACGAGTGGTCATATGCTCAATTCCGACTCAGTTTGATATTTTAATAAAATCCTCGAAGTTGGCGCTCTGCAGAATGCGCGTCGCGCGCACCAGAAGCGCGTCACGCACATTTCTGGAATTTGGTTCTGTTTCTAATGCGCGTCGCACACAGATGATGCGCACAAGACAGTCTGCAGAATTGTGCAGATTACCCTATTTCAGCTACTCCACTTCTCCAATCTCATTTCTACTTAATCCCAATCAAAACCAAGACAACTAAGATGGTAAATCAAAGGTTTCAAGCAACATAATCACATTATTAGCTCATGTAACCAACTAATCTCAACAACTTTCGTGATTCACATGCCAAATACTAGATTCAACATGCATAAACTTAGTTAGACTTCAAACCTATTCTTAGCTACCCACAAATCAGAAATGAGGCATGCAAGGAAGACAAAATGAATCCTAATGTGGGTCTTATTGGTTGCCCAACACTTCAAGAGGAGAAGAACTCACCAATCAAAATAAATGGGGATAGATGCGTGGAAATTTCTGGTTTTTCCCCCAGGAAATTCGAGCTTCAATTTTTCTCCACCAAATGTCACTCTAATCTTCCTCAAGATCAACAAAGAGCAGCACCAAACTTCCTCCTAGGCAATATATGAGTGAACTCCTTCAAGTTTCCAACTTCTTCTTCACCAAAACTCAAAACCCTAGCTCATGGCTTCTCTCCCTTGCTCTCTTGATCAGAATTTCATGAGAGAGGAGAAGAATGAGGGCTTGGTCGAGCCCTAAAGGGAAAAGGGGCTGATTGGGAGTGGTTTTTACCATAATTGTAGGGACTTAGATACTCAAATCAAGCAATTTATGCAATTTAAGCAAGTTATACGAGTTATGTAATTTAAGCTAATTAGGCTAATTTGGAGGGATGTTACACCATCTTTTATTTTTTTCGCTTACAGTGACACAACAGAACTCACTACTGAAAACAACAACAATACAGTGTGCCAATTGGATGAAAACATTGTCCACCTTTCTGAAAACCCGCTCTAAGGCAGTCCGTACCACAATTTGAACTGCAAAGTTCTATGCAGCATACTATAATTTGAGGTCCTACACTCAGCTCCTTAATGCATTTTGAACCTTGATGCACAGTTGTTGGGGTCTCCAAACAAGTAACGAATCCTGAACCAACACAAAGTTAAAAATTTTATGAACATGAGGTTTCTTCCTTTTCTTTGACAGATTCCAACACAATATTATTTGGACTTATGCACTAAACCACCTAGTATGTTAACAAATTATTATTGATCATGAGATCTAGCAAAAAAATTGATAAAAAATACAACTTCATAAAAGAGTCGTTGAGTCATACTGATCTGATAACTCAAACTTTTTTTTCCTTTTTGAATATGTAGACTATGAACAATAATATAACAAACAATAACAATTTTTAATTTAAGTTGGTAAATTGTATATCGAAAATTCAAAACATTAAACTAACTTTCCCTCTTACCCGAAACCAATACCAGAGCAATGCATAAAACACCCAAAATATTAGATTGATAGATGTGAAAAGCCATTTTGAAGGATTTCACCTTATATTTTTTTTCTTGTAAGAACTAAGGCTAACACCATTTTCATTATATAGACTTAGAAAATGTGTTAATGTGATTGAACATTGATATTCGTATTTTATAAAATATTATTAAAACGCATTTGCACTATTAGATCTACCTATATTTGTAATAAACATAAGAGCATTAATTATCTGTATAAATCATCAATAAGTAGAGTGATTATAATATTGCTATCAATTTGAAAGCATTAATAATGGGTAAGAATGCATTTATAATGAATTTGAAAGCATTACCAACAACGAAAATAGAGTAATAATTTATATAAATACATTAACACACTCGCAAAAAAAAAAAAATTAAACGTAGTCAATAAAGTAAATTTTACAATATAGGAATGATATTCTATAGCAATGTGTTAATAGATTATAGAATAAATTTCAACATCAATTTATTTATTTCGAATGTTATATAAATTAATCCGAATATTTATTTTTACAATAATTTTATAAAGTATTAAATTTATATTAAATATAAAATTATATTACATTTCAATTTATAAGTATAAATGCACAAAATTGTAAATATAAATATGATGATTAATAAACCCTGGTGATTTATAAATTTTAAATTTAAAGCCAAATATATATGAAAAATTAAATATAAATAAATACATCTTTATATAAAGTATATATTTATAGTTATAGATTTTTAAATAAAATACAAACTTTCAATCGATTAGAAATATTAAATTTATAAAACACACATACAAAACTTTATAACTTCATAAATAAAACTTATCATAAATTTAAAAATTTTAAATTTAATTGAAATATATTAATTTCAATTTTAAATAAAAACATATTTAAAATACAGTAAACAAAGATTTTAATGTTATAAATTTATAAATATAAGTATAAATATATTCACAAATTTATATTATTTTTATATTAAAAATTCTACTAAATCTTATATTGATATAATATAAAATTTAAATATACTCCACTAATAAAATGATTATAATTTTAACTTAAATTTAATATATGTAAGAAATATATATATAAATATATATATATATATATATATGTATGTATGTATATATGTATGCATGTATATATATATATACACGAAATTCATCTTTAATAATCGATGATTATTAAAATCTTATAGTTATTTTAATTCAATATTAAATAATACTTAATGTTAAATTAAATATAATCAAGTTTGTTACTATAATTTTGTATAATAAAATATTATAATTTATAAGAAATTTCTATGAATAAAAATCATTAAGAAATTTACATAGACAGAATTATTTTGATATTCAAATTTATTTTATTGAATATATAGTATTTATTTATTCTATTGATTAGATAAATTATATAGTTTTATTTTCAATATGTAAATATTTATAATTACTTCTATTTAATATATAAATTTATTCTACCACAATTCCAAAGTAAACACATAAATTATATAATATATATATCTTAAATGTTTCTATTTTCATATAAAATATGTTTGTGAAAAGGAGATTTGAGCCTGAGCACTGAATACAATTTTATTTTATTTTATGAGTTACAACCTTTCATTTGTTCTTATTAATCAATTTAACATTATATAAAATATAAAATTCCTTAAGACATGTATTAAATACTAATAGCTGTTAATAATCATGTTAGTTATTAATTGAAATTTTGAGAAACATAATTAGATTACACTATATATAATTAAAAATTATCATCAAATTTAAAATATAATGCTATTTACGAAAATTTGTTAGACAGTACTGAGAGCTATTTACAATTTTAAAATATTATCGTACAAAATTAAATAATATCCTATATTGTAGAATATCATATATATATATATATATATATATATATATTCCAGTGCTAGACACCTTGGCTTCGGCCAAAACGCTTTGCTTAGCTCCTCCGCTTCAAAGTTTAGAGAGAGTTCAGAGAGAGGTTCCCCTCTTCCCTCCTCCCTCAGCTATGTTATTGCTTTCTGTAATTTAATTTTCAATAAATAAAAGTATGTCCGATTCTGCTTTTATTTTCTGTTTTTAATTACCGCCTTCATGGCAGGTTCTTTGTTTTGATTTGCATTTGCATATCATGTTTTAATTTTCGAGTTACAAGCTTTCTGGAAAGAGAAGTTTATTGCTGGTCTTCCAAAGTCTCTTGGCGATAAGGTTAGAGATAAACTTAGAAGCCAAAGCCAAGATTCCAATTCAATCAACTATGAGCAGTTAAGCTATGGACAGCTTATTGCCCTCTTCCAAAGAGTTGCACTCAAGATTTGTCAGGACGACAAAGTGCAGCAACAATTGTCCAAAGAGAAGGCCCAAACCCGTAGGGAGTTAGGAACCTTCTGTGAACAATTTGGGTTACCCTGTGCTAAGAAGCCCAGTAGCAAACCCAAAGCCAAACATGGTCCTCCCAGACCTCAATTCTACAATCGGAGCTTTAGGAAACCTAAACCTAAGCCCAAAATCCAACCGGATAATGAGAATAGGGAATCTCATCAATCCAAAGCCAAAATTGTCTGCTACAAGTCTAGAAAACCAGGCCACATTAGTAGATATTGTAGGCTAGGGCAACGGATTAAGGCCCTTAACCTCAGTCAAGACATTGAGGACAAAATTAACAGTTTGTTAATTGAGACCTCTCAATCTGAGGATTCTTCTAATTATGAAGATTCCAACCAATCCTTCAATCATGTTCAGGACGATGATCTCACTGAGTCATCAAGCCAGATCAATGTTCTCACTAAGGAGCAGGAGCTTCTTTTTGATGTCATTGGGTCCATTCCTGACCATCAAGACAAGGTCAAGTACCTTGAGAAACTTAAGGCTTCCTTCGTAGTCAAGACTCCTAGGAATCCTTTAGTTTCCAACAAATTCAATCTTAAGGATACTTTCAAAAGGCTAGAGAAATCTAGTATTAAAAAGGATCCTATTTCAGAACTCCAATCTGAAATCAATCTTTAAAAATCTGAAATATTGATTTTAAAACAAAATCAAAATCAATTTCAAAAGTACCTAGTTCTATATCTGAAATATAGAAATCAATCTTTCAAAAGTTCTATATCAATATCAAGATAATCATAAGTGATTTTATTCTTGAAACACCGGCTCTTTTTGATACTGGAGCTGATTCAAATTGTATTTTGGAAGGGTTAATTCCTACCAAATACTTTGAGAAAACCTCAGAACAGCTCAGTACAGCCAGTGGCTCCAAGCTTAAGATTAATTATAAATTATCTTCTGCTTCAATCGTCAATCAAACCCTTAGGATTGATATGTCTTTCTTATTGGTTAAAGACTTAAAGAATAAAGTAATCCTTGGTACTCCGTTTATCAGGATGCTTTTTCCTTTTCAAACTACTGATGATGGTATTATTACTTAACATCTGGGTAAGCCAATTATTTTCAAATTTTTGAAAAAACCCATCACCAGAATAATCAATCCAATCTCTTTCAAAAAGAATCAAATAGGTTTTCTTAAAGAAGAAATTTCTTTTAAATCTATTGATTATCAATTACAACAATCTGATGTTCATGGAAAGATTAATAATCTTTTGAACCAGATTCAAAATTCAATTTGTTCCGATTTACCTAATGCTTTTTGGGAAAGGAAGCAACACGTTGTTGATCTTCCATATGAAAAGGATTTTTCTGAAAATGAAATCCCCACAAAAGCTAGGCCAATCCAAATGAATCAGGAACTCCTTCAATTTTGCCAATCTGAGATCACAGATTTATTGAATAAAGGTCTTATTCGTAAATCCAAAAGCCCTTGGTCTTGTTCTGCCTTCTATGTCAATAAGCAAGCTGAGATAGAAAGAGGAACACCTAGGTTGGTGATCAATTATAAACCGCTTAATCAAGCCCTTAGCTGGATTAGGTACCCAATCCCAAACAAGAAAGATCTCCTTAACAGATTGTATAAGGCTACGATCTTTTCGAAGTTTGATATGAAATCTGGATTCTGGCAAATCCAGGTCAATCCCAAGGATAGGTATAAGACTGCTTTTACCATTCCTTTTGGCCAATACGAATGGAATGTCATGCCATTCGGCCTTAAAAATGCTCCTTCAGAATTCCAGAGAATTATGAATGACATTTTCAATCCTTACTCTAAGTTCATTATTGTCTATATTGATGATGTCTTAGTGTATTCTCAATCTATATTGATGATGTCTTAATGGTCTTGCTGTTTCTAAAGCCAAAGTCAATCTTTTTCAGACTAAGATCAGATTTCTTGGTCACAATATTCATCTAGGGACAATTGTTCCTATCAATCGTGCAATCAGTTTTGCTGACAATTTTCCTAACCAGTTAATTGACAAAACTCAATTACAAAGATTTCTAGGATGTCTTAATTACGTCTCAGATTTCTTTCCTCAATTATCCAATCTGATCAAACCACTCCATGATCGTCTCAAAAAGGATCCACCTCCTTGGACTGATGTTCATACTAATGTGGTCAAACAGGTCAAATCACAGGTTAAAGACCTTCCATGTCTTTACCTTCCCAATCCTCAATTTTTTAAAATTGTTGAAACAGATGGCTCAGACATTGGTTATGGTGGCATTCTCAAACAGAAAACTTCTTCTGGTAATGAGCAAGTAATTGCCTTTACTTCCAAGCATTGGAATTCTGCCCAGCAGAATTACTCTACTGTCAAAAAAGAAGTTTTATCAATTGTTTTATCAATTTCAAAATTTCAATCTGATTTGTTAAATCAAAAATTTTTGGTGCGTGTAGATTGTAAGTCTGCAAAAGAGATTTTACAAAAGGATGTTAAAAATCTTGCATCAAAACAAATTTTTGCCAGATGGCAAGCAATCTTATCAATTTTTGATTTTGACATTGAATACTTAAAAGGCAGCCAAAACAGTCTCCCTGATTACCTTACCCGGGAATATTTGCAGGGAATTGACACAGGCCCGACGTGTTCAATGATCACCAGATCTTCTTCCTCTCGGGGAAGAGGTAAGGACAAAGGTAAGTTAACTCTTGCCTCAACAGGTACAACAGGGCATTTGGCCCACAATCAATCTGAGTCATCGACTCAAAACCAATCTGGGTCATCAACCCATAGCCAATCAGGGCATTCGGCCCAGATCCAACCTGGGTCTTCAACCTAGTACCAATCTGGATCTTTGATCCAACATCAATCAGGGTCTTCGACCCAAGCCCAATTAATCTGGTCATCCACCCGAACCCAGCCTTCCAAAGGAACAGCCAATCAAAAGAAAGAAGATTACTTCTTTCCAATCCAAACCCTTCAGGCCTTTCAACAGCAAGGACTGACCAAATTGCCAATCACTACTTGGGCCAAAACCGTCCAAGATAGCACAAACCAAGATCTGGATCTTGCTATCCAAAGCCAAAAAATGGAGATTGTTCAGGTTAACCCAAACCAATTACAAAATCTCCCAAAAGCCAATATATCCCTAAACCAAATTACTGGCCCACAGTAGGTTTAGAACCCGAATGGTTGGATAAGGATATTAACAAAATCCCTTCAAAAATCTTTCCCTCGGGATTCAATTTTGTTCCAATCGTTTTAAACAAAACCCCATCATTCTATGAACTTATCCTCATAGATACTGAATCTGTTAAAATCAAACATTTTAAGGATTCACAAAACAATTCAATCATAACCCATTCAACTTTGCAGATTTTGAATGTGTTAACTCCATCAGCTTGGGGGCAGAATCCTTCCAAGTGCAAAAAATTCTCAGGAAGCTTTGACCCAATGGGTTATTCTTACTGGGACTATGTCAAGGCCTGGGAACTCACAATCTTAGGTCTGCAAAACAAATTTTTCAAACACTCCTGGCTCATTTATTTTAAAAATGGAGCAAGGTATCAATTTCCAAACTGGTTCCTTCATTGGTGGCAGTTTTTTGGACCAATCCCAGAAATCCTTCCTCCAGAGGTTGAAGAAGGTTTTCAATTGTTTAAAGCCAAATACGATGAATCAAAGGACAATCTTCCGATAGATTTAAATTTTTTGTAAATTTCTCATTGTCTTGGGTATTTACTTGGCAATTTAAAATCCTTAAATCTGTTGTCCCAAATGCTCTTCCATGGCTCCAACAACAGGCCCATGTAAAATGGTGGTCCGAATTTGATGGTTCCAGAGCATCAAAAGAAGGTGTAAAGAACTGGTTTAGGAAAAACCCTAAACTCCTCAAGTTTGCAGATACATCAGTCTGCCATCTTCAAAATCAAAAGTCTCAAAGCTCAGCAGCTCTTTTGGGTTCATCAACCGAGCAAGACATACTGACCAATCTGGAGAACATTCTCCAACTTTGAAAGCAATCCCAAGAAAAGGATCCAGGCATGCCCTCATCCTCAAAGCTTAAGCAGGTTCTTCAACCAGCTTCTCTTCAACCTGACTCTGAAGGCTCAGGGACTGAAGATCAATTTTATCAGAATGAAGATGACTGTGTTTGGCATCTTCCCAGCTGATTTCAAATAAGCCAATTCAGATGACGAGTTTCTACCGTCTCCAAAGAAGACTGAGTAACTGGTCCAAATTTTCAATCATTGTCTTTTGCAGGTACAGGAAAAAGATTCTCCCCTGCTAAAGTCTCCCGTAATCGCCGCTGATAGACTGCCTGGCACTCAATTGGTCTTTTGACCACCAATCAGTGAATTTTACTATTTGGCACTATTTGTAACTTGTACTGTATCAAATAGTCTGTAATAGTTTAGGTTTTCAACCGAAACTATTCCGAATAGTAATTTTTCTCAATCTATATAAGCGGTGTTTAGGTTCAGTGTTAGACACACCTTGGCTTCGGCCAAAACGCTTTGCTTAGCTCCTCCGCTTCAAAGTTTAGAGAGAGTTCAGAGAGAGGTTCCCCTCTTCCCTCCTCCCTCAGCTATGTTATTGCTTTCTGTAATTTAATTTTCAATAAATAAAAGTATGTCCGATTCTGCTTTTATTTTCTGTTGTTAATTACCACCTTCATGGCAGGTTCTTTGTTTTGATTTGCATTTGCATATCATGTTTTAATTTTCGTGTTCATCTTTTATTTTTGTTTTTTAAGTTCATACTTCTGGGTTAAGTCCCAGTGTTTATCGTTATGCTGAGTCCGTCTCAGCCCTACTTTCCATTTCTTTAAAGATCTGCTCTTAGTTTTGCTTCTGACCCCCTCTTGGTATCAGAGCCTGATGGGGAAGTAGGAGCGTGTTATTAAGTTTGAATGCTTGAGTTACTTCTCTGTTGTACTTAATATGATTAACCATGTTAAAGTTCTAAGATCTGGGAGATACATTACTGTTTATTATGACAAACATAACAACATGAAAGGTTACTGTTTATTGTTCTAGTGAACGTCATGGTGGATGTTACTGTTTACTGATATGAACATATGCAGTGAGATACTCAAATCCTATGTTATGGGTTCATGATGTTACTGTTCTGGACTGTTCAGTTATATGCGGATGTTCTTTAACTTAAACATGATTAAAATGAAAAATGCTTTAGGTAATAGCAATCTTTCGGTATCTGGTGGAAGTATGTTGTTTACTCAGGACTTGCCAATGTTCAAAACTTTATTTATTCACAAGTTTATTTGAAAACCGATAGGATCAGTTTTTAGAAAAAATAGTTTTTAACTAAAGAGAACTAAAGTGATATGATCTCATGAGAGATGGAAGCCAGGCTTAGTAAAGGCAAGGATGTGGGAAAAGGCAATGAGTAAGTCCCGACGGATAGGGCAGTGGAGGCCGACAAGTACCACTCTGAAGTTGAACGTGTAACATCCCCCCAAATTAGCCTAATTAGCTTAAATTACATAACTCGTATAACTTGCTTAAATTGCATAAATTACTTGATTTGAGTATCTAAGTCCCTACAATTATGATTTGAATGTGATGTGATTAGGATTAATAAACTTTAGGGTGCAACTCATGAGAATAGGGGGTGTATCTAGCAAGTATAGTTGTTAAATTAGAACACAAGTGAGGGTAGAATGGTAAAAACCACTCCCAATCAGCCCTTTTCCCTTTAGGGCTCGACTAAGCCCTCATTCTTCTCCTCTCTCACGAAAATTCTGATCAAGAGAGCAAGGGAGAGAAGCCATGAGCTAGGGTTTGGAGTTTTGGTGAAGAAGAAGTTGGAAACTTGAAGGAGTTCACTCATATATTGCCTAGGAGGAAGTTTGGTGCTGCTCTTTGTTGATCTTGAGGAAGATTAGAGTGACATTTGGTGGAGAAGAAGGGAAGCTCGAATTTCCTGAGGGAAAAACCAGAAATTTCAAAGCATCTATCCCCATTTATTTTGATTGGTGAGTTCTTCTCCTCTTGGAGTGTTGGGCAACCAATAAGACCCACATTAGGATTCATTTTGTTTTCCTTGCATGCCTCATTTCTGATTTGTGGGTAGCTAAGAATGAGTTTGAAGTCTAACTAAGTTCATGCATGTTGAATCTAGTATTTGGCATGTGAATCATGAAAGTTGTTGAGATTAGTTGGTTACATGAGCTAATAATGTGATTATGTTGCTTGAAACCTTTGATTTACCATCTTAGTTGTCTTGGTTTTGATTGGGATTGAGTAGAAATGAGATTGGAGAAGTGGAGTAGCTGAAATAGGGTAATCTGCACAATTCTGCAGACCTGTGCGCGCGGCGCGCCATCTGGTGCGCGTGATGCGCATTAGAAACAGAACCAAATTCCAGAAATGCGCGTGACGCGCTTCTGGTGCGCACGACGTGCATTTTGCAGGGCGCCAACTTCGGGGATTTTATTAAAATATCAAACGAAGTCGGAATTAAGCATATGACCACTCGTTGGAAATCTTAGGATGTCTAGTTTCCAAATCTAATTTTTAATTTAGGAAATATCCAACCAATTAGTGCAGATTTAAGCTACAAGCTACAGGGTTCAGAAAACTAAACAATAATTATTCCCCATTTTGTGGCTTAAGTTGTTCCATCAATGCTTAATGACAAAATACCATGGCGCACATGCATTTGAGACCCTTTTTATCATAATCTATGATGATTAAGGGAATACTTAGTATTTCATTACTGTTCAATGCCTTGTGATTGATTTGTTTGTGTTTGGAATGTTTGTAAATTCATTTGCACCCTCTCGTAAGTGACTAGCTATCACCTGTGCCAATGAGGGCCTCCCTTGATCTTATCCTTTCCTCTATAGGATTTAACTCATTGTGTGCTTGAGCTGGATCAAGAGGGGAACATTCATTGTGGTCTTATGACCTTTGTTTGCATTTGTTTGAATCATTAATGATTTAAATGCATTGATATGAATTGAGAATATGACTAATTATTGTCATGCATTTGACATTGAGCCTTGTTTATATTGTGTGGATTGAGGTAAGTGATGGTAAGGGGGTCCGTGAAGGGCTCACTGGGATTTTCTTAAATCTCACCCCGTCTGTTTTGTTGTTTCAGATATACAGGTACAAGAGGATTAATCCTTTATGAAGACACTTATTAGCTAGTTTCTTTTTTTGTAACTTGGACCCTTGGTGGTATATGGGTCTGCGAACCCTACTTTTTGTAACCTTAAGACTTAGCTTCTGTATTTACCAAGTTGAACAATAGGTTGTATGGATTATGACTTGTGGAAAAATCAAGTTTTTAATTTATTTGCAAATATGATATCGTGTGATGTTAAACACAATGATTCGAAGTAATAATTGAATTAGGGTGTTACATTATGGTATCAGAGCGGTTCGATTCTTTTCGGACTGTAAGGTAGTTAGTTTTGGGCTTAGCGTGTCATTGTGAACTGGTTACATTTTTCTACTCATTATGCTATGAGATATTGAGCCTGATCAACTCAATTCTTTGAGCATTGTATGCAGAGTAATGGCATCTGGTTCAGGAAGACGTGGTAGGCCACCAATACGTGGAGGGAGGAACGATTCAAGAAATACCGAAATTCCGCAAGAGGCCGAGCCGTGGAATGTTATGGCTGAAGCTTTGAGGGTACAAACTGAGGCAGCAAATGTGCAAGCACAAGCAACAAATGCACTACTTCAACAAATCCTTCAAGGAGGTGGAGCTCCAATTAACAATGCGGCTCAGCCAGAACATCATAACCGAGCTTATTCTGATTTCAGAAAGAATGACCCTCCATCCTTCAGAGGTGGTTCTGACCCATCTGAAGCAAAGTCTTGCCTACGTGAAATGGAGAAAATATTTGAGGTAGTGAATTGTAGTGAGCAATAAAAGGTAACATTTGCGGTGCACTACTTGAAGGGAGAGGCCGAAATCTGGTGGAGAGGAGCGAGAGCTCACATGACCACTCTTGCAACACCTTTGGATTGGGAGAATTTTCAGAGGGTGTTCTTGGAGAAATATTTCCCCAAGAGCTTAAGGAGACTAAAGGAGCAAGAGTTTGCCCGTCTAAGCCAAGGAGATATGACGGTGGCGGAGTATATTGCCAAATTTGAAGATTTGGCTAAGTATTCTACTTATCTACAAAGCAGAGAAGATGATGAGTGGAAGGCTCATCAATTTGAGCAAGGCCTTCGACCAGAATTGAGAAACGCTGTGTGCAGATTTGAGGAGACGGTTTATGCCAAGTTAGTGGGAAAGTGTCTTATTGCTGAAGAGGCATAGGGTGCTTTGAGAATGGACCGCCAAGAAAAGTGGAAGAAAAAGAACGAAGACCGCAAGCCTAATCAACCCACTAAGCCGAGGGGGAACTCCAATAAGGGGAAACAAACTCACCCTTCAGACACCAAAAAATCAAAGTCGTGTGCCACTTGTGGTAGGTATCATTCAGGAGTATGTCTGGGGAGAGACTATTGTTTTTACTGCAAAGAGAAAGGTCACTCTACCGACAATTGTTCCGTACTCAAAAGGAAGAATGACAGACAAGGAACAGCCAAAGCTGATGGCCCTAACCAAGGGCGTGTGTTTGCCTTAGATGCCAAGAGGGCAAAGGGTACAGACGGTCTCATGAAAAGTACGTGTCTCTTGAATGAGCATCCTGTTATTGTTCTTTATGATTCTGGTGCTACCCATTCTTTCGTTTCCTACAAATGTGTTGTAAGGTTAGAGTTGCCTTATACTTCGTTACCAGTTCCCTTGAATGTCTTGACCCCCACTGAGGGCAGTATCCCTACTTCCCTTCTATACGAGAATTGTTCTCTCGAAATACAGGGAAGAGTATTTAAGGTCAATCTAGTGTGTCTACCTTTGGAAGGTATGGATATTATTTTGGGGATGGATTGGCTTGCGGCTAATCAAGTTGTTTTGAATTGTTATTGTAAAACCATAGAATTTGCTGATTTACAATCTCCCCAAAAGAATATTCATCCTGATGTGTTGGCCAGTGTTGCTCAGCTAAACCAATGCTTAGGAGAGGAGCATTTCGGCTATGTTCTACTACTCTTTTCATCTTTAGAGGTTGAACTAGATTTGATCACTGTCCCAGTCGTAAACGAATACTTAGATGTGTTTCCTGAAGAGGTGATGTCCCTACCGCCCAAGAGGGAGATTGAATTTTCAATAGATTTAATCCCCGGGACGGGACCAATATCAACAGCTCCATATAGGATGTCACCAGCAGAACTTAAAGAGCTCAAATCCCAATTGGAGGAACTGATATCCAAGCAGTTCATCAGACCTAGTGCCTCCCCTTGGGGAGCCCCTGTGTTGTTAGTTAAGAAGAAAGATGGTAGTATGAGACTGTGTGTGGACTATAGGCAGATTAATAAAGTGACCATAAAAAATAAGTACCCACTTCCCCGGATAGACGATCTCATCGATCAGCTTAGGGGAGCTTCATACTTTTCCAAGATTGACCTAAGGTCTGGCTATCACCAAATTCGGGTTAAGGCCAAAGATGTTCCCAAAACCGCTTTTAGAACCCGGTACGGCCACTACGAGTATTTGGTTATGCCCTTCGGGTTAACCAATGCTCCAGCCGTGTTCATGAGCTACATGAATCAAATTCTAGGACCTTTTCTTGATAAATTTGTGGTGGTGTTCATTGATGATATTCTGATTTATTCTAAAAGCTCCCAGGAACACGCGGAACATCTTAGGATCGTGCTAGATACCCTTAGGCAAAAGAGATTGTTTGCAAAACCTTCCAAGTGTGAGTTTTGGTTAGAGGAAGTAAAGTTTCTAAGACATGTGATCTCACACGCAGGAGTGTCGGTTGACCCTGATAAAGGACGAGCGATCTTTGGATTGGGAAAGGCCGACCACTATTACTGAAATTCGAAGCTTTTTGGGTCTAGCTGGGTATTATAGGAGATTCATCAAAGGGTTCTCCCAGTTAGCACTCCCACTAACGAGGCTAACCCGTAAGGGGCAGCCGTTTGTATGGAGTAAGAGTTGTAAGAATAGTTTCTTAGAGCTCAAGATTAGACTAACCACCGCCTCGGTACTGATTATTCTGGATCCCTCATTAGGGTTTGAAGTGTATAGTGATGCTTCGATTAAGGGATTAGGATGTGTGCTTATGCAAGGTGGGCAGGTGGTAGCTTATGCTTCAAGACAATTGAAACCTCATGAAGAGAACTACCCAACTCATGATTTGGAACTCGCGGCAATTGTTTTTGCCTTAAAGATTTGGAGGCACTATTTATATGGTGCCCGGTTTGAGGTCTTTAGTGATCATAAGAGTTTGAAATACCTCTTTGATCAAAAGGAACTCAACATGAGACAAAGAAGATGGGTAGAACTTCTCAAGGATTATGATTTTGAGCTGAAATATCACCCAGGCAAGGCGAATGTGGTCGCCGATGCTTTAAGTAGGAAGTCCCTTCAAGTATCATCCTTGATGATTAAGGAATTAGAGTTGTTGGAGTCCTTTAGAGACTTAACCTTAGAATCCTTCTCTACTGGTTATAGTCTTTTAGTGCATCAATTGCAAATCAGTTGTGACCTCAAGTCTCAGATTAGGCAAGCTCAACTCTTGGATGAAGAATTACAATCCAGGAAGAATCAGCCCGACTTCTCCATAGACAATGAGGGAACTATCCTATTTCAACATAGAATCTGTGTCCCTAAGAATTCCAAACTTAAGTGGCAAATTTTAGAAGAAGCTCATAGGAGTGGATTCACAGTCCATCCCGGTACAACCAAAATGTACCATGACCTTAGACACCGATATTGGTGGCTGGGGATGAAAACAGATGTAGCTGAGTTTGTAGCCCGATGTCTAGTGTGTCAAAAAACCAAAATTGAACATCAGAAACCTTCTGGCATGCTCCAACCCTTAGAAATACCTGAGTGGAAGTGGGAAGTTATATCCATGGACTTCGTTGCGGGATTACCCCGTACCCAAGCCGGTCATGACTCAATTTGGGTGATTGTAGACCGATTGACAAAATCAGCTCACTTCATACCCGTTAAGACTACGTACTCCACCTCTAAGCTAGCAAAAGTCTACATCCAGGAAATAGTCAAGCTCCACGGGGTCCCTACGAGCATCGTCTCGGATAGAGATCCCAAATTCACCTCTAGATTTTGGAAGGTTTTTCAGCAAGCTTTGGGAACTAGGTTGAACCTTAGCACCGCATACCACCCCCAGACCGATGGTCAGACTGAGAGGACCATCCAAACCTTAGAGGACATGCTTAGAGCATGTGTCTTAGAGGATGGAGGAAGTTGGATCGATTATCTACCTTTGGCTGAATTCGCTTATAATAATGGCTATCATTCGAGCATAGGGACGGCTCCTTATGAAGCCCTTTATGGGCGGAAGTGTAGGACACCTTTGTGCTGGTATGAAGTCGGGGAAAGGAAATTGATAGGTCCCGACCTAGTTCAGGAGACAACAGATAAGATTCGGATGATCAGGGATAAACTTAAGACCGCTCAAAGTCGACAAAAGAGTTACGCGGACTTAAAATCTAGACCCCTTGAATTTGAAGAGGACGAACATGTGTTTTTGAAAGTGTCTCCTACATTAGGTGTTGGTAGAGCACTAAAGGCCAAAAAGTTGCATCCTCGTTACATCGGTCCTTTTAAATTCTGAGTCGAGTGGGTTCTGTTGCGTATGAACTCGCGCTTCCACCCTCCTTGTCCAATTTGCACAATGTGTTTCATGTGTCACAACTCCGAAGATACATTCCTGATCCTTTCCAACCCTTGGCTCATGAGTCTGTATAAATAAGATCGGACCTAACATACCAACCTATGCCGGTCCAAATCGTCGATCGGGACACTAAGGCACTAAGGAACAAACGCATTCCTATGGTTAAAGTCATTTGGGAAGGATCCACTCCGGGGGAAGCTACTTGGGAGATGGAAGAAGAGATGCGGAACGCATATCCATATCTGTTTCAATAGGTATGTATGATTTATTTTTTAGGGCAAAAACCCTAAAAGGTGGGGAGTAATGTAACATCCCCCCAAATTAGCCTAATTAGCTTAAATTACATAACTCGTATAACTTGCTTAAATTGCATAAATTACTTGATTTAAGTATCTAAGTCCCTACAATTATGATTTGAATGTGATGTGATTAGGATTAATAAACTTTAGGGTGCAACACATGAGAATAGGGGGTGTATCTAGCAAGTATAGTTGTTAAATTAGAACACAAGTGAGGGTAGAATGGTAAAAACCACTCCCAATCAGCCCTTTTTCCTTTAGGGCTCGACCAAGCCCTCATTCTTCTCCTCTCTCACGAAAATTCTGATCAAGAGAGCAAGGGAGAGAAGCCATGAGCTAGGGTTTGGAGTTTTGGTGAAGAAGAAGTTGGAAACTTGAAGGAGTTTACTCATATATTGCCTAGGAGGAAGTTTGGTGCTGCTCTTTGTTGATCTTGAGGAAGATTAGAGTGACATTTGGTGGAGAAGAAGGGAAGCTCGAATTTCCTGAGGGAAAAACCATAAATTTCAAAGCATCTATCCCCATTTATTTTGATTGGTGAGTTCTTCTCCTCTTGGAGTGTTGGGCAACCAATAAGACCCACATTAGGATTCATTTTGTTTTCCTTGCATGCCTCATTTCTGATTTGTGGGTAGCTAAGAATGGGTTTGAAGTCTAACTAAGTTCATGCATGTTGAATCTAGTATTTGGCATGTGAATCATGAAAGTTGTTGAGATTAGTTGGTTACATGAGCTAATAATGTGATTATGTTGCTTGAAACCTTTGATTTACCATCTTAGTTGTCTTGGTTTTGATTGGGATTGAGTAGAAATGAGATTGGAGAAGTGGAGTAGCTGAAATAGGGTAATCTGCACAATTCTGCAGACCTGTGCGTGCGGCGCGCCATCTGGTGTGCGTGACGCGCATTAGAAACAGAACCAAATTCCAGAAATGCGCGTGACGCGCTTCTGGTGCGCACGACGCGCATTTTGCAGGGCGCCAACTTCGGGGATTTTATTAAAATATCAAACGAAGTCGGAATTAAGCATATGACCACTCGTTGGAAAACTTAGGATGTCTAGTTTCCAAATGTAATTTTTAATTTAGGAAATATCCAACCAATTAGTGCAGATTTAAGCTACAAGCTACAGGGTTCAGAAAACTGAACAATAATTATTCCCCATTTTGTGGCTTAAGTTGTTCCATCAATGTTTAATGACAAAATACCATGGTGCACATGCATTTGAGACCCTTTTTATCATAATCTATGATGATTAAGGGAATACTTAGTATTTCATTACTGTTCAATGCCTTGTGATTGATTTGTTTGTGTTTGGAATGTTTGTAAATTCATTTGTACCCTCTCGTAAGTGACTAGCTATCACCTGTGCCGATGAGGGCCTTCCTTGATCTTATCCTTTCCTCTATAGGATTTAACTCATTGTGTGCTTGAGCTGGATCAAGAGGGGAACATTCATTGTGGTCTTATGACCTTTGTTTGCATTTGTTTGAATCATTAATGATTAAAATGCATTGATATGAATTGAGAATATGACTAATTATTGTCATGCATTTGACATTGAGCCTTGTTTATATTGTGTGGATTGAGGTAAGTGATGGTAAGGGGGTCCGTGAAGGGCTCACTGGGATTTTCTTAAATCTCACCCCGTCTGTTTTGTTGTTTCAGATATACAGGTGCAAGAGGATTAATCCTTTATGAAGACACTTATTAGCTAGTTTCTTTTTTTTGTAACTTGGACCCTTGGTGGTATATGGGTCTGCGAACCCTACTTTTTGTAACTTTAAGACTTAGCTTCTGTATTTACCAAGTTGAACAATAGGTTGTATGGATTATGACTTATGGAAAAATCAAGTTTTTAATTTATTTGCAAATATGATATCGTGTGATGTTAAACACAATGATTCGAAGTAATAATTGAATTAGGGTGTTACAGAACGACTGGTAGAGATCTGGAAATGGTTTTTTAGAGCTTTAGTTTTGTTGGAAAATATTTTAGAAAAATCTTCGATCTGTTTTCTTTAATCTTTGAAAAGGCAAGTACTAGTATCTTCATAACTCTTTGTTAATCTGAAAGTATTCTATTAGCCTTAGTTTTCATAAAGTCATCAACAGCATATACTTTACAGATACAGCTTTAATATCATTTACTTCGGAATGATATCTGAGTTACATTGTGGTTTATAATCTTTAAATACTTGGTAACTGAAGTCATAGATTAGTAGGTTCAATATTGCAGTATACTATAAGTTGTTTTTAAGAATTAATATTCTTTGGTAATTATCCTCCCATGGAATCTGAAGCAAGTATACCCGGTTAAACATAGTTAAGTATGTTAGAATGTAACTGTTGTTTCATTCATTCTTAATACCAGTATCCATATCAAGCTAGATGATGGCGAAGATATCAATGGGCGAGGAAGGCTTGTTAAGATTGTCTGTTTGTGTTGATCTTTGGTTGTCTGCTTGTTATCTACTCTTTCCACAAATCTTGTGTATTTTCCTCTTATATTGTTTATTTCTTTTGTTTATCTTCAATCATGTCTGATTATTCAGATTACCAATCAATCATGTCTTTTCACAATCAATCAACCGATTCCAATATGTCTATTGGAGATCAATCTGTTTATTCTAAACAATCTTATCAATCCTTGGCCTCCCATTGGTCTAAACAATCATTTCAATCGTCAGATTATTCTGATAATCAATCTCAATCTTTATCTTTTGATAATCAATCCTTTATGTCTTCTAATTTTGAAGATAAATTTATCAATCAACAACCTTTTAGGTTTCCTGATAATAGCCTTGAGATGGCTAGATCCGTCTTCAAGAAGAACTTGCAGCTTCTTAGGAAATCTAAGAAAACGCAAGAGGATAGTTTTCAAAAAGCTGTCCGTTCTGCTATTCAATCTGCTCGTAAAGAGATTCAATCTTCCAAAAAAGACTCTAAGACTAATAAGTCATTAGTCGATAAAACCAGATCTCATAGATCTGACAAGAGTCTCAATCAATCCAAGACTAAAGATCCTTTAGTCGCAAATACTATCTCCAGATCTCATTGGTCTGAGACAGTCAAAAACTCTGAGGCTATAAAAGATTTAGTCGCAAGAGTTATCTCTCGATACCAGAGATCGAAGAAAGCCAAGCCTTCTAAGACTAAGAAGAAACTTTTAGTCTCTGAAGTTAAGTCTGGATCTATACCTAGATCTAGATCTAAATCTATTCACGTGAGTGAAAAGATTCAATCTGAGTTAGGTAGTGAAACCAGTAGGATTAATTCTGATAGTCTAGATAAGGCTAGCTGTAACACCTGAGGACGAGATCGACATCGTATTAGGACGACGTATCGAGACCTCGACCAAGACCTTGTGTCGAGATCCCGTGCCAAGATCGTTTGCCGAGGTCATTTGCCGAGCTGATGAGACCGCGTGCACTAGCTGCTGAGCTGAGGAGGTCGGGTGTCGAGTTGATGAAGTCGCGTACCGAGCTGATGAGGACGCATGCCGAGCTGAGGAGGCCGCGTTCACGAACTCGTGTTAGAGCCTTGTGCGCTTGCACGAGCACCCTAGTCGACATCGTGTCGAGATGATACCTCGTATTCTTTCGAACGTTATTCAGCGCTATTATTATATTGTTTGTAATTATTATAGTGTCGGCTTGACCGTTCTCGTCGCGTGTCTAGACCGTTGACCGACAGAGTAGAAGGTAATTATGAGAGGAACGATTAGATGGGTAGATGATTGATGGGATTGGCATCTTATAGCTGGAGTTACGATTATACCCTTTTCTCACCAGCTGTATACCACGACCGATTCCCTCAAACACTCATTCTTTCTCTTTTCTTCTTTCTTCTTCCTTCCTTCTGCTCTGAGTTTCGTTGTTTTTCTCCAAGAACTTTCATCGACGAAACCTTGAGTTCCATCGAGATTCTACATCAACTTTCTTCATCAATCTTGTTCATCATCATCTTCTCGACCCATATCTCGCCTGCCCGATCACCATTGAGGTATGAAGAACAGATTTTTCTTTTTCTCTGTGCTACTGTTTAGCGCTACTTTTCATTCCATTTTTAGCCAGTTTTATGCTTCCAAATCATGTCAAATTGATGGGTTTTCTTCTTCACAATATTACCTATCTTTCTAACCGATTAATTGGGCTTGTAAAACAAATTTTCTTCCCCTGTTTTTCTGCAATCGGCAGTGCCCAGAAACTCTTCATTTTCGGTTTGTTTCGATTTCTTGTTTTTCGTTTGTTGCTTCTAGTTGTTGTTGTTGTCGATCTATCTGTTGAAGCATCAGATAGCCTTTTTCATGAACTTTTGATCGAAATCCCTAACTTTGTGTTAGAGGAAAAATATATTTCAGTTCTTGAGTTTTATATTTTTCTGGGTTATGGTTAAGTTTGGGAAGAGAGCTAAGTGTATTAGAACCCGTAGATCGAACTGAGTTGTGTTTGTTTTAGGAAGTCTGATTCCCGAGATCGTGTGATTTCCGAATCGAGGTGTACGGGAGAGCGAATCCAAGGACGTGGAAGCAGTGGGATCCAGATCGAGAAGCGTACGTGTCGAGGTCGATTGAGGACGGTACGTGTCGAAGTCGTTGTCGAGCTCGTTGAAGACAGCCGTGTCGAGATCGAGTAAGAGAAGTCGTTGTCGAGCTCATTTGAAGACAGCTGTGTCGAGGTCGTTGTCGAGCAGCATTAACTTGGAGTTCGGTAAGGGCGCTTCACATTAATACTTTCGTAGTATGCTAGCGTAAGGGCAACTCCTAGATATCTCTAAGACTTTATTTTTATTGTTATATTTATGTATGGACTCCTTGATTGGTGTCGAGATTGGAATGTTGTGATATGATTGAGTTTTTGCATGTATTTGATATGTGATTGAATATATGTTGTGAATGGTGTATTGCTGTCGAATTGCGTTTCTTCATGCAGAATGTTTTACTGCTTAAATGTCGAATTGCGTTTTCTTCATGTTAAGCATGCTATCTTTATTTGATATGTGATCAAGTAAGTTGTGTTACTCTTTGACATGCGGCGAGCTAATCATCGAGTGAGAGAGCTAGGGAGTCGTATGACGTTTTTGAGCCGGACCCAGATAACTGAGGGTGCTAGGTCCCCTTTTTGTTTATGGTGGATTGGCTAGGCGTCGCATTATCAGTTTGGGGTTGGACCTGCTGATTAATGCATGGTATCGGTTTGGGGTTGGACCTGCCGTTTACCTATTACGTCAGTTTGGGGATGGACCTGCTGACGATATTCCGGAATAAGAGTCGAGTCGAGTCTAGAGTGAGATGGTCGAGTCACGTGTGGTGATTGAGATATATTATTGCTGTTTGCTTATATCCTTTATGTCGAGCTTATCTTGAATTGTTGAGAAGTTGACCCTTTCCCGTGGTGCCTTCAATCCATGACGGTTACCCAGGCGATGTCGAGGGCGCAGGGAACTCGACAGTAGATGATGCCGAGGAGGAGCTCGACGAGGACCCGAGTGACGACCTCTATCTGTCGTGATTGTTTGTTTGTTGGATGTTTGTTTTTCTGAGGACTGTACTTCGTTTTTCTTTTGTGTTCGAGGTCGTGACCAGTTTGGGCAGTGTTGTTTTGTTGTTTCAGGGTAGACTGGTGGTCTTACTTTTGGAGCAGCCCCCTGCGTGGGAGTCTGCAGCAAGTACCCCCAGGGTATGATTGTTCTTTTGAAGTCGTCGTATCTTAGGTGTATTTTCTTTGCCCATTTGCTCCTCTGTATTTTGTATACATTATTATTTCGAGTGATATATATATGTATGTTATGCATGTATGTTTTATTAGAATTTAAGTCTTGTGTCTTAGTTGCACCATGTTTCAAAAGTCAGAATTACTCGATGTGCACGAGTTGGTTTTAATAAAAAAATATATCGTATTTTTTAAAAGGCACAAGAGTTTCGCTTAAAACACATCTCATATAGGTTTATGTTGAGCTCGGTGTGTTGAGTTTCAGTAACTCGAGCTCGGTATATTGAGCTCGGTAGCGGTCCTAAACGGTCGTTACATTGTTGGTATCGAGCGCTTCGGTTACCGAGCCGTGCATAGGAGATTTGGACCGTCACCGTGGTCGGGTTATGTGTGTGGGTACCTAGTTGTAATATGTTGATTCTTTGTTTGACTAAGTGAAGCACTTATTGCTTGAGAAATTGTTTGAACTGTTTCTTGATTGAAGCGGTGTGTTTTAACACATCCTTGTTACGAGATTCGACAGGTTTTGAACTTTGTGGAATCTAATGCCACCTCGTAGGAATACGATACCGCAACCGAGAACGCCGACATGGAACGAGCAATTCAAGCTATGACCGAGATGGCGGCAGCCATGGCTCAACAATCACCGCCGCAACTCAACAGTTAACGCGATGGCTCAACAGACGGCAGTTAACTCAGCCAGAACTTGCAAAGAACAAAGAACGAGCGAAATCTAAATGTCAAGCTAGAGGATTGGCAGACTTCAGGAAGCATGATCCACCGAAGTTCTACGGTGAGCCAAATCCGGATAAAGCTGATCTTTGGATGCAAGAGATCGAGAAGATCTTTGAGGCACTCCATTGCCCGGACAACGTGAAGGTCGACTATGCCACCTACTTACTGCTAGGAGACGCAGAGTATTGGTGGAGAGGAGTGAAGCAAACATTTATAGAGGAACGTCGCGAGATGACCTGGGAGCTTTTTCGTGAAAGGTTCTTGGACAAGTACTTCCCAGATACTGCACGAGCCGAGAAGGAGCAAGAGTTTCTTCAATCGCAAAGAAGGCAACTCGACAAAGGTCCGAGTATGCGGCCAAGTTTGAGTCGTTGGCGAGGTATTTCAGTCCATTTCATGATCGAGTTGACCAGAGATGGTTAAGTGAGAGATTCCAACGGGGATTGAGATTCGACATTCAAGTCGCTGGTGTCGCTGAGGATCCGAAACCTCCAAGAGCCGATAGATCGCCGTGGTCGAGGTAGAAGGAGTGAGGAGCCACAAGAAGAAGACTCTAGGGCGGACTGGTGAGACTCCGTGAGCGCGGGCGAGATTTGCACAAAAAGTGGAAACAACCGCAGAAGAAGCCGTGACGATCGACCTCGTGGAACGACAACAGGGACAGATCGTCCGATGACCCAGGTACCGAGAAGCGGAGGACAGACCAGTGTCGAGGTGACTTGTTTCCGTTGTGGAAAGACGGGACATTACGCCAATAACTGTACTCAGAAGGAGGGGGTGTGCTACAACTGTAAGAAGCCAGGGCATTTTGCCAAGGATTGTCCTACACCCAAAGCTGAACCGACTATGCTTGCGGCAAGAGCCAAAGGGAAGCGTCAAGTGGCTAAAGGCGAGTTTTCGCATGAGTGGCGAGGAAGCGAGCGAGCCGATGATCTTATCCAAGGTGAATGTGAGATCGAGGGTAAATCCTTATCCGTTCTTTTTGATTGGTGCAACCCATTCCTTTATTTCTTCGATTGTGTGAACCATTTGGACTTGACTGTGGATCGCTTTACCGTTTAAATTAGTAGTTACAACCCCACCGCTAAAACCTTAGTCACAAACACCGCATGTCTTAATTGTGTAGTGGTTATTCGAGTAGAAAGTTTGTGGTCAATTTGGTTTGTTTGCCTCTTAAGGGCCTAGATGTCATCCTCGGGATGGATTGGTTGTCACACCACCATGTCCTTTTGGACTGTGCCCGTAAACCGTAATTTTTCCAGGACAGGAGTCTCCAATTATCTTTCTGCCGAACGTATTGGAGTTTCTTTGAAAGAAGGAACTAGGGAATACATGTATCTGGCTAGTTCGGAAGTTTTCCAGCAGATCGACGTGAAGAATGTTCCAGTGGTGTGTGACTTTGAGGACGTTTTTCCCGAAGACGTACCAGGGTTACCACCAGTACGAGAGGTCGAGTTCTCCATCGACCTGATTCCAGGAACAGAACCGATTTCCAAAGCGCCATACATGATGTCTCCTGCCGAGATAAAAGAGCTGAAGTCCCAGATCGAACACTTGGAGTCGAAGCAATTCATACGACCGAGCGTGTCACCGTGGGGAGCTCCAGTGTTGTTGGTTAAGAAGAAGGATGGACGATCAAGACTGTGCGTAGATTACCGCGAGCTCAACAAGGTTACCGTGAAGAACCGTTATCCGTTACCACGTATTGACGACTTGATGGATCAACTTCGTGGAGCGGCGATCTTTTCCAAGATAGACTTGAAGTCGGGCTACCACCAGATTCGCGTGAAGGAGGAAGATGTCGCCAAAACAGCTTTCAGGACTAGATACGGTCACTACGAGTACTTGGTGATGCCGTTTGGAGTGACGAATGCGCCAGCTGTGTTTATGGACTACATGAACAGGATTTTCCATTCGTTTTTGGATCAGTTCGTTGTAGTGTTCATCGACGACATACTGATCTACTCGAGGAACCGAGAAGAGCACGCAGAACATCTATGTCGAGTACTGCAGATATTACGAGATAAGCAACTCTATGCCAACCTGTCGAAGTGTGAATTTTGGCTTGAAGAGGTGAATTTTCTTGGTCACGTGATTTCCAAAGAAGGGATAGCTGTGGATCCAACTAAGATTGAGGCGGTGCTAGCGTGGGAACAACCGAAGACGGTTACCGAGATCAGGAGTTTTGTCGGCTTAGCAGGATATTACCGAAGATTCATTGAAGGTTTCTCGAAGATTGTCGCGCCTCTTACACGACTGACGAGGAAGGATCAACCTTTTGCCTGTCCGAGGAGTGCGGCCGCTTTCAACGACCATCAAGGAGCTTTTGACGGCGCTGCTGATTTTGCTTCAACAAGAAGAGCCTTTCGAGGTGTATTGTGATGCGTCACACCAGGGATTGGGATGCGTGCTGATGCAACATCGGAAGGTGGTCGCGTATGCTTCAAGACAGCTTAAGATTCACGAGAGGAACTACCCTACTCACGACTTGGAGCCGGCGAGTAGTTTTTGGCCGAAGATATGGAGGCACTACCTTTATGGGAGCACTCTTCGCTTTCAGCGATCACAAGAGCTTGAAGTACTGTTCGACCGTAAAGAACTCAACATGCGTCGGCGTAGATGGACGTAATTTATCAAGGACTACGACTTTACGTTGGAATACCATCCCGGTAAGGCTAACGTAGTAGCAGCGCGCTGAGTAGGAAGAGCGTTTTAACCTCGGTAATGATGATCAAGGAGTTGGAGATGCTCGAGAAGTTACGAGACTTGAAGTTGAGTGTCGAGTTTCACCGGAAGCCGAGATTTGGTATGCTTACCATTTCTAACAGATTGCCGGACGAGATCCGAGACCAGCAAGTTCATGACGAGCTTCGCAAGAGAAGATTCAGTTGATAAGCGCAAGGGAAGGCGACAGATTTCACGTCGGAGCGGGCGACATCTTGAGGTGCAATGGCCGAGCGTGTGCATCTAACGTATCCGAGCCGAGAAAGTTGATTCTCGACGAAGCACATAAGAGCAACTTTCGTATTCATCCAGGAGTTACGAAGATGTATCAAGACTTGAAGGAGCATTTTTGGTGGTCCTGAATGAAGAAGCAAGTGGCCGAGTACGTAGCCGTGTTTGACTTGTCGAAGCCGAAGGTGGAGCACCAACGACCTGCGGAATGCTACAATCGCTGACGTACCGGTATGGAAATGGGACAAGATTTCCATGGACTTCGTTGTAGGTTTGCCGAAGACGCAGAAGAAGAATGATTCGATTTGGGTGATCGCTTAATCGATTGACCAAATCTGCCATTTCTTACCGGTGAGGTCGACATACAACGTGGAAAAGGCGGACCGAGATCTACATCGCGGAGATAGTACGACTTCATGGAATACCTCTTCGATCGTGTCGGACCGAGATCCGAAGTTCACGCCTCATTTTTGGAGGGAATTGCAAGGAGCGATGGGAACCGAGCTCAGGCTTAGCTCGGCATATCATCCACGCATCGACGGTCGATCGAGAGAACGATCCAATCGCTTGAAGATTTGTTGCGAGCTTATGCGTTAGATCACCGAGGAAGTTGGGACGACGCCTTACCATTGGTGGAGTTCACCTACAATAACGGTTTCCATGCGAGTATTGGAATGGCACCTTTTGAAGCGCCAGATGGATGGAAATGTCGACGCCTCTTTGTTGGTACCAGGGCGGCGCGTGGAACTGTCAGAGACCAGATATGATCCAGCGGACTCACCGAGAAGATCCGCTTGATCGTAGATCGGATGCGAACATCTCAAAGTCGATGTAAGAGTTATGCGGACCAACGGCGTCGACCACTGGAGTCGGAGGAAGGAGAACATGTATTTCTTCGAGCCACCCCCACTCCTGGAGTTGGTCGAGCGATCAAATCCAAGAAACTTACCCCTAAATTTATTGGACCTTATCAGATTCTTCGTCGTATTGGTCCAGTGGCATATCAGATTGCCTTGCCACCATTCTTGTCGGACATCCACGACGTCTTCCACGCCTCACAATTGCGAAGTATGTTTCCGACCCTCTCATGTCATCGAACCGGATGTGATTCAACCGAAGGGCGACCTATCTTTCAAGCATTACCAGCAAGGATCGTTGATCGGAAAGCCAAGCGATTCGCGGAACAAAGAGATTCAACTCGTCAAAGTTGTGTGGGATCGTAAGACGGAGATGCGACTGGGAGCTGGAGGAGAAGATGAAGACTCAGTACCCTGAACTTTTCCGAGGTAGAATCTTATTTGCAATTTCGAGGACGAAATTTTTTTAGAGGGAGAGATTGTAACACCTGAGGACGAGATCGACATCGTATTAGGACGACGTATCGAGACCTCGACCAAGACCTTGTGTCGAGATCCCGGGCCAAGATCGTTTGCCGAGGTCATTTGCCGAGCTGATGAGACCGCGTGCACTAGCTGCTGAGCTGAGGAGGTCGGGTGTCGAGTTGATGAAGTCGCGTACCGAGCTGATGAGGACGCATGCCGAGCTGAGGAGGCCGCGTTCACAAACTCGTGTTAGAGCCTTGTGCGCTTGCACGAGCACCCTTGTCGACATCGTGTCGAGATGATACCTCGTATTCTTTCGAACGCTATTCAGCGCTATTATTATATTGTTTGTTATAATTATAGTGTCGGCTTGACCGTTCTCGTCGTGTGTCTAGACCGTTGACCGACAGAGTAGAGAGTAATTATGAGAGAGGAACGATTAGATGGGTAGATTGATTGATGGGATTGGCATCTTATAGCTGGAGTTACGATTATACCCCTTCTCTCACCAGCTGTATACCACGACCGATTCCCTCAAACACTCATTCTTTCTCTTTTCTTCTTTCTTCTTCCTTCCTTCT
The DNA here is from genome assembly GCA_037113605.1 of Calophaca sinica. Lineage (NCBI taxonomy): Eukaryota > Viridiplantae > Streptophyta > Magnoliopsida > Fabales > Fabaceae > Calophaca > Calophaca sinica. The sequence continues at coordinate 20,842,215 of CM073737.1, forward strand.
GCTCTGAGTTTCGTTGTTTTTCTCCAAGAACTTTCATCGACGAAACCTTGAGTTCCATCGAGATTCTACATCAACTTTCTTCATCAATCTTGTTCATCATCATCTTCTCGACCCATATCTCGCCTGCTCGATCACCATTGAGGTATGAAGAACAGATTTTTCTTTTTCTCTGTGCTACTGTTTAGCGCTACTTTTCATTCCATTTTTAGCCAGTTTTATGCTTCCAAATCATGTCAAATTGATGGGTTTTCTTCTTCACAATATTACCTATCTTTCTAACCGATTAATTGGGCTTGTAAAACAAATTTTCTTCCCCTGTTTTTCTCGCACCCAGCGCCAGAAACTCTTCATTTTCGGTTTGTTTCGATTTCTTGTTTTTCGTTTGTTGCTTCTAGTTGTTGTTGTTGTCGATCTATCTGTTGAAGCATCAGATAGCCTTTTTCATGAACTTTTGATCGAAATCCCTAACTTTGTGTTAGAGGAAAAATATATTTCAGTTCTTGAGTTTTATATTTTTCTGGGTTATGGTTAAGTTTGGGAAGAGAGCTAAGTGTATTAGAACCCATAGATCGAACTGAGTTGTGTTTGTTTTAGGAAGTCTGATTCCCGAGATCGTGTGATTTCCGAATCGAGGTGTACGGGAGAGCGAATCCAAGGACGTGGAAGCAGTGGGATCCAGATCGAGAAGCGTACGTGTCGAGGTCGATTGAGGACGGTACGTGTCGAAGTCGTTGTCGAGCTCGTTGAAGACAGCCGTGTCGAGATCGAGTAAGAGAAGTCGTTGTCGAGCTCATTTGAAGACAGCTGTGTCGAGGTCGTTGTCGAGCAGCATTAACTTGGAGTTCGGTAAGGGCGCTTCACATTAATACTTTCGTAGTATGCTAGCGTAATGGCAACTCCTAGATATCTCTAAGACTTTATTTTTATTGTTATATTTATGTATGGACTCCTTGATTGGTGTCGAGATTGGAATGTTGTGATATGATTGAGTTTTTGCATGTATTTGATATGTGATTGAATATATGTTGTGAATGGTGTATTGCTGTCGAATTGCGTTTCTTCATGCAGAATGTTTTACTTCTTAAATGTCGAATTGCGTTTTCTTCATGTTAAGCATGCTCTCTTTATTTGATATGTGATCAAGTAAGTTGTGTTACTCTTTGACATGCGGCGAGCTAATCATCGAGTGAGAGAGCTAGGGAGTCGTATGACGTTTTTGAGCCGGACCCAGATAACTGAGGGTGCTAGGTCCCCTTTTTGTTTATGGTGGATTGGCTGGCGTCGCATTATCGGTTTGGGGTTGGACTCGCCGATTAATGCATGGTATCGGTTTGGGGTTGGACTGCCGTTTACCTATTACGCCGATTTGGGGATGGACCTGCTGACGATATTCCGGAATAAGAGTCGAGTCGAGTCTAGAGTGAGATGGTCGAGTCACGTGTGGTAATTGAGATATATTATTGCTGTTTGCTTATATCCTTTATGTCGAGCTTATCTTGAATTGTTGAGAAGTTGACCTTTTCCCGTGGTGCCTTCAATCCATGACGGTTACCCAGGCGATGTCGGCGCAGGAACCCGACGATAGATGATGCCGAGGAGGAGCACGCCGAGCACCCGAGTGACGACCTCTATCTGTCGTGATTGTTCGTTTGTTGGATGTTTGTTTTTCTGAGGACTGCATTTCGCTTTTCCTTTTGTGTTCGAGGTCGTGACCAGTTTAGGCGATGTTGTTTTGTTGTTTCAGGTAGACCGTGGTCTTACTTTTGGAGAAGCCCCTGCGTGGGAGTCTGTGAAGTACCCCCAGGGTATGATTGCTCTTTTGAAGTCGTCGTACCTTAGGTGTATTTTCTTTGCACATTTGCTACTCTGTATTTTGTATACATTTTTATTTCGAGTGATATATATATGTATGTTATGCATGTATGTTTTATTAGAATTTAAGTCTTGTGTCTTAGTTGCACCATGTTTCGAAAAGCTGTAATTACTCTGATGTGCACGAGTTGGTTTTAATAAAAAAAAAATATATCGTATTTTTAAAAGGCACAAGAGTTTCGTTTTAAAACACATCTCATATAGGTTTATGTTGAGCTCGGTGTGTTGAGCTCGGTAACTCGAGCTCGGTATATTGAGCTCGGTAGCGGTCCGGAAACGGGTCGTTACACTAGCCAGATAGAATCCTCTAGTTTACCTACTGATACTTTGCAATCTGAAGAACATATAGAAGAATCCCTAGAACTAGTCTTAGCTCCCCAGGAACCTTCTATATTAGAAACTCCAGTAGAATCCTTATTAGGGTCTCAAGAATTATCTTTAGTTTCTTCTACCAATTTTCAATCATGCGAAAACCCTAAGGATGTTCCCATAGAACTCCCTAGTGCCATTCAATTAGCATTACCTCCCTCTCCAACCCAGGATGATAGGTTATGCATCAAATGTCGTGATCCTATCCCGATTAGGATAGAATCCGATTTCCAGAACATTAGTATGCTAGGTCAACCTTGGATAGGTCATATTTGGTCAGACACTAGTCAACAACCCCTTATCAATCTTAGGCTTGATCCTCTAGATCCTCTTTCGGTGGAAATAGAAGTCAATCTTAAGTTTGATAACAATCAATTAGGTTTAGCCTGTGCTAAAAAGCCCAGACCCAAACCTAAGTCAAAATACAATTACTGCCCTCCTAGGCCCAAACCTCAGTATAGGAAGAACGGTATTTCTGACCTTGAGGCCCAGTCCATTAAGGAGAATAGTAATCAATCCAAGCCAAATAGTATCTGTCTAGATTGTGGTAAGTCTGGCCATAAGACTAGGTATTGTTGGTTAGCCAAGAAAAACCTCAAACAGTCTGTGATTAAGATTGATAATCTTATCCTTGAAAATTTTTGGGAAAACGAATGTTTTTCTGAAAACCCTAATTTTCAACACAGTCAAAAGGTTTTTAGCCAATTTAGCCAAAATGAAGATTCTGATGAATCTTTCAATCAAATCAATTTTCTAGAACAAGATTCTGACAATACCAATTTAATTGATATTCAAAATATTCGTTCTGAAGTCAAAACTTTAAAATCTGAATTAGAGGTTTTAAAGCAATCACCCAATTTGTAGAATGATAATAGTTCTTCTGAAATTATTAACACAGTTAATAAGATTCAAAAGTTCTATATCAATATCAAGATAATCGTAAGTGATTTTATTCTTGAAACACCGGCTCTTTTTGATACTGGTGCTGATTCAAATTGTATTTTGGAAGGGTTAATTCCTACCAAATACTTTGAGAAAACCTCAGAACAGCTCAGTACAGCCAGTGGCTCCAAGCTTAAGATTAATTATAAATTATCTTCTGCTTCAATCGTCAATCAAACCCTTAGGATTGATACGTCTTTCTTATTGGTTAAAGACTTAAAGAATAAAGTAATCCTTGGTACTTCATTTATCAGGATGCTTTTTCCTTTTCAAACTACTGATGATGGTATTATTACTCAACATCTGGGTAAGCCAATTATTTTCAAATTTTTGAAAAAACCCATCACCAGAATAATCAATCCAATCTCTTTCAAAAAGAATCAAATAGGTTTTCTTAAAGAAGAAATTTCTTTTAAATCTATTGATTATCAATTACAACAATCTGACGTTCATGGAAAGATTAATAATCTTTTGAACCAGATTCAAAATTCAATCTGTTCTGATTTACCTAATGCTTTTTGGGAAAGGAAGCAACACGTTGTTGATCTTCCATATGAAAAGGATTTTTCTGAAAAAGAAATCCCCACAAAAGCTAGGCCAATCCAAATGAATCAGGAACTCCTTCAATTTTGCTAATCTGAGATCACAAATTTATTGAATAAAGGTCTTACTCATAAATCCAAAAACCCTTGGTCTTGTTCTGCCTTCTATGTCAATAAGCAAGCTGAGATAGAAAGAGGAACACCTAGGTTGGTGATCAATTATAAACCGCTTAATCAAGCCCTTAGCTGGATTAGGTACCCAATCCCAAACAAGAAAGATCTCCATAATAGATTATATAAGGCTAGGATCTTTTCGAAGTTTGATATGCAATCTGGATTCTGGCAAATCCAGGTCAATCCCAAGGATAGGTATAAGACTGTTTTTACCGTTCCTTTTGGCCAATAAAATGGAATGTCATGCCATTCGGCCTCAAAAATGCTCCTTCAGAATTCCAGCGAATTATGAATGACATTTTCAATCCTTACTCTAAGTTCATTATTGTCTACATAGATGATGTCTTAGTGTATTCTCAATCTGTAACACCCGCACCTCAACATAATTGAAAGTACGATAAATTACATTAAGGCACAGGAATTACTAAGCATTTACAACTTGATTACAGTAATCCAAGTCATAAATTAAACTTGAGTCATAAATCTAATGAAAAGATTACATATTGTACATAACTTGGAATATAAAATTCCACTGCAATATCAAACTAGCCATTTATGAGTCCTGAACTTGGAGCTTTGACTCATCGTCTTCAGTACCTGCTTATCTGAAAAACAACAAAAGGAAAAGGGTGAGATTATAAATCTCAGTGAGCCCTTCACGGACTCCTCACCATTCTCTCCTCGGAATATTCTAGGCTAAAAAGACTAGCTTAGACATTTCGAACCTAGACATACTCTCTCTATATACCATAAGGACTTGACTTGCAACTTCTCGATATCCCTAAGCTAAGACGCTTTAGAAAGGCGCTAGCTTGAGTTAAAAACTTAGCATATAATCAAATAGGGTAATCCTAGGGCCAATATGCCACTTATCAACTTGTGATTAAACTAAACACATAAATGTATAGCAATCCACATCAATCCTACAAATGTCCATTCTTTAACCTTTGTTTAACTCGACTAACCTTAATACAATATAAATTGCAACCTTATTAACTAGGAACGTATTGTTCTTACTTACTCACTTTGTGCTTAACACATCTTTGCTTTTTCTTATGCTATTGGACTTTGCCTTATGCTCTATACCACAAATCTCAATCAATCTAGCTTGCTTATCCTTTAAGTGATCTAATCACAATGCTCATTACTATATAATAATTAAGCGACTACGGGTGTGCTATCCAAGATTTCATACAACTAACTAAGCTAATTCCGAGTACATATATATATAAATACATACAAGGAATTTCATTAACATTCATAAACTTAACATCACTTCACATATTATACCATTCATAAGAGATATATAATATGATGCTTTGCATGTAATGCATTTTGTGTTATTGGGTAGTGTCGTAGGCTTCCGTCCCTAGACCCCAATTACACACTTTCGGAATGGTGGTTAGACGTCATAACCCTCCAAGGGCGTCCCACTTGGCTAACCAAACCGATCTACTCCTATAAATAGAGGAGTCTTGCCATGGACTTTAGCTTATGCTTATGCTTATAATTATGCTCATGCTTGTATGCATATACATATAAATACATTCATCATCATTATTTAACTATTCAAGGAAACTACAATCATTTCAATGAATCAAGCTTACACTAATAGTATCCCTTTTTATCTAATTGCTCCAAATCATGGACACTAATTCACACATTCATCCTATCACATCCTTTTCCTAGGGTCCTTTCTTGACCTCTATGACTTAAGTTTATGGCTCTTAGACAAGCCTCACAATTCACCAAATTAATGGACAACACATACATTAACAAATCCCTTGAAACTCTATGGAGTTCTCAAGAGAGAAAACATCAAGCATACATTCAACTGTGGGGGGTTGGGGGCAGCCATCCAACCACTTTTCAACAAGCCCACTACACAATCATAACAATCAAAACAATCATAACAATCATGACAGTAACAACTCAATCTCTTATAGGTATTTAAAACCTAACTTGAACCTAAGGTTCATATGTTACTAAAAGAAGAGAAATTCCTATATGTGGGACTTATGGGTGCCCATCACCTAGGGGTTGAAGAACTCACCTCTATTCTTCAAGACTTTGAGCTAGGAAGGTTGAACTTTGGACTCTTTGCTCCTCTTCAAGCTTTTCCCTCTTTGCTCAACTTGAGGCTCCTCCAAATACTTCCCAAATCTTGATCTTCAACCTTCAATCTTCCTTCTCAATCCAAGAACTTGAGCCATCCTTGCTGGAGCTTGGTCTTCTCCCCCTTATTCTTCTCCAAATTCATGCTTCTTCTTCTCCTCTCTAGGGTTCAAACCCAAATCTTCCAAATACTTAAATCCCAACTCTCATGTGATTGAAGTATTTGGAAGATTTGGGTTTGAACCCTAGAGAGGAGAAGAAGAAGCATGAATTTGGAGAAGAATAAGGGGGAGAAGACCAAGCTCCAGCAAGGATGGCTCAAGTTCTTGGATTGAGAAGGAAGATTGAAGGTTGAAGATCAAGATTTGGGAAGTATTTGGAGGAGCCTCAAGTTGAGCAAAGAGGGAAAAGCTTGAAGAGGAGCAAAGAGTCCAAAGTTCAACCTTCCTAGCTCAAAGTCTTGAAGAATAGAGGTGAGTTCTTCAACCCCTAGGTGATGGGCACCCATAAGTCCCACATATAGGAATTTCTCTTCTTTTAGTAACATATGAACCTTAGGTTCAAGTTAGGTTTTAAAATACCTATAAGAGATTGAGTTGTTACTGTCATGATTGTTATGATTGTTTTGATTGTTATGATTGTGTAGTGGGCTTGTTGAAAAGTGGTTGGATGGCTGCCCCCAACCCCCCACAGTTGAATGTATGCTTGATGTTTTCTCTCTTGAGAACTCCATAGAGTTTCAAGGGATTTGTTAATGTATGTGTTGTCCATTAATTTGGTGAATTGTGAGGCTTGTCTAAGAGCCATAAACTTAAGTCATAGAGGTCAAGAAAGGACCCTAGGAAAAGGATGTGATAGGATGAATGTGTGAATTAGTGTCCATGATTTGGAGCAATTAGATAAAAAGGGATACTATTAGTGTAAGCTTGATTCATTGAAATGATTGTAGTTTCCTTGAATAGTTAAATAATGATGATGAATGTATTTATATGTATATACATACAAGCATGAGCATAATCATAAGCATAAGCATAAGCTAAAGTCCATGGCAAGACTCCTCTATTTATAGGAGTAGATCGGTTTGGTTAGCCAAGTGGGACGCCCTTGGAGGGTTATGACGTCTAACCACCATTCCGAAAGTGTGTAATTGGGGTCTAGGACTAAGCCTACGACACTACCCAATAACACAAAATGCATTACATGCAAAGCATCATATTATATATCTCTTATGAATGGTATAATATGTGAAGTGATGTTAAGTTTATGAATGTTAATGAAATTCCTTGTATGTATTTATATATATATGTACTCGGAATTAGCTTAGTTAGTTGTATGAAATCTTGGATAGCACACCCGTAGTCGCTTAATTATTATATAGTAATGAGCATTGTGATTAGATCACTTAAAGGATAAGCAAGCTAGATTGATTGAGATTTGTGGTATAGAGCATAAGGCAAAGTCCAATAGCATAAGAAAAAGCAAAGATGTGTTAAGCACAAAGTGAGTAAGTAAGAACAATACGTTCCTAGTTAATAAGGTTGCAATTTATATTGTATTAAGGTTAGTCGAGCTAAACAAAGGTTAAAGAATGGACATTTGTAGGATTGATGTGGATTGCTATACATTTATGTGTTTAGTTTAATCACAAGTTGATAAGTGGCATATTGGCCCTAGGATTACCCTATTTGATTATATGCTAAGTTTTTAACTCAAGCTAGCGCCTTTCTAAAGCGTCTTAGCTTAGGGATATCGAGAAGTTGCAAGTCAAGTCCTTATGGTATATAGAGAGAGTATGTCTAGGTTTGAAATGTCTACGCTAGTCTTTTTAGCCTAGAATATTCCGAGGAGAGAATGGTGAGGAGTCCGTGAAGGGCTCACTGAGATTTATAATCTCACCCTTTTCCTTTTGTTGTTTTTCAGATAAGCAGGTGCTGAAGACGATGAGTCAAAGCTCCAAGTTCAGGACTCATAGGCTAGTTTGATATTGCAGTGGAATTTTATATTCCAAGTTATGTACAATATGTAATCTTTTCATTAGATTTATGAATCAAGTTTAATTTATGACTTGGATTACTGTAATCAAGTTGTAAATGCTTAGTAATTCCTGTGCCTTAATGTAATTTATCGTACTTTCAATTATGTTGAGGTGCGGGTGTTACATTATTCACAGCACAGTGTGAATCGATTCCCACAGTGCAAAAAGAGCCTGAATCGCAGATTTAATGAGTGAATCGATTCCTGCCTGCGAGTCCCAGTGGCCTGTCTTATGTGAATCGATTCCTGACTCCTGTGAATCGATTCCCACTGCTAAATTTCCATGCCTATGGATCTCTAATGCTGTGAATCGATTCCCGGGATGTATGAATCGATTCCCACTGCAGAGAAACCAGAAAACTTGGTTCTAACACCAAACCTTGAGACTTTCTTCTCAAATTAACTCCCATAACTACAAATCAACACCTTTAACCATCTTAGGATTAAATCCACACTTATTCCTCAACTCAAACCCATTAACTTTCTTATCAAAACTTTGTATAATTATATCCACTCACCTTGAAATCAGATTAAGCTTGGACACAATCACACAATTCTCCTCATAACTTATTCTCAACTTAGCTTAGAAATTTGGGGTGTTACACAATCTATAGATCAGCATTTCAAGCAACTTGACATTTTCATTAATATTGTTAAGAAAAATGGTCTTGCTGTTTCTAAAGCCAAAGTCAATCTTTTTCAGACTAAGATCAGATTTCTTGGTCACAACATCCATCTTGGAACAATTGTTCCAATCAATCGTGCAATCATTTTTGCTGACAATTTTCCTAACCAGTTAATTGACAAAACTCAATTACAAAGATTTCTAGGATGTCTTAATTACGTCTCAGATTTCTTTCCTCAATTATCCAATCTGATCAAACCACTCCATGATCGTCTCAAAAAGGATGCACCTCCTTGGACTGATGTTCATACCAATGTGGTCAAACAGGTCAAATCACAGGTTAAAGACCTTCCATGTCTTTACCTTCCCAATCCTCAATTTTTTAAAATTGTTGAAACAGATGCCTCAGACATTGGTTATGGTGGCATTCTCAGACAGAGAACTTCTTCTGGTAATGAGCAAGTAATTGCCTTTACTTCCAAGCATTGGAATTCTGCCCAACAGAATTACTCTACTGTCAAAAAAGAAGTTTTATCAATTGTTTTATCAATTTCAAAATTTCAATCTGATTTGTTAAATCAAAAATTTTTGGTGCGTGTAGATTGTAAGTCTGCAAAAGAGATTTTACAAAAGGATGTTAAAAATCTTGCATCAAAACAAATTTTTGCCAGATGGCAAGCAATCTTATCAATTTTTGATTTTGACATTGAATACTTAAAAGGCAGCCAAAACAGTCTCCCTGATTACCTTACCCGGGAATATTTGTAGGGAATTGACACAGGCCCGACGTGTTCAATGGTCATAAGATCTTCTTCCTCTCGGGGAAGAGGGAAAGACAAAGGTAAGTTAATTCTTGCCTCAACAGGTACAATAAGGCATTCGGCCCAAAACCAATCTGAGTCATCGACTCAAAACCAATCAGGGTCATCAACCCAACCTGGGTCATCAACCCAGCACCAATCTGGATCTTTGATCCAATCTCAATCAGAGTCTTCGACCCAAGCCCAATTAATCGGGTCATCCACCTGAACCCAACCTTCCAAAGGAACAGCCAATCAAAAGAAAGAAGATTACTTCTTTCCTATCCAAACCCTTCAGGCCTTTCAACAGCAAGGACTGACCAAATTGCCAATCACCACTTGGGCCAAAACCATCCAAGGTAGCCCAAACCAAGATTTGGATCTTGCTATCCAAAGCCAAAAAATGGAGATTATTCAGGTTAACCCCAAACCAATTACAAAATCTCCCAAAAGCCAATATATCCATAAACCAAATTACTGGCCCACAGTAGGTTTAGAACCTGAATGGTTGGAAAAGGATATTAACAAAATCCCTTCAAAAATATTTCCCTTGGGATTCAATTTTGTTCCAATCGTTTTAAACAAAACCCAATCTTTCTATGAACTTATCCTCATAGATACTGAATCTGTTAAAATCAAACATTTTAAAGATTCACAAAATAATTCAATCATAACCCATTCAACTTTGCAGATTTTGAATGTGTTAACTCCATTAGCTTGGGGGCAGAATCCTTCTAAGTGCAAAAAATTCTCAGGAAGTTTTGACTCAATGGGTTATTTCTACTGGGACTATGTCAAGGCCTGGGAACTCACAATCTTGGGTCTGCAAAACAAATTTTTTAAACACTCCTGGCTCATTTACTTTAAAAGTGGAGCAAGGTATCAATTTCCAAACTGGTTCCTTCACTGGTGGTAGTTTTTTGGACCAATCCCAGAAATCCTTCCTCCAGAGGTTGAAGAAGGTTTTCAATTGTTTAAAGCCAAATATGATCAATCAAAGGACAATCTTCCAATAGATTTAAATTTCTTTGTAAATTTCTCCTTATCTTGGGTATTTACTTGGCAATTTAAAGTTCTCAAATCAATTGTCCCAAATGCTCTTCCATGGCTCCAACAACAGGCCCATGTTAAATGGTGGTCCGAATTTGATGGTTCCAGAGCATCAAAAGAAGGTGTTAAAAAATGGTTTAGGAAGAACCCTAAACTTCTCAAATTTGCAGAAGAATCAGTTTGTCATCTTCAAAATCAAAAGTCACAGATATCAGCAGCTCTTTTGAGTTCATCAACCGAGCAAGATATGTTGACCAATCTGGAGAACATTCTCCAACTTTTGAAGCAATCTCAAGAAAAGGATCCAGGCATGCCTTCATCCTCAAAGCATAAGCAGGCTCTCCAACCAGCTTCTCTTTAACCTGATTCTGAAGGTTCAGGAACTGAAGATCAATATTATCAGAATGAAGATGACTGTTTCGGCATCTTCCCATCTGACTTCCAACAAGCCAATTTTGATGACGAGTTTCTACCGTCTCCAAAGAAGACTTAGTAACTGGTCCAATATTTCAACTTTGTTGTCTTTTGCAGGAACAGGAAAAGATTCTCCTCTGCTAAAGGCTCCCGTAATCGCCGCTGACAGTCTGTCCGGCACTCAATTGGTCTTTTGACCACCAATCAATGTTGTTTAGTGTAACACCCCGGCCCACATCAATGGCTATGCCGCCCGGCCCACATCAAGTGCTACTCACAGGACTTCTGGGACCCCTTAATTCCCAGTTTTTGCCCCACGGGAGGCTCGAACCCACGCCCAAAGGGATATAGGCAACGGAAAGCACCTCCCCAATACCAACTGAGCTATAACTCAGTTGGTATTGGGGAGGTGCTTTTCGTTGCCTATATCCCTTTGGGCGTGGGTTCTAGCCTCCCGTTGGGCAAAAACTGGGAATTAAGGGGTCCCAGAAGTCCTGTGAGTAGCACTTGATGTGGGCCGGGCGACATAGTCGTTGATGTGGGCCGGGGTGTTACATTTACTATTTGGCACTATTTGTAACTTGTAATGTATCAAATAGTCCGTAATAGTTTAGGTTTTAAACCGGAACTATTCCAATAGTAAATTTTTCAATCTATATAAGCGGTGTTTAGGCTCAGTGTTAGACACACCTTGGCTTCGGCCAAAACGCTTTGCTTAGCTCCTCCACTTCAAAGTTTAGAGAAAGTTCAGAGAGAGGTTCCCCTCTTCCCTCCTCCCTCAGCTATGTTAATGCTTTATGTACTTTAATTTTCAATAAATAAAAGTATGTCTGATTCTGCTTTTATTTTTCTGTTGTTAATTACCGCCTTCATGGCAGGTTCTTTGTTTTGATTTGCATTTGCATATCATGTTTTAATTTTCGTGTTCATCTTTTATTTTTGTTTTTTAAGTTCATACTTCTGGTTAAGTCCCAGTGTTTATCGTTATGCTGAGTCCGTCTCAACCCTACTTTCCATTTCTTTAAAGATCTGCTCTTATTTTTGCTTCCGACCCCCTCTTTAAAGAAATCGAAAGTAGGGCCGAGACGGACTCAGCATAACGATAAACACTAGGACTTAACCCAGAAGTATGAAATATTATAATTTATAAGAAATTTCTATAAATAAAAATCATTAAGAAATTTTCATAGACAGAATTATTTTGATATTCAAATTTATTTTATTGAATATATAGTATTTATTTATTCTATTTATTAGATAAATTATATAGTTTTATTTTAAATATGTAAATATTTATAATTACTTCTATTTAGTATTTAAATTGTTTCTACCACAATTCCAAAGTAAACACATAAATTATGTAATATATATATCTTAAATGTTTCTAGTTTCATATAAAATATGTGTGTGTAAAGGAGATTTGAGCCTGAGAACTAAATACAATTTTATTTTATTTTATGAGTTACAACCTTTCATTTGTTCTTATTAATCAATTTAACATTATATATAATATAAAATTCCTTAAGACTTGTATTAAATACTAAAAGCTATAAATAATCATGTTAGTTATTAATTAATATTTTGAGAAATATAATTAGATTACACTATATATAATTAAAAATTATCATCAAATTTAAAATATAATGCTATTTACAAAAATTAGTTAGGCAATACTGAGAGCTATTTACAATTTTAAAATATTATCATAAAAAGTTAAATGATATCCTATATTGTAAAATATCATATATATATATATATATATATATATATATATAGCTTGAGAAAAAAAGTTTGATATAACTAGTGATACTACATGTTAATAAATATTGTCTATAAAATAAATAATTTAAAAAAGTTTGATATAACTAGTGATACTACATGTTAATAAATATTGTCTATAAAATAAATAATTTCACCATATAGTAAAACTCTAAAGTATTATGCTTTAAAATGACTCCAAATGAATTATAAAGGAGAAGTAAAATGCTTTCGATTTCAATTTTTAGTGTAATTGTGTGTTGCATCATGACTTGAAAAATTGAGGATATTGACATCTTCGATTTGTAGGGAATGATTTTCTTAACTTTATCAATAATACATTAAAAATTTCCCTTAATTATTTAATTTAAATTTTACATATTAAAATGTTTGATGTCAACTTTTAGGTTCAGGTGATAGACAAAAAAAATAAAACTGCTCTTTAGGACTAGTTAAAAGTTCAAAATTTAAAAAGATTTGTTTTAATGCATGATCGGGTGAAAAAAATAAATAAAAATATTTTCTTCCCTTTTAATTATAATTTCAGGATTAGGTTTTTGTTTGAATTTATTAAATTAAGTGAAAAAAATAAATTAAAATATTTCATTGGATCTTATCTTGAATTCATTTTCTTAGCATTAATTTTAAAGTGGGTGTCGAGAATTATTAGGATACTTATGTTGTCGTCGGGCAACCAAATACCCTTATTTTATTTTAGTTCAAAGTAACACGAATTATTTTAGTTGATGCCTATGTTACGATTGGACGATCTGGTAATGGTCACCGAATCTTTATTGGACATTAATCTTGTGGACAGACAACTTGGTGATTCCCGTTGATACTCTGCAGGGCATTTGTATTGCGACCGAAAAGTCATGTTATCATTGTCAGTTTGTCACACCCTATTAGGGCTACCTGTGTTGTGATTAGATAACCTAACAATCCTAATCTTATTTATTTTTCAAGTTTGCCTCTAATTTGTCCATTCAAATAGTTAATCATAATTTTTTTTGTGTTCCAAAAATAATTAAAATCAATTAAGACACATTTTTTTCTGCTACAACTACATGATACTTGAGTAGAGCTGAATCTATCTGAAAATTTAATGCAATTTCTGATCAAATCTATTCCATCCAAATGTTTTGTCAAAATTAATATGATCACTTTCTAGTAGAACCAATGCTAATTTTTCTAGTGGTGAATTTGATAGAACTCTGAATTTTAGATCATTCAACAACTTGGACAATAATTTGTGACAGTAAAGAATGTAAGTGAACTATTTCATTTTTGCATTCATTGATAATCAAGTTCAGCGCTTTTCCTTTGTTACTCAAAATTCTTACAAATTGTAAGTCCAAAATCTATGTTCAAGCCCATTTTTTTTTTGCTTACAGTGATACAATAGAACTCACTACTGAAAACAACAACAATACAGTGTGCCAATTGGATGAAAACATTGTCCACCTTTCTGAAAACCCGCTCTAAGGCAGTCCGTACCACAATTTGAACTGCAAAGTTCTATGCAGCATACTATAATTTAAGGTCCTACACTCAGCTCCTTAATGTATTTTGAACCTTGAGGCACTGTTGTTGGTGTCTCCAAACAAGAAACGAATCTTGTACTAACACAAAGTTAAAAAAATTATGCACATGAGGTTTCTTCCTTTTCTTTGACAGATTCCAACACAATGTTATTTGGACTTATGCACTAAACCACCTAGTATGTTAACAAATTATTATTGATCTTGAGATATAGCATAAAAATTGCTAAAAAATTCAACTTCATAAAAGAGTCGTTGAGTCATACTGATCTGACAACTCACACTTTTTTTCCTTTTTGAATATGTAGACTATGAACAATAATATAACAAACAATAACAACTTTTAATTTAAGTTGGTAAATTGTATATCAAAAAATCAAAGCATAAAACTAACTTTCCCCTTACCCGAAACCAATACCAGAGCAATGCATAAAACACCAAAAATATGAGATTGATAGATGTGTGTAACCTCCCAAATTCTCTAAGCCTAATTATTAGAAAATCCTAAGTGAAAAAAGGAATTAACCCCTAAGGATTAAATATAGTTCATAGCCTTAATTTAGTATTTTAAAACAAATTTGGAACTAAAGGGTAAAATAGTAATTTTACCCAATGATTTAGGAAATGTGAGACTAATTATGTATGAGTGGTTGTAATTATTTAAATTACCTAAGGTTGATTTAAGTACCATAGGATAAGTGATGGAATTTGAATTAGGGTTTGTAAGTCAAAAATCTAGTAAAACCTTGACCTAGACCTACCATTCACTATGTTTCATTTAAACCCACTTTAGCACCCTCACATCCTCTCTTCCTCCCTCCCTCACGTGACCTGTTTCTTAAAAAAAAAAAAAGAGGAGCAGAATTTGAAGAGAGGAAGAAGAAGAGAAAGAAAAGAGAAGAGGAGAAAGAGAGAGAGACGCGATTGATGGAGAGGAAAGGGGGGTGGCCACAAGGGCCACCACGCCGGTAGCTCGCGATAGCACGCCTCCCTGGGCCGGTGAAGATAGCAGCAGCGAGTAAAAAGAAGAGAGAGATCGAGGGTGAGGCCGAGAGAGAGATAGATCCAGAGAGGGATGGAAGAACGGAGCTTGAAAATCAGAAAAGAAGAAGGAGATTTCACCTCCATTAAAGCTTGAAGGAAGAAAATGGAAGCTTGAAAACTCACTCCCATGGAGGTTAGGGCTTGCATATGGGATTTTCGTGATGAAGAAGAAGGAGCTGAGCTCAGAATGATGGAAGATTGAAGGAAGAAGAGCAATAGAGCTCAAATCAAACCTAGAGTGTACCTCCATGAAAAGGGGATTTTTGGAGCTCAAATCCCTAATTTGGGATTATTAAGGTAACATAGATTTCCCCTAAAACTTCCCTTAGGGTGTGCTTAGGAGCTCCTTTAAATTATTTATTTGAATGTTATTGAGTAGAAATAGAGTATTATGGTCTTGTATGGGGTTTTGACTGAAATAGGGTTGGATCCTGTCCCAACCCCCCTAAACCAATGTGTGATGTTTGAACCGTTGCCAGTTCCATTGAGCTCCAATCAGATTATTCGAATTTGTCATCTTGTTGTTAGGTATGTATGAACTTAGTCTTGAAGTAGTTCGGCGTTCGAGCTAGCCCTTTTGAATGAGTTTTGGGCAATAAGTTACTTGAGCTTGAATTTGCATGCACTGAGATATATAAATGCACTTGGTGTAGTTAATATTTTGATAAGGGTATTTTTCTCATATGTGGCATATTTTAATTCACAGAATTATATTAAGATTGAGGTTCCTTTGATTGGAAATTGTTTGTGTGTGTGTGTGGATGTTTGCGTTTGAACTGCAAACCCATCAAATGTGTACCTTGAACACTTTTGTCGGTGGGGACCCTTGGTAGGACCACAATCGGTCCTTGCTCATTTTAATCCTTGAGCTTTTCCATGTCGGTACATTCATTAATGCTTATGAAAAGTGTTTGCTTGTGATTAGTGTTCCTTGATTGAAATCGCTTGTGTTAAGTCCTGTGAGTAACATACCCTTTTGTAAGCCCTTTCGTAATTTGGCTAATGTGCCTGGTGGGTTGGGATGTTACAATAAAAGGCGCATGTGTTCCTTTGATTGGAATTTGTTTGTGTGTGAACGTTTGCATTTGAATCGCAAACTCGTCTTTGGTTATTTTAGGGCTTTTCCACTGACGGGGACCCCTTGGTGGAACCAAACACAGTTCTCGCTCTTTTCTTTGGGCTATTGAGTGGCACTAAGTGGGTACGTTCTCTGAGGTTTGTGATATGTGTTTGTATGGACCTATGTTATGTTTTTGATATATGATTTATTACGTAAACAATATTGAACATTTGTTTGCATTGATTATATCCTTGATTGAATTTGTTTGGGGAAGTCCTGTGAGTAGCAGTTGATGTGGGCCGGGCGTCCTTAGTGGCGTTGAAGTGGGCCGGGCTATTACTGACAAGCGGGTACTTTCATTGAGGTTGTGATATGTGCTTGTTTAGTGATTATGTTGTTACCGACAACTTAGTAGCATTATCATGTTGAGGATTTGTTATAGTAGTATGAATAATTATACTTATGCTTATGGGAGAATTTTGCATATGTCGCACATCACGTATGGCTGGAAACAACGGTAAAAGTATTTATGATTTTAAGTCTATGTTGAGTTTTATAAACTCACCTTTAGGGCGTTGTTTTCAGGTACAAGTTGATTGGAGGAGTTTAGAGTATAAGTTGTGCTCGGTCTTGCCTTCCTGCGAGATTTCGAGTCACTGGATCACGAGTCGGAGTCCTAGTAATTAGGTTGTGTCCTAGTAATACTAGTAATTCATGTATAATTGTTATTGTTTCATTTTATTATTCTATTGAAAAAGGGTTGTAATAAATAAGTTAATTCTGCTTTTGAAACTCTGATTTATATTTACTAATTTAGTAGCATATTTTAGTATGACGCTTACGTGTCCAGGATTTCATTGAACAAGTTTAGTTTAGTATTTCAAAACAGGATTCATTATTTATATTCTCTTGTATGCGAAAATTTTTCCAAGTCTAATTTTTTTTTTTATTCAGGTTAAATTCGCAAGTAGTTCCCTAATTAGAGTTAGGGTGTTACATTATGGTATCAGAGCAGTTCGACCCTCTCGGACTGTGAGTCAAGTGTGTCTAGAAGTGATCCGGTTTAGGAAAGTGTCTGTTGTATCTGTAAATCTGAAATTTTCCAAGTTCTTTTAGTGAATTATTGAGGTAGGCCACCTCAAGGATTCATTTAAGGAACGAGGAGGATAAAGATTTACAGGGAATATTAGAGGTATATACTCATTTCGCGAGACGTCCTCATATATGTATTTACTCCTAAGTACAGTTTCAGATTCCGTAATGATCCTCCAGCAGTAATTCAGGTCGTGAATGATTAAGCCACTCTGGCCTGCCTAAGTCCACGGAATGCATACCTAGCCGCAGTTGAGCTTAGTGGCCACGCTAAACTCTGCTACCACTGGAAGTTCATTACAAGTGTTTTTGTATGACGAGATTAATGATCAAAGTAGTTGCGGGACGACGAGGGTATTATGGGATACTCTTGAAGAAACCGCGACCTTTGTGAAAGATTAGATGTTTTGGTATCCGATGAATACTCACGATTCGGGTGTTGGAAAATCCTTTTACATGATATATATGTGTAAGTTTTGAAAACACAAAGTTTCAAAATTTGAAAGTTATAATTTAGTAAATGTGAACGAATTTCTTTCGCTTTGATTTTTCATTTGGTTGTTTTCAATTCCTTGCATAAATTGATTATATACTTGTTTGGAAATTGGAAAATTTAGAAGCATCCCTAAAGTTGTTATAATACTTAAATTTTGTGGTGTGGTTCAAATGGTGTTAAGCCTCATGTGAAGTTATAAGTTTTTCAATACTTATTATTTGTGTTAATCATTTGTTATTGATTATGAAGTGCACTTGGGCGTGTTTGAGACTTATAGGTATGAATTCATATACCTTAGTCTATAAAATGTTAGTAGATATTTTCCACTTGCATGACTAAAGGACTTATGTGTTGTGCTTGGGTTTTGAGTTCAAGCATGAAAATTGTCGTGTGTTCCATGAATTTTGAACGAGTTTTGTGGATTTTTTTAACCACATTATTGTTTAAAAACTCATGTATTAAGTATGTATTTCTTTAATTGATATATATTACATTGATTGAAGCATGAGATTTATTGAGAGGCTCCAAGTATGTCTTGGTTCCTAATATGTTGAATGATGTGTTCATGTTTTGATGCATTGATGATATGGGAAATATGCATATGGTTGTAATTCTTCCATTATGTATAAGTTTGATCCTTGTTTGGATTCCATGAGTATATGATCACTTTGATGATTTTGTGATGTGTTGAATCATGTTTAATTGTGATTGTAATATGTCATGAGTTGCTCTTGAAATTGTGCATAGGTTACATGCTAGATTCTGAGTTCCAATCTTGATTGAAATTGATTTGGATTGAGTGAAATTTGAGTTTGAAGTTGGGATTGTGTCAAAAATTCAAATTCTGCATAATTCTGCAGGTCTGCGCGTGACGCACTTCACAGGTGCGCGTGATGCGCAGACAAACAGAAGAGATTAAGCAAAATACGCATGACGCGCGCTTGGACGCGGTGGCACGCTAGGAAACAGAACCAAAATGCAGAAATGCACGTGACGCGCGTTGAGGTGTGCGCGGCGCGCGCAACAAAAGGTCAAGACGCGCATGACGCGCGCTAGGTTGCGCGTAACACGCTAGTTTGAGCAGAAACGTAGATTTTCACATTTTTAGGACTTTTAGGATCATAAGTACATGTTTTTAAGGTCCTAAGTCCTAGAGAATTGTTCAGTGATATCTTATAATTCCATTAGAAATGTTGTAACACCCCAAATTTCCTTAAGCTTGGTTTGTTGTGTGTGCACAAGCTTAGTATGGCTTAAAGATGAACTCTAAGTGATATTTTCATTGATTGTCATAGTTGAATATGTGAAAAATTGTGTTTGGTGAAATTTTGCCCAGTGTGAATCGATTCCCAGGCCCCTGTGAATCGATTTAGGGATGTGGGCTTGCTGGGACTCGATTAGGTTTGCAGTGAATCGCAGAGTGAATCGATTCACAAAGGTTGGTCCTCTGTGAATCGCAGCGTGAATCGATTCACAAAAGCGATTCTCTGTGAATCGAATCACCGGGAACTGCGAGGAATCGATTCTGCACTTAAAATTGCGATTCTGTCATTTTTACACCGAGTGAATCGATTCACCTATCTTTGTGAATCGATTCACAATTCAGATATCGTAAAAACTCGTGAAAAAGAACGGAACGCGATTGTTAGAGAGAGGGTTAGAGAGAGAGAGTGCGACAGAGAGAAGAAAGAGAAGGGGAGAAAACACTTAGGGTTCACAAATTAGAGGGGAAAAACAAGGATTCCTGCTAGATTCATCCTCAATCTTAGCTTGAATCCAAGTTGGGGAGTGTTTATGCTTGGATTGGAAGGTTGGAGACAATCCCTAGAAGGCCAGCTTGAAGGAGAAGGGGAAGAACGTGAAGAAGGAGCTGAGCATCAGCTTTTGAACTTGAATCTTGGGAGTTTTGGTGAGTTCTTCCTTCTCTTAGGTGTTGGGCACCCATAAGTCCCACATTAGGGTCCCCTTGGAAGAAAACCCATGAACCCTAAGCTAGGAAGTTCCCCAAATCCCCATTTGATGTATAGTTTTTAGTGTTAATTGCTATGCATGTATTATTGGGACAGTTATAGGGGTTAATGTTGTACCCAAAACCCCCATAAACTGTGAGATGGATGTTTGACCATTGGGAGCTCCATGGTGCCCTAATGGAAATGTGTTTTGTCTTGAAGTATTTTTCCTTGACTGAGCATGTTACATGTTTTCATTTGAAAGTGAAATGTACCTTTTTACATGAATATGTTTAGTTCTATATGAAGCTAGAGTAGCACCTAATTGTATCCTTAATCTTGATTAAAGCATGCATTTAAGGATATAGTGGTGAATTAAATTCCCTAAAAGACACTAAGATACCTCTAAAGGGGGTGATCGATATGGTTAGCCGTGTGGGACGCCCTCGGACGGTTAAGACGTCTAACCACCATATCGAAAGTGTGTTTATGGGGTTGTATGGATGTAAGCATACAACACTACCCATGAACACGAGCCAAAGATGAATTAGAAATTCATAGTAAGGATATGCATTGCATTGCATAAACGTGTCATATAAATTCTTGACTGATGATAAATTGCATGAGTTGATGGTGAGGAGTCGGAGGGAGGATTCACTGAGATTATTATCTCACCCCACTCCTTGTTTAATTATTTCACAGATGTACAGGTACCAAAAGGTGATTGACAGCTGCGTGCTCTCGGCATTTTGTTCACTGTATTAATTGTAGTAGCACCTTGGAGTTGTAATTCTTAGAATTTATGTATTGGTGTTGTAACGTCCTAAACGTATGCACTTGGGTTTTTAGTTTTATGACATTTGAACTTAATGTTGGATTTTAAGTTTAAATTTTATATTCGGGATTACTGTACCTAATGTTAATTATCCTATTTTCAAGCTAATGAAAGTAAGGTGTTACAAATGTGATCTAGGTGTTCTAAACCCTTGAGGGTTAGAGTTTGATAAATGATCTAGGACTTGATTCTTTGAGGAATAGGGTCCCAACCCTAGTTATATGGTAGTCTCAAACTACGTGAACTGCTTATGAGTTCGTGTAATGGAATGGACGTATAAGCAACACATATATTCTCGAAAATTTGAAATTTCTGGTACATTATGTGGAAGGTGGTTAGATGATGCATAAGTTAGGCTTTTCCCTTATGCTTAAAATTTTGTAAACCCGATAAGTATGATCAAGTGATATTTCTGAAGCAGGAAAATGCGAAAGTCACTTTGGATATATTGTATCTAGTGCGGTCCAGCACTTTGTTAATCCTTTTGTCGTGATCGTTTAGTCCTCCAACAATTAGAATTAGTAAGTAAGGATTCTTAGCGGGGCGATTTTGATCAGTTTAGGATGGGCATTCTTAATCGCTTAGGTTTCCAACGCTTGTTAATTAATCAGGTTTGTTGGGCCTAACCATTATGGATGGATCTTAAATTGATTGGGAACCTCAAAGCCTTCTAAAGAACCTATAATACTTGTGCTTCGAAATACCTTGGTGTTTTCCAAAATCAAAAGGGATAGTGGTAAGCCAACTTCCTAATGCCTAAGTTGTAATTAGGGAACCTTGAAGATAGGCAAGCCCTAGTTCGTTAGGAAACTTTAAGTCTCCTAGGCATAGTGACCTTAGTGGGATATCTCGCCTAAGGAAGAGCATTTGATTTTAGTCCTTGGACTATAAGAGTATTAGTTATAACTCAGTCATCGGAAATTCGAGGATATTAATGTCTACGCTAGATTCAATAACCAGTGTGTGAAGTGATCTTGTTAACCAATCACAAACTCTGTCTTAACTTAATAAGCATCTTATTAGGAATAAGACTTAGTTTGTAACCGGTTAACTAAATCACCGAATTCTCCGTATAGTTGACCTATAGTAGCTATTAATTCCTTTTTGAAACATTGACGATTTAGAACGATCTAGAACGGAACTTACTCATTTGGAGCAGAGTAGGAATAGAGTTCACAGCGGAAGCACAGAGAGCAAATCCTATATAAGGTTAAGGTTAGAAGGTAAGGCGAATTTTCGGGACAAAATTCCTAAAAGGTGGGGAGTAATGTAACATCCCAAATTCTCTAAGCCTAATTATTAGAAAATCCTAAGTGAAAAAGGGATTTAATCCCTAAGGATTAAATATTATTCACAGCCTTAATTTAGTATTTTAAAACAAATTCAGAACTAAAGGGTAAAATAGCAATTTTACCCATTGATTTAGGAAATGTGAGACTAATTATGTATGAGTGGTTATAATTATTTAAATTACCTAAGGTTGATTTAAGTACCATAGGATAAGTGATGGAATTTGAATTGGGGTTTGTAAGTCAAAAATCTAGTAAAACCTTGATCTAGACCTACCATACACCATGTTTCATTTAAACCCACTTTAGCATCCTCACATCCTCTCTTCCTCCCTCCCTCAAGCGACCTGTTTCTAAAAAAAAAAAGAGGACCAGAATTTGAAGAGAGAAAAAAGAAGAGAAAGAAAAGAGAAGAGGAGAAAGAGAGAGAGAGACGCAATCGATGGAGAGGAAATGGGGTGGCCACAAGGGCCACCACGCCGGCAGCTCACGACAGCGCACCTCCCTGCGCCGGTGAAGACAGCAGCAACAATGAGCAATAAGAAGACAGAGATCGACGGTGAGGCCGAGAGAGAGAACTCGAGCTGAGAGAGAGATAGATCCAGGGAGACGGAAGAAGGGAGCTCGAAAATCAGAGAAGAAGAAGGAGATTTCACCTCCATTAAAGCTTGAAGGAAGAAGATGGAAGCTTGAAAACTCACTCCCATGGAGGTTAGGGCTTGCATATGGGATTTTCGTGATGAAGAAGAAGGAGCTGAGCTCAGAATGATGGAAGATTGAAGGAAGAAGAGCAATGGAGCTGAAATCAAACCTAGAGTGTACCTCCATAAAAAGGGGATTTTTGGAGCTAAAATCCCTAATTTAGGATTATTAAGTTAACATAGATTTCCCCTAAAACCTCCCTTAGGGTGTGCTTAGGTGCTCCTTTAAATTATTTATTTGAATGTTATTGAGTAGAAATAGAGTATTATGGTCTTGTATGGGATTTTGACTGAAATAGGGCTGGATCCTGTCCCCAACCCCCTAAACCAATGTGTGATGTTTGAACCGTTGCCAGTTCCATTGAGCTCCAATCGGATTATTCGAATTTGTCATCTTGTTGTTAAGTATGTATGAACTTAGTCTTGAAGTAGCTCGGCATTCGAGCTAGCCCTTTTGCATGAGTTTTGGGCAATAAGTTACTTAAGCATGAATTTGCATGCACTGAGATTTATAAATTCACTTGGTGTAGTTAATATTTTGATAAGGGTATTATTCCCATATGTGGCATATTTTAATTCATAGAATTATATTATGATTGAGGTTCCTTTGATTGGAAATTGTTTGTGTGAGTGTGTGGATGTTTGCGTTTGAACTGCAAACCTGTCAAATGTGTACCTTAAACACTTTCGTCGACGGGGACCCTTGGTAGGACCACAATCGGTCCTTGCTCATTTTGATCCTTGAGCTTTGCCATGTGGGTACATTCATTAATGCTTATGAAAAGTGTTTGCTTGTGATTAGTGTTCCTTGATTGAAATCGCTTGTGTGAAGTCCTGTGAGTAACATACCCTTTTGTAAGCACTTTCGTAACTGGGCCAATGTGCCTGGTGGGTTGGGATGTTACAATAAAAGGCGCATGTGTTCCTTTGATTGGAATTTGTTTGTGTGTGAACGTTTGCATTTGAATCGCAAACCCGTCTTTGGTTAATTTAGGGCTTTTCCACTGACGGGGACCCCTTGGTGGAACCAAACACGGTTCTTACTCTTTTCTTTGGGCTATTGAGCGGACACTCTTTTCTTTGGGCTATTGATTGGCACTAAATGGGTACGTTCTTTGAGGTTTGTGATATGTGTTTGTATGGAACTATGTTATGTGTTTGATGTGTGATTTTTTACATAAACAATATTGAACATTTGTTTGCATTGATTATGTCCTTGATTGAATTTGTTTGGGGAAGTCCTGTGAGTAGCAGTTGATGCGGGTCAGGCGTCCTTAGTGGAGTTGAAGTGGGCCGGGTTGTTACCGACAAGCGGGTACTTTCATTGAGGTTGTGATATGTGCTAGTTTAGTGATTACGTTGTTACCGACAACTTAGTTGCATTATGATGTTGAGGATTTGTTATAGTAGTATGAATAATTATACTTATGCTTATGGGAGAATTTTCCCTACATCGCACACCACGTATGGCTGGAAACAACGGTAAAAATATTTATGATTTTAAGTCTATGATACTGAGTTTTATAAACTCACCTTTGTGGTGTTGTTTTCAGGTACAAGTTGATTGGAGGAGTTCAGAGCATAAGCGTGCTTGGTCTTGCCTTCCTGCGAGATTTCGAGTCACCGGATCACGAGTCGGAGTCCTAGTAATTAGGTTGTGTCCTAGTAATACTAGTAATTCATGTATAATTGTTATTGTTTCATTTTATTATTCTATTGAAAAAGGGTTGTAATAAATAAGTTAATTTCGCTTTTAAAACTCTGATTTATATTTACTAATTTAGAAGCATATTTTGGTATGACGCTTACGTGTCCAGGATTTCATTGAACAAGTTTAGTTTAGTATTTCAAAACAGGATTCATTATTTATATTCTCTTGTTTGCGAAAATTTTTCCACCTTATATTTTATTTCTTGTAAGAACTAAGACTAACACCATTTTCATTATATAGACTTAGAAAATGTGTTAATGTGATTAAACATTAATATACGTATTTTATAAAATATTATTAAAATGCATTTGCACTATTAGATCTGCCTATATTCGTAATAAACATAAGGGCATTAATTATCTGTATAAATCATCAATAATTAGAATGATTATAATATTGCTATCAATTTGAAAGCATTAATAATGGGTAAGAATGCATTTATAATCAATTTGAATGCATTACCAACAACGAAAATAGAGTAATAATTTATATAAATGCATTAACACATTCGCAAAAAAAATTTAAAGTAATCAATAAAATAAATTTTACAATATATGAATGATATTCTATAGCAATGTGTTAATAGTTTATAGAATAAATTTCAACATCATTTTATTTATTTCAAATGTTATATAAATTAAACCGAATATTTATTTTTACAATAATTTTATAAAGTATTAAATTTATATTAAATATAAATTTCTTTTACATTTATATTTATAAGTATAAATGCACTAAATTATAAATATAAATATAATGATTAATATACCATGGTGATTTATAAATTTTAAATTTAAAGCTAAATATATATGAAAAAATAAATATAAATAAATACATCTATATATAAAGTTTTTATTTATAGTTATAAATTTTAAATTAAAATACAAAATTTCAATCGATTAGAGATATTAAATTTAAAAAACACACATACAAAACTTTATAATTTCATAAATAAAACTTATCATAAATTTATAAAATTTTAAATTTAATAGAAATATATTAATTTCAAGTTTAAATAAAAAAATATTTAAAATACAGTAAACATAGATTTTAATGTTATGAATTTATAAATATAAGTATAAATATATTCACAAATTTATATTATTTTAAAATTTAAAATTCTACTAAAACTTATATTGTTATAGTTTAAAATTTAAATATAATCAATGAATAAAATTTATAATAAAATGATTATAATTTTAACTTAAATTTAATGTATGTATTGAATATATATATATATATATGTGTGTGTGTGTATGTATGTATGTATGCATGTATGTATGTATATGTGTGTATATCTATATATATACGAGATTTATCTTTAATAATCGATGATTATTAAAATCTTATATAGTTATTTTAATTCAATATTAAATAATACTTAATGTTAAATTAAATATATTAAAGTTTGTTATATAATTTTGCATAATAAAAAACTATAATTTATAAGAATTTTCTATGAATAAAAATCATTAAGAAATTTAGATAAACAGAATTATTTTGATATCCAATGATATTCTATTGAATATTTAGTATAAAATTCCTTAAGACTTGTATTAAATACTAAAAGCTATCGATAATCATGTTAGTTATTAATTGAAATTTTGAGAAATATAATTAGATTACTAGTTAGACAGTACAAAGAGCTATTTACAATTTTAAAATATTATCGTAAAAAATTAAATGATATTCTAAATTGTAAAATAGGATATATATATATATATTCCTTGAGAAAAAAAGTTTGATATAACTAATGATACTACATATTTGTCAATGAAAGCTTTGTGAAAGTTTTCCCAAGTGAGGGGTGTCTCAGCGGCTTGGAGATGAGCATTCTCTCCTCTCCACCAGTTCTCCGCTTCCTCTTTCAACATCTGTGTGGTGTTTATCACTTTTTGTTTTTCACTGCATGGCACTACTTGGAAGCCTCTCTCCATCTCATCCAACCAATATTGAGCCTTGGTAGGATCTGATACACCAGTGAAAGTTGAGGGCTTCAATTTGAGAAATCTAAAAAAATTCCCTTCATCTTCATTCTGAGGTGGAGGAGGTTGTGGAACCGCTTGGGCTTGTTGTTGTTGTTGTTGTTGCGCCATGAGATTCGCCAAATTGTTGGTTGCCTCGGCTTGAGTTTGGATAGCCTGCAATATCGCTTGCATCATCATGTTATCCGGCCCCGATGGGTCCACAGGCCTAGTAGCGTCTCTCTTGGGTCTACCGGGTCCAACCATAGTTCTGCATAAAATGCACAAAGCATTGAGTTAATCAAGCTCAATATCTCATAGCATGATAAGTAGAAAGATGACAACAGTTCCCAATAACACGCTAAGTAAATTCTAACTATTCCGCAGTCCGATAAAAATCGAACTGCTCTGATACCATAATTTAACACCCTAATTCAATTTTTACGTCGAATCATAGCATTTAAATATTATGAGGAATAAAAACGCGAATAAATTAAAACTTGACAATCTCCAAGTCGTAATCCGTACAGAGTATATATTCAGCAGAATATAGTACTTAAACTTGTATCTCAAAATACAAATTACATGATCTTGAGGACTACAAAATACAAGGTTCATACTTTGTTACACTACAAGGCCAAAATTTACAAAAGATCAACTTCTAAAAGACTTCAGCTACACTCAATCTTCATGCACCTGCTTATCTGAAAAACATTAAACGGAAAGGGATGAGATTTAAAGAAATCTCAGTGAGTCCTTCACAGACCCTTCACCAACACTTTCCTCAAACATAACAATATAATTGATATATATATATATACACAACATCAATCATAAAGCAAACATATATCACAAGGAATTTAAAGAATGTACCCCCTTTTTAGGCAACGCTCGATTGCAAATGAGAAAACCCTTCTTATTGAATGCAGCCAAGGGGTCCCCGCCGATAGGAATCAAAATCGACGGGTTTGAATCCGAACTACTCAAATTGGACAAACAAACATTCCACAATATAACAAGTTTCAATCACAAAGAAACATTAATAATGAGGCAAGCTTGTCAAATTGTAGGTACATATGACCTTGAATGGACCCCTATTACTCAATGTCCCTTGCTAAATCAATCATCAATATATTAGGATTAAAAGGGTCTCAAAGGTCATGCACAATTAGCCTTTAAACGATAGAAACAGAAAAAAATAAAAAAAAAATGACAGAGGGCACGCTCAAGCGCACATGGGGCGCAACTCAAGCGCACCACAGCACCGCTGTTTACGTGCTTGCCGCAGTGGGCCCAAGGTGCGCTCATGCTGCAGTCTTCTTGAGTTCGATGAAAATGGGTTTTTAGAGTCCCTAACTTCCCAAAACTTGATTCAAACTATTTCAAATCAAATCCAACCAACTAGAACCCAATATCAATGATCAAACAAGTTTAGATGATGACTCAAGCACTTAGCACAACTTTATAATTACTTGCAAAGCTAGAACATATCCCAATTCTCAAACGCTACTCCAACCACACCTAGCCATACCAATGTCATCAGGACTCAGCCATCTAAGCTTAACAACCAAAACATGCAAAGGATGGATAAGGTAGAAAAGAAGCCTAATGTGGGTCTTATGATTGCCCACACCTAAGTGAGAAGAACTCACTTAATCATAGGAAATGAAGGTTGAAGCTTGGACAATTTCTTATTTTTCCCTCTCCAAACTCGAGTTCCCCTTCTTGTCAACTTAGGGTAACTCCAAATCTTCCTTAAATAGAGAAAATGACAGCTCCAATCTTCTTCCTTAGCTAGAAATAGATGAAGCCTTCATGCATTTCCCTTCCTTCCTCCTCAATCTTCAAAACCCTAGCTCTTCCCTTCTTCTTCTCTTCCTCTTCTTTTCTTTTTTTTTTTTCAGAAATTTTTGAGAGAGAGAGAGAGGAGAGAATGAGGGGCTGAGGGCGTGACTTAGAGAGAAGAAAGAGGTTGTGATGCTGATTTTACTATTTTACCCTTACTCAAGTTCTAGTTTTACAACTTTTCCCTACTAGTTACACCCCTAGTGGTATAAATTACACCCAAACATATTCTATTCTACTATTTAATCACAAAACATATAAATCCTAATTTAAGAGGTTCACTAATTAAATTAGGCAATTTAGGCAAATTAAACAAATCGTGCAAATTATGCAATTTAGGCAAATTTGGTGGGATGTTACACTTATCTTGAATTCATTTTCTTGGCATTAATGCATTTTGAACCTTGAGGCACTATTGTTCGTGTCTCCAAACAAGTAACGAATCCTGAACCAACAAAAAGTTAAAAATTTTATGCACATGAGGTTTCTTCGTTTTCTTTGACAGATTCCAACACAATGTTATTTGGACTTATACACTAAACCATCTAGTATGTTAACAAATTATTATTGATCTTGAGATCTAGCTTAAAAATTGATAAAAAATACAACTTCATAAAAGAGTCGTTGAGTCATACTGATTTGACAACTCAAACTTTTTTCCTTTTTGAATATGTAGACTATGAACAATAATATAACAAAAAATAACAATTTTTAATTTAAGTTGGTAAATTGTATATCGAAAAATCAAAACATAAAACTAACTTTCCGCCTTACCCGAAACCAATACCAGAGCAATGCATAAAACACCCAAAATATGAGATTGATAGATGTGAAAAGCCATTTTGAAGGATTTCACCTTATATTTTATTTCTTGTAAGAACTAAGACTAACACCATTTTCATTATATAGACTTAGAAAATGTGTTAATGTGATTAATCGTTAATATTCGTATTTTATAAAATGTTATTAAAACGCATTTGCACTATTAGATCTGCCTATATTCGTAATAAACATAAGGGCATTAATTATCTGTATAAATCATCAATAATTAGAGTGATTATAATATTGCTATCAATTTGAAAGCATTAATAATGGGTAAGAATGCATTTATAATCAATTTGAATGCATTACCAACAACGAAAATAGAGTAATAATTTATATAAATGCATTAACACATTCGCAAAAAAAATTGAACGTAGTCAATAAAATAAATTTTACAATATATGAATGATATTCCATAGCAATGTGTTAATAGTTTATAGAATAAATTTCAACATCAATTTATTTATTTCAAATGTTATATAAATTAAACCGAATATTTATTTCTACAATAATTTTATAAAGTAATAAATTTATATTAAATATAAATTTCTATTATATTTCTATTTATAAGTATAAATGCACTAAATTGTAAATATAAATATAATGATTAATATACCCTGGTGATTTATAAATTTTAAATTTAAAGCTATATATATATATATATATAAAAAATTAAATATAAATCAATACATCTATATATAAAGTTTATATTTTTAGTTATAAATTTTAAAATAAAATACAAACTTTCAAAGGATTAGAAATATTAAATTTAAAAAACACAAATACAAAACTTTATAACTTCATAAATAAAACTTATCATAAATTTATAAAATTTTAAATTTAATAGAAATATTTTAATTTCAAGTTTAAATAAAAACATATTTAAAATATAGTAAACATAGATTTTAATGTTATGAATTTATAAATATAAGTATAAATATATTCACAAATTTATATTATCTTTAAATTTAAAATTCTACTAAAACTTATATTGTTATAGTTTAAAATTTAAATATAATCAACAAATAAAATTTATAATAAAATGATTATAATTTTAACTTAAATTTAATATATGTATTGAATATATATAAATATATATATATATATGTATGTATGTATGTATGTATGTATGCATGTGTGTATGTATTTGTATATATATATATATATACAAAATTTATATTTAATAATCGATGATTATTAAAATCTTATATAGTTATTTTAATTCAATATTAAATAATACTTAATGTTAAATTAAATATATTCAAGTTTGTTACTATAATTTTGTATAATAAAATATTATAATTTATAAGAAATTTCTTTGAATAAAAATCCTTAAGAAATTTAGATAAACACAATTATTTTGATATTTAATGATATTCTGTTGAATATATAATGTAAAATTCCTTAAGACTTGTATTAAATACTAAAAGCTATCAATAATCATGTTAGTTATTAATTGAAATTTTGAGAAATATAATTAGATTACACTATATATAATTAAAAATTATCATCAAATTTAAAATATAGTGCTATTTTCAAAAATTAGTTAGATAGTACAGAGAGCTATTTACAATTTTAAAATATTATCGTAAAAAATTAAATGATATTCTATATTGTAAAATATCATATATATATTCCTTGAGAAAAAAAGTTTGATATAACTAATGATACTACATGTTAACAAATATTGTCTATTAAATAAATAATTTCACCATATAGTAAAACTCTAAAGTGTTATGCTTTAAAATGACTCCAAATGAATTATAAAGGAGAAGTAAAATGTTTTCAATTTCAATTTTTAGTGTAATTGTGTGTTGCATCATGACTTGAAAAATTGATGATATTGACATCTTCGATTTGTAGGGAATGATTTTCTTAGCTTTATCAATAATACATCAAAAATTTCTCTTAATTATTTAATTTAAATTTTACATATTAAAATGTTTGATTTCAACTTTTAGGTTTAGGTGATAGACAAAAAAAATTAAACTGCACTTTAGGACTAGTTA
Organism: Calophaca sinica; assembly: GCA_037113605.1. NCBI lineage: Eukaryota > Viridiplantae > Streptophyta > Magnoliopsida > Fabales > Fabaceae > Calophaca > Calophaca sinica. The sequence continues at coordinate 20,873,268 of CM073737.1, forward strand.
AAAGTTTAAAATTTAAAAAGATTTGTCTTAATGCATGATTCGGTGAAAAAAATAAAAAAAAAATTTCTTCCCTTTTAACTATAATTTCGGGATTAGGTTTTTGTTTGAATTTATTAAATTAAGTAAAAAAATTAAATTAAAATATTTCCTTGGATCTTATCTAGAATTCATTTTCTTGGCATTAATTTTAAATCGAGTGTAGAGAATTATTAGGATACTTATGTTGTCGTCGGGCAACCAAATACCCTTATTTTATTTTAGTTCAAAGTAACACGAATTATTTTAGTTGATACCTATGCTTCGATTGGACGATCTGGTAGTGGTCATCGAATCTTTATTGGACATTAATCTTGTGGGCAAACAACTTGGTGATTCCCGTTAATACCCTGCAAGGCACTTGTATTGCGACTGAAAAGTCAAGTTATCATTGTCAGTTTGTCACACCCTATTCGGGATACCTGTGTTGTGATTAGATAACCTAACAATCCTAATCTTATTTTTTTTTCAAGTTTGCCTCTAATTTATCCATTCGAATAGTTAATCATAATTTTTTCTGTGTTCCAAAAATAATTAAAATCAATTAAGACACATATTTTTTTTGCTACAACCACATGACACTTGAGTACAGCTGAATCTATCTGAAAATTTAATGCAATTTCTGATCAAATCTATTCCATCCGAATGTTTCGTCAAAATTAATATGAGCACTTTCTAGTAGAACCAATGCTAATTTTTCTAGCGGTGAATTTGATAGAACTCTGAATTTTAGATCATTCTACAACTTGGACAATAATTTGTGACAGTAAAGAATGTAAGTGAACTATTTCATTTTTGCATTCATTGATAATCAAGTTCAGGGCTTTTCCATTGTTACTCAAAATTCTTACAAATTGTAAGTCCAAAATCTAAGTTCAAGCCCATCTTTTATTTTTTTTCACTTACAATGACACAATAGAACTCGCTACTGAAAACAACAACAGTACAGTGTGCCAATTGGATGAAAACATTGTCCACCTTTCTGAAAACCCGCTCTAAGGCAGTCCGTACCACAATTTGAACTGCAAAGTTCTATGCAGCATACTATAATTTGAGGTCCTACACTCAGCTCCTTAATGCATTTTGAACCTTGAGGCACTGTTGTTGGTGTCTCCAAACAAGTAACGAATCCTGAACAAACAAAAAGTTAAAAATTTTATGCACATGAGGTTTCTTCCTTTTCTTTGACAGATTCTAACACAATGTTATTTGGACCTATGCACTAAACCATCTAGTATGTTAACAAATTATTATTGATCTTGAGATCTAGCTTAAAAATTGTTAAAAAATACAACTTCATAAAAGAGTCGTTGAGTCATACTGATCTGACAACTCAAACGTTTTTTCCTTTTTGAATATGTAGACTATGAACAATAACACAACAAACAATAACAATTTTTAATTTAAGTTGGTAAATTGTATATCGAAAAATCAAAACATAAAACTAACTTTCTGCCTTACCCGAAACCAATACCAGAGCAATGCATAAAACACCCAAAATATGATATTGATAGATGCGAAAAGCCATTTTGAAGGATTTCACCTTATATTTTATTTCTTGTAAGAACTAAGACTAACACCATTTTCATTATATAGACTTAGAAAATGTGTTAATGTGGTTAATCGTTAATATTCGTATTTTATAAAATGTTATTAAAACGCATTTGCACTATTAGATCTGCCTATATTCGTAATAAACATAAGGGCATTAATTATCTGTATAAATCATCAATAATTAGAATGATTATAATATTGCTATCAATTTGAAAGCATTAATAAAGGGTAATATTGCATTTATAATCAGTTTGAATGCATTACCAACAACGAAAATAGAGTAATAATTTATATAAATGCATTAACACATTCGCAAAAAAAATTGAACGTAATCAATAAAATAAATTTTACAATATATGAATGATATTCCATAGCAATGTGTTAATAGTTTATAGAATAAATTTCAACATCAATTTATTTATTTCAAATGTTATATATATTAATCCGAATATTTATTTCTACAATAATTTTATAAAGTAATAAATTTATATTAAATATAAATTTCTATGGTATTTCCATTTATAAGTATAAATGCACTAAATTGTAAATATAAATATAATGATTAATATACCCTGGTGATTTATAAATTTTAAATTTAAATCTAAATATATATGAAAAATTAAATATAAATAAATACATCTAAATATAAAGTTTATATTTATAGTTATAAATTTTAAGAAAAAATACCAACTTTCAATCGATTAGAAATATTAAATTTAAAAAACACACATACAAAACTTTATAACTTCATAAATAAAACTTATCAAAAATTTTTAAAATTTTAAATTTAATAGAAATATATTAATTTCAAGTTTAAATAAAAACATATTTAAAATATAGTAAACATAGATTTTAATGTTATGAATTTATAAATATAAGTATAAATATATTCACAAATTTATATTATCTTTAAATTTAAAATTCTACTAAAACTTATATTGTTATAGTTTAAAATTTAAATATAATCAACAAATAAAATTTATAATAAATTGATTATAATTTTACCTTAAATTTAATATATGTATTGAATATATATATATATATGTGTATGTAAGCATGTATGCATGTGCGTATGTATATGTATATATATATATACGAAATTTATCTTTAATAATCGATGATTATTAAAATCTTATATAGTTATTTTAATTCAATATTAAATAATACTTAATGTTAAATTAAATATATTCAAGTTTGTTATTATAATTTTGTATAACAAAATATTATAATTTATAAGAAATTTCTTTGAATAAAAATCATTAAGAAATTTAGATAAACAGAATTATTTTGATATTTAATGATATTCTGTTGAATATATAGTGCAAAATTCCTTAAGATTTGTATTAAATACTAAAAGCTATCAATAATCATGTTAGTTATTAATTGAAATTTTGAGAAATATAATTAGATTACACTATATATAATTAAAAATTATCATCAAATTTAAAATATGGTGCTATTTTCAAAAATTAGTTAGATAGTACAGAGAGCTATTTACAATTTTAAAATATTATCGTAAAAAATTAAATGATATTCTATATTGTAAAATATCATATATATATTCCTTGAGAAAAAAAGTTTGATATAACTAATGATACTACATGTTAACAAATATTGTCTATTAAATAAATAATTTCACCATATAGTAAAACTCTAAAGTATTATGCTTTAAAATGACTCCAAATGAATTATAAAGGAGAAGTAAAATGTTTTCGATTTCAATTTTTAGTGTAATTGTGTGTTGCATCATGACTTGAAAAATTGATGATATTGACATCTTCGATTTGTAGGGAATGATTTTCTTAGCTTTATCAATAATACATCAAAAATTTCTCTTAATTATTTAATTTAAATTTTACATATTAAAATGTTTGATTTCAACTTTTAGGTTTAGGTGATAGACAAAAAAAATTAAACTGCACTTTAGGACTAGTTAAAAGTTTAAAATTTAAAAAGATTTGTCTTAATGCATGATTCGGTGAAAAAAATAAAAAAAAATTTCTTCCCTTTTAACTATAATTTCGGGATTAGGTTTTTGTTCGAATTTATTAAATTAAGTAAAAATAAATAAATTAAAATATTTCCTTGGATCTTATCTAGAATTCATTTTCTTGGCATTAATTTTAAATCGAGTGTCGAGAATTATTAGGATACTTATGTTGTCGTCGGGCAACCAAATACCCTTATTTTATTTTAGTTCAAAGTAACATGAATTATTTTAGTTGATACCTATGCTTCGATTGGACGATCTGGTAGTGGTCATCGAATCTTTATTGGACATTAATCTTGTGGGCAAACAACTTGGTGATTCCCGTTAATACCCTGCAAGGCACTTGTATTGCGACCGAAAAGTCAAGTTATCATTGTCAGTTTGTCACACCCTATTCGGGATACCTGTGTTGTGATTAGATAACCTAACAATCCTAATCTTATTTATTTTTCAAGTTTGTGTAACACCCGCACCTCAACATAATTGAAAGTATGACAAATTACATTAAGGCACAGGAATTACTGAGCATTTACAAACTTGAGTACAGTAATCCAAGTCATAAATTAAACTGAATACATTAATCTAATGAATAGATTACATATTATACATAACTTGGAATATAAAATTTCCACTTCAATATGGAACTAGCCTATGAGTCCCAAGCTTGGAGCTTCGGCTCATCGTCTTCGGTACCTGCTTATCTGAAAACAAATAAAAGGAATAGGGTGAGATTATAAATCTTAGTGAGCCCTTCACGGACTCCTCACCGTTCTCTCGTCCATCCTTACTAGCCTGAAAAAGACTAATTCAAACACCACTTCTTTAACTATATCTAGCACAACTAACCCAATGCCACGTAAGTGCCAACTTACTTAACTAAGAACATGTTGTCCTTCTTTACTTACTTACTCTATACTTAACACTTCATTGCTTTTCTTTATATCATTGAAATCAATCTTATCACATCTCTTTCTACTTCTAGGCACCATTACTATATAATAATTAAGCGACTAGGGATGTGCTATCCAAGATTCCATACAACTAACTAAGCTAATTCCGAATACATATATATATACATACAAGGAATTCATTAACATTCATAAACTTATCATCACTTCACATATTATACCATTCATAAGGAGATATATAATATGAGGCTATGCAATGTAATGCATTTTGTGTTATTGGGTAGTGTCGTAGGCTTCCGTCCCTAGACCCCAATTACACACTTTCGGTATGGTGGTTAGACGTCATAACCATCCAAGGGCGTCCCACTTGGCTAACCAAACCGATCTACTCCTTTAAATAGAGGAGTCTTGCCATGGACTTTAGCTTATGCTTATGCTTATGCTTATATGCATGTTCATAGAAATACAACTTGGCTAGCTAGGATTTATTAACATCATCCTCATTACTTAACTATTCAAGGAAATTACAATTATTTCAATGAATCAAGCTTAACCTTAACAACATTCATTTCTAGCTAACTACTCACTTAGAGGCTTACACATGCTATACTCATAATAAGACTTACACTAAATTACGAATATCTACTCCAATCATTCACTTATCACATACTTTCATAGGGTCCTTTCTTTAACACCATGGACATACACTTAGGGCTAATTGACAAGCCTCACAATTGAGCGAATTAATGGACAACACCTACATTAAACATATACCTTGAAACTCTATGGGGCTAACATAGGAACTAACATCAAACATACATAATCTCCTTGAAGCTCTTTGGAGCATTCAAGGATTCAAGCATCACATAATAATTAGGGGGGTTGGGGACAGAATCCAACCCTATTTCAGTCAAACCCCATATAATTTCATAATAATAACTTTAACATTAACTTAAAATCAAAGGGGTTAACAACCCTAACTTTGAACCCTTTGGGGTTCAAAGACTTCTTTGAGGAAAATTCCTATATAAGGGACTTATGGTTGCCCATCACCTAAGGATTGAAGAACTCACCCCTATTCTTCAAGACATTGAGCTAGGAAGGTTGAACTTTGGACTCTTTGCTCCTCTTCAAGCTTTTCCCTCTTTGCTCAACTTGGGGCTTCTCCAAATACTTCTCAAATCTTGATCTTCAACCTTCAATCTTCCTTCTCAATCCAAGAACTTGAGCCATCCTTGCTGGAGCTTGGCCTTCTCCCCCTTATTCTTCTCCAATTCGTGCTTCTTCTTCTCCTCTCTAGGGTTCAAACCCAAATCTTCAAAATACCCAAATCTCAACTCTCAAACTCTCCATTTAGGCAAATGATTGAAGAAATCTAACATGAATCTCTTCAATCCTTCTCAAAGGGTGAAACCCTAGCTCTCCTTTCCTCTTTCTCCTTTCCCTTTCTCTTCTTTTCCTTTTTCTTTCTTTTTGCGTTCTGCTTGCTGAAACAGCGTTTTTAAACACTTCTGCAGCTGTGAATCGATTCATAGCATAGTGTGAATCGATTCCCACAGTGTAAAAAGTGCCTGAATCGCAGTCTTAATGAGTGAATCGATTCCTGCATGCGAGTCGATGGCTTTGTCTTATGTGAATCGATTCTAAGCTTCGTGAATCGATTCCCACCGCTAAAATTCGATGCCTATGGGTTTTTAAATCTTTGTGAATCGATTCTGGGCTATATGAATCGATTCACACCGCAGTAAAAACCAAAAAACTTAGTTCTAACACCAAACCTTGAGACTTTCTTCTCAAATTAACTTCCATAACTACAAATCAACACCTTTAACCATCTTAAGATTAAATCCAACTTATTCCTCAACTCAAACCCATTAACTTTCTTATCAAAACTTTGTGTAATTATATTCACTCACTTAAAAATCAATTTAAGCTTGAATACAATCATACAATTCTTCTCATAACTTATTCTCAACTTAGCTTAGAAATTTGGGGTGTTACAATTTGCCTCTAATTTATCCATTCGAGTAGTTAATCATAATTTTTTTTGTGTTCCAAAAATAATTAAAATCAATTAAGACACATATTTTTTTTGCTAGAACCACATGACACTTGAGTACAGCTGAACAAACAAAAAGTTAAAAATTTTATGCACATGAGGTTTCTTCCTTTTCTTTGACAGATTCCAACACAATGTTATTTGGACTTATGCACTAAACCATCTAGTATGTTAACAAATTATTATTGATCTTGAGATCTAGCTTAAAAATTGATAAAAAATACAACTTCATAAAAGAGTCGTTGAGTCATACTGATCTGACAACTCAAACGTTTTTTCCTTTTTGAATATGTAGACCATGAACAATAACACAACAAACAATAACAATTTTTAATTTAAGTTGGTAAATTGTATATCGAAAAATCAAAACATAAAACTAACTTTCCGCCTTACCCGAAACCAATACCAGAGCAATGCATAAAACACCCAAAATATGAGATTGATAGATGTGAAAAGCCATTTTGAAGGATTTCACCTTATATTTTATTTCTTGTAAGAACTAAGACTAACACCATTTTCATTATATAGACTTAGAAAATGTGTTAATGTGATTAATCGTTAATATTCGTATTTTATAAAATGTTATTGAAAAGCATTTGCACTATTAGATCTGCCTATATTCGTAATAAACATAAGGGCATTAATTATCCGTATAAATCATCAATAATTAGAGTGATTATAATATTGCTATCAATTTGAAAGCATTAATAATGGGTAATATTGCATTTATAATCAATTTGAATGCATTACCAACAACAAAAATAGAGTAATAATTTATCTAAATGCATTAACATATTCGCAAAAAAAAATTGAACGTAATCAATAAAATAAATTTTCCAACATATGAATGATATTCCATAGCAATGTGTTAATAGTTTATAGAATAAATTTCAACATCAATTTATTTATTTCAAATGTTATATAAATTAATCAGAATATTTATTTCTACAATAATTTTATAAAGTAATAAATTTATATTAAATATAAATTTCTATTGTATTTCCATTTATAAGTATAAATGCACTAAATTGTAAATATAAATATAATGATTAATACGCCCTGGTGATTTATAAATTTTAAATTTAAAGCTAAATATATATGAAAAATTAAATATAAATAAATACATCTAAATATAAAGTTTATATTTATAGTTATAAATTTTAAGATAAAATACAAACTTTCAATCGATTAGAAATATTAAATTTAAAAAACACACATACAAAACTTTATAACTTCATAAATAAAACTTATCATAAATTTATAAAATTTTAAATTTAATAGAAATATATTAATTTCAAGTTTAAATAAAAACATATTTAAAATATAGTAAACATAGATTTTAATTTTATGAATTTATAAATATAAGTATAAATATATTCACAAATTTATATTATCTTTAAATTTAAAATTCTACTAAAACTTATATTGTTATAGTTTAAAATTTAAATATAATCAACAAATAAAATTTATAATAAAATGATTATAATTTTACCTTAAATTTAATATATGTATTGAATATATATATATATATATGTGTATGTATGCATGTATGCATGTGCGTATGTATATGTATATATATATATATACGAAATTTATCTTTAATAATCGATGATTATTAAAATATTATATAGTTATTTTAATTTAATATTAAATAATACTTAATGTTAAATTAAATATATTCAAGTTTGTTATTATAATTTTGTATAATAAAATATTATAATTTATAAGAAATTTCTTTGAATAAAAATCATTAAGAAATTTAGATAAACAGAATTATTTTGATATTTAATGATATTCTGTTGAATATATAGCGCAAAATTCCTTAAGATTTGTATTAAATACTAAAAGCTATCAATAATCATGTTAGTTATTAATTGAAATTTTGAGAAATATAATTAGATTACACTATATATAATTAAAAATTATCATCAAATTTAAAATATAGTGCTATTTTCGAAAATTAGTTAGATAGTACAGAGAGCTATTTACAATTTTAAAATATTATCATAAAAAATTAAATGATATTCTATATTGTAAAATATCATATATATATTCCTTGATAAAAAAAGTTTGATATAACTAATGATACTACATGTTAACATATATTGTCTATTAAATAAATAATTTCACCATATAGTACAACTCTAAAGTATTATGCTTTAAAATGACTCCAAATGAATTACAAAGGAGAAGTAAAATGTTTTCGATTTCAATTTTTAGTGTAATTGTGTGTTGCATCATGACTTGAAAAATTGATGATATTGACATCTTCGATTTGTAGGGAATGATTTTCTTAGCTTTATCAATAATACATTAAAAATTTCTCTTAATTATTTATTTTAAATTTGACATATTAAAATGTTTGATTTCAACTTTTAGGTTTAGGTGATAGACAAAAAAAATTAAACTGCACTTTAGGACTAGTTAAAAGTTTAAAATTTAAAAAGATTTGTTTTAATGCATGATCCGGTGAAAAAAATAAAAAAAATATTTTCTTCCCTTTTAATTATAATTTCTCGATTAGGTTTTTCTTCGAATTTATTAAATTAAGTAAAAAAAAAATTAAAATATTTCCTTGGATCTTATCTTGAATTCATTTTCTTGGCATTAATTTTAAAGCAAGTGTCGAGAATTATTAGGATACTTATGTTGTCGTCGGGCAACCAAATACCCTTATTTTATTTTAGTTCAAAGTAACACGAATTATTTTAGTTGATACCTATGCTTCGATTGGACGATCTGGTAGTGGTCATCAAATCTTTATTGGCTTCCCTTTTAATTATAATTTCGAGATTAGGTTTTTGTTCGAATTTATTAAATTAAGTAAAAAAAAATTAAAATATTTCCTTGGATCTTATCTTGAATTCATTTTCTTGGGATTAATTTTAAAGCGAGTGTCGAGAATTATTAGGATACTTATGTTGTCGTCGGGCAACCAAATACCCTTATTTTATTTTAGTTCAAAGTAACACGAATTATTTTAGTTGATACCTATGCTTCGATTGGACGCTCTGGTAGTGGTCATCGAATCTTTATTGGACATTAATCTTCTGGACAAACAACTTCGTGATTCCCGTAATACCCTGCAGGGCACTTATATTGCGACCGAAAAGTCAAGTTATCATTGTCAGTTTGTCACACCCTATTCGGGATACCTGTGTTGTGATTAGATAACCTAACAATCCTAATCTTATTTTTTTTTCAAGTTTGCCTCTAATTTATCCATTCGAATAGTTAATCATAATTTTTTATGTGTTCCAAATATAATTAAAATCAATTAAGACACATTTTTTTTGCTAAAACTACATGACACTTGAGTAGAGCTAAATCTATCTGAAAATTTAATGCAATTTCTGATCAAATCTATTCCATCCGAATGTTTCGTCAAAATTAATATGAGCACTTTCTAGTAGAACCAATGCTAATTTTTCTAGTGGTGAATTTGATAGAACTCTGAATTTTAGATCATTCAACAACTTGGACAATAATTTGTGACAGTAAAGAATGTAAGTGAACTATTTCATTTTTGCATTCATTGATAATCAAGTTCAGGGCTTTTCCATTGTTACTCAAAATTCTTATAAATTGTAAGTCCAAAATCTAAGTTCAAGCCCATCTTTTATTTTTTTTCGTTTACAGTGATACAATAAAACTCACTACTGAAAACAACAACAGTACAGTGTGCCAATTGGATGAAAACATTGTCCACCTTTCTGAAAACCCGCTCTAAGGCAGTCCGTACCACAATTTGAACTGCAAAGTTCTATGCAGCATACTATAATTTGAGGTCCTACACTCAGCTCCTTAATGCATTTTGAACCTTGAGGCACTGTTGTTGGTGTCTCCAAACAAGTAACGAATCCTGAACAAACAAAAAGTTAAAAATTTTATGCACATGAGGTTTCTTCCTTTTCTTTGACAGATTCCAACACAATGTTATTTGGACTTATGCACTAAACCATCTAGTATGTTAACAAATTATTATTGATCTTGAGATCTAGCTTAAAAATTGATAAAAAATACAACTTCATAAAAGAGTCGTTGAGTCATACTGATCTGACAACTCAAACATTTTTTCCTTTTTGAATATGTAGACTATGAACAATAACATAACAAACAATAACAATTTTTAATTTAAGTTGGTAAATTGTATATCAAAAAATCAAAACATAAAACTAACTTTCTGCCTTTCCCGAAACCAATACCAGAGCAATGCATAAAACACCCAAAATATGAGATTGATAGATGTGAAAAGCCATTTTGAAGGATTTCACCTTATATTTTATTTCTTGTAAGAACTAAGACTAACACCATTTTCATTATATAGACTTAGAAAATGTGTTAATGTGATTAATCGTTAATATTCGTATTTTATAAAATGTTATTAAAACGCATTTGCACTATTAGATCTGCCTATATTCGTAATAAACATAAGGGCATTAATTATCTGTATAAATCATCAATAATAAGAGTGATTATAATATTGCTATCAATTTGAAAGCATTAATAATGGGTAATATTGCATTTATAATCAATTTGAATGCATTACCAACAACGAAAATAGAGTAATAATTTATATAAATGCATTAACACATTCGCAAAAAAAAATTGAACGTAATCAATAAAATAAATTTTACAATATATGAATGATATTCCATAGCAATGTGTTAATAGTTTATAGAATAAATTTCAACATCAATTTATTTATTTCAAATGTTATATAAATTAATCCGAATATTTATTTCTACAACAATTTTATAAAGTAATAAATTTATATTAAATATAAATTTCTATTGTATTTCCATTTATAAGTATAAATGCACTAAATTGTAAATATAAATATAATGATTAATATACCCTGGTGATTTATAAATTTTAAATTTAAAGCTAAATATATATGAAAAATTAAATATAAATAAATACATCTAAATATAAAGTTTATATTTATAGTTATAAATTTTAAGATAAAATACAAACTTTCAATCGATTAGAAATATTAAATTTAAAAAACACACATACAAAACTTTATAACTTCATAAATAAAACTTATCATAAATTTATAAAATTTTAAATTTAATAGAAATATATTAATTTCAAGTTTAAATAAAAACATATTTAAAATATAGTAAACATAGATTTTAATGTTATGAATTTATAAATATAAGTATAAATATATTCACAAATTTATATTATCTTTAAATTTAAAATTCTACTAAAAATTATATTGTTATAGTTTAAAATTTAAATATAATCAACAAATAAAATTTATAATAAAATGATTATAATTTTACCTTAAATTTAATATATGTATTGAATATATATGTATATATGTGTGTATGTATGCATGTATGCATGTGCGTATGTATATGTATATATATATATACGAAATTTATCTTTAATAATCGATGATTATTAAAATCTTATATAGTTATTTTAATTCAATATTAAATAATACTTAATGTTAAATTAAATATATTCAAGTTTATTATTATAATTTTGTATAATAAAATAATATAATTTATAAGAAATTTCTTTGAATAAAAATCATTAAGAAATTTAGATAAACAGAATTATTTTGATATTTAATGATATTCTGTTGAATATATAGTGCAAAATTCCTTAAGACTTGTATTAAATACTAAAAGCTATCAATAATCATGTTAGTTATTAATTGAAATTTTGAGAAATATAATTAGATTACACTATATATAATTAAAAATTATCATCAAATTTAAAATATAGTGCTATTTTTGAAAATTAGTTAGATAGTACAGAGAGCTATTTACAATTTTAAAATATTATCATAAAAAATTAAATGATATTCTATATTGTAAAATATCATATATATATTCCTTGAGAAAAAAAGTTTGATATAACTAATGATACTACATGTTAACATATATTGTCTATTAAATAAATAATTTCACCATATAGTAAAACTCTAAAGTATTATGCTTTAAAATGACTCCAAATGAATTACAAAGGAGAAGTAAAATGTTTTCGATTTCAATTTTTAGTGTAATTGTGTGTTGCATCATGACTTGAAAAATTGATGATATTGACATCTTCGATTTGTAGGGAATGATTTTCTTAGCTTTATCAATAATACATTAAAAATTTCTCTTAATTATTTATTTTAAATTTTACATATTAAAATGTTTGATTTCAACTTTTAGGTTTAGGTGATAGACAAAAAAAATTAAACTGCACTTTAGGACTAGTTAAAAGTTTAAAATTTAAAAAGATTTGTTTTAATGCATGATCCGGTGAAAAAAATAAAAAAATATTTTCTTCCCTTTTAATTATAATTTCTCGATTAGGTTTTTGTTCGAATTTATTAAATTAAGTAAAAAAAAATTAAAATATTTCCTTGGTTCTTATCTTGAATTCATTTTCTTGGCATTAATTTTAAAGCAAGTGTCGAGAATTATTAGGATACTTATGTTGTCGTCGGGCAACCAAATACCCTTATTTTATTTTAGTTCAAAGTAACACGAATTATTTTAGTTGATACCTATGCTTCGATTGGACGATCTGGTAGTGGTCATCGAATCTTTATTGGCTTCCCTTTCAATTTTAATTTCGGGATTAGGTTTTTGTTCGAATTTATTAAATTAAGTAAAAAAAAATTAAAATATTTCCTTGGATCTTATCTTGAATTCATTTTCTTGGCATTAATTTTAAAGCAAGTGTCGAGAATTATTAGGATATTTATGTTGTCGTCGGGCAACCAAATATCCTTATTTTATTTTAGTTCAAAGTAACACGAATTATTTTAGTTGATACCTATGCTTCGATTGGACGATCTGGTAGTGGTCATCGAATCTTTATTGGCTTCCCTTTTAATTATAATTTCGGGATTAGGTTTTTCTTCGAATTTATTAAATTAAGTAAAAAAAAAATTAAAATATTTCCTTGGATCTTATCTTGAATTCATTTTCTTGGGATTAATTTTAAAGCGAGTGTCGAGAATTATTAGGATACTTATGTTGTCGTCGGGCAACCAAATACCCTTATTTTATTTTAGTTCAAAGTAACACGAATTATTTTAGTTGATACCTATGCTTCGATTGGACGCTCTGGTTGTGGTCATCGAATCTTTTTTGGACATTAATCTTCTGGACAAACAACTTCGTGATTCCCGTAATACCCTGCAGGGCACTTGTATTGCGACCGAAAAGTCAAGTTATCATTGTCAGTTTGTCACACCCTATTCGGGATACCTGTGTTGTGATTAGATAACCTAACAATCCTAATCTTATTTATTTTTCAAGTTTGCCTCTAATTTATCCATTCGAATAGTTAATCATAATTTTTTATGTGTTCCAAAAATAATTAAAATCAATTAAGACACATTTTTTTTGCTACAACTACATGACACTTGAGTAGAGCTAAATCTATCTGAAAATTTAATGCAATTTCTGATCAAATCTATTCCATCCGAATGTTTCGTCAAAATTAATATGAGCACTTTCTAGTAGAACCAATGCTAATTTTTCTAGTGGTGAATTTGATAGAACTCAATTTTAGATCATTCAACAAGTTGGACAATAATTTGTGACAGTAAAGAATGTAAGTGAACTATTTCATTTTTGCATTCATTGATAATCAAGTTCAGGGCTTTTCCATTGTTACTCAAAATTCTTATAAATTGTAAGTCCAAAATCTAAGTTCAAGCCCATCTTTTATTTTTTTCGTTCTGGTGATACAATAAAACTCACTCTTTGAAAACAACAACGATCTGATGTGTGCCAATTGGATGAAAACATTGTCCACCTTTCTGAAAACCCGCTCTAAGGCAGTCCGTACCACAATTTGAACTGCAAAGTTCTATGCATCATACTATAATTTGAGGTCCTACACTCAGCTCCTTAATGCATTTTGAACCTTGAGGCACTGCTGTTGGTGTCTCCAAACAAGTAACGAATCCTGAACAAACAAAAAGTTAAAAATTTTATGCACATGAGGTTTCTTCCTTTTCTTTGACAGTGTAACATCCCAAATTTCCTAAGCCTAATTATTAGAGAACCTAAGTGGATAAGGGATTTAATCCCTAAGTGTTAAAAATAGTTCGAAGCCATAATTTCGCAATTTAAAACCAATTAGGAGCTAAAGGGTAAAATAGTAATTTTACCCAATGATTTAGGAATTATGGGACTAATTAATTAGGAGTAGTTTTAGTTAACTAAAATTACTCAAGAATATTATTAAGAATCAAGGATTTAATTAAGAGGCTAAATAAGGGTTAAATTGCAAAGTTTTTAATTAAATTTAGACCCAAGTGACCACCATACACCATGATCCACTTAAGTGTACCATAGAGTCGTCTCACATACCCTATGTCTCCCTCCCCATCGTGACTCCCTGCAGAAAAACAGAAAAGAGGAAAAAGAAAGGAGAAAAAAGGAAGAAGGAAAGAAAGGGGAGAAGAGAGGAGAGGATGGTTGCGATCGAGAGAGGGGAAGGAAGAACGGTAACGGTGGTGGTCAGCTGGGACTGACACGCGGCATGGAGGGTGGTCAGCGCCACTGTTCACGCTGGTGTGGAGAGAGAGAGGACTAACCGAGAGAGAGAGAGAGGAGAGAAGAGGTCGCGAGAGAGAGAGAGTTTCAGTGGAGAAGGAACTCGAAAATGAAGAGGATATGGAACAAGGAAGAGGAGCCATGGAAGGAACAGAAGATTGAAGCTTAAAGGAAGAAGATGGAAGCTTGAAACCCCTTCCATGGAGGTTAGGACTTGCATGGGGGCTTCTTGAAGAAGAAGGAGAAGAATGGAACTCGAGAATGGTGACAAATTGAGGAAGGGGATTTTTGGAGCTCAAATCCCTAACTTGGGATTGCTCAGGTAACATAGACTTCCCCCAAAACCTCCTTTAGGGTGTGCTAGGAATTGTTAATTAAATTACTTAGATTAATTATCAGTTTATTAATTGTTCTGAAATGGTCTTGTATGGGGTTTGGTGAAATAGGGTTGAATCTGCCCCAACCCCTAAACCAATGTGTGATGTTTGTCTTTGTTGAGAGCTCCATTGGGCTCCAATGGAAATATTTTTATGTGGTTCTCATGTTCGTTAAATAGGTCTGGTTATAATCTTGAAGTGGCTCGGCATTCGAGCTAGCCATTATAGGAGTTTGTGAATTGTGAAGATGTGGTTTTGATTCTTAGTCATGCATGTGAGTTCTTGCATTGAATCTTGAATTGATTGAATTTAGATTGCAATGTCTTGATTGGTGATAGCTTGTGTTTGGAACCTTAAATGAAAGGGATTTAATCCCACATGATTCCTTGGGAAAGTTCTTAGGATTTGCATTGTGATGAATGACCCTGGATTACAGTCATTGATTATGTTCTTGATTGAAATTGTGTGAAGTCCTGTGAGTAACATACCTTTCGGAAACCCTTTTGTAACACTCCAATGTGGGTGGGGGCTGGGTTGTTACAATATAAGGCGCTTGTATTCCTCTGATAGGAATTGTTTGGAATGTTTGCAATTTGCTCTGCAACCCCATCGTAAGTGATTAGCTACCACCTTTGCCGTTGGGGGCCCCTTGACTTTATCCTTCTATATATAGGATTTTACCCATTCTGCGTTTGAGCTGGGCCTTTGGCTTTATCCTTGTATATGGGATTTTACTCATTTTGCAATTGGGCTGGGTCAAGTGGGGATATTCATTGTGGTCCTTTGGACATTTGTTTGCAATTGCTTCTCTCTTAAATATGTCAACTGCATTACTATGAATTGTGATTTGCTTGTAAGCATTATTGAACACGTGTGTGCAATGATTATGAATTGAGGTTGGTGAAAAATGATCGTGTTATGTTTAGGTTATGTGTTTATGTGTGTTTGGGAGTTAGAAATTTAGTTGCACTATCATGTTTGAGGTTTGATTAAGGATAGTGAACAAATAAATAAGTATATATTATGGGGAGGATTTTCCATACGTCGCACACCACGTATGGCTGGAAACAACGGTAAAAATAATTATGATTTCAAGACTATGTTATTGAGTTTTATAAACTCACCTTTGGGGCGTTGTTTTCAGGTACAACTGTTGATGAGGTTCAAAGCATTGGATTAGGCTCGGTCTTGCCTTTCGGCGAGACCCGAGTTACCGGATCACGAGTCGAGTCTTGGTTTCTGAGTTGTGTCTTTGTGTAATTAAGAGAATTATGTATAATTTGTAATTATTTTAATTATCTATTCTTTGAAAAGAAGTTGTAATAATTAAAGTTAATTCCGCTTTCGAAACTCTGAGTTATGTTTAATATTTTCATAACGTATTTTGTATAACGCTTAAGTATTCAGGGATTTTATTGAAGAAAGTCTGGTATAGGATTGTAATACAGGATTCTTCTTTATTATCAATCGGTATGTGGAATAAATTTTTTTGAGTCTAATTCTATTTATTTAGGGTTTAATTGTAAGTAATTCCCTAATTAGAGTTAGGGTGTTACATTATGGTATCAGAGCAGTTCGACCCTCTCGGATTGTGAGTTAAGTGTGTCTAGAGATGATCCGGTTTAGGAAAGTGTCGGTTGTGACTGCGAATCTGAATTCTCTTAAGATCTTTCGGCGAATTATTGGGGTAGGCCACCTCAAGGATTCGTCTGGAGAATGAGGAGAGAGAAGATGAGCAGGAAATAGTTTGGTGTTTTCTTGTTTTTACAGGACTTCTAAAGGTAGGTATATACTTACACGTGATAGTATATACATTCTTGGAATTCCTTGGATGAAAAATTATCTTAATTGTGCAATGTATGTTAAATTATGTACATGTTAAGATCTTTGTTGTTATTCTGATTGGCTTATGCTGGATAATTGTCTATTGGATGCGCATAGGAAATTCTGGCTTGTTTGTCTTGTTTGTTTGGTTTGTTTTAATCTTGCTTGGAAATGATGTTCGGTTATCCGATGACCACTCATGATTCGAATATCGGAATTTTTTTTTTACATGATATATATGCGTAAGTTTTGGAAACACAAAGTTTGAAAATTTGAAAGATATAATTTAGTGACGTGAACGAATTTTATTCACTTTGATGTTTCATTTGGTTGATTTCAATTCCTTGTAGGAATTAATCATAGGTTTGCTTGGGAACTGGAAAATTTAGAAGCATCTGCTTGATGTTTGATACAAATACTTAATTTTTAAGGTTAAGTGTAAGTGAGTTTCCTTCTTCTTTTGTTTTAGATCCGTGAGGCACCATAAGACCCATGCTTAGGATTTAATTTTGTCATTCATAGGCTGTCTTGCTTGTGTGGTTTGCGATGATATATGTGTTTGGTCCATATGATGCTAAATTGCCTTTTTAAGATGAGTATGTGATGATTGTGTTGATTTTACCTCAAACTCGTATAGACCTTTCTGTGGTATTTTGAGTATAATTACTTGTGTATATGTTGGATTGAAATAATTCTTAAGCCTATGGAAACTAGACAGAAAATGCTATTAAATAGGCTCTGGAAGATCCAAATTTCATTAAGTTTTCATGGAGAAAACTGAGCCACAACTTAAGGGACAGAAGCTGTCCCATTTTCTCCTAACAGTAACTTCAAGAGCAAAAAAAGAAAACTGTACCAATTGGGGAAATGTAAAATTAAATAAAAATCATTTTCAGTAACTAGATGCTTTAAGCTTTCCAATGACTGGTCATTCACTTGATTCCGATGTCGTTTGATACCCCAACAAAACTCTTAAAGAAAATGTGTTGATGCTGGAAAATAACCTTTATGGTAAATCGTTTAAATTTATTGAATGTACTTGGTTTATGTGTTCATATAGCTATTTTCTTGTATGAGCTTGTGCTTATGGTTGAATACTGATGTTTATGGACTATGACTGAATAATTATGAATATTTTCATCTATGTCGTGGGTATCCTAAGCTCTAAGAAAAGATTGTTTATCCGTCTGTTTTTTTATAACGTCCCCCTACTTTCAATCTAGTGTAATACTGCTTTGTCGTGATTCGAATACGTCATAAGTTACACTTGATCATGTAATTGGCTTAAAAGTGATTTATTGAGGAGCAAGAAAACGAATTTGGAAGGATATGTTGTTGCTTGTGGATTATATGCAAGTTTTCCCCACTCTTTTACGTTCGAATCTTGATTTTATTGTGTCTTGATTTATTGGTATGGTTGAGTAGAGTCTTGGAAATCTGACACATGTTTTGGCTTACATGCAACTATAACTTGTGCTAAGTGCTAGATACATCGTCCAAACTTGCGTAATCATTGATAGTGAGTTCTTCTCACATTAGGTGTGGGCAACCAATAAGTCCCACCATAGGGTTATCTTGCCTTGCTTGCATGTTCATATAGTTGAGGTGTTGGGTGAATTCTAGTTATCTAATATTAAAGGAGTGAGTTTAGAAGTCTTGAGCATGGCTAAGTGAGGTTTGAGTAGAATTTTGGAATTTGAGATATGGTTTGGCTTTGCATGTAGTTATAAGTGTGTGCAAAGTGTTTGATTCATCATTTGAACTTGCTTGATCACTGATATTGAATTCTATTTGGTTGGATTTGATCTTGAATGGCTTGAATCAAGTTTTGGGAAGTTAGGGACTCTAAAAACCCATTTTTCTGCTGAATTCTGCAGGAGTGCTCTTGAGTTGCTCTTCGGATGCTCTTGAGCGCACTCCCTATCGTTTGGAAAACAGAAGCAGCTGCAGGAGTGCTCTTGAGTTACTCTTCAGGTGCTCTTGAGCGCACTGCTTGTCCTTTTTAAAACAGAAGCAGCTGCAGGAGTGCTCTTGAGTTACTCTTCAGGTGCTCTTGAGCGCACTGCTTGTCCTTTTTAAAACAGAAGCAGCTGCAGGAGTGCTCTTGAGTTACTCTCCAGGTGCTCTTGAGCGCACTCCCTATCTCTTTTATTTAATTTTTGTTTGTTTCAATGGCTTAGAGGCTGAGAGGGCATGACCTTTAAGACCCTTTTTAATCCTAATATGTTGATGGTTAATTGGACTAGTAACCTTGAGCAATAGGGCTTAATCTTAGGGTTATATGCATGCATAACCTGATACTTTGGCATTGATATGAGTGATGCATTTGATTGAAATTATTTGTGTTTGAGGACTGTGAAGTAGTTACTTTGGAGTGTTGTGGATCAATGATCTATATGTAGTGCCCTTATCTAAATGGGGTTTCAACCCTAAGTGAGGATTTATATGATTATTTAGTATTATATTATTGTTCAATGCCTTGTGATTGATTTGATTATGTTCTTGATTAAATTTATGTGTCAAGTCCTGTGAGTAACACTTGATGTGGGCTTTGGCAACCGGAGGGACCCAATATCGGCTACCTGAGGACCGAGCCGGGGTGTTACAACAAAAGGCATTGAATGTGATTGAGATTTATGCAAACCCGTCCTTGGTTATTTTTGGGTTTTCCACTGACGGGGACTCCTTGGTGGAGCCAATTAAGGTTCTCACTCTTTTCTTTGAGTTATTGAGTGGCACTAAGAGGGTCCATCCTTTATGAATTGTGAATGTTGTGTAAACAATATTGAACAATTGTTGGCATTGATATGATATGAGGTATGTGACATGTCAATTGCTATGTGAACACTGTTGATTATTTGTTTGCATTAACTCTGGCTTGAAGTATGTAACCTGTGATTAATTATGTAACAATGTTGAACATTGTTGCATTACTTATGATTGAGGATTATGTTATATGCTTCTTTGTGAACAGTTGATTCCATAGTTATTCCTCAATAGGTAAGTGCTCCTAATGGTGACCTTACTGTTAACAGTGTTAGTAAACATGACCAATTTTCAACTATTAATTTTGAGAAGGTCACTTTGGATATATTGTCCTTAGAGTGGTTCAACATTGTGTTAATCCTTTTGTCGTGACCACTTGGTTCTACGACAATTAGAATTGGTAAATAAAGATTCTTAGCGGGCGGTTTTGATCAGTTTAGGATGGGCATTCATAATCGCTTAGGTTTCCAACGCTTGTTAATTAATCAGGTTTGTTGGGCCTAACCAATGTGGATGGATCTTAAATTGATTGAGAACCTCAAAGCCTCCTAAAGAACTTATAGTGCTTGTTTTCAAAAATCGAAAGGGATGGTGATGAACCAGACTTAGTAATACCTAAGTTGTAATCAGGGAACCTCCGTAAGGATAAGGTTAGAAGGTAAGACGAATTTTGGGGACAAAATTCCTAAAAGGTGGGGAGTACTGTAACATCCCAAATTCCCTAAGCCTAATTATTAGAGAACCTAAGTGGATAAGGGATTTAATCCCTAAGTGTTAAAAATAGTTCGAAGCCATAATTTCGCAATTTAAAACCAATTAGGAGCTAAAGGGTAAAATAGTAATTTTACCCAATGATTTAGGAATTATGGGACTAATTAATTAGGAGTAGTTTTAGTTAACTAAAATTACTCAAGAATATTATTAAGAATCAAGGATTTAATTAAGAGGCTAAATAAGGGTTAAATTGCAAAGTTTTTAATTAAATTTAGACCCAAGTGACCACCATACACCATGATCCACTTAAGTGTACCATAGAGTCGTCTCACATACCCTATGTCTCCCTCCCCATCGTGACTCCCTGCAGAAAAACAGAAAAGAGGAAAAAGAAAGGAGAAAAAAGGAAGAAGGAAAGAAAGGGGAGAAGAGAGGAGAGGATGGTTGCGATCGAGAGAGGGAAGGAAGAGCAGTAGCGGTGGTGGCTGCTTTGGGGACGACACGGCGGCATGGAGGGTGGCAGCGCCACTGTTCACGCTGTGGAGAGAGAGGACGAACCGAGAGAGAGAGAGAGGAGGGAAGAGGTCGCGAGAGAGAGAGTTTCAGGGAGAAGGAACTCGAAAATGAAGAGGATATGGAACAAGGAAGAGGAGCCATGGAAGGAACAGCAAGATTGAAGCTTAAAGGAAGAAGATGGAAGCTTGAAACCCCCTTCCATGGAGGTTAGGACTTGCATGGGGGCTTCTTGAAGAAGAAGGAGAAGAATGGAACTCAGAATGGTGACAAATTGAGGAAAGGGGATTTTTGGAGCTCAAATCCCTAACTTGGGATTGCTCAGGTAACATAGACTTCCCCCAAAACCTCCTTTAGGGTGTGCTAGGAATTGTTAATTAAATTACTTAGATTAATTATCAGTTTATTAATTTTTCTGAAATGGTCTTGTATGGGGTTTGACTGAAATAGGGTTGGATACTGCCCCCAACCCCCCTAAACCAATGTGTGATGTTTGTACTGTTGAGAGCTCCATTGAGCTCCAATGGAAATATTTTTATGTGGTTCTCATGTTCGTTAAATAGGTCTGGTTATAATCTTGAAGTGGCTCGGCATTCGAGCTAGCCATTATAGGAGTTTGTGAATTGTGAAGATGTGGTTTTGATTCTTAGTCATGCATGTGAGTTCTTGCATTGAATCTTGAATTGATTGAATTTAGATTGCAATGTCTTGATTGGTGATAGCTTGTGTTTGGAACCTTAAATGAAAGGGATTTAATCCCACATGATTCCTTGGGAAAGTTCTTAGGATTTGCATTGTGATGAATGACCCTGGATTACAGTCATTGATTATGTTCTTGATTGAAATTGTGTGAAGTCCTGTGAGTAACATACCTTTCGGAAACCCTTTTGTAACACTCCAATGTGGGTGGGGGCTGGGTTGTTACAATATAAGGCGCTTGTATTCCTCTGATAGGAATTGTTTGGAATGTTTGCAATTTGCTCTGCAACCCCATCGTAAGTGATTAGCTACCACCTTTGCCGTTGGGGGCCCCTTGACTTTATCCTTCTATATATAGGATTTTACCCATTCTGCGTTTGAGCTGGGCCTTTGGCTTTATCCTTGTATATGGGATTTTACTCATTTTGCAATTGGGCTGGGTCAAGTGGGGATATTCATTGTGGTCCTTTGGACATTTGTTTGCAATTGCTTCTCTCTTAAATATGTCAACTGCATTACTATGAATTGTGATTTGCTTGTAAGCATTATTGAACACGTGTGTGCAATGATTATGAATTGAGGTTGGTGAAAAATGATCGTGTTATGTTTAGGTTATGTGTTTATGTGTGTTTGGGAGTTAGAAATTTAGTTGCACTATCATGTTTGAGGTTTGATTAAGGATAGTGAACAAATAAATAAGTATATATTATGGGGAGGATTTTCCATACGTCGCACACCACGTATGGCTGGAAACAACGGTAAAAATAATTATGATTTCAAGACTATGTTATTGAGTTTTATAAACTCACCTTTGGGGCGTTGTTTTCAGGTACAACTGTTGATGAGGTTCAAAGCATTGGATTAGGCTCGGTCTTGCCTTTCGGCGAGACCCGAGTTACCGGATCACGAGTCGAGTCTTGGTTTCTGAGTTGTGTCTTTGTGTAATTAAGAGAATTATGTATAATTTGTAATTATTTTAATTATCTATTCTTTGAAAAGAAGTTGTAATAATTAAAGTTAATTCCGCTTTCGAAACTCGAGTTATGTTTAATATTTTCATAACGTATTTTGTATAACGCTTAAGTATTCAGGGATTTTATTGAAGAAAGTCTGGTATAGGATTGTAATACAGGATTCTTCTTTATTATCAATCGGTATGTGGAATAAATTTTTTTGAGTCTAATTCTATTTATTTAGGGTTTAATTGTAAGTAATTCCCTAATTAGAGTTAGGGTGTTACATTATGGTATCAGAGCAGTTCGACCCTCTCGGATTGTGAGTTAAGTGTGTCTAGAGATGATCCGGTTTAGGAAAGTGTCGGTTGTGACTGCGAATCTGAATTCTCTTAAGATCTTTCGGCGAATTATTGGGGTAGGCCACCTCAAGGATTCGTCTGGAGAATGAGGAGAGAGAAGATGAGCAGGAAATAGTTTGGTGTTTTCTTGTTTTTACAGGACTTCTAAAGGTAGGTATATACTTACACGTGATAGTATATACATTCTTGGAATTCCTTGGATGAAAAATTATCTTAATTGTGCAATGTATGTTAAATTATGTACATGTTAAGATCTTTGTTGTTATTCTGATTGGCTTATGCTGGATAATTGTCTATTGGATGCGCATAGGAAATTCTGGCTTGTTTGTCTTGTTTGTTTGGTTTGTTTTAATCTTGCTTGGAAATGATGTTCGGTTATCCGATGACCACTCATGATTCGAATATCGGAATTTTTTTTTTACATGATATATATGCGTAAGTTTTGGAAACACAAAGTTTGAAAATTTGAAAGATATAATTTAGTGACGTGAACGAATTTTATTCACTTTGATGTTTCATTTGGTTGATTTCAATTCCTTGTAGGAATTAATCATAGGTTTGCTTGGGAACTGGAAAATTTAGAAGCATCTGCTTGATGTTTGATACAAATACTTAATTTTTAAGGTTAAGTGTAAGTGAGTTTCCTTCTTCTTTTGTTTTAGATCCGTGAGGCACCATAAGACCCATGCTTAGGATTTAATTTTGTCATTCATAGGCTGTCTTGCTTGTGTGGTTTGCGATGATATATGTGTTTGGTCCATATGATGCTAAATTGCCTTTTAAGATGAGTATGTGATGATTGTGTTGATTTTACCTCAAACTCGTATAGACCTTTCTGTGGTATTTTGAGTATAATTACTTGTGTATATGTTGGATTGAAATAATTCTTAAGCCTATGGAAACTAGACAGAAAATGCTATTAAATAGGCTCTGGAAGATCCAAATTTCATTAAGTTTTCATGGAGAAAACTGAGCCACAACTTAAGGGACAGAAGCTGTCCCATTTTCTCCTAACAGTAACTTCAAGAGCAAAAAAAGAAAACTGTACCAATTGGGGAAATGTAAAATTAAATAAAAATCATTTTCAGTAACTAGATGCTTTAAGCTTTCCAATGACTGGTCATTCACTTGATTCCGATGTCGTTTGATACCCCAACAAAACTCTTAAAGAAAATGTGTTGATGCTGGAAAATAACCTTTATGGTAAATCGTTTAAATTTATTGAATGTACTTGGTTTATGTGTTCATATAGCTATTTTCTTGTATGAGCTTGTGCTTATGGTTGAATACTGATGTTTATGGACTATGACTGAATAATTATGAATATTTTCATCTATGTCGTGGGTATCCTAAGCTCTAAGAAAAGATTGTTTATCCGTCTGTTTTTTTTATAACGTCCCCCTACTTTCAATCTAGTGTAATACTGCTTTGTCGTGATTCGAATACGTCATAAGTTACACTTGATCATGTAATTGGCTTAAAAGTGATTTATTGAGGAGCAAGAAAACGAATTTGGAAGGATATGTTGTTGCTTGTGGATTATATGCAAGTTTTCCCCACTCTTTTACGTTCGAATCTTGATTTTATTGTGTCTTGATTTATTGGTATGGTTGAGTAGAGTCTTGGAAATCTGACACATGTTTTGGCTTACATGCAACTATAACTTGTGCTAAGTGCTAGATACATCGTCCAAACTTGCGTAATCATTGATAGTGAGTTCTTCTCACATTAGGTGTGGGCAACCAATAAGTCCCACCATAGGGTTATCTTGCCTTGCTTGCATGTTCATATAGTTGAGGTGTTGGGTGAATTCTAGTTATCTAATATTAAAGGAGTGAGTTTAGAAGTCTTGAGCATGGCTAAGTGAGGTTTGAGTAGAATTTTGGAATTTGAGATATGGTTTGGCTTTGCATGTAGTTATAAGTGTGTGCAAAGTGTTTGATTCATCATTTGAACTTGCTTGATCACTGATATTGAATTCTATTTGGTTGGATTTGATCTTGAATGGCTTGAATCAAGTTTTGGGAAGTTAGGGACTCTAAAAACCCATTTTTCTGCTGAATTCTGCAGAGTGCTCTTGAGTTGCTCTTCGGATGCTCTTGGCGCACTCCTATCGTTTGGAAAAGCGAAGCGGTGCGAGTGCTCTTGAGTTACTCTTCAGCTGCTCTTGAGCCCACTGCTTGTCCTTTTTAAAACAGAAGCAGCTGCAGGAGTGCTCTTGAGTTACTCTCCAGGTGCTCTTGAGCGCACTCCCTATCTCTTTTATTTAATTTTTGTTTGTTTCAATGGCTTAGAGGCTGAGAGGGCATGACCTTTAAGACCCTTTTTAATCCTAATATGTTGATGGTTAATTGGACTAGTAACCTTGAGCAATAGGGCTTAATCTTAGGGTTATATGCATGCATAACCTGATACTTTGGCATTGATATGAGTGATGCATTTGATTGAAATTATTTGTGTTTGAGGACTGTGAAGTAGTTACTTTGGGGCGTTGTTTTCAGGTACAACTGTTGATGAGGTTCAAAGCATTGGATTAGGCTCGGTCTTGCCTTTCGGCGAGACCCGAGTTACCGGATCACGAGTCGAGTCTTGGTTTCTGAGTTGTGTCTTTGTGTAATTAAGAGAATTATGTATAATTTGTAATTATTTTAATTATCTATTCTTTGAAAAGAAGTTGTAATAATTAAAGTTAATTAAAACTTTCGAAACTCTGAGTTATGTTTAATATTTTCATAACGTATTTTGTATAACGCTTAAGTATTCAGGGATTTTATTGAAGAAAGTCTGGTATAGGATTGTAATACAGGATTCTTCTTTATTATCAATCGGTATGTGGAATAAATTTTTTTGAGTCTAATTCTATTTATTTAGGGTTTAATTGTAAGTAATTCCCTAATTAGAGTTAGGGTGTTACAGACAGATTCCAACACAATGTTATTTGGGCTTATGTACTAAACCATCTAGTATGTTAACAAATTATTATTGATCTTGAGATCTAGCTTAAAAATTGATAAAAAATACAACTTCATAAAAGAGTCGTTGAGTCATACTGATCTGACAACTCAAACGTTTTTTCCTTTTTGAATATGTAGACTATGAACACTAACATAACAAACAATAACAATTTTTAATTTAAGTTGGTAAATTGTATATCGAAAAATCAAAACATAAAACTAACTTTCCGCTTTACCCGAAACCAATACCAGAGCAATGCATAAAACACCCAAAATATGAGATTGATAGATGTGAAAAGCCATTTTGAAGGATTTCACCTTATATTTTATTTCTTGTAAGAACTAAGACTAACACCATTTTCATTATATAGACTTAGAAAATGTGTTAATGTGATTAATCGTTAATATTTGTATTTTATAAAATGTTATTAAAACGTATTTGCACTATTAGATCTGCCTATATTCGTAATAAACATAAGGGCATTAATTATCTGTATAAATCATCAATAATTAGAGTGATTATAATATTGCTATCAATTTGAAAACATTAATAATGGGTAATATTGCATTTATAATCAATTTGAATGCATTACCAACAACGAAAATAGAGTAATAATTTATATAAATGCATTAACACATTCGCAAAAAAAAATTGAACGTAATCAATAAAATAAATTTTACAATATATGAATGATATTCCATAGCAATGTGTTAATAGTTTATAGAATAAATTTCAACATCAATTTATTTATTTCAAATGTTATATAAATTAATCCGAATATTTATTTCTACAATAATTTTATAAAGTAATAAATTTATATTAAATATAAATTTCTATTGTATTTCCATTTATAAGTATAAATGCACTAAATTGTAAATATAAATATAATGATTAATATACCCTGGTGATTTATAAATTTTAAATTTAAAGCTAAAAATATATGAAAAATTAAATATAAATAAATATATCTAAATATAAACTATATATTTATAGTTAGAAATTTTAAGATAAAATACAAACTTTCAATCGATTAGAAATATTAAATTTAAAAACACACATACAAAACTTTATAACTTCATAAATAAAACTTATCATAAATTTATAAAATTTTAAATTTAATAGAAATATATTAATTTCAAGTTTAAATAAAAACATATTTAAAATATAGTAAACATAGATTTTAATGTTATGAATTTATAAATATAAGTATAAATATATTCACAAATTTATATTATCTTTAAATTTAAAATTCTACTAAAACTTATATTGTTATAGTTTAAAATTTAAATATAATCAACAAATAAAATTTATAATAAAATGATTATAATTTTACCTTAAATTTAATATATGTATTGAATATATATATATATTTGAATGTATGCATGTATGCATGTGTATGTATATGTATATATATATATATATATTTAAATTTATCTTTAATAATCGATGATTATTAAAATCTTATATAGTTATTTTAATTCAATATTAAATAATACTTAATGTTAAATTAAATATATTCAAGTTTGTTATTATAATTTTGTATAATAAAATATTATAATTTATAAGAAATTTCTTTGAATAAAAATCATTAAGAAATTTAGATAAACAGAATTATTTTGATATTTAATGATATTCTGTTGAATATATAGTGCAAAATTCCTTAAGACTTGTATTAAATACTAAAAGCTATCAATAATCATGTTAGTTATTAATTGAAATTTTGAGAAATATAATTAGATTACACTATATATAATTAAAAATTATCATCAAATTTAAAATATAGTGCTTTTTTCGAAAATTAGTTAGATAGTACAGAGAGCTATTTACAATTTTAAAATATTATCATAAAAAATTAAATGATTTTCTATATTGTAAAATATCATATATATATTCCTTGAGAAAAAAAGTTTGATATAACTAATGATACTACATGTTAACATATATTGTCTATTAAATAAATAATTTTACCATATAGTAAAACTCTAAAGTATTATGCTTTAAAATGACTCCAAATGAATTACAAAGGAGAAGTAAAATGTTTTCGATTTCAATTTTTAGTGTAATTGTGTGTTGCATCATGACTTGAAAAATTGATGATATTGACATCTTCGATTTGTAGGGAATGATTTTCTTAGCATTATCAATAATACATTAAAAATTTCTCTTAATTATTTATTTTAAATTTTACATATTAAAATGTTTGATTTCAACTTTTAGGTTTAGGTGATAGACAAAAAAAATTAAACTGCACTTTAGGACTAGTTAAAAGTTTAAAATTTAAAAAGATTTGTTTTAATGCATGATCCGGTGAAAAAAATAAAAAAAATATTTTCTTCCCTTTTAATTATAATTTCGGGATTAGGTTTTTGTTCGAATTTATTAAATTAAGTAAAAAAAAATAAAAATATTTCCCTGGATCTTATCTTGAATTCATTTTCTTGGGATTAATTTTAAAGCGAGTGTCGAGAATTATTAGGATACTTATGTTGTCGTCGGGCAACCAAATACCCTTATTTTATTTTAGTTCAAAGTAACACGAATTATTCTAGTTGATACCTATGCTTCGATTGGACGCTCTGGTAGTGGTCATCGAATCTTTATTGGACATTAATCTTCTGTACAAACAACTTCGTGATTCCCGTAATACCCTGCAGGGCACTTGTATTGCGACCGAAAAGTCAAGTTATCATTGTCAGTTTGTCACACCCTATTCGGGATACCTGTGTTGTGATTAGATAACCTAACAATCCTAATCTTATTTATTTTTCAAGTTTGCCTCTAATTTATCCATTCGAATAGTTAATCATAATTTTTTATGTGTTCCAAAAATAATTAAAATAAATTAAGACACATTTTTTTTTGCTACAACTACATGACACTTGAGTAGAGCTAAATCTATCTGAAAATTTAATGCAATTTCTGATCAAATCTATTCCATCCGAATGTTTCGTCAAAATTAATATGAGCACTTTCTAGTAGAACCAATGCTAATTTTTCTAGTGGTGAATTTGATATAACTCTGAATTTTAGATCATTCAACAACTTGGACAATAATTTGTGACAGTAAAGAATGTAAGTGAACTATTTCATTTTTGCATTCATTGATAATCACGTTCAGGGCTTTTCCATTGTTACTCAAAATTCTTACAAATTGTAAGTCCAAAATCTAAGTTCAAGCCCATCTTTTATTTTTTTCGTTTACAGTGATCCAATAAAACTCACTACTGAAAACAACAACAATACAAAGGTGCCAACCGGATGAAAACATTGTCCACCTTTCAAAACCCGCTCTAAGGCGATCAGGTACCACAATTTGAACTGCAAAGTTCTATGCAGCATACTATAATTTGAGGTCCTACACTCAGCTCCTTAATGCATTTTGAACCTTGAGGCACTGTTGTTGGTGTCTCCAAACAAGTAACGAATCCTGGACAAACAAAAAGTTAAAAATTTTATGCACATGAGGTTTCTTCCTTTTCTTTGACAGATTCCAACACAATGTTATTTGGACTTATGCACTAAACCATCTAGTATGTTAACAAATTATTATTGATCTTGAGATCTAGCTTAAAAATTGATAAAAAATACAACTTCATAAAAGATTCGTTGAGTCATACTGATCTGACAACTCAAACGTTTTTTCCTTTTTGAATTTGTAGACTATGAACAATAACATAACAAACAATAACAATTTTTAATTTAAGTTGGTAAATTGTATATCGAAAAATCAAAACATAAAACTAACTTTCCGCCTTACCCGAAACCAATACCAGAGCAATGCATAAAACACCCAAAATATGAGATTGATAGATGTGAAAAGCCATTTTGAAGGATTTCACCTTATATTTTATTTCTTGTAAGAACTAAGACTAACACCATTTTCATTATATAGACTTAGAAAATGTGTTAATGTGATTAATCGTTAATATTCGTATTTTATAAAATGTTATTAAAACGCATTTGCACTATTAGATCTGCCTATATTCGTAATAAACATAAGGGCATTAATTATCTGTATAAATCATCAATAATTAGAGTGATTATAATATTGCTATCAATTTGAAAGCATTAATAATGGGTAATATTGCATTTATAATCAATTTGAATGCATTACCAACAACGAAAATAGAGTAATAATTTATATAAATGCATTAGCACATTCGCAAAAATTGAACGAAAACAATAAAATAAATTTTACAATATATGAATGATATTCCATAGCAATGTGTTAATAGTTTATAGAATAAATTTCAACATCAATTTATTTATTTCAAATGCTATATAAATTAATCCGAATATTTATTTCTACAATAATTTTATAAAGTAATAAATTTATATTAAATATAAATTTCTATTGTATTTCCATTTATAAGAATAAATGCACTAAATTGTAAATATAAATATAATGATTAATATACCCTGGTGATTTATAAATTTTAAATTTAAAGCTAAATATATATGAAAAATTAAATATAAATAAATACATCTAAATATAAAGTTTATATTTATAGTTATAAATTTTAAGATAAAATACAAACTTTCAATCGATTAGAAATATTAAATTTAAAAAACACACATACAAAATTTTATAACTTCATAAATAAAACTTATCATAAATTTATAAAATTTTAAATTTAATAGAAATATATTAATTTCAAGGTTAAATAAAAACATATTTAAAATATAGTAAACATAGATTTTAATGTTATGAATTTATAAATATAAGTATAAATATATTCACAAATTTATATTATCTTTAAATTTAAAATTCTACTAAAACTTATATTGTTATAGTTTAAAATTTAAATATAATCAACAAATAAAATTTATAATAAAATGATTATAATTTTACCTTAAATTTAATATATGTATTGAATATATATATATATATATGTGTATGTATGCATGTATGCATGTGCGTATGTATATGTGTATATATATATATACGAAATTTATCTTTAATAATCGATGATTATTAAAATCTTATATAGTTATTTTAATTCAATATTAAATAATACTTAATGTTAAATTAAATATATTCAAGTTTGTTATTATAATTTTGTATAATAAAATATTATAATTTATAAGAAATTTCTTTGAATAAAAATCATTAAGAAATTTAGATAAACAGAATTATTTTGATATTTAATGATATTCTGTTGAATATATAGTGCAAAATTCCTTAAGACTTGTATTAAATACTAAAAGCTATCAATAATCATGTTTGTTATTAATTGAAATTTTGAGAAATATAATTAGATTACACTATATATAATTAAAAATTATCATCAAATTTAAAATATAGTGCTATTTTCGAAAATTAGTTAGATAGTACAGAGAGCTATTTACAATTTTAAAATATTATCATAAAAAATTAAATGATATTCTATATTGTAAAATATCATATATATATTCCTTGAGAAAAAAAGTTTGATATAACTAATGATACTACATGTTAACATATATTGTCTATTAAATAAATAATTTCACCATATAGTAAAACTCTAAAGTATTATGCTTTAAAATGACTCCAAATGAATTACAAAGGAGAAGTAAAATGTTTTTGATTTCAATTTTTAGTGTAATTGTGTGTTGCATCATGACTTGAAAAATTGATGATATTGACATCTTCGATTTGTAGGGAATGATTATCTTAGCTTTATCAATAATACATTAAAAATTTCTCTTAATTATTTATTTTAAATTTTACATATTAAAATGTTTGATTTCAACTTTTAGGTTTAGGTGATAGACAAAAAAAATTAAACAACACTTTAGGACTAGTTAAAAGTTTAAAATTTAAAAAGATTTGTTTTAATGCATGATCCGGTGAAAAAAATAAAAAAAAATATTTTCTTCCCTTTTAATTATAATTTCGGGATTAGGTTTTTGTTCGAATTTATTAAATTAAGTAAAAAAAAAAATTAAAATATTTCCTTGGATCTTATCTTGAATTCATTTTCTTGGGATTAATTTTAAAGCGAGTGTCGAGAATTATTAGGATACTTATGTTGTCGTCGGGCAACCAAATACCCTTATTTTATTTTAGTTCAAAGTAACACGAATTATTTTAGTTGATACCTATGCTTCGATTGGACGCTCTGGTAGTGGTCATCGAATCTTTATTGGACATTAATCTTCTGGACAAACAACTTCGTGATTCCCGTAATACCTGCGCAGGCACTTGTATTCTGACCAGAAAGTCAAGTTATCATTGTCAGTTTGTCACACCCTATTCGGGATACCTGTGTTGTGATTAGATAACCTAACAATCCTAATCTTATTTATTTTTCAAGTTTGCCTCTAATTTATCCATTCGAATAGTTAATCATAATTTTTTATGTGTTCCAAAAATAATTATAATCAATTAAGACACATTTTTTTTTGCTACAACTACATGACACTTGAGTAGAGCTAAATCTATCTGAAAATTTAATGCAATTTCTGATCAAATCTATTCCATCCGAATGTTTCGTCAAAATTAATATGAGCACTTTCTAGTAGAACCAATGCTAATTTTTCTAGTGGTGAATTTGATAGAACTTTGAATTTTAGATCATTCAACAACTTGGACAATAATTTGTGACAGTAAAGAATGTAAGTGAACTATTTCATTTTTGCATTCATTGATAATGAAGTTCAGGGCTTTTCCATTGTTACTCAAAATTCTTACAAATTGTAAGTCCAAAATCTAAGTTTGTAACACCTTACTTTCATTT
The DNA here is from genome assembly GCA_037113605.1 of Calophaca sinica. Classification (NCBI taxonomy): domain Eukaryota; kingdom Viridiplantae; phylum Streptophyta; class Magnoliopsida; order Fabales; family Fabaceae; genus Calophaca; species Calophaca sinica. The sequence goes on from CM073737.1 coordinate 20,906,219, forward strand.
GCTTGAAAATAGAATAATTAACATTAGGTACAATAATCCCAAATTTAAACTTAAAGTCCAACATTAAGTTCAAATGTCATAAAACTAAACTTAAATACATAAATTCATGTCGGTGCAACCTCCATACATAATTCTAGAATTACACATTCAGGGTATTACTATAAAACTACTACAGAATAAACAAGCTCTCCAGAGCTACCAGCTGTCAGTCCCCCTTTGAAACCTGTGCATCTGTAAAGTAATTAAATAAAGGAGTGGGGTGAGATAATAATCTCAGTGAATCCTCCCTCCGACTCCTCACCATCAACTCATACAATTTATCATCAGTCAAGAATTTATATGACACATTTATGCAATGCAATGCATATTCTTACTATGAATTTCTAATTCATCTTTGGCTCGTATTCATGGGTAGTGTTGTATGCTTACGTCCATACAACCCCATAAACACACTTTCGATATGGTGGTTAGACGTCTTAACCGTCCGAGGGCGTCCCACACGGCTAACCATATCGATCACCCCCTTTAGAGGTATCTTAGTATCTTTTAGGGAATTTAATTCACCACTATATCCTTAAATGCATGCTTTAATCAAGATTAAGAATACAATTAGGTGCTACTCTAGCTTCATATGGAACTAAACATATTCATGTAAAAAGATACATTTCACATTCAAATGAAAACATGTAACATGCTCAGTCAAGGAAAAATACTTCAAGACAAAACACATTTCCATTAGGGCTCCATGGAGCTCCCAATAGTCAAACATCCATCGCACAGTTTATGGGGGTTTTGGGTACAACATTAACCCCTATAAACAGTCCCAATAATACATGCATAGCAATTAACACTAAAAACTATACATCAAATAGGGGTTTAGGGAACTTCCTAACTTAGGGTTCATGGGTTTTCTTCAAGGGGACCCTAATGTGGGACTTATGGGTGCCCATCACCTAAGAGAAGGAAGAACTCACCACAACTTCCAAGATTCAAGTTCAGAGTTGATGCTTAGCTTCTTCTTCTTCCTTCTTCACGTTCTTCCTCTTCTCCTTCAAGCTGGCCTTCTAGGGATTTCCTTCAACTTTCCAATCCAAGCATAAACACTCCCCAACTTGGATTCAAGCTAAGATTGAGGATGAATCTAGCATGAATCCTTGTTTTTCCCCTCTAATTTGTGAACCCTAGGTGTTTTAACCCCTTCTCCTTCTTCTCTCTGTCGCACCCTCTCTCTCTAACCCTCTCTCTAACAATCGCGTTCTGTTCTTTCTCTGCTGAGTTTTTCTGATATACTGCAGCTGTGAATCGATTCACAGCATAGGTGAATCGATTCACTCAGTGTAAAAATGACAGGAATCGCAGTTTTAAGTGCAGGAATCGATTCCTGCAGTTCCCAGATTCGATTCACAGAGAACTGTCTTTTGTGAATCGATTCACGCTGCGATTCACAGAGGATCAACCTTTGTGAATCGATTCACTCTGCGATTCACTGCAAACCTAATCGAGTCCCAGCAAACCCACAGCCCTGAATCGATTCACAGGGCCTGGGAATCGATTCACACTGGGCAAAATTTCACCAAACACAATTTTTTCACATATTCAATTATGACAATCAATGAAAATATCACTTAGAGTTCATCTTTAAGCCATACTAAGCTTATACACACACAACAAACCAAGCTTGAGGAAATTTGGGGTATTACACTACTACCCACCTTTTAAAAAAATTTTGTCCTCAAAATTGGATAAACTTACATACCTATTGAAAAAGTTGCGGATATTGGCTTCGCATCTCATCTTCAAGTTCCCAAGTGGCTTCTTCGGGAGTGGATCCTTCCCAGATCACCTTGACCAAAGGTATAGTCTTATTCCTGAGTGCCTTGGAAGCTCGGTCCACTATTTGGGCCGGTTCGGGCTGGTACGTACAATCTGATCTAAGTTGTATAGACTCATGATCTATGGAGTGGAATGGATCCGGAATGTATTTCTTAAGCTGAGACACATGAAAAACATTGTGGAGATTTGACAAAGAAGGAGGTAAGGCAATTTGGTATGCGACCGGACCAACTCGACTGAGGATTTGGAAAGGACCTACATACCGAGGGGTCAACTTTTTGGCCCGAAGAGCTGTACCAACGCCTATAGTGGGAGTGACTTTTAGGAATACATGTTCTCCTTCATCAAATTCAAGGGGTTTGAGCCTACGATCTGCATAACTTTTCTGCCTACTCTGAGCAGTCTTTATCTTCTCCCTAATCACACGAATCTTATCAGTGGTTTCCTGAACAAGGTCGGGGCCTAACAATTGTTTCTCTCCCACTTCGAACCAACATAGAGGAGTCCTACACTTGCGACCGTAGAGGGCCTCGTACGGTGCCATTCCTATGCTAGAGTGATAGCTGTTGTTGTATGAAAATTCAATTAATGACAAGTACTTGCTCCAACTACCGCCATCCTCTAAAACACACAGGCTCTGAGCATATCCTCTAAGGTTTGAATGGTTCTCTCAGTTGACCATCATGTCTGGGATGGTAGGCTGTCCTAAGACTCATCCTCGTCCCTAAGGCTTGATCCAGTGCCCTCCAAACCCGAGAGGTGAACTTTGGATCCCTTTCAGAGACAATGTTAGCTGGAACTCCGTGGAGTCTAACAATCTCTCTGATATAGATCTCAACCCAAGGCGGTTTTGTAAGTGGACTTTATGGGAAGAAAATGAGCGATTTGGTTAATCATCCACTATGACCCATATAGAGTCATATCCTAACTGAGTGTAGGGTAACCCTCCCACGAAGTCCATTGCTATACTATCCCACTTCCACTCGGGAATTTCTAAGGGTTGGAGAAGACCTGAAGGCTTTTGGTGTTCTATCTTGGTTTTCTGACAAACCAAGCATTGAGCTACAAATTCTGCCACATCATTCCTCATGCCTGGCCACCAATACCTCTGTCTAAGGTCCTGGTACATCTTGGTGGAACCAGGGTGTACCGAGAATCCACTCTTGTGGGCTTCTCCTAGAACCTGCTGCTTAATGGAATTATCCTTTGGTATGCAGATTCTCTGATGGAACATTAAAGTGCCATCCTCAGCTTCAGAGAAACCGGGGCGGTGCTTGCTAGACTACAACTCTATATCTAAGCTCTGAGCAGACCTAATCTGTTCCCTAAAATTGCAGGAAATTTCTAGATGGTAAAGCATGAGACTGTTCGCTGATGGGAAAATTCCAAGGTTAAGGTCCCTAAAGGACTCTAGCAACTCCATTTCTTTAATCATCAGTGAAGACATATGCAAGGACTTCCTACTCAAGGCATCAGCAACCACATTCGCTTTGCCCGGATGGTACTTCAACTCAAAGTTATAATCTTTTAGGAACTCAACCCATCTTCTCTGTCTCATGTTAAGTTCCTTCTGATCAAAAAGGTATTTCAAGCTCTTATGATCACTAAACACTTCAAACTGAGCACCATATAGATAGTGTCGCCAAATCTTTAGGGCAAAGACAATGGCTGCGAGCTCTAAGTCATGAGTAGGGTAATTCTCCTCATGGGGTCTTAACTGCCTAGATGCGTAGGCTACAACTTGTCGATTCTGCATGAGAACACATCCTAACCCTTTCTTAGAGGCATCACTATAAACTTCAAATCCCAATGCTGGGTCAGGGATAATCAAGACCGGGGTGGAAGTCAACCTGATCTTAAGCTCTAGGAAACTACTCTCACAGCTCTTAGTCCACACAAATGGCTCCCCTTTTCGGGTTAACCTTGTCAAGGGAAGTACCATCTGCGAAAATCCCTTAATAAACCTTCGGTAGTAACCGGCTAATCCTAGAAAGCTCCTAACTTCGGTGACCGTGGTTGGTCGTTCCCAACTAAGGACTGCTTCTACTTTACTAGGATCAATCGACACTCCCTCTTTAGAAATCACATGACCCAGAAACTTAACTTCACTGAGCCAAAACTCACATTTCTCAGGTTTAGCAAAGAGGCTCTTTTCCCTAAGGGTACTTAAAACAATCCTAAGGTGTTCCTCATGCTCTCGAGGATCCTTAGAATAAACTAGGATATCGTCTATGAAGACCACTACAAACTTGTCAAGGAAGGGCCTAAAAATTCGGTTCATATAGTCCATAAATACTTTGGAGCATTGGTCGGACCAAGCGGCATAACCAAATACTCATAGTGCAGTATCTAGTCCTAAATGCCGTTTGGGACATCCTCTACCTTAACTCTAATCTGGTGATAACCGGATCTTAGATCAATCTTAGAAACCAAGCTCCCTAAGTTGATCTAACAAGTCATCTATTCTGGGCAAGGGTACTTATTCTTCACCGTGACTTTATTGATTTTCCTAATCAATACACAACCTCATACTCCCATCTTTCTTCTTTACCAAAAGGGCAGTGCCCCAGGGGACACACTAGGTCTAATAAATCTGCTTAGAAATCAAATCCTCCAACTGTACTTTTAGTTCCCTCAACTCCAAGGGTGACATCCTATAAGGTGCGATGGAGATTGGTCCGTTAGGGAACCGGTTCTATTGAGAACTCCACTTCTCTCTCGGGTAAGGTCGCTACCTCGCTAGGAAACACATCTAAGAATTCGTTCACTATAGGGATAGTGTCCAGATCTAGGCTAGCCTCTATAGTTGAAGAAAGTAAAATCATATATCCTGCAAGACCTTCCACTAGACAGCGACTCAATAGAAGATCATTACTCTGCGGAACATAACTTGACTCTTTAGTAACAGGATGCACATTTGGAAACTCAGTCGTTTTACAGAAACAATTTAAAACAACTTGATTGGCGGAAAGCCAATCCATACCCAGGATTATGTCCATTCCCTTAAGAGGCATACACACAAGGCTTACTAAAAACATTCTCCCTTGAATTAGGAGAGGGAAATTCTCACATATCAAGGAAGTAGAAATGCTATCTTCGGTGGGTGTATACACATGCAACGGGAATTGTAAAGAGGTAAGACACAACCCTAGCCTTTGAACACATGTACAAGAGATAAAGGAATGTGTTGCTCCCGAGTCAAACAAAACAACTAAAGGTTCATCCTGAAGGAAACAAGTACCTTTCATCAGATTTTCTGCTCCCTTTGCTTTCTGGGCATCCAGAGTAAAGACTCTCCCTTGGTTAGGATCACCAGGCTTGGCTCCTTTCCCTTTACTGTATTGGGGGCACTCCCTGGCCATGTGCCCTGGTTGGTGACAAACATAGCAAACATTCTTGCCCTTCATACACTCTCCCGGATGCCTCTTCCCACAGTTTGAACATGCATGATAATCAGACTCAGAGGTTTGAACCTGCTTTCCTTTGAAAAGGTTTCCTTTCGGTCTCATGTGTTGGGCGTTCTTATCTGCATCCTTCTTTTTGTTCTTATCTTGCCACCTAGTTTGTCTATCCTCATACATCCTCTTCAAGCTTGCTTCAGCCACGTAGCTCTGATGGACTACCTTGGCGAACTCGGTGAACTCAGTCTGTGAAATGCTGTTCTAGATGTCTGGCCTCAGTCCCCACTTGAACTGCTTGATTTTCCAGTTATCATCCGGAGCAAATTGAGCAACAGATGAGTACCTTACTAACTCCTCAAACTTGTTCACATATTCTGAAACCGTAGATTTCCCTTGCTGAAGCTGGACTAATTCTCTATCCATCATATCCTTCACGGTCTGTGGAAAGTACTTCTCCAAGAAGATCCTCTGAAAGTTCACCCAAGTTAGTGGTGTCCCTTGAGCCACCATGTAAGCTCGGGCCCCTTTCCACCAGTTTTCAGCATCCTCTATGAGCACATGAGTAGCTAGCTCGACCTTTTGCTCATCGGTACAATGAACCACCCTAAAACTCTTCTCCACAGCCTCTAACCAGTGTTGGGATGCCATGGCTTCTACCTTTCCATTGAAGGTTGGTGGCTTCGTCTTGAGGAATTTGAGAAATTTCCGGTCCAATTCCTCCTCTTGCGGGGGAGGTTGGGCTTGGTACTGCTGTTGTTGGGCTAACTGAGCTGCAAGATTGTTGGTTGCAATACTCTAATTCTGGATAGCCTGCAATATCCCTTGCAGCCAAGCATTATCTTGTCCTGGCGGATCCGGAGGTATTTCAGCGTTCCTCCTGGGTCTCCCGCGCCTTCCAGAACCTGAAGCCATAATTCTGCATAGAATGCACCAAGCATTGAGTTGATCAGGCTCAATATCTCTTAGCATAATAAGTAGAAAGACAACAACAGACTCAAGAAATTCACGAAACTATTCCTAGCAACCCCCTACAGTCCGATTAGAATCGAACTGATCTGATACCATAATGTAACACCTTACTTTCATTTGCTTGAAAATAGAATAATTAACATTAGGTACAGTAATCCCAAATTTAAACTTAAAGTCCAACATTAAGTTCAAATGTCATAAAACTAAACTTAAATACATAAATTCATGTCGGTGCAACCTCCATACATAATTCTAGAATTACACATTCAGGGTATTACTCTAAAACTACTACAGAATAAACAAGCTCTCCAGAGCTACCAATTTATCGATCCCCTTTGAAACTCGTGTGCATCTAAAATAATTAAATAAAGGAGTGGGGTGAGATAATAATCTCAGTGAATCCTCCCTCCGACTCCTCACCATCAACTCATACAATTTATCATCAGTCAAGAATTTATATGACACATTTATGCAATGCAATGCATATTCTTACTATGAATTTCTAATTCATCTTTGGCTCGTATTCATGGGTAGTGTTGTATGCTTACGCCCATACAACCCCATAAACACACTTTCGATATGGTGGTTAGGCGTCTTAACCGTCAGAGGCGTCCCACACGGCTAACCATATCGATCACCCCTTTAGAGGTATCTTAGTATCTTTTAGGAATTTAATTCACCACTATATCCTTAAATGCATGCTTTAATCAAGATTAAGAATACAATTAGGTGCTACTCTAGCTTCATATGGAACTAAACATATTCATGTAAAAAGATACATTTCACATTCAAATGAAAACATGTAACATGCTCAGTCAAGGAAAAATACTTCAAGACAAAACACATTTCCATTAGGGCTCCATGGAGCTCCCAATAGTCAAACATCCATCGCACAGTTTATGGGGGTTTTGGGTACAACATTAACCCCTATAAACAGTCCCAATAATACATGCATAGCAATTAACACTAAAAACTATACATCAAATAGGGGTTTAGGGAACTTCCTAACTTAGGGTTCATGGGTTTTCTTCAAGGGGACCCTAATGTGGGACTTATGGGTGCCCATCACCTAAGAGAAGGAAGAACTCACCACAACTTCCAAGATTCAAGTTCAGAGTTGATGCTTAGCTTCTTCTTCTTCCTTCTTCACGTTCTTCCTCTTCTCCTTCAAGCTGGCCTTCTAGGGATCTCCTTCAACTTTCCAATCCAAGCATAAACACTCCCCAACTTGGATTCAAGCTAAGATTGAGGATGAATCTAGCATGAATCCTTGTTTTTCCCCTCTAATTTGTGAACCCTAGGTGTTTTAACCCCTTCTCCTTCTTCTCTCTGTCGCACCTTCTCTCTCTAACCCTCTCTCTAACAATCGCATTCTGTTCTTTCTCTGCTAAGTTTTTCTGATATCTGCGGTGTGAATCGATTCACAAAGATAGGTGAATCGATTCACTCAGTGTAAAAATGACAGGAATCGCAGTTTTAAGTGCATGAATCGATTCCTGCAGTTCCCAGATTCGATTCACAGAGAACTGTCTTTTGTGAATCGATTCACGCTGCGATTCACAGAGGATCAACCTTTGTGAATCGATTCACTCTGCGATTCACTGCAAACCTAATCGAGTCCCAGCAAACCCACAGCCCTGAATCGATTCACAGGGCCTGGGAATCGATTCACACTGGGCAAAATTTCACCAAACACAATTTTTTCACATATTCAATTATGACAATCAATGAAAATATCACTTAGAGTTCATCTTTAAGCCATACTAAGCTTATACACACACAACAAACCAAGCTTGAGGAAATTTGGGGTGTTACAAAGTTCAAGCCCATCTTTTATTTTTTTCGTTTACAGTGATACAATAAAACTCACTACTGAAAACAACAACAATACAGTGTGCCAACTGGATGAAAACATTGTCCACCTTTCTGAAAACCTGCTCTAAGGCAGTCCGTACCACAATTTGAACTGCAAAGTTCTATGCAGCATACTATAATTTGAGGTCCTACACTCAGCTCCTTAATGCATTTTGAACCTTGAGGCACTGTTGTTGGTGTCTCCAAACAAGTAACGAATCCTGAACAAACAAAAAGTTAAAAATTTTATGCACATGAGGTTTCTTCCTTTTCTTTGACAGATTCCAACACAATGTTATTTGGACTTATGCACTAAACCATCTAGTATGTTAACAAATTATTATTGATCTTGAGATCTAGCTTAAAAATTGATAAAAAATACAACTTCATAAAAGAGTCGTTGAGTCATACTGATCTGACAACTCAAACGTTTTTTCCTTTTTGAATATGTAGACTATGAACAATAACATAACAAACAATAACAATTTTTAATTTAAGTTGGTAAATTGTATATCGAAAAATCAAAACATAAAACTAACTTTCCGCCTTACCCGAAACCAATACCAGAGCAATGCATAAAACACCCAAAATATGAGATTGATAGATGTGAAAAGCCATTTTGAAGGATTTCACCTTATATTTTATTTCTTGTAAGAACTAAGACTAACACCATTTTCATTATATAGACTTAGAAAATGTGTTAATGTGATTAATCGTTAATATTCGTATTTTATAAAATGTTATTAAAACGCATTTGCACTATTAGATCTGCCTATATTCGTAATAAACATAAGGGCATTAATTATCTGTATAAATCATCAATAATTAGAGTGATTATAATATTGCTATCAATTTGAAAGCATTAATAATGGGTAATATTGCATTTATAATCAATTTGAATGCATTACCAACAACGAAAATAGAGTAATAATTTATATAAATGCATTAGCACATTCGCAAAAAAAAATTGAACGTAATCAATAAAATAAATTTTACAATATATGAATGATATTCCATAGCAATGTGTTAATAGTTTATAGAATAAATTTCAACATCAATTTATTTATTTCAAATGTTATATAAATTAATCCGAATATTTATTTCTACAATAATTTTATAAAGTAATAAATTTATATTAAATATAATTTTCTATTGTATTTCCATTTATAAGTATAAATGCACTAAATTGTAAATATAAATATAATGATTAATATACCCTGGTGATTTATAAATTTTAAATTTAAAGCTAAATATATATGAAAAATTAAATATAAATAAATACATCTAAATATAAAGTTTATATTTATAGTTATAAATTTTAAGATAAAATACAAACTTTCAATCGATTAGAAATATTAAATTTAAAAAACACTCATACAAAACTTTATAACTTCATAAATAAAACTTATCATAAATTTGTAAAATTTTAAATTTAATAGAAATATATTAATTTCAAGGTTAAATAAAAACATATTTAACATATAGTAAACATAGATTTTAATGTTATGAATTTATAAATATAAGTATAAATATATTCACAAATTTATATTATCTTTAAATTTAAAATTCTACTAAAACTTATATTGTTATAGTTTAAAATTTAAATATAATCAACAAATAAAATTTATAATAAAATTATTATAATTATACCTTAAATTTAATATATGTATTGAATATATATATATATATGTGTATGTATGCATGTATGCATGTGCGTATGTATATGTATATATATATATACGAAATTTATCTTTAATAATCGATGATTATTAAAATCTTATATAGTTATTTTAATTCAATATTAAATAATACTTAATGTTAAATTAAATATATTCAAGTTTGTTATTATAATTTTGTATAATAAAATATTATAATTTATAAGAAATTTCTTTGAATAAAAATCATTAAGAAATTTAGATAAACAGAATTATTTTGATATTTAATGATATTCTGTTGAATATATAGTGCAAAATTCCTTAAGACTTGTATTAAATACTAAAAGCTATCAATAATCATGTTAGTTATTAATTGAAATTTTGAGAAATATAATTAGATTACACTATATATAATTAAAAATTATCATCAAATTTAAAATATAGTGCTATTTTCGAAAATTAGTTAGATAGTACAGAGAGCTATTTACAATTTTAAAATATTATCATAAAAAATTAAATGATATTCTATATTGTAAAATATCATATATATATTCCTTGAGAAAAAAAGTTTGATATAACTAATGATACTACATGTTAACATATATTGTCTATTAAATAAATAATTTCACCATATAGTAAAACTCTAAAGTATTATGCTTTAAAATGACTCCAAATGAATTACAAAGGAGAAGTAAAATGTTTTTGATTTCAATTTTTAGTGTAATTGTGTGTTGCATCATGACTTGAAAAATTGATGATATTGACATCTTCGATTTGTAGGGAATGATTTTCTTAGCTTTATCAATAATACATTAAAAATTTCTCTTAATTATTTATTTTAAATTTTACATATTAAAATGTTTGATTTCAACTTTTAGGTTTAGGTGATAGACAAAAAAAGTTAAACTGCACTTTAGGACTAGTTAAAAGTTTAAAATTTAAAAAGATTTGTTTTAATGCATGATCCGGTGAAAAAATAAAAATATTTTCTTCCCTTTTAATTATAATTTCGGGATTAGGTTTTTGTTCGAATTTATTAAATTAAGTAAAAAAAATATTAAAATATTTCCTTGGATCTTATCTTGAATTCATTTTCTTGGGATTAATTTTAAAGCGAGTGTCGAGAATTATTAGGATACTTATGTTGTCGTCGGGCAACCAGATACCCTTATTTTATTTTAGTTCAAAGTAACACGAATTATTTTAGTTGATACCTATGCTTCGATTGGACGCTCTGGTAGTGGTCATCGAATCTTTATTGGACATTAATCTTCTGGGCAAACAACTTCGTGATTCCCGTAATACCCTGCAGGGCACTTGTATTGCGACCGAAAAGTCAAGTTATCATTGTCAGTTTGTCACACCCTATTCGGGATACCTGTGTTGTGATTAGATAACCTAACAATCCTAATCTTATTTATTTTTCAAGTTTGCCTCTAATTTATCCATTCGAATAGTTAATCATAATTTTTTATGTGTTCCAAAAATAATTAAAATCAATTAAGACACATTTTTTTTGCTACAACTACATGACACTTGAGTAGAGCTAAATCTATCTGAAAATTTAATGCAATTTCTGATCAAATCTATTCCATCCGAATGTTTCGTCAAAATTAATATGAGCACTTTCTAGTAGAACCAATGCTAATTTTTCTAGTGGTGAATTTGATAGAACTCTGAATTTTAGATCATTCAACAACTTGGACAATAATTTGTGACAGTAAAGAATGTAAGTGAACTATTTCATTTTTGCATTAATTGATAATCAAGTTCAGGGCTTTTCCATTGTTACTCAAAATTCTTACAAATTGTAAGTCCAAAATCTAAGTTCAAGCCCATCTTTTATTTTTTTCGTTTACAGTGATACAATAAAACTCACTACTGAAAACAACAACAATACAGTGTGCCAACTGGATGAAAACATTGTCCACCTTTCTGAAAACCCGCTCTAAGGCAGTCCGTACCACAATTTGAACTGCAAAGTTCTATGCAGCATACTATAATTTGAGGTCCTACACTCAGCTCCTTAATGCATTTTGAACCTTGAGGCACTGTTGTTGGTGTCTCCAAACAAGTAACGAATCCTGAACAAACAAAAAGTTAAAAATTTTATGCACATGAGGTTTCTTCCTTTTCTTTGACAGATTCCAACACAATGTTATTTGGACTTATGCACTAAACCATATAGTATGTTAACAAATTATTATTGATCTTGAGATCTAGCTTAAAAATTGATAAAAAATACAACTTCATAAAAGAGTCGTTGAGTCATACTGATCTGACAACTCAAACGTTTTTTCCTTTTTGAATATGTAGACTATGAACAATAACATAACAAACAATAACAATTTTTAATTTAAGTTGGTAAATTGTATATCGAAAAATCAAAACATAAAACTAACTTTCCGCCTTACCCGAAACCAATACCAGAGCAATGCATAAAACACCCAAAATATGAGATTGATAGATGTGAAAAGCCATTTTGAAGGATTTCACCTTATATTTTATTTCTTGTAAGAACTAAGACTAACACCATTTTCATTATATAGACTTAGAAAATGTGTTAATGTGATTAATCGTTAATATTCGTATTTTATAAAATGTTATTAAAACGCATTTGCACTATTAGATCTGCCTATATTCGTAATAAACATAAGGGCATTAATTATCTGTATAAATCATCGATAATTAGAGTGATTATAATATTGCTATCAATTTGAAAGCATTAATAATGGGTAATATTGCATTTATAATCAATTTGAATGCATTACCAACAACGAAAATAGAGTAATAATTTATATAAATGCATTAGCACATTCGCAAAAAAAAAATTGAACGTAATCAATAAAATAAATTTTACAATATATGAATGATATTCCATAGCAATGTGTTAATAGTTTATAGAATAAATTTCAACATCAATTTATTTATTTCAAATGTTATATAAATTAATCCGAATATTTATTTCTACAATAATTTTATAAAGTAATAAATTTATATTAAATATAAATTTCTATTGTATTTCCATTTATAAGAATAAATGCACTAAATTGTAAATATAAATATAATGATTAATATACCCTGGTGATTTATAAATTTTAAATTTAAAGCTAAATATAGATGAAAAATTAAATATAAATAAATACATCTAAATATAAAGTTTATATTTATAGTTATAAATTTTAAGATAAAATACAAACTTTCAATCGATTAGAAATATTAAATTTAAAAACACACATACAAAACTTTATAACTTCATAAATAAAACTTATCATAAATTTATAAAATTTTAAATTTAATAGAAATATATTAATTTCAAGGTTAAATAAAAACATATTTAAAATATAGTAAACATAGATTTTAATGGTATGAATTTATAAATATAAGTATAAATATATTCACAAATTTATATTATCTTTAAATTTAAAATTCTAATAAAACTTATATTGTTATAGTTTAAAATTTAAATATAATCAACAAATAAAATTTATAATAAAATGATTATAATTTTACCTTAAATTTAATATATGTATTGAATATATATATATATGTGTATGTATGCATGTATGCATGTGCGTATGTATATGTATATATATATATACGAAATTTATCTTTAATAATCGTTGATTATTAAAATCTTATATAGTTATTTTAATTCAATATTAAATAATACTTAATGTTAAATTAAATATATTCAAGTTTGTTATTATAATTTTGTATAATAAAATATTATAATTTATAAGAAATTTCTTTGAATAAAAATCATTAAGAAATTTAGATAAACAGAATTATTTTGATATTTAATGATATTCTGTTGAATATATAGTGCAAAATTTCTTAAGACTTGTATTAAATACTAAAAGCTATCAATAATCATGTTAGTTATTAATTGAAATTTTGAGAAATATAATTAGATTACACTATATATAATTAAAAATTATCATCAAATTTAAAATATAGTGCTATTTTCGAAAATTAGTTAGATAGTACAGAGAGCTATTTACAATTTTAAAATATTATCATAAAAAATTAAATGATATTCTATATTGTAAAATATCATATATATATTCCTTGAGAAAAAAGTTTGATATAACTAATGATACTACATGTTAACATATATTGTCTATTAAATAAATAATTTCACCATATAGTAAAACTCTAAAGTATTATGCTTTAAAATGACTCCAAATGAATTACAAAGGAGAAGTAAAATGTTTTTGATTTCAATTTTTAGTGTAATTGTGTGTTGCATCATGACTTGAAAAATTGATGATATTGACATCTTCGATTTGTAGGGAATGATTTTCTTAGCTTTATCAATAATACATTAAAAATTTCTCTTAATTATTTATTTTAAATTTTACATATTAAAATGTTTGATTTCAACTTTTAGGTTTAGGTGATAGACAAAAAAAATTAAACTGCACTTTAGGACTAGTTAAAAGTTTAAAATTTAAAAAGATTTGTTTTAATGCATGATCCGGTGAAAAAAATAAAAAAAATATTTTCTTCCCTTTTAATTATAATTTCGGGATTAGGTTTTTGTTCGAATTTATTAAATTAAGTAAAAAAAATATAAAAATATTTCCTTGGATCTTATCTTGAATTCATTTTCTTGGGATTAATTTTAAAGCAAGTGTCGAGAATTATTAGGATACTTATGTTGTCGTCGGGCAACCAGATACCCTTATTTTATTTTAGTTCAAAGTAACACGAATTATTTTAGTTGATACCTATGCTTCGATTGGACGCTCTGGTAGTGGTCATCGAATCTTTATTGGACATTAATCTTCTGGGCAAACAACTTCGTGATTCCCGTAATACCCTCCAGGGCACTTGTATTGCGACCGAAAAGTCAAGTTATCATTGTCAGTTTGTCACACCCTATTCGGGATACCTGTGTTGTGATTAGATAACCTAACAATCCTAATCTTATTTATTTTTCAAGTTTGCCTCTAATTTATCCATTCGAATAGTTAATCATAATTTTTTATGTGTTCCAAAAATAATTAAAATCAATTAAGACACATTTTTTTTTGCTACAACTACATGACACTTGAGTAGAGCTAAATCTATCTGAAAATTTAATGCAATTTCTGATCAAATCTATTCCATCCGAATGTTTCGTCAAAATTAATATGAGCACTTTCTAGTAGAACCAATGCTAATTTTTCTAGTGGTGAATTTGATAGAACTCTGAATTTTAGATCATTCAACAACTTGGACAATAATTTGTGACAGTAAAGAATGTAAGTGAACTATTTCATTTTTGCATTCATTGATAATCAAGTTCAGGGCTTTTCCATTGTTACTCAAAATTCTTACAAATTGTAAGTCCAAAATCTAAGTTCAAGCCCATCTTTTATTTTTTTCGTTTACAGTGATACAATAAAACTCACTACTGAAAACAACAACAATACAGTGTGCCAACTGGATGAAAACATTGTCCACCTTTCTGAAAACCCGCTCTAAGGCAGTCCGTACCACAATTTGAACTGCAAAGTTCTATGCAGCATACTATAATTTGAGGTCCTACACTCAGCTCCTTAATGCATTTTGAACCTTGAGGCACTGTTGTTGGTGTCTCCAAACAAGTAACGAATCCTGAACAAACAAAAAGTTAAAAATTTTATGCACACGAGGTTTCTTCCTTTTCTTTGACAGATTCCAACACAATGTTATTTGGACTTATGCACTAAACCATCTAGTATGTTAACAAATTATTATTGATCTTGAGATTTAGCTTAAAAATTGATAAAAAATACAACTTCATAAAAGAGTCGTTGAGTCATACTGATCTGACAACTCAAACGTTTTTTCCTTTTTGAATATGTAGACTATGAACAATAACATAACAAACAATAACAATTTTTAATTTAAGTTGGTAAATTGTATATCGAAAAATCAAAACATAAAACTAACTTTCCGCCTTACCCGAAACCAATACCAGAGCAATGCATAAAACACCCAAAATATGAGATTGATAGATGTGAAAAGCCATTTTGAAGGATTTCACCTTATATTTTATTTTTTGTAAGAACTAAGACTAACACCATTTTCATTATATAGACTTAGAAAATGTGTTAATGTGATTAATCGTTAATATTCGTATTTTATAAAATGTTATTAAAACGCATTTGCACTATTAGATCTGCCTATATTCGTAATAAACATAAGGGCATTAATTATCTGTATAAATCATCGATAATTAGAGTGATTATAATATTGCTATCAATTTGAAAGCATTAATAATGGGTAATATTGCATTTATAATCAATTTGAATGCATTACCAACAACGAAAATAGAGTAATAATTTATATAAATGCATTAGCACATTCGCAAAAAAAAATTTGAACGTAATCAATAAAATAAATTTTACAATATATGAATGATATTCCATAGCAATGTGTTAATAGTTTATAGAATAAATTTCAACATCAATTTATTTATTTCAAATGTTATATAAATTAATCCGAATATTTATTTCTACATTAATTTTATAAAGTAATAAATTTATATTAAATATAAATTTCTATTGTATTTCCATTTATAAGTATAAATGCACTAAATTGTAAATATAAATATAATGATTAATATACCCTGGTGATTTATAAATTTTAAATTTAAACCTAAATATATATGAAAAATTAAATATAAATAAATACATCTAAATATAAAGTTTATATTTATAGTTATAAATTTTAAGATAAAATACAAACTTTCAATCGATTAGAAATATTAAATTTAAAAAACACACATACAAAACTTTATAACTTCATAAATAAAACTTATCATAAATTTATAAAATTTTAAATTTAATAGAAATATATTAATTTCAAGGTTAAATAAAAACATATTTAAAATATAGTAAACATAGATTTTAATGTTATGAATTTATAAATATAAGTATAAATATATTCACAAATTTATATTATCTTTAAATTTAAAATTCTACTAAAACTTATATTGTTATAGTTTAAAATTTAAATATAATCAACAAATAAAATTTATAATAAAATGATTATAATTTTACCTTAAATTTAATATATGTATTGAATATATATATATATATATGTGTGTATGTATGCATGTATGCATGTGCGTATGTATATGTATATATATATATATATATATATATATATACGAAATTTATCTTTAATAATCGATGATTATTAAAATCTTATATAGTTATTTTTATTCAATATTAAATAATACTTAATGTTAAATTAAATATATTCAAGTTTGTTATTATAATTTTGTATAATAAAATATTATAATTTATAAGAAATTTCTTTGAATAAAAATCATTAAGAAATTTAGATAAACAGAATTATTTTGGTATTTAATGATATTCTGTTGAATATATAGTGCAAAATTCCTTAAGACTTGTATTAAATACTAAAAGCTATCAATAATCATGTTATTTATTAATTGAAATTTTGAGAAATATAATTAGATTACACTATATATAATTAAAAATTATCATCAAATTTAAAACATAGTGCTATTTTTGAAAATTAGTTAGATAGTACAGAGAGCTATTTACAATTTTAAAATATTATCATAAAAAATTAAATGATATTCTATATTGTAAAATATCATATATATATTCCTTGAGAAAAAAAGTTTGATATAACTAATGATACTACATGTTAACATATATTGTCTATTAAATAAATAATTTCACCATATAGTAAAACTCTAAAGTATTATGCTTTAAAATGACTCCAAATGAATTACAAAGGAGAAGTAAAATGTTTTCGATTTCAATTTTTAGTGTAATTGTGTGTTGCATCATGACTTGAAAAATTGATGATATTGACATCTTCGATTTGTAGGAAATGATTTTCTTAGCTTTATCAATAACACATTAAAAATTTCTCTTAATTATTTATTTTAAATTTTACATATTAAAATGTTTGATTTCAACTTTTAGGTTTAGTTGATAGACAAAAAAAATTAAACTGCACTTTAGGACTAGTTAAAAGTTTAAAATTTAAAAAGATTTGTTTTAATGCATGATCCGGTGAAAAAAATAAAAAAAAATATTTTCTTCCCTTTTAATTATAATTTCGGGATTAGGTTTTTGTTCGAATTTATTAAATTAAGTAAAAAAAAATTAAAATATTTCCTTGGTTCTTATCTTGAATTCATTTTCTTGCCATTAATTTTAAAGCAAGTGTCGAGAATTATTAGGATACTTATGTTGTCGTCGGGCAACCAAATACACTTACTTTATTTTAGTTCAAAGTAGCACAAATTATTTTAGTTGATACCTATGCTTCGATTGGACGATCTGGTAGTGGTCATCGAATCTTTATTGGCTTCCCTTTTAATTATAATTTCAGGATTAGGTTTTTGTTCGAATTTATTAAATTAAGTAAAAAAAAAATTAAAATATTTCCTTGGATCTTATCTTGAGTTCATTTTCTTGGGATTAATTTTAAAGCGAGTGTCGAGAATTATTAGGATACTTATGTTGTCGTCGGGCAACCAAATACCCTTATTTTATTTTAGTTCAAAGTAACACGAATTATTTTAGTTGATACCTATGCTTCGATTGGACGCTCTGGTAGTGGTCATCGAATCTTTATTGGACATTAATCTTCTGGACAAACAACTTCGTGATTCCCGTAATACCCTGCAGGGCACTTGTATTGCGACCGAAAAGTCAAGTTATCATTGTCAGTTTGTCACACCCTATTCGAGATACCTGTGTTGTGATTAGATAACCTAACAATCCTAATCTTATTTATTTTTCAAGTTTGCCTCTAATTTATCCATTCGAATAGTTAATCATAATTTTTTATGTGTTCCAAAAATAATTAAAATCAATTAAGACACATTTTTTTTTGCTACAACTACATGACACTTGAGTAGAGCTAAATCTATCTGAAAATGCAATGCAATTTCTGATCAAATCTATTCCATCCGAATGTTTCGTCAAAATTAATATGAGCACTTTCTAGTAGAACCAGTGCTAATTTTTCTAGTGGTGAATTTGATAGAACTCTGAATTTTAGATCATTCAACAACTTGGACAATAATTTGTGACAGTAAAGAATGTAAGTGAACTATTTCATTTTTGCATTCATTGATAATCAAGTTCAGGGCTTTTCCATTGTTACTCAAAATTCTTACAAATTGTAAGTCCAAAATCTAAGTTCAAGCCCATCTTTTATTTTTTTCGTTTACAGTGATACAATAAAACTCACTACTGAAAAACAACAACAATACAAGCAGCCAACCGGATGAAAACATTGTCCACCTTTCAAAACCCGCTCTAAGGCAGTCCGTACCACAATTTGAACTGCAAAGTTCTATGCAGCATACTATAATTTGAGGTCCTACACTCAGCTCCTTAATGCATTTTGAACCTTGAGGCACTGTTGTTGGTGTCTCCAAACAAGTAACGAATCCTGAACAAACAAAAAGTAAAAAATTTTATGCACACGAGGTTTCTTCCTTTTCTTTGACAGATTCCAACACAATGTTATTTGGACTTATGCACTAAACCATCTAGTATGTTAACAAATTATTGTTGATCTTGAGATCTAGCTTAAAAATTGATAAAAAATACAACTTCATAAAAGAGTCGTTGAGTCATACTGATCTGACAACTCAAACGTTTTTCCTTTTTGAATATGTAGACTATGAACAATAACATAACAAACAATAACAATTTTTAATTTAAGTTGGTAAATTGTATATCGAAAAATCAAAACATAAAACTAACTTTCCGCCTTACCCGAAACCAATACCAGAGCAATGCATAAAACACCCAAAATATGAGATTGATAGATGTGAAAAGCCATTTTGAAGGATTTCACCTTATATTTTATTTCTTGTAAGAACTAAGACTAACACCATTTTCATTATATAGACTTAGAAAATGTGTTAATGTGATTAATCGTTAATATTCGTATTTTATAAAACACCCAAAATATGAGATTGATAGATGTGAAAAGCCATTTTGAAGGATTTCACCTTATATTTTATTTCTTGTAAGAACTAAGACTAACACCATTTTCATTATATAGACTTAGAAAATGTGTTAATGTGATTAATCGTTAATATTCGTATTTTATAAAATGTTATTAAAACGCATTTGCACTATTAGATCTGCCTATATTCGTAATAAACATAAGGGCATTAATTATTTGTATAAATCATCAATAATTAGAGTGATTATAATATTGCTATCAATTTGAAAGCATTAATAATGGGTAATATTGCATTTATAATCAATTTGAATGCATTACCAACAACGAAAATAGAGTAATAATTTATATAAATGCATTAACACATTCGCAAAAAAAAATTGAACGTAATCAATAAAATAAATTTTACAATATATGAATGATATTCCATAGCAATGTGTTAATAGTTTATAGAATAAATTTCAACATCAATTTATTTATTTCAAATGTTATATAAATTAATCCGAATATTTATTTCTACAATAATTTTATAAAGTAATAAATTTATATTAAATATAATTTTCTATTGTATTTCCATTTATAAGTATAAATGCACTAAATTGTAAATATAAATATAATGATTAATATACCCTGGTGATTTATAAATTTTGAATTTAAAGCTAAATATATATGAAAAATTAAATATAAATAAATACATCTAAATATAAAGTTTATATTTATAGTTATAAATTTTAAGATAAAATACAAACTTTCAATCGATTAGAAATATTAAATTTAAAAAACACACATACAAAACTTTATAACTTCATAAATAAAACTTATCATAAATTTATAAAATTTTAAATTTAATAGAAATATATTAATTTCAAGGTTAAATAAAAACATATTTAAAATATAGTAAACATAGATTTTAATGTTATGAATTTATAAATATAAGTATAAATATATTCACAAATTTATATTATCTTTAAATTTAAAATTCTACTAAAACTTATATTGTTATAGTTTAAAATTTAAATATAATCAACAAATAAAATTTATAATAAAATGATTATAATTTTACCTTAAATTTAATATATGTATTGAATATATATATATATATATATATGTGTATGTATGCATGTATGCATGTGCGTATGTATATATATATATACGAAATTTATCTTTAATAATCGATGATTATTAAAATCTTATATAATTATTTTAATTCAATATTAAATAATACTTAATGTTAAATTAAATATATTCAAGTTTGTTATTATAATTTTGTATAATAAAATATTATAATTTATAAGAAATTTCTTTGAATAAAAATCATTAAGAAATTTAGATAAACAGAATTATTTTGACATTTAATGATATTCTGTTGAATATATAGTGCAAAATTCCTTAAGACTTATATTAAATACTAAAAGCTATCAATAATCATGTTAGTTATTAATTGAAATTTTGAGAAATATAATTAGATTACACTATATATAATTAAAATTATCATCAAATTTAAAATATAGTGCTATTTTCGAAAATTAGTTAGATAGTACAGAGAGCTATTTACAATTTTAAAATATTATCATAAAAAATTAAATGATATTCTATATTGTAAAATATTATATATATATTCCTTGAGAAAAAAAGTTTGATATAACTAATGATACTACATGTTAACATATATTGTCTATTAAATAAATAATTTCACCATATAGTAAAACTCTAAAGTATTATGCTTTAAAATGACTCCAAATGAATTACAAAGGAGAAGTAAAATGTTTTCGATTTCAATTTTTAGTGTAATTGTGTGTTGCATCATGACTTGAAAAATTGATGATATTGACATCTTCGATTTGTAGGGAATGATTTTCTTAGCTTTATCAATAATACATTAAAAATTTCTCTTAATTATTTATTTTAAATTTTACATATTAAAATGTTTGATTTCAACTTTTAGGTTTAGGTGATAGACAAAAAAAATTAAACTGCACTTTAGGACTAGTTAAAAGTTTAAAATTTAAAAAGATTTGTTTTAATGCATGATCCGGTGAAAAAAATAAAAAAAATATTTTCTTCCCTTTTAATTATAATTTCGGGATTAGGTTTTTGTTCGAATTTATTAAATTAAGTAAAAAAAAAATTAAAATATTTCCTTGGATCTTATCTTGAATTCATTTTCTTGGCATTAATTTTAAAGCAAGTGTCGAGAATTATTAGGATACTTATGTTGTCGTCGGGCAACCAAATACCCTTATTTTATTTTAGTTCAAAGTAACACGAATTATTTTAGTTGATACCTATGCTTCGATTGGACGATCTGGTAGTGGTCATCGAATCTTTATTGGCTTC
Source organism: Calophaca sinica (assembly GCA_037113605.1). Lineage (NCBI taxonomy): Eukaryota > Viridiplantae > Streptophyta > Magnoliopsida > Fabales > Fabaceae > Calophaca > Calophaca sinica. The sequence goes on from CM073737.1 coordinate 20,928,210, forward strand.
CCTTTTAATTATAATTTCGGGATTAGGTTTTTGTTCGAATTTATTAAATTAAGTAAAAAAAAAATTAAAATATTTCCTTGGATCTTATCTTGAATTCATTTTCTTGGGATTAATTTTAAAGCGAGTGTCGAGAATTATTAGGATACTTATGTAACACCCCGAATTTCTAAGCTAAGTTGAGAATCAGTTATGAGAAGAATGGTGTGATTGTATCCAAGCTTAATTTGATTTCAAGGTGAGTGAATATAATTACACAAAGTTTTGACAAGAGAATTAATGGGTTTGAGTTGAGGAATAAGTGTGGATTTAATCCTAAGATGGTTAAAGGTGTTGATTTGTAGTTATGGAAGTTAATTTGAGAAGAAAGTCTCAAGGTTTGGTGTTAGAACTAAGTTTTCCTGGTTTTTCTGCAGTGTGAATCGATTCACATAGCCTGGGAATCGATTCACAGCATTAAAACTCCATTGGCATCAAATTCTAGCAGTGGGAATCGATTCACAGAAGTCAGGAATCGATTCACATAAGACAGGCCACTGGGACTCGCAGGCAGGAATCGATTCACTCATTAAATCTGCGATTCAGGCTCTTTTTGCACCGTGGGAATCGATTCACACTGTGCTGTGAATCGATTCACAGCTGCAGAAGTGTATAAAAACGCAGTTTCAGCGAGCAGAACGCAGAAAGAAAGAGAAAGGAAAAGAAGAGAAAGGGAAAGGAGAAAAGGAAGGGAGAGCTAGGGTTTCACCCTTTAAGAAGGATTGAAGAGATTCATGTTGGATTTCTTCAATCACTTGCCTAAATGGAGAGTTTGAGAGTGGAGATTTGAGTATTTGGAAGATTTGGGTTTGAACCCTAGAGAGGAGAAGAAGAAGCACGAATTGGAGAAGAAGAAGGGGGAGAAGACCAAGCTCCAGCAAGGATGGTTCAAGTTCTTGGATGGAGAAGGAAGATTGAAGGTTGAAGATAAAGATTTGAGAAGTATTTGGAGAAGCCCCAAGTTGAGCAAAGAGGGAAAAGCTTGAAGAGGAGCAAAGAGTCCAAAGTTCAACCTTCCTAGCTCAATGTTTTGAAGAATAGAGGTGAGTTCTTCAACCCTTAGGTGATGGGCACCCATAAGTCCCACATATAGGAATTTCTCTTCCTTTAGTAACATATGAACCTTAGGTTCAAGTTAGGTCTTAAATACCTATAAGAGATTGAGTTATGATTGTTATGATTGCTATGATTGTGATGATTGTTATGATTGTTATGAAATTATATGGGGTTTGACTGAAATAGGGTTGGATGCTGTCCCCAACCCCCCTAATTAGTATGTGATGCTTGAATCCTTGAATGCTCCAATGAGCTTCAATGAGATTATGTATGCTTGATGTTTTTCTCTTGAGAACTCCATAGAGTTTCAAGGGATTAGTTAATGTATGTGTTGTCCATTAATTTGGCAAATTGTGAGGCTTGTCTAAGAGCCATAAGCTTAAGTCATAGAGGTCAAGAAAGGACCCTAGGAAAAGGATGTGATAGGATGAATGTGTGAATTAGTGTCCATGATTTGGATTAATTAGATGAAAAGGAGTACTATTAGTGTAAGCTTGATTCATTGAAATGATTGTAGTTTCCTTGAATAGTTAAGTAATGAGTATGATTGTATTTCTTTGAACATACATACAAGCATAAGCATAAGCATAAGCATAAGCTAAAGTCCATGGCAAGACTCCTCTATTTATAGGAGTAGATCGGTTTGGTTAGCCAAGTGGGACGCCTTTGGAGGGTTATGACGTCTAACCACCATTCCGAAAGTGTGTAATTGGGGTCTAGGGACGGAAGCCTACGACACTACCCAATAACACAAAATGTATTACATGCAAAGCATCATATTATATATCTCCTATGAATGGTATAATATGTGAAGTAAAGTTAAGTTTATGAATGTTAATGAATTCCTTGTATGTATTTATATATACGTATTCGGAATTAGCTTAGTTAGTTGTATGAAATCTTGGATAGCACACCCCTAGTCGCTTAATTATTATATAGTAATGAGCATTGTGATTAGATCACTTAAAGGATAAGCAAGTTAGGTTGATTGGGATTTGTGGTATAGAACACAAGGCAAAGTCCAATAGCATAAGAAAAAGCAAAGATGTGTTAAGCACAAAGTGAGTAAGTAAGAACAATATGTTCTTAGTTAATAAGGTTGCAATTTATATTGTATTAAGGTTAGTTGAGTTAAGCATAGGTTAAAGAATGGATATTTATAAGATTGATGTGGGTTTGCTATACAATTATGTGTTTAGTTTAATCACGAGATGATAAGTGGTATATTAGTCCTAGGATTACCCTATGGTATAATGTACTAAGTTTTTAATTCAAGCTAGCGTTTTCTAAAGCGTTGTAGCTTAGGGATATCGAGAAGTTGCAAGTCAAGTCCTTATGGTACATAGGGAGAGTATGTCTAGGTTTGAAATGCTTAAGCTAGTCTTTTCAGCCTAGAATATTAAGAGGAGAGAATGGTGAGGAGTCCGTGAAGGGCTCACTGAGATTTTATAATCTCACCCTTTTCCTTTTGTTGTTTTTCAGATAAGCAGGTACTGAAGACGATGAGTCAAAGCTCCAAGTTCAGGACTCATAGGCTAGTTTGATATTGCAGTGGGAATTTTATATTCCTAGTTATGTGTAATTTGTAATCTATTCATTAGATTTATGAATTAAGTTTAATTTATGACTTGGATTACTGTAATCAAGTCTGTAAGTTATTAGTAACTCCAGTGCTTTAATGTAATTTGTCGTACTTTCAATTATGTTGAGGTGCGGGTGTTACAACTTATGTTGTCGTCGGGCAACCAAATACCCTTATTTTATTTTAGTTCAAAGTAACACGAATTATTTTGGTTGATACCTATGCTTCGATTGGACGCTCTGGTAGTGGTCATCGAATCTTTATTGGACATTAATCTTCTGGACAAACAACTTCGTGATTCCCGTAATACCCTGCAGGGCACTTGTATTGCGACCGAAAAGTCAAGTTATCATTGTCAGTTTGTCACACCCTATTCGGGATACCTGTGTTGTGATTAGATAACCTAACAATCCTAATCTTATTTATTTTTCAAGTTTGCCTCTAATTTATCCATTCGAATAGTTAATCATAATTTTTTATGTGTTCCAAAAATAATTAAAATCAATTAAGACACATTTTTTTTGCTACAACTACATGACACTTGAGTAGAGCTAAATCTATCTGAAAATTTAATGCAATTTCTGATCAAATCTATTCCATCCGAATGTTTCGTCAAAATTAATATGAGCACTTTCTAGTAGAACCAATGCTAATTTTTCTAGTGGTGAATTTGATAGAACTCTGAATTTTAGATCATTCAACAACTTGGACAATAATTTGTGACAGTAAAGAATGTAAGTGAACTATTTCATTTTTGCATTCATTGATAATCAAGTTCGTGGCTTTTCCATTGTTACTCAAAATTCTTACAAATTGTAAGTCCAAAATCTAAGTTCAAGCCCATCTTTTATTTTTTTCGTTTACAGTGATACAATAAAACTCACTACTGAAAACAACAACAATACAGTGTGCCAATTGGATGAAAACATTGTCCACCTTTCTGAAAACCCGCTCTAAGGCAAATTGCACCACAATTTGAACTGCAAAGTTCTATGCAAAGATACTATAATTTGAGGTCCTACACTCAGCTCCTTAATGCATTTTGAACCTTGAGGCACTGTTGTTGGTGTCTCCAAACAAGTAACGAATCCTGAACAAACAAAAAGTTAAAAATTTTATGCACATGAGGTTTCTTCCTTTTCTTTGACAGATTCCAACACAATGTTATTTGGACTTATGCACTAAACCATCTAGTATGTTAACAAATTATTATTGATCTTGAGATCTAGCTTAAAAATTGACAAAAAATACAACTTCATAAAAGAGTCGTTGAGTCATACTGATCTGACAACTCAAACGTTTTTTCCTTTTTTAATATGTAGACTATGAACAATAACATAACAAACAATAACAATTTTTAATTTAAGTTGGTAAATTGTATATCGAAAAATCAAAACATAAAACTAACTTTCCGCCTTACCCGAAACCAATACCAGAGCAATGCATAAAACACCCAAAATATGAGATTGATAGATGTGAAAAGCCATTTTGAAGGATTTCACCTTATATTTTATTTCTTGTAAGAACTAAGACTAACACCATTTTCATTATATAGACTTAGAAAATGTGTTAATGTGATTAATCGTTAATATTCGTATTTTATAAAATGTTATTAAAACGCATTTGCACTATTAGATCTGCCTATATTCGTAATAAACATAAGGGCATTAATTATCTGTATAAATCATCAATAATTAGAGTGATTATAATATTGCTATCAATTTGAAAGCATTAATAATGGGTAATATTGCATTTATAATCAATTTGAATGCATTACCAACAACGAAAATAGAGTAATAATTTATATAAATGCATTAACACATTCGCAAAAAAAAATTGAACGCAATCAATAAAATAAATTTTACAATATACGAATGATATTCCATAGCAATGTGTTAATAGTTTATAGAATAAATTTCAACATCAATTTATTTATTTCAAATGTTATATAAATTAATCCGAATATTTATTTCTACAATAATTTTATAAAGTAATAAATTTATATTAAATATAAATTTCTATTGTATTTCCATTTATAAGTATAAATGCACTAAATTGTAAATATAAATATAATGATTAATATACCCTGGTGATTTATAAATTTTAAATTTAAAGCTAAATATATATGAAAAATTAAATATAAATAAATACATCTAAATATAAAGTTTATATTTACAGTTATAAATTTTAAGATAAAATACAAACTTTCAATCGATTAGAAATATTAAATTTAAAAAACACACATACAAAACTTTATAACTTCATAAATAAAACTTATCATAAATTTATAAAATTTTAAATTTAATAGAAATATATTAATTTCAAGTTTAAATAAAAACATATTTAAAATATAGTAAACATAGATTTTAATGTTATGAATTTATAAATATAAGTATAAATATATTCACAAATTTATATTATCTTTAAATTTAAAATTCTACTAAAACTTATATTGTTATAGTTTAAAATTTAAATATAATCAACAAATAAAATTTATAATAAAATGATTATAATTTTACCTTAAATTTAATATATGTATTGAATATATATATATGTGTATGTATGCATGTATGCATGTGCGTATGTATATGTATATATATATATATATACGAAATTTATCTTTAATAATCGATGATTATTAAAATCTTATATAGTTATTTTAATTCAATATTAAATAATACTTAATGTTAAATTAAATATATTCAAGTTTGTTATTATAATTTTGTATAATAAAATATTATAATTTATAAGAAATTTCATTGAATAAAAATCATTAAGAAATTTAGATAAACAGAATTATTTTGATATTTAATGATATTCTGTTGAGTATATAGTGCAAAATTCCTTAAGACTTGTATTAAATACTAAAAGCTATCAATAATCATGTTAGTTATTAATTGAAATTTTGAGAAATATAATTAGATTACATTATATATAATTAAAAATTATCATCAAATTTAAAATATAGTGCTATTTTCGAAAATTAGTTAGATAGTACAGAGAGCTATTTACAATTTTAAAATATTATCATAAAAAATTAAATTATATTCTATATTGTAAAATATCATATATATATTCCTTGAGAAAAAAAGTTTGATATAACTAATGATACTACATGTTAACATATATTGTCTATTAAATAAATAATTTCACCATATAGTAAAACTCTAAAGTATTATGCTTTAAAATGACTCCAAATGAATTACAAAGGAGAAGTAAAATGTTTTCGATTTCAATTTTTAGTGTAATCGTGTGTTGCATCATGACTTGAAAAATTGATGATATTGACATCTTCGATTTGTAGGGAATGATTTTCTTAGCTTTATCAATAATACATTAAAAATTTCTCTTAATTATTTATTTTAAATTTTACATATTAAAATGTTTGATTTCAACTTTTAGGTTTAGGTGATAGACAAAAAAAATTAAACTGCACTTTAGGACTAGTTAAAAGTTTAAAATTTAAAAAGATTTGTTTTAATGCATGATCCGGTGAAAAAAATAAAAAAAAAATATTTTCTTCCCTTTTAATTATAATTTTGGGATTAGGTTTTGTTCGAATTTATTAAATTAAGTAAAAAAAAATTAAAATATTTTCTTGGATCTTATCTTGAATTCATTTTCTTGGGATTAATTTTAAAGCAAGTGTCGAGAATTATTAGGATACTTATGTTGTCGTCGGGCAACCAAATACCCTTATTTTATTTTAGTTCAAAGTAACACGAATTATTTTAGTTGATACCTATGCTTCGATTGGACGCTCTGGTAGTGGTCATCGAATCTTTATTGGACATTAATCTTCTGGACAAACAACTTCGTGATTCCCGTAATACCCTGCAGGGCACTTGTATTGCGACCGAAAAGTCAAGTTATCATTGTCAGTTTGTCACACCCTATTCGGGATACCTGTGTTGTGATTAGATAACCTAACAATCCTAATCTTATTTATTTTTCAAGTTTGCCTCTAATTTATCCATTTGAATAGTTAATCATAATTTTTTATGTGTTCCAAAAATAATTAAAATCAATTAAGACACATTTTTTTTGCTACAGCTACATGACACTTGAGTAGAGCTAAATCTATCTGAAAATTTAATGCAATTTCTGATCAAATCTATTCCATCCGAATGTTTCGTCAAAATTAATATGAGCACTTTCTAGTAGAACCAATGCTAATTTTTCTAGTGGTGAATTTGATGAACTCTAAATTGTAGATCATTCAACAACTTGGACAATAATTTGTGACAGTAAAGAATGTAAGTGAACTATTTCATTTTTGCATTCATTGATAATCAAGTTCAGGGCTTTTCCATTGTTACTCAAAATTCTTACAAATTGTAAGTCCAAATTCTAAGTTCAAGCCCATCTTTTATTTTTTTCGTTTACAGTGATACAATAAAACTCACTACTGAAAACAACAACAATACAGTGTGCCAATTGGATGAAAACATTGTCCACCTTTCTGAAAACCCGCTCTAAGGCAAATTCAGTACCACAATTTGAACTGCAAAGTTCTATGCAGCATACTATAATTTGAGGTCCTACACTCAGCTCCTTAATGCATTTTGAACCTTGAGGCACTGTTGTTGGTGTCTCCAAACAAGTAACGAATCCTGAACAAACAAAAAGTTAAAAATTTTATGCACATGAGGTTTCTTCCTTTTCTTTGACAGATTCCAACACAATGTTATTTGGACTTATGCACTAAACCATCTAGTATGTTAACAAATTATTATTGATCTTGAGATCTAGCTTAAAAATTGACAAAAAATACAACTTCATAAAAGAGTCGTTGAGTCATACTGATTTGACAACTCAAACGTTTTTTCCTTTTTGAATATGTAGACTATGAACAATAACATAACAAACAATAACAATTTTTAATTTAAGTTGGTAAATTGTATATCGAAAAATCAAAACATAAAACTAACTTTCCGCCTTACCCGAAACCAATACCAGAGCAATGCATAAAACACCCAAAATATGAGATTGATAGATGTGAAAAGCCATTTTGAAGGATTTCACCTTATATTTTATTTCTTGTAAGAACTAAGACTAACACCATTTTCATTATATAGGCTTAGAAAATGTGTTAATGTGATTAATCGTTAATATTCGTATTTTATAAAATGTTATTAAAACGCATTTGCACTATTAGATCTGCCTATATTCGTAATAAACATAAGGGCATTAATTATCTGTATAAATCATCAATAATTAGAGTGATTATAATATTGCTATCAATTTGAAAGCATTAATAATGGGTAATATTGCATTTATAATCAATTTGAATGCATTACCAACAACGAAAATAGAGTAATAATTTATATAAATGCATTAACACATTCGCAAAAAAAAATTGAACGTAATCAATAAAATAAATTTTACAATATATGAATGATATTCTATAGCAATGTGTTAATAGTTTATAGAATAAATTTCAACATCAATTTATTTATTTCAAATGTTATATAAATTAATCCGAATATTTATTTCTACAATAATTTTATAAAGTAATAAATTTATATTAAATATAAATTTCGATTGTATTTCCATTTATAAGTATAAATGCACTAAACTGTAAATATAAATATAATGATTAATATACCCTGGTGATTTATAAATTTTAAATTTAAAGCTAAATATATATGAAAAAGTAATATAAATAAATACATCTAAATATAAAGTTTATATTTATATTTATAAATTTTAAGATAAAATAAAAACTTTCAATCGATTAGAAATATTAAATTTAAAAAACACACATACAAAACTTTATAACTTCATAAATAAAACTAATCATAAATTTATAAAATTTTAAATTTAATAGAAATATATTAATTTCAAGTTTAAATAAAAACATATTTTAAATATAGTAAACATAGATTTTAACGTTATGAATTTATAAATATAAGTATAAATATATTCACAAATTTATATTATCTTTAAATTTAAAATTCTACTAAAACTTATATTGTTATATTTTAAAATTTAAATATAATCAACAAATAAAATTTATAATAAAATGATTACAATTTTACCTTAAATTTAATATATGTATTGAATATATATATATATGTGAGTATGTATGCATGTATGCATGTGCGTATGTATATGTATATATATATATATACGAAATTTATCTTTAATAATCGATGATTATTAAAATCTTATATAGTTATTTTAATTCAATATAAAATAATACTTAATGTTAAATTAAATATATTCAAGTTTGTTATTATAATTTTGTATAATAAAATATTATAATTTATAAGAAATTTCTTTGAATAAAAATCATTAAGAAATTTAGATAAACAGAATTATTTTGCTATTTAATGATATTCTGTTGAATATATAGTGCAAAATTCCTTAAGATTTGTATTAAATACTAAAAGCTATCAATAATCATGTTAGTTATTAATTGAAATTTTGAGAAATATAATTAGATTACACTATATATAATTAAAAATTATCATCAAATTTAAAATATAGTGCTATTTTCGAAAATTAGTTAGATAGTACATAGAGCTATTTACAATTTTAAAATTTTATCATAAAAAATTAAATGATATTCTATATTGTAAAATATCATATATATATTCCTTGAGAAAAAAAGTTTGATATAACTAATGATACTACATGTTAACATATATTGTCTATTAAATAAATAATTTCACCATATAGTAAAACTCTAAGGTATTATGCTTTAAAATGACTCCAAATGAATTACAAAGGAGAAGTAAAATGTTTTCGATTTCAATTTTTAGTGTAATTGTGTGTTGCATCATGACTTGAAAAATTGATGATATTGACATCTTCGATTTGTAGGGAATGATTTTCTTAGCTTTATCAATAATACATTAAAAATTTCTCTTAATTATTTATTTTAAATTTTACATATTAAAATGTTTGATTTCAACTTTTAGGTTTAGGTGATAGACAAAAAAAATTAAACTGCACTTTAGGACTAGTTAAAAGTTTAAAATTTAAAAAGATTTGTTTTAATGCATGATCCGGTGAAAAAAATAAAAAAAATATTTTCTTCCCTTTTAATTATAATTTTGGGATTAGGTTTTGTTCGAATTTATTAAATTAAGTAAAAAAAAAATTAAAATATTTCCTTGGATCTTATCTTGAATTCATTTTCTTGGCATTAATTTTAAAGCAAGTGTCGAGAATTATTAGGATACTTATGTTGTCGTCGGGCAACCAAATACCCTTATTTTATTTTAGTTCAAAGTAACACGAATTATTTTAGTTGATACCTATGCTTCGATTGGACTATCTGGTAGTGGTCATCGAATCTTTATTGGCTTCCCTTTTAATTATAATTTCGGGATTAGGTTTTTGTTCAAATTTATTAAATTAAGTAAAAAAAAATTAAAATATTTCCTTGGATCTTATCTTGAATTCATTTTCTTGGCATTAATTTTAACGCAAGTGTCGAGAATTATTAGGATACTTAGGTTGTCGTCGGGCAACCAAATACCCTTATTTTATTTTAGTTCAAAGTAACACGAATTATTTTAGTTGATACCTATGCTTCGATTGGACGATCTGGTAGTGGTCATCGAATCTTTATTGGCTTCCCTTTTAATTATAATTTCGGGATTAGGTTTTTGTTCGAATTTATTAAATTAAGTAAAAAAAAATTAAAATATTTCCTTGGATCTTATCTTGAATTCATTTTCTTGGGATTAATTTTAAAGCGAGTTTCGAGAATTATTAGGATACTTTTGTTGTCGTCGGGCAACCAAATACCCTTATTTTATTTTAGTTCAAAGTAACACGAATTATTTTAGTTGATACCTATGCTTCGATTGGACGATCTGGTAGTGGTCATCGAATCTTTATTGGACATTAATCTTCTGGACAAACAACTTCGTGATTCCCGTAATACCCTGCAGGGCACTTGTATTATGACTAAAAGTCAAGTTATCATTGTCGGCTTGTCACACCCTATTCTGATACCTGTGTTGTGATTAGATAACCTAACAATCCTAATCTTATTTATTTTTCAAGTTTGCCTCTAATTTATCCATTTGAATAGTTAATCATAATTTTTTATGTGTTCCAAAAATAATTAAAATCAATTAAGACACATTTTTTTTGCTACAACTACATGACACTTGAGTAGAGCTAAATCTATCTGAAAATTTAATGCAATTTCTGATCAAATCTATTCCATCCGAATGTTTCGTCAAAATTAATATGAGCACTTTCTAGTAGAACCAATGCTAATTTTTCTAGTGGTGAATTTGATAGAACTCTGAATTTTAGATCATTCAACAACTTGGACAATAATTTGTGACAGTAAAGAATGTAAGTGAACTATTTCATTTTTGCATTCATTGATAATCAAGTTCAGGGCTTTTCCATTGTTACTCAAAATTCTTACAAATTGTAAGTCCAAAATCTAAGTTCAAGCCCATCTTTTATTTTTTTCGTTTACAGTGATACTATAGAACTCGCTACTGAAAACAACAACAATACAGTGTGCCAATGGGATGAAAACATTGTCCACCTTTCTGAAAACCCGCTCTAAGGCAGTCCGTACCACAATTTGAACTGCAAAGTTCTATGCAGCATACTATAATTTGAGGTCCTACACTCAGCTCCTTAATGCATTTTGAACCTTGAGGCACTGTTGTTGGTGTCTCCAAACAAGTAACGAATCCTGAACAAACAAAAAGTTAAAAATTTTATGCACATGAGGTTTCTTCCTTTTCTTTGACAGATTCCAACACAATGTTATTTGGACTTATGCACCAAACCATGTAGTATGTTAACAAATTATTATTGATCTTGAGATCTAGCATAAAAATTGATAAAAAATACGACTTCATAAAAGAGTCGTTGAGTCATACTGATCTGACAACTCAAACTTTTTTTTCCTTTTTGAATATGTAGATTATGAACAATAATATAACAAACAATAACAGTTTTTAATTTAAGTTGGTAAATTGTATATCGAAAAATCAAAACATAAAACCAACTTTTCGCCTTACCCGAAACCAATACCAGAGCAATGCATAAAACACCCAAAATATGAGATTGATAGATGTGAAAAGTCATTTTGAAGGATTTCACCTTATATTTTATTTCTTGTAAGAACTAAGACTAACACCATTTTCATTATATAGACTTAGAAAATGTGTTAATGTGATTAATCGTTAATATTCATATTTTATAAAATATTATTAAAACGCATTTGCACTATTAGATCTGCCTATATTCGTAATAAACATAAGGGCATTAATTATCTGTATAAATCATCAATAATTAGAGTGATTATAATATTGCTATCAATTTGAAAGCATTAATAATGGGTAATAATGCATTTATAATCAATTTGAATGCATTACCAACAACGAAAATAGAGTAATAATTTATATAAATGCATTAACACATTCGCCGTAGTCAATAAAACAAATTTTACAATATATGAATGATAATCCATAGCAATGTGTTAATAGTTTATAGAATAAATTTCAACATCAATTTATTTATTTCAAATGTTATATAAATTAAACCGAATATTTATTTCTACAATAAATTTATAAAGTATTAAATTTATAATAAATATAAATTTCTATTATATTTCTATTTATAAGTGTAAATGCACTAAATTGTAAATATAAATATAATGATTAATATACCTTGGTGATTTATAAATTTTAAATTTAAAGCTATATATATATATATATATATGAAAAATTAAATATAAATAAATACATCTATATATAAAGTTTATATTTTTAGTTATAAATTTTAAAATAAAATACAAACTTTCAAACGATTAGAAATATTAAATTTAAAAAACACACATGCAAAACTTTATAACTTCATAAATAAAACTTATCATAAATTTATAAAATTTTAAATTTAATAGAAATATATTAATTTCAAGTTTAAATAAAAACATATTTAAAATATAGTAAACATAGATTTTAATGTTATGAATTTATAAATATAAGTATAAATATATTCACAAATTTATATTATCTTTAAATTTAAAATTCTACTAAAACTTATATTGTTATAGTTTAAAATTTAAATATAATCAACAAATAAAATTTATAATAAAATGATTATAATTTTAACTTAAATTTAATATATGTATTGAATATATATAAATATATATATATATATATGTATGTATGTATGTATGCATGTGTGTATGTATATGTATTTATATATATATATATACGAAATTTATCTTTTATAATCGATGATTATTAAAATCTTATATAGTTATTTTAATTCAATATTAAATAATACTTAATGTTAAATTAAATATATTCAAGTTTGTTACTATAATTTTGTATAATAAAATGTTATAATTTATAAGAAATTTCTTTGAATAAAAATCATTAAGAAATTTAGATAAACAGAATTATTTTGATATTTAATGATATTCTATTGAATATATAGTGTAAAATTCCTTAAGACTTGTATTAAATACTAAAAGCTATCAATAATCATGTTAGTTATTAATTCAAATTTTGAGAAATATAATTAGATTGCACTATATATGATTAAAAATTATCATCAAATTTAAAATATAATGCTATTTTCGAAAATTAGTTAGACAGTATAGAGAGTTATTTACAATTTTAAAATATTATTGTAAAAAATTAAATGATATTCTATATTGTAAAATATCATATATATATTCTTTGAGAAAAAAAGTTTGATATAACTAATGATACTACATGTTTATAAATAATTTCACCATATAGTAAAACTCTAAAGTATTATGCTTTAAAATGACTCCAAATGAATTATAAAGGAGAAGTAAAATGTTTTCGATTTCAATTTTTAGTGTAATTGTGTGTTGCATCATGACTTGAAAAATTGATGATATTGACATCTTCGATTTGTAGGGAATGATTTTCTTAGCTTTATCAATAATACATTAAAAATTTCTCTTAATTATTTAATTTAAATTTTACATATTAAAATGTTTGATTTCAACTTTTAGGTTTAGGTGATAGACAAAAAAAATTAAACTGCACTTCAGGACTAGTTAAAAGTTTCAAATTTAAAAAGATTTGTTTTAATGCATGATCTGGTGAAAATAATAAAAAAAAATATTTTCTTCCCTTTTAATTATAATTTCGGGATTAGGATTTTGTTTGAATTTATTAAATTAAGTGAAAAAAATAAATTAAAATATTTCCTTGGATCTTATCTTGAATTTATTTTCTTGGCATTAATTTTAAAGCGAGTGTCGAGAATTATTAGGATACTTATGTTATCGTCGGGCAACCAAATACCCTTATTTTATTTTAGTTCAAAGTAACACGAATTATTTTAGTTGATACCTATGCTTCGATTGGACGATCTGGTAATGGTCATCGAATCTTTATTGGACATTAATCTTGTGGACAAACAACTTGGTGATTCCCGTTAATACCCTCTAGGGCACTTGTATTGCGACCAAAAAGTCAAGTTTTTTGTAACATCCCTAATTTCCCTAAGCTTAATAACTAGAAATGATAGGTGAAAAAGAGATTTGATCCCTATGGATTAATGAGGTTAATAACCTTTTTAATCTAGTGCTTTAAAACAAATTTAGATCTTTGGGGTAAAATAGTAAATTTACCCTAGGATTAAGGAAATGAGGGACTAATTATTGATGAGTAGTTTAATTTATTAATTTACCTAAGGTTCCTATGAGGACCAAATGATAAATTAATAAGATTAAATATGGGGTTGTTGGCCAATTTCTATTGAATCTTGGCCTATGTCCCACCACACACCCAAGATCTCTCTCACCCACCTAAGCATCCTCCAACTCTCTCGTTATACTCCCTCCAGCGTGAGAAATAAGCAGAAGAAAGAAGAAAAAGAAGAGGAGGGAAAAAGAAAGAAAAAGAAGAAGAAGAAAGGAGAAAAAGGAAGAAGAAGAGGAAGAGAAGGAGACCACACCATTTGAATCCCCCGTCTCCTTTTCCTTCCCTCTTGCTCGAGCTCTCTCATCCTTTCCCTTTTCCATTTTTGAGCTGCTGCTACCTCCAAGAGAAGAGAAGAAGATGAACTACTAGGGTTCATGGGATTAGGAGGAAAAGAGGGAAAATTAGGGGTGCTCATGGTTTGGATAATCATGTAACCAAAACCAAATCCAATTAAAACCACATATTAGGATGGGTTTTCAAATCCAAATTTATAAAACTGGATCTCAAATATGGTTACGGATATAAAACCAGTTGTTTCCACATATCCGGTTATAAAACCAGTTTCGACTTAAAACCGGTTTACCGGTTATAAACCGGTTTTTGTCCTAAAACCGGTTACACAACTGGTTATGGATCCCAAATCCGGTTATAAAACCGGTTTTAGCCTATAAAATCCAGTTTTTTTCCTATCAGAGATGCTTTTACCCTGTATATAAAGAAGGCATTAAATTGAAGTTAATTGGCATCTGTTGAGTTTGACCTCAAACATTCACTGCATATTGTGTGTATAAATGCTTTAACTATTTGTATCAAATCTTATACGCATTGAAGCGAGACAACTATGCATTGACAAGGCATTAAATTGAAGTTAATTGGCATATGTTATGCAAAATATTAGATTACAAATATAAGCTGAATAAAAATAAACCACATCAACTTGTTGCTTTTTTTTTCACTGTGCTTTGCTCTTGAGCAGGTAATTCCCTGAAGGCAGTTGGCTTCCCACTTCCCAGTTTTGGAAACTGTCTTCAGGACTGTGTCTGGCTGGACATTTCCTTTCACCACCACTTTCTGTTCCTTCAAATCAATGTCATATGATTCCACACCTGTAAATGAAAGAACTATTTATTATTCTACAATGTTGCAAGGGAATTGTTGGTTGTATCTTGTTATTGCATTGACTTCAATCAATATGTATTTATATTGATTGAAACTTAAATTATTTCCTCATATGTATTTATAATTGATTGCAGCAGTTTTTCATCCGGTAAGAGAAAAAGGATATCCTACAATTGAAGAAATAAATAAGAAACAAGCAGACACCATAACAAAAATATTTAGGGGAAGAAGGGGGAATACTACAAATACTACACTGATGCAATTACTACAATAAGTTCAGGAAAAATATTTGACACTTGACATAAAGATAAGAAACACAACACATACACTGATGCAAATACTACAATAAGTTCAGGAAAAATCATAGTCCAATAAAACTAAATCATAATACCCAATACAAGAATTCAAGTAACTAGCATTAACGGAAGGTCATTAACAAACTGCACAGGATACTATTATTGATGATTTGCAAGTAGGAGTATTATTGAAAATAATAAACCCAAGGACAATCCACAGGAAAGAGAAACAACCTTAAGAGAGGAGCAGTGGAGCACTACCAAAAACTTTGATCTATTTAACATCACAAATGATCTCAAAATGTTCTATATTCAAAAACTGTATGTTACAACCATTGGATAAACAATAAATTTATAGTTCTGTTGCAGCAGCTATATCATGGCTAACTAAACCAAAACCATAACATGCCATTTACTAATGATAAGTAATATATACACTTTAAGCACGCATATATTAGTGCAGAATAAGCCATTTGAATGTCAATACAAAGAAAAATAAAAATAACAAAAAAAAAACCAGATATTACTGCAGAATAATGTAACAACTAATCACATCTAGTATGAAATCTTAAGTCTCCCAAACAAAAATTCAGTGTTGGTACCTATAACAAAAGTAAAAGCGTGTTACAGAAAAAATGTAACACCTGTTCTTAAATCTCTTAAATCTTAAGAACCAACCATCATAGTTGGTCTAAGGCTGAAGTGTGAAGTATAGTCCATGTTTTATATTATAATAATAACAGGGCAACAATATGACCAGTAGTTATGATACTGTTTTTTGCTACTTGCAAACAGGCCCTCAAATTGTAATAGACACAAGCTACAAGCTTTATTACCTGTTCTATCATTAAATATAAATTACAAACGACACAAATGATATTCAGAGACCTGGAATGGAATTCAACAGTAAGTTACATTCACCTTTATACTAGTTCATCAGTATGAAAGCACAACTATAAGAGTTTCAAATATTGGATCTTTGTAATATAAAACTTCCTCTCATATTTGTTTGCACAAATATATTAACTCCAAAATTCAGGTCCTGTTCCAAATGTAAATCTCTGGTTAAATCTTGGTGATTAAAAACAGGGTCTATTTGAGTTTTAACTTCACAGCACTAAACCAAGGCAAATACATGCATGATTTCTCTCCTTCTCCTTCTCTCTCTTTCTCTCTAGCTGATTATTAGTATACTATATATACCACAATAGTAGTCATGATCAATCAAATTAAGGAGAGTTTGTATTTTTGTTCCTTCTTTTTCACAGCCTTTCAAATTTTTTGCATCAGTGACTTATTTCCCAGGCCTAACAACATACACCAAGGCCAGAGACCCCACATGAGTAAAACCAAAAGTGGTCCCTAAAATCCCATTTTGGTACCAAATTAAAGAAAAGGCCAAATAATAATAATCAAACTCTAAAAGCACACAGACTTAGCTCTCTCTCAGTAAAAGGATAAGCTATATACAACAGCTATATACAGACCTCATTAGAAAAAGTAATACAACAACTATATAGAAACAAAGATGATGCATGATTTCTTTCTAAATGTTATTGTTCATACCTTTAGTCCTTTTAATGCAAGAAGCCAAGAAGCCCAAATCAGATGAAAAATTAAAGGCTTGATTCCAACTACAAAAATAATAAAAGCACAACTCTATCCACTATGCGAAACACCCTTATGCTGATCTTAATAACACCTGTAGCAATACAATAGCACAACAATATAACACCCGCAACATTAATATAACCCCTACACATCATAACACTTGCAACATTATACTAATTTCAAAAGAGTTGAATTCTAACAATACCATTAATCTTCATGAAGAGTGATATGGGTTGAAGTAGCACTACCATCTAAGTTTAGGGAAAACATTTCTGCCAAAAAAAGACATCTTATAACTTATTAAGTCATGATATAATACTATATATACTTATTAAATATATCTATTTATCTTACCTTGCTCAAAATTTTCACTCTCTTCGATATCTTCTTGTGAAGGCAATGGTAAAGGCGATCCATTTAAGCTAATCTTCTGTGCAGATAAGGGCTTCCACTTTTTTAGGTGTTAGGCGACTGCGATACTCATCAATCACCCGTCCTCTAGTACTGAAGGCAGATTCAGATGCCACCTTGGAGACTGGTATAGCCAACATCTCTCTTGCAATGCTCGCAAGGATCGGAAGTCGACTTGAATTCACCTTCCACCAGTTCAAGATATCAAAGTCAGTGCTCGAACTCTCTAAATCTTCGCTTAAGTACTTACTTAACTCCGATTTGGAGGCACTAGACATGGCACCGGTAGATTGCAAAAACTGAGTGTAATAATACTTGGGATCCTCACCTAGTCCATCAAATTTGGTTTGGGTTGGCTGAAAGTTACTTTGGCACCCCCAACCCCACCACTATACTCTTTATATATGTTATTCAAGCATAATTCTAAATTCATTTTGTAACCGGGGTCTAACACAAAAGCAATTAACAACAACATATTCAAGCTCTTGTGATTTCCCCAGTATTTATCATATTTCTCCTTCATCTTTTTAGCCATGTCCCTTGTTGTTGAATCTACATCCATAGAAGTCATCATGTTTTTTAATGACAACCCAATTGAAAATACCTCTAGCATATACACATTACTTGTTACGTAAGATGAATCGGATATGCGCACAGTGGCATTCTTAAAAATTTCCAAAAATTTTGAAATCCCACATGCATTCTGCCAATCTAGAGTGGTAGGCACACTCTTCCCCTTGTTAAGCTCTTCATGATACTTAGTATCTATGACCTCAAGCTCTAGAAATGCCGCTTGAAGTTTCAATGCAGCATTCAACATGTCATATGTCGAATTCCACCTGGTTTCACAATCAAACTGAACACTGCCCTTGTATTCAATGTTGCAGCATTCAACATGTCATATGTCGAATTCCACCTGGTTTCACAATCAAACTGAACACTGCCCTTGTATTCAATGTTTCTATTTTTAACACATTGCAAGAATTTACGCTGTCGAGAAGGAGAAGCCCTGACATAGTTCACCACACCACGAATTCTGAGAACAGAATCATCAATTTCCTTTAAACCTTCATTCACAATTAAATTTAGAATATGCGCGCAACAATGCATATAAATGTGATCTCCGTTCAAAACTAAACCATTCCTCAACTTAAGCATCGTTTTCAAAATTTCAATACCACGATCATTTGCCGAGGCGTTGTCAACTGTCACAGTCATAACACGGTTCAACCCCCATTCATCTAAGCATTGTGCAACCTCCTTGGCAATAGAATCTCCTGAATAGCTTATGACTTGAGGAAAATTAAGAATTTTCTTATGCAAGGTCCAGTTGTTGTCTAAAAAGTGGACAGTTATACCCATGTAACTCATATTTTGACACGAGGTCCATGAGTCAGTTGTGAGGCACGCACTTTGGCAATGATGGGAAAGAAAGTACTTCAATTTAGTCTTTTCTGTATCCCATAACAACAAAGCGTCACGTGCTACTGTACTGTGAGAGATAGGATCAAATTTTGGCTGCAAAACACTCATACATTCACGGAAGGCTGTATGCTCCAAATGCCGGTAAGGGAGCTCCATGGCCACAGCCATCTTCACCACTGCCTGCCGACATTTCTCTTGGTCAAATTTTGGCAACGAAGGGGAAGTCACATTTGTCGTTGAGGATAAAGTTGATTTCAACCTCTTGCTTGCTTCACTGTGAGGGTTACTCTTACAATTGCTTGCATGAGCTCTCATGGAACTCATTCCATTGTTGCACTTGAGCATGGAGCCGCAATAGTTGCATCTAGCTTTCGTCTCTATTTTTACGCCAAGGCGGTAACCCAATAACAGTATTTGAGACAACAGGTGGAGTGGAGGCAACCAAGTTCTCTGCTTCTCAGAGTCTAGAACAAAATCGTGATCAGACATTTTTACTTCCTCTTTGCATAAAAAATAGGGACATAAAACCAGTTAGTCCTAACAAAGGGAAATAAAACAGACCCCTACTTACATACATTGAAGTAATACAGAAATAACTAATATATAATCCTATATTAGTTATAGAATCCTATGGCACATTGTTAGGATCAACTAACTTTAGAATTCTACCTTACAGTAAGTGGAGCAAATCATGCAACAAGCAAGCTAAAATTCAAAAAGGGAAACTGCCCTATAGTGCAGGAAGCATCCAGAAAAACTCTTAAAACTTGAAATTTGAAATTCTAGTCCAATCTTTTAAAACTTCGATTTCCTTTTCAGCAGTATGATCTTTATCATAATTTGCAATTCGGAAAAATAAACATGTGGCCCAAAATGCACAAAATGTAGCATAAAAATCACCCCAAAAACAAGTGGAAAAAGTTCAACTCCATGAGTCTATTCCAGTCATTTAACCATTACTAGTATTAGTAGTACATAACATTCATACAAGTCATCAAGGAACAAAATAAAGCAAGGAAGAAGGAAAGCACAAAATAGAAAGCATTTAAACAATCTCCAAAAGATGAAGTGTGTACTGTCTTAGTACTTCTTAAGTGGTTGCCGAGTTGGCAAAAGACCAAAGCGCTTCTTCAGAAGAACTCTTTGCCTAAGCTGCATATAAACCAAAATTCATTTATGAGATATAACAAGTGGGGTCTTTGTACACAGAAATCTAAAGTTGACTATTTTTCCCCAAAAACAACCTTCAATCAATGCAAAACTTTGAACTGAGCAAGGAATTAAAGGAAAATGAACT
The DNA here is from genome assembly GCA_037113605.1 of Calophaca sinica. Classification (NCBI taxonomy): domain Eukaryota; kingdom Viridiplantae; phylum Streptophyta; class Magnoliopsida; order Fabales; family Fabaceae; genus Calophaca; species Calophaca sinica. The sequence continues at coordinate 20,948,724 of CM073737.1, forward strand.
GTATCTAGTTTCCTGAAGAGGGGGGTCATTATAGAGAACTCTTTATTCAACTGAAATTACCTGGGTGAGCTGACTGTGTTGCCAAACCCAATGGTGATTCCTTCTGAAAGCAAAAAGCAACAAGCATCAGTGACACCTAAACTTCTAAATCAGTTTTTATGGTCTAGAAAGAATAATGAACTTTGGAGTTCTATGTTTCTGAAATTTTCTTCCAATTTCTCAGCAACCAAACAACATGTTTCAAAAGGACCATAAAACAAATGAATCAATAGGACAAGCAAATAGGCATGGAAAAACTGTATTTGACATCTTAACTGTTGATTGGATCAAAATAAAGTGTGTGAAGTGATGAACGAAACCTTGCTTGGATCAAAATCGGGAGTGGATAACAGTTACCCCTCCAGAAGTTCACAACGTTGAAGAAGGCGAGGACGAAGAAGACTCACACAACCGCTAAGTCGTAACCCAAGTCCTTCAACCCGACCCAAATAGCATCCGAGAAACACTATCGAACGCCAAACCCAACAGCACCCTCACGTGTCTCGTTTCTTCTTACTTTGATTACAGCAACGATGATGCAGTGCGAAATCAAACGTGATGTTGTGAGAAATGCGAAATCGAATGTGATGCTATGCAAAATCGAACGTGATGCTATCGAAACGCGAGATCGAACATGATGCTGTGCGAAGATTTAGGAATTGGGAATTTTAGGGTTCTTGATTTGGGAATTGGGATTAGGGTTCATGCGATGGACTGAGTCTCATTTAGAAAAATTGGGCTTGGATATCCTAGTATTAGGGATGTTGGATAATGGATATCCCAAGTATTCAACCGGTTGGATAACCAAAATTGGGCTTTAAAAAATGGGCTTGGTTTATATCCATATCCAAAAATATGGATGTTTAAAAAATGGTCATGGACATGGATTTGGATAAATCCTTATAACCGGATATTTGAGCATCCTTGGGGAAAATCATCGGGTTTCTCTCATCCTTCCTTAGAGAAGAAAATTGGAAGCTTAGATTTTGTTTTCGGGTGAAGATTTGAGTTTGCCCTAAGTGGGGTGGAAAAGGAATCAGAATTTGAAGAGAAGTGATGGAGGAGGTCAAGGTTCTATCACACCTAGCTCAAGCTCTTGGGTTGCAATGTGAGTTCTTCTTTCCTTTAGGTGTTGGGCACCCATAAGACCCACATTAGCGCTTCCTTTTCTCTTTTGATTGTTGTGTGTTTTCCTTGTTTCCTTATGGGGTTTGTGGAAAGCATGATGATGGGAGATGGGTTGGATGAATTGATGATAGAATGATGTGTTTTGTGATATCTGTATCATGTATATGTTTAGGATTCATGTAATATATGAATTGTTCATCAATGTATGATGTTTTGATCCCTGTTTTGAGTCCTAAATGGCTTTGAATTTGGCTTGGAATGAGTGGAAACCATAGTTGAACAAGTTGGAAGTGGGTTACACAAGTTACGGAGAAAATCTGTAGAAGGAGCGCTGGAAGCGCTACCTGTAGCGCTGGAAGTGTTGGCTTCACCGAGAAGCCTGCAGGAAATGAGCTTGAAGCGCCCCTGAAAGCGCTGGGGATAGCGCTAGAAGCGCTACTGGAAGCGCTTAGAGCGTAAATGTGTCTGAACGACCAGGAAATTGAAAGATTTAGGATTAAGTGTCTTCATAAGAGTTGTATCCCTAGATGTTAGCTAACAAATGGATTTAGTTTCAACTCAAAAGGAGTTTTCTAGCTCTAGTTACGTCCAAAATACTGAGCACATGTCAGCCACTGCGACTAGAATACAACATTGGGTTCGTCGTAAGTTAGCACATCCTAAATGGCCAAACTAGATTCTTGAGCGAACATGAAAATTGTAGATAGCATTCTTAGGTTTCTAAAGAGACCAAGATTAGCTTGAATGAGTTAGTATAGCTCTAGAAATGTTCAATTTACCGAACCACGTCAAAGTTCAAGGTAATAAGACATTTTCAATGAATTCCAAGTTTAATGTTTGGGAACTCCGTGGTATGTTTTGTGAGTTCGTCATGACTTAGATGGGTATCCAATAGGAATTCTTCATAATTTATGTCATAGCACAAGTATATGACTAATGTTTTCCCATTCTTATGTAAAGTGATATCTTAATTGATATGAATAGTATATTGGACCGGATAAACACGTCCGACAATATACTAAGTCTCCTAAAGCGTATATTGGACCGGATAAACACGTCCGGCAATATACTAAGTTCCCCGAAGTGATTCCTTTTGGAATCGTTATGTTTATGATCATGCTTATTATGGATCTCAGTTTTAATAAAAAAATTCATGCTTTAAGTTAACTTATGATATTATGTTATTGGGAATAATGTTGGTGAGGGGTCCATGGAGGACTCACTGAGATTTTATCTCACTCCGTTCCCTTTTACTTTTTTAGTGACAGGTACTTTTCGAAGATGGTGTAGCGTTATGGAAACGCTCCACACTTGGTCAATGACAGAAGATGTCAAACTATAGTACAACTGGATTACAAGTCGAGTCTTTTATATTTTGTCTCATTTTATTATTTGAGTCTTTGGATCTTGTAAGCTATGTAATATTACTTTTGAACTTAGTTTCAAGTGATGTATAGGTCTCAAGATTTTCCCAAAGTATCTGTTTTATAATTCTAGAAAGTTTTAATTTCTTCCGCCTTGTACTCTAAACGTGAACTTCACTAATTTTATTATGCTTTTGGTTTAAGTTACTTAAGTAATGCCTTGATAGGAGTCAGGGCGTTACATTATGGTATCAGAGCAGTTCGACCCTCTCGGATTATGAGTCAAGTGTGTCTAGAAGTGATCCGATTTAGGAAAGTGTCAGTTGTGTTTGTAAATCTGAGTCTTCTAAATTCTTTTGATGGATTATTGAGGCATGCCACCTCAAGGATTCATCTAAGGAATGAGGAGGATGAGAATTTGCAGGGAATATTAGAGGTACGCACTCATTTCGCGAGACGTCCTCATATATGTATCTACTCCTAAGTACAAATCCAGACTCCGTAATGGTCGTCCAATAGTAGTCCAAGTCGTGAAAGATTTAAGCCACTCTAGCCTGCCTAAGTCCACGTAATGCATACCTGGCTGCAGTTGAGTTTAGTGGCCACGTTAAACTCTGCTACTACTGGAAGTTCATTACAAGAGTTCTGGTATGATGAATTAGATGATCAAGGTAGTCACGGGGCAACGAGAGTATTATTGGAATTTCTTTTATACGATATAAAAGCTTATGTTTTGAAAACACAAAGTTTGAAAGTATACAAATGTTATGATTTAATAAATGTGAACGAATTTCTTTTACTTAGATTTTTCATTGATTGTTTTCAATTCCTTGTACAAACTGATTTTTTGCATGCTTGGGGGATTGGAAATTGAGAAGCACCAGCCTAATGTTTGTCATGATACTTGATTTTATGGTGCTTGATTTAAATGATGTTAAGCTTCACGTTATGTAGTCAGTTTTCGACACTTATGAAGTTAGCACTTCTTGGTGCTTGAGATTTATAGGTACAAATCCATATACCTTGTTTGATGAAATGTCAATAGATGATTTCTGCTTGGTTGACTGATAATCTATGTGTTTGTGTTATGACTAGAATGAATTGGATGAACATACTCATATATGAATACTTTGCGATCATGCTTTGATGTTTGAAATTTCGGGTCCTTTTGGGTGGAAAAGGGTTAGCTGCTGACCCCTACACCGACATATATTCTAGAATTTCCTTCATTGTTCTCTCCACGGAGGGCATTTTAAAGTTATGTATGTTTCGACTAGCAAATATACGTAATTGAGGATCTTTTTATTCCTTACCTATATTTGAGAATTAGAGTTAAAAATTCTATTAACCCTGCACTTATATTGCTTGTTAGAATGCATGTTTGTAATTGTAAATTTCATGTGGATCATATAGAAAGTGATTAGGTGATGCATAAGTTAGGTTTTCCATGTTTGCTTAGATTTTATGAGTCTGATAAGTTTGGATATATTGTGTCTAGTGTGGTCTAGCACTCATTATCAATTCTTTTATTGTGAATTCTTTAGTTCAATGACAATAAGGATTGATAAGTAAGGTTTATTGTTGTGAGATTTTAATCAATTAGGATGGGCGTTTATACTCGGGTAGGCTTTTCAATACCTGTTAATTAATCAGGCTTGTGTGACCTAACCCACTATAAACGGATCCTAAATTGATTGAAATCCTATGATAATCCCTAAGTGAACCTTAGAGTTTTGAATAGATGCTAGTAAGGAAAGTGGCAACCTTACATTGATAAGTTACTTGCCTCTAGAAGAATAATGGTGGAGTTTTAACTCATAAAAAAAAACCCCAGGTTAGTAAAGGTCAGATGAAAATAGGTCAAGCTATCAAACGCCTAAGTCCTAGTTAAGGAACCTTAATGTTGATCAACCCTAGTGATGTAGAAAACCCCAAGACTTTCAAGTATAGAGGTCATAGTTGAAGGACTATCTAACTCATGAAGGAGTTTACGGTAGATTCGGTGCAACCTACTTATTGATCGGTTAAGATGGACGTTCATAATTGAGGAGGTTTTCCTAGTTGTTATTTACCAAGTTTGTTTAACCTAATCTATTATGAAAGGATTCTTAATTGATTTATGGATCTCCATATTCCACCTTAGGGAACCTTAAGCCATCTCAACGAGTATAGGACTCTTGATTTGGGACCTTAAAGAAAAGTGTACTAAGTGTCACCTAAGTTCTTATATGAATCCTTAAGATTTTCACAGGGATCATAATCACTATCTTAGGACCCTAATGCTCAGAAAGAAGTGTCTCATAAGATAACCTCATAGCACTTGTGGAATAGGTAATGTAGTACCATCTCCAATCACCAAGAACTGGGTAACCTATTAGGGTGCTTATTTACTCAACGAATTTGTTTAGTTAAGCCAACTAGTATATATATATACACACACACACACACACACACATATAAGGTTGGATAAGTCACAATGTTTCGACCATTCCAAGTCAGCGGGAATCTATAAATTATTAATGATTGTAAATAATTAGTTTATTATCACCTAACATGATTTCACCAAACCAATTACAGACACTATTTCAACCAGTTAAGATACCTTACTCGGTTGAGAGCTAGCCTTTAGTTGGTTAATGTAATCACGATTAGTTTGACCAATTGATGTCTTGCAAGAATTAATTATTTCAAGGACTTCCAAAGACAAGGGATGAATTTTGGGGATAAAATTCCTAAAAGGAGGGAAGTAATATAACATCCCTAATTTCCCTAAGCTTAATAACTAGAAAGCATAAGTGAAAAAAGGATTTGATCCCTAAGGATTAATGAGGTTAATAACCATTTTAATCTAGTGCTTTAAAACAAATTTAGATCTTAGGGGTAAAATAGTAAATTTACCCTAGGATTAAGGAAATGAGGGACTAATTATTGATGAGTAGTTTAATTTATTAATTTACCTAAGGTTCTTATGAGGACCAAAGGATAAATTAATAAGATTAAATATGGGTTTGCTGGCTAATTTCTATTAAATCTTGGCCTATGTGTAACACCCCAATTTCCTCAAGCTTGGTTTGATGTGTGTGCATAAGCTTAGTATGGCTTAATGATGAACTTTAAGTGATTTTTTTCATTGATTGTTATAATTGAATATGTGAATATTGTGTTTGGTGATTTTTGCCCAGTGTGAATCGATTCCCAGGCCCTGTGAATCGATTCAGGGCTGTGGTCTTGCTGGGACTCGATTAGGCTTGTTGTGAATCGAAGTGTGAATCGATTCACAGAAGTTGGCTCTCTGTGAATCGAAGTGTGAATCGATTCACAGAAAGTCAGTTTCCTGTGAATCGAATCTGGGAGCTGCAGGAATCGATTCATTCACTTAAAACTGTGATTCCTGTCATTTTTACACTGAGTGAATCGATTCACCTAGGCTGTGAATCGATTCACAGCTGCATTAAAACAGAAAAACTCAGCAGAAAAAGAACAGAACGCGATTTTGAGAGAGAGTTATAGAGAGAATGCGATAGAGAGAAGGAGGAGAGGGGAGTAAACACCTAGGGTTCACATTTTAAGGGAAAATCATGGATTCATGCTAGATTCTTCTTAAATCTTAGCTTGAATCCAAGTTGGGGAGTGATTTTCTTTGATTTTGAGAATTTGAAGAATCACTAGAGAAGAAGAAGGAGAAGAGCTCGAAGGAGAGGAAGAAGAAGGAGCTGAACCTCACTCTTGGAGCTCAAATCTTGGTTTAGTTGGTGAGTTCTTCCTTCCCTTAGGTGATGGGCACCCATAAGTCCCACATTAGGGTTCTCTTGAAGAAAACTCTTGAACCCCAAAGGGTTCAAGGTTAGAATGTCCTAAATCCCTCTTATTTTTACTGTTTTAGTGTTAAATAGCTATGCATGTGTTATTGGGACTGATTAAGGGGGTTAATGTTGTACCCAAAACCCCTATAAACTGTGAGATTGATGTTTGACCATTGGGGACTCCATGGAGCTCCAATGGAAGTGTGTCTTGTCTTGATATATTTTCCTTGACTGAGCATGATATATGTTTCCAATTGAATATGAAATGTATCCTTTTACATGAATATGTTCAGTTACATGTGAAATTAGAGAAGTACCTAATTGTATTCCTATTTTTGAATAAGGCATGCATTTAGGGATATAGTTTGTGAATTAAATTCCATAAAAGACGCTAAGATGCCTAAAAAAGGGGGTGATCGATATGGTTAGCCGTGTGGGACGCCCTCGGACGATTAAGACGTCTAACCACCATATCGAAAGCGTATTTATGGGGTTGTATGGACGTAAGCATACAATGCTACCCATGAATACGAGCCAAAGATGAATTAGAAATTCATAGTAAGAATATGCATTGCATAAATGTGTGATATTAAGTCTTGACTGATAGTTCATTATATGAGTTGATGGTGAGGGGTCGAAGGGAGGATTCACTGAGATTATTATCTCACCCCGCTCCTTTATTTAATTATTTTTACAGATGCACAGGTTTCAAAGGAAGGCTGACAGCTGCTAGCTCTTGGAGTCTTGTCTATTTTGTAGTAGTCTTAAGTAACACCTTGAATATGTAATTTCTCGCGTTTTATAGTGGTGTTGTACCGCCATGAAACTTATGTATTTGAGTTTTAGTCTTTTGTGGTATTTGGAGTTAATGTTGGACTTTAAGTTTGAATTAATATTGGGAGGACTGTACCTAATGATAATTATCCTATTTTCAAGTTAATGAAAGTAAGGTGTTACATTTATGGTATCAGAGCAGTTCGATTCTAATCGTACTGTAGGGATTGCTAGGAATAGTTTCGTGAATTTTTTGAGTCTGCTGCTGTTTTCTACTTATTATGCTAAGAGATATTGAGCTTGATCAACTCAATGCTTGGTGCATTCTATGCAGAATTATGGCTTTAGGTTCTGGAAGGCGCGGGAGACCCAAGAGGAATGCTACGATGCCTCAGAATCCACCAGGATCAGAGCATGCTGCGATACCTCCGAATCCGCCAGGACAGGAGAATGCTTGGCTACAAGGGATATTGCAGGCTATTCAGAATCAGAGTATTGCAACTAACAATCTTGCGGCTCAGTTAGCCCAACAACAGCAGCACCAAGCCTAACCTCCCCCGCAAGAGGAGGATTTAGACCGGAAATTCCTTAAGTTCCTCAAGATGAAGCCACCAATCTTCAATGGAAAAACAGAAGCCATGGCATTCCAACACTGGCTGGAAGCCGTGGAGAAGAGTTTTAAGGTTGTCCATTGTACCGAGGAGCAAAAGGTCGAGCTAGCTACTCATATGCTTATAGAGGATGCTGAAAACTGGTGGAAGGGGGCCCGAGCTTATATGGTGGCTCAAGGGACACCAATAACTTGGGCGAACTTTCAGAGGGTCTTCTTGGAGAAGTACTTTCCACAGACTGTGAAAGATATGATGGATAGAGAGTTAGTCCAACTTCAGCAAGGAAAATCTACTGTGTCAGAGTATGTGAACAAGTTTGAGGAGTTGGTAAGGTACTCATCTGTTGCTCAATTTGCTCCGAATGATAATTGGAAAATCAAGCAGTTTAAGTGGGGACTGAGGCCAGACATCCAGAACAGCATTTCACAAACTGAATTCCTCGAGTTCGCCAAGGTAGTCCATCAGAGCTACGTGGCTGAAGCAAGCTTGAAGAGGATGTATGAGGATAGGAAAACAAGGTGGCAAGATAAGAACAGAAAGAAGGATGAGGATAAGAGCGCTCAACACATAAGACCGAAAGGAAATCTTTTCAAGGGAAAGTAGGTTCAAACCTCCGAGTCTGCTTATCATGCATGCTCGAACTGTGGGAAGGTGCATCAGGGAGAGGGCATGAAGGGCAAGAATGTTTGCTTTGTTTGTCACCAACCAGGGCACATGGCTAGGGAGTGCCCCCAATACACTACGGGAAAAGGAGCCAAGTCTGGTGATCCTAACCAAGGGAGAGTCTTTACTCTTGACGCTAAGAAAGCAAAGGGAGCGGAAAATCTGATGAAAGGTACTTGTTTCTTTCAGGATGAACCTCTAGTTGTTTTGTTTGATTCGGGAGCAACACATTCCTTTATCTCTTGTAAATGTGTTCAAAGGCTAGGGTTGTATCTTACTTCTTTACAATTTCCGTTGCATGTGTATACACCCACGGAAGGTAGTATTTCTACTTCCTTGATATGTGAGAATTGCCCTCTCATAATTCAAGGGAGGATGTTTTTAGTAAGCCTTGTGTGTCTACCTCTTGAGGGGATGGACATTATCCTGGGTATGGATTGGCTTTCCGCCAATCAAGTTGTTTTGAACTGTTTCTGTAAAACGATTGAGTTTCCAAATGTGCATTCTAATATTGAAGAGTCAAGTTATGTCACACAGAGTAATGATCTTCTATTGAGTCGCTTTCTAGTGGAAGGTCTTGCAGGATATATGATCTTACTTTCTTCAACTGTAGAGGTTAGCCTAGATCTGGACACTATCCCTATAGTGAACGAATTCTTAGATGTGTTTCCTAACGAGGTAGCGACTTTACCCCCTGAGAGAGAAGTGGAGTTCTCAATAGAATTGGTTCCCGGAATGGGACCAATCTCCGTGGCACCTTATAGGATGTCACCCCTGGAATTTAGGGAACTAAAAACACAGTTAGAAGATTTGATTGCTAAGCAGTTTATTAGACCTAGTGTGTCACCTTGGGGCGCACCTGTCCTTTTGGTAAAGAAGAAAGATGGGAGTATGAGGTTATGTATTGATTACCGAAAAATCAATAAGATCACAGTGAAGAATAAGTACCCCTTGCCCAGGATAGATGACTTGTTAGATCAACTTAGGGGAGCTTCGGTTTTCTCTAAGATTGATCTAAGATCTGGTTATCACCAGATTAGAGTTAAGGTAGAGGATGTTCCAAAGACGGCATTTAGGACTAGATACAGGCACTATGAATATTTGGTTATGCCTTTTGGTCTGACCAATGCTCCAGCCGTATTTATGGACTATATGAACCGAATTTTTAGGCCTTTCCTTGACAAGTTTGTAGTGGTCTTCATAGACGATATCCTAGTTTATTCTAAGAATCCTCGAGAGCATGAGGAACACCTTAGGATTGTTCTAAGTACCCTTAGAGAAAAGAGCCTCTTCGCAAAACCTGAGAAATGTGAGTTCTGGCTCAGTGAAGTTAAGTTTCTTGGTCATGTGATTTCTAAAGCGGGAGTGTCGGTTGATCCTAGTAAAGTAGAAGCAGTCCTTAGTTGGGAACGACCAACCATAGTCATAGAAGTTAGGAGCTTTCTAGGATTAGCCGGTTACTACCGAAGGTTCATTAAGGGATTTTCGCAGATGGTACTTCCCCTAACGAGGTTAACCCGAAAGGGGGAGCCTTTTGTGTGGACTAAGAGCTGTGAGAGTAGTTTCCTAGAGCTTAAGATCAGGTTGACTTCCACCCCGGTCTTGACTATCCCTGACCCAGTATTGGGATTTGAAGTTTATAGTGATGCCTCTAAGAAAGGGTTAGGATGTGTTCTCATGCAGAATTGACAAGTTGTAGCCTATGCATCTAGGCAGTTAAGGCCCCATGAGGAGAACTACCCTACTCATGACTTAGAGCTCGCAGCCATTGTCTTTGCTCTAAAGATTTGGCGACACTATCTGTATGGTGCTCAGTTTGAAGTGTTTAGTGATCATAAGAGCTTGAAATACCTTTTTGATCAGAAGGAACTTAACATGAGACAGAGAAGATGGGTTGAGTTCCCAAAAGATTATGACTTTGAGTTGAAGTACCATCCGGGCCAAGCGAATGTGGTTGCTGATGCCTTGAGTAGGAAATCCTTGCATGTGTCTTCACTGATGATAAAAGAAATGGAGTTGTTGGAGTCCTTTAGGGACCTTAATCTCGGAATTTTCCCATCAGTGAACAGTCTCATGCTTTACCATCTAGAAATTTCCTGCAATTTTAGGGAACAAATTAGACTTGCCCAGAGCTTAGATGTAGAGTTGCAGTCTAGCAAACACCGCCCCGATTTTTCTGAAGCTGAGGATGGCACTTTATTGTTCCATTAGAGAATCTGCATACCAAAGGACAATTCCATTAAGCAGCAGGTTCTAGGAGAAGCCCACAAGAGTGGATTCTCGGTACACCCTGGCTCCACCAAGATGTATCAGGACCTTAGGCAGAGGTATTGGTGGCCAGGCATGAGGAATGATGTGGCAGAATTTGTAGCTCAATGCTTGGTTTGTCAGAAAACCAAGATAGAACACCAAAAGCCTTCAGGTTTTCTTCAGCCCTTAGAAATTCCCGAGTGGAAGTGGGATAGTATAGCAATGGACTTCGTGCGAGGGTTACCCTACACTCAGTTAGGATATGACTCTATATGGGTCATAGTGGATAGATTAACCAAATCTGCTCATTTTCTCCCCATAAAGTCCACTTACAAAACTGCCCGGTTAGCTGAGATCTACATCAGAGAGATTGTTAGACTCCACGGAGTTCCAACTAACATTGTCTCTGACAGGGATCCAAAGTTTACCTCTCGGTTTTGGAAGGCACTTCATCAAGCCTTAGGGACGAGGTTGAGTCTTAGCACAGCCTACCATCCCCAGACAGATGGCCAGTCGGAGAGAACCATTCAAACTTTAGAGGATATGCTCAGAGCCTGTGTTTTAGAGGATGGCGGTAGTTGGAGCAAGTATTTGTCATTAATTGAATTTTCATACAACAACAGCTATCACTCTAGCATAGGAATGGCACCGTACGAGGCTCTCTACGGTCGCAAGTGTAGGACTCCTCTATGTTGGTTTGAAGTGGGGGAGAAACAATTGTTAGGTCCCGACCTTGTTCAAGAAACCACTGATAAGATTCGTATGATTAGGGAGAAGATAAAGACTGCTCAGAGTAGGCAGAAAAGTTATGCAGATCGTAGGCTCAAACCCCTTGAATTTGATGAAGGAGAACATGTATTCCTGAAAGTCACTCCCACTATAGGTGTCGGTAGAGCCCTTAGGGCCAAAAAGTTGACCCCTCGGTATGTGGGTCCTTTCCAAATCCTCAGTCGAATTGGTCCTGTCGCTTACCAAATTGCCTTACCTCCTTCTTTGTCGAATCTCCACAATGTTTTTCATATGTCTCAGCTTAAGAAATACATTCCGGATCCATTCCACTCTATAGACCATGAGTCTATACAACTTAGATCAGATTGCACGTACCAGCCCGAACCGGCCCAAATAGTGGACCGAGCTTCCAAGGCACTCAGGAATAAGACTATCCCTTTGGTCAAGGTGATCTGGGAAGGAGCCACTCCCGAAGAAGCTACTTAGGAACTCGAAGATGAGATGCGAAGCCAATATCCGCAACTTTTCCAACAGGTATGTAAGTCTATCAAATTTTGAGGACAAATTTTTTAAAAAGGTGGGTAGTAGTGTAACACCCCAATTTCCTCAAGCTTGGTTTGATGTGTGTGCATAAGCTTAGTATGGCTTAATGATGAACTTTAAGTGATTTTTTTCATTGATTGTTATAATTGAATATGTGAATATTGTGTTTGGTGATTTTTGCCTAGTGTGAATCGATTCCCAGGCCCTGTGAATCGATTCAGGGCTGTGGTCTTGCTGGGACTCGATTAGGCTTGTTGTGAATCGAAGTGTGAATCGATTCACAGAAGTTGGCTCTCTGTGAATCGAAGTGTGAATCAATTCACAGAAAGTCAGTTCCCTGTGAATCGAATCTGGGAGCTGCAGGAATCGATTCATTCACTTAAAACTGCGATTCCTGTCATTTTTACACTGAGTGAATCGATTCACCTAGGCTGTGAATCGATTCACAGCTGCATTAAAACAGAAAAACTCAGCAGAAAAAGAACAGAACGCGATTTTGAGAGAGAGTTAGAGAGAGAATGCGATAGAGAGAAGGAGGAGAGGGGAGTAAACACCTAGGGTTCACATTTTAAGGGAAAATCATGGATTCATGCTAGATTCTTCTTAAATCTTAGCTTGAATCCAAGTTGGGGAGTGATTTTCTTTGATTTTGAGAATTTGAAGAATCCCTAGAGAAGAAGAAGGAGAAGAGCTCGAAGGAGAGGAAGAAGAAGGAGCTGAACCTCACTCTTGGAGCTCGAATCTTGGTTTAGTTGGTGAGTTCTTCCTTCCCTTAGGTGATGGGCACCCATAAGTCCCACATTAGGGTTCTCTTGAAGAAAACTCTTGAACCCCAGGTTAGAATGTCCCAAATCCCTCTTATTTTTACAGTTTTAGTGTTAAATAGCTATGCATGTGTTATTGGGACTGATTAAGGGGGTTAATGTTGTACCCAAAACCCCATAAACTGTGAGATTGATGTTTGACCATTGGGGACTCCATGGAGCTCCAACGGACGTGTGTCTTGTCTTGATATATTTTCCTTGACTGAGCATGATATATGTTTCCAATTGAATATGAAATGTATCCTTTTACATGAATATGTTTAGTTACATGTGAAATTAGAGAAGTACCTAATTGTATTCCTATTTTTGAATAAGGCATGCATTTAGGGATATAGTTTGTGAATTAAATTCCATAAAAGACACTAAGATGGCTCAAAAAGGGGGTGATCGATATGGTTAGCCGTGTGGGACACCCTCGGACGGTTAAGACGTCTAACCACCATATCGAAAGCGTATTTATGGGGTTGTATGGACGTAAGCATACAACGCTACCCATGAATACGAGCCAAAGATGAATTAGAAATTCATAGTAAGAATATGCATTGCATAAATGTGTGATATTAAGTCTTGACTGATAGTTCATTATATGAGTTGATGGTGAGGGGTCGAAGGGAGGATTCACTGAGATTATTATCTCACCCCGCTCCTTTATTTAATTATTTTTACAGATGCACAGGTTTCAAAGGAAGGCTGACAGCTGCTAGCTCTTGGAGTCTTGTCAATTTTGTAGTAGTCTTAAGTAACACCTTGAATATGTAATTTCTCGCGTTTTGTAGTGGTGTTGTACCGCCATGAAACTTATGTATTTGAGTTTTAGTCTTTTGTGGTATTTGGACTTAATGTTGGACTTTAAGTTTGAATTAATATTGGGAGGACTGTACCTAATGATAATTATCCTATTTTCAAGTTAATGAAAGTAAGGTGTTACACCATGTCCCACCACACACCCAATATCTCTCTCACCCACCTAACCACCCTCCAACTCTCTCATTATACTCCCTCCAGCGTGACAAATAAGTAGAAGAAAGAAGAAAAAGAAGAAGAGGGAAAAAGAAAGAAAAAGAAGACCAAAAGAGAAAAAGGAAGAAGAGGAGGAAGATAAGGAGACCACCCCATTTGAATCCCCTATCTCCTTTTCGTTCCCTCTTGCTCGAGCTCTCTCTTCCTTTCCCTTCTCCATTTTCGAGTTGCTGCTACCTCCAAGAGAAGAAAAGAAGATGAACTTCTAGGGTTCATGGGATTAGGAGGAAAAGAGGGAAAATCATGGGGTTTTTCTCATCCTTGCTTAGAGAAGAAGATTGGAAGCTTAGATTTTGTATTTGGGTGAAGATTTGAGTTTGCCCTAAGTGGGGTGAAAGAGGAATCGAATTTGAAGAGAAATGATGGAGGAGGTCAAGGTTCTATCACACCTAGCTCAAGCTCTTGGGTTGCAATGTGAGTTCTTCTTTCCTTTAGGTGTTGGGCACCCATAAGACCTATATTAGGGCTTCCTTTTCTCTTTTGATTGTTGTGTGTTTTCCTTGTTTCCTTATGGGGTTTGTGGAAAGCATGATGATAGGAGATGGGTTGGATGAATTGATGATAGAATGATGTGTTTTATGATATCTGTATCATGTATATGTTTAGGAATCATGTAATATATGAATTGATCATCAATGTATGATGTTTTGATCCCTGTTTTGAGTCCTTAATGGTTTTGAATTTGGCTTGGAATGAGTGGGAACCATGGTTGAACAAGTTGGAAGTGGGTTACACAAGTTATGCAGAAAATCTGCAGAAGAAGCCTGGGAAGCGTTACCTGTAGCGCTAGAAGCGCTGGCTTCACCGAGAAGCCTACAGGAAATGCACTTGAAGCACCCCTGAAAGCGCTGGAAGCGTTGGGGATAGCGCTGCAAGCATTGAAGATAGCGCTAGAAGCGCTACTGGAAGCGCTTGGAGCGCAAATGTGTCTGAACGGGAAAATGAAAGATTTAGGATTAAGTGTATTCATAAGAGTTGTAGCCCTAGATGTTAGCTAACAAATGGCTTTGGTTTCAACTCAAAAGGAGTTTTCTAGCTCTAGTTATGTCCAAAATACTGGGCATATGTCAGCCACTGCGATTAGAATACGGTGTTGGGTTCGTCGTAAGTTAGCACATCCTAAATGGCCAAACTAGATTCTTGAGCCAACATGAAAATTGTAGATAGCATTCTTAGGTTTCTAAGGAGACCAAGATTAGCTTGAATGAGTTAGTATAGCTCTAGAAATGTTCAATTTACCGAGCCACATCAATGTTCAAGGTAATAACACATTTTCAATGAATTCCAAGTTTAATGTTTGGGAACTCCCTGGTATGTTTGGTGAGTCCATCATGACTTAGATGTGTATCCAATACGACTTCTTCATAATTTATGTCATAGCACAAGTATATGACTAATGTTTTCCCATTCTTATGTAAAATGATATCTTAATTGATACGAATAGTATATTGGACCGGATAAACACGCCCGACAATGTACTAAGTCTCCTAAAGTGTATATTGGACCGGATAAATATGCCTGGCAATATACTAAATTGTCTAAGGGTATATTGGATCGGATAAGCACGCCCGACAATATACTAAGTCTCCTAAAGCGTATATTGGACCGGATAAACACGCCAGGCAATATACTAAGTTTCCTAAAGCATATATTGGACCAGATAAACACGCCCGGTAATATACTAAGTTCCCTAAAGTGATTCCTTTTTGAATCGTTATGTTTATGATTGTGCATTTTATGGATCTCAGTTTTAATAAAAAAATTGATGCTTTAAGTTAATTTATGATATTATGTTATTGGGAATAGTGTTGTTGAGGGGTCCGTGGAGGACTCACTAAGATTTTATCTCACTCCATTCCCTTTTATTTTTTTTAGTGACAGGTACTTTTCGAAGATAGTGTAGCGTTATGGGAACGCTCCACAGTTGGTCAATGACAGAAGATGTCAAACTATGGTACAAACGGATCATAAGTCGAGTCTTTATATTTTGTCTCATTTTATTATTTGAGTCTTTTGGATCTTGTAAGCTATGTAATATTACTTTTGAACTTAGTTTCAAGTGATGTATAAGTCTGAAGATTTTCCCAAAGTATCTGTTTTATAATTCTAGAATGTTTTAATTTCTTCCGCCTCGTACTCTAAACGTGACCTTCACTAATTTTATTATACTTTAGGTTTAAGTTACTTAAGTAATGCCTTGATGGGAGTCAGGGTGTTACATTATCATTGTCAGTTTGTCACACGCTATTAGGGATACATGTGTTGTGATTAGATAACCTAGCAATCCTAATCTTATTTATTTTTCAAGTTTGCGTCTAATTTATCCATTCAAATAGTTAATCATAATTTTTCTGTGTTTCAAAAATAATTAAAATCAATTAAGACACATTTTTTTCTTCTACAACTACATGACACTTGAGTAGAGCTGAATCTATTTGAAAATTTGATGCAATTTCTGATCAAATCTATTCCATCCGAATGTTTTGTCAAAATTAATATGATCACTTTCTAGTAGAAAAAATGCTAATTTTTCTAGTGGTGAATTTGATAGAACTCTGAATTTTAGATCATTCAACAACTTGGACACTAATTTGTGACAGTAAAGAATGTAAGTGAACTATTTCATTTTTGCATTCATTGATAATCGAGTTCAGGGCTTTTCCATTGTTACTCAAATTTCTTACAAATTGTAAGTCCAAATCTAAGTTCAAGCCCATCTTTTTATTTTTTTTCGCTTACAGTGATACAATAGAACTCACTACTGAAAACAACAACAATACAGTGTGCCAATCGGATGAAAACATTGTCCACCTTTCTGAAAACCCGCTCTAAGGCAGTCCGTACCACAATTTGAACTGCAAAGTTCTATGCAGCATACTATAATTTGAGGTCCTACACTCAACTCCTTAATGTATTTTGAACCTTGAGGCACCGTTGTTGGTGTCTCCAAACAAGTAACGAATCCTGAACTAACACAAAGTTAAAAATTTTATGCACATGAGGTTTCTTCCTTTTCTTTGACAGATTCCAACACAATGTTATTTGGACTTATGCACTAAACCACCTAGTATGTTAACAAATTATTATTGATCTTGAGATCTAGCATAAAAATTGATAAAAAATACAACTTCATAAAAGAGTCATTGAGTCATACTGATCTGACAACTCAAACTTTTTGCCCTTTTTGATTATGTAAACTATGAACAATAATATAACAAACATTAACAATTTTTAATTTAAGTTGGTAAATTGTATATCGAAAAATCAAAACATAAATATATTGAATGCATTACCAACAACGAAAATAGAGTAATAATTTATATAAATGCATTAACACATTCGCAAAAAAAATTGAACGTAATCAATAAAATAAATTTTACAATATATGAATGATATTCAATAGCAATGTGTTAATAGTTTATAGAACAAATTTCAGCATCAATTTATTTATTTCAAATGTTATATAAATTAAACCGAATATTTATTTTTAAAATAATTTTATAAAGTATTAAATTTATATTAAATATAAATTTCTATTACATTTGGATTTATAAGTATAAATGCACAAAATTGTAAATATAAATATAATGATTAATATACCCTGGTGATTTATAAATTTTAAATTTAAAGCCAAATATATATGAAAAATTAAATATAAATAAATACATCTATATATAAAGTTTATATTTATAGTTATAAATTTTAAAATAAAATACAAACTTTCAATCGATTAGAAATATTAAATTTATAAAACATACATACAAAACTTTATAACTTCATAAATAAAACTTTCCACAAATTTATTAAATTTTAAATTTAATAGAAATATATTAATTTCAAGTTTAAATAAAAACATATTTAAAATATAGTAAACATAGATTTTAATGTTATGAATTTATAAATATAAGTATAAATATATCCACAAATTTATATTATTTTTAGATTTAAAATTCTACTAAAACTTATATTGTTATAGATTAAAATTTAAATATAATCAACAAACAAAATTTATAATAAAAAGATTATAAATTTAACATAAATTTAATATATACAATTAATATATATTTATTTAATATATATATATATGTATGTATGTATGTATGTATGTATGTATGTATGTATGTATATATATACGAAATTTATCTTTAATAATCAATGATTATTAAAATCTTATATAATTATTTTAATTCAATATTAAATAATACTTAATGTTAAATTAAATATATTCAAGTTTGTTACTATAATTTTGTATAATAAAATATTATAATTTATAAGAAATTTCTATGAAGAAAAATCATTAAGAAATTTACATAAACAGAAATATTTTGATATTCAAATTTATTCTATTGAATATATAGTATTTATTTATTCTATTGATTAGATAAATTATATAGTTTTATTTTCAATATGTAAATATTTATAATTGCTTCTATTTAGTATATAAATTTATTCTACCACAATGCCAAAGTAAACACATAAATTATATAATATATATCTTAAATGTTTCTAGTTTCATACAAAATATATGTGTGTAAAGGAGATTTGAGCTTAAGCACTGAATACAATTTTATTTTATTTTATGAATTACAACCTTTCAATTGTTCTTATTTCTAAGATTTAGAAGGCCAAAAATCAAGTGTCTTTAGCCCTATCAGCAATTGGAATTGAGCAAAATGGAAATTTTTGAAAAACAGGGCACGCGTCACGCGCATTTCCTAAGCTGCATTCTGTTTGTTCGCGCAGGCGCGCGTCACCCGCATTTCGCAAAACGCCTCTGTTTGTCCGTGCGTCGCGTGCGCTTGAAGCACGCATCACTCGCGGACCTGCAGAATTCTACAGAATGGGATTTTTTTTTTTGCATTCTTTCACTTTTCCAGCCTCAATATCTTCCAATCCAAACCAAAACCAAGATCATTAAGGACCCGAAAACTAGGATTCAAGCATGATAATTAGAGGAACAACTCATTAAACATGCCAATCACAAATAATTCCATGATTCCCATGTCATAAAGCCCATTCAAAACTTGAATAACCTCACTTAAACTCAATCCCATCATCCGATACCTAAACATCCCCAAATAGACATCAAGTTACCACACCAAACAAAAGGAAATAAAAGCCCTAATGGAGGTCTTATGGTTGCCTACCACCTAAGCAAGAAGAGACTCACCCCAACTCAAAAGAAATGGAGCAAGAAGCTTAGCCTCCTTCTCCTCTTCTTCGTCTTCTTGATTTCGAGTTTCCCTTTCTTCCTAGCTTAGGGCAGCTTCTAGCTTCCCAATAATGGCCAAATGTTTGAGCCTAACCTTCTTCTTTGGCAAGGAGTATATGCAATCTTCAAGTCTTCCCTTCCTTCCTTCCTAATCTCCAAAACCCTAGCTTATCCTTCTTCTTTCCTTTCCTCTTCTTTTCCTTTCTTCTTTTTTCAGAATTTTTGAGAGAGAGAGAGAGAAGAGAATGACAGGCTAAGGCGAGAGTGAGAGAGTAGAGGAGAGGAAGAATTTAGTGTTCACCCATTTACCCTTGTTTTCTATTGTTATTTTACCTTCATACCCTTATTTTTGTTCTAATTTACACTTTGCCATTTCTTGTTACACCTCCAAACTCATACATTACACCCTAAAATATTCTAATCATTAATTAATAATAAATATTCAAGTCCTAATTTAAGTAACAAAAATAATTAAATTAGGCGGGATGTTACATTACTCCCCACCTTTTAGGATTTTTGTCCTAAAAAATTAAGTATACATACCTATTAAAACAGATATGGATACTCGTTTCGCATCTCTTCCTCCACTTCCCATGTAACTTCTCCCAGGGTGGATCCTTCCCAGATGACCTTAAACATAGGGATGTTCCTGTTCCTTAATGCCTTAAAGTGGCATTCCACAATTTGAACCGGCATAGGCTGGTACGTTAGATCCGATCTCAATTGTATGGACTCATGAGCTTAGGGTTGGAAAGGGTCAGGAATGTATCTTTGAAGTTGAGACACGTGAAACACATTGTGTAAGTTGGACAAGGAGGGAGGAAGTGAAAGTTGATATGCAACTGAACTGACTCGACTCAGAATTTGAAAAGGACCTATGTACCTAGGATGCAACTTTTTGGCTTTTAGTGCTCTTCCAACGCCTATGGTAGGAGAGACTTTCAATAAAAAAACATGTTCACCCTCTTCAAACATCAGAGGTCAAGATTTCAGGTCGGCATAACTCTTTTGCCGACTTTGAGCAGTTTTAAGTTTGCCCCTAATCATCCGAATCTTGTCTATGGTTTCCTGAACTAGGTCAGGACCTAGTAACTTTCTTTCTCCTCCCTCATACCAACACAGAGGTGTCCTACACTTCCGCCCGTAAAGGGCTTCATAGGGTGCCATCCCTATGCTTGAATGGTAGCTGTTGTTATAAGCAAATTCAGCTAGAGATAAATACTTATTCCAACTTGTCCCCAAGGTGTAGCTCAAGTGGTGAGCTGGGACATTTGAAGGAGTTGGAGGAAGGAGGTCCAGGGTTCAAATTCTGGCTACTAACATAACTTACTAATAACTAACATTTGCCGGAAAAAAAAATACTCATTCCAACTTCCACCATCCTCTAAAATACACACTCTAAGCATGTCCTCTGGGGTTAGAATGGTTCTCTTAGTCTGCCCATCAGTTTGGGGATAGTATGCAGTGCTGAGGTTCAATCTAGTACCTAAGGCTTGGTTAAGAACCTTCCAAAATCTAGAGGTAAATTTGGGATCTCTATCCGAGACTATGCTCGTAGGGACCCCGTGAAGTCTCATTGTCTCCTGAATGTAAATCTTAGCCAACTTAGAGGTGATGTAAGTGGTTTTGACTGGAATAAAGTGAGCTGATTTAATCAGTAGATCCACAACAACCCAAATTGAATCATATCCGGACTGAGTACGAGGTAATCTGGCGACAAAGTCCATAGATATATCTTCGCACTTCCACTCGGGTATTTCCAAGGGTTGGAGCATGCCAGAGGGTTTCTGATGTTCAATCTTTGTTTTCTGATACACTACACACTGGGCTATAAACTCTGCTACATCATTCTTCATCCCAGGCCACCATTATCGGTGCCTAAGGTCATGGTACATTTTGGTTGTACCAGGGTGAACTGTGAATCCACTCCTATGGGCTTCTTCTAAAATTTGTCTCTTAAGCTCTGAGTTCTTAGGGACACAAATTCATTGCTGAAAGAGAATGGTCCCCTCACTGTCCACTGAAAAGTTAAGCTGATATTTCCTAGCTTGTAATTCTTCATCCATAAACTGGGCTTGCCTAATTTGCGCCTTCAGATCGCAAACGATCTCTAAGTGGTGTACTATGAGGCTATTCCCAGTAGAGAAAGAATCCAAATTTGGATCTCTAAAAGACTCTAATAATTCCATTCTTTAAGCATCATCGAGGATATATGAAGGGATTTCCTACTCAACACATCGGCGACTACATTCACCTTGCCAAGATGATACCTTTTCTCAAAATCATAATCTTTAGGAGTTCTACCCATCTCCTTTGCCTCATGTTGAGTTCCTTTTGATCAAAGAGATACTTTAAGCTCTTATGATCGCTAAAAACTTCAAATCGGGCACCATATAAATAGTGCCTCCAAATCTTTAAGGCAAAACCAATTGCTGTAAGTTCCAAATCATGTGTTGGGTAGTTCTCTTCATGGGGTTTTAGTTGCCTAGATGCATAGGCTACCACTTGTCCATTTTGCATTAGCTCACAACCTAGACCCTTAATTGAAGCATCGCTAAACACTTCAAACCCTAAGGCTAGATTTGGAATAATTAGAACTGGAGCGGCAGTCAACCTAATTTTGAGTTCTAGGAAACAATTTTCACAACTTTTGCTCTAAACAAACGATTGCCCCTTACGGGTTAGCCTAGTCAAAGGAAGTACTAGCTGGGAGAATCCCTGGATAAACCTCTGATAATAACCAGCTAGTCCTAAAACGCTTCTAACTTCAGTAAAGGTGGTCGGTCTTTCCTAGTTCAGTACTGCTTGCACTTTACTGGGGTCAACTGATACTCCTGCGTGGGATATCACATGTACTAAGAACTTCACTTCTTCCAACCAGAGTTCACATTTTTCAGGTTTTGCAAATAAGCTCTTCTTCCTAAGGATATCCAAGACAATCCTAAGATGTTCCTCGTGCTCCTGAGGGCTCTTGGAATAAATTAGGATATCGTCTATGAATACCACCACAAATTTGTCTAGGAAGGGTCTAAATATTCGATTCACGTAATCCATGAACACGGCGGGAGCATTAGTTAAACCAAAAGGCATAACTAAATACTCATAGTGACCGTACCTAGTCCTAAAAGCTGTCTTAGGGATGTCTTTGGCCTTAATCCTAATTTGGTGGTAACTGGATCTTAAATCAATTTTAGAGAAGACTGAAGCTTCTCTAAGTTGATCTAAGAGATCATCTATCCGTGGAAGTGGATACTTGTTCTTGATGGTAACCTTATTAATCTGTCTATAGTCAACGCACAGTCTCATGCTACCATTCTTCTTTTTCACCAACAAGACAAGAGCTCCCCAAGGGGAAGCACTAGGCCTAATAAACTGTTTGGCTATTAGGTCCTCCAGTTGGAGTTTAAGTTCTTTAAGTTCCAAAGGTGACATCCTATATGGAGCTACTTATATTGGTCTTGTCCCAAGGATTAACTCTATGGAAAATTCTATTTCTCTCTCAGGAGGTAGGGAAGTTACTTCTTCAAGAAACACATCCAAGAATTCGTTCACAATTGGAACTACAGCTAAATCTAATCCAACCTCTGAAGATGAAGAGAGTAGCAGAACATAGCTTATATGTCCATCTAATAGGCATTGGTTTAGCTGAGAAACACTAGCCAATACATCAGGATGAAAATTTCTTTGAAAAGATTGAACATTTGGAAATTCTATGGTTTTACAATAACAATTCAAGACAACTTGATTAGCTGAAAGACAATCCATTCCAAGAATAATGTCCATTCCCTCCAAGGGTAGACAATCCAAATCGACCATGAATACTCTTCCTTGTATTTCGAGAGGACAATTCTCACATAACAGGGAAGTAGAAATGCTGCCATCAGTAGGCATATGCACATTCAAGGGAATAGGTAATGACGTAAGGGGTAACTCTAGTTTTAATGCACACTTACACGAAATAAAAGAGTGGGTGGTGCCAGAGTCATAAAGAACAACTACTGGCTTGTCAAGCAAGAGACACGTACCTTTGATCAGACCATCCGCACCTTTTTCCCTTTTTGCATCTAAGGTATAGACGCGTCCCTGAGTAGGGTCACTGGGTTTGGATGTATCCCTCTTCTTGAGTTTTGGGCAATCCTTCGCATAATGGCCCTTCTCATGACAAAAGAAACAATAGACCTTGCCTACCCTACACTCTCCCTTATGAGACTTTTCGCAAGTGGAACACACTCCCAGTTCATTAGTTTCAGGGGACTGGACTTGTTTTCCCTTGCTAGAATTACTCTTCTGCTTGGAGGTTTGATTGGTCCTGCGTTCCTCATTCTTCTTCGACCACTTTTGTTGCCTTTCGTCATACATCTTCTTTAAACTTTATTCAACCACGTAACTCTTGCAGACCACAGAAGCAAAACTGGTGAAATCGGTTTGGGCTAAATTGTTTTGGATGTCCACCCTTAAACCCCATTTGAACTGATTTATCTTACACGTGTCATCCAGTGCAACCCGGGCATATGAGGAATATCTTGCCAATTCCTCGAACTTGTATACATACTCAGCCACAGTGGAGCTTCCTTGCTGCAAATGAATGAAGTCTCTATCCATCTTCTCCTTAACAGTCTGTGGAAAGTATTTCTCTAAGAATTCCGTCCGGAAACACTCCCAAACTAATGGTATCTCATGATCTAGCATGTAGGCTCGAGCTCCGTCCCACCAGTTTTTAGCACCTTCTGCCAACATGTGTGTGGCAAAAGTGACCTTCTCCTCCTCAGAACATTGAACAACCTTGAAAATCTTCTCCATGGCTTCCAACCAGTGTTAGGATGCCAAAGCCTCAGATTTTCTAGTGAAGGTGGGTGGTTTAATCTTGTGAAACTTGAAAAATGTCTGGTTTACGTCCTCTTGTTGACCAGGCGAGGGTGGTGGTAGAGGTTGTTGAGGTACTTGTTGTTGTTGTTGAGCCATAAGGTTTGCAAGATTATTGGTTGCCATGGCCTGAGCTTGGATAGCTTACAGTATTCCTTGCATCAAAGCATTATCCTATCCCGGTGGATCAATAGGACCCGTAGCATTCCTCCTCGGTCTACTGCGTCATCCCGAGCTCGAAGCCATAATTCTGCATAAAATGTGCAAAGCATTGAGTTGATCAGGCTCAATATCTCATAGCATAATAGGTAGAAAGATAACAACAGATTCCAACAACACGTCAAACTACTTCTAAATACCCCACAGTCCGATAAGATCGAACTGCTCTGATACCATAAATGTAATGCCCTAAATTCAATTTATATTAAATCACAGCATTTAAACAATATATGATACCAAAAATGCGGATAAATTAAAAACTCGACATTCAACAAGTCATAATTCTTAAAGAGTGCATATTCATGAGAATATAACCCCTGCAATTGTATGTCGAAATACAAATTACATAGTCTTGGGTAACTAGATTGCATAAGGTTCATAATCCTCTAAATTACATTACATAACCAAAATACATATAAAATTAACTCCTAAAAGTACGGCTCCAAGCTACCGTCAGTCGCCATGAGTCTGCTTATCTGAAAACATAAGATGGAAATGGATGAGATTTGAAAATCCCAGTGAGTCCTTCACGGACCCCTCACCATCACTTTCCTCACAACACAACATCATAATTCATATCTCAAGCATATATCAAAATGCAATAAAATTTCACAACGAGTTCTTCAAATGTACTCCCTTGGCCCGGCTCAATTACAATTGAGTTAAGATCCCATTACGGTTAATCAACTAAGGGGGTCCCCGCCGATAAACGTTGCAACGATTCACAATCGATAGGTCTGTCGCTGAATTGCACTTTCGGACGAACAAACATTCCATACACATTCAAGTTTCAAACAATCAAAAACATTAAACTTGAGCAAGTCTATTAATTTAGCTTTGCCTTCCTTCTAGGGTTGAAACCCCATTAATCAAAGATCAAGGTCCAAGATCAAACGTTATATTTCTAAGATTTAGAAGGCCAAAAATCAAGTGTCTTTAGCCCTATCAGCATTTGGAATTGAGAAAAATGGAAATTTTTGAAAAACAAGGTGCACATCACACGCATTTCCTAAGCTGCATTATATTTGTTCGCGCGTCACACGCATTTCGCAAAACGCCTCTGTTTGTCCGCGCGTCGGGTGCTCCTGAAGCGCGCGTCACTCGCAGACCTGCAGAATTCTGCAGAATGCAATTTTTTTTTTGCATTCTTTTACTTTTCTAACCTCAATATCTTCCAATCCAAACCAAAACCAAGATCATTAAGGACCCGAAAGCTAGGATTCAAGCATGATAATTAGAGGAAAAACTCATTAAACATGCCAATCACAAATAATTCAGTGATTCACATGTCATAAAATCCATTCAAAATATGAATAACCTCACTTAAACTCAATCCCATCATGTGATACCCAAGCATCCCCAAATAGACATCAAGGTACCACACCAAACAAAAGGAAATAAAAGCCCTAATTGAGGTCTTATGGTTGCCTACCACCTAAGTGAGAAGAGACTCACCTCAACTCTAAAGAAATGGAGCAAGAAGCTTAGAAATGCCTCCTTCTCCTCTTCTTCATCTTCTTGATTTCGAGTTTCCCTTTCTTCCTAGCTTAGGGCAGCTTCTAGCTTCCCAATAATGGCCAAATGTTTGAGCCTAACCTTCTTCTTTGGCGAGGAGTAGATGCAACCTTCAAGTCTTCCCTTCCTTCCTTCCCAATCTCCAAAACCCTAGCTTCTCCTTCTTCCCTCATTTCCTCTTCTTTTCCTTTCTCCTTTTTTCAGAATTTTTGAGAGAGAGAAAAGAGTGAGAGGCTGAGGCGAGAGTGAGAGAGTAGAGGAGAGGAAGAATTTAGTGTTCAACCATTTACCCTTGTTTCCTATTGTTATTTTATGATCATACCCTTTTTTTTGTTTTCTAATTTACACTTTGCCATTTCTTGTTACACCCCCAAACTCATAAATTACACTCCAAAATGTTCTAATCATCAATTAATAATTAATATTCATGTCATAATTTAAGTAACTAAAATAATTAAATTAGGCGGGATGTTACACAACATACTAGTTGAGGTCTTGCCTGCAGCTCTGAAATGTATTTTGGACCTTGAGGCACTATTGTTGACGTCTCCAAACAAGTAACGAATCCTCAAACACCACAAAGTTAAAAATATTATACACGTGAGTTTTCTTCCTTTTCTTTAACAGATTCCAACACATTGTTATTGAACTTTTGCACTAAACCATCTATTATGTCTCACCTAAGCAAATTATTATTGATCTTGGGATCTTGCATAAAAATTGATAAAAAATAAAATTTCAAAAAAGAGTTGTTGAGTCATACTGATTTAACAACTCAAGCTTTTTATTTTCTTTTTGAATATGTAGACTATGAACAATAATATAATAAACAATAACATTTTTTAATTTAAGAATTAGTAAATTGTATATCGAAAACTCAAAGTATAATACTAACTTTCCCCTTACCTGAAACCAATACCAGAGCAATGCATAAAACACCCAAAAGATGAGATGGATAGATGTGAAAACTAAGGCTAACATCATTTTCATTATATAGACTTAGAAAATATGTTAATGTGATTAAACGTTAATATTTGGATCTTATAAAATATTATTAAAACGCGTTTGCACTATTAGATCTGCCTATATTGGTAATAAACATAAGAGCATTGATTATCTCTATAAATTCAATAATAATTAGAGTGATTATAACATTACAATCAATTTGAAAGCGTTAATAATGGGTAAGAATGCATCGATAATCAATTCGAATGCATAACCACTAATGAAGATAGAGTAGTTATTTATATAAATACATTAACGTTTTTGGAAAAAAAATATGGACGTAATCTATAGAATAAATTTTACAATATATAAAATGATATTCTATAGCAATGTGTTAATTATTTATAGAATAAATTTTATATGTGAAGTTTTATATTAAATTAATATCACTTCATTTATTTTAAATGTTATATAAATTAAACCAAATATTTAATTTTAAATTAATTTTATAAAGTATTAAATTTGGGGAGGGATCAAATTACATCGGTGTAATACTTAGGTAATGTTACACCGTTCAATAACTTTGCAACAAATATTTATATTACAAAACTAACCGTTTTATATCACAAAACTAACCGTTGGATTGAAAGATACTATCACGTAGATTATATCTACAAAAAATTACATTAATCTAAAATCATTTGATATGTCATTGAGATGCATCAAGATTAATAACATTGTTTAATAAAAGAGCATAAGACGTTAATCTTGATGCATCTGATTGACATATCAAATGCTTTTACATTAATATAATTTGTTATAGATATGATCTATGTGATAGTATCTTTCAATCCAACTGTTAGTTTTGTAATATAAATATTAGTTGCAAAGTTATTGAACGATGTAACATTACACAAGTATTACACCGGTGTAATTTGATCCCTCCCCATAAAATTTATATTAAAAATAAATTTCTATTACATTTCAATTTATAAATATAAATGCACTAAATTTGTAAATATAAATATAAAGATTAATAAACCTTGGGATTTATAAATTTTAAATTTAAAACCCAAATATATATGAAAAATTACATATAAATAAAGACATCTATATATAAAGTTTATATTTATTATTATAAATTTTAAAATAAAATACAAACTTTCAATCGATCAGAAATATTAAATTTATAAAACAGCCAAACAAAACTTTCTAAATTTAACCTGCCATGAATATATTAAATTTAAAATTTAATAGAAATATATTAATTTCAAGTTTAAACACAAACACTGTAACACCCAAACATTCTAAAAGAGTTTGAAATCAGGCATTAAACATCATAAGGTATTAACTAGAATGGAAGGCAAACTTAAGTACATCGCCGAGTCAGAAAATCCATACAAGTCTTAGTCAATACATTACACTTTAATCCAAAAGCATAAGTACTACATCAATTGGAATTAAGATTGTACAAAACACATAGTTCCCATTCACAAAATGAACTAACTAAACATAAAAGAAAATGCTAAAGATATTGAGTTGAGGTCTCGAGCCCTCCTCATGTATCATCCTTTACCTGCTTTTTGTAACCTCTCAAATTCCCTAAGCCTAATTATTAGGAAATCCTAAGTGAAAACGAGATTTAATCCCTAAGGATTAAATATGGTTCATTGCCTTAATTTCGCAATTTAAAACCAATTAGGAGCTAAAGGGTAAAATAATAATTTTACCCAATGATTTAGGAATTATGGGACTAATTAATTAGGAGTAGTTTTAATTAACTAAAATTACTCAAGTTGTAGTTAGAAACCAAAGGTTGAATTAAAAGGTTTATTAAGGGTTTGTTAACAAGATTTTTAATAAATCTTAGCCTAAGTCCCACCATACACCACACTTATGGTCTCTCCACCCTAACACCCTCTCATCTCCTCATCTACTCCCTCCTTCTCGTGACCTGCAGCCAACAGAAAAAGGGAAAGAAATCAGAAAAAAAAAGAAGAAGAAAGGGAAAGAAAGAGAGGAGAAAGAAGGAAGAGGTGCGATCGAAGGAAGGAGAAGGAAGAAGGGCCGCGGTGGTGGCGGCGCGGCGGCGTGGAAGGTGGCCTTGCCACTATTCACGCTATGGAGAGAGAGTGAGGGACGAACAGAGAGAGAGAGAGGGAGAGTTCGAGAGAGAGAGTGAGAAACCGAGAGTGAGAGAGATTGAAGGAGAGAGAGAGATCGACTTGGAGGAAGATGAATGAAGAAGATGGAGGTTTCACCTCCATTAAAGCTTGAAGGATGAAGATTGGAGCTTGAGGAACAACATCAATGGAGGTTAGGGCTTGGAACAACAAGGAAGAGGACTTGCATATGGGTTCTAATTGATGGAGAAGTGGAATCTGAGCTCAGAACGAGGGAAGAAGAGGAAATGAGGATTTTTGGAATTGAAATCCCTAACTTGGGATTGCTCAGGTAACATAGACTTCCCCCAAAACCTCCTTTAGGGTGTGCTAGGAATTGTTAATTAAATTATTTAGATTAATTATCAGTTTATTAATTGTTCTGAAATGGTCTTGTATGGGGTTTGACTGAAATAGGGTTGGATACTGCCCCCAACCCCCCTAAACCAATGTATGATGTTTGTACTGTTGAGAGCTCTATTGAGCTCCAATCGAAATATTTTTATGTGGTTCTCATGTTCGTTAAATAGGTCTGGTGATAATCTTGAAGTGGCTCGGCATTCGAGCTAGCCCATTATAGGAGTTTGGGAATTGTGAAGATGTGGTTTTGATTCTTAGTCATGCATGTGAGTTCTTGCATTGAATCTTGAATTGATTGAATTTGGATTGCAATGTCTTGATTGGTGATAGCTTGTGTTTGGAACCTTAAATGAAAGGGATTTAATCCCACATGATTCCTTGTGAAAGTTCTTAGGATTTGCATTGTGATGAATGACCCTGGATTACATTCATTGATTATGTTCTTGATTGAAATTGTGTGAAGTCCTGTGAGTAACATACCTTTTGGAAACCCTTTTGTAACACTCCAATGTGGGTGGGGGCTGGGTTGTTACAATATAAGGCGCTTGTATTCCTCTGATAGGAATTGTTTGGAATGTTTGCAATTTGCTCTGCAAGCCCATCGTAAGTGATTAGCTACCACCTTTGCCGTTGGGGGCCCCTTGACTTTATCCTTCTATATATAGGATTTTACCCATTCTGCGTTTGAGCTGGGCCTTTGGCTTTATCCTTGTATATGGGATTTTACTCATTTTTCAATTGGGCTGGGTCAAGTGGGGATATTCATTATGGTCCTTTGGACATTTGTTTGCAATTGCTTCTCTCTTTAAAGATGTCAACTGCATTACTATGAATTGTGATTTGCTTGTAAGCATTATTGAACACGTGTGTGCAATGATTATGAATTGAGGTTGGTGAAAAATGATCGTGTTATGTTTAGGTTATGTGTTGATGTGTGTTTGGGAGTTAGAAATTTAGTTGCACTATCATGTTTGAGGTTTGATTAAGGATAGTGAACAAATAAATAAGTATATATTTATGGGGAGGATTTTCCATATGTCGCACACCACGTATGGCTGGAAACAACGGTAAAAATATTTATGATTTCAAGTCTATGTTATTGAGTTTTATAAACTCACCTTTGGGGTGTTGTTTTCAGGTACAACTGTTGAAGAGGTTCAGAGCATTGGATTGTGCTCGGTCTTGCCTTCCGGCGAGACCCGAGTTACCGGATCACGAGTCGAGTCTTGGTTTCTGAGTTGTGTCTTTGTGTAATTAAGAGATTTATGTATAATTTGTAATTATTTTAATTATCTATTCTTTGAAAAGAAGTTGTAATAATTATAGTTAATTCCGCTTTCGAAACTCTGAGTTATGTTTAATATCTTCATAGCATATTTTGTATAACGCTTAAGTATTCAGGGATTTTATTGAAGAAAGTCTGGTATAGGATTGTAATATATGATTCTTCTTTATTATCAATCGGTATGTGAAATAAAATTTTTGGGTCAAATTCTATTTATTTAGGGTTTAATTGTAAGTAATTCCCTAATTAGTGTTAGGGTGTTACACTTCTCAGAAAAACAAAGAGAAACAGGGAGAGATAATAATCTCTGTGAGTCCTTCACGGACCCCTCACATAGCATCACTACCTTAAATAAAACGAGTAGAGACACTAATACATATTTTATTTGGTTTTCTCTTTCATTTATCTTACTACAAATTCATGTAATCATAGAATAAGTTTTCTGTTAGCATTCCCTTAGGGTTCTTTTGGAGTCGAACCAGGAATCTACGCCGTCGGGTCTGTCGAATCTTCTAGTCACAAGACCCCAGACAACGTCTGTTACGATAAGGGTGGTTATACATCTACAACCCGCAAGTGGCATGCCAACTTGCCTAACCATACCACACCTTCGTTCTCGAAGGAAATCTATCATTTTTTAGCTAGCAGTTCATAGCTAATCAATTTCTCATCACTAACAAATCAATCATATGTGTTGATATATGATATTTCTAGTGCGTTTCTATGACATCTTTTCAATCTTAAAGGTTAAAGAACATAAATATCAAGCACAAACAGCCTTATGGGCTTTCTAGGTCCAAAAACACATTTCTGTGTAGGGGGACGCGCTCTGCACCTTCAATTTTTTTTCCCTTCAAGATCCAAGGTTCAGCTCCAATCTTCTTCTCTGCCGATTGAGTGAGTTTTGCCCCCAATTTGGTGTCTTCCTTCTTGCTAGTCCTCCATGGAGCCCTCAATCCTCTCATTTCCCTCAAGGATGCGTTCAAAGAGTTGGTGATGAGAGTGGTCAAAAGAAGAAGGGGTATGGTTAGTTTCTCTTGGTCAAAAGACCATCCTACCCCTAGCTAATGAGTGGGGTTTACCTATGTTCCAAATTCCTACTATGTCCTTTAGTTCTATCTATTTTCTAATCACCACCCAAGACCACAAAACCTCCACTACATATCACTAATCAAAGATTTATTCATAACAACCAATTTTAATTTCTAAGCTAGGTGGGATGTTACACATCATGACTCAGAAATTTGATGATATTGACATCCTCGATTTGTAGGGAATGAGTTTCTTAATTTTATCAATAATACATTAAAAATTTCTCTTAATTATTTAATTGAAATTTTAGATATTAAAATGTTTGATTTTAGCTTTTACGTTTAGATGATAGAAAAAAAAATTAAACTACTCTTCAGGACTAGTTAAAAGTTTAAAATTTAAAATGATTTGTGTTAAATGCATGATCAGGTGATAAAAAAATAAAAAATATTTTCTTCTCTTTTAATTATAATTTCAACATTAGGTTTTTATTTGAATTTATTAAATTAAGTGATAAAAAATAGAATAAAATATTTCCTTGGATGTTATCTTGAATTCATTTTCATGGCATTAATTTTAAATTAAGTGCCTAGGTTTATTAGGATACTTATGTTGTCATTAGGCAACCAAATACCCTTAATTTATTTTAGTTCAAAGTAACACGGATTATTTTAGTTGATACCTATGTTATGATTGGACGATCCGGTAATAGTCACCAAATCTTTATTGGAAATTAATATTGTGGACAGACAACTTGGTAATTCCCGTTAATACTCTGCAAGACACTTGTATTATAACTGAAAAGTCAAGTTATCATTGTCAATTTGCCACACCCCTATTAGGGATACCTGTATTGTGAATGGATAACCTAGCAATCCTAATCTTATTTATTTGTCAAGTTTGCCTCTAATTTGTCCATTCAAATAGTTAATCATAATTTTTTCTGTAACTCAACAATAATTAAAATAAATTGAGACACTTTTTTTTCTTCTACAACTACATGACATTTGAGTAGAGCTAAATCTATCTGAAAATTTAATGCAATTTCTGATCAATTCTATTCCATCCGAAAATTACGTCAAAATATGATAACTTTCTAGTAGCAAAAATGCTAATTTTTCTAGTAGTGAATTTGATAGAATTCTAAATTTTAGTTCATTCAACAATGTGGACAATAATTTGGTAGAGTAAAGAATGTAAGTGAACTATTTCATTTTTGCATTCATTGATAATCATGTTCAGGGCTTTCCCGTGTTACTCAAAATTCTTACAAATTGTAAGTCCCAAATCTAAGTGCAAGCCAATCTTTTATTTTTTTCGGTTATAGTGATAAAATAGAAATCATTACTGAAAACAACAACAATACAGTGCACCAATTGGACGAAAACATTGTCCACCTTTCTGAAAACCCGCTCTAAGGCAGGCCTCACCACAATCTGAACTACAAAGCTCTATGCAGCATACTAGTTGAGGTCCTGCCTACAGCTCTGAAATGCATTTTGGACCTTGAGGCACTATTGTTGGTGTCTCCAAACAAGTAACGAATCCTGAAACACCACAAAGTTAAAAATATTTTGCACATGAGGTTTCTTCCTTTTCTTTGGTAGATTCCAACACATTGCTAATTGAACTTTTGCACTAAACCACCAAGTATGTTTCACCTAAACAATTTATTATTGATCTTGGGATTTTGAATAAAAATTGATAAAAAATACAATTTCATAAAAGACTTGTTAAGTCAAACTGATCTAACAACTCAAGCTTTTTATTTTCTTTTTGAATATGTCTACTATGTACAATAATATAACAAACAATAACATTTTTTAATTTAAGTTAGTAAATTGTATATCGAAAACTCAAAACATAAACTTTCCCCCTTACCTGAAACTAATACCAGAGCAATGCATAAAACACCCAAAAGATGAGATGGATAGATGTGAAAAGACATTTTGAAGGATTTCACCTTATATTTTATTTCTTGTAAGGACTAAGGTGAAACATCCCAACTTCCCTAAGCCTAATAATTAGAGATCCTAAGTGAAAAAGGGATTTAATCCGTAAGGATTAAAGAGGATTTATAACCTTTAATTTATTAAGTTAAATCAAAGTAGGAACCTTGGGGTAAAATGGTAATTTTTTCCTAGGAATTAGAAAATGTGGGGCTAACTATTTAGGTGTAGTTTTAATGGATCAAGATTGCCCAAGATTTTATTAAGGACTAAGTGATAAAAATTTATAGAATTAAGATAGGACTTGTAAGTCAAATTCCAATAAAACCTATGACTTTACCCTACCGTGCACCACACTTAACCACATTCCACCTTAGCACCCTCTCAATCTCTCTTCTCCTCCCTTTATTCGATCAGAAGCAGAAAACAAAAGAAAGAAAGAAAGAAAGGAAGGAAGAAAGGAAGAAAAGAGGGAAAGGAGAAGACAGGAAAAAGGAAGGGTCGTGGTGGCCCTGGATGCCACGGCACAGTGGCGTGCCGGAAGAAGGAGGAGAGGAGAGGACGAGGCTTCTTGAGAGAGACAGAGAGGCCGAGAGGCTGAGAGAGACAGAGAAATCGAGAGAGAGAAGTGAGTTCCAGGGAGAGGAAGAAGAAGGAAAGAGCTAAGATTCCATCTTGGAGGGAAAGGAAGAGTAGAATCAAGAATTCCTCAACCATCTTCTTCATCTCCATCAATTTTCCAACTTAGGGTATTCTTCTCTAAGAAAGCAATGTGAGTTTCCTTTTAGGGGTTTGTTTCATATAGAGGTTGGGAACCTTTAAAAACCCATTATTAGGTTGATTACATTCAATTCATGTCTTGGTTGTTGGTTCTTGACCTTGATGCAAAGTTTGATGATTTGGTGTTGTTGAAAGAGCCCCATTTATGTTATCTTGGTTTGGCTTGGGTGCCCATAAGGTGTTTGTGATATGTCCTCAAAGAGTATTCTTGCCAATCTGGTACTAGGAACCATGAGCCTTTACATTGGCTCATGGACTTGGTTTTGAACTTTCAAGGATGATTAGTTTTATGTATATTATGGTCATAGATAGTGCTATGGTTTGATTGATGTGTATATCACCTTCAATTAATGATACAAATTAAGGATTTATGTTGATGTGGTGTTGTCTTTTGAGATTGATGTCCTTGAATTGGGAATTAAATCTACATGTTTGATTTTTGGTGTTTTCCTAACAAGTGACTTGACTCTTCGATTACACATGTTAAACCTTGTTTAGGATTCACATTTGATTTGATTTGATTGGGATTGGTTTGAATGATCTTGAAAGTTGGAAATTAATAAAAATGCAGATTTTGCAGTTGTGCAGGCTAGTACGACCGTGCCTCATGGCACGACCTGGCCGTATTCTGTTCTGTGTCCCGTTCCTTAGAATTTTTTTCAAAACACGACCATGCCTGGCACCATGCCCAAGCCGTGCTTCTTGCTTTTTGATGTTTTTAATTCCATGTCTTGGTATCTTTGCCTTATGGTTTTGGCTTATTACTTAGGGGGTTTCAAACCTTATTATTAAATACCATGAAATGAGTCCAATCTATTTTTTTGTAATGTTTTAAAACTAGAATGATGATGGATTATTGCAATTAAATGCTGAATATTTGATGTAATTTGTTATGATTTATGACTATCATTCATGAAAGGTATGTAAGGGGATGGGGTTAAGGGAACTCACTGAGATTTTTATATCTCACCCCTCTCCTTTTATTTATTTCAGATGACAGGTACTATGAGAGACTGAAAAGTAAATTCAGATATCGATTGACAGTTCACCATATATGGAAAAGTCAGTCCATAGTCTTACCGGATCACGAGTTCTTGTATCATGAGTCATTTATTACATGTCCTTTTATGTTAACTGATGTTAGGAAATAAATTTTATAAATTTGATTAGCTTTTATTCATTTCTGTTATTATAGAGTATTGTATTGCTTTAGATTAATTTTCGCTTTCAAAACTCTGATAATACATGATAACTTTAGTGCTAAAGAATGAAGTTTGATAAATTATTTTACTAGGAAATTTGATCATTATTCTTTATGTATTCAAGGGTATTATTTAATCAAAGTTAGGTAATTTCAGCAGTTGTACCTTTTTATTTCTTATTACTAAAAGAAAGATTTTTTTTATAGTTTTTACTGTTAATTCTTAATTAGTTAGTAAGTAATTCCCTGATTAGAGTCGGGGCGTTACATAAGGCTAACATCATTTTCATTATATAGACTTAGAAAATGTGTTAATGTGATTAAACGTTAATATTTGGACCTTATAAAATATTAGTAAAACGCATTTGCACTATTAGATCTGCCTATATTGTTAATAAACATAAGAGCATTGATTATCTGCATAAACTCATCAGTAATTAGAGTGATTATAATATTACTATGAATTTGAAAGCATTAATAATGGGTAAGAATGCATTGATAATCAATTCGAATGCATTACCAATAATGAAAATTGAATAATTATTTATATAAATACATTAACATTTTCGAAAAAAATATCGACGTAATCAATAGAATAAATTTTACAATATATAAAATGATATTCTATAGCAATTTGTTAATTATTTATAGAATAAATTTTATATGGGAAGATTTATATTAAATGTAACACCCGCACCTCAACATAATTGAAAGTACGACAAATTACATTAAGGCACAGGAATTACTAAACATTTACAAACTTGTTTACAATAATCCAAGTCGTAAATTAAACTTAACTCATAAATCTAATGAATAGATTACAAATTATACATAACTTGGGATATAAAATTCCCATTACAATCTACAACTAGCTTATGTGTCCCGAGTTTGAAGCTTTGGCTCATGCCTTGATACACCTTATCTGAAAAACAACAAAAAGGAAAAGGGTGAGATTATAAAATCTCAGTGAGCCCTTCACGGACTCCTCACCACTCTCTCATCGGGACATTCTAGGCTGAGAAGACTAACTTAGACATTTCAAACCTAGACTTACTCTCCCTATGTACCATAAGGACTTGACTTGCAACTTCTCGATATCCCTAAGCTAAGACGCTTTAGAAGGCGCTAGCTTAAGTTAAAAACTTAGTACATTATCAAATAGAGTAATCCTAGGGCCACTATGCCACTTATCAACTTGTGATTGAACTAAACACATAAATGTATAGCAATCCCACATCAACCTTATAAATATCCATTCTTTAACCTTTGTTTAGCTCGACTAACCTTAATACAATGTAAATTGCAACCTTATTATCTAAGAACGTATTATTCTTACTTACTCACTTTGTACTTAACTCATCTTTGCTTTTCCTCATATTATTGGACTTTGCCTTATGTGCTATACCACAAATCCCAATCAACTTAGCTTCCTTATCCTTTAAGTGATTTAATCACAATGCTCATTACTATATGATAATTAAGCAACTAGGGATGTGCTATCCAAGATTTAATATACTTAACTAAACTAATTCCGGATATATATATATATATATATATATATATATATATATATATAAACATGGAATTCATTAACATTCATAAACTTAACATCACTTCATATATTATACCATTCATAGGAGATGTATAATATGATGCTTTGCATGTAATGCACTTTGTGTTATTGGGTAGTGTCGTAGGCTTAGGTCCCTAGACCCCAATTACACACTTTCGGAATGGTGGTTAGACGTCATAACCCTCCAAGGGCGTCCAACTTGGCTAACCAAACCGATCTACTCCTATAAATAGAGGAGACTTGCCATGGACTTTAGCTTAGGCTTATGCTTATGATTATGCTTATGCTTGTATGCATATTCATATAAATACATTCATCATCATTACTTAACTATTCAAGGAAACTACAATCATTTCAATGAATCAAGCTTACATTAATAGCATCCATTTCTAGCTAACTACTCACTTAGAGACTTACACTTGCTATACTCATAATAAGACTTACACTAGATCATGAATATCTACTTCCATCATTCACCTATCACATACTTTTATAGGGTCCTTTCTTTGACCTCTAAGACTTAAGCTTATGGCTATTAGATAAGCCTCACAATTTGCCAAATTAATGGACAACACATACATTAACTAATCCCTTGAAACTCTATGGAGTTCTCAAGAGAGAAAACATCAAGCATACATAATCTCATTGAAGCTCTTTGGAGCATTCAAGGATTCAAGCATCACATAATAATTAGGGGGGTTGGGGACAGCATCCAACCCTATTTCAGTCAAACCCCATATAATTTCATAACAATCATAACTCAATCTCTTATAGGTATTTAAGACCTAACTTGAACCTAAGGTTCATATGCTACTAAAGGAAGAGAAATTCCTATATGTGGGACTTATGGGTGCCCATCACCTAAGGGTTGAAGAACTCACCTCTATTCTTCAAGACATTGAGCTAGGAAGGTTGAACTTTGGACTCTCTGCTCCTCTTCAAGCTTTTCCCTCTTTGCTCAACTTAGGGCTTCTCAAATTACTTCTCCAATCTTGATCTTCAGCCTTCAATCTTCCTTCTCCATCCAAGAATTTGAACCATCCTTGCTGGAGCTTGATCTTCTCCTCTTATTCTTCTCCAAATTCGTGCTCCTTCTTCTCCTCTCTAGGGTTCAAACCCAAATCTTCAAATACTCAAATCTCCACTCTCAAACTCTCCATTTAGGCAAGTGATTGAAGAAATCCAACATGAATCTCTTCAATCCTTCTTAAAGGATGAAACCCTAGCTCTCCCTTCCTTTTCTCCTTTCCCTTTCTCCTCTTTCCCTTTCTCTTTCTTTCTGCGTTCTGCTCGCTGAAACTGCGTTTTTAAACAATTCTGCAGCTGTGAATCGATTCACAGCATAGTGTGAATCGATTCACACAGTGCAAAAAGTGCCTGAATCGCAAATTTAATGAGTGAATCGATTCACGTCATGAGTCCCAAAGAAACTGTTTTATGTGAATCGATTCCTGGCTTCTGTGAATCGATTCCCACTGCTAGAATTCGATGCCAATGGAGTTTTAATGCTGTGAATCGATTCCTAAGCTATATGAATCGATTCACACTGCAGAAAAACCAGGAAATCTTAGTTCTAACACCAAACCTTGAGACTTTCTTCTCAAATCAACTTCCATAGCTACAAATCAACACCTTTAACCATCTTAGGATTAAATCCACACTTATTCCTCAACTCAAACCCATTAACATTCTTATCAAAACTTTGTGTAATTATATCCACTCACCTTGAAATCAAATTAAGCTTGGATACAATCACACCATTCTCCTCATAACTTCTTCTCAACTTAGCTTAGAAATTTGGGGTGTTACACTACTACCCACCTTTTAAAAATTTTCGTCCTCGAAAATTACTGCATCCTTCATTGGAACTTCAACTACAACTTCCCTTCATAGTCCATTCCATCCATTGGAAAACCTAGAAACGATTAACTCTCACAAAGTATTAATCGATTAGCTTAGTTGCGATAGCGTTAATCAGTCACATACTAAGATCTAACTGATGAATATAATTCAGTCAGTTGAAACGGTGTGTGTAACTGGTTAAGTGAAATCACTCTAAGCACTAATCGATAGAATACTTACAATCGTGAATGACTCTAAGTATCCTCCGATTTGGGGTAACTTCACCTCCTTATTATCTTCAAACCTTTCCTCCCTGAGATAGGTTCTCATTTCCTGACTCCCTATGTGGAGTTAAGGGTGTAGGAACTTCTTAGCATTGGTAATATGGGGTGGGGTGCGAACAGAGATTTACCTCCATGGAATCTCGTCCCCAAATCACGCCTTCCTTTCTTACCTCGTCCTTCTGTATAACAAACTGGCTTTTGGTGCTTCCGCTGCGATCTCTGATCTTATGTCTTTTCAAATGAATGAACTCCTTTCGTCTTATTTCCATCAGATGGAACACTTTACTTGCAGTCTGAGAGTTTAACTCTGGTGCTGTTCTATCTTTCAGTTGCTCTTGACTATTGGAAATTGTTACGCTTGCTTTTCATCGTCTGCTACTCACTTAGACATTCTGCCATAAGATAACTTGTGCTTCCTCTGTAATTCTGTAGTAACCCACAGTCTCGCATAGCCATCCTCATGAACTTGTCACACGACATTTCTTAACTCGATTCGGGTTTTCAACCCATCGTTGAGCAACTATCCTATCAAATAGAATTGTCACCTAGAGGTGACTAATACATACCTTGAACAAACTTTTC
This sequence comes from Calophaca sinica, assembly GCA_037113605.1. Lineage (NCBI taxonomy): Eukaryota > Viridiplantae > Streptophyta > Magnoliopsida > Fabales > Fabaceae > Calophaca > Calophaca sinica. The sequence goes on from CM073737.1 coordinate 20,988,276, forward strand.
CCATTCGTAACGTTCACTCTTATGTTACCAATGGAAATCCTTTCTTAGAGACCTCTTCCGAACTACGGAGTTGCTACCCATATTTAACTCACTATACTTGGTCTTGCAAACGACTTGGCCTAGAAAACTTGAAACTCTAGGGTTGCTTAACTCTTGGGAGGTATCCGTTGGTTAAACTGACTTGATTTTCGTTAGTTGATTGCAAACTTTATCTCACACGAGGTCTAAGCCTCACTTGGTCGGAGACTTAGCTTGCAAGTGGCTAACTGGAATCACATCAGACTCAACCGAACGACTTGACTCACCGTAACTTATAGTCTCAGACGTCCACCATCTTTACCCTTAAATAAACTTTACTACTGCTCTCCTTCGCTTGATGGTGTAACTCCCTTTCTTGATGCTACTGTTATTAAACCAGAACCCACACTTCTCTATCTAATAGCGGTGTACATCGACGCGTGAGAAAATGAATCCTTGACATTCTTGGGAACAATTTACCTTATTGGTCCTGTCTTATCATCCTTACCCAATCTGAATCATTAGAAACGCTAGAAGGGATTAATCTCTATAGAGGAACTAATTGCTCAGGAGATTAAGTGATCTCATTACCCAATCACAGACTAAGTCTTATTCCAACTAATATTCTTACTTGGCTAAGGCAAAGTCTATAATTGGTCAATTGAATTCACTCTACGCACTAACAATTAGATCGAATGTAAACATCAATAACTTCAGGTTTCCGCTGACTCAGCTTTTCTTGAAACGTCTATAGTTTGAAGACTACATCTCATCTGATCCTCTGAAGTTCGTCGTTCCACTAAGGACACCGTTCCTTGAAGACTTAAGAGTTTTCTTGCTGCTTCACTAGGGCATGATCACTCTTGAGGACTCATACTACCATTTGGGCGTTGTAGCATATCGCCTAACTCCATCTTGTTCCTTACCCTTACCGTTACCATTCGGAACGTAAGGTTCTCTTAGGGATTAGCATAGGATTTCTATCGACCTAGGATCCACTTATAATTGGCTAGGTTAACCAATCCTGCTGAAACAACAAGTGTTGAGACCTTCACCGATTATAACCGACCATCCTACTCGATTGAAATCCTACAATTAAAAGCACTTACTGTTAACCACGACGGGCACTTGAATTAACTTGGGAATCATCATAAGATCTCAATCATTCTAGGATCCATTCATAATGGATTAGGCGGAGCAACTTGATAGCATAACCAGTGTTGTAACCCTAACCGATTACAAATGCCCATCCTAAGTTGATTTGAAACCTCACAATTAAGACCCCTTACTTGCTCGTCATATCCAATCACTTCCATAGCATCTCGGTTGACGGTGCCTGAATTACACGCTTGCCTAGCCGAACCCTCACCACTATGGTTCCGACCACTCTTGAAACATTCCTTAACTCTTGGCTCCGGAAAGGTGGGAACTTGTTTCCCTTTTTCCGTATTCCGAAGCTCCTCACTTAATAAGAGCTCTTGCATCCGCTCCTTCCTTGTCTACATCATCCTTATCCATCAAACTTCATCAGAGTTCGCGCTCCTATTTGGTTTTCTCCCTCGTTCGTCAGCTCCATCTACTACATTCTTCGTACACGGTATGGAGTATTAAGTTGATCAGGCTTAATATTCCATACTAAGCAAAAGAATATAGAGATAAGTTCTCGAACAAGGAAAAATCCCGGCTAACTAACTACAGTCCAACAAGGTCTAAACTGACACTTCCTGAATTGAGTCATTACTAAACTAGTGACTCACAGTCCGATAAGATCGAACTGCTCTGATACCATAATGTAACACCCGCACCTCAACATAATTGAAAGTACGACAAATTACATTAAGGCACAGGAATTACTAAACATTTACAAACTTGTTTACAATAATCCAAGTCGTAAATTAAACTTAACTCATAAATCTAATGAATAGATTACAAATTATACATAACTTGGGATATAAAATTCCCATTACAATCTACAACTAGCTTATGTGTCCCGAGTTTGAAGCTTTGGCTCGCCGTCTTCAGTACCTGCTTATCTGAAAAACAACAAAAAGGAAAAGGGTGAGATTATAAAATCTCAGTGAGCCCTTCACAGACTCCTCACCACTCTCTCATCGGGACATTCTTGGATGAGAAGACTAACTTAGACATTTCAAACCTAGACTAACTCTCCCTATGTACCATAAGGACTTGACTTGCAACTTCTCGATATCCCTAAGCTAAGACGCTTTAGAAGGCGCTAGCTTAAGTTAAAAACTTAGTACATTATCAAATAGAGTAATCCTAGGGCCACTATGCCACTTATCAACTTGTGATTGAACTAAACACATAAATGTATAGCAATCCCACATCAACCTTATAAATATCCATTCTTTAACCTTTGTTTAGTTCGACTAACCTTAATACAATGTAAATTGCAACCTTATTATCTAAGAACGTATTATTCTTACTTACTCACTTTGTACTTAACTCATCTTTGCTTTTCCTCATATTATTGGACTTTGCCTTATGTGCTATACCACAAATCCCAATCAACTTAGCTTGCTTATCCTTTAAGTGATTTAATCACAATGCTCATTACTATATGATAATTAAGCAACTAGGGATGTGCTATCCAAGATTTAATATACTTAACTAAACTAATTCCGGATATATATATATATATATATATATATATATAAACAAGGAATTCATTAACATTCATAAACTTAACATCACTTCACATATTATACCATTCATAGGAGATGTATAATATGATGCTTTGCATGTAATGCACTTTGTGTTATTGGGTAGTGTCGTAGGCTTAGGTCCCTAGACCCCAATTACACACTTTCGGAATGGTGGTTAGACGTCATAACCCTCCAAGGGCGTCCCACTTGGCTAACTAAACCGATCTACTCCTATAAATAGAGGAGACTTGCCATGGACTTTAGCTTATGCTTATGCTTATGATTATGCTTATGCTTGTATGCATATTCATATAAATACATTCATCATCATTACTTAACTATTCAAGGAAACTACAATCATTTCAATGAATCAAGCTTACATTAATAGCATCCATTTCTAGCTAACTACTCACTTAGAGACTTACACTTGCTATACTCATAATAAGACTTACACTAGATCATGAATATCTACTTCCATCATTCACCTATCACATACTTTTATAGGGTCCTTTCTTTGACCTCTAAGACTTAAGCTTATGGCTATTAGATAAGCCTCACAATTTGCCAAATTAATGGACAACACATACATTAACTAATCCCTTGAAACTCTATGGAGTTCTCAAGAGAGAAAACATCAAGCATACATAATCTCATTGAAGCTCTTTGGAGCATTCAAGGATTCAAGCATCACATAATAATTAGGGGGGTTGGGGACATCATCCAACCCTATTTCAGTCAAACCCCATATAATTTCATAACAATCATAACTCAATCTCTTATAGGTATTTAAGACCTAACTTGAACCTAAGGTTCATATGCTACTAAAGGAAGAGAAATTCCTATATGTGGGACTTATGGGTGCCCATCACCTAAGGGTTGAAGAACTCACCTCTATTCTTCAAGACATTGAGCTAGGAAGGTTGAACTTTGGACTCTCTGCTCCTCTTCAAGCTTTTCCCTCTTTGCTCAACTTAGGGCTTCTCAAATTACTTCTCCAATCTTGATCTTCAGCCTTCAATCTTCCTTCTCCATCCAAGAATTTGAACCATCCTTGCTGGAGCTTGATCTTCTCCTCTTATTCTTCTCCAAATTCGTGCTCCTTCTTCTCATCTCTAGGGTTCAAACCCAAATCTTCAAATACTCAAATCTCCACTCTCAAACTCTCCATTTAGGCAAGTGATTGAAGAAATCCAACATGAATCTCTTCAATCCTTCTTAAAGGATGAAACCCTAGCTCTCCCTTCCTTTTCTCCTTTCCCTTTCTCCTTTTTCCCTTTCTCTTTCTTTCAGCGTTCTGCTCGCTGAAACTGCGTTTTTAAACAATTCTGCAGCTGTGAATCGATTCACAGCATAGTGTGAATCGATTCACACAGTGCAAAAAGTGCCTGAATCGCAGATTTAATGAGTGAATCGATTCTTGCCTGCGAGTCCCAGCAGGCTGTTTTATGTGAATCGATTCCTGGCTTCTGTGAATCGATTCCCACTGCTAGAATTCGATGCCAATGGAGTTTTAATGCTGTGAATCGATTCCTAAGCTATATGAATCGATTCACACTGCAGAAAAACCAGGAAATCTTAGTTCTAACACCAAACCTTGAAACTTTCTTCTCAAATCAACTTCCATAGCTACAAATCAACACCTTTAACCATCTTAGGATTAAATCCACACTTATTCCTCAACTCAAACCCATTAACTTTCTTATCAAAACTTTGTGTAATTATATCCACTCACCTTGAAATCAAATTAAGCTTGGATACAATCACACCATTCTCCTCATAACTTCTTCTCAACTTAGCTTAGAAATTTGGGGTGTTACACTACTACCCACCTTTTAAAAATTTTCGTCCTCGAAAATTACTGCATCCTTCATTGGAACTTCAACTACAACTTCCCTTCATAGTCCATTCCATCCATTGGAAAATCTAGAAACGATTAACTCTCACAAAGTAATAATCGATTAGCTTAGTTGCGATAGCGTTAATCAGTCACATACTAAGATCTAACTGATGAATATAATTCAGTCAGTTGAAACGGCGTGTGTAACTGGTTAAGTGAAATCACTCTAAGCACTAATCGATAGAATACTTACAATCGTGAATGACTCTAAGTATCCTCCGATTTGGGGTAACTTCACCTCCTTACTATCTTCAAACCTTTCCTCCCTGAGATAGGTTCTCATTTCCTGACTCCCTATGTGGAGTTAAGGGTGTAGGAACTTCTTAGCATTGGTAATATGGGGTGCGAACAGAGATTTACCTCCATGGAATCTCGTCCCCAAATCACGCCTTCCTTTCTTACCTCGTCCTTCTGTATAACAAACTGGCTTTTGGTGCTTCCGCTGCGATCTTTGATCTTACGTCTTTTCAAATGAATGAACTCTTTTCGTCTTATTTCCATCAGATGGAACACTTTACTTGCAGTCTGAGAGTTTAACTCTGGTGCTGTTCTATCTTTCAGTTGCTCTTGACTATTGGAAATTGTTACGCTTGCTTTTCATCGTCTGCTACTCACTTAGACATTCTGCCATAAGATAACCTGTGCTTCCTCTGTAATTCTGTAGTAACCCACAGTCTCGCATAGCCATCCTCATGAACTTGTCACACGACATTTCTTAACTCGATTCGGGTTTTCAACCCATCGTTGAGCAACTATCCTATCAAATAGAATTGTCACCTAGAGGTGACTAATACATACCTTGAACAAACTTTTCCCATTCGTAACGTTCACTCTTATGTTACCAATGGAAATCCTTTCTTAGAGACCTCTTCCGAACTACGAAGTTGCTACCCATATTTAACTCACTATACTTGGTCTTGCAAACGACTTGGCCTAGAAAACTTGAAACTCTAGGGTTGCTCAACTCTTGGGAGGTATCCGTTGGTTAAACTGACTTGATTTTCGTTAGTTGATTGCAAACTTTGTCTCACACGAGGTCTAAGCCTCACTTGGTCGGAGACTTAGCTTGCAAGTGGCTAACTGGAATCACATCAGACTCAACCAAACGACTTGACTCACCGTAACTTATAGTCTCAGACGTCCACCATCTTTACCCTTAAATAAACTTTACTACTGCTCTCCTTCGCTTGATGGTGTAACTCCCTTTCTTGATGCTACTGGAATTAAACCAGAACCCACACTTCTCTATCTAACAGCGGTGTACATCGACGCGTGAGAAAATGAATCCTTGACATTCTTGGGAACAATTTACCTTATTGGTCCTGTCTTATCATCCTTACCAATCTGAATCATTAGAAACTCTAGAAGTGATTAATCTCTATAGAGGAACTAATTGTTCAGGAGATTAAGTGATCTCATTACCCAATCACAGGCTAAGTCTTATTCCAACTAATATTTTTACTTGGCTAAGGAAAAGTCTATAATTGGTCAATTGAATTCACTCTACGCACTGAACAATTAGATCGAAAGTAGACATCAATAACTTCAGGTTTCCACTGACTCAGCCTTTCTTGAAACGTCTATAGTTTGAAGACTACATCTCATCTGATCCTCTGAAGTTCGTCGTTCCACTAAGGACACCGTTCCTTGAAGACTTAAGAGTTTTCTTGCTGCTTCACTAGGGCATGATCACTCTTGAGGACTCATACTACCATTTGGGCGTTGTAGCATATCGCCTAACTCCATCTTGTTCCTTACCCTTACCATTACCATTCGGAACGCTAAGGTTCTCTTAGGGATTAGCATAGGATTTCTATCGACCTAGGATCCACTTATAATTGGCTAGGTTAACCAATCCTGCTGAAACAACAAGTGTTGAGACCTTCACCGATTATAACCGACCATCCTACTCGATTGAAATCCTACAATTAAAAGCACTTACTATTAACCACGACGGGCACTTGAATTAACTTGGGAATCATCATAAGATCTCAATCATTCTAGGATCCATTCATAATGGATTAGGCGGAGCAACTTGATAGCATAACCAGTGTTGTAACCCTAACCGATTACAAATGCCCATCCTAAGTTGATTTGAAACCTCACAATTAAGACCCCTTACTTGCTCGTCATATCCAATCACTTCCATAGCATCTCGGTTGACGGTGCCTGAATTACACGCTTGCCTAGCCGAACCCTCACCACTATGGTTCCGACCACTCTTGAAACATTCCTTAACTCTTGGCTCCGGAAAGGTGGGAACTTGTTTCCCTTTTTCCGTATTCCGAAGCTCCTCACTTAATGAGAGCTCTTGCATCCGCTCCTTCCTTGTCTACATCATCCTTATCCATCAAACTTCATCAGAGTTCGCGCTCCTATTCGGTCTTCTCCCTCGTTCGTCAGCTCCATCTACTACATTCTTCGTACACGGTATGGAGTATTAAGTTGATCAGGCTTAATATTCCATACTAAGCATAAGAATATAGAGAGAAGTTCTCGAACAAGGAAAAATCCCGGCTAACTAACTACAGTCCAACAAGGACTAAACTGACACTTCCTGAATTGAGTCATTACTAAACTAGTGACTCACAGTCCGATAAGATCGAACTGCTCTGATACCATAATGTAACACCCGCACCTCAACATAATTGAAAGTACGACAAATTACATTAAGGCACAGGAATTACTAAACATTTACAAACTTGTTTACAATAATCCAAGTCGTAAATTAAACTTAACTCATAAATCTAATGAATAGATTACAAATTATACATAACTTGGGATATAAAATTCCCATTACAATCTACAACTAGCTTATGTGTCCCGAGTTTGAAGCTTTGGCTCGCCGTCTTCAGTACCTGCTTATCTGAAAAACAACAAAAAGGAAAAGGGTGAGATTATAAAATCTCAGTGAGCCCTTCACAGACTCCTCACCACTCTCTCATCGGGACATTCTTGGATGAGAAGACTAACTTAGACATTTCAAACCTAGACTAACTCTCCCTATGTACCATAAGGACTTGACTTGCAACTTCTCGATATCCCTAAGCTAAGACGCTTTAGAAGGCGCTAGCTTAAGTTAAAAACTTAGTACATTATCAAATAGAGTAATCCTAGGGCCACTATGCCACTTATCAACTTGTGATTGAACTAAACACATAAATGTATAGCAATCCCACATCAACCTTATAAATATCCATTCTTTAACCTTTGTTTAGTTCGACTAACCTTAATACAATGTAAATTGCAACCTTATTATCTAAGAACGTATTATTCTTACTTACTCACTTTGTACTTAACTCATCTTTGCTTTTCCTCATATTATTGGACTTTGCCTTATGTGCTATACCACAAATCCCAATCAACTTAGCTTGCTTATCCTTTAAGTGATTTAATCACAATGCTCATTACTATATGATAATTAAGCAACTAGGGATGTGCTATCCAAGATTTAATATACTTAACTAAACTAATTCCGGATATATATATATATATATAAACAAGGAATTCATTAACATTCATAAACTTAACATCACTTCACATATTATACCATTCATAGGAGATGTATAATATGATGCTTTGCATGTAATGCACTTTGTGTTATTGGGTAGTGTCGTAGGCTTAGGTCCCTAGACCCCAATTACACACTTTCGGAATGGTGGTTAGACGTCATAACCCTCCAAGGGCGTCCCACTTGGCTAACCAAACCGATCTACTCCTATAAATAGAGGAGACTTGCCATGGACTTTAGCTTATGCTTATGCTTATGCTTGTATGCATATTCATATAAATACATTCATCATCATTACTTAACTATTCAAGGAAACTACAATCATTTCAATGAATCAAGCTTACATTAATAGCATCCATTTCTAGCTAACTACTCACTTAGAGACTTACACTTGCTATACTCATAATAAGACTTACACTAGATCATGAATATCTACTTCCATCATTCACCTATCACATACTTTTATAGGGTCCTTTCTTTGACCTCTAAGACTTAAGCTTATGGCTATTAGATAAGCCTCACAATTTGCCAAATTAATGGACAACACATACATTAACTAATCCCTTGAAACTCTATGGAGTTCTCAAGAGAGAAAACATCAAGCATACATAATCTCATTGAAGCTCTTTGGAGCATTCAAGGATTCAAGCATCACATAATAATTAGGGGGGTTGGGGACAAAGATCCAACCCTATTTCAGTCAAATCCCATATAATTTCATAACAATCATAACTCAATCTCTTATAGGTATTTAAGACCTAACTTGAACCTAAGGTTCATATGCTACTAAAGGAAGAGAAATTCCTATATGTGGGACTTATGGGTGCCCATCACCTAAGGGTTGAAGAACTCACCTCTATTCTTCAAGACATTGAGCTAGGAAGGTTGAACTTTGGACTCTCTGCTCCTCTTCAAGCTTTTCCCTCTTTGCTCAACTTAGGGCTTCTCAAATTACTTCTCCAATCTTGATCTTCAGCCTTCAATCTTCCTTCTCCATCCAAGAATTTGAACCATCCTTGCTGGAGCTTGATCTTCTCCTCTTATTCTTCTCCAAATTCGTGCTCCTTCTTCTCCTCTCTAGGGTTCAAACCCAAATCTTCAAATACTCAAATCTCCACTCTCAAACTCTCCATTTAGGCAAGTGATTGAAGACATCCAACATGAATCTCTTCAATCCTTCTTAAAGGATGAAACCCTAGCTCTCCCTTCCTTTTCTCCTTTCCCTTTCTCCTCTTTCCCTTTCTCTTTCTTTCTGCGTTCTGCTCGCTGAAACTGCGTTTTTAAACAATTCTGTAGCTGTGAATCGATTCACAGCATAGTGTGAATCGATTCACACAGTGCAAAAAGTGCCTGAATCGCAGATTTAATGAGTGAATCGATTCCTGCCTGCGAGTCCCAGCAGCCTGTTTTATGTGAATCGATTCCTGGCTTCTGTGAATCGATTCCCACTGCTAGAATTCGATGCCAATGGAGTTTTAATGCTGTGAATCGATTCCTAAGCTATATGAATCGATTCACACTGCAGAAAAACCAGGAAATCTTAGTTCTAACACCAAACCTTGAGACTTTCTTCTCAAATCAACTTCCATAGCTACAAATCAACACCTTTAACCATCTTAGGATTAAATCCACACTTATTCCTCAACTCAAACCCATTAACTTTCTTATCAAAACTTTGTGTAATTATATCCACTCACCTTGAAATCAAATTAAGCTTGGATACAATCACACCATTCTCCTCATAACTTCTTCTCAACTTAGCTTAGAAATTTGGGGTGTTACATTAAATTTATATCACTTTATTTATTTTAAATGTTATATAAATTAAACTGAATATTAATTTTAAATTAATTTTATAAAGTATTAAATTTAAATTAAATATAAATTTTTATTACATTTCAATTTATAAATATAAATGCACTAAATTTGAAAATATAAATATAAAGATTAATAAACCTTGGTGATTTATAAATTTTAAATTTAAACCCAAATATATATGAAAAATTAAATATAAATAAATACATCGATATATAAAGTATATATTTATTGTTATAAATTTTAAAATAAAATACAAACTTTCAATCGATCAGAAATATTAAATTTATAAAACACCCAAACAAAACTTTCTAATTTCATAAATAAAAGCTACCATAAATATATTAAATTTTAAATTTAATAGAAATATATTAATTTCAAGTTTAAACACAAACATTGTAACACTCAAACATTCTAAAACAATTTGAAGTCGGGCATTAAACATTATAAGGTATTAACTAGAATGGAAGTTAAACTTGAGTAACATCGCCAAGGTAGAAAATCCATACAAGTCTTAGTCAATACATTACACTTTAATCCAAAAGCATAAGTACTATATCAATTGGAATTAAGATTGTACAAAACACATAGTTCCCATTCCCAAAATGAACTAACTAAACTTAAAAGAAAATGCTAAAGATCTTGAGCTGAGGTCTCGATGTGACATCCCGATCCCACCCTATTTGGAGTTACACCTGGGACCCAACGGGTATGCCACTCACAGGACTTCACCAACCCCTTAATTGGTGCCCCACGGGAGGCTCAAACCCACGCCCAAATGGATAAAGGAAATGGAAAGCACCTCCCCAATGTAACACCCTAACTCTAATTAGGGAATTACTTGCTAATATAACCTAAATTAGAATAAATCAGGCTTGGAAAATTTTTCCCGTACCAAGGGATAATAAAGAATGAGTCCTGTTTAAAATGTTAAACTATACTTTGTTTAATGAAATCCCTGGATACATAGGAGTCTTACGAAAATACACTACTAAAATAGTAAACATAACTTAGTGTTTCGAAAAGCGGAATTAAATTAAATTAATACAACCCTTTTTTCAGTAAGAATAGCAAGTTAAAACAGTTATAAGTTTGTACACAAATTTCTAATTATACAGAGACACAACTTAATGATTAAGACTCTGACGCGTGACCTGGTAACTCTAGGTCTCGTAGAAAAGCAAGACCGAGCGTGTTTCGTGCTCTGAACCTCTTCAATCGACTTGTACCTGAAAACAACGCCCTAGAACGTGAGTTTATATAACTCAGTAACATAGACTTAAAATCATAAAATTTTTACCGTTGTTTTCAGCCATACGTGGTGTGCGACGTATGGAAAATCCTCCCCATAAACATACGTATATTTATTAAGAATAACTTAATAACTCCTCAAAACATGATGATGAAGCAACTAAGTTTTCAAACATCAAGCACACATCAAACACATAACATAGTACCACACAAAAACATATCACGAACATCAATGAATGTACCCACTTGGCGCCACTCAATAGCCCAAAGAAAAGAGTGAGAACCATGTTTGGTTCCACCAAGGGGTCCTCGTCAGTGGAAATGCCCTAAAATAACCAAAGACGGGTTTGCAATACGAACTAAACATTCACACAAAACAAATTCCAATCAAGGAGCTTTAATCACAAAACAAACACAAATCATAAACCTCAATGAATGTACCCACTTGGCGCCATCAATAGCCCAAAGAAAAGAGTGAGAACCATTTTAGCTTCCACCAAGGGGTCCTCGTCAGTGGAAGCACCCTAAAATAACCAAAGACGAGTTTGCATTGCGAACGCAAACATTCCAAACACGTATAAGTTTCAATCAATAAGAAACAACAATCATAATGCAAACACATATCATAAGCATTAATGAATGTACCCACTTGGCAAAGCTCAAGGATCAAAATGAGCAAGGACCGATTTATGGTCCTACCAAGGAGTCCCCGTTAACGAAAGTGTCCAAAGTACACATTTGACGGGTTTGTAGATCAAGCGCAAACATCCACACACACAAACAAATTTCAATCAAAGGAACCTCAATCACAATGCATTCTTATGAATTAGAACATGCTACATATAGGATTAAAACCCTTTCATATAAGGTTCCAAATCACAAGCTATCACCAATCAAGACCTTGAAATCTAAATTCAACCAATTTAAGATTCAATGCAAGAACTTACAAGCATGACTAGGAATCAATACCACGTCTTTACAAATCCCGAATCCAAATCAAATGAAGATTCTAAACAAATCTAAAATGTATAAGCAGGGAGTTAAGACCCTTAGCATAATAATAATAACCCCACATGAACATGTATCATTTAGTGCATGCCCATTCAAATTCAAGTATCTGATAATCCCCAAAACTCATATAAAGGTTAGCTCGAATGCTGAGCCACTTCAAGACTAAAATTATGCATATTTAACAAACATAATAACTAAATCGAATATTCCGATTGGAGCTCAATGGAACTCGCAACGGTACAAACATCATACAATATTTAGGGGGGATGAGGGCAACCATCCAACCCTATTTCAGTCAAACCCCATATCATTTCAGATTAATCTATAAATTAATTATTGAATTAAAGAATTTATAAAAATAAATCCTAGCACACCCTAAGGGAGGTTGATCAACGATCGTACGCGGGTCAAAATAATTAAAAGATTTAATATAGTATTCAAGGCAAGAGACCTTGGTCGTCTCACGAGGACCTCTAAAAACCAAAATTACCAAAATCAGGAAGTACAAAAATCAACAATAACAAAGGGGGGTTTTTCTTTTGTGAAGACAGTTTCTATTTGAGGTTTTATCAAATTAGAGAGACAATTGATTCACCGGTTTCTGGGTGCACGCCTTGGATTTATCACAGGTTCTAAAAACAACAATTCATTTAATTTCAAATTCGTAGTTGACATAAACTAACTAAACAAGCGTTAATCAGTTTATATGAATTCACACCATTTCGAGCAAGCGCCGAAACAGCGGGTTCAATGGGTCACGGCAGCGGACAAGCGCCGTTTAAAACGCAACCAATATCATAACAGAATTCTAATCAACCCTCTATCAATTTCTACTCGAATCAATTAATCTAAGCAATTAAGTAATTCGAAATATTAAAAATTACGAAACAGAATTGCATATAATCAAGCGTCATACACAACTGAATCGCGTTTTGCAACGAAGACAGAATGATTAACTAAGCAGAAAAAGAACTGGATAGATTGCATACATTCAAAACCAAATTCGAAATTGATAGAGACGAAATTAAATAAATTAAAATGAAATTGTATTAAAACATTAGGTACCGAACCTCAAAATCCGTAAACGGCAGCCTTTCACCGATGAATCAACTTAGGAGCTTAGGCTTCCATCGAGGCTAGGACACCAAAGTTTTGTAAAATAAAACGTAAGATACTAAAAAATGGCTGGTCTTGGTGTATTTAATCTCAGCTCAACAAAAAACCTAAATCCCTAAACGGGTTCTATGATAAAAGCCCGATGACAAACTAAGTTAGGCCCAAAACCCGTTTTACACTATACTGCTTCCGTAATTCGCAGTTTTGACATACAAGACATCAGAATTGGGTTTCGAGCTTAACAGAAGAATTGTAGCTCTGTTCCTTAGCTTTCCAACGCATGCTCGTACGCCTCAATCGGATAACCGCAGCCCAAGTTATGGCTTGCAGAGTAGACAGAGGTCAATATGCAGTAAAAACAAAGGTTAATCAATAAATTACTATACTGCTCAAGTAAGACGCAAAGTTTAGAAATGTGCTAAGACTTAGATATTAGGTACAGAACACAATCAAAACACTAAGTGCAAAGCTATAAAGAGTGCATTAAAATGCACTGATCAGAGGTCTTAGGGGAAATCTATGTTACCTTAATAATCCCAAATTAGGGATTTGAGCTGTAAAAATCCTCTTCTCGTGGGAGGTACACCCTATTCTGATTTCAGCTCCAAACTTCTTCTTTCTTCGATTTTGTCATCATTCTGAGTTCCATTTCTTCTTCTTCTTCTTCTTCTTCAAGAAAATCCCACATGCAAGCCCTAGCCTCCATGGGAGTGAGTTTACAAGCTTCCATCTTCTTCCTTCAAGCTTTAATGGAGGTAAAACCTCCTTCTTCTTCTCTGATTTTCGAGCCCCCTTTTTCCATCTCTCTCTGGATCTATCTCTGTCTCTCAGCTCGTCCCTCTTCTCTCTTGTCCTCGCTGCCTCTTCTTCTTCCTATGATCGGCGCGCCACTGCGCCACCACCACCAGGGCCGCCGTGCCCTTCATCCCTTTCCCTCTTCTCTCGATCGCTCGCTCTCTCTTTCTCTCCCTTTATTTCTTCTTTCTTTTCTTTCTTTCCCTTTTCTTTTTCTATTTTAGGGAGTCACGATGGGGAAGGGGTAAGAGGAAGATGAGAGAGTGTTAGGGTGAGTGAGGGTTAAGTGAGATGCATGGTGGGGGTAAGGCTTAGATTTAATTAAAAATCTTACAAACAAGCCTTTAATAAACTCTTAATTAAACCTTAGGTTCCTAATAACATTCTTGAGTAATTTTAGTTAATTAAAACTACTCCTAATTAATTAGTCTCATATTTCCTAAATCATTGGGTAGAATTACTATATTACCCCTAGGTTCCAATTTCACTTTAACTTACTAAATTAAAGGATGTAACTTAATTTAATCCTTAGGGATTAAATCCTATTTTCACTTAGGATTTCTAATAATTAGGCTTAGGGAATTCGGGATGTTACACCCAACACCATCTCAACTATAGTTGAGTTGGTGTTGGGGAGTTGCTTTCCATTGCCTTCATCCCTTTGGGCATGGGTTTGAGCCTCCCTTGGGGCAAAAAACACCAATTAAGGGGTTGCTAAAGTCCTATGAGTGGCATACCCGCTGGGTCCCTAGTGTAACTCCAAATGGGGTGGGACTGGGATGTCACATCGAGACCTCAGCTCAAGATCTTTAGCATTTTCTTTTAAGTTTAGTTAGTTCATTTTGTTAATGGGAACAGTTTGAAGTCGGGCATTAAACATTATAAGGTATTAACTAGAATGGAAGTTAAACTTGAGTACATCACCAAGTTAGAAAATCCATACAAGTCTTAGTCAATACATTACACTTTAATCCAAAAGCATAAGTACTACAACAATTGGAATTAAGATTGTACAAAACACATAGTTCCCATTCACAAAATGAACTAACTAAACCTAAAAGAAAATGCCAAAGATCTTGAGCTGAGGTCTCGAGCTCTCCTCATGCATCATCCTTTACCTGTTTTTCAGAAAAACAAAGAGAAACGGGGGGAGATAATAATCTCACTGAGTCCTTCATAGACCCCTCACATAGCATCACTCCCTCAAATAAAACGAGTAGAGACACCAATACGTATTTTATTTGGTTCTCTCTTTCATTTATCTTACTACACGTTCATTCAATCATAGAATAAGTTTTCTATTAGCATTCCTTAGGGTTCTTTTGGAGTCGAACCAGGAATCTACGCCGCCGGGTCTGTCGGATCTTCTAGTCACGTGACCCTAGACCGACGTCCATTACGGTATGGGCGGTTACACGTCTACAACCTACAAGTGACATGCCAACTTGCCTAACTATACCGCACCTTCGTTCTCGAAGGAAATCCATCATTTATTAACTAGCAGTTCATATTCTCATCACTAATGAATCAATCATATGTGTTGATATATGATATTTCTAGTGTGTTTCTATGACAGCTTTTCAATCTTAAAGGTTAAAGAACAAAAATATCATGTATAAACAGCCTTACAGGCTTTCTGGGTCAAAAACACATTTATGTGCAGGGGGACGCGCTCCGCACCTTCAATTTTTTTTTCTTCAAGATCCAAGGTTCAGCTCCAATCTTCTTCTTCTCTGCCGATTGAGTGTGTTTTGTCCCCAGTTTGGTGTCTTCCTTCTTGCTAGTCCTCCATGGAACCCTCAATCCTCTCATTTCCCTCAAGGTTGCGTTCAAAGAGTTGGTGATGAGAGTGGTCATGTGGGCGGGTCGATCAGGGAAAAAGAAGAAGGGATATGGTGGGTTTCTCTTGGTCAAAAGACCATCCTACCGCTAGCTAATGAGTGCGGTTTACCTATGTGCCCCTCTTCTATTCCAAATTCCTACTATGTCCTTTAGTTCTATCTATTTTCTAATCACCACCCAAGACCACAAAACCTCCACTGCATATCACTAAACAAAGATTTATTCATAACAACCAACTTTTAAGGAAAAATTTATACGTATTAATTTCTAAGCTAGGTGGGATGTCACACATCATGACTCAGAAATTTGATGATATTGACATCCTCGATTTGTATGGAATGATTTTCTTAATTTTATCAATAATACATTAAAAATTTCTCTTAATTATTTTAATTTAAATTCTAGATATTAAAATGTTTGATTTCGTCCTTTACATTTAGATGATAGACAAAAAAAAATTAAACTACTCTTTAGGACTTGTTAAAAGTTTAAAATTTGGAAAGATTTCTGTTAAATTCATGATCGGGTGTTAAAAAAATAAAAAAATATTTTCTTCTCTTTTAGTTATAATTTCAGCATTAGGTTTTTATTTGAATTTATTAAATTAATTGATAAAAATATAATAAAATATTTCCTTGGATGTTATCTTGAATTCATTTTCTTGGCATTAATTTTAAAGTAAGTGCCTAGATTTATTAGGAAACTTATGTTGTCATCAGGCAACCAAATACCCTTAATTTATTTTAGTTCAAAGTGACACGAATTATTTTAGTTGATACCTATGTTATGATTGGACAAACTGGTAATAGTCACCAAATCTTTATTGGAAATTAATCTTGTGGACAGACAACTTGGTAATTCCAATTAATACTCTGCAGGGAACTTGTATTGCGACTGAAAAGTCAAGTTATCATTGTCAATTTGCCACACCCCTATCAGGGATACCTGTATTGTGAATGGATAAACTAGCAATCCTAATCTTATGTATTTGTCAAGTTTGCCTCTAATTTGTCCATTCAAATAGTTAATCATAATTTTTTTTCTGTAATTCAAAAATAATTAAAATCAATTGAGACACATTTTTTTCTTCTACAACTACAAGACATTTGAGTAGAGCTAAATCTATCTGAAAATTTAATGCAATTTCTGATTAATTCTATTCCATCTAAAAATTACGTCAAAATATGATAACTTTCTAGTAGCAAAAATTTTAATTTTTCTAGTAGTGAGTTTGATAGAATTCTAAATTTTAGTTCATTGAACAGCCTGGACAATAATTTGCAACAGTAAAGAATGTAAGAGAACTATTTCATTTTTGTATTCATTGATAATCAATTTTAGGGCTTTTCCCGTGTTACTCAAAATTCTTACAAATTGAAAGTCCCAAATCTAAGTTCAAGCCCATCTTTTATTTTTTTCGCTTATAGTGATAAAATAGAAATCATTACTGAAAACAACAACATTACAGTGCGCCAATTAGATGAAAACATTGTCCTCCTTTCTGAAAACCCGCTCTAAGGCAGGCCTCACCACAATCTGAACTACAAAGCTCTATGCAGCATACTAGTTGAGGTCCTGCCTGCAGCTCTGAAATGCATTTTGCACCTTAAGGGACTATTGTTGGTGTCTCCAAACAGGTAACAAATCCTGAAACACCACAAAGTTAAAAATATTATGCACATGAGGTGTAACACATAACACCCTAAATTCTTTTCGATTCAAATCATGGATATTAAACATTAAAAGATACCAAAATGCAAATAAATTAAAACTTGACATACACCAAGTCGTAATCCATACAGAGTGCATATTCAGCGAAATGCAACTCATAAGTTTGTACATCAAAATACAAGTTACATGATCCTTAGTATCTCAAAATACAAGGTTCCTAGACCTTTAGTAACATTACAAGTCCAAAATAGATAAAAATAACTACTAAGGACTCCAGCTACATTCAACCTTCACGAACCTGCCTATCTGAAAACATTAAATGGAATGAAAACATTAAATGGAAAAGGGTGAGATTTAAATAAATCTCAGTGAGTCCTTCACGGACTCCTCACCACAATTACCTCAGTCATCATATAATAATTCTCCTCTCATATAAATAGTCGAATGCATTCAAGAATAAAAAATGCAAACATATGATTCAATCAAGTTCCTCAAATGTACCCCCTTGGCCCTAAACTCAATTGCAATTGAGACATGATCCCAAAGTGATGGATCGACTAAGAGAGTCCCCGTCGGAATACGCTTGCAAGGATTCACAAAACATAAGTCATTTTAGGTTGAAATCTCAAAAGCCTTATTCTTACATAAGTCTAATAATATATCCTTGTCCTCATTTTAGGTTGAAAACCCCCTTCAATTAAGTACCCAAAACATAAGTCATTAGTCAGCAAAACATCAAGAGAGAACAAAATAAAACTAAAATTTGACTATGCAGGATTTGCTAAAATTAGCTTAAGCGAATTTTAGACAGAATCCAGGTTATTCTGAAATTCGCTTAAGCGAATTTCTTGGCTTAAGCGAATTTGACAGGGAATTCTGTAAAAACTTTATGTTTCAAACCACTAACTTCAATCCAATCTATTCTATTCCAAAAACCCAATCAAACCAAGATTCAAGGCAAAGAATCACATGCATTATTAGAAACTAATAACAACATCAAAACAACCAACATCACTAGGATGTACAGCATGCAAGTTCACCTAATTAACCCAAGATTCATAAGAGTTCCAACCCCAACCCCACACTTCTCAAATCCACATCCTAAGATAGATATAGGCACATGCAAGGAAGATAAAACAGCCCTAATGTGGGACTTATTGGTTGCCCAACACTTAAGTGAGAAAGACTCACCTTAATCAAAGAAATGAAAGTTGAGACTTGGACAATTTTCTGGTTTTTTCCTTCTTCAAACTCAAGTCCCTCTTCTTGTCAAATTAGGGCAACTCTACTCTTCCTTAGATTCAGAAATTAGCAGCTCCAATCTTCTTCCTTAGCAAGAAGTAGGTGGAGTCCTCATGCATTTCCCTTCATTCCTTCTAAATCTTCGACCCTAGCTCTTCCCTTCTTCTTCTCTTCCTCTTCTTTTCTTCTTTTCTTCAGAAAATTTCGAGAGAGAGGAGAGAATGAGGGGCTGAGGCGAGACCTAGAGGGAAGAAGGAGTTGTGATGTTGATTTTACCATTTTACCCTCACTTAAGTCTTAGTTTTACAACTTATCCCTACTAATTACACACCTAGTGTTATGAATTACATCCCAACAATTCTACTCAATTATCTAATTATCAAACATATAAATCCTCATTTAAGAAGCTAACAAATGAAATTAGGCAGTTTAGGCAAATTATGCGAATTTGACAAATTAAGAAATTTGGCGGGATGTTACATAACACCTCGGCCCACATCAACTGCCTTTGGCAGCCCAGCCCACATCAAGTGCTACTCACAGGACTTCTGTGACGCCTTAATTCCCAATTTTTGCCTTCTTTGACTTAATACCCAGAAGTCCTGTGAGTAGCACTTAATGTGGGCCGGCGTGTTACATGAGGTTTCTTCCTTTTCTTTGACAGATTCCAACACATTGCTATTTGAACTTTTGCACTAAACCACCTAGTATGTTTCACCTAAACAAATTATTATTGATCTTGGGATTTTGAATAAAAATTGATAAATAATACAATTTCATAAACGAGTTGTTGAGTCATACTGATCTAACAACTCAAGCTTTTTATTTTCTTTTTGAATATGTAGACTACGAACAATAATATAACAACCAATAACATTTTTTAATTTAAGTTAGTAAATTGTATATCGAAAACTCAAAACATAAAACTAATTTTCCCCCGTACCTGAAACCAATACCAGAGCGTTGCATAAAACACCCAAAAGAATAGATGTGAAAAGACATTTTGAAGGATTTCACCTTATATTTTATTTCTTGTAAGAACTAAGGCTAACATCATTTTCATTATATAGACTTAGAAAATGTGTTAATTTGATTAAACGCTAATATTTGGATCTTATGAAATATTATTAAAACGCGTTTGCACTACTAGATCTGCCTATATTGGTAATAAACATAAGAGCATTGATTATTTGTATAAATTCATCAATAATTAGGGTGAATATAATATCACTATGAGTTTGAAACAAACCATTAATAATGGGTAAGAATGCAATGATAATCCATTTGAATGCATTACCAATAATGAAAATTGGGCAATTATTTATATAAATACATTAACGTTTTCGAAAAAAAAATATGGACGTAATCAATAGAATAAATTTTACAATATATAAAATGATATTCTATAGCAATTTGTTAATTATTTATAGAATAAATTTTATATGTGAAGTTTTATATTAAATTTATATCACTTTATTTATTTTAAATGTTATATAAATTAAATCGAATATTAATTTTAAATTAATTTTATAAAGTAATAAATTTATATTTAATATAAATTTCTATTACATTTCACTTTATCAATATTAATACAGTAAATTTGATAATATAAATATAAAGATTAATAAACCTTGGTGTTTTATAAATTTAAACCCTAATATATATGAAAAATTAAATATAAATAAATACATCGATATTTAAAGTTTATATTTATTGTTATAAATTTTAAAATAAAATACAAACTTTCAATTGATCAGAAATATTAAATTTATAAAACACCCGAATAAAACTTTCTAATTTCATAAATAAAACCAACCATAAATATATTAAATTTTAAATTTAATAGAAATATACTAATTTCAAGTTTTAACACAAACATTGTAACACCCAAACATTCTAAAACAGTTTGAAGTCGGGCATTAAACATCATAAGGTATTAACTAGAATGGAAGTTAAACTTGAGTATATCGCCAAGTTAGAAAATCCATACAAGTCTTAGTCAATACATTACAATTTAATCCAAAAGCATAAGTACTACATCAATTGGAATTAAGATTGTACAATGTAACACCCTAACTCTAATTAGGGCATTACTCACTAATCTAATCTGAATTAGAATAAATCAGACTTGGAAAAATTTTCGCATACATGGGAATAATAAAGAACGAATCATTTTCGAAGGTACTATACTATACTTTGTTTAGTGAAATCCCTGGTCACATCGATTTCGTACCAAAATATACTACTAAATTAGTAAACATAATCAAAGTTTCAAAAGCGGGAATTAACTTTAATTATTACAACTCTTTTACCAAAGAATTATCAATTCGAATAATTACAAGTTATACATGAATTTCTAATTACACAAAGACACGACTTAAGAATTAAGACTCCGACTGGTGATCCGGTGACTCAAGGTCTCACATAAAATCAAGACCGAGCATGTTCGTGCTCTGAACCTCTTCAATCGGCTTTTACCTGAAAACAACGCCCCAGAACGTGAGTTTATAAAACTCAGTAACATAGAATTAAAATCTTAAACATTTTTACCATTGTTTTCAGCCATACGTGGTGTGCGACGTATGGAAAAATCCTCCCCTTAAACATATATATATTTATTTATTCACTATACCTTAATCAAACCTCAATCACACATCAACACATAACATAAACATAATAAAAACACATATCATAACCTCAATGAATGTACCCACATGGTGCTACTCAATTGCCCAAAGAAAAGAGTGAGAACCAAGGGGTCCCCGTCAATGAAAATTGTAACACCCTAATTCAATTTTTACATTGAATCATAGCATTTAAACATTACAAGATATCACACATAAATAAATTAAAACTTGATAGTTCACAAGTCATAATCCATACAAAGTACTTGTTTAGTGGAATAATGTACATAAACTTATGTCTCGAAATACAATTCCAAGATCATAAGGATTACAAAAAAAAAAGTTTTATAAAACACATAATCAAAATATAAAAGACTAGCTTCTAAAGGACTCCAGCTATGGTCAGTCTCCGTGTACCTACTTATCTGAAACAATTTAATGGAAAGGGGTGAGATTTAAGAAATCTCAGTGAGTCCTTCTCAGATCCCTCACCATCACTTACCTCAACCACAGTCAACATAACAAAGATTCAACAATGTTACACAGCAAATCAATGCAAACATATGCCCAATATTGTTTACAAATCAATTCACAATTTTTTTTTAGGCAAAAGAAAGGAGAGGGGCCTCGTTAAAACCTTCTGATGCAAAACCTTCCTTAGGGAAAAAAACATCAAGAAGGAAAAAGAGTATCCCCGCCTAAATTTTATTGGAAAAAAAATGAAAAAAGAGAAACAAATAAACATGGGGGGACTAGGCCAAAACCCATGAACAAAAACAACCAAGAAACCAACAAGAAAGAAAAATCCGCCTAAATAAAAAGCACTATAAAAGCAAAAACAGAGGTTGACATGCACAGGCATCACTATAATGACTTTCATCCCAACTATGTTGGCATCAAAGCCATTAACAATCATATGCAGCACATCAAAACCAATCAGAGAAGGCCAAACTAGACCCAGCCCCATGAAAATAAACAATGCTATTTGAAACGAAAGTTTGGGAGACCAAACTTATTACGGAAAAAATCAGTCCTAATAAAGCTAGGAATAGAGTTCCACCAGGTGTAGGCTTTGGAAGAAACTCCAAAAGAGGCCAGTCTATTTGCACAGTGATTGCCTTCCCTAAAAATATGAGAAATTCTGAAAGTCATAGAAGAAACTAAATGGATGCAATTCTTCCACCGGTTCCTTAAATGCCACGGAGCTAAGACAGGGTTATGAAAAGCCTGAACAACCAGGGAAGAGTCACATTCCACCCAAAGACGAGTCCAGTTTCTGCGCCTAGCCTCCTCAATGGCCATCATGGCTGCCATGAGCTCCGCTTCAAGAGAGGAAGCAATGCCAAAATAGTTGGCGAAACAGCCAAGAACAGCGCCACTTTTATCTCTAAAAATACTCCCACCACCAGAGTGCCCAGGAGAGCCCCTAGTAGATCCGTCCGTATTGACTTTAACCCAACCACAAGGAGGAGGGATCCAATAAAAAAAATCAAATCATAATTTCAATGGATGTACCCACTTGGTGCCACTCAATAGCCCAAAGAAAAGAGTGTCCACTCAATAGCCCAAAAAAAGAGTGAGAACCATATTTGGTTCCATCAAGGGGTCCCCGTCAGTGGAAAAGCCCTAAAATGACCAAAGACGGGTTTACAGTACGAACGCAAACATCCTCAAACACAAACACATTCCATCAAGAGAATTCAAGCAATAATGCATTCAAGGTCAATGTTCACAATCAATGTTATAATGTGATTAAAAGAACTCAAAAGTCATGTAACATTAGCCCCCAAGCCTTAGAAGCAACAAAAAAATAATAAAAGTTGACAAGGGCGCGCATCACGCGCACCTGTGGGCGCGCCATGCGCATTCTGGCAATTTGGTTCTGTTTCTGTGTGCGTCGCGCGCGCCCAGGAGGTGCGTCGCGCGCACAGTGCTGCAGAATTATGCAGAAATTGGGTTTTTTGGTTTCTAACTTTTCAAGTCTTGATTCAAACCAAATCCAATCAAAACCAAACCATTCCAAAGTTCAATCAACTAAGATTCATGGAAAGAATTCACATACATTTACTAAGAATCAAAGACATAACTAGAACCACAACCACTAAGGATCTTAGCATGCATGTTCACAAGGTTGGAACTTAACTTCTTCTAGGTTCAACATCAAGCTCTCACTCGACAATCTCAATCTTAGACCAACTAAATCACATACAAAAGGAAATAGAACCCCTAAGGTGAGTCTTATGATTGCCCACACCTAAAAGAAGAAGAATTCATCTACTACAAGAAGATGAAGGTAGAAACTTGAACAATTTTCTGGTTTTCCTCCTTTCCTCTCCAAATCTCCAAACCCTAGCTCTTGCCTTTTCTTCCTTTTCCTCTTTGCTTCAGAATTTTCAATGGAAAGGAGAGAATGAGAGGTTTGGGTGAGACCTAGAGGGAAGTGGGGATCTGAGGAGTTGATTTTCCCATTCTACCCTTCCTTTAGTTCTAATTTACTCACTACTACTTCTAGATACAACCCTAGTTCTAAGCTTCACATCCCAACATGTTATACTCCATTATTTACTATCAACACGTATGAATCCCAATTATTAAACTAACTACTTAAATTATACAATTTAAGCAAGTCATACAAATTCAATTTACGGAAATTAGACAAATTTGGCAGGATGTTACAAAAACACCCTAAAATAATCATTGACAGGTTTGCAGTACGAACGCAGACATTCCAACACATATAAGTTTCAATCAAGAAACATCAATCACAATACAACATATGTCATAAACATTCATGAATGTACCCACTTGGTGCCACTCAATAGCCCAAAGAAAAAAGTGAGAACCGGATTTTGGTTCCCCCAAGGGGTCCCCGTCAGTGGAAACACCCTAAAATAACCAAAGACGGATTTACAATGAGAATTGCAAACATTCCACACACACAAGCAATTCCAATCAAGAACATCAATCACAATGCAAATACTAAGAATTCGCACAAGTCATCATATAGGGTTAAAACCCCTTTCAAATTAAGATTCAAGGCAAGATTACACATGCATTATTAGGAATCAATGACAAATCAAGAACCAAAGACAAGTAGGGAATTTAACATGCATTTTAGTTACAACACATACCAAATTAAGCTCATCCCGAAGGAATACCCAGACGTCTATTCACTCAGAGAATATCCACAACATCTCATAAAACAGGTGGGCTCGTACTTTAAGCCACATAGCACTAGTTCTCACATATTTAACAACTTGTCAACAATCAACTATTCCAATTGGAGTTCAATGGGACTCCCAACGGTACAAACATCACACATTGGTTTAGGGGGGCTGGGGACAGAATCCAACCCTATTTCAGTCAAAACCCCATACAAGACCATTTCAGAATAATCAATAAACTAATTATTGAACTAAAGAACTTAAATAATAAATCCTAGCACACCCTAAGGGAGGTTTTAGGGGAAGTCAATGTTACCTTAATCCCAAATTAGGGATTTAAGCTCCAAAAATTCCCTTTTCTCTTCTTCCATCGTTCTGAGCTCCGATTCATCTTCTCCATCAATTAGAACCCACATGCAAATCCTCTTCCTTATTGTTCCAAGCCCTAACCTCCATTGAAGTTGCTCCTCAAGCTCCAATCTTCATTCTTGAAGCTTTAATGGAGGTGAAACCTCCATCTTCTTCTCTGATTTTTGAGCTTTCTCTCTCCCTCAATCTCTCGATCTCTCTCACTCTCGGCCTCTCTCTCTCTTCTCTCTCGGCCTGTCCCTCTTCTCTCTTGGCCACCACCTCTCTCTCGCCGCGTTCTGCTGCTCCTCCAGCGCGAACCACCGTGCCTCGGCATTCATGGCCGCTGCACCGTCGCGCTCTTCCTCCCTTTATTCTCCATCGCGCCTCCTTTTCTTTCCCTTCTTCTCTCCTCTTCTCTTTTCCTTTCTTTTTTTTCTTCTTTTCTGATTTTGTGGGCCGATGCTCAATGGAGGGAGGGAGTATTAGGGTTAAGAGAGGGCACTAAGGTGGATTTAAATGAAACACGGTGTATGGTGGAGCTTAGGCTTAGATTTAATTAAAAATCTTGCAAACAAGCTCTCATTTAGCTTCTTAATTTAACCTTTGGTTTCTAACAACAACTTGAGTAATTTTAATCAATTAAACTACTCCTAATTAACTAGTCCCATATTTCCTAAATCATTGGGTAAAATTACTATTTTACCCCTTTGGTTTCAAATTACTAAATCAAGGACGTGGACTATATTTAATCTTCAAGGATTAAATCCCTTATTCACTTAGGACTTCCAATAATTAGGCTTAGGGATTTAGGGATGTTACATACAAAACACATAGTTCCCATTACAAAATGAACTAACTAAACCTAAAAGAAAATGCTAAAGATCTTGAGCTGAGGTCTCGAGCTTTCCTCATCTATCATCCTTTACCTGTTTTTCAGAAAAACAAAGAGAAACGGGGTGAGATAATAATCTCACTGAGTCCTTCACGGACCCCTCACATAGCATCACTCCCTCAAATAAAACGAGTAGAGACACTAATACATATTTTATTTAGTTCTCTCTTTCATTTATCTTACTACACGTTCATGCAATCATAGAATAAGTTTTCTGTTAGCATTCCTTAGTGTTCTTTTGGAGTCGAACCTGGAATCTACGTCGCCAGGTCTGTCGTATCTTCTAGTCACGAGACCCCAGACCGACGTCCGTTACGGTATGGGCGGTTACACGTCTACAACCTGCAAGTGGCATGCCAACTTGCCTAACCATACCGCACCTTCGTTCTCGAAGGAAAGCTATCATTTATTAACTAGCAGTTCAAAGTTAATCAATTTCTCATCACTAATGAATCAATCATATGTGTTGATATATGATATTTGTACTGTGTTTCTATGATATCTTTTCAATCTTAAAGGTTAAAGAACATAAATATCAAGTATAAACTGCCTTACAGGCTTTCTGGGTCAAAAACACATTTCTGTGCAGGGGAAGCGCTCACTACAACAAGTTTTGGCAATAAACAGCGCTTATTTTTAGCTTAAAACAGCGCTTAAAAGCGCTGAAAATTAAGCCGCTGCTGATTGTATTTCAAAAAAACAGCGTTTATGAAGCGCTGCTGAAAATGGACAATAAACAGCGCTTCAATTAGGAAGCGCTGTTTATTGTCTGACAATAAACAGCGCTTCAATAATGAAGCGCTGTTTATTGTATAGACAATAAACAGCGCTTCCATACTGAAGCGCTGTTTATTTTGTATAATTAGCAGCGCTTCCTTTTAGAAGCGCTGTCTTTTTATACAATAAGCAGCGCTTCATTATTGAAGATGTTTATTCTCCTTTTCATTATTAAATTTAGTTCTCTCACATTTACATTATATCTGTTGCATAATAGTGATAACACAAAATGCAATCAAAATTGTCATCAACATTCCCCAACATCAAAATTTAACATTATAATGTAATTTTTTCATAAATTCCTACATATCCTTACATTAACATAAATAAAGTACAATATATTTCATAGTCAAATTTACAATTATACAGAATAGATCACTAAAATATTGCACATGTCATGCTACAAATCCTACCTAAATAGTAATATCCTTTTCTTACATCACTTTGCAACTAAACATGCATACAAAGTCAAAATTCTAACAAAATTTTGGCGAGTTTTCCTTAAAATATGGACATTCCAAAATATAAAAATACACCAGAAACATAACATATCATACCAAAGCCAACATAAAATATATAAAATATTAGCCAACATAAAAAGGAATTTTATTCCTAATTTCATGTGAACCTTTTCAATTCAAGTATGCTAAACTAAAAAAAAACCAAATTTAACAAAAACTCACGTAAACATTAATATTAATCTTCTTCTATCTCGCTTATAAATGATAAAATTTGTAGTAAAATATCGACACCACTCTTCTTTGAGTTCGGTATGATCGGTGTATGTGTCGAATTGACAATCGAGGATAATCTTTGCGAAATAAAAATTAAATGAAGTTAGAATTGAACATAAGCATTCAAATGGTATGCGTAAAGAAAAAAAATTATATAAACTTTGAAATTGTTACAAACATACCTCTGTTGGAATTTACGTTTGATTATGAACGACAATATCCTTGAGAAACTTTAAAACATATCGCCACAATCATCGAGTTAGGTTGGCGAGGACACTATAAAACCAAAAATATGAAATTAATTGTTTTTATTTTTGGTAATTTGAATAATTGCATAAAAAATTTGATATAAATACCTTTATCGGTATCCATTTAGGTGGAGTAAATTTAGAAAATCGAGACTTGTTTCTTCGATAAAGTAGGATTGCCCTAAGTGCAAAATCAAACAAAATCATTCAATATGGACACATAGGCTATATATATCAAATTTCTAACAAAATTTTGGCAGAGTCTCCCCTAAAATATGGACATTCCAAAATTTATAAAACACCTGTAACTTAAACAAATACCAGCCAGCCAGCACAAGATGTCACGTAGGCCAAACATAAACAAATAAACACTTCAATATTACAAGTAACTTAAACGTTTAAGAAATTGCATACATATATATATATATATACATATCTATGATTTATACACACTTACTGATTGTACTTCTCTTTCATTGTTTTGCGCATGTTGATATGTACACGCAATGGATCAAGATAGTACACAACGTTTTGATTCAAGTTAATCGCTAACAATAACCAATGATCCCTACAAAAATGTCGGACAAAAAAATATAAGAAAGTAAACACATTTCAATAAATTTAGTAATATTGATTAAATTAAATGACTTACACTACGTTGCAAGGTGACAAAAACAAAGTCTCAAAGTCAGGATTTGCTAATGTCAAGCGGTGAATGACATACTCTGACATGTCGACATTCCATGATCCCATATGTGTCCGTTGTGGGCACAAAAATACAAACCTTTGAGTTTGTTCTTGTGGGATCAATATCTCTTGATACAAGTACCTTAAATTAAAACATGCATACAAATTAATGCATTAACAATAACATAAATATTTAGTGTAAAAAAATAAAAATCATTGGATACTTTAAAATTTAATGCAGTACCTGAGATATACACTAATAACAGTTTCACTTAACCATAGGTTGTCATTAAGAATTTCTTGAAGTGCACCATCAACACCAGCTCTTAGGTCGTGCTCATAACCCAAAATTGATTCATCCATTGGTACTTTAATGGTATTTGCTGCCTCCATCTTTGTTGCCATATGGACTCTAAGATAAATTGTAAAATCTGTAGCAGAGTCGTATGAAATTTGAGATACCATGACCTTCTTCACTGGAGATGTGAATGACCCATTTGTTGGCTGCTTGCCAACACTCTTGCTAGCTATAGGCAGCTTGCCCTTGCCTTTGTCCTTGGCTTTGGATGTTGGAGATACCTACATATTTTGCATTCCAACATATTGACTAGTTAGTGAGTGATCACCTAATTTAATAAATATATGCAGTATATGATAGTGAAGCATATACTTTAACATATACGTACCATATCACTTGTAACTACAAGGTGGTTTGGCCATGCCATATAGGTTCCTATTGCCTGTTCCACTGTCATCACATCTGCCGCCTCCAATGGTACAGGCAATAGTGCATCTCCCTCAAGTGCAACGTCAACTCTAACTTTTACATGATTAGGAGGTAAGGGAAGGTTGTGTAGTGACACACTTGGTTCATTATACAACATTCCCTTACCAACCATTCGTTGCGTTGGACTTGTCAAATATAGACTGCACTCATAAATGCCCTAAACCAATGATAAACGAAATATTAATATGTTAAATCTTTGAATACTTAGGTGAGAAAGTATAAAAAGAAATGTAACGATTATTACCTCGGGACTCACAATAGTGCAACTATCTCTAACACTCTTTGGGTTAGGGATAGGTGACTGATGCTCGTTCCTCTCCACTTCATCTTTATCCTTCTTGCTATCTTCCAACTTCTGAACTTTTTGGTATAGCTGAGTTACCATTCTCCTCAATTCTTCTGTTTCACTAGCATCAGCATGGCGTCTTACGCGCTTCAGATCCAAAGATAGCGCCAGGAGGCGCCAAATCCCACGCCTCTTACCCGACCAGGATACTCCTTGATGGGTATGGCTTGGGAAAGGATGTCTTGACCAGACAAATCTGACATAGACATTGACAGTTCATTCTGCGAGACACAAATATTATTAAATATTATTAAATAATATCATTAATTTAAACGTTAATTAATGTTATCATACTTACAATATGCATCGTTCATTTGGTTATTTCGTTAATTCCGGTGTGATCTTCCAGCTAACCTAAGTGTAATATCCTTTCGGGTCTCATCAACATCAAAATGCTTCTGCAAGAACATTATAAACAAAATGGTAGACTATAAGTATGTTTAGATAAATTAAAAAACAATACAACTAACCAATGTTAATTAATCCCATTTTTATATACCTGTATCTCAGTCCATATCTCATCTTTTAGCTCCTTCAAATATGGATCCTTATCCTTCCAATTATCGCGGCTAATTGGGATCGTCTTTCGCACTGTGGCCCCAATGAATTGAATAAAGTCATTAACATTTTCACCAATTGGTTGACCCTTAGCATTCCATATAACCTATAAAAAAATAGTATTAGTGTACAAATTTAGATACTCAACTAAAAAAAATAGTATTAGTGTACAAATTTAATCGACAAGTATCTTACCACACGTTTTGCAACTCCTTTACTCCTCTCACGGATGAGTTTCTTCTTAAAAGTCGGTCCACGGACGCCGTCCCTTTGGGGGCCTCGAGCACTATCATCACTTTCAGATGCCATTTACCTGAAAAAATTATACACATAAGTTATTAATAAAAATTAATAAAGAAATCAATGTATACACATTTAATTGATCAATAAATTAATAAAAATTAAATAGCATTCACTACATACATGTACATTTAAGCAACTCTTTTCCTTTTTCTCGTTTTATTCAGATTTGCGCATCCCTTATGAAATAATGGATTGATCCAAAGCCCTTCATTATGATCATTTCTAATATACACATCATCCTCTATATGTGTACTTGCCCCAAACAATGATTGTGATGTCCCGAAGAAAGGGTCATCCTCAATGTCAACATATTCATGTGCTTCATCATCAATCTCATTAACAATCTATTTGTTATTCAATAGAACAATGGACCAATTCATATCAATTGGATCGGTGACATAGAACACTTGTTGAGCTTGCGATGCTAAAATAAAGGGCTCATCCTTATATCCCAACTTATTAAAATTCACCCGCATGAACCCCAACTCATCCATTTGTACACCGTTGTTATTATCAACCCACTTGCATTGGAACACAGGCACTCGAAACATCTTGTAATCCAACTCCCATATGCGTTCAATGACCCCGAAGTATGACATATTCGCATATATGGGATTTCTATCTTTAGCACTTGATATATGCATAGCTTCAGCTACAAGAGTCACTCCACTATTTTGTATTCTCCTCCGATCATCATGTTCTTTTGTATAAAAAGTGTACTCATTAATGAGATAACCGGTGTAAGAACTAACATGTATATCTGGACCTTTAGCTAACCATCTCAATCTTTCTGAAACCGAGCTAGGATTTGCAGTAAACTCTGCAGAAATGTATTCTTTCAACCATTTTATAAAACACCGATTGTGTTCTGTTGTTAACCAATTTTGACTCTTATTTGGGTACAAGCTCTTGAGTATGTCCTTGTGTTTTACAACATATGACTCAACTTCATCGGCGTTGCGTAAAACATATAAGTGTGCTTGTTCCCATTCTTTCCTTGATATAGTCAATATTTCAAGTCCAGTAATCCCCTCCCCTGCACTTCTTCCCTGTGACGAGACCGGCGACCCTATAGAATGTTCAATATCGGATACATACTCTGATGTAATTCAACAGCTTCTTCGACTATATACCGCTCAACAATACAACCCTGCAGTCGTGATCGGTTTTCACATACCCTTTTAATATCTTCATGTAACGCTCAACGGGTACATCCATCTCATATAAGTGGCCCACACAATTGTGTCTCCCTAACCAGATGAACTGTCGGATGAATCATTATGTCAAAGAATGAAGGCGGAAATTCATCTCAAGCTCACACAAAGTCGAATAATTTCTTTTGCAAAGGTGGCAACTTTCCAGGGTCAATCACTTTACTACAAATTGCCTTAAAGAAGAAACAAAGTTTACTTAAGGTATTCCGCACTTTGTCAGGCAAAATAGATCGTATAGCTATGGGTAGCAAATTCTCCATGAGAACATGACAATCATGAGACTTTATACCCTTTAACTTGAGATCTTTCATCGATATGAGGTTTTTAATGTTTGAAGAGTACCCCTCTGGAACCTTAACTCCATCAAGAAACTTACAAAAATCTCTTTTCTCTTTTTTAGATAGAGTATGAGCGGCCGGAGGTAGATATGTATGACGTTTCCCTTTCTTTACCGGTCCCAACTCTCGTCTCAATCCCATACTAACCAAGTCCAGCCTTGCATTGATGCCATCTTTAGTCTTCCCGGGCACATTGAGTAAGGTACCACTGAGACTATCAAAAATATTTTTTTCAACATGCA
This sequence comes from Calophaca sinica, assembly GCA_037113605.1. Taxonomy (NCBI): domain Eukaryota; kingdom Viridiplantae; phylum Streptophyta; class Magnoliopsida; order Fabales; family Fabaceae; genus Calophaca; species Calophaca sinica. Next base: position 21,020,376 of record CM073737.1, read on the forward strand.
TCACATCAACGAAATGTCTTACGTATAATGATTTCCAATATGGCAACTCAAAGAAAATCGACCTTTTCTTCCACCCTCGTGTGGCAAGGTCTCCTGCAAAAGGTTTACCGAATTTAATATTCAAATCTTTTACTTTTTCTATGATTGTGTGCCGTCGAGCAAAAGGAGCTCTCCGTTTCTTACGTATTCCCATTGAATGCCTTTCTCCATGACCGATAATGATGATTTGGATGCAAAAATCTGCGATGCCCAAGAAAGACATTCTTCCTACCATGTTCCAACCGAATCCAATCTGTACTATCTTCACATATAGGGCATGCACCGACCTTTGGTACTATATCCCGACAGATTACCATATCTTTGGAAAATCATTAATTGTGCGAAAAATCATAGCCCTCAAGGTGAAACTTTCTTCTATACCTATCATACACCACCACACTGTCTCCCACATTTGCTTCAAATCTTCAATTAAAGGAGCCAAATATACATCGATATCATTTCCTGGTTGTTTATTGGCCCGTAAATTAACAAAGACAACATCATATATTTTCGCTTCATGCATAGCCATGGAGGTAGGTTATAAATCACCAAAATCACAGGCCATGTCTTTGTGAGAGCTACTTTGAACACCATGTGGGTTAAATCCATCGATGAGACAATGCAAGTCGTAAGTTTCTTGGTTCATTCCCAAAATCGGGATAATCAATATCAATTTTTTCCATTGAGGAGAATCTGTAGGGTCTGTAGCTTGCCATCTTGAATCCTTTCATCCTCATGCCATGTCGGGTTTTTGCATCTTCAACTACGGTACATACGCTGAATCTGGGAATTATGGGAAAATACCACAATACCTTCTCTGGGCCGAATTTTCCTTCTTATACCGTGAGGCTTCACATTTTGGACCACGACTTTAACGATGCATATTCATTACGAAATAAAATGCGATCGTTCACGACAAGCATGTATCTTCTCATAGCTCATGCCAATAGAGAGTAACATTTGTTTAGCCTCATATGTCCTACTAGGAAGCACATTATCATTAGGCAACATATCTTTCAACAGTGTGAGTAAGTCAGTAAAACTCTTATCACCCATCCATTGCCCGACTTCAAGTTAAACAACTTTAACATTGCCGACAATCTTGTGAATTTAGTACAACCCTCATATAACGGCTTCTCCGCATCACTCATCAACTTCTCAAACATTTGAGGACAATCACGAAGATCTTCTTCAACCGCATTTAACATAGCTTCAAAACGGTCACCATCATATGGACTTGTAGCGGTGTCCTCGACGCATATCTCCCACTATTCCCCATATTAGAAGATTCACCTCTTGTCTCACCGTGCTTTGTCCAACAGGTATAAGTTTGATCAATCCCATTGCTCACTAAATGCCATTCCAATTCCCGAACACTAATTTTGTTTGTATAACAACAACTTAAACAAGGACATATGATTCCACCATGGTGCATGTATGCCCAACTACAAACCCAATAACATCTTTCACTCCATCCTTATATTCCTTCGACAAATGATTGGCAGACATCCACTTTCGATCCATATTTTACCTATGGATTGAGAGGTAAAACAACAGAAAAACCCCATTTAAATAAAGCAAGACTAAAACTATCACTGCTCTTAAAATCAACACAGACTAGATCAAAATTCTAACAAAATTTTGGCAGTCTCCCTAAAATATGGACATTCCAAAATATATACAATACCAGAACATTCCAAAATTCATTGTTCAAACCAAAAACCAAAATCAGGTTCCACAACAAAATTCATTGGTCATTTTTCCATTGATTCCCATCCGATATGCATATATATTTACTAATCGTACATTTTAACAAACTGATTCCAAGCATCTTTAACACTTCTAATTTATCTCTGGACAACGATGAACAAAATCAAACAAAATCAAACCCTTCGATTCCAAAGCGGTCAACAAATGAACAAAATCAAACAAAATCGAACAGAGACAAAATACTAACGAACCACCAACAATGTAAACCAACGTGGAATCGAGATACAAAATGGAGACAGTGGCCATACACGAAATGGACGCAAATAGGAGTTTGGAGATGGAGGCTGGGAGGATTTGAGGCCGAGCGCCGCCAGCAGCCTTTGCTCTGATGGAGGGCAGCGGACGAGTTTTGGGCGAGCTCGGATTTCAGGTTTTGAGGATGACTGACGAGCTCGGATGGAGGGCAGCCGGACGAGTTTTGGACGAGCTCGGATTTGAGTTTTGAGGGCGTCGGACGAGCTTCGGTTTCCGGCTTTTGGGCGACCTCGGATTTCAGCTTTTGGAGGGGCAGCCAGACGAGCTCGGTTTCCGGCTTTTGGGCGAGCTTCGGTTTCAGGCTTTGGGCGAGCTCACGATCTCCGGCTTTGAAGCACACGATCTCGTTGAGGGGACGACGATGGTAGAGATGGAGGCGGCAGCGGTGGAGTTTTGCGAAGAGAGAGTTGACAGAGAGAGAAACAGTGCTTCTGGATGCGAAATGAGAGAGGAGGGAAATACATATATTTAATAAACTGACCAAAAACAGCGCTTAGTAAGAAAGCGCTGCTTATTAGTAAGAAAAAACAGCGCTTAAGTCTAAAAGCGCTGTTTATTCTAACACCAAAAACAGCGCTTCCTACTATGAAGCGCTGTTTATTGTTCCTATGATCAAAAACAGCGCTTCATGTTTTGAAGCTACCGCTTAATGTGCCAGCTTTTTATTATTTAAAGATAAAACAGCGCTTAAAGGACTAAGCGCTGTTTATTATATGTACTAAACAGTAGCGCTTAGTTAGTAAGCGCTGTTTATTGTTTACGTATGACATAAAGTAGCGTTTTTTATTTTAAGCGCTGCTTAAAGGAGCGCCATCTTTTTTAGAATTTGTTGTAGTGGCTCTGCACCTTCAATTTTTTTTCCTTCAAGATCCAAGGTTCAGCTCTAATCTTCTTCTTCTCTACCGATTGAGTGAGTTTTGCCCCCAGTTTGGTGTCTTCCTTCTTGCTAGTCCTCCATGGAACCCTGAATCCTCTTATTTCCCTCAAGGTTGCGTTCAAAAAGTTGGTGATGAGAGTGGTCATGTGGGTGGGTCGATCAGGGAAAAAGAAGAAGGGGTATGGTGGGTTTCTCTAGGTCAAAAGACCATCCTACCCCTAGCTAATGAGTGGGGTTTAACTATGTGTGTGACACCCTTAACCCAGTTTTTGAATAAAATAAAATTATTCAAATGAAGAGAAATGAAAATTTATACGTGTTTGATTTTTCAAATAATCGAAAAAAAATAAAATAGTGTCGTGCGGAGATAGCGTAAAAATTTAAACAATTAAAATTAACGTAACAAAATTTATTCCACATAAAAATTCCCGTGGTACGAGGGTATCACATTTCAATGAAACTTCAAGTCAATTTTTCCAAAAAATAAAATAAGTATTCATTTAGAAATGAATCCGGAAAAGCTAAATCAACAAAATAAAACCCCCAATAATATTTTTGTCAAATTGTCTCAGAGTTATTACATGACCCAACTCAACACAAAGAAATTTCGCTGTGTTCAACTAGAAATAAGAATAACTTCATAAAACACAATTCAGCAGGCACACATTCTTTAGTTTAGCCACTAACTCCAGGATTACACGTATCTGCAATTTAACACAAAACACACAAGAGACATACACATAAAAGGGGTGAGTACGTTGTGATTGAGTTGTGGTGATATTTAGAGAGAATAAGTGAATAAAATAATATACTTATATATATAATTATATGCAATCACGATAACACAATTCATATAGATACACACCAAATAACATACATGTAATACCACCCACATATTTAAATTCGTAAGCACACACAGATAAAATTCACCATTTTTCAGGGTCACATAGTCATCTCAAGAAAAATGCAATTACTAGCAACACTACTTCATATGCATGTGGTACCATCTACTACTCTGAGAATCGGACTAGGAGTACATATTTGGTTTATTTAGGGAGAGCATTTGCGGTGATCGCCTCATTACCTCATACTCTCACTAGTCATGAAAATTTCTGGGATCTGTCGGGAGTCACGTAATCTTGCAAGTAGCTTCCCGACATCAAGTTGCAGCTTGAGTCACTTAGGTGTGACACAGATTCCGTATCTCATCCCCACGGCCAGGATTATCTGCCACGAAGGCTCACTCTATTGGCCTCCCCCTTTCATTTCAACGGTCGTCCCCCCCAATTCCTAATCAAGGTTTGATGTGTCAAACATTCACACATGGTCGGGTTTTCTCCGAACATCATAGTTCAATTTTTCATCGACAATCCATCATGGCCCATATGGCTAGGATCATCTCACAAGGAATGACTCAAGTCCCATTACGGCTACTAATAGCTAGGTGACTTGCACACAAAGTCATTTATCCTTTTCCAGGTCGTTGCCACAAACGTGGACTTTTCACAATCATTATCAAAATTTAACAGGCAAGATACAAAGTAAGTTACAATGGCAACTCAAAAATAACCACCACATATTTGAGTATTTAGGCGAACACATAGGAACAACAACAGTGACAAATAAACCACAACACTTATTTGGGTCATATTCATAAAATTAAAATATGCAAAAAAAGACATTTTTCACAACATTAATCTACACGTAGAAATAGAAACAACAGATGTTCGCAACCTTAATTTTTTGCAAAAAACAGAAACAGCAAACAGAAAATACAGCAGGAAAATGCAATTTTCGCAGACAGCAACAGCACAAAACAGCAGCAGCATAACATTCACAAAAAACAGCAACAGCATATAACTAATTATGTGATTAAATTCGCAGCAACAGCAACAGCAAACAGCAGAAACAGAAACTGCACAGCATGCAGGAACAACAACAAAAAAAACTGCACAGCAGCAGAAATCATACAGTAGAAGAAAAAAACGGCATCTCATTTTAACGAAACGCTATGAATTAATTATGAACGAGGCAAGTTAAATTATTCCAAAATTCTTATTGACAGTAATTACAAAAAAAAATCTTTTCTAAATCATTCTTATCATTTCAAGGTATAGTTCATCAATTTCGACACTACTAATTATCACGAAAATTAGCGGAAATGTCAAGAATTAAAACCGAATTTTTTTCTAACACTTACATCATCTATAAACAGTCATGGCCGCCATACAAATCATCCAAAATAGTGATCATGTTGAATATAATCATTCAAAAAAGAATTATTTTCAATAAATTATCAAACAAAGGGGTTCAAACTTGACTCAACTAATGCATCATTTGGATTAGTACATAGTGCAGAATTTTCCAGAACAGTCATCAATAAAAGTAACGAACACATGACCAAATGACCTTGGAAATTTTTAAATATTTAAATGAAAGTGCCTAACTCATATACAAACACAATACAAGTGGTCCCATCTAAAAATTCGAATCCAGTAATTTATGAGAAATCATATACTGAAGCTGTTTTGACATTTTGCCACTCAAAACAATGTCCTGGACATCCCAAAGGTTTTAAAATTCTTAAGGCTATCAAAAGAAACCAAACAATTATACCAATTTTTATGGAAGTATCCAACACTCACAGAATCCATTTAGAAGTGGTTCCAGTCAAAAATACCAAGTATAAAAATAATAGAAATTCATATACTGAACGAATTTTTTAGAAATCAAAGCTGAAAACAGCAGTTAGTAAAAATAACGAACGGAATGCCAAATGACTTTGATATTTTATGTAAATTTTACAGGAAATAGATAACATAAATATGAACACAATGCAATTGATCCCATGTTAAAAATTCGAAGCCAAAAATTTATAAAAATTCACGCACTGAGTCTGTTTTATACTGTAATTTCCAGAAAAATAATCATGTTTAAAACTATTATCAAACAATGGGGTTCAAGGACAACCCCTTCACCTATCCCCTCAAATATCCCCAACCACAATAATCTCCCCCTTACCTTTAATGTAGAATTCGCAACCTTTAGAGAGGGTGGGTGTCCTCGGCTTCCTTCTTGGTCCCACTAACAAGGATAAGGGTAGAAGACGAGATTAAAGGTTTGCTTCTCAAAAACATAAGATGAGGGGGACAACGAGAGAGTTTCCTAGTAACCTTACCAAACAAGAGAGATGCTTATGATTCCTTCCATGGTCCTAGAGATGACACATGGGTGGCTCCTCCATTCTCAACCCTTTGCTCCTTCAATGGTGGGAGGGTGTTTGGAGATGAGAGTGTTTGTGAAGGAGAGAAAGAGAGAAAGTGTATGAAAGGGTGAGAGGGAGATAAGAGGCGCCACTTTTTGGTGGAGGCAAGAATGAGAGCTTGTCTTACTCCTTAGGTTTTCCCTAGCTATGTTTTTAGGTAAATGGATCACTTAATCACTAATCCTCTAGGCCCAATAACAACATAACAATTCTAAACTATCATAAATCATCTCTTAATAGCCCAAGGCACATAGACTAAGGCCTAAGAGCATTAATCAGTAACAAATTCAAAGTCACACAAGGTATCACATAATCACTTATTTAATTGAGGCATTCCACATAAGCACCTAATTAAATAATTATAGAAATTAAGGAAAAACAAAGAGAATCATTTCTAGACTCCTCTAATTATACTCACACATATAACAAATAATTAAAATTTAATTAACACATAATAAATAAAAATGAGAATGAGATAGTCTATGAGAATGAGGGGCGTATCAGTAAAGAACGGGTGTACATAGTAAATCAGTAAAACACATTTTTATATACTTTTAAAACCTATTAACCCATCAAACTCATTTTTAACACTTCTTTAACTCAAAATATTTTCCCTAAATAAATGACCTTTCAAATACTAACATTTTATAAAGGTAGAATGATTAAATAACGAATTACCAATATTTTCTAAAAATTCAAATAAATACAACTTTAACATTTTTCAACAATTTAAACACACCTATGGAAATCAAAATAACTACATTTTCAAATCATCATAATTAATGAAATAAATACATTTAAAAATATAAAATGTACGAGAAATGTGGGGTGTTACAATATGCCCCTCTTCTATTCCAAATTCCTACTATGTCCTTTAGTTCTATCTATTTTCTAATCACCACCCAAGACCACAAAACCTCCACTACATATCACTAATCAGAGATTTATTCATAACAACCAAAATTTAAGGAAAAATTTATACGTATTAATTTCTAAGCTAGGTGGGATGTTACACATCATGACTCAGAAATTTGATGATATTGACATCCTCGATTTGTAGGGAATGATTTTCTTAATTTTATCAATAGTACATTAAAAATTTCACTTAATTATTTTATTTAAATTTTAGATATTAAAATGTTTGATTTCATCCTTTACGTTTAGATGATACACAAAAAAAATTAAACTACTCTTTAGGACTTGTTACAAGTTTAAAATTTAAAAAGATTTGTGTTAAATGCATGATCGGGTGATAAAAAAATAAAAAAAAAATATTTTCTTCTCTTTTAATTATAATTTCAACATTAGGTTTTTATTTGAATTTATTAAATTAAGTGATAAAAAATAGAATAAAATATTTCCTTGGATGTTATCTTGAATTCATTTTCTTGGCATTAATTTTAAAGTAAGTGCCTAGATTTATTAGGATACTTATGTTGTCATCAGGCAACTAAATACCCTTAATTTATTTTAGTTCAAAGTGACACGGATTATTTTTGTTGATACCTATGTTATGATTGGACAATCCGGTAATAGTCACCAAATCTTTATTGGAAATTAATCTTGTGGATAGACAACTTGGTAATTCACGTTAATACTCTGCAGGGCACTTGTATTGCGACTGAAAAGTCAAGTTATCATTGTCAATTTTCCATACCCTTATTAGGGATACCTGTATTATGAATGGATAACCTAGCAATCCTAATCTTATTTATTTGTCAAGTTTGCCTCTAATTTGTCCATTCAAATAGTTAAACATAATTTTTTTCTGTAATTCAAAAACAATTAAAATCAATTGAGACACATTTTTTTCTTCTACAACTACATGACATTTGAGTAGAGCTAAATCTATTTGAAAATTTAATGCAATTTCTGATCAATTCTATTCCATCCGAAAATTACGTCAAAATATGATAACTTTCTAGTAGCAAGAATGATAATTTTTCTAGTAGTGAATTTGATAGAATTCTAAATTTTAGTTCATTGAACAACCTAGACAATAATTTGCAACAGTAAAGAATGTAAGTGAACTATTTCATTTTTGCATTTATTGATAATCAAGTTAAGGGCTTTTCCCGTGTTACTCAAAATTATTACAAATTGTAAGTCCCAAATCTAAGTGCAAGCCCATCTTTTACTTTTTTTCACTTATAGTGATAAAGTAAAAATCTTTACTGAAAACAACAACAATACAATGCGCCAATTGGGCGAAAACATTGTCCTCTTTTCTGAAAACCCGCTCTAAGACAGGCCTTACCACAATCTGGACTACAAAGCTCTATGCAGCATACTAGTTGAGGTCCTGCTTGTTGCTCTGAAATGCATTTTGGACCTTGAGGCACTATTGTTGGTGTCTCCAAACAAGTAACAAATCCTGAAACACCACAAAGTTAAAAATATTATGCACATGAGGTTTCTTCCTTTTCTTTGACAGATTCCAACACATTGCTATTTGAACTTTTGCACTAAACCACCTAGTACGTTTCACCTAAATAAATTATTATTGATCTTGGGATTTTGAATAAATATTGATAAAAAATACAATTTCATAAAAGAGTTGTTGATTCATACTGATCTAACAACTCAAGCTTTTTATTTTCTTTCTGAATACGTAGACTATGAACAATAATATAACGAACAATAACATTTTTTAATTTAAGTTAGTAAATTGTATATCGAAAACTCAAAATATTTTTTTTTTGATAAGTAAATTTTAGTTGTTAGTAAGTTATGTTAGTAGCCAGGATTTGAACCCTGGACCTCCTTCCTCCAACACCTTCAAATGTCCCGGCTCAACCACTTGAGCTATACCTTGGGGACTCAAAATATAAAACTAACTTTCCCCCGTACCTGAAACCAATACCAGAGCAATGCATAAAACACTCAAAAGATGAGATGGATATATGTGAAAAGACATTTTGAAGGATTTTGCCTTATATTTTATTTCTTGTAAGAACTAAGGCTAACATCATTTTCATTATATAGACTTAGAAAATGTGTTAATTTGATTAAACGTTAATATTTGTATCTTATGAAATATTATTAAAACGCGTTTGCACTACCAGTTTTGCCTATATTGGTAATAAACATAAGAGCATTGATTATTTGTATAAATTCATCAATAATTAGGCTGAATATAACATCACTATGAGCTTGAAACAAACCATTAATAATGGGTAAGAATGCAATGATAATCAATTCGAATGCATTACCAATAATGAAAATTGAGCAATTATTTATATAAATACATTAACGTTTTCGGAAAAAAAAAATATGGATATAATCAATAGAATAAATTTTACAATATATAAAATGATATTCTATAGCAATTTGTAAATTATTTATATAATAAATTTTATATGTGAAGTTTTATATTAAATTTATATCAGTTTATTTATTTTAAATGTTATATAAATTAAACAAAATATTAATTTTAAATTAATTTTATAAAGTAATAAATTTATATTTAATATAAATTTCTATTGCATTTCAATTTATAAATATAAATGTACTAAATTTGAAAATATAAATATAAAGATTAATAAACCTTGGTGTTTTATAAATTTTAAATTTAAACACTAATATATATGAAAAATTAAATATAAATAAATACATCGATATATAAAGTTTATATTTATTGTTATAAATTTTAAAATAAAATACAAACTTTCAGTCGATTAGAAATATTAAATTTATAAAACACCCAAATAAAATTTTCTAATTTCAGAAATAAAACCTACCATAAATATATTAAATTTTAAATTTAATAAAAATATACTAATTTCAAGTTTAAACACAAACATTGCAATACCCAAACATTCTAAAACAGTTTGAAGTTGGCATTAAACATCACAAGGTATTAACTAGAATGGAAGTTGAACTTGAGTACATCGCCAAGTTAGAAGATCCATACAAGTCTTAGTCAATACATTACACTTTAATCCAAAAGCATAAGTACTGCATCAATTGGAATTAAGATTGTACAAAACACATAGTTCCCATTAACAAAATGAACTAACTAAACCAAAAAGAAAATGCTAAAGATCTTGAGCTGAGGTCTCGAGCCCTCCTCATGTATCATCCTTTACCTGTTTTTCAGAAAAATAAAGAGAAACGGGGTGAGATAATAATTTCACGGAGTCCTTCACGGACCCCTCACATAGCATCACTCCCTCAAATAAAACAAGTAGAGACACTAATACATATTTTATTTAGTTCTCTCTTTTATTTATCTTACTACACGTTCATGCAATCATAGAATAAGTTTTTTGTTAGCATTCCTTAGTGTTCTTTTGGAGTCGAACCAGGAATCTACGTCGCTGGGTCTGTCGGATCTTCTAGTCATGAGACCCAGGACCGATGTCCGTTACTGTATTGGCGGTTACACGTCTACAACCCGCAAGTGGCATGCTGACTTGCCTAACCATACCGCACCTTCGTTCTCGAATAAAATCTATCATTTATTAACTAGCAGTTCATAGTTAATCAATTTCTCATCACTAATGAATCAATCATATGTGTTGATATATGATATTTTTAGTGTGTTTCTATGATATCTTTTCAATCTTAAAGGTTAAAGAACATAAATATCAAGTATAAACAGCCTTACAGGCTTTCTGGGTCAAAAACACATTTCTATGCAGGAGAAGCGCTCCGCACCTTCAATTTTTTTTACCTTCAAGAGCCAAGGTTTAGCTCCAATCTTCTTCTTCTCTACCGATTGAGTGAGGTTTGCCCCCAATTTGGTGTCTTCCTTCTTGCTAGTCCTCCATAGAACCCTCAATCCTCTCATTTCCCTCAAGGTTGCATTCAAAGAGTTGGTGATGAGAGTGGTCATGTGGGTGGGTCGATCAGGGAAAAAGAAGAAGGGGTATGGTGGGTTTCTTTTGGTCAAAAGACCATCGTACCTCTAGCTAATGAGTGGGGTTTACCTATGTGCCCCTCTTCTATTCCAAATTCCTATTATGTCCTTTAGTTCTATCTATTTTCTAATCACCACCCAAGACAACAAAACCTCCACTACATTTCACTAATCAAAGATTTATTCATAACAACCAATTTTTAAGGAAAAATTTATACGTATTAATTTCTAAGCTAGGTGGGATGTTACACATCATGACTCAGAAATTTGATGATATTGACATCCTCGATTTGTTGGGAATGATTTTCTTAATTTTATCAATAGTACATTAAAAATTTCTCTTAATTATTTTATTTAAATTTTAGATATTAAAATGTTTGATTTCATCCTTTACGTTTAGATGATAGACAAAAAAAAATTAAACTACTCTTTAGGACTTGTTACAAGTTTAAAATTTAAAAAGATTTGTGTTAAATGCATGATCGGGTGATAAAAAAATAAAAAAAAATATTTTCTTCTCTTTTAATTATAATTTCAACTTTAGGTTTTTATTTGAATTTTTTAAATTAAGTGATAAAAAGTAGAATAAAATATTTCCTTGGATGTTATCTTGAATTCATTTTCTTGGCATTAATTTTAAAGTAAGTGCCTAGATTTATTAGGATACTTATGTTGTCATCAGGCAACCAAATACCCTTAATTTATTTTAGTTCAATGTGAAACGAATTATTTTAGTTGATACCTATATTATGATTGGACAATCCGGTAATAGTCACCAAATCTTCATTGGAAATTAATCATGTGGACAGACAACTTGGTAATTCCCGTTAATACTTTGCAGGGCACTTGTATTTCGACTGAAAAGTCAAGTTATCATTGTCAATTTGCCACACCCCTATTAGGGATACCTGTATTGTGAATGGATAACCTAGCAATCCTAATCTTATTTATTTGTCAAGTTTGCCTCTAATTTGTCCATTCAAAAAGTTAATCATAATTTTTTCTGTAATTCAAAAACAATTAAAATCAATTGAGACACATTTTTTTCTTCTACAACTTCATGACATTTGAGTAGAGCTAAATCTATCTGAAAATTTAATGCAATTTATGATCAATTCTATTCCATCCGAAAATTACGTCAAAATATGATAACTTTCTAGTAGCAAAAATGATAATTTTTCTAGTAGTTAATTTGATAGAATTCAAAATTTTAATTCGTTGAAAAACCTAGACAATAATTTGCAACAGTAAAGAATGTAAGTGAACTATTTCATTTTTGCATTCATTGATAATCAATTTTAGGGCTATTCCTGTGTTACTCAAAATTCTTACAAATTGTAAGTCCCAAATCTAAGTGCAAGCCCATTTTTTATTTTTTTCGCTTATAGTGATAAAATAGAAATCATTGCTGAAAACAACAACAATACAGTGCGCCAATTGGACGAAAACATTGTCCTCCTTTCTGAAAACCCGCTCTAAGGCAGGCCTCACCACAATTTGAACTACAAAGCTCTATGCAAAGATACTAGTTGAGGTCCCTGCTGACTCTGAAATGCATTTTGGACCTTGAGGCACTATTGTTGGTGTCTCCAAACAAGTTACAAATCCTGAAACACCACAAAGTTAAAAATATTATGCACATGAGGTTTCTTCCTTTTCTTTGACAGATTCCAACACATTGTTATTTGAACTTTTGCACTAAACCACCTAGTATGTTTCACCTAAACAAATTATTTTTGATCTTGGGATTTTGAATAAAAATTGATAAAAAATACAATTTCATAAAAGAGTTGTTGATTCATACTGATCTAACAACTCAAGCTTTTTATTTTCTTTCTGAATATGTAGACTATGAACAATAATTTAACGAACAATAACATTTTTTAATTTAAGTTAGTAAATTGTATATCGAAAACTCAAAACATGAAACTAACTTTCCCCCGTACCTGAAACCAATACCTGAGCAATGCATAAAACACCCAAAAGATGAGATGGATAGATGTGAAAAGACATTTTGAAGGATTTCACCTTATATTTTATTTCTTGTAAGAACTAAGGCTAACATCATTTTCATTATATAGACTTAGAAAAAGTGTTAATTTGATTAAACGCTAATATTTGGATCTTATGAAATATTATTAAAACGTGTTTGCACTACTAGATCTGCCTATATTGGTAATAAACATAAGAGCATTGATTATTTGTATAAATTCATCAATAATTAGGGTGAATATAATATCACTATGAGTTTGAAACAAACCATTAATAATGGCTAAGAATGCAATGATAATCCATTTGAATGCATTACCAATAATGAAAATTGGGCAATTATTTATATAAATACATTAACGTTTTCGGAAAAAAAATATGGACGTAATCAATAGAATAAATTTTACAATATATAAAATGATATTCTATAGCAATTTGTTAATTATTTATAGAATAAATTTTATATGTGAAGTTTTATATTAAATTTATATCACTTTATTTATTTTAATTCTTATATAAATTAAACCAAATATTAATTTTAAATTAATTTAATAAAGTAATAAATTTATATTTAATATAAATTTCGATTGCATTTCAATTTATAAATATAAATGCACTAAATTTGAAAATATAAATATAAAGATTAATAAACCTTGGTGTTTTATAAATTTTAAATTTAAACCCTAATATATATGAAAAATTAAATATGAATAAATACATCGATATATAAAGTTTATATTTATTGTTATAAATTTTAAAATAAAATACAAACTTTCAGTCGATCAGAAATATTAAATTTATAAAACAACCAAATAAAACTTTCTAATTTCATAAATAAAACCTACCATAAATATATTAAATTTTAAATTTAATAAAAATTTACTAATTTCAAGTTTAAACACAAACATTGTAACACCCAAACATTCTGAAACTGTTTGAAGTTGGGCATTAAACATCACAAGGTATTAACTAGAATGGAAGCTAAACTTGAGTACATCGCCAAGTTAGAAGATCCATACAAGTCTTAGTCAATACATTACGCTTTAATCCAGAAGCATAAGTTCTACATCAATTGGAATTAAGATTGTACAAAACACATAGTTCCCATTAAAAAAATGAACAAACTAAACCTAAAAGAAAATGCTAAAAATCTTGAGCTGAGGTCTCGAGCTCTCCTCATGTATCATCCTTTACCTGTTTTTCAGAAAAACAAAGAGAAATGGGGTGAGATAATAATCTCACGGAGTCCTTCACTGCAACATCCCCCCAAATTAGCTTAATTAGCTTAAACTACATAACTCGTATAACTTGCATAAATTGCATAAATTAATTGATTTGAGTATCTAAGTCCCTACAATTATGATTTGAATGTGATGTGATTAGGATTAATAAACTTTGGGGTGCAACTCATGAGAATAGGGGGTGTATCTAGCAAGTATAGTTGTTAAATTAGAACACAAGTGAGGGTAGAATGGTAAAAACCACTCCCAATCAGCCCCTTTTCCCTTTAGGGCTCGACCAAGCCCTCATTCTTCTCCTCTCTCACGAAAATTCTGATCAAGAGAGCAAGGGAGAGAAGCCATGAGCTAGGGTTTGGAGTTTTGGTGAAGAAGAAGTTGGAAACTTGAAGGAGTTCACTCATATATTGCCTAGGAGGAAGTTTGGTGCTGCTCTTTGTTGATCTTGAGGAAGATTAGAGTGTCATTTGGTGGAGAAGAAGGGAAGCTCGAATTTCCTGAGGAAAAAACCAGAAATTTCAAAGCATCTATCCCCATTTATTTTGATTGGTGAGTTCTTCTCACATTAGGTGTGGGCAACCAATAAGTCCCACCATAGGGTTATCTTGCCTTGCTTGCATGTTCTTATAGTTGAGGTGTTGGGTGAATTATGGTTATCTAATATTAAAGGAATGAGTTTAGAAGTCTTGAGCATGGCTAAGTGAGGTTTGAGTAGAATTTTGGAATTTGAGATATGGTTTGGCTTTGCATGTAGTTATAAGTGTGTGCAAATTGTTTGATTCATCATTTGAACTTGCTTGATCACTGATACTGATTTCTATTTGGTTGGATTTGATCTTGAATGGCTTGAATCAAGTTTTGGGAAGTTAGGGACTCTAAAAACCCATTTTTCTGCTGAATTCTACAGGAGTGCTCTTGAGTTGTTCTTCGGATGCTCTTGAGCGCACTCCCTGTCGTTTGGCTGCGCTCCAGGTGCTCTTGAGCGCACTCCCTGTCTCTTTTATTTAATTTTTGTCTGTTTCAATGGCTTAGAGGTTGAGAGGGCATGACCTTTAAGACCTTTTTTAATCCTAATATGTCGATGGCTAATTGGACTAGTAACCTTGAGCAATAGGGCTTAATCTTAGGGTTATATGCATGTATAAATTGATGCTTTGACATTGATAGAGTGATGCATTTGATTGAATCTTATTGTGTTTGGAATGTTTGTGAATTAATTTGCATCCCCTTCGTAAGTGATTAGCTACCACCTTTGTAACACCTGTATTTTTACGATACGTTATTTAGCGTTATTATAATAGATTTTTGTCGTATTTATGCTATAATAAGCAATTTCTTGTTCCCTAAGTAAGTGAATTAATTAAATCAAGATCAAACTATATTTGAGAATTTATATTTTATATTAATTCACGGTTCGAATATCGTCGAAAAATTCTAACGAAGTTTCGTCGCGTTTCGAATCACCGGGTAGTTTTTATCCGCGAATAAAATTTTAAATGAACCCCGATTTCGATGAAAATCGAATCGTAACTTGTTGAGATTATTTTTGAGTGTTTTAGATTGTTTTTATTATTTATGATAATAAAATATCACGCGGTGAATTAATTTCTCGCTAAATTAATTTTCGCGATTTTATCGGCAGGTAATTAATCGGCAACGCGGTTTTTCGACGCCGTGTTTTAACAACCCCTAGACTCTAGAATTAGTGGGTAATCATGAGAGATGTGAGATTAGATGGGTTGTCTAATTGTGGGATTAGAATATTGTTTTATAGTCTAGGTGTCACTTAAGGAGTGGTTTATTTTTGTGCTTACTTTTTGTGTGATTAACACTTTGCCTTTTTCCTAATTAATCCTAGCCAAGTATTATATTTGTTCACTTAATTCTTTTTCTCCTCCTTTTTATCTTGATCAGGCCGATGGCCCTTTTCATTTGCTCACCCACATTTGTTTTTACCTTAACTTTTCACTTGGTCTCCAAATTGTGAGTAAAAACCTTGTTTTAATAATAATTCTTTTCCTCTTACTTTGCCTATACAGGCCGCGACCCATTCCCTCATTCCCTCACTTTTATTTCCCTTCCCTTCTCACTTTTTCCAGCGTGAGCTGCACCCCACATTTCCACCCCATTTTCATTTCGTTTTTTTATCTTAAGTGGAGAAAAAGCCAAGTATTAATCATTTGTTTTAATAAAATTAATTTCCCTCCCTTTTAGGAGAAGCACCAGCCGAACACCCCCCACTCTCTAACCCCTCATCTCATTTCTTTTCTTCTTCTCCAAGTTCTAGTGAGAGAAAGCTCAAGAGCATTTCCATGGCTACCATTCCATCTCCTTCCTTGGTTTGATTTCACTTCCAACTTCCAATCATTCTTACTACTAGATACCTCTCCATCTTCCTACCATCTATTTCATCAACCAAGCAAGTGGAGAGCACCATCTTCTCCCCCAAAATAGCCGTAGGCCGCGAGCACTAGGAGGGAGAGGTAGTGATAGTTTCTTTTGTTCCATTCTTGATTTTGTGTCTATTTGAATACTTGATCATGAACTATGATGGATATGAGCACCATATTCCCAAATTCTTGGAACCCTAGGTGAAACCCTAAGGGGGAAAAGAGGGATAGGTGTGATCTTGAGGGAATCAAAGGAATTAAATTGTTATTTGAGCTTAATTGATGTTGTTGTTGTTGTTTTACTTAATAGTTTGGAATTAGAACTTGATTGGGGTATTGTTTTTAGTAAAAACCTATTCTTGAAGAACATGATTTGAGTTTTGAAGTTAATTAGTGTTATGTTTTGAAAATGTTTGTTGCTTTGTGAATGAAAATAAATGTTTGGGTGGTGTTGTCTTGAACTAGTACAAGTTGCTAAATTTTTTGGAAAAGTTTTGAGAAAACTCTTGAGTTCTTGGAAAGCTTGGATGGGTGATTTAACTTGTGTAATGGGTTTTGTTTTGGAAACATTGGATGTCTTGATAGAAAACATATTTTTGAGGAAGGGTAAGTAGTGGGATTAATTGGTGAAGCAAGTAATTAAGTGTTGTTTTTAGCTTATTTAATGTTGGTGTTATTGTTTTGGGTAATAGTTTTGTAACTAGGACATTCTTTGGCATTGTGTTAATGGAAGACTATTCTTGAAAAAGAAGGTTTATGTTGTATAATCATGTATCCAAGTGTTAAATGATATATTTTGGGTGATATTAAGACTATTGGAAGCTGTTTGATGATTATTTGAGTTATAGTTTTGATTAGCATGTTTAATTTGTGATTTCATGGTTTTTGGCCTACTCTTGAACTAGTGGAAGTATGGGTTAAAATTGTGAATTTTGTCTTAACGGTTAAATTGAATATTTTAGGTAATTTTAAGACTAATGGAGTAGTTATGCATGAGTTAGCATAAGTGTTAGGTTATGTTTTGGGTAAAATTGATGCTTGGAGGACTAGATTGACATGTGAAGCATGATTAGGTAGTTCTTTAATTTTTAGTTTTGACATGAACATGATTTTTAGCATGATGATGGCAATGTTTTAAATGCCTTAGGATTCTTGAAAATTGGGATTGGGTTGATTGAAAGAAATTTTGGGGAAAAACCTATTCTTGAAAAAGTTGAAAATGAGTTTTTGGGAACTTAGTAATTTAGTTTAAATGGTTGGCTCATGTGTTGATTGATGTATAGCATGTTTGATGAATTTAATTGTTATAGGAATTGAGTTTTGAAATGAAAATTGATTTAGAAAATGTCTTACAACATGTTTCAAATGTGTATGAATTATGTTAGATAAGATTTGATGTTTTGTTGCCTTTAAATGTGGTTGAATGGCTTGGAAATGTTACTAGTAATGAAAAGGAGATTTTTCAAAATAATTTTGGGAAAAAGGGGTATGGAGGCCGAGAGCCCTAGAGGCTTTGGAGAAGAAAAATTACTCTATGTTTAGTTCTTATTAGTTGTATGTAATTGTTGTGTAAGTTTGAAAATCTAGAATAATGTTTTGGTTCTTGCTTTTGATGATTCTTGATGATCATGACTAAGCTTAGTGATTTCACTAAGTTTAAGAGAAAGAATCATGTGAAAAGGAGTTTTGTTTTATGTTTAGATCTTAGAAGTTTCCTTTGATCTTGCTCTTGGAAAAGATGTTTTTGATCTTTTGATATTTGGATTGGTTGAATTAAAGTGGGTTTAAGCTTTGAAAAATCATAGGATTGGTTTGATTGAAATTGAAGTTGTTTTGGATTTTAGGCCATGAAGCACACAAGGTAAATTGGACTCTTTGAAATCCTAAGAACCTAGTGGAGCCTTAGTTAAGTATTCTGAGAAAAAGAATCGGATTGTAGCATTGTTCATGTTCCAAGTTTGAAAAATGAATAAGTTTTAGTTTTAAAACCTTATTCCTTAATTGGTTATTAACTTTCAAGTGTATGTGACTCTTCAAAAAAAATATGTATTTTAAATTGGGTATTTTAGTATGAGCGATTTGGTTTATTAAGAAGTTTTTGGGATTTTGAGAGCCTAAGGTATTAGAGTTAATTTATGCCTAGGTTGTGCTAAGCTGTGGTGGTTTTAGGATTTGAGAACCCGAGTTCGTGCTGCGTAATACCGAGACGGGGTTTGTCACGGGGACTGCTTACCTTCGGTAAGGGCTACTTCTAGACATATCTAAGGTTATGTTTTATATGTTTATGTGTAATTGCAACCTTTAAATACAATAGGAATTTAATTCCAAGAGTTATGCGAAGAAGTCTGAGAACCTCAGGGTTCAAAGTGAGGGTCTTGTACCCCTTCGCTTATATATTTTTTTTGATATACTGATTTTTAGTGGCTTGTCTGCAAGTGGTTGGCAGCTGTCCCTAACCCCCCACGCTTGTTTGTTCCTCTCTGTCAACTCCACTGAGTTGCAGCGGGATGGATTCTGTGATTGATGGTCGTGATATGATTGGTTGTGTTGATTTCTTATTACTGTTGGACTGAGTTGTATTGTATTAAGCTTTGCATGAATATATATTTAACTTGCGGTTGAATCATTATTCAAATTGTTTCTTGAATTATCGTATGCGGCGATTTATTCGTTGGAGTGCGAGAGTTTAGTCGAGTCGTCGAGTGTCGTGACGTTTTTGGAGTTCGATCTGAACAGCCAAGGGCGGTGTAGAAGTCTGAAGCTACGGCTGGGTGGTGAAGAAGCCCGAAGCCAAAGCTGGTGTTTAGTGGCCCGAACAACCAAGGGTGGTGTGGAAGCCCGATGCCACGACTGAGGTGGTGTAGAAGCCTGAAGCCACGACTGGTGTTCAATTGCTCAGTTGGCATCTGGTGGTGTAGAAGCCCGAAGCCACGACTGGTGTTCAAATTGCGCAGTGGGCGTCTGCGTTGTCAAGGAACTTAACCTGAATAACCCGGGTGGTGATGAAACCCAAGGCTACGGCTGGTATTCAGTGGATGGATCGACGTTGCTTTCCGGAATTGTCGAGAGTGTCTTAGGAGATATGAGTGGCGTTTTGAGAATTGTGCATCTTGTTATCTTTGTGTTAGGATTTGCTATTTCTATGATTATTTGAGAAGTTGACCCTTTCCCGTGCTGCCTTCAATCTATGATGGTTACCCAGGCGATGGCGAGGACGCGGAGGACCCGTTGGCGGGCGATGAGGAGGAGGACCCCTTCGAGGATCCGGGCAATGACTTTTAATTATCGTGATTGGCTGTTGCATGCTTGTATTTCGGATGGCTGTAGGATTTTGATTATAGTGTACAGTTGTTGTGGTGACCAGTCAAGCTTTTGGTGTTGTTCTATGTGTACTGCAGGGTAGACTGGTGGCATACTTTTGGAGCAGCCCCCTGTGTGGGTGTCTGCCGGGAGTATCCCGGGGTATGATTGTCCTCACGAGGATTCTCATACTTTAGGTGTATTTTCTTGCACATAGTTATGCACCACTTTTATTTTGTATGCACTGATTATGTTTTGTATGTACTGGGCTGTCGTGCTTATATATATATATATTGTGTATGTGTTTCCAGTGCATAGTCTTGTGTCTTTAAGATTGCATCATGTTTCGAAACGCTATGGCGACTCTGAGTGTGCTTTGCGGGCGCAGTGTTGTTTAAAAAAAAAATAGACCGTATTTTTCCAAAGGACACAAGAGTACTATTTTAAAAGCACGTCGCATATAGAGTTGGTTCTAGTTTAGTAGAGGTCCGGAAACGGGTCGTTACAATGGTGGTATCGAGCGCGATTCGGTTCTAACCTGACCGTGAGTTAGTATTTAAGAGTCACCGTGTCGGGTTTTGTTTTGTCGGGTAACTAGCTGTGTTGTATTGTCATTGTTTATTAAGTGAAGCAGTTTTGCTTGTCAATTGTTTGAATTGTTTCTTGACTGAAGCAATGTGTGCTAACACGACACTTGATTGTGAGGTTCTGACAGGTTTTGGACTTGTGGAATCTAATGCCTCCTCACAGAGATACTACAGCCGGACCTGATAACGCCATGATGGAGAGAGCGATTCAAGCGATGACAGAGATGGCGGCGGCTATGGCTCAACAATCGGCTGCTGCAACTCAACAATCCAATGCTATGGCTCAGCAGACTGCAGCTTTGACCCAACAAAATCTGCACCAACAACGGAGAGCAGAACAGAATACGGAGGCGAGAGGACTAGCAGATTTCCGTAAGCACGACCCACCGAAGTTCTACGGCGAGCCAAACCCGGATAAGGCGGATTTATGGATACAGGAGATAGAGAAGATCTTCGAGGCACTTCATTATCCGGAGAATGTCAAGGTGGACTACGCAACCTACTTGTTGCTCGGAGATGCTGAGTATTGGTGGAAGGGAGTGAAGCAGACTTTGGCAGCAGAGCGTCGTGAGATCATTTGGGAAATTTTTCGCAGGAAATTCTTGGATAAATACTTTCCTGACACTGTACGAGCTGAGAAAGAGCAAGAATTTCTTCGACTACAGCAAGGTAGCATGACGGTGTCAGGGTATGCTGCTAAGTTCGAATCACTTGCGAGATATTTTAGTCCATTCCGTGACCTAGCTGACCAAGGATGGTTGAGCGAGTGATTCCAGCGAGGCCTAAGGTTCGACATTCAGAAGTCCGTGACATCTCTAAGAATCAGGAATCTTCAAGAATTGATTGACAGGTGTGTTGAGGTAGAAGTTATGAGAAGCGCCAAGAAGAGGAGTGGTACAGGCGGACCAGTGAGACCCCAGAGCACAGGGCAGAGGTT
This sequence comes from Calophaca sinica, assembly GCA_037113605.1. Classification (NCBI taxonomy): domain Eukaryota; kingdom Viridiplantae; phylum Streptophyta; class Magnoliopsida; order Fabales; family Fabaceae; genus Calophaca; species Calophaca sinica. The sequence continues at coordinate 21,041,884 of CM073737.1, forward strand.
TGTTCAGAAGGGAAAGCACCAGGAGAAGCCGTATAATCGACCTCAAGGGAACAACGGCAGGGGACAATACCATCCGATGGCTCAGAACGTGGGAGGCGAGAGTCAGACTAGCGCCAATGTGACTTGTTACCGTTGCGGTAAGCCAGGGCACTATGCAACCAACTGCTCTGAAGAGAAAAACAACGTGTGCTTCAACTGCAGGAGATCGGGACACAGGGCTAGAGACTGCAAAGCTCCTAAGGCTGAATCAGTGGTGAATGCTGCAGAGGCTAAAGGGAAGCGTCAGATGGTCAAGGGTAGAGTCTTCTGCATGGGCGGCAAAGAAGCAGAGCGATCAGGAGATCTAACCCAGGGGAATTACGAAATTGAGGGTAACTCTCTATCCATAATCTTCGATTCTAATGCCGCACATTATTTGATTTCTTGGTTGTGTGAGCTGATCTAAAATTTCTTGTGATTGTTTTATCTTTGGCTTAGTAGTGGTTACTTCAACTGCTAAGACTCTAGTTTCTAATACTGCATGACTTCGTTGTGTAGTGATTGTCGAGTGTAGAAAGTCCTTGTCAATTCGAGTCGCGTATCTTTAAAAGTCTCACCATTATTCTCAAGTTGGATCGGTTTTCGAATCACCATATCCTTTGGGATTGTGCCAAAAAATCGTAGTTTTTCCAATTTTGGAGTTTTCAAATATCTTTCTGTTAATTCCATCGAAGATTCTTGTAAGAGAGAGCTCAGGATTTTATATACCTTTGCTAGTTTAGAAGTTGCCAAGTGACCAAGTTGAAGAATGTACCAGTTTGCGATGGTATCTACGAACGATATCCTGATTTATTCGAGGAGCAGATAGGAGCACGAAGAGCATATACGCCGAGTACTGCAGATACTACGAGAGAAGCAGCTTTATGCTAACCTTTCCAAGTGTGAGTTTCGGCTTGAAAAGATGAATCTTCTTGGACAAGTGATAACTAAGGATGGAAATTCAAGGTAGGAGCGGACCACACTCCGAGATGCAATGGACGCGTGTATGCACCTAACGTGGGAGCTGAAAGAGAAGATGTGGGATCAGTATCCAGAACTTTTTCTTGACACGTATCTTACCTGTAGTTTCGAGGACGAAACTATTTTTAGAGGGAGAATATTGTAACACCTGTATTTTTACGATACGTTATTTAGCGTTATTATAATAGATTTTTGTCGTATTTATGCTATAATAAGCAATTTCTTGTTCCCTAAGTAAGTGAATTAATTAAATCAAGATCAAACTATATTTGAGAATTTATATTTTATATTAATTCACGCTTCGAATATCGTCGAAAAATTCTAACGAAGTTTAAATCGCGTTTCAATCACAGGTAGTTTTTATCCGCGAATAAAATTTTAAATGAACCCCGATTTCGATGAAAATCGAATCGTAACTTGTTGAGATTATTTTTGAGTGTTTTAGATTGTTTTTATTATTTACGATAATAAAATATCACGCGGTGAATTAATTTCTCGCTAAATTAATTTTCGCGATTTTATCGGCGAGTAATTAATCGGCAACGCGTTTTTCGACGCCCGTGTTTTAACAACCCCTAGACTCTAGAATTAGTGGGTAATCATGAGAGATGTGAGATTAGATGGGTTGTCTAATTGTGGGATTAGAATATTGTTTTATAGTCTAGGTGTCACTTAAGGAGTGGTTTATTTTTGTGCTTACTTTTTGTGTGATTAACACTTTGCCTTTTTCCTAATTAATCCTAGCCAAGTATTATATTTGTTCACTTAATTCTTTTTCTCCTCCTTTTTATCTTGATCAGGCCGATGGCCCTTTTCATTTGCTCACCCACATTTGTTTTTACCTTAACTTTTCACTTGGTCTCCAAATTGTGAGTAAAAACCTTGTTTTAATAATAATTCTTTTCCTCTTACTTTGCCTATACAGGCCGCGACCCATTCCCTCGTTCCCTCACTTTTATTTCCCTTCCCTTCTCACTTTTTCCAGCGTGAGCTGCACCCCACATTTCCACCCCATTTTCATTTCTTCTTTTATCTTAAGTGGAGAAAAAGCCAAGTATTAATCATTTGTTTTAATAAAATTAATTTCCCTCCCTTTTAGGAGAAGCACCAGCCGAACATCCCCCACTCTCTAACTCCTCATCTCATTTCTTTTCTTCTTCTCCAAGTTCTAGTGAGAGAAAGCTCAAGAGCATTTCCATGGCTACCATTCCATCTCCTTCCTTGGTTTGATTTCACTTCCAACTTCCAATCATTCTTACTACTAGATACCTCTCCATCTTCCTACCATCTATTTCATCAACCAAGCAAGTGGAGAGCACCATCTTCTCCCCCAAAATAGCCGTAGGCCGCGAGCACTAGGAGGGAGAGGTAGTGATAGTTTCTTTTGTTCCATTCTTGATTTTGTGTCTATTTGAATACTTGATCATGAACTATGATGGATATGAGCACCATATTCCCAAATTCTTGGAACCCTAGGTGAAACCCTAAGGGGGAAAAGAGGGATAGGTGTGATCTTGAGGGAATCAAAGGAATTAAATTGTTATTTGAGCTTAATTGATGTTGTTGTTTTACTTAATAGTTTGGAATTAGAACTTGATTGGGGTATTGTTTTTAGTAAAAACCTATTCTTGAAGAACATGATTTGAGTTTTGAAGTTAATTAGTGTTATGTTTTGAAAATGTTTGTTGCTTTGTGAATGAAAATAAATGTTTGGGTGGTGTTGTCTTGAACTAGTACAAGTTGCTAAATTTTTTGGAAAAGTTTTGAGAAAACTCTTGAGTTCCTGGAAAGCTTGGATGGGTGATTTAACTTGTGTAATGGGTTTTGTTTTGGAAACATTGGATGTCTTGATAGAAAACATATTTTTGAGGAAGGGTAAGTAGTGGGATTAATTGATGAAGCAAGTAATTAAGTGTTGTTTTTAGCTTATTTAATGTTGGTGTTATTGTTTTGGGTAATAGTTTTGTAACTAGGACATTCTTGGGCATTGTGTTAATGGAAGACTATTCTTGAAAAAGAAGGTTTATGTTGTATAATCATGTATCCAAGTGTTAAATGATATATTTTGGGTGATATTAAGACTATTGGAAGTTGTTTGATGATTATTTGAGTTATAGTTTTGATTAGCATGTTTAATTTGTGATTTCATGGTTTTTGGCCTACTCTTGAACTAGTGGAAGTATGGGTTAAAATTGTGAATTTTGTCTTAACGGTTAAATTGAATATTTTAGGTAATTTTAAGACTAATGGAGTAGTTATGCATGAGTTAGCATAAGTGTTAGGTTATGTTTTGGGTAAAATTGATGCTTGGAGGACTAGATTGACATGTGAAGCATGATTAGGTAGTTCTTTAATTTTTAGTTTTGACATGAACATGATTTTTAGCATGATGATGGCAATGTTTTAAATGCCTTAGGATTCTTGAAAATTGGGATTGGGTTGATTGAAAGAAATTTTGGGGAAAAACCTATTCTTGAAAAAAAGTTGAAAATGAGTTTTTGGGAACTTAGTAATTTAGTTTAAATGGTTGGCTCATGTGTTGATTGATGTATAGCATGTTTGGTGAATTTAATTGTTATAGGAATTGAGTTTTGAAATGAAAATTGATTTAGAAAATGTCTTACAACATGTTTCAAATGTGCATGAATTATGTTAGATAAGATTTGATGTTTTGTTGCCTTTAAATGTGGTTGAATGGCTTGGAAATGTTACTAGTAATGAAAAGGAGATTTTTCAAAATAATTTTGGGAAAAAGGGGTATGGAGGCCGAGAGCCCTAGAGGCTTTGGAGAAGAAAAATTACTCTATGTTTAGTTCTTATTAGTTGTATGTAATTGTTGTGTAAGTTTGAAAATCTAGAATAATGTTTTGGTTCTTGCTTTTGATGATTCTTGATGATCATGACTAAGCTTAGTGATTTCACTAAGTTTAAGAGAAAGAATCATGTGAAAAGGAGTTTTGTTTTATGTTTAGATCTTAGAAGTTTCCTTTGATCTTGCTCTTGGAAAAGATGTTTTTGATCTTTTGATATTTGGATTGGTTGAATTAAAGTGTGTTTAAGCTTTGAAAAATCATAGGATTGGTTTGATTGAAATTGAAGTTGTTTTGGATTTTAGGCCATGAAGCACACAAGGTAAATTGGACTCTTTGAAATCCTAAGAACCTAGTGGAGCCTTAGTTAAGTATTCTGAGAAAAAGAATCGGATTGTAGCATTGTTCATGTTCCAAGTTTGAAAAATGAATAAGTTTTAGTTTTAAAACCTTATTCCTTAATTGGTTATTAACTTTCAAGTGTATGTGACTCTTCAAAAAAAATATGTATTTTAAATTGGGTATTTTAGTATGAGCGATTTGGTTTATTAAGAGGTTTTTGGGATTTTGAGAGCCTAAGGTATTAGAGTTAATTTATGCCTAGGTTGTGCTAAGCTGTGGTGGTTTTAGGATTTGAGAACCCGAGTTCGTGCTGCGTAAGACCGAGACGGGGTTTGTCACGGGGACTGCTTACCTTCGGTAAGGGCTACTTCTAGACATATCTAAGGTTATGTTTTATATGTTTATGTGTAATTGCAACTTTTAAATACAATAGGAATTTAATTCCAAGAGTTATGCGAAGAAGTCTGAGAACCTCAGGGTTCAAAGTGAGGGTCTTGTACCCCTTCGCTTATATTTTTTTTTTTGATATACTGATTTTTAGTGGGCTTGTCTGCAAGTAGTTGGCAGCTGTCCCCAACCCCCCACGCTTGTTTGTTCCTCTCTGTCAACTCCACTGAGTTGCAGCGGGATGGATTCTGTGATTGATGGTCGTGATATGATTGGTTGTGTTGATTTCTTATTACTGTTGGACTGAGTTGTATTGTATTAAGCTTTGCATGAATATATATTTAACTTGCGGTTGAATCATTATTCAAATTGTTTCTTGAATTATCGTATGCGGCGATTTATTCGTTGGAGTGCGAGAGTTTAGTCGAGTCGTCGAGTGTCGTGACGTTTTTGGAGTTCGATCTGAACAGCCAAGGGCGGTGTAGAAGTCTGAAGCTTACTGGTGGGTGGTGAAGAAGCCGGAAGCCAAAGCTGGTGTTCAGTGGCCCGACCAACCAAGGGTGGTGTGGAAGCTCGATGCCACGACTGAGGTGGTGTAGAAGCCTGAAGCCACGGCTGGTGTTCAATTGCTCAGTCGGCATCTGGTGGTGTAGAAGCCGAAGCCACGATCGGTGTTCAAATTGCGCGATGGGCGTCTGCGTTGTCAAGGAACTTAACCTGAATAACCGGGTGGTGATGAAACCCAAGGCTACGGTGGTATTCGATGGATGGATCGACGTTGCTTTCGGAATTGTCGAGAGTGTCTTAGGAGATATGAGTGGCGTTTTGAGAATTGTGCATCTTGTTATCTTTGTGTTAGGATTTGCTATTTCTATGATTATTTGAGAAGTTGACCCTTTCAGTCTTGCCTTCAATCTATGATGGTTACCCAGGCGATGGCGAGGACGGAGGACCCGTTGGCGGGCGATGAGGAGGAGGACCGCCGAGGATCCGGCAATGACTTTTAATTATCGTGATTGGGTCATTGCATGCTTGTATTTCCGGATGGTGTAGGATTTTGATTATAGTGTCTGATTGTTGTGGTGACCAGTCAAGCTTTTGGTGTTGTTCTATGTGTACCGCAGGTAGACTGGTGGCATACTTTTGGAGCAAATGTGTGGGTGTCTGCCGGAGTACTGGGTATGATTGTCCTCACGAGGATTCTCATACTTTAGGTGTATTTTCTTGCACATAGTTATGCACCACTTTTATTTTGTATGCACTGATTATGTTTTGTATGTACTGGGCTGTCGTGCTTATATATATATATATATATTGTGTATGTGTTTCCAGTGCATAGTCTTGTGTCTTTAAGATTGCATCATGTTTCGAAACGCTATGGCGACTCTGAGTGTGCTTTGCGGGCGCAGTGTTGTTTAAAAAAAAAATAGACCGCATTTTTCCAAAGGACACAAGAGTACTATTTTAAAAGCACGTCGCATATAGAGTTGGTTCTAGTTTAGTAGAGGTCCGGAAACGGGTCGTTACAATGGTGGTATCAGAGCAGTTCGGTTCTAACCGGACTGTGAGTTGGGTATTTAAGCTGGTCACCGTGTCGGGTTTTGTTTTGTCGGGTAACTAGCTGTGTTGTATTGTCATTGTTTATTAAGTGAAGCAGTTTTGCTTGTCAATTGTTTGAATTGTTTCTTGACTGAAGCAATGTGTGCTAACACGACACTTGATTGTGAGGTTCTGACAGGTTTTGGACTTGTGGAATCTAATGCCTCCTCGCAGAGATACTACAGCCGGACCTGATAACGCCATGATGGAGAGAGCGATTCAAGCGATGACAGAGATGGCGGCGGCTATGGCTCAGCAATCGGCTGCTGCAACTCAACAATCCAATGCTATGGCTCAGCAGACTGCAGCTTTGACCCAACAAAATCTGCACCAATAACGGAGAGCAGAACAGAATACGGAGACGAGAGGACTAGCAGATTTCCGTAAGCACGACCCACCGAAGTTCTACGGCGAGCCAAACCCGGATAAGGCGGATTTATGGATACAGGAGATAGAGAAGATCTTCGAGGCACTTCATTATCCGGAGAATGTCAAGGTGGACTACGCAACCTACTTGTTGCTCGGAGATGCTGAGTATTGGTGGAAGGGAGTGAAGCAGACTTTGGCAGCGGAGCGTCGTGAGATCATTTGGGAAATTTTTCGCAGGAAATTCTTGGATAAATACTTTCCTGACACTGCACGAGCTGAGAAAGAGCAAGAATTTCTTCGACTACAGCAAGGTAGCATGACGGTGTCAGGGTATGCTGCTAAGTTCGAATCACTTGCGAGATATTTTAGTCCATTCCGTGACCTAGCTGACCAAGGATGGTTGAGCGAGTGATTCCAGCGAGGCCTAAGGTTCGACATTCAGAAGTCCGTGACATCTCTAAGAATCAGGAATCTTCAAGAATTGATTGACAGGTGTGTTGAGGTAGAAGTTATGAGAAGCGCCAAGAAGAGGAGTGGTACAGGCGGACCAGTGAGACCCCAGAGCACAGGGCAGAGGTTTGCTCAGAAGGGAAAGCACCAGGAGAAGCCGTATAATCGACCTCAAGGGAACAACGGCAGGGGACAATACCGTCTGATGGCTCAGAACGTGGGAGGCGAGAGTCAGACTAGTGCCAATGTGACTTGTTACCGTTGCGGTAAGCCAGGGCACTATGCAACCAACTGCTCTGAAGAGAAAAACAACGTGTGCTTCAACTGCAGGAGATCGGGACACAGGGCTAGAGACTGCAAAGCTCCTAAGGCTGAATCAGTGGTGAATGCTGCAGAGGCTAAAGGGAAGCGTCAGATGGTCAAGGGTAGAGTCTTCTGCATGGGCGGCAAAGAAGCAGAGCGATCAGGAGATCTAACCCAGGGGAATTACGAAATTGAGGGTAACTCTCTATCCATAATCTTCGATTCTAATGCCGCACATTATTTGATTTCTTGGTTGTGTGAGCTGATCTAAAATTTCTTGTGATTGTTTTATCTTTGGCTTAGTAGTGGTTACTTCAACTGCTAAGACTCTAGTTTCTAATACTGCATGACTTCGTTGTGTAGTGATTGTCGAGTGTAGAAAGTCCTTGTCAATTCGAGTCGCGTATCTTTAAAAGTCTCACCATTATTCTCAAGTTGGATCGGTTTTCGAATCACCATATCCTTTGGGATTGTGCCCAAAAATCGTAGTTTTTCCAATTTTGGAGTTTTCAAATATCTTTCTGTTAATTCCATCGAAGATTCTTGTAAGAGAGAGCTCAGGATTTTATATACCTTTGCTAGTTTAGAAGTTGCCAAGTGACCAAGTTGAAGAATGTACCAGTTCGCGATGGTATCTACGAACGATATCCTGATTTATTCGAGGAGCAGATAGGAGCACGAAGAGCATATACGCCGAGTACTGCAGATACTACGAGAGAAGCAGCTTTATGCTAACCTTTCCAAGTGTGAGTTTCGGCTTGAAAAGATGAATCTTCTTGGACAAGTGATAACTAAGGATGGAAATTCAAGGTAGGAGCGGACCACACTCCGAGATGCAATGGACGCGTGTATGCACCTAACGTGGGAGCTGAAAGAGAAGATGTGGGATCAGTATCCAGAACTTTTTCTTGACACGTATCTTACCTGTAGTTTCGAGGACGAAACTATTTTTAGAGGGAGAATATTGTAACACCTGTATTTTTACGATACGTTATTTAGCGTTATTATAATAGATTTTTGTCGTATTTATGCTATAATAAGCAATTTCTTGTTCCCTAAGTAAGTGAATTAATTAAATCAAGATCAAACTATATTTGAGAATTTATATTTTATATTAATTCACGCTTCGAATATCGTCGAAAAATTCTAACGAAGTTTCGTCGCGTTTCGAATCACAGGGTAGTTTTTATCCGCGAATAAAATTTTAAATGAACCCCGATTTCGATGAAAATCGAATCGTAACTTGTTGAGATTATTTTTGAGTGTTTTAGATTGTTTTTATTATTTACGATAATAAAATATCACGCGGTGAATTAATTTTTCGCTAAATTAATTTTCGCGATTTTATCGGCAGGTAATTAATCGGCAACGCGGTTTTTCGACGCCGTGTTTTAACAACCCCTAGACTCTAGAATTAGTGGGTAATCATGAGAGATGTGAGATTAGATGGGTTGTCTAATTGTGGGATTAGAATATTGTTTTATAGTCTAGGTGTCACTTAAGGAGTGGTTTATTTTTGTGCTTACTTTTTGTGTGATTAACACTTTGCCTTTTTCCTAATTAATCCTAGCCAAGTATTATATTTGTTCACTTAATTCTTTTTCTCCTCCTTTTTATCTTGATCAGGCCGATGGCCCTTTTCATTTGCTCACCCACATTTGTTTTTACCTTAACTTTTCACTTGGTCTCCAAATTGTGAGTAAAAACCTTGTTTTAATAATAATTCTTTTCCTCTTACTTTGCCTATACAGGCCGCGACCCATTCCCTCATTCCCTCACTTTTATTTCCCTTCCCTTCTCACTTTTTCCAGCGTGAGCTGCACCCCACATTTCCACCCCATTTTCATTTCGTTTTTATCTTAAGTGGAGAAAAAGCCAAGTATTAATCATTTGTTTTAATAAAATTAATTTCCCTCCCTTTTAGGAGAAGCACCAGCCGAACACCCCCCACTCTCTAACCCCTCATCTCATTTCTTTTCTTCTTCTCCAAGTTCTAGTGAGAGAAAGCTCAAGAGCATTTCCATGGCTACCATTCCATCTCCTTCCTTGGTTTGATTTCACTTCCAACTTCCAATCATTCTTACTACTAGATACCTCTCCATCTTCCTACCATCTATTTCATCAACCAAGCAAGTGGAGAGCACCATCTTCTCCCCCAAAATAGCCGTAGGCCGCGAGCACTAGGAGGGAGAGGTAGTGATAGTTTCTTTTGTTCCATTCTTGATTTTGTGTCTATTTGAATACTTGATCATGAACTATGATGGATATGAGCACCATATTCCCAAATTCTTGGAACCCTAGGTGAAACCCTAAGGGGGAAAAGAGGGATAGGTGTGATCTTGAGAGAATCAAAGGAATTAAATTGTGATTTGAGCTTAATTGATGTTGTTGTTTTACTTAATAGTTTGGAATTAGAACTTGATTGGGGTATTGTTTTTAGTAAAAACCTATTCTTGAAGAACATGATTTGAGTTTTGAAGTTAATTAGTGTTATGTTTTGAAAATGTTTGTTGCTTTGTGAATGAAAATAAATGTTTGGGTGGTGTTGTCTTGAACTAGTACAAGTTGCTAAATTTTTTGGAAAAGTTTTGAGAAAACTCTTGAGTTCCTGGAAAGCTTGGATGGGTGATTTAACTTGTGTAATGGGTTTTGTTTTGGAAACATTGGATGTCTTGATAGAAAACATATTTTTGAGGAAGGGTAAGTAGTGGGATTAATTGATGAAGCAAGTAATTAAGTGTTGTTTTTAGCTTATTTAATGTTGGTGTTATTGTTTTGGGTAATAGTTTTGTAACTAGGACATTCTTGGGCATTGTGTTAATGGAAGACTATTCTTGAAAAAGAAGGTTTATGTTGTATAATCATGTATCCAAGTGTTAAATGATATATTTTGGGTGATATTAAGACTATTGGAAGTTGTTTGATGATTATTTGAGTTATAGTTTTGATTAGCATGTTTAATTTGTGATTTCATGGTTTTTGGCCTACTCTTGAACTAGTGGAAGTATGGGTTAAAATTGTGAATTTTGTCTTAACGGTTAAATTGAATATTTTAGGTAATTTTAAGACTAATGGAGTAGTTATGCATGAGTTAGCATAAGTGTTAGGTTATGTTTTGGGTAAAATTGATGCTTGGAGGACTAGATTGACATGTGAAGCATGATTAGGTAGTTCTTTAATTTTTAGTTTTGACATGAACATGATTTTTAGCATGATGATGGCAATGTTTTAAATGCCTTAGGATTCTTGAAAATTGGGATTGGGTTGATTGAAAGAAATTTTGGGGAAAAACCTATTCTTGAAAAAGTTGAAAATGAGTTTTTGGGAACTTAGTAATTTAGTTTAAATGGTTGGCTCATGTGTTGATTGATGTATAGCATGTTTGGTGAATTTAATTGTTATAGGAATTGAGTTTTGAAATGAAAATTGATTTAGAAAATGTCTTACAACATGTTTCAAATGTGTATGAATTATGTTAGATAAGATTTGATGTTTTGTTGCCTTTAAATGTGGTTGAATGGCTTGGAAATGTTACTAGTAATGAAAAGGAGATTTTTCAAAATAATTTTGGGAAAAAGGGGTATGGAGACCGAGAGCCCTAGAGGCTTTGGAGAAGAAAAATTACTCTATGTTTAGTTCTTATTAGTTGTATGTAATTGTTGTGTAAGTTTGAAAATCTAGAATAATGTTTTGGTTCTTGCTTTTGATGATTCTTGATGATCATGACTAAGCTTAGTGATTTCACTAAGTTTAAGAGAAAGAATCATGTGAAAAGGAGTTTTGTTTTATGTTTAGATCTTAGAAGTTTCCTTTGATCTTGCTCTTGGAAAAGATGTTTTTGATCTTTTGATATTTGGATTGGTTGAATTAAAGTGTGTTTAAGCTTTGAAAAATCATAGGATTGGTTTGATTGAAATTGAAGTTGTTTTGGATTTTAGGCCATGAAGCACACAAGGTAAATTGGACTCTTTGAAATCCTAAGAACCTAGTGGAGCCTTAGTTAAGTATTCTGAGAAAAAGAATCGGATTGTAGCATTGTTCATGTTCCAAGTTTGAAAAATGAATAAGTTTTAGTTTTAAACCTTATTCCTTAATTGGTTATTAACTTTCAAGTGTATGTGACTCTTCAAAAAAAATATGTATTTTAAATTGGGTATTTTAGTATGAGCGATTTGGTTTATTAAGAGGTTTTTGGGATTTTGAGAGCCTAAGGTATTAGAGTTAATTTATGCCTAGGTTGTGCTAAGCTGTGGTGGTTTTAGGATTTGAGAACCCGAGTTCGTGCTGCGTAAGACCGAGACGGGGTTTGTCACGGGGACTGCTTACCTTCGGTAAGGGCTACTTCTAGACATATCTAAGGTTATGTTTTATATGTTTATGTGTAATTGCAACTTTTAAATACAATAGGAATTTAATTCCAAGAGTTATGCGAAGAAGTCTGAGAACCTCAGGGTTCAAAGTGAGGGTCTTGTACCCCTTCGCTTATATTTTTTTTTTTGATATACTGATTTTTAGTGGGCTTGTCTGCAAGTAGTTGGCAGCTGTCCCCAACCCCCCACGCTTGTTTGTTCCTCTCTGTCAACTCCACTGAGTTGCAGCGGGATGGATTCTGTGATTGATGGTCGTGATATGATTGGTTGTGTTGATTTCTTATTACTGTTGGACTGAGTTGTATTGTATTAAGCTTTGCATGAATATATATTTAACTTGCGGTTGAATCATTATTCAAATTGTTTCTTGAATTATCGTATCTTGGCGATTTATTCGTTGGAGTGCGAGAGTTTAGTCGAGTCGTCGAGTGTCGTGACGTTTTTGGAGTTCGATCTGAACAGCCAAGGGCGGTGTAGAAGTCTGAAGCTACGGCTGGGTGGTGAAGAAGCCCGAAGCCAAAGCTGGTGTTTAGTGGCCCGAACAACCAAGGGTGGTGTGGAAGCCCGATGCCACGGCTGAGGTGGTGTAGAAGCCTGAAGCCACGACTGGTGTTCAATTGCTCAGTTGGCATCTGGTGGTGTAGAAGCCGGCCACGGCGGTGTTCAAATTGCGCAGTGGGCGTCTGCGTTGTCAAGGAACTTAACCTGAATAACCCGGGTGGTGATGAAACCCAAGGCTACGGCTGGTATTCAGTGGATGGATCGACGTTGCTTTCCGGAATTGTCGAGAGTGTCTTAGGAGATATGAGTGGCGTTTTGAGAATTGTGCATCTTGTTATCTTTGTGTTAGGATTTGCTATTTCTATGATTATTTGAGAAGTTGACCCTTTCCCGTGCTGCCTTCAATCTATGATGGTTACCCAGGCGATGGCGAGGACGCGGAGGACCCGTTGGCGGGCGATGAGGAGGAGGACCCCTTCGAGGATCTGAGCAATGACTTTTAATTATCGTGATTGGCTGTTGCATGCTTGTATTTCGGATGGCTGTAGGATTTTGATTATAGTGTACAGTTGTTGTGGTGACCAGTCAAGCTTTTGGTGTTGTTCTATGTGTACTGCAGGGTAGACTGGTGGCATACTTTTGGAGCAGCCCCCTGTGTGGGTGTCTGCCGGGAGTACCCCGGGGTATGATTGTCCTCACGAGGATTCTCATACTTTAGGTGTATTTTCTTGCACATAGTTATGCACCGCTTTTATTTTGTATGCACTGATTATGTTTTGTATGTACTGGGCTGTCGTGCTTATATATATATATTATGTATGTGTTTCCAGTGCATAGTCTTGTGTCTTTAAGATTGCATCATGTTTCGAAACGCTGTGGCGACTCTGAGTGTGCTTTGCGGGCGCAGTGTTGTTTTAAAAAAAAAAATAGACCGCATTTTCCCAAAGGACACAAGAGTACTATTTTAAAAGCACGTCGCATATAGAGTTGGTTCTAGTTTAGTAGAAGTCCGGAAACGGGTCGTTACAACCTTTGCCGTTGGGGGGCCCCTTGACTTTATCCTTCTATATATAGGATTTTACCCATTTTGCGTTTGAGCTGGGCCTTTGGCTTTATCCTTGTGTACTGGATTTTACTCATTTTGCAATTGGGCTGGGTCAAGTGGGGACATTCATTGTGGTCCTTTGGACATTTGTTTGTAATTGCTTCTCTTTTTAAAGATGTCAATTGCATTCTTATGAATTGAGCTTGTGACTTGTGTATTGTCATGTAAATGCTATTGAATCTGTCTATATTAAATAGGATTGAGGTAAGTGTTGGTGAGGGGTCCGTGAAGGACTCACTGAGATTTCTTAAATCTCACCCCTTTCTTTTTTGTTTTGTTTCAGATAAGCAGGTGAAAGCGGATTGACATAGCCTGAGTTACTTAATTGCTAGTTTTTTTTTTTTATTTTGGCTAAGAGTTGTATATGGGTCATTGGACCCTATATTTTGTAATCCTCATGACTTTGGGGTTATATTTTGAATCTTAAGTTATGTACTTAAACCGTTAGACAAGTACCTTGTATGAATTATGACTTGTAACTGTCAAGTTTTAATTTATTCAGTTTATGATATTTCGTAAAGTTTAAATGCAATGATTCGATTTAAAAAATTGAATTAGGGCGTTACATTATGGTATCAGAGCCGTTCGATTCTTATCGGACTGTGAGGTAGAGAGTTTTAGCTTAGTGTGTCATTGTGGACTGTTTACATCTTTCTACTTATTATGCTATGAGACATTGAGCCTGATTAACTCAATTCTTTGTGCATTGTATGCAGAATCATGGCATCCGGTTCAGGACGACGTGGTAGGCCACCAATACACGGCGAAAGGAACCCCAGGAATGCCACCAGAAACCTCGGGACTCCGCAAGAACACGAACCTTGGAATGTAATAGCAGAAGCATTGAGGGTGCAAACTGAGGCTGCAAATGTTCAAGCTGAAGCGACTAACGCACTACTCCAACAGATCCTTCAGGGAGGAGTAACCCCAGGTAACAATGTAACCCAGCCAGATAATCCTAATCGGGCGTACTCTGACTTCAGGAAGAATGACCCTCTTTCTTTCAAGGGTGGAGCTGACCCATCTGCAGCGAAGTATTGGTTGCGGGAAATGGATAAGATATTTGAAGTAGTGAACTGCACTGAAGAGCAAAAATTGACATTTGCCGCTCACTACCTGAAGGAAGAGGCTGAGGTTTGGTGGAGAGGAGCAAGAACTCATATGGTTACTCTTGAAACACCTTTGAACTGGGAGAACTTTCAGAGAGTGTTCTTGGAGAAATATTTCCCTAAGAGCTTAAGACGGCTAAAAGAGCAAGAGTTTGCTTTCCTAACTCAAGGGAGCATGACGGTAGCGGAGTACATCGCCAAATTTGAAGAATTGGCAGAATACTCTACTTATCTACAAAGTAGGGAAGATAATGAGTGGAAGGCTCATCAATTTGAGCAGGGTCTTCGACCGGAATTGAGAAATGTCGTGTGCGGATTTGAGGAGACTGACTATGCCAAGCTGGTAGGGAAGTGTATTATTGCTGAAGAGGCACAAAATGCCTTGAGAGTGGATCGCCAAGAAAAGTGGAAGAAAAGGAACAAAGAACGCAAGCCTAATCAACCCCCCAAGCCGAAGGGGAACCCCAACAAAGGAAAGCAAACCCATCCTTTGGACATCGGAAAAGCAAGGACATGTACCACTTGTGGCAGGTATCATCAAGGAGAGTGTATGGGTAGAGACTTTTGTTTTTACTGTAAAGAGAAAGGTCACGTTACAAACAATTACCCCGCACTCAGGAGGAAGAATGATAGAAAGGAAGCAGCAAAAACCAATGATCCTAACCAAGGCGTGTTTTTGCCTTAGACGCCAAGAGGGCAAAGGGTGCGGACGGTCTGATGAAAGGTACGTGTCTCTTGAGTGATCAACCTGTTATTATTCTTTATGATTCTGGTGCCACTCATTCTTTCATCTCCTACAAATGTGTAACAAGGTTAAAGTTACCACTTACTTCGTTGTCAGTTCCTTTGAATGTTCAGACACCTGCTGATGGCAACATCTCTACTTCCTTCCTATGCGAGAATTGTCCTCTCGAGATACAAGGAAGGGTATTCCTGGTCAATCTAGTTTGTTTACCCTTGGAAGGCATGGATATTATTTTGGGGATGGATTGGCTTGCGCCTAATCAAGTCGTTCTGAATTGTTATTGTAAAATCATAGAATTTCAAAATTTACAACCTCCCCAAAAGAATATTCATCCTGATGTGTTGGCCAGTGTTGCTCTATTAAACCAATGCCTAGGAGAGGGATATTTCGGCTATGTTATGTTACTTTCTTCATCTTCAGAGGTTGAACTAGATCCGACTGCTATCCCGATTGTGAATGAATACTTAGATGTGTTTCCTGAAGAGGTGATGTCCTTACCTCCTGAAAGGGAAATTGAATTTCAATAGATTTAGTTCCAGGGACGGGACCAATATCAATGGCTCCGTATAGGATGTCACCAACAGAACTCAAGGAGCTTAAGTGCCAATTGGAGGACCTTATCTCCAAACAGTTTATTAGGCCTAGTGCTTCTCCTTGGGGAGCACCGGTGTTATTAGTCAAGAAGAAGGATGGTAGCATGAGACTGTGTGTGGACTATAGGCAGATTAATAAGGTTACCGTAAAAAATAAGTATCCGCTTCCTCGGATAGACGATCTTATAGATCAGCTTAGGGGGCTTCATACTTTTCCAAAATTGACCTAAGGTCGGGTTATCACCAGATTAGGGTCAAGGCTAGTGATGTTCCAAAGACTGCTTTTAGAACCCGGTACGCTCACTATGAGTATTTGGTTATGCCTTTCGGGCTGACCAATGCTCCAGCCATGTTCATGAGCTACATGAATCAAATTCTAGAGCCTTATCTTGATAAATTTGTGGTGGTATTTATTGATGATATTCTAATTTATTCCCAGAGCTCTCAAGAGCACGCAGAACATCTTAGGATCGTGCTAGGTACCCTTAGGCAAAAGAGACTGTTTGTAAAACCCTCAAAGTGTGAATTTTGGTTAGAAGAAGTGAAATTCTTGGGACACGTGATCTCTCACGCTGGAGTGTCGGGTGACCCGGATAAAAATCTGACGATCTTTGGATTGGGAAAGACCACCACCGTCTTGAAATTCGAAGCTTCTTGGGCCTAGCTGGGTATTATAGGAGATTCATCAAAGGATTTTCTCAGTTAGCACTTCCACTAACGAGGCTAACCCGAAAGGGGCAGCCGTTTGTGTGGAGCAAGAGTTGTGAGAGTAGCTTCATAGAGCTTAAGATTAGATTGACCACTGCTCCGGTTCTGATTATTCCGGATCCATCCTTAGGGTTTGAAGTGTATAGTGATGCTTCGATTATGGGATTAGGTTGTGTGGTTATGCAAGGTGGTCGGGTGGTAGCTTATGCATCAAGACAATTGAAACCCCATGAAGAGAACTATCAAACTCATGATTTGGAACTTGCAGCAATTGTCTTTGCCTTGAAGATTTGGAGGCACTATTTATATGGTGCTCGGTTTGAGGTCTTTAGTGACCATAAGAGTTTAAAATATCTCTTTGATCAAAAAGAACTTAACATGAGGCAAAGAAGGTGGGTAGAACTCCTCAAGGATTATGATTTTGAGCTGAAATATCACCCAGGCAAGGCGAATGTGGTCGCCGATGCTTTGAGTAGGAAGTCCCTTCAAGTATCATCCTTGATGATTAAGGAATTAGAGTTATTAGAGTCCTTTAGAGACTTAACCTTAGAATCCTTCTCTACTGGTTATAGTCTTCTAGTGCATCAATTGCAAATCAGTTGTGACCTCAAGTCTCAGATTAGGCAAGCTCAACTCTTGGATGAAGAATTGCAATCTAGGAAGAATCAGCCCGACTTCTCCATAGACAATGAGGGAACTATCCTATTTCAACATAGAATCTGTGTCCCTAAAAATTCAGAACTTAAGTGGCAAATTTTAGAAGAAGCTCATAGGAGCGGATTCACAGTCCATCCCGGTACAACCAAAATGTATCATGACCTCAGACACCGATATTGGTGGCCGGGGATGAAAACGGATGTAGCTGAGTTTGTAGCCCGATGTCTAGTGTGTCAAAAAACCAAAATTGAACATCATAAACCTTCTGGCATGCTCCAACCCCTAGAAATACCTGAGTGGAAGTGGGAAGGTATATCCATGGACGTCGTTGCGGGATTACCCCGTACCCAAGCCGGTCATGACTCAATTTGGGTGATTGTGGACCGATTGACAAAATCAACTCACTTCATACCCGTTAAGACTACGTACTCCACCTCTAAGCTAGCAAAAGTCTACATCCAGGAAATAGTCAAGCTCCACGGGGTCCCTACGAGCATCGTCTCGGATAGAGATCCCAAATTCACCTCTAGATTTTGGAAGGTTTTTCAGCAAGCTTTGGGAACCAGGTTGAACCTTAGCACCGCATACCACCCCCAGACTGATGGTCAGACTGAGAGGACCATCCAAACCTTAGAGGACATGCTTAAAGCATGTGTCTTAGAGGATGGAGGGATTTGGATTGATTATCTACCTTTGGCGGAGTTTGCTTACAACAATAGCTACCATTCGAGCATAGGGATGGCTCCTTATGAAGCCCTTTATGGGCGGAAGTGTAGGACACCTTTGTGTTGGTATGAAGTTGTGGAAAGGAGATTGATAGGTCCCAACCTAGTTCAGGAGACAACAGATAAGATTCGGATGATTAGGGATAAGCTTAAGACCGCCCAAAGTCGGCAAAAGAGTTATGCGGACTTAAAATCTAGACCATTTGAATTTGAAGAAAGCGAACATGTGTTTTTGAAAGTGTCTCCTAAAATAGGTTTTGGTAGGGCACTAAAGGCCAAAAAGTTACATCCTCGTTACATCGGTCCTTTTCAAATCTTGAGTCGAGTCGGTTCTATTGCTTACGCACTTGCACTTCTTCCCTCTTTGTCCAATTTGCACAACGTGTTTCATGTGTCACAACTCCGAAGATACATTCCTGATCCTTTCTAACCCTTGGCTCATGAGTCTGTAAAAATAAGATCGAACCTAACATACTAACCTATGCCGGTCCAAATCGTTGATCGGGACACTAAGGCACTAAGGAACAAACGCATTCCTATGGTTAAAGTCATTTGGGAAGGATCCACTCCGGGGGAAGCTACTTGGGAGATGGAAGAAGAGATGTGAAACGCATATCCATATCTGTTTCAATAGGTATGTATGTTTTATTTTTTAGGGCAAAAACCCTAAAAGATGGGGAGTAATGTAACATCTCCCAAATTAGCCTAATTAGCTTAAACTACATAACTCGTATAACTTGCTTAAATTGCATAAATTAATTGATTTGAGTATCTAAGTCCCTACAATTATGATTTGAATGTGATGTGATTAGGATTAATAAACTTTGGGGTGCAACTCATGAGAATAGGGGGTGTATCCAGCAAGTATAGTTGTTAAATTAGAACACAAGTGAGGGTAGAATGGTAAAAATCACTCCCAATCAGCCCCTTTTCCCTTTAGGGCTCGACCAAGCCCTCATTCTTCTCCTCTCTCATGAAAATTATGATCAAGAGAACAAGGGAGAGAAGCCATGAGCTAGGGTTTGGAGTTTTGGTGAAGAAGAAGTTGGATACTTGAAGGAGTTCACTCATATATTGCCTAGGAGGAAGTTTGGTGCTGCTTTTTGTTGATCTTGAGGAAGATTAGAGTGTCATTTGGTGGAGAAGAAGGGAAGCTCGAATTTCCTGAGGGAAAAACTAGAAATTTCAAAGCATCTATCCCCATTTATTTTGATTGGTGAGTTCTTCTCACATTAGGTGTGGGCAACCAATATGTCCCACCATAGGGTTTTCTTGCCTTGCTTGCATGTTCATATAGTTGAGGTGTTGGGTGAATTCTGGTTATCTAATATTAAAGGAATGAGTTTAGAAGTCTTGAGCATGGCTAAGTGAGGTTTGAGTAGAATTTTGGAATTTGAGATATGGTTTGGCTTTGCATGTAGTTATAAGTGTGTGCAAAGTGTTTGATTCATCATTTGAACTTGCTTGATCACTGATATTGATTTCTATTTGGTTGGATTTGATCTTGAATGGCTTGAATCAAGTTTTGGGAAGTTAGGGACTCTAAAAACCCATTTTTCTGCTAAATTCTGTAGGAGTGCTCTTGAGTTGCTCTTCGGATGCTCTTGAGCGCACTCCCTGTCGTTTGGAAAACAGAAGCAGCTGCAGAAGTGCTCTTGAGTTACTCTTCAGGTGCGCTTGAGCGCGCTACTTGTCCTTTTTAAAACAGAAGCAGCTGCAGGAGTGCTCTTGAGTTACTCTTCAGGTGCTCTTGAGCGCACTGCTTGTCCTTTTTAAAACAGAAGCAGCTGCAGGAGTGCTCTTGAGCTGCGCTCCAGGTGTCCTTGAGCGCACTCCCTGTCTCTTTTATTTAATTTTTGTCTGTTTCATTGGCTTAGAGGCTGAGAGGACAAGACCTTTAAGACCCTTTTTAATCCTAATATGTTGATGGTTAATTGGACTAGTAACCTTGAGCAATAGGGCTTAATCTTAGGGTTATATGCATGTATAAATTGATGCTTTGACATTGATATGAGTGATGCATTTGATTGAATCTTATTGTGTTTGGAATGTCTGTGAATTAATTTGCATCCCCTTCGTAAGTGATTAGCTACCACCTTTGCCGTTGGGGGGCCCCTTGACTTTATCCTTCTATATATAGGATTTTACCCATTTTGCGTTTGAGCTGGGCCTTTGGCTTTATCCTTGTGTACTGGATTTTACTCATTTTGCAATTGGGCTGGGTCAAGTGGGGACATTCATTGTGGTCCTTTGGACATTTGTTTGTAATTGCTTCTCTTTTTAAAGATGTCAATTGCATTCTTATGAATTGAGCTTGTGACTTGTGTATTGTCATGTAAATGCTATTGAATCTGTCTATATTAAATAGGATTGAGGTAAGTGTTGGTGAGGGGTCCGTGAAGGACTCACTGAGATTTCTTAAATCTCACCCCTTTCTATTTTTTGTTTGTTTCAGATAAGCAGGTGAAAGCGGATTGACATAGCCTGAGTTACTTAATTGCTAGTTTTTTTTTATTTTGGCTAAGAGTTGTATATGGGTCATTGGACCCTATATTTTGTAATCCTCATGACTTTGGGGTTATATTTTGAGACTTAAGTTATGTACTTAAACCGTTAGACAAGTACCTTGTATGAATTATGACTTGTAACTGTCAAGTTTTAATTTATTCAGTTTATGATATTTCATAAAGTTTAAATGCAATGATTCGATTTAAAAAATTGAATTAGGGCGTTACATTATGGTATCAGAGCCGTTCGATTCTTATCGGACTGTGAGGTAGAGAGTTTTGGCTTAGTGTGTCATTGTGGACTGTTTACATCTTTCTACTTATTATGCTATGAGACATTGAGCCTGATCAACTCAATTCTTTGTGCATTGTATGCAGAATCATGGCATCCGGTTCAGGACGACGTGGTAGGCCACCAATACACGGCGAAAGGAACCCCAGGAATGCCACCAGAAACCTCGGGACTCCGCAAGAACCCGAACCTTGGA
Source organism: Calophaca sinica (assembly GCA_037113605.1). Taxonomy (NCBI): domain Eukaryota; kingdom Viridiplantae; phylum Streptophyta; class Magnoliopsida; order Fabales; family Fabaceae; genus Calophaca; species Calophaca sinica. Next base: position 21,062,651 of record CM073737.1, read on the forward strand.
ATGTAATAGCAGAAGCATTGAGGGTGCAAACTGAGGCTGCAAATGTTCAAGCTGAAGCGACTAACGCACTACTCCAACAGATCCTTCAGGGAGGAGTAACCCCAGGTAACAATGTAACCCAGCCAGATAATCCTAATCGGGCATACTCTGACTTCAGGAAGAATGACTCTCTTTCTTTCAAGGGTGGAGCTGACCCATCTGCAGCGAAGTATTGGTTGCGGGAAATGGATAAGATATTTGAAGTAGTGAACTGCACTGAAGAGCAAAAATTGACATTTGCCGCTCACTACCTGAAGGAAGAGGCTGAGGTTTGGTGGAGAGGAGCAAGAACTCATATGGTTACTCTTGAAACACCTTTGAACTGGGAGAACTTTCAGAGAGTGTTCTTGGAGAAATATTTCCCTAAGAGCTTAAGACGGCTAAAAGAGCAAGAGTTTGCTCTCCTAACTCAAGGGAGCATGACGGTAGCGGAGTACATCGCCAAATTTGAAGAATTGGCTAAATACTCTACTTATCTACAAAGTAGGGAAGATAGTGAGTGGAAGGCTCATCAATTTGAGCAGGGTCTTCGAACGGAATTGAGAAATGCCGTGTGCGGATTTGAGAAGACTGATTATGCCAAGCTGGTAGGGAAGTGTATTATTGCTGAAGAGGCACAAAATGCCTTGAGAGTGGATCGCCAAGAAAAGTGGAAGAAAAGGAACGAAGAACGCAAGCCTAATCAACCCCCTAAGCCGAAGGGGAACCCCAACAAAGGAAAGCAAACTCATCCTTTGGACATCGAAAAAGCAAGGATATGTACCACTTGTGGCAGGTATCATCAAGGAGAGTGTATGGGTAGAGACTTTTGTTTTTACTGTAAAGAGAAAGGTCACGTTACAAACAATTGCCCCGCACTCAGGAGGAAGAATGATAGAAAGGAAGCAGCAAAAACCAATGATCCTAACCAAGGGCGTGTTTTTGCCTTAGACGCCAAGAGGGCAAAGGGTGCGGACGGTCTGATGAAAGGTACGTGTCTCTTGAGTGATCAGCCTATTATTGTTCTTTATGATTCTGGTGCCACTCATTCTTTCATCTCCTACAAATGTGTAACAAGGTTAGAGTTACCACTTACTTCGTTGTCAGTTCCTTTGAATGTTCAGACACCTGCTGTTGGCAACATCTCTACTTCCTTCCTATGCGAGAATTGTCCTCTCGAGATACAAGGAAGGGTATTCCTGGTCAATCTAGTTTGTTTACCCTTGAAAGGTATGGATATTATTTTGGGGATGGATTGGCTTGCGGCTAATCAAGTCGTTCTGAATTGTTATTGTAAAACCGTAGAATTTGCAAATTTACAACCTCCCCAAAAGAATATTCATCCGGATGTGTTGGCCAGTGTTGCTCTATTAAACCAATGCCTAGGAGAGGGATATTTCGGCTATGTTCTGTTACTCTCTTCATCTTCAGAGGTTGAACTAAATCTGACTGCTATCCCGGTTGTGAATGAATACTTAGATGTGTTTCCTGAAGAGGTGATGTCCCTACCTCCCAAAAGGGAAATTGAATTTTCAATAGATTTAGTTCCAAGGATGGGACCAATATCAATGGCTCCGTATAGGATGTCACCAACAGAACTCAAGGAGCTTAAGTGCCAATTGGAGGATCTTATCTCCAAACATTTTATTAGGCCTAGTACTTCCCTTGGGGAGCACCGGTGTTATTAGTCAAGAAGAAGGATGGTAGCATGAGACTGTGTGTGGACTATAGGCAGATTAATAAGGTTACCGTCAAAAATAAGTATCCGCTTCCTCGGATAGACGATCTTATAGATCAGCTTAGGGGGGCTTCATACTTTTCCAAAATTGACCTAAGGTCGGGTTATCACCAGATTAGGGTCAAGGCTAGTGATATTCCAAAGACTGCTTTTAGAACCCGGTATGGTCACTATGAGTATTTGGTTATGCCTTTTGGGCTGACCAATGCTCCAGCCGTGTTCATGAGCTACATGAATCAAATTCTAGAGCCTTATCTTGATAAATTTGTGGTGGTATTTATTGATGATATTCTAATTTATTCCCAGAGCTCTCAAGAGCACGCGGAACATCTTAGGATCGCGCTAGGTACCCTTAGGCAAAAGAGACTGTTTCCAAAACCCTCAAAGTGTGAATTTTGGTTAGAAGATGTGAAATTCTTAGGACACGTGATCTCTCACGCTGGAGTGTCGGTTGACCCCGATAAAGTACGAGCAGTGCTGGATTGGGAAAGACCGACCACCATTACTGAAATTCAAAGCTTCTTGGGCCTAGCTGGGTATTATCGGAGATTCATCAAAGGATTTTCTCAGTTAGCACTTCCGCTAACGAGGCTAACCGAAAGGGGCAGCCGTTTGTGTGGAGCAAGAGTTGTGAGAGTAGCTTCATAGAGCTTAAGATTAGATTGACCACTGCTCCGGTTCTGATTATTCCGGATCCATCCTTAGGGTTTGAAGTGTATAGTGATGCTTCAATTAAGGGATTAGGTTGTGTGCTTATGCAAGGTGGTCAGGTGGTATGTAACACCCCGGCTCTAATTAGGGATTACTTACTAATTAAACCTGTATTTAAGGAAATAGGTCTCGTAAATTTTTCTCGCATACACGGTAAACGTAAACCAGAGTTCTCGAAAGCGGAATCTAACTTTAGTTATTACAACTTCTTTTTCAAAAGAATAATAAAGTAAAACAATTACAAATACACATAATACTAGGACACAACCTAAGACTTAGGACGCGACTGGTGATCCGGTGACTCGGGTCTCATAGATAAGCGAGACCGAGCTCAATCCAATGCTTTAAACCTCATCAACAGTTGTACCGGAAAACAACGCCCCAAAGGTGAGTTTATAAAACTCAATAACATAGACTTAGAATAAAAACACTTCTACCATTATTCTCAACCATATGTGGTGTGCGACATATGGAAAATCCTCCCCATAAATAATACATATATACTTGTTCACTATCCTTAATCAAACCTCAAACATGATAGTGCAACTAAGTTTCCAACTCCCAAACACACATCAACACATAACCTAAACATAACACTATCACTTCTCACCAACCTCAATTCATAATCATTGTACACACGTGTTCAATAATGTTTGCAAGCAAATCACAATTCATAGTAATGCAGTTGACATCTTTAAAGAGAGAAGCAATTGCAAACAAATGTCCAAAGGACCACAATGAATGTCCCCACTTGACCCAGCCCAATTGCAAAATGAGTAAGATCCCGTATACAAGGATAAAGCCAAAGGCCCGTTTCAAGCATAAAATGGGTAAAATCCTATATATAGAAGGATAAAGTCAAGGGGGCCCCCAACGACAAAGGTGGTAGCTAATCACTTACGATGGGGTTGCAGAGCAAATTGCAAACATTCCAAACAATTCCTATCAGAGGAATACAAGCGCCTTATATTGTAACAACCCAGGTATACTCCCCCAGCCTCCGCCTATATGGGGTGACTGGCTCGGATTAATCAAGGATATGTTACTCACAGGACTTCACACACAATTCAATCAAGGAGCACTAATTAATAATGCGATACATATCACTCGCGTAAATCGATAATATTTGCAGTTCAAGTACGAACATTCCAAACATATATAAGTTTCAATCAATGAGAAACAAGCTCAATACAAATACATGTCACAAACATTAACGACTGCACCCACTTGGCAAAGCTCAAGGATCAAAATGAGCAAGGACCTATATGAGGTCCTACCAAGGGGTCCCCGTCAACAAAAGTGACCGAAGTACACATATGACGGGTTTGCATTTCAAACACAAACATCTACACACATAAACAATTTTCAATCCAATCCAAGATGATTTCAACAAGGATTTCAAAGCCACATACACATGTATTACTAGGGATCCAAAACATATTAAGAAACCAAGATCATTAGGAAACTTAAAAGGTGTAAAGAGGATTAGTACCCTTATCAAAGTATCCTCTACACTGAGCGAATACATATATCTTAGTGCATGCAATTCAATCTCAAATAACTTATTGCCCCAAAATCATACAAATGGGCTAGCTCGAATGCCGAGCCTCAACAAGACCGAAATCATACATATTTAACATACAAGATAACTATATTAAATATTCCGATTAGAGCTCAATGGAACTCGCAACAGTACAAACATCACACATTGGTTTAGGGGGGTTGGGGGCAACTATCCAACCCTATTTCATTCAAACCCCATACGAGACCATTCAGTATGACTAATAAACTAATTATAGAACTAATAAATTTAATAGTAAATCCTAACACACCCTAAGGGGGGTTTTGGGAGAAGTCTATGTTACCTGAGCAATCCCAAGTTAGGGATTTCAATTCCAAAAATCCTCATTCTTCTTCTTTCAAAGTTCTAAGCTCAGAATCATCTTCTCCTTCGCTTAGAATCCACATGCACGTCATTTTCCTTGTTGTTCAGAAACCCAACCTCCATTGGAGCATTTTTTGAAGCTTCAAGCTTCCATCTTCTTCCTTTGAGCTTCAATGAGAGTGAACCTCCTCCTCCTTCTTCTTTCCTCTTTCTCTAATTCGAGTTCCCTCTCTGTCTCTGAATCTCTCTCTCACTCGTTCCTGTTCTGCTTCTTTCCTTCGCTCTCGCTGTCTCTTCCCTCTTTTCTCTCTCTCGGCCTGAACCACGCCCTCCTCCTCCTTTCCGAAGCGCCGCCGTCATACAACCCGCCACCACCGTGGCCCTTCTTCCTTCTTCTTCTTCCTCGATCGCGTGACCCCTTCTCCTTTCTTTTCTTTCCCTTTTTCTTCTTTTTCTCTTACGATATTTTTTTCTCCCCTTTCTTTTCTTTGGAGATTCACGCAGAGGAGGGAGTAAGTGGGTGATGGGAGGGGGCTAAAGTGGAAACAATGAGAAAGTGGTGTATGGTGGGCTACAACTTAGATTTATTAAAAATTAGGCAATGAACCCCTATTTAAATTTTATAATTTATTCTTTAGTCCTCAAAGGAACCTCAGATAAATTAATAAATTTAAATACTACCCATAAATACGTAGTCCCATATTTCCTTAATTTCAGGGTAAAATTATCATTTTACCCCTAATTTCCAAATTTGCTCTAAATTACTGAATTTAAGGAAATTTGGGATGTTACATTACTCCCCACCTTTTAGGAATTTTGTCCTCAAAATTCGTCTTACCTTTTAACCTTATCCTTAAGCAGGATTTGTTCTCTGTGCTACCGCTGCGAACTCTAATCCTCCTCTGCTTCGAATGGCCAAGTTCCTTTCTAGCTCATCCTAAATTATCGGAATTTCTAAAAGAATTAATAGCTACCCTATGTCAACTATCCAGAGGATTTGTGATTTAGCTAACCAGTTACAAACTAAGTCTGATCTCCAATAAGATGCTTATTAAGTCAAGACAAAGTTTGTAATTGGTCAAACAACGTCACTTCATACCTCGGCTATTGAATCTAGCGTAGACATTAATTTCTCTGAATTCCCGCTGATTTAGCTATACTAAGACCCTTGTAGTCCCAAGACTATGGTCTAACACTCTTCCTCAGGCTAGTTAATTCACTAAGGACAATATGCTTAGGAAACTTAGGGTTCGATTACCTTCAAGGTTCCCTAATTACAACTGAAGCATTAAGAAATGTGGCTCAGCACTACCCCTTTCGGTTTTAGAAATCACTAAGGTATTTCGAATTAGAAGTACTATAGGTTCCTTAGGAGGCCCTATGGTTATCAATCAACTTGGGATCCATTCATAGTGATTAGATCTAACAAGCTTGACTAGTTAACAAGTGTTGGGAACCTAAACAATAATGAATGCCCATCCTAAATTGATTAAAACCACCACGCTAAGAATCCTTACTTGCCAATTCTAAAGGCTATAGGAATAAGTGGTCATATTTACTAACACCGTTAACAGTAAGGTCACCATTAGGAGCACTTACCTATTGAGGAATAACTATGGAGTCAATCGATCACAAAATAAGCGTATAACATAATCCTCAATCATAAGTAATGCAACAATGTTCAACATTGTTACATAATCAATCACAGGTTACATACTTCAAGCCAGAGTTAATGCAGGCAATAATCAACAGTGTTCACATAGCAATTCACATGTCACATACCTCATATTATATCAATGCCAACAATTATTCAATATTGTTTACACAGTATTCACAATTCATAAAGGATGGACCCTCTTAGTGCCACTCAATAACCCAAGGAAAAGAGTGTCCACTTAATAACCCTAGAAAAGAGTGAGAACCTTAATTGGCTCCACCAAGGAGTCCCCGTCAGTGGAAAAACCCTAAAATAACCAAAGACGGGTTTGCAATATTTATACAAACATCCTCAATCTCAATCACATTCAATGCCTTTTGTTGTAACACCCCGGCTCGGTCCTCAGGTAGCCCATATTGAGTCCCTCCGGTTGCCAAAGCCCACATCAAGTGTTACTCACATAAATTCAATCAAGAACATAATCAAATCAATCACAAGGCATTGAACAATAATACAATACTAAATAATCATATAAATCCTCACTTAGGGTTGAAACCCCATTTAGATAAGGGCACTACATATAGATCATTGATCCACAACACTCCAAAGTAACTACTTCACAGTCCTCAAACACAAACAATTTCAATCAAATGCATCACTCATATCAATGCCAAAGTATCAGGTTATGCATGCATATAACCTTAAGATTAAGCCCTATTGCTCAAGGTTACTAGTCCAATTAACCATCAACATATTAGGATTAAAAAGGGTCTTAAAGGTCATGCCCTCTCAGCCTCTAAGCCATTGAAACAGACAAAAATTAAATAAAAGAGATAGGGAGTGCGCTCAAGAGCACACAGGCGCAGTCAAGAGTATTCTACTGCTTTATACATTTTAAAAAGGACAAGCAGTGCGCTCAAGAGCACCTGAAGAGTAACTCAAGAGCACTCCTACAGCTGCTTCTGTTTTCCAAACGACAGGGAGTGCGCTCAAGAGCATCCGAAGAGCAACTCAAGGGCACTCCTGCAAAATTCAGCACAAAAATGGGTTTTTAGAGTCCCTAACTTCCCAAAACTTGATTCAAGCCATTCAAGATCAAATCCAACCAAATAGAAATCAATATCAGTGATCAAGCAAGTTCAAATGATGAATCAAACACTTTGCACACACTTATAACTACATGCAAAGCCAAACCATATCTCAAATTCCAAAATTCTACTCAAACCTCACTTAGCCATTCTCAAGACTTCTAAACTCATTCCTTTAATCTTAGACAACCAGAATTCACCCAACACCTCAACTATATGAACATGCAAGCAAGGCAAGATAACCCTATGGTGGGACTTATTGGTTGCCCACACCTAATGTGAGAAGAACTCACATTCAACTTATGAACTTCAAATAATCACATAATCATTTAAAGGAGCATGAATTCATTGAACCCATATCCTATTTGTCGTCACCAATTTTATTAACAATATTCAGTTCTTACGTTTTCCTAACCCTTGCATGATTTAAAAAAAAACACACAACTAAGTCAGGAATTCAGGCATATAATCCCGTAATGCTTTGTGGGGGTTGAAAAAAAAAAGATGGTACCAAATTAAAGCTCAACTTAAAACACCAAGCCTCTTAACCAAATTCAAGACAAAATCACTATCAAGCAGAATTTCTAACATTAACACTTATATAATTTCTTTCCAATTCAGCACCCATATATTTACTAATTGTGCAGAGTTTTAGCATCATATACCAAACACTTTCAACCTAATCATGCAATTCATTTAAGTATCCACAGTGCAGAATTATCAGCATGTTAGTCCCATCTCAAATCAACAATTCACTATAAATACATAGTGCAGCATTTTAATCACTTGATTTACATGAAAATAATACTCTTAAGCAAGTATACATCAAGCCCTAATAGTGCAGGATTTTCTATCTCAATTGGGCATGCATATTAACTCTAAATCAAGTATCCTAACAAACTACTCAGGCGAAAGATTTTTACACAATCATACATGTATTTCCATTCCAATTCAAAGATGCTAAATATATACACATGTGCAGATTTTTTTTTTTTGACAGCTTTTCACATGCAAAATCTATTCCAATTCAAAGCTTTCCAACAAACAATGATAGTGCATAATTTTAACTCATAAAGACATGCAATTTTAAGAGTTTAAAATATCTCTTTGATCAAAAAGAACTTAACATGAGGCAAAGAAGGTGGGTAGAACTCCTCAAGGATTATGATTTTGAGCTGAAATATCACCCAGGCAAGGCGAATGCGATCGCCGATGCTTTGAGTAGGAAGTCCCTTCAAGTATCATCCTTGATGATTAAGGAATTAGAGTTAGTGGAGTCCTTTAGAGACTTAACCTTAGAATCCTTCTCTACTGGTTATAGTCTTCTAGTGCATCAATTGCAAATCAGTTGTGACCTTAAGTCTCAGATTAGGCAAGCTCAACTCTTGGATGAAGAATTGCAATCTAGGAAGAATCAGCCCGACTTCTCCATAGACAATGAGGGAACTATCCTATTTCAACATAGAATCTGTGTCCCTAAAAATTCAGAACTTAAGTGGCAAATTTTAGAAGAAGCTCATAGGAGCGGATTCACAGTCCATCCCGGTACAACCAAAATGTATCATGACCTCAGACACCGATATTGGTGGCCGGGGATGAAAACGGATGTAGCTGAGTTTGTAGCCCGATGTCTAGTGTGTCAAAAAACCAAAATTGAACATCAGAAACCTTCTGGCATGCTCCAACCCCTAGAAATACCTGAGTGGAAGTGGGAAGGTATATCCATGGACTTCGTTGCGGGATTACCCCGTACCCAAGCCGGTCATGACTCAATTTGGGTGATTGTGGACCGATTGACAAAATCAGCTCACTTCATACCTGTTAAGACTACGTACTCCAGCTCTAAGCTAGCAAAAATCTACATCCAGGAAATAGTCAAGCTCCACGGGGTCCCTACGAGCATCGTCTCGGATAGAGATCCCAAATTCACCTCTATATTTTGGAAGGTTTTTCAGCAAGCTTTGGGAACTAGGTTGAACCTTAGCACCGCATACCACCCCCAGACCGATGGTCAGACTGAGAGGACCATCCAAACCTTAGAGGACATGCTTAGAGCATGTGTCTTAGAGGATGGAGGGAGATGGATTGATTATCTACCTTTGTTAGAGTTTTCTTACAACAATAGCTGCCATTCGAGCATAGGGATGGCTCCTTATGAAGCCCTTTATGGGCGGAAGTGTAGGACACCTTTATGTTTGTATGAAGTTGGGGAAAGGAAATTGATAGGTCCCGACCTAGTTCAGGAGACAAAGGATAAGATTCGGATGATTAGGGATAAGCTTAAGACTGCCCAAAGTCGGCAAAAGAGTTACGCGGACTTAAAATCTAGACCACTTGAATTTGAAGAGGGTGAACATGTGTTTTTGAAAGTGTCTCCTACAATAGGTGTTGGTAGGGCACTAAAGGCCAAAAAGTTACATCCTCGTTACATCGGCCCTTTTCAAATCTTGAGTCGAGTCGGTTCTGTTGCTTATGCACTTGCACTTCCTCCCCCTTTGTCCAATTTGCACAACGCGTTTCATGTGTCACAACTCCGAAGATACATTCCTGATCCTTTCCAACCCTTGGCTCATGATTCTGTACAAATAAGATCGGACCTAACATACCAACCTATGCCGGTCCAAATCGTCGATCGGGACACTAAGGCACTAAGGAACAAACGCATTCCTATGGTTAAAGTCATTTGGGAAGGATCCACTTCGGGGGAAGCTACTTGGGAGATGGAAGAAGAGATGCGAAACGCATATCCATATCTGTTTCAATAGGTTTGTATGTTTTATTTTTGAGGGCAAAAACCCTAAAAGGTGGGGAGTAATGTAACATCCCCCAAATTAGCCTAATTAGCTTAAACTACATAACTCATATAACTTGCTTAAATTGCATAAATTACTTGATTTGAGCATCTAAGTCCCTACAATTATGATTTGAATGTGATGTGATTAGGATTAATAAACTTTGGGGTGCAACTTATGAGAATAGGGGATGTATCTAGCAAGTATAGTTGTTAAATTAGAACACAAGTGAGGGTAGAATGGTAAAAACCACTCCCAATCAACCCCTTTTCCCTTTAGGGCTCGACCAAGCCCTCATTCTTCTCCTCTCTCACGAAAATTCTGATCAAGAGAGCAAGGGAGAGAAGCCATGAGCTAGGGTTTGGAGTTTTGGTGAAGAAGAAGTTGGAAACTTGAAGGAGTTCACTCATATATTGCTTAGGAGGAAGTTTGGTGCTGCTTTTTGTTGATCTTGAAGAAGATTAGAGTGACATTTGGTGGAGAAAAAGGGAAGCTCGAATTTCCTTAGGGAAAAACCAGAAATTTCAAAGCATTAATCCCCATTTATTTTGATTGGTGAGTTCTTCTCACATTAGGTGTGGGCAACCAATAAGTCCCACCATAGGGTTATCTTGCCTTGCTTGCATGTTCATATAGTTGAGGTGTTGGGTGAATTCTGGTTATCTAATATTAAAGGAATGAGTTTAGAAGTCTTGAGCATGGCTAAGTGAGGTTTGAGTAGAATTTTGGAATTTGAGATATGGTTTGGCTTTGCATGTAGTTATAAGTGTGTGCAAAGTGTTTGATTCATCATTTGAACTTGCTTGATCACTGATATTGATTTCTATTTGGTTGGATTTGATCTTGAATGGCATGAATCAAGTTTTGGGAAGTTAGGGACTCTAAAAACCCATTTTTCTGCTGAATTCTGCAGGAGTGCTCTTGAGTTGCTCTTCGGATGCTCTTGAGCACACTCCCTGTCGTTTGGAAAACAGAAGCAGCTGCAGGAGTGCTCTTGAATTACTCTTCAGGTGCTCTTGAGTGCACTGCTTGTCCTTTTTAAAACAGAAGCAGCTGCAGGAGTGCTCTTGAGTTACTCTTCAGGTGCTCTTGAGCGCACTGCTTGTCCTTTTTAAAATAGAAGCAGCTGCAGGAATGCTCTTGAGCTGCGCCCCAGGTGCTCTTGAGCGCACTCCCTATTTATTTAAAATAGAAGCAGCTGCAAGAGTGCTCTTGAGATGCACCCCAGGTGCTCTTGAGCGCACTCCCTGTCTCTTTTATTTAATTTTTGTCTGTTTCAATGGCTTAGAGGCTGAGAGGACATGACCTTTAAGACCCTTTTTAATCCTAATATGTTGATGGTTAATTGGACTAGTAACCTTGAGCAATAGGGCTTAATCTTAGGGTTATATGCATGTATAAATTGATGCTTTGACATTGATATGAGTGATGCATTTGATTGAATCTGATTGTGTTTGGAATGTCTGCGAATTAACTTGCATCCCCTTCGTAAGTGATTAGCTACCACCTTTGTCGTTGGGGGGCCCCTTGACTTTATCCTTCTATATATAGGATTTTACCCATTTTGCGTTTGAGCTGGGCCTTTGGCTTTATCCTTGTGTACGGGATTTTACTCATTTTGTTGGAACCTAAACGATTGAGAAGTTTAGACCCTCACTAATTTTGATGATAACAAAATATTCACAAGAGAACAATTTATGTTCTAACAATTCTTGAAGTGTGCAGATACTAATATTATATATATTTCTAAGCCACTTAAACAAGAAGGAAGAAGCTCTCAAGAGAAGGATACACTCCATGTGTCAGCATCCGGCTCATCCTAGTAAACTGTCTTCATGAGCGTCTGGAATTAACCTTTTGTGACACTATTCTTATCGATTTGCTATGAGCGTCCGATCTTCCGTTCTGAGCAAGCGTCCGAACTTCATTATAAATCACGTGTTGGTCACATAGTTGCTCTTCCTCTCAGAAGTTTCTGGAACGGATTTCGAATTTGATCTTATGCGCCAAAATTGTTGTACGAGGTATCAAAGGTGACACCTTTAGCTAAAAGGCAAAAATCGTACAAGCAATTATGAAAAGCAAGGTAGTACGAAAACGGTAATGTGTACTACTGAGATATTCTCTGGAAAGGAAGAAAGAGACAGCTTTTTGAAAACACCTCACTCAATGGAAAGGAGCCATTTTTACTGTAACGGTAATATTCTTTAGAACTCCTATAAATACCCCTAGGTATCCATTGAAGAAACTACCGAAACTTTACAAGAGAATATTGCTTCATTTACTGAGAACAAGCACTGTTGCTATACACTACAAAGAGTCAATACTCTGAAAGCACTGCTTCTGTGAGCAATCAAGTTTCGAGCCAAGTCTCTGGACTACAAGAACTGAACTCAGCGTCTGACACTTTCTTCTAGAAAGCATTTCTATATTGAGCTTAATTTTTATCCTCTCTGTGAGAGTTATTTATACTTGTATTCAACTTACTTGTAAAAGTTGTTTTGGCCTAGTTAAGGCTGTTCCCTCAAAGGCTCGACTGTACTGAGTCATTTTGAGAAGTTGAGAGTATTGTCAAGGTTGTGACAGTATAATACTCTTAAGGTTTTGTAATCAGTTGATTATAGTGGAAAATCCTTCAGGAACGAAGGGACTAGACGTAGCTACCAGTTTGGTAGTGAACTAATATAAATCTCTGTGTCTCTTGATATACTGCTTTCTATTTAGCTTTATCTTGCTCTGTTAAAAATAAGTTTTCACAAACTGCTTTTCCAGCGTCCGGTTTATTTCCAGCGTCCGTTTAACAAACTATTTTGAAAAACCTGTGTTCTAAGTGTTTTTAACTTAAAGTTTGCAAGAAGTTTTCAACACAATTCAACTCCCCCTTCTTGTGTTCACGTTCAGTTGGTACCAAAGCTCGGCCTCTTGGTTGAGCACTTAACAGTGTTAATAGTAAGGATCCTACTGTGAACATGTCTGCTGAAGGTGGTCATATGAACCGTCCTCCTCTATTCAATGGAGAAAAATTTGATTACTGGAAAGATAAGATGAAAGCATTCCTTGAGGCACAAAATCTTGATTTGTGGGATATAGTTGAAAGTGGATACATTTATCCCGCTAAAGCCCTTGGTGTTGCAATACCTAGGGAAAACTGGACTGATGATCAGAAAAAGAGATATCAAACCAATCAGAAGGCTAGATTTATTCTCATCTGTGCTATGACAGAAAGATAATATGATAAATGTGGTATGTTTGATACTGCCAAAGAAATCTGGGATTCTCTTGTTTTGTCTTATGAGGGTTCTGCCCAAGTAAGAGAAACAAAGGCTAGCATCATGGTTCGCCAGTATGAGCTATTCAAAATGGAAGATGGAGAAAACATTGAAACTATGTTTGGAAGGTTCCAAACACTTGTTCATGGGTTGCAGGCCCTTGGAAAAAGTTATACTACACCTGACCATGTGAGAAAGATCTTGAGAAGTTTGACTAAGCAGTGGAGACCCAAAGTCACTGCTATTCAAGAAGCAAAAGATCTAAATGTCCTTCGGCTTGAAGATCTTATGAGTTCTTTGAAAGCTCATGAACTTGAGCTAAATGAAGAGGAACCTACCAAGAAGAGTAAGTCTATTGCTTTAAGAGTTAATCAACATAAACCTAGTACTTCTAAAGCTTTTCAGTCAAGAAGAAGAAGAATCGATGATGAAGCTTCGTAAGGAGATTATGATGGATCGGATGATGAGCTAGCTTTCATATCTAAGAAGATCCAGAGAATGTGGAAGAAGAGAAACTTGTAAGGAGGTTTCGTAAGAAAGATACAAAGGACAAGAAGGATAGCAAAGACAAGGACAAAGCCCAAGTCATTTGCTATGAATGTAAAGCTTTGGACATTTCAAGTCCGAGTGTCCTAATCTTAAGGAAAAGTCCACAAGAAGCTCCTTCAAGAAAAAGAAGAAAGGTCTCATGGCAACATGGGAAGATCTTGACTTATCCTCCTCTGAGGAAGATAAAGAAGAAGAAGCTCACATTGCCCTCATGGCAGACACTGATCTTGATTCAGAAGAAGAAGTTGAAGAGGTAATAATATATGACTCTTATTCTGAACTTCAACTTGCATTTAATGATCTGTTAAAGGATTCTGCCACTCTCTCTATTGAGTATTAGAATTTGAAAAAGAAATTTTCAAAACTATCACAAGATTTTCATTCTTTACACAATGAAAACTCTGTACTCAATGAAGAGAACTAGAAGCTGAAAACTGAAAATCAGCGTCTGGTGGATAACCAGCGTCTGGAAGCCAACAAGCAACCAGAAGCTGAGAGCTCTCAAGTTAAAAGCTCTGTAGTTACAGGCAATCCTAACTGCAAATCAAATGACTATGAACATGCATTTCAAAAGTTTCTTGCAGAGAGTGTAACTCGAAGCAAGCAAGCTTCTATGATTTGGGGTGTCAGTAAAACGACAACTCATGGTCTTGGTTATATATCAGATGAACCTCTTTTGGAAAATGATTTTGCATCTAATAAACCCAATAATCATAGTAAATTCTTGCATTGTACTTACTGCAATAAATCTGGTCATTTGAAAAGTGCGTGTAATGTGTTTACAACTAAGAAGGACAAGCATCCTTCAAGAACTAACAAGAAAGGACCCAAAAAGATATGGGTACCTAAAGATAAAATAGTCTATGTTGCATACTTGCTTAGCAACAAAGTCAACACACCTATCTTGGTACTTAGACAGTGGATGCTTGCGTCACATAACGAGAGAAAAGCATATGTTCCAAGAACTAAGACCTAGAGAAGCTGGATTCGTTGGTTTCGGAGGAAACCAGAAAGGTAAAATAGTTGGAATTGGCCGCATAGGTAAAGGCTCTCTTCCTTCTATTGATAATGTTTATATGTTGAAGGACTGAAACATAATCTATTGAGCATAAGTCAATTATGTGACAATGGTTATAATGTTGTCTTTACAGAAAATGGATGTTCAGTAAAAAGCAAAAATGATGGATCTATATTCTTTACAGCAAAGAGGAAACAAAACATTTATAAAGTTGATCTTTCTGAACTTGCAAAACAAGATGTCAAGTGTCTTATGTCTGTTGAAGATGAACAATGGATTTGGCACAAAAGATTGGGTCATGCCAATTTGAGGTTAATCTCAAAATTAAACAAGCACAATCTTGTTAGAGGTTTACCAAATCTTAAGTTCCAATCTGATGCCCTGTGTGAGGCTTGTCAAAGAGGAAAACAAGTTAAAACTTCCTTTCATTTAAAAAATGTTGTTTCGACCTCCAGACCACTTGAACTTTTACATCTTGATCTTTTTGGTCCCACAAGGACAACCTCTTTAACTGGAAAGAAATATGGATTAGTCATAGTTGATGATTTTACTAGATGGACATGGGTTAAATTCCTTGCCCACAAGGATGAGTCTTTTAAGGTATTTACTGTTTTCTGCAAATCAGTTCAAAATGAAAAAGACATCTGTATTTCTTCTATTAGAAGTGATCATGGGGGAGAATTTGAAAATGAAAACTTTCAAAAAATTTGTGAAGAAAATGGCATCTCCCACAATTTCTCCTCTCCTAGAACACCTCAACAAAATGGTGTTGTAGAAAGGAAAAATAGGTCCCTCCAGGAAATGGCCAAGACCATGATCAATGAAGCTGATATTGCGAAACATTTTTGGGCAGAAGCAGTAAACACAGCTTGTTATATTCAAAATAGAATTCTTATACGACCTATTTTGAATAAGACTCCTTATGAATTGTGGAAAGGTAGAAAACCAAACATTTCTTACTTTCATCTTTTTGGTTGTAGTTGTTATATTTTGAATACTAAAGATCAGCTTGGTAAGTTTGATTCCAAGGCTGACAAAGGAATCTTTTTGAGATACTCTGAAAGATCTAAAGCTTTTAGAATATACAACAAAGAAACTTTGACAGTTGAAGAGTCCATTCATGTCAAGTTTGATGATAAGAAGCCTGACACTGCTATGTCAGAGCTAGATGAGTTATTTTCAGAATTAAACCTTGGTGACAAGTCAGACGGTGAACGTGCATCTTCATCATCCGGTGGTGACCAGATGAAGAATTCCACTCAAGTAGAAGCTGAAGCAAGAAAAAGCTGGAAGTACAAAACCAAACATCCAAAAGATCAAATCATAGGAGAACCTGGTGATAAAGTACGAACCAGATCGTCTTTCAAGGAGCATGCTGATTTTGCACTTCTCTCTGAAATGGAACCTAAGACGATTGATTAAGCATTGGAAGATGAAGGGTGGATTCTAGCAATGCAAGATGAGCTAAATCAGTTCCAAAGGAATGATGTATGGAAGCTAGTCACTCTACCAGAAGAAAAGCAAGCTATTGGTACTAAATGGGTATTTAGAAATAAGCTTGATGAAGATGGTAAAGTTGTGAGAAATAAAGCAAGGTTAGTTTCTCAAGGTTACTCACAAGAAGAAGGTATTGATTTCATCAAACTTTTGCACTGTTGCAAGACTAGAAGCTATTCGCATTTTACTTTCATTTGCAAAGACATCATGAGATAACACTATATCAAATGGATGTGAAAAGTGCTTTTCTAAATGGTTTTATAACTGAGGAAGTTTATGTTAAACAACCTCCTGGTTTTGAAGATATTGAATTTCCAGAACATGTTTTTAAACTTAAAAAGGCACTATATGGTCTTAAGCAAGCTCCCAGAGCATGGTATGATAGACTAAGTTCTTTTTTAATGGAAAATGGATTTACAAGAGGTTTAGTTGACACTACTCTTTTCAGAAAATCCTCTAACAAGCATTTCATACTTGTTCAAATCTATGTTGATGATATCATTTTTAGAGCCACTAATGAAAGCCTTTGCAAAGAATTTTCTAAGCTTATGCAGGCTGAATTTGAGATGAGCATGATGGGAGAATTAAAGTTTTTCCTTGGAATACAAATCAAGCAATGCAGTGATGGTATCTATATACATCAAAGCAAATATATCAAAGAATTATTGAAGAAATTCAAGATGCTGGATTGCAAGCCTATGTGTACACCTATGCATCCTACCTGCACTCTTAGTAAAGATGAAATTGGTAAGAAGGTAGATCAGAAAATGTACAGAGGTATGATTGGATCTCTACTTTATCTTATGGCTTCAAGACCTGACATTATGTTCAGCGTCTACCTGTGTGCTAGATTTCAATCAGATCCTAGAGAATCACACCTAAGTGCTGTTAAAAGAATATTTAGATATTTGCAAGGAACTACTAATCTTGGTTTGCTTTATAAGAAATCAAAAGATTACAAATTAGTAGGTTTCTGTAATGCTGACTTTGCTAGAGACCGAATTGAAAGAAAAAGCACAAGTGGTAGCTGCCAATTCCTTGGAGCAAATCTTGTATCTTGGTCAAGCAAAAGACAAAGCACTATTGCACTCTCAACAGCAGAAGCTGAATACATCTCAGCAGCAAGTTGCAGTTCTCAACTTCTGTGGATGAAGTATCAACTTGAAGACTACTTGATAAAAGAGAGTAATATTCCTATCTTCTGTGATAATACATCTGCCATATGTCTTACTAAAAATCCCATATTGCATTCACGAGCCAAGCATATTGAGATTAAGCATCATTTTATAAGAGACTATGTTCAGAAGGGGACACTTGAAATCAAATTTGTAGACACTGATCACCAGTGGGCTGACATATTTACAAAACCCCTTGCTGAAGATAGATTCAATTTTATAAGAAGAAATTTAAACTTTCATCTTATAGAAGAATGATTAATCTCAGCGTCTGAAAATAAACATAATCTCAGCATCTGATATGACATAAGCATGTATGTGTATAGGCATCTTATTTGTCATATGCATCATAACTCATCATCTAATGAATCGGTTGCGTGCGTCCGAGCACACCCACACGTGTCACACGTGTTAAGGACTTAAGCGTCTCATCATATCTACTGAGTCATAATTATTTATGTCTTTCGATAAAATCTTTTTCTTGATTTTACTTTTCTTTTGGCGTCTGCATTTAATGAAAAGGCAAATCTTTATTTTCTTTTCTTTTTGATTTAATTTTTATGTGGAAATACGAAGCGATATTTTGAAAAAAGGGACTGTACCTATTCTCTATTAACTTTCCCACTACTCCACATTTTTTGCTCCATCACTTCACTCTGCGTTTTCTGCAAAACCGTTCTCTTTCTCTTTCTCTCTATCTTTCTCTCTCTGTGTGTGTGTTTTCGAACCCTAAAACCTCCATTACCTTCTCTTCAATTGCTACAATGGCTGACAGAAAGGTTGGACAATACACTGCTGCCTTCGATGTCTTCTCTGAGGCAAAACTTCTGAATGAGAACCGAGTTGATTTCGAGAACTTCAAGCTGTATGGTTTTGATTTTGAGGAAGGTCTTGAGAAACTGGGCTGAAAGAACTACTTCATCTGGGAACCAGTTGATGTACTGAGCTACGCTATTAAGGAATTCTGGGGAAGTGCATACTTACTTTCGGGGGAAATCATAGAAGGTCACATCAGAGGATTCAAACTACGTTTCACTATCAACTCTATTGCTCAGACAATCAAATGTCCGTGTGAAGGAATCAGTTACCATTCAAACTGGGCTGATGCTTACAGAGGACTTGAAAAAGTCAATGAAGCTCTGTTTGAGAACTACCGAGAACTGAAGAAGAAGAACATCACTCCCACGGCTAAAGACTTGAAAAGCCACTACCGAGTACTGCACAAAATCATCGCCAAGAGCGTGATTCTGAAGGCTGGGTCAAGCGACATAGTGAACTACGAGCAAAAGTTCATTATGAGGAACTACATGGCTGGGAAGAAAATCAATCTGCCAAGGTTGATTATCAACAATCTGATAAATGCCCTTGTCTTCTCAAGGAAGAATGTTGATAAGAAGAATATCGTCAAGATAATCCCATATGGAGTTCTTCTCTCCATTATGATGATCAAAGACGACATTGTAAGGAAGCTGACTGACTCCATCAACACAGAGGAAAAGGAAAAATACTTTGGTGTTGGTGCTGTTGTTCATCCAGAAGTTTTTGGAGTCAACAGTCTGCTCAGGATGTAGCTTATTACAGGGTCCATGATCAAGAAGGTGAAAATAGAGCAACAGGAAGGAGAAGCTGAAAAGAAAACCACCAGAAGCTCAATGACTGGTGTGAAAAGACCTGCTGAGTCCCCTTCAAGGGAGACCAGAAGAACAAAGCAGAAGGTGGCACCTGCACCTACTGTTGAAGAACCAGAAGATGAGGATAGAATTCCCATCAGAAAGGTCTTGGAGAAGCAGTTTAGACCAGCAGCTGAAAAGGATGTTTCAGCGTCCAGTCAAGGGAAGCAAATCCCTCCTCCTCCTCCTGCTGTTGCTGTCACCAGAGGGTCGAAAAGAAAGTTGGTCAAGTCATCAGTGGTTAACCCAAAGGTACTTGATTTTACTGCTGATGAATCAGTATCTGTGTTTGATGCTCATGATGTTATTCCTGCACCACCTTTGTCTGTTTCACAACCACAAACACAAACACAAATCAGGAAAACCAGAATGAGCCTCCAACAACCCTCAACCCTCTCTAAACCTACCCAACCATCATCCACTACACTCAACCTTGACCTACCACAAAATTCTTCAAATACTTCACTTACTGCATATATTTCCAAACTTCACTCTCATCCCTTTAATCTATTATTCAAAATACCTCCCATTAATCCCTTCAAACCCTACACACCTAAAACCTACAAAATCACCAAAACCACTCCCATCTTACTCACCATTACCCTTAAACCTACAGACGCTGGTGGAAGGAAGAATGTCTCATACAAACCACAATTTGTTAAGTATGAGATATATCATAGCATCTACAATCGTCCCTCCACATGGCATTTGAAAACCTTCACCTCTGGAGCTGCCAGATTGGAGATTGCCCCTCCGATAAGTGCTACCTTCAAGGATGGAGAAGACCACTTTCAGATGTTATTTAAAGGAAGATTGAGACCAGCATCTAGTAGCAGAGCAATTCCCTTCTCTGTTGATCTTCCTAGATCCCTACCACAATCTGAACCACTCACGTTGGAAGAATGCGGAAGGTGGATCACAGATGAAGAAGCTGCCTTCATGGCACACTGTCTTGAGATGAAGAGGAGTGAAGTAATCAGACAGTACAGGGATCCTTCTTCCGTATCAGTAAAGATTGTTCCAGACAGACAGAGATGGCTACCTTGGTCTATCCCTGGGAAAAGGAAAGAACCTGCTCCAGGCAAGCAGCCATTTAGCAAGATCGGGCTCAAGGAGTATGAGAAGGCTCCTAAAAAGTACAACCTTAAGGAATTCTCTAAGCTTCCGATTGCCAAGATCTCTGAGGATCATGCCAGAAGGTTTTACCTGAATTCTCTGAAGAAAGATGAATGGAGAACTGGCTCCTCAAAATGCTGCAATGCCGAGAAGGCCACTATTCCAATAGTTGGCACAATCAACAGAATTACTAACATCAATCTTAGAACAGTCTACTTCGATGATATGTTCAGATGCTCAGTAATCAGGCCTTTTGACTGCATGAAGATATATGACCAATGGGCTGCTGTGACCAAGCACTTCAACATTGGATTTACTTGGAGTCAATGGTCTGAGTCTTGGAAAGTCAAAGCCATGTTACCATACCTCGTCCCCCTAGTGCTAGAAGAAGATGACAGGGAAAATCTGCAAAGAATTTACCTGGCAGAAAATGAAGCACTCTCTTACGCTTGTGGAGCATTAAGTGTCTTTATCAGAAGTATATGGGGAGAAGAAGCTGGAAATAGGTTTGATGCTTTCACTGCTGATGTAGTTCTACACAGAGAAATTATCTTCATGAATATGCTGTATCCAGAAGATGTGAAGTATAAATGGGAAATTCAAACAGAATCTGAGCTCAGAAAACTTGGAAATCTCATCAAATGGTTTATACCAAATGATGCATTTTTTCTAAGAGCTCAACGGAAGAAGGAATTGAGACTGACGATATCCAACTGGGTGCTAGCAGAGCATCAGAAGATGAAACCTGCACTGCACTAAGTTGGACCTTCTACTTCTACTCCTGCAGTTGAGATGGTCACTATTCCCAAAGCAGAGTTTGAAGAAATGAAGGCCACAAACATGAAAGTCACTCAGCTGGAGACTGCTCTGAAATTACTTTATGAACGTCTCAACATCCCTCCACCACCTCTTCCAAACCCTTGAATTTTTTTTATTTTTTTATTTTTTTTATTTTTGTGTGATATAAACTATTTCTTTGTTTTGATGATACACTTATATATACACTAATTTTGCACTGACTTATATTCAAATTTTTCTAAGTCTTATTTTGACTATGATGTGTTTTTACACTCTTTTTGTCTGATGACAAAAGGGGGAGTAAAAGAAAGGTATGATGAACACGTGAAAATCTGACTAACTCACCGTCCGATGTTCACACTCCGATGAATACACTGGAACTAAAGTATCATGCATCGCATTTCATACATAGCATTTGTGTGGTTATTTATGCGCTAATATTCATTGATCTAGTGCTCTTATAATGATCAATAAATTTGGTACAATTTGATTAAATCAATCTTTTTAATCAGCATCCGATCTTACTCTGATACATCTACGTATTTTTTTGCGATCACTTAATTGAATTTGTTTATCAACTATCGCCTTTATACTAGAATTATCTTATATATCAAAACTGTTAAATTCTGGGGGAGACCCTTGATGTCATTTTGAAACTAAAATTGTTCATCAACCTTAGATATTTGTCATCATCAAAAAGGGGGAGATTGTTGGAACCTAAACGATTGAGAAGTTTAGACCCTCATTAATTTTGATGATAACAAAATATTCACAAGAGAACAATTTATGTTCTAACAATTCTTGAAGTGTACAGATACTAATATTACATATATTTCTAAGCCACTTAAACAAGAAGGAAGAAGCTCTCAAGAGAAGGATATACTCCATGTGTCAGCATCCGGCTCATCCTAGTAAACTGTCTTCATGAGCGTCTGGAATTAACCTTTTGTGACACTATTCTTATCCATTTGCTATGAGTGTCCGATCTTCCGTTCTGAGCAAGCATCCGAACTTCATTATAAATCACGTGTTGGTCACGTAGTTGCTCTTCCTCTCAGAAGTTTCTGGAACGGATTTCGAATTTGATCTTATGCGCCAAAATTGTTGTACGAGGTATCAAAGGTGACACCTTTAGCTAAAAGACAAAAATCGTACAAGCAATTGTGAAAAGCAAGGTAGTACGAAAACGGTAATGTGTACTACTGAGATATTCTCTGGAAAGGAAGAAAGAGACAGCTTTTTGAAATCACCTGACTCAATGGAAAGGAGCCATTTTTACTGTAACAGTAATATTCTTTAGAACTCCTATAAATACCCCAAGGTATCCATTGAAGAAACTGTCGAAACTCTACAAGAGAATATTGCTTCATTTACTGAGAACAAGCACTGTTGCTATACACTACAAAGAGTCAATACTCTGAAAGCATTGCTTCTGTAAGCAATCAAGTTTCGAGCCAAGTCTCTGGACTACAAGAACTGAACTCAGTGTCCGACACTTTCTTCTAGAAAGCATTTCTATATTGAGCTTAATTTTTATCCTCTCTGTGAGAGTTATTTATACTTGTATTCAACTTACTTGTAAAAGTTGTTTTGGCCTAGTTAAGGTTGTTCCCTCAAAGGCTCGACTGTACTGAGTCGTTTTGAGAAGTTGAGAGTATTGTCAAGGTTGTGACAGTAGAATACTCTTAAGGTTTTGTAATCAGTTGATTATAGTGGAAAATCCTTCAGGAACGAAGGGACTAGACGTAGCTACCAGTTTGGTAGTGAACTAGTATAAATCTCTGTGTCTCTTGCTTTACTGCTTTCTATTTATCTTTATCTTGCTCTGTTAAAAACAAGTTTTCACAAACTGCTTTTCCAGCATCCGGTTTATTTCCAGCGTCCGTTTAACAAACTGTTTTGAAAAACCTGTGTTCTAAGTGTTTTTAACTTAAAGTTTGCAAAAAGTTTTCAACACAATTCAACCCCCCTTCTTGTGTTCACGTTCACATTTTGCAATGGGCTAGGTCAAGTGGGGATGTAACACCCCAAAATCCCCAAGCTTGATTTGTATGTGGATATAAGCCTAGTATGGCTTAAAGATGAACCTTAAGTGGTATTCTCATTAATTTCTATAGTTAAATGTGTGAAAAATGGTGTTTGGTGAATTTTTGCCCAGGGTGAATCGATTCCCAGGCCCTGTGAATCGATTCAGGGCTGTGAGTTTGCTGGGACTCGATTAGGTTTTCAGTGAATCACAGGAGGAATCGATTCACAAAGGCTGATCCTCTGTGAATAGCAGCATGAATCGATTCACAGAAGTCAGTTCTCTGTGAATCGAATCTGAGAACTGCAGGAATCGATTCCTGCACTTAAAGCTGCGATTCCTGTCAATTTTTCACTGAGTGAATCGATTCACTGTCTTTGTGAATCGATTCACAGCTGCAGTATATCAGAAAAACTCAGCAGAAAAAGAACAGAACACGAAGGATAGAGAGAGAGTTAGAGAGAGAGGGTGCGACGAAGAGAAGAAGGAGAAGGGGGTCAAACATCTAGGGTTCACAAACTAGAGGGGAAAAACATGGATTCATGCTAGATTCACCATCAATCTTAGCTTGAATCCAAGTTGGGGAGTGTTTACTCTTGATTTGGGAAGATTGGAGGAATCCCTAGAAGGCCAGCTGAAGGAGAAGAGGAAGAAGGAAGAAGAAGGAGCTGAACATCAACCTTGAATCTTGAATCTTGGAAGTTGTTGTGAGTTCTACTTTTTCTTAGGTGTTGGGCACCCATAAGTCCCACATTAGGGTCCCTTTTGAAGAAAAATCATGAACCCTATATTAGGAAGTTCTCCAAATCCTCATTTATCCACAGTCTTTATTTTTGATAGCTATGCATGTGTTATTGGGGCTGATTAAGGGGGTATTGTGGTACCCCTATAGATGTTGTGATGAATGTTGACCATTGAGAGCTCCATGGAGCTCTAATGGAAGTTATTTCTTGTCTTAATGTGTTTTCTTGGACTCATTATGATATATGCTCTATTTTGAACTTGAAATGTATCTTTTACATGAGTGTATTCAGTTGCATGTTGAGTTGAAGTAGCTTCTAATGGTATTCTTGGAGTAAAGCATGCATTTAAGGATATAGTGGTGATTTAATTCCCTAAAAGATACTAAGATGCCTCTAAAATGGGGTGATCGATATGGTTAGCCGTGTGGGGACGGCCTCGGACGGATAACACGCCTAACCACCATATCGAAAGCGTATTTATGGGGTTGTATGGACGTAAGCATATAACACTACCCATAAATGCGAACCAAAGATGAATTAGAAATTCATAGTAAGAATATGCATTGCATAAATATGTCATATTGATTTTTGACTGATAGAAAATTGCATGAGTGAATGGTGAGGAGGCGAAGGGAGGATTCATCGAGATTATTATCTCACCCCACTCCTTTACTTAATTATTTTACGATGCACAGTGCAGAAGAGGCGATTGTGACAAGCGTGTTCTCGGGATATGTTTCAATGTATTAGGTTATAGTAGCACCTGGGAGTTATAATTCTTAGAAGTATGTATTGATGTTGTATCGATATGAACTTATGTATTTAAGTCTGGTTTTGTGGCATTTGGACTTAATGTTGGATTTAAGTTTGAATTCTATTTTGGGATTACTGTATCTAATGATAATTATCTTAACTTTATGCGAATGAAAGTAAGGTGTTACATTATGGTATCAGAGCAGTTCGATTCTAATCGGACTGTAGGGGTTTGCTAGGAATAGTTTCGGGAATTTCTTGAGTCTGCTGTTGTTTTTCTACTTATTATGCTAAGAGATATTGAGCCTGATCAACTCAATGCTTGGTGCATTCTATGCAGAATCATGGCTTCAGGTTCTAGAAGGCGCGGAAGACCTAGAAGGAATGCTGAGGTACCTCCGAATCCTCCAGAACAAGAGAATGCTTGGCTACAAGGGATATTGCAAGCCATTCAGAATCAGAGTATTGGAACCAATAACCTTGCGGCTCAGTTGGCCCAACAACAACAACAACAGTACCAAGCCCAACCTCCCCCGCAAGAGGAGGAATTAGACCGGAAATTCCTCAAGTTCCTCAAGACAAAGCCTCCAACCTTCAATGGAAGAATAGAAGCCATGGCATCCCAACATTGGCTGGAAGCCGTGGAGAAGAGTTTTAAGGTTGTTCACTGTACCGAGGAACAAAAGGTCGAGCTAGCTACTCATGTACTTATAGAGGATGCTTTGAGGCGGTGGAAAGGGGCCGAGCTTATATGGTGGCTCGGGGATACCATTAACTTGGGAGAACTTTCAGAGGATTTTCTGGAGAAGTACTTCCCATGATCGTGAAGGATATGATGGACCGAGAGTTAGTCCAACTGCAGCAAGGAAAATCTACGGTTTCAGAGTATGTGAATAAGTTTGAAGAGTTGGTAAGATACTCCTCCGTTGCTCAATTTGCTCCGGACGATAATTGGAAAATCAAGCAGTTCAAGTGGGGACTAAGGCCAGACATCCAAAACAAAGATTTCACAAATCGACCATCGACTTCACAGAGTAGTCCATCGAGCTATGTGGCTGAAGCAAGCTTGAAGAGGATGTATGAAGATAGGCAAACGAGGTGGCAAGATAAGAACAAAAAGAAGGAGGAAGATAAGAGCGCTCAGCGCGTGAGACCAAAAGGGAACCTTTTCAAGGGAAAGCAGGCTCAAACCTCCGAGTCTAATTATCGTGCATGCTCTAACTGTGGGAAGGTGCATCCGGGAGAGTGTATGAAGGGCAAGAATGTTTGCTATGTTTGTCACCAACCAGGGCACATGGCTAGGGAGTGCCCCCAATACACTAAGGGGAAAGGAGCCAAGCCTGGTGATCCTAACCAAGGGAGAGTCTTTACTCTTGATGCCCAGAAAGCAAAGGGAGCGAAAAATCTGATAAAAGGTACTTGTTTCTTTCAGGATGAACCTCTAGTTGTCTTGTTTGATTCGGGAGCAACACATTCCTTTATCTCTTGTACATGTGTCCAAAGGTTAGGGTTGTGTCTTACCTCATTGCAAATTCCGTTGCATGTGTATACACCTGCCGAAGGTAGCATTTCCACTTCCTTAGTATGTGAGAATTGTCCTCTCATAATTCAAGGGAGGATGTTTTTAGTAAACCTTGTGTGTCTACCTCTGGTAGGGATGGACATTATCTTGGGTATGGATTGGCTTTCCGCCCATCAAGTTGTTTTAAATTGTTTCTGTAAAACGATTGAGTTTCCAAATGTGCACTCTATTATTGAAGAGTCAAGTCATGTTACACAGAGTAATGATCTTCTATTGAGTCACTGTCTAGTGGAAGGTCTTGCAGGATATATGATCTTACTTTCTTCAACTGTAGAGGTTAGCCCCGACCTGGATACTATCCCTATAGTGAACGAATTCTTAGATGTGTTTCCTAGCGAGGTAGCAACCTTACCACCTGAGAGAGAAGTTGAGTTCTCCATAGAACTGGTTCCCGGAACGGGACCAATCTCCATAGCTCCTTACAGGATGTCACCCTTGGAGTTAAGGGAATTAAAGACACAGTTGGAAGATTTGATTTCTAAGCAGTTTATTAGACCTAGTGTGTCACCTTGGGGCGCACCTGTCCTTTTGGTGAAGAAGAAAGATGGGAGTATGAGGTTATGTATTGATTACCAGAAAATCAATAAGATCACAGTGAAGAATAGGTACCCCTTGCCTAGGATAGATGACTTGATAGATCAACTTAGGGGAGCTTCGGTTTTCTCTAAGATTGATCTAAGGTCTGGTTATCACCAGATTAGAGTTAAGGCAGAGGATGTTCCGAAGATGTCATTTAGGACTAGATACGGCCACTATGAATACTTGGTTATGCCTTTTGGTCTAACCAATGCCCACCGTATTTATGGACTACATGAACCGAATTTTTAGGCCTTTCCTTGACAAGTTTGTAGTGGTCTTCATAGATGATATCTTAGTTTATTCTAAGGATCCTCGAGAGCATGAGGAACACCTTAGGATTGTTCTAAGTACCTCGGGGAGAAAAGCCTTTTACTAAACCCAGAAATGTGAGTTTTGGCTCAATGAAGTTAAGTTTCTTGGTCATGTGATTTCTCGGCGGGAGTGTCGGTTGATCCTAGTAAAGTAGAAGCGATCCTTAGTTGGGAGCGACCAACCCACGATCCACGAAGTTAGGAGCTTTCTAGGATTAGCCAGGTTACTACAGAAGGTTCATTAAGGGATTTTTATGGCTGGTACTTCCCCTAACAAGATTGACCAGAAAGGGGGAGCCTTTTGTATGGACTAGGAGCTGTGAGAGCAGTTTTCTAGAGCTTAAGACCTGGTTGACTTCTACCCCGGTCTTGATTATCCCTGACCCCGCTTTGGGATTTGAAGTTTATAGTGATGCCTCTAAGAAAGGGTTAGGATGTGTTCTTATGCAGAACCGACAAGTTGTAGCTTATGCATCTAGGTAGTTAAGGCCCCATAAGGAGAACTACCCTACTCATGACTTAGAGCTTGCAGCCATTGTCTTTGCTCTAAAGATTTGGCGACATTATCTGTATGGTGCTCAATTCGAAGTGTTTAGTGATCACAAGAGCTTGAAATACCTTTTTGACCAGAAGGAACTTAACATGAGACAGAGAAGGTGGGTTGAGTTCCTAAAAGATTATGACTTTGAGTTGAAGTACCATCCGGGCAAAGCGAATGTGGTCGCTGATGCCTTGAGTAGGAAGTCCTTGCATGTGTCTTCACTGATGATCAAAGAAATGGAGTTGCTGGAGTCCTTTAGGGACCTTAACCTTGGAATTTTTCCATCGGTGAAACGATCTCATGCTTTACCATTTAGAAATTTCTGTGATTTTAGGGAACAGATTAGACTTGCCCGTAGCTTAGATGTAGAGTCATAGTCTAGCAAGCACCGCCCCGGTTTTTCTGAAGCCGAGGATGGCACTTTATTGTTCCATCAGAGAATCTGCATACCAAAGGATAACTCCATTAAACAGCAGGTTCTAGGAGAAGCCCACAAGAGTGGATTCTCGATACACCCTGGTTCCACCAAGATGTATCAAGACCTTAGACAGAGGTATATATTGGTGGCCAGGCATGAGGAATGATGTGGCAGAATTTGTAGCTCAAAGCCTGGTTTGTCAGAAAACCAAGATAGAACACCAAAAGCCTTCAGGTCTTCTCCAACCCTTAGAAATTCCCGAGTGGAAGTGGGATAGTATAGCAATGGACTTCGTGGGAGGGTTACCCTACACTCAGTTAGGATATGACTCTATATGGGTCATAGTGGACAGATTAACCAAATCTGCTCATTTTCTTCCCATAAAGTCCACTTACAAAACTGCCCGGTTAGCTGAGATCTATATCAGAGAAATTGTTAGGCTCCACGGAGTTCCAACTAACATTGTCTCTGATAGGGATCCAAAGTTTACCTCTCGGTTTTGGAAGGCACTTCATCAAGCCTTAGGGACGAGATTGAGTCTTAGCACAGCCTACCATCCTCAGACAGATGGCCAGTCGGAGAGAACCATTCAAACCTTAGAGGATATGCTTAGAGCCTGTGTTTTAGAGGATGGCGGTAGTTGGAGCAAGTATTTGCCCTTAATTGAATTTTCTTACAACAACAGCTATCACTCTAGCATAGGAATGGCACCGTATGAGGCTCTCTACGGTCGCAAGTGTAGAACTCCTCTATGTTGGTTTGAGGTGGGAGAAAAACAATTGTTAGGCCCTGACCTTGTCCAAGAAACTACGGATAAGATTCGTATGATTAGGGAGAAGATAAAGACTGCTCAGAGTAGGCAGAAAAGTTATGCAGATCGTAGGCTTAAACCCCTTGAATTTGAGGAGGGAGAACATGTATTCCTGAAAGTCACTCCCACTATAGGTGTTGGTAGAGCTCTTAGGGCCAAAAAGTTGACCCCTCGGTATGTGGGTCCTTTCCAAATCCTCAGTCGAGTTGGTCCTGTCGCGTACCAAATTGCCTTGCCTCCTTCCTTGTCAAATCTCCACAATGTTTTTCATGTGTCTCAGCTTAAGAAGTACATTCCAGATCCATTCCACTCTATAGACCATGAGTCTATACAACTTAGACCTGATTGCACATACCAGCCCGAACCGGCCCAAATAGTGGACCGAGCTTCCAAGGCACTCAGGAATAAGACTATCCCTTTGGTTAAGGTGATCTGGGAAGGATCCACTCCCGAAGAAGCTACTTGGGAACTCGAAGAGGAGATGCAAAGCCAATATCCGCAGCTTTTCCAATAGGTATGTTAATTTATCAATTTTGAGGACAAAATTTTTAAAAAAGGTGGGTAGTAGTGTAACACCCCAAAATCCCCAAGCTTGATTTGTATGTGGATATAAGCCTAGTATGGCTTAAAGATGAACCTTAAGTGGTATTCTCATTAATTTCTATAGTTAAATATGTGAAAAATGGTGTTTGGTGAATTTTTGCCCAGGGTGAATCGATCCCAGGCCCTGTGAATCGATTCAGGGCTGTGAGTTTGCTGGGACTCGATTAGGTTTTCAGTGAATCGCAGGAGGAATCGTTTCACAAAGGCTGATCCTCTGTGAATCGCAGCATGAATCGATTCACAGAAGTCAGTTCTCTGTGAATCGAATCTGAGAACTGCAGGAATCGATTCCTGCACTTAAAGCTGCGATTCCTGTCAATTTTACACTGAGTGAATCGATTCACCTGTGCTGTGAATCGATTCACAGTGCGATATATCGTAAAAACTTCGTGAGAAAAAGAACGAGCGAAGGATAGAGAGAGTTAGAGAGAGAGGGTACGGAGAAGAGAAGAAGGAGAATGGGGCCAAACACCTAGGGTTCACAAAGTAGAGGGGAAAAACATGGATTCATGCTAGATTCACCATCAATCTTAGCTTGAATCCAAGTTGGAGAGTGTTTACTCTTGATTTGGGAAGATTGGAGGAATCCCTAGAAGGCCGGTGAAGGAGAAGAGGAAGAAGGAAGAAGAAGGAGTGAACATCAACCTTGAAGCTTGAATCTTGGAAGTTGTTGTGAGTTCTTCTTTCTTAGGTGTTGGGCACCCATAAGTCCCACATTAGGGTCCACTTTTGAAGAAAAATCATGAACCCTATATTAGGAAGTTCTCCAAATCCTCATTTATCCACAGTCTTTATTTTTGATAGCTATGCATGTGTTATTGGGCTGATTAAGGGGTATTGTTGTACCCCATAGATGTTGTGATGAATGTTGACCATTGAGAGCTCCATGGGAGCTCTAATGGAAGTTATTTCTTGTCTTAATGTGTTTTCTTGGACTCATTATGATATATGCTCTATTTTGAACTTGAAATGTATCTTTTACATGAGTGTATTCAGTTGCATGTTGAGTTGAAGTAGCTTCTAATGGTATTCTTGGAGTAAAGCATGCATTTAAGGATATAGTGGTGATTTAATTCCCTAAAAGATACTAAGATGCCTCTAAAATAGGGTGATCGATATGGTTAGCCGTGTGGGACGCCCTCGGACGGTTAAGACGTCTAACCACCATATCGAAAGCGTATTTATGGGGTTGTATGGACGTAAGCATATAACACTACCCATAAATGCGAACCAAAGATGAATTAGAAATTCATAGTAAGAATATGCATTGCATAAATATGTCATATTGATTTTTGGTGATAGAAAATTGCATGAGTGAATGGTGAGGAGTCGAAGGGAGGATTCACCGAGATTATTATCTCACCCCACTCCTTTACTTAATTATTTTACGATGCACAGTGCAGAAGGGCGATTGACAGCTGCGTGCTCTCGGGATATGTTTCAATGTATTAGGTTATAGTAGCACCTGGGAGTTGTAATTCTTAGAAGTATGTATTGATGTTGTATCGATATGAACTTATGTATTTAAGTCTGGTTTTGTGGCATTTGGGCTTAATGTTGGATTTAAGTTTGAATTCTATTTTGGGATTACTGTATCTAATGATAATTATCTTAACTTTATGCGAATGAAAGTAAGGTGTTACAGGGGACATTCATTGTGGTCCTTTGGATATTTGTTTGTAATTGCTTCTCTTTTTAAAGATGTCAATTGCATTCTTATGAATTGAGCTTGTGACTTGTGTATTGTCATGTAAATGCTATTGAATCTGTCTATATTAAATAGGATTGAGGTAAGTGTTGGTGAGGGGTCCGTGAAAGACTCACTGAGATTTCTTAAATCTCACCCCTTCCTATTTTTTTTTGTTTCAGATAAGCAGGTGAAAGCGGATTGACATAGCCTGAGTTACTTAATTGCAAGTTTTTTTTTTTATTTTGGCTAAGAGTTGTATATGGGTCATTGGACCCTATATTTTGTAATCCTCATGACTTTGGGGTTATATTTTGAGACTTAAGTTATGTACTTAAACCTTTAGACAAGTACCTTGTATGAATTATGACTTGTAACTGTCAAGTTTTAATTTATTCAGTTTATGATATTTCGTAAAGTTTAAATGCAATGATTCGATTTAAAAAATTGAATTAGGGCGTTACATCAATCCTCTCATTTCCCTCAAGGTTGCGTTCAAAGAGTTGGTGATGAGAGTGGCCATGTGGGTGGGTCGATCAGGGAAAAAGAAGAAGGGGTATGGTGGGTTTCTCTTGGTCAAAAGACCATCCTACCCCTAGCTAATGAGTGGGGTTTACCTATATGCCCCTCTTCTATTCCAAATTCCTACTATGTCCTTTAGTTCTACCTATTTTCTAATCACCATCCAAGACCACAAAACCTCCACTACATATCACTAATCAAAGATTTATTCATAACAACCAATTTTTAAGGAAAAATTTATATGTATTAATTTCTAAGCTAGGTGGGATGTTACACCTCATGACTCAGAAATTTGATGATATTGACATCCTCGATTTGTAGGGAATGATTTTCTTAATTTTATCAATAGTACATTAAAAATTTCTCTTAATTATTTTATTTAAATTTTATATATTAAAATGTTTGATTTCATCCTTTGCGTTTAGATGATAGACAAAAAAAATTAAACTACTCTTTAGGACTTGTTAAAAGTTTAAAATTTAAAAAGATTTGTGTTAAATGCATGATCGGGTGATAAAAAAATAAAAAAAAAATATTTTCTTCTCTTTTAATTATAATTTCAACTTTAGATTTTTATTTGAATTTTTTAAATTAAGTGGTAAAAAATAGAATAAAATATTTCCTTGGATGTTATCTTGAATTCATTTTCTTGGCATTAATTTTAAAGTAAGTGCCTAGATTTATTAGGATACTTATGTTGTCATCAGGCAACCAAATACCCTTAATTTATTTTAGTTCAAAGTGACACGAATTATTTTAGTTGATACCTATATTATGATTGGACAATCCGGTAATAGTCACCAAATCTTCATTGGAAATTAATCATGTGGACAGACAACTTGGTAATTCCCGTTACTACTTTGCAGGGCACTTGTATTGCGACTGAAAAGTCAAGTTATCATTGTCAATTTGCCACACCCCTATTAGGGATACCTGTTGTAACATCCCACCAAAATTGCCTAATTTGTATAATTTGCATAATTGTATGATTTGCTTAAATTGCTTAATTTGTCTAATTTAATCAGTTAGCTTCTTAAATTAGAATTTATATGTTTGTGATTAAGTAATTGAATGGATTGTGTTGGAGGTGTAATATAGGACTTTAGGGGTGCAACTAGAAGTGGTGGGGTGTAATACTAGCACTTAAGTAAGGGCATAACAGTAAAATAGGAGAACCCTCATTCCCTTATCCCTCTCACTCTCGAAAATCAGCTTCATTTTTGCCTTCTCTCTCTCAAAAATTCTGCACTAAGAAGAACAAGGAAGAGGAACATAGATGGAGAGCTAGGGCTTGGGATTGAGGAGGAAGAAAGGCTAAGATTTGAATGTTTCACCCATCTCTTGTCAAGAAGAAGATCCTATTCTAGTGTTAGACTCCGTTTGGAAGTTGAAGCTGTCCTAAAACAGAGAAGAAAGAGGGAATTCGAAAATAGGAAGAAGAAGAAGAAGAGAGAAGAGGCATTCCTAGGCTCTTTGCCCTTGCTACTTCTAAGTTGAAGTGAGTTCTTCTCCTTTAGGTGGTGGGCAACCAATAAGACCCCCATTAGGGTTTTTATTTCCCTTTGCATGTGGCTTAGCTGGTCTAAGATGGAGATTTTTGAGTGAGGGTTTGATGTTAAACTTAGTAGAAGTTTGGGTTACAACCTAGTGAACATGCATGTTAAGACTGCCTCTGGTATTTCGAGTATAACTCTCTCTATAGACCTTGGATTGAAATCATTTTTGTTTCTGTGTAAACTAGACATGAGGGGATTCATTTTAGGCACAATAATCACTTGAAAATGTTAAGAATTGAATTAGATATAGAATTTACAAGTTCAGGTATGAATGCTGTCCTGGTTTCTGACACCAGTGGATTGTTTGTTAAAACTGCACTAATCTGATGGTTATTTTCCAAAATAAAAATTATATTCATAAACTAGACATCCTAAGCTTTCCAATGAGTGGTCGTTTGCCCAATTCCAACTTCGTTTGATATGTTAATAAAATTCCCGAAGTTGATGCTCTGCTGCAGAAATTCTACAGAAGGCCTGGCACGGCCGTGTTATGCAGCACGGCCAGGCCGTGTTTCAATCTGTTTCCTAGGCTTAAAATGCTTAGTTTTGGACCATTTGACTCCCTGAAACATGATAATATGTTTGGTATGCTTATGTATTACCCTTATGTATCTTTTATATAACTAATTGAGTAAAGAATGATTCTTGAATATGATGATTGTGATATAGCAATGCATTATTTCCTATTGTTTTGTGATTGATTTGATTGTGATTGGAATGTTTGCAAATTCATTTGAACCCTCATTGTAAGTGATTAGCTATCACCTGTGCCGTTGTGGGCCCCCTTGATTTTATCCTTTTAATCAGATTTTACTCATTTTGTACTTAAGCTGGATCAAGTGGGGAATATTCATTGTGGTCTTTATGACATTTGTTTGCATTTGTATTATCTTTCAAGATTTCAAATGCAGTATTGTGAATTGAGCTTGTGACTTGTGAACTATCATGTAAATGCTATTTGACCCTTGTCTATACTGATTCGTATTGAGGTATGTGATGGTGAGGGGTCCGCAAAGGACTCACTAAGATTTCTTAAATCTCACCCCTTTCGTTTAATTGTTTCAGATAAGTAGGTGTGAGAGGATTGACCCTAGCTGGAGTTGCTTAGCAGCTAGTCTTTGTTGTTTGAACTAAGTGTTGTATATGGGTCACTGGACCCTATATTTTGTAATCATCATGACTTTGGGGTTATATTTTGAGACTTAAGTTATGTACTTAAACCGTTAGAGAAGTAGCTTGTATGAATTATGACTTGTAACTGTCAAGTTTTAATTTATTCAGTTTATGATATTTCGTAATGTTTTAAATACAATGATTCGATTTAAAAATTGAATTAGGGTGTTACACCTGTATTGTGAATGGATAACCTACCGATCCTAATCTTATTTATTTGTCAAGTTTGCCTCTAATTTGTCCATCCAAAAAGTTAATCAAATTTTATATGTGAAGTTTTATATTAAATTTAGATCACTTTATTTATTTTAATTCTTATATAAATTAAATCAAATATTAATTTTATAAAGTAATAAATTTATATTTAATATAAATTTCGATTGCATTTCAATTTATAAATATAAATGCACTAAATTTGAAAATATAAATATAAAGATTAATAAACCTTGGTGTTTTATAAATTTTAAATTTAAACCCTAATATATATGAAAAATTAAATATGAATAAATACATCGATATATAAATTTTATATTTATTGTTATAAATTTTAAAATAAAATACAAACTTTCAGTCGATCAGAAATATTAAATTTATAAAACACCCAAATAAAACTTTGTAATTTCATAAATAAAACCTACCATAAATATATTAAATTTTAAATTTAATAAAAATATACTAATTTCAAGTTTAAACAAAAACATTGTAACACCCAAACATTCTGAAACTGTTTGAAGTTGGGCATTAAACATCACAAGGTATTAACTAGAATGGAAGCTAAACTTGAGTACATCGCCAAGTTAGAAGATCCATACAAGTCTTAGTCAATACATTACACTTTAATCCAGAAGCATAAGTTCCACATCAATTGGAATTAAGATTGTACAAAACACATAGTTCCCATTAAAAAAATGAACTAACTAAACCTAAAGGAAAATGCTAAAGATCTTGAGCTGAGGTCCCGAGCTCTCCTCATGTATCATAAACAAAGAGAAATGGGGTGAGATAATAATCTCACAGAGTCCTTCACGGACCCCTCACATAGCACCACTCCCTCAAATAAAACGAGTAGAGACACTAATACATATTTTATTTAGTTCTCTCTTTCATTTATCTTACTACACGTTCATGCAATCATAGAATAAGTATTTTGTTAGCATTCCTTAGTGTTCTTTTGGAGTCGAACCAGGAATCTACGTCGCTGGGTCTGTCGGATCTTCTAGTCACGAGACCCCGGACCGACGTCCATTACGGTATGGGCGGTTACACGTCTGCCTAACCATACCGCACCTTCGTTCTCGAAGGAAATCTATCATTTATTAACTAGCAGTTCATAGTTAATCAATTTCTCATCACTAATGAATCAATCATATGTGTTGATATATGATATTTTTAGTGTGTTTCTATGATATCTTTTCAATCTTAAAGGTTAAAGAACATAAATGTCAAGTATAAACAGCCTTACAGGCTTTCTGGGTCAAAAACACATTTCTATGCAGGAGAAGCGCTCCGCACCTTCAATTTTTTTTTCCTTCAAGAGCCAAGGTTCAGCTCCAATCTTCTTCTTCTCTGCCGATTGAGTGAGTTTTGCCCCCAATTTGGTGTCTTCCTTCTTGCTAGTCCTCCATGGAACCCTCAATCCTGTCATTTCCCTCAAGGTTGCGTTCAAAGAGTTGGTGATGAGAGTGGTCATGTGGGTGGGTCGATCAGGGAAAAAGAAGAAGGGGTATGGTGGGTTTCTCTTGGTCAAAAGACCATCCTACCCCTAGCTAATGAGTGGGGTTTACCTATGTGCCCCTCTTCTATTCCAAATTCCTACTATGTCCTTTAGTTCTATCTTTTTTCTAATCACCACCCAAGACCACAAAACCTCCACTACATATCACTAATCAAAGATTTATTCATAACAACCAATTTTTAAGGAAAAATTTATACGTATTATTTTCTAAGCTAGGTGGGATGTTACACATCATGACTCAGAAATTTGATGATATTGACATCCTCGATTTGTAGGGAATGATTTTCTTAATTTTATCAATAGTACATTAAAAATTTCTCTTAATTATTTTATTTAAATTTTAGATATTAAAATGTTTGATTTCATCCTTTACGTTTAGATGATAGACAAAAAAAAATTAAACTACTCTTTAGGACTTGTTAAAAGTTTAAAATTTAAAAATATTTGTGTTAAATGCATGATTGGGTGATAAAAAAATAAAAAAAATATGTTCTTCTCTTTTAATTATAATTTCAACTTTAGGTTTTTATTTGAATTTTTTAAATTAAGTGATAAAAAATAGAATAAAATATTTCCTTGGATGCTATCTTGAATTCATTTTCTTGGCATTAATTTTAAAGTAAGTGCCTAGATTTATTAGGATACTTATGCTGTCATCAGGCAACCAAATACCCATAATTTATTTTAGCTCATAGTGACACGAATTATTTTAGTTGATACCCATATTATGATTGGACAATCCGGTAATAGTCACCAAATCTTCATTGGAAATTAATCACGTGGACAGACAACTTGGTAATTCCCGTTAATACTTTGCAGGGCACTTGTATTGCGACTGAAAAGTCAAGTTATCATTGTCAATTTGCCACACCCCTATTAGGGATACCTGTATTGTGAATGGATAACCTAGCAATCCTAATCTTATTTATTTGTCAAGTTTGCCTCTAATTTGTCCATTCAAAAAGTTAATCATAATTTTTTCTGTAATTCAAAAACAATTTAAATCAATTGAGACACATTTTTTTCTTCTACAACTTCATGACATTTGAGTAGAGCTAAATCTATCTGAAAATTTAATGCAATTTCTGATAAATTCTATTCCATCCAAAAATTACGTCAAAATATGATAACTTTCTAGTAGCAAAAATGATAATTTTTCTAGTAGTGAATTTGATAGAATTCAAAATTTTAGTTCATTGAAAAACCTGGACAATAATTTGCAATAGTAAAGAATGTAAGTGAACTATTTCATTTTTGCATTCATTGATAATCAAGTTCAGGGCTATTATTCGTGTTACTCAAAATTCTTACAAATTGTAAGTCCCAAATCTAAGTGCAAGCCCATCTTTTATTTTTTCGCTTATAGTGATAAAATAGAAATCATTCTTGAAAACAACAACAATACAAAGGCGCCAATTGACGAAAACATTGTCCTCCTTTCAAAACCCGCTCTAAGGCGGGCCTCACCACAATTTGAACTACAAAGCTCTATGCAAAGATACTAGTTGAGGTCCCGCTGCAGCTAAATGCATTTTGGACCTTGAGGCACTATTGTTGGTGTCTCCAAACAAGTTACAAATCCTGAAACACCACAAAGTTAAAAATATTATGCACATGAGGTTTCTTCCTTTTCTTTGACAGATTCCAACACATTGCTATTTGAACTTTTGCACTAAACCACCTAGTATGTCTCACCTAAACAAATTATTATTGATCTTGGGATTTTGAATAAAAATTGATAAAAAATACAATTACATAAAAGAGTTGTCGATTCATACTGATCTAACAACTCAAGCTTTTTATTTTCTTTCTGAATATGTAGACTATGAACAATAATTTAACGAACAATAACATTTTTTAATTTAAGTTAGTAAATTGTATATCGAAAACTCAAAACATAAAACTAACTTTCCCCCGTACCTGAAACCAATACCAGAGCAATGCATAAAACACCCAAAAGATGAGATGGATAGATGTGAAAAGACATTTTGAAGGATTTCACCTTATATTTTATTTCTTGTAAGAACTAAGGCTAACATCCTTTTCATTATATAGACTTAGAAAATGTCTTAATTTGATTAAATGTTAAAATTTGGATCTTATGAAATATTATTAAAACGCGTTTGCACTACCAGATCTGCCTATATTGGTAATAAACATAAGAGCATTGATTATTTGTATAAATTCATCAATAATTAGGGTGAATATAATATCACTTTGAGTTTGAAACAAACCATTAATAATGGGTAAGAATGCAATGATAATCCATTCGAATGCATTACCAATAATGAAAATTGGGCAATTATTTATATAAATACATTAACGTTTTCGGAAAAAAAAATATGGACGTAATCAATAGAATAAATTTTACAATATATAAAATGATATTCTATAGCAATTTGTTAATTATTTATAGAATAAATTTTATATGTGAAGTTTTATATTAAATTTAGATCACTTTATTTATTTTAATTCTTATATAAATTAAACCAAATATTAATTTTAAATTAATTTTATAAAGTAATAAATTTATATTTAATATAAATTTCGATTGCATTTCAATTTATAAATATAAATGCACTAAATTTGAAAATATAAATATAAAGATTAATAAACCTTGGTGTTTAATAAATTTTAAATTTAAACCCTAATATATATGAAAAATTAAATATGAATAAATACATCGATATATAAAGTTTATATTTATTGTTATAAATTTTAAAATAAAATACAAACTTTCAGTCGATCAGAAATATTAAATTTATAAAACACCCAAATAAAACTTTCTAATTTCATAAATAAAACCTACCATAAATATATTAAATTTTAAATTTAATAAAAATATACTAATTTCAAGTTTAAACACAAACATTGTAGCACCCAAACATTCTGAAACTGTTTGAAGTTGGGCATTAAACATCACAAGGTATTAACTAGAATGGAAGCTAAACTTGAGTACATCGCCAAGTTAGAAGATCCATACAAGTCTTAGTCAATACATTACACTTTAATCCAGAAGCATAAGTTCTACATCAATTGGAATTAAGATTGTGTGAAAAATGGTGTTTGGTGAATTTTTGCCCAGGGTGAATCGATTCCCAGGCCCTGTGAATCGATTCAGGGCTGTGAGTTTGCTGGGACTCGATTAGGTTTTCAGTGAATCGCAGGAGGAATCGATTCACAAAGGCTGATCCTCTGTGAATCGCAGCATGAATCGATTCACAGAAGTCAGTTCTCTGTGAATCGACCAGAACCGCAGGAATCGATTCTGCACTTAAAGCTGCGATTCCTGTCAATTTTACACTGAGTGAATCGATTCACCTGTGCTGTGAATCGATTCACAGCTGCAGTATATCAGAAAAACTCAGCAGAAAAAGAACAGAACGCGAAGGATAGAGAGAGAGTTAGAGAGAGAGGGTGCGACGAAGAGAAGAAGGAGAAGGGGTCAAACACCTAGGGTTCACAAACTAGAGGGGAAAAACATGGATTCATGCTAGATTCACCATCAATCTTAGCTTGAATCCAAGTTGGGGAATGTTTGCTCTTGATTTGGGAAGATTGGAGGAATCCCTAGAAGGCCAGCTGAAGGAGAAGAGGAAGAAGGAAGAAGAAGGAGCTGAACATCAACCTTGAAGCTTGAATCTTGGAAGTTGTTGTGAGTTCTTCTTTCTCTTAGGTGTTGGGCACCCATAAGTCCCACATTAGGGTCCCTTTTGAAGAAAAATCATGAACCCTATATTAGGAAGTTCTCCAAATCCTCATTTATGCACAGTCTTTATTTTTGATAGCTATGCATGTGTTATTGGGGCTGATTAAGGGGGTATTGTTGTACCCCTATAGATGTTGTGATGAATGTTGACCATTGAGAGCTCCATGGAGCTCTAATGGAAGTTATTTCTTGTCTTAATGTGTTTTCTTGGACTCATTATGATATATGCTCTATTTTGAACTTGAAATGTATCTTTTACATGAGTGTATTCAGTTGCATGTTGAGTTGAAGTAGCTTCTAATGGTATTCTTGGAGTAAAGCATGCATTTAAGGATATAGTGGTGATTTAATTCCCTAAAAGATACTAAGATGCCTCTAAAATGGGGTGATCGATATGGTTAGCCGTGTGGGACGCCCTCGAACGGTTAAGACGTCTAACCACCATATCGAAAGCGTATTTATGGGGTTGTATGGACGTAAGCATATAACACTACCCATAAATGCGAATCAAAGATGAATTAGAAATTCATAGTAAGAATATGCATTGCATAAATATGTCATATTGATTTTTGACTGATAGAAAATTTCATGAGTGAATGGTGAGGAGTCGAAGGAAGGATTCACTGAGATTATTATCTCGCCCCACTCCTTTACTTAATTATTTTACAGATGCACAGGTACCGAAGGGCGATTGATAGCTGCGTGCTCTCGGGATATGTTTCAATGTATTAGGTTATAGTAGCACCTGGGAGTTGTAATTCTTAGAAGTATGTATTGATGTAGTATCGATATGAACTTATGTATTTAAGTCTGGTTTTGTGGCATTTGGACTTAATGTTGGATTTAAGTTTGAATTCTATTTTGGGATTACTGTATCTAATGATAATTATCTTAACTTTATGCGAATGAAAGTAAGGTGTTACAAAGATTGTACAAAACACATAGTTCCCATTAAAAAAATGAACTAACTAAACCTAAAGGAAAATGCTAAAGATCTTGAGCTGAGGTCCCGAGCTCTCCTCATGTATCATAGACAAAGAGAAATGGGGTGAGATAATAATCTCACGGAGTCCTTCACGGACCCCTCACATAGCACCACTCCCTCAAATAAAACGAGTAGAGACACTAATACATATTTTATTTAGTTCTCTCTTTCATTTATCTTACTACACGTTCATGCAATCATAGAATAAGTTTTTTGTTAGCATTCCTTAGTGTTCTTTTGGAGTCGAACCAGGAATCTACGTCGCTGGGTCTGTCGGATCTTCTAGTCACGAGACCCCGGACCGACGTCCATTACGGTATGGGCGGTTACACGTCTACAACCCGCAAGTGGTATGCCGACTTGCCTAACCATACCGCACCTTCGTTCTCGAAGGAAATCTATCATTTATTAACTAGCAGTTCATAGTTAATGAATTTCTCATCACTAATGAATCAATCATATGTGTTGATATATGATATTTTTAGTGTGTTTCTACGATATCTTTTCAATCTTAAAGGTTAAAGAACATAAATGTCAAGTATAAACAAATTTTACAGGCTTTACGGGTCAAAAACACATTTCTATGCAGGAGAAGCGCTCCGCACCTTCAATTTTTTTTTTCCTTCAAGAGCCAAGGTTCAGCTCAATCTTCTTCTTCTGCCGATTGAGTGAGTTTTGCCCCCAATTTGGTGTCTTCCTTCTTGCTAGTCCTCCATGGAACCCTCAATCCTGTCATTTCCCTCAAGGTTGCGTTCAAAGAGTTGGTGATGAGAGTGGTCATGTGGGTGGGTCGATCAGGGAAAAAGAAGAAGGGGTATGGTGGGTTTCTCTTGGTCAAAGGACCATCCTACCCCTAGCTAATGAGTGGGGTTTACCTATGTGCCCCTCTTCTATTCCAAATTCCTACTATGTCCTGTAGTTCTATCTTTTTTCTAATCACCACCCAAGACCACAAAACCTCCACTACATATCACTAATCAAAGATTTATTCATAACAACCAATTTTTAAGGAAAAATTTATACGTATTATTATCTAAGCTAGGTGGGATGTTACACATCATGACTCAGAAATTTGATGATATTGACATCCTCGATTTGTAGGGAATGATTTTCTTAATTTTATCAATAGTACATTAAAAATTTCTCTTAATTATTTTATTTAAATTTTAGATATTAAAATGTTTGATTTCATCCTTTACGTTTAGACGATAGACAAAAAAAAAATTAAACTACTCTTTAGGACTTGTTAAAAGTTTAAAATTTAAAAATATTTGTGTTAAATGCATGATCGGGTGACAAAAAAAATAAAAAAAATATGTTCTTCTCTTTTAATTATAATTTCAACTTTAGGTTTTTATTTGAATTTTTTAAATTAAGTGATAAAAAATAGAATAAAATATTTCCTTGGATGTTATCTTGAATTCATTTTCTTGGCATTAATTTTAAAGTAAGTGCCTAGATTTATTAGGATACTTATGCTGTCATCAGGCAACCAAATACCCTTAATTTATTTTAGCTCAAAGTGACATGAATTATTTTAGTTGATACCTATATTATGATTGGACAATCCGGTAATAGTCACCAAATCTTCATTGGAAATTAATCATGTGAATGAGACAACTTGGTAATTCCTGCTAATACTTTGCGTGGCACTTGTATTATGATCAAAAGTCAAGTTATCATTGTCACTTTGCCACACCCCTATTAGGGATACCTGTATTGTGAATGGATAACCTAGCAATCCTAATCTTATTTATTTGTCAAGTTTGCCTCTAATTTGTCCATTCAAAAAGTTAATCATAATTTTTTCTGTAATTCAAAAACAATTTAAATCAATTGAGACACATTTTTTTCTTCTACAACTTCATGACATTTGAGTAGAGCTAAATCTATCTGAAAATTTAATGCAATTTCTGATCAATTCTATTCCATCCGAAAATTACGTCAAAATATGATAACTTTCTAGTAGCAAAAATGATAATTTTTCTAGTAGTGAATTTGATAGAATTCAAAATTTTAGTTCATTGAAAAACCTGGACAATAATTTGCAATAGTATAGAATGTAAGTGAACTATTTCATTTTTGCATTCATTTATAATCAAGTTCAGGGCTATTCCCGTGTTACTCAAAATTCTTACAAATTGTAAGTCCCAAATCTAAGTGCAAGCCCATCTTTTATTTTTTTCGCTTATAGTGATAAAATAGAAATCATTGCTGAAAACAACAACAATACAGTGCGCCAATTGGACGAAAACATTGTCCTCCTTTCTGAAAACCCGCTCTAAGGCAGGCCTCACCACAATTTGAACTACAAAGCTCTATGCAGCATACTAGTTGAGGTCCTGCCTGCAGCTCTGAAATGCATTTTGGACCTTGAGGCACTATTGTTGGTGTCTCCAAACAAGTTACAAATCCTGAAACACCACAAAGTTAAAAATATTATGCACATGAGGTTTCTTCCTTTTCTTTGATAGATTCCAACACATTGCTATTTGAACTTTTGCACTAAACCACCTAGTATGTTTCACCTAAACAAATATTTATTGATCTTGGGATTTTGAATAAAAATTGATAAAAAATACAATTTCATAAAAGAGTTGTCGATTCATACTGATCTAACAACTCAAGCTTTTTTATTTTCTTTCTGAATATGTAGACTATGAACAATAATTTAACGAACAATAACATTTTTTAATTTAAGTTAGTAAATTGTATATCGAAAACTCAAAACATAAAACTAACTTTCCCCCGTACCTGAAACCAATACCAGAGCAATGCATAAAACACGCAAAAGATGAGATGGAAAGATGTGAAAAGACATTTTGAAGGATTTCACCTTATATTTTATTTCTTGTAAGAACTAAGGCTAACGTCCTTTTCATTATATAGACTTAGAAAATGTGTTAATTTGATTAAACGTTAAAATTTGGATCTTATGAAATATTATTAAAACGCGTTTGCACTACCAGATCTACCTATATTGGTAATAAACATAAGAGCATCGATTATTTGTATAAATTCATCAATAATTAGGGTGAATATAATATCACTATGAGTTTGAAACAATCCATTAATAATGGGTAAGAATGCAATGATAATCCATTCGAAGGCATTACCAATAATGAAAATTGGGCAATTATTTATATAAATACATTAACATTTTCGGAAAAAAAAATATGGACGTAATCAATAGAATAAATTTTACAATATATAAAATGATATTCTATAGCAATTTGTTAATTATTTATAGAATTTATTTTATATGTGAAGTTTTATATTAAATTTAGATCACTTTATTTATTTTAATTCTTATATAAATTAAACCAAATATTAATTTTAAATTAATTTTATAAAGTAATAAATTTATATTTAATATAAATTTCGATTGCATTTCAATTTATAAATATAAATGCACTAAATTTGAAAATATAAATATAAAGATTAATAAACCTTGGTGTTTTATAAATTTTAAATTTAAACCCTAATATATATGAAAAATTAAATATGAATAAATACATCGATATATAAAGTTTATATTTATTGTTATAAATTTTAAAATAAAATACAAACTTTCAGTCGATCAGAAATATTAAATTTAAAAAACAC
Source organism: Calophaca sinica (assembly GCA_037113605.1). Classification (NCBI taxonomy): domain Eukaryota; kingdom Viridiplantae; phylum Streptophyta; class Magnoliopsida; order Fabales; family Fabaceae; genus Calophaca; species Calophaca sinica. The sequence continues at coordinate 21,106,972 of CM073737.1, forward strand.
CCAAATAAAACTTTGTAATTTCATAAATAAAACCTACCATAAATATATTAAATTTTAAATTTAATAAAAATATACTAATTTCAAGTTTAAACAAAAACATTGTAACACCCAAACATTCTGAAACTGTTTGAAGTTGGGCATTAAACATCACAAGGTATTAACTAGAATGGAAGCTAAACTTGAGTACATCGCCAAGTTAGAAGATCCATACAAGTCTTAGTCAATACATTACACTTTAATCCAGAAGCATAAGTTCTACATCAATTGGAATTAAGATTGTACAAAACACATAGTTCCCATTAAAAAAATGAACTAACTAAACCTAAAGGAAAATGCTAAAGATCTTGAGTGAGGTCCCAGCTCTCCTCATGTATCATAAACAAAGAGAAATGGGGTGAGATAATAATCTCACTGAGTCCTTCACGGACCCTCACATAGCACCACTCCCTCAAATAAAGCAGTAGAGACACTAATACATATTTTATTTAGTTCTCTCTTTCATTTATCTTACTACACTTTCATGCAATCATAGAATAAGTTTTTTGTTAGCATTCCTTACTGTTCTTTTGGAGTCGAACCAGGAATCTACGTCATTTGAGTGCATCGGATCTTCTAGTCACGAGACCCCGGACCGACGTCCATTACGGTATGGCGGTTACATCGTCTACAACCCGCAAGTGGCATGCCGACTTGCCTAACCATACCGCACCTTCGTTCTCGAAGGAAATCTATCATTTATTAACTAGCAGTTCATAGTTAATCAATTTCTCATCACTAATGAATCAATCATATGTGTTGAGAAATGAGATTTTTAGTGTGTTTCTACTAGTTGTTTTCAATCTTAAAGGTTAAAGAACATAAATGTCAAGTATAAATGACCTTACAGGCTTTCTGGGTCAAAAACACATTTCTATGCAGGAGAAGCGCTCCGCACCTTCAATTTTTTTTTCCTTCAAGAGCCAAGGTTCAGCTCCAATCTTCTTCTTCTCTGCCGATTGAGTGAGTTTTGCCCCCAATTTGGTGTCTTCCTTCTTGCTAGTCCTCCATGGAACCCTCAATCCTGTCATTTCCCTCAAGGTTGCGTTCAAAGAGTTGGTGATGAGAGTGGTCATGTGGGTGGGTCGATCAGGGAAAAAGAAGAAGGGGTATGGTGGGTTTCTCTTGGTCAAAAGACCATCCTACCCCTAGCTAATGAGTGGGGTTTACCTATGTGCCCCTCTTCTATTCCAAATTCCTACTATGTCCTTTAGTTCTATCTTTTTTCTAATCACCACCCAAGACCACAAAACCTCCACTACATATCACTAATCAAAGATTTATTCATAACAACCAATTTTTAAGGAAAAATTTATACGTATTATTATCTAAGCTAGGTGGGATGTTTCACATCATGACTCAGAAATTTGATGATATTGACATCCTCGATTTGTAAGGAATGATTTTCTTAATTTTATCAATAGTACATTAAAAATTTCTCTTAATTATTTTATTTAAATTTTATATATTAAAATGTTTGATTTCATCCTTTACGTTTAGATGATAGACAAAAAAAAATTAAACTACTCTTTAGGACTTGTTAAAAGTTTAAAATTTAAAAATATTTGTGTTAAATGCATGATCGGGTGACAAAAAAAATAAAAAAAATATGTTCTTCTCTTTTAATTATAATTTCAACTTTAGGTTTTTATTTGAATTTTTTAAATTAAGTGATAAAAAATAGAATAAAATATTTCCTTGGATGTTATCTTGAATTCATTTTCTTGGCATTAATTTTAAAGTAAGTGCCTAGATTTATTAGGATACTTATGCTGTCATCAGGCAACCAAATACCCTTAATTTATTTTAGCTCAAAGTGACACGAATTATTTTAGTTGATACCTATATTATGATTGGACAATCCGGTAATAGTCACCAAATCTTCATTGGAAATTAATCATGTGGACAGACAACTTGGTAATTCCCGTTAATACTTTGCAGGGCACTTGTATTATGATCAAAAGTCAAGTTATCATTGTCAATTTGCCACACCCCTATTAGGGATACCTGTATTGTGAATGGATAACCTAGCAATCCTAATCTTATTTATTTGTCAAGTTTGCCTCTAATTTGTCCATTCAAAAAGTTAATCATAATTTTTTCTGTAATTCAAAAACAATTTAAATCAATTGAGACACATTTTTTTCTTCTACAACTTCATGACATTTGAGTAGAGCTAAATCTATCCGAAAATTTAATGCAATTTCTGATCAATTCTATTCCATCCGAAAATTACGTCAAAATATGATAACTTTCTAGTAGCAAAAATGATAATTTTTCTAGTAGTGAATTTGATAGAATTCAAAATTTTAGTTCATTGAAAAACCTGGACAATAATTTGCAATAGTAAAGAATGTAAGTGAACTATTTCATTTTTGCATTCATTGATAATCAAGTTCAGGGCTATTCCCGTGTTACTCAAAATTCTTACAAATTGTAAGTCCCAAATCTAAGTGCAAGCCCATCTTTTATTTTTTTCGCTTATAGTGATAAGATAGAAATCATTGCTGAAAACAACAACAATACAGTGCGCCAATTGGACGAAAACATTGTCCTCCTTTCTGAAATCCCGCTCTAAGGCAGGCCTCACCACAATTTGAACTACAAAGCTCTATGCAGCATACTAGTTGAGGTCACACTGCAGCTCTGAAATGCATTTTGGACCTTGAGGCACTATTGTTGGTGTCTCCAAACAAGTTACAAATCCTGAAACACCACAAGGTTAAAAATATTATGCACATGAGGTTTCTTCCTTTTCTTTGACAAATTCCAACACATTGCTATTTGAACTTTTGCACTAAACCACCTAGTATGTTTCACCTAAACAAATTATTATTGATCTTGGGATTTTGAATAAAAATTGATAAAAAATACAATTTCATAAAAGAGTTGTCGATTCATACTGATCTAACAACTCAAGCTTTTTATTTTCTTTCTGAATATGTAGACTATGAACAATAATTTAACGAACAATAACATTTTTTAATTTAAGTTAGTAAATTGTATATCGAAAACTCAAAACATAAAACTAACTTTCCCCCGTACCTGAAACCAATACCAGAGCAATGCATAAAACACCCAAAAGATGAGATGGATAGATGTGAAAAGACATTTTGAAGGATTTCACCTTATATTTTATTTCTTGTAAGAACTAAGGCTAACATCCTTTTCATTATATAGACTTAGAAAATGTGTTAATTTGATTAAACGTTAAAATTTGGATCTTATGAAATATTATTAAAACGCGTTTGCACTACCAGATCTGCCTATATTGGTAATAAACATAAGAGCATTGATTTTTTTTTTTAGCTAAAATTGACATGCACAAGCATCATTGCAGAGCACAGACATCCCAACTAAGTTGGCACCCCTGAGCCTACTAATCATCTGCAGCACGTCAAAAATTTATTGAAAAAAAGCTAAAAGGGAAGAAAAAACAAAAAACATGGGGGGGCTTGACCTGACCCATGAAAAGAATTATCTAAACCTGTAAAAAGGAAGACCTAACCTATTGCGGAAAAAATCTTCCCTAATGAAGTGAGAAATAGTATCCCACCAAACAAAACCCTGAATATGGAGCCCGTGTGAAGCTAACTTATCTGAACAAGAATTTCCTTCCCTAAAAACATGAGTAACAACAAAATTCATATTTTCAGTGACTCGCAAGCAATTGTTCCATCTATTTCTAAGGCGCCAAGGAACAATCTCTGGCTTAGAGAAGGCCGCCACTACTAATTCGGAGTCACACTCCAACCAAAGGTTTCTCCAGCTTTTCAAAACCGCCTGCTCAATAGCAAACATCGCACCAACTAACTCCGCCTGGAGAGATGAGGAAACACCCAAGTTAGCCGCAAAACACTACATAAGAGCATTGATTATTTGTATAAATTCATCAATAATTAGGGTGAATATAATATCACTATGAGTTTGAAACAAACCATTAATAATGGGTAAGAATGCAATGATAATCCATTCGAATGCATTACCAATAATGAAAATTGGGTAATTATTTATATAAATACATTAACGTTTTCGGAAAAAAAATATGGACGTAATCAATAGAATAAATTTTACAATATATAAAATGATATTCTATAACAATTTGTTAATTGTTTATAGAATAAATTTTATATGTGAAGTTTTATATTAAATTTAGATCACTTTATTTATTTTAATTCTAATATAAATTAAACCAAATATTAATTTTAAATTAATTTTATAAAGTAATAAATTTATATTTAATATAAATTTTGATTGCATTTCAATTTATAAATATAAATGCACTAAATTTGAAAATATAAATATAAAGATTAATAAACCTTGGTGTTTTATAAATTTTAAATTTAAACCCTAATATACATGAAAAATTAAATATGAATAAATACATCGATATATAAAGTTTATATTTATTGTTATAAATTTTAAAATAAAATACAAACTTTCAGTCGATCAGAAATATTAAATTTATAAAACACCCAAATAAAACTTTCTAATTTCATAAATAAAACCTACTATAAATATATTAAATTTTAAATTTAATAAAAATATACTAATTTCAAGTTTAAACACAAACATTGTAGCCCCCAAACATTCTGAAACTGTTTGAAGTTGGGCATTAAACATCACAAGGTATTAACTAGAATGGAAGCTAAACTTGAGTACATCGCCAAGTTAGAAGATCCATACAAGTCTTAGTCAATACATTACACTTTAATCCGAAGCATAAGTTCTACATCAATTGGAATTAAGATTGTACAAAACACATAGTTCCCATTAAAAAAATGAACTAACTAAACCTAAAGGAAAATGCTAAAGATCTTGAGCTGAGGTCCCGAGCTCTCCTCATGTATCATAGACAAAGAGAAAAGGGGTGAGATAATAAACTCACAGAGTCCTTCACCGACCCTCACATAGCACCACTCCTCAAATAATAAAGCAGTAGAGACACTAATACATATTTTATTTAGTTCTCTCTTTCATTTATCTTACTACACGTTCATGCAATCATAGAATAAGTTTTTTGTTAGCATTCCTTAGTGTTCTTTTGGAGTCAAACTAGGAATCTACGTCGCTGGGTCTGTCGAATCTTCTAGTCACGAGACCCCGGACCGACGTCCATTACGGTATGGGCGGTTACACGTCTACAACCCGCAAGTGGCATGCCGACTTGCCTAACCATACCGCACCTTCGTTCTCGAAGGAAATCTATCATTTATTAACTAGCAGTTCATAGTTAATCAATTTCTCATCACTAATGAATCAATCATATGTGTTGATATATGATATTTTTAGTGTGTTTCTACGATATCTTTTCAATCTTAAAGGTTAAAGAACATAAATGTCAAGTATAAACAGCCTTACAGGCTTTCTGGGTCAAAAACACATTTCTATGCAGGAGAAGTGTAACACCCGCACCTCAACATAATTGAAAGTACGATAAATTACATTAAGGCACAGGAATTACTAAGCATTTACAACTTGATTACAGTAATCCAAGTCATAAATTAAACTTAATTCATTAATCTAATAAATAGATTACAAATTGCACATAACTTGGAATATAAAATTCCCACTGCTATATCAACTAGCCTATGAGTCCTGAACTTGGAGCTTTGACTCATCGTCTTCAGTACCTGCTTATCTGAAAAACAACAAAAAGAAAAGGGTGAGATTATGAAATCTCAGTGAGTCCTTCACGGACTCCTCACCATTCTCTCCTCGGAACATTCTAAGCTGAAAAGACTAGCTTAGGCATTTCAAACCTAGACATACTCTCCCTATGTACCATAAGGACTTGACTTGCAACTTCTCGATATCCCTAAGCTAAGACGCTTTAGAAGGCGCTAGCTTGAGTTAAAAACTTAGCATATAATCAAATAGGGTAATCCTAGGGCCCATATGCCACTTATCAACTTGTGATTAAACTAAACACATAAATGTATAGCAACCCACATCAATCCTACAAATGTCCATTCTTTAACCTTTGTTTAGCTCGACTAACCTTAATACAATATAAATTGCAACCTTATTAACTAAGAACGTATTGTTCTTACTTACTCACTTTGTGCTTAACACATCTTTGCTTTTTCTTATGCTATTGGACTTTGCCTTGTGTTCTATACCACAAATCCCAATCAACCTAGCTTGCTTATCCTTTAAGTGATCTAATCACAATGCTCATTACTATATAATACTTAAGCGACTAGGGGTGTGCTATCCAAGATTTCATACAACTAACAAAGCTAATTCCGAGTACATATATATATAAATACATACAAGGAATTTCATTAACATTCATAAACTTAACATCACTTCACATATTATACCATTCATAAGAGATATATAATATGATGCTTTGCATGTAATGCATTTTGTGTTATTGGGTAGTGTCGTAGGCTTCCGTCCCTAGACCCCAATTACACACTTTCGGAATGGTGGTTAGACGTCATAACCCTCCAAGGGCGTCCCACTTGGCTAACCAAACCGATCTACTCCTATAAATAGAGGAGTCTTGCCATGGACTTTAGCTTATGCATATGCTTATGCTTATGATTGTATGCATGTTCATAGAAATACAATCATTCTCATTACTTAACTATTCAAGGAAACTACAATCATTTCAATGAATCAAGCTTACATTAATAGCATCCTTTTATCTCTAATGACTCCAAATCATGAACACTAATTCACACATTCTTTCTATTACATCCTTTTCCTAGGGTCCTTCCTTTGACCTCTAAGACTTAAGCTTATGGCTCTTAGACAAGCCTCACAATTTGCCAACTTAATGGACAACACATACATTAACTAATCCCTTGAAACTCTATGGAGTTCTCAAGAGAGAAAACATCAAGCATACATAATCTCATTGAAGCTCTTTGGAGCATTCAAGGATTCAAGCATCACATAATAATTAGGGGGGTTGGGGACAGCATCCAACCCTATTTCAGTCAAACCCCATATAATTTCATAACAATCATAACAATCATAACAATCATAGCAATCATAACAATCATAACTCAATCTCTTATAGGTATTTAAGACCTAACTTGAACCTAAGGTTCATATGTTACTAAAGGAAGGGAAATTCCTATATGTGGGACTTATGGGTGCCCATCACCTAGGGGTTGAAGAACTCACCTCTATTCTTCAAAACATTGAGCTAGGAAGGTTGAACTTTGGACTCTTTGCTCTTCTTCAAGCTTTTCCCTCTTTGCTCAACTTGGGGTTTCTCCAAATACTTCTCAAATCTTGATCTTCAACCTTCAATCTTCATTTTCAATCCAAGAACTTGAGCCATCCTTGCTGGAGCTTGGTCTCCTCCCCCTTATTCTTCTCCAAATTCGTGCTTCTTCTTCTCCTCTCTAGGGTTCAAACCCAAATCTTCCAAATACTCAAATCTCCACTCTCAAACTCTCCATTTAGGCAAGTGATTGAAGAAATCCAACATGAGTCTCTTCAATCCTTCTCAAAGGGTGAAACCCTAGCTCTCCTCTCCTCTTTCCCCTTTTCCTTTCTCTTCTTTTCCTTCCCTCTTCTTCTCGCGTTCTGCTCGCTGAAACTGCGTTTTTATACAATTCTGTAGCTGTGAATCGATTCACAGCATAGTGTGAATCGATTCCCACAGTGTAAAAAGCGCCTGAATTGCAGTTTTAATGAGTGAATCGATTACTGCCTGCGAGTCCCAGTGGCCTGTCTTATGTGAATCGATTCCTGACTCCTGTGAATCGATTCCCACTGCTAAATTTCCATGCCTATGGATCTCTAATGCTGTGAATCGATTCCTGGGATGTATGAAGCGATTCCCACTGCAGAGAAACCAGAAAACTTGGTTCTAACACCAAACCTTGAGACTTTCTTCTCAAATTAACTTCCATAACTACAAATCAACACCTTTAACCATCTTAGGATTAAATCCACACTTATTCCTCAACTCAAACCCATTAACTTCTTATCAAAACCTTGTGTAATCATATTCACTCACTTTAAAGTCAATTTAAGCTCGAATACAATCACATAATTCTTCTCATAACTGATTCTCAACTTAGCTTAGAAATTCGGGGTGTTACAAGAAGCGCTCCTCACCTTCAATTTTTTTTTCCTTCAAGAGCCAAGGTTCAGCTCCAATCTTGTTCTTCTCTGCCGATTGAGTGAGTTTTACCCCCAATTTGGTGTCTTCCTTCTTGCTAGTCCTCCATGGAACCCTCAATCCTGTCATTTCCCTCAAGGTTGCGTTCAAAGAGTTGGTGATGAGAGTGGTCATGTGGGTGGGTCGATCAGGGAAAAAGAAGAAGGGGTATGGTGGGTTTCTCTTGGTCAAAAGACCATCCTACCCCTAGCTAATGAGTGGGGTTTACCTATGTGCCCCTCTTCTATTCCAAATTCCTACTATGTCCTTTAGTTCTATCTTTTTTCTAATCACCACCCAAGACCACAAAACCTCCACTATATATCACTAATCAAAGATTTATTCATAACAACCAATTTTTAAGGAAAAATTTATACGTATTATTGTCTAAGCTAGGTGGGATGTTACACATCATGACTCAGAAATTTGATGATATTGACATCCTCGATTTGTAGGGAATGATTTTCTTAATTTTATCAATAGTACATTAAAAATTTCTCTTAATTATTTTATTTAAATTTTCGGTATTAAAATGTTTGATTTCATCCTTTAACTTTAGATGATACACAAAAAAAAATTAAACTACTCTTTAGGACTTGTTAAAAGTTTAAAATTTAAAAATATTTGTGTTAAATGCATGATCGGGTGATAAAAAAATAAAAAAAATATGTTCTTCTCTTTTAATTATAATTTCAACTTTAGGTTTTTATTTGAATTTTTTAAATTAAGTGATAAAAAATAGAATAAAATATTTCCTTGGATGTTATCTTGAATTCATTTTCTTAGCATTAATTTTAAAGTAAGTGCCTAGATTTATTAGGATACTTATCTTTGTCATCAAAGAACCAAATACCCTTAATTTATTTTAGCTCAAAGTGACACGAATTATTTTAGTTGATACCTATATTATGATTGGACAATCCGGTAATAGTCACCAAATCTTCATTGGAAATTAATCATGTGGACAGACAACTTGGTAATTCCCGTTAATACTTTGTAGAGCACTTGTATTGCGACTGAAAAGTCAAGTTATCATTGTCAATTTGCCACACCCCTATTAGGGATACCTGTATTGTGAATGGATAACCTAGCAATCCTAATCTTATTTATTTGTCAAGTTTGCCTCTAATTTGTCCATTCAAAAAGTTAATCATAATTTTTTCTGTAATTCAAAAACAATTAAAATCAATTGAGACACATTTTTTTCTTCTACAACTTCATGACATTTGAGTAGAGCTAAATCTATCTGAAAATTTAATGCAATTTCTGATCAATTCTATTCCATCCGAAAATTATGTCAAAATATGATAACTTTCTAGTAGCAAAAATGATAATTTTTCTAGTAGTGAATTTGATAGAATTCAAAATTTTAGTTCATTGAAAAACCTGGACAATAATTTGCAATAGTAAAGAATGTAAGTGAACTATTTCATTTTGGCATTCATTGATAATCAAGTTCAGGGCTATTCCCGTGTTACTCAAAATTCTTACAAATTGTAAGTCCCAAATCTAAGTGCAAGCCCATCTTTTATTTTTTTCGCTTATAGTGATAAAATAGAAATCATTGCTGAAAACAACAACAATACAAAGGCGCCAATTGGGCGAAAACATTGTCCTCCTTTCAAAACCCGCTCTAAGGCGTGCCTCACCACAATTTGAACTACAAAGCTCTATGCAGCATACTAGTTGAGGTCCTGCCTGCAGCTCTGAAATGCATTTTGGACCTTGAGGCACTATTGTTGGTGTCTCCAAACAAGTTACAAATCCTGAAACACCACAAAGTTAAAAATATTATGCACATGAGGTTTCTTCCTTTTCTTTGATGATTCCAACACATTGCTATTTGAACTTTTGCACTAAACCACCTAGTATGTTTCACCTAAACAAATTATTATTGATCTTGGGATTTTGAATAAAAATTGATAAAAAATACAATTTCATAAAAGAGTTGTCGATTCATACTGATCTAACAACTCAAGCTTTTTATTTTCTTTCTGAATATGTAGACTATGAACAATAATTTAACGAACAATAACATTTTTTAATTTAAGTTAGTAAATTGTATATCGAAAACTCAAAACATAAACCTAACTATCCCCTGTACCTGAAACCAATACCAGAGCAATGCATAAAACACCCAAAAGATGAGATGGATAGATGTGAAAAGACATTTTGAAGGATTTCACCTTATATTTTACTTCTTGTAAGAACTAAGGCTAACATCCTTTTCATTATATAGACTTAGAAAATGTGTTAATTTGATTAAACGTTAAAATTTGGATCTTATGAAATATTATTAAAACGCGTTTGCACTACCAGATCTGCCTATATTGGTAATAAACATAAGAGCATTGATTATTTGTATAAATTCATCAATAATTAGGGTGAATATAATATCACTATGAGTTTGAAACAAACCATTAATAATGGGTAAGAATGCAATGATAATCCATTCGAATGCATTACCAATAATGAAAATTGGGCAATTATTTATATAAATACATTAACGTTTTCGGAAAAAAAATATGGACGTAATCAATAGAATAAATTTTACAATATATAAAATGATATTCTATAGCAATTTGTTAATTATTTATAGAATAAATTTTATATGTGAAGTTTTATATTAAATTTAGATCACTTTATTTATTTTAATTCTTATATAAATTAAACCAAATATTAATTTTAAATTAATTTTATAAAGTAATAAATTTATATTTAATATAAATTTCGATTGCATTTCAATTTATAAATATAAATGCACTAATTTGAAAATATAAATAAAAAGATTAATAAACCTTGGTGTTTTAAAAATTTTAAATTTAAACCCTAATATATATGAAAAATTAAATATGAATAAATACATCGATATATAAAGTTTATATTTATTGTTATAAATTTTAAAATAAAATACAAACTTTCAGTCGATCAGAAATATTAAATTTATAAAACACCCAAATAAAACTTTCTAATTTCATAAATAAAACCTACCATAAATATATTAAATTTTAAATTTAATAAAAATATACTAATTTCAAGTTTAAACACAAACATTGTAACACCCAAACATTCTGAAACTGTTTGAAGTTGGGCATTAAACATCACAAGGTATTAACTAGAATGGAAGCTAAACTTGAGTACATCGCCAAGTTAGAAGATCCATACAAGTCTTAGTCAATACATTACACTTTAATCCAGAAGCATAAGTTCTACATCAATTGGAATTAAGATTGTACAAAACACATAGTTCCCATTAAAAAAATGAACTAACTAAACCTAAAGGAAAATGCTAAAGATCTTGAGCTGAGGTCGCGAGCTCTCCTCATGTATCATAGACAAAGAGAAATGGGGTGAGATAATAATCTCACGGAGTCCTTCACGGACCCCTCACATAGCACCACTCCCTCAAATAAAACGAGTAGAGACACTAATACATATTTTATTTAGTTCTCTCTTTCAACTTCCAAGAGAAAGAAGAACTCACAACAACTTCCAAGATTCAAGCTTCAAGGTTGATGTTCAGCTCCTTCTTCTTCCTTCTTCCTCTCCTCCTTCAGCTGGCCTTCTAGGGATTCCTCCAATCTTCCCAAATCAAGAGTAAACACTCCCCAACTTGGATTCAAGCTAAGATTGATGGTGAATCTAGCATGAATCCATGTTTTTCCCCTCTAGTTTGTGAACCCTAGGTGTTTGACCCCCTTCTCCTTCTTCTCTTCGTCGCACCCTCTCTCTCTAACTCTCTCTATCCTTCAGATTCTCGTTTTTCTCGCTGAGTTTTTACGATATATCGCAATGTGAATCGATTCACGGCCGCAGGTGAATCGATTCACTCGATGTAAAATTGACAGAATCGCGACTTTAAGTGCAGAATCGATTCCTGCGGTTCTCGATTCGATTCACGGAGAACCGACTTCGTGAATCGATTCATGTCGCGATTCACGGAGAATCAGCCTTTGTGAATCGATTCCTCCCGCGATTCATCAAAACCTAATCGAGTCCCAAAGAACTCACGATACTGAATCGATTCACAGGGCCTGGGAATCGATTCACCCTCGGCAAAAATTCACCAAACACCATTTTTCACACATTTAACTATAGAAATTAATGAGAATACCGCTTAAGGTTCATCTTTAAGCCATACTAGGGTTATATCCACATACAAATCAAGCTTGGGGATTTTGGGGTGTTACACTACTACCCACCTTTTTAAAAATTTTGTCCTCAAAATTGATAAATTAACATACCTATTGGAAAAGCTGCGGATATTGGCTTTGCATCTCCTCTTCGAGTTCCCAAGTAGCTTCTTCGGGAGTGGATCATTCCCAGATCACCTTAACCAAAGGGATAGTCTTATTCCTGAGTGCCTTGGAAGCTCGGTCCACTATTTGGGCCGGTTCGGGCTGGTATGTGCAATCAGGTCTAAGTTGTATAGACTCATGGTCTATAGAGTGGAATGGATCTGGAATGTACTTCTTAAGCTGAGACACATGAAAAACATTGTGGAGATTTGACAAGGAAGGAGGCAAGGCAATTTGGTACGCGACAGGACCAACTCGACTGAGGATTTGGAAAGGACCCACATACCGAGGGGTCAACTTTTTGGCCCTAAGAGCTCTACCAACACCTATAGTGGGAGTGACTTTCAGGAATACATGTTCTCCCTCCTCAAATTCAAGGGGTTTAAGCCTACGATCTGCATAACTTTTCTGCCTACTCTGAGCAGTCTTTATCTTCTCCCTAATCATGCGAATCTTATCCGTAGTTTCTTGGACAAGGTCAGGGCCTAACAATTGTTTTTCTCCCACCTCAAACCAACATAGAGGAGTTCTACACTTGCGACCGTAGAGAGCCTCATACGGTGCCATTCCTATGCTAGAGTGATAGCTGTTGTTGTAAGAAAATTCAATTAAGGGCAAATACTTGCTCCAACTACCGCCATCCTCTAAAACACAGGCTCTAAGCATATCCTCTAAGGTTTGAATGGTTCTCTCCGACTGGCCATCTGTCTGAGGATGGTAGGCTGTGCTAAGACTCAATCTCGTCCCTAAGGCTTGATGAAGTGCCTTCCAAAACCGAGAGGTAAACTTTGGATCCCTATCAGAGACAATGTTAGTTGGAACTCCGTGGAGCCTAACAATTTCTCTGATATAGATCTCAGCTAACCGGGCAGTTTTGTAAGTGGACTTTATGGGAAGAAAATGAGCAGATTTGGTTAATCTGTCCACTATGACCCATATAGAGTCATATCCTAACTGAGTGTAGGGTAACCCTCCCACGAAGTCCATTGCTATACTATCCCACTTCCACACGGGAATTTCTAAGGGTTGGAGAAGACCTGAAGGCTTTTGGTGTTCTATCTTGGTTTTCTGACAAACCACGCATTGAGCTACAAATTCTGCCACATCATTCCTCATGCCTGGCCACCAATACCTCTGTCTAAGGTCTTGATACATCTTGGTGGAACCAGGGTGTATCGAGAATCCACTCTTGTGGGCTTCTCCTAGAACCTGCTGTTTAATGGAGTTATCCCTTGGTATGCAGATTCTCTGATGGAACAATAAAGTGCCATCCTCGGCCCCAAAAGCAGGCGGTGCTTGCTATCAGTAGCTCTACATCTAAGCTCAGGCAAGTCTAATCTGTTCCCTAAAATCACAGGAAATTTCTAAATGGTAAAGCATGAGACTGTTCACTGATGGAAAAATTCCAAGGTTAAGGTCCCTAAAGGACTCCAGCAACTCCATTTCTTTGATCATCAGTGAAGACACATGCAAGGACTTCCTACTCAAGGCATCAGCGACCACATTCGCTTTGCCCGGATGGTACTTCAACTCAAAGTCATAATCTTTTAGGAACTCAACCCACCTTCTCTGTCTCATGTTAAGTTCCTTCTGGTCAAAAAGGTATTTCAAGCTCTTGTGATCACTAAACACTTCGAATTGAGCACCATACAGATAATGCCGCCAAATCTTTAGAGCAAAGACAATGGCTGCAAGCTCTAAGTCATGAGTAGGGTAGTTCTCCTCATGGGGCCTTAACTGCCTAGATGCATAAGCTACAACTTGTCGGTTCTGCATAAGAACACATCCTAACCCTTTCTTAGAGGCATCACTATAAACTTCAAATCCCAAAGCGGGGTCAGGGATAATCAAGACCGGGGTAGAAGTCAACCTGGTCTTAAGCTCTAGGAAACTGCTCTCACAGCTCCTAGTCCATACAAAAGGCTCCCCCTTTCTGGTCAATCTTGTTAGGGGAAGTACCAGTTGCGAAAATCCCTTAATGAACCTTCGGTAGTAACCGGCTAATCCTAGAAAGCTCCTAACTTCTGTGACTGTGGTTGGTCGCTCCCAACTAAGGACTGCTTCTACTTTACTAGGATCAACCGACACTCCCGCCTGAGAAATCACATGACCAAGAAACTTAACTTCATTGAGCCAAAACTCACATTTCTCCGGTTTAGCAAAAAGGCTTTTCTCCCTGAGGGTACTTAGAACAATCCTAAGGTGTTCCTCATGCTCTCGAGGATCCTTAGAATAAACTAAGATATCGTCTATGAAGACCACTACAAACTTGTCAAGGAAAGGCCTAAAAATTCGGTTCATGTAGTCCATAAATACGGCTGGGGCATTGGTTAGACCAAAAGGCATAACCAAGTATTCATAGTGGCCATATCTAGTCCTAAATGCCATCTTCGGAACATCCTCTGCCTTAACTCTAATCTGGTGATAACCAGACCTTAGATCAATCTTAGAGAAAACCGAAGCTCCCCTAAGTTGATCTATCAAGTCATCTATCCTAGGCAAGGGGTACCTATTCTTCACTGTGATCTTATTGATTTTCCGGTAATCAATACATAACCTCATACTCCCATCTTTCTTCTTCACCAAAAGGATAGGTGCGCCCCAAGGTGACACACTAGGTCTAATAAACTGCTTAGCAATCAAATCTTCCAACTATGTCTTTAATTCCCTTAACTCCAAGGGTGACATCCTGTAAGGAGCTATGGAGATTGGTCCCGTTCCGGGAACCAGTTCTATGGAGAACTCAACTTCTCTCTCAGGTGGTAAGGTTGCTACCTCGCTAGGAAACACATCTAAGAATTCGTTAACTATAGGGATAGTATCCAGGTCGGGGCTAACCTCTACAGTTGAAGAAAGTAAGATCATATATCCTGCAAGACCTTCCACTAGACAGTGACTCAATAGAAGATCATTACTCTGTGTAACATGACTTGACTCTTCAATAATAGAGTGCACATTTGGAAACTCAATCGTTTTACAGAAACAATTTAAAACAACTTGATGGGCGGAAAGCCAATCCATACCCAAGATAATGTCCATCCCTACCAGAGGTAGACACACAAGGTTTACTAAAAACATCCTCCCTTGAATTATGAAAGGACAATTCTCACACACTAAGGAAGTGGAAATGCTACCTTCGGCAGGTGTATACACATGCAACGAAATTTGCAATGAGGTAAGACACAACCCTAACCTTTGGACACATGTACAAGAGATAAAGGAATGTGTTGCTCCCGAATCAAACAAGACAACTAGAGGTTCATCCTGAAAGAAACAAGTACCTTTCATCAGATTTTCCGCTCCCTTTGCTTTCTGGGCATCAAGAGTAAAGACTCTCCCTTGGTTAGGATCACCAGGCTTGGCTCCTTTCCCCTTAGTGTATTGGGGGCACTCCCTAGCCATGTGCCCTGGTTGGTGACAAACATAGCAAACATTCTTGCCCTTCATACACTCTCCCGGATGCACCTTCCCACAGTTAGAGCATGCATGATAATTAGACTCGGAGGTTTGAGCCTGCTTTCCCTTGAAAAGGTTCCCTTTTGGTCTCACGCGCTGAGCGCTCTTATCTTCCTCCTTCTTTTTGTTCTTATCTTGCCACCTCGTTTGCCTATCTTCATACATCCTCTTCAAGCTTACTTCAGCCACGTAGCTCTGATGGACTACTCTGGCGAAGTCGGTGGTCGATTTGTGAAATCTTTGTTTTGGATGTCTGGCCTTAGTCCCCACTTGAACTGCTTGATTTTCCAATTATCGTCCGGAGCAAATTGAGGAACGGAGGAGTATCTCACCAACTCTTCAAACTTATTCACATACTCTGAAACCGTGGATTTTCCTTGCTGCAGTTGGACTAACTCTCGGTCCATCATATCCTTCACAGTCTGTGGGAAGTACTTCTCCAGGAAAATCCTCTGAAAGTTCTCCCAAGTTAATGGTATCCCCTGAGCCACCATATAAGCTCGGGCCCCTTTCCACCAGTTCTCAGCATCCTCTATAAGTACATGAGTAGCTAGCTCGACCTTTTGTTCCTCGGTACAGTGAACAACCTTAAAACTCTTCTCCACGGCTTCCAGCCAATGTTGGGATGCCATGGCTTCTGCTCTTCCATTGAAGGTTGGAGGCTTTGTCTTGAGGAACTTGAGGAATTTCCGGTCTAATTCCTCCTCTTGCGGGGGAGGTTGGGCTTGGTACTGTTGTTGTTGTTGTTGGGCCAACTGAGCCGCAAGGTTGTTGGTTGCAATACTCTGATTCTGAATGGCTTGCAATATCCCTTGTAGCCAAGCATTCTCTTGTTCTGGAGGATTCGGAGGTACCTCAGCATTCCTTCTAGGTCTTCCGCGCCTTCCAGAACCTGAAGCCATGATTCTGCATAGAATGCACCAAGCATTGAGTTGATCAGGCTCAATATCTCTTAGCATAATAAGTAGAAAAACAACAGCAGACTCAAGAAATTCACGAAACTATTCCTAGCAACCCCTACAGTCCGATTAGAATCGAACTGCTCTGATACCATAATGTAACACCTTACTTTCATTCGCATAAAGTTAAGATAATTATCATTAGATACAGTAATCCCAAAATAGAATTCAAACTTAAATCCGACATTAAGTCCAAATGCCACAAAACCAGACTTAAATACATAAGTTCATATCGATACTACATCAATACATACTTCTAAGAATTACAACTCCCAGGTGCTACTATAACCTAATACATTGAAACATATCCCGAGAGCACGCAGCTGTCAATCGCCCTTCGGTACCTGTGCATCTGTAAAATAATTAAGTAAAGGAGTGGGGTGAGATAATAATCTCAGTGAATCCTCCCTTCGACTCCTCACCATTCACTCATGAAATTTTCTATCAGTCAAAAATCAATATGACATATTTATGCAATGCATATTCTTACTATGAATTTCTAATTCATCTTTGGTTCGCATTTATGGGTAGTGTTATATGCTTACGTCCATACAACCCCATAAATACGCTTTCGATATGGTGGTTAGACGTCTTAACCGTCCGAGGGCGTCCCACACGGATAACCATATCGATCACCCCATTTTAGAGGCATCTTAGTATCTTTTAGGGAATTAAATCACCACTATATCCTTAAATGCATGCTTTACTCCAAGAATACCATTAGAAGCTACTTCAACTCAACATGCAACTGAATACACTCATGTAAAAGATACATTTCAAGTTCAAAAAAGAGCATATATCATAATGAGTCCAAGAAAACACATTAAGACAAGAAATAACTTCCATTAGAGCTCCATGGAGCTCTCAATGGTCAACATTCATCACAACATCTATAGGGGTACACCAATACCCCCTTAATCAGCCCCAATAACACATGCATAGCTATCAAAAATAAAGACTGTGCATAAATGAGGATTTGGAGAACTTCCTAATATAGGGTTCATGATTTTTCTTCAAAAGGGACCCTAATGTGGGACTTATGGGTGCCCAACACCTAAGAGAAAGAAGAACTCACAACAACTTCCAAGATTCAAGCTTCAAGGTTGATGTTCAGCTCCTTCTTCTTCCTTCTTCCTCTTCTCCTTCAGCTGGCCTTCTAGGGATTCCTCCAATCTTCCCAAATCAAGAGTAAACAGTCCCCAACTTGGATTCAAGCTAAGATTGATGGTGAATCTAGCATGAATCCATGTTTTTCCCCTCTAGTTTGTGAACCCTAGGTGTTTGACCCCTTTCTCCTTCTTCTCTTCGTCGCACCCTCTCTCTCTAACTCTCTCTCTATCCTTCGTGTTCTGTTCTTTTTCTGCTGAGTTTTTCTGATATACTGCAGCTGTGAATCGATTCACAGCAAAGGTGAATCGATTCACTCAGTGTAAAATTGACAGGAATCGCAGCTTTAAGTGCAGGAATCGATTCCTGCAGTTCTCAGATTCGATTCACAGAGAACTGACTTCTGTGAATCGATTCATGCTGCGATTCACAGAGGATCAGCCTTTGTGAATCGATTCCTCCTGCGATTCACTGAAAACCTAATCGAGTCCCAAAGAAACTCACGATACTGAATCGATTCACAGGGCCTGGGAATCGATTCACCCTGGGCAAAAATTCACCAAACACCATTTTTCACACATTTAACTATAGAAATTAATGAGAATACCGCTTAAGGTTCATCTTTAAGCCATACTAGGCTTATATCCACATACAAATCAAGCTTGGGGATTTTGGGGTGTTACACACCGCACCTTCGTTCTCGAAGGAAATCTATCATTTATTAACTAGCAGTTCATAGTTAATCAATTTCTCATCACTAATGAATCAATCATATGTGTTGATATATGATATTTTTAGTGTGTTTCTACGATATCTTTTCAATCTTAAAGGTTAAAGAACATAAATGTCAAGTATAAACAGCCTTACAGGCTTTCTGGGTCAAAAACACATTTCTATGCAGGAGAAGCGCTCCGCACCTTCAATTTTTTTTTCCTTCAAGAGCCAAGGTTCAGCTCCAATCTTCTTCTTCTCTGCCGATTGAGTGAGCTTTGCCCCCAATTTGGTGTCTTCCTTCTTGCTAGTCCTCCATGGAACCCTCAATCCTGTCATTTCCCTCAAGGTTGCGTTCAAAGAGTTGGTGATGAGAGTGGTCATGTGGGTGGGTTGATCAGGGAAAAAGAAGAAGGGGTATGGTGGGTTTCTCTTGGTCAAAAGACCATCCTACCTGTAACACCCGCACCTCAACATAATTGAAAGTACGACAAATTACATTAAGGCACAGGAATTACTAAGCTATTACAACTTGATTACAGTAATCCAAGTCATAAATTAAACTTAATTCATTAATCTAATAAAAGATTACATATTATACATAACTTGGAATATAAAATTCCCACTGCAATATCAAACTAGCCTATGAGTCCTGAACTTGGAGCTTTGACTCATCGTCTTCAGTACCTGCTTATCTGAAAAACAAAAAAAGAAAAGGGTGAGATTATAAAATCTCAGTGAGCCCTTCACGGACTCCTCACCATTCTCTTCTCGGAGTATTCTAGGCTGAAAAGACTAGCTTAGGCATTTCAAACTTAGACATACTCTCCCTATGTACCATAAGGACTTGACTTGCAACTTCTCGATATCCCTAAGCTAAGACGCTTTAGAAGGCGCTAGCTTGAGTTAAAAACTTAGCATATAATCAAATAGGGTAATCCTAGGGCCAATATGCCACTTATCAACTTATGATTAAACTAAACACATAAATGTATAGCAACCCACATCAATCCTACAAATGTCCATTCTTTAACCTTTGTTTAGCTTGACTAACCTTAATACAATATAAATTGCAACCTTATTAACTAAGAACGTATTGTTCTTACTTACTCACTTTGTGCTTAACACATCTTTGCTTTTTCTTATGCTATTGGACTTTGCCTTATGCTCTATACCACAAATCCCAATCAACCTAGCTTGCTTATCCTTTAAGTGATCTAATCACAATGCTCATTACTATATAATAATTAAGCGACTAGGGGTGTGCTATCCAAGATTTCATACAACTAACTAAGCTAATTCCGAATACGTATATATAAATACATACAAGGAATTCATTAACATTCATAAACTTAACATCACTTCACATATTATACCATTCATAGGAGATATATAATATGATGCTTTGCATGTAATGCACTTTGTGTTATTGGGTAGTGTCGTAGGCTTCAGTCGCTAGACCCCAATTACACACTTTCGGAATGGTGGTTAGACGTCATAACCCTCCAAGGGCGTCCCACTTGGCTAACCAAACCGATCTACTCCTATAAATAGAGGAGTCTTGCCATGGACTTTAGCTTATGCTTATGCTTATGCTTATGCTTGTATGTATGTTCAAAGAAATACAATCATACTCATTACTTAACTATTCAAGGAAACTACAATTATTTCAATGAATCAAGCTTACACTAATAGTACCCCTTTTCATCTAATTAATCCAAATCATGGACACTAATTCACACATTCATCCTATTACATCCTTTTCCTAGGGTCCTTTCTTTGACTTCTAAGACTTAAGCTTATGGCTCTTAGACAAGCCTCACAATTTGCCAAATTAATGGGCAACACATACATTAAACATATACCTTAAAACTCTATGGGACTAACATAGAAACTAACATCAAACATACATAATCTCATTGAAGCTCTTTGGAGCATTCAAGGATTCAAGCATCACATAATAATTAGGGGGGTTGGGGACAGAATCCAACCCTATTTCAGTCAAACCCCATATAATTTCATAATAATAATAACTTCAACATTAACTTAAAATCAAAGGGGTTAACAACCCTAACTTTGAACCCTTTGGGGTTCAAAGACTTCTTTGAGGAAATTCCTATATGAGGGACTTATGGGTGCCCATCACCTAAGGGTTGAAGAACTCACCTCTATTCTTCAAGACATTGAGCTAGGAAGGTTGAACTTTGGACTCTTTGCTCTTCTTCAAGCTTTTCCCTCTTTGCTCAACTTAGGGCTTCTCTGAACACTTCTCCAATCTTGATCTTCAACCTTCAATCTTCCTTCTCAATCCAAGAACTTGAGCCATCCTTGCTGGAGCTTGGTCTTCTCCCCTTATTCTTCTCCAATTTCGTGCTTCTTCTTCTTCTCTCTAGGGTTTTAACCCAAATCTTCAAAATACCCACATCTCAACACTCAAACTCTCCATTTAGGCAAGTGATTGAAGAAATCTAACATGAATCTCTTCAATCCCTCTCAAGGAGTGAAACCCTAGCTCTCCTCTCCTCTTTCTCCTTTCCCTTTCTCTTCTTTTCCTTTTTCTTCCTTTCTGCGTTCTGCTCGTTGAAACAGCGTTTTTAAACACTTTTACAGCTGTGAATCGATTCACAAAGATAGTGTGAATCGATTCCCACAAAGGTAAAAAGCGCCTGAATTGCAGTTTTAATGAGTGAATCGATTCCTGCATGCGAGTCCCAGTGGCCTGTCTTATGTGAATCGATTCCTGCCTTCTGTGAATCGATTCCCACTGCTCGAATTTGATGCCAATGGAGTTTTAATGCTGTGAATCGATTCCTAAGCTATATGAATCGATTCACACTGCAGAAAAACCAGGAAAACTTAATTCTAGCACCAAACCTTGAGACTTTCTTCTCAAATTAACTCCCATAACAACAAATCAACACCTTTAACCATCTTAGGATTAAATCCACACTTATTCCTCAACTCAAACCCATTAACTTTCTTATCAAAACTTTGTGTAATTATATCCACTCACCTTGAAATCAAATTAAGCTTAGATACAATCACACAATTCTCCTCATAACTTATTCTCAACTTAGCTTAGAAATTTGGGGTGTTACACTACCCCTAGCTAATGAGTGGGGTTTACCTATGTGCCCCTCTTCTATTCCAAATTCCTACTATGTCCTTTAGTTCTATCTTTTTTTCTAATCACCACCCAAGACCACAAAACCTCCACTACATATCACTAATCAAAGATTTATTCATAACAACCAATTTTTAAGGAAAAATTTATACGTATTATTTTCTAAGCTAGGTGGGATGTTACACATCATGACTCAGAAATTTGATGATATTGACATCCTCGATTTGTAGGGAATGATTTTCTTAATTTTATCAATAGTACATTAAAAATTTCTCTTAATTATTTTATTTAAATTTTAGATATTAAAATGTTTGATTTCATCCTTTACGTTTAGATGATAGACAAAAAAAAAATTAAACTACTCT
This sequence comes from Calophaca sinica, assembly GCA_037113605.1. Lineage (NCBI taxonomy): Eukaryota > Viridiplantae > Streptophyta > Magnoliopsida > Fabales > Fabaceae > Calophaca > Calophaca sinica. The sequence goes on from CM073737.1 coordinate 21,129,156, forward strand.
TTAGGACTTGTTAAAAGTTTAAAATTTAAAAATATTTGTGTTAAATGCATGATTGGGTGATAAAAAAATAAAAAAAATATGTTCTTCTCTTTTAATTATAATTTCAACTTTAGGTTTTTATTTGAATTTTTTAAATTAAGGGATAAAAATAGAATAAAATATTTCCTTGGGTGTTCTCTTGAATTCCTTTTCTTGGCATTAATTTTCAAGTAAGTCCCTACATTTATTAGGCTACTTATGCTGTCATCAGGCAACCAAATACCCTTAATTTATTTTAGTTGATACCTATATTATGATTGGACAATCCGGTAATAGTCACCAAATCTTCATTGGAAATTAATCATGCGGACAGACAACTTGGTAATTCCTGTTAATACTTTGCAGGGCACTTGTATTGCGACTGAAAAGTCAAGTTATCATTGTCAATTTGCCACACCCCTATTAGGGATACCTGTATTGTGAATGGATAACCTAGCACTCCTAATCTTATTTATTTTTCAAGTTTGCCTCTAATTTGTCCATTCAAAAAGTTAATCATAATTTTTTCTGTAATTCAAAAACAATTAAAATCAATTGAGACACATTTTTTTCTTCTACAACTTCATGACATTTGAGTAGAGCTAAATCTATCTGAAAATTTAATGCAATTTCTGATCAATTCTATTCCATCCGAAAATTACGTCAAAATATGATAACTTTCTAGTAGCAAAAATGATAATTTTTCTAGTAGTGAATTTGATAGAATTCAAAATTTTAGTTCATTGAAAAACCTGGACAATAATTTGCAATAGTAAAGAATGTAAGTGAACTATTTCATTTTTGCATTCATTGATAATCAAGTTCAGGGCTATTCCCGTGTTACTCAAAATTCTTACAAATTGTAAGTCCCAAATCTAAGTGCAAGCCCATCTTTTATTTTTTTCGCTTATAGTGATAAAATAGAAATCATTGCTGAAAACAACAACAATACAGTGCGCCAATTGGACGAAAACATTGTCCTCCTTTCAAAACCCGCTCTAAGCGAGCCTCACCACAATTTGAACTACAAAGCTCTATGCAAAGATACTAGTTGAGGTCTGCTGCAGCTCTGAAAATGCATTTTGGACCTTGAGGCACTATTGTTGGTGTCTCCAAACAAGTTACAAATCCTGAAACACCACAAAGTTAAAAATATTATGCACATGAGGTTTCTTCCTTTTCTTTGACAGATTCCAACATATTGCTATTTGAACTTTTGCACTAAACCACCTAGTATGTTTCACCTAAACAAATTATTATTGATCTTGGGATTTTGAATAAAAATTGATAAAAAATACAATTTCATAAAAGAGTTGTCGATTCATACTGATCTAACAACTCAAGCTTTTTATTTCCTTTCTGAATATGTAGACTATGAACAATAATTTAACGAACAATAACATTTTTTAATTTAAGTTAGTAAATTGTATATCGAAAACTCAAAACATAAAACTAACTTTCCCCCGTACCTGAAACCAATACCAGAGCAATGCATAAAACACCCAAAAGATGAGATGGATAGATGTGAAAAGACATTTTGAAGGATTTCACCTTATATTTTATTTCTTGTAAGAACTAAGGCTAACATCCTTTTCATTATATAGACTTAGAAAATGTGTTAATTTGATAATAACGTTAAAATTTGGATCTTATGAAATATTATTAAAACGCGTTTGCACTACCAGATCTGCCTATATTGGTAATAAACATAAGAGCATTGATTATTTGTATAAATTCCTCAATAATTAGGGTGAATATAATATCACTATGAGTTTGATACAAACCATTAATAATGGGTAAGAATGCAATGATAATCCATTCGAATGCATTACCAATAATGAAAATTGGGTAATTATTTATATAAATATGTAACACCCCAATTCCTCAAGCTTGGTTTGTTGTGTGTGCATAAACTTAGTATGGATTAAAGATGAACTTTAAGTGATATTTTCATTGATTGTCATAGTTGAATATGTGAAAAATTGTGTTTGGTGAAATTTTGCCCAGTGTGAATCGATTCCCAGGCCCTGTGAATCGATTGAGTATGTGGGCTTCTTTGGGACTCGATTAGGTTTGCAAAGTGAATCGCAGAGTGAATCGATTCACAAAGGTTGATCCTCTGTGAATTGCAGCGTGAATCGATTCACAAAAGACAGTTCTGTGAATCGAATCTGGGAACCTGCAGGAATCGATTCTCAGCACTTAAAACTGCGATTCTGTCATTTTTACATCGAGTGAATCGATTCACCTATCTTTGTGAATCGATTCACAGCTGCAGTATATCATAAAAACTCAAAGAGAAAGAACGACGCGATTGTTAGAGAGGGTTAGAGAGAGAGTGCGACGAGAGAGAAGAAGGAGAAGGGGTTAAAACACCTAGGGTTCACAAATTAGAGGGGAAAAACAAGGATTCATGCTAGATTCATCCTCAATCTTAGCTTGAATCCAAGTTGGGGAGTGTTTATGCTTGGATTGGAAAGTTGAAGGAAATCCCTAGAAGGCCAGCTTGAAGGAGAAGAGGAAGAACGTGAAGAAGGAAGAAGAAGAAGCTAAGCATCAACTTTGAACTTGAATCTTGGAAGTTGTGGTGAGTTCTTCCTTCTCTTAGGTGTTGGGCACCCATAAGTCCCACATTAGGGTCCCCTTGAAGAAAACCCATGAACCCTATGTTAGGAAGTTCCCCAAATCCCTATTTGATGTACAGTTTTTAGTGTTAATTGCTATGCATGTATTATTGGGACTGATTATAGGGGTTAATGTTGTACCTAAAACCCCCATAAACTGTGAGATGGATGTTTGACCATTGGGAGCTCCATGGAGCCCTAATGGAAATGTGTTTTGTCTTGATGTATTTTTCCTTGACTGAGCATGTTACATGTTTTCATTTGAATATGAAATGTATCTTTTTACATGAATATGTTTAGTTCCATATGAAGCTAGAGTAGCACCTAATTGTATTCTTAATCTTGATTAAAGCATGCATCTAAGGATATAGTTGGTAACTAAATTCTCTAAAAGATACTAAGATGCCTCAATAAAGGAGGTGATCGATATGGTAAGCCGTGTGGGACGCCCTCGGACGGTTAAGACGTCTAACCACCATATCGAAAGCGTGTTTATGGGGTTGTATGGACGTAAGCATACAACACTACCCATGAATACGAGCCAAAGATGAATTAGAAATTCATAGTAAGAATAAGCATTGCATAAACGTGTCATATAAATTCTTGACTGATGATAAATTGTATGAGTTGATGGTGAGGAGTCGGAGGGAGGATTCACTGAGATTATTATCTCACCCCACTCCTTTATTTAATTGTTTTTACAGATGCACAGGTACCAAAGGATGGCTGACAGTTGTTCACTCTAGGAACCTTGTATCTTGTAGTAGTTTAAGTAGCACCTTTAAGATGTAATTTCTAGAATTATGTGTTGATGTTGCACCGACATGGATTTATGTATTTAAGTTTAGTTTTATGACATTTGAACTTAATGTTGGACTTTAAGTTTAAATTTGGGATTACTGTACCTAATGTTAATTATCCTATTTTCAAGCTAATGAAAGTAAGGTGTTACAAAATACATTAACGTTTTCGGAAAAAAAATATGGACGTAATCAATAGAATAAATTTTACAATATATAAAATGATATTCTATAGCAATTTGTTAATTGTTTATAGAATAAATTTTATATGTGAAGTTTTATATTAAATTTAGATCACTTTATTTATTTTAATTCTTATATAAATTAAACCAAATATTAATTTTAAATTAATTTTATAAAGTAATAAATTTATATTTAATATAAATTTCGATTGCATTTCAATTTATAAATATAAATGCACTAAATTTGAAAATATAAATATAAAGATTAATAAACCTTGGTGTTTTATAAATTTTAAATTTAAACCCTAATATATATGAAAAATTAAATATGAATAAATACATCGATATATAAAGTTTATATTTATTGTTATAAATTTTAAAATAAAATACAAACTTTCAGTCGATCAGAAATATTAAATTTATAAAACACCCAAATAAAACTTTCTAATTTCATAAATAAAACCTACCATAAATATATTAAATTTTAAATTTAATAAAAATATACTAATTTCAAGTTTAAACACAAACATTGTAACACCCAAACATTCTGAAACTGTTTGAAGTTGGGCATTAAACATCACAAGGTATTAACTAGAATGGAAGCTAAACTTGAGTACATCGCCAAGTTAGAAGATCCATAAAAGTCTTAGTCAATACATTACACTTTAATCCAGAAGCATAAGTTCTACATCAATTGGAATTAAGATTGTACAAAACACATAGTTCCCATTAAAAAAATGAACTAACTAAACCTAAAGGAAAATGCTAAAGATCTTGAGCTGAGGTCGCGAGCTCTCCTCATGTATCATAGACAAAGAGAAATGGGGTGAGATAATAATCTCACGGAGTCCTTCACGGACCCCTCACATAGCACCACTCCCTCAAATAAAACGAGTAGAGACACTAATACATATTTTATTTAGTTCTCTCTTTCATTTATCTTACTACACGTTCATGCAATCATAGAATAAGTTTTTTGTTAGCATTCCTTAGTGTTCTTTTGGAGTCGAACCAGGAATCTACGTCGCTGGGTCTGTCGGATCTTCTAGTCACGAGACCCCGGACCGACGTCCATTACAGTATGGACGGTTACACGTCTACAACCCGCAAGTGGCATGCCGACTTGCCTAACCATAACGCACCTTCGTTCTCGAAGGAAATTTATCATTTATTAACTAGCAGTTCATAGTTAATCAATTTCTCATCACTAATGAATCAATCATATGTGTTGATATATGATAATTTTAGTGTGTTTCTACGATATCTTTTCAATCTTAAAGGTTAAAGAACATAAATGTCAAGTATAAACAGCCTTACAGGCTTTCTGGGTCAAAAACACATTTCTATGCAGGAGAAGCGCTCTGCGCCTTCAAATTTTTTTTCCTTCAAGAGCCAAGGTTCAGCTCCAATCTTCTTCTTCTCTGCCGATTGAGTGAGTTTTGCCCCCAATTTGGTGTCTTCCTTCTTGCTAGTCCTCCATGGAACCCTCAATCCTGTCATTTCCCTCAAGGTTGCGTTCAAAGAGTTGGTGATGAGAGTGGTCATGTGGGTGGGTCGATCAGGGAAAAAGAAGAAGGGGTATGGTGGGTTTCTCTTGGTCAAAAGACCATCCTACCCCTAGCTAATGAGTGGGGTTTACCTATGTGCCCCTCTTCTATTCCAAATTCCTACTATGTCCTTTAGTTCTATCTTTTTCCTAATCACCACCCAAGACCACAAAACCTCCACTACATATCACGAATCAAAGATTTATTCATAACAACCAATTTTTAAGTAAAAATTTATACGTATTATTTTCTAAGCTAGGTGGGATGTTACACATCATGACTCAGAAATTTGATGATATTGACATCCTCGATTTGTAGGGAATGATTTTCTTAATTTTATCAATAGTACATTAAAAATTTCTCTTAATTATTTTATTTAAATTTTAGATATTAAAATGTTTGATTTCATCCTTTACGTTTAGATGATAGACAAAAAAAAATTAAACTACTCTTTAGGACTTGTTAAAAGTTTAAAATTTAAAAATATTTGAGTTAAATGCATGATCGGGTGATAAAAAAATAAAAAAAATATGTTCTTCTCTTTTAATTATAATTTTAACTTTAGGTTTTTATTTGAATTTTTTAAATTAAGTGATAAAAAATAGAATAAAATATTTCCTTGGATGTTATCTTGAATTCATTTTCTTGGCATTAATTTTAAAGTAAGTGCCTAGATTTATTAGGATACTTATCTTTGTCATCAGCAACCAAATACCCTTAATTTATTTTAGTTGATACCTATATTATGATTGGACAATCCGGTAATAGTCACCAAATCTTCATTGGAAATTAATCATGTGAATGAGACAACTTGGTAATTCCGTTAATACTTTGCAGGGCACTTGTATTATGATGAAAAGTCAAGTTATCATTGTCAATTTGCCACACCTATTAGGGATACTGTATTGTGAATGGATAACCTAGCAATCCTAATCTTATTTATTTGTCAAGTTTGCCTCTAATTTGTCCATTCAAAAAGTTAATCATAATTTTTTACGTAATTCAAAAACAATTAAAATCAATTGAGACACATTTTTTCTTCTACAACTTCATGACATTTGAGTAGAGCTAAATCTATCTGAAAATTTAATGCAATTTACGATCAATTCTATTCCATCCGAAAATTACGTCAAAATATGATAACTTTCTAGTAGCAAAAATGATAATTTTTCTAGTAGTGAATTTGATAGAATTCAAAATTTTAGTTCATTGAAAAACCTGGACAATAATTTGCAATAGTAAAGAATGTAAGTGAACTATTTCATTTTTGCATTCATTGGTAATCAAGTTGAGGGCTATTCGTGTTACTCAAAATTCTTACAAATTGTAAGTCCCAAATCTAAGTGCAAGCCCATCTTTTATTTTTAAACATAGTGATAAAATAGAAATCATTGTTGAAAACAACAACAATACAGATCACGCCAATTGGGCGAAAACATTGTCCTCCTTTACGAAAACCGCTCTAAAGCGAGGCCTCACCACAATTTGAACTACAAAGCTCTATGCAAAGATACTAGTTGAGGTCCCGCCTGCAGCTCCAAATGCATTTTGGACCTTGAGCCACTATTGTTGGTGTCTCCAAACAAGTTACAAATCTGAAACACCACAAAGTTAAAAATATTATGCACATGAGGTTTCTTCCTTTTCTTTGTGATTCCAACACATTGCTATTTGAACTTTTGCACTAAACCACCTAGTATGTTTCACCTAAACAAATTATTATTGATCTTGGGATTTTGAATAAAAATTGATAAAAATACAATTTCATAAAAGAGTTGTCGATTCATCTTGATCTAACAACTCAAGCTTTTTATTTTCTTTACGAATATGTAGACTATGAACAATAATTTAACGAACAATAACATTTTTAATTTAAGTTAGTAAATTGTATATCGAAAACTCAAAACATAAACCTAACTTTCCCCCGTACCTGAAACCAATACCAGAGCAATGCATAAAACACCCAAAAGATGAGATGGATAGATGTGAAAAGACATTTTGAAGGATTTCACCTTATATTTTATTTCTTGTAAGAACTAAGGCTAACATCCTTTTCATTATATAGACTTAGAAAATGTGTTAATTTGATTAAACGTTAAAATTTGGATCTTATGAAATATTATTAAAACGCGTTTGCACTACCAGATCTGCCTATATTGGTAATAAACATAAGAGCATTGATTATTTGTATAAATTCATTAATAATTAGGGTGAATATAATATCACTATGAGTTTGAAACAAACCATTAATAATGGGTAAGAATGCAATGATAATCCATTCGAATGCATTACCAATAATGAAAATTGGGCAATTTTTTATATAGATACATTAACGTTTTCGGGAAAAAAATATGGACGTAATCAATAGAATAAATTTTACAATATATAAAATGATATTCTATAGCAATTTGTTAATTGTTTATAGAATAAATTTTATATGTGAAGTTTTATATTAAATTTAGATCACTTTATTTATTTTAATTCTTATATAAATTAAACCAAATATTAATTTTAAATTAATTTTATAAAGTAATAAATTTATATTTAATATAAATTTCGATTGCATTTCAATTTATAAATATAAATGCACTAAATTTGAAAATATAAATATAAAGATTAATAAACCTTGGTGTTTTATAAATTTTAAATTTAAACCCTAATATATATGAAAAATTAAATATGAATAAATACATCGATATATAAAGTTTATATTTATTGTTATAAATTTTAAAATAAAATACAAACTTTTAGTCGATCAGAAATATTAAATTTATAAAACACCCAAATAAAACTTTCTAATTTCATAAATAAAACCTACCATAAATATATAAATTTTAAATTTAATAAAAATATACTAATTTCAAGTTTAAACACAAACATTGTAACACCCAAACATTCTGAAACTGTTTGAAGTTGGGCATTAAACATCACAAGGTATTAACTAGAATGGAAGCTAAACTTGAGTACATCGCCAAGTTAGAAGATCCATACAAGTCTTAGTCAATACATTACACTTTAATCCAGAAGCATAAGTTCTACATCAATTGGAAATAAGATTGTACAAAACACATAGTTCCTGTAACGACCCGTTTCCAGACCGCTACCGAGCTCAATATACCGAACTCGAGTTACCGAGCTCAACACACCAAGCTCAACATAAACCTATATGAGATGTGTTTTAAAAACAAAACTCTTGTGCCTTTTAAAAATACGATATATTTTTTTTTTATAAAACCAACTCGTGCACATCAGAGTAATTACAGCTTTTCGAAACATGGTGCAACTAAGACACAAGACTTAAATTCAAATAAAACATACATGCATAACATACATATATATATATCACCCGAATAATAATGTATACAAATACAGAGTAGCAAATGTGCAAAGAAAATACACCTAAGGTACGACAACTTCAAAAGAGCCATCATACCCTGGGGTACTTAAGCGGAACTCCCACAGGGGTCGCTCCAAAAGTAAGACCACCCGTCTACCCTGTAGCAACAACACAACAACACTTGCCCAAACTGGCCACGCCCTCGCACACAAAAAAGAAAAACAAGTGCAGACCTCAGAAAACCAACCATCCAACAAATACCCAATCACGACAGATAGAGGTCGTCCCTCGGGTCCTCGTCGCGCTCCTCCTCGACATCGTCTCATTGTCGAGTTACTGCGCCCTCGACATCGCCTGGGTAACCGTCATGGATTGAAGGCACCACGGAAAGGGTCAACTTCTCAACAATTCAAGATAAGCTCGACATAAAAATATAAGCAAAGCGACAAAGTATAACATTCACCGACGTGACTCGACCATCTCACTCTAAACTCGACACAACTCACAAATCCATTTTCTCTCGACTCGACAATTTTTCCGAATGCACACGCCGTGCATCGTATGTCGGAAAGTCCAGCCGAAGCCTTGGGATCCTCGCTCTCCCTAGGGCCGGTCAACTCAGGTCCGTGAGCGTGGCGGCGTCTAGTCAATCTCCGTAAACAAAGGGGACCTAGCACCCTCGATTATCCGGTCACGGCTCAAAACGTCATACGACTCACCTAGCTCGCTCACTCGATGAACAATTAGCGCATACGATATTCAAAGAGTTAAACACAAGATATTCAACCGCATGTCAAATAAAAGAGCAAGCTCGACATGAAGAAACGCAATTCAACATGCAATACACAATTCACGACATATATTCAATCACATATTAAATACATGCAAAAACTCAATCATATCACAACATTTCATCTCGACACAAATCAGGAAATCCATACACAATAACATAACCACGTAGAATATGAAATGCCCTTACGCTAGCATACTACGAAAATATTAATGTGAAGCGCCCTTACCGAACTCCAAGTTAATGCTGCTCGACAACGACCTCGACACAGCTGTCTTCTAAGAGCTCGACAACGACTTCTCTTACTCGATCTCGACACGGCTGTCTTCAACGAACTCGACAACGACTTCGACACGTACGCTTCTCGACCTCGACACGTCTGATCCTCGATCTGGATTCTACGCTTAGCGTCCTTGGATTCGCTTTCCCGTACCCTTGATTCGGAATCACTCGATCTCGGGAAATAGACTTCCTAAAACAAACACAACTCAGATCGATCTATGGGTTCTAATACATCTAGCTCTCTCTTCCCCAAACTCAACCACAACCCAGAAAAATATAAAACTCAAGAACTGAAATATATTTTTCCTCTAACACAAAGTTAGGGATTTCGATCAAAATTTCATGAAAAAGTTATCTGATGCTTCAACAGATAGATCGACAACAACAATAACCAGAAACAACGAATGAAAAACAAGAAATCGAAACGAACCAAAAATGGAGGTTTCTGGGCACTGCCGATTGCAGAAAAACAAAGGAAGAAATTTGTTTTACAAGCCCAATTAATCGGTTAAAAAGATAGGTAATATCGTGAATAAGAAAACCCATCAATTTGATATGATTTGGAAGCATAAAACTGGTTAAAAATGGAAGAAGAATTAGCGCTAAACAGTAGCACAGATGAAAGAAAATCTGTTCTTCATACCTCAATGGTGATGGTCGATCAGATGAGATATGGGTCGAGAAGTTGATGATGAAGAAAGCTTGTGCAGAATCTCGATGGAACTCACGGTTTCGTCGATGGAAATTTTGAAGAAAATAACGAAACACAGCAGAAGGAAGGATGAAGAAAGAAGAAAAGAGAAAGAATGAGCGTGAGGGAATCGGTCGTGGTATACAGCTGGCGAGAAAGGGGTATAAACGTAACTCCAGCTATAAGATGCCAATCCCATCAATCATCTACCCGTTAACTCGTTCCTCTCATAATTACCCTCTACTCTATCGGTCAACGGCAAGCCGACAATATAATAATTACAAACAATATAATAATAACGCTGAGTAACGTTCGAAATAATACGAGGTATCATCTCGACACGATGTCGACAAGAGTGCTCGTGCAAACGTACAAGGTTCTAACACGAGTTAAATAGCGCGGTCTCCTCATTTCGACTTGCGTCCTCATCATTTCGATGCAGCGACTTCATCAACTCGACACGCGACCTCCTCATTTCGGCTGACTAGTGCACGCGTGGTCTCATCACCGACAAATGATCTAGGCAAACGATCTAGTCACGGGATCTCGACACAAGGTCTTGGTCGAGGTCTCGATCGTCGTCCTAATACGATGTCGATCTCGTCCTCGGGTGTTACAATCTCTCCCTCTAAAAAATTTCGTCCTCGAAATTGCAAATAAGATTCTTACCTCGAGAAAAGTTCAGTCTTGAATCTTCATCTTCTCCTCCAGCTCCCAAGTCGCATCTCGTCTTTTGATCCCACACAACCTTGACAAGTTGGATCTCTTTGTTCCATAGCTGTTTGGCTTTCCGATCAACGATCCTTGCTGGTGACGCTTCAAAGATAGGTCGTCCTTCGGTTGAATCACATCCGCTCGATGACATGAGAAGGGTCGGAAACATACTTCCGCAATTGTGAGGCGTGAAAGACGTCGTGGATGTTCGACAAGAATGGTGGCAATGCAATCGATATGCCACCGACCAATACGACGAAGAATCTAAGGTCCAATGAATTTAGGGTAAGTTTCTTGGATTTGATCGCTCGACCAACTCGATGGTGGGGGTGACTCTAAGAAATACATGTTCTCCTTCCTCGAACTCGAGTGGTCGGCGTCGTTGGTCCGCATAACTCTTACGTCGACTTTGAGATGTTCGCATCCGATATCCGATCAAGCGGATCTTCTCGGTGATCTGGCTGGATCATATCTGGTCCTCTGACGATTAGCTCGCCGAATCTGGTACCAACAAAGAGGCGTCGACATTTCCGTCCATCTGACGCTTCAAAGGTGCCATCCCGATACTCGCATGGAAGGCTGTTATTGTAGGTGAATTCCACCAATGGTAAGGCGTCGTCCCAACTTCCTCGGTGATCTAACGTACAAGCTCGCAACAAATCTTCAAGCGATTGGATCGTTCTCTCGATCGGCCGATCGATGCATGGATGATATCTTAGCTAAGCTCGAGCTCGGTTCCCATCGCTCCTTGCAATTCCCTCCAAAAATGAGGCGTGAACCGGATCTCGGTCGACACGATCGAAGAGGGTATTCCATGAAGTCGTACTATCTCGCGATGTAGATCTCGGTCAGCTTTTCCACGTTGTATGTCGACCTCCTTTGGTAAGAAATGGCGATTTGGTCAATCGGTCGACGATCACCCAAATCGAATCATTCTTCTTCTGCGTCTTCGGCAAACCTACAACGAAATCCATGGAAATCGTCCCATTTCCATCTTGCACGTCAGCGATTGTAGCATTCCCGCGGTCGTTGGTGCTCCACCTTCGCTTTACGACACGTCGAACATGAAGCTACGTGCTCGGCCACTTGCTTCTTCATTCCGGACCACCAAAAATGCTTCTTCAAGTCTTGATACATCTTCGTAACTCAGGGATGAATACTAAAGTTGCTCTTATGCGCTCGTCGAGAATCAACTTCCTCGGCTCGGTGCGTTAGGCACGCACTCGGCCATTGCACCTCAAGATGTCGTCGCTCGGGCACTGAAATTACATCGCCTTCCACTTGCGCTATCAATCGAATCTTCTCTTGCGAAGCTCGTCATGAACTTGTTGGTCTCGGATCTCGTCCAACAATCATTAGAAATGGTAAGCATACCAAATCTCGGCTTCCCGGTGAAACTTCGACACTCGACTTCAAATCTCGGAACTTCTCGAGCATCTCCAACTCCTTGATCATCATTCACCGAGGTTAAAGCGCTCTTCTGCTCAGCGCATGCGCTACTACGTTAGCCTTAGGGATGGTATTCCAACGTAAAGTCGTAGTCCTTGAGAAATTCTGTCCATCTACGTTGGCGCATGTTGAGCTCTTTACGGTCGAGCGGTACTTCAAGCTCTTGTGATCGCCGAAAGCGATGAAGTGCTCGTAAAGGTAGTGCCTCCATATCTTGACGCCAAAAACTACTCGCTAGCTCCAAGTCGTGAGTAGGGTAGTTCCTCTCGTGAATCTTAAGTCGTCTAGAAGCATACGCGACCACCTTCCGATGTTGCATCAAAGACGCATCCCAATCCCTGGTGTGACGCATCACAATACACCTCGAAAGGCTCTTACGGTTGAGGCAAAATCGGCCGGTATTTGTCGTCAAAAGCTCCTTGATCGTTGAAAATCGGCTTCACACTCCTCGGTCAAGCAAAGGTTGATTCTTCCTCGTCGATCGTGTAAGCGCGACAATCTTCGAGAAACCTTCAATAAATCTTCGGTAATATCCTCGCTAAGCGACAAAACTCGATCTCGATGAACCGCCTTCGGTTGTTCCCATGCTATCACCGCCTCAATCTTAGTTGGATCCACACTATCCCTTCTCCTGGAAATCACGTGACCAAGAAAATTCACCTCTTGAAGCCAAAATTCACACTTGACAGGTTGGCATAGAGTTGCTTATCTCGTAATATCCGTAGTACTCGACATAGGTGTTCTGCGTGCTCTTCTCGGTTCCTCGAGTAAATCAATATGTCGCCGATGAACACTACAACGAACTGATCCAAAAGCGAATGGAAAATCTTGTTCATGTAGTCCATAAACACGGTGGCGTATTCGCTACCCAAGCGGCATCACCAAGTACTCGTAGTGACCGTATCTAGTCCTGAAAGCTGTTTTGGCGACATCTTCCTCCTTCACGCGAATCGATGGTAGCCCGACTTCAAGTCTATCTTGGAAAGATCGCCGCTCCACGAAGTTGGTCCATCAAGTCGTCAATACGTGGTAACGGATAGCGGTTCTTCACGGTAACCTTGTTGAGCTCGCGATAGTCCACGCACGCCTTGATCGTCCATCCTTCTTCTTAACCAACAACACCGAGCTCCCCACGGTGACACGCTCGGTCGTATGAATTGCTTCGACTCCAAGTGTTCGATCTGGGACTTCACTCCTTCATCTCGGCAGAGACATCACATGCAGCGCTTTGGAAATCGGTCACATTCCTGGAATCGGTCGATGGAGAACTCGACCTCTGCGTCTTGGTGGTAATCCTGGCACGTCTTGAAAACGTCCTCAAAGTCACACACCACCGTACATTCTTCACGTCGATCTGGCTGGAAAACTTCCGAACTAGCGGATACATGTATTCCCTAGTTCCTTCTTTCAAAGAAACTCCAATACGTTGGCGAGAAGATAATTGGAGACTCCAAGGTCTGGAAAAATTACGGTTTTACGGGCACGCAGTCAAGGACATGGTGGTGTGACAACCAATCCATCCCGAGGATAACATCTAAGCCCTTAAGAGGCAAACAAACCAAATTGACCACAAACTTTCTACTCAATAATCACTACACAATTAAGACATGCGGTGTTTGTGACTAAGGTTTTAGCGACTAGGGTTGTAACTACTAATTTAAGCGATAGCGATCCGCAGTCAAGTTCAAATGGTTCACACAATCAGAAGAAATAAAGGAATGGGGTGCACCCGAATCAAAAAGAACGGATAAAGATTTACCCTCGATCTCACATTCACCTTGGATAAGATCTTCAGCTCGGTCGGCTTCCTCGCCACGCAGGCAGAAAACTCTGCTTTTAGCCGCTTTACGCTTTCCTTTGGCGCTTTGCCGCAAGCATAGTCGGTTCAGCTTTAGGTGTAGGACAATCCTTAGCAAAATGCCCTGGCTTCTTGCGGTTGAAACACACCTCCTCCTTACGAGTCTGATTACTCGCGTAATGTCCCGACTTTCCACATCGGTAGTAAATCACCTCGACACCGGTCTAACCTCCACTCCTCGGTACTTGGGTCATCGGACGATCATCGTCCCTGTTGTTGTTCCCCGAGGTCGGTCGTAAGGCCTCTTCTGCGGTGGTTTCCCTTTACGTGCAAATCTACGCCCCGCACTCTGGGGTCTCACCGGTCGCCCACAACGGTCTTCTTCTTGTGGCTCCTTACTCCTTCTACCTCGACACATCGATCAATCGGCTCTTGGAGATTTACGATCCTCAACGACACTCTTGACTTGAATGTCGAATCTCAATCCCGTTGGAATCTCTCACTTAACCATCTCTGGTCAACTCGATCACGGAATGGACTGAAATACCTCGCCAACGATTCGAACTTGGCCGCATACTCGGACACCGTCGAGTTGCCTTCTTTGCGATTGAAGAAATTCTTGCTCCTTCTCGGCTCGTGCGATGTCAGGAAGTACTTGTCTAAAAACCTTTCACGAAAAAGCTCCCAGGTCATCTCGCGATGTTACGCTATAAGCGTTGCTTCACTCCTCTCCACCAATACTCTGCGTCTCCTAGTAGTAAGTAGGTGGCATAGTCGACCTTCACGTTGTCAGGGCAATGAAGTGCCTCAAAGATCTTCTCGATCTCTTGCATCCAAAGATCGACTTTATCCGGATTTGGCTCACCGTAGAACTTTGGATCATGCTTCTGAAGTCCGCGATCCTGCGCTTGACATTTCGTTACGCTCGTTCTTTGTTTGCAAGTTCTGCTGAGTTAACGCTGCCGTCTGTTGAGCCATCACGTTAGCCTGTTGAGTTGCAGCGGTGATTGTTGAGCCATGGCTGCCGCCATCTCGTTCATAGCTTCAATAGCTCGTTCCATGTCGGCGTTCTCGGTTGCGGATGTCGTATTCCTCTGGTGGCATTAGATTCCACAAAGTTCAAAACCTGTCAGAATCTCACAACAAGGATGTGTTAAAACACCTTTGCTTCAATCAAGAAACAGTTCAAACAATTTCTCAAGCAATAAGTGCTTCACTTAATCAAACAAAGAATCAACACAATACAACTAGGTACCCAACACACATAACCCGACATAGTGACCGGTCAAATCTCTATGCACAAATTTCGGTCGAACCGAATCAAGCTCTGATACCAACAATGTAACGACCCGTTTCCGGACCGCTACCGAGCTCAATATACCGAACTCGAGTTACCGAGCTCAACACACCAAGCTCAACATAAACCTATATGAGATGTGTTTTAAAAACAAAACTCTTGTGCCTTTTAAAAATACGATATATTTTTTTTTTTATAAAACCAACTCGTGCACATCAGAGTAATTACAGCTTTTCGAAACATGGTGCAACTAAGACACAAGACTTAAATTCAAATAAAACATACATGCATAACATACATATATATATATCACCCGAATAATAATGTATACAAATACAGAGTAGCAAATGTGCAAAGAAAATACACCTAAGGTACGACAACTTCAAAAGAGCCATCATACCCTGGGGGTACTTCCGGCAGACTCCCACGCAGGGGGCTGCTCCAAAAGTAAGACCACCAGTCTACCCTGTAGCAACAACACAACACTGCCCAAACTGGTCACGACCTCGAACACAAAAGAAAAACAGGTACAGTCCTCAGAAAAACAAACATCCAACAAATAAACAATCACGACAGATAGAGGTCGTCACTCGGGTCCTCGTCGAGCTCCTCCTCGGCATCGTCTACTGTCGAGTTACCTGCGCCCTCGACATCGCCTGGGTAACCGTCATGGATTGAAGGCACCACGGGAAAGGGTCAACTTCTCAACAATTCAAGATAAGCTCGACATAAAAATATAAGCAAACAGCAAAGTATAACATTCACCGACGTGACTCGACCATCTCACTCTAAACTCGACACAACTCACAAATCCATTTTCTCTCGACTCGACAATTTTTCCGGAATGCACACGCCGCGTCAGTATGTCGGAAAGTCCAGAAGCCTTGGGATCCTCGCTCTCCCTAGGGCGATCAACTCAGGTCCCGTAGCGTGGCGGCGTCTAGTCAATCTCCAGTAAACAAAAAGGGGACCTAGCACCTCGATTATCCGGTCCACGGCTCAAAAGCGTCATACGACTCACCTAGCTCGCTCACTCGATGAACAATTAAGCATAACGATATTCAAAGAGTTAAACACAAGATATTCAACCGCATGTCAAATAAAGAGCAAGCTCGACATGAAGAAACGCAATTCAACATGCAATACACAATTCACGACATATATTCAATCACATATTAAATACATGCAAAAACTCAATCATATCACAACATTTCATCTCGACACAAATCAGGCAACCCATCCACACTAACATCACCACGAAGCATCTGAAATCCCCTTACGCTAGCATACTACGAAAATATTAATGTGAGGCGCCCTTACCGAACTCCAAGTTAATGCTGCTCGACAACGACCTCGACACAATTTGTCTTCTAAGAGCTCGACAACGACTTCTCTTACTCGATCTCGACCACGGTGTCTTCAACGAACTCGACAACGACTTCGACACGTGCGCTTCTCGGTCGACCTCGACACGTCTGATCCTCGATCTGGATTCTGCTTTAGCGTCCTTGGATTCGCTTTCCGTACCCTTGATTCTAATCACTCGATCTCGGGAAATAGACTTCCTAAAACAAACACAACTCGGATCGATCTATGGGTTCTAATACATCTACCTCTCTCTCCCCCAAACTCAACCCTACCCCAGAAAAATATAAAACTCAAGAACTGAAATATATTTTTCCTCTAACACAAAGTTAGGGATTTCGATCAAAATTTCATGAAAAAGTTATCGATGCTTCAACGGATAGATCGACAACAACAATAACCGAAACAACGAATGAAAAACAAGAAATCGAAGCGAACCAAAAATGGAGGTTTACGGGCACCGCCGATTGCGAGAAAAATAAAGGAAGAAATTTGTTTTACAAGCCCAATTAATCGGTTAAAAAGATAGGTAATATCGTGAATAAGAAAACCCATCAATTTGATATGATTTGGAAGCATAAAGCGGTTAAAAATGGAGGAAGAATTAGCGCTAAACAGTAGCACAGATGAAAGAAAATCTGTTCTTCATACCTCAATGGTGATGGTCGATCAGACGAGATATGGGTCGAGAAGTTGATGATGAACAAGATTGATGAAGAAAGCTTGTGCAGAATCTCGATGGAACTCACGGTTTCGTCGGTGGAAATTTTGGAGAAAATAACGAAACACAATGAAGGAAGGATGAAGAAAGAAGAAAAGAGAAAGAATGGCGTGAGGGAATCGGTCGTGGTATACACGGTGGCGAGAAAGGGGTATAAACGTAACTCCAGCTATAAGATGCCAATCCCATCAATCATCTACCCGTTAACTCGTTCCTCTCATAATTACCCTCTACTCTATCGGTCAACGGCAAGCCGATAATATAATAATTACAAACAATATAATAATAACGCTGAGTAACGTTCGAAATAATACGAGGGATCATCTCGACACGATGTCGACAAGAGTGCTCGTGCAAGCGTCTGAGGTTCTAACACGAGTTCGTAGCGCGGTCTCCTCATTTCGACTTGCGTCCTCATCGGCTCGATGCAGCGACTTCATCAACTTCGACACGCGACCTCCTCATTTCGGCCTAGTGCACGTGGTCTCATCAGCTCGACAAATGATCTCGGCAAACGATCTAGTCACGGGATCTCGACACAAGGTCTTGGTCGAGGTCTCGATACGTCGTCCTAATACGATGTCGATCTCGTCCTCAGGTGTTACAGTTCCCATTAAAAAAATGAACTAACTAAACCTAAAGGAAAATGCTAAAGATCTTGAGCTGAGGTCGCGAGCTCTCCTCATGTATCATAGACAAAGAGAAATGGGGTGAGATAATAATCTCACGGAGTCCTTCACAGACCCCTCACATAGCACCACTCCCTCAAATAATACGAGTAGAGACACTAATACATATTTTATTTAGTTCTCTCTTTCATTTATCTTACTACACGTTCATGCAATCATAGAATAAGTGTTTTGTTAGCATTCCATAGTGTTCTTTTGGAGTCGAACCAGGAATCTACGTCATTTGGAGTGCAGCCGGATCTTCTAGTCACGAGACCGGACCGCCGTCCATTACGGTGTGGGCGGTTACACGTCTACAACCCGCAAGTGGCATGCCGACTTGCCTAACCATACCGCACCTTCGTTCTCGAAGGAAATCTATCATTTATTAACTAGCAGTTCATAGTTAATCAATTTCTCATCACTAATGAATCAATCATATGTGTTGATATATGATATTTTTAGTGTGTTTCTACGATATCTTTTCAATCTTAAAGGTTAAAGAACATAAATGTCAAGTATAAACAGCCTTACAGGCTTTCTGGGTCAAAAACACATTTCTATGCAGGAGAAGCGCTCCCACCTTCAATTTTTTTTCCTTCAAGAGCCAAGGTTCAGCTCCAATCTTCTTCTTCTCTGCCGATTGAGTGAGTTTTGCCCCCAATTTGGTGTCTTCCTTCTTGCTAGTCCTCCATGGAACCCTCGATCCTGTCATTTCCCTCAAGGTTGCGTTCAAAGAGTTGGTGATGAGAGTGGTCATGTGGGTGGGTCGATCAGGGAAAAAGAAGAAGGGGTATGGTGGGTTTCTCTTGGTCAAAAGACCATCCTACCCCTAGCTAATGAGTGGGGTTTACTGTAACACCTTACTTTCATTTGCTTGAAAATAGAATAATTAACATTAGGTACAGTAATCCCAAATTTAAACTTAAAGTCCAACATTAAGTTCAAATGTCATAAAACTAGACTTAAATACATAAATTCATGTCGGTGCAACCTCCATACATAATTCTAGAATTACACATTCAGGGTATTACTCTAAAACTACTACAGAATAAACAAGCTCTCCAGAGCTACCAACTGTCAGTCCCCCTTTGAAACCTGTGCATCTGTAAAATAATTAAATAAAGGAGTGGGGTGAGATAATAATCTCAGTGAATCCTCCCTCCGACTCCTCACCATCAACTCATACAATTTATCATCTGTCAAGAATTTATATGACACATCTTTGGCTCGTATTCATGGGTAGTGTTGTATGCTTACGTCCATACAACCCCATAAACACACTTTCGATATGGTGGTTAGACGTCTTAACCGTCCGAGGGCGTCCCACACGGCTAACCATATCGATCACCCCCTTTAGAGGTATCTTAGTATCTTTTAGGGAATTTAATTCACCACTATATCCTTAAATGCATGCTTTAATCAAGATTAAGAATACAATTAGGTGCTACTCTAGCTTCATATGGAACTAAACATATTCATGTAAAAAGATACATTTCACATTCAAATGAAAACATGTAACATGCTCAGTCAAGGAAAAATACTTCAAGACAAAACACATTTCCATTAGGGCTCCATGGAGCTCCCAATAGTCAAACATCCATCTCACAGTTTATGGGGGTTTTGGGTACAACATTAACCCCTATAAACAGTCCCAATAATACATGCATAACAATTAACACTAAAAACTATACATCAAATAAGGGTTTAGGGAACTTCCTAACTTAGGGTTCATGGGTTTTCTTCAAGGGGACCCTAATGTGGGACTTATGGGTGCCCATCACCTAAGAGAAGGAAGAACTCACCACAACTTCCAAGATTCAAGTTCAGAGTTGATGCTTAGCTTCTTCTTCTTCCTTCTTCACGTTCTTCCCCTTCTCCTTCAAGCTGGCCTTCTAGGGATTTCCTTGACTTTCCAATCCAAGCATAAACACTCCCCAACTTGGATTCAAGCTAAGATTGAGGATGAATCTAGCATGAATCCTTGTTTTTCCCCTCTAATTTGTGAACCCTAGGTGTTTTAACCCCTCCTCCTTCTCCTCTCTGTCGCACCCTCTCTCTCTAACCCTCTCTCTAACAATCGCGTTTTGTTCTTTCTCTGCTGAGTTGTTTTTGATATACTGCAGCTGTGAATCGATTCACAGCATAGGTGAATCGATTCACTCAGTGTAAAAATGACAGGAATCACAATTTTAAGTGAAGGAATCGATTCCTGCAGTTCCCAGATTCGATTCACAGAGAACTGTCTTTTGTGAATCGATTCACGCTGCGATTCACAGAGGATCAACCTTTGTGAATCGATTCACTCTGCGATTCACTGCAAACCTAATCGAGTCCCAAAGAAACCCACGATACTGAATCGATTCACAGGGCCTGGGAATCGATTCACACTGGGCAAAATTTCACCAAACACAATTTTTTCACATATTCAATTATGACAATCAATGAAAATATCAGTTAGAGTTCATCTTTAAGCCATACTAAGCTTATACACACACAACAAACCAAGCTTGAGGAAATTTGGGGTGTTACACTACTACCCACCTTTTAAAGAAAATTTGTCCTCAAAATTGGATAAACTTACATACCTATTGAAAAAGTTGCGGATATTGGCTTCGCATCTCATCTTCAAGTTCCTAAGTGGCTTCTTCGGGAGTGGATCCTTCCCAGATCACCTTGACCAAAGGGATAGTCTTATTCCTGAGTGCCTTGGAAGCTCGGTTCACTATTTGGGCCGGTTCGGGCTGGTACGTACAATCTGATCTAAGTTGTATAGACTCATGATCTATGGAGTGGAATGGATCCGGAATGTATTTCTTAAGCTGAGACACATGAAAAACATTGTGGAGATTTGACAAAGAAGGAGGTAAGGCAATTTGGTATGCGACCGGACCAACTCGACTGAGGATTTGGAAAGGACCTACATACCGAGGGGTCAACTTTTTGGCCCGAAGAGCTCTACCAACGCCTATAGTGGGAGTGACTTTTAGGAATACATGTTCTCCTTCATCAAATTCAAGGGGTTTGAGCCTACGATCTGCATAACTTTTCTGCCTACTCTGAGCAGTCTTTATCTTCTCCCTAATCACACGAATCTTATCAGTGGTTTCCTGAACAAGGTCGGGGCCTAACAATTGTTTCTCTCCCACTTTGAACCAACATAGAGGAGTCCTACACTTGCGACCATAGAGGGCCTCGTACGGTGCCATTCCTATGCTAGAGTGATAGCTGTTGTTGTATGAAAATTCAATTAATGACAAGTACTTGCTCCAACTACCGCCATCCTCTAAAACACAGGCTCTGAGCATATCCTCTAAGGTTTGAATGGTTCTCTCAGTTGACCATCATGCAGGGATGGTAGGTGTGCTAAGACTTAACCTCGTCCCTAAGGCTTGATGAAGTGCCTTCCAAAACCGAGAGGTGAACTTTGGATCCCTATCGAGAGACAATGTTATTTGGAACTCAGTGGAGCCTAACAATTTCTCGATATAGATCTCAGTAGCAAGGCGGTTTTGTAAGTGGACTTTATGGGAAGAAAATGGCAGATTTGGTTAATCATCCACTATGACCCATATAGAGTCATATCCTAACTGAGTGTAGGGTAACCCTCCCACGAAGTCCATTACTATACTATCTCACTTCCACTCGGGAATTTCTAAGGGTTGGAGAAGACCTGAAGGCTTTTGGTGTTCTATCTTGGTTTTCTGACAAACCAAGCATTGAGCTACAAATTCTGCCACATCATTCCTCATGCCTGGCCACCAATACCTCTGTCTAAGGTCCTGGTACATCTTGGTGGAACCAGGGTGTACCGAGAATCCACTCTTGTGGGCTTCTCCTAGAACCTGCTGCTTAATGTAATTATCCTTTGGTATGCAGATTCTCTGATGGAACATTAAAGTGCCATCCTCAGCTTCAGAGAAACCAGGGCAGTGCTTGCTAGACTGCAACTCTATATCTAAGCTCTGAGCAGACCTAATATGTTCCCTAAAATTGCAGGAAATTTCTAGATGGTAAAGCATGAGACTGTTCGCTGATGGGAAAATTCCAAGGTTAAGGTCCCTAAAGGACTCTAGCAACTCCATTTCTTTAATCATCAGTGAAGACATATGCAAGGACTTCCTACTCAAGGCATCAGCAACCACATTCGCTTTGCCCGGATGGTACTTCAACTCAAAGTTATAATCTTTTAGGAACTCAACCCATCTTCTCTGCCTCATGTTAAGTTCCTTCTGATCAAAAAGGTATTTCAAGCTCTTATGATCACTAAACACTTCAAACTGAGCACCATATAGATAGTGTCGCCAAATCTTTAGGGCAAAGACAATGGCTGCGAGCTCTAAGTCATGCGTAGGCTACAACTTGTCGATTCTGCATGAGAACACATCCTAACCCTTTCTTAGAGGCATCACTATAAACTTCAAATCCCAATGCTGGGTCAGGGATAATCAAGACCGGGGGGGAAGTCAACCTGATCTTAAGCTCTAGGAAACTACTCTCACAGCTCTTAGTCCACACAAATGGCTCCCCTTTTCGGGTTAACCTTGTCAGGGGAAGTACCATCTGCGAAAATCCCTTAATAAACCTTCGGTAGTAACCGGCTAATCCTAGAAAGCTCCTAACTTCGGTGACCGTGGTTGGTCGTTCCCAACTAAGGACTGCTTCTACTTTACTAGGATCAACCGACACTCCCTCTTTAGAAATCACATGACCCAGAAACTTAACTTCACTAAGCCAAAACTCACATTTCTCAGGTTTAGCAAAGAGGCTTTTTTCCCTAAGGGTACTTAAAACAATCCTAAGGTGTTCCTCATGCTCTCGAGGATCCTTAGAATAAACTAGGATATCATCTATGAAGACCACTACAAACTTGTCAAGGAAGGGCCTAAAAATTCGGTTCATATAGTCCATAAATACGGCTGGAGCATTGGTCAGACCAAAAGGCATAACCAAATACTCATAGTGCCCGTATCTAGTCCTAAATGCCGTCTTTGGGACATCCTCTACCTTAACTCTAATCTGGTGATAACCAGATCTTAGATCAATCTTAGAGAAAACCGAAGCTCCCCTAAGTTGATCTAACAAGTCATCTATTCTGGGCAAGGGGTACTTATTCTTCACTGTGACTTTATTGATTTTCCGGTAATCAATACACAACCTCATACTCCCATCTTTCTTCTTTACCAAAAGGACAGGTGCGCCCCAAGGGGACACACTAGGTCTAATAAACTGCTTAGAAATCAAATCCTCCAACTGTACTTTTAGTTCCCTCAACTCCAAGGGTGACATCCTATAAGGTGTGATGGAGATTGGTCCCGTTCCGGGAACCAGTTCTATTGAGAACTCCACTTCTCTCTCAGGGGGTAAGGTCGCTACCTCGCTAGGAAACACATCTAAGAATTCGTTCACTATAGGGATAGTGTCCAGATCTAGGCTAGCCTCTATAGTTGAAGAAAGTAAAATCATATATCCTGCAAGACCTTCCACTAGACAGCGACTCAATAGAAGATCATTACTCTGCGGAACATAACTTGACTCTTTAGTAACAGGATGCACATTTGGAAACTCAATCGTTTTACAGAAACAATTTAAAACAACTTGATTGGCGGAAATCCAATCCATACCCAGGATTATGTCCATTCCCTTAAGAGG
Organism: Calophaca sinica; assembly: GCA_037113605.1. Classification (NCBI taxonomy): domain Eukaryota; kingdom Viridiplantae; phylum Streptophyta; class Magnoliopsida; order Fabales; family Fabaceae; genus Calophaca; species Calophaca sinica. Next base: position 21,153,091 of record CM073737.1, read on the forward strand.
CAGACACACAAGGCTTACTAAAAACATTCTCCCTTGAATTAGGAGAGGGCAATTCTCACATATCAAGGAAGTAGAAATGCTATCTTTGGTGGGTGTATTCATATGCAACGGGAATTGTAAAGAGGTAAGACACAACTGTAGCCTTTGAACACATGTACAAGAGATAAAGGAATGTGTTGCTCCCGAGTCAAACAAAACAACTAAAGGTTCATCCTGAAGGAAACAAGTACCTTTCATCAGATTTTCTGCTCCCTTTGCTTTCTGGGCATCCAGAGTGAAGACTCTCCCTTGGTTAGGATCACCAGGCTTGGCTCCTTTCCCTTTAGTGTATTGGGGGCACTCCCTGGCCATGTGCCCTGGTTGGTGACAAACATAGCAAACATTCTTGCCCTTCATACACTCTCCCGGATGCCTCTTCCCACAGTTTGAACATGCATGATAATCAGACTCGGAGGTTTGAACCTGCTTTCCTTTGAAAAGGTTTCCTTTCGGTCTCATGTGTTGGGCGTTCTTATCTGCATCCTTCTTTTTGTTCTTATCTTGCCACCTAGTTTGTCTATCCTCATACATCCTCTTCAAGCTTGCTTCAGCCACGTAGCTCTGATGAACTACCTTGGCGAACTCGGTGAACTCGATGCAGCGAAATCTTTGTTACGGATGTCCGCCTCAGTCCCCACTTGAACTGCTTGATTTTCCAGTTATCATCCGGAGCAAATTGAGCAACAGATGAGTACCTTACTAACTCCTCAAACTTGTTCACATATTCTGAAACCGTAGATTTCCCTTCTTTGAAGGCTGGACTAATTCTCTATCCATCATATCCTTCACGGTGCGTGGAAAGTACTTCTCCAAGAAGATCCTCCAAAGTTCACCCAAGTTAGTGGTGTCCCTTGAGCCACCATGTAAGCTCGGGCCCCTTTCCACCAGTTTTCAGCATCCTCTATGAGCACATGAGTAGCTAGCTCGACCTTTTGCTCCTCGGTACAATGAACCACCCTAAAACTCTTCTCCACGGCCTCTAACCAGTGTTGGGATGCCATGGCTTCTACCTTTCCATTGAAGGTTGGTGGCTTCGTCTTGAGGAATTTGAGAAATTTTCGGTCCAATTCCTCCTCTTGCGGGGGAGGTTGGGCTTGGTACTGCTGTTGTTGGGCTAACTGAGCTGCAAGATTGTTGGTTGCAATACTCTGATTCTGGATAGCCTGCAATATCCCTTGCAGCCAAGCATTATCTTGTCCTGGCGGATCCGGAGGTATTTCAGCGTTCCTCCTGGGTCTCCCGCGCCTTCCAGAACCTGAAGCCATAATTCTGCATAGAATGCACCAAGCATTGAGTTGATCAGGCTCAATATCTCTTAGCATAATAAGTAGAAAGACAACAACAGACTCAAGAAATTCACGAAACTATTCCTAGCAACCCCCCACAGTCCGATTAGAATCGAACTGCTCTGATACCATAATGTAACACCTTACTTTCATTTGCTTGAAAATAGAATAATTAACATTAGGTACAGTAATCCCAAATTTAAACTTAAAGTCCAACATTAAGTTCAAATGTCATAAAACTAGACTTAAATACATAAATTCATGTCAGTGCAACCTCCATACATAATTCTAGAATTACACATTCAGGGTATTACTCTAAAACTACTACAGAATAAACAAGCTCTCCAGAGCTACCAGCTGTCAGTCCCCCTTTGAAACATGTGCATCTGTAAAATAATTAAATAAAGGAGTGGGGTGAGATAATAATCTCAGTGAATCCTCCCTCCGACTCCTCACCATCAACTCATACAATTTATCATCAGTCAAGAATTTATATGACACATTTATGCAATGCAATGCATATTCTTACTATGAATTTCTAATTCATCTTTGGCTCGTATTCATGGGTAGTTTTGTATGCTTACGTCCATACAACCCCATAAACACACTTTCGATATGGTGGTTAGACATCTTAACCGTCCGAGGGCGTCCCACACGGCTAACCATATCGATCACCCCCTTTAGAGGTATCTTAGTATCTTTTAGGGAATTTAACTCACCACTATATCCTTAAATGCATGCTTTAATCAAGACTAAGAATACAATTAGGTGCTACTCTAGCTTCATATGGAACTAAACATATTCATGTAAAAAGATACATTTCACATTCAAATGAAAACATGTAACATGCTCAGTCAAGGAAAAATACTTCAAGACAAAACACATTTCCATTAGGGCTCCATGGAGCTCCCAATAGTCAAACATCCATCTCACAGTTTATGGAGGTTTTGGGTACAACATTAACCCCTATAAACAGTCCCAATAATACATGCATAACAATTAACACTAAAAACTATACATCAAATAGGGGTTTAGGGAACTTCCTAACTTAGGGTTCATGGGTTTTCTTCAAGGGGACCCAAATGTGGGACTTATGGGTGCCCATCACCTAAGAGAAGGAAGAACTCACCACAACTTCCAAGATTCAAGTTCAGAGTTGATGCTTAGCTTCTTCTTCTTCCTTCTTCACGTTCTTCCCCTTCTCCTTCAAGCTGGCCTTCTAGGGATTTCCTTCAACTTTCCAATCCAAGCATAAACACTCCCCAACTTGGATTCAAGCTAAGATTGAGGATGAATCTAGCATGAATCCTTGTTTTTCCCCTCTAATTTGTGAACCCTAGGTGTTTTAACCCCTCCTCCTTCTCCTCTCTGTCGCACCCTCTCTCTCTAACCCTCTCTCTAACAATCGCGTTCTGTTCTTTCTCTGCTGAGTTGTTTCTGATATACTGCAGCTGTGAATCGATTCACAGCATAGGTGAATCGATTCACTCAGTGTAAAAATGACAGGAATCACAGTTTTAAGTGCAGGAATCGATTCCTGCAGTTCCCAGATTTGATTCACGCTGCGATTCACAGAGGATCAACCTTTGTGAATCGATTCACTCTGCGATTCACTGCAAACCTAATCGAGTCCCAGCAAACCCACAGCCCTGAATCGATTCACAGGGCCTGGGAATCGATTCACACTGGGCAAAATTTCACCAAACACAATTTTTTCACATATTCAATTATGACAATCAATGAAAATATCACTTAGAGTTCATCTTTAAGCCATACTAAGCTTATACACACACAACAAACCAAGCTTGAGGAAATTTGGGGTGTTACATTTACCTATGTGCCCCTCTTCTATTCCAAATTCCTACTATGTCCTTTAGTTCTATCTTTTTTTCTAATCACCACCCAAGACCACAAAACCTCCACTACATATCACTAACCAAAGATTTATTCATAACAAACAATTTTTAAGGAAAAATTTATACGTATTATTTTCTAAGCTAGGTGGGATGTTACACATCATGACTCAGAAATTTGATGATATTGACATCCTTGATTTGTAGGGAATGATTTTCGTAATTTTATCAATAGTACATTAAAAATTTCTCTTAATTATTTTATTTAAATTTTAGATATTAAAATGTTTGATTTCATCCTTTACGTTTAGATGATAGACAAAAAAAAATTAAACTACTCTTTAGGACTTGTTAAAAGTTTAAAATTTAAAAATATTTGTGTTAAATGCATGATCGGGCGATAAAAAAATAAAAAAAAATATGTTCTTCTCTTTTAATTATAATTTCAACTTTAGGTTTTTATTTGAATTTTTTAAATTAAGTGATAAAAAATAGAATAAAATATTTCCTCGGATGTTATCTTGAATTCATTTTCTTGGCATTAATTTTAAAGTAAGTGCCTAGATTTATTAGGATACTTATGTCATCATCGTGCAACCAAATACCCTTAATTTATTTTAGCTCAAAGTGACCACGAATTATTTTAGTTGATACCTATATTATGATTGGACAATCCGTAATAGTCACCAAATCTTCATTGGAAATTAATCATGTGAATGAACAACTTGGTAATTCCGTTAATACTTTGCGAGGGCACTTGTATTGCATTGAAAAGTCAAGTTATCATTGTCAATTTGCCACACCCTATTAGGGATACTGTATTGTGAATGGATAACCTAGCAATCCTAATCTTATTTATTTGTCAAGTTTGCCTCTAATTTGTCCATTCAAAAAGTTAATCATAATTTTTTCTGTAATTCAAAAACAATTAAAATCAATTGAGACACATTTTTTTCTTCTACAACTTCATGACATTTGAGTAGAGCTAAATCTATCTGAAAATTTAATGCAATTTCGATCAATTCTATTCCATCCGAAAATTACATCAAAATATGATAACTTTCTAGTAGCAAAATGATAATTTTTCTAGTAGTGAATTTGATAAATTCAAAATTTTAGTTCATTGAAAAACACGGACAATAATTTGCAATAGTAAAGAATGTAAGTGAACTATTTCATTTTTGCATTCATTGATAATCAAGTTCAGGGCTATTCCGTGTTACTCAAAATTCTTACAAATTGTAAGTCCCAAATCCAAGTGCAAGCCAATCTTTTATTTTTTAAACTTATAGTGATAAAATAGAAATCATTCTTTGAAAACAACAACAATACAAGGCGCCAATTGACGAAAACAGTGTCCTCCTTTCAAAACCCGCTCTAAGCGAGGCCTCACCACAATTTGAACTACAAAGCTCTATGCAGCATACTAGTTGAGGTCCTGCTTGCAGCTCTGAAATGCATTTTGGACCTTGAGGCACTATTGTTGGTGTCTCCAAACAAGTTACAAATCCTGAAACACCACAAAGTTAAAAATATTATGCACATGAGGGTTCTTCCTTTTCTTTGTGATTCCAACACATTGCTATTTGAACTTTTGCACTAAACCACCTAGTATGTTTCACCTAAACAAATTATTATTGATCTTGGGATTTTGAATAAAAATTGATAAAAAATACAATTTCATAAAAGAGTTGTCGATTCATACTGATCTAACAACTCAAACTTTTTATTTTCTTTCTGAATATGTAGACTATGAACAATAATTTAACGAACAATAACATTTTTTAATTTAAGTTAGTAAATTGTATATCGAAAACTCAAAACATAAAACTAACTTTCCCCCGTACCTGAAACCAATACCAGAGCAATGCATAAAACACCCAAAAGATGAGATGGATAGATGTGAAAAGACATTTTGAAGGATTTCACCTTATATTTTATTTCTTGTAAGAACTAAGGCTAACATCCTTTTCATTATATAGACTTAGAAAATGTGTTAATTTGATTAAACGTTAAAATTTGGATATTATGAAATATTATTAAAGCAGCGTTTGCACTACCAGATCTGCCTATATTGGTAATAAACATAAGAGCATTGATTATTTGTATAAATTCATCAATAATTAGGGTGAATATAATATCACTATGAGTTTGAAACAAACCATTAATAATGGGTAAGAATGCAATGATAATCCATTGAATGCATTACCAATAATGAAAATTGGGCAATTATTTATATAAATACATTAACGTTTTCGGCAAAAAAATATGGACGTAATCAATAGAATAAATTTTACAATATATAAAATGATATTCTATAGCAATTTGTTAATTGTTTATAGAATAAATTTTATATGTGAGGTTTTATATTAAATTTAGATCACTTTATTTATTTTAATTCTTATATAAATTAAACCAAATATTAATTTTAAATTAATTTTATAAAGTAATAAATTTATATTTAATATAAATTTCGATTGCATTTCAATTTATAAATATAAATGCACTAAATTTGAAAATATACATATAAAGATTAATAAACCTTGGTGTTTTATAAATTTTAAATTTAAACCCTAATATATATGAAAAATTAAATATGAATAAATACATCGATATATAAAGTTTATATTTATTGTTATAAATTTTAAAATAAAATACAAACTTTCAGTCGATCAGAAATATTAAATTTATAAAACACCCAAATAAAACTTTCTAATTTCATAAATAAAAACTACCATAAATATATTAAATTTTAAATTTAATAAAAATATACTAATTTCAAGTTTAAACACAAACATTGTAACACCCAAACATTCTGAAACTGTTTGAAGTTGGGCATTAAACATCACAAGGTATTAACTAGAATGGAAGCTAAACTTGAGTACATCGCCAAGTTAGAAGATCCATACAAGTCTTAGTCAATACATTACACTTTAATCCGAAGCATAAGTTCTACATCAATTGGAATTAAGATTGTACAAAACACATAGTTCCAATTAAAAAAATGAACTAACTAAACCTAAAGGAAAATGCTAAAGATCTTGGTGAGGTCATGAGCTCTCCTCATGTATCATAGACAAAGAGAAATGGGGTGAGATAATAATCTCACGGAGTCCTTCACGGACCCTCACATAGCACCACTCCCTCAAATAAAACGAGTAGAGACACTAATACATATTTTATTTAGTTCTCTCTTTCATTTATCTTACTACACGTTCATGCAATCATAGAATAAGTTTTTTGTTAGCATTCCTTAGTGTTCTTTTGGAGTCGAACCAGGAATCTCGTCATTTGAGTCTGTCGGATCTTCTAGTCACGAGACCGGACCGACGTCCATTATGGTATGGGCGATTACATCGTCTACAACCCACAAGTGGCATGCCGACTTGCCTAACCATACCGCACCTTCGTTCTCGAAGGAAATCTATCATTTATTAACTAGCAGTTCATAGTTAATCAATTTCTCATCACTAATGAATCAATCATATGTGTTGATATATGATATTTTTAGTGTGTTTCTCACGATATCTTTTCAATCTTAAAGGTTAAAGAACATAAATGTCAAGTATAACAAACCTTACAGGCTTTACGGGTCAAAAACACATTTCTATGCAGGAGAAGCGCTCCGCACCTTCAATTTTTTCCTTCAAGAGCCAAGGTTCAGCTCAATCTTCTTCTTCTCTGCCGATTGAGTGAGTTTTGCCCCCAATTTGGTGTCTTCCTTCTTGCTAGTCCTCCATGGAACCCTCAATCCTGTCATTTCCCTCAAGGTTGCGTTCAAAGAGTTGGTGATGAGAGTGGTCATGTGGGTGGGTCGATCAGGGAAAAAGAAGAAGGGGTATGGTGGGTTTCTCTTGGTCAAAAGACCATCCTACCCCTAGCTAATGAGTGGGGTTTACCTATGTGCCCCTCTTCTATTCCAAATTCCTACTATGTCCTTTAGTTCTATCTTTTTTTCTAATCACCACCCATGACCACAAAACCTCCACTACATATCACTAATCAAAGATTTATTCATAACAACCAATTTTTAAGGAAAAATTTATACGTATTATTTTCTAAGCTAGGTAGTAGTGTAACACCCCAAAATCCCCAAGCCTGATTTGTATGTGGATATAAGCCTAGTATGGCTTAAAGATGAACCTTAAGTGGTATTCTCATTAATTTCTATAGTTAAATGTGTGAAAAATGGTGTTTGGTGAATTTTTGCCCAGTGTGAATCGATTCCCAGGCCCTGTGAATCGATTGAGTATGAGTTCTTTGGGACTCGATTAGGTTTTCGATGAATCGCGGGAGGAATCGATTCACAAAGGTCGATCCTCTGTGAATCCAAAGCATGAATCGATTCACGTAAGTCAGTTCTCTGTGAATCGAATCGAGAACCGCAGAATCGATTCACGCACTTAAAGCCGTGATTCTGTCAATTTTTCATCGAGTGAATCGATTCACTGTCTTTGTGAATCGATTCACACCGCGATATATCAGAAAAACTCAGCGAGAAAAAGAGCGAGCGAAGGATAGAAAGAGTTAGAGAGGTGCGGCGAAGAGAAGAAGGAGAAGGGTCAAACACCTAGGGTTCACAAACTAGAGGGAAAAACATGGATTCATGCTAGATTCACCATCAATCTTAGCTTGAATCCAAGTTGGGAGTGTTTACTCTTGATTTGGGAAGATTGGAGGAATCCCTAGAAGGCCGGTGAAGGAGAAGAGGAAGAAGGAAGAAGAAGGAGCTGAACATCAACCTTGAAGCTTGAATCTTGGAAGTTGTTGTGAGTTCTTCTTTCTCTTAGGTGTTGGGCACCCATAAGTCCCACATTAGGGTCCCTTTTGAAGAAAAATCATGAACCCTATATTAGGAAGTTCTCCAAATCCTCATTTATGCACAGTCTTTATTTTTCATAGCTATTCATGTGTTATTCGTGCTGATTAAGGGGTATTGTTGTACCCTATAGATGTTGTGATGAATGTTGACCATTGAGAGCTCCATGGAGCTCTAATGGAAGTTATTTGTTGTCTTAATGTGTTTTCTTGGACTCATTATGATATATGCTCTATTTTGAACTTGAAATGTATCTTTTACATGAGTGTATTCAGTTGCATGTTGAGTTGAAGTAGCTTCTAATGGTATTCTTGGAGTAAAGCATGCATTTAAGGATATAGTGGTGATTTAATTCCCTAAAAGATACTAAGATGCCTCTAAAAAGGGGTGATCGATATGGTTAGCCGTGTGGGACGCCCTCGGACGGTTAAGACGTCTAACCACCATATCGAAAGCGTATTTATGGGGTTGTATGGACGTAAGCATATAACACTACCCATAAATGCGAACCAAAGATGAATTAGAAATTCAAAATAAAAATATGCAATGCATAAATATGTCATATTGATTTTTGGTGATAGAAAATTGCATGAGTGAATGGTGAGGAGTCGAAGGAGGATTCATCGAGATTATTATCTCACCCCACTCCTTTACTTAATTATTTCTGGATGCACAGTGCAGAAGAGGCGATTGTGACTACGTGCTCTCGGGATATGGTTCAATGTATTAGTTTATAGGAGCACTTGGGAGTTGAAATTCTTAGAAGTATGTATTGATGTTGTACCGATATGAACTTATGTATTTAAGTCTGGTTTTGTGGTACTTGGACTTAATGTTGGATTTAAGTTTAAATTCTATTTTGGGATTACTGTACCTAATGATGATTATCTTAACTTTATGCGAATGAAAGTGAGGTGTTACATTATGGTATCAGAGCAGTTCGATTCTAATCGGACTGTAGGGGTTGCTAGGAATAGTTTCGTGAATTTCTTGAGTCTACTGTTGTTTTTCTACTTATTATGCTAAGAGATATTGAGCCTGATCAACTCAATGCTTGGTGCATTCTATGCAGAATCATGGCTTCAGGTTCTGGAAGGCGCGGAAGACCTAGAAGGAATGCTGAGGTACCTCCGAATCCTCCAGAACAAGAGAATGCTTGGCTACAAGGGATATTGCAAGCCATTCGTAATCGAGTATTGCAACCAACAACCTTGCGGCTCGGTTGGCCCAACAACAACAACAATGCAAGCCCAACCTCCCCGCAAGAGGAGGAATTAGGCGAAAATTCCTCAAGTTCCTCAAGACAAAGCCTCCAACCTTCAACGGAAGAATGAAGCCATGGCATCCCAACATTGGTGGAAGCCGTGGAGAAGAGTTTTAAGGTTGGTCACTGTACCGAGGAACAAAAGGTCGAGCTACCTACTCATGTACTTATAGAGGATGCTTTGAGGCGGTGGAAAAAGGGCCGAGCTTATATGGTGGCTCGGGGGTACCATTAACTTGGGAGAACTTTCGGAGGATTTTCCTGGAGAAGTACTTCCCACAATCGTGAAGGATATGATGGACCGAGAGTTAGTCCAACTGCAGCAAGGAAAATCCACGGTCTCAGAGTATGTGAACAAGTTTGAAGAGTTGGTAAGGTACTCATCTGTTGCTCAATTTGCTCCGGACGATAATTGGAAAATCAAGCAGTTCAAGTGGGGACTAAGGCCAGACATCCAAAACAGCATTTCACAAACTGAATTCACTGACTTCGCCAGAGTAGTCCATCAGAGCTACGTGGCTGAAGCAAGCTTGAAGAGGATGTATGAAGATAGGCAAACTAGGTGGCAAGATAAGAACAGAAAGAATGATGCAGATAAGAACGCCCAACACATGAGACCGAAAGGGAACCTTTTCAAGGGAAAGCAGGCTCAAACCTCCGAAGTCCGATTATCATGCATGTTCAAGGCGTGGGAAGAGACATCCGGAGAGTGTATGAAGGGCAAGAATGTTTGCTATGTGTGTCACCAACCAGGACACCTGGCCAGGAGTGCCCCAATACACTAAAGGAAAGGAGCCAAGCCTAGTGATCCTAACCAAGGGAGAGTCTTTACTCTGGATGCCCGTAAAGCAAAGGAGCGGAAAATCTGATGAAAGGTACTTGTTTCCTTCAGGATGAACCTCTAGTTGTTTTGTTTGATTAGGAGCAACACATTCCTTTATCTCGTAAATGTGTTCAAAGGTTAGGGTTGTGTCTTACCTCATTGCAAATTCCGTTGCATGTGTATACACTGCCAAGGTAGCATTTCCACTTCCTTAGTATGTGAGAATTGTCCTCTCATAATTCAAGGGAGGATGTTTTTAGTAAACCTTGTGTGTCTACCTCTTGTAGGGATGGACATTATCTTGGGTATGGATTGGCTTTCCGCCCATCAAGTTGTTTTAAATTGTTTCTGTAAAACGATTGAGTTTCCAAATGTGCACTCTATTATTGAAGAGTCAAGTCATGTTACACAGAGTAATGATTTTCTATTGAGTCACTGTCTAGTGGAAGGTCTTGCAGGATATATGATCCTACTTTCTTCAACTGTAGAGGTTAGCCCCGACCTGGATACTATCCCTATAGTGAACGAATTCTTAGATGTATTTCCTAGCGAGGTAGCAACTTTACCACCTGAGAGAGAAGTTGAGTTCTCCATAGAACTGGTTCCCGGAACGGGACCAATCTCCATAGCTCCTTATAGGATTGTGAAGAAGATTTCCTTCTTAAACTTGGCTGGGTTTAGATGATGACAAGATTACTAATCAAAAAGAAGAAAAGCCTCCGATAGATCAAGTCAAAGATTCTACAGAGACTTTAATTATGTATTGTCAATTCTCTGTAAGTATGGTTTGTATCTTTGACATATTACAAGCTGTGATTATATAACTTAGATGTGCTCAAACAACTCATTCCTTAAGTTTAAAACTTAATCTAAGTTATTTTCAAAGTTAAGTGTTGAAGCAATCCTTTTGAAATCTCAAGAGAAAACTTTTTTCATTGCAGGAATCGATTACCTCAAAGCTGTAATCGATTACCTAAAGTCTCGGTGATGTGGATGTAATCGATTACCTAAAAGGTGTAATCGATTACAGCAACTAAATTTTTGAATAGCTGATTTTCAACGTACACATGTAATCGATTACCACAACGACGTAATCGATTACCACTGCTTCAAAATCAAATTTTCTGAAACGTTATGATTTCAAATGGTGTGTTTTGGTCCCTGGAAAGTTGCCAAACGATCACCTTGCTTCAGACACAATCTGATGTATATATATATACCTTTCTTTTACATCAGAACAGACACAACTTTCATTCTTTCAACCATAAGAGTTCAATATCATTTTACAAGTTCTAAACCTTCAAAACTTTCTTGCCTAGAACTTAGATACTATTTTCATATTCTGAAAAAGTTCTTGAGCACTAAGTTGTATAGTTACAAAGTGATATTGATCTGATCTGACCATGTCCTTTACCATTCTTCACAATTATTAATCTCATCCTTGTGTTGGGTTTTGGTTTGAAAAGATAGTGGGGTGCTATCTTGTTGTATAGAGATTGTTAGGGAGCCTTGGGGTGAGGCTTGCTTGTAACAAGAATTTCTATCATAGTGAATTGCTCTGCAGGTGTCAGAAGAACTGGATGTACCCAAGTGGTTAGGGAACCAAAGATAAATTCTTGTGTCCCAATCTTCTTCCTTATCCTTTTACTTTTGTTTATCAATCAAACTCCATCTATCTATCCATAAAACAAAAGAACGAAAAATCTCTAAAAGTTACTCGAAAATCGTTCAACCTAATTCACCCCCCCTCTTAGGTTGTATACGGACTTACATTTGGTATCGGAGCGAGTTAAGGTAACTGCTCCTTCGATCCATGGCTTCATGACAACAATCCTACTTTTAGAGATGGTGGCGGTAACAACAAGCCTCCATGTTTCGTTGGAGAACACTATGACTTCGGAAGATTCGCATGCAATCCTATCTTGAAGCACAAGGAGAAGAAATATGGGATCTTTGTAGAGAATGGTCCTTATGTGCCTACAACAGTCATCAACAATGAAGTGCAAGATAAAGTCAAAACCTCATGGACGGATGATGACAAGAAGAGAGTGCTCTCGACAAAAAGGCCAAGAACATTCTGATCGGCATTAGGTATGGATGAATTCTTTCGTATCTCACATTGTAAAACTGCTAAAGAGATTTGGGATACTCTAGAAGTAACCCATGAAGGAACAATAGAAGTAAAGAGATCTAAACTGAATACTTTATCACAAGAGTATGAAATGTTTAGAATGCAGCCCGGTGAATCAATACTTGATTTGCAAAAGAGATTCTCTCATTTGACAAATCACTTAATGGCGCTTGGAAAGACCTTTACCAATGATGAGTTGAATCTTAAGATTCTTCGATCATTGACTCGGCAATGGCAACCAAAGGTTACAGCAATTTCTGAGAAGAAAAGTCTGTCAAAAATGACTTCTGCGGCATTATTTGGAAAACTCCAAGAACATGAATTGGAACTTGGAAGATTGGAAGAGATCAAGTCAAAGAGAAAAAGAACAAAAGCATTGCCTTAAAGGTTGACACGAGAGAACAGCGTGAAGAAGAAAGCACTGATGAAGATGAGAACATCACCCTCCTGGTAAAAAGGTTTGGAAAATTTCTTAAAAAAGACCAAAATATTAAATTTGATAACAAAAAGAAATTTTTCAAGAAAAGGGATACATCCACTTCAAATCAGAACTTCACATGTTTTGAATGCGGTAAGGAAGGACATATGAAAGCAGAATGTCCTAATCTGACAAAGAAGAAGTACTTCAAAGGGAAAAAGGAATTCAAATCCAAAAAGGCCTACATTTCATGGAATGACAATGAAGTAAGTACATCCTCCGATTCAGAAAGTGGAGAATCTGAAGTCAAAGCACTAATGGCATCACATCACTCAGATGATGAACAAGAGGTTAGTTCTTCTATGTCTAATGAAAAACCATCTTATATAGAATTACAGAATGCATTTCATGAGTTACATGAAGAATGTTTAATACTTTCTAGAACAATTTCGAAACAAAAGAAATTAATTTTAGAACTAGAAAGAAGTTCTAATGACACATGTGTGGAGTCAGAAAATGTCAAAAATTCTGTATGTAATAAATGTTTAAGATATGAATCTAAGATTATTGATCTAAACCAAGTGATCAAGAGATATGAAAAAGGTCAAATTGGTTTAGAAGAAGTGCTTAGTAGACAAAGGTATTCAAACAACAAACATGGTCTTGGTTTTTCAAATTTTCAAACACCAAGTCCTAACAAAACTATATTTGTCAAAGCAAGCACAACTACCAACAACTCAGAATCATCTAAATTGCATATTGGAAACTCTTCTAAAGCAAACTCTAGAAATGAGGTTAAGAATGGAAATCATTCAATTTCTAGAAATGTAAAAAGAGACAAGCCTAGTAGTTCTATCACTAGTCATATTTATAAGAATTGTGATTACTGTATGTCAAAAGGCCATACCCCCAATGCTTGCTACATAAGAAACTTTGGAGTTCCTTATGGAGAATTCATATGGGTAAGGAAAGGCATTAACCCATCAGGACCCAAATCACTTTGGGTACCTAACGACATTAAATCTGTTTTGTAGAAATGCTCAACAAAGACCAAAGAACACATGGTATCTTGATAGTGGTCATTCTAGGCACATGATTTGGTGATTGTACAAAGTTTACATCTCTGAAGCTGAAATCTAAAGGATATGTCACATATGGAGATAACAATAGAGGAAAGATTCTTGGGATTGGAAAGATTGGAGCTTCTCCTTCACAACTATTGATGATGTCCTATATGTCGAAGGTTTGAAGCACAATTTGATTAGCATAAGTCAACTCTGCGATAAAGGATTCAGAGTAAACTTCATCAAGGAAAAATGTATCATTGAAAATGAAGCCTCTACTGAAGAGAAGTTAGTGGGAAATAGAATCGACAACTCCTATAAGGTATGTCTAGATGATTTATCTTTGAAGATTAAATGTCTAGTGGTAAACAATAATGATGCATGGCTTTGGCACAAAAGAATAGCACATATTCACATGGAACATTTGAATAAGCTTGTCAAACATGATCTTGTTATTGGATTACCCAAAATGAAATTTGTCAAAGATAGATTATGTGACGCATGCCAAAAGGGGAAACAAACAAAATCCTCTTTCAAACCAAAGAATGTGGTATCAACTACAAGACCACTTCAGTTGATTCACATGGATCTTTTTGGTCCCTCAAGAACTAGAAGCTTTGGAGGTAATGTTTATGCTTTAGTTATTGTTGATGATTTCTCTAGATATTCTTGGACTCTATTTTTAGCACAAAAGGTGATGCATTTAAGGCTTTCAAGAAATATGCAAAACAAGTGCAAAATGAAAAATCTATGAAGATTGTGTCAATTAGAAGTGATCATGGTGGGGAGTTCCAAAATGCTCTTTTTGAGGAATTCTGTGAAGAACATGGTATCACTCACTACTTCTCAGCTCCAAGGACTCCTCAACAAAATGGCGTGGCAGAAAGAAAGAATCGATCTCTAATTGAACTGGCTAGAACAATGCTCAGTGATTCAAGTCTACCAAAGTACTTCAGGCGGATGCATGAAAGTACGACTTGCTATGTTACAAATGGAGTCAATATAAGGCCGATCTTGAAGAAGACTCCTTATGAACTATATAAAGGAAGAAAGCCAAACATCTCACATCTTCATGTCTTTGGATGCAAATGCTTTGTACTCAACAATGACAAAGACAACCTAGGTAAGTTCGATGAGAAATCGTGAAGGTATATTTCTTTGCTATTCTCTTTCAAGTAAATCCTATAGACTTTATAATAAAAGAACCTTAGTTATAGATGAATCTATGCATGTTTTCTTTGATGAAACTAACCTAACTGTAGAGAAAGTTTCTTGTGACGATGATAATGATGATATAATGGAAGCATCTACAAAAGACACTACTAAGGATCTTTGAGTCGAATTACTTAAGGAAGACTCACAAAGAAAAACAAATTAATTCAATCAATCACCAAGACGACAATCTTCAACAAGAGCGTAATCATCCTGATCTACCTCGTGAATGGAGAACTCATCGGGATCATCCTCTTGACAAAGTATTTGGTGATATTGAATCGGGAGTAAAAACAAGATTAAATCACAGGAAGCTTGCCAATACATGGCTTTTGTCTCTCAAATAGAACCTTCAAAGATAAATGAAGCTCTTGAAGACGATCAATGGATTCTTGCCATGCAAGAAGAGTTAAACCAATTTGAAAGGAATCAAGTTTGGGAACTTGTCCCTAGACCACAAGACAAACACATCATTGGTACAAAATGGGTGTTTAAGAACAAACTTGATGAAAATGGGATAATTATTCGAAACAAAGCAAGGTTGGTTGCTCAAGGCTATAATCAAGAGGAAGGAATTGATTTTGAAGAGACATTCGCTCCTGTTGCAAGGTTAGAAGCTATACGTTTATTACTTGGTTATGCTTGCTCTTTAGATTTTCAATTATTTCAAATGGATGTCAAAAGTGCCTTCTTGAATGGATACATAAATGAGGAAGTTTATGTCAAACAACCTCTTGGGTTTGAAGATTTCAAAAACCCCTCACATGTATTCAAATTGAAGAAAGCTCTTTATGGCTTAAAACAAGCCCCTAGGGCTTGGTATGACAGACTTAGTCAATTCTTAAGTGAAAAAGGATTTGAAAAGGGTAAGGTAGATATTACTCTGTTCGTCAAGAGAATTAAGGATCACACTCTATTGGTCCAAATTTATGTTGATGACATCATTTTCGGATCAACCAATAAAGATTTGTGTGAAGAGTTCTCAATGGTAATGCAAGGAGAATTTGAAATGTCCATGATGGGAAAGCTGAATTACTTTCTTGGACTTCAAATCAAGCAAACTAAGAATGGTATCTTCCTAAATCAATCAAAATACTGTAAAGAACTATTAAAAAGGTTTGACATGGATAACTTCAAAGAGATTGCAACTCCTATGGGATCTGGTACTTATATTGATCAAGATGAGTCAGGTTTATCAGTAGACATCAAGAAATATCGAGGTATGATTGGTTCATTATTATACTTAACTGCCAGTCGTCCTGACATTATGTTTAGCGTATGTCTCTGTGCTCGATTTCAAGTCAATCCAAAAGAATCTCATCTTTCTTCTGTAAAGAGGATCATGAAGTATCTAAAAGGGACAAAAAATGTTGGCCTATGGTATCCCAAAGGTAGTATCTGTTCTTTAGTTGGCTACTCAGATTCTGATTATGCAGGATGCAAAACTGATCGAAAAAGTACTAGTGGCACATGCCATATCCTTGGAAATGCTTTGATATCCTGGTCTTGCAAGAAACAAGCAAGTGTTGCTCTCAAGACCGCCAAGGTAATATATTGTACCGGAAGTTGTTGTGCTCAAAGCCTTTGGCTAAAACAACAACTATGTGATTATGGAATCAATCATGGATGCATTCCTTTAAGGTGTGACAATACAAGTGCTATAAATATTTCAAAGAATCCTGTTATGCACTCTCGTACCAAGCATATAGACATTCGACATCATTTTCTACGAGATCATGTTCTAAAAGGAGACGTGGAGATTACATTTGTTGATACTCATGCTCAATTAGCAGACATCTTCACAAAGCCATTAGTCAAAGAACCCTTCTTCAAAATAAGAAGAGAACTTGGCATTTTGGATGAAAAGGATATATGAGACCAACACATTTGGTGACAGGTTCTTTCATTTAACCTATATGTTTTTATTGTGTCATTCTAGTGTATGTATGTGTTTTTAATCATAAACCTATGTGATATGTATGTTATACATAGAATAGATACTCATACATTGCATGTTTTATCAATAATTTTAAAAAAAAACAAAAACAAAAACAAAAAAAACAAAATTTTTTTTACCATGTGTAATCGATTACAGTATCAGGGTAATCGATTACATGTTCAAAAAGTTCAGTTTTTCGCACCACTGACCCGACGCGTAATCGGTTACCACTTGGGTGTAATCGATTACATCCGCGAAAATTTGCGAAAACTGACAGTTTTTCTGCATAAAATCAGTTTCCAAAATCATTTCTTTCATTCTTGCAATCGGTTACCTCTCATCCTTTCTCAACCACCCACCTTCCAATCCTCATTTCTACCATTGTTGCTCAAATCGTTCACTTCTAATCTATAATCCTCTTCCCATTGGTGGCCCTCTTCTTTTTTTTTTCCCCAAAATTTCGAACCCTAAGTCTACTTTCCACACTATCATCACCATGGAACATTCAAGGAAGTTCAGAAGCAAGAATCATACATGGTCGATGCAAGGAGAGCGAATCCCAATCCTCTGGACTTATCAAGGCTGTTGGCTAACATCGATCAAAGAACTCGCTTCCAGGTTCATTGGTAGGAAACTCATCACTCCAAAGTATGTGAGTCTTATTGCTTTTGCTAGATTCAATTTTCCTTCATTACTCGAAAGTCAGGAAGTGACACCACTTGCTATTAATTTTGGAAACTATTACCCTGATCTTGTTAGAGTGTTCTATTGCAATTTAGAGGCTAAGGGTAGTGGTCCGTTTCTTGGGTAAAGGGGTTCCAATTAAATTATCCTTGAAGCAAATTGGAGAGTTTCTTGATATTCCATTTGAGGAGAGAAAAGATTCATCGATTTCTCATGTGATTGGGAGGAGTATGACAAGAGAGACTTCTATTTATCCATGTGTCGATATGATGAGACTGAAATTGCCCACAAAAGACAGCGATGCAGTGCGGCCTCCTCTGCTAGAAATATTCTCTCTGTAGGACACTTGAGCGTTGATGATAGACTTCTTCATTATGTTCTCTGCTATGTCTTAGTACCTAAGGCCTCAAACTACTCTCAAATCAATGATTTTGAAATGCAAATCATGTATGCTATCAAGAATAACAAACCTATCAACTGGGCCTATTTGGTTGTGAATCACATGTTGTCATCAAGCAAATGAACTACAAGTTTGCCTTATGCTAGACAAATCTCCCGATTGTTGGAGTGCTGCAATGTAGACACCAACAATGAGATTTCTCTGGAAATGACACCTGCTGAAAATGAAATCCATATGGATATCTTACCAAAAATGGGTATAAAGCTGGGATCTTCTTTGAGCGAGTCTCACAGCATCGGGCGATCTGCTACACCCTCCTCGCACAAGAAGATGAAGAACCTCAAGATGGTGCGGTCACCAATCAAATGATTTTGGATGAGCTTAGGAGTGTCCGTGGTTACATGGTGAGAGGTTTGATCAACTGTCTGCTCGCATGGACCGCCTTGAAGCTTTTGGAAATGACAATGAGGAGGATGAAGAGTAGCTGATTTGCTTCATCATGCATGCATCATATTATCATTATGTCATACTTGTTTATGTTGGATTTCTAGTTATGTAATTCTTCCTTTAATTTTTCTCGATTTTTGTTTTTTCTTTGGACTTTACTAAGTAGGACCTTTGCAAAGTTTGTATGGATGTTTAATATTAAGTATTTAGTTTGTGTTTGATCGAGCTTGGTCAATATATGCGCTATATTGTATTTATGGTACCTTTTCTTCTTTTTGATGATGTCAAAAGGTGGAGAAAGCAGATATTATTTGTATATCTTGTATTTTATTAACTTTTCAAGTTTCCCAACTCCAATACAAAGGGAGATATACAAGGCAGGGAGCTTTTACGTTATGGCAAACCCTTAACAAGGTTGGTGTTTGTCATCATCAAAAAGGGGGAGATTGTGAAGAAGATTTCCTTCTTAAACTTGGCTGCGTTTAGATGATGACAAGATTACTAATCAAAAAGAAGAAAAGCCTCCGATAGATCAAGTCAAAGATTCTACAGAGACTTTAATTATGTATTGTCAATTCTCTGTAAGTATGGTTTGTATCTTTGACATATTACAAGTCGTGATTATATAACTTAGATGTGCTCAAACAACTCATTCCTTAAGTTTAAAACTTAATCTAAGTTATTTTCAAAGTTAAGTGTTGAAGCAATCCTTTGAAATCTCAAGAGAAAACTTTTTCATTGCAGAATCGATTACCTCAAAGTCATGAATCGATTACCTAAAGTCTCGATGATGTGGATGTAATCGATTACCTAAAAGGTGTAATCGACATAAAGAACTAAATTTTTGAATAGCTGATTTTCAACGTACACATGTAATCGATTACCACAACGACGTAATCGATTACCACTGCTTCAAAATCAAATTTTCTGAAACGTTATGATTTCAAATGGTGTGTTTTGGTCCCTGGAAAGTTGCCAAACGATCACCTTGCTTGTAATAACTGATGTATATATATATACCTTTCTTTTACATCAGAACAGACACAACTTTCATTCTTTCAACCATAAGAGTTCAATATCATTTTACAAGTTCTAAACCTTCAAAACTTTCTTGCCTACAACTTAGATACTATTTTCATATTCAAAAGTTCTTGAGCACTAAGTTGTATAGTTACAAAGTGATATTGATCCGATACAGCCATATGCTTTACCATTCTTCACAATTATTAAACTCATCCTTGTGTTGGGTTTTGGTTTGAAAAGATAGTGGGGTGCTATCTTGTTGTATAGAGATTGTTAGGGAGCCTTGGGGTGAGGCTTGCTTGTAACAAGAATTTCTATCATAGTGAATTGCTCTGCAGGTGTCAAAAGAACTGGATGGACCCAAGGGGTTAGGGAACCAAGATAAATTCTTGTGTCTCAATCTTCTTCCTTATCCTTTTACTTTTGTTTATCAATCAAACTCCATCTATCTATCCATAAAACAAAAGAACGAAAAATCTCTAAAAGTTACTCGAAAATCGTTCAACCTAATTCACCCCCCCTCTTAGGTTGTATACCAGACTTACAAGGATGTCACCCTTGGAGTTAAGGGAATTAAAGACACAGTTGGAAGACTTGATTGCTAAGCAGTTTATTAGACCTAGTGTGTCACCTTGGGGCGCACCTGTCCTTTTGGTGAAGAAGAAAGATGGGAGTATGAGGTTATGTATTGATTACCGGAAAATCAATAAGATCACAGTAAAGAATAGGTACCCCTTGCCTAGGATAGATGACTTGATAGATCAACTTAGGGGAGCTTCGGTTTTCTCTAAGATTGATCTAAGGTCTGGTTATCACCAGATTAGAGTTAAGGCAGAGGATGTTCCGAAGACGGCATTTAGGACTAGATACGGCCACTATGAATACTTGGTTATGCCTTTTGGTCTAACCAATGCCCCAAATTGTATTTATGGACTACATGAACCGAATTTATAGGCCTTTCCTTGACAAGTTTGTAGTGGTCTTCATAGATGATATCTTAGTTTATTCTAAGGATCCTCGAGAGCATGAGGAACACCTTAGGATTATTCTAAGTACCCTCAGGGAGAAAAGCCTTTTTGCTAAACCGGAGAAATGTGAGTTTTGGCTCAATGAAGTTAAGTTTCTTGGTCATGTGATTTCTCAAAGGGAGTGTGGGTTGATCCTAGTAAAGTAGAAGCAGTCCTTAGTTGGGAGCGACCTACCACAGTCCCAGAAGTTAGGAGTTTTCTAGGATTAGCTGGTTACTATCAAAGGTTCATTAAGGGATTTTCATGGCTGGTACTTCCCCTAACAAGATTGACCAGAAAGGGGGAGCCTTTTGTATGGACTAGGAGCTGTGAGAGCAGTTTCCTAGAGCTTAAGACCAGGTTGACTTCTACCCCGGTCTTGATTATCCCTGACCCCGCTTTGGGATTTGAAGTTTATAGTGATGCCTCTAAGAAAGGGTTAGGATGTGTTCTTATACGTGAGCACAAGTTGTAGCTTATGCATCTAGGCAGTTAAGGCCCCATGAGGAGAACTACCCTACTCATGACTTAGAGCTTGCAGCCATTGTCTTTGCTCTAAAGATTTGGCGACACTATCTGTATGGTGCCCAATTTGAAGTGTTTAGTGATCATAAGAGCTTGAAATACCTTTTTGATCAGAAGGAACTTAACATGAGGCAGAGAAGATGGGTTGAGTTCCTAAAAGATTATGACTTTGAGTTGAAGTACCATCCGGGCAAAGCGAATGTGGTCGCTGATGCCTTGAGTAGGAAGTCCTTGCATGTGTCTTCACTGATGATCAAAGAAATGGAGTTGCTGGAGTCCTTTAGGGACCTTAACCTTGGAATTTTTCCATCAGTGAACAGTCTCATGCTTTACCATTTAGAAATTTCCTGTGATTTTAGGGAACAGATTAGACTTGCCCAGAGCTTAGATGTAGAGCTGCAGTCTAGCAAGCACCGCCCCGATTTTTCTGAAGCTGAGGATGGCACTTTATTGTTCCATCAGAGAATCTGCATACCAAAGGATAATTCCATTAAAGCGGAGTTCTAGGAGAAGCCCACAAGAGTGGATTCTCGATACACCCTGGTTCCACCAAGATGTATCATGACCTTAGACAGAGGTATTGGTGGCCAGGCATGAGGAATGATGTGGCAGAATTTGTAGCTCAATGCTTGGTTTGTCAGAAAACCAAGATAGAACACCAAAAGCCTTCAGGTCTTCTCCAACCCTTAGAAATTCCTGAGTGGAAGTGGGATAGTATAGCAATGGATTTTGTGGGAGGATTACCCTACACTCAGCTAGGATATGACTCTATATGGGTCATAGTGGACAGATTAACCAAATCTGCTCATTTCCTTCCCATAAAATCCACTTACAAAACTGTCCGGTTAGCTGAGATCTATATCAGAGAAATTGTAAGGCTCCACGGAGTTCCAACTAACATTGTCTCTGATAGGGATCCAAAGTTTACCTCTTGGTTGTGGAAGGCACTTCATCAAGCCTTAGGGACGATATTGAGTCTTAGCACAGCCTACCATCCTCAGACAGATGGCCATTCGGAGAGAACCATTCAAACCTTAGAGGATATGCTTAGAGCCTGTGTTTTAGAGGATGGCGGTAGTTGGAGCAAGTATTTGCCCTTAATTGAATTCTCTTACAACAACAGCTATCACTCTAGCATAGGAATGGCACCGTATGAGGCTCTCTACGGTCGCAAGTGTAGAACTCCTCTATGTTGGTTTGAGGTGGGAGAAAAACAATTGTTAGGCCCTGACCTTGTCCAAGAAACTACGGATAAGATTCGCATGATTAGGGAGAAGATACAGGGCCTTTCGAGTAAGCGAGAAAAGTTATGCAGATCGTAGGCTTAAACCCCTTGAATTTGAGGAGGGAGAACATATGTATTCCTGAAAGTCACTCCCACTATAGGTGTTGGTAGAGCTCTTAGGTGTAACACCCCCACCTTCGTGCTAGAACTTTTTAATTCCTTGTGTGTTTGACTAAGCTTTTCATGTATGTGAATGTGTTAAATATGCTAATGACTGGTTAGAAGATCAATTAAATTGGCACGGCGGCGCCAGATAGGCGAAGTGACACAAAAACTAGCAACGGATGCGCCTGTGGGGCGAGGCACCTGCACTGCAGGCGCAGGGCGCCCAGGCCTCACCGAGAGTAGGCGCAGGGCGCCCAAGAGATGCCTGGCTCCAGCGCCCCACCGCCGCGAAGTGGCGTGGCGCCAAGCTGCTGCTTCTAACTCGTTTTGGGCCGGTTCGGTGACCCAGTATGACCCATTCTCGACCTGTAAGAGTGACCACGACCCCTAGACTTAACCTAGCCCCTAAACATCAGTCTAAAACCATAAACATGATTAGAAGTTGCTCATAAGATCAACCAAGATAGAGAAAAACCCTTCTTCCCCTTTTTCCCCAATTTTGTGCTGTCAAGGGCTCTGACTCAAGACTACGCTACGGAACGCGACCCGGAAGCATAGTTACTGTAATTCTTACCGCCTCATTGGGAGGAATAGGAAGAGGTAAGCCTTCTAATGATAGTTTTGTCCTTAAGAGCAATGTTAGGGTTCTGAATTATGATTTTTCCATTCCTAAACCCTTTCTCTTGTGTTTTTGCTGAAGAAAGCTTCACTAGGAAAGGAAAAGCTTGGTGTTGCCTTATCCCTCTCCTAGGAGCACGAATTTCACTTGAGGTAAGGGATAGTAGTTCTCTTCTAGTGAGTGTATGGAACCTGTGTGAACAATAGGGGTGTCCCAAGACCCCTATGCCTCATGTGATAACGAAAAAGCAGACACTATCACCACCGTGATAGAGAGACCTTCGAATTCCTCTAAATTATTATTCTCGACTTGTGATAATTTTATTGGTTGTTAAAATTGGCGTGATGATTGAGCTTTGGTTGTTTATATGCTTGATGTACAGAAATTGGTTGTTATCAAACGACAATGTAAAGAAATTAAATAATTAAATAGTAGGCTTTAGACCCTATGAAAGTGTAGCCACTAAGTATGAATCAAAGAATTCGAGTCCCCGCAATTATGTTGATATTGTAAAGCTTAAGTAGAATGTCTAAGGTATCCCGTGACGGGCAAGGTTTCCCGGTCCTACGGTTAAAAAGAAAAAAAAAACAAAGGGCGAATCGGGCAAGGTATCCCGTGACGGGCGAGGTTTCCCGGTCCTTTGGTTAGTAGGGCGAATCGGGCAAGGTATCCCGTGACGGGCAAGGTTTCCCGGTCCTACGGTTAAAAAAAAAGGAAAAATAGTTGGGGGAAGCTCTTGGCACTACAATCAGAATAGATGTGGCAAGTGTGGCAAGGACCACTATACTCATTTATGCAAGGAAACATCTGTCATCTGCTTCAAGTGCAACAAGCCCGGTCATATCAGCCGCGACTGTGATGAATTGAAGAACGAACCAACAAATAATAACAGGACTCCGAGACCTCAGGCTAACAGGATGAAGTCGACTGGCAGGGTGTTTGCTCTCACTGGCACAGAGGCAGCTGAATCGGAAGATCTCATCCAAGGTACTTGCTTTATTCGAGGAATTTCTTTAGTGGTGTTGTATGATTCTGGTGCGACCCACTCTTTTATCTCTGCCGAATGTGTGAAAAATTTGCAACTGCCTACATCTCGTTTAACCTTTGATTTGTCTGTGGATATTCCTTCTCATGAACCCGTTGTTACGTCTCTTGTGTGCAAGGAGTGCACTCTCGTGATTGGAAGTAGGAATTTCGTAGTGGACCTAGTGTGTTTACCTCTTGTGGGAATAGAGATTATTTTAGGTATGGATTGGTTGATCGCTAATCATGTACTTTTGAACTGCTTTGATAAAACTGTGGTGTTTGGGGCACCTGAGCCTAGTGATCCACGGGTGGTTACCGCCAAGGAAATTCGGTCGTCCTTGAAGGAAGGTGCACAGGTTTATGTGATGTTGTGTTCTATGGCTATAGAAACGAAGGTAGAAGCTAAAGATGCACCCACCGTTTGTGAGTTTCCGGAAGTATTTGCAGAAGTTAACTCTTTACCACCGGAACGAGATGTGGACTTTGCTATCGACCTTGTTCCGGGAACGGGACCGATCTCTATGGCACCTTACAGGATGTCCCCGTTAGAGCTAGAAGAATTAAAGAGGCAATTGGAAGACATGCTGGAGAAAAAGTTTATTAGACCAATTGTATCCCCTTGGGGAGCGCCGGTTTTATTGGTAAAGAAGAAAGACGGTTCGATGAGGTTGTGTGTTGACTATCGGCAACTTAACAAGGTTACTGTCAAGAACCGCTACCCTTTACCGAGGATAGATGATCTCATGGACCAACTAGTAGGAGCATGTGTTTTCTCTAAAATTGATCTGAGGTCTGGGTACCACCAGATTCGGGTGAAGAAGGAGGACATTCCGAAGACCGCGTTCCGAACGCGTTACGGTCACTATGAGTACCAAGTTATGCCATTCGGTGTGACTAACGCGCAGCGGTATTTTTGGAATACATGAACATGATATTTCGCCCATATTTGGATAAGTTTGTGGTTGTTTTTATAGACGACATCTTGATTTACTCCAAGACCCGAAAGGAGCATGAAGGGCACTTGAGAAGCTGTACTACAAGTGTTGAAGGAAAAACAATTGTATGCCAAGATGTCAAAGTGTGAGTTTTGGTTGGATGAAGTGGGATTTCTAGGCCACGTAATTTCTAAAGCGGTATAGTGTGGACCCGGTGAAGGTGGAGGTCAGTGTTGCATTGGGAAGCTCCTAAATCGGCCACCGAGATAAGAAGCTTTTGGGCCTGGCGGTTACTATCGAAGGTTCATCGAAGGTTTTCAAAGATAGCACTACCGATGACCCGACTTACCAGAAAGGGGCAAGTTTTCTTGTGGGATGCTAAGTGTGAGCAAAGCTTTCAGATACTAAAGAAGAAGTTGACTACGGCACGGTGTTAGTCTTTGCCCAGGCCCGCTTAAACCTTTCGTGGTCTACTGTGATGCTTCAAAGCAAGGACTAGGTGGTGTGCTAATGCAGCATGGTAAGGTCGTGGCGTATGCTTCTCGTCAACTAAAGTTACACGAGCAGAATTATCCTACCCATGACTTGGAATTAGGTGCAGTTGTCTTTGCCTTGAAGATCTGGAGGCACTATCTTTATGGGGCTCGGTTTGAGGTTTTTAGCGACCATAAGAGCCTCAAGTATTTGTTTGACCAGAAGGAGTTAAACATGAGGAAACGTCGGTGGATGGAATTCCTAAAAGACTACGAGTTTGAGTTGAACTACCATCCAGGCAAGGCAAATGTCGTGGCAGATGCGCTAAGCAGAAAGGCGTTGCATTGCTCGACTATGATGATTAGGGAAATGAAGTTAATAGAAGAGTTCAGAGATCTGAGTCTAGTGTGTGAAAGGACCCCCGTGAGCGTGAAGCTTGGCATGTTGAAAGTGACTAATGATCTAATGGGTCAAATCAGGGATGGACGGAAGACCGACTGTTCTTAGTTGAAGCGAGAAGATCTCGATTGCTCAAGGGAAGCCAAGTGAATTTCTTGAGGGGCGGATGGGATTTTAAGGCTCCAGGGTCGAATTTGTGTTCGGATATTCCCGAATTGAAAAAGATGATTACGGAAGAAGGTCACAGGAGTAGCCTGAGCATACATCCGGGCTACTAAGATGTATCAAGACTTAAAGCGATTATTACGGTGGCCTAGTATGAAGAAGCGGATAGCCGAATTTGTGTCTGCGCATGCACGACTTGCCAAAGGCCAAGATTGAACATCGAAACCTTACGTACGTTGCGGCCGCTATTCATCCGGAATGGAAGTGGGACGATATCGCTATGGATTTTGTGTCCGACTTCCCAGGACTTGACCGATTCACGATGCGGTGTGGGTGATTGTTGACCGGTTAACCAAGATGGCTCACTTTTTCTGCAGGTAAACATGGAGTTCCCTCTAGAAGTTAACGGTTGTACATTAAGGAGATCGTTAGGCGCATGGTGTTCCCTCTAGTATCATATCGGCCAGAGATCCTAGGTTCACATCTGGGTTTTGGAATAGCTTGCATGAGGCGTTGGGAACCAAACTTAGACTGAGCTCGGCTATCACCCCCAAACGGATGGTCGGTCGGGCGGACTATTCAATCATTAGAGGACTGTTGCGAACTGTGTGTTGGAAGAATCCGAAGTTGGGATAAGTTCTTACCCTTGGTGGAGTTTAACTATAACAATAGCTATCACTCTAGTATTGGTATGGCTCCATATGAGGCGCTTTATGGGAGGAGGTCTTTGTACTCCCCTTTCTTTGGTGCGAGTCCAGGTGAAAGCCTAGTGTTGGGACCGAAGTGGTGAGGGAGACAACCGAGAAGGTGAAGTTGATTCAAGAGAAGATGAGGACCGCTCAAGCGCATGTAAGAGTTATTACGACAACCGGACCAAGGAACTGACCTTTAAGGAAGGAGAACACGTTTTCCTACGTGTTACTGACCAAGGGAGTTGGTAGAGTTTTAAAGGCAAGGAAGCTTACTCCTAGGTTCATTGGACCCTACCAAATTTTGAAACGAATTGGTGAAGTAGCTTATCAGGTGGCGCTGCCACCGTTGTTGAAAACCTCCACAATGTATTTCACGTATCACAACTCGTAAGTACATACATGATCCCGATCATGTGATAGCACAGACGCGATTCAACTCAAGGACAATCTCACATTTGAGGCGTCGCCGGTAAGAATTGAAGACCGTAAGAAGAAGCAACTACGCGGAAGGAGATTCCCTGGTGAAGGTAATTTGGAGTGGAGCAAACGATGAAAGTGCAACGTGGGAGTTGGAGAGTAAGATCACGAACCGTATCCGCAACTTTTCACCACAGTCGATAATAATTCCGAGAACGGAATTTTTCTAAGGGGAAGGATTGTAACACCCCACCTTCGTGCTAGAACTTTTTAATTCCTTGTGTGTTTGACTAAGCTTTTCATGTATGTGAATGTGTTAAATATGCTAATGGTAGTTAGAAGATCAATTAAATTGGCACGCGGCGCGTATAGGCGAAGTCGGGACACAAAAACTAACAACGGATGCGATTCTAGGGGCGCGGCGCCAGACAGCGCAGGCGCCCGAGCCTCACCGAGAGCGGCGCGGCGGCAGAGCGCAGGCGCCAGGCCTCAAGAGCAGCGCAGGCGCCCAAGAGATCTTTGGCGCCAGCGCCCACCGCCAGTGGTGGCGCTGCTTCGCGTTTAACTCGTTTTGGGCGGTTCGGTGACCCGGTATGACCCATTCTCGACTGTAAGAGTGACCACGACCCCTAGACTTAACCTAGCCCCTAAACATCAGTCTAAAACCATAAACATGATTAGAAGTTGCTCATAAGATCAACCAAGATAGAAAAACCCTTCTTCCCTTTTCCCCAATTTTGTCTTTGTCGAGGGCTCGACTCAAGACTACGCTACGGGCGCGACCGGAAGCATAGTTACTGTAATTCTTACCGCCTCATTGGGAGGAATAGGAAGAGGTAAGCCTTCTAATGATAGTTTTGTCCTTAAGAGCAATGTTAGGGTTCTAAATTATGATTTTTCCATTCCTAAACCCTTTCTCTTGTGTTTTTGCTGAAGAAAGCTTCACTAGGAAAGGAAAAGCTTGGTGTTACCTTATCCCTCTCCTAGGAGCACGAATTTCACTTGAGGTAAGGGATAGTTGTTCTCTTCTAGTGAGTGTATGGAACCTGTGTGAACAATAGGGGTGTCCCAAGACCCCTATGCCTCGCGCGGTAACGAAAAATGGGCACTATCACCACCGTGATAGAGAGACCTTCGAATTCCTCTAAATTATTATTCTCGACTTGTGATAATTTTATTGGTTGTTAAAATTGGCGTGTTGATTGAGCTTTGGTTGTTTATATGCTTGATGTACAGAAATTGGTTGTTATCAAACGACAATGTAAGGAAATTAAATAACTAAATAGTAGGCTTTAGACCCTATGAAAGTGTAGCCACTAAGTATGAATCAAAGAACTCGAGTCCCCGCAATTATGTTGATATTGTAAAGCTTAAGTAGAATGTCTAAGGTATCCCGTGACGGGCAAGGTTTCCCGGTCCTACGGTTAAAAAGAAGAAAAAAAAACAAAGGGCGAATCGGGCAAGGTATCCCGTGACGGGCGAGGTTTCCCGGTCCTTTGGTTAGTAGGGCGAATCGGGCAAGGTATCCCGTGACGGGCAAGGTTTCCCGGTCCTACGGTTAAAAAAAAAGAAAAAAAAAACAAAGGGCAAATCGGGCAAGGTATCCGTGGGCAAGGTTTCCGGTCCTTTGGTTAGTAGAGGCGAATCGGGCAAGGTATCCGTGGATCGGCAAGGTTTCCCAGTCCTACGGTTAATGGGGTGAATCGGGCAAGGTATCCCGTGTGGGTGAGGTTCGGTCCTGTTGTTATTGGTGCACTCTTGACATGGTATTCGAGCGGGCAAGGTCTCGGCCGTTAGAAGTGGATCAACATGCATATAATTATGTTCTTAGAATCACACCACTTGTCTTGATAACATGCTTGGTTGTTCGGTTGTTAGTGGTATATCATAATGTTGTGATTGATGCGGCATGTGATATTTGAATGTTATGGTAATGTCTTTTAGCGTTGCGTTTGATGTTGTGACATGTGGTATTTGTGATTGTGGTGATATGTTATGCCTTGGTCTTTGGTGTGTAGGCGTTTTATTGGAATTCATCGTATATGCGCATTGTTCAGCGATTTCCTACACTGGTTGCACTATTTGAGGTTATGACGACTAACCCTTTTGTGGCTATGCATATCCCACGGGTATGTGTAGATGTTGAGGCTGCAGTGTTGAGGATGCGAATGCCAATGAGTAATCTCGGTAGTTAAATCGGGATGGATAGAAGATTTGCATGTGTTTACTTATTAAAGTTTTTGTATTCTTCCGATGTAATAATTAGGGAAAAGGGCTCTGAATTATTGTGACATCGTGAACCTGGGTTTTTAATTTCTTCGATTGTTATTTTCCTGAATGAGCGTGATGACTCTATTCCACAATAACTGAAATTATGATTTGGCTTAAATAAAAAGGATTTTGTTTCTCCGTGTTTTTATTTTACATTATTACGTTGTTATAATGACTTGTTGGGGTAGAGGGTGTCACATTAGGGCCAAAAAGTTGACCCCTCGGTATGTGGGTCCTTTCCAAATCCTCGGTCGCATTGGTCCTGTTGCTTACCAAATCACCTTACCTCCTTCTTTGTCAAATCTCCACAATGTTTTTCATGTGTCTCAGCTTAAGAAGTACATTCCAGATCCGTTTCACTCTATAGACCATGAGTCCATACAACTTAGGCCTGATTGCACATACCAGCCCGAACCGGCCCAAATCGTGGACCGAGCTTCCAAGGCACTCAGGAATAAGACTATCCCTTTGGTTAAGGTGATGCAGGAAGGATCCACTCAGAAGAAGCTACTTGGGAACTCGAAGAGGAGATGCAAAACCAATATCCATGACTTTTCCAATGGGTATGTTAATTTATCAATTTTGAGGACAAAATTTTTAAAAGGTGGGTAGTAGTGTAACACCCCAAAATCCCCAAGCCTGATTTGTATGTGGATATAAGCCTAGTATGGCTTAAAGATGAACCTTAAGTGGTATTCTCATTAATTTCTATAGTTAAATGTGTGAAAAATGGTGTTTGGTGAATTTTGCCCGGTGTGAATCGATTCCCAGGCCACATGAATCGATTGAGTATGAGTTCTTTGGGACTCGATTAGGTTTTGATGAATCGCAGAGGAATCGATTCACAAAGGCTGATCCTCTGTGAATCGCGGTATGAATCGATTCACGTAAGTCGATTCTCTGTGAATCGAATCGAAGCTGCAGAATCGATTCTGCACTTAAAGCTGCGATTCTGTCAATTTTACACCGAGTGAATCGATTCACTGTCTTTGTGAATCGATTCACAATTGCGAGATATCGTAAAAACTCAGCGAGAAAAGAACGAGCAAAGGATAGAGAGAGAGTTAGAGAGAGAGGGTGCGACGAAGAGAAGAAGGAGGAAGGGTCAAACACCTAGGGTTCACAAACTAGAGGGGAAAAACATGGATTCATGCTAGATTCACCATCAATCTTAGCTTGAATCCAAGTTGGGGAGTGTTTACTCTTGATTTGGGAAGATTGGAGGAATCCCTAGAAGGCCAGCTGAAGGAGAAGAGGAAGAAGGAAGAAGAAGGAGCTGAACATCAACCTTGAAGCTTGAATCTTGGAAGTTGTTGTGAGTTCTTCTTTCTCTTAGGTGTTGGGCACCCATAAGTCCGACATTAGGGTCCCTTTTGAAGAAAAATCATGAACCCTATATTAGGAAGTTCTCCAAATCCTTATTTATGCACAGTCTTTATTTTTGATAGCTATGCATGTGTTATTGGGGCTGATTAAGGGGGTATTGTTGTACCCCTATAGATGTTGTGATGAATGTTGACCATTGAGAGCTCCATGGAACTCTAATGGAAGTTATTTCTTGTCTTAATGTCTTTTCTTGGACTCATTATGATATATGCTCTATTTTGAACTTGAAATGTATCTTTTACATGAGTGTATTCAGTTGCATGTTGAGTTGAAGTAGCTTCTAATGGTATTCTTGGAGTAAAGCATGCATTTAAGGATATAGTGGTGATTTAATTCCCTAAAAGATACTAAGATGCCTCTAAAAAGGGGTGATCGATATGGTTAGCCGTGTGGGACGCCCTCGGACGGTTAAGACGTCTAACCACCATATCGAAAGCGTATTTATGGGGTTGTATGGACGTAAGCATATAACACTACCCATAAATGCGAACCAAAGATGAATTAGAAATTCATAGTAAGAATATGCATTGCATAAATATGTCATATTGATTTTTGACTGATAGAAAATTGCATGAGTGAATGGTGAGGAGTCGAAGGGAGGATTCACTGAGATTATTATCTCACCCCACTCCTTTACTTAATTATTTTGTAGATGCACAGGTACCGAAGGGCGATTGACAGCTGCGTGCTCTCGGGATATGGTTCAATGTATTAGTTTATAGGAGCACTTGGGAGTTGAAATTCTTAGAAGTATGTATTGATGTTGTACCGATATGAACTTATGTATTTAAGTCTGGTTTTATGGTACTTGGACTTAATGTTGGATTTAAGTTTAAATTCTATTTTGGGATTACTGTACCTAATGACGATTATCTTAACTTTATGCGAATGAAAGTGAGGTGTTACACTAGGTGGGATGTTACACATCATGACTCAGAAATTTGATGATATTGACATCCTCGATTTGTAGGGAATGATTTTCTTAATTTTATCAATAGTACATTAAAAATTTCTCTTAATTATTTTATTTAAATTTTAGATATTAAAATGTTTGATTTCATCCTTTACGTTTAGATGATAGACAAAAAAAAATTAAACTATTCTTTAGGACTTGTTAAAAGTTTAAAATTTAAAAATATTTGTGTTAAATGCATGATCGGGAGATAAAAAAATAAAAAAAAATATGTTCTTCTCTTTTAATTATAATTTCAACTTTAGGTTTTTATTTGAATTTTTTAAATTAAGTGATAAAAAATAGAATAAAATATTTCCTTGGATGTTATCTTGAATTCATTTTCTTGGCATTAATTTTAAAGTAAGTGCCTAGATTTATTAGGATACTTATCTTTGTCATCAGGCAACCAAATACCCTTAATTTATTTTAGTTGATACCTATATTATGATTGGACAATCCGGTAATAGTCACCAAATCTTCATTGGAAATTAATCATGTGGACAGACAACTTGGTAATTCCCGTTAATACTTTGCAGGGCACTTGTATTGCGATTGAAAAGTCAAGTTATCATTGTCAATTTGCCACACCCCTGTTAGGGATACATGTATTGTGAATGGATAACCTAGCAATCCTAATCTTATTTATTTGTCAAGTTTGCCTCTAATTTGTCCATTCAAAAAGTTAATCATAATTTTTTCCGTAATTCAAAAACAATTAAAATCAATTGAGACACATTTTTTTCTTCTACAACTTCATGACATTTGAGTAGAGCTAAATCTATCTGAAAATTTAATGCAATTTCTGATCAATTCTATTCCATCCGAAAATTACGTCAAAATATGATAACTTTCTAGTAGCAAAAATGATAATTTTTCTAGTAGTGAATTTGATAGAATTCAAAATTTTAGTTCATTGAAAAACCTGGACAATAATTTGCAATAGTAAAGAATGTAAGTGAACTATTTCATTTTTGCATTAATTGATAATCAAGTTCAGGGCTATTCCCGTGTTACTCAAAATTCTTACAAATTGTAAGTCCCAAATCTAAGCGCAAGCCCATCTTTTATTTTTTTCGCTTATAGTGATAAAATAGAAATCATTGCTGAAAACAACAACAATACAGTGCGCCAATTGGACGAAAACATTGTCCTCCTTTCTGAAAACCCGCTCTAAGGCAGGCCTCACCACAATTTGAACTACAAAGCTCTATGCAGCATACTAGTTGAGGTCCTGCCTGCAGCTCTGAAATGCATTTTGGACCTTGAGGCACTATTGTTGGTGTCTCCAAACAAGTTACAAATCCTGAAACACCACAAAGTTAAAAATATTATGCACATGAGGTTTCTTCCTTTTCTTTGACAGATTCCAACACATTGCTATTTGAACTTTTGCACTAAACCACCTAGTATGTTTCACCTAAACAAATTATTATTGATCTTGGGATTTTGAATAAAAATTGATAAAAAATACAATTTCATAAAAGAGTTGTCGATTCATACTGATCTAACAACTCAAGCTTTTTATTTTCTTTCTGAATATGTAGACTATGAACAATAATTTAACGAACAATAACATTTTTTAATTTAAGTTAGTAAATTGTATATCGAAAACTCAAAACATAAACCTAACTTTCCCCCGTACCTGAAACCAATACCAGAGCAATACATAAAACACCCAAAAGATGAGATGGATAGATGTGAAAAGACATTTTGAAGGATTTCACCTTATATTTTATTTCTTGTAAGAACTAAGGCTAACATCCTTTTCATTATATAGACTTAGAAAATGTGTTAATTTGATTAAACGTTAAAATTTGGATCTTATGAAATATTATTAAAACGCGTTTGCACTACCAGATCTGCCTATATTGGTAATAAACATAAGAGCATTGATTATTTGTATAAATTCATCAATAATTAGGGTGAATATAATATCACTATGAGTTTGAAACAAACCATTAATAATGGGTAAGAATGCAATGATAATCCATTCGAATGCGATACCAATAATGAAAATTGGGCAATTATTTATATAAATACATTAACGTTTTCGGAAAAAAAATATGGACGTAATCAATAGAATAAATTTTACAATATATAAAATGATATTCTATAGCAATTTGTTAATTGTTTATAGAATAAATTTTATATGTGAAGTTTTATATTAAATTTAGATCACTTTATTTATTTTAATTCTTATATAAATTAAACCAAATATTAATTTTAAATTAATTTTATAAAGTAATAAATTTATATTTAATATAAATTTCGATTGCATTTCAATTTATAAATATAAATGCACTAAATTTGAAAATATAAATATAAAGATTAATAAACCTTGGTGTTTTATAAATTTTAAATTTAAACCCTAATATATATGAAAAATTAAATATGAATAAATACATCGATATATAAATTTTATATTTATTGTTATAAATTTTAAAATAAAATACAAACTTTCAGTCGATCAGAAATATTAAATTTATAAAACACCCAAATAAAACTTTCTAATTTCATAAATAAAACCTACCATAAATATATTAAATTTTAAATTTAATAAAAATATACTAATTTCAAGTTTAAACACAAACATTGTAACACTCAAACATTCTGAAACTGTTTGAAGTTGGGCATTAAACATCACAAGGTATTAACTAGAATGGAAGCTAAACTTGAGTATTAGAAGATCCATACAAGTCTTAGTCAATACATTACACTTTAATCCAGAAGCATAAGTTCTACATCAATTGGAATTAAGATTGTACAAAACACATAGTTCCCATTAAAAAAATGAACTAACTAAACCTAAAGGAAAATGCTAAAGATCTTGAGCTGAGGTCCCGAGCTCTCCTCATGTATCATAAACAAAGAGAAATGGGGTGAGATAATAATCTCACGGAGTCCTTCACGGACCCCTCACATAGCACCACTCCCTCAAATAAAACGAGTAGAGACACTAATACATATTTTATTTAGTTCTCTCTTTCATTTATCTTACTACACGTTCATGCAATCATAGAATAAGTTTTTTGTTAGCATTCCTTAGTGTTCTTTTGGAGTCGAACCAGGAATCTACGTCATTTGGAGTGCATCGGATCTTCTAGTCACGAGACCGGACCGACGTCCATTACGGTATGGGCGGTTACACGTCTACAACCCGCAAGTGGCATCCCGACTTGCCTAACCATACCGCCCCTTCGTTCTCGAAGGAACTCTATCATTTATTAACTAGCAGTTCATAGTTAATCAATTTCTCATCACTAATGAATCAATCATATGTGTTGATATATGATATTTTTAGTGTGTTTCTACGATATCTTTTCAATCTTAAAGGTTAAAGAACATAAATGTCAAGTATAAACAAATTCTGAGGCTTTACGGGTCAAAAACACATTTCTATGCAGGAGAAGCGCTCCGCACCTTCAATTTTTTTTTCCTTCAAGAGCCAAGGTTCAGCTCCAATCTTCTTCTTCTCTGGATTGAGTGAGTTTTGCCCCCAATTTGGTGTCTTCCTTCTTGCTAGTCCTCCATGGAACCCTCAATCCTGTCATTTCCCTCAAGGTTGCGTTCAAAGAGTTGGTGATGAGAGTGGTCATGTGGGTGGGTCGATCAGGAAAAAGAAGAAGGGGTATGGTGGGTTTCTCTTGGTCAAAAGACCATCCTACCCCTAGCTAATGAGTGGGGTTTACCTATGTGCCCTCTTCTATTCCAAATTCCTACTATGTCCTTTAGTTCTATCTTTTTCTAATCACCACCCAAGACCACAAAACCTCCACTACATATCACTAATCAAAGATTTATTCATAACAACCAATTTTTAAGGAAAAATTTATACGTATTATTTTCTAAGCTAGGTGGGATGTTACACATCATGACTCAGAAATTTGATGATATTGACATCCTCGATTTGTAGGGAATGATTTTCTTAATTTTATCAATAGTACATTAAAAATTTCTCTTAATTATTTTATTTAAATTTTAGATATTAAAATGTTTGATTTCATCCTTTACGTTTAGATGATAGACAAAAAAAAAATTAAACTACTCTTTAGGACTTGTTAAAAGTTTAAAATTTAACAATATTTGTGTTAAATGCATGATCGGGTGATAAAAAAATAAAAAAAAAATATGTTCTTCTCTTTTAATTATAATTTCAACTTTAGGTTTTTATTTGAATTTTTTAAATTAAGTGATAAAAAATAGAATAAA
Source organism: Calophaca sinica (assembly GCA_037113605.1). Lineage (NCBI taxonomy): Eukaryota > Viridiplantae > Streptophyta > Magnoliopsida > Fabales > Fabaceae > Calophaca > Calophaca sinica. The sequence continues at coordinate 21,188,963 of CM073737.1, forward strand.
ATATTTCCTTGGATGTTATCTTGAATTCATTTTCTTGGCATTAATTTTAAAGTAAGTGCCTAGATTTATTAGGATGCTTATGCTGTCATCAAGCAACCAAATACCCTTAATTTATTTTAGTTGATACCTATTTTATGATTGGACAATCCGGTAATAGTCACCAAATCTTCATTGGAAATTAATCATGTGGACAGACAACTTGGTAATTCCCGTTAATACTTTGCAGGGCACTTGTATTGCGATTGAAAAGTCAAGTTATCATTGTCAATTTCCCACACCCCTATTAGGGATACCTGTATTGTGAATGGATAACCTAGCAATCCTAATCTTATTTATTTGTCAAGTTTGCCTCTAATTTGTCCATTCAAAAAGTTAATCATAATTTTTTCTGTAATTCAAAAACAATTAAAATCAATTGAGACACATTTTTTTCTTCTACAACTTCATGACATTTGAGTAGAGCTAAATCTATCTGAAAATTTAATGCAATTTCTGATCAATTCTATTCCATCCGAAAATTACGTCAAAATATGATAACTTTCTAGTAGCAAAAATGATAATTTTTCTAGTAGTGAATTTGATAGAATTCAAAATTTTAGTTCATTGAAAAACCTGGACAATAATTTGCAATAGTAAAGAATGTAAGTGAACTATTTCATTTTTGCATTCATTGATAATCAAGTTCAGGGCTATTCAGTGTTACTCAAAATTCTTACAAATTGTAAGTCCCAAATCTAAGTGCAAGCCCATCTTTTATTTTTTCGCTTATAGTGATAAAATAGAAATCATTGCTGAAAACAACAACAATACTGGCGCCAATTGGGCCGAAAACATTGTCCTCCTTTCAAAACCCGCTCTAAAGCGAGGCCTCACCACAATTTGAACTACAAAGCTCTATGCAAAGATACTAGTTGAGGTCCTGCCTGCAGCTCTGAAATGCATTTTGGACCTTGAGCCACTATTGTTGGTGTCTCCAAACAAGTTACAAATCCTGAAACACCACAAAGTTAAAAATATTATGCACATGAGGTTTCTTCCTTTTCTTTGACAGATTCCAACACATTGCTATTTGAACTTTTGCACTAAACCACCTAGTATGTTTCACCTAAACAAATTATTATTGATCTTGGGATTTTGAATAAAAATTGATAAAAAATACAATTTCATAAAAGAGTTGTCGATTCATACTGATCTAACAACTCAAGCTTTTTATTTTCTTTCTGAATATGTAGACTATGAACAATAATTTAACGAACAATAACATTTTTTAATTTAAGTTAGTAAATTGTATATCGAAAACTCAAAACATAAACCTAACTTTCCCCCGTACCTGAAACCAATACCAGAGCAATGCATAAAACACCCAAAAGATGAGATGGATAGATGTGAAAAGACATTTTGAAGGATTTCACCTTATATTTTATTTCTTGTAAGAACTAAGGCTAACATCCTTTTCATTATATAGACTTAGAAAATGTGTTAATTTGATTAAACGTTAAAATTTGGATCTTATGAAATATTATTAAAACGCGTTTGCACTACCAGATCTGCCTATATTGGTAATAAACATAAGAGCATTGATTATTTGTATAAATTCATCAATAATTAGGGTGAATATAATATCACTATGAGTTTGAAACAAACCATTAATAATGGGTAAGAATGCAATGATAATCCATTCGAATGCATTACCAATAATGAAAATTGGGCAATTATTTATATAAATACATTAACGTTTTCGAAAAAAAAAATATGGACGTAACCAATAGAATAAATTTTACAATATATAAAATGATATTCTATAGCAATTTGTTAATTGTTTATAGAATAAATTTTATATGTGAAGTTTTATATTAAATTTAGATCACTTTATTTATTTTAATTCTTATATAAATTAAACCAAATATTAATTTTAAATTAATTTTATAAAGTAATAAATTTATATTTAATATAAATTTCGATTGCATTTCAATTTATAAATATAAATGCACTAAATTTGAAAATATAAATATAATGATTAATAAACCTTGGTGTATTTATAAATTTTAAATTTAAACCCTAAAATATATGAAAAATTAAATATGAATAAATACATCGATATATAAAGTTTATATTTATTGTTATAAATTTTAAAATAAAATACAAACTTTCAGTCGATCAGAAATATTAAATTTATAAAACACCCAAATAAAACTTTCTAATTTCATAAATAAAACCTACCTAAATATATTAAATTTTAAATTTAATAAAAATATACTAATTTCAAGTTTAAACACAAACATTGTAACACCCAAACATTCTGAAACTGTTTGAAGTTGGGCATTAAACATCACAAGGTATTAACTAGAATGGAAGCTAAACTTGAGTATTAGAAGATCCATACAAGTCTTAGTCAATACATTACACTTTAATCCAGAAGCATAAGTTCTACATCAATTGGAATTAAGATTGTACAAAACACATAGTTCCCATTAAAAAAATGAACTAACTAAACCTAAAGGAAAATGCTAAAGATCTTGAGCTGAGGTCCCGAGCTCTCCTCATGTATCATAAACAAAGAGAAATGGGGTGAGATAATAATCTCACGGAGTCCTTCACGGACCCCTCACATAGCACCACTCCCTCAAATAAAACGAGTAGAGACACTAATACATATTTTATTTAGTTCTCTCTTTCATTTATCTTACTACACGTTCATGCAATCATAGAATAAGTTTTTTGTTAGCATTCCTTAGTGTTCTTTTGGAGTCGAACCAGGAATCTACGTCATTTGGTGCATCGGATCTTCTAGTCACGAGACCCCGGACCGACGTCCATTACGGTATGGGCGGTTACACGTCTACAACCCGCAAGTGGCATGCCGACTTGCCTAACCATACCGCACCTTCGTTCTCGAAGGAAATCTATCATTTATTAACTAGTAGTTCATAGTTAATCAATTTCTCATCACTAATGAATCAATCATATGTGTTGATATATGATATTTTTAGTGTGTTTCTACGATATCTTTTCAATCTTAAAGGTTAAAGAACATAAATGTCAAGTATAAACAGCCTTACAGGCTTTCTGGGTCAAAAACACATTTCTTTGCAGGAGAAGCGCTCCGCACCTTCAATTTTTTTCCTTCAAGAGCCAAGGTTCAGCTCCAATCTTCTTCTTCTCTGCCGATTGAGTGAGTTTTGCCCCCAATTTGGTGTCTTCCTTCTTGCTAGTCCTCCATGGAACCCTCAATCCTGTCATTTCCCTCAAGGTTGCGTTCAAAGAGTTGGTGATGAGAGTGGTCATGTGGGTGGGTCGATCAGGGAAAAAGAAGAAGGGGTATGGTGGGTTTCTCTTGGTCAAAATACCATCCTACCCCTAGCTAATGAGTGGGGTTTACCTATGTGCCCCTCTTCTATTCCAAATTCCTACTATGTCCTTTAGTTCTATCTTTTTTCTAATCACCACCCAAGACCACAAAACCTCCACTACATATCACTAATCAAAGATTTATTCATAACAACCAATTTTTAAGGAAAAATTTATACGTATTATTTTCTAAGCTAGGTGGGATGTTACACATCATGACTCGGAAATTTGATGATATTGACATCCTCGATTTGTAGGGAATGATTTTCTTAATTTTATCAATAGTACATTAAAAATTTCTCTTAATTATTTTATTTAAATTTTAGATATTAAAATGTTTGATTTCATCCTTTACGTTTAGATGATAGACAAAAAAAAAATTAAACTACTCTTTAGGACTTGTTAAAAGTTTAAAATTTAAAAATATTTGTGTTAAATGCATGATCGGGTGATAAAAAAATAAAAAATAAAAATGTTCTTCTCTTTTAATTATAATTTTAACTTTAGGTTTTTTTTTGAATTTTTTAAATTAAGTGATAAAAAATAGAATAAAATATTTCCTTGGATGTTATCTTGAATTCATTTTCTTGGCATTAATTTTAAAGTAAGTGCCTAGATTTATTAGGATACTTATGCTGTCATCAGGCAACCAAATACCCTTAATTTATTTTAGTTGATACCTATATTATGATTGGACAATCCGGTAATAGTCACCAAATCTTCATTGGAAATTAATCATGTGAATGAGACAACTTGGTAATTCCGTTAATACTTTGCGGGGGCACTTGTATTATGACTGAAAAGTCAAGTTATCATTGTCAATTTGCCACACCCCTATTAGGGATACCTGTATTGTGAATGGATAACCTAGTAATCCTAATCTTATTTATTTGTCAAGTTTGCCTCTAATTTGTCCATTCAAAAAGTTAATCATAATTTTTTCTGTAATTCAAAAACAATTAAAATCAATTGAGACACATTTTTTTCTTCTACAACTTCATGACATTTGAGTAGAGCTAAATCTATCTGAAAATTTAATGCAATTTCTGATCAATTCTATTCCATCCGAAAATTACGTCAAAATATGATAACTTTCTAGTAGCAAAAATGATAATTTTTCTAGTAGTGAATTTGATAGAATTCAAAATTTTAGTTCATTGAAAAACCTGGACAATAATTTGCAATAGTAAAGAATGTAAGTGAACTATTTCATTTTTGCATTCATTGATAATCAAGTTCAGGGCTATTCCCGTGTTACTCAAAATTCTTACAAATTGTAAGTCCCAAATCTAAGTGCAAGCCCATCTTTTATTTTTTTCGCTTATAGTGATAAAATAGAAATCATTGCTGAAAACAACAACAATACAAGGCGCCAATTGGGCCAAACATTGTCCTCCTTTCAAAACCCGCTCTAAGGCAGGCCTCACCACAATTTGAACTACAAAGCTCTATGCAGCATACTAGTTGAGGTCCTGCCTGCAGCTCTGAAATGCATTTTGGACCTTGAGGCACTATTGTTGGTGTCTCCAAACAAGTTACGAATCCTGAAACACCACAAAGTTAAAAATATTATGCACATGAGGTTTCTTCCTTTTCTTTGACAGATTCCAACACATTGCTATTTGAACTTTTGCACTAAACCACCTAGTATGTTTCACCTAAACAAATTATTATTGATCTTGGGATTTTGAATAAAAATTGATAAAAAATACAATTTCATAAAAGAGTTGTCGATTCATACTGATCTAACAACTCAAGCTTTTTATTTTCTTTCTGAATATGTAGACTATGAACAATAATTTAACGAACAATAACATTTTTTAATTTAAGTTAGTAAATTGTATATCGAAAACTCAAAACATAAACCTAACTTTCCCCCGTACCTGAAACCAATACCAAAGCAATGCATAAAACACCCAAAAGATGAGATGGATAGATGTGAAAAGACATTTTGAAGGATTTCACCTTATATTTTATTTCTTGTAAGAACTAAGGCTAACATCCTTTTCATTATATAGACTTAGGAAATGTGTTAATTTGATTAAACGTTAAAATTTGGATCTTATGAAATATTATTAAAACGCGTTTGCACTACCAGATCTGCCTATATTGGTAATAAACATAAGAGCATTGATTATTTGTATAAATTCATCAATAATTAGGGTGAATATAATATCACTATTGTAGCAAACACACCAAAATTTAAAAAAAATGGAGCCGCCACCAATATTTTATTTTTATAGGAAACATTGGAAAACCTAATTTTTGAATATTTTTGAATTGAAAAAAAATAAGGTCTTTGGACCAGATTCGGATTCGGGAGTTGGTTACGTATAAGGAAGGATTAGCACCCTTACGCGCCCATTTAAAAAATGGTACCTTTAATTATTTGAAAATAACTGTTTGCCAATAATTTATTTCCCAAAATAAAACACAAAAAATAAGCATGCGGAAATAATGACAATTTAATCCTAATTACATTTTTTTTGTTTCGTTTTAACTTCCTTTTTTTTTATTCAACAATCAGGGAAGAAAAAAAGATACTAATAATAACTATGATAGCAGAGTGTTTCTTCCCGAAAGCATAATAATTTTTATTGATCTAAGTCTTGATTTTAATTACAAAAAAAGGAAATAAAATCTGATTCTTATTTTATAAAAGAAAAAAAAATCGTTTTTATTTTTATTTTACAGAAAACATATGTTTTATTTTGACACCCATATTTATGCCTGATTCTGATTAAACAATTAAGTTATTTACAACTTACTTCCTTTACTTATATTATTTGCAAATTAGTCCTTTTGCCTGGATTTGGCCCCTTTGGAAGGCCAAATCCTTAACCCTAATCAAAACGAATTTGCAGTAACACAGGAAACAGGAAAGCAGTGGAGAAACCATGAAAAGGGGAAAAGCGAATCGAGAACAATAATTATCGACAAAGAAAAATTCGAGACTGAATCACATTACCATTAAGTGTTCAAATCAAAAGTCCAGATTTAAGAACACATCAAACCACATACAGAACAATGAAACAATGAATTCTCAGAGAAGAAAAGGGAAGAATGAAAGAAAGAACCTGACTTTTACAAAGCCTTAATCCAGAAGAACGAATTGAAACCCTAAATACTAATAGTGTTTAAAGAGAAAAAGAAAATTTTTGGAGTAACTCTCTTCTTGCCTTGCTTCAGCTCCTTCAGAGATCCCAGTTCTCCCTTCTTACTCTCGTGCCCCTCTGCCTTCAGAAGAAGGGGGTATTTATAGCCCCTTTGCCTCGACCTTGAGTCTTTTTGAAATCGTATCCCACCCTCTTTATCTCTGCAAAACAGAAAATCAAAAATCAAAACAGATAAAGGTGTGATAAAATAAAAGAACAAATACTCCCTTTTGATTCGGTTTTTACGAGGATGGAACGCAATTTGGATGTGGCCACGTATGAAGATAAGACTTGATGTTTGAAAGAAGGATCGTGGTTTGGGCGAGATAAGGGGCTTTTGGCGCTGGTAGGGTTAGGGAAAGATGATGGAGAAGGAAAAGAGAGGGATGAGGGTAGTTGCGTGAATGGTGGAAGATAAGAAAAAGTTGATGATGAGATTGGGGAGATAAGGTGGAGTGCGCCTGGCTGAGGAGAAGGAAGGTTCGAGAGAGAGGGAAGAAAAATAGGTTTAGGTTAAAAGAGAGAATTAGGCTTAGGTGATGCTGGGTGCGTGATTTATTTGGGCCGCAGCGTGAAGAAAGTCATGGGCTGGGGGTGCGTTGGGCTGCAGCGTTATTTGTTGGACTTGAGGCTGGGGCGCTGGAAAGAAAAACGTGGGGTGCGTATAACAGGCTAGAGGATGAGGCTATTGGGTTGGGCTGCTATTTGCACCACCCAATTTTATTTTTCGCCCACCCCCTTTCTTTTAAAAATAATAAAATCCTTTTTCCTCTTTTTATTCATTTTTCTTTTCTTTCTTTCTTCTCCTTTATTCTTTATTATAAAACCAAAATATTATTTTTTTATTAATACTACCAAATAAAAGTTAAAATAAAATAAAAAGTAGGACAAAATTAGGGTACTACAGCTGCCCCTCCTTAATTACATTTTGCCCGAAGGTCTTCGTGCATTCGTTGTAAAAGGTAATTAAGGATAAAGGACTCTGATTTTGTCCACAATAAGTGGCTTGAAATTTGCGAGATTGGCTCCCGACCCTGTTGGCTTGGGATTGCGAGGTTTGTTCCCGACCTTGCTTTTGGGATTCTAGGTCTAATTCCTAGTGGATTCCCGGTAAGGCATAGGTTTTAGTTCCTAGCTCTTACAAGATTGGTGAGAGATTCTAAGTTCGATTCCTAGCGAATTCTCGGTAAGACATAGGTCTGATTCCTAATCCTTACATCTTTTGTATTGATTATTTCTCTATTTAGGAGAAATTTAGGGTGCGAGCTTCTTCGTCACTCGACACAAGTTTGGGTCAGATTCCTAACAACAGTGAGTCAGGTCCTCAACTCTTGCTAAAAGGTATGGATTGGCTACCTTACTTTAAGGAGTGTCCGTGATATGAGTTTCCCTGTCACTCAATATGAGTTCGGGTCAGGTTCCCGGTTAAAAGGCTTGGGTCAGATCCCCAAGGTGATGGGTCAGATTCCCAGCCAGGTGTTGGATAGGTTCCTAACCCTTGCTAATAAATTGAATAGTCTGAATACTAGTTCTTACTGAGTAACAACAGACCGATTTTATGTACTATTTGCGAGAGTGGATCAATGGACCCAAAAACTTTGATATTTATGCAATATGCAATGAATGGTATGCCATGCATGAAAAATGAAATATATTTTTTAGAGAAACGTTTTTTTTTTAAAGACAAGTTGTATATCAGAAAGTATTGGTGATTATGCAGTGAATAGCATGTCATATATGGATATTATCTACTTTATCAGGGATATGCAGTATCCTCTTGACAGCTTCTGAAACTTTTCTTGATAAGTTGATTCTGGATCTCTTTAGTTGGCGGGTTCTGAACAAGTTAGTTGACCTTTTCGTAGCGTATTCGCCTTTGATAACTTTCATTAGGTGAGATGTCTTACTAGCTCTTTTCTTTATTGTGAAAACGTCGAATTCCCTATATCCTTTTAGAATTTTCGGTAATTACACAATACTCTTATGTTTTGATTTGCACATACTCGTCTTTTAGCATAGATTTCACTAGAAAGAAAATGCAAATTGATAAAATCTGGCCGAATTTGGGGAGGCTGAAATTATATTGTGCTGACTAATGAACAGCAAAATGGGTAAGAGTGGATTTGCAAACAGAGTTCGTGTTTGATAAACAACAGCTATACACAATCCCTTTGAAAACAAATCGTGCTGCCCTTTCGTGATTCAAACCTTGATCACCTTCTTGATCAACTTCAAAAACTTGTGTTCTAGTTTTGACCATATTTTCCCCAATTGGTCGGGTTTCAATGCTATCGACTTTTGACACCTTCTGGTTGGTTTTTGCTCAGGCCGCTCTTTGCGAGTTTTCGACTTGACGGGTTACCCCAAATCGCCCTTGCGGGTTTTCAACTTAGTGCCTTTATTTGACCTTAATTTTTGCCTAGGCTGCCCTTTTGGGTTTCCAACCTACCAGGTCGCTTTAACTTTTGCCTAAACCGCCCTTTCAGGTTTTCGGCTTAGCGAATTTTCTCCTTTTTTTTTTTAGACGTAGTATTTCTTGACTGCATCTGAGTTTATTGGTAGCGGTAGGTCATGCCCCTCCATATCTGTAAGAATGAGGCCTCCCCCAGAGAATGCCTTTTTCACTATATACGGACCTTCATAATTTGGAGTCCATTTTCCGCGTTGGTCTTTCTGAATAGGTAGAATCTTTTTTAATACCAATTCCCCTTCTGAGAATTCTCGATGACGTACTTTTTTCTCATACGATTTCTTGAGTCTTTTTTGGTATAATTGGCCATGACAAATTGCCTCTAACCTTTTCTCTTCTGTAAGATTCAACTGATCATATCGTGCTTGGACCCATTCGGCTTCTTCAAGTTTAGTTTCCATAATTACCCTTAAGGAAGGGATTTCTACCTCTATGGGGAGCACTGCTTCCATCCCGTATACTAGAGAAAAAGGGGTTGCCCCTGTTGAAGTGCGTACAGAAGTCCGGTACCCGTGCAAAGCAAAAGGGAGCATCTCGTGCCAATCCTTGTAAGTTACCACCATTTTCTGAATGATCTTCTTGATATTTTTGTTGGCTGCTTCTACTGCCCCATTCATCTTTGGACGATATGGAGAAGAATTGTGATGTTGGATTTTGAAATCATCGCACAACTCCTTCATCATCGTATTGTTTAAATTAGTTCCATTGTCCGTGATGATCTTTCTTGGCAAACCGTACCGACAAATTATTTCCTTTTTGATGAACTTGACTACAACACTGCGAGTCACGTTGGTATAAGAGACCGCTTCGACCCATTTTGTGAAGTAATCAATGGCCACAAGGATGAATCGGTGTCCGTTTGAGGCTTTTGGTTCAATCATTCCTATGACATCCAAACCCCACATGGAGAACGGCCAGGGTGCGCTGAGTACATTTAGGGAAGTTGGAGGTACATGAATATTATCAGCATAAGTCTGACACTTATGACATTTCCTCACGTGTTTGATGCAGTCACTTTCCATTGTAAGCCAATAATACCCAGCTCTGAGGATCTTTCGAGCCATTGCATAACCATTGGCATGGGTCCCGAAAGTTCCTTCGTGGACGTCGTCAAGAATTTGTCTTGCTTCTGCAGAATCCACGCATCGGAGGAGCACCATGTCGTGATTTCTTTTATAGAGTACGTCGCCGTTCAAAAAGAAACTCATAGCAAGCCTCCTCAAAGTTCGCTTGTCATTTTCTGAGGCGCCCGAAGGGTATTCTTTGTCTTTTAGGTAGCACTTGATGTCATGGTACCATGGTTTTCCGTCGGCTTCTTCTTCTATTACCTGACAATAAGCGGGATTGGCACGGCTTTCCATCAGGATGAGAGGCATTTCCTTGTCACTGTTTATTCGGAACATAGATGACAGCGTGGCTAGTGCATCAGCCAACTGATTATCTTCTCGTGGGACATGTTGAAACGTAATTCTATCAAAGGATTCAACGAGTTCTTGGATATACTCGTGGTAAGGGATTAGCTTTGAATCTCGAGTTTCCCATTCTCCATTCAACTGGTTGATAACTAGGGCAGAATCCCCATATACTTTTAGGACCCTGACTCTAGTTTCTATGGCAACCCTGATTCCCATGACACATGCCTCGTATTCTGCCACATTATTGGTGCAACTGAAACACAAGCGAGCCGTGACAGGAGTGTATTGATTTTCTGGAGAAATTAGTATTGCCCCAATTCCGTGCCCCAATGCATTAGAAGCCCCATCGAACATCATGGTCCACTCTTTGTTTCTTAGTTCTTCCCTTTCGGCGGACATTACATCCTCATCGGGAAATTCATAGCGAACAGGTGAATGGTCATCTATTGGTTGACTGGCTAAGTGCTCGGCGAGGGCACTACCTTTGACAGCTTTCTGGGAGACGTATTGGATATCATACTCGGATAACAACATTTGCCACCGGGCAATCCTTCCAGTGAGAGCAGGTTTCTCGAATACGTATTTGATCGGGTCCATTTTTGACACTAACCAAGTTGTGTGAGAAAGCATATACTGTCTTAGACGGTGAGCGGCCCATGCTAGGGCGCAACAAGTACGCTCCAATATCGAATAATTAGCTTCGTATCTGGTAAACTTCTTGCTCAAGTAGTAAATGGCACATTCCTTTTTACCCGCTTCATCATGCTGTCCAAGTACACACCCCATAGACCCGTCTAATACTGTCAAGTAGAGGATTAACGGTCTGCCTGGTACTGGAGGCACTAACACAGGAGGCTTCTGCAGGTATTGCTTGATTTTGTCGAAAGCCTCTTGGCATTTTTCATTCCATTCAATAGTTTGGTCTTTGCGCAACAACTTGAAAATTGGCTCACAAGTGTCAGTGAGTTGTGATATAAACCGGGAAATATAATTTAACCTTCCTAGAAAACCACGAACCTCCTTTTCTGTGCGAGGAGCTGGCATCTCTAAGATGGCCTTTACTTTTTCCGGATCAACTTCTATTCCTTTCTGACTTACAATGAATCCCAGTACTCTACCTGACCGGACGCCAAAGTTACACTTGGCAGGATTGAGTCTCAGACGAAACTTTCTCAATCGCTCAAAAAGCTTTCGTAAATCAATTATATGACTTTCTTCGGTTTGTGACTTAGCGATCATATCATTCACGTAGACCTCTGTCTCCTTATGGATCATATCATGAAATAGAGTCACCATTGCCCTTTGATAAGTTGCCCCAGCGTTTTTCAACCCAAAAGGCATCACCTTGTAACAGAAAGTTCCCCAAACTGTAATGAACGTGGTTTTCTCCATGTCTTCTCTGGCCATTTTAATTTGATTATACCCGGAGAAACCATCCATGAAAGAGAAAAAGGCGTGATGAGCGTATTATCCACTAGAACATCAATGTGAGGCAGAGGAAAGTCGTCTTTGGGACTTGCTTTATTAAGGTCTCGGTAATCAACACACATTCGAACCTTTCCACCCTTTTTCGGGACAGGGACAATATTAGCAACCCATTGGGGATATTTAGCCACGGCTAAGAATCCTGCATCGAATTGTTTTTTAACTTCCTCTCTAATTTTTAAGGACATATCAGGTCTCATACGTCTCAACTTCTGTTTGATAGGAGGACAGTCAGGTTTAAGAGGTAACTTGTGCTCGACAATATCAGTATCCAACCCTGGCATATCTTGGTACGACCAAGCGAATACGTCTTTATAATCTCGGAGAAGTTGAATCAGTTTATCTCTTACTTCTGGTGACATGGTAACACCAACCTTGACTTCTTTTTTGTTTTCCTCAGTTCCCAAATTAATTAACTCAGTCGGTTCTTCGTGAGGTTTGATTTTTCTAGATTCCCCTTCTATAAATCTCATCAACTCAGGGGGAAGATCTTCATTGGGATGATCTTCTTCACAACCTTCGTCAGTATGATTAATTAGGCCATCAAAATCTGGCACTGAAATTTCAGCCCAATCGTTTTCAAAAGTATTATCCACAAGCCTGCATTTTCAATGTTAGCAATAAGGAGAGAGTAAGGAGGGGAAATGAAAAGAGACACTCGGGATAAAATCAAAATGCGTTTTATTAATATTCAAAATATGCTAATGAAAAATATACGGGGCCCTTTAACATTTCCCCTACCGCCTTGGGTTGAGCGGAGAGGTGAGCATTAAGTGGATTACATTGAAAATGCATTAAGGATCCTAGGATTTTCCACGATCTCCCAATTGCAAGGCATTGAGGAACATGGGTGAACCCATTCCTCCTCAAGAGCAGCAAGATCCTCTTCTATGGCTGTTACTTGATCTGCATAAATCCATCCGGCGCTATGAAAGGTCTGACGGAGATCGCAGATGTGTATTTTCTCAAACTCGGGTTCTCGATTTTCAAGCCGAGCCTTCCTCTTTTCTTTCCTTGCCTCGACTGCTCTTTCCCTGTCCTCGCGAGTGGGGACAAATCCCAAGCCATATCGGTTTTTGTTTTCAGGGATTCTTAGGATAGAGGCAATACCTTCCTGACTTTTCCCTAGCCCTTTTCCTGGTTGATATCCTCCTTTTAGCATGACTCCACCCACCATTAGGGCATTGTTGGATAAGCAAGGTTCTTTAATTGCGAACCCTACATAAGCGCTATCAACAATTTCCAGTGCCTGAAATGATGTCCCAAGGGCTTCTTCAGCAGCTTCAATGTAACTTGTTGATGTTGGCTTACTCACCAGCAGGTCCTCTTCTCCAGACACAATAACCAACTTATCGTCCACTACAAACTTCAATTTTTGATGTAGAGTTGACGGTACTACCCCAGCAGAATGAATCCAAGGCCTTCCTAACAAGCAACTGTAACTGGGCTTAATGTCCATTACTTGGAAATTAACGGCAAAAGTGAAAGGGCCAATTTGAATCGGCAGCTCAATCTCACCCATTACTTCTCTTCTTGAGCCATCAAAGGCTCTCACAAGCACAGAGCTGGGTTTCATATGGGTCTTATCGATGGATAATTTATCCAAGGTAGATTTTGGCATCACATTCAGGGAGGATCCATTATCCACAAGAACCTTAGCTACAAGATGTTCTTTACACTGAACCGAGATATGTAGTGCTTTGTTGTGTCCTCTACCTTCTACGGGCATTTCTTCATCATTAAAATAGAGGTAGTTGCAGGCAGTGATATTGCCAACTAGGTCACCGAACTGATTCAAGGTGATATTTTGAGACACATGGGCTTCATTCAGGATTTTCATCAATACTTTCATGTGGCTCTCTGAGTGCATTAATAGGGAAAGTAGAGAAACTCTTGCTGGTGTACGGTTCAGTTGATCTATCACCTTATATTCACTCTGCTGAATGAATTTGAGGAATTCAGCCACTTCTTCACGGGAGACTTCTTTTTGGTCTACCTTCCCTACGTCTCCTTCATCTATGGCAACTCCCTTTCCTTTGTTTTGGTCTTTTGTCTGTCCTTTTGCAGCTACTTTTATTGGTTCTTTCTTAGGAGCATAAATCCGCCCACTTCGAGTCATCCCGCCTATTCCCACAATATTGGTAACAGTTGGAATGTTTAGTTGTGTATTACTCCCTTCAACTTGGACTTTTGCATCGTATATCCAAGGAACCGCCTTATCATCCTTGTACGGAAAAGGAGATGGTACTTGGACAGTAATAGCTTTGGGAGCATGAGGCATCATGGGTGATGTATTCTTGGAAAATTGAACCACCAAGGGCTTTGGGACCGTGGTGCCCGAACTTTGCGCAGATTGGACCATAGACACTTCTTCTTCTCTTCGAGAGATAACTTGAACTATGTTTGTATCAAGCAGTTTTTGGAGGATACTCTTAAATTCCTCACATTCTTCATCAGACAAAAGATCTTCATCATAGGTCCTGCTGACATCCGTTCTTTCTATTAAACCAGCCTTGCAAAGTTCAATGAACACTTCTCTGGTAGGGGTTTGTATTTCAGCGACATCCCTTATTATTTTTCCTTCGTGCTCGTTGTCTATCATATTTACTGAAGCATTCCCATGGTTAGGTAACGGGTTGTTCCCCACATTGGGATTATTCTCTTGGAAACTTAACCACTTGGCATTTATCAGGTCTTGGACTTTGAACTTCATAGCCCGACATTCTTCTATAGAGTGGCCCGTTGCCCCAGCATGGTATTCACAGGTGGCGTCTGGGTTATACCATTTTGGGTAAGGTGGCTCTATAGGCTTTTGCGGGCAAGGAACCACCAATGAGTTCTTAAGTAAATGTTGATAGAGATCTTTGTAAGTCATGGGGATTGGATCAAACTGGACCGGCTTTCTCCCTTGAGGGTTGTGAGCTCTTGGTTGATTAGGATTGTAACCTCCTTGACTATTAGAAGCGAATGGTGTCATTTGAACGGGAGACTTAGGCGTGATAGCTGCCGCAACGTATAGAGGGGCACTACCCACTGCGTTAGTCTCTCCTTCATTCTTTGTTTTGACGAAGGGCTTCTGATTGTTGGATGATGAAGAATTATCATGGATCTTTCCATTTTGCATCCCCATTTCCACACGTTCCCCTATGACAATTAAGTCAGAGAAATTTGAGAACATACTTCCAATCATCTTATCATAAAAGGGAGATTGGAGCGTATCAACGAATGTGTCAATCATTTCTTTGTCTGACAAGGGTGGTTCCACCTGAGCAGCCATGCTTCTCCATCTCTGAGCATATTCTTTATAACTCTCACCGTCTTTTTTCTTCATGCTTTGCAACTGATTACGGCTGGGAGCCATATCCATATTGTACTTATATTGCCTGATGAAAGCATTAGCTAAATCGTTCCACGAGTTGATCTTAGACCGTTCTAATTGCATATACCACCGTAAAGGTGCTCCTGTTAAGCTTTCTTGGAAGAAGTGAATTAGGAGCCTGTCATCATTAGAACAAAAAGCCATCTTTCGGCAATACATGACCAAGTGGCTTTTAGGGCATGTTTCTCCTTTATACTTGTCGAACTCGGGTACCTTGAATTTTGCAGGTATGACCACATCGGGGACCAGGCACACGTCTGAAGCTTCAAAACCCATGCGACTTGCCCCTTCAATTGCTTTTAGTCTTTCTTTGGCTTGAGTATCTTCTTGGGGGGTAATGATAGGTGAGAAATTTTGAGTATTCGTATTCTGCGGAGTCTCATTATTTAGAGGCGCATACCCTTGTGTGGTGTGGGCATGCGTTTCATTTTCTCTTGGCTGTCTTTCGTCTTGTTCCTCTTCGGACCGCTCCGTTTCCGATGTCCTTCTCGTGTGCAAGGCTTCCAACAAATCACACAGCTTATCTATCCGCGTATTCATTTGGTCAAGCTCCCCTCTCATGGTTTGTTCTAAGGCGTCCATGAGTCTGGCTTGGGATCTCGTTCTATAAGGATGCAATTTCTTCGTATTTATTTTCTGAATTATGAAGGATATTATGAGTATGGATGAATGGGTTATGTTATGCCATGTTTATGTATGCTATGCAAGATGCTTATTCATTTGTTTTATTTTATTGGTTTGTTGGAGAATCACAAAACTTTGCAAATGTCTTATCGGGTCGCTGCATATTGCGGAAACTTATTCTTTTATTAAAAGGAAATACCATAATTCAAAATAGCCCCGAAGGCTTACAAAATTGAGAAAGAAATAGAAATTGCATGAACACATAAAAACAAAAAAGAAGATGGTCTTCAACGATCTCGTCTGATCTGCTTCTCTAACTCCTCCACCAAAACCTTGCAATACTCTAGGAAGCTCATCACTTTTCTTGGTAAAGGTCGGAACCCTATTGCTGATTCCGCTTCTTCCAGGAGTTCTGGCACATCTTGGATACCTCTGTTTGCAAGCCAAACTAGCTTAGAGCATCGATCCATCCAGTATTCAGTTTCTTTATCTAACCAAATAATGACTTCTCGCTGATTGCCAATCTTTCCTTGCATGTTGAAGACCTTCTCACGTTCTTCTTCAAGCTCTATGTGGTAGCTTATGAACTTTTCTTCGGCGATTCTCCTTTCTTTCTCAAGTCGGGCTTCGTGCATTTGCATGGTATTTTTCAACTGTTGTACCGAGTCTTCAATTTGTTTTTGCAAAGCCCTACTAGCCTCTCTAGAATCAACCCACATTTTTCTCAGATTACCCTTTTCGCAAAGAACCACATCTAACTCCTTTTTTATCGAGTCTAATTGTTGATTTGCAGCTTTTAAACAACCCTGAGTCTGGATCCGACTGGCTTCCTCAGCCTTGGCTTTCTTCCGGGATCTTTCCATAGATTCAGTTTTTCTATTGCATTCGTCTTGCAGGATTTCCATATCCAAATATGCTCTTTTTAAATTCTCCCGGAGAAGCTTCCTCTCCTCTTTCACTTTTTCTAAAGTTAGCTTTAACTTTTCTACTTCTTCATTCTCAGCAGGAGGTGGAGGCGGCACTTCGGGAACCAGAAATGTATTCTGGAAAGGCAGCTTGACTTGCTGAACTCTTGTTATAACCCATTGGCGGTATTCTTCATTTGCATGAATACTCTTACGCCCTAGCTTTCTTTTGATTATTTTCTTCCAAGCTTGGCATACCCTCGTGAACAATTTCAAATCTGAGGAGCCCCGATCATGTATAATGAAAGTGGCTAACGCTTTTTCTGCAGGTTCACCCAGCATCGGGGCACCGAGCTGTCTTAGAGCCAGAATGGGATTGTAGTTGATGCAGCCTATGGTCCCAATGAGGGGTACATTAGGAAAATCCCCGCACCGACAGATTACCTCCTTGATCTCCTGTTCTCTGGAATACCACATTATGGACTCTTCACTGAGACTTAGTAAATAAGTGGCCCATCCTGCATTGCTCCTAGGACCAAAGGGATGCCCCCTTTTTGCCAAATGACCTTTTAACCATAAGTACAGGACGGGAATACAACAACGAATACGACCTCCTTTTTTCTCGTGGCGCATATGAAGCTCATAGTATAGGTCTGCAAGGACGGCAGTAGTGGGGTCCATACCTCGAGTTTTAAATGCTATGAAGGCGTCAATAGCTGTTTCGTCCACAAAATGATCAACATGAGGAAATAAGACTACACCAAAGATAATAAGGGCTACCACATCCATGCATTCTTTTAATTTCCCTGCATCATGAAGGTTCTTAACCTTCTCTTCCAGGAAACTCCTGGAAAAGCCTTTGAAACCTTCTTCTACCTTTACCTCGAATGTCAAGTCTTCTTTAGGGATGCCTAAAACATTAGCAATGGTACCAATAGCTGGGGGATGCTTTGTATGGCGATATGGACCATTTTTCTTTTCTGGAAAGCCCAAGATTTTCCAGTACTCCTCCAAGGTTGGCGCCATCTGAAAATTCTTGAACGTGAAGCATCTTAGAGGAGTATCATAGAATTGGGCCAGTGCTGTTAGGGATCCCACTTGTACGTCCACATTCAATAAGTCCAAAATATTCCCAAATTTTCCCACGAAGCTAATCCGATCCACTTGTAAATAAATTAATAATAATAAGTAAATAAGTAAAAGGGGTAGGGCAAGCTCCTTTTGTGACCAAGGCTGGTAATTCCTAAAGGAGGGTCTAGGGATTATACAAAGTGTCTTTCCATTAGGGTGGATTCAAGATGCTATTCTAAAAGGTTCCTAGAGCCAAAGGTCCCATTTGAAAATATTACCACCAATAATAAGTATATTATTAAATGATGGTTTTTTCAAATGGAGCCAAACTCTAGGCGAGGCTTTCATAGGAACCCACTGGCCGTACGTCCAGCAGAGCACCCATTACACAGCCTCTCCTAACTTAAGGTTCACTCGGGCCCGGGTATAGGGCACCCACTCTTAGTGTGTGAATAAAGTGTATAAAGTGAAGTGTGTGAAGGAGCAAACTTAAAAAAAAAAAACCGCTGCAAAATAGATAAAACAATATATACATGGTAACTATCCTAATGTTCAAATATGCATATAATCAAAATAAATAAAATGAACAAGGATACAAATAAATAATATAATACAAATAAAATGAACAAATAACCCTAAATAATGACAAAAATAGTAATAATGATAATAATAATAACAATAATAACAATAAGAAAAAGAAAGGGAAACAATTTACATTGAAGGCAAACAAACAATTCAAATAATCAATGGGCCTAACTCTCTAATGTCCCCAGTGGAGTCGCCAGCTGTAACAACCACACCAAAATTTAAAAAAAATGGAGCCGCCACCAATATTTTATTTTTATAGGAAACATTGGAAAACCTAATTTTTGAATATTTTTGAATTGAAAAAAAATAAGGTCTTTGGACCAGATTCGGATTCGGGAGTTGGTTACGTGTAAGGAAGGATTAGCACCCTTACGCGCCCATTTAAAAAATGGTACCTTTAATTATTTGAAAATAACTGTTTGCCAATAATTTATTTCCCAAAATAAAACACAAAAAATAAGCATGCAGAAATAATGACAATTTAATCCTAATTACATTTTTTTTGTTTCGTTTTAACTTCCTTTTTTTTTTATTCAACAATCAGGGAAGAAAAAAAGATACTAATAATAACTATGATAGCAGAGTGTTTCTTCCAGAAAGCATAATAATTTTTATTGATCTAAGTCTTGATTTTAATTACAAAAAAAGGAAATAAAATCTGATTCTTATTTTATAAAAGAAAAAAAAATCGTTTTTATTTTAATTTTACAGAAAACATATGTTTTATTTTGACACCCATATTTATGCCTGATTTACAGTTAAACAATTAAGTTATTTACAACTTACTTCCTTTACTTATATTATTTGCAAATTAGTCCTTTTGCCTGGATTTGGCCCCTTTGGAAGGCCAAATCCTTAACCCTAATCAAAACGAATTTGCAGTAACGCAGGAAACAGGAAAGCAGTGGAGAAACCGTGAAAAGGGGAAAACGAATCAGTAACAATAATTATCAAAGAAAAGAAAATTCGAGACTGAATCACATTACCATTAAGTGTTCAAATCAAAAGTCCAGATTTAAGAACACATCAAACCACATACAGAACAATGAAACAATGAATTCTCAGAGAAGAAAAGGGAAGAATGAAAGAAAGAACCTGACTTTTACAAAGCCTTAATCCAGAAGAACGAATTGAAACCCTAAATACTAATAGTGTTTAAAGAGAAAAAGAAAATTTTTGGAGTAACTCTCTTCTTGCCTTGCTTCAGCTCCTTCAGAGATCCCAGCCTCCTTCTTACTCGTGCCCTCTGCCTTCGTAAGAAGGGGTATTTATAGCCCCTTTGCCTCGACCTTGAGTCTTTTTGAAATCGTATCCCACCCTCTTTATCTCGCAAAAGCAGAAAATCAAAAATCAAAACAGATAAAGGTGTGATAAAATAAAAGAACAAATACTCCCTTTTGATTCGGTTTTCTGAGGATGGAACGCAGCTGGATGTGGCCACGTATGAAGATAAGACTTGATGTTTGAAAGAAGGATCGTGGTTTGGGCGAGATAAGGGGCTTTTGGCCGCGGCTAGGGTTAGGGAAAGATGATGGAGAAGGAAAAGAGAGGGATGAGGGGTAGTTGGGTGAATGGTGGAAGATAAGAAAAAGTTGATGATGAGATTGGGGGAGATAAGGTGGGTGCGCCGCGGCGCAAGGAGAAGGGAAGGTTCGAGAGAGAGGGAAGAAAAATAGGTTTAGGTTAAAAGAGAGAATTAGGCTTAGGTGATGCTGGGTGCGTGATTTATTTGGGCCGCAGCGTGAAGAAAGTCATGGGTCAAAAGTGCGTTGGGTCAGCTGTTATTTGTTGGACTTGAGGTCAGCGCTGGAAAGAAAAACGTGGGGTGCGTATAACAGGCTAGAGGATGAGGCTATTGGGTTGGGCTGCTATTAGCACCACCCAATTTTATTTTTGGCACCCCCACTTTCTTTTAAAAATAATAAAATCCTTTTTCCTCTTTTTATTCATTTTTCTTTTCTTTCTTTCTTCTCCTTTATTCTTTATTATAAAACCAAAATATTATTTTTTATTAATACTACCAAATAAAAGTTAAAATAAAATAAAAAGGCCGGACAAAATTAGGGTACTACAACTATGAGTTTGAAACAAACCATTAATAATGGGTAAGAATGCAATGATAATCCATTCGAATGCATTACCAATAATGAAAATTGGGCAATTATTTATATAAATACATTAACGTTTTTGGAAAAAAAATATGGACGTAATCAATAGAATAAATTTTACAATATATAAAATGATATTCTATAGCAATTTGTTAATTGTTTATAGAATAAATTTTATATGTGAAGTTTTATATTAAATTTAGATCACTTTATTTATTTTAATTCTTATATAAATTAAACCAAATATTAATTTTAAATTAATTTTATAAAGTAATAAATTTATATTTAATATAAATTTCGATTGCATTTCAATTTATAAATATAAATGCACTAAATTTGAAAATATAAATATAAAGATTAATAAACCTTGGTGTTTTTATAAATTTTAAATTTAAACCCTAATATATATGAAAAATTAAATATGAATAAATACATCGATATATAAAGTTTATATTTATTGTTATAAATTTTAAAATAAAATACAAACTTTCAGTCGATCAGAAATATTAAATTTATAAAACACCCAAATAAAACTTTCTAATTTCATAAATAAAACCTACCATAAATATATTAAATTTTAAATTTAATAAAAATATACTAATTTCAAGTTTAAACACAAACATTGTAACACCCAAACATTCTGAAACTGTTTGAAGTTGGGCATTAAACATCACAAGGTATTAACTAGAATGGAAGCTAAACTTGAGTACATCGCCAAGTTAGAAGATCCATACAAGTCTTAGTCAATACATTACACTTTAATCCAGAAGCATAAGTTCTACATCAATTGGAATTAAGATTGTACAAAACACATAGTTCCCATTAAAAAAATGAACTAACTAAACCTAAAGGAAAATGCTAAAGATCTTGAGCTGAGGTCCCGAGCTCTCCTCATGTATCATAGACAAAGAGAAATGGGGTGAGATAATAATCTCACAGAGTCCTTCACGGACCCCTCACATAGCACCACTCCCTCAAATAAAACGAGTAGAGACACTAATACATATTTTATTTAGTTCTCTCTTTCATTTATCTTACTACACGTTCATGCAATCATAGAATAAGTTTTTTGTTAGCATTCCTTAGTGTTCTTTGGAGTCGAACCTGGAATCTACGTCATTTGTGTCTGTTGGATCTTCTAGTCACGAGACCCCGGACCGACGTCCATTACGGTATGGGCGGTTACACGTCTACAACCCGCAAGTGGCATGCCGACTTGCCTAACCATACCGCACCTTCGTTCTCGAAGGAAATCTATCATTTATTAACTAGCAGTTCATAGTTAATCAATTTCTCATCACTAATGAATCAATCATATGTGTTGATATATGATATTTTTAGTGTGTTTCTACGATATCTTTTCAATCTTAAAGGTTAAAGAACATAAATGTCAAGTATAAACAGCCTTACAGGCTTTCTGGGTCAAAAACACATTTCTATGCAGGAGAAGCGCTCTGCACCTTCAAAAAAAATTTCCTTCAAGAGCCAAAGTTCATCTCCAATCTTCTTCTTCTCTGCCGATTGAGTGAGTTTTGCCCCCAATTTGGTGTCTTCCTTCTTGCTAGTCCTCCATGGAACCCTCAATCCTGTCATTTACCTCAAGGTTGCGTTCAAAGAGTTGGTGATGAGAGTGGTCATGTGGGTGGGTCAATCAGGGAAAAAGAAGAAGGGGTATGGTGGGTTTCTCTTGGTCAAAAGACCATCCTACCCCTAGCTAATGAGTGGGGTTTACCTATGTGCCCCTCTTCTATTCCAAATTCCTACTATGTCCTTTAGTTCTATCTTTTTTCTAATCACCACCCAAGACCACAAAACCTCCACTACATATCACTAATCAAAGATTTATTCATAACAACCAATTTTTAAGGAAAAATTTATACGTATTATTTTCTAAGCTAGGTGGGATGTTACACATCATGACTCAGAAATTTGATGATATTGACATCCTCGATTTGTAGGGAATGATTTTCTTAATTTTATCAATAGTACATTAAAAATTTCTCTTAATTATTTTATTTAAATTTTAGATATTAAAATGTTTGATTTCATCCTTTACGTTTAGATGATAGACAAAAAAAAATTAAACTACTCTTTAGGACTTGTTAAAAGTTTAAAATTTAAAAATATTTGTGTTAAATGCATGATCGGGTGATAAAAAAAAAATATGTTCTTCTCTTTTAATTATAATTTCAACTTTAGGTTTTTATTTGAATTTTTTAAATTAAGTGATAAAAAATAGAATAAAATATTTCCTTGGATGTTATCTTGAATTCATTTTCTTGGCATTAATTTTAAAGTAAGTGCCTAGATTTATTAGGATACTTATGCTGTCATCAGGCAACCAAATACCCTTAATTTATTTTAGTTGATACCTATATTATGATTGGACAATCCGGTAATAGTCACCAAATCTTCATTGGAAATTAATCATGTGGACAGACAACTTGGTAATTCCCGTTAATACTTTGCAGGGCACTTGTATTGCGGCTGAAAAGTCAAGTTATCATTGTCAATTTGCCACACCCCTATTAGGGATACCTGTATTGTGAATGGATAACCTAGCAATCCTAATCTTATTTATTTGTCAAGTTTGCCTCTAATTTGTCCATTCAAAAAGTTAATCATAATTTTTTCTGTAATTCAAAAACAATTAAAATCAATTGAGACACATTTTTTTCTTCTACAACTTCATGACATTTGAGTAGAGCTAAATCTATCTGAAAATTTAATGCAATTTCTGATCAATTCTATTCCATCCGAAAATTACGCTAAAATATGATAACTTTCTAGTAGCAAATATGATAACTTTTCTAATAGTGACTTTGATAGAATTCAAAATTTTAGTTCATTGAAAAACCTGGACAATAATTTGCAATAGTAAAGAATGTAAGTGAACTATTTCATTTTTGCATTCATTGATAATCAAGTTCGGGCTATTCTGTGTTACTCAAAATTCTTACAAATTGTAAGTCCCAAATCTAAGTGCAAGCCCATCTTTTATTTTTTTCGCTTATAGTGATAAAATAGAAATCATTGCTGAAAACAACAACAATACAGTGCGCCAATTGGACGAAAACATTGTCCTCCTTTCTGAAAACCCGCTCTAAGGCAGGCCTCACCACAATTTGAACTACAAAGCTCTATGCAGCATACTAGTTGAGGTCCTGCCTGCAGCTCTGAAATGCATTTTGGACCTTGAGGCACTATTGTTGGTGTCTCCAAACAAGTTACAAATCCTGAAACACCACAAAGTTAAAAATATTATGCACATGAGGTTTCTTCCTTTTTTTTGACAGATTCCAACACATTGCTATTTGAACTTTTGCACTAAACCACCTAGTATGTTTCACCTAAACAAATTATTATTGATCTTGGGATTTTGAATAAAAATTGATAAAAAATACAATTTCATAAAAGAGTTGTCGATTCATACTGATCTAACAACTCAAGCTTTTTATGTTCTTTTCTGAATATGTAGACTATGAACAATAATTTAACGAACAATAACATTTTTTAATTTAAGTTAGTAAATTGTATATCGAAAACTCAAAACATAAACCTAACTTTCCCCGTGCACTAAACCAATACCAGAGCAATGCATAAAACACCCAAAAGATGAGATGGATAGATGTGAAAAGACATTTTGAAGGATTTCACCTTATATTTTATTTCTTGTAAGAACTAAGGCTAACATCCTTTTCATTATATAGACTTAGAAAATGTGTTAATTTGATTAAACGTTAAAATTTGGATCTTATGAAATATTATTAAAACGCGTTTGCACTACCAGATCTGCCTATATTGGTAATAAACATAAGAGCATTGATTATTTGTATAAATTCATCAATAATTAGGGTGAATATAATATCACTATGAGTTTGAAACAAACCATTAATAATGGGTAAGAATGCAATGATAATCCATTCCAATGCATTACCAATAATGAAAATTGGGCAATTATTTATATAAATACATTAACGTTTTCGAAAAAAAAAATATGGACGTAATCAATAGAATAAATTTTACAATATATAAAATGATATTCTATAGCAATTTGTTAATTGTTTATAGAATAAATTTTATATGTGAAGTTTTATATTAAATTTAGATCACTTTATTTATTTTAATTCTTATATAAATTAAACCAAATATTAATTTTAAATTAATTTTATAAAGTAATAAATTTATATTTAATATAAATTTCGATTGCATTTCAATTTATAAATATAAATGCACTAAATTTGAAAATATAAATATAAAGATTAATAAACCTTGGTGTTTTTATAAATTTTAAATTTAAACCCTAATATATATGAAAATTAAATATGAATAAATACATCGATATATAAAGTTTATATTTATTGTTATAAATTTTAAAATAAAATACAAACTTTCAATGATCAGAAATATTAAATTTATAAAACACCCAAATAAAACTTTCTAATTTCATAAATAAAACCTACTATAAATATATTAAATTTTAAATTTAATAAAAATATACTAATTTCAAGTTTAAACACAAACATTGTAACACCCAAACATTCTCAAACTGCTTGAAGTTGGGCATTAAACATCACAAGGTATTAACTAGAATGGAAGCTAAACTTGAGTACATCGCCAAGTTAGAAGATCCATACAAGTCTTAGTCAATACATTACACTTTAATCCAGAAGCATAAGTTCTACATCAATTGGAATTAAGATTGTACAAAACACATAGTTCCCATTAAAAAAATGAACTAACTAAACCTAAAGGAAAATGCTAAAGATCTTGAGCTGAGGTCCCGAGCTCTCCTCATGTATCATAAACAAAGAGAAATGGGGTGAGATAATAATCTCACGGAGTCCTTCACGGACCCCTCACATAGCACCACTCCCTCAAATAAAACGAGTAGAGACACTAATACATATTTTATTTAGTTCTCTCTTTCATTTATCTTACTACACGTTCATGCAATCATAGAATAAGTTTTTTGTTAGCATTCCTTAGTGTTCTTTTGGAGTCGAACCAGGAATCTACGTCGCTGTGTCTGTCGGATCTTCTAGTCACGAGACCCCGGACCGACGTCCATTACGGTATGGGCGGTTACACGTCTACAACCCGCAAGTGGCATGCCGACTTGCCTAACCATACCGCACCTTCGTTCTCGAAGGAAATCTATCATTTATTAACTAGCAGTTCATAGTTAATCAATTTCTCATCACTAATGAATCAATCATATGTGTTGATATATGATATTTTTAGTGTGTTTCTACGATATCTTTTCAATCTTAAAGGTTAAAGAACATAAATGTCAAGTATAAACAAATTTTACAGGCTTTCTGGGTCAAAAACACATTTCTATGCAGGAGAAGCGCTCTGCACCTTCAAAAAAAATTTCCTTCAAGAGCCAAAGTTCATCTCCAATCTTCTTCTTCTCTGCCGATTGAGTGAGTTTTGCCCCCAATTTGGTGTCTTCCTTCTTGCTAGTCCTCCATGGAACCCTCAATCCTGTCATTTACCTCAAGGTTGCGTTCAAAGAGTTGGTGATGAGAGTGGTCATGTGGGTGGGTCAATCAGGGAAAAAGAAGAAGGGGTATGGTGGGTTTCTCTTGGTCAAAAGACCATCCTACCCCTAGCTAATGAGTGGGGTTTACCTATGTGCCCCTCTTCTATTCCAAATTCCTACTATGTCCTTTAGTTCTATCTTTTTTCTAATCACCACCCAAGACCACAAAACCTCCACTACATATCACTAATCAAAGATTTATTCATAACAACCAATTTTTAAGGCAAAATTTATACGTATTATTTTCTAAGCTAGGTGGGATGTTACACATCATGACTCGTAAATTTGATGATATTGACATCCTCGATTTGTAGGGAATGATTTTCTTAATTTTATCAATAGTACATTAAAAATTTCTCTTAATTATTTTATTTAAATTTTAGATATTAAAATGTTTGATTTCATCCTTTACGTTTAGATGATAGACAAAAAAAAATTAAACTACTCTTTAGGACTTGTTAAAAGTTTAAAATTTAAAAATATTTGTGTTAAATGCATGATCGGGTGATAAAAAAAAAAATATGTTCTTCTCTTTTAATTATAATTTCAACTTTAGGTTTTTATTTGAATTTTTAAATTAAGTGATAAAAAATAGAATAAAATATTTCCTTGGATGTTATCTTGAATTCATTTTCTTGGCATTAATTTTAAAGTAAGTGCCTAGATTTATTAGGATACTTATCTTTGTCATCAGCAACCAAATACCCTTAATTTATTTTAGTTGATACCTATATTATGATTGGACAATCCGGTAATAGTCACCAAATCTTCATTGGAAATTAATCATGTGGACAGACAACTTGGTAATTCCTGCTAATACTTTGCAGGGCACTTGTATTATGGCTGAAAAGTCAAGTTATCATTGTCAATTTGCCACACCCTATTAGGGATACTGTATTGTGAATGGATAACCTAGCAATCCTAATCTTATTTATTTGTCAAGTTTGCCTCTAATTTGTCCATTCAAAAGTTAATCATAATTTTTTCTGTAATTCAAAACAATTAAAATCAATTGAGACACATTTTTTCTTCTACAACTTCATGACATTTGAGTAGAGCTAAATCTATCTGAAAATTTAATGCAATTTCGATCAATTCTATTCCATCCGAAAATTACGTCAAAATATGATAACTTTCTAGTAGCAAAAATGATAATTTTTCTAGTAGTGAATTTGATAGAATTCAAAATTTTAGTTCATTGAAAAACCTGGACAATAATTTGCAATAGTAAAGAATGTAAGTGAACTATTTCATTTTTGCATTCATTGATAATCAAGTTCAGGGCTATTCCCGTGTTACTCAAAATTCTTACAAATTGTAAGTCCCAAATCTAAGTGCAAGCCCATCTTTTATTTTTTTCGCTTATAGTGATAAAATAGAAATCATTGCTGAAAACAACAACAATACAGTGCGCCAATTGGACGAAAACATTGTCCTCCTTTCTGAAAACCCGCTCTAAAGCGTGCCTCACCACAATTTGAACTACAAAGCTCTATGCAGCATACTAGTTGAGGTCCTGCCTGCAGCTCTGAAATGCATTTTGGACCTTGAGGCACTATTGTTGGTGTCTCCAAACAAGTTACAAATCCTGAAACACCACAAAGTTAAAAATATTATGCACATGAGGTTTCTTCCTTTTTTGACAGATTCCAACACATTGCTATTTGAACTTTTGCACTAAACCACCTAGTATGTTTCACCTAAACAAATTATTATTGATCTTGGGATTTTGAATAAAAATTGATAAAAATTCACTTTCATAAAAGAGTTGTCGATTCATACTGATCTAACAACTCAAGCTTTTTATTTTCTTCCTGAATATGTAGACTATGAACAATAATTTAACGAACAATAACATTTTTTAATTTAAGTTAGTAAATTGTATATCGAAAACTCAAAACATAAACCTAACTTTCCCCCGTACCTGAAACCAATACCAGAGCAATGCATAAAACACCCAAAAGATGAGATGGATAGATGTGAAAAGACATTTTGAAGGATTTCACCTTATATTTTATTTCTTGTAAGAACTAAGGCTAACATCCTTTTCATTATATAGACTTAGAAAATGTGTTAATTTGATTAAACGTTAAAATTTGGATCTTATGAAATATTATTAAAACGCGTTTGCACTACCAGATCTGCCTATATTGGTAATAAACATAAGAGCATTGATTATTTGTATAAATTCATCAATAATTAGGGTGAATATAATATCACTATGAGTTTGAAACAAACCATTAATAATGGGTAAGAATGCAATGATAATCCATTCGAATGCATTACCAATAATGAAAATTGGGCAATTATTTATATAAATACATTAACGTTTTTGGAAAAAAAATATGGACGTAATCAATAGAATAAATTTTACAATATATAAAATGATATTCTATAGCAATTTGTTAATTGTTTATAGAATAAATTTTATATGTGAAGTTTTATATTAAATTTAGATCACTTTATTTATTTTAATTCTTATATAAATTAAACCAAATATTAATTTTAAATTAATTTTATAAAGTAATAAATTTATATTTAATATAAATTTCGATTGCATTTCAATTTATAAATATAAATGCACTAAATTTGAAAATATAAATATAAAGATTAATAAACCTTGGTGTTTTTATAAATTTTAAATTTAAACCCTAATATATATGAAAAATTAAATATGAATAAATACATCGATATATAAAAATTATATTTATTGTTATAAACTTTAAAATAAAATACAAACTTTCAATCGATCGTAAATATTAAATTTATAAAACACCCAAATAAAACTTTCTAATTTCATAAATAAAACCTACCATAAATATATTAAATTTTAAATTTAATAAAAATATACTAATTTCAAGTTTAAACACAAACATTGTAACACCCAAACATTCTCAAACTGCTTTGAAGTTGGGCATTAAACATCACAAGGTATTAACTAGAATGGAAGCTAAACTTGAGTACATCGCCAAGTTAGAAGATCCATACAAGTCTTAGTCAATACATTACACTTTAATCCGTAGCATAAGTTCTACATCAATTGGAATTAAGATTGTACAAAACACATAGTTCCCATTAAAAAATGAACTAACTAAACCTAAAGGAAAATGCTAAAGATCTTGAGCTGAGGTCGCGAGCTCTCCTCATGTATCATAAACAAAGAGAAATGGGGTGAGATAATAATCTCACGGAGTCCTTCACGGACCCTCACATAGCACCACTCCCTCAAATAAAACGAGTAGAGACACTAATACATATTTTATTTAGTTCTCTCTTTCATTTATCTTACTACACGTTCATGCAATCATAGAATAAGTTTTTGTTAGCATTCCTTAGTGTTCTTTGAGTCGAACCAGGAATCTACGTCATTGTGTCTGTCGGATCTTCTAGTCACGAGACCGGACCGACGTCCATTACGGTATGGGCGGTTACATCGTCTACAACCCGCAAGTGGCATGCCGACTTGCCTAACCATACCGCACCTTCGTTCTCGAAGGAAATCTATCATTTATTAACTAGCAGTTCATAGTTAATCAATTTCTCATCACTAATGAATCAATCATATGTGTTGATATATGATATTTTTAGTGTGTTTCTACGATATCTTTTCAATCTTAAAGGTTAAAGAACATAAATGTCAAGTATAAACAGCCTTACAGGCTTTCTGGGTCAAAAACACATTTCTATGCAAGAGAAGCGCTCTGCACCTTCAAAAAAAATTTCCTTCAAGAGCCAAGGTTCAGCTCCAATCTTCTTCTTCTCTGCCGATTGAGTGAGTTTTGCCCCCAATTTGGTGTCTTCCTTCTTGCTAGTCCTCCATGGAACCCTCAATCCTGTCATTTACCTCAAGGTTGCGTTCAAAGAGTTGGTGATGAGAGTGGTCATGTGGGTGGGTCAATCAGGGAAAAAGAAGAAGGGGTATGGTGGGTTTCTCTTGGTCAAAAGACCATCCTACCCCTAGCTAATGAGTGGGGTTTACCTATGTGCCCCTCTTCTATTCCAAATTCCTACTATGTCCTTTAGTTCTATCTTTTTTCTAATCACCACCCAAGACCACAAAACCTCCACTACATATCACTAATCAAAGATTTATTCATAACAACCAATTTTTAAGGAAAAATTTATACGTATTATTTTCTAAGCTAGGTGGGAAGTTACACATCATGACTCAGAAATTTGATGATATTGACATCCTCGATTTGTAGGGAATGATTTTCTTAATTTTATCAATAGTACATTAAAAATTTCTCTTAATTATTTTATTTAAATTTTAGATATTAAAATGTTTGATTTCATCCTTTACGTTTAGATGATAGACAAAAAAAAATTAAACTACTCTTTAGGACTTGTTAAAAGTTTAAAATTTAAAAATATTTGTGTTAAATGCATGATCGGGTGATAAAAAAAAAATATGTTCTTCTCTTTTAATTATAATTTCAACTTTAGGTTTTTATTTGAATTTTTTAAATTAAGTGATAAAAAATAGAATAAAATATTTCCTAGGATGTTATCTTGAATTCATTTTCTTGGCATTAATTTTAAAGTAAGTGCCTAGATTTATTAGGATACTTATGCTGTCATCAGGCAACCAAATACCCTTAATTTATTTTAGTTGATACCTATATTATGATTGGACAATCCGGTAATAGTCACCAAATCTTCATTGGAAATTAATCATGTGGACAGACAACTTGGTAATTCCCGTTAATACTTTGCAGGGCACTTGTATTGCGGCTGAAAAGTCAAGTTATCATTGTCAATTTGCCACACCCCTATTAGGGATACCTGTATTGTGAATGGATAACCTAGCAATCCTAATCTTATTTATTTGTCAAGTTTGCCTCTAATTTGTCCATTCAAAAAGTTAATCATAATTTTTTCTGTAATTCAAAAACAATTAAAATCAATTGAGACACATTTTTTTCTTCTACAACTTCGTGACATTTGAGTAGAGCTAAATCTATCTGAAAATTTAATGCAATTTCTGATCAATTCTATTCCATCCGAAAATTACGTCAAAATATGATAACTTTCTAGTAGCAAAAATGATAATTTTTCTAATAGTGAATTTCATAGAATTCAAAATTTTAGTTCATTGAAAAACCTGGACAATAATTTGCAATAGTAAAGAATGTAAGTGAACTATTTCATTTTTGCATTCATTGATAATCAAGTTCAGGGCTATTCCTGTGTTACTCAAAATTCTTACAAATTGTAAGTCCCAAATCTAAGTGCAAGCCCATCTTTTATTTTTTTCGCTTATAGTGATAAAATAGAAATCATTGCTGAAAACAACAACAATACAGTGCGCCAATTGGACGAAAACATTGTCCTCCTTTCTGAAAACCCGCTCTAAGGCAGGCCTCACCACAATTTGAACTACAAAGCTCTATGCAGCATACTAGTTGAGGTCCTGCCTGCAGCTCTGAAATGCATTTTGGACCTTGAGGCACTATTGTTGGTGTCTCCAAACAAGTTACAAATCCTGAAACACCACAAAGTTAAAAATATTATGCACATGAGGTTTCTTCCTTTTCTTTGACAGATTCCAACACATTGCTATTTGAACTTTTGCACTAAACCACCTAGTATGTTTCACCTAAACAAATTATTATTGATCTTGGGATTTTGAATAAAAATTGATAAAAAATACAATTTCATAAAAGAGTTGTCGATTCATACTGATCTAACAACTCAAGCTTTTTATTTTCTTTCTGAATATGTAGACTATGAACAATAATTTAACGAACAATAACATTTTTTAATTTAAGTTAGTAAATTGTATATCGAAAACTCAAAACATAAACCAAACTTTCCCCCGTACCTGAAACCAATACCAGAGCAATGCATAAAACACCCAAAAGATGAGATGGATAGATGTGAAAAGACATTTTGAAGGATTTCACCTTATATTTTATTTCTTGTAAGAACTAAGGCTAACATCCTTTTCATTATATAGACTTAGAAAATGTGTTAATTTGATTAAACGTTAAAATTTGGATCTTATGAAATATTATTAAAACGCGTTTGCACTACCAGATCTGCCTATATTGGTAATAAACATAAGAGCATTGATTATTTGTATAAATTCATCAATAATTAGGGTGAATATAATATCACTATGAGTTTGAAACAAACCATTAATAATGGGTAAGAATGCAATGATAATCCATTCGAATGCATTACCAATAATGAAAATTGGGCAATTATTTATATAAATACATTAACGTTTTCGGAAAAAAAATATGGACGTAATCAATAGAATAAATTTTACAATATATAAAATGATATTCTATAGCAATTTGTTAATTGTTTATAGAATAAATTTTATATGTGAAGTTTTATATTAAATTTAGATCACTTTATTTATTTTAATTCTTATATAAATTAAACCAAATATTAATTTTAAATTAATTTTATAAAGTAATAAATTTATATTTAATATAAATTTCGATTGCATTTCAATTTATAAATATAAATGCACTAAATTTGAAAATATAAATATAAAGATTAATAAACCTTGGTGTTTTTATAAATTTTAAATTTAAACCCTAATATATATGAAAAATTAAATATGAATAAATACATCGATATATAAAGTTTATATTTATTGTTATAAATTTTAAAATAAAATACAAACTTTCAATCGATCGTAAATATTAAATTTATAAAACACCCAAATAAAACTTTCTAATTTCATAAATAAAACCTACCATAAATATATTAAATTTTAAATTTAATAAAAATATACTAATTTCAAGTTTAAACACAAACATTGTAACACCCAAACATTCTGAAACTGTTTGAAGTTGGGCATTAAACATCACAAGGTATTAACTAGAATGGAAGCTAAACTTGAGTACATCCCCAAGTTAGAAGATCCATACAAGTCTTAGTCAATACATTACACTTTAATCCGTAGCATAAGTTCTACATCAATTGGAATTAAGATTGTACAAAACACATAGTTCCCATTAAAAAATGAACTAACTAAACCTAAAGGAAAATGCTAAAGATCTTGAGCTGAGGTCCCGAGCTCTCCTCATGTATCATAAACAAAGAGAAATGGGGTGAGATAATAATCTCACGGAGTCCTTCACGGACCCCTCACATAGCACCACTCCCTCAAATAAAACGAGTAGAGACACTAATACATATTTTATTTAGTTCTCTCTTTCATTTATCTTACTACACGTTCATGCAATCATAGAATAAGTTTTTTGTTAGCATTCCTTAGTGTTCTTTTGGAGTCGAACCAGGAATCTACGTCGCTGGGTCTGTCGGATCTTCTAGTCACGAGACCCCGGACCGACGTCCATTACGGTATGGACGGTTACACGTCTACAACCCGCAAGTGGCATGCCGACTTGCCTAACCATACCGCACCTTCGTTCTTGAAGGAAATCTATCATTTATTAACTAGCAGTTCATAGTTAATCAATTTCTCATCACTAATGAATCAATCATATGTGTTGATATATGATATTTTTAGTGTGTTTCTACGATATCTTTTCAATCTTAAAGGTTAAAGAACATAAATGTCAAGTATAAACAGCCTTACAGGCTTTCTGGGTCAAAAACACATTTCTATGCAGGAGAAGCGCTCCGCACCTTCAAATTTTTTTTCCTTCAAGAGCCAAGGTTCAGCTCCAATCTTCTTCTTCTCTGCCGATTGAGTGAGTTTTGCCCCCAATTTGGTGTCTTCCTTCTTGCTAGTCCTCCATGGAACCCTCGATCCTGTCATTTCCATCAAGGTTGCGTTCAAAGAGTTGGTGATGAGAGTGGTCATGTGGGTGGGTCGATCAGGGAAAAGAAGAAGGGGTATGGTGGGTTTCTCTTGGTCAAAAGACCATCCTACCCCTAGCTAATGAGTGGGGTTTACCTATGTGCCCTCTTCTCTTCCAAATTCCTACTATGTCCTTTAGTTCTATCTTTTTTCTAATCACCACCCAAGACCACAAAACCTCCACTACATATCACTAATCAAAGATTTATTCATAACAACCAATTTTTAAGGAAAAATTTATACGTATTATTTTCTAAGCTAGGTGGGATGTTACACATCATGACTCAGAAATTTGATGATATTGACATCCTCGATTTGTAGGGAATGATTTTCTTAATTTTATCAATAGTACATTAAAAATTTCTCTTAATTATTTTATTTAAATTTTAGATATTAAAATGTTTGATTTCATCCTTTACGTTTAGATGATAGACAAAAAAATTAAACTACTCTTTAGGACTTGTTAAAAGTTTAAAATTTAAAAATATTTGTGTTAAATGCATGATTGGGTGATAAAAAATAAAAAAATATGTTCTTCTCTTTTAATTATAATTTCAACTTTAGGTTTTTATTTGAATTTTTAAATTAAGTGATAAAAATAGAATAAAATATTTCCTTGGATGTTATCTTGAATTCATTTTCTTGGCATTAATTTTAAAGTAAGTGCCTAGATTTATTAGGATACTTATCTTTGTCATCAGGCAACCAAATACCCTTAATTTATTTTAGTTGATACCTATATTATGATTGGACAATCCGGTAATAGTCACCAAATCTTCATTGGAAATTAATCATGTGGACAGACAACTTGGTAATTCCCGTTAATACTTTGCAGGGCACTTGTATTGCGACTGAAAAGTCAAGTTATCATTGTCAATTTGCCACACCCCTATTAGGGATACCTGTATTGTGAATGGATAACCTAGCAATCCTAATCTTATTTATTTGTCAAGTTTGCCTCTAATTTGTCCATTCAAAAAGTTAATCATAATTTTTTCTGTAATTCAAAAACAATTAAAATCAATTGAGACACATTTTTTTCTTCTACAACTTCATGACATTTGAGTAGAGCTAAATCTATCTGAAAATTTAATGCAATTTCTGATCAATTCTATTCCATCCGAAAATTACGTCAAAATATGATAACTTTCTAGTAGCAAAAATGATAATTTTTCTAGTAGTGAATTTGATAGAATTCAAAATTTTAGTTCATTGAAAAACCTGGACAATAATTTGCAATAGTAAAGAATGTAAGTGAACTATTTCATTTTTGCATTCATTGATAATCAAGTTCAGGGCTATTCCTGTGTTACTCAAAATTCTTACAAATTGTAAGTCCCAAATCTAAGTGCAAGCCCATCTTTTATTTTTTTCGCTTATAGTGATAAAATAGAAATCATTGCTGAAAACAACAACAATACAGTGCGCCAATTGGACGAAAACATTGTCCTCCTTCTCAAAACCCGCTCTAAGGCAGGCCTCACCACAATTTGAACTACACAGCTCTATGCAGCATACTAGTTGAGGTCCTGCCTGCAGCTCTGAATTGCATTTTGGACCTTGAGGCACTATTGTTGGTGTCTCCAAACAAGTTACAAATCTCAAACACCACAAAGTTAAAAATATTATGCACATGAGGTTTCTTCCTTTTCTTTGACAGATTCCAACACATTGCTATTTGAACTTTTGTACTAAACCACCTAGTATGTTTCACCTAAACAAATTATTATTGATCTTGGGATTTTGAATAAAAATTGATAAAAAATACAAATTCATAAAAGAGTTGTACATTCATACCGATCTAACAACTCAAGCTTTTTATTTTCTTTTCCGAATATGTAGACTATGAACAATAATTTAACGAACAATAACATTTTTAATTTAAGTTAGTAAATTGTATATCGAAAACTCAAAACATAAACCAAACTTTCCCCCGTACCTGAAACCAATACCAGAGCAATGCATAAAACACCCAAAAGATGAGATGGATAGATGTGAAAAGACATTTTGAAGGATTTCACCTTATATTTTATTTCTTGTAAGAACTAAGGCTAACATCCTTTTCATTATATAGACTTAGAAAATGTGTTAATTTGAATAAACGTTAAAATTTGGATCTTATGAAATATTATTAAAACGCGTTTGCACTACCAGATCTGCCTATATTGGTAATAAACATAAGAGCATTGATTATTTGTATAAATTCATCAATAATTAGGGTGAATATAATATCACTATGAGTTTGAAACAAACCATTAATAATGGGTAAGAATGCAATGATAATCCATTCGAATGCATTACCAATAATGAAAATTGGGCAATTATTTATATAAATACATTAACGTTTTCGGAAAAAATATGGACGTAATCAATAGAATAAATTTTACAATATATAAAATGATATTCTATAGCAATTTGTTAATTGTTTATAGAATAAATTTTATATGTGAAGTTTTATATTAAATTTAGATCACTTTATTTATTTTAATTCTTATATAAATTAAACCAAATATTAATTTTAAATTAATTTTATAAAGTAATAAATTTATATTTAATATAAATTTCGATTGCATTTCAATTTATAAATATAAATGCACTAAATTTGAAAATATAAATATAAAGATTAATAAACCTTGGTGTTTTTATAAATTTTAAATTTAAACCCTAATATATATGAAAATTAAATATGAATAAATACATCGATATATAAAGTTTATATTTATTGTTATAAATTTTAAAATAAAATACAAACTTTCAATCGATCGTAAATATTAAATTTATAAAACACCCAAATAAAACTTTCTAATTTCATAAATAAAACCTACTATAAATATATTAAATTTTAAATTTAATAAAAATATACTAATTTCAAGTTTAAACACAAACATTGTAACACCCAAACATTCTCAAACTGCTTGAAGTTGGGCATTAAACATCACAAGGTATTAACTAGAATGGAAGCTAAACTTGAGTACATCCCCAAGTTAGAAGATCCATACAAGTCTTAGTCAATACATTACACTTTAATCCGTAGCATAAGTTCTACATCAATTGGAATTAAGATTGTACAAAACACATAGTTCCCATTAAAAAAATGAACTAACTAAACCTAAAGGAAAATGCTAAAGATCTTGAGCCGAGGTCCCGAGCTCTCCTCATGTATCATAAACAAAGAGAAATGGGGTGAGATAATAATCTCACGGAGTCCTTCACGGACCCCTCACATAGCACCACTCCTCAAATAAAACGAGTAGAGACACTAATACATATTTTATTTAGTTCTCTCTTTCATTTATCTTACTACACGTTCATGCAATCATAGAATAAGTTTTTGTTAGCATTCCTTAGTGTTCTTTTGGAGTCGAACCAGGAATCTACGTCATTTGTCTGTCGGATCTTCTAGTCACGAGACCCCGGACCGACGTCCATTACGGTATGGGCGGTTACACGTCTACAACCCGCAAGTGGCATGCCGACTTGCCTAACCATACCGCACCTTCGTTCTCGAAGGAAATCTATCATTTATTAACTAGCAGTTCATAGTTAATCAATTTCTCATCACTAATGAATCAATCATATGTGTTGATATATGATATTTTTAGTGTGTTTCTACGATATCTTTTCAATCTTAAAGGTTAAAGAACATAAATGTCAAGTATAAACAGCCTTACAGGCTTTCTGGGTCAAAAACACATTTCTATGCAGGAGAAGCGCTCCGCACCTTCAAAAAATTTTTCCTTCAAGAGCCAAGGTTCAGCTCCAATCTTCTTCTTCTCTGCCGATTGAGTGAGTTTTGCCCCCAATTTGGTGTCTTCCTTCTTGCTAGTCCTCCATGGAACCCTCAATCCTGTCATTTACCTCAAGGTTGCGTTCAAAGAGTTGGTGATGAGAGTGGTCATGTGGGTGGGTCAATCAGGGAAAAAGAAGAAGGGGTATGGTGGGTTTCTCTTGGTCAAAAGACCATCCTACCCCTAGCTAATGAGTGGGGTTTACCTATGTGGCCCTCTTCTATTCCAAATTCCTACTATGTCCTTTAGTTCTATCTTTTTTCTAATCACCACCCAAGACCACAAAACCTCCACTACATATCACTAATCAAAGATTTATTCATAACAACCAATTTTTAAGGAAAAATTTATACGTATTATTTTCTAAGCTAGGTGGGATGTTACACATCATGACTCAGAAATTTGATGATATTGACATCCTCGATTTGTAGGGAATGATTTTCTTAATTTTATCAATAGTACATTAAAAATTTCTCTTAATTATTTTATTTAAATTTTAGATATTAAAATGTTTGATTTCATCCTTTACGTTTAGATGATAGACAAAAAAAAATTAAACTACTCTTTAGGACTTGTTAAAAGTTTAAAATTAAAAAATATTTGTGTTAAATGCATGATCGGGTGATAAAAAAATAAATATGTTCTTCTCTTTTAATTATAATTTCAACTTTAGGTTTTTATTTGAATTTTTTAAATTAAGTGATAAAAAATAGAATAAAATATTTCCTTGGATGTTATCTTGAATTCATTTTCTTGGCATTAATTTTAAAGTAAGTGCCTAGATTTATTAG
Source organism: Calophaca sinica (assembly GCA_037113605.1). Taxonomy (NCBI): domain Eukaryota; kingdom Viridiplantae; phylum Streptophyta; class Magnoliopsida; order Fabales; family Fabaceae; genus Calophaca; species Calophaca sinica. Next base: position 21,227,424 of record CM073737.1, read on the forward strand.
GATACTTATGCTGTCATCAGGCAACCAAATACCCTTAATTTATTTTAGTTGATACCTATATTATGATTGGACAATCCGGTAATAGTCACCAAATCTTCATTGGAAATTAATCATGTGGACAGACAACTTGGTAATTCCCGTTAATACTTTGCAGGGCACTTGTATTATGCTGAAAAGTCAAGTTATCATTGTCAATTTGCCACACCCCTATTAGGGATACCTGTATTGTGAATGGATAACCTAGCAATCCTAATCTTATTTATTTGTCAAGTTTGCCTCTAATTTGTCCATTCAAAAAGTTAATCATAATTTTTTCTGTAATTCAAAAACAATTAAAATCAATTGAGACACATTTTTTTCTTCTACAACTTCATGACATTTGAGTAGAGCTAAATCTATCTGAAAATTTAATGCAATTTCTGATCAATTCTATTCCATCCGAAAATTACGTCAAAATATGATAACTTTCTAGTAGCAAAAATGATAATTTTTCTAGTAGTGAATTTGATAGAATTCAAAATTTTAGTTCGTTGAAAAACCTGGACAATAATTTGCAATAGTAAAGAATGTAAGTGAACTATTTCATTTTTGCATTCATTGATAATCAAGTTCAGGGCTATTCTGTGTTAGTCAAAATACTTACAAATTGTAAGTCACAAATCTAAGTGCAAGCCCATCTTTTATTTTTTTCGCTTATAGTGATAAAATAGAAATCATTGCTGAAAACAACAACAATACAAAGGCGCCAATTGGGCGAAAACATTGTCCTCCTTTCAAAACCCGCTCTAAGCGAGGCCTCACCACAATTTGAACTACAAAGCTCTATGCAAAGATACTAGTTGAGGTCACACTGCTGACTCTGAAATGCATTTTGGACCTTGAGGCACTATTGTTGGTGTCTCCAAACAAGTTACAAATCCTGAAACACCACAAAGTTAAAAATATTATGCACATGAGGTTTCTTCCTTTTCTTTGACAGATTCCAACACATTGCTATTTGAAATTTTGCACTAAACCACCTAGTATGTTTCACCTAAACAAATTATTATTGATCTTGGGATTTTGAATAAAAATTGATAAAAAATACAATTTCATAAAAGAGTTGTCGATTCATACTGATCTAACAACTCAAGCTTTTTATTTTCTTTACGAATATGTAGACTATGAACAATAATTTAACGAACAATAACATTTTTAATTTAAGTTAGTAAATTGTATATCGAAAACTCAAAACATAAACCAAACTTTCCCTGCACTGAAACCAATACCGAGCAATGCATAAAACACCCAAAAGATGAGATGGATAGATGTGAAAAGACATTTTGAAGGATTTCACCTTATATTTTATTTCTTGTAAGAACTAAGGCTAACATCCTTTTCATTATATAGACTTTGAAAATGTGTTAATTTGATTAAACGTTAAAATTTGGATCTTATGAAATATTATTAAAACGCAGCGTTTGCACTACCAGATCTGCCTATATTGGTAATAAACATAAGAGCATTGATTATTTGTATAAATTCATCAATAATTAGGTGAATATAATATCACTATGAGTTTGAAACAAACCATTAATAATGGGTAAGAATGCAATGATAATCCATTCGAATGCATTACCAATAATGAAAATTGGGCAATTATTTATATAAATACATTAACGTTTTTGTAAAAAAAATATGGAGGTAATCAATAGGATAAATTTTAGAAGATATAAAATAAAATTCTATAGCAATTTGTTAATTGTTTATAGAATAAATTTTATATGTGAAGTTTTATATTAAATTTAGATCACTTTATTTATTTTAATTCTTATATAAATTAAACCAAATATTAATTTTAAATTAATTTTATAAAGTAATAAATTTATATTTAATATAAATTTCGATTGCATTTCAATTTATAAATATAAATGCACTAAATTTGAAAATATAAATATAAAGATTAATAAACCTTGGTGTTTTTATAAATTTTAAATTTAAACCCTAATATATATGAAAAATTAAATATGAATAAATACATCGATATATAAAGTTTATATTTATTGTTATAAATTTTAAAATAAAATACAAACTTTCAGTCGATCAGAAATATTAAATTTATAAAACACCCAAATAAAACTTTCTAATTTCATAAATAAAACCTACCATAAATATATTAAATTTTAAATTTAATAAAAATATACTAATTTCAAGTTTAAACACAAACATTGTAACACCCAAACATTCTGAAACTGTTTGAAGTTGGGCATTAAACATCACAAGGTATTAACTAGAATGGAAGCTAAACTTGAGTACATCCCCAAGTTAGAAGATCCATACAAGTCTTAGTCAATACATTACACTTTAATCCAGAAGCATAAGTTCTACATCAATTGGAATTAAGATTGTACAAAACACATAGTTCCCATTAAAAAAATGAACTAACTAAACCTAAAGGAAAATGCTAAAGATCTTGACCTGAGGTCCCGAGCTCTCCTCATGTATCATAAACAAAGAGAAATGGGGAGAGATAATAATCTCACGGAGTCCTTCACGGACCCCTCACATAGCACCACTCCCTCAAATAAAACGAGTAGAGACACTAATACATATTTTATTTAGTTCTCTCTTTCATTTATCTTACTACACGTTCATGCAATCATAGAATAAGTTTTTTGTTAGCATTCCTTAGTGTTCTTTTGGAGTCGAACCAGGAATCTACGTCATTTGGTGCATCGGATCTTCTAGTCACGAGACCCCGGACCGACGTCCATTACGGTATGGGCGGTTACACGTCTACAACCCGCAAGTGGCATGCCGACTTGCCTAACCATACCGCACCTTCGTTCTCGAAGGAAATCTATCATTTATTAACTAGCAGTTCATAGTTAATCAATTTCTCATCACTAATGAATCAATCATATGTGTTGATATATGATATTTTTAGTGTGTTTCTACGATATCTTTTCAATCTTAAAGGTTAAAGAACATAAATGTCAAGTATAAACAAATTTTACAGGCTTTACGGGTCAAAAACACATTTCTATGCAGGAGAAGCGCTCGCACCTTCAAATTTTTTTTTCCTTCAAGAGCCAAGGTTCAGCTCCAATCTTCTTCTTCTCTGCCGATTGAGTGAGTTTTGCCCCAATTTGGTGTCTTCCTTCTTGCTAGTCCTCCATGGAACCCTCAATCCTGTCATTTCCCTCAAGGTTGCGTTCAAAGAGTTGGTGATGAGAGTGGTCATGTGGGTGGGTCAATCAGGGAAAAAGAAGAAGGGGTATGGTGGTTTTCTCTTGGTAAAAAGACCATCCTACCCCTAGCTAATGAGTGGGGTTTACCTATGTGCCCTCTTCTATTCCAAATTCCTACTATGTCCTTTAGTTCTATCTTTTTTCTAATCACCACCCAAGACCACAAAACCTCCACTACATATCACTAATCAAAGATTTATTCATAACAACCAATTTTTAAGGAAAAATTTATACGTATTATTTTCTAAGCTAGGTGGGATGTTACACATCATGACTCAGAAATTTGATGATATTGACATCCTCTATTTGTAGGGAATGATTTTCTTAATTTTATCAATAGTACATTAAATATTTCTCTTAATTATTTTATTTAAATTTTAGATATTAAAATGTTTGATTTCATCCTTTACGTTTAGATGATAGACAAAAAAAAATTAAACTACTCTTTAGGACTTGTTAAAAGTTTAAAATTTAAAAATATTTGTGTTAAATGCATGATCGGGAGATAAAAAAATAAAAAAAAATATGTTCTTCTCTTTTAATTATAATTTCAACTTTAGGTTTTTATTTGAATTTTTTAAATTAAGTGATAAAAAATAGAATAAAATATTTCCTTGGATGTTATCTTGAATTCATTTTCTTGGCATTAATTTTAAAGTAAGTGCCTAGATTTATTAGGATACTTATCTTTGTCATCAGCAACCAAATACCCTTAATTTATTTTAGTTGATACCTATATTATGATTGGACAATCCGTAATAGTCACCAAATCTTCATTGGAAATTAATCATGTGGAATGAACAACTTGGTAATTCCGTTAATACTTTGCAGGGCACTTGTATTATGACGAAAAGTCAAGTTATCATTGTCAATTTGCCACACCCTATTAGGGATACTGTATTGTGAATGGATAACCTAGCAATCCTAATCTTATTTATTTGTCAAGTTTGCCTCTAATTTGTCCATTCAAAAGTTAATCATAATTTTTTCTGTAATTCAAAAACAATTAAAATCAATTGAGAAACATTTTTTCTTCTACAACTTCATGACATTTGAGTAGAGCTAAATCTATATGAAAATTTAATGCAATTTCGATCAATTCTATTCCATCCGAAAATTACGTCAAAATATGATAACTTTCTAGTAGCAAAAATGATAATTTTTCTAGTAGTGAATTTGATAGAATTCAAAATTTTAGTTCATTGAAAAACCTGGACAATAATTTGCAATAGTAAAGAATGTAAGTGAACTATTTCATTTTTGCATTCATTGATAATCAAGTTCAGGGCTATTCCTGTGTTACTCAAAATTCTTACAAATTGTAAGTCCCAAATCTAAGTGCAAGCCCATCTTTTATTTTTTTCGCTTATAGTGATAAAATAGAAATCATTGCTGAAAACAACAACAATACAGTGCGCCAATTGGACGAAAACATTGTCCTCCTTTCTGAAAACCCGCTCTAAGGCAGGCCTCACCACAATTTGAACTACAAAGCTCTATGCAGCATACTAGTTGAGGTCCTGCCTGCAGCTCTGAAATGCATTTTGGACCTTGAGGCACTATTGTTGGTGTCTCCAAACAAGTTACAAATCCTGAAACACCACAAAGTTAAAAATATTATGCACATGAGGTTTCTTCCTTTTCTTTGACAGATTCCAACACATTGCTATTTGAACTTTTGCACTAAACCACCTAGTATGTTTCACCTAAACAAATTATTATTGATCTTGGGATTTTGAATAAAAATTGATAAAAAATACAATTTCATAAAAGAGTTGTCGATTCATACTGATCTAACAACTCAAGCTTTTTATTTTCTTTCTGAATATGTAGATTATGAACAATAATTTAACGAACAATAACATTTTTTAATTTAAGTTAGTAAATTGTATATCGAAAACTCAAAACATAAACCAAACTTTCCCCCGTACCTGAAACCAATACCAGAGCAATGCATAAAACACCCAAAAGATGAGATGGATAGATGTGAAAAGACATTTTGAAGGATTTCACCTTATATTTTATTTCTTGTAAGAACTAAGGCTAACATCCTTTTCATTATATAGACTAAGAAAATGTGTTAATTTGATTAAACGTTAAAATTTGGATCTTATGAAATATTATTAAAACGCCACTGCACTACCAGATCTGCCTATATTGGTAATAAACATAAGAGCATTGATTATTTGTATAAATTCATCAATAATTAGGGTGAATATAATATCACTATGAGTTTGAAACAAACCATTAATAATGGGTAAGAATGCAATGATAATCCATTCGAATGCATTACCAATAATGAAAATTGGGCAATTATTTATATAAATACATTAACGTTTTCGGAAAAAAAAATATGGACGTAATCAATAGAATAAATTTTACAATATATAAAATGATATTCTATAGCAATTTGTTAATTGTTTATAGAATAAATTTTATATGTGAAGTTTTATATTAAATTTAGATCACTTTATTTATTTTAATTCTTATATAAATTAAACCAAATATTAATTTTAAATTAACATTATAAAGTAATAAATTTATATTTAATATAAATTTCGATTGCATTTCAATTTATAAATATAAATGCACTAAATTTGAAAATATAAATATAAAGATTAATAAACCTTGGTGTTTTTATAAATTTTAAATTTAAACCCTAATATATATGAAAAATTAAATATGAATAAATACATCGATATATAAAGTTTATATTTATTGTTATAAATTTTAAAATAAAATACAAACTTTCAGTCGATCAGAAATATTAAATTTATAAAACACCCAAATAAAACTTTCTAATTTCATAAATAAAACCTACCATAAATATATTAAATTTTAAATGTAATAAAAATATACTAATTTCAAGTTTAAACACAAACATTGTAACACCCAAACATTCTGAAACTGTTTGAAGTTGGGCATTAAACATCACAAGGTATTAACTAGAATGGAAGCTAAACTTGAGTACATCGCCAAGTTAGAAGATCCATACAAGTCTTAGTCAATACATTACACTTTAATCCAGAAGCATAAGTTCTACATCAATTGGAATTAAGATTGTACAAAACACATAGTTCCCATTAAAAAAATGAACTAACTAAACCTAAAGGAAAATGCTAAAGATCTTGAGCTGAGGTCCCGAGCTCTCCTCATGTATCATAAACAAAGAGAAATGGGGAGAGATAATAATCTCACGGAGTCCTTCACGGACCCCTCACATAGCACCACTCCCTCAAATAAAACGAGTAGAGACACTAATACATATTTTATTTAGTTCTCTCTTTCATTTATCTTACTACACGTTCATGCAATCATAGAATAAGTTTTTTGTTAGCATTCCTTAGTGTTCTTTTGGAGTCGAACCAGGAATCTACGTCATTTGGAGTGCATCGGATCTTCTAGTCACGAGACCCCGGACCGACGTCCATTACGGTATGGGCGGTTACACGTCTACAACCCGCAAGTGGCATGCCGACTTGCCTAACCATACCGCACCTTCGTTCTCGAAGGAAATCTATCATTTATTAACTAGCAGTTCATAGTTAATCAATTTCTCATCACTAATGAATCAATCATATGTGTTGATATATGATATTTTTAGTGTGTTTCTACGATATCTTTTCAATCTTAAAGGTTAAAGAACATAAATGTCAAGTATAAACAGCCTTACAGGCTTTCTGGGTCAAAAACACATTTCTATGCAGGAGAAGCGCTCCGCACCTTCAATTTTTTTTCCTTCAAGAGCCAAGGTTCAGCTCCAATCTTCTTCTTCTCTGCCGATTGAGTGAGTTTTGCCCCCAATTTGGTGTCTTCATTCTTGCTAGTCCTCCATGGAACCCTCAATCCTGTCATTTCCCTCAAGGTTGCGTTCAAAGAGTTGGTGATGAGAGTGGTCATGTGGGTGGGTCAATCAGGGAAAAAGAAGAAGGGGTATGGTGGGTTTCTCTTGGTCAAAAGACCATCCTACCCCTAGCTAATGAGTGGGGTTTACCTATGTGCCCCTCTTCTATTCCAAATTCCTACTATGTCCTTTAGTTCTATCTTTTTTCTAATCACCACCCAAGACCACAAAACCTCCACTACATATCACTAATCAAAGATTTATTCATAACAACCAATTTTTAAGGAAAAATTTATACGTATTATTTTCTAAGCTAGGTGGGATGTTACACATCATGACTCAGAAATTTGATGATATTGACATCCTCTATTTGTAGGGAATGATTTTCTTAATTTTATCAATAGTACATTAAAAATTTCTCTTAATTATTTTATTTAAATTTTAGATATTAAAATGTTTGATTTCATCCTTTACGTTTAGATGATAGACAAAAAAATTAAACTACTCTTTAGGACTTGTTAAAAGTTTAAAATTTAAAAATATTTGTGTTAAATGCATGATCGGGTGATAAAAAATAAAAAAATATGTTCTTCTCTTTTAATTATAATTTCAACTTTAGGTTTTTATTTGAATTTTTAAATTAAGTGATAAAAAATAGAATAAAATATTTCCTTGGATGTTATCTTGAATTCATTTTCTTGGCATTAATTTTAAAGTAAGTGCCTAGATTTATTAGGATACTTATGTTGTCATCAGGCAACCAAATGCCCTTAATTTATTTTAGTTGATACCTATATTATGATTGGACAATCCGGTAATAGTCACCAAATCTTCATTGGAAATTAATCATGTGGACAGACAACTTGGTAATTCCCGTTAATACTTTGCAGGGCACTTGTATTGCGACTGAAAAGTCAAGTTATCATTGTCAATTTGCCACACCCCTATTAGGGATACCTGTATTGTGAATGGATAACCTAGCAATCCTAATCTTATTTATTTGTCAAGTTTGCCTCTAATTTGTCCATTCAAAAAGTTAATCATAATTTTTTCTGTAATTCAAAAACAATTAAAATCAATTGAGACACATTTTTTTCTTCTACAACTTCATGACATTTGAGTAGAGCTAAATCTATCTGAAAATTTAATGCAATTTACGATCAATTCTATTCCATCCGAAAATTACGTCAAAATATGATAACTTTCTAGTTGCAAAATGATAATTTTTCTAGTAGTGAATTTGATAGAATTCAAAATTTTAGTTCATTGAAAAACCTGGACAATAATTTGCAATAGTAAAGAATGTAAGTGAACTATTTCATTTTTGCATTCATTGATAATCAAGTTCAGGGCTATTCTGTGTTACTCAAAATTCTTACAAATTGTAAGTCCCAAATCTAAGTGCAAGCCCATCTTTTATTTTTTCGCTTATAGTGATAAAATAGAAATCATTCTTGAAAACAACAACAATACAAAGGCGCCAATTGGGCGAAAAACATTGTCCTCCTTTCAAAACCCGCTCTAAGGCGTGCCTCACCACAATTTGAACTACAAAGCTCTATGCAAAGATACTAGTTGAGGTCCCGCTGCAGCTCTGAAATGCATTTTGGACCTTGAGGCACTATTGTTGGTGTCTCCAAACAAGTTACAAATCTGAAACACCACAAAGTTAAAAATATTATGCACATGAGGTTTCTTCCTTTTCTTTGACAGATTCCAACACATTGCTATTTGAACTTTTGCACTAAACCACCTAGTATGTTTCACCTAAACAAATTATTATTGATCTTGGGATTTTGAATAAAAATTGATAAAAAATACAATTTCATAAAAGAGTTGTCGATTCATACTGATCTAACAACTCAAGCTTTTTATTTTCTTTCTGAATATGTAGACTATGAACAATAATTTAACGAACAATAACATGTTTTAATTTAAGTTAGTAAATTGTATATCGAAAACTCAAAACATAAACCAAACTTTCCCCCGTACCTGAAACCAATACCAGAGCAATGCATAAAACACCCAAAAGATGAGATGGATAGATGTGAAAAGACATTTTGAAGGATTTCACCTTATATTTTATTTCTTGTAAGAACTAAGGCTAACATCCTTTTCATTATATAGACTTAGAAAATGTGTTAATTTGATTAAACGTTAAAATTTGGATCTTCCAAATATTATTAAAAGCGTGTTTGCACTACGAATCTGCCTATATTGGTAATAAACATAAGAGCATTGATTATTTGTATAAATTCATCAATAATTAGGGTGATTATAATATCACTATGAGTTTGAAACAAACCATTAATAATGGGTAAGAATGCAATGATAATCCATTCAATGCATTACCAATAATGAAAATTGGGCAATTATTTATATAAATACATTAACGTTTTTCGGAAAAAATATGGACGTAATCAATAGAATAAATTTTACAATATATAAAATGATATTCTATAGCAATTTGTTAATTGTTTATAGAATAAATTTTATATGTGAAGTTTTATATTAAATTTAGATCACTTTATTTATTTTAATTCTTATATAAATTAAACCAAATATTAATTTTAAATTAATTTTATAAAGTAATAAATTTATATTTAATATAAATTTCGATTGCATTTCAATTTATAAATATAAATGCATTAAATTTGAAAATATAAATATAAAGATTAATAAACCTTGGTGTTTTTATAAATTTTAAATTTAAACCCTAATATATATGAAAAATTAAATATGAATAAATACATCGATATATAAAGTTTATATTTATTGTTATAAATTTTAAAATAAAATACAAACTTTCAGTCGATCAGAAATATTAAATTTATAAAACACCCAAATAAAACCTACCATAAATATATTAAATTTTAAATTTAATAAAAATATACTAATTTCAAGTTTAAACACAAACATTGTAACACCCAAACATTCTGAAACTGTTTGAAGTTGGGCATTAAACATCACAAGGTATTAACTAGAATGGAAGCTAAACTTGAGTACATCGCCAAGTTAGAAGATCCATACAAGTCTTAGTCAATACATTACACTTTAATCCAGAAGCATAAGTTCTACATCAATTGGAATTAAGATTGTACAAAACACATAGTTCCCATTAAAAATGAACTAACTAAACCTAAAGGAAAATGCTAAAGATCTTGAGTGAGGTCCCGAGCTCTCCTCATGTATCATAAACAAAGAGAAATGGGGTGAGATAATAATCTCACGGAGTCCTTCACGAACCCCTCACATAGCACCACTCCCTCAAATAAAGCAGTAGAGACACTAATACATATTTTATTTAGTTCTCTCTTTGATTTATCTTACTACACGTTCATGCAATCATAGAATAAGTTTTTTGTTAGCATTCCTTAGTGTTCTTTTGGAGTCGAACCAGGAATCTCCGTCGCTGGGTCTGTCGGATCTTCTAGTCACGAGACCCCGGACCGACGTCCATTACGGTATGGGCGGTTACACGTCTACAACCCGCAAGTGGCATGCAGACTTGCCTAACCATACCGCACCTTCGTTCTCGAAGGAAATCTATCATTTATTAACTAGCAGTTCATAGTTAATCAATTTCTCATCACTAATGAATCAATCATATGTGTTGATATATGATATTTTTAGTGTGTTTCTACGATATCTTTTCAATCTTAAAGGTTAAAGAACATAAATGTCAAGTATAAACAGCCTTACAGGCTTTCTGGGTCAAAAACACATTTCTATGCAGGAGAAGCGCTCTGCACCTTCAAATTTTTTTTCCTTCAAGAGCCAAGGTTCAGCTCCAATCTTCTTCTTCTCTGCCGATTGAGTGAGTTTTGCCCCCAATTTGGTGTCTTCCTTCTTGCTAGTCCTCCATGGAACCCTCAATCCTGTCATTTCCCTCAAGGTTGCGTTCAAAGAGTTGGTGATGAGAGTGGTCATGTGGGTGGGTCAATCAGGGAAAAAGAAGAAGGGGTATGGTGGGTTTCTCTTGGTCAAAAGACCATCCTACCCCTAGCTAATGAGTGGGGTTTACCTATGTGCCCCTCTTCTATTCCAAATTCCTACTATGTCCTTTAGTTCTATCTTTTTTCTAATCACCACCCAAGACCACAAAACCTCCACTACATATCACTAATCAAAGAATTATTCATAACAACCAATTTTTAAGGAAAAATTTATACGTATTATTTTCTAAGCTAGGTGGGATGTTACACATCATGACTCAGAAATTTGATGATATTGACATCCTCGATTTGTAGGGAATGATTTTCTTACTTTTATCAATAGTACATTAAAAATTTCTCTTAATTATTTTATTTAAATTTTAGATATTAAAATGTTTGATTTCATCCTTTACGTTTAGATGATAGACAAAAAAAAAATTAAACTACTCTTTAGGACTTGTTAAAAGTTTAAAATTTAAAAATATTTGTGTTAAATGCATGATCGGGTGATAAAAAAATAAAAAAAATATGTTCTTCTCTTTTAATTATAATTTCAACTTTAGGTTTTTATTTGAATTTTTTAAATTAAGTGATAAAAAATAGAATAAAATATTTCCTTGGATGTTATCTTGAATTCATTTTCTTGGCATTAATTTTAAAGTAAGTGCCTAGATTTATTAGGATACTTATGCTGTCATCAGGCAACCAAATACCCTTAATTTATTTTAGTTGATCCCTATATTATGATTGGACAATCCGGTAATAGTCACCAAATCTTCATTGGAAATTAATCATGTGAATGAACAACTTGGTACTTCCCGTTAGTACTTTCCAGGGCACTTGTATTGCGACTGAAAAGTCAAGTTATCATTGTCAATTTGCCACACCCCTATTAGGGATACCTGTATTGTGAATGGATAACCTAGCAATCCTAATCTTATTTATTTGTCAAGTTTGCCTCTAATTTGTCCAGTCACAAAGTTAATCATAATTTTTTCTGTAATTCAAAAACAATTAAAATCAATTGAGACACATTTTTTTCTTCTACAACTTCATGACATTTGAGTAGAGCTAAATCTATCTGAAAATTTAATGCAATTTCTGATCAATTCTATTCCATCCGAAAATTACGTCAAAATATGATAACTTTCTAGTAGCAAAAATGATAATTTTTCTAGTAGTGAATTTGATAGAATTCAAAATTTTAGTTCATTGAAAAACCTGGACAATAATTTGCAATAGTAAAGAATGTAAGTGAACTATTTCATTTTTGCATTCATTGATAATCAAGTTCAGGGCTATTCCTGTGTTACTCAAAATTCTTACAAATTGTAAGTCCCAAATCTAAGTGCAAGCCCATCTTTTATTTTTTTCGCTTATAGTGATAAAATAGAAATCATTGCTGAAAACAACAACAATACAGTGCGCCAATTGGACGAAAACATTGTCCTCCTTTCAAAACCCGCTCTAAAGCGGGCCTCACCACAATTTGAACTACAAAGCTCTATGCAAAGATACTAGTTGAGGTCCCGCTGCAGCTCTGAAAATGCATTTTGGACCTTGAGGCACTATTGTTGGTGTCTCCAAACAAGTTACAAATCCTGAAACACCACAAAGTTAAAAATATTATGCACATGAGGTTTCTTCCTTTTCTTTGTGATTCCAACACATTGCTATTTGAACTTTTGCACTAAACCACCTAGTATGTTTCACCTAAACAAATTATTATTGATCTTGGGATTTTGAATAAAAATTGATAAAAAATACAATTTCATAAAAGAGTTGTCGATTCATACTGATCTAACAACTCAAGCTTTTTATTTTCTTTCTGAATATGTAGACTATGAACAATAATTTAACGAACAATAACATGTTTTAATTTAAGTTAGTAAATTGTATATCGAAAACTCAAAACATAAACCAAACTTTCCCCCGTACCTGAAACCAATACCAGAGCAATGCATAAAACACCCAAAAGATGAGATGGATAGATGTGAAAAGACATTTTGAAGGATTTCACCTTATATTTTATTTCTTGTAAGAACTAAGGCTAACATCCTTTTCATTATATAGACTTAGAAAATGTGTTAATTTGATTAAACGTTAAAATTTGGATCTTCTGAAATATTATTAAAAGCAGCGTTTGCACTACCAGATCTGCCTATATTGGTAATAAACATAAGAGCATTGATTATTTGTATAAATTCATCAATAATTAGGGTGATTATAATATCACTATGAGTTTGAAACAAACCATTAATAATGGGTAAGAATGCAATGATAATCCATTCAATGCATTACCAATAATGAAAATTGGGCAATTATTTATATAAATACATTAACGTTTTCGGGAAAAAAATATGGACGTAATCAATAGAATAAATTTTACAATATATAAAATGATATTCTATAGCAATTTGTTAATTGTTTATAGAATAAATTTTATATGTGAAGTTTTATATTAAATTTAGATCACTTTATTTATTTTAATTCTTATATAAATTAAACCAAATATTAATTTTAAATTAATTTTATAAAGTAATAAATTTATATTTAATATAAATTTCGATTGCATTTCGATTTATAAATATAAATGCACTAAATTTGAAAATATAAATATAAAGATTAATAAACCTTGGTGTTTTTATAAATTTTAAATTTAAACCCTAATATATATGAAAAATTAAATATGAATAAATACATCGATATATAAAGTTTATATTTATTGTTATAAATTTTAAAATAAAATACAAACTTTCAGTCGATCAGAAATATTAAATTTATAAAACACCCAAATAAAACCTACCATAAATATATTAAATTTTAAATTTAATAAAAATATACTAATTTCAAGTTTAAACACAAACATTGTAACACCCAAACATTCTGAAACTGTTTGAAGTTGGGCATTAAACATCACAAGGTATTAACTAGAATGGAAGCTAAACTTGAGTACATCGCCAAGTTAGAAGATCCATACAAGTCTTAGTCAATACATTACACTTTAATCCAGAAGCATAAGTTCTACATCAATTGGAATTAAGATTGTACAAAACACATAGTTCCCATTAAAAAAATGAACTAACTAAACCTAAAGGAAAATGCTAAAGATCTTGAGCTGAGGTCCCGAGCTCTCCTCATGTATCATAAACAAAGAGAAATGGGGTGAGATAATAATCTCACGGAGTCCTTCACGGACCCCTCACATAGCACCACTCCCTCAAATAAAACGAGTAGAGACACTAATACATATTTTATTTAGTTCTCTCTTTCATTTATCTTACTACACGTTCATGCAATCATAGAATAAGTTTTTTGTTAGCATTCCTTAGTGTTCTTTTGGAGTCGAACCAGGAATCTACGTCGCTGGGTCTGTCGGATCTTCTAGTCACGAGACCCCGGACCGACGTCCATTACGGTATGGGCGGTTACACGTCTACAACCCGCAAGTGGCATGCCGACTTGCCTAACCATACCGCACCTTCGTTCTCGAAGGAAATCTATCATTTATTAACTAGCAGTTCATAGTTAATCAATTTCTCATCACTAATGAATCAATCATATGTGTTGATATATGATATTTTTAGTGTGTTTCTACGATATCTTTTCAATCTTAAAGGTTAAAGAACATAAATGTCAAGTATAAACAGCCTTACAGGCTTTCTGGGTCAAAAACACATTTCTATGCAGGAGAAGCGCTCCGCACCTTCAATTTTTTTTCCTTCAAGAGCCAAGGTTCAGCTCCAATCTTCTTCTTCTCTGCCGATTGAGTGAGTTTTGCCCCCAATTTGGTGTCTTCCTTCTTGCTAGTCCTCCATGGAACCCTCAATCCTGTCATTTCCCTCAAGGTTGCGTTCAAAGAGTTGGTGATGAGAGTGGTCATGTGGGTGGGTCGATCAGGAAAAAGAAGAAGGGGTATGGTGGGTTTCTCTTGGTCAAAAGACCATCCTACCCCTAGCTAATGAGTGGGGTTTACCTATGTGCCCTCTTCTATTCCAAATTCCTACTATGTCCTTTAGTTCTATCTTTTTTCTAATCACCACCCAAGACCACAAAACCTCCACTACATATCACTAATCAAAGATTTATTCATAACAACCAATTTTTAAGGAAAAATTTATACGTATTATTTTCTAAGCTAGGTGGGATGTTACACATCATGACTCAGAAATTTGATGATATTGACATCCTCGATTTGTAGGGAACGATTTTCTTAATTTTATCAATAGTACATTAAAAATTTCTCTTAATTATTTTATTTAAATTTTAGATATTAAAATGTTTGATTTCATCCTTTACGTTTAGATGATAGACAAAAAAAAATTAAACTACTCTTTAGGACTTGTTAAAAGTTTAAAATTTAAAAATATTTGTGTTAAATGCATGATCGGGTGATAAAAAAAAAAAAAATGTTCTTCTCTTTTAATTATAATTTCAACTTTAGGTTTTTATTTGAATTTTTTAAATTAAGTGATAAAAAATAGAATAAAATATTTCCTTGGATGTTATCTTGAATTCATTTTCTTGGCATTAATTTTAAAGTAAGTGCCTAGATTTATTAGGATACTTATCTTTGTCATCAGGCAACCAAATACCCTTAATTTATTTTAGTTGATACCTATATTATGATTGGACAATCCGGTAATAGTCACCAAATCTTCATTGGAAATTAATCATGTGGACAGACAACTTGGTAATTCTCGTTAATACTTTGCAGGGCACTTGTATTGCGACTGAAAAGTCAAGTTATCATTGTCAATTTGCCACACCCCTATTAGGGATACCTGTATTGTGAATGGATAACCTAGCAATCCTAATCTTATTTATTTGTCAAGTTTTCCTCTAATTTGTCCATTCAAAAAGTTAATCATAATTTTTACGTAATTCAAAAACAATTAAAATCAATTGAGACACATTTTTTCTTCTACAACTTCATGACATTTGAGTAGAGCTAAATCTATCTGAAAATTTAATGCAATTTCTGATCAATTCTATTCCATCCGAAAATTACGTCAAAATATGATAACTTTCTAGTAGCAAAAATGATAATTTTTCTAGTAGTGAATTTGATAGAATTCAAAATTTTAGTTCATTGAAAAACCTGGACAATAATTTGCAATAGTAAAGAATGTAAGTGAACTATTTCATTTTTGCATTCATTGATAATCAAGTTCAGGGCTATTCCCGTGTTACTCAAAATTCTTACAAATTGTAAGTCCCAAATCTAAGTGCAAGCCTGTAACGACCCGTTTCCGGACCGCTACCGAGCTCAATATACCGAGCTCGAGTTACCGAGCTCAACACACCAAGCTCAACATAAACCTATATGAGATGTGTTTTAAAAACAAAACTCTTGTGCCTTTTAAAAATACGATATATATTTTTTTTTTAAAACCAACTCGTGCACATCAGAGTAATTACAGCTTTTCGAAACATGGTGCAACTAAGACACAAGACTTAAATTCTAATAAAACATACATGCATAACATACACATATATATATATATCACTCGAAATAATAATGTATACAAAATACAGAGTAGCAAATGTGCAAAGAAAATACACCTAAGGTACGACAACTTCAAAAGAGCAATCATACCACAGGGTACTTAAGCGAACTCCCACGAATGGGTGCTCCAAAAGTAAGACCACCAGTCTACCTCAGAGCAATAAACAACACCGCCCAAACTGGTCACGACCTCGAACACAAAAGAAAAAGCAATGCAGTCCTCGGAAAAACAAACATCCAACAAATAAACAATCACGACAGATAGAGGTCGTCACTCGGGTCCTCGTCGAGCTCCTCCTCGGCATCGCTTCATCGCCGAGTTACTGCGCCCTCGACATCGCCTGGGTAACCGTCATGGATTGAAGGCACCACGGGAAAGGTCAACTTCTCAACAATTCAAGATAAGCTCGACATAAAAATATAAGCAAACAACAAAGTATAACATTCACCGACGTGACTCGACCATCTCACTCTAAACTCGACACATTTCGCAAATCCATTTTCTCTCGACTGACAATTTTTGGAATGCACACGCCCGTCAGTATGTCGGAAAGTCCAGCCAAGCCTTGGGATCCTCGCTCTCCCTAGGACAGTCAACTCAGTCCCGTGAGCGTGGCGGCGTCTAGTCAATCTCCGTAAACAAAAAGGGACCGAGCACCCTCAGTTATCCGGGTCACGGCTCAAAAACGTCATACGACTCACCTAGCTCGCTCACTCGATGAACAATTCGCCGCATACGATATTCAAAGAGTTAAACACAAGATATTCAACCGCATGTCAAATAAAAGAGCAAGCTCGACATGAAGAAACGCAATTCAACATGCAATACACAATTCACGACATATATTCAATCACATATTAAATACATGCAAAACTCAATCATATCACAACATTTCATCTCGACACAAATCAGGAAATCCATACACAATAACATAACCACGTAGAATATGAAATGCCCTTACGCTAGCATACTACGAAAATATTAATGTGAAGCGCCCTTACCGAACTCCAAGTTAATGCTGCTCGACAACGACCTCGACACAGCTGTCTTCTAAGAGCTCGACAACGACTTCTCTTACTCGATCTCGACACGGCTGTCTTCAACGAACTCGACAACGACTTCGACACGTACGCTTCTCAGTCGACCTCGACACGTACAGTCCTCGATCTGGATTCTGCTGCTTCCGCGTCCTTGGATTCGCTTTCCCGTACCCTTGATTCGGAATCACTCGATCTCGGGAAATAGACTTCCTAAAACAAACACAACTCAGATCGATCTATGGGTTCTAATACATCTAGCTCTCTCTTCCCCAAACTCAACCACAACCCAGAAAAATATAAAACTCAAGAACTGAAATATATTTTTCCTCTAACACAAAGTTAGGGATTTCGATCAAAATTTCATGAAAAAGTTATCTGATGCTTCAACAGATAGATCGACAACAACAATAACCAGAAACAACGAATGAAAAACAAGAAATCGAAACGAACCAAAAATGGAGGTTTCTGGGCACTGCCGATTGCAGAAAAACAAAGGAAGAAATTTGTTTTACAAGCCCAATTAATCGGTTAAAAAGATAGGTAATATCGTGAATAAGAAAACCCATCAATTTGATATGATTTGGAAGCATAAAACTGGTTAAAAATGGAAGAAGAATTAGCGCTAAACAGTAGCACAGATGAAAGAAAATCTGTTCTTCATACCTCAATGGTGATGGTCGATCAGACGAGATATGGGTCGAGAAGTTGATGATGAACAAGATTGATGAAGAAAGCTTGTGCAGAATCTCGATGGAACTCACGGTTTCGTCGATGGAAATTTTGAAGAAAATAACGAAACACAGCAGAAGGAAGGATGAAGAAAGAAGAAAAGAGAAAGAATGAGCGTGAGGGAATCGGTCGTGGTATACAGCTGGCGAGAAAGGGGTATAAACGTAACTCCAGCTATAAGATGCCAATCCCATCAATCATCTACCCGTTAACTCGTTCCTCTCATAATTACCCTACTACTGTCGGTCAGCGGCAAGCCGATAATATAATAATTACAAACAATATAATAATAACGCTGAGTAACGTTCGAAATAATCCGAGGTATCATCTCGCCACGATGTCGACAAGAGTGCTCGTGCAAACGTCTGAGGTTCTAACACGAGTTAAATGGCGGTCTCCTCGGCTCGACTTGCGTCCTCATCATTTCGATGCAGCGACTTCATCAACTTCGACACGCGACCTCCTCACCAAAGAGCCTAGTGCACGTGGTCTCATCACCGACAAATGATCTCGGCAAACGATCTAGTCACGGGATCTCGACACAAGGTCTTGGTCGAGGTCTCGATCGTCGTCTAATACGATGTCGATCTCGCCCTCAGGTGTTACAATCTCTCCCTCTAAAAAATTTCGTCCTCGAAATTGCAAATAAGATTCTTACCTCGTAAAAGTTCAGGGTCTTGAATCTTCATCTTCTCCTCCAGCCTCCCAGTCGCATCTCCGTCTTTTGATCCCACACAACCTTGACAAGTTGGATCTCTTTGTTCCGCGAATCGTTTGGCTTTTCCGATCAACGATCCTTCTTTGGTGACGCTTCAAAAGATAGGTCGTCCTTCGCTTGAATCACATCCGGTTCGATGACATGAGAAGGGTCGGAAACATACTTCGCAATTGTGAGACGTGAAAGACGTCGTGGATGTTCGACAAGAATGGTGGCAATGCAATCGATATGCCACCGACCAATACGACGAAGAATCTGGTAAGGTCCAATGAATTTAGGGGTAAGTTTCTTGGATTTGATCGCTCGACCAACTCCGATGAGTGGGGTGACTCTAAGAAATACATGTTCTCCTTCCTCGAACTCGAGTGGTCGACGTCGTTGGTCCGCATAACTCTTACATCGACTTTGAGATGTTCGCATCCGATCTCGATCAAACGGATCTTCTCGGTGAGTCCGCTGGATCATATCTGGTCCTCTGACGGATTCGCTCGCCGTCCTGGTACCAACAAAGAGGCGTCGACATTTCCGCCCATACTGGCGCTTCAAAAGGTGCCATCCCAATACTCGCATGGAAGCTGTTATTGTAGGTGAATTCCACCAATGGTAAGACGTCGTCCCAACTTCCTCGGTGATCTAACGTCTGGCTCGCAACAAATCTTCAAGCGATTGGATCGTTCTCTCGGTCGACCGTCGATGCATGGATGATATGCCGAGCTAAGCTCGAGCTCGGTTCCCATCGCTCCTTGCAATTCCCTCCAAAAATGAGGCGTGAACTTGAATCTCGGTCGACACGATCGAAGAGGGTATTCCATGAAGTCGTACTATCTCGCGATGTAGATCTCGGTCGACTTTTCCATGTTGTATGTCGACCTCACCGGTAAGAAATGGCGATTTGGTCAATCGGTCGACGATCACCCAAATCGAATCATTCTTCTTCTGCGTCTTCGGCAAACCTACAACGAAATCCATGGAAATCTTGTCCCATTTCCATCTTTGCACGTCAAGCGATTGTAGCATTCCGCGGTCGTTGGTGCTCCACCTTCGCTTCGACACGTCGAACATGAAGCTACGTGCTCGGCCACTTGCTTCTTCATTCGGACCACCAAAAATGCTTCTTCAAGTCTTGATACATCTTCGTAACTCAGGGATGAATACTAAAGTTGCTCTTATGCGCTTCGTCGAGAATCAACTTCCTCGGCTCGGGTGCGTTAGGCACGCACACTCGGCCATTGCACCTCAAGATGTCGTCGCTCCAGGCACGAATTGCTCGCCTTCCCTTGCGCTATCAATCAATCTTCTCTTTGCGAAGCTCGTCATGAACTTGCTGGTCTCGGATCTCGCCCAACAATCTGTTAGAAATGGTAAGCATACCAAATCTCGGCTTCCCGGTGAAACTTGACACTCGACTTCAAATCTCGGAACTTCTCGAGCATCTCCAACTCCTTGATCATCATTACCGAGGTTAAAACGCTCTTCTGCTCAACGCATCTGCTACGTTAGCCTTACGGGATGGTATTCCAACGTAAAGTCGTAGTCCTTGAGAAATTACGCCCATCTACGTTGGCGCATGTTGAGCTCTTTCTGGTCGAACAGTACTTCAAGCTCTTGTGATCGCCGAAAGCGAAGAGTGCTCCGTAAAGGTAGTGCCTCCATATCTTCAACAAAAACTCTGCCGCTAGCTCCAAGTCGTGAGTAGGGTAGTTCCTCTCGTGAATCTTAAGTCGTCTAGAAGCATACGCGACCACCTTCCGATGTTGCATCAAAGACGCATCCCAATCCCTGGTGTGACGCATCACAATACACCTCGAAGGCTCTTCCGGTTGAGGCAAAATCAGACAGCGCTGCCGTCAAAAGCTCCTTCGGCCGTTGAAAATCGGCTTCACACTCCTCGGTCAAGCAAAGGTTGATTCTTCCTCGTCGATCGTGTAAGAGGCGCGACAATCTTCGAGAAACCTTCAATGAATCTTCGTAATATCCTGCTAAGCCGACAAAACTCGATCTCGTGAACCGTCTTGATTGTTCCCATGCTATCACCGCCTCAATCTTAGTTGGATCCACTATCCCTTCTCCTGGAAATCACGTGACCAAGAAAATTCACCTCTTCAAGCCAAAATTCACACTTCGACGAGGTTGGCATAGAGTTGCTTATCTCGTAATATCCGTAGTACTCGACATAGGTGTTCTGCGTGCTCTTCTCGGTTCCTCGAGTAAATCAATATGTCGTCGATGAACGCTACAACGAATCGATCCAAAACGAATGGAAAATCTTGTTCATGTAGTCCATAAACACGGTGGCGCGATTCGTCACTCCAAACGGCATCACCAAGTACTCGTAGTGACCGTATCTAGTCCTGAAAGCTGTTTTGGCGACATCTTCCTCCTTCACGCGAATCGATGGTAGCCCGACTTCAAGTCTATCTTGGAAAGATCGCCGCTCCACGAGTTGGTCCATCAAGTCGTCAATACGTGGTAACGGATAACGGTTCTTCACGGTAACCTTGTTGAGCTCGTGATAGTCCACGCACGGCCTTGATCGTCCATCCTTCTTCTTAACCAACAACACCGAGCTCCCCACGGTGACACGGCTCGGTCGTATGAATTGCTTCGACTCCAAGTGTTCGATCCGGGACTTCACTCCTTCATCTCGGCAGAGACATCCATGCACGGCGCTTTGAAATCGGTCACTTCTGGAATCGGTCGATGGAGAACTCGACCTCTCGTCTTGGTGGTAATCCTGGCACGTCTTGAAAACGTCCTCAAAGTCACACACCACCGTACATTCTTCACGTCGATCTGGAAAACTTCCGAACTAGCGGATACATGTATTCCCTAGTTCCTTCTTTCAAAGAAACTCCAATACGTTCGCGAAAGATAATTGGAGACTCCAAGGTCTGGAAAAATTACAGTTTTACGGGCACAGTCCAAAAGGACATGGTGGTGTGACAACCAATCCATCCCGAGGATAACATCTAAGCCCTTAAGAGGCAAACAAACCAAATTGACCACAAACTTTCTACTCTGAATAATCACTACACAATTAAGACATGCAGTGTTTGTGACTAAGGTTTTAGCAGCTGGGGTTGTAACTACTAATTTAAACGGTAAAGCAGTCACAGTCAAGTTCAAATGGTTCACACAATCAGAAGAAATAAAGGAATGGGTTGCACCCGAATCAAAAAGAACGGATAAAGTTTTACCCTCGATCTCACATTCACCTTGGATAAGATCATCAGCTCGTTCAGCTTCCTCGCCACTCATGCAGAAAACTCTGCCTTTAGCCACTTGACGCTTCCCTTTGGCCTTTGCCGCAAGCATAGTCGGTTCAGCTTTAGGTGTAGGACAATCCTTAGCAAAATGCCCTGGCTTCTTGCAGTTGAAACACACCTCCTCCTTCTGAGTACAGTTACTCGCGTAATGTCCCGACTTTCCACATCGGTAGTAAATCACCTCGACACTGGTCTAACCTCCACTCCTCGGTACTTGGGTCATCGGACGACATCGTCCCTGTTGTTGTTCCCCGAGGTCGGTCGTAAGGCCTCTTCTGCGGTGGTTTCCTTTCGTGCAAATCTCCGCCCGCACTGGGTCTCACCGGTCCGCCACAACAGTCTTCTTCTTGTGGCTCCTTACTCCTTCTACCTCGACACATCGATCAATCGGCTCTTGGAGATTTCGATCCTCAACGACACTACGACTTACAATGTCGAATCTCAATCCCGCTGGAATCTCTCACTTAACCATCTCTGGTCAACTCGATCACGGAATGGACTGAAATACCTCGCCAACGATTCGAACTTGGCGCATACTCGGACACCGTCGAGTTGCCTTGCTGCAGCTTGAAGAAATTCTTGCTCCTTCTCGGCTCGTGCAGATCAGGAAGTACTTGTCCAAAAACCTTTCACGAAAAAGCTCCCAGGTCATCTCGCGATGTTACGCTATAAACGCGTTGCTTCACTCCTCTCCACCAATACTCTGCGTCTCTAGCGGTAAGTAGGTGGCATAGTCGACCTTCACGTTGTCCCGCAATGAAGTGCCTCAAAGATCTTCTCGATCTCTTGCATCCAAAGATCGACTTTATCCGATTTGGCTCACCGTAGAACTTCGGTGGATCATGCTTCCTGAAGTCCGCCAATCCTCTCGCTTCAAAGATTTCGCTCGTTCTTTGTTGCTACAAGTTCTGCTGAGTTAACGCTGCGTCTGTTGAGCCATCGCGTTAGCCTGTTGAGTTGCAGCGCCTGATTGTTGAGCCATGGCTCCCGCCATCTCGGTCATAGCTTGAATAGCTCGTTCCATGTCGACGTTCTCGGTTGCAGATGTCGTATTCCTACGAGGTGGCATTAGATTCCACAAAGTTCAAAACCCTGTCAGAATCTCACAACAAGGATGTGTTAAAACACACTGTTTCAATCAAGAAACAGTTCAAACAATTTCTCAAGCAATAAGTGCTTCACTTAATCAAACACCAATCAACATAATACAACTAAGTACCTAACACACATAACCCGAGCATAGTGACCGGTCAAATCTCCTATGCACACGGCTCAATCGAATCGCTCGATACTAACGAGTGTAACGACCCGTTTCCGGACCGCTACCGAGCTCAATATACCGAGCTCGAGTTACCGAGCTCAACACACCAAGCTCAACATAAACCTATATGAGATGTGTTTTAAAAACAAAACTCTTGTGCCTTTTAAAAATACGATATATATATTTTTTTATAAAACCAACTCGTGCACATCGTAGTAATTCTGACTTTTCGAAACATGGTGCAACTAAGACACAAGACTTAAATTCTAATAAAACATACATGCATAACATACACATATATATATATATCACTCGAAATAATAATGTATACAAAATACAGAGTAGCAAATGTGCAAAGAAAATACACCTAAGGTACGACAACTTCAAAAGAGCAATCATACCCTGGGGGTACTTCCGGCAGACTCCCACGAAGGGGGCTGCTCCAAAAGTAAGACCACCAGTCTACCCTGTAGCAATAAACAACACTGCCCAAACTGGTCACGACCTCGAACACAAAAGAAAAACGAAGTACAGTCCTCAGAAAAACAAACATCCAACAAATAAACAATCACGACAGATAGAGGTCGTCACTCGGGTCCTCGTCGAGCTCCTCCTCGGCATCGCTTCATCGCCGAGTTACTGCGCCCTCGACATCGCTGGGTAACCGTCATGGATTGAAGGCACCACGGGAAAGGGTCAACTTCTCAACAATTCAAGATAAGCTCGACATAAAAATATAAGCAAACAAAGAAAGTATAACATTCACCGACGTGACTCGACCATCTCACTCTAAACTCGACACATTTCGCAAATCCATTTTCTCTCGACTCGACAATTTTTCCGAATGCACACGCCCGTCAGATGTCGGAAAGTCCAGCCAAAGCCTTGGGATCCTCGCTCTCCCTAGGGCGATCAACTCCAGTCCCGTGAGCGTGGCGGCGTCTAGTCAATCTCCCGTAAACAAAAAGGGGACCTAGCACCCTCGATTATCCGGTCACGGCTCTAAAACGTCATACGACTCACCTAGCTCGCTCACTCGATGAACAATTCGCCGCATACGATATTCAAAGAGTTAAACACAAGATATTCAACCGCATGTCAAATAAAAGAGCAAGCTCGACATGAAGAAACGCAATTCAACATGCAATACACAATTCACGACATATATTCAATCACATATTAAATACATGCAAAAACTCAATCATATCACAACATTTCATCTCGACACAAATCAGGAAATCCATACACAATAACATAACCACGTAGAATATGAAATGCCCTTACGCTAGCATACTACGAAAATATTAATGTGAAGCGCCCTTACCGAACTCCAAGTTAATCTTTGCCGACAACGACCTCGACACAATTTGTCTTCTAAGAGCTCGACAACGACTTCTCTTACTCGATCTCGACACGGCTGTCTTCAACGAACTCGACAACGACTTCGACACGCACGCTTCTCGATCGACCTCGACACGTCTGATCCTCGATCCGATTCTGCTTTGCCTGCGTCCTTGGATTCGCTTTCCGTACACCTTGATTCGGAATTCACTCGATCTCGGGAAATAGACTTCCTAAAACAAACACAACTCAGATCGATCTATGGGTTCTAATACATCTAGCTCTCTCTTCCCCAAACTCAACCACAACCCAGAAAAATATAAAACTCAAGAACTGAAATATATTTTTCCTCTAACACAAAGTTAGGGATTTCGATCAAAATTTCATGAAAAGTTATCTGATGCTTCAACAGATAGATCGACAACAACAATAACGAAACAACGAATGGAAAACAAGAAATCGAAACGAACCAAAAATGGAGGTTTCTGGGCACTGCCGATTGCAGAAAAACAAAGGAAGAAATTTGTTTTACAAGCCCAATTAATCGGTTAAAAAGATAGGTAATATCGTGAATAAGAAAACCCATCAATTTGATATGATTTGGAAGCATAAAACTGGTTAAAAATGGAAGAAGAATTAGCGCTAAACAGTAGCACAGATGAAAGAAAATCTGTTCTTCATACCTCAATGGTGATGGTCGATCAGACGAGATATGGGTCGAGAAGTTGATGATGAACAAGATTGATGAAGAAAGCTTGTGCAGAATCTCGATGGAACTCACGGTTTCGTCGATGGAAATTTTGAAGAAAATAACGAAACACAGCAGAAGGAAGGATGAAGAAAGAAGAAAAGAGAAAGAATGAGCGTGAGGGAATCGGTCGTGGTATACAGCTGGCGAGAAAAGGGTATAAACGTAACTCCAGCTATAAGATGTCAATCCCATCAATCATCTACCCGTTAACTCGTTCCTCTCATAATTACCCTCTACTCTGTCGGTCAACGGCAAGCCGACAATATAATAATTACAAACAATATAATAATAACGCTGAGTAACGTTCGAAATAATACGAGGTATCATCTCGACACGATGTCGACAAGAGTGCTCGTGCAAACGTACAAGGTTCTAACACGAGTTCGTAAACGCGGTCTCCTCAGCTCGACTTGCGTCCTCATCAGCTCGGTACGCGACTTCATCAACTCGACACGCGACCTCCTCAGCTCAGCAGCTAGTGCACGTGGTCTCATCAGCTCGACAAATGATCTCGGCAAACGATCTAGTCACGGGATCTCGACACAAGGTCTTGGTCGAGGTCTCGATACGTCGTCCTAATACGATGTCGATCTCGTCCTCAGGTGTTACAAAGCCCATCTTTTATTTTTTTCGCTTATAGTGATAAAATAGAAATCATTGCTGAAAACAACAACAATACAGTGCGCCAATTGGACGAAAACATTGTCCTCCTTTCTGAAAACCCGCTCTAAGGCAGGCCTCACCACAATTTGAACTACAAAGCTCTATGCAGCATACTAGTTGAAGTCACACTGCTGACTCTGAAATGCATTTTGGACCTTGAGGCACTATTGTTGGTGTCTCCAAACAAGTTACAAATCCTGAAACACCACAAAGTTAAAAATATTATGCACATGAGGTTTCTTCCTTTTCTTTGACAGATTCCAACACATTGCTATTTGAACTTTTGCACTAAACCACCTAGTATGTTTCACCTAAACAAATTATTATTGATCTTGGGATTTTGAATAAAAATTGATAAAAAATACAATTTCATAAAAGAGTTGTCGATTCATACCGATCTAACAACTCAAGCTTTTTATTTTCTTCTGAATATGTAGACTATGAACAATAATTTAACGAACAATAACATTTTTAATTTAAGTTAGTAAATTGTATATCGAAAACTCAAAACATAAACCTAACTTTCCCAGTACTGAAACCAATACCAGAGCAATGCATAAAACACCCAAAAGATGAGATGGATAGATGTGAAAAAGACATTTTGAAGGATTTCACCTTATATTTTATTTCTTGTAAGAACTAAGGCTAACATCCTTTTCATTATATAGACTTAGAAAATGTGTTAATTTGATTAAACGTTAAAATTTGGATCTTATGAAATATTATTAAAACGCGTTTGCACTACCAGATCTGCCTATATTGGTAATAAACATAAGAGCATTGATTATTTGTATAAATTCATCAATAATTAGGGTGAATATAATATCACTATGAGTTTGAAACAAACCATTAATAATGGGTAAGAATGCAATGATAATCCATTCCAATGCATTACCAATAATGAAAATTGGGCAATTATTTATATAAATACATTAACGTTTTCGGAAAAAAAATATGGACGTAATCAATAGAATAAATTTTACAATATATAAAATGATATTCTATAGCAATTTGTTAATTGTTTATAGAATAAATTTTATATGTGAGGTTTTATATTAAATTTAGATCACTTTATTTATTTTAATTCTTATATAAATTAAACCAAATATTAATTTTAAATTAATTTTATAAAGTAATAAATTTATATTTAATATAAATTTCGATTGCATTTCAATTTATAAATATAAATGCACTAAATTTGAAAATATAAATATAAAGATTAATAAACCTTGGTGTTTTATAAATTTTAAATTTAAACCCTAATATCTATGAAAAATTAAATATGAATAAATACATCGATATATAAAGTTTATATTTATTGTTATAAATTTTAAAATAAAATACAAACTTTCAGTCGATTAGAAATATTAAATTTATAAAACACCCAAATAAAACTTTCTAATTTCATAAATAAAACCTACCATAAATATATTAAATTTTAAATTTAATAAAAATATACTAATTTCAAGTTTAAACACAAACATTGTAACACCCAAACATTCTGAAACTGTTTGAAGTTGGGCATTAAACATCACAAGGTATTAACTAGAATGGAAGCTAAACTTGAGTACATCGCCAAGTTAGAAGATCCATACAAGTCTTAGTCAATACATTACACTTTAATCCAGAAGCATAAGTTCTACATCAATTTAAGATTGTACAAAACACATAGTTCCCATTAAAAAAATGAACTAACTAAACCTAAAGGAAAATGCTAAAGATCTTGAGCTGAGGTCCCGAGCTCTCCTCATGTATCATAAACAAAGAGAAATGGGGTGAGATAATAATCTCACGGAGTCCTTCACGGACCCCTCACATAGCACCACTCCCTCAAATAAAGCAGTAGAGACACTAATACATATTTTATTTAGTTCTCTCTTTCATTTATCTTACTACACGTTCATGCAATCATAGAATAAGTTTTTGTTAGCATTCCTTAGTGTTCTTTTGAGTCGAACCAGGAATCTACGTCATTTGGGTGCATCGGATCTTCTAGTCACGAGACCGGACCGACGTCCATTACGGTATGGCGGTTACACGTCTACAACCCGCAAGTGGCATGCGCACTTGCCTAACCATACCGCACCTTCGTTCTCGAAGGAAATCTATCATTTATTAACTAGCAGTTCATAGTTAATCAATTTCTCATCACTAATGAATCAATCATATGTGTTGATATATGATATTTTTAGTGTGTTTCTACGATATCTTTTCAATCTTAAAGGTTAAAGAACATAAATGTCAAGTATAAACAGCCTTACAGGCTTTCTGGGTCAAAAACACATTTCTATGCAGGAGAAGCGCTCCGCACCTTCAATTTTTTTTCCTTCAAGAGCCAAGGTTCAGCTCCAATCTTCTTCTTCTCTGCCGATTGAGTGAGTTTTGCCCCCAATTTGGTGTCTTCCTTCTTGCTAGTCCTCCATGGAACCCTCAATCCTGTCATTTCCCTCAAGGTTGCGTTCAAAGAGTTGGTGATGAGAGTGGTCATGTGGGTGGGTCGATCAGGGAAAAAGAAGAAGGGGTATGGTGGGTTTCTCTTGGTCAAAAGACCATCCTACCCCTAGCTAATGAGTGGGGTTTACCTATGTGCCCTCTTCTATTCCAAATTCCTACTATGTCCTTTAGTTCTATCTTTTTTCTAATCACCACCCAAGACCACAAAACCTCCACTACATATCACTAATCAAAGATTTATTCATAACAACCAATTTTTAAGGAAAAATTTATATGTATTATTTTCTAAGCTAGGTGGGATGTTACACATCATGACTCAGAAATTTGATGATATTGACATCCTCGATTTGTAGGGAATGATTTTCTTAATTTTATCAATAGTACATTAAAAATTTCTCTTAATTATTTTATTTAAATTTTAGATATTAAAATGTTTGATTTCATCCTTTACGTTTAGATGATAGACAAAAAAAAATTAAACTACTCTTTAGGACTTGTTAAAAGTTTAAAATTTAAAAATATTTGTGTTAAATGCATGATCGGGTGATAAAAAAAAAAAATATGTTCTTCTCTTTTAATTATAATTTCAACTTTAGGTTTTTATTTGAATTTTTTAAATTAAGTGATAAAAAATAGAATAAAATATTTCCTTGGATGTTATCTTGAATTCATTTTCTTGGCATTAATTTTAAAGTAAGTGCCTAGATTTATTAGGATACTTATGCTGTCATCAGGCAACCAAATACCCTTAATTTATTTTAGTTGATACCTATATTATGATTGGACAATCCGGTAATAGTCACCAAATCTTCATTGGAAATTAATCATGTGGACAGACAACTTGGTAATTCCCGTTAATACTTTGCAGGGCACTTGTATTGCGACTGAAAAGTCAAGTTATCATTGTCAATTTGCCACACCCCTATTAGGGATACCTGTATTGTGAATGGATAACCTAGCAATCCTAATCTTATTTATTTGTCAAGTTTGCCTCTAATTTGTCCATTCAAAAAGTTAATCATAATTTTTTCCGTAATTCAAAAACAATTAAAATCAATTGAGACACATTTTTTCTTCTACAACTTCATGACATTTGAGTAGAGCTAAATCTATCTGAAAATTTAATGCAATTTCTGATCAATTCTATTCCATCCGAAAATTACGTCAAAATATGATAACTTTCTAGTAGCAAAAATGATAATTTTTCTAGTAGTGAATTTGATAGAATTCAAAATTTTAGTTCATTGAAAAACCTGGACAATAATTTGCAATAGTAAAGAATGTAAGTGAACTATTTCATTTTTGCATTCATTGATAATCAAGTTCAGGGCTATTCCCGTGTTGCTCAAAATTCTTACAAATTGTAAGTCCCAAATCTAAGTGCAAGCCCATCTTTTATTTTTTTCGCTTATAGTGATAAAATAGAAATCATTGCTGAAAACAACAACAATACAGTGCGCCAATTGGACGAAAACATTGTCCTCCTTTCTGAAAACCCGCTCTAAGGCAGGCCTCACCACAATTTGAACTACAAAGCTCTATGCAGCATACTAGTTGAGGTCCTGCCTGCAGCTCTGAAATGCATTTTGGACCTTGAGGCACTATTGTTGGTGTCTCCAAACAAGTTACAAATCCTGAAACACCACAAAGTTAAAAATATTATGCACATGAGGTTTCTTCCTTTTCTTTGTGATTCCAACACATTGCTATTTGAACTTTTGCACTAAACCACCTAGTATGTTTCACCTAAACAAATTATTATTGATCTTGGGATTTTGAATAAAAATTGATAAAAAATACAATTTCATAAAAGAGTTGTCGATTCATACTGATCTAACAACTCAAGCTTTTTATTTTCTTCCTGAATATGTAGACTATGAACAATAATTTAACGAACAATAACATTTTTTAATTTAAGTTAGTAAATTGTATATCGAAAACTCAAAACATAAACCTAACTTTCCCCCGTACCTGAAACCAATACCAGAGCAATGCATAAAACACCCAAAAGATGAGATGGATAGATGTGAAAAGACATTTTGAAGGATTTCACCTTATATTTTATTTCTTGTAAGAACTAAGGCTAACATCCTTTTCATTATATAGACTTAGAAAATGTGTTAATTTGATTAAACGTTAAAATTTGGATCTTATGAAATATTATTAAAACGCGTTTGCACTACCAGATCTGCCTATATTGGTAATAAACATAAGAGCATTGATTATTTGTATAAATTCATCAATAATTAGGGTGAATATAATATCACTATGAGTTTGAAACAAACCATTAATAATGGGTAAGAATGCAATGATAATCCATTCGAATGCATTACCAATAATGAAAATTGGGCAATTATTTATATAAATACATTAACGTTTTAGGAAAAAATATGGACGTAATCAATAGAATAAATTTTACAATATATAAAATGATATTCTATAGCAATTTGTTAATTGTTTATAGAATAAATTTTATATGTGAAGTTTTATATTAAATTTAGATCACTTTATTTATTTTAATTCTTGTATTTAAATTAAACCAAATATTAATTTTAAATTAATTTTATAAAGTAATAAATTTATATTTAATATAAATTTCGATTGCATTTCAATTTATAAATATAAATGCACTAAATTTGAAAATATAAATATAAAGATTAATAAACCTTGGTGCTTTTATAAATTTTAAATTTAAACCCTAATATATATGAAAAATTAAATATGAATAAATACATCGATATATAAAGTTTATATTTATTGTTATAAATTTTAAAATAAAATACAAACTTTCAGTCGATCAGAAATATTAAATTTATAAAACACCCAAATAAAACTTTCTAATTTAAGTAAATAAAACCTACCATAAATATATTAAATTTTAAATTTAATAAAAATATACTAATTTCAAGTTTAAACACAAACATTGTAACACCCAAACATTCTTAAACTGTTTGAAGTTGGGCATTAAACATCACAAAGTATTAACTAGAATGGAAGCTAAACTTGAGTACATCGCCAAGTTAGAAGATCCATACAAGTCTTAGTCAATACATTACACTTTAATCCAGAAGCATAAGTTCTACATCAATTGGAATTAAGATTGTACAAAACACATAGTTCCCATTAAAAAAATGAACTAACTAAACCTAAAGGAAAATGCTAAAGATCTTGAGCTGAGGTCCCGAGCTCTCCTCATGTATCATAAACAAAGAGAAATGGGGTGAGATAATAATCTCACGGAGTCCTTCACGGACCCCTCACATAGCACCACTCCCTCAAATAAAACGAGTAGAGACACTAATACATATTTTATTTAGTTCTCTCTTTCATTTATCTTACTACGCGTTCATGCAATCATAGAATAAGTTTTTTGTTAGCATTCCTTAGTGTCCTTTTGGAGTCGAACCAGGAATCTACGTCGCTGGGTCTGTAGGATCTTCTAGTCACGAGACCCCGGACCGACGTCCATTATGGTATGGGCGGTTACACGTCTACAACCCGCAAGTGGCATGCCGACTTGCCTAACCATACCGCACCTTCGTTCTCGAAGGAAATCTATCATTTATTAACTAGCAGTTCATAGTTAATCAATTTCTCATCACTAATGAATCAATCATATGTGTTGATATATGATATTTTTAGTGTGTTTCTACGATATCTTTTCAATCTTAAAGGTTAAAGAACATAAATGTCAAGTATAAACAGCCTTACAGGCTTTCTGGGTCAAAAACACATTTCTATGCAGGAGAAGCGCTCCGCACCTTCAATTTTTTCCTTCAAGAGCCAAGGTTCAGCTCCAATCTTCTTCTTCTCTGCCGATTGAGTGAGTTTTGCCCCCAATTTGGTGTCTTCCTTCTTGCTAGTCCTCCATGGAACCCTCAATCCTGTCATTTCCCTCAAGGTTGCGTTCAAAGAGTTGTTGATGAGAGTGGTCATGTGGGTGGGTCGATCGGGGAAAAAGAAGAAGGGTATGGTGGGTTTCTCTTGGTCAAAAGACCATCCTACCCCTAGCTAATGAGTGGGGTTTACCTATGTGCCCCTCTTCTATTCCAAATTCCTACTATGTCCTTTAGTTCTATCTTTTTTCTAATCACCACCCAAGACCACAAAACCTCCACTACATATCACTAATCAAAGATTTATTCATAACAACCAATTTTTAAGGAAAAATTTATACGTATTATTTTCTAAGCTAGGTGGGATGTTACACATCATGACTCAGAAATTTGATGATATTGACATCCTCGATTTGTAGGGAATGATTTTCTTAATTTTATCAATAGTACATTAAAAATTTCTCTTAACTATTTTATTTAAATTTTAGATATTAAAATGTTTGATTTCACCCTTTACGTTTAGATGATAGACAAAAAAAAATTAAACTACTCTTTAGGACTTGTTAAAAGTTTAAAATTTAAAAATATTTGTGTTAAATGCATGATCGGGTGATAAAAAAATAAAAAAAAATATGTTCTTCTCTTTTAATTATAATTTCAACTTTAGGTTTTTATTTGAATTTTTTAAATTAAGTGATAAAAAATAGAATAAAATATTTCCTTGGATGTTATCTTGAATTCATTTTCTTGGCATTAATTTTAAAGTAAGTGCCTAGATTTATTAGGATACTTATGCTGTCATCAGGCAACCAAATACCCTTAATTTATTTTAGTTGATACCTATATTATGATTGGACAATCCGGTAATAGTCACCAAATCTTCATTTTAAATTAATCATGTGGACAGACAACTTGGTAATTCCCGTTAATACTTTGCAGGGCACTTGTATTGCGACTGAAAAGTCAAGTTATCATTGTCAATTTGCCACACCTATTAGGGATACTGTATTGTGAATGGATAACCTAGCAATCCTAATCTTATTTATTTGTCAAGTTTGCCTCTAATTTGTCCATTCAAAAGTTAATCATAATTTTTCTGTAATTCAAAAACAATTAAAATCAATTGAGACACATTTTTTTCTTCTACAACTTCATGACATTTGAGTAGAGCTAAATCTATCTCAAAATTTAATGCAATTTCGATCAATTCTATTCCATCCAAAATTACGTCAAAATATGATAACTTTCTAGTAGCAAAAATGATAATTTTTCTAGTAGTGAATTTGATAGAATTCAAAATTTTAGTTCATTGAAAAACCTGGACAATAATTTGCAATAGTAAAGAATGTAAGTGAACTATTTCATTTTTGCATTCATTGATAATCAAGTCCAGGGCTATTCCCGTGTTGCTCAAAATTCTTACAAATTGTAAGTCCCAAATCTAAGTGCAAGCCCATCTTTTATTTTTTTCGCTTATAGTGATAAAATAGAAATCATTCTTGAAAACAACAACAATACAAAGGCGCCAATTGGGCGAAAACATTGTCCTCCTTTTTGAAAACCCGCTAAAGCGAGCCTCACCACAATTTGAACTACAAAGCTCTATGCAAAGATACTAGTTGAGGTCCCACTGCGACTCTGAAAATGCATTTTGGACCTTGAGGCACTATTGTTGGTGTCTCCAAACAAGTTACAAATCCTGAAACACCACAAAGTTAAAAATATTATGCACATGAGGTTTCTTCCTTTTCTTTGTGATTCCAACACATTGCTATTTGAACTTTTGCACTAAACCACCTAGTATGTTTCACCTAAACAAATTATTATTGATCTTGGGATTTTGAATAAAAATTGATAAAAAATACAATTTCATAAAAGAGTTGTCGATTCATACTGATCTAACAACTCAAGCTTTTTATTTTCTTCCTGAATATGTAGACTATGAACAATAATTTAACGAACAATAACATTTTTTAATTTAAGTTAGTAAATTGTATATCGAAAACTCAAAACATAAACCTAACTTTCCCGTACCTGAAACCAATACCAGAGCAATGCATAAAACACCCAAAAGATGAGATGGATAGATGTGAAAAGACATTTTGAAGGATTTCACCTTATATTTTATTTCTTGTAAGAACTAAGGCTAACATCCTTTTCATTATATAGACTTAGAAAATGTGTTAATTTGATTAAACGTTAAAATTTGGATCTTATGAAATATTATTAAAAGCAGCGTTTGCACTACCAGATCTGCCTATATTGGTAATAAACATAAGAGCATTGATTATTTGTATAAATTCATCAATAATTAGGGTGAATATAATATCACTATGAGTTTGAAACAAACCATTAATAATGGGTAAGAATGCAATGATAATCCATTCGAATGCATTACCAATAATGAAAATTGGGCAATTATTTATATAAATACATTAACGTTTTCGGAAAAAAAATATGGACGTAATCAATAGAATAAATTTTACAATATATAAAATGATATTCTATAGCAATTTGTTAATTGTTTATAGAATAAATTTTATATGTGAAGTTTTATATTAAATTTAGATCACTTTATTTATTTTAATTCTTGTATTTAAATTAAACCAAATATTAATTTTAAATTAATTTTATAAAGTAATAAATTTATATTTAATATAAATTTCGATTGCATTTCAATTTATAAATATAAATGCACTAAATTTGAAAATATAAATATAAAGATTAATAAACCTTGGTGCTTTTATAAATTTTAAATTTAAACCCTAATATATATGAAAAATTAAATATGAATAAATACATCGATATATAAAGTTTATATTTATTGTTATAAATTTTAAAATAAAATACAAACTTTCAGTCGATCAGAAATATTAAATTTATAAAACACCCAAATAAAACTTTCTAATTTCATAAATAAAACCTACCATAAATATATTAAATTTTAAATTTAATAAAAATATACTAATTTCAAGTTTAAACACAAACATTGTAACACCCAAACATTCTGAAACTGTTTGAAGTTGGGCATTAAACATCACAAGGTATTAACTAGAATGGAAGCTAAACTTGAGTACATCGCCAAGTTAGAAGATCCATACAAGTCTTAGTCAATACATTACACTTTAATCCAGAAGCATAAGTTCTACATCAATTGGAATTAAGATTGTACAAAACACATAGTTCCCATTAAAAAATGAACTAACTAAACCTAAAGGAAAATGCTAAAGATCTTGAGCTGAGGTCCCTACCTCGCCTCATGTATCATAAACAAAGAGAAATGGGGTGAGATAAGAATCTCACGGAGTCCTTCACGGACCCCTCACATAGCCCCACTCCCTCAAATAAAGCGAGTAGAGACACTAATTCATATTTTATTTAGTTCTCTCTTTCATTTATCTTACTCCGCGTTCATGCAATCATAGAATAAGTTTTTGTTAGCATTCCTTAGTGTCCTTTTGAGTCGAACCAGGAATCTACGTCATTTGAGTGCTGTAGGATCTTCTAGTCACGAGACCGGACCGACGTCCATTATGGTATGGGCGGTTACACGTCTACAACCCGCAAGTGGCATGCCGACTTGCCTAACCATACCGCACCTTCGTTCTCGAAGGAAATCTATCATTTATTAACTAGCAGTTCATAGTTAATCAATTTCTCATCACTAATGAATCAATCATATGTGTTGATATATGATATTTTTAGTGTGTTTCTACGATATCTTTTCAATCTTAAAGGTTAAAGAACATAAATGTCAAGTATAAATGACTTTACAGGCTTTACGGGTCAAAAACACATTTCTATGCAGGAGAACCGCTCCGCACCTTCAATTTTTTTTCCTTCAAGAGCCAAGGTTCAGCTCCAATCTTCTTCTTCTCTGCCGATTGAGTGAGTTTTGCCCCCAATTTGGTGTCTTCCTTCTTGCTAGTCCTCCATGGAACCCTCAATCCTGTCATTTCCCTCAAGGTTGCGTTCAAAGAGTTGTTGATGAGAGTGGTCATGTGGGTGGGTCGATCAGGGAAAAAGAAGAAGGGGTATGGTGGGTTTCTCTTGGTCAAAAGACCATCCTACCCCTAGCTAATGAGTGGGGTTTACCTATGTGCCCCTCTTCTATTCCAAATTCCTACTATGTCCTTTAGTTCTATCTTTTTTCTAATCACCACCCAAGACCACAAAACCTCCACTACATATCACTAATCAAAGATTTATTCATAACAACCAATTTTTAAGGAAAAATTTATACGTATTATTTTCTAAGCTAGGTGGGATGTTACACATCATGACTCAAATTTGATGATATTGACATCCTCGTTTTGTAGGGAATGATTTTCTTAATTTTATCAATAGTACATTAAAAATTTCTCTTAACTATTTTATTTAAATTTTAGATATTAAAATGTTTGATTTCACCCTTTACGTTTAGATGATAGACAAAAAAAAATTAAACTACTCTTTAGGACTTGTTAAAAGTTTAAAATTTAAAAATATTTGTGTTAAATGCATGATCGGGTGATAAAAAATAAAAAAATATGTTCTTCTCTTTTAATTATAATTTCAACTTTAGGTTTTTATTTGAATTTTTAAATTAAGTGATAAAAAATAGAATAAAATATTTCCTTGGATGTTATCTTGAATTCATTTTCTTGGCATTAATTTTAAAGTTAGTGCCTAGATTTATTAGGATACTTATCTTTGTCATCAGCAACCAAATACCCTTAATTTATTTTAGTTGATACCTATATTATGATTGGACAATCCGGTAATAGTCACCAAATCTTCATTTTAAAGTAATCATGTGAATGAGACAACTTGGTAATTCCGTTAATACTTTGCGGGGGCACTTGTATTGCGACTGAAAAGTCAAGTTATCATTGTCAATTTGCCACACCCTATTAGGGATACTGTATTGTGAATGGATAACCTAGCAATCCTAATCTTATTTATTTGTCAAGTTTGCCTCTAATTTGTCCATTCAAAAAGTTAATCATAATTTTTTCTGTAATTCAAAAACAATTAAAATCAATTGAGACACATTTTTTTCTTCTACAACTTCATGACATTTGAGTAGAGCTAAATCTATCTGAAAATTTAATGCAATTTCTGATCAATTCTATTCCATCCGAAAATTACGTCAAAATATGATAACTTTCTAGTAGCAAAAATGATAATTTTTCTAGTAGTGAATTTGATAGAATTCAAAATTTTAGTTCATTGAAAAACCTGGACAATAATTTGCAATAGTAAAGAATGTAAGTGAACTATTTCATTTTTGCATTCATTGATAATCAAGTCCAGGGCTATTCCCGTGTTGCTCAAAATTCTTACAAATTGTAAGTCCCAAATCTAAGTGCAAGCCCATCTTTTATTTTTTTCGCTTATAGTGATAAAATAGAAATCATTGCTGAAAACAACAACAATACAGTGCGCCAATTGGACGAAAACATTGTCCTCCTTTTTGAAAACCCGCTAAGGCAGGCCTCACCACAATTTGAACTACAAAGCTCTATGCAGCATACTAGTTGAGGTCCTGCCTGCAGCTCTGAAATGCATTTTGGACCTTGAGGCACTATTGTTGGTGTCTCCAAACAAGTTACAAATCCTGAAACACCACAAAGTTAAAAATATTATGCACATGAGGTTTCTTCCTTTTCTTTGACAGATTCCAACACATTGCTATTTGAACTTTTGCACTAAACCACCTAGTATGTTTCACCTAAACAAATTATTATTGATCTTGGGATTTTGAATAAAAATTGATAAAAAATACAATTTCATAAAAGAGTTGTCGATTCATACCGATCTAACAACTCAAGCTTTTTATTTTCTTCTGAATATGTAGACTATGAACAATAATTTAACGAACAATAACATTTTTAATTTAAGTTAGTAAATTGTATATCGAAAACTCAAAACATAAACCTAACTTTCCCGTACTGAAACCAATACTGAGCAATGCATAAAACACCCAAAAGATGAGATGGATAGATGTGAAAAGAGATTTTGAAGGATGTCACCTTATATTTTATTTCTTGGAAGAACTAAGGCTAACATCCTTGTTATTATATGGAGTTAGAAGATCAGTTAATTTGATTAAACGTTAAAATTTAGATATTAGGAAATATTAGTAAAAAGCGTTTGCACTACCAGATCTGCCTATATTGGTAATAAACATAAGAGCATTGATTATTTGTATAAATTCATCAATAATTAGGGTGAATATAATATCACTATGAGTTTGAAACAAACCATTAATAATGGGTAAGAATGCAATGATAATCCATTCGAATGCATTACCAATAATGAAAATTGGGCAATTATTTATATAAATACATTAACGTTTTTGGAAAAAAAATATGGACGTAATCAATAGAATAAATTTTACAATATATAAAATGATATTCTATAGCAATTTGTTAATTGTTTATAGAATAAATTTTATATGTGAAGTTTTATATTAAATTTAGATCACTTTATTTATTTTAATTCTTGTATTTAAATTAAACCAAATATTAATTTTAAATTAATTTTATAAAGTAATAAATTTATATTTAATATAAATTTCGATTGCATTTCAATTTATAAATATAAATGCACTAAATTTGAAAATATAAATATAAAGATTAATAAACCTTGGTGCTTTTATAAATTTTAAATTTAAACCCTAATATATATGAAAAATAAAATATGAATAAATACATCGATATATAAAGTTTATATTTATTGTTATAAATTTTAAAATAAAATACAAACTTTCAATCGATCAAATATTAAATTTATAAAACACCCAAATAAAACTTTCTAATTTCGTAAATAAAACCTACCATAAATATATTAAATTTTAAATTTAATAAAAATATACTAATTTCAAGTTTAAACACAAACATTGTAACACCCAAACATTCTGAAACTGTTTGAAGTTGGGCATTAAACATCACAAGGTATTAACTAGAATGGAAGCTAAACTTGAGTACATCGCCAAGTTAGAAGATCCATACAAGTCTTAGTCAATACATTACACTTTAATCCAAAAGCATAAGTTCTACATCAATTGGAATTAAGATTGTACAAAACACATAGTTCCCATTAAAAAAATGAACTAACTAAACCTAAAGGAAAATGCTAAAGATCTTGAGCTGAGGTCCCGAGCTCTCCTCATGTATCATAAACAAAGAGAAATGGGGTGAGATAATAATCTCACGGAGTCCTTCACGGACCCCTCACATAGCACCACTCCCTCAAATAAAACGAGTAGAGACACTAATACATATTTTATTTAGTTCTCTCTTTCATTTATCTTACTACGCGTTCATGCAATCATAGAATAAGTTTTTTGTTAGCATTCCTTAGTGTCCTTTTGGAGTCGAACCAGGAATCTACGTCGCTGGGTCTGTAGGATCTTCTAGTCACGAGACCCCGGACCGACGTCCATTATGGTATGGGCGGTTACACGTCTACAACCCGCAAGTGGCATGCCGACTTGCCTAACCATACCGCACCTTCGTTCTCGAAGGAAATCTATCATTTATTAACTAGCAGTTCATAGTTAATCAATTTCTCATCACTAATGAATCAATCATATGTGTTGATATATGATATTTTTAGTGTGTTTCTACGATATCTTTTCAATCTTAAAGGTT
Organism: Calophaca sinica; assembly: GCA_037113605.1. Classification (NCBI taxonomy): domain Eukaryota; kingdom Viridiplantae; phylum Streptophyta; class Magnoliopsida; order Fabales; family Fabaceae; genus Calophaca; species Calophaca sinica. Next base: position 21,267,639 of record CM073737.1, read on the forward strand.
AAAGAACATAAATGTCAAGTATAAACAGCCTTACAGGCTTTCTGGGTCAAAAACACATTTCTATGCAGGAGAAGCGCTCCGCACCTTCAATTTTTTTTTCCTTCAAGAGCCAAGGTTCAGCTCCAATCTTCTTCTTCTCTGGATTGAGTGAGTTTTGCCCCAATTTGGTGTCTTCCTTCTTGCTAGTCCTCCATGGAACCCTCAATCCTGTCATTTCCCTCAAGGTTGCGTTCAAAGAGTTGTTGATGAGAGTGGTCATGTGGGTGGGTCGATCAGGGAAAAAGAAGAAGGGGTATGGTGGGTTTCTCTTGGTCAAAAGACCATCCTACCCCTAGCTAATGAGTGGGGTTTACCTATGTGCCCCTCTTCTATTCCAAATTCCTACTATGTCCTTTAGTTCTATCTTTTTTCTAATCACCACCCAAGACCACAAAACCTCCACTACATATCACTAATCAAAGATTTATTCATAACAACCAATTTTTAAGGAAAAATTTATACGTATTATTTTCTAAGCTAGGTGGGATGTTACACATCATGACTCAGAAATTTGATGATATTGACATCCTCGATTTGTAGGGAATGATTTTCTTAATTTTATCAATAGTACATTAAAAATTTCTCTTAATTATTTTATTTAAATTTTAGATATTAAAATGTTTGATTTCACCCTTTACGTTTAGATGATAGACAAAAAAAAATTAAACTACTCTTTAGGACTTGTTAAAAGTTTAAAATTTAAAAATATTTGTGTTAAATGCATGATCGGGTGATAAAAAAAAAAATATGTTCTTCTCTTTTAATTATAATTTCAACTTTAGGTTTTTATTTGAATTTTTTAAATTAAGTGATAAAAAATAGAATAAAATATTTCCTTGGATGTTATCTTGAATTCATTTTCTTGGCATTAATTTTAAAGTAAGTGCCTAGATTTATTAGGATACTTATGCTGTCATCAGGCAACCAAATACCCTTAATTTATTTTAGTTGATACCTATATTATGATTGGACAATCCGGTAATAGTCACCAAATCTTCATTTTAAATTAATCATGTGGACAGACAACTTGGTAATTCCCGTTAATACTTTGCAGGGCACTTGTATTGCGACTGAAAAGTCAAGTTATCATTGTCAATTTGCCACACCCCTATTAGGGATACCTGTATTGTGAATGGATAACCTAGCAATCCTAATCTTATTTATTTGTCAAGTTTGCCTCTAATTTGTCCATTCAAAAAGTTAATCATAATTTTTTCTGTAATTCAAAAACAATTAAAATCAATTGAGACACATATTTTTCTTCTACAACTTCATGATATTTGAGTAGAGCTAAATCTATCTGAAAATTTAATGCAATTTCTGATCAATTCTATTCCATCCGAAAATTACGTCAAAATATGATAACTTTCTAGTAGCAAAAATGATAATTTTTCTAGTAGTGAATTTGATAGAAATCAAAATTTTAGTTCACTGAAAAACCTGGACAATAATTTGCAATAGTAAAGAATGTAAGTGAACTATTTCATTTTTGCATTCATTGATAATCAAGTTCAGGGCTATAACCGTGTTACTCAAAATTCTTACAAATTGTAAGTCCCAAATCTAAGTGCAAGCCCATCTTTTATTTTTTTCGCTTATAGTGATAAAATAGAAATCATTGCTGAAAACAACAACAATACAGTGCGCCAATTGGACGAAAACATTGTCCTCCTTTCTGAAAACCCGCTCTAAAGTGTGCCTCACCACAATTTGAACTACAAAGCTCTATGCAAAGATACTAGTTGAGGTCCTGCCTGCAGCTCTGAAATGCATTTTGGACCTTGAGGCACTATTGTTGGTGTCTCCAAACAAGTTACAAATCCTGAAACACCACAAAGTTAAAAATATTATGCACATAAGGTTTCTTCCTTTTCTTTGACAGATTCCAACACATTGCTATTTGAACTTTTGCACTAAACCACCTAGTATGTTTCACCTAAACAAATTATTATTGATCTTGGGATTTTGAATAAAAATTGATAAAAAATACAATTTCATAAAAGAGTTGTCGATTCATACTGATCTAACAACTCAAGCTTTTTATTTTCTTTCTGAATATGTAGACTATGAACAATAATTTAACGAACAATAACATTTTTTAATTTTAGTTAGTAAATTGTATATCGAAAACTCAAAACATAAACCTAACTTTCCCCCGTACCTGTAACCAATACCAGAGCAATGCATAAAACACCCAAAAGATGAGATGGATAGATGTGAAAAGACATTTTGAAGGATTTCACCTTATATTTTATTTCTTGTAAGAACTAAGGCTAACATCCTTTTCATTATATAGACTTAGAAAATGTGTTAATTTGATTAAACGTTAAAATTTGGATCTTATGAAATATTATTAAAACGCGTTTGCACTACCAGATCTGCCTATATTGGTAATAAACATAAGAGCATTGATTATTTGTATAAATTCATCAATAATTAGGGTGAATATAATATCACTATGAGTTTGAAACAAACCATTAATAATGGGTAAGAATGCAATGATAATCCATTCAATGCATTACCAATAATGAAAATTGGGCAATTATTTATATAAATACATTAACGTTTTACGAAAAAAATATGGACGTAATCAATAGAATAAATTTTACAATATATAAAATGATATTCTATAGCAATTTGTTAATTGTTTATAGAATAAATTTTATATGTGAAGTTTTATATTAAATTTAGATCACTTTATTTATTTTAATTCTTATATAAATTAAACCAAATATTAATTTTAAATTAATTTTATAAAGTAATAAATTTATATTTAATATAAATTTCGATTGCATTTCAATTTATAAATATAAATGCACTAAATTTGAAAATATAAATATAAAGATTAATAAACCTTGGTGTTTTTATAAATTTTAAATTTAAACCCTAATATATATGAAAAATTAAATATGAATAAATACATCGATTAATAAAGTTTATATTTATTGTTATAAATTTTAAAATAAAATACAAACTTTCAGTCGATCAGAAATATTAAATTTATAAAACACCCAAATAAAACTTTCTAATTTCATAAATAAAACCTACCATAAATATATTAAATTTTAAATTTAATAAAAATATACTAATTTCAAGATTAAACACAAACATTGTAACACCCAAACATTCTGAAACTGTTTGAAGTTGGGCATTAAACATCACAAGGTATTAACTAGAATGGAAGCTAAACTTGAGTACATCGCCAAGTTAGAAGATCCATACAAGTCTTAGTCAATACATTACACTTTAATCCGTAGCATAAGTTCTACATCAATTGGAATTAAGATTGTACAAAACACATAGTTCCCATTAAAAAAATGAACTAACTAAACCTAAAGGAAAATGCTAAAGATCTTGAGTGAGGTCCCAGCTCTCCTCATGTATCATAAACAAAGAGAAATGGGGTGAGATAATAATCTCACGGAGTCCTTCACGGACCCCTCACATAGCACCACTCCCTCAAATAAAACGAGTAGAGACACTAATACATATTTTATTTAGTTCTCTCTTTCATTTATCTTACTACACGTTCATGCAATCATAGAATAAGTTTTTTGTTAGCATTCCTTAGTGTTCCTTTGGAGTCGAACCAGGAATCTACGTCGCTGTGTCTGTCGGATCTTCTAGTCACGAGACCCCGGACCGACGTCCATTACGGTATGGGCGGTTACACGTCTACAACCCGCAAGTGGCATGCCGACTTGCCTAACCATACCGCACCTTCGTTCTCGAAGGAAATCTATCATTTATTAACTAGCAGTTCATAGTTAATCAATTTCTCATCACTAATGAATCAATCATATGTGTTGATATATGATATTTTTAGTGTGTTTCTACGATATCTTTTCAATCTTAAAGGTTAAAGAACATAAATGTCAAGTATAAACAGCCTTACAGGCTTTCTGGGTCAAAAACACATTTCTATGCAGGAGAAGCGCTCCGCACCTTCAATTTTTTTTTCCTTCAAGAGCCAAGGTTCAGCTCCAATCTTCTTCTTCTCTGCCGATTGAGTGAGTTTTGCCCCCAATTTGGTGTCTTCCTTCTTGCTAGTCCTCCATGGAACCCTCAATCCTGTCATTTCCCTCAAGGTTGCGTTCAAAGAGTTGGTGATGAGAGTGGTCATGTGGGTGGGTCGATCAGGGAAAAAGAAGAAGGGGTATGGTGGGTTTCTCTTGGTCAAAAGACCATCCTACCCCTAGCTAATGAGTGGGGTTTACCTATGTGCCCCTCTTCTATTCCAAATTCCTACTATGTCCTTTAGTTCTATCTTTTTTCTAATCACCACCCAAGACCACAAAACCTCCACTACATATCACTAATCAAAGATTTATTCATAAAACCAATTTTTAAGGAAAAATTTATACGTATTATTTTCTAAGCTAGGTGGGATGTTACACATCATGACTCAGAAATTTGATGATATTGACATCCTCGATTTGTAGGGAATGATTTTCTTAATTTTATCAATAGTACATTAAAAATTTCTCTTAATTATTTTATTTAAATTTTAGATATTAAAATGTTTGATTTCATCCTTTACGTTTAGATGATAGACAAAAAAAAAATTAAACTACTCTTTAGGACTTGTTAAAAGTTTAAAATTTAAAAATATTTGTGTTAAATGCATGATCGGGTGATAAAAAAAAAAAAATATGTTCTTCTCTTTTAATTATAATTTCAACTTTAGGTTTTTATTTGAATTTTTTAAATTAAGTGATAAAAAATAGAATAAAATATTTCCTTGGATGTTATCTTGAATTCATTTTCTTGGCATTAATTTTAAAGTAAGTGCCTAGATTTATTAGGATACTTATCTTTGTCATCAGCAACCAAATACCCTTAATTTATTTTAGTTGATACCTATATTATGATTGGACAATCCGTAATAGTCACCAAATCTTCATTGGAAATTAATCATGTGGATGCACAACTTGGTAATTCCCGTTAATACTTTGCAGGGCACTTGTATTATGATCAAAAGTCAAGTTATCATTGTCAATTTGCCACACCCTATTAGGGATACTGTATTGTGAATGGATAACCTAGCAATCCTAATCTTATTTATTTGTCAAGTTTGCCTCTAATTTGTCCATTCAAAAAGTTAATCATAATTTTTTCTGTAATTCAAAAACAATTAAAATCAATTGAGACACATTTTTTTCTTCTACAACTTCATGACATTTGAGTAGAGCTAAATCTATCTGAAAATTTAATGCAACTTCTGATCAATTCTATTCCATCCGAAAATTACGTCAAAATATGATAACTTTCTAGTAGCAAAAATGATAATTTTTCTAGTAGTGAATTTGATAGAATTCAAAATTTTAGTTCGTTGAAAAACCTGGACAATAATTTGCAATAGTAAAGAATGTAAGTGAACTATTTCATTTTTGCATTCATTGATAATCAAGTTCAGGGCTATTCCCGTGTTACTCAAAATTCTTACAAATTGTAAGTCCCAAATCTAAGTGCAAGCCCATCTTTTATTTTTTTCGCTTATAGTGATAAAATAGAAATCATTGCTGAAAACAACAACAATACAGTGCGCCCATTGCAGGAAAACATTGTCCTCCTTTCTGAAAACCCGCTCTAAGGCAGGCCTCACCACAATTTGAACTACAAAGCTCTATGCAGCATACTAGTTGAGGTCCTGCCTGCAGCTCTGAAATGCATTTTGGACCTTGAGGCACTATTGTTGGTGTCTCCAAACTAGTTACAAATCCTGAAACACCACAAAGTTAAAAATATTATGCACATGAGGTTTCTTCCTTTTCTTTGACAGATTCCAACACATTGCTATTTGAACTTTTGCACTAAACCACCTAGTATGTTTCACCTAAACAAATTATTATTGATCTTGGGATTTTGAATAAAAATTGATAAAAAATACAATTTCATAAAAGAGTTGTCGATTCATACTGATCTAACAACTCAAGCTTTTTATTTTCTTTCTGAATATGTAGACTATGAACAATAATTTAACGAACAATAACATTTTTTAATTTAAGTTAGTAAATTGTATATCGAAAACTCAAAACATAAACCTAACTTTCCCCCGTACCTGAAACCAATACCAGAGCAATGCATAAAACACCCAAAAGATGAGATGGATAGATGTGAAAAGACATTTTGAAGGATTTCACCTTATATTTTATTTCTTGTAAGAACTAAGGCTAACATCCTTTTCATTATATAGACTTAGAAAATGTGTTAATTTGATTAAACGTTAAAATTTGGATCTTATGAAATATTATTAAAACGCGTTTGCACTACCAGATCTGCCTATATTGGTAATAAACATAAGAGCATTGATTATTTGTATAAATTCATCAATAATTAGGGTGATTATAATATCACTATGAGTTTGAAACAAACCATTAATAATGGGTAAGAATGCAATGATAATCCATTCGAATGCATTACCAATAATGAAAATTGGGCAATTATTTATATAAATACATTAACGTTTTCGGGAAAAAAATATGGACGTAATCAATAGAATAAATTTTACAATATATAAAATGATATTCTATAGCAATTTGTTAATTGTTTATAGAATAAATTTTATATGTGAAGTTTTATATTAAATTTAGATCACTTTATTTATTTTAATTCTTATATAAATTAAACCAAATATTAATTTTAAATTAATTTTATAAAGTAATAAATTTATATTTAATATAAATTTTGATTGCATTTCAATTTATAAATATAAATGCACTAAATTTGAAAATATAAATATAAAGATTAATAAACCTTGGTGTTTTTATAAATTTTAAATTTAAACCCTAATATGTATGAAAAATTAAATATGAATAAATACATCGATATATAAAGTTTATATTTATTGTTATAAATTTTAAAATAAAATACAAACTTTCAGTCGATCAGAAATATTAAATTTATAAAACACCCAAATAAAACTTTCTAATTTCATAAATAAAACCTACCATAAATATATTAAATTTTAAATTTAATAAAAACATACTAATTTCAAGTTTAAACACAAACATTGTAACACCCAAACATTCTGAAACTGTTTGAAGTTGGGCATTAAACATCACAAGGTATTAACTAGAATGGAAGCTAAACTTGAGTACATCGCCAAGTTAGAAGATCCATACAAGTCTTAGTCAATACATTACACTTTAATCCAGAAGCGTAAGTTCTACATCAATTGGAATTAAGATTGTACAAAACACATAGTTCCCATTAAAAAAATGAACTAACTAAACCTAAAGGAAAATGCTAAAGATCTTGAGCTGAGGTCCCGAGCTCTCCTCATGTATCATAAACAAAGAGAAATGGGGTGAGATAATAATCTCACGGAGTCCTTCACGGACCCCTCACATAGCACCACTCCCTCAAATAAAACGAGTAGAGACACTAATACATATTTTATTTAGTTCTCTCTTTCATTTATCTTACTACACGTTCATGCAATCATAGAATAAGTTTTCTGTTAGCATTCCTTAGTGTTCTTTTGGAGTCGAACCTGGAATCTACGTCGCCAGGTCTGTCGGATCTTCTAGTCACGAGACCTGACCGACGTCCATTACGGTATGGGCGGTTACACGTCTACAACCCGCAAGTGGCATGCCGACTTGCCTAACCATACCGCACCTTCGTTCTCGAAGGAAATCTATCATTTATTAACTAGCAGTTCATAGTTAATCAATTTCTCATCACTAATGAATTAATCATATGTGTTGATATATGATATTTTTAGTGTGTTTCTACGATATCTTTTCAATCTTAAAGGTTAAAGAACATAAATGTCAAGGATAAACAACCTTACAGGCTTTCTGGGTCAAAAACACATTTCTATGCAGGAGAAGCGCTCCGCACCTTCAATTTTTTTTCCTTCAAGAGCCAAGGTTCAACTCCAATCTTCTTCTTCTCTGCCGATTGAGTGAGTTTTGCCCCCAATTTGGTGTCTTCCTTCTTGCTAGTCCTCCATGGAACCCTCAATCCTGCTATTTCCTCAAGGTTGCGTTCAAAGAGTTGGTGATGAGAGTGGTCATGTGGGTGGGTCGATCAGGGAAAAAGAAGAAGGGGCATGGTGGGTTTCTCTTGGTCAAAAGACCATCCTACCCCTAGCTAATGAGTGGGGTTTACCTATGTGCCCCTCTTCTATTCCAAATTCCTACTATGTCCTTTCGTTCTACCTTTTTTCTAATCCCCCCCCAAGACCACAAACCCTCCACTACATATCACTAATCAAAGATTTATTCATAACAACCAATTTTTAAGGAAAAATTTATACGTATTATTTTCTAAGCTAGGTGGGATGTTACACATCATGACTCAGAAGTTTGATGATATTGACATCCTCGATTTGTAGGGAATGATTTTCTTAATTTTATCAATAGTACATTAAAAATTTCTCTTAATTATTTTATTTAAATTTTAGATATTAAAATGTTTGATTTCATCCTTTACGTTTAGATGATAGACAAAAAAAAATTAAACTACTCTTTAGGACTTGTTAAAAGTTTAAAATTTAAAAATATTTGTGTTAAATGCATGATCGGGTGATAAAAAAATAAAAATAAAAATGTTCTTCTCTTTTAATTATAATTTCAACTTTAGGTTTTTATTTGAATTTTTTAAATTAAGTGATAAAAAATAGAATAAAATATTTCCTTGGATGTTATCTTGAATTCATTTTCTTGGCATTAATTTTAAAGTAAGTGCCTAGATTTATTAGGATACTTATGCTGTCATCAGGCAACCAAATACCCTTAATTTATTTTAGTTGATACCTATATTATGATTGGACAATCCGGTAATAGTCACCAAATCTTCATTGGAAATTAATCATGTGGATGACAACTTGGTAATTCCTGCTAATACTTTGCAGGGCACTTGTATTATGACTAAAAGTCAAGTTATCATTGTCAATTTGCCACACCCCTATTAGGGATACCTGTATTGTGAATGGATAACCTAGCAATCCTAATCTTATTTATTTGTCAAGTTTGCCTCTAATTTGTCCATTCAAAAAGTTAATCATAATTTTTTCTGTAATTCAAAAACAATTAAAATCAATTGAGACACATTTTTTTCTTCTACAACTTCAAGACATTTGAGTAGAGCTAAATCTATCTGAAAATTTAATGCAATTTCTGATCAATTCTATTCCATCCGAAAATTACGTCAAAATATGATAACTTTCTAGTAGCAAAAATGATAATTTTCTAGTAGTGAATTTGATAGAATTCAAAATTTTAGTTCATTGAAAAACCTGGACAATAATTTGCAATAGTAAAGAATGTAAGTGAACTATTTCATTTTTGCATTCATTGATAATCAAGTTCAGGGCTATTCCCGTGTTACTCAAAATTCTTACAAATTGTAAGTCCCAAATCTAAGTGCAAGCCCATCTTTTATTTTTTTCGCTTATAGTGATAAAATAGAAATCATTGCTGAAAACAACAACAATACAGTGCGCCAATTGGACGAAAACATTGTCCTCCTTTCTGAAAACCCGCTCTAAGGCAGGCCTCACCACAATTTGAACTACAAAGCTCTATGCAGCATACTAGTTGAGGTCCTGCCTGCAGCTCTGAAATGCATTTTGGACCTTGAGGCACTATTGTTGGTGTCTCCAAACAAGTTACAAATCCTGAAACACCACAAAGTTAAAAATATTATGCACATGAGGTTTCTTCCTTTTCTTTGACAGATTCCAACATATTGCTATTTGAAATTTTGCACTAAACCACCTAGTATGTTTCACCTAAACAAATTATTATTGATCTTGGGATTTTGAATAAAAATTGATAAAAAATACAATTTCATAAAAGAGTTGTCGATTCATACTGATCTAACAACTCAAGCTTTTTATTTTCTTTCTGTATATGTAGACTATGAACAATAATTTAACGAACAATAACATTTTTTAATTTAAGTTAGTAAATTGTATATCGAAAACTCAAAACATAAAACTAACTTTCCCCCGTACCTGAAACCAATACCAGAGCAATGCATAAAACACCCAAAAGATGAGATGGATAGATGTGAAAAGACATTTTGAAGGATTTCACCTTATATTTTATTTCTTGTAAGAACTAAGGCTAACATCCTTTTTGTAACATCCCAAATTCCCTAAGCCTAATTATTAGAGAACCTAAGTGGATAAGGGATTTAATGCCTAAGTGTTAAAAATAGTTCGAAGCCATAATTTCGCAATTTAAAACCAATTAGGAGCTAAAGGGTAAAATAGTAATTTTACCCAATGATTTAGAAATTGTGAGACTAATTAATTAGGAGTAGTTTTAGTTAACTAAAATTACTCAAGAATATTATTAAGAATCAAGGATTTAATTAAGAGGCTAAATAAGGGTTAAATTGCAAAGCTTTTAATTAAATTTAGACCCAAGTGACCACCATACACCATGATCCACTTAAGTGTACCATAGAGCCCTCTCACATACCCTATGTCTCCCTCCCCATCGTGACTCCCTGCAGAAAAACAGAAAAGAGGAGAAAGAAAGGAGAAAAAAGGAAGAGAAAGGAAGAAGGAAAGAAAGGGGAGAAGAGAGGAGAGGATGGTTGCAATCGAGAGAGAGGAAGGAAGAACGGTCACGGTGGTGGTTGCTGGGGACGGCACGGCGGCGTGGAGGGTGGCCGTGCCACTGTTCACGCGGTGTGGAGAGGGAGAGGGACGAACCGAGAGAGAGAGAGAGAGAGAGAGAGGAGAGAAGAGGTCGCGAGAGAGAGAGTTTCAGGGAGAAGGAACTCGAAAATGAAGAGGATATGGAACAAGGAAGAGGAGCCATGGAAGGAACATCAAGATTGAAGCTTAAAGGAAGAAGATGGAAGCTTGAAACCCCCTTCCATGGAGGTTAGGACTTGCATGTGGGCTTCTTGAAGAAGAAGGAGAAGAATGGAACTCAGAATGGTGACAAATCGAGGAAAGGGGATTTTTGGAGCTCAAATCCCTAACTTGGGATTGCTCAGGTAACATAGACTTCCCCCAAAACCTCCTTTAGGGTGTGCTAGGAATAGTTAATTAAATTATTTAGATTAATTATCAGTTTATTAATTGTTCTGAAATGGTCTTGTATGGGTTTGATCAAATAGGGTTGATATCGCCCCAACCCCTAAACCAATGTGTGATGTTTATACTGTTGAGAGCTCCATTGAGCTCCAATGGAAATATTTTTAGGTGGTCCTCATGTTCGTTAAATAGGTCTGGTTATAATCTTGAAGTGGCTCGGCATTCGAGCTAGCCATTATAGGAGTTTGTAAATTGTGAAGATGTGGTTCTGATTCTTAGTCATGCATGTGAGTTCTTGCATTGAATCTTGAATTGATTGAATTTAGATTGCAATGTCTTGATTGGTGATAGCTTGTGTTTGGAACCTTAAATGAAAGGGATTTAATCCCACATGATTCCTTGTGAAAGTTCTTAGGATTTGCATTGTGATGAATGACCCTGGATTACAGTCATTGATTATGTTCTTGATTGAAATTGTGTGAAGTCCTGTGAGTAACATACCTTTCGGAAACCCTTTTGTAACACTCCAATGTGGGTGGGGGCGGGGTTGTTACAATATAAGGCGCTTGTATTCCTCTGATAGTAATGGCTTGGAATGTTTGCACTTTGCTCTCCACCCTCAGCGTAAGTGATTAGCTACCACCTTTGCCGTTGGGGGCCCCTTGACTTTATCCTTCTATATATAGGATTTTACCCATTCTGCGTTTGAGCTGGGCCTTTGGCTTTATCCTTGTATATGGGATTTTACTCATTTTGCAATTGGGCTGGGTCAAGTGGGGATATTCATTGTGGTCCTTTGGACATTTGTTTGCAATTGCTTCTCTCTTTAAAGATGTCAACTGCATTACTATGAATTGTGATTTGCTTGTAAGCATTATTGAACACGTGTGTGCAATGATTATGAATTGAGGTTGGTGAAAAATGATCCTGTTATGTTTAGGTTATGTGTTGATGTGTATTTGGGAGTTAGAAATTTAGTTGCACTATCATGTTTGAGGTTTGATTAAGGATAGTGAACAAATAAATAAGTATATATTATGGGGAGGATTTTCCATACGTCGCACACCACGTATGGCTGGAAACAACGGTAAAAATATTCATGATTTCAAGACTATGTTATTGAGTTTTATAAACTCACCTTTGGGGCGTTGTTTTCAGGTACAACTGTTGATGAGGTTCCAAGCATTGGATTTGGCTCGGTCTTGCCTTTCGGCGAGACCCGAGTTACCGGATCACGAGTCGAGTCTTGGTTTCTGAGTTGTGTCTTTGTGTAATTAAGAGATTTATATATAATTTGTAATTATTTTAATTAGCTATTCTTTGAAAAGAAGTTGTACTAATTATAGTTAATTCCGCTTTCGAAACTCTGAGTTATGTTTAATATCTTCATAGCATATTTTGTATAACGCTTAAGTATTCAGGGATTTTATTGAAGAAAGTCTGGTATAGGATTGTAATACATGATTCTTCTTTATTATCAATCGGTATGTGAATTTTTTTTTTCCGAGTCTAATTCTATTTATTTAGGGTTTAATTGCAAGTAATTCCCTAATTAGAGTTAGGGTGTTACACTTTTCATTATATAGACTTAGAAAATGTGTAAATTTGATTAAACGTTAAAATTTGGATCTTATGAAATATTATTAAAACGCGTTTGCACTACCAGATCTGCCTATATTGGTAATAAACATAAGAGCATTGATTATTTGTATAAATTCATCAATAATTAGGGTGAATATAATATCACTATGAGTTTGAAACAAACCATTAATAATGGGTAAGAATGCAATGATAATCCATTCGAATGCATTACCAATAATGAAAATTGGGCAATTATTTATATAAATACATTAACGTTTTCGGGAAAAAAATATGGACGTAATCAATAGAATAAATTTTACAATATATAAAATGATATTCTATAGCAATTTGTTAATTGTTTATAGAATAAATTTTATATGTGAGGTTTTATATTAAATTTAGATCACTTTATTTATTTTAATTCTTATATAAATTAAACCAAATATTAATTTTAAATTAATTTTATAAAGTAATAAATTTATATTTAATATAAATTTCGATTGCATTTCAATTTATAAATATAAATGCACTAAATTTGAAAATATAAATATAAAGATTAATAAACCTTGGTGTTTTATAAATTTTAAATTTAAACCCTAATATATATGAAAAATTAAATATGAATAAATACATCGATATATAAAGTTTATATTTATTGTTATAAATTTTAAAATAAAAAACAAACTTTCAATGATCGTAAATATTAAATTTATAAAACACCCAAATAAAACTTTCTAATTTCATAAATAAAACCTACCATAAATATATTAAATTTTAAATTTAATAAAAATATACTAATTTCAAGTTTAAACACAAACATTGTAACACCCAAACATTCTGAAACTGTTTGAAGTTGGGCATTAAACATCACAAGGTATTAACTAGAATGGAAGCTAAACTTGAGTACATCGCCAAGTTAGAAGATCCATACAAGTCTTAGTCAATACATTACACTTTAATCCAGAAGCATAAGTTCTACATCAATTGAAATTAAGATTGTACAAAACACATAGTTCCCATTAAAAAATGAACTAACTAAACCTAAAGGAAAATGCTAAAGATCTTGAGCTGAGGTCGCGAGCTCTCCTCATGTATCATAGACAGAGAGAAATGGGGTGAGATAATAATCTCACGGAGTCCTTCACGGACCCCTCACATAGCACCACTCCCTCAAATAAAACGAGTAGAGACACTAATACATATTTTATTTAGTTCTCTCTTTCATTTATCTTACTACACGTTCATGCAATCATAGAATAAGTTTTTTGTTAGCATTCCTTAGTGTTCTTTTGGAGTCGAACCAGGAATCTACGTCATTGGTCACGGATCTTCTAGTCACGAGACCCCGACCGAAGTCCATTACGGTATGGGCGGTTACATCGTTTACAACCCGCAAGTGGCATGCCGACTTGCCTAACCATACCGTACCTTCGTTCTCGAAGGAAATCTATCATTTATTAACTAGCGCTCATAGTTAATCAATTTCTCATCACTAATGAATCAATCATATGTGTTGATATATGATATTTTTAGTGTGTTTCTACGATATCTTTTCAATCTTAAAGGTTAAAGAACATAAATGTCAAGTATAAACAGCCTTACAGGCTTTCTGGGTCAAAAACACATTTCTATGCAGGAGAAGCGCTCCGCACCTTCAAATTTTTTTTCCTTCAAGAGCCAAGGTTCAGCTCCAATCTTCTTCTTCTCTGCCGATTGAGTGAGTTTTGCCCCCAATTTGGTGTCTTCCTTCTTGCTAGTCCTCCATGGAACCCTCAATCCTGTCATTTCCCTCAAGGTTGCGTTCAAAGAGTTGGTGATGAGAGTGGTCATGTGGGTGGGTCGATCAGGGAAAAAGAAGAAGGGGTATGGTGGGTTTCTCTTGGTCAAAAGACCATCCTACCCCTAGCTAATGAGTGGGGTTTACCTATGTGCCCCTCTTCTATTCCAAATTCCTACCATGTCCTTTAGTTCTATCTTTTTTTCTAATCACCACCCAAGACCACTAAACCTCCACTACATATCACTAATCAAAGATTTATTCATAACAACCAATTTTTAAGGAAAAATTTATACGTATTATTTTCTAAGCTAGGTGGGATGTTACACATCATGACTCAGAAATTTGATGATATTGACATCCTCGATTTGTAGGGAATGATTTTCTTAATTTTATCAATAGTACATTAAAAATTTCTCTTAATTATTTTATTTAAATTTTAGATATTAAAATGTTTGATTTCATCCTTTACGTTTAGATGATAGACAAAAAAAAATTAAACTACTCTTTAGGACTTGTTAAAAGTTTAAAATTTAAAAATATTTGTGTTAAATGCATGATCGGGTGATAAAAAAATAAAAAAAATATGTTCTTCTCTTTTAATTATAATTTCAACTTTAGGTTTTTATTTGAATTTTTTAAATTAAGTGATAAAAAATAGAATAAAATATTTCCTTGGATGTTATCTTGAATTCATTTTCTTAGCATTAATTTTAAAGTAAGTGCCTAGATTTATTAGGATACTTATGCTGTCATCAGCAACCAAATACCCTTAATTTATTTTAGCTCAAAGTGACACGAATTATTTTAGTTGATACCTATATTATGATTGGACAATCCGGTAATAGTCACCAAATCTTCATTGGAAATTAATCATGTGAATGAGACAACTTGGTAATTCCTGCTAATACTTTGCAGGGCACTTGTATTGCTGAAAAGTCAAGTTATCATTGTCAATTTGCCACACCCTATTAGGGATACTGTATTGTGAATGGATAACCTAGCAATCCTAATCTTATTTATTTGTCAA
Source organism: Calophaca sinica (assembly GCA_037113605.1). Classification (NCBI taxonomy): domain Eukaryota; kingdom Viridiplantae; phylum Streptophyta; class Magnoliopsida; order Fabales; family Fabaceae; genus Calophaca; species Calophaca sinica. Next base: position 21,283,071 of record CM073737.1, read on the forward strand.
GTTTGCCTCTAATTTGTCCATTCAAAAAGTTAATCATATTTTGACGTAATTCAAAAACAATTAAAATCAATTGAGACACATTTTTTTCTTCTACAACTTCAAGACATTTGAGTAGAGCTAAATCTATCTGAAAATTTAATGCAATTTCTGATCAATTCTATTCCATCCGAAAATTACGTCAAAATATGATAACTTTCTAGTAGCAAAAATGATAATTTTTCTAGTAGTGAATTTGATAGAATTCAAAATTTTAGTTCATTGAAAATCCTGGACAATAATTTGCAATAGTAAAGAATGTAAGTGAACTATTTCATTTTTGCATTCATTGATAATCAAGTTCAGTATTATTCCTGTGTTACTCAAAATTCTTACAAATTGTAAGTCCCAAATCTAAGTGCAAGCCCATCTTTTATTTTTTCGCTTATAGTGATAAAATAGAAATCATTCTGAAAACAACAACAATACAAAGGCGCCAATTGACTAAAACATTGTCCTCCTTTCTCAAAACCCGCTCTAAGGCGTGCCTCACCACAATTTGAACTACAAAGCTCTATGCAAAGATACTAGTTGAGGTCCCTGCGACTCTGAAATGCATTTTGGACCTTGAGGCACTATTGTTGGTGTCTCCAAACAAGTTACAAATCCTGAAACACCACAAAGTTAAAAATATTATGCACATGAGGTTTCTTCCTTTTCTTTGACAGATTCCAACACATTGCTATTTGAACTTTTGCACTAAACCACCTAGTATGTTTCACCTAAACAAATTATTATTGATCTTGGGATTTTGAATAAAAATTGATAAAAAATACAATTTCATAAAAGAGTTGTCGATTCATACTGATCTAACAACTCAAGCTTTTTATTTTCTTTCTGAATATGTAGACTATGAACAATAATTTAACGAACAATAACATTTTTTAATTTAAGTTAGTAAATTGTATATCGAAAACTCAAAACATAAACCAAACTTTCCCCCGTACCTGAAACCAATACCAAAGCAATGCATAAAACACCACTACTAGGAAAAGTTGAATTAGCCACGGAAATGACTTTATCTGGAGAAATAGAAGTTATGTATAAAGAATTAAATAAAACACTTATAGAAATCAATAAAAATATAAACTTATTGATTGAAAACACTGATAGAATTGCAAATTATACATGTCATAAAATAAAAAATGAACGAGACGAAATAAATAATATACGAAGTACATTAGATGGAATAAATAAAGGAAAAGAAGTTGATGAGAACCAAAATATTAATAAAATTAGAGAAATTCTCCAGCAATTAGAAGATCTCTTAGAATATGAAGAAAGTAATAGAAGTATAACAATAAAGGATTTAGAAGAACTGATAAATCACAAATCAGAAATTAAAGAAATAATAAGATATGATTCCTCAAGTTTATTAAAACCAGTGTCATCATGGAGAGGATAAAAGAAGAATATATGGAGACCCTAAAAAGGTCAAATGATATAGAAGAAATTCAGCAATTACTAGAACAATTAACAATAATTGAGGAAGAAAATAAACAAATACAAAAAGTAGATCAAATAGAGACTAAAAAGGAAACTGAGGAGGTAATATTAAATTACAGCTCTTCGTAATCGAGAATCAGATTATGATGAAATATTTATGGAAAAAGGAGAAACAAGCAATACAAAATCAAAAAGAAAATGGGAAGAACATTGGAATCCAGATAATACTTGGGAAAAACATGAATTTGAAACAATGAATAAAAAAGGATATTCAAGAAAGAGTGGTAAATGGACTAAAATTCAAGAAGAATATAAACCACATTATGAAAATATTAGACAAGGTAACATACTAAATATTGACTGTGCAAGAAATAAAGAGGAAGTGTTATTACAATGGACTAATGAAATAATGTTACTAATAGCAACTGATGAAAGATTTACTAGATTAGACTTACCAAGTGTTAGGAATTTAATAATTTATAAGACAACAGGAAATGTACAAAAGTATTTGACAAGTATAAGTGAGCAAGACTGGCAACATTATGCTAGATATGTAAGAGATAACCAAGAATTTGCTAGACTTATTATGAATTTGATTTACTTAGAGTTCATAGGGTATAATATCCTTGAACATAAAGAAAAAGTAAACAAGTTTTTACAAGAAAAAGCAAAAGCACATTTAAATGGAATACAAATTTGTAATATGTGTGAAGTAGAAAGTTTTATCTGCGAATATCAAAAATACTATTATGAATTAAGTGCTGAAGTAAAGGAAATATATAAAGAAATATTCATAGATAAATTACCATACCCACTCAATGAAAAGATAAGATCTATATGGCAATTACGACCAGCCGAAACTGGTAATACTTTAGGAGGAATTATACATATCTTATATAATGAATTAAGGCAACAATGCTTAAATAGAGAAACAATTAGGCAATTAAACAAAGGAAGAAATGTAGTTTGTTGTGACATACCAGAAATAGAAAAACCAGGAAATTATGGGTGTAATCAGCAAAAGAGAAAACAAAGGTATTATAAAAGAAAGCCTAGACTAAGGAAAACCTATCCAAAGAAAAAAGCCTATAAAGATTCTAAGAAAAAGTATTTTAGAAGAAAAAGACAAACACCTAAAAAATATTGTCCAAAGGGAAAAAAGAAATGTGTGTGTTGGATATGTAATGTAGAAGGTCACTATGCAAATGAATGTCCACAAAGAAAAGAAAAAGACTCTAAAGAAAAATCAAAATTAATAAAAAGAATGTATAGAATATATGACTTAGAGCCATTAGAAGAAGAATTAAGTAGTACCAATGAAAGTGTATATGAATATTCAGAAAATGAATTATCTTCGGAAGAAACAGAATCCGAATAGTACTTACATTAAAATAAGAATTGAAAAAGAGAATAAAGAAACAGAGGCATACATAGATACAGGGGCAAGCATTTGTTTAGCAACAAGAGCATTATTTAGTAAATGGGAAAGATTAGAAAAACCATTAAAGATTCAAATTGCAGATGGATCGATACATCCACTATTATGGGTAGCCAAAAGAATTACATTAAGTATTCAAAATAAATTATTTATAGTACCTATAGTTTACCAACAAGAAACTGGATTAGATATGATAATAGGGAATAATTTTTTGAGATTATATGCACCTTTTTGCCAAAATTTAGAATTTATATCACTAAAGACTCCATATATTAGAGGAAAACAATTAAGAGAAATAATAAATATTCCAATTGTTCATTATTCAGAAAGTACTTACTCTAAGAAACAATCAGAGTTTAGCAAGCTGAAACGTGGTGAGATAATAGAAATAACATGTAGAAAAATTCGTCATGTACTAACAAATTTAGAACCAGGAAGAGAAATTCCAGCCCATATTGAAGAACTATTAGATAAAGTTTGTAGTGAAAATCCTCTAGATCCAAAAATTAATAATAAAGATATGGAATTAGTAGAATTAAAATTAAAAGATCCTACAAAAGAAGTAAAATGTAAACCCATGATTTACACAAAACAAGATAGAGATGAATTTGCGTAAGATATTAAACAAATGTGTGATAAAGGATTAATAAGACCATCAAAAAGTAAGCATTCAGCTCAAATTTTTATGTTGAAAATCATAATGAAATAAAAAGAGGAAAAAGAAGGATGGTGATTAATTATAAACAAATGAATGATGCAATGGAGGGAGATGCATATTTTCTTCCTAGAAAAGACCTAATTATTGAAAGAGTAAGAGGAATGAATTGGTTTAGTACTTTTGATTGTAAGTCGATTTTACCAAATAAGGTTAATGTAAGAGTCTAAACCATTAACAAGATTTAGTTGTCCTCAAGGACAATATGAATGGAATGTACTCCCAATGGGAATGAAGCAATCACCAGGAATTTTCCAACGTAGAATGGATTCAATACTCAAAGAATTTAAAGATTTTTGTCTTATTTATATCGATGATATATTAGTTTTTACCAATAAAGATTTAAATGATCATTTCAAGAAGGTAGAACTAGTACTTAATAAATGTCTTGATTATGGAGTGGTTTTAAGTAGGAAAAAGGCTGTTTTAGCTCAAAATAAAATTAATTATTTAGGATTAGAAATTGAAAAAGGAAAAATAGTAATGCAGAAACATGTACTAGAAAAGCTTCAAAACTTTCCCACTAAGTTAAAAGATAAAAAAGATTTACAAAAATTTCTTGGATTATTAACTTATATTTCTAATGAGGGTTTTATAAAGAATCTGGCTGCAGAAAGAAAGCAACTTCAACAAAAATTAAAAAAAGATGCTATTTGGTCTTGGACCGAAGAAGATGAAGCAATTATTATTAAATTAAAGCATTTATGTCAAGATCTTCCTGAATTATATCATCCATCAGATGATGATTTAATTATTATCGAAACTGATGCGTCAAATGAATATTGGGGAGGAGTTATGAAGGCAAAACCCCCTGGACAAAAGAAAGAATTACTATGTAGATATATGTCTGGAACATTTTCGGACTGTGAAATCAATTATCCAACACATGAAAAAGAAACATTAGCACTAATTCGAATGTTAGAAAAACATCGAATATACGTGCTAGATAAAGAATTTATTGTTAGAACAGACTCTACTTATGTTGTAGGTTTTAAGAATATCAACCACAAAGGAACATACAAGCAAGGAAGGTTGATAAGATGGCAAATGAAATTAGCTGAATACAATTATTCAATTTCACATATCAAAGGAGAAAAGAACGTGCTGGCAGACATACTTTCAAGAGAATGGAACGATGCAAAGCAGAAATGTTAGATAGACAAATAGCAATCAAGGAAGCACAAAAGGCCCAAAAGGAAAAAGAACTTGAGTTAATTGAAGCAGAATTAAAGCTCTTAAGGTTGCAACGAGAAGAAGAAAATTTTCCAAAAGAATCAGTTCCGGATGAAGAAATGAAGCCTAAAAAGTGGTACACGCGTTTAATGGACCATTTCCAGGAATTTATGATGATTGGTACAAAGCAGCACCACACTGTCAAAAGATTCCAGGAGTCTACCACCAAGGATTTGCAACAAAAGAAGAAGCAGAAAAAGCACTAAAAAATCATCTTGAATTAGAAAAAGAAAAAGAAAAGAAAGGTAAAGAAATATATCTTGGCCCAAAAACTTATTCAGAAACAACAAAGAATCCACCAGTAAATCATCTACATTTAAAACACTAGGAAAAATTCCTTTTTCTCTAGATGATTTTCAAATTACTTCAAGAAAGGATCATGAACTACAAGTACAATTTTCAGAAAAGAATTTTTGGGAAAATTTTGATAGATTAAGGAATTGGACTGAAAAAGAAAAAATCAATTGTTTTTACATGGTTGATAGAAAGATTTTTGGAATTAAGACAATTATTCTTCCCGAGCACCTCCAAATTTAACATACAATATGTTCCAGTTTGGACTTATTGATTGTCTTTATTTAAGCTCAAATCATGAAGAAATTAATTTGTTCCCCTATTATTTCAAAGAATCAGTTCAAGCTTTTAGAAGGAATATTGCAGGAGAGAAAAATATTTTTCTAAAATTTTACTCAGCTTATCCAGATTTTACCACTAAACAAACTGCTAAGCATTTTATTTTTATTGGAATAAGCAATAATAATTTTCCTCTGAAGGATGAACCCAATGACACGGTCTATGGGGAAGAATTAATGACTCAAGTAATAAGTAATCAGTTGGCAAGTATTTTCACTCAATGTCAAGCCATTGGAAAAGGCTCTTACATCAAAGTACTATACAAAGGACCCTACACTCTGCTTTTAAGCAAGACAAGCAATAAAGAAATAAAGGAAAAAGACATGAGTCTTCTGACAAATTTTGAGGCAGCTTTCTACTCACTATCGGGACCCCTAATGGAATATAGGCCATCTGTCCTCAATAATTTATGCTCTATGATCAAGGAAAGTAAGGACCATGCATGTGAAAGATGTGTCAAAGAAAAAGACAAAGCAATAGAGGAGAAAGAAGACTTTGAAGCAATAGTGGAGGAATAAAGCTTGAAAGCATTCTGAGTGTTCACGTGAAGGCACTAGAAAATGTAGAATTATTGAAGTCACAATGTAAAGCACTAATGTAGTGCTATATTACTATTGTAAATAGTGGAAGGCCATTAGGCTATAAATAAGGCCATTTCTTCACTTAGTAAGTAGAGAAAGTTGAAGAATGAAATTTCTCTCTGAGAAATGTTTTCCTTAGGAAAACTTGTGCTAGTTCTTTAGGAGCTAGTCGGATACTTGAGAGTGTATCCATCTATCCTTGTAAAATTACTACTTATTATGAATAAAATCACTCATGTTACTCAATCTACTTGACTTATTTTCTTTACTCAAAACCTTGTTAAATATTCAACAACTAATGGAGAATCATGAAGCAAAGAAGGCTTACTTAATCAAAGATTCGTAGCATAGTCAGTATACTTACTTACTCTTCTTGAATAATTTAATTATTGTTGTTATTATTACTATTGTTATTTTATGCTTATATAAAAACTGAAATGGAAAGAGAAAAAATAGATAATAATGATATAGAGCACTTCCATCTTCTTCAAGAAGATGGAAACTATGAAGGAAGTATTTTGATAGACCCAACTTTATTTCAAAAGATACAACAAGAGGACTTAGATTTGTCAAAGGATGCAAACATGAAAGGAGTTAAAGGAAAAGAAAGATTTAAGGGGTTGGTGGAAAAATTTAACCAAAAGGAAAATATAATATATTATAGGAAAATAATTAATGAAGCACCAATGACTTAAAGCAGATGCTCAAGGAAATACTTGTATACAGAAAATAAGAAAAAACTTATGGAATTAAAAAGAAATATAAAGAAAAAAGAACATAGTGATAAAATAGGATATATTCATATAGGAGCAATACAAGTTCTAATAAAAGCAACTTTTCAGGAAGGAATAAATTCACCAATAGAATTAGTATTAAAGGATGATAGAATCACTGATCCAAAGGACAAAATATTAGGAGTTATAGAAGGAAACTTAGCTTATGTTAAGTTAAAGTTTGAGATCCATCCAAATATTGGAATACCTTTAAGTACTCAAAGATTAGATCAATCACTAACTCTTCAACACAAATTCCTAAGAGGAAATTTAATGAAAACAGGAGATAAAATTATCTCGGTCACTTATTGTGTTAATTATGCACTAACAAATTCACATCATAGTATTACCTTTAGAAATAATGATAGAATAGATATCCCAAGCCTATTTGAAGATATAGGAAAGATTTATTATCCTAAGAAAAATGAAATTACAGATCTAGGAACTCTTATAAGAAAACCAAGAATATTAACACCAAAACCGATTGGATTTTGTGAAGAAAATGAAGAAAACAAAATAAATAAATTAGCTAATCAGGTAAAAGAACTAGATTTGTATGTAAGAAATAGAATATGAATAGTTTAGAATTAAGAAAGGAAGAGGTTAAAAATGAAATTAAAAATTTTCATAGAATATTAAAGGATTATCTAAAAAGAAATTTAAATGATGTAAATAGGAAAGAGGTAGAAGGAATACTTTTAGTAAAAGAAAATATACTGGTAAAAATAGAAAACCTTGAAAGATCTAAGAAGAGAAAAAAAATGAACACCGCAAAATTTTTTATTAAGGACAAAGTAATAGAAATAGAAATAAAAGTAAATGATAAACTTAGTATATTACATATAGATGCAATAGAAAATGAAGATAAGGATTTTTATGAGAAATTAAAATATATATGGTCATTAAAATTGCCAAAGGAAATAAAAACAAAAATATGTGAAGAATATGGAAGGCTTTGTGCACAATCGATAGTATACAAAAATGAAATAAGTGAAGAACTGTGGTACCTAAACCTACCAAGGGAAGAAGAAATACAAGAAGAAAATTTAGAAAATAATATAGGAATTTATTTTGCAGAATTAAACATAGATGATGATGACTGGTTTCCAGATGAAGATTAAAGAATTAAAATATATTTTAGGAAATTATTCAAAGAATTTATTAGAGAATAGAATAGATTTAGGAAAAATAATGAATTTATCTGGATTTATTGATTCAGTGGAAATCACGCACTCAACTGGTATCAGAGCACTAAGATTCTAGAATTATTTATTATGGATAAATATTTTATTTCTGATGAAGAAATAAGAAAATATAAATTAGAAATGATTTTAAACCAAATACAACGTGAAAAAATAGAATTAGAAAGATTGTATAGATCTTTTGATTATTATATACAATGGCCCGAAGGATTAACTACTGAGAATTGGTAAGAATTAAAAGATAGAATTTTAATAGTAGAACGAAGTATTAAAACATTAGAAGATGAATATAAACAATATTGAAAAGGAATTAAAATTATGTCCGTCACTAAGTTTTGCGACCACGAAATTAGAGACCAATTATTATTTTCCGTCACTAAAATTTGTCTCTAAATCACTTAATTCTAGTTGTGATAGACTTTCGGATCCGGATACCTATTGGATACCCGACAGCCAATATAGACTTTCGGATCTGGATACCTATTGGATACCCGACAGCCAAAACTACTAGGAAAAGTTGAATTAGCCACGGAAATGACTTTATCTGAAGAAATAGAAGTTATGTATAAAGAATTAAATAAAACACTTATAGAAATCAATAAAAATATAAACTTATTGATTGAAAACACTGATAGAATTGCAAATTATACATGTCATAAAATAAAAAATGAACGAGACGAAATAAATAATATACGAAGTACATTAGATGGAATAAATAAAGGAAAAGAAGTTGATGAGAACCAAAATATTAATAAAATTAGAGAAATTCTCCAGCAATTAGAAGATCTCTTAGAATATGAAGAAAGTAATAGAAGTGTAACAATAAAGGATTTAGAAGAACTGATAAATCACAAATCAGAAATTAAAGAAATAATAAGATATGATTCCTCAAGTTTATTAAAACCAGTGTCATCATGGAGAGGATAAAAGAAGAATATATGGATACCCTAAAAAGGTCAAATGATATAGAAGAAATTCAGCAATTACTAGAACAATTAACAATAATTGAGGAAGAAAATAAACAAATACAAAAAGTAGATCAAATAGAGACTAAAAAGGAAACTGAGGAGGTAATATTAAATTACAGCTCTTCGTAATCGTAATCGATTATGATGAAATCTTTATGGAAAAAGGAGAAACAAGCAATACAAAATCAAAAAGAAAATGGGAAGAACATTGGAATCCAGATAATACTTGGGAAAAACATGAATTTGAAACAATGAATAAAAAGGAGATTCAAGAAAGAGTGGTAAATGGACTAAAATTCAAGAAGAATATAAACCACATTATGAAAATATTAGACAAGGTAACATACTAAATATTGACTGTGCAAGAAATAAAGAGGAAGTGTTATTACAATGGACTAATGAAATAACGTTACTAATAGCAACTGATGAAAGATTTACTAGATTAGACTTACCAAGTGTTAGGAATTTAATAATTTATAAGACAACAGGAAATGTACAAAAGTATTTGACAAGTATAAGTGAGCAAGACTGGCAACATTATGCTAGATATGTAAGAGATAACCAAGAATTTGCTAGACTTATTATGAATTTGATTTACTTAGAGTTCATATGGTATAATATCCTTGAACATAAAGAAAAAGTAAACAAGTTTTTACAAGAAAAAGCAAAAGCACATTTAAATGGAATACAAATTTGTAATATGTGTGAAGTAGAAAGTTTTATCTGCGAATATCAAAAATACTATTATGAATTAAGTGCTGAAGTAAAGGAAATATATAAAGAAATATTCATAGATAAATTACCATACCCACTCAATGAAAAGATAAGATCTATATGGCAATTACGACCAGCCGAAACTGGTAATACTTTAGGAGGAATTATACAAATCTTATATAATGAATTAAGGCAACAATGCTTAAATAGAGAAACAATTAGGCAATTAAACAAAGGAAGAAATGTAGTTTGTTGTGACATACCAGAAATAGAAAAACCAGGAAATTATGGGTGTAATCAGCAAAAGAGAAAACAAAGGTATTATAAAAGAAAGCCTAGACTAAGGAAAACCTATCCAAAGAAAAAAGCCTATAAAGATTCTAAGAAAAAGTATTTTAGAAGAAAAAGACAAACACCTAAAAAATATTGTCCAAAGGGAAAAAAGAAATGTGTGTGTTGGATATGTAATGTAGAAGGTCACTATGCAAATGAATGTCCACAAAGAAAAGAAAAAGACTCTAAAGAAAAATCAAAATTAATAAAAAGATTGTATAGAATATATGACTTAGAGCCATTAGAAGAAGAATTAAGTAGTACCAATGAAAGTGTATATGAATATTCAGAAGATGAATTATCTTCAGAAGAAACAGAATCCGAATAGTACTTACATTAAAATAAGAATTGAAAAAGAGAATAAAGAAACAGAGACATACATAGATACAGGGGCAAGCATTTGTTTAGCAACAAGAGCATTATTTAGTAAATGGGAAAGATTAGAAAAACCATTAAAGATTCAAATTGCAGATGGATCGATACATCCATTATTATGGGTAGCCAAAAGAATTACATTAAGTATTCAAAATAAATTATTTATAGTACCTACAGTTTACCAACAAGAAACTGGATTAGATATGATAATAGGAAATAATTTTTTGAGATTATATGCACCTTTTAGCCAAAATTTAGAATTTATATCACTAAGGACTCCATATATTAGAGGAAAACAATTAAGAGAAATAATAAATATTCCAATTGTTCATTATTCAGAAAGTACTTACTCTAAGAAACAATCAGAGTTTAGCAAGCTAAAACGTGGTGAGATAATAGAAATAACATGTAGAAAAATTCGTCATGTACTAACAAATTTAGAACCAGGAAGAGAAATTCCAGCCCATATTGAAGAACTATTAGATAAAGTTTGTAGTGAAAATCCTCTAGATCCAAAAATTAATAATAAAGATATGGAATTAGTAGAATTAAAATTAAAAGATCCTACAAAAGAAGTAAAATGTAAACCCATGATTTACACAAAACAAGATAGAGATGAATTTGCAGAAGATATTAAACAAATGTGTGATAAAGGATTAATAAGACCATCAAAAAGTAAGCATTCAGCTCCAGCCTTTTATGTTGAAAATCATAATGAAATAAAAAGAGGAAAAAGAAGGATGGTGATTAATTATAAACAAATGAATGATGCAATGGAGGGAGATGCATATTTTCTTCCTAGAAAAGACCTAATTATTGAAAGAGTAAGAGGAATGAATTGGTTTAGTACTTTTGATTGTAAGTCGAGGATTTTACCAAATAAGGTTAATGTAAGAGTCTAAACCATTAACAAGATTTAGTTGTCCTCAAGGACAATATGAATGGAATGTACTCCCAATGGGAATGAAGCAATCACCAGGAATTTTCCAACGTAGAATGGATTCAATACTCAAAGAATTTAAAGATTTTTGTCTTATTTATATCGATGATATATTAGTTTTTACCAATAAAGATTTAAATGATCATTTCAAAAAGGTAGAACTAGTACTTAATAAATGTCTTGATTATGGAGTGGTTTTAAGTAGGAAAAAGGTTGTTTTAGCTCAAAATAAAATTAATTATTTAGGATTAGAAATTGAAAAAGGAAAAATAGTAATGCAGAAACATGTACTAGAAAAGCTTCAAAACTTTCCCACTAAGTTAAAAGATAAAAAAGATTTACAAAAATTTCTTGGATTATTAACTTATATTTCTAATGAGGGTTTTATAAAGAATCTGGCTGCAGAAAGAAAGCAACTTCAACAAAAATTAAAGAAAGATGCTATTTGGTCTTGGACCGAAGAAGATGAAGCAATTATTATTAAATTAAAGCATTTATGTCAAGATCTTCCTGAATTATATCATCCATCAGATGATGATTTAATTATTATCGAAACTGATGCGTCAAATGAATATTGGGGAGGAGTTATGAAGGCAAAACCCCCTGGACAAAAGAAAGAATTACTATGTAGATATATGTCTGGAACATTTTCGAACTGTGAAATCAATTATCCAACACATGAAAAAGAAACATTAGCACTAATTCGAATGTTAGAAAAACATCGAATATACGTGCTAGATAAAGAATTTATTGTTAGAACAGACTCTACTTATGTTGCAGGTTTTAAGAATATCAACCACAAAGGAACATACAAGCAAGGAAGGTTGATAAGATGGCAAATGAAATTAGCTGAATACAATTATTCAATTTCACATATCAAAGGAGAAAAGAACGTGGCCGGGCATATACTTTCAAGAGAATGGAACGATCAAAGCGTAAATGTTAGATAGACAAATAGCAATCAAGGAAGCACAAAAGGCCCAAAAGGAAAAAGAACTTGAGTTAATTGAAGGTAATTAAAGCTCTTAAGGTTGCAACGAGAAGAAGAAAATTTTCCAAAAGAATCAGTTCCTGATGAAGAAATGAAGCCTAAAAAGTGGTACACGCTTTTAATGGACCATTTCAGGAATTTATGATGATTGGTACAAAGCGACCACACTCACAAAAGATTCCAGGAGTCTACCACCAAGGATTTGCAACAAAAGAAGAAGCGAAAAAGCACTAAAAATCATCTTGAATTAGAAAAAGAAAAAGAAAAGAAAGGTAAAGAAATATATCTTGGCCCAAAACTTATTCAGAAACAACAAAGAATCCACCAAGAAAATCATCTACATTTAAAACACTAGGAAAAATTCCTTTTCTCTAGATGATTTTCAAATTACTTCAAGAAAGGATCATGAACTACAAGTACAATTTTCAGAAAAGAATTTTTGGGAAAATTTTGATAGATTAAGGAATTGGACTGAAAAAGAAAAAATCAATTGTTTTTACATGGTTGATAGAAAGATTTTTGGAATTAAGACAATTATTCTTCCCGAGCACCTCCAAATTTAACATACAATATATTCCAGTTTGGACTTATTGATTGTCTTTATTTAAGCTCAAATCATGAAGAAATTAATTTGTTCCCTATTATTTCAAAGAATCAGTTCAAGCTTTTAGAAGGAATATTGCAGAGAGAAAAATATTTTTCTAAAATTTTACTCAGCTTATCCAGATTTTACCACTAAACAACCTGCTAAGCATTTTATTTTTATTGGAATAAGCAATAATAATTTTCCTCTGAAGGATGAACCCAATGACACGGTCTATGGGGAAGAATTAATGACTCAAGTAATAAGTAATCAGTTGGCAAGTATTTTCACTCAATGTCAAGCCATTGGAAAAGGCTCTTACATCAAAGTACTATACAAAGGACCCTACACTCTGCTTTTAAGCAAGACAAGCAATAAAGAAATAAAGGAAAAAGACATGAGTCTTCTGACAAATTTTGAGGCAACTTTCTACTCACTATCGGGACCCCTAATGGAATATAGGCCATCTGTCCTCAATAATTTATGCTCTACGATCAAGGAAAGTAAGGACCATGCATGTGAAAGATGTGTCAAAGAAAAAGACAAAGCAATAGAGGAGAAAGAAGACTTTGAAGCAATAGTGGAGGAATAAAGCTTGAAAGCATTCTGAGTGTTCACGTGAAGGCACTAGAAAATGTAGAATTATTGAAGTCACAATGTAAAGCACTAATGTAGTGCTATATTACTATTGTAAATAGTGGAAGGCCATTAGGCTATAAATAAGGCCATTTCTTCACTTAGTAAGTAGAGAAAGTTGAAGAATGAAATTTCTCTCTGAGAAATGTTTTCCTTAGGAAAACTTGTGCTAGTTCTTTAGGAGCTAGTCGGATACTTGAGTGTGTATCCATCTATCCTTGTAAAATTACTACTTATTATGAATAAAATCACTCATGTTACTCAATCTACTTGACTTATTTTCTTTACTCAAAACCTTGTTAAATATTCAACAACTAATGGAGAATCATGAAGCAAAGAAGTGGGCTTACTTAATTAAAGATTCGGAAGCATAGTCAGATATACTTACTTACTCTTCTTGAATAATTTAATTATTGTTGTTATTATTACTATTGTTATTTTTTGCTTATATAAAAACTGAAATGGAAAGAAAAAAAATAGATAATAATGATATAGAGCACTTACATATTATCAAGAAGATGGAAACTATGAAGGAAGTATTTTGATAGACCCAACTTTATTTCAAAAGATACAACAAGAGGACTTAGATTTGTCAAAGGATGCAAACATGAAAGGAGTTAAAGGAAAAGAAAGATTTAAGGGGTTGATGAAAAAATTTAACCAAAAGGAAAATATAATATACTATGGGAAAATAATTAATGAAGCACCAACAGACATAGTAGATGCTCAAGGAAATACTTGTATACAGTTATTAAATAAGAAAAAACTTATGGAATTAAAAAGAAATATAAAGAATAAAGAACATAGTGATAAAATAGGATATATTCATATAGGAGCAATACAAGTTCTAATAAAAGCAACTTTTCAGGAAGGAATAAATTCACCAATAGAATTAGTATTAAAGGATGATAGAATCACTGATCCAAAGGACAAAATATTAGGAGTTAAAGAAGGAAACTTAGCTTATGTTAAGTTAAAGTTTGAGATCCATCCAAATATTGGAATACCTTTAAGTACTCAAAGATTAGATCAATCACTAACTCTTCAACACAAATTCCTAAGAGGAAATTTAATGAAAACAGGAGATAAAATTTTCTCGGTCACTTATTGTGTTAATTATGCACTAACAAATTCACATCATAGTATTACCTTTAGAAATAATGATAGAATAGATATCCCAAGCCTATTTGAAGATATAGGAAAGATTTATTATCCTAAGAAAAATGAAATTACAGATCTAGGAACTCTTATAAGAAAACCAAGAATATTAACACCAAAACCGATTGGATTTTGTGAAGAAAATGAAGAAAACAAAATAAATAAATTAGCTAATCAGGTAAAAGAACTAGATTTGTATGTAAGAAATAGAATATGAATAGTTTAGAATTAAGAAAGGAAGAGGTTAAAAATGAAATTAAAAATTATCATAGAATATTAAAGGATTATCTAAAAAGAAATTTAAATGACAGAAATAGGAAAGAAATAGAAGGAATACTTATAGTAAAAGAAAATATACTGGTAAAAATAGAAAACCTTGAAAGATCTAAGAAGAGAAAAAAATGAACACCGCAAAATTTTTTATTAAGGACAAAGTAATAGAAATAGAAATAAAAGTAAATGATAAACTTAGTATATTACATATAGACGCAATAGAAAATGAAGATAAGGATTTTTATGAGAAATTAAAATATATATGGTCATTAGAATTGCCAAAGGAAATAAAAACAAAAATATGTGAAGAATATGGAAGGCTTTGTGCACAATCGATAGTATACAAAAATGAAATAAGTGAAGAACTGTGGTACCTAAACCTACCAAGGGAAGAAGAAATACAAGAAGAAAATTTAGAAAATAATATAGGAATTTATTTTGCAGAATTAAACATAGAT
Source organism: Calophaca sinica (assembly GCA_037113605.1). Taxonomy (NCBI): domain Eukaryota; kingdom Viridiplantae; phylum Streptophyta; class Magnoliopsida; order Fabales; family Fabaceae; genus Calophaca; species Calophaca sinica. Next base: position 21,298,557 of record CM073737.1, read on the forward strand.
GATGATGACTGGTTTCCATATGAAGATTAAAGAATTAAAATATATTTTAGGAAATTATTCAAAGAATTTATTAGAGAATAGAATAGATTTAGGAAAAATAATGAATTTATCTGGATTTATTGATTCAGTGGAAATCACGCACTCAACTGGTATCAGAGCACTAAGATTCTAGAATTATTTATTATGGATAAATATGGTATTTCTGATGAAGAAATAAGAAAATATAAATTAGAAATGATTTTAAACCAAATACAACGTGAAAAAATAGAATTAGAAAGATTGTATAGATCTTTTGATTATTATATACAATGGCCCGAAGGATTAACTACTGAGAATTGGCAAGAATTAAAAGATAGAATTTTAATAGTAGAATGAAATATTAAAACATTAGAAGATGAATATAAACAATATTGAAAAGGAATTAAAATTATGTCCGTCACTAAGTTTTGCGACCACGAAATTAGAGACCAATTATTATTTTCCGTCACTAAAATTTGTCTCTAAATCACTTAATTCTAGTTGTGCACCCAAAAGATGAGATGGATAGATGTGAAAAGACATTTTGAAGGATTTCACCTTATATTTTATTTCTTGTAAGAACTAAGGCTAACATCCTTTTCATTATATAGACTTAGAAAATGTGTTAATTTGATTAAATGTTAAAAGGATCTTATGAAATATTATTAAAACGCGTTTGCACTACCAGATCTGCCTATATTGGTAATAAACATAAGAGCATTGATTATTTGTATAAATTCATCAATAATTAGGGTGAATATAATATCACTATGAGTTTGAAACAAACCATTAATAATGGGTAAGAATGCAATGATAATCCATTCGAATGCATTACCAATAATGAAAATTGGGCAATTATTTATATAAATACATTAACGTTTTCGGAAAAAATATATGGACGTAATCAATAAAATAAATTTTACAATATATAAAATGATATTCTATAGCAATTTGTTAATTGTTTATAGAATAAATTTTATATGTGAAGTTTTATATTAAATTTAGATCACTTTATTTATTTTAATTCTTATATAAATTAAACCAAATATTAATTTTAAATTAATTTTATAAAGTAATAAATTTATATTTAATATAAATTTCGATTGCATTTCAATTTATAAATATAAATGCACTAAATTTGAAAATATAAATATAAAGATTAATAAACCTGGGTGTTTTTATAAATTTTAAATTTAAACCCTAATATATATGAAAAATTAAATATGAATAAATACATCGAAATATAAAGTTTATATTTATTGTTATAAATTTTAAAATAAAATACAAACTTTCAATCGATCGTAAATATTAAATTTATAAAACACCCAAATAAAACTTTCTAATTTCATAAATAAAACCTACCATAAATATATTAAATTTTAAATTTAATAAAAATATACTAATTTCAAGTTTAAACACAAACATTGTAACACCCAAACAAATTAAACTGTTTGAAGTTGGGCATTAAACATCACAAGGTATTAACTAGAATGGAAGCTAAACTTGAGGACAACGCCAAGGTAGAAGATCCATACAAATCTTAGTCAATACATTACACTTTAATCCCGAGCGTAAGTTCTACATCAATTGGAATTAAGATTGTACAAAACACATAGTTCCCATTAAAAAAATGAACTAACTAAACCTAAAGGAAAATGCTAAAGATCTTGAGCTGAGGTCCCGAGCTCTCCTCATGTATCATAAACAAAGAGAAATGGGGTGAGATAATAATCTCACGGAGTCCTTCACGGACCCCTCACATAGCACCACTCCCTCAAATAAAACGAGTAGAGACACTAATACATATTTTATTTAGTTCTCTCTTTCATTTATCTTACTACACGTTCATGCAATCATAGAATAAGTTTTTTGTTAGCATTCCTTAGTGTTCTTTTGGAGTCGAACCAGGAATCTACGTCATTGGTCCGCTTGATCTTCTAGTCACGAGACCCCGGACCGACGTCCATTACGGTATGGCCGGTTACACGTCTACAACCCGCAAGTGGCATGCCGACTTGCCTAACCATACCGCACCTTCGTTTTCGAAGGAAATCTATCATTTATTAACTAGCAGTTCATAGTTAATCAATTTCTCATCACTAATGAATCAATCATATGTGTTGATATATGATATTTTTAGTGTGTTTCTACGATATCTTTTCAATCTTAAAGGTTAAAGAACATAAATGTCAAGTATAACCACTCTTACAGGCTTTCTGGGTCAAAAACACATTTCTATGCAGGAGAAGCGCTCCGTACCTTCAATTTTTTTTCCTTCAAGAGCCAAGGTTCAGCTCCAATCTTCTTCTTCTCTGCCGATTGAGTGAGTTTTGCCCCCAATTTGGTGTCTTCCTTCTTGCTAGTCCTCCATGGAACCCTCAATCCTGTCATTTCCCTCAAGGTTGCGTTCAAAGAGTTGGTGATGAGAGTGGTCATGTGGGTGGGTTGATCAGGGAAAAAGAAGAAGGGGTATGATGGGTTTCTCTTGGTCAAAAGACCATCCTACCCCTAGCTAATGAGTGGGGTTTACCTATGTGCCCCTCTTCTATTCCAAATTCCTACCATGTCCTTTAGTTCTATCTTTTTTTCTAATCACCACCCAAGACCACAAAACCTCCACTACATATCACTAATCAAAGATTTATTCATAACAACCAATTTTTAAGGAAAAATTTATACGTATTATTTTCTAAGCTAGGTGGGATGTTACACATCATGACTCAAAAATTTGATGATATTGACATCCTCGATTTGTAGGGAATGATTTTCTTAATTTTATCAATAGTACATTAAAAGTTTCTCTTAATTATTTTATTTAAATTTTAGATATTAAAATGTTTGATTTCATCCTTTACGTTTAGATGATAGACAAAAAAAAATTAAACTACTCTTTAGGACTTGTTAAAAGTTTAAAATTTAAAAATATTTGTGTTAAATGCATGATCGGGTGATAAAAAAATAAAAAAAATATGTTCTTCTCTTTTAATTATAATTTCAACTTTAGGTTTTTATTTGAATTTTTTAAATTAAGTGATAAAAAATAGAATAAAATATTTCCTTGGATGTTATCTTGAATTCATTTTCTTGGCATTAATTTTAAAGTAAGTGCCTAGATTTATTAGGATACTTATGCTGTCATCAGGCAACCAAATACCCTTAATTTATTTTAGTTGATACCTATATTATGATTGGACAATCCGGTAATAGTCACCAAATCTTCATTGGAAATTAATCATGTGGACAGACAACTTGGTAATTCCCGTTAATACTTTGCAGGGCACTTGTATTGCGACTGAAAAGTCAAGTTATCATTGTCAATTTGCCACACCCCTATTAGGGATACCTGTATTGTGAATGGATAACCTAGCAATCCTAATCTTATTTATTTGTCAAGTTTGCCTCTAATTTGTCCATTCAAAAAGTTAATCATAATTTTTTCTGTAATTCAAAAACAATTAAAATCAATTGAGACACATTTTTTTCTTCTACAACTTCATGACATTTGAGTAGAGCTAAACCTATCTGAAAATTTAATGCAATTTCTGATCAATTCTATTCCATCCGAAAATTACGTCAAAATATGATAACTTTCTAGTAGTAAAAATGATAATTTTTCTAGTAGTGAATTTGATAGAATTCAAAATTTTAGTTCATTGAAAAACCTGGACAATAATTTGCAATAGTAAAGAATGTAAGTGAACTATTTCATTTTTGCATTCATTGATAATCAAGTTCAGGGCTATTCCCGTGTTACTCAAAATTCTTACAAATTGTAAGTCCCAAATCTAAGTGCAAGCCCATCTTTTATTTTTTTCGCTTATAGTGATAAAATAGAAATCATTGCTGAAAACAACAACAATACAGTGCGCCAATTGGACGAAAACATTGTCCTTCTTTCTGAAAACTCGCTCTAAGGCAGGCCTCACCACAATTTGAACTACAAAGCTCTATGCAGCATACTAGTTGAGGTCCTGCCTGCAGCTCTGAAATGCATTTTGGACCTTGAGGCACTATTGTTGGTGTCTCCAAACAAGTTACAAATCCTGAAACACCACAAAGTTAAAAATATTATGCACATGAGGTTTCTTCCTTTTCTTTGACAGATTCCAACACATTGCTATTTGAACTTTTGCACTAAACCACCTAGTATGTTTCACCTAAACAAATTATTATTGATCTTGGGATTTTGAATAAAAATTGATAAAAAATACAATTTCATAAAAGAGTTGTCGATTCATACTGATCTAACAACTCAAGCTTTTTATTTTCTTTCTGAATATGTAGACTATGAACAATAATTTAACGAACAATAACATTTTTTAATTTAAGTTAGTAAATTGTATATCGAAAACTCAAAACATAAACCTAACTTTCCCCCGTACCTGAAACCAATACCAGAGCAATGCATAAAACACCCAAAAGATGAGATGGATAGATGTGAAAAGACATTTTGAAGGATTTCACCTTATATTTTATTTCTTGTAAGAACTAAGGCTAACATCCTTTTCATTATATAGACTTAGAAAATGTGTTAATTTGATTAAATGTTAAAATTTGGATCTTATGAAATATTATTAAAACGCGTTTGCACTACCAGATCTGCCTATATTGGTAATAAACATAAGAGCATTGATTATTTGTATAAATTCATCAATAATTAGGGTGAATATAATATCACTATGAGTTTGAAACAAACCATTAATAATGGGTAAGAATGCAATGATAATCCATTCGAATGCATTACCAATAATGAAAATTGGGTAATTATTTATATAAATACATTAATGTTTTTGGAAAAAAAATATGGACGTAATCAATAGAATAAATTTTACAATATATAAAATGATATTCTATAGCAATTTGTTAATTGTTTATAGAATAAATTTTATATGTGAGATTTTATATTAAATTTAGATCACTTTATTTATTTTAATTCTTATATAAATTAAACCATATATTAATTTTAAATTAATTTTATAAAGTAATAAATTTATATTTAATATAAATTTCGATTGCATTTCAATTTATAAATATAAATGCACTAAATTTGAAAATATAAATATAAAGATTAATAAACCTTGGTGTTTTATAAATTTTAAATTTAAACCCTAATATATATGAAAAATTAAATATGAATAAATACATCGATATATAAAGTTTATATTTATTGTTATAAATTTTAAAATAAAATACAAACTTTCAGTCGATCAGAAATATTAAATTTATAAAACACCCAAATAAAACTTTCTAATTTCATAAATAAAACCTACCATAAATATATTAAATTTTAAATTTAATAAAAATATACTAATTTCAAGTTTAAACACAAACATTGTAGCACCCAAACATTCTGAAACAGTTTGAAGTTGGGCATTAAACATCACAAGGTATTAACTAGAATGGAAGCTAAACTTGAGTACATCGCCAAGTTAGAAGATCCATACAAGTCTTAGTCAATACATTACACTTTAATCCAGAAGCATAAGTTCTACATCAATTGGAATTAAGATTGTACAAAACACATAGTTCCCATTAAAAAATGAACTAACTAAACCTAAAGGAAAATGCTAAAGATCTTGAGCAGAGGTCGCGAGCTCTCCTCATGTATCATAGACAGAGAGAAATGGGGTGAGATAATAATCTCACGGAGTCCTTCACGGACCCCTCACATAGCACCACTCCCTCAAATAAAACGAGTAGAGACACTAACACATAATTTATTTAGTTCTCTCTTTCATTTATCTTACTACACGTTCATGCAATCATAGAATAAGTTTTTTGTTAGCATTCCTTAGTGTTCTTTTGGAGTCGAACCAGGAATCTACGTCGCTGGGTCTGTCAGATCTTCTAGTCACGAGACCCCGGACCGAAGTCCATTACGGTATGGCCGGTTACACGTCTACAACCCGCAAGTGGCATGCCGACTTGCCTAACCATACCGCACCTTCGTTCTCGAAGGAAATCTATCATTTATTAACTAGCAGTTCATAGTTAATCAATTTCTCATCACTAATGAATCAATCATATGTGTTGATATATGATATTTTTAGTGTGTTTCTACGATATCTTTTCAATCTTAAAGGTTAAAGAACATAAATGTCAAGTATAAACAGCCTTACAGGCTTTCTGGGTCAAAAACACATTTCTATGCAGGAGAAGCGCTCCGCACCTTCAATTTTTTTTTCCTTCAAGAGCCAAGGTTCAGCTCCAATCTTCTTCTTCTCTGCCGATTGAGTGAATTTTGCCCCCAATTTGGTGTCTTCCTTCTTACTACTCCTCCATGGAACCCTCAATCATGTCATTTCCCTCAAGGTTGCGTTCAAAGAGTTAGTGATGAGAGTGGTCATGTGGGTGGGTCGATCAGGGAAAAAGAAGAAGGGGTATGGTGGGTTTCTCTTGGTCAAAAGACCATCCTACCCCTAGCTAATGAGTGGGGTTTACCTATGTGCCCCTCTTCTATTCCAAATTCCTACCATGTCCTTTAGTTCTATCTTTTTTTCTAATCACCACCCAAGACCACAAAACCTCCACTACATATCACTAATCAAAGATTTATTCATAACAACCAATTTTTAAGGAAAAATTTATACGTATTATTTTCTAAGCTAGGTGGGATGTTACACATCATGACTCAGAAATTTGATGATATTGACATCCTCGATTTGTAGGGAATGATTTTCTTAATTTTATCAATAGTACATTAAAAATTTCTCTTAATTATTTTATTTAAATTTTAGATATTAAAATGTTTGATTTCATCCTTTACGTTTAGATGATAGACAAAAAAATTAAACTACTCTTTAGGACTTGTTAAAAGTTTAAAATTTAAAAATATTTGTGTTAAATGCATGATCGGGTGATAAAAAATAAAAAAATATGTTCTTCTCTTTTAATTATAATTTCAACTTTAGGTTTTTATTTGAATTTTTAAATTAAGTGATAAAAATAGAATAAAATATTTCCTTGGATGTTATCTTGAATTCATTTTCTTGGCATTAATTTTAAAGTAAGTTCCTAGATTTATTAGGATACTTATCTTTGTCATCGAACAACCAAATACCCTTAATTTATTTTAGTTGATACCTATATTATGATTGGACAATCCGGTAATAGTCACCAAATCTTCATTGGAAATTAATCATGTGGAATGAGACAACTTGGTAATTCCGTTAATACTTTGGGGCACTTGTATTGCGAAGAAAAGTCAAGTTATCATTGTCAATTTGCCACACCCCTATTAGGGATACCTGTATTGTGAATGGATAACCTAGCAATCCTAATCTTATTTATTTGTCAAGTTTGCCTCTAATTTGTCCATTCAAAAAGTTAATCATAATTTTTTCTGTAATTCAAAAACAATTAAAATCAATTGAGACACATTTTTTTCTTCTACAACTTCATGACATTTGAGTAGAGCTAAATCTATCTGAAAATTTAATGCAATTTCTGATCAATTCTATTCCATCCGAAAATTACGTCAAAATATGATAACTTTCTAGTAGCAAAAATGATAATTTTTCTAGTAGTGAATTTGATAGAATTCAAAATTTTAGTTCATTGAAAAACCTGGACAATAATTTGCAATAGTAAAGAATGTAAGTGAACTATTTCATTTTTGCATTCATTGATAATCAAGTTCAGGGCTATTCCCGTGTTACTCAAAATTCTTACAAATTGTAAGTCCCAAATCTAAGTGCAAGCCCATCTTTTATTTTTTTCGCTTATAGTGATAAAATAGAAATCATTGCTGAAAACAACAACAATACAGTGCGCCAATTGGACGAAAACATTGTCCTCCTTTCTGAAAACCCGCTCTAAGGCAGGCCTCACCACAATTTGAACTACAAAGCTCTATGCAGCATACTAGTTGAGGTCCTGCCTGCAGCTCTGAAATGCATTTTGGACCTTGAGGCACTATTGTTGGTGTCTCCAAACAAGTTACAAATCCTGAAACACCACAAAGTTAAAAATATTATGCACATGAGGTTTCTTCCTTTTCTTTGACAGATTCCAACAAATTGCTATTTGAACTTTTGCACTAAACCACCTAGTATGTTTCACCTAAACAAATTATTATTGATCTTGGGATTTTGAATAAAAATTGATAAAAAATACAATTTCATAAAAGAGTTGTCGATTCATACTGATCTAACAACTCAAGTTTTTTATTTTCTTTCTGAATATGTAGACTATGAACAATAATTTAACGAACAATAACATTTTTTAATTTAAGTTAGTAAATTGTATATCGAAAACTCAAAACATAAACCTAACTTTCCCCCGTACCTGAAACCAATACCAGAGCAATGCATAAAACACCAAAAGATGAGATGGATAGATGTGAAAAGACATTTTGAAGGATTTCACCTTATATTTTATTTCTTGTAAGAACTAAGGCTAACATCCTTTTCATTATATAGACTTAGAAAATGTGTTAATTTGATTAAACGTTAAAATTTGGATCTTATGAAATATTATTAAAACGCGTTTGCACTACCAGATCTGCCTATATTGGTAATAAACATAAGAGCATTGATTATTTGTATAAATTCATCAATAATTAGGGTGAATATAATATCACTATGAGTTTGAAACAAACCATTAATAATGGGTAAGAATGCAATGATAATCCATTTGAATGCATTACCAATAATGAAAATTGGGCAATTATTTATATAAATACATTAACGTTTTCGGAAAAAAAATGTGGACGTAATCAATAGAATAAATTTTACAATATATAAAATGATATTCTATAGAAATTTGTTAATTGTTTATAGAATAAATTTTATATGTGAAGTTTTATATTAAATTTAGATCACTTTATTTATTTTAATTCTTATATAAATTAAACCAAATATTAATTTTAAATTAATTTTATAAAGTAATAAATTTATATTTAATATAAATTTCGATTGCATTTCAATTTATAAATATAAATGCACTAAATTTGAAAATATAAATATAAAGATTAATAAACCTTGGTGTTTTTATAAATTTTAAATTTAAACCCTAATATATATGAAAAATTAAATATGAATAAAGACATCGATATATAAAGTTTATATTTATTGTTATAAATTTTAAAATAAAATACAAACTTTCAGTCGATCAGAAATATTAAATTTATAAAACACCCAAATAAAACTTTCTAATTTCATAAATAAAACCTACCATAAATATATTAAATTTTAAATTTAATAAAAATATACTAATTTCAAGTTTAAACACAAACATTGTAACACCCAAACATTCTGAAACTGTTTGAAGTTGGGCATTAAACATCACAAGGTATTAACTAGAATGGAAGCTAAACTTGAGTACATCGCCAAGTTAGAAGATCCATACAAGTCTTAGTCAATACATTACACTTTAATCCAGAAGCATAAGTTCTACATCAATTGGAATTAAGATTGTACAAAACACATAGTTCCCATTAAAAAAATGAACTAACTAAACCTAAAGGAAAATGCTAAAGATCTTGAGCTGAGGTCCCGAGCTCTCCTCATGTATCATAAACAAAGAGAAATGGGGTGAGATAATAATCTCACGGAGTCCTTCACGGACCCCTCACATAGCACCACTCCCTCAAATAAAACGAGTAGAGACATTAATACATATTTTATTTAGTTCTCTCTTTCATTTATCTTACTACACGTTCATGCAATCGTAGAATAAGTTTTTTGTTAGCATTCCTTAGTGTTCTTTTGGAGTCGAACCAGGAATCTATGTCGCTGGGTCTGTCGGATCTTCTAGTCACGAGACCCCAGACCGACGTCCATTACGGTATGGGCGGTTACACGTCTACAACCCGCAAGTGGCATGCCGACTTGCCTAACCATACGGCACCTTTGTTCTCGAAGGAAATCTATCATTTATTAACTAGCAGTTCATAGTTAATCCATTTCTCATCACTAATGAATCAATCATATGTGTTGATATATGATATTTTTAGTGTGTTTCTATGATATCTTTTCAATCTTAAAGGTTAAAGAACATAAATATCAAGTGTAAACAGCCTTACAAACTTTCTGGGTCAAAAACACATTTCTGTGCAGGGGAAGCGCTCTGCACCTTCAATTTTTTTTCCTCCAAGATCCAAGGCTCAGCTCCAATCTTCTTCTTCTCTGCTGATTGAGTGAGTTTTGCCCCCAATTTGGTGTCTTCCTTCTTGCTAGTCCTTCATGGAACCCTCAATCCTGTCATTTCCCTCAAGGCTGCGTTCAAAGAGTTGGTGATGAGAGTGGTCATGTGGGTGGGTCGATCAGGGAAAAAGAAGAAGCGGTATGGTGGGTTTCTCTTGGTCAAAAGACCATCCTACCCCTAGCTAATGAGTGGCGTTTACCTATGTGCCCCTCTTCTATTCCAAATTCCTACTATGTCCTTTAGTTCTGTCTATTTTCTAATCACCACCCAAGACCACAAAACCTCCACTACATATCACTAATCAAAGATTTATTCATAGCAACCAATTTTTAAGGAAAAATTTATTCGTATTAATTTCTAAGCTTGGTGGGATGTTTCATATCATGACACAGAAATTTGATGATATTGACATCCTCGATTTTTAGTGAATGATTTTCTTAATTTTATCAATAGTACATTAAAAATTTCTCTTAACTATTTTATTTAAATTTTAGATATTAAAATGTTTGATTTCATCCTTTACGTGTATATGATAGACAAAAAAAATTAAACTACTCTTTAGGACTTGTTAAAAGTTTAAAATTTAAAAAGATTTGTGTTAAATGCATGATCGGGTGATAAAAAAATAAAAAAATATTTTCTTCTCTTTTAATTTTAATTTCAACATTAGGTTTTTATTTGAATTTATTAAATTAAGTGATAAAAAATAGAATAAAATATTTCCTTGGATGTTATCTTGAATTCATTTTCTTGGCATTAATTTTAAAGTAAGTGCCTAGATTTATTAGGATACTTATGTTCTCATCAGGCAACCAAATACCCTTAATTTATTTTAGTTCAAAGTGACACGAATTATTTTAGTTGATACCTATGTTATGATTGGACAATCCGGTAATAGTCACCTGATCTTTATTGGAAATTAATCTTGTGGACAGACAACTTGGTAATTCTTGTTAATACTCTGAAGGGCACTTGTATTGCGACTGAAAAGTCAAGTTGTAACATCCATATTTTCGCGATGCGTATTTAAAGTTATTATAGTATATTTTGCCGTATTTATGCTATAATAAGCAGTTCTTTTTTGATAAGCAAGTGATTGAATTGAATCAAGATCAAATTAAATTTGAGAATTAATATTTTATATTAATTCATGATTTGAATATCGTCGAAAAATTCTAACAAAGTTTCGTCGCGTTTCGAATCGCCGGGTAGTTTTTATCCGCGACTAAAATTCTAAACCAATCCTGATTTCGATGAAAATCGAATCGTCACTTGTTGTGATTATTTTCGAGTGTTTTTAATTTTTTGTATTATTTATGATAAAATATTTTGACGCGGTGAATTAATTCTCGGTAAATTAATTTTCGCGAATTAATCGGCAAAGAATTAATCGGTAACGCAATTATCCGATGCCGTGATTTTAGTACGTGTAAGACTCTAGAATTAGAGGGTAATCATGAGAGATGAGAGATTAGATGGGTTAGACTCTTTGATAGGTTTAGAATCTTACTTTAGAAGCTACGTGTCACATTTTAGGTGATTAACATTTTTTTTATGCTTTTCCTTTATCATTTTTACCCAAGTAAAATTTGTTTTATTAAAATTTTTAATCCTCCTTTTATTTGGAGTTGCAGCCCACGCCCCCTCCCCTCATTCTCACTTTCATTTTATTTCTTCTTCCTTGTTCTTGTGAGAGAAAGTGAAGCACCTTCCATGGCTTCCACAATCCTCCATCTTCCTTGCATGATTTCAACTTCAATCCTTCACCCAACTTGCTTCAAACTTTTTCTTCTACTTGAATACCTCTTCTACACCTTGTAAGTGAGTTTGAGAATCAATTTCTCCTCCCCTTGTTCAGCCCCAAAAACCGTGGGTATATATATATATATATATATACCTTGTAAGTGAGTTCGTACCATCATATTCTTTTGGATTGTGCCCAAAAATCATAGTTTTCTCGATCTTGAAGTTTTCAAATACCCTTTCTATTAATTCCATCGAAGTTTCTTGAAGGAGCGAGCTCAAGACTTCATATTCCCTTGCTAGTTTAGAAGTTGCTAAGTGACCGAGTTGAAGAATGTACCAGTTCGCGATGGTATTTACGGACGATATCCTAATCTACTCACGAGGTAGAGGAGAACGTAAAGGGCATCTACGACTAGTACTGCAGATTGTACGAGAGAAGCAACGGTACGCCAACTTTCTAGTGCGAGCATTGGCATGACATTATGTGAAGCATTGTATAGACACGAGCGTCAGACGTCTTTTGTTGACATCAAGACGGTGAAAGCTCTATTATGGGACCAGATTTGATTCAACATACTACTGAGAAGTACTATAGATCAGAGCAAGGATGAAGGCGTCTCAGAGTTGACAGAAGAGTTATGCAGATCAGGGTCACCAACCGTTAGAATTTGCAGAAGGATAGTGTATATTCTTTTGAGTCACACCTATAATTGGAGTTGGTCGAGCGATCAAATCCAAAAACTCATTCCTAAATTCATTGGACCCTATAAATTCTTCGTCATATAGGTCCATTTGCATATCAGATAGCTTTATCACCTTCCTTGTCTGATATTCACGACGTCTTTCATGTCTCGCGGTTGCAAAAATATGTTCCTGACTCATCTCATGTTATTGAACCTAACGTGATTTAGCTGAGAGATGGTGTATCTTTCAAAGTATTCTCTGCAAGGATCGTCAATAAGGAGGCCAAACAACCGAGGAACAAGGAGATTCAGCTAGTCAAGGTCGTTTGGAACCAGAGGACAAGTGACGTGATCTGGGGGCTAGAAGAGAAGATGCAAGAGCAGTACCCAGTTTTGTTTTCTTAGCTCGTGCCTGACTTGTAGTTTCAAGGACGAGAATATTTTTAGAGGGGGAGTATTGTAATATCCGTATTTTCGCGATGCGTATTTAACGTTATTATAGTATATATTGTCGTATTTATGCTATAATAAGCAGTTCTTGTTTGATAAGCAAGTGATTGAATTAAATCAAGATCAAATTAAATTTGAGAATTAATATTTTATATTAATTCATGGTTCGAATATCGTCAAAAAATTCTAACGAAGTTTCGTCGCGTTTCGAATCACCGGGTAGTTTTTATCCGCGACTAAAATTCTAAACGAACCCCGATTTCGATGAAAATCGAATCGTAACTTGTTGTGATTATTTTCGAGTGTTTTAAATTGTTTGTATTATTTATGATAAAATATTTTCACGCGATGAATTAATTTCTCGGTAAATTAATTTTCGCGAATTAATCGGCAAAGAATTAATCGGTAACGCGATTATTCGACGTCGTATTTTTAGTACGCGTAAGACTCTAGAATTAGAGGGTAATCATGAGAGATGAGAGATTAGATGGGTTAGACTCTTTGATGGGTTTAGAATCTTACTTTAGAAGCTAGGTGTCACTTTTTGGGTGATTAACATTTTTTTATGCTTTTCCTTAATCATTTTTACCCAAGTAAAATTTGTTTTATTAAAATTTGTAATCCTCCCTTTATTTGGAGCTGCAGCCCACGCCCCCTCCCCTCATTCTCACTTTCATTTTATTTCTTCTTCCTTGTTCTTGTGAGAGAAAGTGAAGCACCTTCCATGGCTTCCACAATCCTCCATCTTCCTTGCATGATTTCAACTTCAATCCTTCACCCAACTTGCTTCTAACTTCTTCTTCTACTTGAATACCTCTTCTACACCTTGTAAGTGAGTTTGAGAATCAATTTCTCCTCCCCTTGTTTAGCCCCAAAAACCGTGGGGTATATATATATGCATAGGATGGATTTTTCTTGTTCATTTCTTGTTTTATGTTTGATTTATTGCTCGATCATGATCATGAATGAGATGAACCATTAAATCCCCAATTTTATGGAACCCTAGGGCGCAAGACCTAGAGGAAAAGGGGTTGTATGATCTTCATGTGAATCACTTAAATTGGCTTGTGTTTCTTGCTTCTTGCTAGTTATTATTGCTATTGTAGTTGTTAAATTTGATTTGAATCAAAGATTGAGAGATTTTCATGAAACCCTTGCATTCTTGGAAGAAGCTTGAACTAGGAATGGTCTTGATTAGGCCTTGTTTTGTAAAATGATTTGTTGTTTTGTTAAAGAATTGAATTATGGAATGGTGTTGTTTAATTAGTTTGGAAGTTTGTATAATTTTTGGAAAAAGGGGGGTGTTAGCCGTGAGCTCCCTAGAGCTTGGGGGGGAAATATTTTGTGTTCCTAGCATTTAATTAGTTGAATTAAAGTGTGTTTAAGCTTTGGAAAATCTTAGGATTGGTTTGATTGAAATTGAAGTTGTTTTAAAGCTTTGAGGCTATGAAACACATAAGGTAAATTGGATTCCTTGAGATCCTAAAAACCAAGTGGAGCCTTGATTAAGCCTTTTGGGAAAATAAATTTGTGTTTAGAAGTATTAGGAATTTGATTTAGCATGCTAAGACTATGAAACACTTATGTTAGAGAAATCTTTGTGTTTCTTTAACCAAAGTGGAGTCTTGATAATATTAGAATCAAAGTATTAGATTTTAGTATTTACTTTATGATTCTAAGATTTAAAAGAAAATGAATTTTTTATTCTTTAAAATATTTATTTTCAACTTGCTTATTATTGCAAGTGTGTGTGTTTTACTAAAAAGGAAGTTAGTCTTTAAAAACATTCAATTTTCAACTTGCTTGTTATTTCAAGTGTATGTGTTTATTTAATAAGATTTTTTTTTGGGATTGAGAGCCTAGGGGTTAGAATTGAATCCAAGCCTAAGGAATTATTTTGGGTGAACTAGAATTGTACTAAGGTTTGTTGTGTTGATTAGGATCCTTGAGGACTAATCGTGCAAAATTAGGATTGCGACGTGTTTAACACGTGAGCTGTGGACTTTCGGTAAGGGTACTTCACATTTAATACTTGTTATAGTATGTTAGTGTAAGGGCAACTTTAGATATTGCATAGGATTTAATTTTAAGTCTTAAAGCGAAGAAGTCTGAGAACCTCAGGGTTCTAAGTGAGGGTTTCGTACCCCTTCGTTTGTTTTATTGTCTGATATCTGTACTGATTATTTAGTGGGCTTGTCTGCAAGAGGTTGGCAGCTGTCCCCAACCCCCCGCACTTGTTTCATTACCTCGTTGCTAACTCCACTGAGTTGCAAAGGGATGAACTGTGTTGTTGATGCTAATGATTGATTGTGATATGATTCTGTTGGATTGAATTGTGTTGTTGTGTGATATTGCTGATTGAATATTTGTTTGATGTGAATGTTAAATAATTATTTGATTATGCTTGATTGAATTGTCATATGGGGTAATATATTCATTGGGATTGTGGAAGCATTGTTGTGTCGTTTTTGAACTCGACCTGCATATCCTAGAGTAGTGGAAAAGCCCAAGGCTACGACTGGAGTACAGGGGTGTAGTTCATTGTTGTGTATAGGGTAACTTCAACTTGAATATCCTGGGGTGCGGTATATCACGTGGAAGTTCAGTGTCGTCGTTAGCCCTAGACCTGAATATTCTGGGGTGAGGTATATCACGTGGAAGTTTAGTGTCTTATGGAACATTATCGGGTTAGGGTATACCAAGCGATTGACCACTGCATGGGGAATTCTGGAATTCATAAACACTGGCATATAGTTGCGTCAATAGGGAGTCAGTGCATTCTTGTTGAATTGGGTTGTAATGCTAATGACCTGTTGATTTATCTGTGTTGAATATGTTGTTATATTAGTATCTATCTCTTCTATTTTAAGAAGTTGACCCTTGCCCGTGGTTCCATCAATTGATGATGGTAACCTAGACGCTGATGGACATGGTGGAGATTCCAGCGACGATGACATCGTCGGAAGTGACCTTTGACTTTTTGCACATGGAAATTCCCTCGGAGATGTATATTCAGGAGGCGTGATAGAGGTTTTACGCGTAGGTGGACTGACGAGGACGCGAATGAACTGATGGAGGAGATGGAGAAGGACCGCCAAAAGATTTGTGTAGTTGTGTAGTTGATGATGTCTATCTATTTTGTATATAGTTTTGGGTTGGTGACCAGTCTGTCGGTTTTGCTTGACCTTTGTGGCAGTTGTTGTAACACCCGCACCTTAACATAATTGAAAGTACGACAAATTACATTAAGGCACAGGAATTACTAAACATTTACAAACTTGATTACAATAATCCAAGTCGTAAATTAAACTTAACTCATAAATCTAATGAATAGATTACAAATTATACATAACTTGGGATATAAAATTCCCATTACGATCTACGACTAGCTTATGTGTCCCGAGCTTGAAGCTTCGGCTCGCCGTCTTTAGTACCTGCTTATCTGAAAAACAACAAAAGGAAAAGGGTGAGATTATAAAATCTCAGTGAGCCCTTCACGGACTCCTCACCATTCTCTCCTCGGAACCTTCTAGGGTGAGAAGACTAACTTATGCATTTCAAACCTAGACATACTCTCCCTATGTACCATAAGGACTTGACTTGCAACTTCTCGATATCCCTAAGCTAAGACGCTTTAGAACGCGCTAGCTTGAATTAAAACTTAGCATATTATACCATAGGGTAATCCTAGGACTAATATACCACTTATCAACTTGTGATTAACTAAACATATAAATATATAGCAATCCACATCAATCCTACAAATGTCCATTCTTTAACCTTTGTTTAGCTCAACTAACCTTAATACAATACAAATTGCAACCTTATTAACTAAGAACATATTGTTCTTACTTACTCACTTTGTGCTTAACACATCTTTGCTTTCTCTTATGCTATTGGGCTTTGCCTTATGCTCTATACCACAAATCCCAATCAATCTAGCTTGCTTATCCTTTAAGTGATCTAATCACAATGCTCAGTACTATTAAGCGACTATGGGTGTGCTATCCAAGATTTCATACAACTAACTAAGCTAATTCCGAGTACATATATATATAAATACATACAAGAAATTCATTAACATTCATAAACTTAACTTCACTTCACATATTATACCATTCATAAGAGATGTATAATATGATGCTTTGCATGTAATGCATTTTGTGTTATTGGGTAGTGTCGTAGGCTTAGTTCCCTAGACCCCAATTACACACTTTCGGAATGGTGGTTAGACGTCATAACCCTCCAAGGGCGTCCCTCTTGGCTAACCAAACCGATCTTACTCCTATAA
Organism: Calophaca sinica; assembly: GCA_037113605.1. Taxonomy (NCBI): domain Eukaryota; kingdom Viridiplantae; phylum Streptophyta; class Magnoliopsida; order Fabales; family Fabaceae; genus Calophaca; species Calophaca sinica. The sequence goes on from CM073737.1 coordinate 21,315,891, forward strand.
ATAGAGGAGTCTTGCCATGGACTTTAGCTTATGCATATGCTTATGCTTATGATTGTATGCATGTTCATAGAAACACAATCATCCACATTACTTAACTATTCAAGGAAACTACAATCATTTCACTGAATCAAGCTTACACTAATAGTACCCCTTTTTATCTAATGACTCCCAATCATGTATACTAATACATACATTCATTCTATCACATCCTTTTCCTAGGGTCCTTCCTTGACCTCTAAGACTTAAGCTTATGGCTCTTAGACAAGCCTCACAATTTGCCAAATTAATGGACAACACATACATTAACTAATCCCTTGAAACTCTAAGGAGTTCTCAAGAGAGAAAACATCAAGCATACATAATCTCATTGAAGCTCTTTGGAGCATTCAAGGATTCAAGCATCACATAATAATTAGGGGGGTTAGGGACAGCATCCAACCCTATTTCAGTCAAACCCCATACAATTTCATAACAATCATAACAATCATAACTCAATCTCTTATAGGTATATAAAACCTAACTTGAACCTAAGGTTCATATGCTACTAAAGGAAGAGAAATTCCTATATGTGGGACTTATGAGTGCCCATCACCTAAGGGTTGAAGAACTCACCTCTATTCTTCAAGACATTGAGCTAGTAAGGCTGAACTTGGACCCTTTGCTCCTCTTCAAGCTTTTCCCTCTTTGCTCAACTTAGGGCTTCTCCAAATACTCCTCAAATCTTGCTCTTCAACCTTCAATCTTCCTTCTCCATCCAAGAACTTGAATCATCCTTGCTGGAGCTTGGTCTTCTCCCCCCTTCTTCTTCTCCAATTCGTGCTTCTTCTCCTCCTCTCTAGGGTTCAAACCCAAATCTTCCAAATACTCAAATCTCAACTCTCAAACTCTCCATTTAAGCAAATGATTGAAGAAATCTAGCATAAATCTCTTCAATCCCTCTCAAAAGGTGAAACCCTAGCTCTCCTCTTCCTTTTCTCCTTTCTCTTTCTCTTCTTTTCCTTTTTCTCTCTTCTGCGTTCTGCTCGCTGAAACTGCGTTTTTAAACAATTCTGCAGCTGTGAATCGATTCACAGCATAGTGTGAATCGATTCCCACAGTGCAAAAAGAGCCTGAATCGCAGATTTAATGAGTGAATCGATTCTCGTCATGAGTCCCAGTGGCCTGTTTTATGTGAATCGATTCCTGACTTCTGTGAATCGATTCCCACTGCTAGAATTCGATGTCAATGGAGTTTTAATGCTGTGAATCGATTCCCAGGCTAGGTGAATCGATTCACACTGCAGAAAAACCAGGAAATCTTAGTTCTAACACCAAACCCTGAGACTTTCTTCTCAAATCAACTTCCATAGCTACAAATCAACACCTTTAACCATCTTAGGATTAAATCCACACTTATTCCTCAACTCAAACCCATTAACCTTATTATAAAAACCTTGTGTAATTATATTCACTCACTTTAAAAATCAATTTAAGCTTGAATACAATCACACAATTCTTCTCATAACTTATTCTCAACTTAGCTTAGAAATTCGGGGTGTTACACTACTACCCACCTTTTAAAAAATTTCGTCCTCGAAAATTACTGCATCCTTCATTGGAACTTCAACTACAACTTCCCTTCATAGTCCATTCCATCCATTGGAAAACCTAGAAACGATTAACTCTCACAAAGTATTAATCGATTAGCTTAGTTGCGATAGCGTTAATCAGTCATATACTAAGATCTAACTGATGAATATAATTCAGTCAGTTGAAACGGTGTGTGTAACTGGTTAAGGGAAATCACTCTAAGCACTAATCGATAGAATACTTACAATCGTGAATGACTCTAAGTATCCTCCGATTTGGGGTAACTTCACCTCCTTACTATCTTCAAACCTTTCCTCCCTGAGATAGGTTCTCACTTCCAGACTTCTTATGTGGAGTTAAGGGTGTAGGAACTTCTTAGCATTGGTAATATGGGGTGCGAACAGAGATTTACCTCCATGGAATCTCGTCCCCAAATCACGCCTTTCTTCCCTACCTCATCCTTCTGTATAACAAACTGGCTTTTGGTGCTCCCGCTGTGATCTCTGATCTTACGTCTTTTCAATGAATGAACTCCTTTCGTCTTATCTCCATCAGATGGAATACTTTACTTGTAGTCTGAGAGCTTAACTCTGGTGCTGTTCTATCGTTCAGTTGCTCTTGACTGTTGGAAATTGTTACGCTTGCTTTTCATCGTCTGCCACTCACCTAGACATTCTGCCATAAGATAACCGGTGCTTCCTTCCTAATTCTGTAGTAACCCACAGTCTCACACAGCCATCCTCATGAACTTGCCACACGACATTGCTTAACTCGATTCGGGTTTTCAACCCATCGTTGGGCAACTATCTTATCAAATAAAATTGTCACCTAGAGGTGACTAATACATACCTTGAACAAACTTTTCCCATTCGTAACGTTCACTCTTATGTTACCAATGGAAATCCTTTCTTAGAGACCTCTTCCGAAACTACGGAGTTGCTACCCATATTTAACTCACTATACTTGGTCTAGGAAACTTGAAACTCTAGGGTTGCTCAACTCTTGGGAGGTATCCGTTGGTTAAACTGACTTGATTTTCATTAGTTGATTACAAACTTTGTCTCACACGAGGTCTAAGCCTCACTTGGTCGGAGACTTAGCTTGTAAGTGGCTAACTGGAATCACATCAGACTCAACCGAACGACTTGACTCACCGTAACTTATAGTCTCAGATGTCCACCATCCTTACCCTTAAATAAACTTTACTACTGTTCTCCTTCGCTTGATGGTGTAACTCCCTTTCTTGATGCTACTGGAATTAAACCAGAACCCACACTTCTCTATCTGACAGCGGTGTACATCGACGCGTGAGAAAATGAATCCTTGACATTCTTGGGAACAATTTACCTTATTGGTCCTGTCTTATCCTCCTTACCCAATCTGAATCATTAGAAACCCTGGAAGGGATTAATCTCTATAGAGGAACTAATTGCTCAGGAGATTAAGTGGTCTCATTACCCAATCATAGACTAAGTCTTATTCCAACTAATATTCTTACTTAGTTAAGGCAAAGTCTATAATTGGTCAATTGAATTCACTTGACGTACTGAACAGTTAGATCGAACATAGATATCAATAACTTTAGGTTTCCGTTAACTCGGCTTTTCTTGAAACTTCTACAGTTTGAAGACTACATCTCATCCGATCCTCTGAAGTTTGTTGATCCACTAAGGACACCGTTCCTTGAAGACTTAGAGTTTTCTTTCTGCTTCACTAGGGCAGGATCACCCTTGAGGACCCATACTACCATTCGGGCGTTGTAGCATATCGCCTAACTCCATCTTGTTCCTTACCCTTACCGTTACCATTCGGAACGCTAAGGTTCTCTCAGGGATTATCATAGGATTTCTATCGATCTAGGATCCACCTATAATCGGCTAGGTTAACCAATCCTGCTGGGACAACAAATGTCGAGACCCTAACCGATTAGAACCGACCATCCTACTCGATTGAAATCCTACAATTAAGAGCACTTACTGTTAACCACGAAGGGCACTTGAATTAACTCGGGAATCATCATAAGATCTCAATCATTCTAGGATCCATTCATAATGGATTAGGCGAAACAACTTGATAGCATAACCAGTGTTGTAACCCTAACCGATTACAAATGCCCATCCTAAGTTGATTTGAAACCTCACAATTAAGATCCCTTACTTGCTCGTCATTTCCAATCACTTATAGAGTGTCTCGGTTGACGGTACATGAATTACACGCTTGCCTAGCCAAACCCTCACCACTATGGTTCCGACCACTCTTGAAATATTCCTTAACTCTTGGTTCCGGAAAGGTGGGAACTTGTTTCCCTTTTTCCGTATTCCGAAGGTTCTCACTTACTGAGAGCTCTTACATCCGCTCCTTCCTTGTCTACATCATCCTTATCCATCAAACTTCATCAGAGTTCACGCTCCTATTCGGTCTCCTCCCTCATCCGCCAGCTCCATCTACTGCATTCTTCGTACACGGTATGGAGTATTAAGTTGATCAGGCTTAATATCCCATACTAAGCACAAGAATATAGAGAGAAGTTTTCGAACAGAGGAAAATCCCGGCTAACTAACTACAGTCCAACAAGGACTAAACTGACACTTTCTAAGCTGAGTCATTACTAAACTAGTGACTCACAAATCCGATAAGATCGAATCGCTCGATACCATAATGTAACACCCGCACCTCAACATAATTGAAAGTACGACAAATTACATTAAGGCACAGGAATTACTAAACATTTACAAACTTGATTACAATAATCCAAGTCGTAAATTAAACTTAACTCATAAATCTAATGAATAGATTACAAATTATACATAACTTGGGATATAAAATTCCCATTACGATCTACGACTAGCTTATGTGTCCCGAGCTTGAAGCTTCGGCTCGCCGTCTTCAGTACCTGCTTATCTGAAAAACAACAAAAGGAAAAGGGTGAGATTATAAAATCTCAGTGAGCCCTTCACGGACTCCTCACCATTCTCTCCTCGGAACCTTCTAGGGTGAGAAGACTAACTTATGCATTTCAAACCTAGACATACTCTCCCTATGTACCATAAGGACTTGACTTGCAACTTCTCGATATCCCTAAGCTAAGACGCTTTAGAACGCGCTAGCTTGAATTAAAACTTAGCATATTATACCATAGGGTAATCCTAGGACTAATATACCACTTATCAACTTGTGATTAACTAAACATATAAATATATAGCAATCCACATCAATCCTACAAATGTCCATTCTTTAACCTTTGTTTAGCTCAACTAACCTTAATACAATACAAATTGCAACCTTATTAACTAAGAACATATTGTTCTTACTTACTCACTTTGTGCTTAACACATCTTTGCTTTCTCTTATGCTATTGGGCTTTGCCTTATGCTCTATACCACAAATCCCAATCAATCTAGCTTGCTTATCCTTTAAGTGATCTAATCACAATGCTCAGTACTATTAAGCGACTATGGGTGTGCTATCCAAGATTTCATACAACTAACTAAGCTAATTCCGAGTACATATATATATATAAATACATACAAGAAATTCATTAACTTTCATAAACTTAACTTCACTTCACATATTATACCATTCATAAGAGATGTATAATATGATGCTTTGCATGTAATGCATTTTGTGTTATTGGGTAGTGTCGTAGGCTTAGGTCCCTAGACCCCAATTACACACTTTCGGAATGGTGGTTAGACGTCATAACCCTCCAAGGGCGTCCCTCTTGGCTAACCAAACCGATCTTACTCCTATAAATAGAGGAGTCTTGCCATGGACTTTAGCTTATGCATAAGCTTATGCTTATGATTGTATGCATGTTCATAGAAACACAATCATCCACATTACTTAACTATTCAAGGAAACTACAATCATTTCACTGAATCAAGCTTGCACTAATAGTACCCCTTTTTATCTAATGACTCCCAATCATGTATACTAATACATACATTCATTCTATCACATCCTTTTCCTAGGGTCCTTCCTTGACCTCTAAGACTTAAGCTTATGGCTCTTAGACAAGCCTCACAATTTGCCAAATTAATGGACAACACATACATTAACTAATCCCTTGAAACTCTATGGAGTTCTCAAGAGAGAAAACATCAAGCATACATAATCTCATTGAAGCTCTTTGGAGCATTCAAGGATTCAAGCATCACATAATAATTAGGGGGGTTAGGGACAGCATCCAACCCTATTTCAGTCAAACCCCATACAATTTCATAACAATCATAACAATCATAACTCAATCTCTTATAGGTATATAAAACCTAACTTGAACCTAAGGTTCATATGCTACTAAAGGAAGAGAAATTCCTATATGTGGGACTTATGAGTGCCCATCACCTAAGGGTTGAAGAACTCACCTCTATTCTTCAAGACATTGAGCTAGTAAGGCTGAACTTGGACCCTTTGCTCCTCTTCAAGCTTTTCCCTCTTTGCTCAACTTAGGGCTTCTCCAAATACTCCTCAAATCTTGCTCTTCAACCTTCAATCTTCCTTCTCCATCCAAGAACTCGAATCATCCTTGCTGGAGCTTGGTCTTCTCCCCCCTTCTTCTTCTCCAATTCGTGCTTCTTCTCCTCCTCTCTAGGGTTCAAACCCAAATCTTCCAAATACTCAAATCTCAACTCTCAAACTCTCCATTTAAGCAAATGATTGAAGAAATCTAGCATAAATCTCTTCAATCCCTCTCAAAAGGTGAAACCCTAGCTCTCCTCTTCCTTTTCTCCTTTCTCTTTCTCTTCTTTTCCTTTTTCTCTCTTCTGCGTTCTGCTCGCTGAAACTGCGTTTTTAAACAATTCTGCAGCTGTGAATCGATTCACAGCATAGTGTGAATCGATTCCCACAGTGCAAAAAGAGCCTGAATCGCAGATTTAATGAGTGAATCGATTCCTGCCTGCGAGTCCCAGTGGCCTGTTTTATGTGAATCGATTCCTGACTTCTGTGAATCGATTCCCACTGCTAGAATTCGATGTCAATGGAGTTTTAATGCCGTGAATCGATTCCCAGGCTAGGTGAATCGATTCACACTACAGAAAAACCAGGAAATCTTAGTTCTAACACCAAACCCTGAGACTTTCTTCTCAAATCAACTTCCATAGCTACAAATCAACACCTTTAACCATCTTAGGATTAAATCCACACTTATTCCTCAATTCAAACCCATTAACCTTCTTATAAAAACCTTGTGTAATTATATTCACTCACTTTAAAAATCAATTTAAGCTTAAATACAATCACACAATTCTTCTCATAACTTATTCTCAACTTAGCTTACGAAAGACTTTTGTTTATAAAAAAAAAAATTACAGCAAATTTCCAAAAGACAAGAAGAATATCACTTTACAAAATTTTATTGCATTAGAAATTATCCTAGTTTAGTAGCGCTCGGGGAACGGGTCGTTACATAAGTTATCATTGTCAATTTGCCACACCCCTATTAGGGATACCTGTATTGTGAATGGATAACCTAGCAATCCTAATCTTATTTATTTGTCAAGTTTGCTTCTAATTTGTCCATTCAAATAGTTAATCATAATTTTTTTTCTGTAATTCAAAAACAATTAAAATCAATTGAGAAACATTTTTTCCTTCTACAACTACATGACATTTGAGTAGAGCTAAATCTATCTGAAAATTTAATGCAATTTCTGATCAATTCTATTCCATCCAAAAATTACGTCAAAATATGATAACTTTCTAGTAGCAAAAATGATAATTTTTGTAGTAGTGAATTTGATAGAATTCTAAATTTTAGTTCATTGAACAACCTGGACAATAATTTGCAACAGTAAAGAATGTAAGTGAACTATTTTATTTTTGCATTCATTGATAATCAAGTTCAGGGCTATTCCCGTGTTACTCGAAATTCTTACAAATTGTAAATCCCAAATCTAAGTGCAAGCCCATCTTTTATTTTTTTCGCTTATAGTGATAAAATAGAAATCATTGCTGAAAACAACAACAATACAGTGCGCCAATTGGACGAAAACATTGTCCTCCTTTCTGAAAACCCGCTCTAAGGCAGGCCTCACCACAATCTGAACTACAAAGCTCTATGCAGCATACTAGTTGAGGCCCTGCGTGTAGCTCTGAAATAAATTTTGGACCTTGAGGCACTATTATTGGTGTCTCCAAACAAGTAACAAATCCTGAAACACCACAAAGTTAAAAATATTATGCACATGAGGTTTCTTCCTTTTCTTTGACAGATTCCAACTCATTGTTGTTTGAACTTTTGCACTAAACCACCTAGTATGTGTAACACCCTAATTCAATTTTTAAATCGAATCATTGCATTTAAAACATTATGAAATATCATAACTGAATAAATTAAGACTTGACAGTTACAAGTCATAATTCATACAAGGTACTTGTCCAACGGTTTAAGTACATAACTTAAGTCTCATAATATAACACCAAAGTCATGAGGATTACAAAATATAGGGTCCAATGACCCATATACAACACTTAGTTCAAACAACAAAGACTAGCTGCTAAGCAACTCCAGCTAGGGTCAATCCTCTCGCACCTGCTTATCTGAAACAATTAAACGAAAGGGGTGAGATTTAAGAAATCTCAGTGAGTCCTTCAGACCCTCACCATCACATACCTCAATACGAATCAGTATCGACAAGGGTCAAATAGCATTTACATGACAGTTCACAAGTCAAAAGCTCAATTCACAATACTGCATTTGAAATCTTGAAAGATAATACAAATGCAAACAAATGTCATAAAGACCACAATGAATGTTCTCCACTTGATCCAGCTCAAGTACAAAATGAGTAAAATCCGAATAAAAGGATAAAACCAAGGGGGCCCCAACAAAGACAGTGATAGCTAATCACTTACAATGAGGGTGCAAATGAATTTGCAAACATTCCAATCACAATCAAATCAATCACAAAACAATAGGAAATAATGCATTGCTATATCATAATCATCATATTCAAGAATCATTCTTTACTCAATTAGTTATATAAAAGATACATAAGTACCTAAGTATACATAGGCCAACTTTAATTCTATAGGGCTTAGAACACCAAAATATCATACATTCTTAACCCTAGAAGCATTTGGAAGTGAAGGAATTTACAAAATCTACCTAAAGTTCTCTGTCAAATTCGCTCAGCTCAGAGAAATTCGTTGAGCGAATTTCAGCCAGAAGCAAAGTCGAATTTCTGCAGTTCCACGTCGACTTGCGTGATTTTATTGACAAACAAAACGGAGTCGGAATTAGGCATACGACCACTCGTTGGAAAGCTTAAGATGTCTAGTTTATGAATATAATTTTTATTTTGAAAGATAACCATCATATTAGTGCAGTTTTAACAAACAATCCACTGGTGTCAGAAAACATGACAGCATTCATACCTGAATTTGTAAATTCTATATCTAATTCAATTCTTAACATTTTCAAGTGATTCTTGTGCCTAAAATGAAGCCCCTAATGTCTAGTTTACTCAGAAATAAGAAGAATTTAAATCCAAGGTCTATAGAGAGAGTTATACTAGAAATACCAGAGGCAATCTTAACATGCATGACCACAAGAATGGAACACAACTTCTTCTAGCTTCAACATCAAACTATCACTCCATAATCTGAATCTTAGACCAACTAAACAACATGCAAAGGGAAATAAAAACCCTAATGGGGGTCTTATTGGTTGCCCACCACCTAAAGGAGAAAAACTCACCAAAATCAAGAAAATGGAGGTAGAAGCTTGTGGAATTTTTTTCTGATTTCTCCTACCCAAATTCGAGCTCCTCCTTCTTGCTATCTTATGGCAGCTCTCAAACCTTCAATAATGGCTAGGATCAGTGCAACCTTCTTCTATGGCAAGGGTTGAATGGATTATCCAAGGTTTCCCCTTCTTTCTCTCCAAACCCTAACACCATAGCCTTCCCCCTTTCTCCATTTCTCCTTCTTCTTTTTTTCTTTTCAGGAATTTTTTGATGGAGGGAGGTAATGGGGGGCTGATGGCGTGAATGAGAGGGAATGGAGAGTGAGGGTACTGGTCTTTTACTATATTGCCCTTCATTGGTTCTAATATTACACACTACCCTTACTTATTACACCACTATCTTATTTATTTACACCCCTTTATGTTTATAACAATAAGCAATTCAAAACACACAAAACCTAAATTTAAAAGGCTATATAATTAAATTAGGTGGGATGTTACATTACTCCCCACCTTTTTAGGATTTTTGCCCTCAAAAATTAAATACACATACCTATTGAAATAGATATGGATATGCTTCTCGCATCTCTTCTTCCACCTCCCAAGTAGCTTCCCCTGGAGTAGATCCTTCCCAAATGACCTTAACCAAGGGAATGCGTTTGTTCCTCAGCGCCTTTATGTCCCAATCTACGATTTGGACTGGCATAGGTTGGTACGTTAGGTCCGATCTTAGTTGCACGGACTCATGAGCTAAGGGTTGAAAAGGATCTGGAATATACCTTCGGAGTAGCGACACATGAAACACATTGTGCAAGTTGGATAAAGAGGGAGGAAGTGCAAATGCGTAAGCAAATGTAACCGACTCGACTCAAGATCCGAAAGGACGGACGTAGCGAGGATGTAACTTTTTGGCCTTTAGTGCCCTACCAACACCTATTGTAGGAGACACTTTCAAAAACACATGTTCACCCTCTTCAAATTCAAGTGGTCTAGATTTTAAGTCCGCATAACTCTTTTGCCGACTTTGGGCGGTCTTAAGCTTATCCCTAATCATCCGAATCTTATCTGTTGTCTCCTGAACTAGGTCGGGACCTATCAATTTCCTTTCCCCAACTTCATACCAACACAAAGGTGTCCTACACTTCCGCCCATAAAGGGCTTCATAAGGAGCCATCCCTATGCTCGAATGGTAGCTATTGTTGTAAGCAAACTCTGCTAAAGGTAGATAATCAATCCAACTTCCTCCATCCTCTAAGACACATGCTCTAAGCATGTCCTCTAAGGTTTGGATGGTCCTCTCAGTCTGACCATCGGTCTGGGGGTGGTATGCGGTGCAAAGGTTCAACCTAGTTCCCAAAGCTTGCTGAAAAACCTTCCAAAATCTAGAGGTGAATTTGGGATCTCTATCTGAGACGATGCTCGTAGGGACCCCGTGGAGCTTGACTATTTCCTGGATGTAGACTTTTGCTAGCTTAGAGGTGGAGTACGTAGTCTTAACAGGTATGAAGTGAGCTAATTTTGTCAATCGGTCCACAATCACCCAAATTGAGTCATGACCGGCTTGGGTACGGGATAATCCCGCAACGAAGTCCATGGATATACCTTCCCACTTCCACTCAGGTATTTCTAGGGGTTGGAGCATGCCAGAAGGTTTCTGATGTTCAATTTTGGTTTTTTGACACACTAAACATCGGGCTACAAACTCAGCTACATCCGTTTTCGTCCCCGGCCACCAATATCGGTGTCTGAGGTCATGATACATTTTGGTTGTACCGATGGATCGTGAATCCGCCTCCTATGAGCTTCTTCTAAAATTTGCCACTTAAGTTCCGAATTTTTAGGGACACAAATTCTATGTTGAAATAAGATAGTTCCCTCATTGTCTATGGAGAAGTCGGGCTGATTCTTCCTAGATTGCAATTCTTCATCCAAGAGTTGAGCTTGCCTAATTTGGGACTTGAGGTCACAACTGATTTGCAATTGATGCACTAGAAGACTATAACCAGTAGAGAAGGATTCTAAGGTTAAGTCTCTAAAGGACTCTAATAACTCTAATTCCTTAATCATCAAGGATGATACTTGAAGGGACTTCCTACTAAAAGCATCAACGACCACATTCGCCTTGCTTGGGTGATATTTCAGCTCGAAATCATAATCCTTGAGTAGTTCTACCCACCTTCTTTGCCTCATATTAAGTTCTTTTTGATCAAAGAGATATTTTAAACTCTTATGGTCACTAAAGACCTCAAACCGAGCACCATATAAATAGTGCCTCCAAATCTTGAAGGCAAAGACAATTGCTGCAAGTTCCAAATCATGAGTTGGATAGTTCTCTTCATGGGGTTTCAATTGTCTTGATGCATAAGCTACTACCTGACCACCTTGCATAAGCACACAACCTAATCCCTTAATCGAAGCATCACTATACACTTCAAACCCTAAGAATGGATCCGGAATAATCAGAACCGGAGCAGTGGTCAATCTAATCTTAAGCTTTATGAAGCTACTCTCATAACTCTTGCTCCACACAAACGGCTGCCCCTTTCGGGTTAGCCTTGTTAACGGAAGTGCTAACTGGGAAAATCCTTTGATGAATCTCCTATAATACCCAGCTAGGCCCAAGAAGCTTCGAATTTCAGTAATGGTGGACGGTCTTTCCCAATCCAGCACTGCTCGTACTTTATCAGGGTCAACCGACACTCCATCGTGAGAGATCACGTGTCCTAAGAATTTCACTTCTTCTAACCAAAATTCATACTTTAAGGGTTTTGCAAACAGTCTCTTTTGCCTAAGGGTACCTAGCACGATCCTAAGATGTTCGCGTGCTCTTGAGAGCTCTGGGAATAAATTAGAATATCATCAATAAATACCACCACAAATTTATCAAGATAAGGCTCTAGGATTTGATTCATGTAGCTCATGAACACAGATGGAGCATTGGTCAGCCCGAAAGGCATAACCAAAAACTCATAGTGACCGTACCGGGTTCTAAAAGCAGTCTTTGGAACATCACTAGCCTTGACCCTAATCTGGTGATAACCCGACCTTAGGTCAATTTTAGAAAAGTATGAAGCCCCCCTAAGCTGATCTATAAGATCGTCTATCCGAGGAAGCGGATACTTATTTTTGACGGTAACCTTATTAATCTGCCTATAGTCCACACACAGTCTCATGCTACCATCCTTCTTCTTGACTAATAACACCGGTGCTCCCCAAGGAGAAGCACTAGGCCTAATAAACTGTTTGGAGATAAGGTCCTCCAATTGGCACTTAAGCTCCTTGAGTTCTGTTGGTGACATCCTATACGGAGCCATTGATATTGGTCCCGTCCCTAGAACTAAATCTATTGAAAATTCAATTTCCCGTTCGGGAGGTAGGGACATCACCTCTTCAGGAAACACATCTAAGTATTCATTCACAACCGGGATGGCAGTCAGATCTAGCTCAACCTCTGAAGATGAAGAGAGTAACAGAACATAGCCGAAATATCCCTCTCCTAGGCATTGGTTTAATAGAGCAACACTGGCCAACACATCAGGATGAATATTCTTTTGGGGAGGTTGTAAATTTGCAAATTCTATGGTTTTACAATAACAATTCAGAATGACTTGATTAGTCGCAAGCCAATCCATCCCCAAAATAATATCCATACCTTCCAAGGGTAAACAAATTAGATTGACCAGGAATACCCTTCCTTGTATCTCGAGAGGACAATTCTCGGATAGGAAGGAAGTAGAGATGCTGCCATCAGCAGGTGTCTGAACATTCAAAGGAACTGACAACGAAGTAAGTGGTAACTTTAACCTTGTTACACATTTGTAGGAGATGAAAGAATGAGTGGCACCAAAATCATAAAGAACAATAACAGGCTGATCACTCAAGAGACACGTACCTTTCATCGCATCAGTCGCACCTTTTGCCCTCTTGGCATCTAAGGCAAAAACACGCCCTTGATTAGGATCATTGGTTTTTGCTGCTTCCTTTCTATCATTCTTCCTCCTGAGTGCGGGGTAATTGTTTGTAACGTGACCTTTCTCTTTACAGTAAAAACAAAAGTCTCTACCCATACACTCTCCTTGATGATACCTGCCACAAGTGGTACATGTCCTTGCTTTTTCGATGTCCAAAGGATGAGTTTGCTTTCCTTTGTTGGGGTTCCCCTTCGGCTTTGGGGGTTGATTAGGCTTGCGTTCTTCGTTCCTTTTCTTCCACTTTTCTTGACAATCCACTCTCAAGGCATTTTGTGCCTCTTCAGCAATAATACACTTCCCTACCAGCTTGGCATAGTCAGTCTCCTCAAATCCGCACACGGCATTCCTCAATTCCGGTCGAAGACCCTGCTCAAATTGATGAGCCTTCCACTCACTATCTTCCCTACTTTGTAGATAAGTAGAGTACTTAGCCAATTCTTCAAATTTGGCAATGTACTCTGCTACCGTCATGCTCCCTTGAGTTAGGTGAGCAAACTCTTGCTCTTTTAGCCGTCTTAAGCTCTTAGGAAAATATTTCTCCAAGAACACTCTTTGAAAGTTCTCCCAGTTCAAAGGTGTTTCAAGATTAACCATATGAGCTCTTGCTCCTCTCCACAAAACCTCAGCCTCTTCCTTCAGGTAGTGAGTGGCAAATGTCAATTTTTGCTCTTCAGTGCAGTTCACTACTTCAAATATCTTATCCATTTCCCGCAACTAATACTTTGCTGCAGATGGGTCAGCTCCACCCTTGAAAGAAGGAGGGTCATTCTTCCTGAAGTCAGAGTACGCCCGATTAGGATTATCTGGCTGGGTTACATTGTTACCTGGGGCTACTCCTCCCTGAAGGATCTGTTGGAGTAGTGCGTTAGTCGCTTCAGCTTGAACATTTGCACCCTCAGTTTGCACCCTCAGTGCTTCTACTATTACATTCCAAGGTTCGGGTTCTTGCGGAGTCCCGAGGTTTCTGGTGGCATTCCTGGGGTTCCTTCCGCCGTGTATTGGTGGCCTACCACGTCGTCCTGAACCGGATGCCATGATTCTGCATACAATGCACAAAGAATTAAGTTGATCAGGCTCAATGTCTCTTAGCATAATAAGTAGAAAGATGTAAACAGTCCACAATGACACACTAAGCCAAAACTATCTACCTCACAGTCCGATAAGAATCGAACGGCTCTGATACCATAATGTAACACCCTAATTCAATTTTTAAATCGAATCATTTCATTTAAAATATTATGAAATATCATAACTGAATAAATTAAAACTTGACAGTTACAAGTCATAATTCATACAAGGTACTTGTCTAACGGTTTAAGTACATAACTTAAGTCTCAAAATATAACCCCAAAGTCATGAGGATTACAAAATATAGGGTCCAATGACCCATATACAACACTTAGTTCAAACAACAAAGACTAGCTGCTAAGCAACTCCAAATAGGGTCAATCCTCTCGCACCGCTTATCTCAAACAATTAAACGAAAGGGTGAGATTTAAGAAATCTCATGAGTCCTTCGTGGACCCTCACCATCACATACCTCAATACGAATCAAGATCGACAAGGGTCAAATAGCATTTACATGACAGTTCACAAGTCAAAAGCTCAATTACACATCGCATTTGAAATCTTGAAAGATAATACAAATGCAAACAAATGTCATAAAGACCACAATGAATGTTCTCCACTTGATCCAGCTCAAGTACAAAATGAGTAAAATCCGATTAAAAGGATAAAACCAAGGGGGCCCCCAACAGCACAGGTGATAGCTAATCACTTACAATGAGGGTGCAAATGAATTTGCAAACATTCCAATCACAATCAAATCAATCACAAAACAATAGGAAATAATGCATTGCTATATCATAATCATCATATTCAAGAATCATTCTTTACTCAATTAGTTATATAAAAGATACATAAGTACCTAAGTATACATAGGCCAACTTTAATTCTATAGGGCTTAGAACACCAAAATATCATACATTCTTAACCCTAGAAGCACTTGGAAGTGAAGGAATTTACAAAATCTACCTAAAGTTCTCTGTCAAATTCGCTCAGCTCAGAGAAATTCGCTGAGCGAATTTCAGCCAGAAGCAAAGTCGAATTTCTGCAGTTCCACGTCGACTTGCGTGATTTTATTGACAAACAAAACGGAGTCGGAATTAGGCAAACGACCACTCGTTGGAAAGCTTAAGATGTCTAGTTTATGAATATAATTTTTATTTTGAAAGATAACCATCAGATTAGTGCAGTTTTAACAAACAATCCACTGGTGTCAGAAAACAGGACAGCATTCATACCTGAACTTGTAAATTCTATATCTAATTCAATTCTTAACATTTTCAAGTGATTCTTGTGCCTAAAATGAAGCCCCTAATGTCTAGTTTACTCAGAAATAAGAAGCATTTAAATCCAAGGTCTATAGAGAGAGTTATACTCGAAATACCAGAAGCAGTCTTAACATGCATGACCACAAGAATGGAACACAACTTCTTCTAGCTTCAACATCAAACTATCACTCCACAATCTGAATCTTAGACCAACTAAACAACATGCAAAGGGAAATAAAAACCCTAATGGGGGTCTTATTGGTTGCCCACCACCTAAAGGAGAAGAACTCACCAAAATCAAGAAAATGGAGGTAGAAGCTTGTGGAATTTTTTTCTGATTTCTCCTACCCAAATTCGAGCTCCTCCTTCTTGCTATCTTATGGCAGCTCTCAAACCTTCAATAATGGCAAGGATCAGTGCAACCTTCTTCTATGGCAAGGGTTGAATGGATTATCCAAGGTTTCCCCTTCTTTCTCTCCAAACCCTAACACCATAGCCTTCCCCCTTTCTCCATTTCTCCTTCTTCTTTTTTTCTTTTCAGGAATTTTTTGATGGAGGGAGGTAATGGGGGGCTGATGGCGTGAATGAGAGGGAATGGAGAGTGAGGGTACTGGTCTTTTACTATATTGCCCTTCATTGGTTCTAATATTACACACTACCCTTACTTATTACACCACTATCTTATTTATTTACACCCCTTTATGTTTATAACAATAAGCAATTCAAAACACACAAAACCTAAATTTAAAAGGCTATATAATTAAATTAAGTGAGATGTTACAGTATGTTTCACCTAAACAAATTATTATTGATCTTGGGATTTTGAATAAAAATTGATAAAAGATACAATTTCATAAAAGAGTTGTTGAGTCATACTGATCTAACAACTCAAGCTTTTTATTTTCTTTTTGAATATGTAGACTATGAACAATAATATAACGAACAATAACATTTTTTGATTTAAGTTAGTAAATTGTATATCGAAAACTCAAAACATAAAACTAACTTTCTCCCGTACCTGAAACCAATACCAGAGCAATGCATAAAACACCCAAAAGATGAGATGGATAGATGTGAAAAGACATTTTGAAGGATTTCACCTTATATTTTATTTCTTGTAAGAACTAAGGCTAACATCATTTTCATTATATAGACTTAGAAAATGTGTTAATTTGATTAAACGTTAATATTTGGATCTTATGAAATATTATTAAAATGCGTTTGCACTACCAGATCTACCTATATTGGTAATAAACATAAGAGCATTGATTATTTGTATAAATTCATCAATAAGTAGGGTGAATATAATATCACTATGAGTTTGAAACAAACCATTAATAATGGGTACGAATGCAATGATAATCAATTCGAATGCATTACCAATAATGAAATTGAGCAATTACTTATGTAAATACATTAACGTTTTTGGAAAAAAAAATATGGACGTAATCAATAGAATAAATTTTACAATATATAAAATGATATTCTATAGCAATTTGTTAATTATTTATAGAATAAATTTTATATGTGAAGTTTTATTTTAAATTTATATCACTTTATTTATTTTAAATGTTATATAAATTAAACCGAATATTAATTTTAAATTAATTTTATAAAGTAATAAATTTATATTTAATATAAATTTCTATTACATTTCAATTTATAAATATAAATGCACTAAATTTGAAAATATAAATATAAAGATTAATAAACCTTGGTGTTTTATAAATTTTAAATTTAAACCCTAATATATATGAAAAATTAAATATAAATAAATACATCTATATACAAAGTTTATATTTATTGTTATAAATTTTAAATTAAAATACAAACTTTCAATCGATCAAAATTATTAAACAACACTGTTAATTGAAAACAACGTTGGACACAATACACGACATAATACGCATCCGTACTGTACAGACACGTATCCGTACAGTACGGACACCACTTTTTTTATTTTTTTTTTCAAAAAAAATTTTACAAATTTTTTTTTATCTGGTTAACGAAGTTCATTTATCTGGTTAATAGTTCTCATTATCTGGTGAATGCCAACCCTGAAACTTAACACATTCTATTTATTTATCTGGTTAACGAAGTTCACTTATCTGGTTAATGGTTCACATTATCTGGTGAATGTCAAACACACGTTCCATTTTTTTTATCTGGTTAATAAAGTTCACTTGTCTGGTTAATAGTTCTCATTATTTGGTGAATGCCAACCCTGAAACTTAACACATTCCATTTATTTATCTGGTTAATGAAGTTCACTTATTTTGTTAATGGTTCACATTATCTGGTGAATGCCAAACTCACATTCCATTTATTTATCTGGTTAACGAAGTTCATTTATCTGGTTAATGCAGTTCATTATCTGGTTAATGACAAATATTTTTGTAACCAGTTAAAAAAAATCTAAAAAAAATGAAAAAAGCGTGTCAGATCTTTAGACGGACCGTATGTCCATACAGTACGGACCGTATACGTATTGTGTCTATGTCACATTGTGTATTCAAAAATCATTTCTGAATATTAAATTTATAAAACACCCAAATAAAACTTTCTAATTTCATAAATAAAACCTACCATAAATATATTAAATTTTAAATTTAATAGAAATATACTAATTTCAAGTTTAAACACAAACACTGTTACACCCAAACATTCTAAAACAGTTTGAAGTCGGGCATTAAACATCATAAGGTATTAACTAGAATTGAAGTTAAACTTGAGTACATTGCCAAGTTAGAAAATCCATACAAGTCTTAGTCAATACATTACACTTTAATCCAAAAGCATAAGTACTACATAAATTGGAATTAAGATTGTACAAAACACATAGTTCCCATTAACAAAATGAACAAACTAAACCTCAAAGAAAATTCTAAAGATCTTGAGCTGAGGTCTCGAGCTCTCCTCATGTATCATCCTTTACCTGTTTTTCAGAAAACAGAGAGAAACGGGGGGAGATAATAATCTCACTGAGTCCTTCACGGACCCCTCACATAGCATCACTCCCTCAAATAAAACGACACTAATACATATTTTATTTAGTTCTATCTTTCATTTATCTTACTACACGTTCATGCAATCATAGAATAAGTTTTCTGTTAGCTTTCTTTAGTGTTCTTTTGGAGTCGAACCAGAAATCTACACCGCCGGGTCTGTCGGATCTTCTAGTCACGAGACCCCGGACCGACGTACGTTACGGTATGGGCAGTTACACGTCTACAACCCGCAAGTGGCATGCCGACTTGCCTAACCATACCACGCCTTCGTTCTCGAAGGAAATCTATCATTTATTAACTAGCAGTTCATAGTTAATCAATTTCTCATCACTAATGAATCAATCATATGTGTTGATAAATGATATTTCTAGTGTGTTTCTATGATATCTTTTCAATCTTAAAGGTTAAAGAACATAAATATCAAGTATAAACTACCTTATAGGCTTTCTGTGTCAAAAACACATTTCTGTGCAGGGGGACGCTCTCCGCACCTTCAATTTTTTTTTCCCTTCAAGATCCAAGGTTCAGCTCCAATCTTCTTCTTCTCTACCGATTGAGTGAGTTTTGCCCCCAGTTTGGTGTCTTCCTTCTTGCTAGTCCTCCATGGAACCCTCAATCCTCTCATTTCCCTCAAGGTTGCGTTCAAAGAGTTGGTGATGAGAGTGGTCATGTGGGTGGGTAGATCAGGGAAAAAGAAAAAGGGGTATGGTGGGTTTCTCTTAGTCAAAAGACCATCCTACCCTTAGCTAATGAGTAGGGTTTACCTATGTGCCCCATTTCTATTCCAAATTCCTACTGTGTCCTTTAGTTCTATCTATTTTCTAATCACCACCCAAGACCACAAAACCTCCACTACAAATCACTAATCAAAGATTTTATGATATTTGATGATGTTACACATCATGACTCAGAAATTTGATGATATTGACATCCTCGATTTGTAGGAAATGATTTTCTTAATTTTATCAATAGTACATTAAAAATTTCTCTTAATTATTTAATTTAAATTTTAGATATTAAAATGTTTGATTTCATCCTTTACGTTTAGTTGATAGACAAAAAAAATTAAACTACTCTTTAGGACTTGTTAAAACTTTAAAATTTAAAATGATTTGTGTTAAATGCATGATCGGGTGGTAAAAAAATAAAAAAATATTTTCTTCTCTTTTAATTATAATTTCAGCATTAGGTTTTTATTTGAATTTATTAAATTAAGTGATAAAAAATAGAATAAAATATTTCCTTGGATGTTATCTTGAATTCATTTTCATGGCATTAATTTTAAAGTAAGTGCCTAAATTTATTAGGATACTTGTGTTGTCATCAGGCAACCAAATACCCTTAATTTATTTTAGTTCAAAGTGACACGAATTATTTTAGTTGATACCTATGTTATGATTGGACAATCTGGTATTAGTCACCAAATCTTTATTGGAAACTAATCTTGTGGACAGACAACTTGGTAATTCCCATTAATACTTTGCAGGGCACTTGTATTGCGACTGAAAAGTCAAGTTATCGTTGTCAATTTGCCACACCCCTATTAGGGATACCTGTATTGTGAATGGATAACCTAACAATCCTAATCTTATTTATTTGTCAAGTTTGCCTCTAATTTGTCCATTCAAATAGTTAATCATAATTTTTTTCTCTCATTCAAAAATAATTAAAATCAATTGAGACACATTTTTTTCTTCTACACCTACATGACATTTGAGTAGAGCTAAATCTATCTGAAAATTTAATGCAATTTCTGATCAATTCTATTCCATCCGAAAATTACGTCAAAATATGATAACTTTCTAGTAGCAAAAATGATAATTTTTTTAGTAGTGAATTTGATAGAATTCTAAATTTTAGTTCATTGAACAACCTAAACAATAATTTGCAATAGAAAAGAATGTAAGTGAACTATTTCATTTTTGCATTCATTGATAATCAAGTTCAGGGCTTTTCCCGTGTTACTCAAAATTCTTACAAATTGTAAATCCCAAATCTAAGTGCAAGCCCATCTTTTATTTTTTTTCGCTTATAGTGATAAAATAGAAATCATTACTGAAAACAACAACAATAAAGTGTGCCAATTGGACGAAAACATTGTCCTCCTTTCTGAAAACAGGCTCTAAGGCAGGCCTCACCACAATCTGAACTACAAAGCTCTATGTAGCATACTAGTTGAGGTCGTGCCTAAAGCTCTGAAATGCATTTTGGACCTTGAGGCACTATTGTTGGTGTCTCCAAACAAGTAATGAATCCTGAAACACCACAAAGTTAAAAATATTATGCACATGAGGTTTCTTCCTTTTCTTTGACAGATTCCAACACATTACTATTTGAACTTTTGTATTAAACCACCTAGTATGTTTCACCTAAACAAATTATTATTGATCTTGGGATTTTGAATAAAAATTGATAAAAGATACAATTTCATAAAAGAGTTGTTGAGTCATACTGATCTAACAACTCAAGCCTTTTGTTTTCTTTTTGAATATGTAGACTATGAACAATAATATAACAAATAATAACATTTTTTAATTTAAGTTGGTAAATTGTGTATCGAAAACTCAAAACATAAAACTAACTTTCCCCTGTACCAGAAACCAATACCAGAGCAATGCATAAAACACCCAAAAGATGAGATGGATAGATGTGAAAAGACATTTTGAAGGATTTCACCTTATATTTTATTTCTTGTAAGAACTAAGGCTAACATCATTTTCATTATATAGACTTAGAAAATGTGTTAATGCGATTAAACATTAATATTTGGATCTTATGAAATATTATTAAAACGCGTTCTATCAGATCTGCCTATATTGGTAATAAACATAAGAACATTGATTATCTGTATAAATTCATCAAAATTAGAGTGATTATAATATTACTATGAATTTGAAAGCATTAATAATGGGTAAGAATGCATTGATAATCAATTCAAATGCATTACCGATAATGAAAATTGAGTAATTATTTATATAAATACATTAACGTTTTCGGAAAAAAATATGGACGTAATCAATAGACTAATTTTTACAATATATAAAATGATATTCTAGAGAAATTTGTTAATTATTTATAGAATAAATTTTATATGTGAAGTTTTATATTAAATTTATATCACTTTATTTATTTTAAATGTTATATAAATTAAACCGAATATTAATTTTAAATTAATTTTATAAAGTATTAAATTTATATTAAATGTAAATTTCTATTACATTTCAATTTATAAATAAAAATGCACTAAATTTGAAAATATAAATATAAAGATTAATAAACCTTGGTGATTTATAAATTTTAAATTTAAACCCAAATATATATGAAAAATTAAATACAAATAAGTACATCGATATATAAAATTTATATTTATTGTTATAAATTTTAAAATAAAATACAAACTTTCAATCCATCAGAAATATTAAATTTATAAAACACCCAAACAAAACTTTCTAATTTCATAAATAAAATCTACCATAAATATATTAAATTTTAAATTTAATAGAAATATATTAATTTCAAGTTTAAACACAAACATTGTAACACCCAAACATTCTAAAACAGCTTGAAGTCGGGCATTAAACATCATAAGGTATTAACTAGAATGGAAGTTAAACTTGAGTACATCGCCAAGTTAGAAAATCCATACAAGTCTTAGTCAATACATTACACTTTAATCCAAAAGCATAAGTACTACATCAATTGGAATTAAGATTGTACAAAACACATAGTTCCCATTCACAAAATGAACTAACTAAACTTAAAAGAAAATGCTAAAGATCTTTAGTTGAGGTCTCGAGCTCTCCTCATGCATCATCCTTTAACTGCTTTTTAGAAAAACAAAGAGAAACGGGGTGAGATAATAATCTCACTGCACTACAACATTTTAGGTCTACGACAATGTCTATTTATATGGAAGTAAAAAAACTGTTTTCTTAGATTATAATAGACAACGGTTTTTTATTCTATTGGTGTATATGGTGAAATTTTATAAATTTTTAGTGCAACGTTTAAAAACCATTCTTGAAAAGTAATAGACAACAGTTTTTATTTTTTATTATTTTATTTCTTCAAAACAACATCTATTAACCGTTCTCTTATTTCTCATAAATAATAAATAATAAATAATAATGAATAAAAAACAACTGTTCTTGTAGATTAGGAGTTTCAATCCCCATCAGAAACAACTGTACTCATAGGTTAGAGCTTCAATCCCGCTGAAATATTGTTTCGCCTGCGTTTAGGATTTTATTCCCCCATCTCTCGTGCCTCTCTTATCCCCAAACCCTTTTTTCCACTCACTGTTCAAATTATTTGCTGGCCCCAAACCCTTTCCCTAATCACTCATTCTCTCTCGCGGTCGCCGATCACCCTTTCCCTAATCACTCTTTTCTCTCTCGCGGTCGCCGATCACCCTTCCCTAATCACTCTGCTTGCAATTCTCTCTCGCGTTTTCTCTCTCGCCCTCGCTGCTAGCAATTCTCTTTCGTCAATTCTCTGCTTCGCATTCTCTGCCTTCTTGTGTCGAACCTTGTGAAGCGTGAAGGGACTGCACAACAGCTTTAGTATTCACGCTGTTCATTTGAAGTGTTGGAGTTACCTAAACAAGTGACAGAGGTATGCATTTGTTTGTTCTCTCTCGTCAATTTCTCTTTTGGTTTTGGCTTTTGGATTTATGGGGTTTTGGTTTGTTTGGTTCCTGAGAAAATAAAATGAAGGGAAGGGAGTTGGAAGGTTTGCTTCTGGTGATTTATCCATGTTATTAGCTTCTGGGTTTATACAGGTTTTTTTTAATTGAATTTTTTGGGGTTTTTTGTTTTGTGGTTTAGGGGTCTTTGGTATCTTGACTTTGTTTCCAGCCTTGGTGTTATAGGATTGGCCTGAATTAGGTTTGTTTGCTGGTTCCCTGTTTGTTGTAGACTGTGCTGGAGCTAGGGGTTGGGAAATTAAGTTTTCATCTTGACATTTATTGAGCTTGATGCAACATAGGACCGGTTTCTTGCCAAACTCTGCCTCAAGTATTATTAGTACAATAAGGATTGGTATGCATCAAGTGTCAGAACTTCTCCATAGAGGTATACTAATTTCTGTGAGATCTAGTGATTCAGAGTAAGATCTCTAATTGTGTAGATAGTTGGAAAGGTGTGTAATTTTCTTTTGGTTAGAGGGTTTGTTTAGAATTATATACTATTGTTCCCTTTCTTAAATTCCCATTATAGTGGCTGGCAACATTGAGAAAATTGAGGAATGTCTTTTGGTATGAGATGGGGGAGAGGAGTGCAGACTATCTTGTTAGTTGGGTGGTTTTGTAAGGCCCAAAAAAGAAGGGGACTTGGAACCGGCTAATTTGGTTCCTGTTTTTATAAATGATTTAAAAACATAAAATCTTTGATTGGCCTTTATCAGTTTTTTAAGTCAATAGCTCAAAGTGTTGTTTCTGAAAACTACAAAAATGGACACAACCGAGATGTTTTCTTGACTCTTGATCATGTTTTTTCCAAAAGGCAAATTGGGTATGTGAAAGATTGACGTTAAGGACAAATTTCATTACGAAAATTAACATCAAAGGATTATTTTCGTATATTTAGTATCAGTTTTAGAAGACTAAACTAATGACCCTTGTATCTCTGGAAGACCAAAATAATGTTTAATCTGGTCTTGGCTTGTAGCTCCCTCTTTATGTCATTTATTAAATTTCTTTCATCTTGCCAGCAAAGTACGGTGGCTTACTACCATGAGTAACTTTGGAATTGCTGCTTCTCTATTTTTAGTTTATTTCTTTCTTTATCTATTCTTTTCCTGGGCTTTACCTATTGATACGTGGTAACGAGTCAAGGCCAGCAACTAAGAGTGGGCATAGTGAATCCAAATTGGAAGCTTCAGTTATTTTCTTTTTCATTCTGTTTTGCTGTTTTGCTTACTAGCATGCAAGAATCTTTTATGGTTATGAATGTAGTGATAATAGGCCACTTGGCAATTGATCCTTAGGAGTAGGGATTGGAATCATTGCATAAATACCACTAGTATGAAATGAAATAAACACAGAATTAAAAACTCCCCTTATCTCTTCTCTGAAATTCTATTTCCTTCTTCTTCTGGAGTTTTTTCTCCTACTCGAAAAGTAGACACACTCAAACACCTATCACCTATCACCTATATGTTCCTACAGTCTGCTAATCTACACTCAATGATGATCGTATCTTTTATCTCCTTTAGAAAATAATGTTTGCTTGTCACTCCACTTCCTAGCTCAATGTGATAGGAGATTTAAAATGAGTACAGATAACAGTTGAGATTGCAGTGTGTTGTATGGAGGCATCCTTTCTACAAAATGATTAATTAAAAATCTGTGGTTGCTGTCAAATTAGTTAAAGTGGTAGAAGAGTTTATTTTTGGATATGGGGAGCAAGATATATGTCAAAGAAGGACAGATGGCAGCAAGTCATATTATTTTCCTTGGGCATATTTTGGTCTTCAAAGAATGCTTTTAGCAGGAATTTGGGTTGTTATATTGGCTTTTGCATTTGGATTAATAGCCACATGTTACCGATTGGAGCAACCTTTTGAAGCCAGAGTTGTCTTGGAGCAGTCATGATTTTCTTCAATCTCTGCATGAAGTATATTGGAAAAGATAATGTGTCATATGTGCTTTAGTTTGGCCTCCTTTTTGTCTTCCTTTTGTTGGCTGCTCGTGGATATGTCAAAGTGGAGCTTCCCACTATATTATGCTTGTTTGTAGGAATGGTCTAACAAATTAAAAGATCAAGTGTTGTTGCTGCAAAGGGGACTCGCTATTACTTGCATTTCTATTGGTTCTATAAGTGTCATAATTATTATGATTGAAAAGTATCTAAGCTTAAATACTATTGTGATTATTATTATTACTAATTACATCCTTATTATTGTTGTTGATATTAAGATTCATAAGAAATAGGTTCTATTTTATGCTTATAACATTTGAATATTTATTATGATATATACCCCGTGCATGGCACGAGCTACATATTCTAGGTGATTCTATGTAAGCCTCATAAAACTAATAAACTAAAGAAAATTGGTAGGATATAATATTCACAAAAGAACAACACTTCATTGTTGAAAATCAACTCTTATTTGCAATATATGTAAGCCTCATAATAATTAAATAATTAACATCATACAACCCTCTCTACTCTTATAATTATTAAGTCTGTTGATTTGATTCTACACCCTAATGGTAACTTCATATGTCAAGATCAGGTGTAGTTGAATTTAAAAGCAATGTTTATGGTTCTGCCTCAAAATTTTGTAGTTCCATATCATTTTTTTATTTCAGAATTGTTTATGGTTGATGTTTTCTTTCTTCATTGCTTCCCGTGGTTTTATTCTCTTAGCACTTCAGCTTGGCTTGGTTCCTGATTGATTTCTTTTAAATCACATCTTTATGACCCTTTGCCTTGGTTGGATCATTCTACTATTGTTTCCCCCATGGACTTGAGCCAGGCTTTTCTTCTTCTGAATTATTATTCATAACAAATGTTTTGTGCCTTCCAAGCTTTGGGGATCTTGTGGGTTGTTGGTAGCTAATTGGTAGATGAAATACATCAGAATATATATATCTGCGGAAGAAAGAATATTAAAGGACCAAGCGACATGAAAGTAGTACATAAGAAAAATAGCTTAGAAACACTTAGCAACAGGATGGCAACATGAAAAGATGATTCCACATGAACCAACTTTTAATTGACATCAAGATAAGCATTAGAGGATCTATTACCAAAAAAATTAAAGGAATAAAAGATAGATTATGAATGTAGACAAGCATTTCATGATGCTAATTTGGAATTGTTATCAGCTAGGAGTACATGTGATATAGTTACCCTCAACTTTTGGAGGTAGTTCCTTATAGAAACTTGCCATTGGAGTAGCTTTGAATGTCAAGCTCTTCCTCAATTGCTTGATCTCTACCTCTTGGTTTCCTGCCAGTAACCCAAAACAAAACATGAATAGAATAAGCTAAATGCAGCAGATAAATTGTCAGGGAAAACTCAAACTGCAACATATATTTGATTGTTGGCAAGTTTTTTACTACATCCTTGGTTATATGTGCATTATTTTAATAGTTAATTTTTTGCAGGAAAATGAACAAGGGGAATGATTTTGGGCTTGATATTGAAGCTAAGTCCAGCAATGACTTAATCCGGAAGTGGAAAGCCAAGTTGGAAAATGCGAACTCTTTAAAAGAAAGCACGAGATGTACTTTAAATCAAGAGCTGTAAAAGTTCTACATTAAATCAAGCAAAAAATCAGCAAGATATAGGCACTAATGGGTTAAACCATTGGAGGCAAGCACTTGCTGCTGGAAATGCAATTCTAATAACAAGGCCTACTCAAATACAACACAAAAAGCAAGACCAAAGGAAGCAGTCCTTGAATAATATAGCTGCAGTCCAACCAATCCTTGAACCATCTAAGAAAATTGATGTGCAGAACAAAGGATTTTGTCAGAAT
The DNA here is from genome assembly GCA_037113605.1 of Calophaca sinica. Taxonomy (NCBI): domain Eukaryota; kingdom Viridiplantae; phylum Streptophyta; class Magnoliopsida; order Fabales; family Fabaceae; genus Calophaca; species Calophaca sinica. The sequence continues at coordinate 21,342,946 of CM073737.1, forward strand.
AATAATCTTAAGAGGCAACCTGATGGGCCCTTGCTAGATACGGGTAATAAGCCTAAGGTGTGGAGGGTGTACGTTAGGAAGAGAAGGGGTGTGGGAAGGAATGTCATTAGTAAAGATGAGGTGTCTAGGAAAGAGAATGCTGGCAATGCAATATGAGAGTGAGGGATTCGGTTATATGTGAGGGAGGTGTGAGGAGAGAGGATCATGCTGGTGAGTGCATCATTGTTGTGAGGCAGAGAAGATATTCTCTGAGGGTGGAGCTTGGCTCTGTGGGGTAGTTAGGATTATCTCCTTTCTATCATTTTATCTTGCCATTAATAATATCACCAGATTTCCATTTCATATTTCCTTGATTTGCTATTGTGCTTTGTGTACCGGTTATTTGTCTCTGTTTGTGCATTGTTAGGTTGAGGTCTCTAACAATTTGGTCCGACCTGCCGGATCCCTTCGGCCGGAGAGACTATCGCCGTCAATCAACGATTCAGGAACCAGTGGGTGAATGCCACCGAAGAAGATGGAGGGAAGAGTTTCTGCTTTGGAAAACAAGTTCGAGGCTCTAGAAATGAGAATGATAGAGATGCAAGTTAAGGCTGATGAAAGGCATGAGCAACTGCTCGCTCTCTTGGCCCAACCCAAACCCAGTCAGGGGGAGGGTCCGAGTGTCACGAAAAACCTTCAACTCGTCAATTCACTTCAGGGAGATGCACTAGATGAGTTTCGCCGTTCGATCAAGAAGGTTGAGTTGCCGAAGTTCACCGGCGACGATCCTGTCGGTTGGATCGCACGCATGGAGGTATACTTCCGTGTGCAAGATACGCGATCGGAGGTGAAGATCTACCTCGCCCAGCTTTGTATGGAAGGCCCCACGATCCATTTTTTTAGAGGGTTGCTGGAAGATGAAGGAGAACTGTCTTGGGAGACCCTCAAGGACGCGATGTTGGAGCGCTACGGCGGAATCGGCGATGGCAACATCTTCGAGCAGTTGGCGTCGCTACAGCAAGAAGGACCGGTAGAGGAGTACATTCTTGAGTTCGAAAGGCTCAAGGCTCAAGTTCCGCCGTTGACCGACGCCCAATATGCCGGCTATTTCATTCATGGCTTGCGGAAGGGAATTCGAGGTCGAGTTCGGAGTTTGTGGATGGCTGGGTCTCTATCGTGGCATCGTCTGATGAATGTGACTAGGGCGGTGGAGTGCGAATTCCTGGAGAAGAAAGTGGAGTGGACCGGTTCGAAGCCAGGTGGTTCTCGGAGCAACTATGGGTCGGGGTCCAATCCGTGGCCCAACTTTGCGGTCGGGTCGCACAATACGGGTCGTAAATCTAATAATGAGTGGGTCTATGTTAAAGGTAGTAAAGATGGGCCTGTGAGGAATTCGAGTGGTTCTGGCCCAAGAGAAGAGCCCAAGGGGGAGAGAAGGTTTTCTGGTCCAGGAAACAGAGGGATCAAGCACATTCCCTCTCACGTGATTGAGGAGCGCCGTCGCAAAGGGCTTTGCTTCACGTGTGGCGGTCCTTTTCATTCGTGACACACATGCCCAGAGCGGCACCTGCGCGTGATGATAACCGAGGACGATGATGAATCCGATGCAGAGGTGAAAGGGTTAGAAGCCAAAAGTGAAGAGGAATCTGAGGAAGAGGGCAAGCTTAGCGTGATGAGCTTGGGGAGCTTGTTGTCGGAGAAGAGAGACAAGCTGAGCACCATGAAATTGAAGGGGAAGGTGCAGGGGGTGCCAATTTTGATGCTCGTGGACAGTGGAGCAACGCATAATTTCGTGTCCAAGAAGCTTGTACAAGCTATGGGATGGGTGGTGGATGACACACCTCCATTGAAAGTGAAGTTGGGTGATGGGCATAAGACTCAGACACAAGGGAAATGCAAGAGCATCTCACTTGAGCTTGGAGAGATCAAGCTAATCATTGAAGCTTTCCTATTTGATTTGGATGGGATAGATATGGTCCTGGGCATGGCGTGGCTCAAGGCAATAGGTGGTATGTGGGTTGACTGGATTGAACAATTGATGCTGTTCAAGGTTGATAAAAAATGGGTTGAACTTCGGGGTGCTAGAGAGTAAGATTGCCGGTTTTTGACATTCCAAAGTCTGCTTGGAAAGCCTGAGTCTTTGGTTGAACCTTATTGGGCAACGTTTGGTGGCTTCGAGGGGCAGCACTACAACAACCTGGCCCCTGGTAGTAAGACAAATGGGGCAGCAGCACCTCCTGAATTAGTGGAATTGTTGGACAAGTTCTCTACAGTTTTTACAGCAACGAAGGGGTAGGGGCAGTAAATGTGCGTCCCTATCATTATCCACATCATCACAAGAACGAAATAGAGGCAAGTCAAAGAATTGTTGCAGGAGGGGGTGGTCCGTCCTAGTCAAAGTGCTTTCTCTAGCCCGGTAATCCTTGTGAAGAAGAAAGATGGGTCTTGGCGGATGTGTGTGGATTATCGGGCTCTCAACAAAGTCACGGTGCCTGACAAATTCCCCATTCCGGTCATTGAAGAACTTCTTGACGAACTCTATGGAGCACAATTCTTCTCCAAGCTTGATCTCAAATCCGGGTACCATCAAGTGAGAGTTAGAGAAGAAGATATTCCTAAAACCGCTTTCCGCACCCATGAGGGTCATTATGAGTTTTTGGTCATGCCCTTTGGCTTGATGAATGCCCCCTCTACCTTCCAAGCGCTTATGAATGACATATTCAAAGCCATGTTGCGAAGGTATGTCTTGGTTTTCTTTGATGATATCCTTGTGTATAGCTCTACTTGGGAGGAACATATGCAACATCTTGAGATTGTCCTGCGAGTGTTGCAAGAGTAGCAGCTGGTTGAAGTGCAGTTTTGGCTTGCCCACAGTGGATTATTTGGGCCATATCATCTCCAAGGATGGGGTGGCTGTTGACCCTAGCAAAGTTGTTAATGTCCTCAATTGGCCTACTCCTAAGCATGTGAAGGGGGTGCGGGGTTTCTTGAGCCTCACCGGTTATTACCAGAAGTTCATTCGCTATTATGGGAAGCTAGCACGTCCTTTAACTGATCTTACTAAGAAAGATGGTTTCCATTGGGGTTCCAAGGAGCAAGCGGCTTTTGAAGCACTCAAAGAAAAGGTAACTTCTGCTCCGGTTCTTGCCTTACCTGATTTCTCCAAGGAGTTTGTGATTGAAAGCGATGCGTCGGGTCACGGTTTGGGTGCTATCTTGATGCAGTAGGGGCGACCGATTGCTTATTATAGCAAGGCTTTAAGTGAAAGAAATCTGGCCAAATCTGCTTATGAAAAGGAGCTTATGGCTGTGGCGTTAGCTATTCAGCATTGGCGTCCTTATTTGTTGGGGCGCAAGTTCATTGTCCGGACGGATCAAAAGAGTCTCAAGCAGCTCCTTCTTCAACGTGTTACTACGACAGATCAGCAGAATTGGGCTGCGAAGTTACTTGGATATCGCTTTGATATTGAGTATAAACCAGGGTTGGAAAATAAGGGGCTGATGCTTTGTCAAGGATGTATAACAGTCCCGAATTGGCTGCATTAATTCATTATCCTGAGTGGGCGGGAAGCAAGGCTGTGATTGAGGAGGTGCATCAAGATCCGGTCTTAAAAGAGATTATTTCTGCGTTGACACAAGGGCTGCCCACCGAGCCAGGTTTCGCATATCGTCATGGTGTCTTGTTGTATGACGATAGGTTGGTGATTGCTGCAAATTCAACTTGGATTCCTACTTTATTGGCTGAGTTTCATTCCACTCCTCAGGGAGGTCATTCGGGATTCTATCGCACTTATCGCTGTGTTGCTGCCAACCTTTATTGGGTCGGTATGAAGAAGCGGGTTCAACAGTTTGTGCAAGAATGCGATGTTTGTCAACGCAAAAGTATGTGGCAGCTGCCCCGGGGGGTTTGTTGCAACCTCTTGATATTCCACAACAGATTTGGGAGAGCCTTTCCATGGATTTTATTACCGGTCTTCCTAAATCAAAGGGGTTTGAGGCTATCTTTGTGATTGTTGATCGATTGTCTAAGTATAGCCACTTCATTCCCTTGAAGCATCCCTATACAGCCCGCACTCTTGCAGAGACTTTCATTAAAGAAGTGATTCGCCTACATGGAATTCCCTCTTCCATTGTAAGTGATCGTGACCCAATCTTTGTGAGTAGTTTCTGGCGTGAGTTATTTAAACTTCAAGGTACTCAACTCAAGATGAGTACGGCTTACCATCCTCAAACGGATGGCCAAACAGAAGTGGTGAACCGTTGTTTGGAGACCTTCTTAAGGTGTTTCATTGCTGACCAGCCAAAGACTTGGGTGTTGTGGCTCCCATGGGCGGAGTATTGGTACAATACCACTTTTCATGTATCCACAGGGGTGACCCCTTTTGAGGCCGTGTATGGTAGACCCCCACCTACCCTTGCTAGATTCTTGCCCGGAGAAACTAGAGTGGAAGCTGTCCAGCGTGACTTAATTGACCGGGATGAGGCTTTGCGTCAATTGAAGCACTATCTCCATCGTGCCACTCTCGCATGAAAGACCAAGCAGATCTACACCGGACTGAGCGCCAATTTTCAGTGGGTGATTGGGTCTTTCTAAAGCTGCGACCCCATGTGCAGCAATCTATGGCTGCCCGGATCAATCCCAAGTTGGCTCCTCGTTACTATGGGCCGTACCAGATTCTTGCAAGAGTGGGTTCGGTGCTACAAGTTGCAGCTGCCCGAATCTGCCCGCATACATCCTGTTTTTCATGTTTCCTTGCTCAAGAAGGCCATTGGGAATTATCAGGTTGAGAAGGAACTTCCAATAGGCCTGGAAAGTGAACCTGCTGATCTATGGGAACCCTTGGCTGTTTTGGCCTCACGGGTAGTCCCTATTGGTGATGAATCTAAAAAACAACTCCTCATTCATTGGAAAGGGAGGACTGTGGAGGAAGCAATGTGGGAGGAAGAATTCATGATCCGCAGCCAATTTCCTTCTTTCAGTCTTGAGGACAAGTCTGGTTCTCAAGGATGGGGTATTGATGGGCCCTTGCTAGATACGGGTAACAAGCCTAAGGTGTGGAGGGTGTGGGAAGGAATGTCATTAGTAAAGATGAGGTGTCCAGGAAAAAGAATGCTGACCATGCAATATGAGAGTGAGGGATTCGGTTATATGTGAGGGAGGTGTGAGGAGAGAGGATCATGCTGGTGAGTGCATCATTGTTGTGAGGCAGAGAAGATATTCTCTGAGGGTGGAGCTTGGTTCTGTGGGGTAGTTAGGATTATCTCCTTTCTATCATTTTATCTTGCCATTAATAATATCACCAGATTTCCATTTCATATTTCCTTGATTTGCTATTGTGCTTTGTGTACCTGTTATTTGTCTCTGTTTGTGCATTGTTAGGTTGAGGTCTCTAACACAACCGAGGTCTACAATGGCTCCTCAAGATCAAGGTTCAATGGAAGAACAAGCCTTTACGAAAACTAATGAGCAGAATAAAGGATTTTGTTAGAACAAAAATCTTACGAGGAAACTAAAGCGTACAATGGCTCCTCAAGTTCAAGGTTCAATGGAAGACTCTTAAGAAAACTGATGAGCAGAACAAAGGATTTTGTCAGAACAGTAATGTTAAGAGGAAGCGGATGTCTACAATAGCTCCTCAAGTTCAAGGGAAGAACAAACATTTAAGAAAATTGATGAGCAGAACAAAGGATTTTGTCAGAACAATAATGTTAAGAGGCAACTGAGGTCTACAATGGCTCCTCAAGTTCAAGGTTCAATGGAAGAACAAGCCTCTAAGAAAACTGATGAGCAGAACAAAGGATTTTGTCAGTATAATAATCTCAAGAGGCAAGTAAGGTCTACAATGGCTCCTCAAGTTCAAGGATCTATGGTAGAACAAATCTCTAACAAAACTAATGACCTGAATAAAGGTTTTTGTCCGAGCAATAATGTTAAGAGACAAATGAGGTGTGCAATGGAGAATCAAGTTCAAGCATCAATGGAAGAACAAGCCTCTAAGTAGAAAAAGACTATTCCAAATTGTCCAGCTATGCCACTTGATGAATTCATTAATAAGAATAAGGAACAACATGGAGTAGAGGAATCAGAAGATGAAAATAGAGGAGAAAATGACATGGAACAAGAAGTGGAGGGGGATATCAACTATGAAAGTGAGGAAATTGGGGGAACCAATGAAAATAAAGCTGAAGGTAACATCATTACTAGTTTTGATTGGTATGCTTGTGTGGAGTAGAAATTGACTATCGTATAGAATTTCTTTTCTTAATTTAAATATCATTATTTTGCATGCCAGACATATTCTAAGTAGTTGCTTTGACCTTAGAATGGGGTTCCCTCTCCTTAATCTTTTTCATGTGTCGAGTGCTTTTTCTCTACTTCATGTCTTTGATTGTCTTTATGTCTATTATGAAAATATGAAAGTTTATATTGCTTTGTTCCTAATATTGTTAATTAGGGGCAGCATTGATTAGAAAACGAGGAAAGACGTTATGTCTAAAGATTCATGCACGAGAACTCAAAGATAGACAAGAAATAACATTGAATGAAGAGGGACATCCTATTGGGCCAGATGAAAAGATAGTTTCTGAATTTAGCAGTTTTTTGGGGACAATAGCAAGAAGTTCAGATTCATGTCCTCTCACTTACAATAATTGGAAGGTTTTGAACAAGAGTTGGAAGACTTTGAAAATAGATCCCGTATGGGATTATGTCAATGTATACTAACTTATATTCATTTGAATGTGTGCGCGTGTGTTAGCATACTTTAATGAATTAGATCTTTCTAAGTATGTTTCTTTTCTTTGCAGCAAAAATACATCATTCCGGAGGAAGGAAAAAAGTGTGTTTGCTATTATAAATGATGCTTGGAGACGATATAAATGCGTCATTAAAAAAGAGCATTTTAGTAAGTATAAAAACTTGCACGAGCGGTTGAGAAATCATCCTCGTGCGATACCAGAAGCGGACTTTAGGGACTTAGTGGAATATTGGAGACTTGAAACCATTCAAGTAAGATATACATACTTAATATTGTGTATTATACTAGCTGCCACACTTTTCAAATTTAATAAAATTCATTTTCTATTAATGAATATAGGAAGTCAGTCATCAAAATGCCCAAAATATAGCTCAACTGAAATGGAGACACCGAACGGGGCCTATAAGCTTTGCTCGTATAAGGGAAAATTTGGTATTCTATTTTTTTACACCGTGTGTAAATATTAAAATTGTATTACACTATTAATGTTCTCTTACCTTTGTTTTGCTTGGTGTAGCATCTAAGGAAGGAGGATAAAGAGCCTCCTACTCAAGCTGAAGTGTTTATTGCTACTCGACAAAGTAAGAAAGGAAAAGAGTTGGATCAAGAAACCAATCATGCAATTGTAAGTTTTACTCTATGACTTTTTCAATTTGAATGTAGTTATCTATATCATTAACTAATATTTTTTATATATATGCTAGATAAAGCTTCAGGACTTGATTGAAAATTCCGGGCAGTCTTCTTCTGAAGCTTTTCAGAGTGTATGTGGCAAAGAAAAACCTGGGAGAGTGCGTTGCCATGGAAGAACTACAACACCGACTCTTCTGAAAAGAAATGAAGTAATTACAAAAATGAAAAAAGAACATGCTGATGTTGATAAGATACAAGAGATAGAGGAAAAATGTGAAAGAGAAAAGGCAGAAGCAGAGGAGAGACGTCGTCAAGAAATGGCAGTAATGGAACAAAAATTTCAGCTTATTATAAAGACTATGCTTAATCAAAACAACTTAGGATTGAATTTGGAGGCTTTGGCAGCTTTGATATCAAATCCAACTGATGCTAACACTAATGAAGTAAGTTTGAACTATATTATATGCATTATGTTCTTCTACATCAACGATTGTCTTCAATAATTTGGAGATTAGTTATGAATTCTCTCCTTGTGGTGTTGGAGAGTTGAATAAAATTGGTGCTCTTTCTAATTTGTGAATGCTGAAACGTTGGTCTCAGGGAATTAGTTAGATTTTAAGAATGGTGTAAATTGGTTGTTATTACTTGATTGTAGAGATATGAGCTTGTGGTATTGTGAAAGAGTGTGGTTTAAGGGGGGACTATGGGTTGCATGTCCTATGTTTGAATGACAAATTGTGAGAATGCTTTGGTAGTGTTAGGAATAGGTTGGTTTGATTTGGAGTTGGAATGTATGCCTAGTTGTATAGAAAGGGGAAAAAAAAAAACAATCTGCACATGCACACTTTGTAGTATACTTCAATTGAAGTTGGTATACTTGTCTAATTGTATAAAAGTTCTGCACACGAGTTGATTGTTAGGAAGCATGATTTGGAGTTAATTATGCATGTTCAATTGAGAAATAAAATTGTGCACTGTGAGGACTTGTATGCTTGCTTAGGAGTAGTATTTTCATGAAATTTAGTATAAAATTCTGCATTAAAGGGATAGAGGAGATGTATGTATTGGAATGCAATTGGATGTAAAACAAGCGTATAAAAATTCTAAATTGTGTTGTTGAGTTAAATGTTCAAATTGGAGTGGTATTTTGTATGTGAATCTTTACAAAAAATTCTGTACTATTGCTAATTTGGTGTGCTTTCTTGGTTTGATGAATTGGTATGTAAATTGCATGTTAAAATTCAACATTATTATAAATTTGGTGTACTTACTTGGTTTGATGAATTAGTGTGTAACATTTTTATTTTGGACCTAAACTGGGGTAGCATTTGTTTTGTGAGACTTTGGATAATAATGAGAGATTAATATAAATGCAAGTCATCATGTTTCTATTCATTTTCTGTGAGTTTTGGGTGCTGTGATTTTGATGGTTTGAAGATATGATTGTATGTTTTGTTGGCTCAGGAAAGTTGAAAACTTCGTGATATTTGAACTCAAAATCATTTAGTTGTCATGACACCGTATCTTTCACATATATCTTATTGATTATGTTATTCTTATTTTGTAGATGGATAATGGTGGCATAGATGGAGAAGGTCAACATTTTGAAGTAGAAGATGAAGACATAGATCTTGATGGTTAAGTGACATGAAATTTTATTTCGAAGAACAATGTTATTTTGGTAGTGATGAATAATGACTGAAATTATGTCTTATGAAATACATTTTAAGACCCAAATATTTGATTTTGTTATCACGATTTTTTATTTTTGGATCACAGTACAATTTTAGTGATTATATAGTAATTGACGATTAATGAATGTTTTTTTCTTTATGTAGATATATAAAGTTATATCTTTATATTAAATTATTTGTTTGTTTGACCAAAAAAAAAATTCTCTATACTTATAATCAAAATCATTGTGATATAAGATAAAACATGTATATTTTTAAAGGAAAAATTATTGTTGTGACTCAACATCGTTTCCTAACTCAACATATAGCTGACACATATGCATTGTTTTTCTAATAACAAAAAATCGTTGGCATAAAGCGCTTTCAAACCTGTATAGTAACTGTTACGATTTTCTAATGACAACGGTGACAAATCGTTTGCGTAGCTCACAACAAAATTGTTTTTCAAAGCGCACAAATGACAACGGTGCACAACCGTTGGGTTAGCTACTTTGAAACCGCTCTCTAAAGCACACCAATGGCAACGGTTTTCTTGTAGCAAAGATGCACAACAGTTGGTGTAGTTTGCTCCAAAACCGTTCTCTAAAGCACATCAACGACAACGGTAAAAAACCGTTGGCATTGTGAAATTCTAAAATTGTTCTCTAAATCAAACCTTAGACTACGGTTTTTGAAAAGCGTTGCCTTTAAGTTGAAAAAACCGTTGCCTAAAGAATAGACAACGCCTTAACTCACCACAGTTTAAAAACCGTTCTCATATCAAAAGACAACAATTCTTTGGTATAAGACAACAGTTTTTCGGCGTTATTGATAACCTAAAATGTTGTAGTTCGAATGCATTACCAATAATGAAAATTGAGTGATTAGTTATATAAATACATTAATGTTTTAGGAAAAAAAAGGACGTAATCAATAGACTAAATTTTACAATATATAAAATGATATTCTAGAGCAATTTGTTAATTATTAATAAAAAAAATTTTATATGTGAAGTTTTATATTAAATTTATATCACTTTATTTATTTTAAATGTTATATAAATTAAACCGAATATTAATTTTAAATTAATTTTATAAAGTATTAAATTTATATTAAATATAAATTTCTATTACATTACAATTTATAAATAAAAATGCACTAAATTTGAAAATATAAATATAAATATCAATAAAACTTGGTGATTTATAAATTTTAAATTTAAACCCAAATATATATGAAAAATTAAATATAAATAAATACATCGATATATAAAGTTTACATTTATTGTTATAAATTTTAAAATAAAATACAAACTTTCAATCAATCAGAAATATTAAATTTATAAAACACCCAAACAAAACTTTCTAATTTCATAAATAAAACCTACCATAAATATATTAAATTTTAAATTTAATAGAAATATATTAATTTCAAGTTTAAACACAAACATTGTAACACCCAAACATTCTAAAACAGTTTGAAGTCGGGCATTAAACATCATAAGGTATTAACTAGAATGGAAGCTAAACTTAAGTACATCGCCAAGTTAGAAAATCCATACAAGTCTTAGTCAATACATTACACTTTAATCCAAAAGCATAAGTACTACATCAATTGGAATTAAGATTGTACACAACATATAGTTCCCATTTGTAACACCCCAATTCCTCAAGCTTGGCTTGTTGTGTGTGCATAAACTTAGTATGGCTTAAAGATAAACTTTAAGTGATATTTTCATTGATTGTCATAGTTGAATATGTGAAAAATTGTGTTTGGTGATATTTTGCCCAGTGTGAATCGATTCCCAGGCCCTGTGAATCGATTCAGGGCTGTGGGTTTGCTGGGACTCGATTATGTTTGCAGTGAATCGCAGAGTGAATCGATTCACAAAGGTTGATCCTCTGTGAATCGCAGCGTGAATCGATTCACAAAAGACAGTTCTCTGTGAATCGAATCTGGGAACTGCAGGAATCGATTCCTGCACTTAAAACTGCGATTCTGTCATTTTTACATCGAGTGAATCGATTCACCTATCTTTGTGAATCGATTCATAGCTGCAGATATATCGTAAAAACTCAAGAGAAAGAACGTAACGCGATTGTTAGAGAGGGTTAGAGAGAGAGGTGCGACGAGAGAAGAAGAAGGAGAAGGGGTTAAAACACATAGGGTTCACAAATTAGAGGGGAAAAACAAGGATTCATGCTAGATTCATCCTCAATCTTAGCTTGAATCCAAGTTGGGGAGTGTTTATGCTTGGATTGGAAAGTTGAAGGAAATCCCTAGAAGGCCAGCTTGAAGAAGAAGAGGAAGAACGTGAAGAAGGAAGAAGAAGAAGCTAAGCATCAACTTTGAACTTGAATCTTGGAAGTTGTGGTGAGTTCTTCCTTCTCTTAGGTGTTGGGCACCCATAAGTCCCACATTAGGGTCCCCTTGAAGAAAACCCATGAACCCTATGTTAGAAAGTTCCCCAAATCCCTATTTGATGTACAGTTTTTAGTGTTAATTGCTATGCATGTATTATTGGGACTGATTATAGGGGTTAATGTTGTACCTAAAACCCCCATAAACTATGAGATGGATGTTTGACCATTGGGAGCTCCATGGAGCCCTAATGGAAATGTGTTTTGTCTTGATGTATTTTTCCTTGACTGAGAATGTTACATGTTTTCATTTGAATATGAAATGTATCTTTTTACATGAATATGTTTAGTTCCATATGAAGCTAGAGTAGCACCTAATTGTATTCTTAATCTTGATTAAAGCATGCATCTAAGGATATAGTTGGTAACCAAATTCTCTAAAAGATACTAAGATGCCTCAATAAAGGAGGTGATCGATATGGTAAGCCGTGTGGGACGCCCTCGGACGGTTAAGACGTCTAACCACCATATCGAAAGCGTGTTTATGGGGTTGTATGGACGTAAGCATACAACACTACCCATGAATACGAGCCAAAGATGAATTAGAAATTCATAGTAAGAATAAGCATTGCATAAACGTGTCATATAAATTCTTGACTGATGATAAATTGTGGAAGTTGATGGTGAGGAGTCGGAGGGAGGATTCACTGAGATTATTATCTCACCCCACTCCTTTATTTAATTGTTTTTACAGATGCACAGGTACCAAAGGAAGGCTGACAGCTGTTTATTCTAGGAACCTTGTATCTTGTAGTAGTTTAAGTAGCACCTTTAAGATGTAATTTCTAGAATTATGTGTTGATGTTGCACCGACATGGATTTATGTATTTAAGTTTAGTTTAATGACATTTGAACTTAATGTTGGACTTTATGTTTATTATTGGGATTACTGTACCTAATGTTAATTATCCTATTTTCAAGCTAATGAAAGTAAGGTGTTACATTATGGTATCAGAGCAGTTCGATTCTAATCGGACTGTGGGGGGTTGCTAGGAATAGTTTCGTGAATTTCTTGAGTCTGTTGTTGTCTTTCTACTTATTATGCTAAGAGATATTGAGCCTGATCAACTCAATGCTTGGTGCATTCTATGCAGAATTATGGCTTCAGGTTCTGGAAGGCGCGGAAGGCCCAGGAGGAATGACGCAATACCTCCGAATCCGCCAGGACAAGAGAATGCTTGGCTGCAAGGGATATTGCAGGCTATCCGAGAATCAGTATTGCAACCAACAATCTTGCAGGCTCGATTAGCCCAACAACAAGAAGATTAAGCCCAACCTCCCCCGCAAGAGGAGGAATTGGACCGAAACTTTCTCAAGTTCCTCAAGACGAAGCCACCAACCTTCAATGGAAAAGCAGAAGCCATGGCATCCCAACACCGCTGCTAGAGGCCGTGGAGAAGAGTTTTAGGGTGGTTCATTGTATGCAGGAGCAAAAGGTCGAGCTAGCTACTCATGTGCTCATAGAGGATCTTTGGCCCGGTGGAAAGGGGCAGAGCTTACATGGTGGCTCAAGGGACACCACTAACTTGGGTGAACTTTCAGAGGGTCTTCTTGGAGAAGTACTTTCCACAGACTGTGAAAGATATGATGGATAGAGAATTAGTCCAGCTTCAGCAAGGGAAATCTACGGTTTCAGAATATGTGAACAAGTTTGAGAAGTTAGTAAGGTACTCATCTGTTGCTCAATTTGCTCCGAATGATAACTGGAAAATCAAGCAGTTCAAGTGGGGACTAAGGCCAGACATCCAGAACAATATTTCACAAACTGAATTCATCGAATTCGCCAGGGTGGTCCATCAGAGCTATGTGGCTGAAGCAAGCTTGAAGAGGATGTATGAAGATAGGCAAACGAGGTGGCAAGATAAGAACAAAAAGAAGGAGGAGGATAAGAGCGCTCAACGCGTGAAACCGAAAGGAAACCTATTCAAGGGAAAGCAGGCTCAAACCTCCGAGTCTGCTTATCATGCATGCTCGAACTGTGGGAAGGTGCACCAGGGAGAGTGCATGAAGGGCAAAAATGTCTGCTTTGTTTGTCACCAACCAGGGCATATGGCTAAGGAGTGCCCCCAATACACTAAGGGAAAAGGAGCCAAGTCGGGTGATCCTAACCAAGGGAGAGTCTTTACTCTGGATGCCCAGAAAGCAAAGGAGCGGAAAATCTGATGAAAGGTACTTGTTTCCTTCAGGATGAACCTCTAGTTGTTTTGTTTGACTCGGGAGCAACACATTCCTTTATCTCTTGTACATGTGTTCAAAGGTTAGGGTTGTGTCTCACCTCTTTACAATTCCCGTTGCATGTGTATACACCCACCGAAGATAGCATTTCTACTTCCTTGATATGTGAGAATTGCCCTCTCCTAATTCAAGGGAGAATGTTTTTAGTAAGCCTTGTGTGTCTACCTCTTAAGGGAATGGACATAATCCTGGGTATGGATTGGCTTTCCGCCAATCAAGTTGTTTTGAATTGTTTCTGTAAAACGATTGAGTTTCCAAATGTGCATCCTGTTACTAAAGAGTTAAGTTATGTTCCGCAGAGTAATGATCTTCTATTGAGTCGCTGTCTAGTGGAAGGTCTTACAGGATATATGATTTTACTTTCTTCAACTATAGAGGCTAGCCTAGATGTGGACACTATCCCTATAGTGAACGAATTCTTAGATGTGTTTCCTAGCGAGGTAGCGACCTTACCCCCTGAGAGAGAAGTGGAGTTCTCAATAGAATTGGTTCCCGGAACGGGACCAATCTCCATAGCACCTTATAGGATGTCACCCTTGGAGTTGAGGGAACTAAAAACACAATTGGAAGATTTGATTGCTAAGCAGTTTATTAGACCTAGTGTGTCACCTTGAGGCGCACCTGTCCTTTTGGTAAAGAAGAAAGATGGGAGTATGAGGTTATGTATTGATTACCGAAAAATCAATAAAGTCACAGTGAAGAATAAGCACCCCTTTCCCAGAATAGATGACTTGTTAGATCAACTTAGGGGAGCTTCGGTTTTCTCTAAGATTGACCTGAGATCTGGTTATCACCAGATTAGGGTTAAGGTAGAGGATGTTCCAAATACGGCATTTAGGACTAGATACGGGCACTATGAATATTTGGTTATGCCTTTTGGTCTGACCAATGCTCCAGCCGTATTTATGGACTATATGAACCGAATTTTTAGGCCTTTCCTTGACAAGTTTGTAGTGGTCTTCATAGACGATATCCTGGTCTATTCTAAGGATCCTCGAGAGCATGAGGAGCACCTTAGGATTGTTCTAAGTACCCTTAGGGGAAAGAGCCTTTTTGCTAAGCCTGAGAAATGTGAATTTTGGCTCAGTGAAGTCAAGTTTCTGGGTCATGTGATTTCTAAAGAGGGAGTGTCGGTTGATCCTAGTAAAGTAGAAGCAGTCCTTAGTTGGGAACGACCAACCACAGTCACAGAAGTTAGGAGCTTTCTAGGATTAGCCGGTTACTACCGAAGGTTCATTAAGGGATTTTCACAGATGGCACTTCCCCTAACAAGGTTAACCCGAAAAGGGGAGCCATTTGCGTGGACTAAGAACTGTGAGAGTAGTTTCCTAGAGCTTAAGATCAGGTTGACTTCCACCCCGGTCTTGATTATCCTTGACCCAGCGTTGGGATTTGAAGTTTATAGTGATGCCTCTAAGAAAGGGTTAGGGTGTGTTCTTATGCAGAACCGACAAGTTGTAGCTTATGCATCTAGGCAGTTAAGGCCCCATGAGGAGAACTACCCTACTCATGACTTAGAGCTAGCAGCCATTGTCTTTGCACTAAAGATTTGGCGACACTATCTGTATGGTGCCCAATTTGAAGTGTTTAGTGATCATAAGAGCTTGAAATACCTTTTTGATCTGAAGGAACTTAACATGAGGCAGAGAAGATGGGTTGAGTTCCTAAAAGATTATAACTTTGAGTTGAAGTACCATCCGGGCAAAGCGAATGTGGTCGCTGATACCTTGAGTAGGAAGTCCTTGCATGTGTCTTCACTGATGATTAAAGAAATGGAGTTGCTGGAGTCTTTAGGGACCTTAACCTTGGAATTTTCCCATCAGTGAACAGTCTCATGCTTTACCATCTAGAAATTTCCTGCAATTTTAGGGAACAGATTAGGTCTGCTCAGAGCTTAGATGTAGAGTTGCAGTCTAGCAAGCACCGCCCCGGTTTCTCTGAAGCTGAGGATGGCACTTTAATGTTCCATCAGAGAATCTGCATACCAAAGGATAATTCCATTAAGCAGCAGGTTCTAGGAGAAGCCCACAAGAGTGGATTCTCGGTACACCCTGGCTCCACCAAGATGTACCAGGACCTTAGACAGAGGTATTGGTGGCCAGGCATGAGGAATGATGTGGCAGAATTTGTGGCTCAATGCTTAGTTTGTCAGAAAACCAAGATAGAACACCAAAAGCCTTCAGGTTTTCTCCAACCCTTAGAAATTCCCGAGTGGAAGTGGGATAGTATAGCAATGGACTTCGTGGGAGGGTTACCCTACACTCAGTTAGGATATGACTCTATATGGGTCATAGTGGACAGATTAACCAAATCTGCTCATTTTCTTCCCATAAAGTCCACTTACAAAACCGCCCGGTTAGCTGAGATCTATATCAGAGAGATTGTTAGACTCCACGGAGTTCCAGCTAACATTGTCTCTGATAGGGATCCAAAGTACACCTCTCAGTTTTGGAAGGCACTTCATCAAGCCTTAGGGATGAGGTTAAGTCTTAGCACAGCCTACCATCCCCAGACAGATGGTCAATCTGAGAGAACCATTCAAACTTTAGAGGATATGCTCAGAGCCTGTGTTTTAGAGGATGGCGGTAGTTGGAGCAAGTACTTGTCATTAATTGAGTTTTCATACAACAACAGCTATCACTCTAGCATAGGAATGGCACCGTACGAGGATCTCTACGGTCGCAAGTGTAGGACTCCTCTATGTTGGTTTGAAGTGGGAGAGAAACAATTGTTAGGCCCCGACCTTGTTCAGGAAACCACTGATAAGATTTGTATGATTAGGGAGAAGATAAAGACTGCTCAGAGTAGGCAGAAAAGTTATGCAGATCGTAGGCTCAAACCCCTTGAATTTGATGAGGGAGAACATGTATTCCTAAAAGTCACTCCCACTATAGGCGTTGGTAGAGCTCTTCGGGCCAAAAAGTTGACCCCTCGGTATGTGGGTCCCTTCCAAATCCTCAATCGAATTGGTCCTGTCGCTTACTAAATTGCCTTGCCTCCTTCTTTGTCAAATCTCCACAATGTTTTTCATGTGTCTCAGCTTAAGAAATACATTCCGGATCCATTCCACTCCATAGATCATGAGTCTATACAACTTAGATCAGATTGTACGTACCAGCCCGAACCGGCCCAAATAGTGGACCGAGCTTCCAAGGCACTCAGGAATAAGACTATCCCTTTGGTCAAGGTGATCTGGGAAGGATCCGCTCCCGAAGAAGCCACTTGGGAACTTGAAGATGAGATGCGAAGCCAATATCCACAACTTTTTCAATGGGTATGTAAGTTTATCCAATTTTGAGGACAAATTTTTTTTTTAAGTGGGTAGTAGTGTAACACCCCAATTCCTCAAGCTTGGCTTGTTGTGTGTGCATAAACTTAGTATGGCTTAAAGATAAACTTTAAGTGATATTTTCATTGATTGTCATAGTTGAATATGTGAAAAATTGTGTTTGGTGATATTTTGCCCAGTGTGAATCGATTCCCAGGCCTTGTGAATCGATTCAGGGCTGTGGGTTTGCTGGGACTCGATTAGGTTTGCAGTGAATCACAGAGTGAATCGATTCACAAAGGTTGATCCTCTGTGAATCGCAGCGTGAATCGATTCACAAAAGACAGTTCTCTGTGAATCGAATGGGAACTGCGCAGGAATCGATTCTGCACTTAAAGCTGTGATTCTGTCATTTTTACACCGAGTGAATCGATTCACCTATCTTTGTGAATCGATTCACATTCTGATATATCGAGAAAAACTCAGCAGAGAAAGAAACGAGCGCGATTGTTAGAGAGAGGGTTAGAGAGAGAGGGTGCGATAGAGAGAAGAAGGAGAAGGGGTTAAAACACCTAGGGTTCACAAATTAGAGGGGAAAAACAAGGATTCATGCTAGATTCATCCTCAATCTTAGCTTGAATCCAAGTTGGGAGTGTTTATGCTTGGATTGGAAAGTTGAAGGAAATCCCTAGAAGGCCAGCTTGAAGGAGAAGAGGAAGAACGTGAAAGAGGAAGAAGAAGAAGCTAAGCATCAACTTTGAACTTGAATCTTGGAAGTTGAGGTGAGTTCTTCCTTCTCTTAGGTGTTGGGCACCCATAAGTCCCACATTAGGGCCCCTTGAAGAAAACCCATGAACCCTATGTTAGGAAGTTCCCCAAATCCCTATTTGATGTACAGTTTTTAGTGTTAATTGCTATGCATGTATTATTGGGACTGATTATAGGGGTTAATGTTGTACCTAAAACCCCCATAAACTGTGAGATGGATGTTTGACCATTGGGAGCTCCATGGAGCCCTAATGGAAATGTGTTTTGTCTTGATGTATTTTTCCTTGACTGAGCATGTTACATGTTTTCATTTGAATATGAAATGTATCTTTTTACATGAATATGTTTAGTTCCATATGAAGCTAGAGTAGCACCTAATTGTATTCTTAATCTTGATTAAAGCATGCATCTAAGGATATAGTTAGTAACCAAATTCTCTAAAAGATACTAAGATGCCTCAATAAAGGAGGTGATCGATATGGTAAGCCGTGTGGGACGCCCTCGGACGGTTAAGACGTCTAACCACCATATCGAAAGCGTGTTTATGGGGTTGTATGGACGTAAGCATACAACACTACCCATGAATACGAGCCAAAGATGAATTAGAAATTCATAGTAAGAATAAGCATTGCATAAACGTGTCATATAAATTCTTGACTGATGATAAATTGTGGAAGTTGATGGTGAGGAGTCGGAGAGAGGATTCACTGAGATTATTATCTCACCCCACTCCTTTATTTAATTGTTTTTACAGATGCACAGGTACCAAAGGAAGGTTGATAGTTGTTTACTCTAGGAACCTTGTATCTTGTAGTAGTTTAAGTAGCACCTTTAAGATGTAATTTCTAGAATTATGTGTTGATGTTGCACCGACATGGATTTATGTATTTAAGTTTAGTTTAATGACATTTGAACTTAATGTTGGACTTTAAGTTTATTATTGGGATTACTGTACCTAATGTTAATTATCCTATTTTCAAGCTAATGAAAGTAAGGTGTTACACCATTCACAAAATGAACTAACTAAACCTAAAAGAAAATGCTAAAGATCTGGAGCTGAGGTCTCGAGCTCTCCTCATGCATCATCCCTTACCAGTTTTTCAGAAAAACAAAGAGAAATAGGGTGAGATAATAATCTCACTGAGTCCTTCACGGACCCCTCACATAGCATCACTCCCTCAAATAAAACGACTAGAGACACTAATACATATTTTATTTGGTTCTCTCTTTCATTTATCTTACTACACGTTCATACAATCATAGAATAAGTTTTTTGTTAGCATTCCTTAGGGTTCTTTTGGAGTCGAACCATGAATCTACGTCGTCGGGTCTGTCGGATCTTCTGGTCACGAGACCCCGAACCAACGTCCGTTACGGTATGGGCGGTTACACGTCTACAACCCGCAAGTGGCATGCCGACTTGCCTAACCATACGACACCTTCATTCTCGAAGGAAATCTATCAGTTAATAACTAGCAGTTCATAGTTAATCAATTTCTCATCACTAATGAATCAGTCATATGTGTTGATATATGATATTTCTAGTGTGTTTCTATGATATCTTTTCAATCTTAAAGGTTAAAGAACATAAATATCAAGTATAAACTGTAACATCCCGCCAAATTTGCCTAATTTGCATGATTTACTTAATTCGCCTAAATTGCCTAATTTAATTAGTTAGCTTCTTAAATTAGGATTTATATGTTTTGTGATTAAATAATTGAGTAGATTATGTTGGGGTGTGATTCATAACACTAGGGGTGTAACTAGAGGGACAAGTTGTAAAACTAGAATGTAAGTAAGGGCAAAACAGTAAAAGGACAGGCTCTTATTCCCTACTTCCCTGACACTCTCGATCAGCCCTCATTCTTCTCCTCTCACCCTCGAAAATTCTGAGCTAAGAAGAAAAGAAGAAAGAGGAGGAGGGTTAGGGTTTGAAGATTGGGAAGGAAGGAAGGGGGAAAGAGTCATGCATCCACACATTGGCAAGGAGGGAAGGTAGAAGCAACCATTGCCCATCATTGAGCTGCCCTAAATTCAAAAAAAAAAGGGATTTCGAGAATAGGAAGAAGAGGAAGAGAAAAGAGGCACTTCTAAGCTTCTTACCCATTCTTCTCCATAGTTGAGGTGAGTCTTTCTCTTCTTAGAGTGTTAGGTACCAATATGTCCCACAATAGGCTATTGTCCTTATTATTTTATGATGCATGCTCACTTGTTTCTGATTTGTGGGTTTAGGGAAAAATGAAAATGGGTATGAAAGTGTTGATGATTTTGCGTGAATGAATAGAGGTTCATATTGGCGATTGGTTGTTGATTTTGTGTTAAATACATGTTCTTTCAAACCTTAATGTATGAGCCTTAATTTCATTGCATTGATTTCTTTTGGAATTGGTTGGATTTAAGATGAAATTAGGATTGGACAGATTGAAGATGAAGAAAAACTGGTTATGCAGAAATTGTCGCAGGTTCGCTGGGCGACCCAGCTGTTTGTTGGGCGAGCTACGCTGCAGCCAACAGTGCAACATTCTGTGTGTTTTCGCTAAGCGAGCCCCAGCTGTTCGCTAGGTGAACCTTTGCTTCTTTTTTTTTC
The DNA here is from genome assembly GCA_037113605.1 of Calophaca sinica. Taxonomy (NCBI): domain Eukaryota; kingdom Viridiplantae; phylum Streptophyta; class Magnoliopsida; order Fabales; family Fabaceae; genus Calophaca; species Calophaca sinica. The sequence goes on from CM073737.1 coordinate 21,363,269, forward strand.
TTTCCTTACTTCCTTCTTTCCAAATTCCTAATTCTTGTCTTGGATCCTATCTTCACTTTCGTAATTGAATGACCCTGGACTATGATGATTGTGATAGATTATTACATTGTTGGGTTGATGATTAAATGGCTTATATATTGTGCCCTTAATTGAAGGGGTTTAACCCTATATAATGGCAAATGCTAAATCTTAAGCTTACTTTATTATCAATGTTTCTTATCGATTGAAACTTGTTGTGTGTGGAATGTTTGTTTGTCCGATTTGAGTAATTCGGATTCAAACCCGTCGATTTTGATTTCCTATCGGCAGGGACCCCTTGGCTGTATCCAATAAGGAGGATTTACTCATTTGCGTTTGAGCATTTGCCTAAAAAAGGGGTACATTCATTAAATCCTTGGGACAAATGTTTGCTTTATGATTGATGTTTTGTGTGTGTGTGTGTGTGTGTATATATATATATATATATTGTTATGTTTGAGGAAAGTGTTAGTGAGGGGTCTGTGAAGGACTCACTGAGATTTCTTTAAATCTCATCCCTTCCATTAGTGTTTTACAGATAAGCAGGTGCATGGAGATTAATTGTGGCTGAAGTCCTATAGAAGTGGATCTTTTATACATTTTGCTATTATAGTGTATCAAGGGGTCTATGAACCTTGTATTTTGTAACTCTCAAGACTTGTAATTTGTATTTTAAGATACAATTTAAAGTATTGTATTCTGCTTAAAATATGTACTCTGTATGAATTATGACTTGGGAACTGTCAAGTTTAAATCTATTCATGTTTTTAGGGCTTCATAATGTTTAATTTGCTATGATTCGATGTATTAATTGAATTAGGGTGTTACATAAACAGCCTTACAGGCTTTCTGGGTCAAAAATACATTTCTGTGCAGGGGGACATGCTTCGCACCTTCAATTTTTTTCCTTCAAGATCCAAGGTTCAGCTCCAATCTTCTTCTTTTCTGCCAATTGAGTGAGTTTTGCCCCGATTTGGTGTCTTCCTTCTTGCTAGTCCTCCATGGAACCCTCAATCCTCTCATTTCCCTTAAGGTTGGGTTCAAAGAGTTGGTGATGAGAGTGGTCATGTGGGTGGGTCGATCAGGGAAAAAGAAGAAGGGGTATTGTGGGTTTCTTTTGGTCAAAAGACCATCCTACCGCTAGCTAATGAGTGGGGTTTACCTATGTGCCCCTCTTCTATTCCAAATTCCTACTATGTCCTTTAGTTCTATCTATTTTCTAATCACTACCCAAGACCACAGAACCTCCACTACATATCACTAATCAAAGATTTATTCATAACAACCAATTTTTAAGGAAAAATTTATACATATTAATTTCTAAGCTAGGTGGAATGTGACACATCATGACTCAGAAATTTGATGATATTGACATCCTCGATTTGTAGGGAATGATTTTCTTAAATTTATCAATAGTACATTAAAAATTTCTCTTAATTATTTAATTTAAATTTTAGATATTAAAATGTTTGATTTCAGCTTTCACGTTTAGATGATAGACAAAAAAAAATTAAGCTACTCTTTAGGACTAGTTAAAAGTTTAAAATTTAAAAAGATTTGTGTTAAATGCATGATCGGATGATAAAAAAATAAAAAAATATTTTATTCTCTTTCAATTATAATTTCAACATTAGGTTTTTATTTGAATTTATATAATTAAGTGATAAAAAATAGAATAAAATATTTCCTTGGATGTTATCTTGAATTTATTTTCTTGGCATTAATTTATTAGGATATTTATGTTGTCATCAGGCAACCAAATACCCTTAATTTATTTTAGTTCAAAGTAACACGAATTACTGTAGTTGATACCTATGTTATGATTGGACAATCCGGTAATAGTCACCAAATCTTTATTGGAAATTAATCCTGTGGACAGACAACTTGGTAATTCCCGTTAATACTCTGTAGGGCACTTGCATTGTGACTAAAATGTCAAGTTATCATTGTCAATTTGCCACACCCCTATTAGGGATACCTGTATTGTGAATGGATAACCTAGAAATCCTAATCTTATTTATTTGTCAAGTTTGCCTCTAATTTGTCCACTCAAATAGTTAATCATAATTTTTTTCTATAATTCAAAAATAATTAAAATCAATTTTGACACATTTTTTTCTTCTACAACTACATGACATTTGAGTAGAGCTAAATCTAACCGAAACTTTTATGCAATTTCTGATCAATGCTATTCCATCCGAAAATTACATCAAAATATGATAACTTTCTAGTAGCAAAAATGCTAATTTTTCTAGTAGTGAATTTGATAGAATTCTAAATTTTAGTTCATTCAACAACCTGGACAATAATTTGCAATAGTAAAGAATGTAAGTGAATTATTTCATTTTTGCATTCATTGATAATCAAGTTCATGGCTTTTCCTGTGTCACTCAAAATTCTTACAAATTGTAAGTCCCAAATCTAAGTGCAGGCCCATCTTTTATTTTTTTCGCTTATAGTGATAAAATAGAAATCATTATTGAAAACAACAACAATACAGTGTGCCAATTGGACGAAAACATTGTCCACCTTTCTGAAAACCTGCTCTATGGCAGGCCTCACCACAATCTGAACTACAAAGCTCTACGCAGCATACTAGTTGAGGTCCTGCCTGCAGCTCTGAAATGCATTTTGGACCTTATGGCACTATTGTTGGTGTCTCCATACAAGTAACGAATCCTGAAACACCACAAAGTTAAAAATATTACGCACATGGGGTTTCTTCCTTTTCTTTGACAGATTCCTACACATTGCTATTTGAACTTTTGCACTAAACCACCTAGTATGTTTCACTTAAACAAATTATTATTGATCTTGGGATTTTGAATAAAAGTTGATAAAAATACAATTTCATAAAAGAGTTGTTGAGTCATACTGATCTAACAACTCAAGCTTTTTATTTTCTTTTTGAATATATAGACTATGAACAATAATATAACAAACAATAACATTTTATAATTTAAGTTAGTAAATTGTATATCGAAAACTCAAAACAAAAAACTAACTTTACCCCTTACCTGAAACCAATACTAGAGCAATGCATAAAACACCCAAAAGATGAGATGGATAGATTTGAAAAGACATTTTGAAGGATTTCACCTTATATTTTATTTCTTGTAAGAACTAAGGCTAACATCATTTTCATTATATAGACTTAGAAAATGTGTTAATGTGATTAAACGTTAATATTTGGATCTTATGAACTATTATTAAAACACGTTTGCACTATTAGATCCACCATATTGGTAATAAACATAAGAGTATTGATTATCTGTATAAATTCATCAATAATTAGAGTGATTATATTATTACTATGAATTTGAAAGCATTAATAATGGGTAAGAATGCATTGATAATCAATTCGAATGCATTGCCAATAATGAAAATTGAGTAATTATTTATATAAATACATTAACATTTTTGGAAAAAAATATATGGACGTAATCAATAGAATAAATTTTACAATATATAAAATGATATTCTAGAGCAATTTGTTAATTATTTATATAATAAATTTTTTATGTGAAGTTTTATATTAAATTTATATCACTTTATTTATTTTAAATGTTATATAAATTAAACCGAATATTAATTTTAAATTAATTTTATAAAGTATTAAATTTATAATAAATATAAATTTCTATTACATTACAATTTATAAATAAAAATGCACTAAATTTGAAAATATAAATATAAAGATCAATAAAACTTGGTGATTTATAAATTTTAAATTTAAACCCAAATATATATGAAAAATTAAACATTACACTTCTACAACTACGATACATTACACTTTAATCCAAAAGCATAAGTACTACATCAATTGGAATTAAGAATGTACACAACACATAGTTCCCATTCACAAAATGAACTAACTAAACCTAAAAGAAAATGCTAAAGATCTTGAGCTGAGGTCTCGAGCTCTCCTCATGCATCATCCCTTACCTGTTTTTCAGAAAAACAAAGAGAAACGGGGTGAGATAATAATCTCACCGAGTCCTTCACGGACCCCTCACATAGAATCACTCCCTCAAATAAAATGAGTAGAGACACTAATACATATTTTATTTGGTTCTCTCTTTCATTTATCTTACTACAAGTTAATGCACTCATAGAATAAGTTTTCTGTTAGCATTCCTTAGGGTTCTTTTGGTGTCGAACCAGGAATCTACGCCGCCGGGACTGCCGAATCTTCTAGTCACGAGACCCCGGACCGACGTCCGTTACGGTATGGGTAGTTACACATCTACAACCCGCAAGGGGCATGCCGACTTGCCTAACCATACCGTATCTTCGTTCTTAAAAGAAATCTATCATTTATTAACTAGCAGTTCATAGGTAATCAGTTTCTCATCACTAATGAATCAATCATATGTGTTGATATATGATATTTCTAGTGTGCTTCTATGATATCTTTTCAATCTTAAAGGTCAAAAACACATTTCTGTGCAGGGGGACGCACTCCGCACCTTCAATTTTTTTCCTTTAAGATCCAAGGTTCAGCTCCAATCTTCTTCTTCTCTGCCGATTGAGTGAGTTTTGCCCCCAATTTGGTGTCTTCCTTGTTGCTAGTCCTCCATGGAACCCCCAATCCTCTCATTTCCCTCAGGTTTGCATTCAAAGAGTTGGTGATGAGAGTGGTCATGTGGGTGGGTCGATCAAGGAAAAAGAAGAAGGGGTATGGTGGGTTTCTCTTAGTCAAAAGACCATCCTACCCTTAGCTAATGAGTAGGGTTTACCTATGTGCCCCTCTTCTATTCCAAATTCCTACTATGTCCTTTAGTTCTAACTATTTTCTAATCACCACCTAAGATCACAAAACCTCTACTACATATCAGTAATCAAAGATTTATTCATAACAACCAATTTTTAAGGAAAAATTTATACGTATTAATTTCTAAGCTAGGTGAGATGTTACACATCATGACTCAGAAATTTGATGATATTGACATCCTCGATTTGTAGGGAATGATTATCTTAATTTTATCAACAGTACATTAAAAATTTCTCTTAATTATTTAATTTAAATTTTAGATATTAAAATGTCGGATTTCAGCTTTTACGTTTAGATGATAGACAAAAAAAATTAAACTACTCTTTAGGACTAGTTAAAAGTTTAAAATTTAAAAAAATTTGTGTTAAATGCATGATCGAGTGATAAAAAAATATTTTATTCTCTTTCAATTATAATTTCAACATTAGGTTTTTATTTGAATTTATATAATTAAGTGATAAAAAATAGAATAAAATATTTCCTTGGATGTTCTCTTGAATTCATTTTCTTGGCATTAAATTTAAAGTAAGTGCCTAGATTTGTTAGGATACTTATGTTGTCATCAGGCAACCAAATACCTTTTATTTATTTTAGTTCAAAGTAACATGAATTATTTTAGTTTATACCTATGTTATGATTGGACAATCCGGTAATAGTCACCAAATCTTTATTGGAAATTAATCCTGTGGACAGACAACTTGGTAATTCCCGTTAATACTCTGTAGGGCACTTGCATTGTGACTAAAATGTCAAGTTATCATTGTCAATTTGCCACACCCCTATTAGGGATACCTGTATTGTGAATGGATAACCTAGAAATCCTAATCTTATTTATTTGTCAAGTTTGCCTCTAATTTGTCCACTCAAATAGTTAATCATAATTTTTTTTCTATAATTCAGAAATAATTAAAATCAATTTTGACACATTTTTTTCTTCTACAACTACATGACATTTGAGTAGAGCTAAATCTAACCGAAAATTTTATGCAATTTCTAATCAATGCTATTCCATCCGAAAATTACATCAAAATATGATAACTTTCTAGTAGCAAAAATGCTAATTTTTCTAGTAGTGAATTTGATAGAATTCTAAATTTTAGTTCATTCAACAACATGGACAATAATTTGCAACAGTAAAGAATGTAAGTGAACTCTTTCATTTTTGCATTCATTGATAATCAAGTTCATGGCTTTTCCTGTGTTACTCAAAATTCTTAGAAATTGTAAGTCCCAAATCTAAATGCAGGCCCATCTTTTATTTTTTTCGCTTATAGTGATAAAATAGAAATCATTACTGAAAACAACAACAATACAGTGCGCCAATTGGACGAAAACATTGTCCACCTTTCTGAAAACCCGCTCTATGGCAAGCCTCACCACAATCTGAACTACAAAGCTCTATGCAGCATACTAGTTGAGGTCCTGCCTGCAGCTCTGAAATGCATTTTGGACCTTGTGGCACTATTGTTGGTGTCTCCATACAAGTAACGAATCCTGAAACACCACAAAGTTAAAAATATTACGCACATGGGGTTTCTTCCTTTTCTTTGACAGATTCCAACACATTGCTATTTGAACTTTTGCACTAAACCACCTAGTATGTTTCACCTAAACAAATTATTATTAATCTTGGGATTTTGAATAAAAGTTGATAAAAATACAATTTCATAAAAGAGTTGTTGAGTCATACTGATCTAACAACTCAAGCTTTTTATTTTCTTTTTGAATATATAGACTATGAACAATAATATAACAAACAATAACATTTTATAATTTAAGTTAGTAAATTGTATATCGAAAACTCAAAACAAAAAACTAACTTTACCCCTTACCTGAAACCAATACTAGAGCAATGCATAAAACACCCAAAAGATGAGATGGATAGATTTGAAAAGACATTTTGAAGGATTTCACCTTATATTTTATTTCTTTTAAGGACTAAGGCTAACATCATTTTCATTATATAGACTTAGAAAATGTGTTAATGTGATTAAACGTTAATATTTTGATCTTATGAAATATTAGTAAAACGCGTTTGCACTATTAGATATGCCTGTATTGGTAATAAATATAAGAGCATTTGTAACACCCCAAATTTCCTTAAGCTTGGTTGTTGTGTGTGCACAAGCTTAGTATGGCTTAAAGATGAACTCTAAGTGATATTTTCATTGATTGTCATAGTTGAATATGTGAAAAATTGTGTTTGGTGAAATTTTGCCCAGTGTGAATCGATTCCCAGGCCCTGTGAATCGATTCAGGGCTGTGGGTTTGCTGGGACTCGATTAGGTTTGCAGTGAATCGCAGAGTGAATCGATTCACAAAGGTTGGTCCTCTGTGAATCACAGCGTGAATCGATTCACAAAAGACAGTTCTCTGTGAATCGAATCTGGGAACTGCAGGAATCGATTCCTGCACTTAAACTGCGATTCCTGTCATTTTTACACTGAGTGAACCGATTCACCTATGCTGTGAATCGATTCACAGCTGCAGTATAACAGAAAAACTCAGCAGAAAAAGAACAGAACGCGATTGTTAGAGAGAGGGTTAGAGAGAGAGGGTGCGATAGAGAGAAGAAGGAGAAGGGGTGAAAACACTTATGGTTCACAAATTAGAGGGGAAAAACGAGGATTCATGCTAGATTCATCCTCAATCTTAGCTTGAATCCAAGTTGGGGAGTGTTTATGCTTGGATTGGAAGGTTGGAGACAATCCCTAGAAGGCCAGCTTGAAGGAGAAGGGGAAGAACGTGAAGAAGGAGCTGAGCATCAGCTTTTGAACTTGAATCTTGGGAGTTTTGGTGAGTTCTTCCTTCTCTTAGGTGTTGGGCACTCATAAGTCCCACATTAGGGTCCCCTTTGAAGAAAACCCATGAACCCTAAGCTAGGAAGTTCCCCAAATCCCTATTTGATGTATAGTTTTTAGTGTTAATTGCTATGCATGTATTATTGGGACAGTTTATAGGGGATAATGTTGTACCCAAAACCGCCATAAACTGTGAGATGGATGTTTGACCATTGGGAGCTCCATGGAGCCCTAATGGAAATGTGTTTTGTCTTGAAGTATTTTTCCTTGACTGAACATGTTACATGTTTTCATTTGAAAGTGAAATGTATCTTTTTACATGAATATGTTTAGTTCTATATGAAGCTAGAGTAGCACCTAATTGTATTCTTAATCTTGATTAAAGCATGCATTTAAGGATATAGTGGTGAATTAAATTCCCTAAAAGACACTAAGATACCTCTAAAGGGGGTGATCGATATGGTTAGCCGTGTGGGACGCCCTCGGACGATTAAGACGTCTAACCACCATATCGAAAGCGTATTTATGGGGTTGTATGGACGTAAGCATACAACACTACCCATGAATACGAGCCAAAGATGAATTAGAAATTCATAGTAAGAATGTGCATTGCATAAATGTGTCATATAAATTCTTGGTGATGATAAATTGTACGAGTGAATGGTGAGGAGTTGAGGGAGGATTCACCGAGATTATTATCTCACCCCACTCCTTGTTTAATTATTTTACAGATGTACAGTACCAAAAGGTGATTGGATTTGCGTGCTCTCGACATTTTGTTCATGTATTAGTTGTAGTAGCACCTTGGAGTTGTAATTCTTAGAATTTATGTATTGGTGTTGTGACGTCTAAACGTATGCACTTGGGTTTTTAGTTTTATGACATTTGAACTTAATGTTGGATTTTAAGTTTAAATTTTATATTCGGGATTACTGTACCTAATGTTAATTATCCTATTTTCAAGCTAATGAAAGTAAGGTGTTACATTATGGTATCAGAGCAGTTCGATTCTAATCGGACTGTAGGGATTACTAGAAATAGTTTCTTGAATTTCTTGAGTCTGTTGTTGTCTTTCTACTTATTATGCTAAGAGATATTGAGCCAGATCAACTCAATGCTTGGTGCATTCTATGCGAGATTATGGCTTCGTGTTACGGAAGGCGCGGGAGACCCAGGAGGAACGCTGAAATACCTCCGGATCCGCCAGGACAAGATAATGCTTGGCTGCAAGGGATATTGCAGGCTATCCAGAATCAGAGTATTGCAACCAATAATCTTGCAGCTCAGTTAGCCCAACAACAGCAGTACCAAGCCCAACCTCCCCCGCAAGAGGAGGAATTGGACCGGAAATTTCTCAAATTCCTCAAGACGAAGCCACCAACCTTCAATGGAAAGGTATGGCATCCCAACACTGGCTAGAGGCCGTGGAGAAGAGTTTTAGGGTGGTTCATTGTACCGAAGAGCAAAAGGTCGAGCTAGCTACTCATGTGCTCATAGAGGATCTTTGGCGGTGGAAAGGGGCAGAGAGCTTACATGGTGGCTCAAGGGACACCACTAACTTGGGTGAACTTTCGAGAGGATCTTCTTGGAGAAGTACTTTCCACTGCATCGTGAAGGATATGATGGATAGAGAATTAGTCCAGCTTCAGCAAGGGAAATCTACGGTTTCAGAATATGTGAACAAGTTTGAGGAGTTAGTAAGGTACTCATCTGTTGCTCAATTTGCTCCGGATGATAACTGGAAGATCAAGCAGTTCAAGTGGGGACTGAGGCCAGACATCCAGAACAGCATTTCACAGACTGAATTCACCGAGTTCGCCAAGGTAGTCCATCAGAGCTACGTGGCTGAAGCAAGCTTGAAGAGGATGTATGAGGATAGACAAACTAGGTGGCAAGATAAGAACAAAAAGAAGGATGCAGATAAGAACGCCCAACACATGAGACCGAAAGGGAACCTTTTCAAGGGAAAGCAGGCTCAAACCTCCGAGTCTGATTATCATGCATGTTCAAACTGTGGGAAGAGGCATCCGGGAGAGTGTATGAAGGGCAATAATGTTTGCTATGTTTGTCACCAACCAGGGCACATGGCCAGGGAGTGCCCCCAATACACTAAAGGGAAAGGAGCCAAGCCTGGTGATCCTAACCAAGGGAGAGTCTTTACTCTGGATGCCCAGAAAGCAAAGGGAGCGGAAAATCTGATGAAAGGTACTTGTTTCCTTCAGGATGAACCTCTAGTTGTTTTGTTTGATTCGGGAGCAACACATTCCTTTATCTCGTGTACATGTGTTCAAAGGTTAGGGTTGTGTCTTACCTCATTGCAAATTCCGTTGCATGTGTATACACCTGCCGAAGGTAGCATTTCCACTTCCTTAGTATGTGAGAATTGTCCTCTCATAATTCAAGGGAGGATGTTTTTAGTAAACCTCGTGTGTCTACCTCTGGTAGGGATGGACATTATCTTGGGTATGGATTGGCTTTCCGCCCATCAAGTTGTTTTAAATTGTTTCTGTAAAACGATTGAGTTTCCAAATGTGCACTCTATTATTGAAGAGTCAGGTCATGTTACACAGAGTAATGATATTCTATTGAGTCACTGTCTAGTGGAAGGTCTTGCAGGATATATGATCTTACTTTCTTCAACTGTAGAGGTTAGCCCCGACCTGGATACTATCCCTATAGTGAACGAATTCTTAGATGTGTTTCCTAGCGAGGTAGTAACCTTACCACCTGAGAGAGAACTTGAGTTCTCCATAGAACTGGTTCCCGGAACGGGACCAATCTCCATAGCTCCTTATAGGATGTCACCCTTGGAGTTAAGGGAATTAAAGACACAGTTGGAAGATTTGATTGCTAAGCAGTTTATTAGACCTAGTGTGTCACCTTGAGAGCACTTTGTCCTTTTGGTGAAGAAGAAAGACGGGAGTATGAGGTTATGTATTGATTACCGAAAATCAATAAGATCACAAAGTGAAGAATAAGTACCCTTGCCCGAGAATAGATGACTTGTTAGATCAACTTAGGGAGCTTGGTTTTCTAAGATTGATCTAAGATCTGGTTATCACCAGATTAGAGTTAAGGTAGAGGATGTCCCAAAGACGGCATTTAGGACTAGATACGGGCACTATGAGTATTTGGTTATGCCTTTTGGTCTGACCAATGCTCCAGCCGTATTTATGGACTACATGAACCGAATTTTTAGGCCTTTCCTTGACAAGTTTGTAGTGGTCTTCATAGACGATATCCTAGTTTATTCTAAGGATCCTCGAGAGCATGAGGAACACCTTAGGATTGTTTTAAGTACCCTTAGGGAAAAGAGCCTCTTTGCTAAACCTGAGAAATGTGAGTTTTGGCTCAGTGAAGTTAAGTTTCTGGGTCATGTGATTTCTAAAGAGGGAGTGTCGGTTGATCCTAGTAAAGTAGAAGCAGTCCTTAGTTGGGAACGACCAACCACGATCCACGAAGTTAGGAGCTTTCTAGGATTAGCCGATTACTACAGAAGGTTTATTAAGGGATTTTCGCAGATGGTACTTCCACGACAAGGTTAACCCGAAAAGGGGAGCCATTTGTGTGGACTAAGAGCTGTGAGAATAGTTTCCTAGAGCTTAAAATCAGGTTGACTTCCACCCCGGTCTTGATTATCCCTGACCTAGCATTGGGATTTGAAGTTTATAGTGATGCCTCTAAGAAAGGGTTAGGATGTGTTCTCATGCAGAATCGACAAGTTGTAGCTTACGCGTCTAGGCAGTTAAGGCCCCATGAGGAGAACTATCCTACTCATGACTTAGAGCTAGAAGCCATTGTCTTTGCTCTAAAGATTTGGCGACACTATCTGTATCGTGCCCAATTTGAAGTGTTTAGTGATCATAAGAGCTTGAAATACCTTTTTGATCAGAAGGAACTTAACATGAGGCAAAGAAGATGGGTTTAGTTCCTAAAAGATTATAACTTTGAGTTGAAGTACCATTCGGGCAAAGCGAATGTGGTCGCTGATGCCTTGAGTAGGAAGTCCTTGCATGTGTCTTCACTGATGATTAAAGAACTGGAGTTGCTGGAGTCCTTTAGGGACCTTAACCTTGGAATTTTCCCATCAGTGAACAGTCTCATGCTTTACCATTTAGAAATTTCCTGTAATTTTAGGGAACAGATTAGACTTGCCCAGAGCTTAGATGTAGAGCTGCAGTCTAGCAAGCACCGGTTTTTACGGCCGAGGATGGCACTTTGTTGTTCCATCGGAGAATCTGCATACCAAAGGATAATTCCATTAAACGAGGTTCTAGGAGAAGCCCACAAGAGTGGATTCTCGATACACCCTGTTCCACCAAGATGTATCAAGACCTTAGACAGAGGTATTGGTGGCCAGGCATGAGGAATGATGTGGCGGAATTTGTAGCTCAATGCTTGGTTTGTCGAAAACCAAGATAGAACACCAAAGCCTTGTGTCTTCTCCAACCCTTAGAAATTCCCCGAGTGGAAGTGGGATAGTATAGCAATGGACTTTGTGGGAGGGTTACCTACACTCGCTAGGATATGACTCTATATGGGTCATAGTGGATGATTAACCAAATCTGCTCATTTTCTTCCCATAAAGTCCACTTACAAACCGCCTTGATTAGTGAGATCTATATCGCAGAGATTGTTAGACTCCACGGAGTTCCAGCCTAACATTGTCTCTCGATAGGGATCCAAAGTTCACCTCTCGGTTTTGGAAGGCACTTCATCAAGCCTTAGGGACGAGGTTAAGTCTTAGCACACCTACCATCCCAGACGGATGGTCAATCTGAGAGAACCATTCAAACCTTAGAGGATATGCTTAGAGCTGTGTTTTAGAGGATGGCGATAGTTGGAGCAAGTATTTGTCATTAATTGAATTTTCATACAACAACTATCACTCTAGCATAGGAATGGCACCGTCACGAGGCCCTACTGGCCGCAAGTGTAGGACTCCTCTATGTTGGTTCAAGTGGGAGAGAAACAATTGTTAGGCCCAGGCCTTGTTCAGAAACCACAGATAAGATTCGTGTGATTAGGGAGAAGATAAAGACTGCCAGAGTAAGCGAGAAAAGTTATGCAGATCGTGAGCTCAAACCCCTTGAATTTGATGAAGGAGAACATGTATTCCTAAAAGTCACTCCCACTATAGGCGTTGGTAGAGCTCTTCGGGCCAAAAAGTTGACCCCTCGGTATGTAGGTCCTTTCCAAATCCTCAGTCGAGTTGGTCCAGTCGCATACCAAATTGCCTTACCTCCTTCTTTGTCAAATCTCCACAATGTTTTTCATGTGTCTCAGCTTAAGAAATACATTCCGGATCCATTCCACTCCATAGATCATGAGTCTATACAACTTAGATCAGATTGTACGTACCAGCCCGAACCGGCCCAAATAGTGGACCGAGCTTCCAAGGCACTCAGGAATAAGACTTTCCCTTTGGTCAAGGTGATCTGGGACGGATCCACTCCCGAAGAAGCTACCTGGGAACTCGAAGATGAGATGCGAAGCCAACATCCGCAACTTTTTCAATAGGTATGTAAGTTTATCCAATTTTGAGGACAAATTTTTTTTAAAGGTGGGTAGTAGTGTAACACCCCAAATTTCCTTAAGCTTGGTTGTTGTGTGTGCACAAGCTTAGTATGGCTTAAAGATGAACTCTAAGTGATATTTTCATTGATTGTCATAGTTGAATATGTGAAAAATTGTGTTTGGTGAAATTTTGCCCAGTGTGAATCGATTCCAGGCCACATGAATCGATTGAGTATGGGTTTCTTTGGGACTTCGATTAGGTTTGCGATGAATCGCAGAGTGAATCGATTCACAAAGGTTGGTCCTCTGTGAATCGCAGTGTGAATCGATTCACAGAAGGCAGTTCTCTGTGAATCGAATCTGGGAACTGCAGGAATCGATTCTGCACTTAAAGCTGCGATTCTGTCATTTTTACATTGAGTGAATCGATTCACCTATCTTTGTGAATCGATTCACACCGCAGATATCGTAAAAACTCGTGAGAAAAAGAACAGAACGCGATTGTTAGAGAGAGGGTTAGAGAGAGAGTGCGAAAGAGAGAAGAAGGAGAAGGGGTGAAAACACTTAGGGTTCACAAATTAGAGGGGAAAAACGAGGATTCATGCTAGATTCATCCTCAATCTTAGCTTGAATCCAAGTTGGGGAGTGTTTATGCTTGGATTGGAAGGTTGGAGGCAATCCCTAGAAGGCCAGCTTGAAGGAGAAGGGGAAGAACGTGAAGAAGGAGCTGAGCATCAGCTTTTGAACTTGAATCTTGGGAGTTTTGGTGAGTTCTTCCTTCTCTTAGGTGTTGGGCACTCATAAGTCCCACATTAGGGTCCCCTTTGAAGAAAACCCATGAACCCTAAGCTAGGAAGTTCCCCAAATCCCTATTTGATGTATAGTTTTTAGTGTTAATTGCTATGCATGTATTATTAGGACAGTTTATAGGGGTTAATGTTGTACCCAAAACCCCCATAAACTGTGAGATGGATGTTTGACCATTGGGAGCTCCATGGAGCCCTAATGGAAATGTGTTTTGTCTTGAAGTATTTTTCCTTGACTGAACATGTTACATGTTTTCATTTGAAAGTGAAATGTATCTTTTTACATGAATATGTTTAGTTCTATATGAAGCTAGAGTAGCACCTAATTGTATTCTTAATCTTGATTAAAGCATGCATTTAAGGATATAGTGGTGAATTAAATTCCCTAAAAGACACTAAGATACCTCTAAAGGGGGTGATCGATATGGTTAGCCGTGTGGGACGCCCTCGGACGATTAAGACGTCTAACCACCATATCGAAAGCGTATTTATGGGGTTGTATGGACGTAAGCATACAACACTACCCATGAATACGAGCCAAAGATGAATTAGAAATTCATAGTAAGAATGTGCATTGCATAAATGTGTCATATAAATTCTTGACTGATGATAAATTGTACGAGTGAATGGTGAGGAGTTGAGGGGAGGATTCACTGAGATTATTATCTCACCCCACTCCTTGTTTAATTATTTCTGGATGTACAGGTACCAAAAGGTGATTGACAGCTGCGTGCTCTCGGCATTTTGTTCACTGTATTAGTTGTAGTAGCACCTTGGAGTTGTAATTCTTAGAATTTATGTATTGGTGTTGTGACGTCCTAAACGTATGCACTTGGGTTTTTAGTTTTATGACATTTGAACTTAATGTTGGATTTTAAGTTTAAATTTTATATTCGGGATTACTGTACCTAATGTTAATTATCCTATTTTCAAGCTAATGAAAGTAAGGTGTTACAGCATTGATTATCTGTATAAATTCATCAATAATTAGAGTGATTATAATATTACTATGAATTTGAAAGCATTAATAATGGGTAAGAATGCATTGATAATCAATTCGAATGCATTACCAATAATGAAAATTGACTAATTATTTATATAAATACATTAACGTTTTCGGAAAAAAATATGGACGTAATCAATAGAATAAATTTTACAATATATAAAATGATATTCTAGAGCAATTTGTTAATTATTTATAGAATAAATTTTATATGTGAAGTTTTATATTAAATTTATATCACTTTATTTATTTTAAATGTTGTATAAATTAAACCGAATATTAATTTTAAATTAATATTATAAAGTATTAAATTTATATTAAATATAAATTTCTATTACATTTCAATTTATAAATAAAAATGAACTAAATTTGAAAATATAAATATAAAGATTAATAAACCTTGTAAATTTATAAATTTTAAATTTAAACCCTAATATATATGAAAAACTAGCACAGTACCCGTGCATACGCACGGGTCAATTCGTCGAGACTAAAGAGTAAAATAATTATTTATAAATAATAAAATATTTCTAAAATTTGATACATGCTTAAAAAAGATGAAACTATATCAACGGCATATAATATTTTCCCGCTGGGACTTAAAAAATTCATTTATTATCTATACCGACATGTAATATTTCCCCATTGAGAATTAAAAGTAAATAATCACTTATAAATAATAAATAGATTTATAAATTTTCATATTTGATCAAATACGATGAAACGGACAACGTGTAATGTTTTGCCGTTAGGATTTAAATGTAAAATAATCAATTACGAATTATTCCTAAAACATGTAATGTTACACCGTTAGGATTTAAAAACAAAATAATTATTTATCATTTATAAATAATAAATATGTTTATAAAGATTAAATATAAAATGTTAAAAAACTAAAGAAATAAGAAACATCAAGAAAAAAAGAAATATAAATTGAAGAAAAATAAAAAAAATTAATAAGTAAACAAAATTCTTCGTAGAGACTCAAAATTAAAATAATCACTTATAAATAATAACATATTTATAAAATTTGATTTTGATATGGGCTCAAGATGATGAAATTATACGGACAACATATAATGTTTTCCCGTCGGGAAGAAAAATAAAAGTATTCATTTATAATAACATATAAGGTTTCCCCATTGAGAGTCAAAAGCAAAATAATAATTTATAAATAATAAAGACATTTATAAATTTTGATATGTGATGAAATACGATAACACTATATCGACAACATTTAATATTTTCCCGTTGGGACTTAAATGTAAAATAATCATTTATGAAATTACATCGATAACATGTAATGTTATCCCATTAGGACTTAAAAGCAAAACAATCATTATAAATAATAATGAAATTTATAAAGATAAAATTAAAGGAAATAAAATTAACAAATTAAAAAACTAAACAAATAAAAACATTAAAAAAACTAAAAGAAAATATGAAATATAAATATAGAAAAAAATTAAGAAGTAAACAAATTCCAGTTGGGACTTAAAGAGTAAAATTATAATTTATAAATAATAAAATATTTATAAAATTTGATATGTGATCAAAGAGGATGAAATTATAAAAGGAAACATGAAACATGTAATATTTTCCGTGAGGAATTAAAAGAAAAGTAATCATTTATACCGATAAGTATTTATGTTTTCTTATCGAGAATCAAAAGTATAATATTCATTTATAAATAATAAAAAATTATAAATCTTTTTTTTTACGGTAAAAAAAATTATAAATCTTGATGTGATAAAATACGATAAAACTATACAGAAAACATGTAATGTTTCGCTGTTAAGACATATATGTAAAATAATTATTGATAAAACTGATAACATGTAGCATTATCCCGTTAGGACTTAAAAGTAAAATAATTATTTATCATATATAAGTAATAGAGACATTTATACATTTTGTGTATTGATAAGACCATTCACTATTTCTCGTCGGGACGCAAAAGAAAAATCATTATTTAAAATCAAAAGTAAAATAATCATTTATAGATTTTGATATATGATCAAAGACGATGAAAGTATACTCACAACATGTAATGTTTCCCCGTTGGGATTTTAAAGAAAAATAATCATCTATCATTTATAAATAATAATAATAATAATAATAATAATAATAATAATGACATTTGTAAAGATAAAATTAAAAAAATAAAAATTTAAAAACTAAAAAAATAAAAAAACATTAAGTAAAAATGAAAAAAAGGCTTAAATACAATTTTGGTCCCTTAACTTATTTTTGAGGATCAATTTGGTCCTATAACTATTTTTTAGGCCAACTTAAAAACTTATAGGAAATTTTTTGCCCAACTTTAAAACTTAAAAGACTTATTTGGCCCAACTTAAAATCATAAAGGACTTATTTGGCCGAAAATGACTTATTTGACCCAACTTAAAAACTTAAATGACTTATTTGGCCAAAAAGGACTTATTTGATCCAACTTAAAAACTTATAGGATCAATTTGGCCTAACTTATAAACATAAAGGACCTACTTGACCTAACATAAAAATTTAAAAGACTTATTTGGCCTAAAAGGACTTATTTAGTCCAACTTAAAAATTTATACTTAAAAACTTAAACGATTTGTTCGACCCTACTTAAAACTTAAATGACTTATTTGGCCGAAAATGACTTATTTGGCCAAGCTTAAAAACTTAAATGACCTATTTAGCCAAACTTAAAAATCTAAAAGACTTATTTGACCCAACTTGAAAACTTAAAGGACTTATTTGGCCGAAAATGACTTATCTGATCCAGCCTTGTAACACCCGCACCTCAACATAATTGAAAGCACGACAAATTACATTAAGGCACATGAATTACTAAACATTTACAAACTTGGTTACAGTAATCCAAGTCATAAATTAAACTCAATTCATAAATCTAATAAATAGATTACAATTTACACATAACTTGGAATATAAAATTCCCATTTCAATCTACGACTAGCTTATGCGTCCCAAGCTTGAAGCTCCGGCTCGCCGTCCTCGATGCTTTATCACGAAAACAAATAAAAGGAAAAGGGTGAGATTATAAATCTCAGTGAGCCCTTCACGGACTCCTCACCATTCTCTCCTCGGAACATTCTAGGCTGAAAAGACTAGCTTAGGCATTTCAAACCTAGACATACTCTCCCTATGTACCATAAGGACTTGACTTGAAATTCTTGATCTCCCTAAGCTAAGACACTTTAGAAGGTGCTAGCTTGAGTTAAAAACTTAGCATATAATCAAATAGGGTAATCCTAGGGCCAATATGCCACTTATCAACTTGTGATTAAACTAAACACATAAATGTATAGCAACCCACATCAATCCTACAAATGTCCATTCTTTAACCTTTATTTAGCTCGACTAACCTTAATACAATATAAATCGCAACCTTATTAACTAAGAACGTATTGTTCTTACTTACTCACTTTGTGCTTAATACATCTTTGCTTTTTCTTATGCCATTGGACTTTTGCCTTATGCTCTATACCACAAATCCCAATCAACCTAGCTTGCTTATCCTTTAAGTGATCTAATCACAATGCTCATTACTATATAATAATTAAGCGACTAGGGGTGTGCTATCCAAGATTTCATACAACTAACTAAGCTAATTCCGAATACATATATATAAATACATATAAGGAATTCATTAACATTCATAAACTTAACATCACTTCACATATTATACCATTCATAGGAGATATATAATATGATGCTTTGCATGTGATGCACTTTGTGTTATTGGGTAGTGTCGTAGGCTTCAGTCCCTAGACCCCAATTACACACTTTCGGAATGGTGGTTAGACGTCAAAACCCTCCAAGGGCGTCCCAC
This sequence comes from Calophaca sinica, assembly GCA_037113605.1. Taxonomy (NCBI): domain Eukaryota; kingdom Viridiplantae; phylum Streptophyta; class Magnoliopsida; order Fabales; family Fabaceae; genus Calophaca; species Calophaca sinica. Next base: position 21,382,026 of record CM073737.1, read on the forward strand.
TTGGCTAACCAAACCGATCTACTCCTATAAATAGAGGAGTCTTGCCATGGACTTTAGCTTATGCTTATGCTTATGATTATGCTTATGCTTGTATGCATATTCATATAAATACATTCATCATCATTACTTAACTATTCAAGGAAACTACAATCATTTCAATGAATCAAGCTTACACTATTAGTATCCCTTTTTATCTAATTGCTCCAAATCATGGACACTAATTCACACATTCATCCTATCACATCCTTTTCCTAGGGTCCTTTCTTGACCTCTATGACTTAAGCTTATGGCTCTTAGACAAGCCTCACAATTTGCCAAATTAATGGACAACACATACATTAACTAATCCCTTGAAACTCTATGGAGTTCTCAAGAGAGAAAACATCAAGCATACATTCAACTGTGGGGGGTTGGGGGCAGCCATCCAACCTCTTTCAGTCAAACCCACTATAAAATCATAACAATAATAACAATAACAACTTAACCTCTTCTAGGTATTTAAAACCTAACTTGAACCTAAGGTTCATATGTTACTAAAGGAAGAGAAATTCCTATATGTGGGACTTATGGGTGCCCATCACCTAAGGGTTGAAGAACTCACCTCTATTCTTTAAGACATTGAGCTAGGAAGGTTGAACTTGGACCCTTTGCTCCTCTTCAAGCTTTTCCCTCTTTGCTCAACTTGGGGCTCCTCCAAATACTTCCCAAATCTTGATCTTCAACCTTCAATCTTCCTTCTCCATCCAAGAACTTGAACCATCCTTGCTGGAGCTTGATCTTCTCCCCCTTATTCTTCTCCAAATTCGTGCTTCTTCATCTCCTCTCTAGGGTTCAAACCCAAATCTTCCAAATACCCAAATCTCAACTCTCAAACTCTCCATTTAGGCAAATGATTGAAGAAATCTGACATAAATCTCTTCAATCCCTCTCAAAAGTGAAACCCTAGCTCTCCTCTCTTCTTTCTCCTTTCCCTTTCTCTTCTTTTCCTTTTTCTTTCTTTCTGCGTTCTGCTCGCTGAAACAGCGTTTTTAAACATTTTTGCAGCTGTGAATCGATTCACAGCATAGTATGAATCGATTCCCACAGTGTAAAAAGTGCCTGAATCGCAGATTTAAAGAGTGAATCGATTCCTGCATGCGAGTCCCAGTGGCCTGTCTTATGTGAATCGATTCCTGACTTCTGTGAATCGATTCCCACTGCTAGAATTCGATGCCAATGGAGTTTTAATCCTGTGAATCGATTCCTAGGCTATGTGAATCAATTCACACTGCAGAAAAACTAAGAAATCTTAGTTCTAACACCAAACCTTGAGACTTTCTTCTCAAATTAACTTCCATAACTACAAATCAACACCTTTAACCATCTTAGGATTAAATCCACACTTATTCCTCAACTCAAACCCAATAACTTCTTATCAAAACCTTGTGTAATCATATTCACTCACTTTAAAATCAATTTAAGCTTGAATATAATCACACAATTCTTCTCATAACTGATTCTCAACTTAGCTTAGAAATTCGGGGTGTTACAAGCCTAAAAACTTATAGGCCCTATTTTGCCCAATTTAAAAACTTATAGGCCCTATTTGGCCCAACTTAAAAACTTAAAGGACTTATTTAGCCCAACTTAAAAAACTTACAATACTTATTTGGCCGAAAAGGACTTATTTGGCCCAACTTAAAAGCTTAAATGACTTTTTTGGCCGAAAAGGACTTATTTGGTTCAACTTAAAAACTTATAGAATTTATTTAACCCAACTTAAAAACTTATAGTACTTATTTAGCCGAAAATGACTTATTTGGTCCAACTTAAAAAACTTATAGGCCCTATTTGGCCCAACTTAAAAACTTAAAGGACTTATTTGGCCGAAAATGACTTATTTAGCTCAATTTAAAAACTTATAGGACCTATTTAAAAAAAATGGGAAAAAAGTGCGAGATGCGCGAGTGAGTAGGGGAAAAACAATTATAAAATTGTTATTTATAATTATAAAACATTTATACGATGAAATTATACCGACAATATGTAACATTTCTCCGTCGGGACACGAAAAAAAAAACTAATCATTTATATTGGCATGTAAAGTTTTTCTATCGAGAAGTAAAATAATCATTTATAAATAATAAAGACATCAATAAATTTTGATGCGTGATAAAAGAAAATGAAATTGTAACGACAACATGTAATTTTCCATAGGGATTTAAATAAAAATAATCGTTTACTATTTATAATTAATGAAGACATATATAAAGATGAAATATATATAGATTTTAATATGTGATCAATGACGGTAAAATTATGTTGACAACATGTAAAGAGTCCCGTCGGGACGCAAAAGAAAAATAATCATTTATACCGACATATAATATTTTCCTGTAGAAAATGAAAAGTAAAATTATCATATATAGATAATAAAGACATTTATAGATTTTGGCATATGATTAAAGATGATGAAAGTATACCAACAACATGTAATGTTTTCCAGTTGAGATTTAAAAGAAAAATTACTATTTATTATTTATAAATAATAATGACATTTGTAAAGATATAATTAAAAAATAAAAGTTTAAAAAACTAAAGAAATAAAAAAACATTAAGTAAAAATGAAAAGAAAAGACTTAAATACAATTTTGGTCTCTTAACTTATTTTTGAGATTCAATTTGGTTCTTTAATTATTTTTTGGGTCGAATAAATCCTATAAGTTTTTAAGTTGGGCCAAATAGGTAGCAAATACTCATTTGATACGTGGCAATGACTCATTTGGCCCAACTTAAAAACTTATAGGACCTATTTGTCCCAACTTGGAAACTTAAAGGACGTATTTAGCCAAACTTAAAAACTTAACGGATTTATTTTCCCGAAAATGACTTATTTGACCCAACTTAAAAACCTATAGGACCTATTTAACCCAACTTAAAAACTTAAAGGAACAACTTAAAAACTTAAAGGACTTATTTGGCCGAAAGGAACTTATTTGGCCAAACTTAAAAATTTATAGGACCTCTTTGGCCTAACTTAAAAACTTATAAGTCCTATTTGGTCAAAAATAACTTATTTAGTCTAACTTAAAAACTTATAGTACCTATTTAAAAAATGGGAAAAAAGTGGGAGCTGCGCGAGTGAGCAGAGGAAAAGAAATAAAAAAAAGGAGAATTGTGGCCGTATAAGCAAAAGTTGAAGAAAAAAAAACAGTGGGATCTGGAGTTGGGCAAGGGGGCGGGATTTTTGTTTTGCCAAATGATGCCACGTAATCCCAACTGGTGTTTGTTTACTAAAATTAAGTAGATTAAATATAAATAAATACATCGATATATAAAGTTTATATTTATTGTTATAAATTTTAAAATAAAATACAAACTTTCAATCGATCAGAAATATTAAATTTATAAAACACCCAAACAAAACTTTCTAATTTCAAAAATAAAACCTACCATAAATATATTAAATATTAAATTTAATAGAAATATATTAATTTCAAGTTTAAACCTAAACATTGTAACACCCAAACATTCTAAAACAGTTTGAAGTCGGGCATTAAACATCGTAAGGTATTAACTAAAATGGAAGTTAAACTTTAGTACATCGCCAAGTTAGAAAATCCATACAAGTCTTAGTCAATACATTACACTTTAATCCAAAAGCATAAGTACTACATCAATTGGAATTAAGATTGTACACAACACATAGTTTCCATTCAAAAACTGAACTAACTAAACCTAAAAGAAAATGCTAAAGATCTTGAGCTGAGGTCTCGAGCACTCCTCATGCATCATCCCTTACCTGTTTTTCAGAAAAAACAAAGAGAAACGGGGTGACATAATTAATAATCTCACTGAGTCCTTCACGGACCCCTCACATAGCATCACTCCCTCAAATAAAACGAGTAGAGACACTAATACATATTTTATTTGGTTCTCTCTTTCATTTATCTTACTAAACGTTCATGCAATCATAGAATAAGTTTTCTGTTAGCATTCCTTTGGGTTCTTTTAGTGTCGAACCAGGAGTCTACGTTGTCGGGACTGTCGAATCTTCTAGTCACGAGACCCCGGACTAACGTCCATTACGGTATGGGCAGTTAGATGTCTACAAACCGCAAGTGGCATGTTGTCTTGCCTAACCAAACCATACCTTCATTCTCGAAGGAAATCTATCGTTTATTAACTAGCAGTTCATAGTTAATCAATTTCTCATCACTAATGAATCAACCATATGTGCTGATATATGATTTTTGTCATGTGCTTCTATGATATCTTTTCAATCTTAAAGGTTAAAGAACATAAATATCAAGTATAAACAGCCTTACAGGCTTTTTGGGTCAAAGAAATCTGGGACTCACTTGTTTTATCTTACGAAGGCTCTGCCTAAGTAAGAGAAACCAAAGCTAGCATGTTGGTTCACCAATACGAGTTATTCAAAATGGAAGATGGTGAAAGCATTGAAACCATGTTTGGAAGATTTCAAACACTTGTTCATGGGTTACAGGCCCTTGGAAAAAGTTACACTACACCTGACCATGTTAGAAAGATCTTAAGAAGCTTGACTAAGCAGTGGAGACCCAAGGTCACTGCTATTCAGGAAGCAAAAGATCTAAATGTCCTACGACTTGAAGATCTTATGAGTTTGTTGAAAGCTCATGAACTTGAGCTAAATGAAGAAGAACCTATCAAAAAGGGCAAGTCTATTGCTTTGAAAGTCGCTCAACATAAAGTCAGTTCTTCCAAAGCCCTTCAGGCTGAAGAAGAAGAATCAAAAGATGAAGCTTTAGAAGGAGATGTTGACACATCAGAAGATGAGCTCGCGTTTATATCCAGGAAGATACAAAGAATGTGGAAGAAGAGAAACTTCAGGAGGAAGTTTCAGAAGAAAGATACTAAGGACAAGAAAGAAATCAAGGACAAGGCTCAAGTCATTTGCTATGAATGTAAAAAGCCTGGACATTTCAAGTCCGAATGTCCTAATCTTAAGGAGAAGTCCACAAAAAGTTCTTTCAAGAAAAAGAAGAAGAGCCTCATGGCTACATGGGAAGATCTAGATTTATCCTCATCTGAGGAAGATAATGAAGTAGAAGCAAATCTCGCTCTCATGGCAGACACTGACCTTGATTCAGAAGAAGAAGTTGAAGAGGTAATAGTATATGATTCCTACTCTGAACTTCAACTTGCATTTGATGATCTTCTTAAGGACTCAGCCACTCTCTGTTGAGTATAAGAATTTGAAAAAGAAATTTTCAAAATTATCACAAGACTTTCAAGCTTTAAACAAAGAAAAATCAGACTCAATAAAGAAAATCGAAGCTAAAAGCGAAAATCAGCATCGATGGATAACCAGGCCTGACCGCTAACAAGCAACTGGTGAGAGCTCTCAAGTCAAAGCTCTAAAGTTACAGTAATCCTAAATGCAAATCAAATGATTATGAATATGCCTTTCAAAAGTTTCTTGCAGAGTGTAACTCGTAGCAAGCAAGCTTCAATGATTTGGGGTGTCGATGAAAGCGACAACTCATGGTCTTGGTTATATATCGGATGAACCTCTTTTAGAAAATGATTGACATCGATAAATCCAATAATCATAGTAAATGCTTGCATTGTACTTACTATGATAAACCTGGTCATTTGAAAAGTGCATGTCTTGTTTTTAAAGCGTGAAGGATAAGCTTCCTTCAAGAACTAACAAGAAAGGACCCAAAAAGATATGGGTACCTAAAGATAAAATAGTCTATGTTGCAGATATGCTTAGCAACAAAGTCAACACACCTATCTTGGTACTTAGACAGTGGATGCTCGCGTCACATGACGGGAGAAAAGCATATGTTCCAAGAACTAAGGCCTAAAGAAGCTGGATTCGTTGGTTTCGGAGGAAACCAGAAAGGTAAAATAGTTGGAATTGGTCGCATTGGTAAATGCTCTCTTCCCTCTATTGATAATGGACTATATGTTGAAGGACTTAAACATAACTTATTGAGCATAAGTCAATTATGTGACAATGGTTATGAAGTCATCTTTACAGAAACTGGATGTCTGGAGAAAGACGGCTCTACTTTCTTTACTGCTAAGAGGACACAAAATATTTACAAAATTGATCTCTCTGAACTTGCAAAACAAGATGTCAAGTGTCTCATGTCTGTTGACGAAGAACAATGGATTTGGCACAAGAGATTGGGTCATGCCAATTTGAGATTAATCTCAAAATTAAACAAACGATCTTGTCGAGGCTTACCAAATCTTAAGTATCAATCCGATGCTCTCTGTGAGGCATGTCAAAGAGGAAAACAAGTTAAAACTTCTTTTCATTCAAAAAATGTTGTTTCAACCTCTAGACCACTTGAGCTTTTGCATCTTGATCTTTTTGGTCCAACAAGGACAACCTCTTTAACTGGAAAGAAATATGGGTTAGTCATTGTTGATGATTTTACTAGATGGACATGGGTTAGATTCCTTACTCACAAAGATGAGTCATACAAGATATTTACTGTATTCTGCAAAACAGTTCAAAATGAAAAAGGAATTTGCATTTCTTCTATTAGAAGTGATCATGGGGGAGAATTTGAAAATGAAAGCTTTCAAAAATTTTGCGATGATAACGACATCTCCCACAATTTCTCCTCTCCTAGAACACCTCAACAAAATGGTGTTGTAGAAAGGAAAAATAGGTCCCTCCAAGAAATGGCCAGGACTGTAACGACCCGTTTCTGGACCGCTACTAAACTAAAACTAAACCTGTATGTGATGGATTTTTAAAAACGGTACTCTTGTGTCCTTCAGGAAATACGGTATATTTTTTAAAAAAAAAACAATAGTGCCCGTAAAGCACACACAGAGTACTTACAGCGTTTCTAAACATGGTGCAACTAGGACACAAGTTACGTACTGGAAATGCATACACGCATAAACATATATAGTCAACATACACAGTACGTACAAAATAGAGCAGAGTAGAAATGTATGAGAGAATACACCTATGATATGACGACCCTCGCTAGAGTAATCATACCCTGGGGATACTCACGGCAGACACCCACGCAGGGGGCTGCTCCAAAAGTAGAACCACCAGTCTACCCTGTCTCAGCAAAACATCACTAGCCCGACCGGTCACCAACCAACCATACACAAAAGATGTATATATACTACAGTCATCCAAAAAAAAACATAACAGCAGACAAACGGTCAACATGCAATCAAGACAAATAAAAGTCGTTGCCTGAATCCTCGAAGGGGCCCTCCTCGTCATCATCTACCAACTGGTCTTCCGCGTCCTCGACATCGCCTGGGTAACCATCATGGATTGAGGCACCACGGGAAAAGGTCAACTTCTCAACAAATCAAAATATAATAATTCACAAAGCAATAAGCAAGCAACAATGTATACAGTTCACAAGTCTCAATTCAAAATGCTCGCTTAAGACTCGACTCACGACTCATCTCACGACTCATTTTCTCTCGACTCGACAATTTTTCCGGAAAGCAGACATCGATCCATCCATTGAATACCAGTCGTAGCTTTGGGATCTTCGCTCTCCCTAGGACATTCAGCTCCGGTTCCTTAACGTTGCGACGTTTAGCTAATCCACCATGAACGAAGGGGACCTAGCACCCTCAGTTGTCCGGCTCACAGCTCAAAAACGTCTCGACGACTCGACAAAGCTCTCAGACTCGATGAACAATTCGCCGCATACGATATTCAAAGAGTGGTACACAAGATTATTCGACCGCATATCAAATAATAAGAGCATGCTTAATATGAAGAAACGCAATTCAACGACTTAAGCAATAAAAGCAGTTTGCATGGAGAAACGCAATTCAACAAGCAATACGCAATTCGCAGTATGCATTCAATCTCATAATAAATAATTGCACAGCTCAACAATCAATCATAGAATCCATCCCTCTGCAACTCGATGGAGTTCACAGAGAGGAACAAACAATTGTGGGGGGTTGGGGACAGCTGCCAACCACTTACAGACAAGCCCACTAAGAAATCAGTATATCAAAAATATAAAACGAAGGGGTACAAGACCCTCACTTCGAACCCTGAGGTTCTCAAACTTCTTCGCGTACATACTTGAAATTAAGTTCCTATCGTATCTAAAAGTTGCCCTTACACAAGGACATACAAAAATAAAAACCTACAAATGTCTAGAAGTGCCCTTACCACAGGCTGTCACTAATGTAGCTCTGACTTCCTCAGGTCCACATTGCTCGGTCTCCGATAATACGATCCCTATTACCACGAACAACTTAGCACATATCTATAAATATTAATTTAAACTTAGGCTCTCAACCTAGCCCTTTTTCTAACCAAGCATCCACTAAAGAATCTAGTTCTAACTACTAGAAAACAAATAAGGGTTTTGAACCAAAAATCACTTTTCTTGGAAATTAACTAACACATAACACTTTTACTTTAAGAAAATGCTAACTTTTAAAGAACCCTTTTTCTTGAAACCTTAAGCATAACACAAACTTAATTAATCACTTTGCATAAAGTTTCTAAGACCTAAACATAACATATTCAAGCATTACATACAAGTTCACAAATAAAATCATCCTTTCACACCCCTTTAAAGGCCTCTCGGCCATACTCCCTTTTTTTTTAAAAAAACTTTGCAAAAACTCCTTTTCATTACTACTAACATTTTCAAGCCAATCAACCACATTTAAAGGTAACCCACATCAATTCTTATCTAGGCATCATTCACACCCATATTTGAAACAAGTTGTAAAACATTTTCCAAATCAATTTTCATTCCAAAACTCAATTCTTATAACCATTAAATTCACCAAACATGCTATACATCAATCAACACATGGGTTAACCATTTAAACTAGATTACCAAGTTCCCAAAAACTCACTTTCAACTTTTTCAAGAATCCTAAAGCATTTAACACATTGCCCTTATCATGCTAAAAGTCATGTTCATGCCAAACTAAAATTTAAAGAACAACCTATACATGCTCACATGTCAATCTAGTCCTTCATAAACTAATTTTTGCATAAAACATAACCTTCACTCAAGCTAATTCATGCATACAAGTTCTAATAACCTTAAAAATAATTCTAATGACTTTGTTAAACATCTAACACATATTTAAACGTCACATCCTCATGTTCTCATAGTTCAAGAATTGAAAAATGCTAGAACTATCATGTTACACCTAATTAATTTAAAACAACCACTACAATCAATACATATACACTCCCAATAACACAATTAGACATTTAATTAGTTGATTCCTTAAGGATCACACCATTTCCCTCTTTTTCACACTTAGGATTTTCACCCTCAAGTACCAAAGAGAGATTAGAGATGTTCATCTCCTCATATTCATCATCAACTACCCAAACAACATCACAAATCAACAATATCAATTAAACTAAAACAACAATTTAAACAACACCAAGGAGGGAGGGTTTAGGGCGCTGTTTTGGCTTCATTTAGGGGTGGAAAAATTCTGTTTTTCCCCTCAAATAATTGCTAGGAAGAATAGCTAAGACAAAGGGGAGAATCACCTAGCAAGAAATCAAGTTTTGGAAGCAAAACAAGTGTATAAAAAAAAGGGGTGGGTGGCGTCCTAAAATCAGAAATTTGGGGGGAGGAAATCTAATTTTTCTCTTACCCAAATGATGTAGATGATGAGGAACTATGTTGAGGTGATGATCTAGAACAAGTTTGATGAAGGAATCTAGCTCAAAAACTCAATGGAGGTGGAGGTAGCTTCCATGGGGTTTGTCTTGCTCAAGGAGAGAAAGAAGAAGATGAGAGCTTTTTGGGAGGAAGATGGCGTGGAATGGGGCTGAAGTGGGGGCTGCATATAGCCCTCATTTCATTTCTTTTATAATAAAAAAAATAAGCAAAGTTAGTAAGAATAGTTTAATAAAAGATATTTTCAAAATAATCACACAACTAATGACACCTAGCAACTTTATGAGACGCTAATCACATCATCTAATCCTACCCATCTAATCTCACATCTCTCATGATTACCCTCTAATCTAGAGTCTTAAGATTTAAAAACACGGCGACAAAAAACCGAAAAACCGATTTATTTCTCGCCAGAAAAATCCCGAAAAATTAATTCGCGAGGAATTAATTCTTCGAGTGATAATATTATTTCATAAATTATAAAAATAACAACAACCACTCAGAAATAGTCTCAACAAGTTACGATTTGATTTTCATCGAAATCGGAGTTCATTTAAAATTTTATCTGCGGCGAAACGGCCCGGCGATTCAAAATGCGACGAAACTTCGTTAGAATTTTTCGACGATATTCGAACCGTGAATTAATATAAAATATTAACTCTCAATTATAGTTTGATCTTGATTTAATTAATTCACTTACTCAGAGAACAAGAAATTGCTTTATTATAGCGTAAATACGACAAAAATACACTAAATAACGCTACTTAACGTATCGTAAAAACACGCGTGTTACAAGGACCATGATCAATGAAGCTAACATTGCAAAGCATTTTTGGGCAGAAGCATTAAACACAGCTTATTACATTCAAAATAGAATTTCTATTAGACCTATTTTGAAGAAGACTCCATATGAACTGTGGAAAGGAAGGAAACCAAACATATCATATTTTCATTCATTTGGTTGTACGTGTTACATTTTAAATACTAAGGATCAGCTTGGTAAGTTTGATTCAAAAGCTGACAAAGGAATCTTTTTGGGATATTCTGAAAGGTCTAAAGCTTTTAGAATATACAATAAAGAAAATATGACAGTGGAAGAATCCATTCATGTCAAATTTGATGACAAGAAGCCTGACACAGCCATGTCAGAGCTAGATGAATTATTTTCAGAATTAAATATAGGTAATACTACAAATAGTGAACCTACATCTTCATCGTCCGGTGGTGACCAGACACAAGAATCTTCAGAAGCTGAATTCAGAAAAAGCTGGTAGTACAAAGCCAATCATCCTAAAGATCAAATCATAGGAAAACCTGGAGATAGAGTAAGAACCAGATCCTCTTTTAAAGAGCATGCAGATATGGCACTACTCTCAGAAATGGAACCTAAAACGATTGATCAAGCATTGAAAGATGAAGGTTGGATTCTGGCCATGCAAGAAGAGTTGAATCAGTTCCAAAGAAACGATGTATGGAAGCTGGTTACTTTACCAGAAGATAAGTAAGCTATTGGTACTAAATGGGTATTTAGAAACAAGCTTGATGAAGATGAAAAGGTTGTGAGAAACAAGGCAAGGTTGGTTGCTCAAGGTTACTCACAGGAAGAAGGTATTGATTTTACCGAAACATTTGCACCTATTGCAAGATTAGAAGCTATACACATTTTACTTTCATTTGTTGCACATCATGATAAAATTCTTTATCAAATGGATGTGAAAAGTGCTTTCTTGAATGGTTTTATAACTGAGGAAGTCTTTGTAAAACAACCTCCTGGATTCGAAGACATTGAATTTCCAGAACATGTCTTCAAGCTTAAAAAGGCCCTGTATGGTCTTAAGCAAGCTCCCAGAGCTTGGTATGAAAGACTGAGTACATTTTTGATGAAAAATGGCTTTACCAGAGGTCTAGTAGACACTACTCTTTTTAGAAAAATATCAAACAAGCACTTTATAATTGTTCAAATATATGTTGATGACATTATTTTTGGAGCTACTAATGAAAGCCTTTGCAAAGAATTTTCTAAGCTCATGCAGGCTGAATTCGAGATGAGCATGATGGGTGAACTGAAGTTTTTCATCGGAATTCAAATCAAACAATGCAATGATGGTATATATATACATCAAAGCAAATATATCAAGGAATTGCTAAAGAAATTCAAAATGGTGGATTGTAAACCTATGTGTACTCCTATGCATCCCACATGCATTCTTGGTAAAGATGAAACTGGTAAAAAGGTAGATCAGAAGATGTACAGAGGTATGATTGGATCTCTGCTTTATCTTACAGCTTCAAGACCTGATATTATGTTCAGCGTCTGTCTGTGTGCTAGATTTTAATCATATCCTAGAGAATCACACTTGAGTGCTGTTAAAAGAATCTTTAGATATTTGCAAGGATCTACTAATCTTGGTTTGCTTTATAAGAAATCAAAAGATTACAAGTTAGTAGGATATTGTGATGCTGACTTTGCTGGAGACCGAATTGAAAGAAAAAGCACAAGTGGAGGCTGCCAATTCCTTGGAGCAAATCTTGTATCTTGGTCAAGCAAAAGGCAAAGCATGATTGCACTCTCAACAGCAGAAGCTGAATATATTTCAGCAGCAAGTTGTAGCTCTCAACTTCTGTGGATGAAATATCAACTTGAAGACTATCTGATAAAAGAGAGTTACATTCCTATCTTTTATGATAATACTTCTGCAATCTGTCTTACTAAAAATCCCATATTGCATTCACGAGCCAAGCACATTGAGATTAAGCATCATTTTATAAGAGACTATGTTCAGAAATGTATTCTCGAAATAAAATTTGTAGACACTGATCATCAGTGGGCTGACATATTTACAAAACCCCTTGCTGAAGATAGATTCAATTTTATAAGAAGAAATTTAAATTTTCATCTTATAGAAGAATGATTAATCTCAACGTCAGATAATATGCACAATCTCAGCATCTGGTATGACATAAGCATGTATATGAATAAGCATCTTATTTGTCATGTGCATCATAACTCATCGTCTAGTGAATCGGTTGCGTGCGTCCGAGCGCACCCACACGTGTCACACGTGTTAAGGACTTAAGCGTCTCATCACATCTACTGAGTCATAATTATTTATGTCTTTCGATAAAATCTTTTTACTTGATCTTACTTTTCTTTTGGCGTCTGCATTTAAGAAAAGGCAAATCTTCATTTTCTTTTCTTTTTGATTTAATTTTTGTGTGGAAATACGAAGCGATTTTTTTAAAAAAAGGACTGTACCATTTTCTATCAACTTTCCCACTACTCCACATTTTTCGCTCCATCACTTCACTCTGCATTTTCTTGCAAAAACTGTTCTCTCTCTGTGTGTGTGTGTGTGTTTTCGAACCCTAAAACCTCCATAACCCTCTCTGCAACTGCTACCATGGCCGACAGAAAGGTTGGACAATACACTGCTGCCTTCGATGTCTTCTATGAGGCAAAACTCATGAATGAGAACAGGATTGATTTTGAGAACTTCAAGCTATACGGTTTTGATTTTGAAGAAGGTCTGGAGAAACTAGGCTGGAAAAATTACTTCATCTGGGAACCAGTCGACGTACTGAGCTATGCTATTAAGGAGTTTTGGGGGAACGCTTACTTACTTTCGGGAGAAATCATAGAAGGACACATCAGAGGCTTCAAGCTACGCTTCACCATCAACTCTATTGCTCAGACGATCAAGTGCCCTTGTGAAGGAATCAGTTACCATGCAAACTGGGCTGACGCATACAGAGGACTGGAAAACGTCAATGAAGCCCTGTTTGAAAACTATTGTGAATTGAAGAAGAAGAACATTACTCCCACTGCCAAAGACTTGAAAAGCCACTACAGAGTACTGCACAAAATCATTGCTAAGAGCGTGATTCTGAAGGCTGGCTCAAGCAACATAGTGAACTACGAGCAAAAGTTCATTATGAAAAACTACATGGATGGGAAGAAAATCAATCTGCCAAGGTTGATTATCAACAATCTGATAAATGCTCTTATCTTCTCAAGGAAGAGTGTCGATAAGAAGAATATCATAAAAGTTATCCCTTATGGAGTTCTTCTCTCCATAATGATGATTAAAGACGGTATTATGAGAAAACTGACTGAATCTATCAACACAGAAGAAAAAGAAAAATACTTTGGTGTTGGTGCTGTTGTTCGTCCAGAAGTTTTTGGAGTCAACAGTTTAGTCAGAATGCAGCTGATAACTGGCTCTATGATCAAGAAGGTGAAATTAGAGCAACAGGAAGGAGAAGCTGAAAAGAAAACCACCAGAAGCTCAATGGCTGGTGTGAAGAGACCTGCTGAATCTCCTTCAAGGGAGACAAGAAGAATGAAACAGAAGGTGGCTCTTGCACCTACTGTTGAGGAACCAGAAGATGAGGATAGAATTCCCATCAGAAAGGTCTTGGAGAAAAAGTATAAGCCAGCAGCTGAAAAAGATGCTTCAGCGTCCGGTCAAGGGAAGCAAGTCCCTCTTCCTCCTCCTGCCGTTGTTGTCCCGAGAGGATCAAAAAGAAGGTTGGTTAAGTCTTCAGAGCTTAACCCAAAGGTACTCGACTTTACTGCTGATGAGTCAGTATCTGTCTTTGATACTCATGATATTATTCCTGCACCCCCATTGTCTGTTTCACAACCACAAACACAACCACAAACCAAGAAAACCAAAATGAGCCTCCGACAAACCTCTACCCTCTCTAAACCTACCCAACCATCATCCTATACACTCAACCTTGACCTACCACAAAACTCTTCAAATACTTCACTTACCACATACATTCCTAAACTTCACTCTCTTCCCTTTAACCTACTATTCAAAGTACCTCCCATTAATCCCTTCAAACCCTACACACCTAAAACCTATTCAATCACCAAAACCACTCCCACTTTACTCACCATTACCCATAAACCTACATACTTTGGTCGAAGGAAGAATGTCTCATGTATTAACAAACCACGGTTTGTTAAGTATGAGTCATATCACAACATCTACAATCGTCCCCCTACATGGCATTTGAAAACCTTCACCTCTGGAGCTGCCAGACTGGAGATTGCCTCTCCGATGAATGCTACCTTCAAGGATGGAGAAGACCACTTTCAGATGTCATTCAAAGGAAGATTGAGACCCAATTCCCTTCTCTGTTGACCTTCCTAGATCCCTACCACAAATTGAACCTCTCACATTGGAGGAATGCGGAAGGTGGATCACGAATGAAGAAGCTGCCTTCATGGCACACTGTCTTGAGATGAAGAAGATTGAAGTAATCAGACAGTTCAGGGATCCTTCGTCTGTATCAGTAAAGATTGTACCAGACATTCAAAGGTGGCTACCTTGGTCTATCCCTGGGAAAAGGAAAGAACCTGCTCCTGGCAAGCAGTCATTCAGTAAGATCGGGCTCACAGAGTATGAGAAGGCTCCCAAGAAGTATAATCTTAAGGAATTCTCTAAGCTTCCGATTGCCAAGATCACTGAGGATCATGCCAGAAGGTTTTGTCTGAGTTCTCTGAAGGAAGATGAATGGAGAACTGGCTCCTCAAACTGCTGCAATACCGAGAAAGCCACAATTCCAACAGTTGGCACTGTCAGCAGAATTACTGACACCAATCTGGGAACAGTCTACTTTGATGATATGTTCAGGTGCTCAGTAATCAGACCACTTAACTGCATGAAGACATATGTCCCATGGGCTGCTGTGCCCAAGCACTTTGACATTGGATTTACTTGGAGTCAATGGTCGAAGTCGTGGAAATACAAAGCTATGTTACCATGCCTCGTCCCCCTAGTGCTTACAGAAGATGACAGGGAAAATCTGAGAAGAATATACCTGGCAGAAAATGAAGGACTCTCTTTTGCTTCTGAAGCATTGAGTGACTTCATTAGAAGAATATGGGGAGAAGAAGCTGGAAATAAGTTTGATGCTTTCACTGCCGACGTGCTTCTGCATAGGGAAACTATCTTCATGGATTTGATGTATCCAGAAGAGGTGGAGAAAAGGAGAAGAATTCAGTCAGAATCTGAGCAGAGGAAACTTGGAAGTCTCATCAAATGGTTTATACCAAATGATGCATTCTTTCAAAAGGCTCAACAAAAGAAGGACTTGAGACTGAAGCTTTCCAACTGGGTGCTAGCAGAGCATCAGAAGATGAAACATGCACCAGAAGCTGGACCTTCGACTTCTACTCGTCACTCAACTGGAGAATGCACTAAAGCTGTTATATGAACGTTGTAACGCCCTAATTCAGTTTTTAAATCGAATCATTGCATTTAAAACATTACGAAATATCATAAACTGAATAAATTAAAACTTGACAGTTACAAGTCATAATTCATACAAGGTACTTGTCTAATGGTTTAAGTACATAACTTAAGTCTCAAATATAACCCCAAAGTCATGAGGATTACAAAATATAGGGTCCAATGACCCATATACAACTCTTAGCCAAAATACAAAAGGCTAGCAATTAAGTAACTCGGGCTATGTCAATCCGCTTTCACCTGCTTATCTGAAACAATAAAGTAGAAAGGGGTGAGATTTAAGAAATCTCAGTGAGTCTTTCACAGACCCCTCACCAACACTTACCTCAATCCTATTTAATATAGACAGGTTCAATAGCATTTACATGACAATACACAAGTCACAAGCTCAATTCATAATAATGCAATTGACATCTTTAAAAAGAGAAGCAATTACAAACAAATGTCCAAAGGACCACAATGAATGCCCCCCACTTGGCCCAGCTCAAGTGCAAAATGAGTAAAATCCTATATAAAAGGATAAAGCCAAGGGGGCCCCCAACGCCACAAGTGGTAGCTAATCACATACGAAGGGGATGCAAGTTAATTCGCAGACATTCCAAACACAATCAAATTCAATCAAATGCATCACTCATATCAATGTCAAAGCATCAATTTATACATGCATATAACCCTAAGATTAAGCCCTATTGCTCAAGGTTACTAGTCCAATTAACCATCAACATATTAGGATTAAAAAGGGTCTTAAAGGGCATGCCCTCTCAGCCTCTAAGCCATTGAAACAGACAAAAATTAAATAAAAGAGACAGGGAGTGCGCTCAAGAGCACCTGGGGCACAGCTCAAGAGCACTCCTGCAGCTGCTTCTATTTTAAATAAAGAGGGAGTGCGCTCAAGAGCACCTGGGGCGCAGCTCAAGAGCACTCCTGCAGCTACTTCTGTTTTAAATAAATAGGGAGTGCGCTCAAGAGCACCTGGGGCGCAGCTCAAGAGCACTCCTGCAGCTGCTTCTCTTTTAAATAAATAGGGAGTGCGCTCAAGAGCACCTGGGGCGCAGCTCAAGAGCACTCCTGCAGCTGCTTCTGTTTTAAATAAATAGGGAGTGCGCTCAAGAGCACCTGGGGCGCAACTCAAGAGCACTCCTGCAGCTGCTTCTGTTTTAAAAAGGACAAGAAGTGCGCTCAAGAGCACCTGAAGAGCAACTCGAGCATTCCTGCAGCTGCTTCTGTTTTCCAAACAACAGGGAGTGCGCTCAAGAGCATCCGAAGAGCAACTCAAGAGTACTCCTGCAGAATTTAGCAAAAAAATGGGTTTTTAGAGTCCCTAACTTCCCAAAACTTGATTCAACCCATTCAAGATCAAATCCAACCAAATAGAAATCAATATCAGTGATCAAGCAAGTTCAAATGATGAATCAAACACTTTGCACACACTTATAACTACATGCAAAGCCAAACCATATCTCAAATTCTGAAATTCTACTCAAACCTCACTTAGCCATGCTCAAGACTTCTAAACTCATTCCTTTAATCTTAGATAACCAGGATTCACCCAACACCTCAACTATATGAACAAGCAAGAAAGGCAAGATAGCCCTATGGTGGGACTTATTGGTTGCCCACACCTAATGTGAGAAGAACTCACTAAATGTAGGAAGATGAGGTTGAAGCTTAAACAACTTTCTGGTTTCCCCTTCTCTAATTCGAGATTCCTTCTTCTACAAATATTAGGGCACTCAGCCTTCCTTGAAATGAAGAAATGACAGCTCCACTCCTCTTCCTCAACAAGATGTAGAGGAAACCTTCAGTTCCTAGCACCTTCAAGCTTCCTTCTTCCCTTCTCAAGCTCAAGCCCTAGCTCATCTCCTTCATCTTCTCTTCCTCTTCTTTTGTTCTTAGTTCAGAAAATTTAGTGAGAAGAGAGAAAATGAGGGATGGTGGCGAGACCTAGAGGGAATTAAGGGGCTGGACAATTGCTTTTACCATTATACCCTCACTCAAGTTCTAGTTTCACAACTTTCCCTACTAGTGGCACCTCTAGTTTTATGATTCACACCCCAACATATACTACCCTATTAATTACTAAGCAAGCATTGGGATCCCAATTTAAGAAGCTAACTAATCAGATTATGCAATTTAAGTAAATCATACAAGTTTTGGAATTTATGCAATTTATACAAATTAGACAATTTTGGTGGGATGTTACAAACGTCTCAACATACCTCCACCACCTCCACCAAACCCTTAAAATTTTTATCTTTTTTTTTGTGTGATATAAATATTTTGGTACTCTTTTATATATATATATATTCAGTGTTTTTGCTCTGATTATTTGACTATACATACCTATATCTGATTATCTGTTTATATATATTCAAATTTTTCTAAGCCATATTTTGACTATGATGTGCTTTACACTCTTTTTGTCTGATGACAAAAGGGGGAGTAAAAGAAAGGTCTGATGAACACGTGAAAGTCTGATTAACAAATTCACCGTCCGATGAATACACTAAAACTGAAAGTATCATGCATATCATTTCATACATAGCATTTGTATGGTTATTCATTAATCTAATATCTATTAATGCATTGATATTCATTGACCCAATAATCTAACAACGATCAAAAAATTGGTACAATGAAAATCTTTTTGATAAAATGAAAATCAGCATCCGATCTCACTTTGTTAAAAATATGCTCTGATACATCTACGTATTTTTGCGATCACTTAAATGAATTTGTTTATCAACAATCACCTTAATACTAGAATTGTCTTATATATCTTAATTGTTAAATTCAGGGGGAGACCCTTGATGTTATTTTGAAATTAAATTGTTCATCAACCTTGGATATTTGTCATCATCAAAAAGGGGGAGATTGTTGGAACCTAAACGATTGAGAAGTTTAGACCCTCATTAATTTTGATGATAACAAAGTAATTCTCAAGAGAACAATTTATCTTCTAACATATCTTTGAGTGTACAGGTATCAAAACTTCATATATATGTACAAAACCCTCAAGGAAGAAGAAGAAATTTACAAAAGAATTGAATACAATCCACTAGTGTCAGCATCCAAACTCACTCCAGCGTCTTGCTAACAAAGAAGCGCCCAAAGAAGGTTACTCCTTGACACGTGGAATACTCAATTGCCGCGAAGGCCCGTCCCTCCTGCTCCGAGCGAAGGCCTGATCACTTCAATGAAGCACGTGATGATAACGTTTTTGCTCTTAGTCTCAGACTGTTCTGGAACGGAATTCGAATTTGATTTTATGCGCTTATTTTGATGTACGAGGAAGCAAAGGTGACACCTTTAGCATAAGAAAAAAGTCGTACAAGGCAATTGCAAATAGCAGATAGTACGAAAACGGTAATGTGTACTATTCTGATATTCTCTGAAAAGGAAGAAAATGACTATATTTCAAATTACCTCACTCAATGGAAAGGAGATATTTTTTTACTGCAACGGTAATACCCTTGAAGACTCCTATAAATACCCCAAGGTATTCATTGAAGACCAGTTGGAAAAACTGTGAAGAAACTTCATTCTGAAAGCAATATTACTCAAGTGAACAATCAAGTTTAGTGCCAAGCTTCTGGTCTACATAGAACTGAACTCAGCGTCTTATACTTTCTTTTAGAAAGCCATTCTGTTTTGAGCTTAATCTTTTCATCCTCTTTGTGAGAGTTATTTTGATTGTATTCAAAAGTATAATCTCTTTTGTAAACTGGTTTTGGCCTTGTGAAGGCTTTGTTCCTCAAAGGCTCGACTGTACTGAGTCGTTTTGAGAAGTTGAGAGTATTGTCAAGTTTGTGACAAAAGAATACTCTTGAGGAAAATTGTAATCAGTTGATTATAGTGAAAAATCCTTCAGGAACGAAGGGACTAGACGTAGCTACCAGTTGGTGGTGAACTAGTATAAATCTCTGCGTCTCATCCTTTACTGCTTTACATTTATTTTTACCTTGCTCAGTAAAACAAGTTTTTATAAACTATTTAATTTCTGCATCCGGTTTAATTCTCTACATCTGATATACAAACAGTTTTGAAAAACCTGTATTGAAGTTTTTACGTATAGTTTGCAAAAAGTTTTTAACACAATTCAACCCCCCTTCTTGTGTTCACGTTCATTATTTGACACAACTTAAAAACTTAAAGGACTTATTTGGCCGAAAAGGACTTATTTAGCTCAACTTAAAAACTTATAGGACCTATTTAAAAAAGTGGGAAAAAAGTGCGAGCTGCGAGAGTGAATAGAGGAAAAACAATTATAAAATAGTTATTTATAATTATAAAACATTTATGAAATTTGATTTTCATAAGCGCTCAAAGACGATGAAATTATACCGACAATATGTAACATTTCTCCGTCGGGACACAAAAAAAAAACTAATCATTTATATTGGCATGTAAAGTTTTTCTATCGAGAAGTAAAATAATCATTTATAAATAATAAAGACATCAATAAATTTTGATGCGTGATAAAAGAAAATGAAATGGTAACGACAACATGTAATTTTCCATTGGGATTTAAATAAAAATAATCATTTAATATTTATAATTAATGAAGACATATATAAAGATGAAATATATATAGATTTTAATATGTGATCAATGACGGTAAAATTATATCGACAACATGTAAAGATTCCCGTCGGGACGCAAAAGAAAAATAATCATTTATACCGACATATAATATTTTCCTGTAGAAAATCAAAAGTAAAATTTTCATATATAGATAATAAAGACATTTATAGATTTTGGCATATGATTAAAGATGATGAAAGTATACCGACAACATGTAATGTTTTCCCGTTGAGATTTAAAAGAAAAATTACTATTTATTATTTATAAATAATAATGACATTTGTAAATATATAATTAAAAAAATAAAAGTTTAAAAAACTAAATAATAAAAAAACATTAAGTAAAAATGAAAAGAAAAGACTTAAATACAATTTTGGTCTCTTAACTTATTTTTGAGATTCAATTTGGTTCTTTAATTATTTTTTTGGTCAAATAAATCCTATAAGTTTTTTAGTTGGGCCAAATAGGTAGCAATGACTCATTTGATACGTGGCAACGACTCATTTGGCCCAACTTAAAAATTTATAGGACCTATTTGTCCCAACTTGGAAACTTAAAGGACGTATTTAGTCAAACTTAAAAACTTAACGGATTTATTTTCCCGAAAATAACTTATTTGACCCAACTTAAAAATCTATAGGACCTATTTGACCCAACTTAAAAACTTAAAGAACTTATTTGGCCTAACTTAAAAACTTAAAGGATTTATTTGGCCGAAAAGAACTTATTTGGCCCAACTTAAAAGTTTATAGGACCTCTTTGGCCTAACTTAAAAACTTATAGGTCCTATTTGGCATAATTTAAAAACTTAAAGGACTTATTTGGTCAAAAATAACTTCTTTAGTCTAACATAAAAACTTATAGTACCTATTTAAAAAAAATGGGAAAAAAGTGGGAGCTGCGCGAGTGAGCAGAGGAAAAGAAATAAAAAAAAGGAGAATTGTGGCCGTATAAGCAAAAGTTGAAGGAAAAAAAAAACAGTGGGAGCGGGAGCTGGGCGAGGGGGCAAGATTTTTGTTTTGCCAAATGATGCCATGTAATCCCAACTGGTGTTTGTTTCCTAAAATTAAGTAGATTAAATATAAATAAATACATCGATATATAAAGTTTATATTTATTGTTATAAATTTTAAAATAAAATACAAACTTTCAATCGATCAGAAATATTAAATTTATAAAACACCCAAACAAAACTTTCTAATTTCAAAAAAAAACCTACCATAAATATATTAAATTTTAAATTTAATAGAAATATATTAATTTCAAGTTTAAACCTAAACATTGTAACACCCAAACATTCTAAAACAGTTTGAAGTCGGGCATTAAACATCGTAAGGTATTAACTAGAATGGAAGTTAAACTTGAGTACATCGCCAAGTTAGAAAATCCATACAAGTCTTAGTCAATACATTACACTTTAATCCAAAAGCATAAGTACTACATCAATTGGAATTAAGATTGTACACAACACATAGTTTCCATTCAAACACTGAACTAACTAAACCTAAAAGAAAATGCTAAAGATCTTGAGCTGAGGTCTCGAGTTCTCCTCATGCATCACCCCTTACCTGTTTTTCAGAAAAACAAAGAGAAACAAGGTGAGATAATAATCTCACTGAGTCCTTCACGGATCCCTCACATAACATCACTCCCTCAAATAAAACGAGTAGAGACACTAATACATATTTTATTTGGTTCTCTCTTTCATTTATCTTACTACACGTTCACGCAATCATAGAATAAGTTTTCTGTTAGCATTCCTTAGGATTCTTTTGGTGTCGAACCAGGAGTCTACGTTGTCGGGACTGTCGAATCTTCTAGTCACGAGACCGCGCAAGTGGCATGTCGTCTTGCCTAACCATACCGTACCTTCATTCTCGAAGGAAATCTATCATTTATTAACTAGCAGTTCATAGTTAATCAATTTCTCATCACTAATGAATCAACCATATGTGCTGATATATTTAGTTTTTACAGTTAATGTAACAGCCGGGATTTGGCCTTCGCTTAGCTCTTTGCCATCCCGCACCATTACTCATAGGACTTCTCCCCCCCTCTAAGGGAGTTTTTGCCTTTCGCGTGGCTCGAACCCGGGACCAGAGGGCTTAAGTAGCTCAGTTGGTAATAGCAAGGTGCTCCCGTGGTACTTAAGCCCTCTGGTCCCGGGTTCGAGCCGCGCGAAAGGCAAAAACTCCCTTAGAGGGGGGGAGAAGTCCTATGAGTAATGGTGCGGGATGGCAAAGAGCTAAGCGAAGGTCAAATCCCGACTGTTACAATAAAAAGCGCCTTTTATTGTAACAGCCGGGAGCACCTTGCTATTACCAACTGAGCTAGTAGCTCAGTTGGTAATAGCAAGGTGCTCCCGTGGTACTTAAGCCCTCTGGTCCCGGGTTCGAGCCGCGCGAAAGGCAAAAAAACTCCCTTAGAGGGGGGGAGAAGTCCTATGAGTAATGGTGCAGGATGGCAAAGAGCTAAGCGAAGGCCAAATCCCGGCTGTTACAGTTAAGTTTGTTACCTCTCATAACAAACTCTTAAATGAATTCTTAGTAATCATTCATTTGTATAAATAGGGGTTAAGCCTAATCCATTTGCATTGTATTCATTCAATATTCAATGATATGAGAAGTTTACTCATTATCTCTAATTTCTTTATGGTATCAAAGCCTATCATAGATCCATGGGCCACCCACCGCATTATATACATGCACCAAGCCCAATAGTACTGGGCATGAGAGGTGTATAAGGAAAAACCTAAGTCCTACATAGACTAGAGATAAGGTCTCAAAAGAGTTTACCCTTCACTTTACAAGCCGGTTTTGTAAGGATGAGTTAGGCCCAAAATCTTAATATGGTATCAGAGATTGTGAGATGGTATCATAAGCCTAAAGATCCTGAAAAGATTGTGTGATACTACTACAATGGTGGACGCTGAATTCAATCACAATTCATCCCCTTCGGGCAGCGACAGTGGCGCATCATCTCAATCCCTCAAGAAGACTAAAGGGAAAGGGAATAGTGTACAGATTGACACTATGTCACCACTTTATCTTCATCCTTCGTATAACCTAGGCCAAATCTTTGTCAGTGAGCCATTGAATGATGGAAATTATGGAGAATGGGTTGTGGACATGAGCAACACCCTATGTGCCAAGAACAAAATGGGTTTTGTTGATGGATCCAGTTCAAAACCAGAAAGTGATTCTCCTGATCTTGTTCACTGGATGCGATGCAACGCCATGGTTAAAGGATGGCTCAACAATGGCATGGATAAAGAAACCCATGTTAGATGCCAAAACTACCCAAGAAATGTGGACAGATCTTGAAGAAAGATTCACTAAAGGGAGTTCCCCCAGAGCATATGAACTCAAACACAACATAGCCCTCCTTAAACAAGGAAAGTTATATGTCTCTGCTTATTACACTAAACTCAAGGGCTTGTGGAATGAGATTCAATCCATTTCACCCTGGCCCAATTGCACCTGTGGAGAATGCAAATGTGATGTTCAGAAGAAACTTACTCAAATTCACGAGAGAGAACAGCTTTATGATTTTCTCATGGATCTTGATGATGTTTTTAACATAGTCAAGGCTCAAATCTTCAGTTCAGTAGGAACATTTACTCTTGGTCATGCATATCATTTGGTTGCTGAGGATGAGCAACAAAGACTTATTTCTGCAATGCATAGACCAACTATGGAAAATACTGCCTTCCAAGTTCAGAATGCTCGTCCTTCTGGAGATGATCAGATAGGGAACAAGAAAAAAAGGCCTAAGTGTGACCATTGTGGAAAACTTGGCCACACATAAGAAGGCTGCTGGGAGATCACTGGTTACCCTCAAGATTGGAAAAGATCAAATAAAGACAAGAAAGAAAGATCGAATTTCTGGAGCAACAAGAAGTAGGGATCAAAGGCAGCACAAGTAGCCACTGAAAACAGCCTTGTACCAGGTCTCACCATGGAACAATATGACAAATTGATGCAACAATTGAAGATTGACCATGAAGGCAAACCTGGAACAAGCCAATCCAAACCGGTTGTCAACATGGCAGGTACTTTAAAATTGGATAAACCATGGATAATAGATTCTGGTGCAACAGAACATATTACATGTGATGATACTTTGCTAAGAGAGATTACTGCATCTCACCATCAATCTGTGCATATTCTCAATGGCACTCATGTGCCTGTGTAGGGCTCGAAGTAAATTTGTCCAATGGTTTACAAGTTGACAATGTGTTATATATCCCTAATTTCAAATGTAATTTGATATTTGTTTGTAAACTAACAAAAGAGCACAATTGTGCTATAACCTTTACTGCTGATTCATGTGTTCTACAGGACTCAAATTCAAAGATTCTGATTGGGAAGAATAAACACCAAGATGGCTTGTACATAATTGAGAATGTTCAAGAAAGGGGCAACATGACAGCTAAGGCTAATGCCATGACCAAGGCCAATTCTAATAATCATTTGTGGCATGCCAGACTTGGACATGCCTCAGAAACTAAGATTAGGCATATAGGAATAGATTCTATTAGTAGCAATATTAATATGTCTCATTGTGACTCTTGTATGAAGGCTAAACAGACTAGGTTGCCTTTTCCATCTAGTTCAATAAAATCAAATTCTTGTTTTGAACACATACATTGTGACATATGGGGGCCATATAAAGTTAGTTCCTTGACTGGTGCTCATTACTTTCTCACCATAGTTGATGATTATAGTAGAGGCATTTGGGTTTATTTAATGAGATATAAATCTAAAGTTGAATACCTTTTACCTAAATTCATTTATATGATAGAAAATCAATTTAAAAATGCATTAAAAAGGTTAGATCTGACAATGGATTAGAGTTTACTTCTAGATGTATGTAGGAATTTTATGCAGAAAAAGGAATCCTCATGGAGCTAAGCTGCACCTACACACCTCAACAAAATGGTGTTGTGAAAAGAAGACACAGGCACATCCTAGACACTGCTTGAGCACTGAGATTCCATGCCAATTTGCCTATCAAATTTTGGGTAGAATGTGTACTTACTGCATTACATATCATCAATCGATTGCCCTCAAAAGTCATTAGTGGTAAGACACCCTATGAGATCATATGTGGTAAGAAACCTGATTATGCTCATTTAAGAGTTTTTGGATGTTCTGCTTATGCTTTAAAACATAAAAGAGAAGGAAAATTTGATGAAAGGGGGAGAGCTGGTATTTTCATAGGATATTCCTCTAGGAAGAAAGGTTATAAAATTTATGATATAGCCACTAAAGAAGTCCATGTATCTAGGGATGTTGTTTTCCTTGAAGAGGAATTCCCTTGCAAGAATACTGAACCAGCTACTGTTAGAGAATCTACCCTCATACAATGGGAGGACACTCCACAGGACACCATAGATATTCACACACACCACCCTGTACATTCCACAGATACTGGAGAAACTCAAAGACAGGAACATGAAAATCTTGATATGAGTGATGATGTGGCAGGGATTGATAATAACAGTGATAACAACCAGAGAAGAGTTGGAGGAAGAAATAGACAATTACCTAGTTATTTGAAGGATTATGAAATCAACTTACCAAATTCCATAGCTGTTCCTACTCCTAACAATTCTCAGCCTTATGTTTTATCCAATTATATGTCTTATGATAAATTTTCTGCTACTCACGATGCCTACTTAGCTGCCATCTCTTCACAAGATGAGCCAAATAATTTTTCACAGGCAAGTAAGCATAAGCATTGGAGAGAAGCTATGCAAAAGGAAATCCAAGCTTTAGAAGACAATGAAACTTGGAACCTAACCAAACTGCCTCAAGGAAAGCATGTTGTTGACTCAAAATGGATATACAAGATCAAATATCAACCAAATGGAGAAGTGGAAAGATACAATGCCAGGTTGGTAGCTCGGGGTTTCACACAAATAAAGGGGGAGGATTTCCATGAAACCTTTGCCCCAGTGGCCAAACTGGTTACCATGAGATGCCTTCTTACTTTTGCTGCTACAAAAAGTTGGATTGTTCACCAAATAGATATGAATAATGCCTTCCTTCATGGAGACTTGACTGAAGATAACATGAAAGTACCTGAAGGTTTTGCCAAGAAGGGAGATCTTAGAGTTTGCAAACTCAAGAAGTCAATTTATGGACTGAAGCAAGCATCAAGGAACTGGTATCAGAAATTTACCAAGGCATTGGAAGGGATTGGTTTCAAACAATCTAGAGCAGATCACTCTCTATTTGTTTTCAATAGAGGGAAAACATTTCTCACAGCTCTCATCTATGTTGATGATGTCATTCTAGCTGGGAATGATGCAAACTTCATACAAGATGTGAAGAATTATTTGGATGAATAGTTTAGCATCAAGGATTTGGTGAAATTGAAGTTGCAAGATCCGAGAAGGGCATTGTGCTCAATTAAAGAAAGTATGCTATTGATATCCTGAAAGAAATAAAAATGCAGAACTGCAGACCTAGTGATTTTCTTATGGAGCAAAACTGCAACTTAAGGCCAAGTGATGATGAACCAGAAGCTGACGCTACAAAGTATAGAAGATTATTGGGGCTCTTTTTGTACCTCACTGTTACCAAACCAGATATTACATATGCAGTTAACACTTTTTGCCAATTTATGATAGCTCCCAAGCAAATTCACATGAATGCTGTGGAAAGGATTCTCAGGTATATTAAGAAAACTCCTGGTCAAGGAATCCTATTACCAAGCACTAACAATCTTCAGCTTTTAGCCTATTGTGATGCGGATTCGGGAGGCCGCCCTCTCACCAGAAGGTCTTGCACAGGGTATGTAATTACCCTTGGGGGTGTAGGGAAATCGCGCAATAATCAAAGATAAAATGCAGCGAAAAATTAAAATTTCCCTTCCATGGATCCTTGCGAATGGTCATGATTCAGGGATTACGTTGGTTACCTCTTGTAGTGCAAACCGTTACAGATGAGAACTGGAGTCGAGCACGAGCGTCGTATTGATGACAATGCCTCTACGCAGTCCACACGAACAGACTTCGAATGGGAGCGGCCTCCGTCTACTGTGCTAGTTGATGAACGGGGCCGGCTAGCACGAACGCACACAAGGTCTCTCTGTACGGCTAGGGTCAATTCCGTGTCTAAACTTTCAGCTTAAGTGTTCTATTTATAGAACCACTTAAGACTGACCTAGCGGCACACCGTAGCTTACCATGAGCTGCGTTGCTCTTGATTTACGATGGTGTGTCATAAGAGCGCACCACTGAATAAAACGAGTCTTACTCATTTATATTTAATCTCTCATTAATCTGTTCTTACGTGTGTGACCCTGTAGGTACCCGTAACGTTGGCAATAATATTAAATCACTATTTAATATTATAAAAAGAGAGTCGTGTCTAGCAACACATCACTGCTACCCAAGTAACGAGAATGTCAGTATTATGACGTAACCTTTGCAAGATAATGATCATATGTATAATTATCCTTTTGCCCTTATATCTATATTGAACACAGGCATAGTGTGTGTCACCCTTGTATAGTTCAACATTATATTCCTTGATACCCCAGTAGACTAAGTAACAATAAATAAGATCAATATCTCATATTGACTTATTTCAGCATGGCCATGCATTTTACAGTCATACTCTATCAAGGGGCCCACAGATATTACTCCTGCTATGTAGGAGGGGCAAATCCCATTTAGGCCACTCATGTCCCTCTGCATGACTCGTGGAGTGACCAGTTAACCGACTTTATAATTGTCCTGTTACGGATAATGTTTGATGGTAATAAAACACGCAACTCCTCATGTAGGGACCATAGTGGTTTCAGGTCAAAGGGTGGCATACACCATTATCACTATGAGAATGACTTATGACACTTACATAACGCACTATATAGTATTCTCATGGCCGGTCAATCCAGTACACAATTACCCTAATGTGTACCTATGTGACTTGATATCTCATATCTATAACCTATGAGATGAGGTTATCAGTCCACCCACATAATAGTCTTGATGTATTATTATTGTCCTTAATAATAATAATAATAATAATACTTGACTACGGATATTTAGAGTAAGTTCTATAGTATCTCACAACCGAGTCGTCTACTTGACGTTCTATTAGAATTGAACTTTTACTCAAGAACTTTATTACGTTGAAACAAACATAATAACTGAAATGCCTCATATAATAGATAAATAACATGATACAAATTATAAGTTCAAAAGGAACTACATTGGCCTCTAGGGCTTACACTAACAATCTCCCACTAGCACTAGAGCCAATTAGGCATGTACCTAATACCCATAGATCTAGTATGACTAGCATGCTTCTGTTGGGTTAGAGGCTTTGTAACTGGGTCAACAACATTGTTAAGTGTTGTTACTCTGCATATCTTTATATCTCCTCTATCGATAATCTCTCGAATGAGATGGAAGCGCCTAAGTATGTGTTTGGATCGCTGGTGAGATCTAGGTTCCTTAGCTTGTGCAATGGCACCATTGTTATCACAATAGAGATCAATGGGGTCCACAATGCTAGAAACTGTACCAAGTTCAGTAATGAACTTCTTGATCCAAATAGTCTCCTTTGCTGCATTTGAAGCAGCAATATACTCGGCCTCTGTAGTAGAGTCAGCGACTGTTTCCTGCTTTGAACTTTTCCAGCTCACAGCGCCACCATTTAGGCAAAACACATAACCAGATTGCGATTTAGAATCATCTTTATCTGTCTAAAAGCTAGCATCGGTGTAACCTATTACAGCGAGCTCTTCTTGACCTCTATATACCAAGAATGAATCCTTAGTTCTTCTCAAGTACTTAAGGATGTTCTTGACAGCAACCCAATGACCATTATCGGGATCAGACTGGCACCTGCTCGCTGTGCTCAAGGCATACGAGACATCTGGTCGAGTACACAACATGGAATACATGATAGATCCAATTGCAGATGCATATGGAATCTTATTCATGCGATCCCTTTCTTCTTGAGTCAAAGGGGATTGTGCCTTTGATAGGCATACGCTCTGTGTCATAGGCAGAAATCCTTTCTTGGAATCATGCATATTAAAGCGTCCCAGGACTTTGTCTATGTATGTACTCTGACTCAGGCTAAGTAATCTTTGCGATCTATCTCTATAGATCCTAATTCCTAATATGTAGGTAGCTTCACCCAAATCTTTCATAGAAAAGCAATTCCCTAACTAAGTCTTAACTTGTGGCAAAGTAAGTATATCGTTTCCAATGAGTAATATGTCATCCACATATAAAACCAGGAATACAACTATGCTCCCACTAACCTTCTTGTAAACACAAGGTTCATCTTCATTTTTTTATGAATCCAAACTGTCTCACAGTCTCATCAAAATGAAGATTCCAACTTCTAGAAGCTTGCTTCAATCCATAGATTGATCGCTGTAACTTGCACACTTTCTTGGCATCATCTGGAGTGTCAAAGCCTTCGGGTTGTGTCATGTACACGTCCTCAAGGAGATTTCCATTAAGGAAAGCAGTCTTGATGTCCATTTGCCATATTTCATAGTCATGGTATGCAGCAATGGCAAGTAAAATCCGAACAGATTTAAGCATCACAACTGGCGAAAAAGTTTCATCATAGTCTACACCATGAATTTGCTTGAAACCCTTAGCAACCAGTCGTGCCTTATAGGTATAAACCTTACCATCTATGTCAGTCTTCTTTTTGAAGACCCACTTGTACCCTATGGGAGTAACTCCTTCAGGTGGCTCTACCAAGGTCCATACCTGGTTAGTGTACATGGAGTCCATCTCAGATTTCATGGCCTCAAGCCACTTCTCAGATTCAGGGCCAGTAATGGCCTCCTGGTAAGTCACAGGCTCATCTTGATCCATGAGAAATACATCACCCTGTTGAGTCATGAGAAATCCATATCTCTTGGATTGGTGACGTATCCTACTTGACCTACGCTGGTCTTGTGTTACTTGAGCAGGCTATTCTATCACAACATCTTGTGCAGGCTGCTCTTGTTCCTCCATAGGTGTGTCGCTACTCTGTGATACTCGAATTTCTTCAAGTTCTACTTTCCTCCTACTGATTCTTTTGGAAACGGATTCCCTTTCTAGGAATACACCAGTTCGAGCGACAAACACTTTGCCCTCAAAAGGATTGTAAAAGTAGTATCCCTTGGTTTCTTTAGGATACCCCACAAAGAAGCATTTATCAGATTTGGTCTCAAGCTTAGTGGAAATTTGTCGTTTCACATATACTTACCAGCCCTAAGTCTTCATGAAAGATATATTGGGTTTCTTGCCAGTCCATATCTCATATGGTGTCTTTTCCACAGTTTTGGATGGAACACGGTTAAGTGTGAAAGCTGCAGTTAATAGAACATGTCCCCAGAAGGAATTTGGAAGATTCGCATGACTCATCATAGACCGGACCATGTCCAACAAGATTCGGTTTCTCCTTTCAGAAACACCATTCCATTGCGGTGTTCCAGGAATGGTGAGCTGGGATAGGATCCCACACTCTTTTAAATGGTCATCAAATTCTAGGCTCAAATATTCACCACATCGATCTGATCGAAGGGTTTTAATATTCTTACCTAGTTAGTTTTGTACTTCATTCTTGAATTCTTTGAACTTTTCAAAGGATTCCGATTTGTGTTTCATGAGATACACAAATCCATATCTACTATTATCATCAGTAAATGTGACGAAGTATTGAAAACCTCCTCTGGCTTATTTGTTCAGTGGTCCACATACATCAGTATGTATGAGGCCCAAAAGATCACTGACCCTTTCACCTTTTCCTGTGAATGGGGTTTTTGTCATCTTTTCTAATAAACAAGATTCACATGTCTCAAATGATTCATAATCAAAAGAGTCCAAGAATCCATCTTTATGGAGTTTGGAAATACGCTTCTCATTTATGTGGCCTAAACGACAATGCCAAAGATAAGTCGAATTCAATTCGTTTGGTTTTATCCTTTTAGTATAATGTTATAAATGGGCGTCTCAAGATCAAGGACATAAAGTCCATTACTCATTTGTGCACTAGCATGGAAAATATCATTTAAATAAATAGAGCAACATTTGTCCTTTATTATAAATGAAAAACCAAACTTGTCCAAACAAGAAACAGAAATAATATTTCTGCTAATTGCAGGCACAAAATAACAGTTCTCTAACTGAATAATAAGCCAACTGGGCAAAGTCAACACATAAGTTCCCACAGCTAAAGGAGCAACCTTTGCTCCATTGCCAACTCGTAGATCAACTTCGCCCTTTGCCAATGGTCTACTCCTTTTGAGCTCCTACACATTAGTACAAATGTGAGACCCACATCCAGTATCTAATACCCATGATGCAGAAGTAGATAAATTGACTTCTATAACAAAAATACCTGAGGTGGAAGTCTCACTTCCCTTCTTCTTTTCTTCCAGGTACTTTGGGCAGTTCCTCTTCCAATGTCCAGTCACATCGCAATGGAAGCAATTTCCCTTTTTAGCCACACTGCCCTTAGGTTTCAAAGCATAAGTCACAGGTTTGGGCTTGTTAATTCCCTTGCCCTTGCCCTTATACTTGTTCATGGGCTTCTTGAACTGCTTCTTGCCCTTTCCACCATTGACCATCAAAATGACCTTCCCTTTCCCTTTGTTGATGTTATGTTCAGCAGTTCTCAACATGTTCAATAGTTCTGGCAGAGTTTTGTCCATGTCAGTCATGGTGAAATTCATGACAAACTAATTGAAACTCTCTGGCAACGATTGCAGGATCAAATCAATCGCTAGCTCTCGCCTAAAAGCAAAACCCAATCGATCAAGGTTCTCAACGTACCCAATCATTTTGAGTACATAAGGACCTACAGGGCATCCTTCTGCCAGTTTGCTTTGGAAAAGTGCTTTGGAAACTTTATACCGCTCATGCCTTGCTTGCTTTTGATAGAGCATCTTGAGGTGTTCGATCATATCGAATGCTTCCATGTTCTCATGTTGCTTCTGAAGCTCAGAGTTCATGGTAGCCAGCATGAGGTAGCCAACTTCCAGGGCATCATCTTGATGCTTCTTATAAGCATCCTTTTCAGCCTTAGGGGCAGTAGCAGCCGGTGGTTCTAGGGGAAGGGCCCCTTCGAGAACATACAGCTTTTTCTCTTATTTGAGGACAATCCTCAAGTTATGGTGCCAGTCCAGAAAGTTAGTTCCAAACAACTTATCCTTCTCAAGGATTGATCGCAGTAAGTTATTGTGAATGTTTGATGCCATGGTAATCTACATTAAGAAAAATATGTAGAATATAAGTATCATGCAATAAACATATTTAATTAGATCTTTAATTAAATACGACTCCCACTATTTTACTCAAACTAATGACCCTCAACATTGATTCGGAAAATCCCGTCAGAAGATTTTCTAGTGGGCCGAGATCTATATTTCACTTTATTTTAAGTCAGCTTTGGCTGATCACTTAAAACTCAGTTATTTGGGTAGGAACTCTTTCCAATTGTATCTCATACAATTCTCGGTTAGTTGGGTGAATAACTATTATCCTGATCCATCACATGGATAGTTCCCAACTCACTTGCCTCTAAACCTTTCAATCCTATTATACTCAGTTTAGTTAAGTTAGACCCAAAGACAGCAGTTGGATATTACATTTATCCCATCGTATTTTACTAGTATTGAAAATGTACTCCGCTTTGGCGAACCCACATTTCCGATATTAGTCTTGATGAGTGCTAACTATTGAAAGGCATTTAAATTTAACTTAATATTTCCTTTTGAGGGACGTTATAAAAAATATATATATCTCACCATTTGTTAAACTATTTAACTTAATATATTCATACATGCATCTCATACATATTTGTTAAACTATTTAACCTACTATATTCATACATGCATCTCATACATATATAGAAAAGAATTGTGACGTGGTTATGGCCCCTAACGCATTGATTCTCACAAGGCAATGAGAGAATCCAAGCTAAACCTAGGAACGATCGAGCTTCTCCAAGTGTGACCTCCAATGTAGCCCTCTTATGAAATTTCCTTCTTATCTCCTCTCTTACATTATATTAATGAGAATAAAAGAAAGGCATGGCACGCATGACGTATTTTAAAAGAAAAACAAAAGACATGGCACGCAGGCCGTATTTTAAAATTCCAAAATAAAATAAAAGGGACTAAGGCCATAACCACTCACCATGCATCACAAAACATTAATGACAATTAATAATAATAATACATACTTATTACTATTAATCTTATCATTAAAATGTGATTAAAGCCAATTAATAAAAATTAAATAATTTCAAAATAACTCGCTTCACAGATTCAGCACGAGGTTTCCATACAAAATAAACACGCATAATTACCATACATATCTCATATATACAGATTATTCAAAGCGACGTATATATCACATATATACCTAACCGGGTTTTCGCAATAATCATACAAGGTATAATTTTTAAAATCGAATAGATTCATAATCTAACTATAGCATACAAGAACGCATGTCACACATACATACAGGTAATCATAAAAGCCGAACCATGGTTTGGCAAGTGGCTCTGATACCACTCTAGGAAAATCGCGCAATAATCAAAGATAAAACACAGCGGAAAATTAAAATTTCCCTTTCATGGATCCTTGCGAATGGTCATGATTCAGGGATTACGTTGGTTACCTCTTGTAGCGCAAACCGTTACAGATGAGAACTGGAGTCGAGCACGAGCGTCGTACTGATGACAACGCCTCTACGGAGTCCACAAGAATAGACTTCGAATAGGAGCAACCTCCGTTGTAACACCCCGCTTTTCGGAGCATTACTGATCTAATATAACCTAAGAGTATTGAAATAATTTTGGAGGCAATACTCTGTTTGCATGGGTTTTAGAAAATATGGGTCTAAAATTTTCTCTTTTCTTTTCAAACTTCTTGAAAATAGCAATCAGAGTTTTGCAAAGATTTTGAAAGGTGGTGAATAAATAAACACCCTAATCAAATTTATAGCAACCATGCAATTTACCTCATTTACTCAATTCACACAAATGATTCAATTCTTTGATAACATAGTATATTTAGTACAATATTGAAATTAATACATTAAACCCCCTATAGCTGGTCATCACACTACTGCACTTACTAGACCCTCTAATAAGCTTACACAAGCAGACAACTACAAAGGACTGTCCTCAGCTACCCTCGTCAGCAGTCTCAAATACTTCACAGTCTTCATTGTCTGGGTTACATTCATTAATTGAAAGAACCACGGGCAAGGGTCAACTTCTTAAAATAAAACATATATAACAGCAATATGTATATACAAAGCATAACAGAATATCACAACAAATAATCCACAAGATAAAGTGCACCACAAATCCCTATTTGTCAGTCTATATGCCAATGCACATGATTCCGGAATATCACCCTCGCAAGGGCCTTAGGAGCTCTGGAGTCCGCTACCAGGCTTTCTCAAACGCTATTCCCGCAGGATTTGTGCCTGCAGCAATCCCTCGATGACACAACGCCCGTTTTTCCGCTTGACTGTCGGTACGTGCTCGCACCTAGGTCTGGGTGACTCTACGACACCTCTCTTCTGGCATCGATGTATGCATGAACAAGCAACTCTATTATCATAGTTAGTTTACCTCGATGGGATCACTCACACGGAGTGTCCGAGATCATCTATTCTTGTACTAACTCCCTTAATTGGAACCCCATATTTTCGGCTCAAGATCTCCCTTTATAGTCCTGAGTCTCTTTTCTTTAGAAAATCTCCTATTAGTTATGAAATGATTTATGTTGGAAATCTACTAATAGTTCAAAATAATTAATTTAATTATTCTAACTCTCACTTAATTCTTTTAATGAAAAGGTGGTTAGTCCATTACTAATTAGGGCTTTAGAAAGATCTATTTTTAAGTGTCTCTTTGATTTTAATAAAATGCCTCTTAGTTTTTATTTCAAAATCCAAGATTTATTTGACGTTGATGCGACGGTAACCCAACTCACGTGTTCTCGGCACTTCCCCAAATTATCACAGTCATCTAACAATATATTCTCAAATATAGTCAATGATCACAACACAATAATCATAATCACAAGGCATCATTCAAGAAAATCATTCCATCACATTGTTCATCATATTGTCACATACTTAATTTATGCATTCACATATTACTAATATACACACTTAAAGATGTTCTTACACATAAGCATATGGAACATAAGCATGTAAAATACAAGCATATAAAACATATGAAACATAAGCATGTAAAATACAAGCATATAAAGCATAATCCTTAACAATATCTAAGAGTTGCCCTCACCGTAGATGCTTTCCTTCCAACGCACGATTTTGCTCTACAAGTTTACTTTCTCACACCTTCAACCAATCAAGTTATTTAGCTAAGTTAGAAACCCAACCTATTGTCCTAATCCCTACCCTATGGCCACGGTTCTACAAGGAAAGAGCAAGAAGAGTTTGTTTCTCAAAAAAAATGTAGGATCACTTAACTATAAAAAAAACATTATTCTTTATTATCAAGAAGACAAGGAATCAAATGAAGAATTTGTCTCCTTCTCCAAGTGGAGCTCACGGCCTCAAGGCCATAAAATGCCTAGATCATTCTTTCTTATTTTAAATATCCATTCCCTTTATCAACAAATTATGATAAGAGAATGAAAGTAGTAAGAAACTTGTCATGGGTTACATCTTTTCATCAAGTAGATGTTTCACCCATCCAAAGTGAGGCTCTCTTTTAGATCATAGCCCAAACAATGGAGTTTTAAAATATACATATTGTTCTCTACTCATGGTATTCAAGGAGGTAAGGAGGAAATTTTTTATTCTTACCCCCAAAATGGAGAAAGGGGCGGTCAATAAGAAGCAACAAGAAAATATTTTGTTGTTTCAAAAACCTTTTTATTACTATATTACAAATGATGTAGTAGAGTTCTTTTCTTTGAGGTTCTTGAGTCCATAAGCTCTTCAACAAGAAAGAGTGAAAAAAATGGAGTTCCCTTGCTCTCAACAACTTGGGTCATAACCCTTTGGAATGATCAAACCTCTATGTGTTTCATCAAGCTCATTGGAGTTTATAACTTATCTTAAAATATTGGTAGTAGTATGAAATCTTCCAAGCAAGTTTTAAACAACAAAACTCAAGTCACAACTTTAAAGAAATGCTCTCAAGCCTTTACATAGACTATTCATGACACATATATATATGTATCCATCTATGTTCTTGGCTTCTCATCAAGCTTGAAATGAAAAGAAAACACATGCTTAAGTAACTAGAACTATGAAAGGAAAATGGCAACACAAAGTAGCATAAAAATCCTTTTTTTTTTGTTTTGGAAACACTCTAGAGTACATCATAACCCAAACATTATCAATATGAAGTGAATTAAAAGGAATGAAAGGTGGTGGTTCTTACCACAAGGGCTGCTGTTCGCAGCTTAGAAGAATAAGGGATGTGCAGAATTTTTTTTTTTTATCAAAACAACTTCAATACTCTCTCCAACTACCTCACTTCTTCCACTATTTTTCACTCCTATCTCTCCACTACTTCTTGGCACTAAAACACATCAAAGTTCAGCTGAAAAGAGTTGCTTCCCTCCCCTTATATAGGCCACGGCCCCCAGCTGGAAGGAGGAAGGAAAAAAAATAATTGTTTCCCTTGCCAAGTACAACCATGCAATACCATAAGTTAATAATCTATGTGTTCATCTAATACCTTGTGATGGAAGATCAAAGAAATGATTTGGTCAATTTAAAGAAGCTGATTTCCAGCCAGCAATCAAGGAGATTTGATGTTAAAAAGAAGAAGATTTGGTGTTGAAGTGATCTTAGGAGATGATAGGAAAAACTAGGAAAAGATAGGAAATCCTCATGCATGAAATCAAGATTTTGGTGAATGATTTAGGAGTGGAATTTTTCCTCAAATTCAGCTGCATGATGCGACCAATATGGGCTGAAAAGGAGAGGAGGAAATCTTGGCCAAATCCATGGGTGCAAGCTAGCATAAAGACCTTACTAACTCTTACCATAAATGGAACTAAACTTTAACATTTTTGGTAGGTTAATCACATCACTATCTCTTTATGTCATGACTTAAAATCTACCACAATCTAATCCCTTTTCTTCTGATTTTCGCCCCTCCCTCAAGGTTCTCTCAGCTTCCAGTTTCGTCGCACGTTCGGTTTCACGTGTCTCGCGTCTCCGGCGCGTAAAAAATACATTATTATTAAAAATTAAGTAAAATTGCCAAAAAAATTCTAATAAATCAGAAATATTATAAAACATCAAATTCCCAAATATTTAAATATTCGGGTCGAATTAGAGTTTTTAATCGGGCAAAAACTTACCCGGGTAGTTCAAAACGCGATCGAAAAACGGTGGAATTTTGAACTAAAAATTTAACTGTTTCATTTTAGTTAAATTCACCCACTTTCTTAGTCAACAAAAATACGCGTCACCGCGTCAAATAGAAAACTCACCGAATACTCGGTTGATGAATTCACATTAAAAGCAGCATACGTCTACGCTGTCTATTAATTTGAATGACATCATAAATAATAGTTATCTAAAATAAATCAATTTATTCAAAATAATTCAAAATAGTTCCTCGTACTCTCTGTAAATCATTGAGGTGATCAGTCTCCACGACTTATCTTCGAGTATTCGAGATTTTATTTTTATTTTTTTAGGCAAAAG
Source organism: Calophaca sinica (assembly GCA_037113605.1). Taxonomy (NCBI): domain Eukaryota; kingdom Viridiplantae; phylum Streptophyta; class Magnoliopsida; order Fabales; family Fabaceae; genus Calophaca; species Calophaca sinica. The sequence continues at coordinate 21,420,209 of CM073737.1, forward strand.
AGACGAGAGAGGCCTCGTTAAAACCTTCTGATGCAAAACCCTCCTTAGGGAAAAAACACCAAGAAGGAAAAAGAGTACCCCCGCCTAAAATTTATTAATAAAAAAGGAAAAACAAACAAACATGGGGGACTAGACCAAAACACATGAGCAGAAACAAAATGGAGATCCGCAAGAAAGAAACACACGCCTAAAAAGATAAAACAAAGCTTGACATGCACAGGCATCACAATAATGCCTTTCATCCCAACTATGTTGGCACCAAAGCCATTAACAATCATATGAAGCACATCAAGGGGAGACAAAGTAAAACCCAACCCCAAGGTGATACAATTATAATGAAAGACTGCAAAAAGCAAACAAGCCAAAAGCAAGGCACAATTACTTGAATCTATAACAAGGACGACCCAATCTATTATTAAAGAAATCTTCATAAAGAAACTTAGGCAGTGAATTCCACCAGATGAAGCCAGATATTCCAAGGCCATGAGCGGCTAAACGATCCGCGCAGTTATTCCCTTCACGAAAGATATGAGACACAAGGAAAGTCATATGCTTTGTCAGAGCAATGCAGTTATTCCATCTATTCTTAAGTCGCCAAGGCACAATACTTTGATTCTTAAAAGCACCAATAACCAATCGGGAATCACACTCACCAAAGGTGATGCCAACCCTTCCGATAAGCGGTCTCAATAAGCGAACATAGCGCCAAATAATTACTCACTGAAAAGAGTTTTTAATACCCAGACAGCGTAAAAACAACCCACAATAGCTGCATTATAATCACAAAAGATACCCCCACAGAAGCGGGCCCGGCAACCCTTCGCGATCACAAGATGTGCATTAAAAAACAAAGGTTGAGGGGGAATCCAAAAGATCTCTTTAATAATAGGAGCTGGTCTGGGGTGACACAGAATCTTGAAAGCTTTCAAAATGGAAAACTCCTCTATAGATGGGAACATAGTGCCTTTGCTATAATTACCAACAAGATAAACATTAGCAATAATGAGATTAATAACAGATCCCCGAGGGAGCACCTTATTATCGAATCTCAGCTTATTCCTGCAAAACCAAATAGCCCAGACTATGTTCACCACACAGGCTACAACAACATCCGTAACACAGGAGCTCCAAGTTCTATTACAAACCTCTAGAATAGTACCAACTGAGGAGCAGTCAATATGAATGCCGAGGATGCTTTCAAGCCAGCGCCAAAGAGACAAGGCAAAGGTACAACCATGGAACAGGTGGGATGAACTTTCCAAATTATTGCCACATAGGCTACAGACTGAAACCACAGTAACACCACCTTTTCTCAGATTATCATCAGTGGGCAGACGATTGTGAATTAATCTCCAAAGCAGGAAAGACTTAGAAGGAGGGATAGCACTTCTCCAAATAATCTTACACCAAGGCAAAGAATTACGAATGGGTTCAAAAAACAAGTAAGCATCTTTAAAAGATAAAATACTTTTTTCATTAGGCCCCCACATAATAGCGTCTGATGTCTGAAATTTTGGAATAGCTATCTCTTTTATCTCAGCCATAACGCTAGAGGCTCTAGCAGCAAGATTGTGCGGGATAGACCAAGCTCCATCAACAATAAAATCTTTCACCTTCGCATACAGCAAAGGGCGCAAATAAGGAGGAAAGTTCAGAAGGTCCACAATTGGCTGAGACAACCACTTATCCCTCCAAAAGTTAACTTTAGATCCATCCCCAATATTCCAGGAAGAATGCTCGTCAATAAAGGGTAAACAGGTTTTAATACCTGGCCAAATAGAGGAAGAGATATGGTAAGTTACAAGTCTATTATTCTTAACCGCTCTAGCTTTCAACAGAGAGGTCCAATTTAGGTCCGAAACTTTGAAATCCCAAGCAAGCTTCAGTATGCCAGCTTTATTAATAGACTTAATAGAGCGGATGCCTAAACCTCCCTCCAAAGACGGTCTAGTCACTTTGTCCCAGGCAACGGTGACCAACTTACGCTGATTAACATCTCCAGACCAAATAAAATTACGAATCCACTGATCAACCAGAGACAACAAGCTCGAGGGCCAGGAGTAAACCTGAAAGCTATAAACCATCATACCGAGAATAACCGATTTGACCAGTTGCACTCTACCCATGATAGACAATAAGGAACCTTTCCAAGCCGCAAGCTTAGTTTTGATTCTATCCGCAATAGGCATAAGATGAGATTTTCTAGGAGTGCCTCTAAATAGGGGGACACCAAGATAAGTGAAGGGAAAAGTACCTGAAGCAAATCCCAACTGATTAGAAATAGCATCCTGACGAGAAGGAGAGACATTGCCCACATAAAATTTAGATTTATCCGAGCTAACAACCTGACCGGAAATAGCCTCATAGTCAGAGAACAGACGCAACAGACCGGAAATCGATTTTTTAGTCGCCTTGCAGAAAATCAAAACATCATCCGCATATTCGAGATTTTATTGTTAAAACAATTTTTCTCAAAAATTGGGATGTTACATCTGTCTACTGTGCTAGCTGACGAACGGGGCCTACTGTCACGAACGCACACAAGGTCTCTCTGTACGGCTAGAGTCAATTCCGTGTCTGAACTTTTAGCTTAAAGTGTTCTATTTATAGAACCACTTAAGACTGACCTAGCGACGCACCATAGCTTACTATGTACTGCGTTACTCTTGACTTACGATGGTGCGTCATAAGAGCGCACCACTGAATAAAACGAGTCTTACTCATTTATATTTAATCTCCCATTAATATGTTCTTATGTGTGTGACCCTGTAGGTTCCCGTAATGTTAGCAATAATATTAAATAACTATTTAATATTATAAACAGAGAGCGGTGTCTAGCAACACATCACTGCTACCCAAGTAACGAGAATGTCAGTATTATGACATAACGTTTCCAAGATAATGATCATGTGTATAATTACCCTTTTGCCCTTATATCTATATTGAACACAAGGCATAGTGTGTGTCACCCTTGTATAGTTCAACATTATATTCCATGATACCCAAGTAGACTAAGTAACAACAAATAAGATCAATATCTCATATTTACTTATTTTAGTATGGTCATGCATTTTACAGTCATACTCTATCAAGGGGCCCACAGATATTACTCCTGCTATGTAGGAGGGGCAAATCCCATCTAGGCCACTCATGTCTCTCTGCATGACTCGTGGAGTGCCCAGTTAACCGACTTTATAATTGTCCTGTTACAGACAATGTTTGACGGTAATAAAGCACTCAACTCCTCATGTAGGGACCATAGTGGTTTCAGGTCAAAGGGTGGCATACACCATTATCACTATGAGAATGACTTATGATAGTTACATAACGCACTATGTAGTATTCTCATGGCGGGTCAATCCAGTACACAATTACTCTAATGTGTACCTATGCGGTGACTTGATATCTCATATCTATAACCTGTGAGATGAGGTTATCAGTCCACCCACATAATAGTCTTGATGTATTATTATTGTCCTTAATAATAATAATACTTGACGACGGATATTTAGAGTAAGTTCTATAGTATCTCACAACTGAGTCGTCTACTCAATGTTCTATTAGAATTGAACTTTTACTCATGGACTTTATTACGTTGAAACAAACATAATAACTGAAATGTCTCATATAATAGATAAATAACATGATACAAATTATAAGTTCAAAAGGAACTATATTGGCCTCTAGGGCTTACACTAACAGGGATGCCCCTGTCTCATGGAGAACCAAGAGGCAATCTATGGTTGCCAGATCTTCTGTAGAAGTAGAATACAGAGCAATGGCTGTCACCGTGAGTGAAGTGATTTGGCTAAGGTGGTTATTGAAAGAACTTGCAGTATCACAGGAAGGACCTACACAATTGTTTTGTGATAATCAAGCGGCCCTACACATAACCGCAAATCCAGCTTTCGATGAAAGAACAAAGCATGTGGAGATGGATTGCTATTTTGTTTGAGAAAGAGTCTAAACCAAGGAGATAGAGCCACTTAAAATCAATACCAAAGATCAAGTTACAGATATGCTAACAAAGCCCCTAGGTAGAGATAAACTTAAGCTGCTTGTTGGCAAGTTGGACATTATAAATTTACATATGCCAACTTGAGGGGGAGTGATGAATTGTATTGTATTTGACCTGTATTTGATCGTTAGGTAGCTGTTAGTTTTATGGCGGTTTATTAGCTAGTTTTTACAGTTAAGTTTGTTACCTCTCATAACAAGTTGTTATACCCCAATTTTGTCCACCTACCTCTGGTAATTTATTTTTATTTTTGTTTTTACTTTATTCTTAGCAACAAATTTTGGGTTCATTTTTGTGCTAATCCTTTGGGCTAATTTCAGCCCAATTGCAATAAAAAAGGAGGTGCAAATAGCTGGCCTTTTTGTTACAAATTACAATCACAAGCATAAGTCCAAAAAATAATAATAACCATGTCCATTACATGTCCAAAAAAAATACAAAACAAGAAACATTAAATACAAAATTACAAAAAAAAACATATCTCAAAAAAAAATATGAAAAGCCAGCAACGGACAACTGGAATTGCTCTTTTCATTCATAGTCAAATTGCTCTTTTTCCTTGGTTATGGTTTATTTCCATTTCCTCTCAAGGAATGCAGCTTTGCTGCACAACCACCAGCTACTCAAGCCAAGTCACTGTCCATTGTAGCTACCCGTGTCTTCTAATTTGTCACTATAAAAAGAGAAGAAAACAAAGTCAAACCAGAAACAATTACTATAAGCATGAATGCAGCAGTGGGTTGAGGGAATACAAGCAACAGGCAGAACACTTGAAACACCAAAATGGCAACAATTTGAAAAATTAAAAAAGATGATGCAGAGATAAAAATTGACCACACAACATCTATATCTCGTATAATGCAAAACTTCGCCTATAAATACCACCAGCAAATTCACTCAAAGGGGGGGATTCTGGGCATTTTTACCACCAATCAAAGAATTAGATGCTCCACACTGAAGCCCTAATTCACCAAGTCAAAAAAAGAAGCAAGCAGAAACGAAAAAGAGAAGAAACAAAAAAAAAGCAAGCAGAAACGAAAAAAGAGAAAAAAAAGGAAGCAGAAGCAAAAAAAAACGCAGAAGAAACAGAAAGAAGAAGCAAGGAAAAAAGAAGAAGAAAGAAGAAAGAAGAAGAAGAAGAAGAAGAAGGGGGAAGAAAAGAAGGTTTGCATCCCTCACCCTCTCCCACGATCTCTCTCTCCCTCCTTCCTCCCACTCCCCTCGCCTTTCCTTCAGGAAGGCGGCCGCGCGCGGCCAAGGGCTGGCGCGCGGCGGCCGCCGCGTCACCCCCTCCCTCACCCTCTCGTCGTCCTTCTCTCTCTCTCTCTCTCCATTCCCTTTCTTCTCCCAGCAGCTGTTGCTTTTCTTCTGATTTTGTGTTAGTATGTGATTTATGTTTTTTTTATGTTTATGTGTGTGTGTGTGCCAGCTTAGATTTTACGCCACCCCCTCCCCTTTATCTCATATTCTGTTATTTATTTTTTTTCTTTTTTTTTCCTTATAATGGGCTTCAGCCCAGTTTCTCTTATCTACGCCCCCTTCCTTTTGTTTCTTTTCTTTTCCTTTCAATTTTTTTCTATTCTGCCCCCTTTTTATTTCTTGGGCTTCAAATTTCACTTTTGTTTTGTTTTTTTCTTTTTCTTTTCTTTCTTTTATTTGCCAAACCTTTTTTTGTTTTTTGTAGTTAGTCTTTTTTTAAATATTGGGCTTTAGCCCATTTGTTTTTTTTATCATTTATTTAATGAATGTGGACATTTTTTAGCCAAACTAGTACAATTTCATTCAACTAAATTTCACATACAAATTTTGAGACCCTATTTTTCCTTAAAATCACATGATAAAAATCATGAAAATTAATTTACTAGTGATGATTACTCGAGATTGCTTCCCGTTTGGTCATTACAAATATCTTAATTTTCTAAATAAAAATGGGTTATTAGTGAGAACCACTCTTGATTGCTTCTCGTTTGGTCCCCATGAAAACCTATCCTCTTTATAAAAATAAAATCAATCTTTTTTTTTACTATTAATAATCACTCGAGATTGCTTCTCATTTGATCATTACGAACACCGTTAATTTTCTAAACAAAATGGGTTGTTAGTGAGGACCACTCTTGATTGCTTCTTGTTTGGTCCCTACAAAACCTACATTTTTTTCACCAAAAAAATATACAATTAAAATCAACCAACACGCAACCATTTTCTACCCAAGAACTACGTAGCCTTTGATTTCTCCACTGCACCCGGAGATACGTAGGAGCAGGAGCATACTCCTGTCAAGCACAAAAATAAACAACTTTTATTAAGCCTTTTTTTTATATTTATTTCATCATTGTAAATCCTTGTCTTTTTTTTAATAAAAGGGAAATAAATATTTTTTAGAAGTTAATAAATCTTGCACAATCAATTGGAGGTAACCTTTTTCGAAAGGATGTCGTGGGGTGCTAATACCTTCCCTACGCATAATCGACTCCCGAATCCAAATCCGGTCTCAAGGACCATTTTCTTCAATAAAGATTTTTTCCAATATTTTTTCCTTCGAAATAAATTATTGGTGGCGGCTCCATTAAACTCGAATAAATTCCTCCGGATTTTTTGGTCGCTACAGCTGGCTACAGCTGGCGACTCCACTTGGGACATTTTTTTAGAGAGTCAAGCCTAAATAACTGATTGTGCTAAATAGTTAACTTTTATGTTTAATTTCCCTTGTTTTTATTTATTTATTCATTTATTTATTTACTTATTCATTTGTTTATTTACTTATTTATTTATTCATTTATTTATTTATTTATTGTTCTTTTGTGAATATTTGTTGTGAATATTATGCATATATTGAACCTTAGGATAGAAGACCATATTTTGTATATTTCATTTGTTTTGCAGCTTGGGTAGTGTTAGGGTGTTGCCCCTCTCACACACCGCACCTACACGTTCGCACACACATGTGAGTAAGGCCCTATACCCGGGTCAGAGCAAAGCTTAAGTTGAGTGGAGGTTCGGTGATAGTCAATTGGAATTTGCATTCCTTCTGGCTATTGCGAGAACTTCATCTAGAGTGTGCTCCCTCTGAGTATTCCGCACCGGATAGTTATCTATCGTTGTAGTTAATATTCAGGAGGAGACTTTAGCTCTAGAGGCCTTTGGTGAGAATGTGACTAGAGCCACCATGAGATCTATCACTCAATACAAGACTATAGACCCCTTAGGCTAGAAAATATCTAATTTTAGGTTTAACCCATTTAAGACACAAGGGGCATCATATCATTTTTGTTCTTCCACCAAAAATCTGTTATATCACGTCCACGCATAAAAAGGGTCTACTAAATCACATATTTTTGTGCATGCTACATGAATAGTCATCATCATCACTCAACATTATATCTTCATGCATTCATACTTCCAAAAAAAACATGTTGAATTTTTTTTTTAAAAAAAATGTCATTCATTCTCATTTCATTTTAGGTGCCAGGGAAGCATAGGAACTCAAAGTTTGGCTGCAAGTATTTTGTGAGATAATATGGGATCAAGCGGCGGTCCCTTTGAAGAGGCACATACATCCGAGAATAAAAAAGCCTGAAATAGAAAGCCTGAAGAAGTGTGCCAATTTAATGACGACGAGCATTCAGCGTATAACCTTCATTGGAAAGTATGAGAATATTCTCAAGTTGCTAGAGGTGGATGTGCAAGTAAATGCCATTTCTGCACTTATCCAATTCTATGATTCTCCCATGAGGTGCTTCGCTTCCAAGAATTTCCAAATGGCTCCCACACTGGAAGAATTTGCTCGGATTTTATGATACTCGACCGAAAACATGAAGCCTTACCAACGCACCCGAGATTTTAATCTCCTGCAAGAGGTTGCTATAATTTTGAAAGACAAGGAGGATGAATTAAATAAAAGAAAGTTAAACCGAAATGGTGTCGAGGGGTTTCCGCTAGAGTATTTTGAAGAAAAGATGAGGCATTTGGCTAGTGTTCAGGATTGGGCGTCTTTCATGGAAGTGTTGGCTCTTACAATTTTTGGCATTATGTTATTTCCACGCATTGATGGCTATATAGACTTGGCCTCGATTGATGTGTTCCTAGCCTTTAAAAAAGGGAAAGAGAGCCCAGTGTCAGCCATTCTTGCGGATACTTATTGCGCCCTCACTCATTGTCATGAAAAAAAGGGAAGAAACTATCATGCTGCTTATCCACTCTCTATGTGTGGCTTGTCACCCACGCATTCGGAAATAGGAAAATATCATGTCCCTTTGCAGACTTCAACACATGTGATGTAGGGGTCAGAGATGGAGATCGGTGGGCTGTAACTCTGGCAGATCTTGATGAAAAGACGGTCCGATGGTACCCAGGGTGGTTGGATATACATGAAATGATCTATCAATGCGGGAATTTCCCTAATGTTCCACTCATAGGAACAAGAGGATGTATTAACTATAATCCTTCTCTACTGCTAAGACAACTTGGTTATTCTATGATGAATCCACCGTCAGATCAGATGACGACCCCCTTTGTGGTATATGAGTTCGATCAAGGAAATAGTGGAATGCTTAGAAAGGTTCGACATGCTTGGGACCAAGTCACTCGGAAAGGGAAAATTCTCGGAAAAAGAAGCATTGGTGCTACGGATAGTTACCACCAATGGATCGAAAGTAGGGTTCGAGAAATCAAATTGCCGTTCCATGGTACACCCCCACCGGAACCAGAAGCACCGGAATCTATCCCTATTACGAGTAAAGAGATGGAAGAACTTAAAGTGGCTTTGTCAAAATCTAATGAGGAAAAGGAAGAATTACAAGCAAGGTTAGAAAAGGCACTTCAAGAGAACAAGTACTTGCAGTCGGAAAATATCCTAAAAGGGAAGTTCATCGAGAGAAGCAACAAAAGGGCAAAAGTAGAGGAAAAGAGTAAGCATGATGTGCAACTTTGTCTGAGAGGGGCGAATGAAGAGCTAGAGCTGCGTAATCAAGAGAGGGATAAGGCTATAGAAAACGCCTATATATGGAAAGGATTGTGGAAAAAATCCTCGGTTACCGAAAAGAATTTGCAAGAGGAGCTTGAAGGTTTAAAGCAACATCTTGAGAAGGTGATAGCTGGGTATGAGAACTGAGCCCAAAAGGAGAAGCAATACAAGGAAGAAATAGAAGAGATGCTTGTGAAATATCAAGATGCGCTGAAAAAAGAACAAGAGGATGCAAATGAGTTGCGGAACTATATTGCATATCAAGAGAAGATCTATGACGACCTAAAAAATGAAAGCACGTATTGGGAGAATCGTTTTACAAAACTGGTCAGTCAGATAGAAAATCAAGCGCTCTTTAATGAACTGAGGAACGAAGGCATGTATTGGACGGACTGTTTTTCCAAGTTGGCAAGAGTGGCCAATCAAGCAATCATAGATATCCCAAGGCGTCTAGAGGAGGCTGATGCGGCGATGCACCCACTGAATACTCCAGTCAATGTTTACAAGTTTATTGAATTTTGTAAAAGTTTGATAGAAGAATTGAGAGAAAAGGCTGGTTGTCCTATTAAGAAGAAAAAAAGGACAGCTAATTGATGAGGCTTTAGTTTGAGTGAATTGTACTATTTGTCTTTCTCATCAACAATGGATTTGTCATTTTGCTTATTGATCCCATTTTATTCTCCAAATTACTTAACGCTTTTTTTTAAAAAAAATAAACAGATAATTACAACAAAGCAATGAGGCCTATGGTTCCCTGGTACAAAATGAATAGACTCATACATCCACATCCATTCATTCATTTTTTTCTTTCTCTTACATACTCATATCATTTTTTTTAATCACTCAGAAAATAATCAAATAAACTGGTTCCTCGACACCCTTATCGAACTCGCTCTCAATCAAAGATCATGGATGACCAAGAGATGAAAGAGGACGTCAACCGGCTGAAGGAACAGATGAGCAAAGTTTTGGAGCTTCTGCAATCCCTAAACAAAGACAAGGCTGCAGATGGGGCATCTCCAGCAGTGAATAATGAAAGTCAAGCTACACCTTCCCACCCACCTGGCTTCGGTCCTATGCAGTTGCAATATGGTCTCAATACTCAAGGGATGATGGTACCTTTTGCAATTTACCCGCAGGGTCCTACACATTCACCGGTTAGCAACCCTCAGAATCAAGTACCACAATTCCAACTTTACGGACTCCCACCTAGTTACACGCCACCTATGGCCAATGATGATACTACGAACCATAAGCCTCAAGGCCCTCAGAATCAAGTACCACAGTTCCCACTATTTGGTCTCCCGCCCGGTTACACACCGCCAGGTGCTAACAATAACTCTGCAGAAACTGATTCCCAAGCACTTGTTGTGCAAGATGTAGCCCAAGGATCCGGCTCCGGTACCGAAACCATACCAGTTCAAAGCTCAACTCCTGGCTTCATGACATACACCTTTCCACCTGGTTATGCACCATCCCATCTCGGGAATACTCAAGGAGTCAGTGCGCCCGTAGTGGCCCCCATGGTGAATCCCCGACCATTTGGTTACCCCTATTATATTCAAGGAAATCCGCTGAATCCCCAGACTAACCGCATTGCCTGGTCTCCGGCTATGGGGGGACCCAATCTGGCGTCGGTTGGGAACCGGTGGTCCGATCACGGTTGCAAATCCTCGAAGATAGACTAAGAGTCGTAGAAGGAGTGAGTTATCTCGGTTCAAGTATCGCTCAGATCTCATCTGCATCTGGATGTGGTTGTACCACCGTTCAAGGTGCGGACTTTGACAAGTATAAAGGGACAACTTGCACAAAAAGCCAATTGACCATGTCTTTGTAGGAAGATGGCGTCTATGCACATGATGATAAACTTGATTCACTTTTTCGGGATAGTTTAACGAGGCGTCGAGTTGGTATACACACCTTGGCGATCTCATATTTCTTCTTTGGAAAGATTTGGCGGATGCCTTTTTGAAGCAGTATAAGTATAACATTGATATGGCTCTGATAGAATGCGGTTGCAAAACATGGCAAAAAGACAATGAGACCTTCAAGGAATATGCCCAACGATGGAAGGATCGCACCCCAAGTGGAACCGCCTCGATTGAAAAAGAAATGGTGGCCATGTTCATGGATACTCTTCAATCACCCTTCTATGACAAAATGATCGGAAGTGTATCATCAAACTTTTCGAGATATGGTCATCGTAGGGAAAGAGTTGAAGGAGGAATGAGAAATGGAAAGATTGCCCAAAGTTTCTTTGGAACTAATAATATCAAGAGACCAACAAACTTCAGAAAGAAGAAAGAATGGGAAACCAATCTTTGTGATGACGAGCCGGAGGACAAACACAAGGAAAACCACCCGATTCTTTACCAATTTCCCACATCCTTTTCCATACCCCTACTTCCCACCTCCATACATTGTCGTCGCCTCTCATAATCCTACCCCCCGGCCAAACCAACCAATGATGCCCTTTCGACCACCTCCCCCCATCCAAACACAAGCACAGCCAGTTGCTCCCACCCAACCAAGCCAAAACCAGAAACAACCAAATGACCAAGAAAAGAAAGCAGTCCAATTTGATCCTATCCCCATGACCTATACAGATTTGTTCCAGCACCTCATCAGCAACTCCTTGGTCTCTCAACGCTCAATGAAACCACTTCAACCTCCCTTCCCAAGAGGATATGACCCAAATGCCAAGTGTGAGTTTCATGCAGGGGCAATAGGTCACACAACTGAAAATTGCAAGGCTTTGAAGTACGTGGTTCAAGATCTGATCAATGCCAAATGGTTGAGTTTTAAGGAGGATGGTCCTAATGTGGATAGTAACCCCCTTCCAGGTCATGGAGGTTCAGCAGTCAACGCCATTATTGAAGAATTTAAGAATCAGCCCCTGATAATGAAAGTGGAAGATGTTCGTACTCCCTTAAGGATCATTTATGCCAAACTCTGCAAGTTCGGTATAATTGAGATGAAATACGATGAGAGGGACTTGTGTAGCTTGCATCCTGATGACAATCATTGCATAGAGGAATGCGAGGAGTTCAGGCAAATTCTCCAAGAATTGTTAGACAGACACTTGATACAGGTAGGTTGTGTGAAGAAAGATGAAAGCATATTGACCCTTCAGTCAAGTGAAGATAAAAACACGACCTTCCCAAAACCATTTGAGATTTGTTACAACAAGCCAGTCCGGGGCGTGCCTAAACCAATAACTATTCATGTACCAACTCCTTTCCCTTTCAAGAACACTAATGCAGTGCCATGGGATTACAGTATGAAGGTCTTTGTGGACAATTTAGGGGATGACCAGTTAAAAGCGACATCTGGATCTGGCAATCCTGCTATCACTAACATCTCGGGAATCGGTGGGATGACCCGAAGTGGACGAATTTATACCCCTATCGGACCCATGGACAAAACTCGCAAGGGAAAAGATAAAGAAGAAGAATCCATTGATAAAGATATGGGTAATAAGGCAAAGAAAGAAGAAGAAAACAAGAAAGTAGTATCTGAAGAAGAGGTTTGTGAATTCCTGAAATTTATGAAGCAGAGTGAATACAAGGTGATGGATCAGTTGAATCATACTCCTGCAAAAATATCTGTGTTATCGCTTTCTTTGGAATTACAGCGCCATAGGGAATCGTTGATGAAAGTGCTAAATGAAGCTCATGTCACCCATGACATCACGGTGAACCAATTCGACGGGATTATGGGTAATATTGTTGCTAGTAATTACCTTACCTTCACTGATGAAGAAATTCCAGTTGAAGGAATGGGGCATAACAAAGCATTGCACATCTCTGTGAAGTGTGGAGACTATATCCTTGCTAGGGTACTCGTCGATAATGGGTCATCTCTAAATGTTATGCCAAAATCTACCTTGGCAAAGTTGTCTGTTGATAGATCATATATGAAGCCCAGTACCATGGTGGTAAGAGCCTTCGATGGGTCTAGAAGAGAGGTTATTGGAGAAATCGAGCTACCTATACAAGTCGGCCCTCGCACATTTGAGGTAGTCTTTCAGGTGATGGAAATCGTACCAGCATATAGCTGCCTCCTTGGAAGACCATGGATCCATTCAGCTGGAGTTGTGCCTTCGACCTTACACCAAAAATTGAAATTTTCAATGGATGATAAGTTGGTGACCGTCTCTGGGGAAGAAGAGATGCTAGTAAGCAAGTCGTCCTCCACGCGCTATATTGAGGCTACAGAAGAAGCTCTTGAGACGTCTTTTCAAACGTTGGAGATTGCGAATGCCACTTTCGCGGGAGAAAGAGTCCTAACGAAGAAACCAAAGTTGTCTGAAACCTCCATGATGATCGCTAAAGTTATGATGAAAGGAGGGTATCAGGCCGGATGTGGATTGGGAAGATATGAACAAGGGATCGGGATGCTGGTAGAACTTCTGTAACACCTGAGGACGAGATCGACATCGTATTAGGACGACGTATCGAGACCTCGACCAAGACCTTGTGTCGAGATCCCGTGCCAAGATCGTTTGCCGAGGTCATTTGCCGAGCTGAGGAGACCACGTGCACTAGCTGCTGAACTGAGGAGATCGCGTGTCGAGTTGATGAAGTCGCGTCTGAAATGATGAGGGCGCATGTCGGTGAGGCGGCCGCGTCCACGACCTCGTGTTAGAGCCTTGTGCGTTTGCACGAGCACCCTTGTCGACATCGTGTCGAGATGCCACCTCGTATTCTTTCGAACGTTATTCAGCTATTATTATATTGTTTGTAATTATTGTATTGTCGGCTTGGCCAGTTCTCTGCGTCGCGTGTCTAGACCGTTGGCCAAGCGAGTAGAAGGTAATTATGAGAGAACGATTAAGCGGGTAGATGATTGATGGGATTGGCATCTTATAGCTGGAGTTACGATTATACCCTTTTCTCACCAGCTGTATACCACGACCGATTCCCTCAAACACTCATTTCTTTTTCTTCTTTCTTTCTTCTTCCTTCCTTCTGCTCTGAGTTTCGTTGTTTTCTTCAAAAATCTCCATCGACGAAACCGTGAGTTCCATCGAGATTCTGCACAAGCTTTCTTCATCAATCTTGTTCATCATCATCTTCTCGACATATCTCGCCTGCTCGATCACCGTTGAGGTATGGAGAATGATTTTTCTTTTTCTCTCGTACTCTTGTTTAGCGCTATTTCTTCTTCCATTTTTAGCCAGTTTTATGCTTCCAAATCATGTCAAATTGATGGGTTTTCTTCTTCACGATATTACCTATCTTTTTAACCGATTAATTGGGCTTGTAAAACAAATTTCTTCCTCTGTTTTTCTGCGATCGACAGTGCCCAGAAACTCTTCATTTTTGGTTTATTTCGATTTCTTGTTTTCGTTTGTTGCTTCTGGTTATTGTTGTTGTCGATCTATCTGTTGAAGCATCAGATAACTTTTTCATGAACTTTTGATCGAAATCCCTAACTTTGTGTTAGAGGAAAAATATATTCAGTTCTTGAGTTTTATATTTTTCTGGGTTGTGGTTAAGTTTGGGAAGAGAGAGCTAAGTGTATTAGAACCCATAGATCGAACTGAGTTGTGTTTGTTTTAGGAAGTCTGATTCCCGAGATCGAGTGATTTCCGAATCAAGGTATACGGGAAAGCGAATCCAAGGACGTGGAAGCAGCGGAATCCGTGATCGAGAATCGACGTGTCGAGGTCGACCGAGAAGCGTGCACGCGTCGAGTCGCTGTCGAGCTCGCTGAAGACAAATGTCGAGATCGAGTAAGAGAAGTCGCTGTCGAGCTCTTTGAAGACACGTGGTCGCAGGTCGCTGTCGAGCAAAGATTAACTTGAGTTCTGTAGCGCTTCACATTATTACTTTCGTAGTATGCTAGCGTAAGGGCAACTCTTAGACATTATTAAGACTTTATTTTTATTGTTATATTTATATATGGACTCCTTGATTGGTGTCGAGATTGGAATGTTGTAATATGATTGAGTTTTGCATGTATTTGATATGTGATTGAATATATGTTGTGAATGGTGTATTCTTTGTCAGTGCGTTTCTTCATGCAGAATGTTTTATTGCTTAAATGTCGAATTGTGTTTTCTTCATGTTAAGCATGCTCTCTTTATTTGATATGTGATCAAGTAAGTCGTGTTACTCTTTGACATGCGGCGAGCTAATCATCGAGTGAGAGAGCTAGGGAGTCGTATGACGTTTTTGAGCCGACCCGGATAAGCGAGGGTGCTAGGTCCCCTTTTTGTTTATGGTGGATTGGCTAGGCGTCGCATTATCAGTTTGGGGTTGGACCTGCTGATTAATGCATGGTATCGGTTTGGGGTTGGACCTGCTGTTTACCTATTACGTCAGTTTGGGGATGGACCTGCTGACGATATTCTGGAATAAGAGTTGTGTCGAGTCTAGAGTGAGATGGTCGAGTCACGTGTGGTGATTGAGATATATTATTGCTGTTTGCTTATATCTTTTATGTCGAGCTTATCTTGAATTATCGAGAAGTTGACCCTTTCCCGTGGTGCCTTCAATCCATGACTGTTACCCAGGCGATGTCGGCGCGGGTAACTCGGCGATAGATGATGCCGAGGAGGAGCTCGACGAGGACCCGAGTGGCGACCTCTATCTGTCGTGATTGTTTGTTTGTTGGATGTTTGTTTTTACGAAGACGTACTTCGTTTTTCTTTTGTGTTCGAGGTCGTGACCAGTTTAGGCGATGTGTTTTATTGTTTGAGGGTAGATCGTGGTCTTACTTTTGGAGCAGCCCCCTGCGTGGGAGTCTGCCGGAAGTACCCCCAGGGTATGATTGCTCTTTTGAAGTCGACATACCTTAGGTGTATTTTCTTTAGACTTTGCTACCCAGTATTTTGTATACATTATTATTTCGAGTGATATATATATGAATGTTATGCATGTATGTTTTATTAGAATTTAAGTCTTGTGTCTTAGTTGCACCATGTTTCGAAAAGCTGTAATTACTCTGATGTGCACGAGTTGGTTTTATAAAAAAAAATATATTGTATTTTTAAAAGGCACAAGAGTTTTGTTTTTGAAACACATCTCATATAGGTTTATGTTGAGCTTGGTGTGTTGAGCTCGGTAACTCGAGCTCGGTATATTGAGCTTCGGTAGCGGTCGAAGCGGTCGTTACATTGTTGGTATCGAGGCTTGATTCGGTTTCGCCAGAAAGTGCATAAAATTTGAATTTAGTCAACGTGTCGGGTTATGTGTGGGTACCTAGTTGTATTATGTTGATTCTTTGTTTGATTAAGTGAAGCACTTATTGCTTGAGAAATTGTTTGAACTGTTTCTTGATTGAAGCGGTGTGTTTTAACACATCCTTGTTGTGAGATTCGACGGGGTTTTGAACTTTGTGGAATCTAATGCCACCTCGTAGGAATCGACATCTGCAATCGAGAACGTCGACATGGAGCGAGCAATTCAAGCTATGGCCAGAGATGGCGGCAACCATGGCTCAACAATCACCGCCGAACTCAACAGGCTAACGCGATGGCTCAGCCAGGCGGCGTTAACTCAGCGAACTTGCAAAGAATACAGCGAAGCGAGCGAAATCTTTGAAGCGAGAGGATTAGCGGACTTCAGAAGCATGATCCACCGAAGTTCTACGGTGAGCCAAATCCGGATAAAGGCGATCTTTGGATGCAAGAGATCGAGAAGATCTTTGAGGCACTTCATTGCGGGACAACGTGAAGGTCGACTATGCCACCTACTTCATCGCTAGGAGGCCTTGAGTATTGGTGGAGAGGTGAAGCAAACGTTTATAAGCGGAACATCGCGAGATAACCTGGGAGCTTTTTCGTGAAAGGTTCTTGGACAAGTACTTCCCAGATCTTTGCACGAGCCGAGAAGGAGCGGGAATTTCTTCAATTGCAGCAAGGCAACTCGGCGATGTCCGAGTATGCGGCCAAGTTCGAATCGTTGGCGAGGTATTTGATCCATTTCGTGATCGAGTTGACCAGAGATGGTTGAGTGAGAGATTCCAACGGGGATTGAGATTCGACATTCAGAAGTCAATGGTGTCGTTGAGGATCCGAAATCTCCAAGAGCTGATTGATCGATGTGTCGAGATAGAAGGAGTGAGGAGCCACAAGAAGACTGTTGTGGGCGGACGGTGAGACCCCAGTGCGGGCGGATTTGCACAGAAAGGAAAACAACCGCAGAAGAAGCCTTACGACCGACCTCAGGGGAACGACAACAGGGGACAATATCGTCCGATGACCCAGGGAGCGAGGAGTGGAGGTCAGACCGGTGTCGAGGTGACTTGCTATCGATGTGGAAAGCCGGGACATTACGCGAGTAACTGTACTCAGAAGGAGGAGGTGTGTTTCAACTGCAAGAAGCCAGGGCATTTTGCCAAGGATTGTCCTACACCTAAAGCTGAACCGACTATGCTTGCGGCAAGAGCCAAAGGGAAGCGTCAAGTGGCTAAAGGCAGAGTTTTCTGCATGAGTGGCGAGGAAGCAGATCGAGCTGATGATCTTATCCAAGGTGAATGTGAGATCGAGGGTAAATCCTTATCCGTTCTTTTTGATTCGGGTGCAACCCATTCCTTTATTTCTTCTGATTGTGTGAACCATTTGAACTTGACTGTGACTGCTTTACCGTTTAAATTAGTAGTTACAACCCCAGCTGCTAAAACCTTAGTCACAAACACTGCATGTCTTAATTGTGTAGTGATTATTCAGAGTAGAAAGTTTGTGGTCAATTTGGTTTGTTTGCCTCTTAAGGGCTTAGATGTCATTCTCGGGATGGATTGGTTGTCATACCACCATGTCCTTTTGGACTGTGCCCGTAAAGCGTAATTTTTCCGGACCTTGGAGTCTCAATTATCTTTCTGCCGAGCGTATTGGAGTTTCTTTGAAAGAAGGAACTAGGGAATACATGTATCGGCTAGTTCTAAGTTTTCCCAGATCGGCGTGAAGAATGTTCGGTGGTGTGTGACTTTGAGGGCGTTTTTCGAAGGCGTGCGGGGTTACCACCAAGAAGAGAGGTCGAGTTCTCCATCGACTGATTCCAGGAACAGGGCCGATTTCCAAAGCGCCATACGGGATGTCTCTGAGATGAAAGAATCGAAGTCCCGGATCGAACACTTGGAGTCGAAGCAATTCATACGACCGAGCGTGTCACCGTGGGAGCTCCGGTGTTGTTGGTTAAGAAGAAGGATGGACGATCAAGGCGTGCGTAGATTACCGCGAACTCAACAAGGTTACCGTAAGAACCGATTATCCGTTACCACGTATTGGCGACTTGATGGATCAACCGTGGAGCGGCGATCTTTCCAAGATAGACTTGAAGTCGGGCTACCATCGATTCGGCGTGAAGGAGGAGATGTCGCCAAAACGAGCTTTCAGGACTAGATACGGTCACTACGAGTACTTGGTGATGCCGTTTGGAGTGACGAATCGCGCCACCGTGTTTATGGACTACATGAACGTAATTTTCCATTCGTTTTGGATCGATTCGTTGTAGTGTTCATTGGCGACATATTGATCTACTCGAGGAACCGAGAAGAGCACGCAGAACACCTATGTCGAGTAATCTGCGGATATTACGAGATAAGCAACTCTATGCCAACTGTCAAGTGTGAATTTTGGCTTGAAGAGGTGAATTTTCTTGGTCACGTGATTTCCAAAGAAGGGATAGGCGTGGATCCAACTAAGATTGAGGCGGTATTAGCGTGGGAACAGTAGAAAGGCGATTCTGAGATCGAGTTTTGTCGGCTTAGCGAGGATATTATCGAAGATTCATTGAAGGTTTCTCGAAGATTGTCGCGCCTCTTACGGTGACGAGGAAGGATCAACCTTTTGCCTGGGCCAGGAGTGCGAAGCGGTTTTCAACGAGAAGGAGCTTTTGGCGGCGGCGCTGTCGATTTTGCCTCAACCTGAAGAGCCTTTCGCGGTGTATTGTGATGCGTCACACCAGGGATTGGGATGCGTCTTTGATGCAACATCGGAAGGTGGTCGCGTATGCTTCAAGACGACTTAAGATTCACGAGAGGAACTACCCTACTCACGACTTGGAGTGGCGTGATAGTTTTTGTTGAAGATATGGAGGCACTACCTTTATGGGAGCACTCTTCTTGTTTCAGCGATCACAAGAGCTTGAAGTACATTCGACCGGAAAGAACTCAACATGCGTCAACGTAGATGGGCGAGAATTTCTCAAGGACTACGACTTTACGTTGGAATACCATCCCTAAGGCTAACGTAGTAGCGCATGCGTTAGTAGGAAGAGCGTTTTAACCTCGGTAATGATGATCAAGGAGTTGGAGATGCTCGAGAAGTTCCGAGACTTGAAGTTGAGTGTCGAAGTTTCACCGGAAGCCGAGATTTGGTATGCTTACCATCTCTAACAGTTGTTGGGCGAGATCCGAGACCAGCAAGTTCATGACGAGCTTCCGCAAGAGAAGATTGATTGATAAGCGCAAGGAAAGCGGCGAAATTTCAGTCGGGAGCGGACGACATCTTGAGATGCAATGGCCGAGCGCGTACCTAACGTATCCGAGCCGAGGAAGTTGATTCTCGACGAAGCGCATAAGAGCAACTTTAGTATTCATCCCGAGTTACGAAGATGTATCAAGACTTGAAGAAGCATTTTTGGTGGTCCGGAATGAAGAAGCAAGTGACCGAGCACGTAGCCGTGTTTAACGTGTCGAAGCGAAGGTGGAGCACCAACGACCTGCGGGAATGCTCTGATAAACGGCGTGCGGTATGGAAATGGGACAGTATTTCCATGGATTTCGTTGTAGGTTTGCCAAAGACGCAGAAGAAGAATGATTCGATTTGGGTGATCGTCGACCGATTGACCAAATCTGCTCATTTCTTACCAGTGAGGTCGACATACAACGTGGAAAAGCTGACCGAGATCTACATCGCGGAGATAGTACGACTTCATGGAATACCCTCTTCGATCGTGTCGGACCGAGATCCGAAGTTCACGTCTCATTTTTGGAGGGAATTGCAAGGAGCGATGGGAACCGAGCTCAGGCTTAGCTCGGCATATCATCCTCAGACTGACGGTCAGACTGAGAGAACGATCCAATCGCTTGAAGATTTGTTGCGAGCTTGTACGTTAGATCACCGAGGAAGTTGGGACGACGTCTTACCATTGGTGGAGTTCACCTACAATAACAGCTTCCATGCGAGTATTGGAATGGCACCTTTTGAAGCGCTATATGGACGTAAATGTCAGACGCCTCTTTGTTGGTACCAGGACGGCGAGCGAACTGTCGTAGGACCCGATATGATCCAGCAGACTACCGAGAAGATCCGTTTGATCAGAGATCGGATGCGAACATCTCAAAGTCGACAGAAGAGTTATGCAGACCAACGACGTCGACCACTCGAGTTCGAGGAAGGAGAACATGTATTTCTTAGAGTCACCCCACCATCGAGTTGGTCGAGCGATCAAATCCAAGAAACTTACCCCTAAATTTATTGGACCATACCAGATTCTTCGTCGTATTGGTCCAGTGGCATATCAGATTGCCTTGCCACCATTCTTGTCGAACATTCATGATGTCTTCCACGTCTCACAATTTCGGAAGTATGTTTCCGACCCTTCTCATGTCATCGAACCGGATGTGATTCAACTGAAGGACGACCTATCTTTTGAAGCGTCACCAGCAAGGATCGTTGATCGGAAAGCCAAACGAAGCTTGAACAAAGAGATTCAACTTGTCAAAGTTGTGTGGGATCGAAGGCGGGAGATGCGACTTGGGAGCTGGAGGAGAAGATGAAGACTTCGGTACCACTGAACTTTTCTCGAGGTAAGAATCTTATTTGCAATTTCGAGGACGAAAGTTTTTTAGAGGGAGAGATTGTAACACCTGAGGACGAGATCGACATCGTATTAGGGCGACGTATCGGGGCCTCGACCAAGACCTTGTGTCGAGGTCCCGTGCCAAGGTCGGTTGCCGGGGTCATTTGCCGGGCTGAGGAGACCACGATGCACTAGTCACGAACCGAGGAGATCGCGTGTCGAGTTGATGAAGTCGCGTCTGCGAGCTGATGAGGGCGCATGTCGAGCCGAGGAGGCCGCGTTCACGAACTTCGTGTTAGAGCCTTGTGCGTTTGCACGAGCACCCTTGTCGACATCGTGTCGAGATGACACCTCGTATTCTTTCGAACGTTATTGACGCTATTATTATATTGTTTGTAATTATTGTATTGTCGGCTTGGCCCGTTCTCGTCAGCGTGTCTAGACCGGATTGTGAAGCGAGTAGAGAGTAATTATGAGAGGAACGATTAAACGGGTAGATGATTGATGGGATTGGCATCTTATAGCTGGAGTTACGATTATACCCTTTTCTCACCAGCTGTATACCACGACCGATTCCCTCAAACACTCATTTCTTTTTCTTCTTTCTTTCTTCTTCCTTCCTTCTGCTCTGAGTTTCGTTGTTTTCTTCAAAAATCTCCATCGACGAAACCGTGAGTTCCATCGAGATTCTGCACAAGCTTTCTTCATCAATCTTGTTCATCATCATCTTCTCGACATATCTCGTCTGCTCGATCACCGTTGAGGTATGAAGAACAGATTTTTCTTTTTCTCTGTGCTACTGTTTAGCGCTATTTCTTCTTCCATTTTTAGCCAGTTTTATGCTTCCAAATCATGTCAAATTGATGGGTTTTCTTCTTCACGATATTACCTATCTTTTTAACCGATTAATTGGGCTTGTAAAACAAATTTCTTCCTCTGTTTTTCTGCGATCGACAGTGCCCAGAAACTCTTCATTTTTGGTTTATTTCGATTTCTTGTTTTCGTTTGTTGCTTCTGGTTATTGTTGTTGTCGATCTATCTGTTGAAGCATCAGATAACTTTTTCATGAACTTTTGATCGAAATCCCTAACTTTGTGTTAGAGGAAAAATATATTCAGTTCTTGAGTTTTATATTTTTCTGGGTTGTGGTTAAGTTTGGGAAGAGAGAGCTAAGTGTATTAGAACCCATAGATCGAACTGAGTTGTGTTTGTTTTAGGAAGTCTGATTCCCGAGATCGAGTGATTTCCGAATCAAGGTATACGGGAAAGCAAATCCAAGGACGTGGAAGCAGCGGAATCTAGATCGAGAACTGTACGTGTCGAGGTCGACTGAGAAGCGTACGTGTCGAAGTCGTTGTCGAGCTCGTTGAAGACAGCCGTGTCGAGATCGAGTAAGAGAAGTCGTTGTCGAGCTCTTTGAAGACAGCTGTGTCGAGGTCGTTGTCGAGCAGCATTAACTTGGAGTTCGGTAAGGGCGCTTCACATTATTACTTTCGTAGTATGCTAGCGTAAGGGCAACTCTTAGACATTATTAAGACTTTATTTTTATTGTTATATTTATATATGGACTCCTTGATTGGTGTCGAGATTGGAATGTTGTAATATGATTGAGTTTTGCATGTATTTGATATGTGATTGAATATATGTTGTGAATGGTGTATTCTTTGTCAGTGCGTTTCTTCATGCAGAATGTTTTATTGCTTAAATGTCGGTGTGTTTTCTTCATGTTAAGCATGCTCTCTTTATTTGATATGTGATCAAGTAAGTCGTGTTACTCTTTGACATGCGGCGAGCTAATCATCGAGTGAGAGAGCTAGGGAGTCGTATGACGTTTTTGGTGGACCCGGATAATCGAGGGTGCTAGGTCCCTTTTTGTTTATGGTGGATTGGCTAGGCGTCGCATTATCGGTTTGGGGTTGGACCTGTTTGATTAATGCATGGTATCGGTTTGGGGTTGGACTGCCGATTTACCTATTACGTCGATTTGGGGATGGACTCTTGGCGATATTAGGAATAAGAGTTGTGTCGAGTCTAGAGTGAGATGGTCGAGTCACGTGTGGTGATTGAGATATATTATTCTTTGTTTGCTTATATCTTTTATGTCGAGCTTATCTTGAATTGTCGAGAAGTTGACCGCTTTCCGTGGTGCCTTCAATCCATGACGGTTACCCAGGCGATGTCGAGGCGCAGTAACTCGGCGATAGATGATGCCGAGGAGGAGCTCGACGAGGACCCGAGTGACGACCTCTATCTGTCGTGATTGTTTGTTTGTTGGATGTTTGTTTTTCTGAAGACTGTACTTCGTTTTTCTTTTGTGTTCGAGGTCGTGACCAGTTTGGGCAGTGTGTTTTATTGTTTCAGGGTAGACTGGTGGTCTTACTTTTGGAGCAGCCCCCTGCGTGGGAGTCTGCCGGAAGTACCCCCAGGGTATGATTGCTCTTTTGAAGTCGACATACCTTAGGTGTATTTTCTTTAGACTTTGCTACCCAGTATTTTGTATACATTATTATTTCGAGTGATATATATATGAATGTTATGCATGTATGTTTTATTAGAATTTAAGTCTTGTGTCTTAGTTGCACCATGTTTCGAAAAGCTGTAATTACTCTGATGTGCACGAGTTGGTTTTATAAAAAAAAAATATATTGTATTTTTAAAAGGCACAAGAGTTTTGTTTTTGAAACACATCTCATATAGGTTTATGTTGAGCTTGGTGTGTTGAGCTCGGTAACTCGAGCTCGGTATATTGAGCTCGGTAGCGGTCCGGAAACGGGTCGTTACAACTTCCAGATAACAGAAACAGATATGGGTTGGGATACGAACTTAACAGATTTGACAAAAAGAGAATTGCCAAAGAAAGAAAAGAAAAGAGGATAGCTAGACTGGAAGGCAGGGAGCCAAAAGATGAGAGTATCCCCGTCTGTGACATCAGGCAAAGCTTTCGGAGTGTAGGAATATTGAATCCGAATCAGATAGCAGCTATCAAGGACGACAGCAGTGCTGAAGACAACGTCGTCAACCTTGTCCACCCTTGCTCGCCAAATGAAGAACTTGGAAATTGGGAGATTGTTGAGTTTCCCGTGATCTTTGATTCAAAGTAATTATGTAATGCAAGTTCTATTGCTCTGCCCAAGGCTTTAGAATAATTTATTGTCAAAAGGGCGCACATGTTCTATTTCAGTATCATTATCAATAAAATACACTTTGAATTTTCCAATCATTTCTTTTTCTTTCCTTTCCATCTCTCTTCATCTTTTCCCACTTTTCATTTCGTTATTTTTAACTAATGCAGATCCAAAAACATTGTCTTTGAAAATAACAATGCCAGTAACTCATACTATAATTTTGAATACCCCATTAATCATACTGAGGAAGATAATGAGGACAATTGGGAAACCCCTCCTGAATTAATGAAGTTGGTGGAACAAGAAGCTAAAGTGATTCAACCCCACGAGGAAGAAACTGAAACAATCAATCTGGGCACTGAAAACGACAAGAAAGAAGTTAAGATTGGAACCACAATGAAAAGCAGCGAGCGAGAAAAATTGGTTAAACTCCTATTTGAATATGCGGATGTTTTCGCGTGGACATACCGAGATATGCCTGGATTAGATAATAGCATAGTCGAGCACAAATTGCCATTAAAACCGAGTGCCCACCGTCAAGCGAAGTTGAGAAGGATGAAGCGGAGATGTCACTCAAGATTAGAGATGAGGTAAAAAAAGCAGGTTCGGCCGGTTTTACGTCAGAGCAAAATACCCTCAATGGGTGGCTAATATTGTCCCAGTCCCGAAGAAAGACGGAAAGGTCCGAATGTGTGTTGACTATAGAGATATAAACAGGGCCAGCCCTAAGGATGACTTCCCTTTGCCACATATTGATGTCTTAGTAGATAGCACAGCTCAACACTCTGTCTTCTCTTTCATGGATGGATATTCTGGCTATAATCAAATCAAGATGGCTCCCAAGGATATGGAGAAAACCACATTTATCACTTTATGGGGAACTTTCTGTTACAAAGTAATGTCGTTTGGATTAAGAAATGTTGGGGCAACATACCAAAGAGCAATGGTGGCTTTGTTCCACGACATGATGCACAAAGAGATAGAGCTCTATGTGGATGACATGATTGTAAAGTCCAAAACAGAGGAAGGTCATGCTATTAACCTACAAAAACTTTTTGAGCGACTGAGGATGTATAAACTCCAGTTAAACCCAGCTAAGTGTAGTTTTGGTGTAAGGTCAGGCAAGCTGCTAGGGTTTATAGTCAGCCAGAAGGGAATAGAAGTTGATCCGGCCAAAGTAAAAGCAATCCTCGAAATGCCGACTCCTCGCACCGAAAAAGAAGTTTGTGGATTCTTGGGAAGATTGAACTACATCACCAGGTTTATATCCCAGCTAACTGCTACTTGTGAGCCAATTTTTAAGCTGCTGTGTAAGAATCAGGAGACCAAATGGAACGACAATTGCCAAAAAGCTTTTGAGAAAATCAAACAGTACTTACAAGATCCATCGGTTTTGGTACCTCCTGTGCCAGGGAGACCCCTCATCATGTACTTAACAGTATTGGACGAATCAATGGGTTGTGTGCTAGGACAACATGATGAATCTGGTAAGAAGGAGCATGCCATTTACTACTTGAGCAAGAAATTCACTAGCTGCGAGACGAGATATTCATTGTTAGAACGAACATGTTGCGCGCTAGCCTGGGCCGCACATCGTTTGAGACAATATATGTTATCCCATACAACTTGTTTGGTGTCCAAAATGGATCCGATCAAGTATATTTTTGAAAAGCCTGCTCTCACAGGAAGAATTGCTCGTTGGCAAATGTTGTTGTCCGAGTATGATATTGTGTATGTCACCCAAAAAGCAATTAAGGGTAGTACCTTTTGAATACTTGGCTCATCAACCTGTGGAAGACTATCACCAATGCGGTGTGATTTCCCAGACGAAGACATAATGGCTCTATTTGAAGGAAAAGAAACCCCTGATGGTGAAAAATGGATCTTGTTGTTTGACGGTGCCTCTAATGCATTGGGACATGGGATTGGAGCTGTGCTGATTTCCCCAGAAAATCATTTCATCCCATTTAGTGCAAGATTGTGTTTCGATTGTACAAACAATATGGCAGAGTATGAGGCATGTGCCATGGGCATTCAGGCGGCCATTGAATCAAAGGTCAAAATTCTCGAAGTATATGGAGACTCGGCTTTGGTTATCCATCAGTTAAAAGGCGAATGGGAAACGAGGGATTCCAAATTAGTTCCTTACCACGATCACATCAAAGAATTGATGGAACAGTTTGATGAAGTCACCTTCCATCATATTCCGCGTGAAGATAATCAGCTAGCTGACGCCTTAGCTACTGTATCATCAATGTTCAAAATCAGTAACAGGGAGAGCATACCACTCATAAAAATACAGAATCACGACCGGCCAGCACACTGCCTAGCAATAGAAGGAGAGCCTGATGGCAAACCCTGGTATTACGACATCAAACGATACATCACAAGTAGAGAATATCCTCCTAATGTCTCAGAGAATGATAAAAGGGCATTAAGGCGGTTGGCAATGGGATTCTTTCTAAACGGCGAAGTGCTTTATAAGAGAAACCATGACATGGTACTTCTCGGTGTGTTGATAAGGCGAGGTGAAAAGATTATGCGAGAGGTTCATGAAGGTTCCTTTGGGACTCACGCAAATGGGCATGCAATGGCAAGAAAAATCTTGAGGGTGGCTACTATTGGTTGTCTATGGAGATCGATCGTTTCAATTATGTGAAGAAATGCCACAAATGTCGATTCTGCCGATAACATCCATGTGCCACCGCCTCTTTGAACATCTTAACAAAGACCATGGCCTTTCTCAATGTGGGGATTGGATGTCATTGGACCCATTGAACCTAAGGCATCAAATGGACATCGCTTCATTCTCGTCGTAATCGACTATTTCACTAAATGGGTTGAAGCGGCTTCATACGTGAGTGTGACAAAAATGTGGTTGTCAAATTCATCAAAAGAGATTTGATCTGCCGCTATGGTTTGCCAAATAAGATTATCACTGATAATGGGACCAATTTGAACAACAAGATGATGAAGGAGCTGTGTAATGACTTCAAGATCCAACATCATAATTCATCACCGCATCTGCTTAGAAGATGAATGGGGCAGTTGAAGCTGCAAATAAGAACATCAAGAAGATTGTCCAAAAGATGGTGGTAACATTTAGAGACTGGCACGAAATGCTCCCTTTTGCCTTACACGGTTATCGAACTTCGGTTCGCACCTCAACAGGGGCAACCCCTTTCTCACTGGTGTACGAAATGGAAGCAGTGCTTCCCATTGAAGTCGAGATCCCCTCGTTAAGGGTATTGATGGAGACAAAACTAGAAGAGGCAGAATGGGTTCAGGCTCAGCTGGATTAATTGAATCTCATTGAAGAAAAGAGGGTGATGGCCTTATGTCATGGACAACTATATCAGCACAGGATGAAGAGGGCTTACGAAAAGAAAGTTCGCCCTCGGGAATTTCAAGAATGAGACCTAGTGCTCAAGAAGATTTTGCCCATCCAAAAGGATTCCCGTGGAAAATGGACTCCGAATTATGAAGGCCCGTATGTTGTGAAAAAAGCTTTTTCTGGAGGAGCCTTAATCCTCACAAGGATGGACGGTGAAGATCTCCGCCTCGATAAACTCTGATGCAGTCAAAAAATATTATGCCTAAAAAAGAAAATCATATAAAAACCAAGCAAAAGTGGGCTCGCTAGGTTGAAAACCTGAAAGGGCGACCTAGGCAAAAATTAGAGCAACCCGTTGGATTGAAAACTTGAAAGAGCAATCCAAGCAGAAGTTAGGGTCTAAAATCGGATATTGAAGAAGGCTGATGCATCAAGGGGCTCTTACCCAACTGGGGCAATTCTGTAGTAGAGTATGAGTAATCAAAGTTATGGACATGGGAAGCTGGCATTTGTTCCTACAAAGACACAAGCTATAAAATATCTGCTTAGTTATTGTCTTTCTTTGTTTTTTCTTCTTCCTGCATTTTTCTTGATGTATTTTCAAGTCTGTGTAACTTCAGTCCTTGTACACATAACTCTTCTTTTGAATACCAAACACCTCCATTCTTGTATTTCAAAATGTTGTTTTATGATAATAGGCACTGAATTGTGAAGCATGTGATGATATGGGAAAGCATTACAGTTATTATATACATCTTAAGAATCACGAGGAAATGCCAAATCTCAACAAATAAGTTTCAAAAAGGACAAAGGGATTACCTTTAAAAAGTAACTAGCGCTGCATCGATAACTCGTGCTCCCTCTCAGTCGAAGGCATAGCATGACTAAATCCGATGAATCTCAGTCCGTCTCATATCTTTAAACACTAGAGATCATACGGGACGAGGAATCAGTAAAAATAATAATCGCATTGCATACATGCATCACATACCATATATTCGTGCATCATCTTCATATCACCACCTTTTAGCCGTTTTGTTACACCTGGTCCGTGCACCAAATTTTGACCCTTTACTCTCGTTTACAAACAATGCGCCTAGCATTGGTCATCTATTTTGCTTTTTAAGCGACACGCCAAGTATCGCTCACTCTTTATTGTTTTCCGATCACCGCGTCAGTACCCGACCTGGCAGAGATCCTTCTTTATAGTTTTCTGATAAACGCGCCGAGCATCACCCCTTTTTATTGCCTTAAGATTACCGCGTCAGTATCCGACCTGGCGGTAGTCCCTCATTATTGCTTTTTGACCAATATATCAGTTCCGGACCTGATGTTGATCCTTCTTTATTGCTTCCCATCGACGCGTCAATACCTTATTTGGCGTCGAACCCTCATTAGTGCTTTCCGATCACCGCGTCAGTACCCGACCTGGCGGTGACCCTTCTTTATAGTTTTCTGATAAACGTGCCAAGCGTTAATCACTCATTACTGCTTTTTCGATCACCGTCAAGCATTCGACCAGCGGTGACCCTTCTTTATTGCTTTAAACGCGCGGCGTTAATCCCCTCATTTTTGCTTTCCTACCACCGCATCGATGCAGGCACTGGCGGTGACCGCTTCTTTATTGCTTTCCGATAAACGCACCAAGCGTCAATCCTTCACTGTCATTCCTCACCCCATCCTTTGTCTATCCTGGTTCAGGACAAAATTAGTGTCTTTATCTTTACTTTTATTTTATGACAGAAATATGAAAACCTTTGTTATTCACATTTTCTAATAAAATATAACTAAAGAGGGGCAGCTGTTATACCCCAATTTTGTCCACCTACCTCTGGTAATTTATTTTTATTTTTGTTTTTACTTTATTCTTAGCAACAAATTTTGGGTTCATTTTTGTGCTAATCCTTTGGGCTAATTTCAGCCCAATTGCAATAAAAAAGGAGGTGCAAATAGTTGGCCTTTTTGTTACAAATTACAATCACAAGCATAAGTCCAAAAAATAATAATAACCATGTCCATTACATGTCCAAAAAAAATACAAAACAAGAAACATTAAATACAAAATTACAAAAAAAAACATATCTCAAAAAAAATATGAAAAGCCAGCAACGGACAACTGGAATTGCTCTTTTCATTCATAGTCAAATTGCTCTTTTTCCTTGGTTATGGTTTATTTCCATTTCCTCTCAAGGAATGCAGCTTTGCTGCACAACCACCAGCTACTCAAGCCAAGTCACTGTCCATTGTAGCTACCCGTGTCTTCTAATTTGTCACTATAAAAAGAGAAGAAAACAAAGTCAAACCAGAAACAATTACTATAAGCATGAATGCAGCAGTGGGTTGAGGGAATACAAGCAACGGGCAGAACACTTGAAACACCAAATGGCAACAATTTGAAAAATTAAAAAAGATGATGCAGAGATAAAAATTGACCACACAACATCTATATCTCGTATAATGCAAAACTTCGCCTATAAATACCACTAGCAAATTCACTCAAAAGGGGGGATTTTGGGCGTTTTTACCACCAATCAAAGAATTAGAGACTCCACACTGAAGCCCTAATTCACCAAGTCAGAAAAAGAAGCAAGCAGAAACGAAAAAGAGAAGAAACAAAAAAAAAGAAGCAAGCAGAAACGAAAAAAGAAAAAAAAGGCGAAGCAAAAAAGCGAGAAAAGCGAGAAAGAAGAAGCAAGGAAAAAAGAAGAAGAAAGAAGAAAGAAGAAGAAGAAGAAGAAGAAGAAGAAGAAGAAGAAGAAGAAGGAGGAAGAAAAGAAGGTTTGCCTCCCTCACCCTCTCCCACGATCTCTCTCTCCCTCCTTCCTCCCCCTCCCCTCGCCTTTCCTTCTGGACGGCGGAGGCGCGCGGCCAAGGGCTGGCGCGTGGCGGCCGCCGCATCACCCCCTCCCTCACCCTCTCGTCGTCCTTCTCTCTCCATTCCCTTTCTTCTCCCAGCAGCTGTTGCTTTTCTTCTGATTTTGTGTTAGTATGTGATTTATGTTTTTTTTATGTTTATGTGTGTGTGTGCGCCAGCTTAGATTTTACGCCACCCCCTCCCCTTTATCTCATATTCTGTTATTTATTTTTTCTTTTTTTTCCTTATAATGGGCTTCAGCCCAGTTTCTCTTATCTACGCCCCCCTTCCTTTTGTTTCTTTTCTTTTCCTTTCAATTTTTTTTCTATTCTGGCCCCCCTTTTTATTTCTTGGGCTTCAGCCCTCTTTTGTTTTGTTTTTTTTTCTTTTTCTTTTCTTTCTTTTATTTGCCAAACCTTTTTTTTTTGTTTTTTGTAGTTAGTCTTTTTTTAAATATTGGGCTTTAGCCCATTTGTTTTTTTTATCATTTATTTAATGAATGTGGACATTTTTTAGCCAAACTAGTACAATTTCATTCAACTAAATTTCACATACAAATTTTGAGACCCTATTTTTCCTTAAAATCACATGATAAAAATCATGAAAATTAATTTACTAGTGATGATTACTCGAGATTGCTTCCCGTTTGGTCATTACAAATATCTTAATTTTCTAAATAAAAATGGGTTATTAGTGAGAACCACTCTTGATTGCTTCTCGTTTGGTCCCCATGAAAACCTATCCTCTTTATAAAAATAAAATCAATCTTTTTTTTACTAGTAATAATCACTCGAGATTGCTTCTCATTTGATCATTACGAACACCGTTAATTTTCTAAACAAAATGGGTTGTTAGTGAGGACCACTCTTGATTGCTTCTTGTTTGGTCCCTACAAAACCTACCTTTTTTTCATCAAAAAAATATACAATTAAAATCAACCAACACGCAACCATTT
Source organism: Calophaca sinica (assembly GCA_037113605.1). Classification (NCBI taxonomy): domain Eukaryota; kingdom Viridiplantae; phylum Streptophyta; class Magnoliopsida; order Fabales; family Fabaceae; genus Calophaca; species Calophaca sinica. The sequence goes on from CM073737.1 coordinate 21,451,211, forward strand.
TCTACCCAAGAACTACGTAGCCTTTGATTTCTCCACTGCACCCGGAGATACGTAGGAGCAGGAGCATACTCCTGTCAAGCACAAAAATAAACAACTTTTATTAAGCCCTTTTTTTATATTTATTTCATCATTGTAAATCCTTGTCTTTTTTTAATAAAAGGGAAATAAATATTTTTTAGAAGTTAATAAATCTTGCACAATCAATTAGAGGTAACCTTTTTAGAAAGGATGTCGTGGGGTGTTAATGCCTTCCCTACGCATAATCGACTCCCGAACCCAAATCCAGTCTCAAGGACCATTTTCTTCAATAAAGGTTTTTTCGAATATTTTTTCCTTCGAAATAAATTATTGGTGGCGGCTCCATTAAACTCGAATAAATCCCTCCGGATTTTTCGGTCGCTGCACAAACTCTTAATTGAATTCTTAGTAATCATTCATTTGTATAAATAGGGGTTAAGCCTAAACCATTTGCATTGTATTCATTCAATATTCAATGATATGAGAAGTTTACTCAGTATCTCTAATTTCTTCAGACTATACATTCAACGGCTTTGACGGGTTTTATCTATTTCCCGTTTCTACCTTTTCCTAACGTGGTCCTGTTATCATATCCTTTCTTAATTGTTATATGCTTCATCATATTGGTTGTACCCACACACATACCAAGAATATCAGAATAATATTTATTTAGAACACCCACAACACACAAACATATGAGAAGAATATCACTTATTAATATTTAGAACACCCACAACACACAAACATATTAGAAGAATATCACAGATATCATCTCATTATTTATTTTATTTACCTAGCATCGCAAAAGCGACTTACTACCAATTATCAACTATAACCTAATATCTTGCCTATGGGTTGATAGACTAGCGGTGATCCCCATCGATCATCGCAGGTCACAACCTCTCTCCTGAGGTGTTGTTATTATCAACCCTCTGGTAGGGCTAAGGGCACCCTACACCTATTCTACACTCATTCTAATACTATATATTTCCTAGTGGATAAGGTTCTGTCCCCCTTACCTGACTAGAGGACAGTTTCTTCCTTCACGCACCTTCTTGTTTCGGGCTTCCCGCTACTCGCAACCCTAGAAGGCTAGTGCTAGATTAGGGAAAGGATCCGAAGGTTTTGGTTGGTGAAATTGGGCGGTAAAACCACTTATTTATAGTGTCCGTAAAAGGCTCTTCGCGTCGCAAGGCTTTGTCTTCCTTTACACTTGTCAATGCGTACGTTAAAATGTTGTCAGGGTACGCTCGCATCGCGAGCTCCCTTAGTTATATCCCGTCACATCGCGACGGTACCAAAATTTAGTTTTATTTTTATTTTGGTTTCTAGATCCCTCTAAGGGTTTCTAGACCCATATATTATTATTATTGTATCTAAAAATCTATTTTATTTATATAATACTTATTAATATTTTATTTTATTTATTGACTTTATCATTTATTATTCTTTTTATTTTATTTTATTTTATTTTATTATAACTATTATATTTTCTTTTGTGTGTGTGTGTGTATATATATGTATATATCTACATTTTATATATTCTTATCAAAATTTATGGTTTAAAATTATTATCCATTTATTTTGGAAATTTACAATATTTTGAGAGTATAAAAAAAAATTATTGGGATGTCATGTTACCATCTCCCTTAAAATAATTTTCATCCTCAAAAATTGAAGGGTTGGTGGTTGGTGTAGGTCTTTGCTTTTTCTTTACTCTCTTGATTATTTCCATCACCTCGTTTCTTAAGTATTTTTCAATTTTATTTAATTTATTAACCTTAAGATTTTGTGATGATTAATTTCAAATAATATGTTTTTATTTTTATTTTAATGTATTTCCGGGTACATAGTCATACTAGATGGGGAAATTTGTCTAAATAAAGGTATTTTTATCATTGACAATTATGCTTAGTTGTTATATTATCTTAGGGAGTCTTAGGGTCATAAGCTTAAAACTGATTAATTTTTTTTTAAATTCTGGTACCATTGGGTCGCGAGGTACTCTAGTGTAATATTGTCGCGTCGCAACAGTCCTTTTTCCAGAATCGTTTTTAACGCGTTCCAGGGTCGGGTTCAGCCATTGTTGGCGGTCCTAAGCTTTTCTTCTCCCCGTTTTAAGCGCTATTTCGCATAAGGAGGCTAATGATTCATCCTATTTCACTTCCTTTTCATTTCTCTTGCATTAAGGTAAGCCCAAATCCCATTTTGTTCAAGTTTTGTACTTTAGGTTTTTGGGTTTTCATAAGGAGATCCAAAAATTAGAGGCCTCATTTGGATCTTTTGAGACTTATTCTTGGTCCCAATTACTTATAGTTATTAAGTTTGAACTATTGTTGATTTTTGGTTTGATTTTGGTTGATTTGGATTTGTGGTTGAAATGGGTATGTTAGTGTTTGGTTAGTGCCTTGAAGGTGTTTGCTAAAAGTCCTGGATGGGGTTCACTTGTTTGTCTCTAGATTTAAATTTCAAGTTTGTATTCTCCTATTTGCTCAATTCTTCTTTTGTCCTAATACTTGTCCTAGGGATGAAGTTTAATTGAAATTTTATTCTTGGTTGTTGATACTTTAGAATTCATCTTTAAGTTTTTCTTTAATGGTTTTGAGAGAAGAAAAGGGAATATTAATTCTTGTTTTATTCATTTAGAAGACAATTCTTTTGGAATTATTGTCTTTACTGTTGAATTTCAGGATTTGAGATTTTTAGTCTTTAAGGAAATTCTAAAATTTGTAGCGGAGAGGATAGAAAATAATTGCATGTAAGGCTGTAAAGTTTTCATAATTCCTTTCAAAGTTCTTAAAAATGTTTAATTTCAAGATATAGGTTCGATAAGGCTTAAAAAATTCTAGTTTTAACTTTTATGAATTTCACATTCTTTTAAAATTTCTAAAATGTCGAATTAGTGTACTAAGAATTCTAGGGACATTGTTTTCTCTTTTAAGTCTTAAAATCAGGTCGTAAATTTAAGAGATAGATATTTTAAAGTATTCTTCTACAAGATTAGAATCATACATATTAGATTTTTGAAGTTTATTTTTTTTAAAAATATTTATTTTTGGGAATAAGTTAAATTTTTACTATGGGGTAGTGAATGTTGAGCATGTGTAAAAAAAATTTAGAATGTTGAAAGAATTAAACTTTAATGCATAAGGGTTTCTATTATTATTCTTATTGTTTCCTATTCAATTTGTTTAGGTATAGAGTTTTAGTATTGAGTTCTTAATCTTACCGAATTTACATTCTTGCAGGATGCCTCCTCGTGGTTCCAAGAGAATTCGCATAGGGCAGTCATCTGAGGAGAGGCTAAACGAGCTCCGTTTTAGATCCTTGGAGCATCAGAGGGTGTTTCACTGCCATTTTGAGTCTCGCGACATTTTTAGCGAAAGGGTGTTTATGCTGGAGTTGGGCGAGTACCCCGAGATCATTGGGGAGTTTCACGATAGGCAGTGGACGAGCCTGCCAGATCTCACCGAGAAATACAATGTGGAGGCGGTTCGTGAGTTTTATGCGAATGCGTATCTTCCTTCTGATGTTGCCTTGACTTATAAGAGCTTTGTGAGAGGCGTGGAGATTGACTTTAGTCCGAGCATCATCAGCACTTTGTTGGAGATTCCCTTAGTTGAGAGCTGTTGTTTTATGGAGAGGATGAATCATCCTACTGACCCTACTACTATGGCTGAAGTACTGTGCAGACCTAGAGGTGATTAGTACAGATCTGCAGAGGGAGTCCCGCTCAGGTTCAATGTTAAGAACCTTATGCGACTGGCCCCGGCTTGGGCTTTATTCATGGATTACTCCCTCCTTACTTGCTCCAACAAGAATGATCTTATAGCTAAGAGGGCAGAGCTAGTGTATTCCATTATGGAGCATGATTCTATTAACATTTGTAAAGTGATTGCAAATGATATAGGTCGTTTGGTCAAGAATAAGAATTAGTTGGGTCATCCTGTTTTGATTTGTCGACTTTGTCAATACTCGAGCCGGGCTTGGAATTTGTCTCAGAGATCACTCTGGCTCTTTTATTGCAGCACATATACAAATGGACTAACACCAAGCTGGACACTCTTGAGGGCGAGGCTTTTGGGCTCTTGGAGGCAATCTGTTGGTCCCACGACTTGGGCTTCCAGAATGTTATTTTCGAATCTGATTGTAAGATTGTGGTGGATGCTATTAATAGCTCTATTGTTTTAGAAACTAAATTAGAAAGCATTATTGAATTTTGTAGAGACTTGTTTTATAACACTCCACCTAGTATTATTTACTATGTGTAATACTTGCATTATTTAATTATGTGCATACTTTGATTAAAATGATAGTGGAGATTAGTACTAAGAAATTACATTAAAATAAGACTCAAGGATCAAAATAGGGAATTTTAGAAGAGGAGGGACATAATAGTAATAGCCTAACCCGTTAGTAAGAGCAAAATGGTCCTAAAATAACAAAACACACACTCACTCTCCCTCTCCTCCTTCACCTCATGATCAGCCCTTCCCGTCCCTTCACAAATACACATTTCCACTAAACCCTCATGAAAGAAAGGTAGTGAGGGTTTTCCAAATTCTTGAAGAAAGAAGCTCAAATCTTTGAAGAAACACTAAACCCAACTTAGATAAAAGAGCATTGGAAGCTAAAAATAGAGGATTTGAGTTCATCCTAGAGGCGAAGAAGGGGGAAAACGAATTTAAAAAGGAAAAAGAGGAAGTCCAAGGTTTATGGTCCTTTTTTGAGTTCAAATCTTCAAATTTCTGGTGAGTTCTTCATTCTATTTGCATTTAGAGTGGTGGGTAACCCATAAATCCCCTATTAGGAGTTTTAGTTTGATTCTTCATGAGGCTTTTGGGGCTTTTGAGTTGTTCATGGCGTCAAAATGTTGAAAATAGTGATGCATGTGCCTTACTCTTCTCTAATTTTGAAACACTTTGTGCAAAGTGGTTCTATTGAGTTATGGATTCATGATGATCTTGATTATATGATGGGATAAAGGATGATTTGGGTGAAAGATTGACAAGGGTGACAGAGATTTCTTATACCTGTATTGCACCCCTGTTAGTATTTTGTCCATATCTTTCTCTACAGAGCTTATTTTGAGGTGATTCTTGGACCGTTGAAAAATAGACAAAATTTCATTCGAAATAGGCTCTGGAATGGTCACATTTCATTAAGAATTGAGTGAGATAAACGGCTTGCAAGTTGTTGTTTGTTCTGAGTACTCTACACTGCTACCGTTATGATGTTTTGATTGTAATTAATTGTACAAATGTTGGTTTGAGTTGATTCTTAACAATTTAGAAAATAGACTCATTTTGCTATGATTTATGCGCTGGAATTGTAAATTTTCATAAAGTTTTAGTGTAGAAATTTGGGTCACAAGTTGAGGGATAATAGATATCTCGTTTTTGTACGTTAGTGACTTCATTCGCAAAACTGTACTAATTGAAGAACTATTTTTCAAAATAAAAATTATATTTATAAACTACGCATCCTAAGCTTTCCAACGAGTGGGCATTTACTCAAATCCGACACCGTTTGGTATTTTAATAAAATCACTAAAGTAGACATACAGTTGCTGAAAAATTTTGGTGTTTATTTTGATCAAGGATAAATTATATGTATTTAAAGTGTATGTATGAGATTCAAAGACATGAATATATAGAAGGGTTGAAGAGTATGAAATTATGTTAAGAATGCATTAAGCGGTTAAAATCAACTTAATGCAAGATTCCTCATAAGAAGGGAAAACGGTGTGGTTATGCAAGTTGGGACGCCACTTGCGGTTATCGACGTCAAACCACCACACCGTAGAACGTTGTACCGGGGTTAAGGATCTTCGGATCGAACCGAATCCGGCAACGTAGTATTCCTAGTCTAATAAGCGATTAGGCCCTAAGGGAATTTGTCGGCCGTGCGGAAAACAATTATGACATAAGAATTGTATTGTTTTGTAATGTTGAATGAATTACTCAATACTTGTTATTACTTGAGGAATGTGTTAGTGAGGGGTCCGAGAGGGACTCACTGAGATTTCCAATCTCGCCCAGCTCCCTTATTGTTTCAAATAAGCAGGATATTTCAGGATTAGTATGTGGTGCCGAAATCAAGATGTTCTAGCTTTTGGCTTTTTGAAGACTTGTACTTGAGAATGTTGTATTAGGAAGATCTTTTGTAATCTTTAAGTTCTTCAAGTATTATGTCTTGGTGTGTTGTAAACCAACTTGGGATTTACGACCATGAAGTTTAAGACTCGACATTTGTTATCGGTTTTAAATTTTTATTAGTGTTTTGTACCGTAATGTTTAAATGGCTTATGTTTCAACTTTGTTTGAGATATGGTTGTTACATGTTTCATCATGATGGTTACAAGGTAGCATTTGTTCGGAGGCAAGCGAATAAGGTTGCTCATAGCTTGGCGAGAGCATCCATATTACATGCTAGCCCACATACTTTCTACGAAGTTCCTATGTTTCTTACTTATTTGCTTATGAATAATATGAAGTAAGTTTGTTTTGCCTAAAAAAAATATATAAATATAATGCTTTCAAGTCTAATAAATGCTTCTCGTTAAAAAAAAAAGTCTAATAAATTCTTATTATTTAAATCCATTAAAATTTAAACTAAAAAAATCTTGATCATAAAATCCTCAAAACTTTTTTACGCTATAAGTCATTATATTTCTGGGTTGGGATTCTCTCAAGTGAGATTTTCACCAGAGGGGGTCTAGGGAAAGATCTTCACCATTCAACCTTTCACTCCCATTTTTTTTTTATCTTGAAGTCTCTCTCTTCTCTTTTAAATCTATGGTTGACATTCTACTGAATAAAAATGTCACATGAGAGAATCCTAACCCTTACATTTCAACGTAGTCTTTTAAAATCATCAAAAACTTTTTTATTCTGTAATAGTCTTTTAAAATCTCAAAATAATACACTCCCTAATTTCATACACATTAACATTTCGTTTGGGCCACAATGAACACGAGCCAAAACGACGTCGTCACATTTTCCAAGTTTACAGAAACGATGTCGTCACGTACTCTAACCTTCCTATTTCGTCCTTGCCCAGCGAACTCACTCAACGTTAAAGGGCACGCGAATCCATGGCGCGTGACGACAAAACGTAAGAAAGACCTAGAAGAAAGCCGTGAGAGTTAATCGCAAATACCTTCCTATGTGTAACTACGTTCAAATAAGCGAAGCGGGGTATATCAGGAAACCCGAAAGAAAACTAAGGATATTTTAGGAAGAGAAAAAGTATCTCCCTCACTCTCACTATAAATTTCTGCGAACCCTAGTTTTCATTATCACTCGACTTGTTCCTCTATCGCTCAGTCTCTCTCTGCGGCTGAGGATTCCGAACGAGTAATCTTCGTTTTCGTTTCTCCAAAGGTAACACCTTTCGACTATTCTCTCTTTGATTAGATCTGTGTTTCTTTCTTGCTATCGTATGGTGTTCGATACTGTTTTTTCGGTTCCTTTTTTTTTGTTATTTGTATTTTGTTTTGAATGTTAAGCGATGTTTCTTTTCGAATGAGTCGATTTCTGTTTGGAATCTTGGATTCTTTTTCGCTTTTGAAACCGATTGTTCTTCGGCATTCGTAGATCTGGTGTTTTCATGTTGAAATCATGCAACATGGTTTGAAGAGTAATCAGCTTTTGATGTTTTTGTTGTGTAATTATGGATCTGTTAAGAGGAGACTGAGATTCTTGTTTATGTATGTTTGTTTGATTTAAAGGTGGTTCTTTCGAGTCTTAGGAGTTTTGTTGTGGTGTGTTCATTGATTCTTTGAATACTGGCATGTTTTTCTTGTGAAAATTTTTGATCTTGTGTTATTTATTTGCTATGTTATAACTTTAGTATTCTTAATCTTTCATGATTTATGTTTTCATCAACGGATCCAGTATAAGTTGCTTAAAAATTTTGTCAAGTTTTGAAATTTATTCGTTGATGTTTGTTTCTTAATTGCTCATTTGTATTTCATCTTAATCGAAAGCCTCGTGGATAGGACTCTGTAATATAATTGGATTTGCTTGTTGTTACAGATTTGATCATCTGCTTGTTAGATGAAATCTTGTTTGGCTTCACTGATTTGATATTTGATGTTCTTAACTATAAATGTGCTGAGTTTGATTTGATTGTTGTTACAGATTTGATCATCTGCTTGTTAGATGAAATCTTGTTTGGCTTCACTGATTTGATATTTGATGTTTGATTCTGACTTCTTGTTTTGGCTTTGTGTTCAGCTATGTTTTAATTAATTATTGTGTTCAGCTATGTTTTAATAATTATTGTGTTCAGCTATGTTTTAATTAATTAAGTTCTGACGTGTGAATCTGTTAATTGCAGTTTAAGACATCATGGGTAAAGAAAAGTTTCACATTAACATTGTCGTCATTGGACATGTCGACTCTGGGAAATCAACTACCACTGGTCACTTGATCTACAAGCTTGGAGGTATTGACAAGCGTGTCATTGAGAGGTTTGAGAAGGAAGCGGCTGAGATGAACAAGAGGTCATTCAAGTATGCCTGGGTGCTCGACAAGCTCAAGGCTGAGCGTGAAAGAGGGATTACCATCGATATTGCTTTGTGGAAATTTGAAACCACCAAGTACTACTGTACAGTCATTGATGCCCCTGGACATCGTGATTTCATCAAGAACATGATCACAGGAACCTCCCAGGCTGACTGTGCCGTCCTTATCATTGATTCCACTACTGGTGGTTTTGAAGCTGGTATTTCCAAGGATGGACAGACTCGTGAGCACGCTCTTCTTGCTTTCACTCTTGGAGTCAAGCAGATGATCTGTTGTTGTAACAAGGTATAATTCTAGGCTTTTGTTGTATGTGTGTGTTTATATATGTATTTTATTTTATACATTATTATTTATTATGGTGAGTTGTGGGTTTTGATTTTGGTTACAATCTTTGTTGCAGATGGATGCCACCACCCCCAAGTACTCCAAGGCTAGGTATGATGAAATTGTGAAGGAAGTCTCTTCATATTTGAAGAAGGTTGGTTACAACCCAGACAAGATTCCCTTTGTTCCCATCTCTGGTTTTGAGGGTGACAACATGATTGAGAGGTCCACCAACCTTGACTGGTACAAGGGACCAACTCTCCTTGAGGCCCTTGACCAGATCAATGAGCCCAAGAGACCCTCAGACAAGCCTCTCAGGCTTCCATTGCAGGATGTCTACAAGATTGGTGGTATTGGTACCGTGCCAGTGGGACGTGTCGAGACCGGTGTAATTAAGCCTGGTATGGTGGTGACTTTTGGTCCCACTGGTCTGACCACTGAAGTTAAGTCTGTTGAGATGCACCACGAGGCTCTAACAGAAGCTCTTCCCGGTGACAATGTTGGATTCAACGTTAAGAATGTTGCAGTCAAGGATCTCAAGCGTGGTTTCGTTGCCTCCAACTCTAAGGATGACCCTGCCAAGGAAGCTGCCAACTTCACATCCCAAGTCATCATCATGAACCATCCTGGCCAGATTGGAAATGGATATGCACCTGTGCTCGATTGCCACACCTCCCACATTGCTGTCAAGTTTGCTGAGCTTGTCACCAAGATCGACAGGCGATCTGGTAAGGAGATTGAGAAGGAGCCCAAATTTTTGAAGAATGGTGATGCAGGTATGATTAAGATGATTCCAACCAAGCCCATGGTGGTTGAAACTTTCTCCGAGTATCCTCCCCTCGGTCGTTTTGCTGTGAGGGACATGCGTCAAACCGTTGCTGTGGGAGTTATCAAGAGCGTGGAGAAGAAAGACCCCACTGGAGCCAAGGTCACCAAGGCTGCAGCAAAGAAGAAGTGATTCCATATCATCATATGGTTACAAAAGTTGTCCTTTATTCTAGTTTTCTTTTCAGAGTCTTAGTTCTTTGTTTTACCAGTTATATTTTCGTGTTCTTGCCGATTTCTTGCTGCCAAAACTTTCAAAACTGGGTTCTGGATCGGCTATGGTCAATTTTCTTATCAGTTTGTTTTTGAGAAGTACTGTTTTTGAATTTTAATTAAGAGTCTGAGAATTTCATTTTCACAGGCAGCTCTAATGTTTCAGGCTGTTATGTTGCTGCTGAGGATGTTTTAATTGCGCATTTAATTTATAGGAGTTTTGCCAATCGTTTCTCTTAAATTGTTTTTTCGAATTCGGTTCGCAGACAGTACTGTGTTTCTGAGCTGTGCCTGAGCTGGACAGTGAGCATATTTGCGAGTGCTAAACTCTCAATCAATGATGTTACCTCTCGCTCACTGACCGCAATTTAGATTTTAGATTTGACTTTATGCATTGATTAAAAGTTGGCATAAATTTTGCATAACAATTTGCATAATTGAATCTTATGAAATTATTTGTTTATACACCTCAATTATGCGGTCTGGTTAAACGAATCTTAGTTGAACGATTGAGAGCTTAGCACTCACAAATGGTTGGCAAAACTTACAAATTAAATGCAGCGTGATCACATAGATCCACGATTATTCTATTAATTTTTTTTTACCCAAAAAAAAGAATAATAGAATAATCGTGGATCTACATTTAATTTATAAGTTTTGCCAACCATTTGTGAGTGGTAAGCTCTTAATCGTTCAACTGATCTAAGTTTCATTGACCAATTGCTAATTGAATCGTAGTCATTGAGGCAATTGCGCTTTTATAGGTGATTGGAAGGAGAGGTTAGGATTTCCATTTGGAGGAAATTACACGAGGCTTACGTCACGACACGTCACATTGTCCACTCTTTGGGCACTGCATGCATAGGAGTGGACTCAACTGTATGAGATGCTTTTGGATGTTTGAGCGCACCAATCGCTAGGGCCAATTCAAAATCACAAACAGGCTTGGGGTTTGTATTAAGCGAAGGAGCTTTGTACTTGGTCATGCCTCCTTTTGGGCGTGCTTTATAGGTGCTTTGTCTACGAAGCTAGCCCAGCATGCCCCCTTTAGTTTCTTCCGTTGAGGCTTACTTCCCACGTGGCCCTCCATCGAAGGAGTATTTGACAAACTTTCAAATCTATTTGAATTCTAAAAATCGCTCTTTTTCTTAGGCTATTTTGGTAAAGTGTTTGGTAATTAAAATTAAAGTGTTTGAAAAATTAACTATTTTACTGATTGATAAATATAAAATAACATAAAATGATAAGAGTTTATTTTGATTTTAAATTTGTAAAAGGATAAAAAATAAAATAATGAAGATAAAAATGAGAATAAAAAGCTACAAGCTCAGTTGTTAGCATTTAAAAAAAAAAAAAAAGCTTTAAATTAGTAAGTTTACTAAACTTTTTTTTTGTCCGATTAAACAAGCTTATATGCTTTTATTGGCCTTACCAAACAATGTCGTATCTTTAATAACAACTAAAGACCTTGTGTGAGATATACTACTAGCCATTCTCAATGTACTTCAATGATCTCCTTATCTTGACTTTCCCGTGTTTGTTTCAATCCCAATCTTCATTCATATTCATTGGGATTTCCTTATCACCTACCTTACTCAGCAGTGTTGTCTTTACTGGCGTAGGGTTTTCTTGCTCCGGCTTCTTTTTAAGGGTTTTCTTAGCCATGTGGCCCTAACAATTGCACGTTGTACATATCAGATGTAACCCATTATACTTCACCATGTACCAATAGCCATTGAGCCACATTTTTCCCACGGATGGCTGAATAAGATCAATCTCAACATATACGCGAGCAAACTAGCCTCTTTTAACATTAAGAGTGTTAAGATTCACCATTAATCGGTTTCCTAATCGCCGACGCCATTGCTAGAAGAAAGCTTTCATAATAGTGCATCAGATTAAGGTCAGGAAATCTTACCCATACCATAGTTTTATCTATCTTCACATTTGGAGAATCAAATTCTATGACCAAGTCCTTTCCAATGACAACATTCATAGTTTTATCTATCTTTGAATATGAAGGTCCAAAGAATATATAATTAATGCTTCTTAATTTGATCACAAACACAGAAATCATGTGGTTTAAGCTCAAATACAACGTTCATATTGCAATTCTATAGCAACAAAGCCGAGTTCAAGGAAACCTTCCCACCCTCATTCCGGTGACAAAAGTCATTTCATTGAGTGCATATTTTCCTTCCCCGTTTACCATGCCAAAAAAGAAAAAGACATTTTTCACACGGAATGCTGACCACGAAATGCCTACCACTTTATATAATATGAGAAATGAGAAATGACAATGAACCCATCCATAGCGGAGTAAAGTCAAAAAAATTCTAGTAACCCGAAACCAATAACGCCATAAAAAAATTGTTGAATTAAACAATCCTTCAAAAATACGCGGAATTTTAAGCTACTTCTCCACATTGGATATGAATTCGGTATCTCGATAGTCAAAATAAACATAATTTAGTTCCTTACAGTTATGTTTATTTTAAATTATTTAAGAATAATATTGTTATTTAAAGACATTGATGAACTAACTAACTTAATACCAAAACCCCAGTCTTTCGATTTGTTTCCTCTGGAAATAAGTTAGGCCGCTCGACAGGGGCCTATGACTTAACATACATCAGGCTCAGGTCAGACCAGACTTATTTTTAAATAGATAAGATTTTTTAAAAAGCATATTTAGCTAAAAAAGTCATGCTTTAGGCCATCTAAAAAGCATTCTAGATCTAACAGGCCGAACTATTTAAATAAATATAAATAATATAACTATTTTGTATTGTTACTACTATAAAAAGAATACTTATAATGTGTAAAAGTTATATATTTATTTACACTTCTAAAGATTTGAACATATTGGCCTACATAAAAGATTTGAATAAATAAGACAGACTTAATCTTTAAAAACTTATTCTAGCTTAGTCTATTCTTACTCATATGTTTCATGCTCTCGGGTAGTAGTTGTTTAGTTTTTTATAATTTATAATTTATCGTGCATAAAGTTTATCCCTGTTAGCCTACTAATCCTTTAACATATTTAGACATAAGTCAGATGACAGGTAACAAGCCATACTTAAGTCTTGCAAAGCCTAGCTCGACCCAACCTACTTCTATCCCTACCTTTGAGTATGCAATTTAAAGGATAACATGTTTTGATAACATATGTACATTGATAACTATTAGAAACAAGAGTTATATATACTTATTTAAGCTTAAAATCTGTAAATCTAAGAGTAAATTGGTGTCTTTTATTATTGTTAATCAGTAAATATTGTGTTGATGATGCTTAGTTGTGTTTTGTGACACTCTAGTGCCTTTGGGAGAATTTTAACTTGTTTTGGAGCGGTGCAGAATTTTTAAGATAATGTCAGGTGCCAAAAGGTTGCTATGGCATCAAATCGCTGTTGAGTAGAGGAGCTAGAAAATGAGTCAAGTTGAAGACAATGTGTTTTGCTGAGCTGGCGTATTGAATTCTTGCCCTCCAGGTGTGTGCTGTTGTACCTTGTGTGGTCCCAGCTTGTTTGTGCATATATTTTTAGCTAGGACAACTTGTCTTTATTGGGTATGGGCCAAGGACACTCTTTCTCATAGTACTTCACTTTTTGGACCCATAAGGAGAGAGAATTTAAAGGGGAATAACCCCAAAGGGGAGCAGGATGGTACATTGGCTGATCCCTAAGTCAGAATTTGCCTCCATTCCTCTGGAAAATAGCCGCAATCCTCACCTCACCTTCATCCATCATTCTCCATTTCCATACCCCTTCCATACACCATTTTTATGAGAAAAACAAGCTGAACAACATGGTTACTGAACCAATCTCAGGCGTAGCAAGGAAATGCAGCAGCAAGACATTATTGGAGTGAAGTGTTCTCTCATTTTGACAGATGTGAAAGCCTTCCACATACTATTTTCTGCTTATGTCGGTAAACATTCTAAACTGTGCCATGGATCTGTTTTACAACACCTGTTTCTGCTATTTTGTGTTTTTGCTCAGTATGAGCTAAATACTTTATGCTAGGATGAATTGAAGTTGTAATCAAACCTTGTTGGTGAAGTTATGTGATGTTGCTTAGTACTTTTAACTCATGCATACTTACTGTTGTATGCTTAATCTGAGCCTGTACATCTTAGGTTAGGCACATGTATGTAAAATACTGAAAGGGTTTAATGTGTAGAATTCATGAGTTGATATGGACAACATTAGTGAATGACACTTCATCTAATCTTGATTAAACTAGACATAGGTAATCAAATCCGTAGAATGGTTTGAGTCACACTCAATAGTCAGGGGTGAACATAATGGGAGCTTAGACATAAGGTACCCTTTACTTAACCCCGTAGCAAGTGACTGAAAAGCACACAAATTAACACTCTGCATTCAGGTGCCAGAGCACTCACTCACAACACCTAACCAACTTGGTCAAGTTACAATGGATCTGAAATCCTAGCTGTTTTTCTCAATTTTTTACCACCAATCCGTGAATGTTTTACCTTTTAATTACTTGGTAACTTTTAATCTTAAAATTCACAGTATGAATCCACAATTGTTAATAGTTCTTATTTGTTTATTTTATTTTCTCACTAACTAGATTAGCCAAATTGGATATTTGTAGAATTAACCGTAATCAATCCCCAGTGGGAACGGTCTTTACTTACTCTTTATTACTTGTTGGATTGTGTATACTTGTACATTGCACTTTATCGTAAACAAGTTTTTGGCGCCGTTGTCGGGGATTGAAAGTGTTGATTTTTATAAGTTTTCAATTGAGTTAGTTTGGTTTAGTTAAGATTTTTAGACTTTAGTGTGTTTGTTTTTAGCAGTAAAATTTTCTGTGTTGTGTTCTGTGTTCTGTGTTCTGTGTTTGTGGTGTTGTCTTTGTTATTCTTAGCATTGCTCACCGTGTTTGTTATTTGTGAAAAAAATAATATCCACTCCATGCCATGGAACAATATTATTTTGACTCTATGCAAGCAAGGAATGCTCAACCACAATATTTGAACCATGATTTTTATGGAGGTGAATATGAAAGGGGTTGTTATGAGACAAATTTCATATCCATGACAGTACCAAATATTGATTATGGCATGAGAAATTTCATTTGGGAGCAAAAGTCTTATCCTCAAGCTCAATCCGAAGGATCCCATGAAAGCATCTCCAACCTCAAAGATGTCTTAGCTTAATCCATTAACGCTACCAAAGTGTATAATGAAGACTTTCAAGTCTCATGCAAGAATATAAAGGCTCACATTAAGACAATGATGTAGTTTCTAAAAGAGGAGAGTTGTATTGAAGAAGTGGTTGATCAAGAAGAAGAGAGTGTGGAGTTAAAAATTGAACATGATCCTGTGGAAGTGGTGGAAGAAAAACAAAAAAAGTGTATAGTAGTAGTAGTAGGAGAAGAAAAAGAAAAAAAGAAAAATAGTGACACGGAAGAGAAGCCAAGGGTGAGGCATGAGGAGAGCCGTTTGAAAATTAAGACACGACCCTTGGTGATTAAAGAGAAGATTCCTTTGCAAGATGAGTTTTATAAGCTTCAAGAGAGGGGGAACACATATCCCAAATGCTTAGTTGTTGGGGCATGGGAACACTTACTTCCCTATGCCAAGTACATGAGATTTATCCCTAAGGGAAGAAAGCGAAAGGATGAAATTTTCTTTTTGTCATATTATCCACCCTAACTTGGGTGTGGAAGCGTCAAGCTAATGACGTTAAAGAAGCGCTACTGGGAGGCAACCTAGATTTTAACATGTTTTCTTTCTTTTTTTTTTGTTTTATTCAACGGGAAGCAAGAAGATTCATGGTACAAAAATTTGGAGATTACAGTGTGGTGTTGGTGTTGCACAGTTTGCATAAAGAACAAGAGATTCTGACGCCATGGCACCACGAGTTTGGCACTGGTACAACACCTGCAACACCACCACCACATGAGGATGCAATCCTTAAAGCAACCATTGCAGCTACAACAACAGTAACAACAACATCACCTGTTGCAGCACCTGCTGCAACAGGCCCAAAGTGAGCAACCACAGCCCCCAAGTACTGGCACTACGACAACACCAACACCTATACAGTTAAATGTTCAAGATGATTGGAGTCCTCCAACACCCCTTTCTGATCCCTCAACCCCTACTAAGACAGTTAACAAATGTAAGAAAAAGAAAAAGGATGCAGAGGAGGAGGTGATCACTGTCAATGAAGATTCTGATGAGAAGCCAATTGCCAAGCTGGTGGGCAAGGCATAAAAAAAAAAAGAGGCAAGGCCAATGCAGTTAGCCTAGAAGGACCAGTGCCAGGCTGTAAGCAGGGATTTTCTCTCCCTAACCTTTTTAATGCTTTCAATAAATATGTAGTATGTGTTTAGGAATTTTCTCTGTTTGTGTGTTTTATTATTTTCTGTGTTTGTGTGTCAATTCCTTCTCTAACTTAAGTAAGTTGCAGTGGGGACACTGCAAGGAATTAAGTTGGGGGAAGATAGTATAGGAATATGGTGTAGCACTTGTAGTAGTGTCCTATCCTTGTTAAAAAAAATTGGTTAACACATGGGCTGAACTTAATGAGGAATTTAATGCTTGATGTTTGGGAACCTTGTGTTGAATGATAGTTGATTGGCTACTGATTTTCAACACTCACCCTTAGTTTGAGTAGGAAGAATAGGTAGCCTAAGAGCTAATTGAGGTTGAACCCCTAGAATGACTGAACTTTGTTGCCAAATTTGAACAATAAAGGGAGGTAGGCAAAAAGATAAGTTTGGGGGTAAGCCTTTTGTAAATGTTTCAAGGAATAGGTCAGTGCACACAAAAAATTAAACAGAAAAAGTCAAATATATATATATATATATAAAGAATAGGTCTCTTTGTTGAGTAACCGGGTAACTCCATCACAAATGTTGTTATTCGTGTCAAAAGACAAAGAGGCAAAACATAGAAAAAGATAACAAAAAAAGTGAAAATTGAATAAGTGTACACTGAACCTTAGTTAATCATAGATTGTTTATATAGCCTTGCGTGTCATGTAGCCCCTAGTTCCTACAATTGTAAGCCTATTCCCCTTTGTTAGATTAGGGAAATTCTAGGGGGAAGGCTGAGATGAACTTGATGGGTCTATACTAACTTCTGAATTGAGCTTAAGGGGGTGCACACACACACACACACTTGAAATTAGCGACCAATTCAATGATGCATGAAGCACAAGGGGATTGTTTGTTTCTGAGTTAGTCTGAAAGTAAAGCCCTGTGGAACGCCATCATGTTTGATAATAATGTTGGGAAGGACTTGTTGCATTTGTAACACTGTTTCTACATTGTGTGTTTTTGTTTGTGTGTCATTACTCGAGGACGAGCAATAGTTTAAGTTTGGAGGTGTGATAACTCTTAGAAACAAGAGTTATCTATACTTATTTAAGCCTAAAATCTGTAAATCTAAGAGTAAATTAGTGTCTTTTTTTATTGGTAATCAGTAAATATTGTGTTGATGATGTTTAGTTGTGTTTTGTGGCACTCTAGTGCCTTTGGGAGAATTTTAACCTGTTTTGGAGCTGTGCAGAATTTTTAAGATAATGGTCAGGTGCCAAATGGGTGCTATGGCACTAAATCGCTGTTGAGTAGAGGAGCTGGAAAATGAGTCAAGTTGAAGACATTGCGTTTTGCTGAGCTGACGTATTGAATTCTTGCCCTCCAAGCGTGTGCTGCTGTACCTTGGTGTGGTCCCAGCTTGTTTATGCATATATTTTTGGCTAGGACAACTTGTCTTTATTGGGTATGGGCCAAGGACACTCTCTTTCATAGTACTTCACTTTTTGGGCCCATAAGGAGAGATAATTTAAAGAGGAATAACCCTAAAGGGGAGCAGGCTGGTACATTGGCTGATCCCTAAATCAGAATTTGTCTCCATTGCTCTGGAAAACTGCCGCCATCCTCACCTCACCTTCATCCATCATTCTCCATTTCCATACCCCTTCCATACACCATTTTTATGAGAAAAACAAGCTGGAAAACATGGTTGCTGAATCAATCTCAGGGGTAGCAAGGAAATGCAGCAACAAGACATTGTTGGAGTGAAGTGTTCTCTCATTTTGACAGATCTGAGAGCCTTCCACATGTTGTTTTCTGCTTCTGTCTGTAAACATTCTGAACTACAAAGTTTAGGTGCCATGGATCTGTTTTATAGCTCATGTTTCTGCTATTTTGTGTTTTTGCTCAGTATGAGCTAAATACTTTATGCTAGGATGAATTGAAGTTGTAATCAAACCTTGTTGGTGAAGTTATGTGATGTTGCTTAGTACTTTTAACTCATGCATACTTACTTTTATATGCTTAATCTGAGCCTGCATACCTTAGGTTAGGCACATGTATGTTAAATACTGAAAGGGTTTAATGTGCAGAATTCAAGAGTTGATATGGACAACATTAGTGAATGACACTTCATCTAATCTTGATTAAACTAGACATAGGCAATCAAATCCATAGAATGGTCTGAGTCACACTCGATAGTCAGGTGTGAACATAATGAGAACTTAGACATAAGGTACCCTTTACTTAACCCTGTAGCAAGTGACTGAAAAACACACATATCAACACTCTGCATTCAAGTGCCAGAGCACTCATTCATAGCACCTAACCAATTTGGTCAAGTTACAATGGATCTGAAATCCTAGCTGTTTTTCTCAATTTTTTACCACCAATCTGTGATTGTTTTACCTTTTAATTACTTGTTAACTTTTAATATTAAAATTCACAGCATGAATCCACATTTGTTAATATCTCTTATTTGTTTTTTTTTATTTTCTCACTAACTAGATTAGGCAAATTGGATATTTGTGTAATTAACCGTAATCAATCCCCGTGGGGACGATCTTTATTTACTCTTTATTACTTATTATGATTGTGTATACCTGCACATTGCACTTTATCGCAAACATACATCCATATAATAAACGATTTTTCTAACATCCCGTTAAATACCCACTTTTTTTCCCTTATTAATTACCTATTTTCCTATTTAATTTAGGATAAAACTTACCTACAGTACCATAGGTGTTGTAGGTACTGTTCTTCACTACAAATGGGTATTGTGGTTAGTTATTTTTCTTCATTTGTTATTCGCTTTGAGCAATTATGGACAATTATCTTTATTGTTTAGTGAAGAACAATGCTATAGTACTGTTGGTAAATTTTGTCCTTTATTTTATGGATTCACTTCTTTATAATCTTTGTTTTTTACCAAATAGGAAAGTAAGTAATAAGAAAGGAAAAAGGTGGGTACTTAATAGGACTTAACATGTGCAACCATGTACGTGTTAGAAAAATCGTAAATGTATTAAATCCCAATCTCTTAATATAACAGACTTTGGTTTCTCTCAAGTAATGTTTTAAATGTTATTATTATGAATATAAAATATAAATGTTCTGGATTTAAATTAAATAATATATAAATTAGAGCTCGAATTCCTTAAGTAAGGTCTCGAGTTCAAGTTTGATGGATGGAAAAACATAGTTGGGAGGGGAGACCCCGCTAAAGGTGGCAAATCGGCAGAGAGCAGTCAATGACAAAGCCAGTGATACTTTGCACCTATGTTATAGTGATAAAAAAATTGCAATTAATGTGTGATTTTTTTAATAAGAAAGTGGATACAATTAAACAATTATCCTAGAGGTACAAGCACCTCTAGCATCTGCAGGTAATTGGAAATTGTTCCGGACTGGGCCGAGGCCCAATCCGGGGATCCAACATTTACAGGCCCAACGGCTTCCCTCAAGGCCACATCGTCCGCGTGCCTCTCCGCCTTCCCTCAACGTGGCCGACCCAACGGCTTTGTGCATTAATGAGATTTAATGCCGACTTCCGGGTTTCACGGGACGGTTACACATCGACAGTAACCGTCCTCGACTCATATTTAAAGAAGACCGCGTCGAACGGTCGAGGTAATCATCTTTCTACCACCTCTTACTCACCTCGACACACACTGACTTGAGCGTCGGAGTGTTTGCAGGTACACCACCCGACGCGCCGTCGTCATCCGTCGCGAGCACAACCGCATCGCTTCCTCCGTCATCCTCTCAAGTTCGCTCGTAACATTGGCGCCGTCTGTGGGGATCGTTTCGATTCCATCTTCTTTGTCGGTCTCCTTCTTCACTCGGCGATGACTGGATCGAGCGTCAGGTCGCGACTAGCGGTTCCACTCATGCGAACGCAGATCTTGAACAACCAAACCAGCCGATAGCTCGGCAGTAACCACCTCTCCAAAGATGACGCCGTTCGATCGTTGTCGCCAAACCGATGCCGAATCTGAAACCACCGCCATCCTCATTCGCGAAGTTCCGCGAATTCATCCGGCCATGCCGGCGATGCATGCTCGTAATCAACGCCTCGATCGAATGGAGAATCGGCGGAAGGAACTCTCGCTCGCGTTGCCACCCAAATCGGAAAGCAGAAAAAGATCGAGCCTCTCATTCTCCTCGGAGATCGAAGGAGTCCAAAATCTCAGATCTGTTCATCGCCACCACCGCGGGCACGACTCCACGCCGCCTGTGCATAGAGCACTCCGCCGTGCTCATTCTCGTTTCATCAACTCCTGAGCGATGACACGAGTGATTCGAGCGGGACCTTTGGTCCTTTTACATCCGAGATCATGAAATTCCCGGTTCCGAAGCATCTTCAGAAACCACCCGCTTTGGACTCATACGACGGCACCACCGACCCCGACGAGCATGTTGGTTGCTTTGATATCGCCATGGGCTATCGAGGCGCCCTGGCGGTGAAGTGCGTAATCTTTCCTCACTCAAGAAGGCAGCGTTGTCTTGGTTCCGCACTCTTAAGAAAAATTCCATTGGTTCGTGGATCGAGCTCGTCGACCAGTTCTCCGCGCATTTCATCGCTGCGTCTAAAGTCCAACCTGTCGACAGCGGCACCGCCGCAATTCGGCAGAAGAAAGATGAGTCTATCGAGACTACGCCGAGCGCTTCAACAAAGAAGCCATTTTGGTGAAGAAATGCTCGACGAGATGAAGTACTTGCTAGAGCAAGGCCTGGTCGAAGGAAGTTTATTCAAGGTCGACATTGGTGTCGACAAACCGAGGTCCTCGACCGAAGTTCCTGGCGAGCTCGTAAATTTATGAATTACGAAGAGAAGTTGATAGCCTCAAAAGCCAAAGACAAATCCCCAGAGTAACACTGACAAGCAAAGATGAAGAAATATAATTAAGTTGAAACAAATGTATCCTAAACACATAAGTGTGAAGCAGTGAAGTATGATTGAAGAAATACACAATCAGCATTTATTTACTATTAAAACCTTGCACCTCTGATGGAACCTCGTGCCGAGACCGCGTGCACGAGATCCCTGATGAAGAGATCGAGCCTCGCGCCGAGACCGCGTGCACGAGGTCGTGATAAAGCCTTGTGCGCTTGCACAAGCACCTCTGCAACAGATGGATACACAGTCCAGTATTCGAGCGACTTACCAGGCCCACCTCTGCAATTGCAAAATTCAGACGACCTTAAACTCGGCTACGTCATGGACCTTGATTATTTGATGACCCCGACCATGCCGCTTGGACAGCTAGATCAATTACTCCACAGGGAAGTATAAAACTCGACTACGAGCACTTTACTCAGCATAAAATTAACGCTAACTTAATTACATCAAGTTGCTGCAAATTGTCTATACTTTGACAGGAACAGCGTGATAAAGCCTTGTGCGTTGGCACAAGCACCTGATGAATGAAGAGATCGACCTCGTGCCGAGACCGCGTGCACGAGCTCCTGACAAAGCCTTGTGCCTTGTACAAGCACCTGTGATCGACCTCGTGCCGAGACCGCGTGCACGAGCTCGTGATAAAGCCTTGTGCGTTGGCACAAGCACCTGATGAAGAGATCGACCTCGTGCCGAGACCGCGTGCACGAGCTCGTGATAAAGCCTTGTGCGTTGGCACAAGCACCTGTGATCGACCTCGTGCCGAGACCGCGTGCACGAGCTCGTGATAAAGCCTTGTGCGTTGGCACAAGCACCTGATGAATGAAGAGATCGACCTCGTGCCGAGACCGCGTGGACGAGCTCGTGACAAAGCCTTGTGCGTTGGCATAAGCACCTGTGATCGACCTCGTGCCGAGACCGCGTGCACGAGCTCGTGATAAAGCCTTGTGCGTTGGCACAAGCACCTGATGAATGAAGAGATCGACCTCGTGCCGAGACCGCGTGCACGAGCTCGTGACAAAGCCTTGTGCCTTGCACAAGCACATCAAGCCTCGTGTCGAATCGCCTCAGACGCGTGGAACACGAAGGTCCCGAACGAACTAATGAACAAGCACGACGTGGCGACACTTGCGCCTCATTCACGAACAAGGACGTCGGACGTCGACATCAACGAACTTCGACAACAAGTCACCACCTCGACATTCGAGCTAGCAACTTGGGGGGCAACTGTTCCGGACTGGGCCGAGGCCCAATCCGGGGATCCAACATTTACAGGCCCAACGGCTTCCCTCAAGGCCACATCGTCCGCGTGCCTCTCCGCCTTCCTCAACGTGGCCGACCAACGGCTTTGTGCATTAATGAGATTTAATGCCGACTTAGGGTTTCACGGGACGGTTACACATCGACAAAGAACTGGCCCTCGACTCATATTTAAAGAAGACCGCGTCGAACGGTCGTGGTAATCATCTTTCTACCACCTCTTACTCACCTCGACACACATCGACTTGGCGTCGAGTGTTTGCAGTACACCACCCGACGCTACCGCCGTCATCCGTCATGAGCACAACCGCATCGCTTCCTCCCATTATCCTCTCAAGTTCTGCTCGTAATGTAAATCAAGCATAGGAAAGCTAGAATGAAAAAAAAAACACTATCACAAGAGACATTGTGACCCTTATTAGCCAGTACATCCGCACACTTAATAGTTTCACGATTTGTGTGGATGATAGATGTTCTCCAAGTAGAAAGTTGGAGAAGAGATATAACCTCTTGAAGAAGAGGTTTAAGGAAAGAATATGAGTAGACTCCATGTGAACCATATCAACGATGATATTTGAATCCATCTCAAAAATTACCCAAGAAAAAACCAGATTCTAAAGCCATCTCAATTAATGTGTGATTTTAGTTCCCAAATAACTTCTGATATAAATTAAGTCCCCAATATTTTAATTGTTATAATTAAGTTCTTACTTTACCTTTTTTTTCCTATATAAAAGTAAAACTATAGAATTCTCATTTTCAACTAAAAGTCTTCAAGAGTTATATTGATTAATTATTTTAAATCTTCTTTCGCTTGAAACTCGCTCACTATACTAATCTCACATCCTATAAAACCTTTCAAAATTTATCGAAATTTTGCCAGATTTTTTATTTTTAAACTTTTCAAATCTATCATAAACTCTTAGATAATTGGATAGAAAATTAACAACAATAACTAAATAACTCACTATAAACATTGAATTTCATCAATCCAACCATTGAATATTGTCATATTATATTAACGATTATGCACACTGAATTTCAATTAAATTGAACATTCGTAGCTATGTAATCTTATAGTCGATAATTACTTATATTTTAAAATACTCATTATAGGTTAAGTTGAAGCAATTTGATGAAGTGTGAAATAATTTTAACATTTTATGAAAATTTATAGAGTTGGAATACTCAGTAAAAATATAACTGTTGGATAATACTCAATAAGAATATAGAGTTGGAATACTCAATAAGTTATTTTGTGCACTTGGATTTTAATTTCGCAACAGTAATATAACTGTTGTTTTCAAAGATGTAACAATTATAACAGGTAGCTCAGTGGCCAAATCTTTATTATCCTTCCTTGAGTCCATGTGTTAAATCTCCAACCGTGATAGTTTTTTTTAACTTTTAAAAGCATTATTTCTATAGCTAGCCACCTAAGCTCCACGTGTGCAATACCATCTCAGCCTAATAACCACGTCAGCACCACGTGTCTATAGCCATGTCATCACTTCACTGCCACGTCATCATTTCCGTTTAAGTGTTAGATGGTAAGTTAACAGATGAACTAAAATCATGAAATTAAAAATTGTGAGACTAAAATCGCAGATTGACAATAATAGAGGGACAAAAAAATGCAATTAAGCCAATTATTTGTTTTTCTAAGTAATTGTTCATTCCTGTCCCAAAAAAAAAAAAGTAATTGCTCATGAGACAATTGTCTCATAGTTTATTCAGTATTTCTAGATTTATCATATCTCATAACTATTTCAAAACTAAACACGGAATAAAAATTTATGTTCTCTACGTTCCTTTACTTTTTAACAAATTATATAGATCCATAGTGTTTGTTAAAATAAATTTGATAAATTTATTTTATTTTTAAATAATTCATTGTGTAGTATTTACTTCTCCACAAAGAAAAAAAACTCGCTTCATAAAAAAAAAGGAAAAAAAAAAACTCGCAGATTCAAAGTTAAAAGAAGAAATTAAATCACAGAGTCCAAAAGGGAGAAATTAAAGCAATTTAAAGTCCTCTAGAAGAACTAAACGAACAAATCATAAAAATTTCAGCTCTTTTCTTTCTAGAAATACCTCACAGAACCAGGTCAGGTGCTGTTGAAGGAAACACCCTAGTAACAAAACTACGACTCAGTCCAAAATCCTCTCTCTCTCTCTCTCTCTGCTTTCTAGAAAGAAAACTCGTATCATTAACGTTACAAGAGCTGACATAAATAACCCATATTTCTTCTTTCATTTTCCTTTCAACTAACTATATATATGTAAGTAACTCAAGTCTATGTTTCACCTCCAACATTCACGAATCACAACACGTTCCTTCCATAAAAAAAACATGAAACACTCCCAGAAATTACTTGAACCCGGATCCGTTTCTCAGTCGGGTACGACCCGCTCCGACTTCGAGTTTCCCGCAGCTGCTTTTGGTGCTCTATCAAACGACGTCGTTTTCTGTGGAAAAGTTATAACTCGCCGAACTGAACCCGATCCAGCACCGCAGAAGGCAAGAAGGGAAAGCAACGGGTTCGTTGCCGGGCTCCGGTCGCCTTCCGGGAGCGAAAGATGGTGGCGGAAGAGCGGCAGTGTAAGGAAGAGTTATAACGGCATGTTTGGGACGGTTAAGTTTCCGTTACAAATGGAACTGAGTGACATTAAGACGAGGCAGGAACGGAGGGAGCCGCTGCCGCTGCCGAAGTTTACGGCGGAGGATGGAGGCGGAGAGAGCTGCTGGGAACTTGTCCGGCCGTTGCGTCGTCGGGGAACGCTTATGAGCGCCTTGAAAGCTTCGTTTGGATGCATTTCTATAGTTTAGGAGTTTTCTTTTATTTTTCATTTTTTTTTCTTCTCTCTTTTGATTTTTTTATTTGACTGGTCTTTTATCTTTTGATAATCCATTTTTTTTTTTTTGGATTCATTCATTTACGCGAACTATTTTATGCCGATATCATCGTATCGCATTTTTTTAAATGATAAATTAACACGATTTTATTTGTCAAAAAAAAATTAACACGATTTTAGAGCATTATTCCTTTTTTTTAATTATAATGTTAGAGCATTATTCAATGAAAACAGCTTTCCTTTTCCCCCTAAACAACTGGGCTAAGACCAAGGTATTAAAAATCAGACCGTGTATTGAGCGGAGATGCAGGTTCGCGGTTTTAGGTTTGATCGGGGTTGGGCCAGGTCGACAAGGTTCGATTAAATATTATTAAAAAAATATTTAATACAATATATAAATAAATAATAAACAAAAAATAAACTGATATTCATAACTTTACACCATAAAAATTATACTTCACTTAATATTTTCTTAATAAGTCGACATATAACAAAAAATTACACATTCATCCATCTCAAATATGACATAACTATTACATTCAATAACACAAAATATGAAAAATGGCGCAGGGGAAAAAACAGTTAAAATAGTCGAGTTTGAGAAGCAAAATGGCGCAAGGGAAAAAAATAGTTAAAATATAAAATGACGTCGTTTTGCCATTAAAAAAAAAACTCAGTTTGCGAACCGGCCGGGTTGCCCAAAAAACCCGGTTTTTACCGGTTTTCACCCGGTCCGGGCCGGCTCTTATCCGGTTCTTTAACAGAACCGTCCGGTTCTTTAACAGAACCGTCCGGTTCTTTCACAACCGATTTTAGAGGGTGAATCGAACCGGACCATGGCCCGATTTCCTGTTCAACCGGTTTGACCGGCCCGTCTGGTCCAGTTTTTAATACCTTGGCTAAGACTCAGCATTATTCAGCAGCAATAATATCAGATCCTCATGGATATATAGCAGATGTAAGGGTCCGTTTGGTTCGGGGGTTTTGGAGGGGAGGGGAGGGGTTATTTAAAATTATAAGTGTTTGATTCAATTTTTTGGAGGGGAGGGGAGGGGAGGGGAGCAAAATCCCTCCTGAGTCAATTTTGGCTCCCCTCCAAAAGTGGGAGGTTTTGGAGGGGAGGAAAAGTGGACAATTAAAATTTTAAATACATTGACTAAATTATCCCTACTTATACGTTAAAATCCAAAATTATCCTCAAGTTATATCCAGGTCAAACCGTTCAATTCTACTATTCCTTACGAACCCCGCGTCAGTTTGGAGTTGGAGTTCGTCAAATTCAACATCGCATAGCAGGTATTACAACATTATTGATATTTAGCAAATAGCAAAGTAAAAACTGATGCAATATTATTTGTTCTTCCTCTTCCGTAATAACAAATAGCAAATAGTAAAACCATTCCATGAATTTTAGTTCTTCCTCTTCCATGATAATTTTTGTGCATAATAATAATAATTTTTTGTTTTATTTATCAGCATCCTATACTACATGAAAACACTTATTTACATGTTATTGTATTTTTTATTTTTTGAACCATATAAAAGTTCTATTTTAATTTTATAAATTTTTTATTGTCTTAGATGGATCATCAAAGTTGGAAAATTATCGTAAATAAATGGTTTGATTTGCGCCGAAGAGCTATAGCTTAATAGAAGCCTATATTGTTTTAATTTTATTTATAAAAGGTTACAAGGATAAAATAATAAATTAGTTTTAAAATCCCTCCCCTCCCCTCTTAAACCAAACATATATTAAATTAAAATCCCTCCCCTCCCCTCCTTTGAACCAAACACATATTTAATTAAAATCCCTCTCCTCCCCTCCTCTCTCCTCCCCTCCCCTCTATTAAAATTCCTCCTCTCCCCTCCCCTCTGTTGAACCAAACAGACCCTAAAAAATATACTATAACTGTAAAATTTTAGATTTCCTATCACATCATCCAATAATAATTTTTTTTTTCGTTTGAGGAAATTACGCTCCGGTCAACTTTATTTGGTAAAAGACATTGGCCTTATCTCGATTACACACCTCTCCCCTCTACTATGTAAAAATAAACGGGTGTGTGTTGTTTAAATATAATAATTGAGGAGAGGTAAGTATAATTTTCTCAACAAATAAAAGTGATGAATGTTTGTTTAAAACAAGAGAAGGGATATGTGTGCCATCTAACTATTTAAGTATACCTCAAGAAAGGTGAATGTAATTTTTCCCTTTCTTTCCCTTTCTATGGGTGTAAAGTCATCATTTTTTATGGTTTAATTTAATTACTCGGTTGGTCTCTGAATTATTTAAAAAAATTTAAATGAGTTTCTAAACTAATTTTTTTTTAATTAGGTCTCTAAATTTTTAAATAATTTATAATCGGGTCCCTGAATACATGGATCTATTTTCATAAGTTATTTTAGAGAGCTTATCGAAATAAGTTAAAAATAGTTTATGGACATGTCTTAAGCTGTTTTTGTAACCAATTCCAAACACTCTGACAAGTGTTTATGCTGATAGATAAGCTAAACAGACATTTTGTCTCTTATACAAGTCAAGACATTCGAAGACCATGTCATTCTCTCTCATTTTTTATCAATTAATTTTTCCTCTTGCCCTCCATGAAACTCACCACCACACACAAATTTCATTTCAAAATTTTAGTCTAAGTTACTACTTACTCTCTTATTCTCTTCCCATTTCCCAAACTGTAATATCTTATCTTCATTTGGCCTCTCATACCCTCTCCAATGACAATAATTTTTTGTTTCTTTTGAGCTCAAACAAACACGCTTAACCTCTTTCTTGCATCATTCTTTTTAGTATCCAAGTTCAAGAACCATTCTTTTTTGTTCTTCTTAAGTTTAAGAAGCTTGAACTCACAGTAAGGAGAACAAGATTTCAATCTCATGAAACAATGAGCTACCAACTGGGGCAAGTGGCGATAGAAGGTCAAAGAGTTCCTCAATTTTGTTCCTTTCCCTCTCATAGAAATCGCTTGGAAGTATCATAGGTAAACTTTCGTTATGTTTTACCTTTGCTTTCTTATTTTCTAAACAAATGTACATCATTTTCTTAAGCAGAAAGGGATTAAGTATGAAAAAATTTGGGTGCAATTACACTACTAATCTAAAACCAAATCAAAGAAATTCATGCACTTAATTTCCTAGTGTTGGTACAACGATCAAACCTCTTATTTTACAATATGAAGGAGCCTAGACCTCAACAATATACAAGTCATTTTGTTAACAATCAGACATTGGTTTGCTCAAAGTTGTGCACTTCTAACTAACGACCCGAGGCAGACTCATATCGCTTTGACTAGTCACCAAATTGATATGTTGAGTCGGCCAACATCTACTTGACCCAAAAGCTTTCACATTGGTTATGGGGTGGAAAGAGTGGCACCGTGGTTCGGTTTCCATCCCGAGATGATGCATGCACCCTTATGGGACCATAAGGGATATATGAGTCTCTTAAAAATCCTAAGGAGCAATTATCAAGACTCGGTGTCTCAAAGTTTAAAGTAGCGTAAACTTAAAAGCATACCATAGATGCAATACAGTGTGATAAACAAAATGTTACAAGGTTTAAAACAAACCTTAATATCTCAAAGTGATAGCTCAAACGATGTCACTCGAATCCAAAACGGCACACGACACCTAAGTGGAGCTCGAGAAAAATAAAATCATGTTACTCAAGCAGTAGTGCTAGCCACGAAGAAATGTTAGATTCCCATCAAGCTCTTCAGTTTGGGCGAGAGCAAATCTCAAAAACTTGGGCTTGTGCCTCGATAATGTTAAAATTTCCCACCAAGCTCTTCATCTTCGGCGAGAGCAAATCTCAAAAACTTGGCCTCGTGCCTCGATAATGTTAAGATTCACCACTGAACTCCTCAACTTGGGCAAGCACAAACCTCGACACACAAAAAGAAAGATTCACTATCATCCCTAATTACCCCTCATTCTGACCGACAGGCATCACCACCAGTCATCGAGACGCTTCAGAAACGGAACTCAAATGCAACCTGATTTCTATTTAGTCAAGCAGGATAAAGAAGAACAATGTTACTTGGACTTCTATAACATTGCTTACACAAAAAATAATTTGATAGCAAACCAATTTTCATTATTAGTTGGATTCAACAAGCACTTATTCAACCCATGAAAATAAGGAAAGGATTGTCGGAGATGCATTTTCAACCTCTAACTTTATCACCAAGTAGAGCCAAGCAATAGTCGGACAACCCCCACCAAGGTCTCTATATACGCTAAAACTCTCCGTATCTACATGCTTCCAAGACCAAACGCTTTGGAAGCATCTTTGGAGAGCATTTCAGAATGCAATAAGAAAAACTGTGCTGTAATCCTATACACGGTCAGGGAATCATAGTTTGAATCTGAACGATAAAGATGTTGGGAATTTGACTCTTCAAATTCTCTTCTCCAGAAATTGCACTTGTGGAAAATTGGAAAAACAAAATAGAGAAATAATAACAACACAAGAATTTAACGTGGAAAACTCCCAAACTAGGAGAAAAACCACCAGCACCAAAGAAAAATCCACTATATAGAAAGTTATTACAACTACACAATTTTCTCTCTGCACCCCCGCACACCCACAAAGCTTCCCCACTAGCAAAACTTATTCCTCACACCTCTCCTTTTACAAGAAATATTCCTAATAAATTCTTTTTCTGATGTGGAGGTTCAAATTCAAGTCGCAACCACAGAACATACTAAGAATTCTATTAAATTCTAAAACAAAGAGAGGAATTTATGTAGAGACAAAAGTTGCTAGACAAGCTTTTGAATGGTGTACATAAAACCAAGGCCCAAGCCTCCTTTTATAACAAAGAGGTTCACTTCTCTTTACTATTTTACCCGATGTGGGACTAAAAGTCCCAACACCAACAATCTCCACCTTGTGACTTTGTGGTCCCACAACGCTCCACCTTGATGAAGATTCCCATAGCTTTCGCTATCACTGCAACGCAGTCATGCTCCACCATAAAAGCATAATCACTCAGAACTAGCCATCCCAAGCATTTAAACTCGGCACATGTCGAAATATAACATTGCTGAAAAAACTATGGTGCAACTCTCATATTTGACTCTCATGGAAGTTAATTAGCCATCAACATAAATTTTACCACACACCCTACATCAATGTCAACCAATGCCCATGTGCAAAATGTGGTCCTGTTAACATTTAATATCCTTTATCATGGCAACTTTGGGACCTATGCCATAAGGATATACATGTCCTTCTTTCAAAAGACATTAAGATTTGAAACTCTGCTTCCCGACATCCTCTTTGTTAGAACCTGTGCTCTTGATACCACTTGTTGGGAATTTGACTCTTCAAATTCTCTTCCCCAGAAACTGCACTTGTGGAAAATTAGAAAAACAAAATAGAGAAATAATAACAACACAAGAATTTAACGTGAAAAACTCCCAAACCAGGAGAAAAACCACCAGCACCAGAGAAAAATCCACTATGTAGAAAATTATTACAACTACACAATTTTCTCTCTGCACCCCCGCATACCCACAAAGCTTCCCCACTAGCAAAACTTATTCCTCACACCTCTCCTTTTACAAGAAATATTCCTAATAAATTCTTTTTCTGATGTGGAGGTTTAGCCCAAGCTGCAACCACAGAGCATACTAAGAATTCTATTAAATTCTAAAACAAAGAGAAGAATTTATCTACAGACAAAAGTTGCTAGACAAGCTTTTGAATGGTGTACATAAAACCAAGGCCCAAGCCTCCTTTTATAACAAAGAGGTTCACTCCTCTTTACTATTTTACCCGATGTGGGACTAAAAGTCCCAACACCAACAAGATGGGAATGCATACATCCCAGCGTGAATTCTAACACTCTGACCAAGTTTAAGAAAAATTACTTTCCTGATGCCTACACGAGTTGTATAGAGTCATAATGACCTCACATTCACTCAAGGATAAGGTCTACATTGGACCTCTGTTACAAAGGCCAGGTTCCCACCAAGCTCTTCAGCTTGGGCGAGAGTGAATCTTGAAACCTCAACCTCGTGCCTCGATAAGGACAAATTCCTCACTAAGCTCTTCAGCTTAGATGAGAGCAAATGTCAACATCTCATCCTCGTACCACGATAAGGTAAGATTCCTCACCAAGGTCTTTAGCTTGAACGAGAGCGAACCTTCACACCTCGACCTCGAAAAGCTTAGATTCCTCACCAAGCGCATTGTCTTGGGTGAGAGAGAATCTCAACAGCTTGTGTATGCCCTCCAAGCGTAGGGACTAACTTTCAGCGACAATCACAAAGGATTAGATGTCGGTGCACCCCACATTTGCCAAGTTGTCAAGTCGTAGAGGGTTATATCGAGCTTACATCTACCCAAGGTTCAGGAAAACCACCATAGGCTAGGTCGTCTTCCTAAATGATATCACTGAAATCCGAAATGGCACATGGTGCCTAAGTAGAGCTTGAGTAAATTAAAATCATGTCGCTCCCACAATAATGCCAGGAGGTTCAAGAACTCCACCTCCTCTTATTAAGGCGAAATCATATGCCAACATTTGTCTGCACAAACTTGGCATGGCATCTAACGCCAAAATATAATAAGGGTACTAGATGCCCATCTGAAGTCTCCAGTGACACTTAACGCTAACCAACGATCTAAAGGCACCTAATGCCTAGTTAAAGCTTGACATGTTTTAAGATGTCGATTTCAAGTCTAAAAAGAAATGACACTAAATAGCAAAAGGAATCTAATAAATAGTACTCTCGATGCTATATGCCTAAATTTATAAGGATTGCATTAGGTTGATATAGCCAGATTCCCCACTAAGCACTTAAGATTGGGCGAGAGCAAATCTCAACACGTCTGCCTTATCCATTCACCTTGGCCTATAAAGCCACATGGCAACCCTTCCATGGAACCTTAGCCCATTGTTCCCTACCAAATTTGCACTTCTACGTGTTAGTCTACAGTCACTCATCTAAAAATGTGGTTGACCAGAGCGACAAATATGATATCGATCACTCCACTTATCCAAGCTCTAAGTGACACTTCATGTCAATTTGGGGCATGATATACCACCAAATATTCACTTTCCACCAGTGTCAACATTAAGACAATCACGCCTAAGTCACGAAATTTGGAACTTACTCGCTAAGAGATTCACTCCCAAACTGTTCAAATACAGAATGAATGACGCAACCAACTCATACTTGACCGATAAGGCTCTACCACTCAGGGACACACTGGAGGTTAGGCTTTATAAGTTGAACATGAGGAATAACATTTACAACTTGCCAATGCTACTTGAAAAAATATATGAAACATCTACCCTCCTCTTAGTCTTTACAAAATGATATTTCCTTTTCGGGTGCTCCTAAATATAGATTTACTCTCTTGCCAAGTTTCCCAAATCCTTTACATCGTAAGCAATAGGCAAGATCAAAAGGCTTCTCCTAAAAGATATTAGCTTTCCCCTTTCCATTGTCCTGGTGATCCAATGACACATCAAGTCTAATTGATCTGGTATGTTGGTATGGGGACAAGGAAATGAAAAACATGCATGTGTGTGTGCATGCCGGTGATTTTATAGACCTTGATCAAACACAAGACTACTCATCTTGCCTTCGTAATCAACCAACCCGCGGCAAACCGACTTGGGATGTAATCAAGATAGGCTTTACTTCACATACATTAAATCCATAGGTTTGCAAATATGAACACAAGTCAAACTAAAAATCGAAAGAGTGCGAGATGCTCATCTGAACATGATATACCACTCCACCAATGAGCAAGAGAAATTTTCATTGATTCACTAAAACACCGTCCTGAACCCAGCTAGTTGAAGTGATGCCTTCAGTGTTGAGATGTTGTTTCCTCTTGTAGGTTCTGATTTGCCTTCCCATGCTTTTTTTGGGGGGGGGGGGTACTAGAATAGCATCCACCTTCAGGCTTTTCACATTTCTCTTAAGTTTTTGTACAAAACTCAAAGGACGGATTCCATGATCGGGGGCAACCCATTATTGGAAAATAAATATGTGACACGCTAATGCCTCCGAAATGTTGGTCGTTTCCCATGCCGACATAAGGAAAACTTCATGAAGCCTTGAGCTACTGACTTGGGGCAACTGTTTTGGACCAATATCTTGAATACTTGGCCGTATGTGCAAAGCCCAACTTAGAGCATCTTTAATGGGCATTTCTTAAAAATTTGCAGCGTGAACTAAAGTCCAGCAGCGCATCATTTAGCCCATGTGACACTGAATTGTTGAGCATCGTTTCTTATATTTTGGTCAAAGCAAGTATATAGAGCACGGCAACTATCTTAAATGACGGAACGAGAGTGCTTTTTTCTGACAAATCAGTATTGGCCCATTGAACAACGCGCTAATAGATAACACCATTAAAGTTGCTCTTAGAAGCCCATTCACTCATCTTTGAGATCCATGGTTAAACATCGACTTAATAAGATCAACTAACTGAATATAACGAACTTATCCATTAGAATATCAACCCAACTAATGCAGTTGGAAAGATAAGATCTTATCAGTTATATAAGTATGGTATAATCGTCAACTAAGGTAAGCCTCGTTGTAACTCTCTC
Source organism: Calophaca sinica (assembly GCA_037113605.1). NCBI lineage: Eukaryota > Viridiplantae > Streptophyta > Magnoliopsida > Fabales > Fabaceae > Calophaca > Calophaca sinica. The sequence goes on from CM073737.1 coordinate 21,485,032, forward strand.
ACCCACATCAATCATATACTAACTTGAGCGTTGAAGTGTTTTGTAGGTGGTCACCATTGTCATCCTCTACAACCATTCATTAACTTCGTTTTTCCACTTGTTTTTTACTTAGTTTCTCTTTCTTGAAATCGAACTGCGATCCTCCCCATAAGCCCAGCCAATGCAACCAACTAAACTACACCCATTGGGCTGTTAAAATATTAGTAATTGTAATTTTCTAGCTCAATTTTTTTAAAATTTTAGTAATAGTTTTCTAATTTTTTTTATAATAGTTTTCTAATTCTTTATATGAATAAATCAGTTGGATTGATGCATATTATTTTTAGAGAAATGTTTGGTTGACACCAAAATTTGACAACAAATCGACAACTGGTTAATGACGTGCAAAAGTTTGGTTAATTCAGTTCAGTAGTTGGTTAATGGTGAATCGTATACATTAACCAAACTTTTGTCCGTCATTAACCATTAACTATTAACCAACTACTCAACTGAATTAACTAAACTTTTGCACGTCATTAACCAAATATTTGCACGTCATTAATCATTAACTATTAACCAGCTACTCAACTGAATTAACCAAACTTTTGCACGTCATTAACCAAATGTCGATTTGTTGTTGATTTTTGGTGTCTACGTAACACAGCTGTTATTTTTATAACGGTGAAGGTTTCACTTGTCACACATTTTAAATTTTAGCGCAGAATTCCATTTTTTTAATTCCAGGAGTTTCGATAAAGAAAAATAAAAAAATGGATAAGACATAAAGATAGGAGAGTTTGCCGATATATTTAACAGTAATTGATGACTTTATATAATTTGCTTTTTTTTGGGTCAAGCCTAAAAAGTCAACATTTAATTTAAAAAAAAAAATAAAGTTCAATATTTATAATTCGTTTTTGTAAAAACAACATTTGATTTTTTTTAAAAATAAAGTTCAATATTAATTAAGAATTTTACAATGACATAAAGGATTTATAAGGTTCTCGATGACTTGGTGTCATGGATTGCAATAAGATCTGGCTAAGAAGCTAAAGTATCCGTTGGGGTTCAAGTTTCAGCATGTCAACTAAAATCAGTTCAGTGCTGGCAATCAATTGTGTATTTATTTCTTCTCAAAGAAAATAAAACTCGCAGTTCTAAAGTTAAAAGTAATTAATCACGGAACCCAAAAGTCTTCAAAGAGTTGCCGCCAAATAGAAGAAGAAATTAATAACTTTAAAGCCTCTAGAACTCGATTAACTACTCTCTTCGTCCCAATATATATGTCTTACTTAATTAATCACACAATTTAAAAAATAATAAATAAATAAAAAGTGGTAATTTTACCAACTAATCTTAGTAACTATTGGTATATTAACTATTGTCATAACTATAAAGTAGAGTATTTTGGGACATTTTTTTTGTTATAAATGTGACATATATTTTGGGATAGAAGAAGTAATAATTAAGTACTATTACCTCTGATGCTTAATTATAAGAAAAAATTACAAAATTCACAAAGACCAAAGAAACCTATTTAATGTTATAAAATTGAACTCTTATTATAAATATATCGCTAATAATTGAGTGCATAAGAAAAATATGAACTTCTAATAAATATACATGTCTCATTAAAATATAAATAAAAAATATATTTTAGCAATTATTAATATTGAAATATATTTATTTTTCTTATAATCTCCAAAAATTCTGTTTGGAACGGAGGTATCACTGTATAAAAATTCCAGCTTTTTACTACTACTATCTGGAATGCCTCAAGTCTACCAAAAAAAAAAAAAACTGTTAGTCTACCAAAAAAAACTAGAATGCCTCAAACTCAGGTACTATTGGAGGAAACACCCTAGAAATAAAGCCGTCACGGCATGACCCCGTGAATAATCTTCTATATTTTTTTTTTGGTTATAATGAATAATCTTCTATTTTAGTCTCTGCATTCTAGAAAGAAAACCCATATCGTTAACACGTTCCATGAGATGACATGAGTCACATGACCAATATTTCTTTGTTCATTTTCCATTCAACTAACTATATATATGTATCTAACTCAAGTGGTTGTTTCACTTCCAACAACATTCACAGCTCCTTTACTTCGTTCCATATAAACAATGAAACGCAACCAGAAATTACTTGAACCCGGATCCGTTTCTCCGTCGGGTACTACCCGCTCCGGCTTTGAGTTTCCTGTAACTGCTTTTCGTGCCTCGCCAAACGATGTTGTATTCTGCGGAAAAGTCATAACTCGCCGAACTGAACCCGCTCAAGCACCGCAACAGACAGGAAGGGGAAGCAAAAACCCAGCCGGCGGTGCCAATAGGTTTGTTGCCGGGCTCCGGTGGTCGTCCAGCAGGGAAAGCCAATGTCGAAGGAGTGGCAGTGGTAGGAAGAGTTACAAAAGCGTGTTTGGGATGGTTAAGTTTCCGTTACAAATGGAACTGAGTGACATAAAGACAAGGCAGGAGCGGAGGGAGCCGATGCCATTGCCGAAGTTTCCAGCGAAGGAAGGTGGCGAGGAGAGTTGCTGGGAACTGATTCAGCCGTTGCAGCGTCGGGGAACGCTTTTGAGTTCCTTGTTAGCCAAGGCCACATTTGGATGCATTCCTATCGTTTAGGATTTTCCCCCCTTCTTTTCTATTTAAATAGCCTTTTTTTTTTATATAAGTAGATAGCCCCTTTCTTTGGGATCCATTCACTTACGTGAGCTATTGACTTTGTGAATTTAAATTATGAAAGTATTAACATCCATAACTATAAGCTATCATAAATTATGAAGATCCAATCTTGGAGTAGCCGGACTCTGTCGGCTGGAGGTAAAGAAATTATGATTAAGTCGGTGCTTCAGTCAATCCCGACTTATTTCATCAGCATCTTTCTTATTCCCGACTCTTTAGGGGATGAGATTGAAAGAATGATGAACTCATTTTGGTGGGGCATCAAGGGTGGTGACACTCGTGGTATAAGATGGCTTTCATGGGATAAGTTATCCATTTGTAAAGCAAAAGGCGGGATGAGTTTTCGTAATCTATATGCCTTCAACTTTGCCCTTCTTAATAAACAAGCTTGGAGGCTCATGACAAGTCCCCAATCTATTGTCGCGCGATTATTCAAGGCTAAATACTACCCGGATTGTGATTTTTTGCAAGCTCCCGTTGGTGGTAATCCTAGCTACGTTTGGAGAAGCATTTGGAAATCAAAGGTCCTCATTAAAGAGGGATCAACTTGGTGTATTGGCGATGGTCATGGCATCAATGTTTGGAATGATTACTGGTTATAATATCTATCTGTGAGTCTACCGATTCTGACCTAGGTCATTACATTTGGCTGTTTGTAACCAAGTTAGTCCTAAGTTGATGTTTCCTTCAATATGAATTGAACTTTGACCCAAAAAAAAAGTTGGGGGTGAGGGCGCCAGCAAGAGCACTGATATTAGCCTCGAATCCACCCGCGACCACCCCATTATAAATTAAAATAACTATTTTTTAGAACAATTAAAATAACTATTATTATAGATTATTTTAAAATAATTAATATAAATATTTATGATATGTATATTTATCAAGAATATTAATTATTATCATATCCATTACTATATTATAAAGCACTGTGTTTTTCACGTAGGATAATCCCAGTGCCAATAATAGAGTTATTCAATTTCTTGCCTAAAACAATTTTTTTTTATTTTTATTTTTTTTATGAAAATCAATATTACATATTATCAATTAATATTCATAATACAAATCATAAATATAATCATAAACCAAAAAATTAGCGGGCTTGTATGCGTAAAACCAAGGAGTGTAGTGGTTGGTGAGTAATTGCAGTTGTGCAACTGTACAATTTATAGTGGGTGATTAATAAAGAGTATTTTAGTCAAGAAATATCATTTTATGATGAAAATAGTAAACCCAATAATTTTCTTAAAATGTGTAAAATTTGTTCAATACATTACTTATCATTACATTAAAGGATCTAAAATTCGTTCAATATGTGTTGTACATTTCCTTTCTACTCATTTTCCATACATCTAATATAAATAACAATATAAAAGTTTTCACAGTTTTTTATTTTTTCTTAATTTTTCTTCCATCCAAACAGTATATAAATCATTTAATTTTTTTCTCTCTCAATTTTATTTTCACCTACTAGACATAGTTTCCTTACCTACTATTACTTTTTTCTTCCTCACTAAAAATATAATACAACCGTCTCAAACTTCCTTAATAGGTGTATTATAAAACTGCCCTTTTATCCCTGTTTAGTAAAAATAATAGTCCCTATTTGTCTAGAATAGTAAGAATAGTATCTAAAGTACTGTACCTAAGTTTTGTCCTCTTTAATTTTGCTATTTTTTTCTCCACGCCCAAACAAGCAATATTAATCTATTATATATTTAAGAAACATAACAACAGTCACGAGACATGGTACAAACTCATTCACAGGTCAAACAAAATTTCCACCTTTTTTCAGTTCCCAATATATTTTTCTCCTTCAATCACTCATCTATCTATCTATTATCTATTTAAGAAATTAAATATACTAACTTTTGTTATCTATATTGCGCAACATGATATTATCTCCTATATTTTATATAGAATATAAAAAAATAAATTATCGCTGATTTTCTCACACCAGTGCCGGTCCTATCTACGAATTGGAATTAAAGGATAGTACTAAACCAGAAAATGAAAGCAATGGAAGGATTATATGACCAAACACAAACACCTATAATAACCAAAAGAGTTAATAACCAATTTGGTACCTAAAATTTAAAAAAAATTCAGTTTAGTCCCTTACTTTATCAATATTCAAAATTAGTCCCTATATTTTGAAAATGTGTATCAGTTACGTCCCTCCATTAGTTTTGTTTGTTAACAGTATTAAGACTGGAATTATGCTAACTCGATTGATCTCATTAATCACAAAGTGTTATATACAAAAAGGTTGGATTAACAGCAAAGTTAATTGTTAACCCGCAAATGACTGAAACTAAAGAAACAGAAAACTTGGACTATCTAACAGGGCTAAGGCCTAGTAAAGCTAACAATGAAAGGGCTAAGGCCCAGTCAAACTAACAATGAACCCAACATAATCCTCCCTTAAACTACATTATGCAATAATGCAGTTTAAACACCGATTCTACACATCCCAAGTCTACTTCTAAGTTTAGAGAAGGTTTCCAACTTCAAAACTTTGGTCATTATGTCTGCAAGTTGCTCTTGTGTGTTGCACCAGCTCCACGATTCCTTCTCTGCATAAGTCTCTGAGAAAGTGAAACCTGACTTCAATATGTTTGCTTCGGCCATGAAGAACCGGATTCCTTGACAGCTTGATAGTAGAGCTGTTATCACAATAGACAGTGAGGCAACTCTTCTGAAGCAATCCAAGCTTCTCCAAAATTCTTCTAAGCCATATCCCTTGACAAGCACAGTAGGTGGCTGCAATGTATTCGGCCTCTGTTGTGGACAATGTTACAATCGGCTGCTTCTTAGAGCACCAAGAAACAGCTCCTCCTCCAATCAAAAATACATATCCGGATGTGCTCTTTCGATCATCTAGGTCTCCAGCATAATCACTATCAGAAAAAGCAATTAAGTTACTGCCACCATGTCTTCTATACATGACTCCAAATTCAAGAGTCCCTTGCAAGTATCTCAAGACCCTCTTGGCTGCCAATAGATGCATCTCAGTAGGCCTTTCCATATATCTGCTGATTAAACACACAGCAAACATAAGGTCGAGTCTTGTAGCTGTCATATACATAAGGCTCCCCACTATTTGCTTATATTTGGTGGAATCAGTCACTTTCCCTTGCTCATCTTTAGACAACTTACATCCAGGTACAATAGCATTTCCAACCAAGTTGCATTTCTCCATACCAAACCTTTCCAACACCTCTCTAGCATACTTCTGTTGACTGATAAAAATCCCTTCATTGGATTGTACCACCTCAACTCCAAGAAAATACTTCATTTTGCCCATGTCAGTCATGTCAAATTCATTCTTCATTGATCTCTTGAATTCATCAAACATCTTAGTATCATTCCCAGTAAACAGTAAGTCATCAACATATAAACTTACTATAAGCAGCTTGTCTCCATCACCATGTTTCAAGAACAAAGTATGCTCACGAGAGCATTTCTCAAAGCCTTCTCTGTTGAAATAAGCTTCAATTCTGCTACACCAAGCTCGTGGGGCTTGTCTAAGCCTATATAAAGCTTTCTTGAGTCTATAAACCTTGTCTTTTCCTCCCTGCTTTCTATATCCCTGTGGCTGATCAATATAGACAGTTTCTGTTAACTCCCCTTGCAGGAAAGCACTTTTTACATCTAGATGAAAGACTGTCCAGCCTCTAATAGCAGCAAGAGCAAGTACTGTCCTAATTGTATCCCATCTAGCCACTGGAGCAAACACCTCCTTGTAGTCAATACCATGCTTCTGGGAGTATCCTTTGGCCACAAGTCTAGCCTTGTATTTTTCAACTCTTCCATCTTCATTGAGCTTGGTTTTATACACCCATTTCACCCCTATTTTCTTAGCTCCAGCAGCTAGGCTAGTGAGCTCCCAAGTGTCATTCTTTTCTATTGCTGCAATCTCATCATCCATGGCCTTCCTCCACACATCCTCCTTCACAGCTTCTTCATAGGTAACAGGATCAGCGCTAGGTCCACCAAACACAGCCAAATTGTGCAATTCTTCATCATTAAATTCATCACCAGACACATAATCATCTAGCCATGTTGGTGGCCTTTTATTCCTTCCCTGATCCTATTCTGTCTCATGTTCTGCTATCTGATCAGACTCAGCTTCACCTTCATTTTCAGGGTCATCTCTCTGAGTTGCTGCCACAGGTTCGTATCACCAAGGGGTTCTTCATGATTGACTGCATTAGGCTCAACATCAACAGTATCAGTGCTCTCTTTTGGTTCCAGTAATTCACCCTCCTTTTCTTTTCCTTTTCCACTCCAGCTCCATTTTTCAGTTTCAGAAAATACTACATCCCTGCTAACAATGACTCTTTCTTGCACTGGATCATAGAGTCTATAAGCTTTAGACTCCTTACTTACTCCCAACAGCACACACCTCACACTCTTGCTGTCCAATTTCTTTCTCTGATAATCAGGCACATGGACATGTGCTACACATCCAAAGATCCTGAAATGGCTCACTACAGGTTTAGTACCACACCATGCCTCCTCGGGTGTCATGTCCTTCACTGCAAAGGTAGGGCTTCTATTCAACACATAGAAGGACCAATTCACAGCTTCAGGCCAAAAACGCTTGGGAACCTCCTTATCTGAAAGCATACACCTGACCATGTTCATGAAAGTTCTGTTTCTTCTCTCAGCCACTCCATTTTGTTGTGGAGTGTATGCAACAATCAATTGCCTTTTAATCCCATTCTCATTACAAAAATCATTGAATTCCATTGAGGTAAATTCACCCCCTCTATCTGTTCTGAGACAACAAAGTGATGTCCCTGCTTCCTTTTTAGCTAGAACGTTGAATCTTTTGAAGACCTCAAATGCTGCTGACTTCTCAGAAAGAAAGTATACCCAACCTTTCCTACTAAAATCATCAATGAAGCTAATGAAGTACCTCTTGTGACTCTTTGATTTTGGTTTAATTGGTCCACAAATATCTGCATGAACCAATTCAAGCTTTTATGAGGCTCTCCATGAGGCTTTCTTTGGAAATGAATCACGGTGCTGCTTTCCTACTATGCAATCTGTACAAATCTCTGTTGGTTCCTTGGGATCAGGCAGACCCCGAACCATTGCTTTCTGTGCAAGTGTCTTTAATCCTTTAAAATTGAGATGGCCATGTCTCTGGTGCCACAATTGAGTGTTGTCTTCACTAGTGGTTTTCAAGCAAGATGGAGAGGGCAAACAATTTGTTTGCACACATTCTTGCAGACATTATCACACCCTTTTCTGGATGGAAAACTTTGCAAGAATCGTGTTTAAACAATACACTCAAGTTCTTTTGTTGTAGCTGCCCAATGCTTAGTAAATTGTTTTTCGACTCAGGTATATAGTAGACTTCAGTGATTACCTGAGTAATGCCATGAATTCGCATCTTGATACTTCCCTTGCCAATGACTGACATTCTTGAGTTGTCTCCCAACTTCACACTTTCTCTGAATTTCTCATCAATCTCCAAGAACCATTCCTTTATCCCGCACATATGGTTGCTACACCCCGAGTCAAGAAACCACACTTTATTCTCAGACTGATCTTTTTCAGTGAATGCCATAAGCAACATTTCCTCACTATCATCAAACTCAGCATAATTCGCATTTTCCTCCCAAGAAGGACATTTATACTGAAGATGTCCTAATTTGTGACATTTGTAACACTCTATAGACTCCTTATTGATGGCCGATTGTCTACCCCTGCCTCTTCCTCTAGAGCCACCTCAACCTCTCCATCTGCCTCCAAATCTGCCAGCATTGGAGACTTTCAGTGCTTGTTCCTCTTCTTTGTATCCTCTCATTCTTCGCTCATGAACAAGAAGACTACTTTGAAGCTCATCAATGGACATTGTTGCTACATCATTTGCCTCTTCAATAGAGCAAACGACATAGTTAAATTTAGTGGTCATGGACCTCAAAATCTTTTCAACAACCACTGATTGCTCCAGTCTTTCACCATGCATCTTCATCTTGTTTGCAATGGCTAGGGTTCTTGAGAAGTACTCATCCACGGTCTCCCCCTCTTTCATTCCAAGAACCTCAAATTCCTTTCTAAGTGCTTGTAACTGAGCCCTTCTAACTTTCGTTCACCCTTGGTATTTTTGTTTCATCGAGTCCCATATCTCCTTCGAGGTATCTTTGGTCAAGATCGTTTCAACAATGCCTCTATCAATCGCTTGAAAGAGGTAATTCTTTGCCTTTAAATCTTTAAGCTTGGAATCTTCAACATGCTTGATCTACTCCTGAGTGGCGCCAATCGGGAGTGCAGGAATCCCTGTTTCTACCAGATGCCAATACTCCTTGGATCGAAGCAGGTTCTCCAAGAGTATCGATCAGTGATCGTAATGACCATCAAATCGCGGAATGGCTGGTTGAACAAAGAGTTTCTCGTCAGCCATTGATTCAAGGTTTCTCTGGGTTTCTCTCAGTTTCTTTCACTTTCTTTCAATTTGACAGTGTATCGTTCTCTCTCTCGCACAGTAGACTGTTGTTTCCGTGTATCAGGCCCCCTAAAGAGCTCTGATGCCAATTGTTAAGACTGGAATTACGCTAACTCGATTGATCTCATTAATCACAAAGTGTTATATACAAAAAGGTTGGATTAACAGAAAAGTCAATTGTTAACCCGCAAATGACTGAAACTAAAGAAACAGAAAACTTGGACTATCTAACAGGGCTAAGGCCCAGTAAAACTAACAATAAACCTAACAAACAAAATTCCAAAATAGTCTTTCAATTTAGTCACTTAATAGCAAATAGGTCCATGTGATTTATAACTTAATGTCAATTTGGTCCCTGCGAAATTGACGGAGAGACGTAACTAATACACATTTTCAAAATACATGGACTAATTTAAAATATTAATAAAGTAAATGACTAAACTGATTTTTTCTTTTTTTAAATGTCAGGGACCAAAAATTGGTCATTAACAAATAACCAAACACAAACGCAAGGCCAGAATAACCAAACACCTATAACCAAACACAAACACAGACACAGAAACAATAACACGGTTCAGCTTACGCCTGATTTGGTGACACAAACAAACACTGTCTGTTGTGACGGCGCAACCTCGTCTTTGGTTCTTCAATGGCTTCAGCGCTTCAGAAACTGCTGAGAAAACCACAGCCCTCAAGATTCATCACCGCCTTTAACCACCCATCACAATCACCCAACCCCATCATTCCCCTTCATCGCGAACGCAACCCATCCACGACACCGTTTCAAAAAAGCCCAATATTAACGCATCAATTCGTTGGGTCCTCATGTTCCACCTTGATCTTCCCCAGTTTCCCTTTTGGTTTCGCTTCAAAACCCGTTTTTGAAAATGGGTTTCTCTCCCCTGATGCAGAGGATTCCGGGTTGGAAGATTCAACCCTTTGGGCTGATAGCGTGAAGAAGAAGCGGAAGAAGAAGATGAACAAGCATAAGTATCAGAAGCTGAGGAAACGTATGAGGAGACAGACTTAGGTGAGGATTCAATTGTTAATGAGGCCAATTATGGTGATTTAGTTTTTCAGAATTTGTTTAATGTTTTTAATGGAACTGTGTTTTTAATTAGTTTGTAGTGGAGGAACAAACAATGGGGGAAGAGATGTTTTAGTTTTTGTGAAGGGTCACTTGATTTGAGAGTCCAAATTTTTTGTTTGTTTGTTTGTTTGGTTGTTTGTTGTGATAATGATAAAGGATGGATCTAATGTGTGATTCATTGTTGACTTTTGTGGTCATGATAGGTAAATCACACTGTTGTTATTGCACTTTATTTGATGATTCTTATTTCTTAGTTTTGAAGATGAATGGAAGATTGGGGAAACAGTATTTTGTCTTTGATGGATGAGATTTGTTTTTTGTTGGACTTTGCAAAAGCATGAATCTGGTTTTATGATTGTTAACCAATACAAACTATAGAGGGGAATGAGTTTGTTTCTGCTGTATGATTATAAACCTTAGGCACCGTTTAGTTTCGCCATTTCCTGTTTTCATTTCCAAAATAATAATGAACATAAAAATATGTTTGTTTGTCCGACGGTTCTCCTTCTCAGTTTCAGAAAACAAAATCAGTATTTTTAAAAGTTTTGAAAATGCTAAAAAGTTGTTTTCATCATTTTCAAAAATGCTACTGCTGCCTGCACTAGTCCCCACTTTGGATATCATCTCCTTAGCTATGTGTGTATTAGTCTGTGTATCATATAATAAAAAACTAGAACACGGAAAATGAAAATTTGAAAATGAAGTAAAAAGACCCTTATGTTTCAAAATTGATTTGTATCTGCAAACACATTACAGGAACATATTATTTGTGATTGATGATTGCACTTAGAGTTTCGATTTTTATTTGTGCCTTGCCAGCTGAGATACTTGTATCAATGAGGAGAAACTCTATGTGTTTAGGACAGTGCAGACCTATGAATTGTGGCAGGAGTTATTGTGTGATTTGTGAACATAGGCATGTATCTTATGACACTAAACATTCATTATTGAGAATGAGGATTGATGACGATGTGGTTCATGCACTTGACTTATAGATTACATAGGAGGGGCAGGCACTAGGGGAGGGGAGGGGGAAGGTGTTCTTGTGGAGGATTTAACCTCCAAAATCAACATAACAATCTTGTTTCACCTTTTCACTCCACTTGTGACAAATTGCCTTCTAGAAAAAGTTTACTTTGTTTTTCGAAATTTAGTGCAAATCTCTAAGGATAGTTCCATTCCAATCATATAATTTTAGTAGGGTACTTGTGTCGGTTGGTAGATTGAATGTTTTTCTTTGAAACCATATAAGGTGAAATGTAGATCCAAAATAAAGGTGCTTTGGGTTGTTTAAGAAAAAAGCATGAGATTGGGTGTTCAGATTAACCATCATTTGGTTACTCTATTATTTCAAATAGGCTTTCCAGGTTGAAGAATTTTGGAGAAAGATATGAAAAATTATGTTCAGAGTGGCAGGATTATATAATCTAGGGATTGTACCAAAGGTCCATCATGTACATTACACTTATAGAAAACTACAAATACATAATACAAGAGGAAAGAGCTCTAGGGTATGGAAATTATCTAAACCATGTTGTTGTTGTTGTTTCAAAGAATTACATTACTATTTTTATCATTTGTAACCTTCATTCTATGAAAACTTGGTTTCCTAGCTTGAGCACCTTAATGAAATGTAGTGGCACCTTAATAAACATTGCATTAAATTAATGATTGACTCTAATCTGATTGAACTTATAAAAAACCATAAATGGACTCAATAAAAAGAAACATTTTTTTTTCCTTAATGTTTCTGTATTCTTCAATTCTTATATTTTTTTTTAATAGCAAAGAGATTTATTAATAGGGGAGTACTAGGAGTACTCCAACCCAATACAAGAGATCAGAACTGGGTGCACCAAAGGGACCACCCTACAGAAAAACAGTTAGGGGGATACAGCATACTCCCAGGGGTCAAATACCAATACAACCCACAGGGTCAACAAATCACTCATAGAAAGAAGACATGAGCCAGATTTCCCCCTCGCTAGGATTCACCTCCAAGACAAAGATAATCTGGTCCACCGTCTGGGGATTCTTCTATTCTTCTAGTTGTCATGCTTATACAAAAGACCTAGCTTTTGTTCACCCCTTTGTTCTTGTCATAGGATTTTGTTTTCTGTCATCATCTATCATCTGTTTCAGTAGCTAACTAGTTAATGATCATGTCTATATGTCCAGCAATCATCTGTTTCAATGCTCTTCAAAATTCCTAAGTATGTTTTCAAATGGTTCCCTAGCAACCATTTATTGTTATGCTACTGTTGCAAACCTGTAATAGTGAAGATTTGAGAATTGTTTTTAGGCAAAGATCTACATACACTCCTTAAACTTTACCTTATTTTGGAATAACCACCATGAAATTTCAATTTTGGATGATAAGCCCTTAAGCTTTCCTAAGTTTGTAAATATACCGTTCCATACATATGTTAAACAAAAGTCATTTGTCATATGGCTTGTATGCATTCATACACGTGATAATCTTGAATTTATTCTTATTTTTTTAAAAACGAATTTTCCTCCTTTAATATAATATTTTTATATTACTTATTTTCTATTTTATAGAAATGACACGTAAATAAAATAATAGTTTTTATTTTTATTGCTAAATTATAATATTATATATACAAATTAGAGACTACATTGTATTAATTAACACATTCAAATCACATAATGCTTGAGTTTAACTTAATTAGTGAACATAAAGGCCTATTTGCATGTTTTAGAAAACTGCCTATCACCTACCCCAATTTAAGAGTTCAAGGTGTTTTCAATTTTTGAACTATGTCAAATTTGAGAAAGTCATTAACAGAACGCGTCAAATGGTATTGGTTAAAGAATGCCCCGAGAGTATTGGTTAATGAATCAATAAAAAGAAAGTCTATCTTGAAAATATAAGTTAAACACTTTTCAATATAATAAATACACAATTTTCCTATGTAAACTTTCCTCTTTTGATATTTTAACCAATGTCCTAAGGGTATTTATTGGCATTTTTCTTAGATAAAGTTATGTTCTACAAAGCATGTGGAACCTAAGATATTGGTATATGATGTGTCAGCTAGCTATCTTTCGGATGCTATATGACTGCATTGCGTGAAAACTATAAACTATTTTGGAGTAAATGTTTGTATATGAGGGTGGCATCTAAGACGAACTAGCGATTAAGTGGTTCATGGGTGAACCATGACTAAGAGTCGTTAGATCAAATAGGTGTACCAGATCTTATGATACACCGTTTCCAATGAATTTTTCCTTCTTCCTCTTTCTTCCCTTCAATTCCCATCCTCTCTCCCTCCTTCTTTCTCCAACCAGGGTTGGAGCTGTTGCTGCCATAAGGTTTTATTCTACTCCATATCCAGCAATCGAGAAAAACACCTTATGATGAGTCATGTACCATTATTTCCTCTGCCCAATCTAAACTAAAGAGCTTGTTTTGCTTTCTTGTTGCACTGTGTTTCAATTCCCTAATATCCAGTCTCATTTTTCTTCTTCCCTTATATGACTACCGTTGGATATTTATAAACTAATTTCACAAGTCAGATTGAAATTACATTAATATTTCGTTCAAAGCTCAAGTTGGATTTGTGATTCTCTTCCCCACTTTTCGGCTTTCTCTCTCTGTCCCCTTTCTTCTCCTATCTCACCTTTATTCTGTCTCTCCCAAGTCACACGCTTCAGGATATAGACTTGAAAAATGAAGAATTAAGGATTAAGGAAATCGAAGTGACAAGATTGGAATTCAAGGCAGCAGTGAGTTAACCACCAAGAAATTGAACTCAACAAAAATTTAGAACAAGCATGATCCAAAAAAAACACTAACGAAAAAAAAAGGCAGAACAAATTAAAACAAGCAAATCCCAATCATGCTTTATTCGGTTGAATATTTTTTTTATTTACTGTACAAATTTTAAAGATCGAAAATGTGGTGTCCAGGCGGTGGGGCTTATTCCGTTGAAGATTGAACAGGTGCCACAATGGTTGTGGCCAGTAGGTGGGGCTTCAAATTTTTTTTTTTTGTTGTGCTGTTTTTGCTGATTTTCTTAGTTGTGAGAGCAGGATGCTCTAGAGGTGTTGTGATGGAGAGCAGGGAAGATTTGCGAGGAGAGAGAAAGAAGTTGGATGAAGGTGATCACTGTGACAAGGGGAGGAGAAGAGGTGAGCAATTTGGTGTGACTACGGCATGATACGATCTTGTGAGTCGTTTGATCTAATTACTCTTAATCATGGTCCACTTTTATTTTGGGTGAACCATATGTCATGATAGTCCACCGTAGAAGTCACCTGTATATGAGACTCCAAATTACAATTATTATATATCTAGATCGACTATTTAGGAAAAAAAAGATATTTTAATATGTCAAATTTAGCTGCAAACTGGTAGACAATATTGATATTGCAAATTTTTACGCCAAATAAACTTTTAAAAAGGCCAAAATTAAGGGACCATGATCCACTCCAGTTGCTGCTCACAGCAATCACTGCAGTCAATGCAACATCAGCCATTGGATGTGTCTCTCAAACAATCTCAACCCTTGCCTTTCTTTAACCAAAAAAATGGTGAAAAATATAAGTTTGAGAGGGATAGACACAGTGAATGCAGGGAAATATGATCCAAAATTAAGGAGCCTTTCCATCTCTTATCGGCTTTTCCGCTTCTCCTTTTTTCTTTGCTTCTCCCCTCTTTGCGCCCTAACATCTTCTCTATTACTTCTATCTTGGGCAACACAAACTAGTAGTGACACAATGATGGCGTGGATAGGTGCGACAATGCAATTCAAACCGACCCTTTCGTATTGCTCAAAGATCTTGCAAGTAGGGATGGCAAGGTTCGATGGAGTTCTGATAGTCCATTTACGGTACCCTACATTCGATGAAGTTCTTATTCGTAGCGACAAAGATGGAGCTCTGCAAAGATCTTCTCTGTTTCGTGGAAAGTACATGTGTGATATGAGCTTAATGGGTGTTTGAGTTTGGTGTGTCGGACAAGGGTGTTTAAGTTTGGGGATCATTGAT
Organism: Calophaca sinica; assembly: GCA_037113605.1. NCBI lineage: Eukaryota > Viridiplantae > Streptophyta > Magnoliopsida > Fabales > Fabaceae > Calophaca > Calophaca sinica. The sequence goes on from CM073737.1 coordinate 21,500,264, forward strand.
CAGTCATGAACGACAATCGTGAACCTTAAGGGCTTGATTTATAAATATTTAAATATTTTACCAAAAAAAAAAATTCACTTAAAAATAGCTTTCAAAATTCAAAAATTTAAAACTATCAAATAACTTTGATTTTACTTTTAAAATTCTTATTTTTCACTTTAATTTTGAAGTAATTTTTATGATGTACGGAGTTTAAAGTAATTCTACTAATGATTTATGGACTCGACATCTCTTTTTAGGGTCCGTTTGATGGTCAGGATAAGGGAGACATGATAAAATAAGCTATCATATCTTGTCATAATCTAGCGTTTGATGAGACAACATGATAGGATACGTCAATCCTGTCACTCTATCCTATTCTGTCTCTCTAGTGCAATTTTTATCATGAGGTGAGGGCTGGGTTAGAAACCAACAGGATAGAATAAGAATTTTTTTCTTCAAAACGTAATTTAAAATCTAATAAAATATAAAATATTTAAAAGAAAAAACTAAAAAAATGGAAAAACAATAATATTATATATTAAATAAATAAAAAATAAATTTAATTTTTCAAAAAATAAATAATATTTAAATTAAAAATAGTAAATTAAAAGTAAAATTAAAAAAATAAATTAATAAATAACAACTAATTAATTTTAAAAATCATGTGCGATTTGCCACAAGGGTAATTTTGTCATTTTATATTAATTTTATAAAATTTAAAATATAAATTCTAATAAAATTAAAAATATTAAAAATAGAAACCAAAAAATTATTAAAGTAATAAATTTAAGTTAAAATTTATTTAAAAATATTAAAACTAATTTTAAAATATTATATGCAATTTTGTCAAAAGGCTAATTTTGTCATTAGATATGATATAAAAAATCAAAAATTTTAAAAAATTAGAAATTATGAAAAATAAAATCTAATAAAATATAAAAATATATAAATTAAAAATTCATATTAAAAATTATCAAATTAATAAAAAATATTAGAAATTAATTTTAGAAAAAACTATTTTATTTGTCACATTGGTAATTTTTTCATTTTATATAATTTATATATTGTTATACTATTATTTTGTTTATCTTGTACACGTGATATGATAATGTATAATGTTATCTATAATAATTTGTTGTCAAATGCGCGTCAAACACATAATAGGATAAGAGCTTATCATACTTTTATCATATCATGTCCTCATCTAAGTCTCTTATCATATCATTTCCTATCCTATCTTAACCATCAAACGAAATTCTAGCTAGCTATTGATATTTGGTGAGTTCCAAGGTGAACTACTTTTAGGAAGATGCATCCAATGAAATCAAATATTTTAAGAATTGATTGAATATATGGATGAAATTCCTTGTTTGAAAAGTCATTAAAATTGAACTGAATGGTCATCGACACGATTTGAATACTTGAATGAGAAATGTTCAATCAATAGTGTACTTGTTAATTCTTTATATAGGACAGAAACGATATCATTAAAAAAAAAAAAGAATAGCTCTAATATTTTAAAAAAAAAAGGTAGAATATAATATTAAGTGATTTGATTATATGTGAAGAAGACACTTAAAAGTGCAACAAGAAGGGTAGATTCGAATCTCAATGGGTTGGTCTAGTAAAACATGACAGATCTCGTATTTGACTGGTCACAAGTTCGAATCCCACTAGTCTCATTGGGGTGAGATAAATGTAAATTCCCTAATAAGTGCTCTCAGAGCCCAATGGTATTCTCTGCCTTGAACTGAAATACCATCCCCATCCTAAATTTCCCTTGTAAAAAAAAAAAAAAGAAGGGTAGATTCAGTGGAAAATAATCCATTAATTAGAGATGGAGGAAGATCAATAAAAGTCATAAGTCAAATTACCCAGAAAAATTATACACCAAATTTTGGATTAGTATTTGAGCATATACCCATATACCGTAAAACACACCTCATTTGCGAGGAATCCTATCTATTGAGATCTCAAGTCGACTACATATATTGACTAAAGTAACCTCTGTAAAGTTTAGACAATCCTCACCCGTTGACTTATATTTTGGGATTGAGTTAGACCTATTTCAAATTTTAAAACTATGCAAATATTGGAAATAGTCAACAAGTGACATAGAAAAATAGTGTGATCATCATAACCTTGTGCTATTAACATTATGAGCACTGTTAGTTGGATGTCCGCGTTAAAAATCCCATTAGAAATAAGGGAAAGAGAGGAAAAAGAGGACTAATGGGCAAATTAATCTCAGCCAATGCACTCCAACATGTGCAACATGAAGTGTTAAATCCTAAATCATTTTCCTTATCCAAATTGGGGATTAAAACACACAGTTCAGTTAATAGGATCTGGAGAAATGAATAAAAAAAAAAAAATCAATAGAGAAATTCAAATTACTTCTTTATTGTAAGTCTGTTTCATCACTTTCATGTGTTGTCTGCAGTGGAATAATATAACTTGATGAGAAATTCATTCATATAAAAGTTAACTTCCTTGGCCTTCAGAAACCATGCAAACAACCTCCTTGTTGGCACGAGATTTTGCAAAGAAAAAGCAGCCAGTCACCAAGGCTTTTTCCACATCTGATGCACTGCTAAACCATGCTATATTGTATATTTTTGCAACTGTCACTATAATTTATATGTCTTGAATTAGAAGGACCTTGGTAGCTTCTCACTGTACTCAACTATGGCTGATGGTGGAAGGAGGCCACTGCTTATCTCATGCACTGTTGAGAAGAGAGGAAACAACTCTAGCCATCCGCGATGGCTTAGAACCTCGTAAACCTCCCTTGCAGTTGAGACACCCTTTGGTCCAAGAAAATTGATTAAACATCAAAATCAAGAACACACAAAAAACACTACTTGATGATTCTACAAGTGTCTAATTAAAAAAGAACCACTTTGAAAAAAAACTAACAATTAAAAACTAGACAAAATTGCTATGTAGGTCTTTTAACTTATTTTCGGTTTTCGAATCAGTCCTTTATCTTTTTTTTTCCCGAATAGATCCTATATGTTTTTAAAATGCGTGCACCATTGACCTTTTTTAAACGCCCTTTAAATTCTGTGAAAAACAAGTCTTTCAAGTTTTTAGTATGCTTTAAAAAGATCTTTCAAGTTTTTAGTATGTTTCAAAAAAGTCCTTCAATGAATGGATAGAAACTAACTTGATAACAATTATCAGGCATTAATATCCTCTTTTATTCTTATCTAATTCTCTTATGCTATCTATTCTTATCCTATCTTGACCACCAAACAGGTCCTTAACGTGGTGATTCTGAAGCTTTGATGTATATGAAAAAGAATCGGTTTTGTTAGATTGAAATAAATGCTTATAGGCTTGAATCACTTGATAGTTTTTATTAATTTGTTTGTTTGTTTTTTTTTTTCTTTTTCAATATTTGTTCTTACATCTTTGTATTGCTATCAAGTTAGTGTCCATCACTAGTAAGAAAGAATTCTATGTTTTACTTCGTTGTATGAAGATATTTCCATGAACATTAGAATTTTAAACTGGGTTTGATTGTTAATAAGTCTAGAGTTATGGATAAAGATAGTGGATCTCATAATTTGTGCATAAAGGAGCATGCTGTTTTCTAACTTGTTGCTGCTACTGAATTTTACAAGTTATCACTACATATATTCATGTAAAGAAGTATATGTGATTGTATCCAAGATTATCTAGTAGTTACTTTTCAAAGTAAGCACTGTACTTTCTGGCTTGGCATATTATAGTAAGATTCATGAATATACCTGCAATTTCTGGCCTTGCAACATCTCAGCTTCAAGCTCATCAAAAGATCTGCAGAGAAGATTGAAAATCAGATATAACTAATCAACTATTTTCCTTATCTCACCCTGGAAATATAGACCAGAGAGAAAGAAATACAAAACAACCTCTTCCCCCCATTCTTTGCAAAAGCCTCAGCAACTTTCCTGTTTCTTCCACCCACTGCCACAGATATTATAGTTTTTAATGAAACCAAGGCAATGAATTATAGGGGGGGAATAATTAGCGTCCGAGTTTGATGGCTATGCACTGACGATGTAAAAAAGTTTTACACAGGCGTCTAATCACATTTCACTATGATGTCACTTTGTTATATTACTTCCTGAAACATCTTCACAAATATCTACATAGTAGCATATGATTGGACGTCTGCATAAAACTTTTATACTGTCAGTGCATAGTCATTAACTTTTTGTCCTTACAGCATGTTGTGATCAGGTCAGCTACACCACAGCTCTCAAAAAAGGTGCTGTCCTTAACAGATGGAAGCAACAACTTTGAAAATGCCTTCATTTCTCTAAGACCAAGTCTCATGATTGCAGCCTATACATATTTAGAGAACATTAAATACAAAATAAGTATTTCTTTTCCTTAAAACCTTTAGATCCTATAATCCTTTAAGCTTACTTTTGTATTATTTCCCATCTCCAGGCCATCAACAAAACCTGTCCCATTTGTGTGTCATTCCTTGATCATTCACAAATAGTGACAAAAGAAAGAGAACAAAGTGAAGATACAGTACAACATACCTGCTGCTATGGCCACAACATTTTTTAGTGTTCCACATAATTCAACTCCTTCAACATCCTGAACCTATGTAAAATATACAATAAAAAAGTCATAAGCACAAGTAATGTAACATTGTTTCACAATTATAATCATATGATTCTATCATGACAATATTTATTTGGTATTACTCTAACCAATTTCCTCAGTTTCATTCAAAATAACTTGTGATAAGTTTTCACCAAATTGCTGCTCATTTTTATTAAAGAATTAAGAATGTGATGCACTCACAGCTGTCACAATGAAATAAGGAGTATAAAACAACTGAACCCATCTCTCTGCAGCTTCTCTGCTCTGCCTGTATCCAACAGTTGCTTCACTAAACTTCTCTACAGCTATCTGTACAAAAAGTAATAATTAGAACAGCCAAACATAAGATTTGGATTCCGTGCAGTTGGAAAATTCAAAGTTAAACAATTTGGACAGTCCGATCTTAATCAAACGGTTCATGATATACAGATTTCAATTCTGGTTTTTTAAATTCGACTTCCGAGCTTAAAATTTGAACTGTCTGATCTTGATCGAATGATCGTGATTTACGTGACCGTGTTTATCCCTGACTGCACTGCAGGCAATCCAAGTCGCCAAACATGCAATGAGCTGTGGTGAGCAAATTAGAAAAATAAAGAAGTAAATAAAATCTATAATTTCTTCTAACTACCTCATTTGCTATGTTGGCTCCCATCAAAACTGAACAATTGATTCCTAGTTCATGTGAAATGAGAGTAGAGATCATGCAAGGGCCTTCCATTTTGACCTCCATTCCTTTGACAAGGGAAATAGCCTCAGCATCTGCCCTTATTTTCCCAGCAAGCCTTTTGCATATTCCTTCCATAAATTGGTGTGGAGTCACAAAAACTAACATATTTGCATCCCTCACTGCATAATTTACCCAATCAGAATAGCACACAAGTTGACACCAACACCCCACCCTAAAAGTAAAGAATGAACAATTTTAAATTCTTTTTTTTTTTTTTTTCTCCATTTGAAATTTTTATTTTCTAATGCACAGTAAATAGTTTTAAAAAAAAAAAAATACCAATTTAATACCTGCATTTTCAAGGTCTGGATCTGCAACAACATTTTTGCCAAGCTTGATTCCAGGGAGATATTTGACATTTTCCTGCCAAAAGCAATAATAGTATACTAATTTTCATTTTTCTTTGTACAGTCATAAAAATAGTAATATATTTATTGAAAAACATTAGACATAAAATGGGGATGAAATGCTTGCAATGGCTAGTCCTTACATTGATTCTATTGATGACATCTGTGAGCTTCTCTCCACTTGGTAATGTCTCCTCATATACCCACATTCTCACTTCATCTGAATTTATCAGACAATTCATCAAAATGGGAAATTTAAGACTCTGTAGGAAAGTCTGTTTGTTTATAAAAAAAAAAAAAAAAAAAAGAAGTCATGTTTCAAGTTTCAACATGAAGCAGAAATTTCCATATTCCAAAATCACACTGTCTTTATTGTTATATGCCCCCACAAAGTTTTTCAAAAAAGTCTGCGACCGCGATCTGGATCGCGATATCATGGTTTTTTTACTGTCTCTACGATTGTGATTCAAGCCACATCAGCTGCATTTGGCCATAATTTTCTGCAATATCAAGTATTGCGACTGTGATTTAAAACCTTGATGTCCTCACAAACCAACTTGGGAACATCACACATGTTACAGAAATTCACTACTCCAAAAAAAAAAAAAAACACTTCATCTAAGAAACTCATTCAAATTCTATGCACATGCTGCTGGCACGCTCAGAACTCAAGAATAAGAGAATAACAAAGAAACAAAGAACAAGAAAAGTACCATGGAAGGAGCTGAGCCTGATTGTGTTGGAGGCAATAAGTTTAGATGCAACACTGCCCCAATTGCCACTACCAATAACAGTGACTTTGGATCTATGTGAAGCATCATTGACACTGTTCAATAAGTTGTTCTGTACCACAGTTTCTCCCCCTTGCGGAACTGGAGCCATTGAAAGAACAAGAGAGAGAGAGAGAAGTGAACTGAAGAGTGCAATGAATGGAACAGAAGAAGAATAGAGGCTAAGGGGAAGAGGAAGAGAGTGAATATAAGGGAAAGAAAAGGGTCATTGGGGGCGGAGATGCCACACCAGTTTCGTGAGAAACTATGTTTATCTCTCAAAAAAGTACGAAACTTTTGAAGTTAAATCTGGCGATTCCCTCTATGTTTGCAGTGTGAGACAGGACAGGAAACAATAACGTTGTTTTGCTGTTTATGTAGGGACCACCTGTGTGAATTAATCCATGCATTCCTCTTCCAAATTTTTGTTTCACCTCTCATTTTAGATTGCCGTTGGATTCTGAAGCTCCACTCATCAAGGATTCTACCTCCTAATAATGTGTTTTAATTGGAGTTTGTAAATTTGGTTTTGCATAGAATTAATTCTTCATACTCGATGTGATTCATTTCTGGACTGAATCAAAACTCAGTGGCTTAGAGGGAATAAGGCCCAAAATGGCCCAACCCAGTGACAGTATAAGCCTCTGCGCTGTAATGAACATGGAGGTGGACCATTGGATGTCCATCTGACGGATCCACGCGCTCTGTGCGGAAGTCGTTACCAGGGGAGTACCCCTGAACTTGGGCTGAGCATGGGACGGGTAGAGACCGGCCCTAACTCGGCCTTAAATTTTGATTGGGTCATTCTTAAACCCTAGCCCGTCCTTAGATCCGAACAAACCCGATGCTTTATAGAACACATTAAGATCTGGTCTATTAAGGACTAGACCGGGTTGGCCCGGAAGACAAATAAAATAAAATAAAAAGGTGATCTTTCTATTATGACTAAAAGTTAAAAGCGAAATCACTACTAGAAAAAGTTGAAATAGCGACGGAAATTTAGAGACGAAAAAAGGCAAAATTCGTCTCAAATTTCTTTTCTAAGTGTTAGCGACGCCAAATTTGGAGACCGGTTTCATTTTTTCGGTCTCTAATTTTTGTCGCTATTTCAACTTTTTCTGGTAGTGAATATTGAATTTTTTAGAATTTTACTAGGTATTTAAACCTAAACATGGCCCTTACAATAGTATTTTGCTACAAATTTACTAATTAAATTAAAATAGATTCCAACTTCAATATGTTGTTTATAAATTAAAGTCTCATCACAATTATAATATAACTAATGATTGGGGAAAAGGACGGGTTGGGAAGGGTTGTACTTGACCCTAACCCGTCCCTAAATTTTGACTGGGACAACTTTTTAGACCCTAAGTCGTCCCTAACACCGAACAAACCCGATGCTCTGGGGTCAAATGGAATAAGGACGGGACGGGTCATCGGGTTGGGTTGGGTCCTGCTCACCCTTACCCTGAACAACTCTTCTCGCCAAAGACTGAGATTCCCTGTTGTTCCATTAATTAAACCTTACTTAATTAGCTTTAATCGTATACAAACGTAAGCACACTTTATTGAAAATATGTAGGAATTTAAAACTGAAAGCAAACACGACATGCATACTGAATGTATACATACATATATAATAATGGCCCCATTAGTAGGGCGCACATGTACTTGTGTCATAGTGTTAGAACATAGTGCCAATAGTGATCATATACAGTCATCCACAAAACACATCATAGCACTCATCTCACCAAAAGATGCAAAAGTCCCCAAAAGATACATAAAGAGATGTACAGACTCACCGATCATAACAAAAAATACTACCAACATAACCCAACACTAATAGGGGTAATGGAAGCTCCCTACACACGGTCCTAGACGTCTTCGATAAGTACAAATGGGCCTGATAGGCACAGATGGAGTAAAGAAATCAGACGACACAATCCGTCGAGGTCTGATCTCCTCCCATTGACTCGCATCACGGGAATGACTATGGCCAGTAGGAAGGGAAACTATAAGATCTAGCATGAGAATGCCAAGCAAAGTCATAGTCGTGATGATAGTCGTTGGATTCATCCCACATATGCCTAAAGGGTACCTCTGGACTATCCTGGAGTCACCCACCAAAATGCCCAAGGTGAGCCAGGTAAACGAAAATAAACACCAAGTAAGCTTATATATACAACAGTATGCACAGGAGTGGTCGATCTCCCATCCAACACCATCCTCATCATGATAGTAGAGCTCAACGTCGCCCTACACTGGTGTCCTTGGCTCTATCAGCAGCAACGAATTTAAGTAGTGTGCCATCTTTGCTAGCATCCTCCTCCTTAACATGGTCTAAACATATATAGAGTACATATGCAGACATAGAAAGAAAACAGGAGATAATAATCGACACTAACATCATACAAGGGAGAGAAGCTATAGAGGACAAAACGGAGATGGCACACAGACATGAAAGGCACACACAATCATCTCTTGAGTCAACTATAGCATTTATCCTTTAAGGCATCTCAAATCAATGCCTAACTCCTACTCTCATGCATCTAACACTATATGAAGTTGTGGCCACTAGACTTAAATCACAATACATCCTTTTTTCCCGTTAGCAATGCCCATCCCCATTTCCATTAGGAATGAGAAGTTAGTTGTCCAAGCAACATATTCTGCTCACTGTGACCGTCCCCCGTCCCCCTCATTTTCGTTAGGGATGGGTGTCTTGGCCTTCATTCGGGATAGTTCCCCCAAGAACTATAGGATTAGAGGTGGTAAAACGAGTTACCCAGCCTGTATCCAGGTTTAATTCGGTCTCTAAAATTGGTGTCCAAGCCCGGCCCTATGCGGGCTTATTCGGGCTGGCCCGCATATTTTTTTAAAAAAATAGTAATAAATTGCCATTTTGCCAAAACTATAATTCGTGTTTGTAACCAAAGCATGTAAAGCTGGCGGGTATAGTTGAGAATGAGAAACAATGTCGTTCTATGTAATTTTTGTGTGACCAGGTGTGTATATTTGTATGCAGGACAGGTGAGTGGTCCTATAAATATTTGGCATGTTGAAATGGATGAACACATGTCATGGTTATGCATAACACAAAGTGATAATTTTTTATACTAGTCAGGTGCAGACTTTTCTGTCATGAATGAATGGTTTGGTGGTCCCTATATAAAACAATTAATAGTTGGTATGAGTTTTCAACATTGAATTATGTGTGAATTTTTCTTCATATGGTAGAAAAGTTGAAAATTATGTGCGTGTTTTTTGAAGTCCAATGGTGTGACAGTCAGCGTCTAGTGAGTACTCCGTGTTTTTTAGTTATTGAGATATACACTCGCGGCCTAGTCGAGCTAGCCCGGTACTGGTCTAGGCTTTATCGGGCTAGGCCAAAAGGCCATGTTTTTATTCGAGCTCAGATTGTGCTGCCCAAGCCCTATAGTTTGTCAGGCTTTTTGGAGACGGCCTAGTCGAACCAGACCATTTTTTGGCTCTATATGGAATACATCATATGTGATAGGATAACTAGGCTCAACCATAACACAACACAATAGTGATAAACTATTGGTTCCCTATGGAACTTGTCGGGCACTTACTACATCCCCAAGGTCTAAAATGACTTGTACTGTTATTTCGTACCCACACTCACATACATCTGACCTCGTGTGCCACCAACACACACAACAATGAATACAACAACACATGCAATCTATCAGAATCTCACCAATACTCATATGATCAGCAACGTAATACCTCAGCCACACAATCTCAACATGATATGTATCTACACTCCCACAAATTAGAGTGCCTCACAATCTCACGATACATATTAGGTAGACCATCTGTCACAACTGTTTTTTGTAAACCCCTTTTTACTTCTTTTGAAGATATGATCATGTAGTAAGAACCGATGGTGACAATCGAGGGGTCATCTGGCTATCTTAAAGCCAACAACGTTGTCTAATACAAGCAATTGAATCTACACACCAATAAATCAAAAAATGGAGAGAGAAGAGAGTGAGTGGAGAGAGGTCAGGCGAAGGAAGAGAAGACAAAGCGATGGGATCAGGAGAAGGGCGACAGACTTCGAAACAGGGATTAGAGGAAAACAGAAGGATTCTCTTAGAGAAGGCAAGGAAACTACCACTTATTTTTTCTCTGAGATTCCAGATACTCATGGAGCTAAAAAGATGTTCGATATATTCAAAAAGTATGGGGCAGTGGACGAGGTAATCATTCCAGCAAAAAGGGACAGTAACGGCAGAAGATTCGGATTCGTGAGATTCTTTGATGTTAGGGAACCGGAATATTTCGGAATGAAATTAGACAACATAATAATTGGAAGCAGGAAGATATTCGCCAATCTGCCTCGTTTTCAAAGGAACAAGGAAAATGTAATGAAGGCTAGCGAAAAAGGGACGAAGGATGCTGGAAAAGATAACAATCAAAGCCAGAGAAATGAAGCCAAAGTAGCTTATACAAAACATAGGAAACCAGAATCACATACGCATCTGCTACAAAAAATGGATACCGCAAAGCGAAACCCTGTGACTAGAAGAATAGGAAAAAGGTGGGTTGAGACTGGCAACACAAAAACTCAAAATATGGTAAGGAGCCTTTTGCACACATGGAGTTCGTGGTGAATGAAGATCGTAGCCAAGTCGAGAAGGCTTTTGTTGGCAAAGTTATTACACCAGGTTATACCTATAATATTCAGGAAGAGTTTGCTCGCCAAGGTTTCTTTGCAATCAAGGTAACACCAATGGGTTCAAATTTGGTACTTCTGGAATCTGGAGCTGAGGAAGACCTACCTGAGATTCTGGGGGAGGCGAAGGATTGGTTAGCACAATGGTTTGAGGAGGTGAGACCGTGGAAACCAACAGATGTCGATAATGAGAGAGTGGCGTGGTTGAGGTGCTATGGTATCCCTGCACATGCCTGGAGTGCAGATTTTTTTTGAGTTCCTCGTGTCCCCCTATGGCAATTTCGTGTGCTTGGATGACAATACAAGGAAACAAGGGTGCATGGACGTGGCCAGAATCATGTACTGAACTAAGGTGCATGATGTGTTGAATCGCACAGTAAGAATGAAGATTGGCGATGATATATACTCCATCAAGATCCTCGAAGACTGGTATGGCCCAATGAGGTGGTCTGCTCCGGCTGGAAATCCGCCGTCACAATGTGATTCGGATGATGAATCCGGCGATGATGACGTCAGTTTTGGGGAATACAGGGAAGATGAAAGGTCAGAGGCAGATATGAATGGGGTTGTATTGGAATACGAAAAGGAATTGATTGTCCATGATCGTGGAGTTAGTGCAGCTATGAGTGAGGCGGTTAACCATTGCGATTCTAGAGAGATTTTGCTGTTGGAGAATGGAGAAAGGCACGTTGATAATAATAACTGTGGAGGTGGTAATTCGGTAACGAATGACGTCGTTAGTGGAGTGAACGGAAGCGTGGACCAAGCCAGTAGATATGGGCCTGACCAAGCCGAAAACAATGTAGAAGGCCTAATAATTGCTCAAACGGAGAACGGGGAGAGGGGGCCCAATGAACTAAATGAGGGAGTGAGCCTGGCAAACACAGGCCTAGAACAACGAAATAATGGGCCAGATACCATTGTTGAGACACAATCGGATTCAGCACCCGTCTCGAGCTCTTCGAAGGTCGTTTCTAGCAGAAGTGGAACGAGGAATTCTGGGGAAGCTAGGGTTGAAGGGCGCCGATGCAGGTAGAGAGTAGAGCGCGGGACTCACCAGTCCACATGCTGCTCGGTGGTGAATTCTCCGGTGGCTCTGTTTTATGCTGTGATTCCATCACAACATCAGACATGAATCAAGGCAATTCACGTTTCTGGGCAAGGTTGGACGAAGAGGTCGCTAGCAAAATTTGGAAGGCAGTGCAGGATGTTGGTGTAGTTGGAAGAGAGAATGAAGTCGTGTATATTGCAGAAATCGAAGAGGCAAATGTTAGAGATGTCGAAGCTCAGAGGCTGAGGGAGTTAAAAAAAGCACAGTTATGAAGATTTTATCTTTAAATGTTCGAGGGTTGAAGGACCGTGCAAAAAGAAGGCGTATTCGGCTCTTAATTATGTCAGGTAATTTTGACTGCTGTTTTTTACAAGAATCCAAATGTGACGCTGTTGATAACAGATTAATAGAGAGTCTATGGGGGGACTCTGGTTGCGATTGGGAAGCAAAAAATGCAATAGGACTATCTGGTGGTCTAATTACTATTTGGAAGAAGGGTTCGTTTGTAGTTAACTTTAATTTCTCTGGGGATGGTTTTCTTGGTATATGTATCTCAATGCACACATCAGACACAATGTATTATTTAGTTAATATATATTCCTCCTGCAACTTGGATGGGAAGAGAAAATTATGGAGCGATTTGATTATGTCTAAAAGAGGTTTTCCCCCTGGAGTGTGGTGCCTTGGGGGTGATTTCAATGCTGTAACTTCAGTTGCAGAAAGAAAAGGGCGTATGGAGCAGAATGCCGGGGAGAGTGAGGAGTTCCAAGAGTTTATCAATGATATGGAACTAATTGATATCCCTGTACTTGGGAAAAAGTACACTTGGTACAAAAGTGATGGATCAGCAATGAGTAGAATAGATAGATTCTTGCTATCTGAAGATCTTATCAGTGAATGGAAAATTACAAAGACAAAGGTGGGTAATAGAGACATCTCTGACCATTGCCCCATTTGGTTAAAGGTGTCGGAACAAAATTGGGGTCCTAAACCTTTCCACTTTAACAACTGTTGGGTGGAACATAAGGAATTCAAACAGGTGGTAAGTCAGTGTTGGAAATCCCATAAGTTTGATGGATGGAAGGGATACGCTGTCAAAGAAAAATTAAAGATGTTGAAAGAGAGACTCAAAGTGTGGAATAAAGAAACATTTGGGGTGGTGGACTTGAAGATTGAGAGTTTGGTGGATGAGCTTAATGCTTTAGATGAAGCGGCGGCACAAGGCAATCTAAATGATCTAGAACATAGGAAGCTGCTGGTGAGTAAGTTTTGGCAACAGTTACACTATAAGGAGAGTTTATCGCTTGTAAATCAAGAGCAAAGTGGATCACAGATGGCGATGCAAACACACGTTACTTCCATGCATGTATTAATGCAAGAAGAAGAAGGAATCAAATCTTGGCGTTGAAGGTTGATGAGGTCTGGGTTGAAGATGTGGAGGATGTGAAAACCGAAGTTAGGAGGCACTTCCAAAGCTGCTTCGAAGAGGCAAAATTTAAAAGACCGGTCCTAGATGGAATTCAACTGCCTCGAATCTCAGACATAGATAACCAAATGTTGATTGCACCATTTCTTGAAGAAGAGATAAATGATATAGTGTGGAGCTGTGATGGAAATAAGAGTCCGGGCCCTGACGGGTTCAACTTCAATTTTTTCAAACACTGTTGGGACGTCATCAAGGATGAGGTATGTGCCTTTGTGCAGGAATTTCACGTTACAGCTACATTACCTAAAGCCATTTCAGCGTCTTTTATTGCTCTGTTACCGAAAGCTGATAATCCACAGAGCCTGAGAGAATATCGACCAATTTCATTGATTGGTAGCCTATATAAAATAGTGGCGAAGCTGCTGGCTTCAAGGCTTAAAAAGGTTTTAGCTAATGTTATTTCACCTTGTCAGTCGGCCTTTCTTACTGGCAGACAAATTCTTGACGGAGTTCTAGTTGTTAATGAAGTTGTGGATTGGACAAAAAGGCATAAAGAAAAATGTGTACTCTTAAAAGTCGACTTTGAAAAAGCTTACGACTCTGTCAACTGGGATTATCTGGAGTATATGATGATAAGGTTGGGATTTGACTCTAGGTGGAGGAAGTGGATTATGGCATGTGTCTCTTCTCGGTTCTGGTCTCACCTCGTTAATGGTAGTCCGACACCGACCCAGAGCTAAAGGGCTTGAAGCAAGGTGACCCACTGGCACCGTTCCTTTTCTTAATAGTGGTTGAAGGGCTAACTGCGATGGTAGCAAAAGCTACTGAGGTGGGCATGTTGAGTGGTTATAAGGTCAGCCAGAACATCTCTTTTCCCATTTTGCAGTACGCGGATGATACAATTTTTATGGTGGAGCCTACGTGGCAAAATGTGTGGGGTCTAAAAGTGATTCTACGTGGGTTCGAATTAGTCTCTGGCCTAAAGGTGAATTTCTCAAAGAGTAACTTATTCGGTGTAAATGTGCAGGAGGATTATCTGGCTTCTGCTTCTACTTTTCTTGCTTGCTGTATCGGGAAATGGCCCTTCAAATTCTTGGGAGTCCCGATCGGTGCAAACCCAAGGAGATCCACTACTTGGGCTCCGGTGGTGAATTCCATGAGGAAGAAGCTGGCTAATTGGAAAGGGAAACACCTGTCCTTTGGAGGGAGGATAACACTTATAAAATCGGTTTTGTCCAGTTTACCTTTATATCTCTTCTCCTTTTATAAGGCGCCAAAAAAGGTTATATCCGAGTTGATTAGCATCCAGAGAAACTTCCTGTGGGGTGGCTGCAGTGAAAAACGCAGCATTAATTGGGTGAGCTGGGACTCGATGTGCAAACCTAAGGAAAAGGGCGGCTTGGGAATTAAAGATCTACTACTCTTCAATCAAAGCCTTTTGGCTAAATGGTTGTGGAATTGTCTCCAGGATGAAAAAACAATTTGGTTTGATTTGCTAACATTTAAATATGGTTGTTTGTCCTCACAGGTTTTAGGTGAACTGACTCCCATACAGCATGCTTCTATATGGTGGAAGGACCTGATATCATGCAACGTTAATTGGTTTGCAGATGCTGTCAAACTGAAGCTAGGATCCGGCATGCGGACTCGGTTTTGGAAGGACAAGTGGTTGGATGGATCTACACTATGCGACAGCTTCCCTAGGCTGTTTCAAGTGGTTCAAAATAAAGAAATTCTGGTTGGTGAATCTGGAGAATGGCTGAATGGATCATGGGTGTGGAAGGCTCAATGGAGAAGGCAGCTATTTAGCTGGGAAGAGACACTAGCATGCGATCTGCAACTGCTTCTTTCAGGCCAGAGTATTTCAAATACAGGATCTGACAAATGGATTTGGATGCTTGATCAGAGTAATTTATTCACTGTGAAATCTGCTTATACCCACTTACTGAATGCATCAATATCACCGGAGTTAGCTAACCCTCTGCAGAAGGCGCTGAAAGGCTTATGGAAATGTTCCATCCCTTCAAAGGTAGCTGCATTTGTGTGGAAGCTGCTGCTTAATAGGCTGCCCACAAGGGACAATCTCTATAGGAGAGGTGTGATTGGGGAGCCAAGTCAGCTCAAATGTGTTTTCTGCTTCGAAAATGAGGAATCAGTTGCCCACACTTATTTCAACTGTAATTTTGTGATCAATATATGGACACAGGTCCAAGCTTGGATGGGGCTTGCAGGTGCGGCTCATAACGATCCTAGTCAGCATTTCCTAATATATGGCGGCCAGTTGAGAGGACGGAAGGTCAGAAAACTGAGATATCTTATATGGGCAGCAGTGGTGTGGTGCGTTTGGTTTGCTCGCAACAGAATAATTTTTCATGGAGACACCGCCAGCTTTTCCTCAGTCTTGGCTCACATTAAAGCAGTGTCTTGGGGCTGGTTTATATTCAAGGAAGGCAGAACCTCTAGCAAGAATTTTTCCGAATGGTGTAGTGATCCTATTTCTTGCATGAAAGGCTGAATGCCCAATTCGTTGGTTACCTGATTCTGTTGGTTAATGCAGGTTGGTGTGCTGATGGTCTTGGGTTAGATGCAGATCGCAGGTTTTATTGTTTGCTGCTGACACTGTGGCGATGATGTTGGAGGTGATGATAAATATGAACAAATGTATTGGACTGCAATGATTGGTTCTGGACTGAGGAGTATCAAGATATGGTGCTTTAGGATTAATGCTGGACTGCCTATCTTTCTTTTTTGGTTGGGCTTGAACGCTTGGAAATAATGGGGAGGATGGATGACAGCAGGTTTTGCTCTTTGTTGTTACTGGTTTATTGGTGAGTGGCTATTTAACTGTTGCGTGGGTATTTAATTGGCATGGTGGTGTGATAGTGGGCATTGTGATATGTGGGGAACATGTGGTTTGGAATATGCTTACTGTTTTCCATTGAGTTAATGTGTAGTGGTTGGGATTGTGGAGATATCGATCCTGATTGGTATGCTGTATGGTGGACTTTGAAGCTTGGGGTGGAAATCAAACTGAGATTTTGGTTTGTTAGGATAGTTGCTATTATCTCTTTTCTGTCAGCTGAGCAAATGTTGGCTTGTTAATTGTGACGCTGCGGAGTTTGCCAGTTGTAGCCGTTTTATATTCAGCTATTGGGCCTGGGTGTTGTACTCTTTTTCCCACTGGGTTTTGGCCTTTAGAGGTTTTAACGAGGCACACCCTGCCTAGAACATATGTATATATGGGTTCGGAGTACCCCTTGTACTCTAGTTTCTTTAATATATTTTTGCTTATCAAAAAAAAAATAATTTCTAAGCAAGAGCAAATCCATTAATCTAACAATCAGCACTCCCAAGGACACACTCAACAAACTTCTCAATTCTCATGAAGCTAAAGAGTTTCATTGTTGAGAAGAGAAGCTCATTTATACAACAAGTAAATTTTGAGCCCTAAGCAACCCCGAAAACATGCATTAAATATACGCCAATCAAGGAATAGACACTGTACTGTAAATAAATATGGGTTGTTCATAAATACTTAGTGACTAAGATCATTTCTAATAAATGACATTTAAAACCATGGAATGGCAAGTTTCTAGCAAGTATTGTCTCTAATGTTAGTCAAATGTCTAATTTGACCATGGAAAACAAACATTAAACTAGTTAATGATTCAATCAAATAAAGCCCTTAACAGGATAATTATCCAGGCTAACTCAGGCAACCATCTCAGCCACAAAAATTAACTAAAGGTTGTAGGCATTTCATCAATCACCTAATTTGCAGGAAAACTCACAATTGCATGATGCACGAATTATTAAACGCAACTAATCTCAAACAAAATAAGAGCCAAAATAAGAATTGAAACCTAATACAAGAAATGGTACATTTCAAACAGGTTAATATCGAATGCTAGTAAAGATTAAATACTCATATCATGAACAAATTTAACCTAAAATGACAGGATGCAGTATATTAGTTTCATCAAAATGTTCTCTTCTTGATTAACTGGCCCATATTTCCTCATGTTCCAGAAGAATTGGGAACAATTTTCCCATTTTTCGGAGTAAAGATTAGTGGTTATTAACTTCTCCAATAGGACTGAGTCCTGTTAATGCGGCCACATCTAAAAGGGGTAGGAGTAATCATGCTAGTAGCAATATGGAAAGTATTGGATTTGGGATGCCAAAAGTGGAATGTTGTCTAGAAAATTTGTAGCTTAAGTTCTACTTGCTGAGTTCGATAAGGTTAAAAATACCAAGAGTCATTCAATGGTTTTTCTTTTCATTTTAAGCCCTTTTTGAGCCAAACTAAGTACATTTCATTGTTTGAAGGAGGGCCAGACCTAAAAATATTAACGAGGTTTCCTAAAGGGTCTTCCTTCGTCTTGTCACTAAAGGCTAAAATATGATCTTTGGCAGAATGAACAAAACGAGGAAAATTATGTTCATGATGAACAGGAAAATATGGACCCAGAAACACAACATTTTTAATTCAACCGTCAAATGGAATCAAAGACTCATGACTCCATACAACAAGATGATCATCAATCAAATCAGGTTTAGAAACTATACGAAAAACCTTTAGAGTAGAGAAGAGTAACTTGTGCAAAGCCTTGAGACAATATAAACTTTAAAGGAAGCCATTGTTCCAGATTGTTTCAAAGAGGTAAAATATTTTATATTTTCAAGGCATATTGGTTATGAAATTATGTCTTTTGAGTTAAAACATTGCTATAGTTAGCTAGCAATCGAAGTTACACCTTTTTGAGAAGATCAAAATTAAGGGAATAAGTGAACAATCTCGAGAAGAAAATGAGAACGGATCGAGAAAGGAACAGGACAGTGGGAATTGTATATAAGTTTTGTCCATCGAGAAATTGCAAGCTTAACAAGTAGATCGAAGATTTCAAGGAAACAAGTGTTATCAGAAAATACAAGTTACTAGGGAGACCAAGTTGCTTCAAGGATGTTGTTCACAGTTATAACCGGTTTTCAAAGGGTTTGGAATTAAACTTACTTCAGAAAAGCCATTTTTGGGCAATTACTTAGGCAAGATGCTACATGGAGATTACATGCTAGAATTTTAGAGTGTCTCATCGTTAGAAATTTTATCTATAAATTTGTTGAGAGCTCTAGAAGTTTTCAATGTTGGGATCATATTATATTTTTATATGCCTAAATGCTTATAATTTCTTCTCTCTCAGGATACACAGCTCCTACGATACTGATGTATGTGTTTCCAACACTTTTCTTTTAATTAGTTATCATTGTACTCTCCTACATTTTTAGACATTTGTAATCCTTATCAATCATATTTTTCAGACAGCTTTGTCTTCTGTCTATTCTTGTTTACTTTATTTATTGTTATTTGTTATTACTGTACTTTCATTTTCATTAATTATTGTTCAAACAATGTCCACATATCTTTATTGCGATTCATTTCATATATATAGGAAATATATCCACATGCATTCACACATTTATGTTTTCTATTCAGTACGAAAATCTCGTACCCTGTAGTATATGGACTGCATTTAAACCATCAACATGATTTTCTACCTTGAAAATAACTAAAAACAAACCATAAACCTATCAACTTGTATTTCCTTAAGAGGACTAGATTTGAGTCCTCCAATTGTTCGTCGACTGGTAATGAAAAATAACCAGAAATAATTAGAAATGATAACTTTTGAAATTGTCAATGCATTAAATGCGTGCTATAATTTTCAATAAAAAATTACACGTTGATTTCTTTATCAACGTGACACAGGTTAACAACTTTTTTCTTACTAGTAGAGAAAAATAAACAACAACAAAAACAACAACAACAACAAAGGAACACGAAAAAACTTAGCACCAATGAATGTTACACCCATTTTATTAGAAAGAAGTATGGGCATAACTTCACAGGAGGGGACAGCTGTGTAGTACCCTAATTTTGTCCGGCTTTTTTATTTTATTTTATTTTATTATTTATTTTAAAATTTTATTAGTAGTAGTAGTAATAATAAATAAAAATAATATTTTTGGTCTAATAGAATGAATAAAAAAAAAGAAAGAAAAAGAAAAAAGAAATAAAAATTATTGAAAAACGGTTGCATATTGCAATTTTGGGGGTGTTAATAGCAATCAACTAAAGGGGCTGATGGCCCAGCCCAGTCTGCACCTCCCCTCTCTCATTCGCTTCAAGCACCCCCTTTGATTCTCTAATGCGCCTCAAGACCTTGCTTCCCCCGCCTCGCTTCTCACACCCCACTTCCTATACGCACCGCAAATGCATCCAAAGACCTTCCCCAAGAGGCGTGGCCCAAACCAATGCGCGCCTGCACTTGATTCAGCCCAAACCTTCTTCTTAGCCCTAAAAACTGATAACCTAATTATCCCCTCCTTTCTCTCAATGATCCAAATTGCTACTCCCTCCTCCATTTTCGCCCCACCTTCTCTCATCCGCCTCTCTCTCTCCCTCCATCTCTCTCTCACCCTCCATTTTCGCCCCAATCTTCTCTCCTCCAGAACCCTAATTCTCTCTTTCCCCCTTCTCAATAAGGCCACCGTTGCCTCTCTCTCTCTCTCAACCCTCTGCCGCGGCCAAGCCTCATCCTCTCCACCTATCACGGCCTCCATCTCTCCCTCATTTCTCTCCCTCGTTTCTCGGCCTCTTCCTTATCTTCTTCACACAGAAAAACGGATTGAAGCTACCATCTTAATCTCCAATAGAATCACAAAATCGGATGCAAAAAAGGGGGTTTTCGTTTTCCATTTTTTTCTTATCTCCTTATCTTTATTTATTTGATTTTGAACTGATTTGTTTGTTGATCTTTCGCAGATGTTGTGCCTATAAAAAGGAAGCACGCAAAGCGAATCTGAGGGGGGGCGAAACAGAAGAAAGGAGAGGTTCTGACGGAGAGGGAATGAGAGGCAGAGAAGGAGGGTCTTAATTTTTTTTTCTCTTTCTTTTCTTCAAACACTATTAGATTTTAGAGTTTTGGATTTTTTTTATCTTTGTGGATTAGGAGCTGTGAATTCCAGGTTTTGTTTTCTTTTTCTTTTCTTTTCTTCTTCCTCTTCTCTGTAAATTTTCAATAATTCTGTTATACACTTTATTTTGTTTGATCATATTCTAGGCTTGGATCTGAATATATAATATGCAAACGTGACCCCCCTCGTTTTGTATACTGATTGTGGTTCAATTAATTTAATTCTGTCTCTGCCTTCTCTGTCATACATACCCTGCGTTCTGCAAACTAAGGTTACGGGATTTGGCCTTCCAATGGGGCCAAATCCAAATTAGGGATTAAGTTGCAAATAATTTAAGTGCCATAATTATAATAAGGTATAAATTTAGGTATACGAACAAAAATGCATGCCTCTGTAAAAACGATTTTTATGAAATAAAACCAGATTTTTTTTGGTCACTAAAGTAATCAAGGTTCCGTTTTTATTTGCTAATTGTTAATAAAAAGGATTATATCTTTTAGAAGGAAATATGTGAGGTAGGTTTAGTTAACTCAAATTGATTTCTTAAAAGTCAAAATTAGAGCTTTAGGATTTTTATTTCTTTCTTGATTTTCTAAATAAAAAGGCAAATAAACTCAAATATTGATTAGATCCAAACGTGTGACTATCTCAATCAAGTAAGTACGTCATCAATCAATATTTCATATTTACGCGTATAGAAAATGTCATTAGCATGCTTAAATTTTTGTGATTTTCTTTTTAAAATATTTTGGGAAATTATTTATTGGCAAACAATATCTTTCAAACAATTAACGGGTACCATTTTTTTAAATGGGCGCGTATGGGTGCTAATCCTTCCTTGCGCGTAACCAACTCCCGAACCCGAATATGGTTCAAAGACCTTCCTTTTTTTTATTAAATTTAAAAATATTCAAAAAATAGGTTTTCCAATGTTTTCTATAAAAATAAAATATTGGTGGCGGCTCCATTCAAATTTTTAGGGTGGTTGTCACAGCTGGCGACTCCACTGGGGACTTTTGAGAGTTAGGCCCTATGATTGTTTTTGTGATTTGTTTGCCTTACAATGTGAATTGTTTCCTTTTCTTTTATTTTTATTTATTTATTTATTACTATTATTTTTTTTTCAATTTATTTGTTTTTATCTTATCTTATTTGTTTTTATCTTTGTTTGGTTTAGTTATTTTTATTGTGATTATATGTATATTGAACATTAGGATAGTTACCATGTATATATTGTTTTATTTATTTTGCAGCGGTTGTTTTAAGTTTGCTCCTTCACACACTTCACTTTATACACTTTATTTACACACACTTTGAGTGGGTGCCCTATACCCGGGCCCGAGTGAATCTTAAGTTAGGAGAGGCTATGTAGTGGGTGCTCTGCTGGACGTACGGCCAGTGGGTTCCTATGAAAGTCTCACCTAGAGTTTGGCTCTATTTGAGAAAAAACCATCCTTTAATAATATACTTATTATTGGTGGTAACATTTTCAAATGGGACCCTTGGCTCTAGGGACCTTTTAGATTAGTATCTTAAATCCACCCAATGGAAAGACACTTAATATAAACCCTAGGTCCTTTTAAGAAGCTACCGGCCCATATCACAAAAGGAGCATACCTTATCCCATTTTCCACGTGACAAAGTCGTATGACCTAAGATCTTAGGAAATACCGGCCTACATTACAAGGGGCACACTCTGCCTGTTTTTCCTCCATCCATTTATTTTCCATTCACATTTCAAAAATTGTGAAAGATAATAAATGATATTTTTCCCCAAAAAATATTATTTGTTATTCTTCTTTGCAAAAAAACAAACACAGTTTCAAAAAAAAATTTCCCTTCTCATTCCTTTTTCCCTCTAAATAAAAAATAAATCTTCAAAAAAATGCATTTTCTCTTTTTTAGCAACATCATTGCATTCATTTTATTTTTGTAAAAAAAATAAATTAAAAAATGTTTCTCTATTATCCATCATATTATTTTGCATAAAATGTACATAAAAAAAAATTCATGACATGCATAATCATGACATCTACATAACATAACTCATTTTTTCTCTCTCCCCAACAGAAAAATAGATACAAATAAGCTTTCCTGCATCCTACCGGACTCGAGCCCAATCTAGACTCATGGATTTGTTGGAACAGAATCAGCAAGCGATGAGAGAAGAACTCGACCAAATCAATGGTAAGATGGACAAGATATTTGACCTTCTGCAGAACTTGGATCCAAAATTGACCATTGATGAGAACCATTCCACCAGCACTAATGAGTATCGAGAGGCTTCCAATGGCCCATTAGGAGACCCCCTAGATCAGAAGAGACTCCAAATTATGGAAGATAGGCTGAAAGCCATTGAAGGGGCAAATCATATTGGGTTCAAAGCTTCAGAAGTATGCTTGGTCCTGGACGTGGTGATTCCTCCAAAATTCAAAGTTCCTGAGTTCGTCAAGTATGAAGGCTTAACTTGTCCAAAAAGTCACCTCATCATGTACTTCCGGAAGATGGCCTCCTGCTCCATTAATGATAAGCTCCTAATCCACTTCTTCCAAGAGAGTCTTACCGGGGCATCCCTACGCTGGTATATACAGTTAGAGCGGGGCAAAATCAGCTCATGGAATGATATGGCTAAAGCTTTCATCAAACAAGATAAATACAATATGGACATGGCTCCTGGCCGTTCCCAGTTGCAAACCATGGTAAAAGGGGGCAATGAAAGCTTCAAAGAGTATGCCTAAAGATGGAGGGGGATTGCAGCCCAAGTGGAACCTTTACTGTCAGAGAAGGAGATGATTACCACATTTATTGATACTCTCCAGTCACCTTTCTATGATATGATGATGGGAAATATCTGTTCAAGCTTTTCAGACCTAATCATTGTCGGGAAAAGAGTGGAAGCAGGGATAACAAGCAGAAGGATTAGCGACCTCAATATTCAATAACCATCGCGCAATATGAGCCAAGAGATGGAAGAAGATGCAAATGATGCTCATCACGACATGCACTGAGGCAGTGGGCCACTCCATTGAGAATTGTTGGGCTCTGATCAACACCAAGTGGTAAAATTTCAAGGAATAGCCCTGTTTAAACAACCTTCATTTGTTTTTACACTTTGCCTGAAGCCCTGAGGCATTTCTTGTAAAGGGCCCACTTTGTTCCCATCTTTTCAATACATCAATGGAAATGCAATTTGAATTTTTCAACTTCCCTTCTTGATACATGGTCAATCCGGGATAAAAAAAAGTAGTTAAGAAAAATATAAAATAAAATGGTAAAGCAAATGCACAATAATCAAAAATTAATTTTTTTGAAATTTGAGCAATAAGGTTTTGAGATGAAGTTTGGCCGTTTTTCTCTATCCAAAAAATATAAAAAAATATTTATCCCTTGCTATACCCCTTTTGAGCAAAAAAAAAATTTCTTTCAAGTACCCTAAACGAGGATCACCTATACATTGAAGGCTAGCACAATAGTCCATTAAATTTTTGTCTGTTAAAAAAAAAAAGCAAGCAAGCAAGCAAATATCAAATGCAACGTATCAAAACACTTGCAAAAAAAAAATGAATAAAAAATACAAAAGCAAAACAAGACAATGGTGCTAGCAACCATCCAAGTGCATCTTGGCACTAAAGTCCTTGTTTTCATGAACCCTTATATACTTTTTGAGCCTGCAATATCCTTTCTTTCATAGCCCTTAACCCTTGGCCACGTTACAACCCTAATAAAGTCCATTCTGATCAAAGTCCAATTGCTCATATTTTCTCAAAACTTGATTTTTGGACGAGGAAATCCATATAAACTCCTCGGTGTAGTTGCTTTACCAAAAAAAAAGAGAAAAAAAGAATATAAAATAAAATGCTCGCTAGGCTGAAAACCCGAAAGGGCGGTCTAGGCAAAAATTAGAGCGACCCGCTAGGTTGAAAACTCGCAAAGAGCGGCCTAGGCAGAAGTTAGGGTCAAATTCACATACTTGTTAACCTGCATCAGACCTCACAGATCTAAACATAAACCAAGAAGCTAGGGGAAAAAGTCAGGCCTATCATCTACAAGCTTCAGATTCAAGATTTCATTCCAGCCAGAACTACACAAGGTGATTCGCGTCCCCTGCATAGGTCCTTCCTCACATGGCTAAACGAAAGCCAAAGGGACATTGAAAAGTCTCTATGGATCAAAGTCGTCAATCTAATCCTCCCAAAGGCATTCAAAGCACGAAGCTGAAAATTTGAGGATCCATAAAATGATTTATCAAGGGGAAAATATGCAAACCTAGTGCAGTACAAAGTCAACCAATCGGACAAGCAATCCGACATAAAGTTATCATCCCACGAGTCTAGGGGCAGCGTCCTCAAAAGGGATTCAGGGGAATCAGAAAAAAAAGGGTCTTCCAAAGCAAAATAATTCTCATGCATAGCATACCATTCATTGTATCTTGCATAACAATCAATACTTTTGGGTCCCCGACCCACCTTCAAAATCATTTCTCTAAAAAACAAAACAACATTCATGTATGGCATACCATTCATTGCATCCTGCATGATCATCAATACTTTTGGGTCCACGACCCACCTTAAAAAAAACATTTCTCTAAAAAAAAAATTTCATTTCATGCATGGCATACCATTCATTGCATCTTGCATGATCATCAAAGTTTTTGGGTCCATTGACCCACCCTCTCAAATATCACATACAGTTGGTCTGTTGTTACTCAGTAAGAGCTAGTACTTAACCTATTCAATCTATTAGCATGAGCTAGGAACCTGTCCTACACCTTGCTGGGAATCTGACCCAAGCCTTTAGTCGGGAACATGACCCGCGTCTCGGATCTTCCTCAATTATGGAAATCGATCCACACCTTTTAACAAGAGTTTGGAATCTGACCTACACCTTGTCGGGAATCTGACCCGAATTGTTTCGAGTGACGGAGAAACTCGTACACTGGACGTTCCCCTGCAATAGGAAAACCAGTCCATACTTTAGTAAGAGTTAGGAATCTGACCTATACCTTACCAGGAATCTGACCCGAACCTATATTGAGTGACAGAGAAACTCATATCACGGACATTCCTTAAAGTAAGGTAGTCAATCCGTACCTTTTAACAAGAGTTAAGAACCTGACTTACCCTTGTTGGGAATCTGACCCAAACTTATGTCGAGTGACGAAGAAGCTCGCACCCCAGGCTTACCTTAAGTAGGGAAGTAATCAATACCAAAGATATGAGGGTTAGGAACCAAACCTATGCCTTACTGAGAATTCACTAGGAATCAAACCTAGAATCTCTCACCAAAGATGTAAGAGTTGGGAATCAAACCTATGCCTTACGGAGAATTCACTAGGAACTGAACCTAGAATATCTCACCAATTTTGTAAGAGCTAGGAGCCAGACCTACGCCTTACAGAGAATTCACTAGGAATCGAACCTAGAATCTCTCACCAATTTTGTAAGAGTTAGGAACCAAACCTATGCCTTACCAGGAATTCACTAGGAATCGGACCTAGAATCCCAAAGCAAAGTCGGGAGCCAAGTTCGCATCCTCAAACAATTTCGTTCTGGACAAAATTAGAGTCTTTTATCCTTAATAGGCATGGCAACAGAACCCGAACCCGCGGGTACCCACCCGATCCCGACCCGATTTTGACGGGGAAAACCCGCTTTGACCGGGGGTGGGACGGGGTTGGGGATGTCGATACCCAACCCGCCTCGAATTCAACTCGCCCAATTAAATTTAATTTGTTAATTTTTATTTTATTTTATGCATTTATACTCATTCATTTTGTTTCATATATTTTATTTATTTTTAATTTAATCTCTTTTCAATAGAACATTTTATTTTAATGTTTTTTTATTTTATTTTATCATTGTATAATAATTATGATTTTATTTTATTAATTATCATAACTATAATTTTTCAATTTTTCTACATATTTAGAGCTGAGTTGGGGACCCATGGAAACCTGACTTATCGGATTGGGACGGGAAAGCAAAACCCGAACCCGTTGGAAATGGGAACGGGGACGGGGGAGGCAAAACCAGCCCCCGACCCGGCCCGTTGCCATGCCTAATCCTTAATTACCTTTTACAACGAATGCACGAAGACCTTCGTGTAAAATGTAATTAAGGAGGGGCAGCTTTAGTACCCTAATTTTCTCCGGCCTTTTTATTTTATTTTATTTTATTATTTATTTTAAAATTTTATTATTAGTAGTAGTAGTAATAATAAATAAAAATAATATTTTTGGTCTCATAGAATGAATAAAGAAAAAAGAAAGAAAAAGAAAAAAGAAATAAAAATTATTGAAAAACGGTTGCATATTGCAATTTTGGGGGTGTTAATAGCAATCAACTAAAGGGGCTGATGGCCCAGCCCAGTCTGCACCTCCCCTCTCTCATTCGCTTCATGCACCCCCTTTGCTTCTCTGATGCGCCCCCTGCGCACCTTGCTTCCCCTGGCCTGCTTCTCACACCCCACTTCCTATACGTACCCCCAGCTGCATCCAGCACCTTCCCAAGAGGCGTGGCCCAAACCAATGCGCGGCCCAGACCCGGATTCAGCCCAAACCTTCTTCTTAGCCCTAAAAAACTGATAACCTAATTATCCCCTCCTTTCTCTCAATGATCCAGCCGCTACTCCCTCCTCCATTTTCGCCCCCACCTTCTCTCATCTGCCTCTCTCTCTCCCTCCATCTCTCTCTCACCCTCCATTTTCGCCCCAATCTTCTCTCCTCCAGAACCCTAATTCTCTCTTTCCCCTTCTCAATGAGGCCACCGTTGCCTCTCTCTCTCTCTCAACCCTCTGTCGCGGCCAAGCCTCATCCTCTCCACCTATCTCGGCCTCCATCTCTCCCTCATCTCTCTCCCTCGTTTATCGGCCTCTTCCTTATCTTCTTCACCCAGAAAAACGGATTGAAGCTACCATCTTAATCTCCAATAGAATCACAAAATCGGATGCAAAAAAGGGGGTTTTCGTTTTCCATTTTTTTCTTATCTCCTTATCTTTATTTATTTGATTTTGAACTGATTTATTTGTTGATCTTTCGCAGATGTTGTGCATATAAAAGAGAAGCACGCAAAGCGAATCAAAGAGGAGAAAGAGGGGGGGCGAAACAGAAGAAAGAAGAGGTTCTGACGGAGATGGAATGAGAGGCAGAGAGGGAGGGTCTTAATTTTTTTCCTTCTTTTCTTCAAACACTATTAGATTTTAGAGTTTTGGATTTTTTTTTATCTTTGTGGATTAGGAGCTGTGAATTCCAGGTTTTGTTTTGTTTTTCTTTTCTTTTCTTCTTCCTCTTATCTGTAAATTTTCAATAATTCTGTTATACACTTTATTTTGTTTGATCATATTCTAGGCTTGGATCTGAATATATAATATGCAAACGTGACCCCCCCTCGTTTTGTATACTGATTGTGGTTCAATTGATTTAATTCTGTCTCTGCCTTCTCTGTCATACATACCCTGCGTTCTGCAAACTAAGGTTACGGGATTTGGCCTTCCAATGGGGCCAAATCCAAATTAGGGATTAAGTTGCAAACAATTTAAGTGCCATAATTATAATAAGGTATAAATTTAGGTATAAGAACAAAAATGCATGCCTCTGTAAAAAACGATATTTATGAAATAAAACCAGATTTTTTTTGGTCACTAAAGTAATCAAGGTTCCGTTTTTATTTGCTAATTGTTGATAAAAAGGATTATATCTTTTAGAAGGAAATATGTGAGGTAGGTTTAGTTAACTCAAATTGATTTCTTAAAAGTCAAAATTAGAGCTTTAGGATTTTTATTTCTTTCTTGATTTTCTAAATAAAAAGGCAAATAAACTCAAATATTGATTAGATCCAAACGTGTGACTATCTCAATCAAGTTAGTACGTCATCAATCAATATTTCATATTTACGCGTATAGAAAATGTCATTAGCATGCTTATATTTTTGTGATTTTCTTTTTAAAACATTTTGGGAAATTATTTATTGGCAAACAATATCTTTCAAACAATTAACGGGTACCATTTTTTTAAATGGGCGCGTATGGAGTCTTAATCCTTCCTCATACAGAACTAACTCGAACCCGAATATGGTTCAAAGACCTTCCTTTTTTTTATTAAATTAAAAAATATTCAAAAAATAGGTTTTCCAATGTTTCCTATAAAAATAAAATATTGGTGGCGGCTCCATTCAAATTTTTAGGGTGGTTGTCACAAGTTGAAACAACGAACTTCAGCCAGAAACAATTGCCTGTAAGAGAACAACTCAGGAGGAGGGGCATTATCACAAACTAGTTTGAGCAAAGCTGTGTTTTCTGCTTTAAGTGTGCAGAATTAGTTTCGCACTTGTTTAATTTTTCTCATGCTCTTTTGCAGGTGACTTATGGATTCAAGTGCAGCGGTGGATGGGTATGCAGGGAGCAAATGCAGAATGATAAAATCTCTTATTTTTTACAGCATGGAGGTATGTGTAAAGGCAGGAGAAGCAAGAAAATTAAGTATCTGATTTGGAGTGCTATTGTTTGGGCCATTTGGTTAATGAGGAATAGGATTATGTTTAAAGGGGAAGTTGTTAGTTTTGTATCTGTTATTGTACATGTTAAAACAATATCATAGGGATGGTTTATGGTGGTGTTTAATGTGGGAAGATAGATAAATTTTCCCACCATGAGAAAGTGTCCTCATTACCTGCAATTGGCTGTTTTCCAGTTTACCATGTAATTACACTTTTGGCCCAAAGTTATTTACAATTAGTCAATTACACATGTTGTCCCACCGTAAAATGTCATCAATTCCTCGTTCATTTGTCCCCGTACATGAGTATCATATCGCATAAACATGAACGATCTTTCTTTTTTGATAAGCAAATAAACTTTATTAGGGGAGTATAAGGAGTACTCCAAAAAGATGGAAGTGCCTCATTAAAACCTCCCAAAGCCAAAACTCATTGGGAAAAAGACTAGGAGAGAAAAAAGAGTACACAACCATCAAAGTACAAGATTACAACGATTATAACCATCAGAATGAGACCAGAAAAATAAGAGATGTAAAAACTAGCAGCAACGCTTTACACCCCACCACGCAAAAGACCAAAGCAGCACCCTGACCAGTGCTTAGAGCCGAGACCCAAACCATAACAACCCACCACCACCTATTTGTGATATGAGCAGGCCGAACACCCATCCCATGTAACCAAAACAGCTGAGAGCCAGGAGATAATTAATCACCACCAGATTGCACTGACAACAACAGTAAACACATTGCATACCAACACACTAACTATGTAGCAGCATGTAAACTTTCAAAGTTGCTTTGTATATAAGAACTGTCTCTATCATCAATGATAGTTACCGTGAGACTGAATCCAAACATCCCAAAGGATTCAAACACCAGTCTGAATACCTCCAATCTAATTGTCTACCTTCCCTCACTAGAAACCAACCCCAAGAAATTATCTTAATTTGTGCAACAATATTTGTATGTTCAGCCATCACTCCCTTAAGTGTGAATACATGCCTTGACAGGATGATTTTGATGACTGACAAAAGGGAGCTTTGCAAATAGTCAACCGTGCAAAAAGTGGAAAGGAATACCAAGACGCGTATCAAGAATGATTGTTTCTCAAGTCTTTGGGTTCTGGGTATTTATTTATCTTTATTAAGACAATTTGTAAGTAGTAATAAAAAGCTCTCAATTAAAATTAAATCACACACGCACAAAATATTTTCACATGCATATCTCGTGTCGGATGTCGAGCTGAGGAGCTCGGATGTCGAGCTGAGGATTAAGTCGCGTGTCGAGATCTGAGGAAGTCGTATGTCGAGCTCTGAGTAAATCGGATGTCGAGCTGAGGAGGAAGTCGGATGTTGAGCTCTGAGGAAGTAGTATGTCGAATAGAGGAGGAGGTAGCGTGTCAAGCTTATGAGGTCGCGTATAGAGGTCGCGTGATGAGCTCTTGTCGCGTGCCGAGCTGATGATCCGTGTCGAGCTGATGATGTCGCTTACCGAGGTCGCGTGTCGTGCTGATGAGGTCGCGTGCCGAGCTATGAGGACCGAGCTGATGAGGAGGTCGTATACAGAGCTGTGTGCCGAGGTCGTGTGCCGAGCTGTTCAGAGGTCATATTCCGAGCTGTGTCGAGGTCGTCTGTCGAGCTGTGTGGCGAGGTCGTCTGCCGAGCTGTCTTCAGAGGTCGTATGCCGAGCCGTCTCCGTGTTTTCAACGCAACGGACAAATTCCAACGGACAGATCCCTGTGCAACGGTCAAATCTTCCAACGGACAAATCAACTCAACGGGCAAACGCTCATCAGCCGGTCTATAAATATAAACAACGCTGTGCTCTTTCTAACAACACGAAAATACAACAACGCAGTGCTTAATTTTTGTGCCAAAAACTCTGTCAAATATTTTTCATCACTCACACTTATTTGAGCACAATTTTCTGAGAGTCTTTTTATTCTACAAAATTTGAGTTGTATTATTTGAGCTTCAATTTGTTATATCTGCACTATTGAGTGTATCTTTTTCGTCTCATTTTATTTGAGAAAATCATTTATTTTTGGGTAGGAATCCCAAGGTGTTCATAGAGAGGTGATATCTCTTGAACGTATTGCTCTGGTTTAGAGTTGTAAAGGTTTCTAGTGAACTGATTTAAAAGCTAGTGTTTTAGTGAAAATCCCATAGTGGTTTGCTTTGGGGACGGGACGTAGGCCACAGGGGTGTTTGGTGGCGAACTCGTATAAATTCTTTGCGTGCTCTTCTTTGCTCTTTGTCTCTTTATCATTCAAGCACTTTATTTATTTTTGTTCTTTATTTATTATTCGGTCATTTATTTTCTGTAATTTTTTATATAAGCACCGCTATCACAATTCACCCCCCTCTTGTGTTTGAAGTCAATTGGTAACAAGTGGTATCAGAGCTAGACTCTTGTATAAAGGACTTAACCGTCTCAAGAGAATGACTTCAAACAATTACGAGGGAACTTCCATGAACAGACCCCCATTTTTCAATGGTGAGGGGTATGGTTATTGGAAGGATAGAATGCAAATCTTTCTTGAGGGTGTTGATCTTGATATTTGGGATGCTGTGGAAAATGGTCCATTTGTCCCCACTCAATCAATTAATGATGCAGTGGTAGACAAACCAAGATCACTTTGGACCGAAGATGATAAGAAAAAGGTCCAATACAATTTGAAAGCTAAGAACATCATCACTTCGCTTTAAGCTACGATGAGTTCTATAGGGTCTCAAATTGTAAGATCAAGCTAAAGAAATGTGGGACACCCTTCTATTGACCCATGAAGGTACTACCGAGGCCAACTTATGTCTCATGGCAAAACACGAGGAGGATGAGGTAAATGCTCTTGAACTCGAATCTCCTTTAACTTATGATGAGCTGCTTATTGCTTGTGAAGAATTAAATAATGAAACGATTAAACTTGGAAAAATTGTTCTTTCTTCTAAGAAAACCATCTCTTCTCTTGAATCAAAAATTGAAATTTTAAACAAAGAGATAGTGATTCTTAAAGAAAAACAAGTTCTTTGTGATTGAAACTTCTCCTCCCATATCTTGTGAAAATAAAAAGGATGAAGTTTTAAAATGCAATGAGTGTAGTGTTTTGAAAAATAAGGTTAAGGATTTAAATAACACTCTTGCAAAATTTACGATGGGAAGAGATAATCTAAACATTATGTTAGGAAATCAAAAAGGTACTTTTGGAAAAGCTGGTTTAGGTTATCATCCAAAAATTCATGAAAAATCTTTTAAACTCTTCAATCACAACAAACCCTCAAGTAGTCCTTTCATTAAATGCTTTCACTGTGGTAGAAATGGTCACACTGCCTCTATTTGCAATATTAGAAAGAATAAAAATGTAGTTGGCAAAAATATGTGGATTCCAAAGGGCACCTTGCCCAAGACTAACTCATATGGACCCAAGATGGTTTGGGTACCAAAGGTTAAAATATGATTTGTTGTTGTAGGTGTGCTTGAAAGCCAAAGATTCAAATTGGTATCTTGATAGCGGTGCTCAAAGCACATGACAGGAGACAAAAGCAAGTTCTCCTCTTTGGAACCCAAAAATAAAGGTTATGTTTATTATGGTGATAATAATAAAGGTAAAATTCTTGGGATTGGTTCTATTGGTAAGAGTCCTAATCCCATTATAGAGAATGTCTTGTATGTGGAAGGTTTGAAACATAACTTGCTAAGTATTAGTCAACTTTCTGACAAAGGCAATAATGTTATATTTGATTCTTCAAAATGCATGGTCGTAAATTCTTTTAATAAAAGTACAGTTTTCGTTGGATCTAGAATTGGAAATATCTATATGGTTAATTTAGATGAACTACCTTCAAATGATGCATCTTTGTCTTTTTAGTAAAGAGAATGAATCTTGGCTATGGCATAGAAGAATGGCTCATATTCACATGGATCATCTTAATAAATTGGTTCAGTAAAGACTTAGTAATTGGCTTACCAAAGCTTCGCTTTGAAAAAGATAAACTTTGTGATGCATGTCAAAAAGGAAAACAAGTAAAGGCATCTTTCAAATCTAAAAATATTGTTTCTACAAACCGCCTTTACAAATTTTACATATGGATTTATTTGGCCCTTCTAGAACTAAAAGCTTTGGTGGCAATTACTATGCTCTTGTTATTGTGGACGACTATTCTCGCTATACATGGACTTTATTTATTTCTCACAAAAATGATGCTTTTAATGCTTTTCAAAACTTGCAAAGGTTATACAAAATGAGAAGGGACTTAACATTGCTTCCATTCAAGTGATCATGGTGGGGAATTTGAGAATGAAGCATTTGAAACATTTTGCACGTAAAATGGCATTGATCACAACTTTTCTGCTCCAAGGACACCGCAACAAAATGGAGTGGTTGAAAGGAAAAATCGGTCTCTTGAAGAGCTAGCGAGGACGATGCTCAATGGGACTAACCTTCCCAAGTACTTTTGGGCGACGCCGTGAGCACCGCTTGCTATGTGATGAATCGAGTTCTTATAAGGCCGATCCTTAAACAAACACCGTATGAACTCTACAAAGGAAGGAAGCCCAACATTTCCCACCTTCACGTTTTTCGGATGCAAGTGTTTTGTCCTAAACAATGGTAAGAATAACCTTGGTAAATTTGATGCTAAAGTCGATGAAGGTTTATTTCTTGGATATTCCACTTCTAGTAAAGCTTTTGAATTTTTAATAAAAGAACTTGGACTGTTGAAGAATCTGTGCATGTTTCTTTTGATGAATCTAACCCCAAATCTTCAGAGAAGAAAGTGTTGATGATCTTGCGTAGTATTTGGAGATACCTATTTAGAGGAACAAGAGAGATCAAAAGTTCAAAAGGAGGATCAAGAGTCCTTGCCTCAACCCTCTCAAGAACTCTCTCACTCAAATCTTCCAAAAGAATGGAGAGTCTCAAAGAACCATCCTCTTGACAACATAATAGGTGATATCTCAAAAGGGGTAACGACTGAAACTCTCTTAATCATGCATGTCATCATATGGCCTTTGTCTCTCAAATTGAACCAAATGACGTCAATGAAGCCATCTTTGATGAGCATTGGACCTTTGCTATGCAAGAGGAATTAAATCAATTTGAGAGAAATGATGTTTGGGAACTTGTCCCTAGGCCTAAAGATCACCTAGTCATTGGGACCAAATGGGTCTTTCGCAATAAGCTTGATGAAAACGGTATCATTGTTAGAAATAAAGCTAGACTTGTTGCAAAAGGCTATAATCAACAAGAGGGCATAGATTTCGATGAAACCTATGCACCCGTGGCTAGATTAGAAGCTATTCGCATGCTTCGCATTTGCATGCATCATGGATTTTAAACTTTTTCAAATGGATGTTAAGAGTGCATTTCTAAATGGTTTTATTCAAGAAGAAGTATATGTTGATCAACCCCCCGGTTTTGAAAATTTTGAATTTCCAAATCATGTTTTCAAATTGAAAAAGGCTTTATATGGTTTAAAACAAGCTCCGAGAGCTTGGTACGAGAGGTTGAGCAAATATTTACTTGAAAAAGGTTTTGAAAGAGGAAAAGTTGATACCACTCTTTTCATTAAACACAAAAATCATGACATTTTACTTGTTCAAATTTATGTTGACGATATCATCTTTGGTGCTACTAATGAGTCTTTGTGTGAAGATTTTTCCAAAATCATGCAAAGTGAGTTTGAAATGTCCATGATGGGAGAGCTCAACTACTTCCTTGGTCTTCAAATCAAACAAACAAAAGAAGGAATTTTTATAAATCAATCCAAATATTGCAAGGAGTTGCTTAAAAGATTTGGAATGAGCAACGCCAAAGAAATCTCAACTCCCATGAGCACATCATGCTATCTTGACAAAGATGAAGGTGGTAAGTCGGTCAAGTAAGTAAGTATAGAGGTATGATAGGATCTCTTCTCTATCTCACCGCTAGTCGTCCTGATATTATGTCTAGTGTTTGTATGTGTGCACGTTTTCAAGCAAATCCTAAGGAATCACATCTCTTAGCGGTAAAAGCATCATGAGATATCTCACCGCACACAAACCATGGGTCTATGGTACCCCAAAGGTGCCGACCGCACACTTATTGGGTACTCGGATTCTGATTTTTGGGTTGCAAAATGGACCTAAAAGCACTAGTGGGACATGTCACTTACTTGGGAATGCCTTGGTCTCATGGCATAGTAAGAAACAAGCCAGTGTGGCTTTGTCCACTGCTGAAGCGGAATACGTTGCAGCAGGCAGTTGTTGTGCACAAATTATTTGGATGAAACAACAGTTGAATGATTATGGAATCAATCTGAAAACTGTTCCAATTAAGTGCGACAATACTAGTGCCATAAACCTCACGAAAAATCCGGTTTATCACTCTCGGACTAAACACATAGAGATTAGGCACCATTTTATTAGAGATCATGTTCAAAAAGGTGATTGCATGATTGAGTTTGTGGAAACATCTAGACAACTTGCAGATATTTTTACTAAACCTTTGCCTAAGGAAACTTTCTTTTTTATTAGAACTGAATTGGGAATTTTAGACCAATCATGCATTGAGTATTTTTGTGATTGCATTTTCTTTTGAATAAATTCTAACTTGGGCGTTTGAGTGTGCTAACGAGTTTATGCGTGTCTTTTCCCCTTCCATTTTCTTTAAGTACGGAATAATGAGTGGGTGACGCATTTGTCTTATGCAACTAGCTAATCATGTCCAACCAAATTCATCTGTCACACACCAAGCTTGGTATCACGTAACTATCAAAATATGCTTGTTTAATCCTGAATATATGCCTTGCTTTATTTGTCTTTCCCACTTTTTGATGTTGCCAAAAGGGGGAGAGTTACATGAATGCATGATTCAGGGGGAGTGATATTTTAAGTATTGCCTATTGTGAGAGGGAGTTTTTCTAAATATTGTGCTTAAACTCTGATATCTTTTATTGAAAAACCATGCTTATATCTCATTGCTATATCATGATTATATTTTACTAAATTCCCTCCATGAGATGTTTGTCATCATCAAAAAGGGGGAGTCTGTGAATACATGCCTTGACAGGATGATTTTGATGACTGACAAAAGGGAGTTTTGCAAATAGTCAACCGTGCAAAAAGTGGAAAAGAATACCAAGACGCGTATCAAGAATGATTGTTTCTCAAGTCTTTGGGTTCTGGGTATTTATTTATCTTTATTAAGACAATTTGTAAGTAGTAATAAAAAGCTCTCAATTAAAATTAAATCACACACGCACAAAATATTTTCACATGCATATCTCGTGTCGGATGTCGAGCTGAGGAGCTCGGATGTCGAGCTGAGGATTAAGTCGCGTGTCGAGATCTGAGGAAGTCGTATGTCGAGCTCTGAGTAAATCGGATGTCGAGCTGAGGAGGAAGTCGGATGTTGAGCTCTGAGGAAGTAGTATGTCGAATAGAGGAGGAGGTAGCGTGTCAAGCTTATGAGGTCGCGTATAGAGGTCGCGTGATGAGCTCTTGTCGCGTGCCGAGCTGATGATCCGTGTCGAGCTGATGATGTCGCTTACCGAGGTCGCGTGTCGTGCTGATGAGGTCGCGTGCCGAGCTATGAGGACCGAGCTGATGAGGAGGTCGTATACAGAGCTGTGTGCCGAGGTCGTGTGCCGAGCTGTTCAGAGGTCATATTCCGAGCTGTGTCGAGGTCGTCTGTCGAGCTGTGTGGCGAGGTCGTCTGCCGAGCTGTCTTCAGAGGTCGTATGCCGAGCCGTCTCCGTGTTTTCAACGCAACGGACAAATTCCAACGGACAGATCCCTGTGCAACGGTCAAATCTTCCAACGGACAAATCAACTCAACGGGCAAACGCTCATCAGCCGGTCTATAAATATAAACAACGCTGTGCTCTTTCTAACAACACGAAAATACAACAACGCAGTGCTTAATTTTTGTGCCAAAAACTCTGTCAAATATTTTTCATCACTCACACTTATTTGAGCACAATTTTCTGAGAGTCTTTTTATTCTACAAAATTTGAGTTGTATTATTTGAGCTTCAATTTGTTATATCTGCACTATTGAGTGTATCTTTTTCGTCTCATTTTATTTGAGAAAATCATTTATTTTTGGGTAGGAATCCCAAGGTGTTCATAGAGAGGTGATATCTCTTGAACGTATTGCTTCTGGTTTAGAGTTGTAAAGGTTCTAGTGAACACGATTTAAAAGCTAGTGTTTTAGTGAAAATCCCATAGTGGTTTGCTTTGAGGGGACGGGGCGTAGGCCAGGGGTGTTTGGTGGCGAACTCGTATAAATTGCTGCGTGCTCTTCTTTGCTCTTTGTCTCTTTATCATTCAAGCACTTTATTTATTTTTGTTCTTTATTTATTATTCGGTCATTTATTTTCTGTAATTTTTTATATAAGCACCGCTATCACAATTCACCCCCCTCTTGTGTTTGAAGTCAATTGGTAACATTAAGGAGAATACTATTTCGTAGCAGCCATAGTGAGTACACAACAACATTCCAAATAAGGTATCTTACCTTATGTTTTTTCTTTCCTCTAACAATTATACCATGCTGCAGAAAATTACCAACTGCGTCATTATGCCACACCCCTATTATACTAATCCAAGCGGAAATGGAACTCCACACATTATAGGAGAAAGTGCAAGTGAAAAACTGGTGGTCAACATTCATGTTGCTGAAAACAAAGCACACAGTAGTCATTATGTTCAGGATGAATGATACCACGTCATAACAACGCATCCCGAGTAGGTAGGCGATCCAATAAGACCATCCATACAAAAATAGCAACCTTGGAAGGCATAGAGGTCCGCCAATTCATTTGGAGCACCTTGGATAAATTAAATTCCACCTCAACGTTTCTTTCCAGCAAAAGAAAAGAATGATAAGCTGAACTAACCGAGAATTTGTGAGATCCATGGAGTTTCCAAATCGGATTTAGATGGTGTAGGTGCTACATTTTCCAGCGCCAAACAAAAATCTGCATGTAATTCTTCCTCATGTGCAAGAAGACTGCGCTGCCACATCCACCTCCACACCCAACACCTATCCAAAAATTGGCCCATATTTGCAACTGTAATGTCCTTTTCAACAGTCAGGTTATATAGCGCAGGAAATACATCACAAAAAGCACTTGTTCCTAACCATTTATCCTCCCAAAATCTCGTAAGATCTCCCCTTCCAAGCTTTAATGTAACTGCATCATGGAACCCATTGGGATTTGAAGACAACAAATCTCTCCACCATAGAGAAGAAACTCGTGAGTTGGATTGCCCCTCCAAAATAGCACGCGGTAAAGGGCCATATTTATGCGACAAGAGGCCATGCCAAACCACTTCTTTGTCATACAAACACCTCCATTTCCATTTTGCTAAAAGACTAGCATTAAAAACCTCAAGATTTTTGAATCCCAATCCACCATTTTCTTTTGGCAAACACACTTTATCGCAACTCACCCAACAGGTTTTTTGTTGCTCACCCCCGCCACCCCAAAGAAAATTCCTTTGTAAACTGATTAGTGTATGGATTACCTTTTCTGGAGCTTTGAAGAAGGACAAAAAAGACACTGGCAAACTGTTCAACGCTGAGTTTATCAAAGTAATCCTCCCCCCAATGGAGAGCTGTGCTTTTTTACATGATGACAATCGCTTTCTCGTTAGATCCTCCACTGATTTCCATGTTGAACATCTTCTTGGGTTCGCGCCCACGGGAATGCCAAGAAATTTAAAAGGAAACTTACTCTGACAACAAGACAAAAAGGACGCGGCTGCCTGCATGAAAGTATCATCGAGGTTGATGCCAAATAAGTTGCTTTTTGTAAAATTCACCCGGAGTCCCGAAACCAGTTCAAAACCTCTTAGAATAGATTTAAGACCCCAGAGGTTCTCCCATGACGGTTCACACATAAGGATTGTATCATCAGCATATTGTAAAATTAGAAAGGAGATATCCGGGAATACCTTATATGGTGTAAGGTGTCCCAGCTCCGCAGCTTTGTTAACCAAACTAGTCAGTCCTTCCGCAGCTATTAAAAATAAGAACGAGGCCAACAGATCACCTTGCCTCAAACCTTTGTACACCGCAAAGTCCTCCGTAGGGATCCCATTAATAAGCACATACATTAAACTTGAGCATATGCACGCTTTTATCCATCTCTGCCAGTTAAAATTGAAACCCATTCTAGTTAACATATAATTAAGGTAAGACCAATCCACTGAGTCATAAGCCTTCTCGAAATCCACTTTGAGAAGGAGACATTTCTCCTTATGTCGTTTTGCTAGGTCAACGGTTTCATTCACAATTAGTACCCCATCAAGGATCTGCCGGCCAGTCAGAAAAACAGTTTGGCAACCAGAGATAATTCTACTCAGCACAACTTTTAATCTGGACGCCAAAAGTTTGGCAATAATCTTATAAAGGCAGCCGATCAAACAAATGAACGATCTAATCGCATCACTTCTAAAAATTTGTTAATTAATCATTACCGTAATGTGTTTTCTTTTCTGCAAATAAAAATCGTAATGTTCACATACCAATACTAATACCGTTTCATTTGTTTTCCACCAAAAAAAAATTACCGTTTCATTTATTTGGTGCAATGATAATTAAAATTATTAACAAAAATATAACTTGTTCAAATATATAAGAAAAAAGACAACTATGTTGGCCACTCTACTTTTAATTATCATTAACTGATTTAAATATCATAAAAAATTGTTGTTCTTCATGGCTTTTGTCAATACACTGCTTCGATATATATATATATATATATATATATATATATATATATATTTGACATCTATTATCTAATATTATTATATAAAATAGACCTAAAACAAAAATTAAATGTCAAAAAAACAAAAATTAATTTTTAATTATTATTATTTTAAGCTAGTCATTATTATATTATCTCAATTAGTTGTCATTCATCTTTATCAGTCATCATTTATTATATTTAGAACTAATGATAAAATAATTATTTACTTACCTTACAAAGTTGTTATCACCAAAAATATTAAAGGGTAAGCCGATTAGGGCAGTAGCCGATACATGATCTAGCCAATCACAGTTATAGCCGATGGTGGTCCATTTGACCTGATGTTAGAAATGAGGGTTGATAAAGACCCATGGGACACCATGAGGCCAGCCGATAGCTAAAAAGATTAGTCATAGGAGCATGGACAGGCATTTGAGTTGTACAAAGCTGTCAGCTGATTAAAAGCTGCCGAACAAGGAAACGGTAGAGCTTGACCAAGAGTTTGAGATAGATATCATTGAACTTTGGTGTTGCTCATCAGCCAAAAGTTTAAAATCAGCTTTTGGAGGCCTTCGGCTCGATTAGGCGTGGCAGTTGCATTTTGCAGCTGAGGGCAAGGCAGTCATTCCACGTATTGGATAAATCACAGTAGTTGAAGGACGCATGACTGCTTGTTGTCAACGACTAGCGTAGTGGGAGCGCTTAGTGGTCAGCAGGAGGTTACATTTTTGTTTTCTCTTTTGTGTGTGTGTGTGTGTGTGTGTGTGTGTGTGTGTGTGTGTGTGTATACACCTTGTTGAGAGTTTGTACGAACACGACCAATCAATCAAACATATTTTTCTCTCAAATTTACAGCTTTCATTTAGCTGAGTTTATGTCTCTTAGCCTTAGTTTAGCGTAGATTCACCAATCCCAATGCTTTTTGGAGTAGTTGGGGGAACCCATAACTGAGAATTAGAGTTCCGTTCTCAGTGTAATCGCTTGACAGAAATCAATTTGTCAGCGGAATATTAGCTGATCCTTTGGCTGATTTGTTCACACAAACAAAAGTTAATAATTATTATATATTGTATGACAACGATTTTTTTTTTTTGCATTATTACTTAATTTAATTAATCAGTAACCATGCAAGTCACGGGTAGTTTCACTAGTTTCATTAAAAAAATAGTTTTTTTATTTACTGCTTCGACATAATTTTTTTGTCAAAGTAAATTTACGTTATTTATTAATCACAAAATTCAAATTTTATTCAATTACCAATTTCAGAGAATAATACCACATTCAATAACCACCATCCGATCACAAGCCTAAAATTTTATTGAATTACATATTTCATTTACGCATTCTTATAAAAAGCTTTTCATCCACCCAACACAGAATACTTTAACAATCATATGGTGCTTAAAGTCAACTACAACTTAATCACATTAATTATATAATTAAATGATACTTTCAATACGAAATGTATTTCATTTTTCAAATAGCCATAATGCAGTCACGCAGGTTGTTCATATATGGATCGAGACTCAACAACATGGGCTGAATGAATCCAACCAACGACCACATAGTCAGTGCGCCAGCGAGTATCTGGGACCGTTTTATTATATGTAAAATGAAAAAGGTTAATATTTGTTATTTTATATATCCAAAGAATTAGAGAGAGACTCTCTCTCTCTCTCTCTCTCTCTCTCTCGCTGGTACCTTCTCTCATTAGGGTTTCACTGCCGCGTGGCCCTTAGGGTTCGCTAGGGTTTTGGTCGGTGTGTTACGACGCTGTGGTGTCCGGCACAGTCGGTGTCGTCCGATCTGTTATTTTGGTGTCGATCTTCTTTCTTCCTCTATTTAGCATCAAAGCTCTGCTGTCGGAAATGGGTCATCCACCATGCCTAGTTCTTCTTCTCAGGGTGTTGGTGAGTGCTGCAGCTTAGTTCTCCTCCTTTTTTCAGTATAAGGTGTTTTTCCTGTTTGTCCTTACAGGTTTAGACAATGAATACTCCAAACGCCGATTGGCCATCAAATACGGGGTAGATATCTGGACTTTTACGACTACTCCCTGCTGAATACATGTGAATCTTTATTATTCTGTCTTGTGCTGTTCCTTTTCATTGCCAGTCTTGGAGGTCGGTGACAACGCTCGTCGACAACATCTCTCACGGTAATCTAGTACCAAGCTGAGTGGAGAAGGGCTAAAGGGCAAATAGGTTATTAATTAAACCTGATGGTATACAGCGCAAATTGGTTCTGAAGGAGGGTTACTATACTCCATTTGGGATGGCTGTACTGGTTGATGGCTGTGTTGGTACGAATTTAGGCGGAGTTATGGATGCTAGATTTCATGTTTTTCTTTAGAAGTCTTAGTTTTATCTTTATGCTTGTGCAGTTTCTTTAGATTAGCTGTTCACTGGATGAAGCGACTCTTGTACTTGATTGTCAATCTTAGGAGTTTGCATATCCTGTGTTGTGCCCTAGTAGTGGGCTGTTTGTTTACGTGGTGTATTGTGCCCCATTAGTGGGTTGTCTGTTTGCACTTGGTGTAATGTGTTTGAGGCCTTTGCCCAGTTGAATGAACATGTTACATTGTTGACCAAAAAAAAAACGGAACAGTAAAAATTTGTAATTTCATTATTATCTGAGACCATTTTTGCAAATATGTCTTGATTGCTTACAAAAGGATGAGTCCAGGAGGAGTCGGTTGCTGGTTTCCAATCCTATCCATTCAATATTTAAATTAATAAATCAACTGCAATAGCATCACTTTCTCATGGTGGGAACATTAATCTATCATCCCGTGTTAAATGGAACCATGGTTTATTAGTAGAGAAGGTAGAAATGTTGGATTGTCATACTCGGATTGGTGCTGCAATTCCATTTGATGTTTTGAGGCACTGTTGTAAAGCTGTATTCACAAATGTACATGGGTTCGAGTACTCGTTTTAAATGAATTTTTGCTTATAAAAAAAACGAACTACAACCTCACTATCAATTCCCCCACGATCACCTCCTCCCCGTCGTCCACCCATAATTCCAGGACAAATGTCACGCCTAAATAAATTCTCACAATAATTGTTTTCACAAATTTATTTATTTGTAGGTCACTATAATTATAATAATTAGTTCTTATAAAATCATTTCCTCCATGCACAAATTGTCTGATTCGTCGTAAGAAATTTATGAAATATTTTTTTCATATAAAAATTGATATCAAATAACATAAGAAGAAACTATTTGATATTAGCATTTTCACAAATAAAAGTTTTTAGAAATGGAGTAATAAATTAAGAATTATATATCTCAAAAAATCGCTCGTGCATGTAATCACACATTCAACAACGTTAACACATAACTTTCATTTACGTGAACCAACCATCTGCACTCTCCCAATCATTCATACATAAGCCTAGAAAAAAATTGCCTCTTGACATGTAAGTGCAACTTCTTCCTCATTAGATATTGGTTTAACCTAATGGGTAGTAAAAATATCAACATTGAACCATGCATGCTTGCACAAAACACGCAACGTTACCACAAAAGTTGGAATACAAACACGTCTCAAGAGCTCATACAAAATAACAACACCAGCTATAGCTAGCTAGCTAGCTTGATTAGAAGGCAAAGAAGCCGGCGACTACAACGGTGGCGGTGGCGGCAGAGATGCGAAGAGCGGAGACGCCGCTGATGGTGTTCTCATCGGCCGGGGTGGCCTCGGCCTCGGGACTGTAGTCATCATCAACAGGGGAAGGTCCAGGAGCAAAGAGCTCAATGGGGTCACTGGCTGGGGCCGGTGGAGATGAGATATCAACCTCATCCTCAGAGGTTGAAGGTGCTGGTGATGAAGCTGAAGGGGAGGCTTTTGGAGAAGATGTTGGTGCCAGTGATGATGATGACGATGCTTTTGGTGCCAGTGATGATGATGGTGACGATTTAGGAGATGCAGATGGGGCCACATTAGCCATGACCATGCTGATAGTCATGGCTACAAAAATGAGTGCAAGAAAAAGTTGACGGGCCATTTTTTTTTAAGGTTTTGGTAATTCTTGCACAAGGGTGATTCTTAAAATAATTGCAGTAGTTCTCTATTAGAGAATAACTGCAGTTAATGTAAGAATGAGAAATGTGTTGGTATGGGAAGGTTATTTATAGTGACTTAGTGAGATTTGAGAATGTGAGAGAAGTTAGGAGAAAGGTGTGGAGGAAATTGGATGGAGAAAGGAAGGATTTTAATTTAGTATTGGGGTCAAATGCATGGAAGGATGTGGGTGTTTTGTGAAATGGAGGGAGAAAAATTAGAGAATGCATGTGAAGGGAGAGGAGGAGATTTAAATTTAGACCTTCTTTGGTTGACCTTTGGCATTGATTTCAATTTGGCGCGAGTCAACCGGGGGATGAGAGGTTGGTTGAGCCATTTTGTAGAAAATTTGGGAGAAATATTGGAATAGTGACTTTTGATCCCTATGACTAACTTTTATAATAATGTTTCACAATAATGGATTTAAGAAATTAAAATTCTTGCATAAACTTGGTGAATCCAAGCTGGGTGAGTTTAGTTAATACAATATGAAAATATTAATAAATAATAATCTATTAAAACTTGAGTTATTACAGGCTTAAAGCCAAATACATTAGTTTTTTTCTCTTCGTGTTCTTGAAGATGATTTTATTTATTATTACAAGCGAAATTTTAAAAAAAAATGCAAAACGAAAGACAATAGCTACGCAGCCTAGGGAGGTACACTATACCCCATTACATCTTCTAACAAGTTTTTTTTTTTTTTATAGACAAAAAATTCATTAAAAAGGAGTACAGG
The DNA here is from genome assembly GCA_037113605.1 of Calophaca sinica. Taxonomy (NCBI): domain Eukaryota; kingdom Viridiplantae; phylum Streptophyta; class Magnoliopsida; order Fabales; family Fabaceae; genus Calophaca; species Calophaca sinica. The sequence goes on from CM073737.1 coordinate 21,544,883, forward strand.
GGACACTCCCTTCTAACAAGCTTGACAGCAAAAGGGTGGAGGAGTTAAGGATAGTTAGAGATGACAATTTCCACCCAAATGTGGGGATCCCCATGGAGACTGCCCCATTCTGCCCCCGCGAATGAAATTTTTATCCGTGACGGACCATACTGCTCATGAAGTCCCCACCCTTGTATGTATATATATATATAGGGGAGAGATCAAATTACACCTGTATAATACTTGGGTAATGTTACATCATTCAATAACTTTGTAACTAATATTTATATTACGAAACTAACAGTTAGATTGAAAGATACTATCACATAGATCATATCTACAAAAAATTACATTAATCTAAAATCATTTGATATGTTATTGAGATGCATCAAGATTAACGTTGTTTAATAAAAGTGCATAAGACGTTAATCTTGATTCATCTCAATGACATATCAAATGATTTTAGATTAATGTAATTTTTTGTAGATATGATCTATGTGATAGTATCTTTCAATCCAACGGTTAGTTTCGTAATATAAATATTAGTTGCAAAGTTATTGAACAGTGTAACATTACCCAAGTATTACACCGGTGTAATTTGATCCCTCCCCATATATATATATATATATATATATATATATATGTATCATATTGTAATGACTGGTCCTTTTAGTCTGTTTACATCTTTTTAAAATAATAGTAATTATAATATTTTTTTTTACTAACTTTTTCTCCACACACACTCAGCTAACTCACATTCTCACACTCACTCACCAAATGAAAATTCTTGTTTACGACAGGGAAGGGTGATAAGGCAGGAGGGCCCTGGTCCAACAAATGCTTTTCTGGAGGTAAATGTATCCGAAGACAGGATGGCTTCACTTGCTAATTGTCTGGTGGGTCAGTTACAGGAGGGTATTCAGGCCTTTGAGGTGCGAGACCATCTAATGCTTGAGGGATACAACTCGGTTAAAGCTATCCCGATGGATGGTGACTTGGTATTGCTCTGGCCATCAGAAACAGGGGTTCTACATGATGTTGTATATAGTAACAAGGCTTGGTGGGCATCCAAATTCGTGGATTTCTTTAACTGGGAACCATCTATCTTGCCTAAGGAAAGGTTTGTTTGGCTTAGGTGTATCGGTGTGCCGGTTCACGCTTAGGACGAAACTTTTTCAGAGCACTTGCGATTAAGTTCGGTAAGCTTGTGGCAATCGATGAGGATACCCTGAAGATGGAGCGAGTTGACGTTGCGCGGATTCAGGTGGTGATCTCGTCGATAAAATCGGTGGATGCTACAGTTAACATTAGGGTTACTGGAGTTATCTTCCCGGTACGGGTGATGGAGGAGAGACTCGGGGAGGTTGGTAAACCTTTCAGTGCGCCAGAGAAGCGCTCCGTAGTGGGTTCTATGTCTTCCTCCTCCTGCTTTGATGGGTGGAGCTTCGGCGATGCGGCGGTGATAGGTGGGTCTGAAGGTGGTGACGAGAGTGATGGGTTTGAAATTAATCAGGAAATGGACCTACTTTTGGCACGGGGAAGCAGCTGTACAGGCTACAAACTGGTGTCTACAGAGGGATGTGCGAACGATGCAGAGAAGTAGATGGGACTAGAGAAAGAATCAATTTCACCAAAAAGGAAAGATTGGGGGAAGCACCTACCTACAAACTCTATGGAATCACAGATTGGGATGTCGCTTTTTGAGGGTCAACCCTGTGGCCAGCATAAATGGCTACCTGCTTCTGTTGATGCGGACGGCTCAACCACGGCAGTGCTAGCTCCTAGAGACACATTTGAGTATTACCCGTTGAATTTTGTCTCGACCCTGGGGTTTGTGAATTGCGGAGGCGGACTCAGTGTGGCTATACACAAAGAAGACACGCATAAAGTAGGGGATTAGGGGTTAATGGACAAAGAGGTGTTGGGCCAAGTGGGCCTTTCGCAGAACCAAGTCACTAGTGGGATGGGGGTTACCAACATATAAAGGGGGTGCAAAAACGCAGTATCTGGGCTTGACGTGTTTTCTGGGCCAACTAGAATTGCCCATATAATTGGGTCTTCAAGGTTAGTCAACAGGGAGGTGGGGGGATGCCTCCAAGCTTACGGAGGGGGCCGACTATGCTAGGCCGCAACAGTGTGCACTGGACACCAACCGGTTTGGGCTGACGGTGCCTCCTGGGGCCCTTTTCTCTCCATTTCAATCACGTTGCAGCTCTCTATCATCGTCAGCAACTGTTGCGCAAGCTGAGGGAGGGGAGCAACCATTAACTCGCGTCCCTGTCTCTTTGAAAAGGAATACAAACAGGCACAGGAAATATAAGAGAGCTCCTTCGGGAGGTTTTAGGAACCAAAAACGGACTACCTTGGGGGATATTTTCTCTGCTTCTTCAAGAATGAGGAGGCTGGTTGGAGGAGAGATTAGGAAGAGTAGAAAGGGGAAAGAAGCTATAGAGTGTCTTATCAGATGTTCTAGATCTAAAGTGGGTAGTGGGGTTGAACGATTCATGCAATCTTGCAAAATTTTGAACACTACGTCGTTGGACGTGACAGGGGGACGCCCCTAATTGACGAAGATGTGAATGTGGTGGCTTCTACGCCGCCGGAGGCCTTACTAATTGACCAGTCCGGTCATATGGAAAATTCACAAAATATTGGCCCAAACATCGTGGTGGAGCTACCTCTAACACCTGATGCTAGGCGACCTATGGTTAATCATAATTCTTTGGGTACTGCTCAAGGTGTAGGGTCGGGGTTGGACACTGCTGCTGCGGCCTCTCGACAGGTGCTTAGTGTGGACAAAATATTTACTGTGGGAGTCACTATGGATGTATCAATAAGGGATATCTCAACGGAATCGAGGTTGGTAGGTTTGGAGGTAAGGGATCGGGTGGAAACGATGCCATGGGAGACGAGATTGTGGAGCAATGATTGTGAGCTCAATTAATATAAGAAGCTTGGGATCCCGGCCTAAAAAGAATAAAATTAGGGAGCTTGTTCGGGTACATGGCTTGGAGTTCATAGCGATACATGAAACAAAGCTTGAGACAGTAAACAATGCATTGTGTCACCATCTTTGAGGAAACTCGGATTGCGATTGGTGCTTCCTTCCTTCGGAGCGGAATAGTGGTGGCCTCTTATCTATTTGGGATAGCTCCAAAGGTAACCTTGTATTTTATTTCTCTGGTTTTGGTTTTGTTGGTGTATGCTTGGAATGGGGGGCAGACCATGGGAGGTGTTTTGTGGTAAATGTCTATGCTTAGTGTACTCTTGCTGAGAAGAGGCATTTGTGGAGTGATTTACTGATGTCTAAAGGGGGCTTTGGTGGAGGGCCCTGGTGTGTTATGGGAGATTTCAATGTCGTGTGTTATGCAAGCGAAAGGAGGGGAATTCTGTTTCGGATGGTCCTTCGGACGCAACTGAGATACGTGACTTTTGTGGCTTTATTGACGATATGGGCCTGTGTGACCACCCCCTATTGGGTAGGAAATTCACTTGGGTCCAACCAAATGGAGCTTCTATGAGTAGATTGGATCGCATCTTATTGTCACTTGATTGGATAGACTCTTGGGGTGAACCTACCCAATGGACTCTTGAGAGAGATGTTTCGGATCACTGCCCCTTGCTCATTCGATACCCTATTGGGGGTGGGGCCTGAAGCCTTTCAGGTTCAGTAACCATTGGATTAATCATAGAGACTTCAAGCAGGTGGTTCATAATGCTTGGGCTGGACCTTCTCCCGAAGGGTGGATGGACTGTATCGTTAAGGAAAAACTGAAACGTCTGAAAGGAGTGCTTAAGCAGTGGAATAAATAGGAGTTCAGGGAGATGGATGCCAAAGTTCAGATGTTGGTTGAGATGATCAAGGTCCTTGATCTGAAGAATGAGGATATTGGTCTCTCACTGGTAGATGTTGAAAATAGGAAGAGCTTATTGTCTCAGCTATGGCTTTTGATGAAGAGTAAGGATAGCTTGATTTTTCAGAGGTCGAGGGCAAGGTGGCTAAAAGAGGGAGATGCAAACTCCAGGTATTTCCATTTGTGTCTCAAGTCCCGTGGGGTTAGGAACAGGATTCCGACCCTAAGGACCACAGAAGGGTGGTTGAAGATGTGGTGGGCATTCGGGCAGAGATTACTCGATATTTTAGGGCACACTTCTCTGAGGAGGAGTGGGATAGACCACATCTTGATGGTATTGGTTTTCCTTCCTTATCTCCCCTTGATGCGGCTTCTCTCTCAGCCCCCTTTTCATTGGAGGAGATAAATGTAGTGGTGAATTCATGTGATGGGAATAAGAGTCCGGGCCCGGATGGGTTTAATTTCACGTTCATTAAAACCTTCTGGGAGTTGCTTCATCCGAAGGTTGGTGTTACGTTTGAGGAATTCTTCGCTAATGCGAAGTTACCGCGAAGCTTTTCTTCCTATTTTTTGGCTCTGATTCCAAAGGTACGATGCCCTTTGTCCTGATTATAGGCCTATCTCCTTTCTTGGGTGTTTGTATAATATAGTGGCAAAGGTGTTGGCTACTTGGTTGGGGAAGGTGATAGACACTATTATTTCTTCGCACTAGTCAGCGTTTATTAAGGGGAGGAATTTGGTGGATAGGGTGGTAGTGGTAAACGAAGTGGTTAACTCAGTAAAGAAGGAAGGAAAACAATGTCTAATCTTCAAGGTGGATTTTGAGAAGGCATATGATTAGTTAATTGGAGCTTCCTGGATTATATGATGTAGAGGTTTGGATTTGTTGTTCGATGGAGGGAGTGGATCCGTGCATGCGTGTTTTCTGGGAGCCTATCTGTGTTGGTGAATGGGAGTCCGACGAAGGAGGTTAACATCAAGAGGGGGTTGAAGCAGGGTGATCCACTGGCCCCCTTCCTCTTTCTTCTGGTTGCGAAGGGGCTTAGTGGTCTTATGTGTCAGGCAGTCTCTCTCAGGCTATTTTCTGGTTCTAAGGTGGGGGTGTCCGATCTGTTGGTTACACATTTACAGTATGCTGATGACACCCTGTTTATTGGGGAAGCTAGTGTGGAAAATCTCTGGGCCATGAAGACAGTTTTGAGGTTTTTTGAGCTTGGCTCGGGCCTAAATGTTAACTTCACTAAGAGTAGTCTCATCGGGGTTAATGTGGATCCGGCCTTTCTTGACTTGGCTGCAAGGTTCCTTAGCTGTATAACTGGGATACTCCCCTTCAAGTATTTTGGTCTTCTAGTTGGGGCAAATCCTCGCTGTGCATCTACTTGGGAGCCTGTCCTGGAGGTACTGCATAGCCGGCTAAAGGGGTGGTGGCATAGGAGTGTCAGTCTTGGTGATAGAATTGTCTTGCTCAACTCGGTGCTCGGGAGTATTCCTATTTTCTTCCTCTCGTATATGAAGATGCTAGTCAAGGTCTGGAAATAGATAGTTAGGATTCAGAGGGAATTTTTAGGGGGCGGAGTGGGGGGGGGGAAAGATTCCTTGGGTAAAGTGGTCAGATATTTGTAAGCCGAAGAATGGGGGAGGGCATGGGGTGAGGGACCTTAGGTGGGTTAACCTTAGTTTGTTGGGGAAATGCAGGTGGAGGTTACTCGGGGAGAAGGATGGGCTCTGGCATAGGGTTTTGGTTTCGAGTTATGGCCCTGATGTGTTGAGGTTGCCGTACTTCGGAGACTTGAGGATTCCTTTTTGCACGTCGGTTTGGTGGAAGGATATTTGTTTGCTGGGGTCTTTGGGTGACAGGGGAACTGACTGGTTCTCGTGTTCTGTTAGGAAGCGGGTGGGGAATGGGAGGGAGACATCCTTTTGGAAGGATATTTGGATTGGAGAGTCCTCTTTGAGGTGTATGTTCCCTAGGTTATTCTCGGTTATGATGGATCAGAAAGTGTCGGTGGAAAATTGTGGTAGCTGGGTTGATGGTTCTTAGGTGTGGGCTATTCCCTTGAGGAGACGCTTCTTTGTTTGGGAGGAGAGCCTGGCCTCGGAGCTGAGCTCATTGTTAGCTTCCTCTTCTCTTTCTGCTCATCCGGACCGTTGGGTGTGGACTGCTGATCTGTCAAGTTTGTACTCGGTTGCTTCTGCTTACAGACTACTCTCTGAGCCTTCTTCTCGATTGTCATGGATCCAAGATGAGGGGGTTCTGGTTCTGAGTAAGCTTTGGAAGAGTTTTGCTCCTTCAAAGGTAATTGCTTTTTCGTGGCAGTTACTTTTGGATCGAGTACCAACTCGGACAAACTTACTTAGGCGTGGTGTTTTATCGGACCCCTCGGCCTCCACATGTATCCTCTGTAGGTCCTTCCAGGAGTCGGCTATTCATCTTTTTAGCAGATGCACCTTCTCCTTTACGGTCTAGTATGCTGTGGTTAGCTGGCTGGGGTACGACTTTGTGATGCCCCCTGACCTCTTCATACTATTCCCCCTCTTCTGCTCCCTTGGTGTCAGGCAGCGATGTGGACGGGGATTGGCCCTGATCTGGCATACAACTATTTGGGTTAACTGGGACCTCCGGAATAGGTATATCTTTGATGGCCGGGTACCTGACTTAGGGTGTGTAATACCCTAATTTGTCCGGCCTTTTTATTTTATTTTATTTTATTATTTATTTTAATTGGTAGTAGTAGTAATAATAAATAAAACAATATTTTTGGTTTTATAATAAAAAAGATTAAAAAGAGAAGAAAAGAATGGATAAAAAAAAAGAGAAAGAATTTTTTTATTTAAGAAGGGGTGTGCAAAAAGTAAAACTGGGTGGTGCAAACAGCAATGAACCAAGCTGGTGACCCAGCCCAAGCTCACGGCGCCTCAACCATTCCCTCGCACACCCCCTCTTTTTTTATTTCCCACACCTCTGCATCCCAAGCCCCTTGCAGCTTGCTTCCTGCACCCCTCCATTCCTTCACACACCCTTTTTCCCATTCTCCTTAAACTCGCAGCCCATTCATGCTGCGGCCCAAGCTCCACGCAGCCCAAACCTAATTTAACCTAACCCTAAAACACTCAGCTCTCACCCTCATTCTCATTCTCACGCCGCGGATTCACCCCCTCGTCTCTCTTCTCTCCATTCTCTCAAACCAAAACCCTAATTTCCCCATCCCTTCTCCTCATTCTCGTCTCCCTCCACCATTCATGCTACCTCCCTTCATCCCTCTCTTTTCCTTCTCCATCTCATCTCCATTTCTCTCCTCCTCTATTCCCCTAAATCACTACTCACCTCTTCATCTCTCTCACCAAACCAAACCCTAATCAGCCACTCCACCATAACCCTAAATCCTGCCCTCACTCTCTCATTTCCCTCTTCTAGCCACGGCACTAACCCCCATCCCCACGTTCTCTCTTCATCCTTTCTTTCTCACCCTCACCAAAACCTTAATCCTTCACGCTCTAGCGGCCGCACCATCTCCTCCTTCTCTCTCAACCTCTTCTTTCCTTTTTGTTTTCTCAAACCCTAACCCTAAATCTCATGACCGCGGCGCCTTCATCTCCAAATCCGTCAAATTCGAACCGAAACCTCCAAATCATATCCAAATCAAGTCCAGATTCGAATCAAAGGGAGTTTCTTTCCATTCTTTCCTTTTTACTTATTTTTCTGTTAAATGCTTTTTAATACTGATTGGTGTTCTGATTTGTTTTGTAGGTGATTGAAAGAAGATTGGAGGCTATAAAAGGCCTCACAAGCAGAAGCAGAAAAAAAAAACCCTAAGGAAGAAGACGCAAGGAGAAAGAGAGATAGAACAAGCAGAGCCAAGAGGAAGAAGATAGAACCCGTGAGACCCCCCCAGAACCAAAATTAAAACACTACTAGTCTTAGGTTTCTTTTGAATCTCCTCTTTTGATTTCTGTAAATTTTCAGGGAAGCCACAAACTCAGGTTCCCTCATCTTCTTCATCTCTATATCTTTCTGTTTTCTTTTTTACCATGACTGTGTAAAAAGGAATTATATTTTGGACTGAGTATTCTGATTTGAAACATACACGATGCAATCATTTCCTTGCATTCTTTGCCTTTTCTTCTGTTGTTGTTGTTTGTTAATCTGTTGAGGTTCGGCTGAAACGAGCTAAGGCTAGGGTTTGGCCTTCCAACGGGGCCAAACCCTAGGCAGGGACTGAGTTGCCAATATATGATAAAATAGGGGTTTATTTACAATTTACCTTTCTTTATTTATTCCATAAATCGTCAGAATTGAATAAAGGATTAATGAGGGGCATAAATGTAAAAAAGGTTTTCTTTGAAATTATGTTCCATATATACGTGTTTTAGGGTTTGGTCTTTCAACGGGGCCAAACCCAATCCAGGGACTTATTTGTAATTTACTTCTCTTTTATTTAATAAATAGTCAGAATTGAAAAAAAAGGGCATAAAAGCAAATAAAAAAGAATTTTCCCTTCTTATCTATATTTTTTTTATTAACATAATTAGTTTTTACTTTTTTTAGGTTTTTTTTATATTTATTATTTCTGTTACGTTAAAAAGGAATAAATAATGATTTTTGTAGAATAGTTGAGTTTTCTTTTTAGTAAGCTTCTTTTTATTATTTTTGTAACATGGTGGTTGATAAACTTATATTTTTTTAGAAAATTCATTTGGGAATAATTTATTTAATGATAAGCAAGTTTTTCTTTTAAAACAATTAAAAGGGTACCATTTTATGGGCGTCTTAGGGGTGCTAACACCTTCCTTAAGCGTAAATAACTCCCGGACTCGAAATCTGGTTCAAAGACTATTTTTAAATTATCCTCATAAAAAAGGTTTTTCCTATTGTTTTTCCTTAATAAACTTTAGGTGGCGGCTCCATTTAGTTTTTAGAGTGACTGTCACAGTTGGCGACTTCACTGGGGACCTTTAGAGAGTTAGGCCCTATGATTGTTTATATGATTTGTTTGCTTTATTAAATGAATTATTCCCTTTTTATTTTTATTCGTTCATTTGTATACATGTTTGTATACGTGAATCCTAGGATACAAAACATGCGTTAAAAAATATATATTATTTTATTTTTATTTTTGTTTGTGATTCATTCTCTTTCATTTGTTTTTTTTTTCTTATAAATATTATGTGTGTTTATGCATTTGAAACCTTAGGGTAGAAGACATGTATATATACTGTATTTTTATTTATTTTGTAGCGGGTAGTTTTAAGTTTGCTCCTTCACACACTTCACTTTGCACACTTTATTTACACACGCTACGAGTGGAACCCTATACCCGAGTTTGAAAAAAACTTAAGTTAGGAGAGGCTGTGTAGTGAGCAACTGCTGGACGTACGACCAATTGGGTCCTTGCGAAGGCCTCACCTAGAATTTGGCCCTATTTGAGAAAAAACTCCCTTTAATAGTTTACCTATTATTGGCGGTAACATTCGAAAATAGGACCCTTGGCTCTAGGAACCTTTTTAGATTAGTATCATGAAGCCACCCATGGTAAGGCACTTATGAAAACCGTAGAACTCATCTAGGGAATTACCAACCTATGTCACAAAGGGGCATACCCTATCTCCTTTCTAATATCTTCTCAAAAGAATGGAAAATAAGAATTTACGAAAATCACTATTTTTATTCCTTTTTAATTTTTTTTCTCTAAAAAAAAAAACAAAATATGTGCATATTCATTCATTCATACGATGAAAAATATTTTTTTCTACATGCATTCATGACTTCCATGCCATCCCACAGGATTGCCGGAAATCATAAAAGCCCTAGTTGTTATGTCTTTAAGAGCGTAATCATGGACTCAGAAACAAGAATAACTTGGAAACCTAGAGTCGAGATACCCGGGCTACAAACACTGAAGGAATTCATAGCCAATAAGTGGACAAAACTTGACGAGATTACTTTCAGGGGAATATTTGGGAACATCTTGGACCTATTATACCTGGAGATACATGCTGGGGCCTTGACGGCATTGGCCCAATTTTATGATCCACCTTTGCGATGCTTCACTCTCCAAAATTTTCAGTTAGCACCTACTCTGGAAGAATACAAAGAAATATCGGATATTCCCCCTAAAAAAAAGGGCCATACCGCTACCCTAACCTTCGCCCTAAAATGGAAGTTATTGTGGAAGTTTTGGGGATTCCTGAGAGTGAACTATGGGAAGTACATGAAATAAAAGAGGGAATGAAGGGCATTTCAAGGATGTTTCTAGAAAGAAAAGCTAGGGCCCTCCAAAGTGAAGGTAAGTCGAAGGCATGCATGGATATAGTGTCCCTTATCATTTACAGAGTCGTCCTGTTCCCTCATGTTCTGCATTTCGTGGATGCAACGACCATTGTCGTCTTCGTTGCCTTCAAAACTCGTGGCGAAGACCCTACTACTGCTGTACTGGCAGATTTATACTATGAGCTCCATGTGCGTCATGAAAAGAAAGGTGGTGTAATTTGGTGTTGCATCCCGGTCTGGTACATATGGCTCAAAAATCATTTAGTCAAGAGGGGATCTCCCTTAGAAGCCAGAAGCAACCGGGAGTGGGCCACCTTTCTTACAAACCTTGGCGAAGAATCCGTGATATGGTACTCCAGAGTACAAAATATTAATGAACTGATTTATCACTACAAGAATTTTCGTCATTACCGACAGCCAAAAACCGTCGGTAATTCGAGATTACCGACAGCCTACCGACGGCCTCGAGGTCGTCGGTATTTTCCTCCTTGGTAAAATTTACCGACGGCCAAAAAAGCCGTCGGTAATTAGAAAGTTGTCACGTGACCGTCGGTAAAATTCACGAAAACAACCATTTTTGCTATTGTACTTTACCGACGGCTAAGCCCACTGTAAACTACAAATTAAAATTAAAAGAAAGCATAGATCAGTTTGATGCCATGCCTTCATGAATACATTAACTGTCAATATGACTTGAATTCCGCATTGGAGGGCAACCTCAAAATGATGTTTTAAATTACATCAATCAGTTTTGAAATTTCATATCCAGACCAATAACCTTTGTGTACAATGGGTAGGATATTATCATTTATGAATAACCTTTGGTTGGTGAGTTTCCAATGGACTTTCAATTGGAAGGAATGATAAGTTGAGAGGGTAGTAGCAGCCAGTGGAATTGGGATGATTTGCTTTTAGATATGGATTTGTATAATGATTTTTCTTCTTAGATTATTAATCCTGCTACTATAGGGAAGACAATGCATGGTAATCTAATTATACCTTGGTTGTGTATCAATATTAAAGTTAATTGTTTTCCAGGGGAATGGTAGCTAATGATGATAAAAACTGAGAGAGTTACATAAACTTCTTATGGTTACCCTTCACATAAAGGAAGAACTCCCAATGTTACATTGAGATTCAACCCATTCTCAGCGATAACAATTTCTTCCAATTGGAGCTCAGTGGAACTCACAATTGAGCAAACATCACACATGGATTTAGGGGGGTTGGGGGCAGCCATCCAACCCTATTTCAGTCAAACCCCATACAAGATCAGAATAATTAATATACTAATTATTAATCTAAGCAATTTAAATAGATAGGACAATGGATAGAACTTAGAAGGCTCTAGTTAGCACATTGACAAATAGTAAACACCCTATAATCCTTTTATTTTGCACTGAAGTGAGTGAAATTTCCATGTATATGATGAAATCATCATTTCTTTTTTTTCTTTTTTTTTTTGACAAAATGAAATCATCATTTCTATGAGACATAGACTTGTATTCAGATCTAATTTAAGGGCTCTTGCCTCACAGACTTATTATTGAGTATTGACTTTTTCCTTGCGCAATAACTAACCAACACAACATTCTGGTTTCAGGCTTCCGGCAAATGGCAGAGAAAATTGATATAAATACGATCCAAAACTTCTCACTCAAGAGACATAAAAACCCATCAAAAGGAATAGTCAAGAGCAATAGAATTCATTCATGTAATTTATGAAATCCCTGCACATGCATGCAATGTAATTGGAGGAGAACAATATGTTTTGTTTAGTTTGGAAGAAGCATACGCTTGTTTATGTATCCAGCAATTGGTTTTCAGTATAGTTCAATTCAAACTAAAAACTAACAATGTAATGAACTAAAGGCTATTCAATCAATTAAGAGTAAAGAAATGGAAGTTTCTCTTCTCATTGTCTCAATCAAATTCACCAATACCAAAGTCATACTAAGAAATTCCTGATTTTGAAAGTCATATAAGAACATAGCAAAATAAGAAATAAATAAAATATGTTTCCTTACAACATTCTAGGATTGCTTGCTATTAACGAAGTGAAAATGCAATCTTTTCCACTAACAAATGCTGATTTTGAACAATAAGTTGCTATACAAATACAAGTAAAATATCAATTGGGGGGTGTATTCAAAGAACTTGCCTATCAGCAGCTTCAGCAACAATAGGCAATCTGGGGAGTTGACCCACCAAGCAAGAAGAAGAACCATAAATCAAGCAAACCTCTAATCCCAAAATTAGGGATTTAAGCTCCATTGTTCTTCTTATTCTTCAATCATGATGTTCCTTCCTTGTTCGTCACTAGTTCAACACATGCAAGATGGTCTCCTCTTTGATTTTCGAGTTCCTTGCCCTAACCTCCATGGAAGTGGCTCCTCAAGCGCCAATCTTCATCCTTGAAGCTTTAATGGAGGTGAAACCTCCATCTTCTTCTTTCCTCTTCCTCCAAAACGAGCATCCATCTCTGTCCCGACCTCTCTCTCGATCTTTTTCTCTCTCTCTCTGTTCAACCCCTTTCTCTCTCTCTCTGCGAACTCTCTCTCTCTTGCTCCAGCCACCACGAAGGGTGGCGCGACCGCCGCCCTTGCGGCCTCGCCGGAGCTGCGAGCTCCGCCCTCTTTTTCCTCTTCTCCCTCCATCGCCTCCCCTCTTCTTCTCTCCTTCTCTTTTCTTTCCTTTTCTTCTTTCTTTCTTTTTTTCTTTCTTTCTTTTTCTGAAACAGGTCACGATGGGGAGGGGGTGAAGAGGAGATGAGAGAGTTCTAGGGTGTGTGAGGGTTAAGTGAGGTGTATGGTGGATCAACGTTCATATTTTTACATTACCGACGGCTTAGCCGTCGGTAACGTAGCCAAAAAAATCACCAGGCATATTTTTACGTTACCGACGGCCCATAAGCCCTCTGTAATTACCGACGGCTTAGCCGTCGGTAACGTAGCAAAAAAATAATTTCGTAAGCAGATTTTTTCTCGCGCATTAGCGACGGCTTGGCCGTCGGTAATTAAAATATTACCGACGGATTCGGGGCCGTCGGTAAAATTCCGTCGGTAATACACACTTTTCTTGTAGTGTATAGCTGCGGAGATTTTCCTAATGTACCTCTCATTGGAACCCTGGGGTGCATCAATTATAATCCAGCCCTAGCCTTAAGGCAACTTAGTGCCCCTATGATAGGCGAACCTCTAGGAGAAAGAGGCAGCGCTTTCATTTTACATGATCGGGGCTCCTCGGATCTGGCTTTGCTCAGAAAGGTACGACAAGCCTGGGATAAAGTAAACAAAAAACGGCTTGGCCGTAAAAGCATCCATACAGATGAAGCATACCGCCAATGGATCAAGGCAAGAGTCCAACAAGTCAAGTTACCTTTCCGCAACATCACGGTAGTCCCTGAGGTGCCACATGTTGATGGCGAGGAGGTCGAAGAATTAAAACTGGCCCTCAAGAAAGTCAAAGAAGAAAAGAAGCTTCTCCATGAAAAGTTGAAAAGAGCATATCAAGAAGTGGAAGCTTTGCAAAGCGAGTGTATGGAGAAGACAGGATCTCTAGAGCAACTTGAGAAGAAAGTCAAGACAGAGGAAGCGGAAAAGCACCGAATCCAAGATTGTCTAGGAGCCGCTAACCGACAGCTAGCTCTCCGCAAGTAAGAAGTGGACCAGATCCTCTGTGAGAAAGGAGACCTGAGGAAAATATGGACTGACTCCAAAAAGGCCCGTAAGGTCTTGCAGAAACAGTTGGATGACTTGAAACAACAGATGAAGAACACCACTCTTTCGCACGAGGCCCAACTCAAAGAAGAGAGGAGAAGTGCCGAAGAAAAATTCATAGGTTACCATATAGACCTTGTGGAAGAACGCGAGAAAATCCTCAATATGCAGGAAAAGATTGATAACCAAAAGGAGGTCATTGCTTGGTTCGATAGAGAAACTGTGTATTGGAAGGATCGTTGTTCCAAATTGGTATGGCTAGCTAATAGCGGCATTCGAGACATTTCGGAACTCTTAGAAGAAGCTGAATCCGCAACAGGTTTCCGTCCACTTCCAAGAAAAGTGGAATATTTCATGGAATATTGCAAAACCCTAGTAGAAGAATTGGAGAAGCAAATCCGGCGAGACCGTTGAAGACCCTTTTTTCCTTTTTGTTTTGCTTCGTTTTCCCTTTTCATAGTAATCATGTAATCTCTTCGGAGAATTTAAATTATCATACTTTTTAATAAAAAATGTTTGTTTCTCAAGTCTATAATACGCTCGAGTTCCCAAAGCACAATGCTAAGGGATCTTTATGATTCTCCGACAAACTTGCAAATAAATAGACAAGCAAATTAAAGAGCATCCTGCATAGCATACATAATCATGGCATAGCATAAACCATTCATACTCATAGTATCCTTCGTAATTCAGAAAATAAACACGAAGAAACTGCATCATTACAGAACGAGATCCCAAGCCAGACTCATGGACGCGTTAGAACAGAACCAACAGGCTATGAGGGGGAGCTTGACCGAATGAGTACGCGGATAGATAGGCTATGCGAGTTGTTGGAAGCCCTGCATGCAAAAAGGACATCAGAAAGAGAGCGGTCCGAAGAGGATCAAGACGAAAGTCAGCCAAGAGAAAATGAAACGCACGCCCACACCACACAAGGGCATGCGCCTCTAAATAATGGGACCTCGCAGAACACAAATACTCAAAATTTTATACCTATCATTTCCTCCCAGGAGGATGCTCAAGCCAAAGAAAGGCTTCAAATATTTGAAGACAGGCTAAAGGCAATTGAAGGGGCAAGTCACATAGGTTTCGAAGCTTCAGACATGTGCTTGGTCCCCGATGTAGTTATTCCTGCAAAATTCAAAGTACCCGAGTTTGACAAGTATAAGGGAGAAACGTGCCCCAAAAGCCACCTGGTCATGTATTGCCGAAAAATGGCTTTCTGTTCTAATGATGACAGACTCCTAATTTACTTCTTCCCAAGAAAGCTTAACTGGGGCACCGTTGCGATGGTATATGCAGTTAGAGCGGTCTAAAATCAGCTCGTGGAAGGATTTAGCTAATGCTTTCGTCAGACAATATAAATACAATATGGACATGGCTCCCCGTCGTAATCAGTTGCAAAGCATGAAGAAAAAGGACAGTGAGAGCTATAAGGAATATGCTCAGAGATGGAGAAGCATGGCTGCTCAGGTGGAGCCACCCTTGTCAGACAAAGAAATGATTGACACGTTCATGGACACGCTCCAATCGCCCTTTTATGATATGATGATTGGAAGTATGTTCTCAAGCTTCTCTGAGTTGATCGTCATAGGGGAGCGTGTGGAAATGGGGATGCAAAATGGAAAGATCCATAATAATACTTCATCATCCCACACTCAAAAGCCCTTCGTCAAGAGAAAGAAAGAAGGAGAGACTAACGCGGCGAGTAGTGCCCCTCTATACGTTGCGGTAACTATCACGCCTAGGTTTCCTGCTCAAATGACACCCTTTGCTTCTGATAGTCAAGGAGGCCAGAACCCCAATCAACCGAGAGCTCACAACCCTCAAGGGAGAAAGCCGGTCCAGTTTGATCCGATCCCCATGACTTACAAAGATCTCTATCAGCATTTACTCAAAAACTCATTGGTAGTCCCTTGCCCGCAAAAGCCTATGGAACCACCTTACCCAAAATGGTATAATCCAGACGCCACCTGTGAATACCATGCTAAGGCAGCTGGTCACTCCATAGAAGAATGTCGGGCTATGAAGTTTAAAGTTCAAGATCTGATAAATGCCAAGTGGTTGAGTTTCCAAGAGAACAATCCCAATGTGGGGAGTAACACATTACCTAACCATGGGAATGCATCAGTAAATATGATAAACGATGAGCACGAGGGAAGAGTAATAAAGGATGTTGCTGAGATAAAAACCCCTATAAGAAAGGTGTTCATCGAGCTTTGCAAGGTTGGTCTGATAGAAAGAACGGATGCCAGCAAAACCTACGATGAAGACTTTTTGTCCAATAAAGAATGCGAGGAATTTAAAAGCATCCTCCAAAAATTGCTTGATACGAACATAGTTCAAGTTATCTCTCAGAGAGGAGAAGAAGTATCTATGGTCCAATCTGCGCAAAGTTCGGGAACCACGGTCCCAAAGCCCTTGGTGGTTCAATTCTCTAAGAATACATCACCCATAATGCCTAATGCTCCCAAAGCTATTACTGTTCAAGTACCATCTCCTTTTTCGTATAAGGAAGATAAGGCAGTTCCTTGGATATATGATGTAAAAGTCCAAGTTGAAGGGAGTAATACACAACCGAGCATTCCGACTGTTACCAACATTGTGGGAATAGGCGGGATGACTCGGAGTGGGCGGATTTATGCCCCTGAAAAAGAACCAATAAAAATGGCCGCAAAAGGACATGTAAAAGATCAAAACAAGGGAAAAGAAGTTACGGTAGATGAAGGAGACATAGGGAAGGAGGACAAGAAAGAGGCCTCCCATGAGAAAGTTGCTGAATTCCTCAAATTCATTCAACAGAATGAGTATAAGGTGATAGATCAATTAAATCGCACACCAGCGAGCGTTTCTCTACTTGCCCTATTAATGAACTCTGAGAGTCACAGGAAAGTACTGATGAAAATCCTGAATGAAGCCCATGTGTCTCAAAATATCACCTTGAATCTGTTCGGCGACCTAGTTGGCAATATCGCCGCATGCAACTACCTCTATTTTAATGATGAAGAAATGCCTGCAGAAGGTAAAGGACACAACAAAGCACTACATATCTCGGTTCAGTGTAAAGAGCACCGTATAGCTAAAGTCCTTGTAGACAATGGATCCTCCCTGAATGTGATGCCTAAATCTACCTTGGATAAGTTACCCATTGACAAGACCCATATGAAGCCCAGCTCTGTGCTCGTGAGAGCCGTTGATGGTTCAAGAAGAGAAGTGATGGGTGAGATTGAGCTGCCGATTCAGATTGGCCCTTTCACTTTTGCTGTTAATTTCCAAGTAATGGACATCAAGCCCAGCTATAGCTGCTTGTTAGGAAGGCCTTGGATTCATTCTGCCGGGGTA
This sequence comes from Calophaca sinica, assembly GCA_037113605.1. Lineage (NCBI taxonomy): Eukaryota > Viridiplantae > Streptophyta > Magnoliopsida > Fabales > Fabaceae > Calophaca > Calophaca sinica. The sequence goes on from CM073737.1 coordinate 21,562,045, forward strand.
GTACTATCAACTCTGCATCAAAAATTGAAGTTTGTGGTGGGCGATAAGTTGATCATCGTATCCGGAGAAGAAGACCTGCTGGTAAGCAAGCCAATATCGACGAGTTACATTGAAGCTGCTAAAGAAGCCCTTGGGACGTCATTTCAGGCACTAGAAATTGTCGATAGCGCTTACGTAGGGTTTACAGCTAAAGAACCCTGCCTATCCAACAACGCCCTAATGGTGGGCGGAGTCATGCTAAAAGGAGGATATCAGCCAGGAAAAGGACTAGGAAAAAGTCAAGAAGGTATTGCCTCAATCCTAAGAATTCCTGAAAACAAAGGCCGATACGACTTGGGATTTGTCCCCACTCAAGAGGACAGGGAAAGAGCAATCGAGGCAAGGAAAGAAAAGAGGAAGGCTCGGCTTGAAAATCGGGAACCCGAGTTTGGGAAAATGCACATCTGCGATCTCCGTCAGACTTTTCGTACCGTTGGATGGATCTATGCAGACCAAGTGACTGCTGTGGAAGAGGACCTTGCTGCTCCTGAAGAGGAATGGGTTCGCCCGTGTTCCTCAATACCTTGCAATTGGGAGAGCGTGGAAAATCCTAGGATCCTTAGAGCATTTTCAATGTAATCCATTTAATGCTCATCTCTCCGCTCAGCCCGAGGCGGTAGGGGAAATGTTAAAGGGCCCCATATGTTTTTCATAAGCATATTTCGAATATTAATAAAATACATTTTGATTTGTATCCCAAGCGTCTCTTTTTTTCTCTTTCCTTCCTACTTCCTTTCCTTACTCTCTCTCCTTATTGCTAACCTTGATAATGCAGGCTCATGGATAATACTTTTGAAAACGATTGTGCTGAAATTTCGTTACTAGATTTTGATTGCCTAATTAATCATACTGACAAAGACTGTGAAGAAGACTGTCCCGATGAAGATCTTCCCCCTGAATTAATGAGACTTATAGAAGGGGAGTCCAGAAAGATTGAACCTCACGAAGAACCGACTGAGTTGATTAATTTGGGAACTGAGGAAGACAAAAAAGAAGTCAAGGTTGGTGTTACCATGTCACAAGGAGTAAAAGCTAAACTGATTCAACTCCTCCGAGATTATAAAGACGTATTTGCCTGGTCTTACCAAGATATGCCAGGGTTGGATACCGATATTGTCGAACACAAACTACCTCTTAAACCGGATTGCCCTCCTGTCAAGCAGAAATTAAGATGCATGAGACCTGATATGTCCTTAAAGATTAGGGAAGAAGTTAAGAAACAATTTGATGCTGGATTTTTGGCCGTGGCTAAATACCCCCAATGGGTTGCTAATATTGTCCTTGTTCCAAAAAAGGGTGGAAAGGTCCGAATGTGCGTTGATTACCGGGACCTTAATAAAGCGAGTCCCAAAGACGATTTCCCTTTGGCTCGCATTGATGTTCTGGTGGATAATACCGCTCATCACGTTGTTTTCTCTTTCATGGATGGTTTCTCTGGGTATAATCAAATTAAAATGGCCAGAGAAGACATGGAGAAAACTACGTTTATTACAGCTTGGGGGACTTTCTGCTACAAGGTGATGCCCTTTGGGTTGAAGAACGCCGGGGCAACATATCAAAGGGCAATGGTGACTCTATTTCATGACATGATCCATAAGGAGATAGAGGTCTACGTGGACGATATGATCGCTAAGTCGCAAACTGAAGAAAGTCATATAATTGATTTACGGAAACTTTTTGAGCGATTGAGAAAGTTTCGCCTAAGACTCAATCCTGCCAAGTGTAACTTTGGTGTTCGGTTAGGTAGAATGCTGGGATTCATTGTAAGTCAGAAAGGAATAGAAGTTGATCCGGAAAAAGTAAAAGCCATCTTAGAGATGCCAGCTCCTCACACAGAAAAAGAAGTTCGTGGTTTTCTAGGGAGGTTAAACTATATTTCTCGGTTTATATCACAACTCACTGACACATGTGAGCCAATTTTCAAGTTGTTGCGCAAGGACCAAACTATCGAACGGAATGAGAAATGCCAAGAGGCTTTCGACAAAATCAAGCAATACTTACAAAAACCCCCTGTGTTAGTACCTCCAGTACCAGGCAGGCCATTAATCCTCTATTTGACAGTGTTAGACGGATCTATGGGGTGTGTACTTGGACAACATGACGAAACGGGTAAAAAAGAACGTGCTATTTACTACCTGAGTAAGAAGTTTACAAGTTATGAAGTTAATTACTCGATACTGGAACGTACCTGCTGCGCCCTGGCGTGGGCCGCCCATCGGCTAAGACAATATATGCTTTCTCATACCACTTGGTTGGTGTCAAAAATGGACCCGATCAAATATGTATTCGAGAAACCTGCTCTCACTGGGAGGATTGCCCGGTGGCAGATGCTGTTATCCGAGTATGATATTCAATACGTCTCTCAGAAAGCCGTCAAAGGTAGTGCCCTCGCTGAGCACTTAGCCAATCAACCAATAGATGACCATTCACCTGTCTGCTATGAATTTCCTGATGAGGATGTAATGTCCGCCGAAAGAGAAGAATCAAGAAACGAAGAGTGGACCATGATGTTCGATGGGGCTTCTAATGCATTGGGGCACGGAATCAGGGCAGTACTAATTTCCCCAGAAAAGCAGTACACTCCTGTTACGGCTCGCTTGTGTTTCAGTTGTACCAATAACGTGGCAGAATACGAGGCGTGTGTCATGGGAATCAAAGCGGCCATAGAAACTAAGGTCAAAATCTTAAAAGTATATGGGGATTCTGCCCTAGTTATCAACCAGTTGAATGGAGAATGGGAAACTCGAGATTCGAAGTTAATCCCTTACCACGAGTATATCCAAGAACTCGTCGAATTCTTTGATAGGGTCACGTTTCAACATATCCCACGAGAAGATAATCAGTTGGCTGATGCATTAGCCACGCTGTCATCTATGTTCCGAATAAACAGTGACAAGGAAATGCCCCTCATCCTGATGGAAAGTCGTGCTAATCCCGCTTATTGCCAGGTGATAGAAGAAGAATCTGACGGAAAACCATGGTACCATGACATCAAGTGCTACCTCAAAAACAAGGAATACCCTTCGGGCGCCTCAGAGAACGACAAGCGAACTTTGAGGAGGCTTGCTATGAGTTTCTTTTTGAATGGCGACGTACTCTATAAAAGAAATCACGACATGGTACTCCTCCGATGTGTGGACTCTGCAGAAGCAAGACAAATTCTTGACGACATCCACGAAGGTTCCTTTGGGACCCATGCCAACGGCTACGCAATGGCTCGGAAGATTCTCAGAGCTGGGTATTATTGGCTTACAGTGGAAAGTGACTGCATCAAGCATGTAAGGAAATGTCATAAGTGTCAGACTTATGCTGATAATATCCATGTACCCCCAACTTCCCTAAATGTCCTCAGTGCACCCTGGCCGTTCTCCATGTGGGGTTTGGATGTCATAGGAATGATTGAGCCAAAAGCCTCTAACGGACACCGATTCATCCTCGTGGCCATTGATTACTTCACAAAGTGGGTCAAAGCAGTCTCCTATACCAATGTGACTCGCAGTGTTGTGGTCAAGTTCATCAAAAAGGAAATAATTTGTCGGTACGGTTTACTGAGGAAAATCATCACGGACAATGGGACTAATTTAAACAATAAGATGATGAAAGAGTTGTGCGATGACTTCAAAATTCAACATCACAATTCTTCTCCATATCGTCCAAAGATGAATGGGGCAGTAGAAGCGGCCAACAAAAATATCAAGAAAATTATTCAGAAAATGGTGGTAACTTACAAGGATTGGCACGAGATGCTCCCTTTTGCTTTACACGGGTACCGAACTTCCGTACGCACTACAACAGGGGCAACACCTTTTTCTCTAGTATACGGGATGGAAGCAGTACTCCCTATAGAGGTAGAAATCCCTTCTTCAAGGGTAATTATGGAAACCAAGCTCGAAGAAGCCGAACGGGTCCAGGCACGATATGACCAGTTGAATCTTATAGAAGAGAAAATGTTAGAAGCAATTTGCCATGGCCAATTATACCAAAAGAGACTCAAGAGAGCATACGAGAAAAAGGTACGTCATCGAGAATTCACAGAAGGGAAATTGGTATTAAAGAAGATTCTACCTATTCAGAAAGACCAACGCGGAAAATGGACTCCAAATTATGAAGGTCCATATATAGTGAAAAAGGCATTCTCAGGAGGAGGCCTCATTCTTACAGATATGGAGGGGCGTGACCTGTGAATACATGCCTTGACAGGATGATTTTGATGATTGACAAAAGGGAGCTTTGCAAATAGTCAACCGTGCAAAAAGTGGAAAAGAATACCAAGACGCGTATCAAGAATGATTGTTTCTCAAGTCTTTGGGTTCTGGGTATTTATTTATCTTTATTAAGACAATTTGTAAGTAGTAATAAAAAGCTCTCAATTAAAATTAAATCACACACGCACAAAATATTTTGACATGCATATCTCGTGTCGGATGTCGAGCTGAGGAAGTCGGATGTCGAGCTGAGGAGGAAGTCGCGTGTCGAGATCTGAGGAAGTCGTATGTCGAACTGAGGAGGAAGTCGCGTGTCGAGCTGAGGAAATCGGATGTCGAGCTGAGGAGGAAGTCGGATGTTGAGCTCTGAGGAAGTCGTATGTCGAACTGAGGAGGAAGTCTCGTGTCGAGCTAATGAGGTCGTGTACCGAGCTATGAGAACCGAGCTGATGAGGAGGTCGTATGCCGAGCTGTGTTTCGAGGTCGTGTGCCGAGGTCTTTGCCGAGCCGCTCGTGAGGTCATATGCCGAGCCGCGGGCGAGGTCGTCTGTCGAGCCGCGTGGCGAGGTCGTCTGCCGAGCCGTTTTCGTGAGGTCGCCACCGAGCCGCCTTCTTGAGGTCGTATGCCGAGCCGTCTCCGTGTTTTTCAATTCTTTCATGTTCAACGAACGGACAAATTCCAACGGACAAATCAAAACGCATAGCGGGCATGCCGCAACGGACAAATCCAAAGCAACGGTCATTTCGACGCTCCTCCATTGTCTATATAAACACAACTCGTGAGCTTTGTAAAAATACAACAACGCAGTTGCTTAATTTTTGTGCCAAAAACTCACAAATATTTTTCATCACTCACACTTATTTGAGCACAATTTTCTCGAGAGCCTTTTTATTCTACATTATTTGAGTTGTATTATTTGAGCTTCAATTTGTTATATCCGCACTATTGAGTGTATCTTTCGTCTCATTTTATTTGTGAAAATCATTTCTTTTGGGTAGGAATCCCAAGGTGTTCATAGAGAGGTGATATCTCTTGAACGTATTGCTCTGGTATAGAGTTGTAAAGGTTTCTAGTGAACTCGATTTAAAAGCTAGTGATTTAGTGAAAATCCCATAGTGGTTTGCTTTGGGGACGGGACGTAGGCCACAGGGTGTTTCGGCCGAACTCGTATAAATTGTCTGCGTGCTCTTCTTTGCTCTCTGTCTCTTTATCATTCAAGCACTTTATTTATTTTTGTTCTTTATTTATTATTCGGTCATTTATTTTCTGTAATTTTTATATAAGCACCGCTATCACAATTCACCCTCTTGTGTTTGAAGTCAATTGGTAACAATTGGCATCGAGCTAGAATCTTGTATAAAGGACTTAACCGTCTTAAGAGAATGACTTCAAACAATTACGAGGAACTTCCATGAATGCACTCCCATTTTTCAATGGTGAGGGTATGGTTATTGGAAGGATAGAATGCAAATCTTTCTTGAGGGTGTTGATCTTGATATTTGGGATCTTTGTGGAAAATAGTCCATTTGTCCCCACTCAATCAATTAATGATGCGTTGGTAGACAAACCAAGATCACTTTGGACCGAAGATGATAAGAAAAAGGTCCAATACAATTTGAAGGCTAAGAACATCATCACTTCGCTTTAAGCTATGATGAGTTCTATAGGGTCTCAAATTGCAAGATCAAGCTAAAGAAATGTGGGACACCCTTCTATTGACCCATGAAGGTACTACCGAGGTCAAGAGGGCTCGAATGAACACATTAACCCATGAGTATGAGTTATTTAGGATGAAACCAAGTGAAAACATACAAGATATGCAAAAAGGTTCATCCATATAATAAACCATCTCAGAGCTCTTGGGAAAGTCTTCAAGAATGAAGATTTGATTAACAAAGTTCTTAGATGTCTAAACAGAATTGGCAACCCAAGGTCACTGCTATAGCTGAATCTAGAGACTTATCTTCTATGACCTTGGCTACTTTGTTTGGAAAATTGCAGAACATGAAATTGAACTAAATCGTCTCATGGAAAGCGAAGAAGGCGATAAGAAAAAGAAAGGGCTCGCCTCAAAGCAAGCATTGAGGAAACCGACGATGACGAATGTGATTTCCTTGAAGATGAAAATAATGAGGAAAACATGAGTCTAATGGTTCGCAAATTCAAAAGGTTCATGAGACTCGAAACAAAGGTAAGTTCCCAAGCTCTCAAAAGAAAAGTGATGAAACAACTTCTTTTAATCCTACCGCTACAAGTGTGGAAAGAAAGGTCACATAAAACCCGATTGTCCTCAAAACCAAACGAGGAATGAGAAATTTGAAAAGAAACCACCAAAGGATTGAAGGGAAGAAGAGCTTACATTGCCTGGGATGATAATGATATGGATTCTTCGATGAATCTGAAAATGAAGAGGCTCACCTTAGTCTAATGGCAAATCATGATGAAGATGAGGTAAATTTTTATGATCCTGACTCTTCTTTAACTTATGATGAATTACTTGCTGCTTGTGAAGAATTCAATAATGAAACGATTAAACTTGGAAAAATTGTTCTTTCTTCTAAGAAAACCATCTCTTCTCTTGAATCAAAAATTGAAATTTTAAACAAAGAGATAGTGATTCTTAAAGAAAAACAAGTTGCTGTGATTGAAACTTCTCCTCCCATATCTTGTGAAAATAAAAAGGATGAAGTTTTAAAATGCAATGAGTGTAGTGTTTTGAAAAATAAGGTTAAGGAGTTAAATAACACTCTTGCAAAATTTACGATGGGAAGAGATAATCTAAACATTATGTTAGGAAACCAAAAAGGTACTTTTGGAAAAGCTGGTTTAGGTTATCATCCAAAAATTCATGAAAAATCTTTTAAACTCTTCAATCACAATAAACCCTCAAGTAGTCCTTTCATTAAATGCTTTCACTGTGGTAGAAATGGTCACACTGCCTCTATTTGCAATATTAGAAAGAATAAAAATGTAGTTGGCAAAAAGATGTGGATTCCAAAGGGCACCTTGCCCAAGACTAACTCATATGGACCCAAGATGGTTTGGGTACCAAAGGTTAAAATATGATTTGTTGTTGTAGGTGTGCTTGAAAGCCAAGGACTTAAATTGGTATCTTGATAGCGGCTGTTCAAAGCACATGACAGGAGATAAAAGCAAGTTCTCCTCATTGGTACCTAAGAATAGTGGTTATGTCCGGTATGGTGACAACAACAAAGGTAAAATTCTTGGGATTGGTTCTATTGGTAAGAGTCCTAATCCCACTATTGAAAATGTTTTGTATGTGGATGGTTTGAAGCATAATTTGCTAAGCATTAGTCAACTTTGTGATAAAGGAAACAAAGTGGTTTTCGATTCTTCAAAATGCATGGTCATGGATTCTATAAATGAAAATGTTATTGTAATTGGACCTAGAATTGGAAATATCTATATGCTTGATTTAGATAAAATACCTTCAAATGATGCATGTTGTCTTATTAGTAAAGAGGATGAATCTTGGCTATGGCATAGGAGAATGGCTCATATTCACATGGATCATCTTAATAAATTGGTTCGTAAAGACTTAGTAATTGGTTTGCCAAAGATTCGTTTTGAAAAAGATAAACTTTGCGATGCATGTCAAAAAGGAAAACAAGTAAAGGCATCTTTCAAATCTAAAAATATTGTTTCTACAAACCGGCCTTTACAACTTTTACATATGGATTTATTTGGCCCTTCTAGAACTAAAAGCTTTGGTGGCAATTACTATGCTCTTGTTATTGTGGACGACTATTCTTGCTATACATGGACTTTATTTATTTCTCACAAAAATGATGCTTTTAATGCTTTTCGAAAACTTGCAAAGGTTATACAAAATGAGAAGGGACTTAACATTGCTTCCATTCGAAGTGATCATGGTGGGGAATTTGAGAATGAAGCATTTGAAGCATTTTGCACAGAAAATGGCATCGATCACAACTTTTCTGCTCCAAGGACACCGCAACAAAATGGAGTGGTTGAAAGGAAAAATCGGTCTCTTGAAGAGCTAGCGAGGACGATGCTCAATGAGACTAACCTTCCTAAGTACTTTTGGGCAGACGCGGTGAGCACCGCTTGCTATGTGATGAATCGAGTTCTTATAAGGCCGATCCTTAAGCAAACACCGTATGAACTCTACAAAGGAAGGAAGCCCAACATTTCCCACCTTCACGTTTTCGGATGCAAGTGTTTTGTCCTAAACAATGGTAAGAATAACCTTGGTAAATTTGATGCTAAAGCTGATGAAGGTTTATTTCTTGGATATTCCACTTCTAGTAAAGCTTTTGAATTTTTAATAAAAGAACTTGGGTGTTGAAGAATCTGTGCATGTTTCTTTTGATGAATCTAACCCCAAATCTTGATGAAGAAAGTGTTGATGATCTTGCGTAAGTATTTGGAGATACCTATTTAGAGGAACAAGAGAGATCAAAAGTTCAAAAGGAGGATCAAGAGTCCTTGCATCAACCCTCTCAAGAACTCTCTCACTCAAATCTTCCAAAGGAATGGAGAGTCTCAAAGAACCATCCTCTTGACAACATAATAGGTGATATCTCAAAAGGGGTAACGACTCGAAACTCTCTTAATCATGCATGTCATCATATGGCCTTTGTCTCTCAAATTGAACCAAATGACGTCAATGAAGCCATCTTTGATGAGCATTGGACCTTTGCTATGCAAGAGGAATTAAATCAATTTGAGAGAAATGATGTTTGAGAACTTGTCCCTAGGCCTAAAGATCACCTAGTCATTGGGACCAAATGGGTCTTTCGCAACAAGCTTGATGAAAACGGTATCATTGTTAGAAATAAAGCTAGACTTGTTACAAAAGGCTATAATCAACAAGAGGGCATAGATTTCGATGAAACCTATGCACCCGTGGCTAGATTAGAAGCTATTCGCATGCTTCTCGCATTTGCATGCATCATGGATTTCAAACTTTTTCAAATGGATGTTAAAAGTGCATTTCTTAATGGCTTTATTCAAGAAGAAGTATATGTTGATCAACCTCCCGGTTTTGAAAATTTTGAATTTCCAAATCATGTTTTCAAATTGAAAAAGGCTTTATATGGTTTAAAACAAGCAACGAGAGCTTGGTACGAGAGGTTGAGCAAATATTTACTTGAAAAAGGTTTTGAAAGAGGAAAAGTTGATACCACTCTTTTCATTAAACACAAAAAGCATGACATTTTACTTGTTCAAATTTATGTCGATGATATAATATTTGGTGCTACTAATGAATCCTTGTGTAAGGAATTTTCGATATCATGCAAAGTGAATTTGAAATGTCAATGATGGGAGAGCTAAATTACTTCCTTGGACTTCAAATCAAACAAACAAAAGAAGGAATTTTTATAAATCAATCCAAATATTGCAAGGAGTTGCTTAAAAGATTTGGAATGAGCAACGCCAAAGAAATCTCAACTCCCATGAGCACATCATGCTATCTTGACAAAGATGAAGGTGGTAAGTCGGTCAAGTAAGTAAGTATAGAGGTATGATAGGATCTCTTCTCTATCTCACTGCTAGTCGTCCGGATATTATGTCTAGTGTTTGTATGTGTGCACGTTTTCAAGCAAATCCTAAGGAATCACATCTCTTAGCGGTAAAACGCATCATGAGATATCTCACTGGCACACAAACCATGGGTTTATGGTACCCCAAAGGTCCTGACTGCACACTTATTGGGTACTCGGATTCGGATTTTGCGGGTTGCAAAATGGACCGAAAAAGCACTAGTGGGACATGTCACTTACTTGGGAATGCTTTGGTTTCATGGCATAGTAAGAAACAAGCCAGTGTGGCTTTGTCCCTTCTTTGAAGCGGAATCGTTGCGGCCAGGTAGTTGTTGTGCAGATCATTTGGATGAAACAACAGTTGAATGATTATGGAATCAATCTGAAAACTGTTCCAATTAAGTGCGACAATACTAGTTCCATAAACCTCACTAAAAATCCGGTTTATCACTCTCGGACTAAACACATAGAGATTAGGCACCATTTTATTAGAGATCATGTTCAAAAAGGTGATTGCATGATTGAGTTTGTGGAAACATCTAGACAACTTGCAGATATTTTTACTAAACCTTTGCCTAAGGAAACTTTCTTTTTTATTAGAACTGAATTGGGAATTTTAGACCAATCATGCATTGAGTATTTGCACTGTGATTGCATTTTCTTTTTGAATAAATTCTAACTTGGGCGTTTGAGTGTGCTAACGAGTTTATGCAGGTCTTTTCCCCTTCCATTTTCTTTAAGTACGGAATAATGAGTGGGTGACGCATTTGTCTTATGCAACTAGCTAATCATGTCCAACCAGCTCATCTGTCACACACCAAGCTTGGTATCACGTAACTATCAAAATATGCTTGTTTAATCCTGAATATATGCCTTGCTCTATTTGTCTTTCCCACTTTTGATGTTGCCAAAAGGGGAGAGTTACATGAATGCATAATTCAGGGGAGTGATCTTTTAAGTATTGCCTATTGTGAGGGGGAGTTTTTCTAAATATTGTGCTTAAACTCTGATATCTTTTATTGAAAAACCATGCTTATATCTCATTGCTATATCATGATTATATTTTACTAAATTCCCTCCATGAGATGTTTGTCATCATCAAAAAGGGGGAGTCTGTGAATACATGCCTTGACAGGATGATTTTGATGATTGACAAAAGGGAGCTTTGCAAATAGTCAACCGTGCAAAAAGTGGAAAAGAATACCAAGACGCGTATCAAGAATGATTGTTTCTCAAGTCTTTGGGTTCTGGGTATTTATTTATCTTTATTAAGACAATTTGTAAGTAGTAATAAAAAGCTCTCGATTAAAATTAAATCACACACGCACAAAATATTTTGACATGCATATCTCGTGTCGGATGTCGAGCCGAGGAATCGGATGTCGAGCTGAGGAGGAAGTCGCGTGTCGAGATCTGAGGAAGTCGTATGTCGAACTGAGGAGGAAGTCGCGTGTCGAGCTGAGGAAATCGGATGTCGAGCTGAGGAGGAAGTCGGATGTTGAGCTCTGAGGAAGTCGTATGTCGAACTGAGGAGGAAGTCTCGTGTCGAGCTAATGAGGTCGTGTACCGAGCTATGAGAACCGAGCTGATGAGGAGGTCGTATGCCGAGCTGTGTTCCGAGGTCGTGTGCCGAGGTCTTTTGCCGAGCTGTTCAGAGGTCATATGCCGAGCTGTGTCGAGGTCGTCTGTCGAGCTGTGTGGCGAGGTCGTCTGCCGAGCTGTCTTCAGAGGTCGTCAGCCGAGCTGTCTTCAGAGGTCGTATGCCGAGCCGTCTCCGTGTTTTTCAATTCTTTCATGTTCAACGCAACGGACAAATTCCAACGGACAAATCAAAACGCAACGGGCATGCTGCAACGGACAAATCCAGCAACGGTCATTTCGACGCTCCTCCATTGCCTATATAAACACAACTCGTGAGCTTTGTAAAAATACAACAACGCAGTGCTTAATTTTTGTGCCAAAAACTCTGTCAAATATTTTTCATCACTCACACTTATTTGAGCACAATTTTCTGAGAGCCTTTTTATTCTACATTATTTGAGTTGTATTATTTGAGCTTCAATTTGTTATATCTGCACTATTGAGTGTATCTTTCTCGTCTCATTTTATTTGTGAAAATCATTTCTTTTTGGGTAGGAATCCCAAGGTGTTCATAGAGAGGTGATATCTCTTGAACGTATTGCTCTGGTATAGAGTTGTAAAGGTTTCTAGCTGAACCTGATTTAAAAGCTAGTGATTTAGTGAAAATCCCATAGTGGTTTGCTTTGGGGACAGGACGTAGGCCACAGGGGTGTTTGGTGGCCGAACCTGTATAAATTGCTGCGTGCTCTTCTTTGCTCTCTGTCTCTTTATCATTCAAGCACTTTATTTATTTTTGTTCTTTATTTATTATTCGGTCATTTATTTTCTGTAATTTTTTATATAAGCACCGCTATCACAATTCACCCCCCTCTTGTGTTTGAAGTCAATTGGTAACATGACCTACCGCTGCCAATAAACTCAAATGCAGTCAAGAAGTACTACGTCTAGAATGGCACAACACAAAAAAAAAAGGCTCGCTAGGTCGAAAACCTGAAAGGGCGGTCTAGGCAAAAGTTAGAGCGACCTGGTAGGTTGAAAACCCGAAAGGGCAGCCTAGATAAAAATTAAGGTCAAATAAAAGCGCTAAGTTGAAAACCCACAAGGGCGATTTAGAGCAACCCGCTAGGTCGAAAATTCGCAAAGAGTGGCATGAGGAAAAAAACCAACCAGAAGGCGTCAAAAATAGCTAGAATTGAGCCCTGACCAATTGGGGCAGAGATGGTCAAAACTAACCACAGGCACAAGTTTTCGAAGTTGATCAAGAAAGCGATCGGGGTTTGAATCACAAAAGGACAGCACGATTTGTTTTCAAAGGGATTATATGTATAGCTGATATTTCTCACCAGTTTCTAATTTAGCAAACACGAACTTATTCTGTTTGTAATATTTTATCTCCCCCACCATAGTGGAAATTCATTCTTACCCATATTGCCATTTATTAATCGGCACAATAGAATGCTTATTTCAGCCTCTCCAAACTCAATTCGGGATTTTATCAATTTGCATTTTCTTTCTAGAGAAATATGTGCTAGAGGACAAACATGTGCAAATCAAGACATAAGAGCATTGTATAATTACTGAAAATTCTAAAAGGATATAAGGAATTTGACGTCTTCACATTAAGGAAAAGAGTTAGTAAGGCACCTCACCTAATGCAAAATCATCAATGTTGAGTACGCTACGAAAAGGCCAATTAGCTTGTTCAGAACTCGCCAACTAAAGAGATCTGGAACTAACCTACCAAGAAAAGTTTCAGAAGTAGTCAAGAGGATACCGCATATCCCTGATAAAGCAAATAATACTCATGCATGACATGCTATTCACCGCATCTTGCATGATCACCAATACTTTTAGGTCCACAACCCACCTTCAGAATCATTTCTTTAAAAACAACATTTCATTTCATGTATGGCATACCATTCATTGCATCTTGCATGACCATCAAAGTTCTTGGGTCCATTGACCCACCCTCTCAAATATTACACACAGTTGGTTTGTTGTTACTCAGTAAGAACTAGTACTTAGCCTACTCAATCTATTAGCATGAGTTAGGAACCTGTCCTACACCTTGTTGGGAATCTGACCCAAACTTGTGTCGAGTGACGAAGAAACTCGCACCCCAAATTTTCCCCAAATAGGGAAGTTAATCCATTTTGTAAGAGCTAGGAATCAGACCTATGCCTTACCGAGAATTCACTAGGAATCAAACCTAGAATCCCTCACCAATTTTGTAAGAGCTAGGAACCAAACCTATGCCTTACCAAGAATTCACTAGGAATCAGACCTAGAGTCTCAAAGCAAAGGCGGGAGCCAATCTCGCATCCTCAAATACTTTCGTTCTAGACAAAATTAGAGTCTTTTATCCTTAATTACCTTTTATAACGAATGCACGAAGACCTTCGAGTAAAATGTAATTAAGGAGGGGCAGCTGTAGTACCCTAATTTTGTCCGGCCTTTTTATTTTATTTTATTTTATTATTTATTTTAATTGGTAGTAGTAATAATAATAAATAAAACAATATTTTTGGTTTTATAATAAAAGAGATTAAAAAGAGAAGAAAAGAATGGATAAAAAAAAGAGAAAGAATTTTTTTATTTGAGAAGGGGTGTGCAAAAAGTAAAACTGGGTGGTGCAAACAGCAATGAACTAAGCTGGTGACCCAGCCCAAGCTCACGGCGCCTCAGCCATTCCCTCGCACACCCCTCTTTTTTTATTTCCCACACCTCTGCATCCCAAGCCCCTTGCAGCTTGCTTCCTGCACCCCTCCATTCCTTCACACACCCCTTTTCCCATTCTCCTTAAACTCGCAACCCATTCACACTGCGGCCCAAGCTCCACGCAGCCCAAACCTAATTTAACCTAACCCCAAAAACACTCAGCTCTCACCCTCATTCTCATTCTCACGCCGCGGCTTCACCCCCTCGTCTCTCTTCTCTCCATTCTCTCAAACCAAAACCCTAATTTCCCAATCCCTTCTCCTCATTCTCGTCTCCCTCCACCATTCACGCTACCTCCCTTCATTCCTCTCTTTTCCTTCTCCATCTCATCTCCATTTCTCTCCCTCCTCTATTCCCCTAAATCACGGCCTCACCTCTTCATCTCTCTCACCAAACTAAACCTTAATCAGCCACTCCACCATAACCCTAAATCCAGCCATCACTCTCTCATTTCCCTCTTCTAGCCGCGGCACTAACCCCCATCCCCACGTTCTCTCTTCATCCTTTCTTTCTCACCCTCACCAAAACCCTAATCCTTTACGCCCTAGCGGCCGCACCATCTCCTCCTTCTCTCTCAACCTCTTCTTTCCTTTTTGTCTTCTCAAACCCTAACCCTAAACCTCATGACCACAAGGCTTCATCTCCAACCACAACCAACCGAATCCTCCAAATCATATCCAAGTCCAGATTCGAATCAAAGGGAGTTTCTTTCCATTCTTTCCTTTTTACTTATTTTTCTATTAAATGCGTTTTAATTACTGATTGGTGTTCTGATTTGTTTTGTAGGTGATTGAAAGAAGATTGGAGGCTATACAAGGCCTCACAAGCAGAAGCAGAAAAAAAAAACCTAAGGAAGAAGACGCAAGGAGAAAGAGAGGCAGAACAAGCAGAGCCAAGAGGAAGAAGATAGAACCCGTGAGACCCCCTCCCCAGAACCAAAATTAAAACACTACTAGTCTTAGGTTTCTTTTGAATCTCCTCTTTTGATTTCTGTAAATTTTCAGGGAAGCCACAAACTCAGGTTCCCTCATCTTCTTCATCTCTGTATCTTTCTGTTTTCTTTTTTACCATGACTGTGTAAAAAGGAATTATATTTTGGACTGAGTATTCTGATTTGAAACATACACGATGCAATCCTTTCCTTGCATTCTTTGCATTTTCTGTTGTTGTTGTTGTTTGTTAATCTGTTGAGGTTCGGCTGAAACGAGCTAAGGCTAGGGTTTGGCCTTCCAACGGGGCCAAACCCTAGGCAGGGACTGAGTTGCAAATATATGGTAAAATAGGGGGTAAAATAGGGGCTTATTTGCAATTTACCTTTCTATATTTATTTATTCCATAAATCGTCAGAATTGAATAAAGGATTAATGAGGGGCATAAATGCAAAAAAGGTTTTCTTTGAAATTCTGTTCCATATATACGTGTTTTAGGGTTTGGTCTTTCAACAGGGCCAAATCCTTAGTAGGGACCAATTTGCAATTATCATATTGAATTAGGACTTGAAAGCAAAAATTGAAATTTCTGGATTTGGTTTGGTCTTCCAATGGGGCCAAACTCAATCCAGGGACTTATTTACAATTTACTTCTCTTTTATTTCATAAATAGTCAGAATTGTAAAAAAAAGGGCATACAAGCAAATAAAAAAGAATTTTCCCTTCTTATCTATATTTTTTTTTATTAACATAATTAGTTTTTACTTTTTTTAGGTTTTTTTATATTTATTATTTCTGTTACATTAAAAAGGAATAAATAATGATTTTTGTAGAATAGTTGAGTTTTCTTTTTACTAAGCTTCTTTTTTTTATTTTTGTAACATGGTGGTTGATAAACTTATATTTTTTTAGAAAATTCATTTGAGAATAATTTATTTAATGATAAGTAAGTTTTTCTTTTAAAACAATTAAAAAGGTACCATTTTATGGGCGTCTTAGGGGTGCTAACATCTTCCTTAAGCGTAAATAACTCTCAGGCTCGAAATCTGGTTCAAAGACTATTTTTAAATTATCCTCATAAAAAAAGTTTTTCCTATTGTTTTTCCTTAATAAGCTTTAGGTGGCGGCTCCATTTAATTTTTAGAGTGGTTGTCACAGGGTGTACAGTGGATCGTATTAGGTCCCTCTCTTGGCGTTAGTTCTTATCTAGGGAAAAATCTCTGCCGTGTTTCTTCTATGAGTGGTTTGTTGGTTCTTATCGCTGTGGCTTTTTTCTGCATCCGGTGTGTCACCGGTGGCCATAGCAATTTTGTTCTTCAGCGTTTTTGGCCTCTGTAGCTGTTAGGTTGAAATACCCTAAGTACTTCTCATATATATATATATATATATATAAATTCTTTTGCTCTTAAAAAAAATTTGAGAGGAAAAAATAAAGACAGGAATTTTGGGAAAAAAGGGGAGAGAATTTTTTTTTTATAAGTGAATATCCATATAAAAATAGAAATTACATTCTATAGCAATATATTAACAATTGAACATTATCCATTTTAGAGTTTCATTATTTTGACAGTTGCGCATGCAAAGGAGGAAGGACATTTTTAGGTGAGAAATGGGTCATGCCAGTGATCAGAGAATGAAAAAGAAAAGCTGCTCTAAATTATTAGAAGCGTGGACATTGAAAAGTAATAAAATCATTGAATCAGACCAACACAAACTACACATTCATTTCCTTTCCATTGTACAATCAACATTGTCAATGTGATCACAAATTAAAAAAAAACGCATATGTTGTAATTAATCCAAAAAGTAAATAAAACCGGGGTATAGCTAACTTAATATATATATATATATATATATATATATATATATATATATATATATATATATTTGACACATATACATACTAGCAGACAGGACTCGTACTCAGTGCACAAGTGCAAGAAAATC
The DNA here is from genome assembly GCA_037113605.1 of Calophaca sinica. NCBI lineage: Eukaryota > Viridiplantae > Streptophyta > Magnoliopsida > Fabales > Fabaceae > Calophaca > Calophaca sinica. The sequence goes on from CM073737.1 coordinate 21,578,993, forward strand.
AACAGGAAATAATTTTTCTATATTCTATATAAATGATAAAGATGTCGTACGACAAGACGTAGATAACCAAACTTGATGTAGTTATATAATTTTCTTAAATAGATAATACATTGGTAAATGGAAGAGAATTAATTGATAAATTAAGCATAAGCATAAGGCTCATTCTTAATTACTCAATCTCTTTTTGCTTCCCTGCTATTATATTTTAATTTCTTAGCTAATAAAGTGATCATTAATCAACAACGAGTGCCCTTCCTACAATTAAGTACACCAGAAGTGATGGTAATGGAGCCAACAAGAGAAGCTGGTCTTGCACTAAGACTTGAGGCCATAGCATAGCTAGAAGAAGAAGCAGCACCAGTTTGCCTAAAAAATGCTCCATTCAAGAACAAGTCACCCTCTGATCTCCAATTCCAGCTCATCCATTCATTCTCTGGAGCATCCTCATGCTTTGTTACCTCCTTGCTAAACATATTATTTGGTGCAAGAAACCTGTTCCCTTGGCTGTTAATAGTAGGGTTAGCACTTCCTCCAATAGCATACATTTCCCAGTGAGTGTAGTCATTGTTCACCACGTGAAAATGCCCATGTCTACACCTGCAACAATAATTATTTATAAGTTATACTTTCATGTTTATACTAGCAGATGAGACATGTTCTCAGCACGGGTGCGAGAAAATCAGCGTAAAATAATTTTTCTATATAAAATATGTAGATACTGACACGTGGTGTGACGTGGATAACCAATCTAAGTATAGTTAGTTTTCTTAAATAGATAATAGATAGATATAAATGTATAACATGTTAGTGTTTAACTTGAAGTGACAAAAAGAGTTAATATTCTTGACCATACAACTCTATCAAAAAGTCAAAATTAACCTTTCTGATATTTTTATGTGATGTCCCATGTGAGAGTATGAGAAGTGAGAAAAACTATTTCCCAACAATATAATTTTGCATGAATGGTCAATATCGTTTCACTTAAATAGAATATTCACAATTAATTCATACTAGAATAAGTAAAAGTAGTAATGGAAATTTAGAGACAGAAAAAGGCAAATCCGAATCTAATTCCGTCTCTAAGTGTTAGCTATGCCAAATTTAGAGACCAATTTCATTTTTTCGTCTCTAATTTTCGTCGTTATTTCAACTTTTTCTAACAGTGATATTATATAGTATTACTATTATATGCTTAGAAATAAGTCCTCTAACTATACAATTCTATTTAAAAGTAAAAAATATCCTTTCTCATACTCTTATGCATGTTGCATGTGTGCGAGAGCAAGAGCATGCGAAATGAGAGAAACTACGATCATTGGTATAAAAACTATTCATCATTATAATATTACATGGTTATATCATTATAAAAAAAGTTGAAATAACGACGAAAATTTAGAAATAAAAAAGGCAAAATCCGTCTTTAATGCTGTCTATAAGTGTTTTAGACGCCAAATTTGAAGACAAATTTCATGTTTTCTTTCTCTAATTTCTACCGTTATTTTAACTTTTTCTAATAGTGAGAATTAACTACTCCTCTAGTGAAAAGCATATTCTCCCTTAATTGATAAGCTTCCTCACTCTTTCTTTCTATATATACACACACATTATGGTATAAAACATGCAAGAAACTTTTGGACCACTATCATAGAAAACACCAAAGAAAAAAGTGAGATTTTAGATGCATATATATATATATATATATATACCTTGGCATTCTTTGGACAAGGCCCTCTCCAAAATGATTAAAGGCTATAGTGACCTGCATGCCTTTATCTTGTGTATATGAATCACTATGCCCCAAAAGCATGACCTTGTCATGATGAGTCATGTAGTTGTTAGATATAGTGATAGCCGTGGATCCATGGATGACATCAATGAGACCATCACGACAATTAGACAAGGAGCAATGATCAACCCAAATGTGTTTTGAATTAAAGATGGACACACCATCACCATCGGATACAGTCCAAAATCCAGAATGATGTGGTGAGTCTCTAATATCGGTGTTCCCGGTAGGCTTACAATCATGAATGTGAATACCATGGATGATAATGTTACTCACATAATGTATTGTAATGCATCCCCCACCAGCAATGTGAACACTAGCACCTCTTCCATCAATTGTTTTGAAAGAATTCACCAAAAGCTCTTCCTTCAGTGTGATCACCATATCTCTCTTGAAGATAATCCATAATGGCTCGTCTTGTATCGCACCATACCTTAGAGTCCCCGGCTTAGGGTTAACCGGATCATCATCACCGGAGTCAGTGACGACATAAATTCTACCATTTCTTCCGCCAATGGCATCCTTGCCGAACCCAATGGCACAATCGGCTAGCCTTTGCCGGTTGTTCTCCCAATTAGGGTCACAACGCCAACAATCATCAATAGGGTTACCCGTTCCGCATGATAAATAACCCAGGTTTCTCCTTGAGACATTGATGCTTCTACAACACATAGGAAATTCAACATTAATTAAAATGTGACACATGCACAGTTATTTTATACCTATATAACACATAGTTAGTCATGCTCTTTAATTAATGAATAATGTAGCTATAGTAGGTACGTACATTGTATATGACAAAAATTAATATAAGAAATAAATGCTTGTTTGGTTATTACCTTTGTACCTCTTGTACAACTAGTTCAGGGTCTTGAACTGCAGAGGAGGAAACAAAATTTGGGGTTAGAAGAGAAAGAGCAAAAATAATGAGGAAGCACGAAAGGAGAGCCATTTTCGCTATTCCCTTTAATTTTGTGAAGGGTAATTGAAGGTGGGAGATAGTGTGAAACTGTGGGGGTGTATGAGGGGAGTTTTATAGAAAGGAAAAGCCGAGAGTGATGGCGTGATTAATATTACCAAGTGGGGTCCAAGAGGAGTGATATTGTTTGAAACCGTTATATGGCGCCCCAAGGAATTCCATAAATCAACTGTTCAAGCCCCAAAGTCAAATTGGTTGACCTCTGTGGACAGATTCACATGGATATTGATTGATTCTAACAGATAAAGTATTGCGTGATTTTAGAGAATATAAATGCATGCAAAGGATTGGTTAAATAATTTTTTTTTTCTAAATCGGGTATCCTCAGGCTCAGCGCACAACTATGGAAACTAATCTCTCGAGGGGTACGACCACATGGGCGGTAAAACTCTCATTTAAGAGTTTTAACGCTGCTGTATTTCTAAGACTGAATTTAAACTCAAGACTACTGATTAAACTAGAAGAGACTCTTACTATTCATTCAAACACTCTTGACTGGGTTATTGGTTAAAAAAATTTGGTGCAAAGCATTCCTGCACTATTTATTTAGAGTTTACAATTAACTATAAACAGAAAGACTACAAATATTACATTACAATTAAGTATTATCTCTGGTCCTAATTATAAGAAATTTTTGTGTGTATCTTTTAATCCTAATTATACGAAAAAGAAACTCATTTCAAGATGTATTAATTGCTAGAATTTCTTTTATATCTCTATTTAATGTGAGATAAATGTTTAATTCACATGGTAGATATAAAACATTTAATACTAGGGATATATTTAGGATTAGATTTCAAGTTTATAACATTAAATAGTCTTTCATGGTCCTAATGATTTTTGTTTTTTCCCTTATATTAAGGACAAGAGATAGCACTCCCTCGATTTGTCCCATAATAAGTGGTGTATTTAATGAAAAAATAAGTCTCAAAATAAGTGTCATTTTCTCTTTTCAATGTAAAAGTAATTATTTTTTATTATTTTTACCCCCTCAATTAATAATATGTGCATCACTCTCAAGTCATTATACTCCACTAAACATTTATCACAACGACTAGTAACCAATAGTGAATAAAGATAATTTTGTAAAATTGTTACACTCTTTTATTCATTTATAATTTTTTTAATCTGTATGAAAAAAACTTAAAACAACACTAATTTAGAGTTTGTGGGGCCACCTTAACACACAACAGGCTAAACCAAGTCTAATTAACAGTATTCTAATAAAACTTATTAGTCCATGCCAATTGACATATTTTATCTACTTTTTCAGGTTAATTAGTCAATATATTTTAATTGACACCTCTAGTCTACGCTCTTACTTTTTCATGTCTTCATTGTCTAAAATTTCTTGGTCAGGTCTCTAAATTAAAGTGCAGTTATCAATGTCTACTTCTCCGGTTTTTCTCCCCTTAGATTGTGCCATGTTCTATTACAGTGTGATCCACATGCTAAACCTGATAAGTACCTAACCAGCTAAGTGGCTTAATGTGTAAGAATTCAGAGATTACGGTTTGTACGCGTGCACATCCCTACATACTTATAAGGATGTACAAATTAAATAATAATGTTAAGTACTTATAAAAATTACAGATTACAAAATAATAAAAAATATTGCATAGTCCGCAATTAAAAAATTGTAGTTTGATATTTTTTTTTGTCTTGCTAACGAGTACCCTAAGGGGTGTTTGTTTCATTGATTTCAAATTTATTTCCAGGATTAACTTTCCCATGAATATAATGGTGGCAAACTTATTCCCAGGAAAGTTTAAAAAAAGTGTTTGGTTGATGATTTAAATTCCTGTGAGTTTATTTAAACTTTTTTGAAAATAAATTATGTAATTATTAAAATACCCCTGTTATTATTTTTTGATGAAACAATACCCCCGTTATCTAACATAGATGTGTTCAATGAGTTTACATCAATTCACGTCTATTGCATTTTTAATTATGCTTTTACCTTTACCTAATTAATTGATAAAATAAATTAAAAAAATAATACATTAAAAAAATCAAATAATAATTTAAGATAACAAAAAGTTTATTAATGCAACATGGCTTTTTTTTTTTTTATAGAATGCAACATGACTTTAAAAAAGAGAGAATCAGTGTCTATTGAAAAAGTATCCACCGATGGCGATGAGCATCCAATTAATATAAGAGCAAGTAACATTGCCTTGTAAATAAAAAGTAACAGTGCTAAACAGTGCGAGAAGTAACATTGCTTTGTAAAAAAATTGTGCAAAGCCCCAAAGGAATTAATGATATGCGTAAACGAAACCGGTGGTATAATTACGTGGGTTTGTGCGTTGCGGATAGTGAGGGGTAGAAAGGGGTTTTGCAGATAAAACGGACCTCAACCGCTGGGAATAAATCATTCCCAACCGTCAGCACCTAGGAATGAAAACAGCCTCAACATGGGGAAAAAAGATTACCGGGAATAATTTATTCCCAGTAATATTTTTTTTGTGCCTGTATACCAAACATGGGAATAGATATTTCCAATCTTAAATTCCTGGGACTCTAATTTGTACCCGGGAAACAAACACCTCTCAATGATACTGGTTAAAAAATTCATTAAAGAAAAATTTGTCTAGAGAATACAAGTTAAATATTTTTCGATACATGTAATAAGTACATTATTTTTCCATACAAATTTACCTCTTTTGATTCTTTAACAAATACCCTAAAAGCATTTGTTAGAATTTTCTATTTTTTTTAAAGGAGTATCAAGTGAATGAAGTATATAATATAAATAAGCCGTAACAATTTCCTTTTTCTTTTGTCCTGAAAAGGGGAATAAAAGTGCTTTTATTTTGTCGTGTAATAATACGTTTTTGCTAATACTTTTTGCTAGAAAATCATTAATTGGCAGTACATGCGGTACACTCAAATTAGGAGTAACTATCAACACCCCTATTTTTCTAACTTGGATCCCTCATATGTGTACTTTTTTGTATTCTAAAAGTTTATTTTTGAATAATTTACTAGCTACTAAAAAAAATTAAAATAACGACAGAATTTATAGACAGGAAAAATAAAATTGGTCTCTAAATTTGGCGTCACTAACACTTAGCGATAGAATTAGAGACGAAAATTATCTTTTTTTGTCTCTAAATTTTAGTCACTATTTCAACTTTTTCTGATAGATACTGTTCGAAAATAAATTTACAGAAAAAGTTATTTTCTGGAGGGTGTTTTAGCAAAATAAAAAAAATGCGATATCAATAGTTATATCTTTTAAATTAACAACCATAACTTTATCCTGTTTGTGCCTGAGTTGGGCAACATTGCTTTTATCTTTGGGTCATCTGAACCACCGATCCCTATTGATTTTGCTAATTTCTATTATTTGGACATATTTTCTCAACCCCTAGTGCTTTATTATGATGGCTGTTGTTGACTTTTCATCTAATGATTCACTAATTCAGACAGAGATGCTAAGTTATAGCTAAATAGTACTCCATGTGTTCCAATATATATATGTTATATTTGGTAAAATTATATAGTTTAAGAAAATATAATAAATAAATAAATAAAAAGAGTAATAATTTTACCAAATTAATCTTATTAACTATTGATGTATTAACTATTGTCATAAATGTAAAGCGAAGTATTTGAGGGTATAATTGGTAGAAAGTATTTAATATTACATTTTTTTTCCAATAAGTGACAATTCATTAATATATCTAGTTGCAATATCAAAGTGAGCAAGCTCTACCCACCTTTTATGAAGGGTTGTAAAGAGCCTACACTATCATGTGTTAGCAAACTAAATAAAAAATATTACAAAACTCCTAATAGGATACAAGTATTCCAAAGTTGGGAAAACTCAACAACAAAACTCCTATAAAAATAGAAAATGACATATATTTTGGGATAAATTTTTTATTTTTGTTGTAAATGTGACATATATATTGAGACGGATGGAGTATTACTTATGCACTCTTTATGATGAGTTTCCTTTCATGATTTTTTAAACTAATTATCATATACTCCCTCTGTTACTTTTTATAAGTCCCTTTAAAAACACATATTAAGAAAAGTAGTTAGCATAATTAAATTTGTCTATAATGTGTATATTTTTCCAAATTTATCCTTCAGTTATTATAAATCATATTTTTAATTAATTTATACATATCTTGAATTTTGGATTAAATAGGGTACTTTTAGAGAAAAAAATAATTAATATATCTTGTAATTTAAAAAAGAGTTTATAATTAGTTATAATTTTTTTTTTAAAAAAAGCTTATAAAAAATAACGGAAAGGGTATATATCTTTGGTATGCCAAGTAGCTGCATGAGCCGAAACCAATATAAACATTTTCTTTTCCATTCTACAATATGATGCTTCTTACTTTTTTCCACTGACTGCGGAAACATTTGACTAACAAATGTGTTACCTTTAGATATTCAATGGTCGGACAGAAATCTGATAGTAAAACGTCGAATTTTGATTACTAAGTAGGTGTGGACCACTTTTAACTAATGAAGAATATTTCCTGTTACAAAGCGGTTGGTACGGTTGGTACTGAACAGATTGGAATAAATTGTTGCATTTCTAATCTTTTGTGGAGTAAACTCACTTATTTAGTTGTTTACCGAAAAATTTGATTTATAGTGTGTTTCTACCAAATTCGTTAAAGAAATAAATAATTAGATTTCAAACGATTATGTGATCGACGAGTTATGTGGTAATCTCGTTTGAAAGCAACGATATTAATCAAGTAACGATCAGATATTCGACACGTTATCAATTTTTTAACATTTTTGGCTTCTAAGCCATTAATTGTTATATTTGTTGTCAATTCTGTTTGAAGCAATTCCAACTAATAAGTAAATTATTGTTGAAATGGTTCTGACTTTAATATAGCCAGATTGGCTGTCGAGAGCCAATGACTTGACTAACAAATAATCAAAAACAGAAGATTAAACGGTAAATGCAAAATGCAATGTTATGAACATGCACTTGTGAATATGAAAATATATAATGAAATAAATACAGAAATGGAAGGAAAAAAGCAGTTAAATGATTAAAATTTAAAGAAAGCTTTTAAAGAACATGAATCAAAAGAAAAGCATTTAAACAACAATTTGAACATGAATAACAGTAAATTAGTTTGCTGGAAAGTAAAGAACATACAAGCTAAAATGACATAACAAATAGATGAATTGCAGGAAAGTAAAACAAAGAGTAAGACAATAATTTGGAATGGAAATGAATTGCATTGCAAATTGCTGAAAAGAAAGGGGTGGAAGGCATACAGTGATCGTTTTCCTTTAATCTGCTTCGACGGATGAGATGTTAGGAATTTAGACCATGTATCTAACCTTTTTTACATCGTCAGAACTAGTATTTATAGACAAAAATTGTAAAAAACTATTTATCATCCGACCAGACATGTGTACAGATACAAGGTCGGTAGTTGATTTTACTAAAACTACTAAATCTAGACAATAACACTTCCTGTTGAGTTGTACATGTATTGCCTAAAGCCTAAGTCTAACTCGACCTCGTCCACGCTGACATCTTCGACGCTTTATTGACTTCGTCGAACAACCTCCATCTTACTCGGTCTTTCAAACTTAGTTTATTTTTGACCATTTATTCTGGCTCCTTGCACCTTCACTTGTCGAATTCTTGAAGCTCCGTCGAGAAATCCAAATCTAAAATTTGGCACCCAACAAATACCCCCCAAATTCTGAGTTTTCCACACCACATATGAAGAGAACCATAATTTTTGAGCTCTCCACACGCGACGGTTACTTTTCACATTGTCCCATTACAGGTTTGCGTTTCCTATTTCCCCAAGGTAATTAGTTCAATTTGCTTTCTTTTCTGACAACCTACTTGCTTTCCTACTTACACTCTTTGTTTTTGCTTCAGCTTTGGCTCTGAAAGAGTCTCTAAAATACAAGCAAGCAAGTGGTAAAGCTCAAGAGGCTGATGAGGAAGAAGAGGATGATGAAGATGATGAATCCCCTCTTTAATCGAAAGCAACCAAAAAGAAATCCGCCAGGTCTTCTGTCAAGAAAACAGATACTATCAAGAAATCAGTTGCATCGAAGAAACAACCTGCAAGGTCAAAACGTTCAAACAACTCTTCTCAGCAAGAGTCGACCAAGAAAAAAGTGAAAACAACTGCCCCTGAAGCTCAACCAAAAAGGCGCAAAATGATTCTGGCTGATTCTCCTTCACGTTCTACACCTCAAACGGTATTTCCTATCTTTGACTTGTATAATTCATTTTCTTCACATGGCCCATCAAACACTAATTCTCAAAACTCTCATTTCTCAGGAATCTCTTGTAGAGAAGTTCGTTTCTGAAAGTTCTGAAGACACTCCAACAGCAGAGTTTGTAATGGTATGCCAAACTTCACCATTGTTTAATTGATGGTGACCTTCGCATTACACAATTTTGTTATCCACATATTTCCATATTGCAGGAAACAAGGGCTGCATCTTCAAAGAAAGGCATTTCTGAAGAATGCACTTCAAAGGACCCCCTCTGTCGAAGAGGTTGATTCGTCGAGCACTGATAAGGTATGTTCTTATTTCATAAAGCACTCGTACTTTGTGATTTGTGAACATTGCCTCATCATATTAACTCAACAGGGCTTACCTGAGCAACCATACGTGGATACTTCTCAGCCCTTGCAAATGATTTTCCCAAACATTGTTCATCCAACCACTGAAGTATGACACTCCTTTGTCACTTTGTTGGTGTTAGAACAATAGTTTATAACGTGTTACTTTGATTTTCTTTTTCATAGGAGGTCCCAGAAACTCAACCTGAACAAGAGGTTGAAGAACCTTCTGCCATGGACGTCGATGTAGTTGCACCAACCCTCTCGACAAAAAATCCAATTCTAACTTCTCCTCATCAACTCGATCCCATATTTAAGTGGAAACAACTTCTACCCCCAAGTCTCTGAAAAGGTACCTCCCATGGTGATTAGGGCAGAAAGTGTCGACATGGACCTCTTTTTTGATGAACTGACTCTTCCATCTACTCAGCCTGCTTCATCGACCAACCCTGTGCCACAAGGTACCAATACTGAAAAGGGCAATGTCGAAGTAGATGAGTGGATTAACTTGGTTTCAGGATCTAGTAGCAGAACTTCTCCTTTATCAGCTCGTTCTTCCACACTTCATGGAGACAATTTTGCTGAGAAACTTGATGGACTGGTCGAAGAACTGGGGGGTTTCTTCAAATACTCCTTTGATGACCTCTACCTTAACCAAGAAATCAGAGGTAATTTGATGCGCACAATCAAAGAAATTCATACTTTTCGCAAGCGACTGCATCCAGTTCGTCGGGGCCACTTCAATGCAATATATGAATTCATTGAAGATTTAACTCCCAAGCTGCCTGAACTTGACAACAGCATTCTGCCATATCAACAAGCTCTCAAGGCAAAACATGAGCTTCGAGATAAGCTAATGGCTCTTCGCCAAGACAAAGCTACACTGGTCGAAAAAGGTGCTCCGTATCAAGCCAAAATACCTGAACTGGAATAGAACGTTCCTCGATTGGAAATAGAGTTGGCCACTGCCAAGGCTCAATTGCAAGAAGCAACCAAAGCATCTTGTTTAGAAGAGATTAAGGCACTCGACCAACAAATGTACGACATCACTGTCGAAGTGCAGGCCATCCTTTCGAAAGTTACAGACCTTGAAGTCAACTATGAGAATGCTGAAGCTGCTAAGCTTGAATTTGTTGTAACTTGGGAGGACATAAAAAAGACTCCTCTGTAATTCCTTTTGTTTCTTTGATTAGTGTATGTCAAGAACATTTGCTCGACCATAACTTGTACTTTGCTGCCAAACTGAACTTGATTTGACATTTTATCCATCAATCACTTCACCGTCCAGCTTGCACGTTGTCTTTTAACGTTTTAATTTCAGTTTCTGGCCATAAATAACAATTAAAGCCATTGACCAATCAATTTGACTGTGAAACTTAAAAATTAACGTAAATTTGCGCTATAAATAGGAGCATGCAATCTTGGTTTCCATCCTCACAACAGAGCATTTGTTTCCCTTTATGCGCAACCATTCTTAGAACTCTGCTCACTTCGGTTTCTAGAATTCTTGAGAAACTTCTACTTCTTTTCACAAATTCCAAACCCAAATCAAACTCCCCTTTGCCTTAAGCCAAACTAACTTAGGGTGACCAGTTAAAATGGAAGTCACCTTCACCTCCTTCTACCATTTCTTTCTTGGTTCTGCTCGTTTCATTTGGGAACCAGGAGGCTCCACTTTTTGGAGTTTCTTTGAAGGTCTTTGTTTCAACGGTGAAACAACCACTGGGTTTTGGTAATTTGCCTAACTTCCAATAATGAGTTTTGGTAAGTTGCCTAATGTGGCTTACCAATCTCATTGAACTATGTGAGCAAGGGAAAGGCCTGAGCCATTCTTTCTTTCTATAGTTTTCCGCTCCTTCACAACTTGTGTTCGAAATCCAACGTGAAGAGCTGCAAAACTATGCAAAAACTAGAGAGACTATGGCACGTCTAAGTCCACTGTGAAGCGTAATGTGGCACCTATGATTGCTTCTCTCCTGAGTTCAACTTTTCTTTTGTTCTCATAGAACTTGACACCCCTCATCGACGCATCCAAACTTTTACTTCACATCCCCGTCAATTTGGGTGTCCTACCTTTGAAGCAGCTCTTATAGACTTAATTGTCTTGTCAAGGAGACTGCTCCTGTTCCCCATGATTCCTAAACTCTTCCTCGGCGTGGGTTGAACCTGAACATAGTGAAGCTTCTACCGCTGGACTCATTTTGTAATAGCCTAGGTTTTAAAGGACTTTACTTTATTTGTACAGGCTACAAGCCTATTCGACAATGTATTATATACTGCCAAATGGCCCATTAATAAAGCAATCCAGTTTATATTTCAAGGTTGTATTTTTACCTCGCACATTGTTGGTCTATATGACTTTAAATATTTACCATTAATAGAATTTCCTCGACAAGTGCATAAGCATTTCCTGAGAATACCTAAACAACCTTAAATGGCCCTTCCCACTTTAGGGACCACTTTCCAAATTCTCAACACTTTTTATCTATTGGCAAAATGACCTTCCAAACTAAATCACCAACCTTAAAACGTTTGTACTTGACTCGACTATCATGGAATTTAGCTATTCTTTCTTTTTGTCAAATCAAGTGTTCTAAGGCAATAACTCGTTCATTATGCACCTCATTTAACTCATCAAACATTAAGTCCCAATATTGGTCCACTGGAAACTCATCTTATTTTTGAATCCTTAATGAACCAAGGTTTATTTCGACAGGCAGAACAGCATCGTGTCCATACACCAATTTATAAAGAGTTGTACCTGTCGATTCCTTAGGAGAATTTCTGCATGCCCAAAGTACTTGTTCTAAAGTCGAATGCCAACTCTTTGGATATCTGCCAATGATAATTTTATTCATGGCTTCGACCTGACCATTTGCCTGAGCATAATACGGTGTCGAGGTAACCATCTTAATCTTCCTTGATTCAGCATACTCGACAACCTTTTTTTCCAACAAAAACAGATCCCTGATCTGTTGTTATTGTTTGTGGTATACCAAATCGACAAACAATGTGATCTTCAATAAAATCCACAATGTCTTGCTGTGTTACTTCTTTCAGGGCTACTGCCACCCATTTGGTAAAATGGTCAACCCCTACTAGAATGTATTTGTGCCCCTTAGAAGAAGTAGGATAAATTTGGCCTATAAGATCCAACGCCCAACCTCTGAAAGGCCAAGGTTTGATGATGGAATGTAACTCACTAGCAGACACATTCTGTATATGGCCATGTTTCTGACATTCCTCACAGGATTTTGGAAACATAATGCAATCCCTAACCAGAGTTGGCCAATATACTCTTTGTCTTCTCAGTACCCATTTCATCTTTTCTCCAGCCTGATGAGCACCACAAATCCCCTCATGGACTTCTGCTAAAGCCAAATAAGCATCATCTTCACTTAGGCAAGTTTCTAAATTGCCATCGACAGATTTTCTATACAAAGCTCCTACAAGAACAACAAACTTGGTTGCCTTGTATTTGATTTTCCTATCAATATCTGCACTTGGGCTTTCCAAATACTCAATGATTGGCTTTCACCAATCAGCTACGTTCGACGTATTGGAAACAAAGATATCTCTCTCATCTATAGGATACAATAACTCACGAATTTCTATGAGTTCTGTCAACACCTTTGAAGATAACTTATATCCTGAAGCCAACTGGGCTAATTCATTAGCCTCTTGATTTAGCTCTCTGGGAATATGTTCCATTTCGACATTGTCGAAACGCTTCATCAACTTGCTAGCCACTTGACAATACTTGACAAGATTATGGCTAACACATTTATATGCCTGAGTTAATTGCCTAATTACCAATTGGGAATCCCCAAAAATTTTGACAGTGTGTGCTCGTATCTCTATCAAAATTTCTAAACCCACAATTAAGGCTTCATATTCAGCTTCATTATTGGAACATGCATATTTCAATTCAAACATTAATTTGGTTGGTGCCCCTAGGGGTGATATTATCAAAACACCAATACCAACACCATTTTTATGTCTTGATCCATCGAAATACAAATGCCAGGGCTTCAAATCAACTAGCCATGTCAGTTCTTTTATTTTTAAACACGAATGGTCCATTAAGAAGTAGCAATTGCTTGACCTTTAACAGCCTTCATGGGTACATATTGCAAAGAAAATTCAGACAATGCAAGTGTCCACTTTTCGATTCAACCATTCAGAATTGGCTGGGACAACATGTACTTAATTACATTTGTCTTTGACATAACTACGACATTACAAGGCATCAAGTAATACTTCAGTTTTGTACAAGAAAAATACAATGCTAGACACAACTTTTCTATAGCACTATATCTTGTTTCTGCATCATTGAGTACTCGACTGAGGTAGTAAACAGCTCTTTCAACATTTTTTTCATCTTCTTGAGCCAATAAACAACCTATGGTTTCTTCTGATTCAGAAATATACAACTTCACTGGTCTATGTGGCTCTGCAGACATCATGACCGGTGGACTTGTCAAATATTGCTTGATTTGGTCGAAAGCCTCCTGATGCTGTTGAGTCCACACAAAAGCTTCCTCTGCCTTGAGTTTCACTAAAGGAGCAAAAACTCTTGTCCTTCCTGAGAGGTTCGATATGAATCTTCTGAGGAAATTAACCTTCTCCAAAAAGGATTGGAGTTCCTTCTTGTTAGTTGGTGGTTTAGCTTCCAACACAGCTTTAGCTTTATTCTTGTCCACTTCAATGCCCTTTTTATGCACTAAAAAGCCCAAGAACTTGGCAGCGGGAACCTCAAAACGACATTTCTCAGGATTCATCTTCAAATTGTGCTTTCTCATATCTTGAAAAGCTCGTCTCAGATGATTTAAATGCTCTTCTTGACTTTTCCACTTGACAATAACATCGTTGATGTAAACTTTCATGAACTTGCCTATCATTTCATCAAAAATAGTATTCATTGCCCTTTGATAAGTTGCACCAGCACTTTTCAAACCAAAAGGCATAACTATCCACTCATAAGTTCCAATTGAACTTGGACACCTAAAAGCTGTTTTAGGAACATCTTCTTCAGCTATGAAGATCTGGTTATAACCAGCATGTCCATCCATGAAACTTAGAAGCTCATGACCAGATGCTGCATTCACTAGCATATCTGCTATAGGCATAGGGTATTCGTCTTTAGGAGTAGCAGCATTAAGATTCCTAAAATCAACGCATACCCTCATCTTGCCATTCTTCTTTATGACAGGCACCACATTCGACAACCATTCAACATATCTAGTTATGCGAACGAACTTAGCCTTCAACAAGCGTTCAACTCCCTCCTTGATTTTTAACACAACTTCAGGAGCAAATCTTCTATTAGCTTGTTTGACAGGCTTGCATTCTAGTTTTAGAGGCAACTTATGTTCCACAAGATCTCTACTCAGACCTGGTATTTCATGGTAATCCCAAGCAAACAATTCTTATACTCAGAAACTAATTCCACGATCTGCCTCTAGAACTGATCCGACAGTAAAGCACTAACAAATATTGGCCTCTTTCTGGTAGCATCACCCAAATCTATTTCTTCCAAAGGATCTTTCAACTCAAAACCACTCTTATCCTCAAGTCCCTTTTCAAACCCTAAAGGGCCATCGTCGAATATACAATCAGCCAATACACCATCTTCTGCGTTTGGCTATTGGTCGGCCTCACAGGCCGACAGCCGTGTTTGACGATGTTCAAGATCCATCACTGTCGATTGGCCGATTTTCATCGGCCTCATCCATCAATTTGACACCAAATTGCTCCATCAAACAAGCATTCACAGCTTCTTTGTCAATAACGCCACCCTGCACAGAAATGGGTTTCACCTTTAGGGCATAGACTTTGAAATCCACATGCATTTCTTGCAAATAGCATGGGCTATCATCAGCTTCAATTATTTCAATGTCATCCTGAGCATTCCAAAGGATTATTTTCTGGTGTACTGTCGAAGGAACTGCCCCAACGGAATGAATCTAATCACTACCCAACAAGACATTATAGCTAGACCTTGAAGGAATTGCCACAAACAAGGTGGACCTTTCCACTGACCCTACTTGCACATTAAGCATTACTACAACATCTGTTGGCGCAGATCTTCCTCCAAAATCAGTAACTACTATGTTGGTTGGTAGCAAATCTGTTTCATCTTTCCGCAGCTTTTTGAACATAGCTCTGGGAATCAAATTCACAGACGCTCCTCCATCAACCAACGCCTTATTAGCAGGTTTGACTTCAATTATTGCTTTAATGTGCAATGGTCAAAGATGATTCCTTTCTTCAACCGTTGGATTATCGAGTCGAGCAAATTTATCAAAAATAGTCACCATATCTTGCTCGACAAACTGCCAACCAATACGAAAATCATCTAATACCTCTTTGTTAGGAACCTTAATAACGAACTCATAATGAGCTTCATATTCTGCTGGCAATACTGAAACTAGGTTTACAATGAGCTTAATAAACTCTTCTTTAGTAGCTGTTTCTTCATTTTCCAAATGACTTCCCAATCTCATGTCTTCCTTGTTAAGAAGGCAATCCTCAGACCCCAAATTTGACAGAGTTGTTCCCATTGTTGTTACCAGTTCACCCAAGTCTTTGTCCAAACTAGCATCAGGGTCGAACTCTTCTTTATCATTAAAACCAATTGGATCATCTGGATCATTCAAAGCTTCAATGACCTCTTCCAAGGACAAATTTGTTTCGACAACATTCTGTCTTACAGGCTCCGTTAGTTCATCTAGCAAATCAGAATCATTAACTATGATTCTCAATCCCTCCATCGACACATCACTGTCAGTGTCTTTAACCGGGGCTGTTCGAACACCAAATTTGCCTCATTCTAAGGTTAACTTCTCAGCTTCAATCAAACCCATTGGCCAAGGCTTTATTTCCTGTGCTGTAGAGGGAGCCTTGGCAACATTCTGATTCTCTCTAAAACCTGCTGGTGGTGCTTGTTCTCTTGCTTTGTAAGTCTGACCCCTCTCATAATTATTGTCTTTGACATCAACTACGACACTTTTCAGCTTCAGACTAGGCTTCTTGGGCAATAGCACCTTCCGTGTCCCTATCATGTTGAGATCTTCCTAACTCAGCAGCTTTTATTTTCAGTTTCTGAGCTTGCCTCATCCTCTGTCGACGGCGCTTCTGGCTTTTCGACAGTGGTGTCTTCTTCACTCGGTCACCTCCAGGATAAGGCATCCTGCCAGGTTGGTAATCTTCATCCCAAAATGGCCTTTATCGAGGATTACTCCTTTTAGCCCTCACCCTATTTCTCAATTCAGGGCAACGGGCCTTAGGAGAATTCTCGACCCACTTGTTCACCATAAGGTTGGCATCAGGTTTTCTGGTTCTGTTTACCACTTGACCAGGGAATGCCTCATGGTTGCTTCCTATTGATTCCCTTGAGGACTCAACCAACCAACTAACAACAGGCTTTTTCACCTGGTTCACTGGAACGTGTTTCACATTCCTATTCACCAAACCAGGGCGCACATGATGGTGAACTTCTGTCTTATCGCTTTTCTTCGCCTTTTGAGTAGCTTTCTCGTCGAAATACTTATCACAATGTGGGCACAACTTTAATTGCCCTCGATTGTTATTTCTCCTCAGAAAGCCTTCGACAGTCTCATGAGGCCTGGGGTAAATGTCAAAGGGATCCTCCACATTCACCACATACTTCTGCTTGGCGCTGATATTCACCATGTTGCAGCTTCTTGCATTCTGACCTTCAACATTTGATATGTCTTAGCCAAATGGATCAGTATCCACCTTCATGCTAGGCTTTTGCTTGTCAGCAAATTTGAGCCTACCTTTTTTGAGAGTTTTTTGAATCAAATCCCTGAAACGAAAACATTCATTAGTAGGATGGCCTAAAGCCCCATGGTATTTACAATAATTTTGACCATTGGAGTCCTCAGGCCCTTTTACTTTATAGTCATTTGACAACTTGAGCTGCTTATCTTTTATTAAGATGTCAAATATTTTATCAGCTTTAGTTATATCAAATGTGTATGTTTTCTTATTCACATAGCTCATTTTTTTCTTTCACTACAAGAAATAGTTCAGATACCGACGGACATTTACCGACGGCTTGAGTCCGTCGCTAAAAAAGCGGGATTTCCGACGGTGTTACCCGTCGGAAAACGCGACCCGTCGTATTCTGGATATTACCGACGGGTTAAGCCGTCGAAAAAACGATTTTTTAGCGACGGACTCAAGTCGTCGGTGAATGTCCGTCGGTACACCGTGACTTTTGGAAAATTCCCGCTTGTTTTTGAATACCGACGCCCATTGACCGTCGTTACCGACGGGTTAGCCCGTCGCTAATCCCGTGTCGTTTACCGACGGGTTTAACCGTCGGTAAGTTTAAAATGGCCGTCGGTAAGCTCTTTATTTGGCCAGAACAGAACCCTTCTTCTTCATTCACTCGTAGATCAGCTCCCTCGTTCGCCCTTTATCTCCGTTCGCCGTTCGCCGTTCGCCCTTCATCTCCCTCGTTCGCCCTTCATCGCTGCCCCCTCCCTCCGCCGCACTGCCGCCCAAAAAAACCCCCTTTTTTCACCATCCCACTCCCGCCGAACCCAAGCACGGTGACAGGTTCGGTTGCTTATCATGTTACCAAATTGAATGTCGCTGTTCATTCAAGAAGTGAGGAGGTGGGTTAATTGAAGGGCATTTTATTTTTCTTGTATTTTTTTTCCCCTGGGTTTTGAGGAAGTTTTGATTTTGAGATTGGGAACTTGTGTTGCAGCTTCAACTTGGAGTGACAATTCCGTTGCTGGGCAAGTGACAATTGAGGTAAGGTTGTGTTTTGAATTTTATGATGTATTAGAAACTATTGGTGTATTAGAAATCCAATGTCTAATCCCTCGGTCACTAAGAGTTTTGCATGTATGTCTCTGTTCTTTGGTCAGATAGTAATTCTTAAATTTTTAGTAGTATTTGGTATTTGAAGTTCAGCCTTGGCCATAATTCCAATAGTAGTGTAACTAATCTGAAAATTCTATTTTCAACACTTTCTTCCAGTGAATCATATCAATCCTGGAGTTTTGAGAATGGCACATGCTGGTGCTAATACTAATGGTAGTCAAATTTTTATTTGCTCTGTGCTAATACTAATGGTGTTAGCCTTTTCCTGTTATATCAACACAAGAATATTATAAATATGTTACTTTATGTATAAAATTGAGTGCATCCCTCAGAATGGAGTAATTATATGAGTGAAGAATAGGGAAATTAACCTGTGCTTGGCCCTTGGCCTGTCCAGCATTGTAGCTCATCTTATTGGAGTCCATCTTCTTTGTATATAAGCAATTAAAGAACTTAATGAATTGAGGATTCAGAAATAATTGAGATCAAGATTAATGTTCCTACACTATGTTGAGATTTAATTATTTATAGGCAAGTTTCCCAATGAATATTGCATTACTTGCGCTTCTGTTACTCAATTTAAGTAGGCCACGTGGCACGTAACGTTTTCCTTTAAGTACTTTGTCTTATGCTATTTTTGAGGTATCAAATAGAGAGAGGCATGTAGATCTGTTGACCAGGAAAGCTTTCTTTACTATTTTCAGGATTCAATTTTCAAGCCAATACACAATATTGTAGCATATGCTCGTATAATATATTTTCAAGAGATTAAAAATTCTTATCCTTCTCTCTTCTATTTCAGTAACTAACTCTCCTCATTCCTCCAATTGAACCTGATTCAACTACCTTTGAATCTATTTCTGCCACAATAGATTTTATTGCAAACTTCCCCTTTTGTAAACCGATCCAAGCTTGTAATTCTCTCATATAGTGGATTGTGCTCTCTTCACGTAGATGTAGGCTTTCACACTGAAAGTTGAACCACGTATATCCGGTGTTGATCTTCTTCCCTTTAATCTCTTCTAGATTGACTGCTTGTCTCAATTCTATTTACATTTGCTTGTTAAGTTTCTCT
The DNA here is from genome assembly GCA_037113605.1 of Calophaca sinica. Lineage (NCBI taxonomy): Eukaryota > Viridiplantae > Streptophyta > Magnoliopsida > Fabales > Fabaceae > Calophaca > Calophaca sinica. The sequence continues at coordinate 21,598,282 of CM073737.1, forward strand.
GTATTTCGATTCTTCTATTCTGCTACTGTGTGCGCTGTGTTCATTCTTGGTTGCAGGATCTTAATTGTGCATAACATGCATTTTCGAAAAGTTGTAATTTTGATGTTGGAATGATTGTAATCAGATTTGTATATATTTCCTTTACCCTGTCACCGACTGAAACAATGTTGATGATCATGATCCCCATATCAGGTGCTTTGTCGCTTATATGATCCCCATATCTATACTAATCATGAATATGTTCGCTTGTTGAATAGAATCGAGCCAACTGGATTCAGGACTGAACCGTGATGCTAAAATTTTGGGTTCTAGAGTTATTATGATTGGTGAAGTTTTTAGGGTCCTACTCTATTTCTTCCATCTTCATGTGTATCACAGCCCTTCAAAGTTTCTCAAGTCTTTGTAATTGTTCATATCGTAAAATTCATAATTGACTAAAGTATGCTTTTGAAGTTGTAAAGGTTTAAGCATAAGTGGTGGGAGTAGTATTTCTTAGTCATAAAACAAGCTATAGATTTTTGTCTTTGCATATATAGTTTGAGTCTCCCTTTTGTTTTTTCTCTGGCGTTTTTGCTTGGATTTATTTTGTCTTTGTGATATTATTTTAGCATTCTTTCGTCTTTTGTTTTACTTTACTATTTTAATGGCTTTGAAGTTGAGGGGTTGTTTTTTATTTTCTCAGTGGCTAGGAGAAAGGCACAAAAAGGCTCTGCCTGAAGCTTTGGAAAAGGTCAAAGCTGGTAAGAGTATATTTAAATGGGTGACTAGTTTGCTAATGTATCAACCTTCTGTGTTTTAATTTCATTTTACTTGATATCACAGACAAAATAAACAAGAGTTCAAATGTTTGCACTTTTGGCTAGTATTTCTTGATTGGTACCCTGGCGGATAGTATATAAGAATAATGGCTTAGAGAATTTTTTTATTGTTTTATTAAATTTTTGGGTGCCTTAATTTAGCAAGGTGATGGTCTAGGGGTGATAGGGTTCCTAGAATGGTGGGGATAAGTAGTCGTGAATGTGAATACATTTATACATGGTAATAAAGAGTATTGGAGGAGTTTATGTTATCAAATATAGGCTCAAAAATGTATTGCAAGATTACTTTATATTTATGTTTCTGCATACTTGTTACAGCAATGGTTTGGCAAATTCTGTTGCAGGGGAGTTCCATATCTCTCTTCTATTTCGAGTGGTTAATTCTGTTGTGGGTTTACAATTTAATTCTTTGCAATATTTGTTTGACGGGGTGGAGTGGGGATTCTTTTTCTTGTTCTATACTTAGGTAGCGCTTGGCCCAGTTTTTTTTAGCTTAAAAGCTACTTTAAAATTAAAGTTTAAAATATGAGCTTTAAAAATAAAGTAAAAGTCGTTTGGTAAGTTTCATATTTTGTTTATTTTAAAAGCTACTTTTAAGTTATAAGTTGTTTGGTAGAATATTTTTATAAAAGTACTTATTTAAAGAATACCTAATTGCAAACAATTTATTACTAATGAATGAAATGTATATAAACCAAAAGGTAAATTCTTTAAAATAATCCATAGATAAGGATAAATAATTTTTTTATCATACATATAAAAATTCATAAAAAAAATATAATAGAAAGGTGATAAATGCTAGGTTATTTTCTATAGTTGTAATATTTTTTAGTTGTAAAAAAAATATAATATTTACAATATAGCACGCTTCACAATATCTGCAACTAGTCAGATTAAAATTATTTTCTAATATTCCCACTTTTGCTTTTCTTTCTCGATTTTTTGATTCTGTGACTTGACCTTCAGAGTCGCTTTTTAACTTTTCTTGCCGAGGAATAAATTTTTATAAGCAATTATAGTCCAAATCGTGAATGATACAAAGTATAAAGATTAAACAGAGTTATATACCGAAACACACTTCCTTCTGTATTTTCTTTTCTTCCATCAAGCGAATTCTTTCTTCTTTTGTCATCTTTGTTTTTCCAGTTGCCTTGGTTGTGTTCTTGGCAGGGGCATCAGATCTTTTCATATTTTCAACATTCTCTTCCTGCTCCAAGCTCATATTTTCCTCATCAGGATGACCATACAACTCATAAAAAAACACGAAGTTTTCTCAAATGCATGGAGCAAAATGTAAGAAGCACACTAGGTAGAAAATCCAAACAGCAAATAAATAAGTAAATATTTAGTTCTGCTACTCAATCCAAAACCTAATCTTTGGTGAAAGTAGTAACCTAATCTTTAGTTTGTTTGGATAACCGTTGAAATGAGCTTGCGAGTTCCTTTTCCTTTTGAAGGTTTGAATGGATGTTTAGCTGTAAACGTGCTTTGCCCGCGGTAAAGCAAATAGGCACTTTGTGTTGCACATAAGGAGGATTCCATCTGACATCTGACATTTTTTTATATATGTTTTAACTACTAATTTAATTTAATTTAATTTATGCATTTGATTGATAAATTATTGTTGTTTTGACATAAGATATGGGGTTTGTATGATAAGAAAGAGAACATGAAGCTGCATGTACATGGATCTTGTGATTGGAATTAATTTGCTGCTTATGAACAAGGGTTTCTGGATTCCTTTGGTGGTGACAAGGGTTTTACATTGCATTTTCTTTCTTTTTAGGTTTTTGGATTCCTGGGTTTCTGGATCTACTGGTTTTTAGGTATGTTGCATTCGAAGTTGTTTGAATTCTATCCTTATTTAGATTTTGGTGTGGTTTTGATATTCTTGTTTATATCTTATTAGTTTCTGCTAACACAAAAATCTCTGTTTCATAGGCGTCTGAGTTCGCCACCTCCACCAGTTCGCCACTTGTACCACTAGGTATGCACTTTAACGAAATGTCGGTTAACTCATTGGGTGGAAAAAGGGTTGTCTGTTGACCCCCACACCGACATATTTATTTGTTTTCGTTCATAGTTCTCTCCACAGAGGGGATTTTGAAGTGTATTGTGTAATTGTCTAAATGATATGTACTATGTAATTGTCTGCCAGTTCTGCTATCACTCATCAGTCACAATGCTTGTGAGTAAAGAGTGCAATTTTAATTTATGCTTGCCATTTCATTCATGGATATGGATATTGGTGATGTTGCTTGGCTGCAATTTGCTTTGCACATCTCTCTGTACTTCTTTCCCTTGCCACTTCTGCTTGTCTAATTCTATCCTCTTTAAATGACCAAGTCGATTTTCTAATTCCAGTGTTGTTAATCTAGGATCGCGAAAAATAGCGTAAAATTGGCAGGATAGCGTAAAATAGCGGGCAGATAGCGTAAGCTAAATAGCGGGTGAAATAAATAAAATTATAAAATTATATATTAAAAGTGACATATAATATTTAACGTTCAGCACAAAATCTGAAATGACATAATAAAATATTTATTTAATGAGCTATTTTTAGAAACTTAAGTGATTATTTATTCATAAATTACTTTAGAGGCTTATTAAAATAAAATGAAGAGAGCATATGAATATTTTTTATGTTGATATATTTGAATATTAATATCAGCATTTATTTTAAGTGATGTAAAATAAGTTTAAATAAACCCTGAATGAAATGTAAAATAAGTTTAAATAAACCTGAATGAATAAGTAGCTCTTCCATTTTAAGAAAATAAAATATATAAATTAAAATTGCAATATTGATTGAATTTTTAATAATTATTATTTATTGAAAAATAAAATATTTTTTATTATATATGGCGGATGGCGTAGTGGCAACTAAATGATTAATAAAACTACACACACAGTAAATGGAGCATTGCTCAAAGAAACAAAGGCGATTAGAATTGGAAAGGACAAATAATAATAGAATTAAAAAATAGATTTAAAATAAAAAATAATTAAAAAGCATAATTTTTAAGAACAATAGAATAAAAAAGAAGATTTTAAAAAAGAAAGAAGAGAATAACAAAACGAAATTAGATAGAATTGAAAAATAACATAATTAAAAAAGTAGAAGGATTCAAAAACAGAATTTAAAAAATAATTAAGAGATGAGCGAATTAAAAAAGAGAAACAAGGGAATCAATCGTTAAAAATATGATATAACAAAAATGAAAAAGATCTGAAGAAGAGAAGAATTAAAAATTTCAATAAAAAGAAATAAAAATAACAACATTAAAAATTATCATATAAAAAATTAAATGAAAAAGGAAAATAAAATATTTTTTATTATTTATATATATATATAAATAAATAATAAAACTAATTCTACCCTTGTCACTTCTGCTTGTCTAATTGTTATGTTAATCATTGATCGAATGGATGTTTGATATTTGTTATTAGTATCGGAGAGAAGCCTTAGCTTCCCGTTTGAGGTTTAATATATTATTGAGTGCATATACTCTTTTAGGGTGCCATGTGCTCATTGTATATTGAACCTTGAATTGTCCAAGTCGGACAGTTTGGGAAAAAACTTTTTCTTTACTCGTATAATAGTTGTTGCTTAATTCTCGTATCTTTATATTTGATGAAATTTCGGTTCGATTCATTTCCTTTTGTTCTCTGGGTGCATACTTGATTGCGGTGTTCATAACTACGTTCATTTTGTGTACTCAGAGACCAATGGGAAATGCTGCCGAAATTTTGTCAAGTATAAGATACGAGAATTAAGGAATGATTATTATACGAGTTCTGAAAAAGTTTTTTCTCGAATGGGATAGGGTCATACCATTTAAAGAAAGAGAGCGATTGTAAGAACGTCGTGCTGCTGAAATTGTCATTTTTTTTGACATCCAGAAGATGGAATATTTTCTTTCGAGTCGTAGTTGGATGTACGATAGGTTGTATCCGGGGAGAGGGGGTTTGAAACCAGATTTTTCTTATTTGGGGTTGCGTACTTTGTCCAAGTCGCAACGGCACATAAAGATTTCAAAACTAATGGAGGGATTAGATGTCCGTGCTTTAATTGCGATTGGAGAAGGAGTAAGAGCCCAAGTGAGGTCGTGCCCCACGTGTATTGAGTTGGATGTAGGCTTAATTACTGGATTTGGACTAGACATGGTGAAAAGTTGCCGCACGTTGATTTAGGGGTTGGTGATAATAGCGAAGGTGCTTGGCGATTCACGTGATTCGGGATGTGGTGAGCAGATTGAATTGATGCAAGATATGGTTTGTGATGCCTTGGGGGTGAACGTGTCATTCGAGGAGCAACAATATGATGACACAGATGAACTTCCAAATGAGACAAAGACAAAAATTTTATAATCTATTGTTAGAAACAAACAATCCGTTGTTTGAAGGGTCTCTGCACTCTAAGTTATCAATGTGTGTGTGAGGCTCTTAGCTCTTAAGTCCAAGCGTGGTGCTACCGAAGTGTGCTTGGATCTCGTGAACGAAAATGATGTTGGACTCGTCACCTATCGAGATGGTTTGCCAAAAAGTTATTACGAGGCTAAAAGCTTAGTGTCCAAGTTGGGGCTGGAATCTAAAAGGATTGATTGTTGTGTGAGAGGGTGTATGTTGTATTACGACAATGAATTTGGTAAAAACGATGGTGCGCTAGTTGAATGCAAATTTTGTGGTAAGCCTAGGTATATGTCACATACTAATAATCGGACGGGTAGACAAAAACTAGTTCCAGTGAAGGCAATGTTTTATTTGCCAATTATTCCAAGGTCAGCAGAGAATGTTTGCATCACCACAGATCGCAGACAAAATGACATGGCACTATGAGAATAGAAGCACTTGGTATGTTGCGCCACCCTTCCGATGGTGAAGCTTGGAAGCACTTTGATCGTGTGCATCCCGATTTTGCAAATGCAGATCCACGTAATGTACGACTTGGCTTATGCTCGATGGTTTTACCGTATGTTTAATCCACGGCGAAACCTTATTCTTTACGGCGATTATCGTTACCCCATACAATCTTCCTCCCGAAATGTGCATGTCTAAGCCTTATATGTTCTTGACTTGTGTTATACCGGTCCGGATAATCAAACGGATGGTATTGACATCTATTTAGAGCCTCTTATTGACGATCTCAAAAGGTTGTGGAATGGTGTTGTGACGTCACGATATTAATTGCACGAAAGAGGAATTTTACAATGAGGCGTGATGTGGACCATTAATGACTTCCCTGCATATGGCATGTTGTCCGTTGGGGTACTCATGGTAAAATGGCATGTCCGCATTGCATGGAGCATACAAAGGCCTTTACCTTGAAATTTGGGGAAGAGTTCTTGGTTTGACTCACATCGCGAGTTTTTACCCGATGATCATGCATTTAGACGGAATAAGAACACTTTCAAGAAGGGGAAGTTGAATTAGATGGCCCGCCCCAAGGTTGACACGAGCAGATCCGGGAAAGGGTTATGGAACCGCCCAAAATCACGATTTTGGCAAATTGGATCGATTTGAAGGATATGGACAATGGCATAATTGGACAAAAAGAAGTATTTTTGGGATCCGCCATATTGGAGAGATAATTTATTGAGACACAACCTTGATGTTATGCACATTGAGAAGAACTTTTTGACAATGTTTTTCTCACACGGTGATGAACGTCGAGGAAAAACAAAAGACAATGAGAAGGCCAGACTAGACTTACCACTTTACTGTAGGCGAAAGGACTTGCATTTGACGAATCGGTCGGATGGGAAGACCCTGAAACCCAAAGCCTGTTACTCTTTAACTGCTGAGTAAGCCAAGTCTGTCTGTCGGTGGATAAAAAAACTTCGGATGCCAGATGGTTATTCTTCTAATTTGGCAAGATGTGCCGATGTGAACAAAGGAACCATGATTGGGATGAAAAGCCATGATTGTCATGTATTCATGGAGTGTTTACTTCCTATTGCATTTAGTTCCTTGCCGTCAAATGTTTTAAATCCACTGACTGAACTCAACCAATTCTTTAAAGATTTGTGTTCTGCGACATTGAGAGAGGATGATCTCATAAGGATGGAACAGAACATACCAGTCATTCTTTGTAAGTTGGAGAGAATATTTCCTCCCGCTTTCTTTGATTCTATGGAGCATCTAGCAGTGCATCTTGCACATGAAGCTAGGCTTGGTGGATCGGTTCAATGCAGATGGATGTATCCATTCGAAAGGTACTATAATAAAGTATTCTCTAAAATAAATATTTATTTGAAGGGTTAAATGTATCAATTTTTATCATCAACGTTGTTATTTTGTAGATTTATGGGTGACTCAAAACGGTCGGTGAAAAATAAGGCCAGGGTTGAAGGATCTATTTGTGCAACTTACTTACACTGTGAGACAATCCATTTCTGTTCCCATTATTTTACGAACTTCATGTTGACACCAACAAATAGTAGGAATGAAGTAGAAATTGAAAGTGAAAGACACCCGCTTGCCTTATCAGTATTTTGCCTTTCCGGCCGTCATGGTGGAAAGGAGGTGGATAACTGGATAACGGGCGAGGTGTGGAAGTCAGCCCACGTTCACGTGTTGATCAACTGTGCAGAAGTATCACCGTATCTAACGTATGTATAATTTTGACCACTTTCAATTTCTTTAATCCACAATTGCTCTTGATCATTTGTTTGATAATGACTTCATCAGGGCATTCTTGTTAACTAAGCCCACAAGCGTACAAGACTATTCTGCCTATATTCATGAATATTTCCCAACGTGGTTTAGGAACCAGGTATGTTTTTTGAGTCGTCATATATATATTATTATTATTTATTGTTTGAAAATACAAAAATATTGTTTGAAAATAGGAACCATAATTTGTTTGCACATGGTGTATACAGGTGTATAGCGAGGCAGAATCCCCTAAAATCCAACACTTGAGAAATTTATCTCATGGTCCTAAATCACGTGTAAAAGAATGGCACACATTCTTTGTAAATGGATACAAATTCCAAACCCAGTCAAAAACAGAGGGGGAAAAAACAGTTAACAGCGGGGTTTATGTAAAAGGTGCCACAGATGGAGGTGAAGATGACTTTTACGGCGTGATTCAACATATATATGAACTGACGTACAATACTTTAGACTATACTAAAGAAATAGTGCTATTTTATTGTAATTGGTTTGATCCATCAAATAGAGGCACCAGAGTGGATCGAAAATATAATACTGTTGACATACACATGAGCAGAAGATACCAAATGTTTGATCCGTTTATCATGACACAACATGTAAGACAAGTGTATTATGTCCCTTATTCATCAACTCGAAGGGACAAACAAGGTTGGTGTGTCGCAATAAAGATAAAACCACAGGGTCGCATTGAAGCAGATGATACACAGGAAGAAGTGGCTTATCAAGTGGATGAGATGTCTCATGTCAATGTAGTAAATGAAGTGGAACCCATTACTCGACTACGTGACAATCCAATCACATATGAAGATGTAGATGGGGATGAGGAATTAAATGAAGAAGTGGCAGAACCATCAACATCTGAAGACGATGCCGAAATTGAGTGGGCAGAATGGGCATATTGAAATTGTTTAACTTTTTACAATTTGAGAAATTAATGTGTAACAATATATTTTAATTTTTCAGTTATTTTCATAACTTGTTTATTTTTATGGAATTCATTTGTAATATTGTTATGTTTAAATATAATATTTCATGACTGTTATTATTCAATTGCTCTATAGACATATATGGCATCAGGAGGTTCAGGAGCCCACCCCCCCAGACCACCCAGTGGTGGTAAATGGAAGGGGAAGGGTAAAATGCTAATCGAGTTCTTCCACATCAAGATATGGAACTCACTGCTGAAAGAATAAAATGCTTCAAAAGGTTCTTTCCTGATGCGGATGTAAGGAGGAAAGTGAATATAGAGTTTGCCAACTTCTCGGATGGAAGAGACGGTTTTGATGATCTTGATGCTCTAAATGATAGAGGTAAGATTGAACCAAAAGCGTGGTGGCTAGTTCATGGTGCTCATGCTCCAATACTTCAAAAGGTAGCCCTTAAAGCTGGCCTGCACAACCTTGTTCATCTTCTTGTTGTGAAAGGAATTGGAGTACATATTCATTTATCCATTCTTTAAAGAGAAACAAGATGGCACCACACAGAGCAGAAGACTTGGTATTTGTTCATAGCAACCTTCGACTTCTTTCAAGGAATAGTCCACAATATCATCAAGAGGAAACTAAAATGTGGGATGTTGCTGGAGATGAATTTGGATCACTTGATGATTGCGAAATTCTTGAAGTTGCTAATTTGTCTTTAGATGAACCAGAATTAGAGCGTGTCTTTTTCAATAATGATGATCAACTAGGGGGGTGAAAGATTTTAATTTAATTATATTTTTTTATCGTTTTTGTAGTGGATGAATGAACGAAGGTGGAAGACATAGTTCAACAATTTATCATTTTGTTTTAGATTTTTTTTTTTGGTTAAGAACAAACTGCTCAATTTATATATATATATAGCGGTGTCGGTGTCGTATGTTTTTGACATGAGCGGTGTCCGGGTGTCCGTGTCGGTGTCGTGTCCGGTGTCCGTGTCGAAGTCCGTGCTTCATAGTCTGCATATGACGAGCATCACTTTCCCTTGAATAGAGAAAGTCTCACCCACTTAGGTTACCACACACCCAATGGGCCAAGCCCACTTGGGTCCATTTAATTAAAATTCATCCCTTAACTAATTAAATCTTATTTAATTAATTATTTCTATTAATTAAATTAAGTTCACCTTAATTTAATTAATTCCTTACTCCATCATAGAACGTCGATGCATGTGACCCCATAGGTTTCCACTAGACTGGCCATGATATTAAATATTATTTTAATATTAAATATTCAATATAATATTAAACATCACAGACAATGATTAACATATAGCAATGTGTCACTGCCACCCAGCCTATGGAAATATCGGTGATACGATATTAACCTTATCGCAACCATAATCACTGTGAAGCCAATGTCCCTTAGTCCATATGTCTTGATTGAACACGAGGCATAAATGTGTTATCCTCGTTAAGTTCAATCATATATTCCTTGATCTCCAAGTAGACGTGTAATCACGAAATGAACCCAATATCCCATATTGGCCCATCTCAACGTGGCCACGCATATTTTCACGTCCTACTCTATCGAGAGGCCTGAGACATTACTCCTGTTATGTAGGAGGAACGAATCCTGTCTACATCACTTACACTCCTCAACATGATTCATTATAGGCCCAAGTACCACCTATGATCATCCTGTTACAGATGATGTTTGATAGCATTAAAACCTACAACTCCTCATGTAGGAATCGTAGTGACTTCAAGTCGAAGGACTACTTCACTATGGTCGCCATGAGGAGCGCCTATAAAACTTACATAACTATTATGAAGTGTCCTCATAGTGGGTCAATCAGGGATAAATATTACTCCTAGTATTTATGCCTGTGTGCCGACTTGATATCGCATATTCATGACCCGTGAGATGTGGTCATCAGTCTACTCGCACAATAGTCTTTAAGTATTATTGTCGTCCTAGTTAACAACAATACTTCGACTATGGATACTTTAAGAATAATGTTTTATAGTTCTATGGAGTCTCACGATTAAATCATATTTGATATTCTATTGAACGAACTATCTATTCTAAGGACTTTATTATGCTATACACTAATAACATAATAAATGATGTCTTTACATATATTAAATATATGACTAAAGTCATGATACAAATAATAATCTATATAAAATAGATTGGTCACTAAGGCTTACACCAACAAAATTTACATTTTGATTGAAAACAACTGTACTAGAGTAAGATTTCTTCTAAAGTGATTGTAAACCTGAGTAGTAATCAACTTCATTTCGTGTATCGTAAAAGAAAAAACCCTATCATTGATAATATAGTACTGATAGGCTTGGTATAGTTTTTACCCCTTAAAAAATGAGTGAGAGTGAAACTCATTAACAATTACATTATAAACACTCATGCAAAAGTATCTAAGCATTCAGCAGGATATTTTGTTTGCTGGAATGAAGTATTAATAACATGGGCAGAGAACAGGAGGTACCAGCATGCTGATACTATCTTCAAATTGCACACGCAATTCAGTCATTAAGGCCAAAATTGCTCCAGCAATATATGCTGCCCACTTGTGGAAGTTATTCAATAATCATATTAGCATAATAGAATGCCAGAAATGCCTTATGCATATAAATTGATGCATTAGTATCAGTCACCCACTTTTGGGATGGATCTTGAGCGAAGTATCTACATCATAACCTAATAAACAAAGGCTAGCATGAATAGACTTGCTTTAATCAACAGTCTCCAAGGAACAACTACAAACATCAACTTCAACTTACACAAATGGTGTTCTGTGAAAACTTTGGTAAACTTTCAGAACGGTGAACGGTGTGCAAATGTAAATTGGTAATAAAAATTTTCGTTTAATCTCTTTGTTATTATATTCACCAAAAAAATGTCTTTGTTATTATACTATTGATTAAAATAAGTTTTCTAGGTCTAAAAATGAAAATGGAAGATGGAATGAATGGGAGAATCACCTGAGCTTCAGATTTGAGGCTTCAAATCAGTTTCAAAATTTGAAGACGATACTCAATCGAATGATTCAAACATTTGCAATTGAGGTTCTCTCTGCCAAGAAGAAGCTCCCTCCGCTTTAGTTCAGCTTCAGATCTGGAAACAAGAAGCTCCCTCTGCCATCGCTGAATGAGGTCACGTGAAACAGAAACGATTTTCCTATCAATGAAAGAGGTTCTCTGGTGTGGCGAGAAATGAAGAGTAGAGAAGCGATTTTCCGATCGATGAAAGAGATTCTCCGGCAAGGTGAGAAACGAAGTGAAGAGAAGCGGTTTTCCAATCAACGCCGAGGTGAGAAGAGGAAACACAGAGAGTGGAGGTCGAGCGGTTGATGGGGAAGGAAGAGAGAATATCTGAAAAACTGAAAAAGAGTAAAGAAGAAAACTTTTTTTAATAGTGAGAAGTTTTGGCTGCAGTTTTCACACAAAATCGGCATGAAATCCCAGGACAAAAATACCACCACCCTTTCACCACGGTTATTACCCAAAACTGGCGTGAAATCCCCAGTTCAAAAATACACCGTTTGTGAGTGTCAACCTTTAACGCCGGTTTTTAAAATAACCGACGTAAAAAGTGATACGTTAATTTCAACAATGCAACCGAGTCACTTTTTACGCCGGTTATTGTCAAAATCAGCGTTATAAGTCTATTTTTTAGGTGTATTTCGCACTAGTGGACACCTTTTGAATTTGAATGAAATTTCTCTTTTGAGAATTGATTAGAGCATTGTGTCTTCTCTTAAATTCTTGGATTAGAGATTCCTTAAATCTTATCAATGGATTTCATTCCATTGTGGTGATTAATCCTTAAGCTTATCAATCTTCCTCACCTAAAGAATGATTGTGGCGCCATGGAAAACTTGAATCAAGCTCATAGCCATTACCCCCTTTCTTGGTGATGCCTTTGCACTTCCATTTTAGAAAAAAATAAAAAAATAAATAAATTACCCCCTTTCTTGAAGGAGCTCACGACCAAGCTTCATTTGGGTTGGGCATTCAGTTTTTATCCTCCTTTTGGTGATTGGAAGCTTGTTCGATGGATCCCATGGCATTGTGCATGAGTTGTAGCACATCACATCCGTCGTCCTTTTTTCATGATGTTAGACCTAATCGGCCTGTCCATAACAAACCTCCATATATAATTGCAAAAACGTAGATCATTCGTGCCTTCTGTTTTTTCATAATATTTCTGAAAACTTAATCCTTCCTCATCATCATCCATTAGAGATAGACCCTCCATGTGAACATCCAGAGGAAAACAAGCTTATGCCTCACATCTCACAGAGCAGATAAAAAGTGCCACATCTCATAGAGGAGATTAGAAAAAGCTTTCATTCAAAATATTTAGCCTTAGACATTAGATATTAATATGATTTTATATAAAAGCATTTATCTTTGTGTATTTAAATATTTACTCTTTTGAATGTCTAAATAAAGAAATCTATAATTTCTTTAAATTTCTACATAATTTTTTTTTTTTGATTTCCTTATTTTATGTTAAAAAAATAATGAGTAATGTTTAGTTTTATTTTTATTTTTATTTGAAGATAGATATTTTTTTTCATGTTTCAAAAAGTATTGAATTATTTGGGTAATATGCAAGAATAATATGAGTTTAATGGGGATGTATACTGTTGGGGTAAAATATTTTTACACCAACATCTAATGATAGTTCATCATATTATCACATCATCCTATTTTGTAACTGCATTTTAAAATAACTACACAATAGTGAGTTCTCATGCATTGGATGTCAGTGTAAAACTAGTTTACACTGACGGTTAATGTAATTTATATTTAAGATTTAAAAAATTCTAAAAATATGTTTTATGGGGATATGTTATTTACTAATTTACTAATACATACATACATATATATATATATATATATATATATATATATATATATATATTATACAAAAATATATAAATTTTTCAAAGCATTTCTTTGCAAAACACTTTAATTGGAACAGTCAATAGCCAATTTATTGTTAGAAAGCTCTCAATTAATGTTAGGTCTCAATTATTTTTTTTTGAGTTTTAACCGACCAAATTTAAAATGATTATGTTAGTCCAGAGAACACAGCTTGGAAGTAAAACATACTTAAGAGCTGTGTGGACGCTGGGAGTAGAGTTCAAACTCGTACTGCTCTACTTTTCCTCTCCTCTAATTTTTCCATTTCCGCTAACTATCTGTACTAAGACAAAAAAAATGATTCTATTAATAAAATGTTTTAGATAGGTCAAATGAGAAGATAAGAGTTAAGAACGAGGTAGCGATTTCCTTGAATATTTTTACAGTTAAATAAAATATAAATCATTAGATTTATTAATAGTGAGACTGAGAGGTCTAAACAATACATATAAAATTGTAATGTTAAACTTCATTATGAATATCGTACCCCTAACTCAAATAAATATCTGTGTGTTTTACTCAAATAAATTGTAAAGTTTATACCATTGATTTTGCAATTTTGGCAAGTATTGATGAATTCCTTAATGAGGGTAATTGGTATTATATGTTATGCAATCGTTGCACCAAAAAAGTCACCCCCGATTCTGGGATGTACTATTGTCCCAAGTGGACTATGCATCTCAGAGATATTAGTCCAAGGTAATAGGGTATTAAAATATTTCATAATATTTGATCATTTTAATAAATTTGTATCATAATTCTGATTCTCTATATATGGTAAATTTTGTAAATTTTTTCAGTTTCTTTCTTAAAATACGCCGTTTTGATGAAGAAAGTTCTGCCACGTTTGTCATCTTTAATCGAGATGCATATTTTTTTGCTCAATAAGAGTTGCTCCGAATTGTTTCAGTCTGGTGACCTGGTATATAAACCTTCACTATTCTTATGTGTTTTGTCTAATATTTGATGACAATACATTTTAGAAAAGAATCTGTATCAGTTATAAGTAACTTCAATGTTGATACTTGATAATAGTCTGCCGAATTATAACCTATGCCGGACAAATTGTTGGATTTGTAAGATAAAACATTTCTTTTTAAAGTCGGATGTGATCGAGGATCAGACAAGCGATATGAGCCTTCATATATTGTCAAGAGAATTTCTAGAGATGCTGATCTGATCTAGAAATTCATAGACAGCGAATTGATTGAGGTATGTAATACTTATTGACAAAGTTTTATAATTTACATATAGAAAGGTATAAATATATCTAACTACTATAAATTTATAGGCATCAGAAAAAGATGGATCAAAGGCAGAAACGCAAACTGGAGGCTCAAAACCAATACCGGAAATTGATGTGGCTCAAGTAAGTCACGAAAATTACAGTTTTGTTAATCAATGTTGACAACGGTTTCTGAACATGTTGAGTATACATTAATGTCCCAATTAGGTAGTTCGGTTGGTGAGCTAAAGGACGCTGAAGGAGTTTAAGCTGTTTGAAGAGTCATTGGTGGACACTGTATAAGTAGAAAAGAATGACTTTGAGGTTGTGGACTTATCAAGAGATTCTCCTAATGCTCCAATCAACAAACGGACCTCTCCAATAGAAGCAGATTCATAATCTTCAAAGTTGCTCAAAAAGAACATTAAGATTGAAAAGGAGTATACTAGATCGGCTGATTCTTATCAATTTTTTTTTTTTTTGATCATCATGTTTTTGGCAGTTTAATTTTTAAATTTCATCTAAAGTTTTCCATTTCTTTCAAAGTGGATTTGTCAGAGTAGTTTTTTAATCATGTTTTAAGGAGTTCACTTTTTTTAAGGGGTTGACCTGAATTAATTTGTTTCTTTTCGTTGCTTATGGTTTATTTTTAAAAAACTATTATTATATACCTTGTGTGGCTAAAGCTTTTGTTGTTAGTGATAATTTGAGCTATTTTTTTTTTTTGACGTGCTAATTTGAGCTATTTATGTCTTCCAATGAGTTGTTCAACATATTTCACGGTTTATGGATCTACCCATAATTTCCACTAAACCACAAGTATTGTTTCCCAGTCAATTGTAATCAAAACACAAATATTGTGTTAACACATCATCTACTAATACTGAGACGTGGAATAAGTGTTAATTTAAATGACCAATTAATTAATTCATGCGGTTTTAGAATTTTCATCAGTAATTTACTAATAAAAAATCTCATACCGTCAAGTTTTGATACAATATAATTACCTCTTTAGTGCGTTTTTCCATACATATCCATCGTCACAGCTAAAAATATGATGTCACAGTCGCAAATTTGCAAATGCGGCTGGCAACCTTCTTGTGTTATTAGTTACCTGTAAAAAAATAACAAAATGTGTCATCAATATATTACTTTACAATAAATGCTAATTTCTAATTTTCCTTATGTTTATCTGCGAACATAATATGCAAGATTTTCCTTGAAAATAATAATTTATGATACATTACAATCTATAAATAATGCATTAAAACCAGATTTGAAATCGTTAAGATATATACATTCAGGTTTTTATGAGTTCATATGTATAGATTTAATTCTAACGCAATCAGATCCATACAAATTGATATATTATCTGATGTAATTGAGTTTATGCTCCAATGAAAGGTATTGATAAATTGTGGTGGAAGGATATAAAGAGCCTAAATATGGGTTGGTTCCAAGGTGTTGTTAAACCAAAACTGGGTAATTGTGCTTCAACTAAATTTTGGCATGATAGGTGGTTAGGTGGTGGATCTCTGAAGGAGTACTGTTTCCCCAGGTTGTTTATGGTTGTTGAGAATAATTAAAGATTCTACAATTCAAGATGCTGGGATGTGGAATGAAACTGAATGGGAATGGAAATGGGTTTAAAGGAGAAATCTGTTTTGTTATGAGGATGATGAATTGCGGCATCTTAAATTATTGCTATCAAGGTTAATCCCAGTTAGAAAAGTTGTTGATGGGTGGGTTTGGAAGCTTGATTATTCGAAGAACTTCATAGTAAAATCTGCGTATTCGGAATTACTTGGACGTCTAACACAAAATGCAATGGACATGAATTTTACAAAGGCTGTCCATGGCCTTTGGAAGTGTAGAATCCCATCTAAAATCAAAGTTTTTGCTTGGAGGCTACTGCTAGGACGTCTTTCGGTTAGAGATGAGCTGTCAAAGAGGGGCGTAATTACTAACTCTCAGGACTTGTGCTGTGTTTTTTGCTTTAATGTTGTAGAGTCTACGCAGCACCTATTTTTTTTGTGTCCATTCTCGTCTAATATTTAGTCATAGGTTATGTCTTGGCTTGGTTTGACAGGTGCACTTCGTTGTGAATTGGTTGAGCTCTTTCTGCAGGTTGGCGACCTACCTTGTGCTAAAAACAGTAGGTAGCCACAATGTGGGCGATTTGGTCGATGAGAAATAGGATTCTATTTAGATGGGAGGTTGCTTGTTTTACCGCCGTGTTGGCTTATATTAAAATTGTCTTATGGGGGTGGTTTATGAGTTGCGAGAAAAGGGATAAGCATATATTGTTTTAATATTGGTTTAGTTGCCCGTTACAGTGTCTTTGAAGACTGGTTTTCTGGATGTTTGGTCTGTTATGTATTATGTAATGAGTTGGAAGATATTTGGCGCCTTGGGCTGACTTGTGCAGGTGTTGGAGGGGTCGCTGGCTGGTTAGTTTGGTGGAATTGGGTGCATGAGGAGATGTATGACTAATGGGGTTGTCACTTACACATAAGGAATTAATTCTACCTGGGGAGGATAGGTGTTAACGGTGCTACTGTTCATTTTTCAGATTCGATTTTATCTGTGCAGTCCAGTATAGGTGTTGGCAAGTTTAAGGGCTGCTTAATTTTGTTACTTAGGGTTGGTTATTGTACTCTTTTTTCTCTCTTAGTCTTTTTCTCACTGGATTTTGGCCTTGAGAGGTTTTAATAAGGTACTTCCTTCCTAGACCATTTGTAAATATGGGTTCGGAGTACCCGTTGTACTCCAGTTGTAACGATCCAAAGGTTTGGGAGCCGCCACCAATTTTATTATATTTAGGAAAAATTGGAAAAACCTCAAAAATAGTGATTTTTTTTTTGAAAACCTTACTGAGTTCGGGAATTGATTGCGCCTAGAGAAGGGCGGAGACTAAACCCCACAACACCTCCAACACGCTTGTCCTATGACAGTTACCCAAAATTAATTGTGCAAACTAATATAAATATTTGTTTCACCCCAAAATAAAATAAAATTAATACTAAGTGTAAAAATGAAAAAAAAACTAAATTAGAAAAATTTAAATTTGACTTGACGGAATTGACCCGCTCTTACGTATCCTCCGGTGCAATGAGGAACTCAAAAGTCACGTAGTTCTTCTAGAAAATATTGATGTGTTTGATTTGATTTTAATTTTTTTTAAGGGTTTAAGATCACCAAACTGTCACAACTCAGGTGTCATAAACTGAGGATTAACAAGATGTCACATCTCAGCTAATCCCATTTGTTCCAAAAAATATTTTTTTATTTAATTTAATAAGATTAAAAAAATATATAAAACACTCTCCGGCCTAAATCAGTAAACAAAAGAAATAGAACAAAATAAAAATAAAGGGGGTGCTTCACGGTTTCACATCCTGAAAAAAAAAATTAAAAATAAAGAAATAAATAAAAGAAATGGAAACAGAACAAACTTTACATAGAATGTTTATTAAATAAATAAAAGGAAAGGAAAAAAGTAAAAGAATAAAAAACAAAAGGGGTGGTGCTGCTGTCGTGGTTCCATCCACACACCCACACTAAACACACACACACACTGTCTAACACACACACACACACACGATCAAAAAAAAAAGGGCGCTGCAACAGAACGATGGGAGAGGGAGAAAATGGCCAGAGGGAGAGGCTGAGAGGGAGAGAAAGGTGGAAGATTTTTTTTTTTAGTTTTGGGTTTTTTGAGAAGATAAGATGAGGAAGGTGATGGAGAGATAGATGGCGATTTGAGAGAGAAAGATTAGGGTGTGTGAGTGTGAGAGAGAGAGAGGGGGGGAGAGGGCGATTTTTTTTTTTTTGGGTGGGCTGGTGCTGCCCCATCTTGTTTGGAGAAAGGATGAATAAATAAAGTTTTAAGGTTAGGGTTAAAAACGGGTTGGACTTTGTTGATTTGGGCCAAAACGCGTGGGGGTGCCGCGAAGAAGAATTGGGGGTGCAAGGAGTAACGCCTGATGAGGCGCAGGGGCTGTGACAAAAAAAGAAAAGGGGGTGTGTCAGTAAAAGAGAAGAGGAAACATTGGGCTGCGCTGGGTAGTGGCCTGCTGGGCTATACTGCTATCTGCACCCCCAGTTTTACAATTCACACACCTCATCTTTTCAAAATAAATTCCTTTTCTTTTCTTCCTTTTTTTTTTCTTATGCTATTCTTTTTTATTTATCTTTTTTTGCTGTAATTGGACATGAACAATGGGTCAGACTAATGAAAATTTTCTTTTTAATATTTTCTCATTTTAACAAAATTAAATAGAACAAAAATGATATAATACACTCAAATAAAGACTCAAATAAAGGCTAAAAATTTAGTATTTGTGAAAAGTATTTTTGGTGTTTTTTTCTTAAAAATTTTAAAACTCCGGTCAAAATTGGGTGTTCACAGTTACCCCTCTGTACTTACTTTCTCATTAGAGGATATGATAAATCATAGTTTGCATATTATCATAGTGAGAAATAAGTACAGATATATGAATCTCAATTTTGGCTGGTAATGCATGAAAGCGACACACTATGAAAATGTCAAGAGAAATAAAACAGGCAGGGGACTGAACCGCCTTGCCTAGAAGAGAATAAAATATGCAACTGCCGGAACCTCTTCGGTACATAAGAAATAAAATTGGGTAATGGACTGAACCGCCTCACCCAAGCAAACAGGGAAATAAACGGGTAGTGGATTGAACCGACTCCCTCAGCAAGCAAGAAATAAATGGGTAGTGGACTGAACCGACTCCCTCAGCAAGCAAGAAACAAACGGGTAGTGGATTGAACCGACTCCCTCAAACAAGAAACAAACGGGTAGTGGACTGAACCGACTCTCTCAGCAAGCAGGAAATAAACGGGTAGTGGACTGAACCGACTACCTCAGCAAGCACAAAACAAACGGGTAGTGGACTGAACCGACTCCCTCAGCAAGCAAGAAACAAAAGGGTAGTGGACTGAACCGACTCCCTCAGCAAGAAATCAAACTGGTAGTGGGTTGAACCGACTCCCTCAGCAAGCAAGAAATAAACGGGCAGTGGATTGAATCGACTCCCTCAACAAGCAAGAAATAAACGGGTAGTGGACTGAACCGACTCCCTCAACAAACAAGAAATAAACGGGTAGTGGACTGAACCGACTCCCTTAGCAAGAAATCAAACGGGTGGTGGACTGAACCGACTCCCTCAGCAAGCAAGAAGCAAACAGGTCGTGGACTAAACCGACTCCCTCAACAAGCAAGAAAAAAACGGGTAGTGGACTGAACCGACTCCCTCAGTAAGCAAGAAATAAACGGGTAGTGGACTGAACCGACTCCCTCAGTAAGCAAGAAATAAACGGGTAGTGGACTGAACCAACTCCCTCAAAGGAAATAGGATAGGCAGGGGACAGAACCGTCTTGCCCAGAAGGAAATTAAACATGCAAATGCCGGAACCTCGTCGGCAAACAAGAAATGATATAGGTAGGGGACTGAACCGCCTCGCCATACGGAAAAGTAAAAGATCATGAGACCAACTGGATACAAATCCCATGTAAGCTGAAAACTGAAGATCATGTGACCAGCTGGATTTGGGCCAACGCGCATGCGGAAAATAAAGATCTTGTTTTTGTGTTTGGAAATACTTTTTTTTTAAGCAACCATTGCGCCTTGTTAGAAAGGCTTCAACCTAGAGCTCAACTCACAAAATTTGCCCCAGTTTAGGCTTTTCTTCCTATTCCCCGATTAGACTTTCGGGCTTTTGATCTTGCGATCTCTTTCTCTCTTTTTTTTTTTTTGCTTGATGGGAAAATGAGAGTTATGAAATTGAATGCATGATCCTAAGATGAGCTTATGATGCATGAAATGCATGAGCCTTGAGTGAGAGATGTATGGGTCTTAGGCCCATAAATGCATGGATGGAGAAAATCTTTTTTTCTCTTTTTTTTTTAGTATGGACCAATCAAACCCGTGCTCAAATAGAAGCTTTTGTTGTTTTCTTGTCAGTCCTCATCAAGACATATTCTCTTCATCATCCATTTCTTCTTCTTCCTTTTTTTTTAGAGAGCATCATTTCATCACATGACTGGAACATTTGCTTGTCGAATCATACTGTGTAACCTATATTCACTTCTTTGAAGGATTACCCAATGGGCAAGCATGGATTCAAAATCTTTTCAGGTTGAGGTCCCTCCGTTTTAGGGCTTCAGAGGCTTGAAAACAAAGGGTATAATAAGAAAGTCAAATGGATATTGCCTAAGATTAACCAATCGATCCCCTCAGCATGGGAGGTCCAACTAATTTAGTCCAAAGGTCTTGTGATAACAATCAAACACATTTATCATTGCCCCAGTGTCAGCAATTGAAATGTCTAAAGATCCACTTCAAAGAAAAATCTCCCAGTGTGTCAAAAAAATAAACTGCCTCAACGAAAGTCCCATTTTCTTTTTATGTCCTAACTTTTGCTTAGACTGCCTATGTAGGTTTTCAGCCTAACGGGCATCTTTTTATTCCTTTTTTTTTCTTTTCCTTTTTTTTTCTTTTTTGAGAAAGCAAATGAGTTTTTTTTAGAACAAAAATGGTATGCCTCAACATTAAAACCTTGAAAATAGAAACAATTATTCATCAATCAGAATGGGCTTTTTAAGGCTTGTAATGTGGCCATGGTTATGGGTTATGAAAGAAAGGATTTAAAAGGCCCAAATAAGTGTTTAGGGGTTAAATGGGATCAATGATTAATTCTCTCGATTGAATGCTTTCGAAAGAGTTGGCTTTATCGCATTTTGCACTAGATGACAATTTCCACCCAAATGTGGGGATCCCCATGGGGACTGCCCCATTAACCCCTAATAACTCTTTCACTCCTCCACACTGCCTTATAATTTTTCTTTCTGCTTTTTTTTAATTTCTTCCTTCTCATGCATCCTCTTTATTTTCTTTATTATTAGTCTCCACTTTTTTTTGCACTACTTTTCTTTTTTTCCTTTTTCTTCTTTGCCTTGTGATTTTTTATGGCTTTTCATTTCTTTAATTTCTTCTTTTTCAGTAATCTTCCTTCATTCCCTTATCATCTTGTCTCTATTCTCTTTTTTCTGCAACCTTTCCTTCTACCTTTGATCTATAGCGTTTTAGCTTTAAAGCACCAAAAGTTGATGTAATAGTGATCATTGTCGAGGTTTTAATGAAAGAAAATAAATATAGGCTCAAAAGGGACATCGGTGTAGTACCCTAATTTTGTCCGGCCTTTTATTCTATTTTAGTTTTTATTATTTATTATTTATCTATTTTAACTTTTTCAATTTGAATAATATTTTTGGTTTTATAATAAAGAATAAAGAGGTTAAAAAAGAGAAGAAAGAAAAAAAATATATATAAAAAAAAAGAAGAAAAGAATGAATGAAAGAGGGAATTTTCATTTGAAGGGGTGTGCAAAAAATGAAATTGGGTGGTGCAAATAGCACGCAGCAAGCCACCCACGCAGCCCATTTCCTCCATTCCTTCGCACACCCCTTCTTTTTCATTTTCACACAACTCCATCTCCTCGACGCAGCGCCGCTCCCTCCCCTTCATCCCTCACTAAACCCTAATTCTCCTCTCACCTCATCTCTTTCTCTCCCACAATTTCCTCCACGATCATCGCCTCTCTTCTAGCCGCGGTACTGACCCCCACGTTTTCTCTCTTCTCTTCTATCCTCACACTTCCAACCCTAACCCTAGCTTCCAAGCCATACCGTCCCCTTTTCTCGCCCCTAATGCCGCAACCTCATCCCTATATCCTCTCCCATCAACGCCAAATCCTGTCCACCATCATCTCCAAACAAGATTTTCGTCAAAAAGGGAGTATCTGTTTCCTTTCTTTCCCTTTATCTCTTTATTTTTATTTTTTATTTTGACTAATCTGTTCGGTTTTGTTTCACAGATACGGAGGCTATAAAAGCCAAAGCAAGCTGAAAGGAAACAAAAAGAAAAAGAGTAACCGAGAGCAGAAAAGAGAGCCACAGGCCGAACCCTAAGGAAGAGACAGAGAGCAAGGAGGAGAAGCAGAAGCAAGGAAGAAGGAGAGAATCCGTGAGACCCCCAAAAATATTAGTTTAGGTTTTCTTTTCCTTTTTCTCCTCCATCTTCATTTGTAATTTCCTAGAAAGCTGAAAGTCCAGGTTCTTATTCTCTTCTTCGTTTTCTCATTTTCCTATTACCATGGCTTGAACATTGGACTGAAATACATAAGTTTGTACTGCTCATCTTGTTGTCGTTGCAATATTATTTTTGATGTAATTCTTGTTATCTTTGTTATTGTTGCTGCAGTTGTTGTTGTTATTGGTTGCTTTAATTGTTGTTGTTGTTTCTATTGGTATCCACGGTTTGGGTTGCAATTAGGTTTAGGGTTTGGCCTTCCAATGGGGCCAAACCCTAAATAGGGACTAAACTACAAATATACCCTAAATAGGGACTAAACTGCAAATATACCCTAGGCAAGGACTAAACTGCAAATAGATGATAAAGGAGGACTAAAATGTAAATATATGATAAAAGGGACTTGAAAGCAAAATTGAAATTTTTGGGTTCGGTTTGGTCTTCCAATGGGACCAAACCCAAGCCAGGGACTTGGTTGCAATTTACTCCTTTTTTTTTATTTCATAAATCATTATAAATGAATAGGATATTAATAAGGGACTTAAAGGCAAAATAGAAGTTTCTGAATTATGTTTCCTCATTTAAGTATTTTTTTCAAATAAATAAGTTAATAACTTGTGGAATTAATTCTTATCTTCAGTTTGTATTTTTTTTTGTTTTATTAAAAGGAGATGAAATAATAATAAATACAATAAAAAAGGATTTCTGTTTTTTTTAAACTTCTGTTGGTTTCTTTTTCTTATTATTTAATAAATTTGATAAAGGGAATTAATTTTTTTTTTAAAGAAGGCAAACAATTTTTTACAAGTAATTAACGGGTACCATTTTTTTAATGGGCGTGTATGAGTGCTAATCCTTCCTTGCGCGTAACCAACTCCCGAACCCAAATATGGTACAAAGACCTTCTTCTTTTATTCAAAAATATCCAAAAATTAGGTTTTCCAATGTTTTCTATAAAAATAAAATATTGGTGGCGGCTCCATTTAAATTTTGGTGTGGTTGTCACAGCTGGCGACTCCGCTGGGGACTTTGAGAGTTAGGCCCTATGATTGTTTATGTGATATGTTTGCCTTACTAAATGAATTATTCCCTTTTTATTTTTATTCCTATTTATTTATTTGTGTATATGTTTGTATACGTGAATACTAGGATAGAAAACTTGCAAAAAAAAAATTCTATTTTTCATTGTGATTCATTCTCTCTCATTTCTTTTTTTCTTATAGATATTATATATGTCTATGCATTTGAAACCTTAGGGTAGAAGACAAGTATATATTATATTTTTTATTTATTTTGTAGCGGTTAGTTTTAAGTTTGCTCCTTCACACTTTTCAGTTAACACATTTTCGCACACTACGAGTGGGTGCCCTATACCCGGGCCCGAGTGAACCTTAAGTTAGGAGAGGCTGTGTAATGGGTGTTCTCGGACGTCTGACTGGGTTCCTATGAAGGCCTCACCTAGAGTTTGGCTCATTTGAGAAAAAACCATCCTTTAATAATATACTTATTATTGGTGGTAACATTTTCAAATGGGACCCTTGGCTCTAGGGACCTTTTAGATTAGTATCTTAAATTTATCAAATGGAAAAGCACTTAATACATACCCTAGATCCTTTTAAGGAGTTACCGGCCCATATCACGAAAGGAGCATACCTTATCCCACTATCCACGTGACAAGAGTCGTATGACCTAAGATCTTAGGGAATACCGGCCTACATCACAAGGGGCACACTCTACCTGTTTTTTCCATCATCCATTTATTTTTCATTCACATTTCAAAATTGTGAAAAATAATAAATGATATTTTTCTCCAAAAAAAAATATTATTTATTGTTCTTCTTTGCAAAAAAAAACATAGTTTCAAAAAATACTTTCTCTTCTCATTCCTTTGTCCCTCTAAATAAAAAAAATAAATTTTCAAAAAAGAGTATTTTCTCTTTTTTAGCAACATCATTGCATTCATTTTATTTTTTTTTAAAAAAAACAAGACAAAAAATAGAAAAATATTTCTCCATTATCCATCATATCATTTTGCATAAAATGTACAAAAAAAAAAATTCATGACATGCATAAACATGGCACCTACATAACATAACTCATTTTTTTTCCCAACAGAAAATAGATACGAATAAGCTTTCCCTGCATCCCTACCGGACTCGAGCCCAATCTAGACTCATGGATTTGTTGGAACAGAATCAGCAAGCGATGAAAGAAGAGCTCGACCAAATCAATGGTAAGATAGACAAGTTATTTGACCTTCTGCAGAATTTGGATCCAAAATTGACCACTGATAAGGACCATTCCATCATCACTAATGAGTATCGAGAGGCTTCCAATGACCCATTGGGAGGCCCCTTAGATCAGAAGAGACTCCAAATTATGGAAGATAGGCTGAAAGCCATTGAAGGGGCAAATCATATTGGGTTCAAAGCTTCAGAAGTATGTTTGGTCCTGGACGTGGTAATTCCACCAAAATTCAAAGTTCCTGAGTTCGTCAAGTATGAAGGCTTAACTTGTCCAAAAAGTCACCTCATCATGTACTGCCGGAAGATGCCCCCTGCTCCAGTAATAAGCTCTTAATCTACTTCTTCCAAGAGAGTCTTACAGGGGCATCCCTGCGTTGGTATATGCAGTTAGAGCAGGGCAAAATCAACTCCTGGAATGACTTGGCTAAAGCTTTCATCAATCAGTATAAGTACAATATGGACATGGCTCCCGGCCGCTCTCAGTTGCAAACCCTGGTAAAAGGGGGCAATGAAAGCTTCAAAGAGTATGCCCAAAGATGGAGAGGGATTGCAGCCCAAGTGGAACCTCCGCTATCTGAGAAAGAGATGGTTACCACATTTGTTGACACACTTCAACAACCTTTCTATGATCTGATGATGAGAAATGTCTCTTCAAACTTCTCAGACCTTGTTGTTGTCGGAGAAAGAGTGGAAGCAGGGATAATAAGCGGAAGGATTGGCAATCTCAAAACTCAACAGCCATTGCGCAGTATAAGCCAAGAGATGGAAGAAGAAACAAGTGATGCTCATCACGACATGTACTGAGGCAGTGGGCCACTCCATTAAGAATTGTGGGGCTTTGATCAACGCCAAGTGATAAAACTTCAAGGAATAGCCCTGTTTAAGCAACCTTCATTTATTTTTACACTTTGCCCAAAGCCCTGGGGCATATCTTGTAAAGGGCTCATTATGTTCTCATCTTTTCATCAATAGAACTGCAATTTGAATTTCCTTTTTTTCAATCTTAGCTCATAGAATAATGGTAAAGTAAATGCACAAATCATCAAAAATTAAGTTTTGTGAAAACTTGAGCAATAAGATTTTGAGATGAGGTTTGGCCGTTTTTCTCTATCCAAAAAAATATAAAAAAAAATACGTATCCCTTGCCACCCCTTTTGAGCCTAAAAACGAAACTTTCTTTCAAATACCCTGAATAAGGATCGTTCATACAATGAAGAATAGCACAAGTCTTCAATCAACTTTGTCTTCTCAGAAAGAAGAAGAGCAAAGTAAGCAATAAGGTATCAAAGACAATTCAAAGAAATGTCAAAAACGTGTCAAATATACCTGCGAAGATCAAAAAGGAAACCGCAAAGGTGAAACAAATGTGCTAGCAAAAAAAATGAAGTGCATCTTTACTCTAAAGATCCTTGTTTTTATAAACCATTAAACACTTTTTGGGCCTAAAATATCCTTTCTTTCATAACTCTTAACCCTGGGCCACGTTATAACCCTAATAAAGTCCATTCTGATCAAAGTCAAATTGCTCATGTTTTCTTAAAACTTGATTTTTGGAGGAGGAGATCCATATAAACTCCTCAGTGCAGTTGCTTTACCTAAAAAAAAAGAGAGAAGAAGAATATAAAATAAAATGCTCGCTAGGCTAAAAACCCGAAAGGGCGGTCTAGGCAAAAGTTAGAGCGACCCGCTAGGTTGAAAACTCGGGAAGAGCGGCCTAGGCAAAAGTTAGGGTCAAATTTACAAACATGTCCACCCAGATTGGACCTCACAGATATAAACCAAGAAGCTAGGGGCAAAAGCTGTGCCCATCGTCTACAAGCTTCGCATTCAAGATTTCGTTCCAGTTTCAGAACTACACAAGATGATCTGTCTCTCAACATAGATCTTTCCTGTCATGGCTGGACGAAAGCCAAAGAGACACTGAAAAGTCTCTATGGATTAAAATTGTCAATCTAACCCTTCCAAAGGCATTCAAAGCATGAAGATGAAAGTTTGAAGATCCATAAAATGATTTACCAAGGGGCAAATATGCAAACCTGGTGCAGTACAAAGTCAATCATTCGGACAAGCAATCCGACAGAAAGTTATCATCCCATGAGTCTAGGGGCAATGTCCTCAAAGGAATTCAGGGAGATCAAAAAAAAAAAAATTTAAAACAATAATAATATTCATGCATAGCATACAATTCATTGCATTTTGCATGACCATTAATACTTTTGGGTCCCCGCCCCACCTTAAAAAAAACAACATTTCTCTAAAATAAAAGTTTCATTTCATGCATAGCATACCATTCATTGCATCCTGCATGACTATCAAAGTTTTTGGGTCCATTGACCCACCTTCCCAAATATTACATACAGTTAGTCTGATGTTACTCAGTAAGAACTAGTACTCAGCCTATTCAATCTATTAGCATGAGTTAGGAACCTGTCCTACACTTTGCTGGAAATCTGACCCACCACCTTGGGAATCTGACCCAAGGCTTTAGTCGGGAACCTGACCCGCGTCTCGAATCTTCCTCAATTCAGGGAAATCGATCCACACCTTTTTAACAAGAGTTAGGAATCTGACCTACACCTTGTCGGGAATCTGACCTGAACTGTTTCAAGTGACAGAGAAGCTCGTACACTGGACGTTCACCTGCAATAGGAAAACCAGTCCATACTTTAGTAAGAGTTAGGAATCTGACCTATACCTTGCCGGGAATCTGACCCAAACCCATATTGAGTAACAGAGAAACTCGTATCACGGACAATCCTTAAAATAAGGTAGTCAATTCGTACTTTTTAATAAGAGTTAAGACCCTAACTTACTCTTGTTGGGAATCTGACCCAAATTTGTGGCGAGTGACGAAGAAGCTCGCACCCCAGGCTTACCCTAAGTAGGGAAATAATCAATACAAAAGATGTGAGGATTAGGAACCAGACCTATGCTTTACCGAGAATTCACTAGGAATCGAACCTAGAATCTCTCACCAATTTTGTAAGAGTTAGGAACCAGACCTATGCCTTACCGAGAATTCACTAGGAATCGAACCTCGAATCTCTCACCAATTTTGTAAGAGTTAGGAACTAAACCTATGCCTTACCGGGAATTCACTAGGAATCAAACCTAGAATCCCAAAGCAAAGTCGGGAGCTGATCTCGCATCCTCAAACAATTTCGTTCTGGACAAAATTAGAGTCCTTTATCCTTAATTACCTTTTTACAACAAATGCACGAAGACCTTCGAGTAAAATATAATTAAGGAGGGGTAGCTGTAGTACCCTAATTTTGTCCGGCCTTTTTAATTTTTATTTTATTATTTATTTTAATTAGTAGTAGTAATAATAAATATAAGTAATATTTTAGGTTTTATAATAAAAGAGATTAAAAAGGAGAAGAAAAGAATGGATAAGAAAAACGGATTTTTTTATTTGAGTAGGGGTGTGTAAAAAATAAAATTAGATGGTGCAAATAGCAATAAACAAAGCTGGATCCAGCCCAGCAGGCAACAGCCCAGTCTGCACCTCCCCTCTCTCATTCGCTTCCTGCACCCCCTTTGCTTCTTTGATGCGCCCCCTGCGCAGCTTGCTTCCCCTGGCTTGCTACCCACACCCCATTTCATTCAAGCACCCGCTAGCTCCATCTCTCTTCACCTGCGCAGCCCAACCTCCCTTCAGCCCAATCCCTTAACCCGTCCTTTTAACCCTAAGCCTAAAAACTTCTCCTTCATTCTGCTTCTCCCTTCTCTCTCTCAAGCTTCTTCTCTCCGCTACTGCTTCTCCTCCCACTCACCTCACTCCTCTCGCTGGCGCTTCCCACGCCCTTCTCCCTTCATCTCATCCCAAACCCTAATCCCCATCTCCTTCTCTTTCTCTTCACCCCAACCCTAAAAATGCACAACTCCATCTCCTCGACGCAAATAGCCCCTCCCCTTCATCCCTCACTAAACCCTAATTCTCTTCTCACCTCATCTCTTTCTCTCCCACAATTTCCTCCACGATCATCGCCTCTCTTCTAGCCGCGGTACTGACCCCCACGTTTTCTCTCTTCTCTTCTATCCTCATACTTCCAACCCTAACCCTAGCTTCCAAGCCATACCGTCCCCTTTTCTCGCCCCTAATGCCGCAACCTCATCCCTATATCCTCTCCCATCAACGCCAAATCCTGTCCACCATCATCTCCAAACAAGATTTTCGTCAAAAAGGGAGTATCTGTTTCCTTTCTTTCCCTTTATCTCTTTATTTTTATTTTTTATTTTGACTAATCTGTTCGGTTTTGTTTCACAGATACGGAGGCTATAAAAGCCAAAGCAAGCTGAAAGGAAACAAAAAGAAAAAGAGTAACCGAGAGCAGAAAAGAGAGCCAGAGGCCGAACCCTAAGGAAGAGACAGAGAGCAAGGAGGAGAAGCAGAAGCAAGGAAGAAGGAGAGAATCCGTGAGACCCCCAAAAATATTAGTTTAGGTTTTCTTTTCCTTTTTCTCCTCCATCTTCATTTGTAATTTCCTGGAAAGCTGAAAGTCCAGGTTCCTATTCTCTTCTTCGTTTTCTCATTTTTCTTGTTACCATGGCTTGAACATTGGACTGAAATACATAAGTTTGTACTGCTCATCTTGTTGTCGTTGCAATATTATTTTTGCTGTAATTCTTGTTATCTTTGTTATTGTTGCTGCAGTTGTTGTTGTTATTGGTTGCTTTAATTGTTGTTGTCGTTTCTATTGGTATCCACGGTTTGGGTTGCAATTAGGTTTAGGGTTTGGCCTTCCAATGGGGCCAAACCCTAAATAGGGACTAAACTACAAATATACCCTAAATAGGGACTAAACTGCAAATATACCCTAGGCAAGGACTAAACTGCAAATAGATGATAAAAGAGGACTAAAATGTAAATATATGATAAAAGGGACTTGAAAGCAAAATTGAAATTTTTGGGTTTGGTTTGGTCTTCCAATGGGACCAAACCCAAGCCAGGGACTTAGTTGCAATTTATTCCTTTATTTTTATTTCATAAATCATTATAAATGAATAGGATATTAATAAGGGACTTAAAGGCAAAATAGAAGTTTTCTGAATTATGTTTCCTCATTTAAGTATTTTTTTCAAATAAATAAGTTAATAACTTGTGGAATTAATTCTTATCTTCAGTTTGTATTTTTTTTTTTTTTATTAAAAGGAGATGAAATAATAATAAATACAATCAAAAAGGCTTTCTGTTTTTTTTAAACTTCTGTTGGTTTCTTTTTCTTATTATTTAATAAATTTGATAAAGGGAATTAATTTTTTTTTAAAGAAGGCAAACAATTTTTTACAAACGGGTACCATTTTTTTAATGGGCGTGTATGGGTGCTAATCCTTCCTTGCGCGTAACCAACTCCCGAACCCAAATCTGGTACAAAGACCTTCTTCTTTTATTCAAAAATATCCAAAAATTAGGTTTTCCAATGTTTCCTATAAAAATAAAATATTGGTGGCGGCTCCATTTAAATTTTGGTGTGGTTGTCACAAAGGGGTACTATTTTTTTTAAAAGGATAAAGAAAGGAGGCCATTCATCATTTCAAATCCTAATTGCTTATTTTCAAATTTTAATTTTGAGGCATATAAAGAAACCCTTTTTTTTTATTAAAAAAAATCATTGCTTTCATTTTTCTTATTTTCTTTGATTTTCTTTTTCCTTTTTTTTCGGAACATGATACTTTGGCAATTAGCATCCATCCAAGGGAGCAATATGAACCAATTGAGGGCTATTTCTTATGGCCAGAAGGATAGTGCTTTGAAATCCATGCAAATTCATTAGAGTAAAACTTCAATGAAGTTAACATAGTTTCCATAAATTTAATCCAGAGAACAATATGGTCACATAAGCACAGATGTCAAACACTTCATCATTACATTGCATTGAGTAGATGCTCTTGTAGAGTTCACTATTTTCCCTGTTCCCCTCATCTTGCTTGGAAAATTTTCATTGCTTCATCGGTAGTGGGACTTATGTGGTAGTATTCATGGATGTGATTTAATTTCATTAGCAAGAATTTGATCAGTATCCACATTTTTTGTTGCACTATCTTTTTTTGTTTTTTTTTATAGAATTGATGCTAAATGCATGATGGATCTCACACTAATATGCCATGAAAATGCGTGAATGAATTTGTATGTCCCCTTTTTTTCCATGCGTGTGGATGCAATATTCCAAGGTAATGTTAATTTTTTTTTTCTAGACCACCTTCTAATATGCAATGGATGCAACCTGCAAAAGACTAAAAATGATTTTTTTATTGAAAATTTGGATTTTATTTAGTAAGACAACGCAAAATTTTTTAGAACTTTTTTTTAAGAACGTATAACAAAGCTAGAAACAAGGACAATGCTCCTATTTGTGGCATACACAGGTTTGCTCATGCCTTTGTCCTACGGATCTACTGGCTTTTTCTACAGTGAACACTCACAATAGGTGGATGTTCTAACCTACTGTCATTTAGGTCTCTAGAGCCAAGTACTCTTTCGGGATGTTGACCACACTAGGACGTACATCCAAAATGTGGGCACCCACAAAAAAAGTCACACTCCAGATGAGGAATTCATGGAAGCCACATAGGATGTACATCCAAAATGGCTTTCACTACACAACCTCTTACTAACTTAGGCTTCATTTAGGCCCGGGTATAGGGCCCCACTCGTTGTGTGTGTTCAAAGTGTAAGGGTGGTGTGTGAAGGGAGCATACAAACCTCAAACCTACAGTGTAATCCATGAAAACCAAAAGCACAAAATATAAATTGTCTTCTAACCTAGGGTTCAATATTCTCAAAAACAATTAAGGAAACAAATAAAAATATATATATACAAACATGTGGAAAATATACAACAAATAAAGAGGCAAAATAAATAAAACAATAAATATTTGCAAATAAAGAAACCAAATCATTCAAACATTAAATGCACACAAATAAGGGAGGAAATCGATTAGGCATTCAATATGTACACCGGTAAGAATCAAATCAATTATACATTAAATTAGAATTGCAATTGCAAATATATACAAAGTAGCAAATCAATTAAATATTAATTAAAATTAGCATTTAAATATATAAATAAGGAAGCAGGTTAATAAAAAAAACAAATCGATCAAATAAAAAAGAATCACCTACTAATACGAAGAAAAGAAAAGTAGTAAAAATAAAAGAAAAATAAAAATAAAAAAGTGAAACAACCTGGATTTGCACAACCAATCAAACTGGACTTGATTCTAAAATATCTCCAGTGGAGTCGCCATCTGTAACGATTCAAAGGTTTGGGAGCCGCCACCAATTTTATTATATTTAGGAAAAATTGGAAAAACCTCAAAAATAGTGATTTTTTTTTTTGAAAACCATACTGAGTTCGGGAATCGATTGCGCTTGGAGAAGGGCGGAGACTAAACTCCACAACACCTCCAACACGTCTGTCCTATGATAGTTACCCAAAATTAATTGTGCAAACTAATATAAATATTTGTTCCCAAAATAAAATAAAATTAATACTAAGTGTAAAAATGAAAAAAAAAAGAAACTAAATTAGAAAAATTTAAATTTGACTTGACGGGATTGACCCGCTCCTACGTATCCTCCGGTGTAATGAGGAACTCAAAAGTCACGTAGTTCTTCTAGAAAATATTGATGTGTTTGATTTGATTTTAATTTTTTTAAGGGTTTAAAATCACCAAGCTGTCACAACTCAGATGTCATAAACTGAGGATTAACAAGATATCACATCTCAGCTAATCCCATTTGTTCCAAAAAATATTTTTTATTTGATTTAATAAGATTAAAAAAATATATAAAACACTCTTCGGCCTAAATCAGTAAACAAAAGAAATAGAACAAAATAAAAATAAAGAGGGGGTGCTTCACGGTTTCACATCCTGAAAAAAAAAAATTAAAAATAAAGAAATAAATAAAAGAAATGGAAACAGAACAAACTTGACATTGAATGTTTATTAAATAAATAAAAGGAAAGGAAAAAAGTAAAAGAATAAAAAACAAAAGGGGTGGTGCTGCTGTCGTGGTTCCATCCACACACCCACACTAAACACACACACACACACACACTGTCTAACACACACACACACACACGATCAAAAAAAAAGAAGAAAGGGCGCTGCAACAGAACGATGGGAGAGGGAGAAAATGGCTAGAGAGAGGCTGAGAGGGAGAGGAAGGTGGAAGATTTTTTTTTTTTTGGTTTTGGGTTTTTTGAGAAGATAAGATGAGGAAGGTGATGGAGAGATAGATGGCGATTTGAGAGAGAAAGATTAGGGTGTGTGTGAGAGAGAGAGAGTGAGAGAGAGAGAGAGGGAGAGAGGGGGGAGAGGGCGAAATTTTTTTTTGGGGTGGGGTGGCGCTGCCCCATCTTGTCTGGAGAAAGGATGAATAAATAGGGTTTTAAGGTTAGGGTTAAAAACAGGTTGGGCTTTGTTGATTTGGGCCAAAACGCGTAGTGGTGCCGCGAAGAAGAAGTGGGGGTGCAAGGAGTAACGCCTGATGAGGCGCAGGGGCTGTGAGAAAAAAAGAAAAGGGGGTGCGTCAGTAAAAGAGAAGAGGGAACATTGGGCTACGCTGGGTAGTGGCCTGCTGGGCTATACTGCTATCTGCACTCCCAGTTTTACAATTCACACACCTCTTTTCAAAATAAATTCCTTTTTTTTCCTTACGCTATTCTTTTTTATTTATCTTGTTTTGCTGTAATTGGACATGAACAATGGGTCAGACAAATGAAATTTTTCTTTTTAATATTTTCTCATTTTAACAAAATAAAATAGAACAAAAATGATATAATACACTCAAATAAAGACTCAAATAAAGGCTAAAAATTTAGTATTTGTGAAAAGTATTTTTGGTGTTTTTTTCTTAAAAATTTTGAACCTCCGGTCAAAATTGGGTGTTCACACCAGTTATTAATATTTTTTGCTTATCAAAAAATAATGTTAGGATCAACCCCTCTAAATTTTAGGATATACGCATAAAAATAGAAGAATCTCTTAAAACAGAATAATCTATATTAATACCCAATCAAAATTAGCAATCAAAATAATATATACATATATATATATGTATATATATTTAAAAATAACATAAATAACATAAATGTTCTTAAGTCTATATTTATTAATAAAGGTGGATCATATAAATTGGCCACATCGTTTTATGGATCATACCTAAAAATAAAGATGGATCAAATCAATTAAGTTATAATATTCACGGTTAATGGTATGAAATTTGGTAGTGACCCTGATATGCATTATTTCCACCGTTTAAATTAGAAACATGTGCACAATTTTGTACCCCAAATTTGTAATTGGTACAATTAATGATACCCCATTGATGGAGAAAACACGTTGATCATATCTTCTAATTAATTGAAAACATATCCGCTCCCAAATGGTACCTGAAACAGCACTAGGCCCAAATCTGTTTGTTAACTCCTAATATTTGCCAAACGGTAACAGGTAAGCATAAAAATAAAAGAATCTCTCAAAACAGAATAATCTATATTAATACCCAATCAAAATTATCAATCAAAATAATATATATAAATATATATATATATATATATAATTTAATACATAATATTTTGCACAGAACAATGAAGCATTTAAATATGGAATTAAGGGAATATTTTTTTTTGATAAATGGAATTAAGGGAATATTGCGGTAACTGATATTTACTAATAACATAAATGTTCTTAAGTCTAAATTTATTAATTTAGATGTGTTAAAATTGTGGAGCCTTCAAATTAGGAATCAAATATTTGCAATGAAGGCTTCAATCAAATATTTAAAGATTCACGTTGATGTAACACGATTTCAACAATTTTCATTGAACAAAACGTACCTGTTGACGCAGTTGAAGAAAGGTATCGTTTTTTTAAGGACGTATATCATGGAGCACATGTAACCTGTGGCCGAATTGACCCCCACCATGGATCCCAATCTGTCCAAACATGGACGTACAAGGAGGAAAATGATGAATTCTCATAAAACTATTGGTAATAAAAAAAGACTACCAGGTAAGCATTGGTAAAATCAAGTTCGGCTAAAACATGGTTATAGAGCAATACAATAGTTGCAAATTTATGTTTTGTGCTTTTTCTACATTTTATGATAGATAAAAACACCAATATACAGTCCCATTCATTGAACCAACACCATACATCATCGACATTTGCATAGAGAAGTCCTCTCTCTCATCTGAATATAGGTGAGACAATTTTTATTTTTTGCAATTAGTTGTAAATAATGTCTTCACTAAATTTGGACTAATAAAATCTCTTAAATTCTGACTATTATATAAAGCAATAGTCAAATTCAACAATCAATGCAATACAAAAGAGGTGGCATCCAAGGAAGCAAGGACAAAGTATTGGGAGGCTACAATATATTCCTCCAGGGATTGGAGAATTATATTACATAAGAATATTGCTCACAGTGCAAAGGGGCTTGGCTATACTTGCCTTTGCACAGTTAACAATGTACAATACAATACTTTTCAAGAGGCATGTTACACAATGAGCTTATTGGCAAACGATAAAGAGTTCATAGATGCTATCATTGAGGCAAGCGAGTTGGGTTCTGGTAATCAGATCCGAAGGTTGTTTCATTATTATCAATGAATACAATCACAAACCCATCTGTTGTTTGGAATAGTACATTGAAGTTATTATGTGATGAGATTCTATATGACAAAATGAGGGATTTAGCAATTCCAGGTATGATTTTTTTTACTTAATAATAATAAATAATTTAATTATCAATAGTTAGAAGTTAACTATAATATTTTGAATTTTTTCAGATATACATATTTCCGATGAGGAGCTTAAGAATCTCTATCTAATCGAATTGGAGAAGTTGTTTAAGTCAAATGAGAGATCTCTTACTGATTATCCTGGTATCCCACTCCTTGTTATGACTGAAACAAGGGTCCTTGTTATGACTGAAACAAGGGACTTTTTGAACAAATTAATTGTTGATGAAAAGAACTACGATAAAATCGAAATGGCAAAGATCCATTCCTCCCAATTCGAAATGTTAACAAATGAGCGAAAAGGGGTATACAATGAGATTATTCAGGCTATTATTTCTGGATCAGGTGGATTTTTTTCCCTATATGGATACGGTGGTATTGGCAAAACATTTATTTGGAATACATCGTTTGCATATCTTCGATCAAAGGGGTTAATTGGTCTCAATGTTGCATCACGTGGTATTGCATCTATTCTTTTACCTAGAGGACGAACCTCACACTCAACTTTCAGTATTCTATTGATTATCAGAGATTATTCAACTTGCAATATCAATCTGGGTACTGCAAGGTTGATGCTTTTAATGTTCACTAAATTAATCATATGGGATGAAGCACCAACGATGAATAGGTTTTTCTTTGAAGCACTGGATCGGACTCTACGTGATATTATGGGGTCTCAAAATAAGGAAAATGCCAATAAGCCGTTTGGTGGAAATGTGGTTATGTCAGGGGGCAATTTCAGACAAATTTTGCCCGTTAATAGAAATGGGTCAAGGCAAGATATTGTTAGTTCAACTATAAATGCTTCAACTATTTGGAGTAGCTACAAAGTTCTTAGGCTAACAAAAAACATGCGGCTTCGTGCTACATCTAACAATGCAGATCGGGACGATATTAGAGAGTTTGCTAATTGGATTCTTGGGATTGGTAACGGTAATTGTAATGAAAACGAGTATGGTGAGAGTCAAATAGATATTCCCGAAGACCTACTAATTCAAGAATGTGCAGATCCATTACTATCTTTGGTTAATTTTGCCTATCATAATCTCTTACAGAATATTGCAATTAGCAACTATTTTCAAGAGTGAGGAATTTTAGGACCTACTTTAGAATCAATCTAGCAGGTGAACGATTTTGTCATCTCGTTATTTCCTGGTAATGAATCTGAATATTTGAGTTCAGATTCAGTATGTCGATCCGATGAAAACAGCGAGGTTGATGGTCAATGGTTCACAACTGAGTTCCTAAATGAAATCAAATGTTCAGGAATTCCAAATCACAAATTAGTATTAAAGGTTGGAGTCCCAGTCATGCTTATGAGAAACATTGATCAGGCAGCTAGTTTATGTAACGGAACAAGGCTAATGGTAAATGAGTTGGGGAAGAATGTTATTGGTGCAACAGTTTTGACAGGAACTAATGTTGGGGACAAAATATTCGTCCCCATAATGAATCTGATTCCATCTGATGCAGGTTTACCTTTCAAATTTCAGAGGAGACAATTCCCACCAGCACTGTGTTTTGCTATGACAATAAATAAAAGCTAAGGACAATCACTATCACATGTAGGGATCTATCTTCCAATACCAGTTTTTACAAAAACTAATGTTGTCTATCGGGAAGTATTTGATAATGTTTAATTATCGACACTTTTATTTCATTGTTATTCATATACTTATTTTGCCTATATATTCAGAAATCAGAATTATTTAAATGTATTTCAGAGGTTTACTACATTTAATTATGCATCTACATAAGAAAACAATGAACTTATAGATATGGTGAGTGCTCAGTACCTTTTTTATTGTCAATTTGTTCCATGGAAATAATCAAAATATAAATATTTATGAAGTAGATATCTACAAAATTGAATTAAGGTAAAATTATTATATGTTATAACTTCAAATAAAAAATTACAATCTTTCTTATGTATTCAGCAAGTTAGTAGTCATGCATGTATGGTTATAATTGTTGCATTACCTTATGCTGTGTTTTACAAAATCTGCACCAAATCTGATGAATTATGATTCATGCAACTGTGGTGAAATTGTTTTAGAATATAATCACATTTTTTTAGTAATGGGCATACATTTCAATGTAAATTGTAAATAAAAGTAAGACTAAAGATACAGTATAATCATTAGACCTGTAATTAGAAAATACCAATTGTTATCGAACCTTGTGGGTTTTACAATACCTTTTATGAGCAACCATTGAACGCTTGAATTCTCTTATAGTCATGAGCATTATGGAGAAGGTAGCACTGC
This sequence comes from Calophaca sinica, assembly GCA_037113605.1. Taxonomy (NCBI): domain Eukaryota; kingdom Viridiplantae; phylum Streptophyta; class Magnoliopsida; order Fabales; family Fabaceae; genus Calophaca; species Calophaca sinica. The sequence goes on from CM073737.1 coordinate 21,636,268, forward strand.
TTCTACAGTATGAAGGAGAAAATAGACTGCTGAAAAGGCACATTGAGTCTGTACTCTAGAATGATCAACAAAATTATGAAAAGGGAAAGTCGTCCTTAAAATCTGTTGTTGAGATTATAGAATTATTTGAGATACTAAATTTCTATGTAAATATTCATATTTCATTTATTACATTTTTGTTGTAAACGATGGGAGATATTATTTGTGATTTAAGGAATATAGCCAAAGCAGTATGTTGTACAGATTTGTTAGTACAAATATACAATACTGAGAGTCGATAGCTCAAGTAATGTCAGAACCATACTTCTCGCCATCGGAACTGCCGCACGAATACCGGCACTGTTGCAAATACGCGGTTCTCCTTCCTTTGCTCAGTCGCACACGGACACGCTTCCCGCCGGCACCACTAGCATCTTGCATCGAAACCACCACACCTCTGGAAGCACTGCCAGACCGTCCACCTCCCTGTCGTTCTACCGGCTGAGCCCGATTGCTCGTGATGTGTGATTTGTCTTATGTCGTGTTCACTGTTCCCGATTTTAGTTTCTTCAGAAGGGTCATCACCTCACTTCGTGGATAGAGATAAAAGAGCATTTTTTTAAATTGTTTGCATGGAAAAATCAGCCGAGGGATTCTAATTTAACGCCCACCAACAAATTGATTCACGTTAGCGATTACAGAACGGAACTACAATTCTCGATTGTGGGTTCCCAACCGCCCGTAAAGCGTTGAATGTGGTGAAACTACGCTACGCTAAGGCTAAGACTAAGAAACATGGAATCGGCTAAGGTAAAATGCTGTAAAAAGCTTGATAAATTGCAAAAGAAATAGTTGTTTGATTGATGTCGTGTGCCTTTACATTTCTCAGCGTAGGTATATATATATACAAAGGAAAACAAAATTGTAACCACCCCCTATCGGCCATTATGCGTTCCACACGTTCATGGTTGACCACGAGCGGTCGTGGGTGTCCCTCAACTGCTTCTTCATGCGTATCGTGGGTTAACCGCTCTCCCATCGGCTGGGCAAACGATTTATCACGTGTTAAATGCGTTGGAGACTTCCAACGGCTAGCTTTGGTCATTTTAGCGCCAAAGTACATGACTTTCACATATCTAGCCCTTGGTCGAGCTTCAAAGCTCTATATTAATTAAAGGTAGCTCAGCCGATGTGTCCATAATGATCGGATATTTCCTTTATCCACATCGGCTATACTCTTTAATAATCGGCTGACCTCATGATGCTCCCTGGGCTTCTGGAATTTTCCTTTCTATCCCCGGTTCAGTGGGACCAATTTTCGGCTACCAATCCGATCGGCTTACCCCACACATCGGCTGTTCCCTTCATCGGCTGTTCTCTTTGTCATTGTTCCTTCATCTACCGTGGGTCGATATTTCTGGTGATAACAATTGCCCCCCTACATCATTTCAGCTGTCCATGCTGGATTGATGTATCGGATAAAGTTTGAGTCTCCGAAACTTCAATCGTTAGTCACTTTATATGCATTTAATGTCACTCATTATGACCTGAACGACTACTTTTCCCACACCCGATGACTGCGCTGTTATCCGATAATATCTTAACAACTCTCATCGTTGATCGTGCGCATGATTTCTCTTTAAATAGCTAGGCCCATTCGTCCTCCTTACTACTCAAGCATTTTGAACTTTTTTGGACCCTCAAACCCTAGCTTCCTTTCTGCACATCCTCTTCTTGCGACCATGTCTTCCGCATCCGATTCTCAAAATCGTGAACACAGCTACGGTGGCCATGACTCCTTGGACGAGTCTTCCCATTCAACTGACTCTCATTCCTCCACTCAAGAGACGACTGGGTTAGCCGAAGGCGTCATACCCCCTCTTTATCCGATTCAAGGTTCTCTCACTTTACGGCCATCCACCGACCTGCAGGGCGGTGCAATGTATCTTAGAGAATATCTCTCCCCAGACACATATGGTTTACCACTCGTTTGCGACTAGTTTACCATTAAACGGTGTCCAGCCGACATAAGGCCCTGGCCCCGTACTACTGCCGATTACTTGAGTTGGCACTCTAGGATGGCTGAGGCAAAAGGCGAGGACTGGAAAAGAATGGGTCTTTACGATGCTATCATGTTGTCGGCTAAAGACCTTCAACTCAACATCGGATCGATCTTGACTTTCTTGGATATTGGTCCGTTACCACCAATACCTTTGTATTTCCTTGGGAATGGCCACCCTACTCTTCTTGATGTGGCGACCATTAAAGGTTTGCCTTTAGCCGTCGTGAAGCTCAATCTATACGACATTTCAACCTCCAACATCAAGATTGTTCATGATCGGAACAGCTCCAGCTATTCTTCCTTCATTCTAGCCAATCAAAAGGGAAGGGGTACTGCGGTTTCTGATGCTGAGCATTGCGCCTTCCTCTTGTATTGGTTTAGTAAGTACTTTGTCTGTACCGGTTTGCTTCGGCTGATCCGTTGCAGAAGGTCTCCTCACCCTCCTCTAGTCACCTTGAGAAGGTAGACGAGGTCTTGATGGGGGAGATCCCCACAGATAAGAGTAAGGTGGCCGATTTGAGGGCTTCCCTTTTCAAACTATCCGACTCTCCCGATGTTCCCTCCGCCAGCCGACAACTGTATCGTCAAATGGCATTACAAGTAAATGACATTTCTGCATTATATCGGCTGTGCAAGGAGAATTATGACCATGCCACTCAAGACCTGCAACGCCTCCGGGATCTTCAAGCTCAAAAGTCCTCTTTCTTGTCCTCTTATCAGGCAGTTGATAAAGATCGGCAAGCCGACCTCGCTAGGAAAGGGGAACTCAAAGGCCGGTTAGCCCAACTGAATTCGGAGCTGACTCGGATTCAAAATGAAATCAAAGAGCTAACACCCCAACTTGAGCAGCTTGACGCGAGACTGGAGACCCACACGAAAAGGCGTTTCAGCTTATATGTTCAAGCTTCTTCTTTAGATCCCGACATTTTACGACTCACCACCCAAAAAGATGGTTTGGAACAAGATATGCAGAAGGGTAGAGAAGGCATAGACTCGGCCAACCACCAGTGGGATGGACTTCGGCTCCTGCTGAATCAAGCGAAGGAACAACCTTTAATACCATCAGCCGAAGCAGGTATGGTTCAAGCTGAGGAATCGGCTAGTGCTGCTTTGAAAAGCGTCCCTGCCGATGTGGTGGTTACTGAAGCACCAGCTGCCGGTGGACCGACTGATATTCTTCCTTCTGGGCCGGAAGGCGTGGCTGTAGATGCAGCTGAGATTGTTGGGGCAGTAGTTGTGGAAGTGCAGACTGCGCCAGTCGAAGCCTCCAACCAAGAAGAGGTGGCTGATCCTATGGAAAAGGTTGATCCTCAAGGCGGCGAGCCCGCCAAAGACTCTACCCAAGCTGATCCTGCCGATCCTGCTATGGTTGCTGATCCCCCAGTCGCAGCCACTCTTGACCCAACAGACTAGTTATTTCTAGTTGTCTTCGAGTATTTTGTCGGCTAGGTGGCCGGCCTGTGGTCACCAGAACAATTTTTTTTTTTTTTTGGTCTATGAATAGCTTTCTTTATTGTTCTAGTATGCTTTGCCACACCGTGGGGTAGTATTTCTTCAGATACTTGCCATTTACGCTTCTATTCATTTCTTCGCCTTGCATGTTAACTAGCCGATACGCGTTTCCTGCGAATACTTGACTAACCGTGACGGACCTTCCCAATTTGGTGACCACTTACCGAATTTAGGGTCCTTGACTCCTATTGGTAAAATAGTTTTCCAAACTAGGTCGCCCTCAACAAACTTCTTCAACTTAACATGTTTGTTGTAGACACCGCCATTTTGGCGCTTGCTTGCCTCGATTCTTTCTAAAGCCATTAACCGATCTTCATCCAACTGATCCACTCCATAAGCATGGCTTGGCGATACTCTTCTAGGCTTAAGGAATTGCTTTCGCCACCCTTAGAGAAGTGACATTAATTTCCAAAGGCAAAACCGCATCTTGGCCGTAAGTCACCGATATGGAGTTGTGCCCGTGGTCGCTGACTTGGAATTCCTTATGGCCCATAAAGCCTCATCCAGAGTTAAATGCCATTTTCTAGACTTGTCTTCTAAATTCTTCTTGATCAGTCCACAATAATCTTGTTGGTTGCCTCGGCTTGTCCATTGGCACATGCATAATATGGGGATGAATGTATCAACTTAATCCCAAATCACGAGCAAAGGCAACCACCTTGTCTCCGATGAACATAGTTCCTCGATCCGTGGTAATGGTCTCTGGGATCCCAAACCAGTATATGATCCGTGTTGAATGAATCGGGTAACATCATCTTCTTTGTACCTTGACCATCTACCGAGCCTCCACCCACTTAGTGAAGTAATCGGTTGCCACAATAATGAAATTGTGTCCTTTAGAAGACGGTGGATGGATTTTGCCGATCAAATCCATGGCCCAGCCTCTAAATGGCCAAGGCTTCACCACTGGATGCATCAATTCGGCTGGTACCCTTTGAATGGGACCATGCAACTGGCATTCTTCGCATCCTTTGGCGTATTGAAAGCAATCGGTTGTGATGGTAGGCCAATAATAACCATGGCGGTAAATCAGCCATTTCATAACTGGCCCAGCCCTATGCGAGCCGCATATGCCTTCGTGAACTTCACCCATAACCCTTAGGGCTTCATTTTTATCTATGCACTTCAACAATACCCCATTCATGCTTCTCTTATACAATTCATCATCAAGAAGCACATACCTTAGAGCTCGTCTCTTAACTTTGGGGTTAATGCACTTAGAAGGATCTCGTAAGTACTCGATCAGCTCGTTCCTCCATGACTCGACTTGGTCTGCGACCATCACCTCGGTACCGTAATTCGTCAGACTCTAAAGTCAAAGAACGAAGTTCCTATATCCGATGGCCTCTTGGGCGGATCGTTCGCCTCCATATTAGCTCCTCTAGGGATGTATGACACCTTTGCATCAATAAATCGGTGAATCAATCACACCGTTGCATAACGCGCCAACAGATTTGGGTTGTTGCACCCATATTCTTTGGTTAGTTGTCTGACCACCAACTGAGAGTCGCCCTTTACATGAATGTACTCGGCGCCCATCATGGCTAACAACTTTAACCCTATGATCACGACATCGTACTCGGCTTGGTTATTAGTTAAATCTGGGTTTAGACGATACGCAAACCTCCACATCTTCCCATCTGGGTTGGTAATTGTCACTCCGGCCCCGACTCCTTTCTGGGTTTGGGACCCATCAAAAGTTAGGACCCAAGGCAATAGGTTTATGCAAGTAATTGGGGGTACCCAAGGATCATCAACTTCCACGCAGGGATGTTCTGCCAAGAAATCGGCTAGTGCCTGACCCTTGACAGCCCTTAGTGGGACGTATTTCAATGCAAAGGCAGTGAGCTTAATGGCCCACTTCATCAAACGACCTTGTAAGACAGGCCTATTAAGCAAGTACCGAACAATGTCAATTTTGCACAAAACTAATATTTCATGTGGCATTAAATAATACTCAAGTTTTGTACAAGCGTAAAACAAAGATAGGCACAACTTCTCCAATGGAGTATATCCGTCTCAAAGATCATTGAGACTTCTACTAAGGTAGTACATCGCTCTTTCGGTTCCATCTTCAAAGATCCTCGCTAACAGCACCGATAGACTCTTCAATGGCAATGTAAAGTTTCAAAGGCTTCCTGGCATGGGGGCACCAAACCGTGGACTAGCTCACGGCTTCTTTATTTGTTCAAAGGCCTCTTGCTGTTCAGAGCCCCACACCATCTCCTCAGCATTCTTGAGCTTTAGCAAAGGGGAAAAAGCCTTCATCTTACCAGCCGAATTAGCTATAAATCTTCTCAAAAAGTTGATTTTACCCAGCAGGCTCTGTAACTCCTTTTTGTTCCTGGGGGGTCTAGCCTCCACACGCTTTGGCCTTGTTTTGATCTATTTCAATGCCCTTTGATGCACCAAGAAACCGAGGAAGTTACCAGCCGATACACCAAACATGCACTTTGCAGATTCATCTTCAAGTTATGGACCTCATCCTCTGCAAAGCCTGTTCCAAATCGGCTAAGTGGGCTTTGAAGTCTTTGGATTTTACTACCACATCATCTATGTATACTTCCATAATCTTGCCGATTAGATCATGGAAGATAGCGTTCATTGCTCTCTGGTACGTGGCCCCAGCATTCTTCAAGCCGAATGGCATCACTAACCATTCATAAATTCCCGATTGCCCTGGGCACCAATGCGATCTTGTGAGTGTCTTCCTCAGCTACAAGTATCTGATTATAGCCCGAGTACCCGTCCATGAAGGTTAAAATACCATGTGTGGTAGCTGCATCGACTAACATGTCTGCCACAGGCATCACATATTCGTCCTTTGGAGTGGCTAAATTCAAGTCTCTATAATCAATGCAGACTCGAATCTTGCCATTCTTCTTCTTTACAGGTACTATATTGGCTAACCACTCTACGTACCTGGCTGTTCTGATGAAACCAGCATTGAGCAAACGCTCGATTTCCGCTTTGGTTTGTGGTATCAGCTGAGGATGGTATCTTCTAGGTGGCTGCTTATGTGGTTTGAATCCCTCCTTGATCGGTAGCCTATGCTCCACCAATTCTCGTGCTAGCCCAGGCATCTCATGATAATCCAATGCAAAGCAGTCTTTATATTTTTTCAGCAGGGCTACCATCTCTTCCTTATCCTTTTCCCCCAGCAATCCGCTGATTTGCGTTAGCCGAGGTTCTTCTGGAGTTCCTAAATTGAGGTCCTCCAAGGGGTCTTGTGATTCGAAGGTTGGCAAAGTCCTCCGAATAGGTGATTCAAACTCCATCGGCAACTCCGTGATCTCGTCTGCCGATGTGAGGCCATCGCCTTGTTGTTTGTCTATCGCCCAGACTCACCACGTGAGATTCAATCTGAAAGCCTCTAGCCTGGCCCTATAAGTCCCGCACCACTTGGGTGTCTTTAAACATATCAAACCTCCGTGGTTAGTCGTGGTTCACTAATTGCTCAATTTTGAACCCCTGGGGTGTCAAGTTACAAGATTCCCGTGATCCTTCCTCGTATTCCTCAAGAATGACTATGGGAGCCACAAAGGAGAGAGTAGAACAAGGCTTCTAGATTTTGTACTTACTGGGAATGGATTGTCATCACCGGGACTATCTCAATTTTATCCCCTTCCCAAAAAATGAGCTTCGATGCATGGTGGAAGGTAAGCATTGGTGGTGTGGATCCAATCTCTCCCTAGCAGATCGCATAAGATGGTTTGCCATCAATCACGAAGAAAGTCGACTTGATGCTTTGGGGCCAATCATGATCTCGCCATCGTGATTCTTAAAGCGCACGAAGCCTCTCCCATGAAGCTAGCCATTTTCATGTTAGTTGGGATCGATCTTCTTCGCACTTGTTCGCACTCCTCAAGGTGGCCACCGCATCACATTTAATCTTGCCCCATTATCAACGAACACTTGATCAAGGCCTTGCCATTGATGTGGGCTCTCACATCTGAGGGCTTCAAGTGTTTTATCATGTCTTCGGTTGGCCTACCAAATATAGTACCCAAAGCATCTTTTGTCGTGTCATCGGCTAAAGTTGCCCATTCTCGCTTCTTCCACAAATACGTCTCCTTCTAAGTGTTCGATCCGGGGTAACCACCCGAACTCACTTGGGATAAGACTAACGACCTCGATGGCGACCATCACCGGCTTCACTCTCATCCGAGAGATAATCCAAAATTGAATCTTCTCAGTAACTGCACTCTAGGATCGGCTCGTCATCACCATTTAAGCGGTTGTGTATATGTGAATATGCCCTTCCTCTTCATCAGGTTCCCTTTTCCTTCCTCAGTCGCTCGATGTCTACCTCGGCGGGATTGTCACCGACCTCCTTGGTTTGATCGGTTTCAACTTTGTCGGGCTCCAAACCGCAAGGTCCAAAAGCCCTGTCAATGGCTTCCGCCACTTTAGCTTCTGGGATCTCCTTCTTATCGGCGGGCTTGGCATCGGCTATCATCTGCAAGGTTTGTTTCATTTTTGCAAGGATCTAGCCCTCTGCAGCCTTCTTTTTCTCAAGGTTTCTAGTCGATTATTCTTGGTTTGAACTCTTTCTTCTTCGGAGGTTGATTAACCACCCACTTCCCTTCTTTGACATTTGCACCGCTTGATCATCCTCTGTGGTTAGAGTTCATCATCATTCTCATGATTATGCGAAGAGATGACAGTCCCCTTCGACATTGAACTCCGCCACTCTTCTCTTAGACTTTGGGAGAGGTTCCTCGGTGATCCTGGGCATACTTACCGGGCTTCACCGAGATTCCCGATTGAGTTTGCCCCAGTCTCTTGGGCATCTTTGGACTCTCTCGGTCTTTGCTTGCATTTTGGCATCTTGGCCGATCAACTCGTTAGTCAAACGTCCGGTTTGGGAGGTTTACCATGGAATCGGCTCGAAGATGGTCGACCCCGCTTTTTGGTAGCACCGTGGGTTTCCCAATCATCAAACACAGATCCCCTGGTGACCTCTTGGTTTCTTTTGGATTCTTCTTTGGGCATCCAAACACTCCTAATAGATTGTTCCTTCTTATCGGCTGGCCGATCGGGTTTTGAGAAAGACACCATGGCCATGGTTACAAATTGGGAATGGATTGGTGTCCACCGACATCTCGATTATGCTCTTATCGGCTAGCTTGAACCTACCCTCTTTGATAGCCTTCAGATGGCCTTCTGAAAACTACGATTAATTTGTAGAATGGTTATATGAGTTATGCCACTTACGATTTCTTGTTCATCAATTCTTCAGAGGTGGAATCGATGCCCGCCTAGCAAATTAATTTGCTTGTCCTTGAGCAAGTAGTCGAAACTGGTCCGCCTTGGTTATGTCAAAGGAGTACCGCCTCTATCCTCTGTTGATTCGGTTTCTTTGGCTTTAGCGGCCTTCAATGTCAAGCGGGAATAGCTCTTCCTTTGACTATTTCGGCTACCATCATATCACCGTAAGGTCACCAAGCTTTGAGTCGATTCCTCCGCCTCTATAATAGAGACTAGATGGGGACCCTTTCCTCGGCTAGCCCTTCGCTTCTCCTTTTCCTGGATATATTGCTCAACTCGGATAGCCCTCTCTGCTAGCTAATTCAAATCATGCAGTGCTTGTCCTACCAACTTCTCCTTCAAATTTGCGGGTGCATGTTGTTAATCATCATAGAAGTGTATTACGCTTCGGAATTGCACGAACATTTCCTGCTTTCTTTACAATCTTTCAATATAATCAAGAACCGACTCATCAACTTCTTTGCTCGAGACTAGTTAGATCGCTACCGTTACTTGGGGTTGCGCCAATAAAATCTATCATGGAAACACCTCTCCATATCGCCCAATTTCAGATCGAGTTTGGAGGCAAGGAGGAGTACCAGGTGAACGCTGTCCCAGTGAGTGATAATGGGAAGAGCTGAAGCTTGTGATACTCATTCTGGCTGCTTTCACCACACTGGGCTGTGAAACGCCCTATGTGCTCCATGGTAGACTTGCCATCTTCCCCTGAGAATATGGTGAAATCTGGAGTTTTGAATCCCCTAGGGAGAGGAAACATCCGATCCACCCATTCAGGGTACGGTTTCCTGTAAACAGGACGGTCCAACGGCTTTAACTGTACCCCGAAGTACTTCTTGATGGTATTTGCGATCATTTTTGGGTCTATCAAATGAGAGGCTCCCTGCCGATTATCTTGTGGATTCAGCTGGGCGCATTTCTAACCCATTGGTCTCCGTGAGGAAGCTTTGTTGAACGACTGAAGGTTGAAGGTATTTGGTGGAACATTGCCTAGAGGTGGATTAGAAGTCCATTGCTGCTCTGGACCATACTCCCCAAAACCTCCGACCTGAGTCCCTGGAACAGCTGATGCATTCTGGGGTAGAGGTGGAACATTGTTCCATGTCTGCTCTCCCCCATAGTTGCCCGGTAGTTAAGTAGTATATTTGAACTTCTTGGAGGGTATGGCGTGGGGGTGGTTGCGGTTGGTAGAATAGTGGATTGTTAACATTCCAATCCCCGGATAGCTTCCACTGAACCATAACCAGGGCCATCGGTGCCAATTCGCCGTCCATATGAATTCGCCGCACAAGGGCCATGCGTTGGAGCATACGACATTATCGGGCGGCAAACCGATATGCCCAACCGTGTTAATTGGTCTCCGCCATGTTGATCTGTCCATACCGCAGATTCGCTGATCGGTGGCATCACTTGCCCTCAAGACGGGTGGTACCCATGTATTCTGGCGATCACCGTATGGTCGGGTTGGTGGCCTACCAGAAGTGGTATGGGTGTCTCAAGAGGCCCATTTTGAACCACATTCGGCCGAGGCCGCCAAGCCCGACCACCTTGTGCATACCGGGTTTGCTCGCCTGCTCTCTGCCAACGCAGTAACTAGCCGAGTGTTTACCTTGCCGTCCTCTACCGTTCTCCATGTCTCTCGCCTGCTGAACCTCGTTATGCACCATGGGTCTGACAATATCTGCCAACTGCCTTGACACTTGGTACATAAGGTCATGAATTCTCATATCAATCTGCTGCCTGATGAAGGAAGTGGTCATGACCACTGGAGCCTCGGCATTCTCTGGGTTATTCATCTCCGCAGAGGCTGGGATGTCTTCAACCGCTATGGGCATACCCAAGGTGTATGCTGACTCGTTGTTCTTGCGTGGTGGGGTTCTTTTGGGATTCGAACTCGACTCCATGTTGTTGTTGAGTTTCTTTCCGGACCTCAGGTTCATACGCCAAGCGTGATCCTGCCCTGGAGAATCAAACCTGTCCTTCAATTCACCTATGGTCCCACCGGGCGTGCCAAACTTGTTTGCGTGGAAAAATCAGCCGAGGGATTCGGCTAACGTCCAGCCAACAAATTGATTCCTGTTAAGCGATTACACATGAGCGGAACTCTAATTCTCGATTGTGGGTTCCCCAACCGCTCGAGCGCTGAGTGTGGTGAAACTACGCTACGCTAAGGCTAAGACTAAGAAACATGGAATCGGCTAAGGTAAAATGCTGTAAAAAGCTTGATAAATTGCAAAAGAAATAGTTGTTTGATTGATGTCGTGTGTCTTTACATTTCTCAGCGTAGGTATATATATACAAAAAGGAAAACAAAATTGTAACCACCCATCGGCCATTATGTTCCACACGTTCATGGTCGACCACGAGCGATCGTGGGTGTCCTCAACTGCTTCTTCATGCGTATCGTGGGTTAACCGCTCTCCCATCGGCTGGGCAAACGATTTATCACGTGTTAAATGCGTTGGAGACTTCCAACGGCTAGCTTTGGTCATTTTAGCGCCAAAGTACATGACTTTCACATATCTAGCCCTTGGTAGAGCTTCAAAGCTCTATATTAATTAAAGGTAGCTCAGCCGATGTGTCCATAATGATCGGATATTTCCTTTATCCACATCGGCTATACTCTTTAATAATCGGCTGACCTCATGATGCTCCCTGGGCTTCTGAAATTTTCCTTTCTATCCCCGGTTCAGTGAGACAAATTTTCGGCTACCAATCCGATCGGCTTATCCCACACATCGGCTGTTCCCTTCATCGGCTGTTCCCTTCATCGGCTGTGGCTGATATTTCTGGTGATAACATAAATAAAAAAAAACAGAGGAGAGGGTAAATAAGAGAGAGGAAAGAGAAGGGGCAAGCCAGTTCACTAACAGAGTGAACGAGACGAGACGTCGCTTAAACATACACGTGTGTCACTTTGATCGGAAAACAGTACCAGCTTGACACCTAAGTTTTGTCCTTTATAAAAAGCTAAAGTTGCCTATTCTTTTTTTCAAACTCATCATTATTATTTCACCAAAAAAAACTGTTTTTAACTAAAAAAAAAAAAACTCATTCATTATTATTTGATTATGATTATGATACCACTGGTCACCAAAACCTTTTTTATTTTTATTTTAAATAAAACCTTTTTTATTTTTATTTTAAATAAAACCTTTTTTACTTTTAGCCTTAAATACCAATTTAGTCTCTTAACTTATTTTTGAGGTTCAATTTGGCCCTTTAACTTTTTTTGGGTCAATTTGGTCCTTTAACTTTTTTAAATGGGCCAAATTGGTCCTTTTCGTAATTTTTATTGGTCAACCTTCTGACGTGACGCTTACGACGTAGAGCTAATTTTGATGAAAATGACCAATTTGACCCATTTAAAAAAGTTAAAAGACCAAATTGACCCCAAAAAAATTAAAGGACCAAATTGAACCTCAAAAATAAGTTAAAGGACCAAATTGGTATTTATGCCTTATTTTTAACAAGTACTGGTCACCAAAACAATTTGAGGTTATTGCTTAGGAATATCATCTCATATTGAAATAACCATCGACCTATATTTTTTTAAAAGAATAGCCATACGAGTAAAACAAAAATTAAAATTATTTTCTATATTACTGTCACTTGTTAAAATTAAATAATGTATTGACATATATATTTATTTTATGTATTTTTTAGAGGATATTTATTTTATGTATATGGATATATTAATAAAATTAATAACTTATATGAATCACTAAAGCCAAACAAACTCGCTAGGTCTTAGACACCATAAGTTGCTTTTTGAACTTCCACGAGATCAAAGAATCACAAAAAACACGCAAAAACCAGTGATTGATTGGTTTTTGAACAACTATTTATAATGGACATAGTAAATAAAAAACCTACAAATGTTATGATCCATAATTGGGAAAAAAAAATTTCTATAATTTTTTGTGCATAATATCTCATACAAGAAAAATCTATTATTTCAAAAATTTTATAAGAATGCAATGTATACCGTGCATGGCACATGTTATCACACTAGTATTTTTACAATCGAATAAAATATAAATCATTAGATTTATTAATAATGAGACTGAGAGGTCTAAACAATACATATAAAAATTGTAAAGTTAAACTTCATTATCGTACCTGTAACTCAAATAAATATCTGTGTGTTTTTTTTTAGGCGTGTTTTTAAATTTGTTTATTGGAAATAATATCATATACATGACTTTAAACACGTGAAAAAGGCACTTAATTCCTTTCTTCAAAAAATATTTTAGAAAAAAAATTAAAAAAATTAATAAAAAAAGATACGAATAATTATAAAATAAATAAATGAATAAATAAATAAATAAAAGATACATGTGGGATCGGCGGATATTAGCCATTTTTATACAGCCGAACGAAACTAACGTGATGGGCATTTGGTCTAGTGGTATGATTCTCGCTTAGGGTGCGAGAGGTCCCGAGTTCAATTCTCGGAATGCCCCAAATTTGTATTTTTCAATATCATTATTAGTTTAGCATTTAAAAAAAAAGGAACCGGTGCATTTCAAAAATAAATAAAAGCGACTTTGAAACTGATGTATTTTAAAATAATTGAAACTATTAACTCGACATCACAGTTATTTTATTTTATTTTATTTTGGTGTATTATTTTTTTATGACAGTACACAAAAATCAATTGTATTCCTTTTATTTATTTATTTATTTTCTTATTCCAATAATTTCTGTAAGTTTAAAAGATTTGATTAGCATATTATAGTGATTCCGATTTTGGACTGTTACTCATAGTTATAAAGAAAATCATTGTTTGAAGTTTTTTTAATTTTTTAAACTTAACATCTTATTTGATCCATTTAAGCTTTATGCATATTATTAGATAAAGTTGAATTACGATGAAATTTAGAGACGGAAAAAATAAATATATGTATATAATTTCGTCAACAAGTGTTAAAAATACTAAAATTGGAGACTAATTTCATTTTTTCTGTCTCTAATTTTTATATGAAATTCAACTTTTTTCTTGCCGTGATATTTTACTCGGTTCAAATATATAATCCAGATTCAAAGATTATGCTAAATTAATATTAAAAAATATAGACCAAACTAGCTAGAATGGAAATGAGAGTATAATATTGCAATATATTGAACTTCTTATTATGCAAAAATTAAACTTTTAATGCTATGTAACATTTTTATGCTAAACAAAGTTTCCATGTCTTTTCGAAAAGATTTATTCATGTACAACTCTTAGAGTATACTATTAACATAACATGTAATACAAAGATTTATCAAACCCCTAGAATCACATCAGAGAAATCAGGGATTTTTCTTTATAGACACAAAAGACTAAAATTATCTAGTGATGGTAGAACCGACCATTCGGATTTCTCCAATGTGATTGCAAGGACCCACCCATTGCTAGATAATTTTAGTCTTTTACGAAATCTCTGGTTTTAAAAAAAATGAAGTTTATTAACATTTATATATTATTAAATGTGAACTAAAAAATGATTTGTTGAGTGTACATCACATATGATATTATATTTCTACTTTTATCCGTTTGCTCATGACTTTGTAATTAATGTGGAAGAGGCCGAGATTTAACTCATGAATCATCAGAGACTGGTGGATATAATAAAATTTTCTAGTGAGAATACATTATTGAGATCCTAAGAAATTAAAACAGGCTAAGATATTATCAAGAAACAAGAAACAAAGAGTTAAGGTTTCATTGAGAAACGGAGACTTACAAAATGTAAAGTTTGGATTTCAAGAAGAAAAACTTATGAGAGAGCTTGTTGTTTATAATTTTGTTACATATTTTGAATGTATTGTAATAGACTAATATGGTATATGCCATTGTAATTTGTGGCAAAATACTTAATTTTTCCTCTCTAATTATTTAATTACGTTCAAATTAGTTACAAAATATTTGCTGTGACATATTCCATCGTTAAAATATTTAGTGATACATTTATAACATTTAATGACAAATTTCTTTCCTCTCTAATTCTGAATTTTTCTGGTAATGTATCTAGTTATTTCTATATTATCCTCAGTATTGATCAATTAAGTCTATAGACACTACACTCAGTTCAACAACAAAACAGAAGCTGCACTCAGTGGAACAATTGCTTTATTGCATTCACACCCCATGATCTCTGTATAATGAACTGATATGAGCCTGAATGTAACGTCTTGGTTCCTACCAAAGTATTACTTAATACATTTAACAAAATTTTTTAGAAAATCAAATAGCTAAAATGGAGAAGGAATAAGAAATATGGTGCGCTAGTAAAATTTTCTTTTTAAAGGTACAAGTAAGCAAAATCCGAAGTTCAATTACTTCTTTTAAAGTAAACAATACTTTGATAAATTGCAAACTACATAGACCCACTATGACTCAAACTGTGATCCAGAACCGACTTCAACAACCGACGTGGCATTGCACGAGGATGAGCACACGGGGTATGCTCTTCTATCTCCGAATACTATCTGCAACCTGGAAACATCAGTAAAATGCTTTTATTATTATTCTATGTTACTAGCTCAAGTGGTGAGACACAATGATGCTACCATGTATTTAAGCCCCAGGTCATGGTACGAATTCTTGTGGGAGGCGAAAGAAATACCATATAGGGGTAGCACCCCTCCCCAACTCTTTTTACTGGTTCTGGATATGTCACTCATAGGACTATCTACCACTCCCATTTATCGAATGAGATGGAAGAACCTAAGTATATGTTTGGATCACTCATGAGATCAAGTTTTCTCAGCTTACATGATTACTCCATCATCATTGATCACAAAGAGATCAATGGAGTTTGCAAAGTTAGAAACTACACCAAGTTCAAAAGAACATCCTAATCCAAACAGTCTTCTAGTCACATTAGACACGACTATATACTTGGCCTCTATAAGAGAATTAGCAATTGTCGCCGACCTGGAACTCTTCCAGCTCACAGTGCCGCCATATATGCAAAATACAAATCCAGATTACGACTTGGAATTACTTTTATCGGTTTCGAAGTAGCATCGGTGTAACTACTTACAACGATCTCTTTCTTACCATCATCTGTCAAGAATATATCTGATAAGTCTTCATCAAATGTAGATTTATAGTGCTTAATTGGATATTTGTGTTGTGATTGAAGAGAATTCAAAGTGATTACTTGCTTAAATTGGGTGATTTAGTGTATTCACTTGGATTCGTTCTAACATTTGTGCATTAATATATTCTATGATTTTTTATCTCTAAGTGCACAGAAATTGGAGCATAGCCAAATGATTGACTTGAAAGCGCGTTTGGAAGTGCTGTTTCCTGACAAAGAAGATTCCAAAAGCTATATCTTGAGCCACACTTATCCAAATGAGATGAGCTTGGTCTTGTTGGAAAGATTGAAGAATTATATACAACTTTGATGAAGGAACCGAGACCTAAATCAATCTCTAAGTTGGGGTAATTTGTGCTACAAGTTGATAAGGTGATGCTGTCTCAACCTGACACATGTTCAATGTTTTAATCATATCTGGAGTTGTAGGTGTCCAAATGAGATGAAACTGGTGCCATTGGAAAGCTAAGAACCATAGTTAACTTCATGAAGACACCTTGAGCTAATTCAGACTTTACAGAGGTGAAAAATGCAAAACAACGTGGAAAAACGGGTGCAGGATTGATCGCGTACGTGCAGAGCACGCTTGAGCGCTCCTGGAGCGCCAAATCTGACACCATTTTGTGTCTTAGCGTGCAGGTTGCACGTGGAGAACACCCGGAGCGCTCTGGTCGCGCTGTTATCGTTAAAAACACAAATTTTTGATGTTTTGATCATTCTTGACCATTCCAAAGACCTAAAACGTCGTGGGGCTTGTCAAGGGGTGCTAGGGATTCACTTTCCTCCATCTCTAAAGAGGATTCAAGCTTGGGAACAAGGATTTGAGTCTCTAATAGAGTGGTTCTCTACCATTGTTTTTATTTTCTGGTTTGGTTTCTCTTTCTCTATGAGTAACCAAACTCTTTTAGGCTAGGGTTAGATGAATTTTGTGGAAACCCTTATGTAATTGGATTCTATTATTTCTATGCAAGTTTATTCAAGTTAATTGATCCTTTATCTCTGTTCTTAATGCCTTTTGATAATTGATAATTTCTAAATTGAATTTGGGTTATGTTCATGATTGGAAAATTGAGGTTTTTAACTAGCATTGAGATTGTTGGACATATCTATAGGGTTATAGGAATATAATTCTATTTGGTATGAGTTTGTATGAATCTTTATTCTTTATGCTTGATTTAATTAATTTGAACATAAGGGATTAGGGCTTATTAGTTAAATCAAAGGGATTAAGAGGAAAGGAATTTTTGTTAATCTAATTTAGAGGATTTAAACTTCAATTTTTCATGAGTATCGCTTGCATTGGTTTTGAATTCAATTGCATAAAGGTGGAAACAAAAGGATTCAACCCCTAGTCGTTTTTAACTATTCGAATTCAATTACTTTTTATTAATTTTAGTTGTTACAAATAATATCAATTCCAATACAAAGAATTGGTTCCCGTTCAAAATAGATACGAACTTTGTTGAGTTAAATAATCAATCGGAATCCCTGTGGAGACAATCTTACTTATCACTTATTACTTGTGCGATTCGGTACACTTGCCAAAATTCTTAACAAGTTTTTGGCGCCGTTGCCGGGGATTGTTGAATTGATTTTTAACATGACAAACGAGTACTTTTTGAACAATTTATTTTTTTATTGTTTTTATTTTCTGTGTATAAAAAAAATATATTGTTATAATTGTTGCGGTGCTACTTACCTTTTCCTTTAGTGTTGTGCATGCGAGGTAAACAAACATGTGAGCTGTTCCTAGAAATAGAAAAGATAGCAAAGGCTAATAGGAAGAAGGCAAGGGAAGCAAGACAACAACAAAATCAAGCCTCTGCTTCTACTTCTCTCATTACAACTCTAGTAGTAATGGGGGACATACCACCACCACCGCGCACCTCGGGCGATTTTGGGAGAAGGAACAATCCAAGGGCTGTCATGGCCTACCAACTGGAGGAAGCAAATGCTTTTGAGATCAAACCATCCTTGTTGAACACTCTCAAGCAAAACCAATCCGCTGGGGATGAAATTGAAGACCCAAACCAGCACTTGGTAAATTTCTATGAAATCTATGGCACCTTCATGCTGAATGGAGTGACAGAAGGGGCCAAGAAACTAAGGCTTTTTCCTTTTACCCTACGAGATAGAGCAAGAGATTGGCTGCACACTTTGCCTACAGGAAGCATCACTACTTGGGATGATTTGGAGGATAAATTTATGAACAAATTTTTTCCACCCTCCAAGTTCATCAAAAGAAGAGGTGAAATTCATGGGTTCCAACAGAACCATATAGAAAATCTGTATGAGGCTTGGGAGAGATTCAAGCTTCTTCTGAAAAGATGTCCCGACCATGGGTATGATGAGTTTAATCAGATGCAGATGTTTTGCAATGGGTTGAGACCAAATACAAGAATGATGCTGGATGCCTCAGCAGGAGGTACAATTAACAGTAAAACAGCTGAAGAAGCAAGAACTTTAGTGGAGCAAATGGCTTCTAATGAGCAGTTGTGTCAAAATGATAGAGGAACACAGGGTAAAAGAGGACTCTTTGAGCTAGAAACACAAGATGCACTCTTGGCTCAAAATAAATTGGTCTCTCAACAATTGGAAGCTATCACCAAGGAGCTTAAAGCGCTGAAAACAGGAGCCCCTATTCCCGCTCAGGTGAACCAGTTGAATAGGAACTTGAGATGTGACTTTTGTCAAGGACCTCATGAGAATGGAGGTTGCGATGCTAAGGGATTTTCGAATGAGCAAGCTAACTACATGGAAAATTTTCAAAAGCAAGGAGGGAATCCTTATTCTCACACCTATAATCTAGGGTGGAAGAATCATCCCAACTTTTCTTGGAAACAGCAAGATAGCCCATCATCAAGCAACCCTCCACAACCTCAAAAGCAAGAGAAGCCAAATCAATTAGAAGAAGCTCTCACTCAATTCATGAAGATGACTCAATCCAACTTCTAGAATATCCATTCCAACTTTCAGGCTCATGAGTCTTATTTCAAGAACCAAGAGGGCTCTATCAAAAATCTGGAGAGTCAAATTGGGCAACTCTCAAAGCAACTTGCGGAGCAAATCAAAGGAAAGTTTTCTGCTAGAACAGTTGATAATCCTAAAAATGAGAACTGTAGTGCAATTACTTTGAGAAGTGGAAAAATAATGTCTGAAGTTGAGGGGAAGAAAAATAGTGAAAAAGTAAGGTGGACGAAGTTGAAAATAAGAGCAGTAAAAATAAAGAAAAAGAAGAAAAAAGAGAGGTTGAGAAGAAGTCCAACTTAGAAGAAGGAGGCATAGTTATAACTGAACAGGTGCAGGTGGGAAATAAGCCTAAAGTGGTTCCTCCATATAAGAAGCTGCCATATCCTCCTGTGAGCAAGAAAAAGGAGAAGGATGAACAATTCTCTAAGTTCATGGATGTCTTCAAGTGCCTCCATATCAACATTCCTTTCGCAGAAGCTCTTGAGCAAATGCCTTTATATGCCTAATTCATGAAGGAATTGTTGACTAAGAAGAAGAAATTCAAAGAAGATGAGACTGTAGCTTTGACAAAAGAGTGTAGTGCCATCATTCAAAGAAATCTCCCTCCAATGCTGAAAGATCCTGGAAGCTTCACAATTCCCTGCATTATTGGGAATTTAAATATTGACAAAGCCCTTTATGATTTAGGAGCTAGCATCAATTTGATGCCGTTATCTATGTTGAAGAGGCTGGGAGGAGGTGAAGTCAAGCCTACAAAAATGACACTACAGCTGGCAGATAGGTCAATCAAATACCCTTATGGAGTTATGGAAGATGTATTGGTAAGGGTTGGCAAATTCCTTTTTCTGGCAGACTTTGTGATCCTTGACATGGAGGAAGACAAGGAGGTCCCTCTTCTTCTTGGAAGACCTTTCCTAGCTACAGGAAGAGCCTTGATTGATGTCCAACAAGGTAAATTAATTTTGAGGTTCCAAGATGAGAAAGAGACTTTCAATGTGTTTGAGGCTATGAGGCATCCCGATGACACCGAAAAGTGCTCTAGAATTGATGTGGTTGGGCAGCCGGTTAGAGAGAATCTTGATCAAGACCGACCTTTCAAACCCTTAGAGAAGGTGACAATGAATTCTATTAAGGAGATGTCTGAAGAGCTGGATGATGGGATGGAAAAATTTTTAGTGCAGGAAAAAGGAAGAAAAGGAAAGAGTAGTCTGCATATAGGCCATGGAAAACAATTCCCAAATTGCAAAATTCCAAAGAAGGCACATGTAGAACCTACTCATTCTTATGAAAAGCGCACCAAACAGGTGAGGGATGACAATGTCCACCCACATAAATTCAAGAGGAGAAAAAGGAGACTAATGCGAAAAAGGGAAATGATTTCCATGCAAGCACTCAGGGCTATGGGTGTGCATCTTCCCAAGGAAAGTGGTGCTTCAATCTTCTTTTCCTCCTTTAAGGAGCCTTGATCGACTCTTTCAAGTGTCAAGCTAGTGACGTTAAAGAAGCGCTTCATGGGAGGCAACCCATTGGTGGTGGCGTTAGGCGGCCCACCTTTCTCATTTCAAGTTAGCGGTTGAGTTGAGCGACTCAACACACGGGTTCTACCTTTCTTTCCCTTATTTTGCTATTTATTTATTTTTATGTTGAATTTATTTTCGTTTGTGTGTGAAGTTGATACCATGCACCCTATGACTGAGCTCTTGTTCCTCTATGGAATTCCTTTTCATCTGAGAATCTGTTTGTGAACTGTACTCTTATTGTGTGCATGATGTGTATGAGCAAGGAGCTAAAATTTTTGTTGACATGAACCATTTTAAGCAGCTTCTTGTAACCATAACTTTTGAGAATTTCAGTGGTCATGAATCTTTTCCCATTATAAAAGCAAAATCTGTGAGTATTTGTGCCTAAACAGAAATTTATTCATTCTTGAGTGCTCCACCATTTGTATGAATTCTTTAGAACTTGACTCAGTTCATGATTGCTTTTGCATTGCATGTGAACACATACACACAGATGATTGAGATCTTTATTTTTGTTTGAACTGCTAGAGCCTTTGATTGCCTACCCTTGTGGTATTATCCTTTGCTAGCCCTTTTGAGCCTTAAGCCTGTTTGTTGAATTTTAAGCTCAATACAAGCCAATAACTGAAAAAATCAATTGTCCCTTTAAATTGGAGTTGAGAGATTGTTTTCTATAAAATTGGTTATTTGGTTGTGAATTAAGTTTGGGGTTGCTTGAGGGCAAGCAACAATCTTAAGTTTGGGGTGGCTACACAAAGCATGTGCATGTAGTCATTTCAGAAGAAAAAAAAATGAACAAGCAAGAGGAGAACAACAATAAAAAGATTCAAATTGTTAAAAAAAAATAAGAGAGAAAAGAAAAGAAAAATCAAAGTGAGAAAGCAAGGAAAAAGTTCTCCTGTGGTTTGTTGGTACTAAAGTTGAAAGTGATTGCGGGAAGTTTGTGAATTGATACAAGGTATGGATAAGAAATAATAGATGCATCTCTTAACTCCAATTAAGTTATCCTAGATCCAAAGAAATATCCTCCCTTACCTAAGCCCCATTTCACCCTTTGAAAAGATCTCATAATGTGTGTGGCATTTGTGTGTTTTTGCTTTCTTAGAATTTTGTCAAGCCTATGGTAGATGATTGCATTTGGTATGAGTTGAGTGTAAACAGTACCCTGAGACACTTGAGTGGAGTGAAACACATTATCTGGAAAGGTGTAATGGGAATTGATTTGTTGCTTTGAGTAAATAAATTCAATTTGGTTTCTTGATTTGTGATAATTGGAAATCATGAATACAAAAGAGTAGGTGAATTGCTTGTGCATGGATTGTCAAAAATTTTTATGAAAAGTTCACCTAGATGAATTGGAATTATTTGAAATCCAACCCATGTTTTTTATTGAGTTTGCTTCAGGACAAACAAAGAGCTAAGTTTGGGGTTGTGATAAGTCTTCATCACATGTAGATTTATAGTGCTTAATTGGATATTTGTGTTGTGATTGAAGAGAATTCAAAGTGATTACTTGCTTAAATTGGGTAATTTAGTGTATTCACTTAGATTCGTTCTAACGTTTGTGCATTAATATTTTCTATGATTTTTTATCTCTAAGTGCACAGAAATGAGAGCATAGCCAAATGATTGACTTGAAAGCGCGGTTGGAAGTGCTGTTTCCTAACAAAGAAGATTCCAAAAGCTATATATTGAGCCACACTAATCCAAATGAGATGATCTTGGTCTTGTTGGAAAGGTTGAAGAATTATCCACAACTTTGATGAAGGAACCAGGACCTAAATCAATCTCTAAGTTGGGGTAATTTGTGCTACAAGTTGATAAGGTGATGCTGTCTCAGCCTAACACATGTTCAATGTTTTAATCATATCTGGAGTTGTAGGTGTCCAAATGAGATGAAACTAGTGCCATTGGAAAGCTAAGATCCATAGCTTTAACTTTCATGAAGACACCTTGAGCTAATTCGGACTTTAAAGAGGTGAAAAATGCAAAACAACGTGGAAAAACGGGTGCAGGATTGATCGTGTGCGCACAGAGCATGCTTGAGCGCTCCTGGAGCGCCAAATCTGACACCATTCTGTGTCTTAGCATGCAGGTTGTGCGCGGAGCACACCCGGAGCGCTCTGGTCACACTGTTAGCGTTAAAAACACGAATTTTTGATGTTTTGATCATTCTTGACCATTCCAAAGACCTAAAACGCCGTGGGGCTTGTCAACGGGTGCTAGGGATTCACTTTCCTCTATCTCCAAAGAGGATTCAAGCTTGAGAACAAGGATTTGAGTCTCCAATGGAGTGGTTCTCTACCATTGTTTCTATTTTCTGGTTTGGTTTCTCTTTCTCTATGAGTAACTAAACTCTTTTAGGCTAGGGTTAGATGAATTTTGTGGAAACCCTTATGTAATTGGATTTTATTATTTCTATGCAAGTTTATTCATGTTAATTGATCATTTATCTCTGTTCTTAATGCCTTTTGATAATTTATAATTACTAAATTGAATTTGGGTTATGCTCTTGATTGGAAAATTGGGGTTTTTAACTAGCATTAAGATTGTTGGACATATCTATAGGGTTATAGAAATATAATTCTATTTGGTATGAGTTTGTATGAATCTTTATTCTTTATGCTTGATTTAATTAATTTGAACCTAAGGGATTACGGCTTTTTAGTTAAATCAATGGGATTAAGAGGAAATGAATTTTTGTTAATCTAACTTAGAGGATTTAAACTTCAATTGTTCATGAGTATCGCTTGCATTGGTTTTGAATTCAATTGCATAAAGGTGAAAACAAAAGGATTCAACCCCTAGTCGTTTTTAATTATTCGAATTCAATTACTTTTTATTAATTTTAGTTGTTACAAATAGCATCAATTCCAATACAAAGAATTGGTTCCCGTTCAAAATAGATACGAACTTTGTTGAGTTAAATAATCAATCGGAATCCCTGTGGAGACGATCTTACTTATCACTTATTACTTGTGCGATTCGGTACACTTGCCGAAATCCTTAACAATATCCTTAGTCCTTCTTAGGTACTCAATTATTCTTGGTTGTTATTTAGTGACCTTGACTGAAATCAAATTGGTACCTTCTTGTCATGCTCCAAGCATATGAGATATCCAGTTTAGTACATATCATGACATGCATGATAGATCCAATTGCTTGAACAAACACTACAACAATATACTTAAAAGATAACGCCACTTTAAGCAACACTTACAATGTAAGTGCTACTTAAAATTAGGTAGAAAACTTTTACCAGTACTTTATTGAAGAGGCACTGCTGAAGGATAGAGGGATAAACAATGCTTAAGCGGGGAAGCGCTGTTTAAAGTTGTACTAAAAGAATAAACAACGCTTAATAGAAAAAGCGCTAATTTTGGTCCTAACAATAAGTAGCTCTTCCTCTATGAAGCACTACTTATTCTCAATAAACAAATTAAATTCAGCGAACCCTCACTCGATCTGTTGCACTCTGTCCCTCCTAAGCGATAACGCCACTTTATGTGCTTTGTCCCTCCCACTTCTTTCTCTTTATCACAAACCACGTTTATCTCCAGCTAAAGCCATCTTCATCACCGACAATGATTACCTTCACCCTGACCTCCTCGCCACCTCCAACAACTTCCTCCATGTTGGCAGATCTTTGAGCCAAACGAGTCCTAAAGTCGCACCGTCGAACTTAAGAGCCTCCATGCGAGCAACACAGTGGAAGGATTTGGGAGCCTATATGAAAATCACACCATAAATCCCTCACTGTGCCAATAGATGTTTCTGGCACAATGGTGCTTCAGATCTGACTTCAATGGATCTATTTTGGATCCCTCACAGAAAAAGTGGATTTGGCCTGTATGAAAAATAGCAGCACACATCCCTACTTCTTTGTGTATTTTGGTGATTCGGATTTGGTGCTTGATGACGACAAATGCCATCGAGGGATTGGAGCTGGTGATGGTGGTGGAGAATATCTCTACTCATATATGCATTTTTCCAGCGCGATGGTGATTCACATATAGTTCCGATAGATCTGGTGTGTGGCAACAACAAACACCCATGAAGGATTGAATATGGTGGTGGTGGCACTACAACAGATTATTAAAAAAATGGCGCCATCTTAAACAACGCTTCTTTCTGAAAGCACTGGCTAAAATTATGAGTGGGCCTTGACTAGTGTATTCTAGGATAAGCGCTAGTTAAAACGAACAAATAGACAGCGCTTCTTCGATGAAACGCTACTAAAAATTCGCATGAGGATATCGCTAGCGCTTCCTCCAGGAAGTGCTATCAATTATCTGATCTTCACTAGCGCTTCCCTAGTAAAGCGCTATCTATGATTTGAGAACTAGACTTCACTAGCGCTTCTCCAAGGAAGCGCTAGCTAATATCTTACCTGATTACTATATTTTAACCTTCCCTCGCACGCATTCCCACGCCATCTCTCCCTCGACGACCTCCACTCCATCTCCCACACCCTCCACGATGCCGTTTCCCTTCACTCCCCAGAGCCTGCTCAACTCCCTCCTCGCCACCCTTGACTGCCATATCACCGACTGTGATGTCCTCTTCCGCATCGGATTCCTCCTCATCGTCCATTTGCAAATTGGGTCCCCCGAATCCAGATCCACTCCCCCCATTGTCTTTCGCATTTTCGGATCCTCCTCCTTCTTCTTCTTTCCTTCATCCCCCCACCATTAAACCCTAACCCTAACCCTAATCAAGATGGCTGCGGCAGCCACTCCCTCTTCCTCTCTCCTCCTCCTTTTTTCTTCTATCAACCCTAACCCAAGAGAAACAATGCAGCTTGTTGGCTAATAAAATATAGGAATTGTGTCTTGTTGGGTAAAACTGTTAGAATTTTACAAAAAAATGTTCATGTTTTAGACAACAAGACACAATTGCCTATAATTCATGTGATAGGCAATTGATTCAAATTTAGATGATAAGCATTCGCTCTGTTCTTAGGTTGGGATTTGTCTGGCAGCTTTGAGTGGACACCACCTTTGTGAATAATAGTAGAAATTTGTTCATTTGTTAGCAAGTTTGGTTTCTTTTTTTTTTGGGAATTATTTATTTGTTGGATTAAGAAATTTATTTGTTTTATTTCCAGTGGATGGTGTGAGAAACTGACAACAAGAACCAAACTCATGTGATATGCATTCGCTCTGTTCTTAGCTTCGGATTCGTCTCGCAGCTTTGGGTGGACACCACCTCTGTAAGTGTCTATATTGTATTTGAATTTGAATTAGAAACTCAATCTTCAAAACCCTAAGTAAACTTGCTATCGCTACTGTCAATTTTAGTGTTTAATGGGCTATCAAATTATAGATTGAGTGGGAAATATTTTTGTTGATGTTTTGGTATGTAGGTAGCACATCTTTCTTAGAAGTTCCTTGTTTCATTTTACTATATACTTGCATGTTTGTATACTTGCATGTTTTGGGTTTAGACATTTTGGAGATGGATTCAACTTTCTTATTTTCATTATTTTCTTGGAACGCATCTGATACAGAAATCCATCTTTCCAAACTAAATGCACCATCCACCCCCACCGTCCACACTTAAATGCACCGTCCACCACTTACTTTGAACCATTTCAGAATTTTCTTGTAATCACTAAATGCTTTAAATAATTCTAGATTTTTCTGTATTTTGATAGCCCTCCAAGAATAGTATAAATAGCCCTACTACTTTTGTGGTCACAAGTACATAACAAATCATGACACAACTTGGAATGGATGTCAATCTGTCCCTCCACAAAGCTGGAGTTACATCTTCATCTATATATTTCATATCCATTTGCTTTTTATGCTCAACATTTTTAGAATGCAGTTGTCCCTATTTTAATTAAAATAGGGACAACTACATTCTAAAAACGTTAAGCATAAAAAGCAAATGGATATGGAACATAGATGATGAAGATGTAACTCCAGCAGTTGTTCCTATTTTAATTAAAATAGGAATAACTGCATTCTAAAAACGTTGAGCATAAAAAGCAAATGGATATGGAACATAAATGATGAAGATGTAACTCCAGCTTTGTGGAGGGACAGACTTAATCAACTGCTGACCTGTGGTAACTATCTATAGCATGTCAAGGGATCTCTCTGGTATCTATGTTACTCGAGTGCAACCTGTTCCAAGAAGTGAAGTTTTTCATCTGTTCTCTGTTAGAAGTAGAAAACCTGACCTGTGGTGACTATCTATATCAATATTTGTTGTTAATTAAATGTAATTTATGATGTTTATAATTTTAGTTTAATATATTTGAAACATTTGTTATAATTTATTATACAACTACTTATGTTACACTGCTACTGTAAAAAAAAAAAAAAAGAGAATAGCTAGCGCTTCTTTACAATAGATAGCGCTTCCTTGAAAAAGCGCTACATATTCTCAAACATAGCTAGCGCTTTCTCAAGGAAGCACTAGCGATTCCAATTTTTACTAGCACTTTTAAAACGTTGTCTTTTCGAACCAAGATCGCTAGCGGCTGAATAGGTAGCACTTTTAAGCGCTAGCAAAAGCAAAAAATAAGTGCTATCTATTTCATTTTATGTTGTAGTGTGGTGGTGGAAAAAGTAGTGGCGGAGTAGTGGGTGATTTAGAGAGTGTGAGGGACAGAGAAAGAAGGGACAAAGCACTTCCTAGTGGTGTTTCTGGGATCCCAGTTCATGTAACTAAAAAAAGGGGGAATAAACAGTGTTTCCTTTAGGAAGCGCTACTTATTCTCATCTTTAAGCAGCACTTCTTAGTAAAAAACGCTGTTTAAAGGTGGGAATAAGTAGCACTTCCTTGAGGAAGCGCTGTTTATTTCCTATTTTTTGTAACACATTCAGTAGCGGCTGAATATGCAGCGCCTTTAAGTGCTGTTTAAGGCCAACATTAAGCTCTGTTTATTGTCTTTTTTGTTGTAGTGAAATGGAATTATTCTCATATCTTCCTTCTCAATTGATGAGGTATGGGAGTGTCCCTTGGACAAATCCTTGCCCTATCAACATATGTGCATTTACTAAGGTTAAGCTACTTCAGCAATCTATATTTATAGATCCCGAATCTTAACATTTAGGAAGTCATGCCTAAGTCCACCATCAAGAAATATTTCCCAACTATGTTTTTACGCTATATAGGGATATTGTTTCTAATAAGCAGTATGTTAGCCACACACAAGATCAGAAAGTAATAATACTCCCTCTAACCTTCATTTGTACACAAGCTCATCTTCGTTCTTTATGTATCCCACTATCTAACAGTTTCATCAAAACAAAGATTTCAGTTTCAAAAAGCTTGCTTTAATCCATAAATGGATCTTCAACAAGTAGAATCTTGATGGATTTAAGTATCGTGACTGATAAAAGGTCTCACCATAGTCTATACTACGGATTTGCATGAAACCTTTCACGACAATTCACGCCTTAAAGGTATTCACAATACCATCCATGTCAGTCCTCGATTAAAGACCCATTTGCTCCCTATGGGTTTTACCCATTGGGGCGACTCCACCAAGGTCCAACCTTGTTGGTTCACATGGATTCCAACAAATTCCAGGGCTCCAAGCCACTTCTCAGAAATTGGGCCAATTATGGCTTTCGGGTAGGTCACAAGCTCATTTCATGAGCATCAAATCACCATTTTGAGTTAGGAGTGACCCATATCTCTCAAGTTGGTGACATAACCAGTCAGACCTACATATATCTTGTGTAACTTGAATTGGTGGCACATCCACAATACTTGTGAAACTGATTCATGTTCCATTTTAGGTGGGCCTTGTGGTACTTGGATTTTTCCAAGTTCTACAAGTCTCCCACTAGTTCTTTTGGAGATGAACTCCCTTAAGGAATACCCCAGTTTCCATGACAAACTCTTTGTCCTTGGAGACATTGTAGAAACAATATCCCTTAGTTTCCTAAGGATACTCCTGGTACAAAATACATTTATTCGGTTTGATTTCGAGTCTATCAAATAAACTTGTCCACTGTTTGGAAAAGGTGACTCCATTAATGTCTAGCTCCCAATTTTATCATTCAATTCCACGTTGTATTGCTTTCTTGAATTCCAGTGAAGTGAAGTAGTTCTATTCTCGTTAAAAGTTTTTCTTTTGACTGATGACTAAAGTTCAAGTTAAAGTATCATTATTAGAACAATCACGATCCTTAATTGATTTTTTTTTACAACAAATATTAGTTATTAGTATGTATGTTAGTGGACATGTTTTGAACCTTCTATCTCCTACTAAAACTCCTTACTATGTCTCAACCCAAACACATGGGGGACATTCCTTAGTTGATCTATTATTCGTCTTGACATATTAATTTTTAAATAGGTCACACTCCACATATTATTTTAAATTGTCTGGGCATGATTACATGGCATGGCATCAACAATGCCCATCATTTTTTATTTTTGTCCTTCCTATTTATAATTACTAGCTATAAACAATACTTTATTACAATACTTTATTTTTCTTTTCTATGAAAAACTTACATTATAGGTGACAAGCTTGCCACATAAAGACAGTACAGATGCACGTGCCAGGTTCTGGGTTCTAATACATATCACAACAAAAATATATTAGTAAGAAATTAACAATGTTCATTGACATGTCCATATATATAAATCATACAAGTTCATTTTGATAATAGATCAGGCATTTTTTATAAAATTTGAATTAATTTTTTATTAAACAAATTATTTGAAAGTTTAAGGATTCGATTAGAATACTGGGATCCAATTACAAAATATTGACAATTCAAGGATTAAATTAATTTTTTTTTAGTTGAGGGAGCTATTTAAAATGGAGACCTAGAGAGTAATTAAATCTTAATCTAATAACCCTGATTCATCGAAAATTAAAAAAATTCTTATCTCTTCAATTTTCACATCCATTGGCCCTACATATGTATTTGTGCGGTGAGAATTAATGTTTTAAATTGCGAACCTTGCAATTATTGTTGTAGCTTCAAAGTTTTGTGTTAACTCTTAGTGTTGGAAATATGAATTCGAAATTTTAAAATTTAAAAAAAGAGTAAAAATCCAAATTCGTCATGAGAAAAAAACACAACTCAATTTAGCTCTTCAGGAAAAAAAATCCTGAAATAGTCCCTAAGAATTACAAATGAGGGATATGTTAGTCCCTCCGTTTATCTGCATCCGAAAATGACTGTTAAACTGATGATGTGTACTGTTAAATACTGATGTGTACCATTAACTAATGTTACCGTGTAAATTGATGAACACATGTAATTTTTTTGGACCAAATTAATTAGTCCTTCTTTGCATCTCTTTGAGACAGAACCAAAATAGACCCAAACTAGTCCATCTATTTTTTGACACAATTTAGTCTCTCTCTTCTTTACATTTAAGTCTTTTTTTTTTCAACCTTCATACCCTAGTCTCATGTAGGTGGCTCAGTGTTTGAGTCAAGGGACATGAAGGAGTTGCTAACAGGAGCAGGGCTCAGATACCTGCCACTAATAAGATCCCTCTCCCCTCTAACAAACTAACCACTAATATTTGTCAATAAAAAAAAAACCTCCAAACCCTAAACTTTAATCATAACCGTAAACATAATAATATTCACAATTTTATTTTCCTGCAGGAATTGTTTATGAATTCCTAACTAATTAATGAGTATGCTGTTATTTTGTACTTATCCTCCCAACCAAACCTGCATCCAAATTAAACTAGAATAAAAAAGGAAGAAAAAAAACCGAAACGGACAATTACAATGATACCTTTAGTTTTGAAATTCACATAAAGAAAGGACAACAGACAAGGCTTTATCGTTTCCGATTTCTCCAAAATATAGATAAAGAAGAAAGAAATGAGTAATGAGCACGGATCCTTACTTATCTGCAATGTCAGCTAAAGTTTTTATTTCACCATCAATATTCAATGCACTTTGAAGATTCTCTATATATTAAGTACACAAAAGCACATAGAATCTAACTTAGTCTAGTTAAAGAAAAACATATCAAAAGTGAGCAACAAGTACCATTGCCACAGTCATGATGTTTATTGCCATTACATTAAGTGTCCTTGCGGTTATTCAAAAGAAAACGGATCAACCCTTCAAAATCAAGGGTTAGTGATTGTGAGCCGTTGAGAAATGATGAAGTTAACGCAGTCGCACAATATCAGACGGTTCACATTTTTGCGTTTGTAAATCGACTTTAAAATTCAATCACAAAATGTGAGCGATCAAACGATCGAAATCGCATGACTTCGTCAACTTCGACATTTCTCAACTACGTGCAGTCTGTTTCCAAAATGGATAGTGATTGCCTGCGGTTGACAAATGATGACGTTAACACACTCACGCAATCTTGGCTTGCCGATCTTGATTGGACAGTTCACACATTTTGCGTTTGTGAATGGTCTTCAAAGTTCAATCTCGAAATGCGAGCAATCAGACGGCCGAGATCGCAGGACTCTGTCAACTTCAGCATTTCTCAACTGTGTGCAATCCATTTCCAAAATGAATCTATTTTGACATATTCACACATTGTGATAGCAATACATTTGTTGAAACTATAGGCATGTCATCACTTTATGTAATCACTCACATGGCACATATGACTCGGTCAAGTCAACTAACTGAAAGATGTGACAGTGTGCCTTTCATTTCCAATGTGTTGTGTTGAGTAAATGCTATATGCTACAGCTTCTATAACAGTTGAAAAACAACAAATCATGCAAGCACCAATTAAAGGAAGAAAAACTCTCAAAAAGAAGATTAAAGAAAGATGGTTTTGTGTGTGTGTTCCTTCAGCTTATGTTTTGGAATGCAGTGTTACAATGACAACACAAGCACAAACACAAATATGTATGCTGAAAATATATGTAATTTGTACATATAAAACAGCAAGTTAAAACAAAAGTAATTAAGTACTTACCAGTGTTTGTTTCCTGAGAAATAGGTTCATAATCAAGAAAATCAAAAGAATGTTCTCATTCTCATGGAGAGTACTTCAAGGGAATAGCCGATAAGAAATCGGGTATGTTGACAGAAGAATAGAGAGCACAAAACTGCTCATACACAAAGCCTTTTGTGTATGTTCAGTTGTGCTCTCTATCTTCTGTCAACGGGCAGTCATGCCCTTAACAAATTATAGTGATCGATCTGCGTAAATAAGAAAGAAACCTTATTTTCATTAGGGTCGTCAACCCTATATATATAAAAGTAAAATAAAAATAAAAATAAAGAGACAGAATACCTTTAATTTATACAAGTTGTGGCCTAGGGCTATTAGGAGTTCCAATTTGACAGAAAGAGGAGCAGGAGAAATATTAGAAGAAACCACAAAAGCTAGAGAGAGTTATGTTTGTATATGGTTAAGGTAGGAAAACAACTTGGAGAAGAATTGGGGTTTGCAGCTGAAATATGTAGTTGAGAGAGGAAAGAGAACAGTGAAGACTTTTTGTTTGGAAACAAGTGGCTCATGTTTGATTTCCAAAATGGCTATTAATTAATTAAGACTGTATAATATAAGGTGTCATTGTCAAATTGAGTAAGCAAGGTACTTGCTTTCTGAAGCTATGCAGATGGCCCAATTTCAGAACAAACTTTGGCGTCCAGCATGCATATAATCAGGCGGGTCCAAACTCCAAAATGATAAAAATTTGTCAAGTTTTCTGAGCTTGATAGAATAAATTAACTCAACATTTTCAAGTCATATATGGTACTACTATATCTATCTTTTATAGACTTCATGATGTGAAACAATAACGCTGTATTGTACTTCTCTCTCTCACTCTTGGATTTTAGGCCTATCAACTCCACAAAATTAGGTTATAAGGTACGATCAATTAATGGATCCAAGATAGACTCTGATACTATTTTGGATTTTGGTCTAACTCAACCTCATAAGACCGACTTGTAAGGTGAAGAATATTCATTCTTTATAATTTTTTTCAAATTTTATCTCTAGTCTATGTGAGATTTGGTTTTTCCCGATACTCTCACACTCAAATACGTATACAGTATACGCACAACCGTATGTCTATATATAGGTAGAGATTCACTAACTCATGTTTAGTAAATTTTTGAATAATATGAATTCAACAAATTCTACTATTAAATTGAAAGTTTTACTTAAGTATTCTAATTAAGCACGTGGATCAAATTTATAAAATGTAATTCTTTAAATATAAGTAAATATCAATTATGAGATTATTCATGAAAACTCAATTATAAGATTATATATTTATGAATGCCCAATGTATCCGAAAATTGACTAATATGAGATCATCATGTCAATATCATATTTTTTTGGTTCGGGGATCATCGTTGGCTACTCACACAGTATCCCAACGCTTTCAACGAAAGACTAATCTGCGCTCGTCCGTAGAGGCTTGGACTGATCAAGACTTGATTTTACACCCGGGTGAAATTGATCCTGCTACCAACAGGCCGACCCCAAGCACCCTAGTGTTCCCCTACCAATTTCATATGATTCAATATCATCATGTCAATATCATATGATTCAATGGTTGAATTTGTTAAATTTATATTCAATAAAAAATTATAAACGAAGTGAGGTCGACCGTCTGTTTACTTTAGATTAACCAAGTGTTCGTTTTATTGTTTCAACCCAATGAACGTGCGTTACAGTAATAGCTACTCTTTCTTGTGACTCTATCCACACACTACACAAATAGAGAAAGATAGAGATTTGCCTCTTTTTTTATAATTTAATTATTGGGAATACAAGGGGTACTCCACCCCGTTACATCAAAAACTATCCTTCACAACCACAACAAATTACATGGCCCGAAAGCATTCCATAGGGTTGCAACACCAATCTGAATATTGCAAACCTATTTTCCTATGCTCCTGCAAAATAAACCACTACCAAGATAACATTTTAATGTGTACTACCACATAATCAAAATTGGCCAAACCACCTTGAAAAATTATCTTGTTTCTAAGAAGCCATAATGCCCACGTAACTGCACAACAAATAAAATGACTCACTTTTGTTATATTTTTATCATTATTTATTTTAAAGTTAATTATTGTATTAATTAATTTCTTTTTACAGTTTCATATCTTTAATTGGTGGTTTTATTTTGCCTGTTGAAAAATTAATTGTGCATCCTTTATTACTATTAATTCAAAGATTAATTTCCAAATTATTACTTATATTCTTGCTTTAACGGACATTAATTTTTCATATAACAATGGGTTCTCCAATTGGAGAGATACACCACTGCACTACATCATTTTTGACTTTAGGCCACACTAAAGTTGTCCATGGCTAAAAAACTATGGCTTTAACTAAGAAAGGTAACGCTTTTTTACATGTTGCCAAATATAAGTGTGTTTCCTCACATTCATGCTGCACTTTTTCCAGAAATGTTGCCTATTCGTAATAGACCACATAGGTTAAAATGTTGGCAAATTATAGACCACGGTTTTTTAATCGTTGATATATAAGCCACACTTATAGCAGCGTGTGGCACCACCGTCGTGACGGAAGACGCCTCCGCCGTCACTGTAAGTGAAAACCCTCTTTCTTTCTCTCTCTCTCTCTCCCCCCTCTTTATCCCCTCTCCATTTTTCCTGGAAGCGTTTTTTGTCTGAGTTGACAATGGGAGAAAATGGCGAACGAGTTGGAAAGGGAGAGTCGGTTCACGATGTTCATGTTATTTTCATTCTACCTGCGTGTATCTTTTCCTTCCTTCTGCATTTCAGTTTTGCTACTGAGATAAACCTGAGTGTGAAATTTTTGAATGAGTGTGAGTTCTCAATTTGTTCCAATAGTTCACCTCTTGTTTTTCCGATTTTCGTTTCCATGCACACCCCTTTGCTAAAACAGAGTCTTTTTGGGAGATATGTGAACGGGTTGGAGAGGGAGAGTGGGTTTATGATGTTCTGCGATGTCTTTTTGTCACTTTTACTTTTCAATCTTCTTTGAAATTTGAACGGTGACATAGTCTAGGATAGAAATCCAAAGTTTAGACCCAAGATAATAATACAGTTGAAAGGAATGGTTCTCACTTAGACATATAATAATGCCAAACCAATGAAAATATATCACTTTATTCTCTTTAACCCCTATAATAATGCCAAATCAATGAAAGCCTGATGATCCTATTTCTAATCAAGATTTAAAAGCCTGCTGTAGCATTAGTATTTGGTGCAGTGGTTTGAAAGTTTTTAGTTGCTACTGTTTCAGATGTGGTGATAGTTTTGGTTGTTAGGCGAGTTCTCATATTGTCAAGCTGTGTTTAGTTTTAGATGATCTGTCCATTTGGTTTCTATATTGGCCTTTTAGTATTCAGGTTTTGGGTGCCTATTTTCATTTGTGTGTTGATCTGAGCAGCATATTGTGGTACTTCTTGGTGGTGGCTAAAAATTATTTGCTTGCATAATTTATAAAGTGAAAAACATGTTTGGGTGAAATTTTTTTAACAGATCTGAATGATAGCCTATATGCAGTGATCTTTTGGCCTCATTTCATTTAGAAGCTTTCAATTGTTATAGATTGTCACTATCCTAAAGTTGTATAGTCTTTTGTTTACTATGAAATTTTGAAGGTTGTGGTTGATATACTCTTTGCATGCTTGGTGTGGTTGATACAGATCTTGGTGAACTTAGAGCTTCTTATTTGGTACTCAACAACCTTGGTATCTTCTTCCCTTCAGTTTGTAAGTCCCTACTCCCTAGATTATATTTATTTTGTTTGGCTATAGGTATTTAATGTGTTACTTTTGCCTATTATTTTATCCTTGAAATTGCCTATTATAGGTATTTAAAGGGCAGCAATTGTAACTCATAACACCCTAGGATTATTGCAAGCTTATTTTTTCACATGCTAAATTTCTTTGCTTTTATAATAAATTTCAAGTAGAATCATATATATATATATATATATATTATGATA
Source organism: Calophaca sinica (assembly GCA_037113605.1). NCBI lineage: Eukaryota > Viridiplantae > Streptophyta > Magnoliopsida > Fabales > Fabaceae > Calophaca > Calophaca sinica. The sequence continues at coordinate 21,671,558 of CM073737.1, forward strand.
TCTTTTGTGCTAAACTTCAATATATATTGTACTTTTCTTGTATTAGAATTATAAGGATGGACAAAGAGTGGACAAAACTTCCAAGGTTTAGTAGAGAGTATTTCAATGGTGTTGAGTCATTTTTAGACTTTGCCTTTGCTGATGACAAACCTCAAGGAGGGGAGATTCCGTGTCCTTGTGCTAAATGCAGAAATATTGATTGGAAAACAAGAAAAGTGGTTCATAATCACCTAATAGGCTTTGGTTTTCTGAAAGGTTATGATGTTTGGGTAAACCACAGGGAGCGACTATCAAAAGTGACTATAGAAGTTGATGATGACATGGAAGATCAAGAGAATCCACAAGATGACATTGGTGACTTACTTTACGATACATTTAGGCATGTGGCTGAAGGAGAGGGTGGTAGTGAGTGTCCTAATGAGGATGTTAAGAAGTTTTACAATTTGATTAATGAGGCAAAACAAGAGTTGTACCTTGGATGTGAAAATTTCTCCACTTTGTCATTTATAATTCGACTTTACTTGTTGAAGTGTCTTCATGGGTGGAGCAAGGCATCATTCACTGCTCTGTTGGATTTACTGAAAGAAGCCATGCCTAATCTGAACATTCCTAAATCTTTTAACAAAACAAAGGCAATGATCAGGGATTTGGGCCTTGATTATAAAAAAGACTCACACATGTCCAAATGATTGCATGTTATATTGGAAAGAGCATGAAAATGATGATTCTTGTAGCAGTTGTAAAGCTTCACGATGGAAGGAATTTGCTCAAGTTGATTCTGAGTATGAGGAACCAAAGTATGATCATAAAGTTCCTGCAAAAATTTTGAGACACTTTCCGCTGATTCCTAGGCTTCAGAGGCTATTTATGTGTTCAAAAATAGTTGGGGAAATGAGGTGGCATGAAGAAGAACGCTCAAAGGATGGGAAATTGAGGCATCCGGCTGATGGCCAAGCATGGAAGGACTTTGATAGGCTTCATCTTGATTTTGCCTCTGAGCCTCGTAATGTAAGACTTGGCTTATCAAGTGATGGATTCAATCCATTTAGAACTATCAGCATATCGCATAGTACTTGACCTGTTATGATGGTGATATACAACTATCCACCTTGGTTGTGCATGAAATCTGAATATACAATGTTGTCCACAATCGCCAGAAAATGATATCAAGTGTACCTTCAACCATTGAGTGAGGAGCTAAAGGAGTTATGGGAATTCGGAGTAGACACATACGATGCCTCAAGAAATCAAACATTTCATTTATGTGCATCTCTACTATGGACTACTTTTATTGGGACTCTTTTGGACATCTCAGGGAAGACAAAAGATCATGTTAATACTCGCTATGATTTACAAGATATGGGTACTAGAAAGAAACTTCATCCTGTGGAGATTGGTGGAGGTCGTGCAAAGTTTGCAAAAGCATGTTTCTCAATGAATGCCCAAGAGAAGTCTACTTTTTGCGGTGTTTTGAAGGCTGCCAAATTACCGGACGGGAGTACAACTAACATTTCAAAATGTGTGCAAGTTGCCGATAAAAAAATATTTGGTTACAAGAGTCATGATGCACATTTCATGTTACACTACTTATTGCAAGTAGCAATAAAAAGCACATTGCCTAATGCAGTGGCTGAACCTTTAATTCGTCTTGGGTCATTTTTTCGCTCTTTGTGTCAGAAAGTTTTTCAAATGCAAGATTTGGATTACTTAAAGGCAAAGATTGCAGAAATACTTTGTTAATTGGAGATGGTTTTTCCTCTAAGTTTTTTTGATGTAATGGTTCACTTGCCTATTCATCTTCCAGATGAAGTTTGGTTAGGCAGTCCCGTTCAATTTCGATGGTTGTATCCCATAGAAAGGAACTTATGTAAACTTAAGAGTTATGTCCGAAATAAAGCTCATCCAAAAGGTTCTATTGCTGAGGGGTATTTGGTTGAAGAAGCTTTGACTCTTTGCTCAAGATATTTGCATAAAAGTGTAGAGACACGACAGAATAGAAAGAGTCGAAATTATGATAACAGTGATTCATGCGATGTTGATTCAACTGATTACTTTTCAAGTATTGGTCGTCCTTTTGGGGGGAAGCAAAATGGTAAACCATTTTCTCTAGACTCAACAACAAAAGCCTAAGCCCATCGATACATCTTATTCAATTGTGATGATGTTCAAACATACATAAGGTATCGTAATCCTTCTTTTGTTTTTTTGCTCATCTATGAGTTCTATTTTAGAGTTGCTTTTACAAACAACATTTTTATCTTTGTAGAGAGCATGATGATTGCATGAAAAGTCACATTAAATGAGGAAGGTGGATTAAGTCCAAAACCCAAAGTCAAGATTTTAGTGAATGGTTTAAAACTCGAGCCTTGAAAGATGATGTGTCGTTTCAGCTCAAAGCATTCTCTAGAGGTCCAAATACTGTTGCAAAGAGGTTTTCGAGTTACCTTATCAATGGATATAGATTCCACACTATGAAACGAGATGCAAGATGCAAAACACAAAATTTTGGTGTAACTTTGGTTTCATTAACCGAAAGTTTTGCAAGCTCTAAGGATGAAAATCCTAAGGCAGATCTCATCACATACTATAGTGCAATTAAGGACATAACTGAGTTTGACTATTATAGCCACTTCAAGTTTGTCTTGTTTAAGTGTGATTGGTTTGAGGCTGAGGAAGACAATCATGGGCTAATTTGTGTACATTTCAACAAAAAATATTACCAAAATGATCCTTTTGTGCTAGCTTCTCAGGTCCATCAATGTTTTTAGGTCCAAGATCCTTTGGAAGCAAATAAGATTATGTTATGAAGACTGTTTTGAGAGATTTATTTGACATGGGTGACCAATCATATGTTACAACTCAAGAAGGATATCAGAGTGATCCATTTAATCATATTGGAAATCTAAATGCACCAAATAATGATGATGAACTCAATTGGGTTAGGGAAGACATTCCAGCAACAATAACTGATAAGCCTGCGCATGTTATGCGGAAATCTGAACACGAAGATGATACTGATGATAATGAGGACTAGCTCTGGAAGATTTGCTATATGTTTCATTAGTTCAATATTTTAGCATTAACATCTATTTCATTTTCAAAATTTAATTACCAAAATGGGTATGAGTTCCTCTTGGGTTAGATTGTAAAAAAAAGCTTTTGCTTGACAATGAAATAGACATTTTCTCCCTTCTGAACTCTGCAACTCATTGGTTTTTGGATTATTATATGTTTCTTTATGCTTGGATGCATAACCCATTATGCCATGTATATTGGATGCATACTAATATTCTTATTTTCTGCATCTCTTTTGTGAACATGAACACAAGAAGGAGGGTTGAATTATGTTAAAAACTTTTCGCAAACTATGCGTAAAAACTTCAAAATAAGTTGTTCAAAACTGTTTTGTATACCGGATGCAGAGAATTAAACAGGACCGGATGCAGAAATTTAAACAGTTTATAAAAACTTGTTTTACTGAGCAAGGTAAAGATAAATAATGTAAAGCGATAAGGATGAGACTCAGTAGATTTATACTAGTTCACCACCAACTGGTAGCTACGTCTAGTCCCTTCGCCGTTCTGAAGGATTTTCCACTATAATCAACTGATTACAATTTCCTCAAGAGTATTCTTACATCACAAACTTGACAATACTGAACTTCTCAAAGCGACTCAATGCGGTCGAGCCTTTGAGGAACAGAGCCTTAACTAGGCCAAATACAGTTTTACAAAAGAGATTATGATTTTGATAACAATCAAAATAACTCTCACAGAGAGGATGAAAAGATTAAGCTCAAAACAGAATAGCTTTCTAAAAGAAAGTATAAGATGCTGAGTTCAGTTCAATGTAGACCACAGACTTGGCAGGTAGCTTGATTGCACACTTGAGTAATATTGCTTTGAATGAAGTTTCTTGACAGTTTCTAACTCTTCTTCAATGAATACCTTAGAGTGTTTATAGGAGTCTTCAAGGGTATTACCGTTGCAGTAAAAATATCTCCTTGCTATTGAGTGAGGTAATTTGAAATGTAGTCCTTTTCATCCTTTCCAGAGAATATCAGAATAAATGCGCATTCTGGTTTTAAATTATCTGCAATTTGCAATTGCCTTGTACGATTTTGCCTTATGCCAAAGGTGTCATCTTTGCTTCCTCGTACATCAAAATGAGCGCACAAAATCAAATTCGAATTAGTTTCAAACGAGGTCGAGGGCAAAAAGCGTGATCACCACGTGCTTCATTAAAGAGATCAGGCCTTCGCTCGTAACGAGAGGACGGACGCCGTAGCAATTGAGTTTTCCACGTGTCAAGAAGTCGATCGCTGGACGCTTCTTTGTTAACAAGACGCTGAAGTGGGTTCGGATGCTGACACTAGTGGATTGTATTCAATTCTTTTGTATATTTCTTCTTCTTTCTTGAGTGATTTGTATATATATAAATGAAGCTTTTGATACCTGTACACTCAAAGATATGTTAGAAGATAAATTGTTCTCTTGAGAAATATTTTGTTATCATCAAAATTAATGAGGGTCTAAACTTCTCAATCGTTTAGGTTCCAACAATCTCCCCCTTTTTGATGATGACAAATATCTAAGGTTGATGAACAATTTAATTTCATAATAACATCAAAGGTCTCCCCCTGACTTTAACACTTTTGATGTATAAGACAATTCTAGTATTAAGGCGATTGTTGATAAACAAATTCATTTAAGTGATCACAAAAATACATAGATGAATCAGAGCATATTTTTAACAAGGTGAGATCGGATGGTGATTTTCATTTTATCAAAAAGATTTTCATATTAAAAACTTTAATGATCATTGTTAGATTATTGGGTCAATGAATATCAATGCAGTTAATAGATATTAGTGCAATGCTATGTTTGAAATGATATGCATGATAAATTCAGTTTTAGTGGATTCATCGGACGGTGAATTTGTTAATCAGACTTAATCAGACTCTCACGTGTTCATCAGACCTTTCTTTTACTCCCCCTTTTGTCATCAGACAAAAAGAGTGTAAAGCACATCATAGTCAAAAAAATGGCTTAGAAAAATTTGAATGTATATAAACAGATAATCAGATAAAGGCATGTATAGTCAAATAATCAGAAAAACACTGAATATATATATATATATATATATATATATATATATATATAAATAAGAGAGTACCAATAAAAAATTTATATCACATAAAAAAAATTAAGGGTTTGGTGGTGGAGGAGGAATGTTGAGACGTTCATATAGAAGTTTCAGTGTATTCTCCAGCTGAGTGACTTTCAGATTAATAGCCTTCATTTCTTCAAACTCTGCTTTAGGAATGGTGACCATTTCAACTGCAGGAGTAGAAGTAGAAGGTCCAGCTTCTGGTGCAGGTTTCATCTTCTGATGCTCTGCTAGCACCCAGTTGGAAAGCTTCAGTTTCAAGTCCTTCTTTTGTTGAGCCTTTTGAAAGAATGCATCATTTGGTATAAACCATTTGATGAGACTTCCAAGTTTCCTCTGCTCAGATTCTGACTGAATTATTCTCCTTTTCTCCACCTCTTCTGGATACAGCAAATCCATGAAGACTGTTTCCCTATGGAGAAGCACGTCAGCAGTGAAAGCCTCAAACTTATTCCCAGCTTCTTCTCCCCATATCCTTCTGATGAATTCACTCAATGCTTTAGAAGCAAAAGAGATTCCTTCATTTTCTGCCAGGTACAATCCTCTCAGATTTTCCCTGTCATCTTCTGTAAGCACCAGGGGGACGAGGCATGGTAGCAAAGCTTTGTCTTTCCATGTCTTCGACCATTGACTCCAAGTGAATCCAATATCAAAGTGCTTTGTCACTGTAGCCCATTGGACATAAGTCTTCATGCAGTCGAGTGGTCTGATTACTGAGCATCTAAACATATCATCGAAGTAAACTGTTCCCAGATTGATGTCAGTAATTCTGCTGATTGTGCCAACTGTTGGAATAGTGGCCTTCTCGGTATTGCAGCAGTTTGAGGAGTCAGTTCTCCATTCATCTTCCTTAAGAGAATTCAGGTAAAACCTTCTGGCATGATCCTCAGAGATCTTGGCAATCGGAAGCCTAGAGAATTCCTTAAGATTGTACTTCTTGGGAGCCTTCTCATACTCCGTGAGCCCAATCTTGCTGAATGGCTGCTTGCCAGGAGCAGGTTCTTTCCTTTTCCCAGAGATAGACCAAGGTAGCCACCTTTGTGCATGCAGTACAATCTTCAACATTACGGATGAAGGATCACTGAATCGTCTGACATTTCAATCTTCTTCATCTCAAGACAGTGTGCCATGAAGGCAGCTTCTTCATCTGTGATCCACCTTCCGCATTCTTCCAATGTGAGCGGTTCAGTTTGTGGTAGGGATCTAGGAAGGTCAACAGATAAGGGAATTGCCCTGCTACCAGATGCTGGTCTCAATCTTCCTTTAAATGACATCTGAAAGTGGTCTTCTCCATCCTTGAAGGTAGCACTCATCGGAGAGGCAATCTCCAGTCAGGCAGCTCCAGAGGTGAAGGTTTTCAAATGCCATGTGGAGGGATGATTGTAGATGCTATGATATATCTCATACTTAACAAACCGTGGTTTGTTAATACATGAAACATTCTTCCTTCCACCAGTGTCTGTAGGTTTATGGGTAATGGTGAGTAAGGTGGGAGTGGTTTTGGTGATTTTATAGGTTTTAGGTGTGTAGGGTTTGAAGGGATTAACGGGAGGTACTTTGAATAATAGATTAAAGGGATGAGAGTGAAGTTTGGAAATATATGTGGTAAGTGAAGTATTTGAAGAATTTTGTGGTAGGTCAAGGTTGAGTGTAGAGGATGATGGTTGGGTAGATTTAGGAAGGGTAGAGGTTTGTCGGAGGCTCATTCTGATTTTCGTGGTTTGTGGTTGTGTTTGTGGTTGTGAAACAGACAATGGGGGTGCAGGAATAACATCATGAGCATCAAAGACAGACACTGATTCATCAGCAGTAAAATCAAGTACATTTGGGTTAACCTCTGAAGACTTAACCAACCTTCTTTTCGATCCTCTCGTGACAACAACAGCAGGAGGAGGAGGAGGGATTTTCTTCCCTTGACCGGACGCTGAAGCATCCTTTTCAGCTGCTGGCCTAAACTGTTTCTCCAAGACTTTTCTGATGGGAATTCTATCCTTATCTTCTGGTTCTTCAACAGTAGGTGCAGGATCCACCTTCTGTTTTGTTCTTCTTGTCTCCCTTGAAAGAGACTCAGCAGGTCTTTTCACACCAGTCATTGAGCTTCTGGTGGTTTTCTTTTCAGTTTCTCCTTCCTGTTTCTCTATTTTCACTTTCTTGATCATAGAGCCAGTAATTAGCTGCATCCTGACCAAACTGTTGACTCCAAAAACTTCTGGACGAACAATAGCGCCAACACCAAAGTATTTTTCTTTTTCCTCTGTGTTGATGGAGTCAGTCAGCTTCCTCACAACGCCATCTTTGATCATCATAATGGAGAGAAGAACTCCATAAGGAATTATCTTGACGATATTCTTCTTATCGACACTCTTCTTGAGAAGACAAGGTCATTTATCAGATTGTTGATAATTAACCTTGGCAGTTTGATTTTCTTCCCATCCATGTAGTTCCTCATAATGAACTTTTGCTCGTAGTTTACTATGTCGCTTGAGCCAGCCTTCAGAATCACGCTCTTGGCGATGATTTTGTGCAGTACTCGATAGTGGCTTTTCAAGTCTTTGGCCGTGGGAGTGATGTTCTTCTTCTTCAGTTCACGGTAGTTCTCAAACAGGGCTTCGTTGACGTTTTCAAGTCCTCTGTAAGCATCAGCCCAGTTTACATGGTAACTGATTCCTTCACATGGACACTTGATCGTCTGAGCAATAGAGTTGATGGTGAAGCGTAGTTTGAAGCCTCTGATGTGTCCTTCTATGACTTCCCCCGGAAGTAAGTACGCATTCCCCCAGAACTCCTTAATAGCGTAGCTCAGTACGTCAACTGGTTCCCAGATGAAGTAGTTTTTCCAGCCCAGTTTCTCAAGACCTTCTTCAAAATCAAAACCGTATAGCTTGAAGTTCTCGAAATCAACCCGGTTCTCATTCAGAAGTTTTGCCTCAGAGAAAACGTCAAAAGCAGCAGTGTATTGTCCAACCTTTCTGTCGGCCATTGTAGCAGTTAAAGAGAAGGTGATGGAGGTTTTAGGGTTCGAAAACACACACACAGAGAGAGAGAGACAGAGAGAAAGAGAACGGTTTTGCAGAAAACGCAGAGTGAAGTAATGGAGCGAAAAATGTGGAGTAGTGGGAAGTTGATAGAAAATGGTACAGTCCTTTTTCAAAAAATCGCTTCATATTTCCACATAAAGATTAAATAAAAAAGAAAAGAAAATAAAGATTCGCCTTTTCATAAAATGCAGACGCCAAAAGAAAAGTAAGATCAAGAAAAAGATTTTATCGAAAGACATAAATAATTATGACTCAGTAGATGTGATGAGACGCTTAAGTCCTTAACACATGTGACACGTGTGGGTGTGCTCGGACGCACGCAACCGATTCACCAGACGATGAGTTATGATGCATATGACAAATAAGATGCTTATTCATATACATGCTTATGTCATACCAGATGCTAAGATTTTGTATATTATCTGAAGTTGAGATTAATCATTCTTCTATAAGATGAAAATTTAAATTTCTTCTTATAAAATTGAATCTATCTTCAGCAAGGGGTTTTGTAAATATGTCAGCCCACTGATGATCAGTGTCTACAAATTTTATTTCTAGAATACCCTTCTGAACATTGTCTCTTATGAAGTGATGCTTAATCTCAATGTGCTTGGCTCGTGAATGCAATATGGGATTTTTAGTAAGACAGATTGCAGAAGTATTGTCACAAAAGATAGGAATGTTACTCTCTTTTATCAGATAGTCTTCAAGTTGATATTTCATCCACGTAAGTTGAGAGTCGCAACTGGCTGAAATATACTCACCATTGTTGAGTGCAATCGTGCTTTGCCTTTTGCTTGACTAAGATACAAGATTTGCTCCAAGGAATTGGCGACTTCCACTTGTGCTTTTTCTTTCAATTCGGTCTCCAAAGAAAGTCGCATCACGTAAACCTACTAACTTGTAATCTTTTGATTTCTTGTAAAGCAAACCAAGATTAGTAGATCCTTGCAAATATCTAAAGATTCTTTTAACAAAGACTCAAGTGTGATTCTCTAGGATCCGATTGAAACCTAGCACACGTATTTGAAAATAATATCGTGTCTTGAAGTCAGTAAGATAAAGTAGAGATCCAATCATACCTCTGTACATCTTCTGATCTACCTTTTTACCAGTTTCATCTTTACCAAGAATACATGTGGGATGCATAGGAGTACACATAGGTTTGCAATCCACCATTTTGAATTTCTTTAGCAATTCCTTGATATATTTGCTTTGATGTATATATGTACCATCATTGCATTGTTTGATTTGAATTCCAAGGAAAAACTTCAGTTCACCCATCATGCTCATCTCGAATTCAGCCTGTATTAGCTTAGAAAATTCTTTGCAAAGGCTTTCATTAGTAGCTCCAAAAATAATATCATCAACATATATTTGAACAATTATAAAGTGCTTGTTTGATGTTTTTCTAAAATGAGTAGTGTCTACTAGACCTCTGGTAAATCCATTTTTCATCAAAAATGTACTCAGTCTTTCATACCAAGCTCTGAGAGCTTGCTTAAGACCATAAAGGGCCTTTTTGAGTTTGAAGTCATGTTCTAGAAATTCAATGTCTTCAAATCCAGGAGGTTGTTTTACAAAGACTTTCTCAGTTATAAAACCATTCAAGAAAGCACTTTTCACATCCATTTGATAAAGAATTATATCATGATGTGCAGCAAAAGAAAGCAAAATGCGTATAGCTTCTAACCTTGCAACAGGTGCAAATGTTTCTGTAAAATCAATACCTTCTTCCTGTGAGTACCCTTGAGCAACTAATCTTGCCTTGTTTCTCACAACCTTTCCATCTTCATCAAGCTTATTTCTAAATACCCATTTAGTGCCAATAGCTTGTTTATCTTCTGGTAAGGTAACCAGCTTCCATACATCATTTCTTTGGAACTGATTCAACTCTTCTTGCATGGCCAGAATCCAGCCTTCATCTTTCAATGCTTGATCAATCGTTTTAGGTTCCATTTCTGAGAGTAGTGCCATATCTGCATGCTCTTTAAAAGAGGATCTGGTTCTTACTTTATCTCCAGGTTTTCCTATGATTTGATCTTTAGGATGATTGGCTTTGTACTTCCAGCTCTTTCTGAATTCAGCTTCTGAAGATTCTTGTGTCTGGTCACCACCGGACGATGAAGATGTAGGTTCACTATTTGTAGTATTACCTATATTTAATTCTGAAAATAATTCATCTAGCTCTGACATGGCTGTGTCAGGCTTCTTGTCATCAAATTTGACATGAATGGATTCTTCCACTGTCATAGTTTCTTTATTGTATATTCTAAAAGCTTTAGATCTTTCAGAATATCCCAAAAAGATTCCTTTGTCATCTTTTCAATCAAACTTACCAAGCTGATCCTTAGTATTTAAAATATAACACGTGCAACCAAATGAATGAAAATATGATATGTTTGGTTTCCTTCCTTTCCACAGTTCATATGGAGTCTTCTTCAAAATAGGTCTAATAGAAATTCTATTTTGAATGTAACAAGTCAGTGTTCTATCGCTTCGCTCAAAAATGTTTTGCAATATTAGCCTCATTGATCATGGTCCTGGCCATTTCTTGGAGGGACCTATTTTTCCTTTCTACAACACCATTTTGTTGAGGTGTTCTAGGAGAGGAGAAATTGTGGGAGATCTTAGATTATCATCGCAAAATTTTTGAAAGCTTTCATTTTCAAATTCTCCCCCATGATCACTTCTAATAGAAGATATGCAAATTCCTTTTTCATTTTGAACTGTTTTGCAGAATACAGTAAATACCTTGTATGACTCATCTTTGTGAGCAAGGAATCTAACCCATGTCCATCTAGTGAAATCATCAACAATGACTAACCCATATTTCTTTCCAGTTAAAGAGGTTGTTCTTGTTGGACCAAAAAGATCAAGATGCAAAAGCTCAAGTGGTCTAGAGGTTGAAACAACATTTTTTGAATGAAAAGAAGTTTTAACTTGTTTTCCTCTTTGACATGCCTCATAGAGAACATCGGATTGATACTTGAGATTTGGTAAGCCTCTGACAAGACTGTGCTTGTTTAGTTTTGAGATTAATCTCAAATTGGCATGACCCAATCTGTTGTGCCAAATCCATTTTTCTTCGTCAACAGACATGAGACACTTGACATCTTGTTTTGCAAGTTCAAAGAGATCAATTTTGTAAATATTTTGTTTCCTCTTAGCAGTAAAGAAAGTAGAGCCGTCTTTCTTGCTTTTTACTAGACATCCAGTTTCTGTAAAGATGACTTCATAACCATTGTCACATAATTGACTTATGCTCAATAAGTTATGTTTAAGTCCTTCAACATATAGTACATTATCAATAGAGGAAGAGACTTTACCAATGCGACCAATTCCAACTATTTTACCTTCTGGTTTCCTCCAAAACCCACGAATCCATCTTCTTTAGGCCTTAGTTCTTGGAACATATGCTTTTCTCTCGTCATGTGACGCGAGCATCCAATGTCTAAGTACCAAGATAGGTGTGTTGACTTTGTTGCTAAGCATGTCTGCAACATAGACTATTTTATCTTTAGGTACCCATATCTTTTTGGGTCCTTTCTTATTAGTTATTGAAGGAGGCTTATCCTTCACGGCTTAAAAACAAGACATGCACTTTTCAAATGACCAGGTTTATTGCAGTAAGTACAATGCAAGCATTTACTATGATTATTGGATTTATCAGATGCTGAATCATTTTCTAAAAGAGGTTCATCTGATATATAACCAAAACCAAGAATTGTCGTTTTACTGACACCCCAAATCATTGAAGCTTGCTTGCTACGAGTTACACTCTCTGCAAGAAACTTTTGAAAAGCATACTCATAATCTATTGATTTGCATTTAGGATTGCCTGTAACTTTAGAGCTTTCAGCTTGAGAGCTCTCACAGTTGCTTATTAGCGATCAGACGCTGGTTATCCATCAGATGCTGATTTTTAGTTTTCAGCTTCTGATTTTCTTTGTTGAGTACAGATTTTTCTTTGTTTAAAGCTTGAAAGTCTTGTGATAATTTTGAAAATTTCTTTTTAAAATTCTTATACTCAACAGAGAGAGTGGCAGAGTCCTTAAGAAGATCATCAAATGCAAGTTGAAGTTCAGAGTAGGAATCATATACTATTACCTCTTTAACTTCTTCTTCTGAATCAAGGTCAGTGTCTGCCATGAGAGCGAGATTTGCTTCTACTTCATTATCTTCCTCAGATGAGGATGAATCTAGATCTTCCCATGTAGCCATGAGACTCTTCTTCTTTTTCTTGAAATAACTTCTTGTGGACTTCTCCTTATGATTAGGACATTCGAACTTGAAATGTCCAGGCTTTTTACATTCATAGCAAATGACTTGAGCCTTGTCCTTGCTCTCTTTCTTGTCCTTAGTATCTTTCTTCTGAAACTTCCTTCTGAAGTTTCTCTTCTTCCACATTCTTTGTATCTTTCTGGATATAAACGCGAGCTCATCTTCTGATGTGTCAACATCTCCTTCTGAAGCTTCATCTTCTGATTCTTCTTCTTCAGCCTGAAGGGCTTTGGAAGAACTGACTTTATGTTGAGAGACTTTTAAGGCAATAGACTTGCCCTTTTTGACCGGTTCTTCTTCATTTAGCTCAAGTTCATGAGCTTTCAACGAATTCATAAGATCTTCAAGTCGTAAGACATTTAGATCTTTTGCTTCCTGAATAGCAGTGACCTTGGGTCTCCACTGCTTAGTCAAGCTTCTTAAGATCTTTCTAATATGGTCAGGTGCAGTATAACTTTTTCCAAGGGCCTGTAACCCATGAACAAGTGTTTGAAATCTTCCAAACATGGTTTCAATGTTTTCACCATCTTCCATTTTGAATAACTCATATTGGCGAACCAACATGCTAGCTTTGGTTTCTCTTACTTGGGCAGAGCCTTCGTAAGATAAAACAAGTGAGTCCCAGATTTCTTTGGCAGTATCAAATTTGCCACATTTATCATATTCTTTTTCTGTCATAGCATAGATAAGAATGAATCTAGCTTTTTGATTGATTTGATATTTCTTTTTCTGTTCATCATTCCAATCTTCTCTGGCTATCGCAACACCACGAGGATTAGTGGAAGGAATGTAACCACTTTGAACTATATCCCACAACTCAAGTTGTTGTGTCTCAAAGAAAGCTTTTATCTTATCTTTCCAGTAATCAAATTTTTCTCCATCGAATAGAGGAGGACGGTTCATATGACCACCTTCAGTAGACATGTTCACAGTATATGATCTTTTCTCTTAACATTGTTAAGTGCTCAACCAAGAGGCCGAGCTCTGGTACCAACTGAACGTGAACACAAGAAGGGGGGTTGAATTGTGTTAAAAACTTTTCGCAAACTATGCGTAAAAACTTCAAAATAGGTTGTTCAAAACTGTTTTGTATACCGGATGCAGAGAATTAAACAAGACCGGATGTAGAAATTTAAACAGTTTATAAAAACTTGTTTTACTGAGCAAGGTAAAGATAAATAATATAAAGTAGTAAAGGATGAGACTCAGAGATTTATACTAGTTCACCACCAACTGGTAGCTACGTCTAGTCCCTTCGTTCCTGAAGGATTTTCCACTATAATCAACTGATTACAATTTCCTCAAGAGTATTCTTCTATCACAAACTTGACAATACTCTCAACTTCTCAAAACGACTCAGTACAGTCGAGCCTTTGAGGAACAGAGCCTTAACTAGGCCAAATACAGTTTTACAAAAGAGATTATGATTTTGATAACAATCAAAATAACTCTCACAAAGAGGATGAAAAGATTAAGCTCAAAACAGAATAGCTTTCTAAAAGAAAGTATAAGACGCTGAGTTCAGTTCAATGTAGACCAGAAACTTGGCACGTAGCTTGATTGCACACTTGAGTAATATTGCTTTCAGAATGAAGTTTCTTCACAGTTTCTAACTCTTCTTCCATGAATACCTTGGGGTATTTATAGGAGTCTTCAAGGGTATTACCGTTGCAGTAAAAATATCTCCTTGCTATTGAGTGAGGTAATTTGAAATGTAGTCCTTTTCATCCTTTCCAGAAAATATCAGAATAGTACACATTACCGTTTTCGTACTATCTGCAATTTGCAATTGCCTTGTACGATTTTTGTCTTATGCCAAAGGTGTCATCTTTGCTTCCTCGTACATCAAAATGAGCGCACAAAATCAAATTCGAATTCTGTTCCAGAACAGTCTGAGGCTGAGAGCAAAAACGTGATCACCACGTGCTTCATTAAAGAGATCAGACGCTCGCTCAGAACAGAGGACGGACGCTCGTAGCAATTGAGTGTTCCACGTGTCAAGAAGTCACACTGCTGGACGCTTGCTGTTAACAAGACGCTGAAGTGGGTTCGGATGCTGACACTAGTGGATTGTATTCAATTCTTTTGTATATTTCTTCTTCTTTCTTGAGTGATTTGTATATATATAAATGAAGCTTTTGATACCTGTACACTCAAAGATATGTTAGAAGATAAATTGTTCTCTTGAGAAATATTTTGTTATCATCAAAATTAATGAGGGTATAAACTTCTCAATCGTTTAGGTTCCAACAATTTGTACAACAAATTTGCTGCATACATTGTCATCAATTCCAAGAGACAAGGAAGCATAAAAAAGATGAGGAGCAAAGAATATTACGGTGTTAAGCCAGGCTCTTTGGTAAATATTTTTTTTCTTATACCATCTAGTTTTTTAAGCATGGAACTTTAGCCTTATTCTGTTTATGTGCTATTGATAATTCTTTGTGTGAGAAATGACTGAACACACTCACCCTTTTTACTATTTCTTCAATGAGACAAATTGGCTGGAAGATAAATAACAATGAAGAAGTGAAGAACAAAGTGATTGACAATTCTTTGTGCTTTGATTGATAAAATATTTTACCCTCTTGACAATCCTTAAAGCATCTAAAACTTTTTCTACAACTCAACAGTTGTTTTTGTGTAGTGCAACTCATCAATTATAGGATGTCATTGTAGCTTACTCGATTTCAGAAGTTATATATATTTCAAAGATTCAAAAACTTCAAGGATTAGAAATAATTTCACTTTAAATTACATACTCAATACCCATAGTTATTGCTTTTGCAGCAAGTGACTTACTGGCTAACAGTCGCGCGCATTGATCTTTGACTGTTAAACTTGTAAGGATGCAGAATGTGGCAAGCAACAGTAATGAGGTGGGAAATCTATTTTTTATTATGATTAAGAAATAATAATCTAATAGAACAACAAACCAATTGGCAGCCTCGTTACTGGAATAAAGATGCCTTTTTTCCTTTTCACTTTGCATGAAAGTCACACCCTCGTAACAGAATTTTCTAAACAAAATAATGATAAGAACGAAAAGAAGAGAAACTCAAAAGTTACAAACTTATGCCAACTTGGGCAAGTGTTTAGCCTTGCCACAAAAAATGCACTGGCAGGGACATTAGTCTCAGTGTATAGGCTCTGCTCATTGTTCCACAACCTTAGATACAACTCTTGTCCCAAATACCTACTTTCCCATATTGCAGACCTCAAGTTCCACATACCCTTATTATCCAAAGAAACCAATATGGCAGTCCAAGAATTTGGATACACCTGTCCATTGCATGCATGCAAGAGCAACTCTAGTAAGTCAAATGTAACAAGATTTTCAAAGTTAACTAAATATATTGAAGTTGGTCAAGGGAATAGTCTTCATGAGTAAATGAATACCAAAGTTAAGGCTATGGCTAAAGTGAGATAGTAAATCATGTGGTTTACAGTGGACTGATGCTTGAAAATAGCTCAAAACTCCAACAAAGTGATCGATAATTCTTTGTGCTTTGATTTCTTTTTTCCGAAAATGAGTAAGGAAGCAAGCTTAAAGCAAAAGATGAAAGATCAAGAAGATGGTGTAAACAACACTTTGAAGAGCGAACTACCTGAATTTAAATCAAGCAACCAGTTACTTCGGGCATTCAAAATCAAGCGTGAGCAGATAATGAGAAATCTTGAAGGAAATAATACACATATGGCTGGAGTAAAAGAACTTAGTAATAAGCAAAACAAGCCACCAACTACTACAATAGTCGATTCCAGGGCTAAAGGGTTAGACAAGCAAAATAAAGGAATCAACCAACCTTTGTTTAAGAATGCATCCCAAGCACAATGCAAGTTATCAAATTTTGCAGCAAGTGGTCAAATGAATTTGAATTCAAATAGGGATCTTGATCCGACAAAAAAGAAGATTGACATTGCAAGTATGGCTCAGCCTAAAGTTCCTAGTCAAAACCAAGATCCAAAGAAATTTGTGACTGCAAGTCAAAAGAAATTGACAAGCGAAGCATCCATGACTAAAAACCAAGGATCTAGACAAATCCAAGATCCGAAAGGCCACCTTATGACACAAAGCAAAGGATCTATGCATCCAAAGAGGCAACCAATGAAAAAGATAGTGATTGAAGAAGTTGAGTCACCCATGAAAAGGTCATTGGCTGAAAATGACAATTTAAGGACAAAAAAGAAGCCCATCAAAAGGGTGGTAGCTAAAGATGATGACATAAGGGAAAGTCGGGAAAGTGCAACAAAGAAGACAAAAAGAATCCCATTGTGTCTGTCAATGTTAATCGAAGAGTTTCTTGAGGAAAATGAAGAACTTAATGACGAAGAAGAGATGGGAAATGAAACCGATAGTGAAGATGAAGAATATGTCATGGAACAAGAGGAAGATGGCGAAAATAGTGATAATGTCATTGAAGGTAATGTCAAAATATATAGTAAGATGGTCAAGTATTTATTTGTTTTGTTTGCTATATATTTATGTGAGTCATCTTTGGTATTTCATCTTATGTTATATAAGTTTAATGTCAAAATAGGGACAAGTAAGAAAAGAACACGGGGACCAACTAAGTGCTTGCAAATATATGCGAGAAAAACGAAAGATCGTCAATAAGTTATCTTAGACAATGATGGAGAGCAGATTGGACCCGATGACAAAACTGTATCTGACTTGAGTTATTTCCTTGGCACTATAGCAAGGAATGCAGTTTTTTGTCCCTTGATTTATACGAACTTTAAAGCCTTGGTTGAAGATAACGAGGTTCATATTTGGGAATATGTTCAAGTATGGGAGATTAACTTTCATATTTTTATTTGATCGTAATATATTTATTAGATGTTGTGGACAATGCTTTTTTTAGGATAAATATATTATTTCTGATAAGGGAAAGAAAGCTGTGTTTTCTCGCATAAATGATGCATGGAGACGTTACAAATGTTATATCAAGAGGATGCATTTTCTAAAATAGTCCACCTCAAAGGAAATGTTAAAACACCGACCTACGAGCGTACCTAAACCTCATTTCAAGAAATTGATGGCATATTGGAGAAACAATGCCATCCAAGTAAGATAATTATACACCTTATTAATTATAAATTTATATAAATTATTTTCTAACTTTAATTTTTTTCTCCACATTGTAGAACATTAGCCAGAAAAATGTTGATAACAGTTCTAAGCAAAAGTATATGCACCGAATGGGGCCAATAAATTTTGCTAGAATTCGGGCAAAATTGGTATGATATCTATATTTGTTTATATGATATTGCTATATATAAAACAAAGAATTCTCCTAATCAATAGTTATTATTTTATGTTCAATTTGTAACCAATAAAGCATGCAAAGAAGGACGATGGAGAGGAAGTCACCCAAGCCGAAATGTTTATTGAAACCCGTCAAAGCCGAAAAGGAAAAGAAGTGGATGAAGAAACCCAAACCGCTATTGTAAGTTTTGTTTAGTTTTTTGTTTCTCATTACGTATGTTTAAAGTCTTCATTTTTTATCCTTAACATTGATTTTTTTTGTTAGCCTAAGCTTCAAGATTTAATCGAAAATTCTAGTGAGGCTGCAGATCAAGCATTTCAATCATTGTTTGGTAAAGAAAAGCCCGGTAGAGTACGTTGTTATGGAAGAACAACCACACCATTCTTGTTAAAGAAAAATCAAGAAAATGCTACCATTAAGAAACACTATGATGATGAATTGAGTGACGTGAAGAAGAGGATGGAAGCATACGAGTCACTTCTGAAATCTGTACTGAAGCAGCAACATCCAAATTTAAGTGAAGAGGTTGTGGATAACATGATGGGACGTGCTATGGGCATGACAAATAGTGCAACACTCCATTCGTCTACATCAACCCATGCTCCTGAAAAGGTATATAGTGTTTTTGGATTTATGCATTTTGGATCTTTGCTTGAATTTCAACTCTTTGTACTCAAGTTTAATGTTGTTTGCCAAGTTGATATTATGAATTGGCATATGACAAATCACAGTGTTTGCATGTTGTCAAGTGTCAAAGTGTTGCTATTTTAATTGCTAGTGTTGACTGAGAGCGGTAGATCAAGAGAGCTTGATTAATAAGTGTCAGCATGGATGGTTTTGTTGATATGATTATTAATTGGTTTAATTATTTGGTTTTGTTGATATGATGATGTTTTAGATTTAAGATGATTTTTTGTGTGTATAATGTTAGAACAAGACATTGAACTTTTCTCTTAGTGATTGTGTAACCTAACTATATATTAACATGT
The DNA here is from genome assembly GCA_037113605.1 of Calophaca sinica. Classification (NCBI taxonomy): domain Eukaryota; kingdom Viridiplantae; phylum Streptophyta; class Magnoliopsida; order Fabales; family Fabaceae; genus Calophaca; species Calophaca sinica. The sequence continues at coordinate 21,690,308 of CM073737.1, forward strand.
TTTTATATGTGCAGTCTGTACACGAAGATCTTCCTGACGAAGATCATCCTGATGAAGATCATCCTGAAGATGAATGAAGCTAATTTATGGAAGATTTAGACGTTTTTAGACTTATGATAAGAAGATGTAATTGTGTACCGGTGTTTTATGCATGCATAGTAGTATTATAATATTTTGATATACATAGATAAAGTTGTTAACCTTTGCAATTGTATATTAAGACTTAGTTATATTGAACTCTTGTTTATCATTAAATGGCTATAAAAATTTTAATAATCGTTTAGTTTTTTAAATCATAATAATTAATTATCTATATTGTTTAATCACATTTATAATATATCATATTTATACAATTAGCATTGAAATCATTTTATTGAAAACAAGTTGTTTATAAATGACATTTTGACCACATTTAAAAGAAATGTTGCCTAAAATATTAGACAATGGGTGTACATTTGTGGCCTAAATGTTTGACAACATGTAAAAAAGTGTTGGTTAAAACAGTTAGCAACGTTTGCATACATGTGGCCTAAACATATAAGCAACAGTTAAAAACAAATTGCCATAAATTTTAAAAATGTTGCCTATAGTGGTTGGCCACACTTAAAATTGTATTGCCTAAAAGACGGAACAACGCTTGTATAACCGCGGCTTAATGTATAGGCAGCACTTGTGCCACTGTGGTCTAAAGCAAGACAAGAAAACCGTTGCCTGAAACAGGTCCAAAAAACCGTGGCCTGTTCTTGTGTTATAGGCAATGTTTATTTATGTACCGTGGGATAAAACAAAAAACCATGGCATAAAGGAATAGGCAACGGTTGAATACTCCACGCCTACAAAACCGTGGCCAAACCATTGCCTAAAGTTTAGACCATGGTTTTTCCATTTCTGGACACGATTTTTGTTGTTGCCTAAACTGATTTTTGTTGTAGTGCCGTGACCATTTTTTTCCCTCTTTCTATTATTCTATTGTTTCTGTTGCAAAACAAAAAACTATTGACATCATTTTCTTGAGCCATAACACCAAAGTATGGAAATAATATTGCAATAGAACCAATGTCAATTTTTTATGTTCATCTTCCTTGACCATTCAAAAGTTGTTCCTGTGTCCTTGCTAATTTAAATGCAGCGCTAGCAATAATTGACTGTTGTTTCCTGGAGGGTATTAGCCTTAAGACCAACTGTATCGAGTAATCTGCTCGTGATGGTGAAATACTCTTAAACCCTAGTGCTTTGCATGCCTCAGACAAAACCGATAAGTCTTTTTTTACATGTTTTAATTTATTTGATTGCATTTTTAATTGTAGCCTATAATTCAATGTCATTGTGTTAGATATTATTGTCATATTTATTCTAATATTATTTTATGTGAATTTTTTTTTTCTAATTTAGCAACCAATTTTTCCAACAATCGTAAGAGTATTTATTTGATCATAGATATTTTTATTGTTGTTGTTAAAGCGTTCTTGTTTTATTATTTGATGGCTGTGTTTATGTTGGCAAACAGTGTCAGTTTCCTTTATATGTTGCCAACTTGTACTCACAAAAGGTGCTGAAATTTCATGAGTAAAAGGTGTTTCGTTTCGGATCCAGATTGTCTACCTTCAAGGCGCTAAAGGCACTCTGCCTTTCAATCCATATGGACCACTAGATCAATCAAACGCTTAAAATAGTACCACGCGTCCTTATTATTATTTTTTATAAAAAAAATTGAAATGACAAAAGCATAATTTTTTATTTTTATATCTTTTTTTAATTATTATTTCCCTTAATATCCCACTTTTCCCATTATTTCCCTAATTGCCCTATTTTTTGGGCAAGGTGAGAAATCGGTTTTGCCATCACTGATTTTCCACCTGTATTTTTTTATTTTTTTAAATTTGTTACATTGAGAAATCGGGTTTAGCATCCCCGATTTCTCACCTGCCTTTTTTTTTCCAATTATTTTATTGTTTAAAAATGTTAAACAAAAATGTTAAATTTATTTTTATGGATTAATTAGGCTAATGTGGTCTTAATTAATTACAATAATTAAAAAATATTAAATTAAAAAACTAAATATATTATTTAGCTGAATTCAGAAAATACATTAGATAAAAATCCAGAAAATACGTTAGATAAAAATTCTGAAAATACAAAGCAACAAAAAAAAATTGATTTGAAGGACTAAGCGAGATCTTCAGGACAGTTTGGACATTTATTTTTGTCATGACCCACAGCCCGACATAGTCCGCAACATTTTGGGTTACCCTTTTCCCTAAGGTCCATCTCAGTACGTATGTGGGTAGACTGTGGACGACCCTTAGGATTTCTCCGCATGGCTGAATTATGGTACACCGTATCTCCTTCATATTCTGGCCAATATCCTTGATATGGCACGCACGGGAATTCCTAGACATTTAATACATTTTGCAACTTGTATATATCCGGCACCAGCGTCATATAGTCAAGACGACAATGTGAATAAGTAACAATTACATGTGAGCACGGGATGTGAAGATTCTGAAATTTTTCACAGTCACACCAACCTCTTTCGAGGTCAACATTAAAATTCCCTGCAGGTCGTCCCTCTCGTGGGTTAATCGTCTCCTGCATGTAGAACTGTTTCAATCGCCGGTCGAATGAACGAACATTGTGGGTGTTGGCCATTGCTAGGGCTTCCTAAATTTCCGTAGTTAGCTTTGGAGTGTAAACGCGGCCCGATTTGATCATTGCCTCTGCTTGCCCTCCTAATTTGGGGAACAGTTCACCCAACCTAATATAGGTTGTTCTAACTAGCGCAGTGATTGGAAGGGCCCGCGTTCCCTTCAATACAGAATTATATGACTCAGCAAGGTTGGTTGTCATGTGTCCCCAACGGAGGCCTCCACTGTCAAAAGCTTGAGCCCATTTTGGCTTTTGGAGGGTATCGACCCACCTGGCTGCCTGTGCGTTTGATTGCCTGACAATCTGGTACCAATAATTGTATGTGGGTTCATTCATGGCGTATCCTGAAGATTTGGAAGAAAACATTGTCAATATAGTTAATACAGAAAATAAATTAATTACAATGTATATAACGTAAGTACTAACCCATCTTGACAACTATTTTTTGAAGTTCAGCATCCTTGAACTCCCTCATGAAATTTTGTGCAATGTGTCGAATGCAATACACATGCACTGAAGGCGGGTCTAGCCATCCATTTTCTGGGTTACGATTGACACTTTTTATTGACTCGTGCCTATCTGAAATAATGCATATGTTGGGCTGTGGTGTTATGTGTCTTCTTAAGTTCTTGAGGAAGAAGCTCCAGGCACCCCCCGTCTCACCCTCTACTATAGCAAAAGCAATGGGAAGTATGTTGTTGTTCCCATCCTGAGCAATTGCCAGCAAGAGAGTCCCCTTGTATTTTTCAAATAACCAGGTGCCATCAACTTGAACAATTGGCTTGCAGAATGGAAACCCAGAGATGCATGGTTGGAAAGCCCGGAAAAGTCGATGGAAGATCTTGACACCAGGAATGATTGATCTATTCCTTTTGAACGCAGATAGTGTCTTTAGCTCTACGATGGTGCCTGGTAGGTAGTTCATTATAAGACTGCTCCCAGTTCCCGTAGATTTGTTCAATGGCCTTTTGCTTGGCCAACCATGCCTTCTTATACGTGGTGGTATAGTTAAACTTCTCCTTAATGTGTGCAATCAACAATGACACTACTATTGATAGGTCTTTTTCAACAAGTGGCTTGATACTGTCGCAGATGATGTCTAAGTCGAGCTTGCAATGATCTTGTGAAAGCTTGGCTGATGCACATGTATGAGATCTTTCCAAGACGCTGATCTCCCATTGATGGCTCTTCTTGCGATAAGAAGCTTTACATCTCCACAAACACCCATCCACTTTACATTTGACAACATACCTATCATAGCCAGACTTCTGTACCTTGTAATCGACATGGTTTTTGATTGGTACTCATTAACCACATACATCATGTCTTCTTTTGTTTGGAAGGACATTCCCAAACGAAGGTCTTGTGTGGCCAAATATGACTGTGAACTGGAGCTTCCTAGAGTGTGGCCGAACTCTGTGCAGTGATCTATGTACTCCAAGTTCAAAGTACGCATATGTTGTGGAGGTTCATAAGGAGGGATGTTTTGTGGGGGAGGCATTCCACTGAAATCATTATCGATATCCTCATCATTGTCATAGAATGATTGCTCTAACATTTCATCTTCATTATCGCTTGCCTCACCAACTTCGTCGTCGTGAGGGCCAGCCATGACACTGATAGGGGAAGTATGGGTTGGATTTGATGGGTGCTCTGGATGCTCTGTTTGGTCTATTTGGGTGTCGTAGAATTGGCATTGTTGGTATTCTTAGGATTGTTGGTATGAATGTTGATATGGGTGGTATGGTTTGGAGTGGTGGTCGTTTTGTGATGGAGGTTGAAATGATTAATAGGGTTCTAATTCATAGTGGTCTTGGGATGGAGGTTGATATTACTGGTAGGGATCATTTAGGTCAAATGGATGGTTGGTTTGTTGTTAGGTATATGAAGGCTGGGGTTCAGTGGGTGTTGATAGTTGATGTGGGTTTTGCAGAGATAGCTGGGATGGAGGTTGAAAGTATGGAACATCCTCGAATGTAACGTATAACTCAATGGACTTGAGGCAATCATATTGATCGTAGACATCAAATATGATATTCACATCTTCTTGTTCTTGAAGACTATATGTCTCGTAATGGACATATCCTAGCCCGATGGATACAAGAAATCGAAAAATAAGATCGGCCACCCTCTTCGATGTAGGCACGTTAAGTTTGGTTTGGATTCTCTGTTTCAAATGATCAAGGCTGCACTTTTTATTGACTTTGATTGCTTTTTTCCTTGGCAATCAAACGTTGCCCCAATGCTATCTATGTTTACAATTTGTCCGTCGTAGTATAGCAGATATACGACTTGTGTGGGTGCCATCGAATGGTGTTTAGAAGACGTGAAAGAGAACTTGGAAAAATTTGGAAGACTGAAAGAGAAACAGAAAGAGGAAGTCTTGGTTGTGCGAATTTGTTTGGAAGATCTTGTTCTACTTATATAGGGTGAGTGAGTGAGTGGGTGAGTGAGTGGTTATTTGTTTCTATCTGATAATTGCAGCAAGGAGACAAGAAATAGCATTTCCACTAAATCCAACCGCAATTAATTCCCCTTTTTTCGTTATGCTATCGCACTCAGTTATGATCGCAATTAATTCCCCTTTGTCCGTTCTGCTAGGCAAGATCGACACTTTCAATGGCTGAGATCTGACCGATACTTTCAACGGCCGAGATCAGACCGACACTTTCAACGGTTGAGATCGCACCCAGTTATGACCGCAATTAATTACCCTTTGTCCGTTCTGCTAGACAAGATCGACGGCTGAGATCTGACCGACACTTTTAACGGCTGAGATCGCACCCAATTATGACTGCAATTAATTACCCTTTGTCCGTTTTGCTAGACAAGATCGACGGTTGAGATCTAACCGACACTTTCAACAGCTGAGATCGCACCCACTTGATTCATAAATAGAACCATCCTGCTAGACAATATACCCGTTCATCACTCAGTCCATGGCACTCACTTAGTCAACCCAGTTCTCTATGGACTCGACCATGGCCTTTGTCTATTACGATGGAAGAGTCACAACATCCGTTGACGGCTTGAAGTTTGAATATTGTGATCCAAAACAAATGAGGATAAAGGAAGACATCACCATCGATGAATTGAAGCAGAAGATTCATCAAAAGATCAGAGCTGGATTATGAAAGGTGGAAGAGATCTATTATCGATGCCCTATGTCCGTTGACTACGGGCGTGTTACTTATTTCCAGATGAAACTTCAAAATAGTGGCGACATACAAGGAATGTTCGAAGCATTCAGTGAACATGCTAGTTATGGTCCTATAGAGCTATATGATGTTTTGCAAAGACCGACTAACCAAATTCTTGAAGAGTTGCTACAATATAGGCCCATTGACGATGGGCGGTTGGTTGAGCTTATCCCTTATATAGGGTCTGCCCTTTCCTATCTATATGACAGGGGTCAATAATAAATGGTTCTGATGGCATAAAGTTTGTGTGTGCATTCCAATCACGACCAATAGCACTTAGGCTTCAATATGACAACATGTTTGAGGACCTGAAATCCAAGATACATCGCAAACTCAATCTTGGTGAACTTATGGTGCAGAAGGTAATATATCGTCATCCTCGGCTTGACGCATGTGGGAGGATTATATACTAGGGCATGGACATAGAAAACACTGTTGACGTACGAGATATGTTCACCGTCCACCTCCAGCATACATTTCGGACATTCCCGATCGAGTTTTGCATCCGCGCGGCTGAGTATGATGCTAATCTTGAAACTGACCTAAGTGAACCATAAGGATATAATGTTTGTTTGTGTTTCATTTTAAGAATGTAATGTCTTTTTTATTAAAATGTAATGTCTGTTAGTGTTTTATTAGTGTCTCTTTTTATTAAAATGTAATGTCTTTTTTACTAACTAATCAATATTATCAAGTGTCACTACAACAAAAAAATGCAATAAACAACGATTATTTTTGGGCTTAAACAGCGCTGAATATTTAGCCGCTGTTGAATGTTATTAAAAAAACAGCGTTTTGAGCGTTCTTGTATCGACAATAAACAACGCTTCCTTAGAGAAGCGCTGTTTATTGTCGATTTAATCAATAAACAAGCTTCCGCTTCCTTAAGGAAGCACTGTTTATTGTTATTTTTTACCTCTTCCTTTAGGCAAGCGCTGTTTATTCCCCTATTTTTTTTTTCAGCATTCGTGTTGTTCAGGATGCAATGCAGAGAGATGAAACAACACACAATATATCAGCATTTTTCAGCGTTTTGCTTGAGCAATTTCACGAACACAAAGACGAAACTGCTTGAGCATTTTTCAGCAGTACCGAAGAAGAGAAGAAGACGAGATGGATTTGGGTCAAACATATCTCAGGTCTCAGAAAAATAGATCAAACAAACAATATGAGACAGATCAAACAACATGTACATTTAGATAGATCTCAGATCTCCAGATCAAACAAACAGATCTCATCTCAGAAAATAGATCTCAGATCTCCAGATCAAAGAAACAATTTCATCTTCAGAAAAATAGATCAAACAAACAAATAGATTTTCGAATTAAAAACAAATCAAACAACATAAAAATCAGAAGAAATAAAAAAATCATTCGGATCTGTGCGCTGTCGTCTTCCTCATTCGGATCTACTTCTTCTCTGCTTCTTCGTCGTCTTCCTTAACTCTCGCTATCTTCTTCTTCTTCGTATTCCTCATTTAGATATGCTTCTAGAACCTTCTTCGTCTTCCTCATCAGAACACTTCTTCCACTTCTTGCTCTCCTTCAAACCCTTATTGCTCTTGCTCTTCGAGCTCAGCGCCTCCATCTCAGAAACGGTGTCGTTCTCTTTTTCTTCAGAGATTTGTTACCATGGTCATGGGCTCGGAGCTTGGCGAGCATTTGGAGAGAAAGGTGACGTGAGCGAGGCGCTGGTAAAGGGAGAGAGAGGAGAACCATTTGAGAATCGAGAGAGATCTGTGGGATTGGGAATGCTGGAGGGAGATGTGGGAGGTGAGCGAGAGATCTGTTTGCGATGGAAGAGAGAGAGAGAGACAGAGAGAGAGAGAACAGGATAAGGACAGAACGTGAAGCGGAAGAGCGAGGGTTTGCGATGAGAAGAGCAGAGCATGAAGTGGGAATAATTATAATAGGAATCGTATGAGATGTGGACCAAAATCAGCGCTTCCCTGTTTAAAGCGCTGTTAATCGCATGAGAAGTGGAAGGACCAAAATCAGCACTTCCAGCTTTAAGTGCTGTTTATTCTTTTATTATAACTTTAAACAACGCTTCTTTGCTTAAGCATTTTTTATTCCTTTAGGACCAAAATCAGCGCTTCTAGCTTTAAGCGCTGTTTATTCTATTAGTACAACTTTAAACAGTGCTTCCTTACTTAAGTACTATTTATTCCTCTATGCCTAAAATAGCGTTTCGTGTTCTGAAGCGTTGTTTATTAGCTAAAGTAGCGTTTTTCTTTGTAAGCGCTGCTTAAAGTGGCGTTTTCTTTTAGGCATTATGTTGTAGTTTGTTTAATATTTTAAAAGTTCTCGGGACAATCAAAAGAAAAAAAGAAAAATGTGAATTAAATTATTAATCTTTTGGTGCGTCAGATAAAGGTGTGGACAAGGGTGCACCGACGGAGGGAATTACACTGTTTAGTGAAACTGTTAGTTAATTTTCGGATTTTGTTGCATCCTGACCCATGCTCCTTCTACAAGCCAAAACTTGGGCTGTAGATATCGGATTTTGATGTTCTTTACATGCTTGGAAAGCTAAGAAAAATATATACAACTTTGATGGTGGAAATTGTGGCAAATTCGGAAGTTTTGGTGACATAATGAAGCCTCGGAGTTGGGCCAGGCGAGTTACACGGGTTTGGGTATGTCTTCACTAATTTGAGCCTAGGTCACTCATCCTAAGCCCAAATTAAGCATATGACCACTCCATGCAAAGCCCATTTGAAGACCTATCTGATGGTATTGCCTAGGATTCCAAAATTGCACCAAAAATCCAAAATTGCCTAAGAGAAGTATCCTAAGGCATAAAGAAGAATCACATGTCTTAATTATTGGAAAGTTGTAGACAAGAAGACACATTTGACAAGCGCATAATTGAAGCATCAGTGCATAAAAAGGCATGAGCTCTCTGACCAAAAAAAATTAAAGGCATTAGCGCATAATTGAAGCATCTAAAGAACCTTGTGACTATTAAAGAATCTCATAATTGAAGCATCTTGAATATTGTAGTTCATGCAGGAGAATCAACTGTAACATGCAGTGAGCTTTCAAGCCACTCAAGCCTTGTGAGCTTTCTTATCAAAGGCTTTTGTTTTTTCTTAGATTGCCATGTGAATAATGGAGGGAATCTTGAATCTTAAGTCACTTTAAGTCACACACATTATTTCTTAAGACTTTTGGTTTTTCACGTATGCATGCAGGTCACGCATGCCTTGTGTTTTTTCTTATAAAAGATTCTTAAGTTACTTTAAGGGAGTCACTTTTGTTTTTTCAACACATAATGTTAAGTATCTTGAATAGTAGGAATCCTGCACTTCCTCAGTCTTGAATTCACGGGTTGCATTTTGTATCATTTTATGTGTTGCATTTTAACACACACGAAATTATTTGACGAATAATAGTTTCCTCAATAAATAGATATCCTTCAGACACCTTTGCATTACATATACTTCCTCGTCTTTCATGCCTGACTCAACATTGCTCTGGAAACAAGACTTACACAGGTCTCAGCGTCGATGGATATAGAGCTTTGTATGTTCACATCAACTCTATATTAAATTTCGTTTTATGTACTATTTTTTAACTTCATTAACACTAATTACTTGAACTTTTATTTGCAAGTCCAAGCAAATCAGATCAAATCCTACCTTCACTTGGTTCCCGAGCCAAATCCTCTCATAATACCACTGTTAAATAAAGCCGGGTTTGATCAAGCTGCTAAAGTTAAACATTGTCCAATAGACCACTCGTTGGTAACTGCTTTAGTAGAAAGGTGGAGACCTAAGACACACATGTTCCATCTTCGGTGCGGTGAATGCACGATTACACTACAAGATGTTGTGCTTCAACTAGGACTACGGGTGAAAGGTCGTCCGGTTACAAACCCCAGCTTCCTCGACTGGGATGATATTTGTGAACAACTCTTGGGTGTTGTTCCAGGAAATAAACAAAGGGTAGGCCAGTTCATCAAAATGAAATGGTTAACGAAAACTTTTTCTGATCTCACGCTTGATGCATCCATTGAACAAATAGAGAGTCATTGTAGAGCATACATCTTATGCTTGATCGGGGGGGTGTTGATGCCTGACAAATCGGGCAATAGAGTCCACCTTATGTGGCTACCTTTATTGGAGTATTTTGAGACTATTGGATGTTATAGCTGGGGGTCGGCATGTTTAGCAACTCTGTACCGAGAAATGTGTCGTGCAACCGCACCGGCTGCACATTGTATGGGTGGATGCACAATGCTGCTGTAGTCTTGGACATGGTACCGAATGCCGTTCATTGCCCCACGAACCACCCGTGAGCTAACATTTCTGCTCGCGGAACGGTAAATATTAAATTTGTCCCTAAACACTACTTACATATATATTGATTACACTAACATTTAAGTATTTTTTACTAGATGGAGTGGTGGGGGTGCAATATACTGGAACTCCCTGAGGTGATACTGTTGGATATAGATCAAGATTTGATCACATACGAATTGATGAGGTAATTATGGCATAAGCGCACATAAAGTTATTTATGCTTTCTTTATCGTGTACTTTCACTAACGAGTCTTATCTTAGCAGTTTGTGTGGATGCCATACGTAGGTCTTCGAAACGACCTACCAAGACGTGCATTTCGAGATGAAGAAACTTGGAAAGGCTGTATTGTTTTGATCTGCTTCGCTATAATAGAGTGGCATCAAACAGACAGAGTGAAACTCCAATTTGGGCTACGTCAAGAAATACCAGAACCACCTATAAACCTGGACCAAGTTCATCACATTGACATGTGGGGAAACCACACCATTAATTGGGCCGAGAAGCACGCAAACTGGATTTCAATTTGGAGGGAACGTCGAGGTCATTTATTAGAGGGAAACCCCTTAAGGATGATATAATTTCTCCAAGCCATGAATATATGACTTGGTTTTATCAAAATTCTATGCCCTATCTATCTGTTGAGCAGCAGCTGCAAGACCCGCAGAGTGAATGTAACCCGGATGTTAGGCAACCGCCACCTGCACCACCACAAGAATTGCCTACAAAACGATGTGCACATCGTGGCATGCCTCGACAATCCACCCCCCGCTTCCCCCAACCGTGCAAACAGAAGAGCTTCAACCGCATCGCCATTCTTTTCAATTCACACTACCAGCACAGTCATTTGACTACACTCCGTCCCAACCTGAGGAGGCTCATGAAAATTACGGCGTTCGTCAACACTTTTTCGCATACGGCGAAGATGATTTTATTATGAACTTGTTTAGTGCAAACTGTCCAAAACCACAGTCTGATGAGCTGGCCTTTGATCAAATGTACGAGAATGCCCCTTTTTCCCATTTGGCTAGCCGTATTCCCCATTCCAAATGTCATCGTTTCATGACCACGGTGCTTTTAGTTCTGCAGGACCATACGTCGGGGAAAATGAGCATGTGCAACCGGTAAATGTCGCCGTCCAGCATGACGAGCACCCTGTTATTGCTGAAGAACAACCTGAGCCACCTCATCGGCGTCGTCAACTTCCCGCACATAATAGGAGGCCTCCACCATGTGAGACTGGACACCACTTACACCACCAAAGAGATTAGAATTTCATGAATCCATGTATTTAATTACCGATATGTAATCCAACTAATTAATATATTTAGTATTTTAATTTAATTTTTTGTTAACTAATTTGTAATTTAATTTGAATTAAATTAAGTTAAAATTAAATTAAATTTAAGACCCACATTAGCCTAATTAATTCCTAAAAATAAATTTAACATTTTTGTTTAACATTTTTAAACAATAAAATAATTGAAAAACGAAAAAAAATAAGGCAGGTGAGAAATCGAGGATGCTAAACCCGATTTCTCAATGCAGCAAATTTAAAATAAAAAAAAAACATAGGTGGGAAATCGGTGATGACAAAACCGATTTCTTACCTTGCCCAAAAAATAGGGCAATTTGGAAAATAATAGGGGAAGCGGGATATTAAGGGAAATAATAATTAAAAAAAGGATGTAAAAATAAAAAATCCGACAAAAGCAACAGGCACTTAGCATTTTCATCTTCACCCTCCCCCATGCTGCCGTCGTCCTCATCCAAGCTAACCGCCACCAGACCACTGAAATCGATTCCGATGACCGACACCGTCTCGACTTTGACCACCACAACCAGTCTGGAGGGCAACCATCTAATATGGAAAAAGCCAGAGGCTGATCTTGCGCATACCAATATGGAAAGAAAAAAAAACCCATATAATCCCTTCACTACCATTTTCAATTAACAACCAACATCACCAACAAGTATGTTTTTCAGAAATCTTTAAATAGGCCAAACAATCTGTACGTCAGTGTTTGCTCTTTTATATACATAAAGTATTGAATCATATTAATTTTATCATGGATCTGGATCCCTTTGTTCATTGACGGTTGATAGGCATATAGAGTGGATGAAAAAGCGAAGTAGTCTAACAGCAAAAGAACCATCATCTCCTTCAGACTCGTTGGTGGTCGGAGTCAAGACGGCAGCAGTGGTTGGTGTGGATGATGGTGGTCTGGTCGGTTGGCTTAGACGGTGGGGTGGCGGGGAAATGGAAATGCTGCGTGTCTTATTCTTTTGTCATTTAAATTTTTCTTGTAGAAATGTAAGGACATGTGGCATGATTCGAAGCGTGAGATCAATCTAATGGTCCATAAGAATTGAAAGGCAGAGTGCCTTTGGCGCCATTAAGGTAGACAATCCAAATCTGTCTCGGCACATTACTTGCTTGTGTTATTTTATGTTGGAAATGAAATCCATTTTGTTTTTAATATTTGTTTGCAACATATATGGTATTTTAGTGAATAAAAATTATATCGTTAATTTTGAAAGAGTGAATTTTGCTTTCATCTTATGAGCAAAAATATTATTGATAAAATATATTATTGAGTTTCTTTAAATAATGGTCATGAGAATAAATACTAAGTATTTTTATCTCTTTAAATTTTGATGTTTGCACATGTGTATTGGTTAATGACTTAATGTTATGTTTATTTTGACTACCGGTATTCTTCTAATAGACTAATTTTTTTTATACTCTCGATTACTTGATTATTTGAGATCAATATGTAAAGTTGAGATATACTTGTTAATTAAAGCTGAAAATGTTGTGCGACTATAGAATCTATTTATATAGTCATATCCACCTCAGTCTAGTGAATTTATTTAAATAAATTTTAATGTGGAGACATATGATATTCATATTGTGATTCAAAGAAAGGAATGAATTCTCTCCTCGTGAGAAGTCTCTCTCCCCGTGAGAAGCAGGAATTCGTCTAGGCGATGGTGTGTGGTGTTTGTGTCTTACACTATGGATCGTTTATACCTGGAAGAAGAAGAAGAAGAGGCGATTCGCTTGGAGAACAATGGCCAACAGCAAGCTGATCTCAACCCAGCTTTGTGCCTTGTGGGTCGTTTTCTTACAGATAGGCCGATCAGGGTACACATGATGAAGATGAGAATGGCGGGAGTTTGGCACCCAGTGTGTGGCGTGTCAATTTCTGAAGCAGAACCAGGACTTTTTCTGTTCCAATTCTTCTATCCTAAAGACGTTGAACGTATCCTCAAACAGGGACCATGGAGTTTTGATGACCATCTTTTGATCATCTGAGCCCTACAAGAAGGATAGACGCCGGCTATAACCCCTCTCTTTATGGTGCCGCTCTGGATTAAGATTCACCAGGTGCCGGTGGGATTCATGAATGAAACAGTGGGTTAGCAATTAGGCAATTTCGTTGGTACTTTCTTGGAATATAATACACGGAATAGTTCCAATGTGCTGTGGTCATACATGAGAATTTGTGTGTTGCTCGATGTCCGAAGGCCTCTAAGGAGATTAAAGAAAATCAAGATATCAGGAAGAGGATCATGGAGGTGTGCTTCAAATCTGACGCTTGGGCGGATTACGCTGCTACTTTTACGGGCTGCTAGGTCATAAGGAGGAGTTATGTGCTTCATTGTTCGCTTTGGACCATGATGATGGGTAGCGAGCTTGGAGTCAAGAGCTGCGCGTAGAGGGGCGGCACAACCAGGGTGGAGGCGGCGAACGATGGCTAAGGGACGTAGGTCAGACGTCATGGGTCAACCCTAGGCAGAGCAGGTATGGCACGTTCGAAAAATACATGCATGATCCATGCAAAGCCGAATATTGAGGGTGCAATCACGCTGCGAGCAAGGAAAGAAGATCTGTCAAATTTAATGACGTGGATATCATTACAAATCCACATTTATTATTTCTAAAAGCGGCGCACAAAAAGAGTGAAATAGGAAAATCACAAGTTGACCCACTGATTGGGGGCCGAATAAATGCATAGGAGGAGGATTTGGAAATGGATTTATTGGATGCTGAGAGAAAAAGGAAACGTGCAATATTTTGTGCAATCAAGAGGAGTTAAGTCGAGCAATTCCTATGGCAGCAAAAAAGGAATACTATTTAATGCAGACTGAGGGAGTACACATGCAGGCAAACAATGGATCTGGTCATGAATCAACTCAGAATTTTTTAATGGCAGGCCCTGACAAATGAGCCTGCCAGGGACAATGAGTTTCATAAGCTGGAACTATCGGGGCCTGGGCAACCCGAGAGTAGTTCCCTCTCTCCGTGACCTCGTTCGGGTGTACCATTCGGAAGTTCTTTTTGTCTGTGAAACTTTGGTACATTCCAACAAAATAGAAGACATCTGTGTGACGTTGGGTTTTGATGCAGTTTTTGTAGTTGACTGTGTTGGGCACAATGAGGGGCTGGCAATTCTCTGGAAGCACCCTTTTGACTGTCTGGTGCTTAATTACTCTTTAAATTCATCAACACTAAAGTGTCTTACCTTGGGCATCCAGTGTGGCACCTAACGGTTTTCTATGGATATCCGGATAGTGGTAGAAGAAGAGATTCGTAGGACCTCTTGCGTACCCTTGCAAGGGATAATTCACTCCCGTGGTGCGTAGTAGGGGACTTCAACGACCTCTTATCAAATGAGGATCTTAGGGGCCCTGTGGAGTGGTCGGCTTGGAAGATTCGTGGTTTCAGGGACGCGGTGCTAGATTGTTGCTTAAAAGACTTGCCTATGGAGGGACACCAATTCACTTGGACTAGGCATCTGGGTAAACCAGATATGATAGAGGAGAGGTTGGACAAAGCACTTGTTACGTAGGAGTGGTTAGACATCTTTCCCGGGTGTAGGCTTATTAATGTTGTTGCGGCACGACCTGATCACTCACCCATTTTGCGAAACTGTTTGACAGAGATAGTAGAGTTGTGAATAGGAGCTTTCGCTTTGAGAATGCTTGGCTTGAGGAACAGGAGCTTGAAAATATTGTTATGGCGAGTTGGAACAAAGAAGAAGGTTCGGGTTTCCTTGAAAAATTAAAATAGTGTACCAACGAGATGAACGATTGGGGAAGGAAAATACAGTCAAGATATAAAGGAGCCATTAATGATTGTAGGCGTGAGATTGAACTGGTTAGAGAGGGCACTAGTGAGGAGGATGCAAATAAGTATAGCAAGCTTAGAAGCAAACTGGGTACTTTATTATCCCAGGAGGAGGCCTTTTGGAAGCAAAGAGCTAAGGTTTTATGGTTGCGTGACAGGGATACAAAGTCAAAAAAAATTCATGATATGGCAAGTACTAGGAGAAAGAAGAATGAAGTGACAAAGTTGACGAGGGACGATGGTACCATTGCTGAAGGGCAAGCGACCCTTAGTGACACAGTTAGAACTTATTTCACTAATCTCTTTCAGCGCTCACAGGGGATTACGATTCGGTCATCAACTATGTCCCTAGCCGAATCTCTCAATCTAACAATGACATGTTACTCCACCCCTTCACGATGTCAAAATTTAAGAAAGCGCTCTTTCAAATGCACTCAGACAAAGCCCCAGGACCAGATGGTCTCAACCCTGTGTTTCATAAAAGATTCTGGGACCACTGTGGACCAGAGTTGTTTCATATAGGGGTTGCTTGGTTGGAAGAGGGGCGGTTCCCTAACCACCTGAACGATACCAACATTATGCTCTTCCCCAAGAATGATAACCTGTCTTATGAAGGAGTTAAGGCCTATAGATCACAGGAGCAGTCTGCTTTTGTTGCAAATAGATCCATTCTGGATAATGTTCTGGTCGCTATAGAGCTCATCAATCACATGAATTGCAAGGTTAGTGGTAAGGAAAGGGAAATGGCTCTAAATATTGACATAAGTAAGGCCTATGATAGAGTTGATTGGGGGTATTTGAGAGGTATCCTGCTCAAGCTGGGGTTTCATGAGAACTGGGTTGGTTGGATGACGATGTGTTTGGAGACTATGCAATATCTGATTACGGTGAATGGTGAGGCGTATGACCTGTTATCTGGGGAGAGGACCTAGGCAAGGGGACCAGCTATCCTCTTACCTCTTCATTCTTTGTACGAAGGGTCTCACAACTCTTCTTAAGAGGACGGAAGCTAGAGGCGACATTCATGCATCAAAGTGTGTAGAGGAGCCCCGCTCCTTTTACACCTCTTATTTGCTGACTATTGTTTTCTTTTTTATAGGGCCATTGAAAGGGAGATCAATGTTTACGCGAGATTCTTTCTACTTATGAAAGAGCGTCAGGCCAATCTGTAACACTCGTATTTTTACGATGCGTTATTTGGCGTTATTTATTGTATTTTGTCGTCTTTATGCTATAATAAGCAATTTATTGTTCCTTAAGTAAGTGAATTAATTAAATCAAGATCAAATTATATTTGAGAGTTAATATTTTATATTAATTCATGGTTTGAATATCGTCGAAAAATTCCAACGATGTTTAAATCGCGTTTGAATCGCAGGCGATTTCACCGCAGATAAAATTCTAAATGAATCCCGATTTCGATGAAAATCGAAACGTAACTTTTTGAGGCTATTTTTGAGTGTTTGACATGATTTGTATTATTTATAATTAAATATTATCACGCGATGAAGTAATTTCTCGTTAAATTAAATTTTGCGAATTTATCGGTAATGCGGGTTTTTCGACGCCGTGTTTTCACAACCCTTAAACTCTAGAATTAGAGGGTAATCATGAGAGATGTGAGATTAGATGGGTTGGATTAGTTGATGAGATTAGCATCTTTACTTTATTGCTAGGTGTCATTATATGTGTGATTAATTTGAAAAATTCCTTTTTACTAAACTATTTTATATTAACTATGCTTATTTTTTTTTAAGTAAAATAAATGAAAGGAGGGAGCTATATGCAGCCCCAATTTCGTGACCCTCCCTCTCTCTACCCTTCATATCATCTTCTTCTTCCATTTCTAGAGAAAGAAAGGGTTTGGAGCTCCATAGTCTTCAACCTTCATCTTCTTGAGTTTTTGACCTCCAATCTCCACCATTTTTGCACCCAAGTTCTTCCTCCACTTGATCCTTCATCTTCCAACCATCCAAGCAAGAAGAAAAAGTGATTTTCCTCCCCCATTTTCTGCAAAAACAGTGCCTCCCTCCTCCTCCTTACTAGGTTGATTTCTTTGCGTTCCTTTCTTGATTTTCATGCTTGCTTTGTGTTTGATTCTACTTGGTTGTGATCTATGATGGATGTGAGCATCATACCCCCAAATCCATGGAACCCTAGGCATGGCCTAAGGGGAGAAAAAGGGGAAAAAGATGTGATCCAAGTGAATCAAGAATTAATTGGTTGAATGGGTCTCTTTGATGATGATGATGTTGTCTTAGTTGTTAATTTTGGATTGTATGCATGATTGGGAATTTATTTTGGAATTTTAGATTCTTGAATGTTGTAAGAACATGCCTAGCTTTGATGAGGATTTGTTTGAGTGTTTTAAGTGTGGTTTGATGAAGTAGAAGAATTGATAAAATTGGTGCTGGTGGGGTTGTATGAAAAATTGTAATTTTTCTTTGAAAAATGGAGTAGGGCCGTGAGCCCTAGGAGGAAATTAGAAGGGGGAAAATTGTTTTGTATCTTCCTTTTAATTGGTGAATCATGTATTTAATTAACGAATAACATGTCTTGATTGATTTAGTGACTATTGGATGTGTTATGCATGCTTAAGTAAGAGAATTAGTAAGTGATTTGTGAAAATTGGTTCTTGAGGGACTAGAATAGCATGTGGAACTTGTCTGGGTTGTTCTCTAATTATTAGCATTGTTGTGGCCATGATTAAAATGTTTTGGAATCAAAAGAATTGGAAGAACTCTTTGAAACTTCTACTTTTGGAGATGTTTTTGTAAATGAGTTATGAAACTTGGTGAATTTGGTCTTGATCATGACTTGTTATTTGAAAGAGAAAAAAATGCTATGTGAAATTATGCTAATCTAGGATTTGGAAACTTTGCTCTTGAAGTAAATGAAAATGGTTTTGGAATATGTTTGAGATGTGCTTTGAATTATGTCTTGTGTATGTCTTGATGTTTTGATGTCTTGGAGTGTAGGTAAATGATTTGGAAATGGGTTGTTAGATTGTAAAAAGAAGTTTTGCAAATCTTTTGTATAGAATAAGGGTGGTGGCCGAGAGGCCATAAGGGAGGTTGGAAGGAAAATTATTTTGTGTGAATTTGTTTAAATGATTGTAGGATGTATTTCTAGGCTTAAGAGAATTATGAAAAGAATGGTTAATTGGAATTGTTTTCATTTCAAAGTCTTCAAAGAATTAAATATGTGTTATGTTTAGTTTTTTTTTTTCAAGAAAAGATTTTAGTTCCAAAACCTCTTTCTTTCAAGTTGTAGTGATTAAATGAATTTTGTTGCTTTAAAGGTTTTCAAGAATATTAGAAAATGTATTATGTTTGGTTTTCTTAAGAAATGATTTTGGTTCCAAAACCTTATTATTTTCAAGTAGTTGGTGACTAAATGTTTGGTGTGAATGCTTGGTTAGAAAAGGGTTATGTTGAGAGCCTAGGTTCCTAAGTTGAGTTTATAGAATTGTGCTAAGTTTACTTGTGGTGATAGGAGTTCCGAACTCGGAGATCGTGCAGCGTAGACGCAAAGCTTGCGGTGCTACGCTAGTTAGCATTTGTGGTAAGGGCAACTTTAGATATTGATAGGAATTTAAATTCATGTATTTATGCGAAGAAGTCTGAGAACCTCAGGATTCGAAGTGAAGGTCTTGTACCCCTTCGTTTTACTGCTTTGTGATATTATGATTATATAGTGGACTTATCTGCAAGTGGTTGGCAGCTGGCCCCAAACCCCCACACTTGTTTGATTGCCTCTCTGCTAACTCCATTGAGTTGCAGAGGGATGAACTGAGTTGTTTGGTATCGTTGTTTCTTTGAGTTATGATTGTTGAGATGAATTGCTTATCTTTGCTAAAGCTGTTCGCCTTTGTTTTGAGCTTGGCGTGAATATTATTTGATATGCGGTCTAATAATTTTTCAATTGTTTCCTGAATTATCGTATGCGGCGATTTATTCATTGAAGTGCGAGCGTTTAGTCGAGTCGTCGAGTGTCGTGACGTTTTTGAGCTTTGATCCGATTAACCTAGGATGCTAGGATCGCCTAAACGGCTCCGACTGGTTTTTCGGTAGATTAGCTAGGCGTCGTAGCGTCAAGGAACCTGAGCTGAATGTTCTAGGGTGAGCGGAGAGCCCAAGGTTACGGCTGACGTTCAGTGGATGGATCGGCGTTACATTCCAGAAAATTGTCAAGTGTCGAGAGAATATGAGAATTGAGTCGAGTCTTGTGAGAGTTTGAGTTGCGTCTCGAATACTGTGCATATACTTGTTTTTCCCATTGTTATGATTGTTATTTCCTGATTCATTGAGAAGTTGACCCTTTCATGTGGTTCCTTCAAATGATGATGGCAACCCAGGCGATGGCGAGGACGCGGAGGATCCGATGGCGGACGATGGTGAGGAGGACCCCTCCAAGGATCCGGGCAACGACTTTTATTTGTCATGATTAGTATTTGCATGTTTGTGTTTTGGGATGACTGTAGTATTTACTTTTGGTGTACAGTTAGTTGGTGACCAGTCGGGCTCGGAATGTTTTTTTGTACTACAGGGTAGACTGGTGGTTTACTTTTGGAGCAGCCCCCTGCGTGGGTGTCTGTCGGGAGTACCCACGGGGTATGACTACTCTTACGAGGGTCTTCATCCCATAGGTGTATTCTCTTGTACATTTCTGCACTGGTTATTTTGCACATACTGTATCTGATGACTTGTCTATATATGCATGTATGTATTCCCAGTGCACGTGTCTTGTGTCCTAGATTGCACCATGTTTCGAAACGCTGTAGCTACTCTGTGCGTGCTTGCGGATGATGTTGTTTTAAAAAAAATGTACCGCATTTTTCGAAGGACACAAGAGTACCGTTTTAAAAAAAAAAGCGCCGCATATAGGTTTATTCCTAGTCGAGTAGCGGTCCGGAAACGGGTCGTTACAATGGTGGTATCAGAGCAGTTCGGTTCCAACCGGACTGTGCATAGAAATTTGTGGTTTATTTGAGTACATTTTGCCACTTAAGGGTCTAGATGTTATTCTCGGGATGGGTTGGTTGTCTCACCATCATGTCCTTTTGGACTGTGCCCGAAAAACCGTGGTTTTTCCTGACCTCAGAATTTCCAACTACCTATCTCATTAATCACATTGGTGTTTCATTGAAAGAGGGAACTCAGGAATACATGTACTTGGCTAGTTCAGAAGCTTCTCAAGAGCTCGAGTTGAAGAATGTTCCTGTGGTTTGCGACTTCTTCGATGTTTTTCCGGAAGATGTGCCGGGATTACCGCCAGCAAGGGAAATTGAATTCTCCATCGATTTGCTTCCAGGAACATGACTGATTTATATAGCGCCCTATCGGATGTCTCCAACTGAGATGATAGAGTTGAAGTCTCAGATTGAGCACTTGGAGTCAAAGCAGTTCATACGACTGAGTGTGTCGCCATGGGGAGCCCCAGTGCTGCTAGTGAAGAAGAAGGATGGACGATCAAGACTGTGCATGGATTATCGCCAACTCAACAAAGTTACTGTCAAGAATCGATATATGTTGCCGCGTATCGATGATTTGATGGATCAACTACGAGGAGCTGCGATATTCTCCAAGATCGACTTGAAGTCAGGCTACCATCAGATTCGAGTGAAGGAAGAGGATATCCCCAAGACAGCTTTCAGGACGAGATATGGTCACTACGACTACCTGGTGATACCATTTGGAGTGACGAATGCGCCCGCAGTATTTATGGACTACATGAACAGGATCTTTCACCCATTCTTGGATCAGATTGTGGTAGTGTTCATCGACGACATTTTGATTTACTCGAGGAGTAGAGAGGAGCACGAAGAGCATCTATGTTGAGTACTGCAGATAATACGAGAGAAGCAACTTTATGCTAACCTTTCTAAGTGTGAGTTCTGGTTAGAGGAGGTCAATTTTTTCGGATGGAATAGCTGTGCATATACTTGTTTTGCTCATTGCTATGATTGTTATTTCCTGATTCATTGAGAAGTTGACCCTTTTCCTGTGGTTCCTTCAAATGATGATGGCAACCCAGGTGATGGCGAGGACGCGGAGGATCCAATGGCGGACGATGGTGAGGAGGACCCCTCCGAGGATCCGGGCAACGACTTTTATTTGTCGTGATTGACTGATTCATCTTTGTGTTTTGGGATGACTGTAGTATTTACTTTTGGTGTCTGATTAGTTAGTGACGGTCGAGCTCGGGATGGTTTTTGTACTCTGAGGTAAACTGGCGGTTTACTTTTGGAGTAGCCCCCTGCGTGGGTGTCTGCCGGGAGTACCCCCGGGGTATGACTACTCTTACGAGGGTCTTCATACCATAGGTGTATTCTCTTGTACATTTTTGCACTGGTTATTTTGCACGTACTGTATCTGATGACTTGTCTATATATGCATGTATGTATTCCCAGTGCATGTGTCTTATGTCCTAGATTGCACCATGTTTCGAAACGCTGTAGCTACTCTGTGCATGCTTGCGGATGATGTTGTTTTAAAAAAAAATGTACCGCATTTTCCGAAGGACAAAAGAGTACCGTTTTAAAAAAAATACGTCGCATATAGGTTTATTTCTAGTCGAGTAGCGGTCTGGAAACGGGTCATTACACAATCCATCAATTTGCAAAAATCAGAGATGTTTTTCAGCAAGAACACATCCCCTGATATTCAGACTTTGGTCACTTCAATCCTTGGAGTGCAGGAGGTGTTGGATACGGGCAAGTACTTGGACTTACCGTCAATGATAGGAAGGAAAAAGAAGGCTGCCTTCAACTATCTCAGAGATTGCACCTGGAGGAAAATTCAACATTGGTCCATCAAACATCTCTCCAAAGCGGGTAAGGAAGTCTTAGTGAAGTCAGTGGCGTAGGCAATCCCCACATATTGTATGAGTGTCTTTTTGATACCCACATCCTTGGGGGAAGAAATACAACAAATAATAAACTCTTTTTGGTGGGGCTCGAGAAGAGGCATGGGAAAAGGGATCAATTGGCTTAGTTGGGATCGTCTCACCATGAGAAACAAATATGGAGGTATGGGTTTTCGACACTTTTCTGGCTTCAATTTGTCTATGCTAGGGAAACAAGGTTGGGAGTTTATGACTGACCAAGATGCTATAGTTTTGCATTTCTTCAAAGTTGTGGGGGCTCGGCTGGGCCATAACCCAAGTTTCGTTTGGCTTAGCATCCATGCTTCACAGGTAGTAGTAAAAACGGGCATGAGGTGGCAGATAGGGGATGGTAGGCTTATAAGAGTGTGGACGGATTCGTGGCTAAGAGATGATGAGAACTCGTGTGTTCAAAGCGCTCCCAGGGATGGTTATGAGAATTTGGTCGTGACAGACTTAATGCAACCAACCTCGAATGATTGGAATATGAGCCTCCTTTAGTCCCTCTTTGATAAGGTGATATAAGTCGAATAATTCGTACCCTCTTGCTGTTGGGCCAAACCGAAGAAAAATTGATCTAGAGGTGGGCCAACAATGGAATATATATTGTCAAGACAGCCTATCATCTACTCATGGAGAAGGTAGCTGACAACACAAAGTTACGGGTCCCGGGTGAGTGGATGCATATTTGGAAATTACGTGTCCCTCATAAGATTAAGCTGCTACTTTGGAGGATTGCTAGGGGTCGTCTCCCTACAAGGGACCGCATTGCTTCCAAGGGGGTGGAGTGTTCTACTCGCTATTCGTTTTGTTCTCAGGTTGTGGAAAATGATTGGCATTGCTTTGTGGATTGTCCTCATGTGATTAAAGTATGGGAAGCTGCGGATTTGTGGATGACAATTCGCCCAATTGCTGATGCTGCGCATACTATTTCAGACTTCATCTTCCACTGTCTATCCAACCTTACGGTGCAGCAAGGAAAAGTAATAGCAATGATTCTGAGTTGTGTGTGGCGGAGACGTAATGATAAGGTGTGGAATGATCAGGAGAAGTCGGTCCAATTGTCAGTGCATTTATCCATGGAATACCTAAGGGACTGGGAGAGTATGAGGGATCGACCAGATCCTTCATTGAATACTCACCAACGAAATCAAGTGACTAGATGGAAGAAACCGAATCAAGGAGAGTATAAGTACAATGTTGATGCAACAATCTTTGAGGATCAAGGGAGCTATGGAGTGGGTATGTGCTTGAGAAGGGACAACATAAAGTAAGTTAAAGCAATGATGAAGTGGTATAGAGGGGTGCCATTACCAAAGGAAGCAGAACCCAGAGGTTTACTGGATGCTATATCTTAGTTGCGTACGCTAGGAGATATCACAGTGACCATTGAAATGGATTGTTTGCCAATTGTAGATGGGCTCGTTGAAGATTACCACTGTGACATGGAGCTCAGATATATACTAGTTTTATGCAAGGCTAGTTTGAATTTTTGTAACAACTTGAAGGTGAGTTTTAATAGGCGACAAGCAAATTTTGTAGCTCATACATTAGCTAGGGTGGCAAAATTGTTTGCTAGTCACCACGCGTTTGATGTAGTGCCAACCTGTATTTTTGGACTTATTTTGAATGAAATGCAATTAGTGTGTTCCCGTCAAAAAAAAATATTGTGATTCATTTTGAAATGTGTATATATCAATACTTTGGTTTTTAGAAGTTTTTGAGAAGTTTTATTTCATTATGAAATATTAGTTATATTCTTTGAAGTCTATTGGAAAAAAAAATTGTGGCACTTACTAGACTCATGATATACTTGAGAGATAGCATGTATTATGGTATTGTATTTAGTAGATTTCCCATTGTATTAGAACGATACAATGAAGTTAATTGGATTTAGTATATACTAGTCGGCTGACCCGTGCGATGCACAGGCAGATTATATAGGAGTACTATCAAATAGGAATTTTAAATGTCAAACTTACTAAGGTGCTAATTTATATGGGAGATTTCATATTGACGCCTAATTTATATGAGAGAATTGATAAAATAGAGATAACTTATAGAAAAACAACAACAATAATAGAGTTTATACTGTAGTGTCAACATGGAAAATAGTACAAAAAACAAACTATATTAATTAAGTTTACAATTAACGCAAAGAAACTATAGGCTATAATTAATGTAACTTGAAATCTCACAAAATATCCTTTTGTTTGAAGGAAAAAGTACATAATACTCCTTAGCAAAGTGGGAATCCCGCTTTCCATATGGCTTTGACGAAGGGAAAAGATACATGTGAGGACCATCACTTTAAAATTTAAAGAAATAACAAGAACATAATAGAGCACAATGATATATAAAAATGTTAATTGTTCTTTGAAGCGCACCTGTGTTATAAATTGCGAAATACTTCTTGGTAAACAACATTCGAAGTGATGTTTGTATTTCCACCTTCATTATTAGTTACCAATATTTTCAAACCATTCCTTAATGTGACCCTTGATATTGCAACATACAATTGCCCTTGTGAAAACACAGAACGTGGAAGATAGACTCCTACATGCTTTAAAGATTTCCCCTGGCTTTTATTAATAGTCATTGCAAATGAAAGAGCCAAACGAAATTGCCTTTGTTGAAATTTAAAAGGAATCTGTTTATCTGAAGGGGTCAAAGATAGTCTAAGTATTAACACGCTTTGATCAATTTTACTTCCTGAAATAACCTTTGCCTTAACAACATATTTTCCCATTCTTGTGATGGTTAGTCGAGTCCCATTGCACAAGCCCGAAGACTGATCTATATTTCTCAACAACATCACAGGAACTCCTACCTTTAGTTTTAATATATGGTATGGAAGTACTGAAGCAGTGACTGTGTTCAAAAATTCTGGAGTATGGATGTCATTTGCTCTATCAGAA
Organism: Calophaca sinica; assembly: GCA_037113605.1. Classification (NCBI taxonomy): domain Eukaryota; kingdom Viridiplantae; phylum Streptophyta; class Magnoliopsida; order Fabales; family Fabaceae; genus Calophaca; species Calophaca sinica. The sequence goes on from CM073737.1 coordinate 21,715,395, forward strand.
TCCGAATTAACTGAATAAGGACTGTCAAAACTCAGATATGTTTTTTCATCACCAGGAAGCAAGGATAACATATAATCATTTATCTTATCAACACCATCATTTGTAGGAGCTAATACTGCCCTATCCTAGAAAAAGATGGATTATTGATGTTATCTAAGAAGAATGGATAAGTTTCATGAACAGTAGATGCAATTGAATCACCATTATTTTTTATGAGCAAATCATCTGGAACATTAATAGTCTCATTGACGTCATCTATTTCTCCAACACTACCATCACCAACACCAAGATCCAGTCTGAAAATTTCTTTCTTTTTTCAACATCAGAATCTACATTAGTGGATAGTAGTTTCATGGTCGTAGTCAAGGTCATGACCTTGCAAAAATCCCAGAGGCATGAGGAGTTAATAGAAGCATAAACCACCTCCTGCCTTGTCCCTTTTGGTATAACGGGTAGAATTTGTCTAAAATCTCCACCAAAAACCACTACTTTACCTCCAAAAAGGAGATTCAAATTTTCACCGTTAGAAAATCGAAGAGTATCTCTAAATGTTCTATCAACAGCTTCAAAACAATGTTTATGGGTCATTGGTGCTTCATCCCAAATAATTAACTTTGTGTTTGCTATCAGTTCTGCTAGCTGGCTTCCCTGTTCAATGTTACAGGTTGAGTTCTCATCAACATTTATAGGAATAGCAAATCTGGAATGTGCAGTTCTTCCGCCAGGAATCAATAAAGTAGCTATTCCGCTAGAAGCAATCGTCAAAACAATACCTCCTTTTGATCTAATAGCAGCAGATATAGCCCTCCAGATATAAGTTTTTCCTGTTCTGCCATATCCATAAACAAACAAAAAAAAGACCAGGTTTGTTGGTGCTAACTGCTGTCATAATGGTTTCATTAACCCTCTTATGTTCAGCAGTCATTATTGACATTAATTGTTCATGTTCCCTGGCCAAATACTTTCTATCGTAGTTTAACTCATCATATGTCAATTTATTTCCTCTATGAGCTATTAATGACATATCTGGTTGTGGCATTGTAGGGAAGTCTGATAGGCTCTAATTATTACTTTAAAATAGGGTTTCAATGTCTGCCAATGCAAAACTCTTCAACTTATCAAAAGACAATTCCAAATCTGCAATTTTTTAAACACAAGTACTTAATAAAAACCAATTAAAAATAGTGAATAATATTTTTAGCAATGCAAAGAAAGGGTTGTAAAATGGTTAGGCCAAAGAAAAAGTAATTACCTTCAAATTGAAGAAGGGTTCTTTGCCTATGTAATATGTCATCACTCAAGTATTCCCAGGTCTTTTCCCAGACAAATTCTGGTTTTGATAATTGATTTGAAATCAACAAAATAGAAAATAGTTTCCTCAAATAGGTCGCAATACCCCAACCACTGGACTCAATTATTGCATCTATATACTCTTTGTCATTGATCAACGCATTTTAATGCATTTTTTATAGCATTGCATTTTGTGTTTTTAAATGTGTTTCATGCCCAATAATTACTTTTTAACATGTTTTATATCTTTGGGTCTTAATTTGGGCTTTAGTGAAATTCTTTGTTAATTTTCGGATTTTGTTACATCCTGACCCAAGTTTCTTCTGCAGGCCATAACTTGGGCTGTACTTATCCGATTGCAGTGATCTTGGTGGAGTTAGAAAGCTAAGAAGTAGAGCTACAACTCTTATGTTGACACCGAAGCCCAATTTGGACGTTTTGATGGTCGAAATTGCATATTATTACAGCTGGTGGACTGACTGCGAATTCTAGATCACTTACTCATGTGATTCGTCGTTATTGGGCTAATTAATTTCTTTTGGACCTCTCTCTTTGGTCAAAAACTTTGGATTATCTAGGTTAACCTAGGAGAGATTATAAATAGAATCTTTAGAGTCTTAGGAGAAACCTTTTGATTACTTTTGAATCTTTTGCTGTTTTAGCAATCTTTTCTCCTTCTCTCCTTCTTAATCTCATTTTTGTCAAATCCTTCCATAGAAGGATAAGACCTTAGATTAATTCACTGGTTAGGGAGTTTTTATAATGGTCTTGAGGTTTGATTATTATTGTTAATTTCGATTTTCGGATTCTATTTCTTTTCTTTTTGATCTTTCATCTCTTTGATCTTTGTTTGCAAATTCGTTTTAGGTGTTGATGCTTAATCATATTAAATTCGTTTTTGCTCTTTGAGATTATTTGAAATATTTTGAACGCTTGTTTTAATCTATTTCGAATAGATATCAATAGGATCTACGCTAAACAGCGTAGGTTTGATTGAATTCGGTAGTTAAATTAATTGTGTTTTTGTGACGCTTGTTCCTTAATCATGATTAATCAATTTTGTGATGCTCAATTGATGCTTAATTAATTCTGTATTTTAGTAAGGATTCTTATAAGATTAATTGACACTTAATTGGTTAATTTTATGGTCAAACAAGAATAGAATCACGAAATAGAATGATCATTTGAAACCCGTGATAGATCCAAGTATTAATTACCCTGAACCAGTGAATTAGTCGTTTTCATATATTGATATTTTCATCTATTATAATCAGTTTCTCAAACCGAAATCCCCCAAATTTTATTTCTTCGTATGTTCTTGGTTTTGGTTGTTATTGAATTAGAGATCCTTGTGAGATGACCAAAGTTGAATTACCTTGTTACTACATTCCCTGTTTTGAATTATTTAACCCGTGTGCGACAGCGGATCAAATTGGCGCCATTTCCAGGGATCTCTGATCAAGAATAGCCAATTCAAGAACCCTACTAACATCTCTAACCTTTGATTTTGCGTTTTAGTTGTGTTTCAGGTTCTGACATTAGATTTTGCATTGAGCTAGTGAAAAAAATCGGTTTCCAGTCAACTTGCTCGGATTGCTCCGAAATTTGGCCAGAAAATGCCAAAAAAATCAAGGATCAATACTCCTTTATTAGGAACTAATATTGGGACTATAGGCTTAAAATCCAAAATTCTATTGTTTAGACCACTTTTTAATTTTTTTTGAATTTTTCTTAATCTTAAAAAAATCAAAAAAAAATTTGTATTAGCATTATTTGATTTTTAGAGATTTTCGGTGATAATTTTATATTTTTTAGATTTTATTTGATAGGTTTTGTCAATTTCTTTCTTGTTTTAGCGATTAGGACGTTGTCAGTATTTTCTAATTTGTTATTCTGCCTTCTTATGTGCTTATGATGCATGACTAGGTCCAATTCTGAAATTTTGCAATCTTTTGATCCAGAAATAGATTTGACTTTTCATTCACTCAATAGACTTAATAAGGCTAGTACTAGTAGTAACATAGGTAGTGATCATATAGGTGATAGTGATAGTGATAGTGATAGTGTTAGCATTAGCATATTCAGTCATACTCTCTTTGATTCTGATTCTGATTTTAGTGTTGATAACATGGCCGCTAGAACATTAAGGGAACTTGCTGCACCTGATGTTACTTATAATGCTTTATGCATTGAATACCCTGATGTTGAAGTACCTTTTGAGCTGAAATCTGGTTTGATATATTTGCTTCCTAAGTTTCACGGTCTTGCAGGAGAAGATCCTCATAAACATCTTAAGGAGTTCCATATTGTATGCTCTACCATGAAACCTCAAAAAGTGTTCCAGAAGACCACATCAAGCTGAGAGCTTTCCCATTCTCATTACAAGACACTGCCAAGGACTAGTTGTACTACCTTCAACCAGGTTCTGTGACAAGCTGGAATGAATTTAAGAAGTTATTTCTGGAGAAATTTTTCCCTGCCTCTAGAGCTGCTTCGATCAGAAAAAAAATATGTGGCATAAGGTAGATTGACAGAGAATCTTTGCATGAATACTGGGAGAGATTTAAGAAGTTATGTGCAAGCTGTCCCCACCATCAAATTTCTGAACAGTTGCTCATCCAATATTTTTATGAAGGCTTGCTGCCTATGGATCGAAATATCATGGATGCTGCTAGTGGAGGAGCACTTGTGGATAGGACCCCAGCAGATGCAAGAAGCTTGATTGAGAACATGTCCATTAATTCTCAGCAATTTACTACCAAAATCAATTCATTGGTGCTAACAAGGGGAGTCAATGAGATACAAGTTACTGACCATAAGAACTTAGAGAGCAAGCTCGATGAACTTGTTTCATTGGTCAAAAAGTTAGCGATTACTAAAACTTCAGCAGCGAGTTTGTGGTATTTGCACTTCTGCAAAGCACCCTATAGATGCATGTCCTACCTTACAAGAGGGTGACAATACCTATACTCCTCAGGCCTATGCAGCAAACATATTCAATGACAGGCCTCAACCCAACTATGATCTGTCTTCCAACAAGTACAACCCCAATTGGAGAAACCATCCAAACCTGAGATAGGGAGATGCCTATACACAGCCTAGGCCACAACCTGCCCCACTGCCAGCCCAGCAAAACAGCACACCAGCTGCTAAATTTGTACCTTCATTGGAAGACCTTGTTACGCAAATGGCAGTCCAAAATCTCCAATTTCAGCAGAGAACAGATTCAACCATTCAGAATTTGGAGACAAAAATTGGACATCTAGCAACTTCCATTAATCAGATACATTCTCAGGGGTCGGACAAACTGCCTGCCTGGCCAATAGTGAATCCAAATGTCAGTGCAAATGTCAGTGCAATCACTCTCAGATCTGGAAAAGCTGTTGACACTACAGAACCTCCTCCAGCAGAAAACACAAGTGGCAGGAAAAATGATAATCCATCTTCTGTACCTACCTCTACTGATGATGATGATGCATAGCCAATTCCACTTCCCTTCCCTCAAAGGGCTGTGATAACTAAGAAGATGGATGAGGCAAATAAAGACAAGGAAATCTTGGACACATTTAGGAAGGTTGAATTTAATATACCTCTCCTTGAAGCGATTAAGCAGATTCCAAGATATGCTAAGTTCTTTAAAAAGTTGTGCACACACCAAAGGAGGTGGAGGCTGAAGGGAAATGAAAAGGTCAACATGAGTCGCAATGTTTCTGCACTCATACAACCCATAATGTCCCAAAAGGGCAAGGACCCAGGATTTTTACTATTCCATGTACCATAGGGGATAGTAAATTTGAAAATGCCATACTGGATTTAGGTGCTTCCATTAATGTTATGCCTACATTTATCTTTAACTCTCTGGCTCTTGGACCTTTGCAGAATACAGGTGTTGTTATTCAGTTGGCAAACAGGAGTAATGCTCACCCTACTGGACTTAATTTTTCCTGCAGATTTTTACATTCATATGGAGTCTTCTTCAAAATAGGTCTAATAGAAATTCTATTTTGAATGTAACAAGCTGTGTTTACTGCTTCTGCTCAAAAATGTTTTGCAATATTAGCCTCATTGATCATGGTCCTGGCCATTTCTTGGAGGGACCTATTTTTCCTTTCTACAACACCATTTTGTTGAGGTGTTCTAGGAGAGGAGAAATTGTGGGAGATGCCGTTATCATCGCAAAATTTTTGAAAGCTTTCATTTTCAAATTCTCCCCCATGATCACTTCTAATAGAAGATATGCAAATTCCTTTTTCATTTTGAACTGTTTTACAGAATACAGTAAATACTTTGTATGACTCATCTTTGTGAGCAAGGAATCTAACCCATGTCCATCTAGTGAAATCATCAACAATGACTAACCCATATTTCTTTCCAGTTAAAGAGGTTGTTCTTGTTGGACCAAAAAGATCAAGATGCAAAAGCTCAAGTGGTCTAGAGGTTGAAACAACATTTTTTGAATGAAAAGAAGTTTTAACTTGTTTTCCTCTTTGACATGCCTCATAGAGAACATCGGATTGATACTTGAGATTTGGTAAGCCTCTGACAAGACTGTGCTTGTTTAGTTTTGAGATTAATCTCAAATTGGCATGACCCAATCTGTTGTGCCAAATCCATTTTTCTTCGTCAACAGACATGAGACACTTGACATCTTGTTTTGCAAGTTCAAAGAGATCAATTTTGTAAATATTTTGTTTCCTCTTAGCAGTAAAGAAAGTAGAGCCGTCTTTCTTGCTTTTTACTAGACATCCAGTTTCTGTAAAGATGACTTCATAACCATTGTCACATAATTGACTTATGCTCAATAAGTTATGTTTAAGTCCTTCAACATATAGTACATTATCAATAGAGGGAAGAGAGACTTTACCAATGCGACCAATTCCAACTATTTTACCTTTCTGGTTTCCTCCAAAACCAACGAATCCAACTTCTTTAGGCCTTAGTTCTTGGAACATATGCTTTTCTCTCGTCATGTGACGCGAGCATCCAATGTCTAAGTACCAAGATAGGTGTGTTGACTTTGTTGCTAAGCATGTCTGCAACATAGACTATTTTATCTTTAGGTACCCATATCTTTTTGGGTCCTTTCTTATTAGTTATTGAAGGAGGCTTATCCTTCACAGTTTTAAAAACAGTACATGCACTTTTCAAATGACCAGGTTTATTGCAGTAAGTACAATGCAAGCATTTACTATGATTATTGGATTTATCAGATGCTGAATCATTTTCTAAAAGAGGTTCATCTGATATATAACCAAAACCAAGAGTTGTCGTTTTACTGACACCCCAAATCATTGAAGCTTGCTTGCTACGAGTTACACTCTCTGCAAGAAACTTTTGAAAAGCATACTCATAATCTATTGATTTGCATTTAGGATTGCCTGTAACTTTAGAGCTTTCAGCTTGAGAGCTCTCAGCTTCTGGTTGCTTATTAGCGATCAGACGCTGGTTATCCATCAGATGCTGATTTTTAGTTTTCAGCTTCTGATTTTCTTTGTTGAGTACATATTTTTCTTTGTTTAAAGCTTGAAAGTCTTGTGATAATTTTGAAAATTTCTTTTTAAAATTCTTATACTCAACAGAGAGAGTGGCAGAGTCCTTAAGAAGATCATCAAATGCAAGTTGAAGTTCAGAGTAGGAATCATATACTATTACCTCTTCAACTTCTTCTTCTGAATCAACGTCAGTGTCTGCCATGAGAGCGAGATTTGCTTCGACTTCATTATCTTCCTCAGATGAGGATGAATCTAGATCTTCCCATGTAGCCATGAGACTCTTCTTCTTTTTCTTGAAATAACTTCTTGTGGACTTCTCCTTAAGATTAGGACATTCGAACTTGAAATGTCCAGGCTTTTTACATTCATAGCAAATGACTTGAGCCTTGTCCTTGCTCTCTTTCTTGTCCTTAGTATCTTTCTTCTGAAACTTCCTTCTGAAGTTTCTCTTCTTCCACATTCTTTGTATCTTTCTGGATATAAACGCGAGCTCATCTTCTGATGTGTCAACATCTCCTTCTGAAGCTTCATCTTCTGATTCTTCTTCTTCAGCCTGAAGGGCTTTGGAAGAACTGACTTTATGTTGAGAGACTTTTAAGGCAATAGACTTGCCCTTTTTGACCTGGTTCTTCTTCATTTAGCTCAAGTTCATGAGCTTTCAACGAATTCATAAGATCTTCAAGTCGTAAGACATTTAGATCTTTGCTTCTGAATAGCAATGACCTTGGGTCTCCTTTGCTTAGTCAAGCTTCTTAAGATCTTTCTAATATGGTCAGTGCGGTATAACTTTTTCCAAGGGCACGTAACCCATGAACAAGTGTTTGAAATCTTCCAAACATGGTTTCAATGTTTTCACCATCTTCCATTTTGAATAACTCATATTGGCGAACCAACATGCTAGCTTTGGTTTCTCTTACTTGGCAGAGCCTTCGTAAGATAAAACAAGTGAGTCCCAGATTTCTTTGGCGATATCAAATTTGCCACATTTATCATATTCTTTTTCTGTCATATACGTATAAGAATGAATCTAGCCTTTTGATTGATTTGATATCTCTTTTACTCGCTCATCATTCCAATCTTCTCTGGCTATCGCAACACCACGAGGATTAGTGGAAGGAATGTAACCACTTTGAACTATATCCTGACTCAAGTTGTTGTGTCTCAAAGAAAGCATTTATCTTATCTTTCCAAGAATCAAATTTTTCTCCATCGAATAGAGGAGGACGGTTCATATGACCACCTTCAGTAGACATGTTCACAGTATATGATCTTTTCTCTTAACATTGTTAAGTGCTCAACCAAGAGGCCGAGCTCTGGTACCAACTGAACGTGAACACAAGAAGGGGGGTTGAATTGTGTTAAAAACTTTTCGCAAACTATGCGTAAAAACTTCAAAATAGGTTGTTCAAAACTGTTTTGTATACCGGATGCAGAGAATTAAACAAGACCGGATGTAGAAATTTAAACAGTTTATAAAAACTTGTTTTACTGAGCAAGGTAAAGATAAATAATATAAAGTAGTAAAGGATGAGACTCAGAGATTTATACTAGTTCACCACCAACTGGTAGCTACGTCTAGTCCCTTCGTTCCTGAAGGATTTTCCACTATAATCAACTGATTACAATTTCCTCAAGAGTATTCTTCTATCACAAACTTGACAATACTCTCAACTTCTCAAAACGACTCAGTACAGTCGAGCCTTTGAGGAACAGAGCCTTAACTAGGCCAAATACAGTTTTACAAAAGAGATTATGATTTTGATAACAATCAAAATAACTCTCACAAAGAGGATGAAAAGATTAAGCTCAAAACAGAATAGCTTTCTAAAAGAAAGTATAAGACGCTGAGTTCAGTTCAATGTAGACCAGAAACTTGGCACGTAGCTTGATTGCACACTTGAGTAATATTGCTTTCAGAATGAAGTTTCTTCACAGTTTCTAACTCTTCTTCCATGAATACCTTGGGGTATTTATAGGAGTCTTCAAGGGTATTACCGTTGCAATAAAAATATCTCCTTGCTATTGAGTGAGGTAATTTGAAATGTAGTCCTTTTCATCCTTTCCAGAAAATATCAGAATAGTACACATTACCGTTTTCGTACTATCTGCAATTTGCAATTGCCTTGTACGATTTTTGTCTTATGCCAAAGGTGTCATCTTTGCTTCCTCGTACATCAAAATGAGCGCACAAAATCAAATTCAGTCTGTTCGAGCAGTCATTTGAGAGCAAAAGCGTGATCTGCGTGCTTCATTAAAGAGATCAGGCGCTTCGCTCAAAAGCGAGAGGGCGGACGCTCGTAGCAATTGAGTGTTCCACGTGTCAAGAAGTCACCTTCTTTGGGCGCTTCTTTGTTAACAAGGCATTTGAAGTGGGTTCGGATCTGACACTAGTGGATTGTATTCAATTCTTTTGTATATTTCTTCTTCTTTCTTGAGTGATTTGTATATATATAAATGAAGCTTTTGATACTGTACACTCAAAGATATGTTAGAAGATAAATTGTTCTCTTGAGAAATATTTTGTTATCATCAAAATTAATGAGGGTATAAACTTCTCAATCGTTTAGGTTCCAACAATTTGTACAACAAATTTGCTGCATACATTGTCATCAATTCCAAGAGACAAGGAAGCATAAAAAAGATGAGGAGCAAAGAATATTACGGTGTTAAGCCAGGCTCTTTGGTAAATATTTTTTTTCTTATACCATCTAGTTTTTTAAGCATGGAACTTTAGCCTTATTCTGTTTATGTGCTATTGATAATTCTTTGTGTGAGAAATGACTGAACACACTCACCCTTTTTACTATTTCTTCAATGAGACAAATTGGCTGGAAGATAAATAACAATGAAGAAGTGAAGAACAAAGTGATTGACAATTCTTTGTGCTTTGATTGATAAAATATTTTACCCTCTTGACAATCCTTAAAGCATCTAAAACTTTTTCTACAACTCAACAGTTGTTTTTGTGTAGTGCAACTCATCAATTATAGGATGTCATTGTAGCTTACTCGATTTCAGAAGTTATATATATTTCAAAGATTCAAAAACTTCAAGGATTAGAAATAATTTCACTTTAAATTACATACTCAATACCCATAGTTATTGCTTTTGCAGCAAGTGACTTACTGGCTAACAGTCGCGCGCATTGATCTTTGACTGTTAAACTTGTAAGGATGCAGAATGTGGCAAGCAACAGTAATGAGGTGGGAAATCTATTTTTTATTATGATTAAGAAATAATAATCTAATAGAACAACAAATCAATTGGCAGCCTCGTTACTGGAATAAAGATGCCTTTTTTCCTTTTCACTTTGCATGAAAGTCACACCCTCGTAACAGAATTTTCTAAACAAAATAATGATAAGAATGAAAAGAAGAGAAACTCAAAAGTTACAAACTTATGCCAACTTGGGCAAGTGTTTAGCCTTGCCACAAAAAATGCACTGGCAGGGACATTAGTCTCAGTGTATAGGCTCTGCTCATTGTTCCACAACCTTAGATACAACTCTTGTCCCAAATACCTACTTTCCCATATTGCAGACCTCAAGTTCCACATACCCTTATTATCCAAAGAAACCAATATGGCAGTCCAAGAATTTGGATACACCTGTCCATTGCATGCATGCAAGAGCAACTCTAGTAAGTCAAATGTAACAAGATTTTCAAAGTTAACTAAATATATTGAAGTTGGTCAAGGGAATAGTCTTCATGAGTAAATGAATACCAAAGTTAAGGCTATGGCTAAAGTGAGATAGTAAATCATGTGGTTTACAGTGGACTGATGCTTGAAAATAGCTCAAAACTCCAACAAAGTGATCGATAATTCTTTGTGCTTTGATTTCTTTTTTCCGAAAATGAGTAAGGAAGCAAGCTTAAAGCAAAAGATGAAAGATCAAGAAGATGGTGTAAACAACACTTTGAAGAGCGAACTACCTGAATTTAAATCAAGCAACCAGTTACTTCGGGCATTCAAAATCAAGCGTGAGCGGATAATGAGAAATCTTGAAGGAAATAATACACATATGGCTGGAGTAAAAGAACTTAGTAGTAAGCAAAACAAGCCACCAACTACTACAATAGTCGATTCCAGGGCTAAAGGGTTAGACAAGCAAAATAAAGGAATCAACCAACCTTTGTTTAAGAATGCATCCCAAGCACAATGCAAGTTATCAAATTTTGCAGCAAGTGGTCAAATGAATTTGAATTCAAATAGGGATCTTGATCCGACAAAAAAGAAGATTGACATTGCAAGTATGGCTCAGCCTAAAGTTCCTAGTCAAAACCAAGATCCAAAGAAATTTGTATTTGCAAGTTAAAAGAAATTGACAAGCGAAGCATCCATGACTAAAAACCAAGGATCTAGACAAATCCAAGATCCGAAAGGCCACCTTATGACACAAAGCAAAGGATCTATGCATCCAAAGAGGCAACCAATGAAAAAGATAGTGATTGAAGAAGTTGAGTCACCCATGAAAAGGTCATTGGCTGAAAATGACAATTTAAGGACAAAAAAGAAGCCCATCAAAAGGGTGGTAGCTAAAGATGATGACATAAGGGAAAGTCGGGAAAGTGCAACAAAGAAGACAAAAAGAATCCCATTGTGTCTGTCAATGTTAATCGAAGAGTTTCTTGAGGAAAATGAAGAACTTAATGACGAAGAAGAGATGGGAAATGAAACCGATAGTGAAGATGAAGAATATGTCATGGAACAAGAGGAAGATGGCGAAAATAGTGATAATGTCATTGAAGGTAATGTCAAAATATATAGTAAGATGGTCAAGTATTTATTTGTTTTGTTTGCTATATATTTATGTGAGTCATCTTTGGTATTTCATCTTATGTTATATAAGTTTAATGTCAAAATAGGGACAAGTAAGAAAAGAACACGGGGACCAACTAAGTGCTTGCAAATATATGCGAGAAAAACGAAAGATCGTCAATAAGTTATCTTAGACAATGATGGAGAGCAGATTGGACCCGATGACAAAACTGTATCTGACTTGAGTTATTTCCTTGGCACTATAGCAAGGAATGCAGTTTTTTGTCCCTTGATTTATACGAACTTTAAAGCCTTGGTTGAAGATAACGAGGTTCATATTTGGGAATATGTTCAAGTATGGGAGATTAACTTTCATATTTTTATTTGATCGTAATATATTTATTAGATGTTGTGGACAATGCTTTTTTTAGGATAAATATATTATTTCTGATAAGGGAAAGAAAGCTGTGTTTTCTCGCATAAATGATGCATGGAGACGTTACAAATGTTATATCAAGAGGATGCATTTTCTAAAATAGTCCACCTCAAAGGAAATGTTAAAACACCGACCTCTGAGCGTACCTAAACCTCATTTCAAGAAATTGATGGCATATTGGAGAAACAATGCCATCCAAGTAAGATAATTATACACCTTATTAATTATAAATTTATATAAATTATTTTCTAACTTTAATTTTTTTCTCCACATTGTAGAACATTAGCCAGAAAAATGTTGATAACAGTTCTAAGCAAAAGTATATGCACCGAATGGGGCCAATAAATTTTGCTAGAATTCGGGCAAAATTGGTATGATATCTATATTTGTTTATATGATATTGCTATATATAAAACAAAGAATTCTCCTAATCAATAGTTATTATTTTATGTTCAATTTGTAACCAATAAAGCATGCAAAGAAGGACGATGGAGAGGAAGTCACCCAAGCCGAAATGTTTATTGAAACCCGTCAAAGCCGAAAAGGAAAAGAAGTGGATGAAGAAACCCAAACCGCTATTGTAAGTTTTGTTTAGTTTTTTGTTTCTCATTACGTATGTTTAAAGTCTTCATTTTTTATCCTTAACATTGATTTTTTTTGTTAGCCTAAGCTTCAAGATTTAATCGAAAATTCTAGTGAGGCTGCAGATCAAGCATTTCAATCATTGTTTGGTAAAGAAAAGCCCGGTAGAGTACGTTGTTATGGAAGAACAACCACACCATTCTTGTTAAAGAAAAATCAAGAAAATGCTACCATTAAGAAACACTATGATGATGAATTGAGTGACGTGAAGAAGAGGATGGAAGCATACGAGTCACTTCTGAAATCTGTACTGAAGCAGCAACATCCAAATTTAAGTGAAGAGGTTGTGGATAACATGATGGGACGTGCTATGGGTATGACAAATAGTGCAACACTCCATTCGTCTACATCAACCCATGCTCCTGAAAAGGTATATAGTGTTTTTGGATTTATGCATTTTGGATCTTTGCTTGAATTTCAACTCTTTGTACTCAAGTTTAATGTTGTTTGCCAAGTTGATATTATGAATTGGCATATGACAAATCACCGTGTTTGCATGTTGTCAAGTGTCAAAGTGTTGCTATTTTAATTGCTAGTGTTGATTGAGAGCGGTAGATCAAGAGAGCTTGATTAATAAGTGTCAGCATGGATGGTTTTGTTGATATGATTATTAATTGGTTTAATTATTTGGTTTTGTTGATATGATGATGTTTTAGATTTAAGATGATTTTTTGTGTGTATAATGTTAGAACAAGACATTGAACTTTTCTCTTAGTGATTGTGTAACCTAACTATATATTAACATGTTTTTATATGTGCAGTCTGTACACGAAGATCTTCCTGACGAAGATCATCCTGATGAAGATCATCCTGATGAAGATCATCCTGAAGATGAATGAAGCTAATTTATGGAAGATTTAGACGTTTTTAGACTTATGATAAGAAGATGTAATTGTGTACCGGTGTTTTATGCATGCATAGTAGTATTATAATATTTTGATATACATAGATAAAGTTGTTAACCTTTGCAATTGTATATTAAGACTTAGTTATATTGAACTCTTGTTTATCATTAAATGGCTATAAAAATTTTAATAATCGTTTAGTTTTTTAAATCATAATAATTAATTATCTATATTGTTTAATCACATTTATAATATATCATATTTATACAATTAGCATTGAAATCATTTTATTGAAAACAAGTTGTTTATAAATGACATTTTGACCACATTTAAAAGAAATGTTGCCTAAAATATTAGACAATGGGTGTACATTTGTGGCCTAAATGTTTGACAACATGTAAAAAAGTGTTGGTTAAAACAGTTAGCAACGTTTGCATACATGTGGCCTAAACATATAAGCAACAGTTAAAAACAAATTGCCATAAATTTTAAAAATGTTGCCTATAGTGGTTGGCCACACTTAAAATTGTATTGCCTAAAAGACGGAACAACGCTTGTATAACCGCGGCTTAATGTATAGGCAGCACTTGTGCCACTGTGGTCTAAAGCAAGACAAGAAAACCGTTGCCTGAAATAGGTCCAAAAAACTGTGGCCTGTTCTTGTGTTATAGGCAATGTTTATTTATGTACCGTGGGATAAAACAAAAAACCATGGCATAAAGGAATAGGCAACGGTTGAATACTCCACGCCTACAAAACCGTGGCCAAACCATTGCCTAAAGTTTAGACCATGGTTTTTCCATTTCTGGACACGATTTTTGTTGTTGCCTAAACTGATTTTTGTTGTAGTGCCGTGACCATTTTTTTCCCTCTTTCTATTATTCTATTGTTTCTGTTGCAAAACAAAAAACTATTGACATCATTTTCTTGAGCCATAACACCAAAGTATGGAAATAATATTGCAATAGAACCAATGTCAATTTTTTATGTTCATCTTCCTTGACCATTCAAAAGTTGTTCCTGTGTCCTTGCTAATTTAAATGCAGCGCTAGCAATAATTGACTGTTGTTTCCTGGAGGGTATTAGCCTTAAGACCAACTGTATCGAGTAATCTGCTCGTGATGGTGAAATACTCTTAAACCCTAGTGCTTTGCATGCCTCAGACAAAACCGATAAGTCTTTTTTTACATGTTTTAATTTATTTGATTGCATTTTTAATTGTAGCCTATAATTCAATGTCATTGTGTTAGATATTATTGTCATATTTATTCTAATATTATTTTATGTGAATTTTTTTTTTCTAATTTAGCAACCAATTTTTCCAACAATCGTAAGAGTATTTATTTGATCATAGATATTTTTATTGTTGTTGTTAAAGCGTTCTTGTTTTATTATTTGATGGCTGTGTTTATGTTGGCAAACAGTGTCAGTTTCCTTTATATGTTGCCAACTTGTACTCACAAAAGGTGCTGAAATTTCATGAGTAAAAGGTGTTTCGTTTCGGATCCAGATTGTCTACCTTCAAGGCGCTAAAGGCACTCTGCCTTTCAATCCATATGGACCACTAGATCAATCAAACGCTTAAAATAGTACCACGCGTCCTTATTATTATTTTTTATAAAAAAAATTGAAATGACAAAAGCATAATTTTTTATTTTTATATCTTTTTTTAATTATTATTTCCCTTAATATCCCACTTTTCCCATTATTTCCCTAATTGCCCTATTTTTTGGGCAAGGTGAGAAATCGGTTTTGCCATCACTGATTTTCCACCTGTATTTTTTTATTTTTTTAAATTTGTTACATTGAGAAATCGGGTTTAGCATCCCCGATTTCTCACCGCTTTTTTTCCAATTATTTTATTGTTTAAAAATGTTAAACAAAAATGTTAAATTTATTTTTATGGATTAATTAGGCTAATGTGCTCTTAATTAATTACAATAATTAAAAAATATTAAATTAAAAACTAAATATATTATTTAGTGAATTCAAAATACATTAGATAAAAATCCAGAAAATACGTTAGATAAAAATTCTGAAAATACAAAGCAACAAAAAAAAATTGATTTGAAGGACTAAGCGAGATCTTTAGGACAGTTTGGACATTTATTTTTGTCATGACCCACGGCGACATAGTCCGCAACATTTTGGGTTACCCTTTTCCTAAGGTCCATCTCGATGCGTATGTGGGTAGGCGTGGACGACCCTTAGGATTTCTCCGCATGGCTGAATTATGGTACACCGTATCTCCTTCATATTCTGGCCAATATCCTTGATATGGCACGCACGGGAATTCCTAGACATTTAATACATTTTGCAACTTGTATATATCCGGCACCAGCGTCATATAGTCAAGACGACAATGTGAATAAGTAACAATTACATGTGAGCACGGGATGTGAAGATTCTGAAATTTTTCACAGTCACACCAACCTCTTTCGAGGTCAACATTAAAATTCCCTGCAGGTCGTCCCTCTCGTGGGTTAATCGTCTCCTGCATGTAGAACTGTTTCAATCGCCGGTCGAATGAACGAACATTGTGGGTGTTGGCCATTGCTAGGGCTTCCTAAATTTCCGTAGTTAGCTTTGGAGTGTAAACGCGGCCCGATTTGATCATTGCCTCTGCTTGCCCTCCTAATTTGGGGAACAGTTCACCCAACCTAATATAGGTTGTTCTAACTAGCGCAGTGATTGGAAGGGCCCGCGTTCCCTTCAATACAGAATTATATGACTCAGCAAGGTTGGTTGTCATGTGTCCCCAACGGAGGCCTCCACTGTCAAAAGCTTGAGCCCATTTTGGCTTTTGGAGGGTATCGTCCCACCGAGCTGCCTGTGCGTTTGATTGCCTGACAATCTGGTACCAATAATTGTATGTGGGTTCATTCATGGCGTATCCTGAAGATTTGGAAGAAAACATTGTCAATATAGTTAATACAGAAAATAAATTAATTACAATGTATATAACGTAAGTACTAACCCATCTTGACAACTATTTTTTGAAGTTCAGCATCCTTGAACTCCCTCATGAAATTTTGTGCAATGTGTCGAATGCAATACACATGCACTGAAGGCGGGTCTAGCCATCCATTTTCTGGGTTACGATTGACACTTTTTATTGACTCGTGCCTATCTGAAATAATGCATATGTTGGGCTGTGGTGTTATGTGTCTTCTTAAGTTCTTGAGGAAGAAGCTCCAGGCACCCCCCGTCTCACCCTCTACTATAGCAAAAGCAATGGGAAGTATGTTGTTGTTCCCATCCTGAGCAATTGCCAGCAAGAGAGTCCCCTTGTATTTTTCAGATAACCAGGTGCCATCAACTTGAACAATTGGCTTGCAGAATGGAAACCCAGAGATGCATGGTTGGAAAGCCCGGAAAAGTCGATGGAAGATCTTGACACCAGGAATGATTGATCTATTCCTTTTGAACGCAGATAGTGTCTTTAGCTCTACGATGGTGCCTGGTAGGTAGTTCATTATAAGACTGCTCCCAGTTCCCGTAGATTTGTTCAATGGCCTTTTGCTTGGCCAACCATGCCTTCTTATACGTGGTGGTATAGTTAAACTTCTCCTTAATGTGTGCAATCAACAATGACACTACTATTGATAGGTCTTTTTCAACAAGTGGCTTGATACTGTCGCAGATGATGTCTAAGTCGAGCTTCCAATGATCTTGTGAAAGCTTGGCTGATGCACATGTATGAGATCTTTCCAAGACGCTGATCTCCCATTGATGGCTCTTCTTGCGATAAGAAGCTTTACATCTCCACAAACACCCATCCACTTTACATTTGACAACATACCTATCATAGCCAGACTTCTGTACCTTGTAATCGACATGGTTTTTGATTGGTACTCATTAACCACATACATCATGTCTTCTTTTGTTTGGAAGGACATTCCCAAACGAAGGTCTTGTGTGGCCAAATATGGTGTGAACTGGAGCTTCCTAGAGTGTGGCCGAACTCGTGCGGTGATCTATGTACTCCAAGTTCAAAATACGCATATGTTGTGGAGGTTCATAAGGAGGGATGTTTTGTGGGGGAGGCATTCCACTGAAATCATTATCGATATCCTCATCATTGTCATAGAATGATTGCTCTAACATTTCATCTTCATTATCGCTTGCCTCACCAACTTCGTCGTCGTGAGGGCCAGCCATGACACTGATAGGGGAAGTATGGGTTGGATTTGATGGGTGCTCTGGATGCTCTGTTTGGTCTATTTGGGTGTCGTAGAATTGGCATTGTTGGTATTCTTAGGATTGTTGGTATGAATGTTGATATGGGTGGTATGGTTTGGAGTGGTGGTCGTTTTGTGATGGAGGTTGAAATGATTAATAGGGTTCTAATTCATAGTGGTCTTGGGATGGAGGTTGATATTACTGGTAGGGATCATTTAGGTCAAATGGATGGTTGGTTTGTTGTTAGGTATATGAAGGCTGGGGTTCAGTGGGTGTTGATAGTTGATGTGGGTTTTGCAGAGATAGCTGGGATGGAGGTTGAAAGTATGGAACATCCTCGAATGTAACGTATAACTCAATGGACTTGAGGCAATCATATTGATCGTAGACATCAAATATGATATTCACATCTTCTTGTTCTTGAAGACTATATGTCTCGTAATGGACATATCCTAGCCCGATGGATACAAGAAATCGAAAAATAAGATCGGCCACCCTCTTCGATGTAGGCACGTTAAGTTTGGTTTGGATTCTCTGTTTCAAATGATCAAGGCTGCACTTTTTATTGACTTTGATTGCTTTTTTCCTTGGCAATCAAACGTTGCCCCAATGCCATCTATGTTTACAATTTGTCCGTCGTAGTATAGCAGATATACGACTTGTGTGGGTGCCATCGAATGGTGTTTAGAAGACGTGAAAGAGAACTTGGAAAAATTTGGAAGACTGAAAGAGAAACAGAAAGAGGAAGTCTTGGTTGTGCGAATTTGTTTGGAAGATCTTGTTCTACTTATATAGGGTGAGTGAGTGAGTGGGTGAGTGAGTGGTTATTTGTTTCTATCGATAATTGCGGAAGGAGACAAGAAATAGCATTTCCACTAAATCCAACCGCAATTAATTCCCCTTTTTCGTTATGCTATCGCACTCGCCATGATCGCAATTAATTCCCCTTTGTCCGCTCGCTAGACAAGATCGACACTTTCAACGGCTGAGATCTGATCGACACTTTCAACGGTCGAGATCAGACTGACACTTTCAACGGCTGAGATCGCACACAGTTATGACCGCAATTAATTCCCCTTTGTCCGTTCTGCTAGACAAGATCGACTACCGAGATCCGACCGACACTTTTAATCTACCGAGATCGCACTCCAATTATGATCGCAATTAATTACCCTTTGTCCGCTTTGCTAGACAAGATCGACGGTTGAGATCTAACCGACACTTTCAACACCGAGATCGCACTCCACTTGATTCATAAATAAAACCCTCCTGCTAGACAATATACCCGCTCATCACTCACCCATGGCACTCACTTAGTCAACCCAGCTTCTATGGACTCGACCATGGCCTTTGTCTATTACGATGGAAGAGTCACAACATCCGTTGACGGCTTGAAGTTTGAATATTGTGATCCAAAACAAATGAGGATAAAGGAAGACATCACCATCGATGAATTGAAGCAGAAGATTCATCAAAAGATCAGAGCTGGATTATGAAAGGTGGAAGAGATCTATTATCGATGCCCTATGTCCGGTGACTACGGGCGTGTTACATATTTCCAGATGAAACTTCAAAATAGTGGCGACATACAAGGAATGTTCAAGCATTCAGTGAACATGCTAGTTATGGTCCTATAGAGCTATATGATGTTTTGCAAAGACCGACTAACCAAATTCTTGAAGAGTTGCTACAATATAGGCCCATTGACGATGGGCGGTTGGTTGAGCTTATCCCTTATATGTGGTCCGCTTTCCTATCTATATGACAAGGTCAATAATAAATGGTCCTGATGGCATAAAGTTTGTGTGTGCATTCCAATCACGACCAATAGCACTTAGGCTTCAATATGACAACATGTTTGAGGACCTGAAATCCAAGATACATCGCAAACTCAATCTTGGTGAACTTATGGTGCGTAGGTAATATATCGTCATCCTCGGCACGCATGTGGGAGGATTATATACTAGGGCATGGACATAGAAAACACTGTTGACGTACGAGATATGTTCACCGTCCACCTCCAGCATACATTTCGGACATTCCCGATCGAGTTTTGCATCCGCGCGGCTGAGTATGATGCTAATCTTGAAACTGACCTAAGTGAACCATAAGGATATAATGTTTGTTTGTGTTTCATTTTAAGAATGTAATGTCTTTTTTATTAAAATGTAATGTCTGTTAGTGTTTTATTAGTGTCTCTTTTTATTAAAATGTAATGTCTTTTTTACTAACTAATCAATATTATCAAGTGTCACTACAACAAAAAAATGCAATAAACAACGATTATTTTTGGGCTTAAACAGCGCTGAATATTTAGCCGCTGTTGAATGTTATTAAAAAAACAGCGTTTTTGAAGCGTTGCTGAAAACTGACAATAAACAACGCTTCCTTAGAGAAGCGCTGTTTATTGTCAGTTTTCAGAATCAATAAACAGCGCTTCCCTTGCGCTTCCTTAAGGGAAGCACTGTTTATTGTAATTTTTTAGCGCTTCCTTTAGGGAAGCGCTGTTTATTCCCCTATTTTTTTTTTCAGCATTCGTGTTGTTCAGGATGCAATGCAGAGAGATGAAACAACACACAATATATCAGCATTTTTCAGCGTTTTGCTTGAGCAATTTCACGAACACAAAGACGAAACTGCTTGAGCATTTTTCAGCAGTACCGAAGAAGAGAAGAAGACGAGATGGATTTGGGTCAAACATATCTCAGGTCTCAGAAAAATAGATCAAACAAACAATATGAGACAGATCAAACAACATGTACATTTAGATAGATCTCAGATCTCCAGATCAAACAAACAGATCTCATCTCAGAAAATAGATCTCAGATCTCCAGATCAAAGAAACAATTTCATCTTCAGAAAAATAGATCAAACAAACAAATAGATTTTCGAATTAAAAACAAATCAAACAACATAAAAATCAGAAGAAATAAAAATCATTCGGATCTGCGTATACCGTCGTCTTCCTCATTCGGATCTACTTCTTCTCTGCTTCTTCGCTGCCTTCCTTAACTCTCGCTATCTTCTTCTTCTTCGTATTCCTCATTTAGATATGCTTCTAGAACCTTCTTCGTCTTCCTCATCAGAACACTTCTTCCACTTCTTGCTCTCCTTCAAACCCTTATTGCTCTTGCTCTTCGAGCTCAGCGCCTCCATCTCAGAAACGGTGTCGTTCTCTTTTTCTTCAGAGATTTGTTACCATGGTCATGGGCTCGGAGCTTGGCGAGCATTTGGAGAGAAAGGTGACGTGAGCGAGGCGCTGGTAAAGGGAGAGAGAGGAGAACCATTTGAGAATCGAGAGAGATCTGTGGGATTGGGAATGCTGGAGGGAGATGTGGGAGGTGAGCGAGAGATCTGTTTGCGATGGAAGAGAGAGAGAGAGACAGAGAGAGAGAGAACAGGATAAGGACAGAACGTGAAGCGGAAGAGCGAGGGTTTGCGATGAGAAGAGCAGAGCATGAAGTGGGAATAATTATAATAGGAATCGTATGAGATGTGGACCAAAATCAGCGCTTCCCTGTTTAAAGCGCTGTTAATCGCATGAGAAGTGGAAGGACCAAAATCAGCACTTCCAGCTTTAAGTGCTGTTTATTGTTTTAGTATAACTTTGAGCAACGCTTTTTTGCTTAAGCGCTATTTATTCCTTTATTACCAAAATCAGCGCTTCCAGCTTTTAATTGCTGTTTATTCTTTTAGTACAATTTTAAACAACACTTCCCTGCTTAAGCACTGTTTATTCCTCTATGCTTAAAATAGCGTTTCGTGTTCTAAAGTGTTGTTTATTAGCTAAAGTAGCATTTTTCTTCGTAAGCACTGCTTAAAGTGGCATTTTCTTTTACACATTATGTTGTAGTTTGTTTAATATTTTAAAAGTTCTCGGGACAATCAAAAGAAAAAAAGAAAAATGTGAATTAAATTATTAATCTTTTGGTGCGTCAGATAAAGGTGTGGACAAGGGTGCACCGACGGAGGGAATTACACTGTTTAGTGAAACTGTTAGTTAATTTTCGGATTTTGTTGCATCCTGACCCATGCTCCTTCTACAAGCCAAAACTTGGGCTGTAGATATCGGATTTTGATGTTCTTTACATGCTTGGAAAGCTAAGAAAAATATATACAACTTTGATGGTGGAAATTGTGGCAAATTCGGAAGTTTTGGTGACATAATGAAGCCTCGGAGTTGGGCCAGGCGAGTTACACGGGTTTGGGTATGTCTTCACTAATTTGAGCCTAGGTCACTCATCCTAAGCCCAAATTAAGCATATGACCACTCCATGCAAAGCCCATTTGAAGACCTATCTGATGGTATTGCCTAGGACTCCAAAATTGCCCCAAAAATCCAAAATTGCCTAAGAGAAGTATCCTAAGGCATAAAGAAGAATCACATGTCTTAATTATTGGAAAGTTGTAGACAAGAAGACACATTTGACAAGCGCATAATTGAAGCATCAGTGCATAAAAAGGCATGAGCTCTCTGACCAAAAAAAATTAAAGGCATTAGCGCATAATTGAAGCATCTAAAGAACCTTGTGACTATTAAAGAATCTCATAATTGAAGCATCTTGAATATTGTAGTTCATGCAGGAGAATCAACTGTAACATGCAGTGAGCTTTCAAGCCACTCAAGCCTTGTGAGCTTTCTTATCAAAGGCTTTTGTTTTTTCTTAGATTGCCATGTGAATAATGGAGGGAATCTTGAATCTTAAGTCACTTTAAGTCACACACATTATTTCTTAAGACTTTTGGTTTTTCACGTATGCATGCAGGTCACGCATGCCTTGTGTTTTTTCTTATAAAAGATTCTTAAGTTACTTTAAGGGAGTCACTTTTGTTTTTTCAACACATAATGTTAAGTATCTTGAATAGTAGGAATCCTGCACTTCCTCAGTCTTGAATTCACGGGTTGCATTTTGTATCATTTTATGTGTTGCATTTTAACACACACGAAATTATTTGACGAATAATAGTTTCCTCAATAAATAGATATCCTTCAGACACCTTTGCATTACATATACTTCCTCGTCTTTCATGCCTGACTCAACATTGCTCTGGAAACAAGACTTACACATCAACTCTATATTAAATTTCGTTTTATGTACTATTTTTTAACTTCATTAACACTAATTACTTGAACTTTTATTTGCAAGTCCAAGCAAATCAGATCAAATCCTACCTTCACTTGGTTCCCGAGCCAAATCCTCTCATAATACCACTGTTAAATAAAGCCGGGTTTGATCAAGCTGCTAAAGTTAAACATTGTCCAATAGACCACTCGTTGGTAACTGCTTTAGTAGAAAGGTGGAGACCTAAGACACACATGTTCCATCTTCGGTGCGGTGAATGCACGATTACACTACAAGATGTTGTGCTTCAACTAGGACTACGGGTGAAAGGTCGTCCGGTTACAAACCCCAGCTTCCTCGACTGGGATGATATTTGTGAACAACTCTTGGGTGTTGTTCCAGGAAATAAACAAAGGGTAGGCCAGTTCATCAAAATGAAATGGTTAACGAAAACTTTTTCTGATCTCACGCTTGATGCATCCATTGAACAAATAGAGAGTCATTGTAGAGCATACATCTTATGCTTGATCGGGGGGGTGTTGATGCCTGACAAATCGGGCAATAGAGTCCACCTTATGTGGCTACCTTTATTGGAGTATTTTGAGACTATTGGATGTTATAGCTGGGGGTCGGCATGTTTAGCAACTCTGTACCGAGAAATGTGTCGTGCAACCGCACCAGCTGCACATTGTATGGGTGGATGCACAATGCTGCTGTAGTCTTGGACATGGTACCGAATGCCGTTCATTGCCCCACGAACCACCCGTGAGCTAACATTTCTGCTCGCGGAACGGTAAATATTAAATTTGTCCCTAAACACTACTTACATATATATTGATTACACTAACATTTAAGTATTTTTTACTAGATGGAGTGGTGGGGGTGCAATATACTGGAACTCCCTGAGGTGATACTGTTGGATATAGATCAAGATTTGATCACATACGAATTGATGAGGTAATTATGGCATAAGCGCACATAAAGTTATTTATGCTTTCTTTATCGTGTACTTTCACTAACGAGTCTTATCTTAGCAGTTTGTGTGGATGCCATACGTAGGTCTTCGAAACGACCTACCAAGACGTGCATTTCGAGATGAAGAAACTTGGAAAGGCTGTATTGTTTTGATCTGCTTCGCTATAATAGAGTGGCATCAAACAGACAGAGTGAAACTCCAATTTGGGCTACGTCAAGAAATACCAGAACCACCTATAAACCTGGACCAAGTTCATCACATTGACATGTGGGGAAACCACACCATTAATTGGGCCGAGAAGCACGCAAACTGGATTTCAATTTGGAGGGAACGTCGAGGTCATTTATTAGAGGGAAACCCCTTAAGGATGATATAATTTCTCCAAGCCATGAATATATGACTTGGTTTTATCAAAATTCTATGCCCTATCTATCTGTTGAGCAGCAGCTGCAAGACCCGCAGAGTGAATGTAACCCGGATGTTAGGCAACCGCCACCTGCACCACCACAAGAATTGCCTACAAAACGATGTGCACATCGTGGCATGCCTCGACAATCCACCCCCCGCTTCCCCCAACCGTGCAAACAGAAGAGCTTCAACCGCATCGCCATTCTTTTCAATTCACACTACCAGCACAGTCATTTGACTACACTCCGTCCCAACCTGAGGAGGCTCATGAAAATTACGGCGTTCGTCAACACTTTTTCGCATACGGCGAAGATGATTTTATTATGAACTTGTTTAGTGCAAACTGTCCAAAACCACAGTCTGATGAGCTGGCCTTTGATCAAATGTACGAGAATGCCCCTTTTTCCCATTTGGCTAGCCGTATTCCCCATTCCAAATGTCATCGTTTCATGACCACGGTGCTTTTAGTTCTGCAGGACCATACGTCGGGGAAAATGAGCATGTGCAACCGGTAAATGTCGCCGTCCAGCATGACGAGCACCCTGTTATTGCTGAAGAACAACGTGAGCCACCTCGTCGGCGCCGTCAACTTCCCGTAGGTAATAGGAGGCCTCTGCCATGTGGGACTGGACACCACTTACACCACCTAAGAGATTAGTATTTAATGAATCCATGTATTTAATTACCGATATGTAATTCAACTAATTAATATATTTAGTATTTTAATTTAATTTTTGTTAACTAATTTGTAATTTAATTTAAATTAAATTAAATTAAAATTTAATTTAATCTAAGACCGACATTAGCCTAATTAATCCCTAAAAATAAATTTAACATTTTTATTTAACATCTTCAAACAAAATAATTGAAAACGAAAAATAAAGCGGTGAGAAATCGAGGATGCTAAACCCGATTTCTCAATGCAAAGCAAATTTAAAATAAAAAAAAAACATAGGTGGGAAATCGGTGATGACAAAACCGATTTCTTACCTTGCCCAAAAAATAGGGCAATTTGGAAAATAATAGGGGAAGCGGGATATTAAGGGAAATAATAATTAAAAAAAGGATGTAAAAATAAAAAATCCGACAAAAGCAACAGGCACTTAGCATTTTCATCTTCACCCTCCCCCATGCTGCCGTCGTCCTCATCCAAGCTAACCGCCACCAGACCACTGAAATCGATTCCGATGACCGACACCGTCTCGACTTTGACCACCACAACCAGTCTGGAGGGCAACCATCTAATATGGAAAAAGCCAGAGGCTGATCTTGCGCATACCAATATGGAAAGAAAAAAAAACCCATATAATCCCTTCACTACCATTTTCAATTAACAACCAACATCACCAACAAGTATGTTTTTCAGAAATCTTTAAATAGGCCAAACAATCTGTACGTCAGTGTTTGCTCTTTTATATACATAAAGTATTGAATCATATTAATTTTATCATGGATCTGGATCCCTTTGTTCATTGACGGTTGATAGGCATATAGAGTGGATGAAAAAGCGAAGTAGTCTAACAGCAAAAGAACCATCATCTCCTTCAGACTCGTTGGTGGTCGGAGTCAAGACGGCAGCAGTGGTTGGTGTGGATGATGGTGGTCTGGTCGGTTGGCTTAGACGGTGGGGTGGCGGGGGAAATGGAAATGCTGCGTGTCTTATTCTTTTGTCATTTAAATTTTTCTTGTAGAAATGTAAGGACATGTGGCATGATTCGAAGCGTGAGATCAATCTAATGGTCCATAAGAATTGAAAGGCAGAGTGCCTTTGGCGCCATTAAGGTAGACAATCCAAATCTGTCTCGGCACATTACTTGCTTGTGTTATTTTATGTTGGAAATGAAATCCATTTTGTTTTTAATATTTGTTTGCAACATATATGGTATTTTAGTGAATAAAAATTATATCGTTAATTTTGAAAGAGTGAATTTTGCTTTCATCTTATGAGCAAAAATATTATTGATAAAATATATTATTGAGTTTCTTTAAATAGTGGTCATGAGAATAAATACTAAGTATTTTTATCTCTTTAAATTTTGATGTTTGCACATGTGTATTGGTTAATGACTTAATGTTATGTTTATTTTGACTACCGGTATTCTTCTAATAGACTAATTTTTTTTATACTCTCGATTACTTGATTATTTGAGATCAATATGTAAAGTTGAGATATACTTGTTAATTAAAGCTGAAAATGTTGTGCGACTATAGAATCTATTTATATAGTCATATCCACCTCAGTCTAGTGAATTTATTTAAATAAATTTTAATGTGGAGACATATGATATTCATATTGTGATTCAAAGAAAGGAATGAATTCTCTCCTCGTGAGATGTCTCACTCCCGGTGAGAAGCAGTAATTTGTCTAGGCGATGGTGTGTGGTGTTTGTGTCTTACACTATGGATCGTTTATACCTGGAAGAAGAAGAAGAAGAGGCGATTCGCTTGGAGAACAATGGCCAACAAAGAAGTCGATCTCAACCCAGCCTTTGTGCCTTGTGGGTCGCTTTTCTACAGATAGGCCGATCAGGTACACATGATGAAGATGAGAATGGCGGAGTTTGGCACCCAAAGGTGTGGCGTGTCAATTTCAAGCGTAACCGTGACTTTTTCTGTTCCAATTCTTCTATCCTAAAGACGGTGAACGTATCCTCAAACAGGGACCATGGAGTTTTGATGACCATCTTTTGATCATCTGAGCCCTACAAGAAGGATAGAGGCCGGCTATAACCCCTCTCTTTATGATGCCCCTCTGGATTAAGGTTCACCAAAGGCTTGGTGGGATTCATGAATGAAACAGTGGGTTAGCAATTAGGCAATTTCGTTGGTACTTTCTTGGAATATAATACACGGAATAGTTCCAATGTGCTGTGGTCATACATGAGAATTTGTGTGTTGCTCGATGTCCGAAGGCCTCTAAGGAGATTAAAGAAAATCAAGATATCAGGAAGAGGATCATGGAGGTGTGCTTCAAATACGAACGCTTGGGCCCGTTCTGCTACTTTTACGGGCTGCTAGGTCATAAGGAGGAGTTATGTGCTTCATTGTTCGCTTTGGACCATGATGATGGGTAGCGAGCTTGGAGTCAAGAGCTGCGCGTAGAGGGGCGGCACAACCAGGGTGGAGGCGGCGAACGATGGCTAAGGGACGTAGGTCAGACGTCATGGGTCAACCCTAGTCAGAGCAGTTATGGCACGTTCGAAAATTACATGCATGATCCATGCAAACTGAATATTGAGGGTGCAATCACGCACACGAGCAAGGAAAGAAGATCTGTCAAATTTAATGACGTGGATATCATTACAAATCCACATTTATTATTTCTAAAAGCGGCGCACAAAAAGAGTGAAATAGGAAAATCACAAGTTGACCCACTGATTGGGGGCCGAATAAATGCATAAGAGGAGGATTTGGAAATGGATTTATTGGATGCTGAGAGAAAAAGGAAACGTGCAATATTTTGTGCAATCAAGAGGAGTCAAGTCGAGCAATTCCTATGGCAGCAAAAAAGGAATACTATTTAATGCAGACTGAGGGAGTACACATGCAGGCAAACAATGGATCTGGTGATGAATCAACTCAGAATTTTTTAATGGCAGGCCCTGACAAATGAGCCTGCCAGGGACAATGAGTTTCATAAGCTGGAACTATCGGGGCCTGGGCAACCCGAGAGTAGTTCCCTCTCTCCGTGACCTCGTTCGGGTGTACCATTCGGAAGTTCTTTTTGTCTGTGAAACTTTGGTACATTCCAACAAAATAGAAGACATCTGTGTGACGTTGGGTTTTGATGCAGTTTTTGTAGTTGACTGTGTTGGGCACAATGAGGGGCTGGCAATTCTCTGGAAGCACCCTTTTGACTGTCTGGTGCTTAATTACTCTTTAAATTCATCAACACTAAAGTGTCTTACCTTGGGCATCCAGTGTGGCACCTAACGGTTTTCTATGGATATCCGGATAGTGGTAGAAGAAGAGATTCGTAGGACCTCTTGCGTACCCTTGCAAGGGATAATTCACTCCCGTGGTGCGTAGTAGGGGACTTCAACGACCTCTTATCAAATGAGGATCTTAGGGGCCCTGTGGAGTGGTCGGCTTGGAAGATTCGTGGTTTCAGGGACGCGGTGCTAGATTGTTGCTTAAAAGACTTGCCTATGGAGGGACACCAATTCACTTGGACTAGGCATCTGGGTAAACCAGATATGATAGAGGAGAGGTTGGACAAAGCACTTGTTACGTAGGAGTGGTTAGACATCTTTCCCGGGTGTAGGCTTATTAATGTTGTTGCGGCACGACCTGATCACTCACCCATTTTGCGAAACTGTTTGACAGAGATAGTAGAGTTGTGAATAGGAGCTTTCGCTTTGATAATGCTTGGCTTGAGGAACAGGAGCTTGAAAATATTGTTATGGCGAGTTGGAACAAAGAAGAAGGTTCGGGTTTCCTTGAAAAATTAAAATAGTGTACCAACGAGATGAACGATTGGGGAAGGAAAATACAGTCAAGATATAAAGGAGCCATTAATGATTGTAGGCGTGAGATTGAACTGGTTAGAGAGGGCACTAGTGAGGAGGATGCAAATAAGTATAGCAAGCTTAGAAGCAAACTGGGTACTTTATTATCCCAGGAGGAGGCCTTTTGGAAGCAAAGAGCTAAGGTTTTATGGTTGCGTGACAGGGATACAAAGTCAAAAAAAATTCATGATATGGCAAGTACTAGGAGAAAGAAGAATGAAGTGACAAAGTTGACGAGGGACGATGGTACCATTGCTGAAGGGCAAGCGACCCTTAGTGACACAGTTAGAACTTATTTCACTAATCTCTTTCAGCGCTCACAGGGGATTACGATTCGGTCATCAACTATGTCCCTAGCCGAATCTCTCAATCTAACAATGACATGTTACTCCACCCCTTCACGATGTCAAAATTTAAGAAAGCGCTCTTTCAAATGCACTCAGACAAAGCCCCAGGACCAGATGGTCTCAACCCTGTGTTTCATAAAAGATTCTGGGACCACTGTGGACCAGAGTTGTTTCATATAGGGGTTGCTTGGTTGGAAGAGGGGCGGTTCCCTAACCACCTGAACGATACCAACATTATGCTCTTCCCCAAGAATGATAACCTGTCTTATGAAGGAGTTAAGGCCTATAGATCACAGGAGCAGTCTGCTTTTGTTGCAAATAGATCCATTCTGGATAATGTTCTGGTCGCTATAGAGCTCATCAATCACATGAATTGCAAGGTTAGTGGTAAGGAAAGGGAAATGGCTCTAAATATTGACATAAGTAAGGCCTATGATAGAGTTGATTGGGGGTATTTGAGAGGTATCCTGCTCAAGCTGGGGTTTCATGAGAACTGGGTTGGTTGGATGACGATGTGTTTGGAGACTATGCAATATACAGTTCTGGTGAATGGTGAGGGCGTATGACCTGTTATCCTGGGGAGAGGACCTAGGCAAGGGGACCAGCTATCCTCTTACCTCTTCATTCTTTGTACGAAGGGTCTCACAACTCTTCTTAAGAGGACGGAAGCTAGAGGCGACATTCATGCATCAAAGTGTGTAGAGGAGCCCCGCTCCTTTTACACCTCTTATTTGCTGACTATTGTTTTCTTTTTTATAGGGCCATTGAAAGGGAGATCAATGTTTACGCGAGATTCTTTCTACTTATGAAAGAGCGTCAGGCCAATCTGTAACACTCGTATTTTTACGATGCGTTATTTGGCGTTATTTATTGTATTTTGTCGTCTTTATGCTATAATAAGCAATTTATTGTTCCTTAAGTAAGTGAATTAATTAAATCAAGATCAAATTATATTTGAGAGTTAATATTTTATATTAATTCATGGTTTGAATATCGTCGAAAAATTCCAACGATGTTTCGTCGCGTTTCGAATCGCCGGGCAGTTTCACCGCAGATAAAATTCTAAATGAATCCCGATTTCGATGAAAATCGAAACGTAACTTTTTGAGGCTATTTTTGAGTGTTTGACATGATTTGTATTATTTATAATTAAATATTATCACGCGATGAAGTAATTTCTCGTTAAATTAAATTTTGCGAATTTATCGGTAATGCGGGTTTTTCGACGCCGTGTTTTCACAACCCTTAAACTCTAGAATTAGAGGGTAATCATGAGAGATGTGAGATTAGATGGGTTGGATTAGTTGATGAGATTAGCATCTTTACTTTATTGCTAGGTGTCATTATATGTGTGATTAATTTGAAAAATTCCTTTTTACTAAACTATTTTATATTAACTATGCTTATTTTTTTTTAAGTAAAATAAATGAAAGGAGGGAGCTATATGCAGCCCCAAATTCGTGACGCTCCTCTCTCTACCCTTCATATCCTCTTCTTCTTCCATTTCTAGAGAAAGAAAGGGTTTGGAGCTCCATAGTCTTCAACCTTCATCTTCTTGAGTTTTTGACCTCCAATCTCCACCATTTTTGCACCCAAGTTCTTCCTCCACTTGATCCTTCATCTTCCAACCATCCAAGCAAGAAGAAAAAGTGATTTTCCTCCCCCATTTTCTGCAAAAACAGTGCCTCCCTCCTCCTCCTTACTAGGTTGATTTCTTTGCGTTCCTTTCTTGATTTTCATGCTTGCTTTGTGTTTGATTCTACTTGGTTGTGATCTATGATGGATGTGAGCATCATACCCCCAAATCCATGGAACCCTAGGCGTGGCCTAAGGGGAGAAAAAGGGGAAAAAGATGTGATCCAAGTGAATCAAGAATTAATTGGTTGAATGGGTCTCTTTGATGATGATGTTGTTGTCTTAGTTGTTAATTTTGGATTGTATGCATGATTGGGAATTTATTTTGGAATTTTAGATTCTTGAATGTTGTAAGAACATGCCTAGCTTTGATGAGGATTTGTTTGAGTGTTTTAAGTGTGGTTTGATGAAGTAGAAGAATTGATAAAATTGGTGCTGGTGGGGTTGTATGAAAAATTGTAATTTTTCTTTGAAAAATGGAGTAGGGCCGTGAGCCCTAGGAGGAAATTAGAAGGGGGAAAATTGTTTTGTATCTTCCTTTTAATTGGTGAATCATGTATTTAATTAACGAATAACATGTCTTGATTGATTTAGTGACTATTGGATGTGTTATGCATGCTTAAGTAAGAGAATTAGTAAGTGATTTGTGAAAATTGGTTCTTGAGGGACTAGAATAGCATGTGGAACTTGTCTGGGTTGTTCTCTAATTATTAGCATTGTTGTGGCCATGATTAAAATGTTTTGGAATCAAAAGAATTGGAAGAACTCTTTGAAACTTCTACTTTTGGAGATGTTTTTGTAAATGAGTTATGAAACTTGGTGAATTTGGTCTTGATCATGACTTGTTATTTGAAAGAGAAAAAAATGCTATGTGAAATTATGCTAATCTAGGATTTGGAAACTTTGCTCTTGAAGTAAATGAAAATGGTTTTGGAATATGTTTGAGATGTGCTTTGAATTATGTCTTGTGTATGTCTTGATGTTTTGATGTCTTGGAGTGTAGGTAAATGATTTGGAAATGGGTTGTTAGATTGTAAAAAGAAGTTTTGCAAATCTTTTGTATAGAATAAGGGTGGTGGCCGAGAGGCCATAAGGGAGGTTGGAAGGAAAATTATTTTGTGTGAATTTGTTTAAATGATTGTAGGATGTATTTCTAGGCTTAAGAGAATTATGAAAAGAATGGTTAATTGGAATTGTTTTCATTTCAAAGTCTTCAAAGAATTAAATATGTGTTATGTTTAGTTTTTTTTTTTCAAGAAAAGATTTTAGTTCCAAAACCTCTTTCTTTCAAGTTGTAGTGATTAAATGAATTTTGTTGCTTTAAAGGTTTTCAAGAATATTAGAAAATGTATTATGTTTGGTTTTCTTAAGAAATGATTTTGGTTCCAAAACCTTATTATTTTCAAGTAGTTGGTGACTAAATGTTTGGTGTGAATGCTTGGTTAGAAAAGGGTTATGTTGAGAGCCTAGGTTCCTAAGTTGAGTTTATAGAATTGTGCTAAGTTTACTTGTGGTGATAGGAGTTCCGAACTCGGAGATCGTGGCAAAGACGCAAAGCTTGCGGTGCTACGCTAGTTAGCATTTGTGGTAAGGGCAACTTTAGATATTGATAGGAATTTAAATTCATGTATTTATGCGAAGAAGTCTGAGAACCTCAGGATTCGAAGTGAAGGTCTTGTACCCCTTCGTTTTACTGCTTTGTGATATTATGATTATATAGTGGACTTATCTGCAAGTGGTTGGCAGCTGGCCCCAAACCCCCACACTTGTTTGATTGCCTCTCTGCTAACTCCATTGAGTTGCAGAGGGATGAACTGAGTTGTTTGACTGTCGTTGTTTGCTGAGTTATGATTGTTGAGATGAATTGCTTATACTGCTAAACTGTTCGCACTGTTTTGAGCTTGGCGTGAATATTATTTGATATGCGGTCTAATAATTTTTCAATTGTTTCCTGAATTATCGTATGCGGCGATTTATTCATTGAAGTGCGAGCGTTTAGTCGAGTCGTCGAGTGTCGTGACGTTTTTGAGCTTTGATCCGATTAACCTAGGATGCTAGGATCGCCTAAACGGCTCCGACTGGTTTTTCGGTAGATTAGCTAGGCGTCGTAGCGTCAAGGAACCCGAAATAATGTTCTAGGGTGAGCGGAGAGCCCAAGGTTACGGCTGACGTTCAGTGGATGGATCGGCGTTACATTCCAGAAAATTGTCAAGTGTCGAGAGAATATGAGAATTGAGTCGAGTCTTGTGAGAGTTTGAGTTGCGTCTCGAATACTGTGCATATACTTGTTTTTCCCATTGTTATGATTGTTATTTCCTGATTCATTGAGAAGTTGACCCTTTCATGTGGTTCCTTCAAATGATGATGGCAACCCAGGCGATGGCGAGGACGCGGAGGATCCGATGGCGGACGATGGTGAGGAGGACCCCTCCAAGGATCCGGGCAACGACTTTTATTTGTCATGATTGACTGTTGCATGTTTGTGTTTTGGGATGACTGTAGTATTTACTTTTGGTGTACAGTTAGTTGGTGACCAGTCGGGCTCGGAATGTTTTTTTGTACTACAGGGTAGACTGGTGGTTTACTTTTGGAGCAGCCCCCTGCGTGGGTGTCTGTCGGGAGTACCCACGGGGTATGACTACTCTTACGAGGGTCTTCATCCCATAGGTGTATTCTCTTGTACATTTCTGCACTGGTTATTTTGCACATACTGTATCTGATGACTTGTCTATATATGCATGTATGTATTCCCAGTGCACGTGTCTTGTGTCCTAGATTGCACCATGTTTCGAAACGCTGTAGCTACTCTGTGCGTGCTTGCGGATGATGTTGTTTTAAAAAAAATGTACCGCATTTTTCGAAGGACACAAGAGTACCGTTTTAAAAAAAAAAGCGCCGCATATAGGTTTATTCCTAGTCGAGTAGCGGTCCGGAAACGGGTCGTTACAATGGTGGTATCAGAGCAGTTCGGTTCCAACCGGACTGTGCATAGGAAATTTGTGGTTTATTTGGTCTGTTTGCCACTTAAGGGTCTAGATGTTATTCTCGGGATGGATTGGTTGTCTCACCATCATGTCCTTTTGGACTGTGCCCGAAAAACCGTGGTTTTTCCTGACCTCAGAATTTCCAACTACCTATCTGTTAATCACATTGGTGTTTCATTGAAAGAGGGAACTCAGGAATACATGTACTTGGCTAGTTCAGAAGCTTCTCAAGAGCTCGAGTTGAAGAATGTTCCTGTGGTTTGCGACTTCTTCGATGTTTTTCCGGAAGATGTGCCGGGATTACCGCCAGCAAGGGAAATTGAATTCTCCATCGATTTGCTTCCAGGAACATGACTGATTTATATAGCGCCCTATCGGATGTCTCCAACTGAGATGATAGAGTTGAAGTCTCAGATTGAGCACTTGGAGTCAAAGCAGTTCATACGACTGAGTGTGTCGCCATGGGGAGCCCCAGTGCTGCTAGTGAAGAAGAAGGATGGACGATCAAGACTGTGCATGGATTATCGCCAACTCAACAAAGTTACTGTCAAGAATCGATATATGTTGCCGCGTATCGATGATTTGATGGATCAACTACGAGGAGCTGCGATATTCTCCAAGATCGACTTGAAGTCAGGCTACCATCAGATTCGAGTGAAGGAAGAGGATATCCCCAAGACAGCTTTCAGGACGAGATATGGTCACTACGACTACCTGGTGATACCATTTGGAGTGACGAATGCGCCCGCAGTATTTATGGACTACATGAACAGGATCTTTCACCCATTCTTGGATCAGATTGTGGTAGTGTTCATCGACGACATTTTGATTTACTCGAGGAGTAGAGAGGAGCACGAAGAGCATCTATGTTGAGTACTGCAGATAATACGAGAGAAGCAACTTTATGCTAACCTTTCTAAGTGTGAGTTCTGGTTAGAGGAGGTCAATTTTTTCGGATGGAATAGCTGTGCATATACTTGTTTTGCTCATTGCTATGATTGTTATTTCCTGATTCATTGAGAAGTTGACCCTTTCCTGTGGTTCCTTCAAATGATGATGGCAACCCAGGTGATGGCGAGGACGCGGAGGATCCAATGGCGGACGATGGTGAGGAGGACCCCTCCGAGGATCCGGGCAACGACTTTTATTTGTCGTGATTGACTGTTGCATGTTTGTGTTTTGGGATGACTGTAGTATTTACTTTTGGTGTACAGTTAGTTAGTGACCAGTCGAGCTCGGGATGGTTTTTTGTACTACAGGGTAGGCTGGCGGTTTACTTTTGGAGTAGCCCCCTGCGTGGGTGTCTGCCGGGAGTACCCCCGGGGTATGACTACTCTTACGAGGGTCTTCATACCATAGGTGTATTCTCTTGTACATTTTTGCACTGGTTATTTTGCACGTACTGTATCTGATGACTTGTCTATATATGCATGTATGTATTCCCAGTGCATGTGTCTTATGTCCTAGATTGCACCATGTTTCGAAACGCTGTAGCTACTCTGTGCATGCTTGCGGATGATGTTGTTTTAAAAAAAAATGTACCGCATTTTCCGAAGGACAAAAGAGTACCGTTTTAAAAAAAATACGTCGCATATAGGTTTATTTCTAGTCGAGTAGCGGTCTGGAAACGGGTCATTACACAATCCATCAATTTGCAAAAATCAGAGATGTTTTTCAGCAAGAACACATCCCCTGATATTCAGACTTTGGTCACTTCAATCCTTGGAGTGCAGGAGGTGTTGGATACGGGCAAGTACTTGGACTTACCGTCAATGATAGGAAGGAAAAGAAGGCTGCCTTCAACTATCTCAGAGATTGCACCTGGAGGAAAATTCAACATTGGTCCATCAAACATCTCTCCAAAGCGGGTAAGGAAGTCTTAGTGAAGTCAGTGGCGTAGGCAATCCCCACATATTGTATGAGTGTCTTTTTGATACCCACATCCTTGGGGGAAGAAATACAACAAATAATAAACTCTTTTTGGTGGGGCTCGAGAAGAGGCATGGGAAAAGGGATCAATTGGCTTAGTTGGGATCGTCTCACCATGAGAAACAAATATGGAGGTATGGGTTTTCGACACTTTTCTGGCTTCAATTTGTCTATGCTAGGGAAACAAGGTTGGGAGTTTATGACTGACCAAGATGCTATAGTTTTGCATTTCTTCAAAGTTGTGGGGGCTCGGCTGGGCCATAACCCAAGTTTCGTTTGGCTTAGCATCCATGCTTCACAGGTAGTAGTAAAAACGGGCATGAGGTGGCAGATAGGGGATGGTAGGCTTATAAGAGTGTGGACGGATTCGTGGCTAAGAGATGATGAGAACTCGTGTGTTCAAAGCGCTCCCAGGGATGGTTATGAGAATTTGGTCGTGATGCACTTAATGCAACCAACCTCGAATGATTGGAATATGAGCCTCCTTCGGTCCCTCTTTGCAAAGGAGATATAGGTCGAATAATTCGTACCTTCTTGCTGTTGGGCCAAACCGAAGAAAAATTGATCTAGAGGTGGGCCAACAATGGAATATATATTGTCAAGACAGCCTATCATCTACTCATGGAGAAGGTAGCTGACAACACAAAGTTACGGGTCCCGGGTGAGTGGATGCATATTTGGAAATTACGTGTCCCTCATAAGATTAAGCTGCTACTTTGGAGGATTGCTAGGGGTCGTCTCCCTACAAGGGACCGCATTGCTTCCAAGGGGGTGGAGTGTTCTACTCGCTATTCGTTTTGTTCTCAGGTTGTGGAAAATGATTGGCATTGCTTTGTGGATTGTCCTCATGTGATTAAAGTATGGGAAGCTGCGGATTTGTGGATGACAATTAATCCCGATTGTCGATCTTTGCGCATACTATTTCAGACTTCATCTTCCACTGTCTATCCAACCTTACGGTGCAGCAAGGAAAAGTAATAGCAATGATTCTGAGTTGTGTGTGGCGGAGACGTAATGATAAGGTGTGGAATGATCAGGAGAAGTCGGTCCAATTGTCAGTGCATTTATCCATGGAATACCTAAGGGACTGGGAGAGTATGAGGGATCGACCAGATCCTTCATTGAATACTCACCAACGAAATCAAGTGACTAGATGGAAGAAACCGAATCAAGGAGAGTATAAGTACAATGTTGATGCAACAATCTTTGAGGATCAAGGGAGCTATGGAGTGGGTATGTGCTTGAGAAGGGACAACATAAAGTAAGTTAAAGCAATGATGAAGTGGTATAGAGGGGTGCCATTACCAAAGGAAGCAGAACCCAGAGGTTTACTGGATGCTATATCTTAGTTGCGTACGCTAGGAGATATCACAGTGACCATTGAAATGGATTGTTTGCCAATTGTAGATGGGCTCGTTGAAGATTACCACTGTGACATGGAGCTCAGATATATACTAGTTTTATGCAAGGCTAGTTTGAATTTTTGTAACAACTTGAAGGTGAGTTTTAATAGGCGACAAGCAAATTTTGTAGCTCATACATTAGCTAGGGTGGCAAAATTGTTTGCTAGTCACCACGCGTTTGATGTAGTGCCAACCTGTATTTTTGGACTTATTTTGAATGAAATGCAATTAGTGTGTTCCCGTCAAAAAAAAATATTGTGATTCATTTTGAAATGTGTATATATCAATACTTTGGTTTTTAGAAGTTTTTGAGAAGTTTTATTTCATTATGAAATATTAGTTATATTCTTTGAAGTCTATTGGAAAAAAAAATTGTGGCACTTACTAGACTCATGATATACTTGAGAGATAGCATGTATTATGGTATTGTATTTAGTAGATTTCCCATTGTATTAGAACGATACAATGAAGTTAATTGGATTTAGTATATACTAGTCACTGACAATTCGCAAGGATGCACAGGCAGATTATATAGGAGTACTATCAAATAGGAATTTTAAATGTCAAACTTACTAAGGTGCTAATTTATATGGGAGATTTCATATTGACGCCTAATTTATATGAGAGAATTGATAAAATAGAGATAACTTATAGAAAAACAACAACAATAATAGAGTTTATACAGTAGTGTCAACATGGAAAATAGTACAAAAAACAAACTATATTAATTAAGTTTACAATTAACGCAAAGAAACTATAGGCTATAATTAATGTAACTTGAAATCTCACAAAATATCCTTTTGTTTGAAGGAAAAAGTACATAATACTCCTTAGCAAAGTGGGAATCCCGCTTTCCATATGGCTTTGACGAAGGGAAAAGATACATGTGAGGACCATCACTTTAAAATTTAAAGAAATAACAAGAACATAATAGAGCACAATGATATATAAAAATGTTAATTGTTCTTTGAAGCGCACCTGTGTTATAAATTGCGAAATACTTCTTGGTAAACAACATTCGAAGTGATGTTTGTATTTCCACCTTCATTATTAGTTACCAATATTTTCAAACCATTCCTTAATGTGACCCTTGATATTGCAACATACAATTGCCCTTGTGAAAACACAGAACGTGGAAGATAGACTCCTACATGCTTTAAAGATTTCCCCTGGCTTTTATTAATAGTCATTGCAAATGAAAGAGCCAAACGAAATTGCCTTTGTTGAAATTTAAAAGGAATCTGTTTATCTGAAGGGGTCAAAGATAGTCTAAGTATTAACACGCTTTGATCAATTTTACTTCCTGAAATAACCTTTGCCTTAACAACATATTTTCCCATTCTTGTGATGGTTAGTCGAGTCCCATTGCACAAGCCCGAAGACTGATCTATATTTCTCAACAACATCACAGGAACTCCTACCTTTAGTTTTAATATATGGTATGGAAGTACTGAAGCAGTGACTGTGTTCAAAAATTCTGGAGTATGGATGTCATTTGCTCTATCAGAATCCGAATTAACTGAATAAGGACTGTCAAAACTCAGATATGTTTTTTCATCACCAGGAAGCAAGGATAACATATAATCATTTATCTTATCAACA
The DNA here is from genome assembly GCA_037113605.1 of Calophaca sinica. Taxonomy (NCBI): domain Eukaryota; kingdom Viridiplantae; phylum Streptophyta; class Magnoliopsida; order Fabales; family Fabaceae; genus Calophaca; species Calophaca sinica. The sequence goes on from CM073737.1 coordinate 21,753,895, forward strand.
CCATCATTTGTAGGAGCTAATACTGCCCTATCCTAGAAAAAGATGGATTATTGATGTTATCTAAGAAGAATGGATAAGTTTCATGAACAGTAGATGCAATTGAATCACCATTATTTTTTATGAGCAAATCATCTGGAACATTAATAGTCTCATTGACGTCATCTATTTCTCCAACACTACCATCACCAACACCAAGATCCAGTCTGAAAATTTCTTTCTTTTTTCAACATCAGAATCTACATTAGTGGATAGTAGTTTCATGGTCGTAGTCAAGGTCATGACCTTGCAAAAATCCCAGAGGCATGAGGAGTTAATAGAAGCATAAACCACCTCCTGCCTTGTCCCTTTTGGTATAACGGGTAGAATTTGTCTAAAATCTCCACCAAAAACCACTACTTTACCTCCAAAAAGGAGATTCAAATTTTCACCGTTAGAAAATCGAAGAGTATCTCTAAATGTTCTATCAACAGCTTCAAAACAATGTTTATGGGTCATTGGTGCTTCATCCCAAATAATTAACTTTGTGTTTGCTATCAGTTCTGCTAGCTGGCTTCCCTGTTCAATGTTACAGGTTGAGTTCTCATCAACATTTATAGGAATAGCAAATCTGGAATGTGCAGTTCTTCCGCCAGGAATCAATAAAGTAGCTATTCCGCTAGAAGCAATCGTCAAAACAATACCTCCTTTTGATCTAATAGCAGCAGATATAGCCCTCCAGATATAAGTTTTTCCTGTTCTGCCATATCCATAAACAAACAAAAAAAAGACCAGGTTTGTTGGTGCTAACTGCTGTCATAATGGTTTCATAAACCCTCTTATGTTCAGCAGTCATTATTGACATTAATTGTTCATGTTCCCTGGCCAAATACTTTCTATCGTAGTTTAACTCATCATATGTCAATTTATTTCCTCTATGAGCTATTAATGACATATCTGGTTGTGGCATTGTAGGGAAGTCTGATAGGCTCTAATTATTACTTTAAAATAGGGTTTCAATGTCTGCCAATGCAAAACTCTTCAACTTATCAAAAGACAATTCCAAATCTGCAATTTTTTAAACACAAGTACTTAATAAAAACCAATTAAAAATAGTGAATAATATTTTTAGCAATGCAAAGAAAGGGTTGTAAAATGGTTAGGCCAAAGAAAAAGTAATTACCTTCAAATTGAAGAAGGGTTCTTTGCCTATGTAATATGTCATCACTCAAGTATTCCCAGGTCTTTTCCCAGACAAATTCTGGTTTTGATAATTGATTTGAAATCAACAAAATAGAAAATAGTTTCCTCAAATAGGTCGCAATACCCCAACCACTGGACTCAATTATTGCATCTATATACTCTTTGTCATTGATCAACGCATTTTAATGCATTTTTTATAGCATTGCATTTTGTGTTTTTAAATGTGTGTCATGCCCAATAATTACTTTTTAACATGTTTTATATCTTTGGGTCTTAATTTGGGCTTTAGTGAAATTCTTTGTTAATTTTCGGATTTTGTTACATCCTGACCCAAGTTTCTTCTGCAGGCCATAACTTGGGCTGTACTTATCCGATTGCAGTGATCTTGGTGGAGTTAGAAAGCTAAGAAGTAGAGCTACAACTCTTATGTTGACACCGAAGCCCAATTTGGACGTTTTGATGGTCGAAATTGCATATTATTACAGCTGGTGGACTGACTGCGAATTCTGGATCACTTACTCATGTGATTCGTCGTTATTGGGCTAATTAATTTCTTTTGGACCTCTCTCTTTGGTCAAAAACTTTGGATTATCTAGGTTAACCTAGGAGAGATTATAAATAGAATCTTTAGAGTCTTAGGAGAAACCTTTTGATTACTTTTGAATCTTTTGCTGTTTTAGCAATCTTTTCTCCTTCTCTCCTTCTTAATCTCATTTTTGTCAAATCCTTCCATAGAAGGATAAGACCTTAGATTAATTCACTGGTTAGGGAGTTTTTATAATGGTCTTGAGGTTTGATTATTATTGTTAATTTCGATTTTCGGATTCTATTTCTTTTCTTTTTGATCTTTCATCTCTTTGATCTTTGTTTGCAAATTCGTTTTAGGTGTTGATGCTTAATCATATTAAATTCGTTTTTGCTCTTTGAGATTATTTGAAATATTTTGAACGCTTGTTTTAATCTATTTCGAATAGATATCAATAGGATCTACGTCGCTTGACGTAGGTTTGATTGAATTCGGTAGTTAAATTAATTGTGTTTTTGTGACGCTTGTTCCTTAATCATGATTAATCAATTTTGTGATGCTCAATTGATGCTTAATTAATTCTGTATTTTAGTAAGGATTCTTATAAGATTAATTGACACTTAATTGGTTAATTTTATGGTCAAACAAGAATAGAATCACGAAATAGAATGATCATTTGAAACCCGTGATAGATCCAAGTATTAATTACCCTGAACCAGTGAATTAGTCGTTTTCATATATTGATATTTTCATCTATTATAATCAGTTTCTCAAACCGAAATCCCCCAAATTTTATTTCTTCGTATGTTCTTGGTTTTGGTTGTTATTGAATTAGAGATCCTTGTGAGATGACCAAAGTTGAATTACCTTGTTACTACATTCCCTGTTTTGAATTATTTAACCCGTGTGCGACAGCGGATCAAATTGGCGCCATTTCCAGGGATCTCTGATCAAGAATAGCCAATTCAAGAACCCTACTAACATCTCTAACCTTTGATTTTGCGTTTTAGTTGTGTTTCAGGTTCTGACATTAGATTTTGCATTGAGCTAGTGAAAAAAATCGGTTTCAATAACTTGCTCTGATTGTTCGAAATTTGGCCAGAAAATGCCAAAAAAATCAAGGATCAATACTCCTTTATTAGGAACTAATATTGGGACTATAGGCTTAAAATCCAAAATTCTATTGTTTAGACCACTTTTTAATTTTTTTTGAATTTTTCTTAATCTTAAAAAAATCAAAAAAAAATTTGTATTAGCATTATTTGATTTTTAGAGATTTTCGGTGATAATTTTATATTTTTTAGATTTTATTTGATAGGTTTTGTCAATTTCTTTCTTGTTTTAGCGATTAGGACGTTGTCAGTATTTTCTAATTTGTTATTCTGCCTTCTTATGTGCTTATGATGCATGACTAGGTCCAATTCTGAAATTTTGCAATCTTTTGATCCAGAAATAGATTTGACTTTTCATTCACTCAATAGACTTAATAAGGCTAGTACTAGTAGTAACATAGGTAGTGATCATATAGGTGATAGTGATAGTGATAGTGATAGTGTTAGCATTAGCATATTCAGTCATACTCTCTTTGATTCTGATTCTGATTTTAGTGTTGATAACATGGCCGCTAGAACATTAAGGGAACTTGCTGCACCTGATGTTACTTATAATGCTTTATGCATTGAATACCCTGATGTTGAAGTACCTTTTGAGCTGAAATCTGGTTTGATATATTTGCTTCCTAAGTTTCACGGTCTTGCAGGAGAAGATCCTCATAAACATCTTAAGGAGTTCCATATTGTATGCTCTACCATGAAACCTCAAAAAGTGTTCCAGAAGACCACATCAAGCTGAGAGCTTTCCCATTCTCATTACAAGACACTGCCAAGGACTAGTTGTACTACCTTCAACCAGGTTCTGTGACAAGCTGGAATGAATTTAAGAAGTTATTTCTGGAGAAATTTTTCCCTGCCTCTAGAGCTGCTTCGATCAGAAAAAAAATATGTGGCATAAGGTAGATTGACAGAGAATCTTTGCATGAATACTGGGAGAGATTTAAGAAGTTATGTGCAAGCTGTCCCCACCATCAAATTTCTGAACAGTTGCTCATCCAATATTTTTATGAAGGCTTGCTGCCTATGGATCGAAATATCATGGATGCTGCTAGTGGAGGAGCACTTGTGGATAGGACCCCAGCAGATGCAAGAAGCTTGATTGAGAACATGTCCATTAATTCTCAGCAATTTACTACCAAAATCAATTCATTGGTGCTAACAAGGGGAGTCAATGAGATACAAGTTACTGACCATAAGAACTTAGAGAGCAAGCTCGATGAACTTGTTTCATTGGTCAAAAAGTTAGCAGTTACTAAAACTCAGGCAGCGAGAGTTTGTGGTATTTGCACTTCTGCAAAGCACCCTATAGATGCATGTCCTACCTTACAAGAGGGTGACAATACCTATACTCCTCAGGCCTATGCAGCAAACATATTCAATGACAGGCCTCAACCCAACTATGATCTGTCTTCCAACAAGTACAACCCCAATTGGAGAAACCATCCAAACCTGAGATAGGGAGATGCCTATACACAGCCTAGGCCACAACTTGCCCCACTGCCAGCCCAGCAAAACAGCACACCAGCTGCTAAATTTGTACCTTTATTGGAAGACCTTGTTACGCAAATGGCAGTCCAAAATCTCCAATTTCAGCAGAGAACAGATTCAACCATTCAGAATTTGGAGACAAAAATTGGACATCTAGCAACTTCCATTAATCAGATACATTCTCAGGGGTCGGACAAACTGCCTGCCTGGCCAATAGTGAATCCAAATGTCAGTGCAAATGTCAGTGCAATCACTCTCAGATCTGGAAAAGCTGTTGACACTACAGAACCTCCTCCAGCAGAAAACACAAGTGGCAGGAAAAATGATAATCCATCTTCTGTACCTACCTCTACTAATGATGATGATGCATAGCCAATTCCACTTCCCTTCCCTCAAAGGGCTGTGATAACTAAGAAGATGGATGAGGCAAATAAAGACAAGGAAATCTTGGACACATTTAGGAAGGTTGAATTTAATATACCTCTCCTTGAAGCGATTAAGCAGATTCCAAGATATGCTAAGTTCTTTAAAAAGTTGTGCACACACCAAAGGAGGCGGAGGCTGAAGGGAAATGAAAAGGTCAACATGAGTCGCAATGTTTCTGCACTCATACAACCCATAATGTCCCAAAAGGGCAAGGACCCAGGATTTTTACTATTCCATGTACCATAGGGGATAGTAAATTTGAAAATGCCATACTGGATTTAGGTGCTTCCATTAATGTTATGCCTACATTTATCTTTAACTCTCTAGCTCTTGGACCTTTGCAGAATACAGGTGTTGTTATTCAGTTGGCAAACAGGAGTAATGCTCACCCTACTGGACTTAATTTTTCCTGCAGATTTTTACATTCTGGACATGGAGGGAGAGACAAAATCTAGCAGGGCACTTATCATCCTAGGCAGACCAATCTTAAGAATAGTAAGAACCAAGATTGATGTCCATGCTGGAACACTGTCCATGGAATTTGGGGATAGCATAGTTAGATTTAACATCTTTGATGCTATGAAGCATCCCATGGAAGAGCATTCTCTTTTCCAAATAGAATTACTTGCTGACTTAGTTGAAGATACTCATTCTGATGCTACAGAGTGCATGGCTGTGCCTGTTAATGTTACAAATGATGTTGCTACACTGCAAGCTGCTAATGTAACTCCGTCCACCAGAATACTTCCCTCCATTGAGCAGCCACAAAGAAGACTTAACCCTTTGATTTTGGATGTTGTGAAGAAGGAGAAAATCAAACACTTCCATGATAAGATGATTTCTAGGAAGGGGTTCTCTATCAGGGAAATAGTTTCATTGTTCAAATCTCGCCTTAAAATCATGGCTGGTAAGCTTCAATCAAGTGGATTAGCCCTTTTGTTGCTACTAGCACTTTTCCTTATGATGCAGTGGGAATAAAGAGTGAAGCCACCAACAAAGTCTTCAAAGTCAATGGACACTGCCTCAAGCTTTTCCATGAGAGCCCCACACTTGAAGAGGAGACTGTAGAAGAGCTCTCCTTGAAAAAGCCACCTTGAAGAGGGTGATTTCTTTCCTTACTCCTTACTCTTATTTTATACTTGTTGCTTACATTGAGGACAATGTGTGATTTAAGTGTGGGAGGAGATCTTTTAGCATTTTAGTTATTTTATTTTTATTTTTTATTTTTTGCATTTTTGATTATTAAAAAAGTTGTTATTTTTGCATGCTTTTTCATTGAATCTCTTGGTTTGTATGAGTTGGGAGTGATTTTACTATTCTAGGACTATAGGTTTTGTGGCGTGATATGGATTACTTCCTTGCATTCTTAGCATGATAAGTTGGATTTGAATACTAAATTGTGCATCATTTGTGATAGATCATTGTCCTTGGTGAGATTTGGGCCTTATAATGAATGGAATACAATTTGTCATTCCCTTTCTTTCTTGTGTGATTTCACTCATGATTGTTGGTTACTCTAAAACTTGACTTGACTCTTGTTGAAACTCTTGTTCACATGCATGCATTGAAATGATCTAGGCAATTTTTGTTCTTATTAACCACTAGCCAAATAAGCCTACCTTGCAATTATCCTTTTGTTAGCCCCTTTGAGCCTATTTATCCCATTCTTTGTTATATAGCTCATTACAAGCCTAAAAGTGAAAAATAATTACAACCCAATCTTAGGGGATAAAGGAGCTTTGCTTTGGAAAGATTGTGATAATAAAAGGATTGTGATAATAAATTGTGTAAAAGTATTTCTGAATAATATTGTATTGACTTAATTAGTATACACACACTAATCGTTGGTATATAGACTACACTAGACTTAAACCTAATAGGCCTGAGCAACGGGCCAGATAAACAAACTAGGTTACAATACAAAAGGTAAATATTTACTATTTACTCTAATTACTTACAATACTCCCCCTCAAGCTGGTGAGTGGATATCAATAATTCCTAGCTTGCAAGTAAGTTGGCGGAATCGTTTTGTAGATAGCCTTTTTGTAAGCACATCTGCCAGTTGGTGTCCAGTAGGAATGTAAGACGTTGTTATCAGTCCACAATCTAACTTCTCCTTTATAAAGTGTCTATCTATCTCAATGTGTTTGGTCCTGTCATGTTGTACAGGATTATGAGCAATGCTGATTGCTGATTTATTGTCACAAAACAACTTCATTGAGCCTTCATAATTCACCATCAAATCATCAAGTATAATCTTCATCCATAATAGCTCACAAATTCCATGTGCCATTGCTCTGAATTCTGCCTCAACACTTGATCTGACCACTACATTTTGCTTTTTGCTCCTCCATGTAACAAGATTACCACAAAAGAATGTGCAGTAGCCAGAAGTGGACCTTCTATCACTCACTGAGCCTGCATAATCTGCATTAGTATAGGCTTCCAACGTCAGTCTTATGCCTCTTTTGAACAAGAGACCTCTTCCTGGAGTAGCTTTAAGGTATTGCAAAATTCGCTCTACTGCCTGCAAGTGCCTCACCCTCGGATCATGCATAAAGCGGTGACTAAACGCCATCGCATAAGCTAAGTCAAGTCTAGTGTGTGCCAAGTAAATTAGCTTCCCCACTAATCTCTGATACTGAGACTTGTCAACTCTAGCACTCTCCTCTTTAGTGCTCATTTTATGATTTTGCTCCATGGGAACACCTGCAGGTTTACACCCAAGCTTGCCAGTTTCCTGTAGAAGGTTAAGAACATATTTTCTCTGAGAGATAAAGATTCCGTGTTTTGAGTAAGCTACCTCAATCCCAAGGAAATACTTGAGAGTTCACAGATCTTTCATCTCGAATTCTGCAGACAATTTCTTCTTGAGGAGTTGTCTCTCAATCAAGTCATTCCCTGTAATAATAATATCATCAAAATAAATAAGAAGTACTGTTAGTTTTCCTCCCTGTGAATATTTGAAGAAGAGGGTATGATCTCCTTGACTCTATTTGTAACCAAGACCCAACATAGCCTTTGTAAATCTTCTAAACCATGCTCGGAGAGACTACTTTAGCCCATACAAGGCCTTTTTCAATCTACACACCTTATTTATCCCATTTGTTGGATCAAATCCCAGTGGGATCTCCATATACACCTCATCCTCTAAATTTTCATGCAAGAATGCATTTTTAACATCAAACTGATTAAGTTCCCACCCAGAATGAGCAGCAAGAGAGAGTAAGATACGAACAATGTTCATCTTTGCTACTGGTGCAAATGTCTCCTCATAATTAATGGCATAAGTCTAGGTGTACCCCTTTGCTACTAGTCTGGCCTTATATCGATCAAGAGTGCCATCTGATTTGTACTTGACAGTATAAATCCACCTGCAACCAACTGGCTTCTTGCCTCTTGGCATCTCAACTATCTCCCAAGTTCTATTCTTTTCAAGAGCTTTCATTTCCTCATTCATGGCTTTGATCCAATTTTCATCTTTAAGTGCCTCCTTAACAGATGTAGGGATTCTTACAGAGTCAACTGCTATCATAAAAGCCTTATGCTGCGGGGAAACACGATTAGATGAAACAAATTGAGAAATAGGGTATTTGGCACAAGACCTTTTCCCTTTTCTCAAGGCAATAAGTAGGTCAACTGGATCAAGATCAAGTGTATCGGGAATAGAAGAATCAGAAGCAAAAGGGTTAATTTCAGTACTTACCTCTGGCTCAAACGGTTGGGGTTGTTTCTGGACCAAGTCGGGTTTTCCTTTCCTCTGATATGTCAAAGTTGGCTCACTAGCCTTTGTCTTTGTTGCTGCTAAAGGTGTTGTTTCCTGCAAAATAAAAGGCAAAGAGGGAACAATAACAGGTGACTCAGAAACAACTGGAGACTCAGGAGGTAGTAACTCAGGAACAGCAACAGGAGACTCAGGAACAGGAGACTCAGAAACAACAGGAGACTCAGGAGGTACTAACTCAGGAACAGCAATAGGAGACTCAGGAACAGGAGACTCAGAAAGCCAAAGACCAAGGAGAAGAAACTCGGAATCAGATTCCAAATCACTACTATTCTCCCCCTGAAGCTGAGGACGAGTGAAGAAAAGGACCTGTTCATGGAAAGTGACATCCATAGAGACGTAGTGTTTACGACTTGAAGGATGATAACACTTGTACCCCCTTTATTAGGGGCATAACCCAAGAAGATGCATCGGACAACACGGGAAATCCAACTTATTGCGGTGCTGCTTGTGGACATGAACAAATGCAACACAGCCGAATAATCGAGACTCTAGACTCTGCATAATAGGAGCAGATGGGTAGAAAGACAACATAGATTGAACAGGACTGAAATTACCTAGAACTCGGGATGGAATCCAATTGATGAGATAGGCAACAGTCAAAACTGCTTCTCCCCAATACGAGTTTGGAACTGGTGTTTGGAAGAGAAGGGCGCGAGCAACCTCAAGTAAGTGACGGTTTTTTCTTTCTGCAACTTCATTTTGTTGTGGAGTATCAACACACGTTAGTTCATGAAGAATAATAAATGAAGAAAGAGATTGATTAACATATTCTCGACCATTATCAGACCGTAGTCTTTTAATGCATTTGTCAAATTGAGTTTTTATCATATGATAAAATTGAATGAACAACTGAGATACTTCAGATTTATCTTTCATCAAGAATAGCCAACTAACCCAAGTACAATCATCAATAAAAGTAACAAACCACCGCGCACAAAATAAATAAACAACACAAAAAAAAAATCTAAGGCCATAACCATACACCTCAAATTTGAATTATAATAATATCTCATGAATTATTATTAAATTCAAAATCCAAATCTTAAAACAATATCATGATAATAATTTGATTAATTCTCAAGATAGACAAAACCATGAAATATGTAATAATCAAAGACAATCAAATCTTATTATCACAATAAAGAAATATTCAACCAAAGATTTGTATGCCTTCTTTCACGATGGCCAAAATCAACAATATATATATACTGTTCCGACCTCAAGTCCACATCATCGGTTTCTGAGGTATTGTCCACTTTGGGCCACATGTAATGTGGGCCCTCATGGTTTTGTCCTTAAAAGGCGCCTCGGTGGGTTAAGGCATGTGGGTGTTTATAAACTCCCGTTGGCCTTGATTCCCAAGCAATGTGGGACTTTTTGGTGTATCCGAAACAGTAGCCCCCCAGTCAAGGCCAAGGGGCTAAAGGGCCGTCAGCCCTCGTGTGTGGCTTAGGCCCTCCTTCTAGCGCCAATGTTCCGACCTCAAGTCCGCATCATCGTTTTCCGAGGTATTGTCCACTTTGGGCCACATGTAATGTGGGCCCTCATGGTTTTGTCCTTAAAAGGCGCATCGGTGGGTTAAGGCATGTGGGTGTTTATAAACTCCCGTTGGCCTTGATTCCCAAGCAATGTGGGACTTTTTGGTGTATCCGAAATAGTGATAAAGCCTTGTGCGTTGGCACAAGCACCTGTGATCGACCTCATGCCGAGACCGCGTGCACGAGCTCGTGATAAAGCCTTTTCGACCTCGTGCCGAGACCGCGTGCACGAGCTCATGATAAAGCCTTGTTGCGTTGGCACAAGCACCTGATGAAGAGATCGACCTCGTGCCGAGACCGCGTGCACGAGCTCGTGATAAAGCCTTGTCGACCTCGTGCCGAGACCGCGTGCACTAACTCGTGATAAAGCCTCGTACCTAGCACAAGTACGTCAAGCCTCGTGTCGAGAACTGCCTCAGCAGAGGTGGAACACGAAGGTCCCGAACGAACTGATAAACAAAGCACGGCCCGACGACGCTTGCCGTTCCTTACGAACAAAGACGTCGGACGTCGACATCAATGAACTTCAACAACAAGTCACCACCTCGACATTCGAGCTAGCGACTTGGGGGGCAACTGTTCCGGACTGGGCCGAGGCCCAATCCGGAGATCCGCTGCCTTCTCGGCCCATTTCCGCTCGTCGATCCACCTTCCCTCGATGCCACGTTTCCACTCGCCTCTCCGCCTTCCCTCAACGCGGCCGACCCAACGGTTCTCAGCATTAAAGGAATTTAATGCCGACTTTCGGGTTTCACGGGACGGTTACACATCGACAGTAACCGTCCTCAACTCATATTTAAAGAAGACCGCGTCGAACGGTCGAGGTAATGATTTTTCTACCACCTCTTTACTCACCTCGACACACATTGACTTGAGCGTCGGAGTGTTTGCAGGTACACCACCCAACACGCCGTCGTCATCCGTCGCGAGCACAACTACACTGCTTCCCTCCGGTCATCCTCTGAAGTTCTGTTCAGAACATATACTAAATATTATTGAAGATTCACCGCAAATGCACTTAACGTAAAGGCCAAAAATCGTGAAATTCTTATGGCACAAATCACATATAATATCTGCTCAAATATTTTGTCCAAATCAAATGTATAGATTCATAACTTTAATAATTTCCAAGACAAATCACAAAATGGGAAAACTTTATTGGTTTCATTTTTTTTTATGCAATATAAAAAAAAACCAAATCTGTATTATTTCACAAATACTTCATGCACAGCAAAAGGAAATAAATCCAAATTCTTTAATCATTATATACTTTTCAAAAGTAAAGTATATAAAAAAATGCCATCGACAGTAAAGCACGTACAATTCAAGAAGTGATCAATTAACTTTAATATCAATATAAACATATTGAAATCATGTCCAGGAAGGTATGTAAAGCTTTATCGATGTAAATCTGCAAATAACTATTAAATAATTATTTAAAAGCTCAAATCTTTACGATTTGAAAAAGAATGCTTCTAAGCCTTTAAAAAACAACGATACCTAGACATCAATCATGAAACTGAACCCTAATAAGCCAATAATGAAGATCGCTCTAATACCACTTGTTGAAATTAATTCCTTATTAATAACAACAACAAGAATAAGCATGCTCAAATCTCATAGAAGAAATGAAATACCTTAGGTGGAAGCTATAAAGATGTACAAGCATGCTCAACAAGAACAACATGTTCTCTACCCTTAGGATCTACGGCATGTTGGATTATCAAGGATTAGAAGAATACCTGGATCCATATCAATAAATCACCTAAAGTAGAATACAAAAGGAATGATCACGAACAAAATACGAGCAACTAGCAACAAACAACAAGCACGTTAGCAATGGCTTTATGGTTATTTCTCAACCGAATCTTCTTGAGCTCTCTCACGAGACTTTAGGTTCTCTTCAGATGGGGAGAAGAGAATGAATGACGAAGATTCGGTGTATTGGAGATCATAACCTTCTTTATGTGTGTTAAACCTACTAGGGTATTCATTATCCTCTTATCGGGTCACACTAACATCTACTCATATAAGGCCCATATCAATTAAATTAGGAGTCTAATGAGCTTACTCTATTTTAACTTTATTTGATCACATAAAATATAGCTCTTTTACGATAAGTAGCTAATATAATTATTAAGATATTAGCCCACATTAATTATTGGAATATAAAATTCCAACATGTTCATATAAACTTGTACACTTTATTATCTAAAGTACTCCAATTCTAAAATCAGAGGAGTGTAAAATCTCCTCATTTTATGCATCCAAATCCTTATATAATAAGTCTATAACATGTCTAAGCATAGCAAACAGGGATCGGCACATATGGTCGAACCTCCCACTAGATATAACTTGAATTACTCCAATTCTAAAATCAGAGGAGTGTAAAATCTCCTCATTTTATGCATCCAAATCCTTATATAATAAGTCTATAACATGTCTAAGCATAGCAAACAGGGATCGGCACATATGGTCGAACCTCCCACTAGATATAACTTGAATTTGAATACTAAATTCTTTCGTTGATATACTATACATAAATTCTATTATAAATCTTCACCAAGGATGTTGGTAATTCTTTCATGCTCTTACATAGACTGTGTCTTTTCTCACCTAAATGTCAAAATCATAAAAAAATAAAAAAATGTCTAAGCACAACTTTTTGGTTACCGATAGACGTAAATGCCGGGAACCACGCATCTTTACGGTACCACCTTTATTTATTTAATTTAGAACAGAAAGCGAGATCGAGGGAGAAAAAATAACACTAGCCATTAGGGATAGATGTTTAGATCATGATAGATTCATATTGTTTATTTCAAACACCTTTAAAAATCTGTCATTTATTGTTCTGTTTTGTCTGAAACTGCCAATGTTTGTTTATATTGGCTTGCTACGTTTCGAAATTGTATTGAACGAAAAAGATCATTAATATGTGAATTGAAAGACTTAGTCCTATTACAGCCTAGCTAGCCGGAGCAATTATTGATAAGAATGACAGAAACATAAATTAAAGCATTTGTGTATATATAGTGTTGGCTTTTTCTATCCACACCCCCCCAATTTGCTAGCCACACCCCCCTGTCAGCTTTTTGTTGATGAAAAGACTAAAACGCCCCTACCCCACCTAATACCCCTTCATCATCCCATTTTCACTCCCTCGGCAGCCGAGCCCCAGCTTCGTCGCACGACCTCCCTTCCATTTTAATTTTTTTGTCCGACGATCTGAACAGGGGACGCCGTCGTCCCTCACGTCGTCCTCACGTCGCGCCTCAACACACCCACGCCGGAGAAGCTCCATCGCGCCTCACCACCCCCATCGCGCAGGTAAGGCAGCTTGCGTTCTTTTTTCTTTTTTTTCCTCCTATGATTTCTGTTCGTTTAGGCGTCCTTATCAACGCATTAGGCGTCCACAGTTCACGTATGTTTCCACAGCTGTTCGTTTACATGTTGTTGAGTATAGATTTTCATGGTTTCAGTCGCGGTTTTGCTGAATCTGTTTACCCAAAATTTTGAAATTTTCGTGAATTGAGTTCACGTGTGTTACGTGAATTGAAAATACGGAAAGACAAAAAAATACCCCATTACGTGGCCCGAATTTCGTGAGGCCACGTGAATTGAGTTCACGTGACCTACGTAAATTCAGTTTACGTAATGGGGTATTTTTTGTCTTCCCGTATTTTCAGTTCACGTAACGTACGTGAACTCAGTTCACGTGTCCTACGTAAATTCAGTTTACGTGTACTACGTGAATTTAAAATACGGAAAGACAAAAAATACCACATTACGTAAACTGAATTTACGTAGGCCACGTGAACTCAATTCACGTGGCCTACGTGCCGATTTCATAATGGGTATTTTGTCTTTCCGTATTTTCAGTTCACGTAATACAAACTAAAAATACCCCATTACGTAAACTGAATTTACGTAGGCCACGTGAATTGAGTTCACGTGACCTACGTAAATTCAGCTTACGTAATGGGGTATTTTTGCCTTCCCGTGTTTTTCAGTTCACGTAACATACGTGAACTCAGTTCACGTGTCCTACGTAAATTCAGTTTACGTGTATTACGTGAATTGAAAATACGGAAAGACAAAAAATACTCCATTATGTAAACTGAATTTACGTAGGCCACGTGAACTCAATTCACGTGGCCTACGTAAATTCAGTTTACGTAATGGGGTATTTTTTGTCTTTCCGTATTTTCAGTTCACGTAATACAAACTAAAAATACCCCATTACGTAAACTGAATTTACGTAGGCCACGTGAACTTCACGTGGCCTACGTAAATTCAGTTTACGTAATGGGGTATTTTTGCCTTCCCGTGTTTTTCAGTTCACGTAACATACGTGAACTCAGTTCACGTGTCCTACGTAAATTCGGTTCGTGTATTATTACGTGAAAATACGGAAAGACAAAAATACCCCATTACGTAAACTGAATTTACGTAGGCCACGTGAACTCAATTCCCGTGGCCTACGTAAATTCAGTTTACGTAATGGGGTATTTTTTGTCTTTCCGTATTTTCAGTTCACGTAAAAGACGTGAACTCAGTTCACGAAATGGACATGACTCTATATGGTTTCTAATTATTGTCTCTAAAAAAGTAATAGCTGATCTAGGTTTCAAATTTCAACTTGTATGAGTTAAAAGTATGACATTTTTGGTTTTATGTTTTTATCATTGGTTTTATGTTTTTATCATTTTTTAAGAAAAGTTCAGTTATGCTTGTTGAACTATGTGCAGGCATGGTTAAGACTATGATGATTGATGACGAGGGTCGTCGTGTTATGCTTCATGCTTCTGTACGTAGGGTCCGTGCAGAAGCGGCGGCGGCGGCAAACCGTGCCGACGCCCGGTATGGAGGCCGATCCTCGGCCTCGGCGGGATGAGCCAATGGTTCAGATGAGGCACTGCACAAGATGAGCCACCTGCACAGAGGAGCGATGTCGTGCACAACCCCATGAGGAGTCCGGCCAAGACTCACGGCCTCGGGAGCACCAATTACATGATGATGTCGATCTCCCGTGAGGATTTCCTGGTGGTCCTGTTGACACATCTGTCCTCAGGACATATGCAGACCATGTGGCCACTCGACTGTGGAGTGGAGAGGTAATGGGAAGAAGCTATTGCTGATTAACTAACAAAATAAAATTTGTTTTGATAAAATCTATTGTGATTTCAGGATCGTGGAGAGCTGAGACTGTTCAGCAATGGGAAGAAGCTGAAGGACGTGGTTGTACATGCCGGGGTTATGCGATATGTGCAGGGGTCACAGCTCCTACCCCTGTTGGAGTGCAGTTATGGCCTTGTTGACAAGGGGCTGGTGTCTGCTTTTGTCGAGAGATGGCACCGGGACACCAACAGTTTTCATCTCCCGGTTGGGGAGATGACCATTACTCTGGACGACGTGTGGTCACTGCTGCACATACCGATCACGGGGGCATTCTTCACTGTGACCGTGTTTGACAGGGATCAGGCTGCAGAGGTCATGAGGGAGCTGTTGGGAGTCACCAGATCAGAAGCAATCCTCGAGTTCCGCACTACCAAGCAAGCAGCTATTCGCTATACTGAGCTCCTTGACATATACAGACGACGTTGTGACCAGGAGCGATGGGAGGAGGCTGCCAGGGCTTTGTTGTTGTGCATAGTTGGGTGCACACTGTTTAGCGACAAGAGTGCATTTGCAGTCAACGTTGCTTTTCTGGAGTGTTTTAGGGACTTGGACAGCTGTGGAGGATATGCTTGGGGCGCTGCAGGCCTTGCACACTTGTATGACAACTTATGCGAGTCCAGTCTTCACCACACAAAGACTATTGCCGGTTATCTGACTCTCCTGCAGGTATTTATTTTGTTATGTTTTTTGTGAACCTTTTTTTCAGTTATATGCTCATTAGAGCAACATGTTGTTTGTATTTCTACAGGCTTGGATATATGCTCATTTTCCTGATCTATGTGACGACTGCAAGAAGGAGCACCCAGGTTATAATGAGGCCCAACCACAGGCTCTTCGATGGCAACCGAAGAGGCTTAGGGGGCTTGTACTTCCTTTTAGGAGGCAGTTGGATCTGCTGACAGACGAGTCCGTGTGCTGGACCCCATACGACGGCCATAGAGCCTTATGGCCTTTTCAGGAGGCATCGCTATACAGAGGATGGATCAGATGGGGTCCGCATATGTCTGCACATCTCCCTGATAGGGTCCTGCGCCAGTACGGGTTTATTCAGACCATTCCGCCCTCACCGAGCGACATCACAGGTCATACGACCACGCCGGAGGAGATGGACATCATGTTCACGCAGTGGGGTATTCACGTGATTCACGGTCATCCTGTAGTGCACCCAGGGCAGTGCGCTGCTGATTATATGGACTGGTTTTGCAGGATCTCCCACCCCTTCATCATCCCACGACATGCTCCACCTGCAGCAGATCCAGTGCCTGCTCCGGGTCCAGCCCCAGATCCATCACCAGATACAGGGGTACGTTTTATAACTTACATCGTTAGCTTATAAAACGACATTATACTTTATATATTTATGGTCATTGTTATTTGTTGCAGTTGAGACATATGAGGATGGTTGAGCTCATGCAGACTCTTATGGACTTGCACATCTCACCCGATGGGATGCCAATCGCCAGGGAGTTGATGCATTTGATCCACAAGCGACCATGATCGTGGGGATGCTCTCCCGCAAAGACGCAAATGCGCAGACCGGGTGGTGGACGTTGGAGTAGGACATATGTGAGAACAGAAGAGAGGTCGAGATTCCCGGTGATTGCCTGTATTGTATATTTGTCTCAGTAGTGGCTTTATATTTTGGTACCTTTGGCGTATTCCGGTGATCCGTGGACCTATGGCGTATTGTATATTTGCCTGTAGCGGCTTTATCTTTTGGAGTATATTTAGAGTAAATTGATAAGGTACTTAAGAAAAATTACGCATTTGTGGACTAGTCACGGATACTTAAACGAAACGATACAATACGCAAAAACACGAAGTGTCGGTAGAAGTAATTACAATAATGTAAAAAGGCTATTAAGTAACAAGGTGGTGCTATATAATGTATCCCTTTGTGTTTGAAAGCTGCGCTTCGTTGCGATTGGCTGCTGCAGCTCGCAGATGTGCGAATGGAGAGCTCGACGTCGAGGTCAACGTGACATTGGGGACAAAAGAAGCGCGCAGGTTTAGCACGCAGACATTGGGCACGTCGAGCTCGCAGACATTGGGCACGTCGGGCCCGCAGGCATTGGGCAACGCGTGACATCCGGGACAAAAGAAGCGCGCAGGTCTAGCACGCCGCCATTGGGCACGCCGAGCCCGCAGACATTGGTCAACGTGACATCGGGGACAAAAGAAGCGCGCAGGTTTAGCACGTCGACATTGGGCACGTCGAGCTCGCAGACATTGGTCAACGTGACATTGGGGACAAAAGAAGCGCGCAGGTTTAGCACGTCGACATTGGGCACGTCGAGCTCGCAGACATTGGGCACGTCGAGCTCGCAGACATTGGTCAACGTGACATTGGGGACAAAAGAAGCGCGCAGGTTTAGCACGTCGAGCTCGCAGACATTGGGCACGTCGAGCTCGCAGACATTGGTCAACGTGACATTGGGGACAAAAGAAGCGCGCAGGTTTAGCACGTCGAGCTCGCAGACATTGGGCACGTCGAGCTCGCAGACATTGGGGACGTCGAGCTCACTGACATTGTTCAACGTGACATTGGGGACGTCGAGCTCGCAGACTGCTTTTGAGTGATGTGTTTGGTCACCACTGTCTGCGAGAAACGGCACAGGTTTAGCACGTCATTTTGCTGTTTTGTGAGAGCTGCTATCAGCGTGACTAATGTCTCCGTATATGCCAGGTCATTCGGGAATGTTTTCACGAAAATCCTCTCGTGTGAATTAGCATTTTCCATTAAGTAATATCAGTCATCTACAAGGTTTATATGAGGCGTCTCGGTAAGTGGAAATATTCGCAACCAGTGTTGTATGTGTGGAACGCAAAGAGCCTCCCATGTGCGGGCATCTTCATAGGCACACTGTCTCCATAGGCTTGTTGGAGGAGGTATTGGCGCATCACGCTGCAAATGAACCTGCCATGATGGGACAATTGTATAAATTAATTTATTTGAAAAAAAAACAAATATTTATAGCAACTTGTGTGATACATAAAGGTTTTAGTACCTGCACAAAGTGACACTGCTTAACAAAAGCAATCGCGATGACGGGAATACACGATGTAGACGGTCCACGTCTAAGTGGAAGAAAAGTCAACGGTTGGCCTAGCGATAAACTGACCAGGACAACGTTATATGTTGAAGCAATTACATGTCCCATTTCTGGAAGGGTCATCCAGTTATCATATCTTACAACATCACGAACATATAAAGAGTCAATAAGGTGGTACACCCAGGACTCACCGCCAAAAAGCCTCGAATAATCACCGGCCCACTGCTGAAGTTCCATGATCAACTCGTGACGGATTTCAGGCCAAGATTCCTCACCCCTACCTAGCAAGGCACCAACACAACGATACCCACAATTTCCGCTGCCACCGAGCATCCACGACATTAGAAATAAAAGGATGGATCTCCACAGGTAACCACTCCATATAGGGGAACACCCTAGGTTGCTCAACACTAGGGACCGATTCAACACTAGGTGGTTTATGACTGGAAGCAACAGTAGGTCGGATAACTTTATGGATCGATGACTGAGTACCGCATGCCTTTACTCCACTACATCCAAAATAATCATCCACACGTTCCCAATATGATAGGTCACGCCTTGTTGATTTTTCTTTTTTCTCCGCCTTTCGTAAGGCGGACAACTTACCTTTCCCCTTTTTCGGTGCACCCTTTGTTTTTACCTTTGCAGGAGGTGGATACATTGAGGTGGTTGCTGGGAATACTAGCTCGAGCACCCTACCCTTGAGTGCAATTTTACCAGATACATCAAGCCTATCAAATGTTTGTTCTAAGACTTCTAACTCTGATTTTAAAGATAAAACTGAGGACTTAAAACCTTCATCAACAAAATTTAAGCTCCTCCAAAAAATATGAACCGTGTCCAAAGGAATGGCGGCAGGCATCATACTGTAAATGGCAAGCTCACAAGCACATGGCAATCCATGTGTCTTCCTAATGATGCAACCACATAAGGACTTATCAATACCAACATACTTAACACGGTCAAATTCATTGGCAATGTGCATCAATGCACTCCTTGACACAACGCCACGCAAATGGGCATACAATCTGCTACTATGTCGATGTTCTTGTACAACTATGCTTTTCTGGAACGATGCCTTTATTTCAGGTGTCTTTGTAGTATGATCTTGCTTGAAACAAAGATCCTAAACACCGCAAAGGTCACCCATACTATCTTGCAACAACCTCTTCAAACTCCATTAAGTGCGCTCGACCCTATTAAGAAACAACAAAGACAATAACACAAAATAAGTGATGGTTGCATAATTGTTTGTTTGAATGCACAACATATATCATTATACCTATTTGTCGTCGTGTTCCCTAAGTGCATCACCTGTTTTGTCCATGCCTCAACAAATTTTTCCTTGTGAGATTTCAACCACCGCCAGTATCACATAATCATAGAAATAAGGAGAATCATGACAAATACGTTCAAACACACCTAATCGCTTTATATACTCACCAAGGCCGTAACACCTCACAAGAGCATCCCATGCGCCCATGACCTCTTCCTGTTTCTTCTTCGGCAACAAGAGTCTTGCACTTGGCCCTCACGTTCTTGCACACATGAAACAAGCATAATAAGTTGTACGCCAGGGAAAAACAAGACGCACGCGCCATCAAGCCAAGGTCTCTATCAGTAACGATGACCTCGACATCACCGCTTGTAATCTGTTCTTTCAACATCAAGAGTGCCCATGCAAAGTTATCAGTGCGCTCGTTCTGTAAATATGCGAAGGCCACTGAAAATGTCAATCCAGTCGATGTAACTCCGACAATCTCAAGTAGTGGCAAGCGGTATCGACAAGTCTTGTATGTGCTGTCAATAATCAACACAAGGTGGAAGGTATTGACAAGGGTGATGGCATCTGGATGTGTCCAGAAAATGTCTCTGAGTTCATTAGAACCTTCCACCAACCTATATCGATAGACATAACGATCGCGGTCCATCAACTTCAGTAGTTGCTGCATTTCAGTTCTATTACCTCTAATGGATGACCGATATGCTTGTCGTGCATTGTAAATCTGCTTCATAGTAGTCATATTCTCAGCATTATTATTCTTCATTGTTAGCAAAATGTTTCTCGGTTTAACCATATTCTTTGTCATGCCTTCTAGTAAAGTCTTTTCTTCACATGACAAACGACCAACAAAAGAATGGCCAACAAGTGTTTCAGCCAACTCGTGGTTGTGCAACCCACATGATACAATCAGGATCCATCCTTCACCGCCACTCGTGGGTCTCCCTTTCAATCTAAAGGGACAATCACATTTTTTGGTGCCCGTACTCCTCGCCAGCTCAAGGTTCTTCCCAGTGCCAGATTTGCCGCTTCTTTCACAACCAAGGACTAATTTTGTCTTTGTTCCTGAATGTCCTGTTGCTGTTTCAGACCTAATAGTCACCACAACTATTCCATTTTCCTTCCCAACATTTCTAGCCCATTGTAACAAATCACTTCGCGTGGCAAACACCTATAAAGAAAAATATGACAAAGTTGAAACAAATACTTGCAACAATGTAAATTTGCTAAAGGCTAGAGGCAAAAATTAATTACATTGTCCGTGGTAAATTTTTCAGTACAATCCACTTCGAATTCAGTATTTTCGTATTCCACACCGTCATCCACTTCATCAAAATTATCTTGATCCACCTCCATTTACTGCATGGAAAGCATTCACAATATTTTAGAATTGTTTTAAAGCGGTACAAAATTGAAATCAAATATTTCAGCATCCGTAAATTCAATTTACGTATGAAAAGCAAATTTAATTTACGTAATATCCGTAAATTGAATTTGCAGAACATACGTTATTTGAATTTACGAGAGTAGTTTAAAAATTATAACCGTCCGTGAATTGAATTTACGGACGTTCCGTGAATTGAATTTACGTAACAGTTTACAAATTATATTCTTCCGTGAACTGAAAATACGGGAAGGGAAAAAATTGCCCATTACGTAAACTGAGTTTACGTAGCACTCGTGAATTGAGTTCACGTGTACTACGTAAATTCAGTTTACGTAATGGGCAAATTTTTTTTCCTTCTCGTATTTTCAGTTCACGTAATGCACGTAAATTCAATTTACGTGCATTACGTGAACTGAAAATACGCGAAGGAAAACAAATTTGCCCATTACGTGGCTGAATTTTGCAGTACACGTGAACTCAATTCACGAGTGCTACGTAATTTCAGTTTACGTAATGGGCAACTTTTTCTTCCCGTACAGTTCACGAATCATATAAAGGAGAAAGAAAAAAAAACAGAAGCTGTCTTACCTGTGCGATGGGGGTGGTGAGGCGCGATGGAGCTTCTCCGGCGTGGGTGTGTTGAGGCGCGACGTGAGGACGACGTGAGGGACGACGTGAGGGACGACGGCGTCCCCTGTTCAGATCGTCGGACAAAAAAATTAAAATGGAAGGGAGGTCGTGCGACGAAGCTGGGGCTCATTTGTAGGAGTGAAAATGGGATGATGAAGGGGTATTAGGTGGGGTAGGGGCGTTTTAGTCTTTTCATCAACAAAAAGCTGACAGGGGGTGTGGCTAGAAAATTGGGGGGGTGTGGATAGAAAAAGCCTATAGTGTTCCATATATGTTGTCTCATATGTACACTTTTCGAACTCAAATCTTGATTAAGCACATTTTGCAACATGCGTGAATTTTATATTAAATAGTAGCCTTAAATATATATTTTTTTTGACAGAAACCTTAAATATAATTTTAGTGTCTATAATGGTGGCGTCTAGCGGCTCTCAATCATGGTGAACCATGATTGAGAGCCGCTAGATCAAGCGGCTCTACCGAATCTAATGACGTATGTGTCATCCACACAGAATATTTTTTTCCTTTCATTCCTCCTTTTCTTCTTCTTCTTCCCTTCCGCTTCTCTCTCCTCCTTTGTCCTACACACAACCACTCCATCTGAACAAAGAGACGATCAATACATCATCATTGCGGTATCAAACCACCCAATTTTAGCTTTTTGCTTCATCCTTTTTTTATTGTTGGTCCAAAATTGTCTTTTGAGAGCCACTTATTCTCTTTCCCTAACCTATAACCAGAAGAGGGTGCTACTGTTGCGCACACACAGAGGCATTCATTTTTATGCAGCCTCATTTTTATTAAGAGAAAATAACAGTTTATTTCTTAGTTTATTTGTTTCATGGGCACTCATCTCTACTGCAAAATTTAGTGTGTTCGTTACATTGAGTTGGAGACCACATAATCCCAAATCATAATCTATATTAAAAGATACGGTACACAGATACGGTGGATTTTCCATATCTCTTAATATCATGCTTCAATGGAATTCCTCTTGTTCACTAATATACCCCACATGTCATATTTCATGCTTTTTGGATAAGTTTCGGGTGTACTTCTGTTGATTGTATAGGGAAAGACAAATTCATATCTTACACTCACTACAAGAAAAATCGAGCATACTGATGGCCTATTACTGAAGGTCACAACCCGTCGCACAAAAATCGTCATTTCCGACGGCCTAGGCCGTCGGTAACTGTAACGCATCATCCGTTGAAATTTTCCGACGGTTTAGCCCGTCTGTAATCACAAACCGGAGTTTCCGACGATTAATGGCCGTCGGTAACTTTGCCGGGTTTTAGATTCCCGCTGCGTTTTCAAATACCGACGGGAATCGGTCGTCGGTAACACCGCGTTGGACCGTTGAGTTTACCGATGGGTTTTGGCCGTCGGTAATGTGACTTAGGCCATCGGTAACCTTCTTCAACAACCAGAGGACGACCCTTATCCCCCATTCCCAAGTTTACATTCTCTCTTCTCTTCTCTCATCTCTTCCGTTCTCCCTCTCAGTCTTGAAGCGTCGCCGCCGCCACCACGCCGTCAGCCACCACCAAGCTGTCGTCTCTCTCCCCTTGCAGCACCGCTGTCACCACCACGCCTGGTCCTCCACCCCGCTTGGGTTGATTGGCCGAAACTCCCTCTCAGTCTTAAAGCGCCGCTGCCACCACGCCGTCCTCACTCTCCCCTTGCAGTGCCGCTGCCAACACCACGCCTGGTCCTCCACAGCGGTTGGGTTGATTAGCCGAAACTCCCTCGCAGTCACAGTGCAAGTAAGTTCCCTCATCTATATTTACTACTCTCTCTTTCTATTTGGGTTTTTTGCTTTTTTTGGCTACTCTCTTCTGACTTCTGTCTTCCATGTTCTTTTTTTCTCTGTTTAACTTTAGAAGGGTTGTTTGTTTACATTGGAATTTTTTATACATTCAACTTTAATGCTCAAACCTCTGTATTATTATGTTTAATTGTTTTTCTAAATTTAGAAGATACTGTGATGGAGTTTAAGAGTCATTTTTTTTAATAGGAAATCAGTCACCTGCAATTTGCCGTGATGTACTTCTTGCTGGGTACAAGTCAATCTGAAACGAGTCTATGAATACATTTGGATTTAAGTTTTCATTACTGTGATCTATATCTTGGCATGCGTAGAACTTTATTACATGTATTATGAAGCCTGAGAAATGTACATGTACCACTACAAGAAAGGAGGCTATCAACGACGGTCCGTTAGCGGCGGTTGAAGCATGAACCGCCAACAGTTGAAAAGTGGCGGCGGTTTAGGCAGCGGTTCTTATAACCGCCCTTAAATTCTTGACTTTTGCGACGTTTGATGGACACCGGCGGCGGTTGCAATTAAAAGAAGAGAAATTCGCTCTTCTGATTGGCAATTCGCGGCGGTTGATTGGAAATTCGCGGCGGTTCAAATAAAAAAATATACTTACCCTAATTTGTAAACCCAGTTCGCTGCTCCCATTTTATCCATCGCTGCGCCCAGTTCGCTGCTAGTAAGCTGAACCCTAGCTGCTATTCCCTCTTCGTTTGTGCAGCATCGGAGTTTTGGTGCGTTCGATTTCACTGTGTGTGTGTGTGTGTTCTTTTTCATCCGAATGAATCTTTCTTAAAATAAAAAAAAGAGTGGTGAATTGTGCGGTTTATGTCACAGATTTGCAGGGGAGCCCTAATACGCTGGATTCAGGTGGCAAAGCCGAAAGTAAGGTTAGAGAGGCAATTTAATTTGTTTTGAAAGAGATTTTAAATGTCGTTTTGGTTCGATCGTTATTGTTTTTCATATTTTTTCTTTTTGTAATACTGGGTATATATCAGTTTGTGTTTATGTGATTTAACTTTTCTACTTTGCTTTATCATTTGTGGGAGTTCGTGGTTTAGGTTTACAGTATGGTTAGAATTGGGAAATTCGAGCTTGAACGTTCTGATTAGGGGTTTTGATTAGGGCTCTGCAAGATTTATGATGTAGTCTTACTGGTGTTGTTAATTTGTTATTGCTTTTTGGGTTTGTGTTGGTGATAGATTGTTGGTTCTATTTCCAATTAAGGGTCAAAATCCATTTTGTTGATTCTGTTGATTAAGCAACTCTTGTTGGCCATACTTGAGTTTAGCGGGCTTCGGTATTGGGCAGTTGATCAAATCATTCTATTGGTCTTATAATTCCATTGTCATATGGTGCTTGTGCTAAGTAATTTGGCCACTGTTTTGGTTTTAGGTGTTGGGGCTTTGTGGGGATACATGAGGCTTTAGATTTCCAGAATTGTTTCTACTATCTCAGGGCTTTATCAATTGCTCTTGTGTTAGCTTGATTCTCATGGGATCTGTGAGCTGCTGTGGGCTGTTGCCACTTCCCCCCCTTTGTTTGGTTCACATAGGATTTTTGTGTAAATCTGTTATCTTTTTGTTTTTTTTTTTTGTTTCCATGATTCATTGTGGTGTGAATTTAGCTGTCAAAAGTGTTGATTATTATGCTAAGAATTTGGTCTTTCCATTGACAAAGAATAAAAATTGTAGCACCTACTTCTTGGGTTATTTAACTTGTTTTTACGTTTTCTTTTCATGTGGTTGAAAGTTGATAGCTTGATATAAATGTTGTGGGCACACTGCTAATTAGCTCAGACACATCATTCCTGTTCATTCATTTAAGAGGTGGAGGTTGAATTTATTTGCTTTTATCCTGTTTCATAGTTGAGTGATTTTCATGTGTTGATTCTCACGTGGATCTTATAAATTATATCATTAAAGTTTGTGTGAATTGTCTTCACTTTTCAGCAGTGAAGTGGTTTTAATTCTCATACTTCATTTGTTAAATTGAACTGCTGAATTATTCCCAGAAGAAGAAAATCATAAGTTCTCTTCGTAGTAGTGATTAAATGGTTTTGTATTTATATTATTGTTCAAGAGCTTTATATCTATAAATAATAAGTTGTGACAGAAATTCTAAAGTTTGTTTGGCTAGTGATTTCCATAAGCTGTTGTTATTGGCTGTGCTGTTGCTATTGTTCTCAGTGACTTAGAGTGAACCTTTCCCAATTTGATTGTATTTTTTTGAAGTGCGCAAGTAATGCTGATTTTTTTTATAAAAAAAATTGTTTTGGAGGGTTCATTTTGTAGTTATTTGGTTCCAAGGGTTTTACTTTTCGATGTGATCGTGCGTTTCTCTCTCTCTCTCTCTCTCTGTGTCTCTGTATGTGTGTGTTTGATTCTGTTTGATCTTGTGTGTGTGTGTAAAGTTTGTTGAAGTTAAGCTTGGTATAACAGTTTTAATTAGTGGGGTTGCATTCAATTCATTGAATTTTACTTGTTTTATTAGTTAATTAATGTAAGCATGTAACTTAATTATAATTATAATGGATTCGGGTGTCTGCATTGGACATACTGATTGAAATTTGGGGATTTGTCTCTGTGCTGCTTAGGTTATTGGAGCTATGAGGACTGCAGGGGAGTTTCCAGAACGAGTCGGATAGCCTGTGTGTCAGGTGCTTAATCTGCTTCTGCTGAAATGAATTCTGTGCTGCATTTTATATCAAATGATTGCATTTGACAATTGACATTGTTATTCCTTTCTGTTATGGAAAATAATATGTTCAGCAGTTTTGTTTTGTGTGTATGTCAAGGATGGAATAAAGTTGACTTTTATGTTGTTTTGGTTGTCTTCAAAGTTGGTGACTTTCCTTTTGTATTGATTATATATGCCCATGTGTCCTCTTTTTGGTCTTTTCTGGTCAACTCTATCTCTATGAATACCACTTAGTAGTAATTAGCTGATGCAGTTATGTGGTCCTTCCTTCTGATGCATAACGGGGCTGATATGGATTTTTAGGATACTTGGAAATTAATGTTGTTCTGAGATTTAAATGGGAAACTAACTATTTGGTTGTTAAGTGTAAACATATTAAATTGGAAACATATTAAGTGCTGATTTGGTGGTTATATTTCTTCCATAAATCTTCTTCATGGGAGTGTTATTATTTATTAGCATATATCTGTTTTAAGTTTGCCTTATCATTTATAACTTCTATGATTGTATTTGATTTTGGTTATATTTTCTTTTGCTATCTAAATTTCGTAGGGTATTACTAATTCTATCAGTAACTTCTGTTTTTTTGCCAGGAACTCTTTGAAAGAAGGAAACATAGGTAAGTAGCTCCAAAAAGGTTCAACATGTGGGATTATTTTATTTGATAACATGCTAATTTTTTCTATCTTTTCAATGTGCATAATAATAGCTAAATCAAAGGATCTTGAAAGTGGAAGCAATCCCGTAGAAAAATTTAAAGCAGGAACTGCAGTTTTTCTTATAGAGCTTGAGAAAAGAAGAGCTATTAAGGCAGGTGACTATAATTTATCATATATGTAGTGTGTTATTATTCCTCTTTTGCCAAATTGGTTTTCATAGTGGTATTATTGTTTTTAATCTATTATTATTCCTGTTTTGCCATACATTTTTTGAGTTAATTTCCCTGTTCAATCTGATCTTGCCTTTCTGTTTAGCTTTTAATTCTGATAAGCTTCTATTTTCTCTAAGGGATGAAGTTAATTTCCGAAACTTGAGCTTTAGGACAAACATTAGCTTTTGTAACAAACATCACAGAAGAAATTACAAAAATTATTCTGGAAAGGGAAGTTTTTGGTATTTTTATATAGAAATTAAATTTTATAATTTTGTCTGACTAAGCTCTTGTATATATGTGGTGAGATATAAATTTGATGTACCATTCATTTGACAAATCTTATGCAAAGTTTCAGAGTAGTTATTTGCAAATAATAAATGTAGCATGTAGTTTTATAGCAGAATCTTTTTAATTTGTTTTTCTTTGACTACCTGAAGTAAGACACTTACCTTCTCAAATTACTGCACTGTGTTCACTGCATGCTGTCTTGCACAATGAGTAGACTGATATATAGAATCTTGAGATGGACTGTAAAGATGATTTCTGCTTTCTTGGTGAATTCTGACTTTCGCATTGAATTCTGACTATCTGTAGAAATATTAGATAAAATGTTGTTTTTATATTCTATTTTCTAATTTACAGACAGAAATGGAGAGTGGAATGGGGGCAGGGCAGTTACAACTGGGACCATTAGATTGCAAACATTTAGAAAATTGAAAGGACGTAAGTAAAAGTTTGAAAATTGAAGGGACTGAGAGATAATTTTAGAAATTATTAACAGCATTGTCAGCTCATACATACATAACCATAAAAAGCATGTTTAGACTTTAGAATTCATCTAGTTTAAATGGTGGGTGGGTGGGTGTCCGAAAACATTGTGCTTCTGCCGTTTTGGTTTCTAAGTTTGACTTTTTGATTGCAAGAGCTGCATGCGGATTATATGTGAACATGTGCTTGTTAGATTTATTCTTCGCAAAAGTACTCTTCTATAATTATTATTGTTATTCTTTTTTAATTTTCAGTAAACTTTTTTGCTATTACTTTCAATGGATAAGTCATGGATTACGATGCCACAAAATTCAACTGAGTATGACCAAGGGATTAAAGATTTTATTGAGTTTGCTTTTCGACGTCCTTCTACAGTGAAAATATTATGCCCTTGTCCTCTGTGTGGTTTTAAATATCGGCTAACTAGGGCTGAGGTGTATGACCACCTATGTTGATATAAATCTCCTGAAGGATACACCCTGTGGTTCTTTCACGAGGAGTCAAGCATAGGGGAAACTACCGAAGTTGATGAGTTGAATGTTTCAAATGCAACACAAGACACTGTGATTGATGAAGATCCAATTCGTAACATGATTAATGAAGCTTCTGGAGTTGATAGGCACCGTGTAGATGAAGACAGTGGCAAAGCATAGGAGGGACACCAGGTATAACTCAAGAAGGGGATGAAGCTAAAGAGTTTTATGAATTGGCAAGAGATGGAGAACAACCGTTGTATGAAGGGTGCACAAAATATTCCAAACTTGCTTTTGTAGTAAAGTTGTATCATATCAAATGCTCATCTGGGATGACTGATAAGGCTATGACAATGGTCTTAGAACTACTACACGATGCATTTGAACATGCAAAGATTCCAAGTTCATTCTATGAGGCAAAGAAAACTATAGTCAAGCTTGGTTTGGACTGTGAAAATATACAGGCATGTCCAAATCATTGTATGTTGTATTGGGGTGAAGATGATAATAGGGAAACATGCAAAGTATGTAACAATTCCAGATGGAAATCAAGGACAAAGGTTGGTGAGCTTAACTACAATGGTGCATTCTTAGTTCCTTTATTTAAATGTCAGTGGGCTAATACCATTAACACCAGAGGCATTAAAAAAGATAATTTGGGTTTTACCTGAATTAATTTCACAAGACTAAGACATACAAGTGATCATGAAGATGATGAACCGCTTATTAAAGCTTCTGAAGCGCATATGGTTTTTTATGTGGATGATGAGAAAGAAAATGGTTGGATCATACCTATTCATTTAAAGCCAAGAGACTTATATGACATGGGTGAAAAAGATGAAGGGATCATGGTTTCCAATGAGGTCTATCCATCACAAAACTTGGAACAAACTTTTTCTGATGATACTGTATATATACAATTAGCAAGAGCCACTAGAGATGATGATATTCCAACTTCAACAATTAATGAAAATATTGATGATTACAATGATAATCTGATTGAGTGATAGGTATGGGTAAAATTTGGTACATGTTATATTATATTTGGTACATGTTATATTTTATAAAGTTTTCACTCTTTTATTCCTTTGCTCTTATATTATATTTGGTACATGTTATATTTTATAAAGATTATTAACACTGTGGTTTTGTAGGATGCCTAAAAATAAAAGGTACACTCCCAGGACACAGTCCATGCCAGCTCAGATTCAGGCTAATACTTTGACTATGATTCAAAGTGCATCACAGAGTGCGCCTCTATCGCTGTAACATCCCAATTTTTATGAAAATTATTTTATAGTTTCCAACTACTTGGAAATAAATCATAGAGATTGATCACCTTGATGATTTATGAAAAGTACAAAGAGCTGCTACATTTGTTGTAAACAATTTACTGTTTTAGTAATTAATTCAGATTAAGAGACAGCGTAGACGTATATTATTTTTAATATGAATTAATATTGAAAAATGTGAAAAATTGTTGTTTGATTAAAGAAAATTATTTTATTGAATGAGAAATAATTTTCAGGATTTAATAAGTATTTTTAAGTCACAGTTTAAATTTTTGACGTTGAGCTATTTTATTAATTGTTGGTTTCATGTCGTATTAAAGGTGACTTTTATTTTAATAATTTTGTATTGATGATTTTATTGGTTGAATAATATTTAGTTGATAAGAGAAATTGAAATTAGTGATCCTCACTAATTTACAATTTTTATTACGCTGCGAGAATTCTATTGAATTCTGCCGTAACTAGGCTTCTGGGCGAGTTTCTAACTGAAACATGCCAAACGAGATCCAAATTTTACAAAATTTGAGATCTTAGCATTTTCTAATATTTATGATTTATTGGAATTTTTTATGGGATTTTTGGGCATCAGAAAAATATAGGGTGTTTTCTACGCTGAGAATCAGACATTGTCGCGTTTTAGCTCGTAAATCGAGAAAGCGACATTCATAGAAATACTTCTAATATTTTTAGGGACATTTTGGTTTATTAATAATTTTTGATTATAGAATAATTTATTAGATTTATTTTTGGAGTTTTTGGTAGAAAAACCATAATATACGCGTAACGCCGCGCACCCGATTGAGCGTGAACGCGACGAAACGAAATATCTAGATATTTTGGAGCAAGTGGCGATTGAGATAAGGGCTAGGGGAGCTGAAAATCATCCTTTAGAACCTTCCTTGAAAAGTGTTGCAAGATGATTGGTTAAGTTGTAATTGTAGTTAGTTAGTTTAGTTAGTTTGTAACTAGTTTGGTTAATTTCCAACTAAATGAACAATTTTTGTTCCTTCCATGTCCTCAAATTTTCGTGGCCTCTCCTTCATGTGACCAGCACCCATTTCATTTCTCCATTGTTGGAGAACTTGGAAGAAATTTTAGAAAGAGAAAGTGTGAGAAAACTTGATAAATTTGTGATTTTGGAGTTCAAACTTCCATCCTTGTTCTTGATCCTTGTTCTATCATCTCTAATCTTGTTGGTAAGTGCTCTTGATCACTTTCCTTTCTCCATGGCTTCCATGGATGAGTTTTTAAGATTTTTGTTTCTTATGATTTTGGTGTTGATTCTTGAAGGAAGTTTGATGTTAAGCTTACAATCTTCCATCCTTTCTTCTTAATCCTTGATCCATCACCTCCAAACTTCTTGGTAAGCTCCATATCCATTCCTTTTCCCTCTCTTGAGTTTCATGAATGGGTTTGGTTGGTTTTAGAGTTATTTTTGCTTAGAAGTTGTTAGATTTTGTTAGATTAGCATGATTAGTTCCTTGATCCCTTAATTTCTTCCATGATTAAGCATGTTAGAGTATTTAAAAATTGGAAAACCCTAACCCTTGATTCTAGCCAAATTCATGGGCTGTTGTGGGGGCTTGATCTTGATTTGGTTTTGGTGGTTTTGGAGTTAGATAATTGGGGGTTTTGGTTTAGTATGCTTAAACTAGTCATATATGCATGTTTAACAAAGTTTTGGGAAATTAAATTGGTTTAAGTTTGGGGCTAGAAACCGTGGCTGATTTATAAGTATTTGGGGATGTTTTAGTTTGTTTTAAAGTGTATCAAAGTGATTTGGAAATTGGTTTATGGTAAAAGAATTTATGTTAGCAAAGTTTGTAAGATTGTGATGTTAAAGTTTGAAATTTGAGATTGTTTTTAGGACACCAAAACCGTGACCCTCATGGTGATTTAGATCATTGTCTTAAGTTGTTTTATGTTTTAAATGAGTTGCAAAAGTTGGTTTTTGGCTAAGGTTTTAGGACTATAAAGATTGTTATGTTTGAAGCTTTGGAAATGGTTAAAATAAAACAATTTTGGGGGCTGTTTGTGGTTCTTAAAAACAGTGGCTATGAACCTCTTTTGGAGTGAGTTTTAACCTGTTTTTAATTGTATTAAAGTGGTAAACAAGTTTGGTTTTGGTAAGATGTTTGGATGTATCAAAGTTTGTGTAATTTAGAAGTAAAATGTTTGAAAAATGGAAGTTGTATTTGAAGCTTAAAACCGTGGCTCTCAAAGGAAATTTGGGGCATGTTCTTAAATTGTTTCTATGCCTAAAATAATTGTAAAGGTGGTTAATGAGTTGATTTAGCAAAGCTTTTCAAAGAAACTTGATTTTGGAAAAAGATCTGGTTTATGCTTCAAGAATTGTTTTGAACTTGTAATGAAATTGTTTCTAAAATTTTGTGGCATGTTTTAGTGTTTTAAAAAGTGGTTCAAAGTTGGGAAAATACTATTCATTTGGTAAAAACACTATTCCAATTGGTAAATTTTGGTTTAGGTATTTTTCCAAGTGTGTAGTATTTGAAAAAGTTTCAAAACTTGCATGACTTAAACTTGTATCATGTTATATGACTAGATGTGAACCATATAGGATTAAGTGAGTAATTCTTAGGCCTTTTATGGACCTAAAATCGTGGCTGTCCTAGGGGTCTAGAATTTGTATTTTTGGGGTCTAATTGTATTAAGTTTGTGTTGTTAAGGTTCGTACTTAAGGTACGCGCGAGGTGCAACTTGACGATAATTTCGAATTACCTAGCGTGGATTGTTAAAGCGCCCAAGGTAAGGGAAATTCTTATATAATGAGTTTGGGCTTTTCGCCTTGTGTGTTGGATGGCTTGATGTTTGGTTAAATTGTGTGGTAGTACTTGTAGTATTACTACGTGTTGTTGAGATGTTGTAGCATGAATTATTGTGTATTGATTTGGCCCTGTGTGGCAAGACTGAATAGTATTGTGTGACTTAAATCATGTTTGATTGATTTGATTGGACTTGAAATTGGGGAAAGTATGTAGCAGGTTGTAGCTTACTGAATTGTTATGTGCTGTATGAAATGCTGTAGCATGTTCTTGGCCCTGTGTGGCATTATGATTTGTGTTGTTTTCCTTGAATCATGTTGGAATTAATTGGAACTTGATATTGACTGGAATATGCAAGATATTGTTGATGATAATGGATTAATTAATAATGCGTTGATCGACTGTTATTGGTTTGACAACTTACAACGATAAGTCTGATGCGATTCCATGAGCCGAGAAATATTTTCATGGTAAACTAAAGGTATCTTTCTAAAATAAGTCGATGTACAAACACGCTTTATGAATCAGAGGGTTAGAAGTTGTTTAAGAGGTTCTTTTGAAAAGAAAACATTGTAAATTTTGAAAACGGTTGAGTTAAATAATGTGTTTGGGAAAATTCTGGCTTGGAAAGACTTGGCTATTAAGAGTGTTCGCACCACCTCCCTTTCCTGGGAATTATCCTAGCATATTATTTTGCACAATTAGGGTTTCAATGACCTAGAACTAAAAAGTATTTTCAGATACATAGGGGGAATACAAGAACTGAGAAAGAGATTTCAAAGACCGAGTTTCGAAAGAATAAAATATAGGGAACCTAGTGTTCCTATTGAGCATATGGGCCATGTGTCCTGTGCTGGGACTTAATGTCCTGCTTGCGTGCGTATTTTCTTGATTAAGGATTGGACCTAGTGTTCTGTATGGCGTGACTAGTAACTCAACCTAAAAATTGAGCCTAGTGTTCCGCATTACGTGCCTAGAGTTTTGATCTAAGATTAAGATTAGCGTTCCGCAGTTGAACACCTGGACCTAGTGTCCTGTGTTTGAACTCTAAGGGGTATTTCTCATCATCTCAGTTCACTGCGTGATGAAGAATACCTGGGCATTACTTGAGTAGTATGGGATGCTCATTATAGTGCTTAAACTTTGAGTTCCCTCCACCTTTTCGAATGTGAAACATAGTTAAAGTTTGTCGATCTGCATTGATTAATTAAAACATTACTCGGGCGCTCCCTACGGTGAGCATGCCATATTGATGAATTTGTTTGGATGCATATTGGCCATTGAGCATCGACACTCGGAGCATTTGAATTGTCTTAAAGACTTCAAAAGACGAGTTGTCATGTCACTCGGAGCGTTTGATTGGTCTTAAAGACTTCAAAAGACGAGTTGACATTGCATGGCCTAATGTGTGGTAAGCCTAAATTGAGGCAAGCCTAATGTGTGGCTATCTTGTTCGGACGTTGGGAAATAAATTCCTCGCCATACTGCTGACCTATTAAGGCTGCAAGTGTATACACAAACTAGTCATACTGCATTGACATGCATAGCTAACCACATTTATGATATGTGATGACTTGATCGTTGATCTGTTGATAGAATTGTTGTTCACATGCAATTGTTGGATATTGTGGCGACTTGATTGTTGATCTATTGGTTGATTTGTTTGCTCACATGCAATTATTTGATATTTTGGTGACTTGATTGTTGATCTGCTGGTTGAGTTATCTGCTCACATGCAATGCTTGATATACCATGATGATGTGTGCGGTCTATTAAGTATGTATATGTATATAAAAGCATGTTGTAGTATTATATATGTATATATTGTTTGCATGCGACATAGCCTATGATAAACTCGTGGACAAAGAATTTACCCTTGTACTGTTGTTGGATTGGATATCCCTATGGATGTCACTTCCAGATGGAGCTCCATAGCTGCTGCAGTTTCGTCTTTCCAGGAGCATTGAAGATCGAGCCAGTGGGGGAAGATTCCTCTGAATGTTTCATGTTTTAATCTTGCTGAACTGTTTCTCAGTAAGAGTTATAGTTGTTGGCCAGTTTAGCTTAGGGTTTTGTCTTTATTGTTTTGTAATTACTCTATTTCAGAAAACCTCGCCTCAGTGCAAAACGATTATGTTATGTTTTATGTTATAAGAAGTATTGATTGTGATGCGTTATACTCTGATATTTGTAAAAGACTGATTTTGCATTATTTAGAAAATTGTAGTACTCTTTATGTCTTATTTTTTAAAAGGGTTTCAAAGGAAAGAAAACGAAAAAAAAAAATTACTCCTAATTTCCATTGCAAAAGACAGAAGAGTACTCTTTGTTGAAAGCATATAAGCATTAAATGTTTTCAGTATTAGATTGGGTTGCACAGTAGCGCTCCAGAAACGGGGTGTTACAATCTCATACTTGAACGTGAACACAAGAAGGGGGGGTTGAATTGTGTTAAAAAACTTTTCGTAAACTTTAAGTTAGAAACACTATAGAACACAAGTTTTTCAAAACTGTTTGTTTATCGGATGCTGGGTATAAACGGACGCTGAAAAAGCAGTTTGATAAAACTTGTTTTTTAACGCAGTAAGATGAAAATGAATAGAAAGCAGTAAAGCAGGAGACACAGAAATTTATACTAGTTCACTACCAAACTGGTAGCTACGTCTAGTCCCTTCGTTCCTGAAGGATTTTCACTATAATCAATCTGATTACAATTTCCTCAAGAGTATTCTACTGTCACAACTTGACAATACTCTCAACTTCTCAAAACGACTCAGTACAGTCGAGCCTTTGAGGATACAGCCTTAACTAGGCCAAAACAACTTTTACAAAAGAGTTGAAGTACAGTTAAAAATAACTCTCACAGAGAGGATAAAAGATTAAGCTCAACTATAGAAAAACTTTCTTAAAGAAAGGGTCGGACGCTGAGTTCAGTTCTGTAGTCCAGAGACTTAGCACGAGACTTGGTTGCTCACAGAAGCAGTGCTTGTTCTCAGTAAATATTTCAGCAGAATTTCAGCAAGCTTTTTCACAGTATGTTCGTTCCTTCTTCAATGGATACCATGAGGTATATATAGGAGTTCCAAGGATATAACCGTTAAGGTAAAAATGGCTCCTTACCATTGAGTAAAGTAAATTCAAAATGCTGTCTCTTTCTTGCTTTGCAGAGAATATCCCAGTAGTACATGTTACCGTTTTTGTACTACCTTGCTTGTACGATTTTTGTCTTGTAGTTAAAGGTTTCACCTTTGATACCTCGTACAACCATTTTAGCGCTCAAGATCAATTTTGAAATCCGTTCCAGAAACTTCTGAGAGGTAGAGCAGCAACGTGACTAACACGTGATTAGAAGTGAGGTTCAGACGCTCGCTCAGAATCGGAAGTTCGGACGCTCGTTCAGAATCGGAAGTTCGGACGCTCGTTCAGAATCGGAAGTTCGGACGCTTGTAGCAATTGGATAAGCATAGAGTATAAAGAGGAAATTCCAGACGCTCACAAGGATGAGCCGGATGCTGACACATAGAATGAATCCTTCTCTTGAGAATTACTTTCTTCTTGCTTGAGTGGCTTAGAATATACGTATTATTAGTATCTGCACACTTCAAGAAATGTTAGAACATAAATTGTTCTCTTGTGAATACTTTGTTATCATCAAAATTAATGAGGGTCTAAACATCTCAATCGTTTAGGTTCCAACAATACTAGCTCATCCATTAACAATGAAATCCCAAATCCACAACCTATGCAAGCTGAAAATCAAATTCCGCAACCTACTCAACCGAGTGATCCTCAACCTACTCAACCTGAAGACTAACATCCTCAACGCACTTATGGGAGAAAGTCCAATAAACATTGGACAGTTGATGTGATCGGTATACAAGTTGCATCCTAGTAACTTTGTTCATTTAATTAATAGCTTTAATGAATTATATGTTTAGAGATACTATTTTTTTTTAATATTGATTTAGATAAGGCTGGGGTACGTACAGAAAGACGTTTAAAAGTCCATGATTGGTTTGCGCTTCCAAGAAGAAAGAAAGTGGTCCTTGAATGGAATGAGAATGGTCAACTAATTGGAGAAGTTGATGGCCTTTTAGGTGGAGCTTTAGGAGCAATTGCAGCTAATTTTGAAGATTTCCCTATCAGCTATAAGAGGTGGCCAAAGGTTCCTTTAGAGTACAAGGAGAAGGTCTGGAAGTACCCTATAAAGGTATGAGATATAATTGTACACATTTCATTTTTCATTTATCTTTGTTTACTAAGGGTTCTTTTTTTTATGAAGGCAAAATTTGATGTAAATGATGAGGGACATAAAAGGTACATCTTTGAAAATATTGGAAAAAAGTGGAGGGACAATCGGGCACGGCTGTTTGCAGAATATTATGACGAGACTAGTAGTCTAGAAGATAACCTTGAGTCCCGACCAGATGGCATGTCTAGGGAGCAATGGGACGGTTTTCTGAACTATCGACCGAGTGAAGACATTATGGTAAGAAGTGATGTGCTGAAAATATTCTAATATAAAATCTATCATTTACTAACTTTGTTTTTTTCTTAATATTGTAGGAGATGGCTGAAAAAAATGCAGAAAATCGACAAAAGCAAACTATTCCTCATACACTTGGGTCGAAAACACTTGCAAGGAAAAATCATGAACTAGTATCACTTATGTATTCTTTTAATATTTTTCTATTGTAAAATTTAAATTGATTATTTTATGATATTACTAATTTGATTCACAATGTCAGGAAGTGCAAAGTGGGAGAAGTTATACTAGAGGAGAAATGTATTCTATTACGCACACCAAAAACGATGGAAGTTTTGTTAACGATGAAACGAACAAAAAAGTGAGTTATTTATTTATTTATTTATGAGTTTCTATTAATTTTTAGTACTTAAACGTGAGTTTACTGGCTTGTGTGAAGCCTTATTTTAGTTTTATTGTGATTTGGAGAGCAATATGTTGCTACTGGGTTTTGAAATTTTCTGAATGACTAATCATATTGATGAAGTACTTCTTTTTGTCTGGCTTATGCTAGTTTGCAGTAGTTTCCAATGGGGAATTCCTATAAATATGGAGATCATAATTTAATTTATTATGCACCTTTTAGTAGCTGCCTTCATGCACTGTTACTTCATTATAAGTTTCTTTCTTCAAATATGGGCAATGAAGAATTGGTGTCAATTAGTAGTCGCTTGTTGTGATTTGTTATGATTTTGCACAAATCTATGTATCAGGTTCAGTAGTTCTGGCTTTAATTGTCAAGACTCAAGATGTTTTTAATTGTAATTGTTGATTTATACCTTTCCTCAAATGTTTAATAGTTTTGGTTCACTTATTTTTCCATGTGATCATGGAAATAGTCGACTCTTGTACTACTGAAGTACAATTTTGCTATCGTTAATTTGTCCATCTTTTCTTTATGCATCAGATTTAGATTTTTATAATGGATGTGTGTTTTATTTGATTCAACAACTATATGTCTCACCTATATCCTGGTATTTACCTGTTCTCCAAATCTTCACACAATTGGTGGGTTGGTTCCTCTCCTTGGTTACCGAGATGGGTAGACTTCTATTATTTTGGGTTTAGACTTCTGTTATTGTGTGTTTTATTCGTATATTACTCAATATAAAAAGGATGGGTAGTCAATGAAGAGAAACTAAATGATCCTAGATTCAATTCTTGCTTGTATTTTGGTTGGTATCGTTGTGTTGTGATTATACAGGTGAATATGTCATTTTGTGGTGTCGATATTTCAGGGGAGGTTCTGCCGAAATTCCGGTAGAAATATCTTTGAAATATAGATTATTAGAAGTTAATATCATGGTTGTTCTTTATGTCATGTGTAGTTAAGGCTTGCTAGACTAGTGTAGTAGTCTATGTGTAGTTGAGCGTTTTAGTTTTGATAACAAGAAGTTATGTTTTTCTTTATTTTCAGTATTTGTAGATTTTATTAAAGCTTTGTGTACCTAATTACATGTTTGTCAATTTATATATAGGCGGAACTAGATGAGAAAATGGATGACCCATCTTTTGAAAAGGATGCCTATGTTGAGGTGTTTGGAAAAGAGCACCCGGGACGTGTGCAGGGCATGGGGTTTGGCATCACCCCCACTCAAGTATTTGGACCCACTTATCGTTATGGGAGCTCGAGTTCCTCATCATCTGTAGGTCCTACATCATCTGAATTTGAAAAGATAAAATTAGAACTGCAAGCAAGTAATGAAACAGTTACAGCTTTAAAACAAGAGGTAGAAAAAGTTCCCACTTTAGAAGCACAAGTGGCTTATCTTATGCAACAGTTTGGTGGCCAATTTCCACCTACACTTAACCAGGTAAGAATATTAAAATACCACAAAGTGTTGTCAATGAAAGCTTTTTCTTATCATACTATTATAACATACATAACTACTTGTCAGTTTATAACATGCATAATTATTTGTCATTTAAAAGAGTGTTTAATATTTATTTTTATTTTATGTTTTCAGGGTTCAGATATAGGCTCACCTGCTGAAGTGAGACAGTCTTCAAATGCAAGTCACGATCTTCCAAGTGATGGACATTGATCTTCTCCTTAGTTTTTAAGGATTTATTAATCAACAACTGATACTTTTAAGGAATGCAGTAAACTTATATTTCGTATAACTGCACTTGACTATTGATTGCTATTTCTAAGAATTCTTGTGTTAGTGTATTTTGCACTTGACTATCATTTGGTATGATAGTTTTTTTTGTTAAGTGTGATGGTGGTTAGATATTTAATTAATAGAAAGAATTATGATAAATAGTTTGTTAATAAAAATATTTCATTTTATTGAGCAATTTTATAAAAAAATACGGAATTGTGGTGGTGGTTGGATATTCATTTTATTGTGGTAGTTTTATGAAAAATATAAATTGTAATAATAAAACAATTTTAATTTGCACGTTTTGGAAAGAAAAAAAAATTGGACCATTCGCGGCGGTTCAAAACCGCTTCTCAAATATTCAAGCACTTCGCGGCGGTTCATAACCGCCGCCATATCCCAGTCAAAAAACAAATTTCTGACCCTGATACTGTCGGTTTCCAACCGCCGCAAGAACCGCCATAAATTACGAACCAGATTATTCTGTCGGCGGTTGATCAGAACCGCCTCGAATTGACGTCCTAACATGAATAACTGCGACGGTTTCCGAACCGCCAGCAGGTGTATTTAGCGGCGGTTTGAATCGTCGCAGAATGCCTTCAGAACTGCCGCAATTTGCCCGAATCGTTGTAGTGTACATTGGAAGACCAGATAGTTCTTCTTCTGCTTGTGTCCGCAAATATGGACGAGCCTTTACAACAATATTTTGATGAATGTTGCAATTCTCTTTCAACACTGCCAGGGGCCCTTTTCTCTTCAACCTTATGAATGTAATTTTCAATACAATTGTAGTTGATTAATACCCTTTCTTGTTATGTATTAATACCCTTTCTTGGACTTTGGGAGGACTTATTTGGGCCTTTATAGACCTTTTTGTAGCTTATTTCTTGCTATGTGGATCAGCTATTGCTTTCTTTGATTCCATATTCTTCACTTTTATTTAAACATAATTACTGTTTGGATAAAATACTATTTGAGTGGCCTTTAAAATAGATATGCTCCATCTAAGTGATGGCATCAAAGAGGTTTCCCTTTGATCCAAGTGTTTGTTTTCAAAAAATTTAGTTTAGATCTTACTGAAACAAATTGATGTTCCACAAATGTCAATTAAGTCCTCAAAATTTGATGTTTGATTAATTTTGGCACTTGGGTTTGGCTGTTTTTAGTGAGAATTAATGAGAGTTTGTAGCTTTGTAACTTCAATTGGCTGTTTCTAGTTGCTTTTATTGTTCTTCTGTTGTTCTT
Source organism: Calophaca sinica (assembly GCA_037113605.1). Taxonomy (NCBI): domain Eukaryota; kingdom Viridiplantae; phylum Streptophyta; class Magnoliopsida; order Fabales; family Fabaceae; genus Calophaca; species Calophaca sinica. The sequence goes on from CM073737.1 coordinate 21,794,071, forward strand.
TGAGTTTAAGCTTGTCTTTGTGATTACTACTGCAGCGACACAACTTCGTCTGGCACTGCCACACAGCTCTGCCAAACCTCTCTGAGACCGTCACATAGCTCCGCGCTGCCACACCGCTCCGCCTCTGTATCGTTCTCCGTCACACAGACACAGCTCCATCTCGTTTTCGCTACAACACATATTTTAGGTATATGCAATTTTTGTTTTTTGGTCCTTTTTTGCTTGCTTTGGTCCTTTTTGTGTTGTGGTAACTGGTTGTTGGATACTAAATTCATAGCTTCAAATAATCTTCATTGACCTGAATATTGGAATTTGGTTTAGCTTGACTTGTGTGGGAATTTTAAAGGCTTTGATCATTTTTTTTAGTTGCTTTGGTCCTGATAAATAATGGATTGTACTGTTAAATAAAAATGGGATATGTTCATGTCTGTCTGCAAAATGAAGGACATTCGGTATAGCAGTTAATTAGGTGGTAGCAGTAGGATATAAGTAGTGTTAAACTAGTTGTTTCTAAACTGATTTCTAAATTGATAATTGAGACTGAAATTTACATTAGAAATTATGCATGATTATAATTTAATTTTTTTTACTATGTGCCTATATGATTAGGAATTGAAAGTTTATTATTAACTCGCTGAAATATATAAGTTGTATGACATGATTTTTTGGATGCACTTTTAGACTGTTTTCTGCTTCTCTTGTGAGCTTAGGCTATGTTTGAATTGATGGAAAATGAGAGAATGGAGTGAAATGATTTTTGATTTGATTTGTTGTTTGGTTTCTGTGTGTTGGAAGTTAATCTCCATAAATATATTTACCCATTGTTTTGTTAGTTTTATTCAGTAGCTTTACTGCTTCGCCACACTGCTTCGAGACCGCCGTTGGCATCGAAGGACGCGGATGTTCTACTTCTCCTTAGCACTCTCTTGTTCTAAGAATTAGGTATGCACTCTAACGATATGTCGGTTCCTTTTGGGTGGAAAAGAGTTGAATGTTGACCCCCACATCGACATATTTCTTTGATTTCCTTCATAGTTCTCTCCACAGAGGGAATTTTGAAGTGATGTATGTTTTGGCTAACAAATATACGTGAGTGAGTACTTTTGTATTCCTTACCTATATTTGAGAGTCTAGGAAGGGGTTTTGATCACAAATTGGTCAGTGTCACACCCCGAGTACGAAGTGTTTAGTAAAGTGATTAATGTTGATAATTCCATGTTTGCTTAGGCATGAGCTTCATCTTTGAAATACTGCAGGATTCCTATAAATTCTAATAAAAGTTTAAGAAACAATAATAATGATTCACCACATTCTATGACAAATTTGAACAAAATGAGATTATACTGCAAATTAAAAAGGGAATAGAACAAATATATTTCTCAGATCTATTAATATATAAAAACCTCTTATAAGACTCAATTTATTGCAAGCACGTTTGTCTTCTCATTTATTTTTCTACTCCACTACAAAATGAGAATAATGCAGTAAGAAAAATAATCTTATCCTAAACTAAGCTTAAACAGGTAAGAACTTCCCATGGAAAGTCAACACAATTGGTTACAATTTAATACACCATAGAATTGCATTTAAAAGCATAAAAAAATAATCTTAGCACGTTTTCTTTGTCCTGCCAAAAGCCCAAAATCACGTTCTGATTTTCAAATGTAGTTAGTTAGCAATTAGTTAGCAATGTGAAAGTAAAGTAAGTAACAAAAGCCAAGCAATAACTGTATGAAGGATCGTCCAACCAACGGAAGCAAAGTAAAATCACCAGTATCGTGAGACAAAGAACTGCTCATTCTAAAAGGCTAGGAGAAATGAGGGAAATTCTAATATGCTTCAATGTTGAAACAGTGATAAGCCTAATCAGTATCCAGTCTAAATAACTATGCCCAGAAAAAAGAGAAGATGAGAGCAAGTGCACAAAAGGAAAATAATAAAAAGAAATAAAGATTAGAATAAAAAAGAAATAGAAACAGCTTGTTTTTTCCTGCAAACATGGATGAAATAGAGAAAATTAGAACGGAATAGAAAATAGAAGAGTTAGAAAGTAGAGAAACGGAAAAAATAGATCTAATTATATCCTTGGCTGCAATTTGCTTTGCACATCTCTCTGTACTTCTTTTCCTTGCCACTTCTGCTTGTCTAATTCTATCCTTTAAATGACCAAGTCAATTTTCTACTTCTATCATCATTCAAATAGTTTACCTCATCTAACTTGAGAAATTTAAAAGTCTCCAAGTAGAGCATTATTAAAAAGCTACCCCATTTGCTTTGCATCCTTCTTTACATGTGAATCGTGCATAGAAAATTAACTTAACTATTATACGAGAATTGTTATGTTAATTATTGATGAAATGGATATTTGATTATTGTTATTAGTATCGGAGAAAAGCCTTAGTTTCACATTTGAGGTTCAATATATTATTGAGTGCATGTACTCTTTTAGGGTACCACGTGTTCATTATATATTGAACCTTGAATTGTCCAAGTCGGACAGTTTGGGAAAAAAACTTGTTCTTTACTCGTATAATAGTTGTTGCTTAATTCTCGTATCTTTATATTTGATGAAATTTTGGTTCGATTCATTTCCTTTTGTTCTCTGGGTGCATACTTGATCGAGGTATTCATAACTGCGATCATTTTGTGTACTCAGAGACCAATGGGAAATGCTGCCGAAATTTTGTCAAGTATAAGATACGAGAATTAAGGAAGGACTATTATACAAGTTCTAAAAAAGTTTTTCCTCGAATGGGATAGGGTCATTCCATTTAAACAAAGAGAGCGGTTGTGAGAACGTCGTGCTGCTGAAATTGTCATTTTTTTTAACATGCAGAAGATGGAATTTTTTCCTTTGAGTTGTAGTTGGATGTACGATAGGTTGTATCCGATGAGAGGGGGTTTGAAACAGCCTTTTTGCGATGGGGTTGATCACTTTGTCCAAGCCACAATGGCACATGAAGATTTCATAATTAATGGAGGGATTAGATGTATGTGCCTTAATTGCGATTGCAGAAGAATTAAGAGCCCAGGTGAGGTCATATATCACCTGCAGAGAGTTGGATTTAGGCCTAATTACTGGATTTGGACTAGACATGGTGAAGAGTTGCCTCGAGTTGATTTAGGGGTTGGCGATAATTGCACAGGTGCTTCAAGCAGTTGCGTAGATACGGGATATGGTGAGCAAATTGAATTGATGCAAGATATGGTTTGTGATGCCTTGGGGGTCAACGTATCATTCGAGGAGCAATAGTATGATGACACAGATGAACATCCAAATGAGACAGCACAAAAATTTTATAATCTCTTGTTAGAAACAAATAAGTCGTTGTTTAAAGGGTGTGTAGATTCTAAGTTATCAATGTGTGTGAGGCTTTTAGCTCTTAAGTCCAACTGTAGTGCTACAGATGTGTGCTTGGATCTCGTAACGAAGATCATATTAGACTTATCACCTATCAGAGATGGTTTGCCAAAAAGTTATTACGAGGCTAAAAGCTTAGTGTCCAAGTTGGGGTTGAAATCTAAAAGGATTGATTGTTGTGTGAGAGGGTGTATGTTATATTACGACAATGAATTCGGTAAAAACGATGACGCACTGGTTGAATGCAAATTTTCTGGTGAGCCAAGGTATATTTCACACACTGATTATGGGAAGGGTAGACAAAAACCAGTTCCAGTGAAGGCAATGTTTTATTTGCCAATTATTCCAAGGCTGAAGAGAATGTTTGCATTAACACAGACTGTAGACAAAATGACGTGGCACTATGAGAATAGAAGCACTTCAGGTATGTTGTACCACCCATCTGATGGTGAAGCTTGGAAGCACTTCGATCATGTGCATCCCGAATTTGCAGCAGATCCACGTAATGTAAGACTTGGCTTATGCTCTGATGGTTTTACCTCGTATGTTCAATTGACGGCAAAACCTTATTCTTGCTGGTCAGTTATTGTTACCCCATACAATCTTCCTCCCGAAATGTGCATGTCTAAGCCTTATATGTTCTTGAATTATATTATATCAGGTCCAGATAATCCAAAAGATGGTATTGATATCTACTTCCAGCCTTTCATTGATGATCTCAAAAGGTTGTGGAATGGCGTTTTGACTTATGATATTGCACGAAAGAAGAATTTTACAATGAGGGCAGCTCTGATGTGGACCATTAATGATTTTCCTGTATATGGCATGTTGTCTAGTTAGGGTACTCATGGTAAAATGGCATGTCTTCATTGCTTGGAGCACACAAAGGCCTTTACCTTGAAATTCGGGAGGAAGAGTTCTTGGTTTGACTCACATCGCAAGTTTATACCAGGTGATCATCCATTTAGATGGAATAAGAACGCCTTCAAGAAGGGGGAAGTTGAATTAGATGGCCCGCCCCTAAGGTTGACATCCGAACAGATTTGGAGCAGAGTTATAGATCTGCCAAAAATCACAGATTATGGTGAATAGGATCGATTTGAAGGATATGGACAATGGCATAATTGGACTAAAAGAAGTATTTTTTGGGATCTGCCATATTGGAAAGATAATTTATTGAGACATAACCTTGATGTTATGCACATTGAGAAGAACTTTTTTGACAATATTTTTCTCACAGTGATGAACGTTAGAGGAAGAACGAAAGACAATGATAAGGCCAGACTGGACTTACCACTTTACTGTAGGCGAAAGGACTTGCATTTGACGACCCGGTCGGATGGGAAAACCCTGAAACCCAAAGCCTGTTACACTTTAACTGCTGAGGAAGCAAGGTCAGTCTGTCGGTGAATAAAAGAACTTCGGATGCCAGACGGTTATTCTTCTAATTTGGCAAGATGTGCCGATGTGAACAAAGGAACCATGATTGGGATGAAAAGCCATGATTGTCATGTATCCATGGAGTGTTTACTTCCTATTGCATTTAGTTCCTTGCCGTCAAATGTTTTAAATCCACTGACTGAACTCAGCCAATTTTTTAAAGATTTGTGTTCTGCGACATTGAGAGAGGATGATCTTATAAAGATGGAGTAGAACATACCAGTCATTCTTTGTAAGTTGGAGAGAATATTGCCCCCTGGTTTCTTTGATTCTATGAAGCATCTCCTAGTGCATCTTGCACATGAAGCTAGGTTTGGTGGACCGGTTCAATACAAATGGATGTAACCATTCGAAAGGTAATATAATAAAATATTCTTTAATATAAATATTCATTTGAAGGGTTAAATGTATGAATTTTTATCATCAACCTTTTTATTTTGTAGATTTATGGGTGACTCAAAACGATCGGTGAAAAATAAGGCCAGGGTTGAAGGATCTATTTGTGCAACTTACTTACACCGTGAGACAATCCATTTCTATTCCCATTATTTTATGAACTTCATGTTGACACCAATAGGAATGAAATAGAAATTGAAAGTGAAAGACCCCTGCTAGCCTTATCAGTATTTTGCCTTCCCGGTCGTCATGTTGGAAATGAACTAACTCACTGGTTAACGGGAAAAGAGTGGAAGTCAGCCCACGTTCACGTGTTGATCAACTGTGTCGAAGTATCACCATATCTTACGTATGTATCATTTTGACCACTTTCAATTTCTTTTATCCACAACTACTCATGATCATTTGTTTGATAATGACTTGATCAGGGCCTTCTTGTTAAATAAGCCCACGAGCGAACAAGACTCTTCTGCCTATATTCATGAATATTTCCCAACGTGGTTTATGAACCAGGTATGTATTTTTAGTCCTATTTGAACTATTTATTGTTTGAAAATACAAAAGATTGTTTGAAAAAGGAACCATAATTTGTTTGCCTATGGTGTATACGCAGGTGTACAGTGAGGCAGAATCGCCTAAAATCAAACATTTGAGAAATTTATCTCATGGTCCTAACTCACGTGTAAAAGAATGGTACACGTTTTTCGTAAACGGATACAAATTTCAAACCCAGTCAAAAACAGGGGGGAAAAACAATTAACAGCGGAGTTTATGTAAAAGGTGTCACAGATGGAGGTGAAGACGACTTCTACGGCGTGATTCAACATATATATGAACTGGCATACAATACTTTAGACTATACTAAAAGAATAGTGATATTTTATTGCAATTGGTTTGATCCGTCAAGTAAAGGCACAAGAGTGGATCGAAAATATAATACTGTGGATATATGCATGAGCAGAAGATACCAAATGTTTGATCCGCTTATCATGGCACAACATGTAAGACAAGTGTATTATGTCCCTTATCCATCAACTCGAAGGGACAAACAAGGTTGGTGTGCTGCAATAAAGACCAAACCAAAGGGTCGCATTGAAGCAGATGATCCACAGGAAGAAGTGACTTATCAAGTGGATGAGATGTCTCATGTCAACGTGGTAAATGAAGTGGAACCCATTTCTCGACTACGTGACAATCCAATCACATATGAAGATGTAGATGGAGATGAGGAATTAAATGAAGAAGTGGTAGAACCATTAAGATCTGAAGACGATACCGAATTAGAGTGGGCAAAATGGGCAGAATGAAATTATTTAACTTTTTACAATTAGAGAAATTAATGTCTTTGTCATATATTTTAATTTGTTAGTTATTTTCATAACTTATTGTTTATTTTTATGGAATTCATTTTTAATATTGTTATGTTTAAATATAATATTTCATGACTATTATTATTGAATTGCTCTATAGACATATATGGCATCAGGAAGATCAGGATCCGACCCCCCCGACCACCCACTGGTGGTAAAGGGAGGGGGAAGGCCATCGCCATCGACCCCCCTGCATCGTGGGAGGCCAAATATTAGGCGTGACGCTGCTGGCTTTTCGACGTTGTCATCCACACAACGTCTGCATACATCTACGCCTACACAGCCTCCAGCGCGTTCGGCCCCTACACAGCTTTCAGCACTTTCTGCATATACACATCATCCAGCACCTTCTGCACCGACACCCCATTTGCCTCCCATTTACATGATCCCCAACCCGAGGTTCCAGCAGACACATGACGCTTCTTTCTCCCATGTTGTGCCTGAGACGGGGCCCGATACTCATCAGTTCCACCATGAGCAGGACGAGGATGAGCAGCAGGTTGCTGAGGATCTTGAGATGCTGCATGATGGCCGAGTTATTATCAGGCCGGCTAGTAAAGGGTAAGTATTTACATTTTTTTTCTAGTTATTAATAATTTACATGTATATATATATATATATATATATTTAATTTGTTTGACATCTTTTTTTTTTCAGGTTCCTTCCCTCAAAGCCAGCTGCGATGGCTATCACAGCAGTAATTGAGGATAATTACCACACGTTTTGGCCCACCTGGGGCACGTTGAAGGCCAAGGAGCGGAGGCATATGTTCAAATCTTTTGGAGTAAGTTATAATTTTTATTTTGTTGCATATTATTTTTTTATATAATAAATTTCAATTATGTTTAATAATATATTATATTGATACAGACGAGGGTTGCTTGGGAAGAGGAGGATCAGGAGCAGATCGAGAAGAACTTCCATATGAAGACCTCCCACCGCCTCACTGATATGCTTAGAGATGCCCGCCTCTGGGACAGCCCAAATGGATTGGGGATCAGCTCTGGCAGCAGCTAGTAGCGCATTGGAACTCCCCTGGGTTCAAGGCGACCAGCGAGAAGGCGAGGAAGAATAGAGCCTCTCAGAAGGGTGGGAGCTTGCACATCGGAGGTTCTGTCAGTCAGGCGCAGTACGCAGCTCGACTTGTACGTGTTATATTATTATTATTATTATTATTATTATTATTATTATTATTATTATTATTATTATTATTATTGTTGTTGTTGTTGTTGTTGTTGTTGTTGTTGTTGTTGTTATTTGTTATTTATTTAAGGTTTTTTACTAAATAATTACAGTCGAAGAGGTTGGGTAGAGAGGTACAGTTGCACGAGCTCCATCGTGCAACTCATATTAGGAGGAGTACCAGCGATTTCGTCGATGAGCGGTCGAGGAAGACCCAGGTAATTATAAAATATAATGAATAGTTTTTTAATAATGTTTATATTGTTTTATTACAAAAAAAAATTGACTCATTTGTTTATGTTTGACAGGAGGAGTTTGAGGCGAGGATGTCTCGGATTAGATCTCAGAGCTCATCATGTTCTCCGTCTCAGAGCCCTGAGGATCCATCTGCACCACTCAGGGCTTGGGCAGATGTTGTTGGCGGCAAGAAGAAGGGTCGCCTATACGGTGCTGGAGACCTTGCCAGCAACTACAGGAAAGGGACCAGTCGCCTCCATCTCGGAGAGTCATCGAGTAGTGGTTGTGCCACTCGTCGCTCTGACGCGATTGAGCAGGAGTTAGCCAAGATGAGGCGGACATTGGCCGAGCAGCAGGAGGAGAGCCGTCAGACGAAGGCCATTTTGACTCTGGTGCTGCAGCGACAAGAAGAGATGTACCAGCTGCTAGCTCGCCAGCATCCTCTGCCGCCTCCGCCTCCTAGTACTGATGATCATGTCGATGATGTAGATGGTGTAGAGCATCCCGATCATAATCAGGACTACCAGGACTATTAGTGATGTTTGTACTGATATTTTTTCATATTTTCAGATATTTTTTTAGCTACTAATGTTTGTTCAGATTTTTTATTTATTTATTACGTTTCTTTTTTTTAAATTTGCTTTTGGGTTTACGTTATCACATTTTTTAATATGGGAATAAATTATTTTTAATAATTAAATAAATAATTAATTAATTAAATTAATTTAATAGTTAGTAATTTAATTAATTAATTTAACAAATTAAATTAATAGTTAATTAAATTAATTACAGAAATTAATTAATTTAAAAATTAAATGAATAAATCAATTAATTAAATTAAATATAAAAATTAATCAATTAATTTAATTAGTTATTTAAAAAAAAAATTCGGCGTTACCGACGGGTGTAGCCGTCAGAAACAAAATTGCCGCATTCCCGACAGGCAATGCCTTCGGAACACTACTGAAGGGTTTACCCGTCGAAAATCACCGTCGGATATAGACGGTAAAAAAAGCCCGTCGGTAAACATTTGCGACGCCCGTTTTACCGACGGCTTTTGGCCATTGGTATGCCCGAGTTTTCTTGTAGTGACTTGTTTTAAATTCGAGTAAAATAAACAGTTTCATGTTATATGATCGGAGATCTGTGACCTTTTTGCCGGTTTCTTCTGTAGTAGTTGTGGCCATGGTTTGCTTAAAGGGAGGTGGGGTGGGAGAGGATCATCGTGACAGGAGGGAGGGGAGGGGAAGAGGCGAGGGGGAGAGAGGAGTGAGAACAAAATTGTTGGGTATGCGATTTTGTGTGGCTATTGCATAATAAAATCTAGTGAGCTTCTCGATCTAACGGCTCTTAATCATGGTCCACTCATATTTTCGATGAACCATATGTGATAATAGTCCACCGTAGAAGCCACCGTCTATAATATACTTACTTTTTCATTTTAGTACTTTTTAAAGTTATTTTTTTGAAACATTCGCTGTAATTAATCAATTTTTAGTGACTATAATATACTTCTTTTTTGGTGTTTTGTTTTAGCCTCTACATATTTTGTTCGTATTCAATTAATTCTTACAGTCCGTAAGGCCTAGCACAATTGGTATAAGCAAACGTTGTTAGGCTGGACATTTTTTGTGGTTGCCCGGGTTCGAGTCCGGGATCCCCACTTTACATGTGTGAGTTTACGGGTGGTACTTGCCACTCCGTTTGCAGACCAAAAAAATTTCAATTAATTCCTACATGATAGGGACTAAAATGAAAAATAATATTACTTGGACTAAAATAGGAAAAAAAAATAATACAGGACTAAAACAAAATAACGAGGACAAAAATGAATATATATATAATAAGAATGAAGTAAATAAATAATTTTATTTTGAAAAGAAAGAAACAAATAATTTTAAAAGAACTAAAACGAAAAAGTGGATATATTATAAGGTCCAAAAACATACTTAAACCTAAATAATTTTGAAGAGTTCTATTGACAACCCCCATTTTTGCTAATACACCCCCTATAGAGTATTTTTCACTTTTTCCAAAATTATGTCCCTGTCCTGACATAAACTTCCAGACTTGTGGATCCATAAGACTGGGTATTTAGCCTTCCAGACATTTATTAGCGAACATTGTACAACGTCCGAATGTCTATAACCAGACATACTGCGTAAGTGGTCTCAAACATCTGAACTCTCTTTGTATGTTTATATCCAGACATATTAACCGGCGCCTGGACTGTATATCCAAGCATTATCTGAACATGAAGAAAACAAAATCAGGTAGCATCTGTTGATAGCAACCAAACACTAAAAATATTATCATCTAAACACTAACAATATTATCATTCAAACACTAGTAACATTGAGTGAAAAAAAAATAGTAGGTTTAGAATCCAAAAACTAACAACGCTATTTATACAACTCAAAAAAATAAGTACAATTATTTTTGACTTAGGTCTACAAATCATATGTTTTGGCATACATTATATGAACTAAATGAAGACATTCTATGAATATATGCAAACTCTCATACTTGAGCTTCATGTTTACAGTAAGTGTGTCATGGAGGCATAGTAAGAGGTATCAAACAGTCATCCTTCAAGATTATCTGTAAGTAAGAACTAATAAATTGTTCAATCAACCATGTTACTTAACCTTAGGAACTAATTTTAAATATATGAGATCATATTTTACCGGTACAAAGAGCCATTTCAACACTTCACCGATGCAAATGATGTGATGATGGGCTAATGGATGACATCTAAGAGGAAAAATAGTATAGCTTCTAGTAGATGACATAAAAACTAGGACCAGGTTATGTTTGGAAGCAATCAAAAAACTCATGTCAGGTAAGGTCATCCATTTTTCTAGGGATGCATTCCGAAAGCTCGCGCACCAAGAGCATCATTGACTTCATTTACTCACTCCTTAGACCCATAGAGCAGGATATAGTCATTCTTGTAGGTATTAATCTCTCTCATCAAATCACAACGAACTACAAACCATTGTTCCTCGCCTTTACAAATTAATGTTGGAATGGAACGATAACCAAAATTATTGTCAGCTACCATGTCAACAAAACAATCAACAAACGGATGTGTGAACTCAGGAAATTGGTCTATGTATAGCATATAACTCTGTTGTTTCGTCCGACACAAAAAACTATGATGTTTAGTCGGATGCACAAAATTATGCTATTTAGTGTGGCATAGTGATGTGTGCGTAGAAGACCGAGTAGACGTACTATCATGTATAGATTGCATTTCTTCAACATGCTCAAAAAATGATGGATCACGTTTAGTTGACATGTCTAACTTACCCTCCACTTTGGTGCACCATTTGTTTTTACCTTGTTTGGAGGTGGGCACATTAAAGTTGTATCTGACCAAACTATTTTACGCATTTTATTCTTGATAGAGATTTTCCCGACATAATCAGTTGCCTCAAATCTCTTCTAGATCGCTTCCTACTCTCGTAGTGCAAATATAATTGTCAATGTACCATTGTTCGAGATAACCTTAAACTACAATCTCTCTACCAAAGGAATAACAACACCCATCATCATAAACCTAGCACTCTGGCAAGCATATGGTATTATGTGTGCTCTTCTCATTAAGCAGCCACATGAACTATTGTCCACACCAATATACCGAATTGCTTTGTCCACTTCAGAAGTAATAAAATTAAGGTCACTTTTGGATACATAACCCCACAACTTTGCATATAGGAAACTATTGAGCATGTGTTCCACTAAAATCACGCTTTACTCAAATGACACAAATATTATGTTGTGTTGCAATGTAACAAAGTTGTTCATGGTGTACTAGCAACTATACAAATCCCCCATGATCAACCTCTCATGTGCGCATTCAACCCTGGCAATCAGTAAGTAGTGAATATTACAATACCATTCATTATAGTAACTAGTATAACGAATAAATAAATACGATCGCATATTTGTTTGTAGTTTTATTCTCAATGTGTATCACACGGTCTGTCTAGGCTGTAACACCCCATCTGGACAAGACGCCACACTATAAAATACCAAGGCAATACACACTATATATATATATATATATACATATCAGAGTACGCAAAAATGGCACAAATACATATACACAATACCAACACAAGGTAACAAAACTATAATTCCACTGTCGTGGATATACAAAATGGAACATTGCCCTCAGGCAGCTCCATCACCAAGGTCACCTCCATTATGTCATGCTCCCCAATCATAAGCTCTGAGCACATGCTGTCCATGTCCTTCTGCTAATCCATCAAAAAACAATACAAAAGTATATAGAGAACGAGGAGGTAAGAAACTCATCAATTACCATAAAACAAGAAAACAGTGTAAAACAAGCTTAGCAATTATTTCCACGGTCATCAACAGTACCGACAAGACTAACGCACCACTTGAACTGTACACAGAACACTTAACACAAGTATTCCAATTCCGCTCCCCTCGTAGCACTTGAGCCTGATTAATATGCCATCATGTACAGAACAAAGCATGTATCAGACAATACACCTAAAAAAAAGAAGAAAACCAAAGATGCATTGAACCTTTAAAAAATAAACATTTTTTATTAAAAAAATAACCCAGAATCAACGCCAATATGTGAAACGCCAATATATTAAAAATTCAAAAAGAACCCTTTTTACTGAATCTGAAAAAAAATGCTAAAATATGAATAAAAAACACTAATCTATAAAAAATAACAATAATATTTATAACAGTATATAAGCAACTAAACTCCACCAAAAACATCTCTAGATATCCTCCGCATTTGCTAAAGTACGACTGAAATATAGAGTTTCGCCTAAGAATAAGATGAGAAGCAGGGATTGTAAACAACGAAGAAGACAAGCATGCTTCGAATAATGGTCATGGACGTTGAAAAGAAATAAAAAGAGTAATTAATGTGGGGTATAATTTAAAATTTCTTATAGTTTTGGGTAGTTTATAAATAACATGTTACCGGCATAAACTGGCTGCTAAAGGTGGGGATTTGCCCATGGTGGGCAAATCTATACATTGGACCATGTAAAACGCCACCCTTATGAATATAGACTCTATAGGAGGGTGTATCAGCAAAAAACAGGGGTATCAATAGTATATAACTTCCTTTTTTATGAATTATTGCTATGTCTATTGGTTCTTGCGAGTAAGTTGCAATAATGGGTTTGGGATTGGGCCTATGCATTATGTTACCAATTACATACATTGAGGTGGGGAAGGCACTGGAACAATTAAGAGCATGTTGGAAGAAACGAGAATCTTTCCAAAAGGGCACCACCAATAGAACATGATGGAACATCAATCAAAATCTAATTAAAATTAATCACAAAAAGAAACTCCAAGAAAGTTCAGGAGTCAGGAGGACCTTCCCTTTGCACCCTTTATATAAACATATAGCATCGAAAACTTTACACATTAGCAATTCAATTACTCATTCCACCTAGTTTTTTTTTTTTGTGTGTCCAATAATGTCTCTCATTTCTCAACTCCTTGGTGATGAAACCTTTGACCCCTTCTTATCAATGATCAACAAGTGTCCTGTGCTAAGCACACCAACAGATTGGAAAGAAACGAAAGATGCACATGTGTTTGTATGTGACATTCCAGGGCTGAAGAAAGAGGATGTGAAGGTAGAAGTTGATGAAGGAAGGGTGCTTCAGATTAGTGGTGAGAGGAGTAATGTTGAGGATGAAAAAGATGAGAAGAACAACAAGTGGCATCGTGTCGAACGTTGTCGTGGAAAGTTTCAAAGGAGGTTTAGGCTCCCTGAGAATGCTAAGGTTGATGAAGTTAAGGCTAATATGGAGAATGGTGTGCTTGTTGTCACTGTTCCTAAACAGGAGGTGAAGAAACCTGAAACCAAGGTGATTCAAATTGAGGGGAATTGAAGGAATGTTGTGTGAATTTTTCTATGATGCGAAAATTGAAAATAAAGACTTTGTTATGTGTGAGTGAGGAATAAAAGGGTTTCGTGGGATTTTCGAATGTTGTGTCACTACTGCGAAAAGTTAAAATAGTAATGGAAATTAGTGAGAAAAAATAAAATTAGTCTCTAAATTTGGCATCGTTAAAATTAGAGACGAATTTTATCTTTTTTACTTTAAATTTTCGTCGCTATTTCAATTTTTTCAAGCAGTTTTTTTTTTTTTTTACTTTTGTTTGATTTGTAACTTAATTATGAAGTTCATGAAGTTATTGTAATTTGATCTTGTTCGGTGTTTTCTTATGTTTCTTCCCCTTAGCTTGTGTTCTTTCTTGCAATTAGGAAAAAGACAAAAATCGGTTGAATAATTACTACAGCGAAAGAGGGAACAGATAGTGTTTATTTTTTTTTGCCTTCACTAGCACTTAAACATGATATCTATTTACCCGCTATTGAAAGTAGAAGAAAAGACAATGCGTTTTTAATTTACCCGCTATTGAAAGTAGAAGAAAAGACAATGCGTTTTTAATGTTGGCAAAAGAGGGGAATAGATAGCGTTTCTTTAAAGAAGCGCGCTATTTATTCTGCATATTAACTAGCGTTTTTTTAAAAAAGCGCTACTTATTAACCTCTTTTAAATAGCGCTTATTTAAACAAGTGCTAGCGATTTCCCCACCTTTAAACAGTAGATTTCCGGAAGGTACTACAATTTTCATCGATGACAACTCAATTAATATATTTACCACATAAAACTTTTAAGTTGTGATGTCTAGAAATATGTAAACAGGGTCAATTAATCTGTTGTTAGGCTGTATTGTTATAACGCGACGTCACTGTATTATGACGACAAAATATTTCCCTTTGTTCTAATTTTGTTAACCTGTTTATATAACTGTTATTTTTTATATCTTTATGGTAATCTATGACTCAATGAAATGCTTTTTTGACAACCAAATGTATATATCTTTCTGAAATAGGCACATAAAATTTCGATAAATGATGGATTTATTTGTGGTGTTGTTCAATCATCATGATGAATACCTCATTGTAAGTATATATAGAACATACTCTAATTGCATCTCATTGTCTTTTATTAGCGTTAAAATAAAATAAGTTTGCAAAAGTTTATCATTTAATACCAGTGAACAGTATTAAGTTACTTACACTGGAGGCTCAAAATTTGTTGCTACGTTCTCTAAGAAGATAGGGTAAAAGAGAAGACTCATCCTATGCTCTCACGTAGCAGCCTTCCTATCTAGTTCTTCAAGCCATTTACGGAGCCTGAATTTTTGCTGAGGTTGTAAGTCAATTTAAGTGAATACAATGCACATGTACACTTTTGTGAATAACAATTTATATATTACAATGATTTTCTTATAGAAAATTATTATTATTTACAACTAACTATTTCATTGGTATAATTGTGATGTTTTCAAAAGTTAACAAATGAGTTCAGATATTGGTTTGCTTCGAAATCCCATCATTATTGTTATACCCCAATTTTGTCCACCTACCTCTTGTAATTTATTTTTGTTTTTACTTTATTCTTAACAATAAATTTTGGGTTCATTTTTGTTAATCCTTTGGGCTAATTTCAGCCCAATTGCAATAAAAAAAAAGGAGCAAATAGCTGGCCTTTTTGTTACAAATTACAATCACAAGCATAAGTCCAAAAAATAATAATAACCATGTCCATTACATGTCCAAAAAAGAAAAATACAAACAATCCATAATGTCCATTACTTGTCCAATAAATCCAATAAGTACAAACAGTCCAAACAAAGTCCATTTACAAATTCAATAAATAACAATAACAAAACAAAAAAAAAAGAAAAAATGAAGCAAACAGGGAGGGGGAGCGTTGCATCCCTGCCAAGCAACAGCCAGCAGCCACACTTTGAGGAACAAGCCAATGTCCCCTTTTTCCATGCTCCTAGCCTTTTCCCATTTTTGCCAAGACATAGCAGCTTTGCAGGCACCACTCAGAACCATCTGCCCTCCTCTGCACCACCAACCATACCTGCAGCAAATGGCCAATGCAAGGGTCAATAGCCTTTGTCTCATTAGATCCCCTGCACCATCAAAATGCTCCTATAAATACCACAGAATTACAGAGAACAAGGGGGGAGAACAGAAAAAAATTCTGGGCGTTTTTTACCACCAATCAAAGAATTAGAGGCTCCACACTGAAGCCCTAATTCACCAAAACAGAAAAGAAAAAAAACGCAGAAACAGAACCAAAAAAGGAAGAAACAGAGAGAAGAAGAAGGTAGAATCTCCCTCCTCCCTCTCAGTCTCGTACCTCCCTCTGCCTCCCTCTCCCTCCTCCTTCCTCCCCCTTCTCGATCTTCCCCTCAGTTTCTCTCTCGCCCTCTCAGCCTCCCTTTCCCTCCTCCTTCTCGATCTTCCCCTCAGCCTCCCTCTCCCTCCTCCTTCCTCCCCCTTCTCGATCTCCCCCTCAGTCCCTTTCTCTCCCTCTCGCGATTCCTTTCCGCCTCCTTCACGATCTCCCCCCTTTTCCACTTCTCCCTCTCTCGCACGCTTCCCCTCCTCCTGCTCGCGGCCGCGCGCGGCCAGGGACTGGCGCGCGCCGGCCGCACCCCCTTTCCCCTTCTCCCTCTCGCCATCCTTCTCTCTCTCTCTCTATTTCTTTCTCTCACAGCGGCGTTTCTGCTTCTATCTCTGATTTTGTGTGTGGGTATGTGTTATGTTTTAGGTTTTGTGTAAGTGTGTGGGTGTTTTAGTTTTATGTGTGTGCTGTTAGTAAGGGTGGTGTGTGTGTTTAGCGTGGGTGAGTGTGTAAGTGTGTGTGGGTGAGTGTGTTAATGTTTTAGCGTGCGTGTGTTATGTGTGTGTTGTTAGTGTGTGCTAGTGTGTTAGCGTGTGGGTGTGTTTATTTTTTTTTCTTTCTTTTTTTTTGTTTAAATTTTGTTCAACTAATTTCAGCCCCTTTTATTTTAAAATATAACAAAATATTAATAGTGACAATGCCAAATCCACTTTTGGTTTGGTCACTACGTAATTCTTTTCTGATTTCAAAAACTTAAAATCAATGACTACTCCAAATTCTCTTTTGGTTTGGTCATCACAAATTCTTAATAAAACATCTTAAAATATTAGTAGTGATTACGCCAAATCCACTTTTGGTTTAGTCACTACGCAAATCATAAAAACTTAAGTCAAATTGATTAATTAAAATCAACTAACACACAATCTTTTTCTACCCAAGAACTACGTAGCCTTTGATTTCTCCACTACACCCGGAGATACGTAGGAGCAGGAACACACTTCTGTCAAGCGCAAAAATGAACAACTTTTATTAAGCTTTTTTTTTTATTTCATCATTGTAAATCCTTGTCTTTTTTTTTAAATAAAAGGGAAATAAATATTTTTTAGAAGTTAATAAATTTTGCACAATTAATTAGAGGTAACCTTTTTCGAAAAGATGTCGTAGGGTGCTAATACCTTCCCTACGCATAATTCGACTCCCGAACCCAAATCCGGTCTCGAGGACCATTTTTCTTCAAAAAAGGTTTTTTCCAATATTTTTCCTATGAAATAAATTATTGGTGGCGGCTCCATTAAACTCGAACAAATCCCACCGGATTTTTCGGTCGCTACAGCTGGCAACTCCACTGAGGATTTTTTTTTAGAGAGTCAAGCCTAAGTAATGGATTGTGCTAAATAGTTAACTCTTATGTTTAGTTTCTCTTGTTTTTATTTATTTATTTGTTTGTTTGTTTATTTATTGTTCTTTTGTGAATATTTATTATGCATATATTGAACCTTAGGTTAGAAGACCATATTTTGTATATTTCATTTGTTTTGCAGCTTGGGTAATTTTAGGTTGCCTCCATCACACACCTCACTTACACACCTCTTACACACACTTATGAGTGGGACCCTATACCCGGCCCCGAGTGCAGCTTAGGGAGTGAGAGGTTGTTAGTGATAGTCACTTCGGATCTACTTTCGATTTGGGTATCACGAGAAACTCATCTAAAGTGCGACCGTTTCGTGGATGCCCACACGTAGGATCTTCTTCCTATTGGTGGTCACATCCCCAAATGGTACTTGGCTCTAGAGACCTTTGGTGAGAAAGTGTTAGTACCACCTATGAAAGTGTTCACAAGTTGAATGACCTATAGGTCATTAGAGATAGAAATCCTCTAATTTAGAGTGACATTGTTTAGGACACAAGGAGGCAGTCTTACTTTTGGTTGACCTTTTAAATGCTTGTTTTCAAAGTAGTATAGGCATCTCATCATTTACAAACATTTCAAAATATGTCCCTTTCATTAGTAGTTGCATCATTCGTCATGTTCATGCATTTTTTTTTTTGATAATCAAACATGATAAAAGTTTGAACATATTGCATTCATCCTCATTTCATTTTCTTTTGAGTAGGTTCACCAGGGAATCGTAAGGAAGAGCTAGCTTGTGACTTGTGAGTATTTGCAGCAAAATAATATGGGATCAAATAAGGAAATAGTTTCAAAAAAGCTCATACATGCCAAAGCAAAGATGTCGGAAATACAAGGTTTAAAAGAATTTGGGAAGTTGCTAACAGGGAAAAACCGCATAGCCTTCAATGATAAATATGGGAAGATTTTTGCATTGATGGAGGTAGATGTACAAGTAGAGGCTGTTACTGCACTAGCCCAATTTTATGATCCCCCGATGAGGTCCTTCACATTTCAAGATTTCCAAATGGCGCCCACTTTAGAAGAGTATGAGCAAATTTTAGGGTACCCTTTGGAAAATGCTAAGCCTTACCATTATATAGGGTATTATCCCTCGTACCCAACAGTCGCTTCAATTCTAAAGGTTGAGGAAAGTAAGTTGAAAGCCAACATGAAAAATCCAAATGGTGTTGATGGCTTCCCACTAGCATACCTAGAGCAGAGATTAAAGTCATTATTTGAAGGTGGGGAATGGGTTGATTTCATGGATGTATTAGCCCTTGCCATTTTTGGGATTGTTCTGTTCCCATAGATAGATGACCATGTTGATTTTACAGTGATTGATGTTTTCATGGCAGTAAAAAACAAGGGCGAGAACCCTGTACCCTTTGTGCTTGCTGATACATATTACATCCTTAACACCTGTCATGAGAAGAAAAAGAAGAGGATATCTTGTTGCCTACCGGCACTCTATGTATAGCTTATCACCTATGTATTTCATGATGGGCGAAGAGCACAATGCCCTATTGTTGATTCCAAATGGTGCTCTGTGAAAACTAAGAGCAAACCAGAGTGGGTTCAATATCTACGCCACCTTAATGAGAAGACTATTCGTTGGTATCCCAAATGGCAAGAAGTGAACGAGGTAATCTACCAGTGTGGCAGTTTCCCAAATGTACCGCTCTTAGGAACGAAAGGTTGCATAAATTATAACCCCTCTATATCACTAAGACAATTGTGTTATCCCATCATGCTTCCCCCAGCCGAAGAGTTGATAACCCCTTTCATTGTGTATGGGATAAATAAGAAAGATACGGAGGAGCACAAAAGGATCAGGCAGGCGTGGAACCAAGTCATCCGAAAGGGGAAAATACTTGGTAAAAGAAGCACCGACGCCAAAGAAAGCTACCGTCAGTGGGTTAAAGATAGAGTTCAAGAAATCAAGCTGCCTTTCAATGGGACACCTCCTCCCGAGCAAGAGACACATGAACCTATCCCTATTACAAACGAAGAGGTAGAAGAACTTAAGGCATCACTACTGAAGTCTGAAGGGGAAAAAGAAGGGTTACAAGCAAAGTTAGAAAAAGCGCTTCAGGAGAACAGGAACTTACGTTCAGAAAACACTCTTAAAGGGCAATTCATCGAAAGAAGCAACAAAAGAGCAGTAATAGAAGAAAAAAGCAAGCATGATATACAACTTTGTCTGAGAGGTGCAAATGAAGAATTGGGGTTGCGTAATCAAGAGAGGGATAAGGCTATAGATAACGCTTATATGTGGAAAGGATTGTGGAAAAAATCCTTGGTTACTGTAAAGAATTCGCAAGAAGAGCTTGAAGGTTTAAAACAACATCTTGAGAAGGTGGTAGCTGATTATGAGAACTGAGCCCAAAAGGAGAAGCAATACAAGGAAGAAATGGAAGAGATGCTTGTGAAGTATCAAGATACGCTGAAAAAAGAACAAGAAGATGCAAATGAGTTGCGGAATTATATTGAATACCAAGAGAATATCTATGACGACCTAAAAAATGAAACCATGTATTGGGAGAATCGTTTTACAAAACTGGTCAGTCAGATAGAAAATCAAGAGCTCTTTAATGAACTGAGGAATGAAGGAATGCATTGGAGGGACTGTTTTTCAAAGTTGGCAAGTTTGGCCAATCAAGCGATCATAGATATCCCAAGGCGTCTAGAGGAGGCTGATGCGGCGATGCACCCACTAAATACTCCAGTCAATGTTTACAAGTTTATTGAATTTTGTAAAAGTTTGATAGAAGAGTTGAGAGAAAAGGTTGGTTGTCCTATTAAGAAGAAAAAAAGGGCAGCTAATTGATGAGGTTTTAGTTTGAATGAATTGTACTATTTTTTCTTTCTCATCAACAAAGGATTTGTTACTTTGCTTATTGATCCCATTTTATTCTCCAAATTACTTAATGCTATTAAAGAAATAAACGGATAATTATAACAAAGCAATGAGGCCTACGGTTCCCTGGTAAAAAATGAATATACTCATACATCCACATCCATTCATTCATTTTTCCTTTCTTACATACTCATATCATTTTTTTAATCACCAAAAAATAATCAAACAAACTGGTTCCTCGACACCCTTATCGAACTCGCTCTCAATCAAAGATCATGGATGACCAAGAGATGAAAGATGACGTCAATCAGCTGAAGGAACAAATGAGCAAGGTTTTAGAGCTTCTGCAGTCTCTCAACAAAGACAAGACTGCAGATGGGGTATCTCCAGCAGTAAATGATGAAAGTCAAGCTACACCTTCCCACCCACCTGGCTTCGGTCCTATGCAGTTGCAATATGGTCTCAATACTCAAAGGCTGATGATACCTTTTGCAATTTACCCTCATGGTCCTACACATTCACCAGCTAGCAACCCTCAGAATCAAGTGTCGCAGTTCCCACTTTACGGACTCCCCCTGGTTATACGCCACCTGTGGCCAATGATGATATTGTGAACCATAATCCTCAAGGCCTCCAGGCACAACAGTTTCCGCTATTTGGTCTCCCGCCCGGTTACACACCACCAGGTGCTAACAATAACTCTGCAGAAACTGATTCCCAAGCACTTGTTGTACAAGATGTAGCTCAAGGATCCGGCTCTGGTACTGAAACCATACCGGTTCAAAGCTCAACTCCTGTCTTCATGACACACACCCTTCCACCTGGTTATGCACCACCCCATATCGGGAATACTTAAGGAGTCAGTATGCCTGTAGTGACCCCCGTAGTGAATCCCCGACCATTTGGTCACCCCTATTATGTTCAAGAAAATCCATTAAATCCCCAGACTAACCGCATTGCCTGGTCTCCAGCTATGGGGGGACCCAATCTGAGCGTCCCAGTTGGGAATCAATGGACTGATGCTAAGTGGCAAATACTTGAAGACAGACTAAGAGCTGTAGAACGAGCAGGTTATCTCGGTTCAAGTAATGCTTCAGATCTTTGTCTCGTACCAGATGTGGTCGTACCGCCAAAGTTCAAAGTGCCAGACTTTGATAAGTATAAAGGGATAACTTGCCCAAAAAGCCACTTGACCATGTACTGTAGGAAAATGGCATCTTATGCACATGATGACAAACTTCTGGTTCACTTTTTTTAGGATAGTTTAACAGGGGCAGCGTCGAGTTGGTATACACACCTTGAGCGATCTCATATTCGCTGTTGAAAGGATTTGGCAGATGCTTTCTTGAAGCAATATAAATACAACATTGATATGGCTCCTGATAGAATGCAGTTGCAAAATATGATGAAAAGGGACAATGATACTTTTAAAGAATATGCCCAACGATGGAGAGGATTGGCAGCCCAAGTGGAACAGCCTTTGATCGAAAAAGAAATGGTGGCTATGTTCATGGATACTCTTCAATCACCCTTCTATGACAAAATGATCGGAAGTGTATCGTCAAACTTTTCAGATATGGTCATCGTAGGGGAAAGGGTTGAATGAGGTATAAGAAATGGAAAGATTGCCCATAATTCTGCTGGAGTAAGTGATGCCAAGAAACCCCCTACAAACTTCATGAAGAAGGAAGGGGAAACTAATGCTGTGATGACGAGCCAAGGAGGACATACCCAAGGAAAGTCACCCCATTTCTTTACTAGCTTCCCGCAGCCTTTCCCATACCTTTATTTTCCACCTCCATACATTTCCGCTGCCTCTCATAATCCACCCACTCAGCCAAACCAAAGCCAGAAACAGCCAAACGACCAAGAGAGAAAAAATTCAATTTGACCCTATTCCCATGACCTATACTAATTTATTCTATCGCCTCATCAGTAATTCCTTGATCTCCCCGCGCTCAATGAAACCGCTCCAACCCCCCCTTCCCAAGAGGGTATGACCCAAATGCCAAATGTGAGTATCATGCAGGGGTAGTAGGTCACACAACTGAAAACTGCAAAGCCTTGAAGTACGTGGTTCAGGATCTGATCAATGCCAAATTATTGAGTTTTAAATAGGATGGCCCTAATGTGGGTAATAATCCCCTTCCAGGTCATGGAGGTCCGGCAGTCAATGTCATTACTGAGGAGTTTGGGGACCAACCCCTAATAGCTAAATCGGAAGGCAGGGAACCAAATGATAAGAATGTCTCTATTTGCGACATCAGACAAAGCTTTCAGAGCGCAAGAATGTTGAATCCAAACCAGATAGCAACTCTCAAAGATGATCGCAATGCTGAAGACAATATTGTCAACCTTGTCCACTCTTGCCCTCTAAATGAAGAACTTGGAAATTGGGAGATTGTTGAGGTTCCCGTGATGTTTGATTCAAAATAATTTTGTAATGCAAATCCTATTGCTCTGCCTAAAGCTTTAGGATGATTTATTGTCAAAAGGGCGCACATGTTTCATTTCAGTATCTTTATCAATAAAATGCACCTTTGAATTTTCCAATCATTTCCCTTTTCTTTTTTTCATCTTTTCCATTCCCTTTCTTCTTTTTCGTTTTTTTTTCTTTTTGTCGATTTTAACTAATGCAGATCCAAAAAAATTGTCTTTGAAAATGACGATGTCAGTGACTCATACTATAACTTTGACTACCCCATGAGGACAATTGGGAAACCCCTTCTGAACCGATGAGATTGATGGAACAAGAGGTAAAAGTGATATAACCCCACGAGGAAGAATCTGAAATAATCAAACTGAGTACTGAAAGTGACAAAAGTAGTTAATAAAAATAGAAAGAAAAAGGTAAAGCAAATGCTCAATTTGCCAAAAATTAAATTTTATGAAAATTTGAGCAATGAGTTTTGAGATGAAGTTTGGCCATTTTTTTCTCTATCCCAAAAAAAAATGTATATCCCTTGCTACCCCTTTTGAGCCCTAAAAAAAATTTCTTTCAAATACCCTATACAAGGATCGCTCATCCATTGGATTTCATCTGTCCAAAAAAAGGCAAAGCAAGCAAGCAAATGACAAATACAACGTATCAAAACAAAAACAATTGTGCTAGCAACCATCAAAGTGCATCTTTGCACTAAAAATCCTTGTTAAAAAAAAAGCCCTCAAACACCTTTTGAGCCTGAAATATCCTTTCTTTTGTGACCCTTCAACCCCTGGACACGTTACAACCCTAATAAAGTCTATTCTGATCAAAATCAAATTGTTCATATTTTCTCAAAACTTGATTTTTGGAAGAGGAAATCCATATAAACTCCTCATTGCAGTTTTTTTTTGCCAAAAATGTGGTTGTCAAATTCATCAAAAAGGATATGATCTGCCACCATGGTTTGCCAATGATAATGGAACTAAGTTAAATAACAAGATGATGAAGGAGCTGTGTGACGACTTCAAGATCCAACATCATAATTCCTCACCATACCGCCCAAAGATGAATGGGGCAGTTGAGGCTGCAAACAAGAACATCAAGAAGATTGTCCAGGAGATGGTTGTAACATTTGGAAACTGACATGAAATGCTCCCTTTTTCCTTGCACGGTTATCGAACTTTGGTTTATACCTCAATGGGGGCAACATCTTTCTCGCTGGTGTATCGAATGGAAGCAGTACTTCCCATTGAAGTCGAGATCCCCTCGTTAAGGGTATTGATGGAGATAAAACTGGAAGAGGCAGAATGGATTCAGGCTCGGTTGGATCAATTGAACCTCATTGAAGAAAAGAGAGTGATGGTCTTATGTCACAGACAACTATATCCGCAAAGGATGAAGAAGGCTTATGAAAAGAAAGTTCCCCCTCGGGAATTTTAAGAAGGAGACCTAGTACTCAAGAAGATTTTGCCCATCCAAAAGGATTCTCATGGAAAATAGATCCCGAATTACAAAGGCCCATATGTTTTGAAGAAAGCTTTTCCGAAGGAGCCTTAATCCTCACAAGGATGGACGGTGAAAATCTCCCACTCCCTGTTAACTCTGATACAGTCAAAAATATTATGCAAAAAAAAAGAGCCAAGCAAAAATAAGCTTGCTAGGTTGAAAACCTGAAAGGGCAACCTAGGCAAAAATTAAAGCGCCCCGTTGGATTGAAAACTTGAAAAGGCAATCCAAGCAGAAGTTAGGGTCTGAAATTGGACATTAAAGTCAGCTGATGCATTACGAGGCTCTTACCCAACTGGAGCAGTTCTATATATTTTCAGAAGTAGAGTAATGAGTATTCAAAGTTATGGATATGGGAAGCTGGCATTTGTTCCTACAAAGACACAAACTATAAAATATCTGCTTAGTTATTGTCTTTCTTTGTTTTTTTCTTCTTCCTGCATTTTTCTTGATGTATTTTCAAGTCTTTGTAACTTCAGTCCTTGTACACATGACTCTTTTTTAATACCAAACACCCCTGTTCTCGTATTTCAAAATGTTGTTTTATGATAACAGGCACCGAATTGTGAAATATGTGATGATACTAAAAAGCATTACGGTTATTATATACATCTTAAGAATCACGGGGAAAACGTCAAATCTTAACAAATAAGTTTCGAAAGGGCAAAGGGATTACCTGTAAAAAATGACGAGCACTGCATCGATAACTTGCGCTCCCTCCCAGTCGAAAGCATAATATGAATAAACCCGATGAACCTCAGTCCGTCCCATATCCTTAAGCACTAGAGATCATACGGGATGAGAAATCAGTGCAATAAAAATAATAATCGCGTTGAATACATGCATCACATACCATATATCCATGCATTATCCTCATATCACCACCTTTTAGCCGTTTTTGTTCCACTTGGTCCATGCGCCAAGTGTTGATCCTTCACTATTGTTTCCAAAACAATGCGCCGAGCATTGATCCTTTAATTTGCTTTCTAAGCGACGCGTCAAGCATCACCCCTTTTTATTGCTTTAAGATTACCTCGTCAGTACCCGACCTGGCAGTAGTCCCTCATTATTGCTTTTTGACCAACATATCAGTTTCAGACCTGATGTTGATCCTTCTTTATTGCTTCCCATCGACGCGTCAATACCCTACTTGGCGTCGAACCTTCCGATCACCGTGTCAGTACCCGACCTGGCGGTGATCCTTCTTTATTGCTTCCCATCGACGCGTCAATACCCTACTTGACGTCGAACCCTCATTATTGCTTTCCGATCACCGCATCAGTACCCGACCTGACGGAGATCCTTCTTTATAGTTTTCTGATAAACGCGCCAAGCGTTAGTCCCTCATTTTTGCTTTTCGACCACCGCGTCAGTACCCGACCTGGCGGTGACTCTTCTTTATTGCTTTCCGATAAATGCGCCAATCGTTAATCCCTCATTTTTGCTTTTCGACCACCGTGTCAGTACCCGACCTGGCGATGATCCTTCTTTATTGCTTTTCGATTAAACGCACCGAGTGTCAATCCCTCGTTGCCATCCTTTGCCTATCCTGGTTCGGGACAAAATTAGTGTCTTTATCTTTACTTCTATTTCATGACGAAAATATGAAAACCTTTGTTGTTCACATTTTCTAATAAAATATAATTAAAGAGGGACAGCTGTTATACCCCAATTTTGTCCACTTACCTCTTGTAATTTATTTTTATTTTTTTTACTTTATTCTTAGCAACAAATTTTAGGTTCATTTTTGTTAATTCTTTGGGCTAATTTCAGCCCAATTGCAATAAAAAAAGAGGTGCAAATAGCTGGCCTTTTTGTTACAAATTACAATCACAAGCATAAGTCCAAAAAATAATAATAAACATGTCATTACATGTCCAAAAAAGAAAAATACAAAAAGTCCATAATGTCCATTACTTGTCCAATAAATTCAATAAGTACAAACAGTGCAAACAAAGTCCATTTACAAATTCAATAAATAACAAAACAAAACAAAAAAAAGAAAAAATGAAGCAAACAGGGAGGGGGAGCGTTGCATCCCTGCCAAACAACAGCCAGCAGCCATACTTTGAGAAACAAGCCAATGTCCCATTTCTCCATGCTCTTAGCCTTTTCCCATTTTTGCCAAGACATAGTAGCTTTGCAAAGCACCACTCAGAACCACCAGCCCTCCTCTGCACCACCAACCATACCTGCAGCAAATGGCCAATGCAAGGGCCAATAGCCTTTGTCTCATTAGAGCCCCTGCACCATCAAAATGCTCCTATAAATACCACAGAATTATAGAGAACAAGGGGGAAGAACAGGAAAAAAATTTGGGCGTTTTTTACCACCAATCAAAGAATTAGAGGCTCCACACTGAAGCCCTAATTCACCAAAACAGAAAAGAAGAAAAACGCAAAACAGAACAAAAAAAGGAAGAAACAGAGAGAAGAAGAAGAAGAAAGAAGAGAAGAAGAAGGTAGAATCTCCCTCCTCCCTCTCAGTCTCGTACCTCCCTCTCCCTCCTCCTTCCTCCCCCTTCTCGATCTTCCCCTCAGTCTCTCTCTCGCCCTCTCAGCCTCCCTCTCCCTCCTCCTTCCTCCCCCTTCTCGATCTTTCCATCAGTCTCTCTCTCGCCCTCTCAGCCTCCCTTTCCCTCCTCCTTCCCCCCCCTTCTCGACCTTCCCCTCAGCCTCCGTCTCGCTCCTTCTTCCTCCCCCTTCTCGATCTCCCCCTCAGTCCCTTTCTCTCCCTCTCGCGATTCCCTTCCGCCTCCTTCACGATCTCCCCCTTTCCCCCTTCGCCCTTTCTCGCACGCTTCCCCTCCTCCTGCACGCTGCAGGATCAGGGGCCAGCGCCGCACCCTTTCCACTTCTCCCTCTCGACATCTTTCTCTTTCTCTCTTTCTCTCTCTCCATTTTTTTCTCTCACAGCGGCGCTTCTGCTTCTTTCTCTGATTTTGTGTGTGGGTGTGTGTTATGTTTTAGGTTTTGTGTAAGTGTGTGGGTGTTTTAGTTTTATGTGTGTGTTGTTAGTAAGGGTGGTGTGTGTGTTTAGCGTGGGTGAGTGTGTAAGTGTGTGTGGGTGAGTGTGTTAATGTTTTAGCGTGCGTATGTTATGTGTGTGCTGTTAGTGTGTGCTAGTGTGTTAGCGTGTGGGTGTGTTTATTTTTTTCTTTCTTTTTTTTTTTGTTTAAATTTTGTTCAACTAATTTCAGCCCCTTTTATTTTTAAATATAACAAAATATTAATAGTGACAATGTCAAATCCACTTTTGGTTTGGTCACTACGTAATTCTTTTCCGATTTCAAAAACTTAAAATCAATGACTACCCCAAATTCTCTTTTGGTTTGGTCATCACAAATTCTTAATAAAACATCTTACAATATTAGTAGTGATTACGTCAAATCCACTTTTGGTTTAGTCACTACGCAAATCATAAAAACTTAAGTCAAATTAATTAATTAAAATCAACCAACACATAACCTTTTTCTACCCAAGAACTACGTAGCCTTTGATTTTTCCACTGCACCCGGAGATACGTAGGAGCAGGAACACACTCCTGTCTAGCGCAAAAATAAACAATTTTTATTAAGCCTTTTTATTTATTTATTTCATCATTGTAAATCCTTGTCTTTTTTTTAAAAAAAATAAAAGGGAAATAAATATTTTTTAGAAGTTAATAAATTTTGCACAATTAATTAGAGGTAACTTTTTCCGAAAAGATGTCGTAGGGTGCTAATACCTTCCCTACGCATAATTCGACTCCCGAACCCAAATCCGGTCTCAAGGACCATTTTTCTTCAAAAACGGTTTTTTTCAATATTTTTCCTATGAAATAAATTATTGGTGGCGGCTCCATTAAACTCAAACAAATCCCACCGGATTTTTCGGTCGCTACAATTATATACGGAAATGCTTAATCTAACGAAAATTACCATCGCGAAAATCAAGAATGACTTGGTTTTTTTTTTTTGGGTACAGGTTTGTTACTTTTTTATTTACATAAATATCTCAATTTTTCCCAATAAAACCACGGAGACCAATATAATCTTTTAGAAATAAAAAATACTTATTTGGTTCTTAAAAATATCAAATATGGGTCAAATTAATTTTTAATAGGGACTAAAATATTCCTAAAAGTAATCCTAAAATGACTTATTTTACCCACATTTGAAACTTTTTAAGTACTAAATTAGTATTTTTTATTATAAGTTGGTCTCTGTCATTTTTATCGGGAACCAATTTGAGTATTTACACTAAAATTATAGTTCATTCCATCATTAAAAAATTGACATGTAATCATTCGCGAGTCTCGTGAGTTTGGCGACAAATAGCAGTTCTCAATACTCAAATTGGTCTCCGAAAAAAATTACGGAGACCAATTTAGTCCCAGAAAAATAAAATATACCAATTTGATTCTTAAAAACTTCAAATACGGGTCAAATTAGTCCTTTTTATAATAATTTTTGAGATATTTTAGTCCCTATCAGGGATTAATTTGACCCATATTTGAGATTTTTAATGACTAAATTGATATTTTTTATTTTTCAGTGACTAAATTGGTCTTCGTAATGTTTGTTGGGACCAATTTTGGTATTTACTTTTTTTTATAAGCTGACTTTTTTTTTTGTTGAAAGGATAAACTGACATGTTAGCGCTCGTGACGTTTGCGGATCATTTTTCTCGCGATAAATAGCAATGCGCTCTTGTGATAGTGGGGTTGCTTTACAGTGCACTTCAAGCTTAAAGGTGTAGACATATGGCTTGATAATGGCTGGAAAGATATAGTTGCAAATTGTGCAATTCAGCTGGGATATTTCCTTTTTTCCAAATATATGGGGGAATCAAAGTTTCACCTGACAACATGGAGAAAAGGAATCATGGCCATTGCTCTTGTATGAGCCAACTGAAAATCAAAAGCCAATACCAAATCAATGTCTCTTAGGACTTGGTTGGTATGAATTTGCCAAGAAGACTACTCTTCCAATTGGTCACAAGATTAGATTCTATAAGAGGAGCAATGAGGACTTTATCCGAGTCGGTGTCACTCGAGGAGAAGTGTAGTCCCCATGGTTTTACGACGGTATTGAATTTACAATTATAGTATTTTTACTTTTTCAAATAGACTAAGTGTGCTCAAATGATGAGCTAGTACTTTTTATATTATTAAAAGATGGCGTCAGAGATTTTTGGGTTATGTTTACGTTAGATTATTTTAAAATGTGAAGCTTTATGCAGACGTACTTCATCAAATATCATGTTTTTATGTGTGTTGGCCATCAGTTTTAGTATCTTTATTACGTCGTCACGAACAAATTCAAATAGTGATTAACAATCGAAACAAATGATTGTCCATTGTTCATAAATTTTGTACTTTTGTTAATGAAACTGAAACATGTGTCGTATGCCAATAGTATTTGGATGATACAAAATATTGACGATTGTGGTTATTTGGGTGTATAGATAGGTATTTAGTTCTTCTAATGCTGAAAAAAACAAACATGTTGGTATATAAATTTATAGAAGTTTATTTGCTATACGTCTGTATTATAGAAGTTCTAAATTGTTCGTAAACCAATATACGGAAACCTTTTTTAGCAGACAATGTGCATAACGTCCGTAAATCTATTTACGAACAAGTACATTTTGGGGAAAAAAATGAAAAGTTGACAGAGGGTGTATTGTACTAAAAACGGGGGTGTATTTACTAAAGCCCAACAAGATATGCGTCGAGTGGGTTAGCCCATGGACTTTCATCCGCATACAACAACAAGGGGGTTGCTATTTGCAAATACCATTTTTTCTAATACACAACTTTAAAGATTTTTTTTCTTTCAAAATATTTCTATCAGGAAGTTAATCTTCAGAATATATATTTTTTTAAAATCATTTTACCTACTAGAAATTAACTTTCAGAAGATGACATATTTTTTTAAATCATTTTACCTGCTAGAAATTAACTTTCGGAAGATGACAAAATGTAAAAAAATAAAATAAAATAAAAATTGATTTAATCTAAAATTAACTTCGAGAACACATTTTTGTTTTTCAGAAGCTAACTTCCAAACTATTACCTTCCAAAAGCTAACTGCTGGAATGTAAAAAATATATGTTCTCGAGGTTAACTTTCGGAAAGGCATATGAATGTATTTATACCTTCCGGAACACATTTTTTTTATTCTAGAAGTTAATTTCTTAAATACAAAAATATGTGTTATGGAAATTAATTTTCGGACTAAATTATTTTTCATTCTTTTTTACATTTAGTTATCTTTCGAAAGTTAATTTCTAGAATGTTACAATTACATTTCGGAAATTAACTTCCAAAATGTGGGTTTCAATTGTAAATATGCATTTTAAATTTTCT
Organism: Calophaca sinica; assembly: GCA_037113605.1. NCBI lineage: Eukaryota > Viridiplantae > Streptophyta > Magnoliopsida > Fabales > Fabaceae > Calophaca > Calophaca sinica. The sequence continues at coordinate 21,824,823 of CM073737.1, forward strand.
TCCTCAATTGCAAATATCAGTTATGCGAAGTGGGTTGCGTGAGTCTTGTGAGGACAACAACGATTATTGATTCATCCCTACTCTGCAAGGGTTTAGATAGAGACGGGCGACGACTAGTTGAGCTCATCATAGATGACAAATGCAGGTTTAAAGGTCACGGCAGATACATCACAACTACAATAGCTCAGTGGTGGTAGGAATGGCAATGGAGTGCACTGCAGGCGAGTCTTATAGTGTCAGTCCCATACCCGTTTGAAAAAATGCCTGCGTAGCCCATGGCGTGAGAACTTTAGTCTTGCCATCTCGCTACGACCTAAGTGCCGTCTGCACTCCGCTACCCGCATTTTAACTATGAAAAATCAATAAACAACGAAAAGAACATCATTACTTAATTAAAATACGATCCAAAAAATTTTCAAATCAATTCTAAAATATTACAAATCATAGTATTTAACCAAATATTGGACCATCCTACATTTAGTCTATGCTTCTTACTATTGCTTCTTTGGGTTGTTCAATACAGATCAAAATAAAAAATTCAAATTCAACTAGCAATAGTCAATTGATGAAAAACCCCAATAATAGAAGACAATATATATACCATCCAGAAAAATATTACTACAAAAATTGCAACAAGAATTTTGTGGTTCTGTTGTTGAAGGTTTTATGTCCGCTAAAGTATCCTTAAAATAAAGATAATATTACAGGTCATGAGATTCACAAAAAAGGACAAAAAAAAACACTTCTATAAAAAGCCAAACAGATCCTGAGATTCACAAATGTAGGCTTGCAGAACATGGATATACCTTAAAGTGAGAAAAAGAGAGTGATAATCAAAGAAGCAGAAGAAGCGCGATCAGAAGAAACTCGTCAGAGGAACTCGCGACCAATGTATAAGAACAGAAAAAGCAGCGCGATCAGAAGAAGCGGCGGCACGCAGTGCAGAGCAGAAGAAGCAACGACGCAGTAAGGGTCGATGGGGAAGGAACAAAGAAGCAACAGCGCAGTGAGGGTTAGATTTTAGTAAATTTTTAGTTCTAGGTTTAGAAATATTGGTTTGGTTTTGGAAAATTTATGTTCTCGAGGTTACCCTACCCATTGCGGGTTTTTTTTGCGGGTACCCAGTGGGCCTGGGTCTAATTGCCATCCCTAAGTGGTGGTCTCCAATGGCAAGGTTGTGAACATGGTTCATAGTAGAGATTTGGTCCTCTTCGGCTTAGTGGATCTCTCGGCTAAATTACAAAATTGGTCTTCTATGTTTATTTTAGGTTTTAATTTGGTCCTCTATGTTTTATTTGTTTCTTTTTGGTCCCTTATATTTTAAAAGTTACAACAGGTTGGTCCTTTCCGTCACTAAAAGCCAATTGTCCGTAACTAAAAGTCAAATTCTAACTACGGACAATTGACTTTTAGTGACGGAAATGACTAAATTGAAAACTAAAATAAAACGTAGAGGACCAAAATGAAACAAATAAAACGTATAGGACCAAATTGAAACCTAAAATAAACTTAGAGGACCAATTTTGTAATTTAGCCGGATCTCTCTGTTTCGATAAGGATGTCACGATGGAGGTTCATAGTTGGGAATGTTGTATTATGACAGGTGCCCTCAATGGTTACATATTGTCAATAGTTCACAATAGGCGTCCGCAATGTGAAGGGTTGGTTGCAGTCTCATATGGATTTTTTTTTTTTTTTTTTGTAGTGTGTCGTCATTTTGGAATCATCACGGGTTTGGAGACCGGGGAAGGGGAAGCAAGCCAGTGTTGGGTAAAAGGGTGAGGGGCAGGGGACTATGCAAGGGAGGGGCCAATATAGGAGGAATGTTCTGAGAAAGAGGTCAGTGAATGGGAAGAGAGAGGGAAAGGAAGGGAACTTGGGAGGAGTTCCAAAAGTTAACTTCTAGAAATGGTGGGAATGGGTTTCGAAGGGTATTATGAGGAAAAAATGATAATAGGAAATTGGAGTGTATTAAAAAAACATGGGGGTGCAAATAGCAACCCCTACGCAACTTTGCCATCAGAATTTTATGTGAAGGTTCTTAAGTATTTTGTTTTGGACAATAAAAATTCAAATAATTTAGTTTTATGGGTGTTGTAGTAACTTATAATTATTAGAACATTATTTTTTATGTGATTTTTATTACTTTATATTTATTTCTTGACTTTTCAATTTTAATTGGATTGGCTGCTTTTTGATTTTTCGGTTCATCTTTTCCCATTTTAATTGTATTGAATGTGTTTGCAATTACCTATTGTGGTGGGATATGGCAAGTTGATCAATGCCTAGACAAGTTGATACGGGTTCACAAAACAAAGTACATCATGAGTACCCAAAAATGATTCTGCTGAATTCCATTGAAGTTGCTTCCCAAGTAAGAGAATCTCATGCATGCCATGCGATTGGACCTTTTTTGCTTTCCACTTTAAGCTTTTGTAGAGCACTAGGAAGCTACCTTTCCACATTTATTATTATTATTATTGTTATTATTATCATTATTATAGCACATCGTATCATCGAGCCTAATAGAAAGGGCTAGTCCCTCGTATGGAGGGAATACATAGAGCTGTCAATTTGGTCCGGCCCGATGGGCTCATGTTTTAGGCTTGGTTGGACTCTTTAATTACATGTCTGAATAGAAATAGATTATTTTGAGACCGGTTTGAGCCCGTCTTTTGTGTTTTTTAAAGAAAATTGATATACTTTTTTTGCTAACCTATTTTACATTTTACCCCGATGGCCCGATTTGATGCCTCTAGAACCACGGTACGAATTCTCGTCGAGAGAGATGCCTACAATTAGTGAGGCCCAAATTCTCTACAGTATTAGAAGGACGTTGTTGCTATAGTTAAACAATCTCAGCCATATAATTAGGATTGGAGGGCTCACATTTCAACTTTATCAAATCAGCTTTAAAATACACCTTAAAGTATAAGTCATGCGACATTGATCTAATGACCAAAGTCTATAACTACATAATGAGGGAATCCATTTCGAACGGGTACAGATCCCCTCTCCGATGGAGGAAAATTGTAAGGAACCAAAAAATATAACAAACTCTAAGCACTTGATTCAACACCACTTTGGCCCAAGCTACTTGAACTTTAAAACCCAAAACATAATCTGGATCATTTTTTTCTGAGATATTGTCCCAACCTTAGCAAAGCTTCCACCTTAATTTAGGCATTGGTTAATCTTTTTAGGTGTCGGCGTGCACGCATGGGTTTATATAATTAAAAGTTAGGACAACAACCATCATTAAAAAAAATATAAAAAAAATTGTACAATACAAAAGGAATCAACACTACTAATTAATATAGCAAACTATGCCAACATGACATGGCATTGCATCATCTTACACATTTTAAAATCAACCAAAGTTTCAACCACCACCGGATAAGTACATAATTAAGTTCCTATTCTAAGCGAAACAAAAGTGAAGAAAGACACATCATTACATTAACCTTACTTCACTTTTTTTCTTTTCTGGTTAGTACTAATTAATTATAATCAATTAAGAGTCATACTCATGCAGTGATGGTACAACATGAATTGTTAATTGGTTGGCCTCTTGCCAAACCAAGCAGCTTCTTCTCCTTGATAGCTGGATCCTCAAGCAGTAGAACCTTGTCCTTGTCTCTAACCCCAATCATGTGTAGGAATTCATTGTCATCCCTCTCTTTCCCTTTGAATAGAAGCCTCTGCTCTCTTGGCTCCAAACTTGTTGCCAGTGACAAAATCATTTTCAATTCTCCTGCAAGTTATCATTAATTCACAAATTTTGTCAATTACACAGTTCAAGATTATTTTTATAGCCTCAATAATGCACAAAAATAAGACTTTGTGCTCATAAGTAATCAATTGATCACTCAACCCCAGAAAAGAAAGTTATTATTCATTAACAAATTTTGTAAAATACTCCTTCCAGACTCGAATATAAGAAAAAATACATAGTTTCATACTGATTAAAGAAGTTAGTTAAGTTTATTTAGTTTTCTTGGTGTAATAAAAAAATGAGTTGTATTCTCCAAACTATCCTTCCTTTTCATTTAATTTTCGATGGGAGCTTGTGTTGTGATAACATTAAATGAAGGGTATTTTTGGAAAGATAAAATTAAATATGGTGAAATTAGTTAGAATTTGTTTTTATTTTGAACCATTAAACATGACTATTTTTTGCTTATAATCAAGTCTAGAGGTTGCTTTTATAGTCTCTATAATGCACAAAAATAAGACTTTGTGCTCAAAGTATTTAACTGATCACTCAAACCCCAAAAAAATTGTCATTATTCATTCACAAATTTTGTCAAATACACACTTGAAGATTATTTTAATAGTCTCTAAAATGCACAAAATTGAGAAATTTTGGTTCATAAATAATTAATTGATCACTCAAAGCCAAATAAAAATTATTATTCATTAACAAATTTTGTCAAAAACACACTTGAAGATTACTTTTATAGCAGTCTCTATAATGCACAAAAATAAGATTTTTGTCCTCATAAACAATTAATTGATCACTCAAACCCAAAAAAAATGTAAAAATAAAAATTTGGGTTAGTAACCAAAACAAAAGTCATTCAAGGTGAAAGGGGTAGTAGGGTGAGATGAAACTTACCAAAAGTTGAAGTGGCATCAATAGAAATGTCATGCCATTTTGACACAGTTGAGACTCTAATTGTGATGATCCCTTCCCCAGCACTTTGGTTGCTCTCTCTTTTTTGTACAAGCATGCCACCAGGCCTTAGTTCCCATTTGATTTCACCAATACTTTTGCAATCCTTTGGTGGGGATGCTGCTTTGTTATTCCCATTGCCAACCTTGGAGCTACTTCTGGAGAATCTCTTTGACTTCAACTTGATCATGATCATCTTCCAAATTTGTTTCTCTCTCAATAATCCCTTTTGTGTTTTTTTGTGAAATTGGGAGGAGTAAAGAGAAGTTGATGTGGTTAGGCCTTTATATAATAGTACTAGAAAGTAGAGAGCATTGTAAAATGACAAATTAGAAGGCATGAATAAAATAGAAGCCGTCCTAGTGTTGCAAAAAAAGCAAGACTTGAGGGAACAGGAAAGACAATAAGATAGGAACACATGGAAGACAATATGGGCATTTGTCTTTTCTGTTGATCTTGGGAAGGGCTATGGCACATGGGGGAGTGGGTGGTGCTTAGGTACAAATTTGCTTGATTAGCGGGACAAATACAATTGGAATCAATAGGTTGTTGGTCGGTTTTTCTTCCAATTTATGAAGCTATTAATACCTTAATTAATCCTGCAGATTTGATATGATTATGTTAATAAGTGTCTTGGAACAGGAATAAAACATACATTTACTACTCCCTCTGTCCTAATATATATGTCATATTTGGCTAAATCACACTGTTTAAGAAAAACAACATATAAAAGAAATAGAGTGATAATTTTACTAAATTAACTTTATTAATCATTGGTATATTAACTAGTGTCATAAATGCAAAGTAAAGTATTTGAGGGTACAATTGGCAGAAAACATTTAATATTACATTGAAAATAGAAAATGACATATATTTTGGGACAATTTTTTTTTTGTAAATGTGACATATATATTGGGACAGAGGGAGTAATATGATTTAAAATTTAAAATATTTTATTGTCATTTAAAATTTTGGTTTTCATAACATGTGTCATACATTGATTGGCATTTGTTATCCATCATTTTATAGTGATATTAAGTTTTTATTCTTGGAAATAAGATAAAATACTATCGCCAGTCCTATATATAAGAAACATTTGATAAAATCATCATGACCAAATTTCCATTAATTATGTTATAAATTTTAATTTTTTTACACAAATACTCTTTGCATTAAATGACTCGATGAGAGAGAAATATTTGAATTCATTATTAAGTGGTCTCATAATAAATAAGGATAAATACAGAATTGAGCAATTAATATTGTTGAAAATAAGATTTTGTTTCTTGTATTTAAGATCAAGAGTCATTTTGTTTTTAATAAATAGGACTAAAGGTAGTAACTTCTTAACATACTCTATTTTTTTGACTGGTCTTAAATTCCTATGTATATCAAATTATCAATATTTTCTTCTCTTTCATTAATAGTTATTGAATTAAGAGATATTTTTATTTTTCTTAATTTCAGTAATTAATACTCAAAAAATTTAATCAATATTAAGTAAAATGTGATATTCGAAAAATCAATATTAAAATAATTTTTTTTCAATTAACTCATTTTTAATATCTTTTTAGAAATAAAAAATTCGACCAATACCTGCTAATCTAAGTGGTAAGTAGTATGATTCTCTTAAAAAACACAAACTCTTGACTCGAATTACTTGAAGTTATATTTTGCTTTTAGACAAGTATGGGTTTTAAAACAAAATAAAAATTTAATACACTTATGTTATGATATTTAATTTATATTTTTTATCACCAATTAAATAATATTTTATTAGTAATTAAATAATATTTTATTAGTAAAACCAACTTTTAAAATATTTTTGGTTTACTTTTATTTCATATATATATATATATATATATATATGAATACTCTTACAACAGATAAAATATATGTTAGTACTTGCTCTGTCCCAATTCTCTGACTAGTTTGCGAATGGATTTCCCACCTGGGTCTGTTGAGTGCGGGTTTTGTAACACCCGCACCTCAACGTAAATTGAAAGTACGACAAATTACATTAAAGCACAGGAATTACTAAAAATTTACGGACTTGATTACAGTAATCCAATTCATAAACTTAAAACTTAAATCATAAATCTAATAAATAGATTACAACTTATACAATTCTTGGAATATCAAAATTCCATTACAACATAAAACCTAATCTATGAGTCCCAAGCCTGGAGCTTCGCCTCATCTGCCTTAAGTACCTGTTTATCTGAAAAATAAAAAGGAACGGGGTGAGATTAAAAATCTCAGTGAGCCCTTCACGGACTCCTCACCATTCTCTCGACGAATCCTACTATAGTAATAAAACTATCTAAGGCATTACTGCCAACACCTATTTTTCTTCCTCTAAATTTAAGACTAGCTTCAAAAACATAATACTTGCTAGGCATCCTAAACTTGAAGCCCTAGAATGCACTAACTTGAACTTAAACTCAGTATATTGTTGGTCGTAATTATCCCAGTCCAATATACACTTAGATAATATAGTATATTGTCGGGCGTGATAATCCATGGTCCAATACATTACGTATGACACTTGAGAGAAAACTAAACATAGCAATGCAAAGTAAATCACATAACTCACATAAACATTCTTTTTCTACTTTTTTACTTAGCAAGGCTAAAATGAAATGCAATGCAACTATAACTAAGAACATATAGTTCTTCATTACTTCGTGCATATCACGTCTGGACTATTCTCGTATGGTCAAATCGATATTCGACCGGGAATCTATGTTGTTGGATTTGGTCATATACTTTAATTCATAGACCCCACTCAACATAGCTAACGGTTTGGTGGTTAGACGTCATTAACCTTCAAGTGGCGTCCCACGAGACTAACCATACCGTACATCTCCTCTTATGAGAAATCTTGGTGTCTTTTAAGTGTCTTAATCCTAACATATGCATTATCAATGCATGAACATAATGAAATGAATATGCAATTCAATCATTCAACTATCAAACTATCCCTAATGATATTCAAAAGAAAATCAAGGAAATTAACTTAACATGTATCTGAGTAACTCAATCTCACATCATGCATCTTTAAACTTATCTATTTCTCATGTTTTCAAACATTCAAACATGAGTTAAACATTCCAAGTGGAGCTCCGTGGAACTCGCATTAGGGGCAACATCGTACATATCATAACCCCTATCTTGACTTTCAAATATAGGTAAGAAATACTAAAGTACTCACTCACGTATATTTGTTAGCCAAAACACACATCACTTCAAAATCCCCTCTGTGGAGAGAACAATGAAGGAAATCCAAACATATGTCGGTGTGGGGGTCAGCAGCCGACCCTTTTCCACCCAAAAGGACCCGACATTTCAAACATCAAACATAATAACATTGAACATCAACTCATTTAACAAAAAATTCATGAACAGAATCATACTTCAAACATCACAATTCATCAAACTATCATAAACTTATTCTAACCCATTTCCCTTCTCGTATTATCCCAAAAACCCCAAATAGGAACCAAGGAATCACAACTAAGAGAAATAGAAAACCCACCTAAGGGATGAAGAACTCACCTTTATTCTTCAAGATCTTGAGCTAGAATGGTGGAGCTTTGCCCTCTTTGATCTTCTTCACGTTTTCCCCTTTTTCCCAACTTAGGGCTTCTTCAAATCTTCCCAAAATCTTGATCTACAACCTTCAATCTTCTTCTTCAAGTCCAAGAACTCGAGCCATCTTGGAAGAAGCTTGATCTTCTTCCTCTTCTCCTTCTTCACGTTCTTCTTCTCCCTCTTGATTAGGGTTCCACCCAAATCTTCACCAACACTAAATCTCAACTCTCTAACTCTCTATTCAAGCAAGAGATTGAAAAAATCCAACAAGAATCTCTTCAATCCTTCTCAAATCATGAACCCTAGCTCACCCCTTCTCTTTCTCCTTTTCCTTTCCTTCTTTTCTTCCCCTTTTTCCTTATTTTCGTGTTCTGCTGTAAACTGCTGCGTTTTATGCGTTTTTAAGGCTGTGAATCGATTCACAGCTTATGTGTGAATCGATTCACATCGGCAAAATGTGACAGCTCGAATTTTAAGTGAGTGAATCGATTCCTGCAGCTCCCAATTCGACTCCTAGTGACTTGTATTTGAGTGAATCGATTCACCGAGTCTCCAATTCGATTCCCAGAGGATAGAAATTGTGTGAATCGATTCATGGCTTGTGGGAATCGATTCCCACTACATTAAAATCATAAAAACTGAATTTTAACACCAATCTTGAGTCTTACTCCCTAAACTAACTTAGATCCTAAACTAACTTAGATTAACTCCCAACCAACACTTCCAATCATCTTAGGATTAAATCCAACTTATTTCTTAACTCAAAATCAACTTACACATTAAAGCTTTGTGTAATTATATTATCTCAATTTGAATCCAAATTAAGCTTAAACACAATTACATATCTTCTCACAACTTATACTTAACTAAGCTTAGAAAATTTGGGGTGTTACAGGTTTGCTGCAAATGCATTCTAAATGTAGTGAAATGCAATTGCAGTGTTTCTAATGTGATTCGGTTATAGTGATTTTGTTATTATTGCTTATGTCTTGATTGCTACATTGACTAAAATAAAAGTGGCACAGATACTCACAAGAAAGGGGTTGAATTGTGACCCTTTGAAAATTTCCAACCTGAAACCTTAAGGACATCCTCTCAAGTTGATACTTGGAGATGAGATAGTTAGCATAAAATAGCTTTAATGAATATCCTCTTAGATGAGCATGTTTCATACAACACTTGTAATGAATGCCCTCTTAGATGAGTAGGTTCCATGTAAAATGAGTCTTATGTAGTGTTGTGCAAAGTAAACCTCCTCTAGTGAATATCTTCATGTTGGCTTAAAACAGTTTTAGAAAACATTCTCTACTTGAGTAGGTTCTACGCAGTGAACCTACTCTAGTTGAGTAGGATGCATGAGAACTTGAGTAGGTTCTGTTTTAAGCACAAGTCAATGTGAGGTTTAGAGGATGATGTAGTCTGAGCAAAATGTAAAGTGTGCAGAGATAAGGGAGGAGAGTATTACACAGTATATTTTTATATTGGCTCACCCAACAATCATGGGCTACATCCACTTCTCACCTCATGTGAGATTATCCACTATTTCTCAAATAGTACAAGTATTCTTTCTTCATGCCTCTTCAGGCTCTACATCAACACATTTCTACTCACTGTTTCCTCACCAACACTCACCCATCCTAGGTAGCTTGATAGAAAATACCTACCCAGTATTTTCTCATCAACACTCACCTACCCTAGGTAACTTGGTAGGAAGAACAAGGTACAAGGATAGTGATTAGAGGGGTTAGGGATTTGTTACAGCTTGAACACACTTAAATAAGTGGATATGAAATAATAGAACAAGCTAAGCACACTCTCTTAGATATCCCAAGATGTTAAGCACATATGAACAAGAGTGTGAAAGAGGAGAATAAAGGAAAGCAATGGTTGATGTTGAAAAGGTTTGTGTTTATCTCTCTTTCTCTTTGATTCTTAATGCATTTCAACTGTTAGACACTCCTAGAGTGGATGAACTTTGAAGTACAATGCTAAAAATGCTTCTGCAGTAACCTCCTCTCGCAGTGGATGGTTAGGAGGATGAAGGGGACGATGCAGAATCTGCTTTCGCACAATAAAAACCCTCTCTCTTTCTCTTTGTGTTTAAATAAAGGTACAATGAAGATTGATCCGTTGCTATAGTGTTTGGCACTTTTCCCACTTGATTTGACACTTTTTGTTGTACCTTTGTGCTTTTTTGCAAGTTGTCACGTCAACGAACCTACTCAAAACCTTCTCAGAACCTTCTCATCTCAGCAGAACCTTCTCATTTTGGCAGAACCTTCTTATAACCTTCTCATCTCTGCTAAACCTTCTCATCTCCGCAGAATCTTCCCTTCTTAGCAGAACCTTCTCATGTCAGCAGCTTTTAAAGGACAGTGTTCCTTGATATGATAGGATAGTGGTCCAAACCTACTCATCCTGATTAGGTTCATCGTTGCTGATACAAAATTTGTCTTATGATAATTTTATCTAGTCCATCCTCTCATTTGCAACATTCTCAACTTAAGACCTTCTCAAGGATGTATACTTGGGCAGTATGAGAGTATTTTTGCTTGATGCTTGGGGATCATGGATCAAGCCTTCTCATGCTTGAGTAGCTTTGGTAGTGACGATACTCAAAGTTAATTCCGAGGATTCTTATGTAATGTCTGTATCTTCTTTTTGACTTGCACTACAATAGTAAATCCTTAAAGCATCTCAACATAGACTTTGTGCATGAGGATGGTGATCCAAGCCTTCTCATTTGAGTAGCTTTAGTAGAGATGACACTCATAGTTGGTTCTGAGGATCCTCATGTAATGCTTGCATCTCCTTTTTTGGATTGTACTATAGTGGAAGATCCTTAGAGCATGCAACAAAAACTCAATGTGAGTTCTGTCACATATCTTCAAACCTAGCCTTTTATAGCTTCTGATGTAGGTTCATCAGTCATGATCCTTCTCATGTGAACCTTCTCTTCTTGATGATAACTTCCTCTTCTTACAGTGAACCTCCTCTTCTTGTTGTAATTCTTCTCTCTTCTTGTCATGACCTTCCTCTTCTTGCTTGAACCCTTTATACTTGTTGTGAGCCTTCTGGTGATGTGATGAGCAAAACTCCTGATGGTAGCTTTTTCATCCTCGCAATTAATCCTCTCATGGTTTTGCAGTAATCTTATAATGTCTTCATGAAGCTTGTGATACTACTGTTGCAATCCTCTGATGCTACTCTGATTCTTCAATGGTTGAGTAGATAACATGCGCTTTGTTGATGTGAGTGGCTTCTAGCTTGTCCACTTATAGGATACATGTTCTTTCAACATACTCAAGTGCAAACATCAGTAGATCACCATATAGAAGATTTAATATTTAGTTCATAAGGTTTATTGTCATTAAAACCACATGTCAAAAAGGATTTGAACTCAACATTAACTTCTTAAGTTTTGGGCTACTGAAAAGATGATACATCTTGTTAGTATAAATAGTATTGATAAATTATTATAAGCTATCCTTCAGCTATGCAATCTCATATTCACATATTCTTAAGATCCCTCTCATTCCGATATGAATTTGGTTCATTCATGTATCATTTCACTCAGAAGACTATCGCGAGCTGCTTCTTGATCGTGCATCGTCTTTTTGGATTGACGATCATTTCTTCATTCTTGTGACTCCTAGGTGTCATGGGCTTAATCGTCATTAATGATTTTAGTATTTAAGGCGTTGGTAAATAATTTATAAAAAATGAAAAAAAATTATATTGCTATTTTTTTTAGCTTATCAGCAGTTTAATCTTTGATAATTATTCGTAAAAAGTAACCATCTTTTTCTGTAGTATTATATGTTTGCTTTGTTGTAAACAAAGCAACTGGGATCTAAAGTAAAACAATAAACACAAACGTCCTCAGAGCAGAGCGGCTATGATTTATTATTATTTGAGAATAGACATGATCAATCATCAGTCATATGTCCTAACTATCTCAAATGAATGACATACACTACTACTTCGCGTTCATGTGGATTCGTTCTATCTCTGAAAAGTCGAATAGGAGCTCCGTATTCAGTTTTAAGATAGGTGGATCACTGATCAATATGATCCTCCCTCCAAATACTCTCACCACTCTTGATAATGCACTGTGGCTCGTTAGGATAGTCCGGCTTGGTAGAATGGGTCGCTCCCAGCAAAAGTAGCTAGCTCGTGCCGATAATTTTTGGTAACTGTAGGGTGACCTCCACCGTCGCCTCTCAACATTTGCTTTCTCCCCCAGTAGGTCAACCTCTAATAATGCATGAATGCACAAACTACACAACAACTTCCAACCAACCTTCATTAAACATCATTTCAACGTTTCAGCATCAGGTGACACAATGCCACCCACATCATCGTTGTCAGGTGTAATGTCGTTGCGTAAGTCGTAAAAAAAAGGTATATCCTACCTTATAATGATGGATCAGTTCCTATGGGTCTTCCTATCCTCAAAATACCTTAAGGGTGTGTTTGGATGAGGAATTTTAATGGGGTAATATAATTTTAGAGTGTATTTCAAATACATCAAACCAAATTATCTTGTTTGGATAAAAAATGTAGAGAATTTTCAAAATGAAGGGATTTTAGGAGGTATTTCAGTAAGAGTAAACTTAGAGAATTTGAAATCCCACCTAAAAGTCGAGAATTTGAAACTTTTTGTTTGTTTTCTCTTCTAATTTTTTTTAAGAAATGTTTTTCCAATTTTTTTCAACAAAATATTTTTTTGATCCCTCTTTATCTCTCTCCCATTTCTCCCTCTCTCCTCTCTCTCTCCCCATATTTCTCCCTCTCTCTTCTCTCTTTTCTCTCCTCTCTCTCTCTCTCTCCCATTTCTCCCTCCTCCCTGTCTCCCCTCTATCCCCTTCTTCAGTTTTTTTTTTCCAATTTTTTTTTTTGAAAAATAACTTTTTTCCCAAAAATATTATTTGTTGTCAAAATTATATTTTTTCGTGAAAATACTTTTTTGTCAAATTTATTTTTCTCAAAAACTGTTTTTTTTAAGTTTTTTTCTAAAACTTTTTTTTTGTCTACATTTTTTTTACAAAATATTTTTTTAAAAATTTTATTTTTTGTCAATTTTTTAAAAAAAAATAGAAATAATAATTTTTTCTGAAGATATTATTTTTTGTCAATTTTTTTCTTCAAAAATAATTTTTTTTTAAAAAAATTAACTTTTTTGAAACAATATTTTTTTGGCTAAAATATTTTGGAACTTTTTTGTCAATTTTTTTTTGTTTGAGAAATATGGTTTTTCAAGTTACTATAACCAAACAAAGAATTTTGAGAATAAACACATTTAATTACTCCATCCAAACAATAAATTTTATAAATGAAGGGAATTCGATTGATGCAATTAAATTCCATAGAATTCTAAATTCTCTAGCATTTGACATTACCTCATCCAAACACACCCTAAGAGAATCATATTTTAGGCTCAGACTAACATACTAAGGTTCCTAAGCGTTTATCAAATCACAACTTAGCGTTCTATGGTTTCTAGAAGGTTGTAATTAGTTAACACTATGGTTGTAATCGGTTATGCTCACTTAATCAGTTACCATTGGGTCTATAATCAGTTAAGGGTCTAACTTAGGCTAATTTCTGGTTTTCTGTTCATCCTATGGCTCAAGTTATTCCTTCTGTTGGTTTGGATCATAATTTAGAGGTTCTAATAGTCCACAATGTCGCTCCAGTAACCATTTTAACTATCCTAATCAGGTTGACCATTTTAAATTATCAATTTCAATTCTAGACAGGGGTTAGTCGATTACTTGGTGCTTGTTAATCGGTTAACACGAATAGGTTCCACATTCTGGGTTTTCTAAGGCTCTATAATCGATTACTCTAGGGTTTGTAAACGGTTACCACGATCAGAACTACAATAATGGCAGATACTTAACTCAATCCATCTCAATCAGTTCCTAATGGTTTTTTTTGACTTCCAATCATGTTTTCCTAGCCTTTTCCTACCCAATTACATTACATCGTGAATCATAAAATTTCAGAATGCAATATCATTAATCAACACACACATATTAGGGCAAACATGCTTCTTCATCATGTATATCAATCAATTCATAAATCTAGGCTTGCTCTCACACAACCAATAATTAAATCATTGAAGTGACACCTTCAATAACAGAATTAACACCAAACTAAGCCTTGCTCCTACAAGGATTTCATACAACTAACAAATAAGCACAAATGGGATCATATGAAACCCCTATGTCTCTCATCCTCTCCGAATACCCACATGTTAGAGATCACTCTCCCCCCATACCTAGAATTAAAGTCATAAAAGTCAGTAAAGGAAGAAGAGGAGAAGATCATTGTTGTTGTCCCAAAACTTCACTCTCCCCCCATACCTAGAATTAAAGTCACAAAAGTCAGCAAAGGAAGAAGAGGAGAAGATCATTGTTGTTGTCCCAAAACTTTTCACATGAACATACATCAAAAAGAAGAAGAAAATGGTTTTAGAATAAAGAGGATTGAAGAATGAATTAAAGATCAAATCCCATGAATTTACCTTGATTTTGTTTCTAGAAAATGAATTAAAATACTCTGGAAAAGATGAAGAGTGAGGGTTCTGTCCTAGGCTACTCTTTTATAGGAGAAGATAAGGTATTTGATTTAAATTAATTAGGAAAGCTTTTCATCATATTGATCAGATTAAGATCATATTCAAACTTAAATAGGCTTCCTAAACAAATTAGGCTGTGATCTAACAATTAGAGAACGATTCTAGTTGTTTTTGAAATGATTAGAGTCAGTTAAGATAAGATAAAGATTAGATCTGCAATATGCAAAATTTTCGAGCATGCTAATCAATTAACACGATGTCATTAATCGGTTAGCACGATTTGAAAGGCCTTAATCGATTAAGCTAGCAATTGTTAATCGATTAACTAGTGCAGAAACGTATAGAAAAGAGTTTCCTATGTATCTAGCTATATGAATGCATTCTAAATCATCTAAGATGATCCTAAACTTAATCCTAAATAACAAGTTCATGAACGCAGAAAACAGAGTGCTACAAGGATCAGGTTGGCACGAAAGACAATTAAAATAAAATTGTAAGATGATCATTCAATTATGATTAAAAGTTAAAAGTGACAGATTAAATACTTTTAGTATTTTTACCATGTATCCAAACCCAAACATGGCTCTTATATTAGTACTTTGCTACATGATTACTAACTAAACTAATATGGATTCCAACTTGAATATTTTGTTTATAAAAGCCTTATCACAAATATAATATAACTGAAAGTTCGGGGTGAGTAAAGGACAAGTTGGGACGGGTTATACTGACCCTAACTCATCCCTAAATTTTGATCGAGTCAATTCTTTAGGCCATAACCTGTTCCTACGACCGAACAAATGTAATTTTTGCAAACCAAATGAGATCAAGACGGGAGGGTCTTCACGTTGGGTTTGGTACTGTTCACCCTTAGGAAAATCTATTGTTATTTCTTCTTCAAACATAAAATCACACACACGCACATATAAAATAATGTCTCGAAGGAAATTTATATCATTTGTTGTAAGAAACAGATGGCTAGAAAAGAAAACTAATTGAATTGGGGTTAAGCTTACATGGGTTGCTTACGGAAATTGAATCACATTTCAATTTTATTAGAGTTACTACCTACATTTCTTTCTTGATGCGTTTTTACTTTTTTTGGTCTTTATCCGCTGTATCCTAGGGTAAAGAGGCTCATGGACTAATCTGTATTCGGCTGGTAAGTAAAGTCTGATCACTTACGATTATTTCATCATCAGCTATCGAATTTGAGTACTAATTGAACCCACCCCTTTAGATCAAGTATGTTTACCACTTACACCCGACCTCGTTCATGCGTTTTTACTTTACAAATAGTGTTGGCCTCGAAAAATTGGAGCCTAAATATAGAGGCCCACTGCAAGAGTATTTGGATTCTGCACTTATTTATTCTTACACATAAAGGTATAATTCTTTCAAATGTTAAATTTTTTTGTATTCTCTTCTGAAAAATAGTAGACGTTGTAAAATAAAGTTATAATTCTTTCAAATGTTATTTTTTTTTTGTATTCTCTTCTGAAAAATAGTAGACGTTGTTCTTAATTTTTATTTTTTAATTAGTTACATATGTATTTTTTTATAATGTATGTATTTTTTTTCTTGAATGTTTATTCTCTTTGTCTTTATATATATTTTTTATCTAAATTTTAAAAATGTACATAAAATGATGAAATGCAAAGATTTTCATTAGTTAATTAGCGGGTTTGATTTTCTATTTTTAGGGACACCTGACTTTTGTTCTTTTGGTAAAGGTCGCCGCCAGCTGTTAAATATATTCTGTGAGAAGCTCAACAACAATTATTAAATATTCAGACAAGGTTTCTTCAAAGTTTGTATAAGCGTGTTTGTATCTAAAATGCAATGAACAATGATGTATTTATTTTTTATTTAATTTAAAAGGATATATATATATATATATATTTTATATGTGGACTATATATATATATTTATTTTTTTATATGTGTACTATATATATATATATATATAGTACGCATATATGATCTCAACCTATTCAAATTTAATTATAACGCACTTAATCATTCTAGAAATAATATTAAATGCATGAAAAAAAAACAGCAAATAAGTTGAAAGCACATTTTTTTGTGAGAAGAGATGGAAGCATTCCCAATTAACAATTAAAAAAAGTTAGAATTACCAATAAAAAGTAGAGAAAAAATTGAAATTAGGGCCTGTTTGATTGATTTTAGTTTTCAGTTTTTAAAAACTATTTTACAAATCAGTTTTAAAAAACTCTTTCTAAGAAAATAAAATAAAATAAAAACTGTTTGGTTATTCTATTTTTAAAAACTGTTTTAGAGATAAATTTGTTTGATACTTATTTTTAAAGTAATTGTAATTGCAAGTGAATGCTCAAGGAAACGTTAATTCATTGAACTAAGAACTGGATAAGAAAATACATATTTTTATAAAAGTGATATATAATTCACTCTCTAATGTCTAAAATAACATATATTGTAACTACTTAATTAATATTTGTCGCAAAAAACAACTCAATTAATAAAGTAACACTTATTAAAATGATGGTACACAACCTTTCTTAGTTTTGTCAATTTATTTTAAGCAATTATATCGATTTAAGGTATCTGCTATTAAATTGATACAAAGTATAAAAATATTATTAGTAATACGTAAAGCCATACAACAAATTGATAGTAATAACCATGCTATTTTTTATTTATGGTTGAATAATTTTTTAGATTACAAAAATCTAAACATTTTTATTGTCTACGATAAAACACTTCTAATACAAGATTTTAATTTTTTATACATTTTTTATTTCTTTTTTTGTATTTTTTTTAAAATTTAGAAGTAATTCCAATACAATTTTTAATTTGAAGTGAAATTTTATTCCAATACAACTTTTTTATCACCTAAAATTTAGAAATTAATTCCACTCCTATCCAATGTACAGATGTCAGTATGTCACACAGCAAATCAATGCTTTTAATTTAAAGCGAAATTTCGTGCTACTTTTTATTCGGACAACATACAAATGACCGGCATGCTTGAGTGGTCCATAAATACTTTGTGCATTCTCTTTTATTTACTGAATTGCTATTAATGAAAACAGATAGTTCTCCGCATGTTTTCCCCAGTAAAGACAAGAAGGGGTGTGTGGGATTAAAGTTGGATATGTCAAAGGCATATGATCGCATCGAGTGGAATTTTTTGATTGAGGTGCTTCAGTCTATGGGTTTTCTCAAAAATTGCAGAGCTTGATTTTTAATTGTATTTCCACGGTGTCTTTATCTGTTTTGCTTAATGAAAGTCCTTGTCAGAAGTTTTGTCCTCAGCGTGGTCTCCGTCAAGGGGACCCTTTATCTCCTTATCTGTCTATCTTATGTGCTGAGGTATTTTCTGGGCTTCTAAATAAGGCACAGGAAGATAAAGTTCTTCATGGAATTCAAATTGCTAGAGGGGCTCCAAAAATTAATCATTTATTTTTTGCATATGATAGCCTCATTTTTTGTAGGGATTCTCTTCAAGATGCTCAGACCATTCAAGGGGTGCTAAATACTTATCAATCTGCTTCTGGTCAACTTTTCAATTTGGATAAATCATAAATCTCTTTCAGCCGAAATGTACCTGATGATCGTAAAATCTTGTTCCAAGGTTGGATGTAAATTAAGGCTATTGAGTGTCATTCGAAGTATATGGGGCTACCTACTTTTGTTGGTAGGTCTAAGCAACAGGTATTCAATTTTGTCCAAGATAGGGTGTGGAAGAAGCTAAAGGGTTGGAAAGAATTTTTTTTTATCAACTGTAGGGAGAGAAGTTTTGATCAAAGCGGTGGTTCAAGCAATTCCTACGTATGTGATGAGTTGTTTTCTACTTCCGATGGGTTTATGTGAGCATATTGAAAGCATGATTAGTAAGTTCTGGTGGGGTAGAAAACAAGGTGAGCATAGAATTCATTGGATTAAATGGAAGACATTATATAAGGAAAAAAAGAAAGGTGGGATGGGCTTTAGAATATTCCATGAATTTAACTTTGCAATGTTGTCTAAACAAGGGTGACGTGTCATGCATAATGACGATTTATTGATCTCACAATGTTTGAAAGCAGGTTATTTTCCTAGGAGCAATTTCTTGAGAGCTTCGATTGGTTATTGCCCAAGTTATACTTGGAAAAGTATTTTACAAGCTCGTTTGGATGTTATTGAGAAAGCCGGTATTTGGAGAGTAGGGGATGGTCATCTAATTCGTGTATGGGAGGATAATTGGCTTCCTTATCAAAATGGTCACAAAATTTGGTCTCCTAAACCTCCTAATTTTGATATTATGTTTGTCTCGGATCTCATACATCACGATATTTGGTGTTAGAATGCTTCTTTAATTAATGAAATTTTTCTCCCTTTTGAAGCTCAACAAATTCTTTAGTTGCCACTTTCGTTCTCTCAGTTGCATGATGAGTTTGTTTAGGGTGCTTCACGGTCTGCTACTTTTTCTGTGAAGAGTTTGTATCGTTTCTTAAAAGCAAGGCGTGAAGTAGCTGCCTCCCATAATTCAGCGCAGGATACTGATCAGCAAGTGTGAAAAAATTTGTGGAAAATAAAGACTATTCCAAGACACACCCATTTTGCTTGGAGGATTCTACATGCAAAAATACCAGTCAAAAATGATCTTTTAAAAAAAGGAATCAGCTGTGACCCATTGTGTGTTTTTTGTGGGTAACATAATGAGACAATTTCTCATCTCTTTATGGAGTGTCATTGGTCAAAGCAGGTCTGGTTTGCTTCCCCTTTAGGTGTGGCATTTAATTCGCATGATCCAGATACGTACCATTTCGGGAGTGGTTAGAAAGAAATATTATTGATGCATCTGAGAATGTTATAGTGCATGTGTTGGCCTTGTGCTATGAAATATGGTGTTCTAGAAATAAAAAATGTTTTGAGGGGACTGATGTTGATGTGGATACCATTGTTCAAAAGGCACAAAGATCTATTGCTGGCAGGTCCTTTCATTACCAGATTCAGAGGTAGCAAAAGCTTTAGCTATGCGGAAGGGTTTGGAATTTGCAAAAGATATGTTTTTCTTGGATCTTATAGCGGAATCAGATGCTTCAAATGTGGTACTAACGCTGAACGCTCATCAACAATCTCTCACGTATATTAGTTCTATTATTGGGGATTGTATTAATTTTAATATTTGCTTTCATAGTTTAAATTTATTACATGTTAGGCGTGAGGCCAACCAAACTGCCTATTATTTAGCTAAATACGCTCTTTATAATCCAGATTGCATGTGAATTGAAGAGACTCTTCCTTGTATTTCTGCAGTCTTGGCTTTTGATTTATTGCCAGACTTTCAGTAATGAAATTATCTTTGATGTCCAAAAAAAACCGAAAAGATGAAAATCGAAAATATAAAACCAAAACTACCATGGGTTGTTCTCCATTTTCAGTTTTAAAAACAGTAAAACAGAAATAGTTTTTAAAAACAATTTTACAAAATAAACCAATCAAACAAGTTTTATTGTTTTCAAATTTTTTAAAACCAAAAACACTTTTTGAAAAGAGATATCAAATGGGCCCTTAGTCTCCAATTTTTATTTCTCTAACACTAAACGAATTTCAGTTTTTTTCTCTCTAATTTACGTCAATAATTCAATTTATAATAGTATGGTTGTAGTTTTTTTTTTTTTTTGGCGTAGGCACCCATTAATCCTTTTTAGTATGGGCTATATAACTTTATTCACTTGAAGCGAAATGTAGACTTGTGTTCATTTCAATAATAAATCAAACGTCACATAATGTTCCTTCCAAAGTTCTCGTTACACCTATCATACCAGATTTTCACATGTTATGTTCATTATGGATGCACCTGCCGCGGAATTGTAACAATGATATACCGACATTCTAAAATCATAAGATTCAATTCAAAGATTATTTTAACTAGTATGTAACCCGTGTCATGCACGGGAACATTTTGTAAATTTAGCTTTAAAAAATGATTATTTAAACAATGCAATATAATAAATATTATGGTAATAATTATTAAATTTTGGGGATGTTATAAGGAACCTAATGTACTATACGTAAACAAACTAATATCAATTGAATAGCGTACAAAAAATGGGAAGGTACATACAAACGAATCGAATTCGATAAGAAATACTTTATTTAATTGATGATAATAAAGGAATATAAAAGAATAGCAAATTTTTATATATTGTTATAAAAATGAAATTATAAATAACAAATGCATGTGAAGTATAAGAAACAAAAGACAAACAATATATACAAATGTTTTAATTAAGAAAGTAAAAAATCACAATTTATTTGTGTATATTAAAATATGATAATCTTAAAATAAATATTAATATGAATTTAACAATATACTGAAGAAGTTTTTTTTTTGGGTTACATTAAGCGATAATATATTTGATTTTTTTTTTTTATGTTTATGAAGTATAACTGATATGAAATATATATGATTTATATAATTTTAATTTAATGATCGTTGATTTTTTTTTTGTCTACCACATAGATTTGATATGAAATCTATATAAATTATAGTTTGTTAAGAAATGTTTTGAAACAAAAAGGCTTATTTGCATATTTGGTGCCCCTATTTTTTCAAATCCATGAATTTGGTACCCTAGTTTATTTTTCATAAATTTGGTCCCCATACTTTTTAATTACACTTTTGGGCCCCCAAAATTGTGATTTGCTTGCACTTTTGGTCCCCACTTTTCCAAAATTCATGATTTTTAGGGACCAAAAGTGCAAGAAATTCACGGTTTTAGAGGACCAAAAATGCAATTAATAAAGTGTGAGGACCAAATTTGTGACAAATAAAAAATATGGGAAGCAAATTAATGAAAAATAAAATAGGGGGACCAAAATCGTGGATTTGAAAAAATAGGGGGACCAAACAACATATAACAATAAATAATAAACAATATATAACAAATGTTTTAATTAAGAAAGTAAGAAATAATAATTTATTTGTTTTAAAAGATGATAAACTTAAATTAAGTATTAATAGGAATTTAACAATATACTAAAGAATTTTTTTTTTTGGTTATATTAAGCGATAATATATTATCAATAGCCAACATTTTTTTTATGTTTATGAAGTATAATTGATATGAAATGTATATGATTTATATATTTTTAATTTAACGATCGTGGATTTTTTGTTTTTTGGTTTACTACATAGATTTGATATGAAATCTATATGAATTATAGTTGTTAAGAAATGTTTTGAAACAAAAAACAAACAATATATAACAAATGTTTTAATTAATAAAGTAAGAAATAATAATTTATTTGTTTTAAATGATGATAAACTTAAAATAAGTATTAATAGGAATTTCAGAACATAATAAAGAAGGAATTTTTCTGGGTTACATTAGTAGATAATATATTTGATCCAAAAATATTATTTTTATTTTGTTTATGAAATAGAATTTGTTTATGGAATAGATTTGATATGAAATATATATGAATTAAATTTTTTTTTGTTTTTCCTCGCTGAACTACTATTTTGTTTGTGAAATATATTTGATATGAAACATATATGAATTATGAATTATAATTATAATTATGTCTTGTATTTTTTAGTATCCTCGCGGATTATACTCAGAAATAAGTATAGCTAATTACTTTGGTTGCTAGTATAGCTAATAGCTAATTTCTATATTCCCTGGATAAGGAAATCCTTTTTCATTGATTTTAAACTATACAAACTCGATTTATAAAGATTTTATAAAGATTTTATATTTAATATTAATATAGAGGTAACTCTCATAAAAACACAAAAGTAACTCTTATCCACGGAACAATCGAAGTTGTGAGCAAACACGGTGGCCACTCGTTTTGGTGAGCAAACGCAGAGGCGAATCCCGACCAGAGGGGAAGGTGTGCATCGCACGGCGACGTGATTGTGTTTTTATTTTCTTCTTCTTCCAACTTATTCCTCTGCCTTAACTCACTGTTATTAACCTTTGTTGTTCATTTATTCACATTTTGAACCCAATCATTCGCAGCGACGATTTCAGAATTAAGGGTACCAAGGCATCTCTACATCGACGTTCCAATCAGTTGGTAATTGTTGTTATTCTAATTTCACAGTATTTTAAATGTCTGATATTACTCTTCATTGTTGATTTGTTGATTTTCCTAATTAAAATTTGTTTTGTTAGGGTTATGTAAGGGGGAACAAAACAGGTGAAGTTCGTAGGGACTGGACCAAGGCTAATTCATACACGGTGTCTTTACACAGGTGTGTAAAAACATCCCCATTATCAATATTCTGATCCAAATTAGGGCTTATGCTTGAAGGTTGTAGGTAACTACCAGTGGTTTAATATTTATATTTTTGAGCAACTCTTCAATTTACAGCACCATGATCTTGTTGGAGTCTGGAATAATATTTCATTATCAATCCTTCATAGCTGTTACGGTTTTTGTGATAAATGACATACAGTACTTTAGTGTAGTCAAACAAACTCATGGCAAGAGATAAATCTCAGTAGTTAATAGCTTACTACTTTATCACAATTAAAAATGTGTTTTAGCTATAGAGATCAACATGAAAGTATATAAAGGTGTTGGGTTCAATCCCTACTGTGGTATGTTGGCTCTCATTGAGGCTTGTGGCATGCCATAACCATAGTATTGGGCAATCTCCCCTCCCCTTTACCTTTATTTTCATCAAGAAAAAAATCAATTACAGTGGCCAAACAGTTTAATACTTGTTTGATAAATGTTTTACCTGCACAACAACATTATTATATATGATATTGAGATTTCATTACATTTCAGTTATTCTGCATAATAAGATAACATTATTATACATATGACATTTAGTGATAGTGAATGATGTAGTTGTTTAGTTTTAAATTAATTCCTGCAGATATCAATCCTTGGATGAAGTCTTTTTGAAGTTTTATAAAACACATTTGTTTTTATAGTTGGAAGTTGTGATATTTTACTTCTACTCTGTATATTGATCATTTATTTTATTTCATTTCAAGTTGTTATTTGATTTATTCTATCACATTACATATTAAGTTAAAGATATTAAAGTATTGAAAGTAATATGTGAATCGTACCACAGGCGGGAAATCTAATTCATCATGGCTGGAAGCTACTTCGTGGTTGTTGTCGTAGATCCCATTACGGAGACAATCGTAAGTTCTGTTCTCTTGTTAAGGTTGTCTTTATTGACTTGGTTGATCACATGCTGAATTTGTTTATTATGACCACTATTCTGAACAAATGATTTATGTGCCAAATAAATGATTATGTTATTTTTTGGTTCCAATTATTACTTATTTAATATATATTTTTGTATCGATGAATAAATGATAATTGCAATATTATTCATTGTTGTGTAGCTTCTACCCGGATGGTTCGCTAACATAGTTGGCAGAGAGCTTGGAAGCCCAGTTTGGTTACGTACACGTGAAACTGACGAATGGTACACACAACTGGATAAACAGCCTAATGGTGAGATGTGGCTGGCTGAAGGATGGAAAGAATTTGCAGCAGCTACCGCTATCGAGAATGGTTACGTTTTGTTATTCCACAACTAGGGCCATTCAACCTTTAACGTAACAATGTATCTCAATAGTGGTGTGGAGAAGCCACATGCTAACTTTCCACCAGGGGGTCTTCCAATTGAGTTCTTCAAACGTATTGATAATGATGGTTGCCTCTTCCAACTTGTAAGTAATTTTAATGTGGCGAAATAAATTTTTTTGTATTACACCTTATATTTGAGACAAATATTACTAATATAGGTATTTGATAATTTAAATATATGTGACTGGTTGTTGATCTTTTTAAAATGTCTTTTTGATATTATTTTTTTAAAAAAAAAACAGGAGTTGCCTCCACAGTTGACACCTCAGATTGTTGAACATCTGACAAATCATGTTATCATAAATCATGAAGATGGAACAAATTGGAAGGTTCGTTGGAAAATTGTGAACGGTGTAATTTGCCTATATAGAGGATGGAATAAGGCTGCTGTTCATATGTCAATCAACGAAGATGATTTCATTTTCTTCAATTATAGAGGAGGAGTGGACATTTCGGTGACAGTGTGCAAGAGTAGTGAGGGACAAATCACTACTACATTCCGTAGGACTATTGAAGGTGAAGTCGATATGGATCAGCAAACATTGTGGATAGTCAAATTGTCAGCGTACATGCTTTTGAAAAATAAACCCTTGGTTAGTTTGCGTTAATATTTTTATTATACTTATTTTTCTTTAAAAATGCATAACTTTAACTAAAATAAATACTGAATTTTGCAGTACATTCCTGCTTGTGTGGTAAAGAAATATTTTGAGGACAAACCTGAAAATATAGATGTTAGGCTACCATCTGGAGAGAGATGCAAATGGTCACTCATATGGTGTAGCCGTGATAAAACTTAAGGATATTTGGGTTACGGCTGGTACACTTTTGTAGAGGTTTATGATTTGAAGGTGGAGCAAAGAGTAAGATTCTATAAGGAATGGAACGAAGAAATCATCAACATTGAAGTGTTGCCACCAATCTAGTTGTATGAGTCTGATTAGTAGCCAGGAAATGTTATAGTATATTAGTTTGAATTGGTATTTTAGATTTTGATTAAAAATATTAGGAAGTTTGATTACTTGTTTTGAACATTAAGACGGGTGTCTTTGTTTTTGGTTTCCATGCACGCTGAATGATGTTTTTTTTTTGTTTCATGGTGGTGGATGATATTACCAAACTTTATTAAGACTTCTATTAAATGATTTGGCTTCATTATTAAGTTCTTTTTTTAGTAGTCATTTCATGTGAGAAAGGGTTATTTAATGTGACATAAAAACATAATAGTATTGATTGCATGAACTTTGTAACTTACGAATGCTAATATCATACAAATTCTAAAAATTTATAGTTATATTGATATAATTTATTCGTATGACATATGAATGTACTGTACTTATTCAACATTTGAATCAAATCAAGTGTATTATCCCTACTATGTAAATTTTGTAAAGCAGCATGCAGTCCTCTTGAGAATAGACATTCATGTGGCAGATATTGATATGTTTTCATATATACAGGTTAGTAAATTCATTCATCTCTCATCAAATTTATTTACATTATAGTTATCTTATGATATTGTAGTTTAAAAACATCATATATAGTTTATTCAAAATGGGCTGCACCGTTTTAGCAAATCGCTCTATGTATGTTATTAATGTCAATGAGTTTATTTGAGTTTAAGATCAACTTGGACAACGGTTTAAGTAGAGGAACCATACTAAAATGTAAATATTTGTAATTGTAATCTTATAATATATATATATATATATATATATATATATATATATATATATTTTGTGTCAGGACAAACTGAAGAAACCTTACAACTCATAGCCGTAGGACTCTATTTGTTGGTTCATCACACAAACTGTTTATATGAAAGGAAACATGGAAAGTCCTGGATGGATTATGCAAGAAGGAGGAATAATGGGAAGACCTTAAGTCATGGTATGTGCTTTTTTAAGGAAGACAATCATGCTACTATTTGCATTTTTTTGCTTCTCATGGTTTAGTGTTTTTAATTAAAGAATTATTTACATTTATGGTACATATTGGAATGCCTATATCTTTATGAGCTTAGTACAGTTGAACAGTTATGGACATCACACCTAATATATATATATATATATATATATATATATATATAACATGCTATTATTTGTGCCGTATATTGTGGAAGCCAACGGACTAAAATTAGGCAATTGAGTTCAAAATAATAGAATATAGGCATGCAGTAAGGGTACAAAAGAAGCATGTACCCAACTAATGTAAATTTGCCTAAATAATATGATGTCCTATTTTCAAATATGTCAAAACCCCATGCTTAATCTTGTTTTGAGACCTTACAACATTATTACATGTTAATGTAACCATTATACATTGGTGAAAACTTCACGGTATACAACATTTTTTGTAGACTTACAAACATTTTTATCTCCATCCAGAATTAGTATCTTCAAACCCTTTCTTGACTTTACGCGAGATAGCGCAACATACAACTGACCATGAGTGAATACTGGCCTGGGAAGGTAAATTCCAACATGGGATAGGGATTGACCCTGACTTTTGTTTATAGTCATAGCGAAACAAAGAGCAAGTGGGAACTGTCTCCTCTTGAACTTAAACGGCAAACCTGGATCACTTGGCACTAAATTCATTCTAGGAATGTATATTTTGTCTCCTATTTTTTTCCTATTAGAACCGTTGCTCCTATTACATTCTTCCCCAACTCATCCGCCATTAGTCTGGTACTATTACACAAACCAGCAGACTGATCAATGTTTCTCATTAGCATAACGGGAACACCAACTTTGAGCCTCAACTTATGATTTGGAATACCAGAACATTTAATATCATTTAGAAACTCAGTGGTGAACCACTCACCTTGAATTTCGCTATCCTCGTCTGATTGATAGATTGTATCAGAGCTAAGGTACTCAACCTCATCGCCAGGCATAGATGACAATACAAATTCATTGACTTCACACACCAAATCAAGTGTGGGAGCCAAAATTCCCCGTTCTTCAAAATAATGTTGGCTATTGATGTTTGCGAGTAATTCTGGATATGCAAAATCAACCAACATTTTTAATGGGTTAGCAGTATCGAGTATCAGTAAGTCTTCAGGAATATCAATATCACTCTCACCCAATTCATTTGCGTTGGAATCACCGTCACCAACGCTCAAAATCCATTCAGCAAATTCTTGGACATGTGATTTGTCAACATCTAGAAATGAAAGACCAAGTCTCATATTTATTGTAAGCTTCAGAACCTTACATTTCGACCAGATATTTGATGCATTAATGGCAGAACAAACAATTTGATGCCTGGATCCTTTTCTAATAACAGGTAGAATCTGCCTGAAATCTCCGCCTAAAACAACAACCTTTCCACCAAACGGTTTATCTAAGTCACTCTTGTCCTGAACTGACATAATATCACGAAGTGTGCGATCGAAAGCTTCAAAGCAAAATCTACTCATCCTTGGTGCTTCATCCCAAATTATAAGTTTGGTGTGAATAAGAAGTTGAGCTCTATCACTACCCTGATTGATATTACACGTCGAGTCCTCCTGAATTGCCAAAGGGATTGAAAAGGTGGAATGAGCAGTTTTATCACCTGGCAACAATAAAGAAGCAATACCACTTGACGCAACGTTTAGTACAATGAATCCTTGAGATCGGAATCCAGTTGACAACGTGTTCCAACAAAAAGTCTTTCTTGTACCACCATATCCAGAAAGGAAAAAAAATCCACCTAATCCAGACATAACAGCAGACATTATTTCTTCACATGCATTTCGTCGTTCGCCTGTCAACTTGTCCATTAAAGACTGGTGTGTTGCCAACATCTCTTCTTTGTCATAGCTTAATTCATCAACAATTAACTTATTCTGGAAGTCATGGTTATCTGCTAAGTTTGGGAATGGCATAGCAAAATTTGCAAGGGATCTACCATTAGAATGAAGCAATTTTTCCAACTCTATGAGGCACAAATTCTTCAAAGCGTCGTCAGTAATTTGAAGCTCTGTAATGTTCAAAATAATATTAATGTTAATTCATATAACAAATATTAAATAATTTGAACAGACAAAGCAAAATCATACCTTGCATACATCACGATATTTGGTGTTGGAATGCTTCTTTAATTAATGAAATTTTTCTCCCTTTTGAAGCTCAACAAATTCTTCAGTTGCCACTTTCGTTCTCTCAGTTGCATGATGAGTTTGTTTGGGGTGCTTCACGGTCTGCTACTTTTTCTGTGAAGAGTTCGTATCGTTTCTTAAAAGCAAGACGTGAAGTAGCTGCCTCCCATAATTCAGCGCAGGATACTGATCAGCAAGTGTGGAAAAATTTGTGGAAAATAAAGACTATTCCAAGACACACCCATTTTGCTTGGAGGATTCTACATGCAAAAATACCAGTCAAAAATGATCTTTTAAAAAAAGGAATCAGCTGTGACCCATTGTGTGATTTTTGTGGGTAACATAATGAGACAATTTCTCATCTCTTTATGGAGTGTCATTGGTCAAAACAGGTCTGGTTTGCTTCCCCTTTAGGTGTGGCATTTAATTCGCATGATCCAGATACGTACCATTTCGGGAGTGATTAGAAAGAAATATTATTGATGCATCTGAGAATGTTATAGTGCATGTGTTGGCCTTGTGCTATGAAATATGGTGTTCTAGAAATAAAAAATGTTTTGAGGGGACTGATGTTGATGTGGATACCATTGTTCAAAAGGCACAAAGATCTATTGCTGGCAGGTCCTTTTATTACCAGATTCAGAGGTAGCAAAAGCTTTAGCTATGCGGAAGGGTTTGGAATTTGCAAAAGATATGTTTTTCTTGGATCTTATAGCGGAATCAGATGCTTCAAATGTGGTACTAACGCTGAACGCTCATCAACAATCTCTCACGTATATTAGTTCTATTATTGGGGATTGTATTAATTTTAATATTTGCTTTCATAGTTTAAATTTATTACATGTTAGGCGTGAGGCCAACCAAACTGCCTATTATTTAGCTAAATACGCTCTTTATAATCCAGATTGCATGTGAATTGAAGAGACTCTTCCTTGTATTTCTGCAGTCTTGGCTTTTGATTTATTGCCAGACTTTCAGTAATGAAATTATCTTTGATGTCCAAAAAAAACCGAAAAGATGAAAATCGAAAATATAAAACCAAAACTACCATGGGTTGTTCTCCATTTTCAGTTTTAAAAACAGTAAAACAGAAATAGTTTTTAAAAACAATTTTACAAAATAAACCAATCAAACAAGTTTTATTGTTTTCAAATTTTTTAAAACCAAAAACACTTTTTGAAAAGAGATATCAAATGGGCCCTTAGTCTCCAATTTTTATTTCTCTAACACTAAACGAATTTCAGTTTTTTTTTTCTCTCTAATTTACGTCAATAATTCAATTTATAATAGTATGGTTGTAGTTTTTTTTTTTTTGGCGTAGGCACCCATTAATCCTTTTTAGTATGGGCTATATAACTTTATTCACTTGAAGCGAAATGTAGACTTGTGTTCATTTCAATAATAAATCAAACGTCACATAATGTTCCTTCCAAAGTTCTCGTTACACCTATCATACCAGATTTTCACATGTTATGTTCATTATGGATGCACCTGCCGCGGAATTGTAACAATGATATACCGACATTCTAAAATCATAAGATTCAATTCAAAGATTATTTTAATGAGGGAAAAATTTAACGAGATGATTTTCTTACATTGGAAACCAAAAAATGGCCAAAAATTTTAAATTTCTTTCACAGGTGTTCAGTTTTGCCATATTTTATAGAGATGCTAAAATAAAATTTATTGTGAAATGAAGTTTAATTCACAGATGATCTCCGTTATGTAGTGAGGCTTCTAGCTATCGTGAAAATTTTGAGAAACGTAAAAATAGGGAATGAAATGAGAGGCTTTTTTTTTTTTACTGTGTACTCTGTCAATGAAACGAGAAGAACGATAACAGAGGAGAAGTTCTAGGTCACGTGTTCCCTTTTTTATTTGATTTAAATTTTTTGGTATGTATATTTTGAACCGCATGATTGATTAGATATGGTTAAGATTTGGTGTAAGTCTTTTGACTTACACCTAGTGTTAACGGATCCTATCTCTATTATTATTATTCCAATATTAAATCCAGGTTATGGTAATTATATTCATTTGGTTGTTTTTCATATAAGAATATACATGCATCAATTGTACAGTTGTATCCATAGATATTATTCCCTTTTTTAATGTAAAATAACGCTGAATGTATAATTTTATATACGATTCAAGTACTGTTAGCCGAAATATGGATATTCATAAAATATAACAACAAAGTCTTTTGTTCTTTAATTTGTCTTGCGCTTTTCCTTGTGCTACCTGGCTTTGTCAATTCATTTAGGCTCTGTTCGGTAAAAGGTAACGGCTAGCGGATAAGCTAATTGATAGCGGATAAGTTAGCGGATAGCGGATAAGCTAGTGGATAGCGGATGAGTTTATAGTGGATAACTGATAGCGGATAAACAAACAAATTGAATTTAAAATGTTTGGTAAAATTAGCGGTTGAAGTGACTGATAAATACAAAATGACATAAAATGATATTTTAATAAATGAGAGAGAGATTGTAAGGATTAACAATGTTTTACTTCATTTAATAGATGATAAATGAAGAATTTAATTAAAATCATAAGGGTAAAAACGAGAGAAAAAATGATGCGCTATAAGTTATAATCTCAAAAGACTGGAAAAACGCTATAAGCTAGTGAAAAAACGCTATAAGTGAGTGGTTACCTGCTACGAGCTTATCCGCTATAAGCTAGCGTTTTGACCTTACCAAATAGAGCATTGATCTATATATTCTATGGTTAGTCGCAATAGAAATAGATTGTAATGAATTTTACAGGTAGTGTTATGTTAGGAGTTCGTTGTTATTCTCCTTAGGCGTAAATAGATTGAGCCGAGTTAGGTTTTGTAAGACTCAAACATGACTTGGTCAAAAAATCCTAACGCCTAAGTTTAGTTTGTTACTTATCATAGGCCTTTTTAGGTCTATTCTAATCTTTTTGAAAGTCTGACATGACCTATTAGCTTACTTAAAGACTTATTTCATATTAACATTTTTGAATAAGTCATCTGACTTATCTTTAAATAGACTAACGAGTTAATAGGCTAATGAGGTTAAGTTCTACTTATAATAAATTATATAAAAAAAGAAAACTGAAACCACTGCTACTAACAGACATGAGACATATGGGTGGAAAACTGAAAATAGATAGAACGAGCTGAACTTCATAAGGTCTGGTTTTGATTTATTCATATGAAATAAATCTTTTTCAAGGTCTAACTTGATCTTTTAGATAATCTGACATTATATGATAACTTATTTAAATTCTATTTTGCAATAAGATTTTTAAATATGTCAAAAATTTATGTGAGTTAATATAATTAAATTATTGAAAATATCAGCAAATATATGATTTAACACAATGTACAAAATCTAATATTATAATAATAATAATAATAATAATAATAATAACAAATTATTATTTATATTCATTTAAATAGGCCGATTCGTTAGGCCTCTCTTTGGATGGCCTGAAGCTTGACATTTTCAGCTAAATAGGCTTCTCAAAAAGCCTTGATCTTGTCTATTTTTTTTTAAAAAGTCTGGTCTGGCCTAGGCCTGATGTAGGCCCCAATTAGACGTCTGGTTTATTCTCACCCCTAATTCTCACTATGCCAAAAATACGGAGCTATAACGATTTTTAGTTAACACGTAAAGTGTGATGCGTTATCTGAAAAAACACGGCGCACTCCAATATCCCTTGTCTGAGAAGCATTATTTGTATAACGTTTGCTCAAAAAAGGTTTACTCAGAGTGAAGTTAGCATATAGTGTAATTGTATAGGAAAAATCATAAAAAAAGATAAATTATTTAAAAAAAAATAATCATATGGATAACGATCGCTTGAACAGGCCTTATCTGAATGAGTTTATGGTAACACTTGCTTAAGCGTGTGTTATCAAAATGTCACTATCAAATAACACTTTATTCACAGCCAAATAACGCTTTTCCAAGAAAGCATTATTTGGATGATACTTACAGATAACACATGGTTAAGTAAGCGTTATCAGAAAGATTTTCAGACAACAATTGCCAGAACATGCATTATCTGAATGTGTCATTCAGTAAACACACGTGTTTTGTTACTGCAACTCTAAATCTATTAGCGCTTTCTAAATGTTGTATAGAGTTACGTGGGTATTCGGAGATTTAATGCGCGTAACGTTTTGGCGCATTATGGAAATAAAAATTAAATGCTATAGAAGTTCTTTTTTTGGCATAGTGTGTGAGAGGAATCTACCTAAGCATTGCCATGAACTCGAGGATTAATCTCACAATTACACCTTGTCAAATGACCAAAACAAATTTACTTTTTTTTTTTGTTTTGAAGGACAAAACAAATTTACTTAAACCTAGATGAATTAATTAATTTGCAAATTTATAGGATACATTGTTTTTACTTTTATATAAAATTAATCTTTCATGGAACTTTTATATAAAATTAATCTTCCATGGAATTATTTTCTAGTGCAATTTTTTAAGTTGCAAACTAATTAGTTTTGAGATGCCAGATGAATCTTTGTGACTTAAAAAATTATATAAATTTATTCAATTTGTATTTTTATTAAATTTTATTGATTGTAAAATCAAATTATTAGTAATAAAACATTATTTAGTTATAAAATTGATAATAAATAGTAATATTCAAGTTTAACTAGGAATGGCAATTAAACTCAAATTCAATGGATACTTATAAAAATTAATCATATGTGAACCGGATTTTCCCCTAATAAGAGTCCGTTTGTTTTATATTTTAATAGAATTTATTTCAAAAGAATCAATGTTAAACGAATTGATTTTAAGAAAATAGAGATTAAAACAATGAATTTGTGTTTGGTATTAATATTTTAAAAGTGAGTTTTAAATAATCGATTTTGTTTGGATAGAAAAGAGTAAAATCACTTTTAATATCAAAAATACCAAAAAGGACACGATATATATATATATATATATATATATATATATATATATATATAAAATCATGTACATGCATCAAATATTACACTGGATCATTTTTTTTTATTTCCACGTTGAGCAACAATATTGCAACACAATGTATTTCTTCACTCAAAACTGAGATATTCTACCTTGGCTTAAATACCATTTTGGTCTCTTAACTTATTTTTGAGGTTCAATTTAATTCTTTAACTATTTTTTTGGCCAAATAAGTCATTTAAGATTTTAAGGTGGGCCAAATAGGTCCTTTTCGGTCAAATAAGTCCTTTAAGTTTTTAAGTTGGGTCAAATAGGTCATTTAAGTTTTTAAGTTGGGCCAAATAGGTCATACGTGGCAATGACTCATTTGGCCCAACTTAAAAATTTAAAGGACCTATTTAGCCCAAATTAAAAAAATTAAAGGACTTATTTGCCAGAAAATGACCTACTTGGCCTAACTTAAAAACTTAAAAGACTTTTTTGGCCCAAAAAATAGTTAAAGGACCAAATTGAACCTCAACAATAAATTAAGGGACTAAAATGGTATTTAAGCCTCAAATTGTTACATACCCATATAATATATTTGTTACATTTTATATTTACAATTTAAAATAGGATTAAATATGTTTTTAATTCCTATTAAATTACAAATTTTTCAAGTTTCGTCCCTATAAAAATTTTAAGCTTAAATACCATTTTAGTCCCTTAACTTATTTTTGAGGTTCAATTTGGTCCTTTAACTATTTTTTGGGCCAAAAAAGTCCTTTAAGTTTTTAAGTTAGGCCAATAGGTCCTTTTCTAGTAAATAAGTTCTTTAAGTTTTTAATTTGGGCCAAATAGGTTTTTTAAGTTTTTAAGTTGGGCTAAATGAGTCATTGCTACGTAGGACCTATTTGCCCAAACTTAAAAACTTAAAAGACCTATTTGACCCAACTTAAAATCTTAAAGGACTTATTTGACCAAAAATTACCTATTTGGCCCACCTTAAAAATTTAAATGACTTATTTGGCCGAAAAAATAGTCAAAGGACTACATTGAACCTCAAAAATAAGTTAAAGGATCAAAATAATATTTAAACCAAAATTTTATCCAATTTTAGTCTCCATCTTTTACAAAATTGTGTGTCTTTTAGTCTCTCTCTCTCTTGGGACTAAAAATATACAATTTTGTAAAAAGTGGAGACTAAAATAGTATACAGAGACTAAATTTAAAAAGTTATAATCTAATAGTGACTAAAAATATATTTAACCCTTTAAAATATTTTTAAATACTTTTTAAATTGAGTTAAATCTTGCAATTTTAATCAGTTTAACAGTCAACTTAATGTACCGTTAAAATGTTCTCTATTTCACTAGTGCATAAAAAACACACCAAAAAATATTCTATTTAATATTAAAAACGTAGGTAATACACTTAGATCGAGGTACATACGAATATGTTAATAAATGAAAATCAAGGAAAGTTTTGCAAACTGAACACAATGGATACAGTGTCTATCTTTTTGGGATATATGGTTGAGTTTTCTGACGGATAAAACTTAGGTGTAGTTGCTTATATTTTATTGGTGTTGTATTTCATTGATTTTTTTCTTTCTTATACATCAGTAATAACAGCTACAGAAAATGCAAATGACATTTACCTGGTTTTGGAGGAGACGTGGAATACACATTTTGTGTGTAGAACAATAAAAACAGGAGATAAGGAATTACACTTAAGTTTTCTCCTTTTTTGACGACCTTGACTTGATTTACCCCTTTGCATCTTTAAACTAGACACGAATATCATACGGATGCTCTTTCTCAATGTCTCACAATGATGTTCATGTTGAACAATAATAAAAGGGTCCACAAACCAATAAAATAAGGGTTGGTTGCACTTTTGGTCTCTTAAGTATCGTGGTTGTGCGATTTTGTTCTGCTAGGTTTCAATTATGTGAACTGTGTCCTCCGGGTATTACAATTATGCGATTTTGGTCCCTCAGTTTCTAATTGTGTGAATTTAGTCCTCAATTATTGTGATTGTGCTATTTTAGTCCCTCTTATCATTCAATTTTTAATTAAAAATAGTGTCATGTATTGATATGACCTGAATCGTACAAGTAATAAAGTGAAAGTAGAGTATCGTCTCCACGAGGATTGTGATTAATTATTTAACTTAATAAACTTGCTATCTATTTTGAACGAGAACAAATTTTTGGTATTTGGAATACGGATATTTGTAACGATGACAATAAAGATAAAACACTAATTGAATTTCAGTAAATTAAAA
Source organism: Calophaca sinica (assembly GCA_037113605.1). NCBI lineage: Eukaryota > Viridiplantae > Streptophyta > Magnoliopsida > Fabales > Fabaceae > Calophaca > Calophaca sinica. The sequence continues at coordinate 21,860,554 of CM073737.1, forward strand.
ACGACTAGGGATAGAATCCTTTTGTTTCCACCTTTATGTTTTTGAATTCAAATCCAATGCAAGTAACTTATGAAATATTTGAAGTTTAAATCCACAAGTTTAGATTAATGAAAATTCATTTCCTATTAATCCCTTTGATTGAATTAACACACCCTAATTCCTTAGGTGCAATTAATTAAATCAAGCACAAAGATTAAAGATTCATACAAACTCATACCACAAGAATTATATTCCTACAACCCTATTAAGCATGTCTAATGATCCCAAAGCAAGTCTAAAACCCCTATTTTCCAATTGATGTTAAGACCCTAGTTCAATTCAATAGTGATCAATTATCGAAATGCATTAAAAAATGGGATAAAGGATCAAATAACATAAATTAAACTTCCATTGAAATTCTGAATCTGGTTACATAAAGATATCCGCAAAATTCATCCAACCCTAGCCTAAAAGAGTTTAGTTACTCATAGAAAACGAGAAACCAAACCAGAAAATTGAAATAATGATAGAGAACCACTTCATTGATGACTCAAATCCTTGTTCCCAAGCTTGAATCCTCTTAGGAGATGGTGGAAAGTGAAACCCTAGCACCCTTTGACGAGCCCCCAGCGTTTTTAGGTCTTTGGAATGGTCCAGAATGCCTCAAATCAGTCAAAACACGAGTTTTTAAGTGAATCAGCGCGACTAGTACGCTTCGAGTGCGCTCCGCGCGCACTCTACGCACAGACAGACAGCAAGGGACCAGAATTCGCACTCCGGATGCGCTCAAGATGCGCTCCACGCGCTCAGCGTGCCCTCCTGCACCCATTCTTCCATGTTGTGTTGCATTTTTCACCTCTGTAATGTCTGAATTAGCTCAAGGTTCATGAAAGTTGAAGCTATGAATCTTAGCTTTCCAATGGCAGAGGTTTCATCTCATTTGGACACCTAAAAATCTAGATATGATTAAAACATCAAACAGGTGTCAGACTGGGGCAGCATCACCTTATCAACGTGTAGCACAAATTACCCCAGCTTAGAGATTGATTTAGGTCTCAATTTCTTCATCAAAGTTATAGATAATTCTTCTATTTTTCCAACAAGACCAAGATCATCTCATTCGGATTAGTGTGGCTCAAGATATAGCTTTTGAAATATTTCTTTATCAGGAAACAACGCTTCCAGGCTCGCTTCCAAGTCAACCCTTTGGCTATGCTCCCATTCATGTGCACTTAGAGATAAAAAATCATGGAAAACATTAATGCATAAACATTAGAACGGGATCAGGTGAATACACTAAATCACGTAATTTAAGCTCAAATTCACTTCAAAAGTTCTTCATGCATTATGCAAAACTCAACTTTGGCTTTATAAATATTCATGTGATGAAGATTTATCATAACCCCAAACTTAGCTTTTTTCTTGTCCTCAAGCAAACTCAATCAAAAACACGGGTTGGATTTCGAATAATTCCAATTCATCTGGTGAACTTTTCATAAATTTTTTTGACAATCCATGCATAATCAATTCACCTACTCTTTTGAATTCATGATTTCTAATTATTACAACTCAAGTAACCAAAATGAATTTATTTACTCAAAGCAACAAATCAATTCCCATTACACCTTTCCAGATAATGTCTTTCACTCCACTCAAGTGTCTCAAGGGTACTGTTTACACTCAATTCATACCGAATGCAATTATCTACCATAAGCTTGACAAAATTCTAGGAAAGCAAATACACATAAATGCTACAAACATTATGAGATATTTTCAAAGGGTGAAATGAGGCTTAGGTAAGGGAGGATATTTTTTGGATCTAGGCTAACTTAGTTAGAGTTAAGAGATGCCTCTATTAGTACTTATCCATACCTTGTATCAATTCACAACTTCCCCCAATTACTTTCAACTTTGTATACCAACAAGCCACAGGAGAACTTTTTCCTACTTTCTCACTTTGATTTTTCTTTTCTTTTCTGATTTTTTTTTATTTGTTGTTCCCCTCTGGCCTGTTCATTTTTTTCCTGACATGAACTACATGCTTTATGTAGCCACCCCAAACTTAAGATTGTTGTTTGTCCTCAAGCAACCCCAAACTTAATTTTGCAACAAAATAACCAATTTTATAGAAAACAATCTCTCAACTCCAATTTAAAGGGAGAATTGGTTTTTCCGGTTATTGGCTTGTATTGTGCTTAAGATTCAACAAAAAGGCTTAAGGCTCAAAAGGGCTAGCAAAGGATAAATTCACAATGGTAGGCAATCAAAGGCTCTAGCTGTTCAAACAAAAATAAAGATTTCAATCATCTGTGTGTGTGTTTACATGCAATGCAAAAGCAATCAAGAACTGAGTCAAGTTCTGAAGAATTCATACAAATGGTGGGGCACTCAAGAATAAATAAAATTCTGTTTAGGCTCAAACACTCACAGATTTTGCTTTTGTAATGAGAAAAGATTCATGACCACTGAAGTTCTCAAAAGTTATGGTTACAAGAAGCTGCTTAAAAAGGTTCATGTCAACAAAAATTGCAGCTCCTTGATCATCCACATCATGCACACAATAAGGGTACAGTTCACAGATAAATTCTCAGATGAAAAGGAATGCCATAGAGGAACAAAGAGCTCAGTCAGCCAAATGGTGCATGGTATCAACTTCACACACTAAAGAAAACAAATTCAACATAAAATAAACAGCAAAAGAAAATAAAGAAAGATAGAACCTTTGTGTTGAGCCGCCAGACGCCACCACCAATGGGTTGCCTCCCATGAAGCGCTTCTTTAACGTCACTAGCTTGACGCTTGAACACCCAAGTTAGGGTGGATAATATGACAAGAAGAAGATTTCATCCTTTCGCTTCCTTCTTTTGGGGAGAATTCCCATGTACTTGGCATAGGGAAGTGAGTGTTTCCATGCCCCAACAATTAGACATTTGGGATACTATTTCCCCCACTCTTTATCTTGAAGCACATCAAATTCATCTTGCGGAGGACCATTCTCTTCAATGACCAAGGGTTGAGCTATCACATGAATCTCTCTATGCCTCACCCTTGGGTCCTCTTCCATGTCACTGTTTTTGTTTTTCAATTCTTCTTCCAATGCCATAATGTAGTTATGTTCACTCTCTATCTCCACTTTCTTCTGCTCAAATTGGGATAATTTCTCTGATAGCCTCTCACATTGAACATCAAATCTATTAAAAGAAGCTTCGTTGGCTTTCATAAACTTAACCAGAACATTTTTGAGGTAAGTGTCTCTGTCATGTGATTCTTCAAATTGAGTTTGAGGATGTGACTCTTCTTCTCCCATGATATTTTCCATGCAATAATCCTCTTCTTCTTCCACCATGACTAAGAGATCCTCATCTTCTGGTGATATGACCAAGAAATCCTCACAAGTGACATTTCTATGTTTTCCTCCACAAAAATCACATCTAAGAGGCTGCATGCTATAGAAGCTCAGAGAATTGTGAGCAACACAACAACTTTATAAGAAAAGAAAAGAAATTTTAAATTTTTGGTCTTTTTTGTTTTTTTATATGTAAATAGAAAATAAATTTGTTCAAAATAATACTCGTTTGCCTTATTAAAAAATCAATTCAACAATCCCCGACAACGGCACCAAAAACTTGTTGAGATTTCGACAAGTGTACCGAATCGTACAAGTAATACAGTGAAAAGTAGAGTATCATCTCCACGAGGATTGTGATCGATTAATTAACTCAACAAGTTTGTATTGATTTTGAAAGAGAGTCAAATTCTTGGTATTTGAAATTGAGGATAATTGTAACGATAACAAAAACAATAACAAACTATTTGAATTCGAATAATTAAAAACGACTAGGGGTTGAATCCTCTTGTATCTACTTTCATGCATTTAATCTACAATCAACACAAGTTATTCCATACAATTTGAAGTTCAAATCATCTAAATTAGTTTAAGGAGAATCCCTTGCCTCATAAACCCTTTACTCTAACTAAAACCCCTAATCCCTTAGGTGATTTATAGTTAGGTTAAGCAATAAGAATAGTGATTCATAAGAACACATAATCACAAAGTTATATCCCTATACTCATCATGATTATGGCCAACAATCCCAATACCAAGTTCAAAACCCCAATTTTCCAATTGTGAGATGAACCCAAAATCAATTTGATAGTGATCAATTACCAAAAGCATTAAGCATAGAGATGAAGGCTCAAATATAAATGAAATAAACTTGCATTGATATAAGTAAATCAAACTACATAAGAGTTTCCACAAAATTCATCAAACCTTAGCCTAAAAGAGTTTAGTTACTCATAGAGAACGGAAAACCAAACCAGAAAATTGAAATAATGATAGAGAACCACTCCATTGATGACTCAAATCCTTGTTCCCAAGCTTGAATCCTCTTTGGAGATGGTGGAAAGTGAAACCCTAGCACCCCTTGACGAGCCCCCAGCATTTTTAGGTCTTTGGAATGGTCCAGAATGTCTCAAATCAGTCAAAACATGAGTTTTTAAGTGAATCAGCGCGACCAGTGCGCTCCAGGTGCGCTCTGTGTGCATTCTGCGTGCAGCCAGACAGCAAGGAACCAAAAATCGCGCTCCGGATGCGCTGAAGGTGCGCTTCGCGCGCTCAGCGTGCCCTCCTGCACCCATTCTTCAATGTTGTATTGCATTTTTCACCTCTGTAAATTCTGAATTAGCTCAAGGTGTCTTCATGAAAGTTGAAGCTATGGATCTTAGCTTTCTAATGTGATGTGAAACTAGGATGACCACCCCTGACAAAAGAAGAACAAAATTGGGCTTTAATAAAATTCGTTGGAAATGACCCGTCTGTCTTGTTTTGACTGAATCAGGAGCTATAGAAGTCAGATTGATATGGTTTTTGATGCGTTGGAAAGATTACAAAATGTTCAACAAGTTGTATTTCACGCAATTTAATCAGATTCGGCTTCTATCATGATGGAAAATGGATGGGAAGTTGAAGACGAAAATCTGGCCTAAAATATTTTAGTTAATTTTGTGTTATTTATTTTAAGTGAGTTGCATTAGCTTTTTATTTAAATTAAGCAAATAATTGTAGCAGCTGGATGCCTTTTGAAATAACCCATTTAGGAGTTGTTGGAGATATGTAACTGTCACTTTAAAAGCACTAGTTAGTGTGCAATTAAGGTCCAGTCATTAGTATAGGAGTTACACCATCAATTGAGCTCATTACTATCCATTAGTGGGCTATTTCTGAATGTATTTCCTACCGTCTATATGTATGCACGAAATCCATGAATGAAATGAAGAATTTGGATGTTAAAAATTGTGTTTTACACATTATGAGAGACTTGTTTCTCTTGGGTTCTGGATTGAGCCAAAACTGACTTATCAAGAAGTTAACTCTTCTTGTGGCGTCTTCATCTTGCTTATCAATTCCTTAGGGAATTGTGGTGCATCCATCTCTTACCTCTATTCCATTTCTTTTCTATTTACTTGTTCTAAAACTCAGTTTCATAAAAATTCAACCTAAGATCGTTTCAAAGGCTACTATGGAGGTTGGTAGTCATCAAGTGGTATCAAAGCAAAGGTTGGGGTTGAATTTATTTTCTTAAGTTGTTTTATTCTGTTCATCTCATCTCCATCTCAATTCTGTCCAGAATTTTGTACAAAAAAAAAGAAATTTTTTTTGTTTGCAACATGTTGAGATCTTCTAGAAATGAATTTGTTGTTGAGGGATATCAAGTTGGTATGTGGATGAAAAGAACTGCTGAGAGGTTAGATAGAAAAAAGAAAGAGTAAGAGGAAAAAGAGAGAGAAAAAGAAAAAAGGTGTAGAGAAGAAAATGAGAGGAAGGATAACGAGATAAGAAGAAAACAATTGGAAGCGAAAAAAAGACATCAAGATCGCTTTGAGAAAATTTTTGAAGAGTTTAGTAAGGAGTTGAAAATTCTACAAAGAAAATATTTGAGAGAAAAAAAGAGTGTGAAAAAAAAATGAGAGCTTAGAGAAACAAGTAGAGGTGAATGAAAATGAGAGTAATGCAAAAGTGGGAGAGGCAAAAGAAAGTGTGGTGAAGGAAATAATCATGGATACTTGTTTTAATTCTAATCATTTACCAAATTGTGTCAATTCTATTGAGGAACAGGTTGTAGACCATATCACAAAGGAAGCCTACGAGACGACCAATGTATTTGGTAAATTGCTTCCAGGGGAAGAATGCAATGCATCAAATAAAGGTGAATTGCAAGTGGAAAATAAGGGAGTGAAGAGCGAATGGCCAACCCTTAAATCTGAGAATGAGTGCTCAAATACACTTGGGAAGTCATTATATTCTATGATTCTAATTCCTTCTCCTCAGTGGTTTTATGGTTTCAACTCTTTGAATTCTTATAAGTTATTTCTCTGGTCTAACAATTCTTCCCTTGAACATAAAGAGAAGAAAGTGAATGAAGAAGAATTTCTTCAAGAAATGGCTTATTTTCAAGAAAAATAGAGGCAAGATAATTATGCTTTAGAATCCAAAGGGAAAGAGGAGCAAGCTAATCATTCCAATGAACTTGTAAATTACTCTAATGTGGAAGTTACATGTGGTGAGTTCATTAGGCTTATTTTTGACCCCGGAGGGATTAGATCTAGAAATTCGAGGTCGAATTTGTTGGAATCAAGTGGATTCAGAAACAATAACCCTTAATTTTTTTGATGATAACAAATGATTAAGAGAACAATTTATTCTCTAATGTGTTTACTAGTATGCAGAAATCACTATTCATTAGAAGTCATTATCTCAGAAGACTTGGTGGAATCTTGAAGTTAACATGACTAAGTCTGGGAGTGATCCTCAGTTTTTATGCTGACGTCACCTTGTGAAGCCTTGCTCTGATGTTGGTCAACTCCGTTTGTTCAGTCAATGCTCTGGTGACTCCTAAGACTAGATTTTGACTTAATCAACTCTGTTGAACAATCAACTCTGTTGGTGAACCAAGCCTCGAAAACTAGCTCTGGACATTGGTCAACACTTTCTACAGACCGTGGTTAATCTACCTATAGAAGCCTTCGTGCATAACCACAAGACTTGAACGTGAACACAAGAAGGGGGGTTGAATTGTGTTGAAAACTTTTTCTTAACTTTAAGTTAAAAACACTTAGAACACAGGTTTTTCAAAACAGTTTGTTAAACGAACGCTGGAAATAAACCGGACGCTGGAAAAGCAGTTTGTGAAAACTTATTTTTAACAGAGCAAGATAAAGATAAATAGAAAGCAGTAAAGCAAGAGACACAGAGATTTATACTAGTTCACTACCAAACTAGTAGCTACGTCTAGTCCCTTCGTTCCTGAAGGATTTTCCACTATAATCAACAGATTACAAAGCCTTAAGAGTATTCTACTGTCACAACCTTGACAATACTCTCAACTTCTCAAAACGACTCAAGACATTCGAGCCTTTGAGGGAACAAATTTTACCTAGGCCAAAACAACTTTTACAAGTAAGTTGAATACAAGTATAAATAACTCTCACAGAGAGGATAAAAATTAAGCTCAATATAGAAATGCTTTCTAAAAGAAAGTGTCTGGCGCTGAGCTCAGGTCTTGTAGTCCAGAGACTTGGCTCGAAACTTGATTGCTCACAGAAGCAGTGCTTTCAGAGTATTGACTCTTTGTAGTGTATAGCAACAGTGCTTGTTCTCAGTAAATGAAGCAATATTCTCTTGTAGAGTTTCGGCTATTTCTTCAATGGATACCTTGGGGTATTTATAGGAGTTATAAAGGATATTACCGTTACGGTAAAAATGGCTCCTTTCCATTGAGTGAGGTGATTTCAAAAAGCTGTCTCTTTCTTCCTTTCTAGAAAATATCTCAGTAGTACACATTACCGTTTTCGTACTACCTTGCTTTTCACAATTGCTTGTACGATTTTTGTCTTTTAGCTAAAGGTGTCACCTTTGATACCTCGTACAATAATTTTAGCGCACAAGATCAAATTCGAAATCTGTTCCAGAAACTTCTTGAGAGGAAGAGCAACTACGTGACCAACACGTGATTTAGAATGAAGTTCGGACGCTTGCTCAGAACGGAAGATCGGACGCTCATAGCAAATGGATAAGACTAGTGTCACAAGAAGTTAATTCCAGACGCTCACGAGGACAATATACTAGGATGAGCCGGATGCTGACACATGGAGTGTATCCTTCTCTTGAGAGCTTCTTCCTTCTTGTTCAAGTGGCTTAGAAATATATGTAATATTAGTATCTGCACACTTCAAGAATTGTTAGAACATAAATTGTTCTCTTGTGAATATTTTGTTATCATCAAAATTAATGAGGGTCTAAACTTCTCAATCGTTTAGGTTCTAACAATCTCCCCCTTTTTGATGATGACAAATATCTAAGGTTGATGAACAATTTAGTTTCAAAATGACATCAAGGGTCTCCCCCTGAATTTAACAATTTTGATATATAAGATAATTATAGTATTAAGGCGATAGTTGATAAAAAAATTCAATTAAGTGATCGCAAAAAAAATACGTAGATGTATCATAGTAAGATTGGATGCTGATCAAAAAGATTGATTTAATCAAATTGTACCAAATTTATTGATCATTATAAGAGCACTAGATCAATGAATATTAGCGCATTAACAAATAATCATAGTAAATGCTATATATGAAATGCTATGCATGATACTTCAGTTCCAGCGTATTTATTGGAGTGTGAACATCGGACGGTGAGTTAGTCAGATTTTCACGTGTTCATCATACCTTTCTTTTACTCTCCCTTTTGTCATCAGACAAAAAGAGTGTAAAAACACATCATAGTCAAAATAAGACTTAGAAAAATTTGAATATAAGTCAGATGTAGGTATATATTAACAGATAATCAGAGCAAAATTAGTGTAAATATATATAAGTGTATCAACAAAACAAAGAAATAGTTTATATCACACAAAAATAAATAAATTCAAGGGTTTGGAAGAGGTGGTGGAGGGATGTTGAGACGTTCATATAATAATTTCAGAGTAGTCTCCAGCTGAGTGACTTTCATGTTTGTGGCCTTCGTTTCTTCAAACTCTGCTTTGGGAATAGTGACCATCTCAACTGCAGGAGTAGAAGTAGAAGGTCCAGCTTCTGGTACTGTTGCAGGTTTCATCTTCAGATGCTCTGCTAGCACCCAGTTGGATAGCGCCAGTCTCAATTCCTTCTTCCATTGAGCTCTTAGAAAGAATGCATCATTTGGTATAAACCATTTGATGAGATTTCCAAGTTTTCTGAGCTCAGATTCTGCTTGAATTTTCCTTTTATACTTCACATCTTCTGGATACAGCAAATCCATGAAGATGATTTCTCTGTGTAGAACTACATCAGCAGTGAAAGCATCAAACCTATTTCCAGCTTCTTCTCCCCATATACTTCTGATAAAGACACTTAATGCTTCACAAGCGAAAGAGAGTGCTTCATTTTCTGCCAGGTATATTCTTCGCAGATTTTCCCTGTCATCTTCTTCTAGCACTAGGGGGACGAGGCATGGTAACATGGCTTTGTCTTTCCAAGACTCAGACCATTGACTCCAAGTAAATCCAATGTCGAAGTGCTTAGTCACAGCAGCCCATTGGTCATATATCTTCATGCAGTCAAAAGGCCTGATTACTGAGCATCTGAACATATCATCGAAGTAGACTGTTCTAAGATTGACGTCAGTAATTCTGCTGATTGTGCCAACTGTTGGAATAGTGGCCTTCTCGGCATTGCAGCAGTTTGAGGAGCCAGTTCTCCATTCATCTTCCTTCAGAGAATTCAGGTAAAACCTTCTGGCATGATCCTCAGAGATCTTGGCAATCGGAAGCTTAGAGAATTCCTTAAGGTTGTACTTTTTAGGAGCCTTCTCATACTCCTTGAGCCCGATCTTGCTGAATGGCTGCTTGCCCGGAGCAGGTTCTTTCCTTTTCCCAGGGATAGACCAAGGTAGCCACCTTTGTCTATCTGGTACAATCTTTACTGATACAGAAGAAGGATCCCTGTACTGTCTGATTACTTCAATTTTCTTCATCTCAAGACAGTGTGCCATGAAGGCAGCTTCTTCATCTGTGATCCACCTTCCGCATTCTTCCAACGTGAGTGGTTCAGTTTGTGGTAGGGATCTAGGAAGATCAACAGAGAAGGGAATTGCTCTGCTACCCGATGCTGGTCTTAATCTTCCTTTAAATGACATCTGAAAGTGGTCTTCTCCATCCTTGAAGGTAGCACTTATCGGAGGGGCAATCTCCAATCTGGCAGCTCCAGAGGTGAAGGTTTTCAAATGCCATATGGTGGGACGATTGTAGATGCTATGATATATCTCAAGCTTAACAAACTGTGGTTTGTATGAGACATTCTTCCTTCCACCAGCGTCTGTAGGTTTAAGGGTAATGGTGAGTAAGGTGGGAGTGGTTTTGGTGATTTTGTAGGTTTTAGGTGTGTAGGGTTTGAAGGGATTAATGGGAGGTATTTTGAATAATAGATTAAAGGGATGAGAGTGAAGTTTGGAAATATATGAGGTAAGTGAGGTATTTGAAGAATTTTGTGGTAGGTCAAGGTTGAGTGTAGTGGATAATGATTGGGTAGGTTTAGAGAGGGTTGAGGTTTGTTGGAGGCTCATTCTGGTTTTCCTGGTTTGTGTTTGTGGTTGTGAAACAGACAGAGGTGGTGCAGGAATAACATCATGAGCATCAAACACAGATACTGATTCATCAGCAGTAAAATCAAGTACCTTTGGGTTAACCTCTGATGACTTGACCAACTTTCTTTTCGACCCTCTGGTGACAGCAGGAGGAGGAGGAGGGATTTGCTTCCCTTGACCGGACGCTGAAGCATCCTTTTCAGCTGCTGGTCTAAACTGTTTCTCCAAGACCTTTCTGATGGGAATTCTATCCTCATCTTCTGGTTCTTCAACAGTAGGTGCAGGTGCCACCTTCTGCTTTGTTCTTCTGGTCTCCCTTGAAGGGGACTCAGCAGGTCTTTTCACACCAGTCATTGAGCTTCTGGTGGTTTTCTTTTCAGCTTCTCCTTCCTGTTGCTCTATTTTCACCTTCTTGATCATGGAGCCTGTAATAAGCTGCATCCTGACCAAACTGTTGACTCCAAAGACTTCTGGACGAACAACAGCACCAACACCAAAGTATTTTTCCTTTTCCTCTGTGTTGATGGAGTCAGTCAGCTTCCTTACAATGCCGTCTTTGATCATCATAATGGAGAGAAGGACTCCATATGGGATTATCTTGACGATATTCTTCTTATCAACATTCTTCCTTGAGAAGACAAGGGCATTTATCAGATTGTTGATAATCAACCTTGGCAGATTGATTTTCTTCTCAGCCATGTAGTTCCTCATAATGAACTTTTGCTCGTAGTTCACTATGTCGCTTGACCCAGCCTTCAGAATCACGCTCTTGGCGATGATTTTGTGCAGTACTCGGTAGTGGCTTTTCAAGTCTTTAGCCGTGGGAGTGATGTTCTTCTTCTTCAGTTCACGGTAGTTCTCAAACAGAGCTTCATTGACTTTTTCAAGTCCTCTGTAAGCATCAGCCCAGTTTGAATGGTAACTGATTCCTTCACATGGACATTTGATTGTCTGAGCAATAGAGTTGATAGTGAAGCGTAGTTTGAATCCTCTACTGTGACCTTCTATGATTTCCCTAGGAAGTAAGTATGCACTTCCCCAGAATTCCTTAATAGCATAGCTCAGTACATCAACTGGTTCCCAGATGAAGTAGTTTTTTCAGCCCAGTTTCTCAAGACCTTCCTCAAAATCAAAACCATATAGCTTGAAGTTCTCAAAATCGACTCGGTTCTCATTCAGAAGTTTTGCCTCAGAGAAGACATCGAAGGCAGCTGTGTATTGTCCAACCTTTCTGTCGGCCATTGTAGCAATTGAAGAGAAGGTGATGGAGGTTTTAGGGTTCGAAAAACACAGAGAGAGAAAGAGAGAGAAAGAAAGAGAGAAAGAGAGGTTTTGCAGAAAATGCAGAGTGGAGCGAAAAATGTGGAGTAGTGGGAAAGTTAATAGAGAATGGTACAGTCCTTTTTCAAAATATCGCTTCGTATTTCCACATAAAAATTAAATCAAAACGAAAAGAAAATAAAGATTCGCCTTTTCATTAAATGCAGACGCCAAAAGAAAAGTAAAATCAAGAAAAAGATTTTATCGAAAGACATAAATAATTATGACTCAGTAGATATGATGAGACGCTTAAGTCCTTAACACGTGTGACACGTGTGGGTGTGCTCGGACGCACGCAACCGATTCACCAGACGATGAGTTATGATGCATATGACAAATAAGATGCCTATACTCATACATGCTTATGTCATATCAGATGCTGAGATTATGTTTATTTTCAGACTCTGAGATTAATCATTCTTCTATAAGATGAAAGTTTAAATTTCTTCTTATAAAATTGAATCTATCTTCAGCAAGGGGTTTTGTAAATATGTCAGCCCACTGATGATCAGTGTCTACAAATTTTATTTCTAGAATACCCTTCTGAACATAGAACATAGTCTCTTATAAAATGATGTTTAATCTCAATGTGCTTAGCTCGTGAATGCAATATGGGATTTTTAGTAAGACAGATTGCAGAAGTATTGTCACAGAAGATAGGAATGTTACTCTCTTTTATCAAGTAGTCTTCAAGTTGATACTTCATCCACAGAAGTTGAGAACTGCAACTTCTTTCTTGAGATGTATTCAAACCTGGCTGAGAGTGCAATAGTGCTTTGTCTTTTGCTTGACCAAGACACAAGATTAGCTCCAAGGAACTGGCAGCCTCCACTTGTGCTTTTTCTTTCAATTCGGTCTCCAGCAAAGTCAACATCACAGAAACCTACTAATTTGTAATCTTTTGAATTCTTACAAAGCAAACCAAGATTAGTAGTTCCTTGCAAATATCTGAATATTCTTTTAACAGCACTCAGGTGTGATTCTCTAGGATCTGATTGAAATCTAGCACACAGCGATCGAACATAATGTCAGGTCTTGAAGCCGTAAGATAAAGTAGAGATCCAATCATACCTCTGTACATTTTCTGATCTACATTCTTACCAATTTCATCTTTACTAAGAGTGTAGGTAGGATGCATAGGTGTACACATAGGCTTGTAATCCAGCATCTTGAATTTCTTCAATAATTCTTTGATATATTTGCTTTGATGTATATAGATACCATCACTGCATTGCTTGATTTGTATTCCAAGGAAAAACTTTAATTCTCCCATCATGCTCATCTCAAATTCATCATGCATAAGCTTAGAAAATTCTTTGCAAAGGCTTTGATTAGTGGCTCCAAAAATGATATCATCAACATAGATTTGAACAAGTATGAAATGCTTGTTAGAGGATTTTCTGAAAAGAGTAGTGTCAACTAAACCTCTTGTAAATCCATTTTTCATTAAAAAGGAACTTAGTCTATCATACCATGCTCTGGGAGCTTGCTTAAGACCATATAGAGCCTTTTTAAGTTTAAAAACATGTTCTGGAAATTCAATATCTTCAAAACCAGGAGGTTTTTTAACATAAACTTCCGCAGTTATAAAACCATTTAGAAAAACACTTTTCACATCCATTTGATATAGTGTTATCTCATGATGTGCTGCAAATGAAAGTAAAATGCGAATAGCTTCTAGTCTTGCAACAAGTGCAAAAGTTTCAGTGAAATCAATACATTCTTCTTGTGAGTAACCTTGAGCAACTAACCTTGCTTTATTTCTCACAACTTTACCATCTTCATCAAGCTTATTTCTAAATACCCATTTAGTACCAATAGCTTGCTTATCTTCTGGTAGAGTGACTAGCTTCCATACGTCATTTCTTTGGAACTGATTTAGCTCATCTTGCATTGCTAGAATCCACCCTTCATCTTCCAATGCTTGATCAATCGTCTTAGGTTCCATTTCAGAGAGAAGTGCAAAATCAGCATGCTCCTTGAAAGAGGATCCGGTTCGTACTTTATCACCAGGTTCTCCTATGATTTGATCTTTTGGATGATTGGTTTTGTACTTCTAGCTTTTTCTTGCTTCAGCTTCTGCTTGAGTAGGATTCTTCGTTTGGTCACCACCGGATGATGAAGATGCATGTTCACCGTCTGACTTGTCACCGAGGTTTAAATCTGAAAATAACTCATCTAGCTCTGACATAGCAGTGTCAGGCTTCTTATCATCAAACTTGACATGAATGGATTCTTCAACTGTCAAAGTTTCTTTGTTGTATATTCTAAAAGCTTTAGACCTTTCAGAGTATCCCAAAAAGATTCCTTTGTCAGCCTTGGAATCAAACTTACCAAGCTGATCTTTAGTATTCAAAATATAACAACTACAACCAAAAGGATGAAAGTAAGAAATGTTTGGTTTTCTTCCTTTCCACAATTCATAAGGAGTCTTATTCAAAATAGGTCTTATAAAAATTCTATTTTGAATATAACAAGCTGTGTTTACTGCTTCTGCCCAAAAATGTTTCGCAATATCAGCTTCATTGATCATGGTCCTGGCCATTTCCTGGAGGGACCTATTTTTCCTTTCTACAACACCATTTTGTTGAGGTGTTCTAGGAGAGGAGAAATTGTGGGAGATGCCATTTTCTTCACAAAATTTTTGAAAGTTTTCATTTTCAAATTCTCCCCCATGATCACTTCTAATAGAAGAAATACAGATGCCTTTTTCATTTTAAACTGATTTGCAGAAAACAGTAAATATCTTAAAAGACTCATCCTTGTGGGCAAGGAATTTAACCCATGTCCATCTAGTAAAATCATCAACAATGACTAATCCATATTTCTTTCTAGTTAAAGAGGTTGTCCTTGTGTGACCAAAAAGATCAAGATGTAAAAGTTCAAGTGGTCTAGAGGTCGAAACAACATTTTTTAAATGAAAGGAAGTTTTAACTTGTTTTCCTCTTTGACAGGCCTCACACAGGGCATCAGATTGGAGCTTAAGATTTGGTAAGCCTCTAACAAGATTGTGCTTGTTTAATTTTGAGATTAACCTCAAATTGGCATGACCCAATCTTTTGTGCCAAATCCATTACTCATCTTCAACAGACATAATACACTTGACATCTTGTTTTGCAAGTTCAGAAAGATCAACTTTATAAATGTTTTGTTTCCTCTTTGCTGTAAAGAATATAGATCCATCATTTTTGCTTTTTACTGAACATCCATTTTCTGTAAAGACAACATTATAACCATTGTCACATAATTGACTTATGCTCAATAGATTATGTTTTAGTCCTTCAACATATAAAACATTATCAATAGAAGGAAGAGAGCCTTTACCTATGCGACCAATTCCAACTATTTTACCTTTCTGGTTTCCTCCGAAACCAACGAATCCAGCTTCTCTAGGTCTTAGTTCTTGGAACATATGCTTTTCTCCCGTCATGTGATGCGAGTATCCACTGTCTAAGTACCAGGATAGGTGTGTTGACTTTGTTGCTAAGCAAATCTGCAACATAGACTATTTTATCTTTAGGTACCCATATCTTTTTGGGTCCTTTCTTGTTAGTTCTTGAAGGATACTTGTCCTTCTTAGTTGTAAACATAGTACACGCACTTTTCAAATGACCAGATTTATTGTAAGTACAATGTAAACATTTACTATGATTATTGGATTTATCAGATGCTGAATCATTTTCTAAAAGAGGTTTATCTGATATATAACCAAGACCATGAGTTGTCGTTTTACTGACACCCCAAATCATAGAAGCTTGCTTGCTTCGAGTTACACTCTCTGCAAGAAACTTTTGAAATGCATGTTCATAGTCATTTGATTTGATGTTAGGATTGCCTGTAACTACAGAGCTTTTGACTTGAGAGCTCTCAGCTTCTGGTTGCTTGTTGGCTTCCAGACGTTGGTTATCCACCAGACGCTGATTTTCAGTTTTCAGCTTCTGGTTCTCTTCATTGAGTACAGAGTTTTCATTGTGTAAAGAATGAAAATCTTGTGATAGTTTTGAAAATTTCTTTTTCAAATTCTTATACTCAATAGAGAGAGTGGCAGAATCCTTTAACAAATCATCAAATGCAAGTTGAAATTCAGAATAAGAGTCATATATTATTACCTCTTCAACTTCTTCTTTTGAATCAAGATCAGTGTCTGCCATGAGGGCAATGTGAGCTTCTTCTTCTTTATCTTCCTCAGAGGAGGATAAGTCAAGATCTTCCCATGTTGCCATGAGACCTTTCTTCTTTTTCTTGAAGGAGCTTCTCGTGGGCTTTTCCTTAAGATTAGGACACTCGGACTTGAAATGTCCAGGCTTCTTACATTCATAGCAAATTACTTGGGCTTTGTCCTTGTCTTTGCTTTCCTTCTTGTCCTTTGTATCTTTCTTCTGAAACCTCCTTCTGAAGTTTCTCTTCTTCCACATTCTCTGGATCTTCTTAGATATAAAAGCTAGCTCATCATCTGATCCATCATAATCTCCTTTTGAAGCTTCATCATCTGATTCTTCTTCTTCAGCCTGAAAAGCTTTAGAAGTACTAGGTTTATGTTGATTAACTCTTAAAGCAATAGACTTACTCTTCTTGGTAGGTTCTTCTTCATTTAGCTCAAGTTCATGAGCTTTCAAAGAACTCATAAGATCTTCAAGCCGAAGGACATTTAGATCTTTTGCTTCTTGAATAGCAGTGACTTTGGGTCTCCACTGCTTAGTCAACCTTCTCAAGATCTTTCTCACATGGTCAGGTGTAGTATAACTTTTTCCAAGGGCCTGCAACCCATGAACAAGTGTTTGGAACCTTCCAAACATAGTTTCAATGTTTTCTCCATCTTCCATTTTGAATAGGTCATACTGGCGAACCATCATGCTAGCCTTTGTTTCTCTTACTTGGGCAGAACCCTCATAAGACAAAACAAGAGAATCCCAGATTTCTTTGGCAAAGATCAAACTTACCACATTTATCATATTCTCTTTCTGTCATATAGCACGATGAGAATAAATCTAGCCTTCGATTGGTTTGATATCTCTTTTTCGATCATCACCCGCTTTTCCGTAGGTATTGCAACACCAAGGGCATTAGCGGGAGAAATGTATCCACTTTCAACTATATCCCACAAATCAAGATTTTGTTCCTTAAGGAATGCTTTCATCTTATCTTTCCAGTAATCAAATTTTTCTCCATTGAATAGAGGAGGACGGTTCATATGACCACCTTCAGCAGACATGTTCACAGTAGGATCTTTACTCTTAACACTGTTAAGTGCTCAACCAAGAGGCCGAGCTCTGGTACCAACTGAACGTGAACACAAGAAAGGGGGGTTGAATTGTGTTGAAAACTTTTTCTTAACTTTGAGCTAAAAACACTTAGAACACAGGTTTTTCAAAACAGTTTGTTAAACGGACGCTGGAAATAAACCGGACGCTGGAAAAGCAGTTTGTGAAAACTTGTTTTTAACAGAGCAAGATAAAGATAAATAGAAAGCAGTAAAGCAAGAGACACAGAGACTTAGACCAGTTCACGACCAACCGGTAGCTACGTCTAGTCCCTTCGTTCTCAAGGATTTTCCACTATAATCAACTGATTACAAAGCCTTAAGAGTATTCTCATCACAACCTTGACAATACTCTCAACTTCTCAAAACGACTCGAGACATTCGAGCCTTTGAGGAAATAGCCTTAACTAGGCCAAAACAACTTTTACAGGTAAGTTGACTTCAAGTATAACTAACTCTCACAGAGAGGATAAAAATTAAGCTGAATATAGAAATGCTTTCTAAAAGAAAGTGTCGCACGCTGAGTTCAGTTCTTATAGTCCAGAGACTTGGCTCGAAACTTGATTGCTCACGTATGCCCTTTCGAGTATTGACTCTTTGTAGTGTATAGCAACAAAGTTGCTTGTTCTCGATAAATGAAGCAATATTCTCTTATAGAGTTTCGCTATTTCTTCAATGGATACCTTGGGGTATTTATAAGAGTTATAAAGGATATTACCGATTCACGGTAAAAATGGCTCCTTTCCATTGAGTGAGGTGATTTCAAAAAGTCAGTCTCTTTCTTCCTTTCCAGAGAATATCTCAAGAGTACACATTACCGCTTTTAAACTACCTTACTTTTCACAATTGCTTGTACGATTTTTGTCTTTTAGCTAAAGGTGTCACCTTTGATACCTCGTACAACAATTTTAGCGCACAAGATCAAATTCGAAATCTGTTCCAGAAACTTCTTGAGAGGAAGAGCAACTACGTGATCAACACGTGATTTAGAATGAAGTTCGGACGCTTGCTCAGAACGGAAGATCGGACGCTCATAGCAAATGGATAAGACTAGTGTCACAAGAAGTTAATTCCAGACGCTCACGAGGACAATATACTAGGATGAGCCGGATGCTGACACATGGAGTGTTTCCTTCTCTTGAGAGCTTCTTCCTTCTTGTTCAAGTGGCTTAGAAATATATGTAATATTAGTATCTGCACACTTCAAGAATTGTTAGAACATAAATTGTTCTCTTGTGAATATTTTGTTATCATCAAAATTAATGAGGGTCTAAACATCTCAATCGTTTAGGTTCCAACAAGACTCTGTTGTGAAAGTCCATTGAATTCTACGCTGAAGAACTCAACTCTGTTTCAAGCTCACTCTGTAGTGCAGTACTTAACTCTGGTGAACAGTATAGCTCTGTTAGGAAACAGACTGAAGAATATTTGAGGCTACTTCAAGTATTTAAAAGACCTCATTGATTAAGCGTTTTAATGTACGAGGTATCAAAGGTCAAAAGAATGTCAACGATTCTAATCATCAAGGAAACTTGCTCTCGAAGGGTCTCATATTCAAAAAGCCCACAAGAGACAAAGATTCTGAATTTGTGTGCAGTGCCCAGAATGCTTTATACAGTCTGGAAAGCGACGTGACCTGCAAAAGCCACAAAAACATGATCTGAGGTTTTGACCTAGGGTAAAAAGAGACGTTGGGTAACAACGACACTATTCTCAACCCTAGCTATATATATCTTACTTCAGTCACTGAAGTAGGACAACTATTGAAAAGAAAGTTAACGCAACAAAGTACGCAGTGATCATACAGTGAGCTCCTACAATCTTATCAAACTTGAAAATCACTATTTTTAGAGAAAGTGAGCAACCAAGAAATCTTCCAAGTATCTGGGATCACATTGAACAAAGCACTTAATTGTTTTATCCTTTCTGTTTGAAAGTTATTATTTGTGCTAAATTTCTTCATTGTAAATCCTCTCTGTGAGAGTTATTTGTGTATTGTTTCAAAACTCCTTTGAACTTGTATTTAGCCCAGTAGTGGCTGTATTCCTTAGAGGCTTGACTGTACTAAGTCGTTCTAAGAAGTTGTGAGTATAGCCAGTTTGACAGTATTATACTCTCAAGTGTAATTAGGTTGATTATAGTTGAAAAATCCTTCAAGTGTGTGAAAGGACTAGACGTAGCTATCAGGTGATAGTGAACTAGTATAAGTCATTGTGTTACTCTCTTCCCTCGACTCTTTACTTACTGCACAGTTTTATTAAAAAGTTGTTTAGAAGAAGTTTTTCATAAACACTTATATTTGCAAAAAGTTTTTAAAACCCAATTCAAACCCCCCCTTTCTTGTGTTTTTGCCACGTTCAATTGGTATCAGAGCTCGGCCTCTTGGTTGAGCACTTAACAGTGTAAGAGGAAAAGATCTTATTCTCTATTCATGGCAAGCAACGAAGCCGGTGGTCACGTTAACCGTTCTCCTTTGTTCACTGGAACAAACTTCGACTACTGGAAAGATAAAGTTAAATCCTTCTTCGAGTCTCAACAACTCGAACTCTGGGATATGGTTCAAAAACAATACTTCGAACCAGTTGATTCCAAAGAAAATCCCATTCCTCGGGGATAAATGGACAGAAGAGCATAAGAAAGCTTATCAACTACATCAGAAAGCAAGATATTTTCTTATCTGTGCTATCTCCGAGAAGGAATACGAGAAATGCGGAAAAAATGATACCGCCAAGGAAATTTGGGACTCATTGGCCTTGGCTTATGAGGGTACTTCCCAAGTGCAAGAAACCAAAGCTAATATCTTGGTGAGACAATATGAACTCTTCAAGATGGAAGAGGTTGAAAACATTGAAACTATGTTTGGAAGATTCCAAACACTAGTTCATGGTTTAAAGGTTCTTAAGAAAAGTTATACCACTGCTGATCACGTTAAGAAAATCTTAAGAAGTCTGCCAAAGAAGTGGAGACCTAAGGTCACTGCAATTTAGGAAGCAAAGGACCTAAATGTCTTGCGACTTGAAGATCTTTTGAGTTCGTTGAGAGCTCATGAGCTTGAGCTAGATGAAGAAGAACCTCCCAAGAAATCAAAGTCTATTGCTTTAAAGTCTACAAACAAAGCATCTTCCTCCAAAGCTCTACAAGCTGAACTTGAAATAGAAGAAGCATCGTCTGATGAGAGCGATAAAGACATAGACGAAGAAATTTCCTTAATATCAAGGAAAATTCAATGCATGTGGAAAAACAAAGGAAGGTTCAGAAAGCAGTTCTAAAAAAGGACTCAAGGGAAAAGCAAGACTCAAGGGATAAGAAGGACTACAATGACAAGAGCCAAGTTACTTGCTACGAATGCAAAAAGCCAGGACATTTCAAGTCTGAATGTCCACAGCTTGAGAAATCAAGGAAAGCTGGTTTTAAAAGCAAGAAGAAGAAAGGTCTCATGGCAACATGAGATGATTCTGAGTCATCTTCATCTGATGATGATGAGGAACACGCAAATATGGCTCTAATGGCTACCATAGGGTCAGATAGTGAAGATGAAGATGAAGAAGTAGATTCTAATCCATCTTCTGATATTGAAATAGCTTTTGATGAACTATTAGATGAGTCTTCCAAACTCAACACTGAGTATAAAGCTTTGAAAAAGAAATTCTGAAAACTTTTAAAAGAATTTCAAATACTCAATGAGGAGAATGAGAAGCTCAAAGCTGAAAATCACCGCTTGGTGAATGACAGCTCTAAGACTGAGGAAAAGGTTGAATGCAACTCTTCAAAATATGAAGAGGGATTTCAAAAATTTCTTGCTGAATGTGTTACGCGAAGCAAACAAGCATCTATGATTTGGGGTGTAAACCAAAATGGCAAAAAGGGTCTTGGTTACAAACTAGAGGAACCCACTTTTCAAAACACAAATTTGAAAACCAAAGATATCAACAATTATAGTGACTGTCTGCTTTGTACCTTTTGCAATAAGAAAGGACACATTAGAAGCACTTGTTATGAATTAAAAAATAAGAAGGACAAGTCTCCTTCTAGAACTAACAAAAGAGGACCCAAAAAGATTTGGGTACCTAAGGACACAATTATATATGTTGCAGATCTGCTTAGCAACAAAGTTACAACACCAGTCCTGGTACTTGGACAGTGGATGCTCACGTCACATGACGGGAGAAAGGCGTATGTTCCAAGAACTCCAACTTAAAGAAAGTGGAACAGTAGGTTTCGGAGGAAACCAAAAAGGTAAAATCATTGGAAGTGGAAAAATTGGTGAGAAACTCCTACCTTCTATTGATAATGTCTTATTGGTTGATGGCCTGAAGCATAACCTACTAAGTGTAAGTCAATTATGCGATAGTGGTTATGATGTTGGCTTTAGTGATAATGCCTGTACAGTCAAAAGCAAAAGGGATGGATCCATTTTCTTTAAGGCAAAGAGAAAGAACAACATTTATAAAATAAAACTTTCTGAGTTGGCAAATCAAAATGTAAAATGCCTTTTGTCAGTAGATGAAGAGCAATGGATTTGGCATAAAAGATTGGGTCATGCCAGCTTGAGGTTAATCTCAAAGCTTAACAAGAAAGAACTTGTTAGAGGGCTACCAAATCTTAAGTATCAATCTGATGCTCTTTGTGAAGCATGTCAAAAGGGGAAACAGATAAAATCTTCTTTTGAATCTAAAATCACTGTTTCCACCTCAAGGCCACTTGAGCTTTTGCATTTAGACTTATTTGGACCAACTAGGACATCATCTTTGTATGGAAAGAAATATGGTCTTGTTATTGTTGATGACTATACTAGATGGACATGGGTAAAATTCTTAGCTCACAAGGATGAGTCATTTGCAATATTTTCTGTGTTCTGCAAACAAGTGCAAAATGAAAAAGGTTTTTGTATTACAACTATTAGAAGTGATCATGGTGGAGAATTTGAAAATGAATCTTTTCAAGACTTCTGTGAAGAGTATGGCATCTCTCATAATTTTTCATCTCCTAGAACACCACAATAAAATGGTGTTGTAGAAAGGAAAAATATATCTTTACAAGAAATGGCCAGAACCATGATTCACGAAACTAACATTGCAAAGCACTTTTGGGCAGAAGCAGTAAACACTGCATGTTATATTCAAAATAGAATCTGTATCAGACCTATCTTGAATAAGACTCCTTATGAATTGTGGAAAGGAAGAAAACCCAACATTCCATACTTTCACCAATTTGGATGTGACTGCTTTGTTCGTAATACAAAGGACAGTCTTGGAAAATTTGATTCAAAATCGCACAAAGCTATCTTTTTAGGATACTCCGAACGCTCTAAAGATTACAGAGTATTCAACAAAGAAACATTAATTGTTGATGAGTCTGTGCATGTGAGATTTGATGACAAGAAGCCTGACAATGAAACGTCAAAGCTAGATGAAGTCCTTTCAGATCTACAGATTAGCAAAGAAACAGATGAAGGTATCACAGGTGCTGACTCTGATTCTGTGTTTGGTGATAAGACCCAAGAAGAACCAATAACAGACTGGAAGTTTAGAGCTCATCACCCAAAGAATCAGATTATTGGCGAACCAAGTGATAGAGTTAGAACAAGATCATCTCTCGGAGAACACTCTGACTTTGCTTTGCTGTCAGAAATAGAACCCAAAACAATTGATGAAGCACTAACAGACGATGGATGGATACTGGCTATGCAAGAAGAGCTCAATCAATTTCAGAGGAATGATGTTTGGAAGCTCGTGCCTCCTCCAGAGGATAAGCAAGCCATTGGAACCAAGTAGGTCTTCAGAAACAAATTTGATGACGATGGCAAAGTGGTAAGAAACAAGGCAAGACTTGTTGCTCAAGGGTATTCACAAGAGGAAGGTATTGACTATACTGAAACCTTTGCTCCAGTAGCTAGACTTGAAGCTATAAGAATATTATTATCATTTGATGCACATCATGGCATTACTTTATATCAAATGGATGTGAAAAGTGCATTTTTAAATGGTTTTATAAGTGAGGAAGTATTTGTGAAACAACCACCTGGATTTGAAGATATTGCTTATCCAGAACATGTCTTCAAACTTAAAAAGGCTCTTTATGGTCTTTAACAAGCTCCAAGAGCTTGGTACGACAGATTGAGTTCCTTTTTAATGTCAAATGGTTTTGAAAGAGGACAGATGGATACTACCCTCTTTAGAAAATCATCTAAGAAGCAATTCATTATAGTTCAAATATATGTAGATGATATTATCTTTGGTGCTACTAATGAATCTCTGTGTGAGGAATTTTCTAAGCTTATGCAGAATGAGTTTGAAATGAGTATGATGGGAGAATTAAAATTCTTCCTTGGTATACAAATCAAGCAATGTCAAGATGGAACCTACATCCATCAAACTAAATATGTGAGTGAACTCCTAAAGAAGTTCAAGCTTGAGGAAACCAAACCTATGAGCACACCAATGCATCCAACATGTGCTCTCGGCAAAGATGAATCGAGTAAAAAGGTAGATCAAAAGGTGTATAGAGGTATGATTGGCTCACTCATTTATCTAACTGCCTCAAGGCCTGATATTATGTTTAGTGTCTGCTTATGTGCAAGATTCCAATCTGATCTTAGAGAATCTCACTTAACTACCGTTAAGAGAATCTTTAGGTATCTCAAAGGAACTACTAACCTTGCTTTGCTTTATAAGAACTCAGAAAATTATAAGCTAGTAGGTTTCTGTGATGCTGACTTTGCTGGAGATAGAATTGAAAGAAAGAGCACAAGTGGTGGCTGCCAATTTCTTGGAGCAAACCTTATCTCTTGGTCCAGCAAAAGGCAAATCACAATTGCACTATCAATTGCAGAAGCTGAGTATATATCTGCTGCAAGCAGTAGCTCACAACTACTATGGATGAAGTATCAACTTGAGGACTACCAGATTAAAGAGAGTAACATTCCTATATACTGTGATAATACTTCCGCTATATGTTTAACTAAAAATCCTATTTTACATTCATGAGCTAAACATATTGAAATTAAGCATCATTTCATTAGAGACTATGCTCAGAAAGGGATACTTGAAATCAAATTTATTGATACTGACCATCAATGGGCAAATATATTTATAAAACCCCTTGCTGAAGATAGATTTAACTTTATAAGAAAGAATTTAAACCGTCATCTTATAAAGGAATGAGTGTTTGACTCTGTTTGACTATTTGACTCTGGTTGACTATATGACTCTGTCTTGGCACACACGCTCTGTTGTCACACACGCACCTATGATGGGATACATGTTGACTCTGCTTGTATGATGACTCTGTTCACATATTGACTCTGGTTGCATGTTGGCTCTGTTTATTAGTTTATTAAATGCTTTCTTTATTATATTTTTTTTGTTAACTGTTCATATTCATGAATCTGTTGCTCCTTAACACAAAGTTGCCTCTGGGAATCTTTATGTACACGTGTCTCTCTGATACTGGTTGTTGCGTTAGTGGATTACTCTTACTGAGTCATTATTGCTTTTACTGCACGAGGACAGTTTTATTGTGCCTCTTTAATTCTGAGTGTGGCACGCTTCATTTTTGAAATGACAAAGTTTTTAATTCATTTATTTTGGTAACTGGTAAAGGCGGTTTGCCTTCTCAAATACGTTTAATACCCACTCACTCACTCACTTCACCCACTACCCACACTATCTCTAAGAGAAGTCTACACGTTTTCTGAACCCTAAATCCATTTCTCTTCTATTCGCTCTCTGTAACTCTCTCTGCTTTTACAATGGCCGAACAACAACAACAACAAGTTCAAGGTCCTGAGGAGGAACCTCAAGTTACTCTACAGAACTTACAACCACATAAGCTGAAGGTGTTGGTGGAACACCAAGTGAACTTTGGAGATCTAGCTCATGAAGGGTACGCTTTCAGAGATGATTTTGTTGAAATGGGAATAATGGACTTCTTTCTCATGGACAATTACCCGGTATATGAAAATCTAATCAAAGAATTCTGGATGTATACATGGAGTAAAGACAGAACCATCCACAATTATGTTCAAGGAAGGCGCATTTTGGTAACCCAGGATTTAATTGCTGATATCACTAAATGCCCTAATAAGGGAGCTATTGCTGACGAAGGCTGGCAAAAAGATGCTGGTGGCTGGTGCATTGTCAATGACACAATCTTTGAGAAATCTGGTGGAACCAAGGCCGTGGATATGAAGAATCGGTTCAGGGTGCTCTTCAGGATTATCATGCACTGCTTGGTACCCAAGTCTGGGTGTGTGGATACTGTTAGCAGTACCCACAAGTTCATAATGTGGTATTATGAACTAAAGGCTAAGATCAATCTTCCGAATCTCATTTTTGACCACCTGAGACGAGATTTGATATACTCCAGAAAAGGGAAGAATGCAAATATTCCCTATGGAAGGTTGCTTTCTGCGATTATGGAAAATCAAGGCCTGATTAGGTGTTAGGATTATGGCAAGCGTACCAAAATACCGAAGTTTACAGTGATAAGTAGGGTTGTCGTATCCACAGGGAATCGTGTAATACTCGTTTAATTCACACTTATACTAATTAAGTCCAAAAGATCTATGTACATATATATTCACAAAATATCTCATGTTTTTAGATTAAGAGTTTCTAACATACAAATTCTTAGTTTTAAAGAAAATAAACACTAATGAGTAAAGCGGATTGATGATAATATTGGAAACGAGTTGGGATTGGATTTCATCAACCTCACCACTTATGAATTCAATACTCATATACGACTATTTTCATTACCAATGATATTACGAATGAAGTTTACTCAATTACCAATTCCTTAGTAAAGGAGATTCTAAGCTTTTTAGTTTAAATAACAATTCCTTGATTATTCAAAGAGATTACTTGCATTAAGATTAGCATTCAAAAGTAACTAATGAATCAAGCTCTATTCCTAGTAACAAAACTCACTAGGTGATTTCATTCAAATCTAGAATTAGAAAGTATTTTCCAATCACAATCTAACTCACAAATCTAAATATGATTGATCAAGTCATATAAAGCATTAAACATAGAATGAAATCACTATCATTGATAAGAAGAGATAGCATATAATTGTAAAGAAATTACATAAAAGTTTGGTTGATTACATCCAAATCCCAACTACAAAAGAGTTAGCTACTCATTATCATGAGAGCCATATACAAATACCATGAAGATTGAGAGATGAAAGATGAAAGATAGTGTCCCTTTGATTCCCCAAAGGTTCTCTTATTTTCTCCTCCTTTGATTCCTCTCCCTTAAATCGATCCCTTCAAAGCTGAAATGATCTATCCTTTTATATTGCTCCAATTCAGTAAAAGCGAGTTTAAACCGCTTAGAATTCGCTCGGCTCAAGGATTTCGCTTGGTTGCATAGCATTCTTCATCTTTGAAGAAACGCGTCGTCGCTTAGCGCAAAGATTTTCGCTCAGCTTAATTCAAGTTGGTTTGCGGGTAACAATTACAGGTCGATTAAACGAGCGAGTGTCCTTGGCTTAAGCGAAAATTGGACAGCTTTGATTCCTTCTTTGATTTGCCTCAATTCAGCCTACAAAAATTTAACAAGGAATTTTGGATGAATTCTAACATCATTAAAAACATAATACTCTAATAAAAATATTTACAAATACTAACTTGAGGTAAGAAAACATCTTTTAATTCAAACAAATGAATTAATGAATGCCATAAAAAGCTCTAAAAATGTAAGTAAAATTGGCACTTATCAACTCCCCCCAACTTAGCATTTCGCTTGTCCTCAAGCAAAAGTCAACACATTAAAATAGAATTATCATGACCCAAACTATTTACACAAAAGAAGACATGGTTTGAAAACAATCAAATGCATGAAAAGTTTCACTGCTGGACTGATAAGTATCAAAATTTGTTTTTGAATGATGTCTTAAAATGAAATCCATAACCAAGATACAAACGTACAATCCTATTAGCAGTCACTGAATTCACAATTTGCAGTCAATCAATCAGAGAATAACATAATTTCCTCACATCAAAGTGTTTCACTCAATAACATGGCCAAGGTGAGTATTTCTCTCATCCATACACTGCATCCACACAAAATCAAATTTGTTTTTCATCTCAAATATTGTGTCACAAAGTACATAATCAAGCATGGATCACTAAGGTCTTTCAAAGGTTGAAATGTGGTCTGGCTACAAAGGACTTTAGTTTTTCTGGATAAAGACTAATCACCTTAAAAGATTAAGAGAGCATATGATATTAACTACATTATTCCACAATAATAACCATAACCCTCTATTCTCTTGAACAACCAAATATGTCTAAATCCTTTGTTTGCATACAACTCCTTCTCCTTCTTTTTCTTTCTATCTGTTTTTTTTTTTTTTACAAGAATCAACAACCTTGACCTTGATTTACCTTCAAATGCTTCCTCTTTACAAATGTAAACCGAAATAAATTCCCAAACTTATATACAATAGAAACAATCTATTCAGTCCATAGTAAATACCAAATGCTCTCTTCATCCTATTAGGTGGGGGTGAGAATTTGGTTTTTCTTTTAAGCTCAAAAGGTAATTTGTTCTCATGAAAAACATAACTTTTTAGGCTCAAAAAGGGGTATCAAAGGTTATATTCACAAAGATGCATGGTTAGCTTTTTGGTCCCAAAGGCTTGATCACACACAAAAAAAATTGCCTTGATCCTTTCCATGCATCATATATACAAAGTGACTTCCAGAGAATTAAGCAAAATCAACTAGCATGAATAACAGTGATGACTCTCAATGCATTTAATTCTGGATGCTCAAAACCCACAAACTTAAGGCTCATGTATTCCCTGATTGATGACTGTTTCATGTTACTCTCTATGACTAACCATTGAACTATGCGACATGTATCAAGGCTATACTATTCATGTATACCACCATTTTTCTTTTGATCATTCAACTAGATTCAATTCATCATCATGCATCAGTTTTGACAATTGATTTTTTTCCAAACCATAGTCACACAAAATTTTGGGTCAACAAAATGTTTCAACACACAGATTCAAAACAAACAAACAAAAACTACAACTACCAAAAGCAACAAAAGATAAGGGATGAGAGATTATCAATCTCCGAGGATGTCATTCATGAAGTCCTCCTCATTCAGCTCCTCTCCGCCATCATCTCCACCTTGTCCTTCATTTCCAGCTTCAGCAGCTTCCCCTTCATTTCCAGCTTCTTCTACATTTTCTTCCCCCTCCGGAAAAATTGGCCTGTCCCCAGGCCATGCAACATGTGCAGCAAACATCTCTGGTGTGGGCCATGGAAACAGGTTAGCATCTCCTTGATGCTGATGCAAAGTGAACCGGTAGAAGGAGTCGTTCAAGCTTGTGTATGCCCTATGGTTGGCAGCCTGTTGTTGCTCTAAATGTATGAGATGAGCAGTGAGGCGAGTCTCCATGGGAGTCATTGGAATCATTGGAGTCGCCTAACAGTGCGAGTTGGGTAGAGCTTTCTCCAAGTTCTTGCTCTCTTTGGATTAAGACAAGAATTCTGATAAAACTTGCATTGATTGGCATCCTCAATTTGGTTTTTGGATGGCTCGGGACATCAACACCATGAGCCAAACACAATGCAGTTATCAATGCCGGGAAGCCCAATGGGTTCTTAGGTCGGCTCTGAAAGAACAAAGTTGTGTATTTCCGCCGAAATTATGGCAGCAACATCCGTATTCTTCTTTTTCATGATGGCATAAATGAGGAAAGCTCGTAGGATTGGGATGTCTGAAGTATGAGAATTAGGAACTATGTTTGAAAGCATGAAGCTAGTCCAAATTTGGGTTAGCGTTCTCATATTAGCCCTTTTAATTCTCAATGGCTGACCTTGCGCATTAACCTCATAAGTCCTACCGGGAAGACACAAAAACTTAGCCACATCCATTGCTGTCAAGCCTCGTAGAGTATGCCTCTGGTCCAT
Source organism: Calophaca sinica (assembly GCA_037113605.1). Lineage (NCBI taxonomy): Eukaryota > Viridiplantae > Streptophyta > Magnoliopsida > Fabales > Fabaceae > Calophaca > Calophaca sinica. The sequence goes on from CM073737.1 coordinate 21,889,675, forward strand.
TTGAATCTGATATGAACACTTCTCTCCCTCTTGCAAAGGAAGGGGATTCCCCAAAAGATCACTGATAGCATTTCGATCATAAGGAATCCACTTGGTCCTCACCCAAGATTTTCTGGTCTTGGATCCCCTTTTTATTGGCCAGGCATTGGCATAAAATTCTTTGACAATTTCTTCATTAATTGACTCCACAGGTGTGGCCAGCTTTTCCCATTTTCTCCTTCTGATTTCATTCAAAAACTCATCATATTCCCCCTCATCTAACTCCACTTTCCGTTCACACAGCAAGTCACGTGTCTCAACCATCAAATACCTTTGTTGTGTAGAACGGCTGATGAATCTTCGTCTGTTGAGTGGTTCCATAGGCATTTGCGGAAGGTCCATTGGTTCTTCCACCGTTCATCCTCATGAGAAGTCGCCGGATGCTTTTTCCTTTCTTTTCTTGCTTGATGGTATTTGGTGAATCGCTTTCCTTGGAGGCATCCTGAAATAATTAGAACCAATGCAAAACATGCTTTCCCCATTAGAATTTGTAATCAAACATTAAGCACAATGAACATTTGACCACTAACAATCTTTGTCATTTCAACAAATACTTTAAAAGCATCATTTCAAACAACATTGCCAAAGCATCATTTCAAGCAGAACCAACAGAACCAGCATTGTCAAAGCATTCTTTTAACATCAATAGGACAATATTTCAAATGACAGCACCATTCAACAAAGGATGCACTTTTTGCCCCAACATTCTTACAACACCATTCCCTAATTATTCCACAATTTTGCCCCAAACCCAACCTAATTTCAGAAATTGTAAAAACATGCATGTGGGTTGTGGAAATCCAATCAAACATTGAAGCCTAAAGATAGTGAAACAAGAAAATTCAAGCATTCATCAAAATAAGCCAACATTATTCACAACTTAAGCCAAAAACGAACGAGAATCACTTACTTGAATAACTGGAACAATGATGGGAATGATGAAAATGCACAGAGAGATGAGTGCGTGAGGTGCTGAGAAATGATGAGTTAAGTGGAATGAAGAGAGACGAGAGCAATGAAGAAGTGTTTTGAGAGTGAGGGGTTGCGTTAACTGAAGAGTGAAAGAAATGGGTTGGGAGTGCCCTGTTCGTGGGAAGGAGAAATGGGAGTGGAAGTTGTGATTGTTCGTGGATTGGGTCTTTCTTTTTTTTTCATTTAAGATGCAAAATTTTAGAGTCTCGCTTAGCCCATCTCACTCGCTTAAGCGAGATTCACTCAGAAGTGAATGGCTTGAAACTTGCGCTAAGCGATTGGTTTTCGCTGCTTAAAATGAGTCGACTTGTGCTCTCCTGAAAAAGCGTTTCATCGCTTAAGCGAGTAATATTCGCTTTGCGAAAATAGCTCGAAAAATTAGTTCCCAGGCTTTGTTTACGGCGCTTAAGCGAGTGTGTTTTCGCTCAGCGAAAATAGCGTATAAATTTTTCATCGATTTTTTCTGCATAATTCGCTTAAGCGAACCAGAGTGGCTTAAGCGAATATGGGACAGAATTTCACCCTTTCCAAAACCTTAAAAATTTTCTTCCAATTTTCACACAACCACTTCAAGACTCATGACATCAAATGAACACTAACACATTAAAACATTGGATTTAAACAACTCATCCACAAAAATCACTAAGAAAACACAAACTAAGAATCAAAACACACAAGCTAAAAGATTAAAAAGGGATAGAAAATTGGGTTGCCTCCCAATAAGCGCTTCTTTAACGTCATTAGCTTGACGTTGGATGTGTCCTCAAGGGTCAGCTAGATGAATCACCATGGTGAGCCTTTCAACTTCACCACCTAAGTAGAGCTTGAGCCTTTGCCCATTTACAGTCCAACTTCTCTTTGATGATGGATCCTCCAATTCAATTGCACCATATGGTCTTACCTCTTTGACAATAAATGGCCCTGACCATTTTGATTTCAGCTTTCCAGGAAACAATTTCAGCCTAGAATTAAACAATAAAACTTGTTGGCCTGGCCTAAATTCTCTCTTCAAGATTTTCTTGTCATGATAGGCTTTAACCTTTTGCTTGTAATGCTTGGAGGATTCATAAGCTTGTAATCTCATTTCTTCAAGCTCATGAAGTTGTAATTTTCTTTTTTCACCAGCTGCCTTAGGATCAAAATTCAAGAACTTTAGAGCCCAAAATGCTTTGTGCTCTAATTCAACCTGAGATGACATGCTTTCCGCACACCATCTGAAAAGGAGAAAGGCCAATAGGAGTTTTGAAAGTCTGTCCTATAAGCCCACAAGGCATCATCCAACTTCATGGCCCAATCTTTTCTTGAAGAAGCAACTGCTTTCTCCAAGATTCTCTTAATTTCAGGTTTGAAACCTCAGCTTGGCCATTGGTTTGAGGATGATATGGAGATGCTACCTTGTGCTTTACACTGTAATGCTCCAAGACTTTCTTCAATTGTTGATTGCAAAAGTGAGATCCTCCATCACTTATCAAAACTCTTGGAGTGCCAAACCTGGTAAAGATATTTTTCTTTAAAAATCTGATCACAGTTTTGGCATCAGCTTTGGGTGCAGCCATTGCTTCAACCCACTTGGTAACATAGTCCACTGCCACCAGAATGTATTCATTTGAGTAAGAGGATGGCAAGGGTCCAACAAAGTCAATTCCCCAACAATCAAAAGCTTCTACTTCAAGAATATTCTGCAGTGGCATTTCATGTCTTCTTGTAATGCTCCCAGACCTTTGACAATTGTCACATCTTTGCACATGATCATGAGCATCCTTGAATAGAGTGGGCCAATAAAAACCTGATTGAAGGACCTTTGCAGCAGTCCTTTCACCATTATAATGCCCTCCATAAGGAGAGTTATGACAGTGCCACAGAATATCTCTTGACTCCTCTGTTGTTACACACCTCCTTAGCAAATTATCAGCCCCAAGTTTGAATAAGTAAGGATCATCCCACACGAAATAATTGGCGTCTCGAAGAATTTCTTTTCTCGGTGCCGCTTAAAATCTTCAGGAATTACACCAAAGAACCTTAAAGTTCGCCATATCTGCAAACCAAGGTCTTTCTTGCATCGACAAAAGTTTTTCATCAGGAAATTCTTCCAAAACCTCCAATTCTTTTGTGGTCACCTCATTATTCACCAATCTAGACAAATGATCAGCTACTAAATTCTCACTTCCTTTTTTATCTTTGATCTCCAAATCAAATTCCTGCAACAACAAAATCCATCTAATAAGTCTTGGCTTAGAATCAGATTTGGTTAACAAATATTTTATAGCAGCATGATCAGTGTATACAATGACTTTGGAACCAATAAGATAAGACCTGAATTTTTCCAAAGCATACACAATTGCAAGCAATTCTTTTTCAGTTGTTGCATAATTAACTTGAGTTTCATTCAACACTTTACTTGCATAATGCACAGCATGAAAAACCTTATTTTTTCTCTGACCAAGAACTGCTCCTACCGCATAATCACTAGCATCACACATTAATTCAAAATCAAATTTCCAATCAGAGTGTGATTATGGGTGCGAAGTCGCTTTGTTTCAAAAGCTCAAAAGCGATAAGGCATGCATTATCAAATTTAAAAGAAGTGTCCTTATTGAGGAGATTGCTCAATGGTTTAGCAATCTTGGAGAAATCTTTGATGAAGAGCCTGTAAAATCCTGCATGTCCCAAGAAGCTTCTGATTCCTTTGATATTTATTGGTGGAGGAAGCTTCTCAATAACTTCTATCTTGGCTTTGTCAACTTCAATACGTCTGGAAGAGATCTTGTGGCCTAACACAATGCCTTCTGTCACCATAAAGTGACATTTCTCCCAATTCAGAACCAAATTAGTCTCCACACACTGATTTAAAATGGTATTCAAATTTGCCAAGCAAGATTCAAAGGAATGACCAAAAACAGAAAAGTCATCCTTGAAAACCTCAATGCACTTCTCAACCAAATCAGAAAATATGGCAAGCATGCATCGTTGAAAAGTGGCTGGTGCGTTGCAAAGCCCAAATGGCATCTTTCTATATGCAAAGACACCAAAAGGGCATGTGAAGGCTGTCTTTTCTTGATCCTCAGGATCTACTGCAATTTGATTGTATCCCGAGTACCCATCCAAGAAGCAATAAAAAGCTTGACCTGCCAGTCTTTCCAACATCTGATCCATAAAGGGTAATGGAAAATGATCCTTTCTAGTTGCTTGATTCAGCTTCCTGTAATCAATACACATTCTCCAACCAGTGACAGTACGAGTCGGAATCAATTCATTTTTCTCATTATGGATGACCGTCATTCCACCTTTCTTTGGAACTACTTGAACTGGGCTTACCCAAGCACTGTCAGAAATGGGGTAAATCATCCCAGCGTCAAGCAATTTTATCACCTCTTTTCGAACTACTTCTTTCATAGTTGGATTGAGGCGTCTTTGAGGTTGAGCCACCGGCTTAAAGTCTTGTTCCATAAGGATTTTATGCATACAATATGAAGGACTTATGCCTTTAAGATCAGAAAGATTCCAGCCAATTGCTCCTTGATTCACCTTCAACACTTTAATCAATTCTTCCTCCTCCTTGCTTGATAAAGAGTCACTGATAATCACCGGTTTCTTTGCTTCCCCTTCTCAAGAAAAACATATTTTAAATGTGGAAGCAACATTTTCAGCTCCAGTTTTTGATCTTGCAACTTGCCTTCACCCTTCAATTCTTCTATCACAACTTCATGCAAAGAAACTTCTTTGAATGTGTCAAGATCTTTCAAGCATTTTTCAATATCTTTTTCTTCTTCTTCATTCAGCACATCAAAGGCATCAATTAAAGCTTTCTCCAAAGGACTTGAAGTATGCAACTCTTTACTTGCCTTCAAAAACACTTCATCAAGAACATCTACTCTAAAACATTCCCCATTGTCATTGGGATATTTCATAGCTTCAAACTTTGGCAGTTTTCATCAACATCAACATCAATTAAAACTTTGGCAGTTTTCATGAAAGGCCTACCCAAAATAAGAGGAACTTCTTTATCTTCCTCCATATCCATCACCACAAAGTCCACTGGAAACATGAATTTATCTACCTTCACAAGCACATCTTCCACAACACCATGAGGTCGTTTGATTGATCTGTCAGCTAACTGTAACGTCATCCTTGTAGGTTTGATTTCTACCTCCCCCTCACCAATTCTTTCTAGCATAGAGAGAGGCATAAGATTGATGCTTGCACCTAAGTCTAGAAGTGCCTTACCAACAGATAAACATCCTATAGTGACAGGAAGAGTAAAGCTTCGAGGATCCTTTGATTTCTGAGGCAATGATTTCTGAATAATTGCACTGCAACCAGCTTCCAGTTCAATTGTTTCTTCTTCTGTAAATCTTCTCTTCTTAGTTAAGAGTTCTTTCATGAACTTAGCATAAGCGGGCATCTGCTCCAATGCTTCAGCAAATGGAATGTTGATCTGCAGTCTTTTGAAAATATCAAGAAATCTTGCAAATTGTCTTTCTTTCTCCTTTCTTGTTGGAGCATGAGGATAAGGAAGATGTTTGACTAGAGGACTCTTCAATTGTTCTTCCTTAGCTAACTGACTCTTACTTTTCTTCTCCTCAATTTGTTTTTTCTCCAACTCTTCTTCTTTTTCTTGTTCACTCTCTTTTTCTTTTTCATTTTTTCACCCTCTTTATTCAACTCTACTCCTTTATCACTCTCTTTTCTTTTTCATTAACAACCTTCTCTTCAACTTCCAGATTCTCTCCAATACCCTTTCCAATCACAAGATTCTCTCCTTGTTGTAATGGAATTACAATGCTCAGTATTACCTTTCTCCCTTGGATTAACTTTGTGTATTAGCGAGAAAAGTTACCTTGATTTTGTCCACCACCGCTTGCCAATTGTCCTACCCAGATTTCAAGGTTCTTAATGGAAGCTTCTGTATTTTTCTGATTGTTCATGGAAGCTTGCATAAACTGAGTAAGAGTATCTTCCATCTTAGACATCCTATCAGGTTGAGTAGGTCTATTTGAAGGTCCAGCATCTTGTCTCCATCCAAGGTTAGAATTTGGATTTGGTCTCCAACCTTGAGAGTAATTGTTAGAATAATTGCCTTGCCTTCCTTGATTGCCCAAGTAATTAGCTTGCTCCTCTTGTGTTGCATCTGGGGTTGAACAATGGCCATTTGGATGATCTCCTTGACAAAAATCACATCTTTGAATCTGTTGAGAGGAAGAGCTTTGCATACCCTGCAGCTGTTGTGGAAGCTTAGACATTTGCTTCGTCAATGCTTCAAGCTGTTGAGTCATAAGTTTGTTCTGAGCTAGAATGGCAGTTTGAGTGTCCAGCTCTATAACTCCTCTCTTATGTATGGAACTTCTGTCATGTTGAGCTTGATGATCATTTGCAGCTATCGCATCAATGATAGTTATTGCTTCCTCAGAGCTTTTTGACATCATTGAACCTCCAGCTGACGCATCTAAAATCATCTTCGTTTGAGGTCTCAATCCATTGCAAAATATGTGCAGCTGAGCTATATCATCAAAGCCATGATTAGGACATTTTCTCAACAAAGCTTTATATCGCTCCCATGCTTCACACAATGGTTCATCAGCTCCCTGCGAAAAAGTAGCAATAGCAGATTTTGCACTAATATATCTAGATGGTGGGAAAAATCTGGCTAAGAATTTTTCTTCAACATCTTCCCATGTGGTAAGACTCTGATTTGGATGGGATTGAAGCCAACTCTTGGCTTTTCTGTCAATGAAAATGGAAACAAATTTCGGATAGACAACCTTCTTCATCATCTTCGGAAAATCCCATTGTACCACACAACTCATAAAAGGTAGAGAGGTGAGTGTATGGGTCTTCATGGTCTAAGCCTGCAAACTGATTTGAATTAATCAAACTTAACAAAGCTGGCTTCATTTCCATGGTATTTGCTGATGGTTTGGCAATGCTCGAAAAATGTCTGGGACCCTGCTGCTGAGCATAGTCTCCCAAGGTTCTTCTTTGATTATTCTGATTCTGAGCATTGTTGTTGTTGGCATTGTTATTACCTGGTGCATTGTTGTTATTGTTGTTCCCTGGTGGATCCATTTTATCCTGTTGTTGCACAACTTCAGAATAAGTAGGAGTAGAAGGGCCTGCTTGTTGTTGCTGTAATTTGTTTAGCAACTTCTCTTTCCTTGTCTTACTATTGTTCTTCCTTGTCGCTTTTTCAATCTCCTGATCAAATAACAATTGATCTTTAGGAGTTTTACCTCGCATAGAAAGAACAAAGACACTAAACAAAGGGTCAAAGACCAAATCTTTGGTTAAAAAGAAGATATATTATAACTATACACTAATAAAATTAAAATTAACAAACTTAACAAGTAATAAATGTGAATTTAGAAAGTATCTAACACGTAATTCCCAAGAATCTGGCGCTTTAAACTTGTTAGGATTATGGCAAGTGTACCAAAATACCGAAGTTTACAGTGATAAGTAGGGTTGTCGTATCCACAGGGAATCGTGTAATACTCGTTTAATTCACACTTATACTAATTAAGTCCAAAAGATCTATGTACATATATATTCACAAAATATCTCATGTTTTTAGATTAAGAGTTTCTAACATACAAATTCTTAGTTTTAAAGAAAATAAACACTAATGAGTAAAGCGGATTGATGATAATATTGGAAACGAGTTGGGATTGGATTTCATCAACCTCACCACTTATGAATTCAATACTCATATACGACTATTTTCATTACCAATGATATTACGAATGAAGTTTACTCAATTACCAATTCCTTAGTAAAGGAGATTCTAAGCTTTTTAGTTTAAATAACAATTCCTTGATTATTCAAAGAGATTACTTGCATTAAGATTAGCATTCAAAAGTAACTAATGAATCAAGCTCTATTCCTAGTAACAAAACTCATTAGGTGATTTCATTCAAATCTAGAATTAGAAAGTATTTTCCAATCACAATCTAACTCACAAATCTAAATATGATTGATCAAGTCATATAAAGCATTAAACATAGAATGAAATCACTATCATTGATAAGAAGAGATAGCATATAATTGTAAAGAAATTACATAAAAGTTTGGTTGATTACATCCAAATCCCAACTACAAAAGAGTTAGCTACTCATTATCATGAGAGCCATATACAAATACCATGAAGATTGAGAGATGAAAGATGAAAGATAGTGTCCCTTTGATTCCCCAAAGGTTCTCTTTATTTTCTCCTCCTTTGATTCCTCTCCCTTCACACCCTTCAAAGCTGAAATGATCTATCCTTTTATATTGCTCCAATTCAAGAAAAAGCGAGTTTAAACCGCTTAGAATTCGCTCGGCTCAAGGATTTCGCTTGGTCGCATAGCATTCTTCATGTCAAGAAACGTCGTCGCTTAGCACAAAGATTTTCGCCAAGCCAATTCAAGTTGGTTTGCAGGTAACAATTGCGGTCGATTCGCTTGAGCGAGTGTCCTTGGCTTAAGCGAAAATTGGACAGCTTTGATTCCTTCTTTGATTTGCCTCAATTCAGCCTACATAAATTTAACAAGGAATTTTGGATGAATTCTAACATCATTAAAAACATAATACTCTAGATTGGATACTGACCATCAATGGGCAAATATATTTATAAAACCCCTTGCTGAAGATAGATTTAACTTTATAAGAAAGAATTTAAACCGTCATCTTATAAAGGAATGAGTGTTTGACTCTGTTTGACTATTTGACTCTGGTTGACTATATGACTCTGTCTTGGCACACACGCTCTGTTGTCACACACGCACCTATGATGGGATACATGTTGACTCTGCTTGTATGATGACTCTGTTCACATATTGACTCTGGTTGCATGTTGGCTCTGTTTATTAGTTTATTAAATGCTTTCTTTATTATATTTTTTTTTGTTAACTGTTCATATTCATGAATCTGTTGCTCCTTAACACAAAGTTGCCTCTGGGAATCTTTATGTACACGTGTCTCTCTGATACTGGTTGTTGCGTTAGTGGATTACTCTTACTGAGTCATTATTGCTTTTACTGCACGACGAGACGCTTTTATTGTGCCTCTTTAATTACGAGTGTGGCACGCTTCATTTTTGAAATGACAAAGTTTTTAATTCATTTATTTTGGTAACTGGTAAAGGCGGTTTGCCTTCTCAAATACGTTTAATACCCACTCACTCACTCACTTCACCCACTACCCACACTATCTCTAAGAGAAGTCTACACGTTTTCTGAACCCTAAATCCATTTCTCTTCTATTCGCTCTCTGTAACTCTCTCTGCTTTTACAATGGCCGAACAACAACAACAACAAGTTCAAGGTCCTGAGGAGGAACCTCAAGTTACTCTACAGAACTTACAACCACATAAGCTGAAGGTGTTGGTGGAACACCAAGCGAACTTTGGAGATCTAGCTCATGAAGGGTACGCTTTCAGAGATGATTTTGTTGAAATGGGAATAATGGACTTCTTTCTCATGGACAATTACCCGGTATATGAAAATCTAATCAAAGAATTCTGGATGTATACATGGAGTAAAGACAGAACCATCCACAATTATGTTCAAGGAAGGCGCATTTTGGTAACCCAGGATTTAATTGCTGATATCACTAAATGCCCTAATAAGGGAGCTATTGCTGACGAAGGCTGGCAAAAAGATGCTGGTGGCTGGTGCATTGTCAATGACACAATCTTTGAGAAATCTGGTGGAACCAAGGCCGTGGATATGAAGAATCGGTTCAGGGTGCTCTTCAGGATTATCATGCACTGCTTGGGACCTGAAACTGGTCTGTGGATACCGTTAAATAGACTCCACAAGTTCATAATGTGGTATTATGAACTAAAGGCTAAGATCAATCTTCCGAATCTCATTTTTGACCACCTGAGACGAGATTTGATATACTCCAGAAAAGGGAAGAATGCAAATATTCCCTATGGAAGGTTGCTTTCTGCGATTATGGAAAATCAAGGCCTGATTAGGTGTTAGGATTATGGCAAGCGTACCAAAATACCGAAGTTTACAGTGATAAGTAGGGTTGTCGTATCCACAGGGAATCGTGTAATACTCGTTTAATTCACACTTATACTAATTAAGTCCAAAAGATCTATGTACATATATATTCACAAAATATCTCATGTTTTTAGATTAAGAGTTTCTAACATACAAATTCTTAGTTTTAAAGAAAATAAACACTAATGAGTAAAGCGGATTGATGATAATATTGGAAACGAGTTGGGATTGGATTTCATCAACCTCACCACTTATGAATTCAATACTCATATACGACTATTTTCATTACCAATGATATTACGAATGAAGTTTACTCAATTACCAATTCCTTAGTAAAGGAGATTCTAAGCTTTTTAGTTTAAATAACAATTCCTTGATTATTCAAAGAGATTACTTGCATTAAGATTAGCATTCAAAAGTAACTAATGAATCAAGCTCTATTCCTAGTAACAAAACTCACTAGGTGATTTCATTCAAATCTAGAATTAGAAAGTATTTTCCAATCACAATCTAACTCACAAATCTAAATATGATTGATCAAGTCATATAAAGCATTAAACATAGAATGAAATCACTATCATTGATAAGAAGAGATAGCATATAATTGTAAAGAAATTACATAAAAGTTTGGTTGATTACATCCAAATCCCAACTACAAAAGAGTTAGCTACTCATTATCATGAGAGCCATATACAAATACCATGAAGATTGAGAGATGAAAGATGAAAGATAGTGTCCCTTTGATTCCCCAAAGGTTCTCTTATTTTCTCCTCCTTTGATTCCTCTCCTTCACCCCTTCAAAGCTGAAATGATCTATCCTTTTATATTGCTCCAATTCAGTAAAAGCGAGTTTAAACCGCTTAGAATTCGCTCACCCAAGGATTTCGCTTGGTCGCATAGCATTCTTCATCTTTGAAGAAAGCGTCGTCGCTTAGCGCGACATTTTCGCTCAAGCGAATTCAAGTTGGTTTGCAGGTAACAATTCTGTGTCAGATTCGCTTGAGCGAGTGTCCTTGGCTTAAGCGAAAATTGGACAGCTTTGATTCCTTCTTTGATTTGCCTCAATTCAGCCTACATAAATTTAACAAGGAATTTTGGATGAATTCTAACATCATTAAAAACATAATACTCTAATAAAAATATTTACAAATACTAACTTGAGGTAAGAAAACATCTTTTAATTCAAACAAATGAGTTAATGAATGCCATAAAAAGCTCTAAAAATGTAAGTAAAATTGGCACTTATCATTAGGCAGCTTCAAGGGCTTAACACTGAGGAAGCTGGACTTGCCCTGTAAACAATGGTGGTACCCACATTCTCAAGTGAAAATCTGAGAAGAATGAAACTTCTTTCAACAGAAGTAGTTGCTAAGATTTTACGGGAAGAAGAAGGTGGAAGGAAAGCAGTAAGAAAAGGAAAGAAGAAAGTGGTTGATGCTGGAAGTACTGTACCTACCAGGGGAGTCACTCGAAGCACTGGAATTCACATTGCTTCAGAACCCTCTCAGTGTGTACATCCAGTAAGACCCGCCTTCATGGACTTTGATATGTCTGAAGAGGTAGAGGAGAAGAAGAATGTTCTTGATGAAATGATAGCCAAAAGTCAGGAAGAGTGCTACATTTTCCATCAGAAACTCAGAGAGGAAAGGCTACAGAGAAAAGCTGCTGCAGCTGCAACTGTTCCTCCTGCTGTTGGCCCCAGAACCTCCATTACTACTGCACTTGCTCAGAAACCGAAAAGAATCATCAAGATCGCTAACCTCCCAGCAGTAAAGAGAACCAAGGTATTGGATAAAGTTTATGACTTGTATGATGCTACTTACCAAACTGGTTCTGCTCCCACTGGTTCTACTGTCTTAGAACCTGTTATGTCAAACCCTATACCTCCTAACCAGATACCTCCACTTACTCCATAGTTGCCTAAACTGTTTCCCCAATCTTCCAAACCTGTCCCTAAACCAATTCCTTCACAACCCAAACCTGCACAACCTAAGAAACCTTCTAAATTACCCACGTCTTCTGGACTCTCTGATACCTCTGACTCTTCTTCAAACGACAGTGAAGAAAGTCATGAACCTTTGAGACCTAGACAGAGACCACAACCCTGAGTTCAATTTCCTTACATTGAACCACTTGCGGTTAAGCTACCTAATACCTCCACTTCTGTACCTCAATCTCATTCACAACCCTCCAAAATACCTTCACCTCAACCTCCATCACCACCTAGACCTGCCTCACCTCCCTCTGTTCAACCTGACCTTAACCTACCCCTCCAAACTGAACCCACACTTGAATCAAATGTAACTGAACCATATTTCCAGGAACCTTCCTGCTCAACCTCGAAATCTGTTTTGGCCATTGAGGCACAACCCCTCTCAATGTTGCAACCTGTATCTGATCCCTCCTTCAGACTCCCTATACTTGTACCTTTTCTGCCTCAATCTTTTACACCACCTCACTCACCTCTGTTGGCAGAACCTGTTACTATTGCAACATCTATGGACATAGATGAGATAGCAGTCACTGCTATGATTGCCTCTGCTTCTGATGTTGCCATCATTGATCCTCCAACTCTGCTTCTGTAAGCACCCCCTAGACCAGTTATTCAGATTGGGTGTGAACCCCCACCAGATCACAGAGAAGCAATTGTAGTGCCTGAAAGGAATCCTCACCTGATTGCTAATTTTGAGTGCCTTAAAGCTCAAATATACCGTGAGGATGAGGATTACAAAATTATGGAAGCTGCAAGAATTGATGAAGTCAACTCTGTCCTGGCGGAAGAGAACAGACTTGCAAATTGGCAAAGTGTGCACTATTAGTTTGAAGTTAACCAAAGGGATCAACTTGAAAGGAACAGAAGGTGGCTTACGGCTATTCAGTGGAAACAGCAAGTACCTCAACAGGAAACCACCCCTGTAGTGTGGGAACCTAAACCTGCTCCTGCAGCCCCTCCTACTCCTGCACCTGAGCCTGAATCAGAACCTGTCACTCCACCTCCTGCTGCTACTGCACTAGTGGTTTAACAATCCACTTCTGGGTCTGCCTCTGCCTCTGCAAGCCATTCAGTTGTGATTCCTCAGGCAGTCTATGAGAGGCTTGTTGATGACAGCAATAAATTTTCAAGGTTTATGGAAGCCACTGAAAGGCACTTTGAAGAGTCTGACAGAAGGCATGATATGCTGGCTACTCTATTGCAAGAGATTTTGGCCAAGATGGACAAGCCATAGAAGACCTTAGGCTTTTTCCTTACCCCCTTATGTTCTTGTGTTCTCAGTATTTTCTTTTGTACACTGATACTTTTAGTTTAATGAAACTGTTTTGGCACTTTCTGTCTGGTTTAACTTTATCGTCCTTATAATGTTTTGACTGTGATGTTCTTTATTTCTGTCTTAATCTTTTTGTCTGATGACAAAAGGGGGAGAAGAATGTAGAGATATAGAGTAATTGATGAAACTGATGTATCAACCAAGTGTCACCATGCATTGCAATTCCTGCATCATTAACTCTGATATATTAACGTTGCTATTTATCTATGTATGCTCTGATACTGTATTCAATACGGTCTGATATTTACACTTAGAAAATATTTATATGTGTTTAATTCAGGGGGAGCCTCTGAAATTATCTTAAACAAATATTTTTCTAAAAGCAAATTGGTCATCAATATATGTATTTGTCATCATCAAAAAGAAGGAGATTGTTGGAATCAAGTGGATTCAGAAACAATAACCCTTAATTGTTTTGATGATAACAAATGATTAAGAGAACAATTTATTCTCTAATGTGTTTACTAGTATGCAGAAATCACTATTCATTAGAATTCGTTATCTCAGAAGACTTGGTGGAATCTTGAAGTTAACATGACTAAGTCTGGGAGTGATCCTCTATTTTTATGCTGATGTCACCTTGTGAAGCCTTGCTCTGATGTTGGTCAACTCCATTTGTTCAGTCAATGCTCTAGTGACTCCTAAGACTAGATTTTGACTTAGTCAACTCTGTTGAACAATCAACTCTGTTGGTGAACCAAGCTCCAAAAACTAGCTCTGGACATTGGTCAACACTTTCAACAGACCGTGGTTAATCTACCTATAGAAGCCTTCGTGCAAGACCACAAGACTCTGTTGTGAAAGTCCATTGAATTCTACGCTGAAGAACTCAACTCTGTTTCAAGCTCACTCTGTAGTGCAGTACTTAACTCTGGTGAACAGTATAGCTCTGTTAGGAAACAGACTGAAGAATATTTGAGGCTACTTCAAGTATTTAAAAGATCTCATTGATTAAGCGTTTTAATGTACGAGGTATCAAAGGTCAAAAGAATGTCAACGATTCTAATCATCAAGGAAACTTGCTCTCGAAGGGTCTCATATTCAAAAAGCCCACAAGAGACAAAGATTCTAAATTTGTGTGCAGTGCCCAGAATGCTTTATACAGTTTAGAAAGCGACGTGACCTACAAAAGCCACAAAAATAGGATCTGAGGTTTTGACCTAGGGTAAAAAGAGACGTTGTGTAACAACGACACTATTATCAACCCTAGCTATATATATCTTACTTCAGTCACTGAAGTAGGACAACTATTGAAAAGAAAGTGAACACAACAAAGTACGAAGTGATCATATAGTGAGCACCTACAATCTTATCAAACTTGAAAATCACTATTTTCAGAGAAAGTGAGCAACCAAGAAATCTTCCAAGTATCTGGAATCACATTGAACAAAGCACTTAACTGTTTTATCCTTTCTGTTTGAAAGTTATTATTTGTGCTAAATTTCTTCATTGTAAATCCTCTCTGTGAGAGTTATTTGTGTATTGTTTCAAAACTCCTTTGAACTTGTATTTAGCCCAGTAGTGGCTGTATTCCTTAGAGGCTTGACTGTACTAAGTCGTTCTAAGAAGTTGTGAGTATAGCCAGTTTGGCAGTATTATACTCTCAAGTGTAATCAGGTTGATTATAGTTGAAAAATCCTTCAAGTGTGTGAAGGGACTAGACGTAGCTATCAGGTGATAGTGAACTAGTATAAATCACTGTGTTACTCTCTTCTCTCGACTCTTTACTTACTGCACTGTTTTATTAAAAAGTTGTTTAGAAGAAGTTTTTCATAAACACTTATATTTGCAAAAAGTTTTTAAAACCCAATTCAAACCCCCCTTTCTTGTGTTTTTGCCACGTTCAGAATTCCCTTGAAGAGGGAGGGAATGGTGTGAAACTAGGATGACCACCCCTGACAAAAGAAGAACAAAATTGGGCTTTAATGAAATTCGTTGGAAATGATCTGTCTGTCTTGTTTTGACTGAATCAGGAGCTACCGAAGTCCGAATGATATGGTTCTTGATGCGTTGGAAAAATTACAAAAAGTTCTACAAGTTGTATTTCACGCAGTTTAATCAGATTCGGCTTCTATCATGGTGGAAAATGGATGGGAAGTTGAAGACGAAAATCTGGACTAAAATATTTTAGTTAATTTTGTGTTATTTATTTTAAGTGAGTTGCATTAGATTTTTATTTAAATTAAGCAAATAATTGTAGCAGCTGCATGCCTTTTGAAATAACCCATTTAGGAGTTGTTGGATATATGTAACTGCCACTTTAAAAGCACTAGTTAGTGTGCAATTAAGGTCCAGTCATTAGTATAGGAGTTACACCATCAATTGAGCTCATTACTATCCATTAGTGGGCTGTTTCTGAATGTATTTCCTACCCTCTATATGTATGCACGAAATTCATGAATGAAATGAAGAATTTGGATGTTAAAAATTGTGTTTTACACATTATGAGAGACTTGTTTCTCTTGGGTTCTGGATTGAGCCAAAACTGACTTATCAAGAAGTTAACTCTTCTTGTGGCGTCTTCATCTTGCTTATCAATTCCTTAGGGAATTGTGGTGCATCCATCTCTTATCTTTATTCCATTTCTTTTCTATTTACTTGTTCTAAAATTCAGTTCCATAAAAATTCAACCTAAGATCGTTTCAAAGGCTACTATGGAGGTTGGTAGTCATCACAGTGGCACCGGTTTCATCGCATTTGGACACCTAAAACTCCAAATATGATTAAAACATCAAACATGTGTCAGGCTAGGGCGGCATCATTTTATCAACGTGTAGCACAAATTACCCCAATTTAGAGATTGATTTATGTCTCGATTTCTTCATCAAAGTTGTAGATAATTCTTCTATATTTCCAACAAGACCAAGATCATCTCATTCGGATTAGTGTGGCTTAAGATATAGCTTTTGGAATCTTTCTTTATCAGGAAACAGCGCTTCCAGGCGCGCTTCTAAGTCAATCATTTGGCTATGCTCCCATTCCTGTGCACTTAGAGATAAAAATTATGGAAAACACTAATGCACAAACGTTAGAATGGGATCAAGTGAATACACTGAATCACGCAATTTAAGCTAAAATTCACTTCAAAAGTTCTTCATGCATCATGTAAAACTCAACTTTGGCTTTATAAATATTCATGTGATGAAGATTTATCAAGTAACATGTTGGTTGACTTAAAAATTAAACATCTCTTATAACATTTAGGATATAAATTGAACGACAATTGAATTGAGAGACCAAAATTGCACAGTTATGATACTTAAAAGACTCAATTCGCTCAATTACAACTTGGGGGGACTGAAATCGCATAGTCACGATACTTGAAGAACTCAATTTGCTCAATTAGAACTCAGTGGACCAAAATCACATGATCATGCTACGTAAGGGAATAAAAGTGCAATTAAGACGAAAAATAATAATAAAAGGGTCCACTTCCATGTGGTAAGAACATGAGGTAGACTTTATATGCATCTATCTACCTAGGAGCAATATGCATGCGTCCCAATTGCCCATGCAATCTCTGCTTTCAACCATTTGGTCAGATTCAATTTACATAGATAGATGCAACCTTATAAGTTTAATCCTTTCACGTATCCCACAAGATTTGATGCTTTTTCATATATGCCCCTCGCATGATGCATAGATAATTACATATCCTATATGGATTTTGTGCACACCTTTCTGATTGCTTATTCCAAATAACAATTATTTTGCTTCTTATCGTTTTTAACTGGGCAAGTGGCATGTTTCGTTATGATATCCAACATGGATCTATTTATGATTTTATTCTTATTCTACTCCATCACTGTCCTCTTTAAATAATATCATTTTGACAATTTTTAAATGAATTGAATTTCGCAATGAATGTCTCACATCATAGCAACGAAAAATAAATAACTGAACGAAACCAACAAGAGTCATCAGTAAGCAATGTTCTATTTTATAATTTGTCATTTTGTACAAACTTTTTGGAAAAGTTTTATTATAAATTCTATGACTTACTTTGGAAAAAAGGAATCTGGTACCCCAATATAATTTGTTTTCAACATCAAGGATCTAAATATCAGAGTTTTTATTTTGAAACGAATATTATATTATCTTCAAATCACATTGCATAAGTAATTAATTGATTTGAATAAAGTTCTACTTTATTGATATGTTAATATAATTAGTACTAATATGTGTGACCCGTGCCGTGCACGGGTATACATTATGATTTGATAAATATTTGATTAATTTTCTTTTTTACAGCAAATGGATTAAATTTACATAGATCAAAACCTTTGTATCATATACCAAAAAACAAACAAACTTTGTATAGTAAATTTTCGCTATATTTAAGCAGTGTATTTAATATTCATAATAATATGTATTATTAATTCAAAAAATCGAATGTTTGATAAATTGGTAAATATACAACATGAATCACATCACAACATTAGTTATTATACTTATATATTCCGTTATATATATGAGGCTCTTGTTAGTACGTCATATATGTTTAATGTGAAAATTTTTACTTGGGCTGTAATTATTTTCACAACACTTTGGAAATCCAGCATAAATTAAATCAAAGTAACAACAAATTTTCTAACGTTATTAACCCTACTTTAATGTAGTCTAAAATCAATTCAACATTGCCTTTTTAGCAATTAAAATTTATCTTGAACCAATTAAAATTTACTGCTTATTTCCGTATGAAAAATGTAAGTGTTTCAATCGGGGAAGGATTCAGTGACTTTGAGATTTGGTATCTTTAGTGCCTTTGTCTCTTTCTCTCTCATTCATTACTTTCTCTCTCATCTTATTTCATTTTTCTCTCTCATCTTTCTCTCTCCAAAAAATGCCTAAAGACACTAAAGTCACCACTTAGGAAAGTCACTGAATCCAAATCTGTTTCAAGACAACATTATTTTTGCCAATGATATTAATTCGTGCTTCACATTTCCTTTGTAATAAAGTTAAGAACTACCAACTTTGCTTTGCTTCAACAAACTGTTCGCAGAAGCAGTTTAAGATATTGAGCTCTTACAAATAAATCAATTTGAATGATTTCCATTCAATGACCCTCTCAACCACTCGTAAAGTGGGGGAAAACCTCAAAGAAAGAAAGAAGTTGGATTAAAATGCATTATTGAAGAATCGCTCTCCAGCATTTTCTGTGCTACTTCATGCTAACAATCTTCCTTTCCTTTCGGTCCTCTCAGGTCTCGACACCTTTCTTGCAAACTTGTCATTTTGTAAAAACTTTTTGGAAAAGTTTTATTATAAATTCTATGACTTACTTTGAAAAAAAGGAATCTGGTACCCCAAATACAATTTGTTTTCAACATCGAGGATCTAAATATCAGAGTTTTTATTTTGAAACGAATATTATATTATCTTCAAATCAGATTGCATAAGTAATTAATTGATTTGAATAAAGTTCTACTTTATTGATAGGTTAATATAGTTAGTATTACCAGAAGTAAATATGCTTCTTATAATGGTTCCTTCAAGAATTAATTTATTTAATTATTCAAATATATAATAGCTAGTAGTAGTAATAATAACAATAATAGCAACCAAATATATATATATATATATATATATATATATATATATGACTTTTTGGTTTAATCTTAGTCATTCATGATTTGATCTATGGCTAGGATTCACTCCTCTCACCCTCTCATATATAGTAAATAAAAAATCGCAATTCAGTCCCAAGACTAACTCCAACGCTTGTTTCTCTGCATTGGAACTATTTGACGTGGCAGCCACCACGTGGAACCGTTCTTACAAACCAACGGTTCATGTGAATAAAAAATTTATGACAAGGAAGGGCAAGGTGCTGAGGCAAGAGGGAGGCTCTGCACAGTGAGGGGAAAAAAGAGAAAGAAAGGGAAAGAGAAAGAAGGGGAAGGAACGTTCTTGTGTGCACGGGGAAGTAATTTAAGAACCTAACTTGGTTCTATGGTTGAAGATATGCCCTAAGTAATATCTCTTCTCCTCTTCTTTTTTGCCTTCTACACCAATGTGACAGCCATAATCTCGTGTGCTAATAATATAGAAAAATAATAGTATTATTGAGTTTCATCAGAAGAAAAGTGGAATTTTAAAGAACTTAAACATATTAAATATTGAGTCTTGCGCGTCACATTGCAAACCAGACAACCATACTTCGTCCCAAATAAGACAGTCGAGTGGTAAAGTATTGCCGAACATTAGGAGTGTGGGCTCGAACCCGCAATGCTTCACTTCCTCCTCCCCATCCCTCGCCCTTGACCATCTGTACTAAGAACCAAAAAACAACCGTACTTCGAATATCCATAATAGAAAAAAAATTCAAAACATGCATAAAATAAATAATAACTCATCCTGATGTCACTTGTTCAGAGCCATAAACTAAAACCCTTTTGTAAAATACATAAATACGTAAATCCAAAACCGAAAGAAATAATCCTAAAGACTAACGCCACCACTATCAGCAATCACGTCTTCTTCCAGATTGCTCCTCAGTCTCGGGTTGAGTATCAGGTGCTCATGAATATCCCATAAGTAGAGACAATACACAAAGAAAGGGGTGAGTAACTCATGACGTTGTGCATAAGGCAAGGAAGTAGTAGAAATAAGATGATTCACACGCAGCAAAATAATCAAGAGATATAGTACAACCAAATCAATATAACAATACATGGAGAATGCATGATTATGCAATGCGACCTCTTCCGCTATCTCCATGTGCATGTGAATCCAATCAACTATCACTACAGCATTTTTGACTTTAGCCCACGCTAAACTTGCCCACGGCTAAAAAACTGCGGCCTAAAACTGAATAGACAACGGTTTTATAGGCGTTGGTAAGAATGTACAAATTTCATCCGTCTTTTTAGATTTTGAACTTACAATCGTTGCCTCTTTTTTATCTAGCAACGTTTTAAAAAATGTGGGCATGTATAGGCCACGGTTATGAAAATGTTGCCGCTTGAGGCCACACTTATTAAGCCGTGGCCTACATGATATTACACACAACCGTGGGTTAAAGCTGAGCGGGACTTTATTATCAAAAAAAAAAAAAACACCGAGCGCGCGAGACTCGAAATGAAAACAGAGCGGAACTCTAATCTAAACCTAAACCCACTACAACGTGGGATAATTAGTTGCCTACACACTTTTTGAATTGAAAACAAGAAGTTAAAAAATTGAAATAAGTTAAAAAAAATGTATCTTTCCCCCTCTGGTATTCCCCAATTTCTTTTTCCCTCGTTTACTTCTCTGTGTAGAAACTAATTCCCTTTATCTCTTTCCCTCCCCATTTCTCAATCTCCAAAAACCCTAACCCTCCCTCTCTTTGGAAAACCAGTTTCGATAAGATGTTGCCTGAAATTGTGGAAGTTCGTGGAGGTAGACCGCGGTCGAAATGAAGATCGACGACCGATGACAGGCATCTCCTCTCTCTAGTCTTCTCTCTTTTTGTCTTTATCCCTTTTCTCCTTCTTTTTCAATGTCTTTGGTCTTCATCTTTTAACAGGGTGCTTGCGGAGGAATTGCTTGGTGATGAAAGAGCGTGGATGCGCTGAACGGTGGGCCTGTGGCAGAGATGCGCTCGAGCGTGGGGATGTCGCAGTGGTGACCAGAACCATCATGCGTCGAGCAAGCGAATGAAGTGGTTGAAGAGAAGGGAGCGATGGCTGGTAGTACTGGGTTGCTCAGCACCTTCGACATTAATTTCAGGACCCTCACCGCCCACGATGGATCTCGTCCCTTCTATCTTTGCTGCCTCTGCAAAACGCCTCGTCCTCCTACTCAGTAAGCCCAAACCATAAATGCACGCTACCTGTTTGATATTATGTTTATGATGGGGGCTGAGACTCTGCTTTAATTATTATTGAGGTTTTTTTTTTTGCATCTTGACTTCTCTATTGTTTAATCATATGCATTCTATTCATTGATTGGATTATAAATTTGTAAAAGAACATTTGACTGACTGATTTTTTTCTTCATATCAATGTATGATCTTTAGGCATTCTATTTTGTTGGTTGACTTTATAGTTTGCATATAAATATATATACCCTAATAGATTATTGTCAGGAATTTCTGCTAGCATCAATGTGAAAAGAGACAAAAAGCAATGCAAACATATATCGGTATCCCAGATCTTCAGGGAATTTTGAGGTATTTCACCATTCAAGCACTATTTCACCATTCAATGCAAACAGGGTTCATCATTCAAGCACTATTTCACCTTTTTATAGTTTAAACTTTGAAATTTTGAGGTAAAGTTCTTACTCGAACAAAGTTATCACTAATTTAGATTACTTCTTCCTAATAGTTACGAGTTCCAAACTATTGTATATTTTTGCTCATTTTAATGTAGAATGTTTTAGCTGTGTGAAAGAAAGAAAAGTATAACACAAATGTCTGTTAATTGTAGCTTTTGGGAAGTCTTCCGAATTAGTGTTAAGACAGTAATTATTGCTAGTTGGAATCACTTTAGAACCCTCTAAAAATTGTAGCTTAAACTAAAATCAATGGTAGTGTTCTGAGGTACACATTACCATATTTAGAAAAAATTTAAACTTTTAATATTGATGAGTAGATAACATTTTTTTTTCATCTAGTTTTATATGTATGAGTTAATGATGGCTAGGTACTTAGATTTAGGAATATATAAATATTATTGAAATGAGTAGATAGAGAAATTTTTGTTAAAATCATTTTTCATGAAAATGATAAATAGATTCTATTGTTTTTTCATGAACTGAGCCATCCTAATGGATATGATATTCAAAACCTCATTTACTCATAGGGTAAAATTCCTTTTTTTCTTACTTGATGAGTAATGTACATTTGAAGAGAATTGGTGCTTGACATCAGACTTATGCCCACTATCAGTGTCATGTAAAGAATTGGTGCATGACATCAGACTTATGCCCACTATCAGTGTCATGTAAAGTGAACAATATATAGTGATAGGACGTGCAGAATGCTGTGTAATTTTGTTGAAATATTTGGCAGAGGCAGATAAGTGCAAACAGTGCAGAATTTCTGTTTTAGCTTTCTTCTACCACTGCTATTTTTTAATCTATTTTCTGGTCTTTGTGCTGCAACTGCAACTTTCAATAGATTCAGTTCTTTGTCTTTGCAATCAATCTTTTGTTCCGCTCAAATATTTCAGCATTGAGGGTCTTTGTTTAGATCTGTTGAAAGTTGTTTCTCTTTTAAAGTTTGATGTTTTTTTTATTATGGGACTATTTCTGGGTTTGTTTGTGTTTGCTTCTTTTCTAAAAGGTTTGATGTTTTTGCTTCTTACGCCTCTAATACAACATGCCTTTCCTCTTTTAGTAAAAATAAAACTTGCAAGTTGAATTGAGCTGATCAAGTGAATAATTGTACCCTTATGTCCATCTTTTACAAATGATTTGAGTACATAGCCGTGGGTTTATTAAAAGTGAACAACACTAAATTTGTATTGTAAAGGGGCATGTCCTTTTTCTGTGTGAAGGCTTGCTGCAATGATGGTATGGTAATATATATGAATGCCTCAACCTTGGTGTAGTTTCTAGTAAGATTCGGTTTATAGTACTTAGTAATCAGTAAACTAGTTAATAATTTAACTGTTTCTTTGTTGTAGTTTTGAATCTAAGCAAATTAGTAGCTTATGGTTGAGCTTGGATTTTGGAAATGCAATTACTAATTAAGTAGCCGCCATTTGCAGTGGTATCTATCTCCATATATTTGCACTCCATCTATACATGTTGAGCCTCTCTATTTGCTAGTGAAAGCTGCTGATCTGACTTTTTGAGTGATCCATTCATATTAACTTGTTTTTATATGTGCAGTCTATACACGAAGATCATCCTGATGAAGATCATCCTGAAGATGAATGAAGTTAATTCGTGGAAGATTTAGATGTTTTTAGACTTATGATGACAAGATGTAATTATGTACTGGTGTTTTATGGTTGCGTAGTAGTGTTATAATATTTTGATATACTTAGACAAAGTTTTTAACCTTTGCTACTTGTATTAAGACTTGGTTATATTAAACTCTTGTTTATTATTAAATAGCTATAAAAAATTTAATGGTTTAGTTGCTTTAAATGATAGTAA
Source organism: Calophaca sinica (assembly GCA_037113605.1). Classification (NCBI taxonomy): domain Eukaryota; kingdom Viridiplantae; phylum Streptophyta; class Magnoliopsida; order Fabales; family Fabaceae; genus Calophaca; species Calophaca sinica. The sequence goes on from CM073737.1 coordinate 21,913,091, forward strand.
TTAATTATCTATATGGTTTATTCGCATTTATAATTTATCGTATTTATTTAATTATGCGTTGAAATTATTTTATTGAAAATGAGTCGTGGCTAAAAAATTATAACCGTGGCTTAAAATATAGGCAATGCTAGTATAACCGTGGCTTAAAATATAGGCAACGTTTATGTCACTGTGGTCTAAAACAAGACAAGACCAGAAAATCGCGGCCTAAAACAGGTCTAGCAAACCGTGGCCTGTTCTTGAAGTTGGCAACGTTTGCATATGTGTGGCCTAAAGGTATAGGCCACGGTTAAAATTTTTTTGCCCAAAAGACGAGACAACGCTAGTATAACCATGGCTTAAAGTATAGGCAACGCTTGTGTCACTGTGGTCTAAAACAAGACAAGAAAACCGTGGCCTGAAACCGGTACAGAAAACCGTGGCCTGTTCTTGTGTTATAGGCAACGGTTATCTTTGTAGCGTGGGCGAAAACAAAAAACCGTGGCGTAAAGGAATAGGCAACGACCGCATACTCCACGCCTACAAAACCGTGGCCAAACCGTTGCCTAAAGTTTAGGCCACGATTTTTTCATTTCTGGCCACGGTTTTTTGTTGTTGCCTAAACTACTTTTTGCTGTAGTGTATTTATGCATGAAAGTGACTAGGAGTACATGTTCTGCCTATATTGTGAAAAGCTCACCCATCTTGGTGAATACTCACGTTACGTTACACTCTCATTAGTCCTCATAATGTCTGGTGATTCGTTAGGGTAGTCAGGTTTTTTCTAACAGACTCCACGAAAATCGGTGGACCAATCCAAGACATGGGCCCCCACACCCGACTAACGACAACCTCAAGGTCGGGATCTTGTGCACAATGGCTCACCCATAATGGCCTTTACTGTCGCATCTCAACGTTGTGTTCCTCTCGACATAAAAAAGGGTACAATGAATATGATACATGTCATTCATATAAACAAACATGTGCCATCAAAACTTCTTATTATCATCATCAATTATGTACTTTCTTCACCTCATCTTAAACAAGGTCTCCCCTAAACACCAATATCAATTGAGTACTTGCTTCTTCCCAACTTCGGCAAGGTTTCTACACAACATCAACAAAATCAAGTTCACAATCATCATGTGTTATAACTATCCTCAAGTACAATCATCATGTGTTACAAATAGGGCTAGGTCTACTCACTCATCTATAACACTATCATTCACAACAAGCTAAGCCATAATCTTCCCAATTCATCTAACTCAAACCATTTTTTCTCTCATCTCCTGATCAATCCATTCCAATCATTCTAAGTTTCCTAGGTAAACTATAAAGTTCCCAAGTCATACACATTCCTTCTCAATCCTAAAAATTAAGACAAAGGTGTAAAAAACTAAGTTTAGAAGGCCATGAATCCATTCTAGACACCCTATGAATCGATTCACAAATGAGGGAGACAAATTTTTTTGGTTTTGGTTGATGTCACTACAGCAAAAATCAGTTTAGGCAACAACAAAAAACCGTGGCCAGAAATGAAAAAACCGTGGCCTAAACTTTAGGCAACGGTTTGGCCACGGTTTTGTAGGCGTGGAGTATGCGGCCGTTGCCTATTCCTTTACGCCACGGTTCTTTGTTTTCGCCCACGCTACAAAGATAACCGTTGCCTATAACACAAGAACAGGCCACGGTTTTCTGTACCAGTTTCAGGCCACGGTTTTCTGGTCTTGTTTTAGACCACAGTGACACAAGCGTTGCCTATACTTTAAGCCACGGTTATACTAGCTTTGTCTCATCTTTTGGGCAACAAAATTTTAATCGTGGCCTATACCTTTAGGCCACACATATGCAAACGTTGCCAACTTCAAGAACAGGCCAAGGTTTTCTATACCTGTTTTAGGCCGCGGTTTTCTGGTCTTGTTTTAGACCACGGTGACATAAACGTTACCTATATTTTAAGCCACGGTTATACTAGCATTGCCTATATTTTAAGCCACAGTTATACTTTTTTAGCCACGACTCATTTTCAATAAAATAATTTCAACGCATAATTAAATAAATACGGTAAATTATAAATGTGAATAAACCATATAGATAATTAATTACTATCATTTAAAACAACTAAACCATTAAATTTTTTATAGCTATTTAATAATAAACAAGAGTTTAATATAACCAAGTCTTAATACAAGAAGCAAAGGTTAAAAACTTTGTCTAAGTATATCAAAATATTATAACACTACTACGCAACCATAAAACACCAGTACATAATTACATCTTGTCATCATAAGTCTAAAAACATCTAAATCTTCCACGAATTAACTTCATTCATCTTCAGGATGATCTTCATCAGGATGATCTTCGTGTATAGACTGCACATATAAAAACAAGTTAATATGAATGGATCACTCAAAAAGTCAGATCAGCAGCTTTCACTAGCAAATAGAGAGGCTCAACATGTATAGATGGAGTGCAAATATATGGAGATAGATACCACTGCAAATGGAGGCTACTTAATTAGTAATTGCATTTCCAAAATCCAAGCTAAACCATAAGCTACTAATTTGCTTAGATTCAAAACCACAACAAAGAAACAATGCATGGTTGTACATGAGCATCCCTACAAAATACTCCTTCACACATGGATATTGCATATAAATATAATCCTCGTGAAGTTTTGCCAGTGTCTATTCCAAAACCATACTTTATTTTAAATCATGAACTCAGTGGCAACAAAGGGGAAAAATAATTGTACTTACTAAGTGACAATTTGTGCAAAGTAGCTTCACATCATCCGGTACCTAGTTCCAGTGCCCACAAAAGTTCAGAATAACTAGCTTCACATCATCAGGTACCTCAAGTTCTTTCCTCACCTTCAACAAGCAAAGACACAAGATCATATATTAGGAGTTGAATCATGAAATTATGTAAAAATTGACATACTTGGGCAATATCCCAGGCGGCAAATAAGGAACTCGCCTTTAGGATCATACATCAAATAATTCAACTTGCATTTTCTATCAATAACTAATTCTACTTGCACCGAATGCACTAACACTTTCAAACTTTAACTCTGTTCTCACAATGAAATTGAAATAATGTTTATATGAATGATCAAAATTGAATTCAAGATAATTTTGAATGCAAGATTACATGCACAACAAAGAATTCTCATAAATTAAATGTTATCTTGTTTTTGGAAAGATTCGCGAGAGAAAATATAAGTGATAATGGTTAATATCATGGAACCTTTTATAGCCCCGGGTAAATTTGACAGCCCCAATAAGATGACAACCTTGTTCCACATCAATTGAACTATGAAACACACACTCAATAAATCTGTGATAGAAACCCACAAATGAAAAAATATATTGAAAAATTACATAAAGGGGAAGCACTTCTGATCATGCAAAATGTAAAGGAGGCCTGCAAGGAAGAATCAAATTCTTTTAGAATTAGCATGCAAATAATAACTTATGTCATCTGGTCTGGTTATCCATGGTAAAAACCATTCTTAACAAATCAGTCTTAACTTAAAATGATAGGCATGTAGTTACCGGAATACTTCTCAAACTAACACCATCAATGTCTCCATGCATTGACTCATTTTTAATTAGCAAAATACTACATTTTATTCTCTGCATTAGTCTTCGGCCTTTACCAAAATACTATATTTTATTAAAACATGAAAATTGCAATAAAAGATTACACCTTGCATAATGAAAACAAAATAAAGTACTTAGAACTTTCAGAAAAGATCGTGAGTCATTAAAGAGGTGCAAAAGAAGTAAAATGAATCAAAAAAAAAAACCTTTGGATGGAGTTGGTGAAATAATGGAAATCGCAAAAATGAAATAGATTTGTCCTTTGCATGCTTTTTTTTAATAGGCCATGAAATATTTTTTTAGTAAAATGAAATAAAAACTTACAAGAAAGACATAGTTAGATTAGAAATTATCACACTGATGCTTTGAAATTATCACACTGTTTGATTCAGGTGGTTCCCACATTCTGCTGCCAAACAAATTCGAGGAATGGATCATAAAGTTTGTCTATGATTAATTATATTATGTTTTGACAAACTAATCTAAATCTATCAGTGAGCAATTTAGCAGTAAATGATTGCAGATTCATATTTGTTGCTTGGCCTGCAAAAGCAACTAGCTATCCATAACGTTTTGACTAGTGTACAGTTCTTCCATATAATGTATAGTTCTTCCATATAACTAGATTGACTACACTGTTATACTATCCTTCTATGTAACTGCAAGTGATGAATACCATACACTAAAATCAAAATTTGAACATGTATAACAGGATATGTAGCTAGAATTCTATAAATATGGTATGAGTATACATAACTATATGTATGAATTCAGAAAGATAAGATCCCCAACTCATGCTTAGTGTGACCATTTTCCTTTCAATTTTTGGTATTGTTAGGCAATTTGGTAGAGGGCAAGGTGCCAATGAAACTTATTATCATCTTTTCTTCCAATTCTTGATTCAGCCTATTTGATTTTAAACCCTTCAGAATAATCCTCTTCTTTTTGTTCTAAGACTTCTCACTTTTCAAACCAAGTTTGTTATGAAGAATAAAAAAAGAAAAAATATATGGAATATCTAAGAGTGTTGTTTGGCTATGGGTTTTAGAAGATCATGTATACCTTGTGAAGCATATGCCTAGTGCTGGCAAGGATGATTTTAACGATAGAGACCCCCTGTGCATTGAAAATTATCACAACAGCAAAAGAATGACAACATTGTAAGTGTGATAGACTAGTACAAGCCATATGCAAATTTTCAGACCATAAATCTATTAGATAAGTATATGTGATAACATACCTTGCCACCACTTTCCTCTTGAAGCAATTCCTGGATGATCTTCTCCCACATCATTCTTATGTTGTTAGATAAAAAAAAAACATGTTAAGCACCCCAAATAATAACAGTTTCTTGAGTAACTATTGTAATGCTATCAAAGCATATAATATACCTCAAATAATACTTCTCCATACGTTCCCAGGGAAATTCCATAGTTTGAATAACTATTATAATGCTATCAAAGTAAAATATAACAATATTATAGTAAATCAGGCTTCCAGTTCTTATTATTTTGTCTAAATATGTTCTGTGGTTTTATTGTGATTCTATTTTGTTCTTGTATTGTTGACTTTTCTTTTCTATTTCTTTGTGAGACCAGAATTGAACCATTCTAATGAGTTACCAACTCCAGGGAAAAGGGGTGCCATTAGATACGTAGTTGCATGATATTTAGAACATAAGAATCATCCAACTCAACAAGATAGAGTATATCTCAAGATATATACCAGCGGATCTACCACATCAAACCCCAAATAGAAACCAAAGGACAGAGAAAAAAGAATGAAATATAACTAGAATTTAAGTCAGGCAACAATTCTGTTTCAAGTATTTATAAGTTCTATTTCTTCATAACAATCAGGAATTTCGAGTCAATCAACAATATAGCATGTATTGAGAGGAAAAAAACAATATAGCAAATTGATTGTAACATGAACAATTGACCAGGGAAATAACTTAATAATATAGACATACGACTTTTGACGTTTATCGTCGAGCACGGGGATCAGTTCCTTCTGCAGAAACCAGAATGGGAACAAGTTATTGCATTGGAAGCATCAAATTCTAAAGAAACGCAATCGAATCAGAATCACCAAATCAGAATGGAATAGCAATCAACTAAACGCAATCAACCTGCGAATGGAATCACTCAAAAAAGCGCAAACTTAGGATCACAAAATCAAAGAACGAAAGGGGGGGACGGGGAGAGTGAGAAACAGAAGAAGAAACTGACTAGCTAGGGTCGCCGAATTTGAGCAAAATCTTCAATAGCTCCCAAAAATTATGCAGAAAAAAATAGTCAAAAAAGGAAGAAAAACCTCCTCCTTAACCGAGAGGGATTTGAACGTCTCCGTCGGTCATTTCTTGTTTCAGGCCCTTAGGGCAATTGCCATCGACGGTGCAACCAACAGAGACGTAGGTACCAAGGATCTCCTTAACGGTGCCGGGGAGGTCTTTCGCCATCGACCTCGGCTTTAGAACCCTAACAATCTCAATGACATCGTCGAGTGAGGAGGTTGGGCCTTGCAGAATGAAAGAGGAGCAGCTATTTGTATTTGAGCTCAATTAGGTTTTGGGAGACATAAGTGAGGTGAGCAGAGGGATATCAGAGACGTGCTATGAGGAGCAGCAATGAGGAAAGGGGGAGACGTTCAATGGTAAGGAGAAGGAGAAGCAGCGGCGAGGTGGTGAGGAGAAGGAGAAGCAGCGGCGGGGTGATAGTGGGCTTGCGATACGATGGTAGAAGGAGAAAAAAACATTAGTGAGGTTAGGATTTGAGTTCTTACATTTCAGATTTCGGGGAAATGAAAAGGAAATTAAACAATGAAAAGACGAAGGGGACTATTTTTGCTATGGTGGCCCTGTAGCAAACTTGGTCCTCAGATATCATTTGTAAAGCATTCCCGGGGACTATTTTATTTGTTTGTAACTTCTTGTTTTTGATATAGCATTGGCTATCTTTATCCCACGGTTTTGTATATGTTGTTTAAATATTTAAAGGCAACAATTATATACTTTAGGCCATGTTTTATCAATCTTGTCTATTAAATTTTGATAGACAACGGTTGTATAAGCGTGGTCAAACTGTGGCCTCAAGCGGCAACATTTTCATAACCGTGGCCTATACATGCCCACATTTTTTAAAACGTTGCTAGATAAAAAAGAGGCAACGGTTGTAAGTTCAAAATCCAAAAAGACGGATGAAATTTGTACATTCTTACCAACGCCTATAAAACCGTTGTCTATTCAGTTTTAGGCCACAGTTTTTTAGCCGTGGGCAAGTTTAGCGTGGGCTAAAGTCAAAAATATTGTAGTGTGTGAATCAATTTATATAGGGCACACCATGGATCGATTCACAAAGGAAAGCCACGAAGTCTGTGTTTTCAGGATGTTGTGAATCAATTCACAAGTAATTCTACATGTGAATAATTTCACAGAGGCCATTATGCAAGGAAATGAGTTTTTGATAGCTTTTACAAGTTTTCAGATCCAAAGGATAAAGTCCTACTTTGGTTCTAATCCATTTTCAATAAAAAATAATAGGTTTCAAAGGTCTGCAATTCAAAGCCTATATTTTATAATGCTAAACCATCAATCACTCATTAATTCACATGATGAAATCCTCTAAGCTCTTACAAACTATCATATTATTTAACCTTTTGAATTATGCATAATTTTTTGCTCTTAAAAGGGTCTGTTGGTATAGGTGTTCAACTCGTCTTGGTTTCAAGAAACCCATCTTCAAAAGGGCCCGTTAGCAGGACCAACTCTTGGAAGGATCTATTGGTAAAACCTATCTTCAATAAGTCTGTTAGTGAGGACCATTCTGAAGAGGCTGCTGGTAGACGCTATCCCTAGGAAGCCTGTTGGTCGGTGAGTCGACTTTAGTGATGATGAGTCCGTCAGGACATCGATGATGAGTTCGTGAGAATATATATTTATTCTTTTTATCGTATTAAATTTTACTTAAGGTTATTTTAGTATATTACAAATATTTATTTTTATTTCCTCTCACTTTTTATTCAATCTAAACAATTTTAAAATCATTTCATTTTTTACTCCTTTTTTTTTTCTCTACTAGTGTAATTACCCGTATCTTGCACGGATACTAATTAATTAAATTAAGTAATAATGTAGAAAAATAATCGCTGTCATACAATATATAATAATTATTAACTTTGTAAAACAAATTAATAATTATTTCCGGGGACGGATCTAGAAAATTGGATAAGTGGGGGCAAAATCATATACTATACACTACAAGAAAATCGGGAATTAGCGTTGGTTGCACAGCGGCAATTTCCATCACCCGGCGTTATCCCTAGGGCACGCTATTTGCCGTCGGTTAAAATTTTATAGCGCCGTCGGTTATGAACCGACGCCATTCCAGTCTTGGTTTCCCGCACTCTTTTCCCCTAATTTTTCCCATTTTCCCTCGTTTCCTGCACGCCCCCTTTCCTTCTGCCTCTACGAATGCCCTAGCCACTAAGGGAGCTTCTCCTCCTCTCCCCTTCATTCGGAAGGAGGTCCAAGGCAGGATTCGACGAGGAGCTGCAAGAGCCATCGCAGAGGCGGCGCTGTCTTTGCCGAGGAACTCTTGGAGGTCGTGGCGGCGTTCGGAGGTTGAGGTTCGCGAAGAGAAGGGGATGTTTTTCCCTTCTCTTCTTTCATTTTTCCCTCATCTTCTCACATAGACCCGTTCTCGCACGGCAGGATTCGGAGGATTTGCAACGCGTTGCTGCAAAGCTTGCCTCAGTTGAGCCTGGCGACATCGTCATTGCGCTTCTTATTCTCGCGCACACCATCATTGGTCTCTGTGTGTGTGTGTGTGTGTGTGTGTGTGTTTGACCATTGATTTTTTGTTGATTCTGTGATTTCAACTGTGATTCTGCGTTTGGCGTTTGGCGTTTCAACTCTGTCTCTGTCTTTGCTGTTGATAATGGCAAAGTTGCTTTCCACAGGGAAGCTAGCTATCGAGGTTTTGCTCTACACCTTCATTTTCTGCTTTTTTTTTTCCTGATTAGCAATTATTTTTTGTTAAGAATCATTGCTATTTTGTGAGGAGAAAATTTTGAGTTTTACTTAGCCTTTGAGTGACTTGTTTGGGTGGATACAAAATGATGGGTTTGAATACTTGTTGCCTCTTGTATCACTGATGTCAATAATTTGGTTATCTTGCATGTATGCTGTGTGTCATTGTTTGTTATACCTTATAATTTACAAATATGCATTTTTGGAGCATACCAGACTAGATGTATTCTTATTTGGGGAGTGTGTAATCTATAACTAATGTTGTTTGTATAGTGTACTGTTTCCTACTTATGATATGGAGTCCTTAAATCTTCCTCTCAACTGTTAGAGAATTCAGAAATACTTTGTATTAAGACTATTTGATCTTATGTTCGAGTAGAAAGCTATCTTGTAAAAATAATGTCATGATTTCATGAAAGTCTTGGACTAAAATGTTTGTATCTACTGTTATCAGCAATGAAGTCTTTTGTTTGACTAAAATATATTCTTTATTATAATTTCTGGATCTTTGCAAATTATGTTCTTCAGTAATCAACTATTTTTTGAGAGGTCAGTTTCTTTATAATTGTAGGGGAAGGTCTCACATGCAGCTTTTCAGAGTGACTCAAGCATCAAAGAAAGCTCGTGAAGAGCTTGCAAAAGAAATCCCTTTGGTCCAAAAATTTGGAAGAGGTATATGACTAGGATTCTAATATCAATTTTAGAATTTTGTAGGAAGGAATAATTCCTCATTTGAATCTACCATTGTTGAATTCATTCATGATTTCCATTTTCCTGCATTCCCTTGGCTGAATGGATACCCAATAAAGAACGGTCATAATAAGGTTTAGAAGTTTCAAATGTCAGTGAGAAATAAGTGTTTTGTTTTGACACATTTTACAAATTACAATAATGGACTTATTTTGTGGATTTACCTATTGCAGATCGTTGAAAAGCTTGTTGATATTGTCACCCATATGCATCAAGCAATTTCCGAGTTCCTTGGAAATCATGGTATGGAATCATATCTCACATGAATTAAAAATTCAACTGTTACATGTATGGCATACTTGTGCATATGCATTCCCTTGGGGCTTTAGAAAATAGGTGCTTCTGATTAGTAGTCTTCTAAAATTTTATGAAATCGTGGATTCATAACAGGTACAACCACTGCCAAGAATAGTAAAGGATCTGAAAGACTAGGTGAAGCTGGTCTTGCAATGCACTATGCTAATATCATCAATCAGATAAATGTGATAGTAAGTCTGTAGTTTGTTTATGTTATTGGTTGCATTCATTTTCTGATGCGTGGTAATATTCGCCCTGGCCTTAAGTGGGATTTGATGGTAAAATAATTTTTGTTTGGTAAATAGTACATTTGGCCCCTTAACTTTATTTTAGTTTTTATTTTGGTCCCTTAACTATTATATTTTTTATTTTGGTCCCTTAAGTTACAAAAATACGACACTTTAGTCCCCTAACTATTTTTTTTCTCATTTACGTCCCTTAACTTTATTTTAGTTTTCGTTTTGGTCTCTTAAGTTACGAATGTTAAGTCAAATTCGTCCCTTCCGTCTATAATTTTTTTAAACAATAAAGTCAAAATCATGCTCCTATCTGAGTTCTTGTTAATGAAGTAACATTATAAAAAATAATGGAGCAAAAAAAAGAATTTCAATGACCTATACATACAAAATAAAGGGATTACAAACAGAAGGGACGAAAGTGTCATATTTTTGTAACTTAAAGGACCAAAATAAAAAATATAATAGTTAAGGGACCAAAACGAAAACTAAAATAAAGTTAAGGGACCAAAAATGCTATTTAGCGTTTTTGTTTCTATGCTATGCTCTTGTGCCTGATAGATGGAAGGATGGTATTGATCTCTATCCTACTTGTTTTCTTTTGCAGGAAGAGCTGGATGACTTGGCTGTTAAGTTCCCAAATCCATTTAAAGTTTATTAATCAGGTAATCAAACTCTTCAACTTCTTTTCACCATAGCTAAGCTATCCAATAAATTTGATAATAATATTCATTTTTCCTATTTGTTTCAAAATAGCTTTCCTAATTTTTAGTTGGAATTAATCCTTCATTTTCTGTTGCTAAGATTGATCTACTTGCATAGAATCCATCTTTTAATTGTATTCTCATATTGGCTTTGAATAAAAATTTATTCTGCTGCCACCAGAAGTATGGAATAGTGTAGTTGGATTTGTATGCAAGGAAATGATTCAAACACATTGCCCTACACCACCACCGGATATTAAGGTCATTTTTACTCCATGTGAACCCCCTTTCTCTATCTCACATTTATGGTGACAACTGCCAACTAAACCAAATATTTTTTTTTAACAGATATTAAGGTGTGGACCACCTCCCATGAATAAGGCTATGGCTGCTCACCTTGAAGCTCTTGGATACACTCCCCAAATGCAGTTTCAGTTTTAGTTCTTGGATAAGGCTATATATTCTTACATATGCATTTTAAGTCGAATATCAATATTCTGTCAGTTTTTGGCATTTAATTGTAGATTTGATAGAATAAATGTCAGTGCTATAATCCACTTTAGAAATTTTACACTTGAATGTTCAATTTAGATTGTTTTGTTGGCCTATGCTGTATGTAACATTGGAGGATATTGCTTCATTCGCATATAGCCCCCAACTTCATTGATAAGCCAGAGCTGCTGGCTTTGCTTTTCCATGTCCATTTTGTTTATAATGTAAAACTATAAACTACTATTGACGACGGCACCATTCCTCTGCAATTGGTCTTAAGTTGGATATGAGGTGAGAAATATTTAGGTTATGGTGATTCTAGTAGTGATTATGTTTGGAGGGTAATCTTAGCCCTTCTAATCTGATAAATTTGAGTGTGTATTGTTGGTAAAATACATGAACCAGAATTAAAAAAAAAATCGGTATAGCGGCGGTTTACAACCGCCTCGAAATGACAATTTTTTTTAAATTTATTATATTAGTGGCGATTGACAACTGCCACTAAATAAAATTATTTTAAAAATCAAGTTTAGTGGCGGTCAGAACCGACGCTAAATGTTGCCTTCCGGCGGTTAAGAAACACCGACGCAGAGTAGTTTAGCGTCGCCAGATTTGTCGTCGGTTTCGGGCATGACGGAAAGGATGCTTAGTGGCGGTTGTAACTGGCGTTAAACCACAATTTTGACCGACATTAAATCTTAGTTTTTTTGTAGTGATAAATGTTTATATAAAAAATATATCAATGCATAAGCGATAAAATAATAACATCATTGTCGTTAAGCAAACAATTGGCGATTGCAAATGATTGAGTATGGAGAAGTAATGTTGAATAAAGAGAGAGAAGGCAAAAATCGTGAGACAATGAGAGAATGAAGTAAAAAGAGTTGAGTTAGAGCTCTTGCGAAATATTTGGATTGATGGATTTTGAGAATGAAACCCAGTAGAGACCATAGAGTATTTTGAGAAGCAAAAAGAGACAAAGATAAAAAGAGTAAAAAAAAAAATTCTACTTTCTCTTAAAAAGAGAGTAGACGAGACAACACTTAAAAGAGAATACCTCAATCTCTAATTTTTTGTTATTTAGTAGGGTCAACACGTAATTTTTAGTGGGGTCAGAAACAAAATTATTCAATAATTAGTATGAAAAATAAATAAGTTAGTGGGGTTAAATGCCCCCAATTTGGTGTGCTTGCATCCGTCCCTGATTATTTCACCATTAGTTCCAAATATAATAAATGATTATTGTTAAAAATGAATGATATATAATTTAAAATAAGTAAGTCATTCAAGAAAATATATTTCTAATTGTTAATAACAATTAATTGAGATAACGTAATAATGATCATCCTAAAATAATATTAATTAAAAATTAATTTTTATTTTAAGCGAAAAAATAGATAAATATAAAAGTGACACGTGGCATAATTTCACGTTGCATAATTCTATTTTATATAATATAATTTTATATAATATATTGTGTTTTTCCCTCCAATTTCTTTCACTAACCAAACAAATCATTAACCCACTCGTTTGTACCCTGTTGTCACTTGAGAGCTGAGTACCTCTGCATGAACACTGCCTGGACTTCACGTATATATAACTATTTTCATGTTTGTCAAAAACTTTCCGGCAGCCTTCAACGGTGCTGAACCCGATCTGGACCCTCTCACAACTCACAACCCGACCCATTCACCTCTCTTCCTCCTTCAAAATCAAAACCCACCTGCTATGTTCCCCAATCACAAACACACACACCCATATCCATTTCCATGTCCCCACTCATCAAACTCAACCCTTTCAAACTCCACTTTCCCTCCACCACACCTTTCTCGAACCTTCTGCGTTCAAACCCAATTCACACCCAACCGGTTCAACCGGTCAACTCCTCCACCCAAACCGGTTCCCCCCACCTGTTCGACGAAATGCCCCAACGCAGCGTCGTATCCCACCTCATTCCCTTAACGCGCTCCTACGACAACGCCCTCCGCTCGTTTCGCGACGCCAGAAACGCAAACCTCGCCGTCAACGAGTTCACCTTCGCTGGTGTTCTAGCCTTCTGCGGCCGCACCGGGAACCTGCGTTTAGGAGAAGCGATTCACGGTTTGGCTCTCGTCACCGGATTCAACAAAACGGTTTACACCACCAATTCCCTCATCAACATGTACTCGAAATGCAACCGCATTGAAAAGGCAAGGCGTTTGTTTGATACTTCTTGTGGTGATGAATTGGATGATGTTTCTTGGAATTCTATCATTGCTGGTTATGTTAGGTTAGGTAGTAAAAGTAGTAACAGTAGTAACAATAATAGAGAGGTTTTTTATCTTCTTGTGAGGATGCATCGATTTGGTTTCGTGTTTAGCGATTATACTTTGGGTAGTATGCTCAAGGCATGTTGTGTAGATAATAGTTTTAATTGTTGTGGGAAAATGCTTCATGGATGTGCTATTAAGCTTGGTTTGAATTTGAATATTGTTGTTGGAACTGCATTGATTGATATGTATGCGAAAACCGGATGTTTATTGGATGCGGTTCGGGTTTTTGAGAGCTTTAATTATCAAAATGATTTCATGTATAATGCCATGATTGCTGGATTCCTGCAAGGGAAGAGTGTATCTTATGGATATGCGCAGGAAGCACTTGGTCTATTCCGCGAGATGCTGAGGAAGGGGTTGAGGTGCTCGAAGTTTACGTTCTCGAGCATAGTTAAGGCTTGTGTTGGTGTTGGAGATTTTGAGGTTGGAAGGCAAATTCATGCTCAAATTTGTAAGAATGATCTTCAGGGCGATGAGTTTGTTGGCAGTTCGTTGGTGGACTTGTACTCTTTTTTCGGTTCGATTGAAGATGCGTTGAGGTGCTTTAAGATGACTCCTAAGTTGGATGTCGTCTCGTGGACATCTGTGATTGCAGGTTGTGTTCAGAATGGACAGTTTGAAAATGCTTTGTCTTTCTTCCATCAATTTATGGCTTCTGGAAGGAAACCGGATGAGTTCATTATATCGAGTGTGATGGGTGCTTGTGCAGATATGGCTGCAGCAAGGACTGGGGAGCAGATCCAGGGTTTTGCATTAAAACTTGGTATTGCAGGTTTTACCATTGTTAAAAACTCACAGATTTGCATGTATGCAAAGTCTGGGGACATAGATTCTGCTCGGATGACCTTTCAAGAGACAGAGAACCCTGATGTGGTAACCTGGTCTGTGATGATTTGTAGTAATGCCCTGCATGGTTTTGCTCAGGAAGCTCTTAGACTTTTTGAGTTGATGACTGTTTCTGGAATTGAACCTAACCAGATCACATTCCTTGGGGTCCTAACTGCTTGTAGCCATGGAGGTCTTGTTGAAGAAGGATTAAGATACTTTGAAACCATGAAGAAAGATTATGGCATAGCAGCTAATATAAAGCACAGTGCTTGTATTGTTGACCTTTTAGGGCGTGCAGGAAGGCTAGAGGATGCCCAGAATTTTATTTTTGATTCTGGTTTTGAGGATGATCCGGTAATGTGGCGTGCCTTGCTAGGTGCTTGCAGGGTTCATAAGGACACTGTCATGGGGAAACATGTTGCTGACAAAGTGATAGAGCTTGAACCTCATGAAGCTGCATCTTATGTGCTTCTTTACAACATCTACAATGATGCGGGTAAAGATAAGCGTGCTTTAGAGGTTCGAAAGCTCATGCAAGATCGAGGAGTTAAAAAGGAACCTGGTATGACTTGGATTGAGGTAGAAAATATGGTTCATACGTTTGTGGTGGATGATCGTTCTCACCCAATTAGTCAGTTGATTCATTCACGGTTGGAAGAAATTTTGGTAAAGATAAAGAAAATTAGCTCTGGCAGCGAGAAGCTTCCTTTGGGCATCTCGGAAACTGAACTCAGTAGTACCATTGGCATGAACCACCATAGTGAAAAGTTAGCTGTAACATTTGGAATTATCTCTTTACCAAAATCAGCACCAGTGAGGGTGATGAAGAACTTGAGAGTTTGCTCTGATTGCCATACAACAATGAAACTCATCTCCAAGGTGGAGAAGAGAGAAATAATTCTTCGAGATGCTATTCGATTCCACCATTTCAAAGAAGGTTTATGTTCTTGTAAAGATTACTGGTAGCAAAAAAACAGTTCCTTAGACAACGCATTTTTGACAATTAAATCCCCCTTGACGTCATATGAGGGCTTGGTAAAATGATACTTGGATGTATTAATAAAAGGTAAAGCATTGCCAAGCTCCTAAGCCAACAATCCTGAGTCTCCTCTGTGTTATCAAAAAGAGTGGTGATTAAATGTAACAGGTTGAGATTATGCAATAGTGTAATTATTTCCTGAAGTGGCTGTAGGTCTACGTGTACAACTGCCCTGGTGCAAGGACATGAAGTCGAATCTCTTTGCTAAAATACTTTGAATTGTTGGATTAAGCATATATACTGTAAGAGGAGGGGAAAAAGACAAGATTGTTATCTAGCAGAAAAAGGTAGTTAGGATTCCATTATATTTTTTAATTACATTCGGTTATTCACTTATTTGTTTTGAGTCATTTTGTAAAAGCATATTTTTTAACTATATTAAGAAGTGATCATGAGGAGCCTTGGCGAAACAGTTGGAATTGCTATTGTATGACTAGAAGGTTACATTTTCAAGTCGTGGAATCAATCTCTTGCAAATGCGAGGTATGGTTGTCTCCAATAGACCCAAAATGTTTCCGGTTCTTCCCTAAATCCCAACATGGCAGGAGCTTTATAGCACCATGTTTTTTTAGTAAGACTTGATAATGATACTAGTAGAGGAAAATATATCTAAACAATACCCAGAAAACCCCTTGACATTAATGATAATTAGCTTTTGCTTCTAACTATGTATTCATTTTTGCTGACCACAAGTTTGAGAACTACACAGAAGTTGTGGTCTCTATTTTAGGCTTTACATTCCTTGTAAATTTGCACTTTCCTTTGATTACTTTTTTTTTTTTTTTCCATTTTTTTTTTCTGGGTCTCTGTTGGGGTCTTGACAGTTCATTCAACCATATGCATTTCATGGACCATTCTACCTTCTATAACTTTTAGTTTAGCCTCTTTTCCAAAGTTCAAATGTTTTTCCCCCCATTTGTTACCTTAATAGTTAATTCTACTGACATATTTCTAAATTATTTGGTTGGCTGTGCAGATAGTGGGGCTTACTAGCTCAACACAAACATATCAAGAACAAAACCAATGTTGTGAATCTGCTCATTACTAATGTAAGTTATGCTTCTCTTGTCTTTTTCTTAAACAATGCATCTTATGTAATGAGCCATCTAGTGACTGACAGATATGGTGCTAAGAAGCTAATTAATGAAATTTGAAAATATTTGCACACGTGAAACTTATTAATAAATGTAAATTTGAAAACAAGGAGATTGGAGAGGTATGACCAAAGCTGAATGTAAAACACTTACTCTAGGTTAGAACAAGCAACAGTTGGTCGAATCCCATAATCTGGTGGAATTGACAATCAGTTTCCACCAGCATACTTCATGATAAAAAAAGGTTGTAAACTTGTTTTTTGATATTGTCAGTTGTGTGGATGGGTCCTGCTTCATTGATTTCTCTGGTCAGTGGTCACATAGGCTATGCTTCTAGCACTTCTTGTTGAGCATCAGGCCATCAAGCAGGGATTGCAATTGACTTGGAAATGGAAAGCTGTGTTATGGCTGTTAAATGCTGAGTTGACTCCATAGAAGCTGTCCATTTGGTTCTTAGCCAGGATAGCTTCATCCATCATAGTGAGATTAAACACTGGTTCAATTGCTGGTGGCTGATTAGTTTGGTCTATGTTTTGCTGAGGCTAGTAATTGTGCTGATATCTTGATGAAAATCATGGCTCATGATATCTATGAATTTATGGTTTTGAACTCCCCTCATCTTGGTTTAAATATTATGTGCTTAGCTGGTTCTTTGGATGTGGCTTTCATTGGGTGTCTTTCTATTATGAGGCCCTAGATATGTAAGGCCATATGGTCAGGGTAGAGTTGATATAGTTGAAGCCATCACTCTGTAGAGGGTAAATTAAGAACCAAAACTAACATTAGTGTCATATAATGCAATAATTAGTTGTAGTGCATGTAATGGCATGAGTGGTGCAGTATAGAATGGTTTCTTAGTGAGGCCCTTGCTGCGGATGGAAAGCCAAGGCTGCCATGAGTTATTTACATGTTGCACTTTTTTCTTCTCAGTTTAGCTTCAAAGCTCCAACAGTATTTACTACATGTGAGCATAAGGAGACGGGTATATTATTGTTAATTTGTTACTAATGCAAATTTAGACTATATGGAATAGTTCTTATTTATATGGAATTCAAAAGTCATGTATGTTTCTGTGTGGCTAATGGCTATGTTCTGATTTGATTTCTCCTTCTGAGATGGATCATTGTCCAGATCTTATAACCTCTTGTAAAAAGGGTGGATTGAATATAAAGCAGTATTAAAGGCAATAGAAAAATAAGAAATATCAACATCCACAAATTATGGATATTCATAACACAACAATATTAAATAGGAGAAAACTTGCAAACAGTGCCTCACCTGCTGTTCCCCATTGAAAATATAGCATATCCGTCACAAACTGTCTCAAGAGGCGTATTATATGAAGATAATTAACTGTCTCTGTGTCTAGAACAATAAGTTTAGTCCTATTAAAAATTAATTTCAAAAAAGTATATGCAATGGCTATAAGAATAATTTTGTTTTTTTGCGTATAATTTATATTCTGGATCTGGCTCTTTTAAAGTGAGTAGAGAGTAAAAGTAATTAATTTTAACCATTAATAAGAAAAATCAAAGAGTTGTTATTCCAACACATCCATTATTTGTTATCATTGATTTTCTCTTCAATAGTTGGAATTACTTACTTTCCATTCTAAAGTGAGTTGTTCACCGTAGAGATGCTAGATCCAGGATAGGTATCTAGTTCATTTTAGACATAGTATAGGTGATAAATAGGATAAGAGCGTTTTACAAGAAACACAACTCTACATAACATTTGAGATCAAGACAAAAAAGTACTCCCTCCGGTTCTCAATATAAGAGAAAAAAATATGTTTTTTAGGGTTTTAAAATATAAGAGATATGTGAGATAAAAAGATGTTTTTCATTGGAAAAAAGAGTGTTTTTCTTAGTTTTGATGAATTAGGGTTTTGTCTCTTATATTTAGGACCGGAGGGAGTAATATTTTTTATTATGAAAATTTTAGATTAAGGGGATGATGTCTTAGTTTAAGACAAAAAAACCTCTAGGCTCAAAAAACACTAAAACAACTTATATATTCACCTTATTCAAAAAAATTGAAACTCAAACTTACAATTTGTCAGATCCTATCTTGTTTTTAACTAACATTTAAAACAAAATATTAGAGATTGCTTGTCTTTTTTTAAAAAGATAATATTATCTTTTTGGGTCTGGTGCTTGGATTGTTGTTTTGCGCTAGAGACATGGATGTCTCTTATCTAATAATGACAATATGATCACAACACCTGGCCATTGATCCTCCTTTTCTTCTTAATGAACAAGCAAATGGAGGCTGAGTAATAAATTTTGCAAGTTGCAACCCTTCATGGCCGATATATTTAGCAGTCATATTAGATTTAGATAACATGCTAATAGTCCAAGTGGGACAGTACAAGTAGTGGACTGAGGACATTTAAGGAGGAGATTAACAAGGTGAATGCTGGGGTTCGAACCCCATTCACCCCACTAACAAAGAGAAATACAAACTCACTAATATTTGCAATTCAAAAAAAAAAAGTTCAGTGTGTATTGAGAGGTTTGAAATCTTAGCTGTGGATAGAAAGATAAATTTTTTATCTATTTTGTGAGAGGAACCACACCAATAATACCTAAGAAACCTTACCTAAGTTTTGTCGTATTTTTTACCCCAATGCATGTCTATTCTTGAAAATTCAGAAGCGCCACAGTAGTAACAAAGCCTAAATTTATATACATTATTTTGAAGTAAAAAAAAGCTCTTCTTTTCTTAAATTCTTTCAAAAAAAGGAAAGTAGATTATTATCTTAAAAATAATTGGTAGTGACCGAACATTTGGATTATTCTGTTAGATTCTATGCAAGATGGTAAAAAACATTGATACGATATTCTTCTAATGTACCACAAAAGCCAGCTCTCTAATGCAAGTTCTTATATGCAAGAACTAGTTCTTACTCATTGCACCATTGGAGTCTCTTGACATGGATACCAGATGTAAGAACGGTTTTTTCTACGAGCAAATTCTTAAATCATAAGGGTTCAATCGTGGTATCAATTATGAGACCTGTTTTAAGTTCTTAAAAATTCTACTGTTGAATTAAAAATATATTGTGGGCGTTCTTAAATCTTGTGTGATATTATAAGAGCCATTAAAAGTAAGTTAAGAATCCAAAATAAGTTTGTTACAGTATTTCATATTGTAATCATAGTCTTACCTTTTAGCCTATAGTTTATTTTCTACCATTTCATGAAATACTTCTAGAAGCATAGTATTTTTAATTTCTCTGTTGTTTTATGCTTTCTGTTATTTCTAGCTGAGCTGGCACAGTAGTGCACATGAGAGAAACTTGCAATCATTGTATTTGCCTATTTGAGGACCACACGCATGGTGCGAATGATATCAGAAAATTATTCCATTCTCTCTACTCTTAATTTCTCTCTGCTCTTATCAATCTCTCTGCACCGGGTTTCCTTTCTTTAAATAGAAAATCCCTGCTCTCAGTTTAGGGAATTCTCAGATTACTTCCCTAAATTTCCAAATCTGTTACAGTTGGTATCAAAGCATTGACCTGGTGCTTTGCTGCAATGGGACCATCTTCACCGAATCAGACCTCCATCGCAGATCTGGAGAAGAAAGTTGACGAAAGACATGAAGAAGTAAGCACAAGGCTCGAGCAACTGAATCTCAGTATGAATGCCGGAATGGAAGAGATTCGAAGCCTTCTGAGAGCTCAAGCTCAGCTACACGCGAATAATGGGTTCTCCTCCAACCACGACAACAATCGCTTGCCGAGGGACAATCAGGGCTCATATGCTACGCGGATTTCGAAGGTAGACTTTCCTCGATTCGACGGAAAGAAGCTCAAAGAATGGTTGTACAAATGCAACCAATTCTTTGCTCTAGATGGCACCCCAGAGGATGCGAAGGTGCGTCTCGCCTCAATTCACCTCGAAGGAGTGGCGCTTCAGTGGCATGTGAACTGCATGTGATCCAAGTTCGATATCTGCCCACCGTGGACAGAGTACGTAATGGAAGTCACACAGCGATTTGGCGAAGTATTTGAAGACCCAATAGCAGCGTTGGTCCAGGTGAAACAAATAGGTGGAGTTCAAGAATACATCGATGCTTTTGAACTAGCCCTAACTCAGGTATCCCTCTTTCCTGAGCAAGCTCTTAGTATATTTATGGCTGGATTGGAGAATACCACACAGATGCATGTACGCATGTTTCATCCACCTAATATTGCTCATGCTGGTAGATTAGCTAAATTCCATGAAGCTTCCAAAATTTCCCCTAATTCCATGAACAGATTCTCCCCCAAACCAAACACTCCATACACTAAACAGAACCCCAATAACCCAAGAAACCCCAAGCCAAACAGTAACCCAAACACTACCCCAAATTCCTCTCAACCCATGAAACCATTACTCTCTAAAATACCTAGAACCTACTCTCCAGCTGAAATGTCCAAGAGAAAGGCCAAAGGACTTTGTATGTGTTGTGATGAGGCTTTCACCCCTGGACATCAACTTAAGCACAGGAGAACTCAGCTTAAGATTATGGAATTAGAGGAAGGGGATTCAAACAATGATGAGAATGAGATTAATGAAGAAACAAGTGTGGTTAGCATGGATAACCCTCAATTAGACAACACTGTTCAGTTGTCTCTCCATGCCATGACAAGGCTGCCTTCATACCAAACCATGAAAATTTGTGGCTCCCACAACAAGAAATCCTTGCAGGTTCTTTTGGATAGTGGTAGCACACACAATTTTCTATACTTAGAAGTTGCAAAGAGGCTATGATGTAAGTTGGAAAAAAAGCCCATGACTGTTACAGTAGGGGGAGGGAGTAAAATACAAGCTCCTTACATTTGCAAGGACTTCACATTCCAACTGCAGCAAACTACATTTTCTGCAGATGTTGTAGTGCTTTCCTTGGGCTGCTATGATTTGATTCTGGCAACTCCATTCCTCAAATCTTTGGGTCCAATTTTATGGGATTTTAACAAGCTGATGATGGAGTTTACATTTAAGGGCAAGAGGTTTGTGCTAAGAGGAGCGAAGCAATTTGGATTGAAGCTTACCAGCAATAAAAACTTCAATCAAACAGTACAACAAGGGGCTCAATTGTGTTTCCTTAGTGTGGAATCCGGGTATGAAACAGTAGCAGAACATACTTGTTTTGCATTAATTCATGATGCATCACAAGATCCAATACCTCCAGATATCTCTACACTTCTAGAAGCCTACGCATATATCTTTGAGAGTCCAACCGAATTACCACCTCCTAGGCCAAGATTTAACCATAAAATTCCATTAAAGGAAGGAATCAACCCTTTCAGCTTGAGACCCTACAGGTACTCCACAATCCAGAAAGATATTGTTGATAATTTGGTGGATGAAATGCTTGAGAAGGGCTAGATTCAGACAACAATAGTCCATATGCTTCTCCAGTGGTGTTGGTCAAAAAATGGGTGGAAAATGGAGATTATGTGTGGATTATAGGAGGCTTAACCAGCAAACCATTAAAGATAAATTTCCAATTCCATTAATTGAGGATTTGATGGATGAATTAGGAGGTTCCACTATCTATTCCAAGCTGGATCTACAATCTGGATATCATCAACTACGCATGGAACTTGGGGAAGAATACAAAACAACCTTCAAGACTCATGCCGACCATTTTGAATACTTGGTAATGCCTTTTGGATTATCAAATGCCCCTGCATCATTCCAAGCTTTAATGAACCACATATTTCATGCCTTCTTGAGAAAGTTCGTTATTATATTTTTTGATTATATATTGGTATATAACCCTTCTGTACATGACCATGTTCTCCATTTGGAATTGGTGTTTCAAACACTTCGAGAGCACAAGCTGTATCTCAGAAAAGAAAAGTGTTGTTTTGCTGCACACAAGGTAGAATACCTTGGCCATTTTATTACACAAGAGGGAGTTTCTACCGACCCTGCAAAAATTTTAGCAGTGGATTCTTGGTCCAAACCAGTCAACATTAAACAGCTGCGAGGTTTTCTTGGACTTGCGGGTTATTACCGTAGGTTTGTGAAAGATTTTGGGAAAATAGCAAAGCCTTTGGCTGATATGTTGCGCAAAGAAAGCTTCCAATGGACAGATACCTTTACTGCTACCTTTTACACCTTGAAATCATCACTTACTTCAGCTCCAGTTTTAGCTTTACCTGATTTTTCTAAGCCTCTGTTTGGTTCTGCTTTGAGAAGGAGTGGGCGCGCGTTCATCAGCTTCAAATGCGATTCAAGGTCGATTGATGGCCGTTTGGTTGCGCGTTTTGTTCTCCCCTCCGTCGTGTGTTTGAAGTTCAACTTGTGATTGTGCTGAAGCTGGGATCCCTAGCTTCTGAGTTTCCCACATTCGATTCTCCTCTTCTCCAAAGGTATTTTATCAATTTTGCCCTTCATAGATGCCCTTCATCACCTTTCTCCTTCATCTACCTGCTCCTCTTCTCACTCGGTTGCGACGTTCGTTTCTGGTGTCTCTAGGTTAGAGATGACACAAGGATTGGGCCAAAGGCCCATTTATTTTATTTTTTATTTGATTATTTTGATTGGGCCAAAGGATTGGATAGTCAATTAATTAATGTAATCAACAATTATTGAATCAACGATTATTGAAGCCCATTTATTTTGATTGCGTAGTTAAAGCGTTTAAGTTGAATCAATTAATGTAATCAATGACTTGCTTCTATATCCTAAATAATAAATTATTTATTATGTAATCTTAAAAAAAATTATTATGTATTTAAGTTTCTAATATTATCATAAAAAAATTAAGTTTCTAACCAACACCGCTTGGCCCAGTGGAGTAGCCTGCCCTGGGACTCGGGGGGTCGACTTGGTGCTCCCAGGTTCGATTCCCGTAGAGTTAAAAAAATGTGTTGGTCAGCCTTTACTTGGTTCCTGAGCGAGCAGAGACTAGTCTTTCGTTGAAAGCGTTGGGACACTCCGTGGGTAGCCAGCAATAGTCCTAAATCAAAAAAAAAAAAGTTTCTAATATAATTTTAAGTTAGGACCCATTTTGGTAATTGCACACCCAAAAGCAATTTTGATCAATTCTATCCAAACAACATTGATTGATAAGAATCACTTTTTATGTGTACGTATCCAAACAAAAATCACGTTACGTTCAACTCACGTTTAACCAAAATCAATTCTGTCAAAATCAATTCTCGTTACCGCAAAATCAAACACATGCTAAGACTTTCACAGTAGAGGTTGATGATTCTGGCACTGGTGTAGGTGCTGTCTTGATGCAGGATAAGCATCCAATTGCTTATATAAGCAAAGCTTTAGGGCCCAGACAGCTGACTATGTCTATCTATGAGAGGGAGCTTGATCAGTGCATTTTAATGCACTTCTATATCCCAATAATTACTTTTTAACATATTTTATATATTTGGGTCTTAATTTGGGCTTTAGTAAAATTCTTTGATAATTTTCAGATTTTATTACATCCTGGCCCTTTCTCCTTCTGCAGGCCATAACTTGGGTTGTTCTTATCCGATTGCAGTGATCTTTGTGGCTTTGGAAAGCTAAGAAGCAGAGCTACAACTCTTATGTTGGCACCGAAGCCCAGTTCAGACGTTCTGATGGTCGAAAATGCAATTCATCGAGGTCAAGTAGATTTATCATGAGTTGTGGATCACTTTCTCATGTGATTAGTTGTTATTGGGCTAATTAATCTCTTTTGGGCCCTTCTCTTTGGTCATAAACTTCAGTTTACCTAGCTTAACCTAAGGAGACATTATAAATAGGATTTTTAGAGTATTAGAATTCACCTTTTGATTACTTTTAAATCTTTTGCCGTTTTTGAGTTTTAGCAATCTTTTCTTTTTCTCTCCTTCTTAATCTCGTTTTTCTCAAATCCTTCCATGGAAGGCTAAGACCTTAGATTAATTCACTGGTTAGGGAGTTTTTATAAGGATCTTGAGGTTTGATTATTATTGTTAAATTCGATTTTCAGATTCTATTTCTTTTCCCTTTGATCTTTCATCTCTTTGATCTTTATTTGCAAATTCGTTTTAGGTGTTGATGCTTAGTCATATCAAATTCATTTTTGCTCTTTGAGATTATTTGAAATATTTTGAACGCTTGTTTTAATCTGTTTCGAATAGAGATTAATAGGATCTACGACGCTTGACGTAGGTTTGATTGAATTCGGTAGTTAAATTAATTGTGTTTTTGTGACGCTTGTTTCTTAATCATGATTAATCGATTCTGTGATGCTTAATTGATGCTTAATTAATCATGTATTCCAGTAGGGATTCTTATGAGATTAATTGACGCTTGATTAGTTAATTTCATGGTCAAACAAGAATAGAATCACGGAATAGAATAAGCATTTGAAACCCGTGATAGATCCAAGTATTAATTACCCTGAACCAGTAGATTAGTCGTTTTTATATATTGATATTCTCATCTTTTAAACCTTGTTTCTTATAATCGAAATCCCCCATTTTATTTCTTTGTACGTTCTTGATTTTGGTTATTGTTAGATTAGAGATCCTTGTGAGACAACCAAGGTTGAATTACCTTGTTATTACATTCACTGTTTTGAATTATTTGACCTGTGTGCGACAGTGGATCAAATTAGCGCCGTTGCCGGGGATCTCTGATCAAGATTAGCCAATTCAAGAACCCTACTAACATCTCTAACCTTTGATTTTATGTTTTAAATGTGTTTCAGGTTCTGACATTGAATTTTGCATTGAGCTAGTGAAAAAAAAATCGATTTTCAGTCAACTTGCTTGGATTGCTCCGAAATTTGGCCAGAAAATCCGGAAAAATTCAAGGATCAATACTCCCATATCAAAGATTGATAATGGGACTACAGGCTCAAAATCCAAAATTCCTTCGTTTTGACCACTTTTTAATTTTTTTGATTTTTTCGTAATCATAAAAAATCCAAAAAAAATTGTGTTAGCTTTATTTGATTTTTAGAGATTTTAGGTGATATTTTTATATTTTTTAGATTTTTAGTTGATAGGTTTTATCAATTTCTTTCTTGTTTTAGCGATTAAGACATTGTTGGTATTTTCTGATTTGTTATTCTGCCTTCTTATGTGTTCATGATGCATGACTAGTAATAACATAGGTAGTGATCATATAGGTGATAGTGATAACATTAGCATATTCAGTCATACTCTATTTGATTCTGATTTTGATTCTGAATTTATTGTTGATACCATGGCTGCTAGAACATTAAAGGAACTTGTTGCACCTGATGTTACTTATAATGCTTTCTGCATTGAATACCCTGATGTTAAAGTACCTTTTGAGCTTAAATCTGGTCTGATACACTTGCTTCCTAAGTTTCATGGTCTTGCAGGTGAAGATCCTCACAAACATCTTAAGGAGTTCCATATTGTATGCTCTACCATGAAGCCTCAAGGAGTTCCAGAGGATCACATCAAGCTGAGAGCCTTTCCATTCTCATTACAAGATACTGCCAAGGACTGGTTGTACTACCTTCAACCAGGTTCTGTGACAAGCTGGAATGAATTGAAGAAGTTATTTCTGGAAAAGTTCTTCCCTGCCTCTAGAGCTGCGTTAATCAGAAAAGAAATATGTGGCATCAGGCAGATTGACAGAGAATTTTTGCATGAATACTGGGAGAGATTTAAGAAGTTATGTGCAAGCTGCCCTCAGCATCAAATTTCTGAACAGTTGCTTATCCAATATTTTTATGAAGGCTTGCTGCCTATGGATCGAAATATCATGGATGCTGCTAGTGGAGGAGCACTTGTGGATAAAACCCCAGCAGATGCAAGAAGCCTGATTGAGAACATGTCTATTAATTCTCAGCAGTTTACTACCAGAAGCAATTCAATGGTGCTAACAAGGGGAGTCAACGAGATACAAGCTACTGACCGTAAGAACTTAGAGATTAAGCTCGATGAACTTGTTTCATTGGTCAAAAAGTTAGCAGTTACTAAAACAAGCAATGAGAGTTTGTGGTATTTGCACTTTTACAGAGCACCCTACAGATGCATGTCCTACCTTGCAGGAGAGTGGCAATTCCAATACTCCTCAGGCCTATGAAGCAAACATATTCAATGACAGGTCTCAACCCAACTATGATTTGTCTTCCAATAGGTACAACCCCAGTTGGAGAAACCATCCAAACCTGAGATAGGGAGATACCTCTACATAGCAGCCAGGCCACAACCTCCCCCACTGCCAGCCCAGCAGAACAACACACCAGCTGCAAAATCTGAACTTTCATTGGAAGACCTTGTTAAGCAAATGGCAGTCTAAAATCTCCAATTTCAGCAGAGAACAGATTCAACCATTCAGAATTTGGAGACAAAAATTGGACAGCTAGCAACTTCCATTAATCAGATACATTCTCAGGGGTCGGACAAACTGCCTGCCCAGCCAGTAGTGAATCCAATTGTCAGTGCAATCACTCTCAGATCTGGCAAAGCTGTTGACACTCCAAAAACTCCCCCAGTAGAAAATGCAAGTGGCAAAAAAAATGATAAGCCAACTTCTGTACCTACCTCTCCTTTTGATGAAGATGATGATGCATAGCCTATACCACTTCCTTTCCCTCAAAGGGATATGATAACTAAGAAGATGGATGAGGCAGATAAAGACAAGGAAATTTTGGACACATTTAGGAAGGTTGAAGTTAACATACCTCTCCTTGAAGCTATTAAGCAGATTCCAAGATATGCTAAGTTCCTTAAAGAGTTGTGCACGGAGGCTGAAGGGAAATGAAAAGGTGTAGCGACCGAAAAATTCGGAGGGATTTGTTCGAGTTTAATGGAGCCGCCACCAATCATTTATGTTTTGGGAAAAATATTAGAAAAACCCCTTTTTGAAGAAAATGGTCCTCGAGACCAGATTTGGGTTCGGGAGTCGAATTATGTGTAGGGAAGGTATTGGCACCCTACAACATCCTTTCGAAAAAGGTTACCTTTAATTAATTGTACAAAATTATATTAACTTCTAAAAATATCTATTTCCCTTTTATTTAAAAAAAAAGAATTTAACAAAGATAAAAAAAGAGGGCTTAATAAAAGTTGTTTATTTTTGCGCTTGACAGGAGTGTACTCCTGCTCCTACGTATCTCCGGGTGCAGTGGAGAAATCAAAAGCTACGTAGTTCTTGGGTAAAAAATGGTTGTGTGTTGATCGATTTTTATTGTATATTTTTTATGGAAAAAGAGTAAGTTTTTTGTGGGGACCAAACAGGAAGCAATCAAGAGTGGTCTTCACTAACAACCTATTTTGTTTATAAAATTAAAGTGTTCGTAATGATCAAACGGGAAGCAATCTCGAGTGATCATTACTAGTAAAAATAATAACTTGATTTTATTTTAATAAAGAAGATAAGCTTTCATGGGGACCAAACAAGAAACAATCAACAGTGGTCCTCACTAACAGCCCATTTTTGTTTAGAAAATTACGTTCATAATGATCAAACGAGAAGCAATCTCGAGTGATCATTACTAGTAATTAATCTTCGTAATTTTATTATACTTTTTAAGAAAACATAGTCTCAAAATTTGTATGGTAAATTGAAATTTAGTTGAGTAAAATTGTACCAGTTTAACTAGTAAAAAATGGGATGTTTATGTTTATTCAGCAAAGAAAATAAATGGGCAGAGGCCCAATACTTACAAACAAAGCCCAAATGAATAAAAAAATAATGACAAGAAAAAGAAGAAAAAGAAAAAAAAACAAACAGAATAAAAAAAAGGGGGAAGGGCCGTTCCACGTTAAATGGGTTGAAGCCCAAAATCAAAATAAAAAGAATTGGTAAAAAGAAAAACCAAAAAAGGAGGGGGGAAGGGGGTTAAAACCCGGGTTTCATTTAGAAACCCTAAATTGAAACGCTGCAAAAGGGGGCAGCTGCATGAGGCAGGGGAAAAAGAAAAGGAAAGTGTGCAGGGGAGGAGGAAAGAGGGCGACTGGCGCCGCGAGAGAGAGATACGGCCGTCGCGCGCCATCCCTGCGGCCGCGAGCGAGAGGCCTGGGGTGAGAGAGAGATGAGTTGATGCAGGGAGGAGAAAAGGGGAAGGTAGGGCGACGCGGATGGTGGTGCCGGCGAGGAGGTGAGGGGATCGCATGGTGGCTCGCGGTGGCTCTGTGAGGAGGAAGGGGGCACGCGATCGAGCTCGTGACGGCGCGGTGGGGAAGGTCGAGGCACACAGCGGTGCTTGCGACGGCACCTTGCTCAGGTTCAAAAACAAACCGCCTCCCTCCATTTTGATCTCTAATCTGCTTCTCCATTTTCGTTTTTTATTCTTTCTATTATCTATTCTTTTTCTGATTCTCATCCATCTAGATTCCAAGCTTTATGAAAGATGGAGGATTGTGGCTTCAACAGGTAACAATTTTGGACTTTTTCTTTGCTCTGTATCTTTCTCTTTTCACTGCCTTGTTTCTTTTTCTTCAACCGCGAATTCTTTTTTTTCTCTGTGTTTGAATCGAGTGAATTAGGACCCCAATGTGGAGCCTCTAATTCTTTGCTTTGGTGGTGAAAATCTCAGAAATTCCTCTTCTGATCCCCTCTTTCTCCCTGTCTGTGAATTTCAATCTGGTATTTATAGAGTGAAGAGGGCTTTAATAGGACAATATTGGCCTGCTTGTTGTAGGGTTGTGAGAGAGGTCTGAAGGATGCAGAGGATGCAGGAGGTGGCAGAGTGGTGCCTGCAAAGCTGCTTGGTCTTGGCCAAAATGGGAAACAGGCTAGGAACATGGAGAAAGGGGACTCTAGCTTGTTCCTCAAAGTGTTGCTGCCTGCTTTAGCAGGAGGCCATGCGCATCCGTGCTCTATTTTCATTTTTATTTATTATTCATTTTTTTGTAATTTTATTATTAGACTTGTAATGGACTTTGTTTGTACTTTTTGTAATTTTTGGACATGTAATGGAGTGTTGGTTTATATTTTGGGCTTGTGCTCTGTAATGGCAATTTGTAACACCTTCTAAAAAGGCCAGCTATTTGCGCCTCCCCTTTTTATCGCAGTTGGGCTGAAATTGGCCCAAAGAATTAACACAAAAATGAACCCAAAATTTACTGCTAAGAATAAAGTTAAAACAAAAATAAAAATAAATTACAAGAGGTAGGTGGAAAAAATTGGGGTATAACAAAAGGTCAACATGAGACGCAATGTTTCTGCACTCCTACAACCCATGATGCCCCAAAAGTGCAAGGATCCAGGAATTTTTACTATTCCATGTACCATAGACGATAGTAAATTTAAAAATGCCATGCAGGATTTGGGTGCTTCCATTAATGTGATGCCTACATCTATCTTTAACTCTCTGGCTCTTGGACCTTTGCAGAATACATGTGCTGTTATTCAGTTGGCAAACAGGAGCAATGCTCACCCTGTTGGACTTGTAGAGGATG
Source organism: Calophaca sinica (assembly GCA_037113605.1). Lineage (NCBI taxonomy): Eukaryota > Viridiplantae > Streptophyta > Magnoliopsida > Fabales > Fabaceae > Calophaca > Calophaca sinica. The sequence goes on from CM073737.1 coordinate 21,942,813, forward strand.
TGCTTGTTAAAGTTAATGACTTGATTTTTCCTGCAGATTTTTACATTCTGGACATGGAGGGAGAGAAAAAATCCAGCAGGACACTTATTATCCTAGGCAGACCATTCTTAAGAACAGCAAGAACTAAGATTGATGTCCAAGCTGGAACATTGTCCATGGAATTTGGGGATAGCATAGTTAGATTTAACATCTTTGATGCAATGAAGTATCCCATGGAAGAGCATTCTCTTTTCCAAATAGAATTACTTTCTGACTTAGTTGAAGATAGTCATTTTGATGCTACAGAGTGCATGGTTGTGCCTGTTAATGTTACAAATGATGTTGCTACACTACAAGCTGCTGATGTAACTCCGTCCACCAGAATACTTCCCTCCATTGAGCAGCCACAAAGAAGACTTAATCCCTTGATTTTCGATGCTGTGAAGAAGGAGAAAATCAAACACTTCCATGATAAGATGATTTCCAGGAAGGGGTTCTCTATTAGGCAAAAAGTTTTATTGTTCAAATCTCGCCTTAAAATCATGGCCGGCAAGCTTCAATCCAAGTGGATTGGCCCTGTTGTTGCTACTAACACTGTTCCTTATGGTGCAATGGGAATAAAAAGTGAAGCCACCAATAAAGTCTTCAAAGTCAATGGACACTGCCTCAAGCTTTTCCATGAGAGCCCCGCACTTGAAGAGGAGATTGTAGAAGAGCTCTCCTTGAAAAAGCCACCTTAAAGAGGGTGATTTCTTTCCTTACTCCCTACTCTTATTTTATACTTGTTGCTTACATTGAGGACAATGTGTGATTTAAGTGTGGGGGGAGATCTTTTAGCATAGTAGTTTTGTTTTGTTTTTGTTTTGCGCTTTTTGTTTTAAAAAAAATTGTTATTTTTGCGTGTTTTTTCATTGAATTTCTTGGTTTATATGAGTTGAGAGTGATTTCACTATTATAGGACTATAGGTTTTGTGGCATGATATGGATGACTTCCTTGCATTCTTATTATGATAAGTTGGATATTTGAATACTAAATTGTGCATCATTTGTGATAGATCATTGTCATTGGTAAGATTTGGGCCTTATAATGAATGGAATACATTTTGTTATTCTCTTTCTTTCTTGTGTGATTTCACTCATGATTGTTGGTTACACTAGAACTTGACTTGACTCTTGTTGAAACTCTTGTTCACATGCATGCATTGAAATGATCTAGGCAATTTTTGTTCTTATTAAACCACTAGCCAAATAAGCCTACCTTGCAATTATCCCTTTGTTAGCCCCTTTGAGCCTATTTATCCCATTCTTTGTTATATAGCTCATTACAAGCCTAAAAGTGAAAAACAATTTTGTGACCCAATCTTAGGGGATAAAGGCACTTTGCTTTGGAAGAATTTTGATAATAAATATTGCATAAATGTGGGGGTGCTTAAAGATGTGGTTGTGTTAGAATATCTAAATGTTGTGCTTCATTGAAAATTTGGCAAGTGCAAAAAAAAAAAAAAAGGAGAGGAAAAGAAAAGAAAAAGAAGGAAAGTGTGAAAGTGGAGAAATGGATTGAAATCGTACTTGGTCGAATTGCCTCCCATGATTATTTAGCAATTGTTTTCCATTGGTCCTCTATTCTCTTTGATTTTTTTTAGCCTATTTACCCCTTTCAATTATCTCACCTTGACCTTGGCCCCATTATAACCTTAATAAAGACCTTTTGATCTTTGTGTGCATGTGTTTCAAGTGTGAATGTTAGAGGCTTGTTAAACCAATGGTAGTGCTAGCTTTCATGATATGCTTTGAGTGTAAACATTAGTCTAGACACTTGAGAGTTTGAGAGAACTTTATTTCTTGTGAGGATTTTATCACTTTTGATTCATTTTTTGGTTATTCTATCCTCTTGTTTGCTTTGAAGGTAATAAGATGTTATTCATGATTGCCATGGTTCCTTGAAACCTTGAATGAGCATTTTGTTTGCCGCTTTGCATCCTTGGGGTTCATTGAAAATGCATCTTTGCTTTGTTTATTTCATTTTGAATCTTTCTTTTTGTTTTGACTATGAGTTTTGCTCGGAGTGCAAAAGCTTAAGTGTGGGGGAATTTGATCAGTGCATTTTAATGCACTTTTTATAGCTTTGCACTTTGTGTTTTTAATTGTGTGTCATGCCCAATAATTACTTTTTAACATATTTTATATATTTGGGTCTTAATTTGGGCTTTAGTGAAATTCTTTGATAATTTTCGGATTTTATTACATCTTGGCCCTTTCTCCTTCTGCAAGCCATAACTTGGGCTGTTCTTATCCGATTGCAGTGATCTTTGTGGCATTGAAAAGCTAAGAAGCAGAGGTACAACTCCTATATTGGCACTAAAGCTCAGTTCAGACGTTCTGATGGTCGAAAATGCGAATTACTGAGGCTGGCGAGATTTACTACGAGTTGTGGATCACTTTCTCATGTGATTAGTTGTTATTGGGCTAATTAATCTCTTTTGGGCCCTTCTCTTTGGTCATAAACTTCAGTTTACCTAGGTTAACCTAAGGAGACATTATAAATAGGATTTTTAGAGTCTTAGAATTCACCTTTGGTTACTTTTGAATCTTTTGCCGTTTTTTGGGTTTTAGCAATCTTTTCTTCTTCTCTCCTTCTTAATCTCGTTTTTCTCAAATCCTTCCATGGAAGGCTAAGACCTTAGATTAATTCATTGGTTATGGAGTTTTTATAGGGATCTTGAGGTCTGATTATTATTGTTAAATTCGATTTTCGGATTCTATTTCTTTTCCCTTTGATCTTTCATCTCTTTGATCTTTGTTTGCAGATTTGTTTTAGGTGTTGATGCTTAATCAAATCAAATTCATTTTTACTCTTTGAGATTATTTGAAATATTTTGAACGCTTGTTTTAATCTATTTTGAATAGAGATTAATAGGATCTACGACGCTTGGCGTAGGTTTGATTGAATTCGGTAGTTAAATTAATTGTGTTTTTGTAACGCTTGTTCCTTAATCATGATTAATCGATTCTGTGATGCTTAATTGATGCTTAATTAATCATGTATTCCAGTAGGGATTCTTATGAGATTAATTGACGCTTAATTAGTTAATTTCGTAGTCAAACAAGAATAGAATCACCAAATAGAATAAACATTTGAAACCCGTGATAGATCCAACTATTAATTACCCTGAACCAGTGGATTAGTCGTTTTTATATATTGATATTTTCATCTTTTAAACTTTGTTTCTCATAATCGAAATCCCCCATTTTATTTCTTTGTACGTTCTTGATTTTGGTTATTGTTAGATTAGAGATCCTTGTGAGACGACCAAGGTTGAATTACCTTGTTACTACATTCACTGTTTTGAATTATTTGACCCGTGTGCGACAGTGGATCAGAGCTCTTGGCAATTATTTATGCAGTGCAGACATGGGGAACTTACCAAGCTCACATGCCTTTTGTAATCAAGACCGATCAAAAGAGCATCAAATTTATGCTAGAGCAAAGACTTAACACCCGTTTTCAACAAGTTTGGATGTCTAAACTCATGGGGTTTGACTTTGAAATACACTATAAGGAAGGGTCTCAAAATATAGCAGCAGATGCTTTGTCTAGAAAATCAGGAGCTGAATTACTTCCATTGATGCTTGATAATGCTCGAGGGTTTGTCAGAGCTGATTAAGAAGTCTTGGACCACTGATATCACTTTGCAAACCATCATTTCTGATTTGGAGCAGAAACCGAATTCTCACCCCAAATTCTCTTGGGTCAGAAATGAATTAAGGTGAAGAGGAAAGCTTGTGATATGCAATCATCTAGAAATTAAGCGCATTATTCTGCAGTGGCTGCACAATTCTCCAATAGGGGGTCATTCCGGAAGAGATACTACAGCTGCAAGAATCAAGACTCTATTCCTTTGGAAGGGCATGAATAAAGATATCCAACAATATGTGAGAGCCAGTGACATTTGTCAAAGATGTAAACCTAATTTAGCTGCATCCCCTGGCCTCCTTCAACCTCTATCAATTCCCAATCACATTTGGGAGAACATAAGTATGAACTTTATTGAAGGACTTCCCCCTTCCTCAAGAAAGCAAGTGGTTCTAGTAGTGGTTGATCGTTTGAGCAAATATGCACATTTTCTAGCCTTGTCACACCCTTACACAGCTGTTGATGTGGCTCAAGTATTCTTGGATCATGTTTTCAAGTTGCATGGCATGCCAACTACTATTACAAGTGACAGAGACCCCATTTTCCTTAGTAAAGTTTGGAGTGAATTTTTCCAGCTCCAAGGTGTTTCCCTTAACAAATCCACTGCTTACCATTCCCGATCGGATGGCCAAACTGAGATTGTGAATAAATGTTTGGAGACTTATCTTCGTTGTATGTGTGCTAACAAACCATCTTCTTGGTTCAATCGGCTCTCCATGGCTGAATGGTTGTATAACACCAACTTTCACTCATCTATCCAAACCACTCCTTTTGAAGTAGTTTATGGGCAACCTCCTCCCATCTACTTACCTTATCTGCCTGGGGAAGTTGCCACTGCTGCTGTAGAGAGAACATTAAGTGCTAGAGAAACTGTAATTCAGCTTTTAAAATTCCACTTGTTAAGAGCTCAGAACCGGATGATCCAGCAGGCTGACAAGCACCGTAGTGACAGAATTTTTCAAATTGGAGATGCTATTTTTCTGAAGCTGTAGCCCTATAAACAGCATTCAATTTGCAACAAGCCTTATCATAAGCTTCTCCCTAAATTCTATGGTCCTTATAGAGTGGTAGATCGCATAGGCCAAGCTGCATATCAGCTGGACCTACCTACTTCAGCTGACGTTCACAATGTCTTCCATGTTTCGCAACTTAAGCGTTGCACTGACCCAACTACTAGCCCATTCCATCCTCTGCCTGATTCTCGGAATCCTGCTTCTCCAAGAGGGGAACTTGAAGCTATACTTGAGAGGAAAATGGTGAATTGAGGCCGATTTGCTGCTACTAAAGTCCTTGTTAAATGGAAGGATCTTCCTGCTGATCAAGCTTCATGGGAGTTCTATTCTGATTTCATCAAACAATTTCCATATTTTCATTCTTGAGGACAAGAATGTTGTTGAAGGGAGGGGTATTGTTACAGTATTTCATATTGTAACCATAGTCTTACCTTTTAGCCTATAGTTTATTTTCTGCCATTTCATGAAATGCTTCTAGAAGCATAGTATTTTTAATTTCTCTGTTGTTTTATGCTTTCTGTTATTTCTAGCAGAGCTGGCACAATAGTGCTCATGAGAGAAACTTGTAATCATTGTATTTGCCTATTTGAGGACCACACACATGGTGTGAATGATATCATAAAATTATTCCATTCTCTCTACTCTTAATTTCTCTCTGCTCTTATCAATCTCTCTGCACCGGATTTCCTTTCTATAAACAGAAAATCTCTGCTCTGAGTTTAGGGAATTCTCTGATTACTTCCCTGAATTTCCACGTCATCAACCGGAAAAGTATACTGAATGTCTTGATCTCATTTTTGTTATGGTGAAGTCACTTTCAGAGGCATGCGCCAAATCAAAGGCAATACTTTTTTTTTTTTAAAAAAGAGAAAAGAAAATACAAAACATAACAAATCATGCCTCACCATATATACAAAGTGACTCAATAATTCTTTAATAAACAACAAGGTGATCCCTTGCTTTTTATTTTTGCGTCTTCTTTTTTGCCTAAAAGGAGACCCTTTACTTATCTTATAGAATTAGTGATATGCCTACGACATGTTTGGATAATAATAATAATAATAATAATATTTGGATAATATTACATAAATAAAACAAATAAACAAATCAAACTTTTGAATCTTTTCAAATCCATGCGAAACCTTAGTTTGTATCAATGGACGGCAACCGTACTTGTCCTACGTTTCTAATTATTAACGGCGCATATAAAACAGAATGTATGGTTTACAAGCATTTCTTTATGCAGCCACTTGTTCAATTTATGTTGGGATTTCAAAAAGGCCAAAAAAAAAAAAAAATCTTAGGGCAGTCTATGATCTTCCTCTTCCTTTTTTTTTTCTTAGAATTCCGTGTAAGTTTTCTTTTTTAATAAATAAAATCTTAGAGCATCTCCAGCAGCGATATGCGTTGAGTCTCCTATGTGGGCCCCATCATGCAAAAGATCCACTTTCAGAAATTTGCTCCAACGCCACGAACTGCTCCAACCTCTGCGAACTGCTCCAGCTGCGAACAAAAGCCTCGGGAACGCGCCCCGATCAGTTGCGCCCTGGTGAACTGGTTTGCCACTTCAGCCTCCACGCTGGCGATCTGCTCCAGCTCCAGCTCCAGCGGCGAACTACTTGTGATCCGTTTCGAACGGGGCTCCACGCTGGCGAACCTACCCTTGCGAACTCCCGTTGGAGTTGCTCCTAGGTGAGTTGGGTCTCAGGGTTCATCAGGGATAAGAAAGCTCTCACGGCTTAAAGAGCGCTTACAGAAGTACATATATATCACCCACACACAAGGTCTTCACATCGGTAGCGGGATTCGAACCCATTCCTTATAGAATATGAGCCGTATCCTTACCAACTGGGCCAACATTTGCTGCCAATTTGGTGGAAGTCTTGACATCCCGCAATTCATTCCCAAAACAACATAAAATATATAATTTTATTTATAAAATAATCATGTCACTTATATATTAATAAGAACATATTTATAAATTACTCATATCAATTTATTTTTTATTGTTTTACAATTTAACTTACATCTTATAGTTTTAATGTATTTATAAGTATATTGATTTTAAATTAGTTTTAAATTTATTTCATGTCTCATGTTCTCCTTTTATATATCATATAGTTTTTTAGTCTTTTTATTAAAAAATAAGTTGTGATAGAAATATGTAAAAGAGATAAATAATACAATCAACAAAAGATCACACAAAGCAAAATACAACACAAGTAAAACAAATAATTTATTATTTAGAAATGCTAGCATTGTGTAAGTTCTCTCTAGTCTAAAATAAGCTCCGTAAAAATGTCTAAAATAAGTAATATTAATTATAGATTTGTAATAATCATTTGAGGAATATTATTGACACTCTCTCTGACACACTCTCTTAAACACTCTCTCAATGATTGGGCCACGTCACACTTTTTTTTCAAAATCAACTATTGAATTGAAATTTACTATCATATAGATCATATCTGTAAATTTTAACATTAATCTATGAGCATTTTTTATGTCATCAAGATGCGTCAAGATTAATGTTATTTGTAATTACACCGTTGACGTTAATCTTGACGCATCTTGATGACATAGCAAATGATGATAGATTAATGTTAAATTTTACAGATATGATCTATGATAGTAACTTTCAATCCAATGGTTGATTTTGAAAAAAAAGTGTGACGTGGCCCAATCATTGAGAGAGTGTTTAAGAGAGAATGTCAGAGAGAGTGTCCGTAGCATTTCTCTAATCATTTTAGGCTTAATTGTATTTTTTAGTATTTAAGTACCTAATTTGATGATAATTTTTAAAAAAAATTAATTGTACTTTATAAAGAATCATTCTTAATTGATTAAAGTAAAATTTTATATCATTTTCAAATCTTCACCATTCGATTTTTTTGCGGGAAAAAAATAGGAGTTTAAAGGGCATGCACTACTGGTGTTCCATGTCTATGAGAGTTCACTATTTTACCACGTAAGCTCATTTATCTGACTACATCTTAAAAGTGATGATATAAGTGGCAAAACAGTGGACTTCTTATTTAAACTCAGTTTCAAACTAATTTACACTCTATAGCATTCCCTTGAACTCAAAAGAATTGGAATTGACTAAGCAGCCATTCTGTCTAATTTACACTCTATGGAATTATTGTCAGATAAATAACAAAAAGGAAAAATGTTTCTGTATGGTTCTGACACAGAAAGTTACATGGTTGACGCGTGTCTTCTCCCTGAATCTATATTTCTAGCACAACAAGTATCCAGAGAGAGAGATATGAGTATTTTACTGCATGATGTATACTGTGTTGTTATCTAGCTCACCTTCAAAGTGGTCCTTTTTCTTTTTCCAAATTCAAACAGCAAATCACAAGTCACCAGAACAGCGCACTTTCTTTGCCTTAATCCCAAGATGAGCACCTAAGAGAGAATCTTTTATGCTCATAAAGAAAGAAAGGATTAAAGATATGATATATGAGGATTTGACTAAGCATTATGTGATTCTCATTCATTCTTTCTTCATAATATAAACTACCCTACTCTCATTTCAGGTTAGCTCTTTTTCATCATTCTCAAAATGAAGACACAAAAAAACACAATCCCAGTGGACCCTTTTCAAAAATTTCAAATATTTTAAGTCTCCAATCCAAAAGTTCAAGAAAAAGGGAAGAAAATGGGGAAATAATAGTGACTCATCTGTTTTTTTCCCCTACATCTATGGCCATTAGGTGCAAATAGAAGAGAAATTTGAGTTTTTGGAATTAGTTTAACTACTTGTGCTTGCAGATATCTGGATTTTAGCATCTGGGATGGGTTAAATTTCCAATCTTTACCTTCTTTCTGTGAAGGTTAAAGTGGCCAAAGTTTGGAATTTGAATCTTTTCTACTTGAGGGCATTGATTGTGGTGTTGAATTGAAGATGAGTTTGTGGTGGTGATTTTCAAAGATCTGGTTGGGAATGTAATGGAACCTCCTGAGGAATTTTGGGCTTCATTATGGAGCTTTATCTGCTTTCTTCCATTTTTCATTGGCCTTTGGCTTCTAGGCAACATCAAAGGTGAATTTTATATTTTTAATGACTATGGCTCAATTCTTCTGTATTATTTGGATTTCTCTCTTTGGTATGTTTTGATTGGGAAATACAAGTTGAACACAAGAGAAGGATTTTCTTGGTGATTACTTTACAAAATGCAACAATGTAATGGGACATCTTTGTGCTATATATTCTTTTCCTTGTTTACAAGTTGTTTTAAACAGTGATTCATTTTTCTGTGAAATTTTTTAGGCTTTCTTTTCATTTAACAATGGTAGTCAGTGAAAATTGGTGTTTCTCACATGTGTTGCATTTTGAAATATATTATATATTTGAAGACTTGCTTATTTTGTTATTATTAACATGTTTTGTTGATGATCAATCTGTTAGATTTGTTTTTCTTTTTATAAATAAATATAACAGAAAATTTAGGAAACAGAGGATTTTGAAAATTACAAAAAAGAAAAACTATGTGAATGACAAACAAGAATATAATATTCTAAAACTATATGAATAGGTCATCATTGACATATTCAAGGCAAAACCAAGAAATTAAATAAACATGTGGTATGCTTGTTTATTTTCCTCTACAGAATATGTAATAGCAGCTCTATTTGTTATGCTTATTATCAAGGTTTTGAATTGCGGTCGCTGAGACATTAGAACCTTGATGTCGCGGCCCAGATCGCGGCACGGATCTTTATTTAAAACCTTGCTTACTATACTAGAAGACATTTAAGTGAAAGTTTCTGCATGAGGAGTATGATTGTGAAACTTACTCTCAAACTGTATTATTACTTCAGGTGTCATTTTCTGCCCATTGATATGCTTAATAATGACAATTGGGAACTCAGCTATCATACTTGGTCTTTGGATCATACATAGTATTTGGACATATTACTGTGTTGTGAGGTGCTTTCCTTGTCTTCCATTCTCTCAAGTTTTTACTCATTGATATAGATTTGTAATTGTTTCCTCCTATTGATTTCCCTAACTTACAGATGTAAACAATTAGGGCCTTTACTGAAGCTTGTTATGTGCACGTTTCTACTACCAGTGCTGTTGATTTTGTGGCCAGTGGTTGGCATTGTTGGAAGTATTGTAGGTGGAGCAGCCTATGGTTTTCTTTCACCATTATTTGCTACTTTTGAAGCTATTGAGGGAGGAAAAGAGAACAAAATTTTGCACTGTTTTATTGTATGTTTTATTTTTTGAAAGTTATTAAGATACTTGTTATTTTTGTTCTCCTTTTGTTGTTCAATACTGAATTTTCATATTGCCTCCACAGGATGGAACATGGAGCACTATTTTGAAGACCTTTGATATTGTCAATGATGTGAGAAATGCATGCTTCCATACTTACTTCTCTGTTATGGATGACCTAAGACAAGAGGGACCTCCAAATGGGAAATACTATGAGATCAGGTTTGACGTCATTATATTTCTCGCTGAGTTTGTTTGTTGTTATTATATTATAATTATAATGTCTCTAATGAAATCTGATGTATGAAAACCTTTATGAGAAACCATGATTCTCTCTGTTAACTGTTACTGCCTAATTTCGCTTCCTTACCAATTTGGCTAAGTAGTTGAAACAAAGGTTCAATTTGGATTAACTTCTATCTTATGAGGGCGAGCCTTGGCGCAACCATAAGGCTATTGCCTTGTGACCTTTAACTGTTACTGCCTAAATTCGCTTCCTTACCAATTTGGCTAAGTAGTTGAAACAAAGGTTCAATTTGGATTAGCTTCTATCTTATGAGGGCGAGCCTTGGCGCAACGATAAGGCTATTGCCTTGTGACCTTTAACTGTTACTGCCTAAATTCGCTTCCTTACCAATTTGGCTAAGTAGTTGAAACAAAGGTTCAATTTGGATTAGCTTCTATCTTATGAGGGCGAGCCTTGGCGCAACGATAAGGCTATTGCCTTGTGACCTAGAGGTCACAGGTTTAAATCCTGAAAATAGTCTCTCTGCTTGCGGGGTAAGGCTGCATATATCTACCCTTCCCAGACCCTATCTGGTGGGAGGCTCGTGCACTTGGCCATCCTTTTTTTCTAACTCATGAGAGCTTCTCAATTAAAATAAGTCTAATAGGAGACCTTTTAAAAAAATTGAATTGCATAAGCTAATTTCAACTTATACGTGAAACTATTATTTAAAAAACTCGTAGTTATTGCAAGATTTTTTTTGGTACTTCTTTTTCCATAAGTGCTTGTTGAGAAGTTCATCCAAACTCTGCTCTAAGTTGTTTTTTCTTTTGTTTTTTATTGTGCATTTTGTGTTTTAGTTGGTCTATGCTTGATTTAACTATAGATTATCTAACTATGCTTCTTGGAAAGTCAAAGAATTCAGATGTGTTGGTAGATTTTAGGAACTTCAAAGCATAATAAATTTGTGGCTTCACATGAAATTCCATATTTCATATGGAATTTTCCAATGAAGAGGAGTTATGCTGTGAAATTTCAATGATGTTTGTTTTCTGTGTTTTGATGCAGGCCACATTATCTTCCTGGTGCTGTTGTAGCTGCAGTTCTTGGGATCATAGTTGATGTGCCAGTTATATCATTTGTTGCCATATGTAAAGGTCCATGCATGCTTTTCAAAGGGTGGAACCGTTTGTTTCATGACCTCATAGGTCGCGAAGGCCCCTTCTTGGAGACAATATGTGTTCCTTTTGCAGGCCTTGCTATCCTCCTTTGGCCACTGGCTGTTGTTGGGGCAATTCTGGCATCCGCGGTAGCTAGTATCTTTCTCGGTGTCCGTGCAGGTGTTGTTGCCTATCAGGTTAACCCTCATATAAGTTTTTCGGTCTCTCTATTGATACTATTGTTACTATAGCCTGTTGTGTTATGCTTGAGTTGGTGTTAACTATTGTCTAATGAGTGAAAAATGTAGCAATCTGGTGAGAGGCTTACTATTGCTATTCAAAAGACAGACCAATGATAAATAGAAAATTTGGGAGTTTGGATAAAAAAAAAAATTAGTTTTCAACATATACTATCCAAATTCCTAGTTCATCTTAGGCAATACCACCTGTGTAATATTTAGACTATACTTATAAAAGGTGAATGTGTATAATGGAGGCTTAGTATTACACTCTTCTGCAAGGCAAGATGTCAGCCTTAAGGAGTTGTGACCATTTCAATCATAAATAGCATTCTTGAAGCATGCTTGAGGCCAGGATTTAGATGAACTCAACTTTGATGTTTTACTGCATGAAAGGTTCAGATTTTGAGTGAGGTATTCGTTAGAGCCATAGATGGCATATTTAAGCATTTTGGATTATCAAATATTACAAAGTAGGTTGTTTAAAATCCAGATTTAAATTGAGGATCTAACTATAGTAATGGAAAATGATGTGATCATATGACATATGAGCAAGAGACCCATCAATGCATCCTCAAACATACCAAATAGTGATGGCCCTAATCTTTATTATTTGGATCTCACTTCAATTACCATTTTCATTTTCAATATCTTGAAAGTATATTAAAACTTTTGATACATGAGTTTTTCTTAGGCACGAGATATGTTTGTCTTCTCTTTGAAATGCAGGAGTCCTCTTTTTTCTTCGGTCTTCGCTACATTATTGCCGCCATGTCCCTTTATGATGAGTACAGCAATGATGTTCTTGACTTGCCAGCAGGATCCTGCTTCAAAAGGTTTTATTCTGCTCTTCTTCCTAATACATGTTATTGTGACTTGAGGTTAATGCTCTTTACTTGTGTTTGATAGGCCTCAGTATCGAAAGAAGGTTGAAATGTCGCGGTCAACTTCACATTCAAATTCCTTCTCAAGAGCTAAGTCCTTAACAAAGACTCTTTCGCCAACAATTTCTCTGACAAATAACATTGCTGAGTTGAAACCATTTGAGGTACTGTTTTTCATATTCTTTTTCCAATGACACAAGACTCAAGTTTTAAGGCTTTGGGGTCTGTACTGAATAAATGTTGTTCATGACTTGTGTAGTTGTTGGATGGCTTGTGCAAGGAATGTCTTCAGATGGGAGAAACACTGGTTTCTCAAGGGCTAATAACACATGAAGACATACAAGAAGCCATGTTTGGTAAAGAGAGTAGAGTCATTAGTATTGGTTTGCCAGCATATTGCCTTCTCCAAGCACTTTTGCGGTCTATAAAAGCCGGTTCACCGGGTATATTGATAAGTAAGTAAAGCACTTGCTGAAGTTGTAGTTGTCTTTTCCTTCTATTGGCTCTCCCTTTTGCTTCTAATGCTCAAGATCAAGGTTTTAAATTGTGGTTTCGGTCGCGGTCGCATCGCAATCTTTCATATTGCAGAGAATCGCAGTCAAATGTGCTTGATACGGCCTCAATCATGATTTGCGGTCATTTTGCGATTATGCAGAAACATAAAAAAACTATGATGTTGCGGCCCAGATCGCAGCAGTGGACATTTTTTAAAAACCTTGTTCAAGATTATTTGCTTTGAATCATATGGAAGAAGTGATTTTGCTTACTTCCTTAATGCAGCTGACGATACTGAACTAACTACCACAAATAGACCAAAGGAGAAGTTTTTTGAATGGTTCCTTAACCCCCTTTTGATCATTAAAGATCAAATCAAAGCAGAAAATCTTTCAGTGTCAGAAGAGGACTACCTATGCAAATTAGTCCTCTTTGGTGGTGATCCCAATAGGGTAAAAAATTCAACTTTTGGCCCTCCTACTGAATCTGAACGAAAACTTGCTGAACTTGATGCATTGTCTAGAAGGTATATATCAGAACAAATCAAGTTATTTATTGGTTTAAATATGTTTTTTCGGTATCTATAAAATGAGCGAATTTTGGTTTTGGTCACAGTAAATATTTTCTTTGGTTTTCATCCCTCTAAAATTTGAATTTATTATTTTTGGTCTCTACCATCATGTGACACCTGTTATGTGTCTAACTGTAGATCATGTGACCATCTTATGTACCACCCAATAATGTAGATAGTGTAAGTTTATAAGCATGTAACACTATTAAAAATTTTCCTCTGTTATTAAAATTAATTATGTTTATCTATCTTAAAATGAACGTTAGAGACCAAAATAGTGATTTCAGATTTTAGAGTGATACAAATGAATGAAAATTTTTTATAAGGACCAAAATCAAAACTCTCTAATTTTACCGGGACCAGTTATAGTAGTTTCAAATTTTGAATGAATGGAAATCAAAGAAACAATTTTACAGAAACCAAAATAAAAATCCATCAACAGTAAAAAAAAAAAAAATCCATCCGCATTAAAGGAACAAAATCGTATTTAAGGCATATTTATTTTTTATTTTTTTGTACTAGTTTTCCACTGAGTATTCTTTTTCCACCCTCATGTTGTGTTCATATCTATTATTATAAAAGGCTTCAAGGGATCACCAAATTTATCACAAGGTTCCCGACCTACAAGCGGCGATTTGATGTTCTTGTGAAAACATTATCTGAAGAGCTTGCTGACAAGCATGGAGCTGCTTCAACAATAATCAGATCAAAGAGTGCCTTCCCTCGGATTTTTAGTATGAAATCCTTCAAAAGCAACAGAACTAATGGTTCTGATCAAGACTCTGAACATGGTACAGATTCAGAAACTTCATTATAAAAACATCATGTTATGTAATTTACCCAAATATAATGTATCATGTCGTGTGTATAGTCTACTCCTACTTGTTCATGGAAATGATATATACCAATGTTCTCTTTACATATAACTATTACATTATCTATAGCTATCTATAAAGAAAGTTCACTCCCATAACCATCCCTTTCATGTATCACTTTTTTAAATATTAATACTGCCCTTTAATAAACTGAATTTTTAGTTTTCAAAATTCTAATTTTTTTTTTTTTACTTCTAAGACCGAACATGATACAACCAACAATTACATAACTGCAATCAAATTAAAAGCTCTTTACAAACAACAATATGATAAAACAGTATATATTGTAGTGCAATAGGAATGCAGAAAGACGAGCACTTTAATGCCAACAACAACAACAACAATAATTCACTTACAGTTATGATTAGGGAAGTAAACGAGTCGAGCCGAGTCGAACACTTGAAACTTGCGTTTGACTTGTGAAAAAATAATAAAGCTTGACTCATTTATTTAAACGAGCGTAACTAAAAGCTTGAAGCCAAATGTTCTTTCCCTTCTGGCGAGCTGCGACGATGGTCTTGCCGATGACGGATGCTTAGAACTCGGAGCGAGAGTCACCTTCGATAACTTTGGGATCATCAGCAACAACGCACTTAGTTATCTTCTTCCCAACACAGTTTTCCTTCACCGCCCTCCTCGCCGCCTCTTCCTCCGGTAGTTTCGATATTGTACTCCCTCACTTTGCTATGTCGTTTTCCCGCGCGTCCCACATATACTAGAAGTAAGGCCTCAAAAGAATTTATAAGTAAATGACACCTCTCACCTTACAAGCCGGTTTTGTAAGGATGAGTTAGGCCCAAAATTCTAATAAGATGGGCATTACGACTTTCTTCCATCTGCTCAAGAGGAATACTCAACTCCTCCTACTTCTCAACCGCCTCATGAATAAGCTCGTCCTCCTCCTCCCCCGTAACGGAGTCTCCACCCTCTCAGTAAAAGTCATTGCCCGTGTAGGAATATGCATCGTCATCTGAGGAATAGTCGTCCCCACCATCACCGTCGTCTCCACCGGCTCAATAAAAGCTGGCGACTCATCGCCATAGGCATAGCCATTGTCGCCATCTGACGAATAGTCGTCACCATCGGCTCAGTAAAAGTCATTATCCGCATAGGAATAGGCATCGCCATTTGAGGAATAGTCGTCCCCACTAATATCAAAGCAAGAAACTTGAATTATTGAATAACATCGAATTTGATTGATGAATTGAATGAATTATACAAAGGGAATGCATGCTTATATCGGCTTGCCAAGGTTGAGAATATAACTAACATTGGTTAACCGAATAACTAACTTAACTAACTCTAACTGTATAAAGCATAACCAACTCTAACTGATTTAGAATAACAAAACATAAATGGTTGGTATTAATTAATAAAATGCTTCAGACTTAAGTAACAGCAGTTCCTCCTTGTTGTTGTGATTGCTCCAATACACCCCGTAAGCTGAGAAGTGGATAGTAGTAACTCCCAGCTTGGTGAGAAGTGTATGAAATGGATTTGGGTCAAGAGGTTTAGTTAAGATGTCAACCAATTGGTCAAATGATGAAATAGGAAGGAGATGGAATAGTTTGGCTTGGAGTTTCTCATGAACAATTTGACAATCTATTTCTATATGTTTGGTCCTATTATGAAATGTGGGATTCGCAGCAATGTATTGAGCTAAATTGTTCACACAGTAAAGCAGAGATAGTTTGGTGATGGGAAGCTTGGTTTCTTGAAGCAAGTATATTAGCCATTGTGATTCATAAACAGTATAAGATAAGGCTCAGTATTCTGCCTCTAAAGAGGAGTGGGATACAGTGGTTTGTTTTTTGGATTTCCAGGAGATCAATGAATCTCCTAAGGAAATACAATAACTTGTTGTAAATCTTCTGGTTTCTACACAGCTAGCTCAGTCAGAATCAGAAAAAGCTTTCAAAAAGTTTGTAAGATAGAATAGTGTTGGGGAAAGAAATCACACACACACACTAGATGAATAGAATCAGAGGAAGGAGAAGTGATATGCTAAGTAATGCAAAAATTTATTGATCATGCACTGTTGTTTACACAATGTTGTGCTCTATTTATAGAGCCTTTACATCACAACTCAATGTAACAGTATTAACTGCTTTTCAACAACCAACCAACTAACTAACAAAATCTTAACAAACTCTTGATATACATTCTGAATTACACATCTCACAGCACTTCCCCTTAATTCCGAATACTAAAAGACACTACACCCAACATGCTTCTTAGCAACTTGAATTTCTCAACCTTCAAAGGCTTTGTCAACACATCAACAACTTGATCATTGGTCCTGCAAAACACCAGCTCTAGCTTGTTGTTGTTCACTTGATCTCTTAAGAAGTGAAACCTTGTCTCTATGTATTTACTTTTCCCATGTGCCACGGGATTTTTGGCTAAATTTATAGCTGATTTGTTGTCTACATTCAGATGAATAGGTCTTGTCACTTCCACCTAAATTTCTCTCAGCACTGAGTCAAGCCATAAAAATTGACAAGCAGCATAAGAGGCTGCAATATACTTTGCCTCGCAGGATGATAATGCAACTACAGGTTGCTTCTTTGAGCACCAAGAGATTGGTGCATCAAAGAATTTGAACATGTAGCCAGTAGTGCTTCTTCTGTCAGTTTGATCTCTATACCAATCCGAATCAGAAAAGCCAATCAGCTTAGCAGTTCCACTCCCTTTGTTCTTAGGAAACAACACACCAAAATCCATTGTTCCCTTTAAGTATCTTAGTATCCTCTTTGTGGCAACAAGATGAGAATGTCTAGGATCATCCATAAATCGACTAACTAGTCCCACAGCAAATGAAATATCAGGTCTGCTATTACAAATGCACCTTAGAGATCCAACAATCTGCTTGAACAATGTTGCATCCACTGTCTTCTCTTTGCTGTTTCTGATAAGCTTCAGATTTGCTTCTATAGGAGTAATTGCTTGTTACACTTGATCATATCAAACCTCTTTAACACCTCAGTTATGTACTTCTTTTGATGCATTACAATTCCTTGCCCAGTATGCACAAACTCAACGCTTAGGAAATATGAGGGCACACCTAGATCTGTCATGTCAAATTCAGATTTCATGCTGGCTTTGAATTCTTCAATATCTGCTAGATCATTTCCTGTAACTAGAAGGTCATCTACATATAGGCATATCAGCAGCACTTTTACTCCATTTCTAATTCTCACATAGACTCCATGTTCAACAGAGCATTTAACAAAACCTTTGTTGAACCAGAAAGTAGTCAATTCTCCTATTCGAAGCTCTAGGGGCTTGCTTCAAGCCATACAAGGCCCTTTTGAGCTTGTAGACCTTATTTTCTCTTCCTTCAATTTCAAAACCTGGTGACTGGTGCACATATACTTCTTCCTCTAAGGGCCCTTTTAGAAAGGCGATTTAACATCAAGTTGAAACAAAGGGCACTTTCTGCCACTGGCAAGTGCAACAACCAGTCTAATTGTTTCAATGCGAGCTATTGGTGTAAAGACTTCTGTGTAATCTAGTCCAGCCCTTTGAAGAAAGCCTTTTGCTACTAGTCTTTCTTTGTGTTTGGCAACAGAACCATCAGCTCTTAGCTTCACCTTATACACCCACTTAACATCAATTGGTTGCTTGTTTAGAGGCAAATCAACAAGCTCCCAAGTTTCATTCTCTTCTATTGCCTTTAGTTCTTCTTTCATAGCTTCCCTTCACACCTTCTCTTTCACCGCTTCTTTGAAATCAATTGGCTCAACATCTGCCATTAGTGCAAAGAATTCTTGCTCCTCTTCAAATGAAACAGTGCTACCTAGAGAAACCTCATAATCTGCATACCTTGCTGGAAATTGCTTTGTGTGAGTTGGTTGTCTTCTCACCTCTTGTGTTGAGTGATCTAGAGCAGGGACCTCATTGTTATTCTCTGCAGCTGAATTGTCTTCACCACTGTTATAATTCAACAAAATTATTGAGCTAGTTCCACTTGTTTTGTTTTTCCAGTCCCATGATTCTACCTCTTTCACCAAGATGTCTCTTCTCACCACAATCTTCTTTATTGCTAGATTATATACTCTATAAGCACCTGTAGGATGATATCCTACTAAAATCATGGGCTCACTTTTGTCTTGTAACTTCTTTGTCTTCTGATCCAGAACATGAACAAAACATAGTAATCCAAAAACCTTTAAATATCTCTACACCAGGTTTTCTACCAGACCAAACAACTTCTCGAACTTGGGACTTTAATCTCTTGGTTGGGCACTTATTTAACACATAAGCAGCAGTGGTTGCTACTTCACCCCAGAAGGCTTGTCACCATGTCAAGTATTGTCCTATTTCTTTTTTCAGCTAAACCATTGTGTTGTGGGGTATAAGGTGCAGTGATTTCATGTATAATTCCATGCTTTATGCAGAAATTCTCGAAGTCATTACATGTGTACTCTCCACCTCCATCAGTCCTATGGATCTTAATCACTCTACCACTTTGTCTTTCACTCATGGTTTTGAACTTTTGAAAGATCCCAAACACTTCTCCCTTTGTTTTGATCAAGTATAACCACAACATTCTACTAGATTCATCCACAAAAGTGACAAAATACTTATTACCTCCAAGAGAAGGCACTTCAAATGGGCCGCAAACATCTGAATGAATTACTCCCAGTAAGTCCTTTGCTCCCATTGGAAGATATGAGCTGAAAGAATTCCTTGGTTGGTTGCTCATCAAACAGCCTTCACACACTTTCTCTGGAATCTTGAATTCTGGCAGCCTTGTCACCATCTTTTTTGATCTCAACTGACTTAAGCTCTTGAAGTTCAAGTGCCCAAGTCTTGAGTGCCATAACCAGCTCTCATCACAGGTGGTAGCAGCTAAGCAGTGGACTTCAGTTACCTTGATGTCCACTTGAAAGGTCCTGTCCTGTTATTAGAAAGGGGTGCTCTCAAAATAAGATTTTTCTTTGAATCAAACATCTACGAAGAATTATCTTTCTTAATAACTGAGAAACCTTTCTTCATAATTTGCCCAACATTTAGCAAATTACACTTCATTCCAGGGACATATAATACATCTTGAATTAGTGCCACTTTGCCATCCTTCCTTTTGATTGCTACTTTGCCAATACCTTTAGCTGTCATCGAGCTGAAATCTGCAAATCTCACTTTGTTTCTTTTCTTGGTGACAAGATCTGTCAGCCACTCCTTGCGACATGTCATATGATTGGAACACCCTGTATCAAGATACCAAGAATCCGCACTAATTAATGATTTGTCACCTGCTGTGGTCATTAACACCATTGTATCTGAATCAGAGTCTTCTTGGGTAAGATGAGCTTCTTCGTTAACTTTCTTTTTTTGTCCTTCTTTTGCTGTGCGGCATTCATAAGCAAAATGCCCCCACTTTTGACATTTGTAGCATTGAATCTTTCTCTTGTCAAACTTCTTCTTTCCCCTTTTGCCTTTGAATCCTCCAGGTTGCTTCTTATTGGAATTTTCTCCTTGATCATAGTCAGAATCAGGTTGATCTTGAGTATTTGAGGAGTTGCTTCCACCTTTCCATTGCTTGCCTTTCCCTTTTCCCTTCAAATTCTTCTATTTGTCACCACGCTTTTGCTTCATTACTTGAGTTTGCAAGTCTTGGCTCACGCCTCTGTCATTGTTCCTTTCATTGAACCTCTGCTCGTGCGCTTCTAATGTCCCTTGTAACTCCTTAGGATCCATTTTCCCCAAATCTTTGGATTCTTCTATGGTAACTACAATGTGATCAAATCTTGGGGTCAAAGTTTGCATCACCTTTTCAACTATCATCTGATTTGCAATGGTCTCACCGCATCCCTTCATTAGATTGATGAGACTTTGAATCCGTGAGAAGTAATCCGCGATCTTTTCATTGTCTTCCAGCTGCATCAGCCCAAGTTGTCTCTTTAGAGTCTGAAGTTTCACTTTCTTCAGTTTATCTCCCCCTTCATGACACTTCACTAACCGATCCCATGCCTCCTTCGCATTCTTTGCAGATGCAATCTTCTCAAAGTGAGCAGAATCAACATTTTGATGGATCAAAAACATGGTTTTATAGTCTTTTTTCTTGTTTTCCTTGTATGTTGCTCGCTGCGCATCATTAGGAGTGGCATCAAGCTCTGGATATCCATTCTTCACAATGTCTTGCACTTCTTGAAAGCTAAGAACGACTTCCATCTTCACATGCCAGCGATCCCAATTCTTCCCGTCAAGAACAGGTAGGTGGCCAAGAAAATTTCCTCCATTTGAATTCGCCATGATCGATTTTCTCACAAACACATAGTCTCATGAACACTCAGTGACAATGCACTCTCTCGTTTTCTTTTTCTCTCAGGCCCTCGAATACTCTCGCTCTGAATACCAATTTGTTGGGGAAAGAAATCACACACACACACACACTGTGAGATGAATAGAATCAGAGGAAGAAGAAGTGATATGCCGAGTAATGCAAAAATTTATTGATCACACACTATTGTTTACGCAATGTTGTGCTCTATTTATAGAGCCTTTACATCACAACTCAATGTAACAGTATTAACTACTTTTCAACAACCAACTAACTAACTAACAAACTCTTAACAAACTCTTGATATACATTCTGATTACACATTTCACAACCAATAGACCATAAGCTGGAGTAGACTTCAGATATCTACGGACCCGTGTTGCAGCTTGTTGGTGAATGGAAGAAGGGCAGCTCATGAACTGGCTTAGCTGCTGAATAGAATAGATGAGATCTGGTCTTGTAGTGGTTAAGTAAAGTAATCTTCGAATCAATCTATGATAGGCTGCAGGGTCTTCAAGAGGTGTGCCTCCTCCTCTTTATAATTTGGTGTCCTTAGTCATAGGAGTTAGTGTTGGTATGCAAGCAAGCAGTCCCATATCTGAGAGGATATCAACGGCATACTTTTTTTGACAGATGTGAATCCCTTGCTTTGATCGAGCAATCTCCAATCCAATGAAATATTTCAAATTTCCCAGGTCCTTAATCTTGAATCGTTGATCCAGGAATCGTTTGACATAAGTAATTTCTTCCAAATTGTTACTTGCAAGAATTAAATCATCCATATAAACTAGAAGTGCAGTAAAGGAGTGATTAGAGTGTTTGATAAATAAAGAGTAATCAGAGGGAGATTGATGGTATCTCTGAGATAGGAGAGAAGAGGACAACCTTGCAAACCATTGCTTGTTGGATTGCTTAAGACCATAGATTAATTTCTTGACCCTGCATACTTGGTTTGGTTGGGTGGGAGAGAGTCCTAGAAGTGGAGCCATGTAGACTTCATCATCAAGTTGTCCATGTAAGAAGGTATTACGGACATCTAGTTGTTAGAGGTGAAATTATTTGTAGTAGAAATAGCTAATAATAACCTGATAGTAGTAGCTTTTACAACAAGGGAATAAGCGTCAAAATAATATGTGCCTTCAATTTGATTAAATCCTTTGGCCACTAATCGTGCTTTATGTCTTTCAAGGGATCCATCAGCCCTATACTTGAGTTTGTAAACCCACTTACAACCAATACTTTGCTTGCCAGTAGGTAAAGTAAGATCCCAAATATCATTTGGTTGTAAGGCATCAAGTTCAGTCTGCATTGCTTGGATCCAAGCAAGGGACTTGATGGCATGTTTGTACGGTTTTTTGTTCAGTCATGGTAGAGATGGTGAGGGTATAGTGTTTATGAGCTGCAGACAATTTAGAGTAGTCCAAGACAGATGATAAGGGATACAACACGTGAGGATCATTAGTTAAGGGAAAGGAATTGGCAATGTTATTGAGATATGCAGGTGGTTTTCTAATTCTGTTAGATCTTCTAGGTTCTAAATCAGGTTTTGGAGAAGAAGTAGGGGTTTCAGGCTGATAAATAGAAGTATTGGGAAGTTGAGAATGAGTAGGAATATCAACGATAAAGGGATCAGAATTAGTGAGTGTAGAATCTGAGGACTGAATGCCATTAGGCATATGAGTAATGGATTCAGAAGTTCAGTATAGAAATATATTTTCATGAAAAATGGCATGCCTACTAACAAAAGTAGATCTAAGCTATAAATCAAAGAAAATGTAGCCTTTAGTGCTAGATTAATAGCCAAGAAATATGCACCTCCTAGCTCTACTATCTAGCTTAGTTCTATTTTGTGTTATAGTGGATGCATAAGCTAAACAACCAAAAACTTTTAAATCAAGAAATGTTGGTGAATGATCAAATAACATATCAAAGCGACATTTATTGTTGAGAACTTTAGTAGGGATCATGTTTATTGGGAAAACAGAATGACATACAACATAAGACCAAAACTTTTAGGGAGGTGGGAATGAAAAAGAAGTGCGCTAGTCATTTCTAAAATATGTCTATGCTTTCTCTCCACCTTAGAGTTTTGCTGTGGATTTTCCACATAAGAAGTTTCGTGGATTATGCCATGTTGATCATAGAAGGAGGGCATTTTAAACTCTTGACCATTATTAGATCGAAGGATTTTAACTTTCTTATTAAATTGTGTGGAAACAAAGGTGATGAATTTAAGAATGCTAGGCCTAGTATCTGCTTTACATGTTAAAAGATAAATTCATGTATATATGCTATAATCGTCTACAATGGTTAAAAAGTATTGAAAACCTTGAAAAGAAGGAACATTTAAGGGTCCCCATATGTCCATATGGATCAGGTCAAAAGGTTGGGCTGATTAAGTAGTACTTTGAGGGAAAGAGAGTTTAGTTTGCTTAGCCACGTGACAAGATTCACAAAGAAAATTCTTATTAATTTTGATGTAGGGAAACTGATTACAAAGCTGATTAAGAACAACATAAGAAGGGTGTCCCAATCTGAAATGTCAAACATCAAAATTACCAGTAGAAACATAATTTACAAGTGATGAGTTTCTAGTGGTATGAACAACAGGAGTATTAGAAATAGAATCTGTATATTGGCTTGTAACAACAGGAACTTGTTTTAATATGTAAAGGCCATTGCAAAAATCAGCTACTCCAATCATCTTCATTGAAAGGAGGTCATATATTGTACAATGGTCAATAAAGAAAGTGAGTTTACAGTGTAAAGATGAAGTAAGGTTTTGTACATATATCAAGTCCAGTTTAAAATCAGGAATGTGGACAACATTGTATAAGGTAATGTTGTTAGAAATCTTAATACTACCTAAATTTCTTGCAAAGATGTGACTGCCATTAGGTAAAAGGATTGAAATAGGAGAAATATATTGATATGTGGAGAAAAGGGATCTATGTTGACATATATGGACAGTAGAACCAATGTCTAAAATCCAATTGATAGGAGCAATGTCATTATGAGTAAGAGAAAGGGAAGTGTTACCTCATTGAGTTACATAGGAAAGCATATGCTTGGTGGAAGCATCATTGGTATTAGAATTACTCATCTGATTTGCAGGATTAGAGGCAATAGCCTTTGAGTTTTGAAGCAGTGAAATGAGTTGCTTGTAATCATCTTGACTCAATTGAAAAGATGCAATAGGTGAAGATGTTTGATGGAAAAATTACAATTTGCTGTTGATTCAGTGGTGGTAGCATTAGTAGAATTATTGGAAATTATTGATTTGTATTATAGTGGGAAACCATGTGTTATACCCTAATTTTGTCCGGCCTGTTTTTAATTTTTTTTTTTACTTATTATGTATGTGTTAATAATAAAATAAAATAAATAATAAATAAAAATAAAATAATAATATTTTTGGGGTCCTAGAATAAAAAGAAGAAAAGAAAATTAAAGTGGAAAAGAAAAGAGAAGAAAAAGAAGAGAAAAGGAAAAAGAAAGAAAAGAGGAGGGGGTTTGCAAATTACAACTTGGGGTGTGCCAATAGCAGTTGGCTAGCACAGCCCAGCAGTGCTGATCCCAGTAGCGCGCACCCCCTATTTTATTTTTGCGCAGTCGCTGTCCCCTCATTTTCCTTCGTGCACCCCGTCTTTCTCTCGCGCGCCCCCACTCCCAGGCCCTCTCTCTCTCTCTCTCACGCGGAACGCTCCCACTACACAGCCCAGACCCCTTTCAATTCAACCCTAGGTTTAAAAAAGAAGAGGAGAACTTGGCTCCCCCCATTTTCCCTAATCCGGTCGTCTCTCTCTACCTCCTCCTTCTCTCTTATTTCTTCACCATCTTCAAACCCTAAACCTAGGAGGCCAGCCGTGGTGCCCTTGCCCCCTTTTCCCTCCATCTCCGCCACAATCTTGTCCCTCTCTTCCAAAGACCAATCCTAACCCTAAAAAGAAATGAAAGCCGTGGCTTCCTTCCTTGTTTCCCTCTATCTCTTTCATCCCTTTCCTTTTCAAGAACAGTTCTGAAAAATCAATCAGATCTTTTCCTTTCTTTCCCCAATCTTAAACCGAATCCACTTATAATCAAGCGAAATCACCCCTTTTCTCATAACAGGGTCTAGGTCCAAGCTCTATGACCCAAGATCTTAGGAGGTTTCGCCCAGAAAAGGAAGAAAACGAGAGGATTTGAGACAAATCAGGGAGTATTTATTATTTGTGTCATTATTTTTTCCTACTTCTTGATTTCTTGATTTATTTCCATTTTTGTGACAGGTTCAAAGAGAGCTATAAAAGCCCCTCAAGACTACATAAAGCGGGAGGGGTGAATCCGTGAAGAGAAAGAGCAAGAGAAAGGGCAAATCGAAACGAAAGGAACGAGAAAGGGACAGAGACGAGAAGAAGAAGGAAGAGACATGTGAGGCCACTGACCAAAATTAAACACCTTCTTTTGTTCTAGGTTTTTTTCCCGCATCTTTTGTTGCTACATAATTTTCTGGGAAAGGCTTAAAATCAGGTTACATTTTCTTCCTTTTTATAGTTTTAGGCCCTTATTCTTCATGTCCATGTAATATAAATTTGGATCTAGACTGTAATAGATGTAAACTGAGGATTATGCATGATTCTATATTCTCATTTTTTTTACTTTTTTTGTATGTAACTTGTCTCTGAATTGGTTCAGTGAATAAAAAATGCCCCTGGTTCCTCTTCTGATTCATACGACGACTTAGTTGAATTAGGGTTAAGGTTTGACCTTTCAAAGGGGCCAAACCCAAATGAGAGGCGAATCTGCAAATATTTTTATAAGTTATAAATAAAAATATGAAGAATAAAATGAGGGGTATAAAAGCAAAAAGAAGAAGTTCCCATTTTTTTCTTCATATATGCATTTTCCCTTTTTAAAAATAAATAAGTTAATGTTATTTCTGAAAATCGGATTTTCTCTAAAAAATGAAATAATAAATATATATTTTTTTATTTCTCTAAAAAATGAAATCAGATTTGCAAAAAAATATGTTTTCTATTTTATTTAAAAGGATGAAATGATAAACAAATAAATAAAGGGATTTTTTCTAAGTCCCATTCTGAATAGTGCAAAGGAAGTAAAATAGTGATGATGCGTGCTTGTGCTTATTTCCAGAAATTGGAAGTTAGAGGATTAGGAGTATATAGGACTTTTGGAAGCAATTATTTGTTTAACGCAAACGTCTTTTTTTAACAATTAAAAGGTACCATTTTTATGCGCGTTTTAGGGGTGCTAACACCTTCCCTAGATGTAACCAACTCCTGAGCTTAGCTTTGGTTCGAAAGACCTTTTCTTTTTTTACTCATAAATAGGTTTTCCAATATTTTCATACAAAAATAAAAAAATATTGGTGGCGGCTCCATTTTTACTTTAATTTTTTGGGTGGTTGTCACAGCTGGCTACTCCACTGGGGATACTTAAAGAGTTAGGCCTTAAAGTTGTTTGATTTTGTTTGCCTAGTTTGCTTCCTTGCTTCCTTTTAAATTTGCTTGGTTTCGTATTTTTTTTTTTATATATTCCTTCATCTTAAGTTATATGCATACTCGTATGTTTAAACCTTA
The DNA here is from genome assembly GCA_037113605.1 of Calophaca sinica. Lineage (NCBI taxonomy): Eukaryota > Viridiplantae > Streptophyta > Magnoliopsida > Fabales > Fabaceae > Calophaca > Calophaca sinica. The sequence continues at coordinate 21,969,041 of CM073737.1, forward strand.
GGGTAGAGGACATGTGATAATATTGTTTTGTGATTTGTTTTACAGCAGATAGTTTTATGTTTGCTCATTCTCACACTTCACTTAACACATTCTTGCACACTACGAGTGGAGCCTTATACCCGGGCTCAAACAAACTTTAAGTTAGGAAAGGCTATGTAGTGGGCGCCTGCAGGATGTACGGCCAGTTGGGTTCTCACGAAGGCCTCATCTAGAGTTTAGCTCCATTTAAGATAAAAGCTTCCTTTAATAGTGACCTATTATTGGGAGTGTAATATTCGCAAATAGAACCCTTGGCTCTAGAGACCTTTTAGTTTAGTACTCTAAAGCCATCCATGGAAAGACACCTATGTGAACTATAGCTCTTCTTTATGAATGACCAGCTTATATCACAAAAGGAGCATACCATACCTTGTCTCTACTCCCCTTCTGTTTATTTTCATTTTTATTTTTTATTTTTTTACAATTCTAGGATATGTAGCTTCCTTTTTTTTTCCAGAAAAGTAAGGTTTTAGTAAATAATTAATCCAGCTTTTTGTTTTTTCAAAAACAAACACACACAAAAAAAACATTTTTATCAATATGCATAGTACGTGCCAATTTTCTTTATCCTTTACGAATTCAAACAAAGGGCGTAAAAAAAAAAAAATATCGTCATCATACTCATTCATTCATGCATCCATCATAACACCCATTTTCTTTTCCTTTTATGCTTGGTGAGAATCACAAAATTTTACACTTTGTTGCGAATGTCTTTGGAAAGCACAACTGCGAGCCCAAAAGGAAGAAAAACCCTGAAATTCAAAGTGGAGTTACCTAGTTTGAAGAGTTTGAAGGATTTCATAGCCAATAAGTGGAGGTAAACAGATCAAATCGCCTTCAAAGGGAAATTTGGGAATATCTTAGACCTATTAAATTTGGAGGTACAAGTTTGGGCTTTGACAGCATTGGCCCAGTTCTATGATCCCCCTCTAAGGTGCTGTACTTTCCAAAACTTTCAGTTGGCACCCACCTTGGAGGAGTACAACGAAATTCTGAGCATTCCGCAAAAGGGAGGTGGCCCATACAGTCACTATCAGCATACCCCTAATGTAGAAGACATCACCAACGTCCTGGAAATTTCCTAAGAAGAGTTAACAAGGGCACAAGAAATAAAAGAAGGTCTGAGTTGCTTCCCAAGAAGTTTTCTAGAAAGGAAAGCTAAAGCTCTTGAAAGTGAAGAAAAACTAGAGGCATGTGTGGATGTGGTAACTCTCGTCATCTTTCGGGTGGTCATATTCCCTCATGTCGAGAATTTCATGGTCGAGACGGCTTTGGACGTCTTTATGGCTTTCAAAACTCGTGGAGAGGATCCTACTCCTGCCATTCTCGCAGACTTGTACTACGAGCTCTATTTGCGCCACGAGAAGAAAGGTTGGGTAATTCGCTGTTGCGCGTCGGATTGGTACACATGGCTCAAAAATCATTTGGTCAAAAGGGAGCAACCTCTAAGTATCAAAGGTAATCAAGAATGGGCCATTTACTTGACTGATCTTAGTGAAGAATCCGTAATATGGTCATTTTAGAACTAACTCAAATATCTTATGCTATTTAGTTTTGTCTTTTAAAGTGCTCATTTTATTAGCACTGACTCTATTTTTATCGTCTAATTTCAGGCTACTAATTTAGGTTCACCAGCAGAAGTGAGACCCTCTTCCTCTGCCAGTCATGCACCCCAAACTCATGGACCATCATCTACTATTTAGTTCTTGGTTTAGGATTTGTACTAGCACTGTTCAAAATCATTTTTATATTCGAGACAGTTGTACTCATATTATGGTTTAAGTTCCATCCAGTTGCACTCTATTTTGTGTTATTTTACTTTTTAAGTATGAATGACTTTTTTATTATTTTTATATGTTTAAACGATTTGATCAGTTTATCCAAAAAAAATAAAAAATTCAATATATTTATGTGTATGAGTAATTTTAAGACACACAGATAGCACAAAATTAAAATAATACAAAAAAATAGCATTAAAAAATATAGTTGCGGCGGTTTGAACCGCCGTAGTTTGCACCAAAAACCGCTGCAATGATTAAGCAGCAATTGCTATTCTATTTGTCATTTAGCGGTGGTTAGAACCGTCGGGAAACCCGTCGCTAAAAGCAACCGTCGTATAAACCGCCGCAGTTTACGTGTCCCTGCGGTTGTTCCAGCGGTTCATTATAACTGCCGCAGTATGATTCGCGGTGGTGGTAACTGCGGCAGTTGGACAACCGCTGCAGAAGGTATTTAGCAGCGGTTGCAAAGAAGTAATCTATCGCTCCGATTGTGCCTCTTATTGGGACTTTGGGCTGTATAAACTATAACCCGTCTTTAGCTTTAAGATAGCTTGGTGCTCCCATTATACATGATCAGAGCTCCTCAGATCTACCTTTGTTCAAAAAAGTGCGGCCAGCATGGGGCAAAATAAGTAAGAAACTTCTCGGACGCAAGAGTATTCATACAAATGAAGTCTATCGTCAGTGGATCAGGGCAAGAGTCCAGCAGATCAAATTACCTAGCATCACGTTGGCCCTCGGGGCACCACCTCCACCACCTATTGATAATGGGGAAGTCAAAGAATTGAAATTGGCCTTAGAAAAGTCTAAAGAAAAAAAGAAGCTTCTCCAGGAATAGTTAAAAAGAGCTTACCAAGAAGTGGAAATCTTGCAAGACGAATGTGCCCAGAAAATTGGATGTTTAGAACAATACCAGAAGAATGTCGAGACTAAGAAAGCGAGTTGCGCCGGACTCAAGACTGTTTAAGGGCTGCAAACAGGCAATTGACTTGAGGCAAAAGGAGTTAGATCAGGTTCTCTGTGAAAATGGTGATCTGAGGAAAATGCGGGCTGGTTCTCAAGAGGCTAGTAAGGCTTTACAAAGACGAATTGAAGGCTTGATACAACAGCTGAAAGACACTAAGAAACTGCACGAAGCCCAACTTGAGGAAGAAGAGGGAATCGTTGAAGAAAAGCTCATAGGCTACCACATAGACCTCGAGGAAGAACGCAGGAAGGTCCTTAGTATGCAAGAAAATATTGACAACCAGAGTGAGGTCATTACCTGGTTTGATAGAGAAGCTATGTACTGGATGGACCGTTGCTCTAAATTGGTGTGGCTTGCTGACAGAGGTATTCAGGACATCCCAGGACTCTTAGAAAAAGCAAAGTCTACAAATATGTATACACCGTAAATATATATATATTTACGGTGTATTGTCAGAAAAATTAAATTTTTACCTAATTTTACACGTAAATACGTTTTATAAACCGTAATCATATATTATATAACCGTAAATATATATTTACAAAACTTATATATATATATATATATATATATATACACGGATAATAAAACGTAATTCTATATATTTACGGTTTATAAAATGTAAATATATAGATTTACGTTTTACAAACACACACACACACATACATATAAACAATAAAATATATCTCTCTCTCTCTCTATATATATATATATATATAAGTTTTTTTTAGGATTTAGAATATTTTAGGGTTTAGTATTTTTTTTTTAGGGTTTAGGGTTTAGCATTTTTTTAGGGTTTAGGATTTATAAATTTTTTCTCCGGTTTCGATTGTTTAATTTGTTTTATTTATCTTATTTATTTATTTTATTTATTTTGTTTATTCTATTATTATTGGAAATGGAAGATTTTGCTACTCTAGAATCTGATGAAATGGACAAGCCTACCAACATTACGCACGTGGATTGTAGTGATGCATTCACTACTACGCAAGTAATTTAATTGTGAATTAATATTGTTAGTATATCATATTTTATTGTCATGACCTTAATTGTATTTATCTAAATTTCCAGATATTTCCTACACGTGATGATTTATTGTATTGGGCTTGAGAGGTTGGGAAGCAAAATGGGATTGTTGTTGTCATCGCGAGATCAGACACAAATATGGGACAAAGAGGAAGGTCAACAAAAAATTAATTCTGGGCTGTGAAATAGGTGGGAAGTATAGGGCAACTAAGAATGCAATTTCTTCAAAGACATCCAGCTCTTGAAAGTGTGAGTGTTCATTCACACTCAGAGAAAACCTATATCAACTGGTGAAGGATGGAGACTTAGAGTCATGAGTGGAATTCACAACCAACAGTTAGCTATATCATTGGTGGGTCATCCATTTGTTAGTCGTTTAACTGAAAATCAGAGGGAGCTTACCCACGATATGACAATAAATAACGTAAAGCCGAGAAGCATATTACCCACATTGAAACAGCGCAATCAGGATAGCTTCACTACCATCAGCCAAGTTTATAATGAGCGGCATAGGTTTAAATCATCTCGGAGAGGTCTCAGAACTGAAATGCAACATCTGATGAACTTAATACAATGTGACTAGTATGTGTTCTGGTATAGAAGACATGAAGATTCTGACATTGTCAGAGATACATTTTGGGCACATCCAGATTCCATAAATTTGCTGAATACATTTCACAATGTGTTGGTCATTGACAACACATACAAAACAAAAAGGTATCGGCTGCCACTTCTTGAAATTGTTAGTGTTACTTCAACATATTACATATACTGTGACATTTGCCTATTTGGATTCTGAGACGGAGGACAACTTTGTTTAGGCACTACAGAAGTTAAGAGAACTGTTTGTGAGAAATGGGTCAATTCGTCAATTTATTCTGACCGACAGAGATCTTGCTTTGATGAATGTCGTTACAGTGATTTTCCCAACTTCATTTAATTTTCTGTGTCAATTTCACATAGGAAAAATGTCTATGCGAAATGCAAGAAGTTGGTATCTCGTGACGAGAAACATGAGGTAGTGAAAAATTCATGTAATGGTATTGTTTATTCTGCTGACAAGGTTGAGTATGAGCAGCGCTTGAGGGTTTTTGACAGTGTATGTTCAGAATTTCCTACTTTTATTGAGTATGTCAAGAATACATGGTTAGATCCACACAAAGAAAAGTTTGTTGCGGCATGGACCAACCGAGTGATGCACTTAAGAAATACAACAACAAATATAATTATGCCACTTGATGGTATATTGTTCATCTATAGTCAAAATTAAACATTATAATTATGCCACTTGATGTGTGTTGTACTTGTATTTTTAGTATACTATTTAGTAAAACTTAATGTTTTTTTACTTTCAGGCACATAAGGCTCTTTGAGCACTCAAAGGATTGGTTAAGATATGTAAAACCCTGACTCTAATCAGAGTATTACTTACGACAATTTAAGATTAATTAAGTCAAAATTAATTAATAACCATTCAGGTAATTAGATAAAACGTGATAAACTAGAATCTGTTTAAAAAGAAAATCCTTTAACTTAAAAAGTGCACATTTCAAAATTTAAATACATTAATTACAAAGTTTCCCCGAAGGGTTTTTCCACAAATAATTACAATAAAGTTAACCAAAGAAAAACCCAGACCCCGACTCTATCTGTGATCCGATATTGAGACATCAGAGAGTCCCAGACAACTATAATGTCGAGCATCCAAAAGAGCTCTCTAATCCTCCGATCAATGAGTACCTGAAAACAACACCCCAAACATAGTGAGTTATCACAACTCAGTAACATAGACTTTCATGAAAACCTTTACCGATGTTTTTAGCTATACGTGGTGTGCTACGTATAGAAAACTCCTCCCAGAAAAGCACAATCACTAACATCTATGTCAGACCATAATACTACATTCAATAGTAAAAGATTAGACATGCATGATACAATTCCTAACAATACAAACATTATAACTTCATAATAAAGAAATCTATAATGTTATCACAATCCAATAAGCATTTAAAATGCACAATGAATCCAAGAAAGTATCCAATTAACTTTCAATGGAATTCTTCGGTAAACAGTACACAATGAATCCAGGGGAGTATAAAATAGACTCAAAGTGGAATTCTTCCCATAAATAATACACAATGAGTCCAGGAAAGTATAGCAGTGACTTTCCATGGAGCTCTTCAATAAACAATATCCAATGAGTCCAGGAAAGTATGCAGTGACTTTCCATGGAGCTCTTCAATAAACAATACACAATGAACCTTAACACGTTATTAAGTCTATTCAAGTCTAATCTTATTCATTAACATAGGCATTCCAATGGCATTTGATCAAGAAACAAATCGATTTAACACAACATATTAACATGCATTCAAATCAAATGTTTCAAAGGTCCTTTTTAAAGTGTATGAACACATTTAAAACCATCTCCACGAGATACTCCCAAAGACTCAAAAACCAAACATTAATAATAACAAGATTAAGAACTATTTCATTAGTCGTTAAAACCACAACACAACCTGATTAGAAGGTCATAACTCATCAATACATCAACTATAATCAATTCCCAAAATCATAGGAATATGGAACTAATTTTTAAGGAGACATAAAGCCCTCCATTAATTCGGACTCAATTTATCAAATGACCACTCTAAACCAAACATCCCCAATTGAGGCTCGGTGGAACTCACAATTGAGTAACCATCATACATTGATTTAGGGGGGTTGGGGACAGAATCCAACCCTATTTCAGTCAGACCCCATACAAGATCGTAATAATCTATTCAATAACTATCTATTTCTAGAATTAGACAATAATTCCTAGCACACCCTAATTGGGAGTTTGAGAGGGGAATCTATGTTACCTCTGAGCTCCCCAAATGCTTTGGGATAAAAGCCCCCAATTTGAAACCCTAGGCATGCCTTCAACTTCCATTAAAGCTCCAATCAAGCTTTTCATCTCCATCTTCTTCTTCATTCAGCTCCAAATTCCATATTAGATCTTCCTTCTCTTCCATTTCCATGAACCCTAGAAGTTCATCTTCTTCTCTTCTCCATGAAGACAATAGCAGCACGGAATGAGGAGGGAGGGAGAATGAGAAAGCTCGTGAGAGAATGGAGAGGATGGAAGAATGAAAGACTTCCTTGATGTTATCTCCTTCCTTCTCCTTCGTTCTTCCTCTTCTCCTTTCTTTCCCTCTTTCTTTTTCTCTTCTAGGTCACAAAAGAGAGAGAGCATGAGAGTGAGAGAAGCTGCCGCTTAAAACAAAACAGGAAGTCGCATCTCGCTTAGCTTAGCCGGAGTGGCTTAGCAAGAATGGGGCAAAGAAGAAGGTCAGCCGGTCGCAGCCTTGAAATTATTGAAGGCGGAGGTCGCTCAACGCGATTCGCGCTTAGCGACCATTTCGCAGCGAAAATGGGGCGACCCACGACAAAGAATAAGGTAGGCGCCGATCCAAAGTGGCTTAAGCGAATTTAGCGGCGAGTCTTACGCATAATCTCATGTTTTCTCATCCTAACTCATCCAATCTTAACTCCTTTCAATACAATCTAACTTCAATTAATTCCTAACCAATACTTTCAATCATTTCTAGGATTAAATCCCACTTAATTCTCAACTTAAAATCAATGACTTACACACCAAAACTCTATGTAATTATATTCACTTCATTCTTGGATTCAAGTTAATGTTAAACATAATCACACAACTTCTCACAACTTAAACTCAACTAGGCTTAACACTTAGCATAATTAATTACTAAGCTTAAGAAAGTTGGGATGTTACATTACTACCCACCTTTTTATGAATTTTGTCCCCAAAATTCGATATACCTTCTAACCTCAACCTTATGTAGGATCTATTCTCTGAGCTCCCGCTACTAACTCGGATTCTACGCCATTCCAAACGGGTAGACTCCTTACTCCTTCTTATGCTTAAAGCATCCTAATTTCACCCAAAGGCTTTTCCGAAGCTATAACGGACAGGGTTCCTTCGACTAGAGGTCTCCCACTGTCTCGTCATTCAAAGAACACGTTATGTTGTAACGGCCTGGGTCCTCTGCTAGGCTTTAATTAGGCCACTGAACCCGGCTACCCGCACTGTTACACATAGGATGTACTCCCCTCTTGAGGGTGCAAAACTCTTGCAAGATCGTCACTCTTGTCCCCTTATATTAAGTCTTAGTTAAAACTTGGTTTAGCGAACAAAAACTCTAAGGTTACTTAACTTCTAAAAGACGTTCATCGATTAGACTGATCCGATTCACACTAATCGGTTATAGACTAGGCTTCAACCGAGTGATAGATCTCATTCGATCGGAAACGCAGTTTGTAAATGACTAGATGGACTCACATCGAATCTAACTTAACGAATTACTCGTATAAATTAATAACTTTGGGCTTCCACCAATCAAACCACACCCATAATCTTACGCTTCCGATTGGAGTTTCTTACCTACTCTCTGCAACTTGATAGATTTATTCCCCTATTTGGTTCAACTGGATTTCAGATCGGGAACCCAAGCCGCCATGACTGATCACAATTTGGGTCGACTTGTCTGTCGTCGGGTCTAATAACTAATTGACCAACAATCATTTAAAAAGATAATTTCTTAAAATTCTTGGGAATAATCTATCTCATTGACCTTGAACTACCTTTACGGACCTTTCTAAATCATTGGGAATCCAAACAAAGATTAATATCTACAAATGAGCTACTTGCCCAGAGAATTTGGTGATTCCATTAACCGATCACAGATTAGGCCTCTTTCCAAATAAGATTCTTATTCGGTTAAAACAGAATTTGTAATTGGTCAAGCGAAATCACTTCATGCACTAGTCAATTGAATCTAATATAGACATTAATAACTTTGGGTTTCCGCTGGTTTCGTATGCTTAAAACTCTTATAGTCCGAAGACTATAGTCTATTACTCTTCCTTAGGCTAGTAATACCACTAAGGTCACTACAAATAAAAGACTTAGGGTTTCTCTCTACCTCACTAGGTCTTAATCCCCAGTGAGGTTTTTCCTATTATAACTTAGGCGTTAGAAAATCTGGCCTATCAACATCCCTTTTTATTTCAAGAAACACTAAGGTGGCCCGAATCAGAAGTCCTATCAGTCCTTTTAGATGGCTTCAAGGTTCTCAATCAATCTAAGATCCATTCATAATGGTTAGGCCAAACAAACTTGATTGATTAACAAGAGTTGGAAACCTAATCGATCATAAATGCTCATCCCGATGGACTAAAACCACACCACTAAGAACCCTCACTTATCAACCTTTATTGTCATTAAACTAAAGAGTCACAACAATGAATTGATAATGAGTGCTAGGCCACACTAGACTCAATATATCCAAAGTGACCTTCACATTTTCCTGCTTTAGAAGTACCACACAACCAAGCTTCACCCTATAAGGTTTAGAACACAAAAAAAAATTTTTTTTTTTAAGTATTCAACATATATACAAGTTTAAGAGTAACTTATGACATATTAAATACACAACAAATCATACTTCAATACATTACAAAATCATCGAAGTGATTATGTCTCAAGGTACCCAAATCCCTTCTCAAGCATTTTCCTTAACCCACATTTGAATCAAGCAAAACACACATCCACACAGAGGAACTGGAAATCCTAAACTCAACTCAAGCTAAATTGACAACCAGTAAGGATTCAAGACAGAGACCGATTACAAGATAATTATAAGAACAACGTATTCCATATAATATCATGAATCTAGACATTAATTTAACATCTTAGCAAACTTATATTTTCCAAACCAAGCAAAATAATACTAAGGCTTAGGAATTAAGGATCAACATACTGAACTTATGAATTTTAAACAATTAGGTGGTTTAACTCCACTAAACTCATTCAAAACTCATCTAGCAAACGAACAATATTCATCAACTTAGTTCAACGCAACTAGGGCCCCAAATAAAACATTCCAATTGTGAAATGGTGAGGATCAATCTTAATTTCCTTCAAACCATAACCATGGACTTGATTAAGGGTCACAAAACATTTTCTTCAAAGAACCACATAACCATAGCCAAATCTTGTACAAACATAAAAGCACGATAAGAAAACATTCAAACATGCATCTATTTATCACTTTCGTTCTAATCATAACATAACCATCGAGGCAATCACTCATGTAAGTAGAGGTCACTTACCTACACTTAAGCTTAACATCATTTAAATCCAGCACTACAAAATCAAGTATCATAACAATTATTATGCTGACACTTCTTGTTTCCAATCCACAAGCAGGCACAAAATCAGTTCATCGTCCAAAGTGAAGGAAATTCATTCACGTTTGTGAAATTACAAATATCGCAATGACTTTCTAACTTTGTATTTTCAAAACTTAAACTCTTATACTATAAAAAGAAAGATCAACAATCAAACATAACATAGAGTATTCAAATTTTTGCAGGCATTTACCAAATCCTTTCCCAAGGACGCGCATATATGAGTACAATACTTCAAGGAACGAACAAGGCACTGCACATGAATCGTCCACGCACATAAACTTAAGCCAAACAACAATGGCAAAGTTCTAGCACATTCATCACTGAGTTCAATCAACAAATAACATATTAGGGCTAACCATATATGGGTTATAATTTTGGGGAAGAAACCCGAAAGTCTTCATTCAGACGAACGACATGGTTTCCGTTTCCTTCTTCTATGATTACATATATGTATATACCCCAACGTATGAGTATTTACACATATTAAAGAATCTCATAAACCGAGAACACAACTATGCTAACATCTGCTCATCTTTCATTTTTTGCATTCTTGACGAATTCTGAGGTGGCCTACCTCAATAATTCACCGAAAGAAATTAGAAAATTTGGATTCACAAATACAATCGACACTTTCCTAAACCGGATCACTTATAGACACATAACTCACAGTCAGATAAGATCGAATCGCTCGATACCATAATGTAAAACCCAGGCTCTAATCGTAGTATTACTTACGACAATTTAAGATTAATTAAGTCAAAATTAATTAATAACCATTCGTAATTAGATAAAGCGTGATAAACTAGAATCATTAAAAAAGAAAATCCTTTAACTTAAAAAGTACACATTTCAAAATTTAAATACATTAATTACAAAGTTTCCCCGAAGGGTTTTTCCACAAATAATTACAATAAAGTTAACTAAAGAAAAACCCAGACCCCGACTCTATCTGTGATCCGATATTGAGACATCAGAGAGTCCCAGGCAACTATAATGTCGAGCATCCAAAAGAGCTCTCTAATCATCCGATCAATGAGTACCTGAAAACAACACCCCAAACATAGTGAGTTATCACAACTCAGTAACATAGACTTTCATAAAAACCTTTACCGATGTTTTCAGCTATACGTGGTGTGCTACGTATAGAAAACTCCTCCCAGAAAAGCACAATCACTAACATCTATGTCAGACCATAATACTACATTCAATAGTAAAAGATTAGACATGCATGATACAATTCCTAACAATACAAACATTATAACTTCATAATAATGAAATCTATAATGTTATCACAATCCAATAAGCATTTAAAATGCACAATGAATCCAAGAAAGTATCCAATTAACTTTCAATGGAATTCTTCGGTAAACAGTACACAATGAATCCAGGGGAGTATAAAATAGACTCACAGTGGAATTCTTCCCATAAATAATACACAATGAGTCCAGGAAAGTATAGCTGTGACTTTCCATGGAGCTCTTCAATAAACAATATCCAATGAGTCCAGGAAAGTATGCAGTGACTTTCCATGGAGCTCTTCAATAAACAATACACAATGAACCTTAACACGTTATTAAGTCTATTCAAGTCTAATCTTATTCATTAACATAGGCATTCCAATGGCATTTGATCAAGAAACAAATCGATTTAACATAACATATTAACATGCATTCAAATCAAATGTTTCAAAGGTCCTTTTTAAAGTGTATGAACACATTTAAAACCATCTCCACGAGATACTCCCAAAGACTCAAAAGCCAAACATTAATAATAACAAGATTAAGAACTATTTCATTAGACGTTAAAACCACAACACAACCTGATTAGAAGGTCATAACTCATCAATACATCAACTATAATCAATTCCCAAAATCATAGGAATATGGAACTAATTTTTAAGGAGACATAAAGCCCTCCATTAATTCGGACTCAATTTATCAAATGACCACTCTAAACCAAACATCCCCAATTGAGGCTCGGTGGAACTCACAATTGAGTAACCATCATACATTGATTTAGGGGGGTTGGGGACAGAATCCAACCCTATTTCAGTCAGACCCCATACAAGATCGTAATAATCTATTCAATAACTATCTATTTCTAGAATTAGACAATAATTCCTAGCACACCCTAATTGGGAGTTTGAGAGGGGAATCTATGTTACCTCTGAGCTCCCCAAATGCTTTGGGATAAAAGCCCCCAATTTGAAACCCTAGGCTTGCCTTCAACTTCCATTAAAGCTCCAATCAAGCTTTTCATCTCCATCTTCTTCTTCATTCAGCTCCAAATTCCATATTAGATCTTCCTTCTCTTCCATTTCCATGAACCCTAGAAGTTCATCTTCTTCTCTTCTCCATGAAGACAGTAGCAGCACGGAATGAGGAGGGAGGGAGAATGAGAAAGCTCGTGAGAGAATGGAGAGGATGGAAGAATGAAAGACTTCCTTGATGTTATCTCCTTCCTTCTCCTTCGTTCTTCCTCTTCTCCTTTCTTTCCCTCTTTCTTTTTCTCTTCTAGGTCACAAAAGAGAGAGAGAGCATGAGAGAAAGAGAGAGAACTGACGTTTAAAACAAAACAGGGAAGTCGCAGCTCGCTTAAGCGAGCTGGAGTCGCTTAGCGAGAATGGGGCAGCAGCAAGGCTGCTGGCTGCAGCTTGAAATTCGCTGAGCGCGGGAGGGTCGCTCAGCGCGATTCGCGCTTAGCGCGACCATTTCGCTTAAGCGAAAATGGGGCAGAAGCGACCCCTGACAGCAGCGCTGAGGGGCGCTCAGCGCGATCCAGTGGCTTAAGCGAATTTAGCAGCAGAGTCTTCTGCATAATCTCATGTTTTCTCATCCTAACTCATCCAATCTTAACTCCTTTCAATCCAATCTAACTTCAATTAATTCCTAACCAATACTTTCAATCATTTCTAGGATTAAATCCCACTTAATTCTCAACTTAAAATCAATGACTTACACACCAAAACTCTATGTAATTATATTCACTTCATTCTTGGATTCAAGTTAAAGTTAAACATAATCACACAACTTCTCACAACTTAAACTCAACTAGGCTTAACACTTAGCATAATTAATTACTAAGCTTAAGAAAGTTGGGATGTTACAAGATACAAGCTCTTGTTAGAGGCTATATAGTTAGAAAAAGGATGCTGCAATTAATCATTTTTATTTGTGAAAGTCAAGTATATATATCAAATTGGTTACATTGATATTTTGAGTACGTGAATACTTTTATAATTAGTTTCATTGGATTTCATATAAAAAGCGTGATTTTATTATTACCATATTTTATGGACTATGATTATCATATTAACAATAATTTAACTTTGTTATGGTTCGAATTAATATAATGTGAAAGTAATTTCAAAAAATTACCGAAAAAAAAATTAGACTAAAAATTTGTGCATGAATAAAATGGTAAAATATGTTTATTATTTATTTATTTGTTTATTTAATATATTAATTGCTAAAATAAAATGGCAAAAAAACCAAGACTCAAAACTTATATTATTCAAATTACATGTCATAATTAATAATTTAAAAAAAAATTTAATAATAAAAAATATAATATAATTTAAAAGGATTAAATGAAAAATAATATAGGATTTCTTTTTACCAGCACATGCCTTTTACCTACGGTAAGAACCGTAGATACAAGTTAAAAACTTTACCTATAGACACATTAAATGACATGCGGAAGATATAGCGACAATCGAAAATACCCATAGGTAAAGGTTCCAGACCGTAGGTAAAACATTGACTGACAGACAAAATACCGTTGTTAATCGTCGTTTATAATTATAATGTACGAAAGTTTCGTTCGTCAGTCAATGTCAGAATTACATTTACCTACGGATTTTTGACTTTTAGTGACATATTTTGTCTGTCAGTAAAATTCAAATTTCTTGTAGTGTTAGTTCAGCCCCATTCAATATATTTTTGGATTCGTCTTTGCTTATAAGAGCTTATGCCAATAGATAGGCTCAAATAAGCTGAAAATAAGCCAATTCAAACAAGCCTCTTATATATTCATTATCCAAATTCAACATTTTATTAACCACATGTGTTAACCAATAAAATAGCCGTAGATTTTTAGTTCATTTGAATTGCCACCAAATATCATCATCTCTGTTTCTTTTTCACTCAACAAAACTACTTAGAATGAAGCGAGTAGTGACAGGGATGACAATGGGCACCCTCTGGGCAGGGTACTATAGTACCCGTCCCCATACCCGCATTTGAAAAAAGTGCCCGTACCCGAGCTTATACCCGCGTGGGCAGCAAGTTTAGTGCCCGTCCCCGAACCCATTGGGTACCTAAGTGCCCGTACCCGCACCCGTTACCCGCACTTTAACCATAAAAAGACAATAAATAACGAAAAGAACATCATAACTTAATTAAAATATGATCCAAAATCTTTCAAATCAACTCTAAAATATTACAAATCATAGTATTTAGCCAAATAAAAACATCCAAAATATGAAAAACAAGTACGTATTACAATAAGTAGATTCCGGTAAAAAAAAGTAAATAGATTAATTAGATAGATTCCGGTAATAAAAAGAAAGTAGATAGATTAATTAATTCTATATAATATTTTGATATAAAATTATAATTTTGTACATATATATGTATATCTTGAGTGCGCGAAATTTGGCGTGAGTCTTGACCATATACATCTGCATTTCAGTTGCGGGTAATTACCCAGGCCCAAACCCATACCCATAAAGCGGGTATTTACTATGCCCATTGTAGGTTTTTTTGCTGGTGTCCAGTGGGCTGGGTCTAATTTTCATCCCACTGACACCTTCAACCAATACGTGAAGTGAACATTTTTTTTTGACCGAAAACGTGAACATGTTCCACGTGCTTCACGTGATTTTGAAATGTAACGAAAACGAAACTAACAAGTTTGTGGAGATAACTATTAACACCCCCATTTTTTCTAACATACACCCATGGGTTTTTTGTTTTGTAGTTTTTTTTCCCCCAAACTACTCTTATTCAGAAGTTAACTTTTGGGGTTTATTTTTGTACTCATTTTGGCTTTCTAAAGTTAATTTCCGGAAATACCAATTTTTTTGTAGGACTTTTTCCAAAAGTTAAACTTCGAATTGGGCTCCGAAACTTGAAGTTCCGGAAATGTGGATGTATGTTAGAAAAAATAAGGGTGTTAATAGTTATCCCCACAAATTAAAAGGCTGCTTTAGTAAAATATTACAATGAGCACGTGAGAAAACCGCCATGGTCCATAATCCGTGATTTAGCAAATTTCTTCTTCTTTCTCTGATTGTACTATATACCTATTGTTTTCCCCCAGCCAAATTTCCTATAAGATATTTTCAATTAACCTAATTTAATTGAGGATTGGACCCTAATGACTACACGGCTCCAAGCTATGACTTGTATATGTAACCGTAACAATCCACTACCTCCATTTCTCATCCACCTCTTGCAAAACTAACTTCGCCACTCTCCTCTCTATCAACATCTATAAATTAAACTAACTAATTTCCCCAAAGTTTCCACAACACCACAAAACTCTTGCGTCTCCTCTTGCTTTTTGCACCTCCCACACTTGCAATGGCTTCTTCTTCTTCTTCCTCCTCCTCTTTGAATACCCTACTTGTCCTTCTCTTGGCCTTTTTCTCTTCTCTTCAATGTTCCACTGTTGCTTCCCATGATTTACAAGTTGGTGGCCCAAAAGGGTGGGTTGTTCCACCTTCCAATGACACCAACATGTACAATAACTGGGCTTCCAACAATAGGTTCCATGTTGGTGACTCCATCCGTAAGCACTCTCCCATCTAATACATACATATATACATATATCAATACGCGTGCACGAAAACACACACACAAAAATACATATCAACGATACATACATCCATACATCCATGCGCACACTCACGCCCGCGCGCGCACACACATATCAACAATACATACAGACATACATACTTATTTCCACATGTGCGCACAAACACACATGTACATATCAACATTACAAACACATTAGAAAAAATTGGGGTGTAAAAAGTAATTGACTTTTTCTTGTGTGTGCAGATTTCAAGTACAAGAAGGACTCAGTGATGGAGGTTGGTGAGGGAGATTACAAGGACTGCAATGCAACACAACCAACTTTCTTCTCAAACAATGGCAACACTGTGTTCAAGCTAGACCACTCAGGGACATTCTACTTCATAAGTGGTGCTTCAGGACACTGTGAGAAGGGACAAAAAATGATTGTGAGGGTAATGGTTCAAGATCAAGATCAACATTCCAAGTCTTCTGGCTACCGTGTTCCAGTAATTTCTCCAATTGGGGTCTTTATTTTGGCATTTGTTTGTTGCTTCCTATATGTAATTTGAGTACTTAGGAAATTAATTAAATTTGGTTTGCTAGGATTAATTAGTGCAATATGCAATTTGTTTTCTTTATGTCTTTTAATTTTGTATTTCTTCTTCTAGTTTGATTCTAGATTTGGTATGTAATTAAGGTCATGGGACCGGATTAGTTTGGATTAATATTCCATGGTAGCATATATACATTCTATTATTATGGTGTATTAAACGTTGCTTAATTTTCAGTCTTAATTTATGTGTTTGTTTAAATCTGTTTTGCTTAAATTGCAACTGAAAATATTATTTGTTTTATTTCTTTAAATAAATTTGGCCATTGCTTTCATGTCCAAAAAAAATTATAAGGCTCCTTGGTAATGAACACATCGGGGTAAAAATAATGTTTCCAAGGAAGCAATTATTTCTTGTTTTTTATTAATAAAGCCATGGATGTAATTGTGAATATTGTTGCGAAAAAAATATGCTAAGTAGGAAAATCACTCTTCTAGAGTTGTCATAAGGAATATTCGATTTAAAAAACCAAAATCAGAAAGTTTGCCCTCAAATTAAAGAATGACCGTTACGTCTAGTCGTAGCATACATTAAATTTCGAATGAAATCGATTAAGATTAATGGCTTATACAAGAATTATCGCACGAATATAATACCTGGGTTGCAATCTTTTTTTTTTTTTTTTAATTAATCTAAGAGCGGTTGAGAAAGAATGAGAGGAAAAAAGACAAATTAAGAAGGAAGAGAAACGGGGATGGTGGTTGTGGTGAGTTATTTGGAGGGGCCATCGACTCATGGAATATTCAAACGTGTCACATAGAAAATCTCACGTTTGTTATTGAGAGGTGATTCTTTAACTGAATAATGACTCAATCACATAAACTAAAATAGAGAAGTATTAGTAAATAACACTATATATGGATCACGAAAGAGATAGGAAAGAGGGAAACTTAAAAGAAAGAAATTTCAGAGGAGAAATTGAAGTGTGAAGGTTGAGATTGTGTGTTGTTTGGATGTACAGAAATAAGGAAAGAAATAAATATACTAAATTTATCTCTGCTTGTTTGGATGAATGAAGAAGAGAATAGAAAGAAGTAAAAAAAAAAAAAAAGTGTGAAGATAATTTTACCCTTATAATGGTGTAGTACCCTAATTTTGTCCGGCCTTTTTTATTTTATTTTATTTTATTTTATTATTTACTTTAACTTTTTTAAAATTTGTGATAAAAAATAAAAATAATATTTTTGGATTCATAATAAAAAGAAAGCAAATATGAATAAAGGAAAAAAGAAAGAAAAAGAGAAAAGAAAGAAGAAAAAAGGAAAAAGAAAGAAAGAAAGAAGAAATTTGGAAAGAGGGGTTGCACATAGCAAATGGAGGGGTGCCAATAGCAGTGGCCCAAGAGTTGGCCACAGTCCAACGGCCTAGCGCGCTCTACTTTCCTTTTTTACCACGCACACCCCCCAATTTCCCTAGCCACAACCCCCAGCGCATCCCTTCACTCCCTCACTAAGCGCACCCCCTGCTTTCTGCTCACACTCCCCTGAACCATCAAGTCCAAGCACACACCCGCGGCCCAGCTCTCTGCCAGACCCAAGTCTTCTTAACCCTAAAAAACCTAATTCTTCCCTCATTCTCTCATTCTCCAACTCGCCGCAGCACCACACCGCCTCTCCCTCCTTCTTCATCTTCTTCTCCTCTCCTTCTCCAACCTCAACCCTAACCTAGCCGCGGCGCCCCTTCCCCTTTCCCTATCTCTTCTCTTCTTCCTTCCTTCACCCCAAAACCAAACCCTAACCTTGGCAACCTTAAACCTAGCTGTGGCGCAGCACCCCTTCCTCTTCCCCCTTCCTCTTTCGTTTTTCTTTCCTTTTTCTCACCCAATCTCAACCCCAAATCAAATCCTTCAGATTATATCAAATCTTCCATCATTAAACCACTGATTCAAAGGGGAGATTCTTGTTCCAATTTCTTTTCTTTTCTTTATGATTTTTATCACTGATTTGATTTCGATTTGTTTTCAGCTGTATAAATACGGATGCATGCTGGTGAACCAGGGAGGGGAGTGAGAGCAAGTAGCTGGAAGATCCCAAAGAAGCTGAAGCAAGGCGTAAGAGAAGAGAGAGTCAGAATTTTTTTCTTTTCAGAATTTTTTTCTTTTCTCTTCAAACACTATTAGAGTTTTAGGGTTCTTGATTTTGTCTCCTTTTTCGGATTAAGAGCTGTGAAGTTCAGGTTTTTTTTTCTCTTCCTCCTCTTCTCTGTAAATCTTCAGTGTTCTGTTTATGCATTTTTGTTTGGTTTGTTCCTATTCTGGACTTTGATCTAAACCTATGATATGTATTGAAATCTGATTTCAGCCTTTTTCATTCCGTATACTGATTGTTGGTTATTGGTTTGATTGATTCAATTTCTTCTCTGTCTCCTCTATCGTGCGTTCTGTAAATTGCGTAAATTAGGGTTACGGGATTTGGCCTTCCAAAGGGGCCAAATCCAGGTTAAAGGTTAAGTTGCAAATAATTTAAGTGTCATAATTGTAATAAGGTATAAATCTGGGTATAAGAGCAAAAATATATGTCCCCGTAAAAAATGATTTTTATGAAATAAAATCAGATTTTTGGGTAACTAAAGTAATCAAGGTCCTATTTTTATTTGCTAATTGTCAATAAAAAGGATTATATTTTTTAGAAGGAAATATGTGAAGTAGGTTTAGTTAATTCAATTTGATTTCTTAAAAGTCAAAATTATAGCTTTAGGCTTTTTTTTATTTCTTTTCTGATTCTCTAAATAAAAAGCGACAAAAATCAATTATTGATTAGATTACTATCTCAATTAAATAAATACGTTATCACTCAATATTTTATAATAATTATGCGTATAGAAAATGTCATTAATATGCTTATATCTTTTGTGGTCTTCTTTTTAAAGCATTTTGGAAATTAATTTTTAAGGCAAACAATATTTTTTTTAAACAATTAAATGTACCATTTTTATGGGCGTTTTAGGGATGCTAGTACTCTCCATATACGTAACCAACTCCCGAACTCGAACTCGGTTCAAAAGATCATCTTCTTCATTAAATTCAAAAATAGGTTTCCCAATGTTTCCTGTAAAAATAAATATTGGTGGCGGCTCTATTTAAATTTTTAGGGTGGTTGTCACAGCTGGCGACTCCACTGGGGACTTTAGAGAGTTAGGCCTTTTGATTGTTTGAATTGTTTGTTTGCCTTACAATGTGAATTGTTTTCTTTTCTTTTATTTTTATTTATTTATTTATTTATTACTATTATTTTTTTAATTTATTTATTTTTGTCTTATCTTATTTGTTTTTATCTTTGTGTAGTTTATTTGTTTTTTATTGTGATTATATGTATATTGAACATTAGGATAGTTACCATGTATATATTGTTTTATTTATTTTGTAGCGGGTAGTTTTAAGTTTGCTCCTTCACACACTCCACTTTATACACTTTATTTACACACACTTTGAGTGGGTGCCCTATACCCAGGCCCGAGTGAATCTTAAGTTAGGAGAGGCTATGTAGTGGGTGCTCTGCTGGACGTACGACCAGTGGGTTCCTATGAAAGCCTCACCTAGAGTTTGGCTCCATTTGAAAAAAAAAACCATCCTTTAATAATATACTTATTATTGGTGGTAACATTTTCAAATGGGACCCTTGGCTCTAGGGACTTTTTAGATTAGTATCTTAAATCCACCCAATAGAAAGGCACTTAATATAAACCCTAGATCCTTTTTAGGAATTACCAGCCTTAGTCACAAAAGGAGCTTACCCTACCACTTTTATTTGTTTACTTACTTTTACTAATTTATTTAAAAAATAACACTTCCAAAAATAGTTTTTCGAAATACGAATTTTTGTTTAGGAACTTAATCTATTATTCCGAAAAAATAGATGCTAGGTTCTTATAAAAAGAATAGGAGTATGTTTCTTTGTATCTTCATAAATAAAATAAGTACGGTTCTTTCTTTCTTTCTTTTTCTTTTTTTTTTCATTTTTGAAATAATAATAATAAATACGATCATACCCATTCATATACATGCTATAACACTAATTACCCCATTTCATCAGGCTTGTTGGAAATTTCAAAACAAAAGAAAAAAAAACTTTGGTGCAAATGTCTTCGGAAAACGCAGTTGTGGGTTTAGAGAGGAGAAATACTTTGAAATTCAAGATTGAACCTCCCCGTTTGATGCATCTAAGAACATTGGTTGACTTCATAGCTGAGAATTGGGTACAAGTGGATCGGATTAGCTTCGTGGGGAAATTTGGGAACATTTTGGAATTGCTGAATGTAGACGTGCAAGTGGGAGCCTTGACGGCATTGGCCCAATTTTATGATCCTCCCCTAAGATGCTTCACGTTCAAGAATTTCCAAATGGCGCCAACTTTAGAAGAATATCGGAAAATCTTGGGCATTCCAGAAAAGAAAAAGGGTCCGTATCGCCACACAAAGCATACCCCGACTATGAGTACCATTGCTGATGTTTTAGGCATCCCTAAAGAAGATTTGACGGTCGCAGTGAAGGTAGAGGAAGATTTCAAAGGTTTCCCCAGGAGCTTCCTGGAAGGAAAGGTTAAGGACTTTCATGGTGCAGGGAAATTGAAGGAGTGCATGGATGTAGTAGCCCTCATTATCTTTGGAGTGGTCCTATTTCCTCATGTTGATCATTTTGTGGATGAAACAGCTATTGACGCCTTCATAACATTTAAAACTCAAGGTATGGATCCCACTACTGCCGTCCTTGCAGATTTATACTATGAGCTTCATATGCACCACGAGAAAAAGGGAGGTTGAATTCGTTGTTGTGTCCCTGTCTTATACTTATGGCTAAAAAATCATTTGGTAAAAAAGGGGCATCCCTTTGGTCCTAGGAGCAATGCAGAGTGGGCTACTTATTTGTTGAGTCTTAGTGAAGAGTCTATAATATGGTATTCCAGGGAACAAGAGATCAAAGAAGTAATATGTCGATGCAGAAACTTCCCCAATGTACCCCTCATTGGGACCATAGGCTGCATCAACTACAACCCTACTTTGGCTTTGAGACAACTCGGTGCCCCGATGCTGGGTGAACCTGCTGAAGAAGGGCTAGCCGCTTTCATTATACATGATCGGGGCTCCTCGGATTTGGCATTGTTCACAAGAGTGTGCCGAGCTTGGAAGAAAATGATCAAAAGGACACTGGGGCGCAAGAGCACTCACACGGATAAAATACCGTCAATAGATTATAGCAAGAGTTCAGCAAGTCAAGCTGCCCTTCCAAAACACATTTTTGGTTCCCGAAGTGCCGCCTCCACCCCCTGCTGAGAATGAAGAAGTGGAAGAGTTAAAGCTAGCCTTAGAAAAGGTGGAAAAAGAGAGGAAGCTTCTCCGGGAGAATTTGAAAAGGGCATATCTATAGATATAGAAGTCCTGCAAGATGAATGTAATAGAAAAACCGAATCTTTGGATGGATCCCAGAAGAAGGCCAAGGCTGAGAAAGCAAGCCGGCTCCGGACTCAAGGTTGTCTAAAAGATGCAAATCAACAATTAGACTTGATGAAAAAAGAGTTAGATCTAGTCCTCTATGAAAAGGGCAATTTGAGGAAAATGTGGGCTGATTCTTAAGAGGCTAGTAGGGCTTTGCAAGAACGGATTGAAGACTCAATACGACAGTTGAAAAATGCCATGCAATTGCACGAAGCCCAACTTGAGGAAGAAAAGAGAATCGCTGAAGAAAAGTTCATAGGCTACCACATAGATCTCGAGGAAGAACATGAGAAGGTCCTCAGCATGCAAGGGGAGATTGACAACCAGCGAGAAATCATTACTTGGTTTGATAAGGAAACCAGATACTAGATGGATCGTTGCTCTAAACTAGTCTGGCTTGCAAATAGAGGTATCCAAGATATGCCAGAACTCTTGGAAGAAGCGGATTCGGCGATAGGTTTCCGACCTTTACCAGGGAAAGTGATGAATTTCCTAGAGTACTGCAAGAGTTTGGTGGAAGAGCTGGAGAGGCAGATCCGACGAGATCGTTGAAGACCATGTTCCTTTTGTTTTTATGTGTTCATGCAATTTCCATTTCTTTCTCAATTTTGTAAGCCCTTCAAGGTAGTTTGAATTATGGTATTTCCTTTTTAATAAGAGAATGTGTATTTTCGCAATATGCAGTGACCCCGATAAGACATTTGCAAGGTTTTGTGATCGTCCAACAAGCCAATAAAAATAAAACAAATTAAGCATATAAATGAGCATCTTGCATATCATACATAATCATGGCATAACATAAACCATTCATCCATACCCATGGTATCTTTCGTAACCCAGAAAATACTACCGAGAATTTACATCCCCACAGAACGAGGTCTCAGGCTAGACTCATGGACGCACTTGAACAGAATCAGCAAGCATTGAGGGAAGAGTTCGGTCAAATGAAGGAACAAATGGGCAGAATGTTTGACCTCTTGTCAAACTTGAGTGCGAAAATGACCCAGGAAGATCCTCCCCATGAGGAGGAAGAGAATCCCGATATGTCACAGGACGATAATCAGATGGATCCTCCCCCTAAAGGAAGCAGTACGACAATCCTTATTGACTCCCAAGGGAAGGTACATCCTAAACGTCCCTACGGGACTTCGCAAGGTACCCCAAATTTCACGTCCCAAGAGGATGCCCAAGCCAAAGAAAGGCTTCAAATAGTTGAAGATAGGTTGAAAGCAATTGAAGGGGGAGATCACATTGGTTTTGAAGCTTCAGACATGTGCTTGGTCCCCGATGTAGTTATACCTTCAGAATTCAAAGTACCCGAGTTTGACAAGTATAAGGGAGAAACTTGCCCCAAGAGCCACCTGGTTATGTATTGCCAAAAGATGGCTTTCTATTCTAATGATAACAGACTCCTGGTTCACTTCTTCCAAGAAAGCCTGAATGGGGCACCTTTGCGATGGTACATGCAGTTAAAGCGATCTAAAATTCGCTCATGGAAAGACTTGGCAAATGCATTCGTCAAACAATATAAGTACAATATGGATATGGCCCCTAGCCGTAATCAGTTACAAAGCATGAAGAAAAAAGACAGTGAGAGTTATAAAGAATATGCTCAGAGGTGGAGAAGCATGGCTGCTCAGGTGGAGCCACCCTTATTGGACAAAGAAATGATTGACACGTTCATTGACACGCTCCAATCTCCCTTTTATGATATGATGATTGGAAGTTGTTCTCAAACTTTTCTGACTTGATTGTCATAGGGGAACGCGTGGAAATGGGGATGCAAAGTGGGAAGATCCATAATAATACCTCATCATCCAACACTCACAAGCCCTTCATCAAGAGAAAGAAAGAAAGAGAGACTAACGCGGTGAGTAGTGCCCCTCTATACGTTGCGGCAACTATCACGCCTAAGTCTCCTATTCAAATGACACCCTTTGCTTCTGATAGTCAAGGAGGTCAGAACCCCAATCAACCAAGAGCTCACAACTCTCAAAGGAGAAAGCCAGCCCAGTTTGATCCAATCCCCATGACTTACAAAGATCTCTATCAACACTTACTCAAAAACTCATTAGTGGTCCCTTGTCCGCAAAAGCCCATGGAACCACCTTACCCAAAATGGTATAACCCAGATGCCACCTGTGAATACCATGCTGGGGCAGCTGGTCACTCTATAGAAGAATGTCGGGCTATGAAGTTTAAAGTTCAAGATCTGATAAATGCAAAATGGTTGAGTTTCCAAGAGAATAGTCCCAATGTGGGGAACAATCCATTACCTAACCACGGGAACGCATCAGTAAATATGATAGATGATGAGCATGAAGGAAGAATGATAAAAGATGTTGCTGAGATAAAAACCCCTATAAGAAAAGTGTTCATCGAACTTTGCAAGGCTGGTCTGATAGAAAGAATAGATGTCAGCAAAACCTATGATGAAGATTTTTTGTCTATCGAAGAATGTGAGGAATTTAAAGGTATCCTCCAAAAACTACTTGATGCGAACATAGTTCAAGTTATCTCTCAGAAAGAAGAAGAAGTATCTATGGTCCAATCTACTCGAAGTTCATGAACCATGGTCCCAAAGCCCTTGGTGGTTCAATTCTCTAGAAATGTATCCCCCACAATGTCTAATGCTCCCAAAGCTATTACTGTTCAAGTACCATCTCCTTTTCCGTACAAGGAAGACAGGGCAGTCCCTTGGATATACGATGTAAAAGTCCAAATTGAAGGAAGTAATGCACAACCAAGCCTTTCGGCTGTTACCAACATTGTAGGAATAGGTGGGATGACACGGAGTGGACAGATCTATGCCCCGAAAAAAGAGCCAGTAAAAGTAGCTGCAAGGAAAAAGATCAAAACAAGGGAAAAGAAGTTTTGGTAGAGAAAGGAAACACACGGAAGGAGGACAAGAAAAAGGCCTCCCGAGAGGAAGTTGCCGAATTCCTCAAATTCATTCAACAAAGTGAGTATAAGGTGATAGATCAGTTAAACCGTACACCAGCAAGAGTTTCTCTACTTGCCTTGTTAATGCACTCTGAGAGTCACAGGAAAGTATTAATGAAAATTCTGAATGAGGCTCATGTATCTCAAACTATCACTTTGAATCAGTTCGGCGACGTAGTTGGCAACATCACCGCATGCAACTACCTTTATTTCAATGATGAAGAAATGCCTGCAGAAGGAAGAGGACACAACAAAGCACTGCATATCTCGGTTTAGTGTAAAGAGCATCTTATGGCCAAAGTCCTTGTGGACAATGGATCCTCCCTAAATGTGACGCCTAAATCTACCTTGGATAAATTGCCCATTGACAAGACTCATATGAAGCTCAGCTCTGTGCTCGTGAGAGCCTTTGATGGTTCTAAAAGAGAAGTAATTGGAGAGATTGAGCTGCCGATCCAGATTGGTCCATTCACTTGTGCCATTAATTTCCAAGTAATGGACATTAAGCCCAGCTATAGTTGCTTGTTAGGAAGGCCTTGGATTCATTCTGCTGGGGTAGTATCATCAACTTTGCACCAAAAATTGAAGTTTGTGGTGGATGATAAGTTGATTATCGTATCCGGAGAAGAAGACCTGCTGGTAAGCAAGCCAACATCGACGCTTTACATTGAAGCTACTGAAGAGGCCCTTGGGACTTCGTTTCAGGCATTGGAAATTGTCGATAACGCTTATATAGGGTTTACTGCTAAGGAACCCTGTCTAACCAATAACGCCCTAATGGTGGGCGGTGTCATGCTGAAGGGAGGGTACCAGCCAGGAAAAGGATTGGGGAAGAGTCTAGAAGGTATCGCCTCAATTTTAAGAATTTCCGAAAACAAAGACCGATACGGCCTGGGATTTGTCCCCACTAAAAAAGACAGGGAAAGAGCAATTGAAGAAAGGAGAGAAAAGAGGAAGGCTCGACTTGAGAATCGGGAACCCGAGCTAGGGAAGATTTCCGTTTGTGATCTCCGTCAGAATTTCTTGAGCACCGAATGGATCTATGCAGATCAAGTAGCTGCTGTGGGAGATGATCTTGCTGCTCCTAATGAGGAATGGGTCCGCCCATGTCCCTCAATGCCTTGCAACTGGGAGATTGTGGAAAGTCCTAAGATCCTTAATGCATTTTCAATATAATCCATTTAATGCTCACCTCCCCGCTCAGCCCGAGGCGGCAGAGGAAATGTTAAAGGGCCCCGCATGTTTTTCCTAAGCATATTTCGAATATTAATAAAACGCGTTTTGATTTTATCCTAAGTGTCTCTTTTTATTCTTTTCCTTCCTACCTCCTTTCCTTACTCTCTCCTCATTGCTAACCTTGATAATGCAGGCTCACGGATAATACTTTTGAAAACGATTGTGCTGAAATTTCGTTACCAGATTTTGATTGCCTAATTAATCATACTGACGAAGGTTGTGAAGAAGACTATCCCGATGAAGATCTTCCCCCTGAACTAATAAGACTTATAGAAGGGGAATCCAGAAAGATCGAACCTCACAAAGAACCGACTGAATTGATTAATTTGGGAACTGAGGAAGACAAAAAGGAAGTCAATGTTGGTGTTACCATGTCACAAGAAGTAAGAGTTAAACTGATTCAACTCCTCCGAGATTATAAAGACGTCTTTGCCTGGTCCTACCAAGATATGCTAGGGTTGGATACTGATATTGTCGAACACAAGCTGCCCCTTAAGCCAGACTGCCCTCCCGTCAAACAAAAGTTGAGACGTATGAGACCTGATATGTCCTTAAAGATTAGGGAAGAAGTTAAAAAACAATTTGACGTTGGATTTTTGGCCGTGGCTAAATACCCCCAATGGGTTGCTAATATTGTCCCTATTCCAAAAAAGGGTGGAAAGGTTCGAATGTGTGTTGATTACCGGGACCTCAATAGAGCAAGTCCCAAAGACGACTTCCCTTTGCCTCACATTGATGTTTTGGTGGATAATACAGCTCATCACGCTTTTTTCTCTTTCATGGATGGTTTCTCCGGGTATAATCAGATAAAAATGGCCAGAGAGGACATGGAGAAAACTACGTTTATTACAGCTTGGGGGACTTTCTGCTACAAGGTGATGCCTTTTGGGTTGAAAAATGCTGGGGCAACATACCAAAGGGCAATGGTGACTCTATTTCATGATATGATCCATAAAGTGATAGAGGTCTACGTGGACGATATGATCGCTAAGTCGCAAACTGAAGAAAGTCATATAATTGATCTACGGAAGCTTTTTGAGCGATTGAAAAAGTTTCGCCTAAGACTCAATCCTGCCAAGTGTAACTTTGGTGTCAGGTCAGGTAGATTGCTGGGATTCATTGTAAGTCAGAAGGGAATAGAAGTTGATCCGGAAAAAGTAAAGGCCATCTTAGAGATGCCAGCTCCTCGCACAGAGAAGGAAGTTCGTGGTTTTCTAGGGAGATTGAATTATATTTCCCGGTTTATATCACAACTCACTGACACTTGTGAGCCAATTTTCAAGTTATTGCGCAAGGACCAAACCATCGAATGGAATGAAAAATGCCAAGAGGCCTTCGACAAAATCAAGCAATACCTACAAAAACCTCCTGTGTTGGTACCTCCAGTACCAGGCAGACCATTAATCCTCTACTTGACGGTGTTAGATGGGTCTATGGGGTGTGTACTTAGACAACATGATGAAACGGGTAAAAAAGAACATGCCATTTACTACCTGAGTAAGAAGTTTGCAAGTTATGAAGCTAATTACTCGATGCTGGAACGTACCTGTTGCGCCCTAGCTTGGGCCGCTCACCGTCTAAGACAATATATGCTTTCTCATACAACTTGGTTGGTGTCAAAAATGGACCCGATCAAATACGTATTCGAGAAACCCGCTCTCACTGGAAAGATTGCCCGGTGGCAGATGCTATTATCCGAGTACGATATTCAATACGTCTCTCAGAAGGCCATCAAAGGTAGTACCCTCGCTGAGCACTTAGCCAACTAACCAGTAGATGACCATTCACCTGTCCACTATAAATTTCCTGATGAGGATATAATTCCGCCGAAAAAGAAGAATCAAGAAACGAAGAGTGGACCATGATGTTCGATGGGGCTTCTAATGCATTGGGGCACGGAATCGGGGCAATACTAATTTCTCCAAAAAACCAGTACATTCCTGTTACGGCTCGCTTGTGTTTCAGTTGTACCAATAATGTCGCAGAATATGAGGCGTGTGTCATGGGAATCAGAGCTGCCATAGAAACTAAAGTCAGAGCTCTAAAAGTATATAGGGATTCTGCCCTAGTTATCAACCAGTTGAATGGAGAATGGGAAACTCGAGATTCTAAGTTAATCCCCTACCATGATTATATCCAAGAACTCGTCGAATCCTTTGATAGGATCACTTTTCAGCATATCCCACGAGAAGATAATCAGTTGGCTGATGCATTAGTCGCGTTGTCGTCTATGTTCCGGATAAGCAGTGATAAGGAAATGCCTCTCATCATGATGGAAAGTCGTGCTAATCCCGCTTATTGCCAGGTGGTAGAAGAAGAATCTGACGGAAAACTGTGGTACCACGACATCAAATGCTACCTCAAGAGCAAGGAATACCCTTCGGGCGCCTCAGAGAATGACAAGCGAACTTTGAGGAGACTTGCTATGAGTTTCTTTTTGAACGGTGACATACTCTACAAGAGAAATCACGACATGGTATTCCTCCGGTGTGTAGACTCTGCAGAAGCGAGACAAATTCTTGACAATGTCCACGAAGGTTCCTTTAGGACCCATGCCAATGGTTACGCAATGGCTTGGAAGATTCTCAAAGCTGGGTATTATTGGCTTACAATGGAAAGTGATTGCATCAAGCATGTGAGGAAATGTCATAAGTGTCAGACTTATGCTGATAATATTCATGTACCTCCAACTTCTCTAAATGTCCTAAGCGCACCCTGGCCATTTTCCATGTGGGGTTTGGATGTCATAGGAATGATTGAATCAAAAGCCTCTAACGGACATCGCTTCATCCTCGTGGCCATTGATTACTTCACAAAGTGGGTCGAAGCAGTCTCCTATGCCAATGTGACTCGCAGTGTTGTTGTCAAGTTCATCAAAAAAGAAATAATTTGTCGGTATGGTTTACCAAGGAAGATCATCACGGACAATGGGACTAATTTAAATAAAAAGATGATGAAAGAATTGTGCGATGACTTCAAAATTCAACACCACAATTCTTCTCCATATCGCCCAAAGATGAATGGGGCAGTGGAAGCGGCCAACAAAATTATCAAAAAGATTATTCAGAAAATGGTGGTAACTTACAAGGATTGGCACGAGATGCTTCCTTTTGCTTTACACGGGTACCGAACTTCTGTACACACTTCAACGGGGGCAACACCTTTCTCTCTAGTATACGGGATGGAAGCAGTACTCCCCATAGAGGTAGAAATCCCTTCTTTAAGGATAATTATGGAAACCAAGCTCGAAGAAGTCGAATGGGTCCAGACACGATATGACCAGTTGAATCTCATAGAAGAGAAAAGATTAGAAGTAATTTTTCATGGCCAGTTATACCAAAAGAGACTCAAGAAAGCATATGAGAAAAAGGTACATCATCGAGAGTTCACAGAAGGGGAATTGGTATTAAAGAAGATTCTACCTATTCAGAAAGACCAACGCGGAAAATGGACTCCGAATTATAAGGGTCCATATATAGTAAAAAAAGGCATTCTCAGGTGGAGGCCTCATTCTTACAGATATGGAGGGGGCATGACCTACCACTGCCGATAAACTCAGATGCGATCAAGAAATACTACGTCTAGGATGACACAGTACCTTTTTTTTTTAAAAAAAAAAGCTCGCTAGGCTGAAAACCTGAAAAGGCGGTCTAGGCAAAAGTTAGAGCGACCTGGTAGGTTGAAAACCCGAAAGGGCGGCCTAGGCAAAAATTAAGGTCAAATAAAAGCGCTAAGTTGAAAACCCGCAAGGGCGATTTAGAGCAACCTGCTAGGTCGAAAACGCGCAGAAGGCGGCCTAAGCAAAAACCAAGCTGAACGCGTCAAAAGCAGCCAGAATTGAGCCCTGACCAACTGGGGCAGAGATGGTCAAAACTAACCGCAGACACAAGTTTTTGAAGTTGATCAAGAAGGCTATCGGGGTCTGAATCGCGGAATAGCAGCACAATTTGTTTTCAAAGGGATTATCTATAGAGCTAATCTTTCTTACCAGTTTCTAGTTTAGCAAATACGAGTTTGTTCTGTTTATAATATTTTATTTCCCCATCATAGTGGAAATTCATTCTTATCCATATTACCATCTATTGAACGCCATCGGCACAATAGAATGCTTATTTCAGCCTCTCCAAATTTGACTTGGGATTTTATTAACCTGCATTTTCTTTCTAAAGAAATCCATGCTAAAAGACAAACATGTGCAAATCAAGACATAAGAGCATTTTTATAATTACTGAAAATTCTGAAAGGATCTAGGGAATTTGGCGTCTTCACATTAAGGAGAAAGAGCTAGTAAGGCATCTCACCTAATGCAGAATCATCAGTGTTGAATACATTACAAAATGGCCAATTAGCTTTTTCAGAATTCGTCAACTAAAGAGATCCGGAGCTAATTTATCGAGAAAAGTTTCAGAAGTAGTCAAGAGGACGATGCCTACCTCTAATAAAGCCAATAATACTCATGCATGGCATACCATTCTTTGCATCTTGCATAGTCATCAATACTTTTGGGTTCAACGCCCGCCTAAAAAAAAATCCTTGCTCCAAAAGCAAAAGCAACACTCATGCATAACATACCATTCATTGCATCTTGCATGATCATCAAAGTTCTTTGGGTCCATTGACCCACCCTCTCAAATATTACATACAGTTGGTCTGTTGTTACTCAGTAAGAACTAGTACTCAGCCTATTCAATCTTATTAGCAAGAGTTAGGAACCTGCCCTACACCTTGCTGGGAATCTGACCCACCACCTTGGGAATCTGACCCAAGCTTTTAGTCGGGAATCTGACCCGAACTTGTGTTGAGTGACGGAGAAGCTCATATACTGGACGTTCACCTGCAATAGGGAAACCAGTCCATGCTTTAGCAAGAGTTAGGATTCTAACCTACACCTTGTCGGGAACCTGACCCGAACCTATATTGAGTGATAGAGAAACTCATATCACGGACATTCCTTAAATTAAGGTAGTCAATCCGTACCTATTAGCAAGAGTTAAGAACCTGACTTACCCTTGTTGGGAATCTGACCCAAACTTGTGTCGAGTGACGAAGAAGCTCGCATCCCAGACTTACCCTAAGTAGGGAAGTAATCAATACCAAAGATGTGAGGGTTAGCAGCCAGACCTATGCCTTACGGGAAATTCGCCAGGAAACCAAACCCGGAATCTCCCACCAATTTTTGTAAGAGCTAGTCATACCTACGCCTTACAGGGAATTCGAAGGGAACCAGCCCCGGAATCTCCGACCAACTTTGTAAGAGTAAGGAAATACCTATTCCTTACTGGGAATTCACTAGGATACCGACCGTAGAATCTCCCACCAAAGTCGGGAACCAATCCCGCAATCTCAAACCACTTGTTTCAGACAAAATTAGAGTCCTTTATCCTTAATTGCCTTTTACAACGAATGCACGAAGACCTTCGGGTAAAATGTAATTAAGGAGGGGCAGCTGTAGTACCCTAATTTTGCCCGGCATTTTCTTTATTTATTTTAACTTTTTTAAAATTTGTGATAAAAAATAAAAATAATATTTTTGGATTCATAATAAAAAGAAAGCAAATATGAATAAAGGAAAAAAGAAAGAAAAAGAGAAAAGAAAGAAGAAAAAAGGAAAAAGAAAGAAAGAAAGAAGAAATTTGGAAAGAGGGGTTGCACATAGCAAATGGAGGGGTGCCAGTAGCAGTGGCCCAAGGGTTGGCCACAGTCAAGCGGCCTAGCGCGCTCCACTTTCCTTTTTTACCACGGACACCCCCCAATTTCCCTAGCCACAACCCCCAGCGCATCCCTTCACTCCCTCACTAGGCGCACCCCATGCTTTCTCCTCACACTCCCCTGAACCATCAAGCCCAAGCATACACCCGCGGCCCAGCTCTCCGCCAGACCCAAGTCTTCTTAACCCTAAAAAACCTAATTCTTCCCTCATTCTCTCATTCTCCAACTCGCCGCAGCACCACACCACCTCTCCCTCCTTCTTCATCTTTCTTCTCCTCTCCTTCTCCAACCTTAACCCTAACCTAGCCACGACGCCGCTTCCCCTTTCCCTATCTCTTCTCTTCTTCCTTCCTTCACCTTAAAACCAAACCCTAACCTTGGCAACCTTAAACCTAGCTGCGGCGCAGCACCCCTTCCTCTTCCCCCTTCCTCTTTCGTTTTTCTTTCCTTTTTCTCACCCAATCTCAACCCCAAATCAAATTCCTCAGATTATATCAAATCCTCCATCATTAAACCACGTATTCAAAGGGGAGATTCTTGTTCCAATTTCTTTTCTTTTCTTTATGATTTTTATCACTGATTTGATTTCGATTTGTTTTCAGGTGTATAAATACGGATGCATGCTGGTGAACCAGGGAGGAGAGTGAGAGCAAGTAGCTGGAAGATCCCAAATAAGCTGAAGCAAGGTGTAAGAGAAGAGAAAGTCAGAATTTTTTTTCTTTTCAGAATTTTTTTCTTTTCTCTTCAAACACTATTAGAGTTTTATGGTTCTTGATTTTGTCTCCTTTTTCGGATTAAGAGATGTGAAGTTCAGGTTTTTTTTCTCTTCCTCCTCTTCTCTGTAAATCTTCAGTGTTCTGTTTATGCATTTTTGTTTGGTTTGTTCCTATTCTGGACTTTGATCTGAACCTATGATATGTATTGAAATGTGATTTCAGCCTTTTCATTCCGTATACTGATTGTTGGTTGTTGGTTTGATTGATTCAATTTCTTCACTGTCTCCTCTATCGTGCGTTTTGTAAATTGTGTAAATTAGGGTTACGGGATTTGGCCTTCCAAATGGGCCAAATCCAGGTTAAAGGTTAAGTTGCAAATAATTTAAGTGTCATAATTGTAATAAGGTATAAATTTGGGTATAAGAGCAAAAATATATGTCCCCGTAAAAAACGATTTTTATGAAATAAAACCAGATTTTTGGGTAACTAAAGTAATCAAGTTCCTGTTTTTATTTGCTAATTGTCAATAAAAAGGATTATATTTTTTTAGAAGGAAATATGTGAAGTAGGTTTAGTTAATTCAATGTGATTTCTTAAAAGTCAAAATTAGAGCTTTAGGTTTTTTTTATTTCTTTTCTGATTCTCTAAATAAAAAGCGACAAAAATCAAATATTGATTAGATTACTATCTCAATTAAATAAATACGTTATCAGTCAATATTTTATAATATTTATGCGTATAGAAAATGTCATTAGTATGCTTATATCTTTTGTGGTCTTCTTTTTAAAGCATTTTGGAAATTAATTTTTAAGGCAAACAACTTTTTTTAAAACAATTAAAGGTACCATTTTTATGGGCATTTTAGGGGTGCTAGTACCCTCCCTATACGTAACCAACTTCCGAACTCGAACTCGGTTCAAAAGATCATCTTCTTCATTAAATTCAAAAATAGGTTTTCCAATGTTTCCTGTAAAAATAAATATTGGTGGCGGCTCCATTTAGATTTTTAGGGTGGTTGTCACAAATGGAAAGTAAGACAAAATTTATACTTCTTTTTTTTTGTTTTTTTGACTCATCCTTTATTTCTTTAGGCTCCGTTTGGGAGTTTAGAAGGGGAGGGGAGGAGAAGGCTTTGGGAAAAAGGAAGGAACAAAAGGAATGAGAAGGAATGATAGTCTTTCACTTTGAATAATGGGTTTATTTTTTTTCATAATAATAAAACCCCCTAATTTGGGGGGAACTCAAAAAATGTATTGGAGGAGGGTTTAGAAAAATTCTTCAAATCCCTTCCATCTTTTTTATATTTTATCAAAATTAAAAATATATTAGTCATAAGCATTCCATTTTCCTTCTCTACAAAAACATTCTCTTAAATAAGATGAAAGATTTCTCTCTCTTTCCCTCTCCTCCCCTCCCCACAAAGCCCTCCTCTTTTCTCCCCTCTTACCTCCCAAACGGAGCCTTACGGGCTTGGATAAAGGTTTTTGAGGTGGGACTCACAATAAATTTCTTTTTTCTATCATTTCTCTAGTCTTTCAAATCTATTTCTCTTATTTTTATTTCATTCTATCCTCAAATCTATTCATCCAAACATAGTGTATGAGAGTGAAAATTTTAATAAAATATTTATTTTAAATTTGAAAAAATAAAGAAATAGATAAACAGAAAAAAAAGACATGTGATTCGAATGCTACATGCTTCTAGTTATAAGTTCAGCTTTGGAGACAGATCTTATAGGCTGCACATTCATGGGTTTTATCGTAAGCCTCGTCTATCAAATTTCTGTGACGAACTACTTAGTAATCAACTAAATTTTGATTCTAAGAGGGATCTAGAGCTAAAATGTTTGATGGTCATATTTCGATAATTTTTAGAAGGATGTGAAAAACATTATTTAGTATTTCTATAGGTTTCCCATAGTTCACGAGGTGAAACCAATGCTAGTTGGTCTAAGTGGCCAGAACTTTGCTTCTATTCAAGTAAAGTCTTCAGTTCGAGTCTTGTGAATAAAAAAAAATATTGGGAGATTTTTGTCTCTTAGATGGATCTACTGACTCAACACATATTAGTTGAGATTCATTGTGACTTGTGGATACCAAGGTTTAAGGAAAAAGGATTTTGAGGTGGTCATGGCTCTTTTATTAGTTTCACAAATATTTGCGTTTAGCTAGAAGCTTGTGATTTTTTGTGATCTGCGTTTGATATTTGATCATTATTGAATTGATTTTAGGTTTTTCACAACAACTGAGAAATTGAGTGTATGAAATTGAACTAAGATTGTAGGCCATGATCATGATGATTATAGGAATATAACTTTGTGATTTTGTGTTCTTATGAATCATAGCTCTTATTGCTTAATCAAATTATAAATTACCTAAGGGATTAGAAGTTTTAATTAAGTTAAAGGGATTATGAAACAACGAATTGCCCTTAATCTAATATAGTTGATTAAAACTTCAATTTACATGGAATTACCTAAGTTGATAATGAATTGATAGCATAAGAATGGATGCAAGATGATTCAACCCCTAGTCATTTTTCTCCTAAAAATCCAAAACATCCACTTTGTTGTTAATTGTTGATAACACCTTTACTTCATACTTGTTTGAAAGAGATACAAACACATACCAAACAAAATTTCTCGTTCGTAGTACAAACAAGATTTGCAAGTTTAATAAGCTAATATTAATCCTCGTGAGACGATACTCTTTCTCACAACTCTATTACTTGTAGTGATTAACAACTCTATTACTTGTCGAGGCCGTAGGATACCCTCTTTGCACTGAGAAGGGTCAACAGAATTATCACCATTAACAAACCACGTGACACAAATCCCCAGTGCGGAGTTGGGGGAAGAAATTATCACTGGCAACCAACAGACCCAATTTCTTTCACGGGTCCGTCGCTGTTCCATCCTGCTAAGTAGTTAGCCATACTCGATGTTTTCCATCTCACTTGAAAGGCATGAAGGGAAAAATCAGTATGAGGAGGACTAAGCAAAAGAAGCAAGAAATAAAAGGAAAACTCACTGTGTAAATGCACAAGGGCATCCTTCAGAGTAGCCTACAGTTTTCAGCAATTAATCAAAGGAGTTCTCCCTCATGCTCTAGATTAAAAGAGTAACAAATTCATGGTAATCCTAACAAAATTGGGACCACGACACAAAAAGGTCGATTGAAGACAACTGGTAATGAGATTTGTTCCAATAAGGAGAAATATTGGGAGAAATAAACACCTTGAGGAATCCACTTTCAATGTCGGGAAACAAATCGTTACGCGAAGCAAAAATAGGTTTGGTAGGCTCCCTTATCTCGACCCACACACACATGGGTCGTTGTACTTTTCTCCTTGAGTCAGCACGAAGGTATCTGTCACGTTAACTCCATCCTCCAACGAAAATTGGGTAGCCATTCCCAATACCTTTTGGGGAGCCCACCCATAACGATCCATAGAGGTTTCTATGGGAATCACTGGAAGAGGTTTATCTGACATAGAGGGAATGGAGAAACAAGGAAGAAGGAAGTAAAAGGTAAATTGTGTGCAAAGCAAGTTCCAGAGAAGGATAAAAATCCTTTCAAAATAAATATATAGAAAAATTATAGAAAATAAAGAGGCGCATGGAAACTGTGCCCATCATAACTTAATGTTGAACAATTAGCTAGCACCGTTTTTGATTCTTGCAAAGATAATGACCACTATATAAGGAGTGCAACTGCTGGAGAAGGTGGGCAGGTGAAAAGAAGAAGAGAAAAATAAAATGTCACGACCACAAATATTGATAATCCCTCAGAGATATCGGGATACAATCCCGCAGTTTAGAGGTTGTAATGGAAAGAACTCGATAATTTAGAAATTAAAATCAAGGCCCGGCTACTATGAAAAATCAAGAGGCATTACCTTTCCATCTCGGTACCGAGCTCACTTCGGCTTGATGTCGAGCTAGGGGGCAACTGATTTGGTACTAATTACTGGTTCCCAAAGATCCAGTCTCATCGTTGTCAAAAAGTAAGAAGGTATAGACACCCACACCACTAACAGAAGACCATCATATCACAACTGACATCACTAAATGACTAGAAAAGCCACCTGCCTACCCAGAAGAGTCGTAGTCCTGTTTACCTATTAGGAAACTGGTTACTGTTAGTGTTAAACTGGTGTCGAGTTAGTGTTAAACTGGTTTCGAGTTGTACTTCTGGTGTCGAGTTAAACTAGTGTCGAGTTAGTGTTAAACTGGTGTCGAGTTGTACTTCTGGTGTCGAGTTGTACTTTGGCTTTTAGTGTTTTGGGCTTATTGTATTGGTGTTTGGCCCAGCCCATTTGTGTTGTTGTTGTGTTTCTGGTATGACCGTTGGAGTTAGTTACTCTAACCTCAGCCTTGTATATAAGTTCTGTTTTCAATGAATAATAATCAGTTTTGCCAAATGGATTGTGCCTTGAACCTAACAACTGGTATCAGAGCTCCACACGGGGCCTGATCCAGAAAGTGTTGTGAGCAATCAAGAACGAGGTCGAGCAAAACGATAGAGAAAAGAACGAGTATTCACAGAGAGTAGAAGTGAGTTTCCATGGCCGAAGAGAAGAATTTCGTCCAACCCGCAATCCCTAGGTTTGATGGTCACTACGACCATTGGTCTATGCTAATGGAAAATCTCCTTCGTTCGAAGGAGTACTGGAGCGTTGTGGACACTGGAATCGGAGAGGTTCCGGCGGCGGCGACACCGGAACAAATTAAAGCGATTGACGATGCGAAACTCAAAGATTTGAGAGCGAAGAACTACCTTTTCCAGGCAATCGATAGAGGTATAATCGAAACCATCCTCAACAAAGATTCGGCGAAGGGGATTTGGGATTCGATGAAACAAAAATACCAGGGTTCTACGAAAGTGAAGAGGCACGATTGCAGCGCTATAGAGAGTTCGAATTGCTTGGAATGAAGGAAGGGGAAACAGTTAACGAATATTTCGCAAGAACCCTAGCGGTTGTCAACAAAATGAAGACCCATGGCGAAAGGGTGGAAGAAACCACTGTGGTTGAGAAAATCTTGAGGTCGATGATGGCCAAGTTTGACTATGTGGTGTGTTGCATTGAAGAGTCGAACAATGTCACCACACTCACAATAGATGAACTTCAGAGCAGCCTTCTTGTTCATGAACAACGAATGAGGGGCCATAAAGAGGAGGACCAAGCTCTCAGAGCAACCAGTTCTGGGAGATCTCGAGGAAGAGGGCGTGGAGGAAACAGAAGTGGCCGCGGAAGAGGGAGACAACAATTCAATATGGAGTCCATTTAATGCTATCATTGCCACAAACTAGGGCATTTTCAATACGAGTGCCCAGAATGGGAGGAGAAGGCAAACTATACAGAGTACAATGAAGAGGAACCCTTGCTGCTGATGGCTCGAACAAAAATTCAAGATTCTTGTGAACAAAAGGTATGGTTCCTAGACTCTGGGTGTAGTAACCATATGTGTGGGAACAAGAATTGGTTTTCTGATTTCAATGAAGACTTTAGAATCACTGTGAAACTAGGTGATAATTCTAAGATGCAAGTCATGGGTAAAGGAAATGTTAAATTGAAAATTGACAACTCTGTTCAAATTTTTTCTGGTGTGTATTATATACCCGATTTGGAGAACAACTTGATAAGCATAGGCCAATTGCAAGAGAAGAATTTGACTGTTGTGTTTAAGCAAAATGCATGCAAGATTTATCATCCGGATAGGGGTTTGATAATCAAGTCAGAGATGGCATCAAATAGGATGTTTGTTGTAATGGCTGAAATTGTCTTACCCAATTGTTTTAAAGTATCTCCCTTAGAGGATGCAAGCTTGTTGTGGCATAGTAGATATGGCCACCTAAGCTTCAAGGGGCTGAAATTGTTAAGTCAGAAAGGAATGGTGAAAGGGCTGCCAAAGATTGATGAGCCATCAAGGGTATGCAGAACTGCGATGGCAAGAGTAAGCAACATAGGGGTCTTTTCCTCAAAAGAGTCCTTGGAGAGCAACTCATAAACTACAATGATACATGCCGACATTTGTGGCCCCATTCAACCCGAATCCAACAAATCATAAGAGATATTTTCTCGACATTTATAGATGACTTCAGCAGGAAGACATGGGTGTATCTTTTAGCTGAAAAATCCTCTGCATTTGAAGTATTCAAGCAGTTCAAGGCAAGTGTTGAGAAGGAAAGTGGCAATGCAATTGGTTGTTTGAGAACAGATAGAGGAGGAGAGTTCACCTCTTTGGAATTTGACAAATTATGTGAATTAAATGGCATAAAAAGACAGTTGACAGCCGCATACACACCCCAACAGAATGGGGTTGCTGAGAGAAAGAACCGTTCTATCATGAATATGGTGAGGAGCATGTTGTCAGAGAAGAAAATTCCAAAGAAATTACGGCCAAGTCGCAATTGGTCAGTCTTTCTACAAAATAGAAGCCCTACTACAAAGAAGCTAAAGATGTTACTCCTCAAGAAGCTTGGAGTGGTATTAAACCCTCGGTGCATTACTTTAGAATCTTTGGTCGCATTGGGTATGTTCATATTCCTAATGCCCAAAGAGAGAAATTGGATGACAAAAGTGTGAAGTGTGTTTTGCTTGGAATTAGTGAGGAATCAAAAGCCTATAGGCTTTATGATCCCATTGCAAAAGAATTTGACCAGCAGGATGTTATATTTCTTTGAGAATGAAAAAATGGAATTGGGAAAATCGCCTAAGGCAGGAAGCGATGGCTCGATTGATCCGGGAGGACGAATTGAAGAACAATCAGAGACAATAGTTGAAGTTGACAGAATATCGCATCGAACTGGTACTAGAAATGCGTAAGAAGAAACAAGCGATGGCGTAACACCGATGCTAGCAAAGGAACTAATAATGACATGATAAATTCAGGTGACAATATCGATGCAAAGAGAGGAGCGGCTGTGGAGGACAAAGAAAAAACCCACCTACTTAGATGATTATGTTGTGGATGATGAAGACTTTGATGAAATGAGTTTGGCTATTTTTTCATAACCTGAAGATCCTACAACTTTTGAAGATGCTGTCAAAGAAGACAAATGGAAGAAGGCAATGGAAGTTGAGATGGATTCCATTGAGAGGAATGGGACTTGGGAATTGACAACACTATCAAAGGGTGCTAAGACCATTGGTGTCAAGTGGATCTTCAAAACCAAGCTTAATGAAAGAGGAGAGGTAGAGAAGCATAAGGCTAGACTAGTAGCCAAAGGGTACTCACAACAAAAGGGGATTGATTACAAAGAAGTCTTTGCCCCCGTGGCAAGGTGGGACACCATCAGGACAATTGTTGCACTTGCAGCCCTTCAAGGTTGGAATGTGTTTCAATTGGACGTGAAGAGTGTCTTTCTTCATGGTGAAATTAAAGAAACAGTTTTTGTTGCACAGCCGCAGGGTTATGAGAAAATTGGGAAGGAAGATAAGGTCTATAGATTGAAAAAGGCTCTCTATGGGTTGAAACAAGCCCCAAGGGCTTGGTATAGCAAAGTGGAGTCTTATTTCAATAGAGAAGGGTTTGTGAAGTGTCATTTTGAGCACACTCTATTTGTTAAAACAGAATCTGCATCTGCTAGTAAACCAGAATCTGCCAGCAGCATCAACATTCTCATTGTAAGTCTTTATGTTGATGATTTAATTTTTACTGGAAATAGCACAGCCATGTTTTCAGCATTCAAGAGATCTATGCAGCAAGAATTTGATATGACAGATCTAGGCAAAATGACTTACTTTCTGGGAGTAGAAGTGACTCAAACTTCTGATGGCATTTTCATTAATCAGTCTAAGTATGCAAGACAGGTATTGGACAGATTTGGAATGAATAATGCAAATTCTGTTAAGAGCCCGATTGTCCCTGGTTGTAGGTTGACTAAAGATGGAAGTGGAGAAATGGTAGATGCCACAAATTATAAGCAAATGATTGGTAGTTTGCTGTACTTGACAGCAACTCGTCCTGACTTGATGTATTCTGTGTGTTTAGTCAGTAGATACATGGAAAGTCCAACTACCATGCATCTATTGGCAGCCAAGAAGATTCTGAGATACTTAAAGGGCACCCTAGACTTGGGGATACTGTACAGAAGGAATGGAGAATTGAACTTGAAGGCTTATGCAGATAGTGATTATGCAGGGGATGTTGATGATAGGAAAAGCACATCTGGTTATGTGTTTTTGCTTGGATCGGGTGCTATTTCTTGATCTTCTAAGAAACAGCCTGTTGTGTCTCTCTCCACAATGCAGGCAGATTTATTTCGCTGCCCTCTGTGCTTGTCAGTAGTGTGGCTAAGAAGGATTCTGGAAATGCTGGGGCAGAAACAAAACAAGAGCACCTCCATCTTGTGTGACAATAGTTCTACCATTAAGTTGTCCAAAAATCCTGTACTTCATGGTAGAAGTAAGCACATAGATGTCAGGTTCCATTATCTACGAGACTTGGTGAAGAATGAGACAATTGATCTAGTGTTTTGCAAGACTGAAGATCAACTCTCAGATATTATGACTAAGCCACTCAAGTTGGATACTTTTTTGAAGATGAGAAACTGGTTGGGATTATGCAGCTCAAAGTTGTTAAATTGATTTGTTGAAGAGCAATCAATTTAAGGGAGGATTTGTTAGTGTTAAACTGGTGTCGAGTTAGTGTTAAACTGGTGTCGAGTTGTACTTCTGGTGTCAAGTTAGTGTTAAACTGGTGTCGAGTTGTACTTCTGGTGTCGAGTTGTACTTTGGCTTTTAGTGTTTTGGGCTTATTGTATTGGTGCTTGGCCCAGCCCATTTGTGTTGTTGTTGTGTTTCTGGTATGACTGTTGGAGTTAGTTACTCTAACCTCAGCCTTGTATATAAGTTCTGTTTTCAATGAATAATAATCAGTTTTGCCAAATGGATTGTGCCTTGAACCTAACAGTTACCTATCCTAGGACAGGGTACAGAAGATCTTCTGGTCATCATTTCCAAGGGATGATGACCTTTATTGATGGGTTGCTCCAAACTGAGAGCAAGTCTCTCTTTCTCCCTCTCTTTCATATAAAAGGGTGTAAAGCTGCAACAATAGTATATGCTAATATATCTCTTCTCTAGCCTAAGGTTAATATACTTACTGACTTGAGTGTCAGAGTGTCTTTGTAGGTAACCACCCCCGCCACCTACTACCAGAAAAAACTGTGGTTTAGGGGGAGGAACATAGGGGTTAGAGAGACAAGGGGATGTGAGGTCAATTCCCTCTACTAACATTCCTAACAATTAAGTGACCAACTTTTTTTTTAAAGCAAAAGAAAGGAAATGAGCCTTGTTAAAACCTTCTGATACAAAACCCTCCTTAGGAAAAAAATATCTAGAAGGAAAAAATAGTACTCCCCCCTAAATTTTATTAATAAAAAAGGAAAAAAAAGATAAACAAATAAACATGGGGGGACTAGGCCAAAACTCATGAACAAAAACAACATTGAAACCAATAGGAAAGAAATCAAACCTATAATAGAGAAACTAGATCTAGGAAAAGCAATAACGGCATGCTAAAGCATCACTATAGTGACTCTCATCCCAACTATGTTGGCACCAAAGACATTATCAATCATTTGTAGCACGCCAAAATCAGAAAACAAAGGGAAAACAAAATGAATCCAACAAGTGTGGAAATTCACCAACCCCATGGAAAAATCAATGAATTTTTTTGAATGATAGCTAGGTAAGCTATATCTATTCCTAAAAAAAACTTCCGAAATAAAATTAGGGATTGTGTTCCACCAAACACATCCAGAAACAAGAGATCCATAAGCAGCTAATTTGTCAGCACTAGAGTTACCTTCTCTGTAAATATGAAAGAATATAAAAGTCATGCGCCTAGTTAAGGCCAAGCAATTATTCCATCTATTTCTAAGGCGCCAGGGGACAATGGAAGGATTCTTGAAAGCCGCCACCACAAGCTGGGAGTCACACTCTAACCACAGACGGTGCCAACCTATTTTAAAAGCAAATTTAATAGCCAACATAGCCCCAAACAATTCAGCCTAAAAAACAATTTTAATACCCAAATTTGCAGAAAAATAACTAAGCACAGCAGCACTATGGTCTCTGAAAATACCCCCACAAGAAGCAGGACCAGGACATTTGTCCCATCTGTGTTACATTTGATCATGAAGTGTTGGGGAGGAAGCCAAACAACTTCTTTAATCCTAGGGGCACAACAAGGATGATAGTTTATTTTGAAAGCTTTCAAGAGAGTAAATTCTTCCATAGAGGAGGAGATATGGCCATCACTGTGATTTCCAGAAAGATGAACATTGGACATAATTAGATTAATAGCAGATTGTATAGGAATAAACTTGTTGTCAAACCTTAATTTATTCCTACAGTGCCAGATAGTCCAGAAAACATTAATCAAGGTGGCAGCAACCACATCTAGAGCCTGAGAACTCCACGAACGGTGACAGATATTAAGAACAGACTGTACTAAAGAGCAATCAATACTAATTTGCAAAATAAAACCCAGCCAGTTCCAAATAGATTTACCAAAAGTACACTCCAAAATAAATGATGTGAATTTTCATCATGTTTTCCACATAAGGAGCAGATAGAAACCACAATAATACGTCTCTTTCTGAGATTATCATCTGTTGGCAGTCTCTCATGAGAAGACGCCAAGTAATTAAAGACTCGGAAGGAAGGACTGCCCTACGCCAAATCAACTTAGCCCAGGAAATGGATTGTTCCAAAGGGTCATGAAACAAATAAGCAGCTTTAAAAGTTAAAATGCCAGAGTCATCACCACCCCACCTAAGACAATCTATAGCGGGACAACTGGGAATATCAATCTCCATAATCTCTCCAACAGACGCCTTAAGAAATGGGCGAACAGTGGGAGGGATATCTAAAGATCAAAAATTGGCCTAGACAGCCAAGTATCAGACCAAAAATTAACCTTGTTACCATTTCTAATTTGCCAGAAAGAATTATCATCAATGTTAGCTAAACAAGATTTAATACCAGGCCAAATCGAAGAAGAAACATGGGTGAGTCATATGAACATTATTCTTGAAAACTCTGGCACGTAAGAGATTCGCCCAATACAAGTTGCACTACAAGAAAACGCGGGTGTACCGACGGCCAAAAGTCGTTGGTAACGCCGAAAGCAGTCGGAAGCGTAAAATTACCGACGACTTACCGATGGGCTATAGGTCATTGGTAAAACAGGCGTCACAAATGTTTACCGACGGGCGTTTTTT
Source organism: Calophaca sinica (assembly GCA_037113605.1). Taxonomy (NCBI): domain Eukaryota; kingdom Viridiplantae; phylum Streptophyta; class Magnoliopsida; order Fabales; family Fabaceae; genus Calophaca; species Calophaca sinica. The sequence continues at coordinate 22,012,798 of CM073737.1, forward strand.
TACCATCGATATTACCGATGGGCGAAACCGTCGGTCAATGTCCAAAGGTAATTTCCGACGGCCAAAGCCGTCGGTAATTTTTCGACGGCCAAAGCCGTCGGTAATTTTTCGACGGCCGAGGCCGTTGATAATGCTAGAAGTTTATTTCCGACGGCCTTACCCGTCGGTACTCTTAAATTTTTTTATTCCCAAAATTTAATTAAATTAATTGACAAATTAATTGATTAATTAATTGATTAATTTTTATATTTAATTTAATTAATTGATAGATTAATTAATTCTCATATTAAAAAATGTGACCGATTTATTTATTTATTTTTTAAATTAATTAATTTCTTTAATTAATTTAATTAACTATTAATTTAATTTAATTAAATTGATTACTTTTAATTATTAATTAATTAATTATTTACTTATTTAATTATTAATTTATTTCCATATTAAAAAATGTGATAATGTAAATCAAAATGGCGTTTGTCCGTCGGGTCTCCTTCTGCTGCTCGGCCAGTTTCCGCTTCACCTTGGCTAACTCCTGCTCATCCGCGGCAAAGCGACGACTGGCACCACCACTACTCGATGACTTTCCGATGTGGAGGCGGCTAGCCCCTTTCCTGTAGTTGCTGGCAAGGTCTCCAGCACCATATAGGCGACCCTTCTTCTTGCCGCTAACAACATCTGCCCAAACCCTGAACGGTGCAGATGGAACCTCAGGGCTCTAAGACGGAGAACATGATGATATCTGAGATCTAATCTGAGACATCCTCGCCTCAACCTCCTCCTATCAAACATAAACAAATAAGTCAATTTTTTTTTGTAAGAAAACAATATAAACATTATTAAGAAACTATTCATTATATTTTACAATTACCTGGGTCAACAAAATCACTGGTACTCCTCCTAATAAAAGTTGCACGAGCCTTTCTACCCAACCTCCTTGACTGTAATTATTTAATAAAAAACCTTAAATAAATAATAAATAATAATAATAATAATAATTATTATTATTATTATTATTATTATTATTATTATTATATAACATATACAAGTCGAGTTACGTGCTGCGCCTGACTGACGAAACCTCCGGTGTGCAAGCTTCCACCCTTCTCAGAGGCTCTATTCATCTTGGTCTTCCCGCAGGTCGCCTTGAACTCAGGGGAGTTCCAGTGCGCTACCAGCTACTGCCAAAGCTGATCCCCTATCCAGTGGGGCTGTCCCCTAAGGCGGGTACCTCTAAACATATCAGAGAGGCGGTGGGAGGCCTTCATATGGAAGTTCTTCTCGATCCACCACTCATCCCTTTCCTCCCAAGCAACCCTCTCCTGTATCCATATAATAGATTATTAAACATAATTGAAATTTATGAAATAAGAAAAATAATATGCAACAAAATAAAAATTACAACTTACTCCGAAAGATTTGAATATATGCCTCCGCTCCTCGTCCTTCAACTTCCCCCAGGTGGGCCAAAACGTGTGGTAATTATCCTCAATTACTGTTGTGATAGCCTTCGCAGCTGGCTTTGAGGGAAGGAACCTGAACAATAAAAAGATGTCAAACAAATTAAAATATATATATACACATGTAAATTATTAATAACTCAAAAAAATATAAATACTTACCCTTTACCAGCTGGCCTGATAATAATTCGGCCATCATGCAGCATCTCAAGATCCTCAACGACCTCCTGGTCAACCTCCTGCTGCTCAACCTCTTCCTGCTCAACCGCGGTCTGATCAGGTGTATGGCCCATACTATACTCATGCTCGGACTGATGAGTATCAGCCACCGTCTCAAGCACAAAATGGGAGGAAGAAGCGCCAAGTGTCTGCTGGAACCCCGGGTTGGGGATCATGTAAATGGGAGGCAAATGGGGTGTCGATGCAGAAGGTGTTGGAGGCTGTGTAGGTGCCGAATGTGACGTAGGCTGTGTAGGGGCCGAACACGCTGGAGGCTGTGTAGGCGTAGATGTACACGGACGTTGTGCGGATGACAACGTCGAAAAGCCAGCAGCGTTGCGCCGAATAATGTTCGGCCTCCGACGACGAGAGGGGTCGATGGCGATGCCCTTCCCTTTACCACCAGCGGGTGGTCTGGGGGGTCGGATCCTGATACCATATGTCTATGGAGCAAATCAACAATAATAGTCATGAAATATTATATTTAAACATAAAAATATTAAAAATGAATTACATAAAAATAAACAACAAGTTATGAAAATAACTGACAAATTAAAATATATTGTTAGACGTTAATTTCTCTAATTGTAAAAAGTTAAACAATTTCATTCTACCCATTCTGCCCACTCTACTTCGGCATCGTCTTCTGATCTTGATGGTTCTGCCACTTCTTCATTTAATTGCTCATCTCCATCTACATCTTCATATGTGATTGGATTGTCACGTAGTCGAGAAATGGGCTCCACTTCATTTACTACGTTGACATGAGACATCTCATCCACTTGATAAGCCACTTCTTCTTGTGGATCATCTGCTTCAATGCGACCCCTTGGTTTTGTTTTTATTGCAACATACCAACCTTGTTTGTCCTTTTGAGTTGATGGATAAGGGACATAATACACTTGTCTTACATGTTGTGCCATGATAAACGGATCAAACACTTGGTATCTTCTGTTCATGCATATCTCAACAGTATTATATTTTCAATCCACTCTTGTGCCTCTACTTGACGGATCAAACCAATTACAATAAAATAATACTATTCTTTTAGTATAGTCTAAAGTATTATACGCCTGTTCATATATATGTTGAATCACGCCGTAGAAGTCGTCTTCACCTCCAGTTGTGGCACATTTTACATAAATTCCGCTGTTAATTTTTTTTTCCATCTGTTTTTGACTGAGTTTGAAATTTGTATCTTTTTACGAAAACGTGTGCCATTTTTATACACGTTATTTAGGACCATGAGATAAATTTCTCAGTGTTCGATTTTAGGCGATTCTGCCTCACTGTACACCTGCGTATACACCATATGCACACGTGATTTATGGTTCCTTTTTTCAAATAATCTTATGTATTTTCAAACAATAAATAGTTCAAATACGACTAAAAATACATACCTAGTTCATAAGCCACGTTGGGAAATATTCATGAATATAGGTAAAATAGTCTTATTCGCTTGTGGGCTTAGTTAACAAGAATGCCCTGATCAAGTCATTATCAAACAAATGATCATGAGTAGTTGTGGATAAAAGAAATTGAAAGTGGTCAAAATGATACATACGTAAGATATGGTGATACTTCAGTACAGTTGATCAACACGTGAACGTAGGCTGACTTGAACTCTTCTCCCGTTAACTAGTGTGTCAGCTCCTTTCCAGCATGACGACTAGAAAGGCAAAATACTGATAAGGCTAGCAGGTGTCTGTCACTTTCAATTTCTATTTCATTCCTATTATTTGTTGGTGTCAACATGAAGTTCGTAAAATAATGGGAACAGAAATGGATTGTCTCACGGTGTAAGTAAGTTGCACAAATAAATCCTTAAACCCTGGCCTTATTTTTCACCGATCGTTGTGAGTCACCCATAAATCTACAAAATAACAAGGTTGATGATAAAAATTGATACATTTAACCCTTCAAATGAATATTTATATTACAGAATATTTTATTATATTACCTTTCGAATGGATACATCTATCTGTATTGAACCGGTCCACCAAGCCTAGCTTCATGTGCAAGATGCACTGGGAGATGCTTCATAGAGTCAAAGAAACCAGGGGGAAATATCCTCTCCAACTTACAAAGAATGACCTGTATGTTCTGCTCCATCTTTATAAGATCATCCTCTCTCAATATCGCAGAACACAAATATTTAAAAAATTGACTGAGTTCAGTAAGTGGATTTAAAACATTTGACGGCAAGGTACTAAATGCAATAGGAAGTAAACACTCTATGAATACATGACAATCATGGCTTTTCATCTCAATCATGGTTCCTTTGTTCACATCGGCACATCTTGCCAAATTAGAAAAATAATCGTCTGGCATCCGAAGTTCTTTTATCCACCGACAGACTGACTTTGCTTCCTCAGCAGTTAAAGAGTAACATGCTTTGGGTTTCAAGGTTTTCCCATCCGACCGAGTCATCAAATGCAAGTTCTTTCGCCTACAATAGAGTGGTAAGTCCAGGCTGGCCTTATCATTGTCTTTCATTTTTCCTCTAACGTTCATCACTGTGAGAAAAATATTGTCAAAAAAGTTCTTCTCAATGTGCATAATATCAAGGTTGTATCTCAATAAATCATCTTTCCAATATGGCAGATCCCAAAAAATACTACTTTTAGTCCAATTATGCCATTATCCATATCCTTCAAATCGATCCAATTCACCATAATCTGTGATTTTTGGCAGATCCATAACTTTGCTCCAAATCTGTTCAGATGTCAACCTTGGGGCCGGGCCATCTAATTCAACTTCTCCCTTCTTGAAGGCGTTCTTATTCCGTCTAAATGGATGATCACCTGGTAAAAACCTGCGATGTGAGTCAAACCAAGAACTCTTCCCCCTGAATTTCAAGGTAAAGGCCTTTATATGCTCCATGCAATGGGGACATGCCATTTTACCATGAGTACCCCAACCAGACAACATGCATATTCAAGGAAGTCATTAATGGTCCATATCAGAGCAGCCCTCATTGTAAAATTCTTCTTTCAAGCAATACCATAAGTCAAAACGTCATTTCACAACATTTTGAGATCGTCAATGAGAGGTTGTAAATAGATGTCAATACCATCTTTTGGATTATTTGGACCTGGTATAATACAAGTCAAGAACATATAAGGCTTAGACATGCACATTTTGGGAGGAAGATTATATGGGGTAACAATAACTGGCTAGCAAGAATAAAATTTTGCCGTTGATTGAACATACGGGGTAAAACCATCAAAGCATAAGCCAAGTCGTACATTACGTGGATCCGCTGCAAATTCGGGATGCACACGATCAAAGTGCTTCCAAGCTTCACCATCAGATGGGTGACGTAACATACCTGAAGTGCTTCTATTCTCATAGTGCCACGTCATTTTATCTGCAGTCTATGTTGATGCAAACATTCTCTGCAGCCTTGGAATAATTGGCAAATAAAACATTGCCTTCACTGGAACTGGTTTTTGTCTACCCTTCCCATTATCAGTGTGTGAAATATACCTTGGCTCACCACAAAATTTGCATTCAACCAGCGCGCCATCATTTTTACTGAATTCATTGTCGTAATATAACATACACCATTTTACACAACAATCAATCCTTTTAGATTCCAACCCCAACTTGGACACTAAGCTTTTAGCCTCGTAATAATTTTTTGGCAAACCATCTCTGATATGTGATGAGTCCAACATTATTTTCGTTACGAGATCCAAGCACACATCCGTAGCACCACAATTGGATTTAAGAGCCAAAAGCCTCACACACATTGATAACTTAGAGTCTCCAGACCCTTCAAACAATGGCTTATTTGTTTCTAACAAGATATTATAAAATTTTTATACTGTCTCATTTGGAAGTTCATCTGTGTCATCATACTGTTGCTCCTCAAATGATACGTTGACCCACAAGGCATCACAAACCATATCTTGCATCAATTCAATTTGCTCACCATATCCCGTATCTACGCAACTGCTTGAAGCACCTGTGCAATTATCGTCAACCCCTAAATCAACCCGGGGCAACTCTTCACCATGTCTAGTCCAAATCCAGTAATTTGGCCTAAATCCAACTCTCTGCAGGTGATATATGACCTCACCTGAGCTCTTAATCCTTCTGCAATCGCAATTAAGGCACATACATCTGATCCCTCTATTAATTATGAAATCTTCATGTGCCATTGCGGCTTGGACAAAGTGATCAACACCATCGCAAAAAGATTGTTTCAAACCCCCTCTCCCCAGATACAACCTATCGTATATCCAACTACGACACGAAGGAAAAAATTTCATCTTCTGCATGTTAAAACAAATGACAATTTTAGCAGCACGACGTTCTTACAGCCGCTCTCTTTCTTTAAATGGTATGACCCTATTCCATGCGAGGAAAAACTTTTTCAAAACTCGTATAATAGTCCTTCCTTAATTCTCATATCTTATACTTGACAAAATTTCGACAGTATTGCCCATTGGTCTCTGAGTACACTAAATGATCGCAGTTATGAATATTGCGATCAAGTATGCACCCAGAGAACAAAAGGAAATGAATCGAACCGAAATTTCATCAAATATAAAGATACGGGAATTAAGCAACAACAATTATACAAGTAAAGAAAAAGTTTTTTTCCCAAACTGTCCGACTTGGGCAATTCAAGGTTCAATATACAATGAACACGTGGTATCGTAAAAGAGTACATGCACTCAATAATATATTGAACCTCAAACGGGAAGCTAAGGCTTTTCTCCGATACTAATAACAATAATGAAACATCCATTTCATCAATAATTAACATAACAATTTTCGTATAATAGTTAAGTTAATTTTCTATACACGATTCACATGTAAAGAAGGATGCAAAGCAAATGATTCACTAAAAATCAAAAGTAGAGATGAAAGAAGTAGAAAATTGACTTGGTCATTTAAAAAAAAAACAGGTTGGAAGTTGACATCCTCTTAAAGGATAGAATTAGACAAGCAGAAGTGACAAGGGAAAGAAGTACAGAGAGATGTGCAAAGCAAATTACAGCCAAGGAAGCACTTGGAAAGGCCAAACTTGCATTGGAAAATTAATTACTGGTGACTCAATATTTATCCAGTGAATGTAGTGGAGTAGTTGTGAGTAGTGTACTTAATCTCTTCCTCCTACCCAGGGCCAATCTAACATATGTATAATGTATTGTTGGTAGGTTTTTGTTTTTAACATTGGTAGTTTGAAAGACGCAATGATGATCCTATTTCTTTTATTTGTAGTCTCACTTCATTAGTAAGCACAAGTCCTTCAATACTGTGAGTTGCTGCTTTAATCACTACATCATTCACCCATTTCATCAATAGTCATACATCTTACTAATGGTGGTTCGGTTTACACAACAAAACCTAATAGGATCATGAATCCTAAGCAAACATGGAATTATAAGGATTTATCACTTTACTAAACACTTCGTATTCGAGGTGTGACACTAACCAATTCGTGATCATAACCCCTTCCTAGACTCTCAAATATAGGTAAGGAATACAAAAGTACTCACTCACGTATATTTGTTAGCCAAAACATACATCACTTCAAAATTTCCTCTGTGGAGAGAACTATGAAGGAAATCAAAGAAATATGTCGGTGTGGGGATCAACTGCTAACCCTTTTCCACCCAAAAAGAACCGACATTTCAAGCATCAAAGCATGATAGAAAAATATTCAAACATGCATCTATCTATCTATTTACATAAAAGTCACAAATCATATAGTCTCTAATTATAATTACAGTCCCTAATCATACAAAATTTCAATTAAACTACGGTTCCTAATCATACAAAATTACTCGCACGATAAAAACTCGTAACGAACCAACCTCAATCGCAGAGTAGTGGTAGAGGCACGGGCGGTGGCGGCTGTAACATGTCGTTTTTCAGAAAATAATATTTAAATGATAAATAAACATTAGAAATTCTAATTTGAAAGGAGATAGGTCTAAATATGTTATAGAAATATTTAAAAGGACTAAAAATACCCCTAAGAAGGGTCTGGAAGCCCTAGAAACGTCTAGAATGGAAGAAATTACAAATAAGTCCTTAGGTACGGTCGCGACACGATCGAGATTGTACTGGAATCCATCGCGACGCGATGGTGAGGATTCTGGAGCCAGTAGGTCGGTGATTAAGTTGGTGACTGTAGCCAATGAATGTGCGACACGTGGCAACATCGCGTCGGGCCAGTATTTGTACCTTGGTTCATCGCGATGCGATGGGGGAAAAATTTGCCTATAAATAGCCTTTCGCCCCTTTATTTCCAAATTGCCCCAAATCCTCTTCTCTCTTTAGCTTTCTCTCTCTAGGGACTTCTAATGAGTAAGTATGCTCAGTGCTTGTCTCTAATGAGGATCTGGCACACCAGAAAGCCCTTAGTAAGTAATCTTAGAGATTAAGAAGGGGAGTGAGATTTAGAGGGCCACTAAGGAGCAAGTATGCTCTACACTTGCCTCAAGTGAGGATCTTGTGCATCAGAAAGCCCTTAGTAGGTAAACCTCTGAGAGTGGAAGATGAGAGCGGCCTAGTAGATTAGGAAGGAATGTCCAGAGGTAGGAGTACAAGTAGCGGACACAGCGAGAGTAGAGAGTGGCAGCAACTACAGTAGTCTTCTAACCAGGTAAGGAGACCTAAACCCTATCCACTAGGGATTGTAGGATTAGAATAAGTGTATAACTAGGCGTAGGGTGACCCAAGCCCTACTAGAGGTTGATAGTAGCAGCACCTTAGGAGAGGGGCTATGACCTGTGATAACTGAGGACAGTTGTCAGAGGTCTATCAACCATAGGGGTATTCTATTAATGTCAGTGGATAGATGTTGATTGATGTGATGTTGGTTCCTTATGATTGCATTATGATTGTGTATGTAACTGCTGGTGTGTGGATTGATAACATGTCAGTAGTAGATCGCCTGAGCGACACTAGGGTTGACTCATATGTGGATCGAGGATGGTTGATGCTTAATGATGTGTTGGTTGACCTATATGATGATTAAGGATGATTGATAATTGATGTTATGCTGGTTGATCTATAAGTCATTCAAGGATGGTTGAGTATTGATAATTTGCTGGTTGATTTACAATATGTTGTAAATGCTGGTAATTCTGCTTATGCTGGTTTGATGTAAAGTCATTAAATAATGATATATGTGGGGTATGGTTGAAGCTATCTAACTATAAAGAGCTGTTAAGTGCTAAGATAAGATGATGATGCTGGCTTAGATAATGAGTTGATGTGCTGAGTGCTGAGATAGGATGATGATGCTGGCTGAGATAATGAGTTGATGTGCTGAGCTGATGAATAATGAAAAAGCTGATAAGGTGCTGAATAATAAATGGTCATATGCATGTGTTGTAATCCACCACCGTGCACACAGGCTATGTATGAGGCCAGGTGTCAGAGTGCGGGCACGATGCAATCGGTATAGGACACACTTTGCGTGGATCCTTGAGGACAGTCTGGGTCCGACAAGTCCACAGGTGATGGATGGCTAGTTACCATCCTGTCGAGACGTTGGGTAGCCTGATTATCCTGACGGGGTACTGTTGCATCACTGTCCATAGTGCCGATCCCGAGTGCCTCCCCGATACCTGTTCTTATCGAAGAGCAGGAATGCACTCTTAGGGGTACGATGTGCGGGATAGGGGATGGATAACTGGCTTGGCCTACTCACATGCCGGTGAGAGGTCGCTGTTATCTATAAAGGCAAGTAGCTAGGTGGGGCTGCTTTTGTCACAATTGAGCTGTGTGGCCACATAGGCATATAGACGCAGGTTGCATGGGAAGGATAGCTAGGTAATAACCCAAACAGTTACTGGGAGATGTATGATTTAATCTATCATATATTCCATTGTTCTGCCTTGCTGTTGTGTGATGCTTGGTTATGCATGAGTTCTAAATCCTACCTTCCCATTCAATAGTGCGTATAGTGCATTCTGAGTCTCCTTCTCTATTTCTTGTTTTGTATCTGCTATCGGATATTAGCAGGCGACAAACGATTCAGGTGGAAAGATGGTATCAGATGTTCCACAGCCAGTGAGTCAGACTCAGTAGACGGGAAGTCCAAGTTACTATCCTTATATACAGGATCCTATGGATGAGTACCTTTAGGTACAATTGTACATTTTTGCCTGCTAAAATAAAATAAAAATTATTCCCACTATTTGTGTATAAACTAATATATTTAATATATTGGAAAAATTGACTAGGATGTCACAGCAGCGGCTGTGGTGGCGCGGCGAAGTGGCGAAAACGAGACAGAGGTAACAATCGAAGGAAATCTATGCCTGAAAGGACCAAAGGTGAAGGTGAGAGCAGATGCAATTGATCCTCATTAATAATTTGCAATTGATCATCACACAATATCATTAATAATTTGCAATCAACAATCATAAATAAACTTTACTAATTTCTGTTTGGAAGTTATGTGATGTAGTAATTCAATCAAGTCCTATTCAATGCATATATCAGTCAAATAATTAACCTTTGCCAATGGCTAATATTATGCTTTCAAGTATAGATAATCAGTAGAAGAAGCCTATACATGACAGTAGCAATCATCTAAATAAACTAATATAGCTCACATGACAGTAGCAATCAACTAATTTGCAATCAACAACCACTCCTATTACACCTAGCAAACATGATTACCTTACTTTAACAATGCCCCTAATCAACCCCTGCCAACACAACATAAATACTCTAAAACACAAGAAGCATGTTGTGTTTATTAATTAGTGAAGATTGATGAATCAAACTTTCTGTTCTGTTTCATAATTCTGGTTGGTTGCAAAACAACATTACAAGGCAGAACACCGGTTAGAATGGATTCATTCAATCAGAGTCATCAGAATAACAGCTTCAGATTCAGTCCAAATTTGAACAGGACAACTCATGCAGATTCAATCCAATTTTACTCAAACTTTAGTATTTGTATTGATAATAATTCAAGTTCATCCATGGAATAACTTAAGGAGCAACATTCTCATGTAATATTAGAACACTCACCTTGGCTTCTTGGACTCTTAAACTTCTCTTTCAGCTGCAAACAGGTCAGCTTATTTCCCTTCTTCCCAGCTTCTTCTTCCTTGTTCCTCCTTCAGCTAGATGCGAGATGTGAGAAAGATTCGACCTGATGCGGGATTTTTATGAATTGGTATTTCAATTTGAAGCTAGGGTTTTAGAAATTAATTTGGGGAAAAATAAAGGATGAAGATAACTCACCAAGGGGAAACTAAGAGAGGTAGAAAGACGGTGGTGGCTTGGGTGAATGGCACGGCAGCTGAGCTGTTCCAGCGTGGTGGTGACGTGGTGGCAACCAACAGCTACAGGGACAGTGGAGCTGCGGCCGTGTGCTGAACGCGGGTGGTTCTTTGCAGCGTGGCGGTGCAAGCTGCGGTGAGAGTACGAGAGTGTGGTCGCGAGAGAGGGGGGAAATGGAGGTGCGAGCTGGGAGTACTGTGTGAGAGAGGACTAACGGTAAGGGAAGGAGGTGAAGAACGACGGAAACACGAGCTCAAGGGAGGCGGAAGTGCGGTGGAGGGCGGCGTGGTGGCAGAAGAGACAGAGGAGATAAGAGAAGGCTGATCTGGGAATGGGGAAGAAAGGTTAGCCTCTAGCCGTATAAGGAGGTTACCGACGACCCCATTTAACTTACCAACGGCTTAAACTCGTCGGTAAACTCAGCTGTCTGTCCCAGCTTTATCGACGGCTAAGACCGTCGGTAAACTCGTTGACTCAATTGACCGTCGCGATTACCGACGGGCTAGGACCGTCGGTATTTGAAAAATGAGCGGGAACATCAAGAAAAAGCGCTGATACCGACGACCAATTTCTGACGGTTAAAACCTGTCGCCAAAAAACCGGTGTTTTCCGACGGCTAAAGCCGTCGGTAACGTCTAGGGTAAGACAGGTTGCCTTTTCCAACGGCTAAAGTCGTCGGAAACTCCGACTTTTTGGCGACTGGTTTTAACCGTCGGAAATAGGCCGTCGGTATCCGCGTTTTTTCTTGTAATGTTGGTAACTTTAAAGTCCCAGGCTAGCATAAGCAAACCTGCTTTGTTAATGGAGCAAATAGAGCGAGACCACCTTCTAAAAAAGGCTTACAGACTTTATTCCAAGCAACAGTTACTATCTTTCTAGTATTTATATCCCCAGACCAGATAAAATTCCTAATCCAATGGTCAACTGTAGATAAAAGATTGGAGGGCCACATATAATCACGGAAACTATAAACCAACATACCAGTAATAACTGAGTTGACCAACTGAACCCTGCCCATTATGCAATATAAAGCAACTGAGCTCTTTTAGGCTTACCCTTGAAACAAAAAATTGAATAATACCATTAAGAAAATACCAGGCCAACCCAGAGGAAACCATTTGTGAATTATATACAATGAAGCTCAATCCAATACTCAATCTGTTAGAGAAACAGGACAGAGCAATTATCATATTTTCTTTAGTATTGTTAGTCAAAAAGCACAAAAAATGCTTAAATTTTGAAAAAAAAAATATAAATAAATAAATTTCAAGATAATTTTCGAATATCCTAAGATATTTATTTTAAAAAATTTGTAAAAATTTGAATTTATTTAAATAAAACTTTTCGTAAATATATTTTAAAAAATCTTTAGCAAGTATTTTAAAAAAGAAGTTATTAAAACCACCGAAGACGCCTTGGTTTTTTTACCTAGACCGGAGATGCCTTGGATTTTAAGCAATTAAGGTGAATAATACACATCTATAAGCACGAGTATAAACATCACCGCATAAGAAAAAAAGTCACTATTATATAATTTCTGTTTAGAATTGTATATTTGTCTTTCAGTGCCTCCCTTTTTTATGATTAGTGGCCTTGTGTAGTTGTGTCACATATATACAAGTCCACAGTGTCCACCTATCATGTCTCATCATCACCATCTTATGTTTTGTTTCTTTCTTTTTCTAGGACAAAATTATTCAAATAATAATAATAATATAGCACTAGGAAAAAAAAATAATAACACCAGAAAAACCAGAACGAGGTTGCATTTCGCTTCCACGTGACAGTCTCCGAAGTTAATTATCTGTGCACTTCGGTGCGGTTTTCAGTGTTTATCCTTTTCTATATTTTAATATATTTTATTGAATGTTTTGAGTTAACTAAAATAAACATTAAATTTTATATTTAAATATATTTGTTTTGTGTTTTATTCCATATATATACTTGTTTTCAATCTTTCAATCGTTCTTTTTGTGTGTTTCTGAAACATAAGATGGAGACGGCATGGAACTCTGATACCTTTAAAGTAGCATACACCGTGTTTGGATGGATTGCTTTTGTGGTTTGGTCCAGCAGTTTCTACCCTCAATTTATCTTGAACTTCTCCAGGAAAAGGTATTCACTTTTTAATTATTTAATTTTTTGGTGCGTAATTATTTTGGTTAATTTGCTCTTGAAAACCAGACTTTTAATTTGGTAAGTTGAAACAATTGTACGTAGTGTGGTTGGTTTGAACTTCAACTATTTGCTGTTGAACAACACCAAACACACCTTGTACCTCATCTACAACGCCACCTTGTACTTCAGCTCTTCTGTCCGTTTTCAATATCATCAAAAATATGGCTTTGATCAGGTACTTACTTTTATTATTCATCAATTCATTATCACTTTTTTTTTATAAATGAAAATTTAAGACAAGGGGATGACACCCTAGTCGAGAGTAGAGGAAAAGTCTGAGTTGTTTGGAATTATGTTTACCAATTATCACACGCCAATAGAACTAATAGAGACTTAAATCTGCAACATGTCAAATATAATCTCTGTCTTGCTTGCTCCATTAGATCAAGAGTGTTGGATATTAGGATATAATCTCTTCTTCATGCTTGTTCCATGTCAAATTATTTTTACTACACACTAAGAGAACTAGTAGAGACCTAAACGCGCGTACAACATGTAGGATATGCTTGCTCCTTTAAACCAATCCAGGAAACAGTTCATTACATTTTTCCCTCACTTTTTAATTTCTTCTTCATGCATATTTTGAGACATGATCAAACTTACTTGGGTTTAATTGAGTCACCGACTAGAACTGATTATATTCACCTCATCTTAATTACTATGAGAAATGTTAGGTAGATAATATTTAATGTACATATATAATTCATTCATTTTAAAATTTAAATGAAGTATATATATATATATATATATATATATATATATATATATATATATACCATAATTATAAGAATGGATATTAAAGAATTAAATTTAAAATAAAAGAGATTAAAAATTGATTGATATTTTAAATGTGGGTTTGATGAAAATAATAAAAGATATTTCTAAAAAATAAATATGAAACATTTTGCAAGTCTCGATTGGAATTAATGTTACTCATCAAAAAATTAAAAATTCCAGTCAAAAAATATAAATTCTGCTACAAAATTGATTTTTCAGACTCAAGGAAACTCTGTCAAGCATAAAATAATTCTTCTCACCGCCGTTATATGGCTACAACCGCTAGTTTGTCTTTAATTAATCAAAACGCTGAAAATATCTCTGCCTGTTATTACTGTCATACACTGTCTACTGCCACGCACTACTTATCTTCCATACATTTTTTCCTTTATAATAAAATCCTAAAAGAAACACAGAGAAAAAGAGATCGAGAAAATAAAATAAAAAAAACGGGAGCACTCGCATATACTCCGTGAAAGTATTGGGTAATCAGCTTGTATCTACTTATTATATTATTAAAATCACTTTAAACTTTTTTTTAAATTATAGATATACGCTTTTTAAATTAAATAATAATTTTTTATCAAAAATTTCTCTACAGTGTCTCTTTGTATTCTTTCTTCTTTATCTTTATACACACTTCACAATTTTTCTTCTCTCAACATGGATTTGATTTCTCTTATTCTTTTTCTTCTTCCGATGGAGCTTAGATATCGAAAACAAGTTGACATCAGTATATATTTTGATTATTCACTTTTTTGTAATACGATGGACATTTTATAAACATCCAAGAAAAAAGAGAAAGAACAACATGTTAGCAAATTTATAAAATATTTATGGGGTATCGAAATAATTATTCATAACTTACTGCTTACTTTTAAAAATAACAAAAAAATATATATAGTAACGGTTATATATAAAATATTGGATAAATAGACTATTTTTTTTTAAAAAGTTAATATGTGTATGATACCCAAAAATTTACATAAAAAAAAATTCAAAGGACACTTTGCTCCGCATTAAAATAGAATATAATGGTTGAGATCTTAAAATTGTATGTCAGACATTCCAATACAAAATTTCTCTCTTTTCAAAATTAATATATTTATTAATTTTTTTGCTGAAATATTATATTTTAATTGAAAACAGAAAGAGCTTTTAATATAGAAATGACAATTGAGAAGTTCGGATATTACAGTTAAATATTAAATAAAAACTATTAAGTAATTAAATTCAAATATGTTATATATAACACATATATATAATGTATGATATACTATGTATAATATATGCATGTATGAATCTACATTTGTTTCGCTTGTTTTCCGGGGCTTAGCCCCTTGGTGCTCATTAAAAAAAAAATGCATGGATATATGTATGTATTTAATGTCGGATGATTTTTTTTTCCTCCAAAAAAGTGAGAGGAGTAATCTTAGACATATAACTATATATTAGTGGTCAAGATTAAAGGTTATGTGATGGTCACACAACTGTTTAGAAAAATTACATAACTTACAGAATACTTATACTTTAATCTTAATCATTTTATGACTAGATCTAATAGTCAAGATTT
This sequence comes from Calophaca sinica, assembly GCA_037113605.1. Lineage (NCBI taxonomy): Eukaryota > Viridiplantae > Streptophyta > Magnoliopsida > Fabales > Fabaceae > Calophaca > Calophaca sinica. Next base: position 22,028,269 of record CM073737.1, read on the forward strand.
ACTATCTCATTCTTAAAGATAACTTACTCATCAAAAGTAAATTTGCACATACTTATTGAGAGTAGTTTGGAAGATATATTTCTCAATGGAATAGTGCAAAACAGCAGCATATTCACTTTAAATACAAACATTACAAATATTTTATTTATACACACTAATTTCATATCCTACAAAATCTTTTAAATTTATCAAATTTTTTCTAGATTTCAGAATTTTAAACTTTTTAAATTATTTCATATTCCATATAAATCATAAATTTTTAAATTAAATTATTTTATATGTATGTATATATAAAAGTTGCCACTGCAACCTAAATATCCTGGGTTCATCCCTGGTATGGATTCTCTGCAACCCTTCATAGAAGGCGGGTAGAATAGCTTATTTTAATGCTGTAGTTGGACAATTATCAATAAAATAATTTTATTTATCGAAAAAATATTCCTATTGAGCAATACCTAATATTTCCCCTCTTTCCCTAAAAAAAAAAAAAAGAGAATACCTAATATTTTCTGTGTCACTAGAATTTTCAAAAGTGCATGCGGTTAGTATTTATTACATATGTGATTGCAGAGACGTAAAATTGATTTTGACATGTTTAAGTGTTCTCAAGTAGAATTAATTTTGTCTTTAGAATTGATTCTAACTTGAAGCTAAGATTTTGAGATTTTGCCTCTAAAATTGATTTTATCTCTAAAATTTGTTGTTCAACTCACTTTTACGTGAATATATCCGAACATAAATCATTTATAATGTCCAACTCACTTTTTACTAAAATCAATTTATCCAAAATTAGTTTTTGACACGCAGAACCAAACACACACTATGTGCTATATACCATATTCATATGCACTATTACATTGAGTATTAAAAAGTTCAATGGCTCCTCTCTTAAAAAAAAAAAATAAAAAAATCAACGTCTATCCAGAATTCGTAAAAAGAACTATCTAGAAAATAAAAATCTTTAAATAATTTGTCAAAACATGATTTACACTAAAATAGATAAAATAAATAAATTATTACATACAAAATTTACACTGAAATAGATCAAATTAAAGTCCTATATAAGGTCCTACCATCTGAAGGCTAAGATATATGGACGAAAATTGGAACTAGTAACCGTGCCAGTGGTTGTTAAATAAAAATAAGAAATAATATTTGTCAAAAAAAAGGAAATAATAAGCATATATATTTTATTTGAACAGCCAAAAAAATATATTATTAATAATTAGAAGTACTTCAGGGCACTCCAACCCATTATAAACATATTAGTGTGATTAAATCTTCTATTTAGCAAATGAGTAATATTTTGACTTTTTACTAGTGCAGATGATACCTGTAGCTGCAAATGATGTTGCTTTCTCAACACATGCTGTTATTTTAACTGCAGTGTTATTCTTCCAAGTTGCAATATATGAGGTATTTCATTAGGTGTAGCATTAATATCAATTATTAGATATATTAGTTTTCTAATAAACAATTTATATTTAATATATCCGTCATTTGATCAGTATCATACTGATAGTGGGCTTATTTGTGACCCAACTCATATATTTAGATTTAGAAACCAACTGAAGTTATTTTAATTTAAATTTCCAATGTTTTGAATTTTATTATGTTTTTCTAAGATGATGACACATGAATGCATAGCATTAACAAAATGAATGAAGAATTTTATATTTTTAGCTTAGTTTTTCTTCTTGTCTCTTCTTTTTCTTCTTCTTCTTCTTCATAGCTTAGAACCCTAATTTCTTCATAGTAGTTCCAGGAGCCTAACATTTTGGTGCTTTCATCCTTGAACTCCGTACCTCTAATGGCTTATTCCACCTTTACACCTCCATTTTTCTTCTCCTTCACCCCTCCATTCTATTCCACCTTCACTAATATTCCAGCCCAATCAACCAACCAATTCATACCATCTGCAAGTTATTCTTATCAATATGGTCACCAACGCAACTCAATTTTTCTTATGGATTTTCAGAAATCTATCACTAGATTATTACAAGCTTCTGAGAGATAATCAAATGAACTAAGATCTATAGTTGAGTATTATCAAACTTCTCAACATTCAATCAAAGCATCATTTCAAGAGATCTTGGAGTCTTCTCAGCATACTATAAAAGCAGTGTTTCAAGAATTTCAAGATGCACTGCAAGAAGAACTTGTTGAGGAAGATCCAGAAGAACCACTAGAAGAAGCTGAGACGTTCATGGACCATGAATCACAACTAAAGCCTGATGTGTAGATCACACAAATTAGGACTAAGGCCATCACTACTTCAAAAAAGGGAAGAGCATCAGTAACACTATAGGGGATGAAAAGTCCATCAATCCAGCTCTAACTACACCACCTCCAAAGCCACCGGAGCTAGGAACGTTCACAGAAAAAATGGGTCGTTGACAGAGCCTAAGATAACGTTTACTCACAGTCTGGTCACCATTCCACCGCTGAAGCCACCAAACACTAACCTAACTCCAGACCACCACGAAAGGCACCAGATCGAAGTTTTGAGATTGTCGATTCCACCAAAGCACCACCACCTCTAGAACCACGGGTCATACTTGGCATACATTAGTGAAAATCGCAACCCAACTCACCAATAATCATCGGTCATCACTTGGTCCACTTGCACCATTGATTATGAAAATCAATCACAACGGTCCATTACTAGAACAATCTGTGTGATTACATTACGAGGCATCGTTGTCTGCGATGTGTTTCAACTTGTTCCCACGCAGTTCCTCCTAGGCACATCAAACCATTGTCGTTTCCCACCCGCAATCTTATGTGCCCTCACAACCATTGGATTCGCCACAAGCTAACGCAAATGCATCTCGGTCGTTGCGTAAAATCACAACCCTTGTGCTCCCAATTAAAGACCCTTGTATTTCCAGCTATACCGCCTGTGCCAGCCAATCAGAGTGTGCCAACATTAAAGGATACTGTTAACTCCATCCAACGACCCATGTGCACTTATGTGCAACATTAATGCTGTGTTTGGTTTCGGAGAGAAGTTGTGAAGAGAGAAATATGTGAGAGAGAGTATATAAAGAAAGAAATAGGTGAGAAATAGAGTAGATTTTAGGTATTGTTTGGTTTATGAGAAAGAGAAGAGAAAAAAAAAAAAAAAAAAATATTGATTATTTTTAAAAAGAAATTAATATCCTTCACTAAAAATTTAAATAATTTGAGATATAAAAAGAGAATAGGGGTATAATTGGAAAAAAAAAAACAGCGCGACCCGTTTCTTCGAACAGGTGCGAAGAAACAAAAAAGGTGAAAATTCGTCGTCAACATCTCTCTCGTCTCAACATCTCTCATCAACCACACAGAAGAAATGGGATCTCTCGTTCCAACCTATCTCGTCTCTACCCGTCTCGCTGCAATCCACCCCCAAACAAACACAGTGTAAAGGTGCTAGCTGCTCCCAAGGGCTACATCAATCGTATGATCTCTGACCTCTCCCTAACTTTCGATCTCCACCGTCCACCAAAAGTGCAATCTGTGTGCTCTCACCTGATTTGCTAGTACTTGTCCACACACTTCTCAACGTCGCTCTGCAACCGGTGTTTCCCAACACGTGATTTCTGTCTCTAACAACTGATGTTCAAATGCCTCCATTTAGTGCAGTAGTTTTCCACGTGCCTTCCTTTGTGCTGCTCCAACCCACTCGCCAGTTTTTTCCCATTATAAACCTAGCTGTCCCACGCGCCTCTTCAATTGCTGCCCACACCCTCAAATTAGCATGCGCCACCTGTTTTTGAAAAGTGAGATTTTTGTGCCACCAATTAATGAACCCATTATTTTAGTAACCTTCCAATCTATTTCCAATTTCCCACCACGTAAAAGCATTAATACAATTTTCAATGTGGGAACCGATGCACCTGCTGAGAGGGACGGATCCAAAAACCTATTAAGCGAGGGGCAAAAAAATTTAATACTACATAATTTTTTTTTTAAAAACAGTAATAATATTACATAAACATTAAACTATAATAGTAAAATATATATAAATATAATATGTGTGTGTATATATATTTGTGTTCATAATGAACTATAATAATACTAACTAGAAAGTATGATGCTAGCATTTTTCTAATTAGAAAGTGTCAATTCTTTGTTCCATATAAAACTCTTGCATGCGTGCCGTAAATATGAAGAGATGTATTTGTATTTTACTCATGATCTGGACATACTTTTCTCAAATCATGTTTATATAATATAGTATTTGCGTGATATAATTCTTGCATGCGTGCCGTAAATATGAAGAGATGTATTTGTATTTTACTCATGATCTGGACATACTTTTCTCAAATCATGTTTATATAATATAGTATTTGCGTGATATAATATGTTGGGGAGGGGGCAATAGCCCATAGTTGCCTCCCACTGTATACGTCCCTGCCTGCTGACCATCACAAGTTTTCAAATGTGTCTTCCTATGTTTCACCAGTTCTTTCCCATGAATGCTATCAACCGTCCGATTTACAGTCGTCCTTCACCAAGTCATCTGGACCATTCCACACTGGAAAAATACTTGTGCTTTCGGATATGCTTCAGAATCTTGAGGACAAGGTTCAATCTGAACCGGGTGGCAATGATAGTGGGCTTATTGTGACCCAGCCCATAAATTTAGATTTAGGAACCAGCTGAAAATAATTGTTATTTTAATTTTAATTTCTTATGTTTTGAATTTTATTATGCTTTTCTAAGATAGTGACATATGGATGGCTAGCATGCATGTAAGCTAGTTTATTTAAGTTGTAAGGTTCCCTTTTCAGAATTAACAAAATGAATGAAGAATTTCATATTTTTAGCTTAGCTTTTCTTATTCTCTCTTCTTCTTCATAGCTTAGAATCCTAATTTTTCCATAATAGTTCCAGCAGCCTATCACATACTGTTGGATATAGTAAGATCTAAATTGTTTATTTAAATACTAACATATTCAGTTTTATTAATTATTATAAAAAATGGGATATATTAGTATCAACTATCAACCATTTTTTTTTTTTTACAGAATATTACTATCAACCGTTGAACATATTCAGTAGTATTAGTTAATTTAGGTTTTAATTTATCCAACGTTTGATAATGATCACTGTTGCAGCGTGGAAATCAATCAATCTCCAAAATCACCATGGGAATTATCATTGTGGTGTGGACTACTATAGGAGTTTGTTCCTTCATAGCATTCCCCTCCAAATCTTGGCTTTGGCTAATCTCCATCTTTAAGTGAGTTCTTCCTACTTCCATATTCCTTTATTGAGATGGGTAAAATATTGTAGTTGTCAATTGATAAAATTAAAACTAAGCATCAACTTTAGAAAGTATGAGGAAGGAAATACTATTTATCTCTTTCTTAGGCCTTAATGTTTGCCTACTTGGCTACTTCCTTTCTTTTTTATTTTTCTTTCGAGAAATGTTATTTGTACATCTGAAATTTCCGACAACAACGACACCTGTTATTTGTACCAGTGTTATCGATTGTGGATGACGGATCATAACGTTTTGTAAAAAATCCGCTATTTCAAGCCGTCATTTCCGCCATAAAGTGCCATAGCGCCGCCATCCTTCACAAATTGGTCATAGCGGTTGGCAAAAAAAATCTGCCACCGCAATCTGCCATGGCACCGCCATGGCCGCTATTTGATAACACTAACTTGTACCCATTAACCACGTTCAAACCATTACAGACGTGGTTAATGATGTGAAAATTCTTAGTTAATTAAATTCAGTTAATGGTTAATGAGTTTTATACTTATTAACCATGATTTTGAACTGCATTAACCAAGTGTCGCAAGTGTCGCGAATTTTTGATGTTCAAATAACACAACTGTTTTCTTTTCCCTCTAAAATTGTGAAACTAAGTAGTTCCATTTTTAAAATGTCAGTTTCCAAGCTCTGTTATTAAAAATCAATATTTGATTCTATTTCATATCTAACTTATGAAATTAATGTTTCGTGCAGCACAATGCAAGTAATTCTGGCTGGTGTCAAGTATATTCCACAGGTCAGAATTTCTATCTTTTATGATGAGTTTCTTTTAATGAGTGAAAATCTACCTAAAAGGCACATTTAATTGATATCTAAGACAGATCCTTTTAGATCTTTCTTTAAAATCTTACTATAATTGAAGTACTTAACTGTCATCATTACTGAATCTAAAATGGTTAACCCCAAATCTATCTAATGTGTTAATCAAAGTACCTTGATCACAAGAGAGTTTTCTCTTGTCCTTTTTTTGTGCCTTCATCAATTTGATTACTTTTGAGGCTATGTGACCCTTAGAGTTATTTGCTATTTTTATATGATTCAAAAACATTAAAATATGTGAATAATTTATAGATGCATATGCTTTTTTTCTTTCTTTTTGTCTGAATCAAACCCTTTAGGTGACCCCGCAGTATCCCAGGGAAAGGGGTCGTGAACTAATATGCAGTTCAGCCAAACCGTAAGTGAAATATGGCCACAGGTTGTTCTATCGCCAATGATTGAACTCGGTACTAGCCAAACCTGTCCCCTAAGATAGAGCGCATTAACCACTTCCACCTTGCACCTAACCTCGTAGTTTATAAATGTTTATGCTAGTAGTACTCTGTCATCATTCACAAACACTTCTGACAGCTAGTTTTGCAATTAGATTAATGATTGTGCTGTAAAATACAGGCAGTGATGAACTTCATGAAGAAGAGCACAGATGGATTTAGCATTGGAAATGTGTTGCTTGATTTCTGTGGAGGAATGGCAAACTATGCTCAAATGGTTACACAATCAATTGATCAAAGTGTGTCTTCATTTCCAAATTTGCCAAACTATAGTAACATGCCAAATTAGTCCATGCATCAATGCATATAATGACATTTTTTTAACTTTTTTTTGTCTATCTAGATTCTTGGGTGAATTTCTCTGGGAACATTGGCAAAGTATTGCTATCTCTGGTATGCATTAATCCCTTTTCTTTTCATTCACTACAACATTTGAAGCCTGATTTATGGGAGAGTTCATTATTCTAGTTCAAATGCAAGTTAAGCTGCAGACGCATAGGTAGCGTAGAAATTGAGATTTGTCTTAGAAAGTTATTTTGCAAGAACTTGCATAAAATTCCTTAAGAATTTAAAGAACATACATTAATGTTGGTTTAAGGAGATGTTTTAAGTTTTTTTTTTTTATCTTAATAACAACAAATGTGTCACTTGTTCTTCGTATTTCCTGTATGAATCTTTGAAAACAAAAAATAAAGTAAAAATAAATTGATATTTTAATAAATATAAATACACCAACAGTTTAAGTATATTGTCACAATGTAAGTAAGTTTTAAGAAGTAATATTATGACATCACAAAATATTATATTATTAGATGTCTGTATAAAACTTCATGTCAAAATATTATATGATTGAATGTCTGTATAAAACTTGTTATTATAAGTGCATAGTTATTAAACTCTGCTTATAATTGTTAATTAATCTAAACTAAACCGGCCTTAACTTTTTTATCCTGAAATAGTCACTTATGAATATTGTACACATTTTCAGGTGTGTATGTTTTTTGATCTTCTTTTCATGTGTCAACACTATGTGCTGTATCCTTCAAAGAAAACAGCATCAAACCCTCCTTCTAAACTCAACAAGGCAATCACAGAGCCACTCATCAAGTGTCCTAATGAGCCACTAGCAACAAATGTACCTGTAGCTGAAAGTGTTTGAATAATTGTAATTAATTTTAGTCAGAAATATTAGTCAAAGATTGTTTTTATTATTGAAGTTGTATTTGAGTCTCATTGGCAAGGTTCTCGGGCTGTGTAATGTATATATGTGGTTGGACCCCCTCATCCTACAAGCTATCTTTTGGGAGTGAGACCCAAGCTCATTTAACAAGGTATCAGAGCCGGATTTGTAGGCATGTTGTGGGAGTTAGACCCGGGCCCACGCTGCGCGTGAGGGTAGGTATTGAAGTTGTATTTGAGTCCCATTGGCAAGGTTCTCGGGCTGTGCAATGTATATATGTGGTTGGACCCCCTCATCCTATAAGTTAGCTTTTGGGAGTGAGACTCAATGCCTGTTAATGGCATAGGAGTGCCATCAGCAGTCATGACTACCAAGCCCATTTGACAGTTATGTCACCTGTATGTTTTTAGTATGTACAGTAAAAAGTCCCTTGTATGTAGCTGGCAGATCCACTTTTACCGTTTTCAATCAGAAAAGTGAGGAGAGAAAATGCAAAGGAATAGGATCATGTGTAGTAGAAAAAATAACTAATGGATTCATCTTTTATTATTATTATTTTTTTTTCATATTCAACTTTTACATTTATGTTTTTTTATAATTAAAATAACATAAATTTAAATCATGAGATCTGTTCAGTTGTTTTAAAAACTTCAGAGAACCCCAATTCAAATGGGAAATTGATTTCTTTTGGTGTCATGAGCATCAAGTGCAGATTCATGTCTCTTGGACAATAATAATAATAATAAATCCATGTTTGCTAAACACATCGTACAAGTTTTCTTTTGCCTTATTTTCTGGTAACAGAGAGATGTGTACATATTAAAAAGTTTTAAGAGAGTAATAATTGATACTGTGTTTTTTTTCAAAACGCTCCTAAAACACCTCATTTTTTGGAAGATTATTTTCAGACGACATAAACTTGTTCGAAAATAAATGTTCGGAATACAAAAATAAACCTCCAAAAGTTAACTTCTGGAAAGTGGGTGCAGACTAGCAAAAACGGGGGTGTTAATAGTTACTTTTTTTATAAAGAGTCAAGATAAATTAAGTCCGATAGCTATACAATATTGCTAGTATATTTAAGATTTCAAATGAATAATCATATAATTACAGATTTTTAAAAATTCCACGTGTTTGCTAAAATGAGTTTAATAACTATATACCAATCATATGTAAATAAATTTTATACAGAGGTCTAATTGTATTTTATTATCATACCATATGATAATATTGCTGCAGCATATTAGTGAAATACGATCGTATAAAGCATGTTTACAATGTTTATATAAATTAAATCCATAAAGTATATATGGGATTCCTTTCCCTATACATTAGCATGTCAATAACCTTTTATAAAAAAATATGAGTAAATGAATAAAACCACCTTTTCTATTTTCTTTCTACATCCAAACAAGTCATAATACCCTAACATGTTGAATCTAGCTGAGATAACTTGCGAAATTAATTCTACAATTTCTTCTCTATTTTTTTTTTCAGTCCAAGAATTCCTCTGCTTTGTACGGGTCAAGACAAGTATTATGCCTATTATTAGAACACATGTCACTAATGACTAGGACCATCGGATTACTAGGAAAATCACTCATTCTAAATAAATAAACAAATGTGACATAATTCATGGCTCAATTTCCTGATTTTCTGTGAGCGAATTAGAAAAATTAGTTTCAGTTATCATAAAAACATAACACATAGGAGACACTGCATAGTACACATCAAGATTTTGTTCACACACTTTACAACATTTATTAAACTTCAGCATTGGTGAGATCTTCAACATAATGGCTTCTTGGAATTCAGTTCCACTCCATGTCTCCTATGAAGTTCTGGGTTGGTTTGCTTTTGTTTGTTGGTCTATTAGTTTCTACCCACAAGTCATCTTAAACCATCGCAGGAAAAGGTATGTTAATGTACCCCCACAAATTAATTCATTTACTCGCATTATATAATTTAATACAATATAGGCAAATGTTAACGAGGATTCTAAGTAATGTTGCTGACAAAAGGATTAAAAATAGAAAGCATTCAATGAAAAATATGGTTTTCAAAATTATCAATACATTCAAGTTGGGTTGTAGGATTGGTGGTCAACGTATACGGGTACATGAAAAATCATTTGAAACTCTGACGACAACCGATGTCGCTTCCTGAAAGCCGAAGCTCACGGTAGTCCTCGTCCTTACGGTTGAGATGGTGATTTTATCGGTGTCAGTTCGGAAAAAAGAGAAAATGAATATAAATTGAGTTTTGAGGCACTTATATTTATTTCTCATTGTTTTTGTCGAAAAGACACCAATCAAGTCACCGTCTCAACCGTGAGAACATGAAGGACCGTAAGCTTCAGGAAGCGGCCTCGATCATGATTAGAGTTACAAATGATTTTTTAAGTATCAGTATACGTAAACCATTGATTAAAGTGGTCTACCCTAGAATTTGCTTACATGATCAATGTAATATTTTTCAATACACACACACACATATATATATATATGTATGTATGTATGTATGTATGTATATCTTTATTTTATTTTTTTTAATCAATGGTTTAATGAAGGACACTGGGAGGACCTTATAATATAAACTAGTTCATCAAGTCCTTCAGATTTGTTTTTATTAGAATTATTTGATTTGAGTTTTTGTTTTTGTTTTGCTCAAGTGTTGTGGGATTGCACTTTGATTATGCGGTGCTAAACATGGTGAAGCAAGCTGCCTATATGATCTACAACGTGTCTTTGTACTTCAGTCCTTCTGTTCAGAAGCAATACGGAGATAAATACGGGCACAAACAGGTTTGGTCTATTAATTACTAGTTTACTATTATATGTGATGGCTAAAATTGAATGAGTTTTTTCTTTTTTTTTTCCGTTGCGAGAAGTGAAAAATACCTTTGTTGCAAGACTATAATATGTCCTTTCCTCCACATCAGTACATCTTATATTTTTATTTGCCAAATAGAAACAGTAACACTATTTATTATAGTTGAAATTCATGTGGCTTCCGTTTTTCTATGTGATGGCCGATGAGACTCATTCTCAAAGTATCGTAACCCACATAAGTTTCAATAAATAATCGTGTTGGAACTGTGACCGCACCTCATTGATATGGACGAAAATCCTCTGTCCCAAATTCACAGTCTCAAACCCTGTCCCACCAACAGAGTATTGACAAATCATTTAAAATTTCATGTCACATTTAACCCTTTTTTTAAACAAAAAACCATGTAACCCTTTTTCGGTCAAACATAACGGTGGAAAAAGAAAGAGAATCGAAAATCACTGTAGTGTATTTTTCTATCAAACCTCTCTCCCTCTCTCTCCATTGGATGCCAAATTGAATCTTATTTAGGATTATTGCGTGTTCTCTTCTTCAGCAAATAGTGGGTTCTCTTCTTCAGTATTAAAGACTTAAAATTAAGGTTAGAATTTACAATAAATGGGAAAATTTGAGGATTAGAGTTGCAAGGCAACCCTTGGATTTGTCGTGTCAAAGAAATCATGAAGAACACTGTCATCAAGAACACTGATAGCGCGGCTGCAGCATGAGGGGGCAAATGGATTCCAATTTTCGAGAGAGAAAGAGGTTTGACAGAAAAATAGCGCCATTGTAGTATTTTCGATTCCTTGTTTTTTTTCACCGTTATGTTTGACAGAAAAGGGTTAAATGGTTTAAAAAAAAGAGTTAAATGTGACATGGAATTTTAAATGAATTGGCAATATTCTATTAGTGGGACAGGGTTTGAGACAATGAATTTGGGACAAATGATTTTCGTCCATTGATATATGAATAGTGTTAGTCACACATTCTTTAATACTCTGCGAAATCGTTGTTGTGTTAGAAGAATGATAGTAATACTGATTCAGTATACTAGAAAGAGACCCTTGATACAAAATTGACTATCTAACAAAGATTGTGTTTCAGTAAATTTCTTATTACTCATCTCATCGTTTACGAAATGTATCCCTTTTTGACTTTACAAGAATATGTGGAGATCAACATGTCTTGAAGCACATGAGAACATTCTTTTGCTGATCATTGAGATCGAAGGCGAATTGTGCAAAATCTTCCAATTCTGTGAATCGTGCAAGAGCGTGATTCCATTCTTGTTAGACTGAAATAATGGCATAACAATCTAATATAAAATCTGAATTTGATCTCCCGTTAAGAATCAAATATTTTTTATTCTTTATTTTTTTATGGGATATACACATCAATTCTCATTGATCATATCTCTCATCCCACTTCCAATTGCTATTTTAGTAGTGGCAGGACTTCTATTTTTTCCCACGACAATGAAAACTCTTCGATGTTTGTGGGCTTAAGATAGCTATAATATCCTGAAGTTCTCTATAACGTTATTTTTTTAGCACTCTTTTATTAATTGAAATTCAAAAGGATCCCAACAAATTTAGTGGGACTTATTTGAAAATTTAGTGGAATCTATTTGAATTTCAATAAACATGACAGTGTGTGTTGGAACGAGTGTTTTGCTAGTACTCCTTATATTTAATATAATGTTGTAGGAAGCTAAACTTTTTAATAATGATTCGTTTCAGATGATACCTGTGGCAGCAAATGATGTTGCATTCTCAGCCCATGCGGTTCTACTTTGTGCAGTTACCTTATACCAGATTGCAATCTTTGAAGTATTTTATATTAATTCTTTTTCAATGACCACTCATTGTTACCCTTGTTTATAATTCATGATTATCCTAAAAGTTTTAAGTTTTCTATGTAGCGTGGAAGTCAGAAAGTTTCTAAAATGGCTTTAGGAGTCACCCTTGGTGTGTGGTTAGCTTTAGCAGTTTGTTTCTTCATAGCTTTGCCTCATCACAATTGGCTATGGCTAATCTCTATCTTCAAGTATGTTGTCTCTGATCCTCTGTTTGTAGTCAATGACACTAGCTAGTTTCATTTTGTGGATGCCTAATCTTAATCTTGACAAAAAAGTGATTCTTAACCTGTTTTTATATAAAGGGTATTTTTGATCGAGCTTTTAAATTGCAGTTGCTAGTAGTCATTGTGCCCAAAATGTCAAGGTTATTGAAATCTATGCAAGTATAATTGCGGCTACATCAACTGTATTTATTTACAATTACACAATATCATGGATCGCGACGTTACTACATTAGTAACCGCAATTTAAAAACCATGCCTTTGACGATTCAAAACCGTGAGTGTTGAACATAAGATATATAGCTGTGTATGGAAAATATAGATAGTACAAATTAATGTAGTATTTCTTTTATGGTACTATTGGCACATGTACAATTTGTCTCTTCAATGCCATGCTGCTAGTTGCTCTTGTTCTTTGATTTCTAGAACTTCTAAATTTGATTAGAACCTATTATCACTGGTCTATAGGGTGTCGGCTCAGTGGTAAGAGTTTGGCCTTGTAACCTTAAGGGACATGGTTCAAATCTTCTCAAGAAGAGTTGTAACATGGTCATTAGTGCCATTGAAATAATAATATATCATTTTCCCTTATTCCTTTAAAAAAAAAAACCTATTATCATTGAGTTGTTATTTTACCATTGTTGCTTTTGTTCTAATTTATATTGAAATTGATCATGTTGCAGTGACATCCAAGTTATTTTGACAATTATAAAATACATTCCTCAGGTGAGGGATTTAGCCTAATTTGCATTATTTTCATTTTAGCTTCTTTCTTATTTTGGTGCTTTTGATGGATAATTGAATAATTTAATTTGATTGCCAATAAATAGCTTTTTTTAAATAGGTAACCCTTAAGAATAAATTGCTCTTATCAATTATCATCAATTGAGTCAAAAAAAAAAAATCATCATGAATGAATCAGCTATTCATGTTCAATTAATACATTGTGTTATAAATATAGGCAGTGATGAACTTTATGAGAAAAAGTACAGAAGGTTGGAGTATTGGTTTCATTTTGCTGGATTTTTCTGGAGGGATAGCAAATTATGTGCAAATGGTTATGCAATCAATTGATCGAGGTTTGTTATCTCCTTTACCAAGTGACCTTAATTTCTCTCTCTCATTTTGTGGTTTGAAATTAATTTGAAGACATTTTTCACAATACATCTTTGATCTCTAGGTTCTTGGAAGAACATCTATGGGAATATGGGGAAACTACTATTATCTCTGGTATGAAATATTGATATCATATTATATGAGATATTTTTTGCTTTCATAATCTCTTCCATTTCAAATTTAATACATCTCATGAAAGCTTTAAATTGTGGTTGCGGCAACAATCGCGATCCTTGATATTACAGAAAATCGTAATCAAATGCGGCTGATGCGACCTAAATCACATTCACAAAGACATCAAAACCCTTGATGTCGTGGTCATGATCTCGGACGCGGACCTTTTTTTAAAATCTTGCATTTCACAAAGGATTTTACTAACTAAAAGAGTTGTCAACTTCTTTAATATTGTAATTTTGATCCAACAATTTCAACTTCCTTTTGATGGAGGAAGTAAATTTATTGAAAGAGCTAACACCTAAATAGAACAATAGGCAATTTGTTTACCTAATAATCACTTGTTTGTCTTCATATAACACTGATTTTAATGGAATAGTTAACAATTGCATGCAGGTGACTATCTTCTTTGACATCATCTTCCTGTGCCAACATTATTTGCTATATCCTCCAAAAGATACCAAATCAGAGACCCCTGTTGAACCTGACAATGCCAAGTCTTCAGAACAACCGTTACCAGAGAATGTCTTAGGTGTAGTTTAGTCCACAAATCCTTTTGGAATGAACACATCCTCTAGTCTAGGTTGAAACCTTCAATGTTCTACAAGAGAAATAGGTGTGCATAGAATATTTGAAAGACTTTGTTATCTTTCCAAATATGTTCTCTATGATTTGTTAGCTTCACTAAAATGGTAACCACTTGTAAATATAAGAGATTAGGAACATGTGGATTTTTGTTTTCATGTTTGATATAACCCACTTTTGATGACCAGATTATTTAGATACCTTTTCTAACACCCTGCATTTTTCCCGTTTGGTTTTATATTTTCTAACAGCTAGATCAAATTAAATGTCAAAAATATATTATTATAAGTTGTAGCGACCGAAAAATCCAGAGGGATTTATTCGAGTTTAATGGAGCTGCTACCAATAATTTATTTCGTAGGAAAAATATTGGAAAAAAACATTTTTTTTGAAGAAAATGGTCCTTGAGACCAGATTTGGGTTCGGGAGTCGATTATGTGTAGGGAAGGTATTATCACCTTACGACATCCTTTCGAAAAAGGTTACCTCTAATTAATTGTGCAAAATTTATTAACTTCTAAAAAAATATTTATTTCCCTTTTATTAAAAAAAGACAAGAATTAACAAAGATAAAAAAAAGACTTAATAAAAGTTGTTTATTTTTGCGCTTGACAGGAATGAGATCCTGCTCCTACGTATCTCCGGGTGCAGTGGAGAAATCAATAGCTACGTAGTTCTTGGGTAAAAAATGGTTGTGTGTTGATCGATTTTAATTGTATATTTTTTTATGGAAAAAAGGTAGATCTTGTAGGGACCAAACAAGAAGCAATTAAGAGTGGTCCTCACTAACAACCCATTTTTGTTTAAAAAATTAACGGTGTTCGTAATGATCAAACGGGAAGCAATCTCGAGTGATCATTACTAGTAAAAATAACTTGATTTTATTTTTATAAAGAAGATTGATTTTCATGGGGACCAAACAGGAAACAATCAAGAGTGATCCTCACTACAGCCCATTTTTGTTTAGAAGATTAAGGTGTTCGCAATGATCAAACGAGGAGCAATCACGAGTGATCATTGCTTCATAATTTTATTATATTTTTCAAGAAGCATGGTCTCAAAATTTGAGTGATAAATTAAAATTTAGTTAAGTAAAAATTGTCCTCATGGAGTGAAATGGGTCAAGTTTATTGTCCTAATTTAAGTAATAGTAATAAAATGGAATAAAGAATAATTGTAATCAGTTATAATAATAATAACAATAGTTAACTATAATAATGTTATAATGTTATTATTAAATAAATGAAATCAAAAGAGGGAGGGGGATGATACGGCTGGTAAAAAGAAGATGGGCTGAAGCCCAATCAAAATAAAAGAATGTAAAAGAATAAGGGAGAGAGTGTTAGATGAAACCCTAAATCGAGGGGTAAGGTTGTTGAGCAGCCACATAGAATAAAACAGAAAAAAAAGAAAGCAGCAGGCAACTTTCTGGGAGAAGAAGAGAACGGAGAAAGAAAAGGGGTAAACAAAGGGGAAGGTGACCGGTGCGCGCCATCCTTGGCCGCACGCGGCTGTGAACATGACGGAGGGGAGAGAGGAAGGCGTGTACCGCATGGGGTCTTCGTAGTGGGTTTTGCGATGGAGTGGACTGGAAAGGGGATGACGCTGATAGTGGTGGTGCGCGACGGTGTTGGTGTCGTATGGTGCAGATCTGCACAGCAGTGTGGCGGGGAAGTTTCGGTGAGACGGTGGCTGACGTGGCTAGCAGCGGTTGGTACGCGCGACCATGGGGAAGAGTCACACAGCCCTGGGCGACGAAGGGACGCCGTGCGCGGCCAGCGGGACGACGGGTTCCCCTCTTCTCTGGTTCTTTTACTCCTTCCTCCTTCTTTCGATTTTTTTATATCTCCTAATCTTGCTACTGCTGTTGTTATTTCTTTACTTTTGCTACTGGTTTGGGTTACTGTTTTAGGTTGATGAGAATGAGTATATGGCTGTATTGTGGTGGTGGATTGCTATGGGGATTATGTTAAGAAGGGTGACTTGAGGTTGCTGTTAGTTAAGTGCGGAACTGATAAAAAAAATGAAGGACTTGGGAGTGGAGAGTGGTCATGGAGGAGAATGGTCGAGACCCCCCTCCCTCTCTTTTTACTGCTCTGCTTCTTTTTTTCTCTAACCGTGAACTCTCCCTTTTTTTTTCGGTGTTTGAATTAAGTGAATTAGGACCCAATGTGTAGTCTCTAATTCTTTGTTTTGGTGATGAAAATTCTCCAGAAATTCCTCCGAAAATCTGTGTTCTTTTTTTCTTTTTTTCTCTGTTTGTGTACTGGTATTTATAGAGTTGAGGAGCTCTAATGAGACAATGTTGGCCTGCTTGTTGCAGGGTTGTGGGAGAGGTCTGAAGGATGCAGGGGTTGCAGAGTGGTGCCTGCAAAGCTGCTTTGACAGTTGGTTTGGGTTTAACATTCTTGCGCTCTGAAAGCTTTGTCTGATGTCGCAGATAGGGACATTCTTATCATTTGGTTCCTGCCTTTCGATTTAGCTATTAGGGGTTGGTCCCCAAACTCCTCAGTAATGGCATTGACTGCTGGACCTCCATGACCTGGAAGGGGATTATTACCCACATTAGGGCCATCCTCTTTAAAACTCAATAACTTGGCATTGATCAGATCCTGAACCACGTACTTCAAGGCTTTGCAGTTTTCAGTTGTGTGACCTACTGCCCCCGCATGAAACTCACATTCGGCGTTTGGGTCATACCCTCTTGGGAAGGGAGGTTGAAGTGGTTTCATTGAGCGCGGGGAGACCAAGGAGTTGCTGATGAGGTGATGAAACAAGTCTGTATATGTCATGGGAATAGGGTCAAATTGGACTATTTTTCTCTCTTGGTCGTTTAGCTGAATCTGGTTTTGGTTTGGCTGAGTGGGTGGATTATGAGAGGCAGCGGCAATGTATGGAGGTGGAAAGTAAGGGTATGGGGAAGGCTGCGGTAAACTGGCAAAGAAGTGAGGTGGCTTTCCTTGGGTATGTCCTCCCTGGCTTGTTACCACAACATTAGTTTCCCATTCCTTCTTCTTCATGAAATCTGTAGAGGGTTCTTGGCATCATTTACTCCAGCAGAATTATGGGCAATCTTTCCGTTTCTTATTCCTCCTAAAACTCTTTCCCCTACGATGATCATATCTGAAAAGTTTGATGATACACTTCCGATCATTTTATCATAGAAGGGTGATTGAAGGGTATCCGTGAACATGGCCACCATCTCTTTTTCGATCAGCGGTGGTTCCACTTGCGCTGCCAATCCTCTCCACTGTTGGGCATATTCCTTGAAAGTCTCATTGTCCCTTTTTGCCATATTTTGCAACTGCATTCTATCAGGAGCCATATCAATGTTATACTTATACTGCTTCAAGAAAGCATCCGCCAAATCTTTCCAACAGCGAATATGAGATCGTTCACAATGTGTATACCAACTCGACGCTGCCCCTGTTAAACTATCTTGGAAAAAGTGAACTAGAAGTTTTGTCATCATGTGCATAGGATGCCATCTTCCTACAGTACATGGTCAAGTGGCTTTTCGAGCAAGTTGTCCCTTTATACCTGGCAAAGTCTGGCACCTTGAACTTTGGCGGTATGACCACATCTGGTACGAGACAAAGATCCGAAGCATTACTTGAACCGAGGTAACCCACTCCTTCTACAGCTTTTAGTCTATCTTCAAGAATTTGCAACTTTGTATCAGACCATTGATTCCCAACTGGGATGCTCAGATTGG
Source organism: Calophaca sinica (assembly GCA_037113605.1). NCBI lineage: Eukaryota > Viridiplantae > Streptophyta > Magnoliopsida > Fabales > Fabaceae > Calophaca > Calophaca sinica. Next base: position 22,046,490 of record CM073737.1, read on the forward strand.
ATCCCCCCATAGCTGGAGACCAGGCAACGCGGTTAGTTTGGGGATTTGATGGATTTCCTTGAACACTACGGGGTTCACTACAGGCATACTGACTCCTTAAGTATTCCTGACATAGGGTGGAACATAACCAGGTGGAAAGGTGTATGTCATGAAGACAGGATTTGAGTTTTGAACTGGTATGGTTTCGGTACCTGACTCGGATCCTTGAGGCTGAGCTATATCTTGCACAACAAGTGCTTGGGAATCAGTTTCTGTAGAGTTATTGTTAGCACCTGGCGGTGTGTAACCGGGCGGGAGACCAAATAGCAGGAACTATTGTGCCTGGGGGCCTTGAGGATTATGGTTCGCAGTATCGTCATTGGCCATAGGTGGCGTATAACCAGGTGGGAGGTCGTAAAGTAGGAATTGCGGTGTTTGATTCTGAGGGTTGCTAGCTGGTGAATGTGTAGGACCATGCGGGTAAATTGCAAAAGGTACCATCATTCCTTGAGCATTGAGACCATATTGCAACTGCATTGGACTGAAGCCAGGTGGGTGGGAACGCGTAACTTGATTTTCGTCATTCACTGGTGAAGACACCCCATCCGCAACCTTGTTTTTGTCTATGGACTGCATAAGCTCTAAAACTTTGCCCATTTGTTCCTTCAGCTGGTTGACGTCATCTTTCATCTCTTGGTCATCCATCATCTTTGACTGAGAGCGAGTTCGATAACGGTGTTGAGGAACCAGTATGTTCAATTATTCTGGTGATTTTAAAAAAAATGATATGAGTATGTAAGAAAAGAAAAATGAATGAATTTGGATGCATTAATCTATTTATTTTGTGCCAGGAAACCGTAGGCCTCATTGCTTCGGCACGTATGAGCTTATTTGAAATTATTTCACTATTTGATCCCATATTATTTCACAAAATACTTGCAGCCAAGCTTTTGTGTTCCTACGATTCTCTGGCGACCTAAAATGAAATGAGAATGAATGAGATATTTTTTTTAAAACATATTTTTTTTTGAAGTATGAATGGGTGAAGATATAATGTTGGATGATGATGTATAGCATGTATGAAGATATGTGGTTTAGTAGACCCTTTTTATGTACCAACATGATATAACAGATTTTGGGTAGAAAAACAAAAATGACATGATGCCCCTTTGTGTCGTAAGTGGGTTAAATCTAAAGTTGGAGACTTTCTAATCTAAGGGTCTATAGTCTTGTATTGTGTGATAGATCTCACGGGTGGCTCTAATCACATTCTCACCAAAGGCCTCTAGAGCTAAAGTCTCCTCCAGAATATTATCTGCAACGATAGATAACTATCTGGTGCAGAATACCCAGAAGGAGCACACTCTAGATGAGATTCTCGCAATAGCCAGAAGGAAAGCAAATTTCGATTGACTATCACCGAACCTCCACTCAACTTAAGCTTTGCTCTGACTCGGGTACAGGGCCTTACTCATATGTGTGTGCAAACGTGTAGGTGCGGTGTGTGAGAGGAGCAACACCCTAACACTACCCAAGCTATAAAACCAACAAAACATACAAATATAGTCGTCTATCCTAATGTTTGACATGTACATAATATTCACAACAAATTAAAAATAAACAAATGCATAATAAATAATAAATAATTATTTACAAAAGAAAAAATAAAAAGAAGGGGAATTAAAAAAATTGAAGTTAATTATTTAGCACAATTAATCATGTTAGGCTTGACTCTCTAAATGTCCCTAGTGGAGTCGCCAGCTGTAGCGACCGAAAAATCCAGAGGGATTTATTCGAGTTTAATGGAGCCGCCACAAATAATTTATTTAGTAGGAAAAATATTGGAAAAAACCTTTTTTTGAAGAAAATGGTCCTTGAGACCAGATTTGGGTTCGGGAGTCGATTATGTGTAGGGAAGGTATTAGCACCCTACGATATCCTTTCGAAAAAGGTTACCTCTAATTAATTGTGCAAAATTTATTAACTTCAAAAAAAATATTTATTTCCCTTTTATTAAAAAAAACAAGAATTAACAAAGATAAAAAAAAGGACTTAATAAAAGTTGTTTATTTTTGCGCTTGACAGAAATGAGATCCTACTCCTACGTATCTCTGAGTGCAGTGGAGAAATCAAAGGCTACGTAGTTCTTGGGTAAAAAATGGTTGTGTGTTGATCGATTTTAATTGTATATTTTTTATTGGAAAAAAGGTAGGTTTTGTAGGGATCAAACAAGAAGAAATCAAGAGTGGTCCTCACTAACAACCCATTTTTGTTTAGAAAATTAACGGTGTTCGTAATGATCAAACGGGAAGCAATCTCGAGTGATCATTACTAGTAAAAATAACTTGATTTTATTTTTATAAAGAAGATAGATTTTCATGGGGACCAAACAAGAAGCAATCAAGAGTGGTCCTCACTACAGCCCGTTTTTGCTTAGAAGATTAAGGTGTTCGCAATGATCAAACGAGGAGCAATCATGAGTGATCATTGCTTCATAATTTTATTATATTTTTCAAGAAGCATGGTCTCAAAATTTGAGTGATAAATTGAAATTTAGTTGAGTAAAAATTGTCCTCATAGAGTGAAATGGGTCAAGTTTATTGTCCTAATTTAACTAATAGTAATAAAATGGAATAAAGAATAATTGTAATCAGTTATAATAATAATAACAATAGTTAACTTTAATAATGTTATAATGTTATTATTAAATAAATGAAATCAAAAGAGGGAAGGGGATGATACGGCTGGTAAAAAGAAGATGGGCTGAAGCCTAATCAAAATAAAACAATGTAAAAGAATAAGGGAGAGAGTGTTAGATGAAACCCTAAATCGAGGGGTAAGGTTGCTGAGCAGCCACAGAGAACAAAACAGAAAAAAAAAGAAAGCAGCAGGCAACTTTCTGGGAGAAGAAGAGAACAGAGAAAGAAAAGGGGTAAACAAAGGGGAAGGTGACCGGTGTGCGCCATCCTTGGCCGCACGCGGCCATGAGCATGACGGAGGGGTGAGAGGAAGGCGTGTACCGCGTGGGGTCTTCGTAGTGGGTTTTACGATGGAGTGGACTGGAAAAGGGACGACGTTGATGGTGGTGGTGCGCGACGGTGTTGGTGTCGTATGGTGCAGATCTGCACAGCAGTGCGGCGGGGAAGTTCCTGTGAGACGGTGGCTGACGTGGCTCGCAGCGGTGGGGAAGCACGACCGTGGGGAAGAGTCGCACAGCCCTGGGCGACGAAGGGACACCGTGCGCGGCCAACGACACGACGGGTTCCCCTTTTCTCTGGTTCTTTTACTCCTTCCTCCTTCTTTCGATTTTTTTTATATCTCCTAATCTTGCTACTGCTGTTGTTATTTCTTTACTTTTGCTACTGGTTTGGGTTACTGTTTTAGGTTGATGAGAATGAGTATATGGCTGTATTGTGGTGGTGGATTGCTATGGGGATTATGTTAAGAAGGGTGACTTGAGGTTGTTGTTAGTTAAGTGCGGAACTGATAAAAAAAAATGAAGGACTTGGGAGTGGAGAGTGGTCATGGAGGAGAACGGTCGAGACCTCCCTCCCTCTCTTTTTACTGCTCTGCTTCTTTTTTTCTCTAACTGTGAACTCTCCTTTTTTTTTCGGTGTTTGAATTAAGTGAATTAGGACCCAATGTATAGTCTCTAATTCTTTGTTTTGGTGATGAAAATTCTCCAGAAATTCCCTCCGAAAATCTGTGTTCTTTTTTTCTTTTTTTTCTCTGTTTGTGTATTGGTATTTATAGAGTTGAGGAGCTCTAATGAGATAATGTTGGCCTGCTTGTTGCCGGGTTGTGGGAGAGGTCTGAAGGATGCAGGGGTTGCAGAGTGGTGCCTGCAAAGCTGCTTGGTTGGTGAAAAAATGGAAGAAAAAAAAAAGGAACAAGAAGAAAGGATTTTGGACTCACTGCTAAAAATTGCTGCTGCTTGTTGGTCAGGATGCCATGCGCATCCTTGTGTTTTCTTTTCTGTTTTGTTATTCATTTTTTGTAATTTTATTATTGGACTTGTAATGGACTTTGTTTGCGCTTTGTATTTTGGGCTTGTGCTTGTGATGGTTATTTGTAACAAAAAGGCCAGGTATTTGTTCCTTTTACTTTATCACAATTGGGTTGGGATTGACCCAATAGAACTAACACAACAAAGAGCCCAATGATTAAAAATAAAATAAAATAAAATAAAATAAAATAAAATAAAAGCCAAAAATAAATTAAAAGAGTGAGCGGACAAAATTGGGGTATAACATAAGTCTAATATGTGTAACATTGCACACGATAAGAATCGTTGTCCACTTTTTTGCTTATTAATTATTCATTTTCTTATTTGTTTTATAGATTTATATTTACGTAATCTCTCACAACCCACAAAGTAAGAAACTAGGTAATTAATAAAAAAAAATATGGATATTTAATGATTCTTATCGTGTGCAAGATTGCACATGTTGGAAAAACCCATGAGATAAAGATAAACGTAAGTAACATTTTTTTGTCTACCATAATCATGTGTAATGTTTTATTTATGGTTGGTATAGCAACCATAAATCTTAGTGACAATGATGAAAGGAATGAGATTTAAAAAATAGTCAAAAGTACGGAATAAGGTGTAGAGTTACTCGAAGCTTTAAACTAACAAACATCACTAACAAATAACAATAACTAATCATCCTACTCAACAAACCTTATACAACTCGGCCTCATTAAACTAGGTGAAGGCAGGTGTAATGATGGTTGATTGTTATATGATGATTATCAAATCGAGATACATATCGCAAATCGGAATAACTATTTTTTGATTCGTGAATCGAATCTTTTTTACAAATCGTAAGTTATATGATAAATATGACATTTGTAAGTAAAAGCAAGTGATATAAGCAAAAAAAAAAAGGCTGATATATAATATATGAACTTCTAAATAATTCAATATTCAAGTCATAAATTAAAGAAGAGCAGCAATAACACAACAGAGCAACAAGTGGAAAGAGAGAGAAAGTGGGGACCAAAGAGAGAGTGTCAGAGAGTAATATATTTGAACAAGACAAAGGGGAGCAAAAACCGAGAAGAAAAAAGGGGAAAAGAGGGAACGGAGCACTGTGTAGGGTTGTTAGTTTGTGAATTTGACTTGGGTTATTTAGAAGGTTTGATTTTAGTTGAGTATGTCTCATTTAAGAAAAAATTGTAATAAAAAAAAAACAACCTGAGGAGGCCTTTTAAAAGTAGTGTCACACAACTCGACCCTTTTTTGGGCTGCACCCATGACGTAATTCGTATCGTGGGATTCAGCGAGATTCAGTAGAGCAAATCAGGATTTATTTCGAGATTCAGATGCAAAAGAGATTCACACTTCGGTACATATTGATTGTGTTTGATTTCGTTTCAAATTGATATGTGAACTGCATGAATCGTTATATATTGATAACTATCCTCTAGTTCAGTGTTGTTAACATCCTAGACGTCATTAGGGTAGAGCTGTCAAAACAGGTCAGCCTGGCCCACCTAGGTTGGCTCATCACGGGTTGCAGGTCAGGCGAGTTGGCTCATCGTGGGTTGAGAATCTTATGAGCCAGGAAAATACCAATCGGGCTTGACCTACCCCTGGTTGGTTGGCTTGCCTATTTTTCAAAAAAATTAAAAAATACCAAAAGAATCTAGAAAATTAGAAAATAAAAAATCTCTATTTTTCTATTAAAAAAAAACAAAAAGATTAATGAATTATGCAATGAAAAATAAAACAAGTTCACTAATAAAAGATAAATAACTAAAAACCAAGGCATAATAAAATATAAATAACTAAAAACCAAGACATTTTATGAAAAAAATGATTTTTTAAAATGGGTGGGTTGGCGTGGCTCGACTTGGGGGTAACTTACCTCAACCCGCATGTTTAGTGAGCTGACTCACAATGACTCGAGGTCTTGGTGAGCTGTGATTTTTTGCAACCCAACCCACTGGTGAGCTGAGTTGGGTTGGGTCGGCTCATGGGCCATAACCCACTTTGACAGCTCTAGTCATGATTATATTAGATATAAATTTCCAGTTTCGGCTCTAACCCCATTTTTTCAATTAGAAAATAGTTTTAGGAGGTGCAATCAACTTCTATTTGTTTGGAATGATATACAAAGAAAAGGAACAATTTATTAATAAATAATAGACAAGCACATACATTATGGGCATGCGTCACCCACAGCAAGAAACCATTTAAGGAAAACAAAAGATGATTTGGGGTGGGAGTGATAAAGTGGTCTGGGGAGAGAGATATAAGGGTTAAAGAGATAAGATGGTGTGGGTTCGAATTATCCCACTAACATTACTAACAACTAATTACTAACATTTGTCATTTAAAAAAATTGTTTTGGGGTGAGATTTCAAACTAAAAAGAATGAGATTTAGCTTAAACTTAGAAATGGAAGTGGCAAAATAATATGTTCACCTTCAAGGAGGATGACTTCATTCATCATCTCCAATTAAACCGCGCTTGATGAGATAAATCATTAGCCTCCTACCATATCAGGGCCAACATTTTCGACACAATTTAGGATAATTATGTATGCACAAATCTTCAAGGATAGTGAGGCGATGCATGTCACTTGGAAGCTATTTGAGGACATTCAACAATATAGTGCCTCTTAAGACGAGTCATTGTTGATTGGCACTCTGGAAGCATCTTAAGATTAAGAAAATCATAGAGTAAACACTCAATTTAGTTTCTGTTTATGGGGAAATTTGGTTTATGGTATGGTTCTACCAATTTTGATGATCTTGAAGGATCTACCAAATTCATCAAACAAACAAATAAATTTTGATGATCAAGCAATTATGAATCCGAACGAGTTACGTGGTAATCTCGTTTTGAAAACAACGGTTTCTTTTAAATATAACGGTCAAATACTCGACACGTTAATCGTTCTTTAACATTCTTGGCTTTTAAGCCATTAATTGTCAAGTCTTATGCCAAATTTGATTACGGTAACCTCAAACAACAATTGAATTGTTGTCGAAATGGCACTAAGCCTAAGGCCAACAAGATTGGCCGTCGAGAACCAATAATTTAATTAACAAGTAACTAAATGCAAACAGAAACTAAAAAAAACGCAAAGTTATAAATATGCACTTTACGAACTTAAACAAACAAACTGAAATGAATGCAGAAATATAAATGAGAAATGTTTAAAGAACTGGAAATGAAAGAACAATAAAGTTAAATGATAACAAATGTAAAGAACAAAAAAAAATAAAACTGCTAAGTGTAAATAACTGGAATTGAAAGGCAGTAATAAATTGGTTATGAACTAATGTAAATGCGAAAGCGAAAGCAGATAAAAGTACAGAAATAACTTAAAATGCAGTAAAGATAAATGAAAAATGTAAGGTAAGAAACATGTAAATAAATCGCATTAACTTAAAATAAAGAGCAAGACAAGGAATTGGAAATAAAACTTAATTGATTTGCAAATTGCTGAAAGGAAAAAGTGAAAGGCAAACTGTGATCGTGTTTCCTTTAATCTGCTTTATTTGTTGAGATGTTAGGAATTTTAGATCAAGTATCCAACCTTTATTACATCGTATGAACTACTATTTATAGGCAAAAAATGCAAAAACTACCTATCATCCGACCTGACACGTGTACGGATACAGGGTCGGTAGTTAATTTATCTAAACTACTAACTTTGACAGTATCACTTCCCGTCGAGTTATCTACATTTTTGCTTAAAGCCTAAGTCTAATTTGACCGTTTCCATGTTGACATCTTCGACGCTTCATACACCTCATCGAACAACCGCCAATTCACCCGGTCCTTTTAAACTTAATCAATCTTCATCCCTTCTTCTGGTCTCTTACGCCTTCACTTGTCGAATTCTAACATTCTGTCGATTAACCCAAATTTGAAATTTGGCACCCAACAGATGCCCCCCAAATTCTGAGTTCTCGACACCAACACACGGAGAGACTCAGAATTTTGTTTAACTTCACGCGCGACGGTTCCTTTTCCGTAATGTCCCATCACAGGTCTGCGCTTCCCACTTCCTTAAAAAATAGGACCATCATCACTTCAAATTTAGGCAGTTACTCTTCCCGTTCGCACACTTACGTCACAAGTTTTTTGCTATAAGTAACCTGCACAACCCTTTCAAAACACTTTTCTCCCCTTCTGAGTCTTTTCTGAAAGCTTGAGCAACTTCGTAATGGCGTCTTCTTCAACCCCAGCTCAAAACACCGCTGCCCCTCGAAGGAAAACATGGTGGAATCCTGACGTCGATGCATCAATCCCTTGGCGGAAATCTAAGGTAATGATTCCCTATTTACATGATCCTTCATATCTCTTGGACCCTCCTGCGGCTTACTTAGGGCCAGTCATCCCTTTATCCTGCTTTCCAGAGAGTTTTGAAGACTCTTTCCCAAACAAAGAAGGTCACACTGACCTTCTAGCTTTTGCTCCCAAACTTCATATCCATTATTTCTTTAAAAGTGCTAGGCTTTTTCGAACGCCCCCTTTGAATGTAAACGGATACTCTACTTGGTTGGCTAGGGTAGAAACCAAAAAGGCTAAAACTTGGAAAGAATTAGGTATTTATCACCTAATTCAGCTGTCAAAACACACATTTAGGTTAGACCCTTCTATGTTGGGAGCCGTTATCTTTTTCTGGAACAAAACCACAAACAATTTCCACTTCCCTTGTGCACTCCAGAAAAACGTCATTGATGTTTTCAGTGATGAACCCCTCTCATTTTCAAAATACGTTGCTAGCCGAATGAGAGACACTGATGATATCTCTGATGAGGAGCACGTAGCTTTCCTGTTCCATTGGCTCTCAGCATTCGTCCTTTGCAATAAAAATGTTCAAATGTCGAAAACCCTCCTCGACTTAGCAAACCTCCTTCATGAAGGTAAGAAGTGGGCTTTCGGCTCTTTCCTCTTGTCGAACCTTTACTCAAGCATGTCGAGCCTTTACGCTATGGTGAAAGGAGGAGGAAAGAAAGTTGGAGTAGGAGGCCCAATTTAGCTACTTCAACTGTGGTTAAACCTCACTCTCCCGGGCCACACTGTTGACAAGGCTCCATCAGATCTTGAAATTGGCACATATGGCACTCTGGCCATGTATCGCTTTCCCAAACCATTCGACAGTGAACTTGAAGGTTTCAAGTACTACTTCAACCTCTTTCACTCCGTTGCTCCCACAACTCCAGGCATCCGCTTTCAACCCTTTGTTAGCAGAAGATATGGACCCAAGTGGTTCACAGCCCCTTTTGATCCAAAATCTGAGGAGTGTCAAGTCATTTGGACTCACTTCCTTTCTCGACAAGCATTCCCTGCAGGACTCCCTGGTTCGACAGATGGTTCTGCATTTTCTTTCCTTCCCAATGCTTCTGCCAACAATATTGGTTTCCTGCAATCCATTCCTGGTCCCTTCCCTTACAAGAAAGAAGACATTCTTTTGGACTACATTGATATTAAAGAAGAAACCTTTGATGGCATGAAGAAAAAGAACGAATTCTGCAAAGTTGCTGTCAATCTTGTCCCTTTCTCCACCACTCTTGGCATATCTCAGGACTTCGAGACATGGTGGGCTAACTATTACAAGAAGTTTCACCTATCTTTTGAAGAGTGTGTAAGACGATTTGTTGATCCCTCTGTGCAGGAACAAGATCATTCAACTAAAACCAAAGGTGAGCACTTGAAGGCTATACTCGACTTTGAAAAATTTTATAAACTAAAATGGGATCCTCGACGTCCCCATGATAATGTCGAGCAAAGTGAATGAAATGGTTGCCAAATCAAAAGAGGCACATGATAACAAATGGGGCTTAAAGGCTCTAAAGCACTATCATGAAACAGGGCAATCATTTGTGAAACCCCCTTATCCTGAGCCTGTGCCTTTCCCTTGTGTGAATTTTGGTTTGGCTGACCCATTTCCTGGTAAACCGACAAGGGCTGGTAACTTCATTGAACTGGAAAGATACTATTCTTGTTCCAATGTCGATAGCTTTAGCAACAAGGAAGTTACTTTCACTGGTCGGTTTGCTTCACCCTTCGAACAGCATAATGAAGCCGTCAAACTCATTTCCCATTTTCCCCAAGGTAGTAACTCTACTTTGATTTAAAATTCGACAACTATTCCACTTTTTACTCACGCTTCTCGTATTTTTCATTTCAGCTTCCACTCTGAAAGAGCCCTTACAGCACAAGCAAACCAGTGGTAAGGTTCAAGAGGTGGATGAAGAAAAAGAGGGTGATGAAGAAGACGAACCCCCTCTTCAGTCAAAACCCATCAAGCCAAAATCGAGCAAATCCTTGGTCCGAAGACCAAGCGTGGGTAAAAAACCAGTCACGTCGAAAAAACCGCCTACGAAATCCAAGCTTTCGACGAGTTCCTCCCCACAGGAAACGCCTAAAAGAAAAACGAAGCCGACTTCCTCTGAAGTTCAACCAAAAAGGCGCAAGATGATTTTAGCTGACTCTCCTTCCAACTCGACACCTCAAACGGTATACATTTTTTCGTATAACACATCTCTTTGCATAACTTGCCAAATACTAAGCCCCAAAACCTTCAAATCTCAGGAAACACCAACAGAAAAATCTGTTTCCGAAGGCTCAGAAAATACTCCCACGGCGGAGCATGCAAAGGTATATTGTTTTACGAAACTTGTTTGGCAATTGTTCCACACATTACACCTTGTTGCTCACACCATTCTCACATTAGGGGGGCAAATTTGCTCCTGCAAAGAAAGGTGTATCTGAGGAATGTACCTCAAAGAATCAACCTACAATCGAAGAGGTTGCCTCCTCAAGCACTGACAAGGTTCGTGCCTTCTTTCAAAACACGTTCACCTATAAATTTGTGACTATGACCTCATCGTGCTTATTTCGACAGGACTCTTCTGAGCAGCCTTTCATCGACACTTCCTTGCCTCTGCAAGTAATTCTTCCACCTACAGCTTCTCCAACTGCTGAGGTAAAAATATTCACGGATTATTCTGTTTTCAGTCTAATAGCACCAGCTTCTAATCTGTGGTATTGATTTTTATAGGAACCCCCACAAGTGCAACTTGAAGAAGTGCTTGAAGTCTCTTCTCCCATGAATATCAACGTGGTCAACCAGAACCCCTCGACAGAGGATCCGACTCACACCATTCCCGAAGGTGATCCCATTCCAACTGAAGAAATAATTCTTGCCCCCCAAGCCATTGAGAAGGTAACTCCCATGGTGATTCGGGCAGAAAGCATTGACATGGATCTCCTTTTTGATAATCTAAACACTACATCCGCTCAGCCTGCTTCATTGACTAACCCTGTGCTGCGAAGCACCAATACTGAAAAGGGTGATGTCGAAGTGGATGAGTTGATTGAATTGCTTTCAGGATCAAGCAGCAAGACTTCACCAATGTCAGCTCGCTCGTCGACACTTCCTGAAGGTAACCTCGCTGCCAAGCTTGAAGAAATGGTAGAAGAACTAAAGGGTTTCCTCAAGCACTCATTTGATGACCTCTATCTCAATTATGAACTTAGAGGCAACCTTGTGCGCACAGTCAATGAAATTAACAGACTTCGCAAACATCTTCCCTCTATTCGTCGAATGTACTTCACTGCAATACACGACTTTATCGAAGATCTGACTCCCAAGCTTCCTCAACTTGACAATAGCATATTGCCTTATCAACAAGCAACCAAGGCCAAACAAAAGCTTCGAGATGAAATGGTCAGCTTTCGACTCGACAAAGCCAAGTTGGTCGAACAGGACGCTCCCAATCAAGCCAAGATACATGAATTAGAAAAAACTGCCGCGCGCTTGGAGGCCGAGCTAGCAAAGGTCAAGGCTCAACTACAAGAAGCGAGGCTAGCTTCCCACTCGTCAGAAATCGAAGCGCTCGACCAACACCTGCGCTCTAGCGCTGTCGAGGCAAAAGCTATTCTTTCTAAGATTGAAAAGCTCGAGGTCGACTATGCCAATGCTGAGATCATCAAGACTGATCTTGCTGTAGCCTGGGGGGATCTCAAAAAACTCCCTTTTAACTAGCATAGTTTTCTTTTTTTTTACATTTGTACTCTTTTAACTTATGTGTATGTCGAACACATTTGCTCGACCATAAGTTGTACTTAACTGACCATCTGAATTTGATTTGATGCTTTACACATCGATCGTTTCACCGTCCAGCTAGCACGTTTCTTTTACTGTTTTAATTTCAGTTCCAGGCTAATAAATTACATTCAAAGTCGTTGACCAGTCAATTTGACTGTTAAAACTTGAAAATCAATGCCATTTTGCGCTATAAATGGGCATTTTCCATGCATCATTTCTCGCTCAAAGCACAAACACTTTCTGAACTCCCTGAAATTTCTTTTCAAAAAGAAAAGAAAACAAACCCTTAAGAAACTCTTGCTAGCATCACACACAACATTCCCAAATCCAACTTGTCCTCTCCCCCAAATTAGCTAACTCTGAGTGCAACAAGTTGCTATGGAAATCCTTTTTATACACTTCAAGCCTTCATTCTCTGGCTCTACCTATTTCGTTTGGAAGCCAGGGGCTCCACCTCCCATAGTCTTTTCAAAGTCTTTGTCTCAACGGTGAAAGACTCTCTGGGTTTTGGTAATTTGCCTAATATCAACAATGAGTTTTGGTAAGTCGCCTAATGCAGCTTGCCAACCTCGTTGAAACATGTGAGCAAGGGAAAGCCGGAGCCACTTCTTTCTCCTACTGTCTTGCACTCCTTCACACCTTGTGTTCAAAATTCAACGTGTGGGCAAGCAATTAGGAAAAGTTTTGGCACAGTTCAGTTAATTGTGAAGCGTACCCCTAACTCGGCGACTGCTTCTCAATCTGCCCGCTTTACCTTTCTCGCATGGCATTTGACACTTCTCATCGACGTGCCCATGCTTGTAGCTTCACTTTCCCGTCGATTTGGGTGTCTACCATCTGAAGCAGCTCTTGCAGACTTGATTGACCGGATGGTATGCCACGGGTGCCGCTCTTGCTTCCCATGTTCCTCTCTCTTCCTAAATTCTTCCTCAGCATGATCAGAATCCGGAACACGGCGAAGCTTCCACAAGTGGATTTATTTCGTAATAGCCTAGACTTATAGACTTTCCAGTACTTGTATTACCAGGCCGTAAGCCTATTCGACAATGTATATTGTATACTGCCAAATGGCTCTTGAATAGAACAATCCAGTTTACTTTTCAAGGTTGTATTCTTACTTCGCACATTGTTGGTCTATATAACTTCAAATATTTGCCATTAATAGACTTAATCCTGAAACCAGAATTAACTTCAACAAGTGCATAAGCATTTCCTGAGAATGTTTGGACAATCTCATATAGCCCTTCCCACTTTGGGGACCATTTCCCAAATTCTCGACATTTCTTATCCATTGGTAAAATGACTTTCCAAACTAAGTCACCAACCTTGAAGCGCTTGTACTTAACTCGACTGTCATAGAATTTAGCTATTCTTTCTTTTTGTCGAACTAAATGTTCTAAGGCCACAACTCTCTCATCATGGACTTCATTCAATTTGTCAAACATCGAGTCCCAGTATTGGTCTACTGGCATCTCATTTTGCTTTTGAATTCTTAATGAACCAAGATTTATCTCAACAGGCAACATAGCATCATGGCCATAAACCAATTTATAAGGAGTAGTACCTGTCGATTCTCTAGGTGAGTTTCTGCATGCCCAAAGAACTTGTTCTAAAGTCGAATGCCAATTTCTCGGATACCTGCCAATATGCTTCTTTATCAAACCAATGATAATTTTATTCATGGGTTCTACTTGACCATTTGCCTGAGCATAATATGGTGTCGAAGTAATCATCTTGATCTTCCTCGACTCAGCATACTCCACAACTCTCTTTCCAACAAACACAGATCCTTGATCAGTTGTTATAGTTTGTGGTATGCCATATCGACAAACAATATGGTTTTCAATAAAATCCACAATATCTTGTTGTGTCACTTCTTTCAAGGCTATTGCTTCTACCCATTTGGTGAAGTAATCAACCCCTACTAAAATGTATTTATGACCTTTAGAAGAGGCAGGAAAAATTTGACCTATGAGGTCTAATGCCCAACCTCTAAAAGGCCAAGGCTTAACAATGGAATGTAACTCACTAGCAGGCACATTCTGTAGTTGACCATGCCTTTGACATTCTTCACAGGATTTTGCAAACATAATGCAATCCTTCACCAAAGTGGGCCAATATACTCTTTGTCTTCTCAAAACCCATTTCATCTTCTCACCTGCCTGATGAGCACCACAAATTCCTTCATGAACCTCTGCTAAAGCCAAATAAGCATCCTCTTCGCTTAAGCAAGTTTCCAAATTACCATCAACAGATTTTCTATATAAAGCCCCTGCAAATACAACAAACTTAGTTGCTTTATACTTGATCTTTCTGTCGACGTTGGTATCTGGATTTTCCAAATACTCAATAATGGGCTTACGCCAATCAGCTGCATTCGACGTACTTGCAGCAAAAATATCTCTTTCGCCCAAAGGGTACAATAACTCACGAATTTCTATGAGTTCTATCAGCACCTTTGAAGATAACTTATATCCTGAAGCCAATTGGGCCAATTCATTAGCCTCTTGATTTAGCTCTCTAGGAATATGCTCCAACTCAACATTGTCGAACTGTTTCATCAACTTGTTAGCCACTTGACAATATTTGACAAGGTTATGACTAACACATTTGTATGCTTGAGTTAACTGTCTAATTACTAATTGTGAATCCCCAAAAACTTTGACAGTGCGCGCTTGCATTTCTATCAAAATTTCCAAATCCACAATTAAGGCTTCTTACTCAGCTTCGTTATTAGAACAAGCATATTTTAGTTCAAACATCAATTTAGTTGGTACCCTTAAGGGTGAGATTATTAAAACTCCAATACCAACCCCATTTCTATGTCTTGAGCCATCAAAATACAAATGCCAAGGCTTCAACTCGACTAGCCCTGTCAGCTCTTTTATTTCCAAACATGGATGGTCCGTTAAGAAGTCAGCAATTGTTTGACCTTTAACAGCCTTCATAGGTACATATTACAAAGAAAATTCAGACAATGCAAGTGTCCACTTTCCAATTCGACCATTCAGAATTGGCTGGGACAACTTGTACTTAATTACATTTGTCTTGGACATAACTAAAACATTACAAGGCATCAAGTAGTACTTGAGTTTTGTACAAGAGAAATATAATGCTAAACATAGTTTTTTAATAGCACTATATCTAGTTTCTGCATCATTGAGCACTCGACTGAGGTAGTAAACGGCTCTCTCGACATTGTTTCCATCTTCTTGAGCCAATAAACAACCAATGGTCTCTTCTGATGCTAATATGTACAATTTCACTGGTCGATGTGGCTCTGCAGGCATCATGACCGGTGGATTTGTCAAATACTGCTTGATTTGGTCAAAAGCTTCTTGGTGTTGTTGAGTCCACACAAAAGCTTCTTCTGCCTTGAGTTTCACCAATGGAGCTGATTGTTCCCTAGTATGCTCAATTTCATGCACTTAATTGAAGGGAATTCTCATGCAAAACTTAGACTTTATTCCTTGTTTGGCCTCTAATCTTAGGTGTTTGAGTCATTGTTTTGGAGATATTCTAGTTGACAATCATGTTAGCTATTTTGTTGTTTTGATGGAAAAATGTCCTTACTTTGGTCTTGATTTAATGTAGGTAAGAAAAGGATTGATTGGAGACATGTTCCCAAGACCATGATAGCTTTTTGAAGTGGAGTTCTTTGCATAAGTCGAGGGCAGGCGCTGTGGGAAGCATGTTAGCGAAAGTTCTGAGCGAGCGCCTCGGAGAACTAGCGCCTGGCGCCTGCTTTCGGGAATGCTGGGATAGAGCTTTTGGGAAACACCACCTTTGGAAAATTGAAGAAAAGAGGAATTATAGTGAAAATTTCTAGAGTTGGTTGATGCTCATCTACCTTTGATGGGTGATAGCCTAAATGTCTAATCCATCCACCCTAACCTTGGCCAAGTTACAACCTTGAAAGACCTTTTGGTTGGAGCATTGTGCAAGTGGTACTCATGTGAGTAAGAGATTAAAATCAAATCCATGGGGGACGGGCTCAAATAGTGTTGACTGAGTGAAACACAAACCCCAAACACTTGAGAGTTGGAGTGAAAATTCTTCCTAATCTCTGTGAGTAGAAAAAGAAAGCATTTAATCACATTGAAAGTTTCAATTGTACATTCCATTACTTGTTGAGTTTATAATGGTGAATTCATTGCTTATGTGACTCCAATTTCTAATTTGTGATAGTCTCATATTGGTTCTGACGATGACAAAGCCCAGCAAAATAATATGTGATTGGTGTACATTTTGTGTGATAACATTTGAATGCGGTGAAAAATTGTGGTTTAGTCCAGTGGTTAGATCAAGATTGACATTTTGGGTAGTTTTTTTTAGTTCTTGCTTGAGGACAAGCAAGGTTTAAGTTTGGAGTGTTTGATTGTTCCCTAGTATGCTCAATTTCATGCACTTAATTGAAGGGAATTCTCATGCAAAACTTAGACTTTATTCCTTGTTTGGCCTCTAATCTTAGGTGTTTGAGTCTTTGTTTTGGAGATATTCTAGTTGACAATCATGTTAGCTCTTTGGTTGTTTTGATGGAAAAATGTCCTTACTTTGGTCTTGATTTAATGTAGGTAAGAAAATGATTGATTGGAGACATGTTCCCAAGACCATGATGGCTTTTTGAAGTGGAGTTGCTGCATAAGTCAGGGCGTAGGGAACCTGCTGGGAAGCATGTTAGCAGAAGTTGCAGGGCGCAGGGCGCCTCAGAGGGGCTAGCGCCTGGCGCCGCCGAATGCCGGGCGCAGGCGCCACGGCGCAGGCGCCCTGGTAGCGTAATCGAGCGCAGGCGCCTCGTGGCGCTGGCGCGCCGCTGGTGAACACGGGCGCAGGCGCCACAGCGCAGGCGCTGCCGCTATCTTTGTTCTTGCGCGTTTTGGGCTTTCTTTCAGGCCCAATTAATATAAATACCTAACTAATGGTCTGAAGAGAAGGAGGACGAATTAGAGGCAGAAAGAAGACTTGGGAGCACAAACCCTAGCACACCCATTGAAGGAGGCAAGAGGAGAAGGGTGGAAGCTCAACTCCTTGGCTTGTGGATGGGTTCTTATCTCTTTTCTCTGTTTTTCTTTTCATTCTCTACTATCATCATGTTGAACTAAACCTCCTTTTGTTGGAGTTGAGTGGATTTCTATGAACACTATGGATATTTGATGTAGTTTCCTATTAATGCATGTGAGTTTCTCTTAGTTTGGTGATCTCCTTCCTTCTTCTTAATGCTTTTTGAGACTTGATCAATCTTGGAATGAACTTTTGATTTGTGTGTTGAATGGAAGTTCAATATGCTTTTGTGCCCTAGGAAGGTGACCCTTGTTTCTTTTGAGCTAGGAATAGCCTTTAGGAACTTGCTATCTTTGTAATTTCTTTTCTTCATGCTTTTACCTTGTTGAATGCATCCAAGGAATTGGACTTTCTAGCTGGATAAAAAGGGTTAATTGCCCAAGGAATTGGGATTTAACTAGTTTAATGAAATTGATAGACAAACTAGAGAACCACATTGCGTTAATTGCTATATTAAAATTCCAAAGTAGAAGTAGAATGAAGCTTGACTCCAACACTTTCCTCCATTGAATCAAATCACCCTTTGCATTGTGCTTTTGTTATTCTCATACCACCACCAATCATATAAAATCCCTTGGTGTTCACTTAGTAGTCGCTAACGGACATTGGTGTTTGGCATTCGATCCTTGAGAACGATAACCGGTCACTTACCGAATTTATTACTTGCAACGACCCGGTACACTTGTCGTGGTCCCATCAAGTTTTTGGCGCCGTTGCCGGGGATCGATTTTACCATTACCAATAATTTCGAAGGCGACTTCTATTTCGAACCCGTTTTAATTTCTGTTTTAGTGTTAGTTTAATTACTTCTTTTTCATATTTTCCATAACATTTTTTTTTATTTCTCAGTTGCTTTGACACTTGTTTGAGGTGCTTGCTTTTCAGTGTATGCGTGGAACAATAGATCATCAAGAGCTATTGTTTGACCCAGAGATAGAAAGAACAGCTCGACGTAACCGAAAGGAAGCAAGGGCTAGAAGAAGAGAGGCACAACAAACAATTCCGGAACCCATTGTTGAAACACCAGAAGAAGTGATGGGTGGCGTGAACAATGAAAGGAGAACTCTCCGTGATTACTCCAAGGCCACTCCCAGGGGGTATTATGGGAGCATTGTCAGGCCCCGTGTTGAAGGCCATAGCATCACTATTCCATCGGGCCTCCTGCAAGTTATTCAACAGAATCAGTTTGCCGGTTTGCCTCATGAAGATCCGAATCAGCACTTGGAGGTCTTTGTCCAGTTGTGTGATACAGTGCAAATTGATGGCGTTACTGATGATGCCATTTACTTGAGGCTCTTTACCTTCTCCTTGAAGGATAGAGCTAGAAGCTGGCTTAGTTCTCTACCTGAAGGGAGTATCACCATATGGGAAGATTTGGCCAACAAGTTTGTGAGCAAGTTCTTCCCAACTTCTAGATCTGCCAAGTTGAGAAGTGAAATCAATGCCTTTGTTCAAAAGGAGGGGGAGACACTTTATGATGCTTGGGAGAGGTTTAAAGAATTGCTTAGAAAGTGCCCTCAACATTCATTGCCCGATTGGCTTCAAGCCCAAACATTCTATAATGGGCTCATTCCGAATACTAAGGTGATGATTGATGCTGCATGCGGAGGCTCTTTTGATTTAAAAACTCCAGCCGAAAGCCTTGAGATTATGGAGGCTATGGCGAAAAACACTACGAATGCACCATTTGATAGGCAACAAAGGAAAGGAGGAATGCTCGAAGTGGGTGCATTGGATGCTATTCTAGCCCAAAATAAGGCTATGAGTCAACAATTAGCCTCTATAACCAAGCAAATTGGAGGGATGAACATAAATTCAGTTGGTTCTGTAAATCCCAAATGTGGTTTTTGTGGAGGAGATCATGCTAGCATTGATTGTGTTGCCCCTGTGGAGATTAGCAAAGATTCAGAACAGGTCAACTTTGTCAATAATTTTCAAAGGCAACACAACAATCCTTATTCAAATACATATAATCCGGGGTGGAGAAGTCACCCGAATTTCTCTTGGAAGGATCAAGGTGCTCAAGCCTCACATGGACTGCAAGGAAGTTCTTCATCTCAACCACAAGCCCTTGAGCAGAAAGCCGGTTGGGAAATTGCTATTGAAAAACTAGCTGGGCAAACTTCAGCTTTCATGACCGAAACAAGGGCTGCTTTCAAAAATCAAGAGGCCTCCATAAGGAACCTTGAAACTCAAGTTGGTCAGCTGGCTAGACAGATAACAGAAAGACCTCTGGGTTCTCTACCAAGCAATACAGTTCCAAATCCCAAAGGACATGAGAATGTTAGTGCCATCACTACCCGGAGCGGAAAAGTGATTGAGCCCATACCCAGGAAAGAAGTGGAGAAGTCAAGTGAGCCTAAGGAGAAAGATGAGAAGGACCCAAATGAAGCACCTAATCCACCTATTGTGCAAGGGAAAATGGTCTATCCAAAGCCAATCATCAAATTGCCATATCCCCAAAGGTTGAGTAAGGAGAAGGATGAGAAAAAATTTGGCAAATTTCTAGATGTATTCAAGAAATTGCAAATTAACATTCCCTTTGCCGAAGCTCTTGAGCAAATGCCTACTTATGCCAAGTTCATGAAAGAGATTCTCTCAAAGAAGAGGAAATTCAAAGATGAAACAATTGCTTTGACTGAAGAGTGCAGTGCAATCCTACAAAGAAAGCTTCCTCCAAAGCTGAAAGATCCTGGTAGTTTCACAATTCCCTGCACTATAGGGAATATGTCTATTGGGAAGGCACTATGTGACTTGGGGGCTAGCATCAATCTCATGCCACTGTCCATGTTGAAGAAATTAGGGACATATGATGTTAAACCTACAAGGATGTCACTCCAGTTAGCGGACCGATCAGTCAAATACCCCTATGGTATTATAGAAGATGTTCTGGTGAAAGTGGATAAATTCATTTTTCCAGCTGATTTTGTTGTCCTTGACATGGAGGAAAATGCTCAGGTCCCTCTAATACTGGGAAGACCATTTCTAGCAACTGGAAGAGCTCTTATTGATGTACAAAAAGGGCAGCTCATGCTTAGAGTTCAAGATGAGAAGGTAACATTTAGCGTATTTAAGGCTACGAATCCTGCAAATGATGAAGAACAATGCTACCGCATTGATGTAGCTGATGATATGTATGATGGTGCCTCTAATAAGCAGTATACTTCTATGCCCCTTGAAACATTGCCAGTGCAAGGAAAAAGAAAGGGTGGTATGCATGTGAAGGATGGGAAACAAATCCCAAATTGCAAAAATCCAAAGAATGCACAAGCAAAATCTACTCATTCCTATAAAGAGTGCACTCAACATGTGAGGGATGACAATTTCCACCCTTATAAATTCAAGAGGAGAAAAAGAAGACCGATGAAGAAAAGGGAGGTGATTTCTTTGCAAGCACCCAATGCCATGGGTGTGCATCTTCCTAAAGATGGATGTGCTTCAATCTTCTTCTCTTCATTCAAGGAGCCATGATCAACCTCTTGATGCGTCAAGCTAGTGACGTTAAAGAAGCGCTTCATGGGAGGTAACCCATGCTAGGGAGTTTCTATCCCTTTCTCTTGGATTTTTTAGAATTTAGTTTGTTTGATTTCATTTTAGCATGGTTGTCAAAGCTTAAGTTTAGAGTTCCTTTATTTTTAGTTTGTAAGTCCTAGATGTCAAATTAAAATAACTACTGGCTGAACTATGATTTGAACCCACTTGTGAATTGAATTTTGTGTTAAGCACCAATCACTTGGTGTGATGTTAAGTGGGCTGCTAAAGAGTTACAACTTGAGACTAAAAACTTTTTGGAGTGAGTCAACCATTGCTCAATTGTTTTGGTTTGTTATAATGTCTTTGTGATTGATATGTGTTTGTCCTGTGGTGTTTGTAGAGCCTCCATCAATAATTCTTTGGAGAGGACACATTTGAGTCTACATCCCCCTAAATTTGATTGAATCTCTGTTGCATGTTATTGGTTGTACAATGCTTTGATATAAAAAGGCAAATTTTGTGGAAGCCAATTAGCCAAAAAGCCAACCCGACATGATATGACTTTTGTTTGCAAAGCCCCGTTGAGCCTAAAACATTCTGTTCTTGTTAACCTATCAAAACAATAGCTTTTAACCTTGTGATTAACTTGTTACCCACCTAAGAAGGTTGGATAAGCATGAATTGACTAAGGTTGACAAAGAACTAAGTTTGGAGTTGGGGGGGAAGTGAACAACATTATGATTGGTTGTGGTTTGAGCTGAAAAAAAAAAGAAAAACCAGAGAAAAAATGGCTTGTTTTTGGATTGGTACCCCTTTTGAGACCAAAGAGTTATTGGGGGAATTAATAATTGTGTGATACAAAGTTGTTTAAGGATTGAGCTTTTGGAAAACACCACCTTTGGAAAATTGAACAAAAGAGGAATTATAGTGAAAATTTCTAGAGTTGGTTGATGCTCATCTACCTTTGATGGGTGATAGCCTAAATGTCTAATCCATCCACCCTAACCTTGGCCAAGTTACAACCTTGAAAGACCTTTTGGTTGGAGCATTGTGCAAGTGGTACTCATGTGAGTAAGAGATGAAAATCAAATCCATGGGGGACGGGCTCAAATAGTGTTGACTGAGTGAAACACAAACCCCAAACACTTGAGAGTTGGAGTGAAAATTCTTCCTAATCTCTGTGAGTAGAAAAAGAAAGCATTTAATCACATTGAAAGTTTCAATTGTACATTCCATTACTTGTTGAGTTTATAATGGTGAATTCATTGCTTATGTGACTCCAATTTCTAATTTGTGATAGTCTCATATTGGTTCTGACGATGACAAAGCCCAGCAAAATAATCTGTGATTAGTGTACATTTTGTGTGATAACATTTGAATGCGGTGAAAAATTGTGGTTTAGTCCAGTGGTTAGATCAAGATTGACATTTTGGGTAGTTTTTTTTAGTTCTTGCTTGAGGACAAGCAAGGTTTAAGTTTGGAGTGTTTGATTGTTCCCTAGTATGCTCAATTTCATGCACTTAATTGAAGGGAATTCTCATGCAAAACTTAGACTTTATTCCTTGTTTGGCCTCTAATCTTAGGTGTTTGAGTCATTGTTTTGGAGATATTCTAGTTGACAATCATGTTAGCTCTTTTGTTGTTTTGATGGAAAAATATCCTTACTTTGGTCTTGATTTAATGTAGGTAAGAAAATGATTGATTGGAGACATGTTCCCAAGACCATGATAGCTTTTTGAAGTGGAGTTCTTTGCATAAGTCGCGCGCAGGCGCCATTCAATCAGCGCAGGCGCTGTTAGAAGCATGTTAGCAGAAGTTGCAGGGCGCAAGGCGCCTCAGAGGGGCTAGCGCCTGGCGCCGCTGAATGCCGCAGGCGCCACGGCGCAGGCGCCACTGGCGCAGGCGCCGCTGGTAGCAGAATCAGGCGCAGGCGCCTGAGCGGCGCTGGCGCCGCTGTGAACACGGGGAGCAGGCGCCAGGCGCAGGCGCCACAGGCACAGGCGCTCTGCTATCTTTTGTTCTTGCGCGTTTTGGGCTTTCTTTCAGGCCCAATTAATATAAATACCTAACTAATGGTCTGAAGAGAAGGGAGGACGAATTAGAGGCAGAAAGAAGACTTGGGAGCACAAACCCTAGCACACCCATTGAAGGAGGCAAGAGGAGAAGGGTGGAAGCTCAACTCCTTGGCTTGTGGATGGGTTCTTATCTCTTTTCTCTGTTTTTCTTTTCATTCTCTACTATCATCATGTTGAACTAAACCTCCTTTTGTTGGAGTTGAGTGGATTTCTATGAACACTATGGATATTTGATGTAGTTTCCTTTTAATGCATGTGAGTTTCTCTTAGTTTGGTGATCTCCTTCCTTCTTCTTAATGCTTTTTGAGACTTGATCAATCTTGGAATGAACTTTTGATTTGTGTGTTGAATGGAAGTTCAATATGCTTTTGTGCCCTAGGAAGGTGACCCTTGTTTCTTTTGAGCTAGGAATAGCCTTTAGGAACTTGCTATCTTTGTAATTTCTTTTTCTTCATGCTTTTACCTTGTTGAATGCATCCAAGGAATTGGACTTTCTAGCTGGATAAAAAGGGTTAATTGCCCAAGGAATTGGGATTTAACTAGTTTAATGAAATTGATAGACAAACTAGAGAACCACATTGCGTTAATTGCTATATTAAAATTCCAAAGTAGAAGTAGAATGAAGCTTGACTCCAACACTTTCCTCCATTGAATCAAATCACCCTTTGCATTGTGCTTTTGTTATTCTCGTACCACCACCAATCATATAAAATCCCTTGGCGTTCACTTAGTAGTCGCTAACGGACATTGGTGTTTGGCATTCGATCCTTGAGAACGATAACCGGTCACTTACCGAATTTATTACTTGCAACGACCCGGTACACTTGCCGTGGTCCCATCAGGAGTGAAAACTCTTGTTCTTCCTGAGAGATTTGATATGAACCTTCTGAGAAAATTGACTTTTCCCAAAAAGGATTGAAGTTCTTTTTTGTTAGTTGGAGGTCTCGCTTCCAGCACAACTTTAGCTTTATTCTTATCCACTTCAATGCCTTTTTTGTGCACCAAAAAACCTAAGAACTTAGCAGCAGAAACCCCAAAACCACACTTCTCAGGGTTCATTGTCAAACTATGCCTTCTCATTTCCTAGAAGGCTCTTCTCAAATGGTTCAAATGCTCCTCTTGACTGTCAGATTTAACAATGACATCGTCGATGTATACTTCCATGAACTTGCCTATCATTTCATGAAAGATAGTATTCATTGCCCTTTGATATGTTGCACCAGCATTCTTCAAACCAAAGGGCATCACTATCCATTCATAAGTTCCAATTGAACCTGGACACCAAAGCGCTTTAGGTACATCCTCTTCACTATGAAAATCGATTATAACCAAGATGCCCATCCATGAAACTCGAGCTCATGACCGGATGTCGCATCCACTAGCATATCTCGCTATGGGTATGGGGTTTTCATCTTTAGGAGTGGCTGCATTAAGGTTCCTAAAATCGACACACACCCTCATCTTGCCATTCTTCTTTATGACAGGCACTACATTAGACAACCATTCCACATACCTAGTTGTGCGAATGAATTTAGCCATCAGCAAACGTTCGACTTCCTCCTTGATTTTTAACACAACTTCAGGAGCGAACCTTCTGTTGGCTTGTTTGATAGGCTTGCAATCTAGCTTTAGAGGCAATCTATGCTCCACGAGTTCTCTATTCAGTCCTGGCATCTCGTGGTAATCCCAAGCAAAGCAATCCTTATACTCAGAAACTAGCTCCACAATCTGCCTTTTAAACTGGTCTGACAACATTGCACTCACATATATTGGCCTCTTTCTATCTCAGACGCCCAAGTCTATCTCTTCTAAAGCGGTCTTCCAACTCAAAGCCACTTCTATCTTTAAGCCCTTTTCAAAACCCAAAGGGCCATCATCAAATATACAATCGCCAACACACCTTCTTCTCGAAGTTTGTCGCTTTGCCGCCTCACAGCCGACAATTGTATTTGAGGATGTTCATAAGTCATTATCGCCGATTGGCGATTTTTGTCGGCCTCATCCAAAGAATCTTAACCCCAAACTGCTCCATTAAGCACGCATTCAAAGCTTCTTTATCAATAACACCACCCTGCACGGAGA
Source organism: Calophaca sinica (assembly GCA_037113605.1). Classification (NCBI taxonomy): domain Eukaryota; kingdom Viridiplantae; phylum Streptophyta; class Magnoliopsida; order Fabales; family Fabaceae; genus Calophaca; species Calophaca sinica. Next base: position 22,071,241 of record CM073737.1, read on the forward strand.
TGGGTTTCACCTTTGGATCATATACTTTGAAGTCCACATGCATTTGTTGCAAATAACATGGGCTATCATCAGCTTCAATAATCTCAACTTCATCACGGGCATTCCAAAAAATCATTTTTTGGTGTACTGTCGAAGGAACTGCTCCAATGTAATGGATCCAATCCCACCCAACAAGACATTATAACTAGACCTCGAAGGAATCACAACAAACAGAGTAGATCTTTCATCGATGCTACTTGCACATCAAGCATCACTACGCCATCTGTTGGTGCGCTTCTTCCTCAAGTCAAGAACCACTATATTAGTTGGCAACAAGTCGACTCATCCTTTCCCAATTTCTTGAACATGGCTCTTGGAATCAAATTCATCGATGCACCACCATCAACCAAGATTGTTATTGGGCTTACCTTCAATCATTGCTCTAATGTGCAATGGTCGAAGGTGACTTCTCTCCTCATGAGTTGGTTTATCGAGCCTAGCGAAGTTATCAAATATAGTGACCATGTCTTGCTCAACAAATCGCCAACCAATAGGAAAGTTCTCTAAGTCTTCCTCGTCAGGCACTTCAACTATAAACTCGTAAAGATCCTCATATTCCACCGGCAACAATGGCGAGACCAAGTTTACATTCAATTTAGTAAACTCCTCTTCAAGAGCTGATATCTTCATTCTCCAAATGACTTCCCAACGTGATGCCTAGCTCGTCGAATAAACAATCTTCCGATCCCAGATCTGACAAGGTAGTACCCATTGTCATCACCAACTCGTCCAAGTCTTTGTCTAAACTGGTGTCAGGATCAAACTGTTCTTCATCTTCAAAACCTATTGGGTCATCTGGATCATCTAGTGCAGCAATCACCTCTTCCATGGACAAATCTGTTTTGACAATGTTATGTTCCATGGACTCCAAGGGTTCATCTAACAAATCAGAATCATTAGCTATGATCCTTAATTCCTCCATTGACACATCACTGCCTGTGCCCTCCTCCGGGGCCGGTTGAACACCAAATTCGACGCGTTCCAAAGCTAACCTTTCCACTTCAATTAGTCCTATCGACCAAGGAGTCACCTCTTCCTTAGCCAAAGGAATTTCAGCATTCTTGGAACTTTGCTTGAAAGAGGCCTGTTGTGAATGTACTCGCATCTTGGAAGTCTGGCCCTTGTCGTAATTGCTGCCTCTAACATCAACCACTACACTCTTCAACTTTGGACCAGTATCCTTGGGTAACGACACTTTATGTATCCCAACCATGAAACAATTTTCATGTTGAGACCCTTCCAAGTCACTAGCCTTCGTTTTCTGTCTCTTAGCTTGCCTTATCCTCTGTCGACGACGCTTTTGGCTTTTCGACAGTGGGGTCTTCTTCACTTGATCACCCCCAGGGTAAGGTATTCTGCCATGCTGGTATTCTTCATCCCAAAACGGTGTTTGTCGAGGGTTACTCTTTGTCGCTCTCACCCTGTTTCTCAGTTCAGGACAATGAGCCTTGGGAGAATTCTCGACCCATTTGTTTACCGTAACATTAGTATCAGGTTTCCTAGTCCTGTTCACCTTTCGACCAAGAGATCCTCCATGATTACTCCCTGTGGATTCCCTTGGAGACTCGACCAACCATCCACCGATTGCTCGATTAGGCCTATTAACCACAGGCCTTTGCACCTGGTTTGCCGGTGCATGTCTCACGTACCTATTCCCATAACGAGCACGAACTTGTTGATGAACGTTTGCACCATCAACTTTCTTTGCTCTCTGGGCTGCTTTCTCATCAAAGTACTTGTCACAATGTGGGCATAATTTCAACTGCCCCCTATTGTTTTTTCTTCTCAGAAAAGCTTCAACAGTCTCATGAGGCCTTGGATAGATGTCGAAAGGATCCTCGACATTCACCACGCACTTCTGCTTGGCGCTAATGTTCACCATGCTACAGCTTCTCACATTTTGACCTTCGACATTGGCAATGCCTTGACCAAATGGATCAGTGTCCACCTTCATGCTAGGCTTCTGTTTGTCAATAAACTTGAGCCTACCTTCTTTGAGAGCCTTTTGAATCAAATCCCTGAAACGAAAACATTCATTAGTAGGGTGGCCTAAAGCTCCATGGTACTTGCAATAATTCTGACCATTAGAGCCCTCAGGCCCTTTCACTCTATGATCATCTGATAACTTAAGCTGTTTATCTTTTAAAAGAATATCAAATATTTTATCAGCTTTGGTTATATCAAATGTATAGGTTCTCTTATTCACAAAGCTCATCTTTTCCTTCCCCTTGGAAGGTACTAACGCTTGACAAGCATAAGGTGGTCCTTCTTTTAATTCAGCAAGGTTTATTTCTTGCTCTGTCATAGCCTCATCCTCACTGTCTGTTAGATCTTGTTCGACACAATTGACTTTCTCACGCCTGATAAACTTCTTATTGTTCTTCTGATTCTTCTCAGAGCGGAGTTGTTCAACTTGTCAAACCTTCTCCCCTAATTGGGCGAGGTCAACTATGTGTTGGTTTACCAATTTCTTTCTAATATGGTAATCCAAGCCATTAGCGGCCATTTTCATAATTTCCGCTTCGGGAACAGGCGTTAAACACCTGCTCTTCATTTGCTTGAACCTAGAGATGTAATCATCTATAGACTCATTATAGATGCGTTTGACGTTGAATAAATCAGCCAGATTAACCCTCAAATCGCCCCTGAAGAATTGATCATGAAACAATCCTTCCAGTTGTGTCCACGAATGGACTGAATTAGCTCTCAACATCGAGAACCAAGAAAATGCGTTCTTTGTCAAAGAACTTGGAAAGAACCTCATTTTCAAACCTTCCACAGTGGCCAACTCTCCCATTTCTATCGTGTATCTAGCCACATGCTCGACAGTCGATTCACCACTGTCACCAGAAAATTTGGACAATTTGGGGATTTTCATCCCTCTTGGCACTTCAGCTTGTTGAACCCACTCAGGAAATGCAGATATGAAATATGGTCTAGTGCCTTGACCAATATTAAAGCCAAGCCTATTCAACATTTGCTCGACAGCCTGATTCACGTTTTGTTCTATCTGATTTCCCATGATATTGTGCCTGAGGTTGGCTAAACCTTGATGCACTGGTGGGTCCTGGTCTTGATTTCTTTGTAGAATCTGCACCTGGCCATAGGCCAAGTTATTCAAATTCGACCAAGGTTCCGTTTGGTGAACTACTGCTCGCACCACCATAGGGTTATTCGCATTATGCGGAATGCCCCCATGCCCCGACCATGAGGTATAACCCCGGGCCTTGTTGAACATTCTCGTTCACCGTGCCGCCAAACCCAATGCTTGATTTAGCCTTTCCATTTGTAGGGCGCTGTATTACATGCTTGATTAGTAGTCTCCATAAGAGGCGTAATCACTGCACCCATCTGCTGAGTGAACATGTTCACCATCTCATGGTTACTATCATCCACTTGTTGTCGAATACTCGCCAACGAGTTTTGTGTTAATCCCCCACTATTCTGAGGCATTTGTCTCGACATGTCCCCCAGTCCTAACCCTTGTCGATTGGCTGTCGTAGTGGTAGCCATTCCTGCCATTCCTTGAGTATCGGAAGAATTTCCGAATGGCATAAAAGGCTGATTAGCATATTGGTTGAACATAGTTGAACCAATAGCAGGGACTGTCGAGTTCTGCAAATAACCATATAGCATTCCAAACGGAGGTTGCGTTACTTGCGGTACAGGCCTAATACTTGAGTTCCTCGCACTTCCAGGCGATGCCTGAATTTCTGGAGCACTTTGAACCACCGTTCAAGCACTGTAGCGCTTGGAATAACTTCTCCTTGCGTATTGGCCATTGTCATCCCAGTACCTGCCCCAACGGTAGTATTACTCATCCGCGGGATCACAACTACCCCTACGTTCGTACTGGTGGTCGAAGCATTTGTACTGGCAACACTTGGCATTGTGGCACTGCTATTCATGCCGCCACTCATGTTTCTATATTGCGTTACGTTAGAAGCAGTAATCTTTCCACTTCTTAGACGCATAAAACCATCGTTTAAACGAGTTACTCTAAACTCGTCCCACCGGGCGTGCCAATTTGTTTATGGGGAAATTTGGTTTATGGTATGGTTCTACCAATTTTGATGATCTTGAAGGATCTACCAAATTCATCAAACAAACAAATAAATTTTGATGATCAAGCAATTATGAATCCGAACGAGTTACGTGGTAATCTCGTTTTGAAAACAACGGTTTCTTTTAAATATAATGGTCAAATACTCGACACGTTAATCGTTCTTTAACATTCTTGGCTTTTAAGCCATTAATTGTCAAGTCTTATGCCAAATTTGATTACGGTAACCTCAAACAACAATTGAATTATTGTCGAAATGGCACTAAGCCTAAGGCCAACAAGATTGGCCGTCGAGAGCCAATAATTTAATTAACAAGTAACTAAATGCAAACAGAAACTAAAAAAAATGCAAAGTTATAATATATGCACTTTATGAACTTAAACAAACAAACTGAAATGAATGCAGAAATATAAATGAGAAATGTTTAAAGAACTGGAAATGAAAGAACAATGAAGTTAAATGATAACAGATGTAAAGAACAAAAAAAAAATAAAACTGCTAAGTGTAAATAACTGGAATTGAAAGGCAGTAATAAATTGGTTATGAACTAACAAAAATGCGGGAAACTGAAAACAGATAAAAGTTCAGAAATAACTTAAAATGCAGTAAAGATAAATGAAAAATGTAAGGTAAGAAACATGTAAATAAATCGCATTAACTTAAAATAAAGAGCAAGACAAGGAATTGGAAATAAAACTTAATTGATTTGCAAATTGCTGAAAGGAAAAAGTGGAAGGCATACTGTGATCGTGTTTCCTTTAATCTGTTTCGCTGTTGAGATGTTAGGAATTTTAGATCAAGTATCCAACCTTTATTACATCGTATGAACTACTATTTATAGGCAAAAAATGCAAAAACTACCTATCATCCGACCTGACACGTGTACGGATACAGGGTCGGTAGTTAATTTATCTAAACTACTAACTTCGACAGTATCACTTCCCGTCGAGTTATCTACATTTTTGCTTAAAGCCTAAGTCTAATTTGACCGTTTCCATGTTGACATCTTCGACGCTTCATACACCTCGTCGAACAACCGCCAATTCACCCGGTCCTTTTAAACTTAATCAATCTTCATCCCTTCTTCTGGTCTCTTACGCCTTCACTTGTCGAATTCTAACATTCTGTCGATTAACCCAAATTTGAAATTTGGCACCCAACAGTTTCTCATATTATATCTTCTCTTTTATTTTGTCCCTAAATGAAAATATTAAATAGTCCCTAGATTTTTTATAAGTAGTCCCTAACGTTTTGTAAAATCCGTCTCGTTAATTCCTAAATTTTTATAAGTAGTCACCGTAAGGTCTGTAAAGTATCTGGGACATCTACAATCCGTTAAGGACAATGTCAGAAGCCGTGGGAATTCCACAAGAACCAAATGGTTCATCCTCAATATTTGGATTAGGCTTTTATTGTTCAAGGAAAAGTTTAAACCCTTACAGTCTAAAATAAACAGAGTCCTTGATTTGGGGAAAATATAGAGGTAAAAGCTTCAGGTACATGATGCAACAGACAATGTTTTAAGGGAAGTGAGTTGTTGGGCCCCACTGAACAAGAACTTTAAATCGTCACAATTAGAAGAACTTATTGGTTCAAGCTTGCAAATTCATTCAATGACCGAAAAACATTGTTTTCTGGTTAAGAATAGTTTTCGAAGGCTGATTGGCTTCCATAATAGGCAATATTTTAAGCTCATTGCATCCTTCAAGTGACAAAACTTGAAAATTTTGGAGTTTGCAAATAGCATGGAGAAGTCTTTTAATTTTGTTGTTATTAGTAAGATTGAGAATATACATGTGCTTGAGTTTAACAACTAAATTAAGTAGAGTATTGTAACACCCCGCCTAATTTAATTATTTAGCTTATTAATTTAAACATTTAGTTGTTTCAAATTGATAGTTGATTAATTGAATTGGGTGTTATAAAGAGATTTAGGAGGTGTAAATAGTGAGGGCCCATGTGTGTGAACCACACTCCTCTTTTTCCTTTTCCTCTCACTCCCATCTCACTCCCACGCTCTCACTTCCTCATTTCTCTCCCTCCCTATTGGTTTGCTTCATCAGAAAAAGAAAGAATAAGAAAAGAGGAAAAGGAGGAAGGAGAAGAGAGGAGAAAGGGGTTAGGGTTTGAGGGAAAAAGTGAAAAAAAGAGTGGGAGCTTCTCTTTCTTGGCTTGGAGAAGAGATTTGAGCTGGAACTCTGGATATTTCTCAGAAATTAGAAGCTACCCTAGGTTGCAAATAGGGGGGACTGTGAGTTGAAGAAGAAGAAAAGAAGAGGATCAAGTTTCTCACTTCCTTGTTCAACTTCTTGAACAATAGTGTGAGTTCTTCTTCCTTTAGGTGGTGGGCAACCATAAGACCCCCATTAGGACTTCCATTTCATTTTGTTGGGCATGATTTCCTTGATGTTCATTTGGGAGGATTTTGAGAATCATATGAGGGAAATGGATTTTTGTTGTGTCGTACATGATTTGATGAATTTGATGATATTAAAGTATGTTTTGGTCATGATTTTCATGTTATATGATATGGTTCTTATATGTAATCAAGAATGATGTTTGATTTGATGCCCTATTTTCATTTTAAATGGATTGGTTTGGTGTTGGATCAAGTTTTGGGGATGTTGGAAACCCAAAACTCGAGTTTCTGCATAATTCTGTAACAGAAAGGAATTTAAGAAATGCGCGTGGCACACCTCTCAAGCGCGCGCGATGCACGTAAAGACAGTATCATCAGGTGCAGGATGTAATACCCATAGTCTTACTGTAGTTTATTTAGCGCTACTGTGTTGTAATTTCTCTGTATTACGCATTTAATGCGCACATTTTTATTTGTTAGTAATGTGATTGAATTTAATCAAGATAAAATTACATTTGAGGATTAATATTTATTATTAATTCATGGTTCAAATCTCGTCAAAAACTTTTTTTCGAAGTTTCGTCGCGTTTTGAGTTGTCGGGTAAATTTTACCCACGATAAAATTTGAAATGGACTCCAATTTCGATGAAAATCGAAACATAAGTATTTTATAATATTTATGATTGATTATGAGTGTCTTTATAATTTTTCAATAAAATTGTTATACGAGGATATTTTATACCGCGCATAAATTCTACGCGATTAACCGACGAGCGAGGAATCGGTAATGCGAACGATTGTGCATGAGACCCCCTGGAGGCAGAGACCCTAGGCGCCACCTAGAGGAAACTTGGAGGGCACATTTTAATTTGGTCAAAATAGAAGTCATAATAGTGGTTGAAGGGGTTTTGATGGGTGTAAGAGAGGTAAGGTGGTGTAAGTGAGAGGTATGGTCTTGGCATAGTCATGTGTCATAAGATTTCAGCCCAAAATCTTTTGCTCCCTCCTTCCTTTTCAGCTGGTTGTAGCACCCCCACCTCTTTTGCCTATAAATACCTCACTTTGTTCTCCATTTTTACACCTTTGAAGACTTGTTTTCGGTGAAGGAAAAATTGAGTAAGTATGAAAGTTTGAAGCAAGCATTTCTCTTTTCCTTTTCTTTGCCCTAAACCGTGACCACTTGTGGGTTTTGGGGTAAATTTCTTGCCTCATTTAAATGGTGTTGCTGCTGTTGTTTCATTTTGTTGGTGTTCTTGTTGTTGTCTTTCTTTTCTAGTAATTTTTGTTGTTGTTTCATGGTTTCAAAGAAAGAAATATTTAGTAAGTATTATGGTGTTTTAGTTCTAGAATGTAGTTTAAAACCTCTTGACAATGAGAATCTTTAACTTGAGAAAACCTAAGTGTTTCCAAGAAAAAGATTGAGTCAAGAAAGGGTGTGTTTGTTATTACCTGTTATTCTCCTAAAACCATGAAAAAAAAAGATTTTTTTGGAAACTAGACTCATTTTTCTACATTTTTCGCACATGAATCACTGGATTTGGTTGAGTATTCCTATTTAAAATTTTATAACAAGTTGACAGACTGATTGCTGCCCCGATTATGATACCCGAGTCTTATATTGCAAAACTGCACCGAATGGCTAATGATTTGTTAAATTAAAATTCATTTTCAAAAACTAGACACTCCAAGCTTTCTAGGAAGTGGTCATTTGAATCCTACGTCATTTTCTATATTAATAAAATCGGTGAAGTTGGAGTATATATTTGAGATTTCATACGTTTGACTTATTGCTAAAAGTTTTGATCAAGTTATTTTGATTTTGGATCTTAATGATAAGGAACAAGTCTAGGGTTTGAATCCTTAGAAAGATAGATGAAGTTTCTTTTAAAAAAATTTAGTGTTTATGTGTTGAAAGCTTTCTAAAAGTGTTTAGTACTATCAAACCTTGTTCTACCTCTTTGAGTTTGGGTAATAAGTTAGGACTTGAAGTGTTTTGATTAGGGGTAGGGTCGTGGAAACCGTAGGTGTTTCTAGGAGTCTAGGGTTCTAGTTTGTTTACTAAGCCCTAAGTGATTCTTGATTAGGAACGTGTGTACGAGATCATGATCGGATTCGTGGTAGAGATCGTGTGTACGACTTTGATGTGGAAGGAAAGCATTTAGGTAAGGGCATCTTCCAAAAGTATATATTATTGGTGTGTGAATGCACAAATTAATTAAGTGATATTATGTTGATGTTGTTATAGTGATGAACATGCTTATGTGATGAAATTATTTTCTTAAATGATACATGATTGTAATTCTCGTGTGAATAATGATGCTTTGTGATTATAATCATTGTATTGTTGATCGTTAACTATATTTGTGAAAATGTTGTAATGACAGTGATGATTAGAAAGTGCTGAGAGCACATGAGTTTGGGGTATCTGTCGTAATGACATCAAACAATTACTGATTTTGAAAAGAAAATTAAGAGGTATTTTATTAAAATCAAAGAGGCACTTAAAAGTGGATTTTTCTAAAAACCCTAATTAGTAATGGATTAATCACTTTTCCTTTAAAAAGAATAAAGTGAGAGTTAGAATAGTTAAAACAATTATTTTGAATTAATTAAAACATTTATTTTGAATTATTAGTGGATTTCTCAATAAGAATCATTTTGTAATTAGTAGGAAATTTCTAAGAAAAAGAACTTAGGGATATGAAGTGAGATCTCGAGACAAAAATATGGGGTTCTAACTAGGGGAGTTAGCACACGAGTAGATTATCTCGGACACTCCGTGTGAGTGATCCCATCATAGTGCAATAACTGTGATGAAAGGTGAAGCATTTCATGCATACATCGATGCCAGAAGCGAGGTGTCGGAGAGTCGCCCAGACCTAGGCATGAGTACGTACCGACAGTCAAGCAGAAAAACGGGAGTGTGTCATCAGATGTGATGTTCTGGACACAATCCCTGCTGGGAACCCTTGCGACGGTGGTGTGGTGATATTCCGGAATTATGTGCATTGGCATATAGACTAACCAATAGAGATCTGTGGTGCACCTTTATTATGTTGATTATTAGCTGTGATATTATGTTATGTTCTACATATACATATTGTTGTTATATATGTTTGTTTGGGAAGATGACTTGCTCGTGGTTCTTCAATTGATGAATGTAACTCAGACGATGATGACGATTGAGCTGCCCCGTTGACCATGTTGTCAGTGTTGATGTTTGAGTTCCCGGACTCGGGAGCTCCGCACGCCTAGGAGGTAGACCATGCCTCTGGCTAGGTGACATATACAGGGAACGTGGTCAAGATGACGCAGACAGATGTACAGGCTACGCATATAGGGATCACGCGCCGGGTGATGCGGTTTTCGATGCCCTTTGCATGCATTATAGAGGCGTGGTTAGAGCCATATTCTGATAGTGACACCTCAGCGACAGAGAGCATGTTCGAGATCCCACGCCATACCACTTTTCACAGTGAGCCCCGGGTTGTTGGCTCCGTGAGACGCACTGTCCCTCTAAGGAAAGTGCGGTGGGTGCGGCCCAGGAGGATGGATGTTGGAGCATCCTCTTCTCACACCGCTGTAGATTTGTCGGTTTCCCTTGTGAGACCAACATCTCCCATAGAGTATAATCATTCGTCTCTTATTCCCATCCTTGAGACTACTCCTTCGATGGATCATTCTATTTGCCCCTAATGTGGCGATGTATGGTGCAGATCCGGAGGTTGGATCATAGATTCATCCGACGAGGAGGCCAGTGTTGGGGATGCATCTTCCGCTATCCCTACCATCGATGTTATTGGTGATGACGACGTCACTATGCCCATGACAGATGAGTTGGTGGAGGATTTGATGATGGAGGATGAGGAGGAGGAAGACGACCCCTCTGAGTGGGCTGACTTAGAGTCACAGAGGTGCGAGTGGTGTGGTACCTTCCACACTATGATGCCCCGTGAGCACACGATCGCCCATTTCGAGGTTGTGCGCAGGGATCGGTCAGCCGCTCCTACTGCTTGAGCCAGTGTGTTGATCAGCTTAGTGTCTCTTATTTTGGAGTCTTTCTATAGTTCTTTGTATTTTGGAGTCTGTCTGTACTTTGTTTGTATTTTGGAGTTTGGCTGAGGCATCACTTATGGAGCAGCCCTCTGTGCAGGTGTCTGCCAGGAGTACCTCCGGGGTATGAGTATTCTTGTAGGAAATTCAAATGCCTGATGTATTCCTATTTTGATGTTGTACTTTGATTTCTCTTGTATTAAAAACTTCGAAAAGTTGTACTGCCTCAGGGTTTTGTATATATATATATATATATATATATATATATATATATATTCAGACGCATTTCCAGTTGTATTCTCTTTTGCTTTTTATTGAACACCATGTTTCAACAACGCTGTAATACTCTGACTTGTGATTTGTGAAAGAGTTCTAAAAAAAAAAAATTTACCTGTGTTTTTATAAAGAGTATTATAATTTCGAAAATTATTCCGCATTTGGGGTTTTGTCTCGTAAGTAGCGCCCAAAAATCGGGGTGTTACATTGTGGTATTAGAGTAGTTCGGCCCTCACCGGACTGTGAGTTGGGTAACCTAAGCTGATCAAAGTTATCGGGTTTTGTTTGTCGGGCATCGAGTTGTATCTGAATTGAACTTTTTGCTGAGTGAAGCATATATGCTTATAATTGTTTGAATTGTTTCTTAATTGAAGCAATGTGTGCTAACACACCTATTTGTTGTGGGGTTCTGACCGGTTTTGAACCTTATAGGAACCCAATGCCGCCACGTGAAATCCTAGCTGACGAAGTAGACAATCTGAAGATGGCACAGATGGCTCAGATAGCTTAAGCTATGGCTGAGATGGCGACTGCCGTTTCTCAGCAAACTGCTGCCAAGAATCAACGGGACTTACAGAAACAAGAGAGGGAAGCACGAGCTACTGAATCAAGGGAATTGGTTGACTTCCGTCGACATGATCCTCCAAAGTTTCATGGAGAAGTCGACCCAGAGAAGGCAGATCTATGGCTACAGGAAGTGGAGAAATTTTTTGAGGTGCTACGCTGTCCGGTTGAGGTAAAGATGAACTATGCGATTTATCTACTCCTGGGGGACGCAAAATATTGGTGGAGAACTATTAGACTGATGATGGAGGCAAACAATCAGGTAATCACTTGGCAAGCTTTTCGGGAAAAATTCCAGGATAAGTACTTTCCAATCAGTGCAAGGACCAAGCTGGGAGACAACTTTCTGAAGGTACGACAAGGCAACATGACGATCGGCGAGTACGCCGCAAAATTCGAGTCACTGTCTCGATATTTCCTTTTCTTCCAACAGACGGTGGACGAAGGATATAAGTGCCTTCGGTTCATGGAGGGACTCCGCTATGACATTCAGGATTCGGTGCTACCGTTGGGAATTCGACAATCCCAGCAACTGATTGAGAAGTGTAGGGAGGTGGAAACTATGAAAAACTGGAGGCTCAACTGGGGAGGCAACAACTCTGGAGGGCCAATCAGACAGAATGATCAGAACCAAAAAGGGAAGCAAAAGCAAAAGAAGCCGTACAATAGACCATAAGGGAATAATAAGGGCCAATATCTCCCAATGGCTCAAAACTCAGGAGGTGAGAGTCAAACTCGAGGAGAAGAGTTGCGTTGTTACCGCTGTGAAAATTCAGGGCATTTCGCCAACCAGTGCACCGCCAAAGATAACCTTTGTTTCCACTGCAAGAAACCGGGTCATCTTGCTAAAGACTGTAAGGCGCTGAAGGCAGAACCATCGGTGAACGCCGCAAAGACCAACCGCCCGACTGCAAGAGGACGAGTTTACTGCATGAATGAGGAAGAAGCAGGCAATTTGATGAGCTGATTCAGGGGGACTGCGAGATCGCGGGTAACCTTCAATCTGTACTCTTTGATTCCGGTGCAACCCGTTCATTCATTGCCATGAGTTGTGTAATCGTTTGAAATTATCTATGACTGCATTACCGTTTGACTTAGTAGTTACTACTCTGGCTGCTAAGACATTAACTGCCAACACCGCATGTCTTCATTGTCCTGTGGTCATTCAGAGTAGAAAGTTCTTTGCAAATTTGATATGTCTGCCTTTGAAACATCTTGATATTATTCTCGGGATGGATTGGTTGTCACACCACCATGTCCTTTTGGACTGTGCCCGTAAGATCATGATTTTTCCCGACCCGGGAGTTTCTAAGTACTTATCTACCAATCCCGTCAGAGTTTCCTTGAAAGAGGGGGCTCAGGAATACATATCGCTCGCTAACTTAGAAATCACTCACACTAGTGCAGAAGGAGGATTTTACACCGGTTAAAAATGACTTTTTACACCAGTTTTTGTACCGCTGTAGATGCTCCTGGTATTGTATGTTGGGGTTTTTACACCGGTTATATTTCCGGTGTAAAATGTCAAGTTTGGGTTTTATCTTATTTTTTGAAGGACATTTTACACCGTTATTATAATAACTAGTGTAAAAGACTTGCCTTTTACACCGGTTGTTGACAAAAACAAGTGTTAAAAGCATATCTTTTACACCGATTTCATGAAAAATCGGCGTAAAAGGTTTTGTTTGTTTTCCTTTTTATCTTTGTCCTTTCCTACCTAGAGGCTATCAAAATTGACAATAAACAAACAATAAATTTGCCAACAATTAGCACCAAATGTGCCCAAAATTCAAACCATTTAAACATATATCAAATTTAATCTATAAACATATCAAATATACACATAAACAAAGTTAAGCTATATATATACAAAGTACAAAGAATGATCAAGTGCTATATACATAAACAATATATAAACAATGTACAAAGAATGATAGTGCTATATACAAAGTCATTTTGATGATTTTTTAGGTCTTTTTGATGACTTTGTTCCTTGGGATTCTTGCATTTGCATCTTCCTTTCTTTCTCCTCAATTATTTGCAAAAGGAATTATGCCTAAGTCTGTCTAACATCCTCAATTTCATCTTAACCATATTCAGTTGGGTCATTGAATATCTGCAAGTTTAAACATATATATAATAAATTAAACCGGCCTAAAAGTAATAATGTGTTTTTCATATTACAAATATAATAGCAAAAGGTTAAAAATTTTATTACTTTTTCCCATCCGTCTGCCGAGACAATTATTAACATACTTTTCATCACATAATACCCACAGGCCCAACGGTTCTTTTGTCGAGGCCCCTACAAATGAATACCGTAGTAACATATAATGAGTAAAAATTAGACACATTAACTAGTACTACAAATAAATTAAGTAAACCAATTTCAGGAAGACAAACTATTTATCTTAGGCTGAACCCATTTAGGTTTCTTATTATATATCTTTATAAAAGAACATATTCATCAAAACTAAGTTGCAAATCAGGAGACAAAGAATCAATGTATATATGATAAATATAAGTTTACCTGTCAATCATGCCCTTAATTATGTTGTTTGGTTGATAGTGCAACAAACACAACTAAACAACAACATTATCCCTAGGCTTAAGGATAAACAACTGCTAGTGATCACTACAAATAATGAACAAGAATAATGGTTTATCTGAAGCAGAAACAGACAAAAGCAAACTAGGCTACCAATTTGACAACAACTAGTAACATATGTACTTACCTATGCAAATACGCTCCTAAGTAACACATTTTTGGCTCACTCTGTATATTATTTTCCATGTAAGATTGAACTACTTCTGCAGGAAGGCAATGTTTGGAGGAAATAATCTTGATTGGGCCAAAGAATCCAAACATATCGTTGTTGCCCTTTGCGATACAGAGGCGATGCAGATACCTAAGATTTTTAATCAAATGTTAATTACAATTAGCAAATAGACTTTGAAATAGTTAATAAATTTTAAAATAGTTAATTACAATTGATACAAAGTGAATAAGATACTTACGTGCACCATAATACAACACCTCGGCGGAAAGCCACTTAGTACCATCCATAATCTCATCCATGTCACGCCTTTCAATGGCGAACCATGGAGGGACACTAGAACAATACTCCAAGTCTACTTCAAACCTATCACCTTTGAGATTCTTTAGCTTTTCAACAAAATTTTCTCTGGGCGGCTGGTCCTCAATGTCAGGTGCACAATTACTACCCTTAGTGCTGACACGCATGGTAGCTCTAGGAGAACAATCAGGTGGAGCATTATAAGTTCTCACACCCACGGATTGCAGCATCTGTATCAAATTAAGTAAACATTACTAACAATATTGATAAAGTTAGTGTTTTTTAGACATTTCAATAATTGTGTCAAGTTACACATACCTGCAAAAGCTTTTGTTGGATCTTATCCTTCATACTTACACTTATCTCCTCCTAGATCTCCTTTGAGAGCTTATCCCAGAGCTCCTGTTGCTTCTTCTCATTGAACTCCTATTGCGTCTTCTCTTGGAACTCCTGGTTCATCTCTTTCTGGACCTGCTGCTGGATCTCGTGCCGGATGGCCTGGAGTACATCATCAGAGATCATTCCTGAGGTGGGGCGTGCAGGTCCTCCATAGTACTTTAGGCCCACACCCCAACCAGTAGTGCAGACACGACCAGGGTGCTCTTGTGTTCCAATGACAGTTGTCAGGATATCCTGATGTCAATGTGAAACAAAAGATCATTGTGTGCTCTGTTTGACCAACTCTTCCTACAACATATATATAAATTTGTCAATTAATGCATGGTGTGAGAGAATGCATAAGTTGTAAAACAATTACATTGATGAATCGAAAGATTTACTTGCAATCCTAGCAGCCACTGAGGCTGTGGCCTCAGATGTATAATCTCCCGATGGCTTTTGTCGGGCCATCAGCCATAACTCATAACGTTCTGGTTCAGGAGGAGGCTTATTTAAAACTGAGCCTGGTTCTTCTCCTAGATCTTCGATCATTTTTTTCAACCTCTCTTCCGCAATTTTCTCCTTAAGCTTTACATAACCCCCACGAGACATTATGTGGGGGTATAGATTTTTTGCTACATTTTGCTTGCCCTTTTGCCTTTTTTCCTGTTACAAATAACACATGACAAATTAAAAATCAGTAAAAAATTTAAATTAGCTAGGCCGCCAATTAAAAAACAACCACTAACCTGAAACTCTTTATCACATCGGCTCTGGACAAATAACTGCCATGATTCAGCGGAGATAAAACTATATTTACCAAATGGCGTTGTGTTGCCATCTTTATCTCCCCCACTAAATACATAAGTCTTGGAGAGCATTGTCTTAAATTGCATCTAACGCTCCCCCGCATATACAAGCCATTTCTTCTTAAGCCGCTCATCATCAGGAGCCACTACAACATTTTTTGTTTCCAGCAACCCTTTTTTTCCCAACAAGTACAAAATGTTGCCTAAAATTACATCTGACAACATTTTAAGAGTGTTGCCAGAAAGTGTGCGTCTACTGCAACACTTGTTTTGCAATATTCGATAAGTGTTCCTTAAACTCTATATGGCAATAGCTTTAAAATGTTACCACGACAATTTTTTGGCAACACTCTATAACTGTACTTTTAAATTCAATTGGGAACATTTCTATTCTGATGCATAATTTTTATAATATGCTACATTTATCTAATTGTTCCCTTTGATTCCCGAAAAAGTTTAGGCGCTTATTTTTCACTCTTTCCCTCCGTAATTACAAATTTTAAAATTATTTTTCATTTTTCATTAAAAAAAATTAAGTAGGCAAAACTTTTTAAGGAAAAAAACCCTTTGTCCTTAGATCTAAAGAACCACATAAGGGCTTCACAGGTGGGCTTGCGATGGGTTTGTTGGAGAGGGAGACGCGACGGTAGATTAGTGAGGAGGAAGACGAACTGCCGTTACACGAAGGAAGAGGGGTCGGATTTCGTGGCGGAGGTGGAGCGCCGAGTGCAGAAATGTCCTTCAACAGGCTTCATGGCGACGGAGGCTCGGTGGCGGTAACAACTTTCACGGTGACAGGAGCGTACATTGGAGGTCGGCAATGCTTCGCTCGCAATGGAGGTGCTCCATGGGTCGACGACGCTCGCAAGGAAGACACAGTCGACGGGTTCACCGTTCACGGATACGTTTTTTTTTAAACTTTTTTCGTTTATTTTTTGTTTTGATGTATGCATATTGGCCTTCTGTTGTATTGCTTTCTATTTTTTATTTAGCTTTTTTTTTGTTTCCTTTTTGGATTTGCTTCCAGTAGACACACCGTATCTCTTGCTTGGAGATGATGGATTTTGCTGAGGAAGTTTGTTGCTGTATCTTGCTCCTAATGCTAAAAAGAAGTGGTTTGTTTCTATGTATGGATTTTTTTACTTATTCCTTTCAGTTCATCCCACAATATGTCTACTAAAGCGTTGGCAAAAATATGCATTCTTTACTAAACCCCCATAACAGTTCATGATTATTGCCCGTGTAGTTTCCAGGGTATGTCCCTCAAATATTTTAGGATTCAACCAGGTAAAGCATTCATGTTGTGTAATGTTGCTGAATTAGTTCTTCCCTTTGAGGTATAAGTCTCACTTGCTTAGGCTCTAATTTTCTTTTCCTGATATAGAGTGGACCCTCGAATAGATGTTGCACTAGAATTTACTGAAATCTCCCTTCATGTAAGCATTTTTGTACCTATAAAGTGCAAGGCAGGATTGCAATCTGTTAATTTGGTAGACCACACTATTCATGACAAACTTAGCTCCACTATCAGCATTGATGGCTTTTGAAAACTTCAACATTTTAGAATAATTGGTAATAGATATAGTTATTGAGGAAGTTTCATGTTCAAGTAAATCCAAAATAAAATGTATAAGATATACAACTCTTACTTTGTGATTGAAGAAGCCATCACTGTAACTTTGGTTTTGGTAAGCCACAAGGTATCCTTACACCCAAAGATATAGGATTAATCCTTCTGACTTCTGTCAAGTAATTAGATAGCGAGCTTTCCCTTGCAATTTACTATTTTGACAATGAGATAAACCAATTTGATTTTTCATAAGGAGTATTGTATTTTTATTTATAGAACACCAAAAGAGACAGAGGAAGGAGAAAAGTGAATTCCATCCAGCTTCAACCAGTTTTATGTTTTTATTATATTTATATCATGATTGATTGCCATGAAACATGTAGACATGAAACATGATTAATTTATATCATTTTTATTGCAAGGATGTATTGCTGCTCCATGTAGACGTGGTAATGTTTCTGCCTTTCTGGAGAGGTAGAACATGATTTACCTTTGTCAAAGGTATGGCTTAACTCTGTCAGCTTATATTAGACCATTTTCATGTTAAAATACTAACGACCAAGGTTCATTTTGAAGATTGATTTTGTTTCATTGTTAGCTTATGAGAGTTGTGCACAATCAATGAACCATTTGTTGTACACCTATTTCAGAATATGGTAATACTTTTACTATAAGTGAAACACCTTTTTATATTTATTCTTATTACATCTTTTTGCTCAAGACAGTGAACCATCTACAAGGGTATACGTGGGTGGTACTTTCTTGATATATCTATCTCTTGGGTGGCATTTTGAAAGGAAGTTAACATAGGAATTCCTTTAGGAAAGAGGCTTCAATGTACACATTAATTATACTGAGGAACCTGTTTAAGACTATATTTCAGCTGTTGTTGTTCTAATTGATATGCTATGCTGACTATATTTAATATGGCTTCTTAATTAGTTAGAGGTCAAGCTTCTGACTGGTTAGTGGTTACTACACAGTCATTGTTGACATCAATGAAGTCAAGGTATGCTGCGAGTAGTAGATATTGTTTTGATGTTCATATATGGTGTTTGGTATAGAAAATTAGGTACTCGTTGATATGGTTGTCTATCTATCAGATCAATCGAGCTTGTATATGTATTCCTTAAATTTTAAGGTTGCATTTGGAATCAATTAAAATAAATTCCAAGTAAGCATTATAGACAAAGGGGAGTTGAAAACATATTTATTATTGCATCTATATTTCACACTTAAATTTGTAATATATCCTGAATAGAGAAAATTATTATTCATATTGTAAATACATTTTAATTTTATTTTTTGAAAATGTACATTTACATATGTATACTAGGAGTGACATGTTAATATTTGAGAAATTGTAATAGCAATATCATGTTTTCTTTAGTTATCAGATGATTTGATCTCTTACGAGTAATATTCTGTATAATTTTGGTCTTTGAAAATAATTGGGATATAATACCCACTGTGCCGACAGTGAATAATTGAGAAGCTTACCTTTTACTTAGTTTGCTTTTTTGATGTATTATATATTTGCTCATAACTTGTTTGATATTGAAAGAGGCTATGCCAGATTTGAGCATCTCTATCTCTTTCAATGAAACAAAGTCTATGATAAAGGACTTGGGCTTTAGACTATAAGAAGGTTGATGCGTGTCCCAACAATTGCATGTTATTTTGGAAAGAGCGTGTGAGGGATGATTCATGTCATCTTTGTGGAGCTTGAAGATGGATTGAGTATCCTGAAGTTAAATGTGATCTTGAAGAATCTAAAAAAGCTCACAAGGTTTCTACCAAAGTGCTAAGACATTTTCCTTTAGTTCCATGATTGAAAAGACTCTTTATGTGTTCAGAGACAGCTGATTCATTAAGGTGGGATGCAGAAAAGCGTTCAAGGGATGGTAGGCTAAGGCATCCTGCTGATGGACAAGCATGGAAAGACTTCGATGCAAAGCATCCAGATTTTGCTCTTAATACTCGTAATATCAGGCTTGCTTTGGCTAGTGATAGGTTTATTCCATTCAGGACTATGAGCCTCTCACATAGCACATGGTTGGTGTATTGACAATATATATTGTTGTCCTGGAGATAGTATGGAGTCATTAGAAGATTAGTTAGGACTGTCTCTTGGTGATGCAAATAGTGCCCAAAAAGTGACTGGACAGTCACATATGCATTCTTCTACATCAACACATGTTCCAAATTGTAAAAAGGTAACTATTATAAATAACCTACAAATTTATCATTTCTACATTATTCAAAATTTTTGGTCTTATTTTTCATTCTTTTGTGTCGAATGATCTCAATAGACAAGATGCAAATGATGAGGAGATGCAAGATTTTTTCGAGGGGTTCCAAGATGACGTATTTGGATCTTAGTTCTCACTAGATATTTGTTTTGGATGTATTTTTTTTTTCTAGACTCTTACTTCAAAATATTGGATTCGATCAAACTATGATGTTATTTTGTTTATGATTTGGATTGGTGTTAAAACTCATTTAATGTTTAACTACTATTAGAGAACAGATATATATGATGTGACACTTAATTCATTTACTATTTATGAATTGTATCTATTAAGGTTGGATGTGATCAAATTATTATTTTATTTTATTTCCCACTAATAAAAAAATTATGATTTTATTTGTAAATTTGTGAATTATAATATTAAGGGAAAATATTTTCTTAATTTAGTAGCCTTATTTAAAAATTTTGAAATTAAAATAGACTTAAGGCCTTAGTCGTAAAATGTTGTCTTTAGTATTTTAGGCAACAGTTATCAACTGAACTCGAAATAGGGTTATGTTTACATGTTAAAACTGTATCCAGTACTATGTGCAAACAGTTAAAAAATGTTACCTGTAAGCTATGGTTACAATTTTAAAATGTTGCATTTTTATGTTTAGGGAACAACTGCGATCTGTAGCAATGTTAGGTAACATTGACCAACTGTTGTGTTAGGATAGCATGATAACTATTGTCTATTCGTAACAAATAGGCAACAGTTTTTTGAAGTGTGACAAAAAGGTGTGAAAAACTGTTGTCTGAAACAATAGGTAACGCTCATACAGACTACCCCCGAAAACTGTTACCTATACGTTTAGGCAACATTTTTGACAGTTTTGCCTACAATTTTCAACTGTTGCCAAAAAGCAAAAAATGTTGTACTGAACAGTGAATTATTGCTACAACAATTACACAACAAAATTGTAGTGTTAGTAAATGAAGCTAAACACAGTTTTTATGTTAATATATAAGCAACAACAATAACTGTGTTAATATTAAATACCTGGACATCTTGCCAAATCATGTCCTTGGATCCTTGTGTATGTCTTTCCAATTACCTTTATTGATACTAACCTTGCTACGGGCTAGACAACCAACATAACTCTTGAATTTCGCATTACACTGACCACTGGGTTGGAATGTAACAGGATAAAACTCAACATGGAACCTCTCACTAAGGGGATGTCTGGCAGTTAAACCAGTCAAAGTCGTGGCACGTCTAGTCCTAGACCTCGTAAGAGAGGAGGCTGAAGAATCATCCATGATGCTTGTATAGGAAAAAAATAATATGTCAGTCAGAATTGTGCCACTACCATTAATCATTAAGCATTCAAACCAGGTGCACGCATAGTATAAGCATCTTACACAATGACAATGTACTATCAGAAATAATTTCAATATGAAACAAGAGCAGCAGATATTGGTGACAATTGTAACACATAAAGCCCCTAATTGTAATTACCCAATTTACAGTATGTCTAACAATTGTAACACATAAATCCAGAGCAAAATTCACATAAATAATCTCACTACCATAGCAACCCAAAAAATTTGCGCACACTGTTTCAAAAGCTAACAGACTTCAAAGAATATGCCACTCTAGGAACCAACATTGAATAATCAAAACCAAAGTCAACAACATTAACATCACTTCATGATAACACTTAGAAATAAGAGTTATCTAACTCTTTTTAAGCTTAATTATGCAATTCCTAAAGTGTTTTAATAAATAAAAAATATGTGTTTAATTTAGTTTTTGGTAATTTAATGGAATAAATGTGCATTTTATGTTTATGGCACTCAAAGTGCCATCTTGTTGGTATTTGATGAAGTTTTGAAGTGTGCAGGAAAAATTCGTATGCTGCAAAACATGTTGTAGTATTTGTTGCAGCATCTGGGCAGAGTTACAATAGAAATGCAGAATTTTGAATTAAAAGCAGAAACTGACTGATGTTGCAGAAAAGCAGTGCTGAAACAGTACAGCAGAGCAGTTCCCATTGCTTTTGGACAACTGCCCTTTTTTTGGGCCTTTTAATTGATGAGGGCTGACTAAAATAGGAAGCCCACATGCTGAAAAACGAGGGACAACCCTAGAAAGTAGAAATTCCAGCGCCCCCAGCTCTCACTCTCACCACTGTTTAGCCGCCTTTCACTCCACCTCATCTTCTTCAACCTCCATCCATCCACTTTTCCACCATTTTTGGCTGGTTTTTAAGCTTGAAGCAGAATATTTACATGGGGACTGCTCATATTCTGGTTTGATAAAGCTTAGGCAAGAAGGATCTTCCATGCTTGGGAAAGACTTTAGTTATTTCTTGACCTTAGCTCTTGTTTTGTTTTTCTTCCCCTTGTATTTTCTCTATTCAGTTTCCATAACCAGAAAAACCATGTTCATTTTTTTGTTTTGTGTTTTTAAGCTCATCATGAACTAAACTCTCTAAGTTAGGGAACTATGAAGTTGTAAGGATTGTATGGGTATTGTTTATGTTATGGTTATGTGAATGCATTTTTATTCAAGTTGATTTTTCTGTTTACATCTTTTAAGAAAAGCTTGATCTCCTTGACATAAATGCAAGCTCACTAATATTGAAAGAGTTAGTGAGGTGAACTACTTGAATAATATGGATTAAGTTGATTAATTGGAGAATTAATTGATATTGGGTAAAATAGGAATATTTGCCCAAGTTCATAGGGTAGCTGGGTCATTTTAATTGGAAGTGAGAGTAACTAATGTGAAATTAGGGATAAGATTAACTTAGTTAATCTCATCTTAAAAGTGATTGGGAAACACACTACATTTGAACTCTGGACCTGGATGCTGCAACATACACCAGAGCATACCTGACCTGCACATGAATTTCAATAGATTAGATTTCCCTAGTTGTTTTTACCCACTGTTTTTACCTCAATTTCTCTGATATTTTACTGCATTATTTACCTTTAAATTGTCACTAAATCAACCTTGTTTATGTGTTACTTATTACCTTATTTGTCACTAGCTAAATTAACCCAAATTGAGAATTAATAGAATTAACCGAGTTCAATCCTCGAGGGAATGATCTTTTTTACTTTACTACTTGTTTTGACTGTGTATACTTGCACATTGCACACGCCACACTTCACAACAAACCAAACAAACCAATCCAAACTCTAATAATCAAGTATTGCCATAAACCATTCACATATAGCAAGATTCATAAGCAGTTACTATTGAATGTTAATGTAGAGTAATGGTGACAACAACAAAGGGCAACTAGGTATAAATATCTTGTTTCACACACTTTATTCAACTTCAAGGTCTCAAATGTCATGTCTCATATGTATTTATTATATACAATGATGAATCAAACCCCCAACAGAAGAACATTCATCAAAAGAAGAAGCAAGGAAACTTATGTGTCGATGATGATTAAGGAGTTAGAGCTACTGGAAAAGCTTCGGGACCTGCATTTAGATGTAGAATTGTCATCTGGGAAGATTAGTTTCAGGATGATCACTATCTCAAGTGGATTGTTAGATGACGTCAGAGAATAATAAGTCAATGATAAGCTGCTGCAGGAAAAGAAAGAACTGATCGTACAAGTGAAGGCACGTGAATTCAAAGTTGTACCAGACAACCTTTTGAGATGCAATGGGTGTGTGTGCATACCTGATGTGACGGAACTAAAGAAGACAATCCTAGAAGAGGTGCACAAAAGCAAGTTGAGCATACATCCAGGAGCGACTAAGATGTACAAGGATCTAAAGCAGAACTTCTGGTGGCCTGGGATGAAGAAGCAAGTGGCATAATACGTGGTATCATGCTTAACATGTCAGAAAGCAAATGTGGAGCATCAACGACCCGCCGGGATGTTACAATCGTTGGACGTACAGGAGTGTAAATGGGACAGTATATCTATGGATTTTGTTGTAGCACTGCCCAGAATGCAGAAGAGATACGACTCGATTTGGGTATTGTCGACAGATTAACCAAATCTACTCACTTCTTGCCAGTGAAGACGACATACAATGTGGAGAAGCATACCGAGATCTACATTGTTGAGATCGTGCGGCTACACGGTGTACCCTAGAGCATTATTTCCAATCGAGATCCGAAATTCACTTCTCATTTCTGGGGAGCATTACAGGAGGCCTTAGGGACGAAGCTGAAATTCAGTTCTGCCTACCATCCGCAGACTGACGACCAGACCGAGAAAACGATACAGTTGCTTGAGGATCTGTTGAGAGCTTGTGTCTTAGACAATCGTGGGAGCTGGGACGACCTACTTCTGCTGGTCGAGTTCACGTACAATAACAGTTATCAGGCGAGCATTGGGATGGCACCGTATGAGGCTTTATATGGGCATAAGTGCTAGACACCACTTTGCTGGTATCAAGACGGTGAGAGTGTGATAGTAGGACCTGACATAGTGCAACAGATTACTGAGAAGGTGAAGAAAATCCGAGAAAAGATGAGAGCATCTCAGAGTCGACAAAAGAGCTATGCCGACAAGCATCACCGACCGCTAGAGTTTGAATAAGGCGACCATGTATTCCTCTGTGTCATATCCACAACAGGAGTTGGTCGAGCGAGTGATCAAATCCAGATAGCTTACTCCTAAATTTATTGGACCCTACCAAATCCTTCGTCGTGTAGGGCCAGTTGCTTACCAGATAGATTTACCGCCCTTTCTGTCAAATATTCATGACGTCTTCCATATTTTGCAACAACGGAAGTACATACCCGACTCGTCTCATGTCATTGAACCAGATGTAATTCAGTTAAAGGATGACCTCTCATTTCGAGTACCCTCTGTTAGGATCACAGACAGAAAGAACAAGCAACTAAGAAACAAAGAAATCCCACTGGTTAAAGTAATCTGGAATCAGGCAACCGGAGATGCAACTTGGGAGGATGAAACTGTTTTAGGGGGAGTATTGTAATACCCGTAGTCTTACTGTAGTTTATTTAGCGCTATTGTATTGTAATTTCTCTGTATTATGTATTTAATGCGCACATTTTTATTTGTTAATAAAGTGATTGAATTTAATCAAGATAAAATTAAATTTGAGGATTAATATTTATTATTAATTCATGGTTCAAATCTCATCGAAAAATTCTTTCGAAGTTTCGTCGCGTTTTGATCTGCCGGGTAAATTTTACCCGCGATAAAATTTGAAACGGACTCTGATTTCGATGAAAATTGAAACACAAGTATTTTATAATATTTATGATTGATTGTGAGTGTCTTTATAATTTTTTGATGAAATTATTATACGAGGATATTTTATACCGCGCGTAGATTCTACGCGATTAATCGGCCAGCAAGGAATCGGTAACGCGAACGATCGAGCACGAGACCCCCTGGAGGGAGAGACCCTAGGCACCACCTAGGGGAAACTTGGAGGGAAAGTTTTATGTTGGTCAAAATAGGAGTCATAATAGTGGTTGAAGAGGTTTTGATGGGTGTGAGAGAGGTAAGGTGGTGTAAGTGAGAGGTATGGTCATGGCATGGTCATGTGTCATAAGATTTCAGCCCAAAATCTTTTGCTCCCTCCTTCCTTTTCAGCTGGCCGTAGCACCCCCACCTCTTTGCCTATAAATACCTCACTTTATTCTCCATTTTTACACCTTTAAAGACTTGTTTTTGGTGAAGAAAAATTTCAGCAAGTATGAAAGTTTGAAGCAAACATTTCTCTTTTCCTTTTCTTTGCCCTAAACCGTGACCACTTGTGGGTTTTGGGGTAAATTTCTTGCCTCATTTAAATGGTGTTGCTGCTGTTGTTTCATTTTGTTGTGGTGGTGTTGTTGTTGTTGTCTTTCTTTCCTTGTAGTTTTTGTTGTTGTTTCATGGTTTCAAAGAAAGAAATAGTTAGTAAGTATTATGGTGTTTTAGTTCTAGAATGTAGTTTAAAACCTCTTGAAATGAGAATATTTAACTTGAGAAAACCTAAGTGTTTCCAAGAAAAAGATTGGGTCAAGGAAGGGTGTGTTAGTTATTACTTGTTATTCTCCTAAAACCATGAAAAAAAAAACTGCACTGACATATGTTTAGTGTTTTGGACATAATGTTTTCCACACATATTCTTTTTCGTTGATTCTTGATTTTCTGGAAACTAGACTCATTTCGATACATTATTCGCCCAAGAATCACAGGATTTGGTTGAGTATTCCTATTTAAAATTTTATTACAAGTTGACAGATAGATTGCTGCCCTGTTCTTGACACCCGAGTCTTATATTGCAAAACAGCAACAAATGTCTAAGGATTTGTTTTAAATTAAAATTTATTTTCAAAAACTAGACACTCCAAGATTTCCAAGGAGAGGTCATTTGCTCAAATCCGACATCGTTTGCTATATTAATAAAATCGGTGAATTTGGAGTACATATTTGAGCTTTCATACATTTGAGCTATTGGTAAAAGTTTTGATCAAGTTGTTTTGATTTTGGATCTTAATGATAAGGAACAAGTCTAGGGCTTGAATCCTTAGAAAGATAGAAGTAGTTTCTTTTAAAAAAAATTAGTGTTTAAGTGTTGAAAGCTTTCTAAAAGTGTTTAGTACTATCAAACCCTGTTCTACCTCTTTGAGTTTGGATAATAAGTTAGGACTTGAGGTGTTTTGATTAGGGGTAGGGTGGTGAAAACCGTAGGTTTTCTAGGAGTTTAGGATTCTAGTTTGTTTACTAAGCCCTAAGTGATTCTTGATTAGGATCGAGTGTACGAGATCGTGATCGGATTCGTGGTAGAGATCGTGTGTGCGACTTTGACGTGGAAGAAAAGCCTTTATGTAATTGTCGTGTGAATAATGATGCTTTGTGATTATAATCATTGTATTGTTGATCAATAACTATATATGTGAATATGTTGTTAATGACAGTGATGATTGTGAAGTGCCGAGAGCACGTGAGTTTGGGGTATCTGTCGTAACGACATCAAACAATTACTGATTTTGAAAAGAAAATTAAGAGGTATTTTATTAAAATCAAAGAGGCACTTAAAAGTGGATTTTTCTAAAAAACCTAATTAGTAATGGATTAATCACTTTTCCTTTAAAAAGAATAAAGTGAGAGTTAGAATAATTAAAACAATAATTTGGAATTATTAGTGGATTTCTCAATATGCATCATTTTGTAATTAGCAGGAAATTTCTAAGAAAAAGAACTTAGGGATATGAAGTGAGATCTCGAGACAAAAATATGTGGTTCTAACTAGGGGAGTTAGCACCCGAGTAGATTCTCTCGAACACTCCGTGCGAGTGATCCCGTCATAGTGCAATAACTGTGATGAAAGGTGAAGCATTTCATGCATACATCGAAGCCAGAAGCGAAGTGTCGGAGAGTCGCCCAGACCTAGGCACGAGTACATACCGACAGTCAAGCAGAAAAACGGAAGTGTGTCATCAGATGTGATGTTCTGGGCACAATCCCTGCGGGGAACCCTTGCGAGGGTGGTGTGGTGATATTCCGGAATCATGTGCATTGGCATATAGACTAACCAATAGAGATTTATGGTGCACCTTTATTATGTTGATTATTAGCTGTGATATTATGTTATGTTCTGCATATACATATTATTATTATATTTGTTTGTTTGGGACGATGATCCTTAACCGTGGTTAGAGGCACATTCTGGTAGTGACACCTCAGCGACGGAGAGCATGTCTGAGATCCCATGCCGGACCACTTTTCGCAGTGCGCCACGGGTTATTGGCTTCGTGAGATGCACTGTCCCACTTAGGACAGTGCGGATTGTGCGGCTCAGGAGGATGGATGTTGGAGTATCCTCTTCTCACGCCGCTGTAGACTCGCCATTTTCCCCTGTGAAACCAGCATCTCCCATAGAGTATACTCCTTTGCCTCATATTCCCATCCCTGAGACTACTCCTTCGACGGATCATTTTATTTGCCCCTATTGTGCCGACGCAGGGTGCAGATCCAGAGGTTATATCATAGATTCATCCGACGAGGAGGCCAGTGCTGGGGATGCATTTTTCACCATCCCTACCAATGATGCTATTGGTGATGACGACGTCACTATGCCCGTGGCAGATGACTTGGCGGAGGATTCAATGATGGAGGATGAGGAGGACCCCTCTGAGTGGGCTGACTTAGAGTCACGGAGGTTCGAGTTGTGAGGTACCTTCCACACTATGATGTTTTGTGAGGGCACGATGGCCTATTTCGAGGCTGTGCACAGGGATCGGTCAGCCGCTCTTGCAGCTTGAGCCAGTGTGTCGATCAGCTTAGTGTCTCTTGTTTTGGAGTTATATGTAATTGTTTGTATTTTGGAGTCTATTTGTACTTTGTTTGTATTTTGGAGTTTGACTGAGACATCATTTTTGGAGCACCCCTCTGCGCAAGTGTCTACCGGGAGTACCTCAGGGGTATGAATATTCTCATAGGAAATTCATATGCCATATGTATTCTTATTTTGATGTTGTACTATGACTTCTCTTGTATTAAAAACTTCAAAAAGTTGTACTGCCTCAGTGTTTTTAGATATATATATTTTCAGACGCATTTCCAGTTCTATTCTCTTTTGCATTTTATTGAGTACCATGTTTCAACAATGCTGTAATACTCTGATTTGTGATTTGTGAAAGAGTTTACAAAAAAAAAAAAATTACCCGTGTTTTTATAAAGCAAGAAGAGTATCATAACTTCGAAAATTATTCCGCATTTGGGGTTTTGTCTCGTAAGTAGCGCCCGAAAATCGGGATGTTACATAGTATGCGCGAGACGCGTGCTCAACCTCGCGCGTCATGATAAATCAGGGATGTTACTCGTAGCGTCATGAGTAGAGATAAGAATGACATGCTCAGTAAAGCCCCGTGGTAAATCCCAAGAGTGGTAAAGCCCAATGGTAAATCCAGGGTGTCACAACAGAGCCAAAGAGTTTGTGAGTATAGAGCGGTTGTACCACTGTGCGGTAACTACAAGTCTCGGCTATACAAATAGTTGTACAAAGCGGTTGTACCACTGTTACCAAACGATATGTCCCGGCTATACGAACAATCCTTAGTGTATGGAATTGTCATGATTGCTTTAATATTTGTGAGTGAATATTATTGTGTTGTGGCTAGTTATGGTGAGGGGCCCGTGAATGACTCACTGAGATTTTATAATCTCATCTTTTCCTCTTTTGTTTTCAGATAAGCAGGTACCGAAGGAGTAGAAGATGATGCTAGAAGTTGTAAATTTCTAGTTTTCGTTATTTTAGGAGATGTACTAGACTTTATTTTGTATTTTTGGACAAAATTGGCTAAATTACAAAATCGGCCCTCTAAGTTTATTTTAGGTTTCAATTTGGTCCTCTACGTTTTATTTGTTTCGTTTTGGTCCTCTACGTTTTATTTTAGTTTTCAATTTGGTCCTTTCCGTCACTAAAAGTCAATTTTCCGTAGCTAGAATTTGGCTTTTAGCTATGGACAATTGGATTTTAGTGACGGAAAGGACCAACCTGTTGTAACTTTTAAAACGTAAGGGACCAAAACGAAACAAATAAAACATAGAGGACCAAATTGAAACCTAAAATAAACATAGAGGACCAATTTTGTAATTTAGCCGGACAAAATTAGTCTTGTATTTTGAGATTCCCAGGATTTAGACTTGGATTATGTTGTAATTCTAACTCTTGGATTATAACTAGACTAAATATTTACACTTGTTTATTATTCAAGTTTTAAATTTTTAGTAATTCAAGTACTTTTAATGTAAATTCTCTTATTTGAATTATTATTGGAGTACGGACGTTACAAGTTTCCAACGAAGAGTCACTTAAATCTAAAATACTTAAGTATTTATATCTTGAAATCCATGTACCCTTAAATGGAGAAGACTCATTGGACAACAAATCAAGAACTCAACTAGCTTCTTGAAGATTTTGATGAACAAAGGAGAGAAATGAAAATGCTAGGCTTTGATTTTCTAAAACTTAAGAGCTAAGTATCTTAGAGTGGTTAAGACTTAAGTGTTAACAAATGAAATTGATCCGAACGGGATCTCAGAGATGGCCGGAGTAGGATCACGAATGGCGTAGCATGACGGAGTATGACGGTGGGGGTGTACCTGCACACACTCCGATGCCTAAGTTAGTATCGGGATAAGGTGAGGTAAGAAAATGAACAATGTGTACATTTATTGATTAGGTTATGAACCTTTTATAGGTGAGGTCGGGTTATTGACGTGTGGATGTTCACAGGTAACCCTAGATCGTTTATCAGCTATTGGATGAATCTGATGGCCGATGTTGATTCTAGGGTTGCGTGGTGACAAGGTTGCTTTTAGGGCTACGCCGCAATGCTTTGTACTCTAGGGTTTCACGTCGTGGCGATGGGATCCCTAGGGTTTATTGCCCTGAGGATAGAACTCCTGAGTCGGGTCGGTTGACCAAAGTGGGCCTTGGGCCTGTTCGGGTCATTATTGTTTCGGGGTGGATCTCCCCTGTTGGGTTGGATCGGTCCATTGCGGGGTGGGCCTTTTGGCCACTCCGGATCAGAAATAAAAATGGCATGTAAATGGGGGTGTGCAAAACCGTGGGAGAAGAGGGAAGTTATTTCTCTCTTATGGTTTGGTGTATTGTACATTGGGTAAAAGAAAGGCTTGGACAAAGAAGAGGTCTATGCATATATGGAAGATATTTTGAAAGAAATTGATGATGCATTTTTCCTTAAAAATTGATGTTGTATCTTTCCTCTACCCCTCTATACCTGGCTTTGCGTCTCTCCAGAGTGCGAGGTTGACACATTTTCCCATAACATTGGTACCAAATAGTAAAATAGTAGTATTTTATTACAGCGCCTAAAATCATGAAACACATTCAAAATCACTTCAAACCATCTATTTATACTATATAATTCCTAAAGCGCGACCTCTAGCGTTGCTACTTCAGCAAGTATAGTTAACGTGCTTCCATTCCCATTTCTCTCCATTTGACAGAAATAGTTGACATGTGAACTTCTCCAGTTTTCTATTTCACTTTTATTTTACGTTCATTTAGTTTTTGTTTCATTTAACTGAATTGAGTTCTTGCAGGTCACCATTACACCTCCTTGTGTCACTCTCAAATCAAAACATCACACCTCTCCCTCAATGCTACAACATTATCTCTTTTTTAGTTTTTCCATACCTAAATCTCTCCAATCAATACACAAAAAAGTAGGAGTGAAAAAAAAAACTGATCAACAAAACCACGTGCAACAATATATGGAAGTTGCTTGGATACGACTGTTACACTTGCTGTCAACTGGCAGTACTTATCTCCAAAAAGGGCCAGTGAAACATCCACATTTTTTTGAACAACAAAACATCCACATTTGATACTGACAAAATCATTGTCCTTATTCAAAATCCACCTCCATTGTTTGATACTTCGAGACCCACTATTCAAAAATATATGAACCATCATTTGTTATGCCATATGACCTATCACGCTATCTTGCTTGATTTGGTTCCTACTGGAAAAAATCTATTGATGTGCTTGGAAAATCTCAGAAAAGCCTTCTGATGAGTCCAACAAGCCTTTTGTTTTGCAAAAGTCTGATCCCCAAGGACCAAAATGGCCAGTCTATAGAACAGTACTCGATTATTCACTATCTTTTATTACTTGCATCAATCCACATACATTATTCATGAGAATCAACATCAAATGTGAACGATACTTGGTTATTCACGGACCTTTTACTATTTGCACTGATCCATGTACACTTGTCTTGAGATTCATCAAAAAACATCCCCCTCTAGAATTTGAAGCCATTGTGTAACGACATGTATAGATTTTGCCTTGTTTAGAATAATGGGTTTAGTTTAGTTAAATTCATTTCACTTGTGAAACCTAATATTTACTCGCATTCTTGATTTCAAATTATCATAATCTAGCATTAAAATTTATCTATCCATCAATGTAGTCTATAAATTATATAGACAATTATATAGACATTAGGTAGCATTTTTAAAAGTTGTATCAACAGTGTAATTGTTGAGTGACCACAATTAGTGATTTCATCCTTTATTGCATATTCATTATCTTCATAGTGTTTTGTCTCATAACCTCTCTCTTGTAGTTCAGGGGGATCTTAAAGTGACTAAAATTAACACATAAACTGATATGAGATTGAGAGTCATAGCGGCTAATTTCAGAGATGTAAAGGTGGAGCAGTGAGGACGCCACAACTGGCTATGGGTATTTTGATTGATATGTTAATTTTGAGCACCACAAAGTAGTCGTTAAGCTCAAAACAATTCAAAAGAACCAAAGAGAGTCCTTTCTTAGTATTTACAGAATCAAAATTCAACTTATTTATTCATGAATAACAAATTACATTATATAGAGTCCTAATCCCAATTGACTCAATGAACCCTAAGTAATTCGAATTTCACCTAATATTAATTCTAATCCTAATTTAAAATGAAATTTATAATCGGCGTTTATGCCTTACAAACATTTCCTAAATAAAGTAAAAAAAAAAAAACATAACAAATGATATTATCATTAGTGCTAAATGCATAAGTAGAATTAATGATTACTTCACATAATCATATTGTCTTTATTACTTGAAGCAGCTAATTGTAATTATGTAGTGATATTGTAGTTCTTCATATCTTCTAGAAGCGAACAAAGCTTTCGAGTCACTTAAAGAAATTGAAATATAGATCGAAGTGTGATAGAAATCATAAGAGTAGCAATATCCTGTAAAAAAAAGAGTAACAACATTGTCATGTGCAAATATAATTATAGCCTTAGAAATTAAATAGAATTAATTTTTACCTTAACTGTTAAACACAGTGACAAACAGTACCGACACACTCCGGAACAGAAGGAGGGAGACACATATATTTTGGACAATCAGAGTCTTTTTGACAACCAATCATTGTTGCTGTGATGTAAAAAAGAATAAAGGAATGTTACTAAAAGGGGATGAAAGATTATGCCTAAGGTAAAGAAGAAAACTTGAAAAGGATGAGAAAAATGATTTACCGCCGATGTTGGTTACAACAAGAAACAGCGAAAGAAAGAGGATCATGGCATAAACAAACTTGAGAATTTCAGCCATATTTTTCCTCCTTTGCATGTACAAATAGAAAATTGTTTGATCACTTTATAATGTAAAAAACACATGCTTTGTTTACTTTAATTAAATAGTTTTAAGGACTTATTGGGTTGTAAGAAACCCTTCCTAAAATTAGAATCACTATTAAATGTCTCTTATGTGCATCGATGTGTCATGTTTATCCCTTTATCTCACTCAATTGATCACTTGACCTTAGTAAGGATCTCACATAAAAATCTTGCTAGTCATCAAAGTTCATTCTTTTTTTTTTTGCCAAGCTTTCATATATTTTTTACTTTTTAGCCTTTCATGATGGACATGGGCGAAATCCCAAAAAGGCAATAATAGTGTTGAACAATAGCAAAATTAGTTGTAAAATAATGCACAAATAAGGTGACAATATATTTATGCATAAATTTAAAATATATGTTAAAAGAATCATAGTGTCAAAGTTAATGTGTATCAAATGTGAAATTTGCATGATTTATTCCACATTCTCATTCACATCAATTTTACCATTCATATTGATTATCAAATGTGAGTGTGTATACATAACTTATAATAAAATGATACTATAAATATTGTGAATGCTAAAGTTTTTCCGAGACTTCAAAAGTGGAATTCCTTTAGTTATTTATGTATTTTTAACATATTCAATATATTACCTTTTTCTATTTCTTTTCTTTTAAAAGCTATCATAAAGTAACTCTTACTTATAAACAGATTTAATTTATATTATATTTTTTATATAAATATAACGTACTGTTACTTAACTTACAATAATATATAAAATATAACATATATACTTATAACAATAAGTACTAATCATATATATATAATATATAACTAAATATAAAGTTTCCATACTTTAACAAATTCTATAGCTTAAATATTACTATTATTATTATTATTATTATTATTATTATTATTATTATTATTATTATTATCATCATCCTTATTATAAGATATAATACTTCTATTAAATTTTGCTTTAAACTATTTAACTAAATACTCATGTAATTTAATTTTAATTAATTATTATACTACATTATAAATTTTACAAAATATTTTCTTTAATAAAATTAATTATATATGTTTACACATCATTGGTGCATTGTTTTACAGTATGGAGTCTAAAGGTGAAGATGGGGAGGAAACCCACCAGCTGTCTATCATCGAGGTGAGGGACAGGTTGGCGGCAGGAAGACAATGTGGAGGGGTGAAGGCAAAAAACAAGTAGTCTGCAGGTGTAAGTCACAGAGTCTAAGGGGGTGACAACGATTCCTATGAAGATTATTTCCTATAATATTAGGGGTTTAGGGGGTAGAGCTAAGAAAAGGGATGTGAAAAAACTTGTCTCACTGCACAGTCCAGACGCGATTTGCATCCAAGAATCCAAATTGGAGGTTGTGGAGCAAGCCTTATGCGATTTTTTGTGGGGAAATTCTGATGTGGGTTTTGCATTTAAGCCTGCTGTAGGGAAATCTGGTGGGATCCTAACAATTTGGAATAAGCAGAGTCTAGAAGTGCAGAACATTATCCAGGGGAGCCAGTTCGTTTGTATTGAGGGATGGTGGGGATCAAATAAAATTCCAGTGATGGTGGCAAATGTGTACTCATCTTGTGAACTCCAAAAAAAGAAGGAGCTATGGAAGGAGCTAGTTGTCCTGTTGGAGGCCAGAAGGGGGGTGGGTTGGTGCTTGGCAGGCGATTTTAATGCAATTAGATCAGAAACTGAAAGGAAGGGCGCCCGTTCAGACTATAGACGCGACGAGATGCTGTGGTTTGAAGACGTCATCTCAGAAGCAGAATTGATCGACTTACCATTGAATGGGAGAAAGTTCACTTGGTATAGATCGGATGGGTCAGCTATGAGCCGTCTCGACAGATTCCTTATTAATGATGCGTGGCTTCTTTCTTGGCCTACGACCTCTCAATGGGGGCTGGACCGTGAGACATCAGATCATTGTCCCATTCTTTTAAAGGAAAAGAATGTTAATTGGGGACCTAAGCCATTCCGTATGCTAAAGAGTTGGAGCGAAATAGAAGGCTATCATGAGTTTGTGAGGGAGCAATGGAAGAGCTTCAAGGTGGATGGTTGGGGAGGATATGCTCTAAAAGAGAAGCTAAAACTAATCAAGCACAGCTTGAGGGATTAACAAGAAGCACTGCAAGAATTTGGATCAAAGAATTGTTGAATCTAAGGAGGAATTGAAAAAATGGGACTTGAAGGGGGAGACATCAGATTTAACTCTTGTGGAAATGGACTCTAGAAGGAATTGTTATGTGCAGTTAAACAGGTTGTCAAAGCTTCAGTGCAGTATCCTCTGGCAAAAATCAAGGATTAGGTGGCTGAGGGAGGGAGACGCGAACTCAAAATTTTTCCACGGCTGCATAAACAAAAGATGGAAAACCAATGAAATCCTCAGCATAGATGTAAACGGGGTTAAATTGGAGGCAGTGGATGAGGTGAAACACGAAATTGCCAAGCATTTTGAGAATCAATTCAAAGGAAGCCAGTGGAGAAGACCGGTGCTTGAACACTTCTCTTTCAAGCAAATTAGCATGGAGGCAAACGAGGAACTCATAGCTGAATTTTCTGAGGAGGAGATAAGAAGAGCTGTTTGGGATTGTGAGAGTTCGAAGAGCCCCGGACCGGACGGAATCAATTTTGGATTTCTCAAGGAATTTTGGGAGGAAATTAAAGAAGACTTCACGACTTTCATAGCGGAATTCCACAAAAACGGGAGGCTGGTAAAGGGCTCAAATTGCTCCTTCATTGTGTTGATACCCAAGAAGGATAATCCACAAAAAATTGGAGAGTATAGGCCCATTTCTCTGATAGGGGTTATGTATAAAGTTTTGGCGAAATTGTTGGCAAATAGATTGAGAAGGGTGATCAGTACGGTAATCTCAGAGTCACAATCTGCTTTCATCAAGGGAAGACAGATCTTAGATGGTGTATTAATTGCAAATGAAATGGTGGAAGAGGCGAAGAGAAAGAAAAAAGACATTCTTTTGTTCAAGGTCGATTTTGAAAAGGCGGACGATTTATGGGATCGGGTTTCTTAAATTTTATGATGCAAAGGATGGGGTTTTGTGACAAATGGCGGAAATGGATTGTGAATGTTTGAAGACAGCCACTCTCTCAGTATTAGTTAACGGAAGTCCGACTAAGGAGTTTGAAGTAGGGAGGGGTTTGAGACAGGGGGACCCATTATCCCCATTCCTCTTTCTCATTGTTGCAGAAGGGTTAAGTGTTCTCATGAATAAG
Source organism: Calophaca sinica (assembly GCA_037113605.1). Taxonomy (NCBI): domain Eukaryota; kingdom Viridiplantae; phylum Streptophyta; class Magnoliopsida; order Fabales; family Fabaceae; genus Calophaca; species Calophaca sinica. The sequence continues at coordinate 22,107,024 of CM073737.1, forward strand.
GCGGTGGAGTTGACTTTGTTCTCGGGATATAAATTCGGGGTACAGGAGTCACAAATATCTCATCTCCAATTTGCTGACGACACTCTCATCGTAGGGGAGAAGAGTTGGTCAAATGTGAGGGCAATAAAAGCAACTTTACAGTTATTTGAATTAGCATCTGGGCTAAAAGTGAACTTTCACAAAAGCCATCTAGTGGGGGTAAATGTTCCTCAATGGTGGGTACATAAAGCGGCTTATGCGCTCAACTGCAAAGTGGGTAAGCTTCCTTTAAAATACCTTGGCCTTCCGATTGGCGCTAACCCAAGGAGAAAAGAGACTTGGGATCCGGTGGTAGAAACAGTGAGGCGCAGGCTATGCTCGTGGAAAAGCAAGAATTTATCACTGGGTGGTCGGGTTGTGCTCCTCAAATCAGTCTTGTATGCTTTACCGGTTTATTTCCTTTCCTTCTTCAAGGCTCCGACAAGTATCATTTCTAAACTTGAATCTCTTTTTAAACAATTTTTATGGGGGGGGGCATGAAGTATCAAGGAGAGTGAATTGGGTTAAATGGGATACAATTTGCAAAGAAAGTGAGGAAGGGGTGTAGGCTTAAAGAATTTGAAGGCATTCAACTTAGCATTACTAGGAAAATGGTTGTGGAGAATGAAGGTGGACAACCAAGGGCTCAGTATAGAATCTTTGGTGCATAAATATGGGGAGGAAAGAGGGGCGCTAAATAGGAATGGGAGGGAAGGATCAACTTGGTGGAAAGATATATTAGCTCTAGAGGACGGGGTTTGGGGGTTTAGAAATAATTGGTTCTCAGAGTCCATGGTGAAGGAAGTGGGGAATGGAGCAGATACACAATTTTGGGATGAACCATGGTGTGCGGGAGTTGAATTAAAAAATCAATTTGGTAGACTGTTCATATTATCTTGTGAGAAGGAGGCAAAGGTGGCAGAACTAAGACGTTGGGCGGATGGAAGATGGGAGTGGGGTTGGAGATGGAGAAGAAAGTTATTTCAATGGGAAGAGGAATTAGTGCAAAATTTAAGAGAAGTCGTAGATGGGGTGGAGGTACGCGAATCTTTGAGAGATAAATGGGTTTGGAGGAAGGATTCATCCGGGATGTACTCTGTGAAATCGGCTTACAAACTATTAATACAGAATTTCAACCGTGAAGATGATGTGCATCTCAAAAAGGTGTGGCATAAGCAGGTACCATTGAAGGTGACGATGTTTGCTTGGCGGCTATTCCTAAATAGGATACCCACAAAAGACAATTTAATCAAGAGGGGAATCATTAGCAGGGACTCCGAGTTATGCTCTGCATGCAATCTAGAAACAGAATCAGCCTCTCATTTATTCTTCACGTGTCCAATTTTCTCAAAGGTGTGGACGGAGATTGTCAAATGGTTGGGAATTTCAACAGCATTGCACAAGGAATGCAGAGAACATATGGCACTTTTCGAAGGTATTATACCAGGTGGCAAGGGGATCAAAGAAAGAATTCTGCTAATTTGGTTTGCTGTTATCTGGTCTATTTGGAGAACAAGAAACAAGGCCATTTTTCAAGATAAACAGATAGAGGTCGCCCAAACTGCGGAAGATGCGAAACTGCTGTCATGGCTCTGGATGCAGTCAGAATTAAAGGGATTCATTTACCCAATAGCTGCGTGGATAAGCAATCCTTTAGCTTGTCTTGGGATGCAGACATATTGATTGCAGCTCAAATGAGGCGTTGAGGGTGGGTGGCATAGGAATGGGAAGGCAACTCTAGAAGCACAGCAGAGAGTCATTTTTTTGACAGTGGAGGGCAGTGTGCTGTGACAAATTAAAGGGGTTGGCTTTTGTGTAGCAATATCTTTGCACAAGCCACCTACATCAAAGGGCTCTATGTTTTTATCGTGAGGACACCTCCCAGAGCTCATTCCTTGGGTATGAAGACATTTGGAGTGTATGTGACCTTGTAAAATTGATGCTTCTGATGTATTATTGGCTGCAATCATAAATTGTGGCATTATCAGATAGGTGTCTTTGGATTTGTATTTAGCCATCCTTGTCACATGACTTTTGCTTGTAATCTTGGTGCTCTTGGCTCATCTTGAGCCAAGTTATTCCATAATTAATAAAAATTTTGCTTTTTCAAAAAAAAAAACTTTGCCATTGTTCAACATATATTATCGCTCTTTTGGGATTCTGGCCATATCTATTATGAAAGGCTAAAAAAGTAAAAAAAATAATAATGAAAGGTTGGTAAAAAAAGAATGTACTCTGATGATCAACAAGTTTTTTATGTGACATCCTAATTAAGGTCAACTGATCAATTGAGTAAGCTAAGGGGACAAACATGACACATAAGTGTAATTAAGATACATTTAATAACGATTCTAAATTTAGAAAGGGTTTCTTACAACTCAATAAGTTTTATAACTAATATATTAATAGAGCACCGGTGTAACGCTGTACATTTAAGATATCTAGCATAATCATTCGCAATGTATGAATTATTGAGAGTTTAATTTATATGCACTGACGATGGAAAAAAGTTTGACATAGTCATCCAATCATATCTCTCAATGATGATATTTGTTGATATATTTTAGGAAATAATGTAACAAAGTGGCATCATGGTGAGATATGATTAGATAACCGTGTAAAATTTTTCTACACCGTCGGTGTATATAAATTAAACTAGAATTATAATTAAATACATGTAATAGTATTTACGTATTACACAACCAAACATAATCGAAATAGAGGTATAAGTTACAAGGTTGTATTTATTTTCTACCTTTGATAATCATGATGTGTGCAATAGTTCTTATGCAAAACGCATTGAGAAACGACTATATGCCTTGCTTGTTTTCTCAAACTACTCCTCAAGTCTGCTTATATGAAAACATGAAAGCAAACTATTGAGAATAAAAATCTCGGTGAGACCTAAATTTTTATGATTTTAATATTGTTCCGAGCAAGGAACGTAGAGGTGGCCGGAGTCACCAAGGTCGCCGCGTTCGGTGGTGGTGACGACGGAGAACGGTGGTGAAGTATCTGCAAAAGGCACTCGGACACTTCAAGTCAGTATCGTTCTGATGAGGTCGATATGATGTAATCAATGCATACCTTCTTTTCTCGTGGGCCCTCCTTATATATGACTCCCTTTAGGGTTCGGAGTGAATGGAAGGTGATTGGGTGAGTAAATCGCGTATGATCTGCTGTGGTCCATTGATTAGATCGATGGTCCCGGTTCGGTAGCGTAAAGACAACGCGAAACATGGGCCGCTGATGGATTAAACATCTCAGATCGGAGACCAGTGATCAGTTGTGATCAGCTGTTGGCATTGGGTCATGGAGCTAGTTTTTCGGAGGAATGGGCCTTGGTCCAGTTCGGAATAATTGCTCCCCAAGTCGATGTCTAAGTGTTGAAAGACTTCGACTTAAGTGGTTTTTTGGTTCGGATCATGACTTCGACTCAAATGACAGTCCGACGACATTTTGGTTTATAGATATGTCTTACTGACGTGTGTCATCAAGGTGTGATTCCGGATTGGGTTGTTGAAGCGTAACTCCGGATGTGTTAATGGAATATGACTTCGGAAAGCTCTATGTCACACGCGACATGCGTCGCTGCTTGGTGACAGTTTCTAGGGTCTTCTATGTCAGAAACCCTTATCGACGCGTCACCTCAATTGTTTCAAAATTGAAAAGGCGGCCTTGTTTTACGTGCAAGCGGCGTGTCAGTCCTTTAACAGAGGTGACACTTAGGTTAGCGTGCCATTTAATGCCGGTAATTATGATTCGTGGCTTATAAATACGGAGGAGAAGCTTTATTTGGCATTTTCGCTATCTTTCTCGTCCTCTGTGCGCTCTTGCTCTACAGAAAATTATGAATTCCTCCTCGTTCTCTGTTAGCAACGCTTGCATTCGTGGTTCTTCAACCTCAATATTCAAGGTATGTCCCTCATCTTGTTTATTGTTTCTTATCCGTTTGGCATGGCCGCTGCGGAGGCTGGCCAGGACCTTTTTCCTCGCGGTGACCCTTAGTTCTGCCTACGTATTCATGTTATGCAGCCTTATTGTTGTTTTTGCTTGAGTTTTTCGGCGAGAACTATGAGTTTTCCAGCGATAACTTTGAGTTTTTCGGTGAGGTTTACGAGTTTCCCCGGTGAGAGTGTTCATTTTAGTAGGAGTTTTCTGGGTTTTCTAGGTAACTTATTGGTTTAGGGGGGTTTGGTATTTAAACGATCCTTTCTTTGGACAAGTCGAAGATGGGCAAAGCTAGAGACCTCCGAAGTAAAAGGGGTTATCACCTTCCTCCCAATGCCAACAAGTATTCGTCGGTGGCCGAAGACGCTCTCTATGCTCAATCGATCTATAGTAACGAAGCGACCCTTACAACATTCTTACCGTATTTGGATGTCGATAAGGCGAAATAAGCGTTAGACGACTGGGAGGTGATTTCGCCCGATGCTAATGACTGGATTTGTGCGCGTCCGGCCGATGGAGAAGATTTCTTCCTTCCAATGCACAAGATATACATTACAGAGTTGAGTGTGCGACTTCCCTTTTCAAAATTTGAGATCAACATTTTCAACCATCTAAGAGTGGCTCCTTCTCAGCTTCACATGAACTTGTGGGCGTTTATGCAGAGTTTCGAGCTTTTGTACTTGCATCTCGCCATTCTGCCTTTGGTGAGAGTGTTCTTTCACATCTTTAGCCCGATGAGATCTTGGGACAAGAGTAGCTCTCTGCAAGGTTGGTTGTCACTGAAGCCGAGGATTCGACTCTTCGAAGCGTATAATGATTCTATTCGAGGTTTCAAACCGGAGTACTTCTACCTGTGACCTCAGAATGATGAAGCACGGAACTGTTTAGTCAGAACACAAGAAGGTCGTACTGAGGAGCTCTTTTGATCGTATTGGAGCCATGACCACTTCCTTGTCGAACGTAAGGAATTCGGGTTCTCCGAAAGTGTCTTGAGTGTTTAAGACATGGGTTGTGTGACTCGACTGAAGGAATATGTCGAGGGGTTTGAGGCCGAAATGAGGAAAACCCCGGAAGGTTTGAATTCCATTTCCCGTCACGCGAACTGCCGGGTATTGTTAAGTTGCTCTTCGGCAGACGAAGCCAAAGAATGCTTAGGTAACTTAGGTGTCTATAATGTTCTTTGCCTTTTATTGATTCATGATCTCTGACCTTTACTTTTTCAGTTTCAGGTGCAATGGCGAGTATTGCCGCTCTAAATGAGTTCCTCAACAAGAAGAGAAAAACGATCGGATCTAGACTTGCTTCTTTAACAGATCCTGTAGGGAGTTCCTTAGTGGGATTTCCTCAAGTTGCCATAGCTTCTTCATTTGCTTCCCATCATGTCCCTTCTCCGATTTCTACCCCAGTGCACTCGCCGGATGTCGAAGGTTCCTAATCCGAGTACTCAGGGTGGAAAAGGGGGCGAAGGTATTATCGAGTTGGTGCCTCTGAGCTCTAAATAATAACAAAAGGAAAGCGGGAAGAAGCTAAGTTTGCTGGATCGGGTTACCGGGTAGTGGAGATTTCTTGGGAAGTGATGGTCCCGCCGTGTGGACGCATTCCCACGTTCTCTCTTCCGAAGAGCTTCGCCAGTATACTTTGGCCGAGGATAAGGTTTACCTCAGTGACTTGTCAAGTGCAGCTCGACAGGACTCCGTTCTGGAGTGTGCTAGCTGGATAGTACGGGTTTGAACCTCCTCATCCACACCGCAGAAAGTAATGCCGCACTAGAGAAGGAGAGTACTGATGTGAAGATCTCTGCCGAGAAACTCAAGTCCCGAGCCAAAGACTTGGCAAAAAGAGAGGCAAAAATGACTGATCTTGAGAACAACCTCTTGGACCGAAGTGACAAGCTAGAAAATGTAAAGAAGACAATCTCTGAACTGGCCTAGAAATTTAAAAGCATTGTCAAGGAGCGAGATCAGCTCCTTTTGGATAAAAAGACTTTAGAGGTTGAGAAGGAAGGATTCCAGAAAGAAAGAGAAAGACTTCAGAAGGAGTTAGAGGATGCTCATACTTCCCTTTCAACTATGACTGCCGATCGGGACAAGTGGATGTAGATTGCTTCCGAAATCGGGGATCAGCAATTTGAGGATGCCCAAGATCAGCTTCGGCTCCTTTACCTTGGTTTCAGCTTTGACTCATCCCGACTGTTCAGCCACGGCGTGGTTCAGGATCTTCAAATCCTCGACCCAAAAGACATGGGGGTCCTTTTCGACGCGTCTCCTTCATCGGGACCGAACACTGAAAGATCATGAAGGACTGGGATGCCATTCGTAACTTGTAATTTTTTGAACAACTTTAAATTTAGGCCTCTTTGGAGGCATATTTTGTAATCGACAGTTTGTTTTTTTTTTTTGAAAGGGGATAAGGGAAGGAAATATATTATTATTTCAGTGGCACTAATGGCCATATTACAACTATCCCTGAGGAGATTTGAACTCTGTCCCTTGAGGTTACAAGGTTAAGCTCCTACTACTGAGCTGCCACCCCGTGGACAATCGACAGTTTATTTGTTCTAAACTCATGTTGAGTTTCCTTGCAATGTTTGTTGCAATTTTTTATTGTTTGTGCACTTTTTTTGGAGTTAGTTCCGATTTAAATTTTCTCGGAGTTTAATCCGACTTGGTTTCTCGGAGGGTCCACCCCGGCCAAGGGATGGTCCTCCTCTGCCCCGATCTTAGGGAGTGTATTCTCTTTGACAGGTGTACGCTGCTTTGGCGTGGCCTGTCCTTGAAAGGCTGGCTAGGTCAATCATGCGGTCTACCTCGTGTTCCTCGAATGCCACTTTTGAGGTATTCCGGAGTATTATATAACTTCTGAATTCCTTCAAAGTAGGTGCTGGGAGTTGTGAACTTTCGAGTAATTGGAGTCTGCGATAGGCGACTCATGTTCGGTATATCGGATGTGGTTAGCTTGTATGCCTAACTGTGCCGCTTACTCGTAATAAAACAAGAAATATTAAAAGTATAACTTGCATGTGACTTGCATTGAAAACTGATGTCGAAATACAATTTTGATGAAAAATTGTAAACAACTTAACAGAACTTGACATAGGATTGTTAAAACATAATGGCAATATAGGTAAATAAAATATGGGGGAGTAAGGTTGATCCTGGTCATAGTAACCGGATTCAACTGTAGTACTTCCCATGTTTGGTTGCTTTCCAAGTTCGGGCGATGGCCCTTCCTTGGAGATCTTCGAGACAATAGGCTCCCGTCCCGGTCTTTGTCATCACCCGGTAAGGTCCTTCCCAATTTGGGGCCAGATTCCCCTACGAGGCATTCTTCAAGCCAACGTATGCTCTCCGAAAAACGAGGTCTCTGATAGCGAAGCCTCGCGGAATTACACGCTGGTTGTACGTCGCTTTGTTCTCCATTTTTACACCTTTCAAGACTTATTTTTGGTGAAGGAAAAATTGAATAAGTATGAAAGTTTGAAGCAAGCATTTCTCTTTTCCTTTTCGTTGCCCTAAACCATGACCACTTATGGGTTTTGGGGTAAATTTCTTGCCTCATTTAAACGGTGTTGCTGTTGTTGTTTCATTTTGTTGGTGTTGTTGTTGTTGTCTTTCTTTTCTTGCAATTTTTGTTGTTGTTTCATGGTTTCAAAGAAAGAAATAGTTAGTAAGTATTATGGTGTTTTAGTTCTAGAATGTAGTTTAAAACCTCTTGATAATGAGAATCTTTAACTTGAGAAAACCTAAGTGTTTCTAAGAAAAAGATTGAGTCAAGGAAGGGTGTGCTAGTTATTACCTGTTATTCTCCTAAAACCGTGAAAAAAAAAGATTTTATGGAAACTAGACTCTTTTTTCTACATTTTTCGCACAAGAATCCCTGGATTTGGTTGAGTATTCCTATTTAAAATTTTATTACAAGTTGACAGACAGATTGCTGCCCTGTTTCTGACACCTGAGTCTTATATTGCAAAATTGCACCGAATGGCTAATGATTTGTTAAATTAAAATTCATTTTCAAAAACTAGACACTCCAAGCTTTCCAGGAAGTGGTCATTTGCTCAAATCCGACTTTGTTTTCTATATTAATAAAATCGGTGAAGTTGGAGTACATATTTGAGCTTTCATACGTTTGAGTTATTACTAAAAGTTTTGATCAAGTTGTTTTGATTTTGGATCTTAATGATAAGGAACAAGTCTAGGGTTTGAATCCTTAGAAAGATAGATGAAGTTTCTTTTAAAAAAATTTAGTGTTTATATGTTGAAAGCTTTCTAAAAGTGTTTAGTAATATCAAACCTTGTTCGACCTCTTTGAGTTTGGGCAATAAGTTAGGACTTGAAGTGTTTTGATTCGGGGTAGGGTGGTCGTAGGTGTTTCTAGGAGTTTAGGGTTCTAGTTTGTTTACTAAGCCCTAAGTGATTCTTGATTAGGATCGTGTGTACGAGATCATGATCGGACTCGTGGTAGAGATTGTGTGTGCGACTTTGACGTGGAAGGAAAGCCTTTATGTAAGGGCATCTTCCAAAAGTATATATTATTGGTGTGTGAATGCATAAATTAATTATGTGATATTATGTTGATGTTGTTAAAGTGATGAACATGCTTATGTGATGAAATTATTTTCTTAAATGATACAGGATTGTAATTCTCGTGTGAATAATGATGCTTTGTGATTATAATCATTGTATTGTTGATCATTAACTATATTTGTGAATATGTTGTTAATGATAGTGATGATTGGGAAGTGCCGAGAGCACGTGAGTTTGGGGTATCTGTCGTAACGACATCAAACAATTACTGATTTTGAAATGAGAATTAAGAGGTATTTTATTAAAATCAAAGAGGCACTTAAAAGTTGATTTTTCTAAAAACCCTAATAAGTAATGGATTAATCACTTTTCCTTTAAAAAGAATAAAGTGAGAGTTAGAAAAATTAAAACAATTATTTTGAATTATTAGTGGACTTCTCAATATGAATCATTTTGTAATTAGTAGGAAATTTCTAAGAAAAAGAACTTAGGGATATGAAGTGAGATCTCTTGACAAAAATATGGGGTTCTAACTAGGGGAGTTAGCACACGAGTAGATTGTCTGGAACACTCCGTACGAGTGATCCCGTCATGGTGCAATAACTGTGATGAAAGGTGAAGCATTTCATGCATACATCGATGCCAGAAGCAAAGTGTCGGAGAGTCGCCCAAACCTAGGCACGAGTACGTACCGACAGTCAAGCAGAAAAATGGGCGTGTGTCACCAGATGTGATGTTTTGGGCACAATCCCTGCAGGGAAACCTTGTTATGGTGGTGTGGTGATATTCCAGAATCATGTGCATTGGCATATAGACTAACCAATAGTGATTTGTGGTGCACCTTTATTATGTTGATTGTTAGCTGTGATATTATGTTATGTTCTGCATATACATATTGCTGTTATATATGTTTGTTTGGGAAGATGGCTTGCTCGTGGCTCTTCTATTGATGAATGTAACACAGACGATGACGACCATCGAGCTCCCCCATTGACCATGTCGTCAGTGACGACGTTTGAGTTCCCGGACTCAGGAGCTTTGCACGCCTAGGAGTTAGACCACGCCTCCGGCCAGGTGATATATACACGGAACGTGGTCGAGACGATGCAGACAGATGGACAGGCTGCACATATAGGGATCACGCACCGGGTGATACGATTTTCGGTGCCCTTTGCGCGCATAGTAGAGGCGTGGTTAGAGGCACATTCTGATAGAGACACCTCAGAGATGGAGAGCATGTTCGAGACCACTTTTTACATCGAGCCCGGGGTTGTCGGCACCGTGAGACTCGCTGTCCCTCTTAGGATAGTGCGGCGTGTGCGGCCCAGGAGGATGGATGTTGGAGCATCCTCTTCTCACGTCGTTGTAGATTCGTTGGTTTCCCCTATGAGACCAACATCTCTCGTAGAGTATACTCCTTCATCTCTTATTCTGATTCCTGAGACTACTCCTTCGACGGATCATTCTATTTGCCCCTACTGTAGCGATGTAGGGTGCAGATCCGGAGGTTGGATTATATATTCATCCGACGAGGAGGCCAGTGCTGGGATGCATCTTCCGCTATCCCTACGATCATTGCTATTGGTGATGACGATGTCACTATGCCCATGGCAGATGACTTGGTGGAGGATTCGATGATGGAGGAGGAGGAGGAGGAGGAGGACCATTCTGAGTGGGCTGACTTAGAGTCACGGAGTTACGAGCAGTGTGGTACCTTCCACACTATGATGTCCTGTGAGCACACGATTGCGCATGTCGAGGTTGTGAGAAGAGATCGGTCAGCCGGTCCTACTGCTTGAGCCAGTGTGTCGACCAGCTTAGTGTCTCTTGTTTTGGAGTCTGTCTGTAGTTGTTTGTATTTTGGAGTCTATCTGTACTTTGTTTGTATTTTGGAGTTTGGCTGAGGCATCACTTTTGGAGCAACTCTCTGCGCAGGCATCTGCCGGGAGTACCTCAGGGATATGAGTATTCTCGTAGGAAATTCATATGCCTGATGTATTCCTATTTTGATGTTGTACTTTGATTTCTCTTGTATTAAAAACTTCTAAAAGTTGTACTGCCTCGGGGTTTATATATATATATATTGCATTTTATTGAACAACATGTTTCAACAATGCTGTAATACTCTGACTTGTGATTTGTGAAAGTGTTCTAAACAAAAAAAAAATTACCCGTGTTTTTATAAAGCAAGAAGAGTATTATAACTTCGAAAATTATTCTGCATTTGGGGTTTTGTCTTGTAAGTAGTGCCCAAAAATTGGGGTGTTACATTGTGGTATCAGAGTAGTTTGGCCCTCATCGGACTATGAGTTGGGTAACCTAAGCTGATCAAAGTCATCGGGTTTTGTTTGTCGGGCGTCGAGTTGTATCTGAATTGAACTTGTTTGCTGAGTGAAGCATATATGCTTATAATTGTTTGAATTATTTCTTAGTTGAAGTAATGTGTGCTAACACACCCATTTGTTGTGGGGTTCTGACCGGTTTTGAACCTTATAGGAACCCAATGCCGCCACATGTAATCCTAGCTGACGGAGTAGACAATCTGGAGATGGCACAGATGGCCTAAGACATGGCTGAGATGGCGACTGTCGTTTCTCAGCAAACTACTGCCAAGAATCAATGGGACTTACAGAAACAAGAGAGAGATGCACGAGCTGCTGAATCAAGGGGATTGGTTGACTTTCGTCGAAATGATCCTCCAAAGTTTCGTGGAGAAGTCGACCCAGAGAAGGCAGATCTATGGCTACAGGAAGTGGAGAAAATTTATGAGGTGCTACGCTGTTCGGTTGAAGTAAAGGTGAACTATGTGACTTATCTACTCTTGGGGGACGCAGAATATTGGTGGAGAAGTACTAGACTGATGTTGGAGGCAAACCATCAGGTAATCACTTGGGAAGCTGTTCGGGAAAAATTCCTACATAAGTACTTTCCAATCAGTGCAAGGACCAAGCTGGGAGACGACTTTCTGAAGGTACGACAAGGCAACATGACGATCGACGAGTACGCTGCAAAATTCGAGTCACTGTCTCGATATTTCCTTTTCTTCCAATAGACGGTGGACAAAGGATATATGTGCGATCAGTTCATTGAGGGGCTCTGCTGTGACATTCAGGATTCGGTGCTGCCGCTAGGAATTCAACAATCTCAGCCACTTATTGAGAAGTGTAGGGAGGTGGAGACTATGAAAAACTGGTGGCTCAACCGAGGAGGCAATAACTCTGGAGGGCCAATTAGACAAAATGATCAGAACCAAAAAGGGAAGCAACAACAAAAGAAGTTGCACAATAAACCATCAGGGAATAACAAGGGCCAATATCTCCCAATGGCTCAGAACTCAGGAGGTGGGAGTCAATCTCGTGGAGAAGAGCTGCGTTGTTACTACTGCAGAAATTCGGGGCATTCCGCTAACCAGTGCACTGCCAAAGGCAACCTTTGTTTCAACTACAAGAAACCGGGTCATCTTTCTAAAGACTGCAAGGCGCCGAAGGCAGAACCATTGGTCAATGCCGAAAAGACCAATCGCCCGACTGGAAGAGGACGAGTTTACTGCAATGAACGAGGAAGAAGCAGAGCAATCTGATGAGCTGATTCAGGGGGACTGTGAGATCGCGGGTTGTATTTGCACTCCTTGATTCCAGTGCAACCCGTTCATTCATTGCCATGAGTTGTGTAATCGTTTGAAATTATCTATGACTGCATTGCCGTTTAACTTATTAGTTACTACTCCGGCTGCTAAGACATTAACTGCCAACACTGTATGTCTTCATTGTCTTGTGGTCATTCAGAGTAGAAAGTTCTTTACAAATTTGATATGTCTACCTTTGAAACATCTTGATATTATTCTCGGGATGGATTGGTTGTCACACCACTATGTCCTTTTGGACTGTGCCTGTAAGATCGTGATTTTCCTTGACCTGGGAGTTTCTAAGTACTTATCTGCCAATCCCGTCAGAGTTTCCTTGAAAGAGGGGGCTCAGGAATACATATCGCTCGCCAACTTAAAAGTCACTCACACTAGTGAAGAAGGAGGATTTTACACCGGTTAAAAATGACTTTTTACACCGGTTTATGTACCGATGTAGATGCTCCCGGTGTTGTATGTTAGGGTTTTTACACCGGTTATTTAACCGGCATAAAATGTGATTTTTACACCGGTTATATTTCCGGTGTAAAATGTCAAGTTTGGGTTTTATCTTATTTTCTGAAGGACATTTTACACCGTTATTATAATAACTAGTGTAAAAGACTTTCCTTTTACACCGATTGTTGACAAAAACAAGTGTTAAAAGCATATCTTTTACACCGATTTCATGGAAAAACCGGCGTAAAAGGTTTTATTTTATTTTTTTTGTTTTTTTCCTTTTTGTTTTTGTCTATTCTTACCCAGAGGCTATCAATATTGACAATAAACAAACAATAAATTTGCCAACAATTGGCACCAAATGTGCCCAAAATTCAAATCATTTAAACATATATCAAATTTAATCTATAAACATATCAAATATACACATAAACAAAGTTAAGCTATATATATATATATATATATAAAGTACAAAGAATGATCAAGTGCTATATACATAAACAATATATAAACAATGTACAAAGAATGATAGTGCTATATACAAAGTCATTTTGATGATTTTTTAGGTCTTTTTGATGACTTTGTTCCTTGGGATTCCTGCAATTGCATCTTCCTTTCTTTCTCCTCAATCATTTGCAAAAGGAATTCTGCACAAGTTTGTCTAACATCCTCAATTTCATCTTGACTGTATTCAGTTGAGTCATTTAATATCTGCAAGTACAAACATGTATGTAATAAATTAAACTGGCCTAAAAGTAATAACATGGTTTTCATATTATAAATATAATAGCAAGAGGTTAAAAATTTTATTACTTTTTCCCATTCGTCAACAATATCCGCTGAGACAATTGTTAACATATTTTTCATCACATGGTACCCATAGGCCCAACGGTTCTTTTGTCGAGGCCCCTACAAATGAATACCGTAGTAACATATAATGAGTAAAAATTATACACATTAACTAGTACTACAAATGAATTAAGTAAATAAGTTTCAGGAAGACAAACTATTTACCTTAGGCTGCACCCATTCAGGTTTCTTATTATATATCTTTATAAAAGAACATATTCATCAAAACTAAGTTGCAAATCAGGAGACAAAGAATCAACGTATATATGATAAATATAAGTTTACCTCTCAATCATGCCCTTAATTACGTCGTTTGGTTGATAGTGCAACAAACACAACCAAACAACAACTGTAACATCATCAATCTTGCACCCAAGTTCTTCCTCCACTTGATCCTTCATCTTCTAGCCATTCAAGTAAGGAGAAAAATCAATTTTTATTCCCCATTTTTCTGCACAAAACAGTGCCCCTCCCTCTCTTTTTGCTTCTTGATTTTCTTACTTTTCTTTCTTGATTTCATACTTGTTTAAATGTTGTTTTGTGTTGTTGATGATTGAATGAAAGAGATGAGCATGTAAGTCCCCAATCTTGGAAACCCTAGGCATGAATCCAAGGGAAAAAGAGGGGCAAAGTGATCTTGAGGTTCAATCTTGCAATTAATGGTTTGATTGAGTATAAATTGTGTTGTTGTTGTTGATTGGAGTGGTAGTCTTAGAATTAACATGTTGTTTAGTTGTTTTTGGGATGAACACCTATCCTTGGCAAAGAGGATTTGTAGGATTTAATTATTGAAGCAAGTAATAAATTTGATGAATGAGTCTCTTTGATATAGTTGTTGTTGTCTTAGTTAAAGTTTTGGGACTAAAACCTTGTTTGGGTGAATTTTGATGAAAAACCTATTCTTGAATTGAGTTGATATTTATTTGAGATTCTTGAATGTTGTAAGAACATGTCTAGCTTTGATGATGATTTGTTTGAATGTTTTGAATGTGGTTTGATGAAGTAGAAGAATTGATAAAATTGGTGTTGGTGAGGTTGTATGAAAAATTGTAATTTTTCTTTGAAAAAGGTGCTAGGGCCCTGAGCCATAGGAGGAGATTAGGAGAGGAAAAAATGTTTTACACCTTATACCTTTAATTGGTTATTAATTCTTCAAGTGTGTGTAAGTTTTAATAAATTGGGAGTTTTGCAAATTTGTTCCTAAAATTGGAGTTGTGGCCGAGAGCCATTAAAAAAGCAAGGGAAGAAAAACTGTTTTGCAAGTTTGATTAGAATGGTTGTATTGATGTGTAATTAGGCTTTGAAAAATTATGGAAAGGGTTTGATTGCATTTGGACTTGTTTTGGAATTTTAAGGCTATGAAGCACATAAGGTAAATTGGACTCCTTGAGGTCCTAAGAACCTAGTGGAGCCTTAGTTAAGCATTTTGAGAAAACCCTTGAGTTCTTGGACAGTTATAATTGGGTATTGGACTTGTGTAATGGTTTTTTTTTGGAAAGGAATTAATTGATTAAATGATATGATTTTGATTAACTGAAATTTTGTAATTGGTCCCTAATTTTGAGTGTGTAGTGTAACATCCCAATTTTTATGAAAATTATTTTATTGTCTCCGATTACTTGAAAATAAATCATAGAGATTGATCACCTCAATGGTTTGCTAAAAGTACGAAGAACAACAAAGATTTATTGTAAACAATTTACTGTTTTAGCAATTAATTCAGATTAAGAGACAGTATAGACGTATACTATTTTTAATATGAATTAACCTTGAAAAATGTGAAAGATTGTTGTTTGATTAAAGAAAATTATTTTATTGAAAGAGAAATAATTTTCAGGATTTAATAAATATTTTCAAGTCATAGCTTGAATTTTTATGGTTTAGTTATTGTATTAATTGTCTGTTTTATGTCATATTTAATATGACTACTATTTTAAAGATTTTGTCTTGGTAATTTTATTGTTTGAATAATATCTAGTTAATAAGAGAAATTGAAATTAGTGATCCTCACTAATTTACAGTTTTTATTACGCTGCGAGAATTCTATTGAATTATGCCGTAACTAGGCTATTGTGTGTGTTTTTAACTGAAACATGCCCAAACGTGATCCAAATTTTATAAAATTTGTGATCTTAGCATTTTCCAATATTTAAGATTTATTGTAATTTTTCTAGAATTTTTGGGCATCAGAAAATATTTAGTGTATTTTCTATGGCCAGAAACTGTCTTATCGCAACGTTTCGGTTCGCATTTCGAGAAAACGAGATACATGGGTACCTTTCTCATGCCGCAAGGAAAATTTGTAATTTTTGGGTGTGGGGTTATAATTAGAATTATTTTTGGAATTTTTAGTATTAAAACTTAGTATAAGCGTAACGTCGTGCACCCGGTTGAGCAGAAACGCGTTGTAGCGAAACCTTGAGATATTTTGAGCAAATGGCTGCCACACATGGACCAATGGGAGGCCAGCCATGTGCTTGTAGCCTACAATTTTAAAGGAAGCATTTTGATTGGTTTAGGAAGTAATGGGTAGTTAGTTTGTTAAGTTAGTTTAGTTAGTTTGTAACTAGTTTGGTTAGTTTCCAACTAAATGACCAAATTTCTTCCATCCTTGTCCCTAAAATTTCGTGGCTCCTTCTCCATTTGGCTGGTCCATTTCAGTTTCCTTTCATTTTGGAAAGCTTGAAAAAAAAATCCTAGAAAGAGAAAGTTGATTTAGGTGCTTAATCTTGTGATTTTGGAAGCTAAATCCTAATCTTTTCTCCTTCCTTCTTGTTCAATCATCTCCATCATTGTGGTAAGCTTATTTTCCTTTTCTCCATGGCTGCCATGGATGAGCTTTCATGGTTCTAGAGTTGTGTCTCGTGATTTTAGTTTTATTTTTGAAGGAATTTGATGTTTAAGCTTCAACCTTCCATCCTTTCTTCTTAATCTTTGATCAACCATCACCAATCTTGTTAGTAAGTGTTCTAACTCATTTTCCTCTTCTCATGGCTGCCATGGATGAGATCTCATTGATTTAAGAGTTGTTTTTGAGTTAAAGTGTTAGACTTTGCTAGATTAGCATGATTAGTCTTATAACCCTTTGTTTTCCTCCATGATTAAGCGTGATTAGAGTATTTAAAAATTTGGGAACCCTAACCTTGAGGTCTGGCCGAATGCTAGGGGTTGTTAGGGGGTTCATTCTTGGCTTTATTTTGTGGTCTTGGAGTTAGTTCTTGAAGGTTTATAAGGTGTATGTTGGATACTAATCATATAAGCATGTTTACAAGGTTTTGGAAAAATGAATTTGCTTGTAAATGGGGGCTGGAAATCATGGCCATTTAGGGGCTGATTATGGTGTTTTTAATTAAGTTTTTGTTGCTTAAATTTTATGATTAACTTGTGTTAAGATGTAGTAATTAGATTTAGCATTTTTAGCAACTTGTATGGTTTGAAATAAGATGAATTTAGGGGCTGTTTTGGGCTTCCAAAAATCGTGACTTAAGAGCAAGTTTTTAATGATGTTTTAACTTGTGTTTGGAGAAAATATGTGACTTGTTTTAGTTACAAAATGGTTGTGAAAACTTGTTTAAATTATAGGTGGTTAGATCTTGTTGTTTATGTTGAAAAACAAGTTGTTTTATATAATTGAAAAATTACTTGATGGGGCTGTTTTGAAACAGAATTTTTAGATGTTTTAGGATGAGTTTTAACTTGTTTTAAATTGTATCAAAGTAGCAAAGAAGATGTCTTATGGTAAGAAGTTTTGATTAAATGAAGTTTGTAGGATTTAGGAGTTAATGGCTTGAAATTTTGAAGTTGTTTTGGAGCTTTGAAAACCGTGGCCTTCAAAGGAATTTTGTGACTTGTTCTTGACTTGCATTTATGCTTAAAAATAGTTGTAAAAGTGGTTGATGATTTGATTTAGCAAAACAATTCAAAGAAGCATGATTTTGGAAAAAGTTTTGGGTTATGTCTTAAGAATTGTTTTAAACTTGTAATGAATTTAATTCTAAAATTTTGTGATATGTTTTAGTGCTTTGAAAAATGGTTCAAAGTTGGCAAAATACTATTCATTTGGTAAAATACTATTCCAATTGGTAAATTTTGGTTTAGCTATTTTTCTAAGTGTGTAGCTTTTGTAAAAGCTTGAAAACTTGCATGGTTTGAAATTGTTCCATCTCATACAATTAGGTGTGATCCAAAAAGGTTAAGTTAGAAAGATTTTAGGCCCTTTTTAGGACTAAAACGTGGCTGCCCTAGAGTCTTAGGACTTGGGTTTTTCGTTCTAATTGGATTAAGTTTGCGTTGTTAAGGTTCGTGCATAAGGCTCGGGCGGGGAACGACTTGACGATAGTTCGAATTTACCTTGCTTGGATTGTTAAAGCGCCCAAGGTAAGGGAAATTCTTACATAATGAGTTTCGGCTTTTCGCCTTGTGTGTTGTTTGCTTGATTGTTGATTGATCGTGTGGTAGTACTCGTAGTATTACTATGTGCTGTTGAGATGTTGTAGCATGAACTGCTGTGTATTGATTTGGCCTTGTGTGGCAAGACTGAATTGTGTTGTGTGACTTAAATCATACTTGATTGATTTAATTGGACTTGAAATTGATGATAATATGTAGCATGTTCTTGGCCCTGCGCGGCATTATGAGTTGTATTATTTTCCTTGAATCACCTTGGTTTTCATTGGAACTTGGCATTGAATTGGAATATGAAAAATATTATTGTTGATAATGGATTAATTAACAATGCGTTGATCGACTGCTATTGGTTGACGATTTACATCGGTAAATCTGATGCGATTCCACAAGTCGAATTCTGATTTCGTAAACAAATTGTTAAGGGCATTTTGATTTAAAAGTAAGCGTAAGGGTTTTAGTACAACTAGCCAAAGCTTGCAAGGAAATTTCAATGGAATAATAGTAGAGAAAAGAACTTGAAATAAATAGTACAATTTGCGAAAGCGGTTGAGTTAAATGATGCGCCTGGGAATTCTTCCAGTGTGTTATTTAACACAACTAGGGTTTCAACGACCTAGAACTAAAAAGCATTTTCAGATACATAGGAGTGATACAAGAACTGAGAAAGAGATTTCAAAGATCGAGTTTTTGAAAGAATAAAACATAGGGAACCTAGTGTTCCTATTGAGCATATGGGCCATGTGTCATGTGCTGGGACTTAATGTCCTGCTTGCGTGCGCATTTACTTGATTGAGGATTGGATCTAGTGTTCCGTATGGCATGCCTAGTATCTTAACCTAAAAGTTGAGCCTAGCGTTCCGCATTACGTGCCTAGAGTTCTGATCTATGATTGGGACTAGCGTTTCGCAATTGAACACCCGGACTTTGTGTCCTGTGTTGAACTCTTAGTTAATTGAGATTTGGAAACCCACTAAGTCGAGTGAGTGAGGGTTCATCGATCCGCATTGATTAATTAAAATATTACTCGGGCACTCACTACGGTGAACATGTCATATTGTTGAATTTGTTGGATATCACTCGGGCGTTTACTACAGTGAGCATGCCATGTTGTTGAATTTGTTGGATGTCACTCGGGCGTTCACTACGGTGAGCATGCCATATTGTTGAAATTGTTTGGATGCGTACTAACCATTGAGCATCGACACTCGGAGCGTTTGATTGGTCTTAAAGACTTCAAAAGACGAGTTATCATGTCACTCGTAGCGTTTGATTGGTCGTACAGACTTCAAAAGGCGAGTTGACACTGCATTGCCTAAGTAGAGGCAAGCCAAAGTAGTGGCAAGCCTAAGCAGAGGCTATCTTGTTCGGATTGGGAAAGTAGTCCCCGTTATACTACTGACCTATTAAGGCTGCAGGTGTATACACAACTTGTCATACTGCATTGACATGTATAGCTAACCACATTTATGATATGTGATGAATTTGTTATTGTGATGACTTGATCATCGGTCTGTTGATAGACTTGCCTGCTCACATGCAATAGTTTGATATTGTAGTGACTTACTTGTTGATCTGTTGGTTGTTTTGGTTGCTCACATGCATGCTTGATATACCATGATGATGTGTGCGGTCTATTAAGTATGTATATATATATAAAAGCATGGTGTTGTATTATATATGTATATATTGTTTGCATGCGACATAGCCTATGATAAAATCGTGGACAAAGGATTTACCCTTGCACTGTTGTTGGATTGGATGTCCTTATGGATGTCACTTCCAGATGGAGTTCGGTAGCTGTTGCAGTTTCGTCCTCTCGAGAGCATTAAAGATTGAGCCAATGGAGGAAGATTCCTCTGAGTACCTCATGTTTGATCTTGCTGAACTGTTTCTCAGTAAGAGTTATAGTTATTGGCCAGCTTAGCTTAGGGTAATCCCGTTGTTATTTGTGTAATTACTCTTTTCAAAAAACCTCGCCCTAGTGCAAAATGATTATGTTATGTGAAGTATTATTTTGTGATGCATTATACTCTGATATTTGCAAAAGTCAGAATTGGCATCATTTAGAAAACTGTAGTACTCTATGTCTCATTTTGAAAAGGGTTTCAAAGGAAAGAAAATGAAAAAAACAATTACTCCTATTTTTCCATTGCAAAATACATAAGAGTACTCTTTAACTGAAAGCATACAAGCATTAAATGTTTTCAGCATTAGATTGGATAGCACAGTAGCGCTCCGAAAACAGGATGTTACATGTAGGCAGAGAGCTCTAAGAGCTTGAGGAAGGGAAAAATTGTCATGTTTTCGTCTTGTATTAAGTGTGTTTTATAATTGATACAGTTAAGAATTGT
This sequence comes from Calophaca sinica, assembly GCA_037113605.1. NCBI lineage: Eukaryota > Viridiplantae > Streptophyta > Magnoliopsida > Fabales > Fabaceae > Calophaca > Calophaca sinica. Next base: position 22,127,207 of record CM073737.1, read on the forward strand.
TGAATAAATTTTGGCTAGTAGTTTGATTTAATTAAGGGGTTATTTAATTTGAAAGACAATAAAACGCTTAAGGCAAAAGGATTCCTTGTAATCCTAAAAGCCAAGTGGAGTCTCAATTCAAGTTATGATGAGAGGTGTTAAACTTTGTTTTCTAATTTAGTGCATTATTTTAAAAAGAGTTTTATGCTTAAGAACTTTGTTCTTTTAATTATTTCTAATTTTCAAGTATGTGATGTATATTTTTGTATTTCAAAATTTAGTATCTTAAATTATGTTCTGGGTGTAAGTGTTTTGGCTAGGTTAAGGGTTAGATTTGGAGAGCCTAAGTTTTAAGTTAGTTCATAGAATTGTGCTAAGTTTACTTGTGATGATAGGAGTTACAAATTCGGAGAACGTGCGACGTGGACTTGAGGCATGCGGTACCACGCTAGCAACTAACTGTGGTAAGGGCACTTCTAGATAATTGTAGGCTTTTATTTTTGTATGTCCTTGTGTAAGGGCAACTTTAGTTATTGCTTAGGAATTAAAATTCCAGTTTTTACATCGAAGAAGTCGGAGAACCTCAGGGTTCGAAGTGAGGGTCTTGTACCCCTTCGTTTTACTACTTTTGATATACTGATTATTTAGTGGGCTTGTCTGTAAGTGGTTGGCAGCTGTCCCCAACCCCCCACACTTGTTTGTTCCTCTCTGTCAACTCCATCGAGTTGCAGTGGGATGGATTCTGTGATTAGTGGTCGTGATATGATTGGTTGCGTTGATTGCTTATTACTGTTGGACTGAGTTTTCTGTATGATTTTGCATGAATATCTATTTAATATGTGATTGAATAATTATTCGAATTGTTTCCTAAATTATCGTATGCGGCGATTTATTCATTGGAGTGCGGGAGTTTAGTCGAGTCGTCGAGTGTCGTGACGTTTTTGGAGTTTCGATCTGAACAACCAAGGGCGGTGTATAAGTCCGAAGCTACGGCTAGGTGGTGAAGAAGCCCGAAGCCAAAGCTGGTGTTCAGTGGCCGAACAACCAAGGGTGGTGTGGAAGCCCGATGCCACAGTTGAGGTGGTGTAGAAGCCTGAAGCCACGGCTGGTGTTCAGTTGCTTAGTTGGCATCTGGTGGTGTAGAAGCCCGACGCCACGGCTGGTGTTCAATTTGCGCAGTGGGCGTCTGTGTCGTCAAGTAACTTAACCTAAATAACCCGGGTGGTGATGAAGCCCAAGGCTACAGCTGGTATTCAGTGGATGGATCGGCGTTGTTTTTCGGAATTGTCGAGAGTGTCTCAAGGGAGAGTGTTGAGTGGCGTTTTGAGAAATTGTGCATCTTGTTGTCTTTTGCTTTGTGATTTGTTATTGCTATGATTATTTGAGAAGTTGATTATTTGAGAAGTTAACCCTTTCCCGTGGTGCCTTCAATCAATGATGGTTACCCAGGCGATGGTGAGGACATGGAGGACCCGTGGGCGGACGGCGACGAGGAGGACCCCTTCGAGGATCCGGGCAACGACTTTTATTTGTCGTGATTGGCTATTGCACGCTTGCATTTCGGATGGCTGTGGGATTTTGTTTATAGTGTATAGCAGTTGTGGTGACCAGTCAAGCTTTAGTGTTGTTCTATGTGTACTGCAGGGTAGACTGGTGGCATACTTTTGGAGCAGCCCCCTGTGTGGGTGTCTGCCGGGAGTACCCCGGGGTGTGATCGTCCTCACAAGGATTCTCATACTTTAGGTGTATTTCTTGTACATAGTTATGCACCGTTGTTATGGTGTATGCACTGCTTATATTTTGTATGTACTGATAGGGATGTCGTGCCTGTAATATTATGTGTATGTGTTTCCAGTGCATAGTCTTGTGTCTTAAGATTGCATCATGTTTCTAAACGCTGTGGCGACTCTGTGTGTGCTTTGCGGGCACAGTCGTTGTTTAAAAAAAAGATCTCATTTTCCTAAAGGACATAAGAGTACTATTTGAAAATTTCGTCGCATATAGAGTTGGTTCTAGCTTAGTAGCGGTTTGGAAACGGGTCGTTACAACAACATTATCCCTAGGCTTAAGGATAAACAACTGTTAGTGATCGCTGCAAATAATGAACAATAATAATGGTTTATCTGAAGCAGAAATAGACAAAAGCAAACTAGGCTACCAATTTGACAACAGCTAGTAACATATGTACTTACCTATGCAAATATGCTCCTAAGTAACACATTTTTGGCTCACTCTGTATCTTATTTTCCATGTAAGATTGAACTACTTCTGCAGGAAGGCAATGTTTGGAGGAAATAATCTTGACTGGGTCAAAGAATCCAAACATATCGTTGTTGCCCTTTGCGATACAGAGGCGATGCAGATACCTAAGATTTTTAATCAAATGTTAATTACAATTAGCAAATAGACTTTGAAATAGTTAATAAATTTTAAAATAGTTAATTATAATTGATACAAAGTGAATAAGATACTTACGTGCACCATAATACAACACCTCGGCGGAAAGCCACTTAATACCATCCATAATCTCATCCATGTCACGCCTTTCAATGGCGAACCATGGAGGGACACTGGAACAATGCTCCCAGTCTACTTCAAACCTATCACCTTTGAGATTCTTTAGCTTTTCAACAAAATTTTCTCTGGGCTGCTGGTCCTCAATGTCAGGTGCACAATTACTACCCTTAGTGCTGACACGCATGGTAGCTCTAGGAGAACAATCAGGTGGAGCATTATAAGTTCTCACACCTACGGATTGCAGCGCCTGTATCAAATTAAGTAAACATTACTAATAATACTGATAAAGTTAGTGTTTTTTAGACATTTCATTAATTGTGTCAAGTTACACATACCTGCAAAACCTTTTGTCGGATCTTATCCTTCATACTTACACTTATCTCCTCCTGGATCTCCTTTGAGAGCTTATCCCAGAGCTCCTGTTGCTTCTTCTCATTGAACTCCTGTTGCATCTTCTCTTGGAACTCCTGGTTCATCTCTTTCTGGACCTGCTGCTGGATCTCGTGTCGGATGGCCTGGAGTACATCATCAGAGATCATTCCTGAGGTGGGGCGTGCAGGTCCTCCATAGTAGTACTTTAGGCCCACACCCCAACCAGTAGTGCGGACACGACCAGGGTGCTCTTGTGTTGCAATGGCAGTTGTCAGGATATCCTGATGTCAATGTGAAACAAAAGATCCTTGTGTGCTCTGTTTGACCAACTCTTCCTACAATATATATATATAAATTTGTCAATTAATACATGATGTGAGAGAATGCATAAGTTGTAAAACAATTACATTGATGAATCGAAAGATTTACTTGCAATCCTAGCAGCCACTGAGGCTGTGGCCTCAGATGTATAATCTCCTGATGGCTTTTGTCGGGCCATCAGCCATAACTCATAATGTCCTGGTTCAGGAGGAAGCTTATTTAAAACTGAGCCTGGTTCTTCTCCCAGATCTTCGATCATTTTTTTCAACCTCTCTTCCGCGATTTTCTCCTTAAGCTTTACATAACCCCCACGAGACATTATGTGGGGGTATAGATTTTTTGCTACATTTTGCTTGCCCTTTTACCTTTTTGCCTGTTACAAATAACACATGAAAAATTAAAAATCAGTAAAAAATTTAAATTAGCTAGGCCGCCAATTAAAAACAACCACTAACCTGAAACTCGTCATCACATCAGCTCTGGACAAATAACTGCCATGATTCAGCGGAGATAAAACTATATTTACCTAATGGCGTTGTGTTGCCATCTTTATCTCCCCCACTAAATACATAAGTGTTGGAGAGCATTGTCTTAAATTGCATCTAACGCTCCCCCGCATATACAAGCCATTTCTTCTTAAGCCGCTCATCATCAGGAGCAGTGAATTGTTGCTACGATAATTACACAACAAAATGGTGGCGTTAGTAAATGAAGCTAAACACTGTTTTTATGTTAATATATAAGCAACAACATTAGCTGTGTTAATATTAAATACCTGAACATCTTGCCAAATCATGTCCTTGAGATCCTTGTGTATGTCTTTCCAATTACTTTCGTTGATACTAACCTTGCTACATGCTAGGCAACCAACATAACTCTTGAACTTCGCAGCATACTGATCACTGGGTTGGAAAGTAATAGGATCAAACTCAACATGGAACCTCTCACTAGGAGACGTTTGGCAGTAAAACCAGTCAAAGTCATGGCACGCCTAGTCCTAGACCTCGTAAGAGAGGAGGCTAAAGAATCATCCTTGATGCTTGTATAGAAAAAAATAATATGTCAGTCAGAATTGTGCCACTAGCATTAATCACTAAGCATTCAAACCAAGTGCACACATAGTATAAGCATCTTACACAATGACAAAGAACTACCAGAAATAATTTCAATATGAAACAAGAGCAGCAGAATTGGTGACAACTGTAACACATAAAGCCCCTAATTGTAATTACCCTATTTACAGTATGTCTAACAATTGTAACACATAAATCCAGAGCAAAATTCACAGAAATCCAGAGCAAAATTCACAGAAGTAATCTCACAACCACAGCAACCCAGAAAATTTGCACACACTGTTTCGAAAACTAACAGACTTCAAAGAATATGCCACTCTAGGAACCAACATTAAATAATCAAAACCAAAGTCAACAACATTAACATCACTTCATGTTAACTCTTAGAAATAAGAGTTATCTAACTCTTTTTAAGCTTAATTATGCAAGTCCTAAAGTATTTTAATAAATAAAAAATATGTGTTTTATTTAGTTTCTGGTAATTTAATGGAAAAAATGTGCATGTTAGGTTTATGGCACTCAAAGTGCCATTTTGTTGGTATTTGATGAAGTTTTGAAGTGTGCAGGAAAAATTCGTATGCTGCAAAACATGTCGTAGCATTTGTTGCAGCATCTGGGCAGAGTTACAATAGAAATGTAGAATTTTGAATAAAAAGCAGAAACTGAGTGATGTGGCAGAAAAGCAGTGCTGAAATAGTACAACAGAGCAGTTCGCATTGCTTTTGGACAGCTGCCCTTTTTTTTTGGGCCTTTTAATTGATGAGGGCTGACCAAAATAGGAAGCCCACATGCTGAAAAATGAGGGACAACCCTAGAAAATATAAATTCCTGCACCCTAGCCCTCACTCTCACCACTGTTCAGCTGCCTTTCACTCCACCTCATCTTCTTCAACCTCCATCCATCCATTTTTCCACCATTTTTGACTGGTTTTGAAGCTTGAAGTAGAATATTTACATGGGGACTGCTCACATTCTGGTTTGATAAAGCTTAGGCAAGAAGGATCTTCCATGCTTGGGAAAGACTTTAGTTATTTCTTGACCTTAGCTCTTGTTTTATTTTCCTTCCCCTTGTATTTTCTCTATTCAGTTTCCATAACCAGAAAAACCATGTTCATTTTTCTGTTTTGTGTTTTTAAGCTCATCATGAGCTAAACTCTCTATGTTAGGGAACTATGAAGTTGTAAGGATTGTATGGATCTTGTTTATGTTATGGTTATGTGAATGCTTTTTTATTCAAGTTGATTTTCCTGTTTACATCTTTTTTGAAAAGCTTGATCTCCTTGACTCAAATGCAAGCTCACTAATATTGAAAGAGTTGGTGAGTTGAACTACTTGAATAATATGGATTAAGTTGATTAACTGGAAAATTAATTGATGTTGGGTAAAATAGAAATATTTGCCCGAGTCCATTGGGTAGCTGAGTCATTTTAATTGGAAGTAAGAGTAACTTGGTTAATCTCATCTTAAAAGTGATTGGGAAACACACTACATTTGAACTCTGGATCCAGATGCTGCAGCATATACCAGAGCATACCTGACCTGTACATGAATTTCAATAGATTAGATTTCCCTAACTGTTTTTACCCACTGTTTTTACCTCAATTTCTTTGATATTTTACTGCATTATTTACCTTTAAATTGTCACTAAATCAACCTTGTTTATGTGTTACTTGTTACCTTATTTATCACTAGCTAAATTAACCCAAATTAAGAATTAATAGAATTAACCGAGTTCAATCCTCGAGGGAACGATCGTGTATACTTTATTACTTGTTTTGACTGTATATTCTTGCACAGTGCACACAAAACAATTTTTTAGCGCCGTTGCCGGGGATTGAAAGAGTTAATTTCTATGAATTTCATTTGAGTTTGTTTGGTTTAATTGAGATTCTTACACTTTGGTGTGTTTGTTTTTTGCAGTAAATTTTCTGTTTTGAGTTGTGTTTTGTGTTTGTGGTGTGTTGTCTTTGTTGTTCTTAGCATTTCTCACCGTGTTTGTTGTTTTGTGAAAAAAGAATCCACTTCAAGCCATGGAACAAAGTTATTTTGACTCTATGCAAGCAAGGAATGTTCAACCACAATATTTTGAGCATGATTTTTTGGAGATGAATATGAAAGGGGCTGTTATGAGACAAATTTCATGTCCATGACTGCACCAAATGTGGATTATGACATGGGAAATTTCATTTAGGAACAAGAGTCTTATCCTTAAGCTCAATCCGAAGGATCCCATGAAAGCGTCTCCAACCTCAAAGATGTCTTAACACAATCCATTGAGGCTCCCAAGGTGTATAGTGAAAACTTTCAAGTCTCATGCATGAATATAGAGGCTCACATTAAGACAATGATGGAGTTTCTAAAAGAGGAGAGTTGTATTGGAGAAGTGGTTGAACAAGAAGAAGAGAGTGTGGAGTTAAAAGTTGAAAAATGATATTGTGGAAGTAGTGGAAGAAAAACAAAAAAAGAGTGTAGTAGTAGTAGTAGAAGAAAAAGAAGAAAAAATAAACAAGAAAATTAATGATATGGAAGAGAAGCCAAGGGTGAGGCATGAATAGAACCATGTGACAATTAAGACCCCACCCTTGGTGATTAAAGAGAAGAGTCCTCTGCAAGATGAGTTTTATGGGCTTTAAGAGAGGGGGAACACATATCCCAAATTCCTAGTTGTTGGGGCATGGGAACACTTGCTTCCCTATGCAAAGTACATGGGATTTCTACCCAAGGGAAGAAAACGGAACGATGAGATTTTCTTTTTGTCATATTTTCCACCCTAACTCGGGTGTTGATCAGGGCAAAGTCTAGCTAAAGACTATAAACTAAGCGCTACTGGGAGGCAGTCCAACAATAATCCATGACAGGGATGTTCCTTTTTTCTTTTCTTTTATCATTTTGTTTCCGGTTTAGTCATTTATGTGTTCTGTTTGTCTGCTGTGATAATGCTGCAACATCTACTCTATATGTTGTTTACTGTTTTCTTTGGTTAGTGTTGCAGGATAGTCTGTCTGTGTTGTTAAATGTTGCATCACTATTTTTAGGGTCTGTCTTTTGCTGTGTGGACACTCCACTCTCAAATTTTTAGCATGTTATAGCGAGGACACTAGACATCCTAAAGTTTGGGGGTAGGGTGGAGTTGTTAGCAATATGTTTTTGTTTTAAAACAAAAAGGCTCAGGACACTGAAGTGAGATTCAATGAAGCAAAAATTGTAAGGTGTTAGGAACCCTTGAAACCTAGGAGGATTGTGACACCTATTATTCCCACCATACCCTATGCATGAAGGAACTAGTATTGAGAAACTTGAGAGCGAAAGTGAGGCCCAACACTTAGGGGCTGACTGAACTTGCTTCAAATTTGAAAAAATGAGAAGACTAGGCACACGTTAAGTTTGGGGGAGGGTATGAATGATTGTAAAACTTGCCTTACAAGTTCTAAAAAGAAAATCATTGAAAAAGCCAAAAAAGAAAGTAAGAATAAAGGTTGTTTTGCTGAGTAACCGGGTAGTTTCACCAATAGTGTTGCTATTCGCATCAAAAGGCAAAACGGCCCAAAAAAATTAGAAAAAGGCAATAAAAAGGAAAAAAGAAAAAAAAAAAGAAAATGCGTATGTGAGGCAAGTTGTCTTGTATAAGTTAAGTGTATGTCCCCCATTTTTCATTGTATTATTGCCTATTGCATTCTTGTTTTGTAAAGGAGAAGTAAGTGAGGAATGCCTTGACGTGAAGGGATGGTCTTAGCTCTTGGGGATATCTTGAGAAATTTTCAACATAAACCGGATGGCACACACACAATTTGAATGATTAGGGTCAACAAGAATCCTTAGGGTCAAGGGGGTTTGCTTGAAAAAGTGTTATGTCAGAGAATTGATCTTCATTGTCCAAAAGCCTTAGCTCTGTTGAGTCATTTGTGGTTGAGTCTTGTGCTCTTTTCTTTTCATCACTCGAGGACGAGCAAAGGTTCGAGTTTGGGGATGTGATAACTCTTAGAAATAAGAGTTATCTAACTCTTTTTAAGCTTAATTATGCAAGCCCTAAAGTGTTTTAATAAATAAAAAATATGTGTTTAATTTAGTTTCTGGTAATTTAATGGAATAAATGTGCATTTTATGTTTATGGCACTCAAAGTGCCATTTTGTTGGTATTTGATGAAGTTTTGAAGTGTGCAGGAAAAATTCGTATGCTGCAAAACATGCGGTAGCATTTGTTGCAACATCTGGGCAGAGTTACAAAAGAAATGCAGAGTTTTGAATAAAAAGCAGAAACTGATTGATGTGGCAGAAAAGCAGTGCTGAAAAAGTACAGCAGAGCAGTTCGCATTGCTTTTGGACAACTGCCCTTTTTTTGGGCCTTTTAATTGATGAGGGCTGACCAAAATAGGAAGCCCACATGCTGAAAAATGAGGGACATGTTGGAACCTAAACGATTGAGAAGTTTAGACCCTCATTGATTTTGATGATAACAAAGTATTTTTCAAGAGAACAATTTATCTTCAAACATATCTTTGAGTGTACAGGTATCAAAACTTCATATATATGTACAAAACATTCAAGGAAGAAGAAGAAATTTACAAAAGAATTGAATACAATCCACTAGTGTCAGCGTCCGAACTCACTCTAGCGTCTTGCTAACAGCAAGAGTCCAGTAGTGTTACTCTTGGACACGTGGAATACTCAATTGCTGAGAGCGTCCATCCTCTGTTCTGAGCGAGCATCTGATCTCTTTAATGAAGCACGATCACGTTTTTGCTCTTAGCCTCAGACTGTTCTGGAACGGAATTCGAATTTGATTTTATGCGCTCATTTTGATGTACGAGGAAGCAAAGGTGACACCTTTAGCATAAGACAAAAATCGTATAAGGCAATTGCAAATAGCAGATAGTACGAAAACGGCAATGTGTACTATTCTGATATTCTCTAGAAAGGAAGAAAAGGACTACATTTCAAATTACCTCACTCAATGGAAAGGAGCTATTTTTACTGCAACGGTAATACCCTTGAAGACTCCTATAAATACCCTAACGTATTCATTGAAGACAAATTGGAAAAACTGTGAAGAAACTTCATTCTGAAAGCAACATTACTCAAGTGAGCAATCAAGTTTCGTGCCAAGTTTCTGGTCTACAAAGAACTGAACTCAGCGTCTTATACTTTCTTTTAGAAAGCTATTCTGTTTTGAGCTTAATCTTTTCATCCTCTCTGTGAGAGATATTTTGATTGTAATCAAAAGTATAATCTCTTTTGTAAACTGTATTTGGCCTAGTTAAGGCTTTGTTCCTCAAAGGCTCGACTGCACTGAGTCGTTTTGAGAAGTTGAGAGTATTGTCAAGTTTGTGACAGTAGAATACTCTTGAGGAAAATTGTAATCAGTTGATTATAGTGAAAAATCCTTCAGGAATGAAAGGACTAGACGTAGCTACCAGTTAGTGGTGAACTAGTATAAATCTCTGTGTCTCTTCCTTTACTGCTTTACATTTTTCTTTACCTTGCTCAGTAAAACAAGTTTTCATAAGCGGTTTATTTTCTGCACCCGGTTAATTTCTCTACATCCGATATACAAACAGTTTTAAAAAATCTGTGTTGAAGTGTCTTTTACGTAAAGTTTGCGAAAAGTTTTTAACACAATTCAACCCCCTTCTTGTGTTGACGTTCAGTTGGTACCAGAGCTTGGCCTCTTGGTTGAGCACTTAACAGTGTTAAGAGAAAAGATCCTATACTGTGAACATGTCTACTGAAGGTGGTCATATGAACCGTCCTCCTCTATTCGATGGAGAAAAATTTGATTACCGGAAAGATAAGATAAAAGCTTTCTTTGAGACACAACAACTTGAGTTGTGGGATATAGTTCAAAGTGGTTACATTCCTCCCACTAATCCTCGTGGTGTTGCTATAGCCAGAGAAGATTGGAATGATGAGCAGAAAAAGAGATATCAAATTAATCAAAAAGCTAGATTCATTCTTATCTTTGCTATGATAGAAAAAGAATATGATAAATGTGGCAAATTTGATACTGCGAAAGAAATCTGGGACTCACTCGTTTTATCTTACGAAGGCTCTGCCCAAGTAAGAGAAACCAAAGCTAGCATGTTGGTTCGCCAATACGAGTTGTTCAAAATGGAAGATGGTGAAAGCATTGAAACTATGTTTGGAAGATTCCAAACACTTGTTCATGGGTTACAGGCCCTTGGAAAAAGTTACACTACACCTGACCATATTAGAAAGATCTTTTGAAGCTTGACTAAGCAGTGGAGACCCAAGGTCACTGCTATTCAGGAAGCAAAAGATCTAAATGTCCTTTGACTTGAAGATCTTATGAGTTCGTTGAAAGCTCATGAACTTGAGCTAAACGAAGAAGAACCTGTCAAAAAAGGCAAGTCTATTGCTTTGAAAGTCGCTCAACATAAAGCTAGTTCTTCCAAAGCCCTTCAGGCTAAAGAAGAAGAATCAGAAGATGAAGCTTCAGAAGGAGATGTTGACACATCAGAAGATGAGCTCGCGTTTATATCCAGGAAGATACAAAGAATGTGGAAGAAGAGAAACTTCAGGAGGAAGTTTCAGAAGAAAGATACTAAGGACAAGAAGGAAAGCAAGGACAAGGACAAAGCTCAAGTCATTTGCTATAAATGTAAAAATCCTGGACATTTCAAGTCCAAATGTCCTAATCTTAAGGAGAAACCCACAAGAAGTTCTTTCAAGAAAAAGAAGAAGAGTCTCATGGCTACATGGGAAGATCTAGACTTATTCTCATCTGAGGAAGATAATGAAGTAGAAGCAAATCTCGCTTTCATGGCAGACACTGACCTTGATTCAGAAGAAGAAGTTGAAGAGGTAATAATATATGATTCCTACTCTGAACTTCAACTTGCATTCAATGATCTTCTTAAGGACTCTTCCACTCTCTCTGTTGAGTATAAGAATTTGAAAAAGAAAATTTCAAAATTATCACAAGACTTTCAAGCTTTAAACAGAGAAAAATCAGACTAATAAAGAGAACTGTTTAAACTGAAAATCAGCATCGATGGATAACCAAATTGTCGCTAACAAGCAACCAGAAACTGAGAGCTCTCAAGCTGAAAGCTCTAAAGTTACAGGCAATCCTAAATGCAAATCAAATGATTATGAATATGTATTTCAAAAGTTTCTTGCAGAGAGTGTAACTCGAAGCAAGCAAGCTTCAACGATTTGCGGCGTCAGTAAAACGACAACTCATGGTCTTGGTTATATATCAGATGAACCTCATTTAGAAAATGATTCAGCATCTGATAAATCCAATAATCATAGTAAATGCTTGCATTGTACTTACTGCAATAAACCTAGTTATTTAAAAAGTGCATGTACTGTTTTTAAAATTGTGAAGGATAAGCTTCCTTCAAGAACTAACAAGAAAGGACCCAAAAAGATATGGGTACCTAAAGATAAAATAGTCTATGTTGCAGACATGCTTAGCAACAAAGTCAACACACCTATCTTGGTACTTAGACAGTGGATGCTCACGTCACATGACGGGAGAAAAGCATATGTTCCAAGAACTAAGGCCTAAAGAAGCTGGATTCGTTGGTTTCGAAGGAAATCAGAAAGGTAAAATAGTTGGAATTGGTCGCATTGGTAAAGGCTCTCTTCCCTCTATTGATAATGTACTCTATGTTGAAGGACTTAAACATAACTTATTGAGCATAAGTCAATTATGTGACAATGGTTATGAAGTCATCTTTACAGAAACTGAATGTCTAGTAAAAAGCAAGAAAGACAACTCTATTTTCTTTACTGCTAAGAGGAAACAAAATATTTACAAAATTGATCTCTCTGAACTTGCAAAACAAGATGTCAAGTGTCTCATGTCTGTTGACGAAGAACAATGGATTTGGCACAAGAGATTGGGTAATGTCAATTTGAGATTAATCTCAAAATTAAACAAGCACAGTCTTGTCAGAGGCTTACCAAATCTTAAGTATCAATCCGATGCTCTCTGTGAGGCATGTCAAAGAGGAAAACAAGTTAAAACTCATTTTCATTCAAAAAATGTTGTTTCAACCTCTAGACTACTTGAGCTTTTGCATCTTGATCTTTTTGGTCCAACAAGGACAGCTTCTTTAACTGGAAAGAAATTTGGGTTAGTCATTGTTTATGATTTTACTAGATGGACATGGGTTAGATTCCTTGCTCACATAGATGAGTCATACAAGGTATTTACTGTATTCTGCAAAACAGTTCAAAATGAAAAAGGAATTTGTATTTCTTCTATTAGAAGTGATCATGGGGGAGAATTTGAAAATGAAAGCTTTCAAAAATTTTGTGATGATAACGGCATCTCCCACAATTTCTCCTCTCCTAGAACACCTCAACAAAATGGTGTTGTAGAAAGGAAGAATAGGTCCCTCCAAGAAATGGCCAAGACCATGATCAATGAGGCTAACATTGCAAAACATTTTTGGGCAGAAGCAGTAAACACAACTTGTTACATTCAAAATAGAATTTTTATTAGACCTATTTTGAAGAAGACTCCATATGAACTGTGGAAAAGAAGGAAACCAAACATATCATATTTTCATTCATTTGGTTGTACGTGTTATATTTTAAATACTAAGGATCAGCTTGGTAAGTTTGATTCAAAAGCTGACAAAGGAATCTTTTTGGGATATTCTGAAAGATCTAAAGCTTTTAGAATATACAATAAAGAAACTATGACAGTGGAAAAATCCATTCATGTCAAATTTGATGACAAGAAGCCTGACACAGCCATGTCAGAGCTAGATGAATTATTTTCAGAATTAAATATAGGTAATACTACAAATAGTGAACCTACATCTTCATCATCCGGTGGTGTCCAGACACAAGAATCTTCAGAAGCTGAATTCAGAAAGAGCTGGAAGTACAAAGCCAATCATCCTAAAGATCAAATCATAGGAAAACCTGGAGATAGAGTAAGAACCAGATCCTCTTTTAAAGAGCATGCAGATATGGCATTACTCTCAGAAATGGAACTTAAAACGATTGATCAAGCATTGAAAGATGAAAGTTGGATTCTGGCCATGCAAGAAGAGTTGAATCAGTTCCAAAGAAATGATGTATAGAAGCTAGTTACTCTACCAAAAGATAAGCAAGCTATTGGTACTAAATGGGTATTTAGAAACAAGCTTGATGAAGATGGAAAGGTTGTGAGGAACAAGGCAAGATTGGTTGCTCAAGGTTACTCACAGGAAGAAGGTAATGATTTTACTGAAACATTTGCACCTGTTGCAAGGTTAGAAGCTATACGCATTTTACTTTCATTTGCTACACATCATGATATAATTCTTTATCAAATAGATGTGAAAAGTGCCTTCTTGAATGGTTTTATAACTGAGGAAGTCTTTGTGAAACAACCTCCTGGATTTGAAGACATTGAATTTTCAGAACATGTCTTCAAGCTTAAAAAGGCCCTATATGGTCTTAAGCAAGCTCCCAGAGCTTGGTATGAAAGACTGAGTACATTTTTGATGAAAAATGGCTTTACCAGAGGTCTAGTAGACACTACTCTTTTTAGAAAAACATCAAACAAGCACTTTATAATTGTTCAAATATATGTTGATGACATTATTTTTGGAGCTACTAATGAAAGCCTTTGCAAAAAATTTTCTAAGCTAATGCAGGCTGAATTCGAGATGAGCATGATGGGTGAACTGAAGTTCTTCCTTGGAATTCAAATCAAACAATGCAATGATGGTATCTATATACATCAAAGCAAATATATCAAGGAATTGTTAAAGAAATTCAAAATGGTGGATTGCAAACCTATGTGTACTCCTATGCATCCCACATGCATTCTTGGTAAAGATGAAACTGGTAAAAAGGTAGATCAGAAGATGTACAGAGGTATGATTGGATCTCTACTTTATCTTACAGCTTCAAGACCTGATATTATGTTCGGCCTGTCTGTGTGCTAGATTTCAATCGGATCCTAGAGAATCACACTTGAGTCTTTGTTAAAAGAATCTTTAGATATTTGCAAGGATCTACTAATCTTGGTTTGCTTTATAAGAAATCAAAAGATTACAAGTTAGTAGGTTTACGTGATCTTTGACTTTCTTTGGAGACCGAATTGAAAGAAAAAGCACAAGTGGAGGCTGCCAATTCCTTGGAGCAAATCTTGTATCTTGGTCAAGCAAAAGGCAAAGCACGATTGCACTATCAACAACAGAAGCTGAATATATTTCAGCAGCAAGTTGCAGCTCTCAACTTTTGTGGATGAAATATCAACTTGAAGACTATCTGATAAAAGAGAGTAACATTCCTATCTTTTGTGATAACACTTCTGCAATCTGTCTTACTAAAAATCCCATATTGCATTCACGAGCCAAGCACATTGAGATTAAGCATCATTTTATAAGAGACTATGTTCAGAAGGGTATTCTCGAAATAAAATTTGTAGACACTGATCATCAGTGGGCTGACATATTTACAAAACCCCTTGCTGAAGATAGATTCAATTTTATAAAAAGAAATTTAAATTTTCATCTTATAGAAGAATGACTAATCTCAGTGTCAGATGATATGAATCATCTTAGCATCTGGTATGACATAAGCATGTATACGTATAAGCATTTTATTTGTCATGTGCATCATAACTCAACGTCTGGTGAATCGGTTGCGTGCGTCTGAGCGCATACACACGTGTCACACGTGTAAAGGACTTAAGCGTCTCATCACATCTACTGAGTCATGATTATTTATGTCTTTCGATAAAATCTTTTTACTTGATCTTACTTTTCTTTTGGCGTCTTCATTTAATGAAAAGGCAAATCTCCATTTTCTTTTCTTTTTTGATTTAATTTTTGTGTGGAAATACGAAGCGGTTTTTGAAAAAGGACTGTATCATTTTCTATCAACTTTCCCACTACTCCACATTTTTCGCTCCATCACTTCACTCTGCATCTACTTGCAAAACTGTTCTCTCTCTCTGTGTGATTTCAAACCCTAAAACCTCCATTACCCTCTCTGCAACTGCTACCATGGCTGATAGAAAGGTTGGACAATGCACTGCTGCCTTCGATGTCTTCTCAGAAGCAAAACTCATGAATGAGGACAGAATTGATTTTGAGAACTTCAAGCTCTATGGTTTTGATTTCGAAGAAGGTTTGGAGAAACTAGGCTGGAAAAATTACTTTATCTGGGAACCAGTTGATGTACTGAGCTACACTATAAAGGAGTTTTGGGGAAACGCTTACCTACTTCAGGGAGAAATTATAGAAGGACACATCAGAGGCTTCAAGTTATGCTTCACCATCAACTCTATCGCTCAGACCATCAAGTGCCCTTGTGAAGGAATCAGTTACCATGCTAACTGGGTTGACGCTTACAAAGGACTGGAAAACGTCAATGAAGCCCTGTTCGAAAACTATCATGAGTTGAAGAAGAAGAACATAACTCCCACTGCCAAAGACTTAAAAAGCCACTACAGAGTATTGCACAAAATCATCGCTAAGAGCGTGATTCTGAAGGCTGGCTCAAGCGACATAGTGAACTACGAGCAAAAGTTCATTATAAGAAACTATATGGATGGGAAGAAAATCAACCTGCCAAGGTTGATTATCAATAATCTTATAATTGCTCTTGTCTTCTCAAGGAAGAGTGTCGATAAAAAGAATATCATCAAGGTTATCCCTTATGGAGTTCTTCTCTCCATAATGATGATTAAAGATGGTGTTGTGAGAAAGCTGGCTGACTCTACCAACAAAGAAGAAAAATAAAAATACTTTGGTGTTGGCGCTGTTGTTCGCCTTGAAGTTTTTGGAATCAACAGTCTAATCAGAATGCAGTTGATAACTGCCTCTATGATTAAGAAGGTGAAATTAGAGCAACAGGAAGGAGAAGCTGAAAAGAAAACCACCAGAAGCTCAATGACTGGTGTGAAGAGACCTGCTGAATCTCCTTTAAGGGAGACAAGAAGAATGAAACAGAAGGTGGCTCCTGCACCTACTGTTGAGGAACCAGAAGATGAGGATAGAATTCCTATCAGAAAGGTCTTGGAGAATAAGAATAAGCCGACAACTGAAAAAGATGCTTCAATGTTCAGTCAAGGGAAGTAAGTCCCTCCTCCTCCTCCTGCCGTTGTTGCCCCTAGAGGAACAAAAAGAAGGTTGGTTAAGTCTTCTGAGCTTAATCCAAAGGTACTTGACTTTACTGCTGATGAGTCAGTATCTATCTTTGATTCTCATGATGTTATTCCTGCACCCTCATTGTCTGTTTCACAACCATAAACCCAGAAAACCAGAATGAGCCTCCGACAAACCTCTACCCTCATTCCCTCAAAACTGACCTAACCACCATCCAATACACTCAACCTTGACCTACCACAAATTTCCTCAAATACCTCACTTACCACATACATTTCCAAACTTCACTCTCACCCCTTCAGCCTATTATTCAAAGTACCTCCCATTAATCCTTTCAAACCCTACACACCTAAAACCTATGCAATCACCAAAACCTCTCCCACTTCACTCACCATTACCCATAAACCTACAGACTTCGGTGGAAGGAAGAATGTCTCATGCATTAACAAACCTCGATTTGTTAAGTATGAGTCATATCACAGCATCTACAATTGTCCCTCTTCATGGCATTTGAAAACATTCACCTCTGGAGTTGCCAGACTGGAAATTCCCTCTCCAATGAATTTTACTTTCAAGGATGGAGAAGACCATTTTCAGATGTCATTCAAAGGAAGATTGAGACCAGAAACCGGTAGCAGAGCAATTCCTTTCTCTGTTGACCTTCCTAAATCCCTACCTCAAACTGAACCTCTCACACTGGAGGAGTGTGGAAGGTGGATCACGGATGAAGAAGCTGCCTTCATGGCACACTGTCTTGAGATGAAGAAAATTGAAGTTATCAGACAGTTCAGGGATCCTTCTTCTGTATCCGTAAAGATTGTGCCAGATAGACAAAGGTGGCTACCTTGGTCTATCCCTGGGAAGAGGAAAGAACCTGCTCCTGGCAAGCTGCCATTCAGTACGATCGGGCTCATAGAATATGAGAAGGCTCCTAAGAAGTATAACCTTAAAGAATTCTCTAAGCTTCCGATTGCCAAGATCACTGAGGATCATGCCAGAAGGTTTTACCTTAGTTCTCTGAAGGAAGATGAATGGAGAACTGGCTCCTCAAACTGCTGCAATGCCGAGAAAGCCACAATTCCAACAGTTGGCACTATCAGCAAAGTTACTGACACATATCTGGGAACTACCTACTTTGATGATACGTTCAGGTGTTCAGTAATCAGGCCTCTTGACTGCATGAAGATATATGTCCAATGGGCTGCTGTGACCAAGCACTTCGACATTGGATTTACTTGGAGTCAATGGTCTGAGTCTTGGAAAGACAAAGCCTTGTTACCATGCCTCGTCCCCCTAGTGCTTACAGAAGATGACAGGGAAAATCTGCGAAGAATATACCTGGCAGAAAATGAAGCACTCTCTTTCGCTTTTGAAGCATTGAGTGTCTTTATCAAGAGAATATGGGGAGAAGATGTTGGAAACAGGTTTGATGCTTTCACTGCTGATGTGCTTCTGCATAGAGAAAACATCTTCATGGATTTGCTGTATCCAGAAGAGGTGGAGAAAAGGAGAAAAATTCAGGTAGAATCTGAGCAGAGGAAACTTGAAAGTCTCATAAAATGGTTCATACCAAATGATGCGTTCTTTCAAAAAGATCAACAAAAGAAGGAATTGAGACTAAAGCTATCTAACTGGGTGCTAGCAGAGCATCAGAAGATGAAACCTGCACCAAAATCAGAAGCTAGACCTTCTACTTCTACTCCTGCAGTTGAAATGGTCACTATTCCCAAGGCAGAGTTTGAAGAAATGAAGGCCACTAACCTGAAAGTTACTTAGCTGGAGAATGCCCGGAAGTTATTATATGAACGTCTCAACATCCCTCCACCACCTCCACCAAACCCTTAAATTTATTTTTTGTGTGATATAAAATATTTTTTGGTACTCTTATATATATATTCATTGTTTTTGCTCTGATTATCTGTTTATATATACCTATATCTGATTATCTGTTTATATATATTCAAATTTTTCAAAGTCTTATTTTGACTATGATGTGCTTTACACTATTTTTGTCTGATGACAAAAGGGGGAGTAAAATAAAGGTTTGATGAACACGTGAAAGTCTGATTGACAAAATTCACCGTCCGATGTTCAAACTCTGATGGATACACTAAAACAGAAGCATCATGCATATCATTTCATACATAGCATTTGTGTGGTTATTCATTGCTCTAATATCTATTAATGCGCTGATATTCATTGATCCAGTACTCTAATAATGATCAATAAATTTGGTACAATGAAAATCTTTTTGATAAAATGAAATCAGCATCCGATCTCAATTTATTAAATGAACACATGCTCTGATACATCTACGTATTTTTGCGATCACTTAAACGAATTTGTTTATCAACAATCGCCTTATTACCTGAATTGATCATATATATCTAAATGGTTAAATTCAGGGGGAGACCCTTGATATTATTTTGAAATTAAATTGTTCATCAACCTTGGATAGTTGTCATCATCAAAAAGGGGGAGATTGTTGGAACCTAAACGATTGAGAAGTTTAGACCCTCATTGATTTTGATGATAACAAAGTATTTTTCAAGAGAACAATTTATCTTCTAACATATCTTTGAGTGTACAGGTATCAAAACTTCATATATATGTACAAAACATTCAAGGAAGAAGAAGAAGTTTACAAAATAATTGAATACAATCCACTAGTGTCAGTGTCCGAACTCACTCCAGCGTCTTGCTAACAGCAAGCGTCCAGTAGTGTTACTCTTGGACACGTGGAATACTCAATTGCTGAGAGCGTCTGTCCTCTGTTCTGAGCGAGCGTCTGATCTCTTTAATGAAGCACGTGATGATCACGTTTTTGATCTTAGCCTCAGACTGTTCTGGAACAGAATTCGAATTTTATTTTATGCGCTCATTTTGATGTACGAGGAAGCAAAGGTGACACCGTTAGCATAAGACAAAAATCGTACAAGGCAATTGCAAATAGCAGATAGTACGAAAATGGTAATGTGTACTATTCTGAAATTCTCTGGAAAGGAAGAAAAGGACTACATTTCAAATTACCTCACTCAATGGAAAGGAGCTATTTTTACTGCAACGGTAATACCCTTGAAGACTCCTATAAATACCCCAAGGTATTCATTGAAGAAAACTTGGAAAAACTGGGAAGAAACTTCATTCTGAAAGCAACATTACTCAAGTGAGCAATCAAGTTTCCTGCCAAGTTTCTGGTCTACAAAGAACTGAACTCAGCGTCTTATACTTTCTTTTAGAAAGCTATTCTATTTTGAGCTTAATCTTTTCATCCTCTTTGTGAGAGATATTTTGATTGTAATCAAAAGTATAATCTCTTTTGTAAACTGTATTTGGCCTAGTTAAGGCTTTGTTCCTCAAAGGCTCGACTGCACTGAGTCGTTTTGAGAAGTTGAGAGTATTGTCAAGTTTGTGACAGTAGAATACTCTTGAGGAAAATTGTAATCAGTTGATTATAGTGAAAAATCATTCAGCAACGAAGGGACTAGACGTAGCTACCAGTTGGTGGTGAACTAGTATAAATCTTTGTGTCTCTGCCTTTACTGCTTTACATTTATCTTTACCTTGCTCAGTAAAACAAGTTTTCATAAGCGGTTTATTTTCTGCATCCGGTTAATTTCTCTACATCCGATATATAAACAGTTTAAAAAAATCTGTGTTGAAGTGTCTTTTACATAAAGTTTGCGAAAATTTTTTAACACAATTCAACCCCCCTTCTTGTGTTCACGTTCAGTTGGTACCAGAGCTCGGCCTCTTAGTTGAGCACTTAACAGTGTTAAGAGAAAAGATCCTATACTGTGAACATGTCTACTGAAGGTGGTCATATGAACCGTCCTCCTCTATTCGATGGAGAAAAATTTGATTACTGGAAAGATAAGATAAAAGCTTTCTTTGAGACACAACAACTTGAGTTGTGGGATATAGTTCAAAGTGGTTACATTTCTCCCACTAATCCTTGTGGTGTTGCTATAGCCAGAGAAGATTGGAGTGATGAGCAGAAAAAGAGATATCAAATCAATCAAAAAGCTAGATTCATTCTTATCTGTGCTATGATAGAAAAAGAATATGATAAATGTGGCAAATTTGATACTGCGAAAGAAACCTGGGACTCACTCGTTTTATCTTACGAAGGCTCTGCCCAAGCAAGAGAGACCAAAGATAGCATGTTGGTTCGCCAATACGAGTTGTTCAAAATGGAAGATGGTGAAATCATTGAAACTATGTTTGGAAGATTCCAAACACTTGTTCATGGGTTACAGGCCCTTGGAAAAAGTTACACTACACCTGACCATGTTAGAAAGATCTTAAGAAGCTTGACTAAGCAGTGGAGACCCAAGGTCACTTCTATTCAGGAAGCAAAAGATCTAAATATCCTACGACTTGAAGATCTTATGAGTTCGTTGAAAGCTCACGAATTTGAGCTAAACGAAGAAGAACCTGTCAAAAAAGGCAAGTTTATTGCTTTGAAAGTCGCTCAACATAAAGCTAGTTCTTCCAAAACCCTTCAGGCTGAAGAAGAAGAATCAGAAGATGAAGCTTCAGAAGGAGATATTGACACATCAGAAGATGAGCTCGCGTTTATATCCAGGAAGATACAAAGAATGTGGAAGAAGAGAAACTTCAGGAGGAAGTTTCAGAAGAAAGATACTAAGGACAAGAAAGAAAGCAAGGACAAGGACAAAGCTCAAGTCATTTGCTATGAATGTAAAAAGCCTGGACATTTCAAGTCCGAATGTCCTAATCTTAATTAGTAGCCCACAAGAAGTTCTTTCAAGAAAAAGAAGAAGAGTCTTATGGCTACTTGGGAAGATCTAGACTTTAGTTATTTCTAGACTTTAGTTATTTCTTGACCTTAGCTCTTGTTTTATTTTCCTTCCCCTTGTATTTTCTCTATTCAGTTTCCATAACCAAAAAAACCACGTTCATTTTTCTGTTTTGTGTTTTTAAGCTCATCATGAGCTAAATTCTCTATGTTAGGGAACTATGAAGTTGTAAGGATTGTATGGATCTTGTTTATGTTATGGTTATGTGAATGCATTTTTATTCAAGTTGGTTTTCCTATTTTCATCTTTTTTGAAAAGCTTGATCTCCTTGACTCAAATGCAAGCTCACTAATATTGAAAGAGTTAGTGAGTTGAACTACTTGAATAATATGGATTAAGTTGATTAACTGGAAAATTAATTGATGTTGGGTAAAATAGAAATATTTGCCCGAGTCCATAGGGTAGCTGAGTCATTTTAATTGGAAGTAAGAGCAACTTAGTTAATCTCATCTTAAAAGTGATTGGGAAACACACTACATTTGAACTCTGGACCCAGATGCTGCAGCATACACCAGAGCATACCTGACTTGTACATGAATTTCAATGGATTAGATTTTCCTAACTGTTTTTACCCACTATTTTTACATCAATTTCTCTGATATTTTACTGCATTATTTACCTTTAAATTGTCACTAAATCAACCTTGTTTATGTGTTACTTGTTACCTTATTTGTCACTAGCTAAATTAACCAAAATTGAGAATTAATAGAATTAACCGAGTTCAATCCTCGAGGGAACGATCTTTTATCACTTTACTACTTATTTTGACTGTGTATACTTGCACATTGCACACACAACACTTCACAACAAACCAAACAAACCAATCCACATTTCACAAGAAACCAAACAAACTAATCCAAGCTCTAATAATCAAGTGTTGTCATCAATCATTCACATATAGTAAGATTCATAAGCAGTTACTATTGAATGTTAATGCAGAGTAGTGGTGACAACAACAAAGGGCAACTAGGTATAAATATCTTGTTTCACACACTCTTATTCAACTTCAAGGTCTCAAATGTCATGTCTCATATGTGTTTATTATATACAATGGTGAATCAAACACCCAACTGAAGAACATTCACCAAAAGAAGAAGCAGGAAAACTTACGTGTCGATGATGATTAAGGAGTTAGAGCTACTGGAAAAGTTTTGGGACCTGCATTTGGATGTAGAATTGTCATCTGGGAAGATTAGTTTCGGGATGATCACTATCTCGAGTGGATTGTTAGATGACCTCAGAGAACAATAAGTCAATGATAAGCTGCTGCGGGAAAATAGAGAACTGATCGTACAAGTGAAGGCACCTGAATTCAAAGTTGGACCAGACAACCTTATGAGATGCAATGGGCATTTGTGCATACCTGATGTGACAGAACTAAAGAAGATAATCCTAGATGAGGTGCACAATAGCAAGTTGAGCATACATCCAGGACCAACTATCAGGATTTGAAGCAGAACTTCTGGTGGCCTGGGATGAAGAAGCAAGTGGCAGAATACGTGGCATCGTGCTTAACGTGTCAAAAAGCGAATGTGGAGCATCAACGACCCGCTGGGATGTTGTAATCATTGGACGTACTGGAGTGGAAATGGGACAATATATCTATGGATTTTGTTGTAGCACTACCCAGAACGCAGGAAAGATACGACTCAATTTGGGTAATTATCGATAGATTAACCAAATCTGCTCACTTCTTGCTAGTGAGGACAAGAAACTAACCGAGATCTACATTACTGAGATCGTTCGACTACACGGCGTACCCTCGAGCATTATTTTCGATTAACATCCGAAATTCACTTCTCATTTCTAGGGAGCATTGTAGGAGGCCTTGGGGACGAAACTGAGATTCAGTTCTGCCTACCATCTACAGACTAACGGGCAGACCGAGAAAACGATACAGTTACTTGAGGATCTGTTGAGAGCTTGTGTCTTGGACAATCGTGGGAGCTGGGATGACCTACTTCTACTAATCGAGTTCACGTACAATAACAGTTATCATGCGAGCATTGGGATGGCACCGTATGAGGCTTTATATGGGCATAAGTGCCAGACACCACTTTGTGGTATCAAGACGGTGAGAGCATGATAGTAGGACCCAGCATAGTGCAGTAGACTACTGAGAAGGTGAAGAAAATCCGAGAAAAGATGAGAGCATCTCAGAGTCGACAAAAGAGCTACGCCGATAAGCATCGCCGACCACTAGAGTTTGAAGAAGGCGGCCATGTATTCCTCTGTGTCACGCCCACAACAGGAGTTGGTCAAGCGATCAAATCCATAAAGCTTACTCCTAAATTTATTGGACCCTACCAAATCCTTCATCGTGTAGGGCCAGTTGCTTACCAGATAGCTTTGCCGCCCTTTCTGTCAAATATTCATGACGTCTTCCATATTTCGCAACTATGGAAGTCCAAACCCGACCCATCTCATGTCATTGAACCAGATGTAATTCAATTGAAGGATGACCTCTCATTTCAAGTACCCCTTGTTAGGATCACAGACCGAAAGATCAAGCAACTGAGAAACAAAGAAATCCCACTGGCTAAAGTAATATGGAATCAAGCAACCGGAGATGCAACTTGGGAGCTTGAAGACAAGATAAGGGAACAATATCCAGTGTTGTTTTCTGACCCTTAGTTTTGAGGACGAAACTATTTTAGGGGGGAGTATTGTAATACCCTAGCTTACTGTAGTTTATTTAGCGCTACTGTATTGTAATTTCTCTGTATTACATATTTAATGTGCACATTTTTATTTGTTAATAAAGTGATTGAATTTAATCAAGGTAAAATTACATTTGAGGATTAATATTTATTATTAATTTATGGTTCAAATCTCATCGAAAAATTCTATCGATGTTTCGTCGCGTTTTGATCTACTGGGTAAATTTTACCCACGCTAAAATTTTAAACGGACTTCGATTTCGATGAAAATCGAAACATAAGTATTTTATAATATTTATGATTGATTGTGAGTGTCTTTATAATTTTTTGATGAAATTGTTATACGAGGATATTTTATACCGCGCATAAATTCTACGCGATTAATCGGCGAGTAAGGAATCGGTAACGCGAACGATCAAGCACGAGACCCCCTGGAGGGAAAGATCCTAGGCGCCACTTAGGGGAAACTTGGAGGGCAAGTTTTAATTTGATCAAAATAGGAGTCATAATAGTGGTTGAAGAGGTTTTGATGGGTGTAAGAGAGGTAAGGTGGTGTAAGTGAGAGGTATGGTCATGGCATGGTCATGTGTCATAAGATTTCAACCCAAAATCTTTTGCTCCCTCCTTCCTTTTCAGCTGGACATAGCACCCCCACCTCCTTTGCCTATAAATACCTCACTTTATTCTCCATTTTTACACCTTTGAAGGCTTGTTTTTTGGTGAAGAAAAATTTGAGTAAGTATGAAAGTTTGAAGCAAGCATTTGTCTTTTCCTTCTCTTTTCCGTAAATCGTAACCACTTGTGGGTTTTGGGGTAAATTTCTTGCCTCATTTAAATGGTGTTGCTGCTGTTGTTTCATTTTGTTGGTGGTGTTGTTGTTGTTGTCTTTCTTTTCTTGTAGTTTTTGTTGTTGTTTCATGGTTTCATAGAAAGAAATAGTTAGTAAGTATTATGGTGTTTTAGTTCTAGAATGTAGTTTAAAACCTCTTGAAAATGAGACTCTTTAACTTGAGAAAACCTAAGTGTTTCCAAGAAAAAGATTGCGTCAAGGAAGGGTGTGTTAGTTATTGCTTGTTATTCTTCTTAAACCATGAAAAAAAACTGTACTGACATATGTTTAGTGTTTTGGTCATAACGTTTTCCACACATATTCTTTTTCATTGATTCTTGATTTTCTGGAAACTAGACTCATTTCCCTACATTATTTGAACAAGAATCACTAGATTTGGTTGAGTATTCCTATTTAAAATTTTATTAAAATTTGACAGATAGATTGCTGTCTTATTCCTGACACCCGAGTCTTATATTGCAAAACTGCACCGAATAGCTAATGATTTGTTAAAATTAAAATTTATTTTCAAAAACTAGACACTCGAAGCTTTTCAGGGAGTGGTCATTTGCTCAAATCCGACATCGTTTTCTATATTTATAAAATCGGTGAATTTGGAGTACATATTTGAGCTTTCATACGTTTGAGTTATTGGTAAAAGTTTTGATCAAGTTGTTTTGATTTTGGATCTTAATGATAAGGAACAAGTCTAGGGCTTGAATCCTTAGAAAGATAGATGAAGTTTCTTTTAAAAAAATTTAGTGTTTAAGTGTTGAAAGCTTTCTAAAAGTGTTTAGTACTATCAAACCTTGTTCTACCTCTTTGAGTTTGGGTAATAAGTTAGGACTTGAAGTGTTTTGATTATGGGTAGGGTGGTGGAAACGTAGGTGTTTCTAGGAGTTTAGGGTTCTAGTTTGTTTACTAAGCCCTAAGTGATTCTTGATTAGGATCGTGTGTACGAGATCGTGATCGGATTCATGGTAGAGATTGTGTGTATGACTTTGACGTAGAGGAAAGCCTTTATATAAGGGCATCTTCCAAAAGTATATATTATGGGTGTGTGAATGTATAAATTAATTCTGTGATATTATGTAGATATTGTTAAAGTGATGAGCATGCTTATGTGATGAAATTATTTTCATAAATGATACATGATTGCAATTCTCATGTGAATAATGATGCTTTGTGATTATAATCATTGTATTGTTGATCATTAACTATATTTGTGAATATGTTGTTAATGATTGTGATGATCGAGAAGTGCCGAGAGCACGTGAGTTTGGGGTATCAGTCGTAATGACATCAAACAATTACTGATTTTGAAATGAAAATTAAGAGGTATTTTATTAAAATCAAAGAGGCACTAAAAAGTGGATTTTTCTAAAAACCCTAATTAGTAATGGATTAATTACCTTTCATTTAAAAAGAATAAAGTGAGAGTTAGAATAATTAAAACAATTATTTGGAACTATTAGTGGATTTCTCAATATGAATCATTTTGTAACTAGTAGGAAATTTCTAAGAAAAAGAACTTAGGGATATGAAGTAAGATCTCGAGACGAAAATATGGGGTTCTAACTAGGTGAGTTAGCACAAGAGTAGATTATCTCGGACACTCCATGCGAATGATCCCGTCGTAGTGCAATAACTGTGATGCAAGGTGAAACATTTCATGCATACATCGATGCCAGAAGAGAGGTGTCGTAGAGTCTCCCAGACCTAGGCACGAGTACGTACTGACAGTCAAGCGGAAAAACGAGCGTGTGTCATCAGATGTGATGTTCTGGGCACAATCCCTGCGGGGAACCCTTACGAGGGTGGTGTGGTGATATTCTGAAATCATGTGCATTGGCATATAGACTAATCAATAGAGATTTGTGGTGCCCCTTTATTATGTTGATTATTAGCTGTGATATTATGTTATATTCTGCATATACAAATTATTGTTATATATGTTTGTTTGGGATGATGACCCTTAACCGTGGTTTTTCAATTGATGTATATAACCCAAACGATGACGACGATCGAGCTGCCCCCATTGACAATGTCGTTAGTGACGACGTTTGAGTTCATGGACTCGGGACCTTCGCATGCTTGGTAGGTAGATCACCTCCGGCCAGGTGACGTATACGGGGAACATGGTCGAGACGACGCAGACAAAGTGACAGGCTATGCATATAGGGATCACACGCCTGGTGATGCAGTTTCTGGTGACATTTGCGCGCATAGTAGATGCGTGGTTAGAGGCACATTCTGGTAGTGACACCTCAACGACGGAGAGCATGTCCGAGATCCCATGTCAGACCACTTTTCGCAGTGAGCCTCGGGTTATTGGCTTCGTGAGATGTGTTGTCCCTCTTAGGACAGTGCGGTGTGTGCGGCTTAGGAGGATGGATGTTGGAGCATCCTCTGCTCACGCCGCTGTAGACTCGCCGGTTTCCCCTGTTAGACCAGCATCTCCCATAGAGTATACTCCTTTTCCTCATATTCCATCCCTGAGACTACTCCTTCGACGAATCATTTTATTTGCCCCCACTGTGCCGATGTAGGGTACAGATCCGGAGGTTAGATCATAGATTCATCCAACGAGGAGGCTAGTGCTGGGGATACATTTTTCACTATCCCTACCAACGATGCTATTGGTGATGATGACATCACTATGCCCGTGACAGATGACTTGGTAGAGGATTCGATGATGGAAGACGAGGAGGACGAGGAGGACCCCTCTGAGTGGGCTGACTTAGAGTCACGAAGGTGCGAGCGATGTGGTACCTTCCACACTATGATGTTTTGTGAGGACACGATCGCCCATTTTGAGGCTGTGTGCAGGGATCGGTCAGCCGCTCTTGCTACTTGAGCCAGTGTGTCGATCAGCTTAGTGTCTTTGGTTTTGGAGTTTGTCTGTAGTTGTTTGTATTTTGGAGGCTGTCCGTACTTTGTTTGTATTTTGGAGTTTGACTGAGGCATCATATTTGGAACAGCCCTTTGCACAGGTGTCTGTCGGGAGTACCTCAGGGGTATGGGTATTCTCGTAGGAAATTTATATGCCAGATGTATTCCTATTTTGATGTTGTACTATGACTTCTCTTGTATTAAAAACTTCAAAAAGTTGTACTATCTCAGGGTTTTTAGATATATATTTTTTCAGATGCATTTCCAGTTATATTCTCTTTTGCATTTTATTGAGTACCATGTTTCAACAATGCTGTAATACTCTGATTTGTGATTTGTGAAAGAGTTTTAAAAAAAAATTACCCGTGTTTTATAAAGCAAGAAGAGTATTATAACTTCAAAAATTATTCGACATTTGGGTTTTGTCTCGTAAGTAGCGCCCAAAAATCGCGGTGTTACACAAGATGCACGAGACGTGCACTTAAGCTAGGGCGGCTTGCCAGGAAACAGAAGAAAAATCCAGAAATGCGCGTGACGCGCGTAGCAGCTGGTTTAGAACATGCGTTGGGTACGCAATGCGCGTTGCGCAGTTTGAGTTTTGGGTTTTTAACACCCTTAAGAGACTTCCTAGGCAAAGAATACATGGTTTTAGTGTTCTAAACCCTTGAAGAACTAAGGGATATCATAGGAATCCCTTAGAAGTGTAAATCGCCCTTGGAGTGTGATAAAAACTCTTAGAGATATGAGTCACATGCTCGGTAAAGCCCCACGATAAATCCCAAGAGTGGTAAAGCCCAGTGGTAAATCTGGGATGTTACTCGTAGAGTCATGAGTATAAATAAGACTGACATGCTCAGTAAAGCCCCACGGTAAATCCCAAGAGTGGTAAAGCCCAATGGTAAATTCGGGGTGTCACAACAGAGCCAAAGAGTTTGTGAGTATAGAGCGGTTGTACCATTGTGCGGTAACTACAAGTCCCGGCTATATAAATAGTTGTACAGAGCGGTTGTACCACTATTACTAAACGATACGTCCCGACTATACGAACAATCCTTAGTGTATGGAATTGTCATGATTGCTTTAATATTTGTGAGTGAATATTATTGTGTTGTGGCGAGTTATGGTGAGGGGCCCGTGAAGGACTCACTGAGATTTTATAATCTCATCTTTTCCTCTTTTGTTTTCAGATAAGTAGGTACTGGAGGAGTAGAAGATGATGCTAGAAGTTGTAAATTTCTAGTTTTCGTTATTTTAGGAGATGTACTAGACTTTATTTTGTATTTTTGGACAAAATTAATCTTGTATTTTGAGATTCCCAGAATTTAGACTTGGATGATGTTGTAATTCTAACTCTTGGATTATAACTAGACTAAATATTTACACTTGTCTATTATTCAAGTTTTAAATTTTTAGTAATTCCTGTACTTTTAATGTAAATTGTCTTATTTGAATTATTATTGGAGTACAGACGTTACAAGTATCCAACGAAGAGTCACTTAAATCTAAAACCCTTAAGTATTTATATCTTGAAATCCATGTACCCTTAAATGGAGAAGACTCATTGGACAACAAATCAAGAACTCAACTAGCTTCTTGAAGATTTTGATGAATGAAGGAGAGAAATGAAAATGCTAGGCTTTGATTTTCCAAAACTTAAGAGCTAAGTATCTTAGAGTGGTTAAGACCTAAGTGTTGAAAAATGAAATTGATCTGAAGTGGATCTCAGAGGTGGCTGGAATAGGATCACGAACGGCGGAGCACGACGGAGTACGACAGTGGGGGTGTACCTGCACACACTCTGATGCCTAAGTTAGTATCGGGATAAGGTGAGGTAAGAAAATGAACAGTGTGTACCTTTATTGATTAGGTCATGAACCTTTTATAGGTGAGGTCAGGTTACTGACGTGTGGATGTTCTCAGGTAACCCCAGATCGTTTATCAGCCGTTGGATGAACCCGATGGCTGATGTTGATTCTAGGGTTGTGTGGTGACAAGGTTGCTTTTAGGGCAAGCGCTGCAATGCTTTGTACTCTAGGGTTTCTCGCCGTGGTGATGAGATCCTTAGGGTTTATTTCCCTGAGGATGGAACTCCTGAGCCGGGTTGGTTGACCGAAGTGGGCCTTGGACCTGTTCGGGTCAGTATTGTTTCGGGGTGGATCTCCCCTGTTGGGTTGGATCGGCCCATTGCGGAGTGGGGCTTTTAGCCACTCCGGATCAGAAATAAAAATGGTGTGTAAATGGGGGTATACAAAACATGGGAGAAGAGGGAAGTTATTTCTCTCTTATGGTTTGGTGTATTGTACATTGGGTAAAAGAAAGGCTTGGACAAAGAAGAGGTCTATGCATATATGGAAGATATTTTGAAAGAAATTGATGATGTATCTTTCCTTAAAAATTGATGTTGTATCTTTCCTCTGCCCCTCTATACCTGGCTTTGCGTCTCACCAGAGTGTGAGGTTGACACATTTTCCCATAACATTGGTACCAAATAGTATAATAGTAATATTTTATTACAGCGCCTAAAATCATCAAACACATTCAAAATCACATCAAACCATCTATTTATACTATATAATTTTCAAAGCGCGACCTCTAGCGTTCCTACTTCAGCAAGTATAGTTAACATGCTTACATTCCCATTTCTCTCCATTTGACAGGAATAGTCGGCATGTCAACTTCTCCAGTTTTCTATTTCACTTTTATTTTACATTCATTTAGTTTTTGTTTCATTTAACTGAATTGAGTTCTTGCAGGTCACCATTACACCTCCTTGTGTTGACCACTCTCAAATCAAAACGTCACACCTCTCACTTAATGCTACAACATTATCTCTTTTTTAGTCTTTCCAAACCTAAATCTCTCCAATCAATACATAAAAAAAGTAGGAGTGAAAAAAAAACCGATCAACAAAACCACGTGCAACAATATATGGAAGTTGCTTGGACAGGATTATTACACTTGCTGTCAACTGGAAGTACTTATCTCCAAAAAGGGCTAGTGAAAACATCCACATTTTTTTGAACAGCGAAACATCCACATTTAATACTGACAAAATCAATGTCCTTATTCAAAACACTACAAGAATTTTCGCCATTACCGACGGCCATTTTCCGTCGGTAAAGCACAAAAGCCGTCGGTAAATGTTTATTACCTACGGCTTACCGACGGCCTCGGGGCCCTTGGTTAATGGGTCGTTGGAAATCCTTTACCGACGGCCATTAAAAGCCGTCGGTAATACCGAAGGCTAAGCCATCGGAAATTTAAGTATAGCCGTCGGTAATCCGGTGACGTATTTTAATTTTTTTGTGACATTTAGCCGTCGGTAAGTCACCACCGTGCACGGCCCAGCCGTCCGTAAATTATCGACGGCCCAGCCGTCGGTATTCCGTCCGTAAATACCGACGGCTTAACCGTCGGTAAATTACCGACGGCTTAGCCGTCCGTATATTACCGACGGCTACGCCGTCCGTAAATTACCGACGGCTTAGCCGTCCGTATATTACCGACGGCTAAGCCGTCGGTAATATACGGACGGAATACCGACGGCTGGGCCGTCGATAATGTCACAAAAATTTAAAAATACGTCAGTGAATTTACTGTAAATTTTTTATTTTGGAAACCTTTGTTTTAAAACCTGCCCAAAATTTTTACGGCACCTGATATATAAACGCAACAGCAGCAAAAAGACATCAACATACATTTTTTAATGGCCATCAACATACATTTTTAGTCATTAAAGGTTAAACAATCCATAGTGTAAAAAACCACAAATCCATAATGTCAAAAGCCAGAAATCCATAATGTCAAACAAGTCGATAATAAAAAAAGTCTGTAGCATAACGGCAAGACTAATAATCCTCCTCAGACTCCGACTCCTCATAGTCCGGATGGTGACGACGGGATTTGTGGGCCTGGATGGCAGCAACACTGGCAGACAACTCCCTTAACTGCCGTTGAAACTCCTGATCCCGCTCCGAGGCAATTCTCCTTGCCTCCCGTGCCTCCCGAGCCTCCTCCTCTGCCTTTTTTGCGCGCTCCTCAAAAGCCGCAATCTGTGCAGCGACCTCAATAGAGTACTGAGTCGGGGACTGGGTACTGGTGCCAGATGCACGAGACTCCTGGGTCAGAGAGGAGACACCAGGCCTAAAACGTCCGGACAAGCCTCCAACACCGTACAGCCGTCCCCGAGTCCTACCCCCAGCAGATTGGGCCCATAACTGCAACTGAGTTGAGGGGTCAACACTGCCAGTTGCCTCCCCTCCATCAGAGGCCTGAGAGGCGGCCTGCTGCACTTTCTCTTGATAGGCTTCCTGCTCAAAACAAAACAAAGTAAAGATTGGTTACAATATTGTTTATGAAACAAAATAAAATTAATTAAATAAAAAATGCAATGATCTGACTTACATATGTTTATGAAACAAAATAAAATTAATTAAATAAAAAATGCAATGATCTGACTTACATATGTCTCCCTGGATCTGTCGTCCACCCAAGATTTGTCCTTCTTTTTTGTGTGAGTCTTCAAAAAGATCTCATCCACCGTGGGCTCTCTACCCAACTCATCAGACTGAAACATAATTAAAAACGTTAGGAACATATATATAACAACAAATTTATGTGATGAATTTTAAGCAATGAAATGTCTAAAACACATCCCACGCGTAAGGCATGCTCAGTGATAGATATAGATCCACCAGTATGCATAGAACCACCCTTAGAAGAAGCGCGGTTCTGCTTGGCCTTGGTGCAGATCTCCTTATAGTCTGGAGCCTTCCACTTGGCATTAAGTTCTGCATAAGCCCTCTCGCCTATCCAGGTTGGGCGTTTACCATTCTTCCTCACCTCCATAAGCATCTCAGAAAGACGCTTTGAGCCTTTGCTGTTGAAGAGCTTCTCAACCAGATAATGGTCTTTACGATCCCACGAAACATGCTCCTACAATATTATATTACAAATAAGATCAATATCTATTATCTATTTTAGCAATGCTTAGGATGTTGATTTCACAATTTTAGGCATTGTTCCCAAATGACACATGTCCTTTATCGGGTAAATCTGTTCACTTACATTAACTATGTGCCCAAAGAACAATGAGAAATGTAAACCAATGAAATTATTAGATCAAGAATAACAGTCATGCAATGATATCTACTTATAATCCAACATCATTATCTTTTATTTCTCTATTTCTCGACTTAGTTTAGTCCTGATTATGATGGAAATTTCATGCCTTAGATATATTGGGAGCAAACACTCCATAAATACGTGACAGTCATGACTCTTCATCCCGTACATTTTCCCTCTATTAACATCTACACATCTTGCCAAATTT
This sequence comes from Calophaca sinica, assembly GCA_037113605.1. NCBI lineage: Eukaryota > Viridiplantae > Streptophyta > Magnoliopsida > Fabales > Fabaceae > Calophaca > Calophaca sinica. The sequence continues at coordinate 22,160,088 of CM073737.1, forward strand.
GAAGCATACCCATCTGGCATCTTGATCTCTTTCATCCACTTCATCACATTTTTTGCCTCACCTGAAGAAAGACAATAATTTGCCTTTGGTTTTGTCATTTTTCCATTGGCTTTTGGAATCAACTCCAAGTCACTACGTTGGCATATGAGGGCCAAGTCCATTCTTGCTTTTTCATTGTCCTTTGTTCTGCCCTTAACATTCATGACTGTCATAAACACATTATCAAATACATTTTTCTCTATGTGCATCACATCTAGATTGTGCCTTAATAAATTGTCTTTCCAGTATGGAAGATCCCAGAATATGCTTCGCTTTATCCAATTGTGACTACGTCCATACTCAGATAACTTTTCAACTTTTCCATTTTCTACCACACTTGGAACCCCACTGACCCAATTCCATATGATATCACCTGTCAGCATTACAGGAGGCCCATGTTTCTCAACCCAGTTTTTTGTAAACCTCTTTTTACTTCTTCTGAATTGGTGCTCACGCGGTAAAAATCGACGGTGGCAATCGAACCAAGAATTTTCCCCCCCATATTTTAGTGTAAACGACTTTGTATCGTCCATACATATGGGACATGCCAATTTACCTTGTGTACCCCACCCAGACAACATACCGTATGCGGGAAAATCATTAATTGTCCACATCAAGGATGCTCTCATTTGAAAGTTTTGCTTTTTAGATATATCATAAGTCAAAACACCCTCACTCCACAACTGTTGCAGCTCATCTATTAAAGGTTGTAAGAACACATCTATTTTTTCTTTCGGATTAGATGGTCCAGGTATGAGGCAAGTCAAAAACATAAATGGTTTAGTCATACACATTTCAGGAGGGAGATTATATGGGGTCATAACAACCGGCCAACATGAATATGGGGTTGTAGATGCCTAAATATAAGGTGTGAACCCATCTAACATAAACCGAGCCTTACATTTCTTGGTTCGCTTATGGTCTGGATACACCGCATCAAAATGCTTCCAAGCTTCACCATCAGATGGATGACGTAAAATGTCTGACCCAGATCTATTGTGAGAATGCCATCTCATTTCAGCTGCAGTCTCCGTTGATGCATACAGTTTTTTTAACCTAGGAGTGATTGGCAAATAGAACATCCTCTTTGCTGGAACATCATTGTACTTACCCATCCTAGTCTTACGGGGAACATACCGTGGTTCTTGACAAAACTTACATTGTTGTTCTGCACTATTATCCTTGTAGTACAACATACACCCATTAACACAACAATCAATTATTTGAGATTCCAAACCTAGCATCGACACCAATCTTTTTGCTTGGTAAATTTTTTTTGGCAATTTCTCCTTTGAAGGACACACGTCTCCCAACATACTTGCAATGAAATCAAGACACTTTTGAGGAATGTTCCAATTTGTCTTGCATGCCAACAATTTCACGCACACTGAAAGCTTTGACTCAGAAGCACCCTCATATATGGGCTCGTTTGCAGCAGTTAGCAAATCATAAAAGTCTTAAGCGTCAGCATTTGGGGGCTCTTCATGAATATCTTCCTCGACTTCATGAATATCTTCCCCGTCTTCCTCATTACCCACATCACCCATACTTTGGAAGTCATACCTAGGCCTAAACGCATCGTCGACCATATGTTGCATTAGCGTGAACGGATCATCATTATCCATTTGTCCACTACTACTAGGCACATTTACTGGGTGAACATGTGGCGCTTCTTCACCGTGCTCACCCAATACCAATAATTTGGTTTGAACCCAACACGATACAGATGGACCTTGACTTCTCTTTCAGACAATATGCTCCTAAACTTGCAAATGTCACAAGGACATCTGATTCCACCATTACTTGCAACTTCAGGTTGTATTCTAGCTTTCAGTATAAACTCTTAAACACCTTTTGCAAAGCCTGGTTTCACCCCTCCTCTACCAGGATAAAGCCTATCATATACCCAACTCCGATCTGGAGGGTAACCATCCATTTAAAATGTGTCACTTTTAGTAAGGCGACCAAAAATTCTGCTTATAATGTTACAAACAATATACTACATCAATTTAAATTAAATAAATAAACAACAGACCTCTCCTTGTACTCATCTTCCAAGGAAGGTAATTCAACACTATACTACTATTGCTGTTAAACCAATCATGCATCTAAGCTACTGAAAACATTCAACAACATCCAATCATGTTCATATCTAGAAGAATAATAAAATCTAATTAAAAAAAATGAAATTGATGATTGGAATGGAAGCATATATGGAATGGGGGGTGAAGACAAGATTGTTCAGGGACTGAATGGATACTGAACATAATAACCATGAGGCTGCTATGTAGTACTAAGCTTTGGGATGTGGAAAAATAGGTAGAAGTGGTTTTGAATCTTGAAATCTGTGTTATGGTACATCATGTGTGCTTGTATGATTGGTTGCTATTGTTGGCTCTGGCTCGATCATGTATTGTGTCCAGAGTTTGCACGTTTTCTTTTTTAGTAACTAGTTTCAGATTAATAAACATTCAGATGCAAGACATATTATACGCACCCTGATCGTGCCTTCCAGTTGGCTTATCTTAATCACTTTGGAAGACTAGCTTCCACCACAACAAATTTTCCTATCGGTTTCCCTCTACCAATGCAATAAATATTTGCTCATTTGACAAGACACAGCTTTTCTTTTTTCTTTTCAAAACAAAGAAATATATAGCTCTAGACCTATCCCACAGTTGTAGACCAATCCACTAATGACACACAACATAATTAATTTCCAGATAGCTCTAGAATTCAACTGAGCAAAGGAAGGGGGGGAAAAAGTACTTTTTCTCCATTCTAATTTAGATTTTATTTCAAGTCATGTCTTAAGTAAGCCAAGGCATCTGACATTGACAATATCCATAATTTTTTCAAGTTCAATTTCCAATAGAATTGGACAGTTTTTAGTACATATAATAACACCTTGAAAATAGCAAGCTCAAAACTCTAGCAAGTCACCTTGCAGGGTTGGATAAATATGTCAGTAAAGTAAGGCACATGGCAGATATCTTGCATTCATAGCTTAATAAGTACAAAGCCTAATCTGTCAACAATTAACCAGCTTAAAGGCCAACAAGCTATATTAAGGCTGATGGAATCAGATGGATTGACCATCTTCCATGTTAAAAGTCATTTGCAGAATATAGAATTGCAAAATACATGCCGAACCAAATAATAGAGAAACCAAACCCATCCCTAAACCCAATACCCTACCAAATTTCTCCTTATCTTTAGCCTCATATTCTAAAGGCAAAACCATTCCTATCCCTTCAAAAGCATACACAGTACACCACAAAGATACATACCTGAATCGAATTCAACAAAGACAAGGAGAAAAAGCTTTCGGAAAAATGGAGGAGTCAAGAGAAAGAGTACCAGAGAGTGAGTGAGTGAGTGAGAGAGTGAGTCTGTGGAAGAAGAAATGGTTGAGCCGAGCCCTAAGGACACTAACAAAGACCGTCTGTGGAGAGCGTCAGTGCACTCTGCCTGTGGAGAGCCCCTCCTGGTGGTGAACGGCGTCTGGTGAGCGGCGTCTCCTCCTCCTCTTCGATTCTGATACGCCGCGCGTCTGATCCGTCTGTGGATAGTGGGATGGTTGGAGGGGTTGAGGGATCTGAGGTGCAAGGGGGAACAGGAAGGGTTCTGCAATTTCACAAGGTGCAAGGGATGGTTGGAGGGGTTGAGCATTCACAAGGTGGTCAGAATATCCCGGTACCGGAGGGGAAGATCTCGTTGAGAGGGACAGAAATGGAAACTCAGAAGAGTCAGGCAAAGCTAACGAGAACCCAATCCTCGCCTCGCCTCTTCCCACAATCCGTTCATCCATTCACGCCTTTCTTGCCTTTCTTCCATCGACGGCGATGACGACAAGAACAAGAAGATCAAGAAACCCCTTAGCCACGTGTCTTTCTACAATTCAACCCCATGACCGGTCGACCGAATAACCGCCGGTTGTGGCGGTTGCCTCATTGGTTTTCCTTGGCGCGTGTTCGCCGTTCTTCTACTTCTCTTGCCTCGGGGCGGCGAGATTCCCACCTCCGAACGTGTTGCCGGGCGCTGATTTTCATCGCCGTGGCGCTCTACTTCGCGTCCAAAAACAAAGGCTTCATCAACCACGCCGTTTCGCTCCTCAAACACTCGTGGGACGGGAATGTGAAGCGGATCAGTTTTTCCAAGACTCAGGCGAAACCGGTTCAGTGGTTCATAGGGGATTCGACGACAACGACGAAGAAGAAGAAGGAAAAGTGTGTAAGGGAAGGCGTGGAGTTTTACAGCAATGGGGATTTTTACGAAGGGGATGCAGATCTGTGTCAAGGGTTGTGAGAATTAGGAGGAGGGGGAATAAAAGTTAGTGAAAATCTGTGTGAAGATTACCGACGGCTTAGCCGTCGGTAAGGTTAAATCACCGTCGACATAAATAACAAAAAATTTTGGCGCCCAACCTAACTAGTTTTCGACGGCTTAGCCGTCTGTAATTACAGACGGCCGATAAACCGTCTGTAATTACCGACGGCTTAGCCGTCGAAAATTTGTCAAAAAAACATTTCGCGACCAGGTTTTTTTGCGACGGCTTACCGACAGTTTAGCCGTCGGTAATTAAAAATTTAGCGACGGAGTCGTGGCCGTCGGTAATGTTCCGTCTGTAATTTACACTTTTCTTGTAGTGAAATCCACCTCCATTGTTTGATACTTCGAGACCCACTATTCAAAAATATACGAACCATCATTTGTTATGCCATATGATCTATCACGCTATGTTGCTTCATTTGGTTCCTACTGGGAAAAATCTATTGATGTGCTTGGAAAATCTCAGAAAAGCCTTCTGATAAGTCCAACAAGCCTTTTGTTATGCAAAAGTCTGATCCCCAAGGACCAAAATGGCCAGTCTATAGAATGGTACTCGGTTATTCACTATCTTTTATTACTTGCATCAATCCACATACACTATTCATGAGAATCAACATCAAATGTGAACGATACTTGGTTATTCACTGACCTTTTACTACTTGCATTGATCCATGTACACTTGTCTTTAGATTCATCAACAAACATCCCCCTCTAGAATTTAAAGCCATTGTGTAACATTGGCATGTATAGATTTCGCCTTGTTTAGAATAATGGGTTTACTTTAGTTAAATTCATTTCACTTGTGAAACCTAATATTTACTCGCATTCTTGATTTCAAATTATCATAATCTAGCACTAAAATTTATCTATCCATCAATGTAGTCTATAAATTATATAGACATTAGGTAGCATTTTTAAAAGTTGTATCGACGATGTAATTGTTGAGTGACCACAATTAGTGATTTCATCCTTTATTGCATATTCATTATCTTCATAGTGTTTTGTCTCATAACCTCTCTCTTGTAGTGCAGGGGGATCTTATAGTGACCAAAATTAACACATAAACTGATATGAGATTGAGAGTCGTAGCAGCTAATTTCGGAGATGTAAAGGTGGAGCGGTGAGGACGCCACAACTGGCTATGGATGTTTTGATTGATATGTTAATTTTGAGCGCCACAAAGTAGTCGTTAAGCTCAAAACTATTCAAAAGAACCAAAGAGAATCCTTTCTTAGTATTTACTGAATCAAAATTCAACTTATTTATTCATGAATAACGAATTACATTATATAGAGTCCTAATCCCAATTGACTCAATGAACCCTAAGTAATTCAAATTTCACCTAATATTAATTCTACTCCTAATTTAAAATGAAATTTATAAATGGCGTTTATGCCTTACAAACATTTCCTAAATAAAGTAAAAAAAAAAAGTATAACAAATGATATTATCATTAGTGCTAAATGCATAAGTAGAATTAATGATTACTTCACATAATCATATTGTCTTTATTAATTGAAGCAACTAGTTATAATTATGTAGTGATATTGTAGTTCTTCATATCTTCTAGAAGCGAGCAAAGCTTTCGAGCCGCTTAAAGAAATTGAAAGGTAAGAGAAATATAGATCGAAGTGTGATAGAAATCATAAGAGTAGCAATATCCTGTAAAAAAAGAGTAACAACATTGTCATGTGCAAATATAATTATAGCCTTAGAAATTAAATAGAATTATTTTTTACCTTAACTGTTAAATACAGTGACAAACAGTACCGACACACTTTGGAACAGAAGGAGGGAGACACATATATTTTGGACAATTGGAGTCATTATGACAACCAACCATATTTGCTGTGATGTAAAAAAGAATAAAGGAATGTTACTAAAAGGGATGAAAGATTGTGCATAAGGTAAAGAAGAAAAATTGAAAAGGATGAGAAAAATGGTTTACCGCCGATGTTGGTTACAACAAGAAACAGCGAAAGAAAGAGGATCATAGCATAAACAAACTTGAGAATTTCAGCCATATTTTTCCTCCTTTGCATGTACAAACAGAAAATTGTTTGATCACTTTATAATGTAAAAAAAACACATGCTTTGTTTACTTTAACTAAATAGTTTTAAGGACTTATTGGGCCGTAAGAAACCATTCCTAAATTTAGAATCATTATTAAATGTCTCTTAAGCATACCGATGTGTCATATTTACCCCTTTATCTCACTCAATTGATCACTTGACCTTAGTAAGGATCTCACATAAAAATCTTGCTAGTCATCAAAGTTCATTCTTTTTTTTTTTTTACCAAGCTTTCATATATTTTTTTACTTTTTAGCCTTTCATGATGGACATGGGCGAAATCCCAAAAAGGCAATAATAGTGTTGAAATAGCAAAATTAGTTGTAAAATAATGCACAAATGAGGTGACAACATATTTATGAATAAACTTAAAATATATGTTAAAAGAATCATAGTGTCAAAGTTAATGTGTATCAAATGTGAAATTTGCATGATTTATTCCACATTCTCATTCACATCAATTTTACCATTCATATTGATTATCAAATGTGAGTGTGTATACATAACTTATAATACAACGATACTATAAATATTGTGAAAGCTAAAGTTTTTCCGAGATTTCAAAAGTGGAATTCCTTTAGTTATTTATGTATTTTTAACATATTGTTACTTAACTTACAATAATATATATAATATAACATATATTCGTATAACAATAAGTACTAATCATATATATAATATATAACTAAATATAAAGTTTACATACTTCAACAAATTCTATAGCTTAAATATTACTATTATTATTATTATCATCCTTATTATAAGATATAATACTTCTATTAAATTTTGCTTTAAACCATTTAACTAAAATACTCATGTAATTTAATTTTAATTAATTATTATACTACATTATAAATTTTACAAAATATTTTCCTTAATAAAATTAATTAAATATGTTTACACATCATTGGTGCATTGTTTTACAACTAACTTTGCCATTGTTCAACATATATTATCGCTCTTTTGGGATTCTGGCCATATCTATTATGAAAGGCTAAAAAAGTAAAAAAATAATAATGAAAGGTTGGTAAAAAAAGAATGTACTTTGATGATCAACAAGTTTTTTATGTGAGATCCTAACTAAGGTCAACTGATCAATTGAGTAAGCTAAGGGGACAAACATGACAATATCGATTCTAAATTTAGAAAGGGCTTGTTACAACTCAATAAGTTTTATAATTAATATATTAATAGAGCATCGATGTAACAATGTACATTTAAGATATCTAGCATAATCATTTGCAATGTATGAATTATAGAGAGTTTAATTTATATGCACTGACGGTAGAAAAAAGTTTGACACAGTCATCCAATCATATCTCTCTATGATGATTTTTGTTGATATATTTTAGGAAATAATATAACAAACTGGCACCATGGTGAGATATGATTGGATGACCGTGTAAAACTTTTTTACACCGTCAGTGCATATAAATTAAACTCGAATTATAATTAAATACATGTAATAGTATTTACGTAATACACCACCAAACATAATCAAAATAGAGGTATAAGTTACAAGGTTGTATTTATTTTCTACCTTTGATAATCATGATGTGTGCAATAGTTCTTATGCAAAAAGTATTGAGAAACGACTATATGCCGTGCTTGTTTTCTCAAACAACTCCTCAAGTCTGCTTATCTGAAAACATGAAAGCAAACTATTGAGAATAAAAATCTCGGTGAGACCTAAAATTTTATGATTTTAATATTGTTTTGAGCAAGGAACGTAGAGGTGGCCGGAGTCACCGAGGTCGCCGCGTTCGGTGGTGGTGACGACGGAGAACGATGGTGAAGTACCTGTAAAAGGCACTCTGACACTCAAGTCAGTATCGTTCTGATGAGGTCAATATGATGTAATCAATGTGTACTTTCTTTTCTCGTGGGCCCTCCTTATATATGACTCCCTTTAGGGTTCGAAGTGAATGGACGGTGATTGGGTGAGTAAATCGCGTATGATCTGCTGTGGTCCGTTGATTACATCGATGGTCCCATTTCGGTAGCGTAAAGACAATGCGAAACATGGGTCGCTGATGGATTAAACGTCTCAGATCGGAGACCAGTGATTAGTTGTGATCAGCTGTTGGCATTGGGCCTTGGAGGTAGTTTTTGGAGAAATGGGCCTTGGCCCATTTCAGAACAATTGCTCCCAAGTCGATGTCTGAGTGTTAAAGGACTTTGACTTAAGTGGTTTTTTGGTTCGGGCCATGACTTCGACTCAAATGACAGTCCGACGACATTTCGGTTTATAGATATGTCTTATCGAAGTGCGTCTTCTGATGTGTCATCAAGGTGTGATTCCGGATTGGGTTGTTGAAGTGTAACTCCGGATGTGTTAACGGAATATGACTTCAAAAAGCTCTATGCCGTACACGACACGTGTCGCTGACTGGTGACGGTTTCTAGGATCTTCTATGTCAGAAACCCTTATCGATGAGTCACCTCAATCGTTTCAAAATTGAAAAGGCGGCTTCGTTTTGCATGTAGGCGGCGTGTCAGTCCTTTAACCAAAGTGATGCTTAGGTTAGCGTGCCATTTAATGCAGGTAAATATGATTCGGGGCTTATAAATACGGAGGAGAAACTTCATTTGGCATTTTCGCTATCTTTCTTATCCTCTGTGCACTCTTGCTCTACAGAAAATACCGGATTCCTCCTCCTTCTCTGTTAGCAACGCCTGCATTCGTGGTTCTTCAACCTCAATATTCAAGGTATGTCCTTCATCTTTTTTATTGTTTCTTATCCATTTCTGGGCATGGCCGCTGCGGAGGCTGGCCATGACCTTTTTCCTCGCGGTGACCGTTAGTTCTGCCTGGGTATTCATGTTATGCAACCTAATTGTTGTTTTTCCTTGAGTTTTCCGGCGAGAACTATGAGTTTTCTAGCGATAACTTTGAGTATTCCGGTGAGGTTTACGAGTTTCCCGACGAGACTGTTCGTTTCAGTAGGAGTTTTCTGGGTTTTCTGGGTAACTTATTGGTTTATGGGGGTTTGGTATTTAAACGATCCTTTCTTTGCATAGGTCGAAGATGGCAAACCAGAGACCTCCGAAGTAAAAGGGGTTATCACCTACCTCCCAATGCCAACAAGTACTCGTCAGTGGCCGAAGACGCTCTCTATGCCCAATCGATCTGTAGTAACGAAGCAACCCTTATAGCATTCTTACCGTATTTGGACGTCGATAAGGGGAAATAAGCCTTAGACGACTGGGAGGTGATTTCGCTTGGTGCTAATGACTAGATTCATGCGCGTCCGGTCGATGGAGAAGACTTCTTCCTTTCGATGCACAAGATATACTTTACAGAGTTGAGTGTGCGACTTCCCTTTTCGAAATTTGAGATCAATGTTTTTAACCATCTAAGAGTGGCTCCTTCTCGGCTTCACCTGAACTTGTGGGCATTTATGAATAGTTTCGAGTTTTTGTGCTCGTATCTCGCCATTCCGCCTTTGGTGAGAGTGCTCTTTCACGTCTTTAGCCCGATTAGGTCTTAGGACAAGAGTAGCTCGCCACAAGGTTGGTTGTCACTGAAGCCGAGGATCCAGCTCTTCAAAGCATATAGTGATTCTATTCGAGGTTTCAAATGGGAGTACTTCTACATGAGACCCCAGAATGATGAAGCACAGAGCTGTTTAGTCAGAACACAAGAAGGTCGGACTGAGGAGCTCTTTTGATCGCTCTAAATGAGTTCTTCAACAAGAAGAGAAAAGCGATCGGTTCTGGACATGCTTCTTTAATAGATCCTGTAGGGAGTTCCTCAGTGGGATTGCCTCAAGTCGCCATAGCTTCTTCACTTGCTACCCATTATGTCCCTTCTCCAATTTCTGCCCCGGTGCACTCGCCGGATGTCGAGGAGGTTCCCAATCCGAGTACTCAGGGTGAAAAAAGGGGCGAAGGTGTTATCGAGTCAGTGCCTCCGAGCTCTAAATGTCGGCAAAAGGAAAGCGGGAAGAAGCTAAGTTTGCTGGATCGGGTTACTGGTAGTGGAGATTTCTCGGGAGTGATGGTCCCGCCGTGTGGACGCATTCCCACGTTCTCTCTTCCGAAGAGCTTCGCCACTATACTTTGGCCAAGGATAGGGTTTACCTTAGCGACTTGTCAAGTGCTGCTCGGCAGGACTCCGTTCTGGAGTGTGCTAGCTGGATGGTACGAGGTTTGAACCTCCTTATCCACACCGCGAAAAGTAATGCCACACTAGAGAAGGAGAGTACTGATGTGAAGACCTCTTATGAGAAACTCAAGTCCCGAGCTGAAGACTTGGCGAAAAGAGAGGCAAGAATGATCTTGAGAACAACCTCTTGGATCAAAGTGACAAGCTGGAAAATGTAAAGAAGACAATCTCCGAACTAGCCCAGAAATTTAACAGGGTTGTCGATGTAACATCCTCATTTTTTTTTCTAATCTTGCTTAATGTGTGTCTATGTGTGACTAAGCGTATTTGTGTGCCCTAGGTAGGGATTTGTGTATTTGACTGTGTCTTTGACCTTTTGGCTATGTGCTCGCTTTTTGTGCTTGTGAGGGAGCATGTGCTGAGGTTTAATATGTTATTTGAGGGTGGAATAGTGTTTGATAATGTTTTGGTATGAGTCTTGGAAGGCTGATAAAGTTTGAGAACGATCGGAGTTGAGTTTAGGATTTTTGTGTGTTCGTACCTTTGAGCGAGTGAGAGCTTTCAGGCGAGAATATGAGACTTAGAACCTTTGTTCTTGAGTCCATTTGATGTCCTCTTGTGTTAGGAATCATGTTTAAGTGTGGGTATCGAGTTTGGATCGCACGGTCGTTGGAATTGAAGAAATCGCGCGAAAACAGACAAAACAGTGCAAGCGCGCGTGAAGTGCGCGTGGCGCGCGCTGGTGTATGGTGCACCAGCGTTTCCTGTCCCTTCTGCACCACATGGCACGATGGGATTGGACCGATCGTTGGTCCTAACACGTGGCACACATGCAAGATTTCTTCAGCGTGAAGTAGTGCGCGTGAGCGCACCTGAAGTTTACCTGTGCGCTAGGCGCACAAAAATAGTGAGGCCTGAAAGGCTGCGCGTGAGGCGCGTGCAGGGCGCGTTTGGAGCGCACCCATGACACCTAATCTTCTATTTAAGCCTATTTGATGCTCCTAAATCAGTTTCCTTCCATTCTTTCTACAATATCACGACCAGAGCATCCTTTTCAACCAGAAAACTCCATTTTCATGGTTCTTAAGCTTTGTGGCCTTGATCTAAACCAATCTTGTTCATCCATTCATCAATCCAATAGTGTTAGCTCGTCTGTTGCCGTTCGAGCTTGTTAGGGCTTATCTCTGATCGCCATTTCGTCGAGGTAAATCATAATATCAACTACTTCATCTCTGATTCAGGTTGCAATTTCTTAATCTGGAATTGATTCTAATTCTTAACCCTAATTAGACTATGTTTTGGACCCCAGTTTGACCATGGGGGTACCGAACGAGCTAGGGTTTTGCCAGAACACCCAGGGGAGATTCCATGGGTCACAAAACTGAGACTAAGGTCTCTGTTCTTCATGTCTAAATTTTGATTTCATGGATTCCTTGTTGGTTTGGATTGTTCGTCATTACCCGTTCTTCATATTTTAGGATTTTGGCGATAGTACGGATACCGATTGACTTTGGAAGCTTGTCTGGAGTTATTTTTGGGTAAGTCTTGTTCTCTGGAGTCTTAGGCCAGCCCCTGGCCGTGGGTTTCTTGGTGTTTTAGTTAGTTTATTAGTTGCCCTAACTCTAATCCGAGTGCGTTTGTGTGTTTCCGGTTAACTGTGGACCATTCTGGACTGTTCGGTGATACTGTTGGTAACTCTGGACTTATTCCTTGTTGTTGGCTAAACTGGAATATAGTGCGGGAGTGTTGGTGTGATTGTTGGTGAGTTCGTGTTTATGTCTCGGTGTCCAGGTTGCTTTGGAGTGTTTCTATTACCAGGTGGGGGGAAAGAATGCACTTTTATTGGGTTGTGTATAGTAGATATGACTGTTTGGCATGTGTTGGGTACCTAAACCCTACAAGGAGTTGATGTCAGTAACACCTAAGGATAGGGGTTACAGTGTGCTGCATCTAAGGATAGGTGTGGTAGACTCATCAACTAACATAACATTATTTTATTATTAAATATGATTACCTGATAATATGCTTAACTATGAGATGTAACATATGTGCTCTATGTGAGTAGTAACATGCTTTGGTAACATGATTAAATGTGTATTATGTGGAAATGTATTGGCTGTTGTCCTAGCATACTTAAATGATTAAGTATAGCCTGTTGACATGCATGAACCTGATTGTTGGATATTTTGGGAATGTGAGGCATATGATTATGAGGTGTTAGATGCATGCATATGATATTGCATTAGTAACCACTCCGTTCTTGACGAGAATATGATGTGGAGAGAATCCCTAACAGAAATGGGGGATATCTCGCCTAATAGGTTTGATCCACTCCGTTCCCTATCGAAAAAGGGGGAAACGTACGTCCCTATAGGAAAAGGGGGAGGAGGATTCCTAACGGAAAAGGGGAATACCTCGTGGACTAGGCTAGTGTCGCCCCGTGCTCTATCGGAAAAGGGAGACGGGAGTCCCTAACGGAAAAGGGGGACGGCAACCTTACGGAAAGGGGGTTCGCCAATAAGTATTCCTAATAGAAATGGGGAGTACAGTGACAATAGAAAGAAAAGATGCCGCAGTGCACAACAGATTGATTCATTGAGAGACATGGGATAAGTGGAAGTGGGTAGCTAGGTCATATTTATTTATATGTGCTGGTTTGTTCGGATTGTCAAATCATTCATTCTACTTATGCATTTCCCGCTTTTTGATGATTGTGTTATTCTTACCTCCCTGTGTTTGTATGCTTGTGTGTATATGTATCATTGTATGTTAGACTTTGTTGAAGAGGAGGATGCAACCGTAGCAGCACCCGATGGAGCAGTTTATGCTGATGCACCTGTCGATGCTTCTTCCCCCTCGGATCCCCGTGTGGGGTGATTTTGAGATTCAGTACCATGATTTCGATGGCATAGGGTGGGAGATTGACCATGTGCATCAGACAGTGATCTATATGGGTACCATCTCCATCTATTTCAGGGTCCCAGGTCTTCCTATAGTTAGCTTTTCCGGAGACTTCAGGATATGTTAGAGACTACCTTTTCAGCAGATGTGGCAGGCGCCAGGGTTTCCACCAGGTTTTGGTTATGGAGGTTATCTACCGATGCCTCCTCAGCCGATGCCGGTGCGACTTGTTAGCCACCATAGCGAGTCTAGCCATCATGGACGACAGAGACATGGGAGAAGAGCGACATCTGGTCCCTCTCACCACATGACAACTCACGATTACAGACGGTTGTTTCTGAGGCGTTCGGGATCTCAGAGTGGGAGCACTCAGTATTCCCCTCGCTGAGGCATTTGGTTATATGTTGGCCAGGAGTCTTGATGCTTATGTTATGTTTTGTGTTTTGTTATTTGGTTTAGTTGAGGCAGCAGGTTAGCCTCACAGGTTTACTTCTTTTGGGATGACTGTATCATTACTATCTATACTACGCACTTTGCGCTCTGATAGTATGTACTTATCTATATACCCACATGTGACATACTTAGTATTACTTCACCGTAGCGCGTCGTAGTCTTATTCGTATTGCGATTTTAATTCCTTCGTATTTTTATACTCGTTGATTACGCGAGTTTGGCTAATTATTAGAATAAAGTATGAATAGAACTTCGGGGTGTTACATTTGTGGTATCAGAGCAGTTTGGCCCTAATCGGACTTGAGGTCATTTAGGATGTTAATTCTGGCTGAGTCTAGTCGTATTCCCATCGAATACGACTATCTTTAGAAGTTGGGTTAAGTGTCCGCGTTATCTTTATTGCCTTAAATAAAAGTGACCAGTTATTAATTCATAAGATATACGGCATATATTTCTATGATTCTTTATATCTTATGGACCTCGAGCTAATGATTTCTTTTTCAGGACTTCATGGCTCGTCGTGGCAGAGGTACGCGTGAGAGAGTGAATGAAGCAAGGAATAGAAAGACCTCGAGAGTTAGAGGAGGTCATGATTATGATGATACCCTTCAATCTGTTAGGGAGTTGGCCACTGCTATGCTTCAGGAGGCACAGTAGAATGCCCAGTTTCTGCAGGCTACTCAGACTAGGAGGGAAGAGAGGAGTGATGACAATGGGATGACAGTTTTTCTGAAGGCAAATCCTCCAAAGTTTAACAGGGAGTTTAACCCCGAAAGAGCTGAGAAGTGGATTTAGGAGATTGAGAATATCTTCGTGGCTATGAACACTAGTGAAGAAAGAAAGGTATCTTTTTCTTATTTTATGTTGATTGGCAATGCTGAGTCTTAGAGGAGAGGTAAGAAAAGGTTATTGGAAGAGCAGGGAAGTGTAGTGAACTGGGAGTGGTTTAAAGAGAGTTTTCTGGAGAAGTTCTTTCCAAGGTTGAACCGCAAGGAGAAGAAAAAGGAGTTTGAGAGTTTGAAACAGGGAAATATGACTATAGGTGATTATGCTACACGGTTTGAGGCCTTACTGAAGTATTCAGAGTTCTAACGCTTGCATCCTAGCGAGCTGTGGATGTGCCAAAGGTTTCAGGATGGACTGAAGTATGAGATACGATGGATTGTGAGTCCTTTAAAGTTGACTAGGTTTCCAGATTTAGTAGAACAGTGTATGAAGCTGGAGAGTATGGATAGAGAGAGAGATCAGCAGAGGAGTGGTGGCCCTATCAGGAGTGGAGGTGGCGTGAGAGGCAATGCGCATAGAGGAGGTGGTAGACATGGAGGAGGTAGGTTTCAGAGTGGCAGAGCCGGACCCTATTCTAGACCAGCATAGTCCGATGCTAGTGAAGGTGCTGGAGCTATAGTGAGAGCTCAGGGATGTTATAGGTGTGGAGGTCCGCACCTTATCAAGGATTGTACAGTGCCAGCTGGTGGAGGAGAGTCAAAACAGTGTTATTAGTGTGGACGGATGGGTCACTTAGCGAAAGATTGTTGGGGTGGACAGAGAGCTGCAAATACACCTATTGCAGGAGGACGTGGAGGAAGAGGAAATGGAAATGGTATAGGACGAGGTGGTGCAGGACGTGGCGGTGCAGGACGAGGAGATGGAGCCAGTGTAGGCAGACTTCAAACTTCGGGGAAAGTATTTACCGTGAGGGGAGCTAAATCCTCTCAATCACCTGATCTGATACAAGGTATGTGCTTGGTCTCTGGTAAACTCTTATCTGTATTGTTTGACTCTGGGGCTACACATTCTTTAATTTCACTTGCATGTGTGGATCGTTTAAAATTGCCTGTTTCTTCTTTACCTCGTAAACTGGTAGTTTCTACTCCTACTAGTGATCCCCTGACTACTTCATTAGTTTGCCTTAAAAGTCAAATGACCATAGAGAATAGGAATTTCTTAGTAGACCTTGTTTTCCTACTGAAGCAAGACCTAGATGTTATCTTAGGAATGGACTGGCTTATAGCCAACCGTGTGTTACTAGACTGTTCTCGTAAGAACCTTACATTTCCTGAATAACCCAGTATGGTATCTGCCAATGATAGTCAATTTACTGCTGGTGGTAACTCTCCGAAGTATATGATGTCATTTTCAATGGAAGCTAAGGATACTCCTAGCATTGACTCTTTGCCGGTAGTAAGAGAATTCCCAGAAGTGTTTCCTGATGGCATTTCCGGATTACCCCCGGAAAGAGAGATAGAATTTGCAATAGACCTTATCCCTGGAACTGGACCTATATCCATAGCACCCTACAGAATGTCCTCAGCAGAACTAGCAGAGTTAAAATCCCAGTTACACGATTTAATAAAGAAAGGATTCATTAGACCCAGTGTTTCACCTTGCGGAGCACCAGTGTTATTTATGAAGAAGAAGGATAGATCTGCAAGGATGTGTATTGATTATAGGCAACTTAATCGGGTCGCAATTAAGAACAAGTATCATTTGCCTAGAATAGATGATTTGATGGACCAAGTGAAGGGAGGGGCAATATTTTCCAAAATTGATCTAAGATCTGGTTATCATCAGATTAGGGTCAAGAAAGAAGATATTCTTAAGACTGCCTTTAGATCTAGATATGGACATTATCGGTATCTGGTTATGCTATTTGGTGTGACTAATGCTCCTGCAGTGTTCATGGATTATATGAATCGGATCTTTAGGCCATTCTTAGATAAATTTGTAGTCGTCTTCATTGATGACATACTGATTTATTCACGTACAGAAGGAGAGCATGTGGAGCATTTGAGAACTGTACTTCGGATTTTAAAGGACAAGCAACTTTATGCTAAACTGTCGAAGTGTAAATTCTGGCCGGAAGAGGTGCAATTTCTTGGGCATGTGATTAATAGGGATGGAATTGCTGTAGATCACTCGAAGGTGGAAGCTGTGACCAAGTGGGAAAGACCTAAGTCGGTGACTGAGATTAGGAACTTTTTAGGTTTGGCCGGATACTATAGAAGGCTCATTGAAGGATTCTCGAAGATAGCCTTACCTATGACCTAGTTGACGAGGAAGGAGAACCCTTTTGTATGGTCGAATAAGTCTGAAGAGAGTTTCCAAGAGCTGAAGAAGAGGCTGACCATATCACCCGTGTTAGTTTTACCCGATCCCTCAGGAGAATTCGAAGTGTGCTGTGTTGCATCATATCAAGGGTTAGGATGTGTTCTTATGCAACGAGGTAGTGTAATGGCCTACACATCAAGACAATTAAGGATTCACGAAAGGAACTACGCTACCCATGACCTTGAACTTGCAGCTATAGTTTTCGTATTAAAGATTTGGAGACATTACCTTTATGGAGCTAAGTTCACGATATTCAGTGATCATAAGAGCCTGAAATATCTGTTTGACAAGAAGGAGCTGAATGTGAGACAATGGAGGTGGATGGAGTTTATTAAGGATTATGAGTTTGAACTGCGATATCATCCAGGAAAAGCTAATGTTGTGGCTGATGCTTTAAGTAGGAAATCCCTACATGTGTTAGCTTTGATGGTGAAGGAGTTGGAGTTGGTGGAACAATTCAGAGATCTGAATTTGGGAGTGAAGTTGTTTAAGGACAAGTTTTCCTTAGGACTGATAGTGGTGACCAATGAATTTCTGCAAGAGTTGAAGGCGAAGCAAGGGCTTGATGAACAGCTGATCAAGATTAAAGATTCCATGAAGGACGGTGAGACTTTGGAGTTTAGTATCAAGAAAGATGGAGTGATGAGGTTTGGAGACCGAGTTTGTGTTCCGTATGACTCGGAACTACGGAGAACGATTCTGGAAGAAGCCCATAAGAGCAAGCTTAGTTTTCATCCGGGCACTACTAAGATGTATCAGGATTTGAAGAAGATGTTTTGGTCGCCTGTATGGAAGGAAGTGTAGGACCCCTTTGTGTTGGTTTGAGACAGGAGATACACAAGTATTAGGATCAGAGTTGGTACAGCAAACCACAAAACAAGTCAGGAAGATTAGAGAGAAGATGAAAGTTTCACAGGATAGGCAGAAGAGTTATAGCGACAAAAGGAGGAGACCTTTAGAATTTCAGGAAGGAGACCATGTTTTTTTGAGAGTGACATCTAGAACTGGAATTGCCAGAGCCATCAAATCTAGAAAGCTAACCCCTAGATTCATTGGACCTTTTCAAATCCTCCGTACGATTGGCCCAGTAGCTTATCATATAGCCTTACCGCCAAATCTTTCCAGACTTCATGATGTTTTTCATGTGTCACAACTTCGCAAATATTTTTCCGATCCATCACATATACTTGAACCCGAGTCAATACAATTGAAAGAGAACTTAGAGTATGAAGCGTTGCCTGTACGGATTTTAGAAAGGAGGATGAAGGAACTTCGTGGTAAAACTATTCCTTTGGTTAAGGTTCTGTGGGATGAGGTGACAGGTGACATGACTTGGGAGCGTGGGAGTGAGATTCGTCAGTAGTACCCTCATTTATTTTCAGGTGCGTGATTTCGGGGATGAAATCTCTTTTAAGGGGGGTGGTAATGTAACATCATCACTTTTTTTCTAATCTTTCTTAATGTGTGTCTATGTGTGACTAAGTGTATTTGTGTGCCCTAGATAGGGATTTGTGTATTTGTTTGACTTTTTGGCTATGTGCTCGCTTTTTGTGTTTATGAGGGAGCATGTGTTGAGGTTTAATATGTTATTTTAGGGTGGAATAGTGTTTGATAATGTTTTGGTATGAGTCTTGGAAGGCTAATAAAGTTTGAGAACGATCGGAGTTGAGTTTAGGATTTTTGTGTGTTCGTAATTTTGAGCGACTGAGAGCTTTCAAGTGAGAATATGAGACTTAGAAGCTTTGATCTTGAGTCCATTTGATGTCCTCTTGTGTTAGGAATCATGTTTAAGTGTGGGTATCGAGTTTTGGATCGCACGGTCATTGGAATTGAAGAAATCGCGCGAAAACGAACAAAACAGTGCAAGTGCGCTTGAAGTGCACTTGGAGTGCGCGTGCCACGCGCTGGTGTATGGTGCACCAGCATTTCCTGTCCCTTCTGTGCCACGTGGCACGCTGGCATTGGGCCGATCGTTGGTCCTGACACGTGGCACACATGCAAGATTTCTTTAGCTTGATGTAGTGCGCGTTAAGTGCGCGTGAGCACACCTGTGCGTGCGGCGTGCTCTTGAGGCACGTTGGAGGCGCACAAAAACAGTGAGGCCTGAAAGGCTGCGCGTGAGGCACGCGCGGGGTGCGTTTGGAGCGCACCCATGACACCCAATCTTCTATTTAAGCCTATTTGATGCTCCTAAATCAGTTTCCTTCCATTCTTTCTGCTATATCACGACCAGAGCATCCTCTTTAACCAGAAAACTCCATTTTCAAGGTTCTCAAGCTTTGTTGCCTTGATCTAAACCAATCTCATTCATCCATTCATCAATCCGATAGTGTTAGCTCGTCTGTTGCCGTTCGAGCTTGTTAGGGCTTATCTCTGATTGCCGTTTCATTGAGGTAAATCTTAATCTCATCTACTATTCATCTCTGATTTAGGTTGCAATTTCTTAATCTAGAATTGATTCTAGTTCTTAACCCTAATCAAACTATGTTTTGGACCCCGGTTGGATCGTGCGGGTACCAAACGAGCTAGGGTTTTCCCAAAACTCCCTGCGGAGATTCCATGGGTCACGAAACAGAGACCAAGGACTCTGTTCTTCATGTCTAAATTCTGATTTCATGGATTCCTTGTTGGTTTGGATTGTCCCTCATTACCCGTTCTTCGTATTTTAGGATTTTGGCGATAGTACGGACACCGATTGGCAGTGGAAGCTTGTCTGGAGTTATTTTTGGGTAAGTCTTGTTCTCTAGAGTCCTAGGCCAGCCCCTGGCCGTGGGTCTCTTGGTGTTTTGGTTAATTTATTAGTTGCCCTATGTAACACCCCGTTTTCGGAGCGCTACTGTGCAACCCAATCTAATGCTGAAAACATTTAATGCTTGTATGCTTTCAGTTAAAGAGTACTCTTATGTATTTTGCAATGGAAAAATAGGAGTAATTTTTTTTTTCATTTCCTTTCCTTTGAAACCCTTTTCAAAATGAGACATAGAGTACTACAGTTTTCTAAATTATGCCAATTCGGACTTTTGCAATTATCAGAGTATAATGCATCACAAAATAATACTTGACATAACATAATCATTTCGCACTAAGGCGAGGTTTTCTGAAAAGAGTAATTACACAAATAACAATGGCATTACCCTAAGCTAAGCTGGCCAACAACTATAACTCTTACTGAGAAACAGCTCAGCAAGACCAAAACACGAAGCACTCAGAGGAAATCTTCCTCCACTGGCTCAATCTTCAATGCTCCTAGAAGGACGAAACTGAAGCAGCTACCAAACTCCATCTGGAAGTGACATCCATAAGAATATCCAATCCAACAACAGTGCAAGGGTAAATCCTTTGTCCACGAGTTTATCATAGGCTATGTCGCATGCAAACAATGTATACATATATAATACAACAACATGATTTTATATACATATACATACTTAATAGACCGCACACAATCAGCATGGTATATCAAGCATTGCATGTGAGCAACCAAAACAACCAACAGATCAACAATCAAGTCACTAGAATATCAAACTATTGCATGTGAACAAACAAAACAACCAACATATCCACAATCAAGTCACTACAATATCAAACTATTGCATGTGAGCAGGCAAGTCTATCAACAGACCAGTGATCAAGTCATCACAATATCAAATTCATCACATATCATAAATGTGGTTAGCTATGCATGTCAATGCGGTATGACTAGTTGTGTATACACCTGCAGCCTTAATAGGTCAACAGTATGACGGGGACTACTTTCCCAACGTCCGAACAAGATAGCCTCTGCTTAGGCTTGCCACTACTTTGGCTTGCCTCTACTTAGGCGATGCAGTGTCAACTCGCTTTTTGAAGTCTGTACGACCAATCAAACGCTACGAGTGACATGACAACTCGTCTTTTGAAGTCTTTAAGACCAATCAAACGCTCCGAGTGTCGATGCTCAATGGTTAGTACGCATCCAAACAAATTCAACAATATGGCATGCTCACCGTAGTGAACGCCCGATTGATATCCAACAAATTCTACAATATGGCATGCTCACCGTAGTGAACGCCCGAGTGATATCCAACAAATTCTACAACATGGCATGTTCACCGTAGTGAACGCCCGAGTGATGTTTTAATTAATCAATGCGGATCGACGAACCCTCACTCACTCAACTTAGTGGGTTTCCAAATCTCAATTAACTAAGAGTTCAACACAGGACACTAAGCCCGGGTGTTCAATTGTGGAACGCTAGTCCCAATCTTAGATCAGAACTTTAGGCACGTAATGCGGAACACTAGGCTCAATTTTTAGGTTGAGATACTAGGCATGCCATACGGAACACTAGGTCCAATCCTTAATCAAAAAAATGCGCACGCAAGCAGGACATTAAGTCCCAGCACAGGACACATGGCCCATATGCTCAGTAGGAACACTAGGTTCCCTATGTTTTATTCTTTCAAAATCCCGAATCATGAAATCTCTTTCTCAGTTCTTGTATCACTCCTATGTATCTGAAAATACTTTTTAGTTCTAGGTCGTTGAAACCCTAGTTGTGCTAAATAACACACTGGAAGAATTCCCAGGAAAGAGAGGTGGTACGAATACTCTTAATTACCAAGTCTTTCCTAGCCAAAATTTTCCCAGGCGCATCATTTAACTCAACCGTTTTCGCAATTGTACTATTTATTTCAAGTTCTTTTCTCTACTATTATTCCATTGAAATTTTCTTGCAAGCTTTAGCTAGTTGTACTAAAACCCTCACGCTTACTTTTAATTCAAAATGCCCTTAACAATTTGTTTACGAAATCAGAATTCGGCTTGTGGAATCGCATCAGATTTACCGATGTAAATTGTCAACTAATAGCAGTCGATCAACGCATTGTTAATTAATCCATTATCTATAATAATATTTTTCATATTCCAATTCAATGCCAAGTTCCAATGAAATCCAAGGTGATTAAAGGAAAATAATACAACTCATAATGCCACGCAGGGCCAAGAACATGCTACATATTATCATCAATTTCAAGTCCAATTAAATCAATCAAGTATGATTTAAGTCACACAATACAATTCAGTCTTGCCACACAGGGCCAAATCAATACACGGCAGTTCATGCTACAACATCTCAACAGCACATAATAATACTACAAGTACTACCACACGATCAATCAACAATCAAGCAAACAACACACGAGGCGAAAAGCCCAAACTCATTATATAAGAATTTCCCTTACCTTGGGCGCTTTAACAATCCAAGCAAGGTAAATTCGAACTATCGTCAAGTCGTTCCCCGCACAAGCCTTATGCACGAACCTTAACAACGCAAACTTAACCAATTAGAACCAAAAACCCAAGTCCTAAGACTCTAGGGCAGCCACGGTTTTAAGTGCTAAAAGGCCTAAAAATTACTCACTTACTACCATTTGGTTCACACCTAGTCATATGTGATGGAACAATTTCAAACCATGCAAGTTTTCAAACTTTTTCAAAAGCTACACACTTAGAAAATACCAAAACCCAAAACTTACCAATTGGAATAGTGTTTTACCAAATGAATAGTGTTTTCCAAACTTTGGACATATTTTTAAGGTATCAAAACAAAGCAACAATTTGAGAAACAAAAGTCTTTTGGTTTTAATTATAAACCCTTAACTATACTCCAAAATTTATCCCAAAATCAAACCTCCTAGTATAGTTTTACCAAATCCATTTTCTATACCCTTTTATAACACACTTAAGGCTTGAAATCAACTAAAATTTTACCTTAAAACTCTTTATCAATTTCGGCCAAATAAAGATCAAAACATAACCAAGCTTTTCAATCCTATTTAAAACACTTAACATACTAAACTTTATGGATTCAAGCCATAACCAAAAACCAATTTCTTTACCACTTTAATACAACTAAAGACAAGTTAAAACTCACCCAAAATTTGATCATAAGCCACTGTTTTGGAAGCCCCAAAACAGCCCCAAATTATTTTGTTTTCAAACAATTTTTCAAAGTTTAAACCTAGCAATCTTTATAGTTCTAAAACCTTAACCAAAAGCCAACTTCTTAAACATTTAAAACACTTTGAAATCAATTTAAAACATCCCCCAAAATCATATTAGGAGTCACGGTTTCAGCCCCCCCTTTTCAACAAACTGGTTTTTCCAAAACTTTGTAAACATGATTATAAGACTAGTTTCCAAACTTAGCAAGTATAACCCATCAAGAGTCAACTCTAAAACAACAAAGACCAAGCAAAGCCAAGGCTTAGAACAGCCCCTAGGTTTTGGCCTCATCAAAATGTTAGGGTTTCCAAATTTTAAAAAGCAAGAACAAAGCTAATCTTGGAAGAAAACAAAGGGCTTTAAGACTAATCATGCATATCTAGCAAAATCTAACACTTTAACTCAAAAACAACTCTTAAATCAATGAGATCTCATCCATGGCAGCCATGAGAAGAGGAAAATGAGTTAGAACACTTACTAACAAGATTGGTGATGGTTGATCAAAGATTAAGAAGAAAGGATGGAAGGTTGAAGCTTAAACATCAAATTCCTTCAAAAATAAAACTAAAATCATGAGAAACAACTCTAGAACCATGAAAGCTCATCCATGGAAGCCATGGAGAAAAGGAAAATAAGCTTACCACAATGATGGAGATGATTGAACAAGAAGGAAGGAGAAAGGATTGGGATTTAGCTTCCAAAATCACAAGATTAAGCACCTAAATCAACTTTCTCTTTCTAGGGTTTTTTTTTTCAAGCTTTCCAAAATGAAAGGAACTGAAATGGACCAGCCAAATGGAGAAGGAGCCACGAAATTTTAGGGACAAGGATGGAAGAAGTTTGGTCATTGAGTTGGAAACTAACCAAACTAGTTACAAACTAACTAAACTAACTTAACAAACTAACTACCCATTACTTCCTAAACCAATCAAAATGCTTCCTTCAAAATTGTAGGCTACAAGCACATGGCTGGACTCCCATTGGTCCATTTGTGGCAGCCATTTGCTCAAAATATCTCAGGGTTTCGCTACGACGCGTTTTCGCTCAACCGGGTGCACGACGTTACGCGTATATTAGGTTTTAATACTAAAAATTCCAAAAATAATTCTAATTATAACCCGACACCCAAAAATTACAAATTTTCCTCGCGGCATGAGAAAAGTACCCATGTTTCTCGTTTACTCGAAATGTGAACCGAAACGTTTCAATTAGGCAGTCTCTAGGCGTAGAAAACACCCTAAATATTTTCTGATGCCCAAAAATCCTAGAAAAATTCCAATAAATCATAAATATTGGAAAATACTAAGATCTCAAATTTTATAAAATTTGGATTACATTTGGGCATGTTTCGGGTAGAAGCACACACAATAGCCTAGTTACGGTAGGATTCAATAGAATTCTCGCAGCGTAATAAAAGCTGAAAATTAGTGAGGATCACTAATTTCAATTTCTCTTATTAACTAGGTATTATTCAAACAATAAAATTTTGAAGACAAAATCTTTAAAATCATAGTCATATTAAATATGACATAAAACAGACAATTAATACAATAACTAGACAATAAAAATCCAAACCATGACCTAAAAATATTTATTAAATCCTGAAAATTATTTCTCTTTCAATAAAATAATTTTCTTTAATCAAACAACAATATTTCACATTTTTCGATATTAATTCATATTAAAAACAGTATACGTCTACACTGTCTCTTAATCTGAATTAATTTCTAAAACAGTAAATTGTTTACAATAAATCTTTGTTGTTCTTCGTACTTTTAACAAACCATTGAGGTGATCAATCTCCATGATTTATTTTCAAGTAGCTGGACCTATAAAATAATTTTCATAAAAATTGGGATGTTACACCCTAACTCTAATCCGAGTGCGTTTGTGTGTTTCCGGTTAACTGTGGACCATTCTGGACTGTTCGGTGATACTGTTGGTAACTCTGGACTTATTCCTTGTTGTTGGCTGAACTAGAACATAGTGCGGGAGTGTTGGTGTGATTGTTGTTGAGTTCGTGTTTACGTCTCGGTGTCCAGGTTGCTTTGGAGTGCTTCTATTTCCAGGTGGGGGGAAAAATGCACTTTTATTGGGTTTTGTATAGGTGATATGACTATTTGGCATGTGTAGGGTACGAAACCCTACAAGGAGTTGATGTCAGTAACACCTAAGGATAGGGGTTACGGTGTGCCGCATCTAAGGATAGGTGTGGTAGACTCATCAACTAACATAAGATTATTTTATTATTAAATGGATTATCTGATAATATGCTTAACTATGAGATGTAACATATGTGCTCTATGTGAATAGTAACATGCTTAGGTAACATGATTAAATGTGCATTATGTGGAAATATATTGCCTGTTGTCCTAGTATACTTAAATGAATAAGTATAGCCTGTTTACATGCATGAACCTGATTGTGGTATATTTTGGGAATGTGTGCATAATATGATGTGAGGCATATGATTATGAGGTGTTGGATGCATGTAACGACCCGTTTCCGGACCGCTACCGAGCTCAATATACCGAGCTCGGGTTACCGAGCTCAACACACCGAGCTCAACATAAACCTGTATGAGATGTGTTTTAAAACGAAACTCTTGTGCCTTTTAAAAATACGATATATATTTTTTTTTATAAAACCAACTCGTGCACATCAGAGTAATTACAGCTTTTCGAAACATGGTGCAACTAAGACACAAGACTTAAATTCTAATAAAACATACATGCATAACATACATATATATATCACTCGAAATAATAATGTATACAAAAAACAGAGTAGCAAATGTATAAAGAAAATACACCTAAGGTATGACGACTTCAAAAGAGCAATCATACCCTGGGGGTACTTCCGGCAGCCTCCCACGCAGGGGGCTGCTCCAAAAGTAAGACCACCAACTACCTCAAACAACAACAGAACACTGCCCAAACTGGTCACGACATACTACTCCAAAAGAAAACAAGGTACAGTCATCAAAAGAAATACGTCGAACAAACAATCAATCACGACAAGTACAGGTCGTCACTCGGGTCCTCGTCAAGCTCCTCCTCGGCATCACCTATCGCCGAAGTTCCTCGCGCTCGACATCGCCTGGGTAACCGCCATGGATTGAAGGCACCACGGAAAGGGTCACCTTCTCAACAATTCAAGATAAGCTCGACATAAAGAAATAAGCAACACAATAATGTATCTCAATCACCACACGTGACTCGACCATCTCACTCTAGACTCGACTCGACTCTTATTCCGAAATATCGTCAGCAGGTCCATCCCCAAACTGACGTAATAGGTAAACGGCAGGTCCAACCCCAAACCGATACCATGCATTAATCAGCAGGTCCAACCCCAAACTGATAATGCGACGCCTAGCCAATCCACCATAAACAAAAAGGGGACCTAGCACCCTCGATTATCTGGGTCCGCTCAAAACGCCATACGACTCCCTAGCTCTCTCACTGATGATTAGCTCGCCGCATGTCAAAGAGTAACACAACTTACTTGATCACATATCAAATAAAAAAGACATGCTTAACATGGAGAAAACGCACACGACATTTAAGCAATAAAACATTCTCGCATGAAGAAACACAATTCGACAAAGAATACACCATTCACAACATATATTCAATCACATATCAAATACATGCAAAACCCAATCTCGACACCAATCAAGGAGTCCATACATAAATATAACAATAAAAATAAAGTCTTAATAATGTCTAAGAGTTGCTCTTACGCTAGCATACTACGAAAGTATTAATGTGAAGCGCCGCTTGCCGAACTCCGTTAATGCCGCCGACAACGACCTCGACACAGCTGTCTTCAAATGAGCTCGACAACGACTTCTCTTACTCGATCTCGACACGGTTGTCTTCAACGAGCTCGACAACGACTTCGACACGTACCGTCCTCAATCGACCTCGACACGTACACTTCTCAGTCTACCTCGACACGTACAGTTCTCGATCTGGATTCCGCTGCTTCCACGTCCTTGGATTCGCTCTCCCGTACACCTTGATTCGGAAATCACTCGATCTCGGGAATCAGACTTCCTCAATGGTGATGGTCGAGCAGGCGAGATATAGGTCGAGAAGATGATGATGAACAAGATTGATGAAGAAAGTTGATGTAGAATCTCGATGGAACTCAAGGTTTCGTCGATGGAAGTTCTGGAGAAAACAACGAAACTCAGAGCAGAAGGAAGGAAGAAGAAAGAAGAAAAGAGAAATGAGTATCTGAGGGAATCGGTCGTGGTATACAGCTGGTGAGAAAAGGGTATAATCGTAATTCCAGCTATAAGATGCCAATCCCATCAATCAACTACCCGTCTAATCGTTCCTCTCTCATAATTACCCTCTACTCTGTCGGTCAACGGTCTAGACACACGACGAGAACGGCAAGCCGACAATGTAATTATTACAAACAATATAATAATAGCGCTGAATAACGTTCGAAAGAATACGAGGTATCATCTTGACACGATGTCGACAAGGATGCTCGTGCAAGCGCACAAGGTTCTAACACGAGTTCGTGAACGCGACCTCTTCAGTTCGACATGCGACCTCCTCAGCTCGACACCCGACCTCCTCAGCTCAGCAGCTAGTGCACGCAGTCTCCTCAGCTCGGCAAATGACCTCGGCAAACGATCTTGGCACGGGATCTCGACACAAGGTCTTGGTCGAGGTCTCGATACGTCGTCCTAATACGATGTCGATCTCGTTCTCAGGTGTTACAATGCATGCATATGATATTGCATTAGTAACCACTCCGTTCTTGATGAGAATGTGATGTGGAGAGAATCCCTAACAGAAATGGGGGATATCTCGCCTAATAGGTTTTATCCACTCCGTTCCCTATCGGAAAAGGGGGAAACGAACGTCCCTATAGGAAAAGGGGGAGGAGGATTCTAATCAGAAAAGGGGAATACCTCGTGGACTAGGCTAGTCATATCAGACGGGAGTCCCTAACGGAAAAGGGGGACGGCAACCTGACGGAAAGGGGGTTCGCCAATAAGTATTCCTAACGGAAATGGGGAGTACAGTGACAATAGAAAGAAAAGATGCCGCAGCGCACAACAGATTGATTCATTGAGAGACATGGGATAAGTGGAATTGGGTAGCTAGGTCATATTTATTTATATGTGTTGGTTTGTCCGGATTGTCAAATCATTCATTCTACTTATGCATTTCCCACTTTTTGATGATTGTGTTATTCTTACCTCCCTATGTTTGTATGCTTGTGTGTATATGTATCATTGTATATTAGACTTTATTAAAGAGGAGGATGCAATCGCAGTAGCAACCGATGGAGCAGTTTATGCTGATGCACCCGTCGATGCTCCTTCCTCCTCGGATCCCCGTGTGGGGTGATTTTGATATTCAGTACCATGATTTCAACGGCATGGGGTGACAGATTGACCATGTGCGTCAAGCAGTGATCTATACGGGTACCATCTCCATCTATTTCAGGGTTCAAGGGTCTTCCTATAGCTAGCTTTTCTGGAGACTTCAGGATATGTCAGACACTACCTTTTCAGCAGATGTGGCAGGCGCCAGGGTTTCCACCAGGTTTTGGTTATGGAGGTTATCCACCGATGCCTCCTCAGCCGATGCCGGTGCGACCTGTTAGCCACCATAGCGAGTCTAGCCACCGTGGACGACAGAGACATGGGAGAGGAGCGGCATCTGGTCCCTCTCACCACATGACAACTCACGATTACAGACGGTTGTTTCTGAGGCGTTCGAGATCTCAGAGTGGGAGCTCTCAGTTTCCCCCTCGCTGAGGCGTTTAGTTATATGTTGGCCAGGAGTCTTGATGATTATCTTATGTTTTGTGTTTTGCTATTTTGTTTAGTTGAGGCAGCAGGATAGCCTCACAGGTTTACTTCTTTTGGGATGCTGTATCATTACTATCTACAGTACGCACTTTGCGCTCTGATAGTATGTACTTATCTATATACCCACATGTGACATACTTAGTATTACTTCACCGTAGCGCGTCGTAGTCTTATTCTTGTTGCGATTTTAATTCCTTCGTATTTTTATACCCGTTGATTACGCGAGTTAGGCTAATTATTAGAATAAAGCATGAATAGGACTTCGGAGTGTTACATTTGTGGTATCAGAGTAGTTTGGCCCTAACCGGACTGTGAGGTCATTTAGGATGTTAATTCTGGCTGAGTCTAGTCTTACTTCCACCGAATACGACAATCTATAGAAGTTGGGTAAAGTGTCTGCTGTAACGACCCGTTTCCGGACCGCTACCGAGCTCAATATACCGAGCTCGAGTTACCGAGCTCAACACACCAAGCTCAACATAAACCTGTATGAGATGCGTTTTAAAAACAAAACTCTTGTGCCTTTTAAAAATACGATATATTTTTTTTTTTTATAAAACCAACTCGTGCACATCAGAGTAATTACAGCTTTTCGAAACATGGTGCAACTAAGACACAAGACTTAAATTCTAATAAAACATACATGCATAACATACACATATATATCACTCGAAATAATAATGTATACAAAATACAGAGTAGCAATGTATAAAGAAAATACACCTAAGGTATGACGACTTCAAAAGAGCAATCATACCCTGGGGATACTTCCGGCAGACTCCCACGCAGGGGGCTGCTCCAAAAGTAAGACCACCAGTCTACCCTCAGAGCAACAAAACAACATCGCCTAAACTGGTCACGACCTCCGAACACAAAAAGAAAACAAGTACGATTATCGTAAAAACAAACATCCAACAACATAATCAATCACGACAAGTAGAGGTCGCCACTCGGTCCTCGTCGAGCTCCTCCTCGGCATCATCTATCGCCGAAGTTCCTCGCGCCGACACCGCCTGGGTAACCGCCATGGATTGAAGGCACCACGGAAAGGGTCAACTTCTCAACAATTCAAGATAAGCTCGACATAAAAGATATAAGCAAACAAAGAAAGTATAACATTCACCGACGTGACTCGACCATCTCACTCTAACTCGACACAACTCGCAAATCCATTTTCTCTCGACTCGACAATTTTTCCGGAATGCACACGCGCCGTCAGTATGTCGGAAAGTCCGGTAAAGCCTTGGGATCTCGCTCTCCCTAGGGGCCGGTCGGCTTCGGGTCCCATGGCGTGGCGGCGTCTAGTCAATCTCCGTAAACAAGGGGACCTAGCACCCTTAGTTATCCGGGTCACGGCTCAAAAACGTCATACGACTCACCTAGCTCGCTCACTCGATGAACAATTCGCCGCATACGATATTCAAAGAGTTAAACACAAGATATTCAACCGCATGTCAAATAAAAAAAGCAAGCTCGACATGAAGAAACGTAATTCAACATGCAGTACACCATTCACAACATATATTCAATCACATATTAAATACATGCAAAAACTCAATCATATCACAACATTTCAAGCTCGACACAAATCAGGAAATCCATACACAATAACATAACCACGTAGAATATGAAGTGCCCTTACGCTAGCATACTATGAAAGTATTAATGTGAAGCGCCCTTACCGAACTCCAAGTTAATGCTGCTCGACAACGACCTCGACACAGCTGTCTTCAAATGAGCCCGACAACGACTTCTCTTACTCGATCTCGACACGGTTGTCTTCAACGAGCTCGACAACGACTTCGACACGTACCGTCCTCAATCGACCTCGACACGTACACTTCTCAGTCGACCTTGACACGTACAGTTCTCGATCTGGATTCCGCTGCTTCCACGTCCTCGGATTCGCTCTCCCGTACACCTTGATTCGTAAATCACTCGATCTCGGGAATCAGACTTCCTAAAACAAACACAACTCAGCTCGATCTATGGGTTCTAATACACTTAGCTCTCATCCCAAACTTAACCATAACCCAGAAAATATAAAACTCAAGAACTGAAATATATTTTTCCTCTAACACAAAGTTAGGGTTTTCGATCAAAAGTTCATGAAAAAGGTTATCTGATGCTTCAACAGATAGATCGACAACAACAATAACCAGAAGCAACAAACGAAAAACAAGAAATCGAAACAAACCAAAAATGGGGGTTTCTGGGCACTGCCGATTGCAGAAAAACAGAGGAAGAAAATTTGTTTTACAAGCCCAATTAATCGGTTAGAAAGATAGGTAATATCGTGAAGAAGAAAACCCATCAATTTGACATGATTTGGAAGCATAAAACTGGCTAAAAATGGAAGAAGAAATAGCGCTAAACAGTAGCACAGAGGAAAAGAAAGATCTGTTCTTCATACCTCAATGGTGATGGTCGAGCAGGCGAGATATGGGTCAAGAAGATGATGATGAACAAGATTGATGAAGAAAATTTGTGCAGAATCTCGATGGAACTCAAGGTTTCGTCGATGGAAGTTCTGGAGAAAAACAACGAAACTCAGAGCAGAAGGAAGGAAGAAGAAAGAAGAAAAGAGAAAGAATGAGTGTTTGAGGGAATCGGTCGTGGTATACAGCTGGTGAAAAAAAGGGGTATAATCGTAACTTCAGCTATAAGATGCCAATCCCATCAATCATCTACCCGTCTAATCGTTCCTCTCTCATAATTACCCTCTACTCTGTCGGTCAACGGTCTAGACACGCGACGAGAACGGCAAGCCGACAATATAATTATTACAAACAATGTAATAATAACGCTGAATAACGTTCGAAAGAATACGAGTTATCATTTCGACACGATGTCGACTAGGGTGCTCGTGTAAGCGCACAAGGCTCTAACACGAGTTCGTGAACGCGGCCTCCTCAGCTCGACATGCGACCTCATCAACTCGACACCCGACCTCCTCAGCTCAGCAGCTAGTGCACGCAGTCTCCTCATCTCGGCAATTGACCTCGGCAAACGATCTTGGCACGGGATCTCGACACAAGGTCTTGGTCGAGGTCTCGATACGTCGTCCTAATACGATGTCGATCTCGTCCTCAGGTGTTACATCTGCGTTATCTTTATTGCCTTAAATAAAGGTTACCAGTTATCAATTCATAAGATATATGGCATATATTTCTATGATTCTTTATATCTTATGGACCTCGAGCTAATGATTTCTTTTTCAGGACTTCATGGCTCGTCGTGGCAGACGTACGCGTGAGAGAGTGAATGAAGCAAGGAATGGAGAGAACTCGAGAGTTGGAGGAGGTCAAGATTCTGGTGAGACCCTTCGATCTGTTAGGGAGTTGGCCACTGCTATGCTTCAGCAGGAACAACAGAATGCCCAGTTTCTACAGGCTGCTCAGACTAGAAGGGAAGAGAAGAGTGATGACAATGGGATGATAGTTTTTATGAAGGCAAATCCTCCAAAGTTTAACGGGGAGTTTAACCCCGAAAGAGCTGAGAAGTGGATTCAGGAGATTGAGAAGATCTTCGTGGCTATGAACACCCGTGAGGAAAGAAAGATATCTTTTTCTTATTTTATGTTCATTGGCAATGTTGAGTCTTGGTGGAGAGGTAAGAAAAGGTTGTTGGAAGAGCAGGGAAGTGTAGTGAACTGGGAGTTGTTTAAAGAGAGTTTTCTGGAGAAGTTCTTTCCAAGGCTGAACTGCAAGGAGAAGGAAAAGGAGTTTGAGAGTTTGAAATAGGGAAATATGACTATAGGTGATTATGCTACACGGTTTGAGGCCTTACTGAAGTATTCAGAGTTCTATCGCCTTCATCCTAGCAAGCTGTGGATGTGCCAGAGGTTTCAGGATGTACTGAAGTATGAGATACGATAGATTGTGAGTCCTTTAAAGTTGACCAGGTTTCCAGATTTAGTAGAACAGTGTATGGAGATGGAGAGTATGGATAGAGAGAGATCAGCAGAGGAGTGGTGGTACTATCAGGAGTGGAAGTGGCGCGAGAGGCAATGCGCATAGAGGAGGTGGTAGACATGGAGAAGGTAGGTTTCAGAGGGGCAGAGCTGAACCCAATTCTAGACCAGCACAGCCCGATGCTATTGAAGGTGTTGGAGCTATAGTGAGAGCTCAGGGATGTTATAGGTGTGGAGGTCCGCATCTTATCAAGGATTGTACAGTGCCAGCTGGTGGAGGAGAGTCAAAAAAGTGTTATCAGTGTGGATGGATGGGTCACTTAGCGAAAGATTGTTGGGGTGGATAGAGAGCTGCAAACAGACCTATTGCAGGAGGACGTGGAGGAAGAGGAAATGGAAATGGTATAGGACGAGGTGGTGCAGGACGAGGAGATGGAGCCGGGGCAGGCAGATTTCAATCTTCGGGGAAAGTATTTACCGTGAGGGGAGCTAAATCCTCTCAATCGCCTGATCTGATACAAGGTATGTGCTTGGTCTCTGGTAAACTCTTATTTGTATTATTTGACTCTAGGGCTACACATTCTTTCATTTCACTTGCATGTGTGGATCATTTGAAATTGCATGTTTCTTCTTTACCTCGTAAACTGGTAGTTTCTACTCCTACTAGTGATTCCCTGACTACTTCATTAGTTTGCCTTAAATGTCAAGTCACCATAGAGAATAGGAATTTCTTAGTAGACCTTGTTTGCCTACCGATGCAAGACCTAGATGTTATCTTAGGAATGGACTGGCTTGCAGCCAACCATGTGTTACTAGACTGTTCTCGTAAGAACCTTACATTTCCTGAACAACCCAGTATGGTATCTGCCAATGATAGTCAATTTACCGCTAGTGGTAACTCTCTGAAGTATATGATGTCATTTTCAATGGAAGCTAAGGATACTCCTAGCATTGACTCTTTGCCGGTAGTAAGAGAATTCCCAGAAGTGTTTCTTGATGACGTTCCAGGATTACCCCCGGAAAGAGAGATAGAATTTGCAATAGACCTTATCCCTGGAACTGGAGCTATATCCATAGCACCCTACAGAATGTCCTCAGCAGAACTAGCAGAGTTAAAATCCCAGTTAGACGATTTAATCAAGAAAGGATTCATTAGACCCAGTGTTTCACCGTGGGAAGCACCAGTGTTATTTGTGAAGAAGAAGGGTGGATCTGCAAGGATATGTATTGATTATAGGCAACTTAATCGGGTCACGATTAAGAACAAGTATCCTTTGCCTAGAATAGATGATTTGGTGGACCAAGTGAAGGGAGCGGTAATAATTTCCAAAATTGATCTGAGATCTGGTTATCATCAGATTAGGGTCAAGAAAGAAGATATTCTTAAGACTGCCTTTAAATCTAGATATGGACATTATGAGTATCTTGTTATGCCATTTGGTGTGACTAATGCTCCTGCAGTGTTCATGGATTATATGAATCGGATCTTTAGACCATTCTTAGATAAATTTGTAGTCGTCTTCATTGATGACATACTGATTTATTCGCGTACGGAAGGAGAACATGTGGAGCATCTGAGAACTGTACTTTGGATTTTAAAGGACAGGCAGCTTTAAGCTAAACTGTCAAAGTGTGAATTCTGGCTGGAAGAGGTGCAATTTCTTGGGCATGTGATTAATAGGGATAGAATTGCTGTAGATCTCTCGAAGGTGGAAGCTGTGACAAAGTGGGAAAGGCCTAAGTCGGTGAGTGAGATTAGGAGCTTTTTGGGTTTGGCCGGATACTACAGAAGGTTCATTGAAGGATTCTCGAAGATAGCCTTACCTATGACCTAGTTGACGAGGAAGGGGAACCTTTTTGTATGGTCGAATAAGTGTGAAGAGAGTTTCCAAGAGCTGAAGAAGAGGCTGACCACATCACCTGTGTTAGTTTTACCCGATCCCTCAGGAGAATTCGAAGTGTACTGCGATGCATTATATCAAGGGTTAGGATATGTTCTTATGCAAGGAGGTAGTGTAGTGGCCTACGCATCAAGACAATTAAGGATTCACGAAAGGAACTACCCTACCCATGACTTTGAACTGGCAGCTATAGTTTTCGCATTGAAGATTTGGAGGCATTACCTTTACGGAGCTAAGTTCACGTTATTCAGTGATCATAAGAGTCTAAAATGCCTATTTGACCAGAAGGAGCGGAATATGAGACAACAGAGGTGGATGGAGTTTATTAAGGATTATGAGTTTGAACTGCGATATCATCCAGGAAAAGCTAATGTTGTGGCTGATGCTTTAAGTAGGAAATCCCTACATGTGTCAGCTTTGATGGTGAAGGAGTTGGAGTTGGTGGAACAATTGAGAGATCTGAATTTGGGAGGGCAGTTGTTTAAAGGACAAGTTATGCTTAGGACTGATAGTGGTGACCAATGAATTTCTGCAAGAGTTGAAGGCAAAGCAATGGCTTGATGAACAGCTGATCAAGATTAAAGATTCCATGAAGGACGGCGAGACTTCGAAGTTTAGTATCAAGAAAGATGGAGTGATGAGGTTTTGGAGACCGAGTTTGTGTTCCGCATGACTCGAAACTACGGAGAACGATTCTAGAAGAAGCCCATAAGAGCAAGCTTAGTTTTCATTCGGGCACTACTAAGATGTATCAGGATTTGAAGAAGATATTTTGGTGGCCTGGTATGAAGAAAGACATAGCAAACTTCGTCATGTCTTGTCTAGTGTGTCAAAAGGCAAAGATCGAACATAGGATGCCGGCAGGATTGTTGCAATCATTGGATATTCCCGTGTGGAAGTGGGACAGAATAGCAATGGATTTCGTAGTGGGTTTACCAAGGACGCCTAAGAAGTTTGATGCAATTTGGGTAATTATTGATCGGTTGACCAGGAGAGCTCATTTTATTCCAATCGGAGAGAAGTATCCTTTAGAGAGATTGGCACATATATACATCAAGGAGGTTGTTAGGTTGCATGGTGTTCCTTCGAGCATCATCAATGATTAAGATCCTAGATTTACCTCAAGGTTCTGGAATGAATTGCAACGAGCTATAGGAACCAAATTAAGATTGAGTTCAGCTTATCATCCTCAAACAGATAGTCAGTCAGAACGAACAATCCAATCCCTAGAAGATTTGTTGAGAGCTTGTGTGTTAGAGCACGTAGGAAGTTGGGATGAATTCTTGCCTTCAGTAGAGTTTACCTATAACAACAGCTTTCACTCAAGTATAGGTATGGCACCTTTTGAGGCACTGTATGGAAGGAAGTGTAGGACCCCTTTGTGTTGGTTTAAGACAGGAGATACACAAGTATTAGAATCAGAGTTGGTACAACAAACCACGGAACAAGTCAGGAAGATTAGAGAGAAGATGAAAGCATCACAGGATAGGCAGAAGAGGCGACCTTTAGAATTCCAAGAAGGAGACCATGTTTTTCTGAGAGTGACACCTAGAACTGGAATTGGCAGAGCCATTAAATCTTGAAAGCTAACCCCTAGATTCATTAGACCTTTTCAAATTCTCCGTAAGATTGTCCCAGTAGCTTATCATATAGCCTTACTGCCTAATCTTTCCAGACTTCATGATGTTTTCATGTTTCACAACTTCGCAAATATTTTTCCGATCCATCACATATACTTGAACCCGAGTCAATACAATTGAAAAAGAACTTAGAGTATGAAGCATTGCCTGTACAGATTTTAGATAGGAGGATGAAGGAACTTCGTGGTAAAACTATTCCTTTGGTTAAGGTTTTGTGGGATGAGGTGATAGGTGACATGACTTGGGACCATGAGAGTGAGATTCGTCAGCAGTACCCTCATTTATTTTCAGGTGCGTGATTTCAGGGACGAAATCTCTTTTAAGGGGGGTGGTAATGTAACATCCTCATTTTTTTTCTAATCTTTCTTAATGTGTGTCTATGTGTGACTAAGTGTATTTGTGTGCACTAGGTAGGGATTTGTGTATTTGACTGTGTGTTTGACCTTTTGGCTATGTGCTCGCTTTTTGCACTTGTGAGGGAGCATGTGTTGAGTTTTAATATGTTATTTGAGGGTGGAATAGTGTTTGATAATGTTTTGGTATGAGTCTTGGAAGCCTGATAAAGTTTGAGAACGATCGGAGTTGAGTTTAGGATTTTTGTGTGTTCGTACCTTTGAGCGAGTGAGAGCTTTCAGGCGAGAATATGAGACTTAGAACCTTTGATCTTGAGTCCATTTGATGTCCTCTTGTGTTAGGAATCATGGTTTAAGTGTGGTTATCGAGTTTTGGATCGCACGGTCGTTGGAATTGAAGAAATCGCGCAAAAACGGACAAAACAGTGCAAGTGCGCATAAAGTACGCTTGGAGTGCGCATGGCGTGCGCTGGTGTATGGTGCACCCGTATTTCCTGTCCCTTCTACGCCACGTGGCACGCTGAGATTGGACCGACCGTTGGTCCTGACACGTGGCACGCATGCAAGATTTCTTCAGCGTGAAGTAGTGCGCCCAAAGTGCGCATGAGCACACCTGAAGCGCACCTGTGCACTCGGTGCGCGCTTGAGGCGTGTTGGAGGTGCACAAAAACAGTGAGGCCTGAAAGGCTGCGCGTGAGGCACGCACGGGGAGCGTTTGGAGCGCACCCATGACACCTAATCTTCTATTTAAGCCTATTTGATGCTCCTAAATTAGTTTCCTTCCATTCTTTCTGCTATATCACGGTCAAAGCATCCTCTTCAACCAGAAAACTCCATTTTCAAGGTTCTCAAGCTTTCTGGGCTTGATTTAAACCAATCTCGTTCATCCGTTCATCAATCCGATAGTGTTAGCTCGTCTGTTGCCGTTCGAGCTTGTTAGGGCTTATCTCTGATTGTTGTTTCATCGAGGTAAATCTTAATCTCATCTACTGTTCATCTCTGATTCAGGTTGCAATTTCTTAATCTGGAATTGATTCTAGTTTTTAACCCTAATCATACTATGTTTTGGACCCCGGTTTGATCGTACGGGTACCAAACGAGCTATGGTTTTACCGAAACTCCCAGAGGAGATTCCATGGGTCATAAAACTGAGACCAAGGTCTCTGTTCTTCATGTCTAAATTCTGATTTCATGGATTCCTTGTAGGTTTGGATTGTTCCTTGTTACCCGTTCTTCGTATTTTAGGGTTTTGGCGATAGTACGGATACCGATTGACTGTGGAAGCTTGTCTGGAGTTATTTTTGGGTAAGTCTTGTTCTCTAGAGTCTTAGGCCAGCCCCTGGAGTGGGTCTCTTGGTGTTTTAGTTAGTTTATTACTTGCCCTAACTCTAATCTGAGTGCGTTTGTGTGTTTCCAGTTAATTGTGGACCATTCTGGACTGTTCGGTGATGCTGTTGGTAACTCTGGACTTATTCCTTGTTGTTGGCTGAACTGGAACATAGTGCGGGAGTGTTGGTGTGATTGTTGGTGAGTTCGTGTTTACGTCTTGGTGTCCGGTTTGCTTTGGAGTGCTTCTATTACCAGGTGGGGGGAAAGAATGCACTTTTATTGGATTTTGTATAGTAGATATGACTGTTTGGCATGTGTATGGTACCTAAACCCTACTAGGAGTTGATGTCAGTAACACCTAAGGATGTGGAGAGAATCCCTAATGGAAATGGGGGATATCTCGCCTAATATGTTTGATCCACTCCGTTCCTTATCGAAAAAGGGGAAACAGACGTCCCTATCAGAAAAGGGGGAGGAGGATTCCTAACGAAAAAGGGGAATACCTCGTGGACTAGGCTAGTGTCGCCCCATGCTCTATCGGAAAAGGGAGACGGGAGTCCCTAACGGAAAAGGGGGACGGCAACCTGACGGAAAGGGGGTTCGCCAATAAGTATTCCTAACGGAAATGGGGAGTACAGTGACAATAGAAAGAAAAAATGCTGCAGCGCACAACAGATTGATTCATTGAGAGACATGGGATAAGTGGATGTGGGTAGCTAGGTCATATTTATTTATATGTGCTGGTTTGTTCGGATTGTCAAATCATTCATTCTACTTATGCATTTCCCGCTTTTTGATGATTGTGTTATTCATACCTCCCTATGTTTGTATGCTTGTGTGTATATGTATCATTCTATGCTAGACTTTGTTGAAGAGGAGGATGCAACCGCAGTAGCACCCGATGGAGCAGTTTATGCTGATGCACCAGTCGATGCTCCTTCCCCCTCGGATCCCCATGAGGGCTGATTTTGAGATTCAGTACCATGATTTCGACGGCATGGGGTAGGAGATTGACCATGTGCGTTAGGCAGTGATCTATACGGGTACCATCTCCATCTATTTCAGGGTTCCAGGTCTTCCTATAGCTAGCTTTTTCGGAGACTTCAGGATATGTCAGAGACTACCTTTTCAGCAGATGTGGCAGGCGCCAGGGTTTCCACCAGGTTTTGGTTATGGAGGTTATCCACCCGTTGCCTCCTCAGCCGATGCCGGTGCGACCTGTTAGCCACCATAGCGAGTCTAGCCACCATGGACGACAGAGACATGGGAGAGGTGCAACATCTGGTCCCTCTCACCACATGACAGCTCATGATTACAGACGGTTGTTTCTGAGGCGTTCGAGATCTCAGAGTAGGAGCTCTTAGTTTCCCCCTCGCTGAGGTGTTTGGTTATATGTTGGCCAGGAGTCTTGATGCTTGTTTTGTATTTGGTTTAGTTGAGGCAGCAGGTTAGCCTCATAGGTTTACTTCTTTTGGGATGATTGTATCATTACTATCTACACTACGCATTTTGTGCTCTGATAGTATGTACTTATCTATATACCTACATGTGACATACTTAGTATTACTTCACCGTAGCGCGTCGTAGTCTTATTCGTGTTGCGATTTTAATTCCTTCGTATTTTTATACCTGTTGATTATGTGAGTTAGGCTAATTATTAGAATAAAGCATGAATAGGACTTCGGAGTGTTACAGTCGAGGAGTGAGATCGGCTCCTTTCGGATAAAAAGACTTTGGAGGTTGAGATGAAAGGATTCTAAAAAGAAAGAGAAAGACTTTAGAAGGAGTTAGAGGATGCTCATACTTCCCTTTCAACTATAGCTGCCGATCAGGACAAGTGGATGTAGATTGCTTCTGAAATCGGGGATCAGCAATTTGAGAATGCCCAAGATCATCTTCGGCTCCTCTACCCCGATTTCAGCTTTGACTCATCCCGGTTGTTCAGCCACGGCGTGTTTCAGGATCTTCAAATCCTCGAAACAAAAGACATGGGGGTCCTTTTCGATGCGTCTTCTTCATCGGGACCAAACTATGAAAGATCATGAAGGACTGGGATGCCAGTCGTAACTTGTAATTTTTTGAACAACTTTACATTTAGGCCTCTTCGGAGGCATGTTTTGTAATTGACAGTTTGTTTGTTTTTAACTCATGTCGAGTTTTCTTGCAATGTTTGTCGTAATTCTTTATTGTTTGTGCACGTTTTTTGGAGTTAGTT
Source organism: Calophaca sinica (assembly GCA_037113605.1). Taxonomy (NCBI): domain Eukaryota; kingdom Viridiplantae; phylum Streptophyta; class Magnoliopsida; order Fabales; family Fabaceae; genus Calophaca; species Calophaca sinica. Next base: position 22,200,283 of record CM073737.1, read on the forward strand.
CCGATTTAAAATTTCTCGGAGTTTAATCCGACTTGGTTTCTCGGAGGGTCCACCCCGGCCAAGGGATGGTCCTCCTCTGCCCCAATCTTAGGGAGTGTATTCACTTTGACGGGTGTACGCTGTTATGGCGTGACCTGTCCTTGAAAGGCTGGCTAGGTCGATCAGGAGGTCCACCTCGTGTTTCTCGAACGCCACTTTCGAGGTATTCCGAAGTATTATATAACTTCTGAATTCCTTCAAAGTAGGTGCTGGGAGTTGTGAACTTTCGAGTAATTGGAGTTTGTGATAGGCGACTCACGTTTGGTATATCGGATGTGGTTAGCTTGTATGCCTGACTGTGCCGCTTACTCCTAATAAAACAAGAAATATTAGAAGTATAACTTGCATGTGACTTGCATTGAAAACTGATGTCGAATTACAATTTTGATGAACAACTGTAAACAACTTAACAGAACATAACATAGGATTGTTAAAACATAATGGCAATATAGGTAAATAAAATATAAGGGAGTACTATCAGTGGTTGATCCTGATCGTAGTAACCGGATTCAACTATAGTACTTCCGAAGTTTGGTTGCATTCCAAGTTCGGGCGATGGCCCTTCCTTGGAGATCTTCCAGACAATAGGCTCCCGTCCCGGTCTTTGTCATGACCCGGTAAAGTCCTTCCCAATTTGGAGCCAGATTCCCTTACGCGGCGTACTTCATGTCGACGTCTGCTCTCCGAAGAATGAGGTCTCCGATAGCGAAGTCTCGCGGAATTATACACTGGTTGTACCTCGCTTTGTTCTCCATTTTTACACCTTTGAAACTTGTTTTTGGTGAAGGAAAAATTGAGTAAGTATGAAATTTTGAAGCAAGCATTTCTCTTTTCCTTTTCTTTGCCCTAAACTGTGACCAATTGCGGGTTTTGGGGTAAATTTCTTGCCTCATTTAAATGGTGTTGTTGCTGTTGTTTCATTTTGTTGGTGTTGGTGTTGTTGTCTTTCTTTTCTTGTAATTTTTGTTGTTGTTTCATGGTTTCAAAGAAGGAAATAGTTAGTAAGTATTATGGTGTTTTAGTTCTAGAATGTAGTTTAAAACCTCTTGACAATGAGAATCTTTAACTTGAGAAAACCTAAGTGTTTCTAAGAAAAAGATTGAGTCAAGGAAGGGTGTGTTAGTTATTACCTGTTATTCTCCTAAAATCGTGGGAAAAAAAAAGATTTTTTTGGAAACTAGACTCATTTTTCTACATTTGTCACACAAGAATCCTAGATTTAGTTGAGTATTCCTATTTAAAATTTTATTACAAGTTGACAGACAGATTGCTGCCCTATTTCGGACACCCGAGTCTTATATTGCAAAACTACACCGAATGGCTAATGATTTGGTTAAATTAAAATTCATTTTCAAAAACTAGACACTCCAAGCTTTCCAGGGAGTGGTCATTTGCTCAAATCTGACGTCGTTTTCTATATTAATAAAATCGGTGAAATTGTTGTACATATTTGAGCTTTCATACGTTTGAGTTATTGCTAAAAGTTTTGATCAAGTTGTTTTGATTTTGGATCTTAATGATGAGGAACAAGTCTAGGGTTTGAATCCTTAGAAAGATAGATGAAGTTTCTTTTAAAAAAATTTAGTGTTTATGTGTTGAAAGCTTTCTAAAAGTTTTTAGTACTGTGAAACCTTGTTCTACCTCTTTGAGCTTGGGTAATAAGTTAGGACTTGAAGTGTTTTGATTAGGGGTAGGGTGGTGGAAACCGTAGGTGTTTCTAGGAGTTTAGAGTTCTAGTTTGTTTACTAAGCCCTAAGTGATTCTTGATTAGGATCGTGTGCACGAGATCGTGATCAGATTCATGGTAGAGATCGTGTGTGCGACTTTGACGTTGAAGGAAGCCTTTATGTAAGGGCATCTTCCAAAAGTATAAATTATTGGTGTGTGAATGCATAAATTAATTATGTGATATTATGTTGATGTTGTTAAAGTGATGAACATGCTTATGTGATGAAATTATTTTCTTAAATAATACATGATTGTAATTCTCGTGTGAATAATGATGCTTCGTGATTATAATCATTGTATTGTTGATCAATAACTATATTTGTGGATAGGTTGTTAATGACAGTAATGTTTGGGAAGCGCCGAGAGCACGTGAGTTTGGGGTATCTATCGTAACGACATCAAACAATTACTGATTTTGGAATGAAAATTAAGAGGTATTTTATTAAAATCAAAGAGGCACTTAAAAGTAGATTTTTATAAAAACCCTAATTAGTAATGGATTAATCACTTTTCCTTTAAAAAGAATAAAGTGAGAGTTAGAATAATTAAAACAATTATTTTGAATTATTAGTTGATTTCTCAATATGAATCATTTTGTAATTAGCAGGAAATTTCTAAGAAAAAGAACTTAGGGATATGAAGCGAGATCTCGAGACAAAAATATGGGGTTCTAACTTGGGGAGTTAGTAAACGAGTAGATTATATCGGACATTCCGTGCGAGTGATCCCGTCATAGTGCAATAACTGTGATGAAAGGTGAAGCATTTCATGCATACATCGATGCCAGAAGCGAGGTGTCAGAGAGTCGCCCAGACCTAGGCACGAGTACGTACCGGCAATCAAGCAAAAAAACGGGCATGTGTCATCAAATGTGATGTTCTGGGCACAATCCCTGCTGGGAACCGTTGCAAGGGTGGTGTGGTGATATTTCGAAATCATGTGCATTGTCATATAGACTAACCAATAGAGATCTGTGGTACACCTTTATTATGTTGATTATTAGCTGTGATATTATGTTATATGTTGATTATTAGCTGTGATATTATGTTATGTTCTGCATATACATATTGCTGTTATATATGTTTGTTTGGGATGATGACTTGCTCGTGGTTCTTCTATTGATGAATGTAACCTAAACGATGACGACGATCGAGCTGCCCCCGTTGACCATGTCGTTAGTGACGACGTTTGAGTTCCCAGACTCGGGAGCTCCGCACGCCTAGGAGGTAGACCATGCCTCCGGCCAGGTGGCATATACAAGGAATGTGGTCGAGATGATGCAGACAGATGGACAGGCTATGCATATAGGGATCACGCACCGGGTGATGCGGTTTTCAGTGCCCTTTGCGTGCATAGTAGAGGCGTGGTTAGAGGCACATTCTGTTAAAGACACCTCAACGATGAAGAGCATGTTCGAGATCCCACGCCGGACAACTTTTCGCAGCGAGCCCCGGGTTGTTGGCTCCATGAGACGCATTGTCCCTCTTAGGACAGTGCGGCGTGTGCGGCCCAGGAGGATGGATTTTGGAGCATCCTCTTCTCACGCCGCTATAGATTCGCTGGTTTCCCCTGTGAGACCAACATCTCCCGTAGAGTATACTCCTTCACTTCATATTCCCATCCCTGAGACTACTCCTTCGACAGATCATTCTATTTGCCCCTACTGTGGCGATGCAGGGTGCAGAACTGGAGGTTGGATCATAGATTCATCCGACGAGAAGGCCAGTGCTGGGGATGAATCTTCCGCTATCTCTACCGTCGATGCTATTGGTGATGACGACATCACTATGCCCATGGCAGATGACTTGGTGGAGGATTCGATGATGGAGGATGAGGAGTAGGAGGAGGACCCCTCTGAGTGGGCTGACTTAGAGTCACGGAGGTGCAAGCGGTGTGGTACCTTCCACACTATGATGTCCTATGAGCACATGATCGCCCATTTTGAGGTTGTGCGCAGGGATCGGTCAGCTGCTCCTACTGCTTGAGCCAGTGTGTCGATCAGCTTAGTGTCTCTTATTTTGGACTCTGTTTGTAGTTGTTTGATTTTGGAGTCTATCTGTACTTTGTTTGTATTTTGGAGTTTGGCTGAGGCATCACTTTTGGAGCAGCCCTCTGCACAGGTGTCTGCCGGGAGTACCTCAAGGGTATGAGTATTCTCGTAGGAAATTCATATGCCTGATGTATTCCTATTTTGATGTTGTACTTTGATTTCTCTTGTATTAAAAACTTCAAAAAGTTGTACTGCCTCAGGGTTTTTATATATATATTTTCAGACGTATTTCCAGTTATATTCTCTTTTGCATTTTACTGAACACCATGTTTCAACAATGTTGTAATACTCTGATTTGTGATTTGTGAAAGAGTTCTAAAAAAAAAAAATTACTCGTGTTTTTATAAAGCAAGAAGAGTATTATAACTTCGAAAATTATTCCACATTTGGGGTTTTGTCTCGTAAGTAGCGCCCAAAAATTGGGTTGTTACATTGTGGTATCAGAGTAGTTCAACCCTCACCGGACTGCGAGTTGGGTAACCTAAGCTGATCAAAGTCGTCGACTTTTGTTTATCGGGCGTCGAGTTGTATCTGAATTGAACTTGTTTGCTGAGTGAAGCATATATGCTTATAATTGTTTGAATTGTTTCTTAGTTGAAGCAATGTGTACTAACACACCCATTTGTTGTGGGGTTCTAACCGGTTTTGAACCTTATAGGAACCCAATGCCGCCACGTGAAATCCTAGATGACAGAGTAGACAATCTGGAAATAGCATAGATGGCTCAGATGGCCTAAGTCATGGCTGTTTCTCAGCAAACTGCTGCCAAGAATCAACGGGACTTACAGAAACAAGAAAGGGAAGCATGAGCTACTGAATCAAGGGGATTGGTTGACTTCCGTCGACATGATCCTCCAAAGTTTCTTGAAGAAGTCGACCCAGAGAAGGCAGATCTATGGCTGCAGGAAGTGGAGAAATTTTTTGAGATGCTACGCTATCCGGTTGAAGTAAATGTGAAATATGCAACTTATCTACTCTTGGGGGACGCAGAATATTGGTGGAGAAGTACTAGACTGATGATGGAGGCAAACCATCAGGTAATCACTTGGGAAGCTTTTCGGGAAAAATTCCTGGATAAGTGCTTTCCAATCAGTGCAAGGACCAAGCTGGGAGACAACTTTCTGAAGGTACGACAAGGCAGCATGACAATCGACAAGTACACTGCAAAATTCGAGTCACTGTCTTGATATTTCCTTTTCTTCCAACAGACGGTGGACGAAGGATATATGTGCCATCGGTTCATTGAGGGGCATTCTGCCAACCAGTGCACCACCAAAGACAACCTTTGTCTCAACTGCAAGAAACCGGGTCATCTTGCTAAAGACTGCAAAGCGCCGAAGGCAGAACCATCGGTGAATGCCGCAAAGACCAACCGCCCGACTACAAGAGGATGAGTTTACTGCATGAACGAGGAAGAAGCAGAGCAATCTGATGAGCTGATTCAGGGGGACTGCGAGATCACGGGTAACCTTCTATCTGTACTCTTTGATTCCAGCGTAACTCGTTCATTCGTTGCCATGAGTTGTGTAATCGTTTGAAATTATATATGACTGCATTGCCGTTTGACTTAGTAGTTACTACTCCGGCTGCTAAGACATTAACTGCCAACACCGCATGACTCCATTGTCCTGTGGTCATTCAGAGTAGAAAGTTCTTTGCAAATTTGATATGTCTGCCATTGAAACATCTTGATATTATTCTCGGGATGGATTGGTTGTCACACCACCATGTCCTTTTGGACTGTGCCTGTAAGATCGGGATTTTCCCTGACCTGGGAGTTTCTAAGTACTTATCTGCCAATCCCGTCAGAGTTTCTTTGAAAGAGGGGGCTCAGGAATACATATCGCTCGCTAACTTAGAAGTCATTCACACTAGTGCAGAAGGATGATTTTACACCAGTTAAAAATGACTTTTTACACCGGTTTTTGTACCGGTGTAGATGCTCCTGTTGTTGTATGTTGGGGTTTTTACACCGGTTATTTAACTGGCGTAAAATGTCATTTTTACACCGGTTATATTTTCGGTGTAAAATGTCAAGTTTGTGTTTTATCTTGTTTTCTGAAGCACATTTTACACCGTTATTATAATAATTAGTGTAAAAGACTTGCCTTTTACACCGGTTGTTGACAAAAACAAGTGTTAAAAGCATATCTTTTGCACCGATTTCATTGAAAACCGGCATAAAAGGGTTTGTTTTTGTTTTTTTTTCCCTTTTTGTTTTTGTTCATTCCTATCCAGAGGCTATCTAAATTGACAATAAACAAACAATAAATTTGTCAACAATTGGCACCAAATGTGCCCAAAATTCAAACCATTTTAACATATATCAAATTTAATCTATAAACATACAAATATACACATAAACAAAGTTAAGCTATATATATACAAAGTACAGAGAATGATCAAGTGCTATATATATAAACAATATATAAACAATAGAACAGATGGTTGTTTGCATTGGTCAATTTATTATCGTTATTGGTGTGAATAGAAGAGGCATGTTACTTGCTTCTTCTAATTTCCTTTTCCTGATACAAAGTGGACCCTCGAACAGATGTTGCGCTGGAATTTACTAAAATCTCCCTTCAGGTAAGCATTTTTGTACCTACAAAGTGCAAGGCAGGATTGTAATCTGCTAATTTGGTAGACCACACTATTCATGACAAACTTAGCTCCACTATCAGCATTGATGGCTTTTGAAAACTTCAACATTTTAGAATAATTGGTAATAGATATAGTTATTGAGGAAGTTTCTTGTTCAAGTAAATCCAAAATAAAATGTATAAGATATACAACTCTTACTTTGTGATTGAAGAAGCCATCACTGTAACTTTGGTTTTGGTAAGCCACAAGGTATCCTTACACCCAAAGATATAGGATTAATCCTTGCTTAGGTGTTGGTTTGGCCTAAGCTAGAAGGTGCTTAGGAATTCTTTTAGGAAAGAGGCTTCAATGTACACATTAATTATACTGAGGAACCTGTTTAAGACTATGTTTCAGCTGTTGTTGTTCTAATTGATATGCTATGCTGACTATATTTAATATGGCTTCTTAATTAGTTAGAGCACAAGCTTCTGACTGGTTAGTGGTTACTACACAGTCATTGTTGACATCAACGAAGTCAAGGTATGATGTGAGTAGTAGATATTGTTTTGATGCTCATATATAGTGTTTGGTATAGAAAATTAGGTACTCATTGATATGGTTGTCTATCTATCAGATCAATCGAGCTTGTATATATATTCCTTCAATTTTAAGGTTGCATTTGGAATCAATTAAAATAAATTCCAAGTAAGCATTATAGACAAAGGGGAGTTGAAAACATATTTATTATTGCATCTAAATTTCACACTTAAATTTGTAACATATCCTGAAAAGTGAAAATTATTATTCATATTGTAAATACATTTTAATTTTATTTTTTGAAAAATGTACATTTACATATGTATAATAGGAGTGACATTATAATATTTGAGAAATTGTAATAGCAATATCATGTTTTCTTTAGTTATCAGATGATTTGATCTCTTAATAGCAATATTCGGTATAATTTTGGTCTTTGAAAATAATTGGGATATAATACCCACTGTGCCGACAGTGAATAATTGAGAAGCTTACCTTTTACTTAGTTTGCTTTTTTGATGCATTATATATTTGCTCATAACTTGTTTGATATTGAAAGAGGCTATGCCAGATTTGAACATCTCTATCTCTATCAATAAAACAAAGTATATCATAAAGGACTTGGGCTTTAGACTATAAGAAGATTGATGCATGTCCCAACAATTGCATGTTATTTTGGAAAGAGCGTGTGAGGGATTATTCATGTCATCTTTGTGGAGCTTCAAGATGGATTGAGTATCTTGAAGTTAAATGTGATCTTGAAGAATCTAAAAAAGCTCACAAGGTTTTTGCCAAAGTGCTAAGACATTTTCCTTTAGTTCCAAGATTGAAAAGACTCTTTATGTGTTCAGAGACAACTGATTCATTAAGGTGGGATGTAGAAGAGCATTCAAGAGATGGTAGGCTAAGGCATCCTGCTGATGGACAAGCATGGAAAGACTTCGATGCAAAGCATCCAGATTTTGCTCTTAATACTCGTAATATCAGGCTTGGTTTAGCTAGTGATAGGTTTAATCCATTCAGGACTATAAGCTTTTCACATAGCACATGGTCGGTGTATTGACAATATACATTGTCGTCCTAGAGATAGTATGGAATCATTAGAAGATTTGTTAGGGTTATCTCCTGGTGATGCAAATAGCGCCCAAAAAGTGACTGGACAGTCACATATGCATTCTTCTACATCAACACATGTTCCAAATTGTAAAAAGGTAACTATTATAAATAACCTACAAATTTATCATTTCTACATTATTCAAAATTTTTGGTCTTATTTTTCATTCTTTTGTGTAGAATGATCTCAATGGACAAGATGCAAATGATGAAGAGATGTAAGATTTTTTCGAGGAGTTCCAAGATGACGCATTTCGATCTTAGTTCTCACTAGATGTTTGTTTTGGATGTATTTTTTTTTTGTTGCTAGATTCATACTTCAAAATATTGGATTCGATCAAACTATGATGTTATTTTGTTTATGATTTGGATTGGTGTTTAAACTCATTTAATATTTAACTACTATTAAAGAGTATATATATATATATATATATATATATATATATATATATATATATATATATATATATATATTATGTGACACGTAATCCATTTACTATTTATGAATTGTATCTATTAAAGTTGGATGTGATCAAATTATGATTTTATTTTATTTCCCACTAATAAAAAAATTATGATTTTATTTGTAAATTTGTGAATTATAATATTAAGGGAAAATATTTTCTTCATTTAATAGCGTTATTTAAAAATTTTGAAATTAAAATAAACTTAAGGCCTTAGTCGTAAAATGTTGTCTTTAGTATTTTAGGCAACAGTTATCAACTGAACTCGAAATAGGGTTATGCTTATATGTTAAAATTGTATACAGTACTACGCGCAAACAGTTAAAAAATGTTGCCTATAAGCTACGGTTACAATTTTAAAATGTTGCATTTTTATGTTTAGGGAACAATTGCGACCTGTAGCAATGTTAGGTAACATTGACCAACTGTTGCGCTAGGATAGCATGATAACTATTGCCTATTCGTAACAAATAGGCAACAGTTTTTTGAAGTGTGACAAAAAAGTGTGAAAAACTGTTGCCTGAAACAGTAGGTAACGCTCATATAGACTATCCCCGATAACTGTTGCCTATACGTTTAGGCAACATTTTTGACAGTTTTGCCTACAATTTCCAACTATTGCCAAAAAGCAAAAATGTTGTAGTGAACAGTGAATTGTTGCTACGATAATTACACAACAAAATGGTGGCGTTAGTAAATGAAGCTAAACACTGTTTTTATGTTAATATATAAGCAACAACATTAGCTGTGTTAATATTAAATACCTGAACATCTTGCCAAATCATGTCCTTGAGATCCTTGTGTATGTCTTTCCAATTACTTTCATTGATACTAACCTTGCTACATGCTAGACAACCAACATAACTCTTGAACTTCGCAGCATACTGATCACTGGATTGGAAGGTAATAGGATCAAACTCAATATGGAACCTCTCACTAGGAGACGTTTGGCAGTAAAACCAGTCAAAGTCATGGCACGCCTAGTCCTAGACCTCGTAAGAGAGGAGGCTAAGGAATCATCCTTGATGCTTGTATAGAAAAAAATAATATGTCAGTCAGAATTGTGCCACTAGCATTAATCACTAAGCATTCAAACCAAGTGCACACATAGTATAAGCATCTTACACAATGACAAAGAACTACCAGAAATAATTTCAATATGAAACAAAAGCAGCAGAATTGGTGACAACTGTAACACATAAAGCCCCTAATTGTAATTACCCTATTTACAGTATGTCTAACAATTGTAACACATAAATCCAAAGCAAAATTCACATAAATCCAGAGCAAAATTCACAGAAGTAATCTCACTACCACAGCAACCCAGAAAATTTGCACACACTGTTTCAAAAACTAACAGACTTCAAAGAATATGCCACTCTAGGAACCAACATTGAATAATCAAAACCAAAGTCAACAACATTAACATCACTTCATGTTAACTCTTAGAAATAAGAGTTATCTAACTCTTTTTAAGCTTAATTATGCAAGTCCTAAAGTATTTTAATAAATAAAAAAATATGTGTTTTATTTAGTTTCTGGTAATTTAATGGAAAAAATGTGCATTTTAGGTTTATGGCACTCAAAGTGCCATTTTGTTGGTATTTGATGAAGTTTTGAAGTGTGCAGGAAAAATTCGTATGCTGCAAAACATGTCATAGCATTTGTTGCAGCATCTGGGCAGAGTTAAAATAGAAATGCAGAATTTTGAATTAAAAGCAGAAACTGAGTGATGTGGCAGAAAAGCAGTGCTGAAATAGTACAATAGAGCAGTTCGCATTGCTTTTGGACAGCTGCCCTTTTTTTTGGGCCTTTTAATTGATGAGGGCTGACCAAAATAGGAAGCCCACATGCTGAAAAATGAGGGACCACCCTAGAAAATATAAATTCCTGCACCCCCAGCCCTCACTCTCACCACTGTTCAGCTGCCTTTCACTCCACCTCATCTTCTTCAACCTCCATCCATCCATTTTTCCACCATTTTTGACTGGTTTTGAAGCTTGAAGTAGAATATTTACATGGGGACTGCTCACATTCTGGTTTGATAAAGCTTAGGCAAGAAGGATCTTCCATGCTTGGGAAAGACTTTAGTTATTTCTTGACCTTAGCTCTTGTTTTATTTTCCTTCCCCTTGTATTTTCTCTATTCAGTTTCCATAACCAGAAAAACCATGTTCATTTTTCTGTTTTGTGTTTTTAAGCTCATCATGAGCTAAACTCTCTATGTTAGGGAACTATGAAGTTGTAAGGATTGTATGGATCTTGTTTATGTTATGGTTATGTGAATGCTTTTTTATTCAAGTTGATTTTCCTGTTTACATCTTTTTTGAAAAGCTTGATCTCCTTGACTCAAATGCAAGCTCACTAATATTGAAAGAGTTGGTGAGTTGAACTACTTGAATAATATGGATTAAGTTGATTAATTGGAAAATTAATTGATGTTGGGTAAAATAGAAATATTTGCCTGAGTCCATTGGGTAGCTAAGTCATTTTAATTGGAAGTAAGAGTAACTTGGTTAATCTCATCTTAAAAGTGATTGGGAAACACACTACATTTGAACTCTGGATCCAGATGCTGCAGCATATACCAGAGCATACCTGACCTGTACATGAATTTCAATAGATTAGATTTCCCTAACTGTTTTTACCCACTGTTTTTACCTCAATTTCTTTGATATTTTACTGCATTATTTACCTTTAAATTGTCACTAAATCAACCTTGTTTATGTTTTACTTGTTACCTTATTTGTCACTAGCTAAATTAACCCAAATTGAGAATTAATAGAATTAACCGAGTTCAATCCTCGAGGGAACGATCGTGTATACTTTATTACTTGTTTTGACTGTATATTCTTGCACAGTGCACACAAAACAATTTTTTAGCGCCGTTGCCGGGGATTGAAAGAGTTAATTTCTATGAATTTCATTTGAGTTTGTTTGGTTTAATTGAGATTCTTACACTTTGGTGTGTTTGTTTTTTGCAGAAAATTTTCTGTTTTGAGTTGTGTTTTGTGTTTGTGGTGTGTTGTCTTTGTTGTTCTTAGCATTTCTCACCGTGTTTGTTGTTTTGTGAAAAAAGAATCTACTTCAAGCCATGGAACAAAGTTATTTTGACTCTATGCAAGCAAGGAATGTTCAACCACAATATTTTGAGCATGATTTTTTGGAGATGAATATGAAAGGGGCTGTTATGAGACAAATTTCATGTCCATGACAGCACCAAATGTGGATTATGACATGGGAAATTTCATTTAGGAAAAAGAGTCTTATCTTTAAGCTCAATCCGAAGTGTAACACCCCGATTTCGGAGCGCTACTGTGCAACCCAATCTAATGCTGAAAACATTTAATGCTTGTATGCTTTCGGTTAAAGAGTACTCTTATGTATTTCGCAATGGAAAAACAGGAGTAAATTTTTTTTTTCTTTTTCATATTCTTTCCTTTGAAACCCTTTTCAAAATGAGACATAGAGTACTACAGTTTTCTAAATGATGTCAATTCAAACTTTTGCAATTATCAGAGTATAATGCATCACAAATAATACTTCACATAACATAATCATTTCGCACTAAGGCGAGGTTCTCTGAAATGAGTAATTACGAAACAATCAATACAAAATCCTAAGCTAAGCTGGCTGACAACTATAACTCTTACTGAGAAACAGCTCAGCAAGATCACACACGAAGTACTCAGAGGAATCTTCCTCCATTGGCTCAATCTTCAATGCTCCTAAAAGATGAAGCTGCAACAGCTACCGAACTCCATCTGGAAGTGACATCCATAAGGACATCCAATCCAACAACAGTGCAAGGGTAAATCCTTTGTCCACGAGTTTATCATAGGCTATGTCGCATGCAAACGATATATACATATATAATACAACAACATTCTTTTATTTACATATACATACTTAATAGACCGCACACAATCAGCATGGTATATCAAGCATTGCATGTGAGCAAACAAAGCAACCAACAGATCAACAATCAAGTCACTACAATATCAACCATTACATGTGAGCAGGCAAGTCTATCAACAGATAAGTGATCAAGTCATCACAATATCCAATTATTGCATGTAGCGAGCAAATCTATCAACAGATAAGAGATCAATTCATACCAATATGCAATTCATCAAACAATTCATCACATATCATAAATGCGCTTAGCTATGCATGTCAATGCAGTATGGCTAGTTTGTGTATACACTGCTGACCTTAAACAAGGTCAGCGAGACGAGGAAATTTATTTCCCAACGTCCAAATCAACTCCCCTACCAAGGGTATTGCCACAAAGGCTTGCCACACATTAGGCTTTACGCCACGGGCATGCGGTGACAACTCGTCCTTTTGAAGTCACGAAGACAATCAAACGCTCAAGTGTCGATGCTCGATGGTCGATATACATCCAAACAAATTCAACAACATGGCATGCTCACCGTAGGAGGCGCGAGTAATGTTTTAATTAATCAATGCGGATCGACGACACCTTAACTCACTCACTCTACTTAGTGAATTTTCATGCTTCCAATTCTTATATTTCCTAGGTGAGGTTGTACCAAAATAAATCACTCATTTAGCTTTGGGTCATTGGAACCCGAGTTTCATCAAATTCTTTATCTAGCATGGTTCCATTTCTACTTATCTATAAGCTTAGGCTAGTCATACTACAATCCTCATGCTTATTTTTAAACCAAAATACCTTTAACAATTACTTAGAGTGCAAACACAGGACACAAAGTCCGGGTGCTCAATTGCGGAACGCTAGTCTTAATCTCAGATCAGAACTCTAGGCACGTGTGCGAACACTAGGCTCAACTTTTAGGTTAAGGTACTAGGCACGCCATACGGAACACTAGGTCCAATCCTAAACCAAGAAAATGCGCACGCATAAGCAGGACATTAAATCCCAAAGACAGGACACATAGTCCATATGCTCAATAGGAACACTAGGTTCCCTATGATTTAATCTTTCAAAAACTCGATCTTTGAACTCTCTTTCTCTATTCTTATATCACTCCTATGTATCTGAAAATACTCTTTTAGTTCTAGGTCGTTGAAACCCTAGTTGTGTTAAATAACACACTGGAAGAATTCCCAGGAAAGAGAGGTGGTGCGAACACTCTTAATTACCAAGTCTTTCCTAGCCAGAATTTCCCAGGCGCATCATTTAACTCAACCGCTTTATAAATCGTACTTTTTATTTCAAATTCTTTTCTTTACTATCATTCCATTGAAATTTCCTTGCAAGCTTTGGCTAGTTATACTAAAACCTTCACGCTTACTTTTAAATCAAAATGCCCTTAACAATTTGCTTACGAAATCAGAATTCGGCTTGTGGAATCGCATCAGATTTACCGATGTAAATCGTCAACCAATAGCAGTCGATCAACGCATTATTAATTAATCCATCATCAACAACAATATTTTCATATTCCAAGTCAATACCAAATTCCATTTAAATCCTACTTGATTCATGGAAAACAACATCAATCATAATGCCTCACAGGGCCAACGACATGCTATAGCATTTCAACAGCATATAACAATTCAATAGGCTACAACATGCTCCACAGTTTCATCAACTTCAAGTCTAATCAAATCACTCAAACAAGATTTAAGTCACGCAATACAATTCAATTTGCCCACCCAGGCCAAAAGCATGCTACAACATTTCCAACAACACATAAAAGTACTACAAGTACTACCACACTATCAAACAATCAAACAAGCAACAAACAAGGCGAAAAGCCCAAACTCATTATATAAGAATTTCCCTTACCTTGGGCGCTTTAACAATCCAAGCAAGGTAATCCGAAATAATCGTCAAGTCGCACTTGTATCGTACCTTAAGCACCTAACCTTAACAACACAAACTTAACTAAATTAGAACTAAAACTTAGTCCTAATGCCCCTAGGGCAGCCACGGCTTAGGCATCCTAAAGCCTAGGAATTACTTGACTTAATCCCTAATTGGTCCTATCTAGTCATACAACAAGTTACAAGTTCAAGCCATGCAAGTTTTGAAACTTTTACAAAAGCTACACACTTAGAAAAATACCTAAACCAAAATTTACCACTTGGAATAGTGTTTTTACCAAATGAATAGTGTTTTGCCAACTTTGAACCATTTTTTCAAAGCAATAAAATATGTCACAAAATTTTAGAAACAATTCTATTTCAAGTTCAAAACAATTCTTGAAACATAAACTCAAACTTTTCCCAAAATCATACTTCTTTGAATTGTTTGCTAAATCAAATTCTTGGCCAATTCTTACACCATTTTAAGGACACAAATCAACTTAAAACAATGTTTAGAACTAGCATGAAGGCCACGGTTTTAGTTACTCAAAAACAAACCCAAACTTTTCAATTTTTTCATTTCCAAAACAAAGCATTTCCTATCATTCAATTCCTACAACAATTAACCAACTTCCTTAACATCTAACATACTTTAAAAACAAGCTAAAACATCATCAAAAACTTGATCATAGCCACTGTTTTTAATAGGTATAAACAGCCCCAAATAAAATTGTTTTCAAACAATTTTTCAAAGTTTCAAACATAACAATCCTTATAGTTTTAAAGTCCCAATCAAAAACCAATTTTTTTACCACTTTAATACAATTAAAAACATGTTCAAACCCACTCAAATCATGCCTAAAAGTTACTGTTTTGATGGCCCTAAAACAGCCCCAAAAATCCATTTGTTTCAAACAATTTTTAAAAGCTTCACACATAGAAATCTTTATAGCTTTAAAGTTCTAACCAAAACCAACTTCTTAAACACTTTAATCACTTTGAAAACAATTTAAAACATCCCCTAAACCATGCTTAGGAGCCACGGTTCCAGCCCCTACAAAATCCCCAAATTATTTTCACATAACTTGTTAAACATGCATATTGACTAGTTTCCAAACTAATCAAGTATAACCCATCAAAGAACTAACTTTAAATCAACAAAATCAAACCAAAACAACCTTGAACAGCCCCTAATTTCGTTCATCCCCAAAACCTAGGGTTTCCCCAAATTTCAATTACCAAAAACAAGCTTAATCATTGAAGGAAACAAAGGGCTAAAAGACTAGTCATGCATATCTAGCCAAATCTAACACCTTTAACCAAAAATGATTCCTAAAACTAACCAAACCCATTCATGGCAGCCAAGAAGAAAAGGAAATGGGTTAGGACTCTTACCAACCAAGATGATGATGATTGATCATGAAGGAAGAAGAAAGGATGGAAGGAATCAAGGATTAAGGACTAAAACTTCAAGTTTCTCCAAGATCTTGAACTTTCTCTCTCAAGAAATTTTTTTTCTCAAACCTTCAACAATGAAAGAATGGATGGATCTGATCTTGAGCAAGGGAGAAGGCCACGAAATTTTGAGGGATATGCATGGAAGGAAATTGTACATTTAGTTCCAACTTAACCAATTAGTCACTAACTAACTAAGTTAACTACCTACAAATTACTAATTAACCAATCATAATAAAACACATGTCATGGAAGGTTCTAAAAGTCCATATTCAGCTCCCCTAGCACATGTGCAGCTGCCATACATCCCCCTTGGCCACAGGTTTCGTTTCGTCACGTTTTCGCGCGTTCTCGCTCAACCGGGTGCACGACGTTACGCGTATATTAGGAATTTAATACTAAAAACTCCCAAAAATAATTCTAATTATAACCCCACACCCAAAAATCACAAATATTCCTCACGGCATAAGAAAAGTATCTATGTATCTCGCTTTCTCGAAATGCGAACCGAAGCGTCGCAATTAAGCGATCTGGCCATAGAAAATACACTAAATATTTTCTGATGCCCAAAAATTCTAGAAAAATTACAATAAATCCTAAATATTGGAAAATGCTAAGATCTCAAATTTTATCAAATTTGGATCACGTTTGGGCATGTTTCAGTTAGAAACACACACAATAGCCTATCTACTACAGACCAAATGTAATTCTCGCAGTAATAAAAAGCGTAAATTAGTGAGGATCACTAATTTCAATTTCTCTTATCATATAGATATTATTCAATCAATAAAATTATCAAAATAAAATCATTAAAATAATTGTCATATTAAATATGACATAAAGCAGAACGATTAATACAATAACTAAATAATAAAAATCCAAACTATGACTTAAAAATAACTATTAAGTCCTAAAATTATTTTTCATTCAATAAAATAATTTTCTTTAATCAAACAACAATCTTTCACATTTTTCGATATTAATTCATATTAAAAACAGTATACGTCTACACTGTCTCTTAATCTGAATTAACTACTAAAACAGTAAATTGTTTACCATAAATCTTGGTAGTTCTTCGTACTTTTAACAAACCATTGAGGTCATGACTCTCTATGATTTATTTTCAAGTAGTTGGAACTACAAAATAATTTTCATAAAAATTGGGATGTTACATTACCACCCTCCTTAAAAAATTTTCGTCCTCGAAAATTAAATTATAAACCAAAACAAAACCAAAATGATGAAAAGTCATAACTTAATACTAAACATATCATAAGTATGAACTTTGAAATTCAATACAACATAATAATTATTACACTCAAACAATCACACACAAAGCATACATTTTATTCATATATCCTTACCGAAGTAAGGCACTACATCAATTAACTTAAAGTCTACAAATACAATACTCCGCATCCATGTCGAAGAAGTCCTCACGAATGACGCTTTATTCCAATCTACGATCGCGAACACAATCACGAACACGGTCACGAACACGTACAGTCACGAACACGTACAGTCACGAACATAGCCACGACGACACTGGGTTACGGCTACATGCTCACATCAACGAAACTCTAAAACCTTCCAGGAACCCGCGGTTTGGAATCATGAAGACAGAGAAGGATTGCCACGATTAACAACCACAGAATCACTAACAACATTATTACATTCAGAAATGTGAGAGGATCCATCACAAAAATCATCCTAAGGCTCGCGGTTTGCAGGAGAAACAAGAAGATGAAGGTTTGGTTTTTCTCACACTAAAACTCACCACACTTCAAACTAAGAATGAACACACACTCCCTTCCCCTTATATATAAGTGTGGTTGGCCAATGGTCAAAGAAAATAAGATAACTCACAAGAAAAGATAAGGAAGGAATCTTATGATTACTCTCCACTAAAACCAACACCAATAATAGACTCACATCCCCCCTTGTTAATGAGACGAAACTAGCAAGAAAGAAAGGAAGGAAAAGTGACCCCTACCCAAAATTCTATCAAGCCATCAATGTGTTTAGGAATTTAAGACAAGGTGGGATAGGATTTTGCAAAGACGTCTAACTAATGATCATGACACCATACTCCCACTAACAACTCTCACCTACTCCAAAATGCTCTCTTGAATTAGCCCCACGATCTTGGCGTCGTTCTAATTTGCTATGTCGGGAGGGTCGCGTAACCAGTTGCTTGATTGACGACAATCATGTAAATTAAATTATCAAAAGAAATTTAACTCAACGCGATCTAAAAATATTCGCGTATAAGAAATACGCTCACAAAATAAGCACATTAATAATTTCACGAATAATCAAAACAACATATATCATAATACCAAAATATAATAAAAATTTGGATTTTGGAATCTAATATAATACTAAAATACGTCACAGAGTTAAAACACTTATGTGGTCTATATTTAGAACCACGCGCACACCATAATACATATAATACGATAATTATAGCGTCACCTATGGATAATCTCTCTCGTAAATCTCGGCCCGCTCAGCTCCATTGTGTCGCATTTCCTGAGATGAAGTCTTCAGATGATGAGTTCTTTGATCTACTTGAGGTGTAGACACGTCCCTTAGTGGTTGGTCTTGTAGTTTCAACATTGTCGACAATAGAATCAGCTCGTGGTGCTTTGCAGTCTCTGGACAGATGTCCCGATTCCTTGCAGTTAAAGCATAATCTTTCCTTGGTTGGATACTGGTTAGCGTTGTGCTCTTCATCTTCACCGTTGAAGTAGTGCGTCTTCGGCTATCGATACTTGTGATTCCCTCTTCTGTCTATCATGTAGACATATCCTCCAGTAGTTGGGCACGCAACCTTCGCAGCATCCACATTTGGCAATTGATAGTCCTTAAAAATATGTCCTAGCTACTTGCAGTCACAGCATAGTCGGTCCTTCAATGAGTATTCTTCAGCTAACTGGTTCTTGCTTCCACATTGATGACAGTTCCACTTCAACTCCTGGCCATTCCCAATAGCCAACGCCACAGAACAATTTTGATTGTGTGATTTCCCTGAGGATGGAAATAAGATGTTCCTTGTTGTTGTCTTTTTCTTTGTCCTTTGCCCTGACAGTTTGGCTTAACTGGACCTCTAATAGCTTGCTCCTCCGTTCGTTGTCTTGGTCAATCGTGTTGATTCTCCACAGCAGTCTATTGTGTGACAGTTGCTATCCACACTATCACTCGAATTACGCGATTCACGTCTAAGTTACTAGCTCTAGCAAAAGACCCGTTCGCCCCGAAAGCATCGAATTTCTACACAATAAACTAACCAAAATCCCCACAGCAAAATCAATCATCTGAGATGATTGCACACAATTTCACACAATGTCACACCTGTTTCAACTAGGAAACATCACAGACAATCACAAACAAGATTCACATAACCTAGGCATAACAAACTTATACCCGACAATTCCCAACAATCTAGGCCAGCTTAGACAAAGCGGTCTGTTAGAACTAAGCTGCTCGATACCACTTAATGTAACACCCGATTTGAGCACCATCATGCAACCCAATCTAATGCTGAAAACATTTAATGCTTGTATGCTTTGGTTAAAGAGTACTCTTATGTATTTCGCAATGGAAAACAGGAGTAAATTTTTCCTTTTTCATATTCTTTCCTTTGAAACCCTTTTCAAAATGAGACATAGAGTACTACAGTTTTCTAAATGATGTCAATTCAAACTTTTGCAATTATCAGAGTATAATGCATCACAAATAATACTTCACATAACATAATCATTTCGCACTAAGGCGAGGTTCTCTGAAAAGAGTAATTACGAAACAATCAATACAAAATCCTAAGCTAAGCTGGCTGACAACTATAACTCTTCTTGAGAAACAACTCGAGAAGATCAAACACGAAGTACTCGGAGGAATCTTCCTCCACCGCTCAATCTTCAATGCTCCTAAAAGATGAAGTCGCATGACTACCGAACTCCATCTGGAAGTGACATCCATAAGGACATCCAATCCAACAACAGTGCAAGGGTAAATCCTTTGTCCACGAGTTTATCATAGGCTATGTCGCATGCAAACGATATATACATATATAATACAACAACATTCTTTTATTTGCATATACATACTTAATAGACCGCACACAATCAGCATGGTATATCAAGCATTGCATGTGAGCAAACAAAGCAACCAACAGATCAACAATCAAGTCACTACAATATCAACCATTACATGTGAGCATGCAAGTCTATCAACAGATAAGTGATCAAGTCATCACAATATCCAATTATTGCATGTAAGCAGGCAAATCTATCAACAGATAAGTGATCAATTCATCACAATATCCAATTCATCAAACAATTCATCACATATCATAAATGCGGTTAGCTATGCATGTCAATGCAGTATGGCTAGTTTGTGTATACACCTGCAGCCTTAAACAAGGTCAGCAGAGACGAGGAAATTTATTTCCCAACGTCCAAATCAACTCCCCTACCAAGGGTATTGCCACAAAGGCTTGCCACACATTAGGCTTTACGCCTGCGGGCATGCAGTGACAACTCGTCCTTTTGAAGTCCTGAAGACAATCAAACGCTCCGAGTGTCGATGCTCAATGGTCAGTATACATCCAAACAAATTCAACAACATGGCATGCTCACCGTAGGGAGCGCCCGAGTAATGTTTTAATTAATCAATGCGGATCGACGACACCTTAACTCACTCACTCTACTTAGTGAATTTTCATGCTTCCAATTCTTATATTTCCTAGGTGAGGTTGTACCAAAATAAATCACTCATTTAGCTTTGGGTCATTGGAACCCGAGTTTCATCAAATTCTTTATCTAGCATGGTTCCATTTCTACTTATCTATAAGCTTAGGCTAGTCATACTACAATCCTCATGCTTATTTTTAAACCAAAATACCTTTAACAATTACTTAGAGTGCAAACACAGGACACAAAGTCCGGGTGCTCAATCGAACGCTAGTCTTAATCTCAGATCGTAACTCTAGGCACGTAATGCGAACACTAGGCTCAACTTTTAGGTTAAGGTACTAGGCACGCCATACGGAACACTAGGTCCAATCCTAAACCAAGAAAATGCATGCATAAACAGGACATTAAATCCCAAAGACAGACACATAGTCCATATGCTCAATAGGAACACTAGGTTCCCTATGATTTAATCTTTCAAAAACTCGATCTTTGAACTCTCTTTCTCTATTCTTATATCACTCCTATGTATCTGAAAATACTCTTTTAGTTCTAGGTCGTTGAAACCCTAGTTGTGTTAAATAACACACCGAAGAATTCCCAGAAAGAGAGGTGGTGCGAACACTCTTAATTACCAAGTCTTTCCTAGCCGTAATTTCCCAGCGCATCATTTAACTCAACCGTTTTGCAAATCGTACTTTTTATTTCAAATTCTTTTCTTTACTATCATTCCATTGAAATTTCCTTGCAAGCTTTGGCTAGTTATACTAAAACCTTCACGCTACTTTTAAATCAAAATGCCCTTAACAATTTTCTTACGAAATCGAATTCGGCTTGTGGAATCGCATCAGTTCTGATGTAAATCGTCAACCAATAGCGATCGATCAACGCATTATTAATTAATCCATCATCAACAACAATATTTTCATATTCCAAGTCAATACCAAATTCCATTTAAATCCTACTTGATTCATGGAAAACAACATCAATCATAATGCCTCACAGGCCAACGACATGCTATAGCATTTCAACAAAGATATAACAATTCAATAGGCTACAACATGCTCCACGGTTTCATCAACTTCAAGTCTAATCAAATCACTCAAACAAGATTTAAGTCACGCAATACAATTCAATTTGCCACGCAGGGCCAAAAGCATGCTACAACATTTCCAACAACACATAAAAGTACTACAAGTACTACCACACTATCAAACAATCAAACAAGCAACAAACAAGGCGAAAAGCCCAAACTCATTATATAAGAATTTCCCTTACCTTGGGCGCTTTAACAATCCAAGCAAGGTAATCCGAAATAATCGTCAAGTCGCACTTACAGCGTACCTTAAGCCACTAACCTTAACAACACAAACTTAACTAAATTAGAACTAAAACTTAGTCCTAATGCCCCTAGGGCAGCCACGGCTTAGGCATCCTAAAGCCTAGGAATTACTTGACTTAATCCCTAATTGGTCCTATCTAGTCATACAACAAGTTACAAGTTCAAGCCATGCAAGTTTTGAAACTTTTACAAAAGCTACACACTTAGAAAAATACCTAAACCAAAATTTACCACTTGGAATAGTGTTTTTACCAAATGAATAGTGTTTTGCCAACTTTGAACCATTTTTTCAAAGCAATAAAATATGTCACAAAATTTTAGAAACAATTCTATTTCAAGTTCAAAACAATTCTTGAAACATAAACTCAAACTTTTCCCAAAATCATACTTCTTTGAATTGTTTGCTAAATCAAATTCTTGGCCAATTCTTACACCATTTTAAGGACACAAATCAACTTAAAACAATGTTTAGAACTAGCATGAAGGCCACGGTTTTAGTTACTCAAAAACAAACCCAAACTTTTCAATTTTTTCATTTCCAAAACAAAGCATTTCCTATCATTCAATTCCTACAACAATTAACCAACTTCCTTAACATCTAACATACTTTAAAAACAAGCTAAAACATCATCAAAAACTTGATCATAGCCACTGTTTTTAATAGGTATAAACAGCCCCAAATAAAATTGTTTTCAAACAATTTTTCAAAGTTTCAAACATAACAATCCTTATAGTTTTAAAGTCCCAATCAAAAACCAATTTTTACCACTTTAATACAATTAAAAACATGTTCAAACCCACTCAAATCATGCCTAAAAGTTACTGTTTTGATGGCCCTAAAACAGCCCCAAAAATCCATTTGTTTCAAACAATTTTTAAAAGCTTCACACATAGAAATCTTTATAGCTTTAAAGTTCTAACCAAAACCAACTTCTTAAACACTTTAATCACTTTGAAAACAATTTAAAACATCCCCTAAACCATGCTTAGGAGCCACGGTTCCAGCCCCTACAAAATCCCCAAATTATTTTCACATAACTTGTTAAACATGCATATTGACTAGTTTCCAAACTAATCAAGTATAACCCATCAAAGAACTAACTTTAAATCAACAAAATCAAACCAAAACAACCTTGAACAGCCCCTAATTTCGTTCAGCCCCAAAACCTAGGGTTTCCCCAAATTTCAATTACCAAAAACAAGCTTAATCATTGAAGGAAACAAAGGGCTAAAAGACTAGTCATGCATATCTAGCCAAATCTAACACCTTTAAGCAAAAATGATTCCTAAAACTAACCAAACCCATTCATGGCAGCCAAGAAGAAAAGGAAATGGGTTAGGACTCTTACCAACCAAGATGATGATGATTGATCATGAAGGAAGAAGAAAGGATGGAAGGAATCAAGGATTAAGGACTAAAACTTCAAGTTTCTCCAAGATCTTGAACTTTCTCTCTCAAGAATTTTTTTTTCTCAAACCTTCAACAATGAAAGAATGGATGGATCTGATCTTGAGCAAGGGAGAAGGCCACGAAATTTTGAGGGATATGCATGGAAGGAAATTGTACATTTAGTTCCAACTTAACCAATTAGTTACTAACTAACTAAGTTAACTACCTACAAATTACTAATTAACCAATCATAATAAAACACATGTCATGGAAGGTTCTAAAAGTCCATATTCAGCTCCCCTAGCACATGTGCAGCTGCCATACATCCCCCTTGGCCACAGGTTTCGTTTCGTCACGTTTTCGCGCGTTCTCGCTCAACCGGGTGCACGACGTTACGCGTATATTAGGAATTTAATACTAAAAACTCCCAAAAATAATTCTAATTATAACCCCACACCCAAAAATCACAAATATTCCTCGCGGCATAAGAAAAGTATCTATGTATCTCGTTTTCTCGAAATGCGAACCGAAACGTCGCAATTAGGCAGTCTCTGGCCATAGAAAATACACTAAATATTTTCTGATGCCCAAAAATTCTAGAAAAATTACAATAAATCCTAAATATTGGAAAATACTAAGATCTCAAATTTTATAAAATTTGGATCACGTTTGGGCATGTTTCAGTTAGAAACACACACAATAGCCTATCTACTGTAATTCAATGTAATTCTCACAACAGAATAAAAAGCGTAAATTAGTGAGGATCACTAATTTCAATTTCTCTTATCATATAGATATTATTCAATCAATAAAATTATCAAAACAAAATAATTAAAATAATAGTCATATTAAATATGACATAAAACAGACGATTAATACAATAACTAAATAATAAAAATCCAAACTATGACTTAAAAATAACTATTAAGTCCTAAAATTATTTTTCATTCAATAAAATAATTTTCTTTAATCAAACAACAATCTTTCACATTTTTCGATATTAATTCATATTAAAAACAGTGTACGTCTACACTGTCTCTTAATCTGAATTAACTACTAAAACAGTAAATTGTTTACCATAAATCTTGGTAGTTCTTCGTACTTTTAACAAACCATTGAGGTCATGACTCTCTATGATTTATTTTCAAGTAGTTGGAACTACAAAATAATTTTCATAAAAATTGGGATGTTACACGAAGGATCCCATGAAAGCGTCTCCAACCTCAAAGATGTCTTAGCACAATCCATTGAGGCTCCCAAGGTGTATAGTGAAAACTTTCAAGTCTCATGCATGAATATAGAGGCTCACATTAAGACAATGATGGAGTTTCTAAAAGAGGAGAGTTGTATTGGAGAAGTGGTTGAACAAGAAGAAGAGAGTGTGGAGTTAAAAGTTGAAAAATGATATTGTGGAAGTAGTGGAAGAAAAACAAAAAAAGAGTGTAGTAGTAGTAGTAGAAGAAAAAGAAGAAAAAGAAAACAAGAAAATTAATGATATGGAAGAGAAGCCAAGGGTGAGGCATGAATAGAACCATGTGACAATTAAGACACCACCCTTGGTGATTAAAGAGAAGAGTCCTCTGCAAGATGAGTTTTATGGGCTTTAAGAGAGGGGGAACACATATCCCAAATTCCTAGTTGTTGGGGCATGGGAACACTTGCTTCCCTATGCAAAGTACATGGGATTTCTACCCAAGGGAAGAAAGCGGAACGATGAGATTTTCTTTTTGTCATATTATCCACCCTAACTCGGGTGTTGATCAGGGCAAAGTCTAGCTAAAGACTATAAACTAAGCGCTACTGGGAGGCAGCCCAACAATAATCCATGACAGGGATGTTCCTTTTTTCTTTTCTTTTATCATTTTGTTTCCTGTTTAGTCATTTATGTGTTCTGTTTGTCTGCTGTGATAATGTTGTAGCATCTACTCTATATGTTGTTTACTGTTTTCTTTGGTTAGTGTTGTAGGATAATCTGTCTGTGTTGTTAAATGTTGCATCACTATATTTTAGGGTCTGTGTTTTGCTGTGTGGACACTCCACTCTCAAATTTTTAGCATGTTATAGCGAGGACACTAGACATCCTAAAGTTTAGGGGTGGGGTGGAGTTGTTAGCAATATGTTTTTGTTTTAAAACAAAAAGGCTCAGGACATTGAAGTGAGATTCAATGAAGCAAAAATTGTAAGGTGTTAGGAACCCTTGAAACCTAGGAGGATTGTGACACCTATTATTCCCACCATACCCTATGCATGAAGGAACTAGTATTGAGAAACTTGAGAGCGAAAGTGAGGCCCAACACTTAGGGGCTGACTGAACTTGCTTCAAATTTGAAAAAATGAGAAGACTAGGCACACGTTAAGTTTGGGGGAGGGTATGAATGATTGTAAAACTTGCCTTACAAGTTCTAAAAAGAAAATCATTGAAAAAGCCAAAAAAGAAAGTAAGAATAAAGGTTGTTTTGCTGAGTAACCGGGTAGTTTCACCACTAGTGTTGCTATTCGCATCAAAAGGAAAAACGGCCCAAAAAAATTAGAAAAAGGCAATAAAAAGGAAAAAAGAAAAAAAAAGAAAATGCGTATGTGAGGCAAGTTGTCTTGTATAAGTTAAGTGTATGTCCCCCATTTTTCATTGTATTATTGCCTATTGCATTCTTGTTTTGTAAAGGAGAAGTAAGTGAGGAATGCCTTGACGTGAAGGGATGGTCTTAGCTCTAGGGGATATCTTGAGAAATTTTCAACATAAACCGGATGGCACACACACAATTTGAATGATTAGGGTCAACAAGAATCCTTAGGGTCAAGGGGGTTTGCTTGAAAAAGTGTTATGTCAGAGAATTGATCTTCATTGTCCAAAAGCCTTAGCTCTGTTGAGTCTTTTGTGGTTGAGTCTTGTGCTCTTTTCTTTTCATCACTCGAGGACGAGCAAAGGTTCGAGTTTGGGGATGTGATAACTCTTAGAAATAAGAGTTATCTAACTCTTTTTAAGCTTAATTATGCAAGCCCTAAAGTGTTTTATAAATAAAAAATATGTGTTTAATTTAGTTTCTGGTAATTTAATGGAATAAATGTGCATTTTATGTTTATGGCACTCAAAGTGCCATTTTGTTGGTATTTGATGAAGTTTTGAAGTGTGCAGGAAAAATTCGTATGCTGCAAAACATGCTGTAGCATTTGTTGCAACATCTGGGCAGAGTTACAATAGAAATGCAGAATTTTGAATAAAAAGCAGAAACTGATTGATGCGGCAGAAAAGCAGTGCTGAAAAAGTACAGGAGAGCAGTTCGCATTGCTTTTGGACAACTGCCCTTTTTTTGGGCCTTTTAATTGATGAGGGCTGACCAAAATAGGAAGCCCACATGCTGAAAAATGAGGGACATGTTGGAACCTAAACGATTGAGAAGTTTAGACCCTCATTGATTTTGATGATAACAAAGTATTTTTCAAGAGAACAATTTATCTTCGAACATATCTTTGAGTGTACAGGTATCAAAACTTCATATATATGTACAAAACATTCAAGGAAGAAGAAGAAATTTACAAAAGAATTGAATACAATCCACTAGTGTCAGCGTCCGAACTCACTCCAGCGTCTTGCTAATAGCAAGCGTCCAGTAGTGTTACTCTTGGACACGTGGAATACTCAATTGCTGAGAGCGTCCGTCCTCTGTTCTGAGCGAGCGTCTGATCTCTTTAATGAAGCACATGATGATCACATTTTTGCTCTTAGCCTTAGACTGTTCTGGAACGGAATTCGAATTTGATTTTATGCGCTCATTTTGATGTACGAGGAAGCAAAGGTGACACCTTTAGCATAAGACAAAAATCGTACAAGGCAATTGCAAATAGCGAGATAATCTAAGGCAATGTGTACTATTCTGATATTCTCTGGAAAGGAAGAAAAGGACTATATTTCAAATTACCTCACTCAATGGAAAGGAGCTATTTTTACTGCAACGGTAATACCCTTGAAGACTCCTATAAATACCCTAAGGTATTCATTGAAGACAAACTGGAAAAACTGTGAAGAAACTTCATTCTGAAAGCAACATTTCTCAAGTGAGCAATCAAGTTTCGTGCCAAGTTTCTGGTCTACAAAGAACTGAACTCAGCGTCTTATACTTTCTTTTAGAAAGCTATTCTGTTTTGAGCTTAATCTTTTCATCCTCTCTGTGAGAGATATTTTGATTGTAATCAAAAGTATAATCTCTTTTGTAAACTGTATTTGAGAAGTTGAGAGTATTGTCAAGTTTGTGACAGTAGAATACTCTTGAGGAAAATTGTAATCAGTTGATTATAGTGAAAAATCCTTCAGGAACGAAAGGACTAGACGTAGCTACCAGTTGGTGGTGAACTAGTATAAATCTCTGTGTCTCTTCCTTTACTGCTTTACATTTATCTTTACCTTGCTCAGTAAAACAAGTTTTCATAAGCGGTTTATTTTCTGCATCCGGTTAATTTCTCTGCATCCGATATACAAACAGTTTTAAAAATCTGTGTTGAAATGTCTTTTACGTAAAGTTTGCGAAAAGTTTTTAACACAATTCAACCGCCTTCTTGTGTTCACGTTCAGTTGGTACCAGAGCTCGGCCTCTTGGTTGAGCACTTAACAGTGTTAAGAGAAAAGATTCTATACTGTGAACATGTCTACTGAAGGTGGTCATATGAACCGTCCTCCTCTATTCGATGGAGAAAAATTTGATTACTGGAAAGATAAGATAAAAGCTTTCTTTGAGACACAACAACTTGAGTTGTGGGATATACTTCAAAGTGGTTACATTCCTCCCACTAATCCTCGTGGTGTTGCTATAGCCAGAGAAGATTGGAATGATGAGCAGAAAAAGAGATATCAAATCAATCAAAAAGCTAGATTCATTCTTATCTGTGCTATGACAGAAAAAGAATATGATAAATGTGGCAAATTTGATACTGCGAAAGAAATCTGGGACTCACTCGTTTTATCTTACGAATGCTCTGCCCAAGTAAGAGAAACCAAAGCTAGCATGTTGGTTCGCCAATACGAGTTGTTCAAAATGGAAGATGGTGAAAGCATTGAAACTATGTTTGGAAGATTCCAAACACTTGTTCATGGGTTACAGGCCCTTGGAAAAAGTTACACTACACCTGTCCATATTAGAAAGATCTTAAGAAGCTTGACTAAGCAGTGGAGACCCAATGTCACTGCTATTCAGGAAGCAAAAGATCTAAATGTCCTATGACTTGAAGATCTTATGAGTTCGTTGAAAGCTCATGAACTTGAGCTAAACGAAGAAGAACCTGTCAAAAAAGGCAAGTCTATTGCTTTGAAAGTCGCTCAACATAAAGCTTGTTCTTCCAAAGCCCTTCAGGCTGAAGAAGAAGAATCAGAAGATGAAGCTTCAGAAGGACATGTTGACACATCAGAAGATGAGCTCGCGTTTATATCCAGGAAGATACAAAGAATGTGGAAGAAGAGAAACTTCAGGAAGAAGTTTCAGAAGAAAGATACTAAGGACAAGAAGGAAAGCAAGGACAAGGACAAAGCTCAAGTCATTTGCTATGAATGTAAAAATCCTGTACATTTCAAGTCCAAATGTCCTAATCTTAAGGAGAAACCCACAAGAAGTTCTTTCAAGAAAAAGAAGAAGAGTCTCATGGCTACATGGGAAGATCTAGACTTATCCTCATCTGAGGAAGATAATGAAGTAGAAGCAAATCTCGCTCTCATGGCAGACACTGACCTTGATTCAGAAGAAGAAGTTGAAGAGGTAATAGTATATGATTCCTACTCTGAACTTCAACTTGCATTCGATGATCTTCTTAAGGACTCTGCCACTCTCTCTGTTGAGTATAAGAATTTGAAAAAGAAAATTTCAAAATTATCACAAAACTTTCAAGCTTTAAACAGATTAATCTCAAAATTAAACAAGCACAGTCTTGTCAGAGGCTTACCAAATCTTAAGTATCAATCCGATGCTCTCTGTGAGGCATGTCAAAGAGGAAAACAAGTTAAAACTCCTTTTCATTCAAAAAATGTTGTTCAACCTCTAGACTACTTGAGCTTTTGCATCTTGATCTTTTTGGTCCAACAAGGACAGCCTCTTTAACTAGAAAGAAATTTGGGTTAGTCATTGTTGATGATTTTACTAGATGGACATGGGTTAGATTCCTTGCTCACATAGATGATTCATACAAGGTATTTACTGTATTCTGCAAAACAGTTCAAAATGAAAAAGGAATTTGTATTTCTTCTATTAGAAGTGATCATAGGGGAGAATTTGAAAATGAAAGCTTTCAAAAATTTTGTGATGTTAACGGCATCTCCCACAATTTCTCCTCTCCTAGAACACCTCAACAAAATGGTGTTGTAGAAAGGAAGAATAGGTCCCTCCAAGAAATGGCCAGGACCATGATCAATGACGCTAACATTGCAAAACATTTTTGGGTAGAAGCAGTAAACACAGCTTGTTACATTCAAAATAGAATTTTTATTAGACCTATTTTGAAGAAGACTCCATATGAACTGTGGAAAGGAAGGAAACCAAACATATCATATTTTCATTCATTTGGTTGTACGTGTTATATTTTAAATACTAAGGATCAGCTTGGTAAGTTTGATTCAAAAGCTGACAAAGGAATCTTTTTGGGATATTCTGAAAGATCTAAAACTTTTTGAATATACAATAAAAAAACTATGACAGTGGAAAAATCCATTCATGTCAAATTTGATGACAAGAAGCCTGACACAGCCATGTTAGAGCTAGATGAATTATTTTCAGAATTAAATATAGGTAATACTACAAATAGTGAACCTACATCTTCATCATCCGGTGGTGTCCAGACACAAGAATCTTCAGAAGCTGAATTCAGAAAGAGCTGGAAGTACAAAGCCAATCATCCTAAAGATCAAATCATAGGAAAACCTGGAGATAGAGTAAGAAACAGATCCTCTTTTAAAGAGCATGCAGATATGGCATTACTCTCAGAAATGGAACCTAAAACGATTGATCAAGCATTGAAAGATGGAAGTTGGATTCTGGCCATGCAAGAAGAGTTGAATCAGTTCCAAAGAAATGATGTATGGAAGCTAGTTACTCTACCAAAAGATAAGCAAGCTATTGGTACTAAATGGGTATTTAGAAACAAGCTTGATGAAGATGGAAAGGTTGTGAGGAACACGGCAGGATTGGTTGCTCAAGGTTACTCACAGGAAGAAGGTATTGATTTTACTGAAACATTTGCACCTGTTGCAAGGTTCGAAGCTATACGCATTTTACTTTCATTTGCTACACATCATGATATAATTCTTTATCAAATAGATGTGAAAAGTGCCTTCTTGAATGGTTTTATAACTGAGGAAGTCTTTGTAAAACAACCTCCTGGATTCGAAGACATTGAATTTCCAGAACATGTCTTCAAGCTTAAAAAGGCCCTATATGGTCTTAAGCAAGCTCCCAGAGCTTGGTATGAAAGACTGAGTACATTTTTAATGAAAAATGGCTTTACCAGAGGTCTAGTAGACACTACTCTTTTTAGAAAAACATCAAACAAGCACTTTATAATTGTTCAAATATATGTTGATGACATTATTTTTGGAGCTACTAATGAAAGCCTTTGCAAAAAAATTTCTAAGCTAATGCAGGCTGAATTCGAGATGAGCATGATGGGTGAACTGAAGTTCTTCCTTGGAATTCAAATCAAACAATGCAATGATGGTATCTATATACATCAAAGCAAATATATCAAGGAATTGTTAAAGAAATTCAAAATGGTGGATTGCAAACCTATGTGTACTCCTATGCATCCCACATGTATTCTTGGTAAAGATGAAACTGGTAAAAAGGTAGATCAGAAGATGTACAGAGGTATGATTGGATCTCTACTTTATCTTACAGCTTCAAGACCTGATATTATGTTCAGCGTCTGTCTGTGTGCTAGATTTCAATCAGATCCTAGAGAATCACACTTGAGTCTTTGTTAAAAGAATCTTTAGATATTTGCAAGGATCTACTAATCTTGGTTTGCTTTATAAGAAATCAAAAGATTACAAGTTAGTAGGTTTCGTGATGCTGACTTTCTTTGGAGACCGAATTGAAAGAAAAAGCACAAGTGGAGGCCGCCAATTCCTTGGAGCAAATCTTGTATCTTGGTCAAGCAAAAGGCAAAGCACGATTGCACTATCAACAAATGTTTGAATATATTTCAGCAGAAGTTGACTCTCAACTTTTGTGGATGAAATATCAACTTGAAGACTATCTGATAAAAGAGAGTAACATTCCTATCTTTTGTGATAACACTTCTGCAATCTGTCTTACTAAAAATCCCATATTGCATTCACGAGCCAAGCACATTGAGATTAAACATCATTTTATAAGAGACTATGTTCAAAAGGGTATTCTCGAAATAAAATTTGTAGACACTGATCATCAGTGGGCTGACATATTTACAAAACCCCTTGCTGAAGATAGATTAAATTTTATAAAAAGAAATTTAAATTTTCATCTTATAGAAGAATGACTAATCTCAGTGTCAGATGATATGCATCATCTTAGCATCTGGTATGACATAAGCATGTATACGTATAAGCATTTTATTTGTCATGTGCATCATAACTCAATGTCTGGTGAATCGGTTGCGTGCGTCCGAGCGCACACACACGTGTAAAGGACTTAAGCGTCTCATCACATCTACTGAGTCATGATTATTTATGTCTTTCGATAAAATCTTTTTACTTGATCTTACTTTTCTTTTGGCGTCTTCATTTAATGAAAAGGTGAATCTCCATTTTCTTTTCTTTTTTGATTTAATTTTTGTGTGGAAATACGAAGCGGTTTTTGAAAAAGGACTGTATCATTTTCTATCAACTTTCCCACTACTCCACATTTTTTGCTCCATCACTTCACTCTGCATCTACTTGCAAAACTGTTCTCTCTCTCTCTCTCTGTGATTTCAAACCCTAAAACCTCCATTACCCTCTCTACAACTGCTACCATGGCTAATAGAAAGGTTGGACAATACACTGCTGCCTTCGATGTCTTCTCAAAAGCAAAACTCATGAATGAGAACAAAATTGATTTTGAGAACTTCAAGCTCTATGGTTTTGATTTCGAAGAAGGTTTGGAGA
The DNA here is from genome assembly GCA_037113605.1 of Calophaca sinica. NCBI lineage: Eukaryota > Viridiplantae > Streptophyta > Magnoliopsida > Fabales > Fabaceae > Calophaca > Calophaca sinica. The sequence goes on from CM073737.1 coordinate 22,232,576, forward strand.
AACTAGGCTGGAAAAATTACTTTATCTGGGAACCAGTTGATGTACTGAGCTATACTATAAAGGAGTTCTGGGGAAACGCTTACCTACTTCAGGAAGGACACATCAGAGGCTTCAAGTTACGCTTCACCATCAACTCTATCGCTCAGACCATCAAGTGCCCTTGTGAAGGAATCAGTTACCATGCTAACTGGGTTGACGCTTACAAAGAACTGGAAAACGTCAACGAAGCCCTGTTCGAAAACTATCGTGAGTTGAAGAAGAAGAACATAACTCCCACTGCCAAAGACTTGAAAAGCCACTACAGAGTATTGCACAAAATCATCGCTAAGAGCGTGATTCTGAAGGCTGGCTCAAGCGACATAGTGAACTACGAGCAAAAGTTCATTATGAGAAACTATATGGATGGGAAGAAAATCAACCTGCCAAGGTTGATTATCAATAATCTTATAATTGCTCTTGTTTTCTCAAGGAAGAGTGTCGATAAAAAGAATATCATCAAGGTTATCCCTTATGGAGTTCTTCTCTCCATAATGATGATTAAAGATGGTGTTGTGAGAAAGCTGGCTGACTCTACCAACAAAGAAGAAAAAGAAAAATACTTTGGTGTTGGTGCTGTTGTTCGTCCTGAAGTTTTTGGAATCAACAGTCTAATCAGAATGCAGTTGACAACTGCCTCTATGATTAAGAAGTTGAATTTAGAGCAACAGGAAGGAGAAGCTGAAAAGAAAACCACCAGAAGCTCAATGACTGGTGTGAAGAGACCTGCTGAATCTCCTTTAAGGGAGACAAGAAGAATGAAACAGAAGGTGGCTCCTGCACCTACTGTTGAGGAACCAGAAGATGAGGATAGAATTCCTATCAGAAAGGTCTTGGAGAAAAAGAATAAGCCGACAGTTGAAAAAGATACTTCAGCGTTCGGTCAAGGGAAGTAAGTCCCTCCTCCTCCTCCTGCCGTTGTTGCCCCTAGAGGAACAAAAAGAAGGTTGGTTAAGTCTTCTGAGCTTAACCCAAAGGTACTCGACTTTACTGCTGATGAGTCAGTATCTATCTTTGATTCTCATGATGTTATTCCTGCACCCCCATTGTCGTTTTCACAACCACAAACCCAGAAAACCAGAATGAGCCTCCGACAAACCTCTACCCTTATTCCCTCAAAACTTACCAAACCACCATCCAATACACTCAACCTTGACCTACCACAAATTTCCTCAAATACCTCACTTACCACATACGTTTCCAAACTTCACTCCCACCACTTCGACCTATTATTCAAAGTACCTCCCATTAATCCTTTCAAACCCTACACACCTAAAACCTATGCAATCACCAAAACCTCTCACACTTCACTCACCATTACCCATAAACCTACAGACTTCGGTGGAAGGAAGAATGTCTCATGCATTAACAAACCTCGATTTGTTAAGTATGAGTCATATCACAGCATCTACAATCGTCCCTCTTCATGGCATTTGAAAACATTCACCTCTGGAGTTGCCAGACTGGAAATTCCCTCTCCAATGAATTTTACTTTCAAGGATGGAGAAGACCATTTTCAGATGTCATTCAAAGGAAGATTGAGACCAGAAACCGATAGCAGAGCAATTCCTTTCTCTGTTGACCTTCCTAAATCCCTACCTCAAACTGAACCTCTCACACTGGAGGAGTGTGGAAGGTGGATCACGGATGAAGAAGCTGCCTTCATGGCACACTGTCTTGAGATGAAGAAAATTGAAGTTATCAGACAGTTCAGGGATCCTTCTTCCGTATCCATAAAGATTGTGCCAGATAGACAAAGGTGGCTACCTTGGTCTATCCCTGGGAAGAGGAAAGAACCTGCTCCTGGCAAGCTGCCATTCAGTAAGATCGGGCTCATAGAATATGAGAAGGCTCCTAAGAAGTATAACCTTAAAGAATTCTCTAAGCTTCCGATTGCCAAGATCACTGAGGATCATGCCAGAAGGTTTTACCTTAGTTCTCTGAAGGAAGATGAATGGAGAACTGGCTCCTCAAACTGCTGCAATGCCGAGAAAGCCACAATTCCAACAGTTGGCACTATCAGCAAAGTTACTGACACCAATCTGGGAACTACCTACTTTGATGATACGTTCAGGTGTTGATGTCGAGCCTCTTGATTGCATGAAGATATATGTCCAATGGGCTGCTGTGACCAAGCACTTCGACATTGGATTTACTTGGAGTCAATGGTCTGAGTCTTGGAAAGACAAAGCCTTGTTACCATGCCTCGTTCCCCTAGTGCTTACAGAAGATGACAGGGAAAATCTGCGAAGAATATACCTGGCAGAAAATGAAGCACTCTCTTTCGCTTTTGAAGCTTTGAGTGTCTTTATCAAGAGAATATGGGGAGAAGATGCTAGAAACAGGTTTGATGCTTTCACTGCTGATGTGCTTCTGCATAGAGAAAACATCTTCATGGATTTGCTGTATCCAAAAGAGGTGGAGAAAAGGAGAAAAATTCAGGCAGAATCTGAGCAGAGGAAACTTGGAAGTCTCATCAAATGGTTTATACCAAATGATGCGTTCTTTCAAAGAGCTCAACAAAAGAAGGAATTGAGACTAAAGCTATCTAACTGGGTGCTAGCAGAGCATCAGAAGATGAAACCTGCACCAGAATCAGAAGCTAGACCTTCTACTTCTACTCCTGCAGTTGAAATGGTCACTATTCCCAAGGCAGAGTTTGAAGAAATGAATGCCACTAACCTGAAAGTTACTCAGCTGGAGAATGCCCTGAAGTTATTATATGAACGTCTCAACATCCCTCCACCACCTCCACCAAACCCTTAAATTTATTTTTTGTGTGATATAAAATATTTTTTGGTACTCTTATATATATATATTCATTGTTTTTGCTCTGATTATCTGTTTATATATACCTATATCTGATTATCTGTTTATATATATTCAAATTTTTCTAAGTCTTATTTTGACTATGGTGTGCTTTACACTATTTTTGTCTGATGACAAAAGGGGGAGTAAAATAAAGGTTTGATGAACACGCGAAAGTCTGATTGACAAAATTTGTAACACGCGTATTTTTTTTTATGCGTTAATTAGCGTTATTTAGTATATTTTGTCGTATTTACGCTATAATAAAGCAATTTCTTGTTCTCTGAGTAAGTGGATTAATTAAATCAAGATCAAATTAAATTTGAGAATTATTATTTCATATTAATTCACGGTTTGAAAATCGACGAAAAATTCTAACGAAGTTTCGCCGCAGATAAAATTCAAAATGAGCCCCGATTTCGATGAAAATCGAATCGTAACTTGTTTTAATTATTTTTGAGTGAATTATATTGTTTTTAATATTTATGAAATAATATTATCACGCGGAGAATTAATTCCCCGCGAATTAATTTTTCGGGATTTTTCCGGCAAGAAATTAATCGGTTTTGCGGTTTCTCGTCGCCGTGTTTTTAAACGTTAAGACTCTAGATTAGAGGGGAATCATGAGTGAAGTGAGATTAGATGGGTAGAGTGAGTGATGTGATTAGCATCTCTAAAAGGTGATTAATGTCACTTGATGTGTGTAATTTTATTTTAAAAACTATTACTAAATTTATTTTAACTACTACTAATTATGCCGCCTTAATTTTTTTTTGCTTATAAAAGGAGGAAACCTCCCCCACCAGCTGCCTCACGAGCTCCCTCTCCCCCAAACATTCTTCTCCATCTTTCTTTTTCTTCTTCAAAGCTTCCATGGCCAAGACCTCTTGATTCCTTGAGTTTTTGGGCACACTTTCTTCACCAAACTTGTTGCAAATCACCATACCAACTTAGTTCTACCTCTTCTACATCATTTGGGGTAAGAAAAATTGAAACTTTTTCCCCAAAGAATTTCTGTTTTGGGCGCTAAACAGCCCCCCATCTTCTACTTTGTTTTTGCTTCCCAAATCTTGCCATATTGCTAGGTTATGTCCTCTACTATATTACCTATGTTTCTAACCATTCAAATGAGCTTGAAATCAGAATTTTTCCAACCCTCTTGAACCCTAAAATCAGCGCCAACAGCCCCCCCTTTGTGTTTATTTAATTTATGTTTTAGTTGAATTTGTTGCTTGTTATGTGTTGTTTGGATGATTGATGATGATTGTTGAGAGATGAACATCTCTAACCCCTTCCTTAAGCCTCTAGGGTGAAAACCCTAAGAGGAGAAAAGGGGAAAATGGTGTGATCCTCATTGAATCACCTAATTAGTGGTTTAATTGAGTTTATGGAAGTTGTATGATGATTGTTTAAATTTTAGTTTTGATTTTTCATGTCTAACTTGTTAGTTTATGATTGAGACCTATTCTTTAACTATGGAAAATATGGGTTTATTGAATGTTATGTTTTAGGTAGTTTTAAGGCTATTGGAATTGATATGCATGAGTTAGTATATGAGTTAGTTCATGTTTTGTGAAAAAGTGATTTTTGAGGGACTAAAATGGCATGAAAAAAAATTGATTAGGTTGTTCTTTATTTTGGCATGAACCTATTTTTTTTAGCATGATATTGGCCATGTATTTAATGCCTTAGGAATTCTTGACATTGAGATTTTGTTGTTTGAAAGTATTTTTGGGAAAACACTTATTCTTGAAAAAAATTTGGAAATTGAGTTTTGAGAACTTTGTAAGCTAGTTAAATGGTTAGCCATACATTGTTGATGTATAGTATGTTGGTGAATTTAATGTTTGGAAGAATTGAGTTTTGAGGTGAAGTATTGATTTGAAAAATGTTTTACAACTTGTTTCAATTATGGGTGTGTAGGATGTTTAGATGAGAATTGATGTGAGTTACCTTAAATTTGGTTGTTTGGCTTGAAAATGTTAGTAGTAATGAAAAGGAGTTTTGCAAAATTTTCTTTTAAGAAAAAGATGATTATGGCCGAGAGGCCTAAAAGATTTTTGAAAGAAAGTTTTTAATTGTGAAGTTGTTGTGAATTTGAATGTGTTATGCTTAAGACTTTAAGAAAAAGGATTCTTTAAAGAGTTAGCATTGTCTTTTTTTAGTAAAAGTGTTATGTAGTAGTTAATTTCCAAGAAAAGTGGTTTTTGATTCAAATTCTTAATTGTTTACTAGTAGTTAGAAGTAAATTTTTGTGGATTCTTGGTTAGAAAAAGGGTTAAGTTTGAGTGCCTTAAATTGTAGAACTAAGTTTTTAGAATTTCGCTAAGTCGTTTTATGTATTAGGCTCGAGTAACCCGAGACAGTGCGGTGCGGAAATCGAGGAGCACGTGGACGCGTAGCTTGGAGTTTGGTAAGAGCGCTTCATATTTATAATTATTGTTATATGTCCTTGTGTAAGGGCAAATTTAGATACGAATTTAATTTCAAGCGGTTACGCGAAGAAGTCTGAGAACCTAAGGGTTCGAAGTGAGGGTCTTGTACCCCTTCGCTTTATTTTTATATATGTTGATTATTTAGTGGGCCTGTCTGCAAGTGGTTGGCAACTGTCCCCAACCCCCCACACCTGTTTGTTCCTCTCTGTGAACTCCATTGAGTTGCAGAGGGATGGATTCTATGATTTGATTGTCGTTTGTTGTTGTTGATCTGTGATTTGTTTATGCTGTTTGTATCGTTGAATTTCGTTTCTCTATGCAAATTGCTTTTAATGGTTAAATTGTTGAATTGCGTTTCTTCATATTAAGCATGCTCTTATTATTTGATATGCGGTCGAATAATCTTGGGTATAACTCTTTGAATATCGTATACGGCGAGTTGTTCATCGAGTCTGAGAGCATTGTTGAGTCGTCGAGACGTTTTTGGTATGAGCGGATAAGCGAGGGTGCTAGGTCCCCTTCGTTTATGGTGGATTAGCTAGCGTCGCGGCGTTAAGGAACCGGATCGCTACCTAGGGAGAGCGAGGATCCCAAGGCTACGGCTGGTATGTCAGTTGAAGGATCGGCGTCTGCTTTCCGGAAAAATTGTCGAGTCGAGAGAAAATGAGTCGTGAGACGAGTCATTAGTTGAGTCTTGAGCGAGCATTTTAAATTGAACCTTGTGAACTGTATGCATTGCTGTTGATTATTGTTTTGTGAAATTGTTATATTTGATTTGTTGAGAAGTTGACCCTTTCCCGTGGTGCCTTCAATCCATGATGGTTACCCAGGAGATGTCGAGGACGTGGAAGATCAGTTGGTGGACGAGAGCGAGGAAGGCCCCTTTGAGGATTCGGGCAATGACCATTATTTGTCTTGAGTTGCATGTTGATCATTGTGTGTTGTTATGTTTTGTGGAGGACTGTAGTATATATATATATATATACCTTTTGCGTACAGTTGGTTGGTGACCGGTTGGGTTTGTGATGTTTTGTTATGGCAGGGTAGACTGGTGGTTCTGCTTTTGGAGCAGCCCCCTGCGCAGGTGTCTGCCGGAAGTACCCCCAGGGTATGATCGCTCACTTGAGGGTCATCATACCATATGTGTATTTCTTTGCACATTTTCTACTCTGTTATTTTGCACATACTGTGTGTATGACTTATGTATTTATGCATGTATGCTTTATCAGCTTTAGAGTCTTGTGTCCTAGTTGCACCATGTTTCGAAACGCTGTAAGTACTCTGTGTGTGCTTTACAGACACTATTGTTTAAAAAAAAAATATCCGCATTTTTATAAAGGGCACAAGAGTACCGTTTTTAAAACACATCACATATAGGCTTCTTTTGGTTTCGTAGCGATCTGGAAACGGGTCGTTACAACGGTGGTATCAGAGCAGTTCTGTCTAACCGGACTGTGCATAGGAAAATTTGAACTGGTCACCGTGTCAGGTTGTGCTTATTGGTGTGATTAGCTGTTTTGTATTGTTATTGTTTGCTAAGTATAGTGGTTGTTTGTCAATTGTTTGGATTGTTTCTTGATTGAAGCAATGTGTGTTAACACTCCCCTTTGTTTGTGTGTTCTGGCAGGTTTTGGATTTTTCGAAATCTAATGCCACCTCGCAGAGACCCTGCAACCGGATCCGATAACTCTAACATGGACCGAGCGATTCAAGCAATGGCGAGATGGCGGCTCTTTGTTGCCCAATGCATCTTGCCAAGACTCAACGGGATCTACAGAAGCAAGAGAGAGAGGCGTGAGCTACCGAATCAAGGGACTGGTTGATTTTAAATCGACATGATCCTCCGAAGTTTCGTGGAGAGGTTAACCGGAGAAAGCGGACCTATGGTTGCGAGGAAGTAGAAGATTTTCGAGGTACTATGTTGCCCAGTGAGGTTAAGGTGAACTATGCAACTTACGCTCTTAGCAGATCTGCGAGTACTTGGTGGAGGAGTACTAGAGGCGATGATGGAGGCAAACCATCGTGAGATCACTTGGGCATCTTTTAGGAGAAGTTTTTGGATAAGTACTTTCCCCTTAGTGCAAGGACCAAGTGGGAGATGACTTTACGAAGGTACGACAGGCAACATGTCAATCGGTGAGTATCTTTGCGGTTTGAGTCATTATCTCAATACTTTCTTTTCTTAAACCAGGCAGTGGATGAAGGATATATGTGTCATCGGCTCATGGAGGGACTCCGTGATGACATTCGAGATTGATCTTGCCACCGAATTAGACAATTTCAACAACTGGTTGAGAAGTGTAGGGAAGTGGAGACTATGAAGAATCGGAGACTCAATTTGGGAGGCAACTACTCTAGAGGGCCAATTAGGCAGAGTGATCGGAACCAGAAAGGGAAACAACAGCAGAAGAAGCCCTATAGTCGACCCCACGGGAACAACAACAGGGGACAATATCGTCCGATGGCCCAAAACCCGAGGAATGAGAGTCAAACTGGTACTGATGTGACCTGTTATCATTGTGGAAAGCCGGGACACTATGCAAATAACTGTGTCCAGAAAGAAGATGTGTGCTTTAACTGTAAGAAGCCGGGGCATTTCGCCAAGGATTGTCCGACACCTAAGGCTGAACCGACAATGCATGCGGCAAAGGCTAAAGGAAAACGCCCAATGGCTAAAGGCAGAGTTTTCTGTATGGGCGGAGAAGAAGCAGAGCAAGCTGATGGCCTCATCCAAGGAGATTGTGAGATTGAGGGTAAACCCCTAACCATTCTTTTTGATTCGGGTGCAACCCATTCCTTTATTTCTTCAGATTGTGTAGACCGTTTGAAATTGACTGTGACTGCTTTACCATTCAAGTTGGTAGTTACTACCCCAGCTGCTAAGACCTTAGTTACCAACACTGCATGCCTTAATTGTGTGGTGGTCATTCAGAGTAGAAAATTTGTGGTTAATTTGGTCTGTCTACCACTTAAGGGTCTAGATGTCATTCTCGGGATGGATTGGTTATCCCACCACCATGTCCTTTTGGACTGTGCCCGAAAAACCGTGGTTTTTCCCGACCTCGGAATTTCCAACTACCTATCTGTTAATCACATTGGTGTTTCATTGAGAGAGGGGACCCAGGAATACATGTACTTGGCTAGTTCGGAAGTTTCTCAGGAGATCGAAGTGAAGAATGTTCCTGTTGTTTGCGATTTTATCGATGTTTTTCCGGAAGATGTGCCAGGACTACCGCCAGTCAGAGAAATCGAATTTTCCATTGATTTGCTTCCAGGAGCAGGACCAATTTCGATAGCGCCCTATCGAATGTCACCAGCTGAGATGAAGGAGTTGAAGTCTCAGATTGAGCACTTGGAATCAAAGCAGTTCATACGACCCAGCGTGTCGCCATGGGGAGCCCCAGTATTGTTAGTGAAAAAGAAGGATGGACGATCAAGACTGTGCGTGGACTATTGCCAACTCAACAAGGTTACTGTCAAGAATCGGTATCTGCTACCGCGCATCGATGATTTGATGGATCAACTAAGGGGAGCTGCCATGTTTTCCAAGATTGACTTAAAGTCAGGATATCACCAGATTCGAGTGAAGGAAGAGGATATTCCCAAGACCACTTTCAGGACAAGATACGGTCACTACGAGTATTTAGTGATGCCTTTTGGGGTGACGAACGAACCAGCAGTATTCATGGACTACATGAACAGGATCTTTCACCCATTTCTGGACCAATTCGTGGTGGTGTTCATCGACGACATCCTGATTTACTCGAGGAGTAGGGAGGAGCATGAAGAGCACCTGCGACAAGTACTGCAAATACTCCGAGAGAAGCAGCTTTATGCCAACCTTGCTAAGTGTGAATTCTGGCTTGAAAAAGTGAACTTTCTCGGACATGTGATAACTAAAGAAGGAATAGCTGTGGATCCGGCCAAGATAGAAGTTGTGTTAGCTTGGGAGCAACCGAAAACCGTGACAGATATCAGAAGCTTCGTGGCTTAGCACGCTACTACCGGAGGTTTATCGAAGGTTTCTCGAAGATTGTCGCGCCACTCACACGGCTTACAAGGAAGGATCAACCGTTTGCTTGGACAGAAGAGTGTGAATCCAGTTTCCAGAGACTGAAGGAGCTTTTGACAACCGCTTTGTGTTGATTACGCCTGACCGTAAGAACCTTACTAGGTTTATTGTGATGCGTCACACCAGGGATTAGGATGCGTGTTGATGCAACATCGGAAAGTTGTGGCTTATGCGTCACGACAGCTTAAGACTCACGAGAGGAATTACCCTACGCACGATTTGGAGCTTACTGCGGTGGTTTTTGCACTAAAGATTTGGAGGCACTATCTCTATGGGAGCACGTTCACTGTTTACAGCGACCACAAGAGCTTGCGGTACTTATTCGATCAGAAGGAGCTCAATATGCGACAACAAAGATGGATAGAATTCCTGAAGGACTACGATTTTACTTTGGAATACCATCCAGGGAAGGCGAACGTGGTAGCTGATGCACTAAGCAGGAAAAGTGTTTTAGTCTCAGCAATGATGATCAAGGAGTTGGAGATGCTAGAGAAGTTGAGACTTGAAACTGAGCATGGAGGTGTCACCGGGAATGCTGAGGTTTGGAATGCTTACCATTTCTAGTGACCTATTGGAGGAGATTAGGGAACACCAAGCTCACGACAAACTACTCCAAGAGAAGATCGAGCTTATGGCACGAGGAAAAGCAACTGAGTTCAAGGTCGGAATGGACAATATTTTAAGATGCAATGGACGTGTATGTGTACCCAACGTAGCTGAGCTGAGGAAGTTGATTCTCGACGAGGCACACAAGAGTGGTTTGAGTATTCATCTAGGAGTTACGAAGATGTATCAGGACTTGAAGAAGCATTTTTGGTGGCCTGGAATGAAGAAGCAAGTAGCAGAGTATGTAGCTTCCTGTCTAACTTGTCAGAAGGCGAAGGTAGAACATCAACAACCAGCAGGGATGCTACAACCGCTTGACGTACCAAAGTGGAAGTGGGACAACATTTCTATGGATTTCGTCATGGGATTGCCGAGAACGCAGAGGAAGCATGACTCGATTTGGGTAATCGTTGACCGACTGACTAAATCGGCACATTTCTTACCAGTGAGATCGACGTACAATGTGGAGAAGCTGACAGAGATCTACATCGCAGAGATTGTACGTCTACATGGTGTACCTTCTTCTATCGTTTCCGATCGAGACCCGAAGTTCACATCTCATTTTTGGAGGGAACTACAAGAAGCTATGGGAACCAAACTCAGACTAAGCTCAACATATCACCCCCGGACCGACGGTCAGACTGAGAGAACGATACAATCACTGGAAGATTTGTAACGAGCATGCACCTTGGACCACAGAGGAAGTTAGGACGATGTCTTACCGCTGGTAGAATTCACCTATAACAAAAGTTTCCACGCGAGTATCGGCATGGCACCGTATAAAGCATTGTATGGACGTAAGTGTCAGATGCCTCTTTGTTGGTACCAGAATGGCGAGAGTTCTGTCGTGGGACCAGATATGATTCAGCAGACTACCGAGAAGATCCGATTGATCAGAGATAGGATGCAGACGTCTCAAAGCCGACAGAAAAGCTATGCAGACCAAAGACGCCGACCGTTGGAGTTTGAAGAAGGAGAACATGTATTTCTCCGAGTTACCCCTGTCACTGGAGTTGGTCGAGCGATCAAATCCAAAAAGCTTACTCCTAAATTCATTGGACCCTATCAGATTCTCCGTCGTATCGGCCCAGTGGCCTATCAAATTGCCTTGCCACCTTTCTTATCAAACATTCATGACGTCTTTCACGTCTCGCAATTGCGGAAATATGTCTCCGACCCTTCTCATGTCATCGAACCGGATGTGATCCAACTGAAGGATGATCTGTCTTTCGAAGCGTCACCTGCAAGGATTGTAGACCGAAAGACTAAGCAGTTAAGGAACAAGGAGATACAACTGGTTAAGGTCATGTGGGACCCGAAGACCGAAGACGCCACCTGGGAACTAGAAGAGAAGATGAAGACTCAGTATCCAGAGCTTTTTCACGGTACGTGACTCACCTATAGTTTTGAGGACGAAACTATTTTTAGAGGGGGAGTTTTGTAACACGCGTATTTTTTTTTATGCGTTAATTAGCGTTATTTAGTATATTTTGTCGTATTTACGCTATAATAAATCAATTTCTTTTTCCCTGAGTAAGTGGATTAATTAAATCAAGATCAAATTAAATTTGAGAATTAATATTTCATATTAATTCACGGTTTGAAAATCGTCGAAAAATTCTAACGAAGTTTCGCCGCGTTTCGAATCGCCGGGCGGTTTCGCCGCAGATAAAATTCAAAATGAGCCCCGATTTCGATAAAAATCGAATCGTAACTTGTTTTAATTATTTTTGAGTGAATTATATTGTTTTTAATATTTATGAAATAATATTATCACGCGGAGAATTAATTCCCCGCGAATTAATTTTTCGGGATTTTTCCGGCGAGAAATTAATCGGTTTTGCGGTTTCTTGTCGCCGTGTTTTTAAACCTTAAGACTCTAGATTAGAGGGGAATCATGAGTGAAGTGAGATTAGATGGGTAGAGTGAGTGATGTGATTAGCATCTCTAAAAGGTGATTAATGTCACTTGATGTGTGTAATTTTATTTTAAAAACTATTACTAAATTTATTTTAACTACTACTAATTATGCCTTCTTAATTTTTTTTTGCTTATAAAAGGAGGAAACCTCCCCCACCAGCTGCCTCACGAGCTCCCTCTCCCCCAAACTTTCTTCTCCATCTTTCTTTTTCTTCTTCAAAGCTTCCAAGCTTCAATGGCCAAGACCTCTTGATTCCTTGAGTTTTTGGGCACACTTTCTTCACCAAACTTGTTGCAAATCACCATACCAACTTAGTTCTACCTCTTCTACATCATTTGGGGTAAGAAAAATTGAAACTTTTTCCCCAAAGAATTTCTGTTTTGGGCGCTAAACAGCCCCCCATCTTCTACTTTGTTTTTGCTTCCCAAATCTTGCCATATTGCTAGGTTATGTCCTCTACTATATTACCTATGTTGGTAACCATTCAAATGAGCTTCAAATCAGAATTTTTCCAACCCTTTTGAACCCTAAAATCAGCGCCAACAACCCCCCTTTGTGTTTATTTAATTTATGTTTTAGTTGAATTTGTTGCTTGTTATGTGTTGTTTGGATGATTGATGATGATTGTTGAGAGATGAACATCTCTAACCCCTTCCTTAAGCCTCTAGGGTGAAAACCCTAAGAGGAGAAAAGGGGAAAATGGTGTGATCCTCATTGAATCACCTAATTAGTGGTTTAATTGAGTTTATGGAAGTTGTATGATGATTGTTTAAATTTTAGTTTTGATTTTTCATGTCTAACTTGTTAGTTTATGATTGAGACCTATTCTTTAACTATGGAAAATATGGGTTTATTGAATGTTATGTTTTAGGTAGTTTTAAGGCTATTGGAATTGATATGCATGAGTTAGTATATGAGTTAGTTCATGTTTTGTGAAAAAGTGATTTTTGAGGGACTAAAATGGCATGAAAAAAAAATTGATTAGGTTGTTCTTTATTTTGGCATGAACCTATTTTTTTTAGCATGATATTGGCCATGTATTTAATGCCTTAGGAATTCTTGACATTGGGATTTTGTTGTTTGAAAGTATTTTTGGGAAAACACTTATTCTTGAAAAAAATTTGGAAATTGAGTTTTGAGAACTTTGTAAGCTAGTTAAATGGTTAGCCATACATTGTTGATGTATAGTATGTTGGTGAATTTAATGTTTGGAAGAATTGAGTTTTGAAGTGAAGTATTGATTTGAAAAATGTTTTACAACTTGTTTCAATTATGGGTGTGTAGGATGCTTAGATGAGAATTGATGTGAGTTACCTTAAATTTGGTTGTTTGGCTTGAAAATGTTAGTAGTAATGAAAAGGAGTTTTGCAAAATTTTCTTTTAAGAAAAAGATGATTATGGCCGAGAGGCCTAAAAGATTTTTGAAAGAAAGTTTTTAATTGTGAAGTTGTTGTGAAGTTTGAATGTGTTATGCTTAAGACTTTAAGAAAAAGGATTCTTTAAAGAATTAGCATTGTTTTTTTTTAGTAAAAGTGTTATGTAGTAGTTAATTTCCAAGAAAAGTGGTTTTTGATTCAAATTCTTAATTGTTTACTAGTAGTTAGAAGTAAATTTTTGTGGATTCTTGGTTAGAAAAAGGGTTAAGTTTGAGTGCCTTAGATTGTAGAACTAAGTTTTTAGAATTTCGCTAAGTCGTTTTATGTATTAGGCTCGAGTAACCCAAGACAGTGCGGTACGAAAATCAAGGAGCACGTGGACGCGTAGCTTGGAGTTTGGTAAGGGTGCTCCATATTTATAATTATTGTTATATGTCCTTGTGTAAGGGCAAATTTAGATACGAATTTAATTTCAAGCGTTTACGCGAAGAAGTCTGAGAACCTAAGGGTTCGAAGTGAGGGTCTTGTACCCCTTCGCTTTATTTTTATATATGTTGATTATTTAGTGGGCCTGTCTGCAAGTGGTTGGCAGCTGTCCCCAACCCCCCACACTTGTTTGTTCCTCTCTGTGAACTCCATTGAGTTGCAGAGGGATGGATTCTATGATTTGATTGTCGTTTATTGTTGTTGAGCTGTGATTTGTTTATGCTGTTTGGATCGTTGAATTTCGTTTCTCTATGCAAATTACTTTTAATGCTTAAATTGTTGAATTGCGTTTCTTCATATTAAGCATGCTCTTATTATTTGATATGCGGTCGAATAATCTTGCGTATAACTCTTTGAATATCGTATGCGGCGAGTTGTTCATCGAGTCTGAGAGCATTGTTGAGTCGTCGAGACGTTTTTGAGCTGTGAGCCAGATAACTGAGGGTGTTAGGTCCCCTTCGTTTATGGTGGATTAGCTAGGCGTCGCAGCGTTAAGGAACCGGGACTGCTTACCTAGGGAGAGCGAGGATCCCAAGGCTACGGCTGGTATGTCAGTTGAAGGATCGGCGTCTGCTTTCCGAAAAAATTGTCGAGTCGAGAGAAAATGAGTCCTGAGACGAGTCATTAGTTGAGTCTTGAGCGAGCATTTTAAATTGAACCTTGTGAACTGTATGCATTGTTGTTGATTATTGTTTTGTGAAATTGTTATATTTGATTTGTTGAGAAGTTGACCCTTTCCCGTGGTGCCTTCAATCCATGATGGTTACCCAGGAGATGTCGAGGACGTGGAAGATCAGTTGGTGGACGAGAGCGAGGAAGGCCCCTTTGAGGATTCAGGCAATGACCATTATTTGTCTTGAGTTGCATGTTGATCAGTGTGTGTTGTTATGTTTTGTGGAGGACTGTAGTATATATATATATATATATATATATATACCTTTTGCGTACAGTTGGTTGGTGACCGGTTGGGTTTGTGATGTTTTGTTATGGCAGGGTAGACTGGTGGTTCTGCTTTTGGAGCAGCCCCCTGCGCGGGTGTCTGCCGGAAGTACCCCCAGGGTATGATCGCTCACTTGAGGGTCATCATACCATATTTGTATTTCTTTGCACATTTTCTACTCTGTTATTTTGCACATACTGTGTGTATGACTTATGTATTTATGCATGTATGCTTTATCAGCTTTAGAGTCTTGTGTCCTAGTTGCACCATGTTTCGAAACGCTATAAGTACTCTGTGTGTGCTTTACAGGCACTATTGTTTAAAAAGAAAATATCCGCATTTTTCTAAAGGGCACAAGAGTACCGTTTTTAAAACACGTCACATATAGGCTTCTTTTGGTTTCGTAGCGATCTGGAAACGGGTCGTTACAAAATTCACCGTCCGATGTTCAAACTCCGATGGATACACTAAAACAAAAGCATCATGCATATCATTTCATACATAGCATTTGTGTGGTTATTCATTGCTCTAATATCTATTAATGTGCTGATATTCATTGATCCAGTACTCTAATAATGATCAATAAATTTGGTACAATGAAAATCTTTTTGATAAAATGAAATCAGCACCCGATCTCAATTTATTAAATGAACACATGCTCTGATACATCTACGTATTTTTGCGATCACTTAAACGAATTTGTTTATCAACAATCGCCTTATTACCTGAATTGTTCATATATATCTAAATGGTTAAATTCAGGGGGAGACCCTTGATATTATTTTGAAATTAAATTGTTCATCAACCTTGGATATTTGTCATCATCAAAAAGGGGGAGATTGTTGGAACCTAAACGATTGAGAAGTTTAGACCCTCATTGATTTTGATGATAACAAAGTATTTTTCAAGAGAACAATTTATCTTCTAACATATCTTTGAGTGTACAGGTATCAAAACTTCATATATATGTACAAAACATTCAAGGAAGAAGAAGAAATTTACAAAAGAATTGAATACAATCCACTAGTGTCAGCGTCCGAACTCACTCCAGCGTCTTTCTAACAGCAAGCGTCCAGTAGTGTTACTCTTGGACACGTGGAATACTCAATTGCTGAGAGTGTCCGTCCTCTATTCTGAGCCAGCGTCTGATCTCTTTAATGAAGCACGTGATGATCACGTTTTTGCTCTTAGCCTCGGTGCTCGCAGGCGAATTCGAATTTGATTTTATGCGCTCATTTTGATGTACGAGGAAGCAAAGGTGACACCTTTAGCATAAGACAAAAATCGTACAAGGCAATTGTAAATAGCAGATAGTACGAAACAACAATGTGTACTATTTTGATATTCTCTGGAAAGGAAGAAAAGGGCTACATTTCAAATTACCTCACTCAATGGAAAGGAGCTATTTTTACTGCAACGGTAATACCCTTGAAGACTCCTATAAATACCCTAAGGTAGTTATTGAAGACAAATTGGAAAAACTGTGAAGAAACTTCATTCTGAAAGCAACATTACTCAAGTGAGCAATCAAGTTTCGTGCTAAGTTTCTGGTCTACAAAGAACTGAACTCAGCGTCTTATACTTTCTTTTAGAAAGCTATTCTGTTTTGAGCTTAATCTTTTCACGTCCTCTCTGTGAGAGATATTTTGATTGTAATCAAAAGTATAATCTCTTTTGTAAACTGTATTTGGCCTAGTTAAGGCTTTGTTCCTCAAAGGCTCGACTGCACTGAGTCGTTTTGAGAAGTTGAGAGTATTGTCAAGTTTGTGACAGTAGAATACTCTTAAGGAAAATTGTAATCAGTTGATTATAGTGAAAAATCCTTCAGGAACGAAGGGACTAGACATAGCTACCAGTTGGTGGTGAACTAGTACAAATCTCTGTGTCTCTTCCTTAACTGCTTTACATTTATCTTTACCTTGCTCAGTAAAACAAGTTTTCATAAGCGGTTTATTTTCTGCATCCGGTTAATTTCTCTGCATCCGATATACAAATAGTTTTAAAAAATCTGTGTTGAAGTGTCTTTTACGTAAAGTTTGCGAAATTTTTTTAACACAATTCAACCCCCCTTCTTGTGTTCACGTTCAGTTGGTACCAGAGCTCGGCCTCTTCGTTGAGCACTTAACAGTGTTAAGAGAAAAGATCCTATACTGTGAACATGTCTACTGAAGGTGGTCATATGAACCGTCCTCCTCTATTCGATGGAGAAAAATTTGATTACTGGAAAGATAAGATAAAAGCTTTCTTTGAGACACAACAACTTGAGCTGTGGGATATAGTTCAAAGTGGTTACATTCCTCCCACTAATCCTCGTGGTGTTGCTATAGCCAGAGAAGATTGGAGTGATGAGCAGAAAAAGAGATATCAAATCAATCAAAAGCTAGATTCATTCTTATCTGTGCTATGAAAGAAAAAGAATATGATAAATGTGGCAAATTTGATACTGCCAAAGAAATCTGGGACTCACTCGTTTTATCTTACGAAGGCTCTGCCCAAGTAAGAGAAACCAAAGCTAGCATGTTGGTTCGCCAATACGAGTTGTTCAAAATGGAAGATGGTGAAATCATTGAAACTATGTTTGGAAGATTCTAAACACTTGTTCATGGGTTACAGGCCCTTGGAAAAAGTTACACTACACCTGACCATGTTAGAAAGATCTTAAGAAGCTTGACTAAGCAGTGGAGATCCAAGGTCACTGCTATTCAGGAAGCAAAAGATCTAAATGTCTTACGACTTGAAGATCTTATGAGTTTGTTGAAAGCTCATGAAATTGAGCTAAACGAAGAAGAACCTGTCAAAAAAGGCAAGTTTATTGCTTTGAAAGTCGCTCAACATAAAGCTAGTTCTTCCAAAGCCCTTCAGGCTGAAGAAGAAGAATCAGAAGATGAAGCTTCAGAAGGAGATGTTGACACATCAGAAGATGAGCTCGCGTTTATATCCAGGATGATACAAAGAATGTGGAAGAAGAGAAACTTCAGGAGGAAGTTTCAGAAGAAAGATACTAAGGACAAGAAGGAAAGAAAGGACAAGGACAAAGCTCAAGTCATTTGCTATGAATGTAAAAAGTCTGGACATTTCAAGTCCGAATGTCCTAATCTTAATTAGTAGCCCACAAGAAGTTCTTTCAAGAAAAAGAAGAAGAGTCTCATGGCTACATGGGAAGATCTAGACTTTAGTTATTTCTAGACTTTAGTTATTTCTTGACCTTAGCTCTTGTTTTATTTTCCTTCCCCTTGTATTTTCTCTATTCAGTTTCCATAACCAAAAAAACCACGTTCATTTTTCTGTTTTGTGTTTTTAAGCTCATCATGAGCTAAACTCTCTATGTTAGGGAACTATGAAGTTGTAAGGATTGTATGGATCTTGTTTATGTTATGGTTATGTGAATGCATTTTTATTCAAGTTGGTTTTCCTATTTACATCTTTTTTGAAAAGCTTGATCTCCTTGACTCAAATGCAAGCTCACTAATATTGAAAGAGTTAGTGAGTTGAACTACTTGAATAATGTGGATTAAGTTGATTAACTGGAAAATTAATTGATGTTGGGTAAAATAGAAATATTTGCCCGAGTCCATAGGGTAGCTGAGTCATTTTAATTGGAAGTAAGAGCAACTTAGTTAATCTCATCTTAAAAGTGATTGGGAAACACACTACATTTGAACTCTGGACCCAGATGCTGCAGCATACACCAGAGCATACCTGACCTGTACATGAATTTCAATGGATTAGATTTTCCTAACTGTTTTTACCCACTATTTTTACATCAATTTCTCTGATATTTTACTGCATTATTTACCTTTAAATTGTCACTAAATCAACCTTGTTTATGTGTTACTTGTTACCTTATTTGTCACTAGCTAAATTAACCAAAATTGAGAATTAATAGAATTAACCGAGTTCAATCCTCGAGGGAACGATCTTTTATCACTTTACTACTTATTTTGACTGTGTATACTTGCACATTGCACACACAACACTTCACAACAAACCAAACAAACCAATCCACATTCCACAAGAAACCAAACAAACTAATCCAAGCTCTAATAATCAAGTGTTGTCATCAATCATTCACGTATAGTAAGATTCATAAGCAGTTACTATTGAATGTTAATGCAGAGTAGTGGTGACAACAACAAAGGGCAACTAGATATAAATATCTTGTTTCACACACTCTTATTCAACTTCAAGGTCTCAAATGTCATGTCTCATATGTGTTTATTATATACAATGGTGAATCAAACACCCAACTGAAGAACATTCATCAAAAGAAGAAGCAGGAAAACTTACGTGTCAATGATGATTAAGGAGTTAGAGCTACTGGAAAAGTTTTGGGACTTGCATTTGGATGTAGAATTGTCATCTGGGAAGATTAGTTTCGGGATGATCACTATCTCGAGTGGATTGTTAGATGACCTCAGAGAACAATAAGTCAATGATAAGCTGCTGCGAGAAAAGAGAGAACTGATCGTACAAGTGAAGGCACCTGAATTCAAAGTTGGACCAGACAACCTTATGAGATGCAATGGACGTTTGTGCATACCTGATGTGACATAACTAAAGAAGATAATCCTAGATGAGGTGCGCAATAGCAAGTTGAGCATACATCCCAGACCAACTATCAGGATTTGAAGTAGAACTTCTGGTGGCCTGGGATGAAGAAGCAAGTGGCAGAATACGTGGCATCGTGCTTAACGTGTCAAAAAGCGAATGTGGAGCATCAACGACCCGCTGGGATGTTGCAATCATTGGACGCACTGGAGTGGAAATGGGACAGTATATCTATGCATTTTGTTGTAGCACTACCCAGATCCCAGAAAAGATACGACTCAATTTGGGTAATTATCGATAGATTAACCAAATCTGCTCACTTCTTGCTAGTGAGGACGAGAAGCTAACCGAGATCTACATTACTGAGATCGTTCGACTACACGGCGTACCCTCGAGCATTATTTTCGATTAACATCCGAAATTCACTTCTCATTTCTAGGGAGCATTGCAGGAGGCCTTGGGGACGAAACTGAGATTCAGTTCTACCTACCATCTGCAGACTGACGGCCAGCCCGAGAAAACGATACAGTTACTTGAGGATCTGTTGAGAGCCTGTGTCTTGGACAATCGTGGGAGCTGGGACGACCTACTTCTACTAATCGAGTTCACGTACAATAACAGCTATCATGCGAGCATTGGGATGGCACCTATGAGGCTTTATATGGGCATAAGTGCCAGACACCACTTTGTGGTATCAAGACGGTGAGAGCGTGATAGTAGGACCCAGCATAGTGCAGTAGACTACTGAGAAGGTGAAGAAAATCCGAGAAAAGATTAGAGCATATCAGAGTCGACAAAAGAGCTACGCCGATAAGCATCGCCGACCACTAGAGTTTGAAGAAGGCGGCCATGTATTCCTCCGTGTCACGCCCACAACAGGAGTTGGTCAAGCGATCAAATCCATAAAGCTTACTCCTAAATTTATTGGACCCTACCAAATCCTTCATCTGTCAAATATTCATGACGTCTTCCATATTTCGCAACTACGGAAGTCCAAACCCGACCCATCTCATGTCATTGAACCAGATGTAATTCAATTGAAGGATGACCTCTCATTTCAAGTACCCCTTGTTAGGATCATAGACCGAAAGATCAAGCAACTGAGAAACAAAGAAATCCCACTGGTTAAAGTAATATGGAATCAAGCAACCGGAGATGCAACTTGGGAGCTTGAAGACAAGATGAGGGAACAATATCCAGTGTTGTTTTCTGACCCTTAGTTTTGAGGACGAAACTATTTTAGGGGGGAGTATTGTAATACCCTAGCTTACTGTAGTTTATTTAGCGCTACTGTATTGTAATTTCTCTGTATTACATATTTAATGCGCACATTTTTATTTGTTAATAAAGTGATTGAATTTAATCAAGGTAAAATTACATTTGAGGATTAATATTTATTATTAATTTATGGTTCAAATCTCATCGAAAAATTCTTTCAATGTTTCGTCGCGTTTTGATCTACCGGGTAAATTTTACCCACGCTAAAATTTTAAACGGACTTCGATTTCGATGAAAATCGAAACATAAGTATTTTATAATATTTATGATTGATTGTGAGTGTCTTTAAAATTTTTTGATGAAATTGTTATACGAGGATATTTTATACCGCGCATAAATTCTACGCGATTAATCGGCGAGTAAGGAATCGGTAACGCGAACGATCAAGCACGAGACCCCCTGGAGGGAAAGACCCTAGGCGCCACTTAGGGGAAACTTGGAGGGCAAGTTTTAATTTGATCAAAATAGGAGTCATAATAGTGGTTGAAGAGGTTTTGATGGGTGTAAGAGAGGTAAGGTGGTGTAAGTGAGAGGTATGGTCATGGCATGGTCATGTGTCATAAGATTTCAGCCCAAAATCTTTTGCTCCCTCCTTCCTTTTCAGCTGGCCGTAGCACCCCCACCTCCTTTTCCTATAAATACCTCACTTTATTCTCCATTTTTACACCTTTGAAGGCTTGTTTTTTGGTGAAGAAAAATTTGAATAAGTATGAAAGTTTGAAGCAAGCATTTCTCTTTTCCTTCTCTTTGCCCTAAATCGTAACCACTTGTGGGTTTTGGGGTAAATTTCTTGCCTCATTTAAATGGTGTTGCTGCTGTTGTTTCATTTTGTTGGTGGTGTTGTTGTTGTTGTCTTTCTTTCCTTGTAGTTTTTGTTGTTGTTTCATGGTTTCAAAGAAAGAAATAGTTAGTAAGTATTATGGTGTTTTAGTTCTAGAATGTAGTTTAAAACCTCTTGAAAATGAGACTCTTTAACTTGAGAAAACCTAAGTGTTTCCAAGAAATAGATTGAGTCAAGGAAGGGTGTGTTAGTTATTGCTTGTTATTCTCCTAAAACCATGAAAAAAAAACTGTACTGACATATGTTTAGTGTTTTGGTCATAACGTTTTCCACACATATTCTTTTTCATTGATTCTTGATTTTCTGGAAACTAGACTCATTTTACTACATTATTTGCACAAGAATCACTGGATTTGGTTGAGTATTCCTATTTAAAATTTTATTACAATTTGACAGATAGATTGCTGTCCTATTCCTGACACCCGAGTCTTATATTGCAAAACTGCACCAAATGGCTAATGATTTGTTAAAATTAAAATTCATTTTCAAAAACTAGACACTCGAAGCTTTTCAGGGAGTGGTCATTTGCTCAAATCCGACATCGTTTTCTATATTAATAAAATCGGTGAATTTGGAGTACATATTTGAGCTTTCATACGTTTGAGTTATTAGTAAAAGTTTTGATCAAGTTGTTTTGATTTTGGATCTTAATGATAAGGAACAAGTCTAGGGCTTGAATCCTTAGAAAGATAGATGAAGTTTCTTTTAAAAAATTTTAGTGTTTAAGCGTTGAAAGCTTTCTAAAAGTGTTTAGTACTATCAAACCTTGTTCTACCTCTTTGAGTTTGGGTAATAAGTTAGGACTTGAAGTGTTTTGATTATGGGTAGGGTGGTGGAAACGTAGGTGTTTCTAGGAGTTTAGGGTTCTAGTTTGTTTACTAAGCTCTAAGTGATTCTTGATTTGGATCGTGTGTACGAGATCGTGATCGGATTCGTGGTAGAGATTGTGTGTGCGACTTTGACGTAGAGGGAAAGCCTTTATATAAGGGCATCTTCCAAAAGTATATATTATTGGTGTGTGAATGCATAAATTAATTATATGATATTATGTAGATATTGTTAAAGTGATGAGCATGCTTATGTGATGAAATTATTTTCATAAATGATACATGATTGCAATTCTCATGTGAATAATGATGCTTTGTGATTATAATCATTGTATTGTTGATCATTAACTATATTTGTGAATATGTTGTTAATGATTGTGATGATCGAGAAGTGCCGAGAGCACGTGAGTTTGGGGTATCAGTCGTAACGACATCAAACAATTACTGATTTTGAAATGAAAATTAAGAGGTATTTTATTAAAATCAAAGAGGCACTTCAAAGTGGATTTTTCTAAAACCCTAATTAGTAATGGATTAATCACCTTTCCTTTAAAAAGAATAAAGTGAGAGTTAGAATAATTAAAACAATTATTTGGAACTATTAGTGGATTTCTCAATATGAATCATTTTGTAACTAGTAGGAAATTTCTAAGAAAAAGAACTTAGGGATATGAAGTAAGATCTCGAGACGAAAATATGGGGTTCTAACTAGGTGAGTTAGCACAAGAGTAGATTATCTCGGACACTCCATGCGAATGATCCCGTCGTAGTGCAATAACTGTGATGAAAGGTGAAACATTTCATGCATACATCGATGCCAGAAGAGAGGTGTCGTAGAGTCTCCCAGACCTAGGCACGAGTACGTACTGACAGTCAAGCGGAAAAACGAGCGTGTGTCATCAGATGTGATGTTCTGGGCACAATCCCTGCGGGGAACCCTTACGAGGGTGGTGTGGTGATATTCTGAAATCATGTGCATTGGCATATAGACTAATCAATAGAGATTTGTGGTGCCCCTTTATTATGTTGATTATTAGCTGTGATATTATGTTATATTCTGCATATACATAGTATTGTTATATATGTTTGTTTGGGATGATGACCCTTAACCGTGGTTTTTCAATTGATGTATATAACCCAAACGATGATGACGATCGAGCTGCCCCCATTGACAATGTCGTTAGTGACGACGTTTGAGTTCATGGACTCGGGATCTTCGCACGCTTGGTAGGTAGATCACCTCCGGCCAGGTGACGTATACGGGGAACATGGTCGAGACGATGCAGACAGAGTGACAGGCTATGCATATAGGGATCACACGCCTGGTGATGCGGTTTCTGGTGACATTTGCGCGCATAGTAGATGCGTGGTTAGAGGCACATTCTGGTAGTGACACCTCAACGACGGAGAGCATGTCCGAGATCCCATGTCAGACCACTTTTCGCAGTGAGCCTCGGGTTATTGGCTTCGTGAGATGTGTTGTCCCTCTTAGGACAGTGCGGTGTGTGCGGCTCAGGAGGATGGATGTTGGAGCATCCTCTTCTCACGCCGCTGTAGACTCGCCGGTTTCCCCTGTGAGACCAGCATCTCCCATAGAGTATACTCATTTGCCTCATATTCCATCCCTGAGACTACTCCTTCGACGGATCATTTTATTTGCCCCTACTGTGCCGATGCAGGGTGCAGATCCGGAGGTTAGATCATAGATTCATCCAACGAGGAGGCCAGTGCTGGGGATGTATTTTTCACTATCCCTACCAACGATGCTATTGGTGATGATGACGTCACTATGCCCGTGGCAGATGACTTGGCAGAGGATTCGATGATGGAGGACGAGGAGGACCCCTCTGAGTAGGCTGACTTAGAGTCACGAAGGTGCGAGCGATGTGGTATCTTCCACACTATGATGTTTTGTGAGGACACGATTGCCCATTTTGAGGCTGTGTGCAGGGATCGGTCAGCCGCTCTTGCTACTTGAGCCAGTGTGTCGATCAGCTTAGTGTCTTTTGTTTTGGAGTCTGTCTGTAGTTGTTTGTAGTTGTCTCGTAAGTAGCGCCCAAAAATCGGGGTGTTACACAAGATGCGCGAGACGTGCACTCAAGCTCGGGCGGCATGCCAGGAAACAGAAGCAAAATCCAGAAATGCGCGTGACGTGCGTAGCAGCTGGTTTAGAACATGCGTGGGGCACGCGATGCGCGTTGCGCAGTTTGAGTTTTGGGTTTTTAACACCTTTAAGAGACTTCCTAGGCCAAGAATACATGGTTTTAGTGTTCTAAACCCTTGAAGAACTAAGGGATATCATAGGAATCCTATAGAAGTGTAAATCGCCCTTGGAGTGTGATAAAAACTCTTAGAGATATGAGTCACATGCTCGGTAAAGCCCCACGATAAATCCCAAGAGTGGTAAAGCCCAGTGGTAAATCTGGGATGTTACTCGTAGAGTCATGAGTAGAGATAAGACTAACATGCTCAGTAAAGCCCCGCGGTAAATCCCAAGAGTGGTAAAGCCCAATGGTAAATTCGGGGTGTCACAACAGAGCCAAAGAGTTTGTGAGTATAGAGCGGTTGTACCGTTGTGCGGTAACTACAAGTCCCGGCTATACAAATAGTTGTACAGAGCGGTTGTACCACTGTTACTAAACGATACGTCCCGACTATACGAACAATCCTTAGTGTATGGAATTGTCATGATTGCTTTAATATTTGTGAGTGAATATTATTGTGTTGTGGCGAGTTATGGTGAGGGGCTCGTGAAGGACTCACTGAGATTTTATAATCTCATCTTTTCCTCTTTTTTTTTCAGATAAGCAGGTACCGGAGGAGTAATAGATGATGCTAGAAGTTGTAAATTTTTAATTTTCGTTATTTTAGGAGATGTACTAGACTTTATTTTGTATTTTTGGACAAAATTAGTCTTGTATTTTGAGATTCCCAGGATTTAGACTTGGATGAAGTTGTAATTCTAACTCTTGGATTATAACTAGACTAAATATTTACACTTGTCTATTATTCAAGTTTTAAATTTTTAGTAATTCCTGTACTTTTAATGTAAATTGTCCTATTTGAATTATTATTGGAGTACAGACGTTACAAGTATCCAACGAAGAGTCACTTAAATCTAAAACCCTTAAGTATTTATATCTTGAAATCCATGTACCCTTAAATGGAGAAGACTCATTGGACAACAAATCAAGAACTCAACTAGCTTCTTGAAGATTTTGATGAATGAAGGAGAGAAATGAAAATGCTAGGCTTTGATTTTCCAAAACTTAAGAGCTAAGTATCTTAGAGTGGTTAAGACCTAAGTGTTAAAAAATGAAATTGATCTGAAGTGGATCTCAGAGGTGGCTGGAATAGGATCACGAGCAGTGAGCACGACAGATGCGGCGATGGGGTGTCCCTGCACACACTCTGATGCCTAAGTTAGTATCGGGATAAGGTGAGGTAAGAAAATGAACAGTGTGTACCTTTATTGATTAGGTCATGAACCTTTTATAGGTGAGGTCAGGTTACTGACGTGTGGATGTTCTCAGGTAACCCTAGATCGTTTATCAGTCGTTGGATGAACCCGATGGCTGATGTTGATTCTAGGGTTGCGTGGTGACAAGGTTGCTTTTAGGGCTAGCGCTGCAATGCTTTGTACTCTAGGGTTTCACGCCATGGTGAAGAGATCCTTAGGGTTTATTGCCCTGAGGATGGAACTCCTGAGCCGGGTTGGTTGACCGAAGTGGGCCTCGGACCTCTTCGGGTCAGTATTGTTTCGGGGTGGATCTCTCCTGTTGGGTTGGATCGGCCCATTGCGGAGTGGGGCTTTTAGCCACTCCGGATCAGAAATAAAAATGGTGTGTAAATGGGGGTATACAAAACCATGGGAGAAGAGGGAAGTTATTTCTCTCTTATGGTTTGGTGTATTGTACATTGGGTAAAAGAAAGGCTTGGACAAAGAAGAGGTCTATGTGTAACACCCCGAAATTCCCCAAGCTTGATTTAACGTGTGTATATATGCTTAGTATGGCTTAATGATGAATTTAAGTGATTTCCTCATTGATTGTCAAGATTAAATATGTGAAAAATGGTGTTTGGTGAAATTTTGCTCAGCGTGAATCGATTCCCAGACCCTGTGAATCGATTCAGGGATGTGGGTTTGCTGGGACTCGATTAGGTTTACAGTGAATCGCAGAAGTGAATCGATTCACAAAGGTTGATCATCTGTGAATCGCAGCGTGAATCGATTCACAAAAGTCAGTTCTCTGTGAATCGAATCTGGGAACTGCAGGAATCGATTCCTGCACTAAAACTGCGATTCCTGTCATTTTTGTACTGAGTGAATCGATTCACCTATGCTGTGAATCGATTCACAGCTGCAATATATCAGAAAAACTC
Source organism: Calophaca sinica (assembly GCA_037113605.1). NCBI lineage: Eukaryota > Viridiplantae > Streptophyta > Magnoliopsida > Fabales > Fabaceae > Calophaca > Calophaca sinica. The sequence goes on from CM073737.1 coordinate 22,259,133, forward strand.
AGCAGAAAAAGAACAGAACGCAATTGTTAGAGAGAGATTTAGAGAGAGAGGGTGCGACAGAGAGAAGAAGGAGAAGGGGTCAAAACACCTAGGGTTCACAAATTAGAGGGGAAAAACAAGGATTCATGCTAGATTCATCCTCAATCTTAGCTTGAATCCAAGTTGGGGAGTGTTTATGCTCGGGTTGGAAAGTTGAAGGAAATCCCTAAGAAGGCAAGCTTGAAAGAGAAGAAGCAAAACGTGAAGGAGGACGAAGGAGGGGCTGAACATCAACCCTTGAGCTCAAATCTTAGGAGTTGTGGTGAGTTCTTCCTTCTCTTAGGTGATGGGCACCCATAAGTCCCACATTAGGTTTCCCTTTGAAGAAAACCCTTGAACCCTAAAGGGTTCAAGGTCAGAATTTTCCAAACTTCTTGTATTCCTAAAGTTTTAGTATCAAATTGCTATGCATGTATGATTGGGATTGATTAAGGGTAAGGAGGTACCCAAAACCCCCCACAAACTGTGAGAGGGATGTTTGACCATTGGGAGCTCCAAGGAGCCCTAATGGAAATGTGTTCTTGCTTGATGTATTTTACCTGACTAAGCATGTTACGTGTTTCCATTTGAATATGAAATGTATCTTTTTACATGAATATGCTTAGTTCCATATGAAACTAGAGTAGCATCTAATTATATTCTTAATCTTGATTAAAGCATGCATTTAAGGATATAGTTGGTGAATTGAATTCCCTAAAAGACACTAAGATGCCTCTAAAAGGGGGTGATCGATATGGTTAGCCGTGTGGGACGCCCTCGGACGGTTAAGACGTCTAACCACCATATCGAAAGCGTATTTATGGGGTTGTATGGACGTAAGCATATAACACTACCCATAAATGCGAACCAAAGATGAATTAGAAATTCATAGTACGAATATGCATTGCATAAATATGTCATATTGATTCTTGACTGATAGAAAATTGTCTGAGTGAATGGTGAGGAGTCGAAGGGAGGATTCACTGAGATTATTATCTCACCCCACTCCTTTACTTAATTATTTTACAGATGCGCAGGTACCGAAGGGAGATTGACAGCTGCGTGCTCTCGGAATATGGTTCAATGTATTAGTTTATAGTAGCACCTGGAAGTTGTAATTCTTAGAAGTATGTATTGATGTTGTACCGATATGAACTTATGTATTTAAGTTTGGTTTTGTGATATTTGGACTTAATGTTGGATTTAAGGTTAAATTCTATTTTGGGATTACTGTACCTAATGATAATTATCTTAACTTTATGTGAATGAAAGTAAGGTGTTACATTATGGTATCAGAGCAGTTCGATTCTAATCGGACTGTGGGGGTTGCCAGGAATAGTTTCGTGAATTTCTTGAGTTTGTTGTTGTCTTTCTACTTATTATGCTAAGAGATATTGAGCCTGATCAACTCAATGCTTGGTGCATTTTATGCAGAATTATGGCTTCAGGTTCTGGAAGGCGCGGGAGGCCCAGGACGAATGCTGCGATCCCTCCGACTCCGCCAGGACAAGAGAATGCTTGGCTACAAGGGATATTGCAGGCTATTCAGAATCAGAGTATTGCCACCAATAATCTTGCGGCTCAGTTAGCCCAACAACAGCAGTACCATGGCCAACCTCCCCCACAAGAGGAGGAATTAGACCGGAAATTCCTCAAGTTCCTCAAGACTAAGCCTCCAACCTTCAATGGAAGAGCAGAAGCCATGGCATCCCAACACTGGCTGGAAGCCGTGGAAAAGAGTTTTAAGGTTGTCCATTGTACCGAGGAACAAAAGGTGGAGCTAGCTACTCATGTGCTCATAGAGGATGCTGAGAACTGGTGGAAAGGGGCCCGAGCCTATATGGTGGCTCAAGGGATGCCACTAACCTGGGTGAACTTTCAGAAGATTTTCTTGGAGAAGTACTTCCCCCAAACTGTGAAGGATATGATGGATAGAGAGTTGGTCCAATTGCAACAAGGAAAATCCACGGTCTCAGAGTATGTGAACAAGTTTGAAGAGTTGGTAAGGTACTCATCTGTTGCCCAATTTGCTCCGGACGATAATTGGAAAATCAAGCAGTTCAGGTGGGGACTAAGGCGGACATCCGAACAAAGATTTCACAAATCGACCACCGACTTCGCCAGAGTAGTCCATCAGAGCTACGTGGCTGAAGCAAGCTTGAAGAGGATGTATGAAGATAGGCAAACGAGGTGGCAAGATAAGAATAAAAATAAGGAGGCGGATAAGAGCGCTCAACACATGAGACCGAAAGGAAACCTTTTCAAGGGAAAGCAGGCTCAAACCTCCGAGTCTGATTATCATGCATGCTCTAACTGTGGGAAGGTGCATCCGGGAGAGTGTATGAAGGGCAAGAATGTTTGCTATGTTTGTCACCAACCAGGGCACATGGCTAGGGAGTGCCCCCAATACACTAAAGGGAAAGGAGCCAAGCCTGGTGATCCTAACCAAGGGAGAGTCTTTACTCTTGATGCCCAGAAAGCAAAGGGAGCGGAAAATCTGATGAAAGGTACTTGTTTCTTTCAGGATGAACCTCTAGTTGTCTTGTTTGACTCGGGAGCAACACATTCCTTTATCTCTTGTACATGTGTCCAAAGGTTAGGGTTGTGTCTTACCTCTTTACAATTCCGGTTGCATGTGTATACACCCACTGAAGATAGCATTTCTACTTCCTTGATATGTGAGAATTTCCCTCTCCAAATTCAAGGGAGAATGTTTTTAGTAAGCCTTGTGTGTCTACCTCTTAAGGGAATGGACATAATCCTGGGTATGGATTGGCTTTCCGCCAATCAAGTTGTTTTGAATTGTTTCTGTAAAACGATTGAGTTTCCAAATGTGCATCCTGTTACTAGAGAGTCAAGTTATGTTCCACAGAGTAATGATATTCTATTGAGTCGCTGTCTAGTAGAAGGTCTTGCAGGATATATGATTTTACTTTCTTCAACTATAGAGGCTAGCCTAGATTTGGACACTATCCCTATAGTGAACGAATTCTTAGATGAGTTTCCTAGCGAGGTAGCGACCTTACCCCCTGAGAGAGAAGTGGAGTTCTCAATAGAACTGGTTCCCGGAACGGGACCAATCTCCATAGCACCTTATAGGATGTCACCCTTGGAGTTGAGGGAACTAAAAACACAGTTGGAAGATTTGATTGCTAAGCAGTTTATTAGACCTAGTGTGTCACCTTGGGGCGCACCTGTCCTTTTGATAAAGAAGAAAGATGGGAGTATGAGGTTATGTATTGATTACCGGAAAATCAATAAGGTCACAGTGAAGAATAAGTACCCCTTACCCAGAATAGATGACTTGTTAGATCAACTTAGGGGAGCTTCGGTTTTCTCTAAGATTGACCTGAGATCTGGTTATCACCAGATTAGAGTTAAGGTAGAGGATGTTCCAAAGACGACATTTAGGACTAGATACGGGCACTATGAATATTTGGTTATGCCTTTTGGTCTGACCAATGCTCCAGCCGTATTTATGGACTATATGAACCGGATCTTTAGGCCTTTTCTTGATAAGTTTGTAGTGGTCTTCATAGACGATATCTTAGTTTATTCTAGGGATCCTCGAGAGCATGAGGAACACCTTAGGATTGTTCTAAGTACCCTTAGGGAAAAGAGCCTTTTTGCTAAACCTGAGAAATGTGAGTTTTGGCTGAGTGAAGTTAAGTTTCTTGGTCATGTGATTTCTAAGGTGGGAGTGTCGGTTGATCCTAGTAAAGTAGAAGCAGTCCTTAGTTGGGAACGACCATCCACGGTCACAGAAGTCAGGAGGTTTCTAGGATTAGCCGGTTACTACCGACGATTTATTAAGGGATTTTCGCAGTTAGTACTTCCCTTAACAAGATTAACCCGAAAGGGGGAACCTTTTGTATGGACTAAGAGCTGTGAGAGTAGTTTCCTAGAGCTTAAGATCAGGTTGACTTCCACCCCGGTCTTGATTATCCCTGACCCAGTATTGGGATTTGAAGTTTATAGTGATGCCTCTAAGAAAGGGTTAGGGTGTGTTCTTATGCAGAACCGACAAGTTGTAGCTTATGCATCTAGGCAGTTAAGGCCTCATGAGGAGAACTACCCTACTCATGACTTAGAGCTCGCAGCCATTGTCTTTGCTCTAAAGATTTGGCGACACTATCTGTATGGTGCTCAGTTTGAGGTGTTTAGTGATCATAAGAGCTTGAAATATCTTTTTGATCAGAAGGAACTTAATATGAGACAGAGAAGATGGATTGAGTTCCTAAAGGATTATAACTTTGAGTTGAAGTACCATCCGGGCAAAGCGAATGTGGTCGCTGATGCTTTGAGTAGGAAATCCTTGCATGTGTCGTCACTGATGATTAAAGAAATGGAGTTGCTGGAGTCCTTTAGGGACCTTAACCTTGGGATTTTCCCATCAGCGAACAGTCTCATGCTTTACCATCTAGAAATTTCCTGCAATTTTAGGGAACAGATTAAGTCTGCTCAGAGCTTAGATGTAGAATTACAGTCTAGCAAGCACCACCCCGGTTTCTCTGAAGCTGAGGATGGCACTTTAATGTTCCATCAGAGAATCTGCATACCAAGGGATAATCCCATTAAGCAGCAGGTTCTAGGAGAAGCCCACAAAAGTGGATTCTCGGTACACCCTGGCTCCACCAAGATGTACTAGGACCTTAGACAGAGGTATTGGTGGCCAGGCATGAGGAATGATGTGGCAGAATTTGTAGCTCAATGCTTGGTTTGTCAGAAAACCAAGATAGAACACCAAAAGCCTTCAGGTTTTCTCCAACCATTAGAAATTCCCGAATGGAAGTGGAAGAGTATAGCAATGGACTTCGTGGGAGGGTTACCCTACACTCAGTTAGGATATGACTCTATATGGGTCATAGTGGACAGATTAACCAAATCTGGTCATTTCCTTCCCATAAAGTCCACTTAAAAAACCGCCCGGTTAGCTGAGATCTATATCAGAGAGATTGTTAGACTCCACGGAGTTCCAGTTAACATTGTCTCTGATAGGGATCCAAAGTTCACCTCTCGGTTTTGGAAGGCACTTCATCAAGCCTTAGGGACGAGGTTAAGTCTTAGCACAGCCTACCATCCCCAGACAGATGGTCAATCTGAGAGAACCATTCAAACTTTAGAGGATATGCTCAGGGCCTGTGTTTTAGAGGATGGTGGTAGTTGGAGCAAGTATTTGTCATTAATTGAATTTTCATACAACAACAGCTATCACTCTAGCATAGGAATGGCACCGTACGATGCTCTCTACGGTCGCAAGTGTAGGACTCCTCTATGTTGGTTTGAAGTGGGGGAGAAGCAATTGTTAGGCCCCGACCTTGTTCAGGAAACCACTGATAAGATTCGCATGATTAGGGAGAAGATAAAGACTGCTCAGAGTAGGCAGAAAAGTTATGCAGATCGTAGGCTTAAACCCCTTGAATTTGATGAATGAGAACATGTATTCCTGAAAGTCACTCCCACTATAGGTGTTGGTAGAGCTCTTAGGGCCAAAAAGTTGACCCCTCGGTATGTGGATCCTTTCCAAATCCTCAGTCGAATTGGTCCTGTTGCTTACCAAATCGCCTTACCTCCTTCTTTGTCAAATCTCCACAATGTTTTTCATGTGTCTCAGCTTAAGAAGTACATTCCAGATCCATTCTACTCTATAGACCATGAGTCCATACAACTTAGGCCTGATTGCACATACCAGCCCGAACCGGCCCAAATAGTGGACCGAGTTTCCAAGGCACGCAGGAATAAGACTATCCCTTTGGTCAAGGTGATCTGGGAAGGATCCACTCCCGAAGAAGCTACTTGGGAGCTCGAAGATGAGATGCGAAGCCAATACCCGCAACTTTTCCAATAGGTATGTAAGTTATCAAATTTTGAGGACAAAATTTTTAAAAGGTGGGTAGTAGTGTAACACCCCGAAATTCCCCAAGCTTGATTTAACGTGTGTATATATGCTTAGTATGGCTTAATGATGAATTTAAGTGATTTCCTCATTGATTGTCAAGATTGAATATGTGAAAAATGGTGTTTGGTGAAATTTTGCTCAGCGTGAATCGATTCCCAGACCCTGTGAATCGATTCAGGGATGTGGGTTTGCTGGGACTCGGTTAGGTTTGCAGTGAATCGCAGAAGTGAATCGATTCACAAAGGTTGATCCTCTGTGAATCGCAGCGTGAATCGATTCACAAAAGTCAGTTCTCTGTGAATCGAATCTGCAGGAATCGATTCCTGCACTAAAACTGTGATTCCTGTCATTTTTGCACTGAGTGAATCGATTCACCTATGCTGTGAATCGATTCACAATTCTGATATATCAGAAAAACTCAGCAGAAAAAGAACAGAACACAAATGTTAGAGAGAGATTTAGAGAGAGAGGGTGCGACAGAGAGAAGAAGGAGAAGGGGTCAAAACACCTAGGGTTCACAAATTAGAGGGGAAAAACAAGGATTCATGCTAGATTCATCCTCAATCTTAGCTTGAATCCAAGTTGGGGAGTGTTTATGCTCGGGTTGGAAAGTTGAAGGAAATCCCTAAGAAGGCAAGCTTGAAAGAGAAGAAGCAAAACGGGAAGGAGGACGAAGGAGGGGCTGAACATCAACCCTTGAGCTCAAATCTTAGGAGTTGTGGTGAGTTCTTCCTTCTCTTAGGTGATGGGCACCCATAAGTCCCACATTAGGTTTCCCTTTGAAGAAAACCCTTGAACCTAAGGTCAGAATTTTCCAAACTTCTTGTATTCCTAAAGTTTTAGTATCAAATTGCTATGCATGTATGATTGGGATTGATTAAGGGTAAGGAGGTACCCAAAACCCCCCACAAACTGTGAGAGGGATGTTTGACCATTGGGAGCTCCAAGGAGCCCTAATGGAAATGTGTTCTTGCTTGATGTATTTTACCTGACTGAGCATGTTACGTGTTTCCATTTGAATATGAAATGTATCTTTTTACATGAATATGCTTAGTTCCATATGAAACTAGAGTAGCATCTAATTATATTCTTAATCTTGATTAAAGCATGCATTTAAGGATATAGTTGGTGAATTGAATTCCCTAAAAGACACTAAGATGCCTCTAAAAGGGGGTGATCGATATGGTTAGCCGTGTGGGACGCCCTCGGACGGTTAAGACGTCTAACCACCATATCGAAAGCGTATTTATGGGGTTATATGGACGTAAGCATATAACACTACCCATAAATGCGAACCAAAGATGAATTAGAAATTCATAGTAAGAATATGCATTGCATAAATATGTCATATTGATTCTTGACTGATAGAAAATTGTCTGAGTGAATGGTGAGGAGTCGAAGGGAGGATTCACTGAGATTATTATCTCACCCCACTCCTTTACTTAATTATTTTACAGATGCACAGGTGCCGAAGGGAGATTCACAGCTGCGTGCTCTCGGAATATGGTTCAATGTATTAGTTTATAGTAGCACCTGGGAGTTGTAATTCTTAGAAGTATGTATTGATGTTGTACCGATATGAACTTATGTATTTAAGTTTGGTTTTGTGATATTTGGACTTAATGTTGGATTTAAGTTTAAATTCTATTTTGGGATTACTGTACCTAATGATAATTATCTTAACTTTATGTGAATGAAAGTAAGGTGTTACACTATGCATATATGGAAGATATTTTGAAAGAAATTGATGATGTATCTTTCCTTAAAAATTGATGTTGTATCTTTCCTCTGCCCCTCTATACCTGGCTTTGCGTCTCACCAGAGTGTGAGGTTGACACATTTTCCCATAACATTGGTACCAAATAGTATAATAGTAATATTTTATTACAGCGCCTAAAATCATCAAACACATTCAAAATCACTTCAAACCATCTATTTATACTATATAATTTTCAAAGCGCGACCTCTAGCGTTGCTACTTCAGCAAGTATAGTTAACATGCTTCCATTCCCATTTCTCTCCATTTGACAGGAATAGTCGACATGTCAACTTCTCCAGTTTTCTATTTCACTTTTATTTTACATTCATTTAGTTTTTGTTTCATTTAACTGAATTGAGTTCTTGCAGGTCACCATTACACCTCCTTGTGTTGACCACTCTCAAATCAAAACGTACACCTCTGACTTAATGCTACAACATTATCTCTTTTTTAGTCTTTACAAACCTAAATCTCTCCAATCAATACATAAAAAAAGTAGGAGTGAAAAAAAAAACCGATCAACAAAACCACGTGCAACAATATATGGAAGTTGCTTGGACAGGATTGTTACACTTGCTGTCAACTGGAAGTACTTATCTCCAAAAAGGGCTAGTGAAACATCCACATTTTTTTGAACAGCGAAACATCCACATTTAATACTGACAAAATCAATGTCCTTATTCAAAATCCACCTCCATTGTTTGATACTTCGAGACCCACTATTCAAAAATATACGAACCATCATTTGTTATGCCATATGACCTATCACGCTATGTTGCTTCATTTGGTTCCTACTGGGAAAAATCTATTGATGTGCTTGGAAAATCTCAGAAAAGCCTTCTGATAAGTCCAACAAGCCTTTTGTTATGCAAAAGTCTGATCCCCAAGGACCAAAATGGCCAGTCTATAGAATGGTACTCGGTTATTCACTATCTTTTATTACTTGCATCAATCCACATACACTATTCATGAGAATCAACATCAAATGTGAACGATACTTGGTTATTCACTGACCTTTTACTACTTGCACTGATCCATGTACACTTGTCTTTAGATTCATCAACAAACATCCCCCTCTAGAATTTAAAGCCATTGTGTAACATTGGCATGTATAGATTTCGCCTTGTTTAGAATAATGGGTTTACTTTAGTTAAATTCATTTCACTTGTGAAACCTAATATTTACTCGCATTCTTGATTTCAAATTATCATAATCTAGCATTAAAAATTATCTATCCATCAATGTAGTCTATAAATTATATAGACATTAGGTAGCATTTTTAAAAGTTGTATCGACGATGTAATTGTTGAGTGACCACAATTAGTGATTTCATCCTTTATTGCATATTCATTATCTTCATAGTGTTTTGTCTCACAACCTCTCTCTTGTAGTGCAGGGGGATCTTAAAGTGACCAAAATTAACACATAAACTGATATGAGATTGAGAGTCATAGCGGCTAATTTCGGAGATGTAAAGGTGGAGCGGTGAGGACGCCACAACTGGCTATGGGTATTTTGATTGATATGTTAATTTTGAGCGCCACAAAGTAGTCGTTAAGCTCAAAACTATTCAAAATTCAACTTATCTTTCCTCTGCCCCTCTTAGTATTTACTGAATCAAAATTCAACTTATTTATTCATGAATAACGAATTACATTATATAGAGTCCTAATCCCAATTGACTCAATGAACCCTAAGTAATTCAAATTTCACCTAATATTTATTCTACTCCTAATTTAAAATGAAATTTATAAATGGCGTTTATGCCTTACAAACATTTCCTAAATAAAGTAAAAAAAAAAGTATAACAAATGATATTATCATTAGTGCTAAATGCATAAGTAGAATTAATGATTACTTCACATAATCATATTGTCTTTATTAATTGAAGCAGCTAGTTATAATTATGTAGTGATATTGTAGTTCTTCATATCTTCTAGAAGCGAGCAAAGCTTTCGAGTCGCTTAAAGAAATTGAAAGGTAAGAGAAATATAGATCGAAGTGTGATAGAAATCATAAGAGTAGCAATATCCTGTAAAAAAAGAGTAACAACATTGTCATGTGCAAATATAATTATAGCCTTAGAAATTAAATATAATTATTTTTTACCTTAACTGTTAAATACAGTGACAAACAGTACCGACACACTTCGGAACAGAAGGAGGGAGACACATATATTTTGGACAATTGGAGTCATTATGACAACCAACCATTATTGCTGTGATGTAAAAAAGAATAAAGGAATGTTACTAAAAGGGATGAAAGATTGTGCATAAGGTAAAGAAGAAAAATTGAAAAGGATGAGAAAAATGGTTTACCGCTGATGTTGGTTACAACAAGAAACAGCGAAAGAAAGAGGATCATAGCATAAACAAACTTGAGAATTTCAGCCATATTTTTCCTCCTTTGCATGTACAAACAGAAAATTGTTTGATCACTTTATAATGTAAAAAAAACACATGCTTTGTTTACTTTAACTAAATAGTTTTAAGGACTTATTGGGCTGTAAGAAACCCTTCCTAAATTTAGAATCATTATTAAATGTCTCTTAAGCATACCGATGTGTCATGTTTGTCCCTTTATCTCACTCAATTGATCACTTGACCTTAGTAAGGATCTCACATAAAAATCTTGCTAGTCATCAAAGTTCATTCTTTTTTTTTTTTACCAAGCTTTCATATATTTTTTTACTTTCTAGCCTTTCATGATGGACATGGGCGAAATCCCAAAAAGGCAATAATAGTGTTGAACAATAGCAAAATTAGTTGTAAAATAATGCACAAATGAGGTGACAACATATTTATGAATAAACTTAAAATATATGTTAAAAGAATCATAGTGTCAAAGTTAATGTGTATCAAATGTGAAATTTGCATGATTTATTCCACATTCTCATTCACATCAATTTTACCATTCATATTGATTATCAAATGTGAGTGTGTATACATAACTTATAATACAACGATACTATAAATATTGTGAAAGCTAAAGTTTTTCCGAGATTTCAAAAGAGGAATTCCTTTAGTTATTTATGTATTTTTAACATATTCAATATATTACCTTTTTCTATTTCTTTTCTTTTAAAAGCTATCATAAAGTAACTCTTACTTATAAACAGATTTAATTTATATTATATTTTTTATATAAATATAACGTACTGTTACTTAACTTACAATAATATATATAATATAACATATATACGTATAACAATAAGTACTAATCATATATATAATATATAACTAAATATAAAGTTTACATACTTCAACAAATTCTATAGCTTAAATATTACTATTATTATTATTATCATCCTTATTATAAGATATAATACTTCTATTAAATTTTTCTTTAAACCATTTAACTAAAATACTCATGTAATTTAATTTTAATTAATTATTATACTACATTATAAATTTTACAAAATATTTTCCTTAATAAAATTAATTAAATATGATTACACATCATTGGTGCATTGTTTTACAACTAACTTTGCCATTGTTCAACATATATTATCGCTCTTTTGGGATTCTGGCCATATCTATTATGAAAGGCTAAAAAAGTAAAAAAATAATAATGAAAGGTTGGTAAAAAAAGAATGTACTTTGATGATCAACAAGTTTTTTATGTGAGATCCTAACTAAGGTCAACTGATCAATTGAGTAAGCTAAGGGGACAAACATGACACATCAGTGGAATTAAGAGACATTTAATATCGATTCTAAATTTAGAAAGGGCTTGTTACAACTCAATAAGTTTTATAATTAATATATTAATAGAGCATCGATGTAACAATGTACATTTAAGATATCTAGCATAATCATTTGCAATGTATGAATTATAGAGAGTTTAATTTATATGCACTGACGGTAGAAAAAAGTTTGACACAGTCATCCAATCATATCTCTCTATGATGATGTTTGTTGATATATTTTAGGAAATAATATAACAAACTGGCACCATGGTGAGATATGATTGAATGACCGTGTAAAACTTTTTTACACCGTCAGTGCATATAAATTAAACTCAAATTATAATTAAATAATGTAATAGTATTTACGTAATACACCACCAAACATAATCAAAATAGAGGTATAAGTTACAAGGTTGTATTTATTTTCTACCTTTGATAATCATGATGTGTGCAATAGTTCTTATGCAAAAAGTATTGAGAAACGACTACATGTCGTGCTTGTTTTCTCAAACAACTCCTCAAGTCTGCTTATCTGAAAACATGAAAGCAAACTATTGAGAATAAAAATCTCGGTGAGACCTAAAATTTTATGATTTTAATATTGTTCTGAGCAAGGAACGTAGAGGTGGCCGGAGTCACCGAGGTCGCCGCGTTCGGTGGTGGTGACGATGGAGAACGATGGTGAAGTACCTGCAAAAGGCACTCTGACACTCAAGTCAGTATCGTTCTGATGAGGTCAATATGATGTAATCAATGTGTACTTTCTTTTCTCGTGGGCCCTCCTTATATATGACTCCCTTTAGGGTTCGAAGTGAATGGACGGTGATTGGGTGAGTAAATCACGTATGATCTGATGTGGTCCATTGATTAGATCGATGGTCCCAGTTCGGTAGTGTAACACCTGAGGACGAGATCGACATCGTATTAGGACGACGTATCGAGACCTCGACCAAGACCTTGTGTCGAGATCCCGTGCCAAGATCGTTTGCCGAGGTCATTTGCCGAGCTGAGGAGACTGCGTGCACTAGCTGCTGAGCTGAGGAGGTCGGGTGTCGAGCTGAGGAGGTCGCATGTCGAACTGAAGAGGTCGCGTTCACGAACTCGTGTTAGAACCTTGTGCGCTTGCACGAGCATCCTTGTCGACATCGTGTCGAGATGATACCTCGTATTCTTTCGAACGTTATTCAGCGCTATTATTATATTGTTGTAATAATTATTTTGTCGGCTTGCCGTTCTCGTCGTGTGTCTAGACCGTTGACCGACAGAGTAGAGGGTAATTATGAGAGAGGAACGATTAGATGGGTAGATTGACTGATGGGATTGGCATCTTATAGCTGGAGTTACGATTATACCCCTTCTCTCACCAGCTGTATTCACGATCAGTTTTCCCTCAAACACTCATTTCTCTTTTCTTCTTTCTTCTTCCTTCCTTCTGCTCTGAGTTTCGTTGTTTTTCTCCAAAAACTTCCATCGAAGAAACCTTGAGTTCCATCGAGATTCTGCACAAGCTTTCTTCATCAACCTTGTTCATCATCATCTTCTCGACATATCTCGCCTGCTCGACCATCACCATTGAGGTATGAAGAACAGATTTTTCTTTTCCTCTGTGCTACTGTTTAGCGCTACTTTTCTTTCCATTTGTAGCCAGTTTTATGCTTCCAAATCATGTCAAACTGATGGGTTTTCTTCTTCACGATATTACCTATCTTTCTAACCAATTATTTGAGCTTGTAAAACAAATTTCTTCCTCTGATTTCTGCAGTAGGCAGTGCCCAAAAACCCTTCCTTTTTGGTTTGTTTCGATTTCTTGTTTTAGTTTGTTGTTAGTTGATTCTTGTCGATGTTGTTGTCGATTCATCTGTTGTAGCATCAGATGACCTTTTTCATGAACTTTTGATCGAAAACCCTAACTTTGTGTTAGAGGAAAAATATATTTAAGTTCCTGAGTTTTAATATTTACTGGGTTGTAGTTAAGATTGGGGTTATGAGAGCTAAGTCTTATTAGAATCCATAGATCGAACTAAGTTGTGTTTGTATTAGGAAGTCTGATTCCCGAGATCGTGTGATTCCCGAATCGAGGTGTACGGGAGAGCGAACCCAGGGGCGTGGGAGCGATGGGAGCCAGATCGAGAACATGCGTGTCGAGGTTGACTGAGAGCCGTACGTGTCGAGATCGAGTAAGAGAAGTCGTTGTCGAACTCGTTTGAAGACAGCCGTGTCGAGGTCGTTGGCGGCCAGCGTTATCTTGGAGTTCGGTAAGGGCGCTTCACATTAATACTTTCGTAGTATGCTAGCGTAAGGGCAGCTTTTAGACATTATTAAGACTTTATTTTTATTGTTATATTTATGTATGGACTCCTTGATTGGTGTCGAGATTGGAATGTTGTGATATGATTGGGTTTTTGCATGTATTTGATATGTGATTGAATATATGTTGTGAATGGTGTATTGCTGTCGAATTGTGTTTCTTCATGCAGAATGTTTTATTGCTTAAATGTCGTATTGCGTTTTCTTCATGTTAAGCATGCTCTCTTTATTTGATATGTGATCAAGTAAGTTGTGTTACTCTTTGACATGCGGCGAGCTAATCATCGAGTGAGAGAGCTAGGGAGTCGTATGACGTTTTTGAGCCGGACCCAGATAACTGAGGGTGCTAGGTCCCCTTTTTGTTTATGGTGGATTGGCTAGGCGTCGCATTATCAGTTTGGGGTTGGACCTGCTGATTAATGCATGGTATCGGTTTGGGGTTGGACCTGCCGTTTACCTATTACGTCAGTTTGGGGATGGACTCTTGGCGATATTAGGAATAAGAGTTGTGTCGAGTCTAGAGTGAGATGGTCGAGTCACGTGTGGTGATTGAGATATATTATTGCTGTTTGCTTATATCCTTTATGTCGAGCTTATCTTGTATTGTTGAGAAGTTGTCCCTTTTCCGTGGTGCCTTCATTCCATGGCGGTTACCCAGGCGGTGTCGAGGCGCGAGGAACTTCGGCAATGACGATGCCGAGGAGGAGCTCGGCGAGGACCGAGTGGCGACCTCTATCCGTCGTGATTGATTATGTTCTTTGGATGATGTTTTTTTATGGTTGTACCTTGTTTTCTTTTGGAGTAGTATGTCGTGACCAGTTTGGCGGTGTTGTTTTGTTGTTTCAGGTAGATGGGTGGTCTTACTTTTGGAGCAGTCCCTGCGTGGGAGTCTGGAAGTACCCCAGGGTATGATTGCTCTTTTGAAGTAAATGCGTACCTTAGGTGTATTTTCTTTGCACATTTGCTACTCTGTATTTTGTATACATTATTATTTCGAGTGATATATATATGTATGTTATGCATGTATGTTTTATTAGAATTTAAGTCTTGTGTCTTAGTTGCACCATGTTTCAAAAGTCAGAATTACTCGATGTGCACGAGTTGGTTTTATAAAAAAATATATCGTATTTTTAAAAGGCACAAGAGTTTTGTTTTTAAAACACATCTCATATAGGTTTATGTTGAGCTTGGTGTGTTGAGCTCGGTAACTCGAGCTCGGTATATTGAGCTCGGTAGCGGTCGGAAGCAGTCGTTACCTTTGTTGGTATCGAGCGATTCGGTTCGACCAGAAAGTGCATAGGAGATTTGGGTAGTCAGCGTGTCGGGTTATGTGTGTTGGGTACCTAGTTGTATTATGTTGATTCTTTGTTTGATTAAGTGAAGCACTTATTGCTTGAGAAATTGTTTGAACTGTTTCTTGATTGAAGCAGTGTGTGTTAACACATCCTTGTTACGAGATTCGACAAGGTTTTGAACTTTGTGGAATCTAATGCCACCTCGTAGGAATACGACAAATGCAACCGAGAACGCCGACATGGAGCGAGCAATTCAAGCTATGGCCGAGATGGTGGCAGCCATGGCTCAACAATCACCGGCCGCAACTCAACAGGCTAACGCGATGGCTCAACAGACGGCGGCGTTAACTCAGCAGAACTTGCGCAAAGAACGAGCGAAGCGAGCGAAATCTTTGAAGCGAGAGGATTGGCGACTTCAGAAGCATGATCCACCGAAGTTCTATGGTGAGCCAAATCCAGATAAAGGCGATCTTTGGATGCAAGAGATCGAGAAGATCTTTGAGGCACTTCATTGCGGGACAACGTGAAGGTCGACTATGCCACCTACTTACCGCTAGGAGACGCAGAGTATTGGTGGAGAGGAGTGAAACAAGCGTTTATAGCGAGCGTCGCGAGATGACACAGGAGCTTTTTCGTGAAAGGTTCTTGGACAAGTACTTCCCAGATCTTGCACGAGCCGAGAAGGAGCGAGAATTTCTTCAATTGCGGCAAGGCAACTCGGCGGTGTCCGAGTATGCGCCAAGTTCGAGTCGTTGGCGAGGTATTTCAGTCCATTTTGTGATCGAGTTGACCAGAGATGGTTAAGTGAGAGATTCCAACGGGGATTGAGATTCGACATTCAAGTCGATGGTGTCGTTGAGGATTGAAACCTCCAAGAGTGATTGATCGATGTGTCGAGGTAGAAGGAGTAAAGCCACAAGAAGAAAGCTGTGGGCGGACCGTGAGACCCAGTGAGTGCGGGCGTAGATTTGCACGTAAAGGAAACAAGCTGCGAAGAAGCCGTCTGACCGACCTCGGGGAACGACAACAGGGACGATGTCGTCCGATGACCCAGTACCGAGAAGCGGAGGACAGGCCGGTGTCGAGGTGACTTGCTACCTATGTGGAAAGCGGGACATTACGCGAGTAAGCGTACTCGAGAAGGAGGAGGTGTGTTTCAACCGCAAGAAGCCAGGGCATTTTGCCAAGGATTGTCCTACACCTAAAGCTGAACCGACTATGCTTGCGGCGAGAGCCAAAGGAAGCATCAAGTGGCTAAAGGCGAGTTTTACGCATGAGTGGCGAGGAAGCGGTCGAGTGAAGATCTTATCCAAGGTGAATGTGAGATCGAGGGTAAATCCTTATCCGTTCTTTTTGATTCGTGCAACCCATTCCTTTATTTCTTCTCGATTGTGTGAACCATTTGAACTTGATGTGGTGCTTTACCGTTTAAATTGGTAGTTACAACCCCAATTTGCTAAAACCTTAGTCACAAACACGCATGTCTTAATTGTGTAGTGGTTATTGAGTAGAAAGTTTGTGGTCAATTTAGTTTGTTTGCCTCTTAAGGGCTTAGATGTCATCCTCGGGATGGATTGGTTGTCACACCACCATGTCCTTTTGGTGTGCCAGTAAAGCGTAATTTTCAGGCGTTGGAGTCTCCAATTATCTTTACGCCGAGCGTGTCGGAGTTTCTTTGAAAGAAGGAACTAGGGAATACATGTATCCGCTAGTTCGTAAGTTTTCCGCCGGTCGGCGTGAAGAATGTTCGATGGTGTGTGACTTTGAGGGCGTTTTCGAAGGCGTGCGGGGTTACCACCCGATGCAGGTCGAGTTCTCCATCGACTGATTCCAGGGCAGGCCAGATTTCCAAAGCGCCATACAGGATGTCTCCTGCCGAGATGAAAGAAGCGAAGTCCCGGATCGAACACTTGGAGTCGAAGCAATTCATACGACCGAGTGTGTCACCGTGGGGAGCTCGGTGTTGTTGGTTAAGAAGAAGGATGGACGATCAAGGCGTGCGTAGACTATCGCGAGCTCAACAAGGTTACCGTGAAGAACCGTTATCCATTACCACGTATTGGCGACTTGATGGATCAACCGTGGAGCGGCGATCTTTTCCAAGATAGACTTGAAGTCGGGCTACCACCAGTTCGCGTGAAGGAGGAAGATGTCGCCAAAACAGCTTCCAGGACTAGATACGGTCACTACGAGTACTTGGTGATGCCGTTTGGAGTGTGAATCGCCCGGTGTGTTTATGGACTACATGAGCAGGATTTTCCATTCGTTTTGGATCAGTTTGTTGTAGTGTTCATCGGCGACATATTGATCTACTCGAGGAACCGAGAAGAGCACGCAGAACACTTATGTCGAGGATTGCAGACATTACGAGAGAAGCAACTCTATGCCAGCCTGTCGGACTGTGAAATCTGGCTTGAAGAGGTGAATTTTCTTGGTCACGTGATTTCCAAAGAAGGGATAGTGGATCCAACTAAGATTGGCGGTGTTAGCGTGGGAACAACGAAGGCGATTCTGAGATCGGGAGTTTTGTCGGCTTAGCGAGGATATTACCAAGATTCATTGAAGGTTTCTCGAAGATTGTCGCGCCTCTTTACGGTCGACGAGGAAGGATCAACCTTTTGCCTGGACCGAGGAATGTGAAGCCGGTTTTCAACGGCGAAGGAGCTTTTGGCGGCAGCGCTTTGTGTTGATTTTGCCCCAACCGTAAGAGCCTTCGAGGTGTATTGTGATGCGTCACACCAGGGATTGGGATGCGTCTTGATGCAACATCGGAAGGTGGTCGCGTATGCTTCAAGACGACTTAAGATTCACGAGAGGAACTACCCTACTCACGACTTGGAGTGGCGGCGATAGTTTTTCTTGTTGAAGATATGGAGGCACTACCTTTATGGGAGCACTCTTCTTGTTTCAGCGATCACAAGAGCTTGAAGTACTGTTCGACCGGAAAGAACTCAACATGCGTCAACGTAGATGGACGTAATTTCTCAAGGACTACGCCTTTACGTTGGAATACCATCCTGGTAAGGCTAACGTAGTAGCGGATGCGTTGAGTAGGAAGAGCGTTTTAACCTCGGTATTGATGATCAAGGAGTTGGAGATGCTCGAGGAGTTCCGAGACTTGAAGTTGAGTGTCGAAGTTTCAGGGAAGGCGAGATTTGGTATGCTTACCATTTCTAACAGATTGTTGGGCGAGATCCGAGACCAGCAAGTTCATGACGAGCTTCGCAAGAGAAGATTCATTGATAAGCGCAAGGGAAGGCGACGAATTTCACGTCGGGCGGGCGACATCTTGAGGTGCAATGGCCGAGTGTGCGTACCTAATGTATCCGAAATGAGAAAGTTGATTCTCGACGGCGCATAAGAGCAACTTTAGTATTCATCCAGGAGTTACGAAGATGTATCAAGACTTGAAGAAGCATTTTTGGTGGTCCTGAATGAAGAAGCAAGTGGCGAGCACGTAACCGTGTTTGGCGTGTCGAAGCGAAGGTGGAGCACCAACGACCGCGGGAATGCTACAATCGCCGACGTGCGGTTTGGAAATGGGATAGTATTTCCATGGATTTCGTTGTAGGTTTGCGAAGACGCAGAAGAAGAATGATTCGATTTGGGTGATCGTCGACCGATTGACCAAATCTGCTCATTTCTTGCGGTGAAGGTCGACATACAACGTGGAAAGCTGACCGAGATCTACATCGCGGAGATAGTACGACTTCATGGAATACCTCTTCGATCGTGTCGGACCGAGATCCAAGTTCACGTCTCATTTTTGGAGGGAATTGCAAGAGGCGATGGGAACCGAGCTCGAGCTTAGCTCGGCATATCATCCAATCGACGGTCGGAGAGAAACGATCCAATCACTTGAAGATTTGTTTGCGAGCTTATGCGTTAGATCACCAAGGAAGTTGGGACGACGTCTTACCATTGGTGGAGTTCACCTACAATAACGGTTTCCATGCGAGTATTGGAATGGCACCTTTTGAAGCACCTTTGTGCGGACGGAAATGTCGACGCCTCTTTGTTGGTACCAGGGCGGCGAAGCGAATCGTCAGAGACCAGATATGATCCAGCGGACTACCGAGAAGATCCGTTTGATCGGAGATCGGATGCAAACATCTCAAAGTCGACGGAAGAGTTATGCCGACCAACGGCGTCGACCACTCGAGTTCGAGGAAGGAGAACATGTATTTCTTAGAGTCACCCCACTCTGGAGTTGGTCGAGCGATCAAATCCAAGAAACTTACCCTAAATTTATTGGACCTTACGATTCTTCGTCGTATTGGTCGATGGCATATCAGTTGCCTTGCCACCATTCTTGTCGAACATCCACGACGTCTTCCACGTCTCACAATTGCGGAAGTATGTTTCCAGCCCTCTCATGTCATCGAATCGGATGTGATTCAAGCGAAGGGCGACCTATCTTTCAAGCATTGCGGCAAGGATCGTTGATCGGAAAGCCAAGCGATTCGCGGAACAAAGAGATTCAACTTGTCAAAGTTGTGTGGGATCAAGGCGGGAGATGCGACTTGGGAGCTGGAGGAGAAGATGAAGACTCGATTACCACTGAACTTTTCCGAGGTAAGAATCTTATTTGCAATTTCGAGGACGAAATTTTTTAGAGGAGAGATTGTAACACCTGAGGGCGAGAGCGACATCGTATTAGGACGGCGTGTCGAGACCTCGACCAAGACCTTGTGTCGAGATCCCGTGCCAAGATCGTTTCTGAGGTCATTTCTTGAGGAGGCTGCGTGCACTAGGCTCTTTGGTGAGGAGGTCGGGTGTCGGTGAGGAGGTCGCATGTCGAATCAAGAGGTCGCGTTCACGAACTCGTGTTAGAACCTTGTCGCTTGCACGAGCATCCTTATCGACATCGTGTCGAGATGATACCTCGTATTCTTTCGAGCGTTATTGACGCTATTATTATATTGTTGTAATAATTATTTTGTCGGCTTGCCGTTCTCGTCGTGTGTCTAGACCGTTGGCCAAGCGAGTAGAGGGTAATTATGAGAGAGAACGATTAGATGGGTAGATTGGTGATGGGATTGGCATCTTATAGTGGAGTTACGATTATACCCCTTCTCTCACCAATTTGTATTCACGATCAGTTTTCCCTCAAACACTCATTTCTCTTTTCTTCTTTCTTCTTCCTTCCTTCTGCTCTGAGTTTCGTTGTTTTTCTCCAAAAACTTCCATCGAAGAAACCTAGAGTTCCATCGAGATTCTGCACAAGCTTTCTTCATCAACCTTGTTCATCATCATCTTCTCGACATATCTCGCCTGCTCGACCATCACCATTGAGGTATGAAGAACATATTTTTCTTTTCCTCTGTGCTACTGTTTAGCGCTACTTTTCTTTCCATTTGTAGCCAGTTTTATGCTTCCAAATCATGTCAAACTGATGGGTTTTCTTCTTCACGATATTACCTATCTTTCTAACCAATTATTTGAGCTTGTAAAACAAATTTCTTCCTCTGATTTCTGTAGTAGACAGTGCCCAAAAACCCTTCCTTTTTGGTTTGTTTCGATTTCTTGTTTTAGTTTGTTGTTAGTTGATTCTTGTCGATGTTGTTGTCGATTCATCTGTTGTAGCATCAGATGACCTTTTTCATGAACTTTTGATCGAAAACCCTAACTTTGTGTTAGAGGAAAAATATATTTAAGTTCTTGAGTTTTAATATTTACTGGGTTGTAGTTAAGATTGGGGTTAGGAGAGCTAAGTGTTATTAGAATCCATAGATCGAACTAAGTTGTGTTTGTATTAGGAAGTCTGATTCCCGAGATCGTGTGATTCCCGAATCGAGGTGTACGGGAGAGCGAACCCGAGGACGTGGGAGCAGTGGGAGCCAGATCGAGAACTGTACGTGTCGAGGTTGACTGAGAGCCGTACGTGTCGAGATCGAGTAAGAGAAGTCGTTGTCGAACTCGTTTGAAGACAGCCGTGTCGAGGTCGTTGTCGAGCAGCGTTATCTTGGAGTTCGGTAAGGGCGCTTCACATTAATACTTTCGTAGTATGCTAGCGTAAGGGCAGCTTTTAGACATTATTAAGACTTTATTTTTATTGTTATATTTATGTATGGACTCCTTGATTGGTGTCGAGATTGGAATGTTGTGATATGATTGGGTTTTTGCATGTATTTGATATGTGATTGAATATATGTTGTGAATGGTGTATTGCTGTCGAATTGTGTTTCTTCATGCAGAATGTTTTATTGCTTAAATGTCGTATTGCGTTTTCTTCATGTTAAGCATGCTATCTTTATTTGATATGTGATCAAGTAAGTTGTGTTACTCTTTGACATGCGGCGAGCTAATCATCGAGTGAGAGAGCTAGGGAGTCGTATGGCGTTTTTGGCGGACCCGGATAATCGAGGATGCTAGGTCCCTTTTTGTTTATGGTAGATTGGCTAGGCGTCGCATTATCGATTTGGGGTTGGACTCTTGATTAATGCATGGTATCGGTTTGGGGTTGGACCTGCCGTTTACCTATTACGTCGGTTTGGGGATGGACCTGGCAGCGATATTAGGAATAAGAGTTGTGTCGAGTCTAGAGTGAGATGGTCGAGTCACGTGTGGTGATTGAGATATATTATTCTTTGTTTGCTTATATCCTTTATGTCGAGCTTATCTTGTATTGTTGAGAAGTTGACCGCTTTCCGTGGTGCCTTCAATCCATGACGGTTACCCAGGCGGTGTCGAGGCGCGAGGAACTCGGCGGCAGACGATGCCGAGGAGGAGCTCGGCGAGGACTGAGTGGCGACCTCTATCTGTCGTGATTGATTATGTTCTTTGGATGATGTTTTTTTATGGTTGTACCTTGTTTTTCTTTTGGAGTAGTATGTCGTGACCGGTTTGGCGGTGTTGTTTTGTTGTTTCAGGTAGACTGGTGGTCTTACTTTTGGAGCAGTCCCTGCGTGGGAGTCTGGAAAGTACCCCAGGGTATGATTGCTCTTTTGAAGTCGTCGTACCTTAGGTGTATTTTCTTTGCACATTTGCTACTCTGTATTTTGTATACATTATTATTTCGAGTGATATATATATGTATGTTATGCTTGTATGTTTTATTAGAATTTAAGTCTTGTGTCTTAGTTGCACCATGTTTCGAAAAGCTGTAATTACTCTGATGTGCACGAGTTGGTTTTATAAAAAAAAATATATCGTATTTTTAAAAGGCACAAGAGTTTTGTTTTTAAAACACATCTCATATAGGTTTATGTTGAGCTTGGTGTGTTGAGCTCGGTAACTCGAGCTCGGTATATTGAGCTCGGTAGCGGTCCGGAAACGGGTCATTACAGGTAGCGTAAAGACAACGCGAAACATGGGTCGCTGATGGATTGAACGTCTCAAATCGGAGACCAGTGATTAGTTGTGATCAGCTGTTGGCATTGGGCCATGGAGTTTGTTTTTTGGAGAAATGGGCCTTGGCCCAATTCAGAACAATTGCCCCCAAGTCGATGTCTGAGTGTTAAAGGACTTTGACTTAAGTGGTTTTTTGGTTCGGATCATGACTTCGACTCAAATGACAGTCCGACGACATTTCGGTTTATAGATATGTCTTACCGAAGTGCGTCTTCTGATGTGTCATCAAGGTGTGATTCCGGATTGGGTTGTTGAAGCATAACTCCGGATGTGTTAACGGAATATGACTTCAAAAAGCTCTATGTCGTACACGACACGCGTCGCTGACTGGTGACGGTTTCTAGGATCTTCTATGTCAGAAACCCTTATCAATGAGTCACCTCAATCGTTTCAAAATTGAAAAGGCGGCTTCGTTTTACATGTAGGCGGCGTGTCAGTCCTTTAACCGAGGTGATGCTTAGGTTAGCGTGCCATTTAATGCAGGTAAATATGATTCGGGGCTTATAAATACGGAGGAGAAGCTTCATTTGGCATTTTCGCTATCTTTCCTATCCTCTGTGCGCTCTTGCTCTATAGAAAAAATCGGATTCCTCCTCCTTCTCTGTTAGCAACGCCTGCATTCGTGGTTCTTCAACCTCAATATTCAAGGTATGTCCTTCATCTTTTATATTGTTTCTTATCCATTTCTGGGCATGGCCGCTGCGGAGGCTGGCCATGACCTTTTTCCTCGCGGTGACCGTTAGTTCTGCCTGGGTATTCATGTTATGCAACCTAATTGTTGTTTTTCCTTGAGTTTTCCGGCGAGAACTATGAGTTTTCCAGCGATAACTTTGAGTTTTCCGGTGAGGTTTTCGAGTTTCCCGACGAGAGTGTTCGTTTCAGTAGGAGTTTTCTGGGTTTTCTGGGTAACTTATTGGTTTATGGGGGTTTGGTATTTAAACGATCCTTTCTTTGGATAGGTCAAAGATGGGCAAACCAGAGACCTCCGAAGTAAAAGGGGTTATCACCTACCTCCCAATGCCAACAAGTACTCGTCAGTGGCCGAAGACGCTCTCTATGCCCAATCGATCTGTAGTAACGAAGCAACCCTTATAGCATTCTTACCGTATTTGGACGTCAATAAGGGGAAATAAGCCTTAGACGACTGGGAGGTGATTTCGCCTGGTGCTAATGACTAGATTTGTGCGCATCCGGTCGATGGAGAAGACTTCTTCCTTTCGATGCACAAGATATACTTTACAGAGTTGAGTGTGCGACTTCCCTTTTCGAAATTTGAGATCAATGTTTTTAACCATCTAAGAGTGGCTCCTTCTCAGCTTCACCTGAACTTGTGGGCATTTATGAAGAGTTTTCAGCTTTTGTGCTCGCATCTCGCCATTCCGCCTTTGGTGAGAGTGCTCTTTCACGTCTTTAGCCCGATTAGGTCTTAGGACAAGAGTAGCTCTCCACAAGGTTGGTTGTCACTGAAGCCGAGGATCCGGCTCTTCAAAGCATATAGTGATTCTATTCGAGGTTTCAAATGGGAGTACTTCTACCTGAGACCCCAGAATAATGAAGCATAGAGCTATTTAGTCAGAACACAAGAAGGTCGGACTGAGAAGCTCTTTTGACCGCTCTAAATGAGTTCTTCAACAAGAAGAGTAAAGCGATCGGATCTGGACATGCTTCTTTAACAGATCCTGTAGGGAGTTCCTCAGTGGGATTGCCTCAAGTCGCCATAGCTTCTTCACTTGCTACCCATTATGTCCCTTCTCCAATTTCTGCCCCGGTGCACTCGCCGGATGTCGAGGAGGTTCCCAATCCGAGTACTCAGGGTGAAAAAGGGGGCGAAGGTGTTATCGAGTCGGTGCCTCCGAGCTCTAAATGTCGGCAAAAGGAAAGCGGGAAGAAGCTAAGTTTGCTGGATCGGGTTACTGGTAGTGGAGATTTCTCGGGAAGTGATGGTCCCGCCGTGTGGACGCATTCCCGCGTTCTCTCTTTCGAAGAGCTTCGCCACTATACTTTGGCCGAAGATAGGATTTACCTTAGCGACTTGTCAAGTGCTGCTCGGCAGGACTCCGTTCTGGAGTGTGCTAGCTGGATGGTACGAGGTTTGAACCTCCTTATCCACACCGCGAAAAGTAATGCCACACTAGAGAAGGAGAGTACTGATGTGAAGATCTCTTCTGAGAAACTCAAGTCCCGAGCCGAAGACTTGGCGAAAAGAGAGGCAAGAATGATCTTGAGAACAACCTCTTGGATCAAAGTGACAAGCTGGAAAATGTAAAGAAGACAATCTCCGAACTAGCCCAGAAATTTAACAGGGTTGTCGATGTAACATCCTCATTTTTTTTCTAATCTTGCTTAATGTGTGTCTATGTGTGACTAAGTGTATTTGTGTGCCCTAGGTAGGGATTTGTGTATTTGACTGTGTCTTTGACCTTTTGGCTATGTGTTCGCTTTTTGTGCTTGTGAGGGAGCATGTGCTGAGGTTTAATATGTTATTTGAGGGTGGAATAGTGTTTGATAATGTTTTGGTATGAGTCTTGGAAGGCTGATAAAGTTTGAGAACGATCGGAGTTGAGTTTAGGATTTTTGTGTGTTCGTACCTTTGAGCGAGTGAGAGCTTTCAGGCGAGAATATGAGACTTAGAACCTTTGTTCTTGAGTCCATTTGATGTCCTCTTGTGTTAGGAATCATGTTTAAGTGTGGGTATCGAGTTTTGAATCGCACGGTCGTTGGAATTGAAGAAATCGCGCGAAAGCGGACAAAACAGTGCAAGCGCGCGTGAAGTGCGCTTGGAGTGCGCGTGGCGCGCGCTGGTGTATGGCGCACCAGCGTTTCCTGTCCCTTCTGCACCACGTGGCACGATGGGATTGGACCGATCATTGGTCCTAACACGTGGCACACATGCAAGATTTCTTCAGCGTGAAGTAGTGCGTGTGAACGCACCTGAAGTTCACCTGTGCGCTAGGCGCACAAAAATAGTGAGGCCTGAAAGGCTGCGCGTGAGGCGCATGCGGGGCGCATTTGGAGCGCACCCATGACACCTAATCTTCTATTTAAGCCTATTTGATGCTCCTAAATCAGTTTCCTTCCATTCTTTCTGCAATATCACGACCAGAGCATCATTTTCAACCAGAAAACTCCATTTTCATGGTTCTCAAGCTTTGTGGCCTTCATCTAAACCAATCTTGTTCATCCATTCATCAATCCAATAGTGTTAGCTCGTCTGTTGCCATTCGAGCTTGTTAGGGCTTATCTCTGATCGCCATTTCGTCGAGGTAAATCATAATATCAACTACTTCATCTCTGATTCAGGTTGCAATTTCTTAATCTGGAATTGATTCTAATTCTTAACCATAATTAGACTATGTTTTGGACCCCAGTTTGACCATGCGGGTACCGAACGAGCTAGGGTTTTGCCAGAACACCCAGGGGAGATTCCATGGGTCACAAAAATGAGACTAAGGTCTCTGTTCTTCATGTCTAAATTTTGATTTCATGGATTCCTTGTTGGTTTGGATTGTTCGTCATTACCCGTTCTTCATATTTTAGGATTTTGGCCATAGTACGGATACCGATTGACTTTGGAAGCTTGTCTGGAGTTATTTTTGGGTAAGTCTTGTTCTCTGGAGTCTTAGGCTAGCCCCTGGCCGTGGGTTTCTTAATGTTTTAGTTAGTTTATTAGTTGCCCTAACTCTAATCCGAGTGCGTTTGTGTGTTTCCGGTTAACTGTGGACCATTCTGGACTGTTCGGTGATACTGTTGGTAACTCTGGACTTATTCCTTGTTGTTGGCTAAACTGGAACATAGTGCGGGAGTGTTGGTGTGATTGTTGGTGAGTTCGTGTTTATGTCTCGGTGTCCAGGTTGCTTTGGAGTGTTTCTATTACCAGGTGGGGGGAAAGAATGCACTTCTATTGGGTTGTGTATAGTAGATATGACTGTTTGGCATGTGTTGGGTACCTAAACCCTACAAGGAGTTGATGTCAGTAACACCTAAGGATAGGGGTTACAGTGTGCCGCATCTAAGGATAGGTGTGGTAGACTCATCAACTAACATAAGATTATTTTATTATTAAATATGATTACCTGATAATATGCTTAACTATGAGATGTAACATATGTGCTCTATGTGAGTAGTAACATGCTTTGGTAACATGATTAAATGTGTATTATGTGGAAATGTATTGGCTGTTGTCCTAGCATACTTAAATGATTAAGTATAGCCTGTTGACATGCATGAACCTGATTGTGGGATATTTTGGGAATGTGTGCATAATATGATGTGAGGCATATGATTATGAGGTGTTGGATGCATGCATATGATATTGCATTTGTAACCACTCCGTTCTTGACGAGAATATGATGTGGAGAGAATCCCTAACAGAAATGGGGGATATCTCGCCTAATAGGTTTGATCCACTCCATTCCCTATCGGAAAAGGGGGAAACGTACGTCCCTATCGGAAAAGGGGGAGGAGGATTCCTAACGAAAAAGGGGAATACCTCGTGGACTAGGCTAGTGTCGCCCCGTGCTCTATCGAAAAAGGGAGACGGGAGTCCCTAACGGAAAAGGGGGACGGCAACCTTACGGAAAGGGGGTTCACCAATAAGTATTCCTAACAGAAATGGGGAGTACAGTGACAATAGAAATAAAAGATGCCGCAGTGCACAACAGATTGATTCATTGAGATACATGGGATAAGTGGAAGTGGGTAGCTAGGTCATATTTATTTATATGTGCTGGTTTGTTCGGATTGTCAAATCATTCATTCTACTTATGCATTTCCCGCTTTTTGATGATAGTGTTATTCTTACCTCCCTGTGTTTGTATGCTTGTGTGTATATGTATCATTGTAAGTTAGACTTTGTTGAAGAGGAGGATGCAACCGTTGCAGCACCCGATGGAGCAGTTTATGCTGATGCACCTGTCGATGCTTCTTCCCCCTTGGATCCTCGTGTGGGGTGATTTTGAGATTCGGTACCATGATTTCGACGGCATGGGGTGGGAGATTGACCATGTGCGTCTGGCAGTGATCTATATGGGTACCATCTCCATCTATTTCAGGGTTCCAGGTCTTCCTATAGTTAGCTTTTCCGGAGACTTCAGGATATGTCAGAGACTACCTTTTCAGCAGATGTGGCAGGCGCCAGGGTTTCCACCAGGTTTTGGTTATGGAGGTTATCCACCGATGCCTCCTCAGCCGATGCCGGTGCGACTTGTTAGCCACCATAGCGAGGCTAGCCATCATGGACGACAGAGACATGGGAGAGGAGCGACATCTGGTCCCTCTCACCACATGACAACTCACGATTACAGACGGTTGTTTCTGAGGCGTTCGGGATCTCAGAGTGGGAGCACTCAGTTTCCCCCTCGCTGAGGCATTTGGTTATATGTTGGCCAGGAGTCTTGATGCTTATGTTATGTTTTGTGTTTTGTTATTTGGTTTAGTTGAGGCAGCAGGTTAGCCTCACAGGTTTACTTCTTTTGGGATGACTGTATCATTACTATCTACACTACGCACTTTACGCTCTGATAGTATGTACTTATCTATATACCCATATGTGACATACTTAGTATTACTTCACCGTAGCGCGTCGTAGTCTTATTCGTATTGCGATTTTAATTCCTTCGTATTTTTATACCTGTTGATTACGCGAGTTTGGCTAATTATTAGAATAAAGTATGAATAGGACTTCGGGGTGTTACATTTGTGGTATCAGAGCAGTTTGGCCCTAACCGGACTTGAGGTCATTTAGGATGTTAATTCTGGCTGAGTCTAGTCGTATTCCCATCGAATACGACTATCTTTAGAAGTTGGGTTAAGTGTCCGCGTTATCTTTATTGCCTTAAATAAAAGTGACCAGTTATTAATTCATAAGATATACGGCATATATTTCTATGATTCTTTATATCTTATGGACCACGAGCAAATGATTTCTTTTTCAGGACTTCATGGCTCGTCGTGGCAGAGGTACGCGTGAGAGAGTGAATGAAGCAAGGAATGGAAAGACCTCGAGAGTTAGAGGAGGTCATGATTCTGATGATACCCTTCAATCTGTTAGGGAGTTGGCCACTGCTATTCTTCAGCAGGCACAGCAGAATGCCCAGTTTCTGCAAGCTACTCAGACTAGGAGTGAAGAGAGGAGTGATGACAATGGGATGACAGAGAGGAGTTTCTGGGGCTACACATTCTTTCATTTCACTTGCATGTGTGGATCGTTTAAAATTGCCTGTTTCTTCTTTACCTCGTAAACTGGTAGTTTCTGCTTCTACTAGTGATCCCCTGACTACTTTATTAGTTTGCCTTAAAAGTCAAATGACCATAGAGAATAGGAATTTCTTAGTAGACCTTGTTTTCCTACTGAAGCAAGACCTAGATGTTATCTTAGGAATGGACTGGCTTATAGCCAACTGTGTGTTACTAGACTGTTCTCGTAAGAACCTTACATTTCCTGAACAACCCAGTATGGTATCTGCCAATGATAGTCAATTTACTGCTAGTGGTAACTCTCTGAAGTATATGATGTCATTTTCAATGGAAGCTAAGGATACTCCTAGCATTGACTCTTTGCCGGTAGTAAGAGAATTCCCAGAAGTGTTTCCTGATGACGTTTCAGGATTACCCCTGAAAAGAGAGATAGAATTTGCAATAGACCTTATCCCTGGAACTGGACCTATATCCATAGCACCCTACAGAATGTCCTCAGCAGAACTAGCAGAGTTGAAATCCCAGTTAGACGATTTAATTAAGAAAGGATTCATTAGACCCAGTGTTTCACCTTGCGGAGCACCAGTGTTATTTATGAAGAAGAAGGATAGATCTACAAGGATATGTATTGATTATAGGCAACTTAATCGGGTCGCGATTAAGAACAAGTATCATTTGCCTAGAATAGATGATTTGATGGACCAAGTGAAGGGAGGGGCAATATTTTCCAAAATTGATCTAAGATCTGGTTATCATCAGATTAGGGTCAAGAAAGAAGATATTCTTAAGACTGCCTTTAGATCAAGATATGGACATTATGAGTATCTGGTTATGCTATTTGGTGTGACTAATGCTCCTGCTGTGTTCATGGATTATATGAATCGGATCTTTAGGCCATTCTTAGATAAATTTGTAGTCGTCTTCATTGATGACATACTGATTTATTCGCGTAAGGAAGGAGAGCATGTGGAGCATCTGAGAACTGTACTTCGGATTTTAAAGGACAAGCAACTTTATGCTAAACTGTCGAAGTGTAAATTCTGGCTAGAAGAGGTGCAATTTCTTGGGCATGTGATTAATAAGGATGGAATTGCTGTAGATCCCTCGAAGGTGGAAGCTGTGACCAAGTGGGAAAGACCTAAGTCGGTGACTAAGATTAGAAGCTTTTTAGGTTTGGCCGGATACTATAGAAGGTTCATTGAAGGATTCTCGAAGATAGCCTTACCTATGACCTAGTTGATGAGGAAGGAGAACCCTTTTGTATGGTCGAATAAGTCTGAAGAGAGTTTCCAAGAGCTGAAGAAGAGGCTGACCATATCACCTGTGTTAGTTTTACCCGATCCCTCAGGAGAATTCGAAGTGTGCTGCGTTGCATCATATCAAGGGTTAGGATGTGTTCTTATGCAACGAGGTAGTGTAGTGGCCTACGCATCAAGACAATTAAGGATTCACGAAAGGAACTACGCTACCCATGACCTTGAACTTGCAGCTATAGTTTTCGCATTAAAGATTTGGAGACATTACCTTTATGGAGCTAAGTTCACGATATTCAGTGATCATAAGAGCCTGAAATATCTGTTTGACCAGAAGGAGATGAATGTGAGACAATGGAGGTGGATAGAGTTTATTAAGGATTATGAGTTTGAACTGCGATATCATCCAGGAAAAGCTAATGTTGTGGCTGATGCTTTAAATAGGAAATCCCTACATGTGTCAGCTTTGATGGTGAAGGAGTTGGAGTTGGTGGAACAATTCAGAGATCTAAATTTGGGAGTGCAGTTGTTTAAGGACAAGTTTTCCTTAGGACTAATAGTGGTGACCAATGAATTTCTGCAAGAGTTGAAGGCGAAGCAAGGGCTTGATGAACAGCTGATCAAGATTAAAGATTCCATGAAGGACGGTGAGACTTTGGAGTTTAGTATCAAGAAAGATGGAGTGATGAGGTTTGGAGACCGAGTTTGTGTTCCGTATGACTCGGAACTACGGAGAACGATTCTGGAAGAAGCCCATAAGAGCAAGCTTAGTTTTCATCCGGGCACTACTAAGATGTATCAGGATTTGAAGAAGATGTTTTGGTGGTCTGTATGGAAGGAAGTGTAGGACCCCTTTGTGTTGGTTTGAGACAGGAGATACACAAGTATTAGGATCAGAGTTAGTACAGCAAACCACAAAACAAGTCAGGAAGATTAGAGAGAAGATGAAAGTTTCACAGGATAGGCAGAAGAGTTATAGCGACAAAAGGATGAGACCTTTAGAATTTCAGGAAGGAGACCATGTTTTTTTGAGAGTGACATCTAGAACTGGAATTGCCAGAGCCATCAAATCTAGAAAGCTAACCCCTAGATTCATTGGACCTTTTCAAATCCTCCGTAAGATTGGCCCAGTAGCTTATCATATAGCCTTACCGCCTAATCTTTCCTGACTTCATGATGTTTTTCATGTGTCACAACTTCGCAAATATTTTTCCGATCCATCACATATACTTGAACCCGAGTCAATACAATTGAAAGAGAACTTAGAGTATGAAGCGTTGCCTGTACGGATTTTAGAAAGGAGGATGAAGGAACTTCGTGGTAAAACTATTCCTTTGGTTAAGGTTCTGTGGGATGAGGTGACAGGTGACATGACTTGGGAGCGTGAGAGTGAGATTCGTCAGTAGTACCCTCATTTATTTTCAGGTGCGTGATTTCGGGGATGAAATCTCTTTTAAGGGGGGTGGTAATGTAACATCATCACTTTTTTTCTAATCTTTCTTAATGTGTGTCTATGTGTGACTAAGTGTATTTGTGTGCCCTAGGTAGGGATTTGTGTAGTTGACTGTGTGTTTGACCTTTTGGCTATGTGCTCGCTTTTTGTGCTTGTGAGGGAGCATGTGCTGAGGTTTAATATGTTATTTGAGGGTGGAATAGTGTTTGATAATGTTTTGGTATGAGTCTTGGAAGCCTAATAAAGTTTGAGAACGACCGGAGTTGAGTTTAGGATTTTTGTGTGTTCGTACTTTTGAGCGAGTGAGAGCTTTCAGGTGAGAATATGAGACTTAGAAGCTTTGATCTTGAGTCCATTTGATGTCCTCTTGTGTTAGGAATCATGTTTAAGTGTGGGTATCGAGTTTTGGATCGCACGGTCATTGGAATTAAAGAAATCGCGCGAAAACGAACAAAACAGTGCAAGTGCGCGTGAAGTGCACTTGGAGTGTGCGTGCCACGCGCTGGTGTATGGTGCACCAGCATTTCCTGTCCTTCTGTGCCACGTGGCACGCTGGCATTGGGCCGATCGTTGGTCCTGACAAGTGGCACACATGCAAGATTTCTTTAGCTTGATGTAGTGCGCGTGAGCGAACTTGTGCGTGCGGCATGCGCTTAAGGCGCGTTGGAGGCGCACAAAAACAGTGAGGCCTGAAAGGCTATGCGTGAGGCGCGCGCGGGGTGCGTTTGGCGCGCACCCATGACACCCAATGTTCTATTGAAGCCTATTTGATGCTCCTAAATCAGTTTCCTTCCATTCTTTCTACTATATCACGACCAGAGCATCCTCTTCAACCAGAAAACTCCATTTTTAAGGTTCTCAAGCTTTGTTGCCTTGATCTAAACCAATCTCGTTCATCCGTTCATCAATCCGATAGTGTTAGCTTGTCTGTTGCCGTTCGAGCTTGTTAGGGCTTATCTCTGATTGCCGTTACATTGAGGTAAATCTTAATCTCATCTACTATTCATCTCTGATTTAGGTTGCAATTTCTTAATCTAGAATTGATTCTAGTTCTTAACCCTAATCAAACTATGTTTTGGACCCCGGTTTGATCGTGCGGGTACCAAACGAGCTAGGGTTTTCCCAAAACTCCCAGCGGAGATTCCATGGGTCACGAAACAAAGACCAAGGACTCTGTTCTTCATGTCTAAATTCTGATTTCATGGATTCCTTGTTGGTTTGGATTGTCCCTCATTACCCGTTCTTCGTATTTTAGGATTTTGGCGATAGTACGGATACCGATTGACAGTGGAAGCTTGTGTGGAGTTATTTTTGGGTAAGTCTTGTTCTCTGGAGTCCTAGGCCAGCCCTTGGCCGTGGGTCTCTTGGTGTTTTAGTTAGTTTATTAGTTGCCCTATGTAACACCCCGTTTTTGGAGCGCTACTGTGCAACCCAATCTAATGCTGAAAACATTTAATGCTTGTATGCTTTCAGTTAAAGAGTACTCTTATGTATTTTGCAATGGAAAAATAGGAGTACTTTTTTTTTCATTTCCTTTCCTTTGAAACCCTTTTCAAAATGAGACATAGAGTACTACAGTTTTCTAAATTATGCCAATTCAGACTTTTGCAATTATCAGAGTATAATGCATCACAAAATAATACTTGACATAACATAATCATTTCGCACTAAGGCGAGGTTTTCTGAAAAGAGTAATTACACAAATAACAATGGCATTACCCTAAGCTAAGCTGGCCAACAACTATAACTCTTACTGAGAAATAGCTCAGCAAAACCAAAACACGAAGCACTCAGAGGAAATCTTCCTCCACTGGCTCAATCTTCAATGCTCCTGGAAGGACGAAACTGAAGCAGCTACCAAACTCCATCTGGAAGTGACATCTATAACAATATCCAATCTAACAATAGTGCAAGGGTAAATCCTTTGTCCACGAGTTTATCATAGGCTATGTTGCATGCAAACAATATATACATATATAATACAACAACATGCTTTTATATACATATACATACTTAATAGATCGCACACAATCAGCATGGTATATCAAGCATTGCATGTGAGCAACAAAAACAACCAACAGATCAACAATCAAGTCACTAGAATATCAAACTGTTGCATGTGAACAAACAAAACAACCAACAGATCCACAATCAAGTCACTACAATATCAAACTATTGCATGTGAGCAGGCAAATCTATCAACAGACCAATGGTCAAGTCATCACAATATCAAATTCATCACATATCATAAATGTGGTTAGCTATGCATGTCAATGCGGTATGACTAGTTGTGTATACACCTGCAGCCTTAATAGGTCAACAGTATGACGGGGACTACTTTCCCAACGTCCGAACAAGATAGCCTCTGCTTAGGCTTGCCTCTACTTAGGCGATGCAGTGTCAACTCGCTTTTTGAAGTCTATACGACCAATCAAACGCTACGAGTGACATGACAACTCGTCTTTTGAAGTCTTTAAGACCAATCAAACGCTCTGAGTGTCGATGCTCAATGGTTAGTACGCATCCAAACAAATTCAACAATATGGCATGCTCACCGTAGTGAACGCCCGAGTGATATCCAACAAATTCTACAACATGGCATGTTCACCGTAGTGAACGCCCGAGTGATGTTTTAATTAATTAATGCGGATCGACGAACCCTCACTCACTCAACTTAGTGGGTTTCCAAATCTCAATTAACTAAGATTTCAACACAGGACACTAAGCCCGGGTGTTCAATTGCGAAACGCTAGTCCCAATCTTAGATCAGAACTCTAGGCACGTAATGCGGAACACTAGGCTCAATTGTTAGGTTGAGATACTAGGCATGCCATACGGAACACTAGGTCCAATCCTTAATCAAGAAAATGCGCACGCAAGCAGGACATTAAGTCCAAGCATAGAACACATGGCACATATGCTCAGTAGGAACACTAGGTTCCCTATGTTTTATTCTTTCGAAATTCCGAATCATGAAATCTCTTTCTCAGTTCTTGTATCACTCCTATGTATCTGAAAATACTTTTTAGTTCTAGGTCGTTGAAACCCTAGTTGTGCTAAATAACACACTGGAAGAATTCCCAAGAAAGAGAGGTGGTGCGAACACTCTTAATTACCAAGTCTTTTCTAGCCAGAATTTTCCCAGGCGCATCATTTAACTCAACCGTTTTCGCAATTGTACTATTTATTTCAAGTTCTTTTCTCTACTATTATTCCATTGAAATTTTCTTGCAAGCTTTGGCTAGTTGTACTAAAACCCTCACGCTTACTTTTAAATCAAAAAGCCCTTAACAATTTGTTTACGAAATCAGAATTCGGCTTGTGGAATCGCATCAGATTTACCGATGTAAATTGTCAACTAATAGCAGTCGATCAACGCATTGTTAATTAATCCATTATCAATAATAATATTTTTCATATTCCAATTCAATGCCAAGTTCCAATGAAATCCAAGGTGATTCAAGGAAAACAATACAACTCATAATACGCTACAGGCCAAGAACATCTTTGCATATTATCATCAATTTTAAGTCCAATTAAATCAATCAAGTATGAATTAAGTCACACAATACAATTCAGTCTTGCCACACAGGGCCAAATCAATACACGGCAGTTCATGCTACAACATCTCAACAGCACATAATAATACTACAAGTACTACCACACGATCAATCAACAATCAAGCAAACAACACACGAGGCGAAAAGCCCGAACTCATTATGTAAGAATTTCGCTTACCTTGGGCGTTTTAATAATCCAAGCAAGGTAAATTCGAACAATCGTCAAGTCGTTCCCCGCACGAGCCTTATGCACGAACCTTAACAACGCAAACTTAACCAATTAGAACCAAAAACCCAAGTCCTAAGACTCCAGGGCAGCCACGGTTTTAAGTCCTAAAAGGCCTAAAAATTACTCACTTACTCCCATTTGGTTCACACCTAGTCATATGTGATGGAATAATTTCAAACCATGCAAGTTTTCAAACTTTTTCAAAAGCTACACACTTAGAAAATACCAAAACCCAAAACTTACCAATTGGAATAGTGATTTACCAAATGAATAGTGTTTTCCAAACTTTGGACATATTTTTAAGGTATCAAAACAAAGCAACAATTTGAGAAACAAAAGTCTTTTGGTTTTAATTATAAACCTTTAACTATACTCCAAAATTTATCCCAAAATCAAACCTCCTAGTATAGTTTTACCAAATCCATTTTCTATACCCTTTTATAACACACTTAAGGCTTGAAATCAACTAAAATTTTACCTTAAAAATCTTTATCAATTTCGGCCAAATAAAGATCAAAACATAACCAAGTTTTTCAATCCTATTTAAAACATTTAACATACTAAACTTTATGGATTCAAGCCATAACCAAAAACCAATTTCTTTACCACTTTAATACAACTAAGGACAAGTTAAAACTCACCCAAAATTTGATCATAAGCCACTGTTTTGGAAGCCCCAAAACTAGCAATCTTTATAGTTCTAAAACCTTAACCAAAAGCCAACTTCTTAAACACTTAAAACACTTTGAAATCAATTTAAAACATCCCCCAAAATCATATTAGGAGTCACGGTTTCAGCCCCCCCTTTTCAACAAATTGGTTTTTCCAAAACTTTGTAAACATGATTATAAGACTAGTTTCCAAACTTAGCAAGTATAACCCATCAAGAGTCAACTCTAAAACAACAAAGACCAAGCAAAGCCAAGGCTTATAACAGCCCCTAGGTTTCGGCCTCATCAAAATGTTAGGGTTTCCAAATTTTAAAAAGCAAGAACAAAGCTAATCTTGGAAGAAAACAAAGGGCTTTAAGACTAATCATGCATATCTAGCAAAATCTAACACTTTAACTCAAAAACAACTCTTAAATCAAGGAGATCCCATCCATGGAATCCATGAGAAGAGGAAAATGAGTTAGAACACTTACTAACAAGATTGGTGATGGTTGATCAAAGATTAAGAAGAAAGGATGGAAGGTTGAAGCTTAAACATCAAATTCCTTCAAAAATAAAACTAAATTCATGAGAAACAACTCTAGAACCATGAAAGCTCATCCATGGCAGCCATGAAGAAAAGGAAAATAAGCTTACCACAATGATGGAGATGATTGAACAAGAAGGAAGGAGAAAGGATTAGGATTTAGCTTCCAAAATCACAAGATTAAGCACCTAAATCAACTTTCTCTTTCTAGGGTTTTTTTTTCAAGCTTTCCAAAATGAAAGGTACTGAAATGGACCAGCCAAATGGAGAAGGAGCCACGAAATTTTAGGGACAAGGATGGAAGAAATTTGGTCATTTAGTTGGAAACTAACCAAACTAGTTACAAACTAACTAAACTAACTTAACAAACTAACTACCCATTACTTTCTAAACCAATCAAAATGCTTCCTTAAAAATTGTAGGCTACAAGCACATGGCTGGACTCCCATTGGTCCATTTGTGGCAACCATTTGCTCAAAATATCTCAGGGTTTCGCTACGACGCGTTTTTGCTCAACCGGGTGCATGACGT
This sequence comes from Calophaca sinica, assembly GCA_037113605.1. Classification (NCBI taxonomy): domain Eukaryota; kingdom Viridiplantae; phylum Streptophyta; class Magnoliopsida; order Fabales; family Fabaceae; genus Calophaca; species Calophaca sinica. The sequence continues at coordinate 22,295,870 of CM073737.1, forward strand.
TACGCGTATATTAGGTTTTAATACTAAAAATTCCAAAAATAATTCTAATTATAACCCCACATCCAAAAATTACAAATGTTCCTCGCGGCATGAGAAAAGTACCCATGTTTCTCGTTTACTCGAAATGTGAACCGAAACGTTTCAATTAGGCAGTGTCTAGGCGTAGAAAACACCCTAAATATTTTTTGATGCCCAAAAATCCTAGAAAAATTCCAATAAATCATAAATATTGGAAAATACTAAGATCTCAAATTTTATAAAATTTGGATTACATTTGGGTATGTTTCAGGTAGAAGCACACACAATAGCCTAGTTTCGGCAGGATTCAATAGAATTCTCGCAGCGTAATAAAAGCTGTAAATTAGTGAAGATCACTAATTTCAATTTCTCTTATTAACTAGGTATTATTCAAACAATAAAATTATGAAGACAAAATCTTTAAAATCATAGTCATATTAAATATGACATAAAACAGACAATTAATACAATAACTAGATAATAAAAATCCAAACCATGACTTAAAAATATTTATTAAATCCTGAAAATTATTTCTCTTTCAATAAAATAATTTTCTTTAATCAAACAACAATCTTTCACATTTTTCGATATTAATTCATATTAAAAACAGTATACGTCTACACTGTCTCTTAATCTGAATTAATTTCTAAAACAGTAAATTGTTTATAATAAATCTTTGTTGTTCTTCGTACTTTTAACAAACCATTGAGGTGATCCATCTCCATGATTTATTTTCAAGTAGCTGCAACTATAAAATAATTTTCATAAAAATTGGGATGTTACACCCTAACTCTAATCCGAGTGCGTTTGTGTGTTTCCGGTTAACTGTGGACCATTCTGGACTGTTCGGTGATACTGTTGGTAACTCTGGACTTATTCCTTGTTGTTGGCTGAACTAGAACTTAGTGCGGGAGTGTTGGTGTGATTGTTGTTGAGTTCGTGTTTACGTCTCGGTGTCCAGGTTGCTTTGGAGTGCTTCTATTTCCAGGTGAGGGGAAAAATGCACTTTTATTGGTTTTTGTATAAGTGATATGACTATTTGGCATGTGTAGGGTACGAAACCCTACAAGGAGTTGATGTCAGTAACACCTAAGGATAGGGGTTACGGTGTGCCGCATCTAAGGATAGGTGTGGTAGACTCATCAACTAACATAAGATTATTTTATTATTAAATGGATTATCTGATAATATGCTTAACTATGAGATGTAACATATGTGCTCTATGTGAATAGTAACATGTTTAGGTAACATGATTAAATGTGCATTATGTGGAAATATATTGCCTGTTGTCCTATTATACTTAAATGATTAAGTATAGCCAGTTTACATGCATGAACCTGATTGTGGGATATTTTGGGAATGTGTGCATAATATGATGTGAGGCATATGATTATGAGGTGTTGGATGCATGCATATGATATTGCATTAGTAACCACTCCGTTCTTGACGAGAATGTGATGTGGAGAGAATCCCTAACAGAAATGGGGGATATCTCGCCTAATAGGTTTGATCCACTCCGTTCCCTATCTGAAAAGGGGGAAACGAACGTCCCTATAGGAAAAGGGGGAGGAGGATTCTAATCAGAAAAGGGGAATACCTCGTGGACTAGGCTAGTGTCGCCCCGTGCTCTATCGGAAAAGGGAGACGGGAGTCCCTAACGGAAAAGGGGGACGGCAACCTGACGGAAAGGGGGTTCGCCAATAAGTATTCCTAACGGAAATGGGGAGTACAGTGACAATTGAAAGAAAAGATGCCGCAGTGCACAACAGATTGATTCATTGAGAGACATGGGATAAGTGGAATTGGGTAGCTAGGTCATATTTATTTATATGTGCTGGTTTGTCCGGATTGTCAAATCATTCATTCTACTTATGCATTTCCCGCTTTTTGATGATTGTGTTATTCTTACCTCCCTATGTTTGTATGCTTGTGTGTATATGTATCATTGTATGTTAGACTTTATTAAAGAGGAGGATGCAACCGCAGTAGCACCCGATGGAGCAGTTTATGTTGATGCACCCGTCGATGCTCCTTCCTCCTCGGATCCCCGTGTGGGGTGATTTTGAGATTCAGTACCATGATTTCGACGGCATGGGGTGAGAGATTGACCATGTGCATCAAGCAGTGATCTATACGGGTACCATCTCCATCTATTTCAGGGTTCAAGGGTCTTCCTATAGCTAGCTTTTCTGGAGACTTTAGGATATGTCAGAGACTACCTTTTCAGCAGATGTGGCAGGCGCCAGGGTTTCCACCAGGTTTTGGTTATGGAGGTTATCCACCGATGCCTCCTCAGCCGATGCCGGTGCGACCTATTAGCCACCATAGCGAGTCTAGCCACCGTCGACGACAGAGACATGGGAGAGGAGCGACATCTGGTCCCTCTCACCACATGATAGCTCACGATTACAAACGGTTGTTTCTGAGGCGTTCGGGATCTCAGAGTGGGAGCTCTCAGTTTCCCCCTCGCTGAGGCGTTTGGTTATATGTTGGCCAGGAGTCTTGATGATTATCTTATGTTTTGTGTTTTGCTATTTTGTTTAGTTGAGGCAGCAGGTTAGCCTCACAGGTTTACTTCTTTTGGGATGACTGTATCATTACTATCTACAGTACGTACTTTGCGCTCTGATAGTATGTACTTATCTATATACCCACATGTGACAGACTTAGTATTACTTCACCATAGCGCGTCATAGTCTTATTCTTGCTGTGATTTTAATTCCTTCGTATTTTTATACCCGTTGATTACGCCAGTTAGGCTAATTATTAGAATAAAGCATGAATAGGACTTCGGGGTGTTACATTTGTGGTATCAGAGTAGTTTGGCCCTAACCGGACTGTAGATTTTTAATCAAATGTTAATTACAATTAGCAAATAGACTTTGAAATAGTTAATAAATTTTGAAATAGCTAATTACAATTAATACAAAGTGAATAAGATACTTACGTGCACCATAATATAACACCTCGGCGGAAAGCCACTTAATACCATCTATAATCTCATCCATGTCACGCCTTTCAATGGCGAACCATGGAGGGACACTGGAACAATGCTCCAAGTCTACTTCGAACCTATCACCTTTGAGATTCTTTAGCTTTTCAACAAAATTTTCTCTAGGTGGCTGGTCCTCAATGTCAGGTGCATAACTACTACCCTTAGTGTTGACATGCATGGTAGCTCTAAGAGAACAATCAGGTGGAGCATTATAAGTGCTCACACCCACGGATTACAGCGTCTGTATCAAATTAAGCAAATATTACTAACAATATTGATAAAGTTAGTGTTTTTTAGACATTTCACTAATTGTGTTAAGTTACACATACCTGCAAAACCTTTTGTTGGATCTTGTCCTTCATACTTACGCTTATCTCCTCCTGGATCTCCTTTGAGAGCTTATCCCGGAGCTCCTATTGCTTCTTCTCATTGAACTCATGTTGCATCTTCTCCTGGAACTCCTGGTTCTCCAGACCTGTTGCAGGATCTCGTGCCGGATGGCCTGGAGTACCTCATCAGAGATCATTCCTGAGGTAGGGCGTGCAGGTCCTCCATAGTAGTACTTTAGGCCCACACCCTAACCAGCAGTGCGGACACGACCAGGGTGCTCTTGTGTTCCAATGGCAGTTGTCAGGATATCCTGATGTCAATGTGAAACAAAAGATCCTTGTTTACTCTGTTTAACCAACTCTTCCTACAACATATATATAAATTTGTCAATTAATACAAGATGTGAGAGAATGCATAAGTTGTAAAACAATTACATTGATGAATCAAAAGATTTACTTACAATCCTAGAAGCCACTGAGGCTGTGGCCTCAGATGTATAATCTCCCGATGGCTTTTGTCGGGCCATCAACCATAATTCATGACGTCCTTGTTCGGAAGGAGGCTTATTTAAAACTGAGCCTAGTTCATCTCCCGAATCTTCGGTCATTTTTTTCAACCTCTCTTCCGTGATTTTCTCCTTAAGCTTTACATAACCCCCACGAGACATTATGTGGGGGTATAGATTCTTTGCTGCATTTTGCTTGCCATTTTGCCTTTTCGCCTGTTACAAATAACACATGACAAATTAAAAATCAGTAAAAAATTTAATTAGCTAGGTCGCCAATTAAAAAACAACCACTAACATGAAATTCTTCATCACGTCGGCTCTAGACAAATAACTTCCATGATTCAGCGGAGATAAAACTATATTTACCTAATGGCATTGTGTTGCCATCTTTATCTCCCCCACCAAATACATAACTCATGGAGAGCATTGTCTTAAATTGCTTCTAATGCTCCCCCGCATATACATGCAATTTCTTCTTAAGCCACTCATCATCTGGAACCACTACAACATTTTTTGTTTCCAGCAACACTTTTTTTCCCAACAGGTACAAAATGTTGCCTAAAATTACATCTGACAACATTTTAAGAGTGTTGCCAGAAAATGTGCGTCTATTGCAACACTCGTTTTGCAATATTCGATAAGTGTTCCTTAAAGTCTATATGTCAACAGCTTTAAAATGTTACCACGACAATTTTTCGACAACACTCTATAACTGTACTTTTAAATTGAATTGGGAACATTTCTATTCTGGTGCATAATTTTTTATAATATGCTACATTTATTTAATTGTTCCCTTTGATTCCCTAAAAAGTTTAGGCGCTTATTTTTCACTCTTTCCCTCCATAATTACAAATTTTAAAATTATTTTTCATTTTTCATTAAAAAAATTAAGTAGACAAAACTTTTTAAGGAAAAAAGCCCATTGTCCTTAGATCTAAAGAACCACATAAGGGCTTCACAGGTGGGCTTGCGATGGGTTTGTTGGGAGAGGAAGACGCGACGGCAGAGTAGGGAGGAGGAAGACGAACTGCCATTACACAAAGGAAGAGGGGTCGAATTTCGTGGCGGAGGTGGAGCACCGAGTGCAGAAATGTCCTTCAACAGGCTTCGTGGCGGCAGAGGCTCGGTGGCGGTAGCAACTTTCACGGTGACAGGAGCGTACATTGGAGGTCGACGATGCTTCGCTCGTAATGGAGGTGCTCCATGTGTAATGTTGCTGAATTAGTTCTTCCCTTTGAAGTATAAGTCTCACTGCTATTGATTTATTTGGTTTTTTGCATTGATCAATTTATTATCGTTATTGGTGTGAATAGAAGAGGCATGTTACTTGCTTCTTCTAATTTCCTTTTCCTGATACAAAGTGGACCCTCGAACAGATGTTGCACTAGAATTTACTAAAATCTCCCTTCAGGTAAGCATTTTTGTACCTACAAAGTGCAAGGCAGGATTATAATCTGTTAATTTGGTAGACCACACTATTCATGACAAACTTAGCTCCACTATCAGCATTGATGGCTTTTGAAAACTTCAACATTTTAGAATAATTGGTAATAGATATAGTTATTGAGGAAGTTTCTTGTTCAAGTAAATCCAAAATAAAATGTATAAGATATACAACTTGTTCTGAACAGAACTTCAGAGGATGACCGGAGGGAAGCGGCGCGGTTGTGCTCGCGACGGAGGACGACGGCGGGTTGGGTGGTGTACCTGCAAACACTCCGACGCTCAAGTCAGTGTGTGTCGAGGTGAGTAAGAGGTGGTAGAAAGATGATTACCTTGACCGTTCGACGCGGTCTTCTTTAAATATGAGTCGAGGACGGTTACTGTCGATGTGTAACCGTCCCGTGAAACCCGGAAGTCGGCATTAAATCCCATTAATGCACAAAGCCGTTGGGTCGGCCACGTTGAGGGAAGGCGGAGAGGCACGCGGACGACGTGGCATTGAGGGAAGCCGTTGGGCCTGTGAATGTTGGATCTCCGGATTGGGCCTCGGCCCAGTCCGGAACAGTTGCCCCCCAAGTCGCTAGCTCGAATGTCGAGGTGGTGACTTGCTGTCGAAGTTCGTTGATGTCGACGTTCGACGTCCTTGTTCGTAAGGAACTGCAAGTGTCGTCATGTCGTGCTTGTTCATTAGTTCGTTCGGGACCTTCGTGTTCCACGTCTGCTGAGACAGTTCTCGACACGAGGCTTGATGTGCTTATGCAAGACACAAGGCTTTATCATGAGTTCGTGAACGTGGTCTCGGCATGAGGTCGACAAGGCTTTATCATGAGCTCGTGTACGCGGTCTCGGCACGAGGTCGATAAGGCTTTATCATGAGCTCGTGTACGCGGTCTCGGCACGAGGTCGATCTCTTCATCAGGTAGCTCGTGCCCGCGGTCTCGGCACGAGGTCGATCTCTTCATCAGGTGCTTGTGCCAACGCACAAGGCTTATCACGAGCTTGTGCACGCGGTCTCGGCACGAGGTCGATTCATCAGGTGCTTGTGCCAACGCACAAGGCTTTTATCCCGAGCTCGTGCGCGCGGTCTTGGCACGAGGTCGATCGATTCATCAGGTGCTTGCGCCAACGCACAAGGCTTTATCACGAGCTCTCGTGCACGCGGTCTCGGCACGAGGTCGACAAGGCTTTATCATGAGCTCGTGTACGCGGTCTCGGCACGAGGTCGATCTCTTCATCAGGTAGCTCGTGCCCGCGGTCTCGGCACGAGGTCGATCTCTTCATCAGGTGCTTGTGCCAACGCACAAGGCTTTATCACGAGCTCGTGCACGCGGTCTCGGCACGAGGTCGATTCATCAGGTGCTTGTGCCAACGCACAAGGCTTTTATCCCGAGCTCGTGCGCGCGGTCTCGGCACGAGGTCGATCGATTCATCAGGTGCTTGCGCCAACGCACAAGGCTTTATCACGAGCTCGTGCACGCGGTCTCGGCACGAGGTCGATTCATCAGGTGCTTGTGCCAACGCACAAGGCTTTATCCCGAGCTCGTGCGCGCGGTCTCGGCACGAGGTCGATCGATTCATCAGGTGCTTGCGCCAACGCACAAGGCTTTATCACGAACTCGTGCACGCGGTCTCGGCACGAGGTCGTCAGGTGCTTGCGCCAACGCGCAAGGCTTTATCACGAGCTCGTGCACGCGGTCTCGGCACGAGGTCGATTCATCAGGTGCTTGTGCCAACGCACAAGGCTTTATCCCGAGCTCGTGCGCGCGGTCTCGGCACGAGGTCGATCTCTTCATCAGGTGCTTGCGCCAACGCACAAGGCTTTATCCCGAGCTCGTGCGCGCGGTCTCGGCACGAGGTCGATCTCAGGTGCTTGTGCCAACGCACAAGGCTTTTATCACGAGCTCGTGCACGCGGTCTCGGCACGAGGTCGATCTCTACATCAGATGCTTGTGCCAATGCACAAGGCTTTGATAATAAATAAATGCTGGTTGCGTATTTCTCCAATCATACTTCATTGCTTCACATTTATGTGTTTAGGATACATTTGTTTCAACTATAATATTTCTTCATCTTTCTTTGCGTTCCAAGTTCTTGGAATTTCTTTGTCCTTGCGATGTCTAGAGGGTGTAGACGCCTGCACTGTCTTTGCGACAATGCATGCGGGCCTTCCCAATTGGGTGCAAGTTTCCCTTGTGTGGCGTTCTTCAGGCCAACATCAGCTCGTCGAAGAACTAAGTCTCCAGGCATGAATTCCCTAGGTACAACACTTTGTTGTATCTTGCTGCGATTTTCTGCTTTATCGCGACCTCAGTGCCGCAAGCTCCCTGCATTAAATCGAGGAGGTCGAGTTCTTCTCGTATACTCGGCGGTTGTCAATGCTACTCTGGGGATGCGAGGTTCTCCAACTAAGTTCCCAATCTCGACAGAATGATGGCCTCTGGCCCCATATGTGAGGCGAAAAGGAGATTCTCCCGTCGTCGAATGTGGAGTAGTTCGACACGCCCAGTACTCTGGGAAGCTCTTACGCCCGGTTTCCTTGGCCTCATCCAATCTTCGCCTCGGACCTCGTGAAGATAACTCTGTTCGCGGCTTCACTTGGCCGCTCGTTAAATGGGGTGTTCTCACCGAGGTGAAGTCTTTGTTTGATGTCGAGATCTTCCAAGGTCTTTCTAATCCGTGATCTGTGAATTGCGTTCGTTGTCGGTGGCGACCACCCTGGGAATCCCGAACCTTGTCAGAATATATCTTTTGAAGAACTTAATCAAGTTCTTTGCAGTTATCTTCGCTAGGGGCTCTGCCTCAACCCATTTGGTGAAGTAATCTATCGCAACGACCAGGTATTTCACCTGTCCGGGAGCCATTGGAAAAGGTCCAGTATATCAATGCCCCATCAAGCAAAGGGCCATGGTGATGTCGGGGATGTTAACTCTGTAGGAGGAGCTAAGTGTAGATCGCCATGTCTCTGGCATTTGTCGCATTTCTTCACGAGCGATATCGCGTCGCGTTGTGGTCGCCAAGAGTACCTGCGCGGAGGATTTTCTTTGCCAAGGAACGTCCTCCAAGGTGTTGCCCACATATGCCTTCATGCACTTCGCCAAGTGCATATTGCGCCGTATCGTCGACGCATTTCAACAGGGGGTGGAGAACCCTCTTCGATATAAGATACCGTCGATCATAGAATACGAAGATGCCTTTTTTCGGATTTTTGCGGCTTCCTTCTCATCATCAGGTAGCCGACCGAATTGAATAAATTCTTGAATCGGTGTCATCCAACTGTCGGGCTCATCGGGCGAATCATCGACGCTTGCCCGGGAAATCGCAAAGCAGAATTTCGGAAGTTTCCTCAGTACCTCATCATAAGTGGTATCAACCACGGCAGTAATGCTAGGCTTGGCCAGTGTTTCTTGTATTACCGATCTGTTGTTTCCTGAGCTTCTCGTGCTGGCGAGTTTGGATAGAATGTCAGCTCTGACGTTTTGTTCTCTCGGAACGTGTACGATCTCCACGGAGGTGAATTCGCTCATTTTCTTCTTTACCAGGGCGAGGTATTTTTGAAGAAGTGGATCTTTAGCCTGGTATTCTCCACTTATCTGGGACACAACTAGCTGAGAATCGGTTCGAGCTTTACCTCTTCGGCCGAAGTCTCGAGCCGGTGTGAGGCCGACTAAACACGCCAGACTGCCTGGTTGTTGGAGGTGGGAAAGGAGAATCCCAATGAAAATTCGACGACCAGCCCGTCGTCGTTCTCGAGCAACAAACCAGCGCCCGCGCCGCTTGGAATTCGGCGACCGTCGACATGGAGCGTCCATTTGGAACACTGCTCGTAGCTCCAGGAGTCATCTCGGTAATGAAATCCGCCAAGCATTGGGCTTTGATAGTTTGTCTCGGCTCAGTAACTCCGACCGACAACTCGACCGACCAATTGATCATACGCCCGCCAGGTCGCCTGTAGGATCTGTTTGATTAGGTGGTCGATTCGGACCACTATGGGATGTGCTAAGAAGTATTGTCTCAAGCGTCGAGCCACGATTATCGATGAGTCACGACTTTCTCGATTTTCTGGTATCTCAGCTCTGGGCCCTGAAGTGCTGTGCTTATAAAATAGACCGGTTTACGGTCCTCGCTCGCCTCGCGAACGAGGACGGCACTCGAAGCTTCGTTCGACACCGCAAAGTAGAGATAAAGGACCTCCTGGAGACGGCCTGCGTCAACACCGGGCGGTTGGGATAGTATGCGTTTTACGTGTTAAGGCTTCTTCGCACTTTCGGGTGACCATTCGAATCAATTCCCTTCTTGAGTAAAGCGGAAGAAAGGCAATGCATGTTCTGCAGATTTTGAGATAAACCTCGTCAAGGAGGCTAGCATTCCCATGAGTCTGGATGTTTTTCTTTGACGATGGTTCTTTGCATCTCTATTACAGCCGACATTTGTCGGGTTGGCCTCGATTCCCTCTCGGTTAAGTAGAAACCGAGAAATTTTCCAGTCGAACTCCGAAAGTGCACTTTTCCTGATTGAGCCTCATATTATGTCTTCGCATTTCAAAGAAGACTTCTCTAAGATCGACGGCGTGGTCGACTTCTTCGTTGTTTTTACTATCATATCATCCATATATACCTCCAAAGATTCTACCGATCCGTTGGCGAAGACTTTGTTCATCATGCGCCGATATGTCGCTCCAGCGTTCTTAAGGCCAAAAGGCATTACGTTATAGCGATAATTACCTTTATCCGTCATGAACGCGGTTTTTCTTGATCGACATGATGCATCTAATCTAGTTGTACCCAGTATGCGTCCATGAAAGACAACAATTGAAAACCAGAGGAATTGTCGACGAGTTTGTCGATATTAGGGAGGGGGTAGGCGTCTTTGGGGCACGCCTTGTTAAGATCAGTGTAATCAACACACATTCGCCACTTTCCATTAGATTTCTTAACCAATACAACATTTGACAGCCAAGTAGTATATTTGACCTCCCTAATGAATTCAGCCTTAATTAAGTCTTCGACAGCTTTGGCAGCGGCTTCGGCTTTTTCAGGAGCTTGCTTACGGCGCCTTTGAGCTACCCAGCGAGCTTTAGGGTCGAGAGCGAGTTGGTGGCAGGCAATATCGGGAGAAATACCTGGCATGTCAGCAGCTGTCCAAGCGAAGAGGTCGGCATTGGACTTCAGGCACTCTGTTATTTGCAATTTGACCTGTTCAGGGAGATCAACACCAAGCTTCACTGTCTTCCCTGGGTCTTCTCCTAGTTGAACTCGGATGAATTCTCCATCAGGTACTGGTCTTTTAATCTTTTGGTGGAGCTCGCGGGCCAGGAGGTCGTCTTCCTGTATCTCATCCTCGAGCTCGATTCTGGCGTCGAAATCGGTGAGATTGACGTCTGCAGCAGCCTTCGCAGGATCAAGTTTCTTGGTCAAGGGGAGTTGTTCCTCTTCCTTTTGCTCTTCGGCCTTCAAAGACAAAATATAACATCTCCTCGCAGCTTCTTGGTCGGCTTCGATGGTGACGACTTTGTCTTCGTCATCATGAAAACGCATTTTCAGGTGAACTGTCGAGGTTACAGCTCCTAAATCACCCAGTGTCGAGCGTCCGACGATGCAGTTGTAAACAGATTTGCATGGTAACACGATGAATTGGACCTTCACAGTTTTGGAGATTGGTTGCTCTCCAAAAGTCACCATCAACTCCACATAGCCCAACGGCTTTGTTTTCGAACCGTTGAAACCAGTCAGGTCGGACCCCGGGTACGGTACAAGATCTTTTTCTGGTAGTTTCAAGGTTTTAAACAGCTCGTAGAACATGATATCCGCCGAGCTCCCCTGGTCTATCAAGATTCTTCGACGTCAAAGTTAGCCATATAGGCTTTCACCAACAGGGGAATCAAATAGTTCGGCCTTCCATTCACCAAGTCTTCGTCAGAAAAGGCTAGGGGTGGTCTTCCCTTATTCCGACTTGATGAAGGAGAAACAGTAGAAATGATCATCGCTTCTCTCAACTTTCGTTTCTTTGAATTGATGCTCGCCTCCCTTATCGGAGAATCCTCCGGAAATGACCATGGCGACAGGAGGAGGGCGAGGTCTTTCCTCGGATGCACGAATCTGCTCCTTCGTCGTGTCCCAGGTAGTCTCTCCTTTGAGGTCGAGGTGATCTAGATCTAGACCTTCTATCTCCAAATCTCGGTTTTCCTTTCACATATTTGGTCAACTCCGCCTTTTGGATCAGTTGTTCTATGGCGTCCTTAAAGTGAAAACATTCATCGGTCTCGTGCGAGCACACTTGTGAAAGTGGCGATACCTCGACTTATCAAAGATTCGGCTTCTCTTTTCCCTTCTCGGGAAATTTAATTCCAGATCACGAATTCGGTGTTCGCGCACTCATTCGGTATGCGCTTAGGGTAGTGTTCAAAGGGGTATATTCGTCGTATCTCTTTCTTTGGACCCGACTTTCCTTCTCCCTACGCGACTGTCTTGGCGTTGTCCACCACCTTCTTCCCGGTTTTACCTTTGGCTTTCGATGCCATCAACTTCTCTTCGTAATTCATGAATTTTTGAGCTCGCCAGGAACTTCGGTCGGGGACCTCGGTTTATCGACACCAATGTCGACACGAATAAACTTCTCCGACCAGGCCTTGCTCTAGCAAGTATAATTTCATCTCGTCAGAGCTTTTTTTCACCAAAATGGCTTCTTTGTTGAAACGCTCGACATAGTCTCTGAGGATTCTCCTTTCCTCTGCTGAATCGCGGCTAGGGGTGCTGTCGACTTGGGTTGGACTTTAGATGCGGTGAAATGTGCGGAGAACTGGTCGACGAGCTCAGTCCACGATCCAATGGAATTTCTCTTAAGAGTCTGGAACCAAGACAAGGCCGACTTCTTCAGAGTGAGGGGAAAGAAGCTGCACTGTACCGGCCCCTGGGGGCCCCCACAGTCCATGGTAGTGTCAAGCGACCAACATGTTCGTCGGGGTCGGTGGTCCTGTCGTAGGAGTCCAACGAGGGCGGTTTCTGAAGATGCTTCGGAATCGGGAATCTCATAATCTTAGACGTAAAAGGACCAAAGGCCTTGCACGTGTCATCTGTGTCATCGCTCTGAGAAGGGGTTGATGAGACAGAATGAGCACGGCGGCGGTGAGAGGTGCGGCCAGGAGATTTTACTCGCCGCCTAGAGGCTGAGGCGGCTCTTCTTGGGGGAGTGTCGCTGCTCGCGGTGGTACCTTCGCGATGAGACGCGCGCGTCGAGAAGCGGCGATGGCGCGGTGGAGAGTGTGGCATATCGGATTCAGGAGAAAGACTTCTGGAAGAAACTCTTCTGTGGTGTGTTTGCTCATGTCTTCCGTTTTGAGGCAAACGGACCTCAGATCTGTGACGGCGAGGTGGAGTACGATCTACTGAAGTGTTACGGCGGCTTGCTCTATGCCCAGAGCGGTGTTGAGTCGTGCCTCGGTGGTGGTGATGAACAGACCTGAGATTTTCGGATTCCTTCGATCTCTGAGGAGAACGAGAAACACGATCTTCTCTGTTGTCGATCCGTGGCAACGCCGAACGGGAATTTCTTTCACGATTCTCCATTCGATCGAGACGTTGATTCTGAGCCTGCATCGCTTCGGCATGGCTTCGGATGAATTCGCGGAACTCGCGAATGAGGATGGCGGTGGTCTCCGTTCCGGCATCGGTTTGAGCAGCAACGATCGGAACGGCGTCATGCTGGAGAAGTGGTTCTGTCGGAGCTATCGGCTGGTTAGGTTGTTCAAGATCTGCGTTCGCATGAGTAGAACTGCTAGTCGCGACCTGACGCTTGATCCATCATCGTCGAGTGAAGAAGGAGACTTCGACAAAGAAGATGGAATCGTAAGCGATTCCCACAGACGGCGCCAATGTTACGAATGTAACTTCAGAGGATGGCCGGAGGAAGCGGCGCGGTTGTGCTCGCGGACGGAGGGCGGCGGCGGGTTGGGTGGTGTACTGCAAACACTCCGACGCTCAAGTCGATGTGTGTCGAGGTGAGTAAGAGGTGGTAGAAAGATGATTACCTTGACCGCTCGACGCGGTTTCTTTAAATATGAGTCGAGGGCCAGTTCGCCGATGTGTAACCGTCCCGTGAAACCCGGAAGTCGGCATTAAATCCCATTAATGCACAAAGCCGTTGGGTCGGCCACGTTGAGGGAAGGCGGAGAGGAACGCGGACGACGTGGCATTGAGGGAAGCCGTTGGGCCTGTGAATGTTGGATCTCCGGATTGGGCCTCGGCCCAGTCCGGAACACAACTCTTACTTTGTGATTGAAGAAACCATCACTGTAACTTTGGTTTTGGTAAGCCACAAGGTATCCTTACACCCAAAGATATAGGAATAATCCTTGCTTAGGTGTTGGTTTGGCCTAAGCTAGAAGGTGCTTCTAGTTTAGGTCCTAATAATGCTTTATCTATTGGAATACACTGACTTCTGTCAAGTAATTAGATAGCGAGCTTTCCCTTGGAATTTACTATTTTGACAATGAGATAAACCAATTTGATTTTTCATAAGGAGTATTGTATTTTTATTTATAGAACACCAAAAGAGACAGAGGAAGGAGAAAAGTGAATTCCATCCAACTTCAACTAGTGTTATGTTTTTATTATATTTATATCATGATTGATTGCCATGAAACACGTAGACATGAAACATGATTAATTTATATCATTTTTATTGCAAGGATGTATTGCTGCTCCATGTAGACGTGGTAATGTTAATATAGGAATTTTGAAAGGAAGTTAATATAGGAATTCTTTTAGGAAAAGGCTTCAATGTACACATTAATTATACTGAGGAACCTGTTTAAGACTATGTTTCAGCTGTTGTTGTTCTAATTGATATGCTATGCTGACTATTTTTAATATGGCTTCTTAATTAGTTAGAGCACAAGCTTCTGACTGGTTGGTGGTTACTACACAGTCATTGTTGACATCAATGAAGTCAAGGTATGCTGTGAGTAGTAGATATTGTTTTGATGTTCATATATGGTGTTTGGTATAGAAAATTAGGTACTCGTTGATATGGTTGTCTATCTATCAGATCAATCGAGCTTGTATATGTATTCCTTAAATTTTAAGGTTGCATTTGGAATCAATTAAAATAAATTCCAAGTAAGCATTATAGACAAAGGGGAGTTGAAAACATATTTATTATTGCATCTATATTTCACACTTAAATTTGTAACATATCCTGAAAAGAGAAAATTATTATTCATATTGTAAATACATTTTAATTTTATTTTTTGAAAATGTACATTTACATATGTATACTAGGAGTGACATGTTAATATTTGAGAAATTGTAATAGCAATATCATGTTTTCTTTAGTTATCAGATGATTTGATCTCTTACGAGTAATATGAATGTGAACACAAGAAGGGAGGGGTTGAATTGTGTTGAAAACTTTTCCTCAACTTTAAGTTAAAAACACTTAGAAAACATGTTTTTCAAAACAGTTTGTTAAACGGACGCTGGAAATAAACCGGACTCTAGAAAAGCAGTTTGTGAAAACTTGTTTTTAACAGAGCAAGATAAAGATAAATAGAAAGCAGTAAAGCAAGAGACACAGAGATTTATACTAGTTCACTACCAAACTGGTAGCTACGTCTAGTCCCTTCGTTCCTGAAGGATTTTCCACTATAATCAACTGATTACAAAACCTTAAGAGTATTCTACTGTCACAATCTTGACAATACTCTCAACTTCTCAAAACGACTCAGTACATTCGAGCCTTTGAGGGAACAGCCTTAACTAGGCCAAAACAACTTTTACAAGTAAGTTGAATACAAGTATAAATAACTCTCACAGAGAGGATAAAAATTAAGCTCAATATAGAAATGCTTTCTAAAAGAAAGTGTCGGACGTTGAGTTCAGTTCTTGTAGTCCAGAGACTTGGCTCGAAACTTGATTGCTCACAGAAGCAGTGCTTTCAGAGTATTGACTCTTTGTAGTGTATAGCAACAGTGCTTGTTCTCAGTAAATGAAGCAATATTCTCTTGTAGAGTTTCGGCAGTTTCTTCAATGGATACCTTGGGGTATTTATAAGAGTTCTAAAGGATATTACCGTTACAGTAAACATGGCTCCTTTCCATTGAGTGAGGTGATTTCAAAAAGCTGTCTCTTTCTTCCTTTCCAGAGAATATCTCAGTAGTACACATTACCATTTTTGTATTACCTTGCTTTTCACAATTGCTTGTACGATTTTTGTCTTTTAGCTAAAGGTGTCACCTTTGATACCTCGTACAACAATTTTGGCGCATAAGATCAAATTCGAAATCCGTTCCAGAAACTTCTGAGAGGAAGAGCAACTACGTGACCAACACGTGATTTATAATGAAGTTCAGACGCTTGCTCAGAACGGAAGATCGGAGGCTCATAGCAAATGGATAAGACTAGTGTCACAAGAAGATAATTCCAGACGCTCACGAGGACAGTATACTAGGATGAGCCGGATGCTGACACATGGAGTGTATCCTTCTCTTGAGAGCTTTTTCCTTCTTGTTTAAGTGGCTTAGAAATATATGTAATATTAGTATCTGCACACTTCAAGAATTGTTAGAACATAAATTGTTCTCTTCTGAATATTTTGTTATCATCAAAATTAATGAGGGTCTAAACTTCTCAATCGTTTAGGTTCCAACAGATGCTCCATTGAATCAAAGAATCCTGGTGGGAAGATTCTTTCAAGTTCGCATAAGATTAATGGAATGTTTTCATTAAATTTGATCAAATCATCCTGGCTCAATCTATTACTGCACAAGCCCTTAAAGAATTGACTTAACTCTGTAAGTGGTCTCCACACAAGGTCAGGCAATGAACTAAATGCAAATGGGAGCAAATACTCCATAAATACGTCACAGTCATGACTCTTCATCCCGTACATTTTTCCTCTATTAACATCTGCTCATCTTGCCAAATTTGAAGCATACCCATCTGGCATCTTAATCTCCTTAATCCACTTCATCACATTCTTTGTCTCATCTGAAGAAAGACAATAATTTGCCTTTGGTTTTGTCATTTTTCCATTGGCTTTTGGAATCAACCCCAAGTCACTACGTTGGCATACGAGGACCAAGTCCATTCTTGCTTTTTCATTGTCCTTTGTCATTCCTTTAACATTTATGAATGTAATAAACACATTATCAAATACATATTTCTCTATGTGCATCACATCTAGATTGTGCCTTAATAAATTGTTTTTCCAGTATGGAAGATCCCAGAATATACTTCGCTTTATCCAATTGTGACTACGTCCATACCTAGGTAACTTATCAACTTCTCCATCTTCTACCACACTTGGAACCCCACTAACCTAATTCCATATGATATCACCTGTCAGTATTGCAGGAGGCCCATGTTTCTCAACGCTATTTTTTGTAAACCTCTTTTTACTTCTTCTGAATTTGTGATCACGCGGTAAAAATCGATGGTGGCAACTGAACCAAGAGTTCCCCCCCATATTTCTGTCTAAACGACTTTGTATCATCCATACATATGGGATATGCCAATTTACCTTGTGTACTCCACCCAGACAACATACCGTATGCGAGAAAGTCATTAATTGTCGACATCAAGGATGCTCTCATTTGAAAGTTTTGCTTTTTAGAGATATCGTAAGACAAAACACCCTCACTCCACAACTGTTGCAGCCCATCTATTAAAGGTTGTAAGAACACATATTTTTTCTTTTGGATTAGATGGTCCGGGTACGAGGCAAGTCAAAAACATAAATGGTTTAGTCGTACACATTTCAGGGGGGAGATTATATAGAGTCAGAACAACCGATCAACATGAATATGGGGTTGTAGATGCCTGAATATAAGGTGTGAACCCATTGAAACATAAACCAAGCCTTACATTTCTTGGTTCATTTTTAAAGTCTGGATACACCGCATCAAAATGCTTCCAAGCTTCACCATCAGATGGATGACGTAAAATTCCTGACCCAGATCTATTGTGAGAATATCATCTCATTTCAGCTGCAGTCTCCATTGATGCATACAGTCTTTTCAACCTAGGAGTGATTGGCAAATATAACATCCTCTTTGCTAGAAAATCGTTGTACTTACCCATCTCAGTCTTACAGGGAACATACCGTGGTTCTTGACAAAACTTACATTGTCGTTTTGCACTATTATCCTTACACCCATAAACACGACAATCAATTTTTTGAGATTCCAAACCTAGCATGGACACCAATCTTTTTGCTTAGTAAAATTTTTTTCGTAATTTCTCCTTTGAAGGACACATATCTCCCAACATGCTTGCAATGAAATCAAGACACTTTTGAGGAATGTTCCAATTTGTCTTGTATGCCAACAATTTCACGCATATTGAAAGTTTTGACTCAGAAGCACCCTCCTATATATGGGCTCGTTTGCAGCAGTTAGCAAATCATAAAAGTCTTGAGCGTTAGCATTTGGAGGGCTCTTCATGAATATCTTCCTCGTCTTAATGAATATCTTCCTCGTCTTCCTCGTTACCCACATCACCCATACTTTGGAAGTCATACCTAGGCCTAAACGCATCGTCGACCATATGTTACATTAGCGTGAACGGATCATCATTATCCATTTGTCCACTACTACTAGGCACATTTACTGGGTGAACACGTGGCGCTTCTTCACTGTGCTCAGTCCAATACCAATAATTTGGTTAGAACCCAACACTATACAGATGGACCTTGACTTCTCCTTCAGACAATATGCTCCTAAACTTGCAAATGTCACAAGGACATCTGATTCCACCATTACTTACAACTTCAGGTTGTCCTCTAGCCTTCAATATAAACTCTTCAACCCCTTTTGCAAAGCTTGGTTTCACCCCTCCTCTACCAGGATAAAGCCTATCATATACCCAACTCTGATCTGGAGGGTAACCATCCATTTCTGAAATGTGTCACAATACTATATCAATTCAAATTAAATAAATGAACAGCAGACCTCTCCTTATACTCGTCTTCCAAGGGAGGTAATTCAAATATATACTACATCAATTCAAATTAAATAAATGAACAACAAACCTCTCATTGTACTCATCTTCCAAGGGAGGTAATTAAACACTATAATACATCAATTCAAATTAAATAAATAAACAGCATGATAGACAAATTGAAGAAAACCAAACCCCACAGAAAGTTGATATCATTGAAATCTAAACTAGCATATACCACAGCTCAAGAACAATCCAATCCAATCCAATTCAATCCATTACGCAGGAGCATTTGAAGGCAAAACTAAAATAACATGATAGACAAAAAAAACAAGAAATGCATACCTTGCAAATGTTGGTGGATCAAAACAACCAACAAAAATAGGGAGAAAGGGAGAATCTGTTCAACCCACTACAATAGGAGATACAACAAGCTGAAGTAAAACTAGATAAAAAATTATTGCTATTAAATGTCATCAGAGTACATGCACAGGTTTAGTAATATCTGACTAATGGGTGTTTGTTACACCTTCCCTTGATTTTTTTTTGCCATTATTTTTGAAGGGCATACCAAACTGATCCTAAAATAAAAGTAACCAAATAAATATATAAATAAGAACATTAAGATGATTAACTTCACCATAGTAGAGCTTGTGAATTTCTCTGCTTATCACCAAATTGAAAGTCAACTGAAGAAGAGTATATTGTTGGCAAAAATTAAGTTAGAGAGTAATAGTATGCAGATTCAACAGTGATATAGCTAGCATGAAGGATGTTATATTGTGTGCCCAAAAATGTAAAGATGTGGTCCAAGAAGATAATTGAATTGAATCCATTAACAGGACCTAAAAAGAAATGGAATCCACTGACAATGACAGTTACAATTTTGCAAAAAAAAAAAAATGACAGATACAAACAATGCGTGTACATACAACTGCAAAGTTAACATATTCATCACACTGTTACTAAATCTAATATTATGTAGGAAAAAACTATGCCAATTGTATAATTACTTTTTGCTTTTTCTAAATTAAGGCAACTTGACACCATTGGAACAAAAAAAAAATGATCAGGTTATATTACAACATTGACAAGCTTCACATAAAATTCAAATAATACTAAAAAATTTATTACAAGTTACATAATAAATTCTTAAGTAGTGACCCTATCCCATATACACTATCTTTTATATAAAAATTGCTCTCTCACAATTCCTTTATAAAACCGAAGGAAGGTTTTGTTTCTGTTGCATTGAAAAACAAAGCAATGGGGTTACCAAATCCTACCCTTCACTTTCTCAGAAAGATTAAAAAAACTAGGAAAAGCACTAATTAATAATCTGTGCACCATTTTAATTTGTTGTGCTTGAAGTCATATGTGGTGTACTTGGGAGCTCACTCACATGATCCAGATTTGTCTTCCGTTGACTTCAATCTCGTGACAAAGTCTCATTATGAGTTTCTAGGATCTTTCTTAGGAAGGTAGTGTAATTCTTTTTATTTCTGATGATCATATAATCAAACAAACCAACCCTGAATTTCATTTATTTATTTTTTTAGCTAATTGAAATGCTTGAGTTTTCTTTCAAGTAGTCCTAACACAGCAAAAGAGTCCATATTTTACTCCCACACAAGCCGCATAAATGGTTTTGCTACAAATTTGGAAAAAGAGGTAGCAGCTAAGATAGCAAGTAATAAGAACTCATAACCTTCTCTTATGTTTTCTGTTTAATTGCTGCTTTTTTCTTCTCATAATTAATACACTTAATTTTGTCAAAATTAACTGCTTGCTGGTGAATGTTTCAGAACATCCCAAAGTGTTGTCAGTGTTCGTGAACAGTGGAAGAAGGCTACACACAACTTGGTCATCGGGATTCATGGGGTTAGAAAAAGATAATGGGATCCAGATTTTAAGCAACAAGGAGACATTATGTAGAATTCCTACTACCACAACATGTTGTTCACCAAAATCACAAAAGCTCAAAAGCACAAAAGTTGAAGCAAAGGTTTATAAGTTTGTAAATCAAGCGAGATCCCATTAGACAAAAGGAACAAATGAGAAACATAGGCATACCAGATCTAAAGGGAACGAAACGCAGGGGAGTGAACACCGAGAAGGAGGAACAGCGAGCTAGAAGGAGGAACGGCGACGGAACGAAATGCAGCGACGAGTTGGAAGGAGGAACGACGAGTGAACGCTGGGAAGGAGAAACGGCAAGCTGGAAGGAGGAACGGCGACGGAACAAACTGCAGCGACGAGCTGGAAGGAGGAACGCCAAGTGATAGCCTGGAAGGAGGGCCCGCAGAGAGAATGTGGAAGAGATGGCGAGTGGTAATAGAACCGGCTTCGCGATGGGTGGTGGCAGCGAGGTAGGGGTCAGCAATGCAGTGGGTGGGGTCAGCGGGGTGGATGGCGGCAGTGAAAGGGTAGTGAAGATGAAAATGAATGATAAAACAGATCCAGATCAGTATATATCAGTATCAACTTTACCGACGGCTTAGCCGTGGGTAAAGCCTTCAATAACAAAACACCGTCCAGGAAATTAAATACGGGAAAATGGAATCGTCCAATAGCCGTTGGTAATGTAGAAAAAAATAAATTTCGCGTGCAACTTTTTTCCAGCTCATTTCCGAAGGCTAAGCCGTCGGTAATAGCGATGGTGTCGGGACTATTGGTAATACACATTTTTCTTGTAGTGCCAGTTCGGAATAATTGCCCCCCAAGTCGATGTCTGAGTGTTAAAGGACTTCGACTTAAGTGATTTTTTGGTTCGGATCATGACTTCGACTCAAATGACAGTCCGGCGACATTTCGGTTTATAGATATGTCTTACTAAAGTGCGTCTTCTGATGTGTCATCAAGGTGTGATTCTGGATTGGGTCGTTGAAGCGTAACTTTGGATGTGTTAACGGAATATGACTTTGGAAAGCTCTATGCCGTACACGACATGCGTCGCTGCCTGGGGACGGTTTCTAGGGTCTTCTATGTCAGAAACCCTTATCGACACGTCACCTCAATCGTTTCAAAATCGAAAAGGCGGCCTCATTTCGCGCACGGGCGGCGTATCAGTCCTTTAACTGAGGCAACACTTAGGTTAGCGTGCCATTTAATGTAGGTAATTATGATTCGGGGCTTATAAATACGGAGGAGAAGCTTCATTTGGCATTTTCGCTATCTTTCTCATCCTCTGTGCACTCTTGCTCTGCAGAAAATTCGTATGCTGCAAAATATGCTGTAGCATTTGTTGCAGCATCTGGGCAGAGTTACAATAGAAATGCAAAATTTTGAATTAAAAGCAGAAACTAACTGATGTGGCGAAGCGGTGTTGAAAGCCATGCAATGAGCGATTCCCATTGCTTTTGGACAGCTGCCCTTTTTTTTGGGCCTTTTAATTGATGAGGGCTGACCAAAATAGGAAGCCCACATGCTGAAAAATGAGGGACAACCCTAGAAAATAGAAATTCATGTGCCCCCAGCTCTCACTCTTACCACTATTCAGCTGCCTTTCACTCCACCTCATCTTCTTCAACCTCCATCCATCCATTTTTCCACCATTTTTTACTGGTTTTGAAGCTTGGAGCTGAATATTTACATGGGGACTGCTCACTTTCTGGTTTGATAAAGCTAAGGCAAGCAGGATCTTCCATGCTTGGGAAAGACTTTAGTTATTTCTTGACGTTAGCTCTTGTTTTATTTTCCCTCCCCTTGTATTTTCTCTATTTAGTTTCCATAACCAGAAAAACCATGTTCCTTTTTCTGTTTTGTGTTTTTAAGCTCATCATGAGCTAAACTCTCTATGTTAGGGAATTATGAAGTTGTAAGGATTGTATGGGTCTTGTTTATGTTATGGTTATGTGAATGCATTTTTATTCAAGTTGATTTTTCTTTTTACATCTTTTAAGAAAAGCTTGATCTCCTTGACTTAAATGCAAGCTCACTAATATTGAAAGAATTAGTGAGTTGAACTACTTGAGTAATATAGATTAAGTTGATTAATTGAAAAATTAATTGATGTTGGGTAAAATAAGAATATTTGCCCAAGTCCATAGGGTAGCTGAGTCATTTTAATTGGAAGTGAGACTAACTAATGTGAAATTTGGGATAAGATAAGTTAATTTCATCTTAAAAGTGATTGGGAAACACACTATATTTAAACTCTGGACCAAGATGCTACAGCATACACCAGAGCATACCTGACCTATACATGAATTTCAATGGATTAGATTTCCCTAACTGTTTTTACCTACCATTTTTACCTCAATTTCTCTGATATTTTACTGAATTATTTAACTTTAAATTGTCACTAAATCAACCTTGTTTATGTGTTACTTGTTACCTTATTTGTCACTAGCTAAATTAACCCAAATTGAGAATTAATAGAATTAACCGAGTTCAATCCTCGAGGGAACGATCTTTTTTCACTTTACTACTTGTTTTGACTGTGTATACTTGCACATTGGACACGCAACACTTCACAACAAACCAAACAAGCCAGTCCACATTTCACAACAAAACAAAGAAACCAATCCAACCTCTAATAATCAAGTAATGCCATAAATCATTCACATATAGCAAGATTCATAAGCAGTTACTATAGAATGTTAATGCAGAGTAGTGGTGACAACGACAAAGGGCAACTAGGTTTAAATATCGTGTTTCACACACTCTTATTCAACTTTAAGGTCTCAAATGTCATGTCTCATATGTGTTTATTATATATAATGATGAATCAAATACCCAACAGAAGAACATTCATCAAAAGAAGAAGCAAAGAAACTTACGTGTCGATGATGATTAAGGAGTTAGAGCTACTGGAAAAGTTTCGGGACCTGCATTTGGATGTAGAATTGTTATCTGGGAAGATTAGTTTCGGGATGATCACTATCTCGAGTGGATTTTTAGATGACATCGGAGAACAATAAGTCAATGATAAGAGCTGCTGCAGGAAAAGAGAGAACTGATCGTACAAGTGAAGGCACCTAAATTCAAAGTTAGACCAGACAACCTTTTGAGGTGCAATGGGCGTGTTGCATACCTGATGTGACGAAACTAAAGAAGACAATCCTAGACGAGGTGCACAAAAGCAAGTTGAGCATACATCCAGGAGCGACTAAGATGTACCAAGATCTGAAGCAGAACTTCTGGTGGCCTGGGATGAAGAAGCAAGTGGCAGAATACGTGGCATTGTGCTTAACGTGTCAAAAACCGAATGTGGAGCATCAACGACTCGTCGGGATGTTGCAATCGTTGGACGTACCAAAGTGGAAATGGGACAGTATATCTATGGATTTTGTTGTAGCACTGCCCAGAACGCAGAAAAGATACGACTCGATTTGGGTAATTGTTGACAGATTAACCAAATTTGCTCACTTCTTGCCAGTGAGGACGACATACAACGCGGAGAAGCTGACCGAGATCTACATTGCTAAGATCATGCGACTACACGGTTTACTCTCGAGCATTATTTCCGATCGACATCCGAAATTCACTTCTCATTTCTTGGGAGCATTGCAGGAGGCCTTGGGAATGAAGATGAGATTCAGTTCTGCCTACCATCCGTAGACTGACGGCCAAACCGACAAAACGATACAGTCGATTGAGGATCTGCTGAGAGCTTATGTCTTGGATAATCGGGGGAGCTGGGATGACCTACTTCTACTGATCGAGTTCACGTACAATAACAGTTATCACGCGAGCATTGGGATGGCACCGTATGAGGCTTTATATGGGCGTAAGTGCCAGACACCACTTTACTGGTATCAAGATGGTGAAAGCGTGATAGTAGGACCCGACATAGTGCAGCAGACTACTGAGAAGGTGAAGAAAATCCGAGAAAAGATGAGAGCATCTCAGAGTCGACAAAAGAGCTACCCCGACAAGCATCGCCGATCGCTAGAGTTTGAAGAAGGCGACCATGTATTCCTCCATGTCACGCCCATAACATAAGTTGGTCGAGCGATCAAATCCAGAAAGCTTACTCCTAAATTTATTGGACCATACCAAATCCTTCGTCGTGTAGGGCCAATTGCTTACCACATAGCTTTGCCGCCCTTTCTGTCAAATATTCATGACGTCTTCCATATTTCACAACTACGGAAGTACATACCCGACCCGTCTTATGTCATTGAACCAGATGTAATTCAGTTGAAGGATAACCTCTGTAACACCCGCACCTCAACATAATTGAAAGTACGACAAATTACATTAAGGCACAGGAATTACTAAGCATTTACAAACTTGATTACAGTAATCCAAGTCATAAATTAAACTTAATTCATTAATCTAATGAATAGATTACATATTATACATAACGTGGAATATAAAATTTCCACTTCAATATAAAACTAGCCTATGAGTCCCAAGCTTGGAGCTTCGGCTCATCGTCTTCGGTACCTGCTTATCTGAAAACAAATAAAAGGAAAAGGGTGAGATTATAAATCTCAGTGAGCCCTTCACGGACTCATCACCGTTCTCTCATCCATCCTTACTAGCCTGAAAAGACTAATTCAAACATCACTTCTTTAGCTATATCTAGCACAACTAACCCAATGCTACGTAAGTGCAAACTTTCTTAACTAAGAACATTTTGTTCTTCTTTACTTACTTACCTTATACTTAACACTTCTTTGCTTTTCTTTATATTATTGAAATTGATCTTATCACATCTCTTTCTACTTCTAGGCACCATTACTATATAATAATTAAGCGACTAGGGATGTGCTATCCAAGATTTCATACAATTAATTAAGCTAATTTCGAATACATAGATATATATATATACAAGGAATTCATTAACATTCATAAACTTAACATCACTTCACATATTATACCATTCATAAGGAGATATATAATATGAGGCTATGCAATGTAATGCATCTTGTGTTATTGGGTAGTGTCGTAGGCTTTGGTCCCTAGACCCCAATTACACGCTTTCGATATGGTGGTTAGACGTCATAACCATCCAAGGGCGTCCCACTTGGCTAACCAAACCGATCTACTCCTTTAAATAGAGGAGTCTTGCCATGGAATTTAGCTTATGCTTATGCTTATGCTTATGTGCATGTTCATAGAAATACAACCTGGCTAACTAGGAATCATTAACATCATCCTCATTACTTAACTATTCAAGGAAATTACAATTATTTCAAGGAATCAAGCTTACATTAATAGCATTCCTTTTTATCTAATTACTCACTTAGAGGTTAAGACATGATGTGCTCATAATAAGACTTATGTCAATCATAATTATCTACTTTATACATTCACATACTTTATTCATAATATGAATTACACCAAATCATGGACACTAATTCACACATTCTTCCTATCGCATACTTTTCCTAGGGTCCTTTCTCTGACCTCTTTGACTTAAGCTTATGGTTCATTGACAAGCCTCACAATTCACCAAATTAATGGACAACACATACATTAACTCATCCCTTGAAACTCTATGGAGTTCTCAAGAGAGAAAACATCAAACATACATTCAACTGTGGGGGGTTGGGGGCAGTCGCCAACCTCTTTTAACCAAGCCCACTATACAATCATGACAATGATAACAATAACAACTCAACTTCTTATAGGTATTTAGAACCTAACTTGAACCTAAGGTTCATATGTTATTAAAGGAAGAGAAATTCCTATATGTGGGACTTATGGGTGCCCATCACCTAAGGGTTGAAGAACTCACCTCTATTCTTCAAGACATTGAGCTAGGAAGGTTGAACTTTGGACTCTTTGCTCCTCTTCAAGCTTTTCCCTCTTTGCTCAACTTGGGGCTTCTCCAAATACTTCTCAAATCTTGATCTTCAACCTTCAATCTTCCTTTTCAATCCAAGAACTTGAGCCATCCTTACTGGAGCTTGGTCTTCCCCCCCTTATTCTTCTCCAATTCGTGCTTCTTCTTCTTCTCTCTAGGGTTTTAACCCAAATCTCAACTCTCAAACTCTCCATTTAGGCAAGTGATTGAAGAAATCTAACATGAATCTCTTCAATCCTTCTCAAAGGGTGAAACCCTAGCTCTCCTTTCCTCTTTCTCCTTTCCCTTTCTCTTCTTTTCCTTCCCTTTTTCTTTATTTTCGCGTTCTGCTCGCTGAAACAGCGTTTTTAAACACTTCTGCAGCTGTGAATCAATTCACAGCATAGTGTGAATCGATTCACACAGTGTAAAAGTGCCTGAATCGCAGTTTTAATGAGTGAATCGATTCCTGCATGCGAGTCCCAGTGGCCTGTCTTATGTGAATCGATTCCTGGCTTCTGTGAATCGATTCCCACTGCTAAAATTCGATGCCTATGGATTTTTAATGCTGTGAATCGATTCCTGGGCTATATGAATCGATTCACACTGCAGAAAAACCAAGAAAACTTAGTTCTAACACCAAACCTTAAGACTTTCTTCCCAAATTAACTTCCATAACTACAAATCAACACCTTTAACCATCTTAAGATTAAATCCAACTTATTCCTCAACTCAAACCCATTAACTTTCTTATCAAAACTTTGTGTAATTATATTCACTCACTTTAAAATCAATTTAAGCTTGAATACAATCACACAATTCTTCTCATAACTTATTGTCAACTTAGCTTAGAAATTTGGGGTGTTACAACCTCTCATTTCATGTACTCCCTATTAGGATCACAGACAGAAAGATCAAGCAACTGAGAAACAAAGAAATCCTACTGGTTAAAGTAATCTGGAATCAGGCAACCGGAGATGCAACTTGGGAGCTTGAAGACAAGATGAGAGAACAATATCTAGTGCTATTTTCTGACCCTTAGTTTTGAGGATGAAACTATTTTAGGGGGGAGTATTGTAATACCCGTAGTCTTACTGTAGTTTATTTAGCGCTACTATATTGTAATTTCTTTATATTACGTACTTAATGCGCACATTTTTATTTGTTAATAAAGTGATTGAATTTACTCAAGATAAAATTACATTTGAGGATTAATATTTATTATTAATTCATGGTTCAAATCTCATCGAAAAATTCTTTCGAAGTTTCGTCACGTTTTGATCTACCGGGTAAATTTTACCCGCGAGAAAATTTGAAACAGACTCCGATTTCGATGAAAATCGAAACATAAGTATTTTAAAATATTTATAATTGATTGTCAGTGTCTTTATAATTTTTCGATGAAATTATTATACAAGGATATTTTATACCGCGCGTAAATTCCACGCGATTAATCGCCGAGCAAGGAATCGGTAACGCGAACGATCGAGCACGAGACCCCCTGGAGGGAGAGACCCTAGGCGCCACCTAGGGGAAAATTGGAGGGAAGTTTTAATTTGGTCAAAATAGGAGTCATAATAGTGGTTGAAGAGGTTTTGATTAGTGTAACAGAGGTAAGGTGGTGTAAGTGAGAAGTATGGTCATGGCATGGTCATGTGTCATAAGATTTCAGCCCAAAATCTATTGCTCCCTCCTTCCTTTTCAGCTGGTCGTAGCACCCCCACCTCCTTTGCCTATACATACCTCACTTTATTCTCCATTTTTACACCTTTGAAGACTTGTTTTTGGTGAAGAAAAATTTGAGTAAGTATGAAAGTTTGAAGCAAGCATTTCTCTTTTCCTTTTCTTTACCCTAAACCGTGCCCACTTGTGGGTTTTGGGGTAAATTTCTTGCCTCATTTAAATGATGTTGCTGCTGTTGTTTTATTTTGTTGGTGGTGGTGTTGTTGTTGTTGTCTTTCTTTTCTTGTAGTTTTTGTTGTTGTTTCATGGTTTCAAAGAAAGAAATAGTTAGTAAGTATTATGGTGTTTTAGTTCTAGAATGTAGTTTAAAACCTCTTGACAATGAGAATATTTAACTTGAGAAAACCTAAGCGTTTCCGAGAAAAAGATTGAGTCAAGGAAGGGTGTGTGTTAGTTATTACTTGTAATTCTCCTAAAACCATGAAAAAAAAACTACACTAACATATGTTTAGTGTTTTGGTCATAACATTTTCCACACATATTCTTTTTCGTTGATTCTTGATTTTCTGGAAACTAAACTCATTTTGCTACGTTATTCGCACAAGAATCACTGGATTTGGTTGAGTATTCCTATTTAAAATTTTATTACAAGTTGACAGACAGATTGCTACCCTGTTCCTGTCACCCGAGTCTTATATTGCAAAACTACACCGAATGGCAAATGATTTGTTTTAAATTAAAATTCATTTTCAAAAACTAGACACTCCAAGCTTTCCAGAGAGTGGTCATTTACTCAAATCTGACAAAGTTTACTATATTAATAAAATCGGTGAATTTGGAGTACATATTTGAGCTTTCATACGTTTGAGTTATTGGTAAAAGTTTTGATCAAGTTGTTTTGATTTTGGATCTTAATGATAAGGAACAAGTCCAGGGCTTGAATCCTTAGAAAGATAGATGAAGTTTCTTTTAAAAAAAAAATTTAGTGTTTAAGTATTGAAAGCATTCTAAAAGTGTTTAGTACTATTAAAATTTGTTCTACCTCTTTGAGTTTGGGTAATAAGTTAGGACTTAAAGTGTTTTGATTATGGGTAGGATGGTGGAAACCGTAGGTGTTTCTAGGAATTTAGGGTTCTAGTTTGTTTACTAAGCCCTAAGTGATTCTTGATTAGGATCGTGTGTACAAGATCGTGATCGGATTCTTGGTAGAGATTGTGTGTGCGACTTTGACGTAGAAGGAAAGCCTTTATGTAAGGACATCTTCCAAAAGTATATATTATTGGTGTGTGAATGCATAAATTAATTATGTGATATTATGTAGGTGTTGTTAAAGTGATGAACATGCTTATGTGATGAAATTATTTTCGTAAATGATACATGATTGTAATTCTCGTGTGAATAATGATGCTTTGTGGTTATAATCATTGTATTGTTGATCATTAACTATATTTGTGAATATGTTGTTAATGACGGTGATGATCGGGAAGTGCCGAGAGCACGTGAGTTTGGGGTATCAGTTGTAACAACATCAAACAATTACCGATTTTGAAATGAAGAGGTATTTTATTAAAATCAAAGAGGCATATCAAAGTGGATTTTTCTGAAAACCCTAATTAGTAATGGATTAATCACTTTTCCTTTAAAAAGAATAAAGTGAGAGTTAGAATAATTAAAACAATTATTTGGAAATATTAGTGGATTTCTCAATATGAATCATTTTGTAACTAGTAGGAAATTTCTAAGAAAAAGAACTTAGGGATATGAAGTGAGATCTCGAGACGAAAATATGGGGTTCTAACTAGGGGAGTTAGCACAAGAGTAGATTATCTCAGACACTCCATGCGAGTGATCCCTTCGTAGTGCAATAGCTGTGATGAAAGGTGAAACATTTCATGCATACATCGATGCTAGAAGCAAGGTGTCGTAGAGTCGCCCAGACCTAGGCACGAGTACGTACAGACAGTCAAGCGAAAAAATGGGCCTGTGTCATTAGATGTGATGTTCTGGGCACAATCCCTGCGGGGAACCCTTACAAGGGTGGTGTGGTGATATTCCGGAATCATGTGCATTGGCATATAGACTAACCAATAGAGATTTGTGGTGCACCTTTATTATGTTGATTATTAGCTGTGATATTATGTTATGTACTGCATATACATATTATTGTTATATATGTTTGTCTGGGACGATGACCCTTAACCGTGGTTTTTCAATTGATGAATATAACCCAAACGATGATGACGATTGAGCTGCCCCCGTTGACAATTTCGTCAGTGACGGCGTTTGAGTTCCCAGACTCGGGAGCTCCACACGCCTGGTAAGTAGATCACGCTTCCATCCAGGTGACGTATATAGGGAAAATGGTCGAGACGATGCAGATAGAGTGACAGGCTACGCATATAGGGATCACATGTTGGGTGATGTGATTTCTGGTGACCTTTGCGCGATAATAGACGCGTGGTTAGAGGCACATTCTGGTAGTGACACCTCAGCAACGGAGAGCATGTCCGAGATCCCATGCCGGAGCACTTTTTGCAGCGAGCCTCGGGTTATTGGCTTCGTGAGACGCGTTGTCCCTCTAAGGACAATGCGGCGTGTGCGGCTCATGAGGATGGATGTTGGAGCATCCTCTTCTCACGCCACTGTAGACTCACCGGTTTCCCCTGTGAGACCAGCATCTCCCATAGAGTATACTCCTTCGCCTCATATTCCCATCCTTGAGACTACTCCTTCGACAGATCATTCTATTTGCCCCTACTGTGCTGATGCAGGGTGCAGATCCGGTGGTTAGATCATAGATTCATCCGACGAGGGGGCCACTCCTGGGGATGCATTTTTCACTATCCCTACCAACGATGCTATTGGTGATGACTTGGCGGAGGATTCAATGATGGAGGACGAGGAGGACCCCTCTAAGTGGGTTGACTTAGAGTCACGGAGGTGCAAGCGGTGTGGCACCTTCCTTACTATGATGTTTTGTGAGGAAACGATCGCCCATTTCGAGGCTGTGCACGGGGATTAGTCAGTCGCTCTTGCTGCTTGAGCTAGTGTGTCGATCAGCTTAGTGTCTCTTGTTTTGGAGTCTGTCTGTAGTTGTTTGGGAGTTTGTCTGTACTTTATTTGTAATTTGGAGTTTGACTGAGGCATCATTTTTGGAGTAGCCTTCTGCGCAGGTGTCTGTCAGGAGTACCTCAGGGGTATGAGTATTCTCATAGGAAATTTATATGCCAGACGTATTCCTATTTTGATGTTGTACTATGATTTCTCTTGTATTAAAAACTTCGAAAAGTTGTACTACCTCAAGGTTTTTATATATATAATTTCAGACGCATTTCCTGTTATATTCTCTTTTGCATTTTATTGAGCACCATGTTTCAACAACGCTGTAATACTCTGATTTGTGATTTGTGAAAGAGTTTTAAAAAAAAAATTACCCATGTTTTATAAAGCAAGAAGAGTATTATAACTTCAAAAATTATTCCGCAT
Organism: Calophaca sinica; assembly: GCA_037113605.1. Taxonomy (NCBI): domain Eukaryota; kingdom Viridiplantae; phylum Streptophyta; class Magnoliopsida; order Fabales; family Fabaceae; genus Calophaca; species Calophaca sinica. Next base: position 22,327,003 of record CM073737.1, read on the forward strand.
TTGGGGTTTTGTCTCGTAAGTAGCGCCCAAAAATTGGGGTGTTACACAGGACGCGCAAGACGCGTGCTCAAGCTCGCGCGGCACGCTAGGAAACAAAACCAAAATCCAGAAATGTGGGTGACACGTGCTAAAGCGTGTGCGACGCGCGTAGCAGCTGGTTTAGAACGCGCGTGGGGCACGCGACGCGCGGTGGGCAGTTTGAATTTTGGGTTTTTAACACCCTTAAGAGACTTCCTAGGCCAAGAATACATGGTTTTGGTGTTCTAAACCCTAGAGGAACCAAGGGATATCATAGGAATCCCTTAGAAGTATAAATCATCCTTGGAGTGTGATAAAAACTCTTTGAGATAAGAGTCACATGCTTGGTAAAGCCCCGCGATAAATCCCAATAGTGGTAAAGCCCAGCGGTAAATCCGGGATGTTACTCGTAGAGTCATGAGTAGAGATAAGAATGACATGCTCAGTAAAGTCCCACGGTAAATCCCAAGAGTGGTAAAGCCCAATGGTAAATCTAGGGTGTCACAACAGAGCCAAAGAATTTGTGAGTATAGAGCAGTTGTACCACTGTGCGTTAACGACAAGTCCCGGCTATACAAATAGTTGTACAGAGCGGTTGTGCCATTGTTACCAAACAATACATCCCGGCTATACGAACAATCCTTAGTGTATGGAATTGTCATGATTGCTTTAATATTTGTGAGTGAATATTATTGTCTTGTGGCGAGTTATGGTGAGGGGCCCGTGAAGGACTCACTGAGATTTTGTAATCTCATCCTTGCCTCTTTTGTTTTCAGATAAGCAGGTACCAAAGGAGTAGAAGATGATGCTAGAAGTTGTAAATTTCTAGTTTTTGTTATTTTAGGAGATGTGCTAGACTTTATTTTGTATTTTTGGACAAAATTAGTCTTATGTTTTGAGATTCCCAGGATTTAGTCTTGGATGATGTTGTAATTCTAACTCTTGGACTATAACTAGACTAAATATTTACACTTGTCTATTATTTAAGTTTTAAATTTTTAGTAATTCCTGTACTTTTAATGTAAATTGTCTTATTTGAATTATTATTGGAGTGCAGACGTTACAAGTATCCAACGAAGAGTCACTTAAATCTAAAACTCTTAAGTATTTATATCTTGAAATCCATGTACCCATAAATGGAGAAAACTCATTGGACAACAAATCAAGAACTTAACTAGCTTCTTGAAGATTTTGATGAACAAAGGAGAGAAATAAAAATGCTAGGCTTTGATTTTACAAAACTTAAGAGCTAAGTATCTTAGAGTGGTTAAGACTTAAGTGTTGAAAAATGAAATTGATCCGAAGTGGATCTCGGAGGTGGCCAGAGTAGGATCAGAAAACGGCGGAGCACGACGGAGTACGACGGTGGGAGTGTACCTGCACACACTCTGATGTCTAAGTTAGTATCGGGATAAGGTGAAGTAAGAAAATGAATAGTGCGTACCTTTATTGATTAGGTCATGAACCTTTTATAGGTGAGTTCAGGTTACTGACGTGTGGATGTTCTCAGGTAACCCTAGATCGTTTATCAGCCGTTGGATGAATCCGATGGCCGATGTTGATTCTAGGGTTGCGTGGTGACAAGTTGCTTTTAGGGCTAGCGCCGCAATGCTTTGTGCTCTAGGGTTTCACGTCGTGGCGATGGGATCCCTAGGGTTTATTGCCCTGAGGATGGAACTCCTGAGTCGGGTCGGTTGATCGAAGTGGGCCTTGGGCCTGATTGGGTCAGTATTGTTTCGGCGTGGATCTCCCCTGTTGGGTTAGATCGGCCCATTGCGGAGTGGCCCTTTTGGCCACTCCGGATCAGAAATAAAAATGGTGTGTAAATGGGGGTGTGCAAAACCGAGGGAGAAGAGGGAAGTTATTTCTCTCTTATAGTTTGGTGTATTGTACATTGGGTAAAAGAAAGGCTTGGACAAAGAAGAGGTCTATGCATATATGGAAGATATTTTGAAAGAAATTGATGATGCATCTTTCCTTAAAAATTGATGTTGTATCTTTCCTCTGCCCCTCTATACCTGGCTTTGCGTCTCTCCAGAGTGCGAGGTTGACACATTTTCCCATAGCATTGGTACCAAATAGTAAAATAGTAATATTTTATTATAGCACCTAAAATCATCAAACACATTCAAAATCACTTCAAACCATCTATTTATACTATATAATTTCTAAAGCGCGACCTCTAGTGTTGCTACTTCAGCAAGTATAGTTAACCTGCTTTCATTCCCATTTCTCTTCATTTGACAGAAAGAGTTGACATGTCAACTTCTCCAATTTTCTATTTCACTTTTATTTTGCATTCATTTAGTTTTTGTTTCATTTAACTGAATTGAGTTCTTGCAGGTCACCATTACACCTCCTTGTGTTGACCACTCTCAAATCAAAACGTCACACCTCTCGCTCAATGCTATAACGTTATCTCTTTTTTAGTCTTTCCAAAGCTAAATCTCTCCAATCAATACACAAAAAAAGTAGGAGTGAAAAAAAAAACTGATCAACAAAACCACGTGCAACAATATATGGAAGTTGCTTGGATAGGACTGTTACACTTGCTGTCAACTGGCAGTACTTATCTCCAAAAAGGGCCACTGAAACATCCACATTTTTTTGAACAGCGAAACATCCACATTTAATACTGACAAAATCAATCTCCTTATTCAAAATCCACCTCCATTGTTTGATACTTCGAGACCCACTATTCAAAAATATACGAACCATCATTTGTTATGCCATATGACCTATCACGCTATCTTGATTCATTTGGTTCCTACTGGGAAAAATCTATTGATGTGCTTGGAAAATCTCAGAAAAGCCTTCTAAAGAGTCCAACAAGCCTTTAAAGTCTGATCCCCAAGGACCAAAATGGCCAGTCTATATTATTCACTATCTTTTATTACTTGCATCAATCCACATACACTATTCATGAGAATCAACATCAAATGTGAACGATACTTAGTTATTCACTGATCTTTTACTACTTGCACTGATCCATGTACACTTGTCTTGAGATTCATCAGCAAACATCCCCCTCTAGAATTTAAAGCCATTGTGTAACATTGGCATGTATAGATTTGGCCTTGCTTAGAATAATGGGTTTAGTTTAGTTAAATTCATTTCACTTGTGAAACCTAATATTTACTCGCATTCTTGATTTCAAATTATCATAATCTAGCATTAATATTTATCTATCCATCAATGTAGTCTATAAATTATATAGACATTAGGTAGCATTTTTAAAAGTTGTATCGACGATGAAAGTGTTGAGTGACCACAATTAGTGATTTCATCCTTTATTGCATATTCATTATCTTCATAGTGTTTTGTCTCATAACCTCTCTCTTGTAGTGTAGGGGGATCTTAAAGTGACCAAAATTAACATATTAACTGATATGAGATTGAGAGTCATAGCGGCAAATTTCGTAGATGTAAAGGTGGAGCGGTGAGGACGCCATAACTGGCTACGGGTATTTTGATTGATATTTTAATTTTGAGCGTTTATGCCTTACAAACATTTCCTAAATAAAGTAAAAAAAAAGCATAACAAATGATATTATCATTAGTGCTAAATGCATAAGTAGAATTAATGATTACTTCACATAATCATATTGTCTTTATTAATTGAATCAACTAGTTGTAATTATGTAGTGATATTGTAGTTCTTCATATCTTCTAGAAGTGAACAAAGCTTTCGAGTCGCTTAAAGAAATTGAAAGGTAAAAGAAATATAGATCGAAGTGTGATAGAAATCATAAGAGTAGCAATATCCTGTAAAAAAAGAGTAACAACATTGTCATGTGCAAATATAATTATAGCCTTAGAAATTAAATAGAATTATTTTTTACCTTAACTGTTAAATACAGTGACAAACGGTACCGACACACTTCGGAACAGAAGGAGGGAGACACATATATTTTGGACAATCGGAGTTATTACCACAACTGATCATTATTGCTGTGATGTAAAAAAGAATAAAGGAATGTTACTAAAAGGGGATGAAAGATTGTGCATAAGGTAAAGAAGAAAAATTAAAAAGGATGAGAAAAATGGTTCACCGCCGATGTTGGTTACAACAAGAAACAGCGAAAGAAAGAGGATCATAGCATAAACAAACTTGAGAATTTCAGCCATATTTTTCCTCCTTTGCATGTACAAACAGAAAATTGTTTGATCACTTTATAATGTAAAAAAACACATGCTTTGTTTACTTTAACTAAATAGTTTTAAGGAATTATTGGGTTGTAAGAAACCCTTCCTAAATTTAGAATCATTATTAAATGTCTCTTAAGTGCACCGATGTGTCATGTTTATCCCTTTATCTCACTCAATTGATCACTTGACCTTAGTAAGGATCTCACATAAAAATCTTGCTAGTCATCAAAGTTCATTCTTTTTTTTTTTTACTAAGCTTTCATATATTTTTTTTACTTTTTAGCCTTTCATGATGGACATGGGCGAAATCCCAAAAAGGCAATAATAGTGTTGAACAATAGCAAAATTAGTTGTAAAATAATGCACAAATGAGGTGACAACATATTTATGAATAAATTTAAAATATATGTTAAAAGAATCATAGTGTCAAAGTTAATGTGTATCAAATGTGAAATTTGCATGATTTATTCCACATTCTCATTCACATCAATTTTACCATTCATATTGATTATCAAATGTGAGTGTGTATACATAACTTATAATACAATGATACTATAAATATTGTGAAAGCTAAAGTTTTTCCGAGATTTCAAAAGTGGAATTCCTTTAGTTATTTATGTATTTTTAACATATTCAATATATTACCTTTTTCTATTTCTTTTCTTTTAAAAGCTATCATAAAGTAACTCTTACTTATAAACAGATTTAATTTATATTATATTTTTTATATAAATATAACGTACTGTTACTTAACTTTCAATAATATATATAATATAACATATATACGTATAACAATAAGTACTAATCATATATATAATATATAACTAAATATAAAGTTTACATACTTTAACAAATTCTATAGCTTAAATATTACTATTATTATTATTATCATCCTTATTATAAGATATAATACTTCTATTAAATTTTGCTTTAAACCATTTAACTAAAATACTCATGTAATTTAATTTTAATTAATTATTATACTACATTATAAATTTTACAAAATATTTTCCTTAATAAAATTAATTAAATATGTTTACACATCATCGGTGCATTGTTTTACAACTAACTTTGCCATTATTCAACATATATTATCGCTCTTTTGGGATTCTGGGCATATCTATTATGAAAGGCTAGAAAAGTAAAAAAAAAAAAAATGAAAGGTTGGTAAAAAAAGAATGTACTTTGATGATCAGCAAGTTTTTTATGTGAGATCCTAACTAAGGTCAACTGATCAATTGAGTAAGCTAAGGGGACAAACATGACACATCGGTATAATTAAGAGACATTTAATAACGATTCTAAATTTAGAAAAGGCTTGTTACAACTCAATAAGTTTTATAAATAATATATTAATAGAGCATCGATGTAGCACTGTACATTTAAGATATCTAGCATAATCATTTGCAATGTATGAATTATAGAGAGCTTAATTTATATGCACTGACGGTGGAAAAAAGTTTGACATAGTCATCCAATCATATATCTCCATGATGATGTTTGTTGATATATTTTAGGAAATAATATAACAAAGTGGCACCATGGTGAGATATGATTGGATGATCGTGTAAAACTTTTCTACACCGTCGGTGCATATAAATTAAACTCGAATTATAATTAAATACATGTAATAGTATTTACGCAATACACAACAAACATAATCAAAATAGAGGTATAAGTTACAAGGTTGTATTTATTTTCTACCTTTGATAATCATGATGTGTGCAAAAGTTCTTAAGCAAAAAGTATTGAGAAACGACTATATGCCTTGCTTGTTTTCTCAAACTACTCCTCATGTCTGCTTATCTGAAAACATGAAAACAAACTATTGAGAATAAAAATCTCAATGAGACCTAAAATTTTGTGATTTTAATATTGTTCCGAGCAAGGAACGTAGAGGTGGCCGGAGTCGCCGAGGTCGCCGCGTTCAGTGGTGGTGACGACGAAGAACAGTGGTGAAGTACCTGCAAAAGGCAATCCGACACTCAAGTCAGTATCGTTCTGATGAGGTCAATATGATGTAATCAATGCATACCTTCTTTTCTCGTGGGCCCTCCTTATATATGACTCCCTTTAGGGTTCGGAGTGAATGGACGGTGATTAAATGAGTAAATCGCGTATGATCTGCTGTGGTCCGTTGATTAGATCGATGGTCCCAGTTTGGTAGCGTAAAGGCAACGCGAAACATGGGCCGCTGATGGATTAAACGTCTCAGATCGGAGACCAGTGATCGGTTGTGATCAGTTGTTGGCATTGGGCCATGGAAGTAGTTTTTTGGAGGAATGGACTTTGGCCCACACTACAAGAATTTTCGCTGTTACCGACGACCAATTTTTGTCGGTAAAGCCCAAAATCCGTCGGTAAATCAGGATTATCGACGGCCTACCGACGGCCTCGATGCTGTCGGTTAATGGCTCGTGGGAAATATTTTACCGACGGCTATTTATGGCCATCGATATTATCGAAGGCTAAGCCGTCGGTAAATTATACAATGTTGTCGGTAACTTTGACAAAAAATCATAAAATTCCATCAAATTATCGACGCCTAAGTCGTCTGTAAAGCTAAACAAAAATTGAAAAATTCCATCATATTTACAGACGGCTAAGCCATCGGTAATGTTAAATATTTTTTTGAGGAACTTTTTGTTTTTAAACAGCCCCAAAATTTTACAATACAGGTCATATAAACACAACAACAACAACAAAGGCCATCAACAAACATTTTTAATCATTAAAGCAACAAATCCATAGCAAACAAACCAAGTCACAACAAGTCCTAAGCAAGTCAATAACAAATCATAATGTCAAAACAAGTCAATAAAAAAAAAGTCAAGTCCCTAGCCTAATGGCAAAACTAATCCTCCTCAGACTTCTCATAGTCCGGATGCCGACGACGGGATTTGTGGGCCTGGATGGCAGCAACATTGGCAGACAATTCCCTCAACTGCTGCTTAAACTGCTAATCCCACTCCGAGGCAATTCTCCTTGCCTCCCGTGCTTCCTCCCGTGCCTCCCCCTATTCTTTTCTTGTGCACTCCTCAAAAGCCGCAATCTGTGCAGCCATCTCAGCAGAGTACTGAGTCGGGGACTTGGTACTGGTGCCAGATGCAAGAGACTCCTGGGTCAGAGAGGAGACACCAGGCTTAAAACGTTCGGACAAGCCTCTGACACTGTACAACCGTCCCCGAGTCCTACCCCCAGCAGATTGCGCCCATAACTGCAACTGAGTTGCGGGGTCAACACTGCCAGTTGCCTCCCCTCCATCAGAGGCCTGAGACGCGGCCTGCTGCAACTTCTCTTGATAGGCTTCCTGCTCAAAACAAGACAGAGTGAAGATCGGTTACAATATTGTTTAGGAAATAAAATAAAATTAATTAAAAAATACAATGATCTGACTTACATATGTCTCCCTAGATCTGTCGTCCACCCAAGACTTGTCCTTCTTTTTTGTGTGAGTCTTCAAGAAGATCTCATCCACTATGGGCTCTCTACCCAACTCATCTGACTGAAACATAATTAAAAACGTTAGGAACATATATGTAACAACAAATTTATGTGATGAATTTTACGCAATAAAGTGTTTAAAAAACATACCAGACGCATTGCTTGCTCAGTGACAGATACAGATCCACCAGTATGTATAGAACCACCCTTAGAAGAAGCGCGGTTCTGCTTGGCCTTGGTGCATTTCTCCTTATATTCTGGAGCCTTCCACTTGGCATTAAGTTCTGCATAAGCCCCTCTTCTATCCAGGTTGGGCGTTTACCATTCTTCCTCACCTCCATAAGCATCTCAGAAAGACGCTTTGGGCCTTTGGTATTGAAGAGCTTCTCAACCAGATAATGGTCTTTACGATCCCACGAAACATGCTCCTATAATATTGTATTACAAATAAGATCAAAACCCTGAAATAAGAAAAGTAACATAATCTTACTTCAAATTTCTTAAGCCATTTCTCCACCGTCTTTTCTGGAATCTCTCCCCAAGAATCATATGCTTCTCGGAACTGTGACTGAATGAACGCAGTGATATTCTTTGATGCTAATTTAACTGGGATGAACCTATAAATAAGTTATAAACACAATATCAGCATTAACTAAACTTGCATTCTCAAACTACCATTGTTTTCTTTAACCCTTGTGAAATAAGAAGACATAAAACCAAAAATCAAAACCATTCATAACAACTAACCCTGCATGATGAATTAATGTTATTACAGTGATGTCTGCCCTGTCTTGGGTAAGAGTATCATCAAAACTAACAAATATATGACAAAATTGTAACAAATAGTATTAGAGGAGAGGGACAGCCAAAAGCCACTTTGTATTAGTACCACCAGACAATGGACAAAAGCCAATATATGATTTATTTAATAAGCCACACATGACATTCATGGAAACAGATCAATCTCTCACGTCTAAATAAAGTCACAGAACAGTTTGTAATACCAAGCCCGCATGACAGATAGTATTCCTAATTAAGATCTGATAATACAAATAAGTGTGAACTAAACAGCCAATTGCTCCAAAAAAAACAATACAATCTACTTCATAAATAAATTACTATTTCTAGAACCCAATATATTCCCAATGGTCGAATTCAAGGAGGATCAAAATGAGAGTACGTGATATGATTACTCACACATCAAAAATTGCACTTATGCAAGGAGAAATTGTAAAATCAACAAACTTTGATGATCATGAACAAATCCTTGAGTTTGATTGGAAGCATACATAAGGAAATTATATTGTTAAATCCAGCCAGAAATCAAAAAGCCAGCCTAAGGCAAAAGAAACACCCCGCCTCAGAAATATGGAAATAAATGTTGAAGGAGTACTCCTCATTTACATACATATTGAAGATTCGTTAATTCACCAAATCATTTCTAGATCTGTTTCATAATAGATAATCACGAAAGCAACATATTGCAACATAGGGAAACATGAAAACATGGTAAAGCAAGATGAAGAGTCTGCAGGAGTCCACTTCACCTTTTAGGTATACACGACAAGTTTCAAATCCAAAAATTAGGCTATAAAGTGACGTACGATTTGCCATGAACCCTAATGATGGGTCTCCCATCAGGTGTTACCTTAGTCCCGATCAGATGGGAGTATCGTGACCCCTGCACTGTCAGACCACTAGGTGCAGTGTGCGAAGGTCCTGCACCTGCATCATCCTGACTCAGAGGAGTGTGCTGCTCAGAAATGGATGTCGCCTGCGGTGAAGGGGAACCATGCTCCTACAATAAAAATCAATTTGTTACAACAAAGGGAAAGCAGTAAAAAAAAACAAATCCAACAACTAGTTAAATACATACCTGTACAGGAGGAGGTATGAATCCCGGATTCGGGATCATCACTATAGAGGACAAGAGAGGTGATATCACTCCAGCAGTCTACTAAGCAGGAGGCTACTGAATAGCCTCACGGAGTGGTGTGCTAGCATCGTCCTCCAGTGGTGACTGTGCCAATCGATTTGCCAATCGTTGTGGCAAAATCATCTCAGCCTTCTTCGTAGGCAGCTTAGACCTACGATGCTCTTTCTCTTTAGGAGGCATCTGTAAAAAAAAAAGCATTCACATATATGTTCACACATATTACCAGTCAACATGTACAATAATTCAATAAACAAGTACCATGACTTCAATAACTTTTAAAATAAACAAGTACAATGACTTCACTAACTTTTAAAATAAACAAGTACAATAACTTCAGTCAATGTCATCATCTTGATCATCCACAACCATATCATCATCTCCCTCATTAGAGTCAAGCTCAGACTCACAATTATCATCATCGTCGACATCCATGTCAACTTCATTATCAATATCAATGTTTGGAATTGACGTAACATCGACGTCTTCATCACTATGTGTTTGATCATGCAAGCAATCCATTTCTTCAATTTCTCAATCTATTTCTTCAATTTCAGTTATCTGCTCTATGCGTGTCATCTCTTCATCTTGATAGGGAATATCATCGACAATTTCATTAACCTCTACATGGCCCCTGGGCTTTGTTTTTATCACTGCAGACCAACCACGTTTGTCTGTCCTTATATCTGGATAAAGATACATAATACACTTGTCTAGCCTTTTGTGCAATTATGAATGGATCGTAACGATCATAATGCTTGCTCATCTTGATATCCACAATGCCATATTGCGGATGAACTTTGGTTCCTCTATTCCGTCTTGGATCAAACCATTGACAATAAAACAAGGTAACCCTGTGAGGCAAATTGTGATACGTTAACTCGTAGATATGTTGTATGATACCATAGAAATCATCTTCTCCTCCTTCTGTAACCCCTTTGACATAAACCCCACTGTTTATGGTCTTTTTACCCGGAGTCCATGCTTATGTGTGGTATTTGTACTCATTAATGAAGTATTTGTGCCAACTTATGGCCTTTGACTCTAGACCCCAAGCTAATGATATCAAGTTTATGTCAGTCACACCATTTGCTTGATTAGTAGCCTATACAAACAAGACATTCACAATGAGGATAGGGAGACAATTTATTTGCAATAGGCTTTTGGTCAAATACTTACATAGGACCAAAACCATTCTGCGAATTCTGTATGAATACGAGTTTGAGCTGAAGGATCTACTTCATTGATGGAGTTATATTGCAAAAAGTAACTGCCAAGAAAGACAAAATTGTTGTAAGTATATACTAGTAAGTACAACAAGTGTGGGTTTAATGGTGTATTACTTACACAATATATGGCTTAACCTCGATGCAATTAACGATGATGTGTACATGAGCAGACCTCCATTCAGCATCACTCAACCAGTGAGCTTTGGTTTGCCCACTAGGACGTCCTAGTCCATTGCTAATTGACAGTGTTGATGTGATATTATCATTCAATCTTGCAACTTCATTACATTGACTTTTAGCATACAAGTCAATCGTTTTGAAATAATGTGAACAAAAATATGTTGTCTCCCGTTGTAAGTAGGACATACATATTGAGCCTTCTACTCTAGCCTTGTTTTTCACTGATCGCTTAAAATCACCCATCATTCTATAAATAAATGAGAATATAACAGCTTATAATAAAGATATGACAATATAGAGGGAGATAATTGCAGATATCAACGAATACTTTTCAAATAGATATATCCATCGTTATTGAACTGGACCACTAAGCATTGCCTCGTACAGGAGGTGAATTGGAAGATGCTCCATTGAATCAAAGAATCCTGGTGGGAAGATTCTTTCAAGTTTGCATAAGATTAATGGAATGTTTTCATTAAATTTGATCAAATCATCCTGGCTCAAACTATTACTGCACAAGCCTTAAAGAATTGACTTAACTCTGTAAGTGGTCTCCATACAAGGTCAAGCAATGAACTAAATGCAAATGGGAGCAAATACTCCATAAATACGTGACAGTCATGACTCTTCATCCCGTACATTTGCCCTCTATTAACATCTGCTCATCTTGCCAAATTTGAATCATACCCATCTGGCATCTTAATCTCCTTAATCCACTTCATCATATTCTTTGTCTCATCTGAAGAAAGGCAATAATTTGCCGTTGGTTTTGTCATTTTTCCATTGGCTTTTGGAATCAACCCCAAGTCACTACGTTGGCATATGAGGGCCAAGTCCATTCTTGCTTTTTCATTGTTCTTTGTCATTCCTTTAACATTTATGAATGTAATAAACACATTATCAAATACATATTTCTCTATGTGCATCACATCTAGATTGTGCCTTAATAAATTATTTTTCCAGTATGGAAGATCCCAGAATATACTTCGCTTTATCCAATTGTGACTACGTCCATACCTAGGTAACTTATCAACTTCTCCATCTTCTACCACACTTGGAACCCCACTAACCCAATTCCATATGATATCACCTGTCAGTATTGCAGGAGGCCCATGTTTCTCAACGCTATTTTTTGTAAACCTCTTTTTACTTCTTCTGAATTTGTGATCACGCGGTAAAAATCGATGGTGGCAATCGAACCAAGAGTTTCCCCCCATATTTCAGTCTAAACGACTTTGTATCATCCATACATATGGGATATGCCAATTTACCTTGTGTACCCCACCCAGACAACATACCGTATGCGAGAAAGTCATTAATTGTCCACATCAAGGATGCTCTCATTTGAAAGTTTTGCTTTTTAGAGTTATCGTAAGACAAAACACCCTCACTCCACAACTGTTGCAGCCCATCTATTAAAGGTTGTAAGAACACATATATTTTTTCTTTTGGATTAGATGGTCCGGGTACGAGGCAAGTCAAAAACATAAATGGTTTAGTCGTACACATTTCAGGGGGGAGATTATATAGAGTCACAACAACCGGTCAACATGAATATGGGGTTGTAGATGCCTGAATATATGGTGTGAACCCATTGAAACATAAACCAAGCCTTACATTTCTTGGTTCGTTTGTAAAGTCTGGATACACCGCATCAAAATGCTTCCAAGCTTCACCATCAGATGGATGACGTAAAATTCCTGACCCAGATCTATTGTGAGAATATCATCTCATTTCAACTGCAGTCTCCATTGATGCATACAGTCTTTTCAACCTAGGAGTGATTGGCAAATATAACATCCTCTTTGCTAGAAAATCGTTGTACTTACCCATCTTAGTCTTACAGGGAACATACCGTGGTTCTTGACAAAACTTACATTGTCGTTTTGCACTATTATCCTTACACCCATTAACACGACAATCAATTTTTTGAGATTCCAAACCTAGCATGGACAACAAATCTTTTTGCTTAGTGAATTTTTTTTCGCAATTTCTCCTTTGAAGGACACACATCTCCCAACATGCTTGCAATGTAAACAAGACACTTTTGAGGAATGTTCCAATTTGTCTTGTATGCCAACAATTTCACGCATATTGAAAGTTTTGACTCAGAAGCACCCTCCTATATATGGGCTCGTTTGCAGCAGTTAGCAAATCATAAAAGTCTTGAGCGTTAGCATTTGGAGGGCTCTTCATGAATATCTTCCTCGTCTTCATGAATATCTTCCTCGTCTTCATCGTTACCCACATCACCCATACTTTGGAAGTCATACCTAGGCCTAAACGCATCGTCGACCATATGTTACATTAGCGTGAACAGATCATCATTATCCATTTGTCCACTACTACTAGACACATTTACTGGGTGAATACGTGGCGCTTCTTCACTGTGCTCAGTCCAATACCAATAATTTGGTTAGAACCCAACACTATACAGATGGACCTTGACTTCTCCTTTAGACAATATGCTCTTAAACTTGCAAATGTCACAAGGACATCTGATTCCACCATTACTTACAACTTCAGGTTGTCCTCTAGCCTTTAGTATAAACTCTTCAACTCCTTTTGCAAAGCTTGGTTTCACCCCTCCTTTACCAGGATAAAGCCTATCATATACCCAACTCTGATCTGGAGGGTAACCATCCATTTCTGAAATGTGTCACAATACTATATCAATTCAAATTAAATAAATGAACAGCATACCTCTCCTTATACTCATCTTCCAAGGGAGGTAATTCAAATATATACTACATCAATTCAAATTAAATAAATGAACAACAAACCTCTCATTGTACTTATCTTCCAAGGGAGGTAATTAAACACTATACTACATCAATTCAAATTAAATAAATAAACAGCATGATAGACAAATTGAAGAAAACCAAACCCCACAGAAAGTTGATATCATTGAAATCTAAACTAGCATATACCACAGCTCAAGAACAATCCAATCCAATCCAATTCAATCCATTACGCAGGAGCATTTGAAGGCAAAACTAAAATAACATGATAGACAAAAAAAACAAGAAATGCATACCTTGCAAATGTTGGCGGATCAAAACAACCAACAAAAATAGGGAGAAAGGGAGAATCTGTTCAACCCACTGCAATAGGAGATACAACAAGCTGAAGTAAAACTAGATAAAAAATTATTGCTATTAAATGTCATCAGAGTACATGCACAAGTTTAGTAATATCTGACTAATGGGTGTTTGTTACACCTTCCCTTGATTTTTTTTTTGCCATTATTTTTGAAGGGCATACCAAACTGATCCTAAAATAAAAGTAACCAAATAAATATATAAATAAGAACATTAAGATGATTAACTTCACCATAGTAGAGCTTGTGAATTTCTCTGCTTATCACCAAATTGAAAGTCAACTGAAGAAGAGTATATTGTTGGCAAAAATTAAGTTAGAGAGTAATAGTATGTGGATTCAACAGTGATATAGCTAGCATGAAGGATGTTATATTGTGTGCCCAAAAATGTAAAGATGTGGTCCAAGAAGATAATTGAATTGAATCAATTAACAGGACCTAAAAAGAAATGGAATCCACTGACAATGACAGTTACAATTTTGCAAAAAAAAAAATGACAGTTACAAACAATGTGTGTACATACAACTGCAAAGTTGACATATTCATCACACTGTTACTAAATCTAATATTATGTGGGGAAAAAACTATGCCAATTGTATAATTACTTTTTGCTTTTTCTAAATTAAGGCAACTTGACACCATTGGATCAAAAAAAAATGATCAGGTTATATTACAACGTTGACAAGCTTCACATAAAATTCAAATAATGCTAAAAAATTTATTACAAGTTACATAATAAATTCTTAAGTAGTGACCCTATCCCATATACACTATCTTTTATATAAAAATTGCTCTCTCACAATTCCTTTATAAAACCGAAGTAAGGTTTTGTTTCTGTTGCATTGAAAAACAAAGCAATGGGGTTACCAAATCCTACCCTTCACTTTCTCAGAAAGATTAAAAAAACTAGGAAAAGCACTAATTAATAATCTGTGCACCATTTTAATTTGTTGTGCTTAAAGTCATATGTGGTGTACTTGGGAGCTCACTCACATGATCCAGATTTGTCTTCCGTTGACTTCAATCTCGTGACAAAGTCTCATTATGAGTTTCTGGGATCTTTCTTAGGAAGGTATGCAAAACTAAATGTGTAATTCTTTTTGTTTCTGATGATCATATAATCAAACAAACCAACCCTGAATTTCATTTATTTATTTTTTTAGCTAATTGAAATGCTTGAGTTTTCTTTCAAGTAGTCCTAACACAGCAAAAGAGCCCATATTTTACTCCCACACAAGCCGCATAAATGGTTTTGCTACAAATTTGGAAAAAGAAGTAGCAGCTAAGATAGCAAGTAATAAGAACTCAGAACCTTCTCTTATGTTTTCTGTTTAATTGCTGCTTTTTTCTTCTCATAATTAATAGACTTAATTTTGTCAAAATTAACTGCTTGCTGGTGAATGTTTCAGAACATCCCAAAGTGTTGTCAGTGTTCGTGAACAGTGGAAGAAGGCTACACACAACTTGGTCATCGGGATTCATGGGGTTAGAAGTAGATAATGGGATCCATATTTTAAGCAACAAGGAGACATTATGTAGAATTCCTGCTACCACAACATGTTGTTCACCAAAATCACAAAAGCTCAAAAGCACAAAAGTTGAAGCAAAGGTTTATAAGTTTGTAAATCAAGCTAGATCCCATTAGACAAAAGGAACAAATGAGAAACAGAGGCATACCAGATCTAAAGGGAACGAAACGCAGGGGAGTGAACACCGAGAAGGAGGAACAGTGAGCTAGAAGGAGGAATGGCGACGGAACGAAATGCAGCGACGAGTTGGAAGGAGGAACGGCGAGTGAACGCTGGGAAGGAGAAACGGCAAGCTGGAAGGACTTAGGGCGACGAAACAAACTGCAGCGACGAGCTGGAAGGAGGAACGCCAAGTGATAGCCTGGAAGGAGGGCCCGCAGAGAGAATGTGGAAGAGATGGCGAGTGGCAATAGAACCGGCTTCGCGGTGGGTGGTGGCAGCGTGGTAGGGGTCAGCAGTGCGGTGGGTGGGGTCAGCGGGGTGGATGGCGGCAGTGAAAGGGTAGTGAAGATGAAATTGAATGAGAAAACAGATCCAGATCAGTATATATCAGTATCAACTTTACCGACGGCTTAGCCGTGGGTAAAGGCTTCAATAACAAAACACCGTCGAGGAAATTAAATACGGGAAAATGGAACCGTCCAATAGCCGTTGGTAATGTAGAAAAAAATAAATTTCACGTGCAACTTTTTTCCGGCTCATTACCGAAGGCTAAGCCGTCGGTAATAGCGATGGTGTCGGGACCATCGGTAATACGCAGTTTTCTTGTAGTGCCAGTTCAGAATAATTGCCCCCCAAGTCGATGTCTGAGTGTTAAAGGACTTCGACTTAAGTGGTTTTTTGGTTCGGATCATGACTTCGACTCAAATGACAGTCCGTCGACATTTCGGTTTATAGATATGTCTTAGTGAAGTGCGTCTTCTGATGTGTCATCAAGGTGTAATTCCGGACTGGGTCGTTGAAGCGTAACTTTGGATGTGTTAACGGAATATGACTTCGGAAAGCTCTATGCCGTACACGACACGCGTCGCTACCTGGGGACGGTTTCTAGGGTCTTTTATGTCAGAAACCCTTATCGACACGTCACCTCAATCGTTTCAAAATTGAAAAGGCGGCCTCATGTCGCGCACGGGCGGCGTATCAGTCCTTTAACCGAGGCAACGCTTAGGTTAGCGTGCCATTTAATGCAGGTAATTATGATTCGGGGCTTATAAATACGGAGGAGAAGCTTCATTTGGCATTTTCGCTATCTTTCTCATCCTCTATGCACTCTTGCTCTGCAGAAAATTGGTATGCTGCAAAATATGTTGTAGCATTTGTTGCAGCATCTGGGCAGAGTTACAATAGAAATGCAGAATTTTGAATTAAAAGCAAAAACTAACTGATGTGGCAGAAAAGCAGTGTTTAAATAGTACAGCAGAGCAGTTCCCATTGCTTTTGGACAGCTGCCCTTTTTTTTGGGCCTTTTAATTGATAAGGACTGACCAAAATAGGAAGCCCACATGCTGAAAAATGAGGGACAACCCTAGAAAATAGAAATTCATGTGCCCCCAGCTCTCACTCTCACCACTGTTCAACTGCCTTTCACTCCACCTCATCTTCTTCAACCTCCATCCATCCATTTTTTCACCATTTTTGACTGGTTTTGAAGCTTGGAGCTGAATATTTACATGGGGACTGCTCACTTTCTGGTTTGATAAAGCTAAGGTAAGAAGGATCTTCCATGCTGGGGAAAGACTTTAGTTATTTCTTGACGTTAGCTCTTGTTTTATTTTCCCTCCCCTTGTATTTTCTCTATTTAGTTTCCATAACCAGAAAAACCATGTTCCTTTTTCTGTTTTGTGTTTTTAAGCTCATCATGAGCTAAACTCTCTATGTTAGGGAATTATGAAGTTGTAAGGATTGTATGGGTCTTGTTTATGTTATGGTTATGTGAATGCATTTTTATTCAAGTTAATTTTTCTTTTTACATCTTTTAAGAAAAGCTTGATCTCCTTGACTTAAATGCAAGCTCACTAATATTGAAAGAGTTAGTGAGTTGAACTACTTGAATAATATGGATTAAGTTGATTAATTGAAAAATTAATTGATGTTGGGTAAAATAAGAATATTTGCCCAAGTCCATAGGGTAGCTGAGTCATTTTAATTGGAAGTGAGACTAACTAATGTGAAATTTGGGATAAGATGAGTTAATTTCATCTTAAAAGTGATTGGGAAAAACACTATATTTGAACTCTGGACCTAGATGCTACAGCATACACCAGAGCATACCTGACTTGTACATGAATTTCAATAGATTAGATTTCCCTAACTGTTTTTACCCACTATTTTTACCTCAATTTCTTTGATATTTTACTAAATTATTTAACTTTAAATTGTCACTAAATCAACCTTGTTTATGTGTTACTTGTTACCTTATTTGTCACTAGCTAAATTAACCCAAATTGAGAATTAATAGAATTAACCGAGTTCAATCCTCGATGGAACGATCTTTTATCACTTTACTACTTGTTTTGACTGTGTATACTTGGACATTGGACATGCAACACTTCACAACAAACCAAACAAGCCAGTCCACCATTCACAACAAAACAAACAAACCAATCCAACCTCTAATAATCAAGTAATGCCATAAATCATTCACATATAGCAAGATTCATAAGCAGTTACTATAGAATGTTAATGCAGAGTAGTGGTGACAACGACAAAGGGCAACTACGTTTAAATATCGTGTTTCACACACTCTTATTCAACTTTAAGGTCTCAAATGTCATGTCTCATATGTGTTTATTATATATAATGATGAACCAAATACCCAACAGAAGAATATTCATCAAAAGAAAAAGCAAAGAAACTTCCGCGTCGATGATGATTAAGGAGTTAGAGCTACTGGAAAAGTTTCGGGACCTGCATTTGGATGTAGAATTGTTATCTGGGAAGATTAGTTTCGGGATGATCACTATCTCGAGTGGATTGTTAGATGACATCGGAGAACAATAAGTCAATGACAAGAGCTGCTGCGGGAAAAGAGAGAACTGATCGTACAAGTGAAGGCACCTAAATTCAAAGATAGACCAGACAACCTTTTGAGGTGCAATGGGCGTGTTGCATACCTGAAGTGACGAAACTAAATAAGACAATCCTAGACGAGGTGCACAAAAGCAAGTTGAGCATACATCCAGGAGCGACTAAGATGTACCAAGATCTGAAGCAGAACTTCTGGTGGCCTGGGATGAAGAAGCAAGTGGCAGAATACGTGGCATTGTGCTTAACGTGTCAAAAACTGAATGTGGAGCATCAACGACCCGTCGGGATGTTGCAATCGTTGGACGTACCGAAGTGGAAATGGGACAGTATATCTATGGATTTTGTTGTAGCACTGCCCAGAACGCAGAAAAGATACGACTCGATTTGGGTAATTGTTGACCAATTAACCAAATCTGCTCACTTCTTGCCAGTGAGGACGACATACAACGTGGAGAAGCTGATCGAGATCTACATTGCTGAGATCATGCGACTACACGGTGTACCCTCGAGAATTATTTCCGATCGACATCCGAAATTGACTTCTCATTTCTTGGGAGCATTGCAGGAGGCCTTAGGAATGAAGATGAGATTCAGTTCTGCCTACCATCCGTAGACTGACGGCCAGACCGACAAAACAATACAGTCGATTGAGGATCTGCTGAGAGCTTATGTCTTGGATAATCGGGGGAGCTGGGAAGACCTACTTCTACTGATCGAGTTCACGTACAATAACAGTTATCACGCGAGCATTGGGATGGCACCGTATGAGGCTTTATATGGGCGTAAGTGCCAGACACCACTTTGCTGGTATCAAGATGGTGAAAGAGTGATAGTAGGACCCGCCATAGTGCAGCAGACTACTGAGAAGGTGAAGAAAATCCGAGAAAAGATGAGAGCATCTCAGAGTCGACAAAAGAGCTACCCCGACAAGCATCACCGACTGCTAGAGTTTGAAGAAGGCGACCATGTATTCCTCCATGTCACGCCCACAACGGGAGTTGGTCGAGCGATTAAATCCAGAAAGCTTACTCCTAAATTTATTGGCCCCTACCAAATCCTTCGTCGTGTAGGGCCAGTTGCTTACCAGATAGCTTTGCCGCCCTTTTTATCAAATATTCATGACGTCTTCCATATTTCACAACTACGGAAGTACATACCCGACCCGTCTCATGTCATTGAACCAGATGTAATTCAGTTGAAGGATGACCTCTCATTTCAAGTACTCCCTATTAGGATGACAGACAGAAAGATCAAGCAACTGAGAAACAAAGAAATCCTACTGGTTAAAGTAATCTGGAATCAGGCAACCGGAGATGCAACTTGGGAACTTGAAGACAAGATGAGGGAAAAATATCTAGTGATGTTTTCTGACCCTTAGTTTCGAGGATGAAACTATTTTAGGGGGGAGTATTGTAATACCCGTAGTCTTACTATAGTTTATTTAGCGCTACTATATTGTAATTTCTTTATATTACATATTTAATGCGCACATTTTTATTTGTTAATAAAGTGATTGAATTTAAACAAGATAAAATTACATTTGAGGATTAATATTTATTATTAATTCATGGTTCAAATCTCATCGAAAAATTCTTTCGAAGTTTCGTCGCGTTTTGATCTGCTGGGTAAATTTTACCCGCGATAAAATTTGAAACAGACTCCGATTTCGATGAAAATCGAAACATAAGTATTTTAAAATATTTATAATTGATTGTGAGTGTCTTTATAATTTTTCGATAAAATTATTATACAAGGATATTTTATACCGCACGTAAATTCCACGCGATTAATCGCCGAGCAAGGAATCGGTAACGCGAACGATCGAGCACGAGACCCCCTGGAGGGAGAGACCCTAGGCGCCACCTAGGAGAAAATTGGAGGGAAAGTTTTAATTTGGTCAAAATAGGAGTCATAATAGTATTTGAAGAGGTTTTGATTAGTGTATGAGAGGTAAGGTGGTGTAAGTGAGAAGTATGGTCATGGCATGGTCATGTGTCATAAGATTTCAGCCCAAAATCTTTTGCTCCCTCCTTCCTTTTCAGCTGGCCGTAGCACGCCCACCTCCTTTGCCTATACATACCTCACTTTATTCTCCCTTTTTACACCTTTGAAGACTTGTTTTTGGTGAAGAAAAATTTGAGTAAGTATGAAAGTTTGAAGCAAGCATTTCTCTTTTCCTTTTCTTTACCCTAAACCGTGCCCACTTGTGGGTTTAGGGGTAAATTTCTTACCTCATTTAAATGATGTTGCTGCTGTTGTTTCATTTTGTTGGTGGTGGTGTTGTTGTTGTCGTCTTTCTTTTCTTGTAGTTTTTGTTGTTGTTTCATGGTTTCAAAGAAAGAAATAGTTAGTAAGTATTATGGTGTTTTAGTTCTAGAATGTAGTTTAAAACCTCTTGACAATGAGAATCTTTAACTTGAGAAAACCTAAGCGTTTCCAAGAAAAAGATCGAGTCAAGGAAGGGTGTGTGTTAGTTATTACTTGTAATTCTCCTAAAACCATGAAAAAAAACTACACTGACATATGTTTAGTGTTTTGGTCATAACATTTTCCACACATATTCTTTTTCGTTGATTCTTGATTTTCTGGAAACTAGACTCATTTTGCTACGTTATTCGCACAAGAATCACTGGATTTGGTTGAGTATTCCTATTTAAAATTTTATTACAAGTTGACAGACAGATTGCTACCCTGTTCCTGTCACCCGAGTCTTATATTGCAAAACTACACCGAATGGCAAATGATTTGTTTTAAATTAAAATTCATTTTCAAAAACTAGACACTCCAAGCTTTCCAGAGAGTGGTCATTTACTCAAATCTGACAACGTTTACTATATTAATAAAATCGGTGAATTTGGAGTACATATTTGAGCTTTCATACGTTTGAGTTATTGGTAAAAGTTTTGATCAAGTTGTTTTGATTTAAGATCTTAATGATAAGGAACAAGTCAAGGGCTTGAATCCTTAGAAAGATAGATGAAGTTTCTTTTAAAAAAAATTTAGTGTTTAAGTGTTGAAAGCTTTCTAAAAGTGTTTAGTACTATCAAACCTTGTTCTACCTCTTTGAGTTTGGGTAATAAGTTAGGACTTGAAGTGTTTTGATTATGGGTAGGATGGTGGAAACCGTAGGTGTTTTTTGGAATTTAGGGTTCTAGTTTGTTTACTAAGCCCTAAGTGATTCTTGATTAGGATCGTGTGTACAAGATCGTGATCGGATTCTTGATAGAGATTGTGTGTGCGACTTTGACGTAGAAGGAAAGCCTTTATGTAAGGGCATCTTCCAAAAGTATATATTATTGGTGTGTGAATGCATAAATTAATTATGTGATATTATGTAGGTGTTGTTAAAGTGATGAACATGCTTATGTGATGAAATTATTTTCTTAAATGATACATGATTGTAATTCTCGTGTGAATAATGATGCTTTGTGATTATAATCATTGTATTGTTGATCATTAACTATATTTGTGAATATGTTGTTAATGACTGTGATGATCAGGAAGTGCCGAGAGCACGTGAGTTTGGGGTATCAGTCGTAACGACATCAAACAATTACCGATTTTGAAATGAAGAGGTATTTTATTAAAATCAAAGAGGCATATCAAAGTGGATTTTTCTGAAAACCCTAATTAGTAATGGATTAATCAGTTTTCCTTTAAAAAGAATAAAGTGAGAGTTAGAATAATTAAAACAATTATTTGGAAATATTAGTGGATTTCTCAATATGAATCATTTTGTAACTAGTAGGAAATTTCTAAGAAAAAGAACTTAGGGATATGAAGTGAGATCTCGAGACGAAAATATGGGGTTCTAACTAGGGGAGTTAGCACAAGAGTAGATTATCTCAGAAACTCCATGCGAGTGATCCCTTCGTAGTGCAATAACTATGATGAAAGGTGAAACATTTCATGCATACATCGATGCTAGAAGCAAGGTGTCGTAGAGTCGCCCAGACCTAGGCACGAGTACGTACTGACAGTCAAGCAAAAAAATGGGCCTGTGTCATTAGATGTGATGTTCTAGGCACAATCCCTGCGGGGAACCCTTACAAGGGTGGTGTGGTGATATTTCGGAATCATGTGCATTGGCATATAGACTAACCAATAGAGATTTGTGGTGCACCTTTATTATGTTGATTATTAGCTGTGATATTATGTTATGTTCTGCATATACATATTATTGTTATATATGTTTGCCTGGGACGATGACCCTTAACCGTGGTTTTTCAATTGATGAATATAACCCAAACGATGATGACGATTGAGCTGCCCCCGTTGACAATTTCGTCAGTGACGGCGTTTGAGTTCCCAGACTCGGGAGCTCCACACGCCTGGTAGGTAGATCACGCCTCCATCCAGGTGACGTATATAGGGAACATGGTCGAGACGACGCAGACAGAGCGACAGGCTACCCATATAGGGATCACATGTTGGGTGATGTGATTTCTGGTGACCTTTGCGCGATAATAGACGCGTGGTTAGAGGCACATTCTGGTAGTGACACCTCAGCGACGGAGAGCATGTCCGAGATCCTATGCCGGACCACTTTTCGCAGCGAGCCTCGGGTTATTGGCTTCGTGAGACACGTTGTCCTTCTTAGGACAGTGCGGTGTGTGCGGCTCATGAAGATGGATGTTGGAGCATCCTCTTCTCACGCCGCTGTAGACTCGCCGGTTTCCCCAGTGAGACTAGCATCTCCCATAGAGTATACTCCTTCGCCTCATATTCCCATCCCTGAGACTACTCCTTCGATAGATCATTCTATTTGCCCCTACTGTGCTGATGCAGGGTACAGATCCGAAGGTTAGATCATAGATTCATCCGACGAGGAGGCCACTGCTGGGGATGCATTTTTCACTATCCCTACCAACGATGCTATTGGTGATGACAACGTCACTATGCCCGTGGTAGATGACTTGGCGGAGGATTCAATGATGGAGGACGAGGAGGACCCCTCTAAGTGGGCTGACTTAGAGTCACGGAGGTGCAAGTGGTGTGGTACCTTCCACACTATGATGGTTTGTGAGGAAACGATCACCCATTTCGAGGCTGTGCATGGGGATTGGTCAGTCGCTCTTGCTGCTTGAGCTAGTGTGTCGATAAGCTTAGTGTCTCTTGTTTTGGAGTCTGTCTGTAGTTGTTTGGGAGTTTGTCTATACTTTATTTGTAATTTGGAGTTTGACTGAGACATCATTTTTGGAGCAGCCTTCTGCGCAGGTGTCTGTCGGGAGTACCTCAGGGGTATGAGTAATCTCATAGGAAATTTATATGCCAGACATATTCCTATTTTGATGTTGTACTATGATTTCTCTTGTATTAAAAACTTCGAAAAGTTGTACTGGCTCAAGGTTTATATATATATATATATATATATATATATAATTTCAGATGCATTTCCAGTTATATTCTCTTTTGCATTTTATTGAGCACCATGTTTCAACAATGCTGTAATACTCTGATTTGTGATTTGTGAAAGAGTTTTAAAAAAAAATTACCCATGTTTTTATAAAGCAAGAAGAGTATTATAACTTCAAAAATTATTCCGCATTTGGGGTTTTGTCTCGTAAGTAGCGCCCAAAAATTGGGGTGTTACACAGGACGTGCAAGACGTGTGCTCAAGCTCGCGCGGCACGCGAGGAAACAAAACCAAAATCCAGATATGCGGGTGACACGTGCTAAAGCGTGTGCGACGCGCGTAGCAGCTGGTTTAGAACGCACGTGGGGCATGCGACGTGCGGTGGGCAGTTTGAATTTTGGGTTTTTAACACCCTTAAGAGACTTCCTAGGCCAAGAATACATGGTTTTAGTGTTCTAAACCTTAGAGGAACCAAGGGATATCATAGGAATCCCTTAGAAGTGTAAATCGCCCTTGGAGTGTGATAAAAACTCTTAGAGATAAGAGTCACATGCTTGGTAAAGCCCCACGATAAATCCCAATAGTGGTAAAGCCCAGTGGTAAATCCGGGATGTTACTCGTAGAGTCATGAGTAGAGATAAGAATGACATGCTCAATAAAGCCCCGCGGTAAATCCCAAGAGTGGTAAAGCCCAATGGTAAATCCAGGGTGTCACAACAGAGCCAAAGAGTTTGTGAGTGTAGAGCAGTTGTACCACTGTGCGTTAACGACAAGTCCCGACTATACAAATAGTTGTACAGAGCGATTGTACCACTGTTACCAAATGATACATCCCGGCTATACGAACAATCCTTAGTGTATGGAATTGTCATGATTGCTTTAATATTTGTGAGTGAATATTATTGTCTTGTGGCGAGTTATGGTGAGGGGCCCGTGAAGGACTCACTGAGATTTTATAATCTCATCCTTGCCTCTTTTGTTTTCAGATAAGTAGGTACCAAAGGAGTAGAAGATGATGCTAGAAGTTGTAAATTTCTAGTTTTCGTTATTTTAGGAGATGTGCTAGACTTTATTTTGTATTTTTGGACAAAATTAGTCTTGTATTTTGAGATTCCCAGGATTTAGTCTTGGATGATGTTGTAATTCTAACTCTTGGATTATAACTAGACTAAATATTTACACTTGTCTATTATTCAAGTTTTAAATTTTTAGTAATTCCTGTACTTTTAATGTAAATTGTCTTATTTGAATTATTATTGGAATACGGACGTTACAAGTATCCAACGAAGAGTCACTTAAATCTAAAACCCTTAAGTATTTATATCTTGAAATCCATGTACCCTTAAATGGAGAAAACTCATTGGACAACAAATCAAGAACTTAACTAGCTTCTTGAAGATTTTGATGAACAAAGGAGAGAAATAAAAATGCTAGGCTTTGATTTTACAAAACTTAAGAGCTAAGTATCTTAGAGTGGTTAAGATTTAAGTGTTGAAAAATGAATTTGATCCGAAGTGGATCTCGGAGGTGGCCAGAGTAGGATCACGAACGGCGGAGCACGACGGAGTACGACGGTGGGAGTGTACCTGCACACACTCTGATGTCTAAGTTAGTATCGGGATAAGGTGAGGTAAGAAAATGAATAGTGCGTACCTTTATTGATTAGGTCATGAACCTTTTATAGGTGAGGTCAGGTTACTGACGTGTGGATGTTCTCAGGTAACCCTAGATCGTTTATCAGCTGTTGGATGAATCCGATGGCCGATGTTGATTCTAGGGTTGCGTGGTGACAAGGTTGCTTTTAGGGCTAGCGCCGCAATGCTTTGTACTATAGGGTTTCACGTCGTGGCGATGGGATCCCTAGGGTTTATTGCCCTGAGGATGGAACTCCTGAGTCGGGTCGGTTGACCGAAGTGGGCCTTGGGCCAGATTGGGTCAGTATTGTTTCGGGGTGGATCTCCCCTGTTGGGTTAGATCGGCCCATTGCGGAGTGGGCCTTTTGGCCACTCTGGATCAGAAATAAAATGGTGTGTAAATGGGGGTGTGCAAAACCGAGGGAGAAGAGGGAAGTTATTTCTCTCCTATAGTTTGGTGTATTGTACATTGGGTAAAAGAAAGGCTTGGACAAAGAAGAGGTCTATGCATATATGGAAGATATTCTGAAAGAAATTGATGATGCATCTTTCCTTAAAAATTGATGTTGTATCTTTCCTCTGCCCCTCTATACCTAGCTTTGCGTCTCTCTAGAGTGCGAGGTTGACACATTTTCCCATAACATTGGTACCAAATAGTAAAATAGTAATATTTTATTACAGCATCTAAAATCATCAAACACATTCAAAATCACTTCAAACCTTCTATTTATACTATATAATTTCTAAAGCGCGACCTCTAGTGTTGCTACTTCAGCAAGTATAGTTAACCTGCTTCCATTCCCATTTCTCTCCATTTGACAGAAAGAGTTGACATGTCAACTTCTCCAGTTTTCTATTTCACTTTTATTTTGCATTCATTTAGTTTTTGTTTCATTTAACTGAATTGACTTCTTGTAGGTCACCATTACACCTCCTTGTGTTGACCACTCTCAAATCAAAACGTCATACCTCTCGCTCAATGCTATAACGTTATCTCTTTTTTAGTCTTTCCAAAGCTAAATCTCTCCAATCAATACACAAAAACAGTAGGAGTGAAAAAAAAACTGATCAACAAAACCACGTGCAACAATATATGGAAGTTGCTTGGATAGGACTGTTACACTTCTTTGTCAACTCAAGCGTACTTATCTCCAAAAAGGGCCATCAAACATCCACATTTTTTGAACAAATAAACATCCACATTTAATATCGACAAAATCAATGTCCTTATTCAAAATCCACCTCCATTGTTTGATACTTCGAGACCCACTATTCAAAAATATACGAACCATCATTTGTTATGCCATATGACCTATCACGCGATCTTGCTTCATTTGGTTCCTACTGGGAAAAATCTATTGATGTGCTTGGAAAATCTCAGAAAAGCCTTCTAAAGAGTCCAACAAGCCTTTAAAGTCTGATCCCCAAGGACCAAAATGGCCAGTCTATATTATTCACTATCTTTTATTACTTGCATCAATCCACATACACTATTCATGAGAATCAACATCAAATGTGAACGATACTTAGTTATTCACTGACCTTTTACTACTTGCACTGATCCATGTACACTTGTCTTGAGATTCATCAAAGAAACATCTCCCTCTAGAATTTAAAGCCATTGTGTAACATTGGCATGTATAGATTTGGCCTTGCTTAGAATAATGGGTTTAGTTTAGTTAAATTCATTTCACTTGTGAAACCTAATATTTACTCGCATTCTTGATTTCAAATTATCATAATCTAGCATTAATATTTATCTATCCATCAATGTAGTCTATAAATTATATAGACATTAGGTAGCATTTTTAAAAGTTGTATCGACGATGAAAGTGTTGAGTGACCACAATTAGTGATTTCATCCTTTATTGCATATTCATTATCTTCATAGTGTTTTGTCTCATAACCTCTCTCTTGTAGTGTAGGGGGATCTTAAAGTGACCAAAATTAACATATTAACTGATATGAGATTGAGAGTCATAGCGGCAAATTTCGTAGATGTAAAGGTGGAGCGGTGAGGACGCCATAACTGGCTACGGGTATTTTGATTGATATTTTAATTTTGAGGGCCACAAAGTAGTTGTTAAGCTCAAAACTATTTAAAAGAACCAAAGAGAATCCTTTCTTAGTATTTACTAAATCAAAATTCAACTTATTTATTCATGAATAACGAATTACATTATATAGAGTCCTAATCCCAATTGACTCAATGAACCCTAATTAATTCAAATTTCACCTAATATTAATTCTACTCCTAATTTAAAATGAAATTTATAAATGGCGTTTATGCCTTACAAACATTTCCTAAATAAAGTAAAAAAAAAGCATAACAAATGATATTATCATTAGTGCTAAATGCATAAGTAGAATTAATGATTACTTCACATAATCATATTGTCTTTATTAATTGAATCAGCTAGTTGTAATTATGTAGTGATATTGTAGTTCTTCATATCTTCTAGAAGTGAACAAAGCTTTCGAGTCGCTTAAAGAAATTGAAAGGTAAAAGAAATATAGATCGAAGTGTGATAGAAATCATAAGAGTAGCAATATCCTCAGAAAAAGAGTAACAACATTGTCATGAGCAAATAAAATTATAGCCTTAGAAATTAAATAGAATTATTTTTTACCTTAATCATAAATACAAGGACAAACGGTACTGACACACTTCTAATGTATGAGGGAGACACATATATTTTGGACAATCGGAGTTATTACCACAACTGATCATTATTGCTGTGATGTAAAAAAGAATAAAGGAATGTTACTAAAAGGGGATGAAAGATTGTGCATAAGGTAAAGAAGAAAAATTAAAAAGGATGAGAAAAATGGTTCACCGCCGATGTTGGTTACAACAAGAAACAGCGAAAGAAAGAGGATCATAGCATAAACAAACTTGAGAATTTCAGCCATATTTTTCCTCCTTTGCATGTACAAACAGAAAATTGTTTGATCACTTTATAATGTAAAAAAACACATGCTTTGTTTACTTTAACTAAATAGTTTTAAGGAATTATTGGGTTGTAAGAAACCCTTCCTAAATTTAGAACCATTATATCTCACTCAATTGATCACTTGACCTTAGTAAGGATCTCACATAAAAATCTTGCTAGTGATCAAAGTTCATTCTTTTTTTTTTTACTAAGCTTTCATATATTTTTTTTACTTTTTCGCCTTTCATGATGGACATGGGCGAAATCCCAAAAAGGCAATAATAGTGTTGAACAATAGCAAAATTAGTTGTAAAATAATGCACAAATGAGGTGACAACATATTTATGAATAAATTTAAAATATATGTTAAAAGAATCATAGTGTCAAAGTTAATGTGTATCAAATGTGAAATTTGCATGATTTATTCCACATTCTCATTCACATCAATTTTACCATTCATATTGATTATCAAATGTGAGTGTGTATACATAACATATAATACAATGATACTATAAATATTGTGAAAGCTAAAGTTTTTCCGAGATTTCAAAAGTGGAATTCCTTTAGTTATTTATGTATTTTTAACATATTCAATATATTACCTTTTTCTATTTCTTTTCTTTTAAAAGCTATCATAAAGTAACTCTTACTTATAAACAGATTTAATTTATATTCTATTTTTTATATAAATATAACGTACTGTTACTTAACTTTCAATAATATATATAATATAACATATATACGTATAACAATAAGTACTAATCATATATATAATATATAACTAAATATAAAGTTTACATACTTTAACAAATTCTATAGCTTAAATATTACTATTATTATTATTATCATCCTTATTATAAGATATAATACTTCTATTAAATTTTGCTTTAAACCATTTAACTAAAATACTCATGTAATTTAATTTTAATTAATTATTATACTACATTATAAATTTTACAAAATATTTTCCTTAATAAAATTAATTAAATATGTTTACACATCATCGGTGCATTGTTTTACAACTAACTTTGCCATTATTCAACATATATTATCGCTCTTTTGGGATTCTGGGCATATCTATTATGAAAGGCTAGAAAAGTAAAAAAAAAAAATAATGAAAGGTTGGTAAAAAAAGAATGTACTTTGATGATCAGCAAGTTTTGTATGTGAGATCCTAACTAAGGTCAACTGATCAATTGAGTAAGCTAAGGGGACAAACATGACACATCGGTATAATTAAGAGACATTTAATAACGATTCTAAATTTAGAAAAGGCTTGTTACAACTCAATAAGTTTTATAAATAATATATTAATAGAGCATCGATGTAGCACTGTACATTTAAGATATCTAGCATAATCATTTGCAATGTATGAATTATAGAGAGCTTAATTTATATGCACTGACAGTGGAAAAAAGTTTGACATAGTCATCCAATCATATCTCTCCATGATGATGTTTGTTGATATATTTTAGGAAATAATATAACAAAGTGGCACCATGGTGAGATATGATTGGATGACCGTGTAAAACTTTTCTACACCGTGGGTGCATATAAATTAAACTCGAATTATAATTAAATACATGTAATAGTATTTACGCAATACACAACAAACATAATCAAAATAGAGGTATAAGTTACAAGGTTGTATTTATTTTCTACCTTTGATAATCATGATGTGTGCAAAAGTTCTTAAGCAAAAAGTATTGAGAAACGACTATATGCCTTGCTTGTTTTCTCAAACTACTCCTCAAGTCTACTTATCTGAAAACATGAAAACAAACTATTGAGAATAAAAATCTCAATGAGACCTAAAATTTTATGATTTTAATATTGTTCCGAGCAAGGAACGTAGAGGTGGCCGGAGTCGCCGAGGTCGCCGCGTTCAATGGTGGTGACGACGAAGAACAGTGGTTAAGTACCTGCAAAAGGCACTCCGACACTCAAGTCAGTATCGTTCTGATGAGGTCAATATGATGTAATTAATGCGTACCTTCTTTTCTCGTGGGCCCTCCTTATATATGACTCCCTTTAGGGTTCGGAGTGAATAGACGGTGATTGGATGAGTAAATCGCGTATGATCTGCTGTGGTCCGTTGATTAGATCGATGGTCCCAGTTTAGTAGCGTAAAGGCAACGCGAAACATGGGCCGCTGATGGATTAAACGTCTCAGATCGGAGACCAGTGATCGGCTGTGATCAGTTGTTGGCATTGGGCCATGGAAGTAGTTTTTTGGAGGAATGGGCTTTGGCCCACACTACAAGAATTTTCGCTGTTACCGACGACCAATTTTTGTCGGTAAAGCCCAAAATCCGTCGGTAAATCAGGATTATCGACGGCCTACCGACTACCGATCTTTGTCGGTTAATGGCTCGTGGGAAATATTTTACCGACGGCTATTTATGGCCATCGATATTATCGAAGGCTAAGCCGTCGGTAAATTATACAATGTTGTCGGTAACTTTGACAAAAAATCATAAAATTCCATCAAATTATCGACGCCTAAGTCGTCTGTAAAGCTAAACAAAAATTGAAAAATTCCATCATATTTACTGACGGCTAAGCCATCGGTAATGTCAAATATTTTTTTGAGGAACTTTTGTTTTTAAACAGCCCCAAAATTTTACAATACAGGCCATATAAACACAACAACAACAAAGGCCATCAACATATATTTTTAATCATTAAAGCAACAAATCCATAGCAAACAAACCAAGTCACAACAAGTCCTAAGCAAGTCAATAACAAATCATAACGTCAAAACAAGTCAATAAAAAAAAAGTCAAGTCCCTAGCCTAATGGCAAGACTAATCCTCCTTAGACTTCTCATAGTCCGGATGCCGACGACGGGATTTGTGGGCCTGGATGGCAGCAACATTGGCAGACAATTCCCTCAACTGCTGCTTAAACTGCTAATCCCACTCCGAGGCAATTCTCCTTGCCTCCCGTGCTTCCTCCCGTGCCTCCCGAGCCTCCTCCTCTGCTTTTCTTGTGTGCTCCTCAAAAGCCGCAATCTGTGCAGCCATCTCAGCAGAGTACTGAGTCGGGGACTTGGTACTGGTGCCAGATGCACGAGACTCCTGGGTCAGAGAGGAGACACCAGGCTTAAAACGTCCGGACAAGCATCTGACACTGTACAGCAGTCCCCGAGTCCTACCCCCAGCAGATTGTGCCCATAACTGCAACTGAGTTGCGGGATCAACACTGCCAGTTGTCTCCCCTCCATCAGAGGCCTGAGAGGCGGCCTGCTGCAACTTCTCTTGATAGGCTTCCTGCTCAAAACAAGACAGAGTGAAGATCGGTTACAATATTGTTTATGAAGTAAAATAAAATTAATTAAAAAATACAATGATCTGACTTACATATGTCTCCCTAGATCTGTCGTCCACCCAAGACTTGTCCTTCTTTTTTGTGTGAGTCTTCAAGAAGATCTCATCCACCATGGGCTCTCTACCCAACTCATCAGACTGAAACATAATTAAAAACGTTAGGAACATATATGTAACAACAAATTTATGTGATGAATTTTACGCAATAAAGTGTTTAAAAAACATACCAGACGCATTGCTTGCTCAGTGACAGATACAGATCCACCAGTATGTACAGAACCACCCTTAGAAGAAGTGCGGTTCTGCTTGGCCTTGGTGCATTTCTCCTTATATTCTGGAGCCTTCCACTTGGCATTAAGTTCTGCATAAGCCCCTCTTCTATCCAGGTTGGGCGTTTACCATTCTTCCTCACCTCCTTAAGCATCTCAGAAAGACGCTTTGAGCCTTTGGTATTGAAGAGCTTCTAAACCAGTTAATGGTCTTTACGATCCCACGAAACATGCTCCTATAATATTGTATTACAAATAAGATCAAAACCCTGAAATAAGAAAAGTAACATAATCTTACTTCAAATTTCTTAAGCCATTTCTCCACCGTCTTTTCTGGAATCTCTCCCCAAGAATCATATGCTTCTCGGAACTGTGACTGAATGAACGCAGTGATAATCTTAGAGGCTAATTTACCCGGGATGAACCTATAAATAAGTTATAAACACAATATCAGCATTAACTAAACTTGCATTCTCAAACTACCATTGTTTTCTTTAACCCTTGTGAAATAAGAAGACATAAAACCAAAAATCAAAACCATTCATAACAACTAACCCTGCATGATGAATTAATGTTATTACAGTGATGTCTGCCCTGTCTTGGGTAAGAGTATCATCAAAACTAACAAATATATGACAAAATTGTAACAAATAGTATTAGAGGAGAGGGACAGCCAAAAGCCACTTTGTATTTGTACCACCAGACAATGGACAAAAGCCAATATATGATTTATTTAATAAGCCACACATGCCATTCATGGAAACAGATCAATCTCTCACGTCTAAATAAAGTCACAAAACAGTTTGTAATACCAAGCCCGCATGACAGATAGTATTCCTAATTAAGATCTGATAATACAAATAAGTGTGAACTAAACAGCCAATTGCTCCAAAAAAAAACAATACAATCTACTTCATAAATAAATTACTATTTCTAGAACCCAATATATTCCCAATGGTCGAATTCAAGGAGGATCAAAATGAGAGTACGTGATATGATTACTCACACATCAAAAATTGCACTTATGCAAGGAGAAATTGTAAAATCAACAAACTTTGATGATCATGAACAAATCCTTGAGTTTGATTGGAAGCATACATAAGGAAATTATATTGTTAACTCCAGCCAGAAGTCAAAAAGCCAGCCTAAGGCAAAAGCAACGCCCCGCCTCAGAAATATGGAAATAAATGTTGAAGGAGTACTCCTCATTTACATACATATTGAAGATTCGTTAATTCACCAAATCATTTCTAGATCTGTTTCATAATAGATAATCATGAAAGCAACATATTACAACATAGGGAAACATGAAAATATGGTAAAGCAAGATGAAGAGTCTGCAGGAGTCCACTTCACCTTTTAGGTATACACGACAAGTTTCAAATCCAAAAATTAGGCTATAAAGTGACGTACGATTTGCCATGAACCCTAATGATGGGTCTCCCATCAGGTGTCACCTTAGTCCCGATCAGATGGGAGTATCGTGACCCCTGCACTGTCGGACCACTAGGTGCAAGCAGCGAAGGTCCCGCACCGCATCATCCTCGACTGCAGGAGTGTGTCAGCTCAGAAATGGATGTCGCCTGCGGTGAAGGGGAACCATGCTCCTACAATAAAAATCAATTTGTTACAACAAAGGGAAAGCAGTAAAAAAACAAATCCAACAACTAGTTAAATACATACCTGTACAGGAGGAGGTATGAATCCCGGATTCGGGATCATCACTATAGAGGACAAGAGAGGTGATATCACTCCGGCAGTCTACTAAGCAGGAGGCTACTGAATAGCCTCACGGAGTGGTGTGCTAGCATCGTCCTCCAGTGGTGACTGTGCCAATCGATTTGCCAATCGTTGTGGCAAAATCATCTCAGCCTTCTTCGTAGGCAGCTTAGACCTACGATGCTTTTTCTCTTTAGGAGGCATCTGTCAAAAAAAAAACAAGCATTCACATATATGTTCACACATATTGTCAGTCAACATGTACAATAATTAAATAAACAAGTACCATGACTTCAATAACTTTTAAAATAAACAAGTACAATGACTTCACTAACTTTTAAAATAAACAAGTACAATAACTTCAGTCAATGTCATCATCTTGATCATCCACAACCATATCATCATCTCCCTCATTAGAGTCAAGCTCAGACTCACAATTATCATCATCATCGACATCCATGTCAACTTCATTATCAATATCAATGTTTGGAATTGACGTAACATCGACGTCTTCAACACTATGTGTTTGATCATGCAAGCAATCCATTTCTTCAATTTCTCAATCTATTTCTTCAATTTCAGTTATCTGCTCTATGCGTGTCATCTCTTCATCTTGATAGGGAATATCATCGACAATTTCATTAACCTCTACATGGCCCTGGGCTTTGTTTTTATCACTGCAAACCAACCACGTTTGTCTGTCCTTATATCTGGATAAAGATACATAATACACTTGTCTAGCCTTTTGTGCAATTATGAATGGATCGTAACGATCATAATGCTTGCTCATCTTGATATCCACAATGCCATATTGCGGATGAACTTTGGTTCCTCTATTCCGTCTTGGATCAAACCATTGACAATAAAACAAGGTAACACTGTGAGGCAAATTGTGATACGTTAACTCGTAGATATGTTGTATGATACCATAGAAATCATCTTCTCCTCCTTTTGTAACCCCTTTGACATAAACCCCACTGTTTATGGTCTTTTTACCCGGAGTCCATCCTTATGTGTGGTATTTGTACTCATTAATGAAGTATTTGTGCCAACTTATGGCCTTTGACTCTAGACCCCAAGCTAATGATATCAAGTTTATGTCACTCACACCATTTGCTTGATTAGTAGCCTATACAAACAAGACATTCACAATGAGGATAGGGAGACAATTTATTTGCAATAGGCTTTTGGTCAAATACTTACATAGGACCAAAACCATTCTGCGAATTCAGTATGAATACGAGTTTGAGCTGAAGGATCTACTTCATTGATGGAGTTATATTGCAAAACGTAACTGCCAAGAAAGACAAAATTGTTGTAAGTATATACTAGTAAGTACACCAAGTGTGGGTTTAATGGTGTATTACTTACTCAATATATGGCTTAACCTCGATGCAATTAACGATGATGTGTACATGAGCAGACCTCCATTCAGCATCACTCAACCAGTGAGCTTTGGATTGCCCACTAGGACGTCCTAGTCCATTGCTAATTGACAGTGTTGATGTGATATTATCATTCAATCTTGCAACTTCATTACATTGACTTTTAGCATACAAGTCAATCGTTTTGAAATAATGTGAACAAAAATATGTTGTCTCCTGTTGTAAGTAGGACATACATATTGAGCCTTCTACTCTAGCCTTGTTTTTCACTGACTGCTTAAAATCACCCATCATTCTATAAATAAATGAGAATATAACGGCTTATAATAAAGATATGACAATATAGAGGGAGATAATTTCAGATATCAACGAATACTTTTCAAATAGATATATCCATCGGTATTGAACTGGACCACTAAGCGTTGCCTCGTACAGGAGGTGAATTGGAAGATGCTCCATTGAATCAAAAAATCCTGGTGGGAAGATTCTTTCAAGTTTGCATAAGATTAATGGAATGTTTTCATTCAATTTGATCAAATCATCCTGGCTCAAACTATTACTGCACAAGCCCTTAAAGAATTGACTTAACTCTGTAAGTGGTCTCCACACAAGGTCAAGCAATGAACTAAATGCAAATGGGAGCAAATACTCCATAAATACGTGACAGTCATGACTCTTCATCCCGTACATTTGCCCTCTATTAACATCTGCTCATCTTACCAAATTTGAAGCATACCCATCTGGCATCTTAATCTCCTTAATCCACTTCATCACATTCTTTGTCTCATCTGAAGAAAGGCAATAATTTGCCTTTGGTTTTGTCATTTTTCCATTGGCTTTTGGAATCAACCCCAAGTCACTACGTTGGCATATGAGGGCCAAGTCCATTCTTGCTTTTTCATTGTCCTTTGTCATTCCTTTAACATTTATGAATGTAATAAACACATTATCAAATACATATTTCTCTATGTGCATCACATCTAGATTGTGCCTTAATAAATTGTTTTTCCAGTATGGAAGATCCCAGAATATACTTCGCTTTATCCAATTGTGACTACGTCCATACCTAGGTAACTTATCAACTTCTCCATCTTCTACCACACTTGGAACCCCACTAACCCAATTCCATATGATATCACCTGTCAGTATTGCAGGAGGCCCATGTTTCTCAACGCTATTTTTTGTAAACCTCTTTTTACTTCTTCTGAATTTGTGATCACGCGGTAAAAATCGATGGTGGCAATCGAACCAAGAGTTTCCCCCCATATTTCAGTCTAAACGACTTTGTATCATCCATACATATGGGATATGCCAATTTACCTTGTGTACCCCACCCAGACAACACACCGTATGCGAGAAAGTCATTAATTGTCCACATCAAGGATGCTCTCATTTGAAAGTTTTGCTTTTTAGAGATATCGTAAGACAAAACACCCTCACTCCACAACTGTTGCTGCCCATCTATTAAAGGTTGTAAGAACACATATTTTTTCTTTTGGATTAGATGGTCCGGGTACGAGGCAAGTCAAAAACATAAATGGTTTAGTCGTACACATTTCAGGGGGGAGATTATATAGAGTCACAACAACCGGTCAACATGAATATGGGGTTGTAGATGCCTGAATATAAGGGGTGAACCCATTGAAACATAAACCAAGCCTTACATTTCTTGGTTTGTTTGTAAAGTCTGGATACACCGCATCAAAATGCTTCCAAGCTTCACCATCAGATGGATGATGTAAAATTCCTGACCCAGATCTATTGTGAGAATATCATCTCATTTCAGCTGCAGTCTCCATTGATGCATACAGTCTTTTCAACCTAGGAGTGATTGGCAAATATAACATCCTCTTTGCTAGAAAATCGTTGTACTTACCCATCTCAGTCTTACAGGGAACATACCGTGGTTCTTGACAAAACTTACATTGTCGTTTTGCACTATTATCCTTACACCCATTGACACGACAATCAATTTTTTGAGATTCCAAACCTAGCATGGACACCAATCTTTTTGCTTAGTAAAATTTTTTTCGCAATTTCTCCTTTGAAGGACACACATCTCCCAACATGCTTGCAATGAAAACAAGACACTTTTGAGGAATGTTCCAATTTGTCTTGCATGCCAACAATTTCACGCATATTGAAAGTTTTGACTCAGAAGCACCCTCCTATATATGGGCTCGTTTGCAGCAGTTAGCAAATCATAAAAGTCTTGAGCGTTAGCATTTGGAGGGCTCTTCATGAATATCTTCCTCGTCTTCATGAATATCTTCTTCGTCTTCCTCGTTACCCACATCACCCATACTTTGGAAGTCATACCTAGGCCTAAACGCATCGTCGACCATATGTTACATTAGCGTGAACGGATCATCATTATCCATTTGTCCACTACTACTAGGCACATTTACTGGGTGAACACGTGGCGCTTCTTCACTGTGCTCAGTCCAATACCAATAATTTGGTTAGAACCCAACACTATACAGATGGACCTTGACTTCTCCTTCAGACAATATGCTCCTAAACTTGCAAATGTCACAAGGACATCTGATTCCACCATTACTTACAACTTCAGGTTGTCCTCTAGCCTTTAGTATAAACTCTTCAACCCCTTTTGCAAAGCTTGGTTTCACCCCTCCTCTACCAGGATAAAGCCTATCATATACCCAACTCTGATCTGGAGGGTAACCATCCATTTCTGAAATGTGTCACAATACTATATAAATTCAAATTAAATAAATGAACAGCAGACCTCTCCTTATACTCATCTTCCAAGGGAGGTAATTCAAATATATACTACATCAATTCAAATTAAATAAATGAACAACAAACCTCTCATTGTACTCATCTTCCAAGGGAGGTAATTAAACACTATACTACATCAATTCAAATTAAATAAATAAACAGCATGATAGACAAATTGAAGAAAACCAAACCCCACAGAAAGTTGATATCATTGAAATCTAAACTAGCATATACCACAGCTCAAGAACAATCCAATCCAATCCAATTCAATCCATTACGCAGGAGCATTTGAAGGCAAAACTAAAATAACATGATAGACAAAAAAAAACAAGAAATGCATACCTTGCAAATGTTGGCGGATCAAAACAACCAACAAAAATAGGGAGAAAGGGAGAATTTGTTCAACCCACTGCAATAGGAGATACAACAAGCTGAAGTAAAACTAGATAAAAAATTATTGCTATTAAATGTCATCAGAGTACATGCACAAGTTTAGTAATATCTGACTAATGGCTGTTTGTTACACCTTCCCTTGATTTTTTTTTTTGCCATTATTTTTTAAGGGCATACCAAACTGATCCTAAAATAAAAGTAACCAAATAAATATATAAATAAGAACATTAAGATGATTAACTTCACCATAGTAGAGCTTGTGAATTTCTCTGCTTATCACCAAATTGAAAGTCAACTGAAGAAGAGTATATTGTTGGCAAAAATTAAGTTAGAGAGTAATAGTATGTGGATTCAACAGTGATATAGCTAGCATGAAGGATGTTATATTGTGTGCCCAAAAATGTAAAGATGTGGTCCAAGAAGATAATTGAATTGAATCCATTAACAGGACCTAAAAAGAAATGGAATCCACTGACAATGACAGTTACAATTTTGCAAAAAAAAAAAAATGACAGTTACAAACAATGTGTGTACATACAACTGCAAAGTTGACATATTCATCACACTGTTACTAAATCTAATATTATGTGGGGAAAAAACTATGCCAATTGTATAATTACTTTTTGCTTTTTCTAAATTAAGGCAACTTGACACCATTGCATAAAAAAAAAATGATCAGGTTATATTACAACGTTGACAAGCTTCACAAAAAATTCAAATAATGCTAAAAAATTTATTACAAGTTACATAATAAATTCTTAAGTAGTGACCCTATCCCATATACACTATCTTTTATATAAAAATTGCTCTCTCACAATTCCTTTATAAAACCGAAGGAAGGTTTTGTTTCTGTTGCATTGAAAAACAAAGCAATGGGGTTACCAAATCCTACCCTTCACTTTCTCAGAAAGATTAAAAAAACTAGGAAAAGCACTAATTAATAATTTGTGCACCATTTTAATTTGTTGTGCTTAAAGTCATATGTGGTGTACTTGGGAGCTCACTCACATGATCCAGATTTGTCTTCCGTTGACTTCAATCTCGTGACAAAGTCTCATTATGAGTTTCTGGGATCTTTCTTAGGAAGGTATGCAAAACTAAATGTGTAATTCTTTTTGTTTCTGATGATCATATAATCAAACAAACCAACCCTGAATTTCAATTATTTATTTTTTTAGCTAATTGAAATGCTTGAGTTTTCTTTCAAGTAGTCCTAACACAGCAAAAGAGCCCATATTTTACTCCCACACAAGCCGCATAAATGGTTTTGCTACAAATTTGGAAAAAGAAGTAGCAGCTAAGATAGCAAGTAATAAGAACTCAGAACCTTCTCTTATGTTTTCTGTTTAATTGCTGCTTTTTTCTTCTCATAATTAAGAGACTTAATTTTGTCAAAATTAACTGCTTGCTGGTGAATGTTTCAGAACATCCCAAAGTGTTGTCAGTGTTCGTGAACAATGGAAGAAGGCTACACACAACTTGGTCATCGGGATTCATGGGGTTAGAAGTAGATAATGGGATCCATATTTTAATCAACAAGGAGACATTATGTAGAATTCCTGCTACCACAACATGTTGTTCACCAAAATCACAAAAGCTCAAAAGCACAAAAGTTGAAGCAAAGGTTTATAAGTTTGTAAATCAAGCTAGATCCCATTAGACAAAAGGAACAAATGAGAAACAGAGGCATACCAGATCTAAAGGGAACGAAACGCAGGGGAGTGAACACCGAGAAGGAGGAACAGCGAGCTAGAAGGAGGAATGGTGACGGAACGAAATGCAGTGACGAGTTGGAAGGAGGAACGGCGAGTGAACGCTGGGAAGGAGAAACGGCAAGCTGGAAGGACGAACGGCGACGGAACAAACTGCAGCGACGAGCTGGAAAGAGGAACACCAAGTGATAGCCTGGAAGGAGGGCCCGCAGAGAGAATGTGGAAGAGATGGCGAGTGGCAATAGAACCGGCTTCGCGGTGGGTGGTGGCAGCGTGGTAGGGGTCAGCAGTGCGGTGGGTGGGGTCAGCGGGGTGGATGGCGGCAGTGAAAGGGTAGTGAAGATGAAAATGAATGAGAAAACAGATCCATATCAGTATATATCAGTATCAACTTTACCGACGGCTTAGCCGTGGGTAAAGCCTTCAATAACAAAACACCGTCGAGGAAATTAAATACGGGAAAATGGAACCGTCCAATAGCCGTTGGTAATGTAGAAAAAAAAAATTTCACGTGCAACTTTTTTCCGGCTCATTACCGAAGGCTAAGCCGTCGGTAATAGCGATGGTGTCGGGACCATCGGTAATACGCAGTTTTCTTGTAGTGCCAGTTCGGAATAATTGCCCCCCAAGTCGATGTCTGAGTGTTAAAGGACTTCGACTTAAGTGGTTTTTTGGTTCGGATCATGACTTCGACTCAAATGACAGTCCGGCGACATTTCGGTTTATAGATATGTCTTAGTGAAGTGCGTCTTCTGATGTGTCATCAAGGTGTGATTCCGGATTGGGTCGTTGAAGCGTAACTTTGGATGTGTTAACGGAATATGACTTCGGAAAGCTCTATGCCGTACACGACACGCGTCGCTGCCTGGGGACGGTTTCTAGGGTCTTTTATGTCAGAAACCCTTATCGACACATCACCTCAATCGTTTCAAAATTGAAAAGGCGGCCTCATGTCGCGCACGGGCGGCGTATCAGTCCTTTAACCGAGGCAACGCTTAGGTTAGCGTGCCATTTAATGCAGGTAATTAAGATTCGGGGCTTATAAATACGGAGGAGAAGCTTCATTTGGCATTTTCGCTATCTTTCTCATCCTCTGTGCACTCTTGCTCTGTAGAAAATTCGTATGCTGCAAAATATGTTGTAGCATTTATTGCAGCATCTGGGCAGAGTTACAATAAAAATGCAGAATTTTGAATTAAAAGCAGAAACTAACTGATGTGGCAGAAAAGCAGTGTTGAAATAGTACAGCAGAGCAGTTCCCATAGCTTTTGGACAGCTGCCCTTTTTTTTGGGCCTTTTAATTGATGAGGACTGACCAAAATAGGAAGCCCACATGCTGAAAAATGAGGGACAACCCTAGAAAATAGAAATTCATGTGCCCCCAGCTCTCACTCTCACCACTGTTCAACTGCCTTTCACTCCACCTCATCTTCTTCAACCTCCATCCATCCATTTTTCCACCATTTTTGACTGGTTTTGAAGCTTGGAGCTGAATATTTACATGGGGACTGCTCACTTTCTAGTTTGATAAAGCTAAGGTAAGAATGATCTTCCTTGCTGGGGAAAGACTTTAGTTATTTCTTGAAGTTAGCTCTTGTTTTATTTTCCCTCCCCTTGTATTTTCTCTATTTAGTTTCCATAACCAGAAAAACCATGTTCCTTTTTCTGTTTTGTGTTTTTAAGCTCATCATGAGCTAAACTCTCTATGTTAGGGAATTATGAAGTTGTAAGGATTGTATGGGTCTTGTTTATGTTATGGTTATGTGAATGCATTTTTATTCAAGTTGATTTTTCTTTTTACATCTTTTAAGAAAAGCTTGATCTCCTTGACTTAAATGCAAGCTCACTAATATTGAAAGAGTTAGTGAGTTGAACTACTTGAATAATATGGATTAAGTTGATTAATTGAAAAATTAATTGATTTTGGGTAAAATAAGAATATTTGCCCAAGTCCATAGGGTAGCTGAGTCATTTTAATTGGAAGTGAGACTAACTAATGTGAAATTTGGGATAAGATAAGTTAATTTCATTTTAAAAGTGATTGGGAAACACACTATATTTGAACTCTGGACCTAGATGCTACAGCATACACCAGAGCATACCTGACCTGTACATGAATTTCAATAGATTAGATTTCCCTAACTGTTTTTACCCACTATTTTTACCTCAATTTCTCTGATATTTTACTAAATTATTTAACTTTAAATTGTCACTAAATCAACCTTGTTTATGTGTTACTTGTTACCTTATTTGTCACTAGCTAAATTAACCCAAATTGAGAATTAATACAATTAACCGAGTTCAATCCTTGATGGAACGATCTTTTATCACTTTACTACTTGTTTTGACTGTGTATACTTGCACATTGGACATGCAACACTTCACAACAAACCAAACAAGCCAGTCCACCTTTCACAACAAAACAAACAAACCAATCCAACCTCTAATAATCAAGTAATGCCATAAATCATTCACATATAGCAAGATTCATAAGCAGTTACTGTAGAATGTTAATGCAGAGTAGTGGTGACAACGACAAAGGGCAACTACATTTAAATATCATGTTTCACACACTCTTATTCAACTTTAAGGTCTCAAATGTCATGTCTCATATGTGTTTATTATATATAATGATGAATCAAATACCCAACAGAAGAACATTCATCAAAAGAAAAAGCAAAGAAACTTACGTGTCGATGATGATTAAGGAGTTAGAGCTACTGGAAAAGTTTCGGGACCTGCATTTGGATGTAGAATTGTTATCTGGGAAGATTAGTTTCGGGATGATCACTATCTCGAGTGGATTGTTAGATGACATCGGAGAACAATAAGTCAATGATAAGAGCTGCTGCAGGAAAAGAGAGAACTGATCGTACAAGTGAAGGCACCTAAATTCAAAGATAGACCAGACAACCTTTTGAGGTGCAATGGGCGTGTTGCATACCTGATGTGACGGAACTAAAGAAGACAATCCTAGACGAGGTGCACAAAAGCAAGTTGAGCAAACATCCAGGAGCGACTAAGATGTACCAAGATCTAAAGCAGAACTTCTGGTGGCCTGGGATGAAGAAGCAAGAGGCAGAATACGTGGCATTGTGCTTAACGTGTCAAAAACCGAATGTGGAGCATCAACGACCCGTCGGGATGTTGCAATCGTTGGACGTACCGAAGTGGAAATGAGACAGTATATCTATGGATTTTGTTGTAGCACTGCCCAGAACGCAGAAAAGATACGACTCGATTTGGGTAATTGTTGACAAATTAACCGAATCTGCTCACTTCTTGCCAGTGAGGACGACATACAACGTGGAGAAGCTGACCGAGATCTACATTGCTGAGATCATGCGACTACACGGTGTACCCTCGAGCATTATTTCTGATCGACATCCGAAATTGACTTCTCATTTCTTGGGAGCATTGCAGGAGGCCTTGGGAATGAAGATGAGATTCAGTTCTGCCTACCATCCGTAGACTGACGGCCGACCGACAAAAGGATACAGTCGATTGAGGATCTGCTGCGAGCTTATGTCTTGGATAATCGGGGGAGCTGGGACAACCTACTTCTACTGATCGAGTTCACGTACAATAACAGTTATCACGCGAGCATTGGGATGGCACCGTATGAGGCTTTATATGGGCGTAAGTGCCAGACACCACTTTTCTGGTATCAAAATGGTGAAAGCGTGATAGTAGGACCCGACATAGTGCAGCAGACTACTGAGAAGGTGAAGAAAATCTGAGAAAAGATGAGAGCATCTCAGACTCGACAAAAGAGCTACCCCGACAAGCATCGCCGACCGCTAGAGTTTGAAGAAGGCGACCATGTATTCCTCCATGTCACGCCCACAACAGGAGTTGGTCGAGCAATTAAATCCAGAAAGCTTACTCCTAAATTTATTGGACCCTACCAAATCCTTCGTCGTGTAGGGCCAGTTGCTTACTAGATAGCTTTGCCACCCTTTTTATCAAATATTCATGACGTCTTCCATATTTCACAACTACGGAAGTACATACCCGACCCGTCTCATGTCATTGAACCAGATGTAATTCAGTTGAAGGATGACCTCTCATTTCAAGTACTCCCTATTAGGATCACAGACAGAAAGATCAAGCAACTGAGAAACAAAGAAATCCTACTGGTTAAAGTAATCTGGAATCAGGCAACCGGAGATGCAACTTGGGAACTTGAAGACAAGATGAGGG
This sequence comes from Calophaca sinica, assembly GCA_037113605.1. NCBI lineage: Eukaryota > Viridiplantae > Streptophyta > Magnoliopsida > Fabales > Fabaceae > Calophaca > Calophaca sinica. The sequence goes on from CM073737.1 coordinate 22,371,287, forward strand.
AACAATATCTAGTGATGTTTTCTGACCCTTAGTTTCGAGGATGAAACTATTTTAGGGGGGAGTATTGTAATACCCGTAGTCTTACTATAGTTTATTTAGCGCTACTATATTGTAATTTCTTTATATTACGTATTTAATGCGCACATTTTTAATTGTTAATAAAGTGATTGAATTTAATCAAGATAAAATTACATTTGAGGTTTAATATTTATTATTAATTCATGGTTCAAATCTCATCGAAAAATTCTTTCGAAGTTTCGTCGCGTTTTGATCTGCTGGGTAAATTTTACCCGCGATAAAATTTGAAACAGACTCCGATTTCGATGAAAATCGAAACATAAGTATTTTAAAATATTTATAATTGATTGTGAGTGTCTTTATAATTTTTCGATGAAATTATTATACAAGGATATTTTATACCGCACGTAAATTCCACGCGATTAATCGCCGAGCAAGGAATCGGTAACGCGAACGATCGAGCACGAGACCCCCTGGAGGAAGAGACCCTAGGCGCCACCTAGGGGAAATTGGAGGGAAAGTTTTAATTTGGTCAAAATAGGAGTCATAATAGTGGTTGAAGAGGTTTTGATTAGTGTATGAGAGGTAAGGTGGTGTAAGTGAGAAGTATGGTCATGGCATGGTCATGTGTCATAAGATTTCAGCCCAAAATCTTTTGCTCCCTCCTTCCTTTTCAGCTGGCCGTAGCACCCCCACCTCCTTTGCCTATACATACCTCACTTTATTCTCCATTTTTACACCTTTGAAGACTTGTTTTTGGTGAAGAAAAATTTGAGTAAGTATGAAAGTTTGAAGCAAGCATTTCTCTTTATCTTTTCTTTACCCTAAACCGTGCCCACTTGTGGGTTTTGGGGAAATTTCTTACCTCATTTAAATGATGTTGCTGCTGTTGTTTCATTTTGTTGGTGGTGGTGTTGTTGTTGTCGTCTTTCTTTTCTTGTAGTTTTTGTTGTTGTTTCATGGTTTCAAAGAAAGAAATAATTAGTAAGTATTATGGTGTTTTAGTTCTAGAATGTAGTTTAAAACCTCTTGACAATGAGAATCTTTAACTTGAGAAAACCTAAGCGTTTCCAAGAAAAAGATCGAGTCAAGTAAGGGTGTGTGTTAGTTATTACTTGTAATTCTCCTAAAACCATGAAAAAAACTGCACTGACATATGTTTAGTGTTTTGGTCATAACATTTTCCACACATATTCTTTTTCGTTGATTCTTGATTTTCTGGAAACTAGACTCATTTTGCTACATTATTCGCACAAGAATCACTAGATTTGGTTGAGTATTCCTATTTAAAATTTTATTACAAGTTGACAGACAGATTGCTACCCTGTTCCTAACACCCGAGTCTTATATTGCAAAACTACACCGAATGGCTAATGATTTGTTTAAATTAAAATTCATTTTCAAAAACTAGACACTCCAAGATTTCAAGATAGTGGTCATTTACTCAAATCCGACAACGTTTGCTATATTAATAAAATCGGTGAATTTGGAGTACATATTTGAGCTTTCATACGTTTGAGTTATTGGTAAAAGTTTTGATCAAGTTGTTTTGATTTAAGATCTTAATGATAAGGAACAAGTCCAGGGCTTGAATCCTTAGAAAGATAGATGAAGTTTCTTTTAAAAAAAATTTAGTGTTTAAGTGTTGAAAGCTTTCTAAAAGTGTTTAGTACTATCAAACCTTGTTCTACCTCTTTGAGTTTGGGTAATAAGTTAGGACTTGAAGTGTTTTGATTATGGGTAGGATGGTGGAAACCGTAGGTGTTTCTTGGAATTTAGGGTTCTAGTTTGTTTACTAAGCCCTAAGTGATTCTTGATTAGGATCGTGTGTACAAGATCGTGATCGGATTCTTGATAGAGATTGTGTGTGCGACTTTGACGTAGAAGGAAAGCCTTTATGTAAGGGCATCTTCCAAAAGTATATATTATTGGTGTGTGAATGCATAAATTAATTATGTGATATTATGTAGGTGTTGTTAAAGTGATGAACATGCTTATGTGATGAAATTATTTTCTTAAATGATACATGATTGTAATTCTCGTGTGAATAATGATGCTTTGTGATTATAATCATTGTATTGTTGATCATTAAATATATTTGTGAATATGTTGTTAATGACTGTGATGATCAGGAAGTGCCGGGAGCACGTGAGTTTGGGGTATCAGTCGTAACGACATCAAACAATTACCGATTTTGAAATGAAGAGGTATTTTATTAAAATCAAAGAGGCATATCAAAGTGGATTTTTCTGAAAACCCTAATTAGTAATGGATTAATCACTTTTCCTTTAAAAAGAATAAAGTGAGAGTTAGAATAATTAAAACAATTATTTGGAAATATTAGTGGATTTCTCAATATGAATCATTTTGTAACTAGTAGAAAATTTCTAAGAAAAAGAACTTAGGGATATGAAGTGAGATCTCGAGACGAAAATATGGGGTTCTAACTAGGGGAGTTAGCACAAGAGTAGATTATCTCAGACACTCCATGCGAGTGATCCCTTCGTAGTGCAATAACTATGATGAAAGGTGAAATATTTCATGCATACATCGATGCTAGAAGCAAGGTGTCGTAGAGTCGCCTGCACCTGAGCACGGCATCTTGACGATCAGCGAAAAAATGGGCCTGTGTCATTAGATGTGACGTTCTGGGCACAATCCCTGCGGGGAACCCTTACAAGGGTGGTGTGGTGATATTCCGGAATCATGTGCATTGGCATATAGACTAACCAATAGACATTTGTGGTGCACCTTTATTATGTTGATTATTAGCTGTGATATTATGTTATGTTCTGCATATACATATTATTGTTATATATGTTTGTCTGGGACGATGACCCTTAACCGTGGTTTTTCAATTGATGAATATAACCCAAACGATGATGACGATTAAGCTGCCCCCGTTGACAATTTCGTCAGTGACGGCGTTTGAGTTCCCAAACTCAGGAGCTCCACACGCCTGGTAGGTAGATCACGCCTCCATCCAGGTGACGTATATAGGGAACATGGTCGAGACGACGCAGACAGAGCGACAGGCTACCCATATAGGGATCACATGTTGGGTGATGCGATTTCTGGTGACCTTTGCGCGATAATAGACGCGTGGTTAGAGGCACATTCTGGTAGTGACACCTCAGCGACGGAGAGCATGTCCGAGATCCTATGCCGGACCACTTTTCGCAGCGAGCCTCGGGTTATTGGCTTCGTGAGACACGTTGTCCTTCTTAGGACAGTGCGGCGTATGCGGCTCATGAAGATGGATGTTGGAGCATCCTCTTCTCACGCCGCTGTAGACTCGCCGGTTTCCCCAGTGAGACTAGTATCTCCCATAGAGTATACATCTTCGCCTCATATTCCCATCCCTGAGACTACTCCTTCGATAGATCATTCTATTTGCCCCTACTGTACCGATGCAGGGTACAGATCCGGAGGTTAGATCATAGATTCATCCGACGAGGAGGCCACTGCTGGGGATGCATTTTTCACTATCCCTACCAACTATGCTATTGGTGATGACAACGTCATTATGCCCGTGGTAGATGACTTGGCGGAGGATTCAATGATGGAGGACGAGGAGGACCCCTCTAAGTGGGCTGACTTAGAGTCACAGAGGTGCAAGTGGTGTGGTACCTTCCACACTATGATGTTTTGTGAGGAAACGATCGCCCATTTCGAGGCTGTGCATGGGGATTGGTCAGTCGCTCTTGCTGCTTGAGCTAGTGTGTCGATCAGCTTAGTGTCTCTTGTTTTGGAGTCTGTCTGTAGTTGTTTAGGAGTTTGTCTATACTTTATTTGTAATTTGGAGTTTGACTGAGGCATCATTTTTGGAGCAGCCTTCTGCGCAGGTGTCTGTCGGGAGTACCTCAGGGGTTTGAGTATTCTCATAGGAAATTTATATGCCAGACATATTCCTATTTTGATGTTGTACTATGGTTTCTCTTGTATTAAAAACTTCGAAAAGTTGTACTGGCTCAAGGTTTTTATATATATATATATATATATAATTTCAGACGCATTTCCAGTTATATTCTCTTTTGCATTTTATTGAGCACCATGTTTCAACAATGCTGTAATACTCTGATTTGTGATTTGTGAAAGAGTTTTAAAAAAAAAATTACCCATGTTTTTATAAAGCAAGAAGAGTATTATAACTTCAAAAATTATTTCGCATTTGGGGTTTTGTCTCGTAAGTAGCGCCCAAAAATTGGGGTGTTACACAGGACGTGCAAGACGCGTGCTCAAGCTCGCGCGGCACGCGAGGAAACAAAACCAAAATCCAGAAATGCGGGTGACACGTGCTAAAGCGTGTGCGACGCGCGTAGCAGCTGGTTTAGAACGCACGTGGGGCATGCGACGCGCGGTGGGCAGTTTGAATTTTGGGTTTTTAACACCCTTAAGAGACTTCCTAGGCCAAGAATACATGGTTTTAGTATTCTAAACCTTAGAGGAACCAAGGGATATCATAGGAATCCCTTAGAAGTGTAAATCGCCCTTGGAGTGTGATAAAAACTCTTAGAGATAAGAGTCACATGCTTGGTAAAGCCCCACGATAAATCCCAATAGTGGTAAAGCCCAGTGGTAAATCCGGGATGTTACTCGTAGAGTCATGAGTAGAGATAAGAATGAAATGCTCAGTAAAGCCCCGCGGTAAATCCCAAGAGTGGTAAAGCCCAATGGTAAATCCAGGGTGTCACAACAGAGCCAAAGAGTTTATGAGTATAGAGCAGTTGTACCACTGTGCATTAACGACAAGTCCCGACTATACAAATAGTTGTACAGAGCGGTTGTATGGAATTGTCATGATTGCTTTAATATTTGTGAGTGAATATTATTGTCTTGTGGCGAGTTATGGTGAGGGGCCCGTGAAGGACTCACTGAGATTTTATAATCTCATCCTTGCCTATTTTGTTTTCAGATAAGTAGGTACCAAAGGAGTAGAAGATGATGCTAGAAGTTGTAAATTTCTAGTTTTCGTTATTTTAGGAGATGTGCTAGACTTTATTTTGTATTTTTGGACAAAATTAGTCTTGTATTTTGAGATTCCCAGGATTTAGTCTTGGATGATGTTGTAATTCTAACTCTTGGATTATAACTAGACTAAATATTTACACTTGTCTATTATTCAAGTTTTAAATTTTTAGTAATTCCTGTACTTTTAATGTAAATTTTCTTATTTGAATTATTATTGGAATACGGACGTTACAAGTATCCAACGAAGAGTCACTTAAATCTAAAACCCTTAAGTATTTATATCTTGAAATCCATGTACCCTTAAATGGAGAAAACTCATTGGACAACAAATCAAGAACTTAACTAGCTTCTTGAAGATTTTGATGAACAAATGAGAGAAATAAAAATGCTAGGCTTTGATTTAACAAAACTTAAGAGCTAAGTATCTTAGAGTGGTTAAGATTTAAGTGTTGAAAAATGAAATTGATCCGAAGTGGATCTCGGAGGTGGCCAGAGTAGGATCACGAGCAGTGAACCTGACGGAGTACGACGGTGGGAGTGTACCTGCACACACTCTGATGTCTAAGTTAGTATTGGGATAAGGTGAGGTAAGAAAATGAATAGTGCGTACCTTTATTGATTAGGTCATGAACCTTTTGTAGGTGAGGTCAGGTTACTGACGTGTGGATGTTCTCAGGTAACCCTAGATCGTTTATCAGCCGTTGGATGAATCCGATAGCCGATGTTGATTCTAGGTTTGCGTGGTGACAAGGTTGCTTTTAGGGCTAGCGCCGCAATGCTTTGTACTATAGGGTTTCACGTCGTGGCGATGGGATCCCTAGGGTTTATTGCCCTGAGGATGGAACTCCTGAGTCGGGTCGGTTGACCGAAGTGGGCCTTGGGCCAGATTGGGTCAGTATTGTTTCGGGGTGGATCTCCCCTGTTGGGTTAGATCGGCCCATTGCGGAGTGGGCCTTTTGGCCACTCTGGATCAGAAATAAAAATGGTGTGTAAATGGGGGTGTGCAAAACCGAGGGAGAAGAGGGAAGTTATTTCTCTCTTATAGTTTGGTGTATTGTACATTGGGTAAAAGAAAGGCTTGGACAAAGAAGAGGTCTATGCATATATGGAAGATATTCTGTAAGAAATTGATGATGCATCTTTCCTTAAAAATTGATGTTGTATCTTTCCTCTGCCCCTCTATACCTAGCTTTGCGTCTCTCCAGAGTGCGAGGTTGACACATTTTCCCATAACATTGGTACCAAATAGTAAAATAGTAATATTTTATTACAGCATCTAAAATCATCAAACACATTCAAAATCACATCAAACCTTCTATTTATACTATATAATTTCTAAAGCGCGACCTCTAGTGTTGCTACTTCAGCAAGTATAGTTAACCTGCTTCCATTCCCATTTCTCTCCATTTGACAGAAAGAGTTGACATGTCAACTTCTCTAGTTTTCTATTTCACTTTTATTTTGCATTCATTTAGTTTTTGTTTCATTTAACTGAATTGACTTCTTGTAGGTCACCATTACACCTCCTTGTGTTGACCACTCTCAAATCAAAACGTCATACCTCTCGCTCAATGCTATAACGTTATCTCTTTTTTAGTCTTTCCAAAGCTAAATCTCTCCAATCAATACACAAAAAAAGTAGGAGTGAAAAAAAAACTGACCAACAAAATCACGTGCAACAATATATGGAAGTTGCTTGGATAGGACTGTTACACTTGCTGGCTGTCAACTGGCAGTAAAACATTCACATTTAATACTGACAAAATCAATGTCCTTATTCAAAATCCACCTCCATTGTTTGATACTTCGAGACCCACTATTCAAAAATATACGAACCATCATTTGTTATGCCATATGACCTATCACGCGATCTTGCTTCATTTGGTTCCTACTGGGAAAAATCTATTGATGTGCTTGGAAAATCTCAGAAAAGCCTTCTGAAGAGTCCAACAAGCCTTTAAAGTTTGATCCCCAAGGACCAAAATGGCCAGTCTATATTATTCACTTTCTTTTATTACTTGCATCAATCCACATACACTATTCATGAGAATCAACATCAAATGTGAACGATACTTAGTTATTCACTGACCTTTTACTACTTGCACTGATCCATGTACACTTGTCTTGAGATTCATCAACAAACATCCCCCTCTAGAATTTAAAGCCATTGTGTAACATTGGCATGTATAGATTTCGCCTTGCTTAGAATAATGGGTTTAGTTTAGTTAAATTCATTTCACTTGTGAAACCTAATATTTACTCGCATTCTTGATTTCAAATTATCATAATCTAGCATTAAAATTTATCTATCCATCAATGTAGTCTATAAATTATATAGACATTAGGTAGCATTTTTAAAAGTTGTATCGACGATGAAATTGTTGAGTGATCCCAATTAGTGATTTCATCCTTTATTGCATATTCATTATCTTCATAGTGTTTTGTCTCATAACCTCTCTCTTGTAGTGTAGGGGGATCTTAAAGTGACCAAAATTAACATATTAACTGATATGAGACTGAGAGTCATAGCGGCAAATTTCGTAGATGTAAAGGTGGAGCAATGAGGACGCCATAACTGGCTATGGGTATTTTGATTGATATGTTAATTTTGAGCGCCACAAAGTAGTTGTTAAGCTCAAAACTATTCAAAAGAACCAAAGAGAATCCTTTCTTAGTGTTTACTGAATCAAAATTCAACTTATTTATTCATGAATAACAAATTACATTATATAGAGTCCTAATCCCAATTGACTCAATGAACCCTAAGTAATTCAAATTTCACCTAATATTAATTCTACTCCTAATTTAAAATGAAATTTATAATTGGCGTTTATGCCTTACAAACATTTCCTAAATAAAGTTAAAAAAAAAAGCATAACAAAAGATATTATCATTAGTGCTAAATGCATAAGTAGAATTAATGATTACTTCACATAATCATATTGTCTTTATTAATTGAAGCAGCTAGTTGTAATTGTGTAGTGATATTGTAGTTCTTCATATCTTCTAGAAGTGAACAAAGCTTTCGAGTCGCTTAAAGAAATTGAATGGTAAAAGAAATATAGATCGAAGTGTGATAAAAATCATAAGAGTAGCAATATCCTGTAAAAAAAAGAGTAACAACATTGTCATGTGCAAATATAATTATAGCCTTAGAAATTAAATAGAATTATTTTTTACCTTAACTGTTAAATACAGTGACAAACGGTACCGACACACTCCGGAATAGAAGGAGGGAGACACATATATTTTGGACAATCGGAGTCATTTTCACAACTGATCATTATTGCTGTGATGTAAAAAAGAATAAAGGAATGTTACTAAAAGGGGATGAAAGATTGTCCATAAGGTAAAGAAGAAAAATTAAAAAGGATGAGAAAAATGGTTTACCGCCGATATTGGTTACAACAAGAAACAGCGAAAGAAAGAGGATCATAGCATAAACAAACTTGTGAATTTCAGCCATATTTTTCCACCTTTGCATGTACAAACAGAAAATTGTTTGATCACTTTATAATGAAAAAAAACACATGCTTTGTTTACTTTAGCTAAATAGTTTTAAGGAATTATTGGGTAGTAAGAAACCCTTCCTAAATTTAGAATCATTATTAAATGTCTCTTAAGTGCACCGATGTGTCATGTTTGTCCCTTTATCTCACTCAATTGATCACTTGACCTTAGTAAGGATCTCACATAAAAATCTTGCTGTCATCAAAGTTCATTCTTTTTTTTTTTTACCAAGCTTTCATATTTTATTTTTTTTTTACTTTTTAGCCTTTCATGATGGACATGGGCGAAATCCCAAAAAGGCAATAATAGTGTTGAACAATAGCAAAATTAGTTGTAAAATAATGCACAAATGAGGTGACAACATATTTATGAATAAATTTAAAATATATGTTAAAAGAATCATAGTGTCAAAATTAATGTGTATCAAATGTGAAATTTGCATGATTTATTCCACATTCTCATTCACATCAATTTTACCATTCATATTGATTATCAAATGTGAGTGTGTATACATAACTTATAATACAATGATACTATAAATATTGTGAAAGCTAAAGTTTTTCCGAGATTTCAAAAGTGGAATTCCTTTAGTTATTTATGTATTTTTAACATATACAATATATTACCTTTTTCTATTTCTTTTCTTTTAAAAGCTATCATAAAGTAACTCTTACTTATAAACAGATTTAATTTATATTATATTTTTTATATAAATATAACGTACTGTTACTTAACATACAATAATATATATAATATAACATATATACGTATAACAATAAGTACTAATCATATATATAATATATAACTAAATATAAAGTTTACATACTTTAACAAATTCTATAGCTTAAATATTACTATTATTATTATTATCATCCTTATTATAAGATATAATACTTCTATTAAATTTTGCTTTAAACCATTTAACTAAAATTCTCATGTAATTTAATTTTAATTAATTATTATACTACATTATAAATTTTACAAAATATTTTCGTTAATAAAATTAATTAAATATGTTTACACATCATCGGTGCATTGTTTTACAACTAACTTTGCCATTGTTCAACATATATTATCGCTCTTTTGGGATTCTGGCCATATCTATTATGAAAGGCTAAAAAAGTAAAAAAAATAATAATGAAAGGTTGGTAAAAAAAGAATGTATACTTTGATGATCAGCAAGTTTTTTATGTGAGATCCTAACTCAGGTCAACTGATCAATTGAGTAAGCTAAGGGGACAAACATGACACATCAGTATAATTAAGAGACATTTAATAACGATTCTAAATTTAGAAAAGGCTTGTTACAACTCAATAAGTTTTATAATTAACATATTAATAGAGCATCGATGTAACACTGCACATTTAAGATATCTAGCATAATTATTTGCAATGTATGAATTATAGAGAGCTTAATTTATATGCACTGACGGTGGAAAAAAGTTTGACATAGTCATCCAATTATATCTCTCCATGATGATGTTTGTTGATATATTTTAGGAAATAATATAATAAAGTGGCACCATGGTGAGATATGATTGGATGATCGTGTAAAACTTTTCTACACCGTCGGTGCATATAAATTAAACTCAAATTATAATTAAATACATGTAATAGTATTTACGCAATACACAACAAACTTAATCAAAATAGAGGTATAAGTTACAAGGCTGTATTTATTTTCTACCTTTGATAATCATGATGTGTGCAAAAGTTCTTATGCAAAAAGTATTGAGAAACGACTATATGCCTTGCTTGTTTTCTCAAACTACTTCTCAAGTCTGCTTATCTGGAAACATGAAAACAAACTATCGAGAATAAAAATCTCGGTGAGACCTAAAATTTTATGATTTTAATATTGTTCCGAGCAAGGAACGTAGAGGTGTCGGAGTCGCCAAGGTCGCCGCGTTCAGTGGTGGTGACGACGAAGAACGGTGGTGAAGTACCTGCAAAAGGCACTCCGACGCTTAAGTCAGTATCGTTCTGATGAGGTTAATATGATGTAATCAATGCGTACCTTCTTTTCTCGTGGGCCCTCCTTATATATGACTCCCTTTAGGGTTCGGAGTGAATAGACAATGATTGGATGAGTAAATCGTGTATGATATGCTGTGGTCCGTTGATTAGATCGATGGTCCCAGTTTGGTAGCGTAAAGGCAACACAAAACATGGGCCACTGATGGATTAAATGTCTCAGATCGGAGACCAGTGATCGGTTGTGATCAGTTGTTGGCATTGGGCCATGGAAGTAGTTTTTTGGATGAATGGGCTTTGGCCCACACTACAAGATTTTTCACTGTTACCAACGACCAATTTTTGTCGGTAAATCCCAAAATCCGTCGGTAAATCAGGATTATCGACGGCCTACCGACGGCCTCGATGTCGTCGGTTAATGGCTCGTGGGAAATATTTTACCGACGGCTATTTATGGCCATCGATATTATCGAAGGCTAAGCCGTCGGTAAATTATACAATGTTGTCAGTAACTTTGACAAAAAATCATAAAATTCCATCAAATTATCAACGGCTAAGCCGTCTGTAAAGCTAAACAAAAATTGAAAAATTCCATCATATTTATAGACGGCTAAGCCATCGGTAATGTCAAATATATTTTTGAGGAACTTTTTGTTTTTAAACAGCCCCAAAATTTTACAATACAGGCCATATAAACACAACAACAACAAAGGCCATCAACATACATTTTTAATCATTAAAGCAACAAATCCATAGCAAACAAACCAAGTCACAACAAGTCATAAGCAAGTCAATAACAAATCATAATGTCAAAACAAGTCAATAAAAAAAAATTCAAGTCCCTAGCCTAATGGCAAGACTAATCCTCCTTAGACTTCTCATAGTCCGGATGCCGACGACGGGATTTGTGGGCCTGGATGGCAGCAACATTGGCAGACAATTCCCTCAACTGCTGCTTAAACTGCTAATCCCACTCCGAGGCAATTCTCCTTGCCTCCCGTGCTTCCTCCCGTGCCTCCCAAGCCTCATCCTCTGCTTTTCTTGTGCACTCCTCAAAAGCCGCAATCTATGTAGCCACCTCAGCAGAGTACTGAGTCGGGGACTTGGTACTAGTGCCAGATGCACGAGACTCAAGGGTCAAAGAGGAGACACCAGGCTTAAAACGTCCGGACAAGCCTCCGACACTGTACAGTCGTCCCCGAGTCCTACCCCCAGCAGATTGTGCCCATAACTGCAACTGAGTTGCGGGATCAACACTGCCAGTTGCCTCCCCTCCATCAGAGGCCTGAGAGGCGGCCTGCTGCAACTTCTCTTGATAGGCTTCCTGCTCAAAACAAAATAGAGTGAAGATCGATTACAATATTGTTTATGAAATAAAATAAAATAAAATAAATTAAAAAATACGATGATCTGACTTACATATGTCTCCCTAGATCTGTCGTCCACCCAAGACTTGTCCTTCTTTTTTGTGTGAGTCTTCAAGAAGATCTCATCCACCATGGGCTCTCTACCCAACTCATCAGACTGAAACATAATTAAAAACGTTAGGAACATATATGTAACAACAAATTTATGTGATGAATTTTACGCAATAAAGTGTTTAAAAAACATACCAGACGCATGGCATGCTCAGTGACAGATACAGATCACCCAGTATATACAGAACCACCCTTAGAAGAAGCGTGGTTCTGCTTGGCCTTGGTGCATTTCTCCTTATATTCTGGAGCCTTCCACTTGGCATTAAGTTCTGCATAAGCCCCTCACCTATCCAGGTTGGGCGTTTACCATTCTTCCTCACCTCCATCACTACCAGAAAACATGGGATTACCGACGGTCTAAAGCCGTCGGTAATCCATAAAAGCCGTCGGTATTCCAGATTTACCGACGGCTTACCGACGGCCTAAAACCCGTCGGAAATATGGTCGTCGCAAAGGATTACCGACGGACTCTTATTAGCCGTCGGTATTACCGACGGTTGTACCCGTCGGTAAACGACGGTGTATTCCGATGGGCAAAGCGCCGTTAGATTAGATTTCCGGACGTGAGCGTCGGTCAATCTGAAAGTTTTCCGACGGCATAGGCCGTCGGTAATCGGGATTTTTTTTTTATTAATAAAATATTTACTTTAATTAATTTTATTAATAAAATTAATAAAATTATTAATTAATAAAAATTAATTTTATTCTTTAATTAATTAATTAATTTAATTATTTATTTGTTTAATTATAAAAATAATTTTATTAATAAAACTATTAATTAATAACCAAATTAATTTTATTCTTTAATTAATTAATTTATTTAATTATTTATTTGTTTAATTATAAAAATAATTTACTCTCATATTAAAAAAATTTATTTATTAATTTAATTAAAAATTACTTGTAATTTAATTTAATTTAATTATTAATTGATTTCCATATATAAAAATGTGATAACGTAAACTAAAAAGTAAATTAAAAAAAGAAAACATAATAAATAAAAAAATTCAACGAATAAAAATCAGTAACTAAAATAATATCTGAAACGAAAAAAAAATGATATCCAAAAATATGAAAAAATATAAGTACAAACAGAACTAATAGTCCTGGTACTCCTGATCATCATCGAGATGCTCTACATCATCTGCATCATCGACACGACCATGAGTACGCGGAGGCGGAGGCGGAGGCGGAGGCGGAGGCCGAGGAAGTAGGCTGGCCGCGAGCTAGCAACCTGGTACATCTGCTCCTGTCGCTGCAGCACCTGAGTCAAAAGCTCCTGGCCGGGCCACGGTCGCTTCAACTCGGCTATCTCCTGGTCATCCGCGGCGAGCGACTAGTGGCGACACTACTACTCGGCGACTCTCTAGTGTGTGGCGGCGGGCCCCTTTTGTAGTTCTTTGGCAAGGTCGCCAAAGACCATATAGGCGACCGCTTCTTCTTTCCGCCAACCACTTCGCCCAAACCCTCGGCGGTGTAGATAGATCGTCAGGGCTCTGAGATGGAGAACATGATGAGCTCTGAGATCTAAGCTGAGACATCCTCGCCTCAAACTCCTCCTGTTAAACAAACAAATAAGTCAAATCTTTTTTTTAACAAAACAATATAAACATTATTAAAAAAATATTTATTATATTTTATAATTACCTGAGTCCGCCTCGAACCCTCATCAACCAAATCACCACGACTCCTCTTCAGATGAGTTGCAAGATGGAGCTCGTGCAATCAACTTCTCTCCCAACCTCCTCGATCGAGATTGTATTAATAAAAAAACTTAAATAAATAATAATAATAATAAAATAATAATAATAACAATTTTATAACACGTACAAGTCTAACTGCGTCTTTGGATCGACATTGCCTCCGGTGTGCAAGCTACCACCCTTCTCGAGGCCCTATTCTTCTTGGCCTTGTGGTCGCTGGAACTCGAGGTGTTCCAGTGCGCTACCAATCACGCCGCCGAGCTCGTCCCCTATCCAAGCCAGTCTGGCGATCCTCGAGGCGGGCATCTCGAAGCATGTCGAAAGGCGGTGGGAGGCCTTCATATGAAAATTCTTCTCCATCGCCTCCTCATCTTTTTCCTCCCAAGCAACCCTCGTCAGATCAATATAAGACATTATTAAACATAATTGAAATTTACGAAAATAAAATAATATGCAATAAAATAAAAATTGCAGCTTACTCAAAGAATTAAACATATGGTCCCGCTCAAAATCCTTGGCGTCCCAGGTGGGCCAAAACTCACAGTAATTCTCCTCAATTGTTCTTTGTGATAGCTAACGCAGCTGGCTTTGAGGGAAGAAACCTGAACAATAAAAACATGTTAAATAAAAAAAAATATATATATATACATGTAAATTATTAATAACTCGAAAAAATTGCAAATACTTACCCTTTACCAGATGGCCTGATAAGAACTCGACCATCATACAACATCTCAAGAGTGTCAGGCTCCTGGCCCTCCCCCTGCTCAGGAACCTCCTCCTGCTGAACCTCCTGCTCCTCCCCATCCTGCCCAACATCAGTGTCATCAGGTGTATGGCCCGTACTATAATCATGGTCGGACTGATGAGCATCGGCCACCGGATCAGGCACAACATGGGAACTCGAAGCGCCATGTGCAAACTGGAACCCCGGGGTGGGGATCATGTCAATGTGAGGCAAAGGTGCCGAACGTGCCCGAGTCTGTGTATCGAATGTCGAATGTGCCTGAGTCTGTGTAGGTGGTGCGTAAGGTCGCCTAGGTGCGAGGTGTATCAGTCGTCGCGGCGTAGATGTGCTCGGACGACGCGTAGACGACACCGTCGAAAACCCAGTACGGCCACGCCTACTGATGGTCGGCCCCTGACGACGAGGGGGGTCGAGGGCGATCCCCTTCCCCTTCCATTTACCACCACCGGGTGGTGCAGGGGTCTGCTCTCAACCTCCCGATGCCATATATGTCTATAGAGCAATTGAATAATACTTGATCATGAAATATTATATTTAAACATAACAATATTACAAATGAATTCCATAAAAATAAACAAGTTATGAAAATAATCGACAAATTAAAATATATTGTTACACACTAATTTCTCAAGTTGTAAAAAGTTAAACAATTTCAATCGCCCATTACGCCCACTCAATTTCGGCATCGTCTTCGATCTTGATGGTTCTCGCCACTTCTTCATTTAATTCCTCATCCCCATCTACATCTTCATATGTGATTGGATTGTCACGTAGTCGAGTAATGGGTTCAACCGTTTACTACATTGACATGAGACATCTCATCCACTTGATAAGCCACTTCTTCCCCGTATCATCTCGCTTCAATGCGACCCGTGGTTTTATCTTTATTGCGACACACCAACCTTGTTTGTCCCTTCGAGTTGATGGATAAGGGACATAATACACTTGTCTTACATGTTATGCCATGATAAACGGATCAAACATTTGGTATCTTCTCGCTCATGTGTATGTCAACAAAGATATATTTTTGATCCACTCTTGTGCCTCTATTTGATGGATCAAACCAATTACAATAAAATAGCACTATTTTTTAGTATAGTCTAAAGTATTGTACGACAGTTCATATATATGTTGAATCACGCCGTAAAGTCATCTTCACCTCCATCTGTGGCACCTTTTACATAAACCCCGCCGTTAATCGCTTTTTCCCCTCTGTTTTTGACTGGTTTGGAATTTGTATCCATTTACAAAGAATGTGTGCCATTCTTTTACACGTGATTTAGGACCATGAGATAAATTTCTCAAGTGTTGGATTTTAGGGGATTCTGCCTCGCTATACACCTGTGTACACACCATGTGCAAACAAATTATGGTTCCTATTTTCAAACAATATTTTTGTATTTTCAAACAATAAATAATAATAATAATAATATAATATATATGACGACTCAAAAAACATACCTGGTTCTTAAACCACGTTGGGAAATATTCATGAATATAGGCAGAAGAGTCTTGTACGCTTGTGGGCTTAGTTAACAAGAATGCCCTGATCAAGTCATTATCAAACAAATGATCAAGAGCAATTGTGGATTAAAGAAATTGAAAGTGGTCAAAATGATACATACGTTAGATACGGTGATACTCAAGACAGCTTGATCAACACGTGAACGTGGTGACTTCCACACTTCGCCTGTTATCCGATTATCCACCTCCTTTCCACCATGACTAGGAAAGGCAAAATACTGATAAGGCTAGCGGGTGTCTTTCACTTTCAATTTCTATTTCATTCCTATTATTTGTTGGTGTCCGCATGAAGTTCATAAAATAATGGAAACAGAAATGGATTGTCTCACGGTGTAAGTAAGTTGCACAAATAGATCCTTCAACCCTGGCGTTATTTTTCACCGACCGCTTTGAGTCACCCATAAATCTACAAAATAACAAGGTTGATGATAAAAATTGATACATTTAACCCTTCAAGTGAATATTTATTTTAAAAAATATTTTATTATATTACCTTTCGAATGAATACATCCATCTGTATTGCACCGGTTTACCAAGCCTAGCTTCATGTGCAAGATGCACTGGGAGATGCTTCATAGAGTCAAGAAACCAGGGGGAAATATTCTCTCCAACTTTCAAAGAATGACTGGTATGTTATGCTCCATCTTTATAAGATCATCCTCTCTCAATGTTGCAGAACACAAATCTTTAAAGAATTGGTGAGTTCGATCGGTGGATTTAAAACATTTGGACTGACAAGGAACTAAATGCAATAGAAGTAAACACTCCATGAATACATGACAATCATGGCTTTTCATCCCAATCATGGTTCCTTTGTTCACATCGGCACATCTTGCCAAATTAGAAGAATAACCATCTGGCATCCGAAGGTCTTTTATCCACCGACATACTGACTTGGCTTCCTCAGCAGTTAAAGAGTAACAAAGCTTTGGGTTTCAGGGTCTTCCCATCCGACCGATTCGTCAAATGCAAGTCCTTTCGCCTACAGTAAAGTGGTAAGTCTAGTCTGGCCTTCTCATTGTCTTTTGTTTTTCCTCTGACGTTCATCACTGTGACAAAAACATTGTCAAAAAAGTTCTTCTCAATGTGCATAACATCAAGGTTGTGTCTCAATAAATTATCTCTCCAATATGGCAGATCCCAAAAAATACTTCTTTTTGTCCAATTATGCCATTGTCCATATCCTTCAAATCGATCCAATTTGCCCAACTCTGTGCTTTTTGCCCGCTCCATAACCCTTTCCCAGATCTTTTCCGGCGCCAACGCTGGGGGCGGGCCATCTAATTCAACTTCCCCCTTCTTGAAAGCGTTCTTATTCCGTCTAAATGCATGATCATCGGGTAAAACCTGCGATGTGAGTCAAACCAAGAACTCTTCCCCCAAATTTCAAGGTAAAGGCCTTTGTATGCTCCATGCAATGCGGACATGCCATTTTACCATGAGTACCCCAACCGCACAACATGTCATATGCAGGAAGTCATTAATGGTCCACATAAGCGCCGCCTCATTGTAAAATTCCTCTTCGTGCAATATCGTGCGTCACAACACCATTCCACAACCTTTTGAGATCGTCAATAAGAGGCTCTAAATAGATGTCAATACCATCTGTTTGATTATCCGACCCAGATAACACAAAGTCAAGAACATATAAGGCTTAGACATGCACATTTCGGAGGAAGATTGTATGGGGTAACGATAATCGCCAACAAGAATAAGGTTTCGCCGTGGATTGAACATACGGTAAAACCATCAGAGCATAAGCCAAGTCGTACATTACGTGGATCTGCTGCAAAATCAGGATGCACACGATCAAAGTGCTTCCAAGCTTCACCATCAGACGGGTGGCGCAACATACCTGAAGTGCTTCTATTCTCATGGTGCCATGTCATTTTGTCTGCAGTCTGTGGTGATGCAAACATTCTCTGCAGCCTTGGAATAATTGGCAAATAAAACATTGCCTTCACTGGAACTAGTTTTTGTCTACCCGTCCGATTATTAGTATGTGACATATACCTAGGCTCACCACAAAATTTGCATTCAACTAGCGCACCATCATTTTTACCAAACTCATTGTCGTAATACAACATACACCCTCTCACACAACAATCAATCCTTTTAGATTCCAGCCCCAACTTGGACACTAAGCTTTTAGCCTCGTAATAACTTTTTGGCAAACCATCTTTGATAGGTGACGAGTCCAACATCATTTTCAAGATTCAGATCCAAGCACACTTCGGTAGCACCACAGTTGGACTTAAGAGCTAAGATCCTCACACACATTGATAACTTAGAGTCTGTAGACCCTTCAAACAACGGCTTATTTGTTTCTAACAATAGATTATAAAATTTTTGTGCTGTCTCATTTGGAAGTTCATCTGTGTCATCATACTGTTGCTCCTCGAATAACACGTTCACCCCCAAGGCATCACAAACCATATCTTGCATCAATTCAATCTGCTCACCACATCCCGAATCTAAGTAATTGCTTGAAGCACCTTCGCAATTATCACCAACCCCTAAATCAACGTGAGGCAACTTTTCACCATGTCTAGTTCAAATCCAGTAATTAAGCCTAAATCCAACTGAATACAGGTGGTGCGTGACCTCACTTGGGCTCTTAATCCTTCTGCAATCGCAATTAAAGCACGGACATCTAATCCCTCCATTAGTTTTGAAATCTTTATGTGCCATTGCGACTTGGACAAAGTACGCAACCCCAGCGCAAAAATCTGGTTTCAAAACCCCTCTCCCCGAATACAACCTATCGTACATCCAACTACGACTCGAAAGATAATATTCCATCTTCTGCATGTCAAAAAAAATCACAATTTCAGCAGCACGACGTTCTTACAACCGCTCTCTTTCTTTAAATGGTATGACCCTATCCCATTCGAGAAAAGACTTTTTCAGAACTCGTATAATAATCATTCCTTAATTCTCGTATCTTATACTTGACAAAATTTGTGACATTTCATTGGTCTCTGAGTACACAAAATGAACGCAGTTATGAACACCGCAATCAAGTATGCACCCAGAGAACAAAAGGAAATGAATCGAACCGAAATTTCAGCAAATATAAAGATACGAGAATTAAGCAACAACTATTATACGAATAAAGAAAAAGTTTTTTCCCAAACTGTCCGACTTGGACAATTCAAGGTTCAATATACAATGAGCACATGGTACCCTAAAAGAGTATATGAACTCAATAATATATTAAACCTCAAACGGGAAGCTAAGGCTTCTCTCCGATACTAATAACAAATATCAAACATCCATTCGATCAATGATTAACATAACAATTAGACAAGCAGAAGTGACAAGGGTAGAATTAGTTTTATTATATATATATATATATATAAATAATAAAAAATATTTTATTTTCCTTTTTCATTTAATTTTTTATATGATAATTTTTAATGTTGATAGTTTTTACTTCTTTTTTATTGAAATTTTTTTAATTCTTCTCTTCTTCACTTCTTCAGATCTTTTTTCATTTTTGTTATATCATATTTTTTAACGATTGTTTCCCTTGTTTCTCTTTTTTTAATTCTGCTCATCTGTTAATTATTTTTACAATTCTGTTTTTTCAATCCGTCTAGTTTTTAATTATGTTATTTTTCAACTCTATCTCATTTCGCTTTGTTATTCTCTTATTTCTTTTTAAAATCTGCTTTTTTATTCTATTGTTCTTAAAAATTCTGCTTTTAATTATTTTTTATTTTAAATCTATTTTTTAATTCTATTATTATTTGTCCTTTCCAATTTAAATCTGTCTTGTTTCTTTGAGCAATGCTCCATTTGTTGTGTGTGTAGTTTTATTAATCATTTAGTTGCCACTACGCCATCCGCCATATATAATAAAAAAAATTATTTTTCAATAAATAATAATTATTAACAATTCAATCAATATTGCAATTTTAATTTATATATTTTATTTTCTTAAAACGGAAAAGCTACTTATTCATTCAGGGTTTATTTAAACTTATTTTACATCACTTAAAATAAATGCTGATATTAATATTCAAATATATCAACATAAAAAATATATTTAAATATTATCTCTTCATTTTATTTTAATAAGCCTCTAAAGTAATTTATGAATAAATAATCACTTAAGTTTCAAAAAATAGCTCATTAAATAAATATTTTATTATGTCATTTCAGATTTTGTGCTGAACGTTAAATATTATATGTCACTTTGTAATATATAATTTTATAATTTTATTTATTTCACCCGCTATTTAACTTACGCTATCTGCCCGCTATTTTACGCTATCCTACCAATTTTACGCTATATTTCGCGATCCTCGATTAACAACACTGGAATTAGAAAAAAATACTAGGTCATTTGAAGAGGATAGAATTAAACAAGCAGAAGTGGCAAGGGAAAGAAGTACAGAGAGATGTGCAAAGCAAATTGCAGCCAAGCAACATCACCAATGTAAACTTCTTAAATTGAAGAAATTTTATCTAGTTTTTAAGTAAATTATTATTTTATTTTTTTTAATAAAAATATATAGTTTTTAAGTGCATCGAATACTAAGAAAGACAGGGAAAAGAGTCTAATGGTATCGCAAACGGCATTGTAGATTTTAAAATGGCAGCATGTGGATTTCATTGGATTTCTTCCAACTATCTTTTTGTTTTAAATCTGTTACGTGATAAGCTATCTCATGTTGATTTACTTACATGTTGATAATACTGATGCTGGGATTAAAAGAAATCTAAACTATAAAAGTTTAAGGTATAAATCTATTACAGAGAAGTTCATGGACCATTTTTAAAAATCTAACTGTTTTTATTAAAAAAAACCTCTTCTTATTCCTTCTGTGATTTCATTCAATATTTTCTCTTGGTGTTCGTTTCTTACGTAAGTGACAAACATTGACGAGATGCAAACGACGAACCAAACACGCACTCATATCTATAAAATTCAAATTCTCATAAGCTATTTGATATCATTTTTACATTAGCACACTAGTTAAAATTTAACACAATGGAAAATCCAACCAAGCAATACAAGTGAAATCGAGTGACAATCCTCATATTGAGAGCATTTTCTATGCAACAAAAATAGCATTAAAACTCTAAATAAGAAATCAAGGAATTCAACATAAATCATTACTATGAATTTAGGGCTCTATGTCAAGCCTCAAAACTTACCAACATAATGGACAACACATAACCACACTCATACCTTTGGAGCTCAATGGAGCACACAAAGGAGCAAACATCAAACATATAACCTGTGGGAGGTTGGGTGAAGCCAACCTCTTTACTAGACCCACTATACAATCAAATCAATAATAATAAACTTTATTTTATAAGAGTATTCGAAATCCCTAACTTGAACCTAAGGTTCACATGTTACTAAAGGAAAGGAATTAATTCATACTTGCAGAAGAGAAGAATGTGGCGTGCGACAAACTGGAGGAAGGAAGAGGCGGAGCTGTGTCACTGCAGTAGTAATCGCAAACACAAGATTAAACTCAAAGAACTACACAAGAACAATAAAAGCATATACTAACAGAAAAACAAAATCATTACCCAAACAGTGCAGTACCGGCGGGATTGTGAATCGAAGGGGGAGGTAAGAACCGAGCGCTTACTAAAGCTCAGACTGTGCAGACATAATTGGAAAACCAAATTAAACTCATAACTCACAAAGGATAAAATTAGACAAGCAGAAGTGGCAAGGAAAAGAAATACAGAGAGAAGTGCAAAGCAAATTGCAGCCAACTTGTAAACAGATTTACGACCATACTGTCCCTTATCAATTAGCAACTATAAAGATTAGACCCGTAGAACTATAAAGATGATATTACAAGGTACAAAATAGAAATGGTCAAACATATATAAGATACAACTTTCATTAGTGTAAAAGTTATAGACAATGGGAATCATTAATTTACATAATAAAGTCAAGGGAAACCAAAGTCATAGCAGTGAGATTTTATCCAAATAAGCTCTAAGTTTTGGTTATTCCTCCTCTAAATCATGGCAATATTAGGAAGCAAGTCAATGAAAAGAAAGTGAGAGTTGTAACAAATTAAAGCCAGTTTTGTAATTGCATATGACCAAACCAGAAATATTTTCTTAACTTATAATATTAAACACAAACCACAACCATTTTTTAATTCACATATCCAAATAACAGCTATTTCTCTATCTAATTTAAAATTGAAAATGGAACCTTGAACTGGGCTTAAATCATCACATTAAATAAAATCAACCAATCTTATAGCTTTCAAAGCAAACCACCATGCCAAAACATAAAAAAATGAGGCACAAATTCATAAAAAGAAACAAAAAAACTAGTGCCAAATATTTCTCCAAACTAGGATAAATGAGGAGGAAGAAAGTCTTGTTTTTAAGCACGCTAGTAATTGGTTTCGTAATCTTTTGCCCCACCAAAATTTGCATTTTCTCACAATTTTAACTTGCTTGTTAGCAAGATATGTTTCATTTAATTTAATTTTTGTTGGAGTCTTAGGATACTTATTATCGACAAATTAAAACTACGAATATAAAATTATCTCAGATCATTATAACATATGGATTCAACATAACACTGGATAAGACATTACTAAATAACTCTTCGATTCAGCTTGGAAGAGACTCGTAAGAGATAAACACTGTCAAGTAACAAGGACAAAAATCTTTATGCTTTCACACTTCACAGTCTTGATAATAAAATAAACAAAGCAGAGAACAAAAGATAAGAAATTTCTAAACTCGCAAAGCAGTAACAAAGCGACCAAGGGCCGTAGACAAATAATTCCTAATCTAGAGTTATAACAACATACAATAACACATTACAAAGAGAAATTAACCAACTTTGATCTCAGGAGAGTTTAATCATTCTGGTCAACGCTGAGTAACAATTAAAGACATTGGTCTCTGCATCTGTTTGCCTCCAGGCCATCAAAAGGGTGTGATTGATGGCAATTACATATTTTGTCATGCTTGAAAATATCAGATGGTACACATGAATCAACTAATACACACACAGTCTAGTCCCATTCTTATGATAACAATAGTGTTGGATACCTGTATAAATTCCAAATCCTGTTTCCTATTTATGTATATTATGGTAACACTTCAAAGCTATGAAATCTATTAGTGTTGGACATTAGATAACATTTAATGTACTCATTTTAACAAAGATATTTCAAGGCACAACTTGGCATCTAGTGTAAGAACAAATCAAAATTCTTTGCATATTGAAACAACGTCTTTGAAATACTTGAGTACAAGGATCGTAAGGAAAGTTAAAGCAACAATCAAAGAATACAATAAAATTTCACAAAGAATAAAAATACACAAACAGAATATGTACTAGCGAGATAGATTCAGACTAGAAAAGCAGACCACATGGCATCGTGATTAATGCAAACACAGAGAAAAACAAGGTGCAGATAGTATGATCTATGATGTGCTTTCGATTTAAAACAACAAGCCCAATATCTATTGCCTTGCAGTATCCGCCATCTTTCTCCGGATCAGTTGCCTTCAGAGTCGATCGAAACTCGCATAAGCAAGACAAATGTAAAATTATAATTACGAAAAGGAACTGAAAAGGTTATTGATAAATCCAAGAATAAAAATAAAATAAATTAAAATAAACGCTATCTTTATTTAACATGAAATACACTTTAAAAGGCATTGAAGGATGTAAACTCGATGAGCAAAGATGAAGCTACAGGAGAATTTTAAATTTTACAAACTACGAAGAGCAATTAAGGCAAAACAATAATCTAAGATAAGATTTTGAGCACAGGAGTTGTAGCCTCAGTTCACCAGATGTGTAAAGGACCCTGAAAAGTCCAAACCTTCACACATACTTTTGGTTGCACCCAAACTGAAAATAGACAGCAGTGACACTTTAACCTGACAGAAAGCTCCTAATATAGGAATATATAAAATGTATGAGTACTTCTTCAAAGAAAATCCTAGTGAGAAAAAGCTTAGTTGTTGTTATTGTTGTTGTAAAACTTCAAAGAAAATGTAATGAATGTGACAGGTTCCCTAGAATAATATTCAACAAGCACACATGAACTCGTTGGACCATGAAATTAGTTGATGAAAAACGAGGTTATCTACATCTTCCTTTTCACTAGAAAATACTTGGGCATCCATTTGCCTTCCAACAAACCATAAGAATACAACAGTAGCATGTTCATGAAGATAAGCTACAACAAATGCAATCAAATTTTAAACTCATATGGCATTCTTCGCTGAATTATCAAACAATTTTAGGAGCCTAGCTTGACTTACAAAAGTTCCTCATACTGGATGGTGCATTAAGAAAGGTAACTCTTTTACAAGAAGCATACTATGGATTGCGCTTATGCAAATTGAATATCTCACGCTTCATGTACGCTATGTAATTGCAGGTTTCTCCAATGGGCATGATTTTCATTCCTTGTTACAAAGGTAACTCTTTTGCCTTTTGTGCTATGTGCACCAATCGATGCTACTTTTCCCATTGTTTGTGCAACCAACACCCAGGGAAGGGAATAAAATGCGCTTTCTTCTATTTTTGTAATTAATTTAAAAACAAACAAGAATGGGAAACTATAATCACATCCAACGAATGAACTTATAATCGAAGCATTTCAAATGCTTGTGGACATGTTTTCTATTTTCTAGTCCTGATCAAGTCAATAGTGATAGGCCAAAATATTTTTTCCTAGTAAGGAAAATTACATCACATACAAAACTCCACCATGAACCTTTCAAATGAATTTGAAATAGACAGAGCACCAATTCCATTTCCAATTATTCTAAAAACACACGATTTTAACAAATCCAGTCTAAACGAATGCACAAAATTACAAAAATTGAAAACGAATTGCAAAATCAACAAATCCAAATAATATACGAATGCAGCCTAAACGAATTACGTGCCCATCGCAATTACAAAAATGCACAAATCCACCTAAACGAATTGCAAAATTGAAAACAACAGCACAAATTGATAAACCTAAATCGACAGAAACCCAAATAATATGTACCTCTTGAAGTAGCGGTGGAGCAGAGGAGAGGAGAGGTGGTGCGCCACGTAGTGGAGGTGGCGATCACGATGGCCAAATCGATGAGAGCGACAAAGGGTCACCGTTAGTGGCTCCAATGAGAGGTTGTGCCTTGCAGATTCTATGGGTGAGAAGCTATTTGTGATGGTTGAGGGGCTTTGGAATGGGTGGCCCTAGGGATGGCAGAGAAGCGATGAGTAGAACGGCGGAGAAGACATGAGTAGAGCGACGAGGACTTGAGCAGAGCGGCGTGTGTGGTGCGCAATTTGGAAAAAAATGTACCGACTGGGTGGGACGAAGAGAGGCCGGAGTTGTTGTGTGGTGGTCGGAGACACTCTTCGGGAGCTATCACAAAGAGAGAAAGAGAGATGAGATAGAAGGGTGACTGAACAGTGTGGGGGGAGAAGGTCCTGATCTGCGTTATAACTGCTGAGTACCGACGGCCTGTGCCCGTCGAAAATACGAAAAAATAATATGCGGCCTTACCGACGGTTATTTTCAACATCTGACGCACAAAGGCTTGCGGTAATAAAATTGGCGGGACTCAAAAGGCGTCAATATCGACGGGTAATGCCGTCGGTAATCTTCAACGGACGACAGAAGATCTTTAACGACGGAGACGAAGTCTTACCGACGGTTTTGGCCGTCGGAAATCCCGTTTTTTAGCGACGCGCTCAAGCCGTCGGTTAATGGCCGTCGGTAAACCCGTGTTTTCTTGTAGTGCATAAGCATCTCAAAAACACGCTTTGAGCCTTTGGTGTTGAAGAGCTTCTCAAACAGATAATGGTCTTTACGATCCCACGAAACATGCTCCTACAATATTGTATTACAAATAAGATCAAAACCCTGAAATAAGAAAAGTAACATAATCTTACTTCAAATTTCTTAAGTCATTTCTCCACCGTCTTTTCTGGAATCTCTCCCCAAGAATCATATGCTTCTCGGAACTGTGATTGAATGAACGCGGTGATGGTCTTAGAGGCTACTTTACCCGGGATGAACCTATAAATAAGTTATAAACACAATATCAGCATTAACTAAAGTTGCATTCTCAAACTACCATTGTTTTATTTAACCCTTGTGAAATAAGAAGGCATAAAACCAAAAATCAAAACCATTCATAACAACTAACCCTGCATGATGAATTAATGTTATTACAGTGATGTCTGCCCTGTCTTGGGTAAGGGTATCATCAAAACTAACAAATATATGACAAAATTGTAACAAATAGTATTAGAGGAGAGGGACAGCCAAAAGCCACTTTGTATTAGTACCACCAGACAATGGACAAAAGCCAATATATGATTTATTTAATAAGCCACACATGCCATTCATGGAAACAGATCAATCTCTCACCTCTAAATAAAGTCACAGAACAGTTTGTAATACCAGGCCTGCATGACAGATAGTATTCCTAATTAAGATCTGAGAATACAAATAAGTGTGAACTAAACAGCCAATTGCTCCAAAAAAAAACAATACGATCTACTTCATAAATAAATTACTATTTCTAGAACCCAATATATTCCTAATGGTCAAATTCGAGGAGAATCAAAATGAGAGTATGTGATATGATTACTCATACATCAAAAATTGCACTTATGCAATGAGAAATTGTAAAATCAACAAACTTTGAGGATCATGAACAAATCCTTGAGTTTGATTGGAAGCATACATAAGGAAATTATATTGTTAAATCCAGCCAGAAATCAAAAAGCCAGCCTAAGGCAAAAGCAACATCCCGCCTCAGAAATATGGAAATAAATGCTGAAGGAGTACCCCTCATTTACATACATATTGAAGATTCGTTAATTCACCAAATCATTTCTAGATGTGTTTCATAATAGATAATCGTGAAAGCAACATAGGGAAACATGAAAACATGGTAAAGCAAGATGAAGAGTCTGCAGGAGTCCACTTCACCTATATTTTTAGGTATACACGACAAGTTTCAAATCCAAAAATTAGGCTATAAAGTGACGTACGATTTGCCATGAACCCTAATGATGGGTCTCCCATCAGATGTTACCTCAGTCCCGACCAGATGGGAGTATCGTGACCCCTGCACTGTCGGACCACTAGGTGCAGTGTGCGAAGGTCCTGCACCTACATCATCCTGACTCGGAGGAGTGTGCTACTCAGAAATGGATGTCGCCTGCGGTGAAGGGGAACCATGCTCCTACAATAAAAATCAATTTGTTACAACAAAGGGAAAGCAGTAAAAAAAACAAATCCAACAACTAGTTAAATACATACCTGTACAGGAGGAGGTATGAATCCCGGATTCGGGATCGTCACTATAGAGGACAAGAGAGGTGATATCACTCCGGTAGTCTACTGAGCAGGAGGCTACTGAATAGCCTCACGGAGTGGTGTGCTAGCATCGTCCTCCAGTGGTGACTGTGTCAATCGATTTGCCAATCGTTGTGGCAAAATCATCTCAGCCTTCTTCGTAGGCAACTTAGACCTACGATGCTCTTTCTCTTTAGGAGGCATCTGTCAAAAAAAAAAACAAGCATTCACATATATGTTCACACATATTGTCAGTCAACATGTACAATAATTAAATAAACAAGTACCATGACTTCAATAACTTTTAAAATAAACAAGTACAATGACTTCACTAACTTTTAAAATAAACAAGTACAATAACTTCAGTCAATGTCATCATCTTGATCATCCACAACCATATCTTCAGTTAATGTCATCATCTTGATCATCCACAACCATATCATCATCTCCCTCATTAGAGTCAAGCTCAAACTCGCAATTATCATCATCGTCGACATCCACGTCAACTTCATTATCAATATCAATGTTTGGAATTGACATAACATCGACGTCTTCATCACTATGTGTTTGATCATGCAAGCAATCCATTTCTTCAATTTCTCAATCTATTTCTTCAATTTCAGTTATCTGCTCTATGCGTGTCATCTCTTCATCTTGATAGGCAATATCGTTGTCAATTTCATTAACCTTTACATGGCCCTTGGGCGTTGTTTTTATCACTGCAGACCAACCACGTTTGTCTGTCCCCATATCTGGATAAGATACATAATACACTTGTCTAGCCTTTTGTGCAATTATGAATGGATCGTAACGATCATAATGCTTGTTCATCTTGATATCCACAATGCCATATTGCGGATGAACTTTGGTTCCTCTATTCCGTCTTGGATCAAACCATTGACAATAAAACAAGGCAACCCTGTGAGGCAAATTATGATACGTTAACTCGTAGATATGTTGTATGATACCATAGAAATCATCTTCTCCTCCTTCTGTAAACCCTTTGACATAAACCCCACTGTTTATGGCCTTTTGTGCAATTATGAATGGATCGTAACGATCATAATGTTTGTTCATCTTGATATCCACAATGCCATATTGCGGATGAACTTTGGTTCCTCTATTCCGTCTTGGATCAAACCATTGACAATAAAACAAGGTAACCCTGTGAGGCAAATTGTGATATGTTAACTCGTAGATATGTTGTATGATACCATAGAAATCATCTTCTCCTCCTTCTATAACCCCTTTGACATAAACCCCACTGTTTATGGTCTTTTTACCTGGAGTCCATGCTTATGTGTGGTATTTGTACCCATTAATGAAGTATTTGTGCCAACTTATGGCCTTTGACTCTAGACCCCAAGCTAATGATATCAAGTTTATGTCAGTCACGCCATTTGCTTGATTAGTAGCCTATACAAACAAGACATTCACAATGAGGATAGGGAGACAATTTATTTGCAATAGGCTTTTGGTCAAATACTTACATAGGACCAAAACCATTCTGCGAATTCAGTATGAATACGAGTTTGAGCTGAAGGATCTACTTCATTGATGGAGTTATATTGCAAAAAGTAACTGCCAAGAAAGACAAAATTGTTGTAAGTATATACTAGTAAGTACACCAAGTGTGGGTTTAATGGTGTATTACTTACTCAATATATGGCTTAACCTCGATGCAATTAACGATGATGTGTACATGAGCAGACCTCCATTCAGCATCACTCAACCAGTGAGCTTTGGATTGCCTACTAGGACGTCCTAGTCCATTGCTAATTGACAGTGTTGATGTGATATTATCATTCAATCTTGCAGCTTCAATACATTGACTTTTAGCATACAAGTCAATCGTTTTGAAATAATGTGAACAAAAATATGTTGTCTCCCGTTGTAAGTAGGACATACATATTGAGCCTTCTACTCTGGCCTTGTTTTTCACTGACCGCTTAAAATCACCCATCATTTTATAAATAAATGAGAATATAACGGCTTATAATAAAGATATGATAATATAGAGGGAGATAATTGTAGATATCAACGAATACTTTTCAAATAGATATATCCATCGGTATTGAACTGGACCACCAAGCGTTGCCTCGTACAGGAGGTGAATTGGAAGATGCTCCATTGAATCAAAGAATCCTGGTGGGAAGATTCTTTCAAGTTTGCATAAGATTAATGAAATGTTTTCATTCAATTTGATCAAATCATCCTGGCTCAAACTATTACTGCACAAGTCCTTAAAGAATTGACTTAACTCTGTAAGTGGTCTCCACACAAGGTCATGCAATGAACTAAATGCAAATGGGAGCAAATACTCCATAAATACGTGACAGTCATGACTCTTCATCCCGTACATTTTTCCTCAATTAACATCTGCTCATCTTGCCAAATTTGAAGCATACCCATCTGGCATCTGAATCTCCTTAATCCACTTCATCACATTCTTTGTCTCATCTGAAGAAAGGCAATAATTTGCCTTTGGTTTTGTCATTTTTCCATTGGCTTTTGGAATCAACTCCAAGTCACTACGTTGGCATATGAGGGCCAAGTCCATTCTTGCTTTTTCATTGTCCTTTGTCATTCCTTTAACATTTATGAATGTAATAAACACATTATCAAATACATTTTTCTCTATGTGCATCACATCTAGATTGTGCCTTAATAAATTGTTTTTCCAGTATGAAAGATCCCATAATATACTTCGCTTTATCCAATTGTGACTACGTCCATACCTAGGTAACTTATCAACTTCTCCATCTTCTACCACACTTGGAACCCCACTAACCCAATTCCATATGATATCACCTGTCAGTATTGCAGGAGGGCCATGTTTCTCAACGCTATTTTTTGTAAACCACTTTTTACTTCTTCTGAATTTGTGATCACGCGGTAAAAATCGATGGTGGCAATCGAACCAAGAGTTCCCCCCATATTTTAGTCTAAACGACTTTGTATCATCCATACATATGGGATATGCCAATTTACCTTGTGTACCCCACCCAGACAACATACCGTATGCGAGAAAGTCATTAATTGTCCACATCAAGGATGCTCTCATTTGAAAGTTTTGCTTTTTAGAGATATCGTAAGACAAAACACCCTCACTCCACAACTGTTGCAGCCCATCTATTAA
The DNA here is from genome assembly GCA_037113605.1 of Calophaca sinica. NCBI lineage: Eukaryota > Viridiplantae > Streptophyta > Magnoliopsida > Fabales > Fabaceae > Calophaca > Calophaca sinica. The sequence goes on from CM073737.1 coordinate 22,401,682, forward strand.
AGGTTGTAAGAACACATATATTTTTTTCTTTTGGATTAGATGGTCCGGGTACGAGGCAAGTCAAAAACATAAATGGTTTAGTCGTACACATTTAAGGGGGGAGATTATATGGAGTCACAACAACCGGTCAACATGAATATGGGGTTATAGATGCCTGAATATAAGGTGTGAACCCATTGAAACATAAACCAAGCCTTACATTTCTTGGTTCGTTTGTAAAGTCTGGATACACCGCATCAAAATGCTTCCAAGCTTCACCATCAGATGGATGACGTAAAATTCCTGACCCAGATCTATTGTGAGAATATCATCTCATTTCAGCTGCAGTCTCCATTGTTGCATACAGTCTTTTCAACCTAAGAGTGATTGGCAAATATAACATCCTCTTTGCTGGAAAATCGTTGTACTTTCCCATCTCAGTCTTACAGGGAACATATTGTGGTTCTTGACAAAATTTACATTGTCATTCTGCACTATTATCCTTACACCCATTAACACGACAATCAATTTTTTGAGATTCCAAACCTAGCATGGACACCAATCTTTTTGCTTAGTAAAATTTTTTTCGCAATTTCTCCTTTGAAGGACACACGTCTCCCAACATGCTTGCAATGAAAGACACTTTTGAGGAATGTTCCAATTTGTCTTGCATGCCAACAATTTCACGCATATTGAAAGTTTTGACTCAGAAGCACCCTCCTATATATGGGCTCGTTTGCAGCAGTTAGCAAATCATAAAAGTCTTGAGCATTAGCATTTGGAGGGCTCTTCATGAATATCTCCCTCGTCTTCATGAATATCTTCCTCGTCTTCCTCGTTACCCACATCACCCATACTTTGGAAGTCATACATAGGCCTAAACGCATCGTCGACCATATGTTACATTAGCGTAAACGGATCATCATTATCCATTTGTCCACTACTACTAGGCACATTTACTGGGTGAACACGTGGCGCTTCTTCACTGTGCTCAGTCCAATACCAATAATTTGGTTAGAACCCAACACTATACAGATGGACCTTGACTTCTCCTTCAGACAATATGCTCCTAAACTTGCAAATGTCACAAGGACATCTGATTCCACCATTACTTACAACTTCAGGCTGTCCTCTAGCCTTCAGTATAAACTCTTCAACCCCTTTTGCAAAGCTTGGTTTCACCCCTCCTCTACCAGGATAAAGCCTATCATATACCCAACTCTGATCTGGAGGGTAACCATCCATTTCTAAAATGTGTCACAATACTATATCAATTCAAATTAAATAAATGAACAGCAGACCTCTCCTTATACTCATCTTCCAAGGGAGGTAATTCAAATATATACTACATCAATTCAAATTAAATAAATGAACAACAAACCTCTCATTGTACTCATATTCCAAGGGAGGTAATTCAACACTATACTGCATCAATTCAAATTAAATAAATAAACAGCATGATAGACAAATTGAAGAAAACCAAACCCCACAGAAAGTTGATATCATTGAAATCTAAACTAGCATATACCACAGCTCAAGAACAATCAAATCCAATCCAGTTCAATCCATTACGCAAGAGCATTTGAAGGCAAAACTAAAATAACATGATAGACAAAACAAAACAAGAAATACATACCTTGCAAATGTTGGCGGATCAAAACAACCAACAAAAATAGGGAGAAAGGGAGAATCTGTTCAACCCACTGCAATAGGAGATATAACAAGCTGAAGTAAAACTAGATACAAAATTATTGCTATTAAATGTCATCAGAGTACATGCACAGGTTTAGTAATATCTGACTAATGGGTGTTTGTTACACCTTCCCTTGATTTTTTTTTTGCCATTATTTTTGAAGGGCATACCAAACTGATCCTAAAATAAAAGTAACCAAAAAAATATATAAATAAGAACATTAAGATGATTAACTTCACCATAGTAGAGCTTGTGAATTTCTCTGCTTATCACCAAATTGAAAGTCAACTGAAGAAGAGTATATTGTTGGCAGAAATTAAGTTAGAGAGTAATAGTGTGTGGATTCAACAGTGATATAGCTAGCATGAAGGATGTTATATTGTGTGCCCAAAAATGTAAAGATGCGGTCCAAGAAGATAATTGAATTGAATCCACTAACAGGACCTAAAAAGAAATGGAATCCACTGACAATGACAGTTACACTTTTGCAAAAAAAAAAAAAACAATGACAGTTACAAACAATGTGTGTACATACAACTGCAAAGTTGACATATTCATCACACTGTTACTAAATCTAATATTATGTGGGGAAAAAACTATGCCAATTGTATAATTACTTTTTGCTTTTTCTAAATTAAGGCAACTTGACACCATTGGATCAAAAAAAAATGATCAGGTTATATTACAACGTTGACAAGCTTCACAAAAAATTCAAATAATACTAAAAAATTTATTACAAGTTACATAATAAATTCTTAAGTAGTGACCCTATCCCATATACACTATCTTTTATAAAAAAATTGCTCTCTCACAATTCCTTTATAAAGCCGAAGGAAGGTTTTGTTTCTGTTGCATTGAAAAACAAAGCAATGGGGTTACCAAATCCTACCCTTCACTTTCTCATTCCAGTTCTTCTTGTCTCTCTACTTCACACACGACCCAGCTTTGCAGTGAAAAAGGTGAGGCATTGCAATTTGTAATCTTAGAAAGATTAAAAAAAACTAGGAAAAGCGCTAATTAATAATCTGTGCACCATTTTAATTTGTTGTGCTTGAAGTCATATGTGGTGTACTTGGGAGCTCACTCACATGATCCAGATTTGTCTTCCGTTGACTTCAATCTCGTGACAAAGTCTCATTATGAGTTTCTGGGATCTTTCTTAAGAAGGTATGCAAAACTAAATGTGTAATTCTCTTTGTTTCTGATGATCATATAATCAAACAAACCAACCCTGAATTTCATTTATTTATTTTTTTAGCTAATTGAAATGCTTGAGTTTTCTTTCAAGTAGTCCTAACACAACAAAAGAGTCCATATTTTACTCCCACACAAGCCACATAAATGGTTTTGCTACAAATTTGGAAAAAGAAGCAGCAGCTAAGATAGCAAGTAATAAGAACTCAGAACCTTCTCCTATGTTTTCTGTTTAATTGCTGCTTTTTTCTTCTCATAATTAATAGACTTAATTTTGTCAAAATTAACTGCTTGCTTGTGAATGTTTCAGAACATCCCAAAGTGTTGTCAGTGTTCGTGAACAATGGAAGAAGGCTACACACAACTCACTCATGGGGATTCATGGGGTTAGAAGAAGATAATGGGATCCATATTTTAAGCAACAAGGAGACATTATGTAGAATTCCTGCTACCACAACATGTTGTTCACCAAAATCACAAAAGCTCAAAAGCACAAAAGTTGAAGCAAAGGGTTATAGGTTTGTAAATCAAGCTAGATCCCATTAGACAAAAGGAACAAATGAGAAACAGAGGCATACCAGATCTAAAGGGAACGAAACGCAGGGGAGTGAACACCGAGAAGGAGGAACGACGAGCTAGAAGGAGGAACGGCGACGGAACGAAACGCAACGACGAGTTGGAAGGAGGAACGGCGAGTGAACACTGGGAAGGAGAAACGGCAAGTTGGAAGGAGGAACGGCGACGGAACAAAATGCAGCGACGAGCTGGAAGGAGGAACGCCAAGTGAAAGCCTGGAAGGAGGGCCCGCAGAGAGAATGTGGAAGAGATGGCGAGTGGCAATAGAACCGGCTTCGCGGTGGGTGGTGGCAGCGGGGTAGGGGTCAGCAGTGCGGTGGGTGGGGTCAGTAGGGTGGGTGGGGGCAGTGAAAAGGTAGTGAAGATGAAAATGAATGAGAAAACAGATCCTGATCAGTATATATCAGTATCAACTTTACCGACGGCTTAGCCGTGGGTAAAGCCTTCACTAACAAAACACCGTCCAGGAAATTAAATACGGGAAAATGGAACCATCCAATAGCCGTTGGTAACGTAGAAAAAAATAAATTTCGCGTGCAACTTTTTTCTGGCTCATTACCAAAGGCTAAGCCGTCGGTAATAGCGACGGTGTCGGGACCATCGGTAATACGCAGTTTTCTTGTAGTGCCAGTTCGGAATAATTGCCCCCCAAGTCGATGTCTGAGTGTTAAAGGACTTCGACTTAAGTGGTTTTTTGGTTCGGATCATGACTTCGACTCAAATGACAGTCCGGCGACATTTCGGTTTATAGATATGTCTTACTGAAGTGCGTCTTCTGATGTGTCATCTAGGTGTGATTCCGGATTGGGTCGTTGAAGCGTAACTTTGGATGTGTTAACGGAATATGACTTCAGAAAGCTCTATGTCGTACACGACACGCGTCGCTGCCTTGGGATCGTTTCTAGGGTCTTCTATGTCAGAAACCCTTATCGACACGTCACCTCAATCGTTTCAAAATCGAAAAGGCGGCCTCATTTCGCGCACGGGCGGCGTATCAGTCCTTTAACCGAGGCAACGCTTAGGATAGCGTGCCATTTAATGCAGGTAATTATGATTCGGGGCTTATAAATACGGAGGAGAAGCTTCATTTGGCATTTGTGCTATCTTTCTCACCCTCTGTGAACTGTTGCTCTACAGAAAATTCCGAATTCCTCCTCCTTCTCTGTTAGCAATGCCTGTACTCGTGGTTCTTCAACCTCAATATTCAAGGTATGTCCTTCATCTTGTTTATTGTTTCTTATCCGTTTTGGGTATGGCCGCTGCGGAAGCTGGCCTGGACCTTTTTCCTCGCGGTCACCCTTAGTTCTGCCTGGGTATTCTTGTTATGCAGCCTTATTGTTGTTTTTGCTTGAGTTTTCCGGCGAGAACTATGAGTTTTCCAGCGATAACTTTGAGTTTTCCGGTGAGGTTTACGAGTTTCCTGGCGAGAGTATTCATTTTAGTAGGAGTTTTCTGGGTTTTTTAGGTAACTTGTTGGTTTAGGGGTGTTTGGTATTTAAACAATCCTTTCTTTGGACAGGTCGAAGATGGGCAAAGCTAGAGACCTCCGAAGTAAAAGGGATTATCACCTACCTCCTAATGCCAACAAGTCCTCGTCGGTGGCCGAAGACGCTCTCTATGCCAAATCGATCTATAGTAACGAAGCGACCCTTACGGCGTTCTTATCGTATTTGGACGTCGATAAGGGGAACTAAGCGCTAGACAAGTGGGAGGTGATTTCGCCTGGTGCTAATGACTGGATTTGTGCGTGTCCGGCCGATGGAGAAGACTTCTTCCTTCTGATGCACAAGATATACTTTACAGAGTTGAGTGTGCGACTTCCCTTTTCGGAATTTGAGATCAACGTTTTCAACCATCTAAGAGTGGCTCCTTCTCAGCTTCACCCGAACTTGTTGTTGGAACTTAAATGATTGAGAAGTTTAGACCCTCATTAATTTTGATGATAACAAAGTATTTTCAAGAGAACAATTTATCTTCTAACTTATCTTTGAGTGTACAGGTATCAAAGCTGCATATATTTGTACAAGACACTCAAGAAAGAAGAAGAAATTTACAAGAGAATTGAATACACTCCACTGATGTCAGCATCCGAACTCACTCCAGCGTCTTGCTAATAGCGAGCGTCCGGTAGTGTTACTCTTTGACACGTGGAATACTCAATTGCTGCGAGCGTCCGTCCTCTGTTCTGAGCGAGCATCTGATCTCTTTAATGAAGCACGTGATGATCACGTTTATGCTCTTAACCTTAGAATGGTCTGGAACGGAATTCGAATTTGATTTTGTGCGCTCATTTTGATGTACGAGGAAGCAAATGTGACACCTTTAGCATAAGACAAAAATCGTACAAGGCAATTGTGAAAAGCATATAGTACGAAAACGATAATATGTACTATGTTACCAATTGTTCTGAACAGAACTTCAGAGGATGACCGGAGGGAAGCAGTGCGGTTGTGCTCGCGACGGAGGACGACGGCGTGTTGGGTGGTGTACCTGCAAACACTCCGACGCTCAAGTCAGTGTGTGTCGAGGTGAGTAAGAGGTGGTAGAAAGATGATTACCTCGACCGTTCGATGCGGTCTTCTTTAAATATGAGTCGAGGACGGTTACTGTCGATGTGTAACCGTCCCGTGAAACCCGGAAGTCGGCATTAAATTCCATTAATGCACAAAGCCGTTGGGTCGGCCACGTTGAGGGAAGGCGGAGAGGCATGCGGACGATGTGGCATTGAGGGAAGCCGTTGGGCCTGTGAATGCTGGATCTCCGGATTGGGCCTCGGCCCAGTCCGGAACAGTTGCCCCCCAAGTCGCTAGCTCGAATGTCGAGGTGGTGACTTGATGTCGAAGTTCGTTGATGTCGACGTTCGACGTCCTTGTTCGTAAGGAACTGCAAGTGTCGTCATGTCGTGCTTGTTCATTAGTTCGTTCGGGACCTTCGTGTTCCACGCCTGGCCGAGGCGCTTCGACACGAGGCTTGATGTGCTTATGCAAGGCACAAGGCTTTATCATGAGTTCGTGCACGTGGTCTCGCATGAGGTCGACAAGGCTTTATCACGAGCTCGTGTACGCGGTCTCGAACGAGGTCGATCTCTTCATCGTAGCTCGTGCACGCGGTCTCGTGACGAGGTCGATCTCTTCATCGTGTGCTTGTGCTAACGCACAAGGCTTTATCACGAGCCTGCGTGCGCGCGGTCTCGCACGAGGTCGATCTCTTCATCATCGGTGCTTGTGCTAACGCGACAAGGCTTTATCACGAGCCTCGTACGCCGGTCTCGGACGAGGTCGATCTCAGGTGCTTGTGCTAACGCGACAAGGCTTTATCACGAGCTCGTGCACGCGCGGTCTCGTGACGAGGTCGATCTCAGGTGCTTGTGCTAATGCACAAGGCTTTATCCCGAGCTCGCGGCGCTACGGTCTCGCACGAGGTCGATCTCTTCTTTCACGAAGCGTGCACGCGGTCTCGTGACGAGGTCGATCTCTTCATCGGTGCTTGTGCTAACGCACAAGGCTTTATCACGAGCCTCGCACGCGGACTCGGCGAGGTCGATTCATCAGTGCTTGTGCTAACGCACAAGGCTTTATCCCGAGCTCGCGCGCTGCGGTCTCAGACGAGGTCGATCTCTTCTTTCACGAGCCTGCACGCGGTCTTGCACGAGGTCGATCTCTTCATCAGGTGCTTGTGCTAACGCACAAGGCTTTATCATGAGCTCGTGCACGCGGTCTCGTGACGAGGTCGATTCATCAGGTGCTTGTGCCAACGCACAAGGCTTTATCACGAGCTCGTGTACGCGGTCTCGACACGAGGTCGATCTCTTCGTTCATCAGGTGCTTGTGCCAACGCACAAGGCTTTATCACGAGCTCATGCGCGCGGTCTCGGCACGAGGTCGATCTCTTCATCATCAGGTGCTTGTGCTAACGCACAAGGCTTTATCACGAGCCTGCACGCGGTCTCGTGACGAGGTCGATCTCAGGTGCTTGTGCTAACGCGACAAGGCTTTATCACGAGCTCGTGCACGCGGCCCTCGACGAGGTCGATCTCAGGTGCTTGTGCTAACGCGACAAGGCTTTATCCCGAGCCTCAGGCGCTACGGTCTCTGCAGACGAGGTCGATCTCTTCTTTCACGAGCCTGCACGCGGTCTCGCACGAGGTCGATCTCTTCATCAGTGCTTGTGCTAACGCGACAAGGCTTTATCACGAAGCTCTGCACGCGGCCTCGACGAGGTCGATTCATCAGGTGCTTGTGCTAACGCGACAAGGCTTTATCACGAGCTGCGCGCGCGGTCTCGGACGAGGTCGATCTCTTCATCGTAGCTCGTGCACGCCGTCTCGACGAGGTCGATCTCTTCATCAGTGCTTGTGCTAACGCACAAGGCTTTATCATGAGCTCGTGCACGCGGCCTCGACGACGAGGTCGATTCATCAGTGCTTGCCAGCTAACGACAAGGCTTTATCACGAGCTCGTGCACGCGGTCTCGATACGAGGTCGATCTCTTCATTCATCAGTGCTTGTGCTAACGCGACAAGGCTTTATCACGAGCCTGCGTGCGCGGTCTCGAGACGAGGTCGATCTCTTCATCATCGGTGCTTGTGCTAACGCACAAGGCTTTATCACGAGCCTGCGGCGCTGGGTCTCGCAGACGAGGTCGATCTCTTCTTTCACGAGCTCGTGCACGCGGTCTCGTGACGAGGTCGATCTCTTCATCGTGTGCTTGTGCTAACGCGACAAGGCTTTATCACGAGCCGTGCACGCGGGTCGACGAGGTCGATTCATCAGTGCTTGTGCCAACGGACAAGGCTTTATCACGAGCTCGTGCACGCGGTCTCAGACGAGGTCGATCTCTTCATTCATCGGTGCTTGTGCTAACGCGACAAGGCTTTATCACGACGTGCGCCACCGCGTCCCCGCACGACGTCGATCTCTTCATCATCGGTGCTTGTGCTAACGCGACAAGGCTTTATCACGAGCCTGCACGCGCGGTCTCGGACGAGATCGATCTCAGGTGCTTGTGCTAACGCACAAGGCTTTATCCCGAGCTGCGGCGCTACGGTCTCAGACGAGGTCGATCTCTTCTTTCACGAGCTCGTGCACGCGGTCTCGACGAGGTCGATCTCTTCATCGGTGCTTGTGCTAACGCGACAAGGCTTTATCACGAGCTCGTGCACGCGGTCTCGACGAGGTCGATTCATCAGGTGCTTGTGCTAACGCACAAGGCTTTATCCCGAGCTCGTGCGCTACGGTCTCGTGACGAGGTCGATCTCTTCTTTCACGAGCTCGCACGCGGCCCTCGACGAGGTCGATCTCTTCATCAGGTGCTTGTGTCAACGCACAAGGCTTTATCACGAGCTCGCACGCGGTCTCGACGAGGTCGATTCATCAGTGCTTGTGCTAACGCGCAAGGCTTTATCACGAGCTCGTGCACGCAGCTCTCGTGACGAGGTCGATCTCTTCATTCATCAGGTGCTTGTGCTAACGCGCAAGGCTTTATCACGAGCTCGCGGCGCTACGGTCTCGCGACGCAGGTCGATCTCTTCATCATCAGGTGCTTGTGCCAACGCACAAGGCTTTATCATGAGCTCGTGCGCGCGGGCTCGGCACGAGGTCGATCTCTTCTTTCACGAAGCTCTGCAGACGCTGGTCTCGGCACGAGGCCGATCTCTTCATCAGGTGCTTGTGCCAACGCACAAGGCTTTATCACGAGCTCGTGCACGCGGTCTCGGCACGAGGTCGATTCATCAGGTGCTTGTGCCAACGCACAAGGCTTTATCACGAGCTCGTGCACGCGGTCTCGGCACGAGGTCGATCTCTTCATTCATCAGGTGCTTGTGCCAACGCACAAGGCTTTATCACGAGCTCGCGCGCCGGTCTCGACGCAGGTCGATCTCTTCATTCATCGGTGCTTGTGCTAACGCACAAGGCTTTATCACGAAGCTCGCGGCGCTACGGCCTCTCGACGAGGTCGATCTCTTCATCATCAGGTGCTTGTGCCAACGCACAAGGCTTTATCACGAGCTCGTGCACGCGGTCTCGGCACGAGGTCGATGCTGTTCCTGTCAAAGTATAGACAATTTGCAGCAACTTGATGTAATTAAGTTAGCGTTAATTTTATGCTGAGTAATGTGCTCGTAGTCGAGTTTTATACTTCCCTGTGGGAGTAATTGATCTGGCTGTCCAAGCGGCAAGGTCGGGTCATCAAATAATCAAGGTCCATGACGTAGCCGAGTTTAAGGTCGCCTGATTTTGCAATTGCAGGTGGGCCTGGTAGGTCGCCGAATCTTTGGATCTGTATCCACATTGCGGAGGTGCTTGTGCAAGCGCACAAGGCTTTATCACGATCTCGTGCATGCGGTCTCGACACGAGGTTCCATCGAGGTGCAAGGTTTTGATAGTAAATAAATGCCGATTGTGTATTTCTTCAATCATACTTCACCGCTCGCACTTATGTGTTTAGGATACATTTGTTTCAACTTAATTATATTTCTTCATCTTTGCTTGTCGGTGTTACTCTGGGATTTGTCTTTGGCTTTTGAGGCTATCAACTTCTCTTCGTAATTCATAAATTTCTGAAGCTCGCCAGGAACTCTGGTCGATGACCTCGGTTTGTCGACACCAATGTCGACATCGAATATGCTTCCTTCGACCAGGCCTTGCTCTAGCAAGTACAGCTTCATCTCGCCGAGCATTTCTTCACCAAAATGGCTTCTTTGTTGAAGCGCTCGACGTAGTCTCCGATAGACTCATCTTTCTTACGCTAAATTGCGGCCGGTCTGGCTGTCGACTGGGTTGGACTTTAGACGCAGTGAAATGCGCGAGAACTGGTCGACGAGCTCGATCCACGAACCAATGGAATTTTTCTTAAGAGTCCGGAACCAAGACAACGCCGCTTTCTTCGCAGGTAAGGGGAAAGATTCGCACTTCACCGCCCTTGGGCGCCTCGATAGCCCATGACGGATCAAAGCAACTAACATGCTCGCTTGGTCGGTGCAGTGCCGTATGGGTCCAAAGCGGGTGGTTTCAAGATGCTTGAATCGTGAATTTCATGATCTCGGATGTAAAAGGACCAAAGGTCCCGCTCGAGTCACTCGTGTCATCGCTCCGAGGAGTTGATGAAACAGAATGAGCACGGCGGAGTGCTCTATGCACAGAGCGGCGTGGAGTCGTGCCACGGTGGTGGTGATGAACAGATCTGAGATTTTCAGACTCCTTCGATCTCCGAGGAGAATGAGAGGCTCGATCTTTTCTGTTTCCGATTTGGGTGGCAACGCGAGCGGAGAGTTCCTTCTGCTGATCCTCCATTCGATCGAGGCGTTGATTCTGAGCATGCATCGCTTCGGCATGGCTTCGGATGAATTCGCCGAACTCGCGAATGAGGATGGCGGTGGTCTCCGTTCCGGCATCGGTTAGAGCAGCAACGATCGGAACGGCGTCATGCTGGAGAAGTGGTTCTGTCGGAGCTATCGGCTGGTTTGGTTGTTCAAGATCTGCGTTCGCATAAGTGGAACTGCTAGTCGCGACCTGACGCTTCGATCCAGTCATCGTCGAGTGAAGAAGGGAGACTTCGACAAAGAAGATGGAATCAGAAACGATTCCCACAGACGGCGCCAATGTTCTGAACAGAACTTCAGAGGATGACCGGAGGGAAGCGGTCGCGGTTGTGCTCGCGGACAGGGGCGGCGGCGTGTTGGGTGGTGTACTGCAAACACTCCGACGCTCAAGTCGGTGTGTCGAGGTGAGTAAGAGGTGGTAGAAAGATGATTACCTCGACCGCTCGACGCGGTCTTCTTTAAATATGAGTCGAGGACGCCATCGCCGATGTGTAACCGCCCGTGAAACCCTAAGTCGGCATTAAATTCCATTAATGCACAAAGCCGTTGGGTCGGCCACGTTGAGGGAAGGCGGAGAGGCATGCGGACGACGTGGCATTGAGGGAAGCCGTTGGGCCTGTGAATGCTGGATCTCCGGATTGGGCCTCGGTCCAGTCCGGAACACCAATTGACTTCAAACACAAGAGGGGGGTGAATTGTGATAGCGGTGCTTATATAAAAAATTACAGAAAATAAATGACCGAATAATAAATAAAGAACAAAAATAAATAAAGTGCTTGAATGATAAAGAGACAGAGAGCAAAGAAGAGCACGCAGCAATTTATACAGGTTCGGCCACCAAACACCCCTGTGGCCTACGCCCTGTCCCCAAAGCAAACCACTATGGGATTTTCACTAAATCACTAGCTTTTAAATCAGGTTCAGCTAGAAACCTTTACAACTCTATACCAGAGCAATACGTTCAAGAGATATCACCTCTCTATGAACACCTTGGGATTCCTACCCAAAAAGAAATGATTTTCACAAATAAAATGAGATGAGAAAGATACACTCAATAGTGCAGATATAACAAATTGAAGCTCAAATAATACAACTCAAATAATGTAGAATAAAAAGGCTCTCAAAATTGTGCTCAAATAAGTGTGAGTGATGAAAAATATTTGTGAGTTTTAGCACAAAGAATTAAGCAACTGCGTTGTATTGTCGTGTTGTAAGAAAGAGCACAGCGTTGTTTATTTATAGACCGACCGAGGAGCCGTCTCACGCACTTAAAAAAATGTCCGCTGAGGATTTGCCCATTGAAGATTTGCCCGTTCGTTGATTATTAAAAGGATTTGTCGTTGCAGAAAATCGCCGCTGCGCTTTGAAATAAAGAAATTGAAAACACGGAGACGGCTCGGCATACGACCTCTCAAGACTCGGCCAGACGACCTCTCAAGACGGCTCGGCCAGACGACCTCTCCACCGCGGCTCGGCCAGGCGACCTCGACCACGGCTCGGCATCGACCTCTGAACGGCTCGGCAAAGACCTCGGCACGACCTCGGAACCACGGCTCGGCATCGACCTCCTCGTCGGCCGCAGCGACCTCGCGGCTCGACACGCGACCTCGGTACGCGACCTCATCAGCTCGACACGGATCATCTGCTCGGCAAGCGACAAGAGCTCATCACGCGACCTCATCAGCTCGACACGCGACTTCCTCCTTAATTCGACATACGACTTCCTCAGAGCTCAACATTCGACTTCCGCCTCTTTGTTGGTACCAGGACGGCGAGCGTTCTGTCGTAGGACCAGATATGATCCAGCAGACTACCGAGAAGATCCGTTTGATCAGAGATAGGATGCGAACGTCTCAAAGTCGACAGAAGAGTTATGCAGACCAACGACGTCGACCACTCGAGTTCGAGGAAGGAGAACATGTATTTCTTAGAGTCACCCCCACTACTGGAGTTGGTCGAGCGATCAAATCCAAGAAACTTACCCCTAAATTTATTGGACCTTATCAGATTCTTCGTCGTATTGGTCCAGTGGCATATCAGATTGCCTTGCCACCATTCTTGTCGAACATTCACGACGTCTTCCACGTCTCACAATTGCGGAAGTATATTTCCGACCCCTCTCATGTCATCGAACCGGATGTGATTCAACTAAGGGACGACTTATCTTTCGAAGCATCACCAGCAAGGATCGTTGATCTAAAGCCAAACAAATATGAACAAAGAAATTCAACTTGTCAAAGTTGTGTGGGATCAGAAGACGGGAGATGCGACTTGGGAGCTGGAGGAGAAGATGAAGACTCAGTACCCTGAACTTTTCCGAGGTAAGAAACTTATTTGCAATTTCGAGGACAAAATTTTTTTAGAGGGAGAGATTGTAACACCTGAGGACGAGATCGACCTCGTTTTAGGACGTCGGATCGAGACCTCGCGTCGAGATCTCGTGTCGAGACCTCGTACCAGACCTTGTGTCGAGATATCGTGCCAAGATCGCGTGCCGAGGTCATTTGCCGAGCTGAGGAGATCGCATGCATTAGCTGCTGAGGACGCGTACCGAGTTGATGAGGTCGCGTACCGAGTTGAGGAGGCCGCGTGCACGAACTCGTGTTAGAGCCTTGTGCGCTTGCACGAGCACCCTTGGTCGACATCGTGTCGAGATGATAACTCGTATTCTTTCGAACGTTATTCAGCGTTATTATTATATTGTTTGTAATAATTATATTGTCGGCGTGCAGTTCTCGTCGCCGTGTCTAGATCTCTGACCTATAGAGTAGAGGGTAATCATGAGAGAGTAGCGATTAGACGGGTAGATTGATTGATGGGATTGGCATCTTATAGCTGAAGTTATGATTATACCCCTTCTCTCACCAGCTGTATTCACGATCAGTTTTCTCAAACACTCACTTTCTCTTTTCTTCTTTCTTCTTCCTTCCTTCTGCTCTGAGTTCCTTGTTTCTCTCCAGAACTTCCATCGACGAAACCTTGAGTTCCATCGAGATTCTGCACAAACTTTCTTCATCAATCTTGTTCCTCATCATCTTCTCGACCTATATCTCACCATCTCGACCACCATCTGAGGTATGGAAGAACAGATTTTTCTCTTCCTTCGTACTACTGTTTAGCGCCATTTCTTCTTTCCATTTTTAGCTAGTTTTATGCTTCCAAATCATCTCATATTGATGGGTTTTCTTCTTCATGATATTACCTATCTTTCTAACCGATTATTGGAGCTTGTAGAACAAATTTCTTTCTCTGATTTCTGAAATGGGCAGTGCCCAGAAACCCTTCATTTTTGGTTTGTTTCGATTTCTTATTTTAGTTTGTCGATCGTTGCTTCTGGTTGTTGTTGTTGTCGATCTATCTGTTGTAGCATCAGATAACCTTTTTCATGAACTTTTGATCAAAAACCCTAACTTTGTGGTTAAGTTTGGGATGAGAGCTAAGTGTATTAGAACCCAGAGATCGAACTGAGTTGTGCTTGTTTTAGGAAGTCTGATTCCCGAGATCGTGTGATTTCCGATTCGAGGTGTACGGGAGAGCGAATCCGAGGACGTGGAAGCAGTGGGATCCAGACTGAGAAGTGTACGTGTCGAGGTCGATTGAGGACGGTACGTGTCGAAGTCGTTGTCGAGCTCGTTGAAGACAGCCGTGTCGAGATCGAGTAAGAGAAGTCGTTGTCGAGCTCGTTTGAAGACAGCCGTGTCGAGGTCGTTGTCGAACAACATTAGCTTGGAGTTCGGTAAGGGCAACTTTTAGACATTATTAAGACTTTATTTTTATTGTTATATTTCTGTATGGACTCCTTGATTGGTGTCGAGCTTGGAATGTTGTGATATGATTGGGTTTTTGCATGTATTTGATATGTGATTGAATATATGTTGTGAATTGTGAATTGCTGTCGAATTGCGTGTCTTCATGCAGAATGTTTTATTGCTTAAATGATTAAATTGGGTTTTCTTCATGTTAAGCATGCTCTCTTTATTTGATATGTGATCAAGTAAGTTGTGTTACTCTTTGACATGCGGCGAGCTAATCATCGAGTGAGAGAGCTAGGGAGTCGTATGACGTTTTTGAGCCGGACCCAGATAACTGAGGGTTCTAGGTCCCCTTTTTGTTTATGGTGGATTGGCTAGGCGTTGTAGCATTATCAGTTTGGGGATGGACCTGCTGATTAATGCATGGAATTCGGTTTGGGGATGGACCTGCCGTTTACCTATTACGTCAGTTTGGGGATGGACCTGCTGACGATATTCCGGAATAAGAGTCGAGTCGAGTCTAGAGTGAGATGGTCGAGTCACGTGTGGTGATTGAGATACATTATTGTGTTGCTTATTTCTTTATGCCGTGCTTATCTTGTATTGTTGAGAAGTTGACCCTTTCCCGTGGTGCCTTCAATCCATGACGGTTACCCAGGCGATGTCGAGGGTGCAGGGAACTCGACAGCAGATGATGCCGAGGAGGAGCTCGACGAGGACCCGAGTGACGACCTCTATTTGTCGTGATTGATTATGTTGTTGGATGTTTGTTTTTCTGATGACTGTACTTCGTTTTCTTTGTGTTCGCAGGTCGTGACCAGCTGGGCCAGTTATGTTTTGTCGTTCTGAGGTAGACTGGTGGTCTTACTTTTGGAGCAGCCCCTGCGTGAGTTCCGAAGTACCCCCAGGGTATGATTGCTCTTTTGAAGTCGTCGTACCTTAGGTGTATTTTCTTTGCACATTTGCTACTCTGTATTTTGTACACATTATTATTTCGAGTGATATATATATGTATGTTATGCATGTATGTTTTATTAGAATTTAAGTCTTGTGTCTTAGTTGCACCATGTTTCGAAAAGCTGTAATTACTCTGATGTGCACGAGTTGGTTTTATAAAAATATTAGACCGTACTTTTTAAAAGGCACAAGAGTACCGTTTTTAAAACGCGTCGCATACAGGTTTAGTTGAGCTCGGTGTGTTGAGCTCGGTAACTCGAGCTCGGTATATTGAGCTCGGTAGCGGTCCGGAAACGGGTCGTTACATTGTACACATACAAACACTAGACATAATATCCGGACGACTAGCAGTGAGATAGAGAAGAGATCATATCATACCTCGATACTTACTTACTTCGACTGACTTACCACCTTCATCTTTGTCAAGATAGCATGATGTGCTCATGGGAGTTGAGATTTCTTTGGCGTTGCTCATTCCAAATCTTTTAAGCAACTCCTTGCAATATTTGGATTGATTTATAAAAATTCCTTCTTTTGTTTGTTTGATTTGAAGACCAAGGAAGTAGTTGAGCTCTCCCATCATGGACATTTCAAACTCACTTTGCATGATTTTGGAAAAATCTTCACACAAAGACTCATTAGTAGCACCAAAGATGATATCGTCAACATAAATTTGAACAAGTAAAATGTCATGATTTTTGTGTTTAATGAAAAGAGTGGTATCAACTTTTCCTCTTTCAAAACCTTTTTCAAGTAAATATTTGCTCAACTCTCGTACCAAGCTCTGAGCTTGTTTTAAACCATATAAAGCCTTTTTCAATTTGAAAACATGATTTGGAAATTCAAAATTTTCAAAACCGGTTGATCAACATATACTTCTTCTTGAATAAAACCATTTAGAAATGCACTCTTAACATCCATTTGAAAAAGTTTAAAATCCATGATGCAGTAAATGCGAGAAGCATGCGAATAGCTTCTAATCTAGCCACGGTGCATAGGTTTCATCGAAATCTATGCCCTCTTGTTGATTATAGCCTTTTGCAACAAGTCTAGCTTTATTTCTAACAATGATACCGTTTTCATCAAGCTTGTTGCGAAAGACCCATTTGGTCCCAATGACTAGGTGATCTTTAGGCCTGTGGACAAGTTCCCAAACATCATTTCTCTCAAATTAATTTAATTCCTCTTGCATAGCAAAGGTCCAATGCTCATCAAAGATGGCTTCATTGACGTCATTTGGTTCAATTTGAGAGACAAAGGCCATATGATGACATGCATGATTAAGAGAGTTTCGAGTCGTTACCCCTTTGAGATATCACCTATTATGTTGTCAAGAGGATGGTTCTTTGAGACTCTCCATTCCTTTGGAAGATTTGAGTGAGAGAGTTCTTGAGAGGGTTGAGGCAAGGACTCTTGATCCTCCTTTTGAACTTTTGATCTCTCTTGTTCCTCTAAATAGGTATCTCCTAATACTTCGCAAGATCATCAACACTTTCTTCATCAAGATTTGGGGTTAGATTCATCAAAAGAAACATGCACAGATTCTTCAACAGTCCAAGTTCTTTTATTAAAAATTCGAAAAGCTTTACTAGAAGTGGAATATCCAAGAAATAAACCTTCATCAGCTTTAGCATCAAATTTACCAAGGTTATTCTTACCATTGTTTAGGACAAAACACTTGCATCCGAAAACGTGAAGGTGGGAAATGTTGGGCTTCCTTCCTTTGTAGAGTTCATACGGTGTTTGCTTAAGGATCGGCCTTATAAGAACTCGATTCATCACATAGCAAGTGGTGCTCACGGCGTCTGCCCAAAAGTACTTAGGAAGGTTAGTCTCATTGAGCATCGTCCTCGCTAGCTCTTCAAGAGACCGATTTTTCCTTTCAACCACTCCATTTTGTTGCGGTGTCCTTGGAGCAGAAAAGTTGTGATCAATGCCATTTTCAGTGCAAAATGCTTCAAATGCTTCATTCTCAAATTCCCCACCATGATCACTTCGAATGGAAGCAATGTTAAGTCCCTTCTCATTTTGTATAACCTTTGCAAGTTTTCGAAAAGCATTAAAAGCATCATTTTTGTGAGAAATAAATAAAGTCCATGTATAGCGAGAATAGTCGTCCACAATAACAAGAGCATAGTAATTGCCACCAAAGCTTTTAGTTCTAGAAGGGCCAAATAAATCCATATGTAAAAGTTGTAAAGGCCGGTTTGTAGAAACAATATTTTTAGATTTGAAAGATGTCTTTACTTGTTTTCCTTTTTGACATGCATCACAAAGTTTATCTTTTTCAAAACGAAGCTTTGGTAAGCCAATTACTAAGTCCTTTCGAACTAACTTATTAAGATGATCCACGTGAATATGAGCCATTCTCCTATGCCATAGCCAAGATTCATCCTCTTTACTAATAAGACAACATGCATCATTTGAAGGTATTTTATCTAAATCAAGCATATAGATATTTCCAATTCTAGGTCCAATTACAATAACATTTTCATTTATAGAATCCATGACCATGCATTTTGAAGAATCGAAAACCACTTTGTTTCCTTTATCACAAAGTTGACTAATGCTTAGCAAATTATGCTTCAAACCATCCACATACAAAAAATTTTCAATAGTGGGATTAGGACTCTTACCAATAGAACCAATCCCAAGAATTTTACCTTTGTTGTTGTCACCATACCCGACATAACCACTATTTTTAGGTACCAATGAAGAGAACTTGCTTTTGCCTCCTGTCATGTGCTTGGAACAGTACCGCTATCAAGATACCAATTTAAGTCCTTGGCTTTCAAGCACACCTACAACAACAAATCATATTTTAACCTTTGGTACCCAAACCATCTTGGGTCCATATGAGTTAGTCTTGGGCAAGGTGCCCTTTGGAATCCACATCTTTTGCCAACTACATTTTTATTCTTTCTAATATTGCAAATAGAGGCGGTGTGACCATTTCTACCACAAAGTGAAAGCATTTAATGAAAGGACTACTTGAGGGTTTGTTGTGATTGAAGAGTTTAAAAGATTTTTCATGAATTTTTGGATGATAACCTAAACCAGCTTTTCCAAAAGTACCTTTTTGGTTTCCTAACATAATGTTTAGATTATCTCTTCCCATCGTAAATTTTGCAAGAGTGTTATTTAAATCCTTAACCTTATTTTTCAAAACACTACACTCATTGCATTTTAAAACTTCATCCTTTTTATTTTCACAAGATATGGGAGGAGAAGTTTCAATCACAAAGAACTTGTTTTTCTTTAAGAATCACTATCTTTTTGTTTAAAATTTCAATTTTTGATTCAAGAGAAGAGATGGTTTTCTTAGAAGAAAGAACAATTTTTCCAAGTTTAATCGTTTCATTATTGAATTCTTCACAAGCAGCAAGTAATTCATCATAAGTTAAAGAAGAGTCGGGATCATAAAAATTTACCTCATCTTCATCATGATTTGCCATTAGACTAAGGTGAGCCTCTTCATTTTCAGATTCATCGAAGAATCCATATCATTATCATCCCAGGCAATGTAAGCTCTTCTTCCCTTCAATCCTTTGGTGGTTTCTTTTCAAATTTCTCATTCCTCGCTTGGTTTTGAGGACAATCGGGTTTTATGTGACCTTTCTTTCCACACTTGTAGTAGGTAGGATTAAAAGAAGTTGTTTCATCACTTTTCTTTGAGAGCTTGGGAACTTACCTTTGTTTCGAGTCTCATGAACCTTTTGAATTTGCGAACCATTAGACTCATGTTTTCCTCATTATTTTCATCTTCAAGGAAATCACATTCGCCATCGCCGCTTCTCAATGCTTGCTTTGAGGGCAGCCCTTTCTTTTTCTTATCGCCTTCTTCGCTTTCCATGAGACGATTTAGTTCAATTTCATGTTCCTGCAATTTTCCAAACAAAGTAGCCAAGGTCATAGAAGATAAGTCTCTAGATTCAGCTATAGCAGTTGACCTTGGGTTGCCAATTCCTGTTTAGACATCTAAGAACTTTGTTAATCAAATCTTCATTCATCAAGACTTTCCCAAGAGCTCGAGATGGTTTATTATATGGATGAACCTTTTTGCATATCTTGTATGTTTTCACTTGGTTTCATCTTAAATAACTCATACTCATGGGTTAATGTGTTCATTCGAGCCCTCTTGACCTCGGTAGTACCTTCATGGGTCAATAGAAGGGTGTCCCACATTTCTTTAGCAGTCTTGCAATTTGAGACCCTATAGAACTCATCGTAGCTTAAAGCGTAAGTGATGATTTTCTTACTTTCCAAATTGTCTTGGTCCTTTTTCTTATCATCTTCGGTCCAAAGTGATCTTGGTTTGTCTACCACTGCATCATTAATTGATTGAGTGGGGACAAATGGACCATTTTCCACAAAGATCCCAAATATCAAGATCAACACCCTCAAGAAAGATTTGCATTCTATCCTTCCAATAACCATACCCTCACCATTGAAAAATGGGGTCTGTTTCATGGAAGTTCCTCGTAATTGTTTGAAGTCATTCTCTTGAGACGGTTAAGTCCTTTATACAAGATTCTAGCTCTGATGCCAATTGTTACCAATTGACTTCAAACACAAGAGGGGGGTGAATTGTGATAGCGGTGTTTATATAAAAATTACGTAAAATAAATGACCGAATAATAAATAAAGAACAAAAATAAATAAAGTGCTTGAATGATAAAGAGAGAGAGCAAAGAAGAGCACGCAGCAATTTATACGAGGTTCGCCACCAAACACCCCCGTGGCCTACGCCCCTTCCCCCAAAGCAAACCACTATGGGATTTTCACTAAATCACTAGCTTTTAAATCAGGTTCAGCTAGAAACCTTTACAACTCTATACCAGAGCAATACGTTCAAGAGATATCACCTCTCTATGAACACCTTGGGATTCCTACCCAAAAAGAAATGATTTTCACAAATAAAATGAGATGAGAAAGATACACTCAATAGTGCAGATATAACAAATTGAAGCTCAAATAATACAACTCAAATAATGTAGAATAAAAAGGCTCTCAAAAATTGTGCTCAAATAAGTGTGAGTGATGAAAAATATTTGACAGAGTTTTAGCACAAAGAATTAAGCACTTCATTGTATTGTCGTGTTGTAAGAAAGAGCACAGCGTTGTTTATTTATAGACCGACCGAGGAGCGTCTCACGCACTTAAAAAAAAATGTCTGTTGAGGATTTGCCCGTTGAAGATTTGCCCGTTGCGTTGATTATTAAAAGGATTTGTCGTTGCAGAAAATCACTGCTATGCGTTTGAAATAAAGAAATTGAAAACACGGAGACGGCTCGGCAGACGACCTCTGAAGACAGCTCGGCAGACGACCTCGCCATACAGCTCGACAGACGACCTCGACACAGCTCGGCAAAAGACCTCGGCACAAGACCTCGGAACACAGCTCGGCATACGACCTTCTCATCAGCTCGGTTCTCATAGCTCGGCACGCGACCTCATCAGCTCGACACGCGACCTCGGTACGCGACCTCATAAGCTCGACACGGATCATCAGCTCGGCACGCGACAACAGCTCATCACGCGACCTCGGTACGCGACCTCATAAGCTCGACACGCGACTTCCTCCTCAGTTCGACATACGACTTCCTCAGAGCTCAACATCCGACTTCCTCAGCTCGACATCCGACACGAGATATGCATGTCAAAATATTTTGTGCGTGTGTGATTTAATTTTAACTGAGAGCTTTTTATTACTACTTACAAATTGTCTTAATAAAGATAAATAAATACCCAGAACCCAAAGACTTGAGAAACAATCATTCTTGATACGCGTCTTGGTATTCTTTTCCACTTTTTGCACGGTTGACTATTTGCAAGACTCCCTTTTGTCAATCATCAAAATCATCCTGTCAAGGCATGTATTCACATACTATTCTGATATTCTCTGGAAAGGAAGAAAATGACTACATTTCAAATTACGTCACTCAATAAAAAGGAGCTAGTTTTTACTGCAAACGGTAATATCTCTGAAGTCTCCTATAAATACCCGAAGGTATTCATTGAAGAAGGAGGCCAAAACTAAGACTGAAATTGCTAGAACAAATTCTGAGAAAGAAAGAAACTTTATTTTGGAAGCATCATCACTCTGAGTGAGCAATCAAATTTCGTGCCAAGTCTCTGGTCTACAAAGAACTGAACTCAGCGTCTTATACTTTCTTTTAGAAAGCTACTCTGTTTTGAGCTTAATCTTTTCATCCTCTCTGTGAGAGTTATTTTGATTGTATTCAAAAGAATATTCTCATTTGTAAACAGTATTTGGCCTAGTTAAGGCTTTGTTCCTCAAAGGCTCGATCGTACTGAGTCGTTTTGAGAAGTTGAGAGTATTGTTAAGTTTGTGACAGTAGAATACTCTTGAGGAAAATTGTAATCAGTTGATTATAGTGAAAAATCCTTCAAGATCGAAGGGACTAGACATAGCTACCAGTTGGTGGTGAACTAGTATAAATCTCTGTGTCTCTTACTTTACTGCTTTACATTTATCTTGCTCAGTCAAACAAGTTTTCATAAACGGATTTATTTCCTGCATCCGATTAGTCTCTCAATATCCGGTTAGTTTCTCAGCGTCCGATAAACAAACAGTTTTGAAAAATCTGTGTTCTTAGTGCTTTTAACTTAAAGTTTGCGAAAAGTTTTTGAACACAATTCAACCCCCCTTCTTGTGTTCACGTTCAGTTGGTACCAGAGCTCGGCCTCTTGGTTGAGCACTTAACAGTGTTAAGAGAAAAGATCCTATACTGTGAACATGTCTACTGAAGGTGGTCATATGAACCATCCTCCTCTATTCAATGGAGAAAAATTTGATAAAAGCTTTCTTTGAGACACAACAACTTGAGTTGTGGGATATAGTTCAAAGTGGTTATATTTCTCCCACTAATGCTCGTGGTGTTGCTATAGCCAGAGAAGATTGGAATGATGAGCAGAAAAAGAGATATCAAACCAATCAAAAAGCTAGATTCATTCTTATCTGTGCTATGACAGAAAAAGAATATGATAAATATGGCAAATTTGATACTGCCAAAGAAATCTGGGACTCACTTGTTTTATCTTACGAAGGCTCTGCCCAGTAAGAGAAACCAAAGCTAGCATGATGGTTCGCCAATATGAGTTGTTCAAAATGGAAGATGGTGAAAACATTGAAACTATGTTTGGAAGATTCCAAACACCTGTTCATGGGTTACAGGCCCTTGGAAAAAGTTACGCTACACTTGACCATGTTAGAAAGATCTTGAGAAGGTTGACTAAGCAGTGGAGACGCAAGGTCACTGTTATTGAAGAAGCAAAAGATTTGAATGTCCTACGACTTGAAGATCTTATGCGTTTGTTGAAAGCTCAATGAAGAAGAACCTGTCAAAAAAAGCAAGTCTATTGATTTGAAAGTCGATCAACATAAAGCCAGTTCTTCCAAAGCTCTTCAGGCTGAAGAAGAAGAATCAGAAGACGAAGCTTCAGAAGGAGATATTGACACATCAGAAGATGAGCTTGCATTTATATCCAGGAAGATACAAAGAATGTGGAAGAAGAGAAACTTCAGGAGGAAGTTTCAGAAGAAAGATACTAAGGACAAGAAGGAAAGCAAAGACAAGGACAAAGCCCAAGTCATTTGCTATGAATGTAAGAAGCCTGGACATTTCAAGTTCGAATGTCCTAATCTTAAGGAGAAGCCCACAAGAAGTTCTTTCAAGAAAAAGAAGAAGAGCCTCATGGCTATATGGGAAGATCTAGACTTATCCTCGTGTGAGGAAGATAATCTTGCTCTCATGGCAGACAATGATCTTGACTTAGAAGAAGAAGTTGAAGAGGTAATAGTATATGATTCCTACTCTGAACTTCAACTTGCATTCGATGATCTTCTTAAGGACTCTGCCACTCTCTCTGTTGAGTATAAGAATTTGAAAAAGAAATTTTCAAAATTATCACAAGACTTTCAAGCTTTAAACAAAGAAAAATCAGACTAATAAAGAGAACCGTGTTCGAAAACTAAAAATCGGCATCGATGGATAACGATTAATCCGCCGCTAACAAGCTACCAAAAGCTGAGAGCTCTCAAGCTGAAAGCTCTAAAGTTACAGGCAACCTTAAATGCAAATCAAATGATTATGAATATTCATTTCAAAAGTTTCTTGCAGAGAGTGTAACTCGAAGCAAGCAAGCTTCAATGATTTGGGGTGTCAATAAAACGACAACTCATGGTTTAGTTATATATTAGATGAACCTCCTTTAGAAAATGATTCAGCATCTGATAAATCCAATAATCATAGTAAATGCTTGCATTGTACTTACTGCAATAAACCTGGTCATTTGAAAAGTGCATGTACTGTTTTTAAAACTGTGAAGGATAAGCTTCCTTCAAGAACTAACAAGAAAAGACCCAAAAAGACATGGGTACCTAAAGATAAAATAGTCTATGTTACAGACATGCTTAGCAACAAAGTCAACACACCTATCTTGGTACTTAGACAGTGGATGCTCGCGTCACATGACGGGAGAAAAGCATATGTCCCAAGAACTAAGGCCTAAAGAAGCTGGATTCGTTGGTTTCGGAGGAAACCAGAAAGGTAAAATAGTTGAAATTTGTCGCATTGGTAAAGGCTCTCTTCCCTCTATTGATAATGTACTTTATGTTGAAGGACTTAAACACAGCTTATTGAGCATAAGTCAATTATGTGACAATGGTTATGAAGTCATCTTTACAAAAACTGGATGTTTAGTAAAAAGCAAGAAAAATGGCTCTATTTTCTTCACTACTAAGAGGAAACAAACTATTTACAAAATTGATCTCTCTGAACTTGCAAAATAAGATGTCAAGTGTCTCATGTCTGTTGACGAAGAACAATGGATTTGGCACAAGAGATTGGGTCATGCCAATTTGAGATTAATCTCAAAATTAAACAAGCACAGTCTTGTCAGAGGCTTACCAAATCTTAAGTATCAATCGGATGCTCTCTGTGAGGCATGTCAAAGAGAAAAACAAGTTAAAACTTCTTTTCATTTAAAAAATATTGTTTCAACCTCTAGACCACTTGAACATTTGCATCTTGATCTTTTTGGTCCAACAAGGACAACCTCTTTAACTGAAAAGAAATATGGGTTAGTCATTGTTGATGATTTTACTAGATGGATATGGGTTAGATTCCTTGCTCACAAAGATGAGTCATATAAGGTATTTACTGTATTCTGCAAAACAGTTCAAAATGAAAAAGGAATTTGTATTAGAAGTGATCATGGGGGAGAATTTGAAAATGAAAGCTTTCAAAAATTTTGTGACGATAATGGCATCTCCCACAATTTCTCCTCTTCAAGAACACCTCAACAAAATGGTGTTCTAGAAAGGAAAAATAGATCCCTCCAAGAAATGGCCAGGACCATGATCAATGAAGCTAATATTGCAAAACATTTTTGGGCAGAAGCAGTAAACACAGCTTGTTACATTCAAAATAGAATTCTTATTAGACCTATTTTGAAGAAGACTCCATATGAACTATGGAAAGGTAGAAAACCAAACATATCATATTTTCATTCATTTGGTTGTACTTGTTATATTTTGATTACTGAGGATCAGCTTGGTAAGTTTGATTCAAAAGCTGACAAAGGAATATTTTTGGGATATTCTGAAAGATCTAAAGCTTTTAGAATATGCAATAAAGAAACTATGACAGTGGAAGAATCCATTCATGTCAAATTTGATGACAAGAAGCCTGACACAGCCATGTCAGAGCTAGATGAATTATTTTCAGAATTAAATATAGGTGATATTACAAATAGTGAACCTACATCTTCATCGTCCGGTGGTGACCAGGCGCAAGAATCTTCTAAGTCAAGCCGAGAAAGAGTCGAAGTACAAAACTAATCATCCTAAAGATCAAATCATAGGAGAACCTGAAGATAGAGTAAGAACCAGATCCTCTTTTAAAGAGCATGCAGATATGGCACTACTCTCAGGAATAGAACCTAAAACGATTGATTAAGCATTGGAAGATGAAGGTTGGATTCTGGCCATGCAAGAAGAGTTGAATCAGTTCCAAAGAAATGATGTATGGAAGCTAGTTACTCTACCAGAAGATAAGCAACCTATTGGTACTAAATGGGTATTTAGAAACAAGCTTGATGAAGATGGAAAGGTTGTGAGAAACAAGGCAAGATTGGTTGCTCAAGGTTACTCACAGGAAGAAGGTATTGATTTTACTAAAACATTTGCACCTGTTGCAAGATTAGAAGCTATACGCATTTTACTTTCATTTGCTACACACCATGATATAATTCTTTATCAAATGGATGTGAAAAGTGCTTTCTTGAATGGTTTTATAACTCAGGAAGTCTTTGCAAAACAATCTCCTGGATTCGAAGACATTGAATTTCCAAAACATGTCTTCAAGCTTAAAAAGGCCCTGTACAGTCTTAAGCAAGCTCCCAGAGCTTGGTATGAAAGACTGAGTACATTTTTTATGAAAAATGGTTTTACCAGAGGTCTAGTAGACACTACTCTTTTTAGAAAAACATCAAACAAGCATTTTATAATTGTTCAAATATATGTTGATGACATTATTCTTGGAGCTACTAATGAAAGCCTTTGCAAAGAATTTTCTAAGCTAATGCAGGCTGAATTCGAGATGAGCATGATGGGTGAACTAAAGTTCTTCCTTGGAATTCAAATTAAACAATGCAATGATGGTATCTATATACAACAAAGCAAATATATCAAGGAATTGCTAAAGAAATTCAAAATGGTGGATTGCAAACCTATGTGCACTCCTATGCATCTCACGTGCATTCTTAGTAAAGATGAAACTGATAAAAATGTAGATCAGAAAATGTACAGAGGTATGATTGGGTCTCTACTTTATCTTATAGCTTCAAGACCTGATATTATGTTCAGCGTCTGTCTGTGTGCTAGATTTCAATCAGATCCTAGAGAATCACACTTGAGTGCTGTTAAAAGAATTTTTAGATATTTGCAAGGATCTACTAATCTTAGTTTGCTTTATAAGAAATCAAAAGATTACAAGTTAGTAGGTTTCTGTGATGCTGACTTTGCTGGAGATCGAATTGAAAGAAAAAGCACAAGTGGAGGCTGCCAATTCCTTAGAGCAAATCTTGTGTCTTGGTTAAGCAAAAGGCAAAGCACGATTGCACTCTCAACAGCAGAAATTGAATATATTTCAATAGCAAGTTGCAGCTCTTAACTTCTGTGGATGAAATATCAACTTGAAGATTATCTGATAAAAGAGAGTAACATTTCTATCTTTTGTGATAATACTTCTGCAATCTGTCTTACTAAAAATCCCATATTGCATTCACGAGCCAAGCACATTGAGATTAAGCATCATTTTATAAGAGACTATGTTCAAAAGGGTATTCTCGAAATAAAATTTGTTGACACTGATCATTAGTGGGATGACATATTTACAAAACCCCTTGCTGAAGATAGATTCAATTTTATAAGAAGAAATTTAAATTTTCATCTTATAGAAGAATGACTAATCTCAGCGTCAGATGATATGCATCATCTCAGCATCTGGTATGACATAAACATGTATACGTGTAAGCATTTTATTTGTCATGTGCATCATAACTCAGCGTCTGGTGAATCGGTTGCATGCATCCGAGCGCGTACACATGTGTCACACATGTAAAGGACTTAAACATCTCATCACATCTCACTGAGTCATGATTATTTATCTTTTTCAATAAAATCTTTTTACTTGATTTTACTTTTCTTTTGGCGACTTCATTTAATGAAAATGGGAATCTTCATTTTCTTTTCTTTTTGATTTAATTTTTTTTTTTTAGAAATGCGAAGCGGTTTTTGAAAAAGGACTGTACAATTTTCTATCAACTTTCCCACTACTCCACATTTTTCGCTCCATCACTTCACTCTGTTTCTACTTGCAAAAATTATTCTCTCTCTCTCTCCCCCTGTGATTTCAAACCCTAATACCTCCATTACCCACTCTGCAACTGCTACCATGGCCGATAAAAAAGTTGGACAATATACTGCTACCTACAATGTCTTCTCAGAAGCAAAACTTATGAATGAAAACATAATTGATTTTGAGAATTTCAAGCTCTATGGTTTTGATTTTGAAGAAGGTTTGAAGAAACTGGGTTGGAAAAATTATTTTATCTGGGAACCAGTTGATGTGTTGAGCTATGCTATAAAGGAATTCTGGGGGAACGCTCTTCTACTTTCGGGTGAAATTATTGAAGGACATATCAGAGGTTTCAAGTTACGTTTCACTATAAACTCTATCGCTCAGACCATCAAGTGCCCTTGTGAAGGAATCATTTATTATGCTAACTGGGTTGACGCTTATAGAGGTTTGAAAAATGTCAACGAAGCTCTGTTTGAAAATTATCGTGAGTTGAAGAAGAAGAACATAACTCCCACTACCAAAGATTTGAAAAGCCATTACAGAGTATTGCACAAAATCATCGCTAAGAGCGTGATTCTAAAGGCTGGTTCAAGCGACATAGTGAACTATGAGCAAAAGCTCATTATGAGAAACTATATGGATGGAAAGAAAATCAACCTGCCAAGGTTGATTATCAATAATCTTGTTAATGCTCTTGTCTTTTCAAGGAAAAGTGTTGATAAAAAAAATATTGTGAAGGTTATCCCTTATGGAGTTCTTCTTTCCATAATGATGATAAAAGATGGTATTGTGAGAAAGCTTGGTGATCTGACAAACAAAGAAGAAAGAGATAAATACTTTGGTGTTGGTGCTGTTGTTCGTCCTGAGGTTTTTGGAGTCAATAGCCTGGTAAGAATGCAATTGATAACTGGTACTATGATCAAGAAGGTAAAATTAGAGCAACAAGAAGGAGAAACTGTTGCAAATGTTGGTGAAGCTGAAAAGAAAACCACCAGAAGCTCAATTGCTGGTGTAAAGAGACCTGTCGAATCTCCTGCAAGGGAGACAAGAAGAATGAAATTGAAGGTGGCTCCTGCACCTACTGTTGATGAACCAGAAGATGAGGACAGAATCCCCATCAGGAAGATCTTGGAGAAGAAGAAAAAGTCAACAACTGAAAAAGATGTTTCAGCATCTGATCAAGGGAAGCGAGTTCCTCCTCCACCTCCTACTGTTGTTGCCTCTAAAGGAACAAAGAGAAGGTTGGTTAGGTCTTCTGAGCTTAACCCAAAGGTACTTGACTTTACTATTGATGAATCAGTATCTATTTTTTATTCTCATGATGTTATTCCTGCACCTCCATTGTCTGTTTCACAACCACAAACCCAAACACAAACCAAGAAAACCAGAATGAGCCTACAACAAACCTCTACCCTTATCCCCACAAAACTGACCCAAACACAATCCAATACACTCAACTTAGACCAACCACAAATCTCCTCAGATACGTCACTTACTACATACATTTCCAAACTTCACTCCCATCCTTTCAACCTGTTATTCAAAGTACCTCCCATCAATCCATTCAAACCCTACACACCTAGAAACTATACAATCACTAAAACCACTTTCACCCCATTCACCTTCACCTACAAACCTACAGATTTCAGGGGAAGGAAGAATGTCTCACGCATTAACAAACCTCGGTTTGTTAAGTATGAGTCGTACCACAGCATCTACAATCGTCCTTCTACTTGGCATTTGAAAACCTTTACCTCTGGAGTTGCCAGACTGGAGATTGCCTCTCCAATGAATACTGCTTTCAAAGATTGAGAAGACCATTTTGAGATGACTTTCAAAGGAAGATTAAGACCAGAACTTGGTAGCAGAGTAATTCCTTTCTCTGTTGACCTTCCTAAGTTCCTGCCTCAGATTGAACCTCTCACATTGGAAGAGTGTGGAAGGTAGATTACGGATGAAGAAGCTGCCTTCATGGCACACTCTCTTGAAATGAAAAAGCTCGAATTTATTAGACAGTTCAGAGATCCTTCTTCTGTATCCGTAAAGATTGTTCCAGATAGACAAAGGTGGCTACCTTGGTCTATTCCTGGGAAGAGGAAAGAACCTGCACCTGGTAAGTTGCCATACAGCAAGATAGGACTCAAAGAATATGAGAAGGCTCCTCAGAAGTTTAATCTTAAAGAATTCTCTGAGCTTCTGATTGACAAGATTTCTGAGGACCATGCCAGAAGGTTTTACCTCAATTATCTGAAGGAAGACGAATGGAGAACTGGCTCCTCAAATTGTTGCAATGCTGAGAAAGCAAAAATTCCCATAGTTGGCACTATCAGAAAAGTTCCTGACACAAATCTTGGAACAGCATATTTTGATGACACGTTTATGTGTTCAGTGATCAGGCCTCTAGACTGCATGAAGATATATGTCCAATGGATTGCTGTGACTAAGCACTTTGACATTGGATTTATCTGGAATCAATGGTCTGAGTCTTGGAAAGACAAAGCTCTGTTGCCATGCCTTGTCCCCTTGGTGCTTGATGAAGATGACAGGGAAAATCTGTGAAGAGTATACCTGGAAGAAAATGAAGGACTCTATTTCACTTTTGGAGCATTGAGCGTCTTTATCAGAAGAGTATGGGGAGAAGATGCTGGAAACAAATTTGACTCTTTTACTGCTGATGTGTTTCTGCACAGAGACATTATCTTTATGGATTTGTCAGATCCGTAAGATGTGAAGAAAAGAAGGGAAATTCAGGTAGAATCTGAGCAGAGAAAACTTGGAAATCTCATCAAATGGTATATACCAAATGATGCATTCTTTCAAAGAGCTCAACAGAAGAAGGAACTGAGACTGAAGCTATCTAATTTGGTGCTAGTAGAGCATTAAAAGATTAACCCTGCACCAGTATCAGAAGCTGGACCTTCCACTTCTACTTCTACTTCTACTCTTGTAGTTGAGATGGTCACTATTCCTAAAGAAGAGTTTGAAGAAATGAAGGCCACAAACCTGAAGGTTGCTCAGTTGGAGAATGCTTTGAAATTATTCTATGAACGTCTTAACATTCCTCCACCACCTCCACCAAATCTTTGAATTTATTTTTTTGTGTGATATAAAGTATTTTTTTTGGGTACTCTTATATATATATATATATATACACTTTTTACTATGATATTCAAATTTTTCTAAGTCTTATTTTGACTACGATGTGCTTTACACTCTTTTTGTCTGATGACAAAAGGGGAGTAAAAGAAAGGTTTAATGAACACGTGAAAGTCTGATTGACTAATTCACCGTCCAATGTTCAAAGTCCGATGGATACGCTGAAACTGAAGTATCACGCATAGTATTTCATACATAGCATTTGTGTTGGTTATTTATTGCTCTAATACCTATAATGCTTTGATATTCATTGATCCAGTACTCTGATAATGATCAATAACTTTGGTACAATGAAAATCTTTTTGATAAAATGAAATCAGCATCCGATCTCACTTTGTTAAATGAATATATGATATGATACATCTACGTATTTTTGCGATCACACAAATGAATTTGTTTATCAATAATCGCTCTAATACCTGAATTGTTCATATATATCTAAATTGTTGAATTAAGGGGGAGACCCTTGATATTATTTTGAAATTAAATTGTTCATCAACCTTGGATATTTGTCATCATCAAAAAGGGGGAGATTGTTGGAACCTAAACGATTGAGAAGTTTAGACCCTCATTAATTTTGATGATAACAAAGTATTTTCAAGAGAACAATTTATCTTTTAACATATCTTTAAGTGTACAGGTATCAAAGCTTCATATATTTGTACAAAACACTCAAGAAAGAAGAAGAAATTTACAAGAGAATTGAATACACTCCACCGATGTCAGCGTCCGAACTCACTTCAGCGTCTTGCTAACAGCGAGCGTCCGATAGTGTTACTCTTTGACACGTGGAATACTCAATTGCTGCGAGCGTCCACCCTCTGTTCTGGGCAAGCGTCTGATCTCTTTAATAAAGCACATGATGATCACATTTTTGCTCTTAAACTCAGAATGATCTGGAACGGAATTCGAATTTGATTTTGTGCGCTCATTTTGATGTACGAGGAAGTAAAGGTGACACCTTTAGCAAAATACAAAAATCGTACAAGGCAATTGTGAAAAGCAGATAGTACGAAAATGGGAATATGTACTATTCTGATATTCTCTGGAAAGGAAGAAAATGACTACATTTCAAATTACCTCACTCAATGAAAAGGAGCTATTTTTTACTGTAAAGGTAATATCCCTGAAGTCTCCTATAAATACCCCAAGGTATTCATTGAAGAAGTAGGCCAGAACTAAGACCGAAATTGCTAGAACAAATTCTGAGAAAGAAAGAAACTTTATTTTGGAAGCATCATCACTCTGAGTGATCAATCAAATTTCGTGCCAAGTCTCTGGTCTACAAAGAACTGAACTCGGCGTCTTATACTTTCTTTTAGAAAGCTACTCTGTTTTGAGCTGAATCTTTTCATCCACTCTGTGAGAGTTATTTTGATTGTATTCAAAAGAATATTCTCTTTTGTAAACAGTATTTGGCCTAGTTAAGGCTTTGTTCCTCAAAGGCTCGATCGTACTGATTCGTTTTGAGAAGTTGAGAGTATTGTCAAGTTTGTGACAGTAGAATACTCTTGAGGAAAATTGTAATCAGTTAATTATAGTGAAAAATCCTTCAGGATCGAAGGGACTAGACGTAGCTACTAGTTGGTGGTGAACTAGTATAAATCTCTGTGTCTCTTACTTTACTGCTTTACATTTATCTTGCTCAGTAAAACAAGTTTTCATAAACGAATTTATTTCCTGCATCCCGTAAG
Organism: Calophaca sinica; assembly: GCA_037113605.1. Taxonomy (NCBI): domain Eukaryota; kingdom Viridiplantae; phylum Streptophyta; class Magnoliopsida; order Fabales; family Fabaceae; genus Calophaca; species Calophaca sinica. The sequence goes on from CM073737.1 coordinate 22,433,892, forward strand.
TCTCTCATCATCCGGTTAGTTTCTCAACGTCCGATAAACAAACAGTTTTGAAAAATTTGTGTTCTTAGTGCTTTTAACTTAAAGTTTACGAAAAGTTTTTGAACACAATTCAACCCCCCTTTTTGTGTTCACGTTCACTTGTGGGCGTTTATGAGGAGTTTCGAGCTTTTGTGCTCGCATCTCTCCATTCCGCCTTTGGTTATAGTGTTCTTTCACGTCTTTAGCCCGATGAGGTCTTGGGACAAGAGTAGCTCTCCGCAAGGTTGGTTGTCACTGAAGCCGAGGATCCAGCTCTTCAAAGCGTATAGTGATTCTATTCAAGGTTTCAAACGGGAGTACTTCTACCTGATAACTCGGAATGATGAAGCACGGAGCTGTTTAGTCAGAACATAAGAAGGTCTGACTAAGGAGCTCTTTTGACCGTATTGGAGCTAGGACCACTTCCTTGTCGAACGTAAGGAATTCGGGCACTCCGAAAGTGTCTTGAGTGTTTAAGACATAGGTTGTACGATTCGACTGAAGGAATATGTCGAGGGGTTTGAGGCCGAAATAAGGGAAACCCCAGAAGGTTTGAAAACCATTCCCCGTCACGTGAACTGCCGAGTATTGTTAAGTTGCTCTTCGGCAGACAAAGCCAAAGAAAGCTTAGGTAACATAGGCATATATAACGTTCTTTGCCTTTTATTGGTTCATGATCTCTGACCTTTACTTTTTTGCTTTCAGGTACGATGGCAAGTATTGCCGCTCTGAAGGAGTTCCTCAACAAGAAGAGAAAAGCGATCGGATCTGGACCTGCTTCTTTAATAGATCCTGTAGGGAGTTCCTCAGTGGGATTGCCTCAAGTTGCCATAGCTTCTTCACTTGCTTCCCATCATGTCTCTACTCCGATTTCTGCCCCGGTGCACTCGCCGGATGTCGAGGAGGTTCCCAATCCAAGTACTCAGGGTGAAAAATGGGGCGAAGGTGTTATCGAGTCGGTGCCTCCGAGCTCTAAACGGCCGTAAAAGGAAAGCGGGAAGAAGCTAAGTTTGCTAGATCGGGTTACTGGTATTGGAGATTTCTCGGGAAGTGATGGTCCAGCCGTGTGGACGCATTCCCGCGTTCTCTCTTCCGAAGAGTTTCGCCACTATACTTTGGCCGAGGATAGGGTTTACCTTAGCGACTTGTCAAGTGCTGCTCAGCAGGACTCCGTTCTGGTGTGTGCTAGCTGGATGGTATAGTGTTTGAACCTCCTCATCCACACCACGGAAAGTAATGCCGCACTAGATAAGGAGAGTACTGACGTGAAGACCTCTGCCGAGAAACTCAAGTTCGAGCCGAAGACTTGGCGAAAAGAGAGGCAAAGATGACTGATCTTGAGAACAGCCTCTTGGATCGAAGTGACAAGCTGGAAAATGCAAAAAAGAGAATCTCCGAACTGGCCCAGAAATTTAACAACGTTGTCGAGGAGCAAGAACGGCTCCTTTCGGATAAAAAGACTTTAGAGGTTGAGAAGGAAGGATTCCAGAAAGAAAGAGAATGACTTTAGAAGGAGTTAGAGGATGCTCATACTTCCCTTTCAACTATGACTGCTAATCGGGACAAGTGGATGTAGATTGCTTTCGAAATCGGGGATCAACAATTTTAGAATGCTCAAGATCAGCTTCAGCTCCTCTACCCCGGTTTCAACTTTGACTCATCCCGGCTGTTCAACCACAGTGTGGTTCAGGATCTTCAAATCCTCGACCCAAAAGACGTGGGTTTCCTTTTCGATGCGTCTCCTTCATCGAGACCGAACGCTGAAAGATCATGAAGGACTGGGATGCCAGTCGTAACTTGTAATTTTTTGAACAACTTTAAATTTAGGCCTCTTCGGAGGCATATTTTGTAATCGACAGTTTGTTTGTTCTTAACTCATGTCGAGTTTTCTTGCAATGTTTGTCGCAATTCTTTATTGTTTGTGCAAAATTTTTGGAGTTAGTTCCGATTTAAATTTTCTCGGAGTTTGATCCGACTTGGTTTCTCGGAGGGTCCACCCCGGCCAAGGGATGGTCCTCTTCTACCCTGATTAGGGAGTGTATTCTCTTTGATGGGTGTACGCTGTTTTGACGTGACCTATCCTTGAAAGGCAGGCTAGGTCGATTAGGCGGTCTACCTCGTGTTCCTCGAACGCCACTTTCGAGGTATTCCAAATTATTATATAACTTCCGAATTCCTTAGAAGTAGGTGCTGGGAGTTGTGAACTTTTGAGTAATTGGAGTCTGCGATAGGCAACTCACGTTCGGTATATTAGATGTGGTTGGCTTGTATGCCTGACTATGTCGCTTACTCCTAATAAAACAAGAAATATTAGAAGTATAACTTGCATGTGACTTGCATTGAAAACTGATGTCGAATTACAATTTTGATGAAAAACTGTAAACAATTTAACAGAACTTGACATAGGATTGTTAAAACATAATGGCAATATAGGTAAATAAAATATGGGGCTGTACTATCAATGGTTGATCCTGGTCGTAGTAACCGGATTCAATTGTAGTACTTCCGAAGTTTGGTTGCATTCCAACTTCGGGCGACGACCCTTCCTTGGAGATTCTCCAGACAATAGGCTCCCTTCCCGGTCTTTGTCATGACCCAGTAAGGTCCTTCCCAATTTGGAGCCAGATTCCCCTACATGGCGTTCTTCAAGCCGACGTCTGCTCTCTGAAGAACGAGGTCTCCGATAGCGAAGTCTCGCAGAATTACACGCTGGTTGTACCGCACAGCTATGAGTTGCTTAACGGCGGCTTCATTCAAGGCTATGATCTCCCTATTTTCTTTTAAGAGGTCCACCTCTTCTTGGAGATATTGGTAATTCAGCCTTGGTCCTGGTGAATGTAGGGTTCTCCAACTCAATTCACCGACCTCAACTGGAATTATTGCTTCTGACCCATAAGTTAGGCGGAAAGGAGTTTCTTCTGTTGATGAATGTGGAGTTGTCCTGTAAGCCCACAAAACTTGAGGCAGTTTGTCGACCCATCTTCCCTTTGCTTTGTCGAGGCGTCGTCTGAGATCACGCAAGATTACCCGATTTACTGCTTTAGCCTGCCCGTTTGTCTGAGGGTGTTCGACTGAAGTGAAATGGTGCTTTACATTGAGGTCAGCAAGTGTCTTCCAAAATTGTTGGTCGATGAACTGCGTGTCATTATCGCTCACCACGACCTCGGGAATCCCGAACATGGCTAGGATTTGGGAATTGAAGAATTTGATCAAGTTCGTTGTAGTTATTTTCGCAGGAGGTTGGGCATCTACCCACTTCGTGAAGTAATCTACTGCTACCGCTAAGAACTTGATCTGCCCAGGAGCCAGAGGAAATGGGCCCAAAATGTCGATCCTCACAAGGCGAATGGCCATGGAGATGATAAGGTAGTCAGTTCGGTAGAAAGTGCGACATGGATATCAGAGTGTTTCTGGTACTTGTCACTTTTTTTCACATACCCCTTAGCATCAAGTTCCATTATTGGGAAGTAGTAACCTGTTCTCACTGTTTTCGTTGCCAAGGCTTTTCCGCCTAGGTGTTGCCTGCATATGCCTTCGTGTATTTCAGCCAACACATATTGGGCTTCCGACATGTCAAGACATTTCAACAAGGGCATGAAGAAGCCTTTTCGGTATAACCTCCCTTCGATAACAGAGAATGAGCATGCTCTTTTACGGAGCTTGGATGCTTCTTTTGGTTCGGCTGGTACTTCCCCTAAATAGAGGAGCTTTAAGATTGGAATCATCCAAGAGTCCCCAAAATCTATATTGTTTGAAATTGAGAGGCAGTGCAGATAAGTCGTAGTGGCAACCTTCGGCGCTTCGATCAAAGCTTTCGGAGAGTTTTCGACTATCGACTTTTGGACACTGGCAATGGTCAATGTTTCCTAGATTACTGATTGGTGTGAGGCTGGCATCTTTGTGCTTGCGAGCTTAGAAAGGACGTCGGCTCGCACATTCTGTTCCCTCCGCACACGTATGAGTTCAGCTTGCACAAACCGGCTCATAAGCATTCTGACCTGTGCGAGATATTTCTGTATTAGCAGATCCGTAGCTTGGTAATTCCCATTAACTTATGAGACGACGAGTTGCGAGTCGGAATGGGCAACAACATGTGTTGCACCAAGTTCGTGGGCAAAGGTGAGTCAGGCTAGGCACGCCTCATATTCAGCCTGATTGTTTGAGGTCGAAAATGCAAACACCAGTGAGTATTCAATGACCAAACCATCCTCATTTTCAAGGATTAAACCGACCCCGCTTCCCTTTGGGTTGTAAGAACCATCGATAAAGACTGTCCACTTGCCTGCGTGTGATAATGACTTCAGAGTGATTTCCGCCACGAAGTCTGCGAGCGACTGCGCTTTAACCGCCTTTCTCAGTTCGTAACTGAAGTCGAACTCAGAAAGTTCAATGGACCACCTGATCATGCGACCTGCGAGATCGGGTCGATACAGTATTTGCTTTATCGGCTGGTCGGTTCTGACCACGATGCAGTGAGATAGAAAGTACTGGCAAAGTCTTTGTGCCGAAATGACGAGAGCTAAAGCCATCTTCTCGACTCGTTGATACCGCAGTTCGGGTCCTTGTAGGGCTTTGCTTATAAAGTACACCAGTTTTTGCTCGTCGGTGTCTTCCTTACTAGGATGGCGCTAAATGCCTCTTCGGTCAAAGACAAATAAAGATATAATATCTCCCCCACCCGCGGTTGACTCAAGACTGGTGGAGTGGAGAGGATCTCTTGTAACCGGGTAAAGGCCTCTTGGCATTCAGGGGTCCACTGGAAAGGGACCTCCTTATTAAGTAGCTTGAAGAAAGGAAGTGCACGTTGTACCAAAGTTGATATAAACCTCGTTAGCGCAGCCATCATGCCGTTTAATCATTGCATCTCCTTCTTTGAGTTCAGTTCTTTCATATCAGTGATCGCTTGGCACTTATCCAGATTGGCCTCAATTCCTCTCTCAGCCAGATAAAACCTGAGGAACTTCCCCACCCTCATGCCGAAGGTACACTTGTCTGGGTTCAAACGCATGTTGTGTTTGCAGAGTTCGAAGAAAACTTCGGTAAGGTGGGTGATGTGGTTTTCGTCCTGGACAGTTTTGATAATCAAATCATCCATGTAGACTTCAAGCAGCCTCCCAATCTGCTTCTGAAAGACCTTATTCATCATTCTTTGGTATGTGGCGCCCGCGTTTTTCAAGCTGAAGGGCATAACTTTGTAACAGTAGTTCGCGCCTTCGGTCGTAAAGGCTATCTTCCCTTGGTCAGGTTCATACATCGGTATCTGGTTGTAGCCAGAATAGGTATCCATGAAAGATAGGAACTAAAAACCTGATGAATTTTCGACGAGCTTGTCGATGTTAGGTAGTGGGTACGCATCTTTTGGGTACGCTTTGTTGAGGTCGGTATAGTCTACACACAGGTTGTGTATTTCGCTTCTTTTACAAAATTAGCTTTGATTAGATCTGATACAGCGTTCTTAGCGGCTTGGGCTTTTTCGGGGGATTGTCGGCGTCGCCTCCGCGCAACCCATCGGGCCGATGGGTTTAGTGCCAGCTTGTGGCACGCTACATCGGGGCAAAATTCTGGGCATCTTGTTGGCGGTCCAAGCAAATAAATCGACATTTTTCCTGAAGAAATTTGATCAAGTTCGCCTTCGTCCCCTCGGGAAGGTCGTCTCTTACTTTCGTCGTTCGCGAGGGATCCTTCCCAATCTGGATGGGGGAGGATTCACCATCGGGAACGGGTCTTTCCATTTTCTTTGCGAGTTCCTTGGCCAACTGGCCGCTAATATCCGTGGTCTTGATCTTGATGTCCTCAGCTCTAAAACGGGGGTCAACATCAGTCAACATCACGCCGTTTTCGGATGACGAATGTTTTTCGATTACCGACATCTTTCCAACCCGATCGACTTGCGTCCTCTCGAGACTTATCTCGAAACTTCTTCTTGCTACTTCTAGGCCCCCATTCAGAATGACTACCTCACCGCTGGCGATGTGGAACCTCATCTTTAAATGGATCATCGAAGTCACTACTCCGAGGATGACCAGAGTAGGCCTGCCGATGATGCAGTTATAGTCATAGTCAAATAGGAGGACTAAGAACTGTACCTTGACTGTTTTCTACTTCGGATAAGTGTCGAAAGTCACCATTAATTCGACATAACCCATCGGTGTAGTTTTGGCCCCGTTTAAACCTTATAAGTCCATTCCCTCGTAAGGTATGAGGAGGTCTTTCGAGAGTTTAAGCGTCTCAAATAGTCCCTTGTACATAATGTCAACGGAGCTTCCTTGGTCGACGAGGATCCTCCTAAAATCGACGTTTGCCATCATTGCCCGGACTAGGAGTGGAATGTCCATGTTGGGCTCTCCTCCTATCAAGTCTTTGTCATAAAAGGCAATCGACAGTCTACTTGACTTCAGACGATTGATAGGATGGTAACTGGAGTTAACGGCGGCCACTGCGATGTCCTTGAATTTTCTCTTCTCGGTCTTGATTAATGGGCCTCCCAGCTTATTAGGCTCTCCAGTAATGACCATGGCAATTGCGGTGGTCTAGGTTTGGTCTTCCTCATCATCGACCCTACGCCTCGCGTCTCGACTCGTGGAAGCATCGTGAAAGCGTGCAGCTGGAGATCTCAACCGCTTCCTTCCTGGCTTCTCTCGGGCATACTTCTACAGTTTTCCTCGCCTTTTCAGCTGCTCGACGACATCCTTTAATTGGAAACAATCATCTGTATTGTGACCATTACTGCGATGCCATCGACAGTACTTGCTTTTGTCTGTATCCGACATTTGTTTTATCTGGTTCGGGAGTTTGATCCCAGAGTCCTTGAACTCTGTGTGTAGACACTCTTCCAAGATGCGGGCCCGTGAGGTGTTCATTGGTGTGTATTTAGTGTATTTAATTACCGAACTCTTGGAATCTTTCTCTTTTTTAGATTTGGATTCTTTGTGGGCTGATCCCTTTCCTTGTGCTGATTCTCCGTGATCGGTGAGCATGCATTGTTCCTCATAACCGATGAGTCTTTCGGCGCGGTGCAAGAGGCCATTGTAATCATGCGGGCGATTGACTCTGATATGGACATGGAACAAACTTTTCTTGATCATCCCCTATTGTAATAGGTACATTTTCATATCTTCTCAGACTTCCCTAGCCAGCATGGCCTCCTGGGAAAACCTCTCGATGTATTTCCTTAGGGATTCATTTTCACCCTGCCGAATAGTAGTGAGGGTTGCCTGTGACCTAGGCTGAGGTCGAGAAGTGGTGAAATGGTAGGTGAACTTTCTACTAAGTACGCCCCACGATCTGGCGGAGTTTGGTTTCAGCCACTGAAACCAAGCCAAAGCTATCTTCGACAAAGTTAGAGGGAACAACTTGCATTTAACCAGTCCCTTAGCGTTCCAATATCTCATGATGGTATCGAAGCGTCTGATATGCTCATCGGGATCCCCTGTTCCATCATACAGCTCGAATGTCGGTGGCTTTTCGAGTGAGTGAGGAATCAGAAAATGATTGGTTCCAGCGTGACGAAAACCAACTGTCCGTCGACCTGAGGCGACGGAGGGCGAGATCCAGGGTTGTGCTGGTGGACCGGCGGACTGATTGTGACGGGCCAACCATTGTGAGATCGGAGAGATCTGCTTAGTGAGAAGTAGAGCTCCCACTGTGGTCGCCAATGTTCCGAGCAAGGAAGGTAGAGCTGGCCGGAGTCGCCGAGGTTACTGTGTTCGATGGTGGTGACGACGAAGAACGGTGATGAAGTACCTGTAAAAGGCACTCCGACGCTCAAGTCAGTATCATTCTAATGAGGTCAATATGATGTAATCAATGCGTACCTTCTTTCCTCATGGGCCCTCCTTATATATGACTCCTTTTAGGGTTCAGAGTGAATGGACAGTGATTGGGTGAGTAAATTGCGTATGATTAACTGTGGTCCGATGATTAGATCGACAGTCCCAGTTCGGTAGCGTAAAGGCAATGCGAAACATGAGCCGTTGATGGATTAAACGTCTCAGATCGGAGACCAGTGATCGGTTGTGATCATCTGTTGGCATTGGGCCGTGGAGGTAGTTTTCCGGAGGAATGGGCCTTGGCCCAGTCGGGAACAAATATTTATGTCTTTATTTTTATATGTCTAGTGATAATTTTTAATTGAAGTTAAATACTTTGACCTCCCTAACCCAATGTCCTGGATACACCATTGATCATGATTGCTTCTTGAAAGATAACAATGACAATTGCTGAGCATACCATTTTGTTTCAATGACATTTTTTGGCATCCCGCGTCTACTCGTATTATTGTCATTTATGTTAACATGACTTACCGGGGGCCAAAAGCCCTCGCTAAGGACGAAAGGCCCTCGCTAATGAGTGTTTTACCGAGGGCCCACAGTCCGTAGATTAATCATCCATCGGTAACGCATACCGAGGGCCAAAAGCTCTTGGTAATTACGGAGGATTCCATGACTGTAGGTAATCACCGAGGGTCTTTGCCCTCGGTAACCGAAAAGTGTTTTTAAAAAAAAAAAAAATTTAATCAGCTTTAGTTTTAAAAGAATAATGGTGATCAACAATTATTTAAAAAAATTAAAAGTGATTATATTTGAGATTTAAATTTGTATTGATTACATTTATTCAAAAGATATATATATCTCATTACAAAGCGTATAAAAAAATTGGAAGTGAGAACAAAAGTTAAAAAAATACTCATGGGCAACCAAATCCTCCTCCTCGGCCGAATGCATCCAGTAAACATAAAATTAAAAAAATAAAATAAAAACCCCCTCAGAGGCATACCAAGCTATAAAATCCCTTTACCCAATGAAATGGATATTAAAACATGAAATCAATAGTTAGGAAACCATTCAAAGAGATAATTAAAGCTAATCATCATCCTCAAGAACGCTCCCACGCCTATGTATTGTAGCTTTTGTCATTCTCAAGAACATCTTCAACATCTCTTGCTTTCTCTGGTTTCATCAAAGCAATTCGAGCAAGTCTTTCTCGTGCTTCAGGAGACAATATCTGACTAAGCATCATTTTCCATAAGCTCCTGCATCCTTCTCTGTCTATTTGTTCCAACTCAGGATCAGCAATTTGGTTAGCAGAAGAAAATAGGTATTGGGTGAAAGAAAAGCTCTTCACAAGAGGCAAATCTGAATAAAAAGACAAGAAAAAACAAAAGAGGGAGTGAGAGAGGGAGGGAGGAGGAGAAGAGAGGGGGAGCAGGAATAAAAAGAAAGAAGGGGAAGATTTTCATTGTGCTAGTCAACAGTTTGTGCATACCGAGGGCCACAAGCCCTTGCTAATAAAGGTAATTGTGCGTATCGAGGGCCACAGGCCCTCACTAATTTAGCAGAGAAAACGATGCTTAGGTACGGTGGGCCATAGGCCCTCGCTAATGGGGGCGGAGAATACGAGGCAGGTACCGTGGGCCAAAAGCCCTAGCTAACTGCAGTGTCAGAACGGTCAAACGGTTTCGGGTACCGTGGGCACAAAAGCCCTCGCTAAGTGTCAGCTTAATATTTCTTGCGGCCTAGGCCCTCGGTACTAAAAAAATTGCCTACCACCCTATAACCCTCGCTAATAGTCCCTAGGTAAGTAACAATATTCTTGTAGTGGTTCAATTGATGGGTTCCATTTGTATGATTTATGTTCTCTATTTTTTCATTAAGTGGTCCATCTTTTGACAGGCAGAAGCTTGATGTGGTGTGAAGATGGTCTCACAAGGATGAAGGCACGATAGAGGTTCTCAGGTGTAAAGAGGAAGAAGACGTGCGTTGCTTTTTCATGAAGGTAAAATATAACACAAATGATATATTGCTAATTAACAATTACAGTGAGTGATGAATTTTGGGGGGGGGGGAGGGAAGAAAAATGAGGTGGAAGATCCCACCAGTTTCATTCCATTCCATCCATTTTTTAAAATCCAAATAATGAAATATCATATCATTCCATTCTACCTAATTTCATCAATCTAAACATATCTGTAATTTTTGTCTGTCATAGCACAGGGCCTATCGCTTTTCTATTAATACCTTCTACCAAAAGCATTATTCTACCACCAGTTTTCCACGTGTCATCGTCTCAATGAAATAGACCATTTAAATTAATTTAAAAAAATAAAACAAGTATTCTATTTATAATAATCTTATTTGATTTTTATCATTTTTCAAAGAGCAGTGTTAGATCCACACTCATTTTTCAAACAACGTACACCAACATCGCATGTCCACAGAGACAATCCGGTTTTCGTGTAGCGTGCCGAAAAGGAAAAAAATTAAAAAAAACAAAAAACCGTATTAATATACGGTGTCGGACAACTTATTGTTGTCCGATTATCATTTCTGTTTTTCAAATACTGTTTTTTCGAAAAGTGACACGCATTTATCCATAACACTACTCTAATCTATTCTATTACTATCCATCTATCTATCTATTACTTCTATCTATCTATTCTATTACTTCTATCTATTACTATCTAATCAAACTACCTGCTAACAAAAATACTATTCTATCCTCAGTTTTTCACGTGTCATCTTCTCAATGAAATAAACCGCTATAATTAATTTGAAAAGAAAAATGAAGCAACTCTTCCATTTATAATAATCTTATTTGATTTTTATCATTTTCCTAGGCTGCTTTTTCGAGAATTGACGGACCTTTGTCCATCCCACTAATGTCATGAAAAACCATAACATGAAATTTTTGTATCTTCCCTTACAACTCCCATGACATGAAATTTGTTTTTAACTTATGGCGGCTTCTAGGGTGGGAAGGGTATTACGTTATTCTTTGTGGATCAATATTTTTCACAATTGGTTTCATCTTACGCACGATAATATGGTGCACCTTTTCACACCAAATCATTTTTCCGAAACTGTTCCGGATACACCAAAAAGTCCCACATTGCTTGGGAATCAAGGCCAATGAGAGTTTATAAACACCCACATGCCTTAACCCACCGAGGCGCCTTTTAAGGACAAAACCATGAGGGCCCACATCACATGTGGCTCAAAGTGGACAATACCTCGGAAAACGATGATGCGGACTTGAGGTCGGAACATTGGCGCTAGAAGGAGGGCCTAAGCCACGCACGAGGGCTGACGGCCCTTTAGCCCCTTGGCCTTGACTGGGGGGCTACTGTTCCGGATACACCAAAAAGTCCCACATTGCTTGGGAATCAAGGCCAATGAGAGTTTATAAACACCCACATGCCTTAACCCACCGATGCGCCTTTTAAGGACAAAACCATGAGGGCCCACATCACATGTGGCTCAAAGTGGACAATACCTCGGAAAACGATGATGCGGACTTGAGGTCGGAACAGAAACCCTCGGCCACCAATGGGAAAGAGATGGTCGCTCAGTTTTCTGGCACGGCGGTGTGGCTAGCAAGGCGGTGCATCCCCGACATACGGGAAAGTCGCACACGTTGCTGGCATTGTACCACGGACGTCACAGCGAGGCAACCCCTTCTTGTCTCTCTTTTCCCGCAGATCTGAGCTTCTTCTATTAGCATTGAAGTTTAGCTTTTGTTTTTTGTTCATTTTACTGTAATCATAGTTCTTTGAAATTTGTAATAAAGCAAGAGATATGTAGTTTGCCATGGAATGGAAGGGTTCTTGAGGTATGAAAATTAAAATTAGAGGATGATGTCTGTGAATGACGATGGGTTGGAGGTTGGGTCTGATACAATTTTGCATTATTAGAAACAAGAATACTAATTTGAGTGATGTTATATATGATAGCACTTCTTAACTGTAATTTTAACACTGTTAGTTTACGAGGATCCAATTATAAAATTGTAAAACTATAATTAGGATCTAATTAAAAGGTTTTAAAACTTCAACATGACTGAGATAAGGGAGAAAATGAAAAATCGGGAAGAAGGAAGACAATTTTCTACTTCAAGAAAATTGGAGCATCAAGAGCCATCACAATCTAAAGGTTGTAAAACTATCTATTGGAGCATCAAGAGCCATCACAATCAAGCTGTCGAAATAAATCATGTGAATAGCTGTCGAGATCAAGCTCAGCCTGTCGAGATTAGGATTGACTTCCACAGCTTGAGGACCAACAGCTTCAGTTTGATGTCGACAGGTTGAGTTTGATCTCGGTTGAGCTAGATAAAGGAGATCAAACTCAGCCTCTCAACATCAAACTCAAGCTGTTGGTCCTCAAGCTATCGAAGTCAATCCTGATCTCGACAGATTAAGCTTGATCTCGGCAGGTTGAGCTTAAACTCGACAGCTTGAAGACAACTATCTATTGGAGCATCAAGACCCATCACAATCAAGCTGTCGAAATAAATCATGTGAATAGCTATCGAGATCAAGCTCAATGTCGAGATCAAGCTCAACCTGTCGATATCAGGCTCAAGCTGTTGGTCCTCAAGCTGTCGAAGACAATCCTCATCTCGACAGGCTGAGCTTAATCTCGGCAGGTTGAGCTTACTCAACCTGTCGAGATCGTTGAGCTTACTCAACCTGTTTGATCTCGACAGGTTGAGCTTGATCTCGGTTGAGCTTGATCTCGATAGCTATTGTTGGTCCTCAAGCTCTCGAAGTCAATCCTGATCTCGACAGGTTGAGCTTGATCTCATCAGGTTGAGCTTAAACTCGACAGCTTGAAGACAACTATCTATTGGAGCATCAAGACCCATCACAATCAAGCTGTCGAAATAAATCATGTCAATAGCTGTCGAGATCAATTTCAATGTCGAGATCAAGCTCAACCTGTCGATATCAGGCTCAAGCTGTTGGTCCTCAAGCTGTCGAAGACAATCCTCATCTCGACAGGCTGAGGTTGATCTCGGCAGGTTGAGCTTACTCAGCCTGTCGAGATCAAACTGAAGTTGTCGGTCCTCAAGCTGTCGAAGTCAGTCCTGATCTCGACATTGAGCTTGATCTCGACATTGAGCTTGATCTCGACAGCTATTGACATGATTTATTTCGACAGCTTGATTGTAATGGGTCTTGATGCTCCAATAGATAGTTGTCTTCAAGCTGTCTAGATCAAGCTCAACCTGCCGAGATCAAGCTCAACCTATCGAGATCAGGATAGACTTCGACAGCTTGAGGACCAACAGCTTGAGTTTGATCTCGACAGGTTGAGATGAGGATTGACTTCGACAGCTTGAGGACCAACAGCTTGTGTTTGATCTCGACAGGTTGAGCTTGATCTCAACAACTATTCACATGATTTATTTCGACAGCTTGATTGTGATGGCTCTTGATGCTCCAATAGTTTAGTCTTCAAGTTGTCGAGATCAAGCTCAGCCTGTCGAGATCAGGATTGACTTCCACAGCTTGATCTCGACAGCTTGAAGACTTCTATTGGTCATTCAAAAAATTATTAATTTACCTTCTTAAATTAATTGTTTTGATGGACATATATTGTTAATTTTTTGTACAGATGAACAAAGATCTATATTTGACACAATATTAGTTATTCTGCACTTCAACTTTGCACATTATCTCTTTTGCTTTATAACTATTGGCTATTCTGTTTGTTGCTATTATGAGTGGAAAAATTGTATTTCAAAGACAAAAAATTCATTTACATGTTTCACACTCATTCTTTGAAAGAGAATGCTTATAATTGACAGCTAGAACTACTTCAACATAACATAACACAACGCGTCCCGTCCCGTGCGTAGCACGGGTATTTTGCTAGTTTTGATGAAAATCAATCAAGTCAAATTGGGCCCATTGAGTCGTTAGCATTCTTGATCCAATAAAGCGCCTAGATCGACTATACTATTGGTTCCCGGCTCCGGTCAAACTGATCAGTTTGAATCGGGTTTTATAATATTGTTCTCAACTATTCCAATCATCATAACAATAGGCTAGATAAATACATTATTCATATTAGTTCCACACCACAATATATATATTGTTCCGGACTGGGCCGAAGCCCAATCCGAAGATCCACCTTCCAGGCCCATATCCGCGTCAGGTCGCTCCGCCTTCCCTCGAGACCACATCGACGCGGCCGACCCAACGGTTCTCAGCATTAAAAGAATTTACTGCCGACTCCCAGGTTTCACGGAACGGTTACACATCGACAGTAACCGTCCTCAACTCGTATTAAAGGAGACCGCGCCAAACGATCGAGGTAATGATTATTTTTCCACCTCTTCACTCACCTCTTACACACACTGACTTGAGCGTCGGAGTGTTTGCAGGTACACCACCCCAACACGCCGTCGTCATCCGTCGCGATCGCAACCGCACTGCTTCCCTCCGGTCATCCTCTGAAGTTCGTCGTAACATTGGCGCCGCCTGTGGGAATCGCTTCGATTTCATCTTCTTTGTCGAAGTCTCCTTCTTCACTCGACGATGATCGGATCGAGCGTCGATCGCGACTAGCGCTCCACTCATGCGAACGCAGATCTTGAACCACCAAACCCGCCGATAGCTCCGGCGAACCACCTCACCATGAACCTCGCACTTCATCGGTGAATATGAGAGATGAGGAATAACCTTCGCCTCGCATCGAGTGACGCCGCTCGATCGTTGTCGCCAAACCGATGCAGGAACAGAGACCGCCGCCGTCCTCATCCGTGAGTTCCGTGAATTCATTCGAAGCCATGCCGAAACGATGCATGCTCAGAATCAATGCCTCGATCGAATGGAGAATCAGCAGAAGGAACTCTCCGCTCGCGTTGCCACACAGATCGAAAACAGAAAAGATCGAGTCTCTCGTTCTCTTCGGAGATCGAGGAGTCTGAAAATCTCAAATCTGTTCATCGCCACGACCGTGGCACGACTCCACACCGCTCTGTGCATAGAGCACTCTGCCGTGCTCATTCTATTTCATCAACTCCTTCTCGGAGCAATGACACGAGTGACTCGAGCGGGGCCTTTGGTCCTTTTACATCCGAGATCATGAAATTCCCGATTCCGAAGCATCTTAAACCACCCGCTTTGGACCCATACGACGGCACCACCGACCCCGACGAGCATGTTGGTTGCTTTGATACTGTCATGGGCTATCGAGGCGCCCAAGGGTCGGTGAAGTGCAGAATCTTTCCCCTCACTCTGAAGAAGGCAGCGTTGTCTTGGTTCCAGACTCTTAAGAAAAATTCTATTGGTTCGTGGACTGAGCTCGTCGACCGCCTCCGTGCATTTCATCGCCTAAAGTCCAACCCAGTCGACACAGACCGGCCGCAATTCAGCCAGAAGAAAGATGAGTCTATCGGAGACTACGCCGAGCGCTTCAACAAAGAAGCCATTTTGGTGAAGAAATGCTCGACGAGATGAAGTCATTTGCTAGAGCGAGGCCTGATCGAAGGAAATCTATTCGGCCGACGTTGGTGTCGATAAACCAAGACCACTGAGCGAGTTCCCTGGCGAGCTCAGAAATTTATGAATTACGAAGAGAAGTTGATGGCACCAAAAGCCAAAGACAAATCCCCAGAGTAACATTGACAACTGTCAGAGTATACGAGAAGAACTCGACCTCCTTGACGAATGCAGGGAGCTTGTAGCACTCAGCGAGGTCGCAGTGAAACAGCAAATTCCAAGAACTTGGAACGCAGCAAAGATGAAGAAATATTATAGTTGAAACAAATGTATCCTAAACACATAAATGTGAAGCAGTGAAGTATGATTGAAGAAATACGCAACCAGCATTTATTTACTATCAAAACCTTGCACCTCAGATGGAACCTCGTGCCAAGACCGCGTGCACGAGCTCGTGATAAAGCCTTGTGCGCTGGCACAAGCACCTGTGATCGACCTCGTGCCAAGACCGCGTGCACGAGCTCGTGATAAAGCCTTGTGCGTTGGCACAAGCACCTGATGAGGGGATCGACCTCGTACCGAGACCACGTGCACGAGCTCGTGATAAAGCCTTGTGCCTTGCACAAGCACCTGATGAGGAGATCGACCTCGTGCCGAGACCGCGTGCACGAGCTCGTGATAAAGCCTTGTGCGTTGGCCCAAGCACCTGATGAAGAGATCGACCTCGTGCCGAGACCGCGTGCACGAGCTCGTGCCGAGGTCGCGTGCACGAGCTCGTGATAAAGCCTTGTGCGTTGGCCCAAGCACCTGATGAGGAGATCGACCTCGTGCCGAGACCGCGTGCACGAGCTCGTGATAAAGCCTTGTGCGTTGGCACAAGCACCTGTGATCGAGCCTCGTGCCGAGACCGCGTGCACGAGCTCATGATAAAGCCTTGTGCCTTGCACAAGCACCTCTGCAATTTCAATATTCAAACGGCTTTAAACTCGGCTACGTCGTTGACCTTGATTATTTGATGACCTCAACCTTGCCGCTTGGACAGCCAGATCAACTACTCTCGCAGGGAAGTATAAAACTCGACTACGAGTACTTTACTCAGCATAAAAATTAATGCTAACTTTATTACATCAAGTTGTTGCAAATTGTCTATACTTTGACAGAATGCAGCCTCGCGTCGAGACCGCGTGCATGAGCTCGCGGACAAAGCCTTGTGCCTTGCACAAGCACCGATGAGGAGATCGACCTGCGTCGAGACCGCGCGTGCACGAGCTCGTGACAAAGCCTTGTGCCTTGCACAAGCACCTGTGATCGACCTCGTGCCGAGACCGCGTGCACGAGCTCGTGATAAAGCCTTGTACCTTGCACAAGCACATCAAGCCTCGTGTCGAGAACTGCCTCAGCAGACGTGGAACACGAAGGTCCCGAACGAACTAATGAACAAGCACGACATGACAACGCTTGCGCCTCATTTAACAAGGACGCGGACCGTCGACATCAACGAACTTCGACAACAAGTCACCACCTCGACATTCGAGCTAGCGACTTGGGGGCAACTGTTCCAGACTGGGCCGAGGCCCAATCCGAAGATCCACCTTCCAGGCCCATGTCCGCGTCAGGTCGCTCCGCCTTCCCTCGAGACCAAATCGACGCGGCCGACCCAATGGTTCTCAGCATTAAAAGAATTTACTGCCGACTCCCGGGTTTCACGGAACGGTTACACATCGACAGTAACCGTCCTCAACTCGTATTAAAGGAGACCGCGCCAAACGATCGAGGTAATGATTATTTTTCCACCTCTTCACTCACCTCTTACACACACTGACTTGAGCGTCGGAGTGTTTGCAGGTACACCACCCCAACACACCGTCGTCATCCGTCGCGATCGCAACCGCACTGCTTCTCTCCGGTCATCCTCTGAAGTTCTGTTCAGAACATATATATATATATATATATATATATATATATATATATATATATATATATATATATATATCTTAGTTAAACAATGATTATCAACCTATGACAAGCATATGTGGATTGGTGCAAGTCGTAAAAGGTCAGTGAATAACCAAGTATTGTTCACATTTTTCGTTGCTTCTCACGACAAGTGTATGTGGTTAGGATAGGTGCAAGTAATAAAAGATCTTTATAAATCTAAAGCGAGAATAGTCTCCAGCGTTTTTTGCCCGCCAAATTCATCGCTTTGTTTCTGCTTCCCTCTTCTCCCTTTCATCCTTCTTCCATGCATTCCGCCACATGTTCCACAAAGAGATTTCTCACTCAGAGACACAACCATGTATTCTGCCACATGTTTTCTCACTCAGAGACACAAGCATGCACTGGTCACAAATTCGGTGCCTCGAAAATTGGAAAACTCTCCACTTTTACCTTCAGTTTCTCCCTACCACACTCTTTGTCTCTCCCCCTAGCGCACCATCCCCTCCCTGCCAGTCCCACCGCGCCACTCACGGCCCACCGACGTGGTAGCGCGGCTTTGTTCCCCTCACCGCGACAGGTTGCTGCCATCGCTACCCTTTCATCTTTCTCTTCCATTTCTTCCATAAACACCATGTTCTTCCTCTAATCTTCCAACCCTTCACATTTTGTTTTTCATCTTCCATCTAAAATTGTCAAGGTTTTTTTGGGAGGCAGCTTTCAATTCAATTTCCGCATGGTTGGGTTGGAGTGTGTTCTGATCGGAAGGAGAAAGTGCGTTTGCAAGAAGCAGAAATCGATTTCTGATTTTTTTTCCTTTCAGATTTTCGATTTTTTGTTGCAACACTTTTCGCATGGCGGAGGATGGGATTTGAAGGATGAAACATCTTTGGTCTTTGCGTAGCGAAGTCTTGCGCAGGGGCGATGTGAGCGGCAACAACGACAATGGCGGGACTTACGAGCAATGACGGGATCTGGTTGAAGTGGAAGCAATTGCAACGAGAACAAAGCGGCGGTGTCGGGCAGCAGCGGCGGCAAAGAACACTAGCATTAACGAACAGCGGGAGGAGGAGGAGGCGCCGGCAGTCTATGAGAACGCAGTTGTTGCGGCGGCAGAGAATGTAGAGGTGGATAATCAGGATTTGGCGGTAGCTGGTGGAGCAGAGAAGGAAGAGGTAGTGGTAATGGTATGACCCCTCTAATTGCTTTGTTTTCTGAAATGGTAATTTCATTGCTTTTTTCTCCTGTACCTTCTCTTTGTCCTGATTCATCTCCAAAATGTTAGTGAGTCTATGGTTCAACATTTTGTTTTTTTCCCCATTTCTTCATTCCTCTTTCAATTTTATAAATATGTGGCCTTTTAATTGTTGGATGCAAGGTTTTAGTTGCATTTTCTTAAGGGGTATCTTGTCTTTGTTCTGCATCTATTGCTCTCATAGATTTTTGTTTATATTAGCAGCATCTGCTAATGTTTCTTTCTGTAGTTTTGGTTTAGTGGTGGTGTGGTCCTTGACAATCGTGAATTCGCACGAACGGTATGGTTCTGAATTAGATGGTTAGACAATAATGACAGGTTGAAATCACGAGACTCACTGTGAAGGACAAATCCTTTCCTTTTCTTCTTCCCATTTGGGTCTTTTTTTTTCATTTTCATTTTCACTATTTCATTATTTTATTTTGTGGTTTGATTTATCTTCTTTAATTCTGAAACATCTCAGCATCCCGCGAAAAAGGTTTATTCCATGAATGATGCTCTTTATGATGTAATAAAAAATGATCGATTTGCAAGATGATGCGCATCATGGTGGTTCAAGTGATGGTTTGGGATTTAGTGTGCTTTGATATCTATTTTTTTCCTTATTCATGAAGGTGGACGACAAGTATGTCATCTTCATACTCATTTTTAATTATCCTTTTTCATCATCCATTTTTGGAATTTCTTTGACATGGTATATTTGAATTGGCAGGATGATATAGTGGCATAGCAAACACCTGATTTGAGGTGCTATCTGTCATTCATTTTATGGCTTTGCTGACACTGTATGGGTTACTATGGACTTTTTTTGTTTGGTTTTTCTTGCTTCCTAATTCCTAACAATTTAAGGGCATTTGGAAATGCTAAGTCCATATTCTTAATCTTATCCTCTAATCTCTCTTTTTATTCAATTATATGATAAAGGTGTTTTTTTAGTCCTTTTTTATTTATCAATTTCTTAACTTCTATGTGTTGATTTTCATTTTTTCCTTTAGCAGTTTTAGTTCTTGGGGTTGACGTCGTCGAGGTCCGACTGTCACGTCGTCATTGTCATCTCCTTCTTCTATCAGTGAGTCTTCCTCTCTCAAATTCTTCTCAAATTGATTTTCCTCAAATCCCTAACCAAATTTCACCCCAATCTCAATCTTTTCATTGAAAAGAAAACTTTATTTACATGAAACTCGGCACTTGCGACAAAGTTTTGTTTATGGGTATTATTATGCAGCCTGAGAGTGGTAAATTAAATGCTGCCCTCTTTTGAAGAAATTTTTTTTTATTCAGTCATATCTTTGCGTTTCATATCAGTATGCTTTAATTTAGTTAATGTTGATTTCCTACTATTTTTTTAAGTATCTTTTGTCTTTGGGTAGTTTTTTTTTTCATTTTCACTGCATTTGGTAGCCTGCAATGTTCATCTTTGACAAGTTACAGCTTATTGGGTGTAGTTTTAAAGTCTTGATTTATACTTTGTTCTGCCATTTAAAAACTAAAAACACAATCAACAATTGGAAGGATAATGTGTCAGCTAATTTTTATCTTTGCCGGATATAGTTTCAAGAATGTGTAAGCTAATTTTTTTTCCTTTAATTTTGTTCTTACTAGGTTGTTATCAGTATCTGCCAATCTGGCTGAGTCTAAGACTGTGGATGAGAGAAAAAACGTTGTTGATTAGTCCTTGAAAGCATATCAGGTTTGTTAACATTCACACATCATGTATTGTTTCTCTGGTATGTTTTGTGTGATTCAAAATGTGAAAGTATTGTAATGAAAATATAATCGTTTTCTGCATATTTTAGCTTTTAATTTCTTAATACTGTTTTATTTGAACATTTTAATATAATTGTTTTATGCAAGATAGAGAGAGGAAAATTTTCAAATATTTGCAATTAAGATTATATGCACTTGATGGACAAGTTGGCTTGACCATGCTTTTGGATGATATTTGTAATTTTGCAGTTACAATGCTTTTAGCTGCTGTAGAACCAATCTTACTATTTTGTTTCATCTATTCATAGGTGTACGAAGTGGTTTTTTTGGGAAGGTATCAGATAACAATGATGTTCAAATTTAGAAGCTTTTTCAGTTTAAAATAAAATTTGGATTCAATTGATTTCGCAGAATAATGTCACAAGGATCCTAGGTAGAACCAGGGGACGAAATTATAATGAACATACCTAAGTTGTTAAATGAGATTTGTCTTTATTTTGTGAATATTGTTTTGAACCTCTAATTAGAGTTATTTAGTTACATTATAAAATTACAGGTCTCTCATAAATTTGACTTCTGTGGTTTTTGTTTTCCATAATGAACTTTAATCGCTGAGCTTAGTTCTTTCAATTCTTATAGAAAATAGGAGCTATGGATCACGAGGTTTTTCTTATTGACTTTCACAATTTATGCAAGATCACATGTAACTTTTCCCCCTAAACTCAGGGGTTATTTGATTTACTTCTTTTTTACAGGCTTGGTTGGTGTAACAGTGGCTATTGGATCCCCTTTAGCTTGCAAACTATTTGTTGTACTAGGACCTGGTGGTGTTGTGAATTCACTTCCTTATGGTGCTTCACCTAAAGGGGCAAGAGTTGTTGTTGCTAACCACAAATTTGGTAAGAGATTAGCATTTAATTACTCCCACTTTGTATTATTTAAAATTGTTCAGGAATTGTTCTTTTATTTTCTTTTCCTTCTATCTAATCTAGCATTACAATGTGATAGTTCTAGGAAATATGGTGTCTAGAATTAAAACCACATCTAATGGACTGATGTCTATTGGTGGTCCAAGCCTATGCAAACATCTTGGCTGATGCAGAAGAGGGAGAATCTCATAAGTTTAGGGTTTAGGGTTAATAATGCTAAATGCATTTAGGTTAGTGTTATTTTCTCTGTGTTTAATTATTCTCATTCTTATTTTCTCTCTTTAAGTTAGTATCGAGGTATTTTCTTTGCATTTTGTATCAACTGAATACAGGTCCCCATATTGAAACATCTTATATTTGCTGTTTTATAATTTTATTATTTCTTCTAAGAGAAAAACAAGACTTAGATTGAATTACGGTATATTGGCTCAGATATCTGTCCTCTTATTAGTACTTTTCCAAAGGGAGGGGGAAGAAAGGGATGCAAAATGGTGTAGATTTGGTTTGGATATTAGGGAATGGATTTTGTATAAGAGATTGGTATTAGGAAGTTGGATTTTAAACAATGAAATAATATAATTTTTAATGTGATGGCATGAGTTTGATATTGGGAATTTAATGTTTAGCTGTTCTTTAAAGTTTTTTGAATTCTATTCCATGGGCTCAAGTTGTTGAAAGACTTTAGGAATGTGATTTTGCACCCCTTTATTTTATCTTTTTAAATACAGATTCTCATATAACCTCTCTTTTTAATGTTATTTCCAAATAACCTCTCTTTTTAATGGCATTTCCATATAACTATCTTTTTAATGTCATTCCAGGATAACCGACCCGTGCATCGCACGGGGCAGACCAGTAGTTAGTAATAACCAAGTATCGTTCTCTAGACTGGCCATTTTGGTCCTCTGGCATCGGACTTTTGTATAACAAAAGGCTTGTTGGACTCATCAGACTGCTTTTTTGAGATTTTCCAGGAAAACAATAGACCTTTCCCAAGTGAAGCAAGATGGGGTGATAGGTCATATGGCTTAACAAATGATGGTTCGTATACTTTTGAATAATGGGTGCCGAAGTATCAAACAATGGAGGCGGATTCTGAATAAGGAAATTGATCTTGTCAGTGTCAAATGTGGATGTTTCGTTGTTCAAAAAATGTGGATGTTTCACTGGACATTTTCAGAGATAAGTACTACCAGTTGACAGCAAGTGTATCAGTCCTATCCAAGCTACTTCCAAGAATTGTTGCACGTGGTTTTGTTGATCAATTTTTTTCATTCCAACTCTTTTCGTGTATTGATTGGAGAGACTTAGGTTTGGAAAAACTAAAAAAGAGATAATGTTGTAGCATTGAGTGAAAGGTGTGATGTAACATCCTAAATTTCGAAATTATCTCAAGTTGACATTAGAAACATAATTAGGTAAGAGATTTGGAGGTAAACAAGAGTTAAAAACCTTGATTAGGGATAAAATGGGCTTAAAGTGAGGCCATAAAACTTTGGAAAGATCTAGAATCCCTAAAAAGGACAAAAATACCCCTAGAAGGGTGTGGAACACCCTATAAGCTTCTAAAAGTAAAAAAAATCTGATATTTTCCTATAGCTACCATCACAACGCGACGATATGTGTGAGAGAGAACCATCACGACGCGTTGATGTCTGGCACTTGTTTCCGTTCAGATTATCACACCTGTAAAGGTAGGGGTACCATCGCGACGTGACGATACATACACAAGGGGCCATAGTGACGCAATGGGGTCAGAACTCATCTATAAATAGGTGTTCGTCCTCCCTTCATTTCTCGCACTAAATTCTGTTCTCTCTCTAGGTTTTCTCTCTCTAGAAATTTCCGCTAAAGAGTAAGTATGCTCTGCACGTGCCTCGTGTGTGAGGATCCTGTGCGTTAGAAAGCTCTTAGGAGGCAATCCTCGGGATTGAGAAAGAAGTGACACTCAGAGGACCACAAAAGGGTAAGTATGCTCTACACTTATCTCCAATGAGGATCCTCTGCCTTAGAAAACTCTCAGCACGAGTTAAGGTCGAGGGTCAAGGTTTTCTAATAAGAGCTTAGCTAGGAGTATCAGGCGAGAGAGAAGATACATCAATTACTAGGGAAAAACATTGTAGCGACCAAAAAATCCGGAGGGGATTTTATTCGAATTTAATGGAGCCGCCAGCAATGATTTATTAATTTAGGGAAAAATATTGGAAAGACCCTTTTTTTGAAGAAAATGTCCTTGAGACCAGATTTGGGTTCGGGGGTCGATTATGTGTAGGGAAGGTATTAGCACCCTACGACATCCTTTCGAAAAAAGTTACCTCTAATTAATTGTGCAAAATTTATTAACTTCTAAAAAAATATTTATTTCCCTTTTATTAAAAAAAAACACATGAATTAACAAAGATAAAAAAGGACTTAATAAAAATTGTTTATTTTTGTGCTTGACAGGAGTGTGTTCCTGCTCCTACGTATCTCCAGGTGTAGTGGAGAAATCAAAGGCTACGTAGTTCTTGGGTAAAAAATGGTTGTGTGTTGATTGATTTTTTAGGTATATTTTTTTGATGGAAAAAGGTAGGTTTTGTAGGGACCAAACAAGAAGCAATCAAGAGTGGTCCTCACTAACAACCCATTTTGTTTAGAAAATTAACGGTGTTCGTAATGATCAAATGGGAAGCAATCTCGAGTGATCATTACTAGTAAAAATAACTTGACTTTATATTTATAAAGAAGATTGATTTTCATGGGGACCAAACAAGAAGCAATCAAGAGTGGTCCTCACTAATAACCCACTTTTGTTTAGAAAATTAAGATGTTTGCAATGATTAAACGGGAAGCAATCTCGAGTAATCATTACTAGTAAATTAATTTTCATGAATTTATTATGTGATTTTCAAGAAAAATAGGGTCTCAAAATTTGTATTTGAAATTTAGTTGAGTAAAAATTGTCTTAGTTTGACTAGTAAAAAAAGAGGTGCCCGCATTCATTAAATAAATAACAGAAAAGAAACAAATGGGCTAAAGCACAATATTTACCAAAAAAAAAAGACTAACTACAAAAAAAGGGTTGGCAAATAAAAGGAAAAAAAAGGGAAGGGGAGTTAAGTGGGCTGAAGCCCAAAGATGAAATAAAAAGAGGGAAGGGGAGGCGTAAAAAAAATGCGCTGAAGCCCAAACAAATAAAAAAAAAATATAAAAAAAAGAATAAAATAAAATGAAGGGGGAGTGGGCTGCATTTGGGTTTCATTTTGAAACCCTAATCTCAAAATGCTGCTAAGCAGCCGCGAAGAGAGAAACGGATAGAAGGGGAAAGCGAGTAGGGGAGGAGGAGATGCACGGCCACGAGGGAGGAGAGGGAGAGGGAAGGGGCGGAGATCACCCTGGCTGCGTGCGGTTGCGAGCCAGGCCGAGCGGGACGGGGCGTCGCGTGGAGAGAGAAGGGAGGTGACCGGCGCCGAGAGAGAGAGAGGCGGCCGTCGCGCCATCCCTGACCGCGCACGGCTGCAGCGAGAGGTCCGGGACGAGAGAGGGGGTGCGGCGGCCGCGAACAAAGAGGGGGAGATCACAAGGCGGAGGGGCGAGGCTACGAACGTGGGGGTTCGCGGCGGTTCGTGGCGGCTCGTGGGGAGTGATAGAAGGGAAGCGCGCGCATAACCGGGGAGGCGATAGACGGCGATCCAACCTCCTTCTCCTCCTTCCTTTTCTCAGGTTCCTCTTTTTAACTTTCTGGTTCACCATTTTTAATCCCTAACCTCTCATCCTGATTTCAATTTCTCTTATTCCTTTCTATGATTCATTCCATGATTGTTCTCTAATTTCTGTTCCTATGGTTTTTTTGTTCTCTGGTTCTATGATTGATACCCTATTTACAAGAACCTATACTGATGAAAATCAAGACATGAAGATGTTCGAGAGGTCCTACCTCGATTCCCCAATTAAAAGGTACTGAAACTGGTTTTTCCTCTTTTCTCCTTTCTCCTCTGCTACTGCGATTTCTTCTGCTGTGCTACTGCCTCGTTGCTTTTCTTAATTTTCTCTCTGTGTTTGGGTTGAATTAGGACTCCAATGTGAAGTCCTTTAATTCTTTGTTTGGTGGTAGAAGTCTCAGAAATTCCTCCCCCTTTTTTCTGAATTGAAGTTGTATTTATAGAGTTGAGGAGCTCTAATAAGACAATGTTGGCCTGCTTGTTGCAGGGTTATGGGAGGGCTGAAGGATGCAGGGGATGCAGAGTAGTACCTGCAAAGCTACTTGGTTGAAAAAAAAATGGAAAAAAAGCAAAGGAACAAGAAGAAAGGACTTTGGACCCATTCTCAAATTACTTCTTGTTGTTGGTGCTGTTACTACTCTCTCTGGCAGGATGCCATGCGAATCCCTGCCCCATTTCTATTGCTTCCTTTTTGTTTTTTTTTTCTTTATTCTGATTTTGTAAATTTGTAATGGACTAATGGACTGTAATGGACTAATGGGCTTAATGGACTTTGGGCATTCTTGGTGATGGTAATTTATAAAAAAGACCAGCTATTTGTACCTTTTTTATCGCAATTGGGCTGAATAAAGAGCCCAATGATAAAATAAAATAAAAGCCAAAAATAAATTAAAAGAGGTGAGTAGACAAAATTGGGGTATAACAGCTGCCCCTCTTTAGTTATATTTTACTAGAAAATGTGAACAACAATGGTTGTCATATTTTCGTCGTAAAATAGAAGTAAAGATAAAGACACTAATTTTGTCCCGAACCAGGTTAGGCAAAGGGTGGGGTGAGGAATGACAACGAGGGATTAACGCTCAGAGCGTTTAATCGGAAAGCAATAAAGAAGGGTTACTGCCAGGTCGGGTACTGACACGGTGATTGGAAAGCAATAATGAGGGATTGTCGCTTGACGTGTTTATCAGAAAAGCAATAAAGAAGGATCACCGCCAGGTCGAGTACTGACGCGGTGATCGGAAAGCAACAATGAGGGATTAACGCTTGGCGCGTTTATCAAAAAACTATAAAGAAAGATCTCCACCAGGTCGAGTACTAACGCGGTGATCAGAAAGCAATAATGAGGGTTCGACGCCAAGTAGGGTATTGACGCGTCGATGGGAAGCAATAAAGAAGGATCAACATCAGGTTCGGAACTGATATGTTGGTCAAAAAGCACTAATGAGGGATTACCGCCAGGTCGGGTACTGACGCGGTAATCTTAAAGCAATAAAAGGCAACGATACTTGGCGCATTGCTTAGAAGGCAAAATGAAGGACCAATGCTCGGCGCATCGTTTTGGAAACAATAGTGAAGAATCAATACTTGGTGCATGCACCAAGTGGAACCAAAACGGCTAAAAGGTGGTGATATGAAAATGATGCATGAATATATGGTATGTGATGCAGGTATGGTATGTGATGCATGTATGCAATGCGACTATTATTTTTATTGCACTGGTTCCTCATCCCGTATGATCTCTAGTGCTTAAAGATATGGGACGGACTGAGGTTCATTGGGTTTATTCATACTATGCTTTCGACTGGGAGGGAGTGCAGGTTACCGACGCAGCACTAGTCATTTTTTAAAGGTAATCCCTTTTGTTACTGCCCTTTGAAGCTTATTTGTTGAGATTTCATGTTCCTCATGATTCTTAGAATGTATGTAATAATCGTAATGTTTTTCAGTATCATCACATGTTTCCCAATTCAGTGCCTAATATCATAAAACAACATTTTGAAACGCGAGATTATGGGTGAAAAACGGAGGTGTTTGATATTCAAAGAAGAGTCATGTGTACAAGAACTAAAGTCACATAGACTTGAAGGTACATCAAGAAAAAAATACAAGAAGAAGAAAAACGAAGAGAAAAGAATAACTAAACAGATTTTTTTATAGTTTGTGTCTCTGTAGGAATAAATACCGGCTTCCCATATCCATAACTTTGAATACTCATTACTCAACTCTTGGAAATATATAGAACTGCTTCGGTTGGGTAAGAGCCTCTTGATGCATCAGCTGACTTTAATGTCCAATTTCAGACCCTAACTTCTGCTTGGATTGCCCTTTCAAGTTTTCAAGCCAACGGGGCGCTTTAATTTTTGCCTAGGTCACCCTTTCAGGTTTTCAACCTAGCGAGCTCATTTTTGCTTGGCTCTTTATATATTTTTTAGGCATAATATTTTTTAACTGCATCAGAGTTTACTGGGAGTGGGAGATCTTCACCGTCCATCCTTGTGAGGATTAAGGCTCCTCCAGAAAAAGCTTTTTTTACGACATACAGGCTTTCGTAATTCGGAGTCCATTTTCCACGAGAATCCTTTTGGATGGGCAAAATCTTCTTGAGTACTAGGTCTCCTTCTTGAAATTCCCGAGGGCGAACTTTCTTTTCGTAAGCCCTATTCATCCTGTGCTGATATAGCTGTCCATGACACAAGGTCATCACTATCTTTTCTTTAATGAGGTTCAATTGATCCAACCGAGCCTGAACCCATTTTGCCTCTTCTAGTTTTGTCTCCATCAATACCCTTAACGAGGGGATCTCGACTTCAATGGGAAGTACTGCTTCCATTCCATACACCAGCGAGAAAGGAGTTGCCCCCATTGAGGTGCGAACCGAAGTTCGATAACCGTGCAAGAAAAAAGGGAGCATTTCTTGCCAGTCTCTAAATGTTACAACCATCTTCTGGACAACCTTTTTGATGTTCTTGTTTGCAGCTTCAACTGCCCCATTCATCTTTGGGTGGTATGGTGAGGAATTATGATGTTGGATCTTGAAGTCATTACACAGCTCCTTCATCATCTTGTTATTCAAATTAGTCCCATTATCAGTGATGATCTTATTTGGCAGACCATAGCGGCAGATCAAATCCCTCTTGATGAATTTGACATCCACATTTTTTGTCACACTCGTATATGAAGCTGCTTCAACCCATTTAGTGAAATAGTCGATTGCGACAAGAATGAAGCGATGTCCATTCGATGCCTTAGGTTTGATAGGTCTAATGACATTCGATCCCCACATTGAGAATGGCCATAGTGCTGTTAAGATGTTCAGAGAGACTGGTGGCACGTGGATGTTATCAGCGTAAATCTGACATTTGTGGCATTTCTTCACATAACCGAAACAATCAGTCTCCATAAACAACCAATAGTAGCCGGCCCTCAAGATTTTTCTTGCCATTGCATGCCCGTTCGCGTGAGTCCCAAAGGAACCTTCGTGAATATCTCGCATAATCTTTTCCGCCTCAGTCTTATCAACACACCTGAGAAGTACCATGTCATGGTTTCTCTTGTAAAGCACTTCACCATTTAGAAAGAAACCCATTGCCAACCGCCTTAATGCCCTTTTATCATTCTCTGAGACACTCGGAGGATATTCTCTACTTGTGATGTATCGTTTGATGTCGTAATACCAGGGTTTGCCATCAGGCTCCCCTTCTATTGCTAGGCAATGTGCTGGCCGGTCATGATTTTGTATTTTTATGAGTGGCAGGTTCTCCCTGTTACTGATTTTGAACATTGATGATAGAGTAGCTAAGGCGTTAGCTAGCTGATTATCTTCACGGGGAATATGATGGAAGGTGACTTCGTCAAACTGCTCCGTCAATTCTTTGATGTGATCGTGATAAGGAACTAATTTGGAATCCCTCGTTTCCCATTCGCCTTTTAACTGATGGATAAGCAAAGGCGAGTCTCCATATACTTCGAGAATTTTGACCTTCGATTCAATGGCCGCCTGGATTCCCATAGCACATGCCTCATACTCTGCCATATTGTTTGTGCAATCGAAACACAATCCTGCAATAAATGGGATGAAATGACTTTCTGGGGAAATTAGCACAGCTCCAATTCCATGTCCCAATGCATTAGAAGCACCGTCAAACAACAAGATCCATTTTTCACTGTCAGGGGCTTCTTTTCCTTCAAATAGAGCCATTATGTCTTTGTCTGGGAAATCACACTGCATTGACTGATAGTCTTCTACAGGTTGATGAGCCAAGTATTCGGCTAAGGTACAGCCTTTAATTTCCTTTTGGGTGACATACACAAAATCATACTCGGATAACAACATTTGCCAATAAGCAATTCTTCCTGTGAAAGCAAGCTTTTCAAAAATATATTTGATCAGATCCATTTTGGACACTAAATAAGTTGTATGGGATAGCATATATTGTCTCAAATGATGTGCGGCCCAGGCTAAAGTGCAAAATGTTCGTTCTAATAATGAATACCTCGTCTCGCAACTAGTGAATTTCTTGCTCAGGTAGTAAATGGCATGCTCCTTCTTACCAGATTCATCATGGTGTCCTAGCACACAACCCATTAATTAGTCCAACACTGTCAAGTACATGATGAGGGGTCTCCCTAGCACAGGGGGCACCAAAACCGGTGGATCTTGTAAGTACTTTTTTATTTTCTCAAAAGCTTTCTGGCAATTGTCGTTCCATTTGGTTTCCTGATTCTTACACAGTAGCTTGAAAATTGGGTCACAAGTAGCAGTTAGCTGGGATATAAACCTGGCGATGTAGTTCAATCTTCCTAGGAATCCATGAACTTCTTTTTCGGTGCGACGAGTCGGCATTTCCAGGAATGCTTTTACTTTGGCCGGATCAACTTCTATTCCTTTCTTGCTGACTGTAAACCCTAGCAGCTTGTCTAACCTTACACCAAAGCTACACTTAGATGGGTTTAACCAGAGTTTATACTTCCTCAGTCGTTCAAAAAGCTTTTATAGGTTAATAACAAGATCTTCCTCTGTTTTGGACTTTACAATCATGTCATCCACATAGACCTCTATCTTTTTGTGCATCATGTCATGGAACAAAGCCACCATTTCTCTTTGGTATGTTGCCCCAGCATTTCTTAATCCAAATGGCATTACTTTGTAACAGAAAGTTCCCCATAAAGTGATAAACGTGGTTTTCTCCATATCTTTAGGAGCCATCTTGATTTGGTTATAGCCAGAATATCCATCCATGAAAGAGAAGACAGAGTGTTGAGCAGTGCTATCTACCAAGACATCGATATGTGGCAAAGGGAAGTCATCCTTAGGGCTGGCCCTGTTTAGATCTCGATAGTCAACACACATTCGGACCTTTCCATCTTTCTTTGAGACTGAGACAATGTTAGCCACCCATTGAGGGTATTTTGCTACAGCCAGAAAGCCGGCGTCGAACTGTTTTTTTACCTCATCTCTAATCTTGAGTGATATCCCTGGTTTCATTCTTCTCAACTTCTGCTTGACCGGTAGGCACTCAGGTTTCAATGGCAATTTGTGCTCGACTATGCTATTATCTAATCCAAACATATCTCAGTATGTCCACGCGAAAACATCAATATATTCAAATAGGAGTTTAACCAATTTTTCTCGCTCACTGCTTTTCATTGTGGTGCCAATCTTAACTTCTTTCTTGTCGTTTTCAATGCCCAGATTGATTGTTTCAGCTTCTTCCTCGTGGGGTTGAATCACTTTAGCTTCTTGTTCAATCAACCTTATTAATTCAGGAGGGGTTTCCCAATTGTCCTCATTATCTTCCTTAGTATGATTAATGGTGTATTCAAAATTATAGTATGAGTTACTGGCATCGTTATTTTCAAAGACAATGTTTTTGGATCTGCATTAGTTAAAAATAACAAATGAAAAGCGGAAAAAGATGAAGAGAGATGGAAAAGATGGAAAAGGAAAGAAAAGAGAAATGATTGGAAAATTCAAAGTGCATTTTATTGATAATGATACTGAAATGAAACATGTGCGCCCTTTTGACAATAAATTATTCTAAAGCCTTGGGCAGAGCAATAGAATTTGCATTACATAATTACTTTGAATCAAAAACCATGGGAAACTCAATAATCTCCCAATTTCCAAGTTCTTCATTCGGCGGGCAAGGGTGGACAAGGTTGACATTGTCATTTTTTGCACTGCGATCGTCTTTGATAGCTGCTATCTTATTCGGGTTCAACATTCCTGCACTTTCGAAAGCTTTACCTGATGTCGCAGATAAGGATACTCTTATCTTTTGGCTCTCTACCTTCCAATCTAGCTATCCTCTTTTCTTTTCTTTCTTCGGCAATTCTTTTTTTGTCAAACTTGTTAGGTTCGTATCTCAACCCATATCTGTTTCTGTTATCTGGAAGTTCTACCAGCATCACAATCCCTTGTTCATATCTTCCCAATCCACATCCGGCCTGATACCCTCCTTTCATCATAACTTTAGCGATCATCATGGAAGTTTCAGACAACTTTGGTTTCTTCGTTAAGACTCCTTCCCTCGCGAAGATGGCATTCGCAATCTCCAACGTTTGAAAAGACGCCTCAAGAGCTTCTTCTGCAGCCTCGATATAGCGCGTGGAGGATGGCTTGCTTACTAGCATCCCTTCTTCACCACAGACAGTCACCAACTTATTATCCGTTGAAAATTTCAGCTTCTGGTGTAGGGTCGAAGGCACAACTCCAGCTGTATGGATCCATGGTCTTCCAAGGAGGCAACTGTATGCTGGTATGATTTCCATCACCTGAAAGACTACCTCAAATGTGCAAGGGCCGACTTGTATAGGTAGCTCGATTTCTCCAATAACCTCTCTTCTAGACCCATCGAAGGCTCTTACCAACATGGCACTGGGCTTCATATACGATCCATCAACAGACAACTTTGCCAGGGTAGATTTTGGCATAACATTTAGAGATGACCCATTATCGACGAGTACCCTAGCAAGGATATAGTCTCCACACTTCACAGAGATGTGCAATGCTTTGTTATGCCACATTCCTTCAACTGGAATTTCTTCATCAGTGAAGGTAAGGTAATTACTAGCAGCAATATTACCCACAATCCCATCGAATTGGTTCACTGTGATGTCATGGGTGACATGGGCTTCATTTAGCACTTTCATCAATGATTCCCTATGACGCCGTAATTCAAAGATGGTGATAACACAGATATTTTTGCAGGAGTATGATTCAACTGATCCACCACCTTATATTCACTCTGCTTCATAAATTTCAGGGATTCACAAGCCTCTTCTTCAGACACTACTTTCTTGTTTTCTTCTTCTTTCTTTGCCTTCTAACCCACATCTTTATCAACGGACTCTTCTTCTTTATCCTTTCCCTTACGAGCTTTGTCTTCTTCCTGCGTCTTTCTTCCCATGGGTCTGATAGGGGTATAAATTCGTCCACTTTGGGTCATCCCACCGATTCCCGAGATGTTAGTGATAGCATGATTGCCAGATTCAGATGCCGCTTTTAGCTGGTCATCCCCTGAATTGTCCACAAAGACCTTCATACTGTAATCCCATGTCACTGCATTAACGTTTTTGAAAGGGAAAGGAGTCGGTACATGAATAGTTATCGGTTTAGGTACGCCTAGGACTGGCTTCCGATTCCCCTTATTGTAGCAAATCTCCAACGGCTTTGGGAAGGTCGTGTTTTTATCTTCACTTGACTGAAGGGTCAATATGTTTTCATCTTTCTTCACGCAACCTACCTATATCAAGTGTCTGTCTAACAGTTTTTGGAGAATTTTCCTGAATTCCTCGCATTCCTCTATGCAATGATTGCCATCAGGATGCAAGCTACACAAGTCCCTCTCATCGTATTTCATCTCAATTATACCGAACTTGCAGAGTTCGGCATAAATGATCCTTAAGGGAGTACGGACATCTTCCACTTTCGTTATCAGGGGTTGATCCCTAACTCTTCAATAATGGCGTTAACTGCTGAACCCCCATGACCTGGAAGGGGATTATTACCCACATTAGGACCATCCTTCTTAAAACTCAACCATTTGGCATTGATCAGATCTTGAACCACGTACTTCAAAGCCTTGCAATTTTCAGTTGTGTGACCTAATGCCCCTGCATGAAACTCACACTTGGCATTTGGGTTATACCCTCTTGGGAAGGGAGGTTGAAGTGGTTTCATTGAGCGCGGGGAGACCAAGGAGTTGCTGATGAGGTGCTGGAACAAATCCGTATATGTCATGGGAATAGGGTTAAATTGGACTGCTTTCTTTTCTTGGTCATTTGGTTCTTTCTGGTTTTGGTTCGGTTGGGTGGGAGCAACTGGTTGTGCTTGTGATTGGACGGGGGAAGGTGGGAAAAAGGGCATTATTGGTTGGTTTGGCCGGGGGGTTGGGTTATGAGAGGCAGCGGCAATGTATGGAGGTGAAAAGTAGGGGTATGGAAAAGGATGTGGGAAATTGATACAGAATTGGGGTCGTTTTCCTTGGGTTTGTCCTCTCGGGCTTGTTATCACAACATTGGTTTCCCCTTCCTTCTTCTTTACGAAGTTTGTCTGGGGTCTCTTGGCATTATTGGTTCTAGCAAAACTTTGGGTAATCTTTCCGTTCCTCATTCCTCCTTCAACTCTTTCCCCTACGATGACCATATCTGAAAAGTTTGATGATACACTTCCGATCATTTTGTCATAGAAGGGTGATTGAAGAGTATCCATAAACATAGCCACCATTTCTTTTTCAATCAGAGGCGGTTCCACTTGGGCTGTCAATTCTCTCCATCGTTGGGCATATTCCTTAAAAGTCTCATTGTCTCTTTTTGCCATATTTTGCAACTGCATTCTATTAGGAGCCATATCAATGTTATACTTATACTGCTTCAAAAAGCATCCGCCAAATCTTTCCAACAGCGAATATGAGATCGTTCAAGGTGTGTATACCAACTCGAAGCTGCCCCTGTTAAGCTATCCTGGAAAAAGTGAACCAGAAGTTTGTCATCATGTGCATAAGACGTCATCTTCCTATAGTAAATGGTCAAGTGGCTTTTCGGGCAAGTTATCCCTTTATAGTTGTCAAAGTCTGGCACCTTAAACTTCGGCAGTACAACCACATCTGGTACGAGACAAAGATCTGAAGCAATACTTGAACCGAGATATCTCACTCCTTCTATAGCTCTTAGTCTATCTTCGAGGATTTGCAACTTTGTATCAGACCATTGATTCCCAACTGGGACGCTCAGATTGGGTCCCCCTATAGCTGGAGACTAGGCAATGCGGTTAGTCTGGGGATTTAATGGATTTCCTTGAACATAATAGGGGTAACCAAATGGTCGGGGATTCACTACGGGGGTCACTACAGGCGTACTGACTCCTTGAGTATTCCCGACATGGGGTGGTGCATAACAGGGTGGAAAGGTGTATGTCATGAAGACAGAAGTTGATCTTTGAACTGGTATGGTTTCAATACCTGAACCGGATCCTTGAGCTACATCATGTACAACAAGTGCTTGGGAATCAGTTTCTGCAGAGTTATTGTTAGCACCTGGCAGTGTGTAACCGAGCGGGAGACCAAATAGCGGGAACTATTGTGCCTGGTTGCCTTGAGGATTATGGTTTGTCGTATCATCATTGGCCATAGGTGGCGTATAACCAGGTGGGAGTCCATAAAGTGGGAATTGCGGTACTTGATTCTAAGGGTTGCTAGCTGGTGAATGTGTAGGACCATGTGGGTAAATTGCAAAAGGTACCATCATCCCTTGAGTATTGAGACCATATTGCAACTGCATAGGACCGAAGCCAGGTGGGTGGGAAGGTGTAGCTTGACTTTCATCATTCACTACTAGAGATACCCCATCTGCAGTCTTGTCTTTGTTTAGGGATTGCAGAAGCTCTAAAACTTTGCTCATTTGTTCCTTCAACTGGTTGACGTCATCTTTCATCTCTTAGTCATCCATGATCTTTGATTGAGAGCGAGTTCGATAAGGGTGTTGAGAAACCAGTTTGTTCAATTATTTTCTGGTGATTTTAAAAAAAATGATATGAGTATGTAAGAAAAGAAAAATGAATGAATGTGGATGCATGAATCTATTTATTTGTGCCAAGGAACCGTAGGCCTCATTGCTTTATTATGGTTATTCGTTTATTTCTTTAAAAGCATTAAGTCTTTGGAGAATAAAATGGGATCAATAAGCAAAGCAACAAATCCTTTATTGATGAGAAGGAAAAAGAGTACAATTCATTCAAACTGTAACTTCACCAATTAGCTGTCCTTTTTTTCTTCTTAATAGGACAACCAGCTTTTTCTCTCAACTCTTGTATCAGATTCTTACAAAATTGAACAAATTCATAAACTTTGACCTGAGTGTTTAGTGGGTGCATTGCCGCATCAGCCTTCTCTAGACGCCTTGGGATATCTATGATCGCTTGATTAGCCAACCTTGCCAACTTTGAAAAGCAGTCCCTCCAATGTATTCCTTCATTTCTCACTTCATTAATGATCTCATGATTCTCCAGCTGATTGACCAATTTTTTAAAACGATCCTGCCAGTACATGCTTTCAATCTTTAGGTCATCATAAATCTTCTCTTGGCAGCCAATATAATTTTTCAGCTCGCTCGTGTCTTCTTGCTCTTTTTTCAATGCATCCTGATACTTCACAAGTATTTCCTCTATTTCTTCCTTGTCACGCTTCTCATTCTTGACTCGGTTCTCATATTCAGCTACCACATCCCTAAGCTGTTGTTTTAAACCTTCAAGCTCTATTTGTGCATTCTTTTCAACAATCATGGATTTTGTCCACAACTCCTTCCACATATAGGCATCATCAATAGCCTTATCCCTTTCTTGATTACGCAGCTCTTTGCCCCTCTCAGACAAAGTTGCACATCACACTTACTCTTTTCCTCTACTTTTGCCCTTTTGTTGTTTCTCTCGATGAACTTCCCTTTTAGGATATTTTCTGACTGCAAGTACTTGTTCTCTTGAAGTGCCTTTTCTAACCTTACTTGTAATTCTTCCTTTTCCTCATTAGATTTTGACAATGCCACTTTAAGCTCTTACATCTCTTTACTCGTAATAGGGGTAGGTTTAAGTGCTTCTTGCTCCGGTGGGGGTGTACCATGGAATGGTAATTTGATTTCCCGAACCCTACTTTCGATCCATTGGTGGTAACTATCTGTAGCACCAATGCTTCTTTTTCTGAGAACTTTTCCTTTTCGAGTGACTTGGTCCCAAGCATGTCAGACCTTTCTAAGCATTCCACCATTTCCTTGATCCAACTCGTATACCATAAAGGAGATTATCATCTGATCCGATGGTGGATTCATCATAGGGTAACCAAGTTGTCTTAGCAGCAGAGAAGGATTATAGTTAATACATCCTCTTGTTCCTATAAGTGGAACATTAGGGAAATTCCCGCACTGATAGATCATTTCATGTATATCCAACCACCCTCGGTACCATCGGACCGTCTTTTCATCAAGATCTGCCAAAGTTACAGTCCACCGATCTCCATGTCTGATCCCTACATCGCATGTATTAAAGTCTACGAAGGGACATGATATTTTCCTGTTTTTGAATACGTGGGTGACAAGCCACACATAGAGAGTGGATAAGCAGCATGATAACTTCTTCCCCCTTTTTTTCATGACAATGAGTGAGGGCACAATAAGTATCCGCGAGAATGGCTGACACTAGACTCTCTTTCCCTTTTTTAAAGGCTAGGAACACATCAATCGAGGCCAAGTCTACATAACCATCAATGAGTAGAAATAACATAATTCCAAAAATTGTAAAAGCCAACACTTCCATAAAAGACACCCAATCTTGAACATTAGCCAAATGCCTCATCTTTTCTTCAAAATACTCTAGCGGAAACCCTTCGACACCATTTCGGTTTAACTTCTTTTTCTTTAATTCGTCCTCCTTGTCTTTCAGAATTATAGCAACCTCTTGCAGGTGATCAAAATCTCGGGTGCGTTGGTAGGGTTTCATGTTTTCGGTCGAGTATCCTAAAATCTGGGCAAATTCTTCCAATGTGGGAGCCATTTGGAAATTCCTAAAAGTGAAGCATCTCATGGGAGAATCATAGAACTGGATAAGTGCAAAAATGGCATCTACTTGCACTTCCACCTCTAGCAATTTGAGAATATTCCCATACTTTCCAATGAAGGTTATGCGCTGAATGCTTGTCGTCATTAAATTGGCACACTTCTTCATGCTTTATACTTCAGGCTTCTTTATTCTCGGATGTATGTGCTTCTTCAAAGGGACGGTTTCTCCGCTCGATCCCATATTATCTCACAAAATACTTGCAGCCAAACTTTGAGTTCCTATGATTCCCTGGCAACCTAAAATGAAATGAGAATGAATGACATTTTTTTTTTAAAATTCAACATTTTTTGGAAGTATGAATGCATGAAGATATAATGTTGAGTGATGATGATGATTATTCGTGTAGCATGCACAAAGATATGTGGTTTAGTAGACCCTTTTTTATGCATGGATATGATATAACAAATTTTTGGTGGAAGAACAAAAGTGACATGATGCCCCTTATGTCTTAAATGGGTTAAACCTAAAGTCGGAGATTTTCTAACCTAAGGGTTCTATAGTCTTGTATTGAGTGATGGGTCTCACTGGTGGCTCTAGTCACATTCTCACCAAAGGCCTCTAGAGCTAAAGTCTCTTCCTGAATATTAACCACAACGATAGATAACTATCCGGTGCGGAATACCCAGAAGGAGCACACTCTAGATGAAGTTCTCGCAATAGCCAGAAGGAAAGCGAATTCCAATTGACTATCACCGAACCTCCACTCAATCTTAAGCTTTGCTCTGACCCGGGTATAGGGCCTTACTCATATGTGTGTGCAAACGTGTAGGTGCGGTGTGTGGGAGGGGCAACACCCTAACACTACCCAAGCTGCAAAACCAACAAAGCATACAAATATAATCGTCTATCCTAATGTTTGACATGTACATAATATTCACAATAAATTAAAAATAAACAACTACGTAATAAATAATTATTTACAAAAAATAAATAAAAAAATAAAAAAATAAAAAATAAAAATAAAAAGAAGGGGAAGTAAAAATTAAAGTTAACTATTTAGCACAATTAATCATGTTAGGCTTAACTCTCTAAAAGTCCCCAGTGGAGTCGCCAGCTGTAGCGACCGAAAAATCCGGAAGGGATTTTATTTGAGTTTAATGGAGCCGCCACCAATGATTTATTAATTTAGGGAAAAATATTGGAAAAACCCTTTTTTTTTATGAAAATGTCCTTGAGACCAAATTTGGGTTCGAGGGTCGATTATGTGTAGTGAAGGTATTAGCACCCTACGACATCCTACGACATCCTTTCGAAAAAGGTTACCTCTAATTAATTGTGCAAAATTTATTAACTTCTAAAAAAATATTTATTTCCCTTTTATTAAAAAAAGACAAGAATTAACAAAGATAAAAAAAGGACTTAATAAAATTTGTTTATTTTTGCGCTTGACAGGAGTGTGTTCCTGGTCCTACGTATCTCCGGGTGCAGTGAAGAAATCAAAAGCTACGTAGTTCTTGGGTAAAAAATGGTTGTGTGTTGATTGATTTTTGATGGTATATTTTTTTGATGGAAAAAATGTAGGATTTGTAGGGACCAAACAAAAAGCAATCAAGAGTGGTCCTCACTAACAACCCATTTTGTTTAGAAAATTAACGGTGTTCGTAATGATCAAACGGGAAGCAATCTCGAGTGATCATTACTAGTAAAAATAACTTGACTTTATATTTATAAAGAAGATAGATTTTCATGGAGACCAAAAAAGAAGCAATCAAGAGTGGTCCTCACTAATAACCCATTTTTGTTTAGAAAATTAAGATCTTCGCAATGATTAAACGGGAAGCAATCTCGAGTAATCATTACTAGTAAATTGATTTTCATGATTTTATTAAGTGATTTTCAAGAAAAATAGGGTCTCAAAATTTGTATTTGAAATTTAGTTGAGTAAAAATTGTCATAGTTTGACTAGTAAAAAAAGAGGTGCCCACATTCATTAAATAAATAATAGAAAAAAAACAAATGGGCTAAAGCACAATATTTAACCAAAAAAAAAAAGACTAACTACAAAAAAAGGGGTCAACAAATAAAAGGAAAAAAAAAAGGGAAGGGGAGTTGAGTGAGCTGAAGCCCAAAGATGAAATAAAAAAAAAGGAAAGGGGAGGCGTAAAAAAATAAAAATAAAATGGGCTGAAGCCCAAACAAATAAAAAAATAAATATAAAAAAAGAATAAAATAAAATAAAGGGGGAGTGGCTGCATTTGGGTTTCATTTTGAAACCGTAATCTCAAAATACTGCTAAGCAGCCGCGAAGAGAGAGAGGGATAGAAGGGGAAAGCGAGTAGGGGAGGAGGAAAGGCGCGGCCACGAGGGAGGAGAGGAAGAGGGAAGGGGCGGTGATCACCCTGGCTGCGTACGGTTGCGAGCCAGGCCGAGCGGGACGGGGCGTCGCGTGGAGAGAGAAGGGAGGCGACCGACGTGAGAGAGAGAGAGAGAGAGAGAGAGAGAGAGAGAGGCGGTCGTCACGCGCCATCCTTGACCGCGCACGGCCGCAACGAGAGGTCCGGGACGAGAGAGGGAAACGAGCAGAGAGGGGATGCGGCGGCCGCGAACAAAGAGGGGGAGATCACAAGGCGGAGGGGCGAGGCCACGAACGTGGGGGTTCGCAGCGGTTCGTGGCGGCTCGTGGGGAGTGACAGAAGGGAAGCGCGCGCATAACCGGTGCGGCGATAGACGGCGGTCCAACCTCCTTCTCCTCCTTCCTTTTCTCAGGTTCCTCTTTTTAACTTTCTGGTTCACCATTTTTAATCCCTAACCTCTCATCCTGATTTCAATTTCTCTTATTCCTTTCTATGATTCATTCCTTGATTGTTCTCTAATTTCTGTTCCTACGGTTTTTTTTGTTCTCTGGTTATATGATTGATACTCTATTTACAAGAACCTATACTGATGAAAATCGAGACATGAAGATGTTCGAGAGGTCCTACCTCGATTCCCCAAGTAAAAGGTACTGAAACTGGTTCTTCCTCTTTTCTCCTTTCTCCTCTGCTATCACGATTTCTTGGTGTACTCTTTGCCTCGTTGCTTTTCTTAATTTTCTCTCTGTGTTTGGGTTGAATTAGGACTCTAATGTGAAGTCCTTAATTCTTTGTTTGGTGATAGAAGTCTCAGAAATTCCTCCCCCTTTTTTCTGAATTGAAGTTGTATTTATAGAGTTGAGGAGCTCTAATGAGACAATGTCGGCCTGCTTGTTGCAGAGTTGTGGGAGGGCTGAAGGATGCAGGGGGTGCAGAGTAGTGCCTGCAAAGCTGCTTGTTTGGAGAAAAAATGGAAAAAAAGCAAAAGAACAAGAAGAAAGGACTTTGGACCCATTCTCAAATTACTTGTTGTTGTTGGTGTTGTTGCTACTATCTCTGGCAGGATGCCATGCGCATCCATGCCCCATTTCTATTGCTTCCTTTTTGTTTTCTTTTTCTTTATTCTGATTTTGTAAATTTGTAATAGACTAATGGACTTGAATGGACTAATGGGCTTAATGGACTTTGGGCTTTCTTGGTGATGGTAATTTATAAAAAAGACCAGCTATTTGTACTTTTTTTGTCGCAATTGGGCTAAATAAAGAACCCAATGATAAAAAAATAAAATAAAATAAAATAAAAGCCAAAAATTAATTAAAAGAGGTGAGTAGAAAAAATTGGGGTATAACAAACATGAAGTGGCATAGCACTGTTAGCAAGCGTAGGGGACCTCAAACCTTAACACCTTAGGAGAGGAGTTGCGGTATGTGGTGGCTAAGAATAGTCATCATAGACCGATCAACCAACATAGGTTTTGTTTGGCGTAATTTGTGTGCCTATATGACTTACTTGCCTATTTGATATGGTTGATAGCAAGATTAGTTGACAGTCGCCTTTGCGACGTTAGGAATAATTTATGCACCAATCGAGGATGATTGATGGTTTGCACACGATTTGACTATTACTGTTGATATTCTTATTGATGTGATGATATGTAGGACATGTCGATTTAATGATTATGGTACTTCTAAGTGTGATGATTAGTGTATGGTCATAATGTCAAGGGTAAGGCCCTCTCGTTAGAGGATTGCGAAACCCTATACGGTAATGGCAAGTATTACCGTTGATACTTTGTTTATCAA
Organism: Calophaca sinica; assembly: GCA_037113605.1. NCBI lineage: Eukaryota > Viridiplantae > Streptophyta > Magnoliopsida > Fabales > Fabaceae > Calophaca > Calophaca sinica. The sequence goes on from CM073737.1 coordinate 22,474,862, forward strand.
TGGTGATAGTTGGGTCGGTGTACCTGAGGACTGTGATTGGACCGAAGGTACGGAGTAGTTTGGAGCTGGTCGTTGAGCATGGAAATAGATTGAGTGCGGCTCGATCATCCCAACGAGGCTTCAGGACTCCACGTCCAACGCAGGGACAATATTGGCCATTCCTTAGGTGTTTGGGAATGTCATCCTTGTGCACGGGGATGGCACCTTAATCCGATGATCAGAGATGGTAGCGTACTAAGATGTGTTCCCAGGACAACCAACTTATATGTTCATCTCTCTTGTGCCCTGAGACTGGTGATCAATCGTGAGCGTGTGATGGACTGGTGGTCAATCCGTGTCAATGTGGTATCAATAGTGTGGTCTGTGTGTTGGGCAGTGTGTCAGTCCTTGATTTCAATGACTGTTATCCTTGACGATTGGTTGTCATGTACATGTTGACTGCTACTTTTCTACTATGTTTTCCTGCTTATTGGTGATTGACGGATTTCTTACCGCTTTATTTCTTGTGTATTTTTGTATCTAAATAATGAATAGCAGACGGACAGCAGCAACCTGTGCTTAGAGTTTATTCCTGGGGAGCGGGACCTAGCGGAGGTGATCGCAATAATAAAGCTGCCTAGGGGCAATGTTTAGATATCTAGTATGCAGTTGTATCACGGCCATTGTATCTTAAGATTTGTACACCATGCTTTACGTACTCTGATATACTAAATAATATATGTGTTTTTGCTTTATATGTGTGTACTATTATAAAGTAACGCCCTGTAGAGGAGGGTGTTACATGTGACGTTTTGATTTGAGAGTGGGTAACACAATGAGGTGTAATGGGGACATGCAAGAAGTCAATTGAATTAAATGAAACAAAAACTAAGTGAAATGTTTAAAATTGGAGAGGTTGACATGTCAGCTATTTCTATCAAATGGATAGAAATGGGAATGGAAGCAAGTTAACTATACTTGTTGAAGTGGGAATGGAAGCAGGTTAACTATAGTATAAACAGATTTATAGTGTGTTGCAGAATTTTGGTATGGCCTTAAGTTTCAACCTAGTTAAAAATATTATTAAACTGAGTATTCTCATCTCCGGGTCAAGTTAGGGTTTTTAAGCCAGTGTAATCACACCGTCAGCCAAAATGCAAATCGAGTTCTGTCTGAATTTTAAACTCATATTTGAACAATCATTGCCTATGATTTACTAAGTTATAATTATGATTTTATTTTTCTAATATTCATACACTTGATTGTTAGGATTTTTGGCAGTGTACCGAATCACACAAGTAATAAAATGATAAGTAAAATCGTCTCCACAGGGATTGCGATTGATTATTTAACTCAACAAAGTTTGTAACAATTTTGAACGAGAACCAAATCTTGATTTTGAATAACGAGAACAAAGTATTTGAAATTTAGTAAATAAAAAAAACGACTATGGGTTGAATCCTCTTGTTTCCACTCTTATGCATTCAATCTACAACTAACGCAAGTTATTCCATACAAATTGAAGTTTGAATCAACTAAATTATTTTAAGGACAATCCCTTGGCTCATAAACCCTTTACTCTAACTAAAACCCCTTATCCCTTAGGTGATTTATAGTTAGGTTAAGCATTAAGAATTGTGATTCATAAGAACACATAATCACAAAGTTATATTCTTATACTCATCATGACTATGGCTAACAATTTCAGTTCAAGTCTTTCACCTAATTTACCAATCATCATGAAAAACCCCAAATCGATTCAATAGCGGCCAAGTATCGAAAAACATTAAGCGCGGAGAATTGAAAGCTCAATTGAAATGAAATAAACTTGCTTTAATATAATAGAATTAACTACATAAGAGTTTCATCAAGATTCATCTAACCCTAGTCTAAAAAGCTTAGTTACTCATAGAGAAAGAAAAGCCAAACCAGAAATTCATGAGAGAATTAATGAAGAGATCGTTTCCAATCCTCCACCGTGCCTCCAAATAAAAAAGTTCGAACCCTAGACAAGTCTCTAAAGTGTCTATTTATAGTCTAGGGTGAAAAAGAGTAAAAAAAACAAGTCCAAAACATGTAAAAACGTAAAATTCTGCGTCCAGGGTGCTATCGTAGCACGGCCGTGGCGTGAGGCACGGCTAGGCTGTGCTTCATTCTGTTTCTCGCGCTGTTCAGGTGCTGTCGCAACACGACCGTGCTTCCTAACACGGCTAGGTCGTGCTTCATGTTGTTTTGTATTTTTCACCTCTTTAACGTCTGAATTAGCTTAAGGTGTCTTCATAAAAGTTGAAGCGATGGATCTTAGATTTCCAATGGCGCCGGTCTCATCTCTTTTGGACACCTAAAACTCCAGATATGATTAAAACATTGAACAGGTGTCAGGCTGAGACAGCATTGCATTATCAACTTGTAGCACAAATTACCCCAACTTATTCCAAGTGATTTTTCTTTTTTTTCCTAGGACAAATACATTCCTTTAAGCACAATTGAACCAAAACCAAGTGCATTATTCAAATCAAGCCAAATGCATAAATAACATGGATTAAAATGACTAAAATGACTAAGATGCGATACAAAACTAACACTCAGCTATATGCTATTTCGAACGCATCAAATTACCCCAAGTTTAGAATTTTGCTTGTCCTCAAGCAATTGTTGTGGCCAAAGATGAAATTGAAAATATGAGATGCAACCGATAAGGAACCCGAGATAGAAGCAAAATCAAATAGTAGGCTAAAGGACTATCAAACACAATGGAGACAATCAAAATCAAGCCCAATTAGAAGTTTAAGCACTCTGAAATCATGTTTGTCACTGATAAGGGCACTCTCCTTATCACTCTCCAAGTGTTTTAAAGGTTAAGACTATTCGCTCATATCCATCAATGAAAGTGCTCTACCATAGGCTTGACTATTAACCAAATCTCAGCAAATAATTAATGAAAACACACAAGAATCAAAAGGTCTTTCAAAAGGTTGTAACGTGGCCATGGGATTTTACTTGTAAGGTGGGATAAAAACAAGGAAGGGAAATTCAAGGGCTTTCAAAATGATCAATGAAAGCAACCCTTTTAAAGCAGAATAAGTGGAGCAATCCATTTTTCCCTTTTTACTTTCAAAACCTTTTTATTTTGCTCCTCTTCTGTTTTTTTTTTTGTTCTATTTTTTTTTTTTATTCTCCCCCATTTGAAATTTTGCAATAATTATTAGGGAGGAACTAAACAACAGAAGAGATCCCAAGATCAAGCATCAATATTCAAACAAGATCAAGCATCCAATTGCTCCCTTAAACATACTCTAAAGGGTACCATAGACATTTGACAAAAGCATGGGTACAAAGAATTTTTTTTTCAATAAAGGCTCAAAAGGGGTAACTAGAGGAAGCTTTCATTTAAAAATCAGAGGCTTGAAACAAATTGCCTAAAATGCCTTAATCATTTTCAAGTGTATAGACAAAAATTTTCAAGTTTTGAAAAGGTTTCAAGTCAAGTACTAGATAGCACAATCAAGATGAACACACTCATACAAGGAGAAGGGGCATAAAAACATGATGAAGAACAAGCCCCAATATAAGCTCAAGTCTCACATTTAGAAGTTAAAATAAGTGAAAAACATCAAATCAGAGTGCCACATGCTAATCATCAACTTATGAAAAGATTATCCCTATGTACATTAAGAACACTACCTTTAAGCCCATCACAAGAGAAAATAATTGGGTTCCAAATCATTGCAATCTCAAATTTCAACAAAAATGTGGCACACATAGAAAAATTAGGAGGGCAACAAAGCAATTGGGGGATAAAATGATGCAAACAAAAACAAAAATTAACACAAAAAGCAAAAACTAAAATGAGATGCAAATCTAAATGCAAAAATGCAAACCCTTTACCCCAAGCTTAAAAACTTACATTGTCCCCAATGTAAAAATTTAAGTTGAAGCAGGGATGAGAAGGAAAGAACTCACCGAAAAACTTGGGTTGCCTCCCAAGAAGTGCTTCTTTAACGTCATTAGCTTGACACTTCAACACCCCTATTAGGGTGGATAATATGTCAGGAAGAAGATTTCTTCCTTCCGCTTCCTTCTTTTGGAGAGAATTCCCATGTACTTGGCATAGGGAAGTAAGTGTTCCCATGCCTCAGAAATTATACATTCCTTATCTTGAAGCACATCAAATTCAACTTGCAGATAACCATTCTCTTCAATGACCAAGGGTTGAGCTGTCACATGAATCTCTCTATGCCTCACCCTTGGGTCCTCTTCTATGTCACTATTTTTGTTTTTCAATTCTTCTTCCAATGCCACAATGAAGTTATGTTCAATCTCTATCTCCACTTGCTTCTGCTCAAATTGGGATAATTGCTCTGATAACCTCTCACATTGAACCTCATATCTATCAAATGAATCTTGGTTGGCTCTCATGAATTCAACCAGAACATTTTTGAGGTAAAAGTCTCTGTCATGTGATTCTTCGAATTGAGTTTGAGGATGTGAATCTTCTTCTCCTAAGATACTTTCCATGCAATAATCCTCTTCTTCTTCTTCCGCCATGACTAAGAAATCCTCACAATAGCCATTTCTATGCTTTCCTCCACAAAAATCACATCTAAGAAGCTGCATGCTACAGAAGCGGATATCGTCCACCATGACTAATAGATCCTCATCTTCTGGTGATATGACCAAGAAATCCTCACAAGTGCCATTTCTATGGAAAAGTCCACAAAAATCACATCTAAGAGGCAGCATGCTACAAAAGCTAAGAGAATTGTGAGCAACACAACAACTTTATAAGAAGAGAAAAGAAATTTTAATTTTTTTTTTTTGGTTTTTTTTTTATAAACAGAAAATAAAAATAAAAAAATAATTGTAAAAAGTACTTGTTTGCCTTGTTAAAAATCAATTCAACAATCCCTGGCAACAGCGCCAAAAACTTGTTAGGATTTTCAGCAGTGTACCGAATCGCACAAGTAATAAAATGATAAGTAAAATCTTCTCCACAGGGATTGCAATTGATTATTTAACTCAACAAAGTTCGTAACAATTTTGAACGAGAACCAAATCTTGATTTTGAATAACGAGAACAAAGTATTTGAAATTTAGTAAATAAAAAAAACGACTATGGGTTGAATCCTCTTGTTTCCACTCTTATGCATTCAATCTACAACCAACGCAAGTTATTCCATACAAATTGAAGTTCGAATCAACTAAATTAGTTTAAGGACAATCCCTTGGCTCATAAACCCTTTACTCTAACTAAAACCCCTTATCCCTTAGGTGATTTATAGTTAGGTTAAGCATTAAGAATAGTGATTCATAAGAACACATAATCACAAAGTTATATTCCTATACTCATCATGACTATGGCTAACAATCTCTCTTCAAGTCTTTCACCTAATTTCCCAATCATCATGAAAAACCCCAAATCGATTCAATAGCGGCCAAGTATCGAAAAACATTAAGCGCGGAGAATTGAAAGCTCAATTGAAATGAAATAAACTTGCTTTAATATAATAGAATTAACTACATAAGAGTTTCATCAAGATTCATCTAACCCTAATCTAAAAAGCTTAGTTACTCATAGAGAAAGAAAAGCCAAACCAGAAATTCGTGAGAGAATTAATGAAGAGATTGTTTCCAATCCTCCACCGTGCCTCCAAATAACAAAGTTCGAACCTTAGACAAGTCTCTAAAGTGTCTATTTAAAGTCTAGGATGAAAAAGAGTAAAAAAAAATAAGTCCAAAACATGTAAAAACGTAAAATTCTGCGTCCAGGGTGCTATCGTAGCACGGCCGTGGTGTGAGGCACGGCTAGGCCGTGCTTCATTCTGTTTCTCGCGCTGTTCAGGTGTTGTCGCAACACGGCCGTGCTTCCTGACACGGCTAGGTCGTGCTTCATGTTTTTTTGTATTTTTCACCTCTTTAACGTCCGAATTAGCTCAAGGTGTCTTCATGAAAGTTGAAGCTATAGATCTTAGCTTTCCAATGGCGCAAGTCTCATCTCATTTGGACACCTAAAACTCTAGATATGATTAAAATATTGAACAGGTGTCAGGCTGAGACAGCATTACATTATCAACTTGTAGCACAAATTACCCCAACTTATTCCAAGTGATTTTTCTCCTTTTTCCTAGGACAAATACCTTCCTTTAAGCACAATTGAACCAAAACCAAGTGCATTATTCAAATCAAGCCAAATGCATAAATAACATGGATTAAAATGACTAAGATGCGATGCAAAACTAACACTAAACTATATGCTATTTCGAACGCATCATTGATCACATAGAAAAATGCGGATAAACAAGATGGGGAAAACAAGGTATTTCATAGACCCTGATGAAAGGACTAACTTGACAAGCATTTTGGAACTTTAGGGATCAATTTGGAATCACAACAATGGGAGGGACTAAGTTGGCATTATCTTACAATTTCAGAGACCAAGTTGTAGTTTTACTTGAGACGTTCAAGGCAGAAAATGGCGCTGGGAAAACTACTGGCGTGAAGGCCTTGCAAACTTGTGATGATGCAAGAAAATAGTTGTGCGGCACACAGAAATTCCTAGTTTGGATTTCGACTGCACAACAAAGGCCTTATGGAGGTGCGACAGAGCTTCTCTGGATTGCAGTGGCTGATAATTAGAGATTGTGGAGCTACTCACAGAGGCGCGAACAGCTTGAAACGTGTGTGTGGCTCATAGAGGTGTGAACAGAAAAGTTGAGCATCTTGTCTGTGATGGAGTTTCAACTTTTGGAACTCAATGCTGGACATTGAGGTTTGGTGAAGGGGTGCTGGTATTTGGTTTTGTACATCTGCAGAGCTTTTTCGGTGGTCGGGGATGGCCGTAATATCCCACAGTTCTGCAAGAACAGCAGAGGCGGCGATGATTTGCAAGGGAGCTTGCTGCTCGCGCTCGCTGTAGTGAAGGACACAATACAAGTCTGTGTTCACGATGGCATAAGGAAATGAATTCCGTGCAGTCAAAAAATGAATGTAGAGAAATCTTGACCATTGATAATTGAAACTAATTGCCAAATTTACAATACAGGTTGTCTGATCTTGCACGAATGGAGGTAACTTGCCCAACTGCGTGATTGCGACGGATTGCAACAACAAACAATCCATGTGTGTGGGATTCGACTGTTGTCCAGCTTTAGGAGTTAGTAATTTTGTATTAAAATATAGTCAGGATAATTACACTCCTATCCCTAAAAAATGATTAAATTACACTCCCCCTATTCTATGTTAAAATCTACACTTTCCTCCTATGATATATAAATATATGTATTATATTTTAGTCTATTTTAATATTAATACATCTTTAAATGACTGAGAATGACTTTGAATGTTATGTCTTTAGTAAAAAAAAATTCTTGCTTTATTACTTTCAATGTCATTGGTGACTAATTTTGAGCACCTTATTGTTAATTTATAACTTTTGAATCTAAAATAAAGATTTATAATACCTACTTTATAAAATTTAGAATTTTGCCAAAAATCTTTATTTTAATTTTATTATTCTATAATTGATAGTAGGGGTTTATAACTGTATATTATTATTATTATTATTATTATTATTATTATTATTATTCTTTCTTTCAAAAAAAAGCTATATATATTATTGAGAATCAAAATCAGAGGAAAAAAAATGTGCACAAAAAATTTGATTATATTAAAAAGGACTACAATAAAATACCTATTTATACATCTAGAGAGGAGAGTATAGATTTTAACATAAGGTTAGAGAAGAGTGCAATTTAAGCTTCTCTTCGCTGAGATGAATAGTTTTATCATATAATTAAGACTTAAGACAAATGCTAACAGTTCTAGAACATGGCTTATAAAAATAAAAGAGAAAAGTATTTAACGAAAAATATTTACTATATTAAAATAAAAAAATTTATTTAAAACTTGTTTCATTAAATAAATAAGATATATTAAGTACCCTTTACTAAGAACCCCTTAAAATCCCATAAAAAAAAAAAAAAGAATTGAACCCGTTATAAATTATAATACTCATTATTATCAAGTCCTAATTAATCATTTCGATTACTCAATAATTAATCAAACATACCAAATAAGCCGTATGAACTTGCCCGCAATTCGAACTCTATTCACAGGCTTCATAATATAATCAACCAATACTTTGCAGGAAAAAAAAAAAATTAAACAAGGAAAGTTAATGGCTATTAGCATCTATATTCTATAGCACCAAAACATAGAAAGAAAGAATCAAGTTGGGACCAAGTGCATGTAAAATCCAATAAGAAGCAAGTTAACGACGAAAATTATAAAGAAGAAAAATCAACCAATAAGCATTGAAAAATATTGCAACCACGTAAGTACGTGGGCCCGGTCGGCAGTTTTTGAATTATTAGATTTTGAATGTCACATCACTTACGTGCGTTCTATATTCCAATAATTATTGTTGTTATAAAATTATTAAAATTTACAAACTTCATTATTTCAGTTTGAGATTCTATTGCTTCCTAGAAACAGAGACGAAAATGGTTCACTGGAATTCATTTCCATTAGAAGTCATCTATCAAATACTGGGTTGGTTAGCTTTTGTTTCATGGACTATCGGTGGCTACCCTCAACTCATCTTGAATTTTAGTAGAAAAAGGTTTTTCTTTTTTTTTTCCTTTTTCTTTTCATGTTCTTTATAATTTATTTCTTTTTTTTTTTCCTAATTTGTTTTTGTTTCTTACTCTGTATTTTTTTTTGGTAATGGAATTAGTGTGGTGGGGTTAAGCTTAGATTATACGATACTGAACTGCACAAAGCAATTGTCATATTTGATATACAACGGTTCCCTCTTCTTTAGTCCTGTTGTTCAGAAGCAGTACTTCGACAAGTATGGTTATGAACAGGTAGACATACATACAAACATGTTCTTCTACAATACTCCATCCATAACAAAATATAAGTAAAAAAGTATATGTATTTGGTCCAAATTGGACCAACAAAGTGATAAGAAAATCAATGTTTTTCTGGTTTTAACCCAAGGTATGGTATTCCATGGGGAAAATGGATCCCGAGCTAATTTGTGTTTTACCGGGATGTAAGTAGAGTCTGACCATGCATTGTTGCATCAATGGCAGGGATAAACCCAAAAATTTTATGTTGTGGGGGCAATACGCATGTAAATGAATTGTGGGGTCGATACTCGTATAACATACGGTATATAATATATGATGTGGCAACTAATATTAGTAATAATATCCATGTAATATTAAGTTTATCGAAATTTTAGTGGGGTCATTTGCCTCTCAAACTCTACCATGTAGGTCCGTCTTGATAGATTGATAGAGCTCATTAACTACTGGTTTTATATATATTTTTTTTTTTTTGGTTGGAGCACCTGGACTAATCTTTGTTCGAGTGTGAGATAAGTAAAGTATGACCACAGATTATGTTTAATTTGATAAAATGTTTTCTTTTTTTTATGAAAATTTTTGTTTTTTAGTTTTAATTACAAAAAACGTCATTTTGTTTTTTACTTTTAAAGTTTTGTACATGAATGAAACCAGTGTAACAACCTTTTGTTCTTTTTATTGTTTTCTATATAGAACTTCAAAACTAAAAAATAAAGTAAATATAAGATGATATTTTTTTATTATTAATTACATCTAAAAAACGGAAATGGAAAGTAAAATGAAAATGGAAACCAAAATCACCAGATCACATTATTATTATCTCGTTTTTCTTTATTATCTCTTTGTTATTGCAGATGATTCCTGTAGCTGCTAGTGATGTTGCTTTCTCCATCCATTCAGTAATAGTCAAATTAATTATTTTATCCCAATTTGCAATCTATGAAGTAAGTATAGCAACTTCTTATTGACTCTTGATAATTCAAACATAGTGTGTGTAATTTGTTTTCAAGTTTAAGTACTCTTTGCCAATGTTTTAAATCGCATTCGCAGCCATGTGATCCTTCATATTACGAAGAATGCCGGCTAAATACGGTTGGTATGCCTCAATTGTGATCGCTTCGCAATCAAATAGGCATAAAAAATCATGATATATATCACAGCCATAATCGTGGTTGCAAACCGTTTTTTAAAACGTTACATGTTGCTTTGGACCAAACGTGCGCTTTAAGCTGTGCTGAAAGGTGAAAACAAACACGATTTGCTGAATTTTCTGAATGGCTTCTTTTGCAGCGTGGAAGTGATCAGAAGTTATCCAAATATGTCATTGCAATAATTGTTGCTGTGTGGTTCAGTGCTGCTGTTTGTTTTTTCATAGCATTACCTAACCAGTCTTGGCTTTGGCTAATCTCCATCTTCAAGCAAGTTTCTCTCTTATCACTCATATATATATATATATATATATATATATATATATATATATATATATATATATATATATATATATATATATATATATATATCTGCGCGCGCTCGCACATACATACATACATGTATATGACTCAATTTTTTTTTAGGGTGTGTTTGGGAGTTTAGAGGAGAGGGGAGGGCTTACAACTAGTAGTTGACTGTAATTTAATAATGATGTAGAGAAAATTTAATCCCCCAAACCCCTCTAAACCCTCCTCTAGTTCATTTTTTGAGTTCCTCCAAAACCCTCCAAATTTGGAGAACTCAAAAAATGAACTAGAGGAGCGGTTTAGAGGGATTTATGGGATAAATTTTCTCTACATCATTAATAAATTACAACTATTAGTTGTAAGCCCTCCCCTCCTCTTCATTCCAAACTCCCAAACACACCCTTAAGTATCTAGAAGGTTTTCAATGGTGTGGAGTATTTGCATAAAGATCTCTATTTTTTTTTTTATTCTACACATGCTGCATCTTTATTTATACCAAAATCATCATATTTTATTCCTTCATTATCTAGCTTTTTATCATAAGTTGTTTTCTTTGGGGATCAAATTTGAATTTAACATTATAGTCATAGTGCTTGTTTTTTTAAAATTAGCACACAATTGAGATTCACAAGGTTTCTAATCTCTGTCCAATTTATCAAGTTTGAGCAATTTATATGAATTGTTAGACATAGTTTTTGTCAATTAAGTTGGACTTCTCAAAAAGTCATGATTTGTACCTCTACACTTTTTTGGTCATCATTTGTCTCTTATTTTCTTATACTGTTATTACATTATATTCATCTGGGAGTTGGGTAAGTTAGATGACAAGTGAACATAGAAAACTCATATAATGCTGAGGGCTTAAAGAAATCATGCAGAACTATGAATGTTGGGACTATGGTTGAATTAAGAGTTAAATATGTTTTAAGTCCCTATAAAATATTGTCCGAGTTTAGTCGCTAGCTACAATCGATGAAAATTTTCACAAAAATCACCAAATAGGGACTAAATATTGATGAAAATTTTTGTAGGGACTAAACTTGTAGGAGAGTATTTTATAGGGACTAAAAACATATTTGACCCTTGAATTAATATTTTACAGTTTCTTCAAGTATCTATAACCAGAGATCTCCCTAAAAAGTTTGAATACTCAATCCATAAATTTTAATGTCTCAACTCAGCCGTATGTCAATATTGTGTTTTGGTTTAAGAATCATATGTATTGGGGTTTAGATCCCAATTTATTCTGAGAGGGTTTGTATGGTAAATTGAGGCAGGTTTACAGTTGGGAAAGCTTTCTGTTATTTCAGTGTGTAATATTGCAAAATATAAGTCTCTTCTATGCTCTTTCATTTGAATGTTGATATTCCTCTGCTCTTTCATTCCCCGTATATTCTTGTGAAGCCATGATTGATTAAATTGAATTTCATATCACTTTGTAGCAACACTCTTGTTTTGATATAATTGTTAAAATTATAGTTGTCTTTTGTGCTTTGCTATGATTAATTAGATTTTCTACTAATAATTTTTGGAAATCAATTATACTGCAGCTCAATTCAAGTATGCATGGCCATCATCAAGTATTTTCCCCAGGTTTCAATGTCTTACTCTCCATATTAATTTCTATATGATCATCTTAAAATTTTGTCTATATATAGGTGCTTCACAATTTCATACTTTTGCTTCATTGGTAGTACATTCACGAGTTTATTTAATTTCTTCCTTTCATTGATCTCATTAACTTTGCACAATTTTTCAAGTTTTGGGAAAAAAAATAGACACAAATACAAACAAAATAAGGAAAAGCGTTGATACACTTCTTAAAAACATTTTTTCTGTTTTTAAAAATAAACAAAGAACAAATTTTGTTCTTGTTAAATTTTTAAAAACAAAAAATTATTTTTAAAAAATTTAATCAAACAGGCCATAGCCCCACTAGTATTTTGTTGCTAATTAGTTATAGCAATTTTGTTATGAAATATAGGCATTCATGAACTTCTTGAGAAAGAGCACAGATGGATTTAGCATTGGCAGTGTTCTCCTTGATTTTTCAGGAGGTGTCCTTAATTATTCACAAATGGCTGTGCAATCTATAGATCAAGGTTTATGTTTTTTATAATTAAACAATATTGAATTTTTTTTTTGAAAGATAAACAATATATATTGAATTAGACCGTGCCATCAGATTATTTTATCCTTAATTTTAATTAGTTATGAATTTCAACTTGATCTACATCTAGGTTCAATGGTGAATTTCTATGGAAACATTGGTAAAGTACTGCTATCCTTGGTATGTAGTTAATCTTCTTTTCCTCCATATTCTCAGTATCTTTTTTGATGAAAAATTTCTTGCTTACAAGTTTTATTATTACATATTAACATTATAAACAAATTGTACACATATATCTAATTATATTTTTTATCATTTTGTCACGGTATAAATAAGTTTTAAAAACTAATACTAGAATACAGTTAAATTGCAAAATATAATTAGATATCTTTGTAAAATTTATTTACACGGTGGATAAATAGTTACACATTTTAAATTTTTGTTTGATTAAACTATTAGATGATTACATATTTAAAACATAATTAAGGAAGATGATTGGCACAATGTATGCCAAAATTGCTTTAAGTGTGGAAACTGGAAGAGTGGTTTGTTTTGTTTTTACTTTTAGGACATTTTCTAGCTTATTGATAATTAATTCTTAATTTTTTTCAAAAACACAATTGCAGGTAACTATATTCTATGATTCAATTTTAATGTGTCAACATTATGTACTATATCCCCAAAAGAAAGGGCCTACTCCTAAAAATTCCGAAGAAATCAAGCAACCATTAATCTGTTCAACTCCAAATGATCAACAAATCGATGGTTCTGTATAAATCTTTTCAGCCTCCAGTAGAAGTTTGAGGTATAACTTTGAGCATGTGCCATGTATGTAGTGTACAAAACAAAAACCAATATACCATTTCCTTAATTAGGCACTGTAAAATCTTTCATAGGTTGGTAATTAAAAATCCTCGTTATACCAGATCTAATGTGAAAGAATTTAACCAACATATTAGTCTGGATTGTACCATGTATGGAGGATAAGAAAGGAATCATACAAAGGAACTCATTATTATTCATTTATTCATTTATGGCTTAAATGTGTTTTTAGTCCCTATAAATTCACGAATTTTGTTTTTGGTCCCTACAAAAAATTTCTTCGAAGTTTAGTCGCTCAAATATTCTCCATTAGAAATATTGGTCCCTACCGTCTAATTTTTGCTTTTTCAGCTAACGGTCGTCTAATAAGCAATTGCCACATGGATATTTTAATTGACGTATCATGTGAGTTAGCAAAAATAATATTTTTTATTGCCTACGTGACTGTTATGTCATATGACACGTGGCTGGTTTTGTATGTGCCATTTTAAATATGTTTTTCGTCCCTATAAAATTTTCAAATTTTTATTTTAGTACTTGTAAAACTTAAGTTTTGATTTTAGTCCCCCCAAAAATTCAAATTTTTACCCAATTTTAGTGCTTACATTATTAACTAAATTTTTTTTTTACTTGACTTTTTGAAAGTATAAAATTTGGTTATGTAATAACTCATCTCAAATCGATGGCATAAAAGTGTAAATATTTGTATACACTTGTTGGAGTGAAGAAAATTTTCATGATTCGAAAAACGTGTCATTGTCTGATTTGCTTTAGAAGCTAGGTGATGTGATTCTAAAATCACTTAAGTGTAGATTTCGAATGATCTTTTGATGAATTCGAAATGAGATAGTTTGAAGGGATTTTAAAAGTTTGTCTTTGAAGGAGGAATTTATAGGGTCTCAAAGGGAGAATGTCAAGAAGCTTCATATCATAGTTTCGAAGAAGTAATTTTACATTAGAATCGAATTTTGGAGACAATTACATGCAGTTAAAAAACTTAGTTAGAAGACCGGTTACTGAGTAACAATCTAGTCAGTTGCTAAAAGGTTGTGCAACCGAGCCTCAAAAAAAAATTTGAAGCCAAGAGACTGAGGCCATTGCTCTATCTACTCATTCTTCCACTGCTCTATCTGAATCTCTACTACGACACCAAGTGAAAGGATACCCTTCCAAAGTAAGATCAACTAGATTGCAGGAATTGACAGCTTTCAGGAATCCCCTCACCAACCATGTCAGATGATCTAAATTTCCACATTTATCTTCAGATGATAAGAGATCTTTAAAATATAAATTCCCAATAATACACCAAGGCATATGAGACATACCATGGAGACTAAGAAGCATTTCCCAAGAATCTTTTCCGCTGCACTCTAGCAAGTATCCCATAGAACCTAGTTAAACTAAGTAAAACAATATGTAAATAATTAATGTCAATGTTTTTTATTACAATTATTATGTTAACGGTGAAGATTATTAAGATATTTAATATTATGCGTAAAAACATGAAATGCATCTTAATTTGAACAGAAGTAACACCTTTACAACCAAAATATCACAATCCAAACCGACAAAGGCAAACACTACAACTTAAAAGACAACACATCCCTAAACAATTTTTTTTATTGGTCAACTTCTAGAATGGCTAAGAGATCTGACAATTCTTGCAATTGCCTACTCAATTCATCCATCGAATAAGGCTTTGGAAGCTTCTACTTGAATTGGTTTGTTCTGGACTTAAACTTCAAGCGAAATATTTTAGGCAAAAGCCTCGAACTGCATCTCTTTGAATTCATTAACACAACTTGCTCTTGTAATCCTCCTTGACCCTATGGTCTCCAAGGCACCATTTTTGGCTTGGTACAATCTATACTTAACCTTTTTTCTCATTATGCACCGATTTGAATTGACCCTGGTTCGAATTGCACTTTTTACACCAACAACACGTTAAGCTATCAAATCAAATCCGCGGTGGATTATATATGCGGTATACCCAAGTACGAATTTTTTTTGTCATCCCTAGTTTTGATACGTGAGAAGTAAAGTTAGGTTTAAAAAACCTAGCTAATTTCGATGAGACAATTCAATAAAACTAGAATAGATCAATTTGATTAAAACAACTTTATTGTTTTTATTGAAATAGAATAACTTTGCTTCAATTTATTTTTAAAACAAGCACAATTTAACAAGTCATTGTATTTTAAACATATACGCACGCACGCACATAGAGGAATACCGAGTTATATTAGGGTAAGATTTGTTGTAATTTTTGTTATATTTCAAAAGTGGGGAAGTCCCACATATGATGGTTCTCAAAGAGTTAAAGTGTTTGTAAGTCATCATGTTATATCAGATGGTAAAAGTGGTTAGGAAAAGATATGGGTCTTGCGCACATGAGCCTGGCCCAAAGTGGGTCGTTTTAGTGCAAATATTCTGATTTGCCCCCTGAGCGTAGGGGTGGGAATAGGCTAGGCCGAGCTAGGCTTTGCGAGGCCTAAGCCTGACCTGTTCAAAAAATCCAAGGCCTAAGCCTAGCCTGTTACCTGTCATGGGCTTATTTTTTAGGTCTGACCTGGCCTTTTTGAAAGCCTGGTATGGCCTATTAGCCTACTTAAAGGCCTATTTCATATTAACGTCTTTGGATAAGTCATTTGATCTATCTTAAATAGACTAACAGGCTGATAGGTTAAGTTCTATTTCTAATAAACTATAAAACAAATTGCTACTAAGACACATGGGACATAGGGGTGGAAATAGACAAATGAGCTGAGTTTTATGAAGTCTGATTTTAATATATTTATATGATATAAATCTTTTCAATGTCTAACTTGATATTTTAGAGAATCTAACCTTATATGATAGCCTATTTAAATTTTATTTTGTAATAAGACCTTTAAATGTGTCAAAAATTTATGTAAGCCAATATACTTAAAAAATTGAAAAGATCAATATATGATTTAACACATTGCACAAAATCCAATATAATAATAGCAATAAAAAATAGTATTATTTATATTTACTTAAATTGGCTGGTCTGTTAGGCCTAAAAGGCCTATTGAGTGGCCTGAAGCCTGGCCTTTTTAGCTAAATAGGCTTTCAAAAAGTCTTGGCCTTGTCTATTTAGAAAAAAAGCCTGGCCTGGCCTAGGCCTGACGTAGGGTAAGCCATAGGCCCCTGTCGAACGGTCTGGCCTATTTCCACCCCTACCTGCGCGCACGATAAGGACTTGCATTCCTTTTTATTTCGTTAATTAATTTTACCGAAAATATTTTTGACTTGATATGGCTTATCCGAGCTGTTTTTCTTAGTGACCAAGTCTTACCCGGTTTTATCCAAAAACGGTAACATTATCCTATCTTCCACTAATCCCGATTTTTTGGTCCACTAACGTGAGCATTATCCTAATCCCGGATTTTGTGCCTAACACGTTTTCTGCCCAACAGCAATATTTCAGATTTTTAAATAACCAATAATTGAGTGGGTTTTGAATTCAATTAATTTCGAATACACTTCTCCTCTCTCCTGGGTTTGAACATTCATTTTCTTCTTCTTTCTTCTTGTTGTTTTGATACCTCGAGTTTCTCCGGGACGGACCTATTGTACCCTGGGGATTTGCGAGCAGTATGCAGATAAATCCTTAAGGGCAGTCTCACCGATGCCTCAGGTTTATCACAACGAGTTTTTACTTTGTAGGTTCTTATTCGGTTTTTTGATCGTGATTCAGCAATTAGAACAACAAGATTTTGATGCTCTTACATCATATCAAACTAGTGGTTGAATTATAATGACCCGTTTTTTTGATTGTTGATATCAAATCTTATGGAGTAAATTTTAAGTAACGATAAGTTTATAACCAAATTATTCTTATTTTTATATATTTCAAAAGTATATATATATATATATATATATATATATCATTAATTTTAACGAATCTCAATGACATATTAAACAATTTTAAATTAAATATAATATTATATATAGTATATTTTTAGTAATTTTAACCCAATAAGATATTTTGAGATATAATTATTGAGTAAAAATTATTAAGTGGTGCAAAAGTGTTAAAATTTTATATTAGTATAACTTCATTTCTTATCTACGTGTATGTGTCTGCTGGGGGAGAGAGGAACAATTAGTTATATTGGTTTAAAATTTAATACACTTATATCATTCAATAACTTTATATAAAAGGTGAACCAGAGTGAACTTCGTGTGACCAGAGATGATGAGTTTGAGCGTCGAATTGTACGTTGGTGTGGCTCTGTCAGTGATGGTGGTGAGTGTACCTGTAAGGACTCTAATGCCAAAGTCAAAGAGTGAACAATGGAAAGAGTAAGCAGGGAATGAAAGCGTACTTGAGAAACTGAGACAGTTTGCCTTATATATGTTGGTCGATAGGTGAAAATGGCAGGAAATACCGTTGATCGGTTACCGGACTCGTGTAAATCCTAGCACGGTGATGACGACCTACGTACTACATTGATCCGTGTGATGCCATGATAAATGTGATTATCTCTAGTGTCTACAATGACTTATTAAATAAGCCTCTGAATTGGGCCTCCGAGATGACCCTTTGAACTTCGGCCCAATTCGGAACAAAAGCTGATTTTATTTTTAATTTGAGTATTGAATTTCAATATTATTCAACAATTTAATTACTTCTATCAGTGTAATACTTTATATATATATATATATAAACGCAGTACTTTATATATCTTAGAAGTGTATGATAGTACTATTATTATATGAATATGATATAATGTAATTAAACAATTCGTACTCTGTTATATGATAATAACTTTTAATAAAAAATATTCAATAATATAATTGTACTTGCAACCTTCATCAATATAGATCAATTTATCCTCATATATTAAAAATTACAGGACGTCAAAATATATTACTCATTATTTATTTATTATTTATTATTTAATATAAAAAACACTATATGCATTTTACTATTATTGACAAACAAAATATAAATTATTCTATAATCATTTTCAATAACATATATATACCAATACATGTAGGGATGGCAATTTCCACCTGTGTGTGGGGATCCCCGCGGGGACTACCCCATTCGGGGCTCATGAAATATTTCCTTGGGACGGGACGGGGAAAAAATCCCCGCATGACCAATTCGGAGATGGGGACGGGGATCACACCCCCGCCTGCAGTAAGTCCCCCGCCTAACATATTACATAATTATCCCTAAAAAATACATATATATGTATTATAATAATTGGTTTTTTGGTCTTTTTATGTCTTTTTTTAATTTTTAAAAACTATAATGGTTTTAGTAAAATAAAACAAAAGAAAGGCCATCACTCATCAGATTCACAAATCATGATCATAATGCTTCACATGTTGGACTAGACATGGAAAATTGATTTTGATATTGTAATTTTGAAACTTTTTCATACTTTTTTTTTTTCAATTTTATTGAATTTCAGTGTTTTTATTTATTTTTTAAAATTTTCGGGGTCTCCGTGGGGACCTGCGGGTATCCGTGGGGACGGGGATGGGGGAGAAAAACTCCCCATGACGGGGATCGGGGACGGGGACGGAGGAAAATCTGGGGGACGGGGCGGGGAGCGGGGGAGCACTCCTCGGTACCGCCCCGCCCCGTTGCCATCCCTAAATACATGACACGGGTCAAGTAAAGGGGATGTGTTTATGTAACCGTCTTTTTTGGGTTCCAATTTTTTTCAATATTGCCCTTTATTCCACAATTTAAATATCTTCTCATCTTACCTTACCATAATATAAAGGAAATAGGCTCAAGTAACTATTTTTTTCGTGTATTACTTTCTTTTCCAATTTTACCCTTTAACTCCCACTTAGTTGAATGTAAATTGGTAATTGAAACTGTCATTTCTATTTTTCTATTCTATACAATTTCAATCTTTTTCTCTCATGTGTTCAGAATATTAAACAACAAAATACGATAAGATAATAGATATTGTAGCGGTGTAGAAATACAAAAGTGTATATATATAAAAAATAGAGCAGTGCTATTTGGCTCGAAAATAAACCGCACAAAGTTGCATGAAAGAATGAAGAGTCAATCAGCTGGCCAACATAACCATACACGGTTGAATAAAAAATTAAAAAATTAAGTCAAGCATTGTACCCAAAAAAAAAGTAAGTCAAGCCAATACAAGCAAGACGTGTGTCTTCCGTGCGCTTCTTGCTTGAAAACTTTCGTTCACTTTAGCATGTATCTTCTATCTTAATTTTAGAAAACAAACCCCCTCCCATGGCACACGGCAGTTTTGGGGAAAAACAATTCCCGCTCCAGCATCAACAGCTGTCACCTTTCTACTTTTTTTTTTTTACTTTCTTTTCCTCTTTTTATACGGCTACACTTTTTTTTCCTTATCTTTTTCTCTCTTTTAAACTTCAGTCTGTAGCTTTTTTTTTTCTTTACATAATCTCCAACTTTTTAATTCTCACTTTATGCTCACTTTTTCGTCTTTTTAGCCAAATAAGTCTTTTAAATTTTTAAGTTTAGCCAAATAAGTCCTTTAAGTTTTTAAGTTGGGTCAAATAAGTCCTATAAGTTTTTTAAATTTGGCCAAATAAGTCCTATAAGTTTTTAAATTGGGTCAAATAAGTCTTTTTTAACCAATTAAGTCTTTTAAGTTGTTAAATTGGGTCAAATCTACGTATTAGCAAAACAAACCTTCATCTTGGACACGTGTTCACTTTTGGGAAAATTTAATCCTGAACCTCATCCGCAGCGCCTCCCAGTTTTCTCTTTTCTTTTTTATTTTTTTTCAAATGCCTCATTTGCAGCGCCTCTCAATTTTCCCTTTTTTTTCTTTTCCGTTTTTAAGTTATTCCAAATAAATCCTTTAAGGTTTTAAGTTACTCTAAATAAGTCGTTTAAGTTTTTTAGTTAGGACAAGTAGGTCCTATAAATTTTAAAGTAGAGCTAAATAGGTCCTATAAGTTTTTAAGTTGGGTTAAATAAATCTTTTTCGGCCAAATAAGTCTTTTAAGTTTTTAAGTTCGGCCAAATAGGTCCTATAAATTTTTAAGTTTGGTCAAATAAGTCATTTTCTGACGAATAAGTCCTTTAAGACTTTATGTTCGGCCAAATAAGTTCTTTAAGCTTTTAAGTTAGGCCAAATAGGTCCTATAAGTTTTTAAGTTAGGTCAAATAAGTCATTTTCTGACAAATAAGTCATTTAAGATTTTAAGTTAGTCCAAATAAATCCTTTAAGTTTTTAAGTTGGGTCAAATAGGTCTTATAAGTTTTTAAGTTGGGTTTATTTTGTCCAAAAAATAGTTAAAGGAACAAATTGAACCTCAAACATAAGTTAAGGGACCAAAATGGTATTTAAGCCTTTTCTTTTCATTTTTACTTAATGTTTTTTTATTTCTTTAGTTTTTAAAATTTTATTTTTTTAATTTTATCTTTACAAATATCATTATTATTTATAAATGATAAATGATTATTTTTCTTTTAAATCCCAACGTGAAAACATTACATGCTGTCGGTATACTTTCATCATCTTTGATAATATATCAAAATCAATAAAAGTCTTTATTACCTATAAATGATTATTTTACTTTTGATTATCTACGGGAAAACATTACATGTCGGTATAAATAATTACTTTTCTTTTGCGTCCCGACGCGAAGCATTACATGTTGTCGGTATAATTTCATCTTCTTTGATCACATATTAAAATCTATAAATATCTCTATTATTTATAAATAATTAATTTACTTTATATTTATTATTTTCTTTTCTTTTTTTAATGTTTTTATTTCTTTATTTTTATATTTCATCTTTATAAATGTATTTATTAATTACAAATAGTAAATAATTATTTGGCCCAAAAAATAGCTAAAGGACTAAATTGAACCTCAAACATAAGTTAAGCTACCAAAATGGTATTTAAGTCTTTTCTTTTCATTTTTACTTAATGTTTTTTTATTTCTTTAGTTTTTAAATTTTAATTTTTTTAATTTTACCTTTACAAATGTTATTATTATTTATAAATGATAAATGATTATTTATCTTTTAAATCTCAACGGGAAAACGTTACATGTTGTCGGTATACTTTCATCGTCTTTGATCATATATCAAAATCTATAAATGTCTTTATTATCTATAAATGATTATTTTATATTTTATTTTCTACGGCAAAACATTACATGTCGGTATAAATGATTACTTTTCTTTTGCGTCCCGACGGGAAGCATTACATGTTGTCGGTATAATTTCATCGTCTTTGATCACATATTAAAATCTATAAATATCTCTATTATTTATAAATAATTATTTTACTTTACATTTATTATTTTCTTTTCTTTTTTTCTTAATTTTTTATTTCTTTATTTGTATATTTCATCATTATAAATGTCTTTATTAATTATAAATAGTAAATGATTATTTTTCATTTAAATCCTAATGGGAAATTACATGTTGTCGTTACAATTTCATCTTCTTTTATCACATATCAAAATTTATAGATGTCTTTATTATTTATAAATTATTTATAAATAATTATTTTACTTCTCGACAGAAAAACTTTACATGTCAATATAAATGATTAGTTTTTTTGTGTCTCAACGGAGAAACATTACATATTGTCGGTATAATTTCATCGTCTTTGAGTGCTTGTGAAAATCAAATTTCATAAATATTTTATTATTTATAAATGATTACTTTACTTTTAATTCCATAAGAGGATTTTTTTATTTCTTAATTTTTTTATTTTTAAATTTATATTTCTTATTTTCTTTTAGTTTTTTCTTACAGTTTTTATTTCTTGAGTTTTGTGATTTTATTATTTTATTTTATATTTATAAATATATTTATTATTTATAAATGATAAATGATTATTTTACTTTGATCCCAAAAGGGAAACATTATATGTTGTCGATATAATTTTATCGTCTTTGATCACGTATCAAAATTTATAAATGTCTTTATTACTTATACATGATTATTTTACTTTTAATTCTCGATGGGAAAATATTACATCATCGATATAAATAACTACTTTTCTTTTGCGTTCTGAAGGGGAAACATTACATGTTGTTAGTATAATTCCATCATCTTTAAGCACATATCAAATTTTATAAGTATTTTATTATTTATAAATGATTATTTACTTTTGAATCCCAGGAATTTTTGTTACTTTTTAATTTTTCTATTCTTCTTATATTTATATTTCTTATTGTTTTTGCTTTTTCTTTATGTTTTTTATTTCTTTATTTTTAATTTTTAGTTTTTATCTTCGTAAATGTCTTTATTATTTATAAATGATAAATGATTATCTTACTTTTAAGTCTCAGCGGAGAAACATTACATGTTATAATTTTATCGTCTTTGATCACGTATCAAAATTTTATAAATATCTTTATTATTTATAAATAATTATTTTATTCTTGAATCCCGACAGGGAAACATTACATGTTAGCAATATAATTTCATTTTTTTTATCACATAACAATTTTATAAATATCATTATTATTTACAAATGGTTATTTTACTCTTGAGTTCTGACGGGAAAACATTACATGTTTTTTACTCTCACTTTTTAATTTTTTAGAACTAAAACAACTAATTATATTTGTCACAATGTATAACTTTAATTTTATAAATAAGTGTATTTTAAAAATACGTAAAAACGAAATGACCCGTGCGTATGCACGGGTATTTGGCTAGTTTTCTTAAAAAATAAGCCGTATGAATTTGCCCGCAATTCGAACTCTATTCATAGGCTTCATATATAATAATCAACCAATACTTTACGAAAAAATAAAAATTAAATAAGGAAAAGTCCTTGGCTATTAGCACCAAAACAAAACAAAGGAAGAAGGAATCGAGTTAGTTTCTTCGACCAAGTACGTGCAAACTAAAATCCAACAGGAAGCAAAGTTAACGATGTAAATCTAGAAGAAAAATCAACCAATAAACTTTGAAAAAGATACAACCACGTTAGAACGTGGACCCGGTGGTTGAATTTCGGTACCTTCGAAAAATCCCACATACTGTATGTTATTAGATTTTGAAGGTCACATCACTTAGGTGCGTTCATATATTGTACTAAATCCAAGAAACAGAGACAAAGAAAATGGTTCATTGGAATTCATTTCCATTAGAAGTCATCTATCAAATACTGGGTTGGTTAGCTTTTCTTTCATGGTCTATCGCTGGCTACCCTCAACTCATCTTGAATTTTCGCAGAAAAAGGTTTGTTTTCTTTTTCTTTTTATGTTCTTTATAATTTATTTATTTATTTTTTTCTAATTTGTTGTTTCTTACTCTGTATGTTTTTTTTTTGTTTGTTTGTTTGGTAATGGAATTAGTGTGGTGGGGTTAAGCTTAGATTATACGATACTGAACTTCACAAAGCACTGGTCATATTTGATATACAACGCTTCCCTTTTCTTTAGCCCTGTTGTTCAGAAGCAGTACTTCGACAAATATGGTTATGAACAGGTATACATACACACATGCATGTTCTTCTACAATATGTTGTATAATTTTGAATTTTTGATGCAGCAAATGTAAAATATTTTACATTATAATTTGATTTGAGGGTTTAGTTTGATTATATATGTTAGTAATTAAAACTAATTAAACGATTCGACATCTAAACTAAATTCTTCAAAGTTTTTTTGTCCTTAGTATAGATGGTCGAGGGGCGGGGAGAAAGTGAAGCATTGTGAGCCTGAAACCGCGCTCTCAATCTCCCGCAGCACTATACCTCTCAGCTATTTTCTATTTTTCTACTAAAAGAAAAATTGATTAATTTCAAAGAAATATTTTTTGTTTTTAATTTTAATTATAAAAATGTCACTTTCTTTTTCGTTTTTCTTTTATAGAAAAAGGGGGACTTTCTTTTTCGTTTTTAATGTTTTGTTCATGAAACAATGAAATAACAAAAGTGAAAATAAGATGATATTTTTATAATTAAAACTAAAAAACGGAAATGGAAACATAAAATGAAAATGGAACAAAAATCACTAGATCACATTATTATGTTGTTTTTCTTTATTATCTCTTTGTTATTGCAGATGATTCCTGTAGCTGCTAATGATGTTGCTTTCTCCACCCATTCAGTTATAGTCAATTTAATTGTACTGTCCCAATTTGCAATTTTTGAAGTAAGTATAATCAACTTGCTGTTGAGCTCTTAATCTTATTCAAAGATAGAGAGTGTGTTTGTTTTCAAGTTTAAGTACTCTTTGCCAAGGTTTTAAATCGCATTCGCGGCCGTATGATCCTTCATATTACGAAGAATTGCGGCTAAATACGGTTGGTATGCCCCAATTGCGATCGTATTGCAGTCACGGAGACATAAAAACCATGATATAACGGTCACAATCGTAGTCGCAGACTTTTTTTAAAACCTCGTTGCACGTTGTTTTGGAACAAACGTGCGTTTTGAGCTGTGCTGAAATGTGAAAACAAACACACACTAATAGTGAAATGATCTGCTGATTATTCTAAATGGCTTCTTCTGCAGCGTGGAAGTGATCAAAAGTTATCCAAATATGTCATTGCAATAGTTGGTGCTGTGTGGTTCAGTGCTGCTGTTTGTTTCTTCATAGCGTTACCTAACCAGTCTTGGCTTTGGCTAATCTCCATCTTCAAGCAAGTTTCTCTCTTATCATTCATTTTTTTTTATATATATATATGACTCAATTTTTCTTTTAACTATCTAGAAGATTTTCAATGGCGTGGAGTATTTGCATAAAGATCTCTATTTTTTAATTTCTTTTACAAATGCTGCATCTTTATTTATACCAAAATCATCATATTTTATTCCTTCATTATCTAGCTTTTTATCATGAGTTGTTTTCTTTGGGGATCAAATTTGAATTTAGCATTATAGCCAAAGTGCTTGTTTTTTCAGATTAGCACACAATTGAGATTCACAAGGTTTCTGGTTGATGTCCAATTGATTGAGTTTGAGTAGTTTATATGAATTGTTGGACATTGTTTTTGTCAATAAAGTTGGACTTCTCAAACAGTCATGATTTGTACCAGTACACCTTTTCGGTCATCTTTTGTCTCTTATTTTCTTATATTGTTATTACATTATATTCATCTGAGAGCTGGGGTAAGTAAGATAACAAGTTAACATAGAAAACTCATATAATGCTCAAGCTAGAAAGAGGGCTTAAAGAAATCATGCAGAACTATGAATGTTGGGACTATGGTTGAATTAAGGTTCAAATATGTTTTTATTACCTGTAAAATATCCTCCTATCAAGTTTAGTCGCTAGCTACAAAACTTTTCAACGATGTTTAGTCCCCAATTTAGTGATTTCAAGGACTAAAATCAATGAAAATTTTCACCAAAATCACCAAATTAGGGACTAAATGTCGATGAAAACTTTTGTATGGACTAAATGTATAGGGGATATTTTATAGAGATTAAAAACATACTTAACCCTTAAATTAATGTTGTACAGTTTCTTCAGGTATCTATAACCAGCGATCTCCCTAAAAAGTTTGAATACCCGGTCCATAAATGTCTCAACTCAGGTGTATGTCAATATTGTGTAATGTGTATTGGTTTAAGAATCATATGTATTGGGGTTTAGATCCCAATTTATTCTGAGAGGATTGGTATTGTAAATTGAGGCAGTTTAAGTTGGGGAAGTTTTCTGTTATTTCAGTTTGTAATATTGCAACTGATTGATTTAGTTTTTTAAAAATGTTTTCAATTTTATAAAACTTAATAAAGAATAAATCTTGTTCTTCTTAAATTTTTTAAAACAGAAAATTGTTTTTACAAAGTGTAATTAAACAGACCCTAAGTCTTTTCTATTTTCTTTCAATGGAATGTTGATATTCCTCAGCTCTTTCATTCCCGTATATTCTTGTGAAGCCATGATTGATTAAATTGAACTTCATATCACTTTGTAGCAGCACTCTTATTTGGATATAATTGTTAAAGTTATAGTTGACTTTTGTGCTTTGCTATGATTAATTTGATTTTCTTCTAATAATTTGTGGAAATCAATTATACTGCAGCTCAATTCAAGTTTGCATGACCATCATCAAGTATTTTCCCCAGGTTTCAATGTCTGACCCTCCATATAAATTTCTATATGATCATCTTAAAATTTGGTTATATATAGCTGCTTCACAATTTCATTCTCTTGCTCCATTGGTAATACTAATAGGCTCACGAATTTATTTCATTTTTTTTCTTTTATTCATCTTATTAACTTTATGCATTTTTTTAAGCTTTGGTAAAAAAAACAAATAACACAAATGCAAACAGAACAAGGAAAAACATATTCACCTAATTAGCCTCAACGATATTTTGTTGCTAATTAGTTATAGCAATTTTGTTATGAAATGTAGGCATTCATGAACTTCTTGAGAAAGAGCACAGATGGATTTAGCATTGGCAGCGTTCTCCTTGATTTTTCAGGAGGTGTCCTTAATTATTCACAAATGGCTATGCAATCTATAGATCAAGGTTTGTGATTTTTATATAATTAAACAATATTGAATTAGACCGTGCCATCAGATTATTTTATCCTTAATGTTAATTAGTTATGAATTTCAACTTGGTCTACATCTAGGTTCATGGGTGAATTTCTATGGAAACATTGGTAAAGTACTGATATCCTTGGTATGTAATCTTCTTTTACACCATATTCTCTGTATCTTTCTTTAATGAAAATTTTCTTGCTTATCTCTCACCAATCAAATCGTGCATCTTTTTTTTTCTGATGGAATCAAATCATGCATCTAGTACTATATTTTGAGTTTTATTATTACATACTCTCTCGAATTTGAATATAAGAAAAAATGTCTAATTTCACAATGATTAACGATGTTAGTTAAGTTCATTTAATTTTCTTGGTGTAATCAAATGACTAATTGCATTTCCTAAAATGTCATTTCATTTCATTTCACTTTCTATGACAACTTTGTTTCATGATATCATTAAATGAAGGGTATTTTGAGAATAAAAGACATGATATAGGGTGAAATTAATTAGAATTTGCTAATATTTTGAACTATCAAACATGACTACTTTTTTTTGTTATAATTAAGTCTAGAGAGAGTATGTTATAAATTTTTTTACAAATGTCGTTTTTTCCCCTCAAATCATCGTAGTGCATTTGACTCTTTAGTGGAACTGTGAGGTATCTCCATAAGTTTAGACTCTTTGAGCCGGCTATAGAACTAATCATCGGTCGGGACTTAGTCACACTTACAGCTTCTAACTTATCTTTAAGATTGTGTTTTGTAGGGATCGAATCTTGTTTCTTCTATTTACAAGCTCAACGTGTCTTGTCAACTAACTTAGCCACACTCATTAAGTATTTTACACATGGTCTAATCATAGTTTTTTGTCATAGTATAAACATGTTTTAAAAAGTAATATTAGGATACAGTAAAATAGTAAAATATAATTAGATATCTGTGTAAAATTTATTTACTCTCTCAGTACATAGATACACATTCCAGTTTTTTTGTATGATTAAACTATTAGATGATTACATATTTAAAATATAATTAAGGAAGATGAGTGACACAATGATTGCCAAAATTGTTTTGAACTGTGGAAATTGAAAGAGAGGTTCGTCACATGAGTAAGGTATTAACTACCGTGATTTTTTGTTTTTACTTTTAGGACTTTCTCTAGCTTATTGATAATGAATTCTGATGCTTTTTTATTAAAAAATACACTATTGCAGGTAACTATATTCTATGATTCAATTTTAATGTGTCAACATTATGTACTATATCCTCACAAGAAAGGACCTACTTCTAAAAATTCTGAAGAAATCAAGCAACCACTAATCTGTTCAACTCCAAATGATCAACAAATCAATGGTTCGGTATAAATCTTGTCAGACTCCAGTAGAAGCATGT
Source organism: Calophaca sinica (assembly GCA_037113605.1). Classification (NCBI taxonomy): domain Eukaryota; kingdom Viridiplantae; phylum Streptophyta; class Magnoliopsida; order Fabales; family Fabaceae; genus Calophaca; species Calophaca sinica. The sequence goes on from CM073737.1 coordinate 22,502,975, forward strand.
GACATGTAGTGTACAAAACCAAAACCAGTATATCATTTCCTTAAATTAGGCACTGTAAAATCTGTCACAGGTTGGTAATTCAAAATCCTCGTTTTACCGGATCTAATGTGAAAAAATGTAACCAAAATGTTAGTCTGGATTGTACCATGTTTGAAGGATAAGAAAGGAATCATATACTGGAGCTCATTATTTATTTATTTATTTCTTTATGGGTTAAATATGTGTTGTCTGGAATGCCAGTTAGCCGCAGATCGGCTAAATTCCAAAACAGTAATTTCTTTTTCTTCAAGCGATTACGCCAAGGAAGGAACTATGTTCCTTAGCTATGGGTTTCTTAACTCACTCCAGAAAGGTTTAAGTCGATGAACTAAGATAAAAATTGGAACATAAAGGTAAACATAAATGCGACTGAATAAAAACTTGAGCGAAAAATAAGTTGTTTGATTGATTGATTGATTGATTGATTCATTATTTACAACTTGGGTATTTATAGTAACAACTGAGAACTACCCCTATTTACCACGTTCAGTTGGCTAACAATGATAAATTCTTAGTTGGCAGTTATTCGGCTGAGCCGTGCCATATTCCACTAACCATGATCCTAAAATCTAGGCGCACTACCACGTCATGGCCACGTCTCCCCTTTCAACGGTCTTCTCGACGTAGACCTTATCTCAGGTTCCTTCGCTTAGCTCCTAAAATCGTGGAGAAAAATCTTGACTGTGTTTTACCTTGGATTTAAATTAAATCAAAATTATTTCCACTTCTCTCGGCTCATGGAGCAAGAATCTGATCCAATGTGTGACTTCATGCTAACCCAATGGACCCAAATATCTTCCTTGAAGCCCAGTAAACCCAAGGCCCATTTTTCACTTCTGATTTCCTGCCTGCGGCTCTGTCAGCTGCAAGATCGACTATCATGCAGTTCGGCTGATGCCCAATCGGCTATCTGATCCATTGGAGGCTGTGGCTGGCTTTAGCTAATTCTAAGGAATATTTTTAGGTGTAAACACATGCCCCCCTACGCTGTCTTTAGCCGGTAACTTTAAATTAGGCTGAAGCGGCGTAATGATTCAAGTCAAATCACTCATTTTCATCATAAATGCAAGGTAATCCATTTGCAACAAACTTTTAAACAGTGCAACGGTTTGCCTCATCCATCCGATTTAAGTGTCTTTAAATCCCACTATCAGTGATTCTTCCATCTCTTTAAATACTCACTAGCCGAATTACCTCTCACGTTTACTACCAGCCCTAAATCCTGTAGCTTTCACCATCCTCCAACTTTTCGTCTTTCACCTACAAACCAGGCCCATCATGTCTTCTGCTTCTGATTCTCAAAACCAATCCTACTCACACGATGGCGAACAGTCTTCTTCCTCCTCTGTGAACCTTGACCACTCCCTTAGCCCCCCTGAGGTTCTTGGTTCGGGCCTTCAATCTCCCCTGTTCGAGATTCAAGACTCTCTTTCTTTGGCTCCTTCCACTTCAGATATGGGTGAAGGAGCGGTCTTTATGAAAGAGTACATGGCCCCCTCTTTCTACGCATTACCAATCTCTTGTGATTGGTTCACCACGAAGTCCAAACCCACTGACCTTCGTTCATGGCCTCGTTCGTCTCAACCCTACCTTGATTGGGTGGATCGGCTGAAGGCTGCCAAATCTGATAAATGGAAACAGTGGGGTCTCTACGATATGATTATGCTGTCGACTCAAGATATTCCCCTTAACCTGGAGTTGCTTTATGGCTTCTTCGGCTATTGGAGTATTGCTACCAACACCTTTACCTTTCCATGGGGCATGGTTTCCCCTACTCTCCTGGATGTGGCGGCTATTTTGGGGCTTCCGATCACAGGCGATGATGTCCTCTCTCACTATTCCTTCCAAATTCCAGAACTGGGATTCCACTTCTCAAAACACACTTCCGGGTATTCCAATTTCCTTACCAATAATGCCAAGTCCAGAGGATCTGTGTCAGATGCTGAACACAACGCATTTCTTCTGTACTGGTTCAGCAAGTACTTTCTCTGCTCCAGCTCTATTGCCGTGGTTCAAGAGTTACAGCTTTATGTGGCCCTTGTCAACTCTGATGGCAACTTCTCCTGGGGAACCCTTTTCCTTTCATACCTCTACAACTGCCTGTTTACCATTATGGATCGGCTGCAAAGAGGCGAAGACATTAGGAACGTTCAGGGACCACTCTGGTTCTTGCAGCTCTGGATAGTGCTCTACTTTCTAGAGTTCATCGACTCACGTTTCAACCCTAGCGTTCTTCCTCGGGGTGCAAGCATTTTGGGTACCCACCTGGTACTCACTCCCTGTGAGTCCTCTTATGCTTTCACCGTAGCCACCAAACTCTTCGGTCTGACCCGAATTGCCACTGACTAGCGTCCTGTCTTGGAGAAAGGTATTGGGCCTTTCTGGATTTTCTCTACAAATGAACCTCTCCCAGTCGAACAACAAAACCAATTAGAGCTCAACTGGAGCTCAGTCTTGACTTCTCGTGACTTGCTCTGTGGCCTCAAACCCACCTCACGAAATAACAAGTCTTCGGCTGAATTCTATTCCCCCAACTGCGTAGCCAGGCAGTTTGGGTTATTACAGCATATACCTCTGCCGTACGACTCTATGGTAGGGAGGCTGGGTCGGCTGCCCTTTGGTGCCAATGATGTAATGGAGGTGGTCTCTACCAACCTCAAAAGAATTCAGGCTTTCCGTTTCATCCCTTTCACTCCAGTATCGGGTGAAACTTCCGCTTTCGCCAATTGGTGGCCATCAGTGAAGGACAAACTATTCCCCGATCGGCTGGACCGCTATGCAACCCGATTAGTACTCACTGATGTAGCCGAAGCAATGAGGCCACCGACCCAACCAAAAAACACTCCCGTTAAACCAAGCCTCAAATCCAGAAACGGACTTCCACCAGGACGAGAACCTCGGTATTCCAACGAAGTAAGTGCCTTTACATTCGGCTCTTTGCGGTTCTTGCTTTTTTTAATTCAACGTAGTCTCTTACTTTTCTTGTCTTATAGCAGCCACCACCACTATTCCGCAAGTTATTATCGTTGAAGACGACCTTGTTAATCCTCCCTCCAAGAAAAGAACAAGGGCCCCTGGCGTTGTAATAGAAGAACCTGCCCAGGTTCAGGCCAAGCCCAAAGAGAAAGCACATTCGGCTTGTAAAGGAAAACAGCCGAAGGTGAAGGTAAATATCTTATCCTTATCCCCCTTTTCTTAATATTCTCTGTTAGCCTGAACCTAACCACCTTGTTTTCAGAAACCACGTGTGGAAATTCCCTTTCCGTATGTCCAAGAATTTGCTGAAGGCGCTAGCTCTCAATTTCCCCCAATGGTACAACCGATTTCTTATTCCTTTCAACATGTATTGTTTGCTTACTCAATCGGCTAACCATCATCTGTCACAGGATCACCACTCACAACCCGAAGAAGCCATCTATAAGGCTCCCCGGGTGCCTTCGCCTCCCGCAGCTCCTACAGTGGCTATCTCAGAAGAAGAATTGACAAAGTATTTTACCTCTGCTAACCCCTACTCAATGGCTTCCTCTCCCATCTCCAACCACTTGGGGAGAGTCAATGCCGCATTGATGGGGGAAATACCAACCAACAAGGAACAGGTTGCTACTTTAAGAACTTCTTTGTTCAAACTAGCCAATTCGGCTGATATCCCTGCAGCTAGCCAAGAGGTGTACAACACTTTGGCCCTCCAACTGAGCAATTTATCTCACCAATACGGGCGTTCCCGGGAAGTTCATGACATGACGTCTCATGACCTCCAAAGATTGAGGGACCTCCAGGCGCAAAAAACTCATTTCCAAACCTCCTTCATGACCTTGGAGAAGGACCGCCAGGAAACTCTAACCCAACTTAAGGACACGGATGAAAGGTTATCCATTTTGTCGGCTGAATTAGAGAGGGTTAAGAAGGAAATAGCGGAGTTGACCCCTCAATCGACTGCCTTAACTGAGAAACTCCATTCTAACTCTCAGCAACGTTATGGTCTCTTCAAGCAATCTTCCTCTTTGAACCGTGACTTAGCAGTATTAGGCGCTTAGAGGACGTGCCTAGAAAAAGATCTTGAAACTAGCAGCGCTGGGTTAGCTGAGGCCAATCAAGCCTGGAACTCCTTTAAGCATCATACCGATGAGATTAGGAAGCAGAAGGCTGTTGTGGCGGACCCTCCACCCACCCAACAAGGCGATTCTCAAGGTGCTCGTCCCACCAATGAGGCATTAGTTGATGCACCAGCACCTGAGCCCACCCTAGATGTAGCTGCAGCTTGGCCACGATCGATGCTCCTGCATCGTCAGCCGATCCAGGTCCTGCCCCAATTGAAGAAAAATCAAGTGATGATCCTGAGGCTGCAGCTCCCTAGCTTTTATATCTTGGGCTAAACTTTTGTAATTTTGGCTAGGTGGCCAGCCTGTGGTCACCAAAAACAATTGCACTTTTATGTTAATGCCACTACTTTTAATTCCCCAATATGCCTTCCCATATAGTGGAATAGTATCTCTTAAGATGTTTTCCATTGATGCTTCTATTTAGTTCTTCACTTTGCATGTTAACTAGCCGATAAGCACCACCATGATAAGCTTTGCTAACAACAAATGGTCCTTCCCAATTTAGTGACCATTTCCCAAACTTGGGATCCTTGATCCCAATAGGTAGTATGGTTTTCCAAATGAGGTCTCCTTCAACAAACCTTTTTGGCTTCACATGTTTGTTATAAGCCCTAGCCATTTTTTGCTTGCTATGCTCAATTTGGTCTAAAGCCATGAGTCGATCTTCGTTAACCGAATCTAACTCCATTAACATGGCCTGTTGATATTCATCCAGACTTAGCAGGTTTTGCTTTGCTACCCTTAATGAAGTCACATTTATCTCTAAGGGTAACACTGCATCTTGACCATATGTCAGCCGATACGGGGTAAAACTAGTTGCACTGCACTTGGAATTCCTCACGAATGCCTCATTCAGTGTTTCATGCCACTTCCTTGGCTTGTCCTCAATGTTCTTCCTGATTATATCAATAAGAACTTTGTTGGTTGCCTCTGCTTGCGCATTGGCTTGAGCATAATAAGGGGATGAATGAATCAACTTAATCCCAAATTGTTGCGTGAAGGCGACCACTTTCTCCCCAGTGAACATAGTACCTTGATCTATGGTGATGGTTTCAGGTATCCCAAATCTATAGATGATTTGGCATTGTATGAACCTAATCACCTCATCCTGAGTCACATTCACCATTGGCTGGGCCTCTACCCATTTGGTAAAGTAGTCAGTCGCAACTATGATAAACGCATGCCTCTTGGACGAAGGTGGATAGATTTTGCCTATTAAATCCATGGCCCATCCCCTGAATGGCCAAGGCTTTATCACTGGGTGGAGGTTTTCGGCTGGAACCCTTTGAATTGGACCATGCAGCTGACACGCCTCACATCCCTTGGCATATTGATAACAATCAGCTGTAATGGTAGGCCAATAATATCCATGTCTGTATATTAGCCATTTCATTGTGGGCCCAGCCCTGTGAGATCCACAGATTCCTTCATGTACTTCTCCCATGACCTTCATGGACTCTTCTTTGTCAATACACTTAAGTAATACCCCGTTGATGGTTCTCCTGTAGACTTCATTGTCTACCAATATGTATTTAAGTGCCTTACGCTAAGCTTGAAATCGATCGCTTGAAGGATCTTTGAGATAGTCGATTAACTCTTGTTTCCAGGAGTCGATCGTTCCTATAGGTGCACACTCCCAGATTGGGTATTCTTCCGGTTTTACTTCGACTATCATGTCTTTGTACCCTGAAGCTTGTTGAGCCAAATCATTAGCCTCTTCATTCTCTTCCCTAGGAATGTGATATACTACTGCATCAGCAAACAAGCGCAATAGCCTGCTAGCCGTTTCATAGCACTCTTTCAAGTTAGGGTTATTACATCTATATTCCCCAGTTAGCTGTTTTATCACCAACTATGAATCTCCCATGACCTGAACATAATTCGCTTTCATGGATGCCAGGATCTTAAGCCCCAAAATTAGAGCTTCGTATTCTGCCTGATTATTAGAATTCCCAAGATCCAGCTGACACATGAATTTCCAACTTTTCCCTGCCGGGTCCATAATGGTGATGCCAGCGCCTACCCCTCTTTGCATTCTTGACCCGTCAAACGTCAGCACCCAAGGTTTCAAGTTAATACACGCATAGCGTGTTATTAACGGTCATTGACTTCAACACAAGGGTGTTGAGCCAAGAAATCGGCTACTGCCTGACCTTTCATTGCTCTTAATGGAACGTATTTCAACGCAAAAGCATTTAACTTAATGGCCCACTTCATCAATCGACCCTGTAAGATAGGCCTATTAAGTAAATACCTAATAATATCAATTTTGCACAAAACCAATACTTCCTTAGGCAACAAATAATATTCAAGTTTTGTACAAGCATAGAACAACGATAAACATAATTTCTCAATAGGGTATATCTGGTTTCGGCATCATTCAAGATGTGGCTGAGATAGTATCTGACTCTTTCGATCCCATCATCAAGATCTCTGCGAAATGGGCACCGATTGACTCTTCTTCTGCAGCTATATACAATTTAAGTGGCCTTCCTGACACCGGAGGTGTTAGCACAGGAGGTCTAGCCAACCCTTGCTTAATTTGATCAAAGGCCTGTTGTTGTTCTTTCCCCCATACCATATCCTCCGTATCCTTTAATTTCAGCAAAGGGGAAAAAGCCTTCATTTTCCCAGCCGAATTAGCTATGAACCTCCTTAGGAAATTGATCTTGCCAATCAAACTTTGCAGTTCCTTCTTGTTCCTAGGAGGTCTGGCCTCCAGGATAGCTTTCACCTTGTTCTTGTCTACTTCTACTCCTTGATGGTGGACCAAAAATCCTAGGAAATTGCCAGCTGCCACTCCAAAAGTACATTTGGCAGGATTCATTTTCAGCCCATGGGCTCGCATCCTCTTTAGGGCCTGCTCTAGATCTACTAGGTGGCTCTCAAAACCCTCAGACTTGATAACCACGTCATCTATGTACACTTCCATGGTCTTGCCAATCAAGTCATGAAAAATGGAGTTCATGGCCCTTTGATAAGTGGCTCCTGCGTTCTTGAGCCCAAAAGGCATGACCACCCATTCATAGATCCCCAATGCTCCTGGACACCTGAAGGCTGTCTTGTGAGTATCTTCTTTCGCTAGAAAGATCTGGTTATACCCTGAGTATCCATCCATAAAGGTGAGAATACCATGTGTGGTCAGCCGTGATCGACTAACATGTCAGCCACAGGCATAGCGTACTCATCCTTTGGAGTGGCCAAGTTCAAGTTTCTGTAGTCAATACATACTCTTATCTGGCCATTCTTCTTGATGACAGGGACTATATTAGATATCCATTCAACATACCTGGCTGTTCTTATAAAGCCTGCCTTCAGTAGTCTTTCCATTTCAGCTTTAATTTGAGGCATCAACTGGGGATTGAACCTGCGAGGTGCCTGCTTGAAAGGTTTGTATCCTGCTTTGATAGGCAACCTGTGTTCCACCAATTTCCTCGCCAAACCAGGCATTTCGAAGTAATTCCAGGCAAAGCAATCTTTGTACCGCTGGATTAATTCGACTATCTTACCCCGTTTGTCTTCCTCAAGCAACCCACTCACCTTCACGATTCTGGGTTGTTCTGGCGTACCCAAATTGATCTCAATTAAAGGATCCTCTGCCTCAAAAGCAGGAGCCGTCTTGTGAAGAGGGGAGTCCAATTCCATAGGCTCAGTTGCACACGACTTATCAAGCTCAGCTGCCGCACCTTCCTCCTTGGAGAATATGACCTCTTCTTCCTCTTCAGTATCATAGTCTTCCATCATGGCATCTATCACTTTGGACTCAGCCTTAAAGATTTCTAGCCGACCCAAAAGGTCTTCGAGTACCTGTGGTGCCCTATTCATTAGTCACTTGCGCATTAGGCCGTGGCTCGGCCTGAGATCTTAGCTTGAATCCCTCATTAGTAAGGTTGCATGCTTTCCAGGAGCCTTCTTCATAATCCTCTGGGATGGCAATAGGACCTAGGTGTGGGGAATAGAATAAGGCTTCTAGCATCTTTACTTCAGCCGAAAAATGATTCTTGTCTGCTTCGACTGTCTCAACATTGTCTTCAACCCAAAACATAAGCTTATGATGAAGTGTGGAAGGGACACACTGACTTGCATGAATCCAATCCCTTCCCAAGATTACGCTATAGGAGGGTTTGCCATCAACTACAAAGAAAGCTGCTTTGATGGTTTTGGGGCCTACCGTGACTTCGACTATCAAGACTCCAAGTGCTCTGGAAGGTTCCCCCAGGAAATTGGACATTTTCATGTTGGTAGGGACTAGGTCCTCAAGGCTTTTTCCAAGTTTCCTCATGATCGTCACAGGCATGACATTTAGCACAGCCCCTCCGTCCACGAAGACTCTTCCAAAGATCTTCCCGTTGATATAGGCCTTGATATAAAGGGGCTTCAGATGTTTCACCATTTCTTCTGTAGGTTTCTCAAACACTACCTTGGTAACCTCATCAGCTGGTGTATCGGCTAACGTGGCACATTCTGTCTCCTCAGCAAACACGTCTCCCTCCAAACCTCCTGGTTGTGAATTGTTTGCCCAAAACTCTTCTGGGAATAAGCTAATAGCCTCTATCTCAGCCAGTAGGCCATCAGCTTCCTCATTGAACAGGAGATCCAACAAGGAATCTTCCATGATATCGTCTTGCTCCCAATACCTCTCTGGGATCACTGAACATTCTATAATGATTGCCTCTTCGCCTATGTCGACTGAGGCGATAAGACCCTCTGCTTCAGGAACAGGTTCCTGTTCAGTAATCGGCTCTATACTTTCGGGCACTTCCTCTTTCCCAGCTTCCTCAGCCTCCAGCTTTGGGAAAGCCTTATCCAGTGCTTCATTCACAGTTTCTAAGGGGATCTCGCTCTTTTCACTGTTCTTTACATCGGCTATCATCTGCAGAGTTTGTTTCATCTTCTGGACAGACCTCATTCTCTGCATCCTTCTCTTTTGGGTTCTTGATAGCACGGCTGGTACTGCCTTTTTGTCTTTGGCATACTTATTCAAGAACCAGTGCCCTTCTTTGACGTTAGCCGGGGGTTTTAACATTCTCTGAGTCCTCAACTTCTCATCATTCCTTACTGTTATCTTCAAGGAAGACATGCCCCCTTCTACCGTGAACTCGGCTACCCTTCTTTTATCCTTGGGGACAGGTTTCTCATCCATCTTGGGCAAGGATAGCCTACCACTTTCTCTGAGGGTTAGCCGATCTTGCCCCCCAGTTTTAGCAATGGGTGCCTTACTCTTCTCCTTGTCAGGCTTCCCTGTTAGGGCCTGGCCATGTGTAATGTACTGTTTTACTAATTCCTGGGTGAGCCTACCTGGTTTAGGTGGCTTGCCCCCTGCCTATGTCTTACCTCTGGTTGGGGTTTTCCCAATTGGTCAAAGGCAGAAACCCTGGCAGCCTGAGGTTTCAGTCGATCAATATGGGTTGAATCGGCTGATCCCTTTTTTGGCCTCCAGACTTGTTGTACAGATATCCTGTGCTTGTGGCTGGGCCCTTCGTCATTGAATCCTGAGAATGAGACCATGCTTATCCCAAGGGCAGGGAATGGATCAGTATCCACTGTCATTTCAGCAATTCCTTTGTCCGCAAGCTTGAACCTCCCCTCTTTTATCCCCTTCTGAATGGCCTTCCTGAAAACCATGCAATTTAGAGTCGCATGATTATAAGAGTTGTGCCACTTGCAGTATTTCTTATCTTTTAACTCCTCAGCAGGTGGGATCTTGTGCCCATCCAGCAGCCGAATCTGCCTATCCTTAAGCAAGTAGTCAAAGATCTGGTCTGCCTTGGAGATATCAAAGGAGTATTCTGTCTTGCCGTCTCCTGAACTTGGCTCCTTTCCTTTGGCAGCTCTTAGGGCAGGGCAGGTATAACCTTTACCCTTTACTATTTCAGCTGCCATGATGTCTACCGTGAATCGGCTGAATCATCATCGGAGTCTTCAACTTCTACAATGGACACCAACTGAGGACCTCTCCGTCTACTAGCTCGCCTCTTTTCTTTCTCCTGGATAAACTGCCCAATGCGTATAGCCCTTGAGACCAACTGGTTTAGGTCAGTGCAAGCTTGGCCTACTAGTTTTTCCTTGAGTTGAGGATGCATGCTGCTAATGGCCATGGCTGCATATTCTGTCTCAGGGAATTGTACTGAACATTTCCCAGCCATTTTCCTGAACCTTTCGACAAAATCAGCAGCCGATTCATCTACCTGTTGTCTCAGGTTCATGAGGTCAGCCGCAGTGACTTCGGGTTGGGGCCAGTAGAATCTGTCATGAAAGCACCACTCCATATCTGACCATGTTTGTATGGAATTAGGTGGTAAAGAGGAATACCATGTAAATGTTGTCCCGGTAAGTGACAAGGGGAACAGCTGCAACTTGTGATATTCATTCTGGTTCCCTTCACCACATTGGGCAGTAAACCTACCCACATGCTCCATAGTCGATTTGCCATCTTCTCCAGAGAAAGTAGCGAAATCCGGAGTCTTATACCCTCTGGGCAGAGGTACCAATCTATCTACCCATTCAGGGTATGGTTTCCTATAGATTGGACGATCCAAAGGCTTCAACTACACACCAAAGTATTTCTTGATGGTGTCTGCAATGATGGCTGGGTCTAGCAGCTGTGAACCCCCTGGCCTCACTTCTCCCAAGTTAGGAGCAGCCGTTTGTGGTTGCTGTCTCCAAGTTGGGGGATGTGCCTGGGATACTTGTTCTGGAGGATTAGGGCAGCCTGGTTGATTAAACGATGGAGGTGGGTAAACCCCCCATGGCTGCTCCATGTTCCCTTCACCAGGTGCCCTGTATTGAGTTCCAGGAACGCCTGTGTTAAATGGTATAGGTGGGATCTGCCCCCATGACTGCTCCGCCATCAAACCAGGTGCCCTTGGAGGAGTTGACCCCATTTGAGCGCCTGCAGACCCTTCAGGATAGGATGGATAGAATGGACGGTTAGCTGATACAGGTGGAACATTGTTCCATGACTATTGACCTGCATATCCCCCAGGTGGTCTTGTACCACCCATTCCTGGGCCAAGAGTTTGCCCCCCAGTGTACTGTGGGTTAGTCGCCTGCACAGCAGGACCATAATGCTGAGCACATGGCATAGCTTGCGGCATACCAATTGGTCCCATTGCATCCGGTGGCCTCCTAGCCATCTGCACATGTCCAAAATGAAGATTAGCCTGGTTAGTCATATCATTCGCCACCTGTTGACCTCCAGTGTTCAATGTGGCAAAAGCACCATGCTGGGAATTACTTGGATTAAAAGGTACCAGATTATATTAATTTGAACCCGAGTAGGTCTGCTGAATGTAGGTAAATTTGAACTTGCCGCACTGCCTGAGTCATGTTCGGCTGAACCTGAATTGGTCCTGCCTGAGCTGCACTCGGCTGGATGACGAGTCCTGCCTGGGTAGGGTACCCCACTTGCGTTGGGATAGTAGAATTGATAGAGCTTTCACTTGGGTGAGCCCTCTTAGCCTCTATCTCCCTGGCTTGCTGCACTTCGTTATGCACCATGGGTTTCACAATATCGGCCAATTGTTGTGACACTTGGTACATGATATCATTGATTCCCAAATCGAGTTGTTGGCGTATAAACGAAGTGGTCATCACCACCGGGGTCTCATTGGGCTCGTTGGGTTGAGTTTCAGCTCCTATCTCCACTTGTATTTGCTCTGCTGGTGGAACCTGGCTTCCACGGGATGGGCTTCCTTCAATCGGTTTCCTGGGATTGCTTTTTGCAGTCATATTGCTCAAACTTTTGCCCGAACGCAAGTGCATATGCCAATGGTATTCCTGACCTGGGGATTCAAACGTGTTGATTTGTTCACCTTTGGTCCCACCGGGCGTGCCAATTTTGTTGTCTGGAATGCCAGTTAGCCGCAGATCGGCTAAATTCCAAAACAGTGATTCCCTTTTCTTCAAGCGATTACGCCATGGAAGGAACTCTGTTCCTTAGCAATGGGTTCCTTAACTCACTCCAGAAAGGTTTAAGTCGATGAACTAAGATAAAAATGGGGACATAAAGGTAAACATAAATGCGACTGAATAAAAACTTGAGCGAAAAATAAGTTGTTTGATTGATTGATTGATTCATTCATTATTTACAACTTGGGTATTTATAGTAACAACTGAGAACTACCCCTATTTGCCACGTTCAGTTGGCTAACAATGATAAATTCTTAGTTGGCAGTTATTCGGCTGAGCCGTGCCATATTCCACTAACCATGATCCTAAAATCTAGGTGCACTACCACGTCATGGCCACGTCTCCCCTTTCAACGGTCTTCTCGACGTAGACCTTATCTCAGGTTCCTTCGCTTAGCTCCTAAAATCGTGGAGAAAAATCTTGACTGCGTTTTACATTGGATTTAAATTAAATCAAAATTATTTCCACTTCTCTCGGCTCATGGAGCAAGAATCTGATCCAATGTGTGACTTCATGCTAACCCAATGGACCCAAATATCTTCCTTGAAGCCCAGTAAACCCAAGGCCCATTTTTCACTGATTTCCTGCTGTCACTCTGTCAATTTGCAAGATCGACTATCATGCAGTTCGGCTGACGCCCAATCGGCTATCTGATCCATTCGGCTGTGGCTGGCTTTAGCTAATTCTAAGGAATATTTTTAGGTGTAAACAATATGTTTTTAGTCCTTATAAAATTCACGAATTTTGTTTCAAGTCTTTAAAAAAATTTCCTCCATAGTCTAGTCCCCCAAATATTCCCCATTAGCAATATTGGTCTCTGCCGCCTAATTTTTGCTGATTCAGCTAACGGTCGTTTAGTCAGCAACTGCCACATTGACATTTTAATTGACATGACAGATGAGTTAGCAGAAATAATGTTTTTAATGCCTATATGGCTGTCATATCATATGACATGTCGCAAGTATTGTATGTGTCATTCTAAATATGTTTTTCATCACTATAAAAATTTTCAAATTTTTATTTTAATCTGTATAAATTTTAAGTTTTGATTTTAGTACCCCAAATATTCAAATTTTTATTTCAGTTCGTAATTAAATTTTTATCCAATTTTAGTGATTACATTATTAATTAAATTTTTTGTAGTTGACATTTTGAAGGTATAAAATAGGCTTAATTATACTTTTGGTCCCCCGGCTTTCTCAATTTGGCGATTTTGATCCCCCTATTTTATTTTTTGCGATATTTTTTTAATTGCACTTTTGGTCTCAAAAATCATGGATTATGCACTTTCGGTCCCCACTTTCCCAAAATCCAAGATTTTGGGGACCAAAAGTGCAAAAAATTCATATTTTGAGGGACCAAAAGTGCATTTAAAAAGTATGGGACCAAAATCGTCAAATTGAAAAAGTTGGGGACCAAGATCGTCAAAAATAAAATAGAGGGATCAAAATCGCCAAATTGATAAAATTGGGACAAAAAATGTAATTAAATCTATAAAATATGGTTATATAATAACTTGTCTCAAATCGATGGCATGAATGTAGGGAGATCTTGACCATTGATAATTGAAACTAATTGCCAAATTTACAACACAAGTTGTCTGATCTTGCACTACTGGTGGTAACTTCCCCGACAGCATGACTGCGGCGGATTGCAACGGCAGACAATCCAAGCCTGTGGTATCAAAGGGATTCGACCATTGTCCAGCTTTAGGAGCCATTAATTTTGTATTAAAATATAGTTAGGATAATTACACTCATATCCCTAGAAAGTAATTGAATTACACTCTCCTTCCCTCTTATGTTAAAATCTACACTTCCCTCCCCTGATATACAAATATGTACTATATTTTAGTCCGTTTTAACATTATTACATAATTAAATGACAAAGAATGACTTTGAACGATATGTCTTTAGTAAAAAACATTCTTTCTTTATTACTTTCAAAGTCATTGGTGACTAATTTTGAGCACTTTATTGTTAATTTATAACTTTTGAATATAAAACTAAAGTTTTAAATACCTACTTTATAATCTTAAGAATTTTGCCAAAAATACTTATTTTAATTTTATTATTCTACAATTGATAGTAGAGGTTTATAACTATATATTATTGAGAATCAAAATCAGAGAAACAATTTGCATAAGAAGTTTGATTTTATATATATATATATATAAAGGACTACAATATTATACATATTTATATTGTTGGGTATTCAAGTGAGAGATAGTCTCGCATCGCCTAATAATAAACAAAATAAAGAATATATAAGATGATGTTAGACCTATGAATCTATCACTTTAAGGTTTTGGGAATAAATGTAGTCAAAGTCTTTTGCTACTCCCAAAAAAATAAAATAAAAATAAAAAACCCAACATATATATATAGGGGTCATATCTAGTGAGAGAGTCTTTTTTATGTGAGAGTGAGAGGAGTAAATTTAGGCCATACAAACCATACATGGATGGCCAAGATTAAAAGTTAGTTAGAATTTAAAAAAAGCACATGATTTTTTGTTTTAATATTGACCATTCATGATTAGATCTAATGGCTATGATTTACTCATCTCACTCTCACATAAATAAGGCTCTCTCACTAAATATGTCTCATATATATATATATATATATATATATATGGAGAGGAGAGTATATATTTTAATATTTTAACATAAGAGTGGTGCAATTCAAGTTTCTCTCTCGAAAGTAGTGTAGTTTTCTGACATATTTTAAAACTTAAGACAAATGCTAACAGTTCCGGAAAATGAGTTATAAAAATAAATGAGAAAAGTATTTAACGAAAAATATTTACTATATTAAAATAAAAAAATTTATTTAATACTTGTCTCATTAAATAGATAATAAGATATATTAAGTACCCATTAATAAGAACCCCTTAAAAATATGAAACGTTCAAACTGTTTCAAGATAATAAGATATATTAAGTACCCATTAATAAGAACCCCTTAAGAACCCCTGAATTTTTTTTAACACATACATATTACGTTACATAATACATATTCATGGCTATGCAGAAGGAAAAAAAAAAGTCAATCAGCTAATTTGAGCTTCATTTCAATCACATCGCGCATTTTAAAAAAGCACCACATCATGTCTTGCCATATTACATTAGATTAGATAACAATATTTTAAAACTTAAATGTCTGTTTTTTTTTTTAACCAATTGGGTACCCTTTTCCCTTTTTTGTAGGCAAATATTAATTATTAGTAATTATTAAAATTATTAGTTTTTTGGGTTTGAACCCAGAACCTTCAGTTTGCACTCTTTTAATGTCTCTTAGCTCACTAACTGAGCTACTTACTTGAGATACTCTTTCCAATTTTAATTTTAAATTTGCAAAAGCCCCTTTAATACTTAAATGGATGACATTTTCTTCACTAAAAAAAAGAATGACATTTTAAATGGAAAAGAATACATTGCAATATTTGTATTATATTTTTTGTTAAGTTTTTTTTCGCCCCCGTATAATAAATTTCTAGATCTGCCCCTAAATAAAACTTGATATAAGTTTTATCCCCTAATTAATAATTTCTATCACTCAATAATTAATCAAGCATATTAAATAAACCGTACAAATTTGCCCGCAATTCAAACTTGTTACCAATTGACTTCAAACACAAGAGGGGGGTGAATTGTGATAGCGGTGCTTATATAAAAAATTACAGAAAATAAATGACCGAATAATAAATAAAGAACAAAAATAAATAAAGTGCTTGAATGATAAAGAGACAGAGAGCAAAGAAGAGCACGCAGCAATTTATACGAGTTCGCCACCAAACACCCCCGTGGCCTACGTCCCGTCCCCCAAAGCAAACCACTATGGGATTTTCACTAAATCACTAGCTTTTAAATCGAGTTCACTAGAAACCTTTACAACTCTATACCAGAGCAATACGTTCAAGAGATATCACCTCTCTATGAACACCTTGGGATTCCTACCCAAAAAGAAATGATTTTCACAAATAAAATGAGATGAGAAAGATACACTCAATAGTGCAGATATAACAAATTGAAGCTCAAATAATACAACTCAAATAATGTAGAATAAAAAGGCTCTCAAAAATTGTGCTCAAATAAGTGTGAGTGATGAAAAATATTTGACAGAGTTTTAGCACAAAGAATTAAGCACTGCGTTGTATTGTCGTGTTTACAAGGCTCACGAGCTGTGTTTATATAGGCAATGGAGGAGCGTCACTTTAAGAAGATTTGTCCGTTGAGGATTTGCCCGTTGCGGCAGGGATCTGTCCGTTGGAATTTGTCCGTTGCGTTGAACATGAAAGAATTGAAAACACGGAGACGGCTCGGCATACGACCTCTGAAGACAGCTCGGCAGACGACCTCGCCACACAGCTCGACAGACGACCTCGACACAGTTCGGCATACGACCTCTGAACAGCTCGGCAAAAGACCTCGGCACACGACCTCGGAACGCAGCTCGGCATACGACCTCCTCATCAGCTCGGTTCTAATAGCTCGGTACGCGACCTCATCAGCTCGGCACGCGACCTCGGTACGCGACCTCATCAGCTCGACACGGATCATCAGCTCGGCACGCGACAAGAGCTCATCACGCGACATACGACTTCCTCAGAGCTCAACATCCGACTTCCTCCTCAGCTCGACATCCGATTTCCTCAGAGCTCGAAACGCGACTTCCTCCTCAGCTCGGCATCCGACTTCCTCAGCTCGACATCCGACTTCCTCAGAGCTCGATACGCGACTTCCTCCTCAGCTCGACATCCGACTTCTTCAGCTCGACATCCGACACGAGATATGCATGTCAAAATATTTTGTGCGTGTGATTTAATTTTAATTGAGAGCTTTTTATTACTACTTACAAATTGTCTTAATAAAGATAAATAAATACCCAGAACCCAAAGACTTGAGAAACAATCATTCTTGATACGCGTCTTGGTATTCTTTTCCACTTTTTGCACGGTTGACTATTTGCAAAGCTCCCTTTTGTCAATCATCAAAACCATCCTGTCAAGGCATGTATTCACAGACTCCCCCTTTTTGATGATGACAAACATCTCATGGAGGGAATTTAGTAAAATATAATCATGATATAGCAATGAGATATAAGCATTGTTTTTCAATAAAAGATATCAGAGTTTAAGCACAATATTTAGAAAAACTCCCCTCACAATATGCATTGTTTTTCAATAAAAGATATCAGAGTTTAAGCACAATATTTAGAAAAACTCCCCCTCACAATATGCATAATATAATTTACTCACTTTGAATCATAAAACTCTCCCCTTTTGGCAACATCAAAAAGCGGGAAAGATAAAGGAAAGGCATGTAAAAGCGTATGCATATACGTGTAACTAGATGGCGAAAAATAATAGAGTATCAAGGGTTCAATGAAGCATAATTGTTTGCGATTAACATAACTTTGCACAAACTTTTATTTTAGCGATTACAGGAAGGACGGTTGCATTTCTCCACTTTTAGTCTTAGTAACTAACACGCATAAAAATGTTAGCACACTCCAACGCCCAAGTTAGAACTTATTCATAATAAAATGCACTCACACGCAGTCATTCAATGCATGATTGATCTAAAATTCCTAACTCGGTTCTTATAAAAAGAAGCTTTCTTTAGGCAAAGGTTTAGTAAAAATATCTCGCAAGTTGTTTAGATGTTTCCATAAACTCAATCACACAATCTCCTTTTTGAACATGATCTCTAATAAAATGGTGCCTAATTTCTATGTGTTTGGTCCGGAGTGATAAACCGGGTTTTTCGTGAGGTTTATGGCACTAGTATTGTCGCACTTAATTGGAACAGTTTTGATTAATCCCATAATCATTCAACTGTTGTTTCATCCAAATAATTTGTGCACAAATAACCTGCCCAGAACGTATTCCGCTTCAAAGAAGGGACAAAGCCACACCGCTTGTTTCTTACTATGCCATGAGACCAAGGCATTCCCAAGTAAGTGACATGTCCCACTAGTGCTTTTTCGGTCCATTTTCCACCCCCCAAAATCAGAATCCGAGTACCCAATAAGTGTGCAGTCAGCACCTTTGGGGTACCATAAACCCATGGTTTGTGTGCCAGTGAGATATCTCATGATGCGTTTTACCGCTAAGAGATGTGATTCCTTAGGATTTGCTTGAAAACGTGCACACATACAAACACTAGACATAATATCCGGACGACTAGCAGTGAGATAGAGAAGAGATCCTATCATACCTCTATACTTACTTACTTCGACCGACTTACCACCTTCATCTTTGTCAAGATAGCATGATGTGCTCATGGGAGTTGAGATTTCTTTGGCGTTGCTCATTCCAAATCTTTTAAGAAACTCCTTGCAATATTTGGATTGATTTATAAAAATTCCTTCTTTTGTTTGTTTGATTTGAAGACCAAGGAAGTAGTTGAGCTCTCCCATCATGGACATTTCAGACTCACTTTGCATGATTTTGGAAAAATCTTCACACAAAGACTCATTAGTAGCACCAAAGATGATATCGTCAACATAAATTTGAACAAGTAAAATGTCATGATTTTTGTGTTTAATGAAAAGAGTGGTATCAACTTTTCCTCTTTCAAAACCTTTTTCAAGTAAATATTTGCTCAACCTCTCGTACCAAGCTCTCGGAGCTTGTTTTAAACCATATAAAGCCTTTTTCAATTTGAAAACATGATTTGCCGGGGGGTTGATCAACATATACTTCTTCTTGAATAAAACCATTTAGAAATGCACTCTTAACATCCATTTGAAAAAGTTTAAAATCCATGATGCATGCAAATGCGAGAAGCATGCGAATAGCTTCTAATCTAGCCACGGGTGCATAGGTTTCATCGAAATCTATGCCCTCTTGTTGATTATAGCCTTTTGCAACAAGTCTAGCTTTATTTCTAACAATGATACCGTTTTCATCAAGCTTGTTGCGAAAGACCCATTTGGTCCCAATGACTAGGTGATCTTTAGGCCTAGGGACAAGTTCCCAAACATCATTTCTCTCAAATTGATTTAATTCCTCTTGCATAGCAAAGGTCCAATGCTCATCAAAGATGGCTTCATTGACGTCATTTGGTTCAATTTGAGAGACAAAGGCCATATGATGACATGCATGATTAAGAGAGTTTCAGTCGTTACCCTTTTGAGATCTCACCTATTTTGTTCTCAAGAGGATGGTTGTTTGAGACTCTCCATTCCTTTGGAAGATTTGAGTGAAAGAGTGTTTGAGAGGGTTGAGGCAAGGACTCTTGATCCTCCTTTGAACTTTTGATCTCTCTTGTTCCTCTAAATAGGTATCTCCAAATACTTCGCAAGATCGTCAACACTTTCTTCATCAAGATTTGGGGTTAGATTCATCAAAAGAAACATGCACAGATTCTTCAACAGTCAAGTTCTTTTATTAAAAATTCAAAAGCTTTACTAGAAGTGGAATATCCAAGAAATAAACCTTCATCGACTTTAGCATCAAATTTACCAAGGTTATTCTTACCATTGTTTAGGACAAAACACTTGCATCCAAACGTGAAGGTGGGAAATGTTGGGCTTCCTTCCTTTGTAGAGTTCATACGGTGTTTGCTTAAGGATCGGCCTTATAAGAACTCGATTCATCACATAGCAAGCGGTGCTCACGGCGTTTGCCCAAAAATACTTAGGAAGGTTAGTCTCATGGAGCATCGTCTCGCTAGCTCTTCAAGAGACCGATTTTCCTTTCTACCACTCCATTTTGTTGCGGTGTCCTTGGAGCAGAAAAGTTGTGATCAATGCCATTTTCTGTGCAAAATGTTTCAAATGCTTCATTCTCAAATTCCCCACCATGATCACTTCGAATGGAAGCAATGTTAAGTCCCTTCTCATTTTGTATAACCTTCGCAAGTTTTGAAAAGCATTAAAAGCATCATTTTTGTGAGAAATAAATAAAGTCCATGTATAGCGAGAATAGTCAGTCCACAATAACAAGAGCATAGTAATTGCCACCAAAGCTTTTAGTTCTAGAAGGGCCAAATAAATCCATATGTAAAAGTTGTAAAGGCCGGTTTGTAGAAACAATATTTTTAGATTTGAAAGATGCCTTTACTTGTTTTCCTTTTTGACATGCATCACAAAGTTTATCTTTTTCAAAACGAAGCTTTGGTAAGCCAATTACTAAGTCCTTTCGAACTAACTTATTAAGATGATCCATGTGAATATGAGCCATTCTCCTATGCCATAGCCAAGATTCATCCTCTTTACTAATAAGACAACATACATCATTTGAAGGTATTTTATCTAAATCAAGCATATAGATATTTCCAATTCTAGGTCCAATTACAATAACATTTTCATTTATAGAATCCATGACCATGCATTTTGAAGAATCGAAAACCACTTTGTTTCCTTTATCACAAAGTTGACTAATGCTTAGCAAATTATGCTTCAAACCATCCACATACAAAACATTTTCAATAGTGGGATTAGGACTCTTACCAATAGAACCAATCCCAAGAATTTTACCTTTGTTGTTGTCACCATACCGGACATAACCACTATTTTTAGGTACTAATGAGGAGAACTTGCTTTTGTCTCCTGTCATGTGCTTTGAACAGCCGCTATCAAGATACCAATTTAAGTCCTTGGCTTTCAAGCACACCTACAACAACAGATTAATTTTTAATCTTTGGTACCCAAACTAAGTTGGGTCCAGATGAGTTAGTTTTTGGCAAAGTACCCTTTTGAATCCATATCTTTTTGCCAACCACATTCTTGTTTTTCCTAATATTGCAAATGGAAGCAGTGTGACCTTTTCTACCACAGTGAAAACATTTAATGAAAGGACTACTTGAGGGTTTGTTGTGATTGAAGAGTTTAAAAGATTTTTCATGAATTTTTGGATGATAACCTAAACCAGCTTTTCTAAAAGTACCTTTTTGGTTTCCTAAAATAATGTTTAGATTATCTCTTCCCATCGTAAATTTTGCAAGAGTGTTATTTAAATCCTCAACCTTATTTTTCAAAACACTACACTCATTGCATTTTAAAACTTCATCTTTTTTATTTTCACAAGATATGGGAGGAGAAGTTTCAATCACAGCAACTTGTTTTTCTTTAAGAATCACTATCTCTTTGTTTAAAATTTCAATTTTTGATTCAAGAGAAGAGATGGTTTTCTTAGAAGAACGAACAATTTTTCCAAGTTTAATCGTTTCATTATTGAATTCTTCACAAGCAGCAAGTAATTCATCATAAGTTAAAGGAGAGTCAGGATCATAAAAAATTACCTCATCTTCATCATGATTTGCCATTAGACTAAGGTGAGCCTCTTCATTTTCAGATTCATCAGAAGAATCCATATCATTATCATCCCAGGCAATGTAAGCTCTTCTTCCCTTCGAATCCTTTGGTGGTTTCTTTTCAAATTTCTCATTCCTCGTTTGGTTTTGAGGACAATCGGGTTTTATGTGACCTTTCTTTCCACACTTGTAGCAGGTAGGATTAAAAGAAGTTGTTTCATCGCTTTTCTTTTGAGAGCTTGGGAACTTACCTTTGTTTCTGAGTCTCATGAACCTCTTGAATTTGCGAACCATTAGACTCATGTTTTCCTCATTATTTTCATCTTCAAGGAAATCACATTCGTCATCGTCAGTTTCCTCAATGCTTGCTTTGAGGGCGAGCCCTTTCTTTTTCTTATCAGCTTCTTCGCTTTCCATGAGACGATTTAGTTCAATTTCATGTTGTAACACCTGAGGACGAGATCGACAGCGTATTAGGACGACGTATCGAGACCTCGACCAAGACCTTGTGTCGAGATCCCGTGCCAAGATCGTTTGCCGAGGTCTTTTGCCGAGCTGAGGAGACCGCGTGCACTAGCTGCTGAACTGAGGAGATCGCGTGTCGAGTTGATGAAGTCGCGTACCGAGCTGATGAGGACGTATGTCGAGCTGAGGAGACCGCGTTCACGAACTCGTGTTAGAACCTTGTACGCTTGCACGAGCACTCTTGTCGACATCGTGTCGAGATGATACCTCGTATTCTGTCGAACGTTATCCAGCGTTATTATTATATTGTTTGTAATAATTATATTGTCGGCTTACCGTTCTCGTCGTGTGTCTAGACCGTTGACCGACAGAGTAGAGAGTAATTATGAGAGGAACGATTAGACGGGTAGATGATTGATGGGATTGGCATCTTATAGCTGGAGTTACGATTATACCCTTTTCTCACCAGCTGTATACCACGACCGATTCCCTCAAACACTCATTTCTCTTTTCTTCTTTCTTCTTCCTTTTTCTCCGAGTTTCCTTCCTTCTGCTCTGAGTTTCGTTGTTTTCTCCAGAACTTCCATCGACGAAACCTTGAGTTCCATCGAGATTCTGCACAAGCTTTCTTCATCAACCTTGTTCATCATCATCTTCTCGACATATCTCGCCTGTTCGACCATCACCATTGAGGTATGAAGAACAGATTTTTCTTTTCCTCTCGTACTCTTGTTTAGCGCTACTTTTCCTTCCATTTTTAGCCAGTTTTATGCTTCCAAAATCATGTCAAACTGATGGGTTTTCTTCTTCACGATATTACCTATCTTTCTAACCGATTAATTGGGCTTGTAAAACAAATTTTCTTCCTCTGTTTTTCTGCAATCGGCAGTGCCCAGAAACCCCTATTTTTGGTTTGTTTCGATTTCTTGTTTTTCGTTTGTTGCTTCTGGTTGTTGTTGTTGTCGATCTATCTGTTGAAGCATCAGATAACCTTTTTCATGAACTTTTGATCGAAATCCCTAACTTTGTGTTAGGGGAAAAATATATTTCAGTTCTTGAGTTTTATATTTTCTGGGTTGTGGTTAAGTTTGGGAAGAGAGAGCTAAGTGTATTAGAACCCATAGATCGAGCTGAGTTGTGTTTGTTTTAGGAAGTCTGATTCAGAGATCGGGTGATTTCGATCGAGGTGTGCGGAAAGCGAATCCAAGGACGCGGAAGCAGTGGGATCCAGATCGAGAACTGTACGTGTCGAGATCGACTAAGAAGCGTACGTGTCGAGGTCGATTGAGGACGGTACGTGTCGAAGTCGTTGTCGAGCTCGTTGAAGACAGCCGTGTCGAAATCGAGTAAGAGAAGTCGTTGTCGAGCTCATTTGAAGACAGCTGTGTCGAGGTCGCTGAGCAAAGATTAACTTGGAGTTCGGTAAGGGCGCTTCACATTAATACTTTCATAGTATGCTAGCGTAAGGGCAACTCTTAGACATTATTAAGACTTTATTTTTATTGTTATAATTATGTATGGACTCCTTGATTGGTGTCGAGATTGGAATGTTGTGATATGATTGGGTTTTTGCATGTATTTGATATGTGATTGAATATATGTTGTGAATGGTGTATTGCTGTCGAATTGCGTTTCTTCATGCAGAATGTTTTATTGCTTAAATGTCGAATTGCGTTTTCTTCATGTTAAGCATGCTCTCTTTATTTGATATGTGATCAAGTAAGTTGTGTTACTCTTTGACATGCGGCGAGCTAATCATCGAGTGAGAGAGCTAGGGAGTCGTATGACGTTTTGAGCCTTACCCAGGTAATTGAGGGTGCTAGGTCCCCTTTTTGTTTATGGTGGATTGGCTAGGCGTTGTAGCATTATCAGTTTGGGGATGGACCTGCTGATTAATGTATGGAATTCGGTTTGGGGATGGACCTGCCGTTTACCTATTACGTCAGTTTGGGAATGGACCTGCTGACGATATTCCGGAATAAGAGTCGAGTCGAGTCTAGAGTGAGATGGTCGAGTCACGTGTGGTGATTGAGATATATTATTGTTGTTTGCTTATATCCTTTATGTCGATCTTATCTTGAATTGTTGAGAAGTTGACCCTTTCCCGTGGTGCCTTCAATCCATGACGGTTACCCAGGCGATGTCGAGGGCGCAGGGAACTCGACAGTAGATGATGCCGAGGAGGAGCTCGACGAGGACCCGAGTGACGACCTCTACTTGTCGTGATTAATTATATTGTTAGATGTTTGTTTTTCTGATGACTGTACTTGTTTTTCTTTGTGTTCGAGGTCGTGACCAGTTTGGGCAGTGTTGTTTTGTTGCTACAGGGTAGACTGGTGGTCTTACTTTTGGAGCAGCCCCCTGCGTGGGAGTCTGCCGGAAGTACCTCCAGGGTATGATTGCTCTTTTAAAGTCATCATACCTTAGGTGTATTTTCTTTATACATTGCTACTCTGTATTTTGTATACATTATTATTTCGAGTGATATATATATGTATGTTATGCATGTATGTTTTATTAGAATTTAAGTCTTGTGTCTTAGTTGCACCATGTTTCGAAAAGCTGTAATTACTCTGATGTGCACGAGTTGGTTTTATAAAAAAAAAATATATCGTATTTTTAAAAGGCACAAGAGTTTCGTTTTAAAACACATCTCATATAGGTTTATGTTGAGCTCGGTGTGTTGAGCTCGGTAACTCGAGCTCGGTATATTGAGCTCGGTAGCGGTCCGGAAAAGGGTCGTTACACATGTTCCTGCAATTTTCCAAACAAAGTAGCCAAGGTCATAGAAGATAAGTCTCTAGATTCAGCTATAGCAGTGACCTTAGGTTGCCAATTCCTGTTTAGACATCTAAGAACTTTGTTAATCAAATCTTCATTACTGAAGACTTTCCCAAGAGCTCTGAGATGGTTTATTATATGGATGAACCTTTTTTGCATATCTTGTATGTTTTCACTTGGTTTCATCCTAAATAACTCATACTCATGGGTTAATGTGTTCATTCGAGCCCTCTTGACCTCGGTAGTACCTTCATGGGTCAATAGAAGGGTGTCCCACATTTCTTTAGCAGTCTTGCAATTTGAGACCCTATAGAACTCATCGTAGCTTAAAGCAGAAGTGATGATGTTCTTAGCCTTCAAATTGTATTGGACCCTTTCTTATCATCTTCGGTCCAAAGTGATCTTGGTTTGTCTACCACTGCATCATTAATTGATTGAGTGGGGACAAATGGACCATTTTCCACAGCATCCCAAATATCAAGATCAACACCCTCAAGAAAGATTTGCATTCTATCCTTCCAATAACCATACCCCTCACCATTGAAAAATGGGGGTCTGTTCATGGAAGTTCCCTCGTAATTGTTTGAAGTCATTCTCTTGAGACGGTTAAGTCCTTTATACAAGATTCTAGCTCTGATGCCAATTGTTACCAATTGACTTCAAACACAAGAGGGGGGTGAATTGTGATAGCGGTGCTTATATAAAAAATTACAGAAAATAAATGACCGAATAATAAATAAAGAACAAAAAAAAAAGTGCTTGAATGATAAAGAGACAGAGAGCAAAGAAGAGCACGCAGCAATTTATACAGGTTCGGCCACCAAACACCCCTGTGGCCTACGTCCTGTCCCCAAAGCAAACCACTATGGGATTTTCACTAAATCACTAGCTTTTAAATCAGGTTCAGCAAGAAACCTTTACACCTCTATACCAGAGCAATACGTTCAAGAGATATCACCTCTCTATGAACACCTTGGGATTCCTACCCAAAAAGAAATGATTTTCACAAATAAAATGAGATGAGAAAGATACACTCAATAGTGCAGATATAACAAATTGAAGCTCAAATAATACAACTCAAATAATGTAGAATAAAAAGGCTCTCAAAAATTGTGCTCAAATAAGTGTGAGTGATGAAAAATATTTGACAGAGTTTTAGCACAAAGAATTAAGCACTACGTTGTATTGTCGTGTTTACAAGGCTCACGAGCTGTGTTTATATAGGCAATGGAGGAGCGTCGCTTTAAAAAGATTTGTCCGTTGAGGATTTGCCCGTTGCGGCAGGGATCTGTCCGTTGGAATTTGTCCGTTGCGTTGAACATGAAAGAATTGAAAACACGGAGACGGCTCGGCATACGACCTCTGAAGACAGCTCGGCAGACGACCTCGCCACACAGCTCGACAGACAACCTCGACACAGCTCGGCATACGACCTCTGAACAGCTCGGCAAAAGACCTCGGCACACGACCTCGGAACACAGCTCGGCATACGACCTCCTCATCAGCTCGGTTCTCATAGCTCGGTACGCGACCTCATCAGCTCGACACGGATCATCAGCTCGGCACGCGACAAGAGCTCATCACGCGACATACGACTTCCTCAGAGCTCAACATCCGACTTCCTCCTCAGCTCGACATCCGATTTCCTCAGAGCTCGACACGCGACTTCCTCCTCAGCTCGGCATCCGACTTCCATAGTTCGACATCCGACTTCCTCAGAGCTCGATAAGCGACTTCCTCCTCAGCTCGACATCCGACTTCTTCAACTCGACATCCGACACGAGATATGCATGTCAAAATATTTTGTGCGTGTGATTTAATTTTAATTGAGAGCTTTTTATTACTACTTACAAATTGTCTTAATAAAGATAAATAAATACCCAGAACCCAAAGACTTGAGAAACAATCATTCTTGATACGCGTCTTGGTATTCTTTTCCACTTTTTTCATGGTTGACTATTTGCAAAGCTCCCTTTTGTCAATCATCAAAACCATCCTGTCAAGGCATGTATTCACAAAACTCTATTCATAGGCTTCATAATAATCAACCAATACTTGAATACAAATAAAAATTAGGCCAAATTATACTTTTAGTCCCTTAACTTTATTTTAGTTTTTAATTTGGTCCCTTATATATTTTTATTTCGTTTTGGTCCCTTAAGTTTACAACGTTATACCACGTTGGTCCTTTTGTTATTAACACCGTGAAAATAAGCTTACGTGTCTATTAACTAGTGATCTGTCAGTTAAGATATCACTTGAAAGGATCAAATCAAAATAAAAAAATAAAATAAGAGACCAAATTGACGAATGAATCATCTTTTCCAAATTGATGTGGAGGCAGGAGAGACGGAGCAGAGCTTACGATGGCTTCTGATAAAAACATTCGATGTCATCACTGCGCGGGACCCCTTTCAAAGGAGATGGTATTTTCCCTTCCACACTTTTCTCTCAATTCAATTCCTTTTTCCCTTTTGATTTCATTCTTTTTGTTTTTTTTTCCTTCTAATTTTATGCAGGAAACCGGTAAATGGAACGTTGCTCCTCTCGTCAGGGACAACTTTTCCATGTTTAAATTCTCCCCACCCCAATTCTTCTTTTGTGTTCTCAAAATCCAAAATTTATATAGATAAATTTTATTCACATTGTTCTGAGAAATACCAACATACTCCAATTTCTAGGAACTAAATTACAAACAAACAAAAAAAACAGTTTTTATTTCCAACATTGAATTTGTATGTTAGAAAACCTACAAGACGGACCTCCTCCTGCAGTACCATGAACAGGGACGGATCCAAAAACATATTAAACGAGGGGTTAAAAAATTTACCAAATACATTATACTGAAAAAAAATTGATAGTAAATGGTAAACAAAAATTAAATAATAGCCAAATACATTATATTGTTTATTTAAGTCGTGCACGTCGTTCTTTCATATCATAAAATTCATCTATAATAAAATTTGTATCAAACTTTTCAGCAATCCTCCTCTCAATGTAAGTAATCAAACAATCAGCTAGAAATTCATCTTCCATCTTGTTTCTGAGCCTATTTTTCACAATCTTCATAGCTGAAAATGATCTCTCAGTTGTAGCAGTTGAAATAGGTAGAGTCAATACCAAACGAATTAAACGATCAATCAAAGGATAAGTCAAATATTTTCATGTCTTCACTAATCCTTGGCATAACTCAGAAATTGTTGATAAATTTCTCAATTCAGGATGAGATGGGACATCAAGTTCATAATGACGAGCTTGTATTCTAAGATGTAAGTTCTCTAGTTCGGTAAAACTGCCAGGATAAAACTTTGTTGCCAATTCACAAATTTTCTCCACATAGAGTGACTTGTAAAAGTCTTTTGGATCTAAAACTGAACTCAAAGTAAGCAATTCCACCATATTATCACAAAAACTACAATTAAGCTCCTGTAACTGGGTATCAAGTACAACAATGAACAAATTAATACGATAATAATGCTCAACTGTAATATGGTCAACATTTTGGCGAGCTCGGCCTCTTCTAGGAATATACAAGGAAGTCATTAGTGGAACATCAATTTCATGTTTCCCACAAAATGACATGACTTCCTCAAAAAAACCTTCCCAACCTGATTCCCTCATTTTTTGGATCAACCTTTTAGTGGTGGAAACCAAAGACATTGCATTTAAGATATCTTGATTCATAGATTGCAAAGCACGATAAAGCTCATGGGTAATTGCTAAGATATCTCTCATAAGATGTAACAGAAAAATAAACTCAAAAGATGTGAGAATATCATAGGCAATATTAGCCTCACCACGAATGGAAGAATTACCATTTTCTGTAGCGTTTTGAAGAACCTCACAAGTAGCATCAAACATGGATAATAGGCTTTGAACTGATTTTAAGTGAGATCCCCATCGAGTATCTGTAGCTCTTTGTAAAGTGCCTATTTGATTGATTCCACTACCTGTTTCAATATCATTACTAGCAATCAAATTTGTTATGATTGTTGTTTGAGCAGACTATAATTGGTCATGTCGCTTAGGAGAAGCAGTCACCATATTCACAATCACTGTTGTTCCGGACTGGGCCGAAGCCCAATCCGACGATTCACGCGTTTAAGGCTCATCTCCGCACATAGTTTGCTTCACCACTTTGGAGCCGGGTCAACGTGGCTTATCCAACGGTCCTCAGCATTCCACCCCAGCTCATCACAGCCTGGCAAGGATCTGACAGCACCTCAGATCTCGCGGGAGCGGTTATCTCTCAGTAACCGTCCTCGAACCATACAAAACGGATCTCCTTCACAAATCCAGGTACGATTTTATTCATCCCTGCAATTCCTCTCCTCCTACCTAAACTGGCTTAGGCATCGGAGTCCTTGCAGGTACACCACCCCGCGCGCCGTCGTCAATCGCTGCGAACAACGTCGTACTGCTTCCCTCCGGCCATCCTCTGAGGTTCTGTTCAGAACATTGGCGCCGTCTGTGGGAATCATCTTTGATTTCATCTTTATTTTCCAAGTTTCTCTTCGTCATTCATGATGACTGGATCGAAGCGCACCGTCACTACTCGCAGCTCGCTCAGCGCAGCCTTGAATCCACTAAATCCTCTTATCGCTCCGGTAGATCAATCTCAACCTGAACCTGTTCACTTCAATGTTGAATATGAAAGGCCGAGGAATGTTCCTCCGCCTCAGAACGATGTTGTTTCGTTCGTCACCGCGACGGCTACAACAGAAACAGGCGAGACCGCTCCGACAACCGCAGTCTTCCTCCTCTGTGAATTTTGAGAGTTCATACGAAGTCATGCTGAAGCGATGCAGGTCCAGAATCAACGCATGGATCGCATGGAGAATCAGTAGAAAGAGATCTATTTTTGTGTTGCAACGCAGATCGAGAACAGAGCTGACCAGATCCTTCAGTCGCCTCGGAGGTCCAGAGATTCCGTAACTCGTAGATCTGTCCATCGTCGCCGCCGTGATGCAACTCCACGCCACTCTCCACATGCTACACACCACCGTAGTCGATCTTTGGATTGCCCTTCGCCTCACCACCGTAGATCTCAGATTCGCTCTCCTCAAAGCGGAAAAAGAAATGAGAAAACGCGGTGCGAGAGAGTTTTGCCTAAAAGCCTATCGTCAGGGCTTGAGGCGAGGCGCTCTCCGCCGTGTCGCCACCGTTCTCCCGATCACTCTCCCCGTCATAGAGATGTGATCGCAAGCAGCGATACACCGCCTCAAAGAACCACTACTCCCTCTCGCCGTCGTGCAAGGTCAACTGAACGCGCCTCTCACTGCCGCCATGCTCACTCCCTTTTGTCCACCTCCCTACAGAGTGACACAGGGAGCGACACGTGCGAGGCCTTGGGTCCTTTCACTTCCAGGATCATGAAGTTCGAGATTCCGAAGCATCTTCAAAAGCCACCATCCTTAGATTCGTATGATGGCACAACCGATCCAGATGAGCACATCGGTTATTTCGACACGGTCATGGGCTACCGAGGTGCCCAAGGACCAGTCAAGTGCAGGATCTTTCCTCTGACTCTAAAGAAGGCGGCCTTGTCATGGTTCCAGGCCCTGAAGAAAAATTTTGTGGACTCGTGGTCCGAACTCACCGATCAATTCTCTGCCCATGTCACTGCGTCCAAGGTCCAACCAAAGTCCACGGCGGCGTTGGCCGCGATTCAGAAGAGAAAAGATGAATCTATCAAAGACTATATCGAGCGTTTTAACAAAGAAGCAATTTATGTGAAAAAGTGTTCCAATGAGATGAAGTTGTATTTGCTGGAGCAAGGTTTGGTTGAAGGCAGTTTGTTCAGCGTCAACATTGATGTCGACAAGCCAAAGACCTTGAACGACTTCCTTAAATGAGCCCAGAAGTACATGAATTATGCAGAGAAGTTGATGGCGTCGAAGGTCAAGAGCAAAACCCAGGAGAAGACCGACAGACAGCGTGAAGACAGGTCGCGCAGAGATAAAAAGAACCGACCTCCATCAAAGAGGTACGACGAATACACTCCCTTGAATACCACGCCAAAGCGTATTCTGAACGAATGTGCGAACACCGAATTCCGAGATGCTGGAATCAAGTTCCCCTAGAAAGGTAAGGAGAATCCCAATGCCGACAAGTCCAAGTATTGTCACTTTCACAAGTGCGCCGGGCATGAGACTGATGAGTGTTTTGACTTGAAAGACGTGATAGAGCAGCTGATCCAGAAGGGGAGGTTGTCGAAGTACGTGAAAGCAAAACCGAGATCTGGCGATAGAAGGTCGAGGTCCAGATCACCTCGACCTGCGAGAAAAGAATCAGCTTCGGTAGCACAACTCGACGAGGCAGCTCGAGCGTCCGAAGAGAACAAAGAAAGACCTCGACCTCCCCCAGTCGCCCTTGTCATCTCTGGGGGGGTTCTCCAACAAGGGAGGTGCGAGTATAAACTCAGCAAAGCGAAAGCTGAGAGAAACGATGTCGGTGTCCGCTGTTTTTCCTTCATCTAGCAGGCATAAGGGAAGACCACCCCTCACCTTTTACGACGAAGACCTGGTGAATGGAAAGCCGAATTTTCTGATTCCCCTGTTAGTCAAAGCTTACATGGCCAACTTTAATGTTAGAAGAATATTAATAGATCAGGCGAGCTCGGCGAATATTATTTTCCACGAATTGTTTAAGACCTTGAAGCTACCAGAGAAGGACCCCGTACCGTATCCGGGGTCTGATCTGACTAGTTTCAATGGCTCGAAAACCAAGCCATTGGGCTACATGGAATTGATGGTGACCTTTGGAGAACCACCTGCCTCCAAGACTGTTAAAGTCCAGTTCATAGTACTTCCGTGCAAGTCTGTGCATAACTGCATCATTGGGCGCCCAACTCTGGGGGAGCTCGGGGCCGTGACCTCGACGGTCCATTTGAAGATGTGTTTCCATAGTGATGACGACAAATTCGTCACTGTCGAAACCGATAAAGAAGCTACTAGGAGATGCTGCATCTTGTCCCTGAAGGTCGACGGGTCAGGTGATGAGAAGCAACCTCCCTTTGCTAAGAAGCAAGCTCTTGCCAAAGCCGCTTCAGAAGTCAACCTTGCTGATTTTGATGCCAGAATCGAGTTCGAAGATGAAGTCCAAGAGGATGACCCCCTGGCACGTGAACTCCAGCAAAAGATCAAGAGACCAGTACCTGATGGCGAGTTTATCTGAGTTCAGCTGGGGGTTGATCCCGAAAAGACCGTGAAGCTTGATGCAGACCTTCCCGAACAGGTTAAGCTACAGCTGATTGAGTGCCTAAAGTCCAAGGCTGACCTCTTCGCTTGGACTGCTGCTGACATCCAGGCATCTCTCCCGCCATCGTCTGATCAAACGGATCTTCTCGGTAGTCTGCTGGATCATATCTGGTCCTACGACAGTTCGCTCGCCGTCCTGGTACCAACAAAGAGGCGTCTGACATTTTCGTCCATACAGCGCTTCAAAAGGTCCCATTCCAATGCTCGCATGGAAACTGTTATTGTAGGTGAACTCCACCAATGGTAAGACGTCGTCCCAACATCCTCGGTGATCTAACGTACAAGCTCGCAACAAATCTTCAAGCGATTGGATCGTTCTTGTAACGACCCGTTTCCGGATCGCTACCGAGCTCAACATACCGAGCTCGAGTTACCGAGCTCAACACACCGAGCTCAACATAAACCTATATGAGATGTGATTTAAAAACAAAACTCTTGTGCCTTTTAAAAATACGATATATATTTTTTTTTTATAAAACCAACTCGTGCACATCAGAGTAATTACAGCTTTTCGAAACATGGTGCGACTAAGACACAAGACTTAAATTCTAATAAAACATACATGCATAACATACATATATATATCACTCTAAATAATAATGTATACAAAATACAGGGTAGCAAGTATAAAGAAAATACACCTAAGGTATGTCGACTTCAAAAGAGCAATCATACCCTGGGGGTACTTCCGGCAGACTCCCACGCAAGGGGCTGCTCCAAAAGTAAGACCACCAGTCTACCCTGAAACAACAAAACAACACTGCCCAAACTGGTCACGACCTCGAACACAAAAGAAAAACAAGGTACAGCCATAAAAAAAAAAAACAACATCCAGCAACATAATCAATCACGACAGATAGAGGTCGTCACTCGGGTCCTCGTCGAGCTCCTCCTCGGCATCATCTGCTCTCGAGTTCCCTCGCGCTCGACATCGCCTGGGTAACCGCTATGGATTGAAGGCACCACGGGAAAGGGTCAACTTCTCAACAATTCAAGATAAGCTCGACATAAAAATATAAGCAAACAAAGAAAGTATAACATTCACCGACGTGACTCGACCATCTCACTCTAACTCGACACAACTCGCAAATCCATTTTCTCTCGACTCGACAATTTTTCCGAATGCACACGCAGCATCAGATGTCGGAAAGTCCAGCCGAAGCCTTGGGATCCTCGCTCTCCCTAGGACACCAACTCAGTCCCATAGCGTGGCGGCGTCTAGTCAATCTCCCGTAAACAAAGGGGACCTAGCACCCTCGCTTATCCGGTCACGGCTCAAAAACGCCATACGACTCACCTAGCTCGCTCACTCGATGAACAATTAGCCGTGATACGATATTCAAAGAGTTAAACACAAGATATTCAACCGCATGTCAAATAAAAAGAGCAAGCTCGACATGAAGAAACACAATTCAACATGCAATACACAATTCACGACATATATTCAATCACATATTAAATACATGCAAAAACTCAATCATATCACAACATTTCAAGCTCGACACAAATCAGGAAATCCATACACAATAACATAACCACGTAGAATATGAAATGCCCTTACGCTAGCATACTACGAAAGTATTAATGTGAAGCGCCCTTAGAACTCAAGTTAATCTTTGCTCGACAACGACCTCGACACATTTGTCTTCAAAGAGCTCGACAACGACTTCGACACGCATACCCTCGATCCGATTACTGCTGCTTCCGCGTCCTTGGATTCGCTTTCCCGTACACCTCGATTCGGAAATCACCCGATCTCGGGAATCAGACTTCCTAAAACAAACATAACTCAGATCGATCCATGGGTTCTAATACATCTAGCTCTCATCCCAAACTTAACCACAACCCAGAAAATATAATACTCAAGAACTGAATATATTTTTCCTCTAACACAAAGTTAGGGATTTCGATCAAAGTTCATGAAAAAGGTTATCTGATGCTTCAACAGATAGATCGACAACAACATCAACCAGAAGCAACAAACGAAAACAATAAATCGAAATAAACCAAAAATGAAGAGTTTCTGGGCAC
Organism: Calophaca sinica; assembly: GCA_037113605.1. NCBI lineage: Eukaryota > Viridiplantae > Streptophyta > Magnoliopsida > Fabales > Fabaceae > Calophaca > Calophaca sinica. The sequence continues at coordinate 22,536,822 of CM073737.1, forward strand.
TGCCGATTGCAGAAATCAGAGAAAGAAATTTGTTTTACAAGCCCAATTAATCGGTTAAAAAGATAGGTAATATCGTGAAGAAGAAAACCCATCAATTTGACATGATTTGGAAGCATAAAACTGGCTGAAAATGGAAGAAGAAATAGCGCTAAACAGTAGCAGAGGAAAAGAAAGATCTGTTCTTCATACCTCAATGGTGATGGTCGAACAGACGAGATATGTCGAGAAGATGATGAAGAACAAGGTTGATGAAGAAAGCTTGTGCAGAATCTCGATGGAACTCACGGTTTCGTCGATGGAGATTTTGAAGAAAACAACGAAACTCAGAGCAGAAGGAAGGAAGAAGAAAGAAGAAAAGAGAAAGAATGAGTGTTTGAGGGAATCGGTCGTGGTATACAGCTGGTGAGAAAGGGGTATAATCGTAACTCCAGCTATAAGATGCCAATCCCATCAATCATCTACCCGTTTAATCGTTCCTCTCATAATTACCCTCTACTCTTGTCGGTCAACGGTCTAGACACGCGACGAGAACGGCAAGCCGACAATGTAATCATTACAAACAATATAATAATAGCGCTGAATAACGTTCGAAAGAATACGAGGTATCATCTCGACACGATGTCGACAAGGGTGCTCGTGCAAGCGCACAAGGTTCTAACACGAGTTCGTGAACGCGGCCTCCTCAGCTCGACATGCGTCCTCATCAGCTCGGTACGCGACTTCATCAACTCGACACGCGATCTCCTCAGTTCAGCAGCTAGTGCACGCGGTCTCCTCATCTCGGCAACTGACCTCGGCAAACGGTCTTGGCACGGGATCTCGACACAAGGTCTTGGTCGAGGTCTCGATACGTCGTCCTAATACGATGTCGATCTCGTCCTCAGGTGTTACAGTTCTCTCAGTCTGACCGTCAGTCTGTGGATGATATGCCGAGCTAAGCCTGAGCTCGGTTCCCATCGCTCCTTGCAATTCCCTCCAAAAATGAGACGTGAACTTCGGATCTCGGTAACCGTCTTCGGCTGTTCCCACGCTAACACCGCCTCAATCTTAGTTGGATCCACAGCTATCCCTTCTTTGGAAATCACGTGACCAAGAAAATTCACCTCTTCAAGCCAAAATTCATACTTCGACAGGTTGGCATAGAGTTGCTTATCTCGTAATATCTGCAGTACTCGACATAAGTGTTCTGCGTGCTCTTCTCGGTTCCTCGAGTAGATCAATATGTCGTCGATGAACACTACAACGAACTGATCCAAAACGAATGGAAAATCCTGTTCATGTAGTCCATAAACACAGCTGGCGCATTCGTCACTCCAAACGGCATCACCAAGTACTCGTAGTGACCGTATCTAGTCCTGGAAGTCGCTTTGGCGACATCTTCCTCCTTCACGCGAATCGTGGTAGCCCGACTTCAAGTCTATCTTGGAAAAGATCGCCGCTCCACGAAGTTGATCCATCAAGTCGCCAATACGTGGTAACGGATAACGGTTCTTCCACGGTAACCTTGTTGAGCTCACGATAGTCCACGCACACCTTGATCATCCATCCTTCTTCTTAACCAACAACACCGAGCTCCCCACGGTGACACGCTCGGTCGTATGAATTGCTTCGACTCCAAGTGTTCGATCTGGGACTTCACTCTTTCATCTCGGCAGAGACATCCTGTATGGCGCTTTGGAAATCGGTCCCGTCCCTGGAATCAGTCGATGGAGAACTCGACCTCAGACCGGGTGGTAACCCTGGCACGCCTTCTGAAAACGCCCTCAAAGTCACACACCACCGTACATTCTTCACGCCGATCTGTTGGAAAACTTCGAACTAGCCGGATACATGTATTCCCTAGTTCCTTCTTTCAAAGAAACTCCAATACGTTCGCAGAAAGATAATTGGAGACTCCAAGGTCTGGAAAAATTACGCTTTACTGGCACAGTCCAAAGGACATGGTGGTGTGACAACCAATCCATCCCGAGAATGACATCTAAGCCCTTAAGAGGCAAACAAACCAAATTGACCACAAACTTTCTACTCAATAACCACTACACAATTAAGACATGCAGTGTTTGTGACTAAGGTTTTAGCAAATTGGGTTGTAACTACTAATTTAAACGGTAAAGCGATCCACAGTCAAGTTCAAATGGTTCACACAATCAGAAGAAATAAAAGAATGTGTTGCACCCGAATAAAAAAGAACGGATAAGGATTTACCCTCGATCTCACATTCACCTTGGATAAGATCTTCAGCTCGATCTGCTTCCTCGCCACTCATGCGTAAAACTCGCCTTTAGCCACTTGACGCTTCCTTTGGCCTCGCCGCAAGCATAGTCGGTTCAGCTTTAGGTGTAGGACAATCCTTGGCAAAATGCCCTGGCTTCTTGCAGTTGAAACACACCTCCTCCTTCTGAGTACAGTTACTCGCGTAATGTCCCGGCTTTCCACATCGATAGCAAGTCACCTCGACACCGGTCTGACCTCCACTCCTCGCTCCCTCTACCTCGACACATCGATCAATCAGCTCTTGGAGGTTTCGAATCCTCAACGACACCACTGACTTCTGAATGTCGAATCTCAATCCCCGTTGGAATCTCTCACTCAACCATCTTTGGTCAACTCGATCACGGAATGGACTGAAATACCTCGCCAACGACTCGAACTTGGCTGCATACTCGGACACTGTCGAGTTGCCTTGCTGCAATTGAAGAAATTCCTGCTCCTTCTCGGCTCGTGCAGTATCTGGGAAGTACTTGTCCAAGAACCTTTCACGAAAAAGCTCCCAGGTCATCTCGCGACGTTCCGCTATAAATGTTTGCTTCACTCCTCTCCACCAATACTCTGCGTCTCCTAGCAGTAAGTAGGTGGCATAGTCGACCTTCACGTTGTCCGGGCAATGGAGTGCCTCGAAGATCTTCTCGATCTCTTGCATCCAAAGATCAGCTTTGTCCGGATTTGGCTCACCATAGAACTTCGGTGGATCATGCTTCCTAAAGTCGGCCAATCCTCTTGCTTGACAAGATTTCGCTCGTTCTTTGTCTTTGCGCAAGTTCTGGCTGAGTTAACGCCGTCTGTTGAGCCATCGCGTTAGCCTGTTGAGTTGCGGCCGATTATTGAGCCATGGCTGCCGCCATCTCGGTCATAGCTTGAATTGCTCGTTCCATGTCGGCGTTCTCGGTTGCATTTGTCGTATTCCTCGAGGTGGCATTAGATTCCACAAAGTTCAAAACCCCGGAATCTCACAACAAGGATGTGTTAAAACACACTGCTTCAATCAAGAAACAGTTCAAACAATTTCTCAAGCAATAAGTGCTTCACTTAATCAAACAACAATCAACATATACAACTAGGTACCCAACACAGATATCCCGACACAGTGACCAGTCCAAATTTCCTATGCACTTCTGAACCGAATCAAGCCTGATACCAACAATGTAACGACTGCTTCCTGACCGCTACCGAAGCTCAATATACCGAGCTCGAGTTACCGAGCTCAACACACCGAGCTCAACTAAACCTGTATGAGATGTGTTTTAAAACGAAACTCTTGTGCCTTTTAAAAATACGATATATTTTTTTTTATAAAACCAACTCGTGCACATCAGAGTAATTACAGCTTTTCGAAACATGGTGCAACTAAGACACAAGACTTAAATTCTAATAAAACATACATGCATAACATACATATATATATCACTCGAAATAATAATGTATACAAAATACAGAGTAGCAATGTATAAAGAAAATACACCTAAGGTATGACGACTTCAAAAGAGCAATCATACCCTGGGGGTACTTCCGGCAGACTCCCACGAAGGGGGCTGCTCCAAAAGTAAGACCACCAGTCTACCCTGTAGCAACAAAACAACACTGCCCAAACTGGTCACGACATACTACTCCAAAAGAAAAACAAGGTACAACCATAAAAAAAAACATCATCCAGCAACATAATCAATCACGACAGATAGAGGTCGTCACTCGGGTCCTCGTCGAGCTCCTCCTCGGCATCGTCTGCTGTCGAGTTCCCTGCGCCCTCGACACCGCCTGGGTAACCGTCATGGATTGAAGGCACCACGGGAAAGGGTCAACTTCTCAACAATTCAAGATAAGCTCGACATAAAGGATATAAGCAAACAAAGAAAGTATAACATTCACCGACGTGACTCGACCATCTCACTCTAACTCGACACAACTCGCAAATCCATTTTCTCTCGACTCGACAATTTTTCCGAATGCACACGCCGTGCAGATGTCGGAAAGTCCAGCCGAAGCCTTGGGATCCTCGCTCTCCCTAGGGCCGATAACTCAGTCCCATAGCGTGGCGGCGTCTAGTCAATCTCCAGTAAACAAAAGGGGACCTAGCACCCTCGCTTATCCGGTCACGGCTCAAAACGCCATACGACTCACCTAGCTCGCTCACTCGATGAACAATTCGCCAGATCGATATTCAAAGAGTTAAACACAAGATATTCAACCGCATGTCAAATAAAAAGAGCAAGCTCGACATGAAGAAACGCAATTCAACATGCAATACACAATTCACGACATATATTCAATCACATATTAAATACATGCAAAAACTCAATCATATCACAACATATTAAGCTCGACACATACACAATAACAAACACGTGGAATATGAAGTGCCCTTACGCTAGCATACTATGAAAGTATTAATGTGAAGCGCCCTTACATAAGGACTTATAAAATAAAGCCTTAGAGATATCTAGGAGTTGCCCTTACCGAACTCCAAGTTAATGCTGCTCGACAACGACCTCGACACAGCTGTCTTCAAATGAGCTCGACAACGACTTCTCTTACTCGATCTCGACACGGCTGTCTTCAACGAGCTCGACAACGACTTCGACACGTACCGTTCTCGATCTGGATTCCGCTGCTTCCACGTCCTCAGATTCGCTCTCCCGTACACCTTGATTCGGAAATCACTCGATCTCGGGAATCAGACTTCCTAAAACAAGCACAACTCAGTTCGATCTATGGGTTCTAATACACTTAGCTCTCTTCCCAAACTTAACCACAACCCAGAAAATATAAAAACTCAAGAACTGAAATATATTTTTCCTCTAACACAAAGTTAGGGTTTTCGATCAAAAGTTCATGAAAGAGGTTATCTGATGCTTCAACAGATAGATCGACAACAACAATAACCAGAAGCAACAAACGAAAAACAAGAAATCGAAACAAACCAAAAATGGGGGGTTTCTGGGCACTGCCGGTTGCAGAAAAACAGAGGAAGAAAATTTGTTTTACAAGCCCAATTAATCGGTTAGAAAGATAGGTAATATCGTGAAGAAGAAAACCCATCAGTTTGACATGATTTGGAAGCATAAAACTGGCTAAAAATGGAAAGAAGAAATAGCGCTAAACAGTAGCACAGAGGAAAAGAAAAATCTGTTCTTCATACCTCAATGGTGATGGTCGAGATGGTGAGATATAGGTCGAGAAGATGATGATGAACAAGATTGATGAAAAAAATTTGTGCAGAATCTCGATGGAACTCAAGGTTTCTTCGATGGAAGTTTTTGGAGAAAAACAACGAAACTCGTGAGCGTAGGAAGGAAGAAGAAAGAAGAAAAGAGAAATGAGTATCTGAAGGAATCGATTCGTGGTATACAGCTGGTGAGAAAAGGGGTATAATCGTAACTCCAGCTATAAGATGCCAATCCCATCAATCAATCTACCCGTCTAATCGTTCCTCTCTCATAATTACCCTCTACTCTGTCGGTCAACGATCTAGACACGCGACGAGCAGCAAGCCGACAATATAATTATTACAAACAATATAATAATAGCGCTGAATAACGCTCGAAAGAATACGAGTTATCATCTCGACACGATGTCGACAAGGGTGCTCGTGCAAGCGCAAGGTTCTAACACGAGTTCGTGCACGCCGGCCTCCTCGGCTCGATGCACGCGACTTCATCCACTCGACACCCGACCTCCTCAGCTCAGCAGCTAGTGCACGCGGTCTCCTCATCTCGGAAACGACCTCGGCAAACGATCTTGGCACGGGATCTCGACACAAGGTCTTGGTCGAGGTCTCGATACGTCGTCCTAATACGATGTCGATCTCGTCCTCAGGTGTTACAATCTCTCCCTCTAAAAAATTTCGTCCTCGAAATTGAAAATAAGATTCTTACCTCGGAAAAGTTCAGGTCTTGAGTCTTCATCTTCTCCTCCAGCTCCCAAGTCGCATCTCCCGCCTTCTTGATCCCACACAACTTTGACGAGTTGAATCTCTTTGTTCAAGAATCGTTTGGCTTTCCGATCAACGATCCTTCTTTGGTGATGCTTCAAAAGATAGGTCGCCCTTCGCTTGAATCACATCCGTTCGATGACATGAGAGGGTCGGAAACATACTTCCGCAATTGTGAGACGTGGAAGACGCCGTGGATGTTCGACAAGAATGGTGGCAAGGCAATCGATATGCCACCGACCAATACGACGAAGAATCGGTAAGGTCCAATAAATTTAGGGGTAAGTTTCTTGGATTTGATCACTCGACCAACTCGATGGTGGGGGTGACTCTAAGAAATACATGTTCTCCTTCCTCAAACTCGAGTGGTCGACGCCGTTGGTCCGCATAACTCTTCATCGACTTTGAGATGTTCGCATCCGATCTCGATCAAACGGATCTTCTCGGTAGTCTGCTGGATCATATCTGGTCCTCTGACGATTCGCTCGCCGTCCTGGTACCAACAAAGAGGCGTCTGACATTTCCGTCCATACAGCGCTTCAAAAGGTGCCATTCCAATGCTCGCATGGAAACTGTTATTGTAGGTGAACTCCACCAATGGTAAGACGTCGTCCCAACTTCCTCGGTGATCTAACGTACAAGCTCGCAACAAATCTTCAAGCGATTGGATCGTTCTCTCAGTCTGACCGTCAGTCTGTGGATGATATGCCGAGCTAAGCCTGAGCTCGGTTCCCATCGCTCCTTGCAATTCCCTCCAAAAATGAGACGTGAACTTCGGATCTCGGTAACCGTCTTCGGCTGTTCCCACGCTAACACCGCCTCAATCTTAGTTGGATCCACAGCTATCCCTTCTTTGGAAATCACGTGACCAAGAAAATTCACCTCTTCAAGCCAAAATTCACACTTCGACAGGTTGGCATAGAGTTGCTTATCTCGTAATATCTGCAGTACTCGACATAAGTGTTCTGCGTGCTCTTCTCGGTTCCTCGAGTAGATCAATATGTCGTCGATGAACACTACAACGAACTGATCCAAAAACGAATGGAAAATCCTGTTCATGTAGTCCATAAACACAGCTGGCGCATTCGTCACTCCAAACGGCATCACCAAGTACTCGTAGTGACCGTATCTAGTCCTGAAAGCTGTTTTGGCGACATCTTCCTCCTTCACGCGAATCTGGTGGTAGCCCGACTTCAAGTCTATCTTGGAAAAGATCGCCGCTCCACGAAGTTGATCCATCAAGTCGTCAATACGTGGTAACGGATAACGGTTCTTCACGGTAACCTTGTTGAGCTCGCGATAGTCCACGCACGACCTTGATCGTCCATCCTTCTTCTTAACCAACAACACCGAGCTCCCCACGGTGACACGCTCGGTCGTATGAATTGCTTCGACTCCAAGTGTTCGATCCGGGACTTCACTTTTTCATCTCGGCAGAGACATCCTGTATGGCGCTTTGGAAATCGGTCCTGTCCCTGGAATCGGTCGATGGAGAACTCGACCTCTCGTCTTGGTGGTAACCCTGGCACGTCTTGGAAAAACGTCCTCAAAGTCACACACCACCGTACATTCTTCACGTCGATCATTGGAAAACTTCCGAACTAGCGGATACATGTATTCCCTAGTTCCTTCTTTCAAAGAAACTCCAATACGTTCGGCAGAAGATAATTGGAGACTCCAAGGTCTGGAAAAATTACGCTTTACGGGCACGATCCAACAGGACATGGTGGTGTGACAACCAATCCATCCCGAGAATGACATCTAAGCCCTTAAGAGGCAAACAAACCAAATTGACCACAAACTTTCTACTCTGAATAACCACTACACAATTAAGACATGCAGTGTTTGTGACTAAGGTTTTAGCAGCTGGGGTTGTAACTACTAATTTAAACGGTAAAGCAGTCACAGTCAAGTTCAAATGGTTCACACAATCAGAAGAAATAAAGGAATGTGTTGCACCCGAATCAAAAAGAACGGATAAGGATTTACCCTCGATCTCACATTCACCTTGGATAAGATCTTCAGCTCGATCTGCTTCCTCGCCACTCATGCAGAAAACTCTGCCTTTAGCCACTTGACGCTTCCCTTTGGCCCTTGCCGCAAGCATAGTCGGTTCAGCTTTAGGTGTAGGACAATCCTTGGCAAAATGCCCTGGCTTCTTGCAGTTGAAACACACCTCCTCCTTCTGAGTACAGTTACTCGCGTAATGTCCCGGCTTTCCACATCGATAGCAAGTCACCTCGACACCGGTCTGACCTCCACTCCTTCTACCTCGACACATCGATCAATCAGCTCTTGGAGATTTCGAATCCTCAACGACACCACTGACTTCTGAATGTCGAATCTCAATCCCCGTTGGAATCTCTCACTCAACCATCTCTGGTCAACTCGATCACGAAATGGACTGAAATACCTCGCCAACGACTCGAACTTGGCCGCATACTCGGACACCGCCGAGTTGCCTTCTTGCAATTGAAGAAATTCCTGCTCCTTCTCGGCTCGTGCGATGTCTGGGAAGTACTTGTCCAAGAACCTTTCACGAAAAAGCTCCCAGTGTCATCTCGCGACGTTCGCTTATAAATGTTTGCTTCACTCCTCTCCACCAATACTCTGCGTCTCCTAGCGATAAGTAGGTGGCATAGTCGACCTTCACGTTGTCCGCAATGGAGTGCCTCAAGATCTTCTCGATCTCTTGCATCCAAAGATCGCCTTTGTCCGGATTTGGCTCACCATAGAACTTCGGTGGATCATGCTTCCTAAAGTCGGCCAATCCTCTTGCTTGACATTTCGTTACGCTCGTTCTTTGTTCTTTGCAAGTTCTGGCGAGTTAACGCCGCCGTCTGTTGAGCCATCGCGTTAACTGTTGAGTTCTGGTGATTGTTGAGCCATGGCTGCCGCCATCTCGCCATAGCTTGAATTGCTCGTTCCATGTCGACGTTCTCGGTTGCATTTGTCGTATTCCTCTGAGGTGACATTAGATTCCACAAAGTTCAAAACCCTGTCAGAATCTCACAACAAGGATGTGTTAAAACACACTGCTTCAATCAAGAAACAGTTCAAACAATTTCTCAAGCAATAAGTGCTTCACTTAATCAAACAGCAATCAACATATACAACTAGGTACCCAACACAGATATCCCGACACAGTGACTAGTCCAAATTTCCTATGCACACTTCTGGCCGTAATCAATCAAGCTCTGATACCAACAATGTAACGACCCGTTTCCGGACCGCTACCGAGCTCAATATACCGAGCTCGAGTTACCGAGCTCAACACACCGAGCTCAACTAAACCTGTATGAGATGTGTTTTAAAACGAAACTCTTGTGCCTTTAAAAAAAATACGATATATTTTTTTTTTATAAAACCAACTCGTGCACATCAGAGTAATTACAGCTTTTCGAAACATGGTGCAACTAAGACACAAGACTTAAATTCTACTAAAACATACATGCATAACATACATATATATATCACTCGAAATAATAATGTATACAAAATACAGAGTAGCAATGTATAAAGAAAATACACCTAAGGTATGACGACTTCAAAAGAGCAATCATACCCTGGGGGTACTTAAGCGAACTCCCACGAAGGGGCTGCTCCAAAGTAAGACCACCACCTACCAGAGCAACAAAACAACACTGCCCAAACAGGTCACGACATACTACTCCAAAAGAAAAACAAGGTACAGCCATAAAAAAAAACATCATCCAGCAACATAATCAATCACGACAGATAGAGGTCGTCACTCGGGTCCTCGTCGAGCTCCTCCTCGGCATCGTCTGCTGTCGAGTTCCCTGCGCCCTCGACACCGCCTGGGTAACCGTCATGGATTGAAGGCACCACGGGAAAGGGTCAACTTCTCAACAATTCAAAATAAGCTCGACATAAAGGATATAAGCAAACAGCAAAGTATAACATTCACCGACGTGACTCGACCATCTCACTCTAACTCGACACAACTCGCAAATCCATTTTCTCTCGACTCGACAATTTTTTCGGAATGCACACGCCGTACCGTATGTCGGAAAGTCCAGCCGAAGCCTTGGGATCCTCGCTCTCCCTAGGGCCGATCGACTCAGTCCCATAGCGTGGCGACGTCTAGTCAATCTCCCGTAAACAAAAGGGGACCTAGCACCCTCAGTTATCCGGGTCACGGCTCAAAAACGTCATACGACTCACCTAGCTCGCTCACTCGATGAACAATTCGCCGCATACGATATTCAAAGAGTTAAACACAAGATATTCAACCGCATGTCAAATAAAAAGAGCAAGCTCGACATGAAGAAACGCAATTCAACATGCAATACACAATTCACGACATATATTCAATCACATATTAAATACATGCAAAAACTCAATCATATCACAACATATTAAGCTCGACACATACACAATAACAAACACGTGGAATATGAAGTGCCCTTACGCTAGCATACTATGAAAGTATTAATGTGAAGCGCCCTTACATAAGGACTTATAAAATAAAGCCTTAGAGATATCTAGGAGTTGCCCTTACCGAACTCCAAGTTAATGCTGCTCGACAACGACCTCGACACAGCTGTCTTCAAATGAGCTCGACAACGTCTTCTCTTACTCGATCTCGACACGGCTGTCTTCAACGAGCTCGACAACGACTTCGACACGTACACTTCTCAGTCTGGATTCCGCTGCTTCCACGTCCTTGGATTCGCTTTCCCGTACACCTCGATTCGGAAATCACACGATCTCGGGAATCAGACTTCCTAAAACAAACACAACTCAGTTCGATCTATGGGTTCTAATACGCTTAGCTCTCTTCCCAAACTTAACCACAACCCAGAAAATATAAAAACTCAAGAACTGAAATATATTTTTCCTCTAACACAAAGTTAGGGTTTTCGATCAAAAGTTCATGAAAGAGGTTATCTGATGCTTCAACAGATAGATCGACAACAACAATAACCAGAAGCAACAAACGAAAAACAAGAAATCGAAACAAACCAAAAATGGGGGGTTTACGCACCGCCGGTTCTTGAAAAAGCAGAGGAAGAAAATTTGTTTTACAAGCCCAATTAATCGGTTAGAAAGATAGGTAATATCGTGAAGAAGAAAACCCATCAGTTTGACATGATTTGGAAGCATAAAACTGGCTAAAAATGGAAAGAAGAAATAGCGCTAAACAGTAGCACAGAGGAAAAGAAAAATATGTTCTTCATACCTCAATGGTGATGGTCGAGATGGTGAGATATAGGTCGAGAAGATGATGATGAACAAGATTGATGAAGAAAATTTGTGCAGAATCTCGATGGAACTCAAGGTTTCTTCGATGGAAGTTTTTGGAGAAAAACAACGAAACTCAGAGCAGAAGGAAGGAAGAAGAAAGAAGAAAAGAGAAATGAGTATCTGAAGGAATCGGTCATGGTATACAGCTGGTGAGAAAAGGGGTATAATCGTAACTCCAGCTATAAGATGCCAATCCCATCAATCAATCTACCCGTCTAATCGTTCCTCTCTCATAATTACCCTCTACTCTGTCGGTCAACGATCTAGACACGCGACGAGAACGGCAAGCCGACAATATAATTATTACAAACAATATAATAATAGCGCTGAATAACGTTCGAAAGAATACGAGTTATCATCTCGACACGATGTCGACAAGGGTGCTCGTGCAAGCGCACAAGGTTCTAACACGAGTTCGTGCACGCAGCCTCCTCAGCTCGGTACGCGACTTCATCAACTCGACACCCGACCTCCTCAGCTCAGCAGCTAGTGCACGCGGTCTCCTCATCTCGGCAACTGACCTCGGCAAACGATCTTGGCACGGGATCTCGACACAAGGTCTTGGTCGAGGTCTCGATACGTCGTCCTAATACGATGTCGATCTCGTCCTCAGGTGTTACAAGACCATCCCCTGGGGAAGTACTTTAGCTCTACCTGGCGTAGTCGTTGCCGTTTCCCAGAATTTTACGTAAACCTCTTTGAGATAAATAGTCTTTTAGGTGTAATTCAAAATGTGAAGTAAGTCTTCGTATCTTATTAGTGAAATTGACCACTTGAAATTCAACTGATCTGGGGTTTTCTTTCTTTTTTTTTTATGAAATAACAGGTATAAATGAATTTTTTATCATAAAATAAAATGAAAGCTTTCCTCTCCCCTCCTTTTTGATAGATATTTTTATTGATCAGTAATAGTAATGACACTCATTTTGAATTTTGTATACAAAATTATCTTAATTTACTTAAAAAAAATTATGCTTAGCTAATGAAGCTCTAAGTGCCATCCTCATCCGCGAAACAGATGAGGGCCAGAAACCCGTCTACTTCGTAAGCAAATCACTTCAAGGCCCTGAGCTACGATACCAAAAGATTGAGAAGGTCGTGTTAGCATTGATAGTCGCAGCTCGACGGTTGAGACAGTACTTCTTAATGCATCCCATAGTAGTTCGGACAGACCAACCAATCAAATAGATCCTACCCAGGCCTGACTTGGCAGGATGTATGATCAAGTGGTCGGTTGACTTGTCCGAATTCGGGGTTACGTACGAGGCAAGACAAGCCATCAAAGCCCAATGCTTGGCAGATTTCATCGCCGAAATGACTCCGGGAGCTCTAGAGCCTTACTCTAAATGGACGGTTCACGTCGACGGATCGTCCAACACAAAGGGCGGTGGCGCTGGGTTATTGCTCGAGAACGACGATGGGGTGATCGTCAAGTTCTCCCTGGGATTTTCATTCCCCACTTCAAACAACCAAGCAGAGTATGAAGCATGTTTAGCAGGGCTCACTTTAGCTCAAGACTTCGGGGCTGAAGAAGTTAAACTCAGAACCGATTCTCAGTTGGTTGTGTTCCAAATCAACGGAGAGTACCAGGCTAAAGACCCACTCCTCCAAAAATACCTCGCCTTGGTGAAAAAGAAAATGAACGATTTCTCTACAATCGAGATTACACACGTCCCAAGAGAACAGAACACCCGAGCGGATATTCTGTCCAAACTCGCCAGCATAAGAACCTCAGGGAACAACATATCTGTGATACAGGAAACACTGGCCAAACCCAGTATAACTTCACTGGTCGACATCACCTCCGTCGAAATACCAGAGACTCTTCCGAAATTTTGCTTGGCAATCTCCCAGGCAAGCATTGATGACATGGCCACTAACCCAGACGATTGGATGACGCCCATTCGGAAGTTTATTCAACTCGGAGAGCTCCCAAATGAGGAAAAGAAGGCCGCCAAAATTCGAAAGAAAGTGTGTTCTTACTCTATAATCAACGATATCTTGTACCGAAGGGGGTTCTCCAGCCCACTGTTGAAGTGTCTCGACGATGCCAAAGCCCAATATGCATTGGCCGAAGTGCATGAAGGAATATGTGGACAACACCTGGGAGGACATTCCTTTGCGAAGAAAGTCCTCCGTGCAGGTTATTATTGGCCGTCATTGGACGCAAACGCGAGGTTATTCGTTAAGAAATGTGACAAATGCCAGAGACGTGGCGACGTCCACTTGGCTCCTCCAACAGAGCTAACATCCCTTTCGGTGCCGTGGCCCTTCGCCTGGTGGGGCATTGACATACTTGGACCATTTCCAATGGCTCCTGGACAGGTGAAATATCTAGCCGTCGCAGTAGATTACTTCACCAAATAGGTGGAGGCAGAAGCATTGGCAAATATAACTGCGAAGAATTTGATTAAGTTCTTCAAAAGATACATCATGACGAGGTTTGGGATACCCGAGGTCATCGTTATCGACAATGGAACACAGTTCGCAGACCGTGGTTTCCGAAAGACTTTGGAGGACCTCAACATCAAACAACATTTCACCTCCGTAAAACACCCCAAGACAAACGGTCAAGCTGAGGCCGCAAACCGGGTTATTCTGCGAGGTCTGAAACGAAGGTTAGATGAACCAAAAGGGGACTGGGCGGAAGAACTTCCCTGAGTACTTTGGGCATATCGCACAACTCTACACTCAACGACAGGAGAATTCTCCTTCCGTCTCACATATGGGACAGAGGCCGTTATTCCCGTCGAGATTGGAGAACTTAGTTGGAGAACTTCATATCCCCAACAAAGTGTCAATAACTATCAAAACTTGCGAGAAGAACTCGACCTCCTTGACGAATGCAGAGACCTTGCAGCGCTCAACGAGGTCACAGTCAAGCAAAAAATCGTAGAAAGGTACAACCGAAGCGTGGTGCCTAGAGAATTCATGCCTGATGACCTCATCCTTCGACGAGCTGACGTTGGTTTAAAGAATGCCCCGCAAGGAAAACTCGCACCCAATTGGGAAGGCCCTTACCGAGTCATCACAAAGACTGGTACTGGCGCTTACACCCTTGAGACACTGCAAGGCCAACAATTTCCGACGACTTGGAACGCAGCGAAGTTGAAGAAGTACTATAGCTGAAATTAAATGTATCTGAAACATACAAATGTGAAGCAATAAAGTACATTCGAAGAAAAACGAGTATGAAGAACTTGCTTTGTTAAACAAGCCTCGTGCCCAAGTGCGCGAGCACCCTTGAACAAGCCTCATGCCCGAGAGCACGAGCACGTTCTGGAAAGCCTCGTGCCCGAGTGCGCGAGCACCCTTGAACGAGCCTCGTGCCTGAGAGCACAAGCATGTTCTGAAAAGCCTCGTGCCCGAGTGCACAAGAAGGCCTCGTGCCCGAGTGCGCGAGCCCCCTTTTTTAACAAGCCTCGTGCCCGAGAGCACGAGCACGTTTTGAAACGACCTCGAGCAGAGAGCACGTCTCTGGCTAAACGATGTCACTTTCTGTCTGGCCAACAGATTGGTGAATATCAACTGGATAAACCCTCTCGAGAGCAATGGTCCCGAACGAACAACAAGTAAAGCAAACTATGTGCGGAGATGGGCCTTAAACGCGTGAATCGTCGGATTGGGCTTCGGCCCAGTCTGGAATAGTTGCCCCCCAAGTCGGTAGCTCGAGTGTCGAGGTGGTGACTTGTTGTAGTGATAGAAGTTTGATGATGTCGACATTCGATATTGTTTGAAAGGAAGCGTAAATGTTTGTCTTCCCTTTGAGAGAAAAAAGATCTGAAACGCTACCAAACCCTAGGCGCGTGAGCGTTAATTTTGAATTTCAAAATTTCACATCACCTCGACACTCGAGCTACCGACTTGGGGGGCAACAGTTTCGGACTGGGCCGAAGCCCAATCCGATGATTCACGCATTTAAGGCCCATCTCCGCACATAGTTTGCTTCACCACTTCGGAGCCGGGTCGACGTGGCTTATCCAATGGTCCTCAGCATTCCACCCCAGCTCATCACAGCCTGGCAAGGATCTGACGGCACCCCGAATCTCACGGGAGCGGTTACTCGTTATCTCTCAGTAACCGTCCTCGAACCATACAAAACAGATCTCCTTCACAGATCTAGGTATGATTTCATTCATCCCTGCAATTCCTCTCCTCCTACCTAAACTGACTTAGGCATCAGAGTCCTTGCAGGTACACCACTCCGCGCGCCGTCGTCAACCGCTGCGAACAACGTCGCACTGCTTCCCTCCGGCCATCCTCTGAGGTTCTGTTCAGAACAACTGCTAAATTTGAAAAAAAATTGTAAACATGATTGACTTCTCTTGCAGCAGCAACTAAAGCGAGCTGTAGCCGATGAGCAAGACAATGAATAAAATATGCATAATGACAATCTTTCAAGAACAAAGCCTGTAACCCATTCCATTCACCACGCATGTTGCTAGCTCCATCATATCCTTGACCACGAAGATTTTTAATATCAAGACAATGGCGAGAAAGAACACCTGAAATTTCTTTCTTCAATGTTAAAGAACAAGTGTCGGCAACATGAATGAGATCAAAAAATCTCTCTTGAACATACCCATCTTTATCCACAAATCTCAAAACTATAGCCATTTGTTCTCTTTTTGATTCATCCCTAGATTCATCAATTATAAGACAAAATTTTGAATTACCAATCTCTTCACGTATTGCAACACGTACCTTGTGGATGAACGCATCCCTCATGCGTAATTGAAGATGATTTTGAAGATGTCAAACACGTGAAGACTTTGGTTCTGCTAGTATTCTTTAGCTTTATATCTTTCTCTAGTTAGAATCATTGTTAGAGTCTCAATATGTTGTGGGTTGAAAGTTAGAAAATGCAATTTGTCAAAATTAATTGAATCATGGATGCATAGCTTACTTAAAATGTTTTAAAATGTTTTTGGCTAAGTTGGGTATGTTTAAAATTGTTCTTTTATCATTTTTAAACCCAATGATTGTTTTTCAAAGTGTTAAATCATTTCATATGGTCAAAACATATTTTCTATGAATTTTTGGAAGCATGAATCGATTCATCATCGAGCACCCAGTTACTGTTTTTGGTTCTGTGAATCTAATGCAGAATTGGTGAATCGATTCACAGAATTGGTGAATCTAATTCAGTTTAAGTGAATAAATCGATTCACACTGTGGTGAATGGATTCACGCGCGATTTTTCTGCATAATTTCTCAGTTTTGGGCACCATATAAAAGGCTCATTTTAGGGTTTTCATACACACTTTTACACATTTTCAGAACAACAAATTGAGCATTCTCTCTAGCTTTCTTCTTCCCCCAAATTTCATTGAGACTCATAGGTTTTCATTTGTATATCTACACTACAAAGAGTGTTATTTCAAATTTTCTAATTCTTTCTTCTTGTAATTTCGTTTTGTGATGGTGAGATATCCCTAGTGAATCTTGAGTGAGGTATCTCAAGTGGGAAATTTCAGAGTGTGAAATCTCTAGTTGTAAATTCAAGAAACGGTGTAATTCTTTGAATTGATAGTGGAAGAAAATCCTGAGCGAGGCTTGGGGACTAGATGTAGGTCACAGTGGTTGGTGACTGAACTAGGATAAAATCCTCTGGTTTGATCTTCTTCTCCCTTATCTCTTTAATTGCGTTTTTAGGGTTCTTATAGATATAATTGTTGTGGTTGAAATTTATCTTATACTAGTTAATTGATTTCTTGGGTAGAACAATTCTCATATTCAATAAAGATAACACCTTCACAAAATAAGTTTTTTTTAAAAGTTTGCGAAAATTTTGATACTCAATTCACCCCCCTCTTAAGTATTCTGGCCACCTGGGTAACATACCTTTCTAGCAAATATATACAATATTTCTTTTTGAATATTGGGTGAAATATATTAAGCATTCCCAGGGGCATTGTCAAGGACAACATTAGCAACATTGGAATTGTAAAAAGCCAAAAGCTTTATTAGCTCAATAAAATTTCCTCTATTCAATGACTGAAGGCTTTCATCATTACCTCTGAAAGCACATGCTTGAAATGTGAGCCATCAAACCGTGTCAATAGAAGTCTTTAGCCGTAAGTGGTTGTTTGCAATAATTTCAGAACTTTGCCTATCAAATA
Organism: Calophaca sinica; assembly: GCA_037113605.1. Taxonomy (NCBI): domain Eukaryota; kingdom Viridiplantae; phylum Streptophyta; class Magnoliopsida; order Fabales; family Fabaceae; genus Calophaca; species Calophaca sinica. The sequence goes on from CM073737.1 coordinate 22,554,417, forward strand.
TTTTCTCAATATGTTGAGATTGATCCATTAAATCATCACAAAATTTTAGGCATCTTTTATGCAATAAATTAGGGCCAACTCCTTCATGACATAAAAATGCACAGTTCTTTCCATCATTGACTTTTTTCCAATTTCTAAATCCCACTTCAGCAAAAGAATTTCTTCCATCATTTCGATCACCATAATTGTTATTGAACAAGTAGCAAGGTAAACAAAATGCAGCATCTTTGTGAGGTGAATATTCTAACCAACTGGGAAACTTTTTAAACTAAGAAGGTTGAAAGTGTCGACGCTGAACTCCTAAACTAGAAGCTGGAAAAATTATATCTATAGGATGATATGGTCCGACTTTTATGTAAGCTCTACGAATCTTGTCACATTGGTCAACAGGGTATTGCCAAATAGAACAACGTTTTCCGGGATCTTTCTCTAGTAAGGAGATATCAACTTCTTCTTCTACTCTAGGAACTTTAATTTGATGTTCAGTATCCGCTATTTGTGTGTCTGATGGAAGAGTTGATGAATTACTAGTTTGCGGGGCTTCCTTGGCTTTTCTTTTAAAAAAGGCATTAATAGTAGATAGTTTTCCCATAGTTCTATCTACAATAATATTATTGATAAAAAAAATTAAAATTAAAAGACAAACTCACAATTTCACAAACATATATAAATTAAAAAATACAACTAAGAAAAAATGAAAAATAACATAAATCTATGAGTTGTCAAAATTTCATTGTATTCAATTTTAATTAGAAATAAAGAAGTGATACCAAAAAGATGCAAGAATGCGAGACATCATGAGTCATGAGAGGGATAAAAAAAAGCAAATAAATGTGTGTTTTACTTATACAAAAAGAAAGGAAAAGAGATATAAAATATCAATTATACAACCTTAATCTTGTAAAAACATAATTAACATAATTACCTGCTATTTTGTATGATCAGATTCAGAGGTCTTTTGATAATGAAGTGGATGGGCGATTACCCAATAGCGATGAGAGATGAGTGACGGCGCTGTTTTGCGTTTTAACTTTTGAAAGCTTTGTTTTTTTCCTAAGCCCTTTTACTTTTATTTTCAATTTCCATATTGCACTCTTAAATGGAGAAATTGGGCCCAAAAGGATAATAAGTCATGCATCAAGTGATTGCCATGTGAAAGTCTGACGAGCAAGCGTGATTTTCGGTTTTTGATTTAATTGACTTTTCAACTTGAGTGTGTGACACACGTGAGATGCATTAATTGTCATTTTGGCTTCGCGTTTTGTCATTTGTCAGTGCATCTAAATACTGAACCAGGGGCTAAACAAGTCAGTCACATGATATGTATACTGGTGTTTTATAAAAAACTTGAAGGGAGGGGGGGCTTCAGCCCATGCCTGCCCACCCCTCTGTCCGTCCCTGCCATGAACAAGGCGAAGCTTGCGAGTGCGGGTATCGGTGTTAATTTGGATGTTATTGGTGTGTTTATTGAGTTTTTTGGTACAGACATGAAAATCGTTCGACAAGCCCAAAACGAAACAAATAATTATTTTTAAACGATGTGAGTCCTACAAGTTAATACGGTAATCTCGTCAAACAATGGGTTTTATACTTGGATACATTAATTTGTCAAGAAATCAGGCTTAGCCGCTCGAGGCCAAATATTTTGCCAGAATCACCGTAAGGCTCAACTTGGTGGTAACGCCAAGGGCCCTCGTCGAGTGGATGGTTATGAAAATAGAAATTGAGAGGGAAAGCGGTTTTAATGGGAGTTGGAAAAATGGGGATGAGACAAAACATGAGGTTGAAAACGATGAACACAGAATAGTTTTGTTTTTAGATTTTTTGTGTTTTGAAAGACTGAAAGTAAACAAAAATGCAAGTAAAATCGTGCGGGAAGTAAATTGCATGAAAAGCAAAGAAAGTTTAAAAGGAAAAAAGTGCAGGAATTTAAAGGTGCAGAAATGTAAAGTGCAATGAAGTAAAGTGTAAGAAAGTAAGGTGCAAGAAGATAAAAATGCAAGAATGTAAATGACTGGAAAGTTAAATTGCATTGAAAGAAAAGGGGTGGAAGGAGTACTTGATCTCAAACTGCGAGTCTGCTGTGTGTTGAGACGTTGAGAAATCGATCAAGTATCCAACCTCGTTTACATCATTCGACCTCCTATTTATAGAGGAATGAAAAATAACTGACTATCTATCTGCTAAACATGTGTACAGTAGAAATGTCTAGCAGTTACACTGTATTTACTATATTCGACGGAATATTAGCTTAAATAACTAACTACGCTACCAAGCATTGTGGCCAGTCTCGACAAGTCTTCGCTGGCTTTGACGGTGCTTCTTTCACCAAGGCAGGTCAGATTGATCATTTTTGGCGTTTCATGAAAATTTCGCTAAGTCTTTAGAGCTTGATGGATACTCGACCGTTCTTCGTGCTTAGGCAAGGCATGCCTATTTCGACACTCCTCGTGCATTATCGAAACATCCCCAAACCTTATAGACTTAGCTTGTGTTTGTTTTCTTTTTCCTTGGAATTTCGCTTGTGGCGCGTCGAGTCATTGTTGTATTCGTCGAGAATCCAAATCGTGAATTTGACACCCAACACGGTGTTCTCTTGGAATCCTCTGAAGAGAAAAAAAAATTCCCATGTGGTGAGTTTCCATAAAACCAAAGAGTGAATTATGTGAGGGAATGGACAAATTGAAGAACAGAACCTGAAAACGACAGTGTGATTCGAAGGTGTTCCGTTGGTTACTACGGTTGCCTGAAATACTGTTGAAAAATGTTGCAATGATTGCAGAAACCTTAAACATCAGTTTGGGAAAGATGATCCATTCGTCAATTTGGTCCCTTATCTTATTTTTTTTGTTTCGATTTGGTCCTTTCAAGTGACACCTCAGCTGACAGATCACCAGTTAACTGATACATAAGTTTACTTTCACGGCGTTAATAACGGGAGGACCAACGTGGTATAACGTTGTAAACTTAAGGGACCAAAACAGAATAAAAAATACATAAGGGACCAAATTGAAAACTAAAATAAAGTTAAGGGACTAAAAATATAATTTAGCCTAAAAATTAAATAAGGAAAATCATTGGCTACTAGCACCAAAACAAAGAAAGAAGGAATCGAATTAATTTAATAGTTTCTTCGACCAAGTTCGTGGAAACTAAAATCCAACAAGAAGCAAGTAATTCTTCCTCCGCGTGTGACAACCTGTTTTTTGTTCATCCTGAAAGAGTTATGATATTCAAACACCACAATTGTGGCCACCGTATATGGCCACCGTATTTCCGTATGGTCCGTACGGTACGGACTTGTACGGATCCGTAAGGATTCCGTATGGGTTTTTTTTTTTTACAGGAACAGATTTTATTTAAGTGGTTAACAGAAGTTATGTAAGTGGTTAACACGAGTTGTGTAAGTGGTTAACACGAGTTTGGAGTGGTTAACACTGCATCTCACTTCAAAGTAGTGTTAACCACTTACACAACGCGTGTTAACCACTTACATAACTTGTGTTAACCACTTACTAAAAGCCTGTTAACCACTTCAAAATATATTGTATCTCACTTCAAACTCGTGTTAACCACTTACACAACTCGTATTAACCACTTGCATAACTTGTGTTAACCACTTACAGAAAGCCAGTTAACCACTTCAAAATATACTGTATCTCACTTCAAACTCGTGTTAACCACTTACACAACTCGTATTAACCACTTGCATAACTTCTGTTAACCACTTAAAAAAATCTGTGTCTATTAATGTTAGTGGACTGCGTTAACCACTTACACAACTCGTGTTAACCACTTACATAACTTCTGTTAACCACTTAAAAAAAATCTGTTCCTGTAAAAAAAAAAAACTATACGGATTCCGTACAAGTCCGTACCGTACAGACCGTACAGAAATATGGTAGCCATATACGGTGGCCACAATTGTGGTGTTTGAATATCATTTTTCTCCTGAAATTGTTTATTCTTTTGCCTCTAACCTCTCTAGTCTTAAAGTAGTTGAATTTGGAACTCTTTTGCTGATACTTTTAGTACTGCCTAGTGCAAAACAGATACATATTAATTACTATATTCACATTTGATTCTTTTATTAGATTTGACAAGACAAAACAGAGTAATCCACATTTCCATTTTAAATTTTAGACAAATAATTCATTAATAATGTGATACTAAAATTTATGGTATTTGGAACAGGGTCCTGATCCAAGGTTTAGGTCCACGTACTCTTGATACTAAAAGTTATGGTTTTATGATACTAAAATTTATGGTTGCGTACTCTTGGTGTCGTGACGGAGGGTTGTTGTTCACTTGTTTGGGTCTCGTAATGGCCGTGCGAGTTCATTGTGTTAGAATTTTATATTCCAATAATTAATATGAACTGATATTATTAATAATTATATTAGCTATTTATCATAAAGGAGCTATATTTTATGTGATCATATAAAGTTAAAATAAGATAAGCTCATTGGACTCCTAATTTAACTGATATGGACCTTATATGAGTAGATGTAAGTGTGGCCCGATAAGGGGATAATGGGTACCCTGTTAGGTTTAACACACTATAAAGAAGGCTATGGTCCCCAATACACCGAATCACCATCATCCATTCTCTTCTCCCTATCTGAAGAGAACCTAAAGTCTCGTGAGAGAGCTCAAGAAGATTCGGTTGAGAAGAACCATAAAGCCATCGCTAACATGCTCGTTGTTCGTTGCTATGGATTCAGTTGCCCGTTGGTTATTCGTGATCATTCCTTTGGTATTCCGCTTCAGGTGATTGATTGCTATGGATCCAAGTATTCTTCTAATCCTTGATAATCCAACATGTCGTAGATCCTAAGGGTAGAGAACATGGTGTTCTTATTGAGCATGCATGTATGTCTTTATAGCTTCCGCCTAAGGTTTTTCTTCTGTGAGATTTGAGCATGTTTGTTCTTGTTGTTGTTATTAATAATGAATTAATTCCAACAAGTGGTATCAGAGCGGTCTTCATTGTTGGCTTATTAGGATTACGATTTACGATTTATGCCTGGGCTTTTGTTTATGATTGAGTTTTATGTTCTTCCCCAATTTATATGAACCATATTTTCGATTTTGGGATTTTTGGTTAATTTCCTCAATTTATATTGAACCCTAAATTATAGAATTTGGGAATTTTTTTTTTTTTGCCACTATGTCGTTTTTGACAACAAAATAAGGATTTATGGTTTGACAAAATTCTATGGAAATATTTTTGCATCGAGAACTTTATTTTTAATTCCGGATCATGGCTTTCTACTTAAGTCGAAAGAATTGATTTGACGGGGCTATATATTAGTACGTACATATGCTGAACGGTTATTTGTGTGTATTTGCAATTACACATATGTAATTTACACGAATTGCTATATTTTCTATCAGGCTGTCTATATAGCTTCCTACGCGTGAATCAGTGTCTTTTAGTGAATCAGTGTCTTTAGTGAATCAGTGTCTTTTAAAATCAAATTGAATAAATTATTCACGAGATATTATGCTAATAGTGATGGCTTACGTGATACTTTTGACAAAATAATACAGATTTGGTTTTTTTTTGTATATTGCATAAAAAGGAAACCTATAAAGTTTTGTCATTTTGTGATTTGTTTTGGTAATTATTAAAGTTATGATTCTATACGTTTGATTTGGACAAAATATTTGAGCAAGATATTATATGTGATTTGTGCCATAAGAATTTCACGTTTTTTGGCCTTTGCATTAAGTTCATTTGCGGTGAATCTTCAATAATATTTGGTATATATATTGTTGATTTTGGTCATCGTGAAAGAAGGCATACAAATCTTTGGTTGAATATCTCTTTATTGTGATAATAAGATTTGATTGTCTTTGATTTTTACATATTTCATGTTTTTTGTCTATATTGAGAATGAATCAAATAAAATTATTACCGTGATATTATTTTAAAATTTGGATTTTGAATTTAATAATAATTCATGAAATATTATTATAATTCAAATTTGAGGTGTATGGTTATGGCCTTTGAATTTTTGGGTGTTGTTTATTTATTTTAAATACGACATGCGTGTCGTGATTTAATTCAAATACGACCTGCGTGTCGTGACTTTCTCTTTATTTTAGTTTATTTTATTTTTTAAAATATTATAAATGATAAAAAAAAAGACGAAAGAGGGGACAACACCATATGGACGCCGGTTTGGAGCGACTGGCTTTTGGGTTAAAGAATTGTAATAAATAGTTATTTATTTCTTTTCCGTTTAGGAGGCCATAATCATACCACTATAACTCTTATGAATTATGCATGTGATGTATGAAGTGTATGCATGTATGCTTGTATGCTATGTATGTTTTGCATGCTAAACGTCGCTGTAACACCTGAGGACGAGATCGACATCGTATTAGGACGACGTATCGAGACCTCGACCAAGACCTTGTGTCGAGATCCCGTGACAAGATCGTTTCTTGAGCCGAGAGATCTGCGTGCACTAGGCTGGCCGAAATGAGGGGGTCGGGTGTCGAGCTGAGGAGGTCGCATGTCGAACTGAGGAGGCCGCGTGCACGAACTCGTGTTAGAGCCTTGTGCGCTTACACGAGCACCCTTGTCGACATCGTGTCGAGATGATACCTCGTATTCTTTCGAACGTTATTCAGCGCTATTATTATATTGTTTGTAATAATTACATTGTCGGCTTGCCGTTCTCGTCGCGTGTCTAGACCGTTGACCGACAGAGTAGAGGGTAATTATGAGAGAGGAACGATTAGATGGGTAGATTGACTGATGGGATTGGCATCTTAAAGCTGAAGTTACGATTATACCCTTTTCTCACCAGCTGTATACCACGACCGATTCCCTCAGATACTCATTTCTCTTTTCTTCTTTCTTCTTCCTTCCTTCTGCTCTGAGTTTCGTTGTTTTTCTCCAAAAACTTCCATCGAAGAAACCTTGAGTTCCATCGAGATTCTGCACAAATTTTCTTCATCAATCTTGTTCATCATCATCTTCTCGACATATCTCGTCTGCTCGACCATCACCATTGAGGTATGAAGAACAGATTTTTCTCTTCCTCTGTGCTACTGTTTAGCGCTACTTTTCCTTCCATTTTTAGCCAGTTTTATGCTTCCAAATCATGTCAAACTGATGGGTTTTATTCTTCACGATATTACCTATCTTTCTAACCGATTAATTGGGCTTGTAAAACAAATTTTCTTCCCCTGTTTTTCTCGCACCCAGCGCTCGTAAACTCTTCATTTTCGGTCTATTTCGATTTCTTGTTTTTCGTTTGTTGCTTCTGGTTGTTGTTGTTGTCGATCTATCTATTGAAGCATCAGATAACCTTTTTCATGAACTTTTGATCGAAATCCCTAACTTTGTGTTAGAGGAAAAATATATTTCAGTTCTTGAGTTTTTATATTTTCTGGGTTGTGGTTAAGTTTGGGATGAGAGCTAAGTGTATTAGAACCTATAGATCGAACTGAGTTGTGTTTGTTTTAGGAAGTCTGATTCCCGAGATCGTGTGATTTCCGAGTCGAGGTGTACGGGAAAGCGAATCCAAGGACGTGGAAGCAGCGGAATCCAGATCGAGAACTGTACGTGTCGAGGTCGACTGAGAAGTGTACGTGTCGAGGTCGATTGAGGATGGTACGTGTCGAAGTCGTTGTCGAGCTCGTTGAAGACAACCGTGTCGAGATCGAGTAAGAGAAGTCGTTGTCGAGCTCATTTGAAGACAGTTGTGTCGAGGTCGTTGTCGAGCAGCATTAACTTGGAGTTCGGTAAGGGCGCTTCACATTAATACTTTCATAGTATGCTAGCGTAAGAGCAACTCTTAGACATTATTAAGACTTTATTTTTATTGTTATATTTATGTATGGACTCCTTGATTGGTGTCGAGATTGGGTTTTTGCATGTATTTGATATGTGATTGAATATATGTTGTGAATGGTGTATTCTTTGTCGGAATTGTGTTTCTTCATGCGAATGTTTTATTGCTTAAATGTCGTATTTGCGTTTTCTTCATGTTAAGCATGCTCTCTTTATTTGATATGTGATCAAGTAAGTTGTGTTACTCTTTGACATGCGGCGAGCTAATCATCGATGTGAGAGCTAGGGAGTCGTATGACGTTTTGAGCCGACCCGGATAATCGAGGGTGCTAGGTCCCCTTTTTGTTTATGGTGGATTGGCTAGGCGTCGCGTTATCGGTTTGGGGTTGGACCTGTGATTAATGCATGGTATCGGTTTGGGGTTGGACTGCCGTTTACCTATTACGTCGGTTGGGGATGGACTCGCCGACGATATTTCTAATAAGAGTCGAGTCGAGTCTAGAGTGAGATGGTCGAGTCACGTGTGGTGATTGAGATACATTATTGTGTTGCTTATTTCTTTATGTCGAGCTTATCTTGAATTGTTGAGAAGTTGACCTTTCCCGTGGTGCCTTCAATCCATGACTGTTACCCAGGCGATGTCGAGGGCGCAGGAACACGGCGATAGATCATGCCGAGGAGGAGCTTGACGAGGCCCCGAGTGACGACCTGTACTTGTCGTGATTGATTGTTTGTTCGACGTATTTCTTTTGATGACTGTACTTTGTTTTTCTTTGTGTTCGAGGTCGTGACCGGTTTGGGCGGTTATGTTTTGTTGCTCTGAGGGTGGCGGTGGTCTTACTTTTGGAGCAACCCTGCGTGGGAGTTCTGGGAAGTACCCAGGTATGATTGCTCTTTTGAAGTCGTCATACCTTAGGTGTATTTTCTTTATACATTGCTACTCTGTATTTTGTATACATTATTATTTCGAGTGATATATATGTGTATGTTATGCATGTATGTTTTATTAGAATTTAAGTCTTGTGTCTTAGTTGCACCATGTTTCGAAAAGCTGTAATTACTCTGATGTGCACGAGTTGGTTTTAAAAAAAAAATATCGTATTTTTAAAAGGCACAAGAGTTTCGTTTTAAAACACATCTCATACAGGTTTCTCATACAGGTTTATGTTGAGCTCGGTGTGTTGAGCTCGGTAACTCGAGCTCGGTATATTGAGCTCGGTAGCGGTCCGGAAACGGGTCGTTACATTGTTGGTATCGAGCTTGATTCGGTTCGACCGAAATTTGTGCATAGGAGATTTGGACTGGTCACTATGTCGGGTTATGTGTGTTGGGTACCTAGTTGTATTATGTTGATTGCTGTTTGACTAAGTGAAGCACTTATTGCTTGAGAAATTGTTTGAACTGTTTCTTGATTGAAGCAGTGTGTTTTAACACATCCTTGTTGTGAGATTCTGACAGGGTTTTGAACTTTGTGGAATCTAATGCCACCTCGTAGGAATACGACAGCTGCAACCGAGAACGTCGACATGGAACGAGCAATTCAAGCTATGACCGAGATGGCGGCAGCCATGGCTCAACAATCACCGCTGCAACTCAACAGCTAACGCGATGGCTCAACAGACGGCGTTAACTCAAACTTGCGCAAAGAACAAAGAACGAGCGTAATCAATGTCAAGTGAGAGGATTGGCCGACTTCAGGAAGCATGATCCACCGTTCTACGGTGAGCCAAATCCGGATAAAGTCGATCTTTGGATGCAAGAGATCGAGAAGATCTTTGAGGCACTCCATTGCGGGACAACGTGAAGGTCGACTATGCCACCTACTTACCGCTAGAGACGCAGAGTATTGGTGGAGGGTGAAGCAAACATTTATAAGCGAACGTCGCGAGATGACCTGGGAGCTTTTTCGTGAAAGGTTCTTGGACAAGTACTTCCCAGATCGCACGAGCCGAGAAGGAGCAAGAATTTCTTCAATCGCAAAGAAGGCAACTCGACAAGTGTCCGAGTATGCGACCAAGTTCGAGTCGCTGCGAGGTATTTCATCCATTTCGTGATCGAGTTGACCAGAGATGGTTAAGTGAGAGATTCCAACGGGATTGAGATTCGACATTCGTAAGTCGATGGTGTCGCTGAGGATCGAAACCTCCAAGAGTGATTGATCGATGTGTCGAGGTAGAAGGAGTAAAGCCACAAGAAGAAGATTATTGTGGGCGGACGGTGAGACCCCAGTGTGGGGCGTAGATTTGCACGTAAAGGAAAACAAGCTGCAGAAGAAGCCGCACGACCGACCTCGGGGAACGACAACAGGGACAAGATCGTCCGATGACCCAGTACCGAAGCGGAGGACGATCCGATGTCGAGGTGACTTGTTTCCGCTGTGGAAAGACGGGACATTACGCCAATAATCGTACTCGTAAGGAGGGTGTGCTACAACCGCAAGAAGCCAGGGCATTTTGCCAAGGATTGTCCTTCACCTAAAGTGAACCGACTATGCTTGCGTAAAGAGCCAAAGGGAAGCGTCAAGTGGCTAAAGGCGTAGTTTTCTGCATGAGTGGCGAGGAAGCGAGCGAGCCGATGATCTTATCCAAGGTGAATGTGAGATCGAGGGTAAATCCTTATCCGTTCTTTTTGATTCGGTGCAACCCATTCCTTTATTTCTTCCGATTGTGTGAACCATTTGAACTTATTTGATCGCTTTACCGTTTAAATTAGTAGTTACAACCCCAGCTGCTAAAACCTTAGTCACAAACACTGCATGTCTTTATTGTGTAGTGGTTATTCAGAGTAGAAAGTTTGTGGTCAATTTGGTTTGTTTGCCTCTTAAGGGCTTAGATGTCATTCTCGGGATGGATTGGTTGTCACACCACCATGTCCTTTTGGACTGTGCTCGTAAAACTGTAATTTTTCCAGACCTTGGAGTCTCCAATTATCTTTCGCCAACGTATTGGAGTTTCTTTGAAAGAAGGAACTAGGGAATACATGTATCCGCTAGTTCGAAAGTTTTCCAAACAGATCGACGTGAAGAATGTTCCAGTGGTGTGTGACTTTGAGGACGCTTCCGAAGACGTGCCAGGTTACCACCGGTCACGAGAGGTCGAAGTTCTCCATCGACCGATTCCAGGACAGACCGATTTCCAAAGCGCCATACAGGATGTCTCCGCCGAGATGAAAGAGTGAAGTCCCAGATCGAACACTTGGAGTCGAAGCAATTCATACGACCGAGCGTGTCACCGTGGGGAGCTCCAGGTGTTGTTGGTTAAGAAGAAGGATGGACGATCAAGGTCGTGCCTGGACTATCGCGAGCTCAACAAGGTTACCGTGAAGAACCGCTATCCGTTACCACGTATTGGCGACTTGATGGATCAACCGTGGAGCGGCGATCTTTTCCAAGATAGACTTGAAGTCAGGCTACCATCGATTCGCGTGAAGGAGGAAGATGTTGCCAAAAGCGACTTCCAGGACTAGATACGGTCACTACGAGTACTTGGTGATGCCGTTTGGAGTGACGAATCGCCACCGTGTTTATGGACTACATGAACAGGATTTTCCATTCGTTTTTGGATCGATTCGTTGTAGTGTTCATCGACGACATCTTGATCTACTCGAGGAACCGAGAAGAGCACGCAGAACACTTATGTCGAGCATCGCAGATATTACGAGATAAGCAACTCTATGCCAACCTGTCGAAGTGTGAATTTTGGCTTGAAGAGGTGAATTTTCTTGGTCACGTGATTTCCAAAGAAGGGATAGTGTGGATCCAACCAAGATTGAAGTCGTGCTAGCGTGGGAACACCAAGACTGATTCACGAGATCGAGTTTTGTCGGCTTAGCAGGATATTACCGAAGATTCATTGAAGGTTTCTCGAAGATTGTCGCGCCTCTTACACGGTCGACGAGGAAGGATCAACCTTTGCCTGGACCGAGGAATGTGAAGCCGATTTCAACGGCCCGAAGGAGCTTTTGGCGGCAGCGCTGTCTTGATTTTGCCCAAACTAGAAGAGCCTTTCGAGGTGTATTGTGATGCGTCACACCAGGGATTGGGATGCGTACTGATGCAACATCGGAAGGTAGTCGCGTATGCTTCAAGACAGCTTAAGATTCACGAGAGGAACTACCCTACTCACGACTTGAGCCGGGCGCAGAGTTTTTGCGCCAAGATATGGAGACACTACCTTTATGGGAGCACTTCATCGCTTTCAGCGATCACAAGAGCTTGAAGTACTGTTCGACCGTAAAGAGCTCAACATGCGTCAGTAGATGGGCGAAATTTCTCAAGGACTACGACTTTACGTTGGAATACCATCCCGGTAAGGCTAACGTAGTAGCGCATGCGTTGAGCGGGAAGAGCGTTTAACCCTGGCGATGATGATCAAGGAGCCGAGATGCTCGAGAAGTTCTCGAGACTTGAAGTTGAGTGTCGAGTTTCACCGGAAGCCGAGATTTGGTATGCTTACCATTTCTAATGATTGTTGAACGAGATCCGAGACCAGCAAGTTCATGACGAGCTCGCAAGAGAAGATTCGATTGATAGCGCAAGGGAAGGCGACAATTTCACGCCTGAGCGGACGACATCTTGAGGTGCAATGGCCGAGCGTATGCGTACCTAACGATCCGAGCCGAGGAAGTTGATTCTCGACGGCGCATAAGAGCAACTTTAGTATTCACCCAGGAGTTACGAAGATGTATCAAGACTTGAAGAAGCATTTTTGGTGGTCCTGAATGAAGAAGCAAGTGGCCGAGCACGTAGCTTCGTGTTTAACGTGTCGTAGCGAAGGTGGAGCACCAACGACCTGCGGAATGCTACAATCGCTTGACGTGCCGGTTGGAAATGGGATAGTATTTCCATGGATTTCGTTGTAGGTTTGCCGAAGACGGTAAGAAGAATGATTCGATTTGGGTGATCGTCGACCGATTGACCAAATCTGCTCATTCTTGCCCGGTGAGGTCGACATACAACGTGGAAAGGCCGACCGAGATCTACATCGCGGAGATAGTACGACTTCATGGAATACCCTCTTCAATCGTGTCGGACCGAGATCAAGTTCACGCCTCATTTTTGGAGGGAATTGCAAGGAGCGATGGGAACCGAGCTCGAGGCTTAGCTCGGCATATCATCCACGCATCGACGGTCAGATCGAGAGAACGATCCAATCGCTTGAAGATTTGTTGCGAGCTTGTACGTTAGATCACCGAGGAAGTTGGGACGACGCCTTACCATTGGTGGAGTTCACCTACACAACGCTTCCATGCGAGTATTGGAATGGCACCTTTGAAGCGCCAGATGGATCGGAAATGTCGACGCCTCTTTGTTGGTACCAGGACGGCGAGCAAACCGTCAGAGGACCAGATATGATCCAGCAGACCACCGAGAAGATCCGTTTGATCGTGAGATCGGATGCGAACATCTCAAAGTCGATGTAAGAGTTATGCAGACCAACGACGTCGACCACTCGAGTTCGAGGAAGGAGAACATGTATTTCTTAGAGTCACCCCCACTACTAGAGTTGGTCGAGCGATCAAATCCAAGAAACTTACCCCTAAATTTATTGGACCTTACCAGATTCTTCGTCGTATTAGTCCAAATGGCATATCGATTGCCTTGCCACCATTCTTGTCGAACATCCACGACGCCTTCCACGCCTCACGATTCGCGGAAGTATGTTTCCGAGCCCTCTCATGTCATCGAACCGGATGTGATTCAAGCGAAGGGCGACTTATCTTTTGAAGCATCACCAAGGATCGTTGATCGGAAAGCCAAACAGCGATTCGAACAAAGAGATTCAACTTGTCAAAGTTGTGTGGGATCGAAGGACGGAGATTGACTTGGGAGCTGGAGGAGAAGATGAAGACTCAGTACCCTGAACTTTTCCGAGGTAAGAATGTTATTTGCAATTTCGAGGACGAAATTTTTTTTAGAGGGAGAGATTGTAACACCTGAGGACGAGATCGACATCGTATTAGGACGACGTATCGAGACCTCGACCAAGACCTTGTGTCGAGATCCCGTGACAAGATCGTTTGCCGAGCTGAGGAGACTGCGTGCACTAGCTGCTGAGCTGAGGAGGTCGGGTGTCGAGCTGAGGAGGTCGCATGTCGAACTGAGGAGGCCGCGTGCACGAACTCGTGTTAGAGCCTTGTGCGCTTACACGAGCACCCTTGTCGACATCGTGTCGAGATGATACCTCGTATTCTTTCGAACGTTATTCAGCGCTATTATTATATTGTTTGTAATAATTACATTGTCGGCTTGCCGTTCTCGTCGCGTGTCTAGACCGTTGACCGACAGAGTAGAGGGTAATTATGAGAGAGGAACGATTAGATGGGTAGATTGACTGATGGGATTGGCATCTTAAAGCTAAAGTTACGATTATACCCTTTTCCCACCAGCTGTATACCACGACCGATTCCCTCAGATACTCATTTCTCTTTTCTTCTTTCTTATTCCTTCCTTCTGCTCTGAGTTTCGTTGTTTTTCTCCAAAAACTTCCATCGAAGAAACCTTGAGTTCCATCGAGATTCTGCACAAATTTTCTTCATCAATCTTGTTCATCATCATCTTCTCGACATATCTCGCCTTTCGACCATCACCATTGAGGTATGAAGAATGCATTTTTTTCTTCCTCTCGTACTCTTGTTTAGCGCTACTTTTCCTTCCATTTTTAGCCGCTTTATGCTTCCAAATCATGTCAAACTGATGGGTTTTCTTCTTCACGATATTACCTATCTTTCTAACCGATTAATTGGGCTTGTAAAACAAATTTTCTTCCCTGTTTTTCTCGCAAAGGCGGTGCCGTAAACTCTTCATTTTCGGTCTATTTCGATTTCTTGTTTTTCGCTTGTTGCTTCTGGTTGTTGTTGTGGTCGGTGTATCTGTTGAAGCATCAGATAGCCTTTTTGATGAACTTTTGATCGAAATCCCTTAGTTTGTGGTAGAGGAAAAATATATTTCAGTTCTTGAGTTTTTATATTTTCCGGTTGTGGTTAAGTTTGGGATGAGAGCTAAGTGTATTAGAACCTATAGATCGAATCGAGTTGTGTTTGTTTTAGGAAGTCCGATTCGAGATCGTGTGATTTAATCGAGGTGTAACGGAAAGCTAATCCAAGGACGTGGAAGCAAATGGAATCCGGATCGAGAATCGTGACGTGCCGAGGTCGACTGAGAAGTGTACGTGTCGAGGTCGATTGAGGACGGTACGTGTCGAAGTCGTTGTCGAGCTCGTTGAAGACAGCCGTGTCGAGATCGAGTAAGAGAAGTCGTTGTCGAGCTCATTTGAAGACAGCTGTGTCGAGGTCGGTGTCGGCAAAGATTAACTTGGAGTTCGGCAAGGGCGCTTCACATTAATACTTTCGTAGTATGCTAGCGTAAGAGCAACTCTTAGACATTATTAAGACTTTATTTTTATTGTTATATTTATGTATGGACTCCTTGATTGGTGTCGAGATTGGGTTTTTGCATGTATTTGATATGTGATTGAATATATGTTGTGAATGGTGTATTGCTGTCGAATTGTGTTTCTTCATGCAGAATGTTTTATTGCTTAAATGTCGTATTGCGTTTTCTTCATGTTAAGCATGCTCTCTTTATTTGATATGTGATCAAGTAAGTTGTGTTACTCTTTGACATGCGGCGAGCTAATCATCGAGTGAGAGAGCTAGGGAGTCGTATGACGTTTTGAGCCGACCCAGATAATCGAGGGTGCTAGGTCCCCTTTGTTTATGGTGGATTGGCTAGGCGTCGCATTATCGATTTGGGGTTGGACCTGGCGATTAATGCATGGTATCGATTTGGGGTTGGACTCGCTTTACCTATTACGTCGGGTTGGGGATGGACTCACGACGATATTCCTAATAAGAGTCGAGTCGAGTCTAGAGTGAGATGGTCGAGTCACGTGTGGTGATTGAGATACATTATTGTGTTGCTTATTTCTTTACGTCGAGCTTATCTTGAATTGTTGAGAAGTTGACCCTTTCCCGTGGTGCCTTCAATCCATGACGGTTACCCAGGCGATGTCGAGGGCGCAGGGAACACGACAGTAGATGATGCCGAGGAGGAGCTTGACGAGGACCCGAGTGACGACCTGTACTTGTCGTGATTGATTGTTTGTTCGACGTATTTCTTTTGATGACTGTACTTTGTTTTTCTTTGTGTTCGAGGTCGTGACCAGTTTGGGCCGGTTATGTTTTGTTGCTACAGGGTAGACTGGTGGTCTTACTTTTGGAGCAGCCCCCTGCGTGGGAGTTCTGGAAGTACCCAGGTATGATTGCTCTTTTGAAGTCGTCATACCTTAGGTGTATTTTCTTTATACATTGCTACTCTGTATTTTGTATACATTATTATTTCGAGTGATATATATGTGTATGTTATGCATGTATGTTTTATTAGAATTTAAGTCTTGTGTCTTAGTTGCACCATGGTTCAAAAGTCAGAATTACTCT
Source organism: Calophaca sinica (assembly GCA_037113605.1). Lineage (NCBI taxonomy): Eukaryota > Viridiplantae > Streptophyta > Magnoliopsida > Fabales > Fabaceae > Calophaca > Calophaca sinica. The sequence goes on from CM073737.1 coordinate 22,570,663, forward strand.
GATGTGCACGAGTTGGTTTTAAAAAAAAATATATATCGTATTTTTAAAAGGCACAAGAGTTTCGTTTTAAAACACATCTCATACAGGTTTATGTTGAGCTCGGTGTGTTGAGCTCGGTAACTCGAGCTCGGTATATTGAGCTCGGTAGCGGTCCGGAAACGGGTCGTTACAGTCGCAGTTAGAACTTCGCCACCCAACCGCTGGGCAATGAAGGGCACCACTCAGCAGTGGTGCTAATTTTAGCAGGTCACTGGGCGGTGGTCTCGGTTCGTCATCTTGTCGCATTTGAGCCATCGAGCGGCCAACAACACCACTAGGCAGTGATATGTAAGATACTTCTCTCGCTTTAGGACTGCTAGGTGGTCTTTTGACTGATGTGTGGTGTTGTAAACATACAGTTATAGATATTCCTGCACCTAGGAGTTGAATTTATGTAAACTAAGACCCTCCCATTTTTTAATTAATGATTGTCTAGTATCTTTAATTGGGTTGATTGAAACAACATGTTGCCAAAGTAACCTCTGTTGCATAGATTAGTTCAATTAAATTTACAAAAGATGTAGTGTGGAGTTATTCATGCGAGTTGTTGTCGGCCCAAAGGAAGGCGCAACTTGGCCGCATAATTCCATACCTGCGATGATAAATGTGTGGTGATTATAAAGACAATTTATCCATGTGAGCAATTGGGATGCCCAAAGGCAACCATTGCTTGACAGGACTTATCGCCAATGTTTGATCGTTGCGTTGAGAGTACTGCTTGCAGTTAGTCCTTTCAATCCAAAGATTGGGGATTAATGGTGCGCTTGGTATCTTGTTTGGGTCTTTAATTTACAGATAAAGAATAATTAAACATGTCTTATTAATTATTTTAATTTGACGTGACAATTGATATTGTGTCGGCGAATGTCCATGCGAATATTAATCGGCCCAAAGGAAGGTTAATATTTGGCTGGATTGCATTCACACCTGTAATGGTAAACCTGTGGCGATTATAAGGATAATTTCTCCATGTGAGCAATGAGATGTCCAAAGACAACCATTATTTGACAGGACTTATCGACAGTGTTTGATCATTACAACAAAATACCAATAGCAATTAATAACATAGTCCAAAGACTTGGTATTAATGTTGCATCGGATATTTTGATAAGTATATTTTAGTACTTTTGTTCTCTTTTTGTACTATAATAGTTCGTGTATCTGTTGTTTTGAGTTCAATTTAATCCTTAAAAGTTTAGAGTTTTAGGATTAAAGACAGAACATTAAAGAAAGTTTTGGATCTAGACCTAGCATAAAAATGGAGAAACCCACTTTCTCTCGCTCAATTCGGTATCTATGAAGTGAGAATCAAGTATGAGAAGTAAGACTGCTCCAGCCGCATAAGTTTAATGGTCATAAAGTACAATATTTCAGAGACCTTTAGGGGTGTTATTTTCGATGACATAATTTATGTCATAAATTTCCTTGCTGAAATTAAAAGTGCTTGCAAAAGGCAATGAGGCGAAAATAAGCACTCGTTGGAGAGCTTAATTTTCATTAAGTATGAAAGTAAAGGGAATATGAGGAGCACATTATGAAAATATTCAAATCTTGTCTTCAAACTTAAGGCGTTAAAACTTGAGTAGTCTAACGACTTGCTCAAACATTTAGCATTTGTATTCTTTCTTGCACAATTAGATCAGATTAAATCAGTCTACAATCGTTAAATGAGGAAATAATCTTTAATAAGATTATTTCATAAGGTGTGCAAGAAAATAAATGGTGAAGCAAGAGAAAAATAAAATAGTGCTCATTTGGCAAATACCCCAAAGGATAATGGCAAATAAAGAAAACTAAAGATGAAACTGTTAATGGTCTCTCTCAAAAGAAACAACTAAGGTTGTCTTAACTGACAAAGGCCAAGTGACGCTGAAAAATGCATCCATATAGAATTTGGTAAAGTCGGTTGAAGATTGAGACTCTAGGCATTTTAGATTGTTGTTACTGGCTTATATTTGAAATTAAAAGACAATTTGGTTGAATCAAATTTTGGGATAAAGTTTGGTTTTTTGTTTCTCTTTGAACAAATTAAGATGATTTTGGGTTTATTTTTTTTTAAACAATGGATTCAATTTGTCTTTTAAATTCAAATAATGTTGGAGTCAATTGAGCTGTGACTTATGACAATCTATAAAAAGTCTGAGAGGTATAAACTTTGGTCCCAAGTTAAAGATTTTTTTTTGAGACGGGAGCTGCATATATAGTTCTTTGAGGATATTGAGTTTGGGGGAGAGATAAGGTTAGAGAACAAAATTGAGTGAGGAAGAAGCGGTCCTAATTATTGAACCAATTCATATAGTTGCTATTGGTGTAGCAAATTTGGATCCTCGTGAGGACATTATTGTTCTTCCTCCCAATCAAGTTAAGGAAATTATTCATGAAGATCAAACTCAACACCCTCAAGAACTAGAGCATTGGGAGCCATAAAGAAAGGATTGACCGTAAAGAGTCATTCTATTTGGTTTTATTGAAAGACTCTTTTTCGGACAATCACAGCGCTCATTGCTCATTATAACTTTGGAGCTACATAAGGTGGATGCCAAGATAGTGTTTCTTAATGGCAACATTAATGAAACAAATGTATATGGTGAAATCAATATACCTTGTGTTGATAGACCCAAAGATGATTTGCGAACTGACGTAATCCACCCATTAGCTAAAAAAGTTGTCTCATTAGTGATACTGCAAAGTCTCATCAGGTAATTGTCTCATTTGGTCTCGAGATGAGGATTGTGGACAACTGTGGGTATTACAAGGTCAGTAGGAGTAAGTTTATATTACTGCTACTATATGTCGATGATATTTTATCTAGTCAATAGCGATATAGTCTGGTTTAGCGAAACCGAGAAATCTCTAACGAAAATTTAGAGATGAAGGATCTTGGGGACGTCTCTTTTGTATTTGGAATCCAAAATTCTGAGAGATCTCTCTTGGGGTATTCTGGGATTATCATAAAAGAGCTATATCGACAAAGTTTAAATAATTTTGACATGAAATATAGTAAACTAAGGGATACCACAGTTACTAATGTTACCAATTGACTTCAAACACAAGAGGGGGGTGAATTGTGATAGCGGTGCTTATATAAAAAATTACAGAAAATAAATGACCGAATAATAAATAAAGAACAAAAATAAATAAAGTGCTTGAATGATAAAGAGACAGAGAGCAAAGAAGAGCACGCAGCAATTTATACAGGTTCGGCCACCAAACACCCCTGTGGCCTACGTCCTGTCCCCAAAGCAAACCACTATGGGATTTTCACTAAAACACTAGCTTTTAAATCAGGTTCAGCTAGAAACCTTTACAACTCTAAACCAGAGCAATACGTTCAAGAGATATCACCTCTCTATGAACACCTTGGGATTCCTACCCAAAAATAAATAATTTTCACAAATAAAATGAGACGAAAAAGATACACTCAATAGTGCAGATATAACAAATTGAAGCTCAAATAATACAACTCAAATTTTGTAGAATAAAAAGACTCTCAGAAAATTGTGCTCAAATAAGTGTGAGTGATGAAAAATATTTGACAGAGTTTTTGGCACAAAAATTAAGCACTGCGTTGTTGTATTTTCGTGTTGTAAGAAAGAGCACAGCGTTGTTTTATATATAGACCGACTGAGGAGCGTTTGCGGCTGAGTTGATTTGTCCGTTGGAAGATTTGACCGCTGCACGTGGATCCGTCTGCTGGAATTTGTCCGCTATGCGTTGAAAACACGGAGACGGCTCGGCATACGACCTCAACGAAGGCGGCTCGGCCAGGCGACCTCGACACGGCTCGGCATATGACCTCTGAACAGCTCGGCAAAGACCTCGGCACCACGACCTCGGCACACAGCTCAGATATCGGCCTCCTCATCAGCTCGGTCCTCATAGCTCGGCCGCGCGACCTCATCAAGACGACACGCCGACCTCGGTAATGACCTCATCACCGACACGGATCATCGCCAAGACGCGACAAGAGCTCATCACGCGACCTCCTGCAGCGACCTCATAAGCTTGACACGCCGACCTCCTCCTCGATTCGACATACTACTTCCTCGAGCTCAACATCCGACTTCCTCCTCACCGACATCCGATTTACTCGTAATGGACATACGACTTCCTCAGATCTCGACACGCGACTTAATCCTCACTCGACATCCGAGCTCCTCACCGACATCCGACACGAGATATGCATGTCAAAATATTTTGTGCGTGTGTGATTTAATTTTAATTGAGAGCTTTTTATTACTACTTACAAATTGTCTTAATAAAGATAAATAAATAGTCAAAGACTTGAGAAACAATCATTCTTGATACGCGTCTTGGTATTCTTTTCCACTTTTTGCACGGTTGACTATTTGCAAAGGTCCCTTTTGTCAATCATCAACATCATCCTGACAAGGCATTTATTCACAGACTCGTCCTTTTTGATGATGACAAACCTCTCATGGAGGGAATTTACTAAAATATAATCATCATATGGCAATGAGATCTAAGCATGGTTTTTCAATAAAAGATATCAGAGTTTAAGCACAATATTTAGAAAAACTCCCTCACAATAGGCAATACTTAAAAGATCACTCCCCTGAATCATGCATTCATGTAACTCTCCCCTTTTGGCAACATCAAAAAGTGGGAAAGACAAATAAAGCAAGGCATATATTCAGGATTAAACAAGCATATTTTGATAGTTACGTGATACCAAGCTTGGTGTGTGACAGATGAAATTTGGTTGGACATGATTAGCTAGTTGCATAAGACAAATGCGTCACCCACTCATTATTCCGTACTTAAAGAAAATGGAAGGGGAAAAGACTGCATAAACTCGTTAGCACACTCAAACGCCCAAGTTAGAATTTATTCAAAAAGAAAATGCAATCACAGCAATACTCAATGCATGATTGGTCTAAAATTCCTAACTCGGTTCTTATAAAAAGAAGCTTTCTTTAGGCAAAGGTTTAGTAAAAATATCCGCAAGTTGTTTAGATGTTTCCACAAACTCAATCACACAATCTCCTTTTTGAACATGATCTCTAATAAAATGGTGCCTAATTTCTATGTGTTTGGTCCGGAGTGATAAACCGGTTTTTCGTGAGGTTTATGGCACTAGTATTGTCGCACTTAATTGGAACAGCTTTGATTAATCCCATAATCATTCAACCGTTGTTTCATCCAAATAATTTGTGCACAACAACCGCCGCCGCAACGTATTCCGCTTCAAAGAAGGGACAAAGCCACACCGCTTGTTTCTTACTATGCCATGAAACCAAGGCATTCCCAAGTAAGTGACATGTCCCACTAGTGCTTTTTCGGTCCAATTTGCAACCCGCAAAATCGTAATCCGAGTACCCAATAAGTGTGCAACAAGACCTTTGGGGTACCATAAACCCATGGTTTGTGTGCGGTGAGATATCTCATGATGCTTTACCGCTAAGAGATGTGATTCCTTAGGATTTGCTTGAAAACGTGCACACATACAAACACTAGACATAATATCCTGACGACTAGCGGTGAGATAGAGAAGAGATCCTATCATACCTCTATACTTACTTACTTCGACCGACTTACCACCTTCATCTTTGTCAAGATAGCATGATGTGCTCATGGGAGTTGAGATTTCTTTGGCGTTGCTCATTCCAAATCTTTTAAGCAACTCCTTGCAATATTTGGATTGATTTATAAAAATTCCTTCTTTTGTTTGTTTGATTTGAAGACCAAGGAAGTAATTTAGCTCTCCCATCATTGACATTTCAAATTCACTTTGCATGATATCGTAAAATTCCTTACACAAGGATTCATTAGTAGCACCAAATATTATATCATCGACATAAATTTGAACAAGTAAAATGTCATGATTTTTGTGTTTAATGAAAAGAGTGGTATCAACTTTTCCTCTTTCAAAACCTTTTTCAAGTAAATATTTGCTCAACCTCTCGTACTAAGCTCTCGAGCTTGTTTTAAACCATATAAAGCCTTTTTCAATTTGAAAACATGATTTGGAAATTCAAAATTTTCAAAACCGGGAGGTTGATCAACATATACTTCTTCTTGAATAAAGCCATTAAGAAATGCACTTTTAACATCCATTTGAAAAAGTTTGAAATCCATGATGCATGCAAATGCGAGAAGCATGCGAATAGCTTCTAATCTAGCCACGGGTGCATAGGTTTCATCGAAATCTATGCCCTCTTGTTGGTTATAGCCTTTTGCAACAAGTCTAGCTTTATTTCTAACAATGATACCGCTTTCATCAAGCTTATTGCGAAAGACCCATTTGGTCCCAATGACTAGGTGATCTTTAGGCCTAGGGACAAGTTCCCAAACATCATTTCTTTCAAATTGATTTAATTCCTCTTGCATAGCAAAGGTCCAATGCTCATCAAAGATGGCTTCATTGACGCTATTTGGTTCAATTTGAGAGACAAAGGCCATATGATGACATGCATGATTAAGAGAGTTTCGAGTTGTTACCCCTTTGAGATATCACCTATTATGTTGTCAAGAGGATGGTTCTTTGAGACTCTCCATTCCTTTGGAAGATTTGAGTGAGAGAGTTCTTGAGAGGGTTGAGGCAAGGACTCTTGATCCTCCTTTTGAACTTTTGATCTCTCTTGTTCCTCTAAATAGGTATCTCCAAATACTTACGCAAGATCATCAACACTTTCTTCATCAAGATTTGGGGTTAGATTCATCAAAAGAAACATGCACAGATTCTTCAACACCCAAGTTCTTTTATTAAAAATTCAAAAGCTTTACTAGAAGTGGAATATCCAAGAAATAAACCTTCATCGACTTTAGCATCAAATTTACCAAGGTTATTCTTACCATTGTTTAGGACAAAACACTTGCATCCGAAACGTGAAGGTGGGAAATGTTGGGCTTCCTTCCTTTGTAGAGTTCATACGGTGTTTGCTTAAGGATCGGCCTTATTAGAACTCGATTCATCACATAGCAAGCGGTGCTCACTGCCCCGCCAAAAGTACTTAGGAAGGTTAGTCTCATTGAGCATCGTCCTCGCTAGCTCTTCAAGAGACCGATTTTTCCTTTCAACCACTCCATTTTGTTGCGGTGTCCTTGGAGCGTAAAAGTTGTGATCGATGCCATTTTCAGTGCAAAATGCTTCAAATGCTTCATTCTCAAATTCCCACCATGATCACTTGAATGGAAGCAATGTTAAGTCCCTTCTCATTTTGTATAACCTTTGCAAGTTTTCAAAAGCATTAAAAGCATCATTTTTGTGAGAAATAAATAAAGTCCATGTATAGCGAGAATAGTCATCCACAATAACAAGAGCATAGTAATTGCCACCAAAGCTCATGGTTCTAGAAGGCCAAATAAATCCATATGTAAAAGTTGTAAAGGCCGATTTGTTGAAACAATATTTTTAGATTTGAAAGATGCCTTTACTTGTTTTCCTTTTTGACATGCATCACAAAGTTTATCTTTTTCAAAACGAATCTTTGGCAAACCAATTACTAAGTCTTTACGAACCAATTTATTAAGATGATCCATGTGAATATGAGCCATTCTCCTATGCCATAGCCAAGATTCATTCTCTTTACTAAAAAGACAGCATGCATCATTTGAAGGTAGTTCATCTAAATTAACCATATAGATATTTCCAATTCTAGATCCAACAAAAACTGTACTTTTATTAAAAGAATTTACGACCATGCATTTTGAAGAATCAAATATAACATTATTGCCTTTGTCACAAAGTTGACTAATACTTAGCAAGTTATGTTTCAAACCTTCCACATACAAGACATTCTCTATAATGGGATTAGGACTCTTACCAATAGTACCAATCCCAAGAATTTTACCTTTATTATTATCACCATAACAAACATAACCTTTATTTTTGGGTTCCAAAGAGGAGAACTTGCTTTTGTCTCCTGTCATGTGCTTTGAACAAACTATCAAGATACCAATTTAAGTCCTTGGCTTTCAAGCACTCCTACAACATCAATTCATCTTTTTACCTTTGGTCCCCAAACCATCTTGGGTCCATATGAGTTAGTCTTGGGCAAGGTGCCCTTTGGAATCCACATATTTTTGCCAACTACATTTTTATTCTTTCTAATATTGCAAATAGAGGCAGAGTGACCATTTCTACCACAGTGAAAGCATTTAATGAAAGAACTACTTGAGGGTTTGTTGGGATTGAGGTGTTTAAAAGATTTTTCATGAATTTTTGGATGATAACCTAAACCAGCTTTTCCAAAAGTACCTTTTTGGTTTCCTAACATAATGTTTAGATTATCTCTTCCCATCGTAAATTTTGCAAGAGTGTTATTTAAATCCTTAACCTTATTTTTCAAAACACTACACTCATTACATTTTAAAACTTCATCCTTTTTATTTTCACAAGATATGGGAGGAGAAGTTTCAATCACAGCAACTTGTTTTTCTTTAAGAATCACTATCTCTTTGTTTAAAATTTCAATTTTTGATTCAAGAGAAGAGATGGTTTTCTTAGAAGAAAGAACAATTTTTCCAAGTTTAATCGTTTCATTATTTATTTCTTCACAAGCAATAAGCAGCTCATCATAAGTTAAAGGAGATTCGAGTTCAAGAGCATTTACCTCATCCTCCTCGTGTTTTGCCATGAGACATAAGTTGGCCTCGGTAGTACCTTCATGGGTCAATAGAAGGGTGTCCCACATTTCTTTAGCAGCCTTGCAATTTGAGACCCTATAGAACTCATCGTAGCTTAAAGCAGAAGTGATGATGTTCTTAGCTTTCAAATTGTATTGGACCTTTTTCTTATCATCTTCGGTCCAAAGTGATCTTGGTTTGTCTACCACTGCATCATTAATTGATTGAGTGGGGACAAATGGACCATTTTCCACAGCATCCCAAATATCAAGATCAACACCCTCAAGAAAGATTTGCATTCTATCCTTCCAATAACCATACCCCTCACCATTGAAAAATGGGGGTCTGTTCATGGAGGTTCCCTCGTTATTGTTTGAAGTCATTCTCTTGAGACGGTTAAGTCCTTTATACAAGAGTCTAGCTCTGATACCAATTGTTACCAATTGACTTCAAACACAAGAGGGGGGTGAATTGTGATAGCGGTGCTTATATAAAAAATTACAGAAAATAAATGACCGAATAATAAATAAAGAACAAAAATAAATAAAGTGCTTGAATGATAAAGAGACAGAGAGCAAAGAAGAGCACGCACGAAATTATACGAGTTCGGCCACCAAACACCCAGTGGCCTCCGCCCTGCCCCCAAAGCAAACCACTATGGGATTTTCACTAAAACACTAGCTTTTAAATCAGGTTCAGCTAGAAACCTTTACAACTCTAAACCAGAGCAATACGTTCAAGAGATATCACCTCTCTATGAACACCTTGGGATTCCTACCCAAAAATAAATAATTTTCACAAATAAAATGAGACAAAAAGATACACTCAATACTGCAGATATAACAAATTGAAGCTCAAATAATACAACTCAAATTTTGTAGAATAAAAAGACTCTCGGAAAATTGTGCTCAAATAAGTGTGAGTGATGAAAAATATTTGTGAGTTTTTGGCACAAAAATTAAGCAATCGCGTTGTTGTATTTTCGTGTTGTAAGAAAGAGCACAGCGTTGTTTTATATATAGACCGACCGAGGAGCGCGTTTGCTGAGTTGATTTGTCCGTTGGAAGATTTGACCGCTGCACAGGATCTGTCTGCTGGAATTTGTCCGCTATGCTGAAAACACGGAGACGGCTCGGCATACGACCTCAAGACAGCTCGGCCAGGCGACCTCGACACGGCTCGGCATATGACCTCTGAACAGCTCGGCAAAATACCTCGGCACCACGACCTCGGCACACGGCTCAGATATCGGCCTCCTCATCGGCTCGGTCCTCATAGCTCGGCCGCGCGACCTCATCAAAGCCACGACGCGACCTCGGTAATGACCTCATCACCGACACGGATCATCACCAAGACGCGACAAGAGCTCATCACGCCGACCTCGACGCGACCTCATAAGCTTGACACGCGACCTCCTCCTCGCTCGACATACTACTTCCTCGAGCTCAACATCCGACTTCCTCCTCACCGACATCCGATTTACTCAGAGCTCGACATACGACTTCCTCAGATCTCGACACGCGACTTAATCCTCAGCTCGACATCCGAGCTCCTCAGCTCGACATCCGACACGAGATATGCATGTCAAAATATTTTGTGCGTGTGTGATTTAATTTTAATTGAGAGCTTTTTATTACTACTTACAAATTGTCTTAATAAAGATAAATAAATACCCAGAACCCAAAGACTTGAGAAACAATCATTCTTGATACGCGTCTTGGTATTCTTTTCCACTTTTTGCACGGTTGACTATTTGCAAAGCTCCCTTTTGTCAATCATCAAAATCATCCTGTCAAGGCATGTATTCACAACTAAGGGAGACAATTTTAGTCTCAATTTTTGCCCAAAAGAAAATCTGGAAATTCAGGAAATACTGGGAGTTCTCTATGCTCTAGCTATGGGAAGTCTGATACATGATCTTATCTATACACATCAGGAAACGACGTACATCATGGGATCATGTAGCAGATACTTGAGCAATTCTAGTTTGAATTATTACAAAATGCAACCATAAGAATCATTAAGGAGAACAAAAGTCTATATATGCCCACATTCAGAGATCTGAAAGATTAGAGATTATTAAGAACTCTGACTCTGATTTTCAGGATGTTAATAATATAAACATCAAATTATGGGATATGACTGAAATATCTATGTCACTAGGTTGCATATAGTAAAAGGTATTAAAATACCACTTAAGTTACAATGTGACAGATAAGTTAATCGTATCATACTTCAACAACAATAAAGAATGATACAATGTCTATTGACATAAAGGTGTTCGTTGTTGAAATAATGAATTCAGGATAAAAGAATTTCTGTAACGACCCGTTTCCGGACCGCTACCGAGCTCAACATACCGAGCTCGAGTTACCGAGCTCAACACACCGAGCTCAACATAAACCTATATGAGATGTGTTTTAAAACGAAACTCTTGTGCCTTTTAAAAATACGATATATTTTTTTTTCTATAAAACCAACTCGTGCACATCAGAGTAATTACAGCTTTTCGAAACATGGTGCGACTAAGACACAAGACTTAAATTCTAATAAAACATACATGCATAACATACATATATATATCACTCTAAATAATAATGTATACAAAATACAGGGTAGCAAGTATAAAGAAAATACACCTAAGGTATGTCGACTTCAAAAGAGCAATCATACCCTGGGGGTACTTCCGGCAGACTCCCACGCAGGGGGCTGCTCCAAAAGTAAGACCACCAGTCTACCCTGAAACAACAAAACACACTGCCCAAACTGGTCACGACATACTACTCCAAAAGAAAACAAGGTACAGTCATCAAAAGAAATACGTCGAACAAACAATCAATCACGACAAGTACAGGTCGTCACTCGGGTCCTCGTCGAGCTCCTCCTCGGCATCATCTGTCGCCAAGTTCCTTGCGCCCTCGACATCGCCTGGGTAACCGTCATGGATTGAAGGCACCACGGGAAAGGGTCAACTTCTCAACAATTCAAGATAAGCTCGACATAAAGAAATAAGCAAACAGCAATAATATATCTCAATCACCACACGTGACTCGACCATCTCACTCTAACTCGACACAACTCGCAAATCCATTTTCTCTCGACTCGACAATTTTTCCGGAATGCACACGCTGTACCGTATGTCGGAAAGTCCAGCCGAAGCCTTGGGATCCTCGCTCTCCCTAGGGCCGGTCGGCTCAGTCCCATAGCGTGGCGGCGTCTAGTCAATCTCCAGTAAACAAAAGGGGACCTAGCACCCTCGCTTATCCGGTCACGGCTCAAAACGTCATACGACTCACCTAGCTCGCTCACTCGATGAACAATTAGCATACGATATTCAAAGAGTTAAACACAAGATATTCAACCGCATGTCAAATAAAAAGAGCAAGCTCGACATGAAGAAACGCAATTCAACATGCAATACACAATTCACGACATATATTCAATCACATATTAAATACATGCAAAAACTCAATCATATCACAACATTTCAAGCTCGACACAAATCAGGAAATCCATACACAATAACATAACCACGTAGAATATGAAATGCCCTTACGCTAGCATACTACGAAAGTATTAATGTGAAGCGCCCTTACCGAACTCCAAGTTAATGCTGCTCGACAACGACCTCGACACAGCTGTCTTCAAAGAGCTCGACAACGACTTCGACACGTACAGTCCTCGATCTGGATTCTGCTGCTTCCGCGTCCTTGGATTCGCTTTCCCGTACACCTCGATTCGGAAATCACTCGATCTCGGGAATCAGACTTCCTAAAACAAAAACAACTCAGATCGATCTATGGGTTCTAATACACTTAGCTCTCTTCCCAAACTTAACCACAACCCAGAAAATATAATACTCAAGAACTGAATATATTTTTCCTCTAACACAAAGTTAGGGATTTCGATCAAAGTTCATGAAAAAGGTTATCTGATGCTTCAACAGATAGATCGACAACAACATCAACCAGAAGCAACAAACGAAAACAAGAAATCGAAATAAACCAAAAATGAAGAGTTTCTGGGCACTGCCGATTGCAGAAATCAGAGAAAGAAATTTGTTTTACAAGCCCAATTAATCGGTTAGAAAGATAGGTAATATCGTGAAGAAGAAAACCCATCAGTTTGACATGATTTGGAAGCATAAAACTGGCTAAAAATGGAAGGAAGAAATAGCGCTAAACAGTAACACGAAGAAAATAAAAATCTGTTTTTCATACCTCAATGGTGATGGTCGAACAGACGAGATATGTCGAGAAGATGATGAAGAACAAGGTTGATGAAGAAAGCTTGTGCAGAATCTCGATGGAACTCACGGTTTCGTCGATGGAGATTTTGAAGAAAACAACGAAACTCAGAGCAGAAGGAAGGAAGAAGAAAGAAGAAAAGAGAAAGAATGAGTGTTTGAGGGAATCGGTCGTGGTATACAGCTGGTGAGAAAGGGGTATAATCGTAACTCCAGCTATAAGATGCCAATCCCATCAATCATCTACCCGTTTAATCGTTCCTCTCATAATTACCCTCTACTCTGTCGGTCAACGGTCTAAACACGCGACGAGAACGGCAAGCCGACAATGTAATCATTACAAACAATATAATAATAGCGCTGAATAACGTTCGAAAGAATACGAGGTATCATCTCGACACGATGTCGACAAGGGTGCTCGTGCAAGCGCACAAGGTTCTAACACGAGTTCGTGAACGCGGCCTCCTCAGCTCGACATGCGTCCTCATCAGCTCGGTACGCGACTTCATCAACTCGACACGCGATCTCCTCAGTTCAACAGCTAGTGCACGCGGTCTCCTCATCTCGGCAACTGACCTCGGCAAACGGTCTTGGCACGGGATCTCGACACAAGGTCTTGGTCGAGGTCTCGATACGTCGTCCTAATACGATGTCGATCTCGTCCTCAGGTGTTACAATCTCTCCCTCTAAAAAAATTTCGTCCTCGAAATTGCAAATAAGATTCTTACCTCAGAAAAGTTCAGTGGTAATCGAAGTCTTCATCTTCTCCTCCAGCTTCCCAGTGGCATCTCCCGCCTTCGATCCCACACAACTTTGACAAGTTGAATCTCTTTGTTCCGCAATCGCTTTGGCTTTCCGATCAACGATCCTTAGTAATGCTTCAAAAGATAGGTCGCCCTTCGCTTGAATCACATCCGGTTCGATGACATGAGAGGGTCGGAAACATACTTCCGCAATTGTGAGGCGTGGAAGACGTCGTGGATGTTCGACAAGAATGGTGGCAAGGCAATCGATATGCCACCGACCAATACGACGAAGAATCTGTAAGGTCCAATAAATTTAGGGTAAGTTTCTTGGATTTGATCGCTCGACCAACTCCAGATGGTGGGGTGACTCTAAGAAATACATGTTCTCCTTCCTCGACCCGAGTGGTCGACGCCGTTGGTCCGCATAACTCTTACGCCGACTTTGAGATGTTCGCATCCGATCTCTCGATCAAATGGATCTTCTCGGTAGTCCGCTGGATCATATCTGGTCCTACGACGCTTCGCCGCCCTGGTACCAACAAAGAGGCGTCGACATTTACGCCCATATAGTGCTTCAAAAGGTGTCATTCCAATACTTGCATGGAAGTCATATTGTAGGTGAACTCCACCAATGGTAAGACGTCGTCCCAACTTCCTCGGTGATCTAACGCATAAGCTCGCAACAAATCTTCAGCGATTGGATCGTTCTCTCGATCGGACCGTCGATGCGTGGATGATATGCCGAAGCTAAGCTCGAGCTCGGTTCCCATCGCTCCTTGCAATTCCCTCCAAAAATGAGACGTGAACTGGATCTCGGTCCGACACGATCGAAGAGGGTATTCCATGAAGTCGTACTATCTCGCGATGTAGATCTCGGTCGCCTTTTCCACGTTGTATGTCGACCTCCTTTGGTAAGAAATGAGCAGATTTGGTCAATCGGTCGACGATCACCCAAATCGAATCATTCTTCTTCTGCGTCTTCGCAAACCTACAACGAAATCCATGGAAATCTTGTCCCATTTCCAAACCGGTACGCTGTTTATCAGAGCATTCCCGCAGTCGTTGGTGCTCCACCTTCGCTTCGACACGCCAAACACGGTTACGACTCGCCACTTGCTTCTTCATTCCGACCACCAAAAATGCTTCTTCAAGTCTTGATACATCTTCGTAACTCGGGATGAATACTAAAGTTGCTCTTATGCGCGCTTCGTCGAGAATCAACTTTCGGCTCGGATACGTTAGGTACGCACACTCGGCCATTGCATCTCAAGATGTCGTCCGCTCCGACGTGAAATTCGTCGCCTTTCCTTGCGCTTATCAATCGATCTTCTTGCGTAAGCTCGTCATGAACTTGCTGGTCTCGGATCTCGCCCAACAATCTGTTAGAAATGGTAAGCATACCAAATCTCGGCTTCCCGGTGAAACTTCGACACTCAACTTCAAGTCTCGGAACTTCGAGCATCTCCAACTCCTTGATCATCATCGCCGAGGTTAAAACGCTTCTTCCCGCTCAACGCATCCGCTACTACGTTAGCCTTACCGGATGGTATTCCAACGTAAAGTCGTAGTCCTCGAGAAATTACGCCCATCTACGCCGACGCATGTTGAGCTCTTTCTGGTCGAACAGTACTTCAAGCTCTTGTGATCGCCGAAAACAGTAAGAGTGCTCCGTAAAGGTAGTGCCTCCATATCTTCGGCCAAAAACTCTGCCGCCAACTAAGTCGTGAGTAGGGTAGTTCCTCTCGTGAATCTTAAGCTGTCTTGAAGCATACGCGACCACCTTCCGATGTTGCATCAGCACGCATCCCAATCCCTGGTGTGACGCATCACAATACACCTCGAAAGGCTCTTCGGGTTGAGGCAAAATCAGCACAGGCGCTGTCGTCAAAAGCTCCTTCAGTCGTTGAAAACTGGCTTCGCACTCCTCGGTCCAGGCAAAAGGTTGATCCTTCCTCGTCAGTCGTGTAAGAGGCGCGACAATCTTCGAGAAACCTTCAATGAATCTTCGGTAATAGCCTGCTAAGCCGACAAAACTCCTGATCTCGGTAACCGTCTTCGGCTATTCCCACGCTAGCACCGCCTCAATCTTAGTTGGATCCACAGCTATCCCTTCTTTGGAAATCAAGTGACCAAGAAAATTCACCTCTTCAAGCCAAAATTCACACTTCGACAGGTTGGCATAGAGTTGCTTATCTCGTAATATCTGCAGTACTCGACATAAGTGTTCTGCGTGCTCTTCTCGGTTCCTCGAGTAAATCAATATGTCGTCGATGAACACTACAACGAACTGATCCAAAAACGAATGGAAAATCCTGTTCATGTAGTCCATAAACACACCGGCGCGATTCGTCACTCCAAACGGCATCACCAAGTACTCGTAGTGACCATATCTAGTCCTGAAAGTCGCTTTGGCGACATCTCCTCTTTCACGCTAACTGATGGTAGCCCGACTTCAAGTCTATCTTGGAAAGATCGCCGCTCCACGGTTGATCCATCAAGTCGTCAATACGTGGTAACGGATAACGGTTCTTCACGGTAACCTTGTTGAGTTCGCGATAGTCCACGCACGCCTTGATCGTCCATCCTTCTTCTTAACCAACAACACCGAGCTCCCCACGGTGACACGCCGGTCGTATGAATTGCTTCGACTCCAAGTGTTCGATCCGGGACTTCACTCTTTCATCTCGGCAGGAGACATCCTGTATGGCGCTTTGAAATTGGTCCTGTTCCTGGAATCAGTCGATGGAGAACTCGACCTCTCGTGACTGGTGGTAACCCTGGCATGTCTTCGAAAACGTCCTCAAAGTCACACACCACCGAACATTCTTCACGCCGATCTGCTGGAAAACTTCCGAACTAGCCAGATACATGTATTCCCTAGTTCCTTCTTTCAAAGAAACTCCAATACGTTCGGCGTAAAGATAATTGGAGACTCCAAGGTCCGGAAAAATTACGCTTTATGGGCACAGTCCAAAGGACATGGTGGTGTGACAACCAATCCATCCCGAGGATGACATCTAAGCCCTTAAGAGGCAAACAAACCAAATTGACCACAAACTTTCTACTCGAATAACCACTACACAATTAAGACATGCGGTGTTTGTGACTAAGGTTTTAGCGGTGGGATTGTAACTACTAATTTAAACGGTAAAGCGATCCACAATCGAGTTCAAATGGTTTACACAATCGGAAGAAATAAAGGAATGGGTTGCACCGAATCAAAAAGAACGGATAAGGATTTACCCTCGATCTCACATTCACCTTGGATAAGATCATCACCGACCGCTTCCTCGCCACTCATGCAGAAAACTCTGCCTTTAGCCACTTGACGCTTCCCTTTGGCCCTTGCCGCAAGCATAGTCGGTTCAGCTTTAGGTGTAGGACAATCCTTGGCAAAATGCCCTGGCTTCTTGCAGTTGAAACACACCTCCTCCTTCTGAGTACAGCTACTCGCGTAATGTCCCGGCTTTCCACATCGATAGCAAGTCACCTCGACACCGGTCTGACCTCCACTCCTCGCTCCCTGGGTCATCGGACGATACTGTCCCCTGTTGTCGTTCCCCTGAGGTCGGTCGTAAGGCTTCTTCTGCGGTTGTTTCCCTTTCTGTGCAAATCTCTGCCCCGCACTCTGGGGTCTCACCGGTCCGCCCACAACAGTCTTCTTCTTGTGGCTCCTCACTCCTTCTACCTCGACACATCGATCAATCAGCTCTTGGAGGTTTCGAATCCTCAACGACACCACTGACTTCTGAATGTCGAATCTCAATCCCCGTTGGAATCTCTCACTCAACCATCTCTGGTCAACTCGATCACGAAATGGACTGAAATACCTCGCCAACGACTCGAACTTGGCCGCATACTCGGACACTGTCGAGTTGCCTTCTTTGCAGATTGAAGAAACTCTTGTTCCTTCTCGGCTCGGCAAGATCTGGGAAGTCCTTGTCCAAGAACCTTTCACGAAAAAGCTCCCAGGTCATCTCGCGACGTTCCGCTATAAACGTTTGCTTCACTCCTCTCCACCAATACTCTGCGTCTCCTAGCAGTAAGTAGGTGGCATAGTCGACCTTCACGTTGTCCGGGCAATGGAGTGCCTCGAAGATCTTCTCGATCTCTTGCATCCAAAGATCAGCTTTATCTGGATTTGGCTCACCGTAGAACTTCGGTGGATCATGCTTCCTGAGTCCGCCAATCCTCTCGCTTGACATTTCGCTCGCTCGTTCTTTGCTGCAAGTTCTGCTGAGTTAACGCTGCCGTCTGTTGAGCCATCGCGTTAGCCTGTTGAGTTGCAGCAGCTGATTGTTGAGCCATGGCTGCCGCCATCTCGGTCATAGCTTGAATTGCTCGTTCCATGTCGACGTTCTCGGTTGCAGCTGTCGTATTCCTACGAGGTGGCATTAGATTCCACAAAGTTTAAAACCCTGTCAGAATCTCACAACAAGGATGTGTTAAAACACACTGCTTCAATCAAGAAACAAGCTCAAACAATTTCTCAAGCAATAAGTGCTTCACTTAATCAAACAAAGAATCAACATAATACAACTAGGTACCCAACACATAACCCGACACGTTGACCGGTCCAAATTCCTATGCACAAATTTGGCCAGAATCGAAGCCTCGATACCAACAAAGTGTAACGACCGCTTTCGGACCGCTACCGAGCTCAACATACCGAGCTCGAGTTACCGAAGCTCAACACACCGAGCTCAACATAAACCTATATGAGATGTGTTTTAAAGCGAAATTCTTGTGCCTTTTATAAATCCGATATATTTTTTTTTCTATAAAACCAACTCGTGCACATCAGAGTAATTACAGCTTTTCGAAACATGGTGCGACTAAGACACAAGACTTAAATTCTAATAAAACATACATGCATAACATACATATATATATCACTCTAAATAATAATGTATTCAAAAATCTGGTAGCAAGTATAAAGAAAATACACCTAAGGTATGTCGACTTCAAAAGAGCAATCATACCACTGGGGTACTTCCTACAGACTCCCACGCATTCGCTCCAAAAGTAAGACCACCAGTCTACCCTGAAACAACAAAACACACTGCCCAAACTGGTCACGACATACTACTCCAAAAGAAAACAAGGTACAGTCATCAAAAGAAATACGTCGAACAAACAATCAATCACGACAAGTACAGGTCGTCACTCGGGTCCTCGTCGAGCTCCTCCTCGGCATCATCTACTGTCAAGTTCCCTGCGCCCTCGACATCGCCTGGGTAACCGTCATGGATTGAAGGCACCACGGGAAAGGGTCAACTTCTCAACAATTCAAGATAAGCTCGACATAAAGAAATAAGCAAACAGCAATAATATATCTCAATCACCACACGTGACTCGACCATCTCACTCTAACTCGACACAACTCACAAATCCATTTTCTCTCGACTCGACAATTTTTCCGGAATGCACACGCCGTACCGTATGTCGGAAAGTCCAAATTAAGCCTTGGGATCCTCGCTCTCCCTAGGGCCAACTCAGTCCCATAGCGTGGCGACGTCTAGTCAATCTCCCGTAAACAAAAGGGGACCTAGCACCCTCGATTATCCGGTCACGGCTCAAAACGTCATACGACTCACCTAGCTCGCTCACTCGATGAACAATTCGCGCATACGATATTCAAAGAGTTAAACACAAGATATTCAACCGCATGTCAAATAAAAGAGCAAGCTCGACATGAAGAAACGCAATTCAACATGCAATACACAATTCACGACATATATTCAATCACATATTAAATACATGCAAAAACTCAATCATATCACAACATTTCAAGCTCGACACAAATCAGGAAATCCATACACAATAACATAACCACGTAGAATATGAAATGCCCTTACGCTAGCATACTACGAAAGTATTAATGTGAAGCGCCCTTACCGAACTCCAAGTTAATGCTGCTCGACAACGACCTCGACACAGCTGGCTTCAAAGAGCTCGACAACGACTTCGACACGTCTGATCCTCGATCTGGATTCTGCTGCTTCCGCGTCCTTGGATTCGCTTTCCCGTACACCTCGATTCGGAAATCACTCGATCTCGGGAATCAGACTTCCTAAAACAAACACAACTCAGATCGATCTATGGGTTCTAATACACTTAGCTCTCTTCCCAAACTTAACCACAACCCAGAAAATATAATACTCAAGAACTGAATATATTTTTCCTCTAACACAAAGTTAGGGATTTCGATCAAAGTTCATGAAAAAGGTTATCTGATGCTTCAACAGATAGATCGATAACAACATCAACCAGAAGCAACAAACGAAAACAAGAAATCGAAATAAACCAAAAATGAAGAGTTTCTGGGCACTGCCGATTGCAGAAATCAGAGAAAGAAATTTGTTTTACAAGCCCAATTAATCGGTTAGAAAGATAGGTAATATCGTGAAGAAGAAAACCCATCAGTTTGACATGATTTGGAAGCATAAAACTGGCTAAAAATGGAAGGAAGAAATAGCGCTAAACAGTAACACGAAGAAAATAAAAATCTGTTTCATACCTCAATGGTGATGGTCGAGCAGGCGAGATATGTCGAGAAGATGATGAAGAAGAAGGATGATGAAGCACGCTTGTGCAGAATCTCGATGGAACTCACGGTTTCGTCGATGGAGATTTTGAAGAAAACAACGAAACTCAGAGCAGAAGGAAGGAAGAAGAAAGAAGAAAAGAGAAAGAATGAGTGTTTGAGGGAATCGGTCGTGGTATACAGCTGGTGAGAAAGGGGTATAATCGTAACTCCAGCTATAAGATGCCAATCCCATCAATCATCTACCCGTTTAATCGTTCCTCTCATAATTACCCTCTACTCTGTCGGTCAACGGTCTAAACACGCGACGAGAACGGCAAGCCGACAATGTAATCATTACAAACAATATAATAATAGCGCTGAATAACGTTCGAAAGAATACGAGGTATCATCTCGACACGATGTCGACAAGGGTGCTCGTGCAAGCGCACAAGGTTCTAACACGAGTTCGTGAACGCGGCCTCCTCAGCTCGACATGCGTCCTCATCAGCTCGGTACGCGACTTCATCAACTCGACACGCGATCTCCTCAGTTCAGCAGCTAGTGCACGCAGTCTCCTCATCTCGGCAACTGACCTCGGCAAACGGTCTTGGCACGGGATCTCGACACAAGGTCTTGGTCGAGGTCTCGATACGTCGTCCTAATACGATGTCGATCTCGTCCTCAGGTGTTACAATTTCTATAGAGCACATAGAGGCTAATTCCATGCTAGCTATCCACTGACTAAGGGCTTGACACCTAAGGTTTTTCATGAGCACGTTGCTTATATGGGTGTGTTATCACTAAGGTTGCCTTCGCTTAGTGAGAGTCTTTATTTGTGTTCTATGTTTAAGATACAAACTTTATGTTATTTCGGATTTTCTGTAGAAATAAAGATTATGTTTATGAATACATTATAAACATATTTGTATCTTGTGTGCAAAATTAATTTGCACATTAAGGATTTTGTTTTGCAGAATTAAATTTTGTAAAATTGATCTCACCAAAGATTTAAGTAGGACTAGTTGGAAATAGGCATGATTGAGATCACATTTCATGTAATTTCCATGCTACTCATCCATATTGATCTATGTCATCAAGTGTGTTGATGTGGTGATCGTCGGGGTTTAGTCGCAATTTACAGAAGTTACAAAAGCCGCGGTGGTTTCATTATTGATATATGAGGTGAACCAGATTGTAAGGAGGAAGTCTAAAGATAAATAGCATTCGGATATGCGCACTAAGGAATTCTAATATAATTATTATGATATATAGCCCAAGTGGGAGATTGTTGGAATTTTATATTCCAATAATTAATATGGGCTGATATCATTAATAATTATATTAGCTATTTATCATAAAGGAGCTATATTTTATGTGATCATATAAAGTTAAAATAAGGTAAGCTCATTGGACTCCTAATTTAATTGATATGGACCTTATATGAGTAGATGTAAGTGTGGCCCGATAAGGGGATAATGGGTACCCTATTAGGTTTAACACACTATAAAGAAGGCTATGGTCCCCAATACACCGAATCGCCGTCATCCATTCTCTTCTCCCCATCTGAAGAGAACCTAAAGTCTCGTGAGAGAGCTCAAGAAGATTCGGTTGAGGAAGAACCATAAAGCCACCGCTAACATGCTCGTTGTTCATTGCTATGGATTCAGTTGCCCGTTGGTTGTTCGTGATCATTCCTTTGGTATTCCGCTTCAGGTGATTGATTGCTATGGATCCAGGTATTCTTCTAATCCTTGATAATCCAACATGTCGTAGATCCTAAGGGTAGAGAACATGTTGTTCTTATTGAGCATGCTTGTATGTCTTTATAGCTTCCGCCTAAGGTTTTTCTTCTGTGAGATTTGAGCATGTTTGTTCTTGTTGTTGTTATTAATAATGAATTAATTCCAACACATTGGATCGGAGCATCAGAGTTCATGGTTTTGGGCGGAGACGGTGAGCGAAGTTGGGGGTTATGGTGGTCTCTCACGAGTGAATGGGTTTGGTGGTTGCAGTGTTCTTGCTGAACGTGATTCGACAGAGAGGAGTTCATGGTGGAAGTTGAAGTGGCGGAGCGATCGAGACGATGGTGATTCGGCGTTTCACAGTGGGGGTTTTGGGGCGGTGTCGTTTGGTTGAGTAGCTTCGTTGGTTTGGTCTTGCAGTAGCTTGGAGGCAGTTTTCATGAAGGAGGGCCATGGTAAGGTTTGGTGGGGCGCAACAATGATGGTTAGTTCGCGAAGAAGCATGGATTGGGGTTTGATTCTTGTCAACATTCGTCGGCGACATAATGTGGGTTGGTGAGGGATGAAGAAAATCTTAGGGGGTTCATTTTTAGCACAATTCTATATTTAGGCTTTTCCTAACTACGTAATTAGCCGAACTATCCGTGAACTATTCGAGTTCGACTCGTTAAATGCTCGTTTATTAAATTAAATAAACAAACTCAAACTTGAGATTGAACCCGATTATTTAAATGAGTCAAGCTCAAGCCTTACAGGCTCGACGCTAATGACTCCTGATAGCTCATTTGAGAGTATAACTGTCTTTTTCAAATTTTTTTGTGTTATTTATATTATGTAATTCATTGAATTTTGAAAAGATGATACAGTGGGCTATGTATATAGTTCAAACCATTTTCTTAAATGTCGTGTGAAGAAACAAGTTTCGACTTTCTCCTGTGTACATTGTACATCATATTAGAATTCTTACCTCCGTTATGGTTTAAAGAAATTTTGTTAACTATATATATGCTGATTAAGAATGTGTATGTCTCTTCCATCATCAAATCTCTCCCCATTCATAAATCTCTAACGGTGTTTGCATATTTATTTCTCAGTGTTTCCCTCTATCCAATTCGTAAGCCTCCACTCGACCAACACCACATAGGTAAGAAAATACAATTTTTAGAAAAATTTTAAATATGTTCAACAATATTTTAGTGTTTAGTGTGACAACCACCCTAAAAATTTAAATAGAGCCGCCACCTAATGTTTATTAAGGAAAAACAATAAGAAAAACCTTTTTATGAGAATAATTTGAAAAATAGTCTTTGAACCAGATTTTGAGCCCGGGAGTTATTTACGCTTAAGGAAGGTGTTAGCACCCCTAAGACGCCCATAAAGAATGGTACCCTTTTAATTGTTTAAAAATACTTGCTTACCATTAAATGAATTATTCCCCAATAAATTTTCTAAAAAAATACAAGTTTATTAATCACCATATTAGAAAGGTTATAAAAGGAAACTTAGTAAAAGGAAAACTCAACCATTATATACAAATTATTATTTATTCTTTTTTAATGTAAAAGAAATAATAAATATAAGAAAAAAACCTAAAAAGTAAAAACTAATTATATTAATATAGAAAAAAACATGTAGATAAAAATGAAAACTTCTCTTTTTTGCTTTTAAGCCCCCTCATTAATCTCCTATTCATTTATAATGATTTATGAAATAAAAAAGTAAATTGCAACTAAGTCCCTGGTTTGGGTTTGGCCCCATTGGAAGACCAAACCAAATCCAGAAATTTCAATTTTGCTTTCAAGTCCTACTTTAATATGATAATTGCAAATTGGTCCCTATTTAGGATTTGGCCCCGTTGGAAGACCAAACCCTAAAACGTATACATATGGAACAAAATTTTGAAGAAAAATACCTTTTTGCCTTTATGCCCCTCTTAACTATATATTTGCAAATTGATCCCTATTTAGGGTTTGGCCCCATTGGAAGACCAAACCCTAAACCTAACTCCAATTCAGAACTGTAAGTACGGGCCTTAATCTACCTGCAACACAATGAGGACAATAACAACAACAGTAATAACGACAACAACAGTAACAAACCAAACAATCACAAATAATAATAAAACAGAAATAAAGAAACATGCAACGAGAATTTTTTATTTAAGTTTATGTTTACAGAGACATATTCAGAAGAGAAATAAAAGGGAAGAAGATGAAACCTGGGTATTTAGCCCTTTCCAGAAAATTTACAAACAGGGATGGAAGGGAAAAAAAACTTAGAACTACGAAGTGTTTGAATTTTGGTTTGGGTGGCCTCACGGGTCTATTCTCCTTCTTCTTGACTCTGCATCTCCTGCTCCTTGTGCTATTTCTGGATCCGGTTCACTCTCTCGGTTTCTTCTCTGGTTTTTCTCTTTCTGGTTTCCTCCTCCTTTTGCTCTCGTTGCCTCCCTTCGATTTTATAGGCTCCGGGCTTCTGTAAAAAGAAACAAAAATCAGAAAAGGAATAACAATAAAGAATTAAAAACGAGATGAAGAGAAATATGGAAAAGATAATCCCTGATTTGTAGAAGTCACCACGTTTCCCTCATGTTTAAAGCTCGAATCCGGTCCGAATCATGCAAGATTCAACTCGATTGATTAAAAAAGGCAAGGATTCGGATTGAATCCTGAGGAAAAAGGGGAGATATGATTCGGTTTGATTGAGGAAAGATTGAGGCCGAGAAAAGGGGAAGGGTGCCACGGCTGAAGCTTCTAGGTTTAGGGTTTGAGAGGGTGAGGGGAAGATTAGGGTTGAGTTTTGGTGAGATGATGGGAGAATGAGGGTTTTGGGACGGGAAAGAAGAAGAACGAGGGATGGGGTTGGTGCTACGGCTAGGGTTAGGGCTGGTTGAAAAGGGGAGGCCGAGAATGGTGGAGAAATTGGTGGGAGGAGAAGCTAGGGTTTTGGGACGGGAAAGAAGAAGGACGAGGGATGGGGTTGGTTTTGGAGCGGCGCTGCTAGGGTTGGAGAAGATGAAGAGGAACGAGGGAAGAGAGCGAGGCGGACGAGAGAGAGGCGCTGTGGGTGAAGGTCCGAGAGAGAATGAGAAAGTGCAGTATGAGGGTGAGGGAATTAGGTTAAAAATGGGTTTGGCCGCGTGGAACTTGGGCTGGAGGTTGGGCTGCAACGTGGATGGCTGGGTTGGGCCATCCTTTGGCTAAATGCTTTTGGCACCTCCCATATTTTAATTGGCACCCTCCTTTCTTTGAAAAATAATTTTTCCTTTTTTCCTTTTCTTTTCTTTCTTCTCTTTTTTTTAAACTCTTTTATTCTTTATTATAAAACCAAAAATATTGTTTTTATTTTTATTACAAATTTAAAAGTTTAAATAATAAAATAAAATAGAATAAAAGGCCGGACAAAATTAGGGTACTATATTTAGCAACAAAAAAAACTCAATATTCTTTAGTAGTGAGAACACTATTTTAGGAAAAAAAAATTAAACAATTTTTATATTTTATTCTTTTTTATTGAAAGTGTTCTGAACAGAACTTCAGAGGATGACCGGAGGGAAGCGGCGCGGTTGTGCTCGCGACGGAGGACGACGGCGGGTTGGGTGGTGTACCTGCAAACACTCTGACGCTCAAGTCAGTGTGTGTCGAGGTTAGTAAGAGGTGGTAGAAAGATGATTACCTTGACCGTTCGACGCGGTTTTCTTTAAATATGAGTCGAGGACGGTTACTGTCGATGTGTAACCGTCCCGTGAAACCCGGAAGTCGGCATTAAATCCCATTAATGCACAAAGCCGTTGGGTCGGCCACGTTGAGGGAAGGCGGAGAGGAACGCGGACGACGTGGCATTGAGGGAAGCCGTTGGGCCTGTGAATGTTGGATCTCCGGATTGGGCCTCGGTCCAGTCCGGAACAGAAAGTGATTAATATATTTAAATTTCACATATCACATGTTAAATACATATTTTTATTTATATATTCTCACATAATATTGAAATCTTTATTAACAGAATATACTTTAAAAAAAATTTATAAATACCAAAATAGTTAAGTTATAACTGAATATACTCAAATTTCAGTGTTTTGACTCGACTCGACTTTATTTATACTCATACTAACAAAGGTTTCCTTTGTAATTTACATAAAATAACACACAAATTTTTAACTTCACCAAACCTGCAATTGTCTTGTAGTTGCCGCCCAAATCACGTCATGTAATTTGTACATGCCCCACTACACTTTTGTGCACGGTGGAAAAAGCCAAATGATTGTCTATTTGGATTAAAGTTTGTCAATGGAACTTCAATTTACAGACGAATATTTTGGTTAAAAATGAGTTTAATGTAACGTAATTTTATTTGAATTTTTTTTCAAAAATATATGTTTGATAAAATAAAATTTATTTGGATAATATTAATAAAATATACTTTTGAGTGTATAGCTACCTAAAAGGATATGAGTTTTATAATGTATTATTAGGGCATTTCTAATAAGAGTACTTATTGGGTAATTTTTTTTTGATAAGCAAAGAAATTTTATAAAGAGAATACAAGGGATAATTATTGGATAATTATTTAGAGTGATACCTATTATGGAGAAAAAATTGAGTACCTATTAGGATTTGATACTTACATAGGTATCCTTCTCTTTCTTCTATCACAGCCCCGTGTGTATTTTCAATTGTTTGTATTGAATTCTTTTTATTTAAACTTAATAAAAGATAGTTAAGAAAAAAAAATTCAAATTTTTAGTCTTTCAACTTAAAACTTTTTTTCTGTCAAAAACAAAACTTAAAATCTTTTTTTTGACGCAACTTTCAACTTAATACTAATCGATTCCTTTTATTTAATTTTGTTTTTGTTTCAAAATGAATTTTTTGATATCGTTGTGTATTATATATTGTTTAAGTTATTAAAAAATAATTTTTATAACAAATACTTCAAAATTGGATTCTTTTTCGGTTTCTGGGTTTTCTCAACCTTGTCGATGGGTATGTGTCTTCAATCTCAAAAATGAAACTTCTCCGAGTAGCAACATCTACCCCCACCTCACACACAGTATTGAATAGAGAGAAGTAGGGGGTGGGCATGAGTCGGATTGGGCTGGATTTGAGGTGTTTAAAGACCTAACCCAATCAAATTTTATGGGTTGGGTTAGATCAGTTTAGTCAAGTTTTTTATGTAACACATACCAACTCAACCCGACCTCATATGAGTTGGTTTGGGTCGGGTAGATGGATTTAATAGTAAAATATTCATTTATCAGGAAAAAATAAAAAATTTGGAAAAAATTGAAGATAAATAGAACAAAAAATATTTATGAAGAAAAAAAATTACTATCAAGGCTTTAAACATTAACTTATCCAATTTTCACCTAGGCTGATTGAAAAAATAACAAATATGCAACACAAAATTTCATATTTCATAATAATATATAATATTTGCAGAGTAACATTATTTCATATTTCATACTTCACACTATATATAAATCATTCCTAACGCAAATTAATACATATTTCAAATTTCAAACACGACTCAACATTCACCTAGGCTTACAGAAAAAAGTCAATTTGTATAATATATGTGACGTGTTTACTAAGTAAGTAAAAAAAAGTTTGTGTTCATTTATAGTGGGTTGGGTTGGGTTGCTTGGGTTCAGAATTTTTAGACCCGATATCCAACCCATAGGCTTTGGGTCTGCTTATTATAAAATCGACCCAACCCAATTACCCAAACCAACCCGTATTTTTTGGATTGGGTTTGATTGGGTAGGTCGGGTTCGCGGGTCAGCCTGTACCCGTGCTCACCCCTAG
Source organism: Calophaca sinica (assembly GCA_037113605.1). Taxonomy (NCBI): domain Eukaryota; kingdom Viridiplantae; phylum Streptophyta; class Magnoliopsida; order Fabales; family Fabaceae; genus Calophaca; species Calophaca sinica. The sequence goes on from CM073737.1 coordinate 22,598,358, forward strand.
GGAGAAGGATCTCAAAGCTCGACACCGACCCTGCTGTGAAGTTGTTGGAGGGAAATGGAGAACACAAGAGGCTCATAAGATTCTAAGAAGAGGCAAATGGTGCAGTGACATAGATTCAGGTTTAGTAGCAAGGCACTGGCTTTTTATGGTTGCTTATTCTCTTTCAGATTCAGTAAATTCAGGAAAAATTGGAAGTCAAAAATCTCAACGGAAGATGGGACAAGGAAAAGCAAGTCCATCCTTGCTTCCATTTGAACTGACGTTTAAAGCAAAACGTTGTTTCTTGAACGGACTCGAACGACTAATCAAACGAGACAAAAATTCCGTTATCCGGTGCCGACGGACGTTGAAGCGGCATAAACGGCCAACTAAGCAGGCACGTAAACATAGAAGAAAAATCAACCAATAAACATTGAAAAAGATGCAACAACGTTAGTACGTGGGCCCAGCAGTTGAATTATTAGATTTTGAATGTAACATCACTTATGTGCATTCATCCATGTACGGACATACGATATTTCATAGGTTTTCGTAAAACAGCTGTCTGAATGTTATTTCTGTTTAAATAAGGGAAATTTTAAGTTGATTTTTACAATTCCAAAAACACATTAGCCTCTCCCCTTTATCTATGTCTATATTTAGCCGAGTTCCAACATTTTCTATTCAATTGATCGTTTTCATCTCAGACACGGCTTTTTTTTCACTGCACCATGCTTTAATGCTTTATTTTTTAATTTCCGGAATACCGCTGTTTTTTTTATTTATCTACTTAAATAGCATGGTTTTTGTGTGAGTTGGGATTCCATGCATGGGGCACCAACTTCTCAACATGAAAAAACTTTTTTTTTTCCTTAAATATTGCTATTGGGAAGTCGCCTTTAGAGGGCTGAGCTTCCCAATTTATTTTTTATTTTTCTTTTATTTCTTTTATTTTTTTAATGGTTTTAATTTAATTAATTTGCTTACTTAGGTAATTGATTAAATTAATCTAATTTAGTTAATCTAATTTATTTACTAATTTAATTAATTAATTATTAAAATGAATTTATTAGAACTATAATAATAATAATAATAATAATAATTTATAATATAATTATAGAAAATATTTCACATTGATTAGAAATTAAAAATACAAATACAAAAGAGTACAAATCAACTAGTAAGCTTACAATGGTAGTTTGCTGAAGTTACGATTTTAGCGTAATAAAGCCTACAGTGGTTGACCCGTATATCAGGCTATCTGCCTCTCACTTTGTAAGTGTGAACACCCAATTTTACCCACGCTTCCATTTTTTTTTTAAAAAAAATCGTAAAAATATGTTTCTTTAACGCGTATTAGGTTTTTATTTTTTTTTGGCTTTTGCACGTGTCCTTGTAGTTTTGTTTTTATTTTCCCTTAATTTTATTTTGTTAATAAAAAGAGATTATAAGTAAACCAAAATAGAGAAAATAAGCCCATATTTACAACTCATTCTTTCTAGGGCCAGCATGTTAATTCCTTTGGGCCCATATTAAAGGCACTCCCCACCTATTGAGCACACCCCCCAAATTTACAAATTCTCCAAAATACCCCTATCCAAAATAACAAAATCTCAATTTTCATTTTCTCACCTCACTCTTTTCGAAAATTCCAAATTCCAAAATGAAATCCGCTGCAGTCGTACCAGAAATTCGAATTTACAATACGTATTTTTTTTGCGTTCTGAATATAGCTCCGAAAATTCCAATTTACGGTATGCAATTTTTGTATACCGTAAATTTGAATTTACGGTAGGATTGCATTTTTACGTTTTTCCATACAGTAAATATGAATTTTCGGTACTCATATTTTTTATTTTATACCGGAAATTCAATTTTACGGTACATATTATGTTCCGTAACTTATGAATTTTCGGTATAAAAAAAAATGCGTACCGAAAATTCATAATTTACGGTATAATTTTTTTAAAAATTTGCATACCGTAAATTATGAATTTTCGGTACGCATTTTTTATTTTATACCGAAAATTCATAATTTTCGGTATGCAAATTTTTTATTTTATACCGAAAATTCATAATTTTCGATATGGTGTGTGTTTTTTTTTATTTTTTTAATGAATTTTAATATAATTTATTTAAATAAATACATTTATTTATTTTTTTAAATAAAAATATATTTATTTGATATATTTAAAATAAGCTATCTTAATTTTTTAAAAAAAATTTGTATTACTAATTATTTGGATTTTTTTTATGGTTTCGGATATGCCTAGGTCGAGAGGAGGGAGAGGGGCTTCCACTTTTGTTAGTGTACCACCTCGTAGACAGTGGCAGCCTATGACTACCTCTAAGCGTAGGAGGCGTGTTGATCACAGGCAGTCTCACGAGAAGGAACCGCTACACGAGGAACCACATGAGCATGTGGAAGCTCAGGACGAGGTACCTCATATTGTAGATTAGGTCCCAGAGGATGTAGTTGGAGACCAGGATCCCTTTCCTGGAGAACCTTACGATAGGTCGTTGCCTACAGATTTTGAGCATCACGTTGCCTATCAGATATGGCAGGGGCAGGTATACATCTGGTTGTTGTTTGAATTTGATCAAATGTTTATTATTTGTATGATAAATGATGTTGACAAAGTTTATTTGTGTGCAGGATCGTGATGCGCTTAAGGTGGCCGCCCACGGCCTGAAGTTGTAGAAATGGTTGAGGAAGCGTATACCACTGCCTCATCAGGTAGAGGAGGTTGTCGTGCGAGCCAGTCTGACATCCTTGATGTACTGTAGCTTCAGGATGGTTGACAAGGCCTTACTGTCCATCTTTGCTGAAAGATGGCACCGGAAGACGAGCACCTTCCATCTGCCCTTTGGAGAGATGACCATCACGCTTGATGATGTGTCTTGCCTCCTAGGCCTTACTGTCAGCGGCTCTTTCTATGTAGCCCCAGCGATGGATGTACATTGTTGTATCTTATATACAGACATTGTTGGGGTGTACACATGTGGAGGCATACAAGGAGGTGCACAATAGGAGGGGTTCTCATGTGGGTATTGAGTTCTTAGAGGAGACATATGACAAGCGCAGGAACGAAGGAGAGTGGGACTATGCAGCCAGGGCCTTCATAATGTTGTTGCTGGCCTATACCATTTTGGCAGACAAGAGCAAGGAATACATTGACGTCAAGTACCTGGACTTAGTACGTGACTTACAGGAGGTTGGCAGGGTGTCATGAGCTAGTGTTGCATTATCCGTCTTGTACGGCTAGCCTGTATGACACTAAGCAGATTGGTGGTTATATGACACTTTTTTAGGTACGTAGCCTATTTTTGTAAACAATTATTTATTTAAAATATTGGTATAGTGGTTGATTTGTTATTGCTATCACATGAATGGATATATGAGTATTTCCATACTATCTGCCCCCGGAGGGATCTTGGCTACAACGAGAGAATGGCACGAGCCCTGAGGTAGTCGCCTATTAAGGGTAACGGCCAGGTGGAGCCCATCAGGAGAGCACTGGATGCGTTGACACCTGATGATGTTTGTTGGACACCGTGGACTGCCCACAGGACGCAGCCTCATCCCGCGTCCCTATTTTCAAGGTACATCTGTTGTGCTTCGTTTATAGTGTCGTACCTACCTGAGAGGGTAGTCAGACAGTTCGACTATAAGCAGGACATTCCCTGGCCACCATCACGATGTCCCGCGGCTGAGGAGATTACGAATGCGTGGATATCTTTTCCTCTGCACTCTATCCTTTCGACTGTTGCACTACACGTGGCCTCTCATCCAGCAGACTACACTGAGAGATACATCGAGTGGTACCGAAGGATGTCGCATTCACTTCTGATACCTCCGGCCGTAGATGTCCCAGAGGCTGCGCTTGAGGCTGGGCCTGAGGCCGCTTGTATAAGTGTTTAGATATACATTATGTATTTTTCATATTTGTTTATTTCCTCTGATATATTGTTGTAATTTGCAGGCGAGTTGTTATGATATGATGGAGAGGCTGAACTTATTCATCGGCATTCTCCATACGATGTCTGGGGATGAGCACATCCCGGTGGATCCCGCTAGGTTTACTGAGTATATTGCCCAGGCACTACAAATAGCGTAGGGTGGGACGGACGCATCCACATCCGGGAAAAAGCGTCCACATACGGGACGCTAGGATTTTTTATATTTCTTATTTTTTTTGTTATATTTGCACATCTTTTTTTGTTATATTTTCATTTTGTTATATTTGCACATGTATTTTGTGTTTAATCGTTGTTTAAGTTATTATTTCGATGTTAAGTCATTATATCTGTAGATACTCCTCTCATCATAGACATATCTGAAACCATAAAAAATCTAAATAATTAGTATTTCAAATTAAAAATAAAATTAACATAGGTTATTTAAATAAATCAAATAAATATATTTTTATTTAAACAATTAAATAAATTTATTTATTTTACTAAATTATATTTATTTTAAAAAACCCAAATAAAAAATAGATACATTTCATAAAAAAAAACCAAAAACACATACCGTAAATTATGATATTACGACATAAAATTAAAACTCTTAGTACCGAAAATTCATAATTTCCGGAATGCAAAAAAAATTCTTCATTCCGTAAGTATGAATTTGCAGTATACAATTTCAAAGAAGTATACCGTATATTCAAATTTACGGTATGAAAATGTTTTAAAATACAATCCTACCATAAATTCAAATTTAAGGTATCCAAAAATTGCATACCGTAAATTGGAAATTATGGTACAATGTACAGAACGAAAAAAATATGTACCGTAAATTCGAATTTTGGGTATGCAATATTTTTTTTTTTGGAAATTAACAAAAAATCAGAATGAGATTTTGTTGTTTTGAGTAAGGGTATTTTAGGGTTTTCTGAATTTGGGGGGTGCCTTTAATATTGGCCTTCCTTTGTGTCCAAATATAGTCCCGCTTTTGCTTCCAACACCCCACCTGTTTACGGCAAGCACCCCCCAGTCCTCAAAAAATTTAAAATTCTCAAAATACCTCCACTCACTTTTCCCCCCTTTTTTATGTTATTTTTTTTTGCAGACTGTACATGTTCTGGTAATTGAATAACCGGAAGCTGTTGAAAATATATTCCGATAATTCAATTACCGGAACATAAATATGCTTCCGGTAATTGAGTTGTCGGAATACATTTTCGAACAAGTAATAAAAATGTATTCCGGTAATTCAATTACCGGAAGCATATTTTTTCAAAATTATGATATGTTCCGGCAATTGAATTAACTGTCGCTGTTGAAAATGTATTCCGGCAATTAAATTACCGAAACATATCATAATTTTGAAAAAATATGCTTCCGGTAATTGAATTACCGGAATACATTTTTATTACTTGTTCGAAAATGTATTCCGACAACTCAATTATCGGAAGCATATTTATGTTCCGGTGATTGAATTACCGGAATACATTTTCAACAGCTTTCGGTAATTCAATTACCGGAACATAAATATGCTTCGAAAAAAAATAGCAGAAAAAAGGAAGAAAAAAAATGAGTGGGGGTATTTTGGGAATTTTATTTTAAGGTTTGGGGGTTGCTGGCAGCAAATAGGTGGGGTGCTGGAAGCAACCCCCATATAGTCCATGTCTTGGCCGAATTGCAAGCCCATTTCCAACATAACACCAATAACAAAAAACAAGGTAACAAAAAATAATAATAATAATAATAATAATAATAATAAAAGAGGCTAATTAATCGATGCATATGCTTTGACAAAGAGAAAGGACAAATTTCATCTGTTAGCTCCTATGATCCTTGTGCACTCTATAAGGGATACAAGGCACTTATAAGCCATAAACGTGAAAGCAACAGAGGTAGGAGAAGAAACACAAGCAATGAGAAGAAACATAAGCAATCGGCAGAGCATTTGAAACACCAAAACGGCAACAGTTTGAAAAAATTGAAAAAAGATGATGCAGAGATAAAAATTGACCACACAGCTTTTGTATAACGTAACTTTTTGGCCTTCTTTTTTGTATTTTTTTTACATGATTTGGGTGAGTTTTCTGCAACTTTTTTTTTTGCTTCAGTAAAATAACGAGAGGGCACGATGAAAAAAAGGGAGAAAGGAGGAGGAACAATGACAGGGGGGAGAGAGGAAGAATAGAAGCAAAAAAAAAAAAAAAAAAAAAAACTCCCCACCCTTCTTTCTCTTTCTTGCGGCTGCAAAGCCCTTTCTTCATTTCCTGTTGCTTCTCGCATTAGTGAAATAATGAGGGTTCACAGTAGGCATGGCAACAGAACCCGAATCCGCTGGTACCCATCCGACCCCGACCCGATTTTGACGGGAAAACCCCGCTTTGACCAGGGGTGGGACGGAGTTGGAGATGTCGATAGCCAACCAGCCCCGACCCGAACCCGTCCGACTAAATATAAATTGTTAATTTTTATTTTATTTTATGCATGTATACTCATTCATTTTGTTTCGTATATTTTATTTATTTTTAATTTAATCTCTTTTCAATAGAATATTTTATTTTGATGTTTTTTATTTTATCATTGTATAATAATTATGATTTTATTTTATTAATTATCATAAATATAATTTTTCAATTTTTCTATATATTTAAAGCAGAGTTGGGGGCCCGTGGGGAAACCCGACCCTATCGAAACGGGGATGGGGAAGGCAAAACCCGAACCCGTTGGAAATGGAGATAGGGACGGGGGAGGCAAAACCCGCCCCCGACCCGGCCTGTTGTCATGTCTAGTTCATAGACCCTTCTTTTTTTGTATTTGTTAATTTCATTTAACTTGTTATATTATTATTATTATTATTATTATTATTATTAAGTGAGTTTCAATTATTTCGTTTGCGTTGGAACGTTGGGCTTCAGCCCATGTAAATGTACTTACTATTTGACAAAGCCTAATTCATTTCATCACCTAATTTTAATTATACATTTTTGTCTAATTTACTTTTATTTAATCTTATTAAATCAAATAAAAAGTATTTTTTAAAAACAAAATGAGATTAGTTGAGATGTGACATCATGTTGGTCATCGGTTTAGAATGTCTAAGTTGTGACAACTTGGTGGCCTTAAACCCTTAAAAAAATTAAAATCAAACTAACGCACAAATATTTCCTAGAAAGAACTACATGACTTTTGAGTTTCTCATTGCACCGGAGGATACGTAAGAGTGAGCCAATCCGTCAAGTCAAATTTAAATTTTTCTAATTTCGATTCTTTTTTCTCTAATATTCATTTTTGCATTTAATATTTCTTTTATTTAATTATGGGGTGAAACAAATTTTTAGAACTTATATTAATTTGCACAATTAATTTGGGTAACCGTCTCAGTATGGGTGTGTTACGGATGTTGTGGGGTTTAGTCTTTGCCCTTTTCCGCATGCAAACGATTCCCGAACCCAACATGGTTTTCAAATATCGCTATTTTTAAGGTTTTCTAATTTTTCCTAAATCAAATAAAATTGGATGCGGCTCCTAGGATTGTTACAGTAAGCTATATAAACCACTCATGCTTTAATCAAACGGTCTTTATTTTCTTATCAGAAACATTAGAAATTATGAATTAAAAAAAAACATAACATTACAAAAATAAATTAATATAATAAAATCGAGGAAGAGAAATATGAATTAATGAGAAAGGGAAAAGGATGATAGATAGAGAAGGGTTTGGAACATCTTCTACATCAATAGCTAGAAGCAATAGAGAGCGCCGAAAAGGGCTTGTTACAGAGAAAGCCACATCCAACTGACACAAAAATCATGGAATGAGATAAAAGATTTACTTGTTCCTCGTACTTTATGTTTTTCTGCAGAAACTCCCGAAGTTTTGGTATCGGAACACCAAAGGCTTTCTCCAAGGTGGAGGGGTTTAAATCAACAGGAAACCCCTCTACCTTGCGCTCTCTCTCGGCTCGGAGAAAGCCTTTGGTGTTCCGATGCCAAAACTTCGGGAATTTCTGCAGAAAAGCATAAAGTACGAAGAACAGGTAAATCTCTTATCTCATTCTATGATTTTTGTGTCACTTAAATGAGACTTTCTCTATAACAAGCCTTTTTCGGCTCTCTCTATCGCTTCTAGCTGTTGATGTTGAAAATGTTCCAAACCCTCTTCCATCTATCATCCTTTTCCCTTTCTCAGTGATTCATATTTCTCTTCCTCAATTTTATTATATTAATTTATTTTTATAATCTTTTTTTTTTATTCATAATTTCTAATGTTTCTGTGGCAACCGAAAAAATGCAAGGTCAATCTGTCAAGAGCTTTTTTTTTTCCAAACGTATGCTATAGCAGACAAAAACAGGAGAAGGTGGCGACGGTGAGGACGGTGCACGGGGTGGTGAACAGCAGTGGTCTGGGGTTGAGCGGCGGTTCGCGGCGGTAGTGTTGCGTGACGGCACAGTGAAGCTCGAAGTGATGCAGATCCGGGCGGCAGTACGGCGGAGGAACGGGACTGCGTCGGTAGTGGCGTGGTGGAGGGACCGCGATGTGATGAGGCAAAAGGGATTGATTTGCGATTTATCCTCTCATGGTTTTGCTACTTTAATATGTGTCTTAATTTGCTAGACAAGGGGCTGGTTTTGATGAGCTTTGGTGGTTGCGGTGGCTGTGATGTTGGGATTCAAGAGAGGCGGTAATTTTTGGTAAAAAATCACTCCGACAACAAACAATTAAGATCAAACGAAAATGAGACTCCCCGGTAAATAGGTAACTCTGATCATGGATTTAGAGCAATAAAAGAACTCAAATGGTCTAAAAGACCACTTGATTTAGAGAGGGAGATGAATGCAGAAATGTAAATAATAGCATTTAAAGAATATGAATTTAAAAGAATGCTCGTAAATGCATAAAGATAAATGACAGAAAAGATAAATTGTTGTAAAGTAAAGACAATGAAATAAAATGTTGGAATTGAAATGGTTGGGAACATTGTAGTGACCCGTCAATCCGTGAACGTCGGGGACTTGGGATATGTAGGGTGCTTACAAGTTCCAACCTTGATTACATTGAGTTTGCAAGTATATATAGGCAAAGCAAAATAACTTCCTAATGACACAGATGTTGACACGTGTCTTATTTAATAACTTTCCTATTCTATACTTGACACGTGTCAGAACTTGCACCAATTGTCAACTCAAATAGGCCTTCAACATGCATCCATCACTTAAATCATCGACAAGCCTTGTCTTCAACATAGTATAAAAAATTTAATTTTTGACACTAACAAAGGCCCCCCAGTATTTATCTTTTGACTGAGTAGGAAAATGATAAATACTAAGTATTTACCCTTAAGTGCAAAAACATGCATTCAGCCATTCAGTTTCCAACAGATTGGCCTTCTCGACAAGTTAGTGTTCGACACTCTCACTGTTGGTTCTGTCGAATTCAACTGCTAGCATATTCAACCGAGCCATTCGACTGGCATGAGACTACTCAGAAACAACATCCTCCTTGCTATTCTCTGTGTCTCAGAACCCCTTGGGTAGCTGGTTCGACCATGTGACTGTGACCTTGACTCTGGTTAGAGGCAAGCTAATGGCTTTTTCAAAGCTTCATATATATGTCGAATCCAAAGAACAACTATTCTTGTGCAACAATCAAATACGGAGTCTCATTAAACATGGTATAAACCAGAAGCTTCTCCTCTTCGACAGGTAATAGGATTCTATTGAGATCACTTTGAATTTGCTGGTCTCGCCATGCACTTCCACTATTGTCGATGTCATGTTAATTGTCGACCTCTTCAAGTTGATCTTCACAATTGTGGAATCTTCTATCGAATTAACTCGAACTCAAGCGCAAGTAATTTATTGGCATCAAACAAGAAATTTGCTATAATAAGCCAATTTTAGGCATCATGATTAATGGCCATAACTTCCTTCTGGAGCTTTCTTTTGGCTAATTTTTTTTTCGATGCCTCTATTACTTGATTTCTAACTGGCTCAAGGATACATGTCTAACAATTTAAATTAACCAATGTCAGTCCATAGCTTTTATAAATATTCTGAGAAATTCAGAGACCCCCCAGTGAACAACATTGATTTTGTTAAATCGACAAGAAAAATAGAAAAATGATTTTGTTCCTGAACTTGTCGATCCACCAATGTGTCAACTCTGGGTGTGGATAACACAAATTTGGCACTGACTATAGCCAGTCAAGTATGCCAATTTGGTCATGATAGGTTGGATAAGGATTGGCCTCTGAGCCTTCTCAATTTTCTTTAGACAACAATTTCAAGTCTGCTAAAGACAACATTTCAATTTTTTAAAGGCTTCTCTTGACCATATCCCAAAATTTGCGCTCTTGACTTGGACGTTTTTCTGTCAACTTCTCATCAGACTCATTCACAAAGAATGAGGCAATGACATGCCAAGAACCATGTTTAACTAACAACTTCGACAACGTTTTCATGCTACGACTGAGACATGAGTAGGTTATTGGAGTCGAACTTAACAATTTCCAATTGAAGCCCATTTCTCAATTGGCAGCCATGAGTAACCTGTAACCATTGACTTGTTGCGCATCACCAAGTTAATTTAATTGTCAAATGCACCAAACGAGACATGCACTACAACAGGCAACCTGCAATCATTGACTTAGTAGCAGTGCATTTCAACTCAGTAACTTATTGGCATCAAGCAATGAATTGCCGTAATAAACAATTAACTAATTACATGCCAATTTGGTCAAAATCATTAATGGCTACATTCATTCCCTTTTCTTTTGGACATTTTTTCTTGGCCTCAAAATCTCAAAGCCATTCAAATCCTTTGCCCTTAAAGCCCAAATTCTTCATATGAATTCTTCATTTTTTTTTACATATGGCCTTAATGGCCACTTTTCCTTTTACGTGGCATCAAAGTGGCACTTGAAATCTACACCTTGAATAAATTTTTTCAACCATCCATCATGCATGCTCTGCCACGTATCAAAATGGATTCCACCTACTGCAACGTGTTCTTTCATTATCAATTGGACACCGTCATTTTTTAAACAGTTATCATCGTCCAATTTTCTTCCTCACTGAACCGAAACAAATTTTATCTCTCCTGCTTCAATTCAATGTTGTCACAGTGAGAGGAAAAATCTAAAAATCGAACGAGGCCTCAAATTTTTTTTTCTTTTCGTTAATGATCTTACTGGCTTGGAGGACCATTTCTTTCTTCCTCATGGCCAAGCCAGTATTTTTATATTGTGATATGACAATCAATCTATGGCCATTAATCAAGAATACAACACAGAATACCAATTGGCATGCCTTTGTATTCTTCGATAAGTCATGCCTATGTCATACACATATTATATTGATTTTCATATGCCTTCTATGGAATTAGTTCCAGTACTGATTGCCAATCATGTAATGTTGGCCATTTGGAAGGCAAGAATTAAGTATAAAGGCACACTTTCATGATCACCAATTTTAAAAACTGTTTCAGAATGAAGGCAGCCTTCATAATCACCGAATTTTAAACTGCTTCCAGTTATATTCTTCAGCGCATGAGCAACCCATTGAAGATTAAACTCAATATGAATTTGTGATACGCATTACCCTTACCAGGTCCCACCGGGCGTGCCATTTTGTTAACGGTGATTTTTGGTAAAAATCCACTCCGACAACAAATAATTAAGATCAAACGAAAATGGGACTCTCCGGTAAATAGGTAACTCTGATCACTGATTTAGAGCAATAAAAGAACTCAAATGGTCTAAAAGACCACTTGATTTAGAGAAGGAGATGAATGCAGAAATGTAAATAATAGCATTTAAAGAATATGAATTTAAAAGAATACTCGTAAATGCATAAAAATAAATGACAGAAAAGATAAATTGCTGTAAAGTAAAGACAATGAAATAAAATACTGGAATTGAAATGGTTGGGAACATTGCAGTGACCCGTCAATCCGTGAACGTCAGGGACTTGGGATATGTAGGGTGCTTACAAGTTCCAACCTTGATTACATTGAGTTTGCAAGTATATATAGGCAAAGCAAAATAACTTCCTAATGACACAGATGTTGACATGTGTCTTATTTAATAACTTCCCTATTCTATGCTTGACACGTGTCAAAACTTGCACCAATTGTCAACTCAAATAGGCCTTCAACATGCATCCATCACTTAAATCCTCGACAAGCCTTGTCTTCAACATAGTATAAAAAAATGTAATTTTTGACACTAATAGGTGGTGCTCTCCTTAGATGGTTCATGGAGAAGGATGGTACTTATTGCTAGTCAATAAGTGTGGAACTGGTAGTAAATTAAAAAAATGAAAGACTTGAGAGTGAGTGGAGAATGGTCGAGACCTCCCCCCCTTGATGTATTAATGTATTAGCAAGTGTGTGTGTGTGTTTTATAAAGGATGAGAATGGTGTTAAGTCACTTTCTGTCTCGACATCCTAGTTTCTAGCTTGTTTCATTTTTTAGTGTTCTATTCCACTGCCCCAAAAACTGTGATTTCCCCAAACTTCTGTTGGAATTTTACATTCCAATAATTAATATGGGCTGATATTATTAATAATTATATTAGCTATTTATCATAAAGGAGCTATATTTTATGTGATCATATAAAGTTAAAATAAGGTAAGCTCATTGGACTCCTAATTTAATTGATATGGACCTTATATGAGTAGATGTAAGTGTGGCCCGATAAGGGGATAATGGGTACCCTGTTAGGTTTAACACACTATAAAGAAGGCTATAGTCCCCAATACACCGAATCGCCGTCATCCATTCTCTTCTCCCCATCTGAATAGAATCTAAAGTCTCGTGAGAGAGCTCAAGAAGATTCGGTTGAGGAAGAACCATAAAGTCACCGCTAACGTGTTCGTTGTTTGTTGCCATGAATCCAGTTGCTCGTAGTTTGTTCGTGATCATTCCTTTGGTATTCCGCTTCAGGTGATTAATTGCTATGGATCCATGTATTCTTCTAATCCTTGATAATCCAACATGTCGTAGATCCTAAGGGTAGGTAACATGTTGTTCTTGTTGAGCATGCTTGTATGTCTTTATAGCTTCCGCCTAAAGTATTTCTTCTATGAGATTTGAGCATGCTTATTCTTGTTGTTGTTATTAATAAGGTTTTAATTCCAACAAGTGGTATCAGAGCGGTCTTCAATGTTGGATTATTAGAATTAAGGTTTTTGTTGATGCCTTGGGTTTTGTTCTTGGGTTTTGAGTTTTCTCCAAAAAAAAAATTTACATGAACCCAAAATTATAGAATTTGAGTATTTTTGTTTTCCTTTCGTTGCCTATGAGATGAAATATTGCAGCTTGGCTCTACTGAAACTGATTTCATGCCTGAAGGGAAAAATTGATTTGTGCATCACACATAAAGCTAATAATGTTTTGGTTTTGGTTTTGGTTTTGCCATAAACGATTTGTGCACCACCGTCACGTTTTTTGATTGCCGTGAACGTGTATATTTTGTTATAGAAATCTATTTATTTGATTTTGAAATCAATTTGCTTTGAAATCAAATTGAATAAATTATTCACGGGATACTATGCTAATAATGATGACTTACGTGATACTTTTGATAAAATAATAAAGATTTGGTTTTTTTGTATATTGCATAAAAAGGAAACCTATAAAGTTTTGTCATTTTGTGATTTGTTTTGGTAATTATTATGGTTATGATTCTATACGTTTGATTTGGACAAAATATTTGAGCAAGATATTATATGTGATTTGTGCCATAAGAATTTCACGTTTTTTGGTCTTTGCATTAAGTTCATTTGCGGTGAATCTTCAATAATATTTGGTATAAAAATTGTTGATTTTGGCCATCATGAAAGATGGCATACAAATCTTTGGTTGAATATCTCTTTATTGGGATAATAAGATTTGATTGTCTTTGATTATTACATATTTCATTTTTCGTCTATATTGAGAATGAATCAAATAAAATTATTACCGTGATATTATTTTAAGATTTGGATTTTGAATTTAATAATAATTCATGAAATATTATTATAATTCAAATTTGAGGTGTATGGTTATGGCCTTAGAATTTTTGGGTGTTGTTTATTTATTTTAAATACGACCTGTGTGTCGTGATTTAATTCAAATACGACCTGCGTGTCGTGACTTTCTCTTTATTTTAGTTTCTTTTATTTTTTAAAATATTATAAATGATCAAAAAAGACGAAAGAGGGGACAACGCCATATGGACGCCGGTTTGGAGTGACTGGCTTTTGGGTTAAAGAATTGTAATAAATAGTTATTTAATTCTTTTCCATTTAGGAAGTCATAACCATACCACTATAACTCTTATGAATTATGCATGTGATGTATGAAGTGTATGCATGTATGCTTGTATGTTATATATGTTTTGCATGCTAAACGTCGCACGTAGTTAGAACTTCGCCTCCGAACCGCTGGGCAATGAAGGGCACCACTCGGCGGTGGTGCCGATTTCAGCAGGCCACTGGGAGGTGGTCTCGGTTCTTCATCTTGTCATATTTGAACCATCGAGCGGCCAACAACACCACTAGGCGGTGATGTGTGAGATAATTCTCTTGCTTTAGGACTGCTAAAGTGGTCTTTTGACTGATGTGTGGTGTTGTAAACATACAGTTATGGATATTCCTACACCTAGGTGTGGAATTTATGTAAACTAAGGCCCTCCCATTTTTTAATTAATAATCGTCTAGTATCTTTAATTGGGTTGACTGAAAAAACATGTTGCCAAAGTAACCTCTGTTACGTAGATTAGTTCAATTAAATTTACAAAAGATGTAGCGTGGAGTTATTCATGCGAGTTGTTGTCGGCCCAAAGGAAGGCGCAACTTGGCCGCATAATTCCATGCCTGCGATGATAAATGTGTGGTGATTATAAAAACAATTTATCCAGGTGAGCAATTGGGATGCCCAAAGGCAACCATTGCTTGACAGGACTTATCGCCAATGTTTGATCGTTGCGTTGAGAGTACCGCTTGCAGTTAGTCCTTATAATCCAAAGATTGGGGATTAATGGTGCGCTTGGTATCTTGTTTGGGTCTTTAATTTACAGATAAAGAATAATTGAGCATGTCTTATTAATTATTTTAATTTGACGTGTCAATTGATGTTGTGTGAGTGCGTGTCCATACGAATATTAATCGGCCAAAAGGAAGGTTAATATTTGGCCGGGTTGCATTCACACCTGTAATGGTAAACCTGTGGTGATTATAAGAATAATTTCCCCATGTGAGCAATGGGATGTCCAAAGACAACCATTATTTGACAGGACTTATCGACAGTGTTTGATCATTACAACAAAATACTAGTAGCAATTAATATCATTGTCCAACGGCTTAGTATTAATGTTGCATCGGATATTTTGATAAGTATATTTTAGTACTTTTGTTCTCTTTGAACTATAATAGTTTGTGTATCTGTTGTTTTGAGTTCAATTTAATCCTTAAAAGTTTAGAGTTTTAGGATTAAAGACAGAACATTAAAGAAAGTTTTGGATTTAGACCTAGCATAAGAATGGAGAAACGCACTTTCTCTCACTTAATTCGGTATCTATGAAGTGAGAATCAAGTATGAGAAGTAGGATTGCTCCAGCCGCATAAATCTGATGATCATAAAGTACAATATTTCAGACACCTTTAGGGGTGTTATTTCCAATGATATAATTTATGTTGTAAATTTCCTTGCTGAAATTAAAAGTGCTTGCAAAAGGCAATGATGCGAAAATGAGCACTCGTTGGAGAGCTTAATTTTCATTAAGTATAAAAGTAAAGGGAATATGAGGAGCACATTATGAAAATATTCAAATCTTGTCTTCAAACTTAAGGTGCTAAAACTTGAGCAGTCTAACGACTTGCTCAAATATTTAGCATTTGTATTCTTTTGTTGCACAATTAGATCAGATTAAATCAGTTTACAACTGTCAAAGGAGGAAATAATCTTTAATAAGATTATTTAATAAGGTGTGCAAGAAAATAAATGGTGAAGCAAGAGTAAAAATAAAATAGTGCTCATTTGGCAAATACCCCAAAGGATAAGAGCAAATAAAGAAAATTAAAGATGAAACTGTTAAGGGTCTCTCTCAAAAGAAACAACTAAGGTTGTCTTAACTGACAAATGTCAAGTGACGCTAAAAGATGCATCCATATAGGAGTTGGTAAAGTAGGTGAAGATTGAGACTCTAGGCATTTTAGATTGTTGTTACTGGCTTATATTTGAAATTAAAAGACAATTTGGTTGAATCAAATTTTGGGATAAAGTTTGGTTTTTTTGTTTCTCTTTGAACAAATTAAGATGATTTTGGGTTTATTTTTTAAACAATGGATTCAATTTGTCTTTTAAATTCAAATATTGTTGGAGTTAATTGAGCTATGACATGTGACAATCTATAATTTCTAGAAGTTCTGAGAGGTATAAACTTTGGTCCCAAGTTAAAGAAATTTTTTGAGACAGGAACTGCATAGTTCTTTAAGGATATTGAGTTTGGGGGAGAGATAAGGTTAGAGAACAAAATTGAGTGAGGAAGAAGCGGTTCTAATTATTGAACCAATTCATACAGTTGCTATTGGTATAGCAAATTTGGATCCTCATGAGGACATTATAGTTCTTCCTCCCAATCAAGTTAAGGAAATTATTCATGAAGATCAAACTCAACACCCTCAAGAACTAGAGCATTGGGAGAGATAAAGAAAGGATTGACCGTAAAGAGTCATTCTATTTGGTTTTGTTGAAAGACTCTTTTTCAGACAATCACAACACTTATTGCTCATTATAACTTTGGAGCTACATAAGATGGATGTCAAGACGGTGTTTCTTAATGGCAACATTAATGAAACAAATGTATATGGTGAAACCGATATACTTTGTGTCGATAGACCCAAAGATAGTTTGCGAACTGACATAATTCACCCATTAGCTAAAGAAGTTGTCTCATTAGTGATACTGCAAAGTCTCATCAGGTAATTGTCTCATTTGGTCTCGAGATGAGGATTGTGAACGAATGTGGGTATTACAAGGTCAGTGGGAGTAAGTTTATATTACTGCTACTTTATGTCGATGATATTTTATCTAGTCAATAGCGATATAGTCTGGTTGAGCGAAACCGAGAAATCTCTAACGAAATTTTAGAGATGAATGATCTTGGGGACGTCTCTTTTGTATTTAGAATCCAAAATTCTGAGAGATCTCTCTTAGAATATTCTGGGATTATCACAAAAGAGCTATATCGATAAAGTTTAAATAAATTTGACATGAAATATAGTCAACCAGAGGATACCTCAGTTACTAAGAGAGACAATTTTAGTCTCAATTTTTGCCCGAAAGAAAATCTGGAAATTCAAGAAATACTGGGAGTTCCCTATGCTCTAGCTATGGGAAGTCTGATACATGATCTTATCTGTACGCATCAGGAAACGACGTACATCGTGGGATCATGTGGCAGATACTTGAGCAATTCTAGTTTGAATTATTACAAAAGGCAACCATGAGGATCATCAAGGAGAACAAAAGTCTATATGCCCACATATCAAAGATCTGAAAGATTAGAGATCATCAAGAACTCTGACTCTGATATTCAGGATGTTAATAATATAGACATCAAATTATGGGATATGACTGAAATATCTATGTCACTAGGTTGCATATAATAAAAGGTATTAAAATACCACTTAAGTTACAGTGTGACAGATAAGTCAATCGTATCATACTTCAACAACAATAAAGAATGATACAATGTCTATTGACATAAAGGTGTTCGTTGTTGAAATAATGAATTTAGGATAAAAGAATTTCTATAGAGCACATAGAGGCTAATTCCATGCTAGCTATCCACTAACTAAGGGCTTGACACCTAAGGTTTTTCATGAGCATGTTGCTTATATGGGTGTGTTGCCACTAAGGTTGTCTTAGCTTAGTGGGAGTCTTTATTTGTGTTCTATGTTTAAGCTACAAACTTTATGTTATTTCGGATTTTCTGCAGAAATAAAGATTATGTTTCTGAATACATTATAAACATGTTTGTATCTTGTGTGCAAAATTAATTTGCACATTAAGGATTTTGTTTTGCAGAATTAAATTTTGCAAAATTGATCTCACCAAAGATTTAAGTAGGACCAGTTGGAAATAGGCATGATTGAGATCACATTCCATGTAATTTCCATGCTACTCATTCATATTGATCTATGTCATCAAATGTGTTGATGTAGTGATCGTCGGGGTTTAGTCGCAATTTACAGAAGTGACAAAAGCCGCGGTGATTTCATTATTGATACATGAGGTGGACCAGATTGTAAGGAGGAAATCTAAAGATAAATAACATTCAGATATGCGCACTAAGAAATTCTGATATAATTATTACGATATATAGCCCAAGTGGGAGATTGTTGGAATTTTATATTCCAATAATTAATATGGGCTGATATTATTAATAATTATATTAGCTATTTATCATAAAGGAGCTATATTTTATGTGATCATATAAAGTTAAAATAAAGTAAGCTCATTGGACTCCTAATTTAATTGTTATGGACCTTATATGAGTAGATGTAAGTGTGGCCCAATAAGGGGATAATGGGTATCCTGTTAGGTTTAACACACTATAAAGAAGGCTATAGTCCCCAATACACCGAATCGCCGTCATCCATTCTCTTCTCCCCATCTGAATAGAATCTAAAGTCTCGCGAGAGAGCTCAAGAAGATTCGGTTGAGGAAGAACCATAAAGTCACCGCTAACGTGTTCGTTGTTTGTTGCCATGAATCCAATTGCTCGTAGTTTGTTCGTGATCATTCCTTTGGTATTCTGGTTCAGGTGATTAATTGCTATGGATCCATGTATTCTTCTAATCCTTGATAATCCAACATGTCGTAGATCCTAATGGTAGATAACATGTTGTTCTTGTTGAGCATGCTTGTATGTCTTTATAGCTTCCGCCTAAAATATTTCTTCTATGAGATTTGAGCATGTTTATTCTTGTTGTTGTTATTAATAAGGTTTTAATTCCAACAATTTCTGTTCATTCACGCATCTAGCTACATGGGTTCTTGTTTGGCTTTGCTCTCTTCAATGCAGGTTTAGAAAAATTAATACTCCACCAGCTATGAGTAGCTCACAAGCTTCATTTGGTGCAAAATGGGTGGAAGAGTCTCTGAATTGAATTTGGATGCAAACCCAAAATGGGTGAAAAGGAGAAGACACGTTGCTTGCTGCTACATCTATTGCCATGTCCCTTTTGTTTTTGTCCTTTCTATTTTTTCTTTTTCTTTTTTCATTTGTTCTTGTATTTTATTGTATTTTTGTAATTAAAACATGAAGCAAAGAGCAAGCAACAGTTTGTAATTTTAGGTTTTTTAATTTTTATTTTTAATCATTTTTTAATAAAAAGAAACATGGTAAATTAAATTATGCCTTTTTTTGTAAAAAAAAAATTGAATTGGCTGGACAAAATTGTAGTACAACCCCAGGTAAATCTCTTATCTCATTCCATGATTTTTGTGTCACTTTGATGTGCCTTCCTATGTAACAAGCCATTTTCGGCTCTCTCTATCGCTTGTAGCTGTTGATGTAGAAGATGATCCAAACCCTTTTCCATCTATCATCCTTTTCCCTTTCTCAGTAATTCATATTTCTCTTCCTCGATTTTATTATATTAATTTATTTTTATAATCTTATGTTTTTTATTCATAATTCATAATTTCTAATGTTTATGATTAAGAAAATATAGACCGTTTGATTAAAGCATGAGTGGGTTATGTAGCTTATAAAGTGAGCGGCTGATAGCCTGATATACAACTCAACTGTTGTAGGCTTCATTACGCTAAAATCGCAGCTTCGGCAAACTACCGTTGTAAGCTTACAAGATGATTTGTACCCTTTTGTATTTGTATTTTTAATTTCTAATCAATGTGAAATATTATCTACAATTATTTTATTAATTATTATTATTATTATTATAGTTTTAATTAAATTCATTTTAATAATTAATTAATTAAATAAGTAAATAAATTAGATTAATTTAATGAATTACCTAAGTAAGCAGATTAATCAAATTAAAACCATTAAAAAATTAGTTTGGAAGCCCAGCCCTCTAAGGGCGACTTCCCAATAGCAATATTTATTTAAGAAAAATAGAAGTTTTTTCATGCTGAGAAGTCGGTGTCCCTGCACAGAATCCCAAATCACACAAAAACCATGCTATTTATGTAGATAAATCAAAAACAGTGGTATTTCGGTAATTAAAAAAATAAAGCATTAAAGCATGGTGCAGTGGTATAAAAGCCATGTGTGATATGAAAACGACCAATTGAATAGAAATAGTTGGAACTCTAAGGCTAAATATAGAATAAGGTAATTAAAATCGGACCGGGTATTGAATCGGAGAGGGCCAGGGTTCAGGGTTTTTGGGTCGAATTGGGGTCGAATCGGGTTCGAATAAAATATTATTTTTTAAATATATATATATATACCAAATATAATATATATATATATATATACACATAATATTTCAATTTATACACAAAATAACATGTCCTGGAACTAATAAAATATTATTTTATATATATATATATATATCAAATATATAATATATATACATAACATTTCAATTTACAAACAAAATAACATGTAGCTTAGTGGTAAGGTGACTTATTGTGGCTTTGAGGATAGGGGTTCAAGTCCTGTTGAGAGCAAAATTAATTTTTTTAATATAAAGGCAATTAAAAAAATTAAAAAAAAAAAAACCAAAACCGGTTCGACCCTGAACCGGCCGGTTCTTTGCAAGGCGGTTCAGGAGGGTCACCCGGACCGGAGCATGGCCCGGTTCTCGATCGGACCGGCCGGTCCGGTCTGGTTTTAATTACCATGATATAGACACAAATAAAGGGGAGAGGCTCGGGAACCGGGCCATGGTCCGGTTCAGTTTTAATTACCATGATATAGACACAGATAAAGGGGAGAGGCTAGTGTGTTCTTGGAATTGTAAAAATCACTTTAAAAATTTTCCTTATTTAAACAGAAATAATATTCAGACAACTATTTTGCGACAACCTACGGGATACTGTATGTCCGTACATGTACCGATCGTATGTCCATACATGTACGAACAAACCTTTTTTCTTCAAAAAAAAATATTTTTTCAGAGACAGAACCAGATGCAGGTGATGGGCCTGTGGAAAAAGGGACATCCGAGGAAGGAGAGGATGCAAGAGTTGAAATAGGAGACGCGAAACTAAATGCAGAACCAGACCCAGAGGCAGAACCAGAACTAGAACCAGAGGCAAAACCAGAACGAGAACCAGGTTGACATAGCACAAAATGTAGCACTTGCTTCTGGCTCGACCTCTGGTTCTGGTTCTGCCTCTGGTTCTGGTTCTGGCTCTGAGTCTTGTTCTGCCTCTGGTTCTGCCTCTGCCTCTGCCTCTGGTTCTGGTTCTGCCTCTGCCTTTGATTCTTGTATAGAGGCAGAACCAGAGGCAAAACCAGAACCATAACAAGTTGACATAGCACAAAATGTAGCACCTGCTTATGGTTCTATCTCTGGTTCTGGTTCTGCCTCTAATTCTGGGTCTGGTTCTACCTCTGGTTCTAGGTTTAGTTTTGCCTCTGAAAAAAATACTTTTTTGGGGTAAAAAAAGGGTTTCTCCATACATGTACGGACATACAGTGTCCCGTAGGTTGTCGCAACATAGTTGTCTGACTATCATTTCTTTTATTTAAATTAACTGAAATGATATTCAGATGTGACAACCACCCAAAAATTAAAATGGAGCTGCCACCTATGTTTATTAAGGAAAAATAATAGCAAAAACCTTTACAAATATTTACAAAAAAGAAGGGTCTTTCAAACCAAAGATGTGTTCCGGAGTTTATTACACTTAAGGAAGGTATTAGCACCTCTAAGACGCCCATAAAAAATGGTACCTTTAATTGATCAAAAATGTTTGTTTGCCATTTAATGAATTATTCCCAAATAGGTTTTCTAGAAATAAATACAAGTTTATTAATCACCATTTTACAAAAAATAAAAAAAAAAGAGAAAACTCAATAAAATTTATTCACATATTTACCAAAAATGTTTCTTATTTGTAAAACTGAAATAAAAAATATAAAACTGGAAAATGAAATTTGATTAAATTAAATTAACTTATTTATTTAAATAAAAGTGTGTAGATGAAAAAAAAAATAGAAACTTTGTTTTTTGCTTTTATACTCTCCTTTTTATTTTTATATTTTTCAGATTATAAATTATAAAAAATTAATTGCAAATGTGTCCTCCTCTTGGGTTTGGCCCCTTTGGAAGGCCAAACCCTAACCCTAATTCGATCAGGCTATCACATGGATTTACAAAACAACCCGAAAGTTTTCCTATTCATAGAATTCATCCGGAACAACAAAAATGCAGAGAGGAAGGAGCAGAAGAAGATTACATCACACTTTATTATCAAAGTCCAAATCCCAATTTAATGAACATACAAAATAAGGACAAAAAAAATAACAAAGGAGGGAATAGTAACCTAGGTTTACGCTTTTCCCAGACAGTAAAACAGAAACGAGGGATGGGGATTCAAGAAAACCTAGATTTAGACTAGTGTTTATTTTTCTGGATCTGTAATCTCACAGGTTCTTTTGAGATAGTTTCGTTTTTCTCTTGTCCTTGCCCTTATCCTCCTTCTCGTTCGTATACTCTCTTGTTCTTCATATGGATTCGTTCCTCTCCCTTTTTCTGGTTCAAATCCTGGCTCTTTCTTCTCCTAAAAAAAGAAAGAAAAAATAGCAATAAATGAGCAAATCAGAGTACAAATAAAAATCAAGAAAGAAAGAAAGACCTTCCCTCTTTGGTTCATTCGAACCCCGAACTTTGAACGCACTTGGCCCTCATTCGAGTAATGGGGAAGATCTAACCTTTAAGGCTTGATCCGCCTCAAATATCTTCCAAGATGGCATTTTTATGAAAAAAAGGAAGGGGGTGGGGATTCGGGAGAAACAAAATGGATTCGGTTTGGTGATTTGATATCCCTGAGATTTGGTTTGATTTGGGGAATCATGGGGAATATGGCGTGATTTGTGGAAGAAAGGAGAAAAAGAGGGGGGAGTGGCCGTCGCAGCCCTCTCCTAGGGTTAGGGTTGGTTACAGATAGAGGGAAAAGAGGGAAAGAAAGAGAGGAAGGGGTAGTCGAGAGGAAGGACGAGAGGAAAGGGAGACTGAGGGATTGAATTGGGGTGTTATGAATTAGGGTTTGAGTGAGGGGGAAAAGGGGAAGAGAGAAAGAGGGATAAGACTGTTGCGTCAAAATCGCAAGTGCACGATTAAACGTCAAGTTATAGTATATAAGATTATTGTCTCCACAGGGAATTGAAACGAATACTGCTCTACTTAGATTAATTTGTTATTTAGACAAATGGTTGAAGTGAAATTACACAAAGAGTGTGTAAAAGATAAGTCATATAAAAATAAATAAAAAGAAAGCAAATAAAATAAATGTCACCAAGGTAACGGGATCACTAATGCGTATATCTGTGTATTTGACCAATTTATAATAAGAGCAATAATTCTAATTGATTACCAATCTCTATTCAAAAGCTATTAACACCCAATGATCATGCAATGTTAACAGTCTTCTTTCTAATTTATTACTTTGTTTGATCATTCAAAGCAAGTAAATAGAAAGAGCATAAAGTACCAATAGATTTATCAATTCAATGACTGACTGAAAATGAACACGCAATCCTTGATCCGGCAGAGCATGCAGATTCAATTATCCCTAGAGTTTCGTTAACTAATTGAAGGTACGATCACCACACAATTAATTAGCTGAGTAAAGAATGATCAGTTCTTATAGAATAAATTCACTAGGAATAATTTAATCATAGAAGAGATTAAGTACTAATATTATAAATTATTTAATGATCACAGATATCAAGATTAGATCCCCATCACCTCAGTGACGGGGTTTTATTCCACTACTAAGTAGAAGGAAATAATAAATTAGATATAAAAACAAACAGAGTAACAACTAAAACTAGTAAAATAAGACTGAAATATTATAGGGGAAGAAAAGAATTTGGGAGAAAGTCGATCCCATAGTATTTTTAAATGTTCTGCTGAACGCTCCTTTTATAGGCTGAGTTTTGGGTTGAGCACGACCTGAGCACGGCCGTGCTCCAAGGCCGTGCTCCCTTTACAGGCTGTTTTATGCGTCTGCGCCGCCTCTACGCTTGCTGAAATCAATTTCTGAGATTTTTTTGGTGGAGCACGGCCGTGCTCCATGATGAAGAGGCCATGCTGCATGTTAAAGTCATCCAATTTGTGACAAAGTTGTAGGAAATTCTCTTAGCTTTCCAACGCCACAAAGAACGTCTCAATCCGATAACTACAGCTCCAGATATGATTAAAATACCAACCAGCTATCCGGGGTGCGGATGGACGCGCGTGAGGCGCGCTCGTGGCTAATTGCTTCTTCAGATAAGCATGGACATGCTTCATTATATTATGCGAAGGCCGTGTTTAGCATTATAGGCCTCTTTTAGCCCACTTTTAAGCCCAAACTTGCATTTCTTCATCATATTGCTTAATTTCTATTTTTACACATTTAAGATGAAAAGAGAGTGAATTGTATGTGAAACCATTCAATAATTATTCAAATTACACTCTACTATCCCTAATAAAATGATGCAATATTGATGTTATCAATACCCCCACACTTGAATTTTGCTTGCCCTCAAGCAAATTGGTTTTATGAATTCTCAATAATTTTTCAACAACAGCTAACAATGAATGGGGCAGAGCAAATGTTTCTGAAAGACATCTTTTTATCTCTTTGAAAAAAAAATATTTCCACTTGATTGAAACTTTTAAAAAGATAAGCACTTTGATATTTAAATCAACCAAGAATATGTCGCTCCCTTTCAATCTCTCAAGTGTTTCAGTGGTTAAGGGGAATTCACACAATTTTCTTAGAAACAATGCATTACCATAGGCTTGACAATAGACCAAAACTCGACTAACAATTCACAGAAAATTTTGAAATCAAGAGGTCTTGGTATAAGGTTGTAATGAGGCTAAGGGTAGAAATTCAAGGTATGAAGATCCAGAAAAATGGTTTTACAAGGGCTTTGGAAAATTCAGTTATTTCTTTTTGAGCATAAATCATTGTTTCACAATTTTGGCATTTTTAGGTGTAGAAAACCACATTTTCATAAACTTGTTTTTTTTTAATACTTCCTCATCGCACTTTTTTTTTTCTTTTTCCTCTCAATATTTTTTTTTACCAATGCCACGTTGCTCTTTATAACTCAATGATAACCAATTTTGTAGTTCTTTCAAAGGAATATGAGGTATCAAATGAATTTTATCTTGAAGGCTCGAAGTGGGCAGCTAGTTGGTAAAAATTTTCAATTCAAAGTGTTGGAGGCTAGAAACAATCCTAAGTGCCTCAATCATTTTTCAAAAATTTTGTAAATTAGTTTCGCTTTGAATGGTCACATATCAAGTTCTAGAACACAATTGTTACTGAAAACACTCAAATGAAAAATAGGGATTTTAAAAATCAATCCGTTAAATGTAACCCCTAGATTAGGCTCGAATTCTCACATATAGAAGTTTTTCTTGGACATTTTGTCAATGAAGGGCTTATTCAAATTTCTCAGCTTTTCAGAAAATATTTTCTTTTAAGAAATTTAAAGCTGTCTAAAAATTTTAATTTCCCCAAAAATTAATTAACTTCAAATTTTCAATTTATTTGAGAATTCATGAGTCATGTAGTCATGTTGTTCTCCCCCCACACTTATTTCTAACATTGTCCTCAATGCTAGTAATCACAGCATAGGCACATAAAGATATAACAATAAATTTAAGTGCTAAAAGTAAAGAGTGAAAAGGGACTCCCCTGTGGAAAATTTCACGAGCATATTCTGGAGGAGATGCAGTAGGTATTTTCTTCCCAAAACTGACAGTTTGTCACAGATGAATGTATATTTTATTTAATCACAATGCTCCAGTTGTTGGAACCCAGAGTCTTACCTCCTAGGTGGCTACAGATGACAAAAGCCAGAGAGTTTCTCAGCATGATTACCCACAAATCATTCCTATGTTTACTTCCATAAGAAGAAGCCTTTCTGTAAAGGATAGCACACGATCCTTTTTTACTGAGCAGCGTGCGAAGCTCAACCTTGTCTATTAAAAGTCCCGAGTCTACCCAATCCTTGCCGGCAATCACTTCCAGCTCTTGGTACACCTCAAGGGGACCTTCCAACAAATAAATGTCAGAAGTACACTATCCTAATCCAGATCAATTAAGTTCTAAATTAGGAAACATTATCCTTTTTTTAATTTTTTTAGAAATTAAAAGAAAAGAAAATAGAAATAAAATTTAAAACAAATAAAATCTAATCTTCCAACAGGAGACATAATCTTCCAACAGGAGATGCTATACAACAATAAAATGAAAGAAAAAATAAAATAAAACCGTCCATGTAGTAGGTAAAACCTTCTGTAGGTGGTTATACTAGAATTTAAATGACAAGAAATAAAAAGAAAAAATATAACGTTCCATATAGTAGGATGAACCTTATGTAGGCAGTTTATACTGGAATTTAAATGACAAGAAAGAAAAATAAAAAATAAAAGATAAAAATAAAAATAGGAGAAAATAAAATAATTACAAAAAGCGTCTAAATTAACAATTAATCATTTCGATCAATATCATTAACAATTCCCCGGCAATGGCGCCAAAAACTTGTTGCATCAAAATCACAAGTGCACGATTAAACGTCAAGTTATAGTATATAAGATTATCGTCTCCACAGGGAATTGAAACGAATACTGCTCTACTTAGATTAATTTGTTATTTAGACAAATGGTTGAAGTGAAATTACACAAAGAGTGTGTAAAAGATAAGTCATATAAAAATAAATAAAAAAAAAGCAAATAAAATAAATGTCACCAAGGTAACGGGATCACTAATGCGTATATCTGTGTATTTGACCAATTTATAATAAGAGCAATAATTCTAACTGATTACCAATCTTTATTCAAAAGCTATTAACACCCAATGATCATGCAATGTTAACAGTCTTCTTTCTAATTTATTACTTTGTTTGATCATTCAAAGCAAGTAAATAGAAAGAGCATAAAGTACCAATAGATTTATCAATTCAATGACTGACTGAAAATGAACACGCAATCCTTGATCCGGAAGAGCATCCAGATTCAATTATCCCTAGAGTTTCGTTAACTAATTGAAGGTACGATCGCCACACAATTAATTAGCTGAGTAAAGAATGATCAGTTCTTATAGAATAAATTCACTAGGAATAATTTAATCATAGAAGAGATTAAGTACTAATATTATAAATTATTTAATGATCACAGATACGGCATTAGATCCCCCATCACCTTAGTGACGGGGTTTTATTCCACTACTAAGTAGAAGGAAATAATAAACTAGATATAAAAACAAACAGAGTAACAACTAAAACTAGTAAAATAAGACTGAAATATTACAGGGGAAGAAAAAAATTTGGGAGAAAGTCGATCCCAGAGTATTTTTAAATGTTCTGCTGAGTGCTCCTTTTATAGGATGAGTTTTGGGTTGAGCACGACCTGAGCACGGCTGTAACATCCCAAAACCCTTAAGCCTAATTATTAGAAAACCTAAGTGAAAAAGAGATTTAATCCCTGAGGATTAAATATAGTACACAGCCTTAATTTGGTAGTTTAAAACCAATTTGGAATCAAAGGGTAAAATGATAATTTTACCCAATGATTTAGGATTTGTGGGACTGATTAATTAGGAGTAGTTTTAATTGATTAAAATTACTTAAGTTATTATTAGAAACCTAAGATTTAATCAAGAAGATTAATAAGGGTTTATTATCAAGTTTTTAATTAACTTAACCCAAGTGACCACCATACACCATGTTTCATTTAAATCCACCCTAGAACTCTCTCCAAACCCTATTACTCCCTCCCTCCATCGATTTCCAGCAGCCACAAACAAAGGAAGAAGCAAAAAATTAGAAATGTAGAGAGATGGAAGAAGAGGAAAAAGGGGAAAAGAAGAAGAAAGCTAGGGTTTTGGGGCTAGAAGAGGGTGAAGCTTTGAAGACTCCATTCAATACTTGTCAAAGGAGGAGTTTGGGCTGAACATCCTCCATTGTTGAAGCTTCAAGAGCTGGTTCAAGGAAGCAAGAAGGAGGTGCTCGAAATTATAAGAGGGAGAAGGAAGGAGAACTCAAGCTATTCAACTCCATTTCTTCTT
Source organism: Calophaca sinica (assembly GCA_037113605.1). Taxonomy (NCBI): domain Eukaryota; kingdom Viridiplantae; phylum Streptophyta; class Magnoliopsida; order Fabales; family Fabaceae; genus Calophaca; species Calophaca sinica. The sequence continues at coordinate 22,626,560 of CM073737.1, forward strand.
TTTGAGGTGAGTTCTTCTCCTTTAGGTGGTGGGCAACTAATAAGACCCCCATTAGGGTTTTTATTTCCTTTTGCATGTGGTTTAGTTAGTCTAAGGTTCAGATTGTGGAGTGGGAATTTAATGTTGGACTTAGTAGAAGTTTGGGTTACAACCTAGTGAACATGTATGTTAAGACTTCTTCTGGTATTTCGAGTATAACTCTCTCTATAGACCTTGGATTGAAATGATTCTTGTTTCTGTGTAAACTAGACATGAGGGGCTTCATTTTAGGCCCAAGAATCACTTGAAAATGTTAAGAATTGAATTAGATATAGAATTTACAAGTTAAGGAATGAATGCTGTCATGTTTTCTGACATCAGTTTCTTGTTTGTTAAAACTGCACTAATTGGGAGGACATCCTCTAAAATAAAAATTATATTCATAAACTAGACATCCTAAGCTTTCCAATGAGTGGTCGTTTGCCCAATTCCGACTCCGTTTGATATGTTAATAAAATCTGCGAAGTTGACGCTCGTCTGCAGAAATTCTGCAGAGGCCTGACACGGCCGTTTTGCACAGCACGGCCAGGCCGTGTTTCATGCTGTTTCTTCACTAATTTCTACCTTGTTTTGGTAGGTTTGGGTTATGGTTTTGGTCCTTAACCTATAGGGTTTCAATCCTAGTTAGATTGTAATGCAAATGAGCTTAGATTATTTATGAATGAATGTTTTTACTTGCATGTGGACTTAATTGGTGGAGAAGATCAATCTGAGCTCAGAACGATGGAAGAAGAGGAAAGGGGATTTTTGGAACTCAAATCCCTAATTTGGGATTATTAAGGTAACATAGACTTCCCCCAAAACCTTCCTTAGGGTGTGCTAGGCTTTAAGATTAAATTTATTAGTTCAATAATTAGCTTATTAATTATATTAAATAGTCTTGTATGGGGTTTGACTGAAATAGGGTTGGACAGCTGCCCCCAACCCCCCTAAAACAATGTGTGTTGTTTGTGACCATTGCGAGTTCCACTGAGCTCCAATCGAGATTACACAAATTGTTGTTATGTGTGAAAATATGTGTGATTTCAAATTTGAAGTGGCTCAGCATGTGAGCTAGCCCTTTTGCATGAGTTTGGGCTCTAAGTTACTTGAATGTGAAATTGTATGCACCATGATGTATGTATGTGTTCACTTGGTATGGTTGTGCTTCATGTATGCTAAGTTCCATGTTTGTCTTGGCTTTGGATATGTCTTGAATTCCTAGTAGTGTATGCATATAATTGCCTTGAAACCCTTGTTGAAATTATCTTGGTTTGAATTGGAATGTGAAAAGTGATTGAGCTGAGTCACATGCTTGAATGCTATTGGTTGATTCTAACCATATGAATGTTGTTATTGGCAATGAGTTATTGATGTGTTGTTATTGAATTTAGAAGTGTTGAACTAAAACCTTGTGACTAAGCATGTTAAGAATTCTATTGTTTTGATTCTTAATGTGCCTTTGATTCTTAGTATGTATATGTGTGAATTTGCCTTGGATCTACTCCATTGTGATTAGGATTGAGTTGGAATGTGACAAGGAATTTGGAAGTGTAGAAAAACACAATTGTGCAGATTTTTCAGCATCAGATCGCTGGGCGAACCCCCTGGGTCACTAGGCGAAGCCAGAGTGCACCAACAGGTGCAACTCTCGGCCATTGTTCGCTGGGTGACCAACAGCACCATTTTTGTGTGTTTTTCGTTCCTTTCTAATGCTTTCCCCAAACTCTTAAACCTTGTGTTAAGTCTCATTTTCCTATGCTTAAATGAATGGTGTGAGGCTAAAAGGAATGTGTTAGAGCCATACATTATTTGATAATGAATTGTGATGTGTTGTGTGTTAATGATTTATGATTGAGTTTGGTTAAGGTTAAGGATAATATGAGACTATGACAAATGTGAAATAGCAATGCATTAATTGAAAATGTTTTGTGAATAAGTTTGATTGTGTTTGAGGATGTTTGCGTAATAATGCAAACTCGTCTTTGGTTATTTGAGGGTTTTTCCAATTACGAGGATCCCTTGGTGGAGCAGTATATAAATGAATAGCTCTCACTCTTTTCTTGGGTTATTGAGTGGCACCAAGTGGGTATATCCATTATGATTGTAATTATGATTTGTGATTTGTCTTGTAAACAATATCAATTAATTGGTTGTTTGCATAAGATGATTTGAGGTTTGAACTTGTGAATCACTTAGCAAAATGGTAATTGTCTAAGTGAATATGATTAGACTGTGTGTTTGATACATGCTCTATGTCTGAACATTCATTGGCACTGCTATGTTGAGGTTCGGTTAAGGTATATAGTTTGATTAAATATACTTATGTAATAAGCGGAGGATTTTCCCATACGTCGCACACCACGTATGGCTGAAACAACGGTAAAAATATTTTGATTTCAAGTCTATGTTATTGAGTTTTATAAACTCACCTTTGGGGCGTTGTTTTTAGGTACTATTGATGGAAGAGGTTTAGAGCACAAGCGTGCTCGGTCTTGCCATTCGGTGAGACTTCGAGTTACCGGATCACTAGTCGGAGTCGTAGCTATTAGGTTGTGTCCTAGTAGTATATGTGTATGAGGCGTAATCGTAACTTGTTCTACTTATTATGATTCTTTTTTTTTAGAAAGATGTGGTAATAATTCGAGGTAACTTCAGCAATTACGAGACTCTGAATTATGTTAATGCTTTAGCCGCATATCTTTTATAATGCTTAAATATCCAGGGACTTTATTAATTAAAGCATGGTTCATATCTTGTAAACAGGACTTGATCCTTAGTATCATTGGTATTCGAAACTTTTTATACGTCGTTTCCTAGTTAGTTCAGGTTTTATTCGTAAGTAATCCCCTAATATGGGTTAGGGTGTTACAACGGCCGTGCTCCAAGGCCGTGCTCCTTCTGAGGTTGTTTCTGGCGTCTGCGCGCCTCTATGCTTGCCGACATCAATTTCTGAGATTTTTTTAGTGGAGCACGGCCGTGCTCCATGATGAAGAAGTCATGCTGCATGTTAAAGTCATCCAATTTGTAACAAAGTTGTAGGAAATTCTCTTAGCTTTCCAACGCCACAAAGAACGCCTCAATCCGATAACTACTGACTCAGGATATGATTAAAATACCAACCAATTATCCGAGGAGCGCATGGGCCAGCGCGTGGCGCTCGTGGCTAATTGCTTCTTCAGATAAGCATGGACATGCTTCATTATATTATCTGAAGGTGTGTTTAGAATTATAGGCCTCTTTTAGCCCACTTTTAAGCCCAAACTTGCATTTCTTCATCATATTGCTTAATTTCTATTTCTGCACATTTAAGATGAAAAGAGAGTGAATTGTATGTGAAACCATTCAATAATTATTCAAATTACACTCTACTATCCCTAATAAAATGATGCAATATTTATGTTATCAAAGGTCGAGCGGGAGAGGGAGAGCGAGAGCGAGAGAGAGAGAATGGGGTGGAGCGGCTGGATCATAATGAAGGAGGAGGGGAGAATTAGGTTTAAGTTAGGGTTGGGTATGGTTTGGGCCAAATGGGTGATGTATAATGGGCTAGGTGTAGGGGAGATGGATATTGGACTAGGGGTGTGCGAATGGAAGGAGGCAGGGTGCGCAAAGTAAAGGAGATGTCTTTGAGGCGTATTAAGAAGAATGGGGTCTTGGCGTGGTAAAAAAAGGAGGCGCATGGCCTTTTAGGCTGTGGCTTGACCTTTGGGCCATTGCTTTTGGCACTCCTCATTTTGCTACTTGCGAGCCTTTTTCCATTTTCTTTCTCCTTTCTCTCTTTTTATTCATTTTTCTTTTATTCTTTTTTTTTCCTTTTCTTTTCACTTTATTTTTTTTTTATTTATTTTTTGCCTTCTTCTACTTTATTATGAAACCAAAGAATATTTTATTATTATTATTATTATTATTATTATTATTATTATTATTATTATTATTATTATTATTATTACTACTTAGTAAAATAAATAAATGCCGGACAAAATTAGGGTATGACATTAGACAACCGCTTTGCAACAACCTACGGGACACCATATGTCCGTACATGTACGGAGAAAACTTTTTTTTCAAAGAAAAAATATATTTTTCAGTGGCAGAACCAGACGCAGAGGCAAACGCAGAGGCAGAACCAGGGTAGAAGCAGAGGCAGAGCCAAACGCAGAGCCAGACGCAGAGGCGCAGAACCATTGGTATTCGAAACTTTTTATACGTCGTTTCCTAGTTAGTTCAGGTTTTATTCGTAAGTAATCCCCTAATATCGGTTAGGGTGTTTCAACGGCGGTGCTCCAAGGCCGTGCTCCTTCTGAGTTGTTTCTGGCGTCTGCGCCGCCTCTATGCTTGCCGACATCAATTTCTGAGATTTTTTTAGTGGAGCACGGCCGTGCTCCATGATGAAGAAGTCATGCTGCATGTTAAAGTCATCCAATTTGTAACAAAGTTGTAGGAAATTCTCTTAGCTTTCCAACGCCACAAAGAACGCCTCAATCCGATAACTACAGCTCCAGATATGATTAAAATACCAACCAGCTATCCGAGGAGCGCATGGACGCGCGTGAGGCGCGCTCGTGGCTAATTGCTTCTTCAGATAAGCATGGACATGCTTCATTATATTATGCGAAGGCTGTGTTTAGAATTATAGGCCTCTTTTAGCCCACTTTTAAGCCCAAACTTGCATTTCTTCATCATATTGCTTAATTTCTATTTCTGCACATTTAAGATGAAAAGAGAGTGAATTGTATGTGAAACCATTCAATAATTATTCAAATTACACTCTACTATCCCTAATAAAATGATGCAATATTTATGTTATCAAAGGTCGAGCGGGAGAGGGAGAGCGAGAGCGAGAGAGAGAGAATGGGGTGGAGCGGCTGGATCATAATGAAGGAGGAGGGGAGAATTAGGTTTAAGTTAGGGTTGGGTATGGTTTGGGCCAAATGGGTGATGTATAATGGGCTAGGTGTAGGGGAGATGGATATTGGACTAGGGGTGTGCGAATGGAAGGAGGCGAGTGCGCAAAGTAAAGGAGATGTGTCAGGCGTATTAAGAAGAATGGGGTCTTGGCGTGGTAAAAAAAGGAGGCGCATGGCCTTTAGGTGTGGCCAGCCTTTGGGCCATTGCTTTTGGCACTCCTCATTTTGCTACTTGCAGCCTTTTTTCCATTTTTCTTTCTCCTTTCTCTCTTTTTATTCATTTTTCTTTTATTCTTTTTTTTTCCTTTTCTTTTCACTTTATTTTTTTTTTATTTATTTTTTGTCTTCTTCTACTTTATTATGAAACCAAAGAATATTTTATTATTATTATTATTATTATTATTATTATTACTATTATTATTATTATTATTATTATTTCTACTTAGTAAAATAAATAAATTCCGGACAAAATTAGTGTATGACATCAGACAACCGCTTTGCAACAACCTACGGACACCATATGTCCGTACATATGTACGGAGAAAACTTTTTCAAAGAAAAAATATATTTTTCAGTGGCAGAACCAGACGCAGAGGCAAACGCAGAGGCAGAACCAGGGTAGAAGCAGAGGCAGAGCCAAACGCAGAGCCAGACGCAGAGGCGCAGAACCATTGGTATTCGAAACTTTTTATACGTCGTTTCCTAGTTAGTTCAGGTTTTATTCGTAAGTAATCCCCTAATATGGGTTAGGGTGTTACAACGGCCGTGCTCCAAGGCCGTGCTCCCTTTACAGGTTGTTTTACGCGTCTGCGCCGCCTCTATGCTTGCCGACATCAATTTCTGAGATTTTTTTAGTGGAGCACGGCCGTGCTCCATGATGAAGAAGTCATGCTGCATGTTAAAGTCATCCAATTTGTAACAAAGTTGTAGGAAATTCTCTTAGCTTTCCAACGCCACAAAGAACGCCTCAATCCGATAACTACAGCTCCAGATATGATTAAAATACCAACCAGCTATCCGAGGAGCGCATGGACGCGCGTGAGGCGCGCTCGTGGCTAATTGCTTCTTCAGATAAGCATGGACATGCTTCATTATATTATGCGAAGGCTGTGTTTAGAATTATAGGCCTCTTTTAGCCCACTTTTAAGCCCAAACTTGCATTTCTTCATCATATTGCTTAATTTCTATTTACGCACATTTAAGATGAAAAGAGAGTGAATTGTATGTGAAACCATTCAATAATTATTCAAATTACACTCTACTATCCCTAATAAAATGATGCAATATTTATGTTATCAAAGGTCGAGCGGGAGAGGGAGAGCGAGAGCGAGAGAGAGAGAATGGGGTGGAGCGGCTGGATCATAATGAAGGAGGAGGGGAGAATTAGGTTTAAGTTAGGGTTGGGTATGGTTTGGGCCAAATGGGTGATGTATAATGGGCTAGGTGTAGGGGAGATGGATATTGGACTAGGGGTGTGCGAATGGAAGGAGGCAGGGTGCGCAAAGTAAAGGAGATGTGCTGGGGGCGTATTAAGAAGAATGGGGTGCGCGTGGTAAAAAAAGGGAGGCGCATGGCCTTTTAGGCTGTGGCCAGCCTTTGGGCCATTGCTTTTGGCACTCCTCATTTTGCTACTTGCAGCCTTTTTTCCATTTTTCTTTCTCCTTTCTCTCTTTTTATTCATTTTTCTTTTATTCTTTTTTTTTCCTTTTCTTTTCACTTTATTTTTTTTTTATTTATTTTTTGCCTTCTTCTACTTTATTATGAAACCAAAGAATATTTTATTATTATTATTATTATTATTATTATTATTATTATTATTATTATTATTATTATTATTACTACTTAGTAAAATAAATAAATGCCGGACAAAATTAGGGTATGACATTAGACAACCGCTTTGCAACAACCTACGGGACACCATATGTCCGTACATGTACGGAGAAAACTTTTTTTTCAAAGAAAAAATATATTTTTCAGTGGCAGAACCAGACGCAGAGGCAAACGCAGAGGCAGAACCAGGGTAGAAGCAGAGGCAGAGCCAAACGCAGAGCCAGACGCAGAGGCGCAGAACCATTGGTATTCGAAACTTTTTATACGTCGTTTCCTAGTTAGTTCAGGTTTTATTCGTAAGTAATCCCCTAATATGGGTTAGGGTGTTACAACGGCCGTGCTCCAAGGCCGTGCTCCCTTTACAGGTTGTTTTACGCGTCTGCGCCGCCTCTATGCTTGCCGACATCAATTTCTGAGATTTTTTTAGTGGAGCACGGCCGTGCTCCATGATGAAGAAGTCATGCTGCATGTTAAAGTCATCCAATTTGTAACAAAGTTGTAGGAAATTCTCTTAGCTTTCCAACGCCACAAAGAACGCCTCAAGCCGATAACTACAGCTCCAGATATGATTAAAATACCAACCGGTATCCGAGGAGCGCATGGGCCAGCGTGGCGCTCGTGGCTAATTGCTTCTTGAGATAAGCATGGACATGCTTCATTATATTATCTGAAGGCTGTGTTTAGAATTATAGGCCTCTTTTAGCCCACTTTTAAGCCCAAACTTGCATTTCTTCATCATATTGCTTAATTTCTATTTCTGCACATTTAAGATGAAAAGAGAGTGAATTGTATGTGAAACCATTCAATAATTATTCAAATTACACTCTACTATCCCTAATAAAATGATGCAATATTTATGTTATCAAAGGTCGAGCGGGAGAGGGAGAGCGAGAGAGAGAGAATGGGGTGGAGCGGCTGGATCATAATGAAGGAGGAGGGGAGAATTAGGTTTAAGTTAGGGTTGGGTATGGTTTGGGCCAAATGGGTGATGTATAATGGGCTAGGTGTAGGGGAGATGGATATTGGACTAGGGGTGTGCGAATGGAAGGAGGCAGGGTGCGCAAAGTAAAGGAGATGTGCTGGGGGCGTATTAAGAAGAATGGGGTGCGCGTGGTAAAAAAAGGGAGGCGCATGGCCTTTTAGGCTGTGGCCAGCCTTTGGGCCATTGCTTTTGGCACTCCTCATTTTGCTACTTGCAGCCTTTTTTCCATTTTTCTTTCTCCTTTCTCTCTTTTTATTCATTTTTCTTTTATTCTTTTTTTTTCCTTTTCTTTTCACTTTATTTTTTTTTTATTTATTTTTTGCCTTCTTCTACTTTATTATGAAACCAAAGAATATTTTATTATTATTATTATTATTATTATTATTATTATTATTATTATTATTATTATTATTATTACTACTTAGTAAAATAAATAAATGCCGGACAAAATTAGGGTATGACATCAGACAACCGCTTTGCAACAACCTACGGGACACCATATGTCCGTACATGTACGGAGAAAACTTTTTTTTCAAAGAAAAAATATATTTTTCAGTGGCAGAACCAGACGCAGAGGCAAACGCAGAGGCAGAACCAGGGTAGAAGCAGAGGCAGAGCCAAACGCAGAGCCAGACGCAGAGGCGCAGAACCAGAACCAGAGGAAGAACCATAACCAGATGCTACATTTTATGCTATGTCAACCTGTTTCTGATTTTGCCTCAGGTTCTGCCTCTGCCTCTGGTTTTGGTTCTGCATCTGGTTGAAAAAAATGATGCATAAGCTTTTAATACGTATCCTTAATGTATTTAAGTTTTTTAAATAGATGATAGATAAATTTTTACGAAATTTATTCTTATATGTTAGAAAATTTTTAATCTTTTAGATGAAAACATGATTGTTTGTTACTCATGAAGCCTCTGGAACGTGTTGGAAAATTCTCGCATCCTCTTACTTGGACAACATGGTTTTCCCCCATTAAAAGCCAAGACTCATAATCTTCTTAAATTAGAACCTTCTTCATCTCTCTACACTTCACTACAATGCTTCCATTTTTTTTTTCAATATTTTTTCATAGGCAGAACCACCAGAACCAGAGGCACAACTAGCCGCAAGTGCTGGCCCTATGGAAACTGGGACACCTAAGGATAGAGAGGATGCAGGAGGTGAAATAGGAGAGGCAGAACCAGAGGCAAAACCAGAACTAGGTTGACATAGCACAAAATGTAGCACCTGCTTCTGGTTTGGCCTCTGGTTCTGTTTTTGCCTTTAAGCCTTGTTCTGCCTTTGAGTCTGCCTCTGCTTCTGGTACAGAGGCAGAACCAGAGGCAAGACTAGAAGCAGAACCAGAGGCAGAGCCAGAGGCAAAACCAAAACTAGAACCAGGTTGACATAGCACAAAATGAAGCACCTGCTTCTGGTTCTGCCTCTACCAATGTAATGTTTTCATTTGGAACTCAAAAGCAAAATAATTATTCATAAATAATAAAGAGATTTATAAAATTATTATGTGCTCAAAGACAACGAAATTATAGCGATAACAAGTAGTATTTTCTCGTCGTTACTCAAAAACAAAATAATCATTTATAAATAATAAAAAGATTTATAAGATTGTTATATGCTCAAGAATAATGGAATTATATCGATAACATGTATTGTTTCTCCGTCAGGACTCAAAAGCAAATAAGCATTTATTGATAATAAAGAGACTTATAAATTTGATAAGTGCTCAATGACAACAAAATTATACCGACATAAAATAATTGGGTCTCGTGGGGTGTAACGCCCCGACTCTAATCAGAGTGTTACTTACTAAATTAATTAGGTATTAAAGTTAAACGTGGAAAATTTTTGCTTTACAGAGTAAACAATAGGAAATAAATCCCTTGAAATACACTACTGTGGCTAAATATACCTAAATACATTATAAAACAAATTTGAAAATAAAAGATCTTTATCAAAAACTATATATTATGCATTCACACTCTTGACCCGTGATCCGGTAACTCAAGGTCTCGCGTGGCGGCAAGACCGAGCATCTAAGTAATGCCCTTCACTACTTCATATGCTAATACCTGAAAACAACGCCCCAACATAGTGAATTTATAAAACTCAGTAACATTGAAATAACATAAAATATTTTACAGTTGTTTTCAGACATACTTGGTATGCTAAGTATGGAAAACTCCTCTCTAGCATTCACAATTGTCATAAACATATTCGGCGTTAGCATAACTCAAATACATCTAGTTCTAGCATCATTACAATCATGAACTCACATTCAAAATAGGGAGAGGTGCAAACAAACCATATCGGATACTCCTTAATTTATACTTACTACCCATTTGGGTCTTGATGGACTTACAAGACTCACCATGGAGTTCCCAAGCATAAAACTTGGATTTTTGACATGGTGTCGCTACCTTGGACTTTCACATTGGTTCGGTAATTTGGAAATACCTAGAGCAATGCTAACCTATGGATGCTAATCTTCATCGCTTTAGAAACCTAAGAATGCTACCTACAACTTTCATGTTAGCTCAAGAATCTAGTTTGGCCATTTCGGATGTGCCAAGTTACGACGAACCCAAAGCTGTGTTCCAATCGCAGTGGCTGACATATGCTCAGTAGTTTGGGCATAACTAGAGCTAGGAAACTCATTCTTAGTTGAAACTAAAGCCAATGGTTAGCTAACATCTAGGGCTACAGCTCTTATGAATACATGAAATCCCAGTTCTATCGTTTTCTTGGTTGTTCAGTCAAACTTCTACAGATATAGGGTGTGAATCAATTCACAGTGCTGTTAATCGATTCATCACTTATGCAAAATTCGATTCACAGATGTGTGAATCGATTCACAACTTCCCAATTCGATTCACAGAACCAAATTTGTGGCCTGGGAGCCTTTTAACACTGCAAATAAGCCAATTTACTCACACTTATCACTCCCAAACACTTCCAATCAATTTAGGACTCAAAAATAAGAATTCAAACATGATACATTTAAGAACAATTCATTTAGTACATGAATCATAAACAAACACATGATAAAAGTATCACAAAATTCATCAAAATATGATCAACTCATCCAATCCCAAGAACTCATCAAGAACATGAAAATCATTCAAGAAGTTGACAAGCACAAAACCCTAACACACACCCTAAATGAGAGGTTTTGAAGGGGGATTCTATGTTACCTTAAATACTTGAAGAAGATGGTGGAAAACCCCTAATCTTGGTCCTTCTTTACTCTTTCCATCATTAAAGCTTGAAACCCAAGCTCTTCTTCCATGAAACCCTAGGTATCCTTCTTTATTCTCTTTGCTTCTATGAGATTGATGGTGGTAGAACTTGAAGCAAGGTGAATGGGTGGAGGTAGGACTCCATGGGAGCTCACCTTGAGGTTTCCCTCTTCTTCTCATCTCACAATCTCTCTCTCTTTTTCTCCTCCCTTCTCTCTTCTTTTCTCTTCTTCCTTTCCTTCTCTCTCTTTTTTTCCTTTTCTTTCTTTCCTCTCCCTGCAGCATGTGTGTGTGTTTTAAAATGATGGGAGAGAGGGCGCTAAGGTGGAATGGGGAAAGTGTGGTGTATGGTGGGGGTAAATGCATAGGTTTAATAAAATTTGACTAATGAGTCCTCATTTAATTTCTTAATTTTCCTTTGGTCCTTAATTCAACTTTAGATAAATTAATAAATTAAACTACTCATAAATAATTATTCCCACATATCCTAAATTCTTGAGAAAAATTACTATTTTACCCCCTAAGCTCCAATTGTTGCTTTAAAATAACTAGATTAAAGGCTATTAACCTCTTTAATCCTTAGGAATAAAATCCCTCTTTTACTTAGGGTCTTTAATTACTAAGCTTAAGAAAGTTAGGGTGTTACATTACTCCCCACCTTTTAAAAAAATTTGCCCTCAAAATTTGCCTTATCTCACACTTATCTAACCTATGGGATCAACTTCATTTGTTAATACGTACAATTCAAGCATCAGATTAACAAAGAAAACATAACATTCACACAATCAAACTCACTCCTCGTATTCCTCTAAGGGAAAAATAAAAAGGCGTCGTTTACTGTAACACCCGACGTATCACCACGGGTTCCTTCAACTAGAGGCCTCCCACGTGGCTACTTACTTTCCTTGAAATGCTACTCATAGGACTTCACCATCTCCCCGAGGTGTTTTTGCCTTTTACTTTGCTCGATTCTAGGACCTGGAGGACTTAGGTACCTGGGAGCACCCTAACTCTTACCATTTACTATTAGAACTAGGAATACAAGTTGTGAGTGCACTATTTGCATCTACTATTCCCTTAGGGTTCGTTCGTTTGTTGAACCAGGAATCTTACGCCGCCGGATTTGGTCGAATAGACAGACATCTGACCCCGGACTAACGTTAACTATGCTTTAGGATTCGGTTAAATTAACCATTAATTCGATTAATCAACCCTGGAACGATAAAGCATGAGCGTATAGCTCGCTAATACACTCAGTTACCCTCTATGAGCATCCCTATATCTGAGCACGTATTCAACTTCGGTTACTGGTTAATTAGACCAGGCCGTCATGTTTTTTTCTGTCAAAGACATATACTCAAGAGGCTTTCCTTCTAGAAGGAAATCTTTGTGTAGTTAACATGTACACCACGTGAAAAACATTTTCTTTGTCAAAACATTTTTAGTTTACTCAACGGTCCCTTTTCCCAAAGGCATCCCATAATACTTTTGGGTGGTTCCGTGACTTCTTCATTGGTCAACTAACTTAACAATGTAAGATTGTCGCTTTGAGTAAACTATCACATATGTTGAAAAATTTTCATTTACAACGTTCATTCATGTGTTATAAATAGAAATCTTTCCTTAAGTACCTTTTCCTTAACTTACAGAATCAGTGCTTATCTTTTATTTCATTCTTAGCATGCAAGAAAATTTCAACCTAGATCATGCTATCACTTAATCTTATTACAGACTTTGTCTAAACAATTAGAAATTCTAAAGTTATTTAACTCCTGCAAGGTATACGTTGGTTTGACTGATCTTATTCATACTAATCGGTTACAAACTAGGCCTCAACCGAGTAATAAGTCTCACTCAGTTGGAAACGCAGTTTGTAAATGGCTAAATAAAATCACATCAAATACAACTCAATGAATTACTCGCAATAATTAATAATCTTAAGTTTCCAACGATTAAACCATGCCCATAACCTTATGCTCTTTATTGGGATTCCCTACTTACTCTCTTCAACTTGATAGATTAATTCCCCCTCTTTTTCTTTGTTTTTTTTAAGACTCTTGGGAATAATTTATCTCATTGACTTTAAACTACCTTTAATGCTCATTCTAAATCATTGGAAATCTAGAAAGGAATTAATCTTTACAAAGGAGTTAATTTTTCGGTGAATTTGGTGATTTCATTAACCAATCACAGACTAGGTCTCATTCCAAATAAGGTTCTTATTTGGTCAAGACAAAGTTTATAATTGGTCAACAAAGTCACTTCATGTACCGGTCCATTGGATTGAGTGCAAACATTAATAACTTTGGATTCCCACTGATTTAACTTTGCTTAAAACACTTATAGTTCAAAGAATATAATCTAATTCTCTTTCTTAAGCTAGTTATTCGACTAAGGTCACTATACCTAGAAGACTTAGGGTTTTTCTAACTCACTAAGGCTTGATCCTCTTCGAGGTTTTCTACTACAACTTAGGCATTGGAGGGTGTGGCTTATCTTTATTTTACTTTTTATCCTTAACTCTACTACTTAGAACACTATAGTCCACTTAGGAATTATCATAGGATTCCAATTAATCTAGGATCCATTCACAATAGGTTAGGCTAAACAAACTTGTTCAATTAACAAGTGTTGAAAACCTAATCGATTATAAATGCCCATCTTAATTGATCAAAATCATGCAACTAAGAACCCTTACTTATCAATCCTATTTATCATTGAACTAAGTAGTCACAACAAAAGAATTGATAACGATTGCTAGACTATCTTAAACTCAAACAACACATGTTAACATATTCTAGGCAATCACACAGCAAGGCTTATCAGGATCATAAAGTCTAAGCAAACATGAAAATATCCAAATTCATCATTTTACTAAACATCTCGTACACGGGTATGGCACTGACCATTTCATGATCATAACCCCTAGTTCGACTCTTAAATATAGGTAAGGAATACAAAGGTACTCACTCACGTATATTCGCTAGTTGAAATGTACATTACTACAAAATCCCCTCTGTGGAGGAAACAATGAAAGAAATCCAAAACATATGTCGGTGTGGGGGTGAGAACAGCAATTCACCCTTTTCTACCCAAAAGGACCCGACATTTCAACATCATACAGGATAGCAAAATGTTCAACCATTAATCTATTTATCAAATTCCTTCTAAACATAACACACCATCCATCCATTCTCAACAACAACCAAGAATGAATACATTACATTAGCGATCTCACATGAAGTAATTACATACACATAAACTTAAGCCAAATCAAAGAATGACAAAAGTCCTAACACATTTATTATTAAAACATAATTTCTATTCAATCTTCTAACATTACATTACATAGGCTCAATCATGTAATAGCACACCTTGGGTTCATATCATACTGGTTATCAATGATGAAGGAACACGAAAATCCCCATTTTGACTAACAATATGGATTTCCTTTATCTCCTCCAAGTAATTTCATATATATGTATACACTCTCACGTGTAAGTATATACATATATTTAGGAATCTCGTAAAAACGAGGAAGTAACTATGCAAACTTCTGTTTGTCGTCATTCTCCTCATTCTTTAGACAAATTCTTGAGGTCACCTGCCTCAATGATTCGTAAAAAGAACTTAGAAAATTCAGACTCACAGACAAAACTGACATTTCCTACATCGGATCACTTCTAGATACACATAACTCATAGTCCGATGTGATCAAACTGCTCTGATACCATAATATAATGCTTCGACTCTAATCAGAGTGTTACTTACTAAATTAATCAGGTATTAAAGTTAAACATGGAAAATTTTAGCTTTACAGAGTAAACAATAGGAAATAAATCCCTTGAAATACACTACTGTGGCTAAATATACCTAAATACATTATAAAACAAATTTGAAAATAAAAGACCTTTATCAAAAACTATAATTAAATTTAAAACATTACAAGGACTCATATATTATGCATTCGCACTCTTGACTCGTGATCCGGTAACTCAAGGTCTCGCGTGGCGGCAAGACCGAGCATCTAAGTAATGCCCTTCACTACTCCATATGCTAGTACTTGAAAACAACGCCCCAACATAATGAGTTTATAAAACTCAGTAACATAGAAATAGCATAAAATATTTTACTGTTGTTTTCTGCCATACTTGGTGTGCTAAGTATGGAAAACTCCCCTCTAGCATTCACAATTGTCATAAACATATTCGGCATTAGCATAACACAAAAATACATCTAGTTCTAGCATCATTACGATCATAAACTCACATTCAAAATAGAAAGAGGTGCAAACAAACCATATTGGATACTCGCTAATTCATACTTACTGCCCATTTGGGTCTTGATGGACTTACAAGACTCACCATGGAGTTCCCAAGCATAAAACTTGGATTTTTGACATGGTGTCGCTACCTTGGACTTTCACATTGGTTCTGTAATTTGGACATATCTAGAGCTATACTAACCCATTCAAGCTAATCTTGGTCGCTTTAGAAACCTAAGAATACTACCTACAACTTTCGTTTTAGCTTAGTTTGGCCATTTCGGGTGTGCCAAGTTACGACGCCCAAAGCTGTGTTCCAATCGCAATGGCTGACATATGCTTAGTATTTTGGGCATAACTAGATCTAGGAAACTCCTTTTTAGTTGAAACCAAACCCATTGGTTAGGTAACATCCAGGGCTACAACTCTTATGAGTACATGAAATCCTAATTCTATCATTTTCTTGGTTGTACAATCACAATTCTGCAGAAACAGGGTGTGAATCGATTCACAGTGCTGTGAATCGATTCATTACTTATGCAGAATTCGATTCACAGCTGTGTGAATCGATTTACAACTTCCCAATTCGATTCACAGAACCAAATTGGTGGCCTGGGAGCCTTTTGTGAATCGATTCTCAGTCCTGTGAATCGATTCATGCAGTGAAAAATGTAGAAAACCATATTTTTTACAGCATAACTAGCATTTCAACACCACAAACAAGCCAATCAACTCACACTTATCACTCCTAAACACTTCCAATCAATTTAGAACTAAAAAATAAGGATTCAAACATGATACATTTAAGAACAATTCATTTAGTACATGAATCATAAACAAATACATGATAAAAGTATCACAAAATTCATCAAAGTATGATCAACTCATCCAATCCCAAGAGCTCATCAAGAACATGAAAATCATTCAAGAAGTTGACAAGCACAAAACCCTAACACACCCTAAATGAGAGGTTTTGAAGGGGGATTCTATGTTACCTTAAATCGTTGAAGAAGATGGTGGAAAACCCCTAATCTTGGTCCTTCTTTACTCTTTCCACCATTAAAGCTTGAAACCCAAGCTCTTCTTCCATGAAACCCTAGGTATCCTTCTTTATTTTCTTTGCTTCTATGAGATTGATGGTGGTAGAACTTGAAACAAGGTGAATGGGTGGAGGTAGGACTCCATAGGAGCTCACCTTAAGCTTTCCCTCTTCCTCTCATCTCATGATCTCTCTCTCTTTTTCTCCTCCCTTCTCCCTTTTTTTCTCTTCTTCCTTTCTTTCTCTTTTTCTTTTCTTTCTTTCCTCTCCCTACGGCGTGTGTGTGTTTTAAAATGAGGGGAGAGAGGGCGCTAAGGTGGAATGGGAAAGTATGGTGTATAGTGGGGTTAAAATTTGACTAACAAGTCCTCATTTAATTTCTTAATTTATCCTTTGGTCCTTAATTTAACCTTAGATAAATTAATAAATTAAACTACTCATCAAAATTATTCCCACATTTCCTAAATTCTTGGAGAAAATTACTATTTTACCCCTTAAGCTCTAATTTTTACTTTAAAATAACTAGATTAAAGGTTATTAACCTCTTTAATCTTTAAGAATAAAATCCCTCTTTCACTTAGGGTCTTTAGTTACTAAGCTTAAGAAAGTTGGAGTGGTACATGAGGACTCAAAAGTAAAATAATCAATTATAAAAAATATAAATATAAGAAAAATAAAAAAATAAAAAAAGTAAAAAAAACAAAAAAATAAAAAAGCAATGCTCAAAGACGATAAAAATATACCAACATGTAATATTTCCCCATCGATATTTAAAAGTAAAGTAGTCAATTATAAATAATAAAGACTTTTATGAAATTGATATGTGGTCAAAGACAACAATAAAACAACAACAAAAAGGGTTTTCCCGTAAAGAAATTAGAAATTAAATACAAAAGTAATCATTTAGAGTTTTCTCGTAAAGAAATTATATTAACATTTATAAAATATGAGTTCTTAAAAAATGAAATAAAAATAATAATAAATTTCAAAAAATGAAATATATTAAGAAAAAATAGAAAATTAAAATGAAAAAAACAAATTTATGTAGGAACTCATAAATAAAGTAGTACAACATTTATAAAATTTAATACATGCTCAAAGACGATAAAATTATACCAATAACATGTTATGTTTTTCCACCTGGATGTAAAAGAAAAGCAATCACTTATATCGACAACATGTAGTATGTCCCTTATTGAGAATAAAAAGTGAAATAATCATCTATAAATAATAAATAATAAAGACATTTACAAATTTTGATGTGTGATCGAAGACAAATATTATACTGACAATATGTAACGTTCTCCTTTTGAGACTTAAAAGTAAAATAATCATTTATAAATAATAAAAAATTATAAGGATAAAAGATAAAAAGAAAAAAAAAAAAAATTAAGAAAAATATGAAAAATTAAAAACTTAACAAATAAAAAAAAAGACTAAAATCAGAATATAAAAATTAAAATATAAATAAGGAAATAAAAAAATAAAAGAATTAAAAAAATCCGAAATAAAAAAATAAAAATTTAAAAAAGATGAGAGAAAAAAGTGAACTCAAAAAGTGGAAGGAGGAGAGATAAAAGTTTTTGAAATTTGAAAAGAGTGAAGAGAGAGAAGAAATGGAGGGAAGATGTGAAGTTAAATTAACTATTTTACTTTTAAAATTAATGAGGTGTCAAAATTTTAAAAATGGGTAGTTTATTATTTTTGTCGATAGTGTAGTAATTTTAAATGGATAAAACTTGTGTCCATTTCCTTATGTCTATTTCATCAAGTTCCTCTCACATAAAATCAGTTTTTTGTCAAAAAGATGTAACTATCATGCATCTTTTAAAAAATTTTGAAAAAAAAACTGTTTTTATGTGAGAGGAACTTGATGAAATAGACCTAAGGAGATGAACATAAGTTTTGTCCATTTTAAATTGATGACTATTTTTCTAGATTGATAAAGTGGCATCTAAAGTGGACCTTTACACATATGGTTCATCGGTGAACTATGACTAATAACCGTTGATTAAAAAATTCTACTGGATCCTATGATACACCCTACACACAGGGGTATAATTTTTTTCACTTCCTCTCTTTCTCTCTCTTCCTTTACTCTGCACTCGTCTCCTTCGCTCTCTCACGTTACTACACGAATCAACAAAAATTGAGAGAAGGGCACAAAACAAAAAATCGAGAGGGAGAAAGCACCATGGTTGTGTTAATTTAAGAACTTAGACAACTTATAAAAGATCAACGCCAACATCATTGTGGAAAAAAACCATGCCAATGAGAAGCAGACCAAGATTCTATTTTGAAGCCTCCACACAATTTGACAATGTTCCACAAGGAATGATAAGGAAAAAAAACTCATATTTTGTATTGGAAAAAAAAAACTTCAATACATCACCACATTCTGAATCGACGATGGAAATGCCCTCTTTTTTTTACCTCTTTTACAGGAGGTTCTCTTTTTTTTTTTGTGTGAGTTGATGTTGTCCTAATTTTTGCTATTTGGTTGATGATTGCTGGAAGGGGAATGGCTTGCAGATAAAGAGAAGAATAAATTTCAGTCTGCTTAGGTGTGATGGTACTAGCTGGATTGGCTCTCGCCATTGCTAGTACTCGTCTGAATTAGGGGAGACGTGTTTTTTTGGGGGTAGTGATTGTGTGGGGAAAGAGGTAGATATAGTTTGAGTGAGAATGAGATCGGAGCCCTTGATCTAGTGATCCACGGATGAACCACATGATACGGTGGTTTACCGTAGAAGCCACCTTATTTTATAGATAGAATATAGACTCGTGCCTAGAACCATATCATACTCACTTATAGGGGACAGGTACATACAATACAACCCTCGCTTGTGTTGTGTCTGTCTGTTTGGAAAAGCGAGAACAACACTCTTCTCTTCCTGCGGTTCGTGTTTGATGTATCTTTAACCGAACGAAACGAACAGTTCCCAATATCACAAACCCTACGGTTCTTCCGATTCCTCTTACTTTCCAGGTTCCGATCTCTCTCCCTCCCTCCCTCCCTTACTTCCTTTTTTCAATTTTCTGAAATAACCACTTCATCATAAACGCAGAAACCAATGCAATTAGTTAATTAATTTTATACCAATTGTATTCTAATTATTCATTTTGTGCCAGTTAATTCCTGCGTTTCCTCTGAGCTATGTTTTGTAATGTTCTTGTTAATTTTTGTCAATTATAAAATTCTTTGTGGTTCTTCTACTTAATAAAAATCCCATTTTTTGTAACCCTAACCCTAAGAGGCCTACGTGCTATTTCTGGGAAATGCACTTCTTGAATCTCTAGGTTATTGATTCGGGTCCTCTGCATTTCACTTTTTTGGTGTTTCTGATGTGGTTAATCAGTTACAATTGTGGCCATAATTAGCTTCATTTGTTCAATCACCACAACCACAACTGCAATTTCTGGATTGAACTCATTGAATTTTGAAAGAAAATGGGTAATGCACTAATGCAAGCGTGCAGCACTGCTACTGTGTAATGGCCCAGTATGGATTAGCTTTTATTTTATAGGGGTTTGTTAGTTAAAGTAAGTTTGTGGTTCTTTTCTATTAAAATAAGCTTCCGTGTATGTTTGGTTTCACGGCGAATTGGATCATAGTAATTGAATTTGTCCTTGTCAAACGTGATTTTAGCAAAAATACTTGCATTTGGGTTCTTGCAGGTATAATTGATTTTGCCTCCGAATCTCAATTTGACTAAAAGTGATAAAATGTAGCTTTTGTGTTACATCAAACTTGCTTTGAGAGTTAAAATATATAAATATAAATCACTTCACTTCAAATTCAATCGTAATCAAATCAATTTTATAAAATCAATTCTATTGAAAAGTACATTTGTCAAACGCACACTAACAAATGTTTATGGAGAGTTGAATAACAAAATTTTAGTGTGAGGTTTTTGGACATATGCCTGCTCAAATGATGTCTAAATTACATGCCAAAAGTTACAAATCATAAGGAAATCACATATTATGCAATTTTTTAATTATTGTCAACCTTTCTCAGAACAGTTAAATAATTACAAAAGAAACTGTTGTTCATGTTTTCTGTTATTAAATTATTATCCCTTTTGAAACAATTTAAAGTATTTATTTCCTCCATATTCTTTAGCAGAGTCATAGCGTGCGTTTGTTTGTTTAAGATAGAAGTTGCCATAAATGGGAAAATGTGAGTCCCAATGTATGTTTTCTCGAAGGAATTTTTTTTTTTCCTTGCACTCAAATTCTGCTTCTACAATGATCCTACGATTAAAACAAACATACCTATGATGTATCATATTCTATTTTGATATAATCATCCATTGTTGTATTGTGATCAATTGTTCTTAATATTTGTATTTATTGCCAAATGTCTTCTGTCACTAATCACTATAGCATTTTGCCCCCCTCACTTGCTTGTTTTTCTGTATTTTTAGAACACATGTCCGCGGAGGATACTGAACCTGATATAAAAAGGCAACCCCAGCAAAACGATGCAGAAAACGAATGTCCAATATCACTTCGGATAGCGACTGATAAGGGGCAGGAGAGTCAGAGCCCCAAGGATTCCTCTGTTGCAGACAGTAACAAGGTCAGTGACAAAGAGAATGAGTGTACAAGTGCAAATGCTTGTCCTGTTGGCCTTAGTCAGATGGAAATTAATGATGAATGTCAGACCTCAAACATTTCCCATCAAGACAAATTTCATATTGACGTCGGTAGAGGACAGTTGAGTCAGAACCTGAACACTACTTCTATATCAGTGACTGATACCGATGTGAAAAATGAGGAGGAAATATATGTGGCACCAAAGGTTGGCTTGGAGTTTGAATCAGAAGATCATGCTTACAAGTGTTATAGCAAGTATGCTGTTCTGAACGGTTTCAGCATAAGAAAGGATTTTGTCAATAAAAGTAGGATAGATGGTGCAGTGGTGTCCAGAAGATTCACTTGCCATAGACAGGGTTTTCGTTCGAACAAAAATACTACAAATCTGAAGAAATTCCAGCAGGAAACAAGGACTGGTTGCTTGGCACATATGACTATTGCTCGTCAGCCAAATGGCAAGTTTCGCGTCACGCTTTTTGAAAGAGAGCACAATCACGAGTTTGTAACTCCCTGTAAGGCTCATATGTTACCATCACAGAAAAAATTGAGTTTTGCTCAAGCTGTCGAAGTAAACATAACTGAGTCCATGTTGGATGGGGTACCAAAACTAGGAATGGGATTTGACTCAGAGGAGCATGCATATGAATTTTATAATACGTATGCTGGACGTTTAGGTTTCAGTGTAAGAAAAGATTACGTAAATAGGAGTAAAGTTGATGGTGCTGTAGCATCTAGAAGGTATACTTGCTTCAGAGAAGGTTTCCGGCAGAAAGACAAACGAGATATGAATGTAAAGAGACCTCGGAAGGATACTAGAATTGGATGTTTAGCACAACTGGTTATTTCTCGTCAACCTGATGGAAGGTATCATGTAACTCACTTTGAAGAGAAACACAATCATGATCTTGTTTCTGCATGTAGAGTTCACATGTTGAGATCACAGAAGAGATTTGCTGCAACTCGAGTTGAAAACAACATTGCAGATGGATCCAATGTGCTGCCTAAGCCAGCCTCTGTATCCAATTGCAGGACAGTTGAAGGATTTCATGATCTGGATTATGATCCTGTAGATTATGAATGTAAACTACCTTTCAAATGTTCAAGAGAAATAAAAGAGGAAGAAATTGAAAAGATTAAGCACCACTTTCAAAGCAAGAAATCAAAGAATCCTTCGTTCTTTTATGCTTTCCAGCTTGATGCTGATGATCAAATAACTAATATATTTTGGGCTGACGAAAAGATGATAGTAGACTACAGTGATTTTGGTGATGTTGTTTGTTTTGATAGTAGTTATAAATTTTATAACGACTCCCGCCCATTTGCTCCATTCCTTGGTATAAACAATCACGGGCAAATGATTATCTTCGGGGCTGCACTTCTATACAATGAATCTGCGGAATCTTTAAAGTGGGTGTTTCGAGTTTTCATTGAAGCTATGTCTGGAAGCAAGCCAAAGACAATCCTAACAGATCAAGATGCAATGATAGCTGAAGCAGTTAATTCCATATTACCGCAAACAAATCACCGTGTTTGTGTATGGCATGTCTACCAAGATGCGCTCAAGCAACTGAATCATATGTCTGTTGAATCTGATTCTTTAATAAATGATTTGCGCAGCTGCTTTTTTGATCATGAGGAGGAAGAGGATTTTGTTAATGCATGGAATGCTCTTCTGGGCACCTATAATCTGTGGGAAAATGAATGGTTGCGTCAAATATATGAAAGCAGAGACCAATGGGCCATAGCATATGGAAGACATATTTTTGGTGCCGACATAGCAACCTTGCTGATGAGAGAAAATCTTACTGGCAGCCTGAAAAAGCACCTAAAGAATGACTCAGGTGTTCTTCCATTTATCAAGTATCTTGGGAAGGTGGTGACTGATTGGCACTACAAGGAATTAGAAGCCAATTATGACACGAGCAAGCGTATGCCGGCCCTAATGGGGGATGTCATTACATTAAAGCATGCAAGAGATCCATACACACCAAAGATATTTGAGTTATTCCAGAAAGAATATGAAGCATGTTTAAATCTAGTGGTAAAGGATTGCACTGAGAGTGGATCATTGTATAATTATAAAGTTAGCGTATATGAACAAGCTCGAGAGTATACGGTTACATTTGATTCATCCAATGAGACAATCAGTTGCAGCTGTATGAAATTTGAGTATGTGGGAGTCTTGTGCAGCCATGCTTTGAAAGTTCTTGATTATAGGAACATTAGGATAGTCCCATCCCAGTACATCTTAAAGAGATGGACAAAAGATGCTAGAGTTTGAGCTCTCAGTTTTTGGAGGCAAATTTTAACATGTCATGTGAAGGCTTTTAATTAACAAAGACAGACATGGCTGTCATTTTTTGTTATCTTTACTGATACAAGCAGCATTTTATTTTCTAAGAACATTAGGCAGAGAAAAGACAATTTGTGTATTAATCTTATGCGTAAGTTATATGTCATCTTGTGGAAAGGTTAATTGTGTCTGTATCTTATAAATACAGGATGACTTTCTAAATGTCTGTATCCCAAGGTTACAGGCCAATTAGAGATAAAATTTCAGTTTGTATCTTAATCAATGTTGCCAATCCACTTTTAGATTTTTTTTTTTTTTTTTTTAGTTATCTTTTCTTTGTTTCTAGTCATTACTTCACTAATATCAGTTGCTTCAACTTGAACATATGACTTCTGCTAAAATTCTCATGCATTTCACCCATAAGATTACTCAAGGTATGCCCAAATGGCATAGAAAATTGCTTTAATACATTTCAAACTATAAAACGGCTCAAAAAAGATTATAAACTGGGAAGGACATTTGAATATATTGAAGTTACAGAGAGAGAGTGGAAATAAAAAATAGGGTCAGAAGGCTGCCAATGTTGCTATATACCCGGAATACAACAAAGGACAGATTAGGAACTTTGGTGCCTAGTTAATGAGGTACAGCCCCATTTATATGAAGTTACATTTACAAGTTTGCCGTCATCTTTCTGCTATCTCAGCATGATCATTATTTGTAGTTTCTGTATTTCTGGTTCCCTTGCTGAATATTTGGTGATGTATTCTCATGAGTTGTAATAGTCATCATGGTATTTGAAGTCATAGGATTAGCCAAGTTGAGACCACTCTTTCCCTGGAAATTCTTGGTGCCATTGTTTTTCAGTGAAGGTCTGTTGGGAGGCAAAGAAGTTTTGCTCTCTGCGATACTACTGAGAGTGTATTTTCTTACCCCATTAGGTGACTCAGAATGTGTCAATGGGACCTGCAAGAAATACAGAAGTTGAACTTTTACCAATTTTATTTTTGCTCTTACTTTCAACCAATTTTTTAAAATATATGGTCTGCGACCGCGACTTGGCCCGAGACATCATGATTTTTGATGTCTCCATGACCGCAATTGCTGCATCAACTGCATTTGGACGTGATTCTCCGCAATATTAATGATCACGACACAACCATGACCATGATTTAAGACCTTTCTCATGGATATGGACTTAATGAAACCATGACCATGATTTAAGACCTTTCTCATGGATATGGACTTAATGAAGATCTCCCCATTTACCAATTTGAAAAAAGAAAAGAAAAGGTACCTGTCTTGTCTCAATATTTGATGCTTTCCTTTCCTTGTAAAAATCAGGCAGTGGTCTGGCTTTGAAGCAAAAGCTTTGCCTTAGTTTTCTAATCTCAGTCTCTGCTTTCTCCTGCAAATAAGAGGATTGAATGTTACTGATTGAAACTGAATTCTAAGGAACAAAGTAAGATAATTTTCACAATGACATTTTACACTTAATATTAACTACAGGTTTTATATGTAATTGTCACCCACCTTGAGTTTTGTATGCAGCTGCACTTTCTGTGCTACATTAGCATTGAACTTTTCTTCAAGTTTCTAAAATTGATGAAGATCAATAGACAAACAAGATAATGACAAGTTACTTAGTGATCATATTAAGAAAACCTCATAAGCGACTGAATAGAAGAGAAAAATTAGGAATTTTAGCTTTGCCTTCTTTCTTCTTGCAGCCCTTTCTTCTGTCCTCAAGCTGAAAGGGGATGATATGATTGGGGATCTCATTTTATTTCTGCATGCAAATAAAACATTGGAAGGGATGATATGTATCTGTAGTACCATAAATATATCAAAGGGAGATGATAAAGATGAGTTATTCTTTCTTTTTTACTAATGAAACACCTATATTTGTGCACTTGGTGGCTTCTTTCCAGCCTTATGCTAACAAGTTTTAATTCATTTTATTGGTTTGAAAAAAAATGAGTAGCCAAATTATTAAATTTTGAATTCTGTCTGGCACTCTGAAATTTCATTTCTCATGTGATCAAAGAGAAAATGTCTTACTCTCCGGAGAGCAATCGCCACTTGGGGCCAGCTGTATGGTTGCGCGAGGCTGATGAATCAATAGGTGTTTTGTTCCTATGATTTTACAAAATTTACATGGACAATATCAGGAAGAGAACAGCTAGAGAAAACTTGACATTGAAAGCAAACAGTTTCAATACCTTTTATTTTCTGTTAATGGGGTCAATGAAGAATGCTTTTGCATCTCCTTAGTAGCCTGTAAATGGAAAATGACCCAGTTTAGCATTATTGACAGCAATTGCAACTTGGAAGACCACAACAAAATGGAAGTTGAAAGGCTCATAAAAGGTGAGAAATTAAAAAGACATAGCAAAGAAGCAGGAATACCATAGTTGGGGTTTTTAGAGGAGTCAAACTATCCTTTGAAGTCTTGGAAGAAGCAGCACCAACTCTTGTACTTTCAAATTTCCTCATGACTGATGCAGTAAATCTATTAAGCTCTCTAATGGGTGTAAAATTAACTGACATTTGAAGTGACTTGGGAGTAGCTCTCTTTTTATCAGCATTACTTAATGCAGCAGGCTTATTGCTCATTGGGGTAGCAAAGTTATCTTTTTTAGAAGAAATGGGAGCAGTGGATTTAATAGGTGTAGATGTGAACTTGGAGGTTGCATTAGCCTTTAACAACTTAAAGGCAGAAACTGGTGGTTTCTTCTTGCCTGTGGATGCCAAAACTTCCTCATCATAGCTAGAGACCTGCTGCAATAACTACCACTATGTTAGTGCTATGACCTCAAAAAACCAAAACAAGAAAGAGATTCCTTGAACTGGAAATAGCTTAAACAAGGTTTTAAAAACAGGTCTGCGACCGCGATTATGGCCGTGACATCATGGTTTTTGACGCCGTCGCTACCGTAACGCAATCGCGATTGAGGCCGCATTAGCCACATTTAACTGCGATTCTCCGCAATATCAAGAGTCGCAATCGCAATTAAAAACCTTGAGATTGATTAACATAATAACCTTCATTGTTGGTGTCGGTGTCGGTGTCATAATTGGAGGTGTTCCACCAAGCTTTTTACTTTGCTCTTTAAGGGTATCATTATCAACATCTTCAAGCTGGTTTTGCAATTCAACCTTCATTGAATTCCCTGCAACAAAAGCTTCTTGTTCCATCTGTGGCTCAGCTTCATCTACCACCTTGTTACTTTCAGATACAATACTTGCCTCTATATTTGAAGCTGAATCATGGCCAGTGGCATTGACCATGGCATCTGGCTCAGAAGTCAAACTCAAAACCTTTGCATCTTGTTCTTCCTTGACAACCATTTCACAGTTTGCACCTGTTTCTGAATTATGAGTTCCATTATCAAGTTCTCTGCCATCTTTTTCTTCTTCTTCCGCCGCATTGTTTTGTGCTGCAGCATTGTTCGCTTGTTCAAGCAAAGCAGCAGCCTTTTGAGCAGCAAGTTTCTTGTAGTGAGCTTCAAAGAAAGCTTTCTTCTGTGCAACTGAACCAGGTCTTGAATACCTCTCTGCCTCTTCAACATAGCGGTTGTGGGAGAAACTTGACCACTTCTCCCATGCTAGTGACTCTGACATGAACCTCCCAAATGATATTGACTGCCCAAGTGCATGAATTTGGTTGCTCTGAAAGCACAAGTTTCATAGTATTTTTCAATGTGAACCTTCACAAAACATAGGCAAAAAAAAAAAAAAATGTCTTTTTTTGGGTAACAACAGAACTTCAATGTTACGGTAACCAAACTCACCAATCATCAAAGATTAACAAAGCAGAAATAAGCAAATTCCCAAGTCCATGAAAAATCAGTTAGAAGGGGTCCCCAAGTTAAAAATTTATGGCAATTCATCTAGTGAAAGCATAAATGAACAGCAACTTAAAAATTTCCAATTTCTTTTGTATTCCCATTGTTTTATATAATACATGCATAACGAAGGAAAATATGAAGAAAAACAAGAAAAAAAAATTAAAAAAAATTAATAGAAATTTATTTAAGGGTATATAAGAACCCAATAAAATAATACAAATTGCACACCCAACAAGAGAGACCCAAAAACAAAACCTCAATGTTATGGTAACCTAACTCACCAATCATCAAAGATTAACAAGCAAAAATAAGCAAAATTCTCAAGTCCATGAGTTTATGGCAATTCATGTAGTGAAAGCATAAAAGAACACCATCTTAAAAATGCTGATTTTTCTCTTGCATTCCCATTTTGTTTCATAAACTACATGCACAATCAAGTAAAACGAGAAGAAAAATAGAAAAAATAAATAAAAAAAGGAGAGTTATTTCAAGGTATATAAGAATCCAATAATAGAAATTCTGGAAGAAAGAAGTGACTGCTGAAGCAACTAACCTCACTGGCTTCATTGGTAATGCCAGAAGCATAACAAAATGGCTGCATGAGACAAGTTGAGTCTCCCATGTTTCACTACAACAACGTTGAAACCACAAAAGATCCAAACTTTACCACAATTATTATGAATGACCCTCTTAATTTGTTAGTAGCATTATTTTATTATTATTTCATTTTATGTGGCCGTTTGTTTTGTCCACATTCAAATTTGAAATTCAAAATCTAAAGCCAATGTGGTTGGTTGTGTCATGTGTGTGCATGATGTGGAAAAGTAGACAACTTTAACAGAATATAAAAAATAAAATAAAAAACAGTGATGTGTGGTGTGGTGTGGTGTGGTGTGGTGTGCAATCTTTTCTAGTTTCCAAAGTGTGGGGTCCACCAACAGAAAAATGTTTGGTGATGGAGCCTCAATGTTTTTTTTTTTCATCTGGGTTTGGGCCCACGTTGTGAAAAGTGTAAGAAAATTTTCCAACGTTCTATTGTTGATCGGTTTCTGTTATTGTTAGCTTGTTTGAATTTGTTGAAGCATCAATTCAAATTAAGGTTTATTCAAAACCAAGGAAGTTTTGACAAAAAAAAAAACAACCTAGGAAGAGGTTTCTTTAATATAATGCATGTTTGTAGTAATTGGAGCAAGAATGAAAAGAACAATGATGTAGGTGGTTGTCCAAGTTGTAGAAGGTGAAGATGTAATGTGCTCAACCACCAGTAATTGTAACTTGTTAACATTACCTAGGCAAAATAACTAGGATATGGACTATGTCCATGGTTTTTTTTATTTTTCAAAAATAATTTTTGTATACCTCTTTTGGGACACCTCAGCGACACCTGGTTAATTGCATGCAAATATTTGGTTAATTCAGTTCAGTAGATGGTTAACGATGAATAGTAAACTGTACCTATTAACATACATCAATATAGTAGATGCATGAGTGGTTAATATTGTTCACATTTGTGGTTAATCGTGTGTTGTACTTGGTTAATAAACACAACTCATCGTTAAACATTTACTGAACTGAATTAACCAAATATTTTGCACACAGTTAATCAGGTATTGCTGAGGTGTCCCAAAAGAGGTTTACAAATAACACAACTTTTTGTTGACAAAAGAACCATGTCCATGGTTGGTCATATGAAAATGATAGACTATTAAGCGATATATTTGGGGGAAAGGAAATAATATAAAGAAAGTAAAGTTATGTGTACTTTTTTAATTATGGAAAGACTACACAATTTAGATGTGTATTTATGATTTATAATCCGTTTCTTTTAAATTTTGGATTTTGGTATTAATTTTGAAAGAAATAATATTAAAATATTTATCTTTAAAGGAATTGAGGTTAAATAATTGAGAAAATTACACTTCATTTGCATGAGAGAAACTTAAATTACACTTCTCTTTCTTCTTCTGATGTTAATATAATCAAGATTTTTATCTAATTTTTTGTTCTTAACAATATCATTTAACATATAATTTGAACCATAACTATGGAACAATAAAATACAAAATAAAGATTTTGAGAAAAGTTCTAAAGCCTATAAAAAGAGTATTTAGAGTTCTAAAGTGATAAAATCAATAATAAAGTATTTAAAATTAGTTACTAACGACATAGTAAGTTATAAAGAAAGGAAAAAATTTCCTAAAATGATCATTTTTATACAGAATGAACATTGAAAGTTGTTTACTTTAAAATGAATTATATTGTAATACATATTTATTTACATCTGGATCGCCTGCAGTCTCTACACCATGCAGTCACTGCAGTCGCGTGTAATTTTAGAATTTGAAAAAATTGGTCACCGCATGCGGTGAGCTTTTCACACACAACTGTGTGAAACTGTGTAAAAATCGACTGCAGTAAATCCATTTTTGTATAATTCAGTCTTCTATCAAAGGAAAAGAGTGCATTTTATCCTAAATAAGTTTTATTTGTGCTTGGGAACAATTATTATTAAAAATAAATCTAAAAAGGTTTGGCTTTATTTGGCTAATAAATTCTATATGTTCAACAAAAATGAAAATCAACACTGACACATTCGCAATACACTTTTATAAAAGGTTAAAAAAAAAATACACTACCACTAAATAATTGTCTCACATATAAGGTTATGTTTGACAAGACCAAATTGTTAGTATATAACGTACAATTTATAGTGGATAAACTGATGGAACTAAAGTAGAGATGTTTGGCAATGGTAACCATTAACTTATAGTGTTTTTTTTCACTAGCTTATAGTGTTTTTCATATGTTACTTGAAGTATCGTTTTAATTAAATTTCGCATTTACCCTTTATTAAATGAAATAAAAAATTATTAACTCTTGTCGTCTCTCTCTCACTATATAAATTTCTTTTTTTGTTTTTTATAAATAAAAGTTTAAGTGAGTTAAATCCCGAGGAATCACCATGGTTAGGAAAAGCCTCAAGACTCTTTTAGTGCTTACAGAGGTGCTTACATATTACCCACCAATAACTTTTTTGTAGGATATGAGCTGAATCCTTACTAACTGGACCAACCTTCGTTAGTTCACTATACGCATTTCTATTGTTACGTATATAATTTTATAAAAATATAAGCAAAAAAAAGTCTCTAAAATATAAGTAAAAAGTCTGTGTATTTGGTCCAAATACATAGACTTTGGATAAAAAAAAATCTCTAAAGCAAAAAGTCTCCAAAATTTGGACCAAATACATAGATTTTTTGCTTATATTTTAGAGACTTTTTTTTGCTTATATTTCAGACCGGAGGGAGTATTTTTATAAAGCATGAAATAATAAATAAAAAAATATTTTTAACTAATAAAAAGTATTTTAATGGTAATAAATAAATAAATAAATTATATTACTAAAATATAAATTCCAAAATTTTATCTTCTAAATATTTAAAAAATTAGTTTAATTAACATATGTTGATAAATATTTATAA
This sequence comes from Calophaca sinica, assembly GCA_037113605.1. Taxonomy (NCBI): domain Eukaryota; kingdom Viridiplantae; phylum Streptophyta; class Magnoliopsida; order Fabales; family Fabaceae; genus Calophaca; species Calophaca sinica. Next base: position 22,657,070 of record CM073737.1, read on the forward strand.
ATATTTTGACTTGTTTAATATTGAATGACAAAATTTAAACATTGATTAAAAATATCTTTTTATGTCATTTTACATGTGACAGTTGATTCAACCATTAATTTTACCAAAAACTTCAAACTCAATCTGCTAGGTTATCCTTTATATATAAACTCATATGCTATTAACGCTTATCTACTATCTATTACTTTTTATCAAATAGAATCTTAAACAAATTAATACGTAAAGTAAAATTACATTTGAAATGTAAAGATAAAGATTTTTACTCGATAAAAAAAATTTCTTTTCTCAAAATTAATTCTATTTTATGCAAAATTAACTTTGTTTAACTCCAAATTTAACCAAAAAACATGTTTACTTCCAAAATGGAGTTTTCCCGATGCAAACTTCCATTTGTTTATTAGGTAAATAGGCTAAGAGAACCGATCATATAATCTTTCATGGTCGTCGAGTCTACCAAAGAAATTTTCCAACATAAAATTTAAGCACGCTAAATTAAATGAAATATTTATTTACTAGGAAGAATTAAATATTAGGAAGAATTAGGCTCTACCATAGTCAATTTGATGGTGCTTCTGTCATAGGCAGAAAATCAGATAATAAAAAAAACATGCAGGGTTTGCTTGAGTTTAAAAACATGCAGTAAAATTGGTGACAGCTGCAAGCTCAAACGTCTTTATTTATAAGGACAATTAGATATTGTTGACATTAGAAAGCTTCTTCTCAACCTCACAAGTCATAACTACTCAGAGAAGCAGAAGATGCCAAAACCAGCGTGCGGAAATTCTAGCAATCATAATTATTATTGTTGAGAAGGAAAAGAGACCAGACATATGACGGAAATTCCATGAAGCATAGACAACTCTAGATTTAGGCGTGTCCCGTGTCCGACACATTTCGAACACCGACACTTGTATGACACGTTTCCGACATCTCATTTAGGTGTCCAATTAAAAAATATATTTTTATTTTGTAGTGATTCCTCTATAACACGGATGAGACATCCTTTTGGTGGGAATGAGACACTCGCATAAGCAAATTTTCCCACATACGCAAGTCAAAACGCATGTTCAGCTTCTCAAGTCTTTCTTGTTGTCTTCCAATCCCGGTTTCTCTTTTCCAGCCGATGTCAGCCTCCCTCTCAATCTTCTCCGTTCATGGTAGACGTCTCTCTCCCTATCAATGTTTCGTCCGGGTGACATCTTTGCTCCATCCCGTCGATGTCTCTGCTCCCTTCGCAATCGAAGTCCGCTCTTGGTTCTTCACTCCAGTCTCTGTTTCATCTTTATTATCAATTTAGATATTTTATAATTGATAATTGATACTCATTTTATTTTTTTTATTTTTTTTGATTACAAAAAGTTTAGATTGGGGGAGGCTCGCCCCCGTGCAGGGCCAGAGAGAACTACCAACTTGAGCCAGGATTTACAGTGGAATTTACGTATCACCCGCCAATACAGCCACCTGGAATTGAACCCAAGTCGTAACGTGTGCGAGCAGAAGGCCGACCCAGTTGAGCCAAGCTACGTTGGCTACTCATATATATATATATATATATATATATATATATATATATATATATATATATATATATATATATCAGTGTCCTATATTTTGGACATTAGCGGTGTCTACGTGTCCGTGTCATGTCCGGTGCCCGTGTCCGTGCTTCATACGTGTCTAAATTACGCATCGGTGAACATTATATACTCTTTAGATACAAGGATTTTTTACAATTACACTAATTACATTAATTACATAGAATCAACACGTAATTGCTCTTTTTACATTATTTCTAACCATGGTTATTAATATCGGACCAAACCGGCCGGTCCGACCGATAACCGGCCATGTGTCCGGGCCGGGTGACCGCTCATAACCGGCTAGCAGAGAACCGACCGGTCCAAGTCGAACCGTTTTTTTTTTTTTTGAAAATTTTTAATTGCCTCGATTTTGGTCTCAACAGGGCTTGAACCCCTATCCTCAAGGGCCACAACATGCCATCTTACCACTAGGCTACATGTTATTTTGTGTATAAATTGAAATGTTATGTACATATATTATATATTTGGTATATATATATATAAATATATATATATATATATATATATATATTTAAAAAATAATATTTTATTAGTTCCGGCTCGACCCCGGTCTAACCCCAAAACCCTGAATCCTTATCTACTCCGGTTCAATATCCGGTCCGGTTTTAATTACCTTGTTTCTAATAATTGTAACACATAAATCCAGAGCAAAATACACAAATGATTTCACTACCAAAGCAACCCACAGCATTTGCATACATCGTTTCAAGAACTAACAGACACTGACCCCAACCATGCCTAAGAAGATGAACAGCAGCAACAACTGCTGCTATATATATAACTACACACAGAAACACATAAGCAGACTTTAAAAAATGTGCCAGTAACCAGCACTGCAGCCATTATCCACCCAAAAAAAAAAGTGTAGATGCGGATGGCTCCATCAGTGTAAAAACCTAAGGCTTGTAGTCACTGTCCTAAGAATTTATTCACAAGATTGCACAAATCTCCCAGGATACAACAGATTCTTCTCGATGATAAGCGTACCGAGACTATCAGAACTCGAGAAGGAACGCAAGACTGTCTCTTAACCCAGGCATCAAAGCAGATATATATATATATCAACACAAGATAGATATAAAGCAGTTAAGAGTAAGAGAAAATAGTGTGAGTGGGAGAAACCAAGTCAAAGGAAAAGATAAGATAAGGATGAAGACCAAGTCAAAACTTCTAACAAATAAAAGAATTAATAAATTAATAAAATTATTTTTTCCATAATTTTCACTTAATAATATGGACCACAATATCATTAAAACTTTTGAAATACACACAAATTTCCAACAAAAAGCACTGCAGCCACTATGGATAATTCAAGGGCAATTGTAATTTCGCTGAAATCAAAGAATAAATGTTGACCAAAATAAAAATAATTGGTAAATGATGATGTGTAACATTCATACTTTATACTTATCATCTCATAGTTCATATAAAAATGCACAAATATTAATAGAGTACCTGAGTATGCCATCTTCTATTGACGTAAGAATTGCAAATTGTGTCCTACTTCAAAGTTTTGGTTTTACATATTTGGTTAAATATTTTATAGAAGAGAAATTCTAGGCCTAAGTTTTTCTTTTTCAGGACATATTTAAATAGAAAATCTAAATTTTTATTACAGCAGACAAATAATTAGGATTATATTTTATGTCTTGGTGATTGACAAATGAAATAGAATGAAAGAGAGTAAAATTATGAATTACTTTCAAGTTCAACATTCACAACTTCACTTCTGAATTTGTGAACCATATTGTACAAAGAAAGTGAAGGCTTTAGTCCTGAATTTATCATCTGTTGTAAAAGAAGCTCAGCTTCCTTCCACTTTCCATCCCTGCACAGAAGTCCTATGGTTGAACAAAAACTAGCCACATTTGGAACCATTCCTTTCCCAACCATTTCTTTGAGTAGCCTAAGAGCCCTATAAGAGCTTCCTTCGTTGCAATAACCATGAATCATCGTATTGTATATGACACTGTTCGGTTCCAGGTGCAGCTCACCCAATGATTTGAAGAGTTTGGATGCTTCTTTCATGCTACCATTCCTACAAAACCCATGTATTAGGACACTATATGTGTAAACATCTGAAGCCAAACCAGACTTCTCCATTAAAGAATGTATCTCGAATGCTTTCTCCATACGATTTAACCGTGCAAACGCATCAAGTAGAATTGTATATGTCACTTTGGAAGGAGCAACATGTCTCTCCTCCATTTCCTTGACCAAGTTAAGAGCTTCTGCTAAATTTCCAATCTTGGAATATCCTGCAATCAAAGTATTATATGTCACAACTGTTGGCGATAGTCCATTTGACTTCGATTGATTATATAATCTAACAGCAGTGTCCATCTTTCCAGCATCACAACACCCATTGAGTAGTGTGTTATATGTAATTATATTAGGCCTTAGGCCAACACTGTTGACTTGAGATACCAACTTCACTGCTTCCCCTAGCTTGTTCACTCGACACAACCCACTGATCAAATGGTTGTATGTTACAACACCATGTGCTACACCTTTCTCACGCATTTCGTCAAACACTTCAAAAGCTTTATCTATGTTCCCATCATTACAATGTTCACTAATCACACAATTGAAAGCATAAACATTAAGCGCAATTCCACTTCGCTTCATATTTTCATACATTTGAAATCCTTCCTTTTGAAGGCCTTGTTTGAAAAACCCATTTATTAATACGCTGTAAGTATGCTGATTGGCAACTAAATCCAATCGCTCCATCTTGCAAAACAACTTCTTCGCCAGATGAACATCACCACTCTTACAACAGCCATCAATCAATGTAGTGTATATGACAACATTTGGAGACAAACCCATCTCTTCCAACATAGCCAGAAGCTGAAAACCTTTCATCAAGTCACCGGCTTCACAACAACCCTTGATCATGATCCCAAAACTGTAAACATCAAGAACAAACTTGTTCTTCAACTCATTGAAAACCAACCATGCTTTGTCAAAGCAATTTGATCTAATGAGTAAGCTCAAAAGATTATTGAATGTGTTTGATATAGGAGCATGGCCATTGTGAATCATCTGGTGTAAGAAATAGAGGGCTTGATCAGGCAACTGACAATGAACATACGCATTAACAATAGCTTCATAGAGAAGAATATAGGTTGAATTAGAGGTGAAATGGGTTTGTGTTAGTTGGTGAATAAGTGAGGAGGGGGAGAACATAGATGAGGAGATTTGACCAGACATTACACGCACAAGTACAGATTGAGCCTGTGATAGCATGCCCGAAGAGAGGAGATTGTTTAAGATGAATGATATAGATTGGGAGGTGTGTTGAAGGCCTTGACAAGTTGAGGAAATGAAGAATGAGAATGCTTTTTCTGGAGGCACTTTCACCATCTTTTGAATCAAAATCAAAGCTTCATGAGAAGGAGACATATTTCTCTTCAAAGTCCAACACCGCCACCTCCACTATATAAATAAGCTTATGTTGTGTTTTGCATGGCATATTGTCGAAGAAACCATGACTGTTGTTGGGGTTTCAGATGATGAAGCAGGTGAACCACATCCATGATTAAGTTGAAGGTCATTGATAAACAAGTATCAGACAAAGGACTAAATACCAATTGGTAAATTTTGTTGTATCGAGATCAGTTTTCCAGGTAGCAGGTCATACATCTCAACCATTCATTATAATAACAACATATCCATCGGTGATATCATGGTGATCCACTGGGGAGCCATTTCCACCTTATACTGAGCATACGAACTTGTTTCATTAAATATTTTTGTAGTATCTGAGTTACTTTATGTTTGCTTTCTTTGGAAGGTGCTTTCTTCTAATCTGCACAAACGATAACCTTTTTAAGAAAGGTTCCACAGAAAACTCTCAAACTAATTAACTAGTCATTAACTCCTGTTGCAACACATAGAAGTGCAATAATTATTAATGGAAAATATCAAATGTAAACAGGAATCAAATAACTACAAGGCATGGATACCCATTGTTTTCTGTCTCTTTAAATTGTCCAACTGGTTAGTGGTTATCAGTTATTATTGAAAATGGTGGAAAATAACAGCCACAAGTAAGGGGGGAAAGAAAAAAAACAGTTAATCCAGCACAGACCAAAGGTAGTGGGGAGAGGTGATTCACAGCTTCAAACACCAAAAGAAGAAATAACAGAAAAATATCTATTAGCATCTGCTGGAGCTACCTGTTAAGAATTCAAGCATTTTTATACTACAAAGAATTGGATATCTAAATCTGGCAAATCCAAGGAATTCCCTCAAATCAACAACAGCATCATGTCGAATGTTAATGGGAAATAGGGTACCAAACCAAAGGCCATATTCTCATGTTGAGTAGTATTATATTACCACTTTATTTAATAATAATATTGAAGACAATATAAGGTGCCAAGTTAGCAGGGCAGAAGTGAAAGGCAATACAGTGAGAAAAATTTAGCAGTAATTAGTGTCATTTCTTGGCTTGCTCAAAGTCATTATTAGTAGACAAAGGAATAATTTATAACAAAAACTTAGCATATCCTCCCCTTTATCATTTATCGTTGCATGAACTTTGAGCCCTCAATTTTAAACTTACATGTCTTCATAAAACCGAATTTCAATAGCTGATTCCGAAACAAAGTAAACCTTTCCATTTTGTTCAAGAAGAAATAAGGTTATTATATGTGATAAAAGACTGTTATTCAGGAAAAATAACCTTCTTATATCCTATAAATAAATAACACAACAAGCCAAAAAGATGATTTTTTTTTTTTTTTTTTTTGCTTTTTTAAAAGGAGCCAAGCTAGAATCTTCCCAAAAACTAAATGGGATGATGTTCCATTTAATAATGAGAGATCACCCCATTCAGCTCAAGGTCTGTTTTGGCCAATTCCATTTAAACAGTGCACTAGCCAGAAATCACTTCAGAGACTCATATACTTTTCATGCTACAAAGATAAAAGTTGACCTTCAAAAAAAAAAAAAAAAAAACACTACACCTAAAGGCTAAAACTTTCCACCCAATACATAATCAAAAGGAGAGAATTAGAGAAACAAAGATTACAGAGTTTATGAAGCATATTACCAATAACTATTTTGTCCCAAAAGTAACCCCCAACATAAATATTAGTACCATACCTATCTTCTCTTAGATGTATCATAGGGAAAAAAAAAAAAGTAGCAATGAATATGAAGATGAGGGTGATAAGTAAACCTGATTTTGATGCACATTATTAGGAGATATTATGTAATTTGTATTTACTATACAAATGAGGAGTTATAGGAGAAACTATAGGATCGTATCATTAGCATTTAATCTGGTGGATCTGTAATTGATCTGTTCCCATTGTGTATAAGCCTATGTGCTCCTCCATATAAACCTGTACAGCTCCTTCATATCAATTAGACATACACAAATCTTAACATGGCATCAGAGCAGGAAGATCACAAAGGGGAGAAGAAGGATAACCCCGATAGCAGCAAAACTTCCTCCGCCGTCGCACAACCACCGGCCTACCATCTGAGTTCCTCGGATAATCCAGGAACACCTCTGGTCGCCGTGAAACTCAATGGAGACAACTACCGCACATGGGCAAGATCGATGAAAACAGCTCTACGTGCGAAGGTAAAATTAGGGTTCATTGACGGGAGCATTAAGAAACCCGCATCTGCTTCAGCTGACTACCCAAATTGGGAAAGGGCTGATTCCATGGTGATGGCTTGGATTATCAATTCCACAGATTCAAGCCTACATGCAAGCATCTCACATGCATCAACTGCTAAAGATATCTGGATCGATTTGGAGGAACGATTTGCTCAGACGAATGCTCCTCGCATCCATCAATTGTGGCGGACGTTGTGCCTCATGCAGCAAGAAGCAGAGGCAAGCGTGACAGACTACTACACCAGATTCAAAAGCATCCTTGATGAATTGAGTGAGTTCACGACCTACAAGAATGTACCTGCGGTGCATCCAAGCATCTCACACAGAAAGAAGAGGATCATCATCTTCATTTGTTCCTTGGAGGACTCGATAATGATCGATTTGATCATGTCAAGGCAGCAATCCTCAATACTGATCCTTTACCATCTCTTAGGCGTGCATTCAATCAGATTCTGAGGGAAGAGGCTCGTTTCAGTGCTGACAAAGAGAGAGCAGCAAAACCAGAAGTAGGGTCGGCCTTTTACTCAAGCAAACACAAGGGAAGAGATGGGCCTAGGCCAAAATGTGATCATTGTGGCAAAATAGGGCACATCAAATCCAAGTGCTTTGAGATAATTGGCTATCCAGCCCACTGGGACATGCGAAGAGTTCAACATGCGCCAAATAAACATGGAGCAGGTCACGCACACCTAGCACGCAAGGATGATGACAAAGAGGCGGAGTCAAGCGTAACCATCCACCGGTCATGCGCCTATGGAGTCCACGTAAAGAGAAATGCCTCTGCATACGAGGCAACAAATGTAATGTTAAATCTGGCCCAAGGACATGAATGGATCCTAGACAGTGGTGCTTCCCATCACATGACTTCTTTTTGACATCTTGGATGAAGTATGCAATCAAAAGGAGCCATTTCGCATCACAGCCTTCCAGGGAACACAGCTTTGGTTGAAAAAATGGGAATCGCCCACCTTAACAACAATATCAAGCTCATTGATGTTTTATTTGTGCCAAGTTTCAATTGCAATTTAATCTCGATTCACTGGCCCGACACATGATTTAAATTGCACGTGACTTATTATCCAACTTATTGTGTGATACAGACCGCAGACAACGAAGAAGATGATTGGTTCCGGTGATTTGTGTGAGGGGATTTACATGCTCAGAGGTTCGATGCAAGGAAGGAGTCTAGTTGCTGCCAAGAAGAATGATGCTGCCCTTTGGCATGCAAGAATGGGGCACCCTTCAATCCAAGTTTTACAGAGTCTTTCGCATTTGCTTAAGTGTAATTTAGATTTGAATAATATTGGCTGCTGTGATACATGTCACAAGGCTAAACAATGTAGAGTTTCTTTCAATCAAAGCAGTAATAAAGCAGAGGAACCTTTTGAGCTCATACATTGTGATTTATGGGGGAGGTATCACACGGCTTCACATAATGGGTCTCACTATTTTCTCACTATCGTAGATGATTTCACACGGGGTGTATGGATATATTTAATGAAAAACAAAACTGAAACAGTAGAGAACATAAAGAATTTTTGCAGAATGGTGGAGACACAATTCAAAAGGAAGGTGAGAAAAGTTCGCAGCGACAATGGCACTGAGTTCACAAATTCAGCAGTCCAGCTATTTTTCAGGGAGGAAGGAATCTTGCATGAGACTTCTTGTATTGCAACGCCTCAACAAAATGGGCGTGTGGAACGCAAGCATCGCCATATTCTTAATGTTGCAAGGGCACTGAGATTTCAAGCCAATCTGCCTATATCGTTTTGGGGAGAGTGTGTGTTGGCTGCTACACACATTATTAACAGGACACCCACGGCTGCCAATGGAGGAATGACCCCTTTTGAAATGTTGTTTGGAAAACCAGCGTCATATGATCAACTAAGAATATTTGGGTGCTTGTGTTATGTGAAGAATCCATCCAAACAGAGGGATAAATTCGATCCTAGAGCTGAAAGATGTGTGTTTGTGGGGTACCCTAAAGGACAAAAAGGCTGGAAGGTTTACAATCCCAAAACCAGAGAGTTTTATGTATCACCGGATGTCACCTTTTATGAGAACATCTTTCCTTATGGAGTTCAAGAAGAGAACACTGAGACAACCGAGTCTCATTTGAGCACTTTTGATGGTATTTTTCGACGGATAAGTGAAGGAATGGAGGATTCAGGAGTTGAGACAGCAGCGAATTTAGAAGACAATATGATGATCACCCCAAATGAAGATACTAGGACTGAGGGGGAGAGCCATGCAGCAACCAGAAGCTAGCAATGAGGGGGAGAATCATGCACATAATGAGGTGCAGCAGAGTATGCAGAATGGGGAACACCTGCAGCAGCGTATGCAGAATGAAGAGCAGCACCATATGCAGAGTGAGGCGCAGCAGCTGCCCCCACGCACAAGGCAACCTCCAAGCTATCTTAAAGACTATGTTTGTCGCGCTGGCATTGTAGATCCCACACACAAATCACAGAATCCAACATGTTCTTCAGGTACTATTTATCCTCTCTCACAATATGTTAATTATGATAAGTTTTCACAAAAGCATCGAGCATTTCTTGCAGCCATAGCTTGTCATGAGGAGCCGAAATCATACCGAGCAGCTGCACAAAAGGCAGAATGGTGTGAAGCTATGAATCAAGAGATCAAAGCACTAGAACAGAATCACACTTGGGAGATTGTGGCACTACCAAAAGGAAAGAACGCAATAGGGTGCCGATGGGTCTACAAAATAAAATACAAGGCCTCAGGTGAGATTGAGAAGTATAAAGCTCGACTAGTTGCAAAGGGTTATACACAAGTAGAAGGTGAAGATTTTAATGAAACATTTGCCCCGGTTGCAAAAATGACCACGGTCCGTTGCTTACTCTCAGTTGCAGTAGCAAAGGGATGGAAATTGCATCAAATGGATGTTAGCAATGCGTTCTTACATGGGGAACTTGATGAAGAAGTCTATATGGAGATCCCACAAGGCTATCAATCACACAAACAGGGAATGGTTTGCGCCAAGAAATCAATATATGGATCAAGCACGCCGCTGAATCGGTACTCAAACTCGCCCAAAGCTCTAACTACATATGGCTTCCAAGAGAGCCATGCGGACCACAGCCTCTTCACTTACTCCCATGGATCAATATTTCTGGCTATCCTCATCTATGTTGATGACTTGGTAATTGCAGGGAATGACACAGAAGCTTGCAATGAGTTCAAGCGCTACCTATGCAAGTGTTTCCATATGAAAGATCTTGGGACACTAAAATATTTTCTTGGGCTGGAATTAGCTTATGGAAGTTCTGGCTTGTTCATGTGTCAAAGAAAATATGTTTTAGATATTCTCAGTGAGTGTGGGATGCTGGCATGCAAGCCTTCGTCAACTCCACTTGAGCAGAATCACAGATTAGCATTGGATTCCAGTCCTCCATACTCAAATCCTCCCCAGTATCGCAGAATCATAGGGAAGCTCATATACCTTACTATCACTCGTCCCGAAATCACATATGCAGTCCACATTCTAAGTCAATTTATGCAAGAACCGAGGCAAGGTCATTGGGATGCTGCCATGAAGATCTTACGCTATTTGAAGTCTTCACCTGGGCAAGGAATAATGCTGCCCAAAGAAAATGATCTCCAACTTATTGCCTTCTGTGACTCCGATTGGGCATCGTGTCCACTTACCCGAAGGTCCATTTCAGGCTATCTCATGAAGCTTGGTTCAGCTCCTATTTCTTGGAAAACTAAGAAGCAAACCACCGTGTCAAGATCATCAAGTGAGGCTGAGTACCGTGCCATGGCACATGCCGCGAGTGAAGTCATTTGGCTGCGTAGTTTGTTGACATGTTTACAGGTAAATTGTGATGTTCCAACAACTTTACATTGTGACAATCAAGTGGCCCTTCATCTCGCTGCTAACCCAGTATTTCATGAAAGGACCAAACACATTGAGGTAGATTGCCATTTCATCAGGGAACACTTGTCTAGAGGAACTATATGCACCAGCTACATACCTACTCGAAGACAAGAAGCTGACATATTCACAAAGTCTTTGGGAGTGAAATTGTTTCAAGAATTAATGGTCAAGTTGGGTGTTCATCATCCCCACACTCCAACTTGAGGGGGAGTATTAGGAGATATTATGTAATTTGTATTTACTATACAAATGAGGAGTTATAGGAGAAACTATAGGATCGTATCATTAGCATTTAATCTGGTGGATCTGTAATTGATCTGTTCCCATTGTGTATAAGCCTATGTGCTCCTCCATATAAACCTGTACAGCTCCTTCATATCAATTAGACATACACAAATCTTAACACACATCAAATAGTTCAATTTAAACAACCTAACTAAAAGCTCCAATACCCAAAAAAAAAAATTTAAAAAAAATATAAGTATCTGCACAAATATACAACATCAATAACTAAATGATTGTGAAGAAAACATAAACTTAAAAAAAAAATACATTAATTAATGAATAATTTTTCCAAAATGAGAACAAAGTCTTGAACGAGATTTTAAACAATAATAGATTTTTTGGAGAGTTCAGTGAACTGCTCACCATCGATGGTTCGCGCGAGTGTGGGCACAGCTAGAAGGTGGAGGAATACACCGTGACGGATATGCTGCGGCGACTTGAGATCGTTGGTGGTAGCGGCGACTCCGGCGAGACTGTGTAGCGGTGGCGCCATGACGATGGTTCAGTGGCGAGGAAGCCACAGAGAAGCGTTTGAAAATGGGTATGCAGTAACTCTCCTCTTTACTGGGTGATGCATGAATTAAAAATACATATAATTAAAAAAAATGTTATATAGTGTATTGTAAATAATAATAATAATAAATTAATATTTGCCTTGTTTCTCTTCTGAGAATCTGAGCTATGATATGTTTATTTTTTTTAAAGAAATTGAGTATGCAAAAATAAATTTTATATGAATAATAATAATAATAAAATATATATTTAACTTTTAAGATTATATAGTTATTATTAAAAAATACTTATTGAATATGGAAACCATTTGTAACTAAGACAAATATTTTACTTTTTATAATTTAGTTTATTTGTTTTGATAAAATTAATTTAGAAATAATCCTAAAACAGTAGTTGATGCTCCTATAAAGGTCAATAATTAAAACAATCACTAATAATATGAAAAAAAAAAATTGATATGTTTTGAGACCTAAAATAAAATATCAAAGGATAAGGAAATCAATGAAATGATGTTATCAAATGATTAATACATATTTTACACATAACGACACTACAAGAAAACATGGCTATCCTAACGGCTTGGTATCGACGGCCTTGAAGACCCTCGGTAAAAACATGGTTTCCAATGGCCTCGCCCATCACTAACTATTCTGACGGCCTGACCCGTCAATAAAGTCGTTGTTATATTTCTTGGCATTTAGTTCCTGCATACTTTTCGACAGACAAGTCTGTCACTACCGTTTCCAACGATCGTGGCTGTCGGTAATGGCATTGGTTACAGGTCCATATCGATGAGCCAAGGTCGTCGATAATCGTCATAGAAGCACAATCTGTGTGCCTTCTCTTCATCGATTTTCAGTCGTTGGATCGTTGATTCATAGTCGTTGCATTTCTGACGGCCTAATGGCAATCTACGTGCCTTTGCTTCGTCATTTTCAATTGTTGGATCGCTACATTTTCGATGACCTAAGTCGTCGGTAATGGCGATCCATGTGCCTAACAAACAACCACTCTCCACCCTTATCTACACTCATTTGTCTTTGTTCCTCTCATTTTAATATATAACCACATCCCCCCTTTTGTCTCTCATTTCTCTTTCTTTTCTCCCTCATTTTTTTTTTTTTTCTCTCTCTCTCTATGGTCTCCATCACCTCTCCCTTTTCTCTATGTTCTCTTTCTTTCTCCCTCTTTATATTATCTTTCTCTCACTACCCTTATGTTCTCTTTCTCTCTCTCTCAATCTCTCTCTATGTTCCCTTTCTCCCTCTCTATATATGTGTGTTCTCTTTCTCTCTATGTATTAATATTAAAACTAAATAATTTTTTTATAGAAATACTACTGTTATAAACGCGTCTTAAACCCTTGTTTTACAAATTCCAATCCTTTGAAAACCTCTCATCTTTATCTCTTAGGGTTCTCTCTTGATCCCTTCAAGATTCATCAAGAACACACTACAACAGATTATTAAAAAAATGGCGCCACCTTAAACAACACTTCTTTCTGAAAGCGCTGGCTAAAAATATGTGTGAGTCTTTACTAGCGTTTTCTAGAATAAGCGCAAGTTAAAACGAACAAATCGACAGCGCTTCTTTGGTGAAACGCTACTAAAAATACGCATAAAGATATCGCTAGCGCTTCCTCCAGGAAGTGCTATCAATTATCTGATCTTCACTAGCGCTTCCCCAGGGAAGCGCTATCTAGAATTCTGTGACTAGCCTTCGCTAGTGCTTCTCCAAGGAAGCGCTAGCTAATATCCTTACCTGATCACTAGATTTTAACCTTCCCTCCCACGCGTTCCCTCATTAATTTGCTCTCTCTCGCTCTGAAACCTTATTTCCTCCCACACGTTCCCTCTTAATCTCTTCCCTCCCACGCCATCTCTCCCTCAACCTCCTCCACTCCATCTCCCACACCCTTCACAATGCCGCTTCCCTCGCTCACAATGTCGCTTCCCTCGCTCAACAGTCCCACTCCCCAGAGCCTCCTCGACTCCCTCTTTGCCACCCTCGACCGCCATCTCACCGACTGCGATGTCCTCTTTCGCAGTGGCGTCCTCCTCAAAACCCCCGCCTTTTCCAAAAGAGAGGCCGTTCGATCCCAATCCAGAAACCTCATCGCCTGTTTGCAAATCGGGTCCCCTGAATCCAGAGCCACTCCCCTCATTCTCTCCTCCATTTTCGGATCCTCCCTCCTCTCTCTTCTTCTCTCTTTCCTTTATCCCTCCACCATTAAACCTTAACCTAGGAGATGGCCGCGACAGGCACTCCCTCTTCCTCTCTTCTCCTCCTTTTTTCTTCTATCAACCTTAACCTAAAAGAAACAACGCAGCTTTGAAGGCCTAATGAAATATACTCATGTGATAAGCATTCACTTTGTTCTTATTTGTTTCATTAAGTTTTTTGATGAATTTTATTTCCAGTGGATGGTGTTATTTGTTGAGGTATCCAAATTTGTTTCATATCCATTTGCTTTTTATGCTCAGCATTCTAAAAACGCTGAGCATAAAAAGCAAATGTATACGAAACAAAAGCTGGAATCGAAGACTCAACAACTAAAAGTATCACTGAGTATGTTGAAGCACATAGACGATAAAGAAGATGTAACTCCAGCTTTGTGGAGGAACTGACTTAATCAACTCAGGGCAGAATACTGTGATATAAACGAGGTAGCTTCAGCACTAGGGATTTTGATTGGTTTATTGATATAGATTACTACTGAAATATTTTTACCACTGTTAATTTTAGTGTTTAATGGACTGTTAAATTATAGATTGGGTGGGAAACTATTTTGTTGATGTTTTGGTATATAGGTAACACATCTTTGAATGTTTATATACTTGCATGTTTATATCCTTGTTTCATTTTACTATATACTTGCATGTTTATATACTTGCATGTTTTGGGTTTATACACTTTGGAGATGGATTCAACTTTCTTATTTTTATTATTTTCTTGGAATGCAACTGATACAGAAATCCATCTACTTTCCAAACTCCCATCAAGCCCAAGCACCATGAATGAACCATCTAACTAAATGCACTGTCCACCACTTTGAACCATTTCCAGAATTTTCTTGTAATCACTAAATGCTTTAAATGATTCTAGATTTTTTTGTATTTTGATAACCCTCCTAGAATAGTATAAATAGCCCTACTACTTCTTGTGGTCACAGCTACATATCAAATCATGACACAACTTGGAATGTATATCAATCTGGGTCCTTTATATACTCTTCCCATATCCGTAGCCATGAGTTGATTAAGTCTATCCCTCCACAAAGCTGGAGTTACATCTTCATCATCATTTATATATGTTTATATCCATTTGATTTTTATGCTCAACGTTTTTAGAATACAGTTGTTCCTATTTTAATTAAAATCCAGAATAAAGGAACAACTGCATTCTAAAAACACTGAGCATAAAAATGATGGGTCTGTGTTATTATTCCTTTCATTAGAGCATGCTGAAAAACCCTTTTGATCAGCACGAACTCGATCGCCAGGATGTTGAACAAGTAAGGATAATAGAACCACCCCTAATCTTCATTTTCCACGCTGCATTGGTTATTGTGCTAGTTTCATTTCTGATTTTCTATTAATGTTTCTTTTGAAGGTTGCACAAACTGTGGTGTCAGAATGGGAGAATATTTCTGCACATTTGCAAATTCTTCGATGATGATGTAATGAGTCACTTAATAAATCTGCAGTATCTAATTTAAATTTTGCCTCTTCAATAAATTTTGCCTCCATTTTGTCTCGATTGTTGCTTTAACACTTTCTTTTTTCAAATTAGCTTATGCTATAAATTGTTAGTTTCATTTTAATAGAATAGAATTTGCATGGTTAGTTATATTTGATGATCTGAAAGAATTGGCAGACATGCTATGAGCCTCTTTGTTGACACCAGAAGTTCAAAAGCACTATTGCATATCGATGAACTCTATGTGCTGTTTTTTTTTTGCCTTTAACCGTTGATTTCTAACCTCTATGATGGATTGTTTTGTTGCCTTTGGAATCTGGATTCATATCTAATAATTTATCAACTTAGTTACTGAATAGAACTTTTTTTTTTGCTGTTAACAAATCAATTGCTCCATTTTGACAGGGTCTTGCTATTCAGTTGCTCTGCGTGATAATCATTTATGCGTGGAGAACTCCATGAGGCATCACTGTCCCATTTGTTATGAGGTGTGTGCTTTCCGTCCCTTTCCCTATCTCACATCTTCAATCAAACAATGAATTTTCTCTATGTCACTGGAAACACGAGAGTATTCTGATGTGACTTTATTATGTTGTTATAGTACCTTTTTGACTCATTGAAAGACACTATTGTTATGAAATGTGGTCAAACAATGCATTGTGAATGTTACCAAGAGATGATAAATCGTAACAAGTGAGTATGCTAACCATTTGACAATTCTTTGGTCTATAGAACATATTTTCTCTGCTTAAAAATTAAATTGACTTGGTATATGAATTAGGTACTGTTGTCCCATATGCTCCAAGTCAGTGATTGACATGTCCAGGATATGGAAGAGAATTGATGAAGAGGTAGCTGGTTAAATTAAAGCCTGCATATGCTTTCCCTTGATTTCTAAGTTCTTATACTGTGCAACTATATTGTCAAGAATATTACTTACAGAAATGTTCTACTACAATTATGATTTCTCACTTGTTTATTTTTGTGGTATTAAATTAAAGCAACTGTCATGCCTGATGATTATCGGGATAGAAAGGTAAATTTATACATACTCTAAGAAATGATTGTTTAATATGTGCTATCTTTATTTATCTCCATTTCATTGGCTTCTTTTAGAACCTACGAATTAGACATGAAATGTGCTTCTGAGTGTGAATAGACCTCTTGCCCCTTGTTTCTATGAAGCAACAAACACCATGCAGATTCTATATAATGGTTCTGTTCTATTAGAAAATTTCATTAAACCCAGCAGCATAAATTGCAGGTTTGGATACTCTGTTATGACTGCAATGGCACGACCGAAGTTTACTTCCGCATTATTGGGCAAAAATGCGGTCACTAGTAGAGTTGGTATTTGTGTCATTAGACTGATATAAACATCTGTATACTATAATATAGGGGAAAATGTTTACCCTTCATGAAAGTCTTTAGTAATTGTGCATGCTATTGATATTGTAGAATGAATTGGCTTGTCTTTGGTGGTTATACTTCTTTTGTTTGTATGATATATTTTATTGTATTTATTAAGTAAATTAATTTTAGTATCAATTTTTTAATAATTAAGAAATTTGATTTTTAGTGACAAACAAGAGCTATAGATAGAAGTCCAATAATGCATGGCCGTAGTGTCCATCGGTAAATGTCAACTTGACATTTACCTACGAAATTTTGATATTTAGTGACAGCTCCTGTCTGTCACTAAAAGTCAAATTTCTTAAAAAAAGAGGAAATAGATAGCGCTTCTTTAAAGAAGCCCCAACTATTATCCATAATAGAAAGCGTTTTTTCAAGGAAGCGCTAGCTATTATCAATAATAGATAGCGCTTTTTCAAGGAAACGCCAGTAATTGCAGTTTTAGCTAGCGCTTTTAAAATGCTGTCTTTTCGAACCACACATCACTAGCGGACGATTAGGCAGGGCTTTTAAGCGCTAGCGAAGGCAAAAAATAAGCGCTGGTTATTTCGTTTTCTGTTGTAGTGACATGATCTCGTTTTGCCCGTTTTCGTCAGAAATCACTGCTAATGGCACGTGGATTCCTTCTTGTTGTCTTCTCTCTTTTCGTTCCAATTCTTAGGGATTTAATCAAGGTAATTTTCATGCGCCCTAGGTGTTGGTGTAAGCCCAAGTGGTCAATCTATTTTGTATAGATTGTTGTGTGTATCATGACTTTAATCATATATATATATATATAAAGACATCATTTATTATGTTATTAGTGTATAGCATAATAAAGTACTTAGAATAGATACTCCGTTCAATAGAACATCAAATATGATTTGATCGTGAGACCCCATTGAACTATAGAATACTATTCTTAAAGTATCTGTAGTCAAAGTATTATTGTTAACTAGAACGACAATAATAAATAGAGAATATTGTGTGAATAGACTGATGATCACATCACACAGGTCATGAATATGTGATATCAAGTCGGCACACAAGTATTACTATTAAGGAGTAATATTTATACGGGATTAACCTGTTATGATTTTTTTTTGGTAAGAAAAAAGGGGTTAAAGCCCCAGCACAAACAGACTAGAGCGCACTAGGGCCCGCTATCCCACCCTGATCTTCCACAAGCAAGGTGGAAATAAAATTAGGAGCATAGTTATAGATAATACAAATAGGTTCATCGTTGCCACACTCCTTAGCTAGCAAATCCGCGACTGAGTTCGCCTCCTTGGGAATGAAATGCCACCTGATGTCCGCCTCACCAAAAATCAAGTTCCTAATGCCGGAAATGAGGTGGAAAAGCGCATGACAGTGATCACAGCTACCAAAAATCAACGAGATGGCCTCAGCAGAGTCTGATTCTACAATGACATTCCGAAAGCCTTTCCCCCAAACAATACTAAGGCCATGGTAGATAGCCCAAAGCTCCTCCTCCAACACCGAACAGGATTCTAACTTGTGAGAAAAAGTTGTGATGAACTCGCCCTTAGGATCTCGCACAACTTCGCCACAACCCGCTATATTTCCTGCACCCGAAACCGAGCCATCATAATTCAGAGTCACAAAACCTTGAGGTGGGGCTTCCTATTTCATGTTCAAATTATTCTTAACCATTGTCTCCAGGGAGTACCCATCTGGGCTTTAAGCGAAAGAATCAAGTCCACTTGATTTAGGATCCACCAGTGCGTGGACTAAATAGGCATAGAATTTTGAGCAAAAATCGATTCGTTCCTTGCTCTCCAAATCGCATCCAAGGTTGTACCAAAGATAGTACACCAAGGACACTGAGCATCATCCACAGTTCGAGCCTTGAGATTGCTACATAACCATCTATCCCAATTATTCTCTGAAAAGAATTTTGCACGAGAAGGCGGGTGGCAACAATTCCAGAGCAAGCGAGCCCTTCTATAGTCCCGAAGAGCATGGAACAGGGTTTCATCATGACCATTGCAGAGCTGACATCTGCTCGAGTTAGTCATATGTCTACGGAATCAATGTGTGTTGGTCATAAGCGATTTGTGAGCTGCCTTCCACAGGAAGTATCTAATTCGCTCCGACCCGTTCCAATTCCAAATGCACGAGAAAATGTTAATAGATGGGCTTTGGGCTTGATTAAGATGATTGTAGGCCGATTTTAGAGAAAAGGAGCCATCTGGACTTTGACCCCATAGTAGTTATATAAGTGTCATTAGCGATTCTCATGACGACCATAGTAAAGTAGTACTTCAACTTGAAGTCACTATGATTCCTGCATGTAGAGTTGTAGGCTTTAATGCTATCAAACGTTGTCCGTAACAAAATGATTATAAAGGTGGTAATTGGGCCTACAATGAATCATGTTGAGTGATGTAGACAAGATTTATCCCCCTACATAACAGGAGAATTGTCTCGGGTCTCTTGATAGGGTAGGACATGAAAATATGTGTGGCCACGCTGAGATAGGCCAATATGGGATATTTGGCTCATTTCGTGATTACACGTCTACTTGGAGATCAAGGAACATATGATTGGACATAAAGATGATGACACATTTATGTCTCGTGTTCAATTAAGACACATGGATGAAGGGACAAAGACTTCACGTACGGTAACTTTGGTCGCGGTAAGGTAAAATTGAATCACCAATGTTCTCATAAAATGGGTGGCAATGATGTATTGCTAGATGCCAACCTTTACTTGTGACATTTAATATTAATTTGATATTTAATATCATTCTCATTTTGATGGGAGCTTATAGGGTCACACACATAGAGCAAATAATCGGAGAAGAATAATTAAGTTAAATGTGATTTAATTAATTATTCAGTTTGGGCATATAGTGTACAATCCCATCAAGGTTAGGGTTGATAAGGGAGAATCTCTCACTTCCAATACACTCTTTGTAGCTACTAGCATAGTTTTTCTCTGACGACGATTTGCTCGTGTGGACTGAGTAGAGGTGCTGCTTCTTTGCATTGCTGGTGATTGTTGCTCACACTTCAAGAGGTAAACACGGTTACCTTGTGATTCTTGAAGTTCTAAGCGATCTTGGCAAAGGATTTTTTTCGCTCTTGAGATTGATTTTAAAAGAATTTTTTAAAATTCTATCTCTTGATTTTTCAACACGAGGTTTCCTTTGTATTCATTAGGTTTTTCTTGATTTGGGAATTGATTAAAGACGTTTTTGAGTTTCATTTGTCACCGTAGTGCAGTAAGTGCTTGACCAAAGTAGAGATAACCCTTTTTTTCTTCCTCTTTGTCTGCGATTTCAAACTCAGGTATGGGGAGAATGATCATTCTATATGGGAAGTTTGGGAAAGGATTGAGACAGTTGAGGTTTCCCATTACCCTTATTTGTGTTATATGTGCTTTTTGGGGATCCTTTGTAAGAGCAAAGGATGATTTTGAATGTTATAATGTTAAATTGAATTGTAAGAGCAATGAAATGAAATATGTAGCATGTATATGCCTTGTAATAATTGGTCCAATTTATGCTTAGATGCCCGTTTAATGACTTTATTAGTGTTTTGATGTATTAATATGTAGAATTTGTGATGTGATGTGATGCTTGGTAGTGAGTCCTATAGCACCCTACTTTTCGTCGTGTATATGTTAATGTGCTTGGGTGTGATTATGTATGTATTTATGCCCTTCGATTCACCCTAGACAATTAGTACACGTTTGGAGTAGTATGATTCTTAGAAAAGCTCAAAACCGTGAGAAATAAGGAGTTTAATCGCTTAAAGATAGGCCCTTAAGTGATTAAACTGCACTGAATTCATTTTTCGCAAAAATGAGTTGTCTTAATTTCTGAACCATCAAGGCTAAAGCGATTAAGTTGCGTGTTTCAGCAAAAAATTAATGATCAATAGAGATCAACCGGATCCGCAATGCTAGGTGTGACACCCTTAACCCCTTTTCGAAATTACTATAATTAAGTATAATAATATTCATTCACAAAGTGTTATGAACATGTTCTTAGCAAAATGAAAATGCTAGTTTTCAAAAACTTTTCTCAACGGATTAGAGCACCACATTGCAAGCTCAAAGTCTCAGACATAAACTGGAAAGAATGTGTAGTTTCAAAATGTTTACATGACCACATGGAAAATAACTTTAAGACAATTGAACAAGTCCCAATTCCCGATGTCACATAATATCAAAGTTTACAAACCCTTACTTGAGGATAATAAAGAACTCAAGTTCAAAACATAATTTAAAAATACGTTTCAAAATATGAATCCATTCTTCTAGTCAATGACAAAAAACCACGTAGCCGTCAGCCAATGACCATCTTCAACATTTTAAACATCTGAAACCAAGCACATAAAACACAAGAGAAACACAAGGAGTAGAGGGGTGAGTATGTTGTAGATTTGTTGTGTTGGTATAAGATAAGAAATGAATACAAACACATCAATAAATATACATTTATATAACTACAACGCATGTGTCATATATCCTATAGATCAAGCCACAAAGTCAAAACATCTCATGCCATGTGCAATGCATAGTCTCGAGTCGTCAAGGCATCTCATATACCATGAGAATGTGTAATCTCCAATCGTCACTACTATGTATGCACGTGGTACCAATCTACTACTCTGTGAAGTTTGATTAGGAGGAAACGTTCAGTTTATTAAAGATGAGCATCACAATGGTGAATACTCTCGACTAATCATGATAATGTCCGGTGACAGTCAGGGTAGCTAAGTCTGATGGGTAACCCCCGGCTCAAAGGATTAGGTCAAGCCATTAGGTGTTATGGACTCAGGCTTCTCGCCCCCAAGGCTGAGATATTGTCACGAAGACCCACTCTCAGTGGTCTCCACCCTTCATTTCAACAGTATTCCCCCATTCCTATTCACAAGATCAATATGATGTATGATCAATCAATACAATCAAGGTTGGGTTCTCTTCCGAACGCCTCATATCACAAGGTTTATAGATGTCCCATCATGGCCCATATGGCTAGGTTCATCTAGAGCATAGGTATAACCCAAGTCTCATCGTGGCTACATATAGCTAGGTGACTTGTTAATAAGGTTACCATGCGGTTGCAAGGTAGATCCCACTTGTGAGTGGTCATGGTCACAAAGTATTCATAATCACAAAGTAATCATGGGGTAATCCTAATCACAAGTAGTCACTATCACAAGGTAGTCGTGATCATAATGATCAGTCACAACATCTCCAAAGACTCAATCTTTAACATCTTATATCTCTATACTTAGTCATTCCTAAGCATGTCACACTAAACCATTCTAATAACATAAATCCAACCTGTAAGATTCCCAAAAGGTCCGTTGGGTACTCAAGGCACTATTCATGTTTCATTCTTAATCATATTCCAATATTCACTTATAAAACTATTTCTTAGGACTTCACCAACCTCATTACCTTTACACTGAAAGTATTGAGATTAACACTCAAGGAACTAGAACTAACCATAACCAATCATCTTTATATTCCCACGTCATAACATAAAAACTACTCCTCGAACATTCACTTTAATTATCAACTTAACTTTCAGTATGTCAACTCACGTTACTCTCACAATTAGAATCAATCTCTTATGACTCTAAGGTCAATCAATAACTTAGGATGCTATCCAAATTCGATTTCACACGTGACTTTATTTTTAAAGTATAAGTAACTTTATAAAATTCAAGAACGAATTATCAAATTTTTAATATAAAAGTATCACTTAGATAATTAACGATAAATAAATGAATAATTTTAGCTACTAATATTAAATTATACTCTAAAGTCCGATCGTAATAAAATTTAATATTGTTCTTCATCTTTTTCAATGTAACATTATAATCTAAGCCAAGTGTTGAAGACAGTATATTTTTCAGTTTAATCTATCACCCATCTCATAAATGCTTAAAATTTGTTACAACGGATTTCATAGATAATTTAGGACTAAATATATGTAATCAAAATCTATTTGTATGGTTAGCTTTTGACACGATCAAATACCTTTTAGTTATTGGCATTGAGTGTGTTTGGGTAAATAGCTTAATCAAATGTTTATTGGATAAGTATTTATGTATAACTATTTCTATAATCAAAGAGAAAATATGATTAAATTATTTTTATATAAATTGTAAGTTATTTTCATAAGCTATTTCTATAAGCTCTTCAAAACACTCTGATAAGTACTTATGTTAATAGATAAACTCAAATAAGTTGTTCATAAGTCAATCAAAACACAACGAAGCCAAAACAAGAAAATCGTCCTCATTTGGCTGTAGAAATAAATTCTGACTCGTTTGGTTGTTATATTCCAAAATTTTAGAATATATACTCAAGAAATAAGCATATAACAACCAATTGTCTCTTTCCAAGACCTAAATTGATTTATGAAATACTAATAGTCTAATGGGATGGACTGACAACCCATGGCGCCATGTGCATACAATAACATATTCTTCTAGAATAGCTTTGTTTGGCAATGTTGAACTTCAAAATTCACATTACCATATATTATTATAAAAGTGAGTCTTTATGGTAAGTGTTGAGAGGGATATGATCCTTACAAATTTTACACGAATAATATAAGTCAGTTTCCCCTATGTGTACCTCCATCTTTTCACCGCTACTACATCGGTTCCCAAGAATGCTTTGTGGACCATCACAAACGAACCAAGCCCAACAATCGTACAGGGATGAAAATCTCTTGCGGCAAATTTTAACTCCATGTAATCAAACTCCTTAGGAGAAATCCTGGAACGCCCATTTTTAACCCCTTTCCATTTCCAAATGTAAAGATAGCCGAAGATCGAAAACAAAAACACCAAGAGCATCGAGAAAAACAAAAGATTGATTACATACTTGAAGCAGAAGAAGAATGTGACTCGGGAAAGTGAATGTCATCTTCATTCACACTATGAAACTTTCATAGTGTGAATGAAGATGACACACACTTTCATGGGTCACATTCTTCTGCTTCCAAGTACAGTATCGATCTTTTCTTTTTCTTGGTGTTCTTAGTGTTTTCGATCTTTGACTACTGATAAAAGTAAAGAAGAATATTTGAATGTTGTGTGTCTTATGTGACCACACAGACTGTATTTATAATCAAAGAATACAATCGTATAATAATTACAAAAGATCAAATCAAATCCTTGATTTGTATGACTATATCCCTAATTATCAGCACGTATTAATTACATAATAAGCACATGTTAAATATGCTTTCTAACACTCAAGTCGGATCGTATATGTTATATGAACCAAGCTTGTTACAAATATGATCAACTCGAGAGCCTTTGAGGGACTTAGTAAACATGTCGGCGGTTGATCCTCGGACTTGACAAAGTCGGTGGTGATTTCCCACGAGAGCACTTTTTCTCTTACATAGTGACAGTCTATCTCTATATGTTTGGTCCGCTCATGGAAGACTGGATTTGAAGCAATGTGAAGTGCGACTTGATTGTCACAGATAAGTTTTGTATCCTGGAGGTCACCTAATTTCACCGTTGGAGTAGATTTCTAAGCCATGCAAGCTCCTTTGTAGCCGACATCATAGCCCTAAGATTCTGGCCACCGGGATAGGCAATCAGATTTTTGCTTCTTGCTCCTCCATGAGATCATGTTTCCTCCAATGAGAACACAATATCCAGAAGTGGATCTTCTATCTGATGGTGATCCTGCCCAGTCAGCATCTGAGTAACAAGTGATTTTGGCATTGCCTTTATCTTCATATAATAGTCCTCTACCTGGTGCATTTTTTATGTATCGAAGAATACGAATGACCGCATTCCAATGGCTATCACAAGGAGCATTCAGAAACTGGCTTACAATACTCACTGCAAAGGTGATATCAGGTCTGGTGACCGTGAGATAATTGAGTCGGCCTACAAGACGTCGGTATCTTCCCGGGTCTTTCAATGGCTCCCCCTGACCCGGAAGAAGCCTGACATTGGGATCCATAGGAGTATCAGCTGGGCGGCAATCAAGCATACCAGTTTCAGTAAGAATATCCAGAGCATACTTAGTTGGTTAATTGCAATGCCTCAAGAGGGTAGGCAACTTCAATCCCTAAGAAGTATTTGAGAGGACCCAAGTCTTTTGTCTGAAAGTGTTTGAAGAGATGGGCTTTGAGCCATTTGATACCGCCTCGTGTCATCACCGAATGACGATGTCGTCAACATATACTACTAGAAAGATGCGCCGACCTGTAGAATAATGTATGGAGAAAACAGAATGATCTGATTCACACCTGGTCATGCCAAATTGTATTAAGGCAGAGCTAAACCGACCAAACCAAGCACGAGGGGACTGTTTCAATCCATAAAGAGAACGGCAAAGCCGACAAACAAGGCGAGAATCACCAGAATATCAAACCTGGGGGTTGGTCCATATAGACTTCCTCCTGCAACTCTCCATGCAAAAAGGCATTTTTAATGTCTAGTTGATGAAGTGGCCAATGATGAATGGCAGCCATAGCAAGAAATAGACGAACAGAAGTTATTTTGGCCACTGGAGAAAAGGTGTCTCCATAGTCAAGACCAAAAATCTGTGTGTAACCTTTAGCCACCAAACGAGCTTTGAAACGATCAATCTGACCATATGGACCAACTTTCACTGTATAAACCCATCGACAGCCTACTGTAGTTTTATCTGGAGGTAGCGGAACAATCTCCCAAGTGTTATTTCCATTTTGGATCAGCCATGGCTTCACCTGTAGACTTAGGAATAGACACCGAATCCAAAGCAGAAACAAAGGAAACATAGGATGTAGACAAACGGTCATAGTTTAAAACACAAGCATATTTAGGATTAGGGTTGCGAGAGGACCGAATACCTTTCCTTAAAGCTATAGGAAGTTCAGGTGCAGGCGACGTAGATGGAGGGGCAGTTGGAGCAGGAGATGAGACTGGTGGATCAAGACGTACCATCGAGGTCAGTGTTCGCCACCGGTAGACACGCAGAGGAGGTGTAGTAGAAGCTCTGATAGTGCAGGAACAACAGGTGGGATATCCCGAAAGTCTTCAGTGAAGTTATTATCAGGTACCGCAGAAGAGAAGAATGGGCAAGTCTCAAAAAATGTGACATCAGCAGAGACAATGTATCGTTGTAATTGAGGGCAAAAACAGCGATAACCTTTTTGTACACGTGAATAGCCCAGAAAAATACATTTGAGAGACTTAGCAGAGAGTTTATTTTTACCTGGAGTGAGGTCATGGACAAAACATGTGCAACCAAAGACACGAAGAGGAATGGGATAGAGATCCTGTTGTGGGTACACAAGAGAGTACGGAATTTGATCTTGAAGAACAGAGGAAGGCATGCGGTTGATAAGGTAACAGGCCGTGAGGAGCGCATCACCCCAAAAACGAAGAGGAACATTATGATGAAGGAGAAGGGTACGTGCTGTTTCAACCAAATGACGATTCTTTCGTTCGGCCACACCATTCTGTTGTGGTGTGTGGGCACATGATGTTTGGTGAATAATTCCCTGGGAAGACAAAAACGATTGAAATTGGGCAGATAAATATTCACGAGCATTATCAGTGCGTAACATTTTAATGGAAGTACCAAACTGGTTTTGAACTTCTGCACAAAATCCTTGAAAAATATTGAAAACATCAGAACGATTTTTCATTAAAAATAACCAAGTACACCGAGAAAAGTCGTCAATGAAAGTGACAAAGTAATAAAAGCCTAGAGTTGAACAGACGCGACTAGGACCCCAAATATCAGAATGAACTAAAGCAAAAGGTGACATAGCACTTTTATTGACTCGCTGATTATAAGTTTGACGAGTATGCTTTCCTAACTGACCGGGACAGCCAACTACAGCATCTGGGCTGCTGCTGTCAAGCTTTGGTTTCAAGGTCAAGGACGTGAAGACCACTTGACCAAACAAGCCAAGGATATTCCTACCAAAGATCGATCAAAATGGAAGCAAGTTGATGCCTCCCTATGTACTGTCCTATGGTTTTCCATTGCATCCAAGCTCCAGCCGCAATATCAAGCATTCACCACTTGCTACGATGTTTGGGAAAAAGCCAAGAAAGTCTACTCCAATGACGTTCATCGCCTTTATAGTGTCGTTCTCAACCTCATCTCTCTGAAGCTTGAAAACATGGATATGCAGACTTACCTTGGTAAGCTTCATCATTTGATTGCTGATTTTCAATCTCTCATGCCCTTTACTAGTGATGCAAAGAAAATGCCGAGCAACGCAAAGAAGTTTTTCATGATTCTTGCACTGGCCGGCCTACCGCCAGAACTTGATTCGGTACGCAATCAGATTTTATCAGGCTCCACTGTTCCTTCCTATGACACAGTTAGTGAACAACTGTTGCGTCTTGCTACTCCTCATGCTTTTGGCCACTCATCCAGTCCTGCTGATTCCTCCGCACTTGTCTCCAACTATCCTGGTCGTGGTGGACGAAATGGAGGACGTGGTGGCCAACGTCGTGGTACTCGCTGCAACTATTGCAATCGCTATGGCCATATTGAAGCGGAATGTCGCACCAAAGCGAGACAACAACAGTCTAAGGTTGCCAATGTTGCTCATACTGCATTCACTGAAGATGTTACTATTTCGGCCGCTGATTACAATGAGTTCCTTCAGTTCAAAGCAGCCCATCAGCCAACACCTTCTGCTGCCATCGCTCAGTCTGGTAATCCTGTAGCCTTTGTCTCTCAATCCTCCTCTCTTGGACCATGGGTACTTGACTCCGGTGTCTCTCATGCTCTGATACCATGATAAAAGTAAAGAAGAATATTTGAATGTTGTGTGTCTTATGTGACCACACAGACTGTATTTATAATCAAAGAATACAATCGTATAATAATTACAAAAGATCAAATCAAATCCTTGATTTGTATGACTATATCCCTAATTATCAGCACGTATTAATTACATAATAAGCACATGTTAAATATGCTTTCTAACAACTACTTTACGTTCGAAAATGGAAAGGGGTAAACAATGAATGTTCCAAGAACTCTACCAAGGAGTTTGTTTACATGGAGTTAAAATTTGCCACGAGATTTTCATGCCAATAAGATTGTTGGGCTTGGTTCGTTTAGGACCCCATAACGCGTTCTTTGGAACCGATGTGGTGGAGGCACGCTGACATAGGGACTTTCTGTATCAATTGTTGCCAAAAGCCAAAAAGGAAAAGAAAAAGGAAAAGTGTACAATATTTAACTCCTATTACATCCACGTTGAGTTTGAAGGTGTAGGTTTCAACTTCTTGTTCTACACTGCTATGACCTTTTGATTTTTGGGTACAAAATAGTACAAGCAATCTCAAATTAAAGAGAAGAAGATATATTTCCTTACAAATTTCTCGGTCATCAAAATCCATAGACAACCTCAAGTGAAAGGCCTCTTGGATAGTCAAAATAGCTTGCCTTGTAGGAATTAAGTCACACAAACTCACTCAAGAAACATGCTTTTCTAAGTTCTTACCCTTTAATTTGTGATCCTTGCATGCCAATCTTAAAATTCTGATCAACTAGCTTTACACCATGAGAATGAAAAGGAGCACACTGTTTATACATCAACACCACGACTGTGCCGGTCACGTCCATTCGTTTCCATGAATCCTGAATGCAAGCTTCTTCTCCTTCTACTATGGTGTTTTGACCTTGTTCGTCCTCTTTTATGACCCGAATACACCACAAAAATGACAACCAAGAAACCAATTCCAGAAAATGCCCACAAGAATATCACCCAAAACCTTAAAGAACTCGGCATCTCATCTTTCTGAACACTTGCCAATTCCTCTGAATGATTTGTTGAGACACGATTGCTTATTACAGAATCAATACTTGCATCTGTGTTGCCACTTTCCCTTGAGATTCCACTTTCTTCTGTACTCTCCTCCCCTTTTGATATCAATAAGGAATTAGCACTGGGGCACCTCTTCTTGTGATGTAGTTCCAGTGCTTCATTCAGTGTCTTTGCGCATTCTATGCTGAGCAGGTCTCGCTGTAAATTCCCCTCATTAGCTTGATCAAGTGTTGAGGGATCTGGTGGGTCAGGGAACTTGGCCCAGCATTTGTTGACCATGTCAACCTCCCGCCAGCCTGCCTTGTCGAAGCTCCAATTCCCAACGCTGAATCGCAATCCGTAATGGAAAACTCTATATTTGACACCCGGTACAGGAAAGTATCCTGGGTATATCAGTATCTCATTGTTTATAGAATGCCTTAGTTTCAACTGCATCAATAACATAACTGGTTAAAGCATTGAAACTTGTACAATTTTAAAGAGGAAATAAGAAATTATGTAGCATACCAATATGTGGCAACACACCATGAAAGATAAAAACAAAGCATGACAGCACATGATAGGGAATGACAATTTATGCTCATTTTCATACATGATACATGACAACACCATGTATCATTTTTCTTTTTGAATTTGAAAAAATAAAAAATAAAAATATATGCTAACTCGTTTTGGCCATCCAAAAAAAAAAAAAAAAACTCGAGTTCAATTTGTGTGTTTGTTCCATGGGAGTGTGCTTCACTAGTGTGCATAGAGAAAAAATCATAATCATTAAAGTGAAATGACATAAAAGAAAAAATCGACGAAGCTATAACTAAAAATTGAGATTTTTCATGGTTTTGCCCCAGATTAGATATGATGGTCAGTGGCCACCCAATTGAAAGCGAAAGGGCTCATATTCATATCCGTCCTGGTTCTATGAAAGATATCACAAGTTGCAAAAGGTCAGCATCAATAGAATATGCAAAAAAATCATAAAGAGGAAGGTCTAGAACTGAAACAAGTGTGCCAAGTATGCATGATAAGAATGTAAAAAACAAAATACCTCCGCTGCGCCAAATGAGTAACCATACATTTCACTGATCCACCCAGATTCATATATGTCTCCTGTTATATTTCTTGCATAATGAGCTCTATCAGCTCGGACCTCCTCAGTTTTATGCAGCCATAGCAAAGCGAATTTCCGGAGATCATCTATGTGCATAATGATTACCCCACCAACCTTGTCGCAAGCCTCAGGATGGCTAGTATGTAATTTTGCAAGTTCATTGTCACAACCAATAAGGTAGCTAGCATGTAAAGATTAACAAAAAACAAATGAGTCATCATAAATTGAAAGATAAAACAGACATCACTAGAGACCAGTATGTTTCCGACCGCAAACTGCAGTCATCAACACTGCATTTATATATATCAACATTAACAGGTCTCACAAACATCAACAAAAGTCATCAGGCTTACTCATAAGGAGTTGAAACAGGATGACCACGAGCAGCTTTGAATTCCCACGGTGTGATTGGGCCTCTCAAGATCATATCCGCATCAAGAATCACTATGTATTCAGCATCGATATTTGCATGATTAAGCCAGTGAAGGACTGCAGCTGGTTTATTAATTGCCGGATACCTAAAATGAAGCAGATGAACCATCAATTGTTTTAGCCTATAGTTTAAATGGCTAAAAAATTCTGCCACATGAAGCATAAAAAAGAGGTAGGCTCTCAATAAATTATCATGGGAAATTATTATACAATTTCCCACCCAGGGCAGCACTAACTATCATGGGAATAATCAATGTTGTCAATGGCGGATGGCAGTTTATGGCGGACGGCCAAAATTCCGCCATAATAATATAAACGTGGGATTGCGACCTATGGCGCCGCCATGGCAGGTGGTGTTTCACATATTGCCTATGGCGGCTGGCACAAAAATCCGCCATGCTATTCCGTCATGGCCATTATTTAACAACATTGGAAATAATACAATTTAACATAACCATTAATCATGGGAATGAACTTATTAAGTTCTCTTTTATCTATATTAGCTTTAAACATCTATAAAAGAATGATGCTAGAAAAGTTAGTCCTTTGCTTGTTCCATGATTGATTTTGCAACTATTAATGTTGACAGCTTTGTCCCAAACCATACAGTACAAGGCAGTGCAGAAATGACAAGCAACAAACCGAAAAAGCCAACATCACACTATTGACAATTGAAACACACAGATGTAGAAACATGATTACCAATCTCCTGTTAATGGATGTTGACTCATAGAGGGGACATAATGCGTAGGAGCCAGATCATGGCCTTTATACTTCCTTAAATCCTCGTCAGAGCAGCTGAGAAGTCTGGTAATATTTCCAGGCTGACCACTCGTACGAAAACTGTGCATTAGTCCTACAGTTTGCCAATCAAAGTACGTGGTGCATTCTGTGGAGAAAACCGTATGCATTTTGGGATATGGCTTTCCAGCATCATGATCAATATGTTCCTCTACGGCATCCTCCTCCATCATTTGTAAAGTAGCAGGAGTAACATATTTTGGCTTAGTTAGGTCAGCAAAAGCTTTGCTTTTCAAAAAGCTCAAGTATTTTGACCATGCTGGCTTAGGGCAACCATTTGCTGCATGCTGTAATAGAAGACCTTCATTGATAATGTTAATGCACTCTATACTTATAAATAATCCTCGCCTTCTATTACGGTCAAGTTCCAACTGTAATACCTGCAATAAGATGATTTCCAATATCAGCAAAACATGGAAAATCACGATGCCATATGTATGCGCATATATTCAGTATATTTGGACGAAAAATGAAGTTTACAATGCTGAGTATTATAAATACAGATGCCATGGAACTATGCTTATAAATGAAGCATTAATGTCCTACAAATACACATGCTTTTTTATAACAGGGGGCTTTCTTCTCCTATGAGACTAGTAGACCATGTGAAAAAGAACATTTTTTTCTAACACCACACACGAGTTTCCTGCTAAAAATATACTGGCTTACATACCTCCTTGGGATAAGGAGGCTCTGGAAAGAGCCGGTTACATTCATAAACAATTCCGTCCTCATGGTGAGCCAATTTATTAAATGACCAATTCCCTACACTAAATGGCAACCCATAGTGAAGAAGAATTGGCTCAATTCCCTCTCGAGGAACATAACCTGGGTAAATCATCAAGTTATCATTGATCTTGTGCCGAAGTCCAATCTGTGAACAAGAAGAAGGAAACATGCAAAACAGTTAGTGAAAGCTGAATAGTCAATCACAACAATGAAAGCGTTAGATGGTTAGGGCAGACTTCCAGTAAGTATATACTTTATAATGCTCAAAATAAAATTTAAAAAAAAAAATATTTTATGGCATTGAACTTACTTCTGCAGCCCCAAAAGAGTAGCCATACATCTCACTGATCCATCCTTTCCCATAGATGTCTCCAGTTATGTTCGTTCCCCAGTGATCCCTATCTGCTCGTACTTCTTCTGTTTTGGAAAGCCACAAGGGGGCAAAAGTTCGCAGGTCTTCTATATGAAAGGCCAAAAGCCCGCCAACTTTGTCACACAGTTCTGGGTGTTTTGTGTGCAACTGAGCCAAAATATTGTCACAACCTATTAAGTACCTGGAGAAGAAATTTTGGTATAAAGCAAGTTTCATTCATGAACCAGAAAATGAAACACCGAACACAAAACACAATACACACACACACACACAGATATATATATACACTCCAAGATATTTAATCCAGTTTCATAACTTCAGGTAAACCTCTCTAGTTTGCATTTTAACAAAGTCCATATTCTTTGATTCATAATGTCAAGTGAAGACAAGAAGTCCCACGTAAAATATAAAGTCTTAGGCATCCAAATTTTTTCCATATTGTTATAATTTGTTTATAGCCAAATGTAAGCAGTATGTCCTTAGCATCCTTCCGAAAAAACATTGCAACAGCAATGATCGGTAAATATCTAGCTTTTTACACAATATCACTATGGGAGTCAACAAGAAACAGGTAAGAAATAATTGAATACCCGTAATATGCTGCAACAGGTCTTCCTTTCTCTGCACCAAGTTCCCAAGGTAAAATTGGGCCACGTATTATCATGTCTGCATCCAGAATGACAACCCAGTCAACATTTTTTGCATCCTTACTATGTTTGAGCCAGTGTACTACCCCAGCAGGTTTGTTTATTGCAGGGTACCTGCATCAAGGAAAGAAAGTTCATCTCTCAATTGGTTATCATGGAAAAATGGTTCTGCTTTTGTAACAAGATATACACAAATTTTTTGGATCCAGGCGTCTTATTTGGCAAAGGGACGTGTTAAAATTTAAAACAATCTAAAGGGGGATATAGGAGAGGACAACCACTTACACAATGCCAAAGTACTACCAGAAATAACTTCAATATGAAACAAGAGCAGCAGAATTGGTGACAATTGCAAGCTCAAACGTCTTTACTTATAATTATAAGGAAAACTGAATAGTTTTGTTGAGAAAGAAAAGTGATGAGAGACATGTGATAGAATCGTTTGAATTACACATTGGAAAACATTATATATACATAGAGCCATAAATACAAGGATTTAAATTTACCAGATCACCATAATTACATAGAATCAACTCATAATTACCCTATTTAGTATTTACATTGTAGTTATGGGTAATTACCCCTGATTGTAAATACCCTATTTACAGTATGTCTAACAATTGTAACACATAAATCCAGAGCAAAATTCACAGAAATAATCTCAATACCACAGCAACCCACAACATTTGCACACACTGTTTCAAAAACTGACAGACATTGACCCCCAAGCATGCCTAAGAGGAATAACAACAACGTCAGCTGCTATATATAACTACACACAGAAACACATCAAGCAGACTTCAAAGAATATGCCAGTAAACAATATTGAACAATCAAAACCAAAGTCAACCACATTAACATCACTTCACAACAAACCAACCCACATCTCACAATCCAAATTCTAAAAACATTCCCAAAAACAAAAGACTAACTCTGCAACACTTATAATAACAACAATTATTATCAGTATTAGTATTAGTATTACTATTATTAATTATGTTACCAGTCACCAGTTCTGGGGTGTCTGCTCATTGAAGGAACCTCAAAGGTAGGTGCCAAATGCATCCCTCTATAATTCTTCTTCTCCTCATCAGTACAACTGAGGAGACGTGTGATTGGTCCAGGTTGCTTAGCTTTCCTGTAACTGTTCATCAGCCCCACCGTTTGCCAATCAAAGTAATTCTGA
Source organism: Calophaca sinica (assembly GCA_037113605.1). NCBI lineage: Eukaryota > Viridiplantae > Streptophyta > Magnoliopsida > Fabales > Fabaceae > Calophaca > Calophaca sinica. The sequence goes on from CM073737.1 coordinate 22,691,184, forward strand.
CATTCCACAGAAAATAGAGTGTGGATCCTCCATGGCACCTTCCTTGCCCCTTCAGTAGTGACAATACCCACCATCACCAACACCATCAAAATCCAAACTTTCCCCATTGAAGCTCGATTTCAAGCTCAGATTTGAACTGGGTATCGCCCCAAATATCAAAATTTCACTTCTTCTCTTTGATCTCCATCATCTCCATGCACAAGCTTGTTGCGGTTAAGTCAAAATTTGGGGTTTTATAAAATATAGTGTAAAATAATAAAATGGGGTGAGAGAAGAGGAAGGAACGTGTTGATTTGTAATGTATTGTGTTAGAGGAATAAAAAAATGACTACGGAGTTCAATAAATAATAGTAATTATTATGGTCTGAATCTGGAAAGAGTGAGTGTAGTTGGTAATGTTTTGTTGTTGTATTACGATGTGTAATGTGAGTGATTAATCTTCAATGCTTTGAAAATTTTTGGTTTTGTTTTGGGAAAAGAAAGGGTTTTTGTTTGTGCATTGTTCATCTACGATTCGACTAGGCATGGCAACGGGTTGGGTCGGGGGCGGGTTTTGCCTCCCCCGTCCCCGTCCTCATTTCTAACGGGTTCGGGTTTCCCCATCCTCGTCTCCGACAGTCGGTTTCTACCTGATTCCCAACTCAACTCTAAATATGTAGAAAAATTGAAAAATTATAGTTATGATAATTAATAAAATAAAATCATAATTATTATACAATAATAAAATAAAATAAAAAAACATTAAAATAAAATGTTCTATTGAAAAGAAATTAAATTAAAAATAAATAAAATATATGAAACAAAATGAATGAGTATAAATGCATAAAATAAAATAAAAATTAACAATTTATATTTAATTGGCGGGTTAGTCGAAGCGGGTTGGGTATCGACATCCCCAACCCGTCCCCACCGATCAGCGGGTTTTAAAATCAAAATCGGGTCGGGGTCGGGTGATGCCACGGGTTCGGTTACATTGTTCAGATTCGACTAGCTTCTGCGGCTGATGCGCTGTCACTCACCACCCCGTTTGGAAGAGGAAGCTCTTCTTCGGGTAAGGAATGAAACGTCGTCGTCTATTAACGATTCTTACATATATAAAAAATAGGTTTAATTAGGTTGTTAAACTAAAATTGTGGTTAATAACGCTGAAATTCGTGGTTAATAAAGTCCAATAGTTAATGAGTTGTGACACGCTGAAATTCGTGGTTAATGAAGTCCAGTTGATGGTTAATGAGTTGTGACACATGATATAGTCATTAACCAAATCAAATATTTCATTAACTACGTGTGTGAACTGTGTTAACAATTGAAAAAGTTGTCAAATTTAGTTGTCCCAAATTACTGTTCAAATAACATTTTTGTATCGACCATGATATTAGATCCCAGATAAATTGATTAATTTAAAAGTGATAACCCATTTTTCTAAAAGAGATTAATTTACAAATTCGGTAAACTAATTGTTTTTTTATAAAAAAAATGAACTAATTTGAGAGAGTGTATTCAAAGGTATGACTAAAAGTAAGATGAACAATGCACATCGTGGTTAATAATTTTTTTTGGTAAATATTTAAAGAGTGGATTTATTTTGGTTTGGCTAGGTTTCGGTTTGTTAAATATTTAAAGAGTTATTTTACATCAAATCCTCTCTGGATTTACTTTTTTAACAACATGTGTTTCGGTTTGGATTGGTTCAGTTCTAAATAAGTCAACCGCAAATCGAACCGTGTGGTTGATGGAAATAGTGGCCCAAACAAATCCAAAAAAAAATTGATTTTTTTGTAATTTTTGCTTTTTTTGGATTGGTTTGGATTTGAATACCTCCTACCTAACTAAAAGGACATATTTATTGTAAAACAAAAAAAAGAAAAAAAAAAAGACATACCGTTCGCATTTCTGGTCTTAATATATCCTATTCCAGGTCCAAAATTTTCTGTAAAATACCTATTCTAGGTAATAAGGTAACAAAAAAAAAGGGTACGTAATTTCACACTCTTTTTTATTTTTATTTTTTGGTTAAAATAATATCTTAGTTCCTATACGTGACATCAATTCTTAATTTGGTCTTATCTGAAAAAGTTATTAAAAGCAGTCCTATACGTAATCGTTACTCCATTTAGTCGCTGGCCCAACCACGTTTTCTAATTGTTACCCATTTGGTCCCTATACGTGACATAAATTCTTAATTTGGTCCTTATACAAAAAAAAATTATTAAAACAGTCCCTATAAGAAATAGTGACTAAAAGCTTATTAATATGGTCCGTATACGAAAAATAAACTATTAGAACAGTCCTTATACAAAAAAAAAAAATATTAAAACAGTCCCTATACGAAAAAACTATTAAAACAATCCCTGTAACAAAAAAGTGACTAAAACCTGCCCATCTTGCAATTCAAATATGGTCCCTAATGTGACACTTGCCTATGTGTTAAGTACATATATGACATATTTAATCCCCAAACAAACATATAAGATATTTAATCCACAAACAAACATATAAAACCACTTTGATTAGGTACATAAAAGTGCATATAAATCCACAACATAATATGTTTGTTTGTGGATTAAATGTCTTATATTTTTGTTTGTGGATTAAATATGTCTTATATGTACCAAACACAAAGGTAAGTGTCACATTAGGGACTATATTTGGATTGCAACGTGGGCAAATTTTAGTCATTTTTTTGTTACTGGACTGTTTTAATAGTTATTTTTGTATAGGGACTGGTTTAATAGTTTTTTTCGTATAGGGACTATTTTAATAGTTTATTTTTAGTATAGGGACCATATTAATAAGCTTTTAGTCATTGTTTCTTAAAGGGACTGTTTTAATAATTTTTTTCGTATAGGGACCAAATTAAGAATTTATGTCATGTATAGGGACTGCTAATAATTGATTTAAATGGTTAAGGCCGTTAGAAAACATGGTTAGACAGCAGAGACTAAATTAAGAATTTATGCACGTGTAGAGACTGTTTTAATAACTTGCGACCAAATTAAGAATTGATGTTACGTATAGGGACTAAAACATTATTTTAACCTAATTTTTTTTCCTTATCTTCATAAAATATAAAATGTTGTCTCATAAGAGTGAAGCCCAAAAAAAAAAATGCATCAAGATTACTACAAAAGAAGATATTGCTATTGCTATTAAACTGACGATAAGGACACCCTTAATGTAAGTGTTACCAGGTAACATGAGTATCTCTTAAGATCCAATGCCAATAAAATAAAATGGTAACTTAATACTATTCTTGTTTTATTAGTCTGAAGTAGATGCTGCCCCTTTGGGGCGACATCACTTGCTGTATTTTTTTACTACAACATCAAATTAAAAAAGTAAACATCATTCCAAATACTACTTTAGAGTAACAATCGGAATACTAATCCAAAATATAGAAGCTTCAAGACATGAGTTGTTGACCAATTGAGGCAAAATTATTCCAAAATCTACTTTACTGAATGCTTGAGATGTAGGCCAAGTTCCTTGCAGCTCATTTAACTGATGCCATGTGTCGGATCAAGTCAACGACACGTGAGCTACAGTGAGAAAAAAAAATAAAAGATACAAACATTAAAAAGTGAAATTAAGGATGCAAAGTGTACAAGATTAAATAATGTGTAGACTGACTCAAACATAAAAAAGTGCTAAGTCGCAAGCAAAGATGAGAATGTCCAAATAGTCTATAAGTATAAAGATATCAGAGAGTTATATGAGGAATTCAATTGGTTATCTAATAGCTGCAATTTTTGTTTAGACTTGCGATTGCAATAACTCAGTTGTTCCATGAACAATTCAAGGTGTTTTGACAGATCTTCTTAATTGAAGTTATGCAGCTTATCCCTTTTTTGTGGAAGAAAATTGCTGATTGATTCCATTCATGTTTGTTTTATTTACTTCAAAAAAAGGCCAAAATGTGACCCCGAAAACTGTTTTAAATTGCAGTTCCCAACCGCAATTACAGCAGCAATATAAGGTTTTGGAGGTTTTCGCAATCTCAATTGTGGCTGCATTGGCTTCATTTTTTCGCAGTATCAAGGATCGCGATGTAAATACAATCGCGGCTGCAACCGTAATTTAAAATATTGACACCAAATAACAGATAGTAAGGATCAATGATCTTGAGGTTTCCTGGTTTTTTTCAACCAAAAATTCAATCATGTAAAAGATATTATAGGGTAGCCAACATATTAGTGTGAAGAAAAGCATGACAACTTGCTAGAAAGAAAAAAGGAATGGCTTCGAAATTTGTCATACCTGTAACCCCATTCATTATCATACCAAGAGACAAGTTTCACAAAATTGTTATTCAAAGAAATTCCAGCCTTTGCATCAAAAATGCTTGACCTGCCAGCATAAAGTGGATCATATGGCAAGTTTCATCAAACTAATTAACTTGTAAAACTTCAGTGTCAAAATTTAGTGAGACACACAATTCTTTTTTAAAATTTTTTGTCTTTCACTAGGATACTCCAACACACATTGCCTTGAGACTAATCCCTTACACAAGGTTGCAACAAAAAATCTCTCCTAACATTAGTCTTTTCCGGGGTTTGAATTTTGGTTATCCCAAGTGCTAGTGCAATGGTGACTGTCTAGTTTTATAACCCCAAAGAATGTGTTCAAATCCCCTCGGGAACAGTTTGTATGGCCTAAATGTCTCTCCCTCGCTTATTAATAAATATTCTCCTCCCTCACCCCTTAAAAAAAAGGGGTTTGAACTTTGGTTCTCCCCATGGGATTGCAGCTCATTTATCAACTGCATTTAACCCTTTATAGAAAGTAACACAATCTAGCAATATGGAAATAAGTCCAAAACAAGAGTAACAAAATCTAGTTAAAATCAAATAATTGACTATATGAGTTGCAAAATGCATCATGGTGGTATACTAATTTGGTAACTAAACAGTATCATCACCTGCAGTCACCCACAAAATCAGTAGACACAACATCATCCTCTGTGTAACCAAGGATCCCCTTCAAACTTCCCTCAGATGCCTCCCTATGAAAAATTTGTATATAAGGAAAAATGAGCACTTCATTATAGCAACAACATTAAGAAAAATAAACAAGATATAATCTTTGTCTCATTAAAAGCACAAGTTTATTCTTACTTGATAGCAGCTTTAATTTCATCATAACTGGCTCCCTTCTCAATTCTAACAGTAAGGTCAACCACTGAAACATCTACAGTGGGAACTCTGAAAGACATTCCTGTCAACTTATTGTTCAGTGCTGGCAGCACTTTACCAACAGCCTGCAACAATAGGCACAGTGTTATTTTGCAGAGAAAACTTCTGTGAATACTAAAAATATATATTTAAAGATAATAAAAATTGGGAAAATGGAACATAATATAATAAATATAACAAACACAAAATTCAGCACCTCTGTAGGAAAATTTATCATTCATTGGCCTAGTTGACTTTACTAATTTTCAAAGTTACTAACATGCTTTGCAAAATGTTTGGAATGTAGTTTTTGCAAATAACATTACTACTTAACTAAAATGGGTTAAATATGTTGTTGTTCCCTATAAAATTGGTAAATCTTGATTTTAGTCCTTTTATTTAAAAAAAACCCATGCAGTTTTATTCCCTCTTCAATCCTTTACCAGGGACTAAAGCATACAATTTTTGTATTTTTAGGAACTAAAAACGAATAAAAGTTTTATAAGGACTAAAACCAAAAAAATTTCAATCTTACGGGGACCATAAATATATTTAACCCTAATTAAAAATATGATCAATGGATCTATTAAGCATTGTAGCCATTATGGAAGGAGGGGAGTCCTAGAACAAATGGTACTAGGAATGAAAACACATTATTGGTTGAGCAGATATGATGAAAGCACCTATCCTATGTGTTCAAAACTATCATTAAAATGGGTGGCTTGGAGTTGAAATCAAGTGAACACAAGGAGGGAAAAGAAAGTGCATGTGAATTCATGTATACAAGTCAGATACCTTGGCAGCTCCAGTACTGCTAGGAATGATGTTCACAGAAGCAGCTCTACCACCTCTCCAATCCTTCATTGATGGTCCATCCACAGTCTTTTGAGTGGCTGTGAAAACATAGAAAAACAAGTCAATTATGTTATGAATTCTATGCAACTAAGATGAATGCATAATATTTTTTTTTTTTTATAATCGAAAGTTTAGGCGAGTTGGGTCTGGAGGCAGGAGTGCATAATATACATACCAGTAATAGAGTGAACAGTGCTCATGAGACCTTCAACAATACCAAATTTGTCATGAATAACCTGAACATATTTCAACAAGAACAGTTAATTGAGATTATGTTTTCCTCTATTTGATAATTAAGAATGTTTGCTTCCAACTTTAAGCAATTAGAAGACAGACTACCTTTGCAAGTGGAGCAAGACAGTTGGTTGTGCAGCTAGCATTAGAAACAATATCAATATCTGGCTTATACTCTTTCTCATTCACACCAACAACAAACATTGGGGCATCCTTGCTAGGAGCAGAAATAATTACCTTCTTTGCACCACCCTAATATCAAAGCACATAACCACAAAATTAAGGGGAAAAAAAAATATCAAACATGAGATCAAATAGAGTTTTAACTTTAATGACATTAAAATTAAAACCCCCACAAAAGGTTTCTAATGAATATTATTGAACAGGGTTAGATTGAAAACAAAATTTGCCAAGATACATATTCAGAAAAGTTTCCATTCATTCTTACTCTAGACATTCAAAATAGAATTAATTACTCTCTAGATTCCTAAACTATTTGGTAATTTTTAAATAAGTCCCTGAGCTTTGTAAATAACTTGTAATTGGGACCTCGAATATTAAATGAGTCTGTGAATGTTTAAATAATTTATAATTAGGTCCTTAAACTTTTAAACAATTAGCAACTAATCCATGAACTGAGAGACTCGATTACAAGTTATTTAAAAGTTTAAGACCTAATTACAAATTATTTAAAAGTTCAGGGACCCAATTACAAATTTTTGATAGGTTCAGAATCTCAATTAAAAATTTTTTAGTTTATGACCTATTTGAAATTCTCAAATGGTTTAAGGACCTAGGGTTAACAACACCATCTTATGTGAATACTTATTACTTAATGACAAACCTTCAAGTGGGCAGCAGCCTTGTCTTTATCAGTGAAAACTCCAGTGGACTCAACAACATATTCAGCTCCAGCCTCACCCCATGGAATTTCTTCTGGATTCCTAATAAACCAAGAAGGAAAAAAAAATTAAGCTTGAAAATTTGCTTCATGGTGTGAATCATATTGTATCCACATCTAAATTACTTAGTACAGAATTCAAATAAAGGACTAATAGGATTTAGTCATTAGAACATACCTGACACCAAAAACAGTGACAGGACTATTACCAAAAAGAAGGGTTTTGCTGTCCTGAACCTTGATTTCACTGTTTTTCCAGTGTCCATGAACAGTGTCATACTTGAACATGTAAGTCTGCAAGGAAACATTTCCAAATTATTAATGAAGAAAGTAACATATGAGTGTGACTGAAGGCATGAACATAATGTGAATATACAGAACAAATATGAAATGAATCTTTCTTGAATGCAATTTGCAAACCCAACAAAAGAGTTGTTTGGACAAGCTGATATAAAATAGCACCTTTTAACAAACAAAATAAAATAATAATCAATCATAACAAGATACACCTACATGTATAACAAATCAAAATTTATTCAAATCTCAATTATTGATTTTTCAATTAATGGTTAATTTTTTTGGGTGAAGCCATATGTCTCCTCTTATCGAAAACAATCGTGTTAGAGGAGTCATCAGACAGCAAATGTGGGAGCTCCAAGGCATGGTGAGGCCTCAGAGTAAACAAATCATGGGAGGGCCCGTATATGCAATTTTTGTTAGTTATCAAAATGAAAGTGAGGTCCATAATTAGTGGACTGTGTAGGGACTGAGTGGGGTGGGCCGGGGGCCTAAAACAAGGCCTTGTTTGGGCAGACTCTGTTCGAGCCATAATTTGGGAGAGGCACTCACATTTAGTGTCTGGCGACTCCTCAAATAAGATTGCCTCTATTAAGAGACTTGTGAGTTTCACACTTTAATTCAATATTAGAGGAGTCAAATCCAAATTATTATAGCGCAAAGAAGAATTGATTATCACCACCAAATCCACATGAACTACAAAAAATTCAGATACACACAGGAAGATAAGGCTAAGTGGTTTGCTTAATTACCATGTAATCAGTTGTGATGAAAGGATCATTAACAGCAACAAGCTCCACGTCATCTCTCTGTAATGCCACCCTGGCCACCAAACGGCCAATCCTACCAAATCCTTCATTGTCATAAACAACCACATATATACACAAGTCACATTAGCATAGCATTACCAACCAACAAAACATCTACAAATCTTTTATATTTTTGGCTTAATTCCACTTTTAGTTCCTCAAATATCGCGATTGTGCAGTTTTGGTATCCTTTTTTCAATTGCGCAAATTAGTCCCCAATGTTTTCCTCTTTTTGCAATTAAGGGTCCCCTTGATTTTCCCCATCATTTCCGCCACTTTTAGTCCCTCAAGTGTCGCAGTTGAGCGATTTTTGATCCTCTAAGTATCGCAATTGCACTTTTCTTCATCCAAGTGCCGCGCAGGCTTTAAATTAGGGAAAAATCAGGGGAACTCCTTAATTGCAAAAGGAGAGAAACATCGAGGATCCAATTAGTGCAACTAAAAGTGGAATTAAGCCTAAACTTATACAGGAGACTTTCACTTTATCATCAATCAGCTAAACCAGTTGAAACATTTAACAAAGATGTGAGACATAAAAAAAAATGGCATTATTATGGGAGTACCATTGATGCCAATCTTGATCTTCTGACCCATGAGTCTTTCTCACTATGATTTAATTGACAAGAAAAATAAAGGGGGTAACAGAGGGAAGTGATTAATGTGATCAAAGAAGATCAAAGAAAAGTGACAGTGTGCATGCATATATATTGGACGTATAGCTTGTGTGAGGCAAAATAGTGGTGAGATATGCACCACAAAGTGGTACATGAATCCGTTGATTTCGAGAGAGTTTCAAGCACTTGCATAATCAGACCATAACTGTTCCAAAATAACCGGATTCCGTGTAGAATCAGTCAAACATCATATGTGTGTGTGTGTTCCAACTCGTTAGAAGGTACACATTTAAAAAATTAAAAGCAAAAATATGGAAGAAAAAAAATGGACAAAACTTAATCAAGTTCCAACTATTAAGTTCTTCCTGTTTCTAACTTAGAAAAACAAAAAAACTGTCGCTAACTACCATACCATGTTTTATAGGGTGGTTAAGGTCAAACTATTTCATGAGTATATGTGTGTATTTAACAAAAAATATGACGAAATTGACCAATATAACTTGATATAAGTTTTGCCCAAAAAAATACCCAATTTAAAAAGTATGTGAATACTAGTATGGACTCTATGCTGCAATTGAGATTTTAGGTGTCATGTGCGAACCGAAAAAAAGAAGAAAAAAAAAAGATGCCCTATTAGTCATTTTTGAATATTATTTTTTCTTGTATTTTACTACTGCAAAATCATTAGTAATCTGTTCATAAGTAAGGTTCTTTAAAAAAAATGATGGAATTCAAAGCAATATTATATTATAACAAAAAAAAATAATCTACTTTGTGACATAATATATAGCAAATAAGATTTTCATAAGTTCAATTTAGAAATGTTCTTTGACGAGATGCAATAGTAATAGAGATATTTAATATTATTATATAAACCATATGTGTTCATTAAAAAAGTCATTAAATATCTTCAAAGAACTCAATATCATAAAGTTTGATTTTCATTCAACTGTTAAAACCACTTTTATGACTTTGAATTCTTCAAATAGAATTTCATCATCATTATCATAAGAATTATCATGTATTAGATAAGTTTCAAGTTGTTTAGAACATAATTTTAAGTCCTTATCAAAAAATGATTCAGGTCTTTCAATGCTAAATAGAAATAAAAAAATCTCTTTATATGTGCTATATTACTCAAATCTTCTGTTAATGAACAATTGTATGATCTACAATATAAAAAATAATGGATCCTAAAAGACTCTTCAGCGGACTCAACATTGGGTTATGTGCATTCATAAGGATTATTATCATAGTATTTTTTTGCTATGAATCTATAATTTTTGAACAAACATACATTCAATTTTCATTTCATTCGCAATTATCTTAGCAATAGCAATAGCATTTACAAATCAAGTTGGATATTTTTCCAAATACTTAATCCATATTCTCTAAATCGTTCAGCACCCAAATTGTGATTGAAAACACTGTTTGCGATTGAAAGCGTTGTTTTTTACGGCTATCAAGAGCCATAGATTCCATAATGCTCCCAAATTTTTTAGTTCCCAAAGGGTAAAACCCTAAAAATACTATAATGACCGAGACAGAGACTTCAAGTTGTGTGCTCATAACATCGTTTTTTGGGCCTACAATTTTAAAAAAATTGGGCCCCTCAAGCTTCAACATATACAATTTTTATTTATGTATACCTTTTTATTATATAAAATTTTTATTTTAATATTATATATTAAGTAAAATTTTTAGACTATATTCCCCTAAAAAATTGGGCCTTGTGCAGTGGCATGCCCAAAATATGCTCAGGGCCACCATTGTATTTACTATGGAAATAGTTTAGTATAGTAAGGGTATGTTTCTTTCTTCGATTCTAGAAACTGTTAATCTGAGAATGTCATTATGCATGCATTTTCATTTTTGATTCAATCATTAAAAAATATTTTTAAACATTATTGATTTTTAAGAAAATGACATTTTTCATATTTTGTTTATTTTTATTCTCATAACGAGGGACATCACCATCTTCTTTCCATTTTCAATTTCTTCACCCAATTTTTCTCCTTTCGTCTTCATGCTCTCGGTGCTTCAGTTCTGAAGGTGTGAGTGAAACAAACTACACGCCATTTGAGTGCAGTTCGGTTCTTAAGATGTTCACCGAACCGTTCCAAGGTTCTATTCGGTTCAAGAACCCTTAAACGAAAAACAAGTTCTTGTTATCAATCCAGGAGGCGATTCAGGTTTTTTTACAGTTTAGTTCGGTTTGGTTCTTATAGTTCAGTTCAGTTAAAGTTTATTTTAACATGCCTACTCATCACCGTCTTCTTTCCATTTTCAATTTCTTCACCCAATTTTTCATCTTTCATCTTTATGCTCTCGGCGCTTCGGTTCTGAAGGTGTGAGTGAAACAAACTGCGTGCCATTTGAGTGCAGTTCGGTTCTTAAGATGTTTACCAAAATGTTCCAAGGTTCTATTCGATTCAAGAACCCTTCAACGAAAAACAAGTTCTAGTTATCAAACCAGGAGGCGGTTTAGGTTTTTTTACAGTTTAGTTTGGTTTGTTTCTTATAGTTCAGTTACAGTTTATTTGAACAAGCCTAACGAGGGTAAGTATGTGTATTGTTCCATGGAATGTTAATTGTCCTGTTATCTAATTGTTAACTTTCACTCCCACTTTTGTTTGTCTTGTCATTTCAATTTAGGAATATATTCTTGAAAATAAAAATGCCAACCAAATATATTTTTTATTTTATGATGAAGTAATGTTCCCAGGCATAGTATTTCTTGTAATGTAAGTAAACAATGATTGTGAAGTTATTCCTAGAAAATATTCTCATATGTGGTTCAGGTTAATTATGAAGGAAAAAAAAGTGTTTCTAAAAACAAAATTATAATAATCTTTTGATATTTGCTTTGGGTGGCCCAAAAAGGCCCAAACCCAATCGCAAGATCAGGTTATCCCTGAGATCGGGTCATCATAATCCGATTCAGGTAACCCGACATACCTTTCCTAACGTTGTTTTAAAAAGATTTCTAACATCTCCATGTTGTCGTACAGAATAGATTTCGCACACTTGTATCCAACAGTGATTGTCTTCTCATATGGATTGGCCACATGTAAGGAAAGGACTACACATATCCCTGATCTAAGGGTCGCAACCTGCGAGTAGTGGGGGAATACAACCTCCTCCCTTTCAACGAATGGTCCCCATGGGAACATTAAATAATTGTTTACACTTTTGTTACGCTACTTGAATACCTACTGACTTGAGTTTCAGAGTGTCTTTTGTAAGTACCTATCCCCTACCCTGTTCATCTCTTTATCTTGTCTCTGCCATCACATATAGGGATGAAGCAGCCCAAGAGATATCAAATAAAACAATATCTTATTTTAAACATTTGTGAGATTTTGATTTCTTAATTATTTTTTGTGGTTTCAGTCCTTTAATTTTTGGTTTTGTATCACATGATCCATTTACCAAATGGTCTATCGGTGAAAATTAGCTTAGATCCATTGGATATTCACATTTTTTAACTAAACAGTGAAGATCAAATAGTGATAAGAAGGGTAAATCAGTAAATTGAGATTGGATACCCATCTGGCCAGGCCCTTCCCCTTTCCCACCCACCACCACCCCTCGGTACACCCAACCTATGCCACCCACTCTGACAGCATCTGGGTTTCCACCCCACCACCTCCCACCCCAATATGTTCCTACTACTACCCTTGTGGAGGTTCTTGTTATTATGGTAGTTCACGGGGCAGTGGATATTGTCAGTGATGGAGTACCTCACTGACGGAGGAGGCCAAGTGTTGAAGCGCGAACAAAATGAAGGAGAAGGCTCGTGGATGTGATTAACCGTCATGGGTGTGGAGTGGTGACAGTGGTCGTTCGCAGAGTAGGAGGAGGCGTGATATTTGCGGTGAAGGGTGAGAGTAGCAGTGGGCTCGCACGATTTGATGTTCTTTGTCATGCCACTAAGCAAAGACATCTCTTCCGGAGTTAGCCGACCAACATATGGATGACTTTCTGAGTTTTCAGCTAACTCGTGGGTGTGAGTTCCACACGTTACTTTCAAAACACATCCTTCACCACCTTTTGATGGTCTTCTCGTACCAGTAGCCCTCAATCCCGTAGGCTTGTAAAGTTTATATTTACCACCCTTTCACAACCCAACATCACAAATGTCCTCCTGACTGCCTACCCGTTGTCTGATCTTAAAATAACAACCACACGTCCAATCAATTTTCTGCCACTGTGTGCCGAAGACAATAGGTCATCTCGGGTAGGAAATACCTAAACACATAAAATCAAATGATTTCCCAAAAGATTGAAAGTCATAAATTAACAAAATGAATTTTCCAAGTACCCTTATAGTAGTGAATGCACGATAAACTCCATTTGTCAAATTTCAATTTGCACCATAAACTCGATTTGTCAATTTTCAAACTGCAGCAGACTTCCAGAAACAAAAATTCGTGTTACATTTTTTATAACATTTGGATTCTAGATTTTGGGGGTTTCGAGAATCAAGTTTTCGGCGTTATAAATTGCAATTTGGAACAAAAGTTTTTATAAAGCTTGAAAACTAGAAGCCGAAAACCCCCCAAAATATAGAATATGGGATGTCTGTGTACTTGGGACACACGAACCAAAGATTAAAATTGCAAAGCTTCAATAAACTAGTATGAAAGCTAATGTCTGGAAGATACTGGAAGTTAGTTTTTGGGTTACGTGTGTGCTAGGGGGGCATACATAACATTTGAAAACTAATGTCCGAAAGATGCTGGAAGTTAGTTTTTGAAAAATATGAATTCGAAGAAAAAAAAATACCTCAATATGATGCGGTGGAGCGACCCTTTTCCCCTTTTCGGTCATCGGAGGAGTGAATGGGTGTGGGAGAGAAGAACGATGTGGTAAAGATAGAGGGGGTGTGAGTGAGATTGAGTTAGAGAGAGTTTGCAGAGAAAGGGATGCGAGGGTGGTGGGGAGGTAAGGGAAAGTAATTAGAGGTATTATTGTCTTTTAACATGATAGTTCGGTATTTTTGTCTTTGTACAATTTATTGGGAGGTGGCAAAATGAATTGTCGGAGGAATTAGGGGAGGTGCTTTCAACAATGCATGTGATAGAAAAGTCACACATCTTCAATGGGCTCCCATAGGCCCAAAAGGACATCAGAATATGTAACCATCAAGGAGATATCCTAATACATGTGCAGGGAGCAAATCGTGTGATCTAATTAATGACATTGACAAAGAGGGATCCAAATCAACAGAAGTGGTGGGGGCCTACCCCTGTACTATGTGGGAACCTACTACCGGGGCAAGACCACTGTCGCATGAAGACAAAGAAAGTGACTCTTGGGTCTGTCTCCTATAAAAAGGGCGTCAAAACACCATGCAAATGTATGCACATTGTTCCGTTCTCTTAGTCATGACTAAAACACTTGTTTACTTGAGTGTCAGAGTACCTTTGGATGTACCCACCACCATGTGTTCAACCGGGACAAATCAAAAGAGCTACTTAGCGGGCCAACAAAGGGAGGCCCAATCCATTCACCCACCAACCGAAAATTGGGATAGAGCAGTACTGTACTGACCACATATTAAAAACGTTTTTTTTTAATCAAGCACTCATGCTTCCAAAAGATTGGAATATGTTTTTTTATTATAAGTATGAAAAATAAATAAACTAAAATAGTTTTAAAAAATATTTTTAGCATGAAATATATTTAAAATTAAAAAAAAAAAACCTGGATGCATAGTAGATGAGCCTTTCTTCTCCTTCCCCTCGACCTAGATAAAGCATAATTATGCATATAATGCAAAAAAATTGAAAACCAGTTATTGTCATAAACAGATACAATTTAACTCAGTCAATTATATCAAAAACCTTAGTTACTGTGACTTAGAGAGTTGAGAATAGATGCATTTATTTCATAAACAATATTTTTTTAATAAAGTTTCTCTAACACAAACAAATAAAAACATATTCATCTTGTATAAGTAAAGTTCATTCATCTTAAGAAAATGTCTACTGGTCCAAGTGGCAAAGTTCCCCCTAAGCAAAATCTCGAGTTCGGGTCTTATGAATGTTAAAAATAAAAGAAAAAGCATCGAGATAGCTTTACTCCCTTATATAAATCCACCCCGCTGGACTCAAATTTAACCAAACATTTACACCAAAAAAATATTCATCGTCAAAATATATTTATTTTTCATTTGAGGGGTATCATATCTTAACTTACTAAAATTCAAGAATAAATACACCTTTATCTAAGTGTAAATAAGCCTTTTCAAGGTAATAAAAGAAACACAAATTAAACCACACTATACATCCATACTATACACGCTTTTTTTTTCCATCATCAAACAAGAAGTAATGAACAAGCAACATTTCTCTTTCTCGAGTGCTTCGCAACATTGCTTGAATTTTGAAAGTAACATAAGAACTTTCCGCAACCACTTCTTGTTAACACACAATATCCATCCCGAAAATAACATAATAACTTTCCACAACCATAGTAGTCCACTAACTCTTGGTTACAGGAAAGTCAGCAGAGATACCACCAATGCAAATACGCCCAGAAAATGGGTCAGATTTATCACTCTATCTGGTCCACACGAGTTTTGGTCCACGAGGGACCAACTCATCATCACCATTAATCTATTATAAAATTAGAGATATATTATATAACAATCTTATAATATATCAATGGTGATGATGAGTTGGTCCATCATGAACCAAAACTCGTATGGACCATGCTATACATATCCCTCGATCTGACCATACTCAACTAGGTCAGGGTGGCTCCCACTCCCTCAAAGTGCTTCCAATATTGAGACCAAGCCATATTGAGCACCTGTCTGGTATCGCGGTGAACTACCTACTCACCGCAAAAGCCACCAATTGGAGCTTCACTTTCACCGCGTGTTGGACATGTCGTCATCGCAGTTCCAAACATGCTGTGATTTGACTTGGTTATGAAGATTGTTCTAATCAGCATAAAGCTCACATCTCTTCGCTTCATCAGAGGTTCTCTATCTATTTTTCTATCTATTTTCAACCTCCACAAAGACTCCCCTCCCCAAAAAATCAAAGGGGAGGGAATTAGTGTGGGCAATTACCTCAAGATTTGTGATAATAGCCGAGGCAATCCTGTGAACGCCATGACATATTTATAATGGCAGTACGACTGAAACACAACAATGAACAAGAAGATAATGATAAAATAAAACAATAGTCCGTAATGGAGACAAACATTGTGCCCAACAAAGCAAACTAAGCAAAGCATTGGCTTTAACTTTTGGTAATCTTTATTAAAGAAACTCCATATCATCATCATCATAGATCATCACTAAATGGTATCTTATGTGTAATTGTCTTTTTTAACGTAAAATCCGAATCTTATCGAGAAACCAAGAACTGGTCTCTTGTACATGTTACTATGGACAGGAGAATAGATTGGAGACTGCATAGTCACACTTTATAATAAAAGAATGGTGCACTAAATTTTAAATTTTTTCAAGAGAAATAGTACATCATAATACACAGGAAAAAATGGAATAGGGGGCTACCAAATGTGGTGTGCATGAGGTGAATGCATCTCACAGGCTCAACTAATCCCACTCTCATACAACTGTATCTTGAACTGGTCAACAATCAGGACGGCAGGGCCTTACCGGGCATCAAAACAAATCAAGTAATATATCACATATCCCCAAGTCAATCTCAATCGGCAGCAGAAGAGCGACCTGAAGAGAAAGTTTTCCTCACAGATCATTGTTATAATCCAATGCATTGGCAGCACAAGAGCGACCTGAAGCTAATTCCAAAGATGGGGAAAAGATTTCTCATTGATCATTGCCATAATCTGGTATAACCTACTCAATATGAAAATTCGTGACCTCGAAGTGAAATATACTTCTTGACCCAGATGGCAATGTCCTCAGCACAAACTTGAGCCTGAGGGCTTTTGAGAAGTATGTCAAGTGTTGCAAATTCATGGACTGCGTCTTTATACTCAAGAACAGGTGCATCGACATTCACCTTCCTAAGCTCCTCTGAGTAAGCAATGGCACGGTCCCTCATCCAGTCATGTTCCGCAACCACTGTCAATGTTGGAGGCATCAGCTTTAAAGGAGGACCCTGGCCTGGGACCAGCGGATTGGCGGCTGGATGGTCTAGGCTAAATTCTTCCTCAGGTAGGAATAGTTTCCATGCTAGCATACACATAGCCTTGTCATAAAAATAAGAGTTTGCCAACTTTATTTCAGAATGTGTGGGCACACTTCCAACAAAAAACGGATACATCAGGACCTGTGCCACCACCTTGACAGGGTCCAGAAGTTTGCCTGCTTCTACAGCTTTTCGAGCCACATAGTCTGCAATATTTGCTCCACAACTCACACCAAGAAGAACACACCTGATTCAATATCAAAGAAAAAAGAAAAGGTTAAGCCCCAAAATAGTGAAGTATGCAACTCCATGAACATTATCTCCCAATAGAAACCATGAGAAGAAAAAAAAAGAAAATTAAGGGAACAGACAAACAACAGCTTATCTACAGAAGTGCTAGCCTTCAGCTTAAGCTGTCAATGTAGGTTTTTTTTTTTTTTGGGGCTATAAAACAAGACTTGTTTTGAAGAGGCATACCATTACACAATATATCCCACCGTGTCCAAAGGAGGTAAATGAAATCTTTTGCAATATCACAGACAATGGTATAATCAAGCAAAGCAAGCATTCTCCAAATCACTTAAATGCCAACTGCCAAATACATGCTCTAAAAAATAATTTGTAACTTGGAAAGTGCTATTTCAAGAGAAATTTAAATAAAAATGGAATATTAAGTATGAGGAAATTAACCAGAACTAGAGTGATTCCCTAACCAAGTTTCATGACATGAATATTGGGGTCGTTAAAGGAAGATGCCCAAGAAATCTATTTAGGAAGAGAAAATTAAGTAGAAAAGATTAACCTAGATATGAGATTCTTAGCCAAAAACCAAGAAGAACCCGTACGCTACAAAAGCAAGTAAAAGTGACCCAGAAGGAGAAAAAAAAAATGACACCAAAATGGTTAAGCAGAGACCTCTCTAAATGAGAAAATGGCAGAAGCTTCATGTGACCCACATGTAGCTACTCAATATAGTATTGCGGATTGTTACTAATGTTTTCCAATGGCATAATTAGCCCCATGTCCAAAAATTGGTTCAACTATTATCACCTAGGAATTGGACAAATTCCTGTACTTTTCAAATAAGTCTTTTATAGAAAAAAAATAAAAAAGTCACAGAAGTGCCAAAGGGATGGTTGAGATGCGACTAATATATACATATTGAAAAAAAAAAAAAAAAAAGCTAGAATATAAAAGGAAATTAATTTTTAGAAATAATCTGAAATCTGATACTAACGATGAATATAATACAGAAATCATCGAAACATGGGCAAGAATGACCAAGTCCAACGAGAAAGAGGTTCACACAAACTATTGTTTAAGTAAGCACCTTAGGTCCACAAGTCCTTTTCCTTTATCATCAAAACACTCTAATTTCCACATCCAATAGTGCAGGATGACCCGTGCTTACCATCAAGTAACATCCACCAGAAGAATAATCTGCATGCTATCATCACTTTAACTCCTCTCTTTCAATGCCTTTGTGTTTTTCAGCACATCTATAATGTTTAAGTTATAAGAACTGGGCTAGAGAGTAGAGACACAATCTAAAGTGAAATAACTCACATCATCAGACACGATATCTCTAGATAAGATGAAAAATGAAGCTTACGCCTTCTATAAACAGTAATAGACATCAATCAATTCCCAGTTTGGCAAGATGAGACCGGCAAATGTGTTCTTTGACCGAAAAGAGTGGCAAAACAGAAATAGAGAAATTAAAACCTAAATAATTTAACTAACAGGAAGGGATAAAGGCAACACACCACGATGAATTTCAGGACCCACCACGATCAGAACACCATACCATAATTTTCTATGCAATAACTAATGAATTTCATCACACATAACAGAATTCTCTCTCTAGTCTCTACAACAACTGAAAATTCCAAATCAAATATATGAACCTGATCAGTTTGTCCGGAACAGGAAAATGCATTGAGATGTGATTTAACTGGAGAACACTCTAAGGAGAAACTAGATAATCAGTAAAAAGAGGTTCTCGGTACGTATTTTTGCTCCAAATCTGAAACTTCCTTAAAATGTAACTAATCAAATACGTAAAACAATAACCAAGAATAACTCTCTAGTCAGAATCCTAGTTGTTTACTTGTTTATCAGACCACACTAAGTCACAACTAGTTCATTGCAATCAACATCAACTTGAAAATCCCAACCCAAACTTGTTGCCATGAAATTTTCAAATACTGCACTGCCCGACCAGTCACCCCCTGCATAACTCAGAGACCCCTTGACCAATTTTCTACGTTCCTCTACACTACATTTAAATCAGACAATGAAAGCCAAATAATAATAATACTAATAAAATTAATAATAACAAAAGCATTCAATTCAGTCACGACTAGGTTGATTTGATCATATCATATTCATAGCTAGCCAAATTACAAACTATATATATAAACAGATCAATGTACAAGAGCAAGACCAGGATACAAATTAAGCACAGCACAATTCACAAAGGAATTAACAACAACAAAAATGTAGAAGCTGTTGCAACCTTGATAAATTTCCATGTGCAGCCAACCAAGGCTCAACCATGGAAGCTCCAAAGGAATCAACAATATGCCTATGATGACCATCCGATTTCTTAATCCCCAACGACTTGCTACACTCCGCCAAATTCGCCTGTTTCGCCAACCAATTCAACACCTTCAACCCATCCTCAAACGCCGCCGGATACCGGCTCTCCGGCGCCAGCCTGTACCCAACAGCCACCACCACGGCGTCGCAGAGCTTCGCAATCCGCCGGCAGAAGAAGTCATTCGCCACTGAATCATTGCTCCCGCTCACCCAACCACCACCATGAAACTGCACCATCACCGGAAGTTTTCTCCGGCGATCATCCATCCCCGGAGCATACCCGCCGTAACCACCACCAGCAATCGAATTCAAACCCTCCGCGTCACCGCCGACGCTGTTCCTCCTCGGCTCCTCCCTCGCCGGCGCGCCGGAAGGGCCATAACTATTCCGCCGCGTGTTAAACTGCTGCGACGACGCCGTATCGAGTCGAGGTCCAGGTTCGGGTTTTCGTTTAGGTTTGGAATGAGGTTCGGGCGAGGAGAGTGCAGATTCGGGGAGAAAGATTCGAATCGAGAGAGAGGTGAAAGGATCGATGTGAATGTCTTTTGTGGCGACGCCGTCGGTGAAAGAAGGGTTAGGTGCGGCGACGGATTCGTCGGGTCGGGAAGTTACACCAAACGGGTCGGATTCATCGGGTGGCACTTGGATCCGGTTTTGTAAACGGTGTTTCAAGAGAAACTTGAAAAACACGCTGTAGAGCTTCACGGCCACGCTCGGCATCTTTCTTTCTATAATCTCGGTGGTTGTAAAAACGGTTATGATAATTTCATCATGGTTTAATGTTAAAAGAAATTGGGATTAAGCTGTGTCTATTGAATAATTATGAGGGATTAGGGTTTTTTTTTGGGATAATCAAGCTTAAAATGGTTTTAATCTGAAGGTTCTGTTTCAATGGCGTTGGGGAGCTGTGAAAGAAAGAGGAAGACAGCAATGGAAGAAAGAAAGAGAAGGGCTTTGAATTTTTTTTATTTTCGAAAAAAAAAATTCGTGAATTGCATTTTTTTTGGGTTGATTCGTATTTGGAATTGGAATTTTCTATTATTTTTTTAATTATTTTGTGTTCTGGATGTCCGTTTTGTTCTGATACATTACTGTATTATTATTCACATTGTCGGAGATCTACCTATCTGTGCCACGTGGGAACTGTGGTGGCTTTTCAGGGTGGGGGAAAATGGGAAATGACCAATGAGAGATCTGATAGAATTGGTAAGAGTAATAGTTGATTTTTTGGTCGAGTGGTTTTCATGGTCGAGTAGTTTCTTTTTTTACTCATTTTTCTCATCATATTTACACCATATACACCATCGCTTCTCTGCAAACTAGACGTGGTGACTCTTCGTGAATAATTTATTTTGACAAATAATAAAATAAAAATATTAATCATTGAGATACGTAATGTTTCTGGACTCGAATATAAACAAAACTACGTAATTTAATTTAATTTTATACTGATTAAAAAAATTAGTTAAATTCATTTAATATTTTTTGCGTAATAAAAAACTAATTATATTTTTCAAACTAACATTTCTCTTCATTTAATTTTTTATGGGAACTTGTTTCATGATAATATTAACAGAAATGATTTTTGTACACCTAGGTGATGGACACCTAGGGCGACACATGTGACAGTTGGTTAATCATATACAAATTTCTTAGTTAATTCAATTCAGTGGATGGTTAATGGGTGTACAACTCATTAACCATTCACTAAACTGAATTAACCATGAATTTGCACACGATTAACCATGTTTATAATGGTTTGAAGTGGTTAACAGATCTGAATGGTGGACACTCTGGGGCAACATGTGGGGCAGTTGGTTAGGATTAACTAACCGCCAGAGGTGTCGCCACTCAGATGTATAAATAGCACGACCTTAACATTAAATAAAGGGTGTTTTAGAAATGATAACATTAAATAGGATGAAGTTAGTTGGATTTTTCTTATATTTTGAACAACCAAACATGATTACTTTTTTTTCCCTTATAATTGAGTCTAGAGCGAGTATATAATATGTAATAAAGGATAAAACTTAGATACAGTGCTATAGACACTGTTTCTTCTTCCTATTGTTTTCTATTAAAAAATAACATAATTATCACAAATATTTTGAAGAGGTGTAAAAAAAAATGTCACTTTAGCAAAAAAAAAAAAATTACCTCTTTGTGAGAGCAATAGTAAAAACAGTGGCTATAGCATTGTATCTAAGTTTAGTCCTATAATAAATTATAAAATTATAAGAGAAATAGGGGCATGTACCGTCAATGTAAATCAATTTTACACTAGCATCCAATGAGAGCTTATTACTTGGTAGTTATTTTTAAAATGCGGTTACAATAATGGCTAACATGGTAAGATAATGGACTTTTATTGGATGTCAGTGTAAAACTAGTTTACACATGATGGTGCATAGACTTTAAACTCACATTATAATTATAATTATATTAATCTTTTTAATCAATAATTTTTATTATTAATTAGAATATTTTGCTTTATGCTACAAAATGAACCCGAGAAGACAAATTATTTGCACAAAATGGGGTGTTGGTAGAGTCAAAACAATTCACCTCCACGAGGAGGAGAACATAGAGAATCTAGGTTCAAATCTTTGTGAAGTCACCCCATTTGAAAACTAAGAACTAATGGGTAAAACTCTGCTCAATCAACCGACCAGAGATTAGTTTTATAATAGGCCCGAAAGGCCTAAGCCGTGGGAATATCATAGTAGACTCACTCGGCCCAAAGCGCTAACTAGGATGGATTCTAAACAAATAAAAAAGAAAAAACTATCAAGAAAATGGTAACAATCATTTTGACTTTTGAGAAGGACCGGCCTTCAAAGTGTTGTTGGGATGCATTAGAAAATGTTTGAATAGTCCTAAGTAGGTAACTCGGTTGGTGAGCTAAGGGACGCCGAAGGAGTGCAAGCTGGAGGTCTCGGGTTCAAACCCAGGAAACTAATAATTCTAACAATTACTAACCACCAACATTTACCTATAAAAAAATGTTTGAATATATTGTTAAATAAACTTTTTTTTTTTGACAAAAGATCGTTAATTTTGAAAAAATGTATATATTCTTATTTAATTGACTTATATAACATTTATTAGGATACTTATGGCTTTAGGCAAAGGATATTGTGGACCACTGTTATTGGTGGACCATCAATTCCCAACACACAATAGCACCCATGAACCTATTTCCTCTCTTACACTGTGATTGGTAGATAAGAAATAGGGAAGAGAGAAAGAGGGGGGAGAGAGGATGGGGAGAGATAGGAAATCTTCCCTGTTTGGTTTAGAAGAAAAATAGGGGAGAGAGAAAAAAATTGGTGGAGCCCATACATATTTTGTTTCTCTTCTAGACTGCGAAGAAAGAGCGCAGAGATGACATTTGTGTTCTCTTTTCCACTTTTATCCCTGGTGCTGAGGATATAGCTTCCAGGTTTGTACGTTCTGGCAATATATAGTTCATCAGGTTCTCGATCTTTGCTGCTTGAAACACAATTTCATTCTGGTGCTGGCCAAACCCTTGTAGTTTTGGTTTTATTAATCTTCAATAGTGGTGTGGGGTTAGGGGAGGGGAACCGTGAGAGGGGGATTGGGGAAAAAGAATAAATGGGTGGTGTGGTGCTGGGGAAGGTGAACGTATGGGGTTCATGGAAAAGATGGAATCAAAAAATCGAGTGAGATGAGGTTTATTTAATAGATTAATTAATTAAAAAATGAAAAATTAAATTAATTAAATTGAAATAGACTAAAAATTTCAATTAATTTAATTATATCATAGTAATAAATTAAATTATTTAAACCAATTAAATTAATTCAAATAATTTTTTTATTTAAATTAAATTTAAAAATTAAATTAATTTTGATAGATTAAAATAAGCGTATTGATTATTTTAGTCCAAGGGTAATTTTGTCTTTTTAAAAAATAATAACACTTCTCTCTCTTCTATTTCTCTCCTCTTTCTCATATACCAAACAATACCTCAAATCTACTCTATTTCTCATATCTTTCTCTCTTCTCACACTCTTTCTTACCTCTTTCTCTCTTATCAATTTCTTCTTATAACCAAACAAACCATTAAAGTCCAACCCAACGCCCCTTCTTGCAAGCTCAAAGCAGCAAATCGCAAACCACTAGCTCCTCGCCCTTCATACAGTAGTGACCATTTCAAACCTCCAAAACACCACGACTTCTTGAAGCCATCAAAGAAGGATTTTTAGGGTTTTCTGGTTGATTTGGTGACAAGAATTGATGTTTGTGGGAAATGTAATTCTTAATTGATTTCTATTTAATTTCCATTGTACATCTGGTTTTTGTTTTATCTGTTTAATTTCTGCTTAATTGGTATCGCCTTCGCCGTTTTCGTCATCTGCGACAAAGTTGTGTCTAGTGTTGTCGAACTCTGGGAATCGATTTGATCAAGCAGGGAAGAAGTACAAGGAGTTATTGTCAGGCGTTTGTCACTCTGTCCACAAAACAACAATAAATAAAATTGGTGTCTAATCATCATAATTTAACAATAGGCTTTATCTTTTCGGAGAATATGTAATGATTAAATCACTTTCAGATATGGGCTAAAACTGGGCCATATTAATTTTTAGGCTTGAACAAGTTTTTGAATAATTTTTTATTTATTTGACATGAACAAGTTTTTGAATGGTCCCTAGAAAAAAAACAAGCGAGAAGTCCCTAGTGCTCTGCTAGGGTTTGATCCCTAGAAAACTAGGGTTTGGTCGGCGCTTGTTCTGCCGCTTCTACGGTGCCTGTGTCGTTGTCCTCTTCTTCTTCTCCCCAATTCTCTCTGCTTTCCTCCTACCATGATGCAGCTCCGTCTTCTTCATAACGCCACTGCTTCTTTCGCCCCGTTCTCAGCCCACACCCTTTCTCGCCGGTACGGTGGTGGTAAGCCTTCACCCCCTTCCCCTTCGATGCTGGTGGAGACTCTCCACCCACCAAAGCTGCCGGACGGAGATCAACCACCTCCTCCCAACCCTGAAGTCCCCCCCTCCATCGGAACCTCCAGATCTACTTAACCACTTTCCAGATCTTCACGCTTACCTCCATGTTTGGGTTCTCTACGGCAACGGGCACCACAAGCCCGCCTCCTCAACCACCCTCCATAACCAGTTTCTTTGGAGCTCCAAAAGCCTCTGCAGTGCCCCTGCCAAAAGATGCGCTGCAGACCTGGTTTTAGCTTATTTGTCTCGTTTATTCTTTGAGATGTCAAATACTTCTGCAGTGAAGCTTTGTCCCCCTCATTTTGTGAAATCTGGCGGTGTTCCTAAGGCGTACCCAGTGGTAAATTTCTTTTTTGAGCACCATGGCGCCAGATTTGGTGGTTGCATGCAGAGCATGGCCACCGGTGAGTCCAAGCTGTTCAGCAGCTCCGACGAGGTGGTGAGGAAGACTTCAGGGGCACTTAAGTCTTTTGGCTTTGAGAATTCTGTTGAAACCCTAATGGGCCTGACCCAATATGTTTTAAGTGCTATCAGGGTCTGTGAGGAAGGGTCAGACTTAGGTGTTGCTTGTTGGGCCTCTGTTTTCTTAGTTGGTGTTGGGCTGTTGGGCCCATTAGTTTGTTTGACGTCCTAGGCTTTGTCTTTAGTGGTCAGGAGCATCTCTTTGCTTAAGGTTGTATCTTTGATTTACTGTAATCCTGTACTGTGCCCTATTTGAGGGTTGTTTGCATACACTTAGTGTAATGCTTTGGGGCTTTGTCCATATGAATGGAATGCTACACTTTTGACAACAAAAAAAAAGATCAAGTTTTTGAATAATTTTTTATTCATGAACCATTATTTTCCAGTTCGACGGTTTTTTTGAATAGAGTTCGACGGTTAAACTCTCCCCAAGGAACTCCCATGCCTAAAGGAATGATAACAAAATGTCATGTACCTTGGCTTAAGTTTGGGAAGTTGAGAACGCGACAGAGGAAGAATGCTCAAACTTGGAATCTAAACGATCGTCAACGAGAATTGTAGGTAACTTCGCAAGCAAGTAGGGCATACTCTCACCATAACCGTCTAATTATTTGTAAGACTCAAATATGTTTGTTTTCCTCGTAATATACCCATTTTTTTAGTCCATGTATAAGAAATTTGTTCGCTTTAGTCCCTGCTATCTATATTTTTTCATTTTGGTCCTCAGTATTGTGTTTTAGTCCCTATATTATACTTTTTTATTTGTTTTAGTCCCTTTAATATACTATTTCTTCATTTCAATCCCTATCATATAGGACTAGTTGAACGTAAACTAAATATTACATGAACTAAACCAAATAAACAAAAATACTATAGAGACAAAAATAAAATAAAAAGGACTAAAATGAAAAAAAAATATTACAGTGACCATTTTAGCAAAGAAAATTTTACAGGGACTAAAACAAAAAATGGGTATATTACAAGCACCAAAAACATTTATAAGCCTCGGAAAGACACGACATACATTGATGTAACCGTTATTAACACAAGTCACCCAAAGGTCATGGTCCTCTTAACCCTTAGGGCCCAATAACAATCACTAGGGTTTAAGACTGGCCCAAAGAAACAGTTCAACTGACTATTGTTTTTGACATAAATTGAGACAACAGCTCGTTGATACTATGATGACACACAATGTTGGATTAAGTATAAGTCGGCTACACACGATCTCGTGCATAGCCAACTTGGGGGCAATTGTTATGGATCAGTATCTCGGATACTCAGCCCAGTGGGCTATAAGTCTATAAGCAAGGCCATCGTTCTGAGACTCTCAGTCAAATAACGATTGGATAAGGTTCAATAATCGTAGATAATGATTGAATCTCAACAAAAAAGAACGACAAACCACCTTAACCATATCGGTTAACATATATATATATATATATATATATATATATATATATATATATATATAGAATTTCACTCGGAATGCAGGTATGTTCTCATTCCTTAGACTCCCTGATATCATACATGCACTAATTTGAGTGTTGGAGTCCTTGCAAGTGACCATCACCTTGACTCCATAGATTCCAATGTTTCTGCCGCCAACCACTATGATTCAAACGCATCCAATAATTCATCCCCTTCAAAAACTTAAAGAGTCTTACCAGATTACCACATGTGAGTTCTCATCTAAACAAGACACAATATAATTAGAGAGTAAAAAAGTATTACATTCTTTACTTAAAGTCTTTCAAGAAAAATCTAATCTGGAGAAAATTGAATAATACCTCTAATTTCATTATTGTGAAAAATACAGAATGAATAATACAAGGCCAAACCTGTTATTAATAGGGAGAATGACCAAGCCCAAAAGGTCAAGAATACATGGGCTAAAGTGATATGATCCAAGATGGATGCATATAGTTTTTACGGATCGTCCTTGAGTTGATTTCTTGTTATTAACGAATTAAAGAAGAAAAGAAATGAACCTTAAGTAATGCTTCTTTAATCCTTATGGTTGGCGCACATTTTATGAAATTTGAGCAAGCAAAGATGCAAGCTTTGACCTTGAATAAGAAAATGGCGAACAAGAAGGAAGATGATGAAAAGCGCATAAAGATAGAATCTTTAAAGTAAGCGCATAAAATTAAAAGACATGAAAAAATAAAGAACAAAAATATAAAATATGGAGAAGAAGAGAAGTGGGAGGAAGACGCCACACTCTTTGAGAGAGTGATAAGTCAAGTGGTGATTCGCCACAGGAGTAACGATACTCTTGATAAGAATCAATTGTGGTTCACCCAAGAACCCTAAGAGAACTAGGCTCTCAAAAACTCACAAGGAGTAATTCTATTTCTCAAAATCAGAAAGTGCCAAATGAAGAAGAATACAAGCCTATTTATAGGCATTAAGTAGAATCATAACTACCCCTCCTTTCCATAATGGGAGCATATGACTATGACTAGGCTATGGCTAGGTGAAAACTAACCCTAACCCTAGAGCAAATAAGGCCCAATAACAATAGGCCCAAAACTAAAAACAAATAGTCTACTAGTAGTCCAATTACATAATTAAAATAATCAAAACATCTAAATTAAAATTAATCATAACTTTGCCTCATATTGGGCTCTTCATGGGCTTGGTCTTTCACTTAAATTATTTGGCCCAATTTGAATGCTTCTTCCTCTAGAGTAGGCTTGAGTCTCTTTATTGGGCTTGGACTCTTCATTAGACTTGGACTCTTATTTGGGTTTAAACTCTTCTTTGGGCTTGGGATCCTCAATGGGCGTGGGCTCTTCATTGGGCTTGCTAGGTTTCCATCATAAAGAGAAAGAAAATGGGCAACAGAAATAACAAACAGCCCAACTAACAAATTTAACCAACTAAAACTAAACAGTTGAAACAGAAAATAAATAATTGGAAGATAATTGTTACTTAATAGCCCCCAAGCTGGAGAGTGGATATTTTTCACTCCCTGCTTGGTAATCAAATAATGGAATGGTTGGGGGTCCAATGCTTTGGTTAATATATCAGCCAGTTGGTCTTTAGAAGAAATTGGTAGTAAGTGGAACAACTTTGCTTGGATCTTCTCATGAACTAAGTGGCAATCACGCTCAATATGTTTTGTGTGTTCGTGGAATGAGGAATTGGCGGCTATATGGTGGATGGACTGGCTGTCACAATATAATAAGGCAGGAGAAGTGAACTGAATGTGAAAGTCTTGCAGCAGATATGTAAGCCATTTAATCTCGGTAACAATAGATGTTAAAGGGCGGTATTCAGCTTTAGAGGATGAGCGAAAAACAGTGGCTTGTTTATTTGACCTCCATGAAATGAGGGATTCTCCGAGAAAAATGCAGAAACCAGAAACTAATCTGTGTGTATCTGAGCATGTTGCCCAATCAGAGTCACTGAAGGCTTTTAGCTGCAGTGAGGAGCTGTTAGGAAGGTATAGCCCTTTGGCAAGTGATGTCTTGATATAACGCGGAATACGAATAGCAGCTTCATGGTGTTAATTTGTTGGATAGCTCATATATTGGCTTAATTGTTGAACAGAAAAAGAGATGTCAAGCCGTGTAGTTGTTAAGTATAAGAGCTTACCTATTAACCTTCTGTAGGCAGTAAGGTCTTCCAAAGGTGTTAATTCTTGAAGTTTTAGGTGTGATCCTTTTTTCAAATTCGGCTAGGATATCCAGTGCATATTTTTGTTGGCAAATATGAATACCTACAGAAGTTCTAGCAATTTCTAGGCCAATAAAATATTTTAAATGACCCAAATCCTTAATACTAAATTTATTGTTTAAGGCTGTTTTGATAATGTCAATTTGGTGTAAATCATTACCAGCAAATATCAAGTCATCAACATATACCAATAAAACAATAAAAGAGGTTGAATTATGTTTGGTAAACAGAGAGAAATCTAAACTTGATTGAGCAAAACCTCAAGAGAGTAAAAAAGTTGAGACTAGCAAACCATTGTCTACTAGCTTTTTTCAAACCATAAAGAGATTTTAATAGTCTGCAAACTTGATTTGGCCGAAAGGATGTAAAACCAGGGGGTAAATTCATGCAGACTTCTTCTTCCAAATCACCATGTAAGAAAGCATTGTGAACATCAAGTTGATGTAAATACCAATTTTGGGAGGAGGCAATTGCAAGAAAAAGTCTAATAGTGGTTAACTTGGCAACAGGAGAGAATTTGGTTAAAGTCTAATACTAATCTAGCCTTATACTTTTCAATACTACCATCAAATTTATACTTTATTTATTTTATACACCTATTTACATCCAACGAGAGTTTTTCCAGGAGGGAGGTCAGTAATGGTCCATGTATTATTTTTATGGAGAGCATCAATTTCAGATTTCATAGCTTGCATCTAGTGGAAGTGCTTGCCAGCTTGTTTGTAGGTTTCTGGTTCATCATGAGTAGAAATAGTTAGTGTGAAATGTAAGTGAGAAGGGGATAATTGGGAGTAAGACAGAACATCGAAAATGGGATAAGTAACAATGTGTGAGGGCTGTTTTGGTGTTTCATTAGTAGCAGAGATATAATTGCAGTGAAAAATCCTTAAGTGGGGTGTATTGGATTAGGATTTTAAAAGAATTTAAGAGACTTTTTTTTTGATAAAAAAGTCTTGTGGTATTCAATCAAGACTTTTAAATAAAATAAAAAAGTCTTGTGGTATTCAATCAGGACTTTTTAAAGAGGTTAACAAAATCTTGTGGTATTCGATTGAGACTTTTTGCAATTTAACAAAATCTCCCCCTTTCTCTCTCCCCTCCCCCTCTCAATATGTGTGTGTGTTAGAAACATAAACATACCAACAATTTATAATAAATTGTAACTTTTTTTTTTCACTGGAACAAGGTATTAGGACATAGCAACGTGTACGTATATATCATGAATAAAATATTTTATATATATCTATATATAATATACATATTATATACTTATAATATACATATTATATA
Organism: Calophaca sinica; assembly: GCA_037113605.1. Lineage (NCBI taxonomy): Eukaryota > Viridiplantae > Streptophyta > Magnoliopsida > Fabales > Fabaceae > Calophaca > Calophaca sinica. The sequence continues at coordinate 22,721,202 of CM073737.1, forward strand.
CTACATAAAATTACATAATATATATTATTGTGCATATCATATAGTACAACATATATCATAGATTTTATAAATGCGTAATATAGATATAATTACATATATTATTTATAAAAATATATAATATTATATGTTGTATTTATTGTCCACTAAACAATAGACGGGATAAAGAGTTGTGATGTGACTTAAGTATCTGTCATGTGTTGCTTTCCTTGCCTTGTACTACAATTTGTATCAGACGAACCCAGATTGCTTGCAGTTAGTGTAATCAAGACCATTTATGTGAGATCGGACGACTCGTATAAATAAAATCAACAAATCATCGTTAACTGTTTATTTTTTATCAATGGTCAGGATTGCAACTATAGTCAAAATGACTATAGTAAATCCATTTCTGTATCAAATGCACCCTTGGCTATTAAAGAATTGGAAAAAAAAAATATTTTCTTTATTCAAACCTTATTATTTCTTTAATATCTTTTCATGGGCTCTCGTAACTTTGAATATTTGTTAAAAATCTTTGTAATCCTTTCAAATCTTATAAATCCATAAAGTCATTTAAAATCTTATAAATTCTTATGATATAAATCCATTAAAATCTAAACTGCAAAATCTGGATTGTAAAAGTCTTTAAAAAATACTTATAACTCATTACATTCCTACATAGTCTTTTAAAATTCACAAAACTTTTTTATACCAAAATAGTTCTATAAAATTCCAATCCAATACACCCCCTTAAGGTTCTGATACCATAATATGGAGAAAATTGAATAATACCTCTAATTTCATTGTTTTGAAAAATACAGAATGAATAGTGCAAGGCCAAACCCGTTATTAATAGGGAGAATGACCAAGCCCAAAAGGTCAAGAATACATGGGCTAAAGAGAAAGAAAATGGGCAATAGAATTTTATTTTATTTAAGTCAAAGTGTCAAAGGCCCAACCACCCAAAAGGCCAAAAGTCCAAAACGTGTTCAACATTAAAGAGGAAAAGCAGAAACTCAAAAAAAACAAAATCGATACCTCATACCTGTACCTGAGAAAACCAGAGCGATTGACGAGGAAAACCAGTAAAAGAAAAGCAAGGCGTATAGCTTAAGATGAAGAACCGAAGATGAAAAGAACAGAGCGATTGATTTATCGAACAGAGGCAGTGACGTCGCCGATTTAACGAACAGAGGCCGAAAGCGATGATGAACAGAGCAGGACGATGAACGAACAAAGCAGGACGATGAACGAACAGAGTAGAGCAGGACGAAGACGAAAGAACAGAGCGATTCGAAGACCTATTTTTCCCTTTTTTAAATCTTTTTTGGACGATTCGAATCTGCTCCTTCCTTGTTTATTTTTATTTTTTTCAAAACTCCTTCCTTTGTTTTTTTTTTGATCAATCGATCGAACGGCGGTAAAAACATTCTATTCCTTTTTTTTTTTTTTTTAATTTTGGGGCCTAAAATTTGGGGCCCTGTGTAGTAGCCCTGTTTGCACTCCCTAACTGTCGGCCCTGCATATCCTCCTCTTGCGCTTCATTTTCCCGGAATTTGATCATGCACTCCTCATAGAAAGCAGGATCAGTGTCGGAGAAGATCTTGCAGACATTTATTGTTAAGTTCCGGACGGCCTGGTTCCAGTGGTTCCGTGCATTTTGCTCCAAAGCAGGTAAGACAATGGGAAGTATGATTTTGTGGTTCTGCTTGATCAAGTTCTCAATGTGATCATTATTCCATAAGAACAAAGCCCTCTCTGCTACCTGCAAATTCAGAAGCAATGAAAATCATTTAAAACCACAGGAATGAAGTGATGATATAAATATCCATTATCCATAATAATGCATCACAACTTTGCAAATAAGTTTCTTGATTATGTAATCCTATGGGGAAGGAAGAAGCCAACCTGGTATATAAATAGAATACAATAAAATAAAAACATTTTTGCCTATTTTTTCAGGAAGGAAGACATTTACGGTGCACTGGTAAGATTACTTCCAATTTTACCAAGTCTTGAAACTGGTTTTAATATTAATTAAGAAGGAAAAAGTTCAGTGAAACTCCCTAAATTATGGACCTCTGAGAAAGGAAAGAATCCACAAACTTGGTTTGCGAAATCAATTTATGTTTCCATTTTCTATTTTCTCTTTTAATTACAAAAGTATCATCATATTTTCACTTTGTTTATTGTTATTCAAAGTTTTGTATAGAAAGTAGTGAAATAAAAAAAATAAAAAAATAAAAAGTTGTTTTTCCTTGTTGTTAGATTTTGGGCCTAACTAAACCCTACAAAACCGGCTTGTAAGTGAGAAATACTCAAGTTTTATAAGCTCTTATTAGACACTATCTCTAGTCAATGTAGGACTTGGGTTTTCCCCAGTACACCCCCTCACACCCAACACTATTGGGTTCGGTGCATGGACAATATGGTGGATGACCCAACAACGGATATAGTATAAGCTCGAATACCATCTTAAAATTTGAGTTTGGGTCTAACTCAATCCATAAACATAGCTCATGGGGTGAGAGTTGCCCCCCACTTATAACAACTATTCAGATCATATCACCATCCAATGTAAGACTCTCAACACTTGTTTTCTATGCTAAACTTTGAAAATAAGAAACAAAGTGAAAACAAGACGACACTTAGAATTATAAGGGAAAACAAAAATGAAACCAAAAAAAAAATAAAAAATTCCCAAACTAAGAGAACATAAAGTATAGTGGAAGAGTGTGTGTGTGTGTGTGTAAGAGAGAGAGGGAGAGAGAAGTGAGTGAAATATTTGCGGTTTGCAGAATTAATTAGTGAAATTTTCACTTTTGCCCCACCATTTCAGCTAATGGCTCAACAGTTACCAATCTTTGCATTTCCTGGAAATTTCCTCCAAAATGACACGTACTCCAAATCATACTTGAGCAGATAAAATGCATTAAAAAAATTGAAATCATTGCTTTACTTTTGAAAATAAGTAAGGGTTCAACAAAGTATCCAAACTATAAATGTTGAAGAGCATAAGCATTTGAATTTGTTTCGACACTCTAGTTGCCAAATCATATACTTCTGTAAGATAAATGTAAACACACGTGTAAGTGTGGATAGTAATTTATTTCTTATTCCAAAAGAAATCACATGGAATCTGGGGCATTGCAGCTTAGAAACCATGATGATCAAAACTGACTATCCAGCAAGACCACAAACTAGCTACGGAGAATTTTTTTTTTAAGTTAAAGGGCAGTAAGATTACCCAAATAAAGAAAGGGTCAAATATATTTGCGGTCCATACAAAATTGAGTAAATGTTGATTTTAATCCCTATAAAAATTTTACATTTTTAGTAGCTGAAATGAAAATACAAAAATTGTGCTTTTAGTCCATGGTAAGGACTAAAAATATCCTACTTTTGTTAAATGCAAAGACTAAAAATGAATAAAATTTTTTATAAGGACCAAAATCAAGTTTTACCAATTTTACAGGGACCAAAAACATATTTAACCCTAAAAAAATATTTTGGGGTCCATTAGTCAAAGCCCTGCAATTAGAGAAGTTCAGCACATTTTATTCTATTGATAAAGAAAACTCCAATTTTTAGTCCCAACAATTTTCTGAAAATGTAGCAAGAGAAGCACAAGACCAAAGGAAAGGGTCACAAGGAGTACATATTTTCAATTTAAATAACAGAATCAAAAGTTGCTAGTCATTGCTTAGAATCAAAATTCATGAGTAATAGCAGGAAGAAGTTCCTGTAACAAGATATGCACTAAGCATAGCGGATACATTTCCAATAAATGTATTGAAGAAAGGATGACTCTAAAGTTAAAATCACAGTTTCTATTTATTTATTTATTATTCACTAAACAATAGACGGGATAAAGAGTTGTAATGTGACTCAAGTATCTGTCATGTGTTGTTTTTCTTGTCTTGTACTACAATGTGTATCAAACGAACCCAGATTGCTTGCAATCGGCAATCCTTGTAGTCATGCAGTCAGTGTAATCAAGACCATTTATGTGAGATCGGACGACTCGAATAAATAAAATCAACAAATCATCGTTAACTGTTTATTTTTTATCAATGGCCAGGATTGCAACTATAGTCAAAATGACTACAGTGTATCCATTTCTGTATCAAATGCACCCTTGGCTATTAAAGAATTGAAAAAAAAATATTTTTTCTTTATTCTAACCTTATTATTTCTTTAATATCTTTTCATGGGCTCTTGTAACTTTGAATATTTGTTAAAAATCTCTGTAATTCTTTCAAATCTTATAAATTCATAAAGTCATTTAAAATCTTATAGATTCTTATGATATAAATCCATTAAAATCCAAACTACAAAATCTGAATTGTAAAAGTCTTTAAAAAATACTTATAAGTCATTACATTCCTACATAGTCTTTTAAAATCTACAAGACTTTTTTATACCAAAATAGTTTTATAAAATTCCAATCCAATACACCCCCTTAAGGTTCTGATACCATAATATGGAGAAAATTGAATAATACCTCTAATTTCATTGTTGTGAAAAATACATAATGAATAGTACAATGCCAAACCCGTTATTAATTGGGAGAATGACCAAGCCCAAAAGGTCAAGAATACATGGGCTAAAGAGAAAGAAAATGGGCAATAGAAATAACAAATAACAAATTTAACCAACTAAATAAAACTAAACAGTTGAAACAGAAAATAACTAATTACAGGATAAGATAATTGTTACTTAATAAAATCAACAGAAATCTAGCTACTAATTATTATATTGTCTTCAACTAATATACTTAATGTGTTTCAAAGAGAAAAAAAGAAAAAACTTACAGAAAGCTATAAAGCAAAGCCACAAAAAAGACAAGTAAAAGCCAAAATTTTCGGAACATATTTGGATAAGAAATGTGAGAAGGACAACAAGCTTGTGAATGGAGAAACAAGAAGCCTAAGAATGGAATAAGGCTTGCGATCGAGGTAGAGAAACCTTGCAAACAAAGAGAAACTAGGGAACTAGGACAAATAAAGAAGATGTCTCTCGTAGGGAATGTACACACGTAGAATAAACGGAAATTTCATAATTCCACTTGGTAGAAACCATGGTCAACAATTTCTCTAGAAAACCCCTATATTAGTTAAAATTCTAAAAATGGTTTAGCCTAGGAATAACTAACATGGCTTCTTGTACCCAAAAAAAAAAAAAAAAACATGGCTTCAATGTATTTTGTTATAACCTTTAGGTTGCTGTTACAGAAGGAACCACTACTAAATGCTTGTGTAAATTTTATTTTTAAAAAAATATCATCTTACAATAACAGTTCCATACTTCAGTCAATAAAAAAAATAAAAATAACAGTTCCATACTTCCATGTCTAGCTGTTATCGTTTGGTGTTATATTATGCCAAATATGACCTAGTGTTAGCATATGTAAATAAGAGATATCAAAACATGTAAATATAATTCCTCAGTTATTTTCTTGGGTTAATTATGTTTTTCATCCCCTAAAATTAGTGAATATTCGATTTTAGTTCTTAAAGTTTTAAAAGTATCTTTTTCGCCCCCAATTTTCTGAAATGTGTCGCAATTGATCCTCGTTTCAATCCCTATAATATAATATTTTTCTCATTTTAGTTCTTATTATATCTCTTCTTTTTTCGTTTTAGTCTCCATCAAAGGGGGATTACAGGGACTAAAACAATAAAGAAATGATATTATAGGAACTAAAACAAAACGAGGAGCAATTGCAGCACATTTCATAAAATTGGGGACGAAAAAGATACTTTTTAAACTTTATGGACTAAAATCAAATATTCGCTAATTTGTTGGGACGAAAAACGTAACTAACCTTATTTTCTTTATGATGTGTTTTGTGTGTATTTTCATTTTCAATCCTTAATGTGTACAATTATTTTCAACAAATTTATGACATGATGAGACTTAATAAGAAATTAACCATGTTAGTCGAAAACTATGGCTCAGGCTCGCCAACTTCGCTCGGATTTTCGCAATACAAAGAAAGGAGATAAGTCTATCGCCTCGTTTCTCAGTACGATTAAGAACAACTGATTCGTTGTTGTCCATTGGCGAAACTGTTTCAATACAAGAACAATTAGACATTATTCTTGATGGTTTGCCGTTAGAATTTGAGTCCCTTGTTATTTTGATAAACAGTAAATCGGAGTGCTTTGAATACAGTGAGATTGAATCTCTATTGCTGGCGCATGAGAATCGCATCAATAAACAAAAAGAAGTTCTAAACTCTGTTGCGTCTTTGAACTTAACTTAGACTGCAAATCCTGGATCTACTTCCTCTGCACCTGCATCTCAGGTTAATGTTGCTGCTTCGAATCCTCCCAATCCTACTGTTCCACCACAAAATTCTGGTGGATTTACTGGTTCTCGTGGTGGTTTTCATGGAGGTTACCGTGGAGGTCGTGGTGGCCGTCGTGGTGGCCGTGGAGATCGTGGCAATACACAATGTCAGGTGTGTTACAAATTTGGACATGATGCCTCCATATGCTATCACCGGTTCAATGCTAACTTTCAGCCATCACCACAACAAAGTTTTCTCCATCTCCTTATGGCAATCCATACCAGTACATTAGACCTTCATTTCCTCCACAAAATGCTATGGTTTGGACTCCTCAAACTCCTCTAACTTCACCTATGGTAGCACCTCAGCAAGCTGCTACAGCCACTCCTTAAGCTTTTGTTGCAACTGCAGTGCCTCAACAACAGTCTTAGAACTGGTTTGTTGACTCAGGGGCCTCTCATCATGTGACATCCAATCCTTCCAATATGGCTACTTCTGCTCCTCTTGCTTCATAGGAGCATGTTTTCCTCGAGAATGGTCAAGGTTTGGCTATTAAATCTATTGGTTCCACCTCTTTTGCCTCACCAAATAATGCCTCTGCCACTTTGCACCTCAATAATTTGTTGCTTGTTCCTAAAATCACTAAGAACTTGGTTAGTGTAACTCAATTTGCTAAGGATAATAATGCCTATTTTGAATTTCATCCCTCTTTTTATGTTGTCAAATCACAAGTTGACCATCGGCCTCTCCTTCATGGTCATCTAGGTCCTGATGGCTTGTATTCTCTTCCAATTCCAGTTATCAGTTCCAGCTCAAGTGTTCCTCAAGTCCAATTTGTTGCTTCAAGTTTACCTACTATTTCAGCATTGTCAACTGTTTGTAATTCCCTTCCATCATCCCCTAACACTGTATTCTCACACAATTCCACCTCATATTCCCTATGGCATAATAGGCTAGGTCATCCAAATAACCAAGTTCTTCACAATGTAATGAAACTTTGTAAGGTTTCCATATCAAATAAAGATGTTCTCGACTTTTGTATAGCTTGTTGTACGGGTAAAGCCCACAAACTCCCTTCCCAATTGTCTACTACTGTTTATAATGAACCCTTAGAGCTTGTGTTTTGTGATCTATGGGGACCTGCCCCTATGTCCTCATTTATGGGGTTTACATACTATATTTCATTTGTTGATGCATATAGTAGGTACCCATGGATTTATTTCATCAAATCTAAGTCTACCTTATCCATCTTCAAACAATTCCAAGCTTTAGTTGTACTTCAGCTAAACAGAAAAATTAAATCCATTCAATCGGATTGGGGAGGGGAGTTTAGACCCTTCAAGGATTACCTTAGCAACCTTGGTATTTCCCATAGGCTTATTTGTCCATATATTCACCATCAAAACGGTGTAGTGGAAAGGAAACATAGGCATATTGTGGAACTAGGACTCACTCTCTTATCTCAAGCTTCACTTCCCATCTCCTTTTGGGATCATGTTTTTCATATAGCAGTCTACTTGATAAATAGATTACCTTCAGCCTACCATCACAATGCTATACCTTACCAACTTATATTTCAAAAACAACCAGATTACGCCTTTCTTAAAGTCTTTGGCTGTGCTTGTTATCCCTTACTTGGGCCCTACAACAAACATAAACTACAATACAGATCTGCAGAGTGTGTGTTTTTAGGGTATTCTCCTAATCATAGAGGCTATAAATGTCTAAATGAATCTAGTAGACTCTTTATATCCAAGGATGTTGTTTTTAATGAACACAAATTTCCCAAATCTATCTCCCAGTCATCAAAAGGGTCTCCAACTAGCCCTTCTAGTGGTTCTATTCCTCTTGGTATTTGGTGTACTGCTTAAACACCTAGAGCAGATATGTCCTCCCCTGCTGCTCACACATCTGGAGCAGACATGTTTTCTGCTTCTTCTCAATCATATGTACCAATGTTTGAGTCTTCTTTTTCCATCATGTCTCTACCTTCCACTGTATCTAATACCATCAATCCAGATTCACCTATTCCTAATCGTTCTTCTATCAATAATCCTACCCCTGTTTCTGTAGTGCCTACTACAATGTCTTCCTCTCCTAGTCCTCAAATACCTACAGTTACAAATGTGCATCCTATGTAGACTAGATCCAAAAATGGTATAGTCAAGCCAAGATTACATCCTACCTTACTTCTTACTGTGGCTGAACCATGCTCAGCCAGCAAGCCTTGACCTCTCCTGAATGGAAAACTACAATGCAAGATGAATATAATGCTTTGATGAAAAATCAGACATGGACTCTGGTTCCTCTACCTCATGGAAGGTCTGCCATTGGTTGTAAATGGGTATTTCGAGTTAAAGAAAACCCTAATGGCACTGTGAATAAGTATAAGGCTCGGTTGGATGCTAAAAGATTTAATCAAAGGTTTGGTTGTGATTATTCTGAAACCTTTTCACCTGTGGTTAAACCAGTAACAGTTAGAATTATTCTAACATTGGCTCTCACAAACAAATGGCTAATTGTTAACACACCAATTTGTCTATATTTATAGGGTATTTTTAGTATCTAATTATACTATTTTGCACTAATTAATGCACAAAGGTACTCATTTATGTCTTATTATGCAGAATTATCATGAAGACACCACTCGGAGCAAACGATACGAAAAAGGACAAAAAACTGGCTAGTTTTGGAGAGTTTTAGCACTACTGGACAAGCAGTACGGCCTGACCTACCAACGGTACGGCCGTACCTAGAGCAGAACCTCGCAGGGCGCATTTCTGGCCTCAGTATCACCGACGCCGATAAAATAGTCGATGCAAGTGCCAAAGGTAGTACGGTCGTACACAAGTGATGTCAGGGCAACAACACGCATGGGTACGGTCCAGCGTCATCAACGAAGCTCTGTACGACCATGTATATATGCGGTACGAACGTACCCCGTCCCTGATCAGTGCAGATTTGAAGCCCGATAACCTAATTCGCAGCCTAGTCTATAAATAGGGGCTCTTAACATGTTACAAAGACTTTTTGACGAATTTCTGAGTCAAGCGTCCCCAATTGAGATCTAATAGCAAATCCTTACCCATTCCATCGAATTCTTATCTCCTTGAAGCTTGGTACCATCTCGAATCGCTACCGGAGCTTGTGAGGACGCGAAGAACGTGCTTAAGGACTGTCGTCATACCGAAAGGGTGTTCCGGATTATAATTTATTCTCTTGTTATAGATTATTCTGATTTCATATCTAAGTTTATATTATTATCATTAGTAATGAGTAGCTAAACCCATCACTAGGGGTGATAGGGGATCCTTTACAATACTCTTGATGTTTTGTTATTTAATTATATGAGTTTCTATTGATTGTTTGAGTCTTTTATTCCTATTGTGCTTAACCCAATAAGGCCTGATCAACTTTTATTTAGTTGGCTTAATTGTGGTAACAGGATCATGATTAGTTAACGAAACTATAGGATAAAAGAACTCGCTTTATACGCTGGATAGGTTAGAGCTTGTTTCTAATCATTTATTAGATTAACAAATCCACCTGAACTTAATGCTCTTTCCCTTAGTTATCTTCCTGGACCAAACGGAGTAATTAGTTGGGAGGAAGGCTATTGTACGTGAGGACAGACTCTAGTAATTTAGAGTGGGTGGTTAGTGCTCTTTCATGATAGATAACTCATATCAATTGATTAATGAACTCGAGGGTAGAGTATTAGTGAACCCGGTTCCCCCTAGGTTTCCCATAACATTGTTAAACCGTTCTTGCATTCAATCTGTTATTGCTTTAATTTCGATTACTTATTCTACTCGCTTAATTACAATTTTTGCTCGCCAAATAGAATAGAATCATACTAATTCACTGGTACTCGCTCATTCTCCGTGGGCTCGACATTCGGAGTCCTAATTATACTCCACTTTTATTACGAGTTATGATTAGGTGCACTTGCCTGAGCCACAACAAGTTTTTGGCGCTGTTGCCGGGGAATGATTGCGATATTAATCGAATTATAGATTTTATTCTCATTAGGCATAATTTTATTTAGTTATTTAATTTTCTGTTATTTTTATTTGGTTCTAAGACACTCTAATTTGGTTTTCTTTGGTGTATGCAGACAAGATCTCAACATCCTGAACTGATTTTTGATCCTGAAATTGAAAAAACACTCAGATTGTTGAGAAGACAGCATCAAGCAATGGCTGAAGAATTAACGTTGAACGAGTACTTCACACCAACTACGGATGTGGAAGACAGTGTCAACTATCCGGCAATTAAGGCCAATAATTTCGAACTGAAGCCAGCACTGATTTCTATGGTATCTGCAGTGCAATTCTCTGGCCTATCTTCTAAAGACCCAAATGCTCATCTTAAGAGACTTCAGAAGGTTGCTAATACTGTCAAATGTGAAGGAGTGACACCGGAGGCCATTAAATTAAGATTGTTCTCTTTCTCACTGCAAGGGAAAGCACAACTATGGTTGGATTCATTCTCACCTAACTCTATTACTACTTGGGAGGACCTGAAAACTAAGTTCTTGAATAAATACTTTCCTCCCGCAAAATCTGCAAAGCTGAGAGCTGACATGTCTGGATTTACCCAGAATAAAGGAGAATCAATACATGAGGCTTGGGAAAGATTTCAAGATTTATTGAGAAGCTGTCCTCATCATGGTTTTACTAAGTGGCAGCAGCTTCATATTTTATACAATGGTTTCAATGCAAACTAGAGGAGCTATTGACGCTACTTGTGGAGGATCTTTCGGAAAGAAAACACTCACTGAGGCTTTTGATATTATAACTGAAATAGATCAGAACAATGCTCAGTGGTCAGCTAATGATAGACAGCCCGGAAGAAAGAACCAACAGGCAGGTATTTACAAAGTAGAAGCTAACACAGCTTTGGAAGCAAAATTGGAGGCAATGGCTAAGAAATTAGAGACTTTGATGGCAGCGCAAACCCAGTCCAATTCTAATATTGATTGGGGTTGTATGGAAATTGAAGGTCAATTAGAGAAAGTCAATGCTATAGGCCAGAAAGATTTTGACCCAAAATCGGGGATGCAAGAGGCTATGTTGAAGTATATGCAAAGACACGGACATCCGTGTATGGGAGTTCTAGCCGGTTTCATGGAGAAAACTGAAGAAAGATTAAAGGCTATAGAAAACATGACAGTTAAGGCATCTTGCAACTTCTGTGGAGTAACAACTCATGATTTAAAGGACTACACTGAGGAGGTGAATTTTGTTGGGCATAAGCAACAGAATGACCCATACTCAAGAACTTACAACCCCAGATGGAAGAATCACCCAAATTTCTTATGGAGAGATCAATAGAGATCCCAGGGCCAAAATCAGAATACTTATAAGCCCCCACATTTGCAAAATCGTGCACAGAACGATAGAAGTCCCGGAGAAAATGACATTAACAACTTTATGGGACAGATGAATGAAAGGTGTAGCAACTTGGAAAAAATAGTCACTGAGAACGCAGCAGGCCAGAAAATATTGAGCGAGCAAATGGCAATTATGTTGAAAGCACTGACTCAAAGAGAAAAAGGAACACTCCCAAGTCAAATGGAGTCAAATCCCAATGAAAAGTGCAATGCAATCTTCTTGGAAAAAGAGGAACCAAAAGAGGAGAAGACTCAAACTGAGTCTCAGCAGGTAAGTAACTCTTCCCAAGGTTCTAAAAATTCTTATATGGATAGGCAAGATAAGAGATGATTAGAAAAACTTAGAAAGTTGCTGCCAATATCCCTTTGACTAAAATTGTCTCTGAAGTCCCTAAATATGTTAAATTTTTGAAAGAAAAATTTCTAACAAAAATAGGATAGAAGATGAGACTGTTAAGTTGAATGAGGATTGCTCTGCTATTCTTTTAAAAAAATTACCACCTAAGCTTAAAGATCCAGGATCCTTTGCTGTTTCTTGTTCAATTGGTAATAATACATTTAAGGCACTATGTGATTTAGGCTCAAGTATAAATTTAATGCCTTTGTCTGTTTGGAAGAAACCGAATTTGCAGGAACCACAATCTACTTACATGTCTTTGCAGTTAGCTGATAGAACTCTTGTTTACCCAAGAGGAATAATAGAAGATATGATAGTTAAGGTAGGAAAATTTATTTTCCATGTGGATTTTGTAGTCTTAGATATGGAGGAAGACAAATATGTTCCTATTATTTTAGGAAGACCATTCTTGGCAACAGGAGATGCTACCATTCAAGTAAAGAGATGGACCATGACTTTAAGAATTGAGGATGAGGAAGAAGTATTTAATATATATAATTATAACAAAATTTCTCCCTCTAGTGCTTCTTGTTGTTTTTTGCAGGATATAAAAATTGAAAAAGGGAAAGAAGTGCAAGTTGAAGAACAAGATAGTGACTCTTTAGAGCAGGATAAGGACATAACACCTTCTTTGATTTTAGAGGCATTGTGTTTGCCTAAATTTAAAGGACTTGATAGTGATGAACCTTCTTGTCATTTATTACACTTTTATGGCTTGGAAAATCTTACAATCTTGTAGGAGCCAAAGTAGGAAGGATAAAGCTCAAATTATTTCCCCTTTCTCTAAGAGGAATAGCAAAAGAATGGTTCTCAATATATCCCAAGCACCACTTTTCAAGTTAAGAAGAATTAAAAGAGGAGTTTTAAAGAGTTTTCAAATCCATACCAGAAGAAAGAATGGATCTATTTCAATTTTTCTGAGGATTCAAGAAGGACACTCAAGAGGAAATATAGGTTTTCAATTAGACCCATCCTTGATCTCAGAGGTGTCAAAATTGCAATTCAAGGGAACCACACGACAAAATCTTATTGAGCAAATGAGACAGTTCTGTAAGAAGATGAGGAATGCAAAGTTTGAAGGCTTGTCTCCAGATGAAGCAAAGCTAATGATTTTCCCATTCTCATTAGATGAGGAAGTAAAAACATGGAACAACTTGGTGAAGAAATTCATTAGGACTTTTGCACCCAACTTTGAGAAGCCAATTTACATCTGTGAAGACTGTGGGTACACAATGAACCCACCAAAAAAGTGCTCAGGTCCTGCATGGATGGACCACTCAGAAAAAGGTGATTACTTTGCTGTGTTTCCGAATAGTGAGAAGACAAAAGGTAATGTTAAGGACGGGCCATTGCCCGCTGAGGACTAATTCTTAAGTCTTCCGACCCATCAGGCTCGGGACGTTAAACAAGCGCTTACCCGGAGGCAACCTCGGTTACTAACATTTTTATCTCTTATCCGTTTGTTTTATTTCTATTCTTATTTTATTTTATTCTATTTTTATTCATTTTAGGAATTTTTAAAAATACAAAAAAATACAAAATTAAAAAATCAAAAAATTTTCAAGAAAATCAGTAGGTACGGGCGCACCTTGCACCATGTACGGCAGTATCACACGGCTTCACTTTCAAAACGCGGAGAAACAGATAGGTACGGCCAGACATAAACTAGGTACGGTCGTACCCCGTGTCCAGAGACTGAATATAAGGTAAATAGTGAGAGGTAAGGGCATAAAACTCACCGTCGTACGCCCAAAACCTCTCCATTCGAGCACCCTCTTCTCTCATTCTATTCGCATTTTCACTCACAAGATCATCCAAGTACTGATTCTAAACTCAATTTGTGGATTGATTGGCTGTTTTACTGGTTATTTTAAGTTTTTAGTTAGTTTAGGTTTTTGGTTTTGTTTAATTCTAACTTAAAGTGATTAGGAGTAGTTTTTGCTTGGTTTTGCATGCTTAGAGACTCTAGGAATGATTAGAGACTTGAAATCTAGGCTTAAAATTGAGAAAATCTGATCATAGGGTAGATTTTTCACAAAACCGTAGCGCAGTACAACCGTACCTATCAAGAACAGGTTGTACTAAAGGTCGTACTGGCGGCCTTAGGGTTGAAGACTGACCATAGGTACGGGCGTACCTATGGCAGAGTACATCCGTACATAGACCTTAAGTCAGGCTGTACTGACCTATTGAATCAGGGAGTACTTAGAGCATCAGTACGGTCGTACCACACGAAGCACGGCCGAACCTAACACAAGTTTTACTTGAAATTTAATTTTTTTCTATTTTATTTTTGTAGGAAAATGTCTAAGTGCCAAAAGACCGACGGTTCTTCTTCTTCTTCTGCTGCAGCAGCACGTGGCTCTAGAGCCGTGCCTCACTATATACCAGAGCAGTTCAGAGATCATTACAGGCAACTGCGGGATTTCCACACCCATACCTAGAAATACTTAGACTTTGATGCCCTTCAACAGGTTGGCCTGCGGGGAGAGGTGGAGACCCTGCTGCAGGGGATAGGATGGCTCCAGGCAGCCTCTGTCAGACAGCCCTTCTTTGTGGAGGCAGTTATAGATTTCTTAGCCACATGTGGCTATCATATGAGAGACAGAGATCCCCAACGTGCAGACGGGGAGGATGAGCCGGAGCAGGAGATTGTAGTTACATTTTGGATCCGTGGGAACCGCCACGAGATCACTTTGGCTGAGTTCAACATCGAACTTGGATTTGAGACGGCGCAGTCAGTTCAGACGCCAGAGTATTTAGAGGCCCTTATGGAGATCCCAGAGGGATGGCAGGGTTCAGAGAGTTGGAGAGCTCTCACTGGGGATGGACACTACATTCCCTGTCGGGCCAAGGCCAACAGGATTAGAGAACCAGCTGTGCAAATAGTGCACAGATAGATTGCCCGTTCCATAAACGGGAGAGCCCTAAGCGACGACACGGTCACGAGGCCAAACTTATTTTTGCTGTGGGCCATGACAGAGGAACGTTGCTGCGATGCCGGGATGTTTTTCTTACTGACGTGCACCCAGTTGGGCATTCATCTTTAGATTCAGAACACCGGGCACATCGTCTTGGGTTCTTTCATCTCCCGTCTAGCCCATCACTTTGGAGTTCGAGCCGGAGCTGGAGCCACGATGATTGAGATGGAGCCCATTGGCATTCAAACCCTTCTTAACATTGGTGTTCTGTGGAGATTGGGGCACGCGGACTTGGAGGTCGTCAGACCGAAGGAGGAGGAGGAGTAACAGCAGTAGCAGGACGAGGCTGCAGATTTTGTCCCATAAGCAGAGGACCATCCACCACCACCACCACCGCCACAGCCTCAGCCAACAGCACAGGGCCACTCCTATGAGGACGTTGTCACACCCCATTTTTGTCCGGCCCTTATTTATTTATTTATTTATTTATTTATTTATTTATTTTGTTTCTTAATAATAAAAAATAAATAATAATACTTTTGGTCTCAAAATAGAAAAAAATAAGGCAAAAGAAAGAGGAAAAAAGAAGAAAAGGAAAAAGAAAGAGAAAGAGAAGAAATTTGGAAGAAGGGGGTGTGAATACCAAAATTAATGGGTGCTAATAGCAACCAATCAAAAGTATGGTGGCCCAGTCCAGATGCCAACGCCCACTTCCTCCAAGTGCACTACTCACACCCCTCTTTTTCTCCTGCGCGCCTCCCTTCATTTCCTCTTGCACCGCGCCTCCTTTCTCGCACACCCCTACCCCAGCTTCCTGCAGACTATGCTCCTTACGCGGCCCAAATCCTTTAACCCTTCACACCCGAATCCACCAGCCCAATTCCCTCCAACCCTAGAAAAAAACCTAAAATTCTCTCACCCTCAATTGTCGCCGCAGATTCTCCCTCTCCCTCTCATCCGTTCCCAATCTCTCCATCTCCCTCTCATCCGTTCTCAATCTCTCCCTCGTCCTCTTTCCCTTTCAATTTCTCCTTCCTTCTTCATCCTCACCAAACCTAACCCTAATCCCAGTTTCACTCCCTCTTCCCCTTCAATCCGCGACGCACCAAGCTTCTCCTCCCACCATTTTCTCCACCATTCTCGGCCTCATCTTTCTCCTCACTTTCTTCTTCCTTCTCCCCTGCCCTAGGCCGCCGCGGTGCCCCTCTCCCACGTTCTCTCTTCTCTCCCTTATCTCCTCTTCTAAACCAAAACCTAACCCTAAACCGTCCCCTCGCTCTCCCCTTTTCTTTCCTTCTGTCTTTCTTTTTCTCATCATTCAAACCCTAATCCGCCCCATTCATCTCTTCCTTCTTCCACCACCAAACCTTAACCTAGCCCCTTAACCCTAAAACCATGGCTGCCGCGCCTCCGTAATTCTCGCCCTCTCCCAAATTTCTCTCCCTCGTTTCTCGGCCTCTCCCTAAAAAAAACAAAACCCAAGTCCGAAAATCCCAACCCTAAATCTCTCAAAACCGGACCAAATTCCCTTATAATTTGGTCAAAATCTTAAATGTTCGAGGGAGATAAAGAAGGAAGATGTGCGAATCTGACAAATCTGGGAAGTTCCCATCTCCTCCTTTCCTGTTTTTAATTTTTAAAATTCTGTTTTAAGATTTTATGATTTGTTTCTTTTTGTAGGACCTGAGGATTGAAGGCTATATAAAGGAGACAAAGTCATCAGAAAAAGGGAGAGCGTTCTGACTGAGAAGGAACGAGAGGAACAGAGAGCGAGAGTGAGAGGAAGGAATCCAAAAAAGGGAAGCAGCAGAAGCGAGGCGTGTAGAAGAAGAGAGAGACCTAAAAGATCAAACATTATAGGTTTAGGTTTTTTTTTTCTTTTTTTTATCCCTCTTTTGATCTTCTCTGTAATTTTCTGGGAAGGAGCACAAGAGCCCAGGTTCCCTCTTCTTCTTCGTTTTCATATTTTCTGTTTTTTTGCCATGGTTTTGTATGCTGGACTGAGATGTATATGATTATTGTTGTTATTATTGTTGTTGCTGCAATTGTTGCTGTCGTTGTTATCGTGGTTGTTCTGTTGATGTTAGTACCCACGGTTCCACGGTTTAGATTGGAATTAGGTTTAGGGTTTGGCCTTCCAATGGGGCCAAATCCTAAATAGGGATTAATTTGCAAATTTGATGAGTTTATAAGTGTACTGATTTCTTTTTTTATTCATGTTGCAAGTTGGTTGGATTAGGGTTAGGGTTTGGCCTTTCAAAGGGGCCAAATCCAGACAAAGGACCATTTAGCAATTTATCTTTGTTTCAATTTATGAGCAAAAATAAAATAAGAGAAGTAAACTAGAACCTTTAAGCAGAAGTTTAGTTATGTATATATGTATATTTAAATGAATAAGTAAATATTTTGTTTTTATCTTATTTTTAGATCAGATTTTATTTTCTAAATTTTATGTCTTTTATTTCCGTCTTGTATAAAAAAAATACAATTAAGTTAAAAACGAATTTCCGGATTCTAATTATTAATAATGAACTCTTCTTGGATACTAAGGTGTTTTGTTTTTTTCGAATAAATTAGTCCCCTTTTATACATAAAAAAATGCTCAGTTTTGGAAATAATTCGCTAAAGGCAAACATCGATTCTTAAACGATAAAATGTACCATTTTTATGGGCATTTTAGGGGTGCTAGCACTTTCCCTATACGTAACCAACTCCCGAGCTTAAGATCTGGTTCAAAGACCTTTTTCTTTATTAAAATCAAAAATAGGTTTTCCAATGTTTCCTATAAAAATAAAATATTGGTGGCGGCTCCATTTCAATTTTCAGGGCGGTTGTCACAGCTGGCGACTTCACTGGAGACTTTAGAGAGTTAGGCCTTTTGATTGTTTGAATTGTTTGTTTGCCTTACAATGTGAATTGTTTCCTTTTCTTTTATTTTTATTTATTTATTTTTTACTATTATTTTTTATTTTTTCAATTTATTTATTTTTATCTTATCTTATTTATTTTTATCTTTGTTTAGTTTATTTATTGTGATTATATGTATATTGAACATTAGGATAGTTACCATGTATATATTGTTTTATTTATTTTGCAACGGGTAGTTTTAAGTTTGCTCCTTCACACATTTCACTTTATATACTTTATTTACATACACTTTGAGTGAGTGCCCTATACCCGGGCCCGAGTGAATCTTAAATTAGGAGAGGCTATGTAGTGGGTGCTCTGCTGGACGTACGACCAGTGGGTTCCTATGAAAGCCTCACCTAGAGTTTGGCTCCATTTGAGAAAAAACCATCCTTTAATAATATACTTATTATTGGTGGTAATACTTTCAAATGAGACTCTTGGCTTTAGGGACCTTTTAGATTAGTATCTTAAATCCACCCAATGGAAAGGCACTTAATATAAACCCTAGATCCTTTTAAAGAGCTACCGGCCCATATCACAAAAGGAGCATACCTTATCCCATTTTCCACGTGACAAAAGTCGTATGACCTAAGATCTTAGGAAATACCGGCCTACATCACAAGGGGCACACTCTGCCCATTTTTCCTTCATCCATTTATTTTCCATTCACATTTCAAAAATTGTGAAGGATAATAAATGATGTTTTTCTCTAAAAAATATTATTTGTTATTCTTCTTTGCAAAAAAAAAAAACACAGCTTCAAAAAAATATTTTCCCTTCTCATTCTTTTCCCCTCAAAAAAATAAATTTTCAAGAAAAAAATAACAAAAAGACATTTTCTCCTTTTTTAACGACATTTCCCATTATCATTGCATTCATTTTATTTTTACGAAAAAAATGAATAAAAAATGTTTCTCCTTTCTCTATCATATTCTTTTGCATGAAATGTACATAAAAAAAATGTATTCATAGCATGCATAATCATGACATCTTCATAACTTAACTCATTTTTTCCTCTATATCAGAAAATAACTATAACTAAGCTTTCCCTGCATCCCTACCGGACTCGAGCCCAATCTAGACTCATGGACTTGTTGGAACAGAATCAGCAAGCGATGAGAGAAGAACTTGACCAAATCAATGGTAAGATGGACAAGATATTGGACCTTCTGCAGAACTTGAATCCAAAATTGACCACTGATAAGAACTATTCCACCAGCACTAATGAGTATCGAGAGGCTCCCAATGGCCCATCAGGAGACCCCCTAGATCAGGAGAGACTCCAAATTGTGGAAGATAGGCTGAAAGCAATTGAAGGGGCAAATCATATTGGGTTCAAAGCTTCAGAAGTATGCTTGGTCCTGGACGTGGTGATTCCTCCAAAATTCAAAGTTCCTGAGTTCGTCAAGTATGAAGGCTTAACTTGTCCAAAAAGCCACCTCATCATGTACTGCCAGAAGATGGCTTCCTGCTCCAGTAATGATAAGCTCCTAATCCACTTCTTCCAAGAGAGTCTTACCGGGGCATCCCTACGCTGGTATATGCAGTTAGAGCGGGGCAAAATCAACTCCTGGAATGATTTGGCTAAAGCTTTCATCAAACAGTATAAGTACAATATGGACATGGCTCCTGGCTGTTCCCAGTTGCAAACCATGGTAAAAGGGGGCAATGAAAGCTTCAAAGAGTATACCCAAAGATGGAGAAGCGTTGCAGCCCAAGTGGAACATTCACTGTCAGAGAAGGAGATGGTTACCACATTTATTGACACTCTCCAGTCACCTTTCTATGACATGATGATTGGAAATATCTCTTTAAGATTCTCAGAACTAATCATTGTCGGGGAAAGAGTGGAAGCAGGGATAATAAGCGGAAGGATTGCCAACCTCGACATTCAAAAACCATAGCACAGTATGAACCAAGAGATGGAAGAAGATACAAACGCTGCTCATCACAACATGCCAAGTTGGGGCAGTGGGTCATTCCATTGAGAATTGTTGAGGCTTTGAAATACAAAGTGCAAGATCTGATCAACGCAAAGTGGTTGGACTTCAAGAAAGATAACTCTGTTTACTTTTTATGCTTTGCTCTGAGCCCGAGGGCATATCTTGTAAAGGGCTCATTATGTTCTCATCTTTTCAGTTCATCAATAAAACTGCAATTTGAATTTTTTCAATTTAGCTCATAGAACAATGGTAAAGCAAATGCACAAATTATCAAAAGTTAAGTGTTGTGAAGATGTAAGCAATGAGATTTTGAGATGAAGTTTGGCCCTTTTTCTCTATCCAAATACTTATCCCTTGCTACCCCTTTTGAGCCTAAAACAAAAATTTCTTTCAAATACCCTTAACAAGATCACCCGTGCATTGAAGGCTAGCACAATAGTCCATTAAATTTTGTCTGTTAAAAAGAAAAAAGAAAAAAGAATATAAAATAAAATGCTCGCTAGGCTGAAAACCTGAAAGGGCGGTCTAGGCAGAAGTTAGAGCGACCCGCTAAGTTGAAAACTCGCAAAGAGCGGCCTAGGCAAAAGTTAGGGTCAAATTTACAAACATGTCAACCCAGATTGGACCTCACAGATCTAAACATAAACCAAGAAGCTGGGGGCAAAAGCTGAGCCCATCGTCTACAAGCTCCGCATTCAAGATTTCGTTCCAGTTTCAGAACTACACAAGGTGATCCGCGTCTCTACAGAGATCCTTCCTCACATGGCTGGACGAAGGTCAAAGGGACACTGAAAAATCTCTATGGATCAAATTCGTCAATCTAATCCTCCCAAGGGCATTCAAAGCATGAAGCTGAAAATTTGAGGATCCATAAAATGATTTATCAAGGGACAAATATGCAAACCTGGTGCAGTACAAAGTCGACCATTCAGACAAGCAATCCGACAGAAAGTTATCATCCCACGAGTCTAGGGGCAGCGTCCTCAAAAGGAATTCAGGGAAATCAAAAATCTTTCAAAGCAAATAATACTCATGCATGGCATACCATTCATTGCATCTTGCATGATCATCAACACTTTTGGGTCCACGACCCATGTTAAAAAAAACAACAACATTTCTCTAAAAATAAAATTTTTCATGCATGGCATACCATTCATTGCATCCTGCATGACCATCAAAGCTTTTGGGTCCATTAACCCACCCTCTCAAATATTACATATAGTTGGTCTGATGTTACTCAGTAAGAACTAGTACTCAGCCTATTCAATCTATTAGTATGAGTTAGTAACTTGTCCTATACCTTGCTAGGAATCTGACCCATTATCTTGGGAATCTAACCCAAGCCTTTAGTCGAGAACCTGACCCGCATCTCGAATCTTCCTCAATTATGGAAATCGATCTACTCCTTTAGCAAGAGTTAGATTCTGACCTACACCTTGCCGGGAATCTGACCCGAACCTATATTGAGTGACAGAGAAACTCATATCACGGACATTCCTTACTTAAATAGGGTAACCAATCCGTACCTTTTAGCAAGAGTTAAGAACCTGACTTACCCTTGTTGGGAATCTGACCCAAACCTGTGTCGAGTGAAGAAAAAGCTCGCATCCTAAACTTTCCCTAAGTAGGGAAGTAATCAATACCAAAGATGTGAGGGTTAGGAATCAGACCTATGCCTTACCGAGAATTCACTAGGAATCGAACCTAGAATCTTTCATCAATTTTGTAAGAGTTAGGAACCAAACCTATGCCTTACCGGGAATTCACTAGGAATCGAACCTAGAATCTCTCACCAATTTTGTAAGAGTTAGGAACTAAACCTATGCCTTACCGGGAATTCACTAGGAATCAAACCTAGAATCTCTCACCAATTTTGTAAGATTTAGGAGCCAGACCTATGCCTTACATGAAATTCGCCAGGAAACCAGCCCCGGAATCTCTGACCAACTTTGTAAGAGCCAGGGACAAGCCTATGCCTTACTGAAAATTCACTAGGAACTAGACCTAGAATCCTTCACCAAAATCGGGAACCAATCCCACATTCTTAAACCACTTGTTTCGGACAAAATTAGGGTTTTCTATCCTTAATTACATTTTACAACGAATTCACGAAGGTCTTCGAGTAAAACATAATTAAGGAGGAGCAGCTGTCACACCCCATTTTTGTCCGGCCCTTATTTATTTATTTATTTATTTTGTTTCTTAAAAATAAAAAATAAATAATAATACTTTTGGTCTCAAAATAGAAAAAAATAAGGCAAAAGAAAGAAAAAAAGAAAAGAAGAAAAGGAAAAAGAAAGAGAAAGAGAAGAAATTTGGAAAAAGGGGGTGTGAATACCAAAATTAATGGGTGCTAATAGCAACCAATCAAAAGTCTGGTGGCCCAGCCCAGATGCCAACGCCCACTTCCCCCAAGTAGGCATGGCAACAGAACCCGAACCCGCGGGTACCCACCCGACCAATTCGATTTTTACTGAAAACCCGCTGATCGGGTGGGACGGGGTTGGGGATGTCGATACCCAACCCGCCGACTAACCCGCCCAATTAAATATAAATTGTTAATTTTTATTTTATTTTATGCATTTATACTCATTCATTTTGTTTCATATATTTTATTTATTTTTAATTTAATCTCTTTTCAATAGAACATTTTATTTTAATGTTTTTTTATTTTATTTTATCATTGTATAATAATTATGATTTTATTTTATTAATTATGATAACTATACTTTTTCAATTTTTCTACATATTTAGAGCTGAGTTGGGGACCCGCGGGGAAACCCGACCCTATCGGGACGGGGATGGGGAAGGTAGAACCCGAACCCGTTGGAAATTGGGACGGGGACGGGGGAGGTAAAACCCGCCCCCGACCCGGCCCGTTGCCATGCCTACCCCCAAGTGCACTAATCACACCCCTCTTTTTCTCTTGTGCGCCTCCCTTCATTTCCTCTTGCATCGCGCCTCCTTTCTCGCACACCCCTACCCCAGCTTCCTGCAGACCATGCTCCTTACGCGGCCCAAATCCATTAACCCTTCACACCCGAATCCACCAACCCAATTCCCTCCAACCCTAGAAAAAAACCTAAAATTCTCTCACCCTCAATTGCCGCCGCAGACTCTCCCTCTCCCTCTCATCCGTTCCCAATCTCTCCATCTCCCTCTCATCCGTTCTCAATCTCTCCCTCGTCCTCTTTCCCTTTCAATTTCTCCTTCCTTCTTCATCCTCACCAAACCTAACCATAATCCCAGTTTCACTCCCTCTTCCCCTTCAATCCGCGGCGCATCAAGCATCTCCTCCCACCATTTTCTCCACCATTATCGGCCTCCTCTTTCTCCTCACTTTCTTCTTCCTTCTCCCCTACCCTAGGCCGCCGCGACGCCCCTCTCCCACGTTCTCTCTTCTCTCCCTTATCTCCTCTTCTAAACCAAAACCTAACCCTAAATCGTCCCCTCGCTCTCCCCTTTTCTTTCCTTCTCTCTTTCTTTTTCTCATCATTCAAACCCTAATCCGCCCCATTCATCTCTTCCTTCTTCCACCACCAAACCTTAACCTAGCCCCATAACCCTAAAAGCCATGGCCACCGTGCCTCCATAATTCTCGCCCTCTCCCAAATTTCTCTCCCTCGTTTCTCGGCCTCTCCCTAAAAAAACAAAACCCAAGTCCGAAAATCCCAACCCTAAATCTCTCAAAACCGGACCAAATTCCCTTATAATTTGGTCAAAATCTTAAATGTTCGAGTGAGATAAAGAAGGAAGATGCGTGAATCTGACGAATCTGGGAAGTTCCCATCTCCTCCTTTCCTGTTTTTAATTTTTAAAATTCTGTTTTAAGATTTTATGATTTGTTTCTTTTTGTAGGACCTGAGGATTGAAGGCTATATAAAGGAGACAAAGTCATCAGAAAAAGGGAGAGCGTTCTGACTGAGAAGGAACGAGAGGAACAGAGAGTGAGAGTGAGAGGAAGGAATCCAAAAAAGGGAAGCAGCAGAAGCGAGGCGTGTAGAAGAAGAGAGAGACCTAAAAGATCAAAATTATAGGTTTAGGTTTTTTTTTCCTTTTTTTTATCCCTCTTTTGATCTTCTCTATAATTTTCTGGGAAGGAGCACAAGAGCCCAGGTTCCCTCTTCTTCTTCGTTTTCATATTTTCTGTTTTTTTGCCATGGTTTTCTATGCTGGACTGAGATGTATATGATTGTTGTTGTTATTATTGTTGTTGCTGCAATTGTTGTTGTCGTTGTTATCGTGGTTGTTCTGTTGATGTTAGTACCCACGGTTCCACGGTTTAGATTGGAATTAGGTTTAGGGTTTGGCCTTCCAATGGGGCCAAATCCTAAATAGGGATTAATTTGCAAATTTAATGAGTTTATAAGTGTTTGATTTCTTTTTTTATTCATGTTGCAAGTTGGTTGGATTAGGGTTAGGGTTTGGCCTTTCAAAGGGGCCAAATCCAGACAAATGACCATTTAGCAATTTATCTTTGTTTCAATTTATGAGCAAAAATAAAATAAGAGAAGTAAACTAGAACCTTTAAGCAGAAGTTTAGTTATGTATATATGTATATTTAAATGAATAAGTAAATATTTTGTTTTTATCTTATTTTTAGATCAGATTTTATTTTCTAAATTTTATATCTTTTATTTCCGTCTTGTATAAAAAAAAATACAATTAAGTTAAAAACAAATTTCCGGATTCTAATTATTAATAATGAACTCTTCTTGGATACTAAGGTGTTTTGTTTTTTTCAAATAAATTAGTCCCCTTTTATACATGAAAAATGCTCACTTTTGGAAATAATTCGCTAAAGGCAAACATAGATTCTTAAACGATTAAAGGTATCATTTTTATGGGCGTTTTAGGGGTGCTAGCACCTTCCATATACGTAACCAACTCCCGAGCTTAAGATCTGGTTCAAAGACCTTTTTCTTTATTAAAATCAAAAATAGGTTTTCCAATGTTTCTTATAAAAATAAAATATTGGTGACGGCTCCATTTCAATTTTCAGGGCGGTTGTCACAGACGTCATGATGCGTCTTGACCAGATGCAATCTAGCTTTGTAGAGCATAGGACCCATGTGGACCAGCAGCTGACACTTATTTTGGAGCACCTACAACGCATCTAGCCTTTCCCTCCTGCCGAGTGATGTGGGACCTTCGTTTATTTTTCTCTTTTAGTACTTAGGCTTTGCTTTTGTATTAAAAAGATATGCACATATTTTGGGGCACACTCGCAGGATATATTTTATTTTATTGTTTTTCCTTTTATTTTATTTTTTTTTTGTTTTGTTATTATCTTTTACTATATTTCTTTTTATTATGTTTCTAAACATTTTAATTTTGTGTTGCACAGTTCTTCTGCCGCTTACCAGCTCCATTGGTATTGCAACAAGGAAACAGAATATTTTGCCAATATCCCCATCCAATTTTCTCGTGATATTTTTCAAAGGGAGTCTCTTTCCACATTCCTTTATAGCACTTATTTCTCTTTCATTTTATCTTTTTGTGCTTGCTTTAACTTAGAAGCAGTGAGGACACTGCTAGAAATAAGTGTGGGGAGGGAGTTTTACATTATGCTTATTACTTGGCTGTGCTTATAATTGCTTATAATTATAGAAGAACTTTAAATTTTTGCTGATTTAGGGGCTATACAATTTTTTTTTCTTTATGACAGCTTTTGATTGAATCAATTATTTGCTAGTATTGGAATTTGCTGAAAATTAGTATTGAAGTTCTGTGAGTTTGACTTTCTGTGTAAGCTATTAAATGTGAATTTTGAGCCTGAAATAAGAGGCCACATCATGCTTTTACCTCTTTTCTTTGTTGAGTGATATTTTTCTTGGAATGTGCATTCTAGAACTTGTGCTGAGACCATTACGAAGCGAATATGAATTTATTTGCATGTGAATTTGGAAAGTGCAATTTTTAGGAATTATTCAGGCCACTACCATTTTGAATGCATTATCCCACTAGTTGCCCACTTTTGTGCCCAAAAAGTATTATGTTTAATTTCTTTGGTACCTTTCTTGTTACTTTTGATTATTTTCTGTGAAGACAACCTCGAAAAAGTTTATTTGAGAGCAATTAGTGGCAAATCAAAAGAATAATGTTGCAAAATCCCTTTTATATGTTTACAAAAGAGAAGGCTTAAAAATTTATTCCCCTCCTAGTTCTTACAAATGATTAACTGCTGCATAAATGCATGAAAGGAGGAAAGGAAAAAGAAAAAAAGAAAAAGAAAGGGCGTTGAAAAAGAAAAGAAAAAAAAATTGTGATCATGCTCATGCCTTCATAATTTACAAAAAAATAATAATAATATTGATTGAAAAATTGGGATTCTTGCATGCTCTTGAAAGTGAAAAAGAATTAGGTTGCTTGTTTTGGTTGATTTGTTTCTGACCTTTTGCATAACATTTTCTTTCTTTTATCATACCAAACATTATTACCTTGGCCCCATTACAACCAATGAAAGACCCTCATTCCTCTTTTGTATGTCTTATAGATTCTAATAGTAGAGTTTTTGGTCAATGTACAAGCCTATGGTAATGCCATTTCATTTGAAAAATCTGAGTGTTAATGACTATACCTACAAACACTTTGAGATTGGTGAGAGTGTGACTTAAAAATCGCAGATTGTTAGCTTACTTGAACATAAACCTCTAATTGGGCATTCTATTTACTGACGTGTGGATCTCCACCAAATCAGGGAAGTCTTCGACTTTTTTTTTCTTCTTTTTACGTTTTTTAATTAATTTGATTCGAATCTGAATGTTAATGACTTTGATCTTCTTTTTCAGGGAGTACAAGTATAAAGGGGAAGCGTTCGATCTGGAGAGGGGGAGCGAACCCGAGAGAGCGAACCTAGAAGAAGAAAAGGCTGGAGAAAATTGAAACAGAGGGAGCGAACGAGACACAGTCTAGGAAGAAGAAAGCAAGAACCCGTGAGGCTAATTAGAACCAAAATAAACACTTGATTTAGATCTAGGCTTTCTTGAATCCCCCTACTTTGTTTCTGTTTAATTTCTGGGATAAGCATAAACCCAGGTTATCATTTTCTCTCCATTTCAATTTATGTTCTCCATTCTGTATGTGTATTCAATTTGGATTTAAACTCTAATATATTCGATTGTATTTTTCTCCATATTTCCTCATCCTTATTTTTTATCATTTGTCTCTGGATTGTGATTGTTTGATTCTGCTTCTGATTCTGCACCATGTAAGGGCCGAAATTAGGTTTAGGGTGTGGTCTTCTAATGAGGCCAAACCCTAAATAAGGACCAAGTTGCAGATATATTGTTTAGAGGAGTCTAAATGCAAAAAGTGAGTTTCTGAAAATATTTTGTTTTATTGACATGTCTTAAAATGTATATATTCGTGTTTTATTTTAGAGTGTAGATAGATTTTTGTGGTTTTATTTGTGGAATAATGCAACTATAATAGAAGTGTTTCCTTCCCGTTACATTCAGATTGTGTTTACTTCGTTTTGCTCAAATCTGTTGGTAGCCATAATTGATGATTAGGAATATTATAAACAAAAAATAAAAAATGAAAGCTTTGGAAACATGCTGGTAATAAATGGTTAGTGTTTTTCTCTTGTTTCAATTAAACTATCACGCTTCTATTCGATTCCGTGTAAATAGGATGATATTCCTCTGTACCGACGCATACTTCAAATGTTATTATCACGCTCCGTTTCCTTTTACTTTTGGGAATAATTCATTTAGTGGCAAACAAATGTTTTTGGACAATCAAAGGGTACCATTTTTTAATGGGTGTGTAGGGGTGCTAATCCTTCCCTACGTGTAACCAACTCCCGTACCCAAATCTGGTTCGAAGACCATTCTGTTTTATTATTTTGGAAAAGGTTTTTCCCATTGTTTTTTCCTTAATAAACATAGGTGGCGGCTCCATTTTTTAAAAATTTTAGGGTGGTTGTCACACACACCAATTTGTCTATATTTATAGGGCATTTTTTAGTATCTAATTATACCATTTTGCACTAATTAATGCACAAAGGTACTCATTTATGTCTTATTATGCAGAATTATCATGAAGACACCACTCGGAGCAAAAGATGCGAAAAAAGACCAAAAACTGGCTAGTTTTGGAGAGTTTTAGCACTATCGACAAGCGATGCGGCCGACCTACCAATCCAGACAGCCGCATTCAGAGCGTAACCTCGCAGGGCGTACCCCTCGATCTGTACCACCCGACGCCGATAAAATAGTCCAAGACGGCCAGACACAAGTGATGTCGGGCAACAAAGACGCATGGAGTACGGTCCAGTCATCATCAACGGCTCGATGCGATCATATATATGCGGTACTACCGCATTCCCATCCCTGATCAGTGCAGATTTGAAGCCAGATAACCTAATTCGCAGCCTAGTCTATAAATATGGGCTCTTAACATGTTACAAAGACCTTTTGACGAATTTCTGAGTTAAGAGCCTCCAATTGAGATCTAATAGCAAACCTTTGTCCATTCCGTCGAATTCTTGTCTCCTTGAAGCTTGGTACCATCTCGAATCGCTACCGGAGCTTGTGAGGACGCGAAGAACGTGCTTAAGGACCGTCGTCACACCGAAAGGGTGTCCCGGTTTAGAATTTATTCTCTTGTTATGGATTATTCTAATTTCATATCTAAGTTTATGTTATTATCATTAGTAATGAGTAGCTAAACCCATCACTAGGGGTGATGGGGGATCTTTTATAATACTCTTGATGTATTGTTATTTAATTATATGAGTTTCTATTGATTGTTTGAGTATTTTATTCCTATTGTGCTTAACCCAATAAGGCCTGATCAACCTTTATCTAGTTGGCTTAATTGTGGTAACAGGATCATGATTAGTTAACAGAACTATAGGATAAAAGAACTCGCTTTATACGCCGGATAGGTTAGAGCTTGTTTCTAATCAGTTATTAGATTAACAAATCCACCTGAACGTAATGCTCTTTCCCTTAGTTATCTTCCTGGACCAAACGAAGTAATTAGTTGGGAGGAAGGCTATTGTACGCGAGGACAGCCTCTAGTAATTTAGAATGGGTGGTTAATGCTCTTTCATGATAGATAACTCATATCAATTGATTAATGAACTCGAGGGTAGAGTATTGGTGAACCCGGTTCCCCCTAGGTTTCCCATAACATTGTTAAGCCGTTCTTGCATTCAATCTGTTATTGCTTTAATTTCGATTACTTATTCTACTTGCTTAATTACAATCTTTGCTCGCCAAATAGAATAGAATCATACTAATTCACTGGTACTCACTCATTCTCTGTGGGTTCGACATTTGGAGTCCTAATTATACTTCACTTTTATTACGAGTTACGATCAGGTGCACTTGCCTGAGCCGCAACACCAATTAAGCAAATAGATATCAACAGTGCTTTTCTACATGGACTTCTTGAGGAGGATGTCTATATGAAACAGCCTCAAGGATTTGAGCATGCTGATAAATCCTTGGTTTGCAAACAGCAAAAGGCAATTTATGGTCTGAAACAAGCACCTAGGGCCTGGTATGAGAGATTAACAAAGACCTTTTTGGCTCTTGGTTTTAGTCAAAGTAAATGTGATTCTTCCTTACTGGTCTTTAGCAAAAATGGGATGTGTTTATATGTTCTTATCTATGTGGATGATATTATCATCAGTGGTACTTCAGTGGAACTGGTTCAAAAGCTGATAAATCGACTGAATGGTGTTTTTGCTTTGAAACAACTAGGTGATCTTGAATATTTTCTGGGTATTGAAGTCAAACACATAGCCTCAGGTTCTCTTCTTCTCACTCAATCAAAATACATTCGTGATCTACTGCAGAGAGCAGAAATGTCTACTGCTAAAGGGATTTCTACTCCTCTTCCTGGTAATATAAAATTGTCCAGACATGGTTCAGATTATCATCAAGATCCTATCACCTACAGGTCAATTGTTGGTGCTCTACAATATGTGACTATTACTAGACCTGAAATTGGCTATGCTGTCAATAAAGTATGCCAATTTATGTCACAGCCACTAGATACTCATTGGACTGCAGTGAAAAGGATCTTAAGGTACTTAAAGGGTACTATAGATCTAGGTCTTGCCTTGAATCCAGCTTCAACTCTCACTCCTCTTAGTTTACAAGCCTTTTGTGATGCTGATTGGGCATAGATATTGATGATAGAAGGTCTACTTCAGGTGCATGTTTGTTTCTTGGACCAAACCTTATTTCCTGGTGGTCTAAGAAGCAACCTTTGGTTGCAAGATCTACAGCAGAAGCAGAATACCGAAGCTTGGCCATTGTTGGCTCTGAAGTTTCGTGGATTCAGTCTCTTCTTCATGAGCTCAGAGTACCTACATCCACCCCTGTTGTCTTCTGTGACAACCAGAGTACAGTAGCCCTTAGCCACAATCCAGTTCTTCATTCAAGGACAAAACATATTGAGCTGGATCTCTTTTTGGTGAGAGAAAAGGTTCTCAACAAGTCTCTAGTTGTGGCTTATGTTCCTGCTCAAGAACAAGTAGCTGACATCCTTACCAAGCCACTGCCCAAGCTTCAATTCTCTGCTCTTAGAGACAAACTCAGAGTTCTGAGTTCCTCTCAGCTGCTCTGAGTTTGAGGAGGACTAATAGAGTATATGATTTACAGCTTAGTTTTCTTTCTTTAATTGTAAGTGATGCTGAGTCAGCATCACAGCTGTCAGTGGCTATCATAGTTAGTTAATCTGAGTCAGTTTTGTTTTGCTTAGTCAGATTCTGCTTTTGAGTCACAGTAGTCAGTTATCTCTAACTGACTTCTGAGAGTTGTATAAATTATGATCTCTGGTTTTCAGAGACTCAAGAATTCAGCTTATGAAAATTTTGTTTTACATTTTATGCATTCTTTGAAATTCTATACTCCCTTCGTCTCATATTGTTTATCATGTTTGAAATATTTACTTGTCTCAAATTATTTGCCACTTTATAATATCGAGAAAGTATTAATTATATTATTCCAACAATACCCTTATTTATTTATATCTCAACTACCCGGTATTAATTTACCATTTCACCTAACTCCCACTACAATAAGGGTATATTAATAGGGACGGATCCACGTAGAGCTCGATGTGGGCACATGCCCCCACTAAACTTCAAAAAATTTCATCTACTATCTAGCATTTTTCAATTTTGACCCCACTGAAATTCTAACTTTGCCCCCAGTTCACTGTGGAAGTGATTTGAAGCTTCCTGGTGCCACACCCATAGAAATATAAGGAGTCAAAGTAATTGGAAGCTTTCCCCTTTTCTTCCGGTTGTTGCGCAGGCTGTGAGAAGAAGAAGATGAAGAGCGCTTTTTTTTTTTGTTACAGGAGGAAGATGAAGCGGTTGCGATGCGACTGACTGACAAGTGAGAGAGAGATTTTGATTTTTGACTCAAGAAGTTACTTTTGTTGTAAATGTAAATTGTAAATTAATTGACAGTTTTATTTTTTAATTATATTCCTCTTTTTTGATGAAGCTAATTACTTTTCTTCCTCTAACTTGCGATTTTAGCCGTAACTACTACCGTTCTTTTTTATAACAAAAATATTGATATCTGAAATAATAAATTTTAAATTTTGAAAACATAGTTGCTAGTCTTTTTTTGTTTTTGTTTTTTCAATGGTATTTTCATTTCGAGACCCTAGTGCAAATTATGACTTTTTGCATTTCAAGTTAATTTTTATTCATATATTTTATATTTTTTAGCATGTAATTTCTAGTTTTTTTTTAAAAAAAATATTGATACATACCGATTAACATATTATAACGTACTGCGAACCGGTAGCGTACCGACTAAGTATACCCCCACGTACCGAATACTTTGAAGGCCGCATACCGCGTACCCGTACCGCGTACGGAGCGTATTGCGAACCAGGTAACTATGGTTCTCAATACCAACAAGGTAAAGCTAAAAGCCCGTTTACCACGCCAATCAGTCCTCAATATAGTCTTTTTTTTAAAGAAAAAATCATAGTATGTTTTTGTTACCACAGTTGTTTGTGCTCTTGCTGCTGAACCAGTGAAGGTCGAGATAGAAAATGGAGCTAGAGAGCAACAATAAGGTTAGAGTTCATTTTCAAATATGGAAAAACTTCTGTTTTTATCCTCCCTCATAGTAAAATTGATTGATTCTGAACGAGATTTGAGGAGAAAAAATCAGTTGCAACACCGTTACGAGCTTTGATGGTGAATGACGTTTTGTCGAAGCCGGCCCTAACACAGATACCACGTCGTCGACTTCCATGGTGTCACTGTTTGGCCCCAGTGACCCAGAATCCTGAATCCGTCCCTGTATACTAGTACAAATCAACTATTTTATCTTGGAAATGAGTGCAATCAATAATTTTCTTAAGATGTGTGCATAACCTTAAACGACAAATAATATGAGACGAATGAAGTAATATATAGTCCTAATTCAAGATGGCATCACACAATGTTAGGGTCAAAGGATAGGAGGAAAGCAGAGAGATTTAATGGAGGAAAGTGAAGGAGAGTAAGAGATTTAATTAAATATTCAATTTGGTTGCAAGGATGGAAAAGGAGGGGGAGAAATAACTCTCCTTATTTCATATGGGAGAAGGATTTTCAAACTAACATACTTTTTATTTTTTTATAATCTTTCATATTATATTTTAAAGATATTTTAGTAAATATATTTAAAATGTTCTAAACTCATGTTCTCTCCTCTATAAATCTTCCAAAGGACTATATATCGATGTCTTGATTCCTCAACTGAATACTCATTAATAAAATTTATCTGCAGTGATTTTTCCAATTACTTGCTTGACAATTTTCTAATAAAATAAGTTGTTATAGGAATAAAAAAATGGTTCATACCAATACAGAAATAAAATTAAAAAAAAAGAAAAAAGAAAAAGAAGATTCATCGAATTCTGTATTGTCAGTAATAACACATGTACTAAATAATTTGCTTTCAGAATATATAAAACAACCACAATTCATTACAACATAAGCTCTAATTAATTACCCAATTTCCTTAAACAACCAACTCACCTACACAAGAAAAGCAAGATTAACACTACAAATTGGAGACAAAAATGAAAGTCAAAGTATAAAAGCAGATTAAACGTGGAACTCAAACCATTTTGAGATTCTTTGTAGAATCAAACTGCAAAGGCCAAAGCAAATTCCCAAATAAACAGTGGCTTGAGACATCCATTTATGTCCCATGCAATCCAATATATACATTCCATGCTTGTAAAACCAAAGTTGAAGCTATTCTTTACCCCATATTTGGCCTAGAGAGTTTGTCATGTGTTCAAGGGAACCAACAAAAAGCAACTGTCCCTACTATAAGAAACTATTAAATAGTCCCTAACATTTTCTTCCATCCGTCCCGTTAGTCCCTACGGTTAGTCAGTTTGGTCCCTGACTAACTGCAGGGACAAATGGGACGGATGAGGAAAAACATTAGGGACTATTTAACGGTTTCATATACTTTAAGGACTAAGTAGGAGAGAGAATGATGGTTTAGGGATGATAATGGGAGTTTACGCTTTGAATTCTCATGCTTTTCCACCCTGCAATGCCAAAATTCACGGATCACTCCAACTGAGTTCTACTTGCTTTACCAGAAGTTGCATGGGAGGCAGTTCTGGGAGAGACCAGAACCGGTTCATTGGTTGCAGCTTTCATGCCTCCCATTTCTTCCAAGCGCTTCCATCTAGCTTCGCGCTTCGACTTCATATCCTCCTCTTGCGCTTCATTTTCCCGGAATTTGATCATGCACTCCTCATAGAAAGCAGGATCAGTGTCGGAGAAGATCTTGCAGACATTTATTGTTAAGTTCCGGACGGCCTGGTTCCAGTGGTTCCGTGCATTTTGCTCCAAAGCAGGTAAGACAATGGGAAGTATGATTTTGTGGTTCTGCTTGATCAAGTTCTCAATGTGATCATTATTCCATAAGAACAAAGCCCTCTCTGCTACCTGCAAATTCAGAAGCAATGAAAATCATTTAAAACCACAGGAATGAAGTGATGATATAAGCATCCATTATCCATAATAATGCATCACAACTTTGCAAATAAGTTTCTTGATTATGTAATCCTATGGGGAAGGAAGAAGCCAACCCGGTATATAAATAGAATAAAATAAAATAAAAACATTTTTGCCTATTTTTTCAGGAAGGAAGACATTTCCAGTGCACTGGTAAGATTACTTCCAATTTTACTAAGTCTTGAAACTGGTTTTAATATTAATTAAGAAGGAAAAAGTTCAGTGAAACTCCCTAAATTATGGACCTCTGAGAAAGGAAAGAATCCACAAACTTGGTTTGCGAAATCAATTTGTTTCCATTTTCTATTTTCTCTTTTAATTACAAAAGTATCGTCATATTTTCACTTTGTTTATTGTTATTCAAAGTTTTGTATAAAAAAAATAAATAAAATAAATAAAAAAAAGTTGTTTTACTTGTTCTTAGATTTTGGGCCTAACTAAACCCTATAAAACCGGTTTGTAAGTGAGAAATGCTCAAGTTTTATAAGCTCTTATTAGACACTATCTCTAGTCAATGTAGGACTTGGGTTTTCCCCAGTACACCCCCTCACACCCAACACTATTGGGTTCGGTGCATGGACAATATAGTGGATGACCCAACAATGGATATAGTATAAGCTCTAATACCATCTTAAAATTTGGGTTTGGGTCTAACTCAATCCGTAAACATAGCTCATGGGGTGAGAGTTGCCCCCCACTTATAACAACTATTCAGATCATATCACCATCCAATGTAAGACTCTCAACACTTGTTTTCTATGCTAAACTTTGAAAATAAGAAACAAAGTGAAAACAAGACGATACTTAGAATTATAAGGGAAAACAAAAATAAAAAAAAATTCCCAAACTAAGAGAACATAAAGTATAGTGGAAGTGTGTGTGTGTGTGTGTGTGTGAGAGAGAGAGAGAGAGAGGGAGAGAGAAGTGAGTGAAATATTTGAGGTTTGCAGAATTAATTAGTGAAATTTTCACTTTTGCCCCACCATTTCAGCTAATGGCTCAACAGTTACCAATCTTCGCATTTCTTGGAAATTTCCTCCAAAATGACACGTACTCTAAATCAGACTTGAGCAGATAAAACGCATTAAAAAAATTGAAATCATTGCTTTACTTTTGAAAATAAGTAAGGGTTCAACAAAGTATCCAAACTATAAATGTTGAAGAGCATAAGCATTTGAATTTGTTTCGACACTCTAGTTGCCAAATCATATACTTCTGTAAGATAAATGTAAACACACGTGTAAGTGTGGATAGTAATTTATTTCTTATTCCAAAAGAAATCACATGGAATCTGGGGCATTGCAGCTTAGAAACCATGATGATCAAAACTGACTATCCAGCAAGACCACAAACTAGCTACGGAGAATTTTTTTTTTTAAGTTAAAGGGCAGTAAGATTACCCAAATAAAGAAAGGGTCAAATATATTTGTGGTCCATACAAAATTGAGTAAATGCTGATTTTAATCCCTATAAAAATTTTACATTTTTAGTAGCTGAAATGAAAATACAAAAATTGTGCTTTTAGTCCATCGTAAGGACTAAAAATATCCTACTTTTGTTAAATGCAAAGACTAAAAATGAATAACATTTTTTATAAGGACCAAAATCAAGTTTTACCAATTTTACAGAGACCAATAACATATTTAACCCTAAAAAAATATTTTGGGGTCCATTAGTCAAAGCCCCGCAATTAGAGAAGCTCAGCACATTTTATTCTATTGATAAAGAAAACTCCAATTTTTAGTCCCAACAATTTTCTGAAAATGTAGCAAGAGAAGCACAAGACCAAAGGAAAGGGTCACAAGGAGTACATATTTTTAATTTAAATAACAGAATCAAAAGTTGCTAGCCACTGCTCAGAATCAAAATTCATGAGTAATAGCAGGAAGAAGTTCCTGTAACAAGATATGCACTAAGCACAGCGGATACATTTCCAATAAATGTATTGAAGAAAGGATGACTCTAAAGTTAAAATCACAGTTTCCATTTATTTTTTTCACTCCACGAAGTACATAATTATACAGATTTGGAGTTGTGACTTGTGAGTTTGTCACCTGAGCGAGGATATGAAAGTAATCATACCCTTAATTTATTCTGCAGCCCAAACCACAACATTTACATGAGAGTTGTATTTTTAAGAGTCAAGTCAACTGCTAAGTTGAGTTTCCAGTGCAGTCTCTACATGAATCCCCAACAATCCCCAAAAAACAAATTAACACAATTACACTCAATTGTGTAGCAGATTATCCAAATGACCACGCATATGGCATCATTAGGACAATAAATCGTCAAAGCAATGACAGACCATAAATCATTCGACAAAATCAATGCTCATGCATACCGAAAATCTACCACAAAAAGGGGGGGGGGGGGCAATAGAAGACCACAAAACATTGGAAACAGCATAACAAAAGAATGTCATGCTTACGTATGTCTCATGCCTAATGATACAAAACAACAAAAATAAGGATATTATCTGAATATGGAAGGTGATTTTATACCGAATGTATACCACCCTAAGCAAATAACAAACTTTCTATTTCTTCTTTTCTGAGGGGTTGAAAAATTATCACAGAAAACATAGAAAATGTGGAAGCCAATGGAAACTACTAAAATTGCCAAACCTGGAAATGTGAACTGCTCAAGCAACGTCTTATTTTGCGGAATAAGGGTACCATACATTTCTGAAACTCTGCAGGTTGAGTTGCTTCCAAGACTTCCTCCATTTCCCCTAAGAACATAACCTCCTTAGAACTATTTGTTATGGGCCAGTATTTTAATAATCCTCGTATAACCGTGTCAGCAAGCTTGCAGTCTTTTTCAACAAACTGCGCGATGCAGTAAGATAACTGCTGGTGGTACATTGGTAAGCATTTTGGTCTGTGAAGAGGAATAAGAGCTCGCACAAGAAACAGCTTGTGCTCTTCTTTCAGTGGCAAAGCAAATCCATTGATTATACTTCCCAAAATTTCCAAAAGTTCTGCAATCCCGTTGTGTTTCTCGGTTTCAAAAATGAAACGGTAGAATATATTGTTGATTGCTTTTCTGATGAACGGTCGGTGCACCATAAATTTCCCATATACACGATGAAGAACCGTCTTCAAGTAATCCCTCTCCCTGGGATCCTCTGAATCAAAAAGGTCCAACAGTCTGAGAACAAACGAATGATCAACATACCTTTTCGCTAACTTTGCATCAGTCTCGGGTGATGTGACAAACCTTAGAAGAAGTTCATACACAATTTGCAAGTAAGGCCATGCAGGGTCCATTGAAGGCTCTTCCTCGTCCAAATCAAAGGCTTCAAGAATTTTGTTCTCACGTGGTGGAGTAGTCAATGTCCGGAACAAATTTATAGACACCATTTTTACGAGTTCTTGCATCATAACATCCGTAAACTTGGCATTAGCTGAAGAAACATAATCGACAAGTTCTACTAGTGTTTGTCGCTTAATCTCCTTTTCTCTGATGTTCTTTGTAGGGTCGGTACAGTCAAATACAACACAGCACATTTGCAGCTTTCTTATAAATAAATTCTGCTTCTCTGAATTCGGAACATCTCGAAAACTTGGCAAGGCTTCATAGGAGGAAGCCGACAAACTCCCATTCAGATTCAGTTTTGAATTCACAGCTTGGACAAGCATGTCGCCATGATTTAGTCCAAGACTCGAATTAGAATCGATGCCCGAAAGGGGTGAAGCAGTTGAATTTCCATAGCCGTAGCCAGCGGCTAAATGACTACTTCTTACACTAGTTGAAGCATTTGAAGAAGATGTTAATGTTCCTCCTCCTTCATGATTTTCGACTGATTTGGATGGCTTCCTAGGGAGCCTATTTAATATCTGCTTGATCATAACTCAAATTGATTTTCAATAAAAAAAATTTGTCATGCACTTCAAAACACACTCCTTACTCCTTCAAATCAAACAAAGCAGCAACCTCAATCTGCAAGATAGCATCCAATGAAACAATAACCTCTCTTGAATTTCACTTCTGTCATAACCCTCCATGATCTCTGCTAAATTTATGTACACAACATTCTAATTGAGGGAAGCCACAGGATTCAGTGAAAAAATCCTTATCAACATCCATGGTGCTTCTTATTATGACAAATCTGAAACACAAGCACATCCCAAGAAGCTCAAAATTACATAAAACCCCAAATACCAAAACAACAGAAATCCAGCACAATCAACCATATTCTTAACCAAAAAATAACAATAAAAACAAAAACTCCACACTTATACTGAGAAAAAAAATAATACCCCAAAATTAAAAAAAAAAAGTAAAAAGAAAAGATTGCAAATTTCCTTGTTGATTGATACAAACTAACGAATTTCTAAAATTGTATGACACGCCATAAGGACCCAGAAACTTTGACTTGTTAATTGAACTACAGTGAGCAAAAGGGTAAAGAAAATTTACCTGCTTCACCTTGCTTGCAACTTCTTAATTAGGATTTTCAGCAGCAAATAACAATATAACTGGATCAGATAAAAACAGGATCTGGGTCTGATCCAGAAAGACCCCCAGATGAAATTTAACCTGAAAAGTGCTGAGGGACAACGAAATACGATGATGGAACAACCTTAACAATCGAATCGAATTTTCCAGAAGAAAAAAAATGGGTGCAGAGGAAGAGAGAAAAAGCAAAGATTTCTCCTTTTTTTTATTTTTTATTTTATTTTTTGAGTTACAAAGCAAAAGAAATTTTAAGAATGAAGGAAGCTGGTCTTGCAGGAAAGAGAAAATTGAGCTACTCCATTTTTTTGGAGAGAGAGAGTAAACTATAAAGTGAGAAGAAAAAAGCAATCTCTAGCTGAAGTTGTAGTTGTTATTATGGTATTGCTTAAAAAAATTTAAAAATAAATAAAAAAAAGTGTTCATGCTAAGTTGCTGACAATGATATTTCATTTTATCACTTTTCTCTTTCTGACTTTACTTTTTTTTTTAAATTAAACAAAAATTATCATCAAAGAAAAAGTTAGTTATATTACATTATTACCGATGGAACCCGTGCTCACGGTGGCATAAAAAAAATGTGAAAAAGAAAAACGAAAATTATAGTATAATTAACTTTTTAGAGCGTAGTTAAGTTTTTTATAAAAAAAATAATTTTTGGCGAAAAAACGGATAAATGAGCTTTTATCATGTATCTTTAGTATAGTTAAGTTTATTATATAAATACTAAATGAGAAATAGGGACATACACTGTCAGTATAAATTAGTTTTACACATACATCTAATAAGAACTCATAATTTGATAATTATTTTTAAAATACGGTTACAAAAATGGCTGACATGGCAAAATAATAAATTTTTATTAGATATTTGTATAAAATTAGATTACACCGATGGTGCATATTCTTTAATCTCATATTAAATTAATCCAAAGATTTTGGAGGTTTTTTTTTTTTTTTGACAAGGAAAGATTTTCGAGTATTTTGCTTGACAAGGAAATATTTTCAAGTATTGAATAAATATATTTTAATTTAAGTATTATTTAAATAAGCTGAAATAAAAAAAAATTCAAAAGGCTCCTAAAAAAATTATTTCAAAATTATAACAGAAAATATGCATCATTACCAAATAAATAAGTAGATGAATGTAAATAACTGGAATTTGAAAATAAAGAATAAATTTAAATGTAAAAGAATTTGAAAATAACCATTTTAAAAAGTTGGGATCTGCAAAAACAACAAGGAAAAAATATAAAAGTAAATAATAATTTGAGAATTTTAAATTTATAATATTAAATATTAATATTCATAAACCCAAATTTTTTAATATATATTCTGTGCCCTTGTTTCGCATTTTTAATTTTGCTTGTCGTGTGTATTTTTTGCATACACAAGTAATTAAAGTTGCCTCATTATAAAAAAAAATTAAAGATGTCTATTGGCTCTGTTTTTGGCAAAAATAAGCTACAAGTTAACTAGCTCATAATTGAAAAGTTAGCAGATTAAAATTGAAGTAATTGGTAAAATTAGTTATTGAACTAACTGATAAATATAAAATAACATAAAAAGACATGCAATTAATATAAATTATTTATTTAAAAATAAATAATTTATCTCAAAATATTTATCATCTTAGAAATTAGAATATTTATTTTTTAATATGATTATTATTTTTTAAATTAAAACTAGATAATATAAACAAAAAGACATATTTATCATTTTAAATATAAATTTTATTTGTGTTATAAATATAAAAATATTTTATATCAAGAGAGAGTAAAAGAGGAATAAAATTAAAAAATAAGATTAAAAATGAGAGAAAATATAATAAATTATAAGTTCGATCACTACTTGAAATAGTATATCAAGAAAAGTTATAATCTACCGAGATAAGCCCATTTATCGAACACATCCACTTTTGTCAAATAAATTTATAGTCTAATATAGCTAACTTACTAGTGTAATAACTTGTGCATGTACGGGTGTTAAGTAAACAATCTACAAATTTATATTATAGAATTAATGTAATATTAATTTAATAACTAATTAATATTATAAATTTAATTATATCAAGTAATATTAGATTAGGAAAAAAACAAATATATAACGGATAATAGATGTAATAGATAATATATTTGAATTTAAATTTTGAAATTAAATTTTTGTTGATTGATAAACATGATTCTGATTGAAAATAATGATTGGCATATTAATATCATTTATTGAGACACTCTAATATAATGATCGTCTTTAAATAATAAAAAAGTGAAATAAATAAAAGGATTTAGGTGGGAATTTGAATGTATCAGGTTTTGACATGTGACATAATCTTATATGACAAAACTTCATTTTATATAATATAGTATATAGTATACAAGATTGCGCAACTTACTCGTATGTCCTTTACTAATCACATTGAGAAGCATCTGGGGTTCAAGTTGTTTAAAGGGAGAATTACGAAGGATGATTTCAGTGAGGTTTTAGATAGAGTTAATTCTAAGCTTGCTTCTTGGAAGGGTAGGCTGCTTAACAAGCCTGGACACCTTACTCTGGCAAATGCAGTGTTAGCCTCTATCCCGTCATATGGTATGCAAATTCAATGGTTCCCTCAGTCAGTGTGTGATCAAGTCGACAAAACCATCCGCAGGTTTATTTGGAAGGGGCACAGAGACAAAGGTATGCATATGGTGGGCTGGAACACTATCACCAACTCAAAAAATTCTGGCGGCCTCAGTGTGAGGGTTGCTAGGAATCACAATTCCGCTCTTTTGGGGAAACTTGTGTGGGATCTTATAAATGAAGAAGACAAGCTCTGGGTGTCCCTTCTTCTTGCTAAATATGCTCCTAATGGCAATTTTGTCACAGCCAAGCATAACCGTGGGTCCAATGTTTGGAACTCGATTCTCAAGGCTTTCGACGTGCTCAAAGATAGCTTTCAGATAAAGCTTGGTGATGGAAATAGTAGCTTTTGGTATGATCCTTGGGTGTTTAAGGAACCGTGATGCAAGAAAGTCCTTGTTGTTGATATTCATGATGTGGCTCATCATGTCAAGGATGTTTATGTTAATGGTAGTTGGAACCTCCAAAACTTGTATACTCCTTTGTCTCCGGATATTCAGAATGTGATTCTCAACATGAAACCAAGGCTAGTTGACGATATGAGAGACACATGGACGTGGCACCCATGCTCAACAGGTATTTATACTACTAGTAGCGCCTATAAATGGCTTTCTAGCAACTCTGTCCAGTTAACTGAGTCTAGACATTGGGGTTGGATTTGGAAGATGCATGTCCCTGCTAACATCCAATTTTTTATTTGGCAACTATGCCATTTGGCTATCCCCACCAGAGAAATCTTAAATAGAAAAGGCATTCCTGTCGATAGCACCTGCCCTGTGTGTGGTGATGCTCTTGAGACCATACATCATTGTCTTTTTGGTTGTGAGTTTGTGCAACTAATTTGGAAAGCCTGTGTCTCTGACCTCCTCCACCTGCCTGGCTCGGCTGGTTTCGACCCATTTCCTTGGATTCATGAGAAGGTGAGGAGTCATGGTGTGCTAGTGGTTATTGTTATGTGGGAAACTTGGTGTGCGCGGAACAGGTTAGTCTTTGACAATAAATCTACCACACCCTTCATGCTTGTTGCCCAGATTATGGCTCTCAACCGTGACACTATCTCGGCTTTTCAATCCTCCCTTACCTCACCTTTGCAGCGCACTGCCCCTCGGGAAGTGTCTTGGATGAGGCCTGACATGGATTGGGTTACTCTCAATGTTGATGGGAGTGCTCTCACGAACCCGGGGATGGCAGGTTTTGGTGGTCTCATTCGGGATCACTCCGGAGCTTTCCTTCGAGGTTTTTATGGCTCAGTGGGTTATTCTAATATCTTGCACGCAGAGTTGATGGCGTTATTTCATGGTATCTCTTTGTGCTGGGAGTTGGGATTCAGGAGGATTGTCTGTTGTACAGATTCCCTCAACACCTTGAAGTTGGTCCAGGACGCTAATCACAATTATCATCAATTTGGTAATGAGATTGCTATGCTGAGACTTTTGCTACAAAGGGATTGGGAGGTCCAGCTTCATCACTCTCTTAGAGAAGGGAACCAGTGTGCTGATTTTCTTGCTAAGTTAGGAGCCAGAAGCAGTGAGCCTTTCATGAAGATTGCTGACCCTCCTGTGGGAATGGCTACATTGCTTTTAGCTGATGCTTTAGGCACTGCTTTTGTAAGGCACTAAGGCTTCCCTTGGTGTCCTTTTTCTTTTCGTTTTATTTCTCGGATGTAACCAAAAAAAATATTAGCATTACCAAACAGAGTCTTAATATTAAAAGTAATAATTCTATGTTTTATATATGTTATTAGAAAAAATATATAGTTACACAAAATTTAAATGGATTCCTTTTTTTTTAAATTTAAAATTATTAATTTTCCTTCAAACAATATTTAGTTTATATATGCAAACTTTGATAAGTGATTCATTTAGACTACGATTATGCTTGACAAAATTAATAGATAGATTAGTTAATAATGGACAGTGGATAAATAAGAGAATTAGTTAACTGACTGAGTTTTGTCACACAAAAAAAAAGTTAACTGATTGAATATGAAGTATTTGGTAAAAGATCCTTACAAGCTTCCCTCTTTACCCCCCATTTCTTCTCGCCCAACTCTCAGTATTAATATCTTTGCGTTCCCTCTTTATTTTTCCTTGCTTTGTTTCTTGGATTGTTTACTTTTGGGGTTGAATCCGATTATGGTGATTGTTTATGGGTTTTTGGGTTGTGGTTGCTTCTAGGTTTCTAGGTTGTTATTGTTTCTGGATTGTCCATTGATTTTGGTTGATTAAGGAAGAAGAAAATGAAGGATTTGCATATCCTTCTAGAATACCTTATTGTTGCAATCACATCGCAATGAGAGCGCGCGAACAAAAACTCGTGTTCAAAAATTAGGGAGTCGCCACCAAAGTTTATTTTATTAAGAAAAATGTCGAAAAAACCTTTTAAAAAATTTTGGTCTTTGAAACCAAATTATGTGTTCGGGAGTCGATTATCTGGAGGAAATGTATTAACACCTTACAACATCCGTTATAAAAACGGTAACCTATAATTAAATGTGCAAAATGTTATGTTAATTTTAAATTTATTTGTTTTACCCCTAGAAGAATTATAAAGCCAAAATATTATCTACTTACTTAATTTAAACAAAAGAGAAAAAATATTATTTTTTTATTATTTAGCTTGACAAAGAATAGACCTTGCTCCTACTTATCCCTCGGTGCAATAAGGAATTCAAAGTTAACGTAATTCTTGTAGAATAATGAAATTATTGTTTATAGAGTCTAATATTATTGTTTCAGAATAATGAAATTATTGTTTATAGAGTCTAATATTAATTCTCAAATTTTTATTTATGTTATCTTAATTATTTCTTTTTCATTAATTTAGTTTTTATTTTTGTTGCTATTTCTTTTGCTATTGCTATTTTGTTTTCTACTCTTCCTTTTTCATTCTCTTCTATTTTCACCAATTTCACTGTGAGGTTGATGAAGGCCTAACTTTGATTTCTGTTCTCATATTGATCATTGTTATTATTACAAGGAAATATCATGGTCCAGTTTCAACAATTTCTGACTATGATTTTAAGTTGACCTATTATTCTACTCTTGTTGATTTGGAATAGTGTTAAGCTCTTCCTCTCTAGCATTTTTCTACTCTATGAATTCTTTAAAATGATGTATGACTAGAGTCATTTTTCAAATACATTTTATACAGATCATACGAGCACAGATGAATTCATGAGTATAAACAAGTCATTACATAAACTACATCACTAAACCATGTGAATAAGGATGATGATTAAAACAAATACCCGATTGAAGAATTCCAAACAAGTACCGCAACTCTTCTATTTTTAACTCTTCACACAAAATTTTCAACATTCTCTTGTGTCCTCCTCTTTTCTGTCCTTTTCTCTCATATCCATACCCTCTGTTTATAGTTATAATTTTGGACGCTTTAATTAGGGAATTGATCTAACAAAAATCCTAATCAAATCATTGTTATTTAAGAAAATCTCAATTAGAATTATATTTTCTTGCGATATTACCTTGATAAATCAATTAGTTGTATTTTTAAATCAATTAGTTGTATTTTGTTTGCAAATTCACCATAATTGGATAGCTTCATATCAAATTATTTTGAAAACCTACCTTAGTTGGGAAGATTACAATGAGCTCATTTTAAAAGTAAATCAATCATTATTGAAAACACAAATCAACCTATTTGTTTAAAAATATATTTTATTCTTATTATTATTTATAGCAATTATTATTATTATTATTATTATTATTATTTATAGCAATTATTATTATTATTATTATTATTATTATTATTAAAACATCATTATTTTTTATTTTTGTATTATTTTTGTATTAAATTGTATTATTTTATTTTATAAGTTAGGTTGTTTTAATTAAGGAATTGTTTAATTTAAGGAATTGATCTAATAAAAA
Source organism: Calophaca sinica (assembly GCA_037113605.1). Lineage (NCBI taxonomy): Eukaryota > Viridiplantae > Streptophyta > Magnoliopsida > Fabales > Fabaceae > Calophaca > Calophaca sinica. Next base: position 22,766,025 of record CM073737.1, read on the forward strand.
TCTAATTCAAATTATTGTTATTTAAAAAGATATCAACCAGACTTATGTTTTTTTGTAGCACTATTTTTTGAGGTATTGTCCGCTTTGGCCCATATGTGGACCTTCACGGGTTTGTTCTTAAAATGTGCATCATTGGGTTAATGGAGGAGGGTGTATAAACTACTATTTGCCTCGATTCTCAAACAATGTGAGACATTTTGGTATGCCGGAATTGTAGCCCCCCAGTCGAGGCTAAGGGCTGGCGTCGATGATCCGAGGTGGACCTCGAGGTAGGACGGGGAGAGAGAGAGAGAGAGGTGATGACGTTGATGGAGGAGCACGGCAGAGCGCATGGTGGTGGTGGTAGTACTTGCAACCACTTTGAGGCCTAAGTCAGTATCGATTATAGGTGAGAGGAGGGTTAGAATACTGTGCACCTCATAGACTGGGTGAGTTAGCTCTTTGGCGGGAGGAGCGATTATGAGCTCCTAACTAAACGCGACGTTGCGAGATGTGGATCAACATTGGATTGATATGATGATGGATATCAAACAGCTTCTGTACCCTTGCTATTCGAGCCGATGAAATTGGTCTGGGCCGGATCTGGTGGATTGGGCCTTGGTCCATACCGAAACAAATTTCATTTTATTTGAAAACTTGCCTTAATTTTGAAGATTCAAATTAATTCATTTTGAAAATACACCTTAACTGGGAATATCTCAATCAGCCCATCGGATCAATCTATTTATTTGAAATATGTTCCATTTTTATATTATTATTTATAATGTATATTAGTATTATTTGGAATTATCTTCGGACTCAATGGGCCTACCCCGTATGTTTATGGAGACACTCCATATTGTTTGTTGTGTTTTTTTCGTCCTAGTACAAATGATTAGAGGGGAGGGAAGAAGTTAGAGGGGAGAAGGATGTGGAGTGGTACGGGTTCGAACCCTGCTCCCAGCGTCTACACAACTCTTACGTATGTTTTATCAGCAGGCTATGTTCTCTGAACTGTTTGTTATTGTTGTTAGTAAATTATTTTTTATTTGTATTTTTATTGCATTATTATTTTTATCAAATATCCGAAAAAAATTTGATATCCACACATATCCATTTGGGTTGTGATTAGGGTTTCAAAAAACATTTTTAATTAAAAAATTAAAAATTTATTTATTTATTAAAAAAATGATATATGAAATAATATACTATATGCATGGACAAACTCTAAGGTTGGGTGCGAGTGGTTAACGCACTCCATCTAAAGGGATGGATTCGGCTAATACCCAGGTTCGACCCCTGGCAATGGAATAACTTGGGGCCAGACTTTATTTACCTCCCGGCCGAACTCCGGATTAGTTAGGGCCCCTTTCCCCCTGGACATCGGAGCGGGGTCAACGACCTCTGGATAAAAAAAAACACTATATGAGTGGATAGTGACATGGGCACCACATAAGCAGTATTAGCCGAGTCAAAGTGTGAGTTGGCCTTTCACGTCATCACATAACAGAGGTACTTAACCCTAGGGACCATAAGTGCTGACAAAAAATTTATCGGGGAAAAAGTAGGTGAAAAATTTTAGAGGGACAACAAAGAAAATTAAGAAATTTTTTAGGGACCAAAAACATATCTAAGCCACATAAATATCATCAAATGCATAAAATAAAAATATTACAACCAATTCTAATGTAATTTACATCATAGGATTATTCCAATCTAAGTCTTATTTTACGATATAAAATATTGGTGTAAGCCTAGTAGCCAATCAGTTTTGACTAAATTGGGTCACAGAGGACAATCTAGTTTATCTAGATTGTCATGTGTATCATGACTTTGGTTTATACATTTGATGTATATGGAAGACATTTCATTTATTATGCTATTGATTGTATAACATAGTAAAGTCTTTAGAATAGAAAGTTCGTTCAATGATACATCAAATGTAACTTAATTGTGAGGTCCTATTGAAAAAAAGAACATTATTCTTAGTGTGTTCATAGTCAAATTTTATTTTTAATTAAGACGACAATAACACATCAAAACTATTGTGTAAGTAGACTGATGCTCACATCATAAAAGACTGATGCCCATAAAAGAATATAATATATGCAAACTTACCGTATAAACATGTTTTACACAGTGATCTAAATATATTTAATAATTTTGCCACATCATATTTCATCAAGGTGGGTGTTTCGACAAGTATGGTAAGATGAAAAATTATGATTAGAAGTTTGTATAAAACATATTTACATTCATAAAAGTTTTTTCAATAATATGAGGGAAGAAAAAGAAAAATTAAAACTTAAAAGACCATTCAATTCAAATCACTCAACATTAAATTAGATATAATTAAATTAAATTTTAATCTAATTTAAAAATAAATCGATTAAAAAATAAAATAAAACGACTTCTTTGAAATAACCTTATTGAGATTTGATAAGCCAAATAAATCACTTGATCGGTCTGGCAGCAGCCATTAGTGGGTCCCATCTCAGTGGCTGTGAAAATCGTAATTTGATTGTGTTCGTCTTTCTCATAATTCAAGAGAAGTGAAGCGATTGGGATAAGCTTACTTTTGGATAATAATAATAATTCATATTCATATCATGATAATGACATTTTAGTATTCTAAATTTAGTCAAAATTTTAGAGACTGAAGGAGGGAAATTAGGTTTCCGATCGGTTAGTAAATTACTGATTAATGTTATTTTGATATAGAGATTTTAAAAGGAACGCAAAGAAAATTGGGTCAGTTGATAAGGTGTAGGCTTAAATATGTTTTTAGTCCCTTAAATTATAGCAAAGTTCAGTTTTGGTCCCCAAAAATAAATGTAGTTTTTTAGTCGTCTATATTTGAAAATGGTTTTTTCGTTCGTCCCCGTGTTAACTCCGTTTCCAGCTTGTTTATGTGTCACCTGTATTAAATATGTTTTTGGTCCCTCAAATTATAAAAAAGTTTGGTTTTGGTCCCGCAAATTATAGAAAAGTTCGGTTTTGATCCCTCAAATAAGCAATGCTGGAAACAGAGTTAATACAGGAACGAACGGAAAAACCATTTTCAAATATGGGGACTAAAAAGCTACGATTTATTTTTTTGGGACCAAAACCGAACATTGCTATAATTTGAGGGACCAAAAACATATTTAAGCCTAAGGTGTAAATATCTCGATAAATGATTTTTGAGCTTTGAGACACTCTTATGAGCTCTTAGGATACAATTCACCTAAACTGTCTCTATAAAAAACAAAATCAACTTTTTTTTTTGTCTAGTACATATGGTAAAAAGACTCTTTGCGTCCATATATCTCTTACGTATGTTTTATCACTAGACTATGCTCTAAAAAAAAATCAAATGGCTCACTCGAATTACTTCATTACAATTTATAGGTTAACCTACGTAATAAGAAAACAAACTCCAAATTGAGGCACGTGGCAATTTTTGGGAACATTTATTCCTGCTCCTCATCTGCACTCCAACTTTTCTCTCTCTTTTTTTTTTTAATCTAATTTCTTTCGTCTGCATAAGCGCTTCCCCAGTCTACTTTTTTTTCCCATTGTCTTCCCCCCCCCCCCTCTCTCTCTCTTTTTGCTCTCATCTTCTTTTTTTTTTTTTTCTCCTTCTTTTTCTTTTCTTTTTTCGTTAAACCACAAGATAACACCTTGATGAAATCTTCTTCTTAATTTTTTTTAGTATTTCTAAATGTTTATTTAATTTTTTACTTCTTAATATTTTTATTTTTCCTTATTTTCTTTTGGCTTAAATACAATTTTGGTTCCTTAATTTATTTTTGATGTACAATTTGTTTATTTAACTAATTTTTAGGTCAAATAAGTCCTTTGAGTTTTTAAGTTGGGCCAAAGAAGTCATTTTCAGCCAAACAGATCCTATAAGATTTTAAATAGGGCCAAATAGGCCTTTTTCGGCCAAATAAGTCCTTTAAGTTTTTAAGTTGGGCCAAATAAGTCCTATAAGTTGGGCCAAATAGGTCCTATAAGTTTTTAAGTTGGGCCAAATAAGTCCTATAAGTTGGGCCAAATAGGTCCTATAAGTTTTTAAGTTGGGTCATATAGGTCCTATAAGTTTTTAAGTTGGGCAAAATAAGTTCTTTTCGGCCAAATAAGATCTTTAAGTTTTTAAGTTGCGCCAATTAGGTCCTATAAGTTTTTAAGTTAGGCCAAATATATTCTATAAGTTTTTAACTTTAGCCAAATATGTCCTTTTCGGCCAAATAAGTCCTTTAAGTTTTTAAGTTTAGCTAAATAGGTCCTATAAGTTTTTAAGTTAGGCCAAATAAGTCTTTTTCGGCCAAATAAGTCTTGTAAGTTTTTAAGTTGGGCCAAATAGATCCTATAAGTTTTTAAGTTGGGTCAAATAGGTCTTACGGGACAATGACTCATTTAGCTCAACTTAAAAACTTAAAGAACCTATTTGCCCGAAAATGACCTATTTGACAAAACTTAAACACTTAGAGGATTTATTTGACCCAAAAAATATTTAAAGGACCAAATTGAACCTCAAAAATAAATTAAGGGACCAAAATGGTATTTAAGCATTTTCTTTTCATTTTTACTTAATGTTTTTTTTATTTCTTTAGTTTTTAAATTTTTATTTTTTAATTTTATCTTTACAAATGTCATTATTATTTATAAATGATAAATAATTATTTTTCCGTTAAGTCCCAACGGGGAAAAATTACATGTTGTCGGTATATTTTCATCGTCTTTGATCATATATCAAAATCTATAAAGGTCTTTATTATCTATAAATAATTATTTTACTTTTGATTTTCTACGAGAAAACATTACATGTCGGCATAGTTTCATCGTCTTTGATCACATATTAAAATCTATAAATATCTTAATTATTTATAAATAATTATTTTACTTTATATTTATTATTTTCTTTTCTTTTTTCTTAATGTTTCTATTTCTTTATTTTTATATTTCATATTTATAAATGTCTTTATTAATTATAAATAGTAAATGATTATTTTTCATTTAAATCCTAACAGTAAGTTACATGTTGCCGTTACAATTTCATTTTTTTATATCACGTATCAAAATTTATAGATGTATTTATTATTTATAAATGATTAGTTTACTTCTCAACAGAAAAACTTTACATGTCAATATAAATGATTAGTTTTTTTTTTGTCCTGACACAGAAACATCACATATTGCCAGTATATTTCATCGTCTTTGAGAGCTTATCAAAATCAAATTTCATAAATATTTTATTATTTATAAATGATTATTTTACTTTTGATCACATAAGAGGATTTTTTATTTTTTTAAATTTATATTCCTTATTTTCTTTTAGTTTTTTCTTACAGTTTTTATTTCCTGAGTTTTGTGATTTTATTATTTTATTTTATCTTTATAAATATCTTTATTATTTATAAACGATAAATGATTATTTTTACTTTTAAGTTCTAAAAAGAGAACATTATATGTTGTCGATATAATTTCATCGTCTTTGATTATGTATTTATTACTTATACATGATTATTTTACTTTTGATTCTCGATGGGGAAATATTACATCATCGATGTAAATGATTACTTTTCTTTTGCATCCTGACGGGGAAGCATTACATGTTGTTAGTATAATATCGTCTTTGAGCACATATCAAATTTCATAACTATTTTATTATTTATAAATGATTATTTACTTTTGAGTCCTGAAAATTTTTTACTTTTTAATTTTTCTATTTTTCTTATATTTGTATTTCTTTTTTTTTGCTTTTTCTTAATGTTTTTTATTTCTTTATTTTAAATTTTTGGTTTTTATTTTTGTAAATATCTTTATTATTTATAAATGATAAACGATAAATGATTATCTTACTTTTAAGTCTCAGCAGAGAAACATTACATGTTATAATTTCATCGTCTTTGATCACATATCAAAATTTTATAAATAACTTTATTATTTATAAATAATTATTTTATTCTTGAATCCCGACGAAGAAATGTTACATGTTAACAGTGTAATTTCATTATTTTTTTATCACATAACAATTTTATAAATATTATTATTATTTGTAAATAGTTATTTTATTCTTGAATCCTGACGGAAAATATTACATGTTGCTTACTCTCACTTTTTCAATTTTTTAAAATTAAAACAACTAATTATATTTGTCACAATGTATAATTTTAATTTTATAAACAATTGTATTTCAAAAATACGTAAAAACGAAGTGACCCGTGCGTATGCACATGCATTTGGCTAGTTTGGTTAAAAACAGAGCCAATTATATTCAAGTTACCTTTTATGTGAGTCAAAAAATACATAATATCCACTACGGATTGGTGATTATGAAAGTTGACTGACCAAATTTTTAAAAAATTCAAAAATTAATTAAAAGGCAAATAAATAAAGCAATACAAGACATAAACATGTTTTTAGTGCATGTAATATGCCGACTCTTTTGTTTTAGTCCTTTTAAGAAACTTTTCTCAAAATATCTTAGTGATATATATATATATATATATATATATATATATATATATATATAAAAGAAAGTTGTCTAGGGATAACATTAGAAATTTTCTTTGTCCATTTATGGGTTAATTGGTAGTCATACAATTTAACTAATAGTTTTAGAATAAAAAAGACTTATTTTTAATTAGTATCTTCAGTTGGTTTTTATTATCATAAATAATAAAAATAAAATTAAAGCAAATAAAGTTTGTGTTGTGAAATCCAAAGGTTGCTTTGAATGAGTTTTATTGGTTAAATGTATAACTACTTTTAAATGAAGGTTGTGTGGGTACATAATGGTAATTTTCTTTGACCATTTCTGGGTTAATTTGTAACTTGAATTTAACTAGTAGTTTCAGAATAAAAGAATTAGACTTTTTTTTAATTAGTATCTCCAGTTGGTTTTTATTGTCATAAACAATAAAAATGGAATGTTTGGGGTATTTTTGGCATTTCCCTATCATGTGAGTGACAATTTATTTATTAGTTTGTTTCAATATTGGTAATTTATTTTTATCTTTTTATTTGCTATGATGGGGTGAGTTAGTGGGCTGAGTAATTACCTTTTTATTTGCTATGATTGGGTGGGTTAGTAGGCTGAGTTATTGCTCTTTGTATATTAACACATGTATATAAAGATGCAATAATATGTAGAAATAAAATGATTTAATATGTAGATGTTATGAAATAGTCACTACTTCCTTCCAAAAAAAAATGAAATAGTCACTACTAGTGAGTAGTTTCACTTTTCAGCTTCTTCATTTGCACATCCTTTTATTTTCTTGTAGAAACATATAATTGATTTTAGTTTAACTACAATCACCTAGCTATATATAAGGCCGATATGACTGTCTCAAACTCATCACAAAATCTCTACATCTCTACATATATTTAAAATTGCTTCTAGGGTTGCTGCGACCATTTATCTTCTTACTCTCATAATAATGGCTTATGCATCCAAAGGTGGTGGAAGTTCAATGTGGCTGCAAGACTGAAACTATAAGGTGAGTCTACAAACTGCAGTGACTCATTGTTTTAGTTGCAAGCATGCATTTGTGAGGTTATAATGTTGTTCCTAAATAGTTTAGTCATATTTGGGTCCAAGTTGTTGTATAGCCATAAGGGTTGTGGCCTATTGTTGGCCTAGCATGCTTGCCTCCCCTTAGATTTATATATGAAGATTCTGTAGGATTGCTATGACGCGAAACAACATCATGCCCGTCCAACTTCTCAATCACTGACAACAATTCTTGCACAAGTTGCAACCACACTACTTTTTTGAATGAATAAAAAAGATAGATGTATGTATTATGCTTAATTATGAAAAAAGAGTGAGATTTTATGCTTTGTTGGCCAAATTTTGATATAAAAATTCTATAGCCTTTATGTATTCTCACCTCATTCTCATTGTATGAAAATAACATAATAAAATTCAGCCATGAAAGCTTCTTTTTTTCTTCTATCTCTAAAGGTGTTGTCTTGTGGTTTAACGAAGAAAGAAAAGAAAAAGGAGAGAAAAAAAAAACAAAAAACGAAGATGAGAGCAAAAAGAGAGAGAGAGAGGGGAAAAGACAATGGAAAAAAAAAAAGTAGACAGGGGGATGAGGGGCAGGAATAAATGTTCCCAAAAATTGCCACGTGCCCCAACTTGGGGTTTGTTTTCCTATTATGTAGATTATTTGGAAATCATAATGTTATTATTGTTGTTAAAGCATTTGTCTCAAATGAAAACCACTTCGTTAACTTTGTTTATATGTCTTAGTAGACATTCATTTTTAAATTTATTGACGCAACTAAATATATTACAAGGCATTGTTTTATCTATATTTTCAGCTTTTGTTTTAGCAAAAATATTATTATTTTTTGTTTTTAAATTATATTGGCTTAATTGCCCTTTTGGTCCCTTAGGTATCGCGATTGTGTGATTTTAATCCCTTAATTTTCAATTGTGCGAATTGGATCTTCAGGTATTGCGATTATGTAATTTTGATTCCTCATGTTCCAATTGTGCGAATTGAGTCATCTATTTATTGCAATAGTGTGATTTTGGTCCGTCTTACAGTTTAATTTCTAATAAAAAATGTTGATGTATCACGTATAGGTGTGACTTAACACATAATTTAGTCTAGGTGTCATGTTAGTTAGCTTAAAAATTAAAAAAAAAAAACCTTTACAATATTTTTAGTTATAAATTGAATGACAATTGAACAGAAGAATCAAAATCGCAAGATTGCGATACCTAGAGGACCTAATTTGCTTAATTAGAACATTGGGGGACAAAAATCGCACAATTGTGATACCTTGAGGACTCAATTCGCTCAATTAGAACTTTGAAACTAAAATCACACAACCGCGATACTTGGGATACCAAAAGTGCAATTAAGCCAATTATATTATTATTTTCAAGTTTCAAAACATATTACTCGATCACATATATTTATTTAAAAATACAAATATTTTATTTACAATAGTATGTCAAATTAATTAAAACAATATTCTATTAGAATTGCATAAATAAATAAACTTTTAAATAACATTAAACAATAAATTTAGTAAATAATTATCTAATTAAAAGTTAAATACTTTTAAAATTATAAAAAAATAGTTTATAAGTGATAGGAATGAATTGCTAAATATTTACTCTTTTTGTTCATTTACAATTGATGTTTTAGAATTATTTATTATTTTCAAAACTTCAAATGAATATTTATTATTATTTTAAGAATATATTTTTTTACTTAATTAAAAATTAATTATAGAAATATAATATATTATACAGATAAAAGTATTTCAAAATTTAATTTACATAAAAATATTTATTAGATTTCTTGATTTATGTGATATTTTGAACTAACAAATGAGTTGTAGAAAATATTTCAAATTTTGAAAAAAAAATATATATAATCAATAATCCTTTAAGTCTCAAAAATTTCAAAGGTGAATAAAATTGCAAATAGAAATAAATACGATAAGATACAAAAGAAATGGAAAATTATAAATTCTCTCACTAATTGTAGACAAATTTATAAATACGTGAATAATATCAAAACAGTTATTCTTGAAATTTCCATAGTATATTGACCTTGATATTGACATTGATGATATGTTACTAATATATTGAAAGTCTAATTTTTAATCTCATAATAAATAGTTCATATATTATTGACTTTTAAAAATATTCTTTATGTTAATTTTGTACTACTATTATTACAAAATGGGACAAGGAAATCATTGTACATGCAAGCATTAATGTGTTATATCTTTGAAAATTTTGTCTTTCATCACTCTAGCTAAAAACATGTGACTTCTATCTGGCTATTCAAGTACATATATTGAACAAGTGACACAAATCTCTAAGTGGATACTAAACGTTGGTGGTAGAATATTGTTATGAAAGTGTGTTGTAATGTGTTGTAATGTTACGAATAACTTCCTTCAGCGATTTGTAAATCCTTATTTGTGACAATAATAGTCACATCTACGACACATTTTCAAATGTGGTTTATAAAGAAGTGTCTAAAAAATGTAGATAGATAACCCTAAAAAAATCCATTTATTTGCTTTATTTCGTCACATATGTAATACTTATTGATTTCTTATAATCTTTCCATAACTTTAAGAAGCATTTATTAACAACTCTCTAACATATGTGGTAGAACTCAAAGAAAGATTCCAGTCGATCAACATGAAAATGTTGTTCCAATCTACTTCTATGTTGTATGCATTATAATAAACTTTATTCCAATCTACTACTTTCTAATTTCTCTTTTACGAAAGGTATTCACTTCTAGACAATGCTTTTACAAATCACCTACCATATTTATCCTCAAGTAGAATGATTTTTATGCACAAATTTTACCAAATTAATTATGGCACACGTCTAAAATCCAACTCTTATATAGAAATCATCACTTTTGTAAAAACTAAACTAACCAATAATTGTCAAGATATAATATTAAACCTCTTTAAATTAGGTCACTAATATCAACTATAATTAGGGATGACAAAGCGGGTTGAGTCCAACGAGCCGGCACGCCACCCGCCTAAAATAGGCCTGGTTGAGTTACGATATGTCAGCCCACCAACCCATCTAGCCCAACCCGCTTAGCCCGTCAACCCGTAAGATTTCAACTATCATGGTTTCTGGACAGTCATTGGAGGTTTCATATGCTGTAGCTACCATTGTCATATTTTGGAGGATTTTGGCGATAACATATTCATTTTCGCAATCTATGTTCCACTCATAGACTTATCGGCACTAAAACTCTTAAAATTGGAATGTTTTTCTTCTAAAAGAAGATTTGGAGCTGTGGCTCGTGGGTAATAGAGTTTGGTTTGATTATATATATATATATATATTGAAATAAACATGCAAGCAGGGTCTATCCAACGTCAGTTGAGACCTAAAACAAATTCCAAAACAAGATCTAAAAACACTATTTGAGAGCTTAAAATGCAAAATAAATTAGCCTGGGTCACTCTAAGTGGCCTTTTTTTACTGGGCTTCAATATTTTTATGACAGTCATTTACCCACAACAAAATCACCCACAGTGGACTTGAAGCCAGAACCATGAGGTCAAGCGCATTATGTTATACCATCTGAACTAGACAAACTTGTTGTAAATAAGAGGAATTCAGTCATTTATATTAAGTAAAACTTAAAATTTTGAGTTTTTTGCCAAATACTTTGAGACTTAAAGCCCTTGCCTTAGTATCTTGGGCCTTGGGCTGGCCCTCTATGCAAGATAAGGACTCAAACAAAAAAAATATATAAAAGGGGCTAAAATAAAAAATAATTTATATTATAGGGACTAAAACAAAACAACAATGACTAAAAATGAAAAAAAAAATATTGTATGCACCATTTCGAGAAAAATAATCTAAAAAGAACTAAAAGGAATAACCAAGTACATTAAAAGGAACACATAAAAAAAATACATTATAAAGACAAAAACATGTTTAAGCTTAAATACAAATTATATTTTATTTTATAAACAATATAAAAAATCAAAAGAAAAAAGCAAACCGATCTGCTTTAACCAACCAGAAATGATATTTGGACATCGTTTTTTTTTGACACCGTATATGCCACCGTATAACAAGCTGGCATTTTTTATTTTAATTTAACAATTTTTTTTAATCAGAGTCTATCACATCCAAACCTCTTGCACGCCCTCTTCTCTGCTTCCATGCTCGCTACTCTGCTTACGCTCGCTAGTCTCTTCCTCGCATACTCCCTGCTCTCTTCTCTACGTCCCATCTCTTCTCTCCGTTCCACGCTCTGTTCTCTGCGTCCCACGCTGCCGCTGCGCCGAATCACTACCATCGTCGCCGATTGTCATCCTCGCCGCGCCGAATCAGTCGTGTCTCCCAGCCATTGAGAGAAAGAATAAGCGCTCCCATTAAAGACGTCAAAGCTGCTCTCGTCGATTCCAACTAGGACATCGATGCAGCTTAGAAAGAACTGAGGAAGATGGGAAAGGTTTTGGCTTCCAAAAAATCCTCTCGAACTGCTTCTGAAGGTTTGCTCGCCCTCGCGCAAAACGACAACAAAACTGCTCTCATTGAACTCAACTATTCAGGCAGCAGAGACCAACGAAGCAATAATGCTTTCAATTTGTTACTTTTTTTCTTTCCCTTTGTTTCAGTATTTTTTAATTAATTTCGTTGAATCAAGATCTGTTTTGGTGTTGCAGTTGTTAAATCTGAAACGCTAATTTGTTCATTCAGCAATGTGAAATGAATTGAGTGCAAGAATTGGATGACATGAAAAAGCTATTGAAGGATATGGCTTTTTGTTGAGTAATATGTCAGGTAATATTTTTCTTTACCTTGTGTGTATTATCTATTTTACATTGCTTGGCACAATAGTGTGTGTTGTTTTCAAAGAAGAAGAGAGTAAGAATTGGAAGTAATGTGGTTTGGTAGTTGCTAATATGCTGAGGTTGTGTACCCAGATTGCTGCTCTTTGCAAATCCTTGAAGTTCCAAATCTGTAGTTTTTACTTTCCTTTTGTTGGCATAACAAACTGTGTAACACATTTTCCTTTTCTGATGCTTTTAGTGTGCTAAAATGTGCAGTTTGCCCTTTTCACTTGCAGAAAAATAGTAGCACAGGAAGAGCTCATTTAGGTGAGTAGGCTTTGTAATATGTTTTTTTGTGAATGGTCTTACACTACATGTCTCCACTTCTTCATGATGCTTACCAATTAATCTCTTTTGCTAAGTTGAAAATAAGTTAGCTACAACTAACAATCATTTCTACTTTTTAGCTCTGCATAGCTTAATTGTTTGTAATTTGTTCTTTAAATTGTGCATATGAAAAGTAATAGACAACCTAAACCAGTATGTTATCTTTTTATCAAACTGTAGGTTAGTATTCATGAAATTACATTGTGTTTATAAGAACAGAAATGATATTCCAACATCAGTTTTTTTAACACCGTATTCAACACCGTAGGTCTACAGGGGCATTTTCGTCAGAATGTTTGTTATTAATCCTTGCCTTTCTTTCTATTCCATTTCAAAATCCCGCTCAGAGAGAATAGAGACTGCTGCGTCCTCTCTTCTCTCTCGTCTCTCTCGCTGCTGCGTCCTCTCTTCTCTCTCGTTTCTTTCACTCTGCTGCGTCTCATCGTGCGTGCCCTCTGGCGTTGCCCCAGTCTGGTGTTTTCTCTGCTAGCGCCGCTCCGCTCGGTGTCTCTTCCTCCTTGGTGCCACACCGCCGCTCACCACTTTACCCCTTGCCGCACCGCTCACCGTTCGGGGTCTGTGTCGCCGCCGCCGTTGCACACCACCACGACTGGTAAACGAGTTTGCTGGTCCGAACCATCCCCAAATAACCCACAAGTAACGATTCTGTTTCTTTTTTCAGTAGGGACGATGCTGTTTTGTTCGCTTAATTCTTCTTTTGATTTGGGAATATTTCGTACCCCCAATGCTTCCTTTTTATTTTGTGAACCCCAAATGCTTCCTTATGCTTATGCTTATTATATGATATCTGCATGATTATTTTTAATTGATTTTTTGTCTCTGTTTGCTCCAATTGGAAATACTGTGATTCAACTAGTTGATTTAGGTCGTTGCTTTGGGTTGTCAGAGAAGATGCATGGTGTGTATATCATAACCTTATAAAAACCTTATGATTTTTTTGGATGATATTGATTAATAGTCTTCTTTCTATGATTAATAAGATTTATAGTTAAAGCATGTAGGGCTTGCCAAAATTTGCCATTTGATTATCAAACTTTAAACGATTATTTTCTTTTTCTGTTTTTCCAGTCTTGGAGGATGTCCCTGCTTGTTGGTGGTTTTTGTTAAATTGTTTGAAAGGAAACTTTATTTTCGTATATTAGCTGTCTTTATATTTGCTAATAAATTCATGAAGAAGCAATGCATTGCACTGGGTCAACAAAGGTTTGACAAACGAAATTATAATCTGCTAATGAAATTTATGCATAATATTTTTGTTTTTGTTTTTGTCCTCTTGCTTCCTTTCTACCCAAGCACTTGGTGCTTTTCCCATTAGATTGTCTTTCTCTGTTTCCCTTTAAACATTGTCCTTGTAAGATTTTGGTTATAACTGTGACTTTGGGATTATGGATTTTGGCATAGGGAGAATGAATAATGTAGTTGATGCAAGGTACAATAGCATCAAGAAAGCACAAACTTTGGGATTGTATTATGTGACTAAGATAATGTTAACCTTTTAAAGCTGGTCAATCATGTGTTCGAAAACACAATTTTGTGAGAAGCAACAATGTGTTTCTCGTGTAAAAGTAGTTTAGGTGCGTGGGCAACATTAAAATAAATAAGCTTTAATAATCTATTATATGCTGCCACCATTTTCTTCATGCTTCTTCATTTTGGTTATTGGATAATTTAACAGGTTCAAGTTTTTATAAAATGCTATATGTTATGATTTTTAAAACCTGATAGGTCTATATGTTTTGTTCCTAGAACTTGTTCACTTGTAGTCTCCATATTAATTTGGATTGGTGGCATTGTACAGTGTATTGCTTTGAGCATGGCACCACCAACAAAGAAGCAGCGGGCTAGTAGCTCAAAGGTTAAAAAAGTAAGGAACTGATTAACTTATTGTATTTACATGAGTGCAAATTAATTGGCAATGACATAAATTTTATTCATACTTGTCAGGTACGTTTGAGGCATGCATGTGCTCCAAGCGAGTTGGTTGAAGTGAACAAGAATTTGACAGGGGCACAGAGAGCCCAAATTGAGGCGACCCCTTTCAAGTGGGTTGTAAACATGCCGGATAATTTCCAAATTTCTTCTCTTTTGTTGTCTGAATTAGCTAGTAGGTGGGATGAACAGTATGAGGGTTTTAGAGTAGGGGGTTCAGTAGTGCGATTTAGGCCTATCGATGTATGTTTTGCACTAGGACTCCCTATTGTGGGTGAGGAGTTGCAAGGCGATGAACGCGGGGAAAGTAGTACATTGTCTTTGTTTGGAGAAGACGATGTAACAATAGATTCAATTGTTGATAAACTTGTTGAGTGTGGCGAGGATGATGTATTAAATTTTTGTAGACTTTATATACTATTGGCGTTTGGAGAGTTTTACTTTCCTCAGTCCGGGAAACGTATATATTGTGGTTACATTAAGTATTTAGATAACCTACAGTCCCTTCATAGGTATAAGTGGGGACAAGCCGTACATAAGTTTGTAGTTGCAAGTTTGAACAAAGTGTCTTCTGTTGTGAAGGAAGGAAAAAATGTTTGTGAAACCCATTTAAGAGGATGTGCAGCTGTCTTACAGGTATATATTTGATCGTGTGTTATACGTGTTTTGTTATTTTTACATATAAATACATGTATTAAGTATATTAATCTTTTTTTGTAGATTTGGGCCTTCAACCACTTGTCTTTGGGGGAAACACCTGACATGCCTCATAGGTTTCCTTTCCCCCGTTTTTTGAATTGGCCAATTGTACGGCATAAGATCAAAATAATACAAGATGCATTTCGGCGAAATGTGGTAAGCATGATTATTATTTGTTTGTAGAACATGTTGAAAACTTATATACAATGTGTATTTGATATGCTTTTTGTGTTGGCAGGTAATTGAAAACTTAACGGCAACTGGTGAGGAGCTACAGTTTGACGTGGTCAGAGATGCCTTAGAGGATGCAGAACACCAGTATGTTCGTGTTTCTGAGTATCGGCGTTTGGTAGTGGAGCACCAGCATTCTCAAGAAAGAATTTCTATTCTTGAGGCAGATGTCAAGATGCTAAAAGATCAGCTTCGATCAAGGACCGAACCCCATGATGCATCCCCATTGATTCCATCTTCTCACACTGATGTTGCTGTTGAGGTTGGCGATGAAGTTGCTTATGCATCCCCATTGATTCCATCTCCTCACACTGATATTGCTGATGAGGTTGGCAACGCATTAGTGAGTACTCCTACGGCGCGTCATGGTGAAGATGGTGAGTACTCCACTTATATTAGTCAAACCTAGATTGCTCGAGTTATTTCCTATACAAAACTGCAAAGCCTTAGAATTGGATCAAGTATCAAATAGCAAGTATGGTTCTTCAGGCTGATTCTTCAGGCTGCAAGACATTAATAATCTATTATATGCTGCCACCATTTTCGTCATGTTTTCAAATTTTATTTTAAGTTTTCTGCACAAGTTATGTTCGTCGAAATTGATTTTTCCAATAATTAAACCTGTAGGTAATGCTGATGCTGACGCATTAGTGAGTACTCCTAAGAGGCGTCATGGTGAAGATGGTGAAGGTGGGGATGGTGAAGGTGAAGGTGGGGATTCTGATGGTGATCAAGAAGGAAATGAGGATGGTGGGGATGGTGATGGTGATGAAGAAGGAAATGAAGACGGTGAAGCTGGCGATAAATCAAACATCATGACAAGAGTTAAACAAAACCCAAGGCGGCGTGTGCAAAGTGTGGCAACTAAGAGTCCATTCATGCACACATATATGACAAGGAAAAAAAGGACTGCCATGCAAAGAGCAACACGGCAAACTACGAAGAATGCATAGCGTCTGTTGGGTTGTGTTGAAGACTTGTAATCTTTTGAGTTGTTTGGGCTGTTGATACTTTTGGGCTGTTGTTTTGGGGTGTTGTTTTGACTTGTAATCTTTTGGGCTGTTGTTTAAATACTTTTGGGCTGTTGTAATCTTTTGGGCTGTTATTTGGTAGTAGTATGTTTGTGCAAAGTTATGTAAAGTTAACAGTGTTTTGTGAACAATTATGTCAAGTTTCCATTTCAGTAATCTATCAACAAATAGTACATGAATTACATTTGGTAGTAGTGTGTTTGTGTAACAGGTTAAGAGGGTGTGTGTAAGTGGTTCCCAGGGTATGCGTAAGTGTGTAAGTGGTTAACAGGGATAGTATGATCAAGTTATGCAAGTGGTTAACAGGCTTTGTGTAAGTGGTTAACACAGGTTATGTAACTGGTTAACAGGAGTTCTGTAAGTGGTTAACAACTTTTTAAGTGAAATGCAGTGTATTTTGTAAGTGGTTAACAGGATTCCTGTAAGTGGTTAACACAAGTTATATAAGTGGTTAACACGCGTTGTGTAAGTGGTTAACACTACTTTGAAATGAGATGTTGTGTAAGTGGTTAACACTACTTTGAAATGAGATGCAGTGTAGTTCGAAGTGGTTAACAGGCTTTCTGTAAGTGGTTAACAAGCTTTGTGTAGGAATTGAAGGTAAACAATTTTCTGACCATATATGGAACTTTATCAATCTTGCGTCTTCTATGACAGAAATAGACAAGTTCATGGAAAATTCTCCTATTCTGGAGGAACACAATAAATTCATGATACCGTCATGCAAAAAGTATCTTCCTAATCTTCCAACCCATACAAATATGTGACAAACGTTCTAAAAATATGTAGGTGGTTAACATTTTTGAGGTGAAATGCAGTATTTGTGTAGATGGTTAACAGGATTTGTGTAAGTGGTTAACAATAGTTGTATAAGTGGTTAACAAAACTTTTAAGTGTAAAGGCGCATGGCGTGCGGATGAAGGCATTGGAACGCGTGTGACGCGCCTTTTTTATTTTCAACTCTGTATCTGCGCGCGTGGTGCGCGATTGTGAAGACAAAAACGCGCGTGACGCGCCTTTTTTGTTTTCAATTCTGTCTCCTGTACGCGTGACGCGCGGATTTAGCCAATTTTTTGTGCGTGACGCGCATCGTATGTTTTTATTCAGAAATTCAGATCGTGGCACACCATTTCTCACACACTCCTTCATCTCTCACAAAAACCTAACTCTCTCAAATATTGAAATCACTCAACACGCACTCAATCTCTCCAAAAGGAAGGGTTAAACTTCTCTTTTTCTTCAAATCATACATCATCAATCACCAAGTAAGTTACTCTATAACTTCAACTCCCTCATTTTAAGTTTCTGCACATCTCCTCTCATGATGGAAGAAGGATTTTCGAAAAAATGAAGTTGCGAAATCTGATATTTGTTGTTGTGGGTTTTGATTCCTTGTGCTTGTTGAGGTTGTTCAGTTGAGTTTGTGGTGTTTGAGACATTTATGCATGTTGAGACATTGCTGAGTTGCTTTGTGTTTATGTATGCACATCATGTGTTTGACAAAATGCTCATGAGAGTTTGTGGAATAGAAAATGAGAATGAGCCACACCATACTTCATATTATGCTCATAATATATGTTTGTTGGACAAATGTGCTGCTCCTAAGTGTATGTGACTGTGAAAACTAGTTGTGAGCACCAAGTGTTTGTTTAAATGTCACTTAGTACATTGTGTTGTGATCCTTAGGCCAAAACCATTGAGATTCACAGCTTTTTGCAAGAGCTTTATTGTGAAAATTTTAAATTGCCATGAAAAATCTATTGGTTGGAAAACCATGATAATCAGGTCATGATGCTCATAGGACCCTGAAATCTTCATTTTTGTTGGACTGAAATTGTTGAAACAATTTTTGCTCAATTTGTTGTTTTATGTCGCAGGGAACTATGGCCTCCAACACTACAAAACGAAAGAA
This sequence comes from Calophaca sinica, assembly GCA_037113605.1. NCBI lineage: Eukaryota > Viridiplantae > Streptophyta > Magnoliopsida > Fabales > Fabaceae > Calophaca > Calophaca sinica. Next base: position 22,784,505 of record CM073737.1, read on the forward strand.
GACTACTGCATCCTCTTCTTCCAGAAGTTACAATTCACACCTTTTCCGGTCTGTGACATGTGAAAACCGGTATGCTACAATGCCTGAAGACAAGAAATTTGTGGAGGAAAAGGCATTTAACTTGAGTGGAAATGATTTTGTTGAGATCCAGGAAAACATAAGGAACAGGGGTTGGGAAGCTTTCACCTCCTATGCCAGGAGTGCTAGCAAATCGCTAGCAAAGGAATTTTTTGCAAATGGTTATCAATATGAAGATGAAGACAGGCCCATTGGAAATGATAGGTTCATCAGTTATGCAAGGGGAAAGAGGGTTCCTTATGACTCGGATACTATCAATCAAATGTTCGGCTTACCTGACATCCAAAATTGTGGATATGAAGCCAGAGTAACAATAGGAAGGGCAGATTAAGATGCGATTCGTGAGATGATGATAAGGCCTGGGCTTGATTGGTTTCGGAACCAGGATGGGACGCCCCGAAAAATAGAAGTTAAGAAATTGACCCCCACAGCAAAGGCATGGGCTATGTTTATACTCCATACCTTCATCCCTTGTGCAAATGTCTCAGAGGTTAATGTAGATAGGGCAACCCTGATGTTTGCCATCATGAACGGGGAGCCCGTCAATGTGGGCAGAATTTTAGCTGATGACCTGTGGAGTACAGCTCATGATGATGATGTAGTCAGACCCTGGCTGAACCATGCTTCTCTTATCCAGATGTTATGTGAGAGGGTCCGTGTGAAGGTTAAACGATCAGAGCCTCAGGTACGTCCAGGGAAACCTATAACGGGCGACTGGATCCGGGCGAACTCCATTCCAATTTTTGAGCAACCCCAGCCCCCTCATCAGCCTCATCATGAACCAGAGGCAGTGGGGGATGAACATGATATGTTTGTTGAACCTCCGGTCCAGAACTATGCTAACATGGCTGATTTCCAGAGATTACATGCTGACATTCAGAGATTAGAGGCTAAAGTGGATTTACTGGCATTGGAACACAGACACGAAGCAACGGCACAAAGGCGAGGGATGCAGGCTATTTACAGAGCCATTGGTGCAACCCAATCTGGACAGTCTGTGAACCTGCAAGCAGACATTTTCCAGGAGCACTACCCCGGGGATGGTGAGGGGACTTCAGATCAAGCTCCTTAGACTGTACCAATTCATTAGTTGTTTTTACCTACTGATATTACACTGAATTTCAATATGTATGACATTGTGTAAGTGGTTAACACGCGTTGTGTAAGTGGTTAACACGCGTTGTGTAAGTGGTTAACACAGTGAGATGAAGTGACTGAGTCAATAAACATAGTCGTTTATAAGTGGTTAACACGCATTGTGTAAGTGGTTAACGTTAGTTTTGTAAGTGGTTAACGCAAAACATAAGTGACATGCAGTGCAACTCTATAACATGAGTTCTATAAGTGATTAACACAAGTTGTGTAAATGGTGAGCAGCAGTTGTGTAAGTGGTTAACATGTGTTGTTGTCGCACTTGAGGCCATGTCAAGAATCAAAGCATGATCAAAAAATTGACTCTCAAGAACTCAACAAACGGAAAACAAGAGAATTCTAGAATGCCTATAATATTTTTTTGTTGGTGTTAGAGTGCCTATGATATGAACGCATCCGAATACACGAAATTCGCCAAGTATCTGATATAAACGTGCGTGGCGCGCGGATGAAGGTATTGGACCGCGCGTCACGCGCATTTCAGATTTTCCATCTGTCTCTGCGTGCGTAGAGCGCGAATGTGAAGACTAAAACGCGCTCCACGCGCACAAAAATGCATAATCAGGTGCAAAGGCGCGCGTGACGTGCATCATTGCGCGCGCAAGGCACTTGTTTTTCATTTTGGTTCTGTCTCAGTGTGCGACGCGCATTTCAACTGCTTAGAACGCGCGTGACGTGCTTCGTGGGTCTTCAATTTGCGTAAGTGGTTAACATGCATTGTGTAGGTGGTTAATACAAATTGTGTAAGTGGTTAACACAATTTTTAAGTGATGAAGTGTGTAAGTGGTTAACAGACTTTGTTTAAGTGGTTAACACAAGTTGTATAGGTGGTTAACTGAGTGGTTATATGTAACTACTGGAAACTCATTTCTTGCGTCTTAAATGACAGAAATAGACAAGTCCATGGAAAATTCTCCTACTCTGGAGGAACACAATAAATTCTTAGAGGAAAAGAAAGTGAGACAGGCTCACATACAAAATGACTGTATCAAGATTGAGGCTTTGCTTGAAGCATCTAACAAACACGAAAATTGATTTCTCAACAGTCTCGTCTTGAGGCCATGGTCCATAGATTAACATGAATTGAAATTCTGTGAGTTTGAGGTTCAATGTAACTTACTACTAATGTGTTATGTATAGTTGAGCTACACATGAAGGATAGGGATCGCCATTAGATCAATCAATGTGCAAAAAATACGGTTTTATACATGACTTCCACTAGTAGAAGTCTTTGTAAATATGTAGCCTTTCGGAATGTGCTAGTAGTTAACCATGTTTTCAATGGGTTATCAATAATTCACCAAATGCTCAGTATAACACATTAACCATCTAGTTGTTAACCATGTTTTCATATAGAACCATTTACATAGGGTTGTATATCTATATCTATATCTATATACACTTCTTTAAATCATTCTGTACATGTACAAAAAGTCGTAAATCCTTTGCAGGACCGCAGCCATGATTTGTGCTGCAAACGTGTGATGCAACAAGCGACAAAAGCGGGTTGCGTTCCTACTAACCTGCACCACCAATAAATATTGATTAGTAAAGTGCTGGTCCCTTAACCCTAAACCACAATATTAACGGCCACAACACAAGACTTGAACCATACCGGCATGCAAAAAGTATCTTCCTAATCTTTCAACCCATACAAATATGTGAGAACCTTTCTCAAAATACATATGCCACGCAACAGAAAAAAAATCCAAATAGTGCTTAATCTTCCAAGGCTTCATCGACGATCAAATTGTCACCAATTTGAACTGAATTGCGAGGATCCTGTGAAGTCTATTTCGGACGTCAAGAGATCCATGTATGACAAATTATCTCCAACCTGGACAACACCATATAAGATTCTCAAATAACAGAACAATATTTGGACAATAAATCACACATAACTACGAGTCTGTGTATATAATATTTGGATCCTGTAATATTGTAGTTTTTCCTCAACAAATAGTACATGCGAGTTATCCGAAAACTCTATGACACAACACATAAAACCATCAAATTATACAAATTTAACCCATAATAAACCAAACCACAAATTCTACATGTTTAGCACAATATTATAACGGACACGAACCACGGTACTTGCATCCAGCAAATCTCCACCAGTCACGACCTCAACAGATGATTCTACACGGATATTGCTTGTGCTCTCGTTATCCACCCTCCCAGCATTGGTCTGCAACACATTTGAAAAAAAAAAATTAAAAATTGTAAGATGCAACATTACACACAATTAGATGCCTCTGTATAGAGAAAGGATCCAAGTAGAATGCTAGAATTTTAGTTTTTCCTCAACAAATAGTACATGCGAGTTATCCGGAAACTCTATGACACAACACATAAAACCATCAAATTATACAAATTTAACCCATAATAAACCAAACCACAAATTCTACACGTTTAGCACAATATTATAACGGACACGAACCATGGTACTTGCATCCAGCAAATCTCCACCAGTCACGACCTCAACAGATGACTCTACATGGATATTGCTTGTGCTCTCATTACCCACCCTTCCAACATTGGCCTGCAACACATTTGGACAAAAAATGTAAGATGCAATAGTACACCTTCATTACTGTTTGAGTTTTCTGGTTAACGTTGTGTCGTACATGGTTAACACATAATTTATGTGGAAAAAAAACTTACCCTAGTAGTCTCTTGATCATCACTTCGCTTGGTTCGCTTCCTCAACCTGTTGATAACTTTGTCAACGAAGGATATTTTTCTGTTTGTTGGAGGACGACCTTTACGTTTCACTCGTAATGGACTGCGAATTTCAGGAATAACATTTTCATCCCTCCTGGTAATATAATTTGGATTCGAGTCATCATATGAGCTACGGTTAACAGGATTCGTCGTACCATCCTTGGATGGCAAATTAGATATAAATTCATGCAGATTATCATGGAGCGCCTTAGTTGCATCTTCAGACTCTGCAGCCACTTCAGCAACCTCATAGAAATGTTTACACAAATTGTCAAACCTGTCCATTTGCGGCTTCATTTCCTTCACACTGTAGCTGCTCTTAATATAAGAATGCTTCCTTTTGACATTTTTGCTCCATCTTGCCAAAACATACTTCAATGGCACGTTTTGCACCCTTTCTTGAGTATAGACACATAGCACATGACGACACAAAATACCTCTGAACTCAAATAACGAGCATTCACAGATTACATCATGATTGTCATGATTAAAAACAACTTCACAGGTACGTTCTTTTGTTCTATCTCCAACTAACAAATCCTCCAAGACATGGTAAGCAGTAAGGTTACCCTCCATAGTCTTTAAGAATGCAGCACAATTAACTTTACCCCTAAATTTAGCTTGGACCTCCTTAAACTTAGCATGAGTGTATTCACCTTGGAATTGCTTTTCGATTGACGAGGAAGAAAAACAAGGAATTGTGGTATCCAATGATCGAAAATCAGCTTCAAATTCCTTTTCTGCTCTACTTTTAAGGGCGTTATCATACTGCTTTACAAATTGATGCAAACTGGTATTGGAATTGATATATCCATCAAAGAAAGCATGTATGCTCTCACTTCGCTGTGTTGTCGACATGCCTGCCCAAAAACATTTCTTCAGCATAATCGGTGCCCATCTATGACGCTCCTTGTACAACCCACTCAACCACTCATTATCTCCCAGATCAAATTTCTGCACAAAAGAACACCATTTTTCTTCAAATGCGGCCGGTGTCAATGTATCATAAACCGCTTCTTTCATCAAACTCTTGATCTTTTTATATTCACCATATCTACTTAGCTTTTCCGGGATTTTTTTCATTATATGCCATAAACACCACCTATGTCGAATGTTGGGGAGGACCAACTGAATGGCATTTTTCATAGCCCTACATTGGTCAGTCACAATACCCGTAGGGGCCTTTCCCAGCATACAACGAAGCCAAGATTGGAAAAGCCACACAAATGACTCTGTGTCTTCCGATGAAAGCAAACCACATCCAAGTAAAGTCGACTGGCCATGATGATTCACACCGACAAATGCAGCAAAGGGCATGTCATATTTATTGGTCAAATACGTTGTGTCAAAGGTCACAACATCTCCAAAAGATTCATATGCAGCCCTACTTCTTGCGTCAGCCCAAAACACGTTCTTTACATGAAAATCGTCATCCAAGTCTATGTCATAAAAGAAACTTGTATTTTGTTCCCTCATTTGACAAAAATACCTTATCAAGGCTTTGCCATCACCTTCTTTTTCAATGGAGCGCCTTTCCTTGTTAACATAATTCCTCACATCTCTTTCAGAAAATGTTATATTTTCATGGCCTCCACCACAAGAACAAGAGATTGGAAAGTCTTGTTGATCCTCACCCCCGCATCATCGTTGATTTGAATTGTTCTCCTTACATGCATGTTCAAATTCTTGTTAGCCTTGAACATCCTTGACTTTGTCGGGCTAATCTCGTGAGAGTGGTTAGGTTCAAACTTGTTAATGTACCACAACCCATCTTTTGCCAACTTAGCTGTAATATTTGCTGGACAATTTTTTGCTTTGGTCGGAAGCGTCTTCAATGAACATGATTTGTCTGACACACCTTTTCCTTCTCTTGCGCATGACAATATTATGTACTTTATCTCCCCATCCTGGCCTTTTTTTGATGTTCTGATCTTCCAGCCAAAACCCTTTACAGAAGCATAATTTGCATAAAATGATTTCAACTCATCTAAAGAAGAAAAACACATCCCTGCTGTAGGCTCCCAATTTGCATCTTCACCATTAAAGTCATCAACTACATTAGCTTCACCATCAATGCCATCACAAGTATCCATATCTACAGAAGTAAAACATCTTACTGATGTAGGCTCCAAACTTGCATCTTCACCATTAAAGCCATCAACTTCATTAGCTTCACCATCAATATCAACAAAAGTATCAAAAATGTTTGAACTATCCATGAACTTTCAATTGCATGTCCCACACCAAATCTGCATAGCATACCCCAATCAAATCCTTCATAAGTTATGCCACAATTATAACATGGATTTATAACTAATATGACAATCATGATAACTCGTTAACCATATATTGAACTTCATTAACCGACACTGTGTACAACATTAATCATGTGTGAAACAGTTGCTCAAAACCTTTGTAAAAAACTATCCGTGTAAACTTTGATCACAAGACAAAGAGGGAAAACACTACTGTCATGTTACTTACTGAAAAAATGAACTTTGTTGAAATGCTTGGAATGTAGCTATGGTATTGTCCAACTAAAAAATTGAAGCTTGAAAAAGAATTGGCCTTAGAGTACCACTAACACACATAACATAATGAACCCATAAACCATATCATCAAGCATAAGCATAGCCACATACACCACAAAAGCAAGGTATGTGATATGTTTGAATATCGGCAACAACATTCAGTCTATTGAATATCCGCTTCTAGGAAATATTCTGCCACAATATCAAGAAGACTGTGTCCAAAAAAATGCTTGATAAGTATGCAATGGCCCCAAAATAAATCAAGTGTCACAACACATGAGAATAATATAAAATTTCAATTTGCAATCAATAAACTAACTACAGAACTCATGTTAACCACTTACACATCTCGTGTTAACCACTTACACAAATATTGTTAACCACCTACACCAACCCTGCATTTCACTTAAAATTTGTGTTAACCACTTACACAACTTGAGTTAACTACTTATACAACTTGTGTCAACCACTTACACCAACCATGCAGAGAAAAAAAATTCAAAAGAACACATTGAGTTAACAAAAGAAGGAAGAAAAAAAATTCAAAATTTTGCAGACAAAAAACCATCAACACATTGTTCCAGGAAAACTTCAAAAGAACAAAGCTTTCCATCACTCTCAGACAACATCAATCTCAGACAAACATTCATTCATTCAAAAGTATTCAACAATAGCCAACAAGGTCCACATCAATGCTCAACGAAGATTAACATGGAATGATGGACAACTCCATGAACCACAAACACACGGAAGGAATAAAAAATTTCAAAACTTTGATGAGAAAAAAGGGCAACAAATAGTTCAACTCAACAAACTCAGGGATATAACTCAGGAATATAGGATACTAATTGGGAGGCAAACATCACCAGCTTAACAATGGGGCATTACATAAATATTTGATGAAAGAAATTAACATGAAAACTTTGATCATACAAGTAGAGAAGTCACAGAATGCATAGAAGTGACAAACAGGAAATAGGGAGAGTAAAAATTGTTAAAAAAAATAGGAAAAGTGGCAGAGGGAAAGAGGATCGGTGCAGCTACCTGAAATTGTCCGGCGGGGGTGGAGCCTCGACGGCGACGGCGACTGCGGTGGGTGGGAGACTCCAACGCCGTCAGGTTCGCATAAAAATTAAAAACAAGGGGAAAGTGGCAGAGGAAAAGAGGGAATAAGGATGGGTGCCACTGCCTGGGGCTGTCTAGCGGCGTTTGGCACGGCGATGGGTGGGCATCGCGAACTGCTCCGTGAAGTTTGCTGATGGCAGAGGGAAAATTAAAAAAAAAATAGGGAAAGGGATATAGAGGGAAAGAGGGAACGTGGGAGTGAGAAAGAGGGAATAAGGACCAAAGCCACTGCCTGGGGCTGTCTAGCAGCGTTTGGCACGGCGATGGGTGGGCATCGCGAACTGCTCCGTGAAGTTCGTTGATGGCAGAGGGAAAATTTAAAAAAAAAAAAAAGAGGGAAAGGGATATAGAGGGAAAGAGGGAACGTGGGAGTGAGACGTCACATGTTTTTATTATTATTTTTGAACAGTACTATACGGTGTGCAATACAGTGTGTGCAAATGTGGTGTGCATTTATCATTTCTGTTAACCAAACTCAAACCCATTTTTGACTCGCGGGGTAAGTTGAGTCACATTAACCGAGAAAAATATGAATCGAGAAAAATATGAATCTATTTTTTTTTTTAATTTTTCTCTCTTCTTACATTTTTTTCTATATTTTTATCAGTTAATACTAAAATTCAAATCTAGCTAGAGAATAATTTTTTATTAATTAAATAAGTGAAGATAAAGATATAATAATTGACACAAAATAGTAGTAATTAACATTATTTTTAAACTTTTTTTGACTGAGCAAATAACTTGGAAAAAATTTCTTCTAAACTACACTTGAAAAATAATTGGAGATAAGTATAAATCTAAACGCAGAGGGAAATATGTATCCAAAATACTAACGTATTTAGACCTTAATATTCTCATGACATTGACAACCCCAAAAATATTAAAATTGTTTTTTTTTACAATAAAAATATTAAAATTCTTAATAACTTATTTAGTGACCGATCTGCTAATCCTATTTTTCTGCTTTGGTAGGCATTATTCCAATACTCGTCTTTGTTTTATTATTTATTTTAGTATAATACTCAGACTCAATTTGAGTTGTTAATCATTCTATTAGCTATTAAATATTGATTAAGCCTTTTCTCACTAAAATCAGCTATGTAAATCAAACACCATGATGTCTTATCATAAATAATTTATTAACTGCTAATCATATTTAATAAAATTTTAAACATTTCTTATGAAATAGTCGTCAATGAATACTTGCAACTCATCTACGTATCAAACCATTAACACCTCCCAACCCATATCAACAAATTGTACGGATCAATAAACTATGAAGAATTAAATATGGGCTTCATATAACATGGACCACAAAAATAGTGGTCCACCGCTACACGACAGGGTTAGCACCATTGGATTTGAGATGTTTCGCGTATTTTATTTATCAATGGTCAAGATTAAAAATCTGGACAAGGGGTTTCACTCTTTCCTCTTCCTTCTCTGCCCCTTTCTTCCCGACCGTTGCACCTCCCCTTCGGTTCATCACTACATCTTCACGGCGGTCGTCCTCTGCAGTTGAACACACTGCCACCGCACTGAATCTTGCTAGCATCCCTTGTCCAAAGAGGGAGCAACAACATATGTGAAGCCGAGAGAGCAAAAAAAGTGTGGTTGCCACCGGAATTCCCACCACCGTGAACCAGAGGAACCACTCATCTCCACTGCCACCCATGTCAACGTGTATCAACTCCATCACCGCAACCGGCACAATTCTCCAACTGCAACCCCAATTTAGCGTCTCCACCGCCGGTCTCCTCCTCATAATACCCCTTCGCCCCCACATGCTTTTGGTCCTCTCCACCAGACTACTGGCATCGCCGGAAAGCACGAACGCCCCCACCAACAACAACACAAACGCCATGGCCTCCCTTGGGTACACTCAGAAATGTTTCAGAACCAAGTTTAACCACGAGCATAAAAACAAGATGCAGAGGTTCGCTCCTTGGTGGGAATGGTTGTGTTTTTGGGAATCAACATAGGTCGTTTCCCACATATCGATGGATAGACAGGTGGAGCAAATGAGGTATAAGACGAGCTTCTTGCACACTAGTGCCACCACAATCTCTTCGACGACGACTTTGGCAATGACAACAATGTTGCACCCAGTTGCCGAGGGGGAGGATGTGGGGTGGGGGCCAAGGAAGTTGAAGTTTCTGGAAGGTTTTTGATCAGTACAATTAATTGCATTTCCATTTTTGTCCTTTGGTGCACTAGTGCACCGTATAAGCGCCCTTAAAAATGATATATCATGCCTAAAAAATGATATATCTCTGTCAAAAAAATGATATATCAAGTTTCAATAACTCGCAATTCTAGGTTATGCTATATGCTGAACAAACAAATAATGGAGTCATAAAATCAAAGAATCATATTCCACTAATCAGTCAATGTGCACAAAGTATTGGAAATCACCAAATCATATTCAAAAAAGAGGAGGAGGAACAATGTATGTCACTGCACAGTACAAGAAAATAACGTGAGTTTTTTCATTCCTGATATACATGCCATGATACAAGACCTAAATCATTCGGATACACAACTGAAAAATACATAAATTAATTGCAGTCCAAGGATAGTGATGCAAGAGGGATGCAGAGTTGAAGCAGAAAACCCGCAACAGCATTTATCATATCCACCATTTTTTTTTAACAGGTCTCGTTTGGATGTCAGTTTACTCCTCAAAGTGGATGAAAAAGTGAATGGAAAATCAAGTCCACACTGCAACTATTTGGTTGAAGACAACTTCACCCTTCAACCAAGCTTGCACTCTCTTGGATTTTCGCATCTTCATCCCGAAGTAAATCATCATTCAATAATGGAGATCACGCTGTCGCCCATGGTTCCCTCTTGACAGTAGGCATCAACAAGTAAATAACACGGTAAAAATATACCAAACAAGAATAACATAAATCATACAAGTATTCGTGTCATGAAAGGTGAAGGGGGTGAATACCCCAACCAAAGAATAGCAATCCACTGCATCAAATCATGCCATTTCGTCAATTAAGTTTCAGAGGTTGCCCAGAAAAGTTTCAATGGTCTATCAAAGCCGTTTCAGTCTCTGAGAGGGGGGCTGCAACAACAAAATTATCAACTCATCAGTTAACCAACGTCTAAGAAATCGTAAACAGTTGCTCAGTTTAATATTCCTTTGGAACCCCCCCCCCCTTTTTGAAAAAATGAAAAATCCAAAAATTAACCCTAGATTTTGCAGAATTTTGAAATATAACTATAGCACACCCAATAATCTTATTCTAGTTCCAACTATGAGTTTATGCATCAGAAGCACATGTCTCCTTCAAAATGCATTCCATCATCTACTAGAGAAACTGGATCTAAGGTCTTCATCCTAAATACTAAATCAGATCAATACCAAAATATTCCTTTAACATTCTAATTCTAACAAATCCTCAGAAAAGTGAGACCCTGCTATCCCGCCCAAACACCCCACCCCCCCCAAAAAAAAAAAAAAAAAAACAAAAACCTTTTCATTTTCAAACTAGCAAAACATTTAAAAATCATCAGGTGATTAGAATAACAGAGACAAATTCCTATAACCAAAACAGTTTGCTTAAAACTCAACATACCCAGCAAGTCTTCAAACGCATCAGCCAAAAGTGATGAGTCCATTAGCAGAGGTGGTGAGAAGGTTTCCTGTGCATCCTCAAAGTCAAAAATTGACCGTTGTGCATCAGATGTTTCATTTGAACCAGTAAGCGAGAGAAACCCATTTACATTGTCATAATCAGAAAGCCTTTCCAAATCATTCAACATATCTGGAAATTCATCAAACTTGCTCTCATGTCCATCAGATGCATGACTCTCAAGCAAGGGATCATCCATTTGAGATACAAATAGCCTTTTGCTCCTAAATGAAGTTGCCTTTTTTTCTGCATCCAAATGAGAAAAGCCAGTCTCTGAAAGAGGGACAAAGTAGTGCTCAGAACCTCCATCGGAATGACTATCTCGTGACGACTCTGAATTGCATGACCGCAATGATAGTGCCGCTTCTCTTACCGACCTCTTCAAATTCTGGAAATAGGAACTATCATTACCTACAAAATAGAGCCATTATCAGCCACTTTGTTTCTGACATTCTGATAATGAAATTCCTTCAAGAGAGCCATAATCTTCAATATAATGAAGCATGGCAAAGGTCAATTCTCCTAAAATATTGAGCCAATAGGTGGGCTGAGCACAACAATGATTTAATATCTCTTAACATACCCCCTCATGCAAGAGTCCTTTGGGCTTTAGCATGGACAGTGCACAAGCCCACTTCGCTTTGTGCCAAAATTTAAATGAATTACGAAGAATGGGGATCATGGAAGCAAGGACCAAACTCCTAATCTCTTAGTTTGGTTTCATAGTGGAAACTATCAGAATTGATAAAGGTGATTTTAGTAAAAACACGGATGTTTGGTTACTGTTAGGCAAAACTGGGTTTGCCTACAAACCTCAGTTTGACTGGAAGTGATAAAAGGTCGTTTTTGCATTATGTTGAAAAACTTACACAAACTAAGTTTTACATCGAACTTGCTTTTAGAGTAAAAACATATCCAAACATAAATCACTTCACTTCAAACTCAATTTTAACCAAACAATTTTACAAAATCGATCATTCAGTATCACATTTGACAAACACTCATCCATACACACGGTCAAGGACCAATTCTGCTAAAAGCTTAAGCTTTGGTAGAGATCCAAGGATGATTTTTTATCTCCAACAAAGCATTTAGACAAAAAGTTATGAAGACATAGCACACCTTCTGAAGTTGCTGTTTCATTGTTTGAAGGAGCATCCAAAGATTTCCTATCAGAGAGGTTCTCTGTTTGGCTGGTTTGAGAAGCATTACCATGCCTCCTTTGCACATTTCCAGCTTTTCCAGAAGATGGGGTCAAGCTAAATAACTGTGGAAGTTTTAAAGTGGGGGGGCTAACAGAAACCTTGTCAAGCTGAACATTAGACATTCTTGAACTCATCTCACCAACATCATCAGTGCTACTTTCCTGAATAATATAAAAAACGATAATAAAAAATAGTGGTAAAATCAGATCTCGTATCGTGCAAGCATTGAAGCAATAATTATGTAATACTAAAATAGTAGATTACCATCCTCCCACTACTCTGTGCTTGGACAGGTGATGTTGACCGGCCATGATGTCTGTTCATTGGAGGTAGATTGGAGGCTAAGCAGTTCACCTTTTCTGTACACTCTGATATGGACTTTTGTATTGTGGGAGCAACGTCTTTCAGTTGGTTAATAAGCACCTGCAAATGAAAAATGCAATAACGTGAAATTCCTAGTGAGGAATCTTTCTAGTATAGGAACAGCAATAACAAGTCAACTCTGTATAAGATACTAAACCCCTACTGTGAAAAGTGGGAGGAGATAGAGCAAAGAAAGATTCAATGATATATCAATAAGTGCTATTTGCTGAATAGAAAGGGACAAAGGCAACTGGTATTTTACTCATCTACTTGCATTAATACATAAGCCACATACATATAGCATTAATTATATACAAGCAGCTGTCAACAAAGGAAAAATAAGGTGTCTGTTTGCGGCTTAAAAGAAGATACAGTCCACCAACACTGATTGGAAAAAAGGGAAGGAAAAAAAAAAAAAAAGGCAAAAATTTACACATAAATCTAATCCCTCAGACAGGGTATGCTTATAAGATCTCAAAACAAAATTATCCGTCTACTCTCATAAACAAAACCCACAAAGAAAAGTAAAACTTTCAGTAAACCGGTGTAACTTTCTGCATATATAATTTCCAAAAAGGTCAATTAACTTATTATTTCTCCTTTAGCATAAAAGCAGCAGGTTCAATGAAGTATAATAGAGGTGTTCTATAAACTTCATCAAAAGCAAATGACAAATGGAAAATGAAGCTGCCTTTAAAAGAGAGTTTCAATCTTGATAGGATTTTGCTTTTTTTTTTTTTTTTTTTTTTTGTAAAGGATTTTGCGTATTTTAAATCATGTTTTAATGCATTACCTGGAAGCTGGCCAAGTGTTGCTGATGCTCAGCAAGGGTTGCTGCTAAAGACTCAGCATGGCCACTTGAACCTCCTTCCTGTGCACTGCGCAATATGTCTGGACCTTCTCCATCATTCGCTTTTGCCTACAGATGGTCAGAAGTTTCTATATGTAATGAATAAGAATGAACAGTGATATATGACATGAATAAACGTACTAATACTAGTCATTGTGATTCTCAACTGAACATGATTACATTAATAAATCAAATTGCCAAGTTTTTGGTGCAACACAGGTTGGATTATCCTATTTGTCAAGATTTTGGACTACAAACAATAAGCGTCAACTATAAAACATTAAACAAACGTAAGTTAAGAAATAAATCGGCACAAACATAATTATTAACCAACCATCATATGTTAAGAAAGAGAACTTTATCATGATTTTAGAGTTTCATAATTCTCCTAGGTGGTCTTTCTTGCAGAAATATAACCTTGACAAAGAATATAACAATAGCAGAAATATAACCATATAACCTAGGTCTTGTCCTCTTCCATGCTCATCCCCTAGTTTTGCATCAGACGACCAAGAAGGATCATGATCTCATCGATCCCCTCAAGTCTTTTCTTGCTCTCGTTAATGCTAGACTACCAAGTACGATGCTATAACTTATGCCCACTTGTCCCCTTCAAGAACACCCCTGAATTCTCCATCTGTTCCCTGGATGAAGATCTAGCAAGTCGGACCAATTATTACAACCCAAAGAAAAAGAAATGGAAATTTGATAGAAAGAATTGAGACCAAATGAATTCATTTTTTTGAATGACGGACAACAGGAGTGAGGTCTCTCCTACAAGGGTTTCCTTTTACAAAGGATTTTTCCTTTCACATACAAGTATCAAATTCACATAATGATTCCCTCCATAGACTATTCCTATTTATAAACCCTCCTAACTAACTATCCAACCTAACTAATCCTGACTATTTTCACTCCACCTTATTATATCCTTCTGTCCTAACCTAACAGGAGCCATCATGACTGGCAACCGACAATTATTGTACTGTTATGGATTCCACAAGAGCACAACATCAACTATTATGATCCCACTAAGTGGGGTCAACTACATGGATCAAACAATGCAACAATTCCCTATCTAGTATTAAATTCGAAGATAGTATTTTTACCTCTAAATCTCTCTTAATGATTTGGCTTATAGTTTTTCTTGGTTTGCCTTTACCTATAACTACTAGGCTATCCTCTATTTGGTCAACTCTTCTTACCGATGCTTCTATGGGTCTTCTCCACACATATCCAAACCACCTAAGATGAGATTCTATCGTTTTTTTTCAACAATGGAAGCTATCTCAATTTTCTCTCTAATAATTGTTTTTCTAATCCCATCTTGTCCTAGTGATCACTCATTCATCTTAACGTTCACATCTCTGTGACACTGAGTTTACTTTCTTGTTAGCTCTTTACCACTCAATATTCAATCCCATACAACATTGAGGGTCTTATAACTATGCAAAAAAAAATTCATTTAAACTTGAATGGTACTTTTCTATCGCAAATCACACCAAAACATTTCTCCATTTCATACCTTGTTTGGATCCTATGGTTAACCTCTCTCCCCATCTCCCTATCATTTTGTATGACGGACCCCAGTGAAGCACGGATACGCCATTTTTCACGCCCGGTCCGTATCAGACACGTATCAGACACGATACGGTAAAATACGCTAAAAATACGTACTCAAACAGTATCCCGAAGCAAACTTTAAAAAAAAAAAAAAGTACCGATACGTCGTCCGTACGCTGCGATACGCAATAACTGTTGCGGCGATACGCCGTAAGTGCGATTTTTCCGCATCTCCATGATTCTTCCCCCTTTTCCACTTCGATTGGAAGATTGCTGAGATTTCCAACGCAAAACGTGCAATTTACAGCACCAATTTCAGACTTACCAGATGATCTATACAATCCAAGAACCAAAGAAAAAGGAGTACTTGACCTTCTCCAGGCTGAAGCAGCAGCGCCGATTCCTCTGGTTTCCAGCTCCAAGTCTTCAGAGCGAGTCCGCGAGAGGTATGTTACTTTGTCAGAGCCGCTGGTTTTCTTCTTCTTGCGGACTCTCTGTTTCAACTGTTTTTTCATTATCTTCCTTTTTGTTTGACTCAAACAGAGTCGCTGCCCTTCTTCTTCTTTTTGGAGATATTTTTTTGCTTCTTATGTGTATTGTGTTAGAAAAATGACTATTTTAAGACTCACATTATTTTATTATTCTTTGACTTTCTGAAATATGACTATTTGGCATCTGCATATTATCTTATAATTCTTTAGGCTTTAGTAATTGGCATCTGCAAGATTAATTGTTTAATTCTTTTTTCAGAAACAACAACACCATTTTTACTATGTCAGCACCAAATACTTCTGGTTCTATTTTATATTTACTAATATTTGTGAATTTTTTAATTTTTTATATACGTACCCCAAACGTATCGTATCCTATATTTTTTAAAGAATGACGTATCGCCGTATTGGATACGTATCGTATCTGATACTCGTATCGTATCCGTGCATCATAGACGGATCCAATAAACTTAAACTGCGAGACTGGTTGTATTGTATGGAATCCACAAGAATAAGTAAAAAGTACAAAAATTCTGCATTCACCCCATTTTTTGTCACAGTCAACCAATGGCTTGAGATTTTAAGGGTCAAGTAGGTGTTATCTGAGTAAAGACAATATAATGCAAAATGAACTTTGAAAATCAAGTTCAATGCTGCATCATTAGGGATTAACAGGGTGACTTTATTGATTGTTTTCTTCATTCAATTTAACACAGATCACCCCAAAATCATTTCAGCCGGATTCAGATATGGCTTCAAAGCTACCAAATCCAAATACGATTCTAGACTTATCAAGATTGAAAAACCATGCTTGAGGCTCAGCTCAATTTGAAAAGTTATTGGGGAAAACGACTGAATAGTGTGGCATGTGAGGATTGTGGGATGTTTACCAACAGTTAACCAAAAATCTAAATGAGGAATTTTTTTTGAAAATTTTATGAGTTCATTTTAATAAATTTAACATTGTTTAACAAATAAACGCTTTCTTTATGAAGGTCGCAGCACACACTCCAACATGTTGCCCTTGACAGATTCCAAGTTCTCTGCCATTGGCATAGACAACAATGAAAGTAAGGAGCCATAAGAGTAGATGGCACCATCTTTAAAGGAGCATACCAGATGAAGTGATTGTTTGTGGATACGTTGCAAAGCATGCGTCCATCGCCGTATAACCTCTGCTATATCAACAGTTTGGTGGACTTTTCCAGTTCTGTCATCCACTCTTGTCAATGTCTCACTGCTAAAATGTGATCCATCAATCTCCTCTTTGTTATCCATTTGCACTGCAGGCAAATCCCCAGACGGACCAGATAATACATCTGAATAAGGAGCCTGGGAACTCTGGTCCATTGCTGCAAGCAGAGATGATCCAGAGATTCGATACCTGAAATTCATGTATCAAAAAGTTGGTTGGTACATCAGATCTACGGATGTTACAAAGGCAAGGCAAGCTACATCACTACATTACCTATGTTCCCGATGAGCTATCAAGTCTTCAATAGGGCCTGATGCAAGAACTTCATGTTGACCTGTACAATATCACTATTAGCCAGTCTTTTTTACTATAACAATGTTAAAAAAAAAAAAAAAAAAGACAAGGGTTGTAGGTGGTTTTAAACCTTACTATCTTAAAATTGAAAGGATCCCAATATCAATGTTTTGTCATTGACACTCATTAAGTACAAAAACATAATGAGCATTTCAGAAATAATAAAGTCAAAATAGACTTTGAATACAATTGTATAAGTAAATCCCAACCTCAGCAACTTATAATTAATTATCTTTCCATACTTGATGAATCAAATTTAGAAACAAGAATGCTAGAATTACATGATCCTCCATTAGACAAATGAAAAGGATAAGCAAAATATTAATTTTTGCACTTACTTTTACGAGCTAATAAAGAATCCCATAGACGAGTAGCTTTTGAAACTAAATGGGAATTCTGACTTGAACTGGATACGAGATCATCCCAGAGTTCCCCTTCCAATTTCACTTTATTCCTCAAGTCATGCAGTTTTTCCAGCTCTTGTTGCAAATAAGCCTGAATTCAGGTTTTACATTATAATTGCTTAAGAGAAAAATGCATAAGGAATATTCCTGATGGGGAGAGGGAAGATTTACTATATATAGGATAAACTTGGTAAATAGCCTTCAGTTACTGATGTACCTCTTCCGCACATAAGCCACGAAATTCAGCAGTCATTTCATGAGCCAAATCAGACCACATAGCCTGCCGTTGTACAGCCATTTCTGCATTTTTCAGAAACTTTCTTCTTTCAAGGGCTATTCTTGCCTGTTAAAAACCAAAGACTCGACTGAATTACTTAAGACCAAGTGGTGTTATTAACATAAGAACATGAAAGAACAACAGATAAAGCAATAAAATAAAATAAAACCATGTTATTAAACATTTTTATCCATGATGAGCAATATGACAATAAATTACAGAGGACACAGTCAAAGTAAAAGAGGTATTGATATTTTTGTACCTCATCAGAGGTCTTAGAAACTATTATACCAATAAGACAACAGTCTTTTGTAGAAATTCAGACTGACATTTTTTTTTTCATTCCACATCAACCATGCCAAACTCCTCGTAATATTTATTATAATTATAATTATAATTACACATGCACATAATGATAGCCAATTCATCCTATCCTAATTTTTTTTTTTCTTGGATTGTCACTAATACCTTTGTAACTGGGAGTAGAGTAGCTGCATGTGAGAATGCTACATCAGTCAATGGCGCAGGCAATGGGTTAGAAGCTGTGTCAGCAGTAAATGTTCGTCGATGAACCTCTCGTAAGGCATGCAAAGAAAGTTGCCACAGAAGCTCAACAAACCTACATCAATATGTACATTCAAATAACTTTAGAACTGTCTTTAAAAGATTCCAAACAGTGAGCTTCCTTAACCAGCTTACCACATGAGATTACCTCATCCAATTATAATATAACAACAATACAAGCCCTTTCCCACTATGTAGGGTCAGCTCTCTATGAATCAAACAGTCATAAACTATTGGGAAAACCCCAAATCCCACATTCACTGGAGATAGTGCATAATAAGAGCTTATAAAGCTTGAGCACTCCTCACCTTACAAGCCAGTTTTGTAAGGTTGAGTTAGGCCCAAAATTTAATATGGTATCAAAACCTATCTTAAATTTGTTGTTGGGTCACCGACCATAATATCCAATCATCAAGCCCAATAGTATTGGGCATGAGGGCGTGTATTGGGAAAAAAACCAAATCTCACATTAACTAAAGATAGTGCCTAATAAGAGCTTATAAAACTTGGACACTCCCCACCTTACAAGCCAACTTTGTGGGGTTGAGTTAGGCCCAAAATTTAAGATAAACCAAGTCCTTAGAAAATACATTTAGATCTAAGTCCTTTTTAGAGGCTTCACTCAGTTTTTCTCAGTCTCTCTCCTCTCTAATTATTGGACTATCACCCATCTAATTAGTTCTTCTAACTAGGCTGGGCTTCTATCGGTCTTCTTCTCGTGTGACCAAACTATTTTAAGTGAAACTCTACCATCTTTAACTCAGTAGGAGCTATCCTTACCTTCTCTCGAATGCATTCACTCCCTCCCAATCTTATCTTAGTCTATATGCCCACTCATCTAATCTACCACAACATCCTCGTCAATACAACCCTCAGCTTATCCACTTTTGAATTCTTTACCACCCAACATTCACTATCATAAAACATCATCAGAAAAATATTTTTTCTGTTATTTTCTTGCCCCGGGGGGTTCCAGTTCCTCAAAACCACCCATGTAGTTTGCCCAGTGCAGAATTTCTATGCTAATTGTCCACAAATTTCACTAACTAGTCAATATCTGTTCACTAACTACAAATGCACTTCCACTCTTGCCACCAACAATGTACCAATCTATCTATATAATACTAAATCAAAAAAGGTAAACCCTTAAGTTAAACTCATTCCCCCCTCCCAGTTTCTTCCACTCAGGGGGATCAAAAAAATCAACTACAAACAAGCACAAATCAACCCAACCTTTTGCAAATTAACAATCACATTCGATACCAACCTAGGTCCACAACAAGTAGCAAGTGAAGAAACCCTCGAATTGCTCCTAGGAAGTGCGCCCTGCGACTCAAGCTCGCTAATAATCCCTTGCACAACCTAGCAAACACGTTCCAGCACACCGTTCAAAATCATTCCACGACATTCATTCAAATTCACACCACAAAAAAAAAAAAAAATCGATACCTTACGAAAATCACGCGATTGCGCAGAATCGAAAATCGGCCAAACCTTATCGAAATCCTGAAAGATCCAAAAAAAAAGAGAGAGGGTTAAAGTGATAATAGATCATAGGATGAATAAGAATGTGGAATTCTGAGAATGGATTGGGATACTTTTGCAGATTGAATTGGTCCTCTGAGAGAGGAGAGAATGAAATAGAGAAGTTGTTCCCCCAATTTAGGGTTGGAATGACGGAAGTGTCCGACCCGAGGAGATGAATTGGATGCTCCGACTCCGATAACTGCCGGATCCAAACCCAACAACAAGCAATTTGTGTACATTGCACTCTCTAGCTCTATCTCTCTCTCCTTCTCTCTGTCCATCGTCATCCCCCTCTCTCTCTCTCTCTTTCTTCTTCTTCTTCTACTTTGTTCTCTCAGTTCTTTCTCTCTGATCCTTCCTTCCTTGGTCCGTTGTGTGAGCGAGCGACTGTGTTGTGCTTTTTTTTTATTTTTTTTGGCCTTTTTGAATTTCTTTTTTTATTTTGAGTTTTCGGGTTTTTTCTTTTTGAAATGGATGTCCTCGTGTTCGTTCGAAATTGTGAAACGGCACCGTAATTTGAAAAAGGAGGGGCGTGTTTTGAATTTCCAGAACTTGGGATTTTTGGAGGCCACCACTGCTTCGGGAAAAGCAGACTTTTTTTGTCGATCGTTGCCGGCACGACGTACGTGTTTGTCTTTGCTGACAATTTTTAACTCTATTTTAATATTTCATATTGATATTGATTATTTGATTATTAATTAATATCCGTCGACTATTATATTCTCAGACTTTATTTCTAAATATTTTTTATTTTTTGCATTTACACACTATGCACCGATGATGTAAAAGAAATTTATACATGTATACAATTATATCTCACCGTATAGATATTTGAGTCTCTAACTTTCGAACAATAGCGTTGTATAATGTATATATAAAATAGTTACCAAAGTGCTTTCCAGCCGAATCAAAAATGTCCTGCCACAAGTAATTTCTTCTGATCAAAGTAGCTTTATCTTTGGTGGGAGCATCATAGACATTAGACAACACCATTATTTTGCAGGATGTCGATCATTCCATGCAATACATGAAGGGAAGAAAAGGTTACATGGTTGTCAAACTTGACTTGGAGAAAGCATATGATAGAATGGAGTGGGACTTTATTCAGAATTCTCTGGAGCTTCGATATTTCCTAGTTTCCATTTATAAGGGCATGCATTTCATCCTCCAAAATGTACATAAGTTGGTGTGCCTGCCTAACTAAAGAGTTTCTCCCTACCCGTAGTTTTAGACAAGGAGATCCATCATTCCCTATCTATTTTTCATTGGTATGGAAAGACTCGACCACTGCACCATTGATGTTGTTCAGAGGGCTCATGGATTCCCTTGAAATTCGGCGCAGATGGGGACCTAAAATCTCATGCTTAATGTTTATTGATGACATGTAATTAATTTCTGAGGCTTCTGTAAATCAATTTCAAAAAATTAAGGAAGTGATTGACGCCTTTTGTAGGTGTTCTTGACAGATAGTTAATCTCCTAAAGTTCGTAATCTTTTTCTCCAACAATGTGTCGTATGCGTTGGCCACAACAATTAGTAATACCATGGGAATTACTACTACAAATGATCTAGGATGATACCTAGGTGTCCCAATCATATCGGGATGCGGAGAAAAAGCAGCTTACTCTTTTATTATAGACAAGGTTCAAAGCAAATTAGCACGTTGGAAAGTAAACTCTTCCTCCTTAGCTGTTCGGATTACTCTAGCTCAAAGTTGCATTAAGGGGCTGCAAAATTATGTAACGCAGACCTCGAGTATCCCTACCTCAGTTTGTTATAAATTGGAGAAATTATGTCGTGACTTTGTTTGGGGGACTACATCTGAATCTAGAAAATGTCATCTTATTTTATGGGACACTATATGCAAACCCAAGATGAGTAAGACTTGGGTTTAGGGGCCTAAGAATTGTTAATATTAGTTACATGATGAAACTTGATTGGGGTCTTATGGTTGATTAATAGGCTCTTTGGGTGAGGGTTATTTGATCCAAATACAATTGTGGCAATCCTATGATTCTTCTAGTTCAATGTCTCTTGAGAGATTCTCGTATATTGAGAGACATAGCTTGGTGTTGGTGTATAGTCAAACAAGATACTTCATAGGTGATTAGGAATGGCCAAAATATTCGCTTTTGGCAAGATTTATGGATCCTCAGGGTTGGTACATTGAATTATCATGTTATTAGTCTTCCACTTTGTGAATGGAATTTTATAGTAGTTGCTTATGATACTGATGATGTATGGAAATGGGATCAACTTAGACAATTGCTGCCTAGTCATATTTGCAACGAAATTGCAAGCTTGAAGCCTGCTAGTACAGGTCAAAGGATTTTCATATGTGGCGTCACTCCTCATATGGTTTCTTCTCTATCAAATCTGCTTACCAATCTCTCAATTGGCTTCTAACAAGTGAAAGTCCTAGTTTTCCCTCTCATTTGGTGTGGCAGTGGCAAGGCCCTCCCATATTTCAAACTCTTCTTTGGCGGATAGCTCATGGTAGGTTGATGACCACTGAGCAAAGACAATCTTGAGGTTAATCTGATTCTAATATGTGTCCTAGATGCAACAACATCTGAAACTATAATACATATGCTTCGTGATTATGAGGGGATTTTTGAAATTTGGGAGGTATTCATTAATGTAGATTCATGGAGCAAGTCCTTTAGTAGAGACCTTCACCAATAGTTGAGCTCTAACCTAGTATCTATGGATATTGGTAACGGGTAGTGGCATTGACCAACTTTCCTTGGTATTATGATTAATATGATAGAAATCAACTTGTTTTCTTAGGGAAATCTTCTATTTTTGAGTAGTTTATTCGAAATCTTAAAAACCAGGTTGAGTTAGTTCACCATTACTTGCTTCAATCTATGCCAAGCTATGTGGAAGATAGTTAGATGAAAGTGCAAGTAGCCCAGACCCCACCTCCTCAGCATTGTTACAAGTTAAATACCAATAGGACTTTCAACTTGTGGTGGTCTCATTTGAGATATTGATGGTCATCAATTTATAAAGGCTTATATTGTAATCTTCGAGCAGCTACTTCTGTTCAACCAGAACTTTGGGGTTTGGTCCTTGGCTTGAGGCTAGCTCGAAACTTGTCTCTATCTTATCTTATTGTCGAACTGGATTCTCAAGTTGTCATCAATATGATTCAAATGTGACACTCTTATTGCTTGTTCACCAAGCCTTTGCTGGAAGAAGCTTTTGGATCTACAAGACTTGTCTTGCTCAGTTCACCATATCCATCGAGAAACAACTAGATGTGTTGACTGCCTTGCGAACCTTGACCACTTTGGAGAGTTTTGAGGAATTTTTTTTTTAAACGTTCCTCATTGTTGGGTATTCAAGTGTGAGATAGTTTCATATTTCCTAATAATAAACACAATAAAAAATATATAAGATGCTAGACCCATGAACCTATCACCTTAAGGTATTATGGACAAATGTGGTCAAAGTCTCTTGGCACATCCATAAAAATATAAATATAAAGAAACCCAACAAGTGGTATCAGAGCCCGTTGATGTAGGCCCAATAACAATCCACACCCTCTCATAACGGGATGCGTACATATGGGCCTACGCCAACGGACTCTGATACCACTTGTTGAGTTATTTTATATTTTTATTTTAGGATGTATTCTTTTGGATGTAACAAGAGGCTTTGACCACATTTGTCCCTAAAATCTCAAGGTGATATGTTCATGGGTCTAGCATCTTATATATTCTTTATTTTGTTTATTATTAGGCGATCTTCTCTACAACCTAAAATAAAAGTAAAAATCCAACACTTGTCAACTTAGCCTTATTGTTGAAGAGGATGTTACAGGGTTGCTTTATCCCAGTTAGTTAATTAGTGCTTATGTTATTTCACGACTGTTTAAAAAGGAAATCAAATTTATAAGCTCAAAAATTGCAAAAAAAAAAAAAATTGTGCTGACATTCTAAAAATGTGCAATTGCCTAAATTTAAGCAATTTTTTTTTAAAATAAGAAAGTGAGATGTTTGATGCAAAAGAAGTCATGTGTGACATTCAAAATAAGAATAAATCAAGAGTGTTATAAAATCAACCATGAACTCAACTAAAACAAGAGCAAGATAAAACATAGAAGAATAGAGATGAAGGATAAATGGAGAAGAAAAAAATAAGAGAGTCTTTGTATTATGCTCTTCAAGGTGTAATCTTTACAATGCTACCTTAGTCCTATTTATAGGACACAAGTCTTGTAACTTACAATCATATAACATAATGTGTCAACAACATATGAAGTTAAGAGTAACAACTTGTGAGTGAAAGACTTTTACTCATGGGAGTTATAGGAGCATCCTAAGAAATATGAAAAGGCTTAAGGAGATGGATATCCACCAAATATTCATAACACTTCCCCTTGGATGTCCATTAAAAATATGCCTTATTAAAACCTTAATAGGGAAACATCCAGTGGGAAAAAAATCCTAGTGAAGGAAAAAGAGTACAATATCATGTATGTAGGGACTGCCTCGTTAAAAATCTTGCCAGGAAAACCCAATGGGACAAAACCATGACGAAGAAAAAAAAAAGTACAGTTTTCTCCCTCTGTTAGAAGCATCACTTAAGAATATGAATTCCGACATTCTGATTTTCTTCCTTTGAAGCATTTGAAGCAATATACTTTGCTCCGCCACTTGCGATTTATCCTCTTTCAATTGAGTTTCGATAGCAGTATTATCTTTACGACTTCTTCCTTGAATTATTGTTATTTGAGCTTGATATGAAAAAGTGATAACTATAGATTCTTTTGTAGATCGTATTGAGGTATCAATATCATCATGTGTAAATAATAGCGGATTTGAGATCTGACTTCATCTGGATCAAAAAAATACCTTGCATCTGCATAGTCAATTAGTTGAACATATATTCGCATGAATAAAATAATTGCATCAATTGTATTGTGAAAAATATAAAAAAATATATATTTCACTTTGTTCCAATGTCTTTGGTTGGTGATGAACTATATCATACTATAATAAGTATCACAAAAATATGATTGTATCAAGCCATGTATAAGCGCGTATACTTTTATGGCACTAAGCTATGGTCTTCGGGGCTAATATATTTATTATCTTCTTGACACACAACTCATACACTCAATAAATATAATTTATCATGAGTCACTTAAGAACTAGTTCTTTATAACGTGCTAGACAAAAATTCAATTAGCTAATTGTTCGATCGCAGGTCGAGACAAAATTTTGTCCTCCAAAAATATTTCATTTAAAGACATTTCTTTATATTTTTAATCCTTCTGAGATTTTCCAAGTAGAGATCATTCTCGGGTTCAACCTTCAAATCCCTTAGATGTAAATTAAGGTCCTTCATGTACTACCAAACTAATTAAGTATCAAAAAATACTTGCAATCACCACAAGTGAATTCAATGTCAGGTCATTGTGAAAACCCTTGAGCAACAAGTTGAGCTTTATATCTCACAATTTTGCCATTCTCATTTCGTTTTCGCACAAAAACCTATTTGTATCTAACTGGCTTCACACCTTCAGGTGTTTGGACTATAGGTCCAAAACTTTTCGCTTGCAAAGCGAGTTTAATTCTGTTTCAATTGCGTCTTTCGATTTTGGCTAATCATTGCTTTGTCTACAATCCTTTATAGACTTTGGTTCTTGATCCTCATTATCATTTGTCACATTTAGCGCTATATTATATGCGAAAAATATCCTCAACATTGACTTCATTTTGGTTCTGCTGTATTCCATTCATGACATAATTTATTGAGATCTCTTCATTTTCGCAAATTTCAGGTACCTGATCAGTCTCATCTGAAATTGAAAATTCAGTCATGTCTGAGAACTCTTTTGGAGTTCATATCCTCACTCGGGCCATCTTGCTTTTTAGCTCATTTTCTTATTCGATGATTTTTATCTTTGGAACCAATAAGTCTACCACGCTTACACATGGTTGACACTCATATGCAATTAGCTTTAGATGCTCAATGAGTGATACTGCAAGTCCATTTTATGTATGAACATGTGCTACTAGATGTTCAATATCAACCCGACTACATATACACTACTCATTAAAGACATGAATGTAAATCCACCAACATTTCATAATCGGATAATTGATAAAATGAGTTTTTAGTCAAATTACTTAAGCAAGCAATCTTGCTGCAAGTTGACAACAAACAATCACATGACCATTTAGTTGATGCATCAACTAAAACCATAAAATCTCTAAATGGTCCACATAGTGGGTGTATTAGTCCAAAAATATCACCTTGTACACATTCTAAAAATGAGAGACATTCACTTCCAATATTTGTTGGTGATGGTCAAATTATCAACTTCCCTTGTGAACAAGCGGTACATTACTAGATTGAAGAATCTTTGGGCTCTTCAATGGATGTCCACATGGATTTTCAATTATTTTTCGCATCATATAGACTCGAGATGGCCCAACCGGTCATGTCAACAATAAACTTATTATGATCCATAAACTTTTGGTTTATGATAATATGTATTCCAATTGTACCAATATGTGTTTAGTACAAACCAGAAAAAAAACATATAGTTTTTCCAATATCCATTTTTTTTATCTTAAGATAAGTCTCGTGATATAAGGATATTCAATATCCCTTCATTTGTTGTTTCGATATGATATCCATTTAGACAGATATCCTTGAAACTTAATAAGTTTCTATGAAACATAGAATAAAATACAGTATCAGTATGTAACTTTGTTCCTCTATGCAACAATACATTAGCTTTTCTAAAGCCTTCAATTACATTTGCAAACTTTTGGCTGCAAGTTTATAATAAGTACATGCGTGACGATATGACTTATGGTCATAACTATGTAAATAGTACACATGATCTATTATAAAATGCACAAATATCATCTTAGATATATTCTAAAAATTTAGAATACTTACCAAATATTAAATTTATTTAGACTGATAAACTTCAAGTTTACAACAATATAGTATTTTCTTTTTAACTGGTGCATTGCAAACTTCAGGTTTACCTTAGCATAAATTGCACCCATATCTATTTGAACTGAGAATAAATATATCAAACTTTGATCATCTAAAATTTTGTTATCAAAAGAAAATAATATAATACATATTTTAGAAACTTAATTTACCTTTTGCATTACCATGCATATATGGAAAAAAAATATCATTTATATATAAAGAATTGAGAACACACTATTTTTTTCAATGAATAAAACTCTAGAAACCATACATATATATTTTATAAGTAATTAAAAACTAAATCAAAATAAGAGAAAATATGTATGTGTTCATCTGAAATTTCATTAAAAAAAAACTAACCTGTAGCTCACCCATAGAATTTCAGAGACAAACATTCATATTTACCTTCAAACCTTCTTGTAATTCTTAGCAAAGCTTGACATGTAACAGGTATGGATAGTATGACAATTCATATATGCATCAATTCTTTTTATTCTTTCTTTCTGCGAAATGATGTCGTTATATAGAATTCCAAGCATAAGTAGGAAGAGAAGTTACACTTCTTTATAATGTATATGAGTTACTACACTATTATTAGGAATAGTAAAACATAGCTAGAAAAAGATAAAATATTGACGAATTTTAGTGACGGAAAAGTCATTTTTCGTCGCTAAATTTTTGGTCGCAAAGTTTTGTGACGGATATAATTTTAATTTCTTAATTCTCGTAATTCCTGTTCATATTGACATAAAATATTTTGGAACCTTGTAAGTGATCTAGTTATTCTTTCTATTTCTTCATTATCCTTTTTTGTTATAAAATAATCTAACCTTTTACATAATAATTCTACAATATTTCTATTTTTCTTAATTAATTCCATAAGTTCATTAGTTCGTAATTCTTTTCTAGATCTGGTTGTACTCATTTTCTAATCCATTTATTTTCTGTTCTTGTGCTAAAATTCTATTTCTAATTTCTTGCCAATTTATTCTATTAGGATCCCTAACAAAATCATCTATAGATCTATAAAGTCTCTCTACTTCTATCTTTTCTCGTCTTATTTTTTCTTTAATTATAGTCCTTTTATATTCTTTTATTTCTTCTAATGTTACTCCATAATTATCCATAAAACCAAAATATATCATCAAAGAATCTCAGTAAATCAACCACTTTACTTATATATACTAATTCCTGACCTAACAGATATCCATATTTTTCTATTATTCTCATTTTAACATCTTTGGGTAATTTTATTTTCTGAATTTTTCTTAACTTTTTGCAGAAAAATTCATCTATATAATAAATTCCCATATTATTATTTACTTTCATTACTACGTGTAATCCTCTATTAGTTTTAATAAGTCTAGATGAATTTCTCATTTTTTCCTATTTTCGCAGGCTGGTTACCTGCTCTGATACCAACATTAAATCCAACACACACACTGATATATCAATACAGCCAAAGCATGCATAATTAATTCAGTAACATGCATTAATTTAATTGGCATTAATTCGATTGTACTACCAGCACATGCATAGTTCAATCTAACCATAAATGCATAGCATAAATGTAGCAACGTAATAAATTTTTAACCAAAGCATATATGAAACATGCATATATATATTTCTAAACAATTTCGAAGTAAATTGATAGTATTATAAATCTTAAAATTTTTAATCATCATCTAGGAACCAATTGTCTATGTCAAAATCTTCTAATGGTCCATCTAAATATATTTCTGGATAATTATTATCAGGTAACATAAATTCTTCCCACCATATAGCATCCATAATTTCATTATTATATACTATCCACTGTGCACATAGTTTTCCATAATCTTTGCATATTATTCTTTTTATTTCGTTTGGTAAATTTAACTGCCATATGCATCTTATTTTTTCATAAAAATCCCTATCTTCATCTTCAATTCTACTTGAGTATATAATGCTAGATCTTTCATTTAATTTCACTTCTATTTCCATAATTCCCTGATTTACGGAAAAAGTAGATGTATTCATATTCTATTTTTTAGATACAACTCTAAATCTTTCACTTGATTTGCTAGCTTATTTATTTCACTATCTTCATTTCTAACCTTTTCTGGTTCTGAAAGCATAATTGGTCTTTCTATTTTTGTACTATATTTCTCTATCATATTTTTATAATCCTTATTTTCTACTGAATCAATATCAATATATTTCAATTGTAATTTTTCTGGTAAATCTTCTATATTATTTTTTCTTGGCATATATATTCTTTCTATATCCATAAATAATTCAGGTAAATTTATTTTATCATTATGTCTAAATTCTATACTATGATGAGAATTGCTAAGTGCAAAACTAACACAATAAGTAATTGAAAATACTTTTTCTCCTGGTCTCATTAAGTCTTTTCTAGCAAACTTATATGTAAGAGCTAAAGTTCTATCTAATCTTTTGGTGTTTAGTGGGACTCCTATATTTGGAAAAACTTCAAACTTCACTTTTGTATATGCTAAGTTTGCGTCCATAATTCCTAAAATAGAATCATATTTATCTGTGATCCTATCATCCATCAGAATAATTTTAATTGGTGAATAGTCCCATCAAATGTAAGTTGCTTTTAGCAAAATCAGATCTGCTCCTATATGAATATATCCTATTTTCTTTCTATGCTCCTTATTTTTAATTGTTCTCATGACACTATTAATATCTCTAGCAAATGATTAATCAGATACTTGTATTTCCTTCAGTATCTTCAACATTAATAGTTGTTTCTACAGCTGATTTACCAAAATAAAGAATATTTTCTCTTTTATTAGAAACATTTATTGCTGATTTTAATTTCTCCTTTTTTGTAGACCCTTTAATATTATATCATTCAGGAAGATCTATATTTTCTTTTTGTATTTCTTTAAATTTGTCTCTATTTAAGACTATAGTAGATGAATAATTTCCTGCTTCTTCATGAACTTCTAAGTTTTCTATATCCTTATATTTAGTTATATCTAAATTTTTTGACGTAGAAGCCATATTTAGAAACAATATAATTTTTTAAAATAAATACTAATCAGTATAATTAATTCTAAGCTTAAACAGATATTTGACATATTTAGAGGCATGGTTTCGAATATACTTGAAGTGGATTCATACTTTTGTGGTTATTGCCCACTTTGCTTCCGCTTGATGATTGATGATATGTTGGAGGTTATATAATAAATATTTTAGAAAAGAAAAGAAATAATTCTGGAGATATATGAAGGAAACTGGATATTTTTATTGATATATTACAAAGGTAAAATACAAAGGTTTCATTGCTACTCAAAGCAAATGACTCGGGCCCACAAGGAACGAGCACAACTTCCTATTCGGAGAAGGAAGTAACACTTCTTGGAGAAGGAAGATACAAGACTCAGAAAGAGACTTTGCCACTG
Source organism: Calophaca sinica (assembly GCA_037113605.1). Classification (NCBI taxonomy): domain Eukaryota; kingdom Viridiplantae; phylum Streptophyta; class Magnoliopsida; order Fabales; family Fabaceae; genus Calophaca; species Calophaca sinica. Next base: position 22,814,940 of record CM073737.1, read on the forward strand.
CAATTTCCTCTCCCTAGCTACATGCTTCAAACTTCTATTTATAATACACACGGTTTACTCCTACTGACTAAAGAAACTACTACACACTACTATAAGACATAGCATTTTCTACACACTCCCATACGTGGCTCCTTTTTTCTTCTGCCACTATCTTGATTCACCTAGCAATTAATGCTAGTCTAGTCTTTTCATTTTGTCTTTTTGCTAACATATTTATCTTTTTACACCCACGTAGCACTTAACAGTTAATATGCTACTGCCAGACTTACAACACCTACTAACTATACATGACACGTGACACGTAAACTATTTACATGGGCCTTTTTTGCCCTTACATATTTGTCCTTATGACCACATATCTTACATCATTCCTCTATTATTGCTTCACATGTTCCTTCCGAAAAGGCTTGGTCAGCAACTCCTGAAGATTCTGGTTTATCTTCGATTTTGTCTTCTTCTGGCTTTGTTTTTTCTTTTTCATCATAGTATAATTCGCAGGCGTGATCCTGATAAACTTTGATAATTTCGCACAGTTTCTTTTTGACAATCAAGTAATAGTTGTTATTTGGTCCCAATAGAGTCAAAAATGGGGCTTCAAAATTTATTATTCTGTCAAACTCTTCTTTCTTAATCGGGCGCCTAATTTTGGATGTGATTATTGTGCTGGGTCCTTTGTAATTAACCTTCAGAGGTGTATCTCCACGAACCTTTTGGGTCTGCTCAAATATATAGGATAGCTGATTTGCGATAATTGTTGTATATTCTTCCTCATTGTATGGTATTTCTGGCGGCTTATCCATGTATGGGAATGTACCATTGCAAATTCCCATGCTGATAAAATGTTTGGCAACCTGCATTGATTCAAACTCTGGATAACTTGAATACATCTTCATAAATATTGGCCGTTCTCGAGCAACTGTTTGCTTGTAGAACTTCACGGCTTCTTTAATTCCTGTTGGGAAAAACTGTAATTCTTGAAGATCATTAGATAGATATATGCATTCAATTAATCCGAACTAGAAATAATTGAATACTCTAATGGCTGGGCATCCCAGGGTAATTACTGCTTTTACTCCATATTTTCCTCTGTTCAGAACGTATAAATTATATATCTTTGTTTCCTCGTTCCAATTGAATAATTCAGAGATAGACTTGCTGAAATTTTCCCGAGAAAAACGAACCATTGCTTCGTGTTCCTCCCTTGTTATAATTGGAAGTGAATTGAGGCTCTGCTTATTTGGAATAAAAGCTCTGGCATCCTTCATTAAACCTGTTTTAGGTTTGGTATTTACTGGTCCGGCTGGTACTGGTCCAAGAAAACCTATATTTGGTCGAAAACCAATATTTTTCTGGCTTTTTTGTTTTAGGGCTTCCCTTTTGTTAAATTCATCCAGGTTGGCCTTTGTTTCTTCATATATGTCTTGAATGATTCTTGAAGTACATTAGGGATTCCATTTATATGAACGGCTGCTTTATGCCATGCATCATAAATTCCTGGCATTGGGCCATTGAACACAACCCAATATTTCTTTGGCTGCACTTCTTGAGGCTCTTCTTCTTCTTCTCCAAGTTGAAAGCTGAGTAATTTGAGATCTGCTTTTAATAATTCCAGCTCCTTTTCTTTCTGCTTTATTTGGGCTTGCTTTATTGCTTTCTCTTTTTTCAGCTGCTCGCGTTCCATTCTCTGCTTAGAATGTCTGCTAGCACGTTCTTATTACCTGCAATATGGACTACTTTATAATCGTAGTGATTTAGCTCTATCTGCCATCTGATAAGTCTTTTTTGCTTGTGGCTTTCCTTAATGTTTAAATTTTTGAATCCTGCAACATAAGTAGAGTCAGTTCTTACTAAGAATTCTTGGTGCATTAGGTATATCTGATGCTTTCTTAGCATTCTTATTAATGCTAAGGTTTCCTTTTCATGAATTGGATAATTTCGCTCATGATCATGAAATGAGCTTGACATATATCTACAGAGTAACTCTGTTTTTGGTTTATTTACTGGTTTGGCTTTCATACAGCCTCCCCAAGTTATATCCGACGCATCAGTCTCGATAATTATATAATCCTCTTCACGAGGGTGGTATAATTCGGGCAGATTTTTGCACAACTGCTTTAGTCTTTCAACTATTGCAGTGTCTTCCTCTGTCCATTTCCACTCTGCGTCTTTCTTGAGTTTAAGCTGCAAAAGTCTTCTTTCTTCTGCAAGATCTTTAATAAATCCTTCATTTGAAATATATGTTAGTAATCCAAGAAACCTTTGTAATTCCTTTACATTCTTTATTTCAGAAGGCAATTCATGTAATTTTGTTAGGACATGTTTCTGCATAACAATATTTCCTCCATCTATTTCAAAACCTAGATAATCTATTCTTTTTTGTCCAAGAACAGCTTTTTTCCTACTTAAGATAACTCCTTGTTCTAAACATCTTTCTAAAACTTTCTTAACATATTTAAAATGATCCAATAAATCATCCTTATCAGTAAAAATAAGAATGTCATCAATATAAATAACACAAAAGTCTTTAAAATCTCTTAATACATTGTCCATTCTACGTTGGAAAATACCTGGCACTTGCTTTAAACCCATTGGTAATACATTCCATTCATATTGTCCATGAGGACAACTAAATGCTGTTAAGGGTTTACTATCCTCATCAAGTCTTAATTGATAGAAACCAGATTTACAATCAAGACTACTAAATAATTTCTTTCCACGAACTAATTCAATTATATGATCCTTTCTAGGAATGAAATATGCATCACCTTCTAAAGCTTTATTCATAGCTTTATAATTGATCACCATTCTTCTCTTACATTTTTTCTGCTCATTATGATTATCTACATAAAAGGTCAAAAGTGAATGCTTACTTTTTGATGGTCGAATTAATCCTAAATCTAACCATTTCTTTATATCTTCCTCAAATTCATCTCTATCTTGTTTAGTATAAAACATAGGCTTACACTTAATTTCCTTGCTAGGATCTTTTAACCTAAGAGAAATTAACTCCTGGTTTTTATTATTGATTTTAGGATCAAGTGGATTCTCACTACATACTTTATCTAAAAGCTCTTGTCTTTCCTGGGGAATTGGAAATTCTTTTTGGCCTAATACATATATTTTATTCTCAAAAAGCTCTAATTTTTTTGTCATTTTATTATATATATCACAACGTTTTTGCGCGTGAAACTCTGATTTATATTTTGTAGCTTTATTTTGAGATTCATGAACTATAGGAATCGATATAAGATGTCTCTTTTGCTTACCTGCTATATAGGGTGTCTTTATTTGAATAAATCTCTTATATTGACAAAAGGGTGCATATAATCGTAAGAAATTATTTCCTAATATTAGATCTAAACCTGATTCTTGTTGATATATAGTAGGTATAACAAATATATAATTTTCTATATATACTATAGTTTTTCTAACAACCTTGCTAATTATCTTAGTGGAACCATCAGCAATCTGAACCTTCAAAGGATTATCTAAATCAATCCATTTATCTTTAGGAAACAAATATTTTGTTGCTAAACAAATACTTGCTCCACTATCTATATAGGCTTCTGTAGCATACCTAATCTTATTTATTTCTATTTCTATTCTAATATATGTGCTATTCAGATTCACTTTCTGAAGTTGCTCCATTATCACTAGATTCCGTACTATACTCATATATTTCCTCATCTGAGCTAAATTCTTCTTCTACTGGTTCATAATTATTTTTAAGAGCTAAATTAATTAACTTACCCTTTTCTTCTTTCTTACCTTTTTTGGGACATTCATTTGCATAATGTCCTTCTTCCTTACATAACCAACATGTACACTTCTTTTTTCCTTCAGGGCAATATTTTCTAGGGATCTTATTTGGGTTTCTCCTCTTAAAGTATCTGTTTTTCCTATATGATTCTCTTCTAGGATAAGATCTCCGAAATTTATATTTCTTTCCCTTCTTGAAAAATTTCTTTTTTCTATATGGTTTCCTAGAATCATCACATCCCCATTGGTTTGGAAGGTCTATATTTGGGTTCTTACAACAAATTCCTTTGTTATGTCTAATGGACTTCCTAATTTGCTTTTGCTGACATTCACTAGCTAATAATTCATAAACAGTCGAAATAATTCCTCCTTGTTACCAATTGACTTCAAACACAAGAGGGGGGTGAATTGTGATAGCGGTGCTTATATAAAAAATTACAGAAAATAAATGACCGAATAATAAATAAAGAACAAAAATAAATAAAGTGCTTGAATGATAAAGAGACAGAGAGCAAAGAAGAGCACGCAACAATTTATACAGGTTCGGCCACCAAACACCCCTGTGGCCTACGTCCTGTCCCCAAAGCAAACCACTATGGGATTTTCACTAAAACACTAGCTTTTAAATCAGGTTCAGCTAGAAACCTTTACAACTCTAAACCAGAGCAATACGTTCAAGAGATATCACCTCTCTATGAACACCTTGGGAGTCCTACCCAAAAATAAATGATTTTCACAAATAAAATGAGACGAAAAAGATACACTCAATAGTGCAGATATAACAAATTGAAGCTCAAATAATACAACTCAAATTTTGTAGAATAAAAAGACTCTCAGAAAATTGTGCTCAAATAAGTGTGAGTGATGAAAAATATTTGACAGAGTTTTTGGCACAAAAATTAAGCACTGCGTTGTTGTTTTAAAACAAAGCTCACGAGCTGTTATATAGGCAATGGAGGAGCGTCACTTTAAGAAGATTTGTCCGTTGAGGATTTGCCCGTTGCGCTGTCCGTTGGAATTTGTCCGCTATGCTGAATATTAAAAGGATTTGTCGTTGCGGGGAAGGCGGTGGCGGCGACCTCACGAAGACGGCTCGGCGGGCGACCTCGCCACCACTCGACCAGGCGACCTCGACAAAGCTTCGGCAAAGACCTGAGCACCACGACCTCGGAACCACGGCTCGACATCGACCTCCTCATCATCGGCTCTCGGCTCATGGCTCGGCAAGCGACCTCATCGGCTCGACCAGCGACCTCGATGCAGCGACCTCATGCTTCGACACCCGACTTCCTCAGAGCTCAACATCCGACTTCCTCCTCAGCTCGACATCCGATTTCCTCAGAGCTCGACACGCGACTTCCTCCTCAGCTCGACATCCGACATCCGACTTCCTCAGAGCTCGACACGCGACTTCCTCCTCAGCTCGACATCCGAGTTCCTCAGCTCGACATCCGACACGAGATATGCATGTCAAAATATTTTGTGCGTGTGTGATTTAATTTTAATTGAGAGCTTTTTATTACTACTTACAAATTGTCTTAATAAAGATAAATAAATACCCAGAACCCAAAGACTTGAGAAACAATCATTCTTGATACGCGTCTTGGTATTCTTTTCCACTTTTTGCACGGTTGACTATTTGCAAAGCTCCCTTTTGTCAATCATCAAAATCATCCTGTCAAGGCATGTATTCACACTCCTAAGGTATCTGCAACTTCAAGTCTCCTTTGTTGCCATAATTCTTTAACTTTCTCATTTATTGGGAATGGGAATTTATTGATAAATGTATTCTTATATATCTCCTTAGACTGTTTATCCAATTGATAATAATATTTCTGGAACTCACAAGTAAATTCTTCAAAGTAACACATATTACATATATTCATATTATCTAGATGTAGCAATGCCTTCTCATGCTTTGTTCTATCTAATTCTGCTTGTCTATATTCATTATCAAAACCAACAAACTATTTATATATTAATTTAGTAATTTTTTGTATTATATCGGTATTTTTCTTGACACCACTCATTATACGCTGCCACTCAAATGCTCCAACACTATTTAACATTTTTTGTACATTTCCTGATGTCTTATATAAGACTAAATTTAGTACTGCATCAAAATCTATAGTTTTTAAATATTCATCTGTTTGGAGAATCAGACTTATTTCATTTGTCCATTCATTTATTAATTCTTCCTTATTTATAGCACAGTCTAGATTTAAAATATTTCTATACCTAAGTGTTTCTACCTTTGGCTTATAATCTGATGGATACTTTTCCCATTTTCCTTTCTTTCTATAATATCCACGTCTACCCATAAATGGTTCATCATAAGATTTCCAGTAATTCGGATCATTGAAAAAGGTACCCCAAGTCCTTTTTCTTTGGTAATTTGATTGTCTACTTTCTCCTTGGTTACTACTTTCTTCTTTCATGTCTACTCTTATATGCTCTTCATCCTCATCTTCATATCCTAAGATGACTTCTTCTAAATCATTTTCTTCTTCCTGATCATTATTTATTTTATATATTTTTGTGCTACTAATCTCATCTTTTAATATTTTTAATTCATTCATAAGTCTACTTATTTCTTCTATTTCTGTTGCATTTTTTATATCCTCCTGATATTCTCTAACTAATTCCTCCATAATCCTGGGGGATAAACTAAAGTTCCGCTTTCTTTCTTTACTAATTTTCTATCACCAAGAAATTCTTCTAAATCCTGTATAGTTATATATCTATTATTTTCTTCTTTTTCTAAAAGATTTTCTAATTGCTGAAGAACCTCTCTAATTCTATTAATATCTCGATTATCATTAATATTTATATTTTCTAATGTATCCTATATATTATTTATAGTATTTCTACCATTTTGGAAATTATTTAAAGTATAATTTACAATTTTATTAATTTTTTCTAACAATAGTAACATATTTCTATTGATTTCTTCTAGTGTTTTATTTAATTCCCTGTATTTTAATTTCATTTCTTCAGATATTGTCATTTTATTATTTTTCCCTATATTTCCGTCGCTATTTTAAGTTTTTCCAGTAGTGAAAGTCATAATCACAAATCAAACTAATGACATTTTTATCACCCTTTCACATGTAACTTATTCACTTCTGGGACTAAAGTTTAATCCATTGCGTGACCTTTCTCATTTTTAATCAATAATCGTCCTTGTGTTCAATCACAATAGTATCTCAACTTTCAATTTACTCTTAAAAATATTTTCTCATTTTCGATACTGCAAGAGCATATTTGAAAGACATAAAATAAATGATTTTTTCTCACTTTTCTTAGTTTCAAAATATACTAAATAAGATTAAATATGATCTAAAGGGTTAGTTCTTCAAGAATTACACCACAAATCTTCACATAAACAGTGACCAAGGAAAATCACAGTTTATGAATCCTACAGAAATGCTTCAATATTCAAAGCTTCCAGAATTTATCAAGAGTAGACATAATATAATAATTGTGCTAGCTATAAACAAAAATCACCTGAATTTTTTGTGTGTGCATGAAATATAAAAGATTAACATGGAAAAACAAAGCGATAACATGATCATGAATCAGATTAACCCAAAGATTGTGAAAAGAAGTATTTTTGAAACATAACCTCCAAGCTGAATAAGCTATCACTCATATGTAGAGTATCATGCTGATAACGTGTTATAAAATACCATGAACTAACCTAAAACAAGAGCAAGATAAAACATAGAAGAATAGAGATGAAGGAGAAATATTATGCTCTTCGAGATATAATCTTTACAATTCTATCTTAGTCCTATTTATAGAACACAAGTCTTATAACTTACAATCAGACGACATAATGTGTCATCAACATACGAAGTTAAGAATAATAACTTGTGAGTGAAAGGATTTTACTCATGAAAGTTATTGGAGCATCCTAGGAAATATGAAAAGGCTTAAGGAGATGGACATCTACCAAATATTCATAACATAGAGAAATATTTATTTTGTGCTGACTCAAATTTAATATATGAAAATTGATCATTTTAACATTTGAATTATTGATATTAGACATAAAATTTAAGTCATAATTCAATGTTGCGATGATTGATTATTATTGTTAAGTACGTAGGATTTGAATAATTGGTTTTTGAGTTGCTTCGTCTGAGAATAAATTTAAAATAAAGGCAAAAATTAAGCAAAAAAAAATGAAGGCAAAAATTGATATTTCAGTTCCTAGTATTTTTTTATTCTTGGCGAATGATTTATTTCGTGGTATCAGTATGTGTAAATTTAGTTAAAATGTTGCGTAAGTAATAATATATGCATTGCTGATGCTATGTTGCGGTGTCTGAGTTAGAAGTTGAATTCAAGAAATTAATAATCTGTTCACAAAGTAATCAAATGCATCACTTCAATAAAAAGCCATACAGAGAAAGATATTACCGGTTTAGATGTTACTTTAAAGATACGAATTTAGTGATAATTTTATTACAAAATTTTATGAAATTCTACCGCAAAATATATATAAAAACAAAACGACTTCAACAAATTAGGGTTATATATATTTTTCGTCCCTATAGAATTCTTAAATTTTAAGTTTAGTCCCTGTTAAATTTTTCTTCAATGTTTAGTCCTCAACTTATTAGTCATTCAACAAATTAGGGTTATATATATTTTTCGTCCCTATAGAATTCTTAAATTTTAAGTTTAGTCCCTATTAAATTTTTCTTCAATGTTTAGTCCTCAACTTATTAGTCATTTCCAACTTTAATCTCCGCTTTTAAATTTTTGATGGTTTGACAAACGGAAATCAAGTTGTGTTTTGTCATGTGGACATTTTAATTGACGTGGTGTTCATGTGGCATCGCCGCGGTAGCTGAGTCAGAAAAAAATGTTTTTATATAATTAAACATGTTTTATCCATTTAAACTAATCATTATATTATAAAAACATAGTCTCTAAATTCTCCCCTCCCAAAAAGACCCTAATCCAAAATTCTCCCCTCCCAAAAAAACCCTAATCCCCTTCCCCAACCCTCTAGTTGTCACCCCTTTCTCCCAAATCTCTCACCACCATCTGGAGCAAGTGCAAAGAGAAATAGGGAAAGATGCACACACAACCGGTGGAGGTCGCGGTCACCGGGGGAGCCATCGCGCAAGCAGTGGCGGAGCTTGAATTTTTTTTTGAGGGCGCCAAGTGTGTGTGTGTGTATATATAAAACATATCAGTGCTGTTATTTGAACACAGCGCGCGACACCAAAATACGCGACAACAGTCCGTACTGTACGGACCCCCTTTTTTTCAAAAAAAAATATTTTTAAATTTTTTTTAAAAAATATTACAGATTTTTTTATCTGGTTAATCACGTTCACATATCTGGTTAATGCTATTCATTATCTGGTTAATGACAAATCCTGAAACTTTTGGACATCCCATTTTCTTATCTGGTTAATCAAGTTCACATATCTGGTTAATGCTATTCATTATCTGGTTAATGCCAAATCCTGAAACTTTTTCTTATCTGGTTAATCAAGTTCAATTATCTAGTTAATGCCAAAATCTGTGTTAACCAATTAAAAAAATCTAAAAAAAAACTTTGTACTGCACAGTACGGACATATGATGTCCTGTATTTGTGTCCAAATCTGTGTTAAAAAAAACATTTCTCAAAACATATTCCATCATTAATCAACAGTTTTTTTATTGCTGCAGTGGTTTGGCATCTTTGTTTAACACATGTACGGGGCTCGTGTCATATCCCAAGCATTTTAGGCTTTATTTTTTCGAGTTTGAAAAAATCGAAAAAATGATGAGAAAAATGACTTTCTCGGGATCGAACCAAGGTGTCGTTGGTTACGAAGCGGAAGCAAAGCCACTGACAACGTGTATAATATATATATATATAACTTATAAGAATCTTTGAACAGAGAAGATCTGCCATTACACGCAAGGGCGACGCACAAAGATTTTGGGAAGAACGACAGGGAGCAAACAAGGTGACTGGAAAGGAAACCGTCTGTTTCTCTCTCTCTCTCTCACTCTCTCCTATTCTTCTCTCTCACACTGGAGGCTTGCATTGAGAATGGGTTTTGTAAAGATGTTGATGGTTTTTGAATGAAGACTTAGGGAGGTTACAAGTTTTGTTTCTAGAATTCGAAGGGAAGAGATGGTGGAGCGGCTCGATTGAGAATGATTTGTTAGGGAGTGAGGTGGTGTGTATTTCTGCGGTTGGAGATTTCTGTGGTGCACAAGGTTGAGGGTAATGGTGGTGTACAAGGCTGAGGGACACGTGGTTGTTCACGATGGTGTAGGTGTTGGGTTCGAATAGTGACGAAGATGATGGTTCGTTCTGAATTCGCTACACAAGCTTTTGTATTGTTCTCCCCATTTTTGCATTCCACTTCTCGTATTCCCCCTCCCCTTTACATTTTGATAGTTGTTCTTCTCTCTTCTCCCTTGCATTTCTCTTCTCTCTTGGGTTCCAATCGATGCATGGGTTTTGTGAAATTTCCCAAAGGGGTTTGCATCTGCAGTTGTTAGTTTGAAAACTTTGATTCCGGGCAGTGGGATGGTGTAGGGGAATGGGGAGATGGAGGGGTTTGGGGTGGTGGTTGGATTCTGGGAATGGTGAAAGGAAAGGGGAATAAGGAAGGGTTAGGACTGATAATTGATTAATTTAATTAATTAATTGGAATTTCAATTAATTGATTGATTAAGGTTTTGTTTTAATTAAGTAAATAATTCAATAAGGGGTGTTTAATTAAAGAGTAAAACTATTTAAAGGGCAAACAATATGATTAATAATATAAAAACAATATTATTGCCGACTCAGTTGTCACGTGGACGCCAAGTCAATTAAAATGCCCATGTGGTAAGACACAATTGGACTTCTGTTTGCCTAATCATAAAATACGTAACAATAGGGACTAAAGTTGGAAACGGCGAATAAGTGGAAGACTAAACATCGAAGAGAAATTTAATAGGAACTAAACCTAAAATTTCGAAATTTTATAGGGACTAAAAATATATTTGACCCAATAAGTTATTGTTCTCGTCAAAACCTTCGGAGGCGAGTCTCTTGAGATCCAAATCTTCTAGTTGAGATCTGAGAGCTCTCCAATGGCTGAATTCGGTGAGGTGTTCACAGTGAGCGACGACGGTGTGTACCTGCAAAACGCTGTGACACTCATGTTAGTAAGGGGAGTGTTTCTGAGGTTTGAATTATGTGTACCATGGCTTATGCTAAACGGCGAATAAGTGGAAGACTAAACATCGAAGAGAAATTTAATAGGAACTAAACCTAAAATTTTGAAAATTTATAGGGACTAAAAACATATTTGACCCAATAAGTTATTGTTCTCGTCAAAACCTTCGGAGGTGAGTCTCAGAGATCCAAATCTTCTAGTTGAGATCTGAGAGCTCTCTAATGGCTGAATTCGGTGAGGTGTTCACAGTGAGCGACGACGGTGTGTACCTGCAAAACGCTGTGACACTCATGTTAGTAGGGGCAGTGTTTCTGAGGTTTGAATTATGTGTACCATGGCTTATGCTAAACGGCGAATAAGTGGAAGACTAAACATCGAAGAGAAATTTAATAGGAACTAAACCTAAAATTTTGAAATTTTATAGGGACTAAAAACATATTTGACCCAATAAGTTATTGTTCTCGTCAAAACCTTTGGAGGCGAGTCTCTGAGATCCAAATCTTCTAGTTGAGATTTGAGAGCTCTCCAATGGCTGAATTCGGTGAGGTGTTCACAGTGAGCGACGACGGTGTGTACCTGCAAAACGTTGTGACACTCATGTTAGTAAGGGGAGTGTTTCTGAGGTTTGAATTATGTGTACCATGGCTTATGCTTTTGATTCATATATATTACAAGAAAATCGTGTATTTCCTAGGGCCAAAAGCCCTAGGTAAGGGCAAAAAGCCCTAGGAAATGACTTGATTTCCGAGGGCCCACCGAAGGCCCAGTTGCTGTAGGGAACCCACTGCTCAAAAACAGTTTCCTAGGGCTTATTTTTGGGAAACCGTGGAAAATTTCCTAGGGCCCCAAGAAGTAGGAAACGCAGGAAATTTCCTAGGGCTCAGTGCCCTCTGAAAATTCATAGGGCCAAGCCCTAGGAAATGCCAAGATTAAAATTAAAAAAAAAATTAGTCAGAACTCCTTCCGTCATCTTTTTTTTTCTTTCACTAGTAGACATAACTCGATTGCAGAGGAACGCGTAAACAACTATGAAGAGGAACACAAAAGCAACACAGAAACGCAACTAAATCCCACTTTTTTTTACCAATATAAACTTTTCAAAGCTAACAAAAATCAATCCCTTTAACAATAGGAGTAAAAACCAGAAACTAACATTCACACCATTCCTTCTTCTGCATCAACCAACCACCCAACCAAACAGATCTAGAATCAGGGAAAGAAAGGGAAAAAACGGTAATATGAAAGAAGCAAAGAAGCAGAAACAAAAAACACCAACATCTCAGAAATGCTAATAGAGGCGAAAAACAGAAACAACAAATACAAGAATTGACATAAATCTTTAGATCTACCACAAACACCAACATAAAAAATGTCTTCATGATCAGAGAGCCCTTCGCTGTGAGCCCTTCTCTCGCTCTCCCTCCCTCGCTCTTCGCTGTGAGAAATCTTTAGAGCCCTCTGGTGAGCCCTTCGATTTCCCCTTCTCTCGCTCTCCCTCAGGTATGTGCAGATCCATTGCTGTGAGTCTGCCGCCGCTGCCGTGCGCGGCCATCTTCTCCAGCGAGAGCCCTATGCTTTCCCCTTCTCTCGCTCTTCCTCAAGTATGTAAAGATCCGTAGAGAGAGTGAAGGCTGGGTTTTCTGGTTCGCTGTTAGAGAAGAAAGAAGTGGGAAAATCTAGGGTTGAGAGATGATTGAAGGAAGAGGAAGAAGAATAAGGGAGGAAAGGGATAGGCAGCGAAATAGAAGGAAAGAGGGAATTAGGATTAGGTTTTTGTGAAGAGAAAGAGGCGCTGGTCATTGGGCACTCTCGTGAAGAGATAAAGGTCGCTAGAATTGGGATTTTGTGAAGAAAAAAGAAAGGGGTGGGAGAGAGGTCACTGTCAGTGCAATTTCTTTTTTTCAAACATGAGTATAACCGAGGGGTGGGCACTCGATTAGTGCAATTTTTTTTTAAAAAAAAAACAGTTTGTTGATTCCGAGAGATAGGCACTTAGTAATGCCTAAATTTAAAAAAAATAAAAAATAAAACAAAAATCAGTGTGTTTAATTTCCGAGGGGTTTTCCTAAAAAACCCTAGGAAACACTTATATGAGTATTTTCCTAGGGCTGTGACCCTAGTAAATTTCCTAGAGTCACAAGCCCTAGGAAATTTTTGTAGGAAATAAGCTAAATTCTTGTAGTGATATATAGTGAGCCTTTGAATGAACTTCTGGCAGGAAGGGTTGTTCAGGGGGTAACCACCCCAATAACCTCTTCTGCCACAATGGAGCCGTTGGATGAGTATCTAATGGTTCCTATATGTTCTTCAATCCCTGTGAATCTCTTCAACTTTTTTTTGATAAGAAAAAAATTTAGGTGAGTTAGGTCCTCGGGGTTCACCAGGGTCAAGGAAAACTTCAAGACTCAAATAACGCTTATAAAGGTACTTAAATATTACTCATCAAATGAGTTCTCACATTGGCAGTGAGATTTGAACCCATATAGATATGAGTCAAATTTTTACCAATTGAACAAATCTTTGTTGACATGATGCTCCTCAACTTAATGGTGGGTCGAAGTGCTTGGGCTTTATCCTCATCTGCTGAGGCTAGAATCAGCCCATAATAGTTATATATAAATAAACATATTCAATCAAATGTTTATTTTTTTTTTGGTGCTAATCAAATGTTTAAATTAATATTTTTAAAAATAGATAGATTGGATTGGCCAATTCAACAAATCAAACTGTAAACTTGTCATTTTCTCGAAAAAGTAACCGGTAGACTTGTCATAATTAATTCATACTATCCCATGATTTAACTCTTACTATTAAGTTATTCAACAAGCTATTTGAACTGATTGAATTACTTATGACCTAATTAAGTTTTCGTTCATTCAATTTTTTAGCTTAATTTTTAAAATATTGATCTAAGGTCTAAACTAATATTATTAACATTAAGTAGGGTTCACTGATTGTTTACAATTTCATTAGAAAAAGGAAATGCCTACATAAACTTATTTAGTTACATAATTATAATGACAAATATTATCTTGACTAAATTATGCTTTTGGTCCCTTATTTTTATTTTAGGTTTCAGTTTGGGCCCTTATCTATTAAAAGTTTTGAATTAGTCTATTATATTTATTTTAGGTTTCAGTTTGGTCCTTTATGTATTAAAAGTTTCAAATTGGTCCCTTATATTACGAATATTATACCAATGTGGTCCTTTTTTTGCATAAAAATGGAACACATTGGTATAATATTCGTAACATAACAGACTAATTTGAACAAAAAAAATAAGAGGGACCACATTTTACACGTAAGGGACCATGTCGAAACTTTTAATACATAAGGGACCAAATCAAAACCTAAAATAAATATAAAGGACCAAAAGCATAATTTAGCCTATTATCTTTGATAACAGGATCATGAATTCGGCAATGGATTCTATTGAATTCAGTGGTGTTGATATAAAAATATTTAATACTTCTAAGTGTCTAATAAAAGGATAATGAATATGAGGTTTGAAGTTGATAGATAAAAATGTTTAGATTTAGAGCCTCTCATATGAGGGTTGCTTATTGAGATCTAAAATACATGTCGCAGATAATGAATCATTGTTTAATTTTGTTTCCATTGGAGTTGACCTAATTGGCAATATATGTTGCTTAAAATAAGGATGAATTGTTTATATATGGAATCACTAGTATGAGTTGCTTATGAATAAGAAAATAATTTTTGCTCAAATCTCATTATAGGTTGCTTATGAAATTAATATTAATATTCTCTCATATGAGGGTTGCTTATTGAGATCTAAAATATATGTCGCAGATAATGAATCATTGTTTAATTTTGTTTCCATTGGAGTTGACCTAATTGGCAATATATGTTGCTTAAAATAAGGATGAATTGTTTATATATGGAATCACTAGTATGAGTTGCTTATGAATAAGAAAATAATTTTTGCTCAAATCTCATTATAGGTTGCTTATGAAATTAATATTAATATTAATATTTTAAATTAAAACAAAATAAGTGCAAATAAAAAAAATATAAGTATGAGTTGCTTAATGGATACCGTTGGAGTAATGGTATGGTGAGTTGCTTCAATATGATGTGGCATAATGGAACTCACATAATGTGGGATAAGTAGCCCAAGGTGAGTTGCCTAAATGTTGCTCATTCGAGATGTTCTTTACCTGGAAAGTCAATCAAAATGTGAAAGATTGAAAGGGTAGAAAGACAATGTTTTGAAAACCGACTGGACTGGGAACTAGTGGCATAACGGGTCCCAACCTCTTATTTGATCGGCCATGCCACAAAACCAGTGCGACTTGGGCGGTTTTCCGAATAAACCAATGAACTAGCGATTTGTAGTGAACCAACCCAGTCATGCATTGTGCGCAATGTGCAAAGGGAAAATGGAAAAAGCCAAAGCTTGGCCCATGTACCTATGGCCATTTTTAATGTGGCTTTCCACTAGGCTGGACATCAACTTGTGTTATTTATGACATTTTATATGTATATATCGAATATAAAATTTAAATGCAAAGGGGAAAGGCAATGGTCGAATCCTTCCACCAGAAAAAAGAAGAAAAGGCAAGGACCGAACCGAAGTTCATGTGGCCTTTTTTTAAGATGGCTTTCCACTAGGCTATCATCAATTTTGGTTATTTATGACATATTATTATATGTATATATCTAACATAAGTTTTAAAAATTCATATACACCGATTTATACGGTTTAACTAGTGACCTATTGATCCGACCACTAACCTAGTAGCTTGATCAAATCTAAGAAAGGTTTGAGTTTTAAAACACTGAGAAAAAGTATAAACGACAAGTTCACTATGAAAAGTTAGTAACCGAAAGATTTAAAGGAATTTAGTTTTCATTATATCTAATATGACACTCTTTATCCTAAAAACGTTTATTATAATTAAAATTGGAAAATGGGTCGATTAAAAATAATTTAACAATTGAAAGGTACTATTTTCACAATTTATTTCGCAAGATTAAAGAATATCATGTCGTAACAAAATCATGAGCTGAAAACTTAATTAAATATAATACTCATTTGGCTTAAAAGACATTTCTGAAATACTTTATAAAAGGTACGACGAAATATTATTTTCACAAGTTTTACAAATATAATAAAATACTTAATAACGGACACGACCCTATGATGTGACATGATCAGAGCATCATACCCAAATTAAAATCATATTGAATTATAATACAACAATATTCTAATAATCGTGTTGCAGTGGGTAATATCTCGTTTTTCAGAAAATAATATTTAAAGTACAGTTAGACGATGAATAAGTATTAGAAGTATTAATTTGAAAGGAAATAGACTTACATGTGTTAAGAAATGCTCAAAAGGACCAAAATACCCCTAAGAAGAGTATAGAAACTCTTAGAAATGTCTAAAATGAAAGAAATTACGAATATCTCCTTAGTCACGGTCGCGACGCGACCAAGTTTGCACTAGAGGCCATCGCGACGCGATGACAGAAGATTCTGGAACCTTGTGGTGTCTTCAAAGTCGGTGGATCAGGAGCGTTGGATCTCTGACACGTGTCCACGGTCGCGACGCGATAGTCCTTGAGTCTTGACAGCATCGCGACGCGAAGGACCTAATATGGTTATAAATTCCATTCCAACTTGCCCCAAATTCTCTTCTCTCTCTAGGGACTTCTAAGGAGTAAGTATGCTCTGTGCTTGCCTCTAATGAGGATCTGGCACATCAGAAAACCCTTAGTAAGTAATCATTGAGATTGAGAAAGGGAGTGAGGCTTAGAGGGCCACTAAGGAGCAAGTATGCTCTGCACTTGCCTTAAGAGAGGATCTTGTGCATCAGAAAGCCCTTAGTAGGTAATCCTCTGAGCGGGGAGGATGAGAGTGGCCTAGTAAGCTAGGTAGGAGTGTCCAGAGGTAGGAGTGCAAGTAGCAGGAGCGACGAGGGAGCAGAGAGTGGCAGGAACTGTAGCAGTCTTCTAAGCCAGGTATTGGAGATCTGAACCCTATCCACTAGGGATTGTAGGATTAGAATGAGTGTATAACTAGGCGTAGGGTGACCGAAGCCCTACTAGCGGTTAATAACAGCAGCACCTTAGGAGAGGGGCTGTGACCTGTGATAGTTAAGGACAGTTGTCAGAGGTCTATCAACCATAGGGTGATCTGTTGATATTTATGAATGGATGCTGATTGATGTGATGTTAATTATAATATGATTGTGTGTGTTGACTATTGGTGCACTGATTGATAACATGTCAGTAGTAGATCGCCTAAGCGACACTAAAGTTGATCTATATATGTTGGTTGAGGATGGTTGATAATTGATATGTGGTACTGGTAGTTGTGCTGTATTACTAATGGTTGTGTTTATGTTAGTTGGATATTAAGTTACTATATATTATGATATGACAGAATATGATGAGTTGCTTATCTATGATAAGTTGATAATAATGGCTGAAGTAATAAGCTAATGAGTTGAGTAGATAAAGAATGATAAGAAAAGAGATAAGATGCTGATGCTGGTTGAGATGATGATGAGTTGGAAAGATGTTGATACCAGTTGAGTTGATAATAATGAAATATTACGAAAAAAAGGGTTTCATATGCATGTGCTATAATCCACCGCCGTGTACATAAGCTGTGCACGAGGCCAGGTGCCAGAGTGCAGGCACGATACAGTCAGTACAGAGGACATGTCAGTCCTTGAGGATAAATTGGGTCCGACTCTATTCCATAGGTGACAGATGGCTCGCGACCATCCTGTCGGGTTATCTGGTAGCCTGGTTATCCTAACGGAGTACTGTTGTATCGCTGTCCATAGTGCCGATCCTGAATGCCGCCCCGACACGTGTTCCTAACGTCGAAATTGGGGAGTAGAAATGCACTCTTAGGGGTACGATGAGCGGGATAGGGCGATGGACAACTGGCTTAGCCTACCCACACGTCGGTGGGAGGTCGTTGTGTTGTTATCTACAAAGGCTAAGTTGGCTGAGGTGGGGCCGCTTATGCCATATTAATCTGTATGGCCACGTAGGCATATAGTTGTAGGTTGCATGGACAAGGGTAACTAGGTAATGATCTAAATCATTATCGAGAGATGTGTGGTTTAATCTTTTGTATGTTCTATTGTTCTGCTTTGTTTATGTGTGTTGCCTTTTTATACATGAATTCTAATTCCTACTTTCCCATTTAATAGTGCGTATAGTGTGTTCTGAGTCTCCCATTCTATTTCTTGTTTTGCATATATCTGCCTTCGGATATTAAAGATAGAGATTGTTAGTTCATAGCCAGTGAGTTGAAGTCAGTATCTAAAGGAGTCTCAGTTATTAAATACTCTGTACAATTAAGGGCCCTAAGGTTGGTACCTTTAGGTACATTTGTACACATTCGCCTGCCATAATAGAATAAAATTACTTCCACTATTATCGTATAAACTAATATATTGGAAAAATTGACTAGGACGTCACATTTTGGTATCAGAGCAGTTCGGTCATAACCGGACTGTGGAGTCATTAGGATGTTGTCACTGGCTGTGTCTGATTGGATTCCCACTGGATTCCGACTATATCTAGATATGAGTAGAGTATTCTGTTAGCAATTATCTAAGTCATAAAGTGTCAAGATAGATGAGTGCTCTAGTTCACTCATAAGATAATCAATTTCATGGATCATGAGTTGAGAGAATATTACAAGAATTCATGGCTCATTAATGTGATAAGACTGTTCCTTTTTAAAGGAGATGAGGTTATCATAGGGAAGATAGTTGAGCCTGACGATGGCCATATTAGGACTAGGAAGGGTATACATATAAAAGACAATAGACAAGGGTCTACTAGGGTTAAAAAGGAAATTAGAGATGACAAGGAAGCCTTAATAAGAAGTAAAAATATTAGAAAAGATTATGTGATAATCCAATATTGAGGGGATGAAATGGAGACTGACATTACCGAGGTTTAATGAAAAAGTAGATGGAGAAGTTTGGAGGTTGAGTTGAGTTATTGATAGGAGTATCAAATGAACACCCTTAGGTTTTGGCAAAGAGGTTAAACCTTGATTAAGGGAAAATTGAAATAGTCGACTAGGGAAGGTAAGAGATTAGAGCCAACAGTCTAGGAATAGAGTAATTCAGAAAAGGATATGAAGAGAAGAATGACGGGTGTGATAAGGAAGTGGATAAAACCAGGCTCAGATATAGTAGCTCCTGAGGTCTGATTAGGAAAAGTTATTGAAAAGAATTTTTCTAGACTGATAAAGTATTAGTAAGGGTGAGATAGGTGATTTAACTCAAAGTAGTACGATTGTTAAAGAACTAGAGTGGATCTTCGATTATTATTGACTAAATCTTAAGAGTGGATGTATGGTGGTAGAGGACTTAAAACCAAAATATGACCAATTTGATAATAGTAGATTCAATAAAGATTAGACTCAGGGATAAAGAGTGAGATGATCTATATGTTAGAAGTGGAGGACCTCATTAGTCAGTGATCTGAGAGTTGTTAGACTAGGTCATCAGAGGAGATTAATTATCGGAGGTTAGGAAGAGACAATTTTTTTTTCCGGATGGATATGTTTAGGAGAAACTTAGTATGGTAGAAGAATTAGATAATTCTAACAATTTTGGGTCTATTGGTAGATTAAGATCTAAGAGACAAAATCATCACGCTAATGGTTGACCCCACTTTTCTGGAAGACCCTTAAAAGTAATAAGCAAAGAATTTTTCATCTCTCTCGTTTCATACCCTTGTAGGTAAACTTCAACATTCTCTTTGAAGTTGTTTTCTCTTAGCATGAGTAGTAATAGACTTGAGAGGATAAACCTCTAAATTCTAAAAACAATTAAGACACTAACCATATTGGGTTAAGTTTTAAAGTTAAGATAGTGCGAGTGTTTAAATCATATATTGAGTGAACATAGAGGAATATGTGAAGCATGATTTGGGCTTGACTAAGGATTGAGTAAGGAAATGCATAAAGTCCAGTTAGGAAGTGGTTAAGTGTTAAGCTGGGTGTTAGGTTAAGATTTTAGGAATTAAGTATAACCATAGGTAAAGTCTGGGACGAGTAATAGAGGAACTTGGAAGGATTAATTGAAAGGATTAGGAGGCTTAATTAAGTGTTAGAATATGGAGTGGTTTAATAAATCTAGGTATTACAATGGAACTAGCATTCTTAATAGTTTCTATAGAATAAGCAAAAAGGATTCTTTCTAGGGATTGGAATAGAAATTGTGTAATCAATGGATTAGTGAGAAGCAAAAAGAAAGATTTAGAAAATCTATTCTGGGAGAAGGATTAAAAAGAACCCGTTTATAGGAGGATGATATCAAGGACAGATATAGCACAGAATTGATGAACATAGGAAGTAAGATCTTTGAAGAAAAGTAAGAAAGAAAGATGGAGAATTAACTTTCTGAATATAGCCAAGCCTATATGTACTTGTGATATAGAGTTTGGGATTAGAAATAGCAAAGCGTGGTTGAAGATGAAAGCGTTTGAGAATGTGACAAGACTGAAATGATATACAGCAGCCTTAGTGCAACATGTAATAGCCATACCTCAATATACATTGAAAGTACGACAATTATATTAAAGTACAGGAATTACTACTAATTTACAAACTTGATTATAGTAATCCAAGTCATAAATTAAACTTAAATCATTATTCTAATACATAAATTACAACTTAAAGAATACTTGGAATGTCAAATTCCATTATAACATATAACTAATTTATGAGTCCCAAGTCTGGAGCTCCGCCTCATCAATCTTCGGTACCTGTTTATCTGAAAAACAATTAAAAGGAACGGGGTGAGATTATAAATCTCAGTGAGCCCTTCACGGACTCCTCACCATTTTCTCGTCGAATCATACTATTTGATAAGACTAACTTAGGCATTAAACATCTGAACATACATTTCCTATACCATAAGGACTTGCTTGACAACTTATTAGACATCCTAAGTGAAAATGTAACACCCCGAAGTCCTATTCATGCTTTATTCCAATAATTAGCCTAACTCGCGTAATTAATGGGTATATAAAAAAATACGGAGGAATTAAAATCGCAACACGAATAAGACTACGACGCGCTACAGTAAAATAATACTAAGTGTCTCACATGCAAGTATATAGATGAGTATATACTATCAGAGTGCAAAGTGCGTAGTGTAGATAGTAATGATACAGTTATCCCAAAAAGAAGTAAACCTGTGAGACTAACCTGCTGCCTCAACTAAACAAAACAGTAAAACATAGACATAACATAGTATCAAAACTCCTGGCCAACAAACAACCAAACACCTCAGGGATGGGGAAACTGAGAGCTCCCACTCTGAGAACCCGCCCGCCTAGGAAACAAGCGCCGATAGTCATGAGCTGTCGGGTGGCGAGAAGGACCAAATGTCGCTCCTCTCCCGCGCCTCTGTCGTCCACGGTGGCTAGACTCGCTGTGATGGCTAACAGGTCGCACCGGCATCGGCTGAGGAGGCATCGGAGGATAACCTCCGTAACCAAAGCCTAGAGGAAACCCTGGAGCCTACCATATCTGCTGAAATGGTAGTCTCTGACATATCCAGAAGTCTCCTGAAAAGCTGGCTATAGGAAAACCTAGAATCCTGAAATAGATGGAGATGGTACCCGTATAGATCACTGCCTGACGCACATGGTCAATCTCCCACCCTATGCCGTGGAAATCATGGTACTAAATCTCAAAATCACCCCATACGGGGATCCGTGGGGGAAGGAGAATCGACGGGTGCATCAGTGTAAACTGCTTCATCGGGTGCTGCTGTGGTTGCATCCTCCTCCTCAACAAAGTCTAACATACAATAATACATATACACACAGCATACAAAGACAGGGAGGTAAGAGTAACACAATCATCAAAAAGCGGGAAATGCATAGGTAGAATGAATGATTGACAAACCAGACAAACTAGCACATATAAACAAATATGACCTAGCTACCCACTTCCTCTTACTCCCATGTCTCTCAATGAATAAATGTGTTGTGCGCTTCGACATCTTTTCTTTCTATTGTCACTGTACTCCCCATTTCCGTTAGGAATACTTATTGGCGAACCCCCTTTCCGTTAGGTTGCTGTCCCCCATTTCCGTTAGGGACTCCCGTCTCCCTTTTCTGATAGAGCACGGGGCAACACTAGCCTAGTCCACGAGGTATTCCCCTTTTCCGTTAGGAATTCTCCTGCCCCTTTTCCGATAGGGACGTCCGTTTCCCCCTTTTCCGATAGGGAACAGAGTGGATCAAACCTACTTGGTGAGATATCCCCCATTTCCGTTAGGGATTCTCTCCACATCACATTCCCGTCAAGAATGGAGTGGTTACTAATGCAATATCATGTGCATGCATCTCAACACCTCATAATCATATGTCTCACATCAGATTATGCACACATTCCCAGATATACCCTTTTTATCATATTAATGCATATTAGAAACCATACTCAGGCATATAGCATGCTAAGGCAACGTACAACACATATTCCACATAATACACATTTAATCATGTCACCCTAAGCATGTCACTATTCACATAGAGCACATATGTCACATCTCACAGTTTAGCATATTATCAGGCAATCACATTTAATAGTAAAATAATCCTAAGTTAGTTGATGGGTCTGCCACGCCTATCCTTAGATGTGGCATACCGTAACCCCTATCCTTAGGTGTTACTGACATCAACCCCTAGCAGGGTTTAGGTCACCCTACACATGTCAAACAGTCATATCTACAATACAAAACCCAATAAAAGTGCATTCTTTCCCCCCACCTGGTAATAGAAGCACTCGATGAAAACTGAACACCGGGACGTAACCACGAACTCACCAACAATCACACCAACACTCCCGCACTATGATCCGGATCAGCCAATAATAAGAAACAAGTTCAGAGTTACCAACAATGTTACCAAACAGTCCAGAATAGTCCACAGTTAATCGAAAACACACAAACACACTCGGATTAGAATTAGGGCAACTAATAAACTAACTAAAACACCGAGAAAGACCACGGCCAGGGGCTGGTCTTCCAGTTCCAGAACCATAACTTACCCAAAAATAACTCCAGACAAGCTTCCACAGTCAACCGATACCCGTACTATTGCCAAAACCCTAAAATACGAAGAACAGGTAATAAGGGACAATCCAAACTAACAAAGCAACCACGAATTCAGAGTTGGGACATGAAGAACATAGACTCCTATCTCTGTTTCATGACCCATGGAATCTCCTCTGGGAGTTCTGGCAAAACCCTAGCTCGTTCGGTACTCGCACGGTCAAACCGGGGTCCAAAACGCAGTCTGATTAGGGTTAAGAACAACAATGAAACCAAGATTAAGAATTTGTAAACTAAAACAGAGGTGATCAGAGGATGGGATTAGAGTTTACCTCGACGAAACGACGATCAGAGATAAGCCCTAACAAGCTCGAACGGTAACAGACGAGTTAACACCGTCGGATTGAAGAACGGATGATCAAACTAACTTTGGATGAGTTCACAAAGCTTTGAAATGTTAAAAATGGAGGAAAACAGCGAAGATGGGTGCTCTGTTCGTAAAAGATGAGGAAGGAGGTGAAAAATTGGATCAGAGGGTTAATTCCCTTAAATAGGCAAAATTCCTTATACAGGGCGCGCGCCACGCACAACACATAGTGTATCGGGCGCGCGCCACGTGCATCGTTGCAAACAGCTTCTGTCTCCATGCGCGTCACACGTGCTTGAGCGCGCGCCACGCGCACCGCTCTGAGGGAAACTTCGTCCAGAAGTTTGCTGTTGCATGCTCGCCACGTGTTACGCTGACCCATCCTGCTGGTCCACCATACATCAGCGTGCATCACGCGCGTTCCTAAGCATAGTAGGCGCGTGCCACGTGCTCCTGCATATCCTTGTCCGTTTTCGCGCGATTTCTTCGATTCTGACTTCCGTGCGATCCAAAACTCGATACCCTTACTCTTAAACATGATTCCTAACACAAGAGGACATCAAATGGACTTAAGAACAAATGTTCTAAGTCTTATATACTCGTCCGAAAACTCTCACTCGCTCAAAGGTACGAACACACAAAACCCTAATCTCAACTCCGGTCGTTCTCAAACTTAACCTGGCTTCCAAGGGCACACTAATCCCTACCAAGGGCACACAAATACACTTAGTCACATATAAACACACATTAAGTAAGATTAGAAAAAATGAGGATGTTACAGAAAACGCCCTAGAATGTGCTAACCTAAACTTACAACTTAGTATATTACGGGTAGGATAATTCTAAGTCCAATATACCACTTAAAGGCTTATGAATAACTAGATACAAAATTGTATAGCAAACACATATTAATTATATAAACACTCATTCTTAAACCTATGCTTAGCACATCTTTGCTTTTCTTTATGCTATTGGATTTGATCTTAAGCTGTAGTCTATAGACTCCAATCAACATAGCTTGTTGCTTTCTTAAGTGACCTTATCACAACTCTTACTACTTCTATGCATCATTACTATTAAGTAATTTAGCATCTAAGGATTTTCAATCCATAATAACATTTACTTAACTAAGCTAATTCCAAAGATACATATATATATACAAGGAATTCATTAACATTCTTAGACTTGAACATTATTAAGTTCATTGTCAGCTTTGCTTTGCTACTAAGCGCGTTCTAGCTACTCCCATCGGTTGAATCGATATTCAACAGGGAATCTTTGTTACCGGGTTTTGTCAAGGCTTTGGTCCCGAGACCCCGAGTAACGTCTATGATATGGTGGTTAGATGTCTTAACCGTCCAAGTGACGTCCCACGAGGCTAACCATACCGTGCTTCTCCTTTAGATAGAGGAGTCTTGCCATGGACTTTAGCTTGTGCTTATGCTTTTATGAATGTTTAGAAAATGCAACTTAACTAACTAGGATTTATTAACATCATCCTCATTTAACTATTCAAGGAAATTTATAATCATTTCAATGAATCTAGCTTAACATTAACAACATTCATTTTTAGCTAACTACTCACTTAGAGGTTAAAACATGTTATACTCATAATAAGACTCATTCCAAATCGTGGATATCTACTTCAAACATTCTTCTAATTAGATACTTTCCTAAGGTCCTTGAATTGACCTCATTGACATACACTTAGGGCTCATTGACAAGCCGCACAACTGACCAAATTAACGAACGAAACATACATTAACCACATCCCTTGAAACTCTATGGAGTTTACAAGAGAGCAAATATCAAACATACATTCAAGTGTGGGGGGGTTAGGTGCTGCCATCCAATCTCTTGCAGTTAAACCCACTATCAAATCTAAATAATAATAATAATAGACCCTACTTCATATGGATATTCAAATCCCTAACTTGAACCTAGGGTTCACATATTACTAAAGGAAATAAATGTCCTATATGTGGGACTTATTGGTTGCCAATCACCTAGGGGTTGAAGAACTCACCTCTATTCTTCAAGACATTGAGCTAGAATGGTTGAACTTTGCCTTCCTTGCTCTTCTTCAAGCTTTTACCCTTTTGCTCAACTTAGGGTTCTTCAAATACTTCTCAAATCTTGAGCTACAACCTTCAATCTTCTTTCTCAATCCAAGAACTTGAGCCATCCTTGATGGAGCTTGATCTTCTTCCCCCTCTTCTTTTCCAATCCATGCCTCTTCTTCTCCTTCTCTAGGGATTTTCCAAACTCTCACAAACCAAGGAGATTCATTCCCCAACTTGGATTCAAGCTACGATCTGGGGAGAATCTAGCATGAATCCATGATTTCCCCCTGAAATGGTGAAACCCTAGGTGTTTCTTCTCTCTTCCCTCTCTCAATCGCCTTCTCTCTACCCCTCTCTCTTAAATCGCGAAAATGAGGGTTTTCTGCTGCATTTTCTGTTTTTAAGTAGCTGTGAATCGATTCACAGCATAGGGTGAGTCGATTCACCCAGTCAGAAAAACACCTGATTCGAATTTTAAGTGAGTGAATCGATTCCTGCAGCTCCCCAATTCGAGTCCCAACAACCTGTTTTTCTACGAATCGATTCACAAGGGGTGTGAATCAATTCACCACTGCTCAACTTTGATTCCCAGAGAAAGTTACATGCTGGAATCGATTCATGAGGCCTGGGAATCGATTCCCACTGTGCAAAAATCAAAGAAACTTGATTCTAGCACCTTTTCTTGAGTCCTTCTTCCTAAACCTTGCTAAACTAACTCAAAGTACATTCCTAACATCACTTTAAAGCTAATTCAACTCATCTAATCACTTAGAATCTTCAAAGACACAATATCCTCACTTCTCAATTATGAAAATCAACTTGAATTTACATGAAATTCACCATTAAACTACACTGAGCTTATGCACATAATTCTAAACTAAAATTGAGGGATTCTTGGGGCGTTACAACAATGGACAACACAGCTTCTCCAGGATACTGTTTATAATCAGTTTTAGTATATGCTGTACAAGAAATATCAATTTCGGTATCCAGTATGGGAATGACACCTCCTGGTGGATAAAAAGCCACTGCCAAGGTCGCAGTTGAGATGAGAGTAGCCATCATACTTAGGGCCCCTCTCCTTTCCTTCAATAATTCATACCTGACAAATTGGTCGTTCACTGTAGCTTGTGTTGAACCATGATTTTCCATTTATGGTTGATTGATGATAATTCTCTCTCTTTCAAAACCAGGTAATATTTAACAACATCTTTGAATAACTTCTCATATTTAAACTAATAGAAGCAACTTTTGATTGATCGCCCTTAGTTCAAGGAATACTACGCAAAAAATAACATTTAATACCGTCTTTGAATAGTATTTATAGTCAAAAGCAGACTTCTAAACGTAGGGCGAAGCTTTTAAAAAGCATTTTAAAGTGCATCCTTCGACTGCACTAATTTAAATAAGCGATGTTATGAGTAATATTTTTTTTTTAAAAAGACAAAATTCGATGTGCTCACCGATGGAATGTATGAACACCAATAGTGAACCACGACAACATGATTTGTATCATCGAATCACCAAGAATAGATATAGTCTATCACGACATCGTTAAGGTGATTCCACGATCACGACACCTCGTTAACAACAACTGTAGTGGTAACTCAACGTTACCACTATCAATATTCACTACAACAAGTATTGGCAATAAACAGCGCTTATTTTTAGCTTAAAACAGCGCTTAAAAGCGCTGAAAATTAAGCCGCTGCTGATTGTATTTCAAAAAAACAGCGTTTATGAAGCGCTGCTGAAAATGGACAATAAACAGCGCTTCAATTAGGAAGCGCTGTTTATTGTTCGACAATAATGCTTCAAAAATGAAGCGCTGTTTATTGTATAGACAATAAACAGCGCTTCAATAAAGAAGCGCTGTTTATTGTCTATACAATAAACAGCGCTTCATTATTGAAGCGCTGTTTATTTTGTATAATTAGCAGCGCTTCCTTTTAGAAGCGCTGTCTTTTTATACAATAAGCAGCGCTTCATTATTGAAGCGCTGTTTATTCTCTTTTTTTTTTATTAAATTTAGTTCTCTCACATTTACATTATATCTGTTGCATGATAGTGATAACACAAAATGCAATCAAAATTGTCATCAACATTCCCCAACATCAAAATTTAACATTATAATGTAATTTTTTCATAAATTCCTACATATCCTTACATTAACATAAATAAAGTACAATATATTTCATAGTCAAATTTACAATTATACAGAATAGATCACTAAAATATTGCACATGTCATGCTACAAATCCTACCTAAATAGTAATATCTTTTTCTTCTGTCACTGCAACTAAACATGCATACAAAGTCAAAATTCTAACAAAATTTTGACAGAGTTTTCCTTAACATATGGACTTTCCAAAATATAAAAATACCAGAAACATAACATATCATACCAAATAGCCAACATAAAATATATAAAATATTAGCCAACATAAAAGGAATTTTATTCCTAATTTCATGTGAACCTTTCCAATTCAAGTATGCTAAACTAAAAAAAAACCAAATTTAACAAAAACTCACGTAAACATTAATATTAATCTTCTTCTATCTCGCTTATAAATGATAAAATTTGTAGTAAAATATCGACACCACTCTTCTTTGAGTTCTAGATGATCGATGTATGTGTCGAATTGACAATCGTGATAGTATCACAAATAAAAATTAAATGAAGTTAGAATTGAACATAAGCATTCAAATGGTATGCGTAAAAGAAAAAAATTATATAAACTTTGAAATTGTTACAAACATACCTCTGTTGGAATTTCTGTTTGATTATGAACGACAATATCCTTGAGAAACTTTAAAACATATCGGTCACAATCATCGAGTTAGGTTGGCGAGACACTATAAAACCAAAAATATGAAATTAATTGTTTTTATTTTTGGTAATTTGAATAATTGCATAAAAATTTGATATAAATACCTTTATCGGTATCCATTTAGGTGGAGTAAATTTAGAAAAACGAGACTTGTTTCTTCGATAAAGTAGGATTGCCCTAAGTGCAAAATCAAACAAAAACATTTAATATGGACACAAGGCTATATATATCAAATTTCTAACAAAATTTTGGCAGAGTCTCCCTAAAATATGGACATTCCAAAATTTATAAAACACCAGAATTTAAACAAATACCACCAACAAAGACAAGATGTCACGTAGGCCAAACATAAACAAATAAACACTTCAATATTACAAGTAACTTAAACGTTTAAGAAATTGCATACATATATATATATATATACATATCTATGATTTATACACACTTACCGATTGTACTTCTCTTTCATTGTTTTATGATGTTGATATGTACACGCAATGGATCAAGATAGTACACAACGCTTTGATTCAAGTTAATCGCTAACAATAACCAATGATCCCTACAAAAATGTTGGACAAAAAATATAAGAAAGTAAACACATTTCAATAAATTTAGTAATATTGATTAAATTAAATGACTTACACTACGTTGCAAGGTGACAAAAACAAAGTCTCAAAGTCGATTTGCTAATGTCAAGCGGTGACTGACATACTCAGACATGCAAGCATTCCATGATCCCATATGTGTCCGTTGTGGGCACAAAAATACAAACCTTTGAGTTTGTTCTTGTGGGATCAATATCTCTTGATACAAGTACCTTAAATTAAAACATGCATACAAATTAATGCATTAACAATAACATAAATATTTAGTGTGAAAAAATAAAAATCATTGGATACTTTAAAATTTAATGCAGTACCTGAGATATACACTAATAACAGCTTTCACTTAACCATAGGTTGTCATTAAGAATTTCTTGAAGTGCACCATCAACACCAGCTCTTAGGTCGTGCTCATAACCCAAAATTGATTCATCCATTGGTACTTTAATGGTATCTGCTGCCTCCATCTTTGTTGCCATATGGACTCTAAGATAAATTGTAAAATCAGAGCTTGAGTCAGAGGAGGCCGAGATACCATGACCTTCTTCACTGGAGATGTGAATGACCCATTTGTTGGCTGCTTGCCAACACTCTTGCTAGCTATAGGCAGCTTGCCCTTGCCTTTGTCCTTGGCTTTGGATGTTGGAGATACCTACATATTTTGCATTCCAACATATTGACTAGTTAGTGAGTGATCACCTAATTTAATAAATATATGCAGTATATGATAGTGAAGCATATACTTTAACATATACGTACCATATCACTTGTAACTACTCAACTAAAAAAAATAGTATTAGTGTACAAATTTAATCGACAAGTATCTTACCACACGTTTTGCAACTCCTTTACTCCTCTCACGGATGAGTTTCTTCTTAAAAGTCGGTCCACGGGACGCCGTCCCCTTTTGGGGGGCCTCGGGAGCACTATCATCACTTTCAGATGCCATTTACCTGAAAAAAATTATACACATAAGTTATTAATAAAAATTAATAAAGAAATCAATGTATACACATTTAATTGATCAATAAATTAATAAAAATTAAATAGCATTCACTACATACATGTACATTTAAGCAACTCTTTTCCTTTTTCTCGCTTTATTCAGATTTGCATCCCTTATGAAATAATGGATTGATCCAAAGCCCTTCATTATGATCATTTCTAATATACACATCATCCTCTATATGTGTACTTGCCCCAAACAATGATTGTGATGTCCCAAGAAAGTGGTCATCCTCAATGTCAAAGATATTCATGTGCTTCATCATCAATCTCATTAACAATTTTTTTGTTATTCAATAGAACAATGGACCAATTCATATCAATTGGATCGGTGACATAGAACACTTGTTGAGCTTGCGATGCTAAAATAAAGGGCTCATCCTTATATCCCAACTTATTAAAATTCACCCGCATGAACCCCAACTCATCCATTTGTACACCGTTGTTATTATCAACCCACTTGTATTGGAACACAGGCACTCGAAACATCTTGTAATCCAACTCCCATATCGCTCAATGACCTCAAGTATGACATATTCGCATATATGGGATTTCTATCTTTAGCACTTGATATATGCATAGCTTCAGCTACAAGAGTCACTCCACTATTTTGTATTCTCCTCCGATCATCATGTTCTTTTGTATAAAAAGTGTACCCATTAATGAGATAACCGGTGTAAGAACTAAAATGTATATCTGGACCTTTAGCTAACCATCTCAATCTTTCTGAAACCGAGCTAGGATTTGCAGTAAACTCTGCAGAAATGTATTCTTTCAACCATTTTATAAAACACTGATTGTGTTCTGTTGTTAACCAATTTTGACTCTTATTTGGGTACAAGCTCTTGAGTATGTCCTTGTGTTTTACAACATATGACTCAACTTCATCGGCGTTGCGTAAAACATATAAGTGTGCTTGTTCCCATTCTTTCCTTGATATAGTCAATATTTCAAGTCCAGTAATCCTCCTCGCACTTCTTCCTGTGTGACGACCGCTGGCAGCCCTATAGAATGTTCAATATCGATACATACTTGCATGCAGATTCAACAAATTTTCTTCGACTATATACCGTTCAACAATACAACCCTCTGGTCGTGATCGGTTTTTCACATACCCTTTTAATATCTTCATGTAACGCTCAAACGGGTACATCCATCTCATATAAGCTGGCCCACACAATTGTGTCTCCCTAACCAGATGAACTGTCAGATGAATCATTATGTCAAAGAATGAAGGCGGGAAATACATCTCAAGCTCACACAAAGTCAGAATAATTTCTAATTTGCAAGGCTAGCAACTTTCCAGGGTCAATCACTTTACTACAAATTGCCTTAAAGAAGAAACAAAGTTTACTTAAGGTATTCCGCACTTTGTCAGGCAAAATAGATCGTATAGCTATGGGTAGCAAATTCTCCATGAGAACATGACAATCATGAGACTTTAGACCCTTTAACTTGAGATCTTTCATCGATACGAGGTTCTTAATGTTTGAAGAGTACCCTCCGAACCTTAACTCCATCAAGAAACTTACAAAAATCTCTTTTCTCTTTTTAGATAGAGTATGAGCGTGGGAGGTAGATATGTACGACGCTTCCTTTCTTTACCGGTCCCAACTCTCGCCTCAATCCCATACTAACCAAGTCCAGCCTTGCATTGATGCCATCTTTAGTCTTCCCGCACATTAAGTAAGGTACCACCGAGACTATCAAAAATATTTTTTTCAACATGCATCACATCAACGAAATGTCTTACGTATAATGATTTCCAATATGGCAACTCAAAGAAAATCGACCTTTTCTTCCACCCTCCTGCGTCAACGTCTCCCGCAAAAGGATTACCGAAATCAATATTCATAACTTTTACCTTTTCTAACAAATTGTGTACCGTCAGAGGCAAAGGAGCTCTCCGTTCTTACAGATTCCCATTGAATGCCTTTCTCCATGACCGATAATGATGATTTGGATGCAAAAATCTGCGATGCCCAAGAAAGACATTCTTCCTACCATGTTCCAACCGAATCCAATCTGTACTATCTTCACATATAGGGCATGCACACTGACCTTTGGTACTATATCCCGACAGATTACCATATGTTGGAAAATCATTAATTGTGCCGAAAATCATAGCCCTCAAGGTGAAACTTTCTTCTCTATACCTATCATACACCACCACACCTGTCTCCCACATTTGCTTCAAATCTTCAATTAAAGGAGCCAAATATACATCGATATCATTTCCTGGTTGTTTCGCCCGTAAATTAACAAAGACAACATCATATATTTTCGCTTCATGCATAGCCATGGAGGTAGGTTATAAATCACCAAAATCACAGGCCATGTCTTGTGAGAGCTACTTTGAACACCATGTGGGTTAAATCCATCGATGAGACAATGCAAGTCGTAAGTTTCTTGGTTCATTCCCAAAATCGGGATAATCAATATCAATTTTTTCCATTGAGGAGAATCTGTAGGGTGCCGTAGCTTGCCATCTTGAATCCTTTCATCCTCATGCCATGTCGTTTTTTGCATCTTCAACTACGGTACATACGCTGAATCTGGGAATTATGGGAAAATACCACAATACCTTCTCTCGAGCCGAATTTTCCTTCTTATACCGTGAGGCTTCACATTTTGGACACGACTTTAACGATGCATATTCATTACGAAATAAAATGCAAAGTTACGACAAGCATGTATCTTCTCATAGCTCATGCCAATAGAGCGTAACATTTGGTTAGCCTCATATGTCCTACTAGGAAGCACATTATCATTAGGCAACATATCTTTCAACAAAGGTGAGTAAGTCCGTAAAACTCTTATCACCCATCCATTGCCCGACTTCAAGTTAAACAACTTTAACATTGCCGACAATCTTGTGAATTTAGTACAACCTCATATAACGGCTTCCGCATCACTCATCAACTTCTCAAACATTTGAGGACAATCACGAAGATCTTCTTCAACCGCATTTAACATATCTTCAAAACGGTCACCATCATATGTATTTGTAGCGGTGTCCTCTCGACGCATATCTCCCACTATTCCCCATATTAGAAGATTCACCTCTTGTCTCACCGTGCTTTGTCCAATGTATAAGTTTGATCAATCCCATTGCTCACTAAATGCCATTCCAATTCAGAACACTAATTTTGTTTGTATAACAACAACTTAAACAAGGACATATGATTCTACTATGGTCCGTTGTATGCCCAACTACAAACCCAATAAAATCTTTCACTCCATCCTTATATTCCTTCGACAAACGATTGGCGGACATCCACTTTCGATCCATATTTTACCTATGGATTGAGAGGTAAAACAAATGTAAAAACCCCATTTAAATAAAGCAAGACTAAAACTATCAACGCTCTTAAAATCAACACACGTACTAGATCAAAATTCTAACAAAATTTTGGCGTAGTCTCCCTAAAATATGGACATTCCAAAATATATACAATACCAGTAACATTCCAAAATTCATTGTTCAAACCAAAAACCAAAATCAGGTTCCACAACAAAATTCATTGGTCATTTTTCCATTGATTCCCATCCGATATGCATATATATTTACTAATCAGTACATTTTAACAAACTGATTCCAAGCATCTTTAACACTTCTAATTTATCTCTCGACAACAAAGTGAACAAAATCAAACAAAATCAAACCCTTCGATTCCAAATCGTCAACAAAGTGAACAAAATCAAACAAAATCGAACAGAGACAAAAACTAACGAACCACCAACAATGTAAACCAACGTGGAATCGAGATACAAAATGGAGACAAAGTGGGCCATACCTGGAAATGGACGCAAATAGGAGTTTGGAGATGGAGGCTGGGAGGACGAGGACTAGCGCCGCCCAGCCTTTGCTCCTGATGGAGGACTACTGACGAAGTTTTGGACGAGCTCGATTTCGTGTTTTGAGGATCTACTGACGAGCTCTGATGGAGGACTACTGACGAAGTTTTGACGAGCTCAGATTTCGTGTTTTGAGGACGTCGGACGAGCTCTGCTTCCGCTTTTGACGACCTCTGATTTCAGCTTTTGGAGGATCTACTGACGAGCCTCGGTTCCGCTTTTGACGAGCCTCGGCTTCAGGCTTTGATCGAGCTCACGATCTCCCGCTTTGAAGCACACGATCTCGTTGAGGGGACGGCGATGGTAGAGATGGAGGCGGCAGCGGTGGAGTTTGCGAAGAGAGAGTTGATGACGCAGAGAGAAAGCGGTGCTTCCGGATGCGAAATGAGAGGAGGAAATACATATATTTAATAAACCGACCAAAAACAAAGCGCTTAGTAAGAAAGCGCCGCTTATTAGTAAGAAAAAGCGCTTAAGTCTAAAAGCGCTGCTTATTCTAACACCAAAAACAAATACTTCCTACTATGAAGCGCTGTTTATTGTTCCTATGATCAAAAACAGCGCTTCATGTTTTGAAGCGCTGTTTAATGTGCCAGTTCGTTTTTTATTATTTAAAGATAAAACAGCGCTTAAAGGACTAAGCGCTGTTTATTATATGTACTAAACAGTAGCGCTTAGTTAGTAAGCGCTGTTTATTGTTTACGTATGACATAAAGTAGCGTTTTTTATTTTAAGCGCTGCTTAAAGGAGCGCCATCTTTTTTAGAATTTGTTGTAGTGATTGTTTTCCAACCTCCCAACACATCAATATATAGCAACTATAATTAACGCATCACAGGCATTTAATTATTTAAGACTATTAGACTATTTGGTCTTGAATATACTTTTCTAATCGGTTGGGCTGAAACGAATAATTGGTTAGGGGATGCCTTGTTGAGCCAATCGATTAGGTAGGCTCTGACTTAACCAACTAGAGCTAATATGCTAAACATATTATCATGCAGTTGATTTTAACAAGTTAAGCTATTGTTTAATCTATTAAGAGAAGGTCAGTTATTGTGAAATATTTAATCAGTTAAGGATAAAAGACAAGTTACATATATTTCATATAGTGCTTCAGAAGAACAATAGTCCTAAACAAAGAAGTTTGTTTTTTACGACGAAGCGACTTGAATCTCGCTTGTATTTTCTGGAATGGTTGCACACTTACTTTTTTTTTTTAAGGAATAAATTTACTACCCAAGTAAAGAAGTGCAACGTGAGGTACAAAACCTGGGGTGATAACTATCCAACCCAGCTATAAATAAGCCCTCCTAGAAAATTACCAGCACGATGCAAAACCGTATTTGGGGTCATCATTGAAATGACAATTATGAATGTAAGGGCGAGGCTTGCGATACCGATGCACGTCCCTGTTTGTAAGAGCGATGTGGAGATCTTAT
The DNA here is from genome assembly GCA_037113605.1 of Calophaca sinica. Classification (NCBI taxonomy): domain Eukaryota; kingdom Viridiplantae; phylum Streptophyta; class Magnoliopsida; order Fabales; family Fabaceae; genus Calophaca; species Calophaca sinica. The sequence continues at coordinate 22,850,128 of CM073737.1, forward strand.
GGTTGAGATTGATCCCGCTCATGAGCAAGAAACAAACATTGAGTGATGAAATGAAGCAAATCATGTAACAAAGAAGGAAATAAAAATATCTATTTGGGTATACAATGGACAACACAGCTTCTCCAGGACAATGTTTATAATCAGTTTTACTATATGCTGTACAAGAAATATCAATTTTGGTATCCTGTATTGGAATGACACTTCCTGGTGGATTAAAAGCCACTGCAAAGGTCGCAGTTGAGATGAGAGTAGCCATCATAATTAGGGTCCCTCTCCTTTCCTTCAATAATTCATACCTGACAAATTAGTCGTTCACTGTGGCGTGTGTTGAACCATGATTTTCCATTTATGGTTGATTGATGAAAGGACAAATTGGTTAGGGGATGCCTCATTGAGTCAATCGATTAGGTAGGCTCAGAATTAACCAACTAGAGCTAATCTGCTAAACATATTATCATTCGGTTGATTTTAACCCGTTAAGCTATTGTTTCATCAACTAAGAGAAGGTCAATCAGTTAATGTGAACTATTTAATCAGTTAAGGATAAAAGACAAGTTACATATATTTTATATAGTGCTTCAGAAGAACAATAGTGCAAAACAAAGAATTTTGTTTTTTACGACGAAGCGACTTGAATCTCGCAAGTATTTTGTGGAGTGGTTGCACACTTACTTTTTTTTGGGAATAAATTTACTACCCAAGTAAAGAAGTGCAATGTGAGGCACAAAACCAGGGGTGATAATTATCCAACCCAGCTATAAATAAGCCCTTCTAGAAAATTACTAGCACGATGCAAAACCAAATTTTGGGTCATCATTCAAATGATAATTATGAATGTAAGGGCGAGGCTTGCGATAGTGACGCACGTCCCAGTTTGTAAGAGCCATGTGGAGATCTTGTGGTTGAGATTGATCCCACTCATAAGCAAGAAACAAAGATAGAGTGATGAAATGAAGCAAATCATGTAACAAAGAAGGAAATTAAAATATCTATTTGAATATACAATGGAAAACACAGCTTCTTCGAGACAGTATTTATAATCAGTTTTATTATATGCTATACAAGAAATATCAATTCTGGTATCTTGTACGGGAATGACACGTCCTGGTGGATTAAAAGCCACTACAAAGGTCACAGTTGAGATGAGAGTAGCCATCAAACTTAAGGTCCTCTCCTTTCCTTCAACTTCTCATACTTGACAAATTGATCGTTCACTGTGGCTTGTGTTGAACCATGATTATCCATTTGTGGTTGATTGATGATAATTCTCTCTCCTTCAAAACCAGGTAATCTTCAATAATGTTTTTGAATAACTTCTCGTATTTAAACTAATAGAAGCAACTTTTGATTGATTGCCGTTAGCTCAAGGAATACTACGGAAAAAAATAACATTTCATATCGTCTTTGATAGGGATGGCAATGGGGCTCCACGGGTGCGGGTAGTAGCCACCCGCCACCCGCCCCGCAGTATGAAAATCCGCCTGCGTCTCGCCCATAACCCGCAGACGGTATCCGCTAGTGGAAATCCGTGGATTTTATGAATATCCACGGGTATCCACGGGTGTCCATAGATATTAAATTTATGCATATTACACTTGGAAGTAACAGAATTTCTATCTAAAAATTTACATCCAATTCCAAAACACCTAACCAAAAGTTTACATCCAATTCCAAAATTCAAACAAAACACATAACCAAAAGTTTACATCCAATTCCAAAATTCAAACAAAACGCCTAACATAACCAAAAGTTTACATCCAATTCCAAAATTCAAACAAAACACATAACCAAAAGTTTACATCCAATTCCAAAATTCAAACAAAACATCAAAGGTTTGTCATCAACATTTAAGTTCCTCATAGCTATCTTTAGTTGTTTTTTTCCTCCTCTACACATGATTCCTGAAAAATAAAATAAAACAAAATCACTTAATAGACAAAATTATTATTATTGAGTTTAAAATGAAATACTAAAAAAAATACTAACATCATCACAATCTGCATCTTCTAAAATTGTGTTAAGTACCATGTCTATGTTCAATTTTGAAGAGCCTGAAAAAGAAAAAGAAAATTATAACAAATTTTTAACAACTAATATATATATATATATATATATATATATATATATATATTAAAAGGGATCAACTCCATTACCTTTACCTTTCATGTCAGTCCATAGCCAATCTTGAACACATATTAATGCCTCTAAAGTACTTGGACGTAACTTACTACGATGAGGAGTAACAAATCGACCACTAGTACTAAAAGAAGACTCTGAAGCAACAGTCGATATAGGAATTGCTAGAAAATCTCTTGCAATCATTTGCATGGTTGGGTATTTTAACCCATTAGACTTCCACCACGCTAAGATGTCAAATTCTTCATTTGAATCAGGCAATGTATCCTCCTCTAAATATCTATCAAATTCTGACTTAAGATTTGATGTGACATTTTTTCTGAAACTCTTATGTTTTGCAAAATCTGACTTCCAAGATTCTTTTTTCCCCACACACACATCTGACTTCGAAGCTTCTACATTTGAGTTTGGACTTGAAGATGAAGAAACCAAATCCTTACCCTTGAATTTCATATCATACTCTCTTACCAAATCTTGGCAAGTAGTTTTTACCTTTTCAATTTCCTTATCAGAATTCTCTCCATATATTTGAGGGAAAAAATAATCTAATAAGTCAACTTTATACCTAGGGTCTAACACAGTACCTATAGCCATCAATCCATTGATCACACCCCAATACTTATCAAATTTGGTAATCATGTTTGAAGCCATCTGATGAATAATAAGATTAGGACAACAAAACCAATCAAGCAAAGCCAACTTAATTTCACATATTTTTGGGAACAAAACATTTGAAGTTGGATACATAGTACCCGAAAACAAGAGTGTGACATCATAAAACAATTCTAACTTCTCACAAATTTCATTTGCCATCTTGTTGGAACCTAAACGATTGAGATGTTTAGACCCTCATTAATTTTGATAATAACAAAATATTCACAAGAGAACAATTTATGTTCTAACATTTTTTGAAGTGTGCAGATACTAATAATATGTATTTTCTAAGCCACTCAAGCAAGAAGAAAGTAATTCTCAAGAGAAGGATTCATTCTATTTGTCAGCATCCGGCTCATCCTAGTGAGCGTCTGGAAATTCCTCTTTATACACTATGCTTATCAAATTGCTACAAGCATCCGAACTTCCAACTTTGAACGAGCGTCCGAACTTCCAACTCTGAGCTAGTGTCTGAACCTCACTTCAAATCACGTGTTAGTCACGTTGCTGCTCTACCTCTCAGAAGTCTTTGGAACGGATCTCAAAATTGATCTTGAGCGCTAAAATCGGTGTACGAGATATCAAAGTTGTAATCTTTAAACTACAAGACAAAAATCGTACAGACAAGAAAAACGGTAACATGGACTGCTGGGACATTCTCTGCAAAGCAAGATAGAGACAACTTTTTTTTTTGAATTATCTCTAGTCAACGGTTAGGAGCCATTTTTACTCTAACGGTCATATCCTTGGATCTCCTATATATACCTCATGGTATCCATTGAAGAAACATAGAGAAAGAACATTCTGTGAAAAAGCTTGCTGCAATTCTGCTGAGAACATACACTGCTTCTGTGAGCAATCAAGTCTCTGGACTACTGAACTGAATTCAGCGTCTGACCCTTTCTTTAAGAAAGTTTTTCTTTAGTTGAGCTTAATCTTTTATCCTCTCTGTGAGAGTTATTTTCAACTGTATTTCAACTCACTTGTATAAGTTTGTTTTGGCCTAGTTTAGGCTGTATCCTCAAAGGCTCGATCAGATCGAGTCGCTTTGAGAAGTTGAGAGTATTGTCAAGTTGTGATGAGAATACTCTTGAGGAAATTGTAATCACCGATTATAGTGGAAAATCCTTCAGAACGAAGGGACTAGACGTAGCTACCAGTTTGGTAGTGAACTAGTATAAATTTCTGTGTCTCCTGCTTTACTGCTTTCTATTCATTTCTATCTTGTTGAGTTAAAAACAAGTTTTCACAAACTGATTTTCAGCGTTCGGTTTATTTTCACCGTCCGATTAACAAACAGTTTTTGAGAAACTTTTATTCTAAGAGTTTTTAACATTAAGTTTGCGAAAAGTTTTCAACACAATTCAACCCCCCTTCTTGTGTTCACGTTCAGTTGGTACCAGAGCACGGCCTCTTGGTTGAGCACTTAACAGTGTCAAGAGAAAAGATTCTATATTGTGAACATGTCTACTGAAGGTGGTCATATGAACCGTCCTCCTCTATTCAATGGAGAAAAATTTGATTACTGGAAAGATAAGATGAAAGCATTCATTGAGGCACAAAATCTTGATTTGTGGGATATAATTGAAGGCGGATACATTTCTCCCGCTAATGCCCTTGGTGTTGCAATACCTAGGGAAAATTGGTCTGATGATCAGAAGAGATATCAAACAAACCAGGAAGGCTAGATTTATTCTCATCCGTGCTATGACAGAAAGAGAATATGACAAATGTGGCAAGTTTGATATCGCCAAAGAAATCTGGGATTCTCTTGTTTTGTCTTATGAGGGCTCGCCAAGTAAGAGAAACAAAAGCTAGCATGATGGTTCGCCAAAGATGAACTATTTAAAATGGAAGATGGAGAGAACATTGAAACTATGTTTGGAAGGTTCCAAACACTAGTTCATGGGTCAGTGCCCTTGGAAAAAGCTATACTACACCGATCATGTTAGAAAGATCTTAAGAAGCTTGACTAAGCAAAGGAGACCCAAAGTCACCGCTATTCAAGAAGCAAAAGATCTAAATGTTCTTCGACTTGAAGATCTTATGAGTTCGTTGAAAGCTCATGAACTTGAGCTAAATGAAGAAGAACCTACCAAGAAGAGTAAGGCTATTGCTCTAAAAAGCAATCATCATAAACCTAGGACTTCAAAACCTTGCAGGCTGAAGAAGAAGAATCAGACGATGAAGCGTCAGAAGGAGATTCTGATGAGTCAGGTGATGAGCTAGCGTTCATATCTAAGAAGATCCAGAAAATGTGGAAGAAAAGAAACTTGGAAGGAAGTTTCGTAAGAAAGATTCAAAGGACAAGAAGGAGAGCAAAGACAAAGCCCAAGTCATTTGCTATGAATGTAAGAAGCCTGGACATTTCAAATCCGAGTGTCCTAATCTTAAAGAGAAGTCCACAAGAAGCTCCTTCAAGAAAAAGAAGAAAGGTCTCATGGCAACATGGGAAGATCTTGACTTATCCTCCTCTGAGGAAGATAAAGAAGAAGCTCACATTGCTCTCATGGCGCATACGGACATTGAGTCGTAAGATGTTGAAGAGGTAATAGTATATGACTCTACTCAACTTCAACTTGCTTTTGATGATCTTCTTAAGGACTCGCCACTCTCTCATCGAGTACAAGAATTTGAAAAGAAATTTTTAAAACTATCACAAGATTTTCATTCTTTACGCAATAAAAACTCAGACTCATTAAAGAGAACCGTGAAAATCGAAAATCGGCCTGGTGGATAACCAATGTCTGGAAGCTAGCAAGCAACCGTGTCGAGAGCTCTCAAGCTAAGAGTTACAGCAGTTACAAGCAATCCTATTTGCAAATCAAATGACTACGAACAAGCATTTCAAAAGTTTCTTGCAGAGAGTGTAACTCAAGCAAGCAAGCTTCAATGATCCGGGGTGTCAAGAAACGACAACTTATGGTCTTGGCTATATACCGATGAAACCCTTTTGGAAAATAATTCGGCATCTGATAAATCCCATAGCCATAATAAATGCTTACATTGTACTTACTGTAATAAATCTGGTCATTTGAAAAGAGCATGTAATGTTTTTAAAACTAAGAAGGATAAGCCTCCTTCTAGAACTAACAAGAAAGGACCCAAAAAGATATGGGTACCTAAAGATAAAATAATCTATGTTGCGCATATGCTTAGCAACAAAGTCAACACACCACCTGGTACTTAGACAGTGGATGCTCGCGTCACATGACGGGAGAAAAGCATATGTTCCAAGAACTAAGACCTAGAGAAGTTGGATTCGTTGGTTTCGAGGAAACCGTAAAGGTACAATAGTTGGAATTGGTCGGATAGGTAAAGGCTCTCTTCCTTCTATTGATAATGTTTTATATGTTGAAGGACTGAAACATAATCTATTGAGCATAAGCCAATTATGTGACAATGGTTATGAAGTCATATTTACGTAAACCGGATGTTTAGTAAAGAGCAAAAATGATGGATCAATATTCTTTACAAAGAAAGAGGAAACAAAATGTTTATAAAGTTGATCTTTCTGAACTTGAAAAACAAGATGTCAAGTTGTCTTATGTCCATTGAAGATTAGCAATGGATTTGGCACAAAAGATTAGGTCATGCCAACTTGAGGTTAATCTCAAAGTTAAACAAGCACAATCTTGTTAAAGGCTTACCAAATCTTAAGTACAAATCGATGCCCTTTGTGAAGCTTGTCAAAAGGGAAAACAAGTTAAAACCTCTTTTCATTTAAAAAATGTTGTTTCAACTTCTAGACCACTTGAACTTTTACATCTTGATCTTTTTGGTCCCACAAGGACAGCCTCTTTAGCTGGAAAGAAATACGGTTTAGTCATTGTTGATGATTTTACTAGATGGACATGGGTTAAATTCCTTGCCCACAAGGATGAGTCTTATAAGGTATTTACTGCTTTCTGCAAATCAGTTCAAAATGAAAAAGGCATTTGCATTTCCTCTATTAGAAGTGATCATGGGGGAGAATTTGAAAATGAGAACTTTCAAAAATTTTGTGAAGAAAATGGCATCTCCCACAATTTCTCCTCTCCTAGAACACCTCAACAAAATGGTGTTGTAGAAAGGAAAAATAGGTCCCTCCAGGAAATGGCCAGGACCATGATCAATGAAGCTGATATTACGAAACATTTTTGGGCAGAAGCAGTAAACACAGCTTGTTATATTCAAAATAGAATTTATATAAGACCTATCTTGAATAAGACTCCTTATGAACTGTGGAAAGGAAGAAAACCAAACATTTCTTACTTTCATTCTTTTGGTTGTATTTGTTATATCTTGAATACTAAAGATCGACTTGGTAAGTTTGATTCCAAAGTCGACAAAGGAATCTTTTGGGATATTCTCAAAGATCTAAAACTTTTAGAATATACAACAAAGAAACTTTGACAAATTGAAGAGTCCATTCATGTCAAGTTTGATGATAAGAAGCCCGACATCGCAATGTCGAGCTAGATGAGTTATTTTCAGATTTAAACCTAGGTGAAAAGCCAGACGGTGAAAATACATCTTCATCATCCGGTGGTGAAAAGACGAAGAATTCTACCCAAGCGGAAGCTGAAGCAAGAAATAGCTGGAAGTACAAGACCAATCATCCAAAAGATCAAATCTTAGGAGAACCTGGTGATAAAGTACGAACCAGATCCTCTTTCAAGGAGTATGCTGACTTCGCACTTCTCTCTGAGATGGAACCTAAGAAGATTGATCAAGCCTTGGAAGATGAAGGGTGGATTCTAGCCATGCAAGATGAGTTAAATCAGTTCCAAAGGAATGATGTCTGGAAGCTAGTCACTCTACCAGAAGATAAGCAAGCTATTGGCACTAAATGGGTATTTAGAAATAAGCTTGATGAAGACGGTAAGGTTGTGAGAAATAAAGCAAGGTTAGTTGCTCAAGGCTACTCACAAGAAGAAGGTATTGATTTCACTGAAACTTTTGCACCTGTTGCAAGATTAGAAGGAATTCGCATTTTACTTTCTTTTTGCAAAGACATCATGAGATAACTTTATATCAAATGGATGTGAAAAGTGCTTTTTAAATGGCTTTATAACTGAAGAAGTTTATGTCAAACAACCTCCTGGTTTTGAAGATATTGAATTTCCTGAACATGTTTTTAAACTTAAAAAGGCACTATATGGTCTTAAGCAAGCTCCCAGAGCATGGTATGATAGACTAAGTTCCTTTTTAATGGAAAATGGATTTACTAGAGGTTTAGTTGACACAACTCTTTCAGAAAAACCTCAAACAAGCATTTCATACTTGTCCAAATATATGTTGATGATATTATTTTTGAGCTACTAATGAAAGCCTTTGCAAAGAATTTTCTAAGCTTATGCAGCTGAATTTGAGATGAGCATGATGGGAGAATTGAAGTTCTTCCTTGGAATACAAATCAAGCAATGCAATGATGGTATTTATATTCATCAAAGCAAATACATCAAAGAATTATTGAAGAAATTCAAGATGTCGGATTGCAAGCCGATGAGCATGCCTATGCATCCTACCGCTTCTCTCAAGAAAGATGAAATTGGTAAGAAGGTAGATCGAAGCTATACAGAGGTATGATTGGATCTCTACTTTATCTTACGCTTCAAGACTGATATTATGTTCAGTGCACTTTGTGTGCTAGGTTTCAATCGGATCCTAGAGAATCACACATAAGTCTTTGTTAAAAGAATATTTAGATATTTACAAGGAACTACTAATCTTGGTTTGCTTTATAAGAAATCAAAAGATTACCAATTAGTAGGTTTCGTGATGTTGACTTTCTTTGGAGATCGAATTGAAAGAAAAAGCACAAGTGGAGGCCGCCAATTCCTTGGAGCTAATCTTGTGTCTTGGTCAAGCAAAAGGCAAAGTACAATAGCATTCTCAATCTGCGGAAGGCTGAATACATCTCAAGAAAGAAGTTGCGCTCCCAACTTCGTGGATGAAGTATCAACTTGAAGACTACTTGATAAACGAGAGTAACATTCCTATCTTCTCAGGATAATACATCTGCCATATGTCTGACTAAAAATCCAATATTGCATTCTAGAGCAAAGCATATTGAGATTAAGCATCATTTTATAAGAGACTATGTTCAGAAGGGTATTTTAGAAATAAAATTTGTAGACACTGATCATCAGTGGGCTGACATATTTACAAAACCCTCATTGAAGATAGATTCAATTTTATAAGAAGGAATTTAAACTTTCATCTTATAAAAGAATAATTAATCTCAGCGTCTGATAATAAGCTAAATTTCAGCATCTGATATGATGTAAGCATGTATGTGCATCTGCATCTTATTTGTCATACGCATCATAACTCATCATCCGGTAAGTCGGTTGCGTGCGTCCGAGCACACCCACATGTGTCACACGTGTTACGGACTCAAGCGTCTCTTCATACCTACTGAGTCATGATTATTTACGTTCTTCGATAAAATTTTCTACTTTTATTTTGGCGTCCGCATTTAATGAAAAGCGAATTTTTATTTTCTTTTCTTTTTGATTTAAATTTCATGTGGAAATACGTAGCGGTTTTTGAAAAAGTACTGTACTACTGTCTATATCCTTCCCACTACTCCACTTCTTTCGCTCCACTCTGCTTTCTCGCTAAAGACGTACTCGTTCTCTTTCCCTCTCTCTCTCTCTCTCTCTGTGTGCTTAAACCCTAAAACCTTCATCGCCTCCATTTCTCAATCGCACTCATGGTCGAGTATCAACTTCAATATACAAATATCTATAACACCATGTCTCAAGGAAAAGTCTTGATGGAAAATCGAGTCGATTTGGAAAGCTTCAAACTTTACGGCTTCGACTTCTTCAAAGGGTTCAAGGCAATGGGTCAGAACAAGATTTCTTCCGAACCCGGTTGAGGTTCCGTGACGGCGATTAAAGAATTCCTGGGAAATGTTCGGCTACACAGAGGTGGTATCATTGAAGGAACAAGTGAAAGGATTCAAGTTTGTCCTTACCATCAAAAACATTTCTGTTACCGGGTGTCCGTGTGAAGGCATCGTCTTCTATTCGTAATGGGCCGACGATTCCATGGGATTGAGAAGGTCAACAACGATCCGCTTGAAAACTACCAGCCTAAAAGAATCTGTGTAACACTCATCGCCAAGAATCAAAAGTCATTTCGTAGTTCTTCATAAGATTATCACCAAGAGCGCCCCGTTAAAGGTCGCTCTAGTGATATTGTCAACTACGAGCGTAAATTCATCCCGAGACACTTCATGGCGGGCAACAAGGTGAACTCCGCCAAGGTTAATCTACAATAACCTGATCAATGCTCTTGTCAACTCAAGAAAAGGTGTTCACGACAAGAAGAACACCTACAAGTTCATTCCAGTATGGTGTCTTGCTCACCAAAATGATGGACAAGAATCTGGTCATAAACAAGTCGACACTTTACCAGATCAAGTAAAGGCAAAGTATTTTGGTGTCGATAACATTGTGATTCCCGACACTTTTGAGTCAATGACCTAGTAAGAATGAAATTGCTTACCGGGTCCATGATGAAGAAAGTGAAAGTTGAGCAACAGAAGAGGAAACGGAAAGACAACCACCGTAAGCTCAAAGCCTGGTGAGAAAAGACACGCCGAGTCTCCTTCGAGAGAGACCAGAAGAACAAAGCAGAAGGTGGCTCCGCACCTACCGCTGATGAACCAGAAGATGAGGACCTCGCTCCCATCACCAGGTTCGAGGAAGAGAGCAAACCGTAGTCGAGAAGCCGCCTCGGATCCTGACTACGTAAGGACATTCAAAGATCTGCCTCCAAAGATCCGCCTCGCATGTAAGGTCAAAAGATCGGTCAGGCAATCAACCTGAACCAAAGGTACCGAATTCTCCCGATGAATCAGATCTGTTGTTGCATCTGGTACTATTCCTGCTCCACCTCTATCCTTTGCACAACCATCACAACATCAAACCCTTACACAGAAAACCCCTATTATCCAACCATCATCCACTACACTCAATCTTAACCTACCCCAAATTTTCCCAAACACTTCACTCACTACATACATTTCCAAGCTTCATTCTCATCCATTTAACCTCCTTTTCAAAACACCTCCCATTAATCCATTCAAACCCCACTCACCAAAAGCCTATAAGATCACCAAAGCCACTCCCACCTTACTTACCCTTACCATAAAACCAACAGACGCTGGTGAAAAGAAAAATATCTCATACAAACCTCAGTTTGTAAAGTATGAGATATATAACAAAGATCTACAACCGTCCCTCAACCTGGCATTTAAAAACCTTCACTGAGTCGCCAGATTGAGATTGCCAATCCTATAAGTGCAACCCTCAAGGATGGAGATGACCTCGTCCAAATGTCCTTCAAAGGAAGGTTGAGACCAGCTTGAAGCGGTGGCAATTCCCTTCTCTGTCGATCTTCCTCTATCCCTTCCTCGATCCAACCACTCACATTGGAAGAATGTGGAAGGTGGATAACAGATGATGAAGTCGCCTTCATGGTACATTGCCTTGAGCGTAAAAGGCTTGAAGTTATAAGGCAATATCGAGACCCATCATCTGTCTCTGTCAAGATAGTACCAGATAGACAAAGGTGGCTACCTTGGTCTATTCCTAGAAAAGGAAGGAACCCGCTCCAGGGAAGCAAATTTTCAAAGAAGATAGGGCTAAAGGAATATGAGAAGGCACCTACAAAGTACAATATTAAGGATTTCTCACGACTTCCTATTGCCAAGATTTCGAGGATCACGCCGTAAGGTTCTACCCGACTTCTCAAGCAAGATGAATGGAGAAGCGGCTCCTCAAGTCGCTGCAATCTTTGAAAAGGCCACTATTCCTACCGTTGGGAAAATCGGCAAAGTTATCGACATCAACTTGAACAAAGATACTTCGATGATGTGTTCAGATGCTCAGTAATCAGACCCTTGGACTGCATGAAGATCAATAACCAATGGGCTGCTGTGACCAAACTCTTTGATATTGGGTTTTCGTGGAGTCTATGGTCTGAATCGTGGAAAGCCAAAGCCCTATTACCACGTCTCAACCCCCTTGTGCTTGAAGAATATGACAGGGAAAATCTGAGAAGAATTTACCTGGCCGAAAATGAAGCACTCTCCTTCACTTATGAAGCTTTGAGTGTCTTTATCAGAAACCTATGGGGAGAAGACGCTGGAGATAGATTTGACTCTTACACAGCTGATGTTGTTCGTCATAGAGAAACCATCTTCATGATTTTGCTGTATCCAGAAGATGTCAAGCATCAGTGGGAGATTCAGACAGAATCTGAGCTAAGAAGACTCGGAAACTTCATCAAATGGGTTATACCAAATGATGGATTCTTCTTAAGAGCTCAAAGGAAGAAGGATTTGAGACTACAGTTATCCAACTGGGTGCTAGCAGAGCATCAGAAGATGAAGTCTGCATCTGTACCAGAAGCTGGACCTTCTACTTCTACTTCTGCAGTTGAGATGGTCACCATTCCAAGAGCAGAATTTGAAGAAATGAAGGCTACAAACTTGAAAGTTACTCAGCTGGAAACTGCATTGAAGCTTCTCTACGAACGTCTCAATATCCCACCTCCACCTCTTCAAAACCCTTGAAATATTTTTTTCTTGTGTGTGATATAAAATATGTTTTATTTGGTTGATATATATATATAACTGTTTTTGATCTTATTATCTGTCTCTTGCTCAAATTTTTCTAAGTAGTATTTTGACTATGATGTGTTTTTTTTACACTCTTTTTGTCTGATGACAAAAGGGGGAGTAAAAGAAAAGGTATGATGAACACGAAAGAAAGGTATAATGAACACGTGAGAATCTGATTATCCACCATCCGATTATCCACCGTCCGATGGATACACTAGAACTAAAGTATCATGCATAACACTTCATACATAGCATCTGTATGCGCTAATATTCTTTGATCTAGTGCTCTTATATTGTTTAATAAATTTTATTTGGTACAATGAAATATACTTTGATTAAATCAATCTATTTGGTATTCGATCTCACTGTATTAAATATCTGCTCTGATACATTTACGAATCTTTCGTAATCACTTAAATGAATTTGTTTATCAACAATAACCTTAAAACCTGAATTGTTCTTATATATCTAAACTGTTAAATTCAGGGGGAGACCCTTAATGACTTTTTGAAAATAAATTGTTCATCAACCTTAGATATTTGTCATCATCAAAAAGGGGGAGATTGTTGGAACCTAAACGATTGAGATGTTTAGACCCTCATTAATTTTGATAATAACAAAATATTCACAAGAGAACAATTTATGTTCTAACATTTTTTGAAGTGTGCAGATACTAATAATATGTATTTTCTAAGCCACTCAAGCAAGAAGAAAGTAATTCTCAAGAGAAGGATTCATTCTATTTGTCAGCATCCGGCTCATCCTAGTGAGCGTCTGGAAATTCCTCTTTATACACTATGCTTATCAAATTGCTACAAGCATCCGAACTTCCAACTTTGAACGAGCGTCCGAACTTCCAACTCGAGCGAGGCCTCAACCTCACTTCAAATCACGTGTTAGTCACGCTGTCGCTCTACCTCTCGAAGTCTTTGGAACGGATCTCAAAATTGATCTTGAGCGCTAAAATCGGTGTACGAGATATCAAAGTTGTAATCTTTAAACTACAAGACAAAAATCGCATGCATAAGAAAAGCGGTAACATGGATCTTTGGGACATTCTCTGCAAAGCAAGATAGAGACAGCATTTTTTGAATTATCTCTAGTCAACGGTTAGGAGCCATTTTTACTCTAACGGTCATATCCTTGGATCTCCTATATATACCTCATGGTATCCATTGAAGAAACATAGAGAAAGAACATTCTGTGAAAAAGCTTGCTGCAATTCACTGAGAACATACATCGCTTCGTGAGCAATCAAGTCTCTCTGGACTACCGAATCAATTCAGCCTGACCCTTTCTTTAAGAAAGTTTTTCTTTAGTTGAGCTTAATCTTTTATCCTCTCTCGTGAGAGTTATTTTCAACTGTATTTCAACTCACTTGTATAAGTTTGTTTTGGCCTAGTTTAGGTCAGTATCCTCAAAGGCTCGACCAGATCTTGAGTCGCTTTGAGAAGTTGAGAGTATTGTCAAGTTGTGACAGTAGAATACTCTTGAGGAAATTGTAATCAGTCTGATTATAGTGGAAAATCCTTCAGGAACGAAGGGACTAGACGTAGCTACCAGTTTGGTAGTGAACTAGTATAAATTTCTGTGTCTCCTGCTTTACTGCTTTCTATTCATTTCTATCTTGTTGAGTTAAAAACAAGTTTTCACAAACTGATTTTCAGCGTCCGGTTTATTTTCACCGTCCGATTAACAAACAGTTTTTGAGAAACTTTTATTCTAAGAGTTTTTAACATTAAGTTTGCGAAAAGTTTTCAACACAATTCAACCCCCCTTCTTGTGTTCACGTTCACATCTTCCAATCATCTTCACTTGGAAAGGATTTATATTGATTCTCTCGCTGTGATAATCGATCAAACACATCTTTGTATTGAATGGCAACTCGGAGCATTAAAAATGTAGAATTCCACCTAGTTTTGCAATCAAGAACCAACTTTTTCCCAAATGGAATGTTTACTTGGCCACATGTCTCTACAAATTTCTCCTCTCGTTTAGGTGTTGCTGTCCAAAAACTAACACTATCTCTAACCTTTTCAATTGCACCAGAGATTATGGACAAACCATCTTTCACAATTAGATTCAATATGTGAGCACAACAACGCATGTGAAACAGCTTACCACCCAAAATAAGTGACTTAGGTAAAATCTTACCTAGAATGCGTTCAATCATAGCATCATTTGTGGTGCAATTATCAACAGTCAAAGTAGACACCTTTCTATCTAAGTTCCAATCCATCAAACATTGAAGCAAGACATCAGCCAGAACTTTGCCAGTATTAGGTGCAGGAACATAGATAAACCTAATATTAAAAAAAAAAATTCAGAAATAATATCACCCGCTAAACATTAATAATTACAATCAGCATACTTTAATTTTATTACCTCACAAGTCGACTTTGTAGGGTCCATGAATCATCGATAAAGTGAGCTGTCACAGTCATGTAGCCTTTGTTTTGATGACTTGCAGTCCACATATCAGTAGTGATTGCAATTCGGCTTTGATTCTTTGACAACAACTTCATTGTGTTCTCTTTTGCTTCTTTATAAATCTTCATAATGTCACTCTTGACAGTGTTTCGAGAAATTCCCTTGAATAAATTCCCTTGCTGATGCTTGATTAAATGCATAATTTCCAACAACTACTGTTTCACCCCCTATCTTCTCAGTTTTGATAAACGCTTGCCTTATATCTCGAGTAGTTCGAAGTTTGCAGCACTTGAAATGGTTAGTCAAGTGTGATGTCCCTTGCCTTGGGTCGCCCAAAAGTTTTCGGCCACAATAGTTGCAAACCGCTTTCCATTCTCCATTTATTTTCTGCCTCTTGAAATGATTCCAAACAACTGAAGTTTGCCTTCTTAGACCCATGACAGCCTCAGTACTTGGAATTGCATTGTCATTTGTGGCTTGAGTAGAATCAATTTCAATATTCATAGGAGCAAGATTGACATTTGGTACTTCAGCTTCATCACCTACATTTGGTTCACCTACATCAGCTTGCACAATCTGAATTTGTGCTTCCAAATTTTGCACATCATCCATAGGAGGGGTAATGACTTGTTCAGGACTAGGAGACATTATTCTACAAATAAGAAAAAGAAATAGAAACCTAAATAGAATTAGAAATTGAAATAGGCAAATTGCATCAGAAACAGAATAGTCGCAGAAGCAGAAGATGCAGATGATGGGCCGACAAACATGAAGATGAAGATCAACAGAAATCAAACATGAAGATCAACAGAAATGCACTATGCCAACCAAAACTCAAACTTCTCAACCTCAAAATGAGTTATACAACACTGACACAAGACACCAATGAACTAGTTTGATGAAAACACAAACCCCAGATGAGTACTTTTTGTGAATGAAATGTGGAATGTTCTGTGAAAACAAGTAATGGGAAGAAATGGTAGAAAGAAGAAGAGAATAAGCAACTTCAGAGTAAAATAAAAAATAAAAAAAATGAAAGAATGAATACTTTCTTCAGTCTCGGGAAATTCACACAAAGAAAATGAACAAAGAAAACAAGTTCAAGGGGAGACAATCAGACAACTTGTCAGCAACGTAATGCAATGCAACAAATGTTGGAGGATTTCTTAGTGCATGACCCACATGAAGGCTATGAAAACATAAAAAGTAGTGTGTGAGAATGTGGAAGAAAAGGAAAAGGAGGTAGCCAGCTCTTACTAAAGCAATAAAGAAAACCAAAAATCCTAAAGAATCTCTGATTTCTACACTGCTTTACATTTTGTTGCAATATTGTAAATTACTAATTAGAAATTGAAATAGGCAAATTGCATCAGAAATCAGTAAGTGAAGATGCAGATGATGGGCCGACAAACATGAAGATGAAGATCAACAGAAATCAAACATGAAGATCAACAGAAATCAGTCACGATCAACAGAAATAGCACGAAATCAAATCTTGATCAACAGAAATCAGCACGAAATCAACAGAAATCAAACATGAAGATCAACAGAAATCGCAGAAGCAGAAGATGCAGATGATTGTTCAGGCATAAAAATAGCAAGGTTTTCACATAAATAGAAACCATTCATACCTATGCAAATGACGACGGAAGCAGAAGACGCTACAGCAAACAACGCAGCAGTCGCGAACAGGAGGAGCGCGAGCGTGAGGAAGAAACAGAAGCAGACGCGAGCGTGAGGAAGAAACAGAAGCAGACGCGAGCGTGAGGACTGAGGAAGAAACAGAACAGAAGCAGACGCGAGCGTGAGGACTGAGGAAGAAACAGAAGCATACGCGAGCGTGAGGAAGAAGAACAGAGGAGGAGATCGAGTGCCTTCCTCCGCCTTACATTCTTTGTGAAATTTGTAGGCTGCTGCGGCTGTGTTTTGTGATTAAATTAGGGTAAGTTTAATTTATATAGGTAAGGGTATTTATGTAATTTCATATTTACGGGTACCCGCGGGGCGGATAGTATGAAACCCGCACCCACTCCGTTAGTACACGGGTAGGAAAAAACCCGCCCCGTTACACCCGCGGGTACCCATTAAAGTACCCTTTTAAAATCCGTGGCGGATTTTACCCGCGAATACCGCGGGTATGGATTTTTTTGCCATCCCTAGTCTTTGAATAGCAGTTATAGTCAGAAGCAGACTTTTAAACGTAGGGAGAAGCTTTTAAATAGCATTTTAAAGTGCATCATTTGATCGCACTATTTTAAGTAAGCGATGTTATGAGTAACATTTTTTTTAAAAAAGACAAAATTTGATGAGCTCACCGATGGAATGCATGAACACCAACAGTGTACAATAACAACATGATTTGTATCATCGAATCACCAATGACAAATATTGTCCTTCACAACATCATTAAGATGATACCACGATCACGACACCTCGTTAACAACAACAGTAGTAGTAAATCATCGTTACCACTATCAGTAATGTTTGCCAACCTCCCAACACATTAATATATATCAACTATAATTAACGCATCACGGGCATTTAATTATTTAAGACTATTAGACTATTTGGTCTTGAATATTGTAACACCCCAATTTTTATGAATATTATTTTACAGTCTCCGACTACTTGGAAGTAAATCGTAGAGATTGATCACCTTAATGATTTATGAAAAGTATAAAAAACTGCTATGTTTTGTCGTAAATAATTTGCTATTTTTGTAATTAGTTCAGATTAATAGACAATGTAGACGTATACTGTTTTTAATATGAATTAATCCTGGAAAATATACAAAATTATTGTTTGATTAAAGAAAATTATTTTATTGAAGGAGAAATAATTTTTAGGACTTACTGAATATTTTTATGTCAAAGTTTGAATTTTCAGTGTTTGAAGGGTTGTTAAATTGTTGTTTTAAGTCGTATTTAATACGAATTTTAACAACAGTAGTAGTAAATCATCGTTACCACTATCAGTAATGTTTGCCAACCTCCCAACACATTAATATATATCAAATATAATTAACGCATCACGGGCATTTAATTATTTAAGACTATTAGACTATTTGGTCTTGAATATTGTAACACCCCAATTTTTATGAATATTATTTTACAGTCTCCGACTACTTGGAAGTAAATCGTAGAGATTGATCACCTTAATGATTTATGAAAAGTATAAAAAACTGCTATGTTTTGTCGTAAATAATTTGCTATTTTTGTAATTAGTTCAGATTAATAGACAATGTAGACGTATACTGTTTTTAATATGAATTAATCCTGGAAAATATACAAAATTATTGTTTGATTAAAGAAAATTATTTTATTGAAGGAGAAATAATTTTTAGGACTTACTGAATATTTTTATGTCAAAGTTTGAATTTTCAGTGTTTGAAGGGTTGTTAAATTGTTGTTTTAAGTCGTATTTAATACGAATTTTATTTTAATAAATTTTGTATTGCTGATTTTATTGTTTGAATAATATTTAGATGATAAGAGAAATTGGAATTAGTGATCTTCACTAATTTGCAGTTTTTATTACGTTGCAAAAATTCTGTTAAATCTTACCTTTATGAGGCTATTGGGTGAGTTTCTAACTGAAACATGCCCAAACGTGATCCAAATTTTAAAAAATTTGAGATCTTATGATTTTCCAATATTTATGATTTATTGGAAATTCTTCTAGAATTTTTGGGCAACAGAAAATATTTAATGCATTTTCTATGCCCCGAAACTGCCTAATTGCAACGTTTTCGCTCGTAATTTTAGAAAACGAAATACATAGGTACATTTCTAATGTCATGGGGGACATTTTGGCTAAATAATAATTTTTAGGTGTGGGCTGATGAAATAGAAAAAATTTTAGAGCGACGGGTGAAAAACCCTAATATAAGTGAAACACAGCTCACCCGATTAATTGATAACGCGTTACCTAGATATTTTACTGAGATATTTTATCAAGTGGGGGACATTTGTGTGGTTAGGAATCAGCCACATAGAATGGTGGGCTTCTAGAAGCCCACTTGTAAACTTTATGCTAACTTGGTTTCCTAACTAAGTAAGATTTAGTTACCTTTATTCAACTTGGTTCCCTAACTAGTTAACAAGGGCATAACAAGAATTTTTCTTAATCCTTATACCTACTTCTAACTCATACCTATATAAAGGGGAGGGAGAGCTTGTATTTTCATTCCTTTCCTTCATAGAAACATAAGAGACAAACTTTGGAAAATCAAGAGAAAGGTGAGATCTAGTGAGAGAAGTTAGAGCAAAGTGAGAATTTCTTTCTCCTTTTCTTGAGGTTGTGTATTCAGCCCTTTTATTTAGGTAAGATCATCTTCTTCTTCTTTCTATTTCCTTGTTCATAAGTTCTATGTGTTAGTTAAGGATTTTGGAAGAAAAATGATTGGATTTGAGATGGTTAAAAGTTTTGTTTTTGGTGGGGCTGTTGGGCTGAATAAATGCTTGTGGGGTGTGTTTTAAATTGCTTTTACTTATTAAAAGTACTTGATTTTAGATGTGTCTTGAGCCTTTGGTTTTAGGTCTAAAAGAAAAGATTTGTTATGTCATCAAAATTTTTCATTTTCCTTGGTGATCTTAAAACTCGAGTTTAGGTATTGTCAGTATTTTGCTCATAACTTTTAGCACATAAATCCTTTTGATTTGATTCTTGATTTACTGGAAACTAGACTCATTTATCTACATTTTTCGCACAAATTTCACCGGATTTGGTTGAGTATTGAGGTTTTAAAGTGTACAACAAATTGGCCAATAGTGGGCGGTCATTTTCTGTACCTCCGAGGATTCTTTAGAAAAAACTGTTCCAAATGGCTTACTATTTGTTAAATTAAAAATCAGTTTAATAAACTAGACATCTTAAGCTTTCCAAGGAGTGGTCGTTTGCTCAAATCCAACACCGTTTGCTATTTTAATAAAATCAGTGAAGTGAATGCATAGATGCAGGAAAATACTAGTTAACCGAATTTGAATATGTTTGGAGTTTTTAAAATAAAGAAAAATCCATTTTCTAACTTGTTTTGGTAGATCTTTCGGTTTGTTATCAAATAAGATTAGTTGAGCGATTCCAATCCTTTAGAGCCTAAGAACCATGGCTGCCCATAGACTTTGATGTCTTAGGATTCATTCTAAAACTTCATAGCTTTGTATATTCAAGGTTCGAGCGACGTTCGAGTGAGGAATATCGTTGATACTGTAACCCCCCAAATTTTATGAAAATTACTTTACAGTTTTTGACTACTTGAAAATAAATCATAGAGATTGATCACCTCAATGGTTTGTTAAAAGTACGAAGAACTGCAAAGATTTGTCGTAAACAATTCACAATTTTGATAATTAATTCAGATTAACAGACAGTATAGACGTATACTATTTTTAATATGAATTAATCCTGAAAAATGTGAAAAATTGTTGTTTGATTAAAGAAAAATTATTTTATTGAAGGAGAAATAATTTTCAGGATTTAATAAATATTTTAAGTCATAGTTTGAATTTTTAATGTTTGGATGATTGTTAAATTGTTGTATTTAATACAAATTTTATTTTAATAATTTTGTCTTGATAATTTTATTATTTGAATAATATCTAGAGGATAAGAGAAATTAAAATTAGTGATTCTCACTAATTTACAGTTTTATAGGCTGCGAGAATTCTATTGAGTTCTGCCGTAACTAGGCTATTGGGTGAGTTTCTAACTGAAACATGCCCAAACGTGATCCAAATTTTATAAAATTTTAGACCTTATCATTTTACAATATTTAGGATTTATTGGAATTTTTTTGGTATTTTTATTCATCAGAAAATATTTAGTGTGTTGTCTACGCCCAGAATTGCATTATGGTAGCGTTTTAGCTCGTAAATCGAGAAAAGGACATTCATAATATGCTTCTAATATTTTTAGGAATATTTTGGTTGATTAATAATTTTTGATTATAGAATAATTTATTAGATTTATTTTTGGAGTTTTGGTACAAAAACCCTAATATACGCGTAACGCCGCGTGCCCAATTGAGCGAGAACGCGACGAAACGAAATATCTTGATATTTTGGCTGAGGGGCGATGGATCCAGCAACTAGGGGAGCTGAATCTCTTCCTTGGAAGGTTCTAAAACAAGTGTTTCAAGGTGATTGGTTGATTTGTATATGTGGTTAGTTAGTTTAGTTAAAACCTAACAAATTTGGTTAGTTTCCAACTAAATGAACAATTTTCGTTCCTTCCATGTCCCATTGTTCAAAAACTTTATTTATTCACAAGTTAATTTGAAAACCGATAGGATCAGTTTTTGGAAAAAATAGTTTTTAACTAAAAAGAACTAAAGTGATAAGATCTCATGAGAGATGGAAACCAGGCTTAGTAAAGGCAAGAAGCTGGGAAAAGGCGATGAGTAAGTCCCGACGGATAGGGCAGTTGAAGGCCGACAAGTACCGCTCTGAAGTTGAACGACTGGTAGAGATCTGGAATGGTTTTTAGAGCTTTAGTTTTGTTGGAAAATATTTTGGAAAAATCCTCGATCTGTTTTCTTTTAATCTTTGAAAAGGCAAGTACTAGTATCTTCATGTTCCTTGTTAATCTGAAAGTATTCTATTAGCCTTAGTTTTCATAAAGTCATCAAGAGCATATACTTTACAGATACAGCTTTAATATCATTTACTTCGAAATGATATTTGAGTTACATTGTTGTTTATAATCTTTAAATACATGTAACTGAAGTTATGATTAGTAGGGATAATATTTCAGTATACTATAAGTTGTTTTCAAGAAACAATATTCTTGGTAATTATCCTCCCATGGAATCTGAAGCAAGTATACCCGGTTAAACATAGTTAAGTATGTTAGAATGTAACTGTTGTTTCATTTATTCTTAATACCAGTATCCCTATCAGTAGTAGATGATGGCTAAGATATCAATGGGTGAGGAAGGCTTGTTAAGATTGTTTGTTTTCTGATCTTTGATTGTTTGTCTTGCTTGTATTCTACTCTAACCACTTATCTTGTGTTATTTCTTTTGTTTATTCAATCATGTCTGATTGCTCTGACAATCAATCAATCTTGTCTTTTGACAATCAATCTGTTTATTCTAAACAATCTTATCAATCCTTGGCCTCCCATTGGTCTAAACAATCTTTTCAATCTTCAGATTATTCTGATAATCAATCTCAATCTTTTGATAGTCAATCTACTATGTCTTCTAATTTTGAAGATCAATTTGTCAATCAACAATCTTTCAATTTTCCTGATAATAGCCTTGAGATGGCCAGATCTGTCTTCAAGAAGAACTTGCAGCTTCTTAAGAAAACTAAGAAAGCGCAAGGTGACAGTTTCCAAAAGGCTGTCCGTTCTGCTATTCAATCTGCTCGTAAAGAGATTCAATCTTCCAAAAAAGACTCTAAGACTGATAAGTCATTAGTCGACAAAACCAGGTCTCATAGATCTGACCAGAGTCTCAATCTTGCTAAGACTAAAGATCCTTTAGTCGACAAAACTATCTCTAGATCCCATAGATCTGAGAAAGTCAATCACTCTGAGACTATAAAGGATTTAGTCGCAAGAGTTATCTCTAGATCCCAGAGATCTAAGAAAGCCAAACCTTCTAAGACTAAGAAGAAACTTTTAGTCTCTGGAGATGAATCTGGATCCATACCTAGATCTAGATCTAAGTCTCTTCACAGAAGTGAAAAGACTCAATCTATCAATTTAGAACATAAGTTAGGTAGTGAGACCAATAGGATTATTCCTGATAGTTTAACTAATCAGTTAGAGTCCTCTAGTTTACCTACTGATACTTTTCAATCTGAAGAAAATATAGAAGTACCCTTAGAACTAGTTTTAGTTCCTCAGGAACCTTCTATGGTAGAAACTCCAGTAGAAGCCTTATTAGGTTCTCAAGAGTTATCTTTAGTTTCTTCAACCAATACTCAATCAGGCGAAAACCCTAAGGATGTTCCAATAGAACTCCCTAGTGCCATTCAATTAGCATTACCTCCCTCTCCAACCCAAGATGATAGGTTATGTATCAATTGTCATGATCATATCCCAATTAGGATAGAATCCAATTTTCAAAATATTAGTATGCTAAGTCAACCTTGGATAGGTCATCTTTGGTCAGACACTAGTCAACAACCTCTTATCAATCTTAGGCTTGATCCTCTAGATCCTCTATCGGTGGAAATAGAATCCAACCTTAAGTTTGATAACAAACCCAATCAACTAGGTTTAGCCTGTGCTAGTAAGCCCAGATCCAAACCTAAGTCAAAATACAATTACTACCCTCCTAGGCCCAAACCTCAGTATAGGAAGAAAGGTATTTCTAACCGTGAGGCCCAGTCCATTAAGGAGAATAGTAATCAATCCAAACCAAATAGTATTTGTCTTGAATGTGGTAAGTCTGGCCATAGGATTAGATACTGTTGGTTAGCCAAGAAAAACCTCAAACAGTCTGTGATTAAGATTAATAATCTTATACTTGAAAACTTTTGGGAAAAAGAATGTTTTTCTGAAAACCCTAATTTTCAACACAGTCAAAAGGTTTTTAGCCAATTTTATCAAAATCATGATTCTGATGAATCTTTCAATCAAATCAATTTTTTAGAGGAAGATTATGTTAATACCAATCTAATTGATATTCAAAATCTTCGTTCTGAAATTAAAACTTTAAAATCTGAATTAGAGGTTTTAAAGCAATCTCCCAATTTGCAAAATGATGATAGTTCTTCTGAAATTATTAACACGGTTAATAAGATTCAAAAGTTCTACATCAACATCAAGATAATCATAAAAGATTTTATTCTTGAAACACCGGCTCTTTTTGATACTGGTGCTGATTCAAATTGTATTTTGGAAGGGTTAATTCCTACCAAATACTTTGAAAAAACCTCTGAGCAGCTCAGTACAGCCAGTGGCTCCAAGCTTAAGATTAATTATAAATTATCTTCTGCTTCAATCGTCAATCAAACCCTTAGGATTGATACGTCTTTCTTATTGGTTGAAGATTTAAAGAATAAAGTAATCCTTGGTACTCCGTTTATCAGGATGCTTTTTCCTTTTCAAACTACTGATGATGGTATTATTACTCCGCATCTGGGTAAGCCAATTATTTTCCAATTTTTGAAAAAACCCATCACCAGAATAATCAATCCAATCTCTTTCAAAAAGAATCAAATAGATTTTCTTAAAGAAGAAATTTCTTTTAAGTCTATTGATTTTCAATTACAATAATCTAATGTTCATGATAAGATTAATAATCTTTTGAACCAGATTCAAAATTCAATCTGTTCCGATTTACCTAATGCTTTTTGGGAAAGGAAGCAACACGTCATTGAACTTCCTTATGAAAAGGATTTTTGTGAAAAACAAATCCCCACAAAAGCTAGGCCAATCCAAATGAATCAGGAACTTCTTCAATTTTGCCAATCTGAGATCAAAGATTTACTGAATAAAGGTCTTATTCGTAAATCCAAGAGTCCTTGGTCTTGTTCTGCCTTCTATGTCAATAAGCAAGCTGAGATAGAAAGAGGAACACCTAGGTTGGTGATCAATTACAAACCGCTTAATCAAGCCTTTAGCTGGATTAGGTATCCAATCCCAAAACAAGAAAGATCTCCTTAATAGGTTGCATAAGGCTAGGATCTTTTCTAAGTTTGATATGAAATCTGGATTTTGGCAAATCCAGGTCAAACCTGAGGATAGGTATAAGACTGCTTGTACCGTTCCTTTTGGCCAATATGAATGGAATGTCATGCCATTTGGCCTCAAAAATGCTCCTTCAGAATTCCAGAGAATTATGAATGACATTTTCAATCCTTACTCTAAGTTCATTATTGTTTATATTGATGATGTCTTAGTGTATTCTCAATCTATAGATCAGCATTTCAAGCATCTTGACATTTTCATAGATATTGTTAAGAAAAATGGTCTTGCTGTTTCTAAAGCCAAAGTCAATCTTTTTCAGACTAAGATCAGATTTCTTGGTCACAATATTCACTTAGGGACAATTAGTCCTATCAATCGTGCAATCAGTTTTGCTGACAATTTTCCTAACCAGTTAATTGACAAAACTCAATTACAAAGATTTCTAGGATGTCTTAATTACGTCTCTGATTTCTTTCCTCAATTAAGCAATCTTATCAAACCACTCCATGATCGTCTCAAAAAGGATCCTCCTCCTTGGACTGATGTTCATACCAATGTGGTCAAACAAGTCAAAACTCAAGTTAAAGACCTCCCATGTCTTTATCTTCCCAATCCTCAATTTTTCAAAATTGTTGAAACAGATGCCTCAGACATTGGTTATGGCGGCATTCTCAAACAGAAAACTTCTTCTGGTAATGAGCAAGTGATTGCCTTTACTTCCAAGCATTGGAATTCTGCTCAGCAGAATTACTCTACTGTCAAAAAAGAAGTTTTATCAATTTCAAAATTTCAATCTGATTTATTAAATCAAAAATTTTTGGTGCGTGTAGATTGTAAGTCTGCAAAAGAGATTTTACAAAAAGATGTTAAAAATCTTGCATCAAAACAAATTTTTGCCAGATGGCAAGCAATCTTATCAATCTTTGATTTTGACATTGAATACCTAAAAGTCTCCCAAAACAGTCTCCCTGATTACCTTACCTGGGAATATTGGCAGGGAATTGACACAAGCCCAACGTGTTTAATGGTCACCAGGTCTTCTTCCTCTCGGGGAAAAGGAAAGGACAAAGGTAAGTTAGTTCTTGCCTCAACAGGTACAACAGGGCATTTGGCCCAAAACCAATCTGAGTCTTCGACTCAAAACCAATCTGGGTCTTCAACCCAACCTGGGTCATCAACCCAGCACCAATCTGGATCTTTGATCCAACATCAATCAGGGTCATCGACCAAGCCCAATTAATCGGGTCATCTTCCCGAACCCAGCCTTCCAAAGAAATAGCCAATCAAAAGAAAGAAGATTACTTCTTTCCAATCCAAACCCTTCAGGCCTTCCAACAACAAGGACTGTCTCGTTTTCCAATCACCACTTGGGCCAGAACAGTCCAAGACAGCCCAAACCATAATCTGGATCTTGCTATCCAAAAAATGGAGATTACTCAGGTCAATCCCAAACCAATCACCCAATCTCCCAAAAGCCAATATATACCTAAACCAAATTACTGGCCCACAGTAGGTTTAGAACCCGAATTTTTGGATAAGGATATTAACAAAATCCCTTCAAAAATCTTTCCCTCGGGATTCAATTTTGTTCCAATTGTTTTAAACAAAACCCAATCATTCTATGAACTTATCCTCATAGATATTGAATCTGTTAAAATCAAACATTTTAAAGATTCACAAAATAATTCAATCATAACCCATTCAACTTTGCAGATTTTGAATGTGTTAACTCCATCAGCTTGGGGGCAGAATCCGTCCAAGTGCAAGAAATTCTCAGGAAGCTTTGACCCAATGGGCTATTCTTACTGGGATTATGTTAAAGCCTGGGAACTCACAATCTTAGGCTTACAAAATAAATTTTTCAAACACTCCTGGCTCATTTATTTTAAAAATGGAGCAAGGTATCAATTTCCAAACTGGTTCCTTCATTGGTGGCAGTTTTTTAGACCAATCCCAGAAATCTTTCCTCCAGAGGTTGAAGAAGGTTTCCAGTTATTTAAAGCCAAATATGATCAATCAAAAGACAATCTTCCAATAGATTTAAATTTCTTTGTAAATTTTTCTTTGTCTTGGGTTTTTACCTGGCAATTTAAAATTCTTAAATCTATTGTTCCAAATGCTCTTCCTTGGCTCCAACAACATGCCCTTGTAAAATGGTGGTCCGAATTTGATGGTTCCAGAGCATCAAAAGAAGGTGTTAAAAACTGGTTTAGGAAGAACCCTAAACTTCTCAAATTTGCAGAAGAATCAGTTTGTCATCTTCAAAATCAAAAGTCACAAATATCAGCAGCTCTTTTGAGTTCATCAACTGAGCAAGATATGATGACCAATCTGGAGAACATTCTCCAATTATTGAGACAATCTCAAGAAAAGGATCCAGGCATGCCCTCATCCTCAAAGCTTAAGCAGGTTCTTCAACCAGCTTCTCTTCAACCTGACTCTGAAGGATCAGGAACTGAAGATCAATTTTACCAGAATGAAGATGACTGTTTCGGCATCTTCCCATCTGACTTCCAACCAGCCAATTCAGATGACGAGTTTCTACCGTCTCCAAAGAAGACTTAGTAACTGGTCCATTATTTCAATTTTTGTCTTTTGCAGGTAAAGGAAGAGATTCTCCTCTGCTAAAGTCTCCCGCAATCGCCGCTGACAGTCTGTCTGGCACTCAATTGGTCTTTTGACCACTAATCAATTATTGTTACTATTTAGCACTATTTGTAACTTATACTATATCAAATAGTCTGTAATAGTTTAGGTTTTCAATCGGAACTATTCCAAATAGTAATATTTTCAATCTATATAAGCGGTGTGTAGGCTCAGTGTTAGGCACGCTTCAGTTTACGCTCTTCTTTCAATCTAGAGAGAGTTTAGTGAGAGAGGTTCTCCTCTTCCCTTCTCCCTCAGCTATGTTATTGCTTTCTGTATTTTAAGTTTTTATTAATAAAAGTGTGACCGTTTATGCTTTTATTATTTATGTTTTTCATTACCGCCTTCATGGCAGGTTCTTTGTTTTGATTTGCATTTGCATCTCATGTTTTAGTTTTTGTGTTCATCTTTTATTTTTTGTTTTTAAGTTTCTTATTTCTGGGTTAAGTCCCAGTGTTTAATGTTATGCTGAGTCCGTCTCGGCCCTACTTTCCATTTCTTTAAAGATCAGCTCTTAGTTTTGCTTCCGACCCCCTCTTGGTATCAGAGCCTGATGGGGAAGTAGGAGTGTGTTATTAAGTTTGAATGCTTGAGTTACTTCTCTGTTGTACTTAATATGATTAACCATGTTAAAGTTCTAAGATCTGGGAGATACATTACTGTTTATTGTGACGAACATAACAATGAAGGTTACTGTTTATTGTTCTAGTGAACGTCATAATGAAGGTTACTGTTTACTGATATGAACATATGCAATGAGATGCTCAAATCCAATGTTCTGGGTTCATGATGTTACTGTTCTGGACTGTTCAGTTATATGCGGATGTTCTTTAACTTAAACATGATAAAAATGAAAAATGCTTTAGGTAATAGCAATCTTTCAGTATCTGGTGGTAGTATGTTGTTTACTCAGGACTTGCCAATGTTCAAAACTTTATTTATTCACAAGTTTATTTGAAAACCGATAGGATCAGTTTTTGGAAAAAAATAGTTTTTAACTAAAAAGAACTAAAGTGATAAGATCTCATGAGAGATGGAAACCAGGCTTAGTAAAGGCAAGGAGCTAGGAAAAGGCGATGAGTAAGTCCCGACGGATAGGGCAGTGGAAGGCCGACAAGTACCGCTCTGAAGTTGAACGACTGGTAGAGATCTGGAATGGTTTTTAGAGCTTTAGTTTTGTTGGAAAATATTTTGGAAAAATCCTCGATCTGTTTTCTTTTAATCTTTGAAAAGGCAAGTACTAGTATCTTCATGTTCCTTGTTAATCTGAAAGTATTCTATTAGCCTTAGTTTTCATAAAGTCATCAAGAGCATATACTTTACAGATACAGCTTTAATATCATTTACTTCGGAATGATTTCTGAGTTACATTGTGGTTTATAATCTTTAAATACTTGTAACTGAAGTTGTGACTAGTAGGTTCAATATTTCAGTATACTATAAGTTGTTTTTAAGGAACAATATTCTTTGGTAATTATCCTCCCATAGAATCTGAAGCAAGTATACCCGGTTAAACATAGTTAAGTATGTTAGAATGTAACTGTTGTTTCATTCATTCTTAATACCAGTATCCCTATCAGTACTAGATGATGGCAAAGATATCAATGGGTGAGGAAGGCTTGTTTATTATTTGAGCTTTTAGATATGTGTTGTGATCTCATTTTGCTTTCAGCATGTTTCACTCTTTTTCTGCACGTTTTTCTCCAAACAAGTCTTCTGATTCCTCATCCTCTTCTTCTTATGTAAGCCAATCTTTATCAAAAAATATTTTCAAAGAAGAAATTCGTTTTGAAAATATCAATCAAGATTTTGACAATTGGGATATTCCCAAAATTAGAGATGAAGATCTCTATCAATCTTTTTCAAAAAACTTTTGGCAACGTCAATCTGATTTTATAATAAAAAATGTTGAGCAAAAGTACAAAATTCAATCTGATGATGAAGAGATTTATCTCCTATCTCAGGATAGTATAGATCATCACAAAGCCAAGAAATACAATTACTTACACATAGGTAGTGTGCAAGTAGGTATGAAACCCCTAACTAGAGATTCTCTAGATGTAGCAGTTCTCTTCTGCCTTAGGGACAAAAGACACAATCGTTTCCATGATTCCCTTTTAGGAACCGTAGAAACCAGCTTTTGTCACGGCCCAATCTTTTTCAATTGCTTCCCGGACTTAACTGTTAGTCTGGATGACAAGAACATTCTTGATGTCTTATTCTTGAATGTAAAACTTCATGGTTATGACATGAAGGAGGGATCTATTCCCGTATCTTTGATCTATAGAGTTCAGTACAAGGTAATGAATTCTATTAGTTCCAATTTTCTCAAAACCAATTGTGATAAACATGGTGAAACCACTTTGTTTCTCACCGACAATTCCAAGGCCAACATTGTTGTGCCTAAAACTATCCAGTGGAGTGATGTCTCACTTCCAGAAAGATGGACCCTAGATAGAGCCACACCAGCCCTACCCAAGGTTACACCCAATTTTCAAGAAATTCTTCAGCATCCTACCGGACACGTAGATTTAGTCTTTGATAGGAGAAATTCTTTCTCTTTGTCTAGGTCTAGTTCTGTTAGGTCTGATAGCAATTTCCAATCTGCAGTTTCTAGGAGATCTTTCTCTAGGACCATCCCTAGGTCTATCCCTAGATCTGAACCTGAACCTTCTCATGAAGGTTCTACAATCCATTTGCAGGGTTTTGAAGCTACAACCCCTGTAAAAACCTCTTATCAAAGAGATGAAGAGGATCAATCTATCCAATCTCCAACATATTCCTCCCTTAATGATAATTATGATATTATGACAATATCCTCTGATTTCATTATTGACAAAGCATTTCTGGCAACAGAAATGAAATCTGAGAAATGGTCTCTCCATAGAGACTGGTTCTTTGACAATATCCATGGATCCAAGAAGGATGAGATATGTGATCAATGGTTCCATGACCTTGGACAGGTCCAAACCAATATACCATTTTTTATATGGTTCAATTGTTATACCATCAAGAAGAAGTATAAATACCCTTTTAAGGATAAAAGGAGTATTAACAATTCCTTAGATGTCATTAAGGAATGGCAGCTAAAAGATGGTCAATCTACCCAATCGGAGTTACCTCCCAAAACAGCTTTTACCTTAACTAGTAAAAGTCAAACTGTCAATCCTGTTATAGCCACTCCCTTCAAGTCCAGAAGTGAGGATGGACCTATTTCAGCCAAAGGCATCAAAGATTTGATGGAACAAGCCAATTATACCAATAGGTATCTTCAAGCCTTAGGAGACAATAGCACTGATAAGGGTAAAACCGTGCTGGAAACCTCTAAGACTAGTGATCCTCAATCTTCCAATCAGCTTGAGAAACCTTTGTTTAATCCATATAGGATTTCAAAGAAGCTCAAGAAGGCCTTGCAACTTTCTGATCCCAATACTAGGATCAAGAAGGAAGTTGAAGAAGTTCAAGGTGAATTTCTTGCCAAAATCAATAAACATTTGGAGCTCCATAGAATGATCATTTCTAAATCACCTAGGACTCCACCTTCAATCACTTCTTCCAATAGAGCCGTTAATATGGTAGGTGAACCCTCCTCTATCTGCTCTGAAGAATCCAATTCTAACAATCTCAAAATCAATCCGGTTATTCATAACCCGAACATCAATTGGAGAAAGCCGACCAAACTCTATTACCCTAGAGACACGTCACCTGACCTCCTATTAGAGGAAAAGGACTCCACCTCCAATTTTAAGAGTTTTAGTGCCAGCAACATCTATGAATGGAACATAGATGGTGAGAATGAGTATGGCATTACTAAAATTCTCCAAAATATGACCATGGTAGCCACTGCCTATGAGACTTCTAATGACTTTCCTGAGTCTATGATAGTCGAAATCTTAGTTGCAGGTTTCTGTGGCCAACTCAAAGGTTGGTGGGACAATTATCTTACTGACCCTATGAGACTCTCAATCCTTAGTGCCATTAAGTTGGATTCTGATGGTACTCCAATCATTGACAATGGCGCCAGTATACCTGATGCCGTCAATACCTTAATTTTTACAATAACTCAACATTTCATAGGAGATCCTTCTCTGATTAAGGATAGATCTGCTGAGTTATTATCCAATCTTAGGTGCAAGACCTTAGGTGACCTTAGGTGGGACAAGGATACCTTCCTAACTAGGGTTTACACCAGAGAAGACAGTCAGCAAGCTTTCTGGAAAGAAAAGTTCATTGCTGGTCTTCCAAAGTCTCTTGGCGATAAGGTTAGAGATAAGCTTAGAAGCCAAAGCCAAGATTCCAATTCAATCAATTATGAGCAGTTAAGCTATGGACAGCTTATTACCCTCATCCAAAGAGTTGCACTCAAGATTTGTCAGGATGACAAAGTGCAACAACAATTGTCCAAAGAGAAGGCCCAAACCC
This sequence comes from Calophaca sinica, assembly GCA_037113605.1. NCBI lineage: Eukaryota > Viridiplantae > Streptophyta > Magnoliopsida > Fabales > Fabaceae > Calophaca > Calophaca sinica. The sequence goes on from CM073737.1 coordinate 22,881,680, forward strand.
GCAAGGATTTAGGAACCTTCTGTGAACAATTTGGGTTACCCTGTGCTAAGAAGCCCAGTACCAAGCCCAAAGCCAAAAATGGTCCTCCCAGGCCTCACTTCTATAATCGGAGCTTTAGGAAACCTAAACCTAAGCCCAAAATCCAATTGGATAATGAGAACAGGGAATCTTATCGATCCAAAGCCAAAATTGTCTGCTACAAGTGTGGAAAACCTGGCCACATAAGTAGATACTGCAGATTAGGGCAACGAATTAAGGCCCTTAATCTCAGTCAAGACATTGAGGACAAGATTAACAATCTGTTAATTGAGACCTCTCAATCTGAGGATTCTTCTGATTATGAAGACTCCAACCAATCCTTCAATCATGTTCAGGACGATGATCTCACTGAGTCATCACGCCAGATCAATGTTCTCACTAAGGAGCAGGAACTTCTTTTTGATGTCATTGGTTCCATCCCTGACCATCAAGACAAGGTCAAGTACCTTGAGAAACTTAAGACTTCCTTAGTTGCCAAGACTCCTAGGAATCCTTTAGTTTCTAACAAATTCAATCTTAAGGATACTTTCAGGAGGCTAGAGAAATCTAGTATTAAAAGGGATCCTATTTCAGAACTTCAATCTGAAATCAATCTTTTAAAATCTGAAATTATGATTTTAAAACAAAATCAAAATCAATTTCAAATGATTTTGGATAACTGGTTAGAAGATAAGCCAACTTCTGATTCAGATCAATCGGAAGCTTCGTCTTCCAAAACAATTTCTTTAGGAGCCGATGCTTCTAAAATCAATCCTCTTCAAACAAACAAGGTTGATAATTTTATTGGCTTAGCCAACCTTGTCAAAACAAAAATGTTTTTTATAAACATCAAACTGGTTATTAAGGATTTCACCCTTAATACCACAGCACTCTTTGATACAGGTGCTGATTTCAATTTCATCTTAGATGGGTTAATTCCCACTAAGTATCTTGAATTTACTTCAGAACGGTTAAGCACTGCTAATGGTTCTGAATTAAAAGTCAAATTTAAGGTTTCCTCTGCAATCGTTCAAAACCAGGATTTTAAGGTTGAAACCTCCTTTTTACTGGTAAACAATCTAAAGAACAAAGTAATTTTAGGAACTCCGTTCATAAAATTACTTTTACCTTTACAAATCACTGATGAAGGTATTTTTACCCAACATCAGAATCAATCGGTTATTTTCAAATTTTTGAAAATACCAAATTGCACAAATTGTGCAATCAATTATACTAACCCTGTAAGAAAGAATTTAATTTCTGTTTTGCAGGACCAAGAATCAATCATGGAGTTTGAACATTTTCAACTCCCAATCCACAATCAAAGGAGATTTGTTCCCTTGGCAGGTATAAATCTCGATCAAACTCAACAATGTCTGATGGATAACCTTTGGCTATCCTCTGACTTAAAAGATAGACTCAATTGCATTAATGCTCTTGCAGTTTATTTTTCAAAAATAAATGTTCATTTTCAAAATCAAAAAGGATCAAAATGTTTTCCTGATCCGCGATTTAAAAATGAATTTCAATCTCACTTTTCCAAACTCAAGGATAAGATCATTGATCTTCCTGAGGAAAATAAAGCCAAATTCAAAGGTAAGGATGAGTGCGAGAGTTCCGAGAGAATTCAAACACAAACCTACAATCAAACACTGTCCCTGAAAGATGAGTGTTTAACTAAAGTCAATCATGAAGATATGAAGAAAAAGTTTGTTCTGCAGACCTCTTTAATTATCGGCCAATTAACTAATCATATAGATTTTGGAATTACTTTCTTAATCCAAAGAAAACTGTACGATTCAATCTTTCAAGAATATGTTAGTGCTCAGGAATGCCTTTGGGAGATTTCTGTAGGGAACATTCAAGCACAAGGAATCCATGTTTGTCAGCCCATGGGTTACTTCAATTTTCCATCCAATCATCCAGAAGACGGTGAAGACATTCAATGTCCCTTTACTGGAATTTTAAAGGCTAGAATAAGCCTTCCATTTTATCAGCCAATTCAATTCAAAGAAAAAGAATATACTATCTGGACATGGCTTGATCTGGGTATGTTAGATTCTTTTTGGACTAATGACTCATCTGACTTAGTTTTTGGTCCGCAAAAATTATATCTGCTTGCAGCAGCAATCATCTCAAGAAAAGGGAGAGTTACTTTCAGAGTAAAGTCATCTCTGCCGACCAGCAACAGGTTATATGTGGTTCCTGCAAATCACCATTTTATAGCCAGCACTGCTGTGTTCAATCCTTTTATCAACTGGCCAGTTCAATCAAAGGAGCTCATCAATTCGTTCTGGTTAAGACATGTGCTAATCAGACAAGAATTCCTTCCTCCAACTGGGTGGTCCAATCTCAAGAAGATAGGAGAAACTTCTATCTACAATCTTTGGGCAGTTCCTAATTGTCTTCCAACGAAGATATCGATGCCCTTTTTCAACAATTATTCTTCAATGTTTGAAGAGTTCAACGATGAAGAACAATCTGAAGGAGTCTCAGAGGAAGAAGTCGACCTTGATGATGTTGAGCTCCACAATCTAGAGAACAGGATGGAACCTTAAGATTCCTTTCTGATCTCCGCAATCTACACCAAGTGCTCCAAACAGGAAAAACAAAAGTCATCTGCAACTGCTGCTGACAACCTGTCGTGCACTCAATTGGTCTGAAGACCCCAATCTGTTATTTTACTATTTGGATACTGTTTAGAATAGTAAAATTTCTCAATCTTTAAAAGCGGTGCGTAGGCTTAGTGTTAGGCACGCTTCAGTTTACGCTCTTCTTTCAATCTAGAGAGAGTTTAGTGAGAGAGGTTCTCCTCTTCCCTTCTCCCTCAGCTATGTTATTGCTTTCTGTATTTTAAGTTTTATTAATAAAAGTGTGACAGTTTCTGCTTTTATTATTTATGTTTTTCATTACCGCCTTCATGGCAGGTTCTTTGTTTTGATTTGCATTTGCATCTCATGTTTTAGTTTTTGTGTTTACTCTTTTATTTTTTGTTTTTAAGTTTCTTATTTCTGGGTTAAGTCCCAGTGTTTAATGTTATGCTGAGTCCGTCTCGGCCCTACTTTCCATTTCTTTAAAGATCAGCTCTTAGTTTTGCTTCCGACCCCCTCTTGCTTGGCTTGAATTGCATTGCTGCTGCTGTTCCAGAAGTGTTGAAGAATGAGCCTTGGAGGAAGGTTCCTCTGAGTGCTTCGTGTTTTGACCTTACTGACTCGGTTAATCAGTAAGAATTATAGTTGTTGGCCATCTTAATTTAGGGCTTTGTTTTAATTATTTGCGCAATTACTTATTGCCTTGTAATTACACTCTTCGAAAAACTCGCCATAGTGCGGAATGATAATATTATGTCATATGTGATCTGAAGCATTAATTGTGATGTGATATACTCTAATATTTGCAAAAGACTGATTTGGCATTATTTAGAAAATTGATGTACTCTTTCTGTCTCAATTTTGAAAACGGTTCCAAAAGAAGAAAAAATTTACTCATATTTTTCATTGCGAAATACAGAGGAGTATATTTTACTGAAAGCATATAAGCATTAAATATTTTTCAGCATTGGACTAGGTTGCATCGTAGTGCTCTGGAAACGAGGTGTTACAATAGTGGTATCACAGCAATTCGGTTCTAACCAGACCGCTTTGTTTAAGCTGGCCTAGATTGTTGGGAATTATTGGGTATAATTTTGTTATGCCTAGGTTATGTGAATCTTGTTTGTGATTGTTTGTAAGGTTTCCTAGTTGAAACATGTGTGACGTTGTGTGAAATTGTATGCGATCATCTCATATGATTGATTTGGTTGTGCGGATTCTGGTTAGTTATCTTGTAGAAATTCGATGCCCTCGAGACGAACGAGTCTTTCTGCTAGAGCTAGGAATTTAGAGATGAATCACGTAATCCGAGTGATAGCAGAGATAGTAACTGCTGTTACCCAACAAATTGCCACAGAGAATCAACACTATTTGCTAAGACAACAAGGGGAGGAGCGAGCTGTTGGAGGGTCAAGTAGGCCAGGTTATCGGAGCAAAGGACAAAGAGGAAGACAACAACAAGGACCACCTTATTCCTGTCCTCAGGGAAATGACCACAGTCAGGATCGTCCTGTGGCGTAGGCTATTGGGAATAGCCAGAAGAAGAAGTTGTACTGTTATCAATATGGAAGAAAGGGGCATTTAGCTGGCAAATGCCCAAAGGAAAAGGTGTGCTACAATTGCAAGAAGCCGGGGCACTATGCAAAGGTCTGTCTATTCCCAAAGGTGGGATCAACTGCAAATGTTGTGAAGGTTGCGCGACCAACTACTGGAGGACGTGCCTACATGATAGGCAGAACAGGGGATCACAAGCATCGGCAGTCAGAGAGGCACTGCTTTAACAGTGGAGATGAAGAGCACAACGCTAACCAGTATCCAACCAAGGAAAGGTTGTGTTTTAACTGCAAGGAACTGGACATCTGTCCAGAGACTGTAGGATACCACGAGCTGATCCTGTTACCAACAATGTCAGATCTGCGAGATCAACCATTAAGGGACGTGTTTACACACTAGGCGGAGCAAAGAACTCATCATCTGAAGAATTCATTTCAGGAAACGGGACACAAAGGAGTTACGAATGGATATAGATTTATAAGACGGATTATCCGTAGGAGACGCTATAATTATCGTATTATGTATTATGGTGTGTGTGTGGTTCTAAGTATAGACCACATAAGTGTTTTGACCCTGTGACGTATTTTACTATTATATTAGATTTCAAAATCCAAATTTATTATATACTTTTGGTATTGCGATAGATATTATTGTGACTACTTGTATAAATATTTGTGTGATTATTTTGTGAGTGTATTATTATACGCAAATATTTTTATAGCTCATTGAATTAAATTTCTCTTGATAATTTAATCTACGTGATTTGTCGCCAATCGAGCAACCGATTACGCGACTACCCTAACACAGCGAATTAGTGCGATGTAGAGAGCTTGGGGGCTAAGTCAAGAGAACATTTTGGAGTAGGTGAGAGTTAGTGGAGGGAGTATAGTGCATGATGATTATTGGTTGGACATTTTGAAGAATCCTATACCTTACCTTTGTCTTTAAACACATGGGTGGCTTAGTAGAAATTTTGGGTGGGGGTCACTTTTCCCTTCCTTTCTTTCTTACCGGTTTTGTCTCAATAATAGAGGGAGAGAATAAGTTTTTGTGTGTTGGTTTTAGTGGGGAGAGAACTTTAACTTTCTTCCTTTTTATTCCCTAGTGAGCCGTGAGTCATTTTGCTCAAAGACCTCCATTTTTCCTTCATCCTTATCCTAACTAGTACTCAATTGTGTGGTGGTGAGAGGTGTGAGAAATCTTCAGAGTTTACAGAGTTTTAGGAGTAGTATTACTAGCCTTGAAGCCGTGAGACTGTGAGTGCGTTAGAGCTTGATCTTTTTTCCACTTCCTTCATGAGAAAACCATGAGCTTTAGGCGATGTTTGGGGGTAGATCCTCTTTCACTTCTGCAATTGTTGTTGATGATGTGGTTATTGTTGATGTTGGTGATTTTGAGAGTTTTGCTTTTTCTTGTTTTGAAAATATGAGCTCTTACAGGATTTGTGGGTGAGTATTTCAAATTACTTAAGCTTTTGATTTTGTGTTGTTTTAAATTATTTTGTTGATGGCTTTGGAAAACTTTTCCTTTCTTTTGTTGTATGAAACCAATGAGTTATTTCGTGACTTTTCTAGTTGATCTGTTGTGGATTTTATTATTTTTGTGGTTTAGGAGTTTTAGAGCAAAGTTTGGTGTTGATCTTTTATTAAAAGGCTTTTGAGTGTGTATGTGTGCAAGCCGTGAGGCTTTTTGAAAAGGAGTAAAAAGGTTTCGATTTCTAATAATAGGTTCTTAGTGATTTTGTTGTTGGTGGTGTTTAAAAGCTTTTAAGGAAAGTGTTAATTTTTGATCCAAGTGTATTTTGATGACCTAGGGTTTGATTTAAGTTCTAGTTTTAATTCAAGCGTGTCTTGATAATTTTAAGACAATGACAAACCTAATCTCAAAAGAATCATAGTGTTCTTGAGAAGGTTGAGTCTTGAAAAGATCAAGTTTTGTTTTACGCAAATCAATTCTTGTCTTGTGTTAATTTTAGATATTCGAGGTTTCAAAAATAAAAGGAATTTGATGTTGGTTTTTGTTTTAAACCGTGGTTGTGGTAGGACTTAATAGATATTTTTAAGTCACAGTTTGGATTTTCAATATTTGGAGGATTGTTAAACTGTTGTTCTAAGTCGTATTTAATACGAATTTTATTTTAATAATGTTGTATTGAGGATTTTATTGTTTGAATAATATCTAGGCAGTAAGAGAAATTGGAATTAGTGATCGTCACTAATTTACAGTTTTTATTACGCTACGAGAATTCTGTTGAATTCTGCCGTAACTAGGGTATTGGGAGGGTTTCCAACTGAAAGATGTCCAAACATGATCCAAATTTTATAAAATTTGAGATCTTAGTATTTTCCATTATTTAGGATTTATTGGAATTTTTCTGGAATTTTTGGGCTTCAGAAAATATTTAGTGTATTGTCTACGCCCAGAACTACATTACGATATCGTTTTAGCTCGTAAATCGAGAAAGAGACATTCATAGAAATACTTCTAATATTTTTAGGGACATTTTGAGTGATTAATAATTTTTTATTATAGAATAATTTATTAGATTTATTTTTGGAGTTTTGGTACAAAAACCCTAATATACGCTTAACATCGCGCACCCGATTGAGTGAGAATGCGACGAAACGAAATATCTTGATATTTTGGCAGAGGGGCGATGGATCCAGCAACTAGGGGAGCTGAATCTCATCCTTAGAAGGTTCTAAAACAAGTGTTGCAAGGTGATTGGTTGATTAGTATATGGTGGTTAGTTAGTTTAGTTAAAACCTAACTAATTTGGTTAGTTTCCAACTAAATGAACAATTTTGTTCCTTCCATGTCCCCAAAATTTTCGTGGCTATTCAGCCTTCTCTTGGACATCTTCATCATTCTTCCATTGTTGGTGAGTTTAAGAAGAAAAAAATTAGAGAGAGAAATTGTTAGTTCTTGAAGGAATTTGGTGTTTTAGCTTTACAATCTTCCATCCTTTCTTCTTAATCTTTGATCCATCGTCTCTAAACTTCTTGGTAAGATCCATATCCATTCTCTTTTCCCTTGAGTTTCATGAAATGGGTTTGTTTGATTTTAGATTTGTTTTGCTTAGAAGTGTTAGATTTTGTTAGATTAGCATGATTAGTTCTTTGATCCCTTAATTTCCTTACATGATTAAGCATGTTAGAGTATTTAAAAATAGGAAAACCCTAACCCTTGGTTTTGGTCGAATTCTTAGGGCTGCTAGGGGGCTTGATCTTGACTTGATTTTGGTGGATTTGGAGTTAGTTCTTGGAGGGTTTTGAGTGGTATGTTTGAAACTAGTCATATATGCATGTTTTACAAACTTTGAGAAATTAATTTGGTTAATTTTTGGGGCTGGAACCGTGGCCTATAGACATGATTTTGATGATGTTCTAAATTGTTTTAAAGTGTATCAAAGTGATTTGGAAGTTGGTTTTTGGTTAGGACTTTAAGTCTATAAAGATACGTATGTTTAAAGCTTTGAAAAATGGTATGAAACAAAATAAATTTGGGGCTGTTTGTGGTTCTTAAAAATAGTGGCTATGAACCTCTTTTGGAGTGACTTTTAACTTGATTTTAATTATATTAAAGTGGCAAAGAAGTTGTCTTATAATAAGAAGTATTGATTAAGCAAAGTTTGTAAGATTTTGATGTTAAAAGATTTGAAAACTTAGAGTTGTTTTTGGAAGCCTAAAACCGTGGCACTTTGAGGGAATTTGTAGCATGTTCTTAACTTGTTTCTATGCCTAAAATAGTTGTAAAAAGTGGTTGATGATTTAATTTAGCAAAGCTTTTCAAAGAAGCATGATTTTGGGAAAAGAATTGGTTTATGTTTCAAGAATTGTTTTGAACTTGTAATGAAATTGTTTCTAAAATTTTGTGACATGTTTTAGTATTTTAAAAAGTGGTTCAAAGTTGGGAAAACACTATTCAAAGTGGTAAAACTCTATTACAATTGGTAAATTTTGGTTTAAGCATTTTTCTAAGTGTGGGGTGTTTGGAAAAGTTTCAAAACTTGAATAACTTGGACTTGATTCATGACATATGACTAGATGTGATCCAAATGGGATAAAGTGAGTAATTCTTAGGTCTTTTAGGACCCTAACCCGTGGCTGCCCTAGGGGCATTAGAATTGAGTTTTTAGTTCAAATTGATTGAACTTGCATTGTTAAGATTCGTGCGAGGAACGACTTGACGATTGTTTGGAATTACCTTGCTTGGATTGTTAAAGCGCCCAAAGTAAGGGAAATTCTTATATAATGAGTTTGGGTTTTTCACCTTGTGTGTTGTTTGGTTTGATTATTTGATTAACTGTGTGGTAGTACTTGTAGTATTACTATATGTTGTCTGGAATGCTGTAGCATGTTGTAGCATACTGAATTATTATATGTTGTCTAAAATGCTGTAGCATGTTCTTGGCCCTGTGTGACATTATGATTTGTATTGTTTTCCTTGAATCATGTTCGATTTAATTGGAACTTGGAATTGATTTGGAATATACAAAATATTGTTGATGATAATGGATTAATTAATAATGCGGTAAGTCTGATGCGATTCCATGAGCCGAGAAATATTTTCAAGGTAAACTAAAGGCATCTTTCTAAAATAAGTCGCCATACAAACACGCTTTATGGATCAGAGTTATGATCTCTTAAGTAAATTGTTAAGGGCATTTTGACTTAAAAGTAAGCATGAGGGTTTTAGTATAACTAGCCAAAGCTTGCAAAGAATTTTCAATGAATCAATAGTAGGAAAAAGAACTTAAGTAAACAATGTGATTTGCAAAAACGGTTGAGTTAAATGATGCGTCTGGAAAATTCTAGCTAGGAAAGACTTGGTTATTAAGAGTGTTCGCACCGCCTCTCTTTCCTGAGAATTTTCCCTAATGCATTATTTAGTACAACTAGAGTTTCAATGAACTAGAGCTAAAAAGTATTTTCAGATACAATAGTGCATAAAAGAGACATCAGAATTAAGAAAGAGATTTCAAAGACCCAGATTTCTAAAGAATAAAATGTAGGGAACCTAGTGTTCCTATTGAGCATATGGGCCATGTGTCCTGTGCTGGGACTTGACCTCCTACTTGCGTATTTTCGTGATCAAGGATTGGACCTAGTGTTTCGTATGGCGTGCCTAGTATCTCAACCTAAAAATTAAGCCTAGTGTTCCGCATTACGTGCCTAGAGTTCTGATCTAAGATTGAGACTAGCGTTCTGCAATTGAACACCTGGACCCTGTGTCCTGTGTTTGAACTCTAAGTAATTGGATATTTGAAATTCATTAAATTGAGTGAGTTGAGGTTTTGTTGCTCCACATTGATTAATTAAAACATATCTCGGACACTAATCTTGGTGAGTGGGCCATATTAAATAATTTGTTTAGATGCATACTGACGATTGAGTATCGACACTCAGAGCGTTTGATTGTCTTAAGGACTTCGAAAGGATGAGTTGTCACTTTCTGCCAAATACCCGAGGTCCTTTTGGTGACTAGAGGTAGCCCGAAGTCCTTTTGGTGACTAGCGGTTATAAATGGCTCTGCCAAATACCCGAGGTCCTTTTGGTGACTAAAGGTAGGCAATACCCTTGGTAAGGGAATTTTGTTCGGACGTTGAGAAATAAAGTTTCTCGTCCCTGCTGACCTTGTTTAAGGCTGTAGGTGTATACACAAACTCGTTCATAATGCATTGGCATGCATAACTAACCACATTGTAATATGTGATGACTTAATTGTTGATCTATTGATTGATTTGTCTACTCACATGCAAATATTTGATATTGTGATGACTTGATCGTTGATCGGTTGGTTGGTTTGTCTGTTCACATGCAAATGCTTGATCTACCATGATGATGCATGGGGTCTATTAAGTATATATATGTATATAAAGGCATATTATCTTGCTGAATGATTTTTCAGTAAGGTTTATAGTTATTGGCCAGCTTAGCTTAGGATATTATCTTTGTTGTTTTCATAATTACGTATTGTTTAGTAATTACTCTTTTCAGAAAACCCCGCCTCAGTGCGAAATGATTATGTCATGTTTTATGTATGTGAAGCATTCGTTGTGAAGTAATATACTCTGATATTTGCAAAAGACTGATTTGACATCATTTAGAAAATTGTAGTACTCTTTACGTCTCATTTTTGAAAAAGGTTTCAAAGGAATGAAAAAGAATAAAAATTCACTCCTATTTTTCATTGCGAAATACAGAAGAGTACTTTTTACCGAAAGCATATAAGCATCAAATGTTTTCAGCATTAGATTGGGTTGCACAGTAGCGCTCCGGAAATGGGGTGTTACAAATATTATATTAAAAATTTTAGTAATAAAGTATTAGGGTTTGCCTAAACAAGCTTTCTTGGGCACGTGCGACAAGCATCGCACGTGTAACCGACCTGCCAAAGAAGAAAAGAATAATATTATATTAACAATTTTAGTACTAAAGTATTTCGGTTTGCCTAAACAAGCTTTCTCGGGCACGTGCCACAAGCATCGTACGCGTAACCGACCTGCCAAAGAAGAAAAGAATAATATTATATTAACAATTTTAGTACTAAAGTCTTAGGATTTGCCTAGACAACTTTCTCGGGCACGTGCGACAAGCATCGTATGTGTAACCGACCTGCCAAAGAAGAAAAGCATACAATTTTTGTATTTTCTAGGGACTAAAAATGAATAAATTTTTTGTCGGGACCAAAATCAAATTTTGGTAAATTAATAAGGACTAAAAACATATTTAACCCTAATTTTATATTAATAATTTTATAAGAAAGAAAACATATGAACAACATGAGTGAAGAACTAACAAGACACAGAAAAGGCAGTGTTTTTTCCTTCGTTCATCGCTGCTCTCTCTCACTGTATTCTCTAATGGTTATTGATCCCTCGTTTCCACTAACATCGAAAAGGAGAAGAGTCATCAACTTTTATTCCATGGCACTCTCTCCATTACTCACCCAAAGATACCCCTTCCTTCTTAATTTTATTTATTTATATGATTTCGTTTCTTTATATGATTATTTTGATATTTATTTGTTTGTTTGTTTGTTTGTTTGCATTTTTGTTTTATTTTATTTGTGAATTGACATTGATATGTGCTAAACGTGTACCAAAAATGGGATTTAAATTTATTCACGAAACAAAAAAAAAGTGAAAAAATTAGGGCAATTAATTTATGCAACACGAAGAGTGCTAAAAGAGTTAATAAGGTTTAGTCTTGTGTGGTGGTCTTCTGGAGTTGTTCTTCTTGTTTATTTTATCTTGCTAAAGTATTAGGGTTTGCCTAAACAAGCTTTCTCGGGCACGTGCGACAAGCATCGCACGTGTAACCAACCTGCCAAAGAAGAAAAGAATAATATTATATTAATAATTTTAGTACCAAAGTATTAGGGTTTGCCTAAACAAGCTTTCTCGGGCACGTGCGACAAGCATTGCACTTGTAGCTGACCTGCCAAAGAAGAACAGAATAATAATATGCTAATAATTTTAGTACCAAAGTGTTAGGGTTTGCCTAAACAAGCTTTCTCAGGCACGTGCGACACGTGCGACAAGCATCGCACGTGCAGCCACCAAAGAAGAAAAGAATAATACTATATTAAAAATTTTAATACTAAAGTATTAGGGTTTGTCTAAACAAGCTTTCTCGGGCACGTGCGACAAGCATCGCTTGTGCAGCCAACCTGCCAAAGAAGAAAAGAATAATATTATATTGATAATTTTAGTTCCAAAGTATTAGGGTTTGCCTAAACAAGCTTTCTCGGACATGTGCGACAAGCATTGCACGTGCAGCCGGCCTGCCAAAGAAGGAAAGAATAATACTATATTAATAATTTTAATACTAAAGTATTAGGGTTTACCTAAACAAGCTTTCTCGAGCACGTGCGATGTAACACCCTCAAAATTGAATTCTTAGGATCCTATAAATTGTGTGTTTAAATTGGTGATTTTGGGGACAAATTGTGTGTGTTTACCTTAATGATTAGTATATTTTAATGATTTTATTTTATTTTAAATTTTATTAAATATTAGTCTTGAATTTATTATACATATTTTAGATTAATTGTTTTATTTTAGAAGTAGTATGGAAATGAGGTTTTGAAGTGAAAATTGTTTTAAAAAAAACATATAGATATGTGTATGTACAAGAGTGCAGCAGCGCTGATGTCTTCTTTTTTCAAAAACAATTTGCTTGCTGCACCTCCCCTTTTCTCGTATACGTCCCCTTAGTCCACTTTAAAAGAATACTTTTCATCATCTTCAAGACTTCGCACGTGACAGAGCATTTAAAAAAAAAAAGAGAGAACACGAAACCCTTACTCAACTTCTCTCTTCTTGTTCTCTCATTCTAGACCGCGGCTTTGCACCAAATTTCATCCTCCCACTCGAAATCAACCATAGAATGCGTTTTCGGCCTCTGTTCATTCAACCGCGGCTTTGTTCGTCACGTTTATTTTTGCGGGGCAAACTGTAATTTCATTTTTCCGGCCACCACAGTTTTCGATTTGAAAAACAGACGTCATTTTCGGATTCCTTGCGTCGAAACCTTCAGAAACCAATACTCCTTTGCTCATTTCGGTGAAGTTGACGCCGGATCCCTTGTAACCCCTTTGTCTCGGTATGGCGTTCTCTGGTCACTCTTTTTGCTTCCTTTTGATTTCGCTTTAGCCTTAAAAATTCCAAAAAAATAAATTATACTAATTGTTATTTTTTTCAGCTGCGCTTCACCCTTCCGTAAATTTTACCCTGTACTCGTTTAGTGCTTAAACTGTCGTTGTAGGCAATTCTCATCGCCTTTGCAATCCTGGGAACTTCTTATTGAGGTAAGGGGGTAGATGGATACAAGATTAGTGGGCTTGTGGATATAATTAGGCAATAGGGACGTCCCATGGTCCCTAGACTTGGCGCAGTTGTTCAAGATAAGTACCATTGCCATTGTGATGGGAAAACTTGATATTAATCTCTATCATAATGCTTATGTTAATTGAATTTGTCTTAAAATGAGTTGTTTGAGTTAATGTCATAATGGTATGTCAAATATGCAAAGTGTGATGTTAATTGCATTTATTCCTAAGTGTTAATTTGTTCCTAAGTGTGAATTTGTGGTTAGTATGTTGTCTCATGACTTGTGTTATGTTCCTAAGTGTTGTTTAGCATTGATAGCTTGATATGTGTAGAATTTTTATGATGTATGAATGGTTTCACTTTGAGTTAGTAAGTGTAGGAAGTGATTTTGTAGAAATTGTGAATGATAGGCTAAGAATGAATTATGTAGAATTTTGATAAGGAAATACCAGTATTTTTAATGGTTAAGTTATGATCAATGGAGTCTTAGAACTTATGAATGAGGATGACCTTTATGTGGTAGAGGTTGAGTGGTTAGGAGTATGAATGAGCATAGTTGACAACTTAGAGTAATAGTTATGCAGAAAAATGACTAAGTCTGGAATTGTTTTAGCAAAATCTCACTAATTGAAATTGTAAATTCAAGATATAATAAGTGTTGACCCAAACTCTTTTGGATAGTGTCCTATAATTTTAGGGGAGTAGTACGGTACGCCCGGTCAAATTAAGTAAGTTGAAACACTTGAGTTAAAAGTTGGAAATTAAGTTAAGCTAGCCTAGACTTAGTGTTGTGAGGTAGGTTGATAACTTGAACTTGTTCCAAGATTGGGGGAAACTTGTCAGTTTACTGACGAGTAGTATCTTGTTAACATTGTTGTAGTTGGCCGTTTGATGAGATGGTCGGTGAGTTGATAAGTTGTAGCCGACCGCTTGATGAGATGATTGGTGAGTTATTAAGTTGTTGCTGTTGTTGTTGTTAGACACTTGTTTGGTTTGTGTTCATGCATCATACGTGTCTTGTTAAGTAAACGTTATTGGGGGATGGACAATGATGATGCAATATAGTATCGGCCATGATAGGCAAGGTACCCGGCCTTAGGGGCCAATCGGGTAGGAGCGTCTTATATAAAGGCGGTGGATAGCTACCACAGCTGGGGCGTGACCAATAAATATACCGGTTACCCTGGCTAGACATTGTTCGTACTCAAGAGTGATGATGTTTTCTCACTCGCTCATCTGAGTTAGTTTGGATCCACATGTTCGGTAAAGTAGACGTTGTCTAGGATTTGCATAAGTACTCGTTGAGTCAAGCATTCATGTTATGTGTTGATTAAGTTAATGTGTTGTATGCGCATTGCTTAAGCTATGTCCTTTGTCGTTTTGTGCTATGATTGTATATGATGTCTAATCCCTTTTTACTGTGGCTACTCATACACTATTGTGTATGTTTAGACAACGAGACTGCTGGTGAGGATGACGATGTAGCCGAGGAGTGATCCGGGGGCGCGGTCGCCATAGATTAGGATTTTCGATGTTTTAGTTATTATCGTTGTTGTTATTTTCGAAGTAAATGCTTAGGGTCAGCTCTGAGACGTTGTGACATCGGAGTGTTTTTATCATTTGAATTGTTAATTGATTATTTCCGCAAGTTTGTAAGAACGTGACGACTCTACCTTTATTTATGAAAATTTTATTTGACTGTATTTTTCAGCAGTTACATTTTTTCTTAATTTATTTTCGTAACGATAACATGCAGGGTCACATTTAGTGATATCCAAGTAGTTCGGCTCTAACTGGGCTTTGTGTGTGGTCTATTGTGTTTCAATGTGAGAACTCTGAGTAGAGTTACATGCATTACTTGCTTAATTTTGGTTGTTCTAGTATAGAACAATTCTGAGTGGGCTAAGTTCACAAGAGTATATGATAGGTAGAGCTAAGATAGTAGGTACCTGAACCATTAGCTGTGAATCTTGGGTTAGCAATTTCCTAAGTTATTAAATTCTTAGTATCTTGTTTAAAATTATGCTTAGTGAATTGAGAAGGATCAACCCAGAACTGAGAGATGCTGGTTAACCCTTAGTTATTGCACTTAAGGTGCAAGACTTTTAGTTATTACCTTAGAGGAATTCTAGTAAGTACAATGGGCTAGTAGCTTAACTAGAGAGCATAAGCTGGCCTTATTTTAGATTTACAGTATCGTTAGCTGGGAAATATGTTATCAGAGTAGTGCAGTGGAATCGTGACTATGCTATAGGAATGATCTTTAATAGAGCTTGAGGGTAATCATGTGGCGTCGACATCTTTACGCTTAAGCCATATCAAAGAACCTTATAGAAGAATAAGTTATTGTCGCACATAGTTATTATTGCTTGGATTACCTGGCTAAATGAGTAAGAGGGACTGCAGCCCAATCACTTACCGTCGGTGAGAAAAGCAATGGTAATCGGTTAGGTGGATAGTATTAGTTAATTGAATTACCTTAGCTACCAGAATTAGTTATGAGCACAGATTATCTACATTGCAGTTAAATTCTTAGGGGCCTCGGATAGGCATAAGGCTTTGAAACCGTAGATTCTAAAGGTGGAAAGTAATTTTCCCTGGGCGTAGAGACCAAGCTTAGAGTGAGGATAGAAGTAGAACTTAGTGTGGGACATTAGTTAATCTTTGGGAAATATAATGTTTTGCCTTCTGAGAAAACCACAAAACCGATTTTAGATGTTTTAACAGAAACCGAGTCTATCATTGTGTAGCACCCTATAGAATATTTTTCCTAGAGTAAGTTGAGCAGCAGAAATAATAAAGGTTTTGCGTGAAGCAAGTGTCTGGTTTAGTGAACTCTAGTGTAACGACCCATTTCTGGACCGTTACTAAACTAGAACTAAACCTGTATGCGATGCGTTTTTAAAATGGTATTCTTGTGTCCTTCCGAAAATGCGGTACATTTTTTAAAAAAAACAACGTCATCCGTAAGCACACACAGAGTAACTACAGCATTTCGAAACATGGTGCAATCTAGGACACAAGACACGTGCACTGGGGATAGATACATGCATATATAGACAAGTCATCAAATACAGTACGTGCAAAAGAAAACAGTGCAGAAATGTACAGAGAATACACCTATGGAACGAAGACCCTCATAAGAGTAGTCATACCCCGAGGGTACTCCCGGCAGACACCCACGCAGGGGGCTGCACCAAGAGTAAACCGCCAGTCTACCCTATAGTACAAAAAAAACATCGAGCCCGACTGGTCACCAACTAACTGTACACCAAAGGTAAATACTACAGTCATCCAAAATAACATAACAACAGTCAGAAAACACGACAACTACAGGTAACTACCCGGATCCTCAGATGGATCCTCCTCCTTATCCAACGAGTCCTCTCCAGTCAAGTCGATAAAAGGTGCCACATCAGGCACATCCTCTGGTACATCACTAGGCACATACTTTTCGACCATATCATCCTCATCAGATCTCGCTCCAAGACAATCAGTCTCGCCGCACACAGCACAGACAGGAGGTGGATCCGCTGGTGGAGTGGAGGTCCTAACAACAGGAGGGGAAAATGGCTCAACTGGAGGAGTCAGGATGGCCGCAGCTCTGACAGTAGACACTCCTGCAGTCCCGCGTCGAATCACGCCCTTGCAAGCGGTCACTCTGATCCTCGATCCTCGTCCTCGTCCCCGGGAAGCAAAATAGGGAGTAGTATGCCTCGAAACATCGAGAGGTCCCTCAGGTGAGGAAGACGAAGCTGGTGCATTCCTCTCTCTCTCTCCATAGTACGCCAGGCGTCCACTATCTGCATCATCTGGATCGGAAAGCTCATCGTGCGTCGTGAAGTCTCCTGTTTCACCACAATACTATCCTCTCTGAAACTCTGAACAACATCCCCGGTATATACAACGCGACGGGAGATGGGGTCGAACTCCATCGCTGCGGGTACCTCCAAGTCTGGGAAATCAAAGAAGATCTCTGGCGACGTCCTCATCGCCGGTATCGGTACACTCTTCGCCATCACCTGGGTAGCCATCATGAATCGAAGGTACCACGGGAAAGAGTCAACTTCTCAATCAATCATGAAATAACCACACATAACAATGAGCAAAACAAACATAAACACAGTATTCGAGACGCAACTCAAACTCTCACAAGACTCGACTCAATTTTCATATTCTCTCGACACTTGACAATTTTTCGGAATGTAACGCGGATCCATCCACTGAATGTCAGCTGTAGCCTTGGGCTCTCTACTCACCCTAGAACATTCAGCTCAGGTTCCTTGACGCTACGACGCCTAGCTAATCTGCCAAAAAACCAGCCGGAGCCGTTTAGGGGATCCTAGCACCCTAGGTTAATCGGATCACAGCTCAAAAACGTCACGACAGTCGACGACTCAACTAAACTCTCGCACTCCAATGAATAAATCGCCGCATACGATAATTCAGGAAACAATTGAATAATTATTAGACCGCATATCAAATAATATTCACGCCAAGCTCAAAACAGTGCGAACAGTTCAGCAGTATAAGCAATTCATCTCAACAATCATAACTCAGCAAACAACGACAGTCAACAACTCAGTTTATCCCTCTGCAACTCAATGGAGTTAGCATAGATGCAATCAAACAAGTGTGGGGGGTTGGGGACAACTGCCAACCACTTGCAGACAAGTCCACTAAATAGTCAGTATATCAAAAATAGTAAAACGAAGGGGTACAAGACCCTCACTTCGAACCCTGAGGTTCTCAGACTTCTTCGCATAATACTTGAAATTAAATTCCTATCAATCTCTAAAGTTGCCCTTACCACAGATGTTTGCTAAGGGGCACCGCAATCCCCAAGTCCAAGTCGCTCGGTCTCCGGAATCGTAACGCCTATCACCACAAATAACTTAGCACAATTCTATAAATTCTAAACTAAACTTAAGCTCTCATGCTTAACCCTTTTCTAACCAACAATTCACTTAAACACTTGAGTCACTAGCTACTTGGAAAAAGATTTTAATCTAAAAGCTTTACTTGAAAAGGTAACATCACACAACAATTTAGAATTATTATCTTACTTGAAAAAATAAAGTTTTGAAACTAAAAACCTTTCTTGAACTTCAAGGCAAACATCAAGCAATAAACCACTTTCATAAATCTTCAAGGCCTAAAACACATACTCATTCAAGCATTTAGACAAGTTCACATCAAGAAATTTTCCTTCCAAAACCTCCCTAGGCCTCTTGGCCACAATTCCTTTTTCTCTCAAAAAAATTTACAAAAACTTCTTTCACAACCACAATTTACTTCCAAATCATTTTTGATCATACTACAAGGCAATAAACATCAAGTTAACACAAGACATAACTCAAGCACATTTAAGAACATGTTCTAAGACATTTTCCAAAAACAAGAGTTCTCAAAGAGTTCTTTCAATTAGACTAATTTCAAGAATCCCAAACCATTTAAATGATAGCCATAATTATGCTAAGAATTTAAAGAACAACTTAATTGGGTCCTACATGCCATTCTAGTCCTTCAAGAACCAATTTTTGCACAACACATAAACCAACTCTTACACTTAACCATGCATCACTATGCCAATGGCAATTAAATCACCCAAAACATTTAATTTAACATTTAAACACATGATTCAACAACCAAAACCCACATTTCCCCAACTTAAAGAATAGGCATAAATCATGAAACAACAATTTAAACATGCTATCACAAAACTATTGCTTAAACAATCATCAAACAACTTCCAATAACTCAATTAAACAACCAATGGCAAGATTGAACCTCAAGATCACATTACCCCTCTTTTCCCCCTTTAACTTGCGCCTAGGGTTCTCAAGTTTAGGGATTTATATGCTCATCTCTTTCATTCAATCATACACAATCATAAACAACACTTTAACAAGCATAAAAACAAGAAGGAAAAGAGAAAAGAACCACCGCCTCCTCCTCCTATGAGGTCGCGGCCAAGGGGCTGTTAAAGGGGAAAGAAGTGCTTCTCCAAAAGCTTGGTGGTGAGCTA
Source organism: Calophaca sinica (assembly GCA_037113605.1). Taxonomy (NCBI): domain Eukaryota; kingdom Viridiplantae; phylum Streptophyta; class Magnoliopsida; order Fabales; family Fabaceae; genus Calophaca; species Calophaca sinica. The sequence continues at coordinate 22,900,707 of CM073737.1, forward strand.
GGTAGTGATGATGTTGTAGAAGGAGAACTAGCACAAGAATGGAGGTAGAAAATGAAGTGGATCAAGGTTTCGGTGAAGGAGCGTCCATGGAGGTGGAGAGCTTCTCTCTCAAGAAATGAAGAAGAAGAAGATATGAAGGGTAGAGAGAGGGAGGGGTAGGCCTAGGGCTAAAATAAGGGGAGGGATATTTTATTTTTTTTCAATTAAAACTATGCTTGGTTAGTAATGGTTTAGGAAAAGTAAAAAAAAAAAAAACTAATCACACAAAATATGACACCTAGCAACTTTATGAGATGCTAATCACATCATCTAATCCTACCCATATAATCTTACATCTCTCATGATTACTCTCTAATTCTAGAGTCTAAGGGTTGCTAAAACACGGCGTCGAATAATCGCGTTACAGATTAATTATTCACCGATAAAATCGCGAAAATTAATTTAGCGATAAATTAATTTACCGCGTGATATTATTTAATTATAAATAATAAAAATCATATCAAACATTCAAAAATAGTCTCAACAAGTTACGTTTCGATTTTCATCGAAATCGGAGTTCGTTTAGAATTTTATCTGCGGCGATACTGCCCGGTGATTCGAAATGCGACGAAACTTCGTTAGAGTTTTTCGACGATATTTGAACCGTGAATTAATATATAATATTAACTCTCAAATATATTTTGATCTTGATTTAATTAATTCACTTACTTAGAGAACAAGAAATTACTTATTATAGCATAAATACGATAAAATACAATAAATAACGCCAAATAACGCATCGTAAAAATTACGAGTGTTACATCTAGTAGGATACCTTAAGATAAATACTTGTAGTTAGTCATGCCTTAATTTGTGAAAAAATACTTTTGCTATATTGTGTGCTTAATTTTAATGACTATGAAATATTGCATGCAAACATGTTATTTCTTTTAGGATAAATAGGTTTCTATTTTTTTTACGGAATAAATAGATTAAAAATGATGAATAATTGTTTATTCATTTAATTCTGACGTTTTAGTCTAACATACTTTAGCCATTAATTTTTGTGTGTGCATTTTGCTTAACTAAGTCTTGATTGCTAAATTATTTATGATATGTTTAAAAAAAATTATTTTGTTATATTCATTGACATACGGTTAATTGATCTTTCTATATTGTATGCTTCATTTGGTTCTCTATTAAATAGAGTATACAAACGTGATATTTCTTTCAAGAAAAAAAAATTAGATTAAAGATGTTACATATACGTTTATTTATTTTACTTGACGCTTTAGTCTGTCGTACTTTGGTCGTTAACTTTTGTATATTATGCTTAAGTGAATGTTGATTGCTGAATTGTTGTTTATGATATATTGCTAAATACTTATATAGCTTTAATTATGATTTGGTTTTATAAAGGTTATGTGTCTAGCTTTGCATGATTTCACCATAAGATGGCTAACCTCAATCTCGTTTTAGTTCCACCTGACCTTAATAGACCTTGTACAGTGTGTTGTATTAAGTTTAAAGAACGTGGTTGTGCGAAATAAGGATCGGTAATCAACACTTTTAAGTTGAGATTCGTGGTAAGAATTGGAACTCATAGCTTTTGGTTTGGAAGGTTGAGGAACCATTGCCTTTGTGGAACCTGATATAGAATGCTTAGTGATATGGAACAAAGTGTCCTATAGTATAGACACATGAGAATAGAATGAAAGAGTGCTTTTGAGTTGTAGCATGTTATAAGAAAAGATCAGACGTAGTGACTAAGGTCTAAGAATGAATCCTTGCTTATTTCAATTGTCATGATTATGAAGACTATTTTGTTTGAGTAAGAGGAGCCTAATTCTTAGCTTAAGGACTGAATCTTAAATTATGAAGTGGTTCTTAAGGATTTAGATGTTAGCCTTGTTGGTTCGTTGTGGTTGTTGCAGTTTTGAAGCCTTAAGATAATAATGTTTTAGTATTCCTTAGTTTAAGGAGTTAATCCTAGAAAAAGCCATGAAAGTCACTTAAGCATGATTGGTTAGTACACCAGACATTTAAGTTAAAACTTTTGAAATTCTAGACCTTTAAAAGGACTAAGTTCTTGGGCTAGTGACCATAGTTGACCCTCTTAAGAAAGAATTGTGTGGGATATATATAGCAATAGTGAAGGAGGTTGCATGATGTTTTAGGGACAAGATCCATATTGTTTAATAGCACCCAGAGGAATTTCGAGGACGGAATTTTTTTTAAGGGGGGTGGAATTGTAACACCCTCAAAATTGAATTTTTAGGATCCTATAAATTGTGTGTTTATTGGTGACAAATTGCGTGTGTTTGCCTTAATGATTAATATAATTTTAATGATATTATTTTATTTTAATTTTTATTAAATATTAGTCTTGAATTTATTATACATATTTTAGATTAATTGTTTTATTTTAGAAGTAGTATGGAAATGAGGTTTTGAAGTGAAAATTGTTTTAAAAAAAATATATAGATATGTATTTGTACAAGAGTGCAGCAGCGCTGATGCTTCTTTTTTCAAAAACAATTTGCTTGTTGCACCTCCCCTTTTCACGTATACGCCCCCTAGTCCACTATAAAAGAATACTGTTCATCAACTTCAAGACTTCGCACGCGACAGAGCAGTTAAAAAAAACAGAGAGAACACGAAACCCTTACTCAACTTCTCTCTTCTTGTTCTCTTATTCTAGACCGCGGCTTTGCACCAAATTTCATCCTCCCACTCGAAATCAACCATGGAATGCGTTTTCGGCCTCTGTTCGTTCAACTGTGGCTCCGTTCATCGCGTTTATTTTCGTTGGGCAAACTGTAATTTTATTTTTTTGGCCACCACAGTTTTCGGTTACGGACGTCATTTTTGGTTTCCTAGCGTCGAAACCTACAGAAACCAATACTTATGTTAATTGAATTTGTCTTAAAATGTGCTATTTGAGTTAATGTGATAATGGTATGTCAAGTATGCAAAGTGTGATGTTGATTGCGTTTATTCCTAAGTGTTAATTTGTGGTTGGTATGTTGTCTCGTGACTTGTGTTATGTTCCTAAGTGTTGTTCAGCATTGATAGCTTGATATGTGTAGAAGTTTTATGATGTATGAATGGTCTCACTTTGAGTTAGTAAGTGTAGGAAGTGATTTTGTAGAAATTGTGAATGATAGGCTAAATTATGTAGAATTTTGATAAGGAAAGACCAGTGTTTTTAATGGTTAAGTTATGATCAATGGAGTCTTAGAACTTAAGAATGAGGATGATCTTTATGTGGTAGAGGTTTGAGTGGTTAGGAGTATGAATGAGCATAGTTGACAACTTAGAGTAATAGTTATGCAGAAAAATGACTAAGTCTGGAATTGTTTTAGCAAAATCTCACTAATTGAAATTGTAAATTCAAGATATTATAAGTGTTGACCCAAACTCTTTTGGATAGTGTCCTATAATTTTAGGGGAGTAGTACGGTACGCACGGTCAAATTAAGTAAGTTGAAACACTTGAGTTAAAAGTTGGAAATTAAGTTAAGCTAGCTTAGACTTAGTGTTGTGAGGTAGGTTGATAACTTGAACTTGTTCCAAGATTGGGGGAAACTTGTCAATTTACTGACGAGTAGTACCTTGTTAACGTTGTTGTAGTCGGCCGTTTGATGAGATGGTCGGTGAGTTGATAAGTTGTAGTCGACCGCTTGATGAGATTGTTGGTGAGTTGTTAAGTTGTTGTTGTTGTTGTTGTTGTTGTTAGACACTTGTTTGGTTTGTGTTTATGCATCATATGTGTCTTGTTAAGTAAACGTTATTGGGGGTGAGCAACGATGATGCAATATAGTATCGGCCATGATGGGCAAGGTACCCGGCCTTGGGGGTCAATCGGGTAGGAGTGTCTTATATAAAGGTGGTGGATAGCTACCACAGCTGGGGCGTGACCAATAAATATATCGGTTACCCTGGCTAGACACTGTTCGTACTCAAGAGTGATGATGATTTCTCACTTGCTCATCTGAGTTAGTTTAGATCCACATGTTCGGTGAAGTAGACGTTGTCTAGGATTTGCATAAGTACTCGTTGAGTCAAGCATTTATGTTATGTGTTGATTAAGTTAACGTGTTGTATGCACATTGCTTAAGCTATGTCCTTTGTCGTTTTATGCTATGATTGTATATGATGTCTAACCCCTTTTGTTGTGGCTACTCATACATTATTGTCTATGTTTAGATGACGAGACTGCAGGTGAGGATGACGATGTAGTTGAGGAGTGATCCGTGGGCGCGGTCACCGTAGATTAGGATTTCCGATGTTTTAGTTATTTTGTTGTTATTTCCGAAGTGAATGCTTAGGGTCAGCTCTGAGACGTTGTGACATCAGAGTGTTTTTATCATTTGAATTTTATTCGTAATTGTTAATTGATTGTTTTCGCAAGTTTGTAAGAACGTGACGACTCTACCTTTATTTATGAAAATTTTATTTGACTGTATTTTTTAGCAGTTATATTTTTTCGTAATTTATTTTCGTAACGATAACATGCAGGGTAGAGGGTGTCATATTTAGTGGTACCCGAGCAGTTCGGCTCTAACCGGGCTTTGTGTGTGGTCTATTGTGTTTCAATGTGAGAACTCTGAGTAGAGTTACATGCATTACTTGTTTAATTTTGGTTGTTCTAGTACACGAACAATTCTGAGTGGGCTAAGTTCACAAGAGTATATGATAGGTAGAGCTAAGATAGTAGGTACCTGAACCATTAGCTGTGAATCTTGGGTTAGCAATTTCTTAAGTTATTAATTTCTTAGTATCTTGTTTAAAATTACGCTTAGTGAATTGAGAAGGATCAACCCAGAACTGAGAGATGCTGGTTAACTCTTAGTTGTTGCACTTAAGGTGCAAGACTTTTAGCTATTACCTTAGAGGAATTCTAGTAAGTACAATGGGCTAGTAGATTAACTAGAGAGCATAAGCTGGCCTTATTTTACATTTACAGTATCGTTAGCTGGGAAATATGTTATCAGAGTAGTGCAGTGGAAACGTGGCTTTGCTATAGGAATGATCTTTAATAGAGCTTGAGGGTAATCATGTGGCGTCGACATCTTTACGCTTAAGCCATATCAAAGAACTTTATAGAAGAATAAGTTATTGTCGCACATAGTTATTATTGCTTGGATTACCTGGCTGAACGAGTAGGAGGGACTGTAGCCCAATCACTTACCGCCGGTGAGAAAAGCAATGGTAATCGGTTAGGTGGATAGTATTAGTTATTTGAATTACCTTAGCTACCAGAATTAGTTATGAGCACAGATTATCTACATTGCAGTTAAATTCTTAGGGGCCTCGGATAGGCATAAGGCTTTGAAACCGTAGATTCTAAAGGTGGAAAGTAATTTTCGCTAGGCGTAGAGACCAAGCTTAGAGTGAGGATAGAAGTAGAACTTAGAGTGGGATATTAGTTAATCTTTGGGAAATATATTGTTTTGCCTTCTGATAAGACCACAAAACCGATTTTAGATGTTTTAACAGAAACCGAGTCTATCATTGTGTAGCACCCTCTAGAATATTTTTCCTAGAGTAAGTTGAGCAGCATAAATAATAAAGGTTTTGCGTGAAGCAAGTGTCTGGTTTAGTGAACTCTAGTAGGATACCTTAAGATAGATACTTGTAGTTAATCATGCCTTAATTTGCGATAAATTACTTTTGCTATATTGTGTGCTTAATTTTAATGACTATGAAATCTTGCATGCAAACATGTTATTTCTTTTAGGATAAATAGGTTTCTATTTTTTTACGGAATAAATAGATTAAAAATGATGAATAATTGTTTATTCATTTAATTCTAACATTTTAGTCTAACATACTTTAGCCATTAATTTTTGTGTGTGCATTATGCTTAACTAAGTCTTGATTGCTGAATTATTTATGATATGATATTAAAAAAAATTATTTTGTTATATTCATTGACGTACGGTTAATTGATCTTTCTATATTGTATGCTTCATTTGGTTCTCTATTAAATACAGTATACAAACGTGATATTTCTTTCAAGAAAAAAAAAATTAGATTGAAGATGTTACATATACGTTTATTTATTTTACTTGACGCTTTAGTCTGTCGTACTTTGGTCGTTAACTTTTGTATATTATGTTTAAGTGAATGTTGATTGTTGAATTGTTGTTTATGATATATTGCTAAATATTTATATAGCTTTAATTATGATTTGGTTTTATAAAGGTTGTGTGTCTAGCTTTGCATGATTTCACCATAAGATAGTTAACATCAATCTTGTTTTAGTTCCACCTGACCTTAGTAGACCTTGTACGGTGTGTTGTATTAAGTTTAAAGAACGTGGTTGGGTGAAATAAGGATCGGTAATCAACACCTTTAAGTTGAGATTCGTGGTAAGAATTGGATCTCATAGCTTTTGGTTTGGAAGGTTGAGGAACCTTTGCCTTTGTGGAACCTGATATAGAATGCTTAGTGATATGGAACTAAGTGTCCTACAGTATAGACACATGAGAATAGAATGAAAGTGTAACATCCCAATTTTTTTATGAAAATTATTTTATAGTTCCAGCTACTTGAAAATAAATCATGAAGATTGATCACCTCAATGGTTTGTTAAAAGTACGAAGAACTACCAAGATTTATTGTAAACAATTTACTGTTTTAGCAATTAATTCAGATTAAGAGACAGTGTAGACGTATACTGTTTTTAATATGAATTAATCTCGAAAAATGTGAAAGATTGTTATTTGATTAAAGAAAATTATTTTATTGAAAGAGAAATAATTTTCAGGATTTAATAAATATTTTCAAGTCGTAGTTTGAATTTTCATAGTTTAGTTATTGTATTAATTATCTGTTTTATGTCATATTTAATATGACTATCATTTTAAATATTTTTTCTTGATAATTTTATTGTTTGAATAATATCTAGTTGATAAGAGAAATTGAAATTAGTGATCCTCACTAATTTACAGTTTTTATTACGCTGCGAGAATTCTATCGAATTCTGCCGTAACTAGGCTATTGTGTGTGTTTCTAACTGAAACATGCCCAAACGTGATCCAAATTTTATAAAATTTGAGATCTTAGCATTTTCTAATATTTATGATTTATTGGAAATTTTTCTGGAATTTTTGGGCATCAGAATAATATAGGGTGTTTTCTACGCCCAAAACTGCATTACGGTAGCGTTTTAGCTCGCAAATCGAGAAAGCGATATTCATAGAAATACTTCTAATATTTTTAGGAAAATTTTGGTTGATTAATAATTTTTTATTATAGAATAATTTATTAGATTTATTTTTGGAGTTTTTGATACAAAAACCCTAATATACGCGTAACACCGCGCATCCGATTGAGCGAGAACGCGACGAAACGAGGCCATGAGCTAGGGGGAATGTATGGCGGCTGCAGCTGGATCAATAGGATGCAAGCCACATTATTGTAGCACACCATTTGGAAATGGAGGCTTTTGATTGGTTTAGGAGGTAATGGGTAGTTTGGTTGTTAAGTTAGTTTCTAATTATTTGGTTAGGATTCAACTTAAATGAACAATTTTATTTCCACCTTGTCCTCATTATTTTCGTGGCTCCCTAGCTGAACTAGACTCCATCCTTTCACTTCTTCCATTGTTGGAAAGCTTGAAAAAAATTCTAGAAAGAGAAAGTGGTGGTTTTGGAAGTTTTGGTGATCAAAGTTTCTATCTTTACTTCCTTGCTACTCAATCCTTGTTCAATCATCATCTATTCTCTTGGTAAGCTCCATGACCCTTTCTCATCTCTCTTGGGTTCCATGTTATGGGTTTTGAAGGTTTTTGGAGTTATTTTTGAGTCATAGTGTTTGTTTTGGCTAGATTTGTATGATTAGCCATAAATCCCTTTATTTCCTTCCATGATTAGCATTGTTCTTGATTTTTAAAATTTGGGAAACCCTAACCTTGCTCTGGCCGAAACCTAGGGGCCGTTTTAAGCCTTGGTTTTGTTTGGTTTTTATTGTTTTATAGTTGATTCTTGATAAGTTTGGAAACTAGTCATATATGCATTATTACAAGGTTTTGGAAAAACAAATTTGTGTGTAAAGGGGGGGCTGGAACCGTGGCCCATTAATATAGTTTTGATGATGTTTTTATTTGTTCTTAAGTGTATCAAAGTGATTTGGAAGTTGGTTTTTGATTAGGACTTTAAACCTATAAAGATTTGTTGGTTTAAATCTTTGAAAAATAAGTTGAAAAAAAAGAATGAATTTGGGGCTGCTTGTGATGCTTAAAAACAGTGAGTTTCAACTTGTTTTTAATTGTATTAAAGTGGTAAAGAATTTGGTTTTTGGTTATGGCTTGAATCCATAAAGTTTAGTATGTTTAAAACATTGAAAATGGTTGAAAATCTTGAAGTTGTTTTGGAGCTTTGGAAATCGTGGCCTTCAAGGGTGTTTTGTAACTTGTTCTTGACTTGTATTTATGCTTAAAAATAGTTGTAAAAGTGGTTGATGATTTGATTTAGCAAAACAATTCAAAGAAGCATGATTTTGGAAAAAGTTTTGGGTTATGTCTTAAGAATTGTTTTAAACTTGTAATGGATTTAATTCTAGAATTTTGTGACATGTTTTAGTGTTTTAAAAAGTGATTCAAAGTTGGGCAAAACACTATTCATTTGGTAAAACACTATTCCAATTGGTAAATTTTGATTTAGCTATTTTTCTAAGTGTGTAGCTTTTCTAAAAGCTTGAAAACTTGCATGGTTTGAATTTGTTTCATGGCATATGATTAGGTGTGATCCAAATAGGTTAAGTTAGAAAGATTTTAGGCCCCTTTTAGGACTAAAACCGTGGCTTCCCTAGAGTCTTAGGACTTGGGTTTTTGGTTCTAATTGGATCAAGTTTGCGTTGTTAAGGTTTGTGCATAAGGCTCGTGCGGGGAACGACTTGACGATCGTTCGAATTTACCTTGCTTGGATTGTTAAAGCGCCCAAGGTAAGGAAAATTCTTACATAATGAGTTTGGGCTTTTCGCCTTGTGTGTTGTTTGTTTGATTGTTGATTGATTGTGTGGTAGTACTTGTAGTATTACTATGTGCTGTTGAGATTTTGTAGCATGAACTGCTGTGTATTGATTTGGCCCTGTGTGGCAAGACTGAATTGTATTGTGTGACTTAAATCATACTTGATTGATTTAATTGGACTTGAAATTGATGATAATATGTAGCATGTTCTTGGCCCTGCGTGGCATTATGAGTTGTATTGTTTTTCTCGAATCACCTTGGATTTCATTGGAACTTGGCATTGGATTGGAATATGAAAAATATTATTGTTGATAATGGATTAATTAACAATGCGTTGATCGACTGCTATTGGTTGACGATTTACATCGGTAAATCTGATGCGATTCCACAAGCCGAATTCTGATTTCGTAAACAAATTGTTAAGGGCATTTTGATTTAAAAGTAAGCGTGAGGGTTTTAGTACAACTAGTCAAAGCTTGCAAGGAAATTTCAATGGAATATTAGTAGAGAAAAGAACTTGAAATAAATAGTACAATTTGCGAAAGCGGTTGAGTTAAATGATGCGCCTGAGAATTCTTCCAGTGTGTTATTTAGCACAACTAGGGTTTCAATGACCTAGAACTAAAAAGCATTTTCAGATACATAGGAGTGATACAAGAACTGAGAAAGAGATTTCAAAGATCGAGTTTTTGAAAGAATAAAATATAGGGAACCTAGTGTTCCTATTGAGCATATGGGCCATGTGGCCTGTGCTGGGACTTAATGTCCTGCTTGCATGCGCATTTTCTTGATTAAGGATTGGACCTAGTTTTCGTATGGCGTGCCTAGTATCTCAACCTAAAAATTGAGCCTAGTGTTCCACATTACGTGCCTAGAGTTCTGATCTAAGATTGGGACTAGCGTTCCGCAATTGAACACCCGGACTTTGTGTCCTGTGTTGAACTCTTAGTTAATTGAGATTTGGAAACCCACTAAGTTGAGTGAGTGAGGGTTCGTCGATCCGCATTGATTAATTAAAACATTACTCTGGCGTTCACTACGGTGAGCATGCCATATTGTAGAATTTGTTGGATATCACTTCGGCGTTCACTACGGTGAGCATGCCATATTGTAGAATTTGTTTGGATATCACTCGGGCGTTCACTACGGTGAGCTTGCCATATTGTTGAATTTGTTTGGATGCGTACTAACCATTGAGCATCGACACTCGGAGCGTTTGATTGGTCTTAAAGACTTCAAAAGACGAGTTGTCATGTCACTCGGAGCGTTTGATTGGTCTTACAGACTTCAAAAGATGAGTTGACATTGCATTGCCTAAGTAGAGGCAAGCCAAAGTAATGGCAAGCCTAAGCAGAGGCTATCTTGTTCGGACGTTGGGAAAGTAGTCCCCGTCATACTGCTGACCTATTAAGGCTGGAAGTATATACACAACTTGTCATACTGCATTGACATGCATAGCTAACCACATTTATGATATGTGATGAATTGTTTGATGAATTTGATATTGTGATGACTTGATCACTGATCTGTTGATAGATTTGCCTGCTCACATGCAATAGTTTGATATTGTAGTTACTTGATTGTTGATCTGTTGGTTGTTTTGTTTGCTCACATGCAATGCTTGATATACCATGATGATGCGTGCGGTCTATTAAGTATGTATATGTATATAAAAGCATGTTGTTGTATTATATATGTATATATTGTTTGCATGCGACATAGCCTATGATAAACTCGTGGACAAAAGATTTACCCTTGCACTGTTGTTGGATTGGATGTCCTTATGGATGTCACTTCCAGATGGAGTTCGGTAGCTGTTGCAGTTTCGTCTTTCAGGAGCATTGAAGATCAAGCCAATGGAGGAAGATTCCTCTGAGTGCTTCGTGTTATAGTCTTGTTGAGCTGTTTCTCAGTAAGAGTTATAGTTGTTGGCCAGCTTAGCTTAGGGTAATATCGTTGTTATTTGTGTAATTACTCTTTTCAGAAAACCTCGCCTTGGTGCGAAATGATTATGTTATGTGAAGTATTATTTTGTGATGCATTATACTCTGATATTTGCAAAAGTCTGAATTGGCATCATTTAGAAAACTGTAGTACTCTATGTCTCATTTTGAAAGGGTTTCAAAGGAAAAAAAAATTACTCCTGTTTTTCCATTGCGAAATACATAAGAGTACTCTTTAACTGAAAGCATACAAGCATTAAATGTTTTCAGCATTAGATTGGGTTGCACAGTAGCGCTCCGAAAACGGGGTGTTACAGAAAGAGTGCTTTTGAGTTGTAGCATGTTATAAGAAAAGATCAGACGTAGTGACTGAGGTCTAAGAATAAATCCTTGCTTATTCAATTGTCATGATTATGAAAACTATTTTGTTTGAGTAAGAGGAACCTAGTTCTTAGCGTAAGGACTGAATCTTAAATTATGAAGTGGTTCTTAAGGATTTAGATGTTAGCCTTGTTGATTCGTTGTGGTTGTTGCAGTTTTGAAGCCTTAAGATAATAATGTTTTAGTATTCCTTAGTTTAAGGAGTTAATCCTAGAAAAAGCCATGAAAGTCACTTAAGCATGATTGGTTAGTACACCAGACATTTAAGTTAGAACTTTTGAAATTCTAGACCTTTAAAAGGACTAAGTTCTCAGGCTAGTGACCATAGTTGACCCTCTTAAGAAAGAATTGTGTGGAATATATATAGCAATAGTGAAGGAGGTTGCATGATGTTTTAGGGACAAGATCCATATTGTTTAATAGCACCCAGAGGAATTTCGAGGACGGAATTTTTTTAAGGGGGTGGAATTGTAACACCCTCAAAATTGAATTTTTAGGATCCTATAAATTGTGTGTTTATTGGTGACAAATTGCGTGTGTTTGCCTTAATGATTAGTATAATTTTAATGATATTATTTTATTTTAATTTTTATTAAATATTAGTCTTGAATTTATTATACATATTTTAGATTAATTGTTTTATTTTAGAAGTAGTATGGAAATGAGGTTTTGAAGTGAAAATTGTTTTAAAAAAAATATATAGATATGTATATGTACAAGAGTGCAGCAGCGCTGATGCTTCTTTTTTCAAAAACAATTTGCTTGTTGCACCTCCCCTTTTCACGTATACGCCCCCTAGTCCACTTTAAAAGAATACTGTTCATCAACTTCAAGACTTCGCACGCGACAAAGCAGTTAAAAAAAACAGAGAGAACACGAAACCCTTACTCAACTTCTCTCTTCTTGTTCTCTTATTCTAGACCGCGGCTTTGCACCAAATTTCATCCTCCCACTCGAAATCAACCATGGAATGCGTTTTCGGCCTCTGTTCGTTCAACTGTGGCTCCGTTCATCGCGTTTATTTTCGTTGGGCAAACTATAATTTCATTTTTTCGGCCACTACAGTTTTCGGTTACGGACGTCATTTTCGGTTTCCTCGCGTTGAAACCTTTAGAAACCAATACTTACGTTAATTGAATTTGTCTTAAAATGTGCTATTTGAGGTAATGTGATAATGGTATGTGAAGTATGCAAAGTGTGATGCTGATTGCGTTTATTCCTAAGTGTTAATTTGTGGTTGGTATGTTGTCTCATGACTTGTGTTATGTTCCTAAGTGTTGTTTAGCATTGATAGTTTGATATGTGTAGAAGTTTTATGATGTATGAATGGTCTCACTTTGAGTTAGTAAGTGTATGAAGTGATTTTGTAGAAATTGTGAATGATAGGTTAAGAATGAATTATGCAGAATTTTGATAAGGAAATACCAGTGTTTTTAATGGTTAAGTTATGATCAATGGAGTCTTAAAACTTAAGAATGAGGATGATCTTTATGTGGTAGAGGTTTGAGTGGTTAGGAGCATGAATGAGCATAGTTGATGTAACACTCGTAATTTTTACGATGCATTATTTGGCGTTATTTATTGTATTTTGTCGTATTTTTGCTATAATAAACAATTTCTTGTTCTCTGAGTAAGTGAGTTAATTAAATCAAGATCAAATTATATTTGAGAGTTAATATTTTATATTAATTCACGGTTCGAATATCGTCGAAAAGTTCTAACGAAGTTTAAATCGCGTTTGAATCGTAAGGCGATTCCATGAGATAAAATTCTAAACGAACTCTGATTTCGATGAAAATCGAAACGTAACTTGTTGAGACTATTTTTGAGTGTTTGACATGATTTTTATTATTTATATTTAAATAATTAAATGCGCGCGATGAATTAATTTCTCGTTAAATTAATTTTTGTGTATTTATCGGTAACGCGGGTTTTTCGACGCCGTGTTTTAGCAACCCTTAGACTCTAGAATTAGAGGGTAATCATGAGTGATGTGAGATTAGATGAGATGGATTAGTTGATGGGATTAGCATCTTTACTTTATTGCTAGTTGTCATTATGTGTGTGATTAATTTGAAAAATTCCTTTTTACTAAACTATTTTATATTAACTATGCTTACTTATTTTTTTTAGTAAAATGAAAAAAGAGGAGAGGCCCCCAATCAGCCTCTCATTCTCGTGACTCCTCCCTCATCCTCTCATCTCATCTTCTTCTTTTTCTTTTCTTGAGAAAGCAAAGGTTCCATGGTTGTTACCTTCCATTTTCTTGAGTTTTTGGCTTCCAACCTTCATCAACCTTGTTCATAAGCTTCATCTCCACCTAGTTCTTCTCATCCTCACCATTCAAGTAAGAGAAAAATAGATTTTTCTCCCCCATTTTACTGTTGAAAATAGCGCCCCCTCCCTTTCCTTGTTTCTTATAGTTTTTGATTCCTAGTCTTGCTTTCTTGCTTGTTTGGTGTTGTTTGTTGTTTGATCATGATCAAGAGGAGATAAAACACTCTCAATCCCTTTCTTAAGCTCTAGGGTGAAAACCCTAAGGGGTGGAAAGAAGGAAAATGGTGTGATCCTCGTTGAATCAAACAAATAGTGGTGTATTTGAGTTATTGGAAGTTGTTTGATCATTGTTGAGTAGTAGTTTTGGAATTGGCATGCTTAACTTGTTATTTAAGGGTTGATACCTATTCTTTAAGTAGGGAAGATGTAGGTTTTAATTGTTGAACCATGTGTTTAACTGATGAATAACATGCCTTGAGTGATTTAATTGTTATTGGATTGATTATGCATGAGTTAGTAGAAAGTTAGTGTATGTCTTGCGAGAAAATGGTCCTTGAAGGACTAAAATGACATGTAGAATTTAATTGACTTGTTCTTTGATTAGTTAGCATCATCATGAACATGATTTAAAATGTTTTGGGACAAAGGATTGGAAACTTGCAATATTTTTGGGAAGAAAGAAGGTAAGGGCCGCGAGCCCTAGTGGAGATTAGGAGAGAAAAATTATTTTATAACTTTCTTCAAATTGGTTTTGGAGATTAATTTTGAAATGGAATTGATTGGATCTTGTTCTCGAATTATTAGCATGGTCAGTGGCATGATTGAAAAGGTTTGAATCAAGGGAAAAATTGTTTTGCATACTTATTATGAGTTGTGTTGGAAAGTGATCTTCCATTGAAGTTGGTTTGGTAAAAAGGATTTGGACTCAATTGTTAGTTAAGAGGTTGTGTGAAAATCTTTTGGTAATAAGTATTTGGAAAAAAAAATATAGTTTTGATACTTGATTTAGATTTCCTTATGGGTGTTAATTGTTATATGCATGTGAGTTAATTGTTACATGTAATTGTGAGCTTGAGTTAGTAGTTAATTTTGTGGAAATGCATACTTGGAAACATGATAGATTGTTTTTGGAAAATGTTTTAGAACATGTCCTTAAATGTGCTTGAGTTATGTCTTGTGTTAACTTGATGTTTATTACCTTGTAGTATGATCGAAAATGATTTGAAAGTAATTTGTGGTTTGTGAAAGAAGTTTTTGTAAATTTTTTTGAGAGAAAAAGAGATTGTGGCCGAGAGGCCCTAGGGGGTTTTGGAAGGAAAATTTCTTGATGTGAACTTGTCTAAATACTTGAATGAGTATGTGTTTTAGGCCTTGAAGATTTATGAAAGTGGTTTATTGCTTGGTGTTTACCTTGAAGTTCAAGAAAGGTTTTTAGTTTCAAAACTTTACTCTTTTCAAGTAAGATAATATTTCTAAATTGTTATGTGTGATGTTACCTTTTCAAGAAAAGGTTTTAGTTTCAAATCTTATTTTTTTCCAAGTAGCTAGTGACTCAAGTGTTTAAGTGAATTGTTGGTTAGAAAATGGTTAAGCATGAGAGCTTAAGTTTAGTTTAGAATTTATAGAATTGTGCTAAGTTATTTGTGGTGATAGGCGTTACGATTCCGGAGACCGAGCGACGTGGACTTGAGGATTGCGGTGCCCCGTTAGCAAACATCTGTGGTAAGGGCAACTTTAGAGATTGATAGGAATTTAATTTCAAGTATTTATGCGAAGAAGTCTGAGAACCTCAGGGTTCGAAGTGAGGGTCTTGTACCCCTTCGTTTTACTGCTTTTTGATATACTGATTATTTAGTGGGCTTGTCTGCAAGTGGTTGGCAGCTTTCCCCAACCCCCCACACTTGTTTGCTTGCCTCTCTGCCAACTATGTTGAGTTGCAAATGGATGAACTGAGTTATTTGATCGTCGTTGTATGCTGAGATATGATTGATTGTGCTGAGATATGATTGATTGTGCTGAGTTGTGATTGATTGAGATGAATTGCTTATACTGCTGAACTGTTCGCACTGTTTTGAGCTTGGCGTGAATATTATTTGATATGCGGTTAAATAATTATTCAATTGCTTCCTGAATGTATGCGGCGACTTATTCATTGGAGTGCGAGAGTTTAGTCGAGTCGTTGAGTGTCGGGACGTTTTTGAGCTTTGATCCGATTAACCTAGGGTGCTAGGATCCCCTAAACGACTCTGACTGGTTTTTCGGCAGATTAGCTAGGCGTCGTAGCGTCAAGGAACCTGAGCTGATGTTCTAGGGTGAGCAGAGAGCCCAAGGCTACGGCTGACGTTCAGTGGATGGATCGGCGTTACATTCCGGAAAATTGTCAAGTGTCGAGAGAATATGAGAATTGAGTCGAGTCTTGTGAGAGTTTGAGTTGCGTCTCGAATACTGTGCATATACTTGTTTTGCCCATTGTTATGATTGGTATTTCCTGATTTATTGAGAAGTTGATGTTGGTGTAAGCCCTAGAGGCCAATGTTTTTCCTTTGGACTTATATTTTGTATCATGTCATTTATTTATTATATGAGGCATTTTCAGTTATTATGTTTGTTTCAACGTAATAAAGTCCTTGAGTAAAAGTTTGTTTTCAATAGAACATCGAGTAGACGACTCGGTTGTGAGATACTAAAGAACTTACTCTAAATATCCGTAGTCGAGTATTATTATTATTAAGGACAATAATAATGCATCAAGACTATTATGTGGGTGGACTGATAACCTCATCTCACAGGTTATGATATGAGATATCAAGTCACCACATAGGTACACGTTAGGGTAATTGTGTCTTTGGATTGACGCGCCATGAGAATGCTCGATAGTGTGTTATGTAAGTGTCATGAGTTCTTCTCATAGTGATAGTGGTGTATGCACCCCTCAGACTTGAAACCACTATGGTCCCTACATGAGGAGTTGAGTGTTTTATTGCCGTCAAACATTGTCTCGAACAGGACAAGTATAAAGTCGATTAGCGGGCACTCAACGAGTCATGCAAAGAGACATGAGTAACCTAGATGGGATTTGCCCTCCTACATAACAGAGTAATATCTGTGGGCCCCTTGATAGAGTATGATTTGTAAAATGCATGGCCATGCTGAAATAAGTCAATATGAGATATTGATCTTATTTGTTGTTACTAAGTCTACTCGGGCATCAAGGAATATAATATTGAACTATACAAGGGTGACACATACTATGCCTTGTGTTCAATATAGATATAAGGGCAAAAGGGTAATTATACACATGATCATTATCACGAAAAGGTTACGTCACAACACTGACATTCTCGTTACTTGGGTAGCAGTGATGTGTTGCTAGACACCACTCACTGTTTATAATATTAAATAGTGATTTAATATTATTGCCAACGCATGAACCTGCAGTCACACACATGAGAACAAAGCTAATGGGAGATTAAATAAATGAGTGAGACTCATTTTATTCTGGTGCATTCTTACGATGCACCAGTAGCGAGTCAAGAAAGACGCAGAACACGATAAGTTACGGTCTTGAGAGCACACGGTAGCTACGATGCGCTAGGTCGGTCTTAAGTGAAGTCTATAAATAGACTCGTTAAGGTCAAGTCTATACACTAATTAAAACCCTAGCCATTCCAAAGATCGTGACTTGCATCGTGACTAGTTAAAATGCGTCGGCTAACCTTTGTGGCGGACCGCTCCCATTCGAAAGGTCGTTAGTGTGGACTACGTAGGCGTTGTTTTTACGTGCGGCGCTGTGCTTGATTCCAATTTTCGTCTGCAAACGATCTGAGCTACAAGAGGTAATTCATATAACCCTGAGTCATGACCATTCGCAAGGATCCATGGAAGGGAAAGTTTAAATTTCCGCTGCGTTTTTTTAATCTCTGTTATTGCGCTATTTCCCTACAGTTGACCCTTTCACGTGGTTCCTTCAAATGATGATGGCAACCCAGGAAATGGCGAGGACGCGGAGGATCCGATGGCGGACGATGGTGAGGAAGACCCCTCCGAGGATCCGGGCAACGACTTTTATTTGTCGTGATTGACTGTTGCATGTTTGTGTTTTGGGATGACTGTAGTATTTACTTTTGGTGTACAGTTAGTTGGTGACCAGTCGGGCTCGAGATGTTTTTTTGTACTACAGGGTAGACTGGCGGTTTACTTTTGGGACAGCCCCCTGCATGGGTGTCTGTCGGGAGTACCCCCGGGGTATGACTACTCTTACAAGGGTCTTCATACCATAGGTGTATTCTCTTGTACATTTCTGCACTGGTTATTTTGCACGTACTATATCTCATGACTTATCTATATATGCATGTATGTATTCCCAGTGCATGTGTCTTGTGTCCTAGATTGCACCATGTTTCGAAACGTTGTAGCTACTCTGTGCGTGCTTGCGGATGATGTTGTTTCAAAAAAAAAATGTACCACATTTTCCGAAGGACACAAGGGTACCGTTTTAAAAAAAAATGTGTCGCATATAGGTTTATTTCTAGTCGAGTAGCGGTCTGAAAACGGGTCGTTACAGTTGACAACTTAGAGTAATAGTTATGCAGAAAAATGACTAAGTCTGGAATTTTTTGAGCAAAATCTCACTAATTGAAATTGTAAATTCAAGATATAATAAGTGTTGACCCAAACTCTTTTGGATAGTGTCCTATGATTTTAGGGGAGTAGTACGGTACGCCCGTTCAAATTAAGTAAGTTGAAACACTTTAGTTAAAAGTTGGAAATTAAGTTAAGCTAGCTTAGACTTAGTGTTGTGAGGTAGGTTGATAACTTGAACTTGTTCCAAGATTGGGGGAAACTTGTCAGTTTACTGACGAGTAGTACCTTGTTAACGTTGTTGTAGTCGGCCGTTTGATGTGATGGTCGGTGAGTTGATAAGTTGTAGCCGACCGCTTGATGAGATTGTTGGTGAGTTGTTAAGTTGTTGTTGTTGTTGTTGTTAGACACTTGTTTGGTTTGTGTTCATGCATCATATGTGTCTTGTTAAGTAAACGTTATTGGGGGAGAGCAACGATGATGCAATATAGTATCGGCCATGATGGGCAAGGTACCCGGCCTTGGGGGTCAATCGGGTAGGAGCGTCTTATATAAAGGCGATGGATAGCTACCACAGCTGGGGCGTGACCAATAAATATACCGGTTACCCTGGCTAGACATTGTTCGTATTCAAGAGTGATGATGTTTTCTCACTCGCTCATCTGAGTTGGTTTGAATACACATGTTCAGTAAAGTAGATGTTGTCTAGGATTTGCATAAGTACTCGTTGAGTCAAGCATTCATGTTATGTGTTGATTAAGTTAACGTGTTGTATGCACATTGCTTAAGCTAGGTCCTTTGTCGTTTTGTGCTATGATTGTATATGATGTCTAACCCCTTTTTACTGTGGCTACTCATACACTATTGTGTATGTTTAGACGATGAGACTGCAGGTGAGGATGACGATGTAGCTGAGGAGGGATCCGTGGGCGCGGTCACCGTAGATTAGGATTTCTGATGTTTTAGTTATTATCGTTGTTGTTATTTCCGAAGTAAATGCTTAGGGTCAGCTCTGAGACGTTATGACATCGGAGTGTTTTTATCATTTGAATTTTATTCGTAATTGTTAATTGATTGTTTCCGCAAGTTTGTAAGAACGTGACGACTCTACCTTTATTTATGAAAATTTTATTTGACTGTATTTTTCAGCAGTTACATTTTTCTTAATTTATTTTCTAACGATAACATGTGGGGTAGAGGATGTCACATGCGACAAGCATCGCACGTGCAGCCAACCTGCCAAAGAAGAAAGGAATAATATTATATTAATAGTTTTAGTACTAAAATATTAGGGTTTGCCTAAGCAAGCTTTCTCGGGTACGTGCGACAAAAGGCACAAAAAAATAATTTGTTTTCAGTCCCTCATCAGGGACTAAAAGCACACTATTTTTGTATTTTCTAGGTACTAAAAATGAATAAATTTTTTGTGGGGACCAAAACCAAATGTTGGTAAATTATTAAGGACTAAAAATTTATTTAACCCTAATATTATATTGATAATTTTAGAAGAAAGAAAACGTATTGCGCATTTACACGCAGTTGCACTAAAGCACACAGGGTATTAATAATGTTAACCGCATGCAGTAATCCTTTCACACACAACTGGGTCATAACCAATGTTATCAAAATCGGATCGGACATTGAACCGGTGTAGGTACCGGTTCAAGGTTCAATGGTCAGACCGGGGTCTGATCGATAATAAATAATATATAACTTTTAAAATTTTAATATAATATATTAAGTAATAATAAACAAAAGATAATATAATATTTACAACTTCACATCATTAGTTAACATAGTATTCATTACTTTACACCATTTCATCAAGTAACACCCATAGGAATTAAAAATTTATTTTCATGAATGACATAATGTCTTAATAAAAATTTTAACATGAAAAAAATAAATAATACAAGTAATAAACATTAAGAAATTCAAGAGAGCTGCAACGAGACAAGACAAAATGGCAAAACTCTTAAATAATTAAAAAAATGATATTTGAACACTACATTTGGTGACACCCGTATGGACACCGTATATCCGTACGGTACGGACATGTACGGAACTGTACCGACATCCGTACGAATACGGATTTTTATTTTTATTTTTTTGCAGATTTTTGTAAGTGGTTAACGCAGTTCACGTAAGTGGTTAACGCAGTCCACTAACTGGTTAATACAGATACAGATTTTTTTAACTGGTTAACGCATTTCATGTAAGTGGTTAACGCAGTTCACTAATTGGTTAATGATTACTCAGTGTCTATTAACCAGATAGTGGACCGCGTTAACCACTTACATGAGCTGCGTTAACCACTTACAAAAATCTACCCAAAAAAAATCCGTATCTATACGGATGTCCGTACAATTCCGTACATATTCGAACATGTCCGTACCGTACGGACATACGGTGTCTATACGGGGTGTCACTAAAAGTGGTATTCAAATATCATTACTCAAATAATAAATAGCCCTATAACCTATAATAATACTTGTACAATGCATTTATACGACAAAAAAAAAAAAAAGCAATGCATTGTAATTACATTTGTCAAAAAAATAATAATAAAAAAACAATAAAAAGATGAAAGGGGACACACGCGGTGTTACAGGTTATGGGCAAGAGCAAGGTAATCAAAACTGGACCGGGCATTGAACCGGAGAGGGTTAGGGTTCAGGGTTTTTGGGTTCGATCGGGGTCGGACCGGGGTCGGACCGGATTCGAATAAAATATTAACTTTTTAAATAAATATACCAAATATATAATATATATAGTATATATATATATATTATATATTTAGTATATATTTATTAAAAAACATATAATAAAATATTTTTTTAAAATATTTAATATAATATATAGATAATTGATAAACAAAAAATAAACTTTTCACTTAAAAAAATTCAAAACCTGTCACGGCAGCAAGATTTTATTGCTTTTTATTTTTTTGGTCAATATGCTAAACATTGCCAACAGGCCCAGCTTC
This sequence comes from Calophaca sinica, assembly GCA_037113605.1. Lineage (NCBI taxonomy): Eukaryota > Viridiplantae > Streptophyta > Magnoliopsida > Fabales > Fabaceae > Calophaca > Calophaca sinica. The sequence continues at coordinate 22,921,833 of CM073737.1, forward strand.
TAGCGGCCCATGACTATGAGTCCAACGCAGAATAAGCCAATAAGGGATGGATAACCCTAGACGCGCCGAACTAAAGAATAATGAGGTGAAATTGCAAAATCACTGAGATGCAGAATGCATCTTCTCTTCTTCGGCTACTTCTTCTTCTTCTTCTCATCGCCAAGCTTCTTCTTCACGTCCCTTCACCTACGTTTGTCTTCTTCCCGCGTTCGTCTTCTTCCCGCGTGCTGCTTCTTCCCGCGTGCTGCTTCTTCTTCTTCATTTTTTGCTGTTGTTTTGTTGATTTTTGGCTAGTTTTGTGTCGAATTTTTGGGTTGATCTATTGATCGCTGTCACAGGAGCCCAGATCTTCTTCTTCTTCTCTGGCTCAATGTCGCTTTGCCCCTTTTTGAAAAAAATGCTATTTTTGAACCGCCACCATCACATAACCCGCTTTTGGCGGTTTTTCCCGGTCCGGTTTTGGCAGCTTTCATCGACCGCCTTGCCTTCCGCCAAAGCGGTCTAAAAGGGTGACTTTGACGACCATGGCGCTTCGGCCCAATCGGCTTGACCGGCCGGTCCGGTCCGGTTTTTGTTACCTTGGGCAAGAGAAACTCTCAAAAAGAATAATTAATAAATATTTAATAAAAACTAAAAGAAATAGTTAAAAGAATTAAAAGATAAAAGGAATTGGGAATAGTAATTTGTGAGCTCGTGTGTGTGAGCTATAAGATAATTAAAATCGGACCGGACATTGAATTAGAGAGAGTTAAGGTTTAGTGTTTTTGGGTCGGATCGAGATCGAACCGGGTTTAATAAAATATTATTTTTTAAATATATATATCAAATATATAATATATATATATTATATATTTAGTATATATATATTAAAAAATAGAAAATATATAGATAATATTTCAATTTGTACACAAAATAACATGTAGTCTAGTGGTAAGATAGCTTGTTATAGTCTTGAAGACAGGGATTCAAGCCTTATTGAGACCAAAAACTGATTTTTTTTAATCAATAAAGACAACTAAAAATTAAAAAAAAAAAGAGACGAATCGGTTCGACCTTGAACCGATTGGTTTTGGCCGGTTCTGGTACCGAACCGGCCGGTTCTCTGCCAGCCGGTCCAAGAGGGTCATCCAGACCGAACCATGGCCCGATTCCTGATCCGACCGGTCCGGTTCGGTTTTTGTTACCATGGGAGTTGTCTAAAACAGCAAAGTGGAGGAGCATATTTACGCAGACAGAGGAAAAAAGGACGAGAGAGAGAAAGGAAGAAAGGGAAAGAAGAAGAGGGGGAAGGCAATCGCGCCGGAGAGAAAACTGCCATCAGTGGCGGTGGAGAGAGAGAGAGAGAGAGAGAGACAACAAGGGAGAAATGGAGGAGGAAATGGTGAAGGAAGATGAGTTACAGTAAGTCCCACATCGTGAAAATTGGAAGAAACGTAGAGGAAGATGAGTTATAAAAGCAAAGGTAGGAGATTGATCAACTAGCTTACCTGTACTGCTTTATATTGTTATCGAAAATTATCAAGCGCAAGTCTTTGTAACAAACCGTCAGAACCGGATTCAAACCCGGTTTTTCCGGTTATTGACCGGTTTTGCGGTTCTATGACCGGTTCGTGTATTCAACGGTTTCCAGGGTCTGTCAAACCGGATAGGGGTCCGGTCCGGTTTTGTTTACTGCAGCGAATCGCGATCCACAACGTGAGTGAAGAACTAACAAGACGCCGAAAAGACTCAGAAAAGACTCTGTTTTTTTTCGTTCATCGCTGCTCTCTCTAACTGTATTCTCTAATGGTTGTTGATCCCTTCTTTCCACTAACATCGAAAAGGAGAAGACTCACCCACGTTTATTCCATGGTACTTTCTCAATCAATCACCTAAAGATTCCCCTTCCTTTTTAATTTTATTTATTTATATGATTTCGTTTCTTTATCTGCTGATTATTTTGATATCTGTTTGTTTGTTTGCGTTTATTTTATTTTATTTGTGAATTGACATTGATATGTGCTAAACGTGTGCCAAAAAAAAAGGGATTTAAATTTATTTAGGAAACAAAAAAAAAGTGAAAAAATTAGGGCAATTAATTTATGCAACACGAAGAGTGCTAAAAGAGTTAAGAAGGTTTAATCTTGTGTGTGGTCTTCTTGAGTTGTTTTTCTTGTTTATTTTATCTTGCTAGCCAAAAAGCTCGTACAGAAACACCCTTCCTTTATGTTAATGTGGTTTTGAAATGCAAAGGGGTCACATCAAATCAAACAAACCATGCCAATAAGGTTAAGGTGTGTGAATTAGAAAACATTAGTTCTGAAGAATTAATTGCCTTTCGAATTTCGCCACTGGGTTTCTTTGATAAATTAATAATTCTCCAGAACCCGCTTTCTCACATTTTTCAGGACTATGTATCCCAAAGGTTATTCAATGTGTCCAATGCTTCATGCCCTTTACATCAGTTTTTTTTTTTTTTCATTCATCCCTCTTAACTGATGAGTGATGTCTATAAATGACATTAGGCACTCAAATTTAGTGGGTAGATGGTCTGTCGGATCCGTGGATTGGCTGCAGTTAGGGATTCATGCAGTCACACAAATCACGACCGTTTGATCAAGATTGGACGACTCAGATTTTGAGCTCGGAAAATGGGATTTAAAAAGCAAATTCAAAATCTCCATGCCGTGAGTCGTTTGATGAAGATCAGACGGTCTGGATTGCTTGACTTCGAATTTCCTGATTGTGGGGAATCCAAATCCTTGGTCTGTCATGCCTGTCAAATGAAATTTGTTCATCGTAAAATAAGTTGGCGATTTCTAAGTCCCCTTCAGAATCCACACCTTGTTTTATTTATTTAAGTTTATTATTTATTTGCAAATTTGAAATAGTGGTGAGTGATGCCATAACTCTTGACCTTTTATTGTCTTGAATAATTGCTATCTTTTGGTCTTCTGTGATGGCATTATTTCTCTGAAATAATTGATATCTTCGGTCCTTTGTGAAGCATCCTATCATAGTACTGTTCCAATTGACATGTATGTTTATTTTTACTTATTTGTATTGCAGAAAACTTTTCCCGGTTGAAATTTACTTCCCTTGCAATTGAATTAACTATATATTTTAGTTATGCATTTGCATGACTGCGAACTCAATCTGGTGTTTTTCTTTAACACTTCTTTTACTATCATTTTTATGGCAACAGGCAACAATTGCAGATATGCATGAAAGATTTGGACGAGAGATTCGTGTTTTTGAAACATTATCACTTTCTTCATCACCAAATGTTGCGGCAAGCAATGGTAATGGCAACTTATCTTTGACACTCTTTGGCCCTCAGATAAATGTGCATTTAAAATTTCATGTGTTGATGTTTGTATATATAATCTTCCTCATGTATCCTGATTAAACTTCTATTTCTTGTTGGTTTTGGGGGAAGAAGAGGAGACAGATGACTTCTATGAGTTTACTGCTGAAGATTATTACAGACTTTTGGCTACTAAAAAGGAAGGTAAAATTGATCCTAATCATCCCTAAAGACTATTAGTGAACCGTAATATTTTCATACGCTTTTGGTTACTATGCATCTGTATGTTGTCATGTTTCTGTTTCGCGGTTGAAAGTTAAAGATATATTCTTATATTCTAACGGTTAATAATAATGTTTGAAAGGGAGATATAAAATAGATTTAAATCTAGTACTTGTTAAGGGATGCACACTCAAGATATACCCTTCCTGACATTGTTAAACGTATTTATTATATACAGATAAATTCTTGAAGACTCGGAAAATCCGAGAAGCAGAACAGGCAGCTCGTAGGTCAAGAATAACCAAAGTACTGTCTAGCTCCTTCTTCTTTCCCTCCCAAAAGTGTGATTATTACCTTTTGTTTCTAGTCCATATTGGATATTTTTAATTTCTTGAAGGTTATTAAGATTTTCATGAATATTAAAATAAATCAGATCAGCAAGGGGTGAACTTATCTTTTCCATTGGTTTGATCTTTGTTTGCAGGCTGTAATTAGAGTTCGCTTCCCCGATAATCACACATTAGAAGCTACCTTTCACCCATCAGAAACCATCCAGAGTTTAATTAATCTCCTCAATAAAGTGATTGCACAACCAGAGCATCCATTTTATTTATGTAAGCATATTCATATCCTGTATATGCTTAAATTTTGAATAATATTTGCTTGTGAAGTGGTGTATCAAATTGGAACTTGGTAGTGATCAATACCATAATTCATAGCATTTTAACTCGTTTACTATCAGATTAACATGCCCAAGCACCATCTCTTGATATGAATTAGAAGATTTCACACTCTTGAAAGTTGATTTGATTATGGACTGATCTTAAATCGTATGTACTCCTAATCATGTAGATACTACTCCGCCCAAGAAGCAGATCAAAGACATGTCCCAGGATTTCTATACTGCTGGATTTTGTCCTGGTGCCATTGTGTACTTTTCATATGATGTTCCAAAAGGTGAGTTCCTGCTGTCAGGAGAATTATTTTCCGCAACATGTCTCACTTTGTGATTTTACCATGTAATTATTATATATGTTCGGTAGTTCGTGCACACCTAGCGGGAAGAAACTTAGTTGTTTTTCGTTGTTCATTCCTTTGTCCTGCTTTTGGTGACTTGGTAGGATAGTTTTTTGGGAAATTGACCAGTTGATAATTTTCATGCCGTAGCATGGTTGCTCGGTTTTATGTTTTGAGTCACACCATGGCTCGGGTTGACGCTGTGTATGTTTCTTGTAAACTGCCAAAAATTTTCTGCATGTTAGTATTTAGCTAACAAGTTACAACTGAAGTCCCTTGATAATTTTTTGTTATAAATTCAATGATTTCTCTGTAACGTGGGGTAGTTTTTTTGTCCAAATTTTCTGGGAGTTGGGTGGATTTTTATAATCAACTTAGTCGAGTAAAGTTGTGTCCAGTATCTCATCTAAAAGATTGTGATAGGAACCCAAATACCTGTAGGCCCTAAACAACCATGGCCCTTAGGGGAGGGAAAGGATTATCCATATGCTGAAGGGGATTGGGTCCACTTTAAACTCAGGTCACACAGGCAGAGTTCTGTAGTCAGGAGGATCAACCCTAAGTTGTCTGCTCGGTATTTTTTATCCCTTTCAGATTGTGGCACATGTAGGAGAGGTGGCTTATAAGGTGCAACTTTCAGACACAGCTCGAGTCCACCCTGTGTTCCACCTCTCCCAACTTGAACAAGCTCTGAAGGAGCAACCAACTGGGGCAACTATGCCACCTGAAATGGAGGTTGAGGGTGCAGACCCTGTAGTTCCGGAAGCAATATTGGCGTCTAAGTAGCGTAAGGGAAATGGTAGAACAGTTCTGGAGTGGCTCGTCCTTAGGAAGACTCAACCAGTGGAGGAAGCTAAGAGGCAATGTGATCAAACAACAGTTTCCTTCCTTCCGCCTTGAGGACAAGGCAGAATTTACGGGGAGTGAAATTGATAAAACCCAATACATGCTGCTCCTATGACCCTAAACCGAGTATGGTTTATACCCGTAGGACCAAAACAACCGCGCCCCAAATGGTGGATATGCAAGCATGATAACTTATATGCTGTTCTATATCGCCATGAATCTAGGAACTTTTGCTTGCATTGTATTATTTGGTCTACGTACCGGAACTGATAACATTCGAGATTATGCAGGATTATACACGAAAGATCCTTTTTTGGCTCTCTCTTTAGCCCTATGTCTCTTATCCTTAGCAGGTCTTCCTCCACTAGCAACTCCTCAATAGTCAGATAGGATCGTAGGCGTACGGTGACCGGCTTCGCGAGACCATTTCGATCTACACATGGCTAAGCTCTATTGGGCGGTGGCTTATCGAAGCAAATCCCGTACTTTAGAAGATCAGCAATAATAAGACCTGCCCGTAAGTGTCAGTAACTTAGTGCATGTAAGGCTTGGAAGAAGAAAATGAAATACGAACAACCGCGCTGGTCGTAATAGATCAAAATCCTAATCTCATGAATATAATTCGCTCGTTATTGACTCGTCTTCCTCCAATGTTCCAACTTTTCTATTCATTCCTAATCATTATTCCTTTACTTTGTGTGTTCTATTGTCTTTGTCTGAAACTCGGCTCAATGGATTTCTTTCAGTCTCACTTTATAAAATAGGGTTCTCTCTTGGTAGTCGAGTCCTCTCCTTTGCTTTATTAAAATTGGGCGGGGGGACTTGCCTGGGCAATAGGATGAGCACTATTCAGTGCCGAGGAAATGCCTCTTTGGATGTATCCATCTGGGGCTGATAACACTAGCTGTACTAGAGTAGTTTAGTAGCGCCTTTTGAATCAAATAGGCGAACCCTTTCCGAATCCGAAAGGCGAACAGCCCGCATTGCAAGCAAATAGATAGCCCCTTAACTCTCTTCAGGCGGGAGATTTGGATGGGAAGGAGAGGAGTTAGTTATGGAGAGAGAAATAGGAATGCTGTTATATAGGAAAATAGGGGATGGAAAGGATTATGCGATTTGTAACAGAGTAGTTGGGGCTAGAGATTATTCTGCTCTTGTTATTTCCTTTCTTTTCTTTCAATTACAAATTACAGAGATACTTAGTTGCTGATAGTAGTTGCTATCAGATTGTTTTGGGAATTTGCATTTGTTTGCAAACTGTTTATGTCTTCTTTTAGGAGAGGATTTCATTGTGAAATTGTGAATATTTGCGATCACAAAAATTATGGTTTTTTTTTTTTACTGTTTGTGATTGTGAGGCTTTCTAAATTAAGTATGAAAGATTAGAGCAATATAAATGGCTTTGTGTTTAAATTCAATTATTATTTGCATTATGTTGCGTAATACGCCGCCATGAATTTGTACTGCTTGTTACTTAGAACTAGGGTTTAATATGTTTAGTCCCTATAAAATACCCCCCTGCCATGAATTTGTACTGCTTGTTACTTAGAACTAGGGTTTAATATGTTTAGTCCCTATAAAATACCCTCTTATCAAGTTTAGTTCTTGCAAAAGTTTTCATCGATGTTTAATCCCAATTTGGTGATTTCAGGGACTAAACATTGATGAAAATTTTCATCAAAATCACCAAATTAAGGACTAAACATCGTTGAAAATTTTTGTAGGGTCTAAACTTTATAGGAGAATATTTTATAGTCTAAAAACATATTTAACCCATAGAATTATATTGTTGAATGGGTATTGGTAAATGCGTGATTCATTTGATTTGGGATTTAGCAATGACCAGCTCTTCCATATATCAACCTTTCTTGGTTTTAATGGGATGCTTAGGTGATAGCAACCCTGATGGCCCTTACCTACGCGAAGACGTCGTGTCCTTGAAGGGTTTGGATGTTACTAATGATCAAGGTCAGCCATCAGAGCCTGTACACGCTGCACCGGTGCCTGCTGAGGCTGCAACACAATCTCCTGCTGTTGAAGAACGTAAACCTGCTGAGAAAAAGCTTGTTAAACCCAAGTGGTTGAAAATGTGATGTCACTGCACTGTCCCAAAAGTGGTGCAGTGGTTGGTTGTTTAAAGGGAATTTCCCTTGTTCTTTGCATATATGTATGTATAAATGACTCATTTTGGTGATTCTTCTCATGGCGAATTTTAACTTTTATCATGTTGTCAATTGCATATGGATCTTAATGTGGTCAGTTTGTCATGCTAAATCCAGAAGATTGCACCATAGTGTAGTTTCTTTTCTCTTCCCTGCCTCCCTTTCTGGTTGTTTATCTCCCCAATTTATCCCATCAATTTATAGACAATGTTTGAAAACTCGAGTTAACCATCAATTTGGTCCCTCAAGTATCACTCTTTCTCCTATTTAGTCCCCAAAGCATGTAAAATTTAAATAGTCCATAACATTTTGTCTCATCCATCAAGTTAGTCTTTATGTTAGCGTGAGCCCATTTGATTGATTTTAAGTGTCATGTTGGTTCCTCAGTCAGTACCCCTCTCTTATCTGCAAACAAGTGAGACCCTAAACTCCATTACCCATTACTTTCATCCCTACCACCCCATTACCCATTAGAGGCGAGCTCCCCTCCATCGATGTTCTCCTCATTTTCATTCCCTATTGAGATTTTGATTTTCATCTCTCGTTTTCGTCCCTAATTTTGATAACCTGATTTTGAAATTGATTTCGACATTTAACCTTAAATCCTAAATAATTTAGCAATTGTTTTTTCGGAGGGGTTATGTGTCATTTAATTGTCTTTTCTAACCCATGTGTTGTGGTTAAACTAGGCAACATTTGGTTTATCAATTACTCGAAAAAAATTGGTTTATGAATTAAAATTATGACTTATATTATTGTGAAATGTAAGGATCGATATGATGTATTTTAGAAACTTGATGGACTATTTAATATTTAATTTAGAGATTTTAAGGACCAAATAGATATATTTATTTGGCCTTTCTATCTTCAAATGTTGTAGAGACTGGAATGACGTATTTTAGAGACTTTAGGGACTATTTAGGATACAAATAAGAGAGACGAAATGGCCAATATAACACTTAATAATATTCAAACGGGCTCACACTAATAAAGAGACTAAATTGATGGATGAGAGAAAATGTTAGGGACTATTTGATATTTTTACATACTTTAGGAATCAAATAGGAGAGAGAGTGATACTTCATAGACCAAATTAAAGTTTAACTCTCGAAAACCGCGGGTGAAATAAACTTTTTCCTCATCCAAATATTCATTCACACTTAAATTTAGCAACTTTCTATTCATTGCTTTTTTATTATTCAAATTTGGGAATTAATAAATACAATCGTGCCTCCAAAAGTTTATTTTCAGGAGGTGTATTTTGTCATCCGAAAGTTTAGTTCTTGACAAATCTGGATAAACTATGCTGTCTGGAAATATACTTTTGGAGAGATCTGGAGTTTGCTAGAAAAAATGGGGGTGATTTTAGTTATTCCCTTCAAAATTTAGGATTTTGGCCCAAATTTCTTTCAAGAGATTTTTCCTTTAAAAAAGGAAAAATAATAATAAACTTTTTCCTCATCCAAATATTCATTCACACTTAAATTTAGCAACTTTCTATTCATTGCTTTTTTATTATTCAAATTTGGGAATTAATAAATACAATCGTGCCTCCAAAAGTTTATTTTCAGGAGGTGTATTTTGTCATCCGAAAGTTTAGTTCTTGACAAATCTGGATAAACTATGCTGTCTGGAAATATACTTTTGGAGAGATCTGGAGTTTGCTAGAAAAAATGGGGGTGATTTTAGTTATTCCCTTCAAAATTTAGGATTTTGGCCCAAATTTCTTTCAAGAGATTTTTCCTTTAAAAAAGGAAAAATAATAATGAGAGGAAAAAATGGTGAATTTAATACTTTTTTATGCATAAGGGCACTTTCATTCAAAGGGTATTTTATTTTAAGTTCGATCTTACAAAGAAAATTAAACTAATAAACTGAAATTAGTGATCGAGAACAACTAAAGAAAAAGAGATGACAAATAATATGTATATTTTTGTGGGGTTTGTCTAGGGTGAATCATGTCATGTGATTTACCGTGAATTGGTATTGCCAATAGTTGATTATAAGGTTAAATATGTTTTTTTATCTCTTTAAAATCATTTAATTTCAATTTAAGCCTATAATGACATTTTTACCTAAGTTTCATTTGCTGTTAATTTTTGGCAGCATAAATGGTACTCCCTTTTAACTTCCCATAATTAAGTGGTGAATTGTCTAACAGAAGTACACGTCATCATTGTACACGTGGATTACTCGTCTAATGTGGCTATCATGTCACTACCATGTGGCAACCTGCTGTGTGTGGTTCTAAATTTGCTTTTTTTAATTCCTATAAAATTCATGAATTTTAGTTTTAGTTCTTGTAAGATTCTCAAATTTTAGCTTTAGTTCTTAATTTTTTTTTTTACCTAATTTTAGTCTTTTTCTATCCACTTCCAACTTCATCTTATCAACATTGTCACTTGTGTAAAGCACTATTAGGGAATAGAGACAAAGTTATACGTGGGGATCACATAGTCTGCTCTAACAACAAATAGGTGATCTAGATCCAAATTGGATGTCACTAGTAACCATTCCACTCATGAACTCAATCAAATCCATGTGCTCACCGAACACACGAACACTCTCATCGAAATTTAAAATGGGGTAAGATGATTTATGTTAGGCATTTTAGGAATCTTCCCATGACTATATCCCTAGTTTAAATCATGCACACACACCACCTTTTCAAACTCACATGTATAAGGCGCATACATCAAGAAAAAAAGCTCTTATATGGCATATCAACTTCAAGTTGTGTAAGACAAGCGTAACTCCTAAAAATTTCGCAAATAAGGGGTTAATGGTTTGTTGTTGGTTGCAAGTGATGGGTCGTGAGAGGGTTGCCTACAACGGTTTCTTGTAAGGGTGATAGTGGTTTGGTTCTCATGGTGGTCGCGATGGACCCAACAACGAATCTTGGTGCTTTCGAGTGGTTCACATGATGGAGGTCACTATGGCTTACTTGGATTGGAGTGATGGTTTTGTGGTGGAGATCATGGTGGTCGTGCATAGATATAGATGCAAGTCGTGGGTAGCTTAAGCTTGAAGTTGCAGCAATGCATAGCAGTGAATTCAAGCTAAATGATGCTTACAGGGTTGTTTATGCATGGTTGCAAGTTTTTTTTTGTTTTTGAATCGCGCATTGTTAGAGTCCCACATTGGATAGTGATATGGCCTCAATAGTGGTTATAAGTGGGGGGCAATCCTCACCCCATGAGCTAGCTTTTGGGGTTGAGTTAGGCCCAAACCTAAATTTTAAGATGGTATCAGAGCCTATCGAGATCCGTTGGACCACCCGCAGATGTTCAGTCTTACAAACTTCACGCTCCAGATGTCTATTCCTGGGCATGAGGGGTGTGTTAGAGTCTCACATTAGATAGTGATATGGCCTTAATAGTGGTTATATGTGGGAGGCAACCCTCACCCCATAGCTAACTTTTGGGGTTGAGTTAAGCCCAAACCAAAATTCTAAGACGCATGGTTGCAAGGTTATTAGGTATTGTTAGGGAAATGTGTTTATGAGTGAAATGTGTTTCCATGGAGAGGGTGAGGTGAGGTTGTTAGGTATTGTTAGGGATTTTATAAAGGATTAAAACTAGGTAAAAAGAAATAATTAAGCACAATAACTAAAATATGAGAATTTCATGGGGACTAATACCAAAATTTACATTTTTTTATAGAGATAATATACATATTTAAAATGACAAGCACTTAGCAACCACGTCTTACAAGTATTCCATGTGTAGAGTGATTATGTGTAATTCTATTAAAAATGTCACTGCTTAATGTTGGGAAGTCAACATCGAGGACCACTTTTATTGATGAAAAATTAACAAAGGAAGAAACTTTGGTGAAAAGTCAATAAGGACTATAATTGGAATTGGGTAATATTATGGAGATAAAAAACATATTTAACCTTTGAATATATTATTAAAAAATTTGGATGGTTGAGATAAATGATTTGTAACCTATTCATAAAAAACAAATGATCTGTAACCTGAATTTAGACATTATCAATATTAGTAAAATGACCTCAATTTTGTTTGAAAAATGTGCTTCAAAATAAGGCTTAGATTTGTGAAAATTTATCAAAGTTTCATTTGAGGACTCCCCTTATCTGTATCTGCATGTGTGTGCTTGTGTGGTGAATGTTTTTGTCAATCAAATTTATGGGTCATGCATAAGGGCTTGTGTTCAAAAAAGTTTATGTATTTGGTCCAAATTTAAACTAACTATATAGACTTTTTTGCTTATATTAGGAAACAAAATGAGTAACATTTTTTCATATGTTACTTTTAGTAGTTTGAGCTCATAACTTATAGCGTATTATTTTTTTTCTCATTTTTATCCTCATTTTTTAATTAATTCCTCCACTATCCTATATTAAATAAAATAGAATAAATATTAACTCCTGCACTCATTATTTTGACTAATATTTTTTTAATGAAAATAAGTAAATAAATTAGATTATTAAAACATTAAAACATAGATTTAAAATTGTTAGCTTCCAAATATCATAAAAACTAGCTACATAATATAAATTTACTTTAATAATAATTTGTAAATATTTTATGAAATTTAATATTGATTATATTTATCAGTTAGTTTAACAACTAATTTTACTTAACATTTCAAATCCGATAAGCTATATGTTCATCCGATATTAGCTATCTTATCCACTATCGCTATAAGGTCTTCTAATGTCGGCTATATCATCTGCTATTAGCTATTTTTACCTAAATAGAGTGTAACACTCCTCCTCAGCTCTTTCTACTTGTTCTGGGTATGTCACCAAGGTAATGTTATACCGTTTCTTCCCCACACTTTTTATGGGGTCTGTACTTGGTTTTTTCTATGTCTCCCCAAGGTTGAACCCGGGACCTCACTTTAAAAGTTCCCAAGTGAAGAGCTTGGTACCATCTCATAAGCTCGTCACTTGGGAACTCTTAAAGTGAAGTCCCGAGTTTGAAAAAACCAAGTACCTACCCCATAAAAAGAGCGGGGAAGGAACGGTATAATAGTACCTTGGTGACATGCCCAAAACCAGTAATACCCAGAACCAGTAAAAAGAGCTGGGGAGAGATGTTGCATAGAGCCTTACTAATTTACTAATAAACAAAAAAAGGATTGTGAAACAAAGTTTTTTGTCTGTCTATTGTAATGATCTAGACTACTTTCAAGATTGCTAATTGTCCTCACAAACCTACACAGGTATTTTCAACGTGTTTTATTCTCATTCACACGTTTTCTAGGAAACTTATCAGAATGACACCCATCCAACAAGTGCTTCAAGCCAAACAGGTTTAACTATGAAGTTCTTATGTTTTGGGCTCTCGAAAGAAGATGCATCTCGCTGGTATAGGTAGTATCAATTAATTCTTATAAGCTTTCCTTCAAATATATAGTCTCATACATGCACAACTTCAGGATCCCTCTGATTCCGATATGAATTCGGTTTATTCATGTGTCCTGTAACACCCTAACTCTAATCAGGGAATTACTTACTGTCATACCCCAATTTTGTGCACCTACCTCTGGTAATTTATTTTTATTTTTGTTTTTACTTTATTCTTAGCAACAAATTTTGGGTTCATTTTTGTGTTAATTCTTTGGGCCAATTTCAGCCCAATTGTAATAAAAAAAGGAGGTACAAATAGCTGGCCTTTTTGTTACAAATTACCATCACAAACACAAGCTAAAATTTAAATCAATAGTCCATTGCATGCCCAAAAATTGCAAAAAGTGCAAAACAAATTCTAGCATAAGTCCAAAATACAAGCCAAAGTCCATTTACAAGTCCATTTACAAAATCAGAATGAATACCAAACAAAATTACAAATCTGTTAGGTAATCAAAAGCCAAAAACAAAAAAAGGCAAAAAAAAAAAACAAAGCAAAGCAAGCAAGGATGCGCATGGCATCCTGCTAGCAACTAACAGCAAGCATATTGAGGTGAAGCCAATGTCCCCTTTCTCCATGTTCCTAGCCTTTTTCTCATTTTTGTCAAGACCAAGCAGCTTTGCAGGCACTACTCTACACCCCCTGCATCCTCCAGGCTCTCCCACAACCCTGCAACAAGCAGGTCAACATTGTCCTATTAGAGCCCTCTTCATTCTATAAATACCAGATTGAAATTCACAGACAGGGGGAATTTTTTAAAGGAGATTTTGGCTGAGAGTTTTTACCACTAAAACAAAGAATTATAGACTCCACATTGGGGTCCTAATTCACAAAATTCAAACACTGAAGGAAGGATAGTCCACGGTTGAAAAAAGAAAGAAAGGAAGAAGCAGCAGTGAATTAAGAAAGGAACGAGGCAGTAGCAGAGGAGAAAGGGTTTGTGTCGTTACCTTCTACTGCAATCACACCCATTCTACACACCTTGGAATCCAGCTAGGTCCATCAAACATTCTTGTGCCTCGATTTTGATCTCAGAATGCTGTAAATGAGTTTTGTTGCCATAGCCTGTTAATAAGATTTTTCTAGGATCAAACGAAACAGTAGTAAATAAACCAAGGCATGATCAGAAAAACGATGAGTAACAAAAATAGGAAAACAAAATGGAAGAGATTGTTAGTAAAATCAGAAATAAAAAATATATACAAATAAATAAGAGGATTTGAGAGACCTGATGAAGAAGAAGGTGGAGCCGCCGTCCGTCGCCGCGCCGGTGAACGGTCACCACCGTGCGCACAGCCCTCTTCAGTCACTTCCACGAACCACCACTAGCCACCGCGTTCGCGGCCTCGCCCTTCCACTTCGCAACCTCCTCGCTTCTTCGCCGGAACCTCCATCAGTGCCGTCCTCTTCCCTCCTCGCGTCCCTTCTCGTTCGCGTCGCAGACATCTACTCCCAGTCGCGGCCGCGTGCAGCCAAGGATGGCGCGCCAGCCGCGCTCTCTCTCAACCTCTCTCTCTCGCGCTCTTGCCCTGTTCCACCTTCGCGGCTCTGCCGCGGTCTCCTCCCAGTAGCGGCCGCGCGTGGCCAGGGATGGCGTGCGCTGGCCACCACCTCCCTCAACCTCTTGCCTCTCGCCGCCACAACACTTCCCCTTCCACGCCCCCTTCTTCTCCCCCTACTCGCTTTCCCCTTTCCATCCCTCTATCTCCTCACGGCTGCTTAGCAGCATCTCAAATTAGGGTTTCAAATGAAACCAAATAACGTAGCCCCCTCCCCCTTTATTTTATTTCATTCTTTTTTTTATATTTATTTTTTTAGTTAGTTGGGCTTCAACCCATTTTATTTTTTTGTACGCCTCCCCTTCCCCTTTTTATTTTTATTTTTGGGCTTCAGCCCACTTAACTCCCCTTCCCCTTTTCTTTTTTTATCTTTTATTTGTCAACCCATTTTTTTTGTAGTTAGTCTTTTTTTGTTAAATATTGGGCTTTAGCCCATTTGTGTTTTTATTATTTATTTAATGAACATTGACACTTTTTTTACTAGTCAAATTAGGACAATTTTACTCAACTAAATTTCAAATACAAATTTTGAGACCCTATTTTTCTTGAAAATCACATAATAAAAATCATGAAAATTAATTTACTAGTAATGATTACTCGAGATTGCTTCCCGTTTAATCATTGCGAATATCTTAATTTTCTAAACAAAAATGGGTTATTAGTAAGAACCACTCTTGATTGCTTCTTGTTTG
The DNA here is from genome assembly GCA_037113605.1 of Calophaca sinica. Classification (NCBI taxonomy): domain Eukaryota; kingdom Viridiplantae; phylum Streptophyta; class Magnoliopsida; order Fabales; family Fabaceae; genus Calophaca; species Calophaca sinica. The sequence goes on from CM073737.1 coordinate 22,936,998, forward strand.
GTCCCCATGAAAATCTATCTTCTTTATAAATATAAAGTCAAGTTATTTTTACTAGTAATGATCATTCGAGATTTCTTCTCGTTTGATCATTACGAATACTGTTAATTTTCTAAACAAAATAGGTTGTTAGTGAGGACCACTCTTGATTGCTTCTTGTTTGGTCCCTATAAAACCTACCTTTTTTCCATAAAAAAATATACAATTAAAATCAACCAACACACAACCATTTTCTACCCAAGAACTACGTAGCCTTTGATTTCTCCACTGCACCCGGAGATACGTAGGAGCAGGAGCACACTCCTGTCAAGCGCAAAAATAAACAACTTTTATTAAGTCATCTTTTTTATCTTTGTTAATTCTTGTCTTTTTTTAATAAAAGGGAACTAAATAATTTTTTTAGAAGTTAATAAATTTTGCACAATTAATTAGAGGTAACTTTTTCCGAAAGGATGTCGTAGGGTGCTAATACCTTCCCTACACATAATCGACTCCCGAACTCAAATCTGGTCTCAAGGACCATTTTCTTCAAAAGGGGTTTTTCCAATATTTTCCCTTCGAAATAAATTATTGGTGGCAGCTCCATTAAACTCGAATAAAATCCCTCCGGATTTTTCGGTCGCTACACTTACTAATATAACTTGAATTTAAATGAATCAGTCCTGGAAAAATTTTCGCATACAAGAGAATAATAAATAATAAATCCTGTTTGAAAATACTATACTATACTATGTTTAATGAAATCTCTGGACACGTAAGTGCCATACTAAAATATGTTACTAAATTAATAAGCATAAATCTGAGTTTTGATAGCGGAAATCAACTTTAATTATTATAACCCTTTTTTGAAAGAATAATAAAATAACACGTTTGCAATTATACATTATTCACAAATATTACTAGGACACAACCTAATAATTAGGACTCTAACTGGTGATCCGGTGACTCGAAGTCTCGTAGAAGGGTGAGACTGAACATGTTTCATGCTCTGAATCTCTTCAATCAGCTTGTACCTGAAAACAACGCCCCAAAACGTGAGTTTATAAAATTCAGTAACATAGACTTATGATAATAAAGTTTTTTACCGTTGATTCCAGCCATACGTGGTGTGCCACGTATGGAAAATCCTCCCAATAAGCATAAGTATATACATTCATTATACCATAATCAATCCTCAAAATATGATAGTGCAACTAAGTTTGCAAACCTCAATCACACATCAAACACATAACCTATTTACCATACACACATATCACAAACCTCAATTCACATTATTCATCATACGAACACACATTACAAACCTCAATGAAGGTACCCGTTTTTCGGTAACAGCCCGGCCCACATCAACGGCTATGCCGCCCGACCCACATCAACTGCTACTCACAGGACTTCACCAAACAAATTCAATCTAGGACATTAAATTAATAATACAAATTAAGGTCACTGGATGTGCCTGCTTATGGTGATATCCAGCCCACTAGGCACATTGGCCCGGGATTCACAAGGACTTACGGTATCACAATACCCCAGTCCCTCCGGTTGCCCATTTTGGGTCCTCAGGTAGCCGTCAAATGGGTGTCATTCACAGGACTTCACACAGGAAAATTCAGTCAAATCATAATCAATGCAAACAAATGTTCAATATTGTTTACATAACAAATCACATGTTACAAACCTCAATCAATAATGCATTCATAAGAATTAGCATAAGTCATCACATAAGGTTAAAACCCTTTTATATAAGGTCCCAAAACACATGCCATTAACCAGCAAAACATTGAAACGAAGAAAAGAAGAGAAACTGTCCAGGGAGGCACGGCCGTGCCCCATCCCTAAGTGTATAACACGACCAGCGTGGTGGCTTGTCCAGTAGATTTTTCTGCTTCCCTTTTTTCTTTCTAACATGCAGTCCAAACCAAACTCAATCCAAATTCAATCAATTTAAGGCTCAATGCAATAGTTAACATGCAACATTAGGAATCCAACACATCATCGAGGCAAATAACATATGATTCATCTTATATGTCCTTCAAAATGTAACCCAAGAGACCTATAAACTCAAACCCAAAATCATATGAATAGAAAGCTAATTTTAAGGAGACATAAAGCCCTCCATTAATTCAGGGTAGTCATAGCAACTCCCAATTAGGCTAGCTCGTACGCCAAACCACCTCCAACCGATTTCTACATATTTACTGGATTTGACTAAACTAACTCAAACATATTCCATTTAGAGCTCAATGGAACTCCCAATGGGCAAACAACACACAATAATTAGGGGGGTCGAGGGCAGCATCCAACCCTATTTCAGTCAAACCCGATATAATTACACAATAATCTATTCAACAATAATTTTAAATGCAAGAATTAGGACATTAAATCCTTACACACCTTAAGGGAGGTTTTTAGGGGAAATCTATGTTACCTAATGCTCCTTAGAAGCTTTAGGGTGGAAACCCCCAATTTCTGAACTGAAGCCCTAGCCATCTTCCATTGAAGTTAGTTCTCAAGCTTCAATCTTCCATCTTTTGAGTCTTGTTCATCTTCTCCATTGAGTAAAACCCACATGCAAGCCATAATCTCCATGGAAGTTCCTCTCCAAGCTCTTCATCTCCTTCTTCTTCTTCAATCAAACACAAATTGGAGTCTGGATCTTCACTATTCTTCCATTTTCCTTCTCTTCGAGCTCCCTTTCTTCCTGATTCGGTCTCCACTCTGCTTCTCTCTCTCTCTCTCTCTCTCTCTTTCTCTCTCTCAGCTCGAACTCTCCCTATTTCTCTCTCTGTCCGCCCTTCTTCTGCGTGCGGCGACGGCCACCACCCCTCGCCGGAGCCATCGTGACTCCTTCCCTCTCTTCTTCCTCGCGTCTCTCCCTTCCCCCCTCTCTTTTCTTCTTTCCTTTTCTTTCTTTTCTTTTGTTTCTGTTCCCTTCCTTTCTTTTTGTCCAGGTCGCGTGAGGGAGGGAGTAGATGAAGGTGTGAGGGAGTTATAAGGTGGAATTAAATGAATAATAGTGTATGCTGGAACACTTGGGTATATTTTACTAATATGGGGCTTATAAATCCTATTTAAAAACCCCTAATTAACCCTTTGGTCCTTAAATAAACCTTATGTAATTTTAATCAATTAAACCACTCATCACTAATTAGTCCCTGAATTTCTTAATCCTAGGATAAATTTACAATTTTAACCCTAAGATCTAAATTCGCTTTAAAACACTAAATTAAAGACGGTAAACTTAATTTAATCCTTAGGGATTAAACCTCTTTCTCACTCAAGATCTATAATAATTAGGCATTAGGGAATTTGGGATGTTACATGTCCCTTTGCCTCAAAGCCTGCCTGGAACTGCTCGTTGTCCGTGCCTCACGCACAAGTGATCACTTTCCGCCTGCGTCAGCATCAGGTGTCACATGTCCACCAGCTTCCGTCTGGTTCGTCACTGAACCACACCGTACTGGGAAATGTCAACTTTGATACCATTTATAATGGTTTGGACTATAATAATTAGGCATTAGGGAATTTGGGATGTTACATGTCCCTTTGCCTCAAAGCCTGCCTGGAGCTGCTCGTTGTCCGTGCCTCACGCACAAGTGATCACTTTCTGCCTGCGTCAGCATCAGGTGTCACATGTCCACCAGCTTCCGACTGGTTCGTCACTGAACCACATCGTACTGGGAAATGTCAACTTTGATACCATTTATAATGGTCTGGACTGCTTTCAAGATTGTCGGCTATCCCCACAAACCACCACGGGTCTTTTCAGCATGCTTTATCCTCACTCAGACGCTTCCAGGAAAACTTCTTAGAAGGTCACTTATCCCACAAGTACTCCAAATCAAGCATGCTTAACTATGGAGTTTTTATGTTTTGGACCCCCAAAAAAAAATATTTCTTGTTGGTATAGGTAGTACCAATAAACTATTATAAGCCCCCCTTCAACTGTATAGTCCTATACCTACACAACCTCATGATCTCTCTTATTCCAATGTGAATTCGGTTTATTCATGTGTCCATTTGCCTTGAAGCCTGCCAGGAGCCGCTCATTATCCGTATCTCATGCACCGACGATCACTCACCACTCTTGTCACCCTCGGTTGTCACACCTACTACTTTCCACCTCTAATCACATGTGTCAATTAATTATTATTATTATTATTATTAGGGCCGTGCTATTTTGACAACTAAAATGAGACAATTTTCGTGACAATTTTTTAAGTGATTAACGCAATTCAAATACGTGGTTAATTACATTCGGTGAATGATTAATGAATATACCAGAGGTCAAAACTCATTAACCATCAACGTAACTTCATTAACCACGAATTTGAACGTGATTAACCACGATTTTCAGGTGTTCAAATCTACATATAGTTGAACACTTGAAAATCATGGTTAATCACGTTCAAATTCGTGGTTAATGAAGTTACGTTGATGGTTAATGAGTTTCAACACCAGATATATCTATAAACCATTTACTAAATATAATTAGCCACATATTTGAATTACATTAACCACTTATAAAATTATCGCGAAAGTTGTCTAATATTTGCTTTACTAAAAGTCATTTCTCTTATTATTATCATGAACATGTCACGGGAATCTAACCATGTCCTGTTTCCGGTGAAAAAAACAACCAGGTCCATGTCCTGTTCTTTTATTCATTTTTAATGTTAAAATTATTGAATTTTGTAATTGAATAAACACGCATGGTGCTTTAGTCAAACTTGGCTTGCCATGGATGTATATCTTGATAATTTTTTTAAAATAATTTATTTCGATATGAAAAATAAAGAAATAAAATAAAATGATGACGATGATGATGATAACATGCATACATATGAAAAGTGCTAAAGCTTGTTAAAATAAATAAATTTAATTTTTGCGAAGGTTTTCTTCTATTATATATAAGGCTTGCACAGACATGATTTGGTTTTTTCAACTGGCTTAAAATTAAATTTTTTCTAAGTTATTAAAAATTCACCAACTTCGCTCAAAATGAGTTTCTTTGTTAATTTTTCCTGGTGCACTTATACTTTTCATCATTTCATGTATGTTGAAAATTATACACACTATTTAAACATAAAAATATATATATTTTTCTTGAAAACCACAAACAAAAAATAAGTAGTTTCAGATTTTTTATTCGATTTATCATTTTTTAATCATAAAACCCTTTTGAATAAGAAAAGCTGTTATTTTTTTTTGTTTTTTGATTGAGAACAAAGGCTGTTAATTATCATGACATATGTATATGTGTGTGTATTTAATTTAAAGAAATATTCTTTTATATTATGCATATCTATAAAGTCAAGTTGTATATGACGACCACCATTATCTCTTGTCGGATTGACTTCATAATTACAAATACAAATGAAATTTGCCCATTACAAATCATAGTTTACTATATATCAAGAGGGAGCTACTCATTATTTTAATTATTAATGATATGGCATAACTTTGTTTTTGTCAAAAAAAAAAGAAAAGAAAAGAGGGAGCTACTCATCTTTCACATTTTATGTTTGGCTCCTATGGTTATGATTTATGAAATCATTTTTTGTCTTTTATGCTGTGTACTTTTTCCGTCATTAGGAAGAAGACAACATTATTTTGTTAAGCTGGGAAAGATTTCCTAGTGGTTGTTATTGTTAAGATGAATCTTTTCCGCTCTATATCACTTTTTCTTCTATTCCAATCAATTTCAATTTTATCACATACTTGAAATTTCTAAATCTACATTGGTTAATTTTTTTCCCTTGATGCAGAGACCTAGGCCTAAATATTTCATTAGAAATATTACTTGCACATTTTAATGTTATATTGTTCTTACACCACTTATTTTTTAGATAACAAAATTAAAAATACACATTCTAATATCCTTTATTTTCTTTTTTTTTCCTAAACAAGAAAATGTAATTTTTTTTATGTGCAAATATCATTACTTATATTTGATAGAACATTTTATCGTTTTTGTTTTTTGGTGAACCCATAGGTCTCCTCCTACTAGAGACAATATTGTTCGAAGAGCGTCAAATAATAAATGTGGATGTTTCTCCCACATTTAATAAAAGATATTTAATACAAGATCTTGCTAATCTTGCTAAAGTTTAATGAAAACCTAACCATTAATAGTCAATAACACATTTTGTAACATTCTTTTTAAAAGTATCAATTATTAGATTAAAATTTATTATTAATGTTACTAATAACTAATACTCCCTCCGACTCATTATAAGTAATACTCATTCCGTCCCATTATAAGTGTTATTTACAAAATATTTAATATGTTTAATGAAAGCCTAGCCCATAATAGTTAATAACACATTTTGTAATTTTGTAAAAAAAATAAACACATTTTTTAACATTCTTTTTAAAACTGTTGATTATTAGATCAAATTTATTATTAATGTCACTATTAAGTAATAACCAAGTGATAATGAATTTATTTATCTTAAAAGTTATGAATTCGAGTATTATGAATAAAAAAAGTATGCGTTGAAATATTTTTGTCTTCTTAAATGAACCAACCCAATTCAATTTGTAGAAAAGAGTCTTGGCGTGTGTTCGGTTTTACGATTATGAAATTAATTTTTGCATGAATTGATTTTGTAAAAATAGTTTTGGTTAAAAATGAATTGAATGTAAAATAAGTTTTGTTTAAATACATTCACGTAAAAGCGAATTGAATAATAACTTTGAGGCTAAAATTTCTTTCTCTTCGTGAAACCTCCAAATCCTAGGTTTAAGTTAAAAAATCCATTTTGAGACTAGAATTATTTTCTCTTCATAAAAGTTAAACACTCAAATATATATCAAAATTAGTTTTATAATTCTATTTTTTTAAACTTTCATAAAAGCGAATACAAATATATCAACATCCGACAGGATATCAGCTCAGATCCCTTCACAACTTATGACATGGTAAAAAAAGTGAATCTAAATATGAAAATGATTTTTGGACACAAATTTTGGACAACATACGCGACACCGTATGTCCGTACTGTACGTATTTTTTTTTTCAAAAAAATATTTTTTTAATTTTTTTTTTAGATTTTTTTAATTGGTTAATACAGATTTTTGCATTAACCAGATAATGAACAACATTAACCAAATATTTGAATTGATTAACCAAATAAGAAAAAGTTTCAGGATTTGGCATTAACCAGATAATGAATAGCATTAACCAAATATGTGAACTTGATTAACCATATAAGAAAATAAAATGTCCAAAAGTTTCAGGATTTGACATTAACCAGATAATGGATAACATTAATCAGATATGTGAACTTGATTAGCCACATAAGAAAATGAGATGTCCAAAGTTTCAGGATTTGACATTAACCAGATAATGAATAATATTATCCGTTTTTGGCGTGCTGCAAATGATTGATAATATCTTTGGTGCCAACATAGTTGGGATGAGAGTCATTATAATGATGCTTTTGCATGTCATTTTTGATTTTCTTAGCTCTAGTTTCCTTATTATAGGTTTGCTTTTCTTTCCTATTGGTTTCATTGTTGTGTTGTTTCATGGGTCTTGGCCTAGTCCCCATGTTTATTTGTTTATCTTTTTTTCCTTTCTCTTTAATAAAATTTAGGGGGGAGTACTCTTTTTCCTTCTAGATTTTTTTCCCTACGGAGGGTTTTGCATCATAAGGTTTTAACGAGACTCCTTTCTTTTTTTTTGCAAAAAAAAAAACAGATATGTGAACGTGATTAACCAGATAAGAAAATGGGATGTCCAAAAGTTCCAGGATTTAGCATTAACCAGATATGTAAACGTGATTAACCAGATAAAAAATCTGTAATATTTTATTAAAAAAATTTTAAAATTTTGGAGAAAAAAAAGTCCATACATGAATAGACTTGATGTCCGTACATGTTGTCGCGTATGTTTTCCGCTATTTGATGTCGAAATAGCGTGACCCATATAAATATGAACTCTATTTCATACATCTAAAAAAAATTGATAATTTGTAATTATTGATAAAAATTGGGGCATGAAGAGAAATAAGGGAAAATAGAGCATAGTGTCAAAATTGTCAAATTGCAGTTGGATTGAAACTTGCAGCAGTAGCATTGGTGGACTTGGTTAGTACTGTTGTGTCTCCATCAACTCTTGACTCAAAGAGGGAAGTTGTTAAATTTCAAGCGAACCAACTGTTCCATTTTCGAACCTTAAAATTGCAACTTAGGAGTTAGGATCGATCTGGTTTCTTCAATTTCAACCTTACTTAGAAGCGTAATTTTCCATCTGTTCAATTCTCTCTTTGTTTAATTTTACATTTTTGGGGTCGAATTTCTACATCCATGGTGATTTGATTTGATGGACCTATTTTAATTTTAAATTTTTAATTGTTTCCTTTTGTTTGTAATTGAGATTTAATTGATCACCTTATGCAAAAAAAAAAAAAAAAAAGTTTTTGGATGGTATGATTTGATGATGTAGGAATTGTTGTTCTAGGTATTGATGAAATTAGGTCTCAAACTGTTAGTTGCATTTTTACTGCTTTCTGGGCACTTTATCATTTTCAAAATTAGGTTCTGTTATAATATTATTGCAGGATTTTTGGTTGATTCTAACTTATTTGTTTGATATCATATCAGATACAAGCTTCTGTGGATCATATACTATATTGCCAATATATTGGAAGGAGGTTCTGGTGTTTTTGGTACTGATAGAAGATGGGAACAACAAGTGATTGTTGGCATTGTGAGCAAAGATCCAGCTTAAAAAATGAATCCCCTCTATCAGGAGATTCTGAAAATGCACCTGAAACTGGATCACTCTCAATTATTGTGCTTGGTGCTTCTGGTGATCTTGCTAAGAAGAAGACATTTCCAGCACTTTTCCACCTCTACCGACAGGTTTGTAACACCCGATTTATGTTAGATGAAGGATAACCTTTGTGGATCATGTGAATTAGTGTGTGAAAACAAAAATAGAAAAAGTGGATTTGATGTGGTATAGATGATCATGGAACTATTAGTGGACCACTGGGACACCCTTAATGGAATGTGTATTAGAATGTTGTTAATTCTAAGAATCACTGGTTTGTTTTGCCCCATATTCATATATTCTACATGCGATAGAGATTTGACAGAGTTTTAGTTGGATGTTGACTGCCTAACACAGTCTCCTCGTATATCTGGAGCGTGTCCAGCTATGTAAATATTTACAACAAAGCAGAACATAGGTGAAGGTTACATCTAAATGTAAGCTCTAAGTGAAACCATTAAAAAGAATTCAAATGTAAATGATCTCTTAGAACAATTTGGTTTTTGACAGAATACAATGGTGTTGTTTGATCTGCATAGCCGACACCACCTAGTTACAAAGGCTTTGGTTGTTAGTTCTTGGTAATTGTATTTCTACTTGATAATCTGCGTCAATATCTCTGTCTATTTTCAAGGAAGATTACCTGGAATATTTTCTAAAAGACGTTTGTTTCTCTTAAAGGAACCAATAGTTTTTCTAAATTTTGGTTGATTTATTTGCAGGGATTCCTACTACCAGATGAAGTTTGTATTTTTGGCTATGCAAGAACAAAAATCTCTGATGAAGAATTAAGAAGCCGCTTACATGGGTGAGGTTTTTTCTTACAAAAAAGTTGTAATCTATTATTTTCATGTAAGTAGAAAAATCCATGGAAATCATTTGTTTCTGCTACTTCACAATCATTGATTTGTTTCAAGTAAGTAGAATATGTCTATAATTCCAATAATATCCTATGAATTATTCAATTGAATAACCAAGCACACTTTCTGGATCCCTATGTTTATGTTAGCTGAAAAGTTTACTCTGAAGTTTGTGCTATGATTGTTATGTCTGAGTTTGCTTGCTACTGATTTCATAGTTGTTTTATATCATCCTTCATAATATCTTACTAGCTTGTATATGTCTTCCCTGCTTGTTTGATCTGGCTTAAGTATAATAAATGATAGGAAATTTGTTGTGATTTGATATGCAGCTATCTTGTCAAGGACAAAGATGCTTCCCCTGAGCAGTTGGAGGAAGTATCGAAGTTTTTGCATCTGGTTAGCATTGGCTGCCTTGAATCATTTTGTAGTTTTCTCACTAAAACTACCCTTCTAATTGATCAAATTATCATTCTCTTTTTCCCTTTCTCTTCCCTGCAGATCAAGTATGTAAGTGGCTCTTATGATTCTGAGGATGGTTTCCGTTTGTTGGATAAAGAGATTTCAGAGCACGAATCTATAACAAACACTGCAGAGGGCTCTTCTCGACGGCTTTTCTATCTTGCACTTCCTCCTTCGGTATATCCATCAGTTTGCAAGATGATCAAGACGTATTGCATGAATAAATGTAAGATGATTTAATCGTCCTTTGTTTTAATATGAAGTTTTTAACATTTGGTTGCAAATGTTTTTTGAAGGAACTTAGCTGGGGAAAAATAAGAAACCTTGTATACTGTAGCTTAACTCCAGCTGGGAATAATTCTCAGTCAGCCAACTAATCTAGATGCCCTTCAGAATCCAGCTCTTCTCTCCTTTCAAAATAAAATCTAAAATGTAGATTACTTATCTGCTTTCTGTGGGATCTTTCTCTCGATAATTCTGGAGCTGAATTGAAGTCACTGCTGCTGTTGGTGTATTACATAGCTGTTTCCAGTGATTGAAATATGTTGCTTAGATTTTGGATTCACTGCATAATTACAGGTAGTTGTGTTATATTGCTGGTGTTTAAAACTAACAAAAACCAATTCTGAAATAAAGCCGAAAGTCTGTTAGATAGATAGCATCGACAAAACATATCTCAGCGCTTCAATTTTCTCCAGCCTCGTTTCTTTTAGCAACATATACGTTAGCATGAATGTCTAATGTTTTATTGATCGTTGCATCTATTTCCATTTTGTAGCTGATCTTGGTGGGTGGACACGTGTTGTTGTTGAGAAGCCTTTTGGTAAGGATCTGGAATCTGCAGAGCAACTCAGCACCCATATTGGAAAGTTGTTCGAAGAACCCCAAATTTATCGTATTGATCACTACTTGGGAAAGGAACTAGTGCAGAATATGGTAGTGAATGATCACATATTGCCACACTTCGTGCTTGCTTCATAAACTCTGCCTAATCTCTCTTTGTTTCACTTATATTCCAGTTGGTACTTCGTTTTGCAAATCGCTTCTTCTTGCCTCTATGGAACCGTGACAACATTGATAATGTGCAGGTGAGAACCTGTGTTGTCAAAGTTATGTTGGGTTGAGGGTTAAACTTCAGTGATACTATCGAAATCAGAGAAGGAACTATTAATTGGGCTTGACAATTCATACTTCATAGTTTGTTTCATCATATCTGTCAAATCTTGTTTTTGTTCCATGGCTATGTCAAAATTTACTTATCTGTCTATATCAGGCCTTCGGCTACGCACCACTAAGCATCAATATGCCATATTTTAAACTTGACTTTTTCTGTTTTTCTTTTAAACTTTTTCTGTTTTTCTTTGGCAGATAGTTTTCAGAGAAGATTTTGGGACTGAAGGTCGGGGTGGATATTTTGACCAGTATGGGTATGTGTAGTAATTTTCTGTTTTTAATATTTTGTTGAATAGAGTTGTCTAATGACAAGTCATGGCAATAATAGGTTCTAAAATGAAGTGATACTGAGAAAACAAGTTTTTGTATACCCATTTTAATTTAGTTGTTGATTTGATAGTAAAACTTCTAATTTGTATTTTTAAGTTTTTGTCAATATTTAACGCTTTTTAAAGCATATGATAGGGTACCAAAGCTTTTTAAAACATATGATAGAGGGTACCTACTACCTAGAGAGGTGTGTGGAAGGCTCTAGAAAAGAATGAAGTTCAGATTGCTTACATTCGATTCAAGTAATAAAAAATATGTATGAGGGGCCACAGCTAGTGTACGAACACAAAATGAAATACAAAAGATTTCTCTGTAACTATAGGTGTGCACCAAGGATCAATTTTGAGCCCTTATCTTTTTATGTTGGTTTTAGACAATATATTTAACATGTGCAAGATAGGTGTCATGATGCATGCTTTTTGCTAATGATATAGTTTTAGCTGGAGAGTAGGGAGAAGAATAAATGAGTTCGAAATATTGATGCAAGCCTTAGGAACACATGGTTTCTGCCCAAATAGGAGGAAAAAAGTATATGAAATGCAAATTTAGCAAGAGATGCGTAAATCATAGCTTAAAAGTGAAAATTGGAGAACATATGGTACACAAGTCTCACATTTTAAGTTTCTGGGTCCATGGTATTAAATGATGGGGAGATGTTAAAATGGAGGAACGTTTTATGTGTGATGGGCAATAGAAAAGTATTATTTAAGCTTAAAGGAAAATCTTACCACACAACAATAAGACCTATAATGTCATATGGAACTCAACGTTGGGCATTAAAAAGCCAACAAGAAAGTAAAATCAATGCCACAAAGATGAGAATGTTAAGATGGATGAGTGGCCACATAAGACAAGATAGGATTATATTAGAGAAAAACTTGGGGTGGCGACATGATAGGACAAATTCCTATCACGACAAGTGGCGAATCCAGGACCCTGGGTTAGTGAGGGCAATTTATTTAAAAAAATAATAATTAATGATAACTTTTAATGCTTAGAATTGAAAATGAAAACGTGAAAAGTAATGTCGAAATGTGAGAAGTAATGCTGTGAAAAATATTGAGATGAGAGTGCAAAATGTTCATGGCGCACAATGCGGTAACGTCAAACGTGGGTGCAGTTCCTGTACCGAAAAAATACGTGGGTGCTGTAAAGTTAAAATCTTGGGCAGTGAGTGCAAAATTGCTAAATCAGTGAGTTCAAAATACAAACTTTATAGATAGTAAATGGTGTTTTATAAAAGTGAGTGGGTGTATATGCACACCCTCACTTGTATGCGGATCCGCCACTGGTAGCGACCATTGTAGAAAAGATAGTAGAATCTCTACTTAGGTGGTTCGGGCAAGTGTGGAGAAGGCCCATAGAAGTATCAGAAAGGAGAGTTGACTAGATATTGAATAGAGCAATAGTTAGAGATAGAGCGAGACTTGAAAAATTATAGACCAAACCATTAAGAGAGGTTTATAGGTAAATGATCTATCCTTTAACTTGATACTTATTAAGGAATTATGGCACCATCTGATCCGTGTAGCCGACTTCACCTAGTGGGATAAGACTTGGTTGTTGTTGTTTGTAATAATTTTCTATTATTACGATCAGAAAATTGTGATCAATAACATACTTCTTTTCATTTGGCAGAATTATCCGAGATATAATTCAAAACCATCTGCTGCAGGTGAGGCCTTCATTTAGACTGAAATAGATTTGTATGTTGTAATATTGCCATGACCATGTTATAGTGTCAAATAGATACTTCTGTACAATACTGAAACAAAATAATTTTAGCACAGAAACTTCACTGATAAAAATTTTTGTGTTGAATATTTATGCATTGTATTCGAATATTGGCTAAAGTAAATCAGGCTACTTACTGGCTACACTATAGGAACCATTTCCATTCAACGATTTAAATAAAGAAAGGCTTGTTGGCTGTTGCCGAATGCTTTCGGTGATCTCCATTAGTAGTTTTTCCACCACCTTATCACTAATTTGTATTTTAGTATGTTTTAAACAGACAACAGTTAATCGTTTTCAGTTCCGACATTTTTCATTTTAAGCATTGAATTGAATTTTAAACAGAAACTAGCAATACATATGAGTAGACTTAGATCTACATGTAATCGGTGATTAGAAAACTTAATATTTTCTTGATGAACTTAAAACACATTTTGCAGTTTTGCAATATGCGCATTTTTTCCTACCTTGTTTTGTCAGACATTTGTGAACCTAATGACCTATTAAATAACCCTGTGATGATTTCATAATTTTACACCAGACATTTACGATTCTAATATGTCAAATCTTATTGTTTTTCCACAAACTCAGGTTTTTTGCTTGGTTGCTATGGAAAAGCCTGTTTCTCTCACGCCTGAGCACATTAGGGATGAGAAAGTGAAGGTTTGTCTCTTTCCATTCAATTTGTGTGAATATTATTACCCTTTTTCTTTTGTTTAAAATGGATACTCACAACTGCAGCAAAGAGGGATATTTTTATAACTAATTACTTGAAACTTCCATGTTGCCCTTCTATGTTTACCTAGAATTTTAGCTCTGAGTTCCAACTTGCCTCTATACCTCTTTCTGGTTGATATAAAAAATGCAGGTTCTTCAATCAGTACTTCCTATTAAAGACGACGACGTTGTTCTGGGACAATATGAGGGCTATAAAGATGACCCAACTGTACCTGACCAGTCAAATACTCCAACTTTTGCAACTGTTATTCTGCGAGTACACAACGAAAGATGGGAGGGTATGAGAAAAGCTTCAAGATTCTTTTTCCTAAAAAAGAAATTTGCATTGCGGGTTTAGGGGATATTTTTGGACGTCCCTTTGATTTATTTATGCTGAATGTTTGGAAAATTATTTTAAAGTTCATATACATTCTGGTTTATGTGTGTGCGTGCTTGTGCATGTATTTTCTATTTTCACACCAAGCTTCTTTTTGGTGTTAGGTGTTCCTTTCATAATAAAAGCTGGGAAGGCCCTGAATTCAAGAAAAGCAGATATACGGGTTCAGTTCAAGGATGTTCCTGGTGATATTTTTAAGTGTATGGAACCATACCTTTTTTGATATTTGGGTGAATTCTCTTCAGTGCATGATTTTTTATTATGCATCTTTTGTTATTTATACATCAATGTTGAGCACAAAATTGGATTCTGATATAGGTTTTTTGGATGACGAATCAGATATAGTATACAATTCATCACTTTGAAAGATAAGGCATTTGCATGATGGGACAATCTAGTTGGATGTTTTTGGTATTTTGGTGTCTATTGTAATAACGAGTTCACAGATAATATCTTCTCTTTGAAAGAATGAATATAAGTATTTGGGTATGTACGTAAAATTATCTTATCACTCTGGGGAAAGTAAATCTTTTTTGGAGAGGTTGGTCATCTCTCTAATCCTTAATTACAATAATGCTGGCAAGCAGGAGGAACCTGTTCTTTATTGCTTGAAAAGGGACATAAATATTAGCTAGCATGTGTTTTTCCATATCTTGATGACAAATACCTTTTGATGGATATATCAACTTATGTTTAAAACTTACCAAAAACTTATTCTTGTTTAGGTCAGAAGCAGGGTAGAAATGAGTTTGTTATACGCCTGCAACCTTCAGAAGCTATGTACATGAAGCTCACTGTAAGTCTATCATTCTGGCAACCCTTGATGTGAATTATTCTGCCATTTGTTTGACCTGGTTACCTCTGACAGTTTCCTATTTTGTCTCATTAAGGAAAGCGTTTTTTCTGTATAGGAATTAGGACTTTCGGTGTTTATATATGAAAAGCTGTAAACTAAAGATATAATTTCCATGACACTGCTTGGAGTCAATTTTCTTGAAATGAAATGTGATTGGCAACTTCGCTAGTTAATATGTGGTTAACTTCAGCGATCATTTTATCTCATCATGCCTATTATCTTGCTATAATAGAAGAAATCTGCATAA
The DNA here is from genome assembly GCA_037113605.1 of Calophaca sinica. Taxonomy (NCBI): domain Eukaryota; kingdom Viridiplantae; phylum Streptophyta; class Magnoliopsida; order Fabales; family Fabaceae; genus Calophaca; species Calophaca sinica. The sequence goes on from CM073737.1 coordinate 22,952,550, forward strand.
GTATATATTAAATTCATTAAGATCTGGCCATAAAATGGGAAAATATTTCAATGATGTTTCTCAGAGTGGACTGACTTGTTCCAATATCTCATGCAGGTCAAGCAACCTGGACTGGAGATGTCAACAGCTCAAAGTGAACTAGATTTGTCATACAGGCAACGCTACCAGGGGGTAACCATTCCAGAGGCTTATGAGCGTCTAATTCTTGACACGTACGTTACTTTTTCTAGTTCATGTTTATGGCATGTTTGTTGTTTCTAAACACACACGAGTCTCACGGTGCTAAAGGGTTTATAGAAGAATTTGTATGACATGAATTACTTAGCAATCAGTTCAGTTGTTTGATAGATATAGACTGAAATAAATAGTAATGGAAAATTGGAATATGTTTTCAGAATTAGAGGCGATCAGCAACATTTTGTTCGCAGAGATGAGTTGAAGGTAAGATCACCATATGCTTTATGCTTCATAGATTATTGCAATAGGGTTTTGATTCACAAATTTAATGGTTGTATTTTGTCTCTTATGCAGGCATCCTGGGAGATCTTCACCCCACTTTTGCACCGAATCGAAAAAGGGGAGTTCAAGTCAATCCCTTACAAACCTGGAAGCAGAGGTCCTGCAGAAGCAGATGAATTGCTAGAAAAAGCTGGCTATGTTCAAACACATGGTTATATATGGATCCCTCCTACCTTGTAAAGAGATCAATGTCATACTAGCATACACTGCATGAGGTTTTTAAGTTGCTTAGAGTCTCAATAAGCTTGAGGAGATTACCTTGGAACATTGACTTTCTTTCTCCTACAAGGTTATAGCATCAAGCTTTCAAAATAAATATGAGTGGTTCACTCAGGTTTGTGTAACATTAAAATGGAACATAAGGTTCATTTAGTAGTATATACTGTATTTGTATTTCATAATAGATCAGATTCAAAATAATATTATAATGTCTCTCCAAGATGAGTTTGACCAAGGCCATCCTTGTTGTACAAATGATTGTGACAGAGAGATTTTAAAAACAATCCCCACCCTTTCTTGAGGTAATTTTCTTAAACATAGTTTATGGTTTTTACATGGATGGATGTATGAATGAGTTTTGGGGTAAAATTTTATTACCTAGTATTGCTTGAGAGAGCATATCACTAATGCTAAAGGTAAGGTCTTCATAAACTTCAGGAGCTAGATACCTCATACAAGATGCATGGCAATTGCTATGAGATCGTGTAGTCAAATTTCCCAGGTAAATGACACACAATCATGAATTGTAAAATGTTTGGATTTTCGTTGCAAAGATCCGTTTGGGATCCAAATGTGCCTTTGTTCTAAAGAACCTTGTAGAGATGAGTCTAAACGACTCGTTAAAAAAAAAAAAAAAAAAAAAGATGAGTCTAAACGTATGTTTGCAATTTCTCAATAGTAAACGAAAAATACACTATCTGATCCAGAATCTAGAATGATAAAGAGGAGAAAAATGTTTGAATAAGTTCTTTAACGTGTCATTTTCCTACCATATTCTTTTTACAATTTTTTTTAACAAATACTTGTGAGCTACAATCAATTGTGGTTTTCGCTTTGCCAAAACGAGCTAATATTATGATCCATTTAATGATGTTTAGTCCCGCTAATATTGTGATCAATTGGTAATGAGTCAGGACACCTAAGACTGATCTATGTGGGAGACAATGTAGACCTAACCACTTAACCCATGATGGGAGGTTGCCTATGGTTAATATATAGTAAGACAAGATTCTTCAACGCTATTCAGTTGCTTGCTCTATAACACAAAAACAATTCTAAAAAATTCTTATCATGTCTTCAACAAGTATAATGTGTTCTAAATTCATATAATAGATTCTATTTTAGCTAACATATTTGCCATCCTCTAACATTTTATGAAATAATATATAAAGTTTTTAAAATCTAACATGAATAACCAAAGATATTAATTCCCATAACATATATTTTTATGCATTCCAGAATCAAATTTCCAGAATGCTTTTTTCCTTTTGAAAATTAGTCAGTTTCGAAACACATTTCAAAATTTTGAAAAATATTACTTTAAAAAATAACTTATTTTACAAAGAAAAAATTGTGTGCGCTGAGAGGAGCGCATAAAAAACAGGGTGCAAATAGCAACCCCTTTTCTATATTGGGTTCGTTCTAATGATCACTCGGGCCCATATGGTCCCAAAAAAGGTTGTTCGTTCTAATGATCTCCGTTCTGCTGTTTCGAGTTCAGAGGTTGAAGCATCATCGCGTAAAAGCAACGGCGGCGGAAGCCACCATTCGACGCCGGAGCCACCGATCCTTTTCTCTCGTATACTTCAAAAAGTGTAAGTCTTCACTTTCCTCTTCGATTTCTGAGAAAATACGTTTCTTGTTCAATTTTTGGTGAAAAGAAAAACTGTTGAAATTGAATTCAAATTTGATTTAAAAAAAAAAAAAACTTACCGTTATACAACATTGATTTATGAGTTATATGTTTAGGGATATTCACAGATATATGCAGGCATGAGAATAGAATTTAAATATATTCACCGGTTATTTAAATTCCAGTACAATATGCATACTCTTTTACTGGTTCTGAAATGCAGTTGTTTATTTATTTGTTTAAGATGATATTGTTGAACAACCATTCTTTTGCATAGATTATAGATATTGCTGTTGTAATCATGCCCACAGATTTTAGGTAGAGTTATATCACATCACAGTTGGTTACCATAGGGCATGAAAAATCGAAGTTCTAGAGGTTTAGTTTTGAGTTGAGGCAGGGGAGTAGTGTTGTCAGGTTCTTATAATTGCAGGCTTGCGACTTACCTGCTTTCTGTAAGCTCCAACAATTCATAGCTTTATTTTTATTAAACTCTTGAGGAGAATTTTTAATAGGGAAGGTAGAAATTCAGATTGGTATGCTGCATCCTATTTATATAGTCGGTATCTGAACTGTAAGAAGTCAAGGTCTTGAGTTCAAATTTCAAGAGAACAACTTTTTACCACACACAGCGGAAGAAATATGTATGCAGTATTGCAGTGTTATTTGCAGTCAGAAAATCACACCGTCACTCACTGCAATCAATAGATCGGAGCCGTTTGATGAAAATTTGATGGCTCACATTCTAATTTCAGCAAATTGGATTTGAAACATAAACTTGGTTACGAGCTATCTGATCTTCATCCAGTGACTCTGATATACTAACTGAAGTGAATGTGTGCTTATCTGATTGCATTGAATGCGAACCATTGTATTGTGGTTAATTTGTGCAGGTCTGTACTTTTACTCATACTGAGTTATACTATATAGTTTATGTTCCGTCCTGAAGTGATATAAACTTGTCTTTCAGAAGAAAGTCATGGCACTGAACCATGCCAGGTCTGTTAGATGCATTCTTAGCACCAGAGAGGCAATTGGGGTTGCATGGCAGCGAAGTTATGCCACGGGTAAAGCAAAGAAAGGATCTAAAGGGGGTGGAGCTGCTGATGCACCCAAAGCATCTAGTCTCAGCAAAGAAGTCAAGTCAAGTACAGTTGTAGGTGCCAACATTCTGAAGGAGGGAAGTGATCCGAAAATCCTGCCCGATTCAGAATATCCTGACTGGTTGTGGCATCTGCTTGATAAACGCCCGGCACTAAGTGAATTACGTAGGAAGAATATTGAAACACTCCCTTATGAAGATCTAAAACGCTATGTTAAGCTGGATAATCGAGCAAGGATCAAGGAAAATAACTCTCTAAAGGCAAAGAACTGATGATTCAGTGGTCAAAAAGAGAATTGGGGTTGGGGTGGGGGGTAGGGTGAAAAAAACAGTATCGAGTTATTTCTTTTTCCAGTTTTTGTTGTTCTCAGTCCTCTGGGATTCCTTTGAGTAACTGTTTACATGTGTGCAAATCATTAAATGGAACCAAAGCCAAAGATTTTATGACTTAGCACTCCTTGTGTTTTTCTCTCTTACTTTCTACTACTTTTCAGTTGATTTTCATCTGGGGTGTTTAGTAGATTAAACCTGATTATCTTTGTTGATTGAATAGAACATTGTCAATAACTTTTATTTGCTTAGCTTTTTAAGATTTGATTAGACCTTTATTATAATGTTCGTTAAAGCGGATTCTTATATCAACGAGGAAGGAATTTCCTTCCCCCCAAATTAAAGGGTTGTTGACTATGGACCTGGATTCTCTAATGTAGAATTTCACGGAGTCATCCATCCTGGACCGTTTGAACAAGATCGGACGGTTCACGTGCAAACTTGGCAAATCGGATTTTAAATATGCAGTTTAAATGTGAGCCATCTGATCAAAACCGGACGGTCGGAGATGTGTGACTACGTGAAACTGTGAAATTCTATGGCAGGAAATCCAAATTTGTTGACTACCGAATGGTAATTGTACATATCAATTTGCTTCCGTTCAAGGATCACTTGTGTGGTTGAATATTTGGATAAACTTCCTCATTAGGATTGAATATCATTTATTTGTGAACAACTTATTTGGAGAAAGATCCATATAGAATTTTAATTTTCACATTCATTTCTGATAGAAATGCAATGAGATTTGTTATGATTGGCATTGTTCCCATAATGTGATTCTAGTTTACAAGAATGGTATATTATAGTTTGAGAAACTTGATGTGAGTTAAAGTTTCTATTGCTTCTACATGGGCCCTAGTTTTGACATTGCCATCGAACTTTGTGGTTGGAAGCCACCATCTCCTGCCCCCCGGCTAGTGAACTAAGCAGATGGGTGATCAAATAATATCTCACTTTTGAAGGTTCACTGAAAATGCATATGATGTTGTTTCACTTTTCTGTCATTGACTTGGTGGGGCCATTCTGTTCAGGATTAGTCTTATATGGCAATAAGTTTGGTAAACTTTTTTAATTGCTTTAACTAAGAAAGTAGTAGATATACCTATGGACATAATGTGTATTGATCATCCTTTTGTGGTCCCTGACTGCCTGTATCTTTAATCTTTTCCCCTATAGTTGTGGTCCAATAATTAGAGGATTAGGAAAATAAAGAAAAAATAACTATTATAAGATTCTATATTTACACGGATAATGACGTGATATATGATAAAATATTACATTATTTAACTCAAGTAGTCATCTCCATCTCATGAGAGAAGTTTATGATTATGGATGTTATTGTTTTCTTGTATCTATGTATCCCATATGTTAGATTGTATACGGATCTGGTACCCTCTGCAGCTCTGTAGCTCTTTTTGGCCAAATATTTGCCGTAGGATTAATCTAACGGTTATAGTCTGTTGAGCATGTGTCCATTATAATGCGACACTATATACTATCTAACCTTGTTCACTGAACGGGATATTGGCATGGAAATGGATTCCCTGCAGTTAGTAGTTACTGCAGTTGTTATCTCGGTCGTTGATAAAGACCAGATGGTTGAGATTTCAATGTCTCGATTTGTTGAAGTCACAATGTGAGCCGTCCGATCTCTATTCTATGGCTAAGATTGGCTGACTGCTGTGATTATTAGGGTTTCTGACTAAAGCCAATCCGGTAATTTGGATTCACAACAGTCACAATTTGACACAGTTACACACAGTCAGACGACCTCAACTGTTCGATTGAGAGCAGACGGTTCACATTTCAACTTTGCAAAACAGGTAAAGACTTCAAAAATGAAACGTGAATCGTCTGATCTCAATCGGACTGTCGAGATTGCCGATTGCATGTGACTGTATCAAATTTTGATTATAGTGAAATCCAGTTGTCCAATCGGATCCATATTGGCTTGCTGTTAGTGATGGTTATGGTGCTCCTTGAGCCCATGTGAAGCTGTGTTCTCATGACCCCCCATCAAAGCAAGAAAGTGACTAGCGGAAGTTACACACAGTTAGACGACCTCAACTGTTCGATTGAGAGAAGACGGTTCACATTTCAACATCGCAAAACAGGTAAAGACTTTAAAAATGAAACGTGAATCGTCTGATCTCAATCGGACTGTCGAGATTGCCGATTGCATGTGACTGTATCAAATTTTGATTATAGTGAAATCCAGTTGCCCAATCGGATCCATATTGGCTTGCTGTTAGTGATGGTTATGGTGCTCCTTGAGCCCATGTGAAGCTGTGTTCTCATGACCCCCCATCAAAGCAAGAAAGTGACTAGCGGAAGTTAAAAGAGGGGGCAAGAAAATGATACTCGTGGAGGGTGGAATTGGACATGACATCCATGATTGTTGTTAAAAGCAGGAAACCTGCCCTATTATAGCTTCTTGGATCCAGTACCTACGTTAAAAGCTGCTTTCCACATGTTGCACTTTTGCTTTTGAGCGCATTGATTCCATGATCAATGAATGAACATGCATGAATGGTTGGACTCAGGTCGCTATTAATCACCTAGCAAAGACAGCTCACCAAAATCTTTAACGTAATCCTTGCCAGCATCAGGTCCTAAACAAGGGGAACTACCACTGTCTAAAGGGATTACCAACCTTCATTAAGGCCATTGCTTCTCATAATGTGTTCTTTACTGACTCGTGTGCTTAAGTTGTGATAATGTTTCTTGTTTTAGGAGATAATGGTGGCTTAGCTGTAAGAATGTAGCGTGAAATGCTAAATTTTGGAAACCGACCAATCTGATCATACGGTCTACATTTTGATTTTATGTTTTGAACTCATTTCATAAAGTTGAAATTTGGGATGTAAATGAGCTGAGTTATTTGTGAACTATTCGAGCCCAGCTCGTTAACTGCTCGGTCAACCTCGTTTGTTTAATTAAATAAACAAACTCAAGCTTGAGATTGAGTTCGATTATTTAAATGAGTCAAGTCCAAGCCTTACAGGCTCGACATTAACGGTTCGTGAATAGCTCGGTTATATAAATAAGTGTATAACTATCTTTTTCAATTTATATTTTATTTTCCATATTATTTTTTTTGTAATTCATTGAAAGATGCATAGGCTGCTGGTTTCTACATTAAGTTAAACCCCTTCCCAAGACATCGTGAAGACTGAAGATGCACGTTTCGACTTTTGGCTGTGTACACTGTACAACGTTTTGAAATCTTTACTGTCACTATGGTTCAAAGAAACTTTGTTAAGGTATGCCTCTTCTTTCGTCAACTCTTTCCCTCCGATTTGTAAGTCATCTCCCACTCAATTCGTAAAATGTTTTATCTACTTGTTTTTCAGTGCTTTGATCTCTCACTCATTCACAAGTCATCTTCATTTCATTCCTTAACTTGAAGAGAAGGCGATGTATGTCGGGCAATTCTGAAGCAAAGTGTGAGAAACCAAACATACTGGAACCATCTAGATTTTGTTCTCTACCCAGTTTCTCATTTTTTTTTTTAATTTAATTTACTGATTTTTAAAATTGGACTGTCCAATCATGATCAAATGGTCACCAATGTCTTGACTGCGTGAATGCAGGATTCCATATCTGCATTGCAGTGAAATCTGGATCCACCTCTTAACTGTGATGTACAGTGAGGAAAACTAGGAAAATTTGCCAGGAACAGTGTCAAGAAGGTAATTGATGATGGTAACAAGAAAGAGACCTTGCCCTATTATTCTAACAAAGCTTTTGTTCTGTCCCCACAATAGTGGATCGGATCTTTGTGGAAGGGCAGAAGCTTTGTAGAGGGGATATTCTCAAGTGGGGCAAATCAGCCATGTCCACCGCGCGTGCATGATTTCTTGTCATTTACACTTTCTAATATGATAATGTCAAATTATCTCATTCCACAAGTTCATTACATTAATCAATGTTTTCTTTGTTCAACCTTCGCAATTGCAATGGTCCTAGTAGATTGATTAATCAAACATAAGGTACGTATTGAATGTTGCCATTGCCTAGTTCTTATAGAAGGATCTCACCGGTTCTTATTTCTTTGTCATTTTTTGTGGTGGTTGAAAGGTTTATGATATGGTAGAGAATTTATGAAAACCATAAAATTAAATCACTCTCTCTGTCAAAAAAAAAAAAAAAACTCTCTCGGTAATAATGCCAAAGCATTATTGTAAAATTAAGCATAACACATATCCTACTTGAGTATGAAACTAATTAAATTAAAGGTTAAATTATATTTTTGGTCCTTTATGTTTATTTTAGGTTTTAATTTGGTACCTTATGTATTAAAAGTTTCAAATTGGTCCCTTATGTATAAGAATTATATCAATGTGGTCCCTCTTGTTTTCTTTGTTCCAAAATGGTCTCTTATATTACAAAAATTATACCAATGTAGTCTTTTTTTTTTTGGTATAATTTTTGTAACATAAGGGATCATTTTGAAAAAAAAAGGATTACATTGATATAACTCTTACACATAAGGGACCAATTTGAAACTTTTAATACATAAGAGACCAAAACAAAAATTAAAATAAATATAAGGGACTAAAAGTATAATTTAACCAAAGAAAAAGAGAAACTAGTTCGAAGGATATAGATAACATAGTTATGCTAGATGAAATTATATCTATCGTGCAACATAATTTCCGATGGAAGAGGTTGAACCATATTTGAACAAAATATAATTATGTCATTAAATTCGTCTAATCAATCTCATCTAGTGGAAAAAAAAAAACTTCAGTTGTTGTGTTGTTGGTTTTGATAAGGATTGTGATGTGAGCACTTGAATTAATAACATTTTTTGGTCTAGAGACCTTCGGTATAATCCGATTCGAGCATAGTGAATCCATATAAAAATTAAGCTACCTACTTGAACCAATAGGCGTTGATACTTGATTTAATAGCTATGTGTGTCTCATGTTGTTTGCCTAATGAAATGGAGAATAAATCTTAAAGGTTTTGTGGTAATAAAAACAAATTTGAATTTTGAAGTTCAGCCCAAAAAGAGGAATATAGAGGAGGAAAGTCCGTTAACAAAACTTTCCAAGTAGTAGTTTTGTAAATTCTAGACTTAAATTTTTTCCCCTCTAATTTAAATTATGCGCGATTTTGATCTCTTAATTTTTTTTAAAACAATCAAATTTTTCTATTTTTAAAATTATGCAAGTCTAGTCTTGCGATCAATTTCAATCTATTGAATATCTTTAAGTTCTCATTTTTATCAAGATATTTGGGAATTTACGATGAATTTTGAATATGAAATAAACAAAAATTAGTGAAAAATCAAAAAACTTTGTAAACTATGAGTTGAGATTAAAGTTAGGACAGGGAAAAGTTGTGATTTTTAAATTTTGAATAAAATTTAATGGTCTAGAGGGTAGAAAAAAGTTTAAAACAATTTAATAGATTCAAGTAGTGAAGAATTACTTAAATATAATAATCGAAAAATGATCGAAGTACTTAAATATAATAATTTAAAAATTGATTAAATTTACTCAAAAAATTATTGAGACTCAAGTTACACATTAACTATAAAGAAACAAAATAAAAGTGTAATTATCACAAATTTGTAACTCACGGCCTAATTTCACATACAATAATACTAATACATTTATTATCTATTATCATATATAAAAACAACCTCCCAAATCATTACATTGACACCTCAACCTTTTATGTGCGATGTATTACTAATTATGCTACATCACTAATATTCTGATGTGGCAATCTCTAAAATAAATTCACTCCTTATTCCTTATTGCACCTTTACTTTGTCCATCTCTCTCTATTCCATGTTTTCTTAAATAGGGCATTTAGTTATAATAAAAATATATAACTCATACTATAAACTTAATTCCATAAATCAGTTACCCTCTATAATTTATTACATATAAAGACACTACAATGTGCTAATTACATTTTAAAAATTAAATATAACAACTATTTTAATTTGCCATAAAATAATATGTAAAATTTAATCCTCGCATCTTAAAAAATCAACAATCAAAATTCTACACAACAAATAGCAATGTACCACAATCCAAATGGTTTAAAATAATTCGAAGAAAACATATACAATAAAAAAGTTAACTAAAATTACAAATGAATATCAACAAAACAATTTAAAATTAATGTTAAGTTAGACATTGAAAGTACTCAATCTAATATGCAATTTTTGCATTTTTCCCTTATTAGCGTGTCGATATATTTATCCCCGACTATAATTAGTACAATATTTATTGTGTCAAAAATTTTAAAAAATTAATAAATTATTGACTACACATTTTTCTTGATTAAACCCATTTTAAAAAAAAATCAAATAAGTTAAATTTTCAAACTCCAAATATTATCTGGATATTCAAATTCTAAATTATTATAAATGTTTGATCATTACATATTTCAACCTATTATTTACAAAAATCTTCATTTTAATTATAATTATAATTTATTATATATATCAATGTATTAATAACATTTTCATTTAAAATAATTTCTGTGCAGACAAGCTGGCAGCTAATGGTATTTACTCTCCTGGTCTTACCTGGTGGAATACTATCCATTCCTTCGTTGTTGAAAATTTTAGTTGTAACAGATCTACTCTGCCATGTTACCGCTTCAGATAGTTGCTTTTTGGTTTTGGATAATTGCTAAGGCCTTTTTATGTTTCTTTTCTTATTCTGGTGTGCTGCAAATGATTGTTAATATTTTTAGTGCCAACCTCGTTGGGATGGAAGACATTATAGTGATGTTTTTGCACACCATTATTGTTTGTTTTAGATTTAGTCTCTGTATAGGTTTGATTATCACTCCTATTGGTCTGGATTGTGTTCTCTTTAATGGGTTTTGACCTAGTCCCCCCATTTTTCTTTGTTGTTCTTTTTTCATTTTTTTAATAAAATTTAGGGAGGATTACTCTTTTTCCTTCTAGATATTTTTAACCCTAAGGTGAGTTTTACATGAGAAGGTTTTAACGAGGCTCCCTTCCTTTTTTTTGTTTAAAAAAAAATTAAATAAATTAATTATAAAAATTAACCTAACTCCAAAAGACATTAACAATGTACCGCTGAACTCTAAAAAATCTATAGATACTCATAAAAATAACAAACCCAAACATAAACATTTTACATTCATTCTCACAATCTAAATATTCTCCAGTAACAACAATAGTAATAACCAGAAAAAAAAAAGACAGAGAATACCATTTTCAACAAAATCTTAGTTCTCATGGCAATGATTAGTACAAAAGTTGATATATTTACAACATTATAAATATCTTCAATTTTTTTGAAAAAACTGCAACCGCGCATCGCGCGGGTCTCATTCTAGTATTATATAAAATGGAGTTTTGCCACGTAGACTCATGCCACGTGGCAGCTTCACATTCATTATATTAATTTTAGTTTTTATTAGTAATTCTTACTATAGATTCACCTCAAAGTCATATTACTATTTGTTATTGTTGTCTGGAATACCAATTAGCCGCAGATCGGCTAACTTCCAAAACAATGATTCCCTTTTCTTCAAGCGATTACGCCAAGGAAGGAACTCTGTTCCTTAGCTATGGGTCCCTTAACTCACTCCAGAAAGGTTTAAGTCGATGAACTAAGATAAAAACTGGGACATAAAGGTAAGCATAAATGCGAATGAATAAAAGCTTGAGCGAAAAATAAGTTGTTTGATAGATTGTGTCTTCTTAAAATTATTTACAACTTGGGTATTTATAGTAACAACTAAGAACTACCCCTATTTGCCACGTTCAGCTGGCTAACATTGATAAAATCCTAGTTGACAGTTATTCGACTGAGTATTGCCATATTCCACTAACCACGATCCTAAAATCTAGGCGCCACTTCACATCATGGCCACATCTCAGCCAACGTCTGTTTCAGCGTGGATCTTATCCTTCTGCTCCCTTGCTCAGCTCCTAAAAACTTGGAGATAATTTTGAATTTGATTAATTTTGAATTTAAATTAATTCAAAATCAATCTCCATAACTTTCGACTCATGGAGCAATTCAAGAATCTGACCCAGTGAATGACTTCACGCTAGCCCAATAGGCCCAATATCTTCATATTACTCCAATAAGCCTAAGGCCCTTGCCTAGCTCTTGGTTTCCTACTTTTGGCTTTATTAGCTGCAAATTCGGCTGTGTACAATTCGGCTGACGCCCAATCGGCTATTTGATCCACTCGGCTGTGGCTGGCTTCGGCTAATTCTAAAGAACATTTTTAGGTGTAAACACGTGCCCCCCTACGCTGTCTTTAGCCGGTAACTTTAAATTTAGGCTGAGGCGGCGTAATGATTCAAGTCAAATCACTCCTTTTCATCATAAATGCAAGGTAATCCGTTTGCAACAAACTTTTAAACAGTGCAACGGTTCACCTCATCCATCCGATTTAAGCGCCTTTAAATCTCACTATCAGTGATTCTTCCATCTCTTTAAATACTCACTAGCCGAATTACCTCTCACGTTTACTACCAGCCCTAAATCCTGTAGCTTTCACCGTCCTCCAACCTTCGTCTTTCACCTACAAACCAGGCCCACCATGTCTTCTGCTTCTGATTCTCAAAACCAATCCTATGCACACGATAGCGAACAGTCTTCTTCCTCCTCTGTGAACCTTGACCGCTCCCTTAGCCCCCCTGAGGCTCTTGATTCTGGCCTTCAATCTCCCCTGTTCGAGATCCAAGACTCTCTTTCTTTGGCTCCTTCCACTTCAGATATGAGTGAAGGAGCGGTCTTTCTGAAGGAGTACATGGCCCCCTCTCTCTACGCATTACCAATCTCCTGTGATTGGCTCACCACGAAGTCTAAACCTACTGACCTTCGTTCATGGCCTCGTTCATCTCAACCCTACCTTGATTGGGTGGATCGGCTGAAGGCTGCCAAGTCTGATAAATGGAGGCAGTGGGGTCTCTATGACATGATTATGTTGTCGACTCAAGACATCCCCCTTAACCTGGAGTTGCTTTATGGCTTCTTCAGCTATTGGAGTATTGCTACCAACACCTTTACCTTCCCATGGGGCATGGTTTCCCCTACTCTCCTGGATGTGGCGGCTATTCTGGGGCTTCCGATCACAGGCGATGATGTCCTCTCTCACTATTCCTTCAAAATTCCAGAACTGGGATTCCACTTCTCAAAGAACACTTCCGGGTATTCCAATTTCCTTGCCAATAATGCCAAGTCCAGAGGATCTGTGTCAGATGCTGAACACAATGCATTTCTTCTGTACTGGTTCAGCAAGTACTTTCCCTGTTCCAGTTCTATTGCCGTGGTTCAAGAGCTACAGCTTTATGTAGCCCTTGTCAACTCTGATGGCAACTTTTCCTGGGGAACCCTTTTCCTTTCCTATCTCTATCGCTGCCTGTTTGCCATTATGGATCGGTTGTAAAGAGGCGAAGACATTAAGAACGCTCAGGGACCACTCTGGTTCTTGCAGCTCTGGATAGTGCTCTACTTTCCAGAGTTCATCGACTCACGTTTCAACCCTAGTGTTCTTCCTCAGGGTGCAAGTGTTTTGGGTACCCACTTGGTACTCACTCCCTGTGAGCCCTCTTATGCTTTCACCGTGGCCACCAAGCTCTTTGGCCTAACCCGAATAGCCACTGACTGGCGTCCTGTCTTGGAGAAAGGTATTGGGCCTTTCTGGATTTTCTCTACTTATGAGCCTCTCCCAGTCGAACAACAAAACCTATTGGAGCTCAACTGGAGTTCAGTCTTGACTTCTCGTGACTTGCTCTGTGGCCTTAAACCCACCTCACGAAATAACAAGTCCTCGGCTGAATTCTACTTCCCCAACTGCGTAGCGAGGCAGTTTGGGTTGTTACAGCATATACCTCTGCCGTATGACTCTATGGTAGGGAGCCTGGGTCGGCTGCCCTTTGGTGCCAATGACGTAATGGAGGTGGTCTCTACCAACTTCAAAAGAACTCAGGCTTTCCGTTTCATCCCTTTTACTCCAGTGTCTGGTGAAACTTCCGCTTTCGCCAATTGTTGGCCATCAGTGAAGGACAGACTGTTCCCCGATCGGCTGGACAGATATGCAACCCGATTAATACTCACTGATGTAGCCGAAGCAATGAGGCCATCGACCCAACCGAAACACACTCCCGTTAAAACCAAGCCTCAGGTACAGGCTCAAATCCAAAAACGGACTTCCACCCGGATGAGAACCCCGGTATACCAACCAAGTAAGTACCTTTACATTCGGCTCTTTGCGGTTTTTGCTTTTAATTCACCGTAATCTCTTACTTTTCTTGTCTTATGGCAGCCACCACCACTACTCCGCAATTCATTGTCGTTGAAGACGACCCTGTTAGTCCTCCTTCCAAGAAAAGAACAAGGGCCCCTGGCATTGTAATAGAAGAACCTGCCCAGGTTCATGCCAAGCCCAAAGAAAAAACACATTCGGCTAGTAAAGGGAAACAACCGAAGATGAAGGTAAATATATTATCCTTATCCCCCTTTTCTTAATATTCTTTGTTAGCCTGAACCTAACCACACCACCTTGTTTTCAGAAACCACGTGTGGAAATTCCCTTTCCGTACGTCCAAGACTTTGCTGAGGGCGCTAGCTCTCAATTTCCTCCAATGGTACAGCCGATTTCTTATTCCTTTCAACATATATTGTTTGCTTACTCAATCGGCTAACCATCATCTGTCACAGGATCCCCACCCACAACCTGAAGAGGTCGTCTATGAGGCTCCCCGGGTGCCTTCGCCTCCCACAGCTCCTGCAGTGGCTATCTCCGAAGAGGAGTTGACAAAGTATTTTGCCTCTGCTGACCCCTATTCAATGGCTTCCTCTCCCATCTCCAACCACTTAGAGAGAGTCAGGGAACAGATCGCTACTTTGAGAACTTCTTTGTTCAAACTAGCCAATTCAGCTGATATCCCTGCTGCTAGTCAAGAGGTGTACAACACTTTGGCCCTCCAACTGAGCAGTTTATCTCAATAGTACGGGCGCTCTCGGGAAGTTCATGACATGACGTCTCATGACCTCCAACGATTGAGGGACCTCCAGGCGCAGAAAACTCATTTCCAAACCTCCTTCATGACCTTGGAGAAGGATCGTCAGGAAACTCTAACCCAGCTTAAGGACACAGATGAAAGGTTATCCATTTTGTCGGCTGAATTAGAGAGGGTTAAGAAGGAGATAGCGGAGTTGACCCCTCAATCGACTGCTTTAACTGAGGAACTCCGGTCCAACTCTCAGCAGCGTTATGATCTCTTCAAGCAATCTTCCTCTCTAGACCGTGACTTGGCAGTATTAGGTGCTCAGAGGACGTGTCTAGAAAAAGGTCTTGAAACTAGCAGCGCTGGGTTAGCTGAGGCCACTCAAGCCTGGAGCTCCTTTAAGCATCAGCTGGATGAGGTTAGGAGACAGGAAGCTGTTGTGGCAGCCGACCCTCCAGCCACCCATCACGGCGATTCTGAAGATGCTATTGTCCCACCAGTGGAGGCATTAGTTGACGCAGCAGCACCTGAGCCCACCCTAGATGTAGCTGCAGCTTCGGCTACGACTGATGCTCCTACATCGTCAGCCGATCTAGGTCCTGCCCCAATTGGAGAAAAATCAAGTGATGATCCTGAGGCTGCAGCTTCCTAGCTTTTATATCTTGTGCTAAAGTCTTGTAATTTTTGGCTAGGTGGCCAGCCTGTGGTCACCAAAAGCAATTGCCCTTTTATGTTAATGCACCTACTTTTAATTCTCCAATATGCCTTCCCACATAGTGGAATAGTATCTCTTAAGATGTTTTCTATTGATGCTTCTATTTAGTTCTTCGCCTTGCATGTTAACTAGCCGATAAGCACCATCATGATAAGCTTTGCTAACAACAAATGGTCCTTCCCAATTTGGTGACCATTTCCCAAATTTGGGATCCTTGATCCCAATAGGTAGTATGGTTTTTCAGACGAGATCTCCTTCAACAAACCTTTTTGGCTTCACATGTTTGTTATAAGCCCTAGCCATTTTTTGCTTGCTATGCTCAATTTGGACTAAAGCCATGAGTCGATCTTCGTTAACCGAATCTAACTCCATTAACATGGCCTGTTGATATTCATCTAGACTTAGCATGTTTTGCTTTGCTACCCTTAATGAAGTCACATTTATCTCTAAGGGTAACACTGCATCTTGACCATATGTCAGCCGATACGGAGTAAAACCAGTTGCACTGCACTTGGAATTCCTCACGGCCCACAATGCTTCATTCAGTGTCTCATGACTTCCTTGGTTTGTCCTCAATGTTCTTCCTGATTATATCAATAAGAACTTTGTTGGTTGCCTCTGCCTGCCCATTGGCTTGAGCATAATAAGGGGATGAGTGAATTAACTTAATCCCAAATTGTTGCGCGAAGGCCACCACTCTCTCCCCAGTGAACATAGTACCTTGATCTGTGGTGATGGTTGATCAGCGGTCGTACGCGGGTCAAAATAATTAAAAGATTTACTTATAGTATTCAAGGCAAGAGACCTTGGTTGTCTCACGAGGACCTCTAACACCAAAATTACCAAATTTAGGAAGTACAAAAATCAACAATAACGAAAAGGGGGGGTTTTGTGAAAACAGTTTCTATTGAGAGAATTATCAGATTAAAGAGACAGTTGATTCACCGGTTTCCGGGTGCTCGTCTTGGATTTATCACAGGTTCTAAATAACAACAATTCATTCAATTTTAAATTCACAGTTGACATAAACTAACTAAACAAGCGTTAATCAGTTTATACGAATTCACACCGTTTCAAGCAAGCGCCAAAACAGCGGGTTCAATCGGTCACGGGAGCGGACAAGCGCCGTCTTAAACGCAACCAATATCATAACAGAATTCTAATCAACCCTCTATCAATTTCTACTCGAATCAATTAATTTAAGCAGGCAACTAATTCGAAATAATAAAAGTTACGAAACAGATGCATATAATCAAGCGTTCATACACAACGGAATCGCGTTTCACAATGAAGACAGAACAATTAACTAAGCAGAAAACGAACTGAATAAATTGCATACATTCAAACCGAATTCGAAATTGATAGAGATGGAATTAAAGAAATTTAAACGAAATTGTATTAAACATTAGACACCGAACCTCAAAATCTGTAACGACAACCTTTCACCGATGAATCAACTTAGGAGCTTAGGCTTCCATGACGGCTAGGGCACAACAGTTTGTAAAAGTAAAACGTAAGATGAGATAAAACGACTGATTGTCTCTTTTTAAGTCTCAGCTCAAAGAATAACCTAAATCCCTTAACGGGTTATAAGATAAAAGCCCGATAAATGACCAAAATTAGGCCCAAAACTCGTTTTACATTTTACTGCGTCCGTAATTCGCAGTTTTGACGTTGAAGACAACAGAATTGGGTTTCGAGCCCAACAGGAGAATTGTAGCTCTGTTCCTTAGCTTTCCAACGCATGCTCGCACGCGTCAATCGGATAACTGTAGCCAAAGTTATGGCCTGCAGAGTGGACAGGGGTCAATATGCAGTAAACACAAAAGTTAATCAATAATTTACTATACTGCTCAATTAAGACCCAAAGTCTAGAAATGTGCTAAGACTTAGATATTAGGTACAGAACACAATCAAAAACACTGAATGCAAAGCTATAAAGAGTGCATTAAAATGCACTGATCAATGGTTTCAGGTATCCCAAATCTATAGATGATTTGGCATTGTATGAACCTAATCACCTCATCCTGAGTCACATTCACCATTGGCTGGGCCTCTACCCATTTGGTAAAGTAGTCAGTCGCAACTATGATAAACGCATGCCTCTTGGACGAAGGTGGATAGATTTTGCCTATTAAATCCATGGCCCATCCCCTGAATGGCCAAGGCTTTATCACTGGGTGGAGGTTTTCGGCTGGAACCCTTTGAATTGGACCATGCAGCTGACACGCCTCACATCCCTTGGCATATTGATAACAATCAGCTGTAATGGTAGGCCAATAATATCCATGTCTGTATATTAGCCATTGCATTGTGGGTCCAGCCCTGTGAGACCCACAGATTCCTTCATGTACTTCTCCCATGACCTTCATGGACTCCTCTTTGTCAATACACTTAAGTAATACCCCGTTGATGGTTCTCCTGTAGACTTCATTATCTACCAATACATATTTAAGTGCCTTCTGCTTGAGCTTGAAATCACTACTGCTTGAAGGATCTTTAAGATAGTCGATTAACTCCTGCTTCCAGGAGTCGATCGTTCCTATAGTTGCACACTCCCAGGTTGGGTATTCTTCCTGTTTTACTTTGACTATCATGTCTTTGTACCCTGAGACTTGTTGAGCCAAATCATTAGCCTCTTCATTCTCTTCCCTAGGAATGTGATGTACTATTGCATCAGCAAACAAGCGCAATAGCCTGCTAGCCGTTTCATAGCACTCTTTCAAGTTAGGGTTATTACATCTATATTCCCCAGTTAGCTGTTTTATCACCAACTGTGAATCTCTCATGACTTGAACATAATTTGCTTTCATGGTTGTCAGGATCTTAAGCCCCAAAATCAAAGCTTCGTATTCTGCCTGATTATTAGAATTCCCAAGATCCAGCTGACACATGAATTTCCAACTTTTCCCTGTCGGGTCCGTAATGGTGATGCCAGCACCTACCCCTCTTTGCGTTCTTGACCCGTCAGACGTCAGCACCCAAGGTTTCAAGTTAATACATGCAACGTGTTCGGCTAACAGGTCATTGACTTCAACACAAGGGTGTTGAGCCAAGAAATCGGCTACTGTCTGACCTTTCATTGCTCTTATTGGAATGTATTTCAACGCAAAAGCATTTAACTTAATGGCCCATTTCATTAGTCGACCCTGTAGAACAGGCCTATTAAGTAAATACCTAATGATATCAATTTTGCACAAAACCAATACTTCCTTAGGCAACAAATAATATTCAAGTTTTATACAAGCATAGAACAACGATAAACATAATTTCTCAATAGGGGTATATCTGGTTTCGGCATCATTCAAAATGCGGCTGAGATAGTATACAGCTATTTCAGTTCCATCATCAGCATCCTGCGCGAGCAGGCATCTGATTGACTCTTCTTCTGCAGCTATATACAATTTGAGTGGCCTTCCTGACACCGGAGGTGTTAGCACAGGAGGTCTGGCCAACCCTTGCTTAATTTGATCAAAGGCCTGTTGTTGCTCTCTCCCCCATACCATATCCTCCGTATCCTTTAATTTCAAAGAAAGGGAAAAAGCCTTCATCTTCCCAAATTAATTAGCTATGAACCTCCTTAGGAAATTGATCTTGCCAATCAAACTTTGCAGTTCCTTCTTGTTCCTAGGAGGTCTGGCCTCCAGGATAGCTTTCACCTTGTTCTTGTCTACTTCTACTCCTTGATGGTGGACCAAAAATCCTAGGAAATTGCCAGCTGCCACTCCAAAAGCACATTTGGCAGGATTCATTTTCAGCCCATTGGCTCGCATCCTCTTTAGGGCCTGCTCTAGATCGACTGGGTGGCTTTCAAAACCCTCAGACTTGACAACCACGTTATCTATGTACACTTCCATGGTCTTGCCGATCAAGTCATGAAAAATGGAGTTCATGGCTCTTTGATAAGTGGCTCCTGCGTTCTTGAGCCCGAAAGGCATGACCACCCATTCATAGATCCCCAATGCTCCTGGGCACCTGAAGGCTGTCTTGTGAGTATCTTCTTTCGCTAGAAAGATCTGGTTATACCTTGAGTATCCATCCATAAAGGTGAGAATACCATGTGTGGTCAGCCAGATCGACTAACATGTCGACCACAGGCATAGCGTACTCATCCTTTGGAGTGGCCAAGTTCAAGTTTCTGTAGTCAATACATACTCTTATCTGGCCATTCTTCTTGACGACAGGGACTATATTAGATAGCCATTCAACATACCTGGCCGTTCTTATAAAGCATGCCTTCAGTAGTCTTTCAATTTCAGCTTTAATTTGAGGCATCAGCTGGGGATTGAACCTGCGAGGCGCCTGCTTGAAAGGTTTGTATCCTGCTTTGATAGGCAACCTGTGTTCCACCAACTCCCTCGCCAAACCAGGCATTTCAAAGTAATTCCAGGCAAAACAATCTTTGTACCGCTGGATTAATTCGACTATCTTACCCCGTTTGTCTTCCTCAAGCAACCCACTCACCTTCACGATTCTGGGTTGTTCTGGCGTACCCAAATTGATCTCAATTAAAGGGTCCTCTGCCTCAAAAGCAGGAGCCGTCTTGTGAAGAGGGGAGTCCAATTCCATAGGCTCGGCTGCACACGCCTTATCAGTCTCAACTGCCGCACCTTCCTCCTTGGAGAATAGGACCTCCTCTTCCTCTTCAGTATCATAGTCTTCCATCATGGCATCCATCACTTTGGACTCAGCCTTAAAGATTTCTAGCCGACCCAAAAGGTCTTCGAGTACCTGAGGTGCCCTATTCATTAGTCACCTGCGCATTAGGCCGTGGCTCGGCCTGAGATCTTAGCTTGAATCCCTCATTAGTAAGGTTGCATGCTTTCCAGGCGCCTTCTTCATAATCCTCTGGGATGGCAATAGGACCTAGGTGTGGGGAATAGAATAAGGCCTCTAGCATCTTTACTTCCGCCGAAAAAGGATTCTTGTCTGCCTCTACTGTCTCAACATTGTCTCCAACCCAAAACATAAGCTTCTGGTGAAGTGTGGAAGGGACACACTGACTTGTATGAATCCAATCCCTTCCCAGGATTACACTATAGGAAGGTTTGCCATCAACCACAAAGAAAGCTGCCTTGATGGTTTTGGGGCCTACTGTAACTTTGGCTATCAAGACTCCAAGTGCTCTGGAAGGTTCCCCCAGGAAATTGGACGTTTTCATGTTGGTAGGGACTAGGTCCTCAAGACTCTTCCCAAGTTTCCTCATGGTCGTCACAGGCATGACATTCAAAGACCCCTCCGGCCCACAAAGACTCTTCCAAAGATCTTCCCGCTGATATAGGCCTTGATATAAAGGGGCTTCAGATGTTTCACCATTTCTTCTGTAGGTTTCTCAAACACTACCTTGGTAACCTCATCAGCCGGTGTATCGGCTAACGTGGCCCATTCTGTCTCCTCAGCAAAGACGTCTCCCTCCAAACCTCCTGGTTGTGAGTTGATTGCCCAAAACTCTTCTGGGAATAAGCTAATAGCCTCTATCTCAGCCATTAGGCCATCAGCTTCCTCGTTGAACAGGAGATCCAACAAAGAATCTTCCATGATATCGTCCTGCTCCCAATACTTCTCTAGGATCACTGAACCTTCTATAGTGATTGCCTCTTCGCCTACGTCGACTGAGGCGATAAGACCTTCGCCGAGAATGTGTTCTGTTCAATAATCGGCTCTATATTTTCGGGCACTTCCTCTTTCCCGGCTTCCTCAGCCTCCAGCTTTGGGAAAGCCTTATCCAGTGCTTCATTCACAGTTTCCAAGGGGATCTCGCTCTTTTCACTGCTCTTTACATCGGCTGTCATTTGCAGAGTTTGTTTCATCTTCTGAACAGACCTCATTCTCTGCATCATTCTCTTTTGGGTTCTTGTTAGCACGGCTGGTACTGCCTTTTTGTCTTTGGCATATTTATTCAAGAACCAGTGCCCTTCTTTGATGTTAGCCGGGGGTTTTAACATTCTATGAGTCCTCAACTTCTCATCATCCCTTACTGTTATCTTCAAGGAAGACATGCCCCCTTCTACAGTGAACTCGGCTACCTTTCTGTGACAACCACCCTAAAATTTAAATGGAGCCGCCACCAATATTTTATTTTTATAGGAAACATTGGAAAACCTATTTTTGAATTTAAAAGAAGGTCCTTGGAACCAGATTCGGGTTCGGGAGTTGGTTACGCGCAAGGAAGGATAAGCGCCCTTACGACGCCCGTTGAGAAACGGTACCCTTTAATTGTTTATAAAAAAATTGTTTGCCTTTTAAGAAAAAAATAATTCCCTTTATCAAGCCCTTTTTTTTTATGATAAGAAAAAGAACCAAAAAAGAGAAAGCATATTTTTTATTGCATTTATTATTATTTAATCTCTTTTAAATAAGATAGATGTATAAACTAAAGATAAAAAATTTAATTCCCCAAATTATTAACTTATTTATTTGAAAAAAAAATACTTAAATGAGGAAACTCAATTCAGAAATTTCTATTTTTGCTTTTAAGTCCCTCATTAATATAATAATTGCAAATTGATCCCTATTCAAAGTTTGGCCCCGTTGGAAGGCCAAACCCTAAAACGCGCATGAACAGAAAATTAAAGAAAGGAAGATTTTTTAATTTATTTGCTTTCGGATCCTTTTTATAACACATTTGCAGTTTAGTCCTTTTTATAACATATTTACAATTTAATCCCTATTAATTATATATTTGCAAATTGACCCCTATTTAGGGTTTGGCCCCATTGGAAGGCCAAACCCTAATCCTAATCTTGTTCCAGGCTCCAACAACAACCGCAACAACAACAACAACAACAACAGCAACAATACAGTAGCTAACAATGGAAGAAATATGAATAAAGGCCACACCGTATGTAATTTGATCCAAACAACAACATCCAATCCAGAATATCAGTTACATAGCAATGGCAAAAAAGAAAGAGAAACAAAACAGAGAAATAGAAAGATGAAGAAGATGATGAACCTGGGTTTACAGCTTCCCAGGAAATTTACAACCAAGAGATGGAGAAGAAAAAAAAGCTAAAGCTAGAAAGTGTTTAGGTTTTTTTTTCTGATTTTTGAGGGGAGCTCACGGTTTTCCTTTTTCTCGCTTGCTCGCTTCCTTACGTTCTCTCGGACCGGGTTCCTCTCTTTAGGGTTCGCCCCTTTTCCACTTTGCTTGCTTCCCTTTTTATAGGCACCACATCTGCGAAGCAAATAAATCAGATTAGTTCAAAAAAAATAAAAATAAAAATAAAAGAGAAATAAAGAGATAACCTCCCTTATCCACCGGTTTTCTTCTTCCTTCTCTGCTTCTCACGCGAAAACCGGGTCTTGGGCGGCTTGCAGGAGAATGACGCGACGGTGGCAGGGAGATGGGCGGATGGAGGAGATAACCGCTGAGTAAGGCAGAGAAACGTGGTCTGAGGAGGGAGAGAGAGATGGTTGGCGGCTAGGGTAGGAGGAGAAGGGCTACGGTTGAGTGAGGAAGAAGAGAAAGAGAGAGAGAGAGAGAGAGGAATTGAAGATTAGGTTTAGGGTTGAAGAGAAAGAGAAGGAGAGAAGATGATGGTGATGGCCGCGGCGTGGGAGGAAAGTGAATGAAGGGGGAAGATTTTAGGGTTAGGTTAAATGAATTAGGTTTGGGTTGATGGGTGATGGGCTGCAGCGTGCGTGAAGCAGACTGGATTTTTAGGTTTAATGTTTTGGGTCAGGCGTATGATTGGGCCGCGGCGTGAAGCAAGAAGATCATGGGCTGGGGGTGCGAGAAGAAAGGTGGGGTGTGCGCAGCAAAATGCAGGAAACAAGCTGGGGTGGGCTGCTATTTGCACCACCCAGACTTACATTTTGCACACCCTTTCTCAAAATAAAGAAAAACTTCTTTTTTTCTTTTATTTATTCTTTTATTTTTCTTTCTTTCTTCTCTTTTATAAATCTCCAAAAATATTATTTATTATTACTACTACTACTAAAAAATAAAAAATAAAAAAAAAGTTAAAATAAATAATAAAATAAAATAAAATAAAATAAAAGGCCGGACAAAATTTGGGTACTACAGCTGCCCCTCCTTAATTACATTTTACTCGAAGGTCTTCGTGCATTCGTTGTAAAAGGTAATTAAGGATAAAGGACTCTGATTTTGTCCGCAATAAGTGGTTTGAAATTGCGAGATTGGCTCCCGACTTTGTTTTGGGATTCTATGTCTGATTCCTAGTGAATTCCCGATACGACATAGGTTTAGCTCCTAACTCTTAAAATTGGTGAGAGATTCTAGGTTTGATTCCTAGTGAACTTCCTGTAAAGCATAGGTCTGGTTCCTAACTCTTACAAGATAGGTGAGAGATTCTAGGTTCGATTCCTAGTGAATTCTCGGTAAGGCATAGGTCTGGTTCCTAATCCTCACATCTTTTGTGTTGATTACTTCCCTATTTAGGGTAAGCCTGGCGTGCGAGCTTCTTCGTCACTCGACACATATTTGGGTCAGATTCCCAACAAGGGTAAGTCAGATTCTTAACGCTTGTTAAAAGGTACGGATTGATTACCTTACTTTAAGGAATGTCCGTGGTATGAGCTTCTCTATCACTCAATATGGATTCGGGTCAGATTCCCGGCAAGGTATAGGTCAGACTCCTAACTCTTATTAAAGTACGGACTGGTTTTCCCATTACAGCAACGCCCGATTGCACGCTTCACTACTCGGAGCCGGTCGATTCCCGACAAGGTGTAGGTCAGATTCCTAACTCTTGTTTAAAAAGGTACGGATCGATTTTCATGATTGAGGAAGATCCGAGACGCGGGTCAGGTTCCCGACTAAAGGCTTGCGTCAGATTCCCAAGGTGGTGGGTCAGATTCCCAGCAAGGTATAGGACAGGTTCCTAACTCATGCTAATAGATTGAATAGGCTGAGTACTAGTTCTTACCGAGTAACAACAGACCAACTGTATGTAATATTTTGAGTGGGTGGGTTAACGGACCCAAAAACTTTGATGATCATGCAGGATGCAATGAATGGTATGTCATGCATGAAATTTTTATTTTTTAGAGAAATGATTTTGAAAGTGGGTCTGAGGCCCAGAAGTAATGATGATCATGCCAAATGCCATGAATTGTATGCTATGCAATTTTTTTTTTGATTTCCCTGAATTCCTTTGAGGATTCTGCCCCTAGACTCATGGGTGTTGGCTTTCTGTCAGATTGCTTGTCTGAATGGCTGACTTAGTACTGCATCAGGTTTGCATACTTTCCCCTTGACAAATCATTTTGTGGTTCTTCAAATTTTCATCTTCATGTTTTGAATGCCTTTGGAAGGGTTAAATTTGACAATTTTGATCCATAGAGACTTTTTAGTGTCTCTTTGGCCTTCGTTCAGCCATGATGGGAAAGATCTATGTTGAGAGACAGATCATCTTGTGTAGTTCTGAAATTGGAATGAAATCTTGAATGCGAAGCTTGTGGATGATGGGCATAGCTTTTGCCCCTAGCTTCTCGGTTTATATCTGTGAGGTCCAATCTAGGTGGACATGTTTGTAAATTTGACCCTAGCTTTTGCCTAGGCCGCTCTTTGCGATTTTTCAACCTAGCGAGTCGCTCTAACTTTTGCCTAGACCGCCCTTTCGGGTTTTCAGCCTAGCGAGCATTTTATTTTATATTCTTTTTTAGGTAAAGCAACTGCACTGAGGAGTTTATATGGATCTCCTCCTTCAAAAATCAAGTTTTTTTTTTGTTGAGAAAATATGAGCAATTGACTTTGATCAGAATGGTCTTTGTTAGGGTTGTAACGTGGCCAGGGGTTAAGGGTTATGAAAGAAAAGATATTTCAGGCCCAAAAAGTATTTAAGGGTTTATGAGAATAAGGATCTTTAGTCTAAAGATGCACTTCATTTTTGCTAGCACATTTGTTTCACCTTTGCGATTTCATTTTTTATCTTCGCAAGTGTCTTTGACACGTTTTTGATATTTCTTTGAATTACCTTTGATACTTTATTGCTTACTTTACTCTTCTTCTTTTTGAGAGGACAAAGTTGACTGAAGACTTGTGCTATTCTTCATTGTGTGAACGATCCTTATTCAGGGTATTTGAAAGAAAATTTCGTTTTAGGCTCAAAAGGGTAGCAATGGATAAGTACTTTTTGTATTTGTGGATAGAAAAAAAGGCCAAACCTCATCTCAAAATCTCATTGCTCACATCTTCACAAAACTTAACTTTTGATAACTTGTGCATTTGCTTTACCATAAAAAAAAGAAAAATTCAAATTGCAGTTTTATTGATGAACTGAAAGATGAGAACATAATGAGCCCTTTACAAGATATGCCCCAGGGCTTTGGGCAAAGCATAAAATAAATGAAGGTTGCTTAAACAGGGCTATTCCTTGAAGTTTTATCCCTTGGCGTTGATTAAAGCCCAACAATTCTTAACGGGGTGGCCCACTGCCTCAGTACATGTCGTAATGAGCATCACTTGTTTCTTCTTCCATCTCTTGGCTCATACTGCGCGATGGTTGTTGAATGTTGTGGTTGCCAATCCTTCCGCTTATTATCCCTGCTTCCACTCTTTCCCCAACAATGACTAAGTCTGAGAAGCTTGAAGAGACATTTCTCATCATCAGATCATAGAAGGGTTGTTGAAGTGTGTCAATGAACATGGTAACCATCTCTTTCTCAGATAGCGGAGGTTCCACTTGGGCTGCAATCCCTCTCCATCTTTGGGCATACTCTTTGAAGCTTTCATTGCCCCCTTTTATCATGGTTTGCAACTGGGAGCGGCCAGGAGCCATGTCCATATTGTACTTATACTGATTGATGAAAGCTTTGGCCAAATCATTCCAGGAGTTGATTTTGCCCTGCTCTAATCAAGATATACCAAAGATAGGGTACCTGTAAGACTCTCTTGGAAGAAGTGGATTAAGAGCTTATTATTGCTGGAGTAGGGTGCCATCTTCCGGAAGTACATGATGAGGTGACTTTTTGGACAAATTAAGCCTTCATACTTGACAAACTCATGAACTTTGAATTTTGGAGGAATCACCATGTCCGGGACCAAACATACTTCTGAAGCTTTGAACCCAATATGATTTGCCCCTTCAATGGCTTTCAGCCTGTCTTCCATAATTTGGAGTCTCTTCTGATCTAGGGAGTCTCCTGATGGGCCATTGGAAGCCTCTTGATACTCATTAGTGCTAATGGAATGATTCTCATCAATGGTCAATTTTGGATCCAAGTTCTGCAGGAGGTCAAATAACTTGTCCATCTTACCATTGATTCGGTCGAACTCTTCTTTCATCGCTTGCTGATTCTGTTCCAACAAGTCCATGAGTCTAGATTGGGCTCGAGTCCGGTAGGGATGCAGGGAAAGCTTATTCGTATCTATTTTCTGTTGGGGAGAAAAAAATGAGTTATGTTATGTAGGTGCCATGTGTATGCATGCCATGAATATTTTTTCTTTTTATATTTTATGCAAAATGATATGATGGATAATGGAGAAATATTTTTCTATTTTTTGTTTTTTTTGCCTTTTTTTTTTACAAAAAATAAAATGAATGCAATGATGTTGCTAAAAAAGAGAAAATGTTTTTTTTTGAAAATTTATTTTATATTGAGAAGGCAAAGTATCTTTTGAAAATATGTTTTTTTTTGCAAAGAAATAACAAATAATATTTTTTAGAGAAAAATATCATTTATTATTTTTCACAATTTTAAAATGTGAATGAAAAATAAATGGATGATGGAAAAACAGGCAGAGTGTGCCCCTTGCTATGTAGGCCGGTATTTCCTAAGATCTTAGGTCATACGACTTTTGTCACGTGGAAAATGGGATAAGGTATGCTCCATTCGTGATATGGGCCGGTAACTCCTTAAAAGGATCTAGGGTTTGTATTGTGTACCTTTCCATTGGGTGGATTTAAGATACTAATCTAAAAGGTCCCTAGAGCCAAGGGTCTCATTTGAAAACGTTACCACCAATAATAAGTATATTATTAAAGGATGGTTTTTTCTCAAATGAGCCAAACTCTAGGTGAGGCCTTCATAGGAACCTACTGGCCGTACGTCCAGCAGAGCACCCATTACACAGCCTCTCCTAACTTAAGGTTCACTCGGGCCCGGGTACAGGGTACCCACTCAAAGTGTGTGTAAACAAAGTGTATAAAGTGTAGTGTGTGAAGGAGCAAACTTAAAACTACCCGCTAAAAATACAATATATATACATGTCTTCTACCCTAAGGTTTCAAATACATAAACATACACAATATTTACAAGAAAAACAAATGAAAGAGAATAAATCACAAGCAAAAATAGAATTTTTTTTTATGCAAGTTTTCTAAGCATATATACAAATGGACAAATAGGACTAAAAACAAAAAGGGAATAATTCATTTAGTAAGGCAAACAAATCTCATAAACAACCATAGGGCCTAACTCTCTAAAGTCCCCAGTGGAGTCGCCAGCTGTGACAACCACCCTAAAATTTAAATGGAGCCGCCACCAATATTTTATTTTTATAGGAAACATTGGAAAACCTATTTTTGAATATTTTTGAATTTAAAAGAAGGTCCTTGGAACCAGATTCGGGTTCGTGAGTTGGTTACGCGCAAGGAAGGATAAGCGCCCTTACGACGCCCGTTGAGAAACGATACCCTTTAATTGTTTATAAAAAAATTGTTTGCCTTTTAAGAAAAAAATAATTCCCTTTATCAAGCCCTTTTTTTTTTATGATAAGAAAAAGAACCAAAAAAGAGAAAGCATATTTTTTATTGCATTTATTATTATTTAATCTCTTTTAAATAAGATAGATGTATAAACTAAAGATAAAAAATTTAATTCCCCAAATTATTAACTTATTTATTTGAAAAAAAAAATACTTAAATGAGGAAACTCAATTCAGAAATTTCTATTTTTGCTTTTAAGTCCCTCATTAATATAATAATTGCAAATTGATCCCTATTCAAAGTTTGGCCCCGTTGGAAGGCCAAACCCTAAAACGCGCATGAACAGAAAATTAAAGAAAGGAAGATTTTTTAATTTATTTGCTTTCGGATCCTTTTTATAACACATTTGCAGTTTAGTCCTTTTTATAACATATTTACAATTTAATCCCTATTAATTATATATTTGCAAATTGACCCCTATTTAGGGTTTGGCCCCATTGGAAGGCCAAACCCTAATCCTAATCTTGTTCCAGGCTCCAACAACAACCGCAACAACAACAACAACAACAACAGCAACAATACAGTAACTAACAATGGAAGAAATATGAATAAAGGCCACACCGTATGTAATTTGATCCAAACAACAACATCCAATCCAGAATATCAGTTACATAGCAATGGCAAAAAAGAAAGAGAAACAAAAGCAGAAATAGAAAGATGAAGAAGATGATGAACCTGGGTTTACAGCTTCCCAGGAAATTTACAACCAAGAGATGGAGAAGAAAAAAAAGCTAAAGCTAGAAAGTGTTTAGGTTTTTTTTTCTGATTTTTGAGGGGAGCTCACGGTTTTCCTTTTTTCTGCTTGCCCTGCTCCTTACGTTCTCTCTGGACCCGGGTTCCTCTCTTTAGGGTTCGCCCCTTTTCCACTTTGCTTGCTTCCCTTTTTATAGGCACCACATCTGCGAAGCAAATAAATCAGATTAGTTCAAAAAAAATAAAAATAAAAATAAAAGAGAAATAAAGAGATAACCTCCCTTATCCACCGGTTTTCTTCTTCCTTCTCTGCTTCTCACGCGAAAACCGGGTCTTGGGCGGCTTGCAGGAGAATGACGCGACGGTGGCAGGGAGATGGGCCAGATGGAGGAGATAACCGTTGAGTAAGGCAGAGAAACGTGGTCTGAGGAGGGAGAGAGAGATGGTTGGCGGCTAGGGTAGGAGGAGAAGGGCTACGGTTGAGTGAGGAAGAAGAGAAAGAGAGAGAGATAGAGGAATTGAAGATTAGGTTTAGGGTTGAAGAGAAAGAGAAGGAGAGAAGATGATGGTGATGGCGCGGCGTGGGAGGAAAGTGAATGAAGGGAAGATTTTAGGGTTAGGTTAAATGAATTAGGTTTGGGTTGATGGGTGATGAAATTTGCAGCGTGCGTGAAGCGGTGGATTTTTAGGTTTAATGTTTTTGGGTTGTGCGTATGATTGGGCCGCGGCGTGAAGCAAGAAGATCATGGGCTGGGGGTGCGAGAAGAAAGGTGGGGTGTGCGCAGCAAAATGCAGGAAACAAGCTGGGGTGGGCTGCTATTTGCACCACCCAGACTTACATTTTGCACACCCTTTCTCAAAATAAAGAAAAACTTCTTTTTTTCTTTTATTTATTCTTTTATTTTTCTTTCTTTCTTCTCTTTTATAAATCTCCAAAAATATTATTTATTATTACTACTACTACTAAAAAATAAAAAAATAAAAGTTAAAATAAATAATAAAATAAAATAAAATAAAATAAAAGGCCGGACAAAATTAGGGTACTACACTTTCTTTTATCCTTGGGGACAGGTTTCTCATCCACCTTGGGCAAAGATAGCTTACCACTTTCTCTGAGGGTTAGCTGATCTTGCCCCCCAGTTTTAGCAATGGGTGGCTTACTCTTCTCCTTGTCAGGCTTCCCTGTTAGGGCCTGGCCATGTGTAATGTATTGTCTTACTAATTCCTGGGTAAGCTTACCTGGTTTAGGTGGCTTGCCCCCTGCCTATGTCTCACCTCTGGTTGGGGTTTTCCCAATCTGTCAAAGACAGAAACCCTGGCAGCCTGAGGTTTTAGTCGATCAATATGGGTTGAATCGGCTGAACCCTTTTTTGGCCTCCAGACTTGTTGTACAGATATCCTGTGCTTGTGGCTCAGTCCTTCATCATCGAATCCTGAGAACGAGACCATGTTTATCCCAAGGGCAGGGAATGGATCAGTATCCACTGTCATTTCCGCGATTCCTTTGTCCGCAAGTTTGAACCTCCCCTCTTTTATCCCCTTCTGAATGGCCTTCCTGAAAACCATGCAATTTAAGGTTGCATGATTATAAGAGTTATACCACTTGCAGTATTTCTTATCTTTTAACTCCTCAGCAGGTGGGATCTTGTGCCCATCCAGCAGCCGAATCTGCCTATCCTTAAGCAAATAGTCAAAGATCTGATCTGCCTTGGAGATATCAAAGGAGTATTCTGTCTTGCCGTCTCCTGAACTTGGCTCCTTTCCTTTGGCAGCTCTTAGGGCAGGGCAGGTATAACCTCTACCCTTTACTATTTCAGCTGCCATGATGTCTGCCGTGGAATCGGCTGAATCATCATCGAAGTCTTCAGCTTCTACAATGGACACCAACTGAGGACCTCTCCCTCTACTGTCTCGCCTCTTTTCTTTCTCCTGGATAAACTGCTCAATGCGTATAGCCCTTGAGACCAACTGGTTTAGGTCAGTGCAAGCTTGGCCTACTAGTTTTTCCTTGAGTTGAGGATGCATGCTGCTAATGGCCATGGCTGCATATTCTGTTTCAAGGAATTGCACTGAACATTTCCCAGCCATTTTCCTGAATCTTTCCATAAAATCAGCAGCCGATTCATCCACCTGTTGTCTCAGGTTCATGAGATCAGCCGCAGTGACTTCGGGTTGGGGCCAGTAGAATCTGTCATGAAAGCACCTCTCCATATCTGACCATGTTTGTATGGAATTAGGTGGTAAAGAGGAATACCATGTAAATGTTGTCCCGGTAAGTGACAAGGGGAACAGCTACAACTTGTGATATTCATTATGGTTTCCTTCACCACATTGGGCAGTAAACCTGCCAACATGCTCCATAGTCGATTTGCCATCCTGTCTCCAAGTTGGGGGATGTGCCTGGGAAACTTGTTCTGGAGGATTGCGGTAGCCTGGTTGATTAAACGATGGAGGTGGGTAAACCCCCCATGGCTGCTCCATGTTCCCTTCACCAGGTGCCCTGTATTGAGTTCCAGGAACACTTGTGTTAAATGGTAGAGGTGGGATCTGTCCCCATAACTGCTCCGCCATCAAACCAGGTGCCCTTGGAGGAGTTTACCCCATTTGAATGCCTGCAGATCCTTCAGGGTAGGATGGATAGAATGGAAGGTTAGCCGATACAGGTGGAACATTGTTCCATGACTGCTGACCTGCATATCCCCCAGTTGGTCTTGCACCACCCATTCCAGGGCCAAGAGTTTGCCCCCCAGTGTGCTGTGGGTTAGTCGCCTGCACAGCAGAACTATAAGGCTGAGCACATGGCATAGCTTACGGCATACCAATTGGTCCCACTGCATCCGGTGGCCTCCTAGCCATCTGCACCTGTCCAAAATGAAGATTAGCCTGGTTATTCGCGTCATTCGCCACCTGTTGACCTCCAGTGTTCAACGTGGCAAAAGCACCATGCTGGGAATTAATTGGATTAAAAGGTACCTGTCCTATATTCGGCTGAACCTGAGTGGGTCCTGCCTGAACGTAGGTAGGCTGAACTTCTTTGTGCACTGCTCAATCGCGTTCAACCTGGATTGGTCCCGCCTGAATCGCACTCTACCGATGACGAGTCCTGCTGGGTAGGGTACCCACTTGCGCTGGGATAGTAGAATTGATAGAGCTTTCACTTGGGTGAGCCCTCTTAGCCTCTATCTCCCTGGCCACGTGACTTCGTTATGTACCATGGGTTTCACAATATCGGCCAATTGTTGTGACACTTGGTACATGATATCGTTGATTCCCAAATCGAGTTGTTGGCGTATAAACGAAGTGGTCATCACCACCGGGGTCTCATTGGGCTCGTTGGATTGAGTTTCAGCACCTATCTCCACTTGTATTTGCTCTGCCGGTGGAACATGGCTCCTATGGGATCGGCTTCCTTCAACCGGCTTCCTGGGATTACTTTTTGCAGTCATATTGCTCAAACTTTTGCCCGAACGCAAGTGCATACGCCAATGGTAATCCTGACCTGGGGATTCGAACGTGTTGGTTCGTTCACCTTTGGTCCCACCGGGCGTGCCAATTTTGTTGTCTGGAATACCAATTAGCCGCAGATCGGCTAACTTCCAAAACAGTGATTCCCTTTTCTTCAAGCGATTACGCCAAGGAAGGAACTCTGTTCCTTAGCTATGGGTCCCTTAACTCACTCCAGAAAGGTTTAAGTCGATGAACTAAGATAAAAACTGGGACATAAAGGTAAACATAAATGCGAATGAATAAAAGCTTGAGCGAAAAATAAGTTGTTTGATAGATTGTGTCTTCTTAAAATTATTTACCACTTGGGTATTTATAGTAACAACTAAGAACTACCCCTATTTGCCACGTTCAGCTGGCTAACATTGATAAAATCCTAGTTGACAGTTATTCGGCTGAGTAGTGCCATATTCCACTAACCACGATCCTAAAATCTAGGCGCCACTTCACATCATGGCCACGTCTCAGCCAACGTCTGTTTCAGCGTGGATCTTATCCTTCTGCTCCCTTGCTCAGCTCCTAAAAACTTGGAGATAATTTTGAATTTGATTAATTTTGAATTTAAATTAATTCAAAATCAATCTCCATAACTTTCGACTCATGGAGCAATTCAAGAATCTGACCCAGTGAATGACTTCGCGCTAGCCCAATAGGCCAAATATCTTCATATTACTCCAATAAGCCTAAGGCCCTTGCCTAGCTCTTGGTTTCCTACTTTTGGCTTTATTAGCTGCAAATTCGGCTGTGTGCAATTCGGCTGACGCCCAATCGGCTATTTGATCCACTCGGCTGTGGCTGGCTTCGGCTAATTCTAAAGAACATTTTTAGGTGTAAACAGTTATTATATAATAACTTCATCTTTTTTTCACATGATTCGTAACTCTCGTATCTCACCCGTGCATCGCACGGGTTATTACGCTAGTTATCCCTAAAAAAGAATTTGTGTGGGACAAACTATCCGTTTATGGTATATATTATCAATTCATGCAGACGTGTGAAAATTCTCATGACCAAACCAAAATTTCTCAAACTCTATTGCTAATTCTGTTCGTGTTGCCATGGCATCAAATAATTGGTTGATTAGCCCGACAAAAATTGAATTATTTGGTTCATGAGTTGCAACTTTAGGTCGTTTACCAAATTTAGGTTCATAAGCACAAACAAACTACTTTTAGTGGCCGGTGGGTTTGTGAGGCTATTACTCGGAAAGTCCCCGATAATATTTTGTTGTTATATGAAAGTTAATGCAATCTTTATACTTTCTTTAAAAACCTTTTTTCACCTCCAATTTAATCAAATATTTTTCACACACATAAACATATCACGAGTTAATAATTCACACACCCACACACATATCATGAGTTAATAGTTGAATTAATTAATTTTATGATTGACATCGTAAAACTTTTGTACACAGTCATCCAATTAAATTTTACTATGTTACTTTTTAAAATATCTATGTGGTGTGATTTAATTGGATGACCGTGTAAATTTTGTTTACATTGTCAATACAAAGTCATTAAACTCTAATTTTATATTTTATAAAATTTTATCGTAAACATGATAAGATTACACTTGAATTAACATATCCTAACTCATATATGAAACCCACCCAGCTTAACCGTACCAGGGTTGCTTGCAATCACTTCTCCCAACAGTCACACAATCAAGAAAATCGTAACCGTGTGATGGAAATCAAATGACTCATATTTGACTTCTGTATTCAGAAGCTCAAAATCTCAACTATTCAATTTTTAATCAACAACTGAAATTGCCTCTACAGTTACTATTGACTGTAGGGAATCCATTTCCAACTTAGCCGATGCAATTTGCCCTTTGCGCTACGGCAACCATTACTTGCCATGTGCATAAATATGTTTGTATTAAGCTAATAAATCAGAAAGAGGTATAGAAAATGAGTGCAAATTTGTGAAAAATTGACAACCTAAGATTCTGTTTACTTTATGAAAACATTTTCTATTTTCATTTTCTAAAACTTGCATTCAATTTAACTTAACAAGAAGATGAGATGCTCTTGAAATGAGTCTTTGTGATGAAAAGGAGAAGAAATGAGGGATACAGAGGATGCATTTTCGGAAATAATGAAAATAGTTTTTTTTGACATTTTCATTGTTTCCGGAAATGTAGACAATTGTTCACTCAAAGAGTCTCTCATTTTCTTATTATCAAGTTAAAATTAACATTGATTTTAGAAAATAAAAACAGGAAATATTTTCACAAAGTAAATAGACCCTAACTTTTTTATTTTCATGGATACCATATTCTATATTGGAAACGTGTGGCCACGGTTCTAAGTTGTGTTAAAAATAAAAAGTCAATTACAATAAACTAACTTTGCCCAAAACATTCGTGTAGAAATAGTAAGCACATTATTATTTTGGTTGAATCAGGGATAAGATGTGGATTGTAGAACTAAACTATCAGTTTAACCATGCCATCATGGAATATAATTGATTGTCCAAAAACTATGAAAATTTATTTTATTACAAGTAGCACACAACATTTGATAGTGCCATGAGCTCTGTCTCTCCAAGTGTAAAGCAAAAGCTTTCTGTTTCAGTTTATCCTCCATGATTACTTCAATATCTTTATGAACAGTAAAATCCCTTGGTACAGTGGTTCAACTTCCTACTTCATGCATCATTGCAACCAACCCCTTTTTATTATTATTCATGTTCTTTGCATACACACGTTATAGAGTGCTGAATGGTCATTTTTGTTCTTGAATGTGTGAGGTGTTATCATTATAGTTCTTAAATGTTTCAAAATTATAAAAACATCTCTAATTGTATTTTTCGTTAGTCAGTTTGGTTCTCAAATGTGTCTTCTGTTAGTCAATTTAGTCATTGAAATTACTAACGAAAGACACACTAAGTGATGTTTCTGTAATTTCGATGCATTCAGAGATAGTGACAGCGCCACACACATTTAGGGACCAAAATGACTGTTTACTTATAAAAGTTTAAGTGAATTATCAAAAGCGTCCCTGAAATTATAAGATGTTATCAATTTAATCAATGAAATTATTAATATTTCAAAATAGTCTTTGAAATTGAAAATTATCGATCATATTAGTCATTTTGAGTCGGTCAGATGATAAGGACTAATGTAATCGAGAATTTTAAATTTCGGGGATCATTTTAGGATTTCGTTAATTTCATGGATCAAATTGTTGGACTCCTATAATTTCGGGGACTAAAACTTTTATTGGCATCTTATAATTCCCTTTTATATTCCAAGCTAAATAAATTTTTTCTTGTACTATCCCTTTCTCTTGTTATCTTCTACACATGGTTCTGTGATCACTTTTATAACTATATCCTTCCACTCTCAGCTTTTCTTTTAAGTGTCTGTTACCTTTTCTGTGTTAGCTTTGTGAGAGCAATTATGGCTGTTTCCTTTCTTGTACTATTTACTTAATATATTATTAATTTTGATTACAACACCTTTCTTTTCCTTTATTGTGCTCTTGTGATCCTTATCAATATCATATTTAATTAGTTGGTGTTCTAAAGTGACTTTGCAGGCAGTTCAACTTAAACCCCTTAATTTACTATTAATCTCTTGTGTTGTTGTCTTCATGTGTATGCTTTAGTTCTTTTCTTCATATTCAACTCTCACATATGCAAATTTTGGTTCCCTTTATACTCACTTAGTTTTCCTTTGTCATAATTTTCTTGTAAGCTTTCTTCTAGTGTATCAATTTTCTATATTCCTTCTTTGTTTGGAGAATTTCTATCCTCAGTTACTTTGTTTCCCTTTCAATTTCACCTTTCCAATTATTAGTTTCTTCAAAGTGAGATTGAGTTTATTTGGTTTGGTTTAATCTTCTCAGTGTTGTTAAAGTTATTGGTCTCTCAAAATCTTGTGTGTTTAGTGTTTGAATCAATGCCTCCTACAAATTTTCCTCTTCGTTGGGAAAGCACTGGGGACCAATGGTGGTATGCATCACCAATAGATTGGGCTGCTGCTAATGGCCACTATGACTTGGTTCGCGAACTGCTTAAAATCGACAGCAACCACCTCTTCAAGCTCACTTCCCTACGCCGAATCCGACGCCTAGAAGTGGTGTGGGACGACGAAGAACAGTTCAATGATGTCGCAAAGTTTCGTTCTCAGGTTGCACAGAAGCTTCTTCTGGAATGTGAATCCAAGAAAGGGAAGAAGAATTCCCTCATCAGTGCAGGCTATGGTGGATGGTTAATGTACACTGCTGCCTCAGCTGGGGACTTGTGTTTTGTTCAACTTCTTCTTGAGAGGAACCCTTTGTTGGTTTTTGGTGAAGGAGAGTATGGTGTTACTGATATACTTTATGCTGCTGCTAGGAGTAAGAACTGTGAGGTTTTTAGGTTGTTATTTGATTTTGCTGTTTCACCAAGGTTTCTCACAGGTAGTGGGATTATGGAGGAGCATATTGGAGACATTCCTTCTGTTTATAAGTGGGAAATGACCAATAGGGCTCTCCATGCTGCTGCTAGAGGAGGTAATTTGAAGATTTTAGAGGAGCTTCTTGCCAATTGCTCTGATATTTTGGCTTATAGAGATGGTGATGGCTCAACTGTCTTGCATGCAGCTGCAGGAAGAGGACAAGTTGAGGTGATAATCTGCTCCTTTTGATCTCTTTTATTTTGAGTTATGTTTCATTTTTATGCACCAAATGTTTGGTTCAACTTCAATTCTTCACCTTCTTCTTTCTCATATCCCTTTGGCAGATAACTATGAAATTTTGTTTTTAAAAGTATTCAACATATGCAATTTTGGATACATGCTATGAGAAAAACCTCACAGAATATTTGGAATGCAATATCAAATAGCAATATAATGAAAATTGAACACACATGATTTTTGGATACATGTAATGGACAAACACCTCATGTAGAATATTTGGTGTGGAATATCAAATAGCAATAGAATAAATCTAATCTTTGTAATATCCTTATCAAACACTGACATGATTCTTATTAGGACAATACAGAGATTAGATTTGTTCTATTGCTATTTGATATTCCACACCAAATATTGTACATGTGGCAAGATCCTTATCAAACATACATGATTCATACTAGAACATTATGACCTCATTTGATACATGTAACCAATCCAATGGAAAAGGCTTTGGATGTTGTTGTTGTTGCTATTGTTAGTAAGATCTTTATTGTCATTGGGATTTCCATGTTATGGTACTTGTGGTAGGGGCAGGTCTACTCATGTCACATTGGGACATTTTCCCCCACTAGGATTTTGATAAACTCATTATTATGTATATTATTATATATTAGTTGTCCCAGGCTCCCAGCATATACTATATATTATATATTACATGATTATTGCTGCCACAACTTAAAATTTCTGGATTCGCCACTCTATGGTACTACCTCCGTTCCCCATTATAAGAAAATTTTTGGTGTATTTTTTTGTCCTAATTATAAGAAAAATAAACTCATTTCAAGATGTATTAATTGCTATAATTATACCCCTATTTAATATGATATGTATCTTACTAGAAACTAATTTTTTTTCCTATGCACTCTATTTAATGACGTGTTGTATATTTGGGATAATATTTCAATTTTATATCATTAAATAAGTTTTCTTGGTCTTGGTGATTTTTGTTTTTTTCTTCTTATATTAGGGACCAGAGTTAGTATTATAGAGGAAGATGCTGTCTCCTTGTTTTATTCATGTCATTTGTTATGGTTGTTTGATATTATATCCTAACAATCCTTGGATCTCATGCAGGTAGTTAAATATCTTGCATCATCCTTTGACATGATCAATTCCACAGACCACAAAGGAAACACTGCTTTGCATCTGGCTGCTTCAAGGGGCCAATTATCTGCAGCTGAAGCTCTAGTCACAGCATTTCCCACATTGATCTCTCTAAGAAACAACTCTGGAGAAACTTTTCTTCACAAGGCTGTGTCTGGTTTTCAAACTCCTGCATTCCGAAGACTAGATCGCCAGGTTGAGCTTTTGAGGAAGTTACTAAGTGGAAAACACTTTCATGTAGAGGATATTATCAATGTCAAGAACAATGATGGAAGAACTGCTCTTCACATGGCTATCATAGGAAACATTCACATTGATCTTGTGCAACTCTTAATGACTGCTCCATCAATAAATGTGAATATCTGTGATGTTGATGGCATGACACCGCTTGATTACCTAAAACAACACCCCAATTCAGCAACATCAGATATACTAATTAAAAAGTTGATCTCAGCTGGGGGAATGTTTGGTTGTCAAGGTTATAGTTCAAGAAAAGCCATAGCTTCACACTTGAGAATGCAAAGCATTGGAAGCAGTCCTGGAACATCATTTAGAATCTCAGACACTGAGATATTCTTGTACACTGGCATTGAGAACAATGTTTCAGATGCTAGTGCTGATCATGGAAGTGGAGGATTGAGTTCATCTTCATCAGAACACATTCCATATGACTCAACCACGAACACTGAGAACCATATCTCAACAGCCACTAGCAAAAGGCCAAGTTCTGTAAACTATGCAGCAGCAAGGTTGAAAAGAGTCCTTCCTTGGCCTAAGGCCAAGGAAAAGAAAGTTGAGGGATTCAAGAAATCTATTGATGATGGTTCAACTTCAGTGGATTCATGCAGGAAATGGAGTAACAGTACTTGTGATGAAACTCCCACACCACTTAGACAAAGATTTTCTTCTAGTTCTAGGCAATCTTCACTTCCAAACAACAAAAGAACTCTCTCTGTGAGGAGTCACCAGTCAAGTCCAAATGCCAAGAAGAGATTTGCTTCTGGACTAGTGCATGGAGTTATGCAATCCTTGCCACATGCAAAGGTTTCAGGGAGATCTAGGTCTAGTTCCTTTTCGAAATCATCAATTTCTTCACCTAGATCAATTGATAAGCAAAAGGGTATTTACATTGACAATGACATTGCTGGACCATCTTGCTCAAGTCAACTACATGATGATGAATCACCAAGATTGGTAAAGAGAAATTCTGTTGGAAGGAAGTTAAGGGGTCATTATTTCTGTTTTGGTGCACCTGGCCTTAATGTCAAAAGCCAGAGGTACAAGGCTAGTGTTGTTGCAGTGGCTTAACTGGATGAGCTTCTTTAGTTCCTTACTATGCTAATGTCAAACAAAGAAGGGAAATAGCTGCTTTATCAATAAGAAACTTCCCTGTTAAGGGTCTCTGGGGGGGTTCCTTAGTTGTAAGTTTTTATAGATTATATTTTGTTACTTGAGATTACCTCATTCTCAGCTTCACATGTTAACTGAAAACTGCTGTGTTTAAATGTGCTTCTTATCATATTGGCATCAAATTAGCACAATTTGGTGCCTAGTAATGTGAGACTTAGCTTTGTTTTACACTCATTAAACCTTTGTTAGATGAGTGACTAGTTGACTACTAATCATGTGCATGAATAAAACTTGAAGATATATATATATATATATATATATATATATATATATATCATCAATAAAAGGGATTAAAAAAAATAATAATAATACTGTTGCAACTAATTAGGAATGAGAGTATTGCCTATTTAAACAGACAAACAATTATTATAATCAAGTTAATTAGTTAGTTACTGTAACATCAATTGTTATTAGAGGAAGAATTAATCAAGTAGAGACAGGTTGCAATATTAAAAAGAGAAATGCTGGCTAGGAAAGTTTGAAAGATATAA
Organism: Calophaca sinica; assembly: GCA_037113605.1. Taxonomy (NCBI): domain Eukaryota; kingdom Viridiplantae; phylum Streptophyta; class Magnoliopsida; order Fabales; family Fabaceae; genus Calophaca; species Calophaca sinica. The sequence goes on from CM073737.1 coordinate 22,992,602, forward strand.
ATGCTCAATTGTGGCATTAGAGTGAGAGGTGCTGAAAAGAGGAGTTCAAGGTACACTTAATCATATAGAGAGGAGATGGAAAGACAACAAAGTAAGAAACTCAAAAAGTTTAGATTTAACTTATAGAAATTGAAATTAAAATATGTGAAAATACTAACAACTCCACACTTCAACTTATCTATCTATTATATATTGATTAGTACTTTTGATAAATGTTAAGCATATATGTTTTGAGTATGCTTGATAATAAGAGCTATAAAAGGAGGAACCAAGAAAAATGAATTGGTAAAAAATTAATACATCACATAATCACATTTAAATTTCTTTTTCTTCTTTCACAATTTCATCACTGTTATCCTACAATTTCAATAGGTTATTACTCAAAAAATCAAAAACTGCAAAAATATGCTTCTGCCTATCAGTCAATTGACACACGCAAAATACCATTCCAGTGTTCTACCATTCTTCAAGACAGGGAAAAAAAGACAGCCATGTTCTCCTTATTTTCTATCTAAACAATCCTAATAGATTCCCAAAATATACAACTCTTTGCATCAAGTGACACAACTGCAAGGAAATTACCAAAGGGTCCCTTGACATAACAGAAGTTGTTTGTATAATATAAGAAATTCAAAAAAGTATCTTGCACTTAGCAAATCGCAAGGACTGCATACTGGACTAAGGCCAAGGCAGGCACGACTACTAAGAAGAAAGCAGAAGCAGAGGCAAAGGCTCAAGCTGAAGCCATTGCCAAGGCTCAAACTAAAGCTAAGGCTCAAGCAGAAACTCAAGCTAAGGCACTAGCAGAAGCTGAAGATATTAAGAGAGCTGAAATAGAAGCAAAGTCCAAAGCAGAAGCAAAAGCAAAGGCACTAGCCGAAGCAGCAGCTATGGCTCGGGCAGACGTAGAGGCCCGAGCCAAAGCAGCAGCAGCAGCTAAGGCTCTTGAAATTACTCTCCTTTCATGTTGCTATGACAGAGGCTTCTGAAGCAGGTGGAGAAACCTTCTACTGGATCCAAGCCTACTCTTGATGAAGATGGAGATATAGTGATGTTTACCAGAGCACAGTTTGAGAAGATTCAGAAAAGTCAACAACAAGTGGAGAGGCTAACTAAAGCTATTAAGAGGACCGAGGCAAAACAAGATGAGATCATCCTAGCAATCAGGAGCTGAAGAATCTTATTCTGAATTTATCTTATTTCAGAAATCCTCCTCCTCCTCCTTCTTAAACTATCTATTTCTTAAAACCTCATTTTTGGCTATGATGATTAATACTCTTTTACCTTTTATCTGATGACAAAAGGGGGAGTAAGTTATATTGATTAGATGATGGTTTTCTCAATCTTTTGGTGTGTTTTATGTCTTATTTTGTTTATGCTCTGATATTTTGATATCTTTGTGTTTGAGTGTCTGATATGATTTGCTACTAATTATCATGTATGCTGATTCTTACCATTTTTGTATGCTTTGGTACTTACTATCTTGATTGCCATTTATTGTTGGAACTAAGACGATATTGCGTCTAAATCTTAAAGAATTTTGATTACAACAAAGCAAGATTGATTGAACAAGTTTCTTACGAGTATTTAACATGTGTGCTAAGTATACATGTACTATGAATACAAGCACTCTTTATGAAGGAAGAAATGTGCACAGAACACTGAGTCAGAAAGCAAAACATTCTTACGCAAATCTCTAATTGTGTCTGATCTCTAGTGAAGGATACATCGCCCAATTGAAAACTCTTTCTTTTTCTATAATACTAGAAGAAGCGTCTCATGACTAGATTAAAACGACATCACTTGAAGTCACTGGGATGCAAAGCTTACAAGAGAAGATTTCTCCATCCGGTAGAAAGCATCTATGGTTAAAGTGGAATGAAGATATTACCCAGTGGATATAATCCTTATTTTTGAATCATGTAACTTATTGACAAGAGCAGGGACAAAATATAAAAGGGAAAATTTGAAGTACTAGTATGTGTCCTACACTAACGAGGAAAGAATAGAAGAATGTGGACCAGAGATCGTATAACGTTTTTGAAAAGCAGCTACCCTCATTGTACAAAATGTTTGCATTATCGAGGAAAACGACTACAAGGACAAATCGTACAATGCATTTAATGGAAGTTGTGAATTGAGAAGGCTATTTTGCAACGAGATTATTTTCTACTCTAATGGATCTTTCTCAATTATTTTCTATAAATACTGAAGGAAGAAAAAGAATGAATATGAATAAGCATAATTGAATAGTGCTGAAACTTTACAAAATTCATTTCATTCTTTATTCTTTAAGTGCCTTCATTTATTATCCTCTTTGTGAGAGTTATTACAAAGCACCTGGACTTAATTTCTATGTTCTTGTATCTATTTTGAACTTGCTTTCGTGTTGAGAGTTATTTCTGTGTAATCATTGTATGTCGAGTGAAGGCTAGATCCTTAAGGGCACAAAGGTGTTGTGTCGTCTTAAGAAGGTTTGAGGATAGTCAGGTTGGGCTAGAAGATACTCACAAGGTTATAATCGTCTTGAAATCCTTTAGTGACGAATGGGCTAGACATAGCTATCAGGTTGATAGTGAACTAGTATAAAAATATTCTTGTGTGATTCTCTTTCCCTTACTCTTTACATTTAGTTCATTATTTGTTTTATTAACCTGGGGATTGAACTTGTTATGAAAAAGATTTTCATAAACTTGCGAGATCTTAAGAAAACCTTTAGGCATTAAGTTTCATTTGAGTTTGGTTGTAGTTGGTGCGTCTGCATCAATGGAAATGTGGGCTGAGACTTACGTGCTTGTGTATCTACCTTAATGTGTTTTGAAAAGGCTTTACAAAAAGATTTTAAAAGTACAATTCAACCCCTCTTCTTGTATTTTCCCTATGACATTTCATATATATGGTTTTACCGAGTCAACTGCATTACCATATCACTGGCATCTTACAAATTGATTGAATACTTTCTAAACTTTTGGATCTAAAGTGCCTTTAAAAACTCCAGAGCTTTTGCTCAGGAGGAGCTTTATTTTGAAAGCTATAAGAAAATTTGTTCAACAAAGCTAATAGGTTTGTCATCATAAAAGAGGGGGAGATTGTTGGAACCCAAATGATTGATGAGTCTGACGCCTCACAAATTTGATAATAACAAAGCAATTTGATTGAACAAATCTAGTAAGAGTATTAAACAAGTTTGTTAAGTGTGCAGATAATATGGTAAAAAAAAAAGGAATGTTATGGATAAATCCTCAAGGTAGAAGCAACACAAGTCAGTTACAAATCATTCATTACGATTGGTTAAGGAAAGAAGCTTGCATGTATGTCTGATTGAAAATCTACGTCTGAAGCTATACTACAAGGAGCTGCATCTAGTGACTTATTCAAACAGGCAAACATGCGTCTGCATGTGCTGACTGGGCAACATTCTTGAAGATTCCAAGAGAAGCTTTTTGCATCTGGTGGAGCGTCGACCAATGTATGAGGATTCAAATCATTACCCAAAAGTTACTAATTGTTTTTGAATCAAGTAAACTCTGAAGAAGCAAGCCACCTAGTATGGGCAAGATACAAAACAATGTATTGCAGAAAATGTCATGTCAATGAGAAAAAAGGAATGCATAAAAAGGCAGGGGATTAGAGATCGTACAATAGTGCATGCTTTTCTAAAAAATAGCCACCAATGGTACAAAAAGCGACCACCACTCTACTGAAAGGACAAGCAAGATGGAAAAACACATTTAATGCGATTCAGTGAAGAAATGACAACACTACACAATTGGAAAATGGCCAAGTCTAAATGGACATATTTCATCGTCAGATGTTAATACCTAGAGAATGAATAACAAAGAAGAACATAAACGCTTAGTGCTGAAGCTCTACATAATTCAATTCACATTCCTTCATTGTTTCATTCTTTAAGAGCTCACATGTATTATCCTCTCTTTTCGAGAGTTATTTTAATTTACCTAAGCATTAAATTCTCATTTTGTTTTGTTAAAAGTTGGTGTGTTTGTATTCAAACTTCTTTCTTTTATAACCTTGCTAGACCGAGTGAAGGTTTGTTGTATTAAGGGATACAAAGGTGTTGTATTTCCTTAAGTTTACTACAAGTATACCCGGGTAGGCTAGAAGATACTTATAGGGTTTGTAATTAGGTTTATTATAGTGAAAAATCCTTTAATAGAAGGGACTAACGTAGCTTCCAGCTGGAAAATGAATTAGAACAAATCTCTTTGTTGGATTCTCTTTCACTAATCTTTAAGCTTATTTTATACTATTGTGATTTACTAAGTTGAAGTTGTTATAAAAGTTCTTATAAACCTGAGAAAGTACTTTTGAAAACCTCTAGATGTTAAGGTCTACTTGCGTCTGGTTATAGTTAGTGTCTCTACCCTAATGTAAATGCTCCTTAAGGCTTCCGAGCTTATATGCATTTGCTTTAACGTGTTTGAAAAAGACTTGCAAACATATTTCTAAAAATAATTCAACCCCTTTTCTTGTGTTTTTCCTGTGTATTTCAAATAATGTCTCCATACTTTCAATGCAAACACTATCCTTGCTAACTCCAGGTCATGGGTTGGGTAGTTACGTTCATGTGTCCTTAATTGTCTTGATGCATATGCCAACACCTTTCTGTGTTGCATGAGTACACGACCCAATCCTTGATAAGAAGCATCATAAAATACTTTAAATCTTCCATTAGATCTGGCAACACCAACATAGGAGATGTTGTCAGTCTTTTCTTCAACTCTTGATAAATCATCTCACTTTCCTCCATCCGTTCAAAGGGTTTCCCTTTGATATTCAGTTGTGTCATGGGTAACAATATCTTAGAGAATTCTTCGACGAGCCTCCTATTATACCCTGCCAAACCCACGAAGCTTCTCATTTCTGTCATACTCTTGGGTATCTCCCACTTCAACACTACCTCTACTTTAGCAAGATCCATTGTTATTCCTTCTTTGTTGACTATGTGACCCGAGAACTAAACTTCTCCTAACCAAAACTCACTTAGACAACTTAGCATACAATTATCGATCCTTCAATATCTGAAGTATAGTCCTAATATGCTCCAGATCTTCTTCCCGGTTAGGGGAATATATAAGAATGTCGTCGATGAACATGACCACTTCCCAGTTAGGGGAATATATAAGAACTAGTACAGTAACCGTGCCTTCGCACGGGTCTCGCTTGTTCTTGCGCATGTTTAAAGAACTTATGTATAAAACTCAATCTGTACTTAAAAATTAAAATTAATTAACAACTAATCCTAAGGCGGTCTAGAATAGTCAAGGTGAAAAAGAACATATGTAACCTTTGGGCAATCTTCACTCCATTGTATGATTATTTGCGTCTTTATCAAAGGTTGACCTAAAAACAAATGGATTTCCAACTCTAAAAGATACATATATACTGTTAGATGTAAAAGAGTATGTCTTCTTGCGTTCTGTCCAACTCCAAAAGATCATGTTAGCTATCAACAGGGACAAAAACAATTTTTTTTTTTTTTTTGTTGAAGAAAAAGAGAAACAATCTTTTTTTTTGTTTTGGCAAAAGAAAAAGAGAAATAAAATTGCATCCGGTAAGCATATATAAAAGTTGATGGTATTTAAGTAATTAGCTGATGCTATTTAGCTTTTACCGGCCAATCTAATATTTAACGCTTTTCAAAGGATGATCCTTTCCATTTCTCAAGTAGCAAAAGCTTGATTCGCTTGGAAGTTATTAGACATGGTGCAAGTTTTCACCAAATTATTTCTTAACTGATGTTTGCAGAATTTTGAAGTTGTTTTAAAGGTTTGTCATTTAGCAAATATTAAGTTCTGATTGCTCTTCAAGGTTGGTTTGTGTCTATCCAGAGAAAAAGAAATAAAAATTCCATATCGATGGGTATGGAAAGCCTTTATCACCTTTATACAGAAAATATTGGAATCATTCTTGATTTAGTGTTACAACATAACATGCCCCTAAAAATGGCAAACAAAACATAAAAAGAAAATGAACAAAGTTTCTCTCCTGCTGTCAAATATTAGAAATATGTCAATACATGCATATAAAGAATTTATTACTATAGAAGAAAAAGGTACAAAAATAAAAGCACAAGTTGTGCTGTAATGTTTCCCCAAAAATAAAGATGCAAAACAGAAAATGAAAGACTGAACAAAGCTACATCAGAAATATTTAAAAATAGCCCCAACCAATTGAAATTGTTAGAGCTTCAATCAGATAAGAATGAGCAATACAAAAAGATAGCAAATGCTAAACTCTGCCCCTCCTAAGTTGGACTTGATCGAACTGAGAATAAGATTGTGCCTTGACAGGAGATGAATATCATTCTGGCTAAGCCCTTAAAAACCAAGTGTTGAACATGTGTTGCTTCAATTTCGATCAGAATTGAACATGTGTTTAAGCCTCAGTGATTGCTTTAAATTAAGTGGCAATCATCTAGTTTGTTTGTTATATGAGTAATTGGTTGATCAACTGATAATTATTCTAGCCTAGATATACCTGTACGGGTTACCTTATTTAGGAAGAATAATTAAAAGGCAAGCGATAATGAACGAATGCTTGACACAGATCTGATATAGGAAATGATAATTGAAAGGCAAGCTCTCATGCTAAAATCAGATCTGATCAACTAATGCCTTTCAAAGAATAAAGCAATATTGTAACAGTAAAAAGTATATACAATGATAATAATGAACTGATATTGAACAGACCTGAACTAACATCTTAGCTACAGCAAAACACATTATCAAAGCTGTTGTGCTTGCTACAATATCAAAGTTCCATTCCATATGGTTCATCAAAATACATGTCAGCTAGCATTTTCAATCAATCAAACCAATATACAGATGCATTAAAGCATTAATAATTCAGATTTAACAAAACGTCTATTCTATTCTACCATGCTAGCCCCAAAATGTATGCCAACAACTTCAAAATAGAGAGAATCAACATTAGTTCAGCACATTGCTATGTGCCAGAATACCTCATTCTGTCTTGAGGAGCTTTGTCAATTTGGTAGAAGAAAATCGACATGAACTTGGATCTTGAGATGCGTCAACCTGCATATCTGAAGTCAATCTCTTTGCAGGATTTAAGGATTGTAGCGAATCTGGATCAAAGTCAGCAGTTGCAGACAAACATTGCTGTATGGTTAACGGAAAGAAGAAGACATTAGGAGGTTTGCAAAAATGACAAAAAGTATGACACTTACATAGGTATCACTGCAACAGAAAACGAAATAACCAGCACTTATTTTTTGCCTTTGCTAGTGCCTAAAAGCACTGCCTAATCGTCCGCTAGTGATGTGTGGTTCGAAAAGACAACATTTTAAAAGCGTTAGCAAAAACTAGAATCATTAGCGCTTCCTTGAAAAAACGCTATCTATTATTGATAATAGCTAGCGGTTCCTTGAAAAAACGCTTTCTATTATTGATAATAGCTAGCATTTCCTTGAAAAAGAGCTATCTATTTCCTTTTTTTTTTAAGAAATTTGACTTTTAGTGACAGACAGGAGCTGTCACTAAATTTGACTTTTAATAAATACAATAAAATATATTGATCAATGCATTTTAATGCACATTTTATAGCTTTGCACTTTGTATTTTTAAATGTGCGTCATGCCCAATAATTACTTTTTAACATGTTTTATATCTTTGGGTCTTAATTTGGGCTTTAGTGAAATTCTTTGTTAATTTTCGGATTTTGTTACATCCTGACCCATGTTCCTTCTGCAGGCCATAACTTGGGCTATACTTATCTGATTGTAGTGATATTTGTGGCGTTGGAAACCTAAGAAGCAGAGCTACAACTCTTATGTTGACACCACAGTTCAAACGTTTTGATGGTCGAAAATACCAATTACTATAGCTGGCGAGACCGACTGCGAATTCTGGATCACTTACTCAAGTGATTAGTTGTTATTGGGCTAATTAACCTCTTATGGGCCCTTCTCTTTAGTTATAAACTGAAGTTTACCTAGGTTAACTTAAGGGGACATTATAAATAGGATTTTTAGAGTCTTTAGAAACTACCTTTTAATTACTTTTGAATCTTTTGCCGTTTTTGAATTTTAGCAATCTTTTCTCTTTCTCTCCTTCTTAATCTCGTTTTTGTCAAATCCTTCCATGGAAGGCTAAGACCTTAGATTAATTCACTGGTTAGGGAGTTTTTATAAGGATCTTGAGGTTTAATTATTATTGTTAATTTCGATTTTCGGATTCTATCTCTTTTCTTGTTGATCTTTCATCTCTTTGATCTTTGTTTGCAAATTCGTTTTAGGTGTTGATGCTTAATCATATCAATTTCGTTTTTGCTCTCTGAGATTATTTGAAATATTTTAAACGCTTGTTTTAATTTATTTCGAATAGAGATCAATAGGATCTACGGCGCGTGACATAGGATTGATTAAATTCGGTAGTTAAATTAATTATGTTTTTGTGACGCTTGTTCCTTAATCATGATTAATCGATTCTGTGACGCTTAATTAATTCTGTATTACAGTAGGAATTCTTATAAAGTTAATTGACACTTGATTGGTTAATTTTATAGTCAAACAAGAATAGAATCACGAAATAGAATAATCATTTGAAACCCGTGATAGATCCAAGTATTAATTATCCTAAACCAGTGGATTAGTCATTTTTATATATTGATATTTTCATCTTTTAAATTCTGTTTCTCATAATCAAAACCCTCCTTTTTATTTCTTCGTACGTTCTTGTTCTTGGTTATTGTTAGATTAGAGATCCTTGTGAGGCGACTAAGGTTGAATTACCTTGTTACTACATTTACTATTTTTAATTATTTGACCCGTGCGTGACAGCGGATCAATATCATACAAACAAAAGAAGTATAACCACCAAAGACAAGCCAATTCATTCTATAATATCAATAGCATGCACAATTACCAGCAGCTCATGAAAGGTAAACACTTTCCCCTATAATGTTTATATCAGTCTAATGGCACAAATACCAACTCTACTAGTGACCGCATTTTTGCCCAATAATGCAGAAGTAAACTTCGGTCGTGTCATTGCAGTCATTACAGAGTATCCAAACTTGCAATTTATGCTGCTAGGTTTAATGAAATTTTCTAATAGAACAGAACCATTATATAGAATCTGCATGGTGTTTGTTGCTTCATAGAAACAAGGGACAGGAGGTCTTTTCACACTCAGAAGCACATTTCATGTCTAATCCGTAGGTTCTAAAAGAAGCCAATGAAATGGAGATAAATAAAGATAGCACATATGAAACAATCATTTCTTAGAGTATGTATAAATTTACCTTTCTATCCCGATAATCATCAGGCATGACAGTTGCTTCAATCTAATACCAAGTGAGAAATCATAATTGTAGTAGAACATTTCTGTAAGTAATATTCTTGACAATATAGTTGCACAGTATAAGAACTTAGAAATCAAGGGAAAGCATATGCAGCCTTTAATTTTACCTCTTCATCAATTCTCTTCCATATCTTGGACATGTCAATCACTGACTTGGAGCATATGGGACGACAATACTTAATCCATATACCAAGCCAATTTAATTTTTAAGCAGAGAAAATATGTTCTATAGACCAAAGAATTGTCAAATGGTTAGCATACTCGCTTGTCACGATTTATCATCTCTTGGTAACATTCACAAGGTATTGTTTGACCACATTTCATAACAACCGTGTCTTTCAATGAGTCAAAAAGGTATTATAACAACATAATAAAGTCACATCAGAATACTCTCGTGTTTCCAGCGACATAGAGAAAATTCATTGTTTGATTGAAGATGTGAGATAGGGAAAGAGACGAAGAGCACACACCTCATAACAAGTGGGACAATGATGTCTCCTGGAGTTCTCCACGCATAAATGATTATCATGCAGAGCAAATGAATAGCAAGACCCTGTAAAAATGGAGCAATTTATTTGTTAACAGAAAAAAAAGGTTCTATTTAGTAACTAAATTGATAAATTATTAGATATGAATCCAGATTCCAAAGGCAACAAAACAATCCATCATACAGGTTAAAAATAAACGGTTACAGGCAAAAAAAAAAAAGTAGCACATAGAGTTCATCGATATGCAATAGTGCTTTTGAACTTCTGGTGTCAACAAAGAGGCTCATAGCATGTCTGCCAATTCTTTCAGATCATCAAATATAACCAACTATGCAAATTCTATTCTATTAAAATGAAACTAACAATTTATAGCATAAGCTAATTTGAAAAAAGAAAGTGTTAAAGCAACAATAGAGACAAAATGGAGGCCTTATGATGAATACATACCACACTTCTTGCAGTGGAAATAATTGTCACATCCACCAACTCTGTTCCCAAATTACATAACCAAAATTAGTTGCATCTCATAAATTTGGGTAACCTAACCAGGACATAATGGATATATTTACTCAAGTACAGGCATCTCACCTGCAGATCCCATAATCATCACAATGAACGTATAAAAAAGCCAAAGTAGAATACAATCATATATTGAAGAGGCAAAATTTAAATTAGATACTGCAAATTTATTCAGTGACTCATTACATCATCATCGAAGAATTTGCAAATGTCGCATAAATATTCTCCCATTCTGACACCACAGTTTGTGCAAATTTGAGCAACCTTCAAAAGAAACATTAATCTAAAATCAGAAATGAAACTAGCACAATAACCAATACAGCGTGGAAAATGAAGATTATCGGTGGTTTTATTATCCTCACTTGTTTAACATCCTGGTGATCGAGTTCGTGCCGATCAAAAGGGTTTTTCAGTATGCTCTTATGAAGGGAATAATAACACAGACCCAACGTTTTTAGAATGCAGTTGTTCCTTTATTCTGGATTTTAATTAAAATAGGAACAACTGCATTCTAAAAATGTTTAGCATGAAAAACAAATGGATATGAAACATATATAGATGATTATAAAGATGTAACTCCAGCTTTGTGGAGGGACAAACTTAATCAACTAAGGGTATGGATATGGAAAGAGTATAAAGGACCCAGATTGATATCCATTCCAAGTTGTGTCATGATTTGATATGTACCTGTGACTACAAGAAGTAGTAGGGCTATTTATACTATTCTAGGAGGGCTATCAAAATACAAAAAAATCTAGAATCATTTAAAACATTTAGTGATTACAAGAAAATTCTGGAAATGGTTCAAAGTAAGTGGTGGACGGTGCATTCATGTTGCTTGGGCTTGATGGGAGTTTGGAAAGTAGATGGATTTCTGTATCAGTTGCATTCCAAGAAAATAATGAAAATAAGAAAGTTGAATCCATTTCCAAAGTGTCTAAACCCAAAACATGCAAGTATATATAAAATAAAACAAGGATATAAACATGCAAGTATATAAACATTCAAAGATGTGCTATCTACATACCAAAACATCAACAAAATAGTTTTCCACTCAATCTATAATTTGACAGTCCATTAAACACTAAAATTAACAGTGATAGAAACATTTCAGTAGTAATCTATATCAATAAACTAATCAAAATCACCAGTACTGAAGCTACCTCGTTTATATCACAGTGTTCTGCCCTGAGTTGATTAAGTCTGTCCCTCCACAAAGCTGGAGTTACATCTTCTTCATCGTCTATGTGCTTGAACATACTCAGTGATACTTTTAGTTGTTGAGTCTCCGATTCCAGTTTTGTTTCGTATCCATTTGCTTTTTATGCTCACGCTGAGCATAAAAAGCAAATGGATATGAAACAAATTTGGATACCTCTACAAATAACCCCATTGTTAAGATTTTCGGCAGTGTACCGAATCGCACAAGTAATAAAATGATAAGTAAAATCGTCTTCACAGGGATTGCGATTGATTATTTAACTCAACAAAGTTCGTAACAATTTTGAACGAGAACCAAATCTTGATGTTTGAATAACGAGAACAAAGTATTTGAAATTTAGTAAATAAAAAAAACGACTATGGGTTGAATCCTCTTGTTTCCACTCTTATGCATTCAATCTACAACCAAGGTAAGTTATTCCATACAAATTGAAGTTCGAATCAACTAAATTAGTTTAAGGACAATCCCTTGGCTCATAAACCCTTTACTCTAACTAAAACCCCTTATCCCTTAGGTGATTTATAGTTAGGTTAAGCATTAAGAATAGTGATTCATAAGAACACATAATCACAAAGTTATATTCCTATACTCATCATGACTATGGCTAACAATCTCAGTTCAAGTCTTTCACCTAATTTCCCAATCATCATGAAAAACCCCAAATCGATTCAATAGCGGCCAAGTATCGAAAAATATTAAGCACGGAGAATTGAAAGCTCAATTGAAATGAAATAAACTTGCTTTAATATAATAGAACTAACTACATAAGAGTTTCATCAAGATTCATCTAACCCTAGTCTAAAAAGCTTAGTTATTCATAGAGAAAGAAAAGCCAAACCAGAAATTCATGAGAGAATTAATGAAGAGATCGTTCCCAATCCTTCACTGTGCCTCCAAATAACAAAGTTCGAACCCTAGACAAGTCTCTAAAGTGTCTATTTATAGTCTAGGGTGAAAAGGAGTAAAAAACAAGTCCAAAACATGTAAAAACGTAAAATTCTGCATCCAGGGTGCTCTCGTAGCACGGCCGTGGCGTGAGACACGGCTAGGCCGTGCTTCATTCTGTTTCTCGCGCTGTTCAGGTGCTGTCGCAACACAGCTGTGCTTCCTGACACGGTACATGTTGTTTTGTATTTTTCATCTCTTTAACGTCCGAATTAGCTCAAGGTGTCTTCATGAAAATTGAAGCTATGGATCTTAGATTTCCAATGGCACCAGTTTCATCTCATTTGGACACCTAGAACTCCAGATATGATTAAAGCATCGAACATGTGTCAGGCTGGGGCAGCATTACATTATCAACTTGTAGCACAAATTACCCCAACTTATTCCAAGTGATTTTTCTCCTTTTTCCTAGGACAAATACCTTCCTTTAAGCACAATTGAACCAAAACCAAGTGCATTATTCAAATCAAGCCAAATGCATAAATAACATGGATTAAAATGACTAAAATGACTAAGATGCAATGCAAAACTAACACTAAACTATATGCTATTTCGAACGCATCACCCATCCACTGGAAATAAAATTCATCAAAAAACTTAATGAAACAAATAAGAACAGAGCGAATCCTTTTCACCTGCCTATCACATGAAATATAAGCAATTGTGCCTTGTTGTCTAAAACAAGAATATGTTTTTGTAAAATTCTAACAGTTTTAGCCGACAAGACACAATTCCTATATTTCATTAGGCCTTCAAAGCTGCGTTGTTTCTCTTGGGTTAGGGTTGATAGAAGAAAAATGAGGAGAAGAGAAGAAGAGGGAGTGGCTACCGGGGCCATCTCCTAGGTTAGGGTTTGATGGTGGAGGGATGAAGGAAAAAGAGAAGAAGAGAGAGGATGGAGGATCCGAAAATGAAGGAGAGAATGGGGGGAGTGGCTCTGGATTCGGGGGACACGATTTGCAAACGGGCGATGAGGTTTCTGGATTGGGATCGAACGACCTCTCTTTTGGAAAAGGTGGGGGTTTCGAGGAGGACGCCGCTGCGGAAGAGGGCATCGCAGTCGGTGAGATGGCGGTCGAGGGTGGCAAGGAGGCTCTTGGGAGTGGGACTGTTGAGCAAGGGAAGCGGCATCGTGGAGGGTGTGGGAGATGGAGTGGAGAAGGTCGAGGGAGGGATGACGTGGGAGGGAAGAGATTAAGAGGGAACGCGTGGGAGGAAATAAGGTTTCAGAGCGAGAGAGAGCAAATTAATGAGGGAACGTGTGGGGGGGGGAGGTTAAAATTTAGTAATCAGGTAAGGATATTAGCTAGCGCTTCCTTGGAGAAACGCCAGTGAAGGCCAGTTACAGAATTCTAGATAGCGCTTCCCTAGGGAAGCGCTAGTGACGATCAGATAATTGATAGCACTTCTTGGAGGAAGTGCTAGCGATATCCTTATGCGTATTTTTAGTAGTGTTTCACCAAAGAAGCGCTGTCTATTTATTTGTTTTAATTAGCGCTTATTCTAGAAAACGTTAGTAAAGGCCCACACATATTTTTAGCCAACGCTTTCAGAAAGAAGCGCTGTTTAAGGTGGCGCCATTTTTTTAATAATCTGTTGTAGTGTATTTACCTACACTGTCAATTAATTCTTCTTCTTTGCCACCACATCAGATTGACTTCCCATTTTGCACAGACACAACATCAACAATGACTGACAGAGATAATGGGACAAATATGAGGTTGTAACTAGTTCAGTTGAAGACCTTAAAACTGAACTTGTGCATAAAGTCCTTTTATTATTCTATCTACTGCATGAGACAGTCAGAACATCCTCTAAGTAAGATGACTAATTCAACTTTCTTGATCCACGCAGTGATAGAAAAACAACAACAGGGTGTTAGGCTGTTGCCTGTTGCATTACAACGATTGAGTAATAATGAGCCAAGTCCAATACTTGATCAAACTCAAATACATAGAATGAGGATGCAAATTTATTTTAATTTAAATTGAGTATGTGTGTGTTTATGAGTCAAATGACGGACAAAGAAAGTTGTCAAGTGCTACAAAAAATGAATGGCTGACACAGTATTAGGTACGTTGAAAATTGGAACATACAATTGGGGGAAGAAAAGAAAAAAGCGATGCTAGGATCAGATCGTTTAATGTAGTAGAAGAAACTGCTAGGATCAATCCTCCAATGCTGTCAGCTGTTGTCCCCCTTTATGTATCAAGTGCACATTATGTTAAACGGAGAGAGAACATTGCCAGTAAAGGAATGTTAACTATTCTGTCAAATCAAAATAAACTTGTTGTGAACAACATATAGTAAGTGACAAATATGGAGATGTGGACACTAAATTGAGATATACATTTGTGATAATAAAAAAAAAATCTCTCAGGATAAAATAGGCCTGACATACATGTGACTGTGAGATTGAGAAGGTACTATTGAGAGAAAAATTAAATCCCCTTTATACCTTTCAATAAGCTTTCAATTCTCATCCTTGATTGCAATGGCTGCTTCAAGAAGCAAAACTATTTCTCAAACTTCAGCTGCCAATAAACAAAAGAAGAATCTTAAAACAAATAGCAAAGCCAAGAGAAGCCAAGGGAAAAATTGGAAGAGAGAAAAGCCAAGAGAAGAAACCAATGTAAAATATAAGAAGACTAGTTTTCATTTTTAGAGTTGATGATTTATGATTCAAGAATGAAGAAACCAATGGACAAAAAAATAAAAACGAAGAGGATAAATTTTATGGAAAAAAGCACTAATAGACAAAAATGAACAGAATGAACGCAGAGCATAAGTTTTCAACGCGTTTGGAATTTGAGAGCAGAAGAAAGTGAGAATCAGAGAAGAAGATTGCGTTTTTCTCCAACGGGAGAAATGAGAACTGACCGTAAGAGAGAGAGTTTGAGAAGTGAGTTGATGAGAAGAGGACACGTGTGCACATTAGGGAACCCTTTTCTCAGAACTATTTGTATAACTTTTTTTTTTTCGTGATTTCATCTTCACCCGTGATGTGTTTAGTTTCGAAGAGAAGTTGTGAAGAGGGAAATAGGTGAGAGAGTATAGGAAGAGAGAAATAAGTAAGAAATAGAGTAGTGGTATTGTTTGGTTTATGAGAAAGAGAAGAGAAAAATAGAAGAGGGAAGTGTTAATTATTTTTGAAAAGACATCAATATCCTTGACTAAAAATTTAAATAATTTGAGATATAATAAGAGAATAGGGGGTAGAATTAGAAAAAGCAAAAAAAATAAACGCTGCGTCGCCTTTCTTCGCAACATTGAAGAGAAACAAAAAAAAATGGGTGGGACCCACCAATTTGCTCTCTCTCTCTCTCTCTAATTTTTTCTCCAACCAAATCGGAGAAGTGCTCCACTTCTCACCAATCTTTCTCGTCCCTCAGTCTCTCGCACCATTCCGCCCCCAAGCAAACATACCGCAGATGTAGACCTGCGCGTTGCGCAGATGAAGAAAAATAACAAACATTATTTTATTCTTGATAATAATATGTAGGAATCAGAATGCTTATTTCACATACCAAACAATCAGAATGTCTTTTTTTTGTTGCTGCAAAGTTCAAATTTGAAAGCATCAATGTAATTTCTAAGGCAAATGAAAACCTAAAATGGCGCTTCCCTTAATCATATCAAACATAACAATTTCATGTTGCAGAAAGGATATAGAGGTTACCCAAATGTTGAATATTTAGACATTAATTTCTTGGGATATCGTGTTCCCAAAGGATATTTAGAGGTGACCGAATTTCATAGGAAAGAATATTTGGACACTACAAACATTCTTGGGAAACCATGTTATTACCAAAGGTTTCTTAGTCATTATAGCATGAAAGACATAAAAACACTATAAATTTTTTGCAATGTTTCCATGCATCTCAAGGGTAATGTTTGAAGGAAAAAAGAACCACATGATAAAACATAATATAATTAGACACTAAACAGAATATATATAACAAAAACATAATATTTTTTTAGGATTTCAATTTGTAGTGCAAGTTGAATTTAAGATAATCAGAAAATTATTCTTTTCATTGATAAAACATGCACAATCATGTGAATGTAGAACAAAGTCTTTGCTCCCCTCTAATTTCATTTGATCCTGGTTTGTCCCAAACCCAAACCATTCACTTGATATTTGGGCGGGTTTACCCGTAAAACACGACAACATTTCATCTGCCAATACCACTCTTGTATGGAATGTATTAATCGACGTGGTAGCATTTTCTTCTTCATGTCTAAGACCATAGTGAGACCGAACATTATTAATCAATCTTGTTGATCCTTGTAAGGTAAGATTAATATAAGCAAGGTCACTTTTGAAAGAACGATCAACATCTAATTTTGTAAAGATAGGCTTAAGATTTTATCAACCAAATAGTTATAGCCCAAGGGAAAAATATAATTGCATTGAAAAAGGATCATATTAACAAATATTATAAAATATAATATTTATTTTTATGCATATAAAATAAATTATACCTTAACATATGATTTCTTTTCTCTTTGATTAAATGGGAAGGAAAAATACAAAATTTTAGGTTGTGGAATTGCAGTTCTTTGTCAACCACCAATTACATCATAGAGAACTCTGCCTAAAGGAATAATAAGTGACTGAACAGAAAAAAGTAATGACAAAACCAATTTTTAAGATTGATCAGAGATGTTGTAATTAAAGAAAATAAAAATTGAAGATTAAGTTTATCCAATGAAGGGATATCTTCAACTTGTTTGATCATCAACAGTGGTGCTAATGTTTAGGGTGGTCCATTTGAGAGACCAACACACCATTACTCGAGGTTATCTGTGAAGAAGTTGTGTCCATATTGTTTAAGAGAAAGAAATGTTTAAATAGAGAAGAAATAAAATTTGTGAAGCAATGACATATCTAATAGGTTAGTGATTCATTAATTTGAGTAATGAATGATGTTTTCATCTTCTGGAGAAATAAAAGAAAAAAACTGCCAGCTCTTATTGATTTGAGAAACGGAAGACTTTGATTACTTTAAGAATGATTTTTTTTTTATGAAATAAGAAATTGAGAAAATGAATCACAGGATGACTTACAAACATGAGTGAGGTTGTTCAAAGAAGAGGAATAGGGGTGACACATCGGATTTTTGCTGACGTGTCACTAGCTAATAGACTTACATGGA
Organism: Calophaca sinica; assembly: GCA_037113605.1. NCBI lineage: Eukaryota > Viridiplantae > Streptophyta > Magnoliopsida > Fabales > Fabaceae > Calophaca > Calophaca sinica. Next base: position 23,010,282 of record CM073737.1, read on the forward strand.
AAAATTTATGTTGACATGGCAACGCCATATTAAGTGTCTACTTTTATATATTATAAATAGATGTCGTTGATGAACATGACCACAAACTTATCCAGGTAGGGATAGAAGATCCTACTCATGTAGTCCATGAACACAACTGAAGCATTTGTCGCACCAAAAGGCATGGTCAAATACTCATAGCGCCCATATTGAGTTCTGGATGCTATCTTCAAAATATCCTCGGTCTTAACTCGAATATGGTGATAACCTGATCTCAAGTTTATCTTAGAGAAAATCGTGGCTCCCTTCAAATGATCCATCAAGTCATCAATTTGAGACATCAAATATTTGTTCTTGATGCTTACTTTGTTCAATTATCTATAGTCGACACAAAGTCTTAAACTCCCATCCTTCTTCCTAGCAAACAAAATCGGTGCTCCTCGCAAAAATAGGCTTGGTCTGATGAACTGCTTCTCAAGCATTTCATCTTTAACTACTTTTTCAGCTCGGCCAATTCTGGCGGTGACATTCAATATGGTGCAATGGAGCTAGGTCTCATTCCAGGTACGATGTCGATCGCAAACTCGATCTCCCTCTCAAGTGGAAATCCAGGAACGTCCTCAGGGAAGACTTAAGGAAATTCTTGCACAATAGGAAACACTCCAGACTAAGAGTTTTGTTCGCTTGTGTATGGAGTAGCATCACGTATACCCAAGCTTTTCTCTTGGATGAGTCCCCTTCCCTTGCGAGCATTAATCCAGAATTTTCAGAGAATGTAAAGATCTTTTAGGAACAATCTAAGATTACATGATAAGACAAAATCCAATCCTTCCCTAAAATTATATCTAGTTATTGCAAAGGTAGGCAAACTAGATCTACTTGGTAGAGTCTATATTCTAGGAAAATAGGACATTTTAAACAAACATAGGTTGTAACTAAAATATCATTGGTGGGAGTAAAACTTGTAAGTTTATAAGGCAAAGATAAGACATGCAATTTAGGAAAATCTACACAGTTATACGAAATAATGGAATGAGTGGCACCTTAGTCCAACAATACAATCAGAAGTTTTCATGATACTAAGCATGTTCCTTGTATTAGATCTGGGGATTGAGAGGATTCAGTCGCTCTCACCTTAAACATTCATCCGACATCCCAGGGTCTCACATTTTGTCCTCTAGTGTTCGCCTCTGCAGTAGCCTCATGCTAGCAGTCCTTGATTAAGTGGTCTGGTTTCCCTTATTGGAAGAAAGCTATTGCTCTGTAGGTGCAATCCTTTGCAAAGTGTGACTTCCCACACTTTAGATCTGATCTCCCCTACTAACTGATCCTTGTTGCAGTGATTTTGATTGATATTATTATTGTCATCGGCTAGTTGTACTGCTTTTCTGATTCTTCCTCCTTTGCTCAACTTATTGCGAGTTGGTCACCCCTATTTTGAGCATTCTATCTTTTATTATCAGTGTTCTCTAACACCATACATCTGTCAAGCAGTTCTGGGAATCTATTTATCTTCAGTGGTCTTAAGTTCCTTTGCAGTTCTAATTGTAAGTCGTTGTCAAAATGACAATATCTCCAACTTTTGTTAGGGAAGATCCGGTAAAATTGGTTATGCTTCTGTAATGATTTGATTTTCATGGAATATTCACCCACTACAATTTGTCCTTGTTGTAACCTTAGTAATCACTCCTCCTTCTCCTATCTGATGCTTTCCATACAGTACTTTTCTATAAATACTTACTTGAAAAAGTTCTAAGTTCTCATCCTTTCATTTGCAACATCCTTGTTATTCATTCCTACTAGTGCTCGACGTCTCCAACCAACACAAAGACCATGAGCATGACCTTCCATTCTTTGCAGTAGTGCATTACGATGAAGATTTTCTCGATCAAGACTTTCACTCCATTTAGATCGTACTTTCCTTTGAAATTTGATGGTTTATTCTTGTAGAATTACGACAATCCCACTTCGATGTCTGCTATTCCTCTATGGAGAATTGCGCAGCATTGCCTCCCTACAAGGCAACGACTCACCTCACAGCGGGTAAATTGCTCTGAAAATTGTGCTTTCTGTGATGCCACGGCGGAGAATGAGTAGCACCTCCTCTTTGGCTGCCCCTCAACAAAGAAAGTGTGGGTCTCAGCGAGACTTTGGGAGAGAATAACGCGGGTAGTGGAGGAAGCAGAGGGAGCTGTGGAGCTATTTTTTCAGTTGTTGGGCACCTACAAAGCAACATTTTGCTGGATTTCGTAATGGTTGTGGTGCCTGTGGAAGAGGCGAAATGAAAAGGTGTGGGAAGGAGTTGAGAAGAGTCTGGGGGTCTCTGTGGCTCTTGCTCGGGAGAGCCTTCTAGATTGGCAGCGAGTCCATGAGAAACACTCGCATGGTGATGTGGGAGCAGGTCATCAAAGCCAAGAGACTCAATGGAAAAAACCACCACAGGGAGAGGTAAAGTGCAACATCGGTGCAACCATTTTCAAGGAGCAGAGGAAATTTGGTGTTGGTATGTGTCTGAGAGATGAGAACGGGCATTTTCTGAAGGCTCATACTGCGCGGTTCAACGGTCTACCACCAGCACAAGAGGTAGAGGCTTGGGGACTTTTGGAAGGTATTAAGTGGCTTGGGGATTTTGGGATTCATCAGGTATCCATAGAACTAGATTGCAAAGCAGTTGTAGATGGTATCAGAGGAAGAACCACAAACCAAGCAGAGTTTGGTACTCTCATAGACTCTTGTAGAAAGCTTCTAGCTTCATTTCAAAACTATGGGATTAGTTTGATTAGGAGGTAAGCCAACCATGTCGCTCATACTTTAGCAAGGGCGTCACAGACTTATGCTAGCCGCCACTTTTTTGATTTTATTCCAACCTGTATTGATGGACTTATTTTAAATGAAATGAGATAAGTTTGTTACTGTTAAAAATGAAAATTATTATTTAAATTTCCTCAAAAAAAACTTATTATTTAAATTTGAGAGTAGTTTATACCACTCCGTAATTTCTACCGTTGCCTTATTTTCTCACGATAGTGTATTATTTTCCCAAATCATAATAGAAATGACCCTAATTAAACACATGACAAGAAACTTCATAATTGTGTATCGTATACATTTCAGGTGGCGTCCAAGGTGAATCATAAAATGGGTGGTTCACTGGTGGATCATTTGATTAATGGCTAGATCTTGTAGTTCAACTGAGTCTTAGCATACACCCTCCATACTGGATACATGCTCTGCATAGCAACCCATTGGAAACCACTCCCATCCGTAAACCATCTCCGGCGCCGTCGCGGCTCACTTCCATCGCGGCCAGGGGAGGCTGAAGTCGTCCCCGTCCCAACATTTTCCAAACTCATTTTTTCCATCGCCACTATCAGATTTTATTTGCTTCCTTTCTTATTGCTCTTTTCATTGATGGTGGGTATGAGAGGCCACTTCTATGATGCAGAAGATGACCTAAATATGTGTAAATTGTATCAAGGACTGGAGAAATCTGAAAGTATAAACCTTCATTTGCTCATAAAAATGGAAGGAAAAAAAAACAAAAATTGCACTGCTCCCACTCTCGCTTCCCTCCCCCAGTGCCTCACAGTCTCACCCGATATCTTCCATTAATTTAGTAATATGATTCCATCTCAAATAGTCATAAACATAACAAACATATATCATTAATACAACTTAATGGGAAAGAGGCTAGTGATTTAGTTACTCAGACATTCAATTGGTTCTAATTAAGTAGTCGTGGGTATGGAGGTTTAAGAGTAGATAAGGGGAGGGGAATAGATGAGAAAGAGAGGAGAGGAAGTGAGGTGTGTGATCCAGTGTATACAACACATAATAGGATCTATGAGCTTGATTAATCTAATGGTTATTAATTATGGTCCACCCATGAACCATTTGAGATATATAAGATACACAGTTTTACTTTAAAAAATCTACTATCAAATATATGACTTAAGAGACGAATCTAATGACCCAAAATTATGGTCCCTGATGGACTAAAGAGCATATTCCTTTTTTTATGCAAGACAAGCATGAGTATACTCCCTTTTTTTATAAGGCAAAAAGTCATTTCCAGATTCGTTAAAAAATACATGTATCTGGTCTAATTTTTGGACCAGATACATACATTTTTTAACGAATCTGGAAATGACTTTTTGCCTTATAAATGGTTCCGGAGTAGTATTCCCTAACACCTTACTAAAATTACCAAATTGTCCTTACATTAATTCTCTTTAACTCTCCATTATTTAATACCTTGTTAGGGTTTCGCTTTTCTATGTTCCCTACCATCGTTCATGCGCCGCAAAGGACATCCCCCTGAACTCCACTTCCTCTTTCATCTCCCCCTCGACCCACTAACCACCTCCTCTCATAATCCTTCCATATATTTATTTGTATGAAAATAAGATTTTGTGTTAGAATTTAGATAACAATCGCCCATGACTCAATAATGATTCCTACAAATAGGTAAAAGTAAGTCTTATTTTTTCTACAACATTTCCCTATATTTGTTGCGTTTTTCTAATCGCTATGTGATTCATTTTTTTTTTTGGTTTTGAGGTTTATTTTTGGTTTTTTGGATTTGAAGGTGATTTATTTGAGTCGAGAAAGAAAAAAAAATGGTGACAAAGAGGAGCATGAAAACATTGAAAGAGGGAATATTGAAGGAAATGAAATGTCGCACTACAGAAATAGGTTTTGTTTACCTTTGTAAACAAGTGTGATTAGCTAGGGATTTTTGGAAAAACCAGACACTAGAAGCACATGCTTTGAGCTCACAAAGGGAAAGCTCCAAAAGCTTCTAAGCCCCGACCAGTAGATCTGAGGCCACAAACTCATAAAATTCAATGATGGACAACACTACGGACATCAAAGCAATGATATATCATTCTCGTGTGAATATTAGTGATGGAGGTTGAATCATAGGAAGTTTGTCTCCCTTCGCAACCACCACATTTGTGTGGGATGTGGATGAGTGTCCGTTGTGGGAGTCGCACGACCATATCATAGATTATATGCTTTGGAAGTAGATGTAATATATATATATCAAGGTGATCGAGAAGGTATGTTCTTCTTCATAGATTTTGATGCGATCGTGCCACTCCCACACCAGATACTCTCCACCCTCGTCCTCTTGACACCCCACGCAGATGTGGTGGTCGCGAAAGGAGAAGGCTTGCTTGAAATTTGACCACCACCTCAATGTTCACACAAGACTGGAAAATCGTTGCTTTGACATTCGTGGTGTTTGCCTTAATTGAACTTTGTGAGCTTTTGGGAGCGAATCTACCAAAACAATCATTCGGGGTTTGGAAGCATTTAGAGCTTACCTTTGAGAACATTTCATCCATGTCAATGTCTTCCATTCCGTGACCATTCACCGCCTCACCTCTCTGTTTCTGAGATCAATCTATATATATTGTGTTGCAACCAACATTACAACATGGCTTGCATCATGGAGATCAAATCAGTATGTGTCTTTGTCCTTACTAATCTAGCATCAAATATTAATTTGGTTTTCAAAAATTTTATGTGTTTCAATTCTTCAGTGAAAGTTTATGTTTGGTTCTTTATATTCTAGTCATGTCCTATCAAAGCAAGCACTGTCTATCATGAAGAAAATTGTGACTCCCTATACGCATATATCTGTAAAATAACAATATCTGATGATTATTGTTCCTTTTGTTTTAATCATCGTATGGTTTACTTTATCCACCCATAAGTTTGAATCAATTCTATCATTTGTATCAATATGCTGCAGTTTTGAAAGATAACAAGCTTCATTGCAAACAATTTCTATGATGAACACCAATAATAGAATAATGTTTGTTCCAGGCCATTATGACAGAGGCAAGAACTTAATAAGCTGATTGTATGACTGAGCTCCATTGGCCTAGTCCCCCCATGTTTTTTGTTTCTTTTTTTTTCCTTTTTTTATTAATAAAATTTAGGGCGAGTACTCTTATTCCTTCTAGATATTTTTTTCTCTAAGGAGGGTTTTACATCAGAAGGTTTTAACGAGGCTCCTTTATTTTATTTTTTTTGCTTAAAAAAAAAAAGAGTTCCATTGGCTTTGCCTTAGGTTTCCAATATCAAATGCAAAAGGTTGATATCTTTTTGGCTAAACTATACTTTTGGTCGCTCTTTTATTTTTTTTCCAAAATGGTTCCTTATTTTGTAAAGTTATACTAATGTGATTCTTTCAGTTTAAACTGTGGTACGGAGAAGACTACATTGATATAACTTTTACAAAATAAGAGACCGTTTTGGAACAAAAAGGGAACCATCTTAGTATAACTTTTTGTAAAATAAGGCACCATTTTGAAACAAAAAATAAAAGTGGAACCACATTGGTATAACTTTGTAGCATAAGGGTTTTGGAACAAAGAATTAAGAAAGTGATCAAATTAAAGCCTCAAAATAAAGATAAAGGATTAAAAGTATAATTTAGCCTATTTTTTTTCTCTCTCAAATCAGAAAAGGAAGAAAATTGAAAATTAGGGTTATATATGTTTCTTACTTTTAATGGTAATGTTTCCCTTATGGCTTAACCATACCTCTGTCCCATGTGAATCCACCCATTTATGTCTCCATTTTCACTTTACAAATTGGTGTTCACTTGTCCACTTGAAATTTCTTTCTTTCTGTATTGTTTCTTTCATGCTTGTCTTGTGATAAAGCTGATTCATTGCAATATTGCCTTGATGACATTTACTTTTACCATCTTTTCACTTTTGGATGTTGGTGGCAATTCAAATTCAGGATAAGTTATTCGTTATATACTTATATTACATATATGTCGAAAATGTTGTTTCGAAATATTTGTTAGTATAGTATTTTGTTTTCAGCTGTTTAAGTAATGTGCTTGATTTTTGTTGAAGATGTGTTTAAAGCAACTCATTATGATAATATAGTGTGACCAATGAAACTTTTTTTTGTCTATTCCTAGCTTTGACTTATGATGTGTGCATCTCTGTCAATATCCACATGGCCTCTTTTGGAGTATTACATTTAAAATTTTACTATGCTAATATGGAAAGTTTAAATTCATGTACAAATTATATATTTTTTGATATGGTGAAAAGTTGTTAAGTCATAAGGATGTCAGACTTATTAATCTTAGATCTTCTTTTACTCTGTAGAGAGGGAGGAGTTTTTTTTTTAATGCCTATTGGTTTTACATTTTTGCATAATGCACCATTTTAATTTAGCTACTTCTAATATTTCATATTTCATATATTTTACATGCCAAATATTTCTGTTCCGCACTGGGCCCAAGCCCAATCTTTCTTCACATAAGGGCCGAGTCTTGGCCGGCCCAACAACGCTCCACGAATCACAACCATTAGAGGTCCACTGATCTAAACCATCTAATTCATCTACAGTCCTCGTTTCTTGTAGTTCCTAAACTACTGAACTGGGTCCATCGAATTAGACCGACGGTCATCAAGCGTGCCACGTGGAACGGAATCGATAACCACTTCCATGATGCCTGAAGCTGAACAGAGCAATATAAAAAGGGAACCATGATGAAATCAGGTACGAATACATTACATCACACTTATTTCACCTGTACTAGTTATTGACTTGATCGTCGGAGCGACTTTGCAGGGTACACCCCACCGCTTTCCGCCTTAAATTCCACCGACTCACGACGGTTCACGGCGACTCTGGCCTACTTCGGTTATCTGCTCATAACAATTTCATATATTTTACCCCATTGTAGGAAGTATATTGGATCGATTATTTCCCACTCCGTATATGTGCCTACACACGCATTACAAACTATTTTCAACTTGTGGTTGCTAACTCTTACTATTAATTGAAACAATATGTGTCTACAAATAGGTGCATTCTAGGGTGACGACTCAATTAAATCCCTAGCCTGTGCACCATGTGGTATAACGCTAGGATATAATACAAAATATTTGGAATAGTAGAGATTTTCTACCATTACTTTGTATTCCCGGTTCCAGTAGATCATGTTATTTGGTCAGTTCCCTTGGTGTCAAATTGGAATTTGGAAAAAAATGTGATATTTTTGAAACTTAGCTCTTTTCTTCATTAACGTTTTGAGAACAAACGTGGTCAAAGTCAAAGTCTCTTTGGCACTCCCCTAAAAAAAAAAAACTAACAATAGAAATGGAAATATATATGCATTATAATATGGGGCATAAGCTACAGGAATTAGTTGGAAAATATGATATTTTTTAATGACAAAATTGTATACATGAATAAAGATGTACTAAGGGCACACCAACCCAATCAACCAAATGTCTAGGTTAACAAGGCCAACTGAAACAAACAACCAGATAACAAACAGAGCAAAACATAGAAGGCTGGTGAATATGATTGGTACCTGGTTGGATCAATCAACCATGGACGATCTGCTTGTTTGATCTCCATATGAAATAAGTCAAGGTGTATGATATGAACTGTATTATGAGACTTTTGAATGCATTAATGCATCAAGGAAATGGTGTGGTCGCTCCAATTTGGATGAGGAAAGTTTCTAGATCAACAGATTTGTATACAATAGAAATAGCCCCTGATCCTTGTATAAAAGCTTCAAAGGTTTTGGCTCTTGCCACAACACATCCACATTCTGCGAGACATTCTTATGATGAGCTCTACCATGCAATTGACATGTAACCTAAGCTCTAGTATGTGCAACCGTGAGATAGTCACTAAGGCAACCGTTCTTTATCTCCTTTTTTCTATGCTCATCGATGATTTTCTTGTAGAAGGCTGCCGGTAGTTTTGTGCATGGTAGATGTACACAGCATTTCCAAAATACACGCAGTGGTACAAGAGCAAATGAATTTGGATTCCCTTCCGTAGAATTTCACGCAGCTTTTCGTAGTTATACAACCTGGACCGTTTTGTAACACCCTCTCACCTAATGAGGGCATTAACCGCTTAATAAACTGAGATTAGGAGTAATCATGGAAATTTTTTCTCTTTGACCGAATAAAACATCAGAGTGCATGACATAATAATACAATTAAATCCTCCAAGAGACTTTCATTAAGTATTACAACCCTTTTCTTTTAAATTGTAAAAGACTCAAGCTAGAAAGACTCGACTCGTGATCCGGTATTCGAAGTATCGCGTGCCGGTAAAACCGAGCACAGCTTCATGCTCTAAACTATCCAATAAGCTTGTACCTGAAAACAACGCCCCAACATAGTGAGTTTACAAAAACTCAGTAACACAGACTTTAATTAAAAACCATTCGCCGTTGTTTTCAGCCATACGTGGTGTGCTACGTATAGAAAACTCCTCCCATAAAAGCACAATAACTAACATCTATGTCAGACCATAATACTACATCCAATAGTAAAAGATTAGACATGCATATTACAATTCCTAACAATACAAACATCATAACTTCATAATAAAGAAATCTATAATGTTACCACAATCCAATAGGCATTTAAAATGCACAATGAATCCAAGAAAGTATAAAATAGACTCTCAGTGGAATTCTTCAATACACAGTATACAATGAATCCAAGGGAGTATAAAATAGACTCTCAATGGGATTCTTCAATAAACAATACGCAATGAGTCCAGGAAAGTATAGCAGTGACTTTCCATGGAACTCTTCAATAAACAATGCACAATGAATCCAAGAAAGTATAAAATAGACTCTCAATGGAATTCTTCAATAAACAATACGCAATGAGTCCAGGAAAGTATAGCAGTGACTTTCCATGGAACTCTTCAATAAACAATTCCGTTTTACCTTATAACAGCACGGACCGACATTAGTCATACAATCAGTTGCAATACACTCATTCAATATACAATACTCAATAAATTAGAGCCATCATTGAACACAATCACATCATTAACTCAATTGTTCCTATAAGTATTTTACTTGCTTAATCACTTATACAATCTCCCATAAGTTCATAACAATATGCAAAGTTAAACCAAAGGGGAAAGGATTTCAAAAACAAATGGGAAAATCTGACTAAAATTCGCTTAAGCCAAACTGGCTCGCTCAGCGCGAGCTCGCTCAGGATTTTCGCTTAAGCTAAAATCCTGCAGAATTGACCCCTGACAGCAGCGCTGAAGGTCGCTCAGCGCGATTCCTGCGGCTCAGCGAGTTTAGCAGAGTTTTAAACATCCAAAACTCATATTTTCAACCCAAACCTCTTTCAAGACTCAAACCTTGGTTCTAATCAACATCATAATCAATCAAATAACACCCAAACAAGACAACAAATGGATTTGTTACAATCATACCAACATACATTCAAGTTTAAAACTAACATCAAACCCAAGAATCATATCATTTAGTTAAGGATATTAAATCACAATCCTAGCACACCCTAATTGGGAGTTTGAGAGGGGAATCTATGTTACCTTTGAGCTCCCAATGCTTTAGGGTAAAAACCCCCAAATTAGAACCCTAGGTCTTTGCTTCAACCTCCATTAAAGATCCTTCTTCAAGCTTTCTTCTCCTTTGAGTCTTGAATCCTCCATGTTCTTCCATTAAGGCTTGAACCAAGCTCCAATCTTCTTTAGTCTCCCAACTTTGGTCTTGATTCTTCCTCTTCTTCTTCCATTCGAGTTCCGTTCCTCCATATCTCTCTCAATCTCTCTGCTTCTGTCTCTCTCTCGCGCGATTGCAAACCCTTCTTCCTTCTCTTTCTTTTCCTCTTCTTTTCTCTTCTTTCTTTCTCTATTTTCCCTTTCTTTCTTTTTCTGGACAGGGGGGTCACGATGGAGGGGTGAAGAGGAGAAAGAGAGTGTTCTAGGGTGTGTGAGGTTTAAGTGAGGAGTATGGTGGAACACATGTGAGCATTATTCAAAAATAAGACTTAAAAGTCTTCTTTCTAAATTTCTTAATTATTCTTAGGTCCTTAATTAATCATTGCGTAATTTTAATCAATTAAAACTACTCCTAATTAATTAGTCTCACAATTCCTATATTATTGGATAAAATTACCATTTTACCCCTTAGTTCCTAATTGGTTTTAAATTACTAAATTAAGGCAATGAACCATATTTAATCCTTAGGGATTAAATCTCGTTTTCGCTTAGGATTTCCTAATAATTAGGCTTAGGGGATTTGGGATGTTACACGTTTGATCAAGATCAGATTGCGTATGTCCAAACTACATATTTAAAATTGGATTTGCCAAAGTTTGAATGTGAATAGTCCCATCTTGATCAGACGGTCCATAATGCATGACTGTATGAAATTCTACAACAAGGAATTTGGGTCAAGAGCAAACTTGTCGCTGTCCCCCTATTTAAACACAATATGTAAGCAAACAAAAATTTTGACAAATCTAGAACATATATGCAATTTTCCTCATTTGATAAATGTGTCTTTACAAGACCCACTTATTATACTTATTACCATCGAGATTATCTCCAAATGTGGGTCATTTTGCTGGTACACGGGTGAGGGATTTTGTTAGACCCTCACCCTAGAGGCGACCGAAATATATTTGCTGATATGATGCAAAATTCTAGGTCGTAAGGATGTCAGATTTTAAATTTAGTAAAACATAAACAATAAGAAGCTACTGTGTAATTTAATTTTAACCTATATTTCGTAACTTAATTATGCATATTCATAACGTATCAAGTAATGTTACTATTTATTTGGGTAAATTACATAATATTAGTACTAATTTGGTGTTGGAAATTACATAACATTCTTTCTATTGGTTATTAATTAACAATATGATCTTTTTGTTTTGATAACAATAATGCACAATTATATATTCTAGGCCACCGTAGAAATTGCATTGGAGCAATTATTTCCTATTGTGTATATGTATGCACACAGACAAATCTCACTTCCAACTTTTTTCAACTTGTGTTTGCTAACTCTTGCTATTAATAGAAACAAAATACGTCTTTTTTTAATGAAAAACAATATACGTCTTGCTACAATATGTTTACACTACAAAAAAACAGTCAATTTGCGGCGGTTTTTTTGTCATTTTCATGAGTTTTTGACCCCATAAATTGATTCATGCATTCAAACCGGCCAAGAAGATTCGCAGCCGCAACCTTTTTGCGGGGTTTTTAAAAACGCCAGTATCGTACTTATTTGAGGCGGTTATTTTGCGGAGGTTTTAACCCCACAGTTAGTAGCGGTTATATTGCGGGACCAAAACCTCCTAAATGTGAAGTGATTTTGGGCGTTTTTTGCGAGAGTTCTAAACCTCCTAAAATTTGAACTTATTTTGAGGGGGTTATTAACCTCCTCTAAACGTTCTGTAGAATTTCAAAGAGACTTTTTTTCTCCCTCATCTCAATGTTAACACTTTTATATACCTTACAATTTGGAATGATTTTGTTACAAAATATTTCCATTTTTGGTTTTATATTTTCCTAATTTATGACAATTATAAAACATTCAATAAACTTAATTCAAATACTCAAAATTCCATTAAAAATATAACCATGATAACATAAATGTATTTAAAACATTTGTAGCTTTATCAAAAGAAACATTTGTAGTTCAAATATCTAATGTAATACAACTCAAAACTTATAATATCTTAAAAGAAGTCTTATACTAAAAGATCCTTAAAAAATCAAATGTTGCTGGCACCAGATGATCCTCTTGCATCCATAGGTGAATTAGGCTCACTTGTATCAACACTTGCCTGAGATAACAAAAGAAAAATAATGAGTTAATTGCAGCAAGTTGGTAATTATTTAGCATGCTATTTGAGCAGGTTTCATTAAATGCCATTAATATAATAGCATTACAGCTAACGCGTTGAAACGCTCTATTGTAATTTCAAAAGCTCAACTCTTAAGTTCTTGAGAAATTGGGTTGGCTTAGTTTAGTTGCTAATGCAGTGGTTTATGAGAAAAAATACTTTTGGATTGATCTTATGCCACAAGTAGCAAGGGGGGATATATTCTTCTGAACTTGTGTTATAAAGGAGTATAACTTGAGCTGAAAGTTTCTTGCTTGTCAACTGACAAAAATTATTTTGTTGTCTAAACTGTTCAACAAATTGACATTATTCTACGTTTGCCTGACATTATTCTACCGCAATAAGGAAAAAGATTGGACAATCTATAACACAGTTGTTTGATTTCAACTACTCTAACTGAATTCCTATATAGCTTGTAGATGACTAAGATAGTTAACTGCTTAACTGTATTTGTCTTTCACACAAATTCCATTGAAGCACACCATAACTTAATGCAAAGGAACCAAAAACTACACCTTTCAATCGCATACATATGACGTAAAAGACTCCAGCAAATTTCATATTTATGAACTAGAGGGGAAGTACTTACATTTGATGAACCAAAGACTCTAGCAAATTCTTTGGGGATCCTTCCTTCTTTCCTTATCATGTAAGCTTTAAGTGCACCCAAGGTGCTTTGAACTTGGGATTCTAAGTTTGTGTACTTCTCTTGCCATATGTTAGAAGATGATGTAGCAGCACAGGATGAAGAAAGACTCAAATCCGAAAGTCGAAGCCTGGTATTCCTAAATGTATTAGTAGGAGCTACACCCATACCCATGCATCGCACTCTTCCAGAGTGTTCAGGCCCCAACACTCTACCAACAACATCATTGGGAGAAACTTCAGCTTCATCATTACTGATTTGGGTCAAACCCACTTCGATTTGTTCCTATGAGCATACAAGATCCTAGGCCAGGAAAGTCACTAATTGTCCACATAAGAGCCGCCCGCATTCTAAAATTTTCATTCATTGATGCATCAAAAGTGACCACACCATCATTCCATAGCTCATTTAGCTCATTTATAAGGGGTTGTAAGTAAACATCTATCTTATTTTCGGGCATCTTCTTTCCTGGAATGATCATCGATAAGATGAAGGAAGTGTGATTCATACACATCCAAGGAGGAAAATTATATGGAATCAAGAACACTGGCCAAATGCTATAGGAAGAACTCATGGTCCCAAAAGGATTAAAACCATCACTGGCAAGGCCTAAGCGAGAGGATTTAAAGCAAATTCAGGATGCATCAAATCAAATGTCTTCCATGCCTCACCATCTCTTGGATGCCTTATCAACACATCCTTATTGCTCTCTGTGGCATGCCATCTCATATGCTCTGCAGTCTTACAACACATGAACAATTTTTGCAATCTTGCTTTTAATGGAAAGTAACGCAAAACCTTTAAAGCTTGTTTTTTCTTCTTCTTGGGGTTCCATCTGGATGTTCCACAATGCTTGCATGTTTGCAAGTCTTTTTCGTCGTCTCCCAAATATAGCATACAGTGATTTGGACACGCATCTATCTTGGTATAATTAAGACCAAGTTTGTTGATGATTTTCTTCGCCTCATAAAAAGAAGGAGGTAACTTTGCTTGTTGAAACGTATCTCTCAACAAATCTAGTATCATAGTCATTGCCTTGTCACTCAATCCACACAAAACCTTTATATGATATAATTTGAGTATAAATTCTAGTTTTGTGTACTTGCTCCCTTCATTCAATATCTGATTTCCATCATTCATAAACTCATGAAAATCACTACAACCCTCCCTTGACTCTTCGTTTAATATTTCATTTGCGCCTAATGGTTGTGGTTCATCTATATTAGCGGCTTGTTGCCTATAGTGCCTAAATGCATCATTGACCATTGTTTCTATCGGATTTTCATAATGAGATGCCTCTTGCACAAGATCTTCATTCCTAGAAGACTCTTGCACAAGATCTTCATTCCTAGAAGACCCTGATACTTGTTTCTCACCATGACGATTCCATATGACATAGTTTTTGGGGAATGGTCTGACCTTTAAGTGATCCTCGGCTATCTCTCTAGTTTGCCAATCTATAAACCCGCATTTAGAACATGGACATTGTATCCTATTTCCAACAGCCGCCTTCTCAAAAGCAAAATCCAGAAATTTACCTAAGCCAATTTCGTATTCATCTGTAGCTTGTGGCTTAGAAATCCAAGATTTATCCATACTCAAGATACCTAAATAAGTTATCAATGATAGTTCATAAAACCAAACTTCATAATATTCCAATACAAAATCATCATCATGATTGAAGCAATGCTTCTATATAAACAACATAATCTAGCTAAAGAAAAACAAGTCCTCTACAAATATATTTATGTCAAACCATTTAATAACAAGATGTGTGCGTGTATATATCATAAGTGCGAAAAACAAGGAACTTAATTTGGCTTCATTTCTATGCTTGTGGCGCAAAATTGAGGCATCTAAATATTCATTTCTATGGGGCATCTAATCATGCTTCTATAGGCCTTCCATTGACAGTCACAGCCACTTCCCTCAAAAGAAACAATCACAAAACATTGATGATGATAAGTTCTGCAGGTGCTTCAACCTGTAGTTTTTTGTGGGTTAATAATACTCGAGAAGCAAGCTTTGTTGATCATCTGTTAGCAAATTAAGAGGTCCTGAATTGGATACACCAAATCCTCAGATTGTGTCTTGAGAAAGATGTGCAAGTTCTAGGGAAGGCACAAAAGTTGTGGGACAAAGGCTTTAGAAAGGGTCTTCTGTGTCTTTGATCAAAGGACAGTGGACTGATGAAGAAGACTGGTTCATTAATGAAATTAAACAAAACTATATTACGTGTGTGTATGTCTTTTTATTCTTATATATTTGCACTAAACTTTTGTTATTTTTTTTATATAAACAAAGGAAACTGTTGAAGTTGGTGAAGAAACATGGTGGAAGAAAATAGTCTTAAATAGCTGAGAAGTTGGAAGGAAGGGCTGGCACCCCATATGGAATTGCATTAATATTCTGCTAATAATATGCAACAAACAAATGCATCACCCCATAACAATTATGCCTACTCAACAGCCACCACAAATAGAGATTGAAGAATGAATGCTCAAACTAAAGGAACATACATGTTCAGCCTATCCTTGTAATAGATATATTTTTATACCAGCCTTAGCATAAAAGGTCCCCTTCTCCCAATGAAAATAATAGAGGATAATAGTACAAAGGTCCTGGTTAGCCAACAGCTTTGATATCATGTCATTCCTATTTAGTATTTAGTAATATGCATCCTGAATAAAGCATTTGATGATTGAAAAAGAAAAGAATGAATTAAAAAAGTAAACAATTCTATCTTGTAAATACAAAAGGAAATGAAACAATCAATGGTATGCATAAAGCCACAGTTCTCCAAGTAGATTCACAAATGAATTTTTTTCCAACACTGCACACATGCATATCTCAGAAAAGCGAATGTGATTCTTTGTACCAAGTGAAGCGGTCGTTTCGATATACATGCATCGGTAAAACTTTAATATACATTTTATTGGGAGATATGGTTATTTAAATTACAGACTACATGCAGAGTATGCATTTGTACACCTATATTTGGCATCAACACTTTGATATGTGATACAATAACAACCAGACATCTGTGGAATGTAACAATACCAACTTCAAAAAATAATAATAAAAGAATACATGCATAACATCTTAGCATCACAACATGAAATGAAAAAGAAGGGGGCTTAGTGAAATTCTTAGTAGCATGCTTGATGATCCTTTATGGTAATACATTAGCCTGATTATCCGATGAGCAGATGATAAAGCAAGAGATCCAAAAAGTCGCTCACATTAAAAAAATTGATTACTATCATCAAGCAATATGAACCAAAGTCCGACAAATACACATCCTGTCGAAATGTACATACAAGAAATCAAGAATATCACCATCGATGTTACTAATTACAGTTTAATTTACAAACAAAACATTGATCAAGAATGGCAAGCTTAAGAAGAGATACTAAAATTGCACAAGGCTAATTAGAAAACACATGTTCTCTCCCAAGGAAACAGTAAACATCAAGCTTCACTCACTATTATATTCATATATAGTATTACTTACAATAGCCACAAGATGATAAACAATATTTTTAGTATTTTACTTTTTACCCATTTTCAGTGATTCACTATTGTTTTCAAACAGTTCAGGGGGTTGGTCAAGAAGCATAAAGCAACGCCTTCATAAAGCACATCAATATTTATTGACTTCAAGTCCCAAAAACAGACATAACACACGAGGAAGCAAAGCATCATTTTTTTTACTCCCTCCATTCTTTCAAAAAAGCAAAACCAAAAAACCAACACATAAACTGATGGTCAAATACTTCTCCTTAGCTAATAACCCATCCAAAAAATAAATAAATATACAAAAACAAGAATAAAAACCATTAAAAAGCAATTCACACTCCACAATCAAAAACTTCACATGATGTGCCTAACAACATGCTGCATAATACTTACTCACAATCAATTGAATTAACATGCATATAGCTAGTTCTTTCAGATTACACACTCTAATAACTCATTCATCCCCTTATTTCTATAGCCTTAGTCCTTTCACAATGAAGATAAGTCTTCCAACTCTGCTACCTTTGCATGTGTGTGTGTGAGAGACAGACAGAGAGAGTTAATTTAGTTTGTCTTATGGAAGTGTTGAAGTAATATGATTTTGGAATTTTTTGTCACTTGCAGTTCCTCAGCTGGATGCAAAATAAATTTAGTGTAAAACAGGAGAATAGAAACTCAGGTAATAAAGCATACAAACAAACTCATGATGAAGAATGAATCTTTCAACAGCAAAGGCACCAAAGAATTGCTAATAATCACTGATTACTCATGAGCATATCCAACCAAAATAGAAGAGAAACTCCAACAGAAACTCCTTCATAAGGAATGCATACCTCTTGACTGCAACATCTTGATTTGAGGGCAGAGACGCGAGGGAAGAGGTGAAGTCAGAGACGGCTAGGTGCACAGAGGTGCAGAGGTGGACGGCGATGGCGTAGACGCCGACTTGCAGAGAAAGAAACAGGGACGGCAGAGACGGCGAGGAATGATCCAATCAGTTCACTGCTAACAAAAGAATGAATCTTTCAACAACAAAAGCACCAAAGAATAACCAAAATAGAAGAGAAACTCCAACAGAAACTCCTTCATAAGGAATGCATACCTCTCTCAGAAACTCCTTCAATTGAAAAGGCTTGATGTCAACATCTTGATTTAAGGGCAGAGATGCGAGGGAAGAGGTGAGGGCAGAGACGGCGACGTGCACGGCGAAGGCAGAGACGTCGATGACAGAGAAATAAATGGGGACGGCAGAGACGGTAAGGAACACTGAAGAGGAACGCGGACGACGACAGATGCGGCGAGGAACACGGACGACGGCAGAGGCGGCGAGGAACGGGAGGAACACTGTAAAACACGGGATGGCAAAGGCTTTGTTCTGTTCGATTTTCACGCTGTAAACCAGAGAGAAGTTTACACGGGGAATAGGGTTTACACGGGAAAGAAGGGAAAAAAAGGGAGAGGGAGATATTCAATTAGAGGGGGTTTTTAACCCCCTCAATTTAACCGAGCTTTTAACACAACCAGGCAGGAAAGTGTCTTTTTTTAAATTAATTTGGGGGGGTTTTAAAAACCCCCGCAAAAAAACCGCCCTTATTTGACCCTTTTTTTGTAGTGTTATGAACAATGTTTTAGATGCTGATCACTTGCGAGTAGATGGCGATCGGGAAATTTTATGGAAGGTGAAAGTCCCCCTAGAGTGAAGAACCTCCTCTGATGCTGCTGTCGTGAATACTTTCCAAATAGAACAAGATTACAATGCAAAGGCATAGCATGCCCTAGTTCGTGCCTTAGCTATGACAGTGGCTTAGAACTTGCAGTAGCTTTCCTGAATGCATCTTCCAGATCCTACGAACTATCTCTGTGGATAAACGGTCCCTTCTGGCTGTTATGGTCTGGAGCTTATGGAAAAGTAGGAATCTAAAATTATGGGAGAATACAGTTGAAACACCGAGCGAGATTGTCATGCAAGGTAAGCACTTGTTAGAAGAGTGGATTGATGCACAAACGGTGCATACTCGGGCCCATCAGCCAAGACAACCATTAGCAAGATTGCTTGGCGAAAGTTCGGGGTTGGGAGGATGAAATGTAATATAGATGCATCCTTCTCGTCTAACCGTAATCGAGTTAGGATTGGTATGGGCATTCATGACGACCTTGGCCAGTTTGTGTTAGCCAAGACGTTGTGGTTCTCTCCAATTTGCTCGGTGGATGAAGGAGAGGCTCTTGGGTTACTGCAAGCTATCTAATGGGTGAATGATCTTAAGTTGGACGATATTGACTTTGAGATGGACTCTAAAAGAGTAGTGGATAGCTTTAACCGGCAATACAATGATGTGTATAATTTTGGTGCGATTATTTCTGATTGTAAACATCATTTTTTTCGCTCTTTTAAAGAATTTTCATATTGAGTTTACTAGGCGATAAGCCAATGAGATTACCCATGCCTTAGCAAGGGTAGCTACATTATCAGCCAGTCCCCGCTTATATATTGAGGTTCCAACATGTATTGTGTAACACCCCAATTTTATTACTAATATATATTAGGCAAAATTGCACTTTAGGTCCTTTAAGTTATTTTAAAGTTTCACATTAGTCCTTTAACTTCTTTTTTTGTCAATTAGGTCCCACAAGTTAGGTTTGGATGACAAAATAAGGCTTTTTTTTACCATTCCTCTATCTCCTATTCTATGTGTCACTCCTAACCTATGTGGCACTACTGAGGTGTTAATAAATATAATAAAAAATATTTTATTCATTAAACTTGTTTAATTAAAATTAAAAAAACTCAATCCTCTTCCCCTATTCCAGATCTGGGGATCTGCAGGACTGAGGAGAAAAGCGATGGAATTGTTGGTGGTGGAAATTGATGTGTAGGATTGAAGGATTGAGTTATGGAAGTGAAAGTCAGTGGGGGCATTTGAGCTGTTGACGATGGTGTTGAACACACTCTTGGCATCTTGGAGGCTCGGGGATTTGAATAGAGCGATGGGTTTCGGAGGCTGAGGTTCCTTCTTCTTCCTCGTTACAGGTATTGCAGGGTTTAGGGTTTTGAAGATTCTGATTTTCAGTGAGAATGAAGATGAAGGAAAAGTGGTTGGAGGTTGAAGATGAAAGAAAAGGGCTTGGAGGTTGAAGATTCTGACTCTCCTCCTTCCTTCCTTCTGGATCCGCCTCCCTCTTCTTTCCCTAATTTCTGAAATCGGATTCCTCTCACCCTCAAGAACCTACCAGCGCCTCGGATGCTTCTTCCTCCCTCCCCCATCTTCTCCGTTTGATCGCAACAAACCCTAAACCCAAATTCAAATTAGTGTTTTTGTTTTCGGAAACAAATGGGAGTGGTGGTGGTGATGATCTAGAAGTGGAGGTTGAAGATGAACCAGATGTGGAAGTCGAAGAGGGGTTGAAGATGAAGTTGAACCAGATTTTGTTTTTTTTTTGTTTTTTTGTTTTTTTTTGTTACAGATTTTGTTTTTTATTTATTTTAATTAAATAAAATATTTTTTATTATATTTATTAATACCTCAGCAGTGCCACATAGGTTAGGAGTGACACATAGGGGAGGAGATGGAGGAATAGTAAAAAAAAGCCTTATTTTGTCATTCAAACATAACTTATGAGACCTAATTGACAAAAAAAAAAGTTAAAGGACTAATGTGAAACTTTAAAAAGATTTAAAGGACCTAAAGTGCAATTTTGCCTATATATTAATATGTTTTAATGATGTGTTGTTATTATTTATTATTTTAATCATTTTATATTTATAAAATACTGGCTTTGATATATTATTATTATTATTATTATTATTATTATTATTATTATTATTTTAAATGAGTATTTTACTTAAGTCTTAATCAGTCTTCGTTTTCTTCTTTTTTGACACTTCTAAGGACAGAATTGGATTTAGGTGCCTTCATAGACGTTGTGGTCGTATCTCCTATCTTTCATTTTGCTTAGGTTTGACCTAAATCCGATACCTACAACCATAATTGTCAAAACCAAACTGGACTGGTCGGTTGGAACCGGACACCCATCCGGTCCGGTAGGCTCCCTGAATCGTACTGTCAAAAAACCGCTAGAAAAATCGTCGAACCGGCACTAAACCGGGTAAACCGGACAAAACTGGGGGTTGCCGGTTTTCATCGGTTTGAAAAAAGCTGGAAATAGGCTCGCATGGTGTTCCTGATGACTTCAGCCACGCTTTCAGTTTTGTCGTGTATCACGCTTCTGACATCTCCCTCTCCACGTTTTCTGGTTACCCACAACTTTTCATCTATTTCTATGGTTGTTGATGCAACTGCCCCTCCTTCCTCACCAGGTTAACGAACGGAGAGAGAGAGAAAGAGAGAGAGAGAGAGAGAAGAGAGGGAGATATAGAGGAGGGGGTATAAGAAAAGAGCAAAGGAAGAAGAGGGTTGGCAACTGCTGTGTTCGCATTATGCGTGTATGAAAATTAGGGGAAAAAGAAGTAAAGCTATAAAGGTAAGTGAAAACAAAACCAAAATAAAAATAATGAATATATTAAAAAATAAAAAAGGAGAGGAAATGTATCAGTTGGTAAATTTTGAAAGCCACCTTCACATTATCCCATAAATAATGACATTGAATTATCTTGTCTTATCAAGTACACTCTGTCAAACTTATATCTTACCATTATCTATCATCAAATCAAAATATCTCACCATTATCTTCACTTTTTTTTTTTGTTTTACCGTTAAAACTAAAAGATATATACAATTTTTCCATTTTTAACAATAAAAGTTAGCATAATTAATTATAATATCGTTATTTATATTAATAATTAATATCATAAATTTAATACTACCCGGGTCCCATATATAAGAGACAAATACACTTTTTAGGTTCATTAAATAATTGATGTATCTGGTTCATTAAATAACTGATGTATCTGGTCTATAATATAGATCAGATACATCAGTTATTCAATGAACCTAAAAAGTGCATTTGTTTCTTATATATGGGACCGGAGGTAGTATTAGATATTATAATATATATTGCTCAATAATATACTACATTAAACATTTAAAAATTATTATTTGTTATTTTCGATCCAACCCCGGTCTGACCCTGGTTCAACCTTTAAACCTTGAACCAGTCACTCTCCCGGTTCGGTGTCTGGTCCGGTTTTGACAACCTTGCCTACAACTCAAGACATGCTTTCAGGAAGCAATGCAGTACAGATGCAAACTCTAGAACAACATAGCAAACTTCAATTACATTTTTCACGATGTTAGATTCCGATTCTGGCTATGCTCATTAGACATGATTTTTTAGACTTTTCTTTTAGCTTTCTAACGCCCTAAGAATGCCTCAACCGGACACCCATCGCTCAAGTTATGGCCAAAACAGTGAAGCAGTATCGTTGACTTAAGTTGTAATCGATAAGAACCTGAGGCTTAATAGATTAACACTGCGTCTAACAGCGAATTATCAGTTTTGGGCTTTCTACCTCGACCCAAACCTTCCCTAATCATGTTTAAGCTTCCTAATCAATACCAGATTCCTATTTTGTCGCCATTCCAATAACCAGAAACCCTCTTTCTCTCTGATTCTCTCATCTTCCTCTGAGGAGTCTTCAAGTGTGAGGACGATCTACCTATTCTACGCCGGAGGGAGCTACTGCTATCAAAGGGACATCTGTCACTATTGCTTCCTTCTCCTTTGGGTCTGCAATTTCTATCCAGGTATATGGGGGAAAGAGTGCTCATTGCATATGGGGGTAGTGAGAAAAGAATAGGGAGGGTATTATGTGTTCTTGTATTTCTTTGATATATGAATTCCTAGATGCTTTTGATGACATATGAATAATTTATGCCTAAATGATTTTTGTCTTGGTACATTTGATATGTATTCTGAATTTGATACCCATATAACATATTGGTTGCCTGCTAGAATGCTTGGGTGAAATAGAGTAATGGAATATGTATTTTCTTCTATCCTACGATGCTTAATCGATTAGGCTTTCAATTCTAACCGATTAAACGTTAAGAATAAGGAATAATCGATTAGGTAAGTAATGGTTAACCGAGTAAGCCTAGAACTCTAGCTGATTAAGTGTCAGAAACATTATATAATCGATTAGAACATAAGTGTTAATCGATTAGAGGCTTAAAAGACACTTAATCGATTAGAAATTAAAATGAGGTATAATCGATTAAATAATAGATTTTTGGAGATAACCGATTAAAGAGTATGCTTAATCGATTATATGTCAAGCCTTAATCGAATAATTTCTAGTAATAAGAGTTAATCGATTAAGTGCAAGAGTTAACCCATTAAGCTTAATTCATTAAGAGGTAGGCTTAATTTCTTAAGTTATCTAAAATTAGAGCCTAAGTGTTGTAATGAATCATAATTTGTTATGATCGAATAAAATGATTAAACAAGCTCCTTAACCGATTAAGAAGTGTACCATAATCGATTCGATTATCAAATAGAGGGACTTAACCGATTAAATAACGTAAAATAACCGACTAGAGAAATTACCTAATGTGGTAACCTATTAGTATAATGAGATAACCGATTAGATTATGAAATCGATTAAACTGTAAGTCATAATCGATTAGATAAGGTATATGCGTAACTGATTAAATATGTCAGGAAGTCTTAATCTATTAAGTGTGAGACTTAATCCATTAAGCTATTAGAAATTAGAGTCTAAGTGATATAATATATAAGAACATATAACTAATTAAAAATAGTACATTAATTGAATGTGATTAATGATGCTTATGATGTTGATGCTAGTAATGTGGCAAGGTATCACATTACTATTTATGTCGACAGCACTGTCGTGTGCTAATGATTCGGTCGAATCAAGGAATGATGGTTGGATGTTGTTTGTGTTGCTCACACATCATATTGTTGCTGTTGTTGATCTGGGGAAACAGAACGTCAAAATGTCAGAGTGAAGGCCATGATAGGCGTTGTCCCGGCCTTGGGGGTCTTGATTAGGTGGCAGGGCCTTATATAAAGGCAGGAGCTAGCTACTCTATAATACCCCATTTTTTGGAGAGCTACTGTTGTTACGTAGATTTAACTAAATGAGGAAGAATCATTTGTACAAAAAGAGTTTCCTTTATAAACAGAAGTACTCCTCGTAAATTTTTCGCAACAAGTTTGTAAGAAATTTTTTTTACAGTGACAAAAGAGTAACGACCTTTAAAATGATGAATAGTAAAATCTGTTAGCAACCACTTATATCATAATAAAAGATACCATCATATATATATGCATCATAAAAATATCACTGGTCAGAGTGTCGCACACAGGCGAAGTTTGACATATACATCAGTACAGACCAAAATAAAATACATCAATAATATGAAAAGCCCTAGACATCTAGAGTTGACTCATAGTTATGATGTATCCTAGTAGATCCTCTCTAAGGACTGCGTCCAAAATAACATATTGTACAAAAACACTAAAACTAGAGTCTAATAGAATGACTCTCTATGTTGGCCCAAAACTGAACCTAAGACGCTTACGAGGTGGGAACCCTCTGAGATAAGATGCAGACTCTGAACTAGCAGGACCGGTAGTCTCGTAGGGATCCTCTTTCGCCTCCTCATCGTCACTCTCAATCACGACTGCATCCCTAGGCAACCACTCCCAAGTGGTCCTATGCCCATCAGTCGGGTCTCTGGTCGTCGGGGTCGCTGGCAAGGGATATGAGCAGTGAGGGAAATGAGTGCAGAACGAGGGATGGGTAGCCTCTGGCACAGCAGGTGTCGTCCCAACAGTAGCAACAGCAGCAGTAGTAACAGTGGGAGTAATGGGAAGAGTAACAGGAACTCCAGTAATAGTAGGTGGAATCACACTCGTACTCGAAAACGTCATAGGATGTGGAGCGCCAACTCCAACAAAAACAGGGGCAGGATCAACAATACCAAGAGAAAGATCCATAAATGGAGGAGTGTAACATCTGTATTTTCGCGATGCGTTATTTAGCGTTATTATTGTATAATTTGTCGTATTTATGCTATAATAAGCAATTTCTTGTTCGCTAAGTAAGTGAATTAATTAAATCAAGATCAAATTAAATTTGAGAGTTAATATTTCATATTAATTCATGGTTTGAATATCGTCGAAAAATTCTAACGAAGTTTCGTCGCATTTCGAATCGCCGGACAGTTTTGCCGCAGATAAAATCCTAAATAAACCCCGATTTCGATGAAAATCGAATCGTAACTTGTCGTGATCATTTTTGAGTGTTTGATATAATTTTTATTATTTATAATATAATATCATTACGAGATGAATTAACTTTTCATCAAATTAATTTTCGCGATTTTAACGGCGGGTAAAATCGGTAACGCGGTTATTCAACGCCGTGTTTTGACAACCCTTAGACTCTAGAATTAGAGGGTAATCATGAGAGATGTGCGATTAGATGGGTAGGATTAGATGATGTGATTAGCATCTCATAAAGTGCTAGGTCTCATTATTTGTGTGATTAGCATTTTTACTTTTTCCTAAACCATTACTAACCAAGCATTGTTTTTAATTGGAAAAAAATAACACCCCCTAAATCAGCCCAAGGCCGACTCCCCTCCCTGTCTTTACCCCATTTCATCTTCTACTTCTTCCTTTCCTAGTGTGAGAAAGAGCTTGAAGCTCCACGGCCTTCAACCACCATTTTCTTGCATTTTCAACCTCCAACCTTCATCATTCTTGCACCTAGGCTCACCCTCCACTTGATTCATCACCTTTCAACCTCCACTTGATTCATCACCTTTCAACCATTCAAGTAAGGAGAGAAATTGATTTTTCCCCCCATTTTTCTGCTCAAAACCGTGCCCCCCTCTTTTGCTACTTGTAGTTTTCTTCCTTTCTACTCTTGATTCATGTCTGTTTTGGTGTTGTTGTGTTGTTTGATCATGATTAAATGATGGAGATGAGCACATAAGTCCCAAATCTTGAAACCCTAGGCAAAAGCTAAAAGGGGAAAAGAAGGGTAGTGTGATCTTGACGAATAATCTTGCAATTAATTATTGTTTCTATCTTGCTAGGTGTTGTTCTTGTTGTTGTAGTAGATAGTTTTGTGTTAGAACCATGATTAGGCAATTTATTGGAAATTTGGGGATTCTTGAAATGTTATGGTTTGTTCTAAGACTTGTTGATGATTAGTTTTGGGTGATAAATTGTGGTTTGAGGAAGGAAAGGAATTGATCAAAATGGTTTTGTTCATTTTGAGTGAAGGTTTACAATTTTTTTTTTAAAAAAAGTGTGTTAGGGCCATGAGCCCTAGGGTGGAAAAGGAGAAGAAAAATTGTTTTGCATACTTCTTTTAGTTGGTGAAAAAATTGTTTTTCAAATAACTTCTTTTAGTATATTGGTCTTGCATTAATTTGGTTTGGTGAAATAATTTGGATTCAAGTGTTAGAAAAGAAGTTATTTGAAAACTCTTGGTGAGAGGCATTGTGAAAATGGTTTTGATGCTTGATTTAAGTTTCCTTATGTGTGCTAGTTGTTATATGATGTTGAATAAGTTTTGGGAATAATGTATGGAAGTGGTTTACCTATTTAAAAGAAGATTTGCAATTTTTTTTTATAGAAAAAGGGTGGTGGCCGAGAGGCCATAGGAGAGGATGGAAGGAAAACTTTGTTTGTGAACTGGGATATAATACTTGAATGAATATGTTTTAGGCTTTTGGAAATTTATGAAAAAGTGGTTAATTGAAGTATGCTTACTTTAAGGTTTTCAAGAAAGTAAGGATATGTGTTTTGTTAACCTTTCAAGAAATGATTTTGATTTTAAATCCATTTCTTTCAAGTAGCTAGTAATTAAATGCTTGAGCGAATACTTGGTTAGAAAAGGGTTAGGTTTTGAGAGCCTAAGTTTCTAGTTTAGCATATAGGATTATGCTAAGTTTACTCGTGGTGATAGGAGTTGCGAATCTGGAGACCGTGCGACGTGGACTCGAGGCTTGCGGTACCCCGTTAGCAAACAACTGTGGTAAGGGCAACTCTTAGATATAGATAAGTGTTATTATTTCATTTCAGGTCTTAAAGCGAAGAAGTCTGAAAACCTCAGGGTTCGAAGTGAGGGTCTCGTACCCCTTCGACTTTTTAATTCTCAAAATTTTATTTATGATTATTTAGTGGGCTTGTCTGCAAGTGGTTGGTAGCTGTCCCTAACCCCCCACACTTGTATGATTGCCTCTCTGCCAACTACAGTGAGTTGTAGAGGGATGAACTGAGTTGTTGGTGTCGATGCTTGATATGATGCGAATGCTTATACTGCTGATACTGTTGATCTGAGTGCATTGTGTTAAGCTTGGCATGAATATTATTTGATACGCGATTGAATAATTATTCGAGTTGCTTCTTGAATCATCGTATGTGGCGATTTATTCATTGTTGTGAGAGTGTCGTGTCGTAACGTTTTTGAGCTTCGATCTGGATAACTTAGGGTGCTAGGACCCCTTCATTTTTCGGCAGCCTAGCTAGACGTTGTAGCATTAAGGAACCAGAGCTGAATGTTATAGGGTGGTCGTGGAGCCCAAAGCTACGGCTGGTATTCAGTGGATGGATCGGCCTTACTTTTCGGAATTGTCGAAAGTGTCTAGTGAGAGAGTTTGAGTCGTATTCTGAAACCTGTGCTTTTGTTATTCCTTTTACTATTGCTATGTTTATTGAGAAGTTGACCCTTTCCCGTGGTGCCTTTAACCAATGATGGTTACTCAGGTGATGACGAAGAGCTCCTCATCGCCAGAGATCATCTTTGATTTTCCAGACATCTCTATGCCTACGGCAATGGAGTTCGACCATGTAACGACCCGTTTCCGGACCGCTACCGAGCTCAATATACCGAGCTCGAGTTACCGAGCTCAACACACCAAGCTCAACAAAACCTATATGAGATGTGTTTTAAAAACAAAACTCTTGTGCCTTTTAAAAATGCGATATATATTTTTTTCATATAAAACCAACTCGTGCACATCAGAGTAATTACAGCTTTTCGAAACATGGTGCAACTAAGACACAAGACTTAAATTCAAATAAAACATACATGCATAACATACACATATATATATCACCCGAATAATAATGTATACAAATACAGAGTAGCAAATGTGCAAAGAAAATACACCTAAGGTACGACAACTTCAAAAGAGCCATCATACCCTGGGGGTACTTAAAGACTCCCACGCAGGGTCGCTCCAAAAGTAAGACCACCAGTCTACCCTCAGAGCAACAAAAACAACATCGCCCAAACTGGTCACGACCTCGAACATAAAAGAAATACAAGAACAGTCCTCGAAAAACCAACATCCAATAAATAAACAATCACGACAGTAGAGGTCGTCACTCGGGTCCTCGCCGACCTCCTCCAGATCGCTTCATCGCCGAAGTTCCTGCGCCCTCGACATCGCCTGGGTAACCGTCATGGATTGAAGGCACCACGGGAAAGTGGTCAACTTCTCAACAAGTTAAGATAAGCTCGACATAAAAATATAAGCAAACAAAGAAAGTATAACATTCACCGACGTGACTCGACCATCTCACTCTAAACTCGACACAACTCACAATTCCATTTTCTCTCGACTCGACAATTTTCCTAATGCACACGCTGCATCAGTATGTCGGAAAGTCCAGCCAAGCCTTGGGATCCTCGCTCTCCCTAGGACAAATAACTCAGTCCCGTGAGCGTGGCGACGTCTAGTCAATCTCCCGTAAACAAAAAGGGGACCTAGCACCCTCGCTTATCCGGTCACGGCTCAAAAACGCCATACGACTCACCTAGCTCGCTCACTCGATGAACACCGCCGTGATACGATATTCAAAGAGTTAAACACAAGATATTCAACCGCATGTCAAATAAAAGAGCAAGCTCAACATGAAGAAACGCAATTCAACATGCAATACACAATTCACGACATATATTCAATCACATATTAAATACATGCAAA
Source organism: Calophaca sinica (assembly GCA_037113605.1). Classification (NCBI taxonomy): domain Eukaryota; kingdom Viridiplantae; phylum Streptophyta; class Magnoliopsida; order Fabales; family Fabaceae; genus Calophaca; species Calophaca sinica. Next base: position 23,039,060 of record CM073737.1, read on the forward strand.
ACTCAATCATATCACAACATTTCAAACGACACAAATCAGAAATCCATACACAATAACATAACCACGTAGAATATGAAATGCCCTTATGCTAGCATACTACGAAAGTATTAATGTGAAGCGCCCTTACATACTATAACAAATATAAATGTGAAGCGCCTTACCGAACTCCAAGTTAAATGTCGCCGACAACGACCTCGACACATTTGTCTTCAAAGAACTTCGACAACGACTTCTCTTACTCGATCTCGACACTACTGTCTTCAAAGAACTCGACAACGACTTCGACACGCACGCTTTCTCACGACCTCGACACGCATCCTCGCTCGGATCTCCACGCTCCGTCCCTTGATTCGCTCGCACACCTCGATTCGAATTCACTCGATCTCTGAATCGACTTCCTAAAACAAACACAACTCGGATCGATCTATGGTTCTAATACATCTAGCTCTCTCTTCCCAAACTCAACCACAACCCGTAAATATAAAACTCAAGAACTGAAAGATATTTTTCCTCCAACACAAAGTTAGGGATTTCGATCGATTCATGAAAAGTTATCCGATGCTTCAATGTATAGATCGACAACAACAATAATCGAAGCAACGAATGAAAATCAAGAAAATCGAAATGAACCAAAAATGGGGTTTCGGGCATTGCCGATTGCGTAAAAACAGAGAAAGAAATTTGTTTTACAAGCCCAATTAATCGGTTAAAAAGATAGGTAATATTGTGAAGAAGAAAACCCATCAATTTGATATGATTTGGAAGCATAAAACCGATTAAAAATGGAAGAAGATTTAGCGCTAAACAAGAGTACAGTATGAAAGAAAATCTGTTCTTCATACCTCAACGGTGATGGTCGATCGACGAGATATGGGTCGAGAAGTTGATGATGAACAAAATTGATGAAGAAATCTTGTGCAGAATCTCATTGGAACTCACGGTTTGGCCGATGAAAATTTTTAAGGAAACAACGAAACACAGAGCGTAAGGAAGGAAGAAGAAAGAAGAAAAGAGAAATGAGTGAAACGGCCGTGGTATACACCGGCGAGAAAGGGGTAAAAACGTAACTCCAGCTATAAGATGCCAATCCCAATAATCATCTACCCGTTAACTCGCTCCTCTCATGATTACCTCTACTCGCTTGGTCAACGACAAGCCGACAATGTAATAATTACAAACAATATAATAATAACGCTGAGTAACGCTCGAAATAATACGAGGTGTCATCTCGACACGATGTCGACAAGAGTGCTCGTGCAAATGTACAAAGTTCTAACACGAAGTTCGTGAACGCGCCTCTCACCGACTTGCGTCCTCATCATTTCGACGCGACTTCATCAACTCGACACCCGACCTCCTCACCAAAGAAATAGTGCACGTGGTCTCATCACCGACAAAGATCTCGCAAACGATCTAGTCACGGGATCTCGACACAAGGTCTTGGTCGAGGTCTCGATACGTCGCCCTAATACGATGTCGATCTCGCCCTCAGGTGTTACAATCTCTCCTCTAAAAAATTTCGTCCTCGAAATTGCAAATAAGCTTCTTACCTCGTAAAGTTCAGGGTCTTGAATCTTCATCTTCTCCTCCAGCTCCCAAGTCGCATCTCCCGCCTTCTCGATCCCACACAACCTTGACAAGTTGGATCTCTTTGTTCCGCAATCGCTTGGCTTTTCCGATCAACGATTCTTGCTGGTGACGCTTCAAAAGATAAGTCGCCCTTCGCTTGAATCACATCCGTTCGATGACATGAGAAGGCCTAAACATACTTCCGCAATTGTGAGACGTGAAAGACGCCGTGGATGTTCGACAAGAATGGTGGCAATGCACCGATATGCCATCGACCAATACGACGAAGAATCTGGTAAGGTCCAATGAATTTAGGGGTAAGTTTCTTGGATTTGATCGCCGACCAACTCCAGAGTGGGGGTGACTCTAAGAAATACATGTCCTCCTTCCTCGAACTCGAGTGGTCGACGCCGTTGATCCGCATAACTCTTCGTCGACTTTGAGATGTTCGTGATCCGATCTCGATCAAACGGATCTTCTCGGTAGTCTCGCTGGATCATATCTGGTCCTCTGACGATCGCTCGCCGTCCTGGTACCAACAAAGAGGCGTCGACATTTCCGGCCCATACAGCCGCTTCAAAAGGTGCCATCCCAATACTCGCATGGAAGCTGTTGTTGTATGTGAACTCCACCAATGGTAAGACGTCGTCCCAACTTCCTCGGTGATCTAACGCATAAGCTCAGAACAAATCTTCAAGCGATTGGATCGCTTTCTCACCGTCCGTCGGGCCTGCGTGGATGATATGCCGAGCTAAGCTCGAGCTCTGCCTCCCATCGCTCCTTGCAATTCTCCAAAAATGAGACGTGAACTTGATCTCGGTCCGACACGATCGAAGAGGTATTCCATGAAGTCGCATTATCTCCGCGATGTAGATCTCGGTCGACTTTTTCCACGTTGTATGTCGACCTCACCGCAAGAATGAGCAGATTTGGTCAATCGGCCGACGATCACCCAAATCGAATCATTCTTCTTCTCGTCTTCGCAAACCTACAACGAAATCCATGGAAATATCGTCCCATTTCCATACCGCACGCCCAGCCGATTGTAGCATTCCCGCAGTCGCTGGTGCTCCACCTTCGCTTCGACATCGCCAAACATGAAGCTACGTGACGGCCACTTGCTTCTTCATTCTAACCACCAAAAATGCTTCTTCAAGTCTTGATACATCTTCGTAACTCGGGATGAATACTAAAGTTGCTCTTATGCGCTTCGCCGAGAATCAACTTCCTCACTCGGATACGTTAGGCACGCACACTCGGCCATTGCACCTCAAGATGTCGCCCGCTCCGACCAAATTCGCCGCTTTCCCTTGCGCTTATCAATCGAATCTTCTCTTGCGGGCTCGTCACGAACTTGCTGGTCTCGGATCTCGCCCAACAATCTGTTAGAAATGGTAAGCATACCAAATCTCGGCTTCCCGGTGAAACTTCGACACTCAACTTCAAATCTCGGAACTTCTCGAGCATCTCCAACTCCTTGATCATCATTACCGAGGTTAAAACGCTCTTCCCGCTCAACGATTCTGCTACTACGTTAGCTTTACCAGGATGGTATTCCAACGTAAAGTCGTAGTCCTTGAAATTTCGCCCATCTACGTTGACGCATGTTGAGCTCCTTCGGTCGAACAGTACTTCAAGCTCTTGTGATCGCCGAAACAAAGAAGAGTGCTCCCGTAAAGGTAGTGCCTCCATATCTTCAAGAAAAACTACCGGGCCGCTAGCTCCAAGTCGTGAGTAGGATAGTTCCTCTCGTGAATCTTAAGTCGTCTTGAAGCATACGCGACCACCTTCCGATGTTGCATCGGACACATCCCAATCCTGGTGTGACGCATCACAATACACCTCGAAAGGCTCTTCGGTTGAGGCAAAATCAGCACAGCGCTGCCGTCAAAAGTTCCTTCGCCGTTGAAAACTGGCTTCACACTCCTCGGTCCAAGCAAAGGTTGATCCTTCCTCGCCAATCGTAAAGAGGCGCGACAATCTTCGAGAAACTTTCAATGAATCTTCGGTAATATCCTCGCTAAGCCGACAAAACTCCCGATCTCAGAATCGCCTTCTACTGTTCCCACGCTATCACCGCCTCAATCTTAGTTGGATCCACATTTATCCCTTCTCTGGAAATCACGTGACCTAGAAAATTCACCTCTTCAAGCCAAAATTCACACTTCGGCAGATTGGCATAGAGTTGCTTATCTCGTAATATCTGCGATTACTCGGCATAGGTGTTCTGCGTGCTCTTCTCGGTTCCTCGAGTAAATCAATATGTCGCCGATGAACACTACAACGAATCGATCCAAAAACGAATGAAAAATCCTGCTCATGTAGTCCATAAACACACCGGCGCGATTCGCTACTCCAAACGGCATCACCAAGTACTCGTAGTGACCGTATCTAGTCCTGGAAGTCGCTTTGGCAACATCTTCCTCCTTCACGCGAACTGATGGTAGCCCGACTTCAAGTCTATCTTGAAAAGATCGCCGCTCCACGGTTGGTCCATCAAATCGCCAATACGCGGGTAACGGATAACGGTTCTTCACGGTAACCTTGTTGAGCTCGCGATAGTCCACGCACACCTTGATCGCCCATCCTTCTTCTTAACCAACAACACCGAGCTCCCCACGGTGACACGCTCGGTCGTATGAATTGCTTCGACTCCAAGTGTTCGATCCGGGACTTCAACTCTTTCATCTCGGCGGGAGACATCCTGCACGGCGCTTTGGAAATCGGTCCTGTTCGAATCAGTCGATGGAGAACTCGACCTCTCGTCATCGGTGGTAATCCTGGCACGCCTTCGAAAACGCCCTCAAAATCACACACCACCGAACATTCTTCACGCCGACCGCTGGAAAACTTCCGAACTAGCGAGATACATGTATTCCCTAGTTCCTTCTTTCAAAGAAACTCCAATACGCTCGCGTAAAGATAATTGGAGACTCCAAGGTCCGGAAAAATTACGCTTTACTCACAAATTAAAGGACATGGTGGTGTGACAACCAATCCATCCCGAGGATAACATCTAAACCCCAAGAGGCAAACAAACCAAATTGACCACAAACTTTCTATTCTCAATAATCACTACACAATTAAGACATGCGTTGTTTGTGACTAAGGTTTTAGCAAATTGGGTCAGAACTACTAATTTAAACGGTAAAGCGATCACGGTCAAGCTCAAAAGGTTCACACAATCAAGAAATGAAGGAATGGGTTGCACTAATCAAAAAGAACGGATAAGGATTTACCTCGATCTCACATTCACCTTGGATAAGATCATCACTCGACCGCTTCTCGCCACTCATGCAGAAAACTCGCTTTAGCCACTTGACGCTTCCCTTTGGCCTTTGCCGCAAGCATAGTCGGTTCAGCTTTAGGTGTAGGACAATCCTTAGCAAAATGCCCTGGCTTCTTGCGGTTGAAACACACCTCCTCCCTCGAGTACGCTACTCGCGTAATGTCCCGCTTTCCACATCGGTAGCAAATCACCTCGACACCGGGTCCGACTCTCCACTCCTCGGTACTTGGGTCATCTGACGACATCGTCCCTCGTTGTCGCTCCCGAGGTCTGGTCGTAAGGTCTCTTCGCGGTAGTTTCCTTCAGGCAAATCTCGCCCGCACTGGGTCTCACCGTCCGCCCACATCTTCTTCTTGTGGCTCCTCACTCCTTCTACCTCGACACATCGGTCAATCACTCTTGGAGATTTTGATCCTCAACGACACCATCGACTTCAATGTCGAATCTCAATCCCCGTTGGAATCTCTCACTTAACCATCTCTGGTCAACTCGGTCACGAAATGGACTGAAATACTCGCCAACGATTCAAACTTGGCCGCATACTTGACACCGCCGAGTTGCCTTCTTTGCGATTGAAGAAATTCCTGCTCCTTCTCGGCTCGTGCGATGTCAGGAAGTACTTGTCCAAGAACCTTTCACGAAAAAGCTCCCGTGTCATCTCGCGATGTTACGCTATAAACGCTTGCTTCACTCCTCTCCACCGGTACTCTGCGTCTCCTAGCAATAAGTAGGTGGCATAGTCGACCTTCACGCTGTCCCGCAATGAAGTGCCTCAAAGATCTTCTCGATCTCTTGCATCCAAAGATCGCCTTTATCCGGATTTGGCTCACCGTGAGAACTTCTGCGGATCATGCTTCCTAAAGTCGGCCAATCCTCTTGCTTCAAAGATTACGCTCGCTTCTTTGTCGCTGTTGCAAGTTCTTTGAAGTTAACGCCGCCGTCTGGCTGAGCCATCGCGTTAACTGTTGAGTTCGCGGTGATTGTTGAGCCATGGCTGCCGCCATCTCGGCCATAGCTTGAATAGCTCGTTCCATGTCGACGTTCTCGGTTGCGGATGTCGTATTCCTACGAGGTGGCATTAGATTCCACAAAGTTCAAAACCCGTCTGATCTCACAACAAGGATGTGTTAAAACACACCGCTTCAATCAAGAAACAACCAAACAATTTCTCAAGCAATAAGTGCTTCACTTAATCAAACAAAGAATCAACACAAAACAACTAGGTACCCAACACATAACCCGGACACGCTGACTACCCAAATTCTATGCACAAATTTCTGGCCGAATCAATCGCTCGATACCAAAGTCAGAACGACCGCTTCCGGACCGCTACCGAGCTCAATATACCGAGCTCGAGTTACCGAGCTCAACACACCAAGCTCAACAAAACCTATATGAGATGTGTTTTAAAAACAAAACTCTTGTGCCTTTTAAAAATGCGATATATATTTTTTTCATATAAAACCAACTCGTGCACATCAGAGTAATTACAGCTTTTCGAAACATGGTGCAACTAAGACACAAGACTTAAATTCAAATAAAACATACATGCATAACATACACATATATATATCACCCGAATAATAATGTATACAAATACAGAGTAGCAAATGTGCAAAGAAAATACACCTAAGGTACGACAACTTCAAAAGAGCCATCATACCCTGGGGGTACTTCCGGCAGACTCCCACGCAGGGGGCTGCTCCAAAAGTAAGACCACCAGTCTACCTCAGAGCAACAAAAACAACATCGCCTAAACTGGTCACGACCTCGAACATAAAAGAAATACAAGAACAAAGTCCTCGGAAAAACCAACATCCAATAAATAAACAATCACGACAGTAGAGGTCGCCACTCGGGTCCTCGTCGACCTCCTCCTCGGCATCGCTTCATCGCCGAAGTTCCTCGCGCTTCGACATCGCCTGGGTAACCGCTATGGATTGAAGGCACCACGAAAGTGGTCAACTTCTCAACAAGTTAAGATAAGCTCGACATAAAAATATAAGCAAACAAAGAAAGTATAACATTCACCGACGTGACTCGACCATCTCACTCTAAACTCGACACAACTCACAATTCCATTTTCTCTCGACTGACAATTTTCCTAATGCACACGCCAGTCATCAGATGTCGGAAAGTCCAGCCGAAGCCTTGGGATCCTCGCTCTCCCTAGGACACCAACTCAGTCCCGTGAGCGTGGCGACGTCTAGTCAATCTCCCGTAAACAAAAAGGGGACCTAGCACCCTCGCTTATCCGGTCACGGCTCAAAAACGTCATACGACTCACCTAGCTCGCTCACTCGATGAACAATTCGCCGCATACGATATTCAAAGAGTTAAACACAAGATATTCAACCGCATGTCAAATAAAAGAGCAAGCTCAACATGAAGAAACGCAATTCAACATGCAATACACAATTCACGACATATATTCAATCACATATTAAATACATGCAAAAACTCAATCATATCACAACATTTCAGCTCGACACAAATCAGGAAATCCATACACAATAACATAACCACGTAGAATATGAAATGCCCTTATGCTAGCATACTACGAAAGTATTAATGTGAAGCGCCCTTACATACTATAACAAATATAAATGTGAAGCGCCCTTACCGAACTCCAAGTTAAATGCTGCTCGACAACGACCTCGACACAGCTGTCTTCAAAGAACTCGACAACGACTTCTCTTACTCGATCTCGACACGGCTGTCTTCAAAGAACTCGACAACGACTTCGATACGTACGCTTCTCAGTCGACCTCGACACGCATCCTCGCTCGATTCTCACGCTTCCGCGTCCTTGGATTCGCTTTCCGCACACCTCGATTCTGAATTCACTCGATCTCTGAATCGACTTCCTAAAACAAACACAACTCGGATCGATCTATGGTTCTAATACATCTAGCTCTCTCTTCCCCAAACTCAACCACAACCCGTAAATATAAAACTCAAGAACTGAAAGATATTTTTCCTCCAACACAAAGTTAGGGATTTCGATCATAATTCATGAAAAGTTATCTGATGCTTCAACAGATAGATCGACAACAACAATAATCAGAAGCAACGAATGAAAATCAAGAAAATCGAAATGAACCAAAAATGGGGTTTCTGGGCATTGCCGATTGCAGAAAAACAGAGAAAGAAATTTGTTTTACAAGCCCAATTAATCGGTTAAAAAGATAGGTAATATTGTGAAGAAGAAAACCCATCAATTTGATATGATTTGGAAGCATAAAACTGATTAAAAATGGAAGAAGATTTAGCGCTAAACAATAGCACAGATGAAAGAAAATCTGTTCTTCATACCTCAACGGTGATGGTCGATCAGACGAGATATGGGTCGAGAAGTTGATGATGAACAAAATTGATGAAGAAATCTTGTGCAGAATCTCATTTGGAACTCACGGTTTAAATCGATGAAAATTTTTAAGGAAACAACGAAACACAGAGCGTAAGGAAGGAAGAAGAAAGAAGAAAAGAGAAATGAGTGAAACGGCCGTGGTATACAAGCTGGCGAGAAAGGGGTAAAACGTAACTCCAGCTATAAGATGCCAATCCCAATAATCATCTACCCGTTAACTCGTTCTCCTCATGATTACCCTCTACTCGCTTGGTCAACGACAAGCCGACAATGTAATAATTACAAACAATATAATAATAACGCTGAGTAACGTTCGAAATAATACGAGGTGTCATCTCGACACGATGTCGACAAGAGTGCTCGTGCAAATGTACAAAGTTCTAACACGAGTTCGTGAACGCGGTCTCCTCAGCTCGACTTGCGTCTCATCACTCGATGCAGCGACTTCATCAACTCGACACCCGACCTCCTCACCAGCAGCCTAGTGCACGTGGTCTCATCAGCTCGACAAAAGATCTCGGCAAACGATCTAGTCACGGGATCTCGACACAAGGTCTTGGTCGAGGTCTCGATACGTCGTCCTAATACGATGTCGATCTCGTCCTCAGGTGTTACAGACCACATCTCCTATCGCATTGTTTATACTGGGGATGTTGTATAGAGCTTCCGAGAGGGTGGTACAGTAGTGAGACAGGAGACTTCGCGGTGCACAGTGAGCTTCCCGATTCGGATGACGCAGGTGGTGGACTCTTGGCGAGCTATTCAAGGAGAGAGGACTATGCCAGCATCATCTTCCTCGCCAGAGGGACCTCCCAAGATCCTGAGGTGCACTGCTTCCCGACTTGCTTCCCAAGGACGAGGACGAGGACCTTGGGTTCGATAGACCGCTCGTAAAAGCGTGATTAGACGCGGGACTGCAGGTGCATCTACTTCCAGGGCAGCTGTTATTCAGAGTTCTCCAGCAGGATCTGAGCCCGAGGCGGAGCCAGTTTCTCCCATGTTATTCAGGAATCCTACCGCACTGGGACACCTCTCACCTGTCTATAGAGAGTGGGGTGAGGCTGGGTGTAGCGACGCGGGATTCTTAGAGGTGGCGGTGATAGCGGAGGACGTGTCGGAAGGTGTGCTTGCGATGACACCTTTTATCGATTTGACTGGAGAGGACCCGATGGACAATGATGAGGAGGAGGAGGATCAATCTGAGGCGCGAGATTCTTGTCTGTTTATGTTGTTTTTGATGACTGTAGTATTTGCTTTTGGTGTATAGTTTGTCTGGTGACCAGTCGGGCTTGGTGGATGTTTTTTGTATTACAGGGTAGACTGGTGGTTTACTTTTGGAGCAGCCCCCTACGTGGATGTCTGCCAGGAGTACCGGGGTATGATTGCTCTCATGAGAGTCTTTATACCATAGGTGTATTCTTTTGGGACATCTTTATGCGCTGTCTTTATTTTGTACGTACTGTTTACGCTGACGTGTTGATATATATATATATTTCCAGTGCATGTATCTTGTGTCGTAGATTGCACCATGTTTCTGAATGATGTGGCAAATCTGTGTGTACTATGAGTACTATACGAATATGATTGTTTAAAAAAAAATAGACCGCATTTTCCAAAGGACACAAGAGTACCGTTTTAAAAACGCGTCGCATATAAGCTTATTTCTAGTTTAGTAGCGGTCTGGAAATGGGTTGTTATAAGAGTGGTATCAGAGTAGTTCGGTTCTAACCGGACTGTGCATAGGAAATCGAGAGCTGGTCACTGTGTCGGGTTATGTTTGTTGGGTAATTAGTCGTGTTGTATTGTTATTATTTGTTGAGTGAAGCAAATTGTTGCTTAAAAATTGTTTAAATTGTTTCTTGACTGAAGCAGTGTGTGTTAACACATTCTTTAATTTTGAGGTTCTGACAGGTTTTTGGACCTTGGAGGAATCTCATGCCACCTCGCAGAGACCCTACGACTGGATATGATAGTCCCAATATGGAAAGGGCGATTCAAGCAATGATAGAGATGGCCGCGGCTATGGCTCAGTAATCGGCTTCTGTAACTCAACAATCTAATGCTATGGCTCAACAGACTGCGGCTTTGACACAACATAATCTGCAGCAACAGCAGAGAGCAGAACGAAATGCAGAAGCTAGAGGACTAGCGGATTTTTGTAGGCACGACCCACCCAAGTTCTACGGCGAGCCGAATCCAGACAAGGCAAACCTTTGGATGCATGAGATAGAGAAAATCTTCGAGGCGCTCCATTGCCCAAGGAATGTTAAGGTGGACTATGCGACCTACTTGCTGCTAGGAGATGCCGAGTACTGGTGGAAGGGAGTGAAGCAGACTTTGACGGCAGAGCGTCGTGAGATTACTTGGGAAGTTTTTCACAGAAAATTTATGGACAAATACTTTCCTGATACTGCACGAGCGGAGAAAGAGCAAGAGTTCCTCCGACTACAGCAAGGTAGCATGACGATGTCGGAATATGCCGCTAAGTTCGAATCACTTGCAAGGTACTTTAGTCCGTTTCGTGACCGCGCTGACCAGGGATGGTTGAGCGAGAGATTTCAGTGGGGATTGAGGTTCGATATCCAGAAATCTGTGACGTCTCTAAGAATCAGGAATCTTCAATAACTGATTGACATGTGTGTTGAGGTGGAAGTTATGAGAAGCGCCAAGAAGAGGAGTGGTACAGGGGGACCAGTGAGACCCCAGAGCGCAGGACAGAGGTTTGCTCAGAAAGGAAAGCAGCAGAAGAAGCCGTACAGTCGACCTTAAGGGAACAACAACAAAGGCCAGTACCGTCCAATGACTCAGAACGCGAGAGGCGGGAGTCAAACTAGCGACAGAGTCATTTGCTACCATTGTGGTAGACCAGGGCACTATTCGTGTAGTTGCGCTGAGAAGGATGATGTGTGCTTCAACTGCAAGAAGCCGGGACACTTCGCCAAGGACTGTCCAGAACGCAAGGCTGAACCAGTGGTGAATGCGGTGAGAGCTAAAGGAAAACGTTCGATGGCCAAAGGCAGAGTCTTCTGCATGAGCGGCGAAGAGGCAGAGCAAGCTGAGGATCTCATTCAGGGAGATTGTGAGATTGAGGGTAAATCCTTATCCGTCTTTTTTGATTCTGGTGCAACCCACTCTTTTATTTCCTCGGATTATGTATATCGTTTAAAATTGACCGTGACTGCTTTACCATTCAAACTAGTAGTTACTACCCTAGCTGCTAAACCTTGGTTACCAACACTACATGCCTTAATTGTGTAGTGGTCATCCAGGGTAGAAAATTTGTGGTTAATTTGGTCTGTTTGCCACTTAAGGGTCTAGATGTCATTCTCGGGATGGATTGGTTGTCTCACCACCATGTCTTCCTTGACTGTGCCCGAAAAACAGTGGTTTTTCCTGATATTGGAATTTCCAACTACCTATCTGTTAATCATGTTGGTGTTTCATTGAAAGAGGGAACTCAGGAATACATGTATTTGGCTAATTCAGAAGTTTCTCAAGGGCTCGAGTTGAAGAATGTTCCTGTGGTTTGCGACTTCTTAGATGTTTTTCCGAAAGATGTGCCGGGATTGCCGCCAGTGAGGGAAATCGAATTCTCCATCGATTTGCTTCCAGGAACAGAACCGATTTCAATAGCACCCTATCGGATGTCTCCAGCCGAGATGAAAGAGTTGAAGTCTCAGATTGAGCACTTGGAGTCAAAACAATTCATACGACCGAGCGTGTCACCTTGGGGAGCTCCAGTATTGCTGGTGAAGAAGAAGGATGGACGGTCAAGATTATGCGTGGATTATCGTCAACTCAACAAAGTTACTGTCAAGAATCGGTATCACATTCACAGATCGATGATTTGTTGGATCAACTACGAGGAGCTGCAATATTTTCCAAGATTGACTTGAAGTCAGGTTACCATCAGATTCGAGTGAAGGAAGAGGATATTCCCAAGACAGCATTCAGGACAAGATATGGTCACTACGAGTACCTAGTGATGCCATTCGGAGTGACGAACGCGCCAGCAGTATTCATGGACTACATGAACAGGATCTTTCACCCATTCTTGGATCAGTTTGTGGTGGTATTCATAGACGGCATTCTGATTTATTTGAAGAGCAGAGAAGAACATGAAGAGCATTTACGCCAAGTACTACAGATACTACGAGAGAAGCAGCTTTATGCTAACCTTTCTAAGTGTGAGTTCTAGCTCGAAGAGGTGAACTTTCTTGGACATGTGATAACCAGAGACGGAATAGCTGTGGATCCAGCTAAGATCGAAGCTGTGTTAGCATGGGAACAGCCGAAGACTGTGACAGATATCAGAAGCTTCGTTGGTTTAGCAGGCTACTACCGGAGATTTATTGAAGGTTTTTCGAAGATCGTGGCACCACTTACGCGACTTACGAGGAAGGATCAACTGTTTGTTTGGACCAAAGAGTGCGAATCCAGTTTCTAGAGACTGAAGGAGCTTTTGACGACAGCGCCTGTGTTGATCTTACCTCAACTAAAAGAGCCTTACGAGGTTTACTACGATGCGTCACACTAAGGATTAGGAAAGTTGTGGCTTATGCCTCGAGACAGCTCAAGATTCACGAGAGGAACTATCCTACGCATGATTTGGAGCTTGCCGCAGTAGTTTTCGCATTGAAGATTTGGAGGCACTATCTTTATGGGAGTATGTTCACTGTTTACAACGATCACAAGAGCCTGAAGTACTTATTCGATCAAAAGGAGCTCAACATACGACAGCGAAGATGGATAGAATTTTTGAAAGATTAGGACTTCACTTTGGAATATCATCCAGGGAAGGTGAACGTGGTAGCTGATGCACTGAGTAGGAAGAGTGTTTTAGCTTCAGCAATGATGATCAAGGAGTTGGAGATGCTAGAAAAGTTTCGAGACTTGAAGTTGAACATGGAAGTGTCATCGGGGAAGCTGAAGTTTGGAATGCTCACCATTTCTAGTGGATTATTGGATGAGATTAGGAACCACCAAGCTGATGATAAGCTACTACAAGATAAGGGTGAACTGGTAGCACAAGGAAAAGCGACAGAATTCAAGACTGGAGCGGACAACATCTTGAGGTGAAACGGACGCGTGTGTATACCTATTGTGGTAGAACTGAGGAAGTTGATTCTCGATGAGGCGCATAAGAGTAGATTGAGTATTCATTCGGGAGTTACGAAGATGTACCAGGACTTGAAGAAGCATTTTTGGTGGCCCGGAATGAAGAAACAAGTGGCAGAGTATGTGGTTTCCTATCTTACTTGCCAGAAAGCGAAGGTAGAACATCAGCGACTAGCAGGGATGTTACAGTCACTTGACGTACCAGTGTGGAAGTGGGATAGCATTTCTATGGATTTCTTCATGGGATTACCAAGAACGCAGAAGAAGAATGACTCGATTTGGGTAATTGTTGACCGATTGACCAAATATGCTCATTTCATGTCGGTGAGATCGACTTACAATGTGGAGAAGCTGACAAAGATCTACATCGCGGAGATTGTACGACTGCATGGCGTACCTTCTTTTGTTGTTTCTGACCGAGATCTGAAGTTCTCATCTCACTTTTGGAGGGAATTGCAAGAAGCAATGGGAACCAAGCTCAAGCTTAGCTAAGCATATCACCCCCAGACCGATGGTTAGACTGAGAGGACGATTCAATCACTCGAAGACTTGTTGAGAGCGTGCACGTTGGATCACAGAGGAAGTTGGGATGATGTCTTACCGCTAGTGGAGTTCACCTACAACAACAATTATCACGCGAGTATTGGCATGGCACCTTACGAAGCGCTGTATGGACGTAAGTGTCAGACGCCTCTTTGTTGGTATCAGGATGGTGAGAGCTCTGTTGTGGGACAGAACATGATTTAACAGACGACCGAGAAGATCCAATTGATTAGAGATAGGATACGGACGTCTTAGAGTCGACAGAAGAGTTATGTGGACCAGGGTCACCGACCGTTAGAGTTTGAAGAAGAAGAGCATGTGTTCCTCCGAGTTACACCTATTACTGGAGTTGGTCGAGCGATCAAATCCAAGAAACTTACTCCTAAATTCATTGGACCCTACCAGATTCTTCGTCGTATTGGTCCAATGGCATATCAGATTGCTTTGCCACCTTTCTTGTCAAACATTCATGACGTCTTTCACATCTCACAGTTGCGGAAGTATGTTTCCGACCCTTCTCATGTTATTGAACCGGATGTGATTCAACTAAGGGACGACCTATCATTTGAAGCATCACCTGCAAGGATTGTCGATCAAAAGACTAAGCAGTTAAGGAACAAAGAAATCCAACTTGTCAAGGTCGTGTGGGATCAGAAGACCGGAGATGCAACGTGGGAGCTGGAAGAGAAGATGAAGGACCAATATCCAGAACTTTTTCTCGGTACGTATCTTACCCGTAGTTTCAAGGACGAAACTATTTTTACACTACAAGAAAATTCGGATTTACCAATGGGCTTATACTGACGGTCACAGACCGTCGGTTAACGTGGGATTTTCCGACGGGCAAAGCCGTCGGTAAAACAAAAAGTCCGTCGGTAAATCGAATGCACAGATTTTTCATTTTGGCGCCTATTTTTCAAATACCGACGGCCTTATACCGTCGGTAAATTAACAAACCCATCGGTAAGGCCGAACAGCTTTCTGACACCACACCGCTTGCAGAAAGCGATCGTAATGCGCGATAATAACCGTAAACCGAGCCTTCCCTTTCTCCTCCATCTTCATCCCTCTTCTCTTTCACTTCCCTCTCTTCCTCCGCCACCACCGCCACCACCACTATGCCGCCACCACCACGACCACCACCATCACCACCACCACCACGCCCACACCACCACCAGGCCGCCGCCACCACCCCCACTGCTCTCTCTCGTTTCTCTCACCACCACGCCGCCGTCTCCACCACCACGCCGCCGCCACCACCACCACGCCGCCGCCACCACCACCACGCCGCCAATCTGTTCTCTTAGCTCCTCCTAAAAGGTTAGGTTCTCATCTCCTCCTTCCATGTTTTATGCAATTATGCTGTGAATTTTGATTTCAATTGGTTCTGATTGTCTAATGGTTCTTGTTTTTTGTTCATTTTAGTACTTATGTTCAAAGTTAGAGTTTAAAGGTTGCTCTACTCTTATTGATTTTGTAGATTGTTAGTTGTTTGATGGTTGTTCTGCTCTTATTGATTTTGTGGATTGTTAGTTGTTTGATGGTTGCTCTGCTCTTATTGATTGGTAGCTTGTTAGTTAAAATTTTCTATGTTTTTTTCAGTATTTTTAGTTCGAGGCCACCACATTGCTCCGAGACTGCCAATCACATCGAAGGACGTGGACACTCTCTTGTTCTGAGAATTAGGTATGCACTCTAACGAAATGTCGGTTGACTCATTGGGTGGAAAAGGGTTGGTCATTGACCCCACACCGACATATTTATTTGATTTGTTTCATAGTTCTCTCCAGAGAGAGAATTTTGAGGTGATGTGTGTTTTGGCTAACAAAGGATGTTTTATGTTGAAGTGATGTATAGTTCTCTCCACAGCAGGGAATTTTGTCTCGATGTATATTTTATGTTAGAGTAAGGTAGCATGTAGATTATTCATTTAGCAAGCAACACATAAACTCAATTTCAGTAAGTGAATCTCTGATCCTATGTTCATCCATTTTTGAATTTGTGTTGTCTTCTTCTTAAGTGAATCTGCCCACACACTAAAATGGGGCTTAGGGATTTTTATTTGAAATTCCCAACAGTTAATTACGAAGTCAAATTGGTCAGCAAGAATTATGCAGAAGCTCAACTCCTAGATTTGAAACTTTATCTTGTTTTAATGGCTGGTATAGGTGTAATTGTGATCTTTTGTTGCCACATAATAAGAGAGTGTATGAGTTATTGCCACGCCTCACTATACTTATAGAAACTACTCTTTTCGCTTCGTCTCCATGGCAAGAATTATTTTTTACCTAGTCGTTGCCTTTTACTCATGTTCTTAGGGACTTTAACTATCACATTTCTAGTGTTTGATAGGACACTGAATTGTACCAAAGCATTTGTTACTTAGATAAGTTTTGTTCTTTTTCTTCCTTTTTGTTGTGCCTTAGTGGGAAAATTCTTGATTGTTGTTGTTATTGTTGTATTCCTAAGCATATCATTTTGCACTTTATATTATATCTAATTTTCTTTTCTTCTTAGGAAGTTTTTATTTATGTTATTTAGAAATGGAGATAAATTTGAAGAATCATATTCTTTCTTTTCGCTACTTTTGCTTACTGGAGGTTCGGTCAGTCAGGCGTAGCACGCAGCTCGACTTGTATGTTTTATATTATTATTATTATTATTATTATTATTATTATTATTATTATTATTATTATTATTTAGTTAAGCTTTTTTTATTAAATAATTACAGTCTCGTGATTTGCAAAGGGAGGTTCAGTTGCACGAGCTCCATCGTGCAACTCATATTAGGAAAGGTACCGGTGAGTTTGTCGATGAGCGGTCGAGGCGGACCCAGGTAATTATAAAACATAATGAATAGTTTTTTAACAATGTTTATATTGTTTTATTACAATAAAAATTGAATAATTTGTTTATGTTTGACAGGAGGAGTTTGAGGCAAGGATGTCTCAGGTTAGATCTCAGACATCCTCATGTTTCCCGTCTCAGAGCCCAGAGGATTCAGCTGCGTCGCTGATGGTTTGGGCAGATGTTGTTGGCGGCAAGAAGAAGGGTCGCCTATACGGTGCTGGCGACCTTGCCAGCAACTACAAGAAAGGGGCCCGCTGCCTCTCTGCTGGAGAGTCGTCCAGCAGTCGTGCTGCCGCGGATGAGCGGGAGATAGCAGAGTTGAAGCGGGCCATGGCCGAGCAGCAGCGATTGGCGGTCGAGCAGCAGCGGATCGCGGCCGTCCAGCAGGAGGAGGCCCGCCGGACGGCTGCCATAGTGGCTCAGGTGCTGCAGCGACAGGATGATCTGTACCATTTGCTAGCTCGCCAGCCGCCTCCTCCACCGCCTCCGCCTCTGCCTCATAGTACTGGTGATCATGTCGATGATGCAGATGGTGACCATGATCATGATTATCAGGACTATTAGTTATGTTTGTATCGATTTTTTTTTTATATTTTCGGATATTTTTTATTATTGTTTTGTTCGTCGAATTTTTTTATTTATTTGTTACGTTTCTTTTTTTTAATTTGTTTTATAGTTATGTTATCGCATTACATTTTTAAATACATGAATAAATTAATAATTAAATGTGATAACTAGTAATCGTTAATTAAGTGGATAAATAAATTAAATTTATTACAGAAATTAAAATTAAATAATTTAAAAAATTAAATAATTTTTTAATGAAAATTTAAACAATTTTCTATTGAAAAAAAAATTTAAAGTCCGGCTTTACCGACGGTCATGGCCGTCGGAAATGTCATCGAAATTATCGACGTGTTAAAACCGTCGGAGAAGCCGTCGGATATTTACCGACGGGTTAAAGCCGTCGGAAATGTCATCGGAATTATCGACGGGTTAAAACCGTCGGAGAAAACCGTCGGAAATTTACCGACGGGTTAAAGCCGTCGGTACGTATTTGCGACGCGCACTTTACCGACGGACATTAGTCCGTCGGTAATCCGTCGGAATTTTTTTATTACCGACGGTATTTGTGGCCGTCGGTAATCCCGCGATTTCTTGTAGTGTTAGAGGGGGAGTATTGTAGCATCCGTATTTTCGCGATGCGTTATTTAGCGTTATTATTGTATAATTTGTCGTATTTATGCTATAATAAGCAATTTCTTGTTCGCTAAGCAAGTGAATTAATTAAATCAAGATCAAATTAAATTTGAGAGTTAATATTTCATATTAATTCATGGTTCGAATATCGTCGAAAAATTCTAACGAAGTTTTGTCGCGTTTCGAATCACCGGGCAATTTTGCCACAGATAAAATCCTAAATAAACCCCGATTTCGATGAAAATCGAATCGTAACTTGTTGTGATCATTTTTGAGTGTTTGATATGATTTTTATTATTTATAATATAATATTATTATGCGATGAATTAATTTCTCGTCAAATTAATTTTCGCGATTTTATCGGTGAGTAAAATCGGTAACGCGGTTATTCGACGACGTGTTTTGACAACCCTTAGACTCTATAATTAGAGGGTAATCATGAAAGATGTGAGATTAGATGGGTAGGATTAGATGATGTGATTAGCATCTCATAAAGTGCTAGGTGTCATTATTTGTGTGATTAGCATTTTTTCTTTTTCCTAAACCATTACTAACCAAGCATTGTTTTTAATTGAAAAAAAAAATATCCCACCCCCTAAATCAGCCCAAGGCCAACCCCCCTCCCTCTCTCTACCCCATTTCATCTTCTACTTCTTCCTTTCCTAGTGTTAGAAAGAGCTTGAAGCTCCATGGCCTTCAACCACCATTTTCTTGCATTTTCAACCTCCAACCTTCATCATTGTTGCACCTAGGCTCTACCTCCACTTGATTCATCACCTTTCAACCATTCAAGTAAGGAGAGAAACTGATTTTTCTCCCCCATTTTTCTGCTCAAAACCGCGTCCCATCCCTCTTTTGGTACTTGTAGTTTTCTTCCTTTCTACTCTTGATTCATGTCTGTTTTGGTATTGTTGTGTTGTTTGATCATGATTAAAAGATGGAGATGAGCACATAAGTCCCTAATCTTGAAACCCTAGGCAAAAGCTAAAAGGGGAAAAGAAGGGTAGTGTGATCTTGATGAATAATCTTGCAATTAATTGTTGTTTCTATCTTGCTAGGTGTTGTTCTTGTTGTTGTAGTAGATAGTTTTGTGTTAGAACCATGATTAGCCAATTTATTGGAAATTTGGGGATTCTTGTAATGTTATGGTTTGTTCTAAGACTTGTTGATGATTGGTTTTGGGTGATAAATTGTGGTTTGAGGAAGGAAAGGAATTGATCAAAATGGTGTTGTTCATTTTGAGTGAAGGTTTACAATTTTTTTTTTTAAAAAAAGGGTGTTAGGGCCGTGAGCCCTAGGGTGAAAAAAGGAGCATACTTCTTTTAGTTGGTGTTAGTACATTGGTCATGCATTAATTTGGTTTGGTGAAATGATTTGGATTCAAGTGTTAGAAAAGAAGTTATTTGAAAACTCTTGGTGAGAGGCATTGCGAAAATGGTTTTGATGCTTGATTTAAGTTTCCTTATGTGTGCTAGTTGTTATATGATGTTGAATAAGTTTTGGGAATAATGTATGGAAGTGGTTTACCTATTTAAAAGAAGATTTGCAATTTTTTTTATTGAAAAAGGGTGGTGGCTGATAGGCCATAGGAGAGGATGGAAGGAAAACATTGTTTGTGAACTGGGATATAATGCTTGAATGAATATGTTTTAGGCTTTTGGGAATTTATGAAAAAGTGGTTAATTGAAGTATGCTTATTTTAAGGTTTTCAAGAAAGTAAGGATATGTGTTATGTTAACCTTTCAAGAAATGATTTTGATTTTAAATCCTATTTCTTTCAAGTAGCTAGTAATTAAATGCTTAAGCGAATACTTGGTTAGAAAAGGGTTAGGTTTTGAGAGCCTAAGTTTCTAGTTTAGCATATAGGATTGTGCTAAGTTTACTCATGGTGATAGGAGTTGCGAATCCAGAGACCGTGCGACGTAGACTCGAGGCTTGCGGTACCTCGTTAGCAAACAACTGTGGTAAGGGCAATTCTTAGAATATAGATAAGTGTTATTATTTCATTTTAAGTCTTAAAGCGAAGAAGTCTGAGAACCTCAGGGTTCGAAGTGAGGATCTCTTACCCCTTCGACTTTTTAATTCTCAAAATTTTATTTATGATTATTTAGTGGGCTTATCTGCAAGTGGTTGGTAGCTGTCCCCAACCCCCCACACTTGTATGATTGCCTCTCTGCCAACTCCACTGAGTTGTAGAGGGATGAACTGAGTTGTCGGTGTCGATGCTTGATATGATGCGAATGCTTATACTGCTGATACTGTTGATCTGAGTGCATTGTGTTAAGCTTGGCATGAATATTATTTGATACGCGCGAGTTGCTTCTTGAATCATCATGTGCGACGATTTATTCATTGTTGTGAGAATGTCGTGTCGTAATGTTTTTGAGCTTCGATCCGTATAACGGGTGCTAGGACCCCTTCGTTTTTCGGCAGCCTAGCTAGACGTTGTAGTGTTAAGGAACCGGAGCTGAATGTCCTAGGGTGGTCGTGGAGCCCAAAGCTACGGCTGGTATTCAGTGGATAGATCGGCGTTACTTTTCGGAATTGTCGAAAGTGTCTAGTGAGAGAGTTTGAGTCGCGTTCTGAAACCTGTGCTTTTGTTATTCCTTGCTTTATGCTTTACTATTGCTATGTTTATTAAGAACTTGACCCTTTCCCATGGTGCCTTCAACCAATGATGGTTACCCAAGAGATGACGAAGAGCGTGCTGATACCGGCGATGAGGACATCGCCGGAGATCATCTTTGATTTTCCAGACATAGAGACGCCCGCGGCGATGCAGTTCGACCCCATCTCCCGTCGCGTTGTTTATACTGGGGATGTTGTACAGAGCTTCCGAGAGGGTGGTATAGTAGTGAGACAAGAGACTTCGCGGCGCACAGCGAGCTTCCCGATTCGGATGATGCAGGTGGTGGATGCTTGGCGAGCTATTCAGGGAGAGAGGACTATTCCAGCATCATCTTCCTCGCCAGAGGGACCTCTCGAGATCCCGAGGTGCACTACTTCCCGACTTGCTTCCTGTGGACGAGGACGAGGACCGAGGGTTCGATGGACCGCTCGTAAGAGCATCATTAGACGCGAGACTGCAGGAGCATCTACTTCCAGGGTAGCTGTTATTCAGAGTTCTCCAGCAGGATCTGAGCCCGAAGGGGAGCCAATTTCTCCCATGTTATTCAGGACTCCTACCCCACCGGGACACCTCTCACCTGTCTGTAGAGAGTGTGGTGAGGCTGGGTGTAGCGGCGCGGGATTCTTGGAGGAGGCAGTGATAGTGGAGGACGTGCTGGAGGGTGTAGCTGCGACGGCACCTTTTATCGATTTGACCGGAGAGGACCCGATGGACGATGATGAGGAGGATGATCATCCATATGAGGATCCGAATAGTTATCTGTAGTCGTCGTGTTGTCTGACTGTTTGTTTATGATGTTTTGGATGACTGTAGTATTTGCTTTTGGTGTACAGTTTGTCTGGTAACCAGTCGGGCTTAGTGGATGTTTTTTGTATTACATGGTAGACTGGTGGTTTACTTTTGGAGCAGCCCCCTGCGTGGGTGTCTGCCGGGAGTACCCCCGGGGTATGATTGCTCTCATGAGAGTCTTCATACCATAGGTGTATTCTTTTGGGACATCTTTATGCACTGTCTTTATTTTGTACGTACTGTTTACGCTGACGTGTTGATATATATATATATATATATATATATATATATATATGTATGTATTTCCAGTGCATGTATCTTGTGTCTTAGATTGCACCATGTTTCTAAATGCTATGGCAACTCTGTGAGTACTATGAGTACTATGCGGATATGATTGTTTTAAAAGAAAAAAGAAAAAAAATAGACTGCATTTTCCAAAGGACGCAAGAGTACCGTTTTAAAAACGCGTCGCATATAGGTTTATTTCTAGTTTAGTAGCGGTTTGGAAACAGGTAGTTATAAGGAGTCTCAGTAGGTGTAGTCATAGGAGGTGTAGCAAGCAAACTCGGCGGAACATAAAACTGGATCCTCTTACTACTGAAACGAACCGCAGTAGAGAATTCCCCATCGTCATTGGTCTCAATCACGATACTGGAGTGAGACAGACGTCCGGTGGTGGGATCAATGGTCGATGCCATGGGTATCTTCCCCTGAGGGAACTCATAGGTTGTGCACCCCACAAACCTCATCGGGATCAGCATCATCCAAGTAATGAGTCCGGAACATAATCATGAAACAAAGTATATGAGTTCATCACAGGCTAGTCGCATGCAAACAAGATATATACATAATACAACAACACGCCTTATATGTATACATAGTTTAATGGATCGCATGCATCATCATGGTATATCAAGCATTTGCATGTGAACAAACAAATCAATCCACGAATCAACAATCCAATCATCACATATCATCAATGTGGTCAGTTATGCATGCCAGTGCATATGAACATTTTTGTGTACACAATTGCAGCCTTAAACAAGGACAACAACTAGACACTGGAACTTTCTTTCCAGGTCCACACAAATCCCACATCGAGGGAATTACAATCTAATTGCACAAGCATTGGACCGTATTGCCATTGACAACCTCCGGTCACCAGCGTACCTTCGGGTTTTTGGACGGAAACGACTACTCGCCTTGAAATTCAACATAAGACTTTCAAGCACTATAAGTATCAATGCTCAATGGTTAGTATGCATCAATCCAATTCTTTGGTATTGTCCACTCACCATCGGAGTGTCCGAGAGATCTTTTAATTAACTAATTTGAATTGACGAGTCTTCAACTCACAAATTGATGGATCCTATTCTCAATTCTTGTGTCACTTCTATATACTACTGTACCTAAAAATGCTCTTTAGTTTTGGGTAGTTAGAACCCAAGTTGTACTAAATAATACTCTAGGAGGGTTCCCAGGAAAGAGAGGTGGTGATGAACATGCTTAAATACTAAGTCTTTCTTTGCCAGAATTTTCCCAGACGCATCATTTAACTCAACCGTTTCAAAAATTGAACTGTTTATCTTGAATTCTTTACTTAGTATGGTTCCATTGATGAATCTTGCAAGCTTTAACTAGTTTTACTAAATCTCTCTCGCTTGCTGTAACGTCGTAATTCAATTTACATCGAATTATAGTCATTTGCATAACATGATTAAGCAAAATGAGGATAAATTAAAACTTGAATAATAGCAAGTCATAATTCATAAAGAGTTACATGTTCTTGAGAATACAACCCACAACAAGTACTTCATAATACAATTCGTCCCGGTCTACACATTAGAATTTACATAAGGTTCAGGACCGCAAAATGTAATTACAACAAAATAACCAAGAAACTGGTTCTCGATAACTTGGCTCCAAGCCCAAATTAGTCACCATGTACTTGCTTGTCTGAAAAACATGGAATGGAAAGAAATGAGATTTGAAAATCTTAGTGAGTCCTTCACGGACCCCTCACCAACAATTAACTTATATAACTTCATAAATTAACCACAAGGCATTTAATAAGATGCAACATGATTCATAACAAGTCCTGAAATGTATCCCCATGGTCCAATAGAAATTGAGTTAAGGTACCCTCTTTATACGAGTAACCACCAAAGGAATCCCCGCCGCCTGATGAGCTGGATCGACGGGCCTGTCGCCCGGTGAGCCGGATCGACAAACATCAATGCTCAAACAATCCATGCAACACCTATACATTCATCTAATCTTACGAATAACAAAGCAATTCACAAGGATTGTCATGGTTTCATATTTAGGGTTAAGACCCTATAGCTTGTAGATCTAATGCCCAATAAATCATCCACATAATGGGATTAAAAGGACAATGGGATTAAAAGGACCTCAAAAGTCATGCATCTTTAGCCCTTAAAGCTACGAATTGGGGAATAGTTATTGTTCAATTTTCTGAACCCAATAGCTTGTAGCTTAAAACTACACTAATTGGGTGGATATTTTCTAAAATAAAAATTAGATTTAAAAACTAGACACCCTAAGCTTTCCAACGAGTGGTCATTTGCCCAATTCCGACTTCATTTGGTATTTTAATAAAATTTCCGAAGTTGACGTTCTGCAGAGTGCGCGCCGCGTGCATGCAGGAGCACGTCACGCGCATTTCTGCGCTGCTGATTTCGCGCACTTGTGAAGCTTGTCACGCGCCGTTTTGGTTCTGTTTTGATGCGCGTCACGCGCACTTGTGAAGCGTGCCACGCGCAAACCTATAGAATTATGCAAAAACCAGTTTTCTGCACTTCTCCAAACACCAAACACATTTTTATCTCAATCCAAACCAATTTCAAGCAAGATTGAAACTCGAAATCAAGCATATGACTGATTTACAAGATTAAGAGCAACATATGACACATAAAAACACACAATCCATCATGCTTCTACATATCACAAAACATCAATGCATCAACTTAAGCATATTCCTTTTTACCCAAAGCCATTCATACATTTCAACCATTCCCAACTCAGAAATCAAGAAGATACACAAATGAGACCAGGAGGAAAAACCCTAAGTAGTGGGTCTTATGGTTGCCCAACCTCTAAGTAAGAAGAACTCACCTCCAAAAGAGTTGAACCAAGATGGAGAGATTATCTCTTCTTCCTCAAAAATTAAAGCTTCCCTCTTTACCAAACTTAGGGCAACTCTATCCTCTAACAATGGCTTGGAATTTTAGCCCCAACCTTCTTCACAAGCTTAAATTTCAAGAAATCTTGAAGCTCTTCTCTTCCTTTCTTCCCAAACTCTCAACCCTAGCTCTCCTTCATTTTCCCTTTTTCCCTTCCTTTTCAGAATTTTCGAGAGAGAGGGAGTAGAGTGAGGCTGAGGGATCGAGAGAGGGAGGAAAGAAGAGAGAAAAAGTGTTGGTCCTTGCCTCACCATAATATTTTACCATTATGTCCTTGTGTTTTAATCTAACTATCATATTGCCATTTTTAACCACACCCTTAACTTAACCCATTACACCTCCTAATTTCTAAACTATTATTAATTAAAAAAAACATAAAGTCCTAAATTAATAATGTTGAATAATTAAATTAGGCGGGATGTTACACTTGCTTTTAAATCAAAAGCCTTTAACTTTTCATTTTGAAAGTTTTAGTTCGGCTTGTGGAATCGTATCAGACTTACCGGTGTAAGTCGTCAAACCAGTTTACAATCGATCTTTGCATTATTAATTAACTCATGATCATCATGCATACTTAATTAATACCAGTCCAAGTTAAATCATCATACATGATTTAAATCACACAATACGGATCAATCTTGCCACGCAAAGCCAAATCAACAACAGCAATCCATACTATCACATAATAATACTACATGTATTATCACACAACCAATCAGTCATTCAATCACACAAGAAATCAAAGCGAAAAGCCAAAACTCATTATATAGGAATTTCCCTTACCTTGAAAGCGTTTCCAAAGAGGTAACTCCAAGCTATCATCAAGTCGAGTCTCGTACGAACCTTAACAATACAAGATCAATTTAATTAGAACTAAAGCTCAAGTGCACTACCCCTAGGAAAGCCACAGTTTTAGGGCTTCTAAGGTCTAGGAATCACTCAACTTAATCCCTTTTTAATCATATCTAGCCTTATGCCATGGAGCAAGTTCAAATCATGCAAGTTCTTAAGCTTTTCCAACTACTATCACACTTGAAAAACATCTAAACCAAATCTTACCACTTGGAATAGTGTTTTTACCAATTGGAATAGTGTTTCAAACTTTAAACAAATCATTATGCATCTAAATAAAGTATGAACTTTGAAAACAGCTCTTTATAGTTTCAAATCAAATCCTAAGACATACTTCAAATCACTTGCCCAAAATCGCATCTTTTTGAAAGGTTTTGCTAGATCCATTTTATTAACCACTTTGTACAACTCTTTTAAGCATCAAAGCAAGTTAATATCATTCTTTAAATATCCTTATAGTGTCACGGTTTTAGGTACAAAAAACAAGCTCAATATTTTGAACCATTTAAAGTCTTAATCATGCTAACCTTGTTAGATCTAAAGCCTTTTACCATAAACCAACATCTTTAATACTTTGATACACTACAAACAAGTTATGATCTCACTCTAAAAGTGTCTAAATGCCACGGTTTTCAAAGAGCTAAAAACCAAACAACTTTTGATTTCACAAATCCATTCTTTAGCATATGTATAGCTAGATCTAAACCTATTAAGTAAAAAACTTCCAAGATCTCATCTTCAATCACTTAAATCAACATAAATGGACCGCTAGAACAACCATAGGCTTCGGCCTCTTCGAGAAATGAGGGTTTCCAAATTTTTTAATTCATCAAAAGCATTGATAAGTGTAGAAGATGTTGGATATAGGAAGTTTAGCACTAAATAAGCTCAAGATCAACTCTTTTTTCATCTAAATCTTGCGATCTAAAACCTCAAACTCTTAAGAACAAGAAAATGGAAAAGATTTCAGATCTTAACACTTGATGATGGAGGAGAGATTACTCAAGAGAGAGGAGAGGAAAGGAAGGAGATTCAAGCTCCAATATCTCTAGTTTTCACACCAAAATTATGTTCTCTCTCAAGCTCTGTGTTCTTACTCTTACCAACAACAGAGGAATGGCAAAGATGAAGGCTAAATGTGGGGGGAATGTCATGGCATTGAAGGGGAGTGGAAGGGAAAGAATTTTGTTCATTTAGTTAGGTCCTAACCATTTAGTTAGAAACTAACTTCCATAACTACCTACAATTTACACATTAGCCAATCAACTTCCATTTGCCAATGGTGGGCCCCAAGCACATGGCTTGGCCCCCATTGGTCCACTTGGGCCTAAATCTTGCTCACCAAGTAAAGAGATTTCGCTACGACGCTTTATCACTTGATCAGGCGCGCGACGTTTCATGTACAATAGGTTTTTATACCGATTGTTCTAAAAATCATTCCATTTTATCAGTCCACAACTAAAATGTATTATTCGGTAGAAATGTCTTTCATGACCTTATAAATGCTCTCTTGTATCTCGTTTTCTCAAGATACGATCCAAAACGTCGCAATTACGCAGTTTTAGGCATAGAAAATACCCTAAATATTTTCTGTCGCCGAAAAATTCTCAAAATATTCCAATAAATCATAAATATTGGAAAAATCTTAAATCTCAAATTTGGTGAAATTTGGATCATATTTGGACTTGCTTCAGTTAAAAACTCACTCGATAGTCTAATTACGACCATTTACGACAGAATTCTACCTCGTATTTTGAACTGTCAATTAGTAATGATTACTAATTCCAAATTTTCTTATCATCTTGATTTAATTCAAAATGTGGAATTATTAACAAAAAATCGAAAATTAGGGTGTTACATACTCATTGTTGGAGACTTGTCGAAAGGGTCAACTTGACAAGACACTTCACATTATCTTGAATGGTGAGAGTATTTTAGTGGAGTGGCGTAACATCTATTCGCTGTTCTCGAGTTGTCGTGCTATTGATCGATCCACATGCATACAGAGCAGTTGGAGTTAGGATTGCATGCATTGTCATGCATTCGTATTATGCCTTGTTGTGAGGACATGGTACTTCTATTTGTGTGTATATGGATGTGTTGTGTGAATCTGTGTGTTTGGGCATGTGTGTCGTCCCTTTTTTATCTTATTATGCCTACACCCCTTTAGCATGATTTCTCACTCAAACTTTGCTCACATGGACCCGAGCATAGGAGGAACCAGTAGCTGACCAGTCTACCGTGGACGGGTGGCCAGCCGAGGAGCGGCTAGTTGATGCTCCTAACCTTATAAGAGATTCATGATGTTATTGTATTTATGTTACTTATGTTTCTATAAAAAGGGATTCTATGTTCTGATATGTGTGACATCGGGGATAATATGATTATTATGTATTTTGTTATATTTGTGAAACATCCTTTGTACCTTCCATAAACTATTCCCGAAATGCCTTTTAAAGAAGAAGTTTTATAATTATATTTAATTACGTTTTTCGCACTGGCTTTATTTGAAAAGTGATATTCTTTACCTTGAGAAATAAATTGCAAAAAATAATAATGCTTTTAAATTGTTAAATTAATTCTAAATCGATCCATTTTCCAAATTCGACTATAATAAACGTTTTCGGGATAAAGGGGATCACTTATTGATTTCCAAATTATCAATGAAATGGCTTAGCCTTGCTTTTGTCAAAAAACAAATATACGCCTTTAAACGATAGGGATCCATTGTTTTAGCAAAGTTCTATTTTAGCCAAAATAAAACTTCGGGTTTAATGTGTTTTTCGTCCCTGCAAAACACACTTCATTTAAGTTTAGTCTCTACAAAATTTTTCTCTTAAGTTTGGTCCTCCACTTATTCTACGTTTCCAGTCCCTGCCATTAGTTTTTTTGCTTACCAGTAGACAAAAATCCAAGTCAGCACTCATCACGTGGACTTTTTAATGATGTGGCGACCAAGTTAAACAACGTTTGTTTTGTTTTTTAATATTTTCTTTAAAATAGGTCTAATAATAATAATAATAATAATAATAATAATAATAATAATAATAATAATAATGACAACAATAATAATAAAATTATGAGTCGCTTGCCACGTGACACCACGTAATGTAAAAGCCAATGTACGTAGCAAGTGCTGACTTGGATTTCTGTCTACCTAGTCAGCAGAAAACAAACTGCGGGGACCAAATCTTAAAACATGGATTAAGTGGAGGAGCAAACTTAAGAGAAATTTTTTTGTAGGGATCAAACTTAGATGAGAGACATTCTGTAAGGAAAAAAATCATATTTAACCCTGAAACTTATAAAGAAGATGAAGCATTGGTTGTTTGGTTATATTGGGTTTAGGGTTTGACTTTGATTTTTGTAATCTTGTTTGGAGGTTCACCTTTACATTGTTGTAATAAGTTTATTAAGATTTGAAGTATCATTATCAATAACACCATTTATGTGGAAAATTGATTTCAAGGGCTTATCTACCAAATTCGTCAAACAAACAAAAAAATTAATCTAACAATTGCAAATTCGACAAGTCATGTGATAATCTCATTTACTATACAACTTTTATGTTCATGATTTCATCCGGAAAACATCTCAACAGGATGTTGTCGAGTGTTCCTTCAAATCGTGTATCAAGTTTGACGAATAATCAACTTGAACAAAGACGAAAGATTATCACTGAATATGCAGTAGTAGACTAATGAAAGACTCAAATGGTTATGGTGACCACTTATTTGGGTTTTTTTGTTATGTTCTACAGAAAGTAGAAACAGTAAAATTATTGAATGATTATGGAGTTAAAGAGAAATAGAAACAAAGTATTTAAGTATAAGAATTTGAAATGAAAAACTTGCAGACAATGAGTGAAACACAATGTAAACAACTTTCATTAAAAGTGAAAAGATAAAAACAAAAAATCAGTAATGCAAGAAAGAGATTTAATAACAGGAAAAAGTATATGAAAACAAATAAAGAATTTGAGAGTAAACTTATAAACTGCACATAGGCAAAACGAAGAACTCAAAAGGAGCTATTTAAAAATAAAGAAGACAGTAGAACAATGACAAAAGAAAACTAAAGAAATCGCAGAAGAAAGAGGAATTAGAGCAGTGTAATTTGTATTGCATAAGATTGAAAGTGGGAGGTATACTTGATTTTTGATCCGTCAATCAAGTATCCAATCTTTATTACATTGTAAAATCTGGTATTTATAGGCTATACTAGAGTAAACTGCCTATCTAACTAGTTAACATGTGTATGGACACGCATTAGAAATTACAACGGTCATAACGTAACGCCATGGTTCCTACCAGAGTATTACTTAGTACTCTTTAAGAAAAGTTAAATAAAGCAATCAAGTTTTTAATCGAAACAAGGGAAATGAAGAATTAAAACTTTGCGAAAATATTCTTGTTTTCTCATAAGTGTGTAAGCTTACATAAGTACATTAAATTACAATGACTTTAAGTAAGAGTTTTCAACTTCAAAATAAATAGCTACAAGAATGCTTAAAATAACTAAGATTCTATCTGTGGTCCGATGTCGAGACATCTGGAAGTCTCACACTAAGACAATATGTCGAGAATCAAAATGTGATCTCTACTCATCTTTTAGCAGTTGATACCTGAAAACAACACCCCAAACATAGTGAGTTTATACAACTCAGTAACATAGAGTTTGATAAAAACATTTTACTATTGTTCTCAGCCATACTAGTGTGCGAGGTACGGAAAACTCCCCTCGAACATACAATATAAGTATTATACATTCATAGCAAAATATAATTATCATTCTTAACTACTTTGTAGCCATACACTCTCAATCAAGTACATTCATCTTAACACAAGACCACAATAAGCACAATACTCATCCCATAACTACTACCATTCGCTTATTTAACTTATATCAAAATATTAACCTGATACTTATTATTAACCACGTCATTGTCTTACCTAGATCATACATCTATCCTTTCCTTTTATGAAAGGTCTCTAAGAGATTCAACCTCTTGTTTTGCTTAGGGGTTACAATGCATAGAACATTTGCCTAAAATACTCTATCAACATTGTTAGATTACATTAGTTCTAACGTTCTTCCTTAAGGAATACTAGCATTCTAGCCGTCGAAGCTCTTCTTAGGCATTGATGTAACTATTTACCTCACTCATATGCAACTAAGGTTACACGTATTCAAGACTAAGAGTAACACCTCTAATTCACTTTTAGTACCCATCTAACTCACTTTTAGTACCCAAATAAATTATGGTTAGTTTATTAGACTCACCTTGAAGCTTCCAAGAAATAAACTTGGATCATTCACAATATGTTATGATCATGCTACACTAGAAGAATCTTATAAAGAGGATAATTAATACTTTCTTATCAATCTTCTATGCAATAACATATGTTCTACTTCATTCATATGAGTAGGGGAAGGTATATTTAGGTTAGGAAAGGCTCTACGAGTGTTTCAGCGTGAGAAAACAAGTTTTTGCACAGGGGGACGCGCTCCAACACTTTGTAGAATTTTCGATTCAGTCTCTAAGCGCACCGCACGCCTGCCCTGCATATTTTTCTGCAGAACCATTTTTTCTGTACTATGTTTTGGGCTACTTCCTATGCCTTTCTAGGACTTTTCTACTTGACTTAGGGCTCTAATTCCATCACCAATCCATAGGGAATTCAAGCCCTAACAAGTCTCTCATGTGACCTCAACATGTAACTTCATCAACAAGCACATATTAGGATCCTATTCCATGATCTAACTAAGGCATCACCATAACTACTACACTACCAATTAGAAAGTAGAAAACAACTCTCAACTTGGGACTTATGGTTTCCCTTAACTCTAAGGCTTCAAGCTTAGAAACATTCATATTAACATGCTATATACCATTTTCTTAAAAGAATAATCTTAATCTTTCTAAAAACACATATACTCCCTCCGTTACTTTTTATAGGCCTCTTTTAGAAAAAAAATAAAATTATAACTATTTATAAGCCCTTTTCAAATTACAAGATACATTAATTATTTTTTTCCAAAAGTATCCCCTAAGTAATACAAAATCCAAGAGATGCATTAATTAATTAAAAGTATGATTTATAATAAATGAAGGATAAATTTGAAAAATCATACACATTATAGACAAATTTAATTATGCTAACTATTTTTCTTAATATGTGTTTTTTGTCTAAAAGGGCTTATAAAAAGTAACGGAGGGAGTACAACGCAATGCAAATATCAAACCCAACAAGTGTCCATTTATTAAATGGATTTCCAAGGTATAACCTCTTACCTAGCCATACCTTGAAACAACCCTTCACAAAGCACATGATACCAAAGTATCTTCAAGATACAGACACACATATATATAAATATCTCTAGTTTTCATAGAAAATTACTAGCTCCATCTCATTACACAGCAACAATCAAACACGTAATAGGCACACCAATCATTTATCTAAAATCACACCTTGAACATCACATACATTCCTTCTTAATCATGCCCTTCACAAACAAATCATAATTATCATCTTAATGATCTCAACATCATTCACAATCATTAAAATCATAAGAAGGAAGCCAATAATAAATTTTCATTCAATTTATCAAATACCTTGCATGCACGTATTCAAATTTTCACATTAACATTCAAGGCATCTTCTTAAAACACAACAAAACACCCATGAAATATTATTAAAACCCTAAGCACACCCTAATAGAGAGGTTTTAATGGGGTTACCTATGTTACATTAGGGTATACTAGGAGAGGATGGTAGAATCCCCCAAATTTTGGTCTTGAACTCAATTTCTAGGTTTGTTTCCTTGCTCTTCATCCATGGGAGCTTGAACACCATTCCATCTTCATCTCCTTCTTCTTGAAATGCATGTAGTTCCCTCTTCTCTTCCTTTCCTCAATCCTTCTATGTGTTTGGATCTTAATTCCGTCTTCTCTACAATAACCTCACATGCAAGCTTGGACTTGTTAATGGGAGTTCTTCTCTTTCTCTTCCCTTTATCTTTTCGGCCCTCTCTTCCTCTTTCTCTTTCTTTTTCTTCTTCTTCCAGCGTCAAAGAAGTAACAACTTTAGTAACACCTCATTCACGGAGCGCCACTAAACTAGGACGAACTCTAAATGCAATGAAGTTTCTGCAAAATGATACTCTTCTTGTCTTTTGGAAATTGCGGTAAATTTTTTCTTTTTATAAACGAAAATCTTTCGCGAAAAAACAATCAGAGTATCCATAGCATTTCTGAAATGTGAAGGAATTCTAAATACGAAGAACTAATCGACCGAATATAATCATACACATAACTTTCCAAAAGATATGTATTGACAAGTTTTACATACAGAACATAGTAGATGAATATGCACAAATAGGAATACGCCTAGAGTATGAAGACCCAAGAAGAGTAGTCATACTTCTAAGGTACTCCCGGCAGTTACCCATGCAGGGGGCTGCTCCGAAAGATAAACCTCAAGACCTATTCAACAACTATCACCAACGACTAACAAGACAGACAGACTGGTCACCAACCAAGGATATACAAATAGATAGACGTCATCAATCAACCACTACACGTCACTACCCATGTCATCTGACTAGTCCTCCTCAGTCTCCTCCATCAGGTCATCCGCATTCTCGTCAGTCCTTCTACGCGAAAAGTCTCTAACACGCCTCCTGAGTATACATCTCGGCCGAAAGTGGGGCTAAACTCCAAGTCGAGGGAATCTCCATTTTCGAAGAACCAAAGGCCACCTCTGACGATGTCGTCATCGTCGGAATCTCCACCACGTCCGTCCTCGCCTGGGTTACCATCATCAATTGAAGGAACCACGGGCAAGGGTCAATTTCTTACACAAACATATACAATAACAACAGCATGTGTAGTAGTAGATAGTATTATACTAATACGGCCAATCCAAAACCAAATATTCAGCTCACACAATTTTTCATATCAATGGCGCTAAAAACAATCAATAATTATGCACCCCAAAATCCTATTGACGCAACTATATGCCAGTGTAGTTTTAATTCCGGAATCCATACGCCAGAGGCATATCGGGCTGTACGTACCAGACCGACACTTTTCCCTGCGATGGTAAAAATTTAACGGCGTTCCCAAATTCCTTTGGCCATGGGCATTTCCACTACCCAGGATAGACAGGACGATGTTACCACAAGACATGACGCAACGATGCCTTTAACCACCCCCAATGAACATATCACTACATTTGATATTTCAAGCATGGCATAATCGATAACATCAATTATCCAATAAAAATCCACAGCATATATCTTAATCATGTTTTAAGCATACACGCACCACATTGCATTTCAATTCAATCACACATAATAATCCATCAATACGTAACAAACTAACAACACATCAATCAACAGCATCAATCAAGTTCGTCCTTTTGCAACTCGGTGGAATTAGCAAAGAGGTAGTCAAACAAGTGTGGGGGGATGGGGGCAGTCGCCAACCGCTTTTGCCAAGCCCACAAACAATTCAATATAAATATTAATCAATAAAAACGAAGGGGTACAAGACCCTCACTTCGAACCCTGAGGTTCTTAGACTTCTTCGCTATACAAAATAAAATTTAAATTCTATACATGTCTAAAAGTTGCCCTTACCGAAGGTCACCAAATCACGTGTCGAAGCACATCCCGAATTCAGCCACACGAACTCGGATTCTCAAGTCCTAAAATATGGAACAACCTTAGCACAAATATAGGAACTTAGCCCTAGTACCTTAGACTCTCATAACCTAAAACCCTCTTACTAACCAAAACACTTATATTAAAAATACACACCTTGAAATACTTGTTTTAAGAAATTGCATACACTTGAAAAATTATTAATTAACTAAAAGAATAAAATTCTAAAACTAAGAATCATTTTTCTTGAAAGCTTAAGATATGAAACAACATTAATTATCAAATTATTTTCTCAAATATTTAAGTCAAGGCTCCACTTGGTTTCTTGGGTCTCAAGGAACCCAATTTTACCTTATGTGTTTCATAGCCTAAAAAATCCAAAACAAGTCCAATTTAAATCAAACCTTTTCCATAATCTTCCAAAGCCTAACACACATCAATTCAACTATTATAACTAAGAATGCAAAACAATTTTTCCCCTAAAAGTCCTCAGGAGCTCGCGGCCATCATCCTTTCTTCCCAAAAAAAATTTGCAAACTTCCACTCAATCAAAACAACACCCCTTAACACTTAATTTCTTTCACAAAACAATAAATATCTCCAACACAAAAGCATTATCCAAGTCCCATACTAATTTGTGACTTTGCAAGAACAAGGGTTTTCACAAAATTTGCCATTCCTTTTATTCAAATCACAAATTAACCACTACAACAACAATAACAATTAATAAGAAGTAAGAAACACAAATCAATTTAATGAATCACATGGAAGATCACTTAACCCCTTCTCCTAGACCATAGATCTAGGGTTTGAGAAATTTGGGGAAAAACATGTTCATCTCTTCCATGATCCTATTCAAGTCATATACAAAGCATTAAAACAAGAAAGAAACAAAATAACCATTCCTACACCAAAAGAAAAGGCTCACGATTTTGGGGCTGTTTAGGAGACAAGGGAAGTTGATTTCTTCCTCACCTACAATGTCAAGAAGATGG
The DNA here is from genome assembly GCA_037113605.1 of Calophaca sinica. Taxonomy (NCBI): domain Eukaryota; kingdom Viridiplantae; phylum Streptophyta; class Magnoliopsida; order Fabales; family Fabaceae; genus Calophaca; species Calophaca sinica. The sequence continues at coordinate 23,074,134 of CM073737.1, forward strand.
TGGCAAGGAGAAGAAGAAGTTAGAAGTGATGAAGGTTGGAAAATGGGAGGTGGTTCACGCCCAAGAAGAAAAAAAGGGTGAAAGCCATGGGAGGAGCTTTGTTTCCTCACCCAAAAGCAAGGTGAAGGAAAATGAAATGAAAGTGAAAATGAGGGGAGGAGGTCTCGGCTGAGCAACAAAAGATGGGGGGTAAATTTTTTTATTAAAAGGTAAAACACTTGGTTTTTACTAACTTCCTTTTTTTCACTAACACTATATAACTTAAGGAAAGAATAATACTTAAACAAGAATGAAAAATGAGAGAGTAATGAGAGAGGACGGAGGCTGCGCTGATCACAAGAAAGGATAAGGAAAAAAAAAATAATTTGGGTAATTTACTTGGCTAGAATTGATTTAGGAAAGATACCTCCTAATTAACCACCACATCAATGACACCTAGCACTTAAAGCACAATGCTAATCTAATCACAAGTCTAAACATCTAATCCCTCTCTTCTCATACTAGAGTGTATTAAAAAAATACGGCATCGAGTAATCGCGTTACCGATTTATTCTTTTGCCGATTATTTCGCGAAAATTAATTTACATAGAAATTAATTCATCGCGTGATAATAATTTATCATAAATAATAAAAAAAATTTGAAAACACTCAAACCCCATCACATTAAGTTATGTTTCGATTTTCATCGAAATCGGAGTACGTTCAAAATTTTAATGCGGATAAAATTTACCCGACGATTCAAAATATGACAAAACTTCGTTAGAATATTTCGACGATATTCGAACCATGAATTAATATAAAATATTAACTCTTAAATTTAATTTCTTCTTGATTTAATTCAATCATTTTCTTAGTCAACAAAAATACTTTTTTTTTAAACAAACAAAGTGGCATGCAATGGCATCACTGTAGCTTTAGGAATCCCAACTATGTTAGCACCCCTGAAACTACCAATCATCTGCAGCACACCAAAATTTATTAAAAAATAAAAAGGAAGAACAAGATAGACATGGGGGGACCAAACCTAACCCATGAAGGACGAGTCATCTAAACCTGTAATAAGGCAGACTATATCTATTCCTAAAAAAGTCTTCCCTAATGAAATCCGGGATGGTGTTCCACCACATAGAGCCATGAATATTAAGCCCATGGGAAGCCAACTTATCTGCACAAGAATTTCCTTCCCTAAGAATGTGAGAAATAGCAAAATGCATTTTTCTAGTGAGAGCTATACAATTGTTCCATCTATTCCTAAGCTTCCACGGAACTCCTTTATTCGAGGAAAAAGCCGCAACCACTAATTGAGAATCACATTCCAGCCACAAATTTGTCCACCCTTTCGAAGATGCTTGTTCGATTGCCGTCATGGCACCTATTAGCTCCGCATGTAGCGAAAAAGTAATGCCAAGGTTGACTGCAAAACTACCAACAACTGCAGCCCTATAATCACGAAAAATGCCTCCACAAGCGGACCAGCCCGGATTGCCTCTAGAAGCACCATCAGAGTTACACTTAATCCAATTACAAGCAGGTGGGGTCCAGAGCACTTCTTTGATCAGCGGAGCACTGGTGGCATGACCAATAACCCGGAAAGCTTTTAAAATGGAGAATTCATGCATTGAAGAATTCATGTTACCCTTAGATAGGTTCCCAGCCAAGGAAACAGCTGCTGAGATATCATTATAAGCAGACTGCAGGCGCAATAGATGATTGTTAAATCTAACCTTGTTTCTACAACTCCAAATAATCCAAGTGGAGTTAATAATTAGCGCCAGAATTGTGTCTTTAACTTGCCTACTCCAGCCTCGGTCGCAAACAGCCAGCAACAAGGCTGCCAAATCAACTTACACCAATTGTGGACTTGAGAAGGAGGGTGAAGGAATTGATAAGCTGCTTTGAAAGATAGAATTCCCGAGTCTGCCTTGGCCCAACACAATTGATCTTGAGACGGCTCAAAAGGAATATGAACCTGCTGGATTGTGTTTATCAGACCCGGATATATGTTCTTCAAAACAGAAGGGAACGACCAAGCTCGATTAATAATAAAATCACTAACAGTGCAGAGGAGGTATTTATGCAGATGGTCAGGGAGCTGTATCATGTCTACAACCGTTTGGGACAGCCAAGAGTCACGCCAAAAGTTAATTGATTTTCCATCTCCTAGTTGCCAAGCCACATTGGCATGAACAATTTGAATTTTTTCTTTTATTGCAGGCCAAATAGAAGAACTCACATAATAGGTAATGGGAGCTTGATTCTTTAGAAAACGGGCCCTGAGAAAGCTAGCCCATTGAGCACGTGAAGATAAGAACTCCCAGCAAAACTTTAGAGATGCTGCTTCATTGATTTGCCTCACTAATCTCAAACCAAGGCCACCCTCATCAAAGGGAGTACAAATTTTATGCCAGGCAACAGTTACTATTTTCCTGCAATTGATGTCCCCCGACCAAATGAAATTCCTAATCCAAGCGTCAACTGAGTCCAACAAAGATTTAGGCCAGGCATAAATATGGAAACTATATACGATCATACCATGAATGGTGGATTTTACCAATTGGACCCTCGCCATTATTGAGAGGAGAGATCCCTTCCAAGTGGCCAGCTTCGATTTAATACGGTCTGCAATAGATTTGAGATGAGTCAGCCTCGGCTTTCCTTTGAAAATAGGGACACCAAGATAAGAGAATGGGAGCATTCCTTCTGAGAATCCAAGGATATTGGCTAAGCGGTTGACCCTCCAATGGGGAATGTTACCAGAGTAAAACTTGCACTTAAGAGGACTAATGAGCTGGCTTGAGACATCCCCATATGCCTGGAACAAATTCTTAAGAGCATGCGAGTTTCTTTGGGTGCCTCTACAAAAGATCATAATGTCATCCGCATAAAGCACATGACTAGGAGTTTGGGAACCCCGTGGGCAGGCCATGGGTAAGACCTCACCAGATTGGACCAGCATGGAAATAGCCCGGCTTAGAACATCCTCCGCTATGCAAAACAGAAGAGGGAAAAGAGGGTCACCTTGACGAACGCCTCTCTTACAATTGAAATAACCCACCGAGTGGCCATTCACTGAGATAGATAATTTGGCTGATTCAAGAATAGTATCAAACGCCTTTTTAATGTCAACTTTAATGGCCAGATTGCCACCAAAAATCTTCTTGTCCAGCATGTTAATAGCTTCAGAGGTAATACCAATACATTCCGTAATCTGTCTTCCTCAGAGGAAACCTCTTTGATTTTCAGAGACAATTTTGGGAGCAATAGTTGCTAATCTATCCGCCAAAACTTTGGTGATAATCTTGAATTGGAAATTTGCCAAAGCTATTGGTCTATAATTATCGATGGTATTAGCCCCAGGAAATTTTGGGATAAGCACCACTAAATTAGAGTTCAGATTTGGAAGGATCCAACCTTGTGTAAAGAATTGAGTTACCGAGTTATATACATCAGCTTCTATAATGTCCCAATATTTATGATAGAAGCAGCTGCCAAAACCATCAGGACCGGGAGCACCACAGCTATTCATATTAAAGATTGCCTGCTTGACTTCCTCTTTTGTTGGGATGTTAGTAAGCATAGCGTTATCAGCAGCTGTAACCAAAGAGGGAATAATCGATTCAACTAAGTCATTAGGGGAGCAAGAATTATTGGAGGCAAACAAGGACTGATAGTACTGCAGCACATGATTTTCAATGGCTTCTTGAGAGTCTAAAATAGAACCACCTGCCTTTAACATTGTCATTTGCTGAGAGGCATTCCGGATTTTTGTTACCCTATGAAAGAATGCAGTGTTACGATCACCAAAAGTGTGCCAATTGATCATGGACTTTTCCTTCCAAAAAGCTTCCTGGTAATGCAAGGCTTGATGAAGCTCCAATTGAGCCTTTTTTTCCAAGTCAGTAAGAGTGTCTGTGCAACCAGAAATCTGCATATGCTCTTGGACAGAATCTGCATAATCTTGTGCCTGCTGCACTTTGCCATGAACATCACCAAATATTTCTTTGTTCCAAATTCTAAGCTCCTTCTTTAAGTTTTTCAGCTTTTGAGCTAACACAAACATTGGACATCCTACTATTGGTCGACTCCAGCAGTCAGCAATCAGCCTGCGACAATCGACATGCTCAGTCCACATGTTCATGAATTTAAAATGAGAGGGGTGATTAAGAGAAGTGTTTTTCATTGTGAGTAGCAGAGGGTAGTGATCAGACTTGCTGCGGGTGAGAGTGCAGCAGACTGTGCTATTCCAAGAACTGAACCAGGCATCATTGCATATTGCACGATCTAGCCGCTTTTCATTCAGAGCACTGCCTCTTCTACCATTATCCCAAGTAAATTCCGCCCCTCTAGTCAATATGTGAGTAAGAGTATTGTTGTCAGTCCAATCCTGAAATTCGGCACAAGAGATTTGCAGTGGTAAATTAGCTCCTCTTTTCTCATGAGCACCAAGAATGGCATTGAAATCACCTATGAAACACCACGGACCAGAGTGATTCTGCTGCAAGCAGTTCAAATCAGTCCACAGACTTCTTCTATTAATATATGTCGTGCTAGCATAGATAGCAGCTATGAAAAACTGTTTTTGCTCCCAGTAAATGGAGAAGGAGACATGCTGCCTTGCCTCTTGCAACACCATAGGATTTAGGGACTTCTCACAGAGACACCATAAGTTAGGAGCAAGAGAGTGTCTATTATTAACCGCAAAAGGTTTAAGATTTAAAGAATTCCAAAACTGAATAGGAAAATCATTAAGCAACATCCATGGCTCAGAAATGAAGAGAAAGTCAGGTTTATGTTTTACACAGAGCCTTTTTAACACCAACCTTGTTGGGGGGTTGGCTAACCGTCTGGCATTCCAATAAAGGATCTTCATTAAGCAAAGCTCCTAGGCCCACCCCTATTCCGGGTATTACGCCCAGCAGACTTAGATACCTGCGTATTTCGTTGCCTTAATTTCTTTTTCTGAGATTTACACAAAGCTCTCTCAAAAGGCTGCTCAGCAACATTATTGGAAACATTCATAGTGTCTTCAATTTCATCCTCCTCCTGATCAACTTGGTCACACCAGAATCTAGAAATAATAGCCATTTCCTTTTGTACCTGAGGAGCCAACTCCTCATTATTTGGAGTTGAGTCCACTGCCTCATTAGCTGGAGTTGAAACATCTGCGCCACTGATTGTATCATGTAATGTGAGTTGAGTTTCTGAGACATGTGCAATAGAAGAGGTGCTGTGATTCGTGTCAGGCCTTGGATCTTCATATACTATATCGGCCTCATCATCACTATGCAGTGCAACATGTTCAATTACTGCATCTTCCTTATCAGGAAGATTATTCACCAAATCTGCATTGTCTCCAGGATTCAAATTATCATCAGAAAATTGCTCTTGATTAACCAAGTGTGATGGATCAACATTCTCAACATTAAGAGTCAATTCCGGTCCAAAATTTGGCACCTGCATGATCTCAGTGTTAGGTGCCTCTGCAGGATTTACTGTTGCATTGCCATGAGCCTTCTCCTGCACATGCAGTCGACTTGTGCCTTCAAGAATCGGCTGATTCTTCTTGTGGACATAGATAGCTGTTGTACCTTTTCCTTTAGCCTTAGTCAAATCATTAGGCATGGAATTAGTTATGTTGGATACTTTCCTCTTGTTGCACTTCGTAACAACATGGCCAATAGTATGACAATATGAACAAAAATCAGGCAGTTTTTCATATTCTACTTCCACATGGAAAGCGTAACCATCTCTCTCTACTAGAATTTCCGAAGTCAGAGCCCCCGAGATATCAAGATCCACCAATATTCTTGCAAAGTGGCCAAAAATACAATTCTTTGTTGCCTCATCTAAGGCAATTGGAGTTCCAATGGCAGCTGCTATTTCAAATATGATTTTCGGTCTCCAATATTCTTGGGGTAGTTCCTTCAGCCTGATCCAACATTGAGTATGTGTGAGCTTTTGCCTGCTAGGGATGAAGTCAGGGGTCCATTGCATCAACCGAAGAATACCGGTTGCAGATTCCAAGTGCCTAGCGACCACACACTGCGCAAGTCCTCTTGTGTCGCAAATTTGAATTCATAAAAACCCTTTCCAAGCGAGACGATCTTCCATGGTCCAATAGGATTCCAAAGTTTTGCTAGCTTCGACTTCAAGTCATTGAATTTAATAGGATGATCACCTTTAGAAAGCATTAATCGCCCATGAAGGTTATTTTTGCACCCTGCCAAGCCCGTTTTATATTCATCCTCAGATATTCTTATTGAAACCGATCCACCTTTGAGGCAAGGTCGCGGTAGTTGACTGATAACGATTTCAAACGAATTACTGATTGCTTGAGCGAAAGACTTACGTTGAGCCACTGGTTGAGAAGCATCTTTTGTTGGTGAAGAGATGGAGGAGAGAGGGGCAAGGAACGCCCAAGGGCAAATAGGAGCGCCTATGGGAGAAGCCATGCAAGCCGTGACCAGAGTAACCTAATTAGGTTAGCCCCATCATGACGATCCTCAATACAAGTTTATTAATCACCATATTATAAAGGTTATCAAGTCAACAAAAATACGCGTTACCACGTCACATAGAAAACTTATTTAAAGTTTATTTGATGAATTCACCTTAAAAACAGTATACCTCTGCTCTGTCTATTAATTTGAATTGACATCATGAATAATAATTATTTGTAAAAAAAAATTATTCAAAATAAGCCAAGATAGTTCCACCTACTCTCAGTAAATCATCGAGGTGATCAGTCTCTACGACTTGCTTCCAAGTAACTGGAATTTTATTGCTAAAATAATTTTTTCTTAAAAATTGGGATGTTACAATACCACCCCTCTTAAAATAGTTTCGTCCTCGAAACTACATGGATAGTAAAATACGGAAATAAATTATTTTACTCAAACCCATACAAATAATTTGCACATATAAGTATTCACAATACATATTAATATAAGTAGTACTACAATATTTGTAGCTATATACATAATATTGTAACCACGGCATATAATGCAACAATAACATTCACATTCAATAACACTAAGAGTGTGTGTGTATGTGTGTGTGTGTGTGTATATATATATATATATACACACACACACGTATAGCACGCCGTAATATAAACGTAGTTAGTGGACAAAGAATTCCTTACGATTGATTGACGCTTTATTCCAGAGCTACGCTTTCTGCTTATTCACGATCACGATCACGAATACGAATACGAACTCGACAACGGCTACGCGCCATTGCTAAGAAAATAATACTAACCTATTCACACCAAGAACACAAAAACGACTTAAAACTTCAGAAAGATAAAAAAATTCTTTTCTCGAATCAAATGTTTTTCCTAAAAAAAAAAATTTCTACATCACCGGAAAAATCACTAAAACAGAGGATGGAAAATATGAATTTCATTTATTTTGTCTTTAAATATAAAGAAGAATTATATATTTAAAGAAAATGTATTCTATTAAAATAAAATCTAATGAAACAAAATTATACTCAAGACTCAACCATTCTCATGGACAACAAAGTTCCTTTGAGATTAGGTTCTCATTGTCTCAAAATCATTACACATACTTTAGTTCAAAGATGAAAATCAAATTAATAACTCACTTATCTTTAAAAGCCCCTTTTAAACCAAAGCTTTTTCGAAAAGAATTTTCATACACCGGTAACTAAGTGTTCAAAACTCAAAATCATTTTTCTTTTCACAAAGAATTATAAAAATTACGCACTTAATCAAAATTTTCCTAACTATACTTTTTAACCTTAAAACACTAGAAATCACTTTTCTTTGAAAAAAAACAAGTAATTACCAAAATTCTAAAATGCTTAATTAATAAACACAATCAGTTAATCGAGTAAATTTTAAAATACTACCAAGACATCAAATACTCCCTCGGTTTCAAACACTAAAATAGTATCCAAGAATTTCCTTCTTCCAAAGTTTTTGTAATCATAAAACTTGCACTAAGAATCAAGAATTGTACACACTTAATTTTTCAAGACTCCACCCTGTTTAAGAACCACGGAGATTGCCTCAAACGTTAGGTGTTTCTTTGTCTTAAAATACTAAAATAACACTTTACAAAATTTTAACTCAATCCAAATTTCTTTTTTTTTTTTTCAAAAACTTCTAAACTATGACGCTAACTAAACTATGAAAGAGACAAGTTTGAAACCACAAAATTTTCTTCCTTTCTCCCTTGAAGCTCACGGCTTCAACGACAAAAATTAGGGGAAAACATTTAATCTTCTTCCAACAAAACTTTAATAATAAATATACTAAAACTTGTTTATAAAACTCAAAAAATTTTGAGCAAGAATTTTAAAAATAAAGTTTTCTAAAACTTTTCTCCAGTTCATAGCTTGAATCAGCTCAAGGAGAACAAAACTAAATATTTTTCTTGATCAAGACATAAAATCATCAACTAGTTATACATAATTCAAGTTCAAGACACAAAATCTTCAAGGACTTAAGTTATAAAAATTTGAAATCAAACCTCACACTAAGAATAGGTAGTCACAGGTTCAACTTCAATTTAACAACAACTTGCAAAAAAAAAAAAAAAATTCTCCAACAATACACCCACATAAGAACTTGGTTCCTCTAAAAGAAAATAAGGTCAAGGACATTTCCCAACGAGATAAGATAAAATAAAAACATTCTTGAACTCAAGATTGACTAGAAACCTTGAAATTATCTTTTACAACTAAAGAGAACAAAACCATTTTCAAACCTTTACTACTAAATCATGACTTAACAAAATCATCGAAAAACTTAGAATCATTTTCAACAAGATCATTAACAAACAATACAGAAATTGGAAACAAGAATTAAAACACTCACCTAGAGCTCCTCCAAGAAGTCGCAGTGCTAAGGTATTAACAGAAGCAGAACATCAACACTCTCAATATTATCAACATTAACAACAGCACCCACATCAACAAATAACAAGAAAAGAAAAGGGAATCCTCCTCTAAAATCATCCTAAGGTTCGCAGTTTCTCAAGAAAGAAGTAGAAGAAAATGTAGCTCTCTCACACACCCCACTACTACACGGTTTGGGTATCACCTAAGGAAGGGGTTATATAAAAACGGGATCCTTGGAGATGAACCTATTCGCGACGTACAAAAGGAAAAGAAGGGAGGGGACTAGGTTCTCTCACAGTCTCACTCCACCACTAAGCCAATAATGCAATTAATTATTCCCCCCACTTTTCTCTTTTTTTTTTTTCGTGGCCGACAACGTAATAAGAGAAGTAGCTGATCATGAACCCAAAAGAAAGAAGGAAAAAGGCTCGCAACAAGGTTGGTCTAAGTCCTCATCACCCACTAACACTAAGACTAAAATGTAGTATTCTCTACTCCACCCTATTGGGAGCGACTGACCTATCAAGTAGAGAAAGAAAAGTGGAGAATGGGCCATTCCACATACTTTGTTCTTATCTGAAGGAAATCTCCTAAGATCTGAAAATTAGGACAAGGTTTGGTAAAAAGAATTAGGTACTACCCAATACTAGCTAGACAACGTGTTACGCACTAAGCTACCACCTGCAGTTCCCACTAACCCTCTAGATTCCATTCAACTTAGTCAAATGAATCTCGTGTGAATTAAATTGTCACGAGACATTTAATTAACGCTTGCTTGAAATAATCGTGTATAATACTGTTAGGTAACCCAGAAAAAAAACAGCAGTGTAGACTAAAGAAAGGGAAGTTATTCGTCCCTGAGTGTTTATTGAAAAATGGGGAAAAAGAATTACACAAGGGATCTACTCCCTTCACACTAGCTTAGCTAGTCACAGCTCTTATGAAAATTCAAAAAACTAATTCTAATCAGAGAGTGGAGAGTTTATATAGACTCTCTAACAAAGCTCTGCCCCTAACTAACTAACAAACAGAAAAAACAGACTCTCAAGGGCCTAAAACAATTAATTCATATTCTTGCCCTTTCTCCTATAATACACTTTCAAATTCCTATCCCTTGAAACAGGGTCTTCGCTGCCCTGCCTAACAAATACTTTCCTTGGAAAATATGAATACGCTCATAATAAATAAACATTCACACAATCAATCACATATATTCATAGTAGTATAAAGGTAAACTACTGCAAAACACAGATGTTAGTGGCAGATATGTCACATTCACAAAATTATGAAATACATTTTAGTCTTTAAATGTACTGTATACCAAAATACTTCAATCGTCAAATATTTATTTGATCTATATCTAGGATCACTAATACGCCAAAGATCACACTATGCAATAAAATTAATAATGATAATAAATATAATAATATCTTCGACAGACAATTCTTGTCTCAGCTTGGCTATCAGAAGTCTCTAATCCATTTCACGAACTATCCGCTTTGGTAGGAAGAATCGCACATCTCAGAGGTATTGGATTCCCACAAGGTTTTTCAACCTATTCGGAACCCCACAATAATTTTCGTGTCTCAGGACACATTGTTTCAATTGAGAAACAATCAAAACAATTACAAGTAGAATTACTCCACTTGAGGAACAACCAAAACACATAAGCATAATGTGACCCCTCGCAATCTGTTCTCTACAACACGCAACATTTGACCAGTCATGGTTTCCCAACTCACAGTCCGGTAAGAACCAAACTGCTCTGATACCACTAGAGTAACACCCCGTTCATGGAGTGCTACTAAATTAGGACGAACTCTAAATACAATGAAGTTTTTGCAAAATGATACTCTTATTGTCTTTTGGAAATTACGGTAAATTTTTTCTTTTTATAAACAAAAGTCTTTTGCGAAAAACAATCAGAGTATCCACAGCATTTCTGAAACGTGATGGAGTTCTAAACACAAGGAACTAATCGACTGAATATAATCATACACACAACTTTCCAAAAGATATGCACTAACAAGTTTTACATATAGAAAACAGTAGATAAATAAGCACAAACGGGAATACGCCTTGAGTATGAAGACCCTAGAAGAGTAGTCATACTTCTGAGGTACTCCCGGCAGTTACCCACGTAGGGGCTGCTCCGAAAGATAAACCACAAGACCTATTCAATAACTATCACCAACGACTAACAAGACAGACTGACTGGTCACCAACCAAGGATATACAAACAGATAGATGTCGCCAATCAACCACTACACATCACTACTCATTTCTTTTGACTAGTCCTCCTCAGTCTCCTCCATCAGGTCATCCGCATCCTCGTCAGTCGTTCTACGCGAAAAGTCTCTAACATGCCTCCTGAGTATACATCTCGGCCAGAAGTGGGGCTGAACTCCAAGCTGAGGGAATCTCCATTTTCGAAGAACCAAAGGCCACCTCCGACGATGTCATCATCGCCGAAATCTCCACCACGCCCATCCTCGCCTAGGTTACCATCATCAATTGAAGGAACCATGGCAAGGTTCAACTTCTTACACAAACATATACAATAACAATAGCATGTGTAGTAGCAGACAGTATTATACTAATATGGCCAATCCAAAACCAAATATTCAGCCCACACAATTTTTCATATCAATGGCACTCAAAACAATCAATAAGGATGCACCCCAAAATCTTATTGACGCATCTATATGCCAGTGCAGTTTTAAATCCGGAATCCATACGCCAGAGGCATATCGGGCTGTACGTATCAGACCGACACTTTTCCCTGCGATGGTAAAAATTTAATGACGTTCCCGAATTCCTTTGGCCATGGGCATTTCCACTACCCAGGATAGACAGGACGACGTTACCACAAGACACGACGCAACGATGCCTTTCACCACCCCCAATGAACATATCACTACATTTGATATTTCAAGCATGGCATATTCGATAACATCAATTATCCAACAAAATTCCACAGCATATATCTTAATCATGTTTTAAGCATACACACATCAAATTTCATTTTAATTCAACAACACATAACAATCCATCAATACGTGACAAACCAACAACACAACAATCAACAGCATCAATCAAGTTCGTCCCTTTGCAACTCGGCGGAAATAGCAAAGAAGTAGTCAAACAAGTGTGGGGGATTGGGGGCAGTCGCCAACCACTTTTACCAAGCCCACGAACAATTCAATATAAATATTAATCAATAAAAATGAAGGGGTACGAGACCCTCACTTCGAACCTTGAGGTTCTCAAACTTCTTTGCTATACAAAATATAATTTAAATCCTATGCATGTCTAAAAGTTCCCTTACCGAAGGTCACCAAATCATGTGTCGAAGCACGTCCCGAATTCAAGCCACACGAACTCGGATTCTCAAGTCCTAAAACACGGAACAACCTTAGCACAAATCTAGGAATTTAGTCCTAGTACCTTAGGCTCTCATAACCTAAAACCCTCTTACTAACCAAAACACTTATACTAAAAACACACACCTTGAAATACTTGTTTTAAGAAATTGCATACACTTGAAAAATTATTAATTAATTAAAAGAATAAAATTCTAAAACTAAGAATCATTTTTCTTGAAAGCTTAAGACATGAAACAACATTAATTATCAAATTCTTTTCTCAAATATTTAAGTCAAGGCTCCACTTGGTTTCTTGAGTCTCAAGGAACCCAATTTTACTTTATGTGTTTCATAGCCTCAAAAATCCAAAACAAGCCCAATTTAAAGCAAACCTTTTCCATAATCTTCCAAAGCCTAACACACATCAATTCAACTATTATAACTAAGAATGCAAAACAATTTTTCTCCCAAAACTCCTATGGAGGTCACGGCCATCATCCCTTCTTCCCAAAAAAAATTTGCAAACTTCCACTCAATCAAAACAACACCCCTTAACACTTAATTTCTTTCACAAAACAATAAATATCTCTAACACAAAAGCATTAATCAAGTCCCATACTAATTTGTGACTTTTCAAGAACAAGGGTTTTCACAAAATTTGCCATTCCTTTGATTCAAATCACAAATTAACCACTACAACAATAATAACAATTAATAAGAAGTAAGAAACACAAATCAATTTAATGAATCACATGGAAGATCACTTAACCCCTTCTCCTAGACCATAGATCTAGGGTTTGAGAAATTTAGGGAAAAACATGTTCATCTCTTCCATGATCCTATTCAAGTCATATACAAAGCATTAAAACAAGAAAGAAACAAAATAACCATTGCTACACCAAAAGAAAAGGCTCACGATTTTTGTGGCTGTTTAGCAGACAAGGGAAGTTGATTTCTTCCTCACCTACAATGTCAAGAAGATGGTGGCAAGGAGAAGAAGAAGTTAGAAGTGATGAAGGTTGGAAAATGGGAGGTGGTTCACGCCCAAGAAGAAAAAAAGCGTGGAAGACATGGGAGGAGCTTTGTTTCCTCACCCGAGAGCAAGGTGAAGGAAAATGAAATGAAAGTAAAAATCAGGGGCAGGGGTCTCTGCTGAGCAACAAAAGACGGAGTTCATTTAAAATTTTAATGCGGATAAAATTTACCCGACGATTCAAAATACGACGAAACTTCGTTAGAATATTTCGACGATATTCGAACCATGAATTAATATAAAATATTAACTCTTAAATTTAATTTCATCTTGATTTAATTCAATAATTTTCTTAGTCAACAAAAATACGCGTTACTGCGTCACACAGAAAACTTATTTAAATTTTATTTGATGAATTCACCTTAAAAGCAGCATACGTCTACACTGTCTATTAATTTGAATTGACATCATGAATAATAATTATTTGTAAAAAAAAAATTATTCAAAATAAGCCAAGATAATTCCACCTACTCTCAATAAATCATCGAGGTGATCAGTCTCTATGACTTACTTCCAAGTAACTGGAATTTTATTACTAAAATAATTTTTCTTAAAAATTGGGATGTTACAACTTGCTCCTCTCTTCAAGTTCTAATGAGATTTCTACTTATTTCTTCATTCTCTCCCTCAAAGGTTCCATGGAACTCTCTCTTTCTCTTGGTTCTTGCATGTAACATTTCTTCTATGGAAAAAGGGGAATGGGTCGACCACTAAGGGGGAAAGGGGAAGTAAGGTGGAGTTTTGGTTTTTGAAGACCATTCTACCCCTCCTTGAAGAAGGTATTTTACTAGTTTATCCTTAATATCTCCTATTCTCACCCTTCCTATTGCTAGTCTCCACCCTTACACCATAAATCTAGTTAAATCATGATATGTCACTTATAAGTTCATGTTGTGAGTTGACTTATCCACCAATTTGTTAATAAGTCCCTTTCTCATAATTAGGATCCTCAACACACCTACTTCACTTAGCCTAGGAAAATTTGGGATGTTACACATAATGTCGACATGACAATTCTGTTAATGCCTACATTTTGTCTAGCGTGTATAATAGGCTCTCTTGGTGGCTAAGTGATTCACTCAGACTGATGGTATTGACTACTTAGAAAAATTTGCTCCTGTTGCAAAGTTAAACACTACCAGAGTTCTTTTATCCCTTGCTGCAAATTTAGACTACCCTTTGCACTAACCTGATGTGAAGAATGTCTTCCTCAATGGCGACTTAGAGGAAGAAGTATACATGGATAGTCCTCCTAACTTTGAAGACAAATTTGGATTAGAGGTGTGTAAATTGCAAAGGTCACTCTATGGTCTCAAACAATCTTTAAGGGCTTGGATCGAAAAGTTTACCCAGTTAATAAAAAGACAAGGGTATAGTTACTACTAATGCAGATTGGGCAAGATCAGTTACAAACAGAAAATCCACTACAGGATATTGTACCTATGTGTGGGGAAATCTAGTACCTTGGAGAAGCAAGAAACAACAGGTTGGACTAGAAATCGAGAGAACATTCTTACTTGGACAAATTATTCATATCTAGTCATAACTTGAATACTTCATCAAAACGCAGCACTTAGAGGACAAACATGGCATTTACTATTTTGCTTTCATGTTTCCCAAAGAAGATAATTAAAAGTGACAAAGACTTCAACTTCATCAAATATGATTAGCTATTCCCCTTACTCCTCACAAAGACAAAAAAGTTTCACTCATACTCAAGTGTGTAGAGAGTTCTACTTACACTCAAATCACATTACATGCAATCTTCTACCAAAGACGTGTTTAGGTAAGGTTGGACATTTTTGGGAGGTAGGCTCAACTTACTTAGAGTTAACAAAGCCATCATTTTATACAAATACCCAAGAACCTTTCTAAAATTTTCCCCTAAGTATCAAGTTCATTTTTGCACTTTTTATTTATAAACTTGTAACTGAAAATATTTTTTGTTCTTTTGTTATTTTTCTTTGTCTTTTTGAAATTTTTTTTAATGTTTTTTTCCCCCTTTTTTCATTTTTTTGCATACAAAAGGTAGACTAAATTTGGCCTATCCCCGCCCTAAACTCGGAGATGTTGTTTGGCCTCACAATACAAGAAATTGGCCATTACCGAAGGCCAAAAGTCGTCGATAATGGCAAAAAGCCGTCGGTAATAAAAAATTACCGACATCCACAGGATTGTCAGTAAATATGTAAAAGTTATTGATAGCCAAAAAAGGTCGTCGGTAATACTGACAACTTAGCCCACTGCAATCCCAAAAAAAAAAAAAGCAACCCACGAATGGCCTCCTCAAAGAAAAACATCCCAACACCAAACTCAAAGACCCATTAGCAACCCTATTCTCTGAAAAGAGTCCCAACTTCGTTGCCACCCTTTTCCTCTGCATAGGAATCTACCAGAGTCGTTTAGCCACCGTGGAGCCATTGGTTGGTCTCATCCCAATTGAAGTCGCAAACAAACCATCACAAGTCAACCCCCAAGAAATCCTCTGCATGGGGGGATGTTGTACCACCGACTTTGCAACAGTGATGAGGGATGGGAAGTTAGATTCAGGAGAGATAGACAGGAACCAAGAATGAGAGGGAGAGAGACACAGAGAGAGAGAGAGAAAGAGAGGAAAAATGGGGAAAATGGAGGAATAAAGTAAGAAGATGCGGATAATGAAATGGAAAAGGCTGCAAATGAGGGGAAGGAGAAGCCGCAGGTTGCAATGGCAGTGACTAGTAGGGTGGGTGATTGAAAAAATTAAAAAAGGAAGGGGAATGTAAAGGACGATGGTGTTATATGTTGGGGAGATGTGTGGATCTGAGGGTAGTTTCAATGAACTGTTTTGGATCGTTGATGGATGGTAATGGACAGTTCAAATGTGAAATTAGAATAGGAGCAAATTGATGGTGTGGTTGAAGAAAGTTAGTGAATATGTGTTTCATAGTTACAGCTGGCTTAGCCATCGGTAATTATCCATTTTTTTCGGTAAATTCAAACTAATTGACTTGAATTTTTAGTAATATTTACCCAAGGTCAAGCCTTCAGTAATGTGTTTCACTATTATAGTGGGCTTAACCGTTAGTAATTACCAATGGCCTAACCCTTGGTAAAATTCAAATTCATCCACTTGGAATTTAGCCACATTTACCGACGGCTTTCCATCGGTATAATGTTACAGTGGGTCAAGATGCCAGTAATTACCGATGGCTAGCCCTCGGTAAATTCAAATTGAACGACTTGGATATTTTAATCACATTTACCAACAACTAAGCTGTCAATAATGTGTATGATTATTACAGTGGATCAAGCCATCAGTAATTACTGATGTTTAAGCCCTCGATAAAGTGAAAAATTGATCAACCTAGATCTCAAATGTTCCTGACGGTTTTTTGACGGCTTGGTCGTCGGTAATTATATATTCAATTACAAACGGAGTCGGGGCCATCAATAAAAAGTTATCGGTACTGGTAGTCTAGCCCTTAGTAAATTCAAATTGAACAACTTGGATTTTTAATCACCCTAGATGTTGACCCACGCATTTCGCGGATTTATGTTAGTATAAATAAATCTAAATAAGTGAATGAAAGTTAAGAATAATATAATTTTGGAATTAGAGTAAAACACAAATAAGCATTTGTGTAACAGAAGGTAAATATATTTTTGAATCATTATAAGTTAAGTTTATTGTAGTGCAATGAAAAGGAAATTAAATTCTTTTTTAACTAAATTCAATACATGTAAAGCATATTGAAATGTAATACTATTCAAAAAAAAATTGTGATTTTTGATATCATCTTTTGTCTTCAATATTTTTTTGGTTTGTTCTTCTTGAACTTGATTGGTTCATGAGTTTTTTTTTTTGAAGTGCCATGTTTGGTTGGCTTATGAATATATACGTTTATTTTTTTATTTTTTTTAAAGTATCTTCTTCTTTCTTTTAGACTTAATAAACATTTTAATGGACACAAATAACTTAATAATAATAGTGCAAATGTTTGAAAACTGATTCAAACATTTTAAATGGCAATAATCTAAGTGTAACGGCTATTAAATCTACAAATAATAGTCATAAAACTGCAGGTTGAGAGAAATTAACATGAGATAATAGAAAGATGATGTTTTTAGAGTTGGCAGCTCAACATATTTGTGAGGTGGCACAATTGGAATTATGTGGCATATAGAAAGTAGAGTTGTTAACCAAGACTAGCAGGTCTATTTTTATATATTATAATAGATTTATCGACGGCTAAGTTATGAATAATTTGTTTTATTACCATAGTGGGTCAAGCCGTCGGTAATTACCAATAGCTAAGCCTTCAGTAAAGTGAAAAACTGATCAACTTGGAACTCAAATGCTACAGACGGTTTGGCCGTCTTGACGGAGCCGAGGCCGTTGGTAGAAAGGCATCGGTAATTAACATATTTCTTGTATTGTCCAGCAACCCCAAACTTAAAATTTTTCTGTGACTTCAATGAATGCACAACCCTTAATTTCTCCAAATAATTAGGGACAATTGGTTTTTCTAGTTATTGGCTTGTAATGAGGTTTCATATCACAAGAATAGGATAAAGCTTAAAGGGGGATAAGCAAAAGATAATACACTGGGTGAGTTTTTTAGGCACTAGCTCATTTTTGTGTGCAAACCAGCAATGCAAATAAAGAACAAAGTCAAGTTTTGAAGAGTAGAAAACAAGAAATGGAAGCCCACATTAAAGAAATTTTATGTTCGTCTCAAAGTGCTCACATGGTTGTTTCAAGAGTAGAAAATACGCTTTCCGGAGAATTCATTCAAGAAAATGTTTCAAATAATTTTTTCTAAGGTTGGAAATCAAACAAATTTGCATGCATTGAAAGCATTCCTCAGGCCACAAGATGAATTCATATTCCTAAAATATTATAGAAAGAATCAATTTGTGCATAGAAAATTTCATCAACTATTCACTCTATGGATATACATGACAACTATCATCAATTAAAAAAATACACTGGTATAAACAATCACAACCCAAAAGATCTAGCAATTTAAAGAATAGGAATAGAAAAACTTCTCCAAGAAGATATTTCTATGCTTGTGTGTGGAGTTTCCATGTGTTATCTCAAAAGAAGATATTTCTGAGCACTATGCATGTCTCTGCATTTCTTATTAGAACCAATAATCTCTGCTTCTTGAGGTTGCAACTGACTCACGGGAATTTTCACCTCTTCTTTCTCAGAAGGTGCATCTTGTTAATCTTTTAAAAATAGCAATTTAATATGCAACTTAGGAATATTTAACAATTTAGATATTTTCTACTTAATCTACTTATTTTTGTTCTTTTTTTTTTTTTTACTTCTAACTCTACATCTAATTTTTCAAATTCTACTTCTACTTATAAACACTAGTGCGAAATACACCTAAAAAACATATTTATAACGCCGGTTTTGGGGATAACCGGCGTAACATATAACGCGGTGGCATTTTTGAAATTAAATGATAAAATTGTGAGATCTATGGCACCGGTTTTAGGGTAAAACCGCGGTCGTATGTAACGCGATACCTATGGTGCCGGTTTTAGGGTAAAACCGCGGTCGTATCTCCAACACCTATGGCGCCGGTTTTAAGTTAAAACCGCGGTCGTATGTAACGCGAGACATATGGCGCCGGTTTTACCCTAAAACCGGCGCCATATGTTTAACCCAGTGTTAAAAAATTGTGAGACCTATGGCGCCGGTTTTAAGTAAAAACCGCGGTCGTATGTTATGGCGCCGGTTTTTCGCTAAAAACCGCGGTCGTATCCTTTCTTAAAAAATTAATTTCCCTCCATATCTATTAATCTCTCACTCCCTCTGTTCATTCGCGCCGTCACCTGCGAACTCTCTCCCTCGCGAACCGTCCGCCATTCTCGTCGCACCGTCCTCTCCCTCGCGCCGTTCGTCTCCCTCTGCGCCGTCCCTCTCCTCTGCACCGTCGTCTCCCTCGCGCCGTTCGTCTCCCTCTGCGCCGTCCCTTTCCTCTGCACCGTCCACTCTCCTCTGCGCCGTCACTCTCCTCGCCTTCCACTCTCCTCTGCGACGCCATCTCTTCTTCTTCTTCTCTCTAAACGTTTCTTCTCTCTTTTGTAAGTTTCTTCTTCTTCTCTCTCTCTTTGGGTTACATTGCTAGCTATTCTGTTGAAACGTTTGGTTTTATTTGTTGATATTTGTTGGAAAAAAAACCAGGAAATATGAATAAATGTGTGTGTCTCGCTGGAAATATGATGTGTGTCTCCCTGTGAGTGTCTCCCTGTATCAGGAAGTATGATTCGCTGGCAAACCATATTTTTTTTCGGTTCCAAGGTTTAGTGGTAGTGAATGAGTGTGTTTTGGTCTGTTCTATAAATTATGATTTGGGAATAATAATGAATGATGAACGGTGGAAGAGAAGATGAGGGAATTGGAGATGCTAGATATGAGCAATATGGACTATGTGATAGATATTAAAGAGGTTCTTCTTTATTATTCTAAACTTAGTTGGTGGTAGTGAGTGTGTTTTGGACTATTTTTTAATACCATTGTTGTGTTTGTGAATTATGACGTGGGAAGTGTTGCTTTTGCTTTGATGAACTGGTCAATGAGAAATTATTTCAATTGGGAATTTTGTTTTTGTGATGTGGGTTGGGTTTGTGGGATGGATTGGTTTTTGTTCTTTGTTAGTGATGCTTTTGATTGTGTGCGCCTAATGTATCGAACAATGAGAGTCTTTGCTTGGCCGGTTGCTAATTCTGTGGTGACGTGTGCTTACATTTCGATTCTGGTTTTCCCAGTAATTTTGTTCTTGACCTTTTCATTTTAATCGATAAATGCTTCTTGTAACTCTTTGCTCGTTTATATATCCGTGCTTCCCGCTTCTATGTACATAGTGTTGCCAAATAAGATCTCAATTTGATCCCTTTTTAATTGCCTGATTTTGAGGCATGCATACAACTTTCTATTAATTGTTCTAACTCATGCATACAAACATGTCAATATTAGTTAAATATCTAAGCATTTAAAAGTGTGTGTATATTATTTCAGAACACAGTTATGGATCGTAGTTGGATGCAAAAACATCGTTTAGGTGATGAGTATAAGAGCGGGGTCGAAGAGTTCTTACAATTTTCCCAAGCAAATTTTCCTAATCAAACAACTTTCTATTGTCCTTGTGTTAAGTGTTTGAATGGACCAAAACTAAATGTTGAGGAGATACGGAATCATCTTCGTACTTTTGGGATTTGGCAAAGATATACGACATGGACCTGGCGATGAAAATGAGGAGGATCCTAACGATGACATTTTAAGACGCATTGGTCACATGGCTTTTGATCTTCCCAATGGACAAGTTGGGATTACCTTAGAGCATGATGATCTTCCAATTTTTTACATTTTCGCGAAGGACTTAACGGACCTGTCGCTCGGTGATGACTTCTGGCTTGCCAATCAACACTTGCAATTATGGTCCTCGTAAGTATTAATTAACATATTTGTATATTTTTAACTCCTTTGTATCAATTATATATAATTAACATTATTTTGTTTCAACTCCTAGGTATCTGCATCGTATATGTATTCGTAACAACATCGCTGATGTATATGGATTCTTGGATCCAACGTTGATGGTTGTCAAGCCCAACCCAAAACAATTTAATGACTGCTCAAGCTTACATCTTGGATAAGCTAATTCAAGAGACAAAGATGTTTTCTTAGGACCGCACGTGCACAAGTGAGTACACTTTTATTCATAGCATACGTTTTTCTTTATGTGTTTCTAATATACATTTATTGTTGTTACCTAGCAATCATTGGCAGTTGATTGTCATTTGTCCTAAACATAATCTTATTGTCTGGATATGCTCACTTCATCAAAGGCCAAGCCTACAGATTAAACGTGTACTTGAGGGGTAAACTTTTAATTTAGTTGTCATACTTGTGATGTCATATATGTATTTATCTTATATATATAACTTATATTATTTTATCAGAGCTATAGTGGATTATAATAGTAAAAAAGGTCTGGGACAAGAAAAGAAGCCTAATTGGAACATACTCATGGTAAGTAGGTTGTCTTTATATGATATTTACGTATTAAAAGGCGTATTAGTTATGTGTATACATAATTTGTAGTAATTTATATTGTCATTTGTAGGGGCCTCACCAAGACAACTCATGGGCGTGTGGATACTATGTCATGAAGACCATGTTGTCCATTGTCACAATGAGGATTACATCTGAATGGGATTTGGTAATAAAACATTTCTTAACTTGTTAATTGATCTTTTTTATACCTTACAATATTTGAAGTTAGTTAATTAGATCTTTTTTGAATTGAACTTGTAGTTATTCGATGGTTGTAACCCATACAGTCCTGAAGAAATTGTTGAGATTCGAAAAACTTGGGCACGCTTTTTTGTGACTAAGATTGAAGAGCAAAATCTAAACCCAAAACCACCAAGACGCCGAACAAGAAAAGCAATACAAAAAAAATGACATGGTGCGATAAAATTTGAATGAATTGTTTTTGTACTATTGCTTATGTTAGATAATTGTTTTGCCTTTAATTGCTCTTCATAGTTTACATCCTTCAATGCCTTTGTGGATAAATGTATCATGTGTTATGCCTTTGTGGATCAATGCCTTTATTTGTTTTGGAAGTTATGTTTTGTGAATTCTGTTTGTGAATATTGTATATATCCTGTGTGGATAAATCTTTTGACCAGTTATGTTTGTGAATTCTGTGTGGATATTGTTTATATCCTGGTACCGGGAAATTTAAAAAAATGTATAAAAAAAAAAATTATACCTACGGCGCCGGTTTTCCTAAAAAACCGCGGTTAAAAGCGACCTACGGCGCCGGTTTTCTGAAAACCCGCGGTTAAAACTGTTTTTTCGTTTTTTCAAATTTTCAAAGTGACATACGGCGCCGGTTTTGTTATAAAACCGCGGTCAAAAGTGACCTACGGCGTCGGTTTTCACTAAAAAACCGCGGTTATAACTTTTTTTTATTTCATATTTTCAAAGTGACATACGGCGCCGGTTTTCCGAAAAACCGCGGTTAAAACTATTTTTTCATTTTTTCAAATTTTCAAAGTGACATACGGCGCCGGTTTTGTTATAAAACCGCGGTCAAAAGTGACCTACGGCGTCAGTTTTCACTAAAAAACCGCGGTTATAAGTATTTTTTTCGTTTTTTCAATTTTTTTGGTCCTTTTACGTCAGGATTTAACGCCGATTTTGTTAAAAACCGCGATTAAAACTTACTTATAACCGCGGTTTAAAAACCGGCATTACATGTTTACACTTACAACGTCGGAAGCATTGACGCCAGATTGAAAACCGGCGTTAAAAGTCCAAAAAAACCGCGATTAAAGGTAGTTTTTGCACTAGTGAAATCTAAATTTTCTACTCCTACTTCTACATCGAAACCTAATTCTACTTCTTTATGTACATATTCACCATTATATTTCATTTTCTTGTTCTTCATTATTAAGATCTTCTTGAGATAATTCATCCACTCCTACCAATGTCCAATTAATTAGAATTCAGATTAGAAATGAAGTTACACGTGAATCCACCATTGAATACTTATAAACTTTGTCCGACTACCGACCAATTTGAACTTCTAAATTATTCAAACTAGAAGAATGAATGAATTAAGTGACATGGATGTTTTGAAGATTATATTTATTAAATTCCTTTTAGTGGTCATCAGAAAGCTTTGAGAAAATTCTTCAACACCCCGTTAACTTTAAGAATTATGCTTTTATTAAGATTCTTTCATCATGAAAACTTCTTTAATCCTTAGTCAAACATATGTGGTGTCAGAATTAATGAATTTGAATAGAGGCAAACCAACATAATTCTTTTATTAGAAAGCATGTGTTTGTTGAACTTTTTCTCTACGTCCAGTTCTCACACTTTAAGTTAGATTTTCCATTATAAGTTTACAATGCCACTTCAAGTAATCCTAATATTTGTTTTTCAAACCTATAAAGGCTTACACTTCGCTTCAACTCCAACACAAACAACCTTGCTTAGTTTGGGAGAAGAATGACAAAGATATACTAAAGATTTGTGTTTAATACAGCTGAAAAACACTCAATGAGTGAACTCTCAAAATAATATCTAAGCAAATAGTCACTTCTAGAATTAAAAATAAATTAAGAACATGATAACTAGACGTGGGTTGAAGCAAAAACAACTTTGGGTGTGAACAAATGAGAATTTCAAAAGCTTTGATCTTTGATATAGTGCAAGCAGCCACAAATTCCCAATTGATCTATTCTATTTATGTTGGATTTTTATCGAAATTAGTTGTTAATAACCATTAAAAATAATTAGGCTTTGATTACCGGTCCCGTTATTTGAACAACAAATTTGAGACAATTTTTTGACAACTTTTTAAATGGTTAACGCAGTTCACATATGTGGTTAATGAATATATCACGATTTCTAGATGTTCAAATCTACAAGAAGTTGAATACGTAAAAATCGTGGTTAATAACGTTCAAACTAATTGTTAACGAAGTTCAGTAGATAATTTATGAGTTGCAACACTTGATATATTTATTAACCAAATTTAACACTTTATTAACCACATGAGTAAACTACATTAACCACTTAAAAAGTTATCGAAAAAATTGTCACAGATCGGTGTTCAAATAATATTTCAGATCGGTGTTCAAATAATATTTCACTTTCCAAGTTCCAAAACGTTGTTCAACTGTCCTCCCATTTTTTTTTTCCCTAAAAGTTGTCAATAGTGAAAGTACAATTCTGTACATTTTCTGTGAAGAATTAATTGAAGCAGCTTTCTGAGTATCTTGCTGAGAAGTCATATGAGTGATATCCGAAAGAGTTCTCGACTTGGAGAATCACAAAAGGATAAGTACTTGGGCCGTATTAGAACTTCTTCTTTATATCTTTGAGATGTGTGTTAAAGCTTGGAATGTTGTCTTCCTGCTTGGATTCTAAGTAGGTTGTCTGATCAAGATTCTGATTAGTATTCTAAGAAAAATCCTAAGCAAAATGTTATTTCTAAACTTAATTTTATACTCTCATTCTACAAGTCCAAGAAAAAAAAATAAAAGAATAGAAAATATAGGTAAATTTTACCTTTAGTTTTTATTTCATAAAAGTCATGTTGAAATTGGAGGCATAAAAAATAGAATATTAAAAGGGTTAATAGTGTTTTTCGTCTATACAATATCAGCAAAATTTGGTTTTAGACTCTCAAGTATTTTTTATTTTTTATTTTTAGATTTTGTCCTTAAAATGCTAGCTTCTTTCTTTTTTGATCCCTGACGTTATATCTCCGTCCAAAAATGATGATATGGCTAACGAAGATACATGTCATCACTGCTATGTAGAATGACTATGCCACGTGGCAAGTCAATGTCATGTCAGTATCCACTGGGTGACTGCCACATGGCAAGAATGAAAAGCAAAAAAATTTATATATGCGGGGACGAAAAGCGAAAAGAATAAAAAACTTTATTTTTTGTTTCCAATTTCAACAATTGCATACACATGCACCACTCTAAAATAATGGATTTTGTATCTTTTTTCCTTCTCTTTTTACCTTGTAATGTTTGTCTTTAGCTTTCTTTTTCGATCTTTATTGTCAATCATTCTCACAAAACATCTCCTTGCCATAAATCTCAGGGTACACCTTTTCTCATAGTTCACCGATAACAGAATTCCCACAACTCACTAAACATATTCAATTACACAGTCAAAAAAGCAAAGCATTAACTATAACGAATGACAAGGAGTAGGGTCTAGGTAGGGTACTATAATACTTGCCCCCATACCCGCATTTTGAAAAAAATACTTATACCCGGACTAGACCCATACCTGCATGGGTAACAACTTTACTACCCGTATTCATTACCCGTACTTTGATTAACAATAAAAAGTCAATAAATGAAAAAAAACATTGGATGTGATCACAGAAATGAAGAAGGAGAGACATGGTATTATGTTTAGTTTAGGGTTTGTAAGGGTTTCATTTGACAGAGGGATCGAAGATTCAAATGAGAAAAATAGTAGATAAAAACAAATATTGGATATCATTTTACTACTGGAGAGTTCTTGTGACCAATTTTGAGAGCTTTAGAGCTGAAGTTAGAGTTGGAGTGAAGAAAGAGGCACTACAATATTTTTGACTTTAGGCCACGCTAAAGTCATCAACGGCTAAAAAATCGTAGCTTTAACTAGGAAAGACAATGTCTTTTTACATGTTGCCAAATATAAGTGTGTTTCCTCACATTCATGCCACACTTTTCCCAGAAATATTGCCTATTCGTAATAGACCACAGGGGTTAAAATGTTGGCAAATTATAAACTACAATTTTTTAACTGTTGATATACAGGTCACACTTATTTAACTGTGGCCTTTAAAAGTTTAAAAAGCAACCAGGGGTTGAAAGTAAAAGCTACACTATTTAGGCGTTAAAAACCGTGTACTAAAAGAAATGGTGTTTCGTTTAGTATTTGAGATTGGCAACAATGAAAAAAAACGTGGGCTAAAAGGTTAAAAAAAAGAAGTTCCCGCGACCCGCCCTAGCTCATCAGTGAAAATTAAAAAAAAAAAAAACTTCTCAATCTTTGACTCACCCTTCGTTTCTTTTTTCCCTCCAGTCCCAACTCATTCTTTGACTCAAAATCCCTAATCTCTCTCTCTCTCTCTGTCTACCCCAACGATTCATCTCGATTTTTTTGGTGAATGAACGATTCATCTCGATAAAGCCATGGCACATGATTCTCGCCGTCCTTGCTCACTCTGAATTTCCGATTCCACCCCACAGCCGAAGATATTTTTCGGTCTTGAGCGCATCCATGTTCAAATCCAACACCACCAGGGTTGCGCTGTTGGAATTCTCCTCCCCTATGGCCTCCGATCATCAGTCGAAGACCTTGAGTCCATTGAGCTCAAGGAATCGATTGTTCGATTCAAGGTCCGACAGAGGTGCCAGGCATCGAGCATCGTCAATGACTTTGAAGAAAAGCTCAATCGAAGAGTTCAGTCTTTGTTTCGAGCTGAACCACATGTTGTAATTTCCAAATGCATGTAGAGAGTTAGCGGCGGTGTGATCAAGACGAGAATGCAAGATGAAGGTTTTCTTCCCATACAATTTGTTTCGTGCTTCAATTTTCTTGTGTATTTGTGGCTGAATCATCTTAGGTTTTTCTTCACTTTAACATTGCAAATCACACCACTAGATTTCGGAACAAGCTTGAAACTGATAACGACAAGAAGCTATAATCTATTTATTTTCTCTTGATTTTCTTATTCTTCTTTTATTATGGGGCGCATCGGACTTGCTGTTAGCAGTGGTATGTGAAATCTGACGAGGTGGCTTTATAGGGTGCGTGGTTGACGGTGGGGCTTGGCCGGCGAGCAAGGAGCCTGTAGTTGGTCTGTGAGCGGCCGTTCGCGGTGGTGAGAGGCTGCTGTCGCGGCGAAGTGCTGTCGTCGGCATCGTCGAGTTACGATTCTCCCATCTCTCTCTCGGTTACTCCTATTGGTTCAGCTTTCTGTTACTGAAGTTGCTATTTTCTGTTTTCCCATATTCATTTATTCATTTCAGTTTTACTAGGGGAATGAAGGATGAGGTGAACAAGTAAATAATTTCTGCTTTCCAACTGCTATCTGATTCTTCTTTCTTATAATATTTGTGCATCGAGTTTAATTTTTTAGATTGAGCATCAACCGCTTTAAGCTGTAAATTTCTATTTATTTTCCGTAACTGGACAAGTCCTACTGAAACCACATGTATTGTTTGTTCTGCTTACTGTTCTTGATTGTGTAAAACTAGTGCTAATTTGTTGTCAACTTGTATATTTTACAGAGGGTGAAAGGAGATATTTTGTCAAGGTTTATAGAATTGAAAGAGACAGATCCAAAGTACCTTACACTCACTGACATTATCTTGAGTTTTATTATTGCAGGGAAAGATATAACAACAATTACTTTTTGTTGGTTTCTTTATCAACAACAATTACTCCCCCTTCTCGTTGTAGGATGTTCTTATTGATCTTAAGAGAAGTGACATTTGTATAAACTGTTCTTAATTTTAAAGACATTTTGGATGATGGAATCGCTCCTCTAATATACATTCTCTAATAAAAGTAGTTATTAGTGTTATTCCAATATATCACAGGATTTACTTAAGGTTAGATGTTTTATCTTAGTCTGA
This sequence comes from Calophaca sinica, assembly GCA_037113605.1. Classification (NCBI taxonomy): domain Eukaryota; kingdom Viridiplantae; phylum Streptophyta; class Magnoliopsida; order Fabales; family Fabaceae; genus Calophaca; species Calophaca sinica. Next base: position 23,101,578 of record CM073737.1, read on the forward strand.
AGCACCTATTTGTTGCATAAAAATGGAGACCATAAAAGGAAGATTTAGTTCTGGTTTTGGAGACCGAAAAATTGATTCTCTATAACTTGGAATAAGTAGCAATATTGTTGCTTTAAATGGCACTATGATAAGCTTAATTTCTCTTGATTATTGTGGTCCTTTCATGCGATGGATGTGGCCAAGCTTTGGTACTGGATATACACTCATTTTGTTGGATATGCAACCCATTATATATAGTGAGAATTGTTCAAACTATCGTGTGGTTGGGCTGAGTTTCTTCATGTGGTTATAATTTATAGGTATTTATAATTTAGCTGATGGTAGTTCATATTTATAGAGAACAAAGTAGAGTTTTGTAGAAAAATAAAAATTAAATAGAACTCGTTCTTTAATTTTTCTTCTCTTCCTATTTCTTTTGTAGTTTTCAAAGGGTCAACAATAGAGTGCTTACAAGTTTTCACTGTTCATCTGGAAATTACAGTCTCTGTTTCCTGGAGAAAGTGGAGTAGAAATTTTCAAGGTAAAAATGTTTTTGCTTACTTTGAATTAACCAAGAATATAATATTAATATGCTGACCATGTTAGCTTTTATTTTATTAGCTTCTCTAAATCCAGTTATTATTCTTTTAGGTACTCAGGACACCAACTCGTGATGGAATAAAATGCATGAATCCTAATTATGACTAACCATTATTATTATGCTTTTACTTTTGCATTTCATTATGTATATCGAGATTTTAACTAACCATTAGCATAATTTGACTTAACTCTTACTTTTTCTTCTCTCATTTTTGCATCTAGTTGCGTATTTATAATTAGCTATAGCTTGTATTAGGTGGATGTACCTTTCTATATAGCAGGAACTGATGTTAAACGCCAGACATTGCTAAACAGGGGTTAGAAGAAGCCAGAAAGAAAACAATTGTTGTGGTTATTGTTGACACAGCTGGTAGGCTGCAAGAAATTCTTTATAGGATTGGAAATGTTATAATTAATATTTGTTTCATGATTTTTTGTCAATGTTAGAATCAATTTTAATCTATTGATCGAGTTTTGTTTTCTCTTATGAAACAGATAGAAATGACTTTTCCCCTGCTGTGAAGGTTTAGAAATGGTGAATGCCATGGACAGACACAAAAGTAGTTGTGATATGAAAGATGACTACTTGTGCTGTTGGTTTGCCAAAGACAAAATTAAGGTAATTCAGGCATTCTGTTTTGATCTCAAAATATATTGTGAAACTTGTTATATTGCTATAGGGAGGGAGCAAGCTGGTCAGGTTAATTTGAGTTACTATCTAGCATTCTATAAGCACCCACTACTGCCACAAATTATTTGAATTTACACTAGATTGCATCAGTCTTATTCTTGCTTTAGTACAATATACCGTAAGATGTAGTACAGTATTCTTATTCTTATCCTCTGACAGAAAAATCAAGGACACAGTAGGTAACAATGAGTGGGACCACGTGGTCTAATTACATGCTATCCTGCATGTTTTCAAATACATAACATGCAAATAGCATTTTGCTATTTAAATTTCCATTTTGAATTTCACTTTACTTCATTTTTCTTGTCCCAATTTCTAATAAGATTTTGGTTACTACTTCTATCTGGCCTTTTCTTTCAGCTAAAATGCATGATTAATACATTACACGGTGCAGCAATTAAAGTATCAATGTTTCTCCTTTTTCCTATTGAGAATTAATATGACAGCAAGCTTCTAGGTTCAGAAGTGATGTTAATCAATTTTTAACCGTTTTAGGTTTTAGTTTAGAGAGCAGTACAAGAGGGAAACATAAGCGGATTGTTCTAAGTGTTGCTGCTGCTTGAGAATTGGATCTAATGTAAACAGGTATTGTGATGTTTATGGACAATTATGTTTTAAATCCCGATCACTCTGTTCTTTCTAACTGCTTTGATCACACTCTATACCAGTGGAATTTCCTTTTGAATATTTGAATGATTATAGAATGAGATAGTTATAAGTGGTTTAACTTTTGCAACATGTATCAATGTAGATGTTAGTGTATAGCTTCTGGACAACTTCTAGTTCTGCTTGTACACGAAGATCATCTTGACGAAAATCATCCTGAAGATAAATGAAGCTAATTCATGAAAGATTTAGATGCTTTTAGACTTATGATAACAAGATGTAATTGCGTACACAAAGATTTATATGTGCAGCTTGTACACGAAGATCATCCTGAAGATGAATGAAGCTAATTCATGGAAGATTTAGATGCTTTTAGACTTATGATAACAAGATGTAATTGCGTACTAGTGGTTTATGCATTTATAGTAGTGTTATAATATTTTGATATACATAGACAAAATTGTTAACCTTTGCTATTGTATATTAAGACTTGGTTATTATATTGAACTTTTGTTTATTATTAAATGGCTATAAAAATTTTAATTAATGGTTTAGTTGTTTTAAATGATAATAATTAATTATCTATATTGTTTATTCACATTTATAATTTAGCATATTTATTCAATTATGCGTTGAAATCATTTTATTGAAAATGAGTTGTCTATAAATGACATTTTGACCACATTTAAAAGAAATGTTGTTTAAAACATTAGACAATAGGTGTACATTTGTGGCCTAAATGTTGCTTAAAACATCTGACAACATGTAAAAAAGTGTTGGCTAAAATAGTTGATAACGTTTGCATATGTGTGGCCTAAAAGTATATGCAACAGTTAGAAACAAGTTGCCATAAATTGTAGAAGCGCTGCCTATAGTAGTTGGCCACACTAAAAATTGTGTTGCCTAAAAGACAGGACAACGCTAATATAACCGTGGCTTAAAGTATAGGCAACACGTGTGCCACCGTGGTTTAAAACAAGACCAGAAAACCGTGGCCTGAAATAGGTCCAGAAAACCGTGGCCTGTTCTTGTGTTATAGGTAACGTTTATTTGAGTTCTGTGGGCGAAAACAAAAAATCGTGGCTTAAAGGAATAGGCAACGGTCGCATAATCCACGCCTATAAACCCGTGGCCAAACCGTTGCCTAACGTTTACACCATGGTTTTTCCATTTCTGGCCACAGTTTTTTGTTGTTGCCTAAACTGATTTTTGTTGTAGTGAGGATTTCCGTCACAGTTTTTCTCAAATCCGTAACTATGAACTTTATAGAGAAGAGAAACAAATCTCGAAGGGTTTCAACAATGGTCAATCCAAAGTGTTAAGTATTGTTAGCATTCACACTATGACACTAGTGAATGGTTGGCCTAACGGTTAAGGCTCACACTTTTTCGCAACAGGGTACTGGGTTTGAAACTTGTAGACGCCTTTTTTGCTTTTAATTTTGGATCCCTAAATCCTAAATTCAAATAGTTGAACCTCAGATTCGATCCTACGGTTATGTGGTTTGCTCCAAAGGACATGACCACTGAGCCATTCAGAACAGTTGTGTCAAATTTACCGTGCCAAGACCTTACCCATTTGTTGTTGGTGAGCTATAAGAAAAAGATATACTCATGAGGATTGTAGTGAGTGAAGGTTTTTTTAGGACAAGCTTTGTGAAAGGAAAAGCGAAGAAAATAGAAAACAAAACCCATTATTATTATTATTATTATTATTATTATTATTATTATTTTGGTATTAAAAAGGGACCAAAATCCATTGTTTTTGGTACTAGATGATACATATGGGTATGCAATGGATGAAGTTGAAAGCTGAAAATAAAGTTTTATCTTCTTTTCACTTTTTGTCCTTGTAAATATTTTTTTTTATGCTTTTCGTTCTTGCTACGTCGCAATCACCCATTGGATGCTGACGTAATATTGACTTAACCATGTGAAACTATTGACATGCCAAGTAAGTGCCACGTGGCATTGACATGTGGCATAATAATCCTACGTGGTAGTGATGATGTGTATGTGTTAGCAAAATCATCCTTTTTGGATAGAGAGACGACGGCACGGATAAAAAAGAAAGAATCTAACATTTAATTAATTTAAAAAAAATTCGGAGAGATTAAAACGATAGAGATGAAAATCACTATTGACCCTTACTACAACTGATTTGTGGTCTAATTTGTAATTTCACAATCTTTATAATTCTGCTCTTATAAAAATGAGATATCGTAACATTAACCCTGAGTAAACCTGCTATACCTAGTTATTTTAACGATTCACCCATGAAATATATGTCACACATCTTCACCCTAAAAGCCACTCTCTCTAACACTTTATTCCTATCCCTCACTCTTTTATTAATTGAAATTCAAATAAATTCTACTAAATCACATGAGTTACACGTAAAATGACATGTCGTTGGCAATTGGCTACGAAATTGGTGACGTATTTCCCCGAAATCTCGGCCATGACAAAGAGAACATGTATCGAAAATCATACTACTAAAATATAGTTGAAAGTCAACCTTTCCTTTCTAAATTTCAATACTATTTTCCTATGAATTATTTTATACGATTTCCAGTACGTCACGTCTAAGACCTCTCCCTTTCTCTGACTTTTATTCTCCACGCGTCGAGGCACTTAATACCCATAACAATAATATAATAATAGTAATAACAAAAAAAAATTATTTAGTCAAATATGACACATAACATAAGAGTATTTTTAAATTTAAATATACAAAAGCGGGAAATAAAAGTAAAAATATATATTTTTTGTTAACAAATGTAAAAATATTTAAAATTGCAAAATAAGTACACACATTAATTCAATTTTATATTTTAAAAAGTATTAATTAATATAAATTATTTGAACTTACAGTCAAATATATATAATTAAAATAATTAAGTTAAAATTTGATGATTTAAAACTCATTGTAAAATATGAGATTTAGTTTGATTCAGAAATCAAATATTACGTTTCCAACTCATGGAAAATGAAATTGTTTTGGTTTCATCAAATAATATTTTTAGAAGTATGAACATATATAATTACATATTCGTAAAATAGCATATATAATTAAACTGAAAATCAAGTTAATATCCACTAGATCTTAATTCATTATCCCTCTTATTATCTCACATAGTTTCTTCTCCTTCAACTATTTCCTTTTTTAAAAAATATTTTTCTCTCTTGAATACTATATATTCTTTAATTTTAATCAATAATTTTGTCAAAAAAATCAATAATAGATTTTTCATTTGTTAATAACAAAATTTTCTATAAATATATATATAATTTTTAAATATTTTTAATCTATATTTTAAATTCTAAAAATAGCCTGAAATGCATTTTTTTTTAAATTCTGAAATGAAACAGTGATATTTATATTGGACTAACTTATAAGCTTGTTTAATCAAAAGAAATGTGTTTGGTAAGTAAGCTTATTACACTAGCTTATAGTTTTTTTTTATCTTTGTTACTATTTTTATCCTCATTATTTTATTCTTTCTCATTTTCCAAATTTAAAATACAGATCAGTTAATTAAACAACTAATTTTACTAAATATTTTAATTTTAGTTAGTTAGCTTTTCAGTTATAAGCTATCAGATATTAGCTAACTTATAGCTTATTTTTACCATACATAGCCTAAATCGGCTGAAAATCAAACCATTTCTTATTTTCAGCACTAACAAATTAAAAGTTAAAGACTATTTAATGGAATAAATTAAAAAATTAATATCCATATGGTATATTAATTAAATTTGATTTCTTATTTTTAAAAAACAACCATAATTAGGATCTTTTGGATTGAAGATTAGTCTAACCGTCGGCTCAAAAGAGCGAAACTTGTGGGGATATAAGAGCGAAAAAGAGCGAAAAAGAATGTTTTGCTGATAAAAAAATACCTTAAAATAAGGAAGATTGTTTATTTTATTCTATTATCTTAAGAATTAAAATAGATTAAAAGATTAAGTTAAGTGAATGGCATTGTGTTTAGTTTAATAAATTAAAGTGGAATTTAAAGTAAACTTATAGAGAGAAAGCCAAGTCAGTGCATTAGACTTAAAAAACCAAAAAAAATTAAATTACTTTGCATTCATACGGCTATTTCTAACTTCAAAATTAATACTAGTCAGAGTACTTGAACGTGGCAGCACATACTCCTCGTTCTATAAATACACATTCGTACGATGTTTTATTGAAGCTGAGAGAGCCATCATACAATCATATCCTTATTTTCTGATCAAACTTGAACGCCGTTCTCTGTTTTGCTTGCAAATTAATAAACATCTTCTCAGCATCTTCTGCAGTTATGGGAAGCTTGGGAACTGAATCACCAAATGATCATCACAACTCTAGTCCTCAAAAAAATACTGTGAGTTTCTCTTTATTTCATTTTTCAGAGTAAAAGTAATTTTTGCTGGAGCATTAGACTTGCTAAATCAATCATCATTTTAGCGCTTACCTAAAGCAATTTAGTCTTTAAATTTGTGTATGCTTCTTCATTTTTTATAGTTCTTTTTTTTTTTTTTGTGGGAAGTTTTCATAGTTCTTGTATAGATAGCTTATAACATGGCATAATGTTATTACAAATGGAATTTGACAATTATACAACGACGGGTTAAACTTTTTTTTATAAAAACATTTAATCATATTTTATCATATAGATATTTGTGGAGATATTTAGGAAGTAATATGACAAAACAAGTTCATGATGAAATATAATTGAACACCTGTTAGTATATAGTATTTTTTTTTGACGATGTTAGTATATAGTATTAAACTCTTAAAAAATAAAACAATAAACTTATACATCGTGCAAATTGAACGTAATAAATGTCTCTCGCGTGTGCCAAATGCTCTTTTCTCTGTTCACTTATATACCTCTTAATTGCGGAAATGAACAATTTTCTCAATACAAATGTGGTAGGGGTAAAACGATAACACCGCATGACTATGTACTCCCTTTGTTTCATATCTATTAATGTTTAAAGTCTTTTTTATGGACTATATTGACGTTTAAAGTTGGTACACACATATGAAGGAATAATAATCTTATATATTTTTAGACTAAAATTTTCTTATTTAATCTCCCATTATTTGTCATTAATCTTATTTCATATTTAATCTTATTTCATATTTCTAAGTTATCTCACCCTACTAAGGGTATAGTTGGGAAAAACATTAATAAGACATTGGAATTCCAAAACATTAATAGTTTCGAAACAAAAAAAAAAGTTAAAACATCAATAGATATGAAAAAAATAGTGAAAATAGAAAACAAAGTAAAAATAATTGGCATTTTTATAATTAAAAGTGAAAACAAAGTAAAAAATTGAGTTAAAATACACTTTTAGTCTTTTATTTATTTATTTCTCAAAATTCATTTTGATAATTTATCTTTTAAAATATTCATTTTGATCATTTATTTCTCAAACGTTACACAAAGTAATCCTTTCCGTCAACTCCATTAAAATGTGGCATCTAATTCCATTTCCAGAATTTATTTTAGTCTCTTATCTTATATGCATAATTCATTTTAGTTCTTTATCTTATTTTCATAACTCATTTTGGTCCTTTGTCATTTAAAAAATAAAGGATCAAAATGAATTACGAAAATAAGATAAATGACTAAAATGAATTCATCTGTCGCTAGATTTAACAAAGTTGATGAAAATGACTATTTGTGCAACGTTTGAGAGATAAAGTATCAAAATTAATATTTTAAAAGATAAAAAACCAAAATAAATTTTGAGTGAAAGATAAAAGACTAAAAGTGTATTTTAGCCTTAAAAAGCTTACTCATACAATTGCTAGTCTTCTCTACAACGTGGCTTGTAGCAAATCTTATCATAAAAAAGTATTGCTAAGTATGTTTGAAGACGGATTACAATAATGACAATTAACCGGTTAAGTTTTTTTTTTTTTTATAGAACCACAATTTTGTCAATAGAAAGAGCATCAAAACTTTAAAATTAAATTCATGTTTGTGCTATATATGTATATATTGTAAAATTTCTTCCACGTCGCATATAAGAGATTATGCATCTGGTATACAAATTGTGTCTTCTCAAGAAAGATAAAGATATGAATTCAAGAAAAATAATCACCACTAGAAAAAGTTTAAATGGAAACAAAAATTAGAGACGAACTGTTGGAACAAAAGTTCTTTGATTCTCACAATGAATCAATCACACACTCACATATTGAATCTGAAAGAGAAGAGAGAAAAAGAATGAATAATATGAAAGAATTAAATTTTATTGAACTAAAGACATGTTTATATACATACACTAATAGGCCACAAGTTAGACCACATTAGGCCCAATAAAAAGCCCACACTTTAACTACTAACTAACAAACTCAACAAACTCTTAACTAACACTTACTAATTCTATTTTGTTTGAATTACTTCTAACACTCTCCTGTAATTCAAATTACACAAAATTTATTCACTAAATTGTATTTTTATAATGCACACATTATTAACACATACAACACATATTCAATTACTAGTACACAATTACTAGTACCCAGCACATTTCCACTTGAGCATCACCTCCTGGAGCCCACTTCAAATTTTTCCAGAATTGGACTTGATCCAATGGGTCAACAAGACAAATTAAAATTGGCCCAATTGATCTATGGGACCTAATCCAAAAATTCCCTTGAAATGAGACTCTGAAATAAACCTTTGAAATTGGGCTAGGCCCACTGGGTTTAGCATTTGACCCACTGTGGGTCTTCACCTTTGCACCCCTTCTTCCCGAAAAATCTAATTTCCCAAAGTCCACAATTTGGCTGCGGTTCTGGTCGCCAGCTTGACCAAATTCACAGAACCTCTTCTTCTTCTCTCTCTGCGTTGCTCTTCCTAAGGAAGCCATACTCGACGCCGTAGATGTTCTCACCGCCCTCACGCTCGAACTTGTGGCTTTCGCCACTGTCTTTGCTCCCTCCGATTCCGCGTTCAAGAAATCCGGCCAACCTTCCCTTGATCTCGTTTGCTTCCACTTCGTTCCTCTGCCGATACCATCGCAGAGTTTTCGGCTACTCACTGTAGGCGCCAAGATCTCGACGATGCTCGTCGGCCAGTCTCTAACCATCACAACGTTGCCCTCCGATCGCGCTACCTCTCTCAACAATATCAGGATCACAGGATCAGACCCTTCAACACTCAAACTCGGTATTACCTTCACCTTAATCTGCGAAACCCCAGTTGAAACCTTCCTCTTCTTGTCACTGAAGTAGAAAATCTCCTTCTTCTTCCTCAGGATGTTGGCTGATCCTTTTTCTTCATTCATGGTGGCGGTACAAAGGATTGCAACGCCTCTGTTCTTTTTCATCTTTGCAACCCTAATTTCCGAAAATTCCCCCAAATTCTAAATCTTAGCAGCCACAGGCACAGTAAACCCTGCCAAACGTTCTCCGATTGGTACTGCACATGAACCTGTTGTCATCTTCACTCTTCACCTCTGCTTCACTGTACTCGGCAATGGAGTTTCAAGATCGCTGGTTGTTGGAGTCTCTTTTGAAGGTGTAGGTTTTGACTCTGCCTTTGTTCTTGCTTCTATCAACCTATCAGATCCTTTTGTGTTATTTCTGTGTTGCTTGATTTCTAATCTTGATTCTGTGTTGGTCTTTTCTTACTTGCCCGCACCATTCTTTTCCCCTTTTCAGATTCACAATCCTCTTGATTCACCACCTAAGAAATTGATAGTTGTTGGATAACAGCAAAAAGATTCTGAATTTGAAGCTCCTTGCTGTCTTCTTTGCTCTTCTTTTCAATACCTTGATAAATTTGGTGCATCGTATCCCATGCTTCATTTACATTCTTGACAACAATAATTTTCTCCAAATTTTCACAGTCCACACACTGATGGATGAAGGAGACAACCAAACAATCTTTCTCTTTGGAAGCACTTTCTTCCACATCTAGGATTCCCTCTTCCACAATTTCCAGCACCTCATGAAAATTAAAGATCACACTCATCTTCACAACCCAATGATTGAAGTTCTTGCCATCAAGAACTGGTAGAGGGATTGAAAGATCCTCACACATACTCTCCATCTCCATGGACTCTCCCAAGATCGTTATAGCTCTAGTACCATTTGTTAGAACAAAAGTTCATTGATTCTCACAATGAATCAATCACACACTCACACATTCAATCTGAGAGAGATGAGAGAAAAAGAATGAATAATATGAAAGCATTAAATTTTATTGAACTAAAGACATGTTTATATACACACACTAATAGACCACAAGTTGGACTATATTAGGCCCAATACAAAGCCCACACTTTAACTACTAGCTAACAAACTCAACAAACTCTTAACTCTATTTTGTTTGAATTACTTCCAACACGAACAAGATGAAATTGTTCTATAAATTTGTCGTCTCTAAATTTTCGTTGCTATTTCAACTTTTTCTATCGGTGAATCTTACTTTTGTCGTGTCTTGATATCATGAGAAAATTAAAATGAAAATCCTCCAATTAAATAGTCAAAGTCATATTTGTACTGAAGACTCAAAGGTCATACTTTCAAGCTCCTCTTGGAGATAAGCTCTTTCACAACTACCACAGAGAGATAAGCACCATACATGTCAACAATGAAGTTTAATTTTATACCGTTCAAACTCCTGTGGCCCCATATCGGTTGTGCGTTGTACACAATTTATTCCTTATTTATTGGGTCACTGTCTAATGCTAAAACGACAAATTCTTCTTTTTATTCTTAATTAAGTTGTGAGGTGGAGTCATTCCTTAAAGATGTTTAATTTAATGTACATGACTCGTCATGAGAATGATGTGAAGTCAATATATTTTTCAATATAAATTTATTTTAATCGTCAAAAAAAAATATAAATTTACTTTACTAAAATCGTATAAGATGTATATATAAAACCAAATATACAATACTTTTTATATTTTAATTTAAATTTAAATAGTTGTATCTCACAAATACAAATTAGGTATATAAATTATATTTGTGACATATATGACTTAATTTCTTTAAATTGGAGAAGTCGTAAATCTATATTCTTTTTGCAAAATAGATAAGTTGTATTAGGAGGATAAAATTCACCCTTTTTTTAAAAAATAATCCAAATTATTAATATGGACCGAAGCGTACCCACATAATTTATGTGCTATTTATCTATGTTTTAAGAAGCAAGTTGACCGATTCAACCTGGTTCAACATGTTAAACCGAGAATCGTCCATATCTACAATTCAATTATTTGGGCGGTTTGACTTTTGATTCATGACAATTCGAGTTATTTAAACTAATTGAACCATAACTCGGAAGTCTTACCAGTTCAATTCTTAAAACATTGCTATCTATACGAAAGCACATATATCATATATATATATATATAGAGAGAGAGAGAAGTATCCACATAATTTATCATATACAACTTCGAAGAATAGATATTAAAAACAATATGCTTACGATTGACAGGGATTGGGGTCCTTTAAGCAAGAAGTCGGTCATTTAGTTATTGATATTTGTGAATAAAGAAAACAGTGAAAACAACTTTCTTTTGTTTTTGCCGTTTTCTCTATACAAATCTTTGAAAACAGAAAATAAAGTAAAAACAAACAATTGTTTTGCAATTAAAAGTCAAAAACAGAAAACATTTTTCGAAAGTAAGCAAGCTAGTACCCTGTTTAAGTATTAAAAATGAGCCTCTTAAATAAAAATGTATTTATAAGATAAAAACACATTTTTACACATGTTTGGTGTTGACCAGATTATCTTTGGAGTCTCTTATAATGTTTTCTCCTCTAATATACCCTTATCCCCAAAATTATTACCTTGGTTGGCCATCAAAATGGCCCCCACATTCATAATATTCCAAATTGTTTATTTTTCCTGATTAGTGTGAAAGAGTTACCCAATTTCTTGCATATCCTTTTCACTAGCATTTAGGCTCTTGTTAGTGTGAATGTATGAGGGTGAAGATAGATTCTACATATTAATTGAATTGGAAACTCATTTTATTTATTGTTATTGGTAAAAATAGATTGAAGGAAAATCAGAGAGGGACAAGAGAATTGATGACTGGCTTCCAATTACTTCTAAAAGGAATGCAAAATGGTGGTACTCAGCTTTCCACAATGTTACTGCCATGGTTGGAGCCGGTGTTCTTGGTCTCCCCTATGCCTTGTCCCAGCTTGGATGGTATATTTCAATTTAAACCCAAATTGCATTGTAGCATTACCTTTTCTCTATAAAAAAAACTAAATAATGTTATATATATATTTCAACATGTTTCAATTCCATAGTCTTGCAAGACCAAATAATTTTATGATCTATATTTTATGAATGTTATGTTTTCAAATAGTAATATTAGAGTTAAGACCAAATAAATTAGATTTGTGAATTGCTGTGGAAATATTCATTTACACAGATACATGAGTGAAATTTGTTGACTTGAGAATCACAATTTGTTATACAGGGGTCCTGGTGTAACTATACTTATCCTCTCATGGATCATCACACTATACACATTATGGCAAATGGTTGAGATGCATGAAATGGTTCCAGGAAAACGTTTTGACAGATACCATGAATTGGGTCAGTATGCATTTGGTGAAAAGCTAGGTCTTTATATTGTGGTTCCTCAACAACTTGTGGTAGAAATTGGAGTGAACATTGTCTACATGGTCACTGGGGGAACATCGTTGAAGAAGTTTCATGATACTGTTTGTCCAAGCTGCAAAAAGATCAAATTGACCTTTTTCATTATGATCTTTGCTTCTGTTCACTTTGTTTTGTCCCATCTCCCCAACTTCAACGCCATTTCTGGTGTGTCCTTGGCTGCAGCAGTCATGTCCTTCAGGTATTAGCTTTTTTCTATTCTGTGTAACATTTTATCATCTATGAGATTGTGCGCAAGCTTAGATGTTGTTGGTTGACTGACAATAACGAATCCCGATTCCCAATAATCAGGAAAATCCTAAAGTCACGCGGTCGTCTGATTTTAGTTGTTGGATAAAGATCAGACGACTCAAATTTTGACTCCAACAAATCATTTTTAAAATTTAATTTGAAATAGAGCTGCATGATGAAGATCGGACAATCGTGATTGGACAATCGTAATCTTTTATCATCAATGAGAACTATCCACAAGCTTAGATTCTGTTGGTTGGCTGACAAAAACGAACTCAAATTCCCTACAAATAGGAAAATCCTGAAGTCATGCGGTCGTCTGATTTTAACTGTTGGATAAAGACCAGGCGACTTAGATTTCGATTCCAACAAATCAACTTTAAAATGTAATTTGAAATAGAGTTGCCTGATGAAGATTGGACAATCGTGATCTGCGACCGAATCAATTCGTAACTATAAGGAATCCATTTCTAAGAATAACACAATGAAACACATAAGTCAACATGCTAATTTAGTCTTTGATGTTTTCATTTTTCCAACAGTTACTCTACAATTGCTTGGGCAGCCAGTATACATAAGGGTGTTCAAGAAGACGTACAATATGGTTACAAGGCCAAAAGCACTGCAGGAACGGTTTTTAACTTCTTTAATGCACTTGGCACTGTGGCTTTTGCCTATGCTGGGCACAATGTGGTGCTGGAAATCCAAGCAACAATCCCATCAACACCGGAGAAGCCATCCAAGATTCCTATGTGGAGAGGAGTGGTTCTTGCCTACATTGTTGTGGCTCTGTGCTACTTCCCTGTTGCTCTTGTAGGTTTCTGGATATTTGGCAATGGGGTCGATAGTGACATCCTCATCACTTTAAAGAAACCATCATGGCTTATTGCAGCGGCCAACATGTTTGTTGTTGTTCATGTAATTGGAAGCTATCAGGTGAAATTCAATTTCTCTCATTGTTTAAACTCTTACAATTTGGGTATGGGTCTAACTCAACCCTAAAAGCTAGTTCATAGAGTGAGGGTTGTCCTCTCACTTATAACCACTAATCAAGCCGTCTCATTCTTCCATGTGAGACTTTTAACACACCCCCTTACGCCTCGGACTAGACAACTGGAGCGTGACCCGGGTGGCCCAATAACTGGTGGCCTAACAAATAGATCTATGATAGGCTCTGATACCATCTTAGAATTTGGGTTTGGGCCTAACTCAATCCTAAAAGCTAGCTTATAGGGTGAGGATTGTCCGCCCACTTATAACTACTAATCAGGTCATCTCATTCTTTCATGTGGGACTTCTCACATAAACTTATGGACTACTTTTGGATTTATCAATTATCCTTCTTTATTTGGCAAATATTAAAATAACAAAAATAATAAAATATCCTAATTGCAATTTTTTGTGATTGTTTTAATTTTGTACAGGTTTATGCAATGCCAGTGTTTGACATGATTGAAACTTTGCTGGTGAAGAAATTGGATTTCGAACCAAGCACAATGCTTCGTTTTGTTGTACGTAATGTGTATGTAGGTAAGTAAATTCTTTCTGATTGAAACAAAGTATATTACTTCCAATTGATTTCCTTTAGTTTTGTGCAATGAAACTTTTTTATTTTTATTTTTTCAGCATTTACAATGTTCATCGCTATTACATTCCCTTTTTTCGACGGGCTCCTAGGATTTTTTGGAGGGTTTGCTTTTGCTCCAACATCATACTTTGTAAGCCATGAATAATTGTAAATTTTAATCTAGTAATTTCCCTTAGGATTATTATGATTTTGCCTAACTTTTCACTTTCTTATATTTTCAGCTTCCCTGTATCATCTGGCTTAAAATTTACAATCCAAAGAGATTCAGCTTATCTTGGTGGACTAACTGGGTACATTTGATTTTTCACTTTTGTTTTAGTTTTTAATTTTTTTTTAATAATTTATCATTTAATTCTCAAGTTTAATATCTTTTCTCCAATTATTACAGATATGCATCGTGCTTGGCCTATGTTTAATGATTTTATCCCCAATTGGAGGATTAAGGACAATCGTAATTCAAGCAAAGACCTACAAGTTTTACTCTTAAACTCCTTCCCCTTTTGAATCAGCAAGGGAAAGGTGTCATTGTCATACATACAAGAGTGTATCAATTTTTGTTGTTGTTTCCTTTTATTTTTTAGATAGGAATATATACACCACTTTTCTCTTTGCATTATTTTTTGTGATCATCATTACTTATACGTATGCTTTTTAATAGGTAAAGTTATATACATTTGTTTTGAAGGAAAAGTTATTTACATAACTATTTGTGAATGGTCATGGATATTTTGTTATATGATAGAAACTATCACTTTTAGCTAATGCGTATATAAAATGAAAAAGGTTCCTCACCTGAAAATTTTACATAATAAAACTATGTGAAAATTTTATGTTTATATCGTTCTTTATAAACGTTACATAAGTAGAATTTTGTTATTGTCAAAAAAAAAAGTAGAATCCTGTTAAAAGTTTTTATTCACGAAAAATAATATTTCAAACTTTTTACGAGACAATCTCATTAAAAAGATGAGGGCTCACATATAATTATGCCAAGGCCCAATATCAATATGAAGTAACACGCAAGAAGATTGACGACCCAATCAAGCAACTTGGCTGCGGGCTTGCTAACAGCACCCCCTTTCTATCCAAGCACCCGTCCCCCACTTTTCTAAAAATACCTCTACCATTTCCCATCTCCTTCCCTCTCCCCTATGATCCCCTTGTTAGTGGTAGAGGAAGATATATGAAAAGAGAAGATGATTACTATTACTTTGGCATACAAAATACAAGAGTATGGTTCTCTAATTATATTAGAGATAGAGTGACCCTTTGCGTATTTCTCATAATCGCTCCACTTACAACTTAGTGGTAAATTAAGAGATTAAATGCCCACTAACACTAAAAACTTACACAATGCTAAAATTTTTCAACTTTCAATTTCTATTATTATTTTCTAATTATTATTTCTAACATCCTCCCTTAATTCAAAAACTCTTAAAAATTCTATTGCACTCCAAATCTTACCCGCAATCTTCGAAAATCTTCAAATTCAAGAGGCTTTGTGAAAATATCTGCAACTTGGTCTTGACTCTTCACATAAGTTAGCTCGACTTCTTTCATAGTAATGCATTCTCTAATGAAATGATATTTTTTGTCTGTATGCTTACTTCTTTCATTGAATAGTGTATTCTCGACGAGCTATTGTGCGGATCTATTATCAATATAGAGCTTTGTAATCTCCTTCTGCAACAATTGAAGTTCATTGAATAATCTTCTAAGCCAAATAGCATGACATGTGCAAGAAGTTGCTGCCATGGACTCCGCTTCACAAGTAGAAATTGTGACAATGACTTGCTTCTTAAAGTTCCATGTAAAAGCACAGTTACCCATAAAAACACAAATCTGATGGTACTTTTTCTATCTTCAACATCTCCCACAGAATCACTATCACAAGAACCAACAAGCTTGAAGTCATTAGAAGGAGAATAAAGCAATCTAAAGTAAATTGTACCTTTCAAATAGTGAAGAATTCTCTTTGTAGCTTTCAAGTGAGTAGAAGTAGGAGTTTTCATAAAGCAACTCACAACCCTCTAACAACATATAGAATATCAGGCCTTGTACTAGTTAAGTACCTCAAAATCCCCACAAGACTCTTGAAGACTGTGGGATCTTCTTTCCCTCAGCCATCAGACTTCAACAATTTTAAGCTGCTTTCCATGGGTGTGTTCACGAAATTACAATCAAGCATTCTAAATTTCTTCAACACTTCTTTGGTATAGCTTTCTTGAGAGATGAAAATACCGCTATGCATTTTCTTCATTTCTAAGCCCAAGTAGTATTATGAGTCCCACACCTATCATCTCAAATTCACAAGGCATGACCTTTTTGAAGTCTTCAAACAAATTTAGGTTATTTCTAGTAAAGACAAGGTCATCCACATAAAGACAAACAAACAAAACATCACCATCATAAAAATCTTTAACATAAAAAGCATACTCATTTTGGCAACGAACAATCCCATTTTCTTGGAAGTACTAGTCGATGCAACTAGCCCATTCGCTTGGTGCTTGCATTATGCCATACAATGCCTTGTTCAATTTTATGACATTTTCTTGGTGCCCTCTGCGGCAAAACCCATTGGTTATTCAACATAGAAGAGGTTTCCACTTCATTTAGTCCACCAAACAAATAATAAGATGAATTGTCTGCATATGGATAAGCAGTGCAAATACCTCATTATAATAAACTCCATGTTTTTGCTTGTAGCCTTTAGCAACGTGTCTTTCTTTGTATCTCAGCATTTCTCCTTTAGCATTCTTTTTAGTCTTGAACACCCATTTGACTCCAATTTCTTCATGACCCTTTGGAAGGCTTAATACCTCCCAAGTGTTGTTATTTTCAATGGCTTTGATTTATTCTTCCATGGCTTCTCTCCACCTGTTGGGTGCCAAATTTCAAATTTGGGTTGATCGACAGAATGTTATGAATTCGACAAGTAAAGGTGTAAGAGACCAGAAAAAGGGATGAAAATTGACTAAGTTTGAGAGACCAAGTGATGGGACGGTTATTCGACGAAAAGCATGAAGCGTCGAAGATGTCAAAATAAGCATGGTCGAAACAGGCTTAGTTATTAAGTAAAGATTAATATACACTTCGACAGAAATGCTACCGCCGATTAGGTAGTTTTTAGTGAAAACTTAACTACCAACCCGTGTCGTGCGTGTCGTGGTTGGATGTTAGGTAGTTTTCTTATATTTTTTCTATAAATAGTAGTTCGTACGATGTAATTGAGGTTGGATACATGATCTAATTCCTAATATCTCGAAGGCTAAAGAAGATTAACGGAAAACGATCATTGTATGCCTTCCAAACTCTATCTTTCTGCATTTTAATCAAGTTCAGTCTATTTTCAGTTCTTTGCATTTCATATATGTCGTTTACATTCCAATCAAGTCGTATGTTCTTGCTTCGAATTTACATCCTTTAATTCCCTGTCATTTACTGTTTTCTGCACTTTTACTTTCAAAGTCATTTACATGCTTTTCTTTTTAAATTCATGCTCTTTACATTTCTGTTACTTAAATTCATGCATTTATATGTTTTCACTTAAATTCATGTCTTTTAGCAGTGTTTCTTAAATTCTGTCTATTGCTTGTTTTTTTTTTTTTTTACATTTCTGCGTTAACTTCAATTGCATGTTGGGCTTCAGTGATGCATGCCCCATGACTTTGCAGTAATACATTCTTGTTTTAAATTTTGCTCTAATTTGCTTGTAAACCAAGTTATTGGCTTTCGACAGCCAATCTTGTTTATTTAAGTCCATATTGCCATTTTTGACAACAACTTGTTGTTAGTTGGAATTCTCATATACAGATTTGGCATAAGACACAATCATTCATGGCTTTGAAGCCAAGAATGTTACAAAATTGATAACGTGTCGAGCAATTGACCGTTAGTTTCAAAAAACCGTTGTTTGTAAAACGAGATTACCACATAATTCGTCGATCTTGCAATCGTTTGAATTAATTATTTGTTGCTTTGCTGAATTTGGTAGAAATACGCTTATAAACCAAATTTCCCAGTAAACAAATTGGCACGCCCAGTGGGACGTGTTTAGAGTAACTCGTTTTAAACGATGGTTTTATGCGTCTAAGAAGTGGAAAGATCATTGCTTCTAACGTAACGCAAAATAAAAACATGAGTGGCAGTACGAATAGCAGTGCCACAACACCAGTGTTGCTAGTGCGAATGCATCGGCAAGCAATACAAATGCTTCGACCACCAGTACGAACGTAGGGGTAGTTATGATCCCGCGGATGAGTAATACTACCGTTGGGGCGGGTACTGGGATGGCAATGGCCAATACACAAGGAGAAGTTATTCCAAGCGCTGCAGTACTTGAACCGGTGGTTCAGAGTGCTCCAGAAATTCAGGCATCGCCTGGAAGTGCGAGGAACTCGAGTATTAAGCCCATGTCGCAAACAACGCAACCTCCGTTTGGAATGCCGTATGGTTATTTGAATAACTCAACAGTTCCCGCCATTGGTTCGACCATGTTCAACCAATATCTGAACCAACCCTTTTTGCCCTTTGGAAATTCTTCCAATACTCAGGGAATGGTAGGCATGACCACTACCACAACCAATCGGCGAAGTGCGGTATAGGGGAAATGTCAAGACAAATGCCTCAGAATAATGGGGGTTTAACCCAGAATTCGTTGGCAAGCATTCGGCAACAAATGGATGACAGTAATCATGACATGGTGAACATGTTCACCCAGCAAATGGGTGCGGTCATTACGCCTCTTATGCAGAATACCAATCAAGCGTGTAATGCATTGGCTCTGCAAATAGAAAGGTTGAACCAAGCATTAGGGTTGGCAGCACCAATGAATAACAACGTTCGGCAAAGCCCAGCAGGCATGCCCCAAGTACAATACTTGGGGGGCAACCCACAAGATGTGAATAATCAAAATGTGGTGCAGAATGAAGTCATTCAACCAAATCAAAACCTTGGTCAGAATATGAATAACTTGGCTTATGGTCAGGTTCAAATTCTACAAAGGAATCAAGATCAAGGACCCACAGTGCATCAAGGTTTAGCCAACTTTAGGCATAATATTGTGGGAAACCAGATAGAACAAAACGTGAATCAGGCTGTCGAGCAGGTGCTTAACAGACTTGCTTTCAATATCGGTCAAGCTAATCGACCATATTTCATATCTGCGTTTCCTGAATGGGTACAACAGGCTGAAGTGCCTAGGGGAATAAAGATTCCCAAGTTGTCTAAGTTTTCTGGTGACAGTGGAGAATCGACTGTCGAACATGTTGCCAGATACTCAATAGAGATGGGGGAGTTGGCCACAGTAGAGGGTTTGAAAATGAGATTCTTCCCAAGCTCATTGACGAAGAATGCTTTTTCTTGGTTCTCAACTTTAAGGGCTAATTCAGTCCATTCATGGGTCCAATTAGAGGGATTGTTCCATGATCAATTCTTCAGGGGTGACTTAAGGGTTAACTTGACTGATTTATTCAACGACAAGCGTATGTATAATGAGTCTATAGATGATTACATCTCTAGGTTCAAACACATGAAGAACAGGTGCTTTACGCCTGTTCCAGAAGCAGAAATCGTTAAAATGGCCGCTAGTGGGTTGGATTACCATATTAGAAAGAAATTGGTGAACCAACACATTGTCGATCTCGCCCAACTAGGGGGAAAAGTTCGACAGATTGAACAACTCAGGTCTGAAAAGGATAAGAAAAACAATAAGAAATTCATTAGACGTGAGAAAGTCAATTGTGTCGGACAAGATCAAGCAGACAGTGAGGATGAGGCTATCACCGAGCAAGAAATAAATCTTGCTGAATTGAAAGATGGCCCACCTTATGCTTGTCAAGCTTTAGTACCTTCCAAAGGGAAGGAAAAGATGAGTTATGCAAACACGAAAACCTATACATTTGACATAACTAAAGCTGATAAAATATTTGACATTCTGTTGAAAGACAAACAGCTTAAGTTGTCAGACGGTCATAAAATGGAAAGGCCTGAGGACTCCAGTGGTCAAAATTATTGTAAGGCAATAGTTATGTCAGACGGTCATAAAATGGTTACCATTTTTGATAATTTTGCTCGTTTAGACAAGCCAACGAATCAGGAGAGAAGTCATCTTCGACCATTTCATATTAAGGCAATAGTTGAAGGCAAGCCTGTCAACAGAGTGTTGATCGATGGAGGAGCGTCTGTGAACTTGATTCCAAGAGCCATGTATAAGAAGCTAGGGAAAGATGAGACAGATTTGCTACCAACCAACATAGTGGTTACTGACTTCGGAGGTAAATCTGCACCAACAGATGGTGTGGCAATGCTAGATATGCAAGTGGGATCAGTAGAGAGATCCACTTTGTTTGTAGTGATTCCTTCAAGGTCAAGTTACAATGTTCTGTTGGGTAGGGATTGGATTCATGCTGTCGGAGCAGTTCCTTCGACGGTGCATCAGAAACTTATCCTTTGGAATGCTCATGATGACATTGAGATTATTGAAGCCGATGACAGCCCATGTTATCTGCAGCAGATGCATGTTGATTTCAAGGTATATGATCTAAAAGTGAAACCCATATCTGTGCAGGGTGTTATTGTCGACAAAGATGCTTTGAACGCTTGCTTGGAAGAGCAGTTTGGAGTCAGGTTGTTGGATGAGGCCGATGGAAATCGGCCAATCGATAAAGATGAGCCTTGAAGAGAATCAAATGCAACTGTCAGCTTGCGAGGCCGACCGACGGCCAAACTCAGAAGATGGAGTGTTGGCTGATTGTATATTCGATGATAGCCCTTTGGGATTTGAGAAGGGGCTTGAGGATAAAAATGGTTTTGAGTTAGAAGATCCCTTGGAAGAGATTGATTTGGGGGATAAAGGAAGGAAGAGGCCAATATATGTTAGTGCTTTGTTACCAGACCAGTTTGAAAGGCAAATTGTGGAACTAGTCTCTGAGTACAAAGATTGTTTTGCTTGGGACTACCATGAAATGCCGGGTCTGAGTAGAGATCTGGTGGAACATAGATTGCCTTTGAAACCTGGTTGTAAGCCTGTCAAACAAGCCAATAGGAGGTTTGCTCCTGAAATCGTGCTGAAAATTAAGGAAGAAGTTGAGCGCTTGTTGAAGGCTAAGTTCATTCGTACAACCAGGTACATTGAATGGTTGTCAAATGTGGTGCCTGTCATAAAGAAAAATGGCAAGATGAGGGTTTGCGTTGATTTCAGGAATCTTAATGCTGCAACTCCTAAAGATGAGTATCCCATGCCCATAGCAGATATGCTAGTGGATGCAGCATCTGGTCATGAGTTTCTAAGTTTCATGGATGGACATGCTGGTTACAATCAGATCTTCATTGCTGAGGAGGATGTGCCTAAAACTGCTTTTAGGTGCCCAGGGTCCATTGGGACTTACGAGTGGGTGGTGATGCCTTTTGGTTTGAAGAATGCTGGTGCGACTTACCAAAGGGCAATGAACACTATTTTTCATGAAATGATAGGCAAATCTGTGGAAGTTTATATTGATGACGTGATTGTCAAGTCAAAGAGCCGAGAGGAGCATTTGAAACATCTTCAACGAGCATTTCAGGAAATGAGGAAGCACAGTTTAAAGATGAATCCTGAAAAGTGTGGGTTTGGTGTTTCAGCTGCTAAGTTCTTGGGTTTTCTGGTGCATAAGAAGGGCATTGAGGTAGACAAGAACAAAGCTAAGGCTGTGTTGGAAGCGAGACCACAATAAGAAGGAACTCCAATCTTTCTTGGGGAAGGTGAATTTTCTTAGAAGGTTCATATCAAACCTTTCTGGAAGGACAAGGGTGTTTGCTCCTTTGGTGAAGCTCAAAGCCGAAGAAGCCTTTGTTTGGACACAACAACATCAAGAGGCTTTCGACCAAATCAAGCAGTACTTGACAAAGCCTTTGCCTGCAGAACCACATCGACCAGTGAAGTTGTACATTTCTGCCTCAGAAGAAACTATAGGTTGTCTACTGGCTCAGGAAGATGATAACAATGTCGAAAGAGCCGTTTACTACCTCAGTCGAGTGCTGAATGATGCAGAAACAAGATACAGTGCTATAGAGAAGTTGTGTCTAGCATTGTATTTTTCATGTACAAAACTTAAGTATTATTTGATGCCTTGTAATGTCCTGGTAATGTCAAAGACAAATGTGATTAAGTACATGTTGTCCCAGCCAATTCTGAATGGTCGAATTGGAAAATGGACACTTGCTTTGTCTAAATTTTCTTTGCAATATGTACCTTTAAAGGCTGTCAAAGGTCAAGCAATTGCTGACTTTTTGACTGATTATCCATGTTTAGAAATAAAAGAATTAACAGGGCTAGTCGATTTAAAGCCTTGGCATTTGTATTTTGATGGCTCAAGACACAAAAATGGTGTTGGTGTTGGCATTCTGATAATTTCACCTTTAGGTGTGCCAACTAAATTAATGTTTGAGCTAAAATATGTTTGTTCAAATAATGAGGCCGAATATGAAGCCTTAATTGTGGGTTTGGAAATTTTGATAGAAATACGAGCACGCACTGTCAAAGTTTTTGGAGATTCACAACTGGTTATAAGGCAGTTAACTCAAGAATACAAATGTGTCAGCCATAATCTTGTCAAATATTGTCAAGTTGCTAGCAAGTTGATGAAGCAATTTGACAGTGTCGAATTGGAACATATCCCCAGAGAACTGAATCAAGAGGCTAATGAGTTAGCCCAGTTGGCCTCGGGGTATAAGTTATCTTCAAAAGTGTTGACAGAACTCATAAAAGTTCGTGAGTTGCTGTACCCTTTGGACGAAAGGGATATACTGGTTTCCAATGTATCCAGTTCATCTGATTGGCGTAAGCCAATAATTGAGTATTTGGAAAATCCAAGTGCTGATGTCGACAGGAAAGTTAAGTACAAAGCGACTAAGTTTGTTGTGCTCGCTGGGGTTTTGTATAGAAAGTCCGTCGATGGTAACTTGGAAACGTGCCTTAGTGAAGAGGATGCCTATTTGGCATTGGCAGAGGTTCATGAAGGAATTTGTGGAGCTCATCAAGCAGGTGAGAAAATGAAATGGGTACTAAGAAAACAAAGAGTGTATTGGCCCACTTTGGTTAGAGATTGCATTATGTTTGCAAAGTCTTGTGAAGAATGCCAAAAACATGGCCATATACAAAATGTGCCTGCTGGTGAGTTACATTCCATCGTTAAGCCTTGGCCTTTTAGAGGTTGGGCATTGGACCTCATAGGCCAAATCTTTCCTACATCTTCAAAGGGGCTTAAGTACATTTTGGTAGGGGTGGACTACTTTACCAAATGGGTAGAGGCAGTGGCCTTGAAAGAAGTGACTCAATAAGACATTGTGGATTTTATTGAAAATCACATTGTTTGTAGATTCGGGATACCTCAAACAATCACAACTGACCAAGGATCTGTGTTTGTTGGGAAGAAGGTTGCCGAGTACGCTGAGTCGAGGCGGATAAAGATGGTGACTTCGACGCCATACTATGCGCAAGCAAATGGTCAGGTCGAGGCTACGAATAAAATTATCATTGGTTTGATAAAGAAGCACATTGGTAGATATCCAAAAAGTTGGCATTCCATTCTGGAACAAGTTCTCTGGGCCTGCAGAAACTCTCCAAAAGAATCGACAGGTACTACTCCTTATAAATTGGTTTATGGCCACGATGCTGTGTTGCCTGTTGAGATAAATCTTGGTTCATTAAGAATTCAAAAGCAAAATGAGATGCCAGTAGACCAATACTGGGACTCGATGTTTGACGAATTGAATGAAGTCCATGATGAGAGAGTTGTGGCCTTAGAACATTTAGTTCGACAAAAAGAAAGAATAGCTAAATTCTATGATAGTCGAGTTAAGTACAAGCGTTTCAAGGTTGGTGACTTAGTTTGGAAAGTCATTTTACCAATGGATAAGAAGTGTCGAGAATTTGGGAAATGGTCCCCAAAGTGGGAAGGGCCATTTGAGATTGTCCAAATATTCTCAGGAAATGCTTATGCACTTGTTGAAGTTAATTCTGGTTTCAGGATTAAGTCTATTAATGGCAAATATTTGAAGTTATATAGACCAACAATGTGCGAAGTAAGAATACAACCTTGAAAAGTAAACTGGATTGTTCTATTCAAAAGCCATTTGGCAGTATACAATATACATTGTCGAATAGGCTTACAGCCTGGTAATACAAGTACTGGAAAGTCTATAAGTCTAGGCTACTACGGAATAAATCCACTTGTGGAAGCTTGTACGTGTCCCGACTCGATCATGCCGAGGAAGAATTCGGGAAGAGAGAGGAACATGGGAAGCAAGAGTCGCCTTAGTGGCATACCATCTGGCCAATCAAGTCTGCAAGAGCTGCTTCAGATGGTAGACACCCAAATCGACGGGAACGTGAAGCTAAAAGCATGGGCGCGTCGATGAGAAGTGTCAAATGCCATGCGAGTAAAGGTAAAGCAGGCAGATTGAGAAGCAGTCACCGATTTAGGGGTACGCTTCACAATTAACCCGACTGTGCCAAAACTTTTCCTAATTGCTTGCCCACACCTTGAATTTCGAACACAAGGTGTGAAGGAGCGCAAGACAGTAGGAGAAAGAAGTTGCTCCGGCTTTCCCTTTCTCACATGTTTCAACGAGGTTGGCAAGCCGCATTAGGCAACTTACCAAAACTCATTGTTGATATTAGGCAAATTACCAAAACCCAGAGAGTCTTTCACCGTTGAGACAAAAACTTTGAAAAAAAAAAAAAGACTCTGGGAGGTGGAGCCCCTGGCTTCCAAATCAAATAGGCAGAGCCAGGGAATGAAGGTTTGAAGTGTATAAAAAAGGTTTCCATAGCAACTTGTTGCACTCAGAATTAGCTAGTTTGGGGACAAGAACAAGTTGGATTTGGGGATGTTGCTTGTAATGCTAGCAAGAATTTCTTAAGGATTTTGTGAAAAGAAATTTCAAGAAGTTCAGAAAGCGTTTGTGTTTGAGCGAGAGAAGAAGTATGGCAAATGCCTATTTATAGCACAAAATGGCGTTAATTTTCAAGTTTTGACGGTCAAATTGACTGGTCAACGGCTTTGAATGTAATTTATTAGCCTGAAACTGAAATTAAAGCAGTTAAAGGAACGTGCTAGCTGGACGGTGAAGCGATTGATCGAAAGTAAGCCAAATCATATTGCAGATATTGCAAGGCAGTACAAGAATTGGTCGAAACAAATGCGTTCGACATATAAGGCATTACAAAAATGACTAATGTGCAAATAAGACAAATGGAAATTACAAAGGAATGTTTCTAATATCCTCCCAAGTCGCAGCCAGTTCCATTTTTGTACCCTCAGCATTTACATAACGAACTTCAAGAGCTTCAACCTTCGACAAAATGGTTTGCGCCTCTGCGGCACTACTAGTCATTTCTTGGTCGAGAGCAGCTATTTCCTCGGAGCAAGAAGCCTTAATTGCCTCTTGTAATTGGGTCTCAGCAGCGGCAAGTTCTCGTCTCAGGCGAGCAACGTTCTGTTCCAGCTCAGGAATTTTAGCTTGGTAGGGAGCACCTTTCTCGACCAATGCAGATTGCCTCTGTCGGAGACGCACCAGTTTTTCAAGAAGCTCATGCTTGGCTGTGATGGCTTGCTGGTATGGAAGGATACTGTCGTCTAGCTCAAGCAGCTTAGGGATCAATTCTTCGACAAATTCGTGCAGGGTATTGATGTACCCTCGATGGATTGGCGGCAGCCTTTTGCGGGAGTTTTGAAGTTCTTTGACGACACGAATTAACTTGTTCCTTACTTCTTGGTTTGAGTAAAGGTCGTCGAAAGAGTACTTGAAAAAGCCCTTTAGCTCTGCCAGCAATCCATTGAGTTTTTCAGCAAAATTATCTCCAGGAAGTGTGGAGGATCGGGCTGACATTGGTGAAGTTTTGCTGCTGGAACTTGACAACAAGTTGATCCATTCATCAATCCCCACGTTGGCCTTTCCAAAATCCGCAGCTGGTGGAGTGAGATTGATGTGAGAGGGTGGATTGGCAGGATCGTCGAGCAATTGATCCATATCAACACTGTCTGCCCTGATTATTATGGGACTCTGTTTTTCAGTAGCTTGGAGGGCAGCAGTTATTTTAGCAGAGGTTGTTCTCGCTTGGAAGGTGTGATCGTCCTGATGAGTGGGTGTGGAGTCCGGACTCGCTGTTGAGATGGTAGTTTGAGCCACATCGACGTCCATGGCAGAATGTTCTTCAACTTCATGCTCAGGCTGAGTCTCTGGGACTTCCTGTTTAAAAAAAAAATCAAGGAAAGTCCTAAATCATTGCTCTGATGCCAGTCGAATGGCAAGAGATTTTATACCTCAGTGGCAGGGGGAGTAGTGCTTGGGAAGATTGTTCGCAAAGGTAGCGAAGTATCGACATTTGCTTGTTCAGGGGAGTCCTGACAAACAGGTATGATGAGGCAATGTCCAAAAGTAATAAAAAAAAAGGGTTAGTGGAAAGGCATACCTTATCAGTGCTTGATGAGTCAACTTCTTCGACAGAGATAGGGTCTTTGGAAGTACATTCTTCGGACACTCCTGTCTTTGCAGATTTGACTCTTGGCTCCTTCAAATTTCGAAAAAAAAAACGAATGAAGACCTTGTAAGATACAGGAGGACCATCAATTTAGACAGTAGTGGAGGAAAGTTTACCTTTGTAAACTTAGCTGTTGGAGTTTCCTCAGAGTTCCCGGAAACAGATCTCTCTGCATGCGATTCCTGAAAATTGTGTAATGACCACGATAATGTCTAATTGATGAATCATGAATAAATAATGAAATCCCATACAAGTAAAGGAAAGGATACCGTTTGAGGTGTTGAACGAGAAGGAGACTCGAGTAGAATCATCCTGCGTTTTGAGGACTTGGCTTCAGCACCAGTTGTTTGGACTTTCTGCTTGGTGGTCTCTTGCTGGGAGGAACTGGTCGAGTGTTTAGACCTTGCTGGTTTCTTTTTTGACGCAGCTGGTTTCTTGCTAGCACTGGTTTTCGTAGCTCCAGATTTGGAGGATTTCTTCTGTGCTGATTTAGATTGAAGAGGGGGTTCATCTTCCTCATCTTCTTCTTGAACTTAGACTTCTGTGGCCTTACCACTTGTTTGCTTGTACTTTAGAGGCTCTTTTAGAGCCAAAGCTAAAACAAAGCAAAGAATGTAAGTATAAAACGAGTGGGTGTTCAAGCAAAAAGCAAAGGAAACTAAAATACCTTGAGGAAACTTGGTAATAACCTCGACAGCCTCGTCATATTGTCCAAATTCAAAACGAGAGGCAAACCGACCGGCATAGGTAACTTCTTTGTTTTCATAAGTGTTAACATTAGTATGAAAATGAAATCTGTCTAAGAAAAGGAAGTTACCAGCTCTTGTCGGTTTCCCTGGAAATGGATCAGCCAAACCAAAATATGCACAGGGTAAGGACACTGGTTCAGGACAAGGAGGTTTCACAAGTGATTGACCTGTTTCTTGTCGATGTTTCAAAGCCTTAATGCCCCAATAGTTCTCATGGCTTTCTTTTGATTTGGCAGTCATTTCCTTTATCTGTCGAACAATATGAAAAGGGTATCTAGGGTCCCATTTTGTTTTGTAAAATTTTTCAAAGCTGCGTATATCCTGTAAGTGCTCACCTTTGGTCTTAGTCGAAGGGTCCTGTTCGTGCACAGAGGGATTAACAAGTCTGTTTATACACTCCTTAATGGATGGATGACAGTGCTTGTAATATTCATTCCACCAAGTCATAAAATCTTGGGATACACCCAAGGTAGGGGTGAAAGGAGTAAAGTTGACACCAGACATCCGCAAGTCATTTCTTCTCTGTATGCCATCAATGGTTTCTTGCTTCAAGTCGATGCAATCGAGGAGTATATCTTCTTTCTTGTAAAAGAATGGGCCTGGAATAGATTGCATGAAACCAATGTTGTTGGCAGAGGCATTGGGCAAACAGACAAAAGCGGCGTTGTCTGTCGAACCCGGTAAACCTGCGGGGAATACTTGACGAGCGAGGAAGCGGGTCCAGATTCTTGTACAATTTTTTGAAGTTGGATCAAAAGGGGCTGTGAACCAAGTAGGCCCATACTTCCTGCTAACAAAGGG
Source organism: Calophaca sinica (assembly GCA_037113605.1). Classification (NCBI taxonomy): domain Eukaryota; kingdom Viridiplantae; phylum Streptophyta; class Magnoliopsida; order Fabales; family Fabaceae; genus Calophaca; species Calophaca sinica. The sequence continues at coordinate 23,130,009 of CM073737.1, forward strand.
TTGAAAACGGATGCCTGGGGTGCTTGCAGAAAGAGAATGAAAAAGACCAAAGTAATACTTGAAGCTGTCAAGTTCATTGTCGAAAGACTTGGGAACGCGATACATGGCTGGGGAGCCATAGGTGTCGATGTCAAGATTAGGTGGTGCTTTGTTGACAGTGTGGCCGGGAAAGGTAGAATTTAACCATAATTGCATGAGCCACATTGGGCCTCCAATTCCACTCTTCTTTCCACCTTCTTTCACCATGCCGTACAAGTTCGACATGCTAGAATAAAGGTTAGACAGAAGAAACGAACCAAGGGCCCACCGTTTACCTTCGTGGAGAAGGTTTGCCAAATCAAGCAAGGTTTTCGACATTTGAACATTTTTGTTACACATAACAAAAGCGGATAGCCAATGAAACAGGAAGGCTACATGTTCATCGTCGGAAACCTCAGGGTCACTTTGCATTCGATTCGAAACGTACTTCAAAAATGCAAGTGGTTCATTGCTGAAAACGTCAATGACGTTCTCAGGCAAGGCAAGAGGGTGAATCATTTGGCCATCCGGTGGGAGGCCAGTGAGCACAGTAACATCAAAGAGGGTTGGGCCCATCATTCCACAAGGGAAATGAAAATTGTTGGTGGTCTTGTTCCAAAAGAACACAGCAGCTCCCAACATTGCTGGGTCTAACCTAAATGTATGCTTGGAAAGTTGAATGAGGCTGTAAATACCTAATTTTTTCCAAATCTTACTTTTCTTAGCTTCGACCCTAGCAAGCCAAGCAGAATAACCAGTCACACTGAGTGGTGGAGTTCTAAAAATCCTAGAGCTTTTTAAGAAATAATGGATATGCAAAGCAGGGGAAGCAGCAAGAATGTCAGTTTGACCTTCTTTATTCGGGAATGAATCCCTAAAATCTTCAGGGAAGTTGGAAAGGGTCATCACTGGTCCTAAATAAGCCGCGGGGGGTTCCAAAATGAAAGAAGAGTCATTCGTGTAGGGTATTATTACCTTAGATTTTTGCCATGGAGTTGATGCATCAACATCAGGATTGTACCATGTTTTCCGAAGGGGCGCTGTAGTACCTTGAGTTGGGGTTGAAGAAGACGCCATTGCGAAGTTGTTAAAGCTTTCAGAAAAAACTCAGAAGGGGAGAAAAGTGTTTTGAATGGGTTTTACAGTTTATTTATAGCAAAAGCTTGCGAAGTAAGTGTGCGAACAGGAAAGTAACCGCCTATATTTGAAGTGATGATGGTCCTATTTTTTAGGGAAGTGGGAAGCGCAGACCTGTGATGGGACATTGCGGAAAGGGAACCGTCGCCCGTGAGGTTAAACAAAATTCTGGGTCTCTCCGTATGTTGGCGTCGACAACTCAGAATTTGGGGGGCATCTGTTGGGTGCCAAATTTCAAATTTGGGTTGATCGACAGAATGTTATGAATTCGACAAGTAAAGGTGTAAGAGACCAGAAAAAGGGATGAAAATTGACTAAGTTTGAGAGACCAAGTGATGGGACGGTTATTCGACAAAAAGCATGAAGCGTCGAAGATGTCAAAATAAGCATGGTCGAAACAGGCTTAGTTATTAAGTAAAGATTAATATACACTTCGACAGGAAATACTACTGTCGATTAGGTAGTTTTTAGTGAAAACTTAACTACCAACCCGTGTCCGTACACGTGTCAGGTTGGATGTTAGGTAGTTTTCTTATATTTTTTCTATAAATAGTAGTTCGTACGATGTAATTGAGGTTGGATACATGATCTAATTCCTAATATCTCGACGACTAAGAAGATTAACGGAAAACAATCATTGTATGCCTTCCAAACTCTATCTTTCTGCATTTTAATCAAGTTCAGTCTATTTTCAGTTCTTTGCATTTCATATATGTCACTTACATGCCAATCAATTCGTATTTTCTTGCTTCGAATTTACATCCTTTAATTCCCTATCATTTACTGTTTTCTGCACTTTTACTTTCAAAGTCATTTACATGCTTTTCTTTTTAAATTCATGCTCTTTACATTTCTGTTACTTAAATTCATGCATTTATATGTTTTCACTTAAATTCATGTCTTTTAGCAGTGTTTCTTAAATTCTTTCTATTACTTGTTTTTTTTTTTTTTTACATTTCTGCGTTAACTTCAATTGCATGTTGGGCTTCAGTGATGCATGACCCATGACTTTGCAGTAATGCATTCTTGTTTTAAATTTTGCTCTAATTTGCTTGTAAACTAAGTTATTGGCTTTCGACAGCCAATCTTGTTTATTTAAGTCCATATTGCCATTTTCGACAACAACTTGTTGTTAGTTGGAATTCTCATATACAGATTTGGCATAAGACACAATCATTCATGGCTCTGAAGCCAAGAATGTTACAAAATTGATAACATGTCGAGCAATTGACCGTTAGTTTCAAAAAACTGTTGTTTGCAAAACGAGATTACCACATAATTCGTCGATCTTGCAATCGTTTGAATTAATTATTTGTCACTTTGTTGAATTTGGTAGAAATACGCTTATAAATCAAATTTCCCAGTAAACACCACCATTAGTCTTTTATGGCTTCATCAAAGTTTAGAGGCTTACTATCAACAAAAGACAAAACAAATCATTTATAATTTAAGTTTCATCAACTAATTCTTGAATGCTTCTCATTTTTCTTGGTCTTTCACTTGAACTCCCGCTGGAAGATGATAAGGCTCCGTCGGTGGAAGGAGTTGGTGAAAGAGGTGGAGCTGAATTCTCATTTGGTATCAAGGCTTCTTGATCTCCCTCTTCGATGTATGAGAAAAAAAAAATCACACATGCCTTGTTTTTTTCTCCCATTTCTATGTCTTTTCTTCATCAAACTCAACTTCTCGACTTACAATAATCTTCTCATTGCTTAAGTTGTACAACTTGTAGCCTTTTGAGCTTGCATCGTAGCCAATGAACATGTGTTTCATACTTCAATAATCAAGCTTGGATCTGCTTTTATCGAGTACATGAGCATATGCAATGCTTCCAAATATTCTCAAGTGGTCAACTCTTGGCTTCACTCCACTCCATTACATGCTTTCATCAGTGGTGATAGTTTCAGCAATACCAAACCAATAGATGATTTGATGTTGAATAAATCTCATGACATCTTCCTGAGTCACATTCACCATCGACTGTGCTTCCACCCACTTGGTAAAGTAATCTTTTGCGACTATAATGAAAGCATGTCTCTTAGATGAAGAAGTATAAATCTTCCCAATTAAACCCATAGCCCATCCTCTAAAAGGCCAAAGTTTAATTACAAGGTGTAGTTGTTTGGCTGGTACCCTTTGAATTGGACCAAGCATGCCTCACACCCCTTGGCATATTAAAAGCAATCAGCCGTAATGTGTTAGCTTTTTCAGCAAGTTTATCGAATCGCGACAAGTAATATAGTAGAAGTAAAGTATTGTCCCACGAGGATTGAGATTTGTACGATCAATTCAAGCAAATTCATTTCTATTTGAACTAAGGAAATTATATGGGTCTTTTCAAATGATATAGTAACTCATGTTATCAACAAAAGCAAAAAACAACCAAATAAGTGTTTTTGGATTTTAAAGATAAAAGATGACTAGGGGTTGAATCCTCTGGTATCCACTTTTATGCAGTAAATTCATCATCAACACAAGTTATTATATGCATGTTAGAAGTTCAAATCAACTAGATTAGATTAAGGATAATCTCTTGCCTCATAATCCCTTTAACTCAACCAAAACCCCTAATTCCTTAGATTAAGTCAAGCATTAAATTCAATGATTCATAAGAACATATACCCACCAAGTTATATTCCTATACTCATCATGGATATGGCCAACAATCTCAAGCCAAATTCATAAACCCAATTTTCCAATGGTGAGAAGAACCCAAATTCAATGTGATAGTGATCAAGTATCAAAAGCATTAAGTATAGAGATTGAAAGCTCAAATAACATGAAATAAATCTTCATTAATGTAAGAGAATCAAACTACATAAGAGTTTCAACAAGATTCATCTAACCCTAGTCCAGAGAAATTTGGCTACTCATGGAAATGGAAGGAGAAAAACAGAAAAATAGAATAAATGAAAAAGAAGACTCCATTGAAGCTTCAAAATCTTGTTCCCAAGCTTGAATCACCAATGGAGATGGAAGGAGATGGAACGCTAGCACTCCCTTGCAAGTAGTCAAGTGTTTTAGTTCTAAAAATGAGCCAAATATCTAGAACCAAGAGTTGAATACGCATTTTAAATGAAATTAGCATAGCAGAAGCGCTCCAGCGCCTCCTAGGAGCGCATCACGCGCGCAGAAACAGAAAAAAATTATGTAAAGCATGTGACGTGTGCTCCACATGCTTGGAAGCAGAATAAAAATGCGCGATGCGCGTGACAAGTGCGCTTCAGCGCCTCTGACTCAGTTTTTGGCAAAATTGCTTCCGCGCGTTTGGAGAGCTTTGGTACTGGACAAGTCTCTAAAACATCAATCTTCGTTGTCTTTCTTCATCTAATTGAATTCTTGAAAGCCCTTCTTATGGTATTACTCTAATTCTTGGGCAATCGAGTGTGAAAAAGTCAAAAGAATGATGCATGTAAATCCCAATTTTCTTCTTCTTGATAAGTGCTTGATTATGTGCATGATTTTATGTTTAATTGAGTTATTAGGATCGGCCTAGGACTAGGGTTTCGAGGGTCGAGCGTTAGAGCGGAGCATTTTTAGGTCAGGCAATGGGGTCGAACCCACAAGGAATGCAATTAGGTCAGGCAATGGGGTCGAACCCACAAGGAAAGCACGAGTACCAATGTAATAAAGACTCTATGTTATTTAGGCTAACGAAGGTTATGAGTAAGAATTGCACGGATTAAAACTGAAATAAAATAGTAATTCAAACAATGTGCAAGAACGAGTAAAGACTATTATGAAAGGCCTAGGAAAACCGGGTTCACAAATACTTAGCTCCTAAATTTACTAATTAATTATTATGAGTTCTAATTCCTGTTTGAAAGCTAATCACTCACTCTAAAATTACTAACACCCACTGATCATGCAATGTCAATAGTCTTCTTCCTAATAACTACCCAGTTTGATCATGCAAGGTAATTAAAGGATAGAGCATTAAGATATGGTGAGTTTATTAATCTAATAACTGATTAGAAACAAGCAAATATCCTTGATCCGGGGTAAAACATGAGTTCTTTTATTCCTAGAGTTCTGTTAACTAACTGTGGTACGATCGTCACCAATTAAATCAACTAATTAAAGGTTGATCAGGCCTTATAGGATTAAGCATGCTAGGGATAAAACAATCAACAGAATACTAGAAACTCATAAAACTAATTAAATAAATGTCAAAAGCATAGTAAAGGATCCCCCCATCACCCTTGGTGATGAATTTAGCTACTCATGACAAATGATAATAACATAAATTCATACATAAAGCCATAAAAATCCATAATAAAGAGTATAAGTCTAAAACAGGACACCCTTTCGGTATGACGACGGTCCTTACGCACGTTCTTGGCATCCTTACGAGCTCCGATAGCAAAAAAGAATTGGCAAGAAGCTCCAAGGAATCAAAACTCAATGAAATAGCAAGGGATCTATGAGAGACTCTCCAAAAAGTAGGCAGAGAATCAAAAATTCGTCAAAAGGTCTCTAGAGTAGGCTAAGATTGCCCTTTTATAGGCAAGGATGCGAATTAGGTCATTTGGCTTCAAATCTGCATGTTCTAGGCTGAGGTACAACCGTACTGAGATTATACACAGTCGTACCAGACTTTGTTTGCGACGATGGCCCGTACTTGTGCACTCTGCACTCCCTGACAGCAATTGTGTACGACCGTACTGCCTTCGGTACAGCCGTACTGGACATTTTCATCGACGCCAGGTTGTACTGACCAAGGGGGTACACCCCTACTGCTGTTCTTGGATAAGTACGGCCATACTGACTGGATGTCAGACCGTGTCTCTTGTCTTGAAACGCTAAAAAATTCTCCAAAACTTGCCAGTTTTTCATCGATTCTCGCATCTTTCGCTTTGAGTAATGTCTTTATGATATTTCTACAAAATGGGGCATAAGTAAGCACTTTTATATTTTAAATAGCACAAAATGATATAAATAAGTACTAAAAATGCCCCGTAAAAGTAATCAATTTGGTGTGTTAACACATCCCCACACTTGAGCTTTGCTTGTCCTCAAGCAAATTACTTGGGTAATTATAATAGAAACTATTTTCACTGAATAAGGGCAAACACACAAGTATGACAAAAAGGTAATATCATAAGAAATGCCAATAAAAAGAATGTCTAATTAGAGGTGTAAGTTCAAATAAGTCAACAATCTATGATTTATAAGTCACACTCTCACTATTCTCAAAGTGTTTATTGGTATAGTCATTAACGCTCAAATTTTTCAATAAAGTAATATTACCATAGGCTTGTACATTGACCAAAACTCTACTGTTAAAGTCTATTTATCATGCAAAAGAGGAACAAGGGTCTTTCATTGGTTGTAATGTAGCCATGATGATAATGTTAGGCAGGATAAGAGAAAGAAAAAATCATGCAAAAGGGACAGAAACAAATCAACCGAAACATATAACCTTTTTCTTTTTCACTTATAAAGAGCATGCAAGAACCCCCAAATTTTTGATTAATGCATATATTTTTATATTTCTTGAAATCGCTATTACAGCAAAAATTTCTTTTTCGATGTTTTTTCTTTTCTTTTCTTTTCTTTTCTTTCCTCCTTTTATGCATTTATACAACAAATAAACATTTTTAATAACTAGGAGGGGAAATAGATACTGAACTTTTTTTTATAGATAAATATAAGGGATTCATAACATTATTCTTTTGATTTCTGCCACTAATTGCTTTTAAAGAGTACTTTCCACGGTTACCTTCACGGAAAAATAATCAATAATAAAGAGAAGGGGTACCAAGGGAATATAACTTTAGGCACAAAAGTTGGCAACTAGTGGTAGGATAATTCAAAGTAGAAGTGGCCTGAAGAATTCCTAAAAATTGCCATTTCCAAATTCGCATGAAAATAAACTTTTATTCGCTTTGTAATGGTCTCAACACAAGTTCTAGAATGCACAAACATGGAAAAATATCACTCAAAAAAAGCAAAGAGGCGAAGAGTATGATGTGGCCTCTTGCTTTAGGCTCAAATCTCACATTTAATAGTTTACACAGAAAATTGAAACTTACAGAACCTCAATGCTAATTTTCAGCAAATTCTAATACAAACAATTAACTTATTTCAATCACAAGCTGTCAGAAGAAAAAAAAATTATTAGCCCTTAAATCAGCAAAAATTTAAAGTTCTCTATAATTATAAGCAGTTATAAGCATTGCTAAGTAATAAACAAAATATAAAATCCTTCCCCATACTTATTTTTAGCATTGTCCTCACTGCTATTATGATAAATCAAGCACAAAAAGGATAAAAGAAATTAAAGATAATTGTGCTAAAATAAAAGAAGTTGGAAAGAGACTCCCCTATGAAAAATATCACGAGCAAATTGAATGGGGATTTGAACAAAATTTGATGTTTCCTTTCCCAATACCGATGAAGCTGGTAAGCGAGCGCAAGAACTGTGCATCAAACAACTAAAAATTTTAGAAGCAGAATAAAAAGAAATAAAAGGAAAATAAGATAGCAAAATAAAACAAAAAATAGTAAAATAAAATGTATCCTGCGAGTATGCCAATATGTACAAATCTCTTTTTAATATAGAAGCAGATGCCTAAGTACTAAAAGAGAAAAGAAAATAAGGTCCCGCATCACTCGACAGGTGGATAAGGCTGGAGTCGTTGAAGGTGCTCTAAAATGGCTGCAAGCAGCTGGTCCACATTGGTCTGATGCTCCTGAAAACTAATCTGCATTTCGTCGAGATGCGTCATGACATCCCGGTAGGAGTGGCCCTATGGTGCTAGCTCTAGCTGTGGTGGTGGTGGTGGTACAGGATGCTCCTCTGCCAGGGGCTCAAAGCCTGCAACCTAATCCTGCTGTTGTTGCTCCTGTGGCGTAACTACCTCATAGTCCTTATGGCCCAGTCTCCACAGAACATCGATGTTGCAGAGGGTCGTTAAAGAGATAGCTTCATCTCTATGGTTGTAACTCCCACTCGGACACGCACTCCAAGGTGATTTGCAAGTCCAGAAATAAATGAGCCTATCACAAAGTGGCCGGTGTTCTAGGTTTGCAAGTGGAGGCCCGTATGAATGCATGTTCACAGGAGAAATATCCCTGCGTTGCACTTGTGGCCCTGGCCGTCCGTCATGGCCCACAGAAGGAAAAGATCTGGCCGGGTGACTATCCTGTCGCTAAGCGCTCTCCCATTAATGGAACGGGCTAGCCACCTGTGCACTGTACGCACAGCTAGATCTCGAATCTTGCTTGCCTTAGCGCATCTGGGGATATAGTGAGCATCCCCAGTGAGAGCTCGCCAGCTCTCTGAATCCTGCCATCCCTTTGGTATCTCCAAGAGGGCTCCTATGTACTCTGGAGTCTGGACTGTCTCCTCCGTCTCGAATCCCAGCGCGATATTAAAATCGACTAGGGCCAGCGTGTGGTGGATACACCCCATTTCTAGAGCGTTACTAAACTAACTGTAACTCTTGAAAGTTCAAATACTTTTGAAAATGAAATACTCTGCTTGTATGGTTTTCGAAAATGTGGGTCTAAATTTTTTTTTTCTTTTTAAAATAGCAATCAGAGTATTGCAGAATTTTCGAAAGGTGGTGAATAAACAAAGACACCATAATCAAATAGTAGCAACCATGCAAATAACTTTATTTAATCATTTCACACAAGACAATCCAAATCTGGAAAACATAGTATACTTGTTACAACTTTGTAATTAATAGATTAACACCCTATAGTTGGTCGGCACACTACAACACTTACTAGATCCTCTAGTAAGTTTACCAAACAATCGCACAAAGCAGATAGCCAGATAGGATTATTCTCAGCCAGACTCGTCAGCAGTCTCGAACACTCTGCAGTCTTCATTATCTGGGTTACATTCATTAATTAAAAGAACCACGAGCAAAGGTAAACTTCTTACAAAAAGACAGATACAAATGCAACAACATATGCAACATCCAATCATATTATACAGACAGAATATAATATGGAACTCAACTTCTTCAACATATACACATAATAATGTCATTGGCATTACAGAACAGTTCAATAAGAATACACAGAATTCTGTATTGATGCAACTACATGCTAGTGCACATGATTTCGGAATATCACAAATACCCATAATATTGGGCTTATCAGCTGGTCCGCTTACAGGTACACAGTTTGACACATGGGCTTATTGGCTGGTCCGCTCACAGGAACACAGTCCAACCGTGTTCCCGAAAGAACTAACGACAACACTGAACTCCCCGCATAGGCTTATCCATTTTAGGACATTAATTCAGGTCGAAGTCTCTATGTATGCAGGCCAATGCATCTCCACATACTCAAAGAACATCCAATTCATTTGATATTTCAATATGCAACAATAATGAAATCATTATTTAATTACTCAACACAAGTCTCAACAACATATACTTCAATACAGATAAGCATATATGCACACGAACCAGAATTTCACTTCCACATTTCAGCAGTCATTGTATATAAACATAACACATAATTCAGCATTAACATATCAAGCTCTATATGTCTAGAAGTAGCCCTTACAACCACACAGAACATAACACATATCAACATTTACATATCAAACACTATATGTCTAGAATAAGCTCTTACTCATACTACACTATATAAAACACATACTGTGAAATGCCCTTACCAAAGGAGCTCTCAACCCACACTAACGTCAACGAAACGTCACAAACTCTCTCATGAGTGTGCTCACGACCTCGACAACCCTAAGACAAAACCACTAATTCTTAGAAAATCTCGAAATCTTTTAAAAGTAACTCCTAGGTGATGGTTTGCAAACAAACCCCTAGGGTACACAACCTAAAAATTCTTTTTACTAATACTCACACTTAAAACACTAAAACAAAGTTAAAAATAATATTTTAAATACTAAAAATTTGTTTTCTTTCAAAACCAAAACAATTATTAAACATATAGAATACCTAACTAATAACCCTTAACATATTAATCAAGTATAAATTTTAAAACAACCCCAAAACAATAAAATACCTCTCGATTTTAATTAATAAATCCACACCTAATAATTTTTTTTCTTCTTCTTCCAAATCTTTTAAAACAACAGAACTAACACTAAAATCAAAGATTTAAATACTAAAATTTCTGAGACTCTGCATGTTTAGAAAACACAAAGATTTCTCCAAACTTGGGTGTTTCATAGTCTTAAGTCAATATAACAACTCTTAATACAACTTAAACTCAAATTATACCCTTTCCAAAAACACTTAAATAACATGTATAAATCAAAGCTTGAAACACAAAAATTTCCTTCCTTATTCTTCTTGAAGCTCACGACTTCAACCACAAAATTAGGGGAAAATTTAATTTTCTTCCAAACAAAAATTTAATAACAATTATACTAAAAACCACTTCTAAAACCTTAAGAAATTAAGCAAGAACTTCAAATAAGATTTTTCTAAAACTCTTCTCCAAATCATAGCTTGAATCAAGCTCAAGGAGAACAAAAATTTAGTCTTTTCTGGATCAAAACATAAAACAACAATAACAACACTAAAACAACAATAAAAGGCAAGATTCACAAGAACAATCCATCATTTTCCCCTTCTTTTGTCACGGCATAGGGCTCTAAAAATGAGGGAGAAAATTTATCTTCTTGTTCCTTAATCATCATCAAAACCATACAAGAAAAATAAACAAGAAAATCAAAATAAATCCTCACTCAAAAATTAGAACAAGGCCACGGTTATAAGGCCTAAGAGGAAGGAGGAAAGCTTGTCTCAAGCACTCACCCTTTGATCAAGAACAAAATCTAAAATGGAGAAGAAAAATGGAAGAAATTGTGGTGTAAATGGGGGTGTACTTCTCGGCCTGAAAAAGAAAAGAAGGAGATAAGCTTCTTTTTTTTTTCCTTTACTAACACTTAGATAACTTAGGAAAACAAGAAGGAATGAAATGGAGTATTGAAAAGAGGAAGGGCTACGGTTAGAGCATGAAGAAGAGAAAGGAAATGATGTTGGTTTTTCTTTCACCCACACTTAGATGAAACAAGTAGGAAAATGAAATGAAAAATGGGTGAATGGGAGGGGGTGTTCTCGGCTGGACAAGGAAAAGAAGAAAGTGTGAAGAAGATTTCCTTCTTAAACTTGGCTGGGTTTAGATGATGACAAGATTACTGATCAAAAAGAAGAAAAGCCTCCGATAGATCAAGTCAAAGATTCTACAGAGACTTTAATTATGTATTGTCAATTCTCTGTAAGTATGGTTTGTATCTTTGACATATTACAAGCTGTGATTATATAACTTAGATGTGCTCAAACAAATCATTCCTTAAGTTTAAAACTTAATCTAAGTTATTTTCAAAGTTAAGTGTTGAAGCAATCCTTTTGAAATCTCAAGAAAAAAACTTTTTCTATTGCAATAATCGATTACCTCAAAGCTGTAATCGATTACCTAAAGTCTCGGTGATGTGGATGTAATCGATTACCTAAAAGGTGTAATCGATTACAGCAACTAAATTTTTGAATAGCTGATTTTCAACGTACACATGTGATCGATTACCACAACGACGTAATCGATTACCACTGCTTTAAAATCAAATTTTCTGAAACGTTATGATTTCAAATGGTGTGTTTTGGTCCCTGGAAAGTTGCCAAACGATCACCTTGCTTCGCATTAATAACTGATGTATATATATATACCTTTCTTTACATCGTAATGCAGACACAACTTTCATTCTTTCAATCATAAGAGTTCAATATCATTTTACAAGTTCTAAACCTTCAAAACTTTCTTGCCTAGAACTTAGATACTATTTTCATATTTTGAAAAAGTTCTTGAGCACTAAGTTGTATAGTTACAAAGTGATATTGATCTGATACAGCCATATGCTTTACCATTCTTCACAATTATTAAACTCATCCTTGTGTTGGGTTTTGGTTTGAAAAGATAGTGGGGTGCTATCTTGTTGTATAGAGATTATTAGGGAGCCTTGGGGTGAGGCTTGCTTGTAACAAGAATTTCTATCATAGTGAATGGCTCTGCAGGTGTCAGAAGAACTGGATGTACCCAAGTGGTTAGGGAACCAAAGATAAATTCTTGTGTCTCAATCTTCTTCCTTATCCTTTACTTTTGTTTATCAATCAAACTCCATCTATCTATCCATAAAACAAAAGAACGAAAAATCTCTAAAAGTCACTCGAAAATCGCTCAACCTAATTCACCCTCTTAGGTTGTATACCAGATTCACATTTGGTATCGAGCGAGTTAAGGTAACTCGCTCCTTCGATCCATGGCTTCCGCAAGCAACAATCCTACTTTTAGAGATGGTGGCGAATAACAAGCCTCCATGTTTCGTTGGAGAACACTATGACTTCGGAAGATTCGCATGCAATCCTATCTTGAAGCACAAGGAGAAGAAATATGGGATCTTTGTAGAGAATGGTCCTTATGTGCCTACAATACCATCAACAATGAAGTGCAAGATAAAGTCAAAACCTCATGGACGGATGATGACAAGAAGAGAGTGCTCTACGACAAAAAGGCCAAGAACATTCTACAACAAGATTAGGTATGGATGAATTCTTTCGTATCTCACATTGTAAAACTGCTAAAGAGATTTGGGATACTCTAGAAGTAACTCATGAAGGAACAGTAGAAGTAAAGAGATCTAAACTGAATACTTTATCACAAGAGTATGAAATGTTTAGAATGCAACCCGGTGAATCAATACTTGATTTGCAAAAGAGATTCTCTCATTTGACAAATCACTTAATGGCTCTTGGAAAGACCTTTACCAATGATGAGTTGAATCTTAAAATTCTTCGATCATTGACTCGGCAATGGCAACCAAAGGTTCTGACAATTTCGAGAAGAAAAGTCTGTCAAAAATGACTTCTGCGGCATTATTTGGAAAACTCCAAGAACATGAATTGGAACTTGGAAGATTGGAAGAGAATGAAGTCAAAGAGAAGAAGAACAAAAGCATTGCCTTAAAGGTTGAAACCAGAAAACAACATGACGAAGAAAGCACTGATGAAGATGAGAACATCACCCTCCTGGTAAAAAGGTTTGGAAAATTTCTTAAGAAAGACCAAAATTCTAAATTTGATAACAAAAAGAAATTTTTCAAGAAAAGGGATACATCCACTTCAAATCAGAACTTCACATGTTTTGAATGCGGTAAGGAAGGACATATGAAAGCAGAATGTCCTAATCTGACAAAGAAGAAGTACTTCAAAGGGAAAAAGGAATTCAAATCCAAAAAGGCCTACATTGCATGGAATGACAATGAAGTAAGTACATCCTCCGATTCAGAAAGTGGAGAATCTGAAGTCAAAGCACTAATGGCATCACATCACTCAGATGATGAACAAGAGAAATGCTCGAACAAAGACCAAAGAACACATGGTATCTTGATAGTGGTCGTTCTAGGCACATGACTGGTGATTGTACAAAGTTTACATCTCAAGCTGAAATCTAAAGGATATGTCACATATGGAGATAACAATAGAGGAAAGATTCTTGGGATTGGAAAGATTGGAGCTTCTCCTTCACAACTATTGATGATGTCCTATATGTCGAAGGTTTGAAGCACAATTTGATTAGCATAAGTCAACTCTGCGATAAAGGATTCAGAGTAAACTTCATCAAGGAAAAATGTATCATTGAAAATGAAGCCTCTCCTGAAGAGAAGTTAGTGGGAAATAGAATCGACAACTCCTATGAGGTATGTCTAGATGATTTATCTTTGAAGATTAAATGTCTAGTGGTAAACAATAATGATGCATGGCTTTGGCACAAAAGAATAGCACATATTCACATGGAACATTTGAATAAGCTTGTCAAACATGATCTTGTTATTGGATTACCCAAAATGAAATTTGTCAAAGATAGATTATGTGAAGCATGCCAAAAGGGGAAACAAACAAAATCCTCTTTCAAACCAAAGAATGTGGTATCAACTACAAGACCACTTCAGTTGATTCACATGGATCTTTTTGGTCCCTCAAGAACTAGAAGCTTTGGAGGTAATGTTTATGCTTTAGTTATTGTTGATGATTTCTCTAGATATTCTTGGACTCTATTTTTAGCACAAAAAGGTGATGCATTTAAGGCGTTCAAGAAATATGCAAAACAAGTGCAAAATGAAAAATCTATGAAGATTGTGTCAATTAGAAGTGATCATGGTGGGGAGTTCCAAAATGCTCTTTTTGAGGAATTCTGTGAAGAACATGGTATCACTCACTACTTCTCACCCAAGGACTCCTCAGCGTAATGGCGTGGCGTAAAGAAAGAATCGATCTCTAATTGAACTGGCTAGAACAATGCTCGATGATTCAAGTCTACCAAAGTACTTCAGGCGGATGCACGATGAAGTACACTTGCTATGTTCCAAATCGAGTCAATATAAGGCCGATCTTGAAAAAGACTCCTTATGAACTATATAAAGGAAGAAAGCCAAACATCTCACATCTTCATGTCTTTGGATGCAAATGCTTTGTACTCAACAATGACAAAGACAACCTAGGTAAGTTCGATGAGAAATCGTGAAGGTATATTTCTTGGCTATTCTCTTTCAAGTAAAGCCTATAGAATTTATAATAAAAGAACCTTAGTTATAGAAGAATCTATGCATGTTTCCTTTGATGAAACTAACCCAATCAGAGAATGTTTTTTGTGTCGATGATGATGATATAATGGAAGCATCTACAAAAGACACTACTAAGGATGCTGAGTCAGAATTACCTAAGGAAGACTCTGTCAAAGAAAAACAAATTAATTCAATCAATCGCCAAGACGACAATCTTCAACAAGAGCATAATCATCCTGATCTACCTCGTGAATGGAGAATTCATCGGGATCATCCTCTTGACAAAGTATTTGGTGATATTGAATCAGGAGTAAAAACAAGATTAAATCTGAAGGAAGCTTGCCTATACATGGCTTTTGTCTCTCAAATAGAACCTTCAAAGATAAATGAAGCTCTTGAAGACGATCAATGGATTCTTGCCATGCAAGAAGAGTTAAACCAATTTGAAAGGAATCAAGTTTGGGAACTTGTCCCTAGACCACAAGACAAACACATCATTGGTACAAAATGGGTGTTTAAGAACAAACTTGATGAAAATGGGATAATTATTCGAAACAAGGCAAGGTTGGTTGCTCAAGGCTATAATCAAGAGGAAGGAATTGATTTTGAAGAGACATTCGCTCCTGTTGCAAGGTTAGAAGCTATACGTTTATTACTTGGTTATGCTTGTTCTTTAGATTTTCAATTATTTCAAATGGATGTCAAAAGTGCCTTCTTGAATGGATACATAAATGAGGAAGTTTATGTCAAACAACCTCCTGGGTTTGAAGATTCAAAAACCCCCTCCCATGTATCCAAATTGAAGAAAGCTCTTTATGGCTTAAAACAAGCCCCTAGGGCTTGGTATGACAGACTTAGTCAATTCTTAAGTGAAAAAGGATTTGAAAAGGGTAAGGTAGATACTACTCTGTTCATTAAGAGAATTAAGGAACACACTCTATTGGTCCAAATTTATGTTGATGACATCATTTTCTGATCAACCAATAAAGATTTGTGTGGAGAGTTCTCAATGGTAATGCAAGGAGAATTTGAAATGTCCATGATGGGAAAGTCAATTACTTTCTTGGACTTCAAATCAAGCAAACTAAGAATGGTATCTTCCTAAATCAATCAAAATATCAGTAAAGAACTGTTAAAAGGTTTGACATGGATAACTGCAAAGAGATTGCAACTCCTATGGGATCTGGTACTTATATTGATCAAGATGAGTCGGGCTTATCAAGAGACATCAAGAAATATCGAGGTATGATTGGTTCATTATTATACTTAATCGTGATCGTCCCGACATTATGTTTAGTGTATGTCTCGTGCTCGATTTCAAGTCAATCCAAAAGAATCTCATCTTTCTTCTCAGAAAGAGGATCATGAAGTATCTAAAAGGGACAACAAATGTTGGCCTATGGTATCCCAAAGGTAGTATCTGTTCTTTAGTTGGCTACTCAGATTCGATTATGCAGGATGCAAAGCGATCGAAAAAGTACTAGTGGCACATGCCATATCCTTGGAAATGCTTTGATATCCTGGTCTTGCAAGAAACAAGCAAGGGTTGCTCTCAAAGACCGCCGGGCGTAATATATTGTAATGGAAGTTGTTGTGCTCAAAGTCTTTGGCTAAAACAACAACTATGTGATTATGGAATCAATCATGGATGCATTCCTTTAAGGTGTGACAATACAAGTGCTATAAATATTTCAAAGAATCCTGTTATGCACTCTCGTACCAAGCATATAGACATTCGACATCATTTTCTACGAGATCATGTTCTAAAAGGAGACGTGGAGATTACATTTGTTGATACTCATGCTCAATTAGCAGACATCTTCACAAAGCCATTAGCCAAAGAACCCTTCTTCAAAATAAGAAGAGAACTTGGCATTTTGGATGAAAAGGATATATGAGACCAACACATTTGGTGACAGGTTCTTTCATTTAACCTATATGTTTTTATTGTGTCATTCTAGTGTATGTATGTGTTTTTAATCATAAATCTATGTGATATGTATGTTATACATAGAATAGATACTCATACATTGCATGTTTTATCAATAATTTTTTTTAAAAAAAAACAAAAAAACAAAAATAAATAAATAAATAAAATTTTACCATGTGTAATCGATTACAGTATTAGGGTAATCGATTACATGTTCAAAAAGTTCAGTTTTTCGCACCACTGACCCGACGCGTAATCGGTTACCACTTGGGTGTAATCGATTACATCCGCGAAAATTTGCGAAAACTGACAGGTTTTCTGCATAAAATCAGTTTCCAAAATCATTTCTTTCATTCTTGCAATCGGTTACCTCTCATCCTTTCTCAACCACCCACCTTTCAATCCTCATTTCTACCATTGTTGCTCCAATCCTTCACTTCTAATCCCTAATCCTCTTCCCATTGGTGGCCCTCTTCTATTTTTTCCCCAAAATTTCGAACCCTAAGTCTACCTTCCACACTTTCATCACCATGGAACATTCAAGGAAGTTCAGAAGCAAGAATCCTTCTGTGAATGATGCAAGGAGAGCGAATCCCAATCCTCTGGACTTATCAAGGCTGTTGGCTAACACTGATCAAAGAACTCGCTTCCAACATTTCATTGGTAGGAAACTCATCACTCCAAAGTATGTGAGTCTTATTGCTTTTGCTAGATTCAATTTTCCTTCATTGCTCGAAAGTCAGGAAGTGACACCACTTGCTATTGATTTTGGAAACTATTACCCTGATCTTGTTAGAGTGTTCTATTGCAATTTAGAGGCTAAGGGTAGTGGTCTGGCTTCTTGGGTAAAAGGGGTTCCTATTAAATTATCCTTGAAGCAAATTGGAGAGTTTCTTGATATTCCATTTGAGGGAGAAAGGATTCATACTGATTTCTTATGTGATTGGGAGGAGTATGACAAGAGAGACTTCTATTTATCCATGTGTCGATATGATGAGACTGAAATTGCCCACAAAAGACAACGGTCTGGTGCAGCCTCATCTGCTAGAAATATTCTCTCTGTAGGACACTTGAACGTTGATGATAGACTTCTTCATTATGTTCTCTGCTATGTCTTAGTACCTAAGGCCTCAAACTACTCTCAAATCAATGATTTTGAAATGCAAATCATGTATGCTATCAAGAATAACAAACTTATCAACTGGGCCTATTTGGTTGTGAATCACATGTTGTCACCGGCAATGAACTACAAGTTTGCCTTATGCTAGACAAATCTCCCGATTGTTGGAGTGCTGCAATGTAGACACCAACAATGAGGTTTCTCTGGAAATGACACCTGCTGAAAATGAAATCCATATGGATATCTTACCAAAGATGGGTATAAACTGGGATGCTGCTGAACGAGTCTACAGGCATCGAAGCGATCTGCTACACCCTCCTGCACAAGAAGATGAAGAACCTCAAGATGGTGCGGTCACAAATCAAATGATTTTGGATGAGCTTAGGAGTGTCCGTGGTTACATGGCTGAGAGGTTTGATCAACTGTCTGCTCGCATGGACCGCCTTGAAGCTTTTGGAAATGACAATGAGGAGGATGAAGAGTAGCCTGATTTGCTTCATCATGCATGCATCATATTATCATTATGTCATACTTGTTTATGTTGGATTTCTAGTTATGTAATTCTTCCTTTAATTTTACTTTGATTTCTGTTTTTTATTTGGACTTTACTAAGTAGGACCTTTGCAAAGTTTGTATGGATGTTTAATATTAAGTATTTAGGTTGTGTTTGAATGAGCTTGGTAAATATATGCGCTATATTGTATTTATGCTACTTTTTCTTCTTTTTGATGATGTCAAAAGGGGGAGAAAGGAGATATTATCTGTATATCTTGTATTTTACTAACTTTTCAGGTTTCCAACTCAATACAAAGGGAGATATACAAGACAGGGGAGCTTTTCCGTCGCAAACCGTTAACAAGATTGGTGTTTGTCATCATCAAAAAGGGGAGATTGTGAAGAAGATTTCCTTCTTAAACTTGGTGGGTTTAGATGATGACAAGATTATCGATCAAAAAGAAGAAAAACCTCCGATAGATCAAGTCAAAGATTCTACAGAGACTTTAATTATGTATTGTCAATTCTCTGTAAGTATGGTTTGTATCTTTGACATATTACAAGCTGTGATTATATAACTTAGATGTGCTCAAACAAATCATTCCTTAAGTTTATAACTTAATCTAAGTTATTTTCAAAGTTAAGTGTTGAAGCAATCCTTTTGAAATCTCAAGAAAAAAACTTTTCTATTGCGATGTCGATTACCTCAAAGTCAGAATCGATTACCTAAAGTCTCGGTGATGTGGATGTAATCGATTACCTAAAAGGTGTAATCGATTACAGTAACTAAATTTTTGAATAGCTGATTTTCAACGTACACATGTAATCGATTACCACAACGACGTAATCGATTACCACTGCTTTAAAATCAAATTTTCTGAAACGTTATGATTTCAAATGGTGTGTTTTGGTCCCTGGAAAGTTGCCAAACGATCACCTTGCTTCAGACACAATCTGATGTATATATATATACCTTTCTTTTACATCGTAATGCATACAACTTTCATTCTTTCAATCATAAGAGTTCAATATTATTTTACAAGTTCTAAACCTTCAAAACTTTCTTGCCTAGAACTTAGATACTATTTTCATATTCTGAAAAAGTACTTGAGCACTAAGTGGGATAGTTAGAAAGTGATATTGATCCGATATGACCATATGCTTTACCATTCTTCACAATTATTAAACTCATCCTTGTGTTGGGTTTTGGTTTGAAAAGATAGTGGGGTGCTATCTTGTTGTATAGAGATTGTTAGGGAGCCTTGGGGTGAGGCTTGCTTGTAACAAGAATTTCTATCATAGTGAATGGCTCTGCAGGTGTCAGAAGAACTGGATGTACCCAAGTGGTTAGGGGAACCAGTATAAATTCTTGTGTCTCAATCTTCTTTAATCCTTTTACTTTTGTTTATCAATCAAACTCCATCTATCTATCCATAAAACAAAAGAACGAAAAATCTCTAAAAGTCACTCGAAAATCGTTCAACCTAATTCACCCCCCTCTTAGGTTGTATACCAGATTCACAGAAAGGAATGAAAACTTGGCTTATTTCCTCCTTTCACCAACACTTAACTTTGGCAATTGAAAAAAAATGATGAAAGGTGCAAAGAAGGGGAGGCTTCGGCTGATTAAAAGAGAAGGGAGGAATAAAAAAAAATGTTAATCCAAATAAAAAGCTAATGGATAAGATCAATCAATATATTTTTGTAATAACTACTTGACACTTGACACTTAACACCTAATCAAAGATATTTTGAGTTCAACCCACATAATCTTGACACCTCATAAATCTAGCCTTGCTTACTCACTAATTCTAGTCTAATCTTAGAGTTTTGGTATTCCCAAAATTACGGCGTCGAGTAATTGCATTAACGATAATTTGCTCGCCGATAAATCGCCTAAATTAATTTACTTAAAAATTAATTCACCGCGTGATAATAATTTATCTATAAATAATAAAAATAATTAAAAACGCTCAAACAATATCACAACAAGTTATGATTCGATCTTCATCGAATCGGAATTCATTTTAAATTTTATTTCCGATAAAAATTACCCCGCGATTCAAAAATACTGCGAATATTCATAAGAATTATTCAACGAATTTTGGACCATGAATTAATATTAAATATTAATTCTTAAATTTAATTTTATCTTAGTTTAATTCAATCACTTTCTTAGTCAACAAAAATACTATGCGTCAACGCGTCAAACAATAAACTTATATAAAACTCAGTTGATGAATTCACATTAAAACAGCATACGTCTACGCTATCTATTAATTTGAATTGACATCATAAATAATAATTATTTATAACAAATCAATTATTTAAAATAAATCAAAACAATTCTTCGTATTCTCAGTAAATCGTTGAGGTGATCTGTCTCTACGACTTACCTTCAAGTATTTGAGATTTTTATTACTAAAATATTTTTTCTTAAATATTGAGATGTTACAGGTCCCATGGAGCTAGAACGTAACAACCAGCTCCTGATCTGGCTCATCCTCCATGCCTGGATGCTCGGGCTCTTTGTCGTGCATGCGATAGCCACAAGCGGCTAAGAAGTCTAGGACTACCTCCACATGAGGGGTTTGTCTCACTGATACTGCCTGATGCCATCCAATATGCTATAGCAGGGCATGTAACTCCTCTCACAGGACAACCTGCTCAAGGGCATCGAAATCCAAATGCCGCTGCGTGCATATGGTACTCCCATAGCTCTCTATATCTCTCTCAGAACTGTTGCGAGATGTACGAGGGTGCGGATTTGGAGGGGCGTGCTGCTGCAGAAGATGAGGCCTCCCCTCTCTGGTGCTTAGACATTTTCCTGCAACAATAGAAAAATAGAAAGAAAAAATTAGAAGATTTTTGCAAGATTCTACGGTAGGTACGACCGTACTTCATTGGGTACGGCCGTACTCAGTATCTCTATACACCCTAGTTTAAATAGAAGTACGGCCTGACTCAAGGCTTATGTACGATCGTACATTGCAACAGGTACGCCCGTACCTGTGTCAGATCTTTAACCCTAAGGCTGCCAGTACGGCCTTCAGTATGACCTGTTCTTAATAGGTACGGTCGTACTGCGCTACGATTTTGTGAAAAATCTACCCTAAGATCAGATTTTCTCAGTTTTAGTCTTACAATTTAGATCTCTAATCATTCTTAGGGTCTCTAAGCATGTAAAACCTAGCCCATTCTTCTCCTAAATTGCTAAAGTTAGAATTAAACTAATTGAAAAATCTAAAACATCTAAAACTAAGAATAACTAGTAAAACAAGCATCCAATCCAAGAAATAAGTTTAGAATTAGTACCTGGATAGTCTTGGAGTGAAGAATACGAAGAAATTGAGAGTGGAGGGTGCTTGAGTAGAGAGGATTTGAGCATACGAGGGTATAGTACGCCCTTACATCTCACTGTTACCTTTTGTTTTCAGCCTCTAGAAATGGGGTACGGTCGTACCTGGTTGTATGTGCGGTCGTACTAACCTGTAGCTCTGTGTTTTTCAGGATGAAGCCGTGAGGTATGGCCGTGCCTGAAAATAGGTACGCATGTACATACTGGCTTTCCAAAAAATATTTTTTTTTCTTATTTTTCAAAAAAAAAATTTATATAACTTTTTTTCGTATTTTTAATAAAAGATAGTAACAATAATAAAAACAGAAAGAATAAAAATAAAAACAAATGTTAGTAAACACAGGTTGCCTCCTAGTAAGTACTTGTTTAACGTCCCGAGCCTGACAATTCGGAGGACATATAATTAGTCCTCAGCGGGCAATTGCCCTTCTTTGAGGTTACTTTTCACCTTCTTTCCATTGGGGAGGACTGCAATATAGTTTCCTTCATCAGAGTGATCCATCCAAGTAGCGTCTGAGCACTTCTTTGGTGGTTTCACTGTGCACCTGCATTCATCACCCATGTAAATTGGCGTTCTCATTATTGGTGAGAACGTCTTGATAAATTTCTTTATTAAGTCATTACACGTCTCTATTTCTCCAGCTGGTAGGAGATATAGCCATATTTTTACTTCCTCATCTAATAAAAAGGGGAAAGATCTTCGATTTTGCTTCATCTAGAGACAAGTTCCTATATTTTGCATTCCTCATATTTTTTCAGAACTGTCTCATGTGTTGAATATGATCTTGCCCTGTTGTTCCTTTAAATTGTAGGGCTAAGACCTCTGAAATAATGGATGGGTCTATTTCAAAACTAACAAATTCTTTAAAAGTATCATCCTTCAACTGCTGAAATCCTTGGATATGATCCCTTTGTCTTTTTCCTCAAATGTGGGTTAGAATGGCCTGACAAACTCTTCCATTAATTTGTCCTATGATTCAAAATGGAATTTCAGGTAAATTGAGAACTATTGCTTAGCCACTCCTCCGGGAGAAAGAGGGAATAACTTCAGCCTTATCTTATTTGCGGTGGTTCCTCTATATCTGTCAGTTTTAACTAAGTCATAAAAATTTAGTGTATGGAGAATAAGATCCTCTCCAAGTAGTCCTTTGAATTTTGGTAAATAGAGTGCTTTCAATACCAAGGAAGGGGTTATGTCCTTATGCTATTCAATAGAGTTGCTATCTTACTCCTCAATTTGCTCTTCTTTTTCTTTAGCCTGCTTATGCTCAATGTCCTATAAGAAACAACAGGATGCACTAGAGGAAGACAAATTATTAGAATTATAAATTTTAAATGCCTCCTCTTCATCTTCAATTCTTAGAGTCATAGTTCCCTTCTTTACTTGAATGGTGGCATCTCTTGTTGCCAAAAATGGTCATCCCAATATAATAGGAACATCCATATCTTCTTTCATGTCAAAAATCACAAAGTCAACTGGGAAAATAAATTTTCCCACCTTAATTAGCACATCCTCTATTATCCCTCTTGGGTAAACAAGAGTTCTATCAGCTAGCTGCAAAGATATGTTAGAAGGTTGTGGTTCCTGCAAATTCAATTTTCTAAAAATAGACAGGGGCATTAGATTCACACTTGAACCCAAATCACATAGTGCATTGAAAGAATTATTACATATTGAACAAGGAACAACAAATGTTCTTGGATCTTTAAGCTTTGGTGGTAATTTATTTATTAGCATCGCAAAGCAATCTTCATTCAAATTTACTGTCTCTACTTCTTCAAATTTATTTTTATTAAAAATTATTTCCTTTAAAAACTTGACATATTTAGGCACTTTAGAGACAATTTCAGCAAAAGGAATATTGACATGCAATTTTCTAAGTTTTTCTAACAACTTAAATGCTTGTCTATCATTATAAGAATTTTTAGGACATTGGGGATAAGAGTTACTTACCTACTGAGGCTCAATTTTAGCCATCCTTTCTTCCCTTCCATCTGAAATGTCCTTAATTGCACTAACTGGTTCCTCTTTTGTCGAAAAGTTTGCGTTGCACTTCTCATTTGGATTTAGTTCCACTTGACATGGAAGTGTTCCTTTTTCCCTTTGAGTCATTAAATTTACCAAGGTTGAGAATTGGTCCTTTATTGAGTTCTGGCCTTCTGTAGTGGTACCTATTAATTTTTCTAGAGTTTTGAACCTCTCATCCACTTGTCCCACTAAGTTGTTAAAGTCATTTCAACCGGGACCTCTATCACTTTGGGCTTGGTTATGTAAATGTGGAGGCTTGTAGGTATTCTGATTCTGGCCTTGTGATTTCTGTTGACCTCCCCATGAGAAATTGAGGTGGTTCCTCCATTTGGGATTATAAGTGTTGGAGTGGGGGTCATTCTGTGTCTTGTTTCCTATAAAGTTCACCTCTTCGGTGCAGTTTTTAGAATCATGACCGGTTACTCCACAGAAATTACAGGAAGCTCTAGTTGTCTTGGTTTCAATGGCTTTGAGCCTTTCTTCATTTTTTTCCATAAAATCAACTAAAACTCCCATACACGGATGTCCATGTCTCTACATATACTTCAGCATGGCTTCTTGCATTTTAGCTTTTGGATCAAAATCCCTTTGGCCTACAACATTGACTTCTTCCAATTGGCTCTCAATTGCCATGCATCCCCAGTCATTATTAGTTGCTATTGCATTAAACTGAGTCTGTGTTGCCATTAGAGTCTCTATCTCCTTGGTCATTGCTTCCAATTTGGCTTCGAGGGCTGTGTTTTTGTCTACCTTGTAAATTCTTGCCTGCTGGTTTTTCTTCCAGTTTGTCTTTCTCTTGTTGACCACTGAGCATTATTCTGAGCCAGTTCAGTCATTATTTCATAAGCCTCAGTGGGAGTTTTCTTTCCGAAAGATCCTCCACAAGCAGTGTCTACAGCACCTCTAGTCTGCGTTGTGAAACCATTATACATAATTTGAACTAACTTTGATAAAACCATGATGAGGGCATCTTCTAAGTAGATCTCAAAATCATTCCCATGCCTCATGCATTGATTCTCCTTCATTTTGAGCGAACCCAGATATGTCAGCTCTCAGCTTTACAGATTTTGCAGGAGGAAAATACTAATTCAGAAATTTAGTTTTCAGATCCTCCCAGTGGTAATAGAATTTGGTGGAAGTGAATCCAACCTTAGTTGTGCCTTCCGCTGTAATGAGAATGAGAACAACCTTAACTTGATGGCCTCCAATGTCACACCTTGACATTTGACAGTGTTAGCAACCTTCTGGAATCTTATGAGATGAGAATTCGGGTCTTCAGAGGTAAGCCACAGAATTGCACTATGGACATCATTGAAATCAGTGATGGCTTCAGTTTAAAATTAGTGGCCTCAATTGCCGGATAGTTGATGTTGTCTACCACGTCCGTTGTTGGAGTGAAGTACTTGTTTAATGTGAGCTCGTTCTACATTGCTAGCTGCTGTCTTCTCAACCAACAAAGTGTCCTTTCAATTTCGGGATATTAATTCAGGACATTGAGACCTTGCCTGCATACACCAAAGGAAATCAAATTAGATTGGTTCTTAGAAAAATAAAATAAAATAGAATTAAATTAATAATTATAATAAGCTGATTTAAACAAAAACAGAAAAATAAATAAACAAAATAAAATGCCTAAAGTAACTAGAATCATGTTCAATTAATATCTACAACATTCCCCAACAACGGCGCCAAAAACTTGTTGCGGCTCAGGCAACTGCACTTGATCATAACTCGTAATAATAGTGGAGCATATTTAAGACTCCGAATGTCGAACCGACATGGAATGCACGACAGGCAATGTAATAAAGATTCTATGTTGTTCAGGCTAACGAAGGTTGTGAGTAAGAATTGCACAGATTAAAACTGAAATAAAATAGTAATTCAAACAATGCGCAAGAACGAGTTAAGACTATTATGGAAGGCCTAGGAAAACCGGGTTCACCAATACTTAGCTCCTAAATTTACTAATTAATTATTATGAGTTCTAATTCCTGTTTGAAAGCTAATAACTCACTCTAAAATTACTAACACCCACTGATCATGCAATATCATTAGTCTTTTTCCTAGTAATAACCCAGTTTGATCATGCAAGGCAATTAAAGGATAGAGCATTACGCATTGGTGAGTTTGTTAATCTAATAACTGATTAGATCCAAGCAATTATCCTTGATCCGGCATAAAACGCGAGTTCTTTTATTCCTAGAATTCCGTTAACTAACTGTGGTACGATCGTCGCCAATTAAGTCAACTAATTAAAGGTTGATTAGACCTTATAGAATTAAGCATGCTAGGGATAAAACAATCAACAAAATACTAGAAACTCATAAAACTAATAAAATAGAAAAGGATCCCCATCACCCCTAGTGATGGATTTAGTTACTCATGACAAATGGCAATATCATAAATTCATACATAAAGCCATAAAAATCCATAATAAAGAGTATAAGTCTAAACCAGGATACCCTTTTGGTATGCCGACGGTTCTTAAGCATGTTCTTTGCATCCTCACGAGCTCTGGCCATAAAACAGGATTGGCAAGAAGCTCAAAGGAATCAAAACTCAATGAAATAGCAAGGGATCTATGAGAGACTCTCCAAAAAGTAGGCATAGAATCAAAAATTCGTCAAAAGGTCTCTAGAGTAGGCTAAGACTGCCTTTTTATAGGCAAGGATGCGAATTAGGTCATCTGGCTTCAAATGTGCACGTTCTGGGCCGAGGTACGGCCGTACTGAGATTATACACGGCCGTACCAGACTTTGTTTGCGACAATGGCCCGTACTTATGCACTTTGCACTCCCTAACAGCAATTATGTACGGGTTTAATGCCTTCGGTACGGCCGTACTGGACTTTTTCATCGACGCCAGGTTATACTGACCAAGGGGGTACGCCCGTACTGTTGCTCTTGCATAGGTACGGCCGTACTGACTGGATGTCAAGCCGTACCTCTTGTCCAGAAACGCTAAAAAATCTCCAAAACTTACCAGTTTTTGATCCATTCTCGTATTTTTCACTCTGAATGATGTCTTTATGATATTTCTGCAAAATGGGGCATAAGTAAGCACTTTTATACTTTAAATAGCACAAAATGATATAAATAAGTACTAAAAATGCCCCATAAAAGTAGATAATTTGGTGTGTTAACAGGAAGCACGCTTAAGCGTGCCAGACCGGACGCTTAAGTGTGACCATTTAGGAGGTCCAATAGGAGTCATACATGTGGCAGCCTGTGATTGGACTGCATTCTAAGAAAGCTTCGCGATGAAGTTCCTGTCGGGGTCGCACGCTCAAGCTATCGCTTAAGCATGGCGACCAGGTTCAATTTTTTTTTATAAATACATCACCTTATTAATTTTACCATTCCATTTTACATTTCCACGACCAGAAGAGGTATAGAAGCTCTCAAAACTCCATTGTTAAGGGTTTTAAGTTTTGGAGCTTGGATTCCAAGCAATCCAGGTCGCACTGTTGAATACCAATCGTACCGTTAAGTTTGTGGTTCTTCGTTCTTCAACCTACTTCCTTCTGATCGTTGTTATGGCAGGGTAAGTCGACACATCGATAACGACATAATTTGTCATTTGGTATGGTTTTTCTCTGTTCTTTGTTCATTCTAGTTCCTGACCTCAATCTGACGTTGTTTTCGGTTCCTATAAGACGAAACGAGTACCGAACGAGCTAGGGTTTGACTCGAAACTTTCCTACCCTCTCTGTTCTCACGAAACCAGTGAGTATTCCCCCTATTCCTAATTCTAATTTCGTGGTTTATGATGGTGGTGGCTTGTGTTTTTGGTTCCTTAGTTGTTATTCTTCGCATTTTAGGGTTCCGGTGTAAGTTACCGTAAGTGGAAGAAACCACCCGAGACTTTCATTCCATTTGTTGGTTAGTAAATTGGACCTTGAAACAGAACCCCTTTTGTATTTCTTTTGAATTATTCATGCTTAATTGGTTGCCCTAATTCTGATCCGAGTGTGTTTTTTTGTTTTCGGTAAAATATGGGTCTTAACGGTGTGCTCGATAAAAATTTTGGATAATCCCTGGCCTGTTTGTTGGTGTTGGCTGACCTTGTATTTTAGGAGGGAAGTGTTCATTTGTGTGTTCGTGAGCTTGTGAGTGAGACCGTGTGTCCGTTGTTGTCCCCACCACTTCAAACTTCAAGTGGGAGAAAGAATGCACTTTCATTGGGTTATGTTTAGTAGAATAGATTGTTTGACATGTGTAGGGTGGCCTAAGCCCTACTAGGGGTTGACGTTTGTAACACCTAAGGATAGGGGTTACGGTCTGCGGTGTCTAAGGATAGGAGTTATAGGTCCATCAGCCAATATAGGTTTTATTTACTATTAAATATGATTGCCTGATAACATGCTTATTTTTGGATCGTGATATATATGTCATATGTGGGTAGTAACATGCTTAGGGTGATTTTATAACATGTTTACGTAATATGTGATTATATGTTATTGTGATAACATGCTTTATTATGTGTCTATGAAATGTTGTACGAAATGCTGTAGCATCTCCCTGAATATATGTTGTGTAGGAATGCTATATGAAATGCTGCAGCACATGATAATGATATGATTCATGACATTACTTAAATGATTAAATGGGTATTTTTGGAACATATGAGTGTAACATGATGTGAGGCATATTATGAACAGGTGTTGGGTGCATGAGCATGATACATATATTGCATTAGTAACAACTCCATTC
The DNA here is from genome assembly GCA_037113605.1 of Calophaca sinica. NCBI lineage: Eukaryota > Viridiplantae > Streptophyta > Magnoliopsida > Fabales > Fabaceae > Calophaca > Calophaca sinica. Next base: position 23,158,369 of record CM073737.1, read on the forward strand.
ATAACAGGAATGTGAGGGGAGAGAATCCATAAGGGGAAAGGGGGGATACCTCGTCCAGCAGGTTAGATCCACTCCGTCCCTAACGGGGATGGGGGAACGGATGTCCCTAATGGGAAAGGAGGAGGAGGATCCCTATTGGGAAAATGGTATACCTTGTGAACTAAGCTAGTGTCGCCTCGTCTCTATCAAGAAAGGAAGACAGGTGTCCCTATCGGGAAATGGGGACTGCAACCCTATTGGGAATGGGGGTTTACGTATTCCTATCGGGAATGGGGAGTATATTGACAATAGTTAAAAATACACAAACTCATAGAGAGATATGGGATAAATAGAAGAGGGTAGCTAGGCTCAACTTGTAATATATGTGATTACTCATATTGCTGTTATTGACTGTCATACTCTCGTTCTATTATTACATTTCCCGTTTTATAATGGATGTGTTGTTCTTACCTCCCTATATTGCTTACTAGTGTGTATCTATTATTGCTTGTTATAGACATTATTGAGGAGGACCATGCAACTGCAGCCGCACCCGATGGACCAGTTTTTGTTAATGCATCCGGTGATGATGCAAGCCCTAAGGATCCTTATTTGGGGGAATTTTGAGATCCAGTATCATGACTTTGACGACATGGGCTGGGAGATCCACTATGTTCGTCAGCCAGTCGTGTATACTAGGATGATCTCTGTTTATTTCCGTATTGATGGTTTTCCCATCGCTAGTTTTGCTGGAGACTTTTGCATATGTCAGAGGCTCCCTTTTGCACGCATGTGGAAGGTGCCAGATGTTCCTTCGGGGTTTGGCTATGGTGGGCATCCACGTCAGATGCTCGTGCCCTCTGCTAGCCATCCGAGTGGATCGAGTCATAGAGGGAGATACAGACGTAGGACTGGAGTGGCGTCTAGACCTTCCAGGCCTATAACTGCCCACACATATCGTCGTCTCTTTTCGAGGCGAGTTGGATCCCAGAGTGGGAGCTCTCAGTATGCTTAGATGAGGCGCAGGTTAGCCTCATAGGCTTTATATATTTTGGATCACTGTACTAGACTTATTCACTACGCTTACTCCGTACTATGATGTTTTAGGCCCTACTGTCGAGGCCACCTTTTGATGACACGTATGTATATTGGATAACACTAGTTTACCCTACACGTTGCACGTCGTTGTCTTATTTAGGTTTTCATTTTTAATTCCTTCGCACTTTTGATTTTGTTATACGCGTATATGCAATAAATTAAGCGATTTAGGTTAATTAATTTATAACAAAGCATAGATAGGATAGCAAGGTGTTACAATGCACAATTTCAATTTACAATAGACAAAACGAGTACAAAGAATTTCACAATTTAAGCTCAAAATCTATTTAACTCTCTCAATTTATCATGCAAATACTCCATTTAAGCCCTATAAATCTATGTGTGATGTAGATTTATCACAACCCCAAACTTAGCAATTTGCTTGTCCTCAAGCAAACTCAACTAAAAGCAGGGGTTAGAGTGAAACTAATGGATGCATCTCCAATCTCCACAATCAACACACGCTCAATCTACCTTTTCCATTCACATTTTTCAAAAAGTGACCATTCATGCATTCTTCAATCACTTCCCACTGTTCAAGCTCCCTAAATTAGCATTTTAAGCAACATAACATGCAATCATGAATTATGCTCAACTTCTCTCAATTTCCTCACCAACAACTGTTTCCCTCTCATTACAGTGTTTTCAGGGCAAGTCACTCAATCACATCACAAGCAGCACCCTACTATAGGCTTGACAAAGCTCTAAATAAGTAAATACAATGCAATGCAACACACACATTCAAAAGGTCTTTAAGGTTGTAATGAGGCTTGGGTAAGGGTAGGAATTATTTTGGATAGTAGGCTCACAAAACTTGGAGTTAGAAATAAGCCACTTCATGACATTCACATCCAACCCCCATATTCATTCCAAACAAATCTCCCCACACAATTGAAACAAGCAAAAAGAAGTATTTACACAAGTATAACTATATATATATATATATATAGATTTTTCTTTTTTCTTTTTTCTTTTTTTTTGCTTTTTCTATATATATACATTTTTTTGGTGTAAATGAAAATGGACAAGCCAAAGTCCTAAACAAAATTGGACAAGTTAAAGTCCTTGTATATCCACCCCAAACTTAGAATTATTGTTTGCCCTCAAGCAACCCCAAACTTAATCAAATGCCAAGACATGTCATAAAATGACCTATACCTAACCCCAAGTAAGTAAGGATTGTGTCACCTTCTACCCTTATAGTAGTAACATGCATTTAAACGTGCAAAAGTAATAATAAAAATAGTAATTTATAAAAACTTTAACGGAATAGAAGTGCACGCCAAACAAATACCAAAATCTCATGCAGAACAAAACGAAAAACTCTTGCAGAAAGTAAAACCTGTAATCCCCGATGTCATATATCTCATAGCTTATACCCTTAGTTTACATCGGAATAAAAACAACAGTAATAATCAAAACATGATAATCCTAAACTAAGCAGCGTCATGCCGACTACTTCTCAGCATCCATGTCCACATTATCATCTGCAAGCTCCTCATCTATCCGTACACAAGGTGCACAAATAGCCACAAAACACAGGGGGTGAGGAATCATATTCAAGCGAAAAGGTAACGACAAAGCTCAAATATAACATGTTACGAATACAACAACACATACATAACATCAATCAAACAACAGACTAATCAAACCATGTTACACCGGCTAATGAGAACCTAAGAACTACTCCATCAAAACTCCAGGATCCTGTCCTTATCTGGATGAGCGAATGTGAGTATCCTCAACATCCAAATGCGATGCTATTGAGCCATGGGATCCCCCCGTCAATGAGACATCTACGAGTACCACCATAGTAACCCAATAACAATCGGAGTTCTAATGAGCCATGAGGTCCCCTCAATTAGTGCAATGTCGTTGAGTGTCGTCATAATAACCCATTATTCTTTGAACTAACTACCAATGAGCCATGGGGTCCCCTCCATTAATGCAACGTCGATAAGTGCCACCATAGAAACCAAAGATCGACACCCGAATTACTAGTGAGCCACAGAATCCACTACATCTAAAACCGGCGACAAGTCTTCCAAACGCTCGATATCTAACAAAACCTGTTGGATATCAATCAACTAATTAGTCACAAGCTCATGACCAATAAATAACAATCAATAATGCAATTCCAATCATATACAATCCTTGACCACAAACCCCGTCAGCTAGTAACCCTTTCAAACTAGTTAAACATTCAACATACAACAAGCCCAAGTGGTTGTTACCCTTAACCAACCCTTATGAGACATTTAAAATAGTGTTTAAGCATAAAACAAGGGTATGAATCAATTCTTGAGCCCCATGAATCGATTAAGGGTCACAATTGCATTATGTGAATCGAATTACACAATTGTGAATCGATTCATAACTTCGATTCATATATTCTAATTTTTGCAGTGAATCAATTCATACAGTCACCAATCGATTAGCATGTCAAAGTGCAGAAAAGCTGTTTTCCCGCACTTTCGAAGATCAGGGACTGCTCCTAAGTGGTACCACACCCTGATCAGTATTTTAAACAATTCTTAATCCATTTTTAGAGTCCTTTAACAACAAATTACTCCCTTCCTTAATCCATTTTGAATTCCAATTTAACTCAGGCATGCAACTATCCAATTTCTCATTTTAAGCCTTCTCTTCAATTCCTAACCGTTTCATTTAATAACTAGACCATTTGACTCAATATTGTAATCATCACCAATTCCTTTCATCGATCCCCCATTACCAATTATTAGTCCTTATCCTTAAGGGTTCAATTATAAGCAAAATCAATGTCCTTACCTAACAACATTCTATAATACCACTCCTATTATCTCCAAGGTTAATTTCATGCATTCCTACTTTCCTAGTTCCAATCTAACCAATAATTGCTCTCATTCAAAAACATACCAAATCAGTAACCACACACCAAACTACATGTCACATGGTTATACTCAACTGTAATATTAAATGTCTCAAGTACATAAACTAATTTTCAGTCCCATGCCTTCTAATAACAACAATTTCATGGCAACATGATCATTAAGGAATATCCAAAGTAGCCAATGCCAAGTCAAAATAACATACTATCACAACATTCCAATCCCAATAACAATAACGAATTCACATATCAGTCTTTAATCATACCACATACATCAATTCTCATCATAGTACATTAATAATAAACCCTTAAGGTCACTAGCTCCTACAAGGACCTTAAAATTAAGGCAAAACAACAATCAATACATAAATTCCACAGCTCTTACGATCGATTAAAAACAGAATTCGCCCTCGCAAAGGCACAGGGATCATGGAGCATCCCTAACAAGAAATTTGAAGCTTAATGCCCCTTTCCACATGATCAACCACGCCCATACCTTTAAGCAGAAAACGCAGCCATCCACAAGAGTCCTAGGTGCTGGAATTCGAAATCCCTTCAGCCCCTAACACAGCAGTAGCAAACAAACCGAAATTCAAAATTAAGGAGTGATTCGAAAGAGAATAAAAAAAGAACAACCAAGGGACAGAAAGGCCACAAATTTCTTTTCCTAAAAACAAAAGAGAAGACATAGGGGAAGAAAGGAAACATGCGTACGGTCGAAGCCTCGAAGATGATAGTCGAAACGGTGGAGAATTGGACGAGAACGGAGGGAAACAACGAAGACCGGCACTTGGAGGCTCAAAATCTCTTGAGAGCTCTTAAAAAATGTTTAAACCTAGGCTTCTTCTTGCTCACGGGTTTAGTCTAAAAAAATGTGCTTTAATGGAGGGTGGAGAGATGAATTGAGGGGTTAAAGATGACGAGTTGCAGCTTGACTATGAGGGGCTAAGAATATGCAAAAATTGTGACCTAGGATAATGTGTCCAGCTGACCCCTTTTCCTTTCCTAATTCCTTTTGTACCAGGGCTTTTTTTTTTATCTTTTTTCAAGGGCCCAAAAGGTAAAGGGTCCATCTCCTAAGGATAGTTGTCCTTTAATTTCTGCTCATGGGACCCTCTTCTTTCTCTTTTTCTGACACAAACTCTAATGTTGCACAACTGCTTTTATGCTGCCATTTTTGCCACGCACAGATGCTACAGCAGAAGTTATAGCATCTTGCCCTGCACTTGATTTTAAATTTCTGCACATTGGAGCAACACATTAAATCATACCAAAATGGCACCCGAAGTGCCCAAAACGGTAACATTCATCAATTTCATCTTTTTATTCCTATTTGATCCTAAAGCAAGCTTAAGGCATTAAAAACACTATTTGGATTTGCAATTTCAATCTTAAAAAGGGTTAAATAACTCCTATTTTTAAGGGTTATCAAAACCTTGAGACTTTCTTCTCATCTCTTCATTCAGAATATTGTTCTTAACAAGGTCCATTGACAAGACACCATCAAGAGCAAAATTAGACAGTGACATTTTGAAAGTGTCCCATGTAACACCCGTATTTTTACGATGCGTTATTTAGCATTATTTTAGTATAAATTGTCGTATTTATGCTATAATAAGCAGTTTCTTGTTGGCTAAGTAAGTGATTGAATTAAATCAAGATTAAATTAAATTTGACAATTAATATTATATATTAATTCATGGTTCAAGAATCGTCGAAAAATTCTAACGAAGTTTTGCCGTGTTTTGAATCACCAGATAGTTTTTATCCGCGAATAAAATTTTAAACGAACTCCGATTTCGATGAAAATCGAATCGTAACTTGTTGTGATTATGATTGAGTGTTTTCAATTGTTTTTATTATTTATGATAAATTATTATCACGCGGTGAATTAATTTCTAAGTAAATTAATTTTCGTGATTTAATCGGCGAAAGAATTAATCGGTAGCGCGATTACTCGACGCCGTATTTTTAGTACACTTAAGACTCTAGGATTAGAGGGTAATCATGAGAAAAGAGAGATTAGATGTTTAGACTTGTGATTAGATTAGAATCTAGCTTTTTAAGTGTAGGTGTCACACTTTTGGTGACTAATTTCTTTATTCTTATTTTAAACCCTTCTTAACCAAGTAATTACCTTTTAATTAATTTTTTTTTAATACCTCCTCTTTTATGAGCAGCTGGCCGCGACCCCCACCCCCATTTCACCCTCATTTTCATTTCTTCCTTGTCTTGAGAGAGAAGCTCCAAGGTTCCTTCCATGGCACCCTCCATTCTTCATCATTTTGGCTTGTTTTCATCTCCAATCTTCAACCAAACTTGTTCTTAGTTTCTTCTTCTACTTGATCACTCCTTCCAAGCCTTGTAAGTAAGAAGAAAATCAACTCTTTCCTTCCCTCATTTCAGCCCCAAAACCGTGGCCCTCTTTATAGGTGTAGGAAGTAGTTTTTTTGCTTCTTTCTTGTTTTAATGCTTTATATATAGCTTGATCATGATCATGGAAGAGATGAACATGTTTTCCCCAAATTTTTCAAACCCTAGATCAATGGTCTAGGAGAAGGGGTTAAGTGATCTTCCATGTGAATCTCCCAATTGATTAGGGGTTCTTGTCTCTTATTAATTGTTATTGTTGTTGTAGTTGTTAATTTTTGATTTGAATCAAAGGAATGGTGAAATTGTGAAACCCTTGATTCTTGAGAAAGTCATGATTTAGTACTTGGCTTGGGTAATGTTTTGGTTTTGGAAATATTTGTTGTTTTGTGAAAGAAATTAAGTGATTGAATGGTGTTGATTTGATTAAGTGAAAGTTTTGCAAATTTTTTTGTTAAGAAGGAAGGGTGTGGCCGAGAGCTCTTAAGAGCTTGGGAAGGAATAAAATTTTGTGTTCCTAGCTAAATTAAGTGCATTTGGGTTGTTGATTAAGTTTGAAATTTTTTGGAAATGACTTGATTTGATTGGTAGTTGTTTTGATTGTTGCGACAATGAAACAGTTAAGGCAAATTAGGATTTTGTGATCCTAAAGCCAAGTGGAGTCTTAATTCAAGGATTTTGATGAAAATTATTTAATCTTATTATTGTTTCATGTCTTAAGTTCTAAAAAGAAGTGAGTTTAGTATTTAAAAACTTTGTTTTTCAACTTTGTGTATTTTTTAAAGTAAGTCTTAGTCTTTAAAAACTTTTAATTTCAAATTTGCTTATCATTTCAAGTGTTGTCTTTGTTAAAAATATTTTTGGGTTTGAAAACCTAGGAGTTAGAATTGTGTCTAAGCCTAGGGAATTATTTTGAGCGGCTTAGACTTGTACTAAGCCTTGTTATGTTGATAGGACCCTTGAGAGTTGTTCGTGCTGAGTAAGTTGTGACGTGCTTGGACACGTGAGCAGTGTATCTTTCGGTAAGGGCTACTTCTAGATATGATTAGGGTTAGATACTGATATACTAAGATGTGATGTATGTTTATGAGCTTGTGTGCTTAATGTTTAAATACGGATGCAAGATTGATTGGATTTGCTGAATTACTGTGATTCTGAGTTGTTGAACTGTTGAATTGATTATGTGGAAATATATGTTGTTGGTGTTGCTGGATAATTAAATATTTATTTAATGTTGGGAAGCTAAATATTTATTTGATTATGCTTTGTTGAAATATCATATGTCTGATATGTTCATAGGAGTCGTTGGAATGCATTGTCATCTGAATATCCTGGGGTGAAGGGTTACCTCATGGACAAAGGAATTCAAGGGCATCGTTAGTCGAACCATCACATGGTGCAGTGCCAATCTGGTACGTACAGACGACTGACTATAGCGTATAGAATTCCGGAATCATAAACAGTGGCATGTAGTCGCATTTGCAGGCATTGTGCATATTTATTGAATTGTATGTTCTGTTGTACTGTGTTATGCTTGTTTATTTTGAGAAGTTGACCATTGCCTGTGGTTCCTTCAATTGATGATGGTAACCCAGAGGATGGCGAATGTGTTAGAGATCCCGACGATGACAATGTCGCCAGATGTGATCTTTGATTTCCCAGATATGGAGATTCCTTTGGCCATGGTGTTCGATCCCACCTCCGGTCGAGTTGTATATACAGGGGATGTTGTGGAAACCTTCCGCGTAGATGGACTGGCTGTTCGACAGAAAATCTCTCGGCATTCCTTGAGCTTTCCTATCATGATTGATCGGGTTGTGGATAGCTGGCATCGCACTCAGCAGGATCGAGTGCCACCGACTACTTCTTCTACTCCGACTGACGAGTCATTTGACTTCGAGATTCCTAGGGAGACGACTTTTCATTGCACACCCATTCCTGGTGGTGCTAAGGTTAAGCGGACTGCTCGTAAGAGCGTGGGCATGAGACGTTAGGCATTGGGAGCCTCTACTTCCCAAGTAGCGGTAGACACACCTAGTCACGTAGTGGACCCGGAGCCAGAGCCAGAGGCTGTATCGACTCCTCTCATACGTGTCAGGACACCTTCCCCGTCTGTGGATCCTTTTGCTGTTTGTCAGGTGTGTGGCGAGGTTGGATGCAGCAGTACGGGATGGATTGACGATGTACTGGTGGAGGAGGTGAGGTCGGATGAAGTACCCGCTTCTGTACCTTTTGTGGACTTGACTATGGATGATGAGGACGACCCGACAGAGGATGAGGAGGAGGATCCGTCAGAGGATATGGATAGTGTTGGGTAGTTTTGGTTAGTTGGTGACGTCGGTTTAGTTGTACATAGTTTTGGTTGGTGATCAGCCAGTCTGTCAGTCTTTTGGGGTACTTGTTAGCTAGGTCTGGAGGTTTACTTTTGGAGCAGCCCCCTGCGTGGGTAACTGTCGGGAGTACCCTAGAAGTATGATCACTCTTGTTAGGGTCTTCATACTTTAGGTGTATTCTCCTTGTGGATATTTCTCTACTTCAGTATCTTGTACTAGCTGGTTATGTATATCTTTTGGAAATGCATATATATGTTTATATTTCAGTGGTATCTGTCTTTTGCATGGTAGAATTCCATCAGTTTTTTTAAACGCTGTGGATACTCTGATTGTGTTTTGTGGAAGATACTTGTTTTGAAAAAAAAAATTACCGCAATTTCCAAAAGACAAAAGAGTATCTTTTAAAAAGATCGTTGCATTTAAAGTTAAGTTTTAGTTTAGTAGTGCTCCAGAAATGGAGTGTTACATCCCACGACTCTTGCAAGGAACCAAGAAGTAGTAACCGCTAAATTTGTTCATCAAAGTTAATATGCATAGCAGATAGCTGATTCGTTATTCCGTGTAAAGTGTTCAAATGATCCGCCAATGGACTCCTATCTTGATATTTCGAGGCCAACATCTGCTCTATCAAATACATCTTGTTGTTTCCTGTCTTCTTCGCATACAACTGTTAGAGCTTGTCCCATAATGTTCAAGCATGTGTCTCTCCACTAATGTGGTTTAACATGTTGTCATCAACCCAGCCAGATGTAACCACACACTTGTCTGTACAATAGGGTCCACTCTTCATCGGTCTTATCACTGGGCTTTGTTGTAGGGAGCATAGGTTGAAGAAAGTTCTTAACGTAAAGCAGGTCCTCCATCTTACCTTTATAGAGGGCATATAGTTCGACCCATTCAAGGTCACCATACGACTTGTATTGGCTTCCATTGTTCACCACAAGAGAGTTGGCTATGATACCAGTTGTTAGGAATTTTGAGGGGAGCACTAAGAGACTTTGACTACATTTGTTCCAAAAACCTTAAGGTGTTAGATTAATGAGTCAAGTCTCTTATATACTCTTCAGTTTGTTTATTACTAGGCGATATGAGACTTTTTTATTTTACCCCTCACACTTGGATACCCAACACTTAGGTTGTGGATTATAAGTGGGGAAACTGGTATGAGCTTAATGGGCCGGGTTAGAAAAGCCCAAAATGCAAAATTACTGAAAATTAACAGTCATAATCGATTATATGCTACTTATAATCGATTAAATCGAGTGACTTTTAAGGAAAAAAAATTTGTGAAGGATTCTAATCGATTACAAGCCCTCTGGAAATCATATCAAGGGTTTTGTGCACGTCTTAATCGATTAGGACCTCCCTTTAATCGATTAGAACGTCCTTGAAAACTACATCGGGGCCGAAAACCAAGACATACTAGGACATCCATCTAATCAATTAGAACTCTGCTGGAATGTTTCCAAGGTCCAAGAACTCACTCTATTCGATTAACACATTGCTTTAATCGATTATAAACAGTTAAAACTCACAGAAACTAATTCTAAGGCATTCCAAATTTATGCATCCAAACTATCCATTAACACATTAAATCATAGAAACGTGAAAATGTAGGGTGTTACACCGCCGATAAAAAAACTTGGTCGTTGTTTGAGTAACCAGGTTCATTGCTAGAGTGTCTAGGTTCATTGTTTCAATTTCCTTCCTCCAAATCCACATGCATTTAATTCCCCATATCTTCAGTCAGCTTTCCATTAAATGGATTTATAAATATATAATTAGTGATTAAATTTAACAATTGCAATCTAATTTTGGTATATAATTATATTAAATAAATTAAATTTCTATAAACAAGTGTTGTGTCAAAGGACACTTCCAACACCAACATGGTGCAACACGAGTGGTTGATACTAAGTCCCTTAAACATGTAATTAAGGGTTTGATATCTGAATTTTTCTCCACAATACCCTATCAAAATGGACACTTCCAAGTATCTGTATTGCATAAGGGTTATTTTTTTGTTGGTTTTATAATTTACTTAAAGTTATATAATATTAAAAAAGTTTTTAATTGATTATTAGTTTTTTTCTTTTACGCAAGGTTATTATTTTTTTTAAAATCAAATTTCATATTTAAAAGTTATTTTAAAGATAATATTTTAATTGAATTATAAATCAACTTCTATTTGAAAATAACAAAAATGAATGTTTTTTAATAATATTAAATAAATAATTTCTTATTTTTAAATTTCATTTATAAATTAAATGAAATCTCATTATTTTTTTTAGCATTTCCAACGCTCTCTTGATGATAATTAAATGTTTTACCAGTCAAATTTTTGCCATGCAACAAGAGTTTGGGGAATCGATAGCTGTCATGGTCCCTCAATTGCTTTTCCTATTTTGACTTTTTTCCCATTCTTAGTTTTTTCTTCATTACAAAAAAAACTTAATGTTTAAACTCAAATAGATATTCAATTACTCCCTCCGTTACTTTTTATAAGCTAATTTTAAAAACAAATTTGTTAACTAATTATAAATCATTTTCAAATTACAAGATACATTAATTATTTTTTTCCAAAAGTACTCCTAATTAATTGCATAGTGTTTAAAAATCCAAGATATGCATTAATTAATTAAAAGTATGATTGAAGGATAAATTTAGAAAATCATACACATTTTAGACAATTTAATTATGCAAATTATTTTTCTTAATATGCGCTTTTTTATCTAAATGGACTTATAAAAAGTAATGGTGGGAGTAAGTTTTACTGTTTTTCAATATTTATAATATTATTTCTTAAATTATGTTTTTGATATGATAAAATAATAAAATATTACTTGACGTATGTGTAAATGTCATGGCGACAGTCCAAAACTTATACTCTCTCCAAAATGAATTATAAGCAAAAAAGTAAATGTATCTGGTTTATATTTAGACCAGATACATGTACTTTTTTTTACTTATAATTCAATTCATACCGGGGGGGAGTACCACCACTAATCTATTAAATACTTACACATTCGTTGGTTTTCGAAGCTTAACAGAAAATCATCATTCTGTAGTTCACTTCTGTTGTATCTCTGTTCCCTAGTGAAAACATATTCTCAGCATCTTCTGCAAAGTCATGGGAAGTTTGGGAACTGAATTACCAAATTATCACGCTAGTCCTCATCAGAATGATGTGAGTTTCTCTCTATGTCATTTATCAATTTCAATTTTATTTTTGCTTGAGGTATTATTATTAATTTAGTATTCCCTTCATATTGCTTGAAACAAGGGAAAGATAAAAAAAACAATTGCTGTACATTAATATTTTTAGTACACTTTTGAATTTTAGCCCTCTCTATGGCCTGGCTTGTAGCAATTCTTTTATGGATTAATATCCACATGTGTCCTCCTTCGAAGTAGTTTTGTCAGAGTTTCTACCAATTCACCTCCTCTCCAAATGAATTTATTTTTCATAGACTTCGAGGAAAATGGATTGTTGGTAGTCACGCTGTGACGAATTTGGACTATCTAATTTTGATCGAACAGTTTACGTTTCAACTTCGTGTTCTAGAAAGTCGAAATATGAGCCATCCGATCTTTATCAAACGGATGAGATGGCATGAAACTACATGATGTTTGTCGAATCCGGGTAGACAATGCTAATCATGCTTGAAAGGATGAGAGTGTAACAACCATAAGTTATTATTTGCAAAAAATTTTACAGAGACGTGATTGCCGTGTAGTCTTTCAAAGTTTTTCAATGAAATGCTTTTAGACGGTTCTCTTCTCTCTCAGATTTTGTTCATCTACATGAATTTGTGAAATTTTGCATTCTTTCTCCCTAAAAAAATAATGCGCCATGAATAATCAATTTTTGATTAAATATTTTTGAAAACTATGATTATCTTGATTTTTTTTTTGACAAAATCTTGATATGCTATTATTTTAAACAAATTTTATGTTGTTCATAAATAAAATTATTAATTTTCTGTGGACATATCAATATATTGTTTAAAATAAATAAAACTAAGATTTTTTATCAAATCAAACAATAACCCTGATTTCTAACCTTTCCAAGTTAGAGGATACATATGTATGTTCTCTCAAAAAAAAAAAAAAAAAAAAGGGATGCATATGTATCTATCTAATATGAGCTCATTGGGTTATGTTACGTATAGATTTTATAGGTAGCATGAATACGAGCTCATTTTGTTTGTTGTTATTGATCAAATAGATTGAAGGAAAATCAGAACGGCAGAAGCAAATTGATGAGTGGCTTCCAGTTAGTGCTGAAAGGAATGCAAAATGGTGGTACTCAACTTTCCACAATGTCACTGTCATGGTTGGAGCTGGTGTTCTTGGCCTCCCCTATGCCATGTCAGATCTTGGATGGTATATTTCAAACCCAAAATATTACATTTAGCAAGACCTTTTTTCTAAAATATTAATAAAAAAAGAAAGAACTTTTTTTCCCCAAAAAATATGATTTAGTTACATAGTCTTGCAAGAAAAAAATATTGCATATATTTTAAGTTTTATGAATCTTATATATCAAATAGTAATATTAGAGGTTAAGACTTGAGACCAAATGAATTAGATTTTGTAGGTGTATGAAAATATTCGTTTACATAAATAAACAGCAGCAAGATTTTTTTACAATACAAGTGGTTGTTGATTTGAGAATCACAATGTGTTATACAGGGGTCCAGGTGTGACTATACTTATCCTCTCATGGATCATCACACTGTATACACTATGGCAAATGGTTGAGATGCATGAAATGGTTCCAGGAAAACGTTTTGATAGGTACCATGAACTGGGTCAGCATGCATTTGGTGAAAAGTTGGGTCTTTACATTGTGTTGCCTCAACAACTTGTGGTTGAAGTTGGAGGGGACATTGTCTACATGGTCACTGGAGGGGCATCACTGCAAAAGTTCCATGACACCGTGTGTTCAAGTTGTAAAAAGATCAAATTGAGCTATTTCATTATGATATTTGCCTCAGCTCAATTTGTACTATCACATCTCCCCAACTTCAACTCCATTTCTGGTGTGTCTTTGGCTGCATCAGTCATGTCCTTAGGGTATAAACTTGTTCCTATTCTCTATATTACCTTTTATTGTTTGTGAGTACTTCTCTTTGGTTTGCAAAATATTTTTGGCTTTTAGTTAATTTTTTATTTTTAATTGCAAAATTGTTCTTTGTTTCCGCTGTGTTTCGTGTTTTCAAAGATATGTACAAGAAACAGTGAAAACAAAAAAAAAATTGTTGTTTTCATTGTTTCTTATACACATCTTTGAAAACATGAAATAAAATGAAAATAAGAGACGATTTTAACAAGTTTGGTTGAATGAGAATAACAAAATTAAATAAAGAAGACAACATGTTAATATAGACTTTGATGTTTCTATTTTATTGCAGTTACTCTATAATTGCTTGGGCAGCTACTGTACATAAGGGTGTTCAAGAAGACGTACAATATGGTTACAAGGCCAAAAGCACTGCAGGAACGGTTTTTAACTTCTTTAATGCACTTGGCACTGTGGCTTTTGCCTTTGCTGGGCACAGTGTGGTGCTGGAAATCCAAGCAACAATCCCATCGACACCGGAGAAGCCATCCAAGACTCCTATGTGGAGAGGAGTGGTTCTTGCCTACATTGTTGTGGCTCTGTGCTACTTCCCTGTTGCTCTTATAGGTTACTGGATGTTTGGTAATGCGGTTAAGGATAACATTCTCATCTCTTTAGAGAAACCAGTATGGCTTATTGCAATGGCTAACTTGTTTGTTGTTGTTCATGTAATTGGAAGCTATCAGGTCAAATTCAACATTTTTGATTCCCTAAACTTATACAAAAAATTTTGTTTAAGAAGTGTCCTTTTCTTGTGAATATTAAAGTATACTTATTAAGATACCCAAATTTCATATTTTGTGATTTTTGGTGTAGGTTTTTGCAATGCCAGTGTTTGACATGATTGAAGCTTTCTTGGTGAAGAGATTGAATTTCAAACCAAGTACAATCCTTCGTTTTGTTGTGCGTAATATATACGTGGGTAAGTGGAACAAAGTGGTGTACTCCCTCCGGAATAAAATATAAGCAAAAAAAAAAAATATACGTATTTGGTCTAAATTTGAATCAAATACGTATACTTTTTTTGTTTATATTTCATTCCAGAGGGAGTACATGTCTAGGATTGAGTGTCGTTTTTTGGATGAATATCTATATGTTTCCGATCCTTCTGATCAATTAACCAGCTTCTCAGCTGGATTTGTTTTTCACATAGTTCGAACCATGATCTCCCACTTAGGAGCATCTCTATGCACATTTGTCCACTGCAGACTTGGTGTGGTGCCACTAAGTCAACCCACTTGGGTTGGGACAAGTTGTTATATTACTACGACAGATTTTCTTTCGTTTTGTGTATTGATATACCATTTTTTTTTTCAGCATTCACAATGTTCATTGCCGTTTCATTTCCATTTTTCGGTGGCCTCCTAGGATTTTTTGGAGGATTTGCTTTTTCCCCAACAACATACTTTGTAAGCCATGCACAATTGTAAATTTAATCTAGTAAGTTTAATTACTTAGCTTTATAATAATATTGTTTAACGGTTCATTTTCCTATATTTTTAGCTTCCTTGTATCATGTGGCTTGCAATTAAAAAACCGAAGAGATTCAGCTTTTCTTGGTGGGCTAACTGGGTAATGATTCAGCTTTTCAGTTATTTTTATAATTTATTATTTCATAAGCCCAAGTTTAATCTCTTTGTTCTATGTTATTACAGATATGCATTGTGCTTGGCCTGTGTTTGATGATTTTAGCACCTATTGGAGCATTGAGGACAATCATACTTGAAGCTAAGAACTACAAATTTCTTTCCTAAACTCGTTGGCCTCTTGAATCAATAATTAGAATGTGTCATGTATTAAGACGCAGAGGCTACACAGTCCTGCGCTAGCATTAGGGAATGATTTTTTATTGTACACAATTATTATTCGGTAATGCTTGTTGGTGTGGAGAATGGAAAAAGAAGGAATATAATTAAGAAATGGAAGCAAGAATGAGAAAATTGATGGAGTTTTATTTTATTCAATAAAAATGACAGAATGGGCTTTGGCCCTGTATTCCAAAAAAAAAAAAAGACAAACTTCTAATTCTTTGTTAGTTTTATTAAAAAATTATGGGACTGAATCTATCTATCTATGTATATATAAAAGAAGATCGTGTAGGGTATTTTAGGTGTTTCTCCTTCTTAAGTAAAGGGAAAATAAGTAAATATATAATTATCACTCTTTGTATTTATTAAATAAATGGTTGGTTTTTAATAAATATAATTAATTGGTTGATAATAAAATGATAATAAATGTTGAAAATGTGGGTTGACTTTTGGGATTTTTATGTGTAACGGGTTTATATTTATTAAATTAGTGGTTGGTTTATAATAAACAATAATTAATTAGTTGATAATAAAATGAAAATAAATGTTGAAAAAATGGGTTGGCTTTTGGGATTTTTATGCGTGTAACCGTTTTGTATACTTTGCAACAACAACAAAAAAAAGTTATTAAAGGGAGTAAGGTAGAAAGGAAGGAATGTCAATTAATGTGAATATTAATTAATGGAAAATTATTATCAATCAATTTCTAAGTTAACAAAAATTTGGTCAGTTACAAAAAAGAAATTCATTTAAAGAGACAATTTTAGTGGAGAGGGGAACCACAAATTAAAGTTTCAATAGAATGATATGAAGGGAGGGAGGAAGATATTGCAGTTTCCTCTCAAATTCTTCTTCACCATCCTGGTTCGTCCACTAACTTCTCCAAGATGCTTTTGTGCCATTTCCCATAGGTGGTACCAAGATTGGGGATAGGGGGCACTGTTAGGAAACTATGCAAAATTTCCCCATGGTCAGATTAGTGGAAGAGCGAAAAATAAATGCGGAAGTACACACAAAAATTGATAACGGAGTTCGGCCAATTATGCATGTCTCCGGGCTGCTGCAGACCTTTTACTGAAAAGGGAAATATACACTGTGTTTACAAACACTCACACTCTCTCACAAAACCCACAACCCAATTACACCCAAAGAAATATTTCTCTCTAAATATTTCTCACACTCTCTCGGTGCTCACTAGCTTGGAGTGCTCTCAATGTTGGAATAAATTTCCTCTCCCACGGATGCCTCTATTTATAGAAGTCATTGGTAATGTGAACACTCACTATTATGGCTGCACCGTCCAAAGAAAAATTGCACTGCATAATTTTTTTTTCTTCTCATTTTGGTGGTAGTTGATAGTTCACATAAATGCCATAGAATTTGCACCGGATGTTGAAAATTTTTCAACTTGTTGTGGGTCCCCTCATTTGACTAACAATCTCCCACTTGAAGACTGATTTCAATCGGTCTTCACACCTCGATCAATGCAGACCTTTCTGATGCATTATTCAAGCAGGCCAACCGAAGTTGAGCACAACTTCAGTTTGTCGATAGTCACCACCTTTGTTAACATGTCTGCTGGATTCCTACTTCCTTGGATCTTCTTAAATGTTAGCACCTCATCCTCAACTAGAGATCTGATGAAGTGATAACAAAGACCAATGTGCTTTGTTCTAGAATGAAATGCTGAGTTCTTCGCCAAATGTATTGCACTTTGACTATCACTGTGCAAAACACTCTTCTCCTGGATGAATCCCAACTCTGTTAACAATCCTTGAAGCCATATCAATTCTTTGCTGGCTTCTGTTACTGCTACATACTCAGCCTCTGTAGTGGATAAAGCAACAATCTTTTGTATCCGCGACATCCAACTAACTGTTGTAGTGCCAATAGTAAATACGTAACCAGTGGTACTTCTTCGGTGATCGATTTCACCTCCAAAGTCTGCATCTATGTAGCCTTGTACTTGTAATTCTCCTTTACCAAAGCACAAACACTTCTCTGCGGTGCCTCGTAGATACCTCAAAATCCATTTCACTGCATCCTAGTGGGCTCTTCCCGGATTTGACATAAACCTGCTTATAACTCCCACTGCATGGCCAATGTCTGGCCTCGTACAAACCATTACCTACATCAAACTTCCAATTGCAGAAGCATATGGAATCTTGGCCATGGATTCTTTTTCTTCCTCCGTCTGAGGTGACTGTTCCTTGGATAGGCGAAAATGACTGGCCAAAGGTGTGCTAACCGGTTTGGCGTTGCCCATGTTGAATCTTTGCAAAACACGGTTGATGTACTTCGCCTGAGATAACTGCAAAATTCCTCTTTGCTTATCTCTCGTGATTTGCATTCCAAGGATCTTCTTTGCAGGACCTAAGTCCTTCATGTCAAACTCCTTTGACAACTGCATCTTCAAGTTTCTAATCTCGTCCATATCTGAACCTGCTACCAACATATCATCGACATAAAGTAACAAAATGATATAACTGGACTTATATCTCTTGAAGAAACAACAGTGGTCGGTGTTGCACTTCTGGAAACCTTCCTTGTGCATGAAGCTTTCAAACTTTCTATACCACTGTCTTGGAGCTTGTTTCAGGCCATACAAGCTCTTTTTCAATCTGCACACCATATTCTTATTCTCCTCTTCTGAGAAACCTTCAGGTTGCTGCATGTAGATCTCCTTATCTAAGTCTCCGTGAAGAAATGCAGCTTTCACGTCCAACTGCTCAAGATAGAGCTCGTCACTGGCAACCATACTTAACACAGACCTGATAGTATTGAGCTTCACAACTGGAGCAAAAATTTTGGTGTAGTCAACTCCTTCCTTTTGCTGGAATCCTTTGACAACTAGTCGGGCTTTGTATCTCTTGGAGCCATCATTCTCCTCCTTCACCCGATATACCCATTTGTTGTGAAGTGCCTTTTTTCCCACGGGTAACTCAGCTAGTTCCCATGTTTGATTTGAGATCAAAGACTTCATCTCGTCTTTCATGGCAAGCTCCCACTTGCTAGCATCTGCGGTCTGACATGCTTCTGTATAATCTTCAGGCTCCCCTCCATCAGTCAACAACATGTAGTCCATGTATCTCCTGTTAGGCACAGGAACTCTAGAAGACTTTCTCACTACCGGAGCTGGAGTAGGATGCTTTACTGTGTCAAACTGCTGTCTACTACCTGGATCAGTTGATTCCTCTGACTGGCGATTCTCAACCATAGGACTTTCTGGGACATCGTCAACCTCTGCATACACTGGCCCACTTTGTTCTAAGTTGCTGGTGTTTGTGTTATGCCTGTCCTTGTACATCACTCTTTCATTGAAAATCACATCTCTACTGCGGATCATCTTTTTGTTTTCATCATCCCAAAGGCGGTAGCCAAACTTATCCTCACCATAACCGATGAAAGTACACTTCTTCGATTTGGGATCAAGCTTATTCATGTCTTGATCACTTATATGCACATATGCTACACAGCCAAAAACTCTAAGATGTGAGAGTTCTATCTCTTTTCCGCTCCATACCTCTTCTGGTATTCTGTGCTCCAATGGTACCGATGGACCTCGGTTGATCAAGTAAGTCTTTGTGTTGACTCGCTTTTGCCCGTAATCGCCGGTAAGCCTGACTGCACCCGCAAGCTTCTGGCTCTTTCAGTCAACGTTCGGCTCATATGCTCAGCTACACCATTGTGTTGAGGCGTACCTGGCACGGTTCTCTCCATTCTTATCCCGTGCTCATAGCAGAACTTCTTGAATCTGGTGTCTTCATATTCACCACCATTGTCAGTTCTGAGCTTTTTGTTCTTCAACCCTGTCTCATTTTCTACCACGGCTTTCCACATCTTGAAAGCCTCGAATACTTCAGACTTATGTTTCAGAAAGTATACCCATACCTTCCTAGAGTGATCATCGATAAAAGTCACGAAGTATTGCTTCCCACTAATGGATGAGACAGTCGTTGGACCCCAAACATCAGAGTGAACAAGCTCGAGTTTCTCCTTCTTTGGGGTTCTTCCACTTGTCTGAAAGCTAACTCGTTTCTGTTTCCCAAGTATGCAGTCTTCACACATGTCAATTTCTATTGACTGAAGACCTGCCAATTTTCCCTTCGAGTGTATGATCTTCATCCCTTTCTCACTCATATGGCCTAGTCTCTGGTGCCACAGATTGGGATTTTCATTTGCTGCAACTGCAATCAAATGGCATCTCCTGCTGTGCTGTAAAGAGTACCACTCTTTCTGCCGCGAGCAATTGTCATTGCACCCTTTGAAATCTTCCAATGATCGTCGTGGAAGACTGTTGTGTAGCCGTCACTGGCCAACTGGCCTACTGAGATTAAGTTCTTCGTCAGGTTGGGAATATGTCTGACATTTTTCAATTCCTATACAGACCCGTTCAACTTAATCTTCACTACACCTTTGCCGACAATCTCACAAGATTGTTCGTTACCAAGGTTTCCAGGTACATAATTCTCGAAGAATTCTTTCTGCGAAGTGGCATGAAAAGATGCTCCAGAGTCTAATACCCAAGATTCTTCCTTACTCTCCAAAGAGCATATCAGCGCGTCACCTCCTCCTGAGGTGGAAGCAACATTTGCCTCGTCTTTTGCCTCCTGGTTCTTCGGTGGACTCCTGCACTGATTTTTGTAGTGCCCGGTCTTCCCACAATTCCAACACTCGATAGTCTTCAAGTTGGAGTTCTGAGAACTATGATGATTTCTGGATTTGGACCGCCTGCCCTTTGATTTGCCGCGTCCATTTCCTCTTGTTGAATTTCTTCCTCTTGACTCTGTATGCAATACTGAAGAGGTTGAAGATTCTCCCAACTCTCTGCGTCGGATCTCTTCACTGAGAACCAGATCACGAACATCATCAAATTTCAACTTATTGCTCCCCGATGAGCTACTTACAGCTGTGACAGTAGCATTCCAACTTTCTGGTAGGGAAGTCAAAAGTATCAATGCTCGTACCTCATCATCAAATTCGATTCCAACTGAACTCAACTGGGTTGTGAACTCAACTGGGTTGTGACTAAGCTGAGTTCATTGAGATGTTGCGCTACCGATGCACCTTCCGTCATCCGCAAGTTAAACAATCGCCTCATCAAATGAACTTTGTTTGAGGCTGACGGCTTTTCGTACATGTTGGAAAGATCCGTCATAAGACTCACTGTGGTCTTTTTCTTTGCAATGTTGAAAGTAACATTACGGGATAACGTCAATCGGATAACGCCAAGGGCTTGTCTATCGAGAAGCATCCATTCATCATCATTCATCTCATTTGGCTTCTTTCCTGTGAGAGGTTGATACAACTTTTTCTGATATAGATAATCCTCGATCTGCATCTTCCAAAAGCCAAAGTCCGCACCGTCAAACTTTTCAATTTTCACATTTCCTTCGTCTGCGGCCATCACTCCCACTTGAGTCTGACTTCTCAGGATTGTTTCTGACAATTTCTTCGAACCATCGTGCTTTAGAACACCTCTGTGGATAAATTGGTAGCGCCGACCAATTTCACTATTCACAAAAATACTATTCACATGAATAGTATCTTCACCAAGATTTAGCATAAATATCCAACTAGCTCTGATACCAGTTGTTAGGAAACTACGCAAAATTTTCCCATGGTCAGATTAGTGGAAGAGCGAAAAAATAAATGCGGAAGCACACACAAAAATTGATAACGGAGTTCGGCCAATTATCCCTACGTCTTCAGGCTGCTGCAGACCTTTTACTGAAAAGGGAAATATACACTGTGTTTACAAACACTCACTCTCTCACAAAACCCACAACCCAATTACACCCAAAGAAATATTTCTCTCTAAATATTTCTCACACTCTCTCGGTGCTCACTAGCTTGGAGTGCTCTCAATGTTGGAATAAATTTCCTCTCCCACGGATGCCTCTATTTATAGAAGTCATTGGTAATATGAACACTCACTATTATGGCTGCACCGTCCAAAGAAAAATTGCACTGCATAATTTTTTTTCTTCTCATTTTAGTGGTAGTTGATAGTTCACATAAATGCCATAAAATTTGCACCGAATGTTGAAAATTTTTCAACTTGTTGTGGGTCCCCTCATTTGACTAACAGGCACTACATGGTGATGAACATGAAATGGTGTTTGTGAAGGATGAAGGAGGAATAATGAATCCCCATTTTGCTGATGATCAAGAGTTTCTGTTAAACAACCATATGCCCCCAACGAAAAGATTCATGTGCACGAAGTGTGAAGGCTTCAAGTTTGTTACATGTTGTAAAGACGCCACTCTCCCAGCATCGACTATGCTTATATGCGACTTTCACTCACCATTTTCATTTACACTAATGCTTTGCTCGATTTTGTTCTAACTAGGGCCTACAAAATAACAGCGATGCTATGTATATCATGAGCAAAATTGATCACGAACATCACAAAGTGCCACGCGTCCAACATTTAGAGAAAGTGCAAATACTTTGTTCCAGCTTTGACGGAAAACATCGGATAAATGACCAATGATATTTGTTCGGGACGTTTCATGAGATAAGCACACAAGAATTGAGCTGAACCATCAATACTTCTATTCGGCCGGACCATCAATTTTGATTTTTCTCTTTTTAATTTTTACCATTTCATTTTGTTTTTAAATTTTACTATTTGATTTTTGATGAAAATTAAATTGAAAATTATGTAAATTAAAAATCAATTGTAAGAGTGTGAGTAAAAACACTGTAGAAATAAAGATAAAAGTAATATAAAAATAAAAATAAATGAAGAAAAGACTATGCCAAAATTTAGGGCCTATTTGATTTTAGTTTCTAAAATTTTAGTGTTCACTTATAGGGGTGGGAATAGGCTAGACCGAGCTAGGCCATGGCGCCTAAGCCCTGCTCAAAAATTAGCCAAGCTCTACTGCTACTCCGTCACGCTTATTTTTTAGGCCTGTCCTGACCTTTTTAAAAGTCTGGTATGACCTATTAGCCTACTTAAAGGCCTATTTCATATTAACGTCTTTAGATAAGTCATTTGATTTATCTTAAATAAACTAATAGGCTGATAGGTTAAGTTCTATTTCTAATAAACTATAAAAAATTTGCTATTAAGACACATGGGACATAGGGGTGAAAATAGACAAATGAGCTGAGTTTTATAAAGTTTAATTTTGATGTATTTATATGATATAAATCTTTTTCATTGTCTAACTTGACATTTTAGAGAATCTAATCTTATATGATAGCCTATTTAAATTTTATTTTGTAATAAGACCTTTAAATGTGTCAAAAATTTATGTAAGTCAATATACTTAAATTATTGAAAAGATCAGTATATGATTTAACACATTGTACAAAATCTAATATAATAATAGCAATAAAAAATGGTATTATTTATATTTACTTAAATAGGTCAGCCTGTTAGGCCTAAAAGACATTTTAAGTGGCCTAAAGCCTGACCTTTTTAGCTAAATAGGCTTTGTAAAAAGCTTTGGCCTTGTCTATTTAGAAAAAAAAAGCATGGTCTGGCCTAGGCTGTAGGCCCTTATCGGACGGCCTGGCCTATTCCTACCGCTATTCACTTATCTAGTTTTCTTCTCTTAATTATCTCATAATATTAGCATTTTAATTTAAAATCAAATTAACTATCTCATAATATCAACATATCAAATTAAAATATCAACACAAACTAATTATCCCATAAAATTTATATATCAAATACAAAATCAATTACCAACACAACATCTTTTAAATGAATAAATAATAACAAGATAGGTCTAAATTTATAACACACACACACACATATATATGAATATAATTTATTTATATTAAAATATTTGTTGACTAAATAACAATTTATAAAACACACACACACATACATACACACACACACATATATAGATGAATATAATTTATTTATATTAAAATATTTGTTTACTAAATAACAATTTAAACACCTATTTTATTTGTTTATGAAGTTTTTGATTGCATATTGGATTTTCGTTATGTGGTCCTTTTATTATTTAGTAATTAGATTTTAATTTAATGTTACCAATATACATTTATAAAATTCAAAAAAAATATTTATTAAATACTATAACAATTAAATATGAGTAAATTTTAATAAAATAACAAAAATATAAAATTTTAAGTTGAAAAGTATATTAAACGTTAATAGTAAATATGATTTCAGATGATCTATTGTCCTTCCTATTAATTAATAATGTTTAAATTAGTGGAACAAATGATATCTGAGTGGCATTCAAAATGTCAGTTAAGATGGTAGATACTTTTAGGTCCTATCACGAAAACTGTATGCACCCATAGTTATTATAAACAAATTTTTTTGACACATGATTATTATAAAAAACTAAAATGTAACTAAAATACATATAATTAAATACTATAGTCATTAGGTTTAATGTACCTAAGATTTGGTGTTTTTATCTGCACGATCTACAATCCTCAGTGGTATCGAGTGTTATGATTGATAATGTGGGTCAAAGCAGATAATATTTCATAAAACAGTATTGTGGACTTGAGGTTGTATAACGCCTCAACTCTAATCAAGACATTACTTACTAATTTAATAATGTAATCTGAATTAATCGTAATACATTTTTCCTTTCACATAATAACTAATAGAAAGTAAATCCTTTAAAGAAAAACAATACCCTGGCTAAATAAAATATTTGCATACACTATAACATAAAGGCATTAAACAAATTCCTTAATAAAAGTCTTTAATAGAAATTACAACCAATTTCAATAAATTAAATAGGAATCAAAGCTAAAACGACTCGACGCGTGATCCGGTTTCAACTTGAAAGGTCTCGCCGCAAGGCAAGACCGAGCATCTAGGTAATGCTCTTCACTGCTCCATATGCTAGTACCTGAAACAACGCCCCAAATTGATGAGTTATGGAAACTCAGTAACATAGACATAACTTAAAACATTTTTACCGTTGTTCTCAGCTATACGTGGTGTGCTACGTATAGAAAACTCCTTCCAACAAACACATTCGACAATACCAAAGTGCAGGAATTCTATACTACTTTTCATGCATAATTTACCCCAGACCAAGTACTAATCAAATACCAAAAGTGCAGAATTTTATTTACTAAATTCATAATTAATTGCTACTCCAATCAAATGTGCTAACATTTAGTAAAAGTGCAGAATTTTAACACCAATAAGCATGAATTCCAATTCCAAATTAAAATACTAGCATTTAGTGTTTGTGTAGAATTTTTCTAATGGTTTCACATACAAGAGGTCAATCCAAATGAACATTCAAATCAACATTTAAATGAAGAATTTTGTTGCTACCCATTGCACACATTCGCTACACAAAATTAGGCTTTCAAACATTGGCAATGGTGCAGAAAATTACAGTCTTTAGTCTGATGACACAAAGCCTTCAATATCACTTAAAATCAACCTCAAAACAAGTCAAACCTATGCATAAAAATTCAGCATGCATTTTAATGACATAAAGCCTTCCAAATCATTTCAACTCAATATTATTCCAAGCCGAATATATGCAGAATGTACAGCATGTATTTTGGGTATCGAAAAGCTTCCGAAACCACTTCTATCAACACTCAGAAAAACCAACTAATGAATAACTTTTAACTAAAATTCATACTCAAAAATTCATTTCTAACCACCTTCATAAAACCACTAGAGCAGAATTTTGGAACTTTCAACTCATCAACAACATATAATCCTAATCACATGCTTAAATGCATGGTAACAAGTTCACACAAGGAATTAGCAAGCCTTCACTTAACTCCAAAGAGAAGAACAACAACAACAACTTTAGAGAATCCTTCAATCGTCTAGCAATTACATACATACTTTGAAACATCTTATAGGCATGAATTTAAATTCAAAGAGACATTCAAATCAAACCCTAGCACATCCTAATTAGAAGGTTTTGAGAGGGGAATCCATGTTACCTTTGTTCCTTTGAGGTGTGGTGAAGAAATCCCCAAATCCTAGGTCTTCGATACCCAAATCCACCATTGAAGCTCTTCCTTCCATCATCTTCTTCTTCTTCATCTTCCATTTCCCTTTTTCTTCTCCATTTTCGAGCTCTCTCTCCCTCTCTCTCTCTCTCTCCTGCGATGTCTTTCTCTTTCTCTCTCTCTCGGTCTTCCTTCCTCTCTCAGGCGCGCCACCACCATAGGGCCACCACCGGCGCGACCTTGTCCTTCCTCTTCTCTCTTCCGTCGTGAGCTCCTCTTCTTCTTTCTCCCTTCTTCTCTTTCTCTTCTTTCCTTTTCCTTTTCTTTCTTTTTCTGCTTCTGCTCTTTTCTTTCTTTTTATTTCCCTTCTTCTTTTTCACGAGGGCAGCAGGTCTTTTCTTTTATACTACTTACTTCTTACGCCCCCTATTCTACATAATACAACCCCTTCCTTTATTAATTCACACAAACACCAATACATAAGGGTTGGGTCTATGTATTTGGATCTTCTAAAATTAACCTCCTGAATACTAAATTAATAATATTAATCTAGCTTAATCCTTGGAAAAAAATTACCATTTTACCCCTTAGGCTTAACTTTGGGTCAATTTACTAGATTAGACTATTCTTCTAGGCCATTAACCCTTTATTTCCTTAGGAATTAAATCTCCTTTTTCATTTGGGTCTCTAATTCCTAAGCTCTAGGAAGTTGAGGTGTCACAGGTTGGAACATTGGTGCTAGATTTGGAAGGCCTAAGCCATACACATAAGGGGCTAACAGGCCCTTTAAACCCTTAGCCTCGGTACACCAAAAGTCTCACATTTCTTTGGAATCGATGCTAAGGGTAGTTTATAAACATCCACTTATCTTAACCCATTGAAGCACATTTTAAGAACAATGGAGGCCCACATGTGGACCAAAGCGGGCAATATCTCGAAAAACAGTGTTGCAAACTTGAGGTCGAAACAGATAATGTAACACCCCAAAATTTATGATCGTAAAGGTGATAGAAGTTCTATGATTACTTATGTGATATATGCATTTTTTATAATGTTTGGGGGTTTAATTAAGAGAGAATATCATTAGGAAGTGTTACATAGCCTTAGAGGGTGTCATGATAGTGTCTTAGTGATGGACTTGTGTTTGGGCCTTAGGAAAGGAATCCTAATCAATTAGAGTAAAGTATTTAGAACCTCTAACATGACTTAAGTGGAAATGTTCATGACAAGTCCACTATTAGTGGCCATATTTTGTGACGTAAGATAACCATTTGTTTGAGTCTCCTAGCTATATGTTGCCATGATGGAGCTCAGGTTATTCTTTGTTTGATGATCCTAGCCATATGACCATGATGGATTGTACATGACCTATGATAGGTGGAGTGGAAACCCAACCTTGCATGTATATTTGTCATATTGACCTTGTTTTAGAATGGAGGGAGTACCGTTGAAATGAAAGGTGGAAGCCAATGTGAGTGAGCCTGCATGGAAATATCTCGGCCTTGGGGTGCGAAGCCTGAGTCTGTGGTCCTCAATGGTTTGAGTTTCGCGCCTTGAGCTGGGGTCACTTATCAGACTTAGCTACTGTGGGGATTGTGTGCCTTAAAATCAGTTTGGAAGTCATTGAAATACATAAAAGTGATTTTCAACTGACTTGAATCGATTCACAGGTAGTGTGAATCGAATCATGGAAGTGCATTGGAGCGTTGGAGGAAATCTGGCCTTTCGGTGAATCGAATTGACAGTGGTGAATCGATTCACCACTTTAGTTCATGTGCGTGAATCGAAATGATCCTTTGGGAGCCGAATAGCTGAATCGATTCATGCGACACGGGGTTCTGGTTTTAATGACTTAAATCGATTCACACTAATAGGTGAATCGATTCATGCTGTGCAGAATCGCGCATATATATAGCAGAAACATCAGAACGCACATCAGAGATCAAGAATGCAATCAGAGCGAGATTGTGAGTGATTTTAGGGTTTGGAAAACATATTCATACACTCTTGGGCTTAGGGTTTTCAATTTGTAAACCTTGAGTGTTTGTTCATGAGGGATTAAGAGATTCCTTTGTGTGATTAACCTTGGTATTGTTCATCTTGAACAATAGAGGAGGCTGGGTTCATTGTATTGTAATTTCTCTTTGTAAAAGACTCAAGAACATAGTGGATATGGAGGGCTGCTCTCTCCCGCAGATGTAGGTCATCTTTTTGGGACCGAACTGCATCAACAATTGCGTTGTTATTTTCTCTACTCTCTCTTTGGTTTGTTTGATTTGATTTAGGGCTTTTATTTCACATTGGTTTAGAATTTGTTCTTGGTTGAATTGCTTGATTTGCTGGATTGTTTGGTTTTGGTTGCTATTGTTATTTGTCCCAATTTCTTGTTTGAACTCCCACAAGTAGCGCCGTTAGTGGGAAAGGGGCACAATTTTCAATTGTGCACCATGGGTACCAAATGGGATACTGAGAAATTCTCTGGCAGCAATGACTTTGGGCTATGGAGAGTGAAGATGGAAGCAATCTTGATTCAAAAGAAATGTGTGGATTCCTTAAAGGGTGAGGCAAGGATGCCGGCCACCTTATAACAAACGAAAAAGAAGGACATGATTGATAAGGCAAAAAGTGTCATTATCTTGTGCCTTGGAGATAAGGCGTTGAAGGAAGTTGCAAGAGAGAAAACGGCTGCAGAAATGTGGGCCAAATTGGAATCGTTGTATATGACCAAATCATTGGCTCATAGGTTATGCTTGAAACAACATCTCTATTCATTCAAAATGGTAGAGACGAAACCTATTGTGAAGCAATTGACGGAATTCAACAAGATTATTGGTGACCTGCAAAATATTGATGTGAAGCTCAATGACGAGGATAAGACTCTACTCTTATTGAATTCATTGCCTAGGTCCTTTGAACACTTTAAGGATGCACTCAATTATGGGAAAGAGTCAACTATCACCTTGGAGGAGATCCAATCATCAATTAGTATCAAAGAGCTAACTAAGCTTCAAGACTTGAAGGTGAAATATAGTGGTGAGGGCTTAAATGTGTCAAGGAGAAGAAGTGAGAGTAGAGGAAACAATAACAAAGGGAAAAAGCCTAGGTCGAAATCCAAGTCAACGGGGAACAATAAGGCAAAGTACAAATGCTTTAATTATCTCAAGACCGGTCACTTAAAGAAGAATTGTCCCGAGAAGGGGGGCAAGGGTGATTCCGTGGAGGTAGCTATTGCTTCGGAGGATGGTTATGAGAGTGCGAGGGCTCTAGTGGTGACGAGTTTGGAAACGGAAAAGAATTGAGTCATGGACTCGGGGTGTTCTTATCACATGTGTCCTAGGAAGGAATACTTTGAAACTTTGGAGCTTAAAGAAGGTGGAGTCATTCGCCTGGTAACAACAAAGCGTGCAAGGTTCAAGGTATGGGTTTAATTCGTCTTAAGATGTTTAACAACCGCGAATTCCTATTACAAGATGTGAGATATGTTCCCGAACTCAAACGAAATCTTTTGTCTATAAGCATGTTTGATAGATTAGGCTATAGCACTAGAATTAAACATGGCATGATTAAGATTTCTAATGGTGCATTGATAATTGCTAAAGGAACTAAAATGTGTGGTTTATACATACTTGATGGTTCTACTATTATTGCACATGCACCTATAGCTAGTCAAACTCCGCATAATAAAACCAAACTATGGAATTTAAGGTTAGGGCATGTTAGCAGTGTTTTAAAAACCAGACTGGACCAGCCGGTCAAACCGGTTCAGTCGGGAACCGAACCCATGGTCGGTCCGGTCAAGAAGTTCGATCGGAAATGTATCAACTCGGTCATGACGTCATCAACTCGGGTAAAACTCGGTAAAACCCGGTGACTCTCCCGGTTGGCTCGGTCACACACGACGGTTAAAACTCCTGGGAAGCGAAAATGTTGCAGAAGAAATGCTACAGAAAAAGGGGGAAAAGATCTGAGAATGCACGAAAGAAAGGACAAACAACGAAAAAAAAAGATGTAGGAGAGAAGAAGAAGAAGAAGAAACGACGAAGAAAAATAAACGACGATGAAGAAGAAAAAAAAACAAAGAAGAGAAACACACCAACAAGAAGAAACAACGAAGAAGCAAGGAGAAGAAGAACTGATGCGGCGGTGGCTTTTCCTTGGACAATGCCAAGATAGATAGATTTAGGGACTAGGGTTATGTTATCCTAATGGGCTTTGGCCTTGTGATAGTTAAATGTAATGTTAAAAAGAATAAAAAACAGAACAAATGTTTTAGATAAACACAACACACGTACAGTACTAGGCTTGGATTGATTTCAACCACTACACCAATCGAAGATTTTAAATTTAACAACTAAATATTATATATTCAGCAAAAAAAACTAAATATTATATATATATATATATCATATAAAATTTATAAATTTAATATATACCGGTTCATGCGGTTCAACTTGTGACCCACTGGTCTGACTAGAAACCCATTGACCTAGTACCCTGACCGGGTCGATAGCCGGTCCGGTTTTTAAAACACGCATGTTAGTGAGGAAGGTTTAGTTGAACTAGCAAAGCAAGGTTTGTTAGGAGGTGATAAATTGGATAAGCTAGAATTTTGTGATAATTGCATACTAGGCAAACAACATAGGGTTAAGTTTGGAAGTCGCATGCATCATTCTAGCAAACCCTTTGAGTATGTTCACTCAGACCTTTGGGTTCCTTCAAGAGTGACAACTCATGGAGGGGTTCCTATTTTCTTACCATGATTGATGATTTCTCTAGAAGAGTGTGGGTCTATATTTTGAAAAGCAAAAGTGACACCTTTGAAAAGTTTAAGGAATGACACACTCTTATAAGAAATCAAATAGGAACTAAATTGAAAGTTTTAAGGACTGACAATGGCCTAGAGTTTGTTTCAGAGCAGTTTAATGAGTTTTACAAGAAACACGGAATTAAAAGGCATAGGACCGTGGCAGGCACACCGCAACAAAATAGCCTAGTGGAACGCATGAACATGATCATTTTGGAGCGAGTTAGATGTATGCTTTTGGGAGCTGGGTTGCCTAAAAGTTTCTGGGGTGAAGCTGTGAGTACTGCAGCGTATTTGATCAACAGATGTCCATCAACAGCGTTAGACTTCAAGACACCTTTGGAGGTTTAAAGTGGGAAACTGGCAGACTACTCTAATTTGAAGGTTTTCGGGGCTTTAGCATTTGTGCATATCAAGCAAGACAAGCTTGAAGCTAAGGCTGTGAAATGTGCCTTCATTGGTTACCCAGAGGGTGGGAAGGGATATAAGCTGTGGAAGATAAAACCTGGAGGATCAAAATTCATAATAAGCAGGATTGTTATTTTTTATGAGACCCGCATGGGGATGAAGTGCAAAGACCTGGGGAATAATAGCTCAGAAGCGGAGGTAGAGAAAACTCAATTTGAGGTGGAGCCTTCCACTAGTGAGATCGGGGATGACAGGGATGATAGTCCTCCACCATCAGGTTCTAGAGGAAGACAACAAACAGTAGATCATGGCTATCAGTTGGCAAGAGTTAGAGAAAGGAGGGAAACTGTGGCACCAAAGAGATACAGATATGCAGATCTTATTTGTTATGCTCTAAATGTAACTGAAGAGCTGCAAGACTCGGAACCAAAGACATTTAGGGAAGCATTTGAGAAAAAAGAGGGTCAGAAATGGTTAGAGGCAGTGAATGAAGAAATGAATTCATTGAAGAAGAACCAGACTTGGAAACTTGTGAAACTACCTAAGAAGCAAAGGGTGGTTGGATGCAAGTGGATCTTTAAGAAAAAGGAAGGCATTCCGGGGATTGAAGAACCAAGGTATAAAGCAAGACTTGTGGCTAAGGGTTTTACACAGGTTGAAGGAATTTACTACAATGATATTTTTTTACCTGTGGTAAAACATTGTTCCATAAGGATCCTTACGACAATCGTTAAGTAGTACAATCTTGAGTTAGAGCAAATGGACGTGAAGACTGCATTCTTACATGGAGACCTAGAAGAGACAATCTACATGCAACAACCGGAAGGGTTTGTAGAGGACAAGTCGAAGGTATGTCTTTTGCGAAAATCATTGTATGGGATGAAACAGAGCCCTCAGCAATGGTATCGTCGGTTTGATGAATTTCTTTTAAAAACGAGTTTTGTGAGAAGTGGGTACGATAGTTGTGTATACATATTGAAGAAAGAAGAGAAATGTGTTTTCTACTTACTTCTCTATGTGGATGATATCTTGATGGCAAGTTCTAGCAAGGAGGAGATCGGTATGCTCAAGGAGAAATTAAATTCTGAATTTGAGATGAAGGATCTTGGGGTTACGAAGAGGATACTTGGAATGGATATCGTGTGGGACCGGAAAAAGGGTGAGTTGTTCTTATCTCAGCATGGGTACTTGAAGAAAGTGGAAGAGCGGTTTAGGATGCACGAAGCTAAGCCGGTTAGCACTCCTTTGGGTCATCACACAAAGCTCTCGGTTACACAAGCTCCTAATATCGAAAAGGAGATGAGGAAGATGGACACTACTCCATATGCTAGTGGGGTAGGAAGCATCATGTACGATATGGTTTCTAGTAGGCCAGACTTAGCATATGCGGTTAGCATAGTAAGTCGGTTTATGGAAAATTTGGGCCAAGCACATTGGGAAGCTTTGAAGTGGGTTTTGAGATATTTGAATGGGTCATTTAAAGGTGGTTTGAAATACACAAGGGCAGCTCAAGGTGAAGACGCTTTGGAGAGTTATGTAGATGCGGATTATGCAGGAAATGTGGATACAAGGAAATCCTTGTCCGATTTCGTGTTTACATTGTTTGGAACGGCAATAAGTTAGAAGGCTAATCAACAGTCCATTGTGACTTTATCAGCTACTCAAGTGGAGTACATCACCCTGGTTGAAGGGGTGAAGGAGGCCATATGGTTGAAGGGTATGATTGGGGAGCTAGGAATTACACAAGGGTGTGTGAAGGTACATTATGATAGCCAAAATGCAATCCATTTGGCAAATCACCAAGTGTATCACGAAAGGAAAAAGCACATCGACATTCACTTGCACTTTATTAGAGATGTTGTTGAGTCTAAGGAAGTTGTGGTTGAGATGGTTGCATCGAAAGACAACTCGACAGATGTATTCACCAAGTCATTACCTAGATCAAGGTTCAAGCATTGCTTGGACTTAATCAATTTCGTTGAAACGTAATTCTGGTAATGGAGAGAGCAGCAAGTTGATGGGTCATTGTTGAGCACATCACTGATTTGAAGTCAAGGTGGAGAATTATGGGGATTGTGTACCTTAAAATCAGTTTGGAAGTCATTGAAATACATAAAAGTGATTTTCAACTGACTTGAATCGATTCACAGACAGTGTGAATTGAATCATGGAAGTGCATTGGAGTGTTGGAGGAAATCTAGCCTTTCGGTGAATCGAATTGACAGTGGTGAATCGACTCACCACTTTAATTCATATGCGTGAATCGAAATGATCCTTTGGGAGCCTAATAGCTGAATCGATTCATGCGATGCGGGGTTCTGGTTTTAATGACTTAAATCGATTCACACTAACAGGTGAATCGATTCGTGATGTGCAGAATCGCGCATATATATAGCAGAAACGTCAGAACGCGCAGTAGAGAACAAGAATGCGATCAGAGCGAGATTGTGAGCGATTTTAGGGTTTGGAAAACACATTCATACACTCTTGGGCTTAGGGTTTTAAATTTTTAAACCTTGAAGGTTTGTTCATGAGAGATTGAGAGATTCTTTTGTGTAATTAACCTTGGTATTGTTCATCTTGAACAATAGAGGAGATTGGGTTCATTGTATTGTAATTTCTCTTTGTAAAAGACTCAAGAACATAGTGGATATGGAGGGCTGCTTTCTCCTGCAGATGTAAGTCATCTTTTTGGGACCGAATTGCGTCAACAATTGCGGTGTTATTTCCTCTACTCTCTCTTTGGTTTGTTTGATTTGATTTAGGGTTTTATTGCACATTGGTTTATAATTTGTTCTTGGCTGAATTGCTTGATTTGCTGGACTGTTTGGTTTTAGTTGCTATTGTTATTTCTCCCAATTTCTTGTTTGAACACCAACAACTACCCTGACCATCACCGGACATTATCGAGATTAGTCGAGATTGTGCGTCAATGAAGTGTTCACCATTACGGTGCGTTCCTTGAAAAAGCCAAACATGTCCTCCTAATCAAACTTCTCGGAGTAGTAGGTGGACCCACATGCATACGAAGTGATGACGTAGTGATTTGTATTGTCCTTTGATAAGGACACTTGATCCTATGATTGATGAGTTGTTGTGGTTGCACTTGTATAAGTATATTTATGTATGTTTTTATTCATATATTTCTTCTAATACCAATACACTCACCACCTTTTATTTGTGTTTTCTATTTGTTCCTATATTTGTGACAGATGCTTCAAATGGCGAAGCAAATGGCTAGTGTGAAGACCTACTTTTTCATTAGTTACTTGAAGTCCTTTACTTTAAATTTGATACTTGATGTTATGTCACTCAATTTTAAGTTTGGGATTTGTAAGTTCTAAACTATATGAAACGGGCTTTTGGGTTTTATCTTATTTTGTTTTATTTAATTTTTAGCAAGTATATGTAAACTATTTGAAAGGATCATTTCCATTTTTATTTGAGATAATGACTTGAAGTGAAATGTGGTACTCTTAATTCATTGCGAAAGTTTTTTAAAAACCGCTATTTTTCTATTTAATTATTTTCGAAGTGAACATGTTTACTGTTATTCCTTATAATAACTATGACATGGGGTTAAGGGTGTCACATGCTTCAAACTATATTACGTAATAAGATTTTTACAACCCGTTTTTGTGTGAAATCTTTCTTGGTGTCTAGTGAAAGGTTTTAGAAAACCTTTAGACGCTAAGGTTATGTCTGCATCTGATTGACTTAGTGCGTCTACACTACCCAAAACCCAAATTGAGCGTCACAACACAATGTCTGTCTTGATCAGCATGTTTTGAAATAGGCTTTGAGAAACATATTTAAAATTAAAAACACAATTCAACCCCCTCCTTGTGTTTTTAGGGTACTTTAAATGATATCAAAGCTCGGCCTCTGCGTGTAGCTCTTAACAACGCAGAGGAACAAAGATCCTACCTCTCAAGCAAGGACGTTGAAGATCGAGTCTCTCTCCACTAAAAGACTTCAATGAAGATAACAAGCAAAGATCTTTAAAGAAAGGTGAGCTGACAAAGCTTAAAAGGTACATCTACTAATCCATGTAAATACAATGCATGTTGATTATAATGTATTTGAATCTACTTGCACATGTTTGATGTTTAAATGATTGTTGCTTATTGTTTAATTGTGATTATTTGTTTTGCTTGTGTGATGTGTGTGATGTGTTTGAATCCACTTTGTGTTGTCATGTTTGCTATGTGTGATGTGTGTTATTCGTTGATTGCTTGCTTGTGTGTTCTCTCCAAAAGCTTTCCAAACCTTTGATCTTCTATTCAAAGGAAACTTGTTCAAAGTTTCTTTTCCCTCTTTTTCTTTTTCTTTTTACCTTGTGTAAAAACTTTATTTTCCCTTAAAAATTGTTTTTTATCTCCTCTATAATTATCTGAATCCTCATATTTATTTGAATCTCTCTGGAACTCTCCTAAATTCAAATTGACTCTTTCAAAACAAGGTTTGGATGACGCAACGGCATAAGATGTTACTAACGTTGTCTCGACGTAACATATCGGAATGACAAAAGAAGTGATGAGCTAAGAAGACGAAAATGTTGTGGTCTTAACGGTAGGATCAAATTTAGGGTTTGATGGATAAAAAGGGTGTTTAAGGGTTCCAAAACAAAAAAAAGGTGTTCTAGAGCAGAAAAGATGAGTTTACAGTGATTAAAAATGGAAGAAGATGAAAATATGATCAGGGAATGAGTTCATATAGTTTTAGGGTTTTAAGTCAACGTTCAAACATTGAGTACCCCCACATTGAATCGCTAGGTCACCTAATGCTTCGCCATTAATGAGCCCTACACATGCCTTCAAGTACGTCCAAGATGACACGTGGCTGGGCACATGTCGGACATGTGTCAACAAGGTCTCATGCATCTTGCCACGTACAATGCTCAAGCTTTCCCCATGCAACATTTAAATGCTATCCCACGCTTAAGCGTTACCCATTGCACGCTCAAATGTGCTTCCCTAAACCTAGTTTCGTCTTTCTTTCTATTCTATGATCCTCAAACCTGAGCCCTAAGCACACATCTAGCAAGCAATTACACATAATAACACATCAAAAGAAGTTTAAGAAAATTGTGATGTTACACAAGTTGTATGAATTAGAGCAACAAGATAACAACACAAACTAGCTTGATCTTTCATTTGTTTTTGATGGTAATGCCAAAAAACATTTTGGCTGCATAAAATTACTTTTTCCTTCAAATCTACATGTTAAAAATACTCTAAAGTGAAGGGTATGTATAGAAAAAAGTTTAGGCTTAAAAACCAAATTGTTTTCAAAAAATTTCACGTAGTAATCGATTACTTGTGCATAATCGTCAATAACAGACTGAATTTTTCACATGATAATTGAGTACAACTCATGGTTTTTTATTACTGTTCCAAAGAAACATTGGTAATCGATTCTTGATGATGGTAATCGATTACCTAGACCAATTTTGTGAGTTTTAAGTGAAGAGTCATTAAATATCTTGTCTTAGGCTTACTCATTGGTTCGGGTATTTGCAAAGATATTCAAAAACATTAATTTAAAGAGAACCACTTTTAACTTTTGAAAGCATTTTACAATTTTAAGTTCATTACCAAATGATCTTGAGCCAAACTATCAGTTACTAAGTAAAAGATCTTACAAACAATTCTTATTAAAGCGTATAAAACACAAACGTAAATGCAAAACAATAAACATTGAGGTGATCATCAAAATATCTTTAACTTATCATACGAGATTCTAGAACCAACGTGTGTGCATCAGATAGTTATCTTCTACATTTTGTTATCTAGAATCGTGCCAAGAAGGCAATGTACAATAATGACCTTCAGGTGCACTTGTCAGTTGGATTTGTGTTGGTAAGCAATGATTTGATAGCTGAATTGAGACAAAAATGCAAAGATGTCTTGCATAAGAGTTGAAAAAAGGTGACCAAGAATAGAAGAAAGCAAAATGGACATTTAAGATTCACTATTTCTATTTTTATAAATGATCATTTTATAATTTTAACTGTTTGTAATCTTTATTTTTACAAGGAATAAGTTACAAATAATAAAAACTCTTATAACGTTTTCAGGTGAAGAAGAGATGAACTCCCAGCCAAGCTTGAGGATACCAGCTTTATTAATGGAATGAAGGGATCGAATTCCTAAACCACCTTCCATGAGAGACTTACAAACCTTGGACCAAGCTACTGTGATCGGCTTGCTAGACTGAATATTGCCAGTCCAAAGAAAATTCATCAACCAACTATCCACCATTTTAAGAAGAGAACTTTTAAGTTTCTCAGAATGTGGTCAGATCATGTGGATTGTCTTAGGCTTATCAAAGAGGTTTGGCAAGAACCAATTGTTGGTTGTCCCATGTACATCCTTTCTCAAAAGCTTAAAAGGCTTAAGGCTCAACTTAAAGTTTGGAATCATGCTATTTTTTGGAATGTTCAGTTGCAAATGTAGAATGCTATTGATGTTGTTAATACTATCCAGGATTAAATTGACACTTTGGGTGGGAATGAGGACTTATTCAGTCAAGAAAGGGCTGCTCAGTTACATCTTTAACAAGCCTTGCCCTATGAGGAGAATTTTTGGAAAGAAAAGGCTCGCATTAAATGGCATACTCAAGGAGACCGCAACACAGCTTTTTTCCATAAAAGTGCAAGGATAAGAGCTATTAATAACCAGATTTCTGTTATGAGGCATGAGGACCAGCTGCTACATGACTCTTTGGCTATTGAAGAAACATTTTGCTGTTTTATAATGGTTTATTCAATGCAGAACCTTGCTTTCAAGACACTAATTTTGTTTCCAGCATTATCCCTAATATGGTGTCTCATGAAGACAACATTATGCTCTCTAATTTACCTAGCATAGAGGAGGTCAAAAGTGTAGTTTTCTCTTTAAATGGAGAGAGTGCTCCTGGTCCTGATGGCTTTGGTGGATCTTTCTTTCACCATTATTGGGATGTCATCTATGAAGACGTCTACAATTCTATTTTGCAATGTTTTAGGCAAGGTTGGTTGTTGCCTAATCTGAATTCCAATGTTGTTGTCTTAATCCCTAAAGTGCATGGTGCTGACAACATTGACCAATTTAGACCTATTGCCCTTGCCAACTTCCAGTTAAAAATCATCTCCAAAGTTCTTACTGATAGGCTTGCCAAGGTTGTTCCTAAAATTGTCTCTCACAACCAAAGAGGTTTTGTCAAGGATAGAAATATCTCTGATTGTGTCTGTTTAGCCTCTGAGGTAGTGAATTTGTTAGACAAGAAGGATTTTGGAGGACACTTGGCTATGAAGGTTGACATTAAAAAGGCCTTTGACACCTTGGATTGGAACTTTCTTAACTCTGTTCTCACCTGCTTTGCCTTCAATGACAAATTCTGCAATTGGATTCATTGCATTCTTCACTCGGCTAGACTTTCTATTTCAGTGAATGGTCACTCTGTAGGTTACTTCTCTTGCAACAGAGGGGTTAGACAAGGCGATCGTTTGTCTCCTTTGCTCTTCTGTATTGCTGAAGAGTCCTCAGCAGGGGTATTACCAAGCTAGTGCATAAGGGGAAGCTGCAATTGATGAATGGTCCAAGGGGCTACATAATGCCAAGCCACATCTTATATGCAGATGACATTTTTGTCTTTTGCAGGGCCAATAAGGGAAGCTTGAGAAACTTGATCG
Source organism: Calophaca sinica (assembly GCA_037113605.1). Taxonomy (NCBI): domain Eukaryota; kingdom Viridiplantae; phylum Streptophyta; class Magnoliopsida; order Fabales; family Fabaceae; genus Calophaca; species Calophaca sinica. The sequence continues at coordinate 23,196,778 of CM073737.1, forward strand.
ATTTTTTTCACACTTATCCTTCTTATTCTGGTCAATCCATAAGTCTTGAGAAGTCAAAATATTATGCAGCCTCCACCCCTGCTTGCAGACAGCAGGCTATCACTGATATTCTTGGCTTTAGATTCAGTGTCATTCCTTTCAATTACCTTGGAGTGCCTATCTTTAAAGGTAAGCTAAAGAAATCACACCTACAGCCTATAGCAGATAGATTAAAATGCAAGTTTAGCCTTTGGAAAGGAACTATGCTGTCCTTCATGGGCCGTGCTCAGCTTATTAAATCTGTTTTTCAAAGTAGTTTGATGTGTAGCTTCACTTTCTACACCTGGCCTGCCTCTCTTCTTAAAATGGTGGATAGTTGGTTGAAGAATTTTCTTTGGACTGGCAATATTCAGTCTAGCAAGTCAATCATAGTAGCTTGGTCCAAGGTTTGTAAGCCTCTCATGGAAGGTGGTTTATGAATTCGATCCCTTCATTCCATTAATAAAGCTGGTATCCTCAAGCTTGGCTGGGAGTTCATCTCTTCTTCTCTAGAATGGTGTCAACTTATAAAGGCTAGAGCCTTTAGAAATCATACGATTATCTCTTATCATATCAGCTGCACAATCTGGGCAGGAATTAAACATGTTGTCCCCACCATTTTAGAGAATTCTGCTTGGCAAATTGGTACTAGTTCAACTGTGAGTTTCTAGTTGGAAAATTGGTTGTCAAAACTGATTGTTCAAATGATTGGTATACCTGCTAATCTTCACAGAAACTTCACTGCTAGAGTGAGTGATTTCATTCATAATAATAGTTGGCGCATTCCCCAAGCTATCTTGGCCCACATTCTAGGTATTCAATCTGAAATTGAGAATGTTATTATTCCCAAAAGTGGTCCTCATGATAAAATGGTTTGGAGTAACTCAAAATCGGGATTTCTTACTTGTAGAGATGCTCATGGTTTCTATGAGCATGCTGGTATTGCTAAGTCCTGGTCTAAGCTTAATTGGAGGCCCTGTATCCCTCCATCTAAGACCTTTTACACTTGGCGTTTGCTGCACGACCGCTTCCCCAATGATGAGCATTTAAAAGGTGTTGGCTCTATCTTTCCTTCAATGTGCTCTCTGTGCAATCAAGCGCCCGAGTCCTCTGAGCATTTGTTCCTCCAATGAAAATATGCGCATTCACTTTGGTCTTGGATGAATGATGCCTTTAATTGTGTTGTAGACACCACCTCCTTCTGCTCTGTTCTGTCAGTTTGCAATGGTAGTTGGAGCTCACAAGCTTTGGTTTTAGTTGTTGCTTGTATCACTTTCATCATTTGGTCTATTTGGCATAGCCGCAATCAAGCTAGATTTGAGAATGTCCTCGCCTCATTCCCTCTCATGTAGCTATCCGTACGATTGTGTTTAATGTTGCCTTAGCTGGTATTAGCAGCAAGGGCACTGCTCACCCTACTGATTCTAATATTATGGCCTTCTTTGGAATTCAGCCTCGTCTGGCAAGAGCTCCAGTGATTATTCAGGTAGCTTGGCTTCCTCCTATGTGTGGCTGGGTGAAATGCAATACTGATGGCGCTGCTCTTGGCTCTCCTGGTCCTACTGCTTGTGGGGGCATCTTTTGTGGTAGAAGTGTTGCGGCCTTAGGCTGCTTTGCTAAGAATCTTGGTACTCTTGATGCGTTTCAGGCTGAGCTTCTTGGTGCAATGATAGTAATTGAGATTGCACACTCTAAAGGTTGGCATAGATTCTTGCTTGAAAGTGATTCCTTGTTAGCCATTAAAGCCATAAAAAATATCTCTTTGGTCCCTTGGCGTCTGCGCAATAGGTGGCAAAATTGTATGGACTTTACTAAAAGCATGCAGTTCATTTTTTCTCATATTTATAGAGAGGGCAATGCTTGTGCTGACAAATTAGCTAAATTTGGCACCTCTCTCCAGCATTTTATTTGGTGGGATAATATTCCTACTTTTCTAGCTATAGAATTTTTTAATAATAGGTTTGGTTACCCGACCTTCAGATTTGCTTAGCCCATCTGTTTGGGTGTGTTTTCTTTTCTTTTTTCTCTACTTCATGGGTTTTAGCCTAGTCCCCCCATGTTTTTCTTGTATTCGTTTTTCTCTTTTTTTTTCAATAAAAACAGGGGAACACTCTTTTTCCTTCTAGATATTTTTTTCCCTAAGGAGGGTTTTGCATTAGAAGGTTTTAACGAGGCTCATTTCTTTCATTTATAAAAAAAAAAGAGAATCCTCATAAACAGAGTCTCTAGAATGTAAAGCTTTAGAGATGAGCGGAGAAGATGTCAATGACGGAAAGAATGAGCTCGTCAACAGTGCAATACGACAAGAGATAGCAGCAGTGTGCCTGTAAACACTTTGATGCTCGAGTTAGGGTATCCTTAGAGACTGGGTGTGAGGTTTAGAATGAATGTGTACCTAAATTTAGGTCTTTGAGGAGCTTATATAGTTACCTCAGTTCCAAGCATCGGCGAGAAAGTTAATTTAGAGTGTAATCGACCCCATAACCGTCAGTGTGATGTGGGTGAGTTGTTGATCATATGTCAATGGTTTAGATTTCCTCTTCCCAAGCCGTAGACGATGCTCATATTGAAATTGGGCCTTGCCGAGCAATATTGACCTTTGTTTGGCCATTCAAATTAGGCTTGGTCTTGAAGAAGCTATCTCATGCCGTAAAGTAAAAAAAAATGCTAAAAAGTACCTTTAAGGCATTGGTTAAGGAGTTAAAAGCGGTAAGTTTATATAAAAATGATGTATTTATTACATCGAAAAGTGATTTACTTGTATTTTTAATACAAACTTTTCTTTTACGAATTCCTTAATCAATACTCTTAAGATACTCTTTAGCAAAACCAAAAAATTTACTGAAATCGGTGGACCACAACTAAAGGGATACATGTTGCTTTTCCCCGGTGATAGCTAAAAACACAATGGACCCAAAAAACCAATTTTTAATGGCTAACAGAAATGTATCATTGTCCAAAATCAATAACACACCTCAACAAAATAAAATAAAAAAAATAAAAAAAAACAAATCTTATCTCAAGATACGAAGGCATAATATAAACATGCAATGCGTCAAATATCACGATAGATTCATTAACACAACAAGGTTTGGAAATTAGATCTCCCTGCCCCACACGCTCCTAACCACACGTTCTATGTAACTTCCTTGCTTTCTAACTGGGCTGTGTCGTGCACGCGTTATGACCTGAGACTAAAGATGCTCGCTGAGGCCAAGAACTTTCCAGTTGAATTGGGACGTGGTGTACCAATAGAACCAAATCACGTGTCACCATTCTCGAGCCTCATTTGAAAGCACCTCTTTATTTATTTAGTTTAATAAAAATTCACGCACCAACAGTACCGCACCACGCAGCTGTGGCAGTGTTTTCCTCATTGGTTATTAGTAGCATCGATCAGATACATGACTTCGCTTTAGTGTTAAGGGGCCCTATTCAAAATTAACCAATGAAATCCAATTGCTGCCTGTCCTTTTCACGGGACAGGTGTACTAGTACTTCTCAACCTTTTAAACTGCACTATTTTTTTTTTTTTTAATGAATCAGTCTTTTATCTATTTTTTTAATAGATTTTTTATCTTTTTTTTCTCAAACAGTTCTTTTAAGTTTTTAATATGTTTTAAAAAAGTTTTTCAAATTTTTAGTATATCAAAAAAATCCTTAAATGAATAGATATATAGGACTATTTTTAGTATATTTTTCAAATTTAAAAGACCTATTCAATAAAAAAAAAGATAAAAAATTGATTCTAAAATATTTTAAAACATAAAAAATCTATTAAAAAAAATAAAAGACTCATTTATTAATCAAAATTTTTGCAGGTGTCGTTGGTGTTTAATTTTGGATGGAATGGTTGTTCTGGGTGAATGAAACGACACGTGTGCACCTTCTCGAAATTGCAGCTGGACAAAAGTGATTTCCACATCGAAGGCGAGAATATTGTGCAGTGCTGTTCCCTGCAAAGAGGCCACGTACCCTCCTCTTTCCAGCAAGTGCTGGACACCCTCTCCATCCTCATTGGTCACTCTCTTCAGCCGTGGGACCAATCACAACGCCCCCATCTTCGCCTCCCAGATACGCCACTTTCCCCGCGGGACCCACACCAACTGAATCGAAAAAAAATTGGCCAATCACCTTCCAAACCATACTTTTCAGGATGCACCCTCCCACTAAATCTAACACGTGTCGTTTGAACGATTATCCGCCTTATTTTCAATTATTTTCGAAAAGAGAAAATGGAACATGCACGTTGGTGGGTTAAACTAATTTTACATTACTATTGTAGTATTACTTAATCCGATTTCAAATATAAACAAATGTTAAAATATATTTAAATCAAATTTAGATTAAATACATTTTGATTTTTGTTTATATTTAATACCGAAAGAAATATTTTTAAGATACATTTAATAAAGTGGAGATACATGACAGAACAATACACTCTTATTGATTGTCAATATAACACTGACTTACACTAAAAATACATGTTTGTTATACTCTTTCAAAAATAGTAACAAAAGTAGTAATGACACACATATTTTTTTCTATTTTTTTAAACAAATAGTAGTAGTACTTACCGCCTTATTTATAGGAAATTACACTTATATCCTCAATTTGGCATACTATACAATACTATCGAATTTTGTAATAAATATCACTCACGCATACTCAATCACTCGTACATTTTTTTGTCAAAAAAAAGAAAAAAAATTCTCGTACATTGTCATTTGCTAAAAGTTTTTTTAATAAAAGATCATTTTCCGTTTTTCATTCCTCGATTCTTTAATACTTTTACAACTCATTAATGTTTATAAATTAAAATATAAAATTAAAAGCAATCATCAAGTATAATAAAAAAGCAATTATCATGCAAGAAGTTGGTATTTGGTATTTTTTTTTTTTTACAACTGGAATTTGGTATTTACTACTAAAAGTAAGTACCAAAAGTATGATTGAAGAAAATTTTAAGAATTTTCAAACTGTTCGGATTTAATCCCCGAGTAACACATATTTCCAAAACTAAAATCATGAAAAGTGATATTGTATAAGTAGTACTATTTGTATTATTTTAAATCAATTTAAGAGAATAATTAGAGTTGCGTAAACTAAACAGAATAATGAGGGAAAAGTATATTAAGATAAAATCAATTATCATCTGATAAGAGTAATAAAATATATTAAAAATTAAAAAAACATTAATAATAATTTTCCTACTGTTCAGTGAAGCCCTAGACACGTGGAGCTTCATCTGCCAGCCACCGTGCTGCCGTTATCATTATCGCTTCCGCTCCATCCCAGGGGTAGTGAGCGAGTGAGGAGTAACCTAACCAACCAAATTAGAGAGAGAGAGAGAGAGAGAGAGAGAGATCAACGAGAAGAAAGAGAAAAAAGAAAAAAAAAGTTTCGCTGTCGTTTCTCTTCTGAAACCGCGATGGATGGTCGACACGTGTGGAGAGTGGGCGCGTGTAGCAGCAACGGTGCTCCAAACGACGAAAATAAATTATTCAACGGAATAATGCTCCGGTTCCGGCCGATCGCACCGAAACCAGTCACCGGCTCTTCTTCCGGCGTGACTCCGGCAAGCCAGAACAACAGCGCTGCGTCACTCCCAGGGAAAAGAACCAAGAGGAAGTACGTTAGGATTCGGAGAAACAACGGATACATGAGAAAGAATAACGGTAACAAATCATCGGAGAAAGTTACGGAGAGAACAGACGAGTTGGAGAACGTCGCGGTTGTGACGTTGCAGTTGATGCCGGAGAAGGACGCGCCGGAAAGATCCTCCCTCGCCGGTGATTCGTGGTGTAAGAACGTCGATCTTGACCTAACCGTGGAGAATATTCAGATCCTGGAGAATCCAAAACCGGAAGCGAAAGATAACGCCGGGAAGGGTTTAGATCTGACGACGGCGGCGGAGAAGGCGGTGGTGGAGTCGTGGGTGACGGTGGAGAGCGTGACAGGCACGTGCATGGCTGAAGACGAAGAAGTACAAGGAGAAGGGTTAGGTAGTACGGACGTTGAGAAGATGAAGAATCTAGAAACTGACACGTGTCCGGGTTTTGTATCAGACGGTTTCGGCAGAGTTCGGTGGGTGAACGACGCGTACACGAAGATGGTAGTGAACGACGAGGAGGAGGAGCGTGAGGTTGTCGTTTGGTTGAAAGTGAAGGAGAGTGTTGCATGGTGTTATTCGTACCCGGCGTTCACCTGTGGGGTGAGGCTACAGTACACGTGGCGGAACGAGAAGTGCACGAAGATGGTACCGTGTGATGTTTGGAAATTAAACTGCGGTGGTTTTGCATGGAGACTAGACGTTAAAGCTGCGCTCAGTTTGGGTCTCTGAAAAATCACAGAGACCTAAACAATTAGTAATATTATTATTACTATTATACTCTCCTATATAAATATATATATAGCTATAGCTAGCTCGTGTTCTATATGAAGGATTGGAGAGGAACAAACAAACAAACAAAGCCCTACAACCCTCTCTGCTGATCATGATGGTTAGGTATTATTCCAGTTAGAGTTTTCTTCTGCTGCTACTGTTTGAAATTTTCAAAAAGGTGTGAATGTGATCAGTGTTTCATTATAAAAAAAAAGAAAAACTAAACGGGTTGGGGAAGGAAGGTTTTGGAGAATGGAAGAAAATGGTTTCTTTCTTTTTTTCTCTTTGGTTGGTCTTCTCTTGGGAGATGGGAGGGGCTGAAAAGCTACAATATTACAATATTAACATGCAAAGTGATGCTGAAAAGTACTGCTATATATGCCATGTCTAAGGGACTATGGCTATTAGGTTAAAGTGTGTAACTATTATCGCTCTAGAACTTTGCGACTAACAAAATAGTTATATAGTATGTGATATTGCATGTACTGTATGATAATGATAATCTATATATGAATGATAATTGTATATACATAGAGAGATGAATAGAGATAGATAAAGACAATGGGCATAAAATGCTTCTGCCTAACTTGTGTGGTGTTGCTATTTATTTAAGTGGGGGGGCAAATTAGGTAAAGCTCCAAAGGGAGCGTAATTTGCTTGATTAATTTTTATTTTCTTTTGACTTGATCACTTACTCTAGTTTTGGTCATTTAGAGTGTTAGACTTCTACAGTTACAACTACTTTCAGTTATTTGAAAGATAAATGTGCTTTGATGGTTAATATGGAGAGAAAAAGGGCATATGCATATGGAGAAAAAAAAAAATATTGGTCTTTTGTGGGTTCTATTATTAATAGTGGGTTCTTTTTGTTATATAAGTAATGTCTTTGTCAAAGTTGTGTTGGCTATTAAAATTTAAGAGGTAGACATTCCTTTTTTAAAAAATAAATAAATAGAAGTAACCAATTTTTTCAGGGGAAATTTTGTCGGTGTTAAGATGGGATTATAAATGAAACTTTTTTTTATCTATCTATCTATATATATATATATATATATATATATATATATAGCTATAATTTATCTAAATTTATTGCAAATGTTATTTCACTTTCCTAGTCATAAACTAGTCAATTTTCAAAGATAAGTGCTTGAAACAAGCAACTCTTCAAATGCTGTTATTACACGGCAACAGAATTAGTTTGTTTCATCACTATATAGCTTCATGTCAACAGCTTCAAATGTTTTTTTTTTTTTTTTTCCTTTCTTTCTCATGTCAACAGCTTCAAATGTTTTTTTTTACCTTTCTATATTCTTTCTATTGGCACGCGTCAACAACTCTTGTCGTCTTAGCTTGCTTGGCTACTTATTGAATTTGTTCTATTGCTGCTATGGCTACATGTCAACTTCATTTGCAATTTCTTTAACTCTATTTGCATTATATTAGCTATCTTTTGTCCATGCCAACAAAAATTCTAAGAACATTTAGTATTTAATTAGCTAGTATTGTAAAGTTCATTAAGGTAGGATTTTCAATTCAGCATCAAGATTAGATCATTATACATATATATAAAAATATAATTTTAAAAATAATTTGATTGGGAACATATTCTTAGGACTATAAATATATTATCTTCACAATTGAATAATGCTGTCAATTATACTTCATGTAGTAGTCCAAAACTGACACATAATCAATCTACTAATATAGGTATCCATGTTTTTTAGAATTAGAGTTTACAATTTTACATTGTTATTCATTCTTATATTGATACATCATTTAACGAGTTTGATTATTTTAAGGTGAATTCTTACATACCTCGGAAGAAAGTTGGGTATTGATACCCTTGAAGTAAAAATGGACCAATTTGTTAGAGATTAAAAAAACTTTGATATAAAATAATTTAGTAATTATATTTTTTTTTTTGAGATTTCTAAGAAAAGCAAATGCTAATTTATGTTTGTTTACAATCATAAAAAATTACTTTTTTTAAAAAATAAGTTATTTTTAACTTACTAAGATACAACCATATAAAAGTGCTTTTTTCTAAAACAAAAATCATAAAAGACATAAAAAAATCATTCAAGAAAGCATATTTATTTTAAAAAATTAATTTTTATATATATTTAAATATTGTAATAATTCAAAATTGTTCAAAATGGGATAAATTCAAAATGGTGGTAATTCAAAATGGGATAAAATAGCAATTCAAAATGGTTCAAAAAAATGATTTTTATGAGAATCTAGTGAAAATAACTTCTCACTTTAATTAGTTTTTAGATTATTTTCAAATTCTCATTTTTTTAAAAGATGTAACAATCAGATGCAAAACTCTTAAAAGTGATTATTTTTGAAAAAAATGATTTTTTTACAAAAAAGCTATAACAAACGAGCTCTTAATTTCACTTAAAAATTAAATATAAAAAAATTATGTGGCATCAAATGATTGAACACTGGGTATCATACCCAATAAAATTCTCGGGTATGGGAGTTGTCAACTTATTTTAATAGTCATACTCATTAAATCATTAAATGAATAGTAATAGTAACTTATTACTAGATGGACGTGTAATTACACTGACAATACATTAAAAGTAAATAGTAAAATATACGTGTGTGTAGCCCATTCATTTATATATATATACACACACACACACATTCATAGACCATTCATTTATGTTGTAGGGTTAAGATTCACTTCTTTCATGATAGCATGCTCTCTATTGATACCACCTTCCTTTCTCTTTCAAGTCTGATATTTTCATAGAGATTTTATTAAGATAATGTCTTATTATTTTATGTCTATAAAGAGAGAATTAAATGCAAATTTGTTTACATGCTGATGTAAAAATTTAATATGAAAAAAAATCATTCTAAGTAAATATACACAAGAGACAGGAATTCTAATTGTCATTAATTCATATGTATGTAAAGATCATTCTTCTCGAGTAACACAATTAGTATGAAACATTTTACATGAAAAACGCACGAAAGGTAAAACAAGAAATCATTGGAGGACGTGTGACACACTATTTTTTTCAAAATAATTTTTATATTATTAGAGTGGCACTAATAGTTATATTATAACAGTCCCTAAAGTGATTTGAACTATGTTCCTTAGAGTTACAAGCTCTTACTACTGAGCTAACACCACATAGATTGATGTGTGACACACTACATGTGACTAACAACAACACAAAGGATTAGTATAAAACTTGTTACGTTGTTTGTGCGTTTCGTGAAAACACAATTCGTACGAACTAGCATTTTCCTTTCTTCTCTGGTGGACAACTTAAAAAATAATCAATTTCATTTTTACTCAACAATTAGTCTATCTCTCTCTCTCTCTCTGTGGATGTCTGCCCACGTTATTTCAAAGACTTGATTGCACTTTTGGCCTCCCTGCTATAGTGTTAGAGCAACTTTGGTCCCCCAGGTTCTAAATGCTTGATTTTGGTCTACACTTTTTCAATTTGTTCGATTTTAGTCCACATGTTAACTTAATATCCAATAGTTGATGGAAATACTAGCTAGCGTGGCATCCTTATGTGGATGTGATGATAACATTACCGTTGACATAATATGCTTATGTGGATGTGAAACTGACATAATTTCTGGTGTAACTTGATGACATGGCTTAGTTTAGTGACATTGTTGTGGGGAAAATGATGTTTTAATGCACTCTTGATTCCTCTACTTTAGTTTTTCAGCGATTTTGGTCCAAATATTTTTGAAATTGCTCGACTTTGGTATATGCACATATTAATTTTTTTTTTGACTCTGTGTGTGTGTGTTCGCGCGCGCGAATGCATAATATTAAGATAATTACACACACTAATACATTTAGCATGAAATAAATATTGCAAAGTACAAAAGGAATTGTAGTAAATTTTATCTTATTTTGTTTATGTCTGGTATTCTTGTTTGTGTAAGCCATAGTTGCTAATCTATGTTGATTAGAGTTACATTTGTATTATGATTTTGGTTTATATATATATATTTGATATATAAACATATGAGGCATTTCAATTATTATACTACTGATTATGTAGCATAGAAAAGTCCTTAGAAGAGACACATCGTTCAATAGAAATATCAAGTGCATGTGGTTTGAACGTGAGACTCTATTGATCATTAGAACATTATTCTTAAAGTATCTATAGTCAAGTGTTATTGTTAATTAGGACGACAATAACGCATTGAGACTATTGTGTGAGTAGACTGATGAGCACATCTCATGGGTTTTATGGATATGCGATATTAAGGATAAGCGATATTAAGGGTGTCCATCTAATCGATTAGAGGTGCTTCATTTTAAGTTCTAGCTCTTTAGTATTAAACTAATCGGTTATGGCTCAAGTTCTAATTAATCGATTAAACATTTTCGACCTATCTTCAATTTATTAACCTATGTTATATTTGCCAAAACCAATTCTGATCTCTTTAACAGTAACAAGAACATTGCAATCAACCTTAAAATAATTCAACACATCATGTATTAAGTTTCACATATTAAGATTCATCTAATAATTATGAAATCATTACAAGAAAGCATCCAATCCGAAAATATATTAGACTGATTTAAAACAAAGTCATCGCATGCAGAAGTGTACAAGTGCATCTAAAGGAGTCACATCTGTCCACTGTCAATAGAGTGCATTTATAGTCATCCAATAAATACATATACATACTTTGACTTACTAGCTATACCATCATACAACTGAAAAGAGAAAGGCGGGTTACTCCTGATGAGTACCCTCAATATTCCCTAAGCTGCAGATGATACCTCCCTCAGTTCCAGATTTGACATCCTTGCAAATTCCTGCTACTACTCTATTCCAATCGACAAGGAATAAGCAAACACAAGATAACAGGGGGAACTAAGAATATCATCACAACACTATAACAGTCAGAAAAAAAGGAATAGAAAACATATATAAATGACAAAACACATGCATACACATTCATCTCCCAAGTGTCGTCGGGTCATCAAACCTAGCTAATGAATCCCGCACACGCACTCACTCACTTTGGACTTCTATATACCTACAGTGGCCACATATCCTAACCGACCCTACTTATCCATCTACAACAACCCCCAACAGACTGTCAAGGACATGTAAGACAGTTTCCCATCCAACAAATCCCGCTCATCGTGCCCTTAAGAGAGCTCGTTATCCTCAATAGCCCGCGTAGAGAGACAGGTATCGAGGATACACTCTGAATTGTTCACCATGGACTGTGAGATTATAGTACTTCGCTAGGATGACCAGGCATTCCAAACGCTATGAATTGATGGTAGCTATCCGTCGCTTATGCAACCTGTCGAACCCATTCTATCCTCAATGACCAGCATTGTCCTGTATTGATTGTACTTGTACCTGCACTCTGGTACCTAACCTCTTAGACCAGTATATGCGCACGGCAATGGTAGAATGCCCCTAAAATGCTCATAAAGCAAATCCTAGATCATAGCTTTGTGATACAACCATTGGCACAACATCCATCATATCCAATACAATGTATTAGAACCTCTCTATGTCAATCACTAGCTAAACCATCAATCGTAATCATCACCAGACAATATTTCGGTTGTCACGTATAACTACTAGCGTCTAATCAATCATTCTATTTGGTAGTGTTTAGCAACGTACATACAATACCCCATATCATAAGCAATCATATCTCAACCATATACAGTGTCAACAGTCTCATTTTAATTCATAACAATCACAATCATTCTCAGTTGCGTATAAATCAATCCTAGCGTCACTAGAGGAAACTGTCATCTAGCATGTTATCAATCACACTGCATCAATGACATATAATCTATAAGTCCTCTACCCTTGGGTGTCATTTCATCATAAGTCGTATATCCTAGACTTATTAGACATTCTCAAGCACAGATAGAACAATTCCTATGGTTAGTAGACGTATGTCGACTGTTTTCAGTCATCACAGGTCGCAACCACTCTCCTAAGGTGTCACTGTTTACCAACCTCTAGTAGGGCTTAGATTACCCTACTCACATTCATACATACTATTCTATCCTACAAAACCTTGTGTCTAAGGTTTCGTGCTCCCACCTGGAAAGAGTCACTCGCACGACTAACTCTAGGTGTAATCTCCTACCATGCACGCCATCTAAGAATTTCTGACTTTATACCCACGTTCTACGATCGTCGAGACACTACAAGAAAATAGCTCATTACCGACGGAATTTTACCGACGGCCCCGACTCTGTCGGTAATATTTTTATTACCGACGGCTAAGCCGTCGCTAAGGCGCCGGAAAAATATGACTTGCGAAATTATTTTTTTCCGACATTACCGACGGCTAAGCCGTCGGTAATTACCGACGGCTGATGGGCCGTCTGTAATTACCGACGACTTAGCCGTCGGAAACGTCGAAATATAAAAACTGATTTTTTTCCTACGTTACTGACGGCTAAGCCGTCGGTACAAAATTATGTTGGCGGTAAAAATTTTTGTTGTCCCGCGTTTAATTGGTGGACGGTGGACGAAGTACCGACAGCGGGCTTTACCGACGGCTAAGCCGTCGGTAATATTCAGACAAAATTTGTTGACCACAAAGCAATGTGATAATATCAGCACAGCGCCATAGACGCATCAACTCCCTCCTTCTCTCGCCTACTTCCTCACCCTTCTTCGTCTTCTTCCTTTGCTCTCCTCAAATTCTCTGAAACCTGTTCCAACCACAACAGCATCATCGCTCCTAATCCCCTTCTCTTGTTCGCCACTTCCTCGCTTCCCAAACCATCGAGGTTCCTCGCTTCACTGAAAGCCTTGACCATGTCAACTACTACCACTTCCTCTAACTTCCTTCTCTTCCTCTCATCACCACCGTTACCTTCGCTCTCTCGAAATTCCCAACCCTCCTCCTTCCCTACTCTCAAACTCAAACCCTTGTTCAACACCACTCTCATCCTCCAACCTCCGTCAAGGTCTAGGTCCAGGCACAACCAATTCCTGACCCCGGCCGACGGAGACGCCGACTCCGCCGGCCTCGACGACTACGAGATGAACGACGACGAAATGGAGGAGGTCGACAACAAGAAGGACTTCGACATCGAGTCTGAGCAGGCGGCGACCTCGACATCGAAAGCGAGCAAGAGCTTCGTGTCCACAAAGGACCTCGAGACCGTCGTTGATTATAGAATCAACGAAGACGAAGTTTCACAAGATTAGCTTGTTAGGCTGCGATTTCTTCATAAGGAAACCCCAGGCCACGACAACGATGTCTATGATTTCGCAGGTTGGTAGTACCCTTCCAATCAACCTCTTATTCTTCTTGCTACTCTTTTCATTGTCGAATCTTTGGTTGTTTGTAGATGTATGTTACTCCTCCGGATACAGATGTTTATTCAATCCCCAAGGTTCTCGCTCCAATGCCTCAGAAGGTAAATTTCATCCTCAAATAAAGCCTTGTCGTTTGTTTTATAATAACATTTTTAATCCAATGAAATGTTGCTTTAAGCCTTTAACTAATAGTATTATTGCATTAGGAGATGGTGGAATCCGTCCATATTTACAATATATATTGATTATGCTGGGCGGTTTGTGAAGCCATGCTAAGGATACTTAGAGTGATTCATTTCGTTCGTGTTTTTATTTGTTTCTCCTCTACATATATCACTTCCAAATTTAATGTTTACTTTCTTTTTTATCCAAATCTGCGGTACATTAGATGCGCACAAAGTGATTTTGGATGCGCACAAAGTTCTTTTATCCAAATCAGTACTTTCTCACGGTTATGATACCTAAAATGTGTCATTGTTCTTGTAAGTAGTGATAACTCGATAATTAGTGTCTATGCTTGTTCCAATCACTTGGTGTTGTCTAAGTTGCTTGGTTCATATCCTTCGTCAGATATGGTCATTCCAATGTTTCGAATCATAAAAATATGTTTTCACCTTCATGTGGGGTAGACATTGTCTATTATATGCTAAGTAGCAAAGGGTTAAGTTTTTCTTTGTTGTATTTGTTTGTAGATCTATAGTCTGGTGCAGATGGGAAAATCAGGCTATCTTTGGCAATCGATGGAAATTTCCAAGGTAAGAAATAGAATGGTGCTTCTTTATAGGAGCTTTGTCAATGCAGATGCAAATGGTGAAGGGAAAATTCTATAAACTTGGTTTCCCTTTGCTTGTTTCTGATGCATCATAATGACATGTTAATTTTTAATAACATTGCATATACTTTAACTAATTTTGTTCTACAGGAAGGAAAGACAAGGTGATGAGGCGGCAGACAACCTTCGTTTTCCATCACACTTCTCATCCGTGGAGCAGGAATCCAATACTAATCTGGATTCTAAAGAAAATGGTATTGATGTCAACATTGGAAGAGAGTGCATAGGACAGATGAGAGAAAAGTGGACATAGACTTATACATATACCATATTATAACCTTCAAAAGGAGGATTCTTTGATTTTTTTTAACAAAGTCATTTTTTACATATTCTTACATGTTGTGATTTCTTTGGGAGGATGTCCGAGTAGCAAGTCTTGTGCACTGCAAAGAAAGATGGTATCAATGTGCTGTAATAGAATTGATTCTTTTTGTTAATGTATGTTGATGGCCATTGAAGCCTTTGTTGTTGTTTTTTTTTCTGCAAAAGGAAGCCTTTGTTGTTGTTGCGTTCATATGGAAGGTACCGTAAAATTTTGGGGCTGCTTAAAAACAAAAATTTCGTAAAAATAAAAAAATAAAAAAAATAACATTACCGACGGCCACGCCGTCGCTAAATTAATCCAGATTTTGAGAGGGTTACAGACGGCTTAGCCGTCGGTAAATTAAAGACGGCTTAGCCGTCGCAAATTCAATGAAATTTTCATATTTGCCAATGGAAAAACTGTTTTAATTCGTGAGATTTACCGACGGAAAAGCCGTCGGTAATGCGCCACCGCACGGTGGCGCATTACCGATGGCTTTTCCGTCGGTAAATCTCACGAATTAAAACAGTTTTTCCATTGGCAAATATGAAAATTTCATTGAATTTGCGACGGCTAAGCCGTAAAAAAACCAACGAAATAGCGACGGCTGTATATAATTTACCGAAGGCTAAGCCGTCGGTAATACCGACGGATTTAATTGGCCGTCGGTAAAAAATTTCCAACGAACGATTTTTCAAGGGCCCCGAGGCCGTCGGTAATCCGTCGGTAATCACGATTTACCGACGGCTTTCTTGCGTTACCGACGGAAATTGGCCGTCGGTAATGACGAAAATTCTTGTAGTGAGAACTGAAACCGCATACAAAGTCACATAGGAAACAAGGAAATTCCCAATAATCATTTATAGGGACTAGAGATAGCCTAACAGATGCTAATTCTAAGAAACCAGAGTTGGATTAGGATTTATACCTCTAAATGGCCAACTTAGGATGAAGAACTGATATTCGCACCACTTTTTCTTCTTTTCGCACCCCCTTCTTTTGACCTCCAGACTGCTTCCTGAGACTCCGACCCTTGACCCTTACTCGACCCTCGGTGTTGGAAACCCCGATGTAGGGATTCATGAAATAAAAATTATTGAGTCTCAGGCAACCGCACCTGGTCAGCTGTAGTAATAAATTGTCCCGGTTGTCAAACTCATAGGGAATAAGGATAAATATTAATCTACTTTAGGCGTCTCAATTATTTAAGCGTCGAATAATTGGTATAAATGTGCAATGAAGAAAGAAAACGTGAAGTGCGTTTAGGAGAACAATAGAGTTAGAGCCTAGGACCTTGGTTTCGTTTATCCTGTTCGTTCCTTTTTTAATCCTATTCTATCATATTCTTCCTTTACTCCATGTTATTGACCCACATTTATCTATTAGCCCTGATCCTTTGATAGCCAATAATCTTTTCTCCCTAAGACTAATCACTACAAGAAAACGCGGGCGTACCGACAGCCAAAAGCCGTCGGTAACGCCGAAAACCCGTTGAAAACGTAAATTTACCGACGGTCGCTAGCCCATTGGTAAAACGGGCATCGCAAATGATTACCGACGGGGTTTTTTTAACCATCGGTCAAAATCCGACGGTAATGGCAGACGTTTTTTTCCGACGGTCGTACCCATTAGTATGCTTAAATTTTTTTCCCCAAAATTTAATTATATAATTAATTTAATTAATTAATTAATTTTTATATTTAAATTAATTAATTGATTTATTTATTTAATTTTTAAATTAATTAATTTCTTTAATTAATGTAATTAACTATTAATTTAATTTAATTAAATTGATTACTTTTAATTATTCATTAATTATTTATTTACTTATTTAGTTATTAATTATTCCATATTAAAAAATGTGATAACGTAAACCAAAAAACAAATTAAAAAAGAAACGTAATAAATAAATAAAAAAATCCGAACAAACATCAGTAATTAAAAAAATATCCGAACAATATAAAAAATATAAAAAAAAATCAGTACAAACATCACTAATAATCCTGGTAGTCATGATCATGATCGAGATGCTCTACACCGTCTGTGTCATCAACATGATTAGTACCAGGAGGTGGAGGCAGAGGCGGAGGAGGCTACTGGCGAGCTAGCATCTGATACAACTTTTCCTGTCACTGCAGAACCTGAGCTAAAATGGCACTCGTCCGACGAGTCTCCTCCTACTGCTCGGCCAGTCTCCGCTTCACCTCGGCTAACTCCTGCTCATCCGCGGCACGGCGACGACTAGCACCACCACTACTCGATGACTCTCCGATGTGGAGGCAGCTTGTCCCTTTCTTGTAGTTGTTGGCAAGGTCTCCAGCACCATATAGCGACCCTTCTTCTTGTCGCCAACAACATCTGCCCAAACCCTGAGCTGTGCAGATGGATCCTCAGGGCTCTGAGACGGGGAACATGATGATGTCTGAGATCTAATCTGAGACATCTTCCCCTCAAACTCCTCCTGTCAAACATAAACAAATAAGTCAATTTTTCATGATGATGTCTGAGATCTAATCTGAGACATCCTCGCTTCAAACTCCTCCTGTCAAACATAAACAAATAAATCAATTTTTTTTTTGCAAGAAAACAATATAAATATTATTAAAAAACTATTCATTATATTTTATAATTACCTGAGTCCGCCTCGACCGATCATTAACAAAGTCATTGGTACTCCTTCTAATATGAGTTGCACGATGGAGTTCGTGCAACTGTACCTCTCTACCCAACCTCTTTGACTGTAATTATTTAATAAAAAACCTTAAATAAATAATAAATAATAACTAACAATAATAATGATAATAATAATAATAATAATAATAATAATTATTATTATTATTATTATTATTATATAACACGCATGTCGAAAGCGTCTTTGTGGATCGACTGACGGAACCTCCGGTGTGTAAGCTCCCACTATTCTCAAAGGCCCAGTTCATCTTGGCCTGCGCACAAATAGATTTGTACTCAGTGGAGCACCAGTTCTCTAAGCATATCAGCGAGGCGGTGGGAGGCCTTCATATGGAAGTTCTTCTCGATCCGCCCCTCATCCTCTTTCTCCCAAGCAACCCTCTCCTTTATCAATATAATACATTATTAAACATAATTGAAATTTATGAAATAAAAAAATAATATGCAATAAAATAAAAATTACAACTTACTCCGAAAGATTTGAACATATGCCTCCGCTCCTCGTCCTTCGACGTCCCCCAGGTGGGCCAAAACATGTGGTAATTATCCCCAATTACTATTGTGATAGCCTTCGCAGCTGACTTTGAGGGAAGAAACCGGAACAATAAAAAGATGTTAAACAAATTAAAATATATATATATATATATATATATATATATATATATACACACACACACACACATACACACGTCAATTATTAATAACTCGAAAAATATATATTTAAATACTTACCCTTTACCAGCTGGCCTGATAATAACTTGGCCATCATGCAGCATCTCAAGATCCTCAACGACCTCTTGCTGCTCATCCTCGTCCTGCTCAACCCCAGTTTGATCATGTGTATGGCCCGTACTATACTCATGCTCAGACTGATGAGTATCGGGCACCGTCTCAGGCACAAAATGGGAGGAAGAAGCGCCATGTGTCTGCTAGAACCCCGGGTTGGGGATCATGTAAATGGGAGGCAAATGGGGGGTCGGTGCAGAAGGTGTTGGAGGCTGTGTAGGTGCCGAATATGACGTAGGCTGTGTAGGGGCCGAACGCGCTGGAGGCTGTGTAGGCGTAGATGTACGCGAACGTTGTATGGATGACAACGTCGAAAACCCAGCAGCGTCACGCCTAATAATGTTCGGCCTCCGACGACCAGGGGGTCGATGGCGATGGCCTTCCCCTTCCCTTTACCACCAGTGGGTGGTCTGGGGGGTCGGATCCTGATCCTGATGCCATATGTCTATCGAGCAAATCAACAATAACAGTCATGAAATATTATATTTAAACATAACAATATTAAAAACGAATTACATAAAAATAAACAACAAGTTATGAAAATAACTGACAAATTAAAATATATTGTTAGACATTAGTTTCCCTAATTGTAAAAAGTTAAACAATTTCATTCTGCCCATTGTGTCCACTCTACTTCGGCATCATCTTTAGGTCTTGATAGTTCTGCCACTTCTTCATTTAATTCCTCATCTCCATCTACATCTTCATATGTGATTGGTTTGTCACGTAGTCGAGAAATGGGCTCCACTTCATTTACTATGTTGACATGAGACATCTCATCCACTTGATAAGCTATTTCTTCCTGTGGATCATCTGCTTCAATGCGACCCCTTGGTTGTCTTTATTGCAGCACACCAACCTTGTTTGTCCCTTCGAGTTGATGGATAAGAGACATAATACACTTGTCTTACATGTTGTGGCATGATAAACGGATCAAACATTTAGTACCTTCTGCTCATGCATATCTCAACTGTATTATATTTTTGATCGACTTTTGTACCTCTACTTGACAGATCAAACCAATTACAATAAAATAGCACTATTCTTTTAGTATAGTCTAAATTATTGTATGCCAGTTTATATATATGTTGAATCACGTCATAGAAGTCGTCTTCACCTCCATCTATGGCACCTTTTACATAAACTCCGCTGTTAATTGTTTTTCCCCCTTTGTTTTTGATTGAGTTTGAAATTTGTATCTATTTACGAAAAAAGCGTGCCATTCTTTTACACGTGATTTAGGACCATGAGATAAATTTCTCAAATATTCGATTTTAGGCAATTCTGCCTCACTGTACACCTGCGTATACACCATATGCACACATGATTTATGGTTCCTTTTTTCAAACAGTCTTTTGTATTTTCAAACAATAAATAGTTCAAATAGGACTAAAAATACATACCTAGTTCATAAACCACGTTGGGAAATATTCGTGAGAATAGGCAGAAGAGTCTTGTCGCTTGTGGGCTTAGTTAACAAGAATGCCCTGATCAAGTTATTATCAAACAAATGATCATGAGTAGTTGTGGATAAAAGAAATTGAAAGTGGTCAAAATGATACATATGTAAGATATGGTGATACTTCAGTACAGTTGATCAACACGTGAACATGGGCAGACTTGAACTCTTCTCCCGTTAACCAGTGACTCAGCTCCTTTCCAGCATGATGACCGAGAAGGCAAAATACTGATAAGGATAGCGGGTGTCTTTCACTTTCAATTTCTATTTCATTCCTATTACTTCTTGGTGTTAACATGAAGTTTGTAAAATAATGGGAACAGAAATGGATTGTCTCACAGTGTAAGTAAGTTGCACAAATAGATTCTTTAACCCTGGCCTTATTTTTCACCGATCGTTTTGAGTCACCCATAAATCTACAAAATAACAAGGTTGATGATAAAAATTGATACATTTAACCCTTCAAATGAATATTTATATTAATTAAAGAATATTTTATTATATTACCTTTCGAATGGATACATCCATCTGTATTGAACCGGTCCACCAAGCCTAGCTTCATGTGCAAGATGCATTGGGAGATGCTCCATAGAGTCAAAGAAACCAAGGGGAAATATTCTCTCCAACTTACAAAGAATGACGGTATGTTCTGCTCTATCTTTATAAGATCGTCCTCTCTCAATGTCGCATAACACAAATCTTTAAAAATTGGCTGAGTTCAGTAAGTGGATTGTAAACATTTGACGACAAGGAACTAAATGCAATAGGAAGTTAACACTCCATGAATATATGATATTCATGGCTTTTCATCCCAATCATTGTTCCTTTGTTCACATCGGCACATCTTGCCAAATTAGAAGAATAACCGTTTGACATCCAAAGTTCTTTTATCTACCGACAGACTGACTTTGCTTCCTCAGCAGTTAAAGAGTAACAGGCTTTAGGTTTCAGGGTTGTCCCATCCGACCGAGTCGTCAAATGCAAGTCCTTTCGCCTACAGTAAAGTAATAAGTCCAGTCTGGCCTTATCATTGTCTTTCGTTTTTCCTCTAACGTTCATCACTGTGAGAAAAATATTGTCAAAAAAGTTTTTCTCAATGTGCATAACATCAAGGTTGTGTCTCAATAAATTATCTTTCCAATATGGCAGATCCCAAAAAATACTTCTTTTTGTCCAATTATGCCATTGTCCATATCCTTCAAATCGATCCAATTCACCATAATCTGTGATTTTTGGCAGATCCATAACTCTGCTCAAAATCTGTTCGGTGGGGGCAGGCCATCTAATTCAACTTTCCCCTTCTTGAAGGCGTTCTTATTCCGTCTAAATGGATGATCACGTGGTAAAAATCTGCGATGTGAGTCAAACCAAGAACTCTTCCCCCCGAATTTCAAGGTAAAGGCCTTTGTATGCTCCATGCAATGGGGACATGCCATTTTACCATGAGTACCTCAACCAGACAACATGCCATATGTAGGGAAGTCATTAATGGTCCACATCAGAGCTGCCCTCATTGTAAAATTCTTCTTTCATGCAATATCATAAGTCAAAATGTCATTCCATAACCTTTTGAGATCGTCAATGAGAGGCTGTAAATAGAAGTCAATACCATATTTTGGATTATCTGGACCTGGTATAATACAAGTCTAGAACATATAAGGCTTAGACATGCACATTTCAGGAGGAAGGTTGTATGGGGTAACAATAACTGACCAGCAAGAATAAGGTTTCACCATTGATTGAACACACGGGGTAAAACCATCAGAGTATAAGCCAAGTCTTACAATACATGGATCTGCTACAAATTCGGGATGCACACGATCAAAGTGCTTCCAAGCTTCACCATCAGATAGGTGGCGCAACATACCTGAAGTGCATCTATTCTCATAGTGCCACGTCATTTTGTCTGCAGTCTGTGTTGATGCAAACATTCTCTGCAGCCTTAGAATAATTGGCAAATAAAACATTGCCTTCACTGGAACTGGTTTTTGTCTACCCTTCCCATTATCAGTGTGTGAAATATACTTTAGCTCACGACAAAATTTGCATTCAACTAGCGCGCCATCGTTTTTATCGAATTCAATGTCGTAATATAACATACACCCTCTCACACAACAATCAATCCTTTTAGATTCTAACCCCAACTTGGACACTAAGCTTTTAGCCTCGTAATAACATTTTGGCAAACCATCTCTGATAGGTGACAAATCCGACATCATTTTCGTTACGAGATCCAAGCACATATCCGTAGCACCATAGTTGGACTTAAGAGCTAAAAGCCTCACACACATTGATAACTTAGAGTCTGCAGACCCTTCAAACAGTGTCTTATTTGTTCTAACAAGAGATTATAAAATTTTTGTGCTGTCTTGTTTGGAATTTCATCTGTGTCATCATACTGTTGCTCCTCGAATGATACATTGACCCCCAAGGCATCACGAACCATATCTTGCATCAATTCAATTTGCTCACCATATCTTGTATCTACACAACTGCTTGAAGCATATGTGCAATTATCGCCAACCCCTAAATCAACCCGAGGCAACTCTTCACTATGTCTAGTCCAAATCCAGTAATTAGGCCTAAATCCAACTCTCTACAGGTGATACATGACCTCACCTGGGCTCTTAATCCTTTTGCAATCGCAATTAAGGCACGAACATCTAATCCCCCCCATTAATTATGAAATCTTTATGTGCCATTGCGGCTTGGACAAACTGATCAACCCGATCGTAAAAAGATTGTTTCAAACCCCCTCTCCCCGAATACAACCTATCGTACATCCAACTACGACCCGAAGGAAAAATTCCATCTTCTGCATGTTAAAAAAACTGACAATTTCAGCAGCACGACGTTCTTACAACCGCTCTCTTTCTTTAAATTATATGACCCTATCCCATTCGAGGAAAAACTTTTTCAGAACTCGTATAATAGTCCTTCCTTAATTTTCATATCTTATACTTGAAAAAATTTCGGCAGCATTTCCCATTGGTCTCTAAGTACACTAAATGATCGCAGTTATGAATACCGCGCTCAAGTATGCACCCAGAGAACAAAAGGAAATGAATCGAACCGAAATTTCATCAAATATAAAGATACAAGAATTAAGCAACAACTATTATACGAGTAAAAAAAAAAGTTATTTCCCAAACTGTCTGACTTGGACACTTTAAGGTTCAATATACGATAAACACGTGGTACCCTAAAAGAGTACATGCACTCAATAATATATTGAACTTCAAACGGGAAACGAAGACTTTTCTCCGATACTAATAACAAGCATAGAAATAAAACAATAAACTAATTAAAATATATTTAATAAAATTTAATATCGGTTTTTCTCCGCTATGCCTAAGTTGTTTGAGGCCTCAACATCACTTTTCTTTGCAAATCGTCCTCGGTACTTCGTGCCCTTCTCATAGCATGCTGATGTCTAGAGGATTGTACCTTTCGATACCATGCCAAAAACACATTCATAACTAATCCTAAGTTTCTTTTAGTTCGTTAAACACGTTATGATCAAGTTTTCACAAAATCGGGGTGTGATACTGACCAATTCGTGATCATAACCCCTTTCTAGACTCTCAGATATAGGTAAGGAATACAAAAGTACTCACTCACATATATTTGTTAGCTAAAACATACATCACTTCAAAATTCCCTCTGTGGAGAGAACTATGAAAGAAATCAAAGAAATATGTCGGTGTGGGGGTCAACAGCCAACCCTTTTCCACCAAAAAAGAACCGATATTTCAAGCATCAAAGCATGATAGAAAAATATTCAATAATACCGCTATTTAAAGCACGAAATCACTAACAACAAAATAATCTTACTACAATACAATTTAAAGCACGAAATCACTAACTATGTATGATCAAGTTTTCACAAAATTGGGGTGTCACACTGACTAAATCGTGATCATAACCTCTTCCAAGACTCTCAAATATAGGTAAGGGATACAAAAGTACTCACTCACGTATATTTGTTAGCCAAAACATTCATCACTTCAAAATTCCCTCTGTGGAGAGAACTATGAAGGAAATCAAAGAAATATGTCGGTGTGGGGGTCAACAACCAACCCTTTTTCACCCAAAAAGAACTAACATTTCAAGCATCAAAGTATGGTAGAAAAATATTCAATAATATCGCTATTTAAAGCACAAAATCACTAATAACAAAATAATCCTATAACAATACAATTTAAAGCACGAAATCACTAACAACAAAATAACCCTATATGACAAACCCCCTTTCCACGATAAAAACTTATAACGAACCAACCTCGAACGCAGAGTAATGGTAGAGGCACGGGCGGTGGTGGCAGCTATGGTGGCACGGTAAAGTGTGATGCCAGCAACTAACAAGTCAAATTCATAAAAATTGCCAATCAACAATAATATCATTTTTCAATAACTACCTTATACAAAGAATAATAATCTCATTTTTCTACTTTACTAATGTTTATGACTGTAGCCTCTACACAATTTTAAAAATCATAAGACCCATATAAGATATAAAAAACCATGAAAGAGATGACAAACAGACTTAGAACTCATTATTATAAAACAAACATAATCTCATTTTTCTACTTTACTATTGTCTATGACTATAGCCTCAACACAATTTTAAAAAACATAAGACCCATCTAAGATATAAAACCATGAAAGAGATGACAAACAGACTTAGAACTCATTATTATAAAACAAACATATTATTATAAAACATATAAGAGGATGATTCATGCGAAAAATTTCCAGACAGATTGATGGCCCATCTAGCATATTCCCACTTTGTAGGTTTGATCACTAACCTTAAATAACAACCAATAAACCAAGTGTAGAAAAAATCACTAACAGATATAACCATGTCAAGCAAGAATATTAGAACCAAATATATATAAAAAAACACACACTAAATTTTGCAAAAGCCACCAACACATTCTTGAAACCTTGAAAGAACAAAGCTTTCCAAACATTCATTCAAAATAATTCAACAACAGCTAATAAGGTCCAAATTTCCAATCTTTTTCCATAAAAACACAGTCTTCACAACACAAACATTCCAGATCGAACATTAGATTTCAGATCAACTCTTCCACAAGCAAAGCAATGCTGATATCTCTTCACATGAAACAACAAAATCACCAAGACCTAGTTCCCAAAAAAATAATAAAACATGGGCAAACAGCAACCCTAAAGTAAATACCCACAAAACTACTTTCAAGAAAGCTAATATTTTTGTAGGATACAACACCTGACAATACTAAAAGCAAAAGCAAAATCACGAATGGGAAAGAGAAACCCAACTCATCACAACGGGCAATAGGAATTCAGACAACAGGTAGTAGGAATTCAGAAATCCGAATTTTAGAAATGGCAACAGCAATTCAGACATCCAAATTTCAGGTTGTGACTATCAAAAACAAAAAGGAACTAAACCTCAAAAATGCCCAAATGCCAAAATGCAAAAACGAGACAAATAAAATGCAAAATACCAATAATGAGACAATGAAATGCCATATGAACAAACCAAGGGCACAAAGGAACTAACCTTAAAATTGCCTTAGATTAGAATTCAGATTCAGAAGCCTTCGTGATCTGGAATCTGGAGAGGAGAGCCTGAGAAGTGAGATTTCTGAATTAGGGTTTTAGAGGGAAATTAGGGGAAAATGAAACTAGGGAAACAGAGAGAGAGTTGACCGGTAAGACTCACTAATAGGCAGGCCGCGTTGAAAACTGAGCAAAGCAACAGGGGGATTGCGCACTGAAAACAGAAGTGAGACTTGGGACGATTTGCGTGCAAACAGAGAGCGAGAGGTGGTTAGACTCGTGGTGTGTTGTTGAAGGTGTGGCGGTGGTGACATCCAAGTGTGGTGCACTGCTGCTCGGTCAGACTCACACAGAGCAAAGCAAAAGTTTGGCAACCAATGGAACGTTGGAGTTGAACGTTGGAAGGAGCGTGGCTGGGGAGGAGGAGGAAGGTGTGGCGATGCCGGAGCGGTAAGGTTTCGCGGTAGAGGACCGTGACCGAGGAGAAGGTGGGTGCTGGCGCGATCGAGTATGAGAAACGATCGAGAAAGAAAAGAGTAGAAAGAGTAGGAGAAAATGAAAAATGGGGGAGACGGGCTCATGGTCTGGTGTAAATGGAGGTTTATCGATGACCTCATTAAAATTACCGACAGCTCAACCCGTCGGTACACTCAACGGTCAGATGCGGAACTACCGACAGCTATCTCTTGATATTCCGATGGCTAACCCATCGGTATTTGAAAACAAGCGGGAATATTGACGGTATATTACCGATGGTCACAAAGCCATTATTTTGTGCGACGGGTGTGACCGTCGGTAATAGGCCGTCAATATGCCTGCTTTTTCTTGTAGGAATTTCCTGAATTAACCTTGGTTGAAAGCATTAAGTTCTATAATAGTCTAGGACTTTAAATTGGTCAAAAGGTCCTATATCTCCCTTTTCGGTTCCGTTATTAGTCCCCTATTCCCTTATAGGTCCGTTAAAGAACCCCGGATCCTCCGACAGATTAATTAACAGATTAATTAACTAAAACATGCAATCAATTTATCTAAGGTTCCTTTATAGCCCCGTTGTAAAACCCTAGATTCTCTGCAGATAATGCAACGACTCATACATAGATAAATAAATCACAAGCAGTCATAATACTAAGGGACTTTAACATGGATAATAAATTCGGAATAAAAATAGAATAAAATAGTCACTAAGACATAGCTAAGCAACTACTAAGGTAAATTACACGAAAGATCCTTGAAGAGAGCTTAGCTACTGATGTCACAAAATAGAAAAGCAATACAAATAGGAAATATATTCAAGAATAGTAAAAGAAACTGGGAAGGAATTCTTTCTAGTCTCTAGACGAATCCTGGCTCACGCTCTAAAGTCCTCTTGACGGCTCCACAGGTTCAAAATCATGATTTACCCTTTTTCTCTCTCTAAAAATATCCCCCAAAAGAGGATTGAGGAACTATTTATAGAGTTGGGCAAAATTAGGTCAACAGGCCTTCGTCAGTATGTACGGTCGTACTTCCTTATCATGTACGGCCATACTTTGTGCTACACCTAAATCCTCACTTTTATGCATAGGTGTGTACAGCCTTATTTAAGGCATGTGCGATCGTACATCTGATAGACTTCGGCACTGGCTCGTACATGCTGCAATGTATGTCCTGATTGCTCACCAGAAGGGTGTATGTCCATACATAAACTATGTGCGGCCGTACCTCTTGCACAGAAGCTCAAAATTTCGGTCCTTTTGATCTGTTTTTACGCAGAATTGCATACTTTTGCTCCAAGAGAGTTATTTTACCCTTTTCTGCATAATATGAGCAAATATGAGGATTTCTCGTATAAAATGGGTTAAAAATATGGGGAAATATACTTAAAATACCCTTCAAAATATCACAAAATATGCACTCGTCAATTCCCCCACACTTGACTTTTGCTTGTCCTCAAGCAAACACAGGCTTAAAAATCAATTTCCCAAGTAATAAAGATAGCATGATTGGGAACCTAGAGTCGGGAAGGTGGATGACAATACTCATGCAATTGGGGTTGAAATTTAGGTGACCAATTAGAGGCTAGAATTTCCTGCAAAACAGTTCAATGCGAATAAGGGCACTTAGCTCACTGTCTATCCAAGTGTTTAAGGGAGTAGGAAATATTATCACTCAAATTTCATAATTAAGCACATTACCATAGGGTTGTGACATGACCAATATCTCCACTAAAATGTCCACATGCGTGCAAAATATTATTTGGGGACTAAACAGGTTGTAATGAGGCTAAGGTCAAACAAATAGGTGGGAAAACAAAGAAAATGTTAACCAAAGGGGTAAACAATTATGCACAAATACTAGTGATAACCCCTTGGAGTCACTGGAAGCTTCTTGGGATATGTCATTTGTCTTTAAGCTTCACTTCTTTCCTCCCTTCATTTTCCTTTTAAGCAGACCATTTCTATTTTTCCTCCTCTACCTCTCTTTTTACCTTAAGCTCAATTTTCATTACTCTTTTTCTCATTTCTATTTTTATTTGCCATCTTTTTATTCTTTTTCTTTTTCTTTTTCTGAGAGGAAGAGGGCTTTGTAATTTTGTTCGTGCCTTGTTGTTGTGTTAGGAAGAGAAGTAAGTAATTCCTGATTGCTCTTTCTTCCACTTCCAGGGGATACAAAAAAGACACTGCATAACATTAGTGGGTACCAAAGGAAGTATATAACAATGTAGGCTCAAAGGGGGAAACTAAGGAATAAAATTGTGACAACAACTTAAGTGGTCTGAATAATGCCTAAATATTCCCCAACATAATTTACATGATGCAAATCAATTTTTCGCCTTGAAATGGTCATGAGACAAGTTCTAGAATGCATCAAAGATGGAAATACACTCAAAGAAGAAAAATTGGGAGCGAGAATAATAATTTCATAACAGCCCCCTTTTTCAAGGTCCAAAATCTCACAATTTAGAAGCGAATTCATATCAAACAGTTAAGCAGAATATTCATTGCTAATTTTTAGCTCCATAGAATGATGCCAAATTGAACACAATTGTTTACTTATCATCCAGAAAATTTTGTTGGGTTGCCTGAAAACACTAGTCTTTAAGTTTCGAAAAATTTTCAATTTGAGCATAAATAATAGGACATAAGCAAGAGTCAAGGTAATGGCATGTATATCTCCCCCTCACTTAAATTAAGCAATGTTCTCAGTGCTTCTATCAAGTAAGTAAAGGTTAGAAGAAGGATATTAGGGACTTCCCTGAGACAGGATATTCCGCCAGAGCTTTGAACCTTTAGCTAAAAGATAAGAAAACACATTAACTAAATAAAAAGATAATAATAACAAAAATAGATGCTAACCAACAGGTTGCCTTTTGTTCAACGCTTGTGTAACGTCTCGAGCCTGACTGTTAAGTAGTGATAGCCTCAGTATTTCCTCGAGGGTGCTCGCCCTCTGTGAATGTAACGACCCGTTTCCGGACCGCTACCGAGCTCAATATACCGAGCTCGAGTTACCGAGCTCAACACACC
Source organism: Calophaca sinica (assembly GCA_037113605.1). Taxonomy (NCBI): domain Eukaryota; kingdom Viridiplantae; phylum Streptophyta; class Magnoliopsida; order Fabales; family Fabaceae; genus Calophaca; species Calophaca sinica. The sequence continues at coordinate 23,225,625 of CM073737.1, forward strand.
AAGCTCAACATAAACCTATATGAGATGTGTTTTAAAAACAAAACTCTTGTGCCTTTTAAAAATACGATATATTTTTTTTTTATAAAACCAACTCGTGCACATCAGAGTAATTACAGCTTTTCGAAACATGGTGCAACTAAGACACAAGACTTAAATTCTAATAAAACATACATGCATAACATACATATATATATATCACTCAAAATAATGTATACAAAATACAGAGTAGCAAATGTATAAAGAAAATACACCTAAGGTATGTCGACTTCAAAAGAGCAATCATACCACAGGGTACTTCCACAGACTCCCACGCTTGCTGCTCCAAAAGTAAGACCACCAGTCTACCCTGAAACAACAAAACAACACTGCCCAAACTGGTCACGACCTCGGAACACAAAAGAAAAACAAGTACAGTCCTCAGAAAAACAAACATCCAACAAACAAACAATCACGACAGATAGAGGTCGTCACTCGGGGCCTCGTCGAGCTCCTCCTCGGCATCATCTACTGTCGGGGTCCCTGCGCCCTCGACATCCCCTGGGTAACCGTCATGGATTGAAGGCACCACGGGAAAGGTCAACTTCTCAACAATTCAAGATAAGCTCGACATAAAGAAATAAGCAACACAATAATGTATCTCAATCACCACACGTGACTCGACCATCTCACTCTAGACTCGACTCGACTCTTATTCCTAATATCGTCGGCGAGTCCATCCCCAAACCGGACGTAATAGGTAAACGGCAGTCCATCCCCAAACCGAATTCCATACATTAATCGGCGGTCCATCCCCAAACTGATAATGCTACAACGCCTAGCCAATCCACCATAAACAAAAAGGGGACCTAGCACCCTCGGTTATCCGGTCAGGCTCAAAACGTCATACGACTTCCTAGCTCTCTCACTCGATGATTAGCTCGCCGCATGTCAAAGAGTAACACAACTTACTTGATCACATATCAAATAAAGAGAGCATGCTTAACATGAAGAAACGCAATTCGACATTTAAGCAATAAAACATTCTCGCATGAAGAAACGCGCCGGCGACAATACACCATTCACAACATATATTCAATCACATATCAAATACGTGCAAAAACCCAATCATATCACAACATTCCAATCTCGACACCAATCAAGGAGTCCATACATAAATATAACAATAAAAATAAAGTCTTAATAATGTCGAAGAGTTGCCCTTACCGAACTCCAAGTAAATGCTGCTCGACAACGACCTCGACACAGCTGTCTTCAAATGAGCTCGACAACGACTTCGACACAGCTGTCTTCAAATGAGCTCGACAACGACTTCGACACGTACCGTCCTCAATTGACCTCGACACGTACACTTCTCAGTCGACCTCGACTCGTACAGTTCTCGATCTGGATCCCACTGCTTCCACGTCCTTGGATTCACTTTCCCGTACACCTCGATTCGGAAATCACACGATCTCGGGAATCAGACTTCCTAAACTTAACCATAACCCAGAAAATATAAAACTCAAGAACTGAATATATTTTTCCTCTAACACAAAGTTAGGGATTTCGATCAAAAGTTCATGAAAAAGGTTATCTGATGCTTCAACAGATAGATCGACAACAACAACAACCAGAAGCAACAAACGAAAACAAGAAATCGAAATAAACCAAAAATGGGGGGGTTTCTGGGCACTGCCGATTGCAGAAAACAGAGGAAGAAAATTTGTTTTACAAGCCCAATTAATCGGTTAGAAAGATAGGTAATATCGTGAAGAAGAAAACCCATCAGTTTGACATGATTTGGAAGCATAAAACTGGCTAAAAATGGAAGAAGAAATAGCGCTAAACAGTAGCACAGAGGAAAAGAAAAATCTGTTCTTCATACCTCAATGGTGATGGTCGAACAGGCGAGATATGGGTCGAGAAGATGATGAGGAACAAGGTTGATGAAGAAAGTTTGTGCAGAATCTCGGTGGAACTCGGTTTAAATCGATGGAAGTTTTTGGAGAAAAACAACGAAACTCAGAGCAGAAGGAAGGAAGAAGAAAGAAGAAAAGAGAAATGAGTGTTTGAGGGAAAACTGATCGTGAATACAGCTGGTGAGAGAAGGGTATAATCGTAACTTCAGCTATAAGATGCCAATCCCATCAATCATCTACCCGTCTAATCGTTCCTCTCATAATTACTCTCTACTCTGTCGGTCAACGGTCTAGACACACGACGAGAACGGAAGCCGACAATATAATTATTACAAACAATATAATAATAGCGCTGAATAACGTTCGAAAGAATACGAGGTATCATCTCGACACGATGTCGACAAGAGTGCTCGTGCAAGCGCACAAGGCTCTAACACGAGTTCGTGCACTCGGCCTCCTCAGTTCGGTATGCGACCTCTTCTTTCGATGCAGCGACTTCATCAACTTCGACACGCGACCTCCTCTCATTTCGGCTAGTGCACGCGGTCTCATCACTTTCGGCAAATGACCTCGGCAAACGATCTTGGCACGGGATCTCGACACAAGGTCTTGGTCGAGGTCTCGATACGTCGTCCTAATACGATGTCGATCTCGTCCTCAGGTGTTACAATCTCTCCCTCTAAAAAAAATTTCGTCCTCGAAATTGCAAATAAGATTCTTACCTCGGAAAAGTTCAGGGTACTGAGTCTTCATCTTCTCCTCCAGTTCCCAAGTTGCATCTCCCGTCTTCTGATCCCACACAACTTTGACAAGTTGAATCTCTTTGTTCCGCAACTGTTTGGCTTTCCGATCAACGATCCTTGCTGGTAATGCTTCAAAAGATAAGTCGTCCTTCAGTTGAATCACATCCGGTTCGATGACATGAGAGGGGTCGGAAACATACTTCCGCAATTGTGAGACGTGAAAGACATCATGAATGTTTGACAAGAAGGGTGGCAGGGCAATCTGATATGCCACTGGACCAATACGACGAAGAATCTGATAAGGTCCAATAAATTTAGGGGTAAGTTTCTTGGATTTGATCGCTCGACCAACTCCAGTAGTGGGGGTGACTCTAAGAAATACATGTTCTCCTTCCTCGAACTCAAGTGGTCGACGTCGTTGGTCTGCATAACTCTTCTGTCGACTTTGAGATGTTCGCATCCGATCTCTGATCAAACGGATCTTCTCGGTAGTCTGCTGGATCATATCTGGTCCTACAACAGTTCGCTCGCCGTCCTGGTACCAACAAAGAGGCGTCTGACATTTCCGTCCATACAGCGCTTCAAAAGGTGCCATTCCAATACTCGCATGGAAACTGTTATTGTAGGTGAACTCCACCAATGGTAAGGCGTCGTCCCAACTTCCTCGGTGATCTAACGTACAAGCTCGCAACAAATCTTCAAGTGATTGGATCGTTCTCTCGGTCGACCGTCGATGCGTGGATGATATGCCGAGCTAAGCTCGAGCTCGGTTCCCATCGCTCCTTGCAATTCCCTCCAAAATGAGGCGTGAACTTCGGATCTCGGTCGACACGATCGAAGAGGGTATTCCATGAAGTCGTACTATCTCGCGATGTAGATCTCGGTCGCCTTTTCCACGTTGTATGTCGACCTCACTGGTAAGAAATGAGCAGATTTGGTCAATCGGTCGACGATCACCCAAATCGAATCATTCTTCTTCTGCGTCTTCGGCAAACCTACAACGAAATCCATGGAAATACTATCCCATTTCCATACTGGTACGTCAAGCGATTGTAGCATTCCTGCAGGTCGTTGGTGCTCCACCTTCGCTTTCTGACACGTTAAACACGAAGCTACGTACTCGGCCACTTGCTTCTTCATTCCGGACCACCAAAAATGCTCCTTCAAGTCTTGATACATCTTCGTAACTCCTGGATGAATACTAAAGTTGCTCTTATGCGCTTCGTCAAGAATCAACTTCCTCAGCTCGGATACGTTAGGTACGCACACTCGGCCATTGCACCTCAAGATGTCGTCCGCTCCGACCTTGAATTCTGTCGCCTTCCCTTGCGCTATCAACTGAATCTTCTCTTGCAGAAGCTCGTCATGAACTTGCTGGTCTCGGATCTCGTCCAACAATCTGTTAGAGATGGTAAGCATACCAAATCTCAGCTTCCCCGGTGAAACTTCGACACTCAACTTCAAGTCTCGGAACTTCTCGAGCATCTCCAACTCCTTGATCATCATCGCCGAGGTTAAAACGCTCTTCCTACTCAACGCATCTGCTACTACGTTAGCCTTACCGGGATGGTATTCCAACGTAAAGTCGTAGTCCTTGAGAAATTCTGTCCATCTACGTTGACGCATGTTGAGCTCTTTACGGTCGAACAGTACTTCAAGCTCTTGTGATCGCTGAAAGCGATAAGAGTGCTCCGTAAAGGTAGTGTCTCCATATCTTGACGCCAAAAACTCTGCTGCCCGGCTCAGTCGTGAGTAGGGTAGTTCCTCTCGTGAATCTTAAGTCGTCTTGAAGCATACGCGACCACCTTCCGATGTTGCATCAAGACGCATCCCAATCCCTGGTGTGACGCATCACAATACACCTCGAAAGGCTCTTCGGGTTGAGGCAAAATCAGCACCGCTGTCGTCAAAAGCTCCTTGATCTTTGAAAGCGGCGCACTCCTCGGTCCAGGCAAAGGTTGATCCTTCCTCGTCGATCGTGTAAGAGGCGCGACAATCTTCGAGAAACCTTCAATGAATCTTGATAGTATCCTCGCTAAGCCGACAAAACTTCGACCTCAGAATCGCCTTCGTTGTTCCCACGCTAACACCGCCTCAATCTTAGTTGGATCTACGGTATCCCTTCTTTGGAAATCACGTGACCAAGAAAATTCACCTCTTCAAGCCAAAATTCACACTTGACCAGGTTGGCGTAGAGTTGCTTATCTCGTAATATCTGCGATGCTCGACATAAGTGTTCTGCGTGCTCTTCTCGGTTCCTCGAGTAGATCAGTATGTCGTCGATGAACACTACAACAAACTGATCCAAGAACGAATGGAAAATCCTATTCATGTAGTCCATAAACACAGCTGGCGCATTCGTCACTCCAAACGGCATCACCAAGTACTTGTAGTGACCGTATCTAGTCCTGAAAGCTGTTTTGGCGACATCTTCCTCCTTCACGCGAATCTGATGGTAGCCCGACTTCAAGTCTATCTTGGAAAAGATCGCCGCTCCACGAAGTTGATCCATCAAGTCGTCAATACGTGGTAACAGATAACGGTTCTTCACGGTAACCTTGTTGAGCTCGCGGTAGTCCACGCACAGTCTTGATCGTCCATCCTTCTTCTTAACTAACAACACTGGAGCTCCCCACGGTGACACGCTCGGTCGTATGAATTGCTTTGACTCCAAGTGTTCGATCTGGGACTTCAGCTCTTTCATCTCGGCAGGAGACATCCTGTATGGCGCTTTGGAAATCGGTCCTGTTCCTAGAATCAGGTCGATGGAGAAGTCGACCTCTCGCACTGGTGGTAACCCTGGCACGTCTTCGGGAAAAACGTCCTCAAAGTCACACACCACTGGAACATTCTTCACGTCGATCTGCTGGAAAACTTCCGAACTAGCCAGATACATGTATTCCCTAGTTCCTTCTTTCAAAGAAACTCCAATACGTTCGTGAAAGATAATTGGAGACTCAAGGTCTGGAAAAATTACGCTTTCACGGCACAGTCCAAAAGGACATGGTGGTGTGACAACCAATCCATCCCGAGAATGACATCTAAGCCCTTAAGAGGCAAACAAACCAAATTGACCACAAACTTTCTACTCAATAACCACTACACAATTAAGACATGCGGTGTTTGTGACTAAGGTTTTAGCAATGGGGTTGTAACTACTAATTTAAGCGGTAAAGCGATCACAGTCAAGTTCAAATGGTTCACAATCGAGAAGAAATAAAGGAATGGGTTGCACCGAATCAAAAAGAACGGATAAGGATTTACCCTCGATCTCACATTCACCTTGGATAAGATCTTCACTGTTACGCTTCCTCGCCACTCATGCCGAAAACTCGCCTTTAGCCACTTGACGCTTCCCTTTGGCCTTTGCCGCAAGCATCGTCGGTTCGACTTTAGGTGTAGGACAATCCTTGGCAAAATGCCCTGGCTTCTTGCGGTTGAAACACACCTCCTCCTTCGAGTACGATTACTCGCGTAATGTCCGGCTTTCCACATCGATAGCAAGTCACCTCGACACGGTCGACCTCCACTCCTCGCTCACTGGGTCATCGGACGACATCATCCCCTGTTGTCGTTCCCCGAGGTCGGTCGTGCGGCTTCTTCGCGGTTGTTTTCCTTTACGTGCAAATCTACGCCCGCACTCGGGTCTCACCGGTCGCTTACAACGATCTTCTTCTTGTGGCTCCTTACTCCTTCTACCTCGACACATCGATCAATCGACTCTTGGAGGTTTGGATCCTCAGCGACACCATCGACTTCAATGTCGAATCTCAATCCCGTTGGAATCTCTCACTCAACCATCCTTGGTCAACTCGATCACGAAATGGACTGAAATACCTCACCAACGACTCGAACTTGGCTGCATACTCGGACCTTTGTCGAGTTGCCTTCACAATTGAAGAAATTCTTGCTCCTTCTCGGCTCGTGCGATATCTGGGAAGTACTTGTCCAAGAACCTTTCACGAAAAAGCTCCCAGGTCATCTCGCGACGTTCGCTTATAAACGTTTGCTTCACTCCCTCCACCAATACTCTGCGTCTCCTAGCGGTAAGTAGGTGGCATAGTCGACCTTCACGTTGTCCCGGACGTGAAGTGCCTCAAAGATCTTCTCGATCTCTTGCATCCAAAGATCGACTTTATCCGGATTTGGCTCACCGTAGAACTTCGGTGGATCATGCTTCCTAAAGTCGGCCAATCCTCTCGCTTGACATTTCGTTACGCTCGTTCTTTCATTCTTTGTAAGTTCTGCCGAGTTAACGCTGCCGTCTGTTGAGCCATCGCGTTAACTTTGTTGAGTTGCAGCGGTGATTGTTGAGCCATGGCTGCCGCCATCTCGGTCATAGCTTGAATTGCTCGTTCCATGTCGACGTTCTCGGTTGCGGTATCGTATTCCTCTGAGGTGGCATTAGATTCCACAAAGTTCAAAACCTGTCAGAATCTCGTAACAAGGATGTGTTAAAACACCTTTGCTTCAATCAAGAAACAGTTCAAACAATTTCTCAAGCAATAAGTGCTTCACTTAATCAAATAGCAATCAACATAATACAACTAGGTACCCAACACACATAACCCGACATAGTGACCAGTCCAAATCTCCTATGCACAGCTCGGTCAGAACCGAACTGCTCTGATACCAACAGTGTAACGACCCGTTTCCGGACCGCTACCGAGCTCAATATACCGAGCTCGAGTTACCGAGCTCAACACACCGAGCTCAACATAAACCTATATGAGATGTGTTTTAAAAACAAAACTCTTGTGCCTTTTAAAAATACGATATATTTTTTTTTATAAAACCAACTCGTGCACATCAGAGTAATTACAGCTTTTCGAAACATGGTGCAACTAAGACACAAGACTTAAATTCTAATAAAACATACATGCATAACATACATATATATATATCACTCAAAATAATGTATACAAAATACAGAGTAGCAAATGTATAAAGAAAATACACCTAAGGTATGTCGACTTCAAAAGAGCAATCATACCACAGGGTACTTAAATGAACTCCCACGCAGTGCTCCAAAAGTAAGACCACCAGTCTACCCTGAAACAACAAAACAACACTGCCCAAACTGGTCACGACCTCGGAACACAAAAGAAAAACAAGTACAGTCCTCAGAAAAACAAACATCCAACAAACAAACAATCACGACAGATAGAGGTCGTCACTCGGGTCCTCGTCGAGCTCCTCCTCGGCATCATCTACTGTCGAGTTCCCTGCGCCCTCGACATCGCCTGGGTAACCGTCATGGATTGAAGGCACCACGGGAAAGGGTCAACTTCTCAACAATTCAAGATAAGCTCGACATAAAGAAATAAGCAACACAATAATGTATCTCAATCACCACACGTGACTCGACCATCTCACTCTAGACTCGACTCGACTCTTATTCCGGAATATCGTCAGCAGGTCCATCCCCAAACTGACGTAATAGGTAAACGGCAGGTCCATCCCAAGACCGAATTCCATACATTAATCAGCAGGTCCATCCCCAAACTGATAATGCTACAACGCCTAGCCAATCCACCATAAACAAAAAGGGGACCTAGCACCCTCAGTTATCTGGGTCCGGCTCAAAAACGTCATACGACTTCCTAGCTCTCTCACTCGATGATTAGCTCGCCGCATGTCAAAGAGTAACACAACTTACTTGATCACATAACAAATAAAGAGAGCATGCTTAACATGAAGAAACGCAATTCGACATTTAAGCAATAAAACATTCTGCATGAAGAAACGCACTTCGACAGCAATACACCATTCACAACATATATTCAATCACATATCAAATACGTGCAAAAACCCAATCATATCACAACATTCCAATCTCGACACCAATCAAGGAGTCCATACATAAATATAACAATAAAAATAAAGTCTTAATAATGTCTAAGAGTTGCCCTTACCGAACTCCAAGTAAATGCTGCTCGACAACGACCTCGACACAGCTGTCTTCAAATGAGCTCGACAACGACTTCGACACAGCTGTCTTCAAATGAGCTCGACAACGACTTCGACACGTACCGTCCTCAATCGACCTCGACACGTACACTTCTCAGTCGACCTCGACTCGTACAGTTCTTGATCTGGATCCCACTGCTTCCACGTCCTTGGATTCACTTTCCCATACACCTCGATTCGGAAATCACACAATCTCGGGAATCAGACTTCCTAAACTTAACCATAACCCAGAAAATATAAAACTCAAGAACTGAATATATTTTTCCTCTAACACAAAGTTAGGGATTTCGATCAAAAGTTCATGAAAAAGGTTATCTGATGCTTCAACAGATAGATCGACAACAACAACAACCAGAAGCAACAAACGAAAACAAGAAATCGAAATAAACCAAAAATGGGGGGGTTTCTGGGCACTGCCGATTGCAGAAAACAGAGGAAGAAAATTTGTTTTACAAGCCCAATTAATCGGTTAGAAAGATAGGTAATATCGTGAAGAAGAAAACCCATCAGTTTGACATGATTTGGAAGCATAAAACTGGCTAAAAATGGAAGAAGAAATAGCGCTAAACAGTAGCACAGAGGAAAAGAAAAATCTGTTCTTCATACCTCAATGGTGATGGTCGAACAGGCGAGATATGGGTCGAGAAGATGATGAGGAACAAGGTTGATGAAGAAAGTTTGTGCAGAATCTCGATGGAACTCACGGTTTCGTCGATGGAAGTTTTTGGAGAAAAACAACGAAACTCAGAGCAGAAGGAAGGAAGAAGAAAGAAGAAAAGAGAAATGAGTGTTTGAGGGAAAACTGATCGTGAATACAGCTGGTGAGAGAAGGGTATAATCGTAACTTCAGCTATAAGATGCCAATCCCATCAATCATCTACCCGTCTAATCGTTCCTCTCATAATTACTCTACTCTGGCTTGACAACGGTCTAGACACACGACGAGAACGGAAGCCGACAATATAATTATTACAAACAATATAATAATAGCGCTGAATAACGTTCGAAAGAATACGAGGTATCATCTCGACACGATGTCGACAAGAGTGCTCGTGCAAGCGCACAAGGCTCTAACACGAGTTCGTGCACTCGGCCTCCTCAGTTCGGTATGCGACCTCTTCAGCTCGGTACGCGACTTCATCAACTCGACACGCGACCTCCTCAGCTCAGCAGCTAGTGCACGCGGTCTCATCAGCTCGGCAAATGACCTCGGCAAACGATCTTGGCACGGGATCTCGACACAAGGTCTTGGTCGAGGTCTCGATACGTCGTCCTAATACGATGTCGATCTCGTCCTCAGGTGTTGCAGTGAACCTCCACTGTTTGGTGGAACTGTTGAGCTCCTAGTGGCATTGCGCAAGTTGAGTCTCTGTGCACCCCCATGTCATGTAGTAGATTATAGGCTTCTGAGGGCCTATACTTGAACAATGCTTTTCCACATTTTGCCTTTCCACATTTTTCCTCTATAGTCTGTATGCCAATAATGCATAGGCTTTCATGAAATATTTAGGCTAAGGCTCAAGATTGGAATTCATGGTTCGAACAACTCGCTATTAGCTTCTGGAATCACTGCCATGTGGGAATCAAGTGGATTCAGAAACAATGACCCTTAGTTGTTTTGATGATAACAAATAATTAATAGAACAATTTATCCTCTGATGTGTGTGTTAGTGTGCAGAACACAGTGAGTAAGTCACTATTTAGTAGATGGAAATGTCTCAGAAGACTAAGCTTATGTGTGCATTTCACCCTCCGTTTCATTTGTTTGAGTCCGACAGTGATCGTCCAGAAAAGTGCTGATGATGTCATTATTTAATAGCCTCACTCCGAAGATCATGTTCCGATAAGGTCAACGCTCTGATGGTAGTCAATGATCTGATAGATCATGCTCTGATGAGACCATGCTCTGATTAGACTACACAGCGGAAACCTTCATTCGATACTACAAGACTCCTTTATATGAAAGGACAAGAAATTCTGTACTGAAGAACTTGCCTCCCATTCAAGCTCACTCTGGTGAACATAGTACCTCAGTAACAAGCATAGTATGTTTGGAAGATGGTCTGATTGGAAATCAGACTGAGAGTTCAAAGAGAATGTCAACGGATATAATCATCAAATAACTTGCTCTGGAAGTGTCTCATATTCAAAGGGATCACAAGAGACAAAGTTTCTGCAACAGTCTACTATGTCAATGTACATGAGCAGAGCTGAAGGTGACAGGGCTTGCTAAAAGCCACCAAAAGCAGATCTGAAATTTTGTCCACTAGTGTAAAGAGCTATTAGGTCACAACAGCACTATTTACAACCCTAGCTATATATATCTTACTTCATTCACTAAAGTAGGTTAACGAAACTGGATCATACTTGTGAGACAGTGAGTAACCAAAAATTATTCCAAGTCTCTGAGACTAAGTGAACAAGCACTTAGACTAAGTGAACAAGCACTTAAACATTTTATTCTTTCTGTTAGAAAGCTATTCTTTGTGCTTAAGCATTTCATTGTAAATCCTCTCGATTGTTTCAAAGTATTTTTGAACTTTTGTATTTAGTCTAATAGTGGCTGTATTCCTTAGAGGCTTAACTGTACTAAGTCGTTCTAAGAAGTTGTGAGTATAGCCAGTTTGACAGTAGTATACTCTCAAGTGTAATCAGTTGATTATAGTGGAGAAAACCTTCAAGTGTGTTGAAGGGACTAGACGTAGCTATCAGGTGATAGTGAACTAGTATAAATCACTTTGTCCTGCTCTTCTCATCTCTTTACATATTTTACACTGTTATTTTGTTAAAGAGTTGTTTTGAAAAGGCTTTCAAAAACACACAAGTATTTCGAAAAGATTTATAAACCCAATTCAAACCCCCCTTTCTTGTGTTTTTGCCACGTTCAATTGGTATCATAGCTCGGCCTCTTGGTTGAGCACTTAATCGTGTGAAAGGAAAAGATCTTATACTTTATCTATGGCAAGCAACGAAACTAGTGGTCATGTTAATCGCCCTCCCTTGTTCACTGGAACAAACTATGACAACTGGAAAGATAAAGTCAAAACCTTTTTTGAGTCACAACAACTTGAACTCTGGGATATGGTTCAAAGACAATATACCGAACCAGTTGATTCCAAGAAAAATCCCATTCCTAGAGATAAGTGGGATGATGAGCAAAAGAAAGCTTATCAACTAAATCAGAAAGTAAGATTCTTTCTTATCTATGCTATTTCTGAGAAAGAGTACGAAAAATGTGGGAAAAATGGTACTGCAAAGAAAATTTGGGACTTATTGGCTTTGTCCTAGAGGGTACTGCCCAAGTAAGAGAAATCAAGGCTAACATTCTTGTTAGACAATATGAACTCTTCAAGATGGAAGAGGGAAAAGATATTGAAACCATGTTTGGAAGATTTCAAACATCGGTTCATGGTTTAAAAGTTCTTGACAAGAGCTATACCACTGCTGATCACGTGAAGAAAATAAAAGCCTTCCCTGGTAATGGAGACCTAAGGTCACGACTATTCAAGAAGCAAATGACCTAAACAGATTGTGTCTTGAAGATCTTCTAAGTTGCTTGAGAGCTCATGAGCTTAAGCTGAATGAAGAAGAATCTACTAAGAAGTCAAAGTCTATTGCTTTAAAGTCTACTAGCAAGGCTTCCACGTCTAAGGCTCTGCAAGCTGAACAAGAAACAGATGAAGGATCGTCTGGTGAGAGTAGTGACGAAACAGACGATGAACTTTCCTTTATTTCAAGGAAGATTCAACATATGTGGAAGAAGAAAGGAAGGTTCAGGAAACAATTCTACAAGAAGGACTCAATGGAAAAGAAGGACTACAAATACAAGAGCCAAGTGATTTGCTACGAGTGTAAGAAGCCAGGACATTTCAAGTCTGAATGTCCACAACTCGACAAGGAGAAACCAAAGAGAAGTGATTTTAAAGGAAAGAAGAAGAAGGGTCTCATGGCAACATGGGATGACTCTAATTCATCATCGTCTGATGATGATGAGGAACAACCAAACATGGCTCTGATGGCTACCATAGGATCAGACAGTGAAGATAAGGAAGAAGAGGTAAATTCTAACCCATCCTCTGATATTCAAAAAGCTTTTGATGAACTCTTAGATGAATCTTCTAAGCTCTCCATTGAGTATAAAGCCTTGAAAAAGGAATTCTCCAAACTTTCAAAAGAATTTGTAACACTCAATGAAGAGAATGAGAAACTCAAAGTTGAAAATCACCGTCTGGTGAGTGATAGCTCTAAGACTGAAGAAAAGATTGAATGCAACTTTTCAAAATATGGAGAGGGGTTTCAAAGATTTCTTGCTGACTGTGTGACACGAAGCAAACAAGCATCTATGATTTGGGGTGTAAGCCAAAGTGGCAATAAGGGTCTTAGTTACAAACTAGAAGAATCCACTTTTCAAAACAAAAATTTGAAACCTAAAGATACAAATGATCATAGTGACTGTTTGCTATGTACTTTCTGTAATAAGAAAGGTCACATAAGAAGTACTTGTTATGAACTGAAACATAAGAAGGACCAGTTTCCTTCTAGGACTAACAAAAGAGGACCCAAAAAGATTTGGGTACCTAAGGATAAGATTGTATATGTTGCAAATTTACTTAGCAATAGAGTTAAAACACCAGTTCTGGTACTTGGACAGTGAGTGTTCACGTCACATGACGGGAGAAAGACGTATGTTCCAAGAGCTTCAACTTAAAGAGAGTGGAATAGTTGGTTTCGGTGGAAACTAGAAAGTTAAAATCATTGGCAGTGGAAGAGTTGGTGAGAAATCTCTACCTTCTATTGATAATGTTTTACTTGTTCATGGCTTTTAACATAACCTACTAAGCGTAAGTCAATTATGTGATAGTGATTATGATATTGGCTTCAGTAATAATGCCTGTATAATCAAAAGCAAGACAGATGGCTGCATTTTCTTTAAAGCAAAGAGAAAGAATAATATTTATAAAATAAAACTTTCTGAGTTGGCAAATCAAAATTTCAAGTGCTTTTCACTTGATGAAGAACAATGGACTTGGCACAAAAGATTGAGCCATGCCAGCTTGAGGTTAATCTTAAAACTTAACAAGAAAGAACTTGTTAGAGGCTTACCAAATCTTAGGTATTAGTCCGATGCTCTTTGTGAAGCATGCTAAAAAGAGAAACAAACAAAATCTTCATTTGAATCTACAAACATTGTTTCCACTTCAAGGCCACTTGAACTTTTGTATTTAGATTTATTTGGTCCAACCAGAACTGCCTCTTTGTCTGGAAAGAAATATGGTCTTGTTATTGTTGATGACTATACTAGATGGACATGGATAAAATTCCTTGCACACTGGATGAGTTATTCAAGATGTTTTCTGTATTTTACAAACAAGTGCAAAACGAAAATAGTTTTTGTATTAGAATAATTAAAAGTGATCATGGTGGAGAATTTGAAAATGAATTATTTCAAAACTTTTATGAAGTACATGGCATTTCTCACAATTTTTCTTCTCCTAGAACACCACAACAAAATGGTGTTGTAGAAAGAAAGAATAGATCTCTTCAAGAGATGGTCAGAACCATGATTCATGAAACTAATGTTGCAAAGCACTTTTGGGCAGAAGTAGTAAACACTACTTGTTATATTCAAAATAGAATTTATACAAGACCTATTTTGAATAAGACTCCATATGAATTGTGGAAAGGAAGAAAACCCAATATTTCTTTTTTCCACCAATTTGGGTGTGACTGCTTTGTTCTCAATACAAAGGACAGTCTTGGTAAGTTTGATTCAAAAGCACAAAAAAGTATCTTTTTAGGATATTCTGAACGCTCTAAAGCTTACAGGGTATACAACAAAGAAACATTAATTGTTGATGAATCAATGCATGTGAGATTTGATGATAAGAAACCTGACAATAAAACGTCAGAGCTAGATGAGATCTTTGCAGATATGCAGATAAGCAAAGGAACATATGATGGTGTCACAGGTGCTGCCTCTGATTCTGCATCTGATGACAAGACTTAAGAAGAGACTATAAGAGACTGGAAGTCCAAAACTCATCACCCAAAGGACCAGATCATTGGTGAACCAAGTGATAGAGTTAGAACAAGACCATCTCTTAGAGAACACTCTGACTTTGTGTTGTTGTCAGAAATAGAACCTAAACGATTGATGAAGCACTAACAGACAATGGATGGATACTTGCTTTGCAAGAAGAGCTTAATCAATTCTAGAGAAATGATGTTTGGAAGCTTGTGCCTCCACCAAAGGATAAGCAAGCCATTGGAACCAAATGGGTTTTCAGAAACAAACTTGATGAAGATGGCAAAGTGGTAAGAAATAAAGCTAGACTAGTTGCTCAAGGGTATTCGAAAAAGGAAGGTATAGATTATACTGAAACATTTGCACTTGTAGCTAAACTTGAAGCAATTAGAATTTTATTATCATTTATTGCACATCACGTCATTACTTTATATTTGATGGATGTAAAGAGTGTATTTTTAAATGGTTTTATAAATGAGGAAGTATATGTAAAACAACCACCTGCTTTTGAAGATAATGCTTACCCAGAGCAAGTCTTCAAACTTAAAAAGGCTCTCTATGGTCTTAAACAAGCCCCAAGAGCTTGGTACGACAGACTGAGTTCCTTTTTAATGTCAAATGGTTTTAAAAGAGGACAGGTGGACACTATACTCTTTAGAAAATCATCTAAAAAGCATTTTATTGTAGTTCAAATATATGTTGATGATATTATCTTTGGTACTACTAATGAATCTCTTTGTGAGAAATTCTCTAAGCTTATGCAGAATGAGTTTGAAATGAGTATGATGGGAGAACTCAAGTTCTTCCTTAGTATTCAAATCAAGCAATGTTAAGATGGAACCTATATCCATCAGACTAATTATGTGAAAGAACTTTTGAAGAAGTTCAAGCTTGAGGAAACCAAACCAATGAGCACACCAATGCATCCAACATGTACTCTAAGCAAAGATGAATCTAGTAAAAAGGTAGACCAAAAGGTATATAGAGGTATGATAAGCTCACTCCTTTATCTTACTGCCTCAAGGCCAGATATTATGTTTAGTGTATGCTTATGTGTAAGATTCCAATATGATCCTAGAGAATCTCACTTAACTACTGTTAAGAGAATCTTTAGGTATCTCAAAGGAACTACTAACCTTGGTTTGTTGTATAAGAATTCAGATAATTACAAGTTAGTAAGTTTCTGTGATACTGACTTTGCTGGAGATAGAATTGAAAGAAAGAGCACAAGTGGTGGCTGTCAATTTCTTGGAGCAAACCTTATCTCTTAGTCTAGCAAAAGGCAAAGCATAATTGCACTATCAACAGCAGAAGCTGAGTACATATCTGCAGCAAGCTGTAGCTCACAACTTCCATGGATGAAGTATCGGCTTAAGGACTATCAGATTAAAGAGAGTAACATTCCTATATACTGTTATAATACCTCTGCAATATGTTTGACTAAAAATCCTATTTTGCATTCACGTGCTAAACATAATGAAATTAAACATCATTTCATTAGAGACTATGTTCAGAAAGGGATACTTGAAATTAAATTTATTTATATTGACCATCAATGGGCAGATATCTTTACAAAACCCCTTGCTGAAGATAGATTCAACTTTATAAGAAAGAACTTGAATTTTCATCTTATAAAGGAATAACTGTTTAATTTGAATATATTTGCCTCTGATTTGTGTGCCTCTGAAATGCCAGCGTCTGATAGCTTACCTACCTCTGATTTCATGTGTTCGTCTATTTTTCATATATACCTCTGTTTTTGGTATTGCGTCTGATTATAGCATGTATGCCTTTGTTTATATTTTATTTATTATTTATATCATCTATTATTGCATAAGTTTTTAACTGCTCATATTCATGTGAGTCTGATATATTCATTACAAGTTCCCTCTGGGAATCTTTGTTTACACTTTCTCTCTGAGACTGTTTGATGTTTTAGTGGATGAGGATTTCTCTCGCTGAGTCATAATTTTTTTTACTGCCCGAGGACAATTTCACTGTGCATCTTTAAGACTGAGCTTGATATGTTTCATTTATGAAACGACAGCTTATTATTTCATTTATTTTGAAAACTGAACAAGGGGGTTTGCCTTCTCAAACACGTTTTATACTCCACTCACTCACTTCACTCACCCATTACCCATTGTATCTCTCTGAGAAGTCTCACTCTTAAACCCTAAACCCCTTTCACTACCTACTCTCTGCTACTACCTTCTTCTGCAATGGCCACTCCACAACAACAAGTGTTTGGTCCTGAGAATGAACGTGAACCCACTCTGATCTTCAAGCAACATCAACTGAAAGTGTTGTGTGAATCACAAGTTGATTTCAAAGAATTGGTTGGCAATGAGTACGACTTTAGAACAACATTCGCTGAGATAGGCATTATAGATTTCTTCTACATGGAGAACCACCCCATCTATCCAGAGCTGGTAAAGGAATTCTGGAGGTTCGCTAAGCCTCATAGCAACACTCTCTACAGCTATGTGCAAGGAAGACACATAGTGATAACACAGGACTTGATCTCAGAAGTTATCAAGGGCCCTAACGCTAGAAGAGTAATCAAGGGCAACTGGGAAAACGAGTTTGGTGGAATGGACACTATCAACTCGACCATCTGTGAGAATCTTGATTCTTCAAAGGCTGTGGACATGAAGAACATATTCCGAGTACTCTTCAAGATCATCAAGAATTGAATCATGCCCAAGTCTAGGTTAGTGGACTCTGTGAGCACATACCACAAGTTTGTAATGTGGCATTATGAACTCAAGTCAAATATCAACCTGCCTAACATCATCTTCAATCATTTGCGAAGAGCCATCAGTTTCTCCAAAAGAGTGAAAAAGCTCAATATACCCTATGGAAGGGTTATCTCTGCGATTTTGGCTCAACAAGGTTTGATTAGGGATCTTTAAGCCTTAAACACTGAGTAAGCAGGAGTTGCACTTCAAACCTACAGTGCACCAACCTTCAATGGTGACAATTTGAAGAAGATGAAGGTTTTATCTTCTGAGATAATTGCTGATATTCAGAAGGAAGAAGAAGCTGAGAACAAACCTGTCAGGAAGGGAAAAGGGAAGATTATTGATGTTGCCCCCGCTCAGCCTATTAGAAGAATTACAAGGAGTACTGGAATCCACATTGCTTCTGAGCCTACTCACCTTACCCATCTAGTAAGGCCTGCCTGCATGCCTTCATTGCTGCCTGAAGAGGATGAAGAAAAGAAAGCAGAAATAACAGAGTTCCTAAAAAAGACTGTGAGAAAGCTGCTCAGTTTCATGCTGAGTTGAGAACCAAAAGGCTTCCGGAACAAGCCTCCACCACTGCTCCCTTTGCTATTGCCTCTGGCACTACTGCCACTGCTGCAACTTCTACTAAGAGGAAGAGGATTCACAAGTTGAGTGAACAGCCTCCAAAGAAAACTAAGGAATTGGATGATGCAGTCAAATTATATGATTCTGTTTATGGTACTGGATCTGCTGAACCGTGTAGGGAACATCAACCCCCTCAACCTTCTCAATCTGCACCCTTTGAAAGGCCTTTACCCCCTTTACCTTCTGATTCATCTAATGATGATGAAGAAGACCATGTCCCTTTAAGATAGAGACAAAGACCTACTCCGAAAGTCTCAATTCCTTACATTGAGCCTCTTTCTGTTGTTCTCCCTAGTACTTTTGAACCAATTCCACCACCACAACCACTGACAACACCAACACCAACACCTTCACCACAAACTAAATCTACCACTCCAACTAGACCTCAATCACCACCACAAGTTCAACCTGACCTAAACCTTCCTTCACAACCTGAAACAAAAGCTGAACCTATCATCCAGGAAACCCAAACTTCTATACATGGCTCTGATACGATTTGTGAGGTCCAACCCATTTCTACCTTCAAACCTATTTCACCTCCCTCCACTCAACTTATTAATTCTCCATCACCTTCACCAATCCACGCTGAACCTGAACTTACAATATGACCAATTGTAGATGATGATATTGTCATTGCTGCTATAATTGCCTCTGAGGTAGTTCAAAACCTTGAACCTAATGATGATCTAGCCATCATTGAACCACCAACCCAACAACCCTCTGTTGACCTCACCATTACCTCTTCAAGCCAACCCAATCCTCCACCAATGTACTGTGAAGCAACCTTTCTGCCACAACCAATCCCTCACCCCTTTTCTACCTATGAGGAGTTTGCAACTGAAGTCCATTATGACATTGACATTGAGAGACTCATTGAAGAGGATAGAATAAATGATGTTGGCACTTGACTAACTCATCAAAATTTCTATGTAAATTGGTACTTTATGACTCATTGGTTCGAGAGTCACAAAGAGGAACAGCTCAAGCGCAATAGAAGACTTCTGACTGCTCCTGCTTGGAAGCAACCTCAAAGGGAAGAAGCTCCTGCAGTCTAGAAAACCACTCCTGCATCTTCTCCTGATCCAGTAACTCCAACTCCTACATCAACTGTCATGGTTACTCAGCCCTCTGCCTCTACATCTGCTTCTACTAGTCACTCTGAGAGTGTAGTTGTTCCTAAAGATGTGTTGCATTAACTACTTGAAGATAGCATAAACTTCAAGCAGTTCATGGAAGCCTCGAAAAAGAAACATGATCTTGTTACTGAAATGCTGCAGTTTATTCTAGATCAGCTGAAGAAACCCTAGATAGCTTTAGGCTTTTTCACCTTTTTGTTTTTAGCCCTTTATTTTTTTTTGTCTAGTTAAAATTTTTGTAATATGGTACTATTGCTTGATTAATGAAATCATTTTTTTTGTACTCTATCTGTTCTGACTTTATCTTTCAATACTTTGTTTTGACTATGATGTTCTTCAACTATTCTTAACATTTTTGTCTGATGACAAAAGGGGGAGAAGAAACTAGAGAAGTATAGAGTAATTGATGAACCTAATGTATCAACCAAGCGTTATCATGCATTGCATTATAATTGCTCATTGATCTAATACTTTAAATTGTATTATGCATTATTTACTCTGATACATTATATTGGAATGTATGCTCTAAAAATATTATAATTGGTACACTCTGATATTAGTATGCTTTGATACTGTTTAAGTATATGTTCTGATACAATATGTTCTGATGCATCACCTGTTAAATCGATGCTCTGATACATTATATGTGTATGCTCTGATACATTATATGGATGCTCTGATAATTTATAAGCATAAATTTCATGAAATGTTATGATATGATACATTTATCTGATGTGACGTTACACTTAGAAAATATTTATATGTGCTTAGTTTAGGGGGAGCCTCAGAAATTCTTTTGAGTAAATACTTTTCTAATGAAAAAAATCGTTCATCAATCTATGTGTTTGTCATCATAAAAAAAGGGGAGATTGTTGGAATCAAGTAGATTCAGAAATAATGACCCTTAATTGTTTTGATGATAACAACTAATTAATAGAATAATTTATCCTCTGATGGGTATGTTAGTGTGCAGAACACAGTGAGCAAGTCACTATTCATCAGATGGAAATGTCACAGAAGACTAAGCCTATGTGTGCATTTCACCCTCCGTTTCATTCGTCTGAGTCTGGCAGTGATCGTCCGGAAAATGCTGATGATGTCATCATCTAATAGCCTCACTCTGAAGATTATGCTCTGATAAGGTCAACGCTCTGATGGTAGTCAACGCTCTGATAGATCATACTCTGATGAGACCATGCTCTAATTAGACTACATAGTGGAAACCTTCGTCCGATACTACAAGACTCCTTTATATGAAAGGCCAACAAATTCTATACTGAAGAACTTGCCTCCGATTCAAGCTCATTCTGGTGGACAGATTACCTCAGTATCAAGCATAGTCAGTTTGGGAGATGCTCTGATTAGAAATCAGACTGAGAGTTCATTAAAGGCTACTTCAAGTATTAAAGAGACATCAATGAGTATTTTAATGTACGAGGAATCAAAGACCAAAGAGAATGTCAACAGATATAATCTACAAATAATTTGCTATGGAAGTGTCTTGTATTCAAAGAGATCAAAAGGGACAAAGTTCCTGCAACAGTCTGTTGTGTCAGTGTACAGGAGCAGAGCTGAAGGTGACAAGACTTCCTAAAAGCCACCAAAACCAGGTCTGAAATTTTGTCCACTAGTGTAAAGAGCTGTTAGGTCACAACAGCGTTTGTAACCCTAGCTATATATATATATATATATCTTACTTCATCCACTAAAGTAGGTTAACGAAACTGGATCATACTTGTGAGACAATGAGCAACTAAGAAATTATTCCAAGTCTCTGAGACCAAGTGAACAAGCACTTAAACATTTTATTCTTTCTATTAGAAAGCTATTCTTTGTGCTTAAGCATTTCATTGTAAATCCTCTCTGCTGAGAGTTAGTGTTATTGTTTGAAAGTATTTTTGAACTTTTGTATTTAGCCCAGTAGTGGCTATATTCCTTAGAGGCTTGACTGTACTAAGTCGTTCTAAGAGGTTATGAGTATGACCAGTTTGACAGTAGTATACACTCAAGTGATAATCAGTTGATTATAGTGGAGAAATCCTTCAAGTGTGTTGAAGGGACTAGACATAGCTATCAGGTGATAGTGAACTAGTATAAATCACTGTGTCCTGCTCTTCTCTTCTCTTCTCTTTACATATTTTACACTGTTATTATGTTAAAAAGTTGTTTTGAAAAGGTTTTTAAAAACACACAAGTATTTCGAAAAGATTTATAAAACCCAATTCAAATCCCCATTTCTTGTGTTTTTACCACGTTCATGCCAAGCCTCTATAGGTGTTTAATGTTTGAGATGGGTGAAATTTGTGATTTCAAATCTTTTTCCTGCAGTGATGGATTTTAGATAGAATCTTCCCAAAAAGTGCTTGGCCACATCAGAACATGGAATGGATGAGTCTATAGGAATAGTTTTGTACCAATAATGGAGACAGTCATCCAAATAGAAGGGGAATAAATGCAGTTTTGCTTCGTTTCGCTTAGTTTCCTCCTCTATGAAACTGCCCACCATCTCAGTGAATTTTAGCATTTGAGCTACAACATCCTTTCCAGGTTCCCCTTTAAACTTGTCAGCGCAGATAACTTTACTAACCAAAGAAGGTACAATTCCAGGTGTGGGAGGAGATTTATAGCAGGTTTGCTGAACATAGCTAGTAACTTTCCTGAGAGCTCCTTCAACAGAATTTTCTAGCATGGATCCCCGCAAATATTATCAATTCGCCGCCTCCCTTCAGCTGAGAGTCCTACATAAAAAATCTGAAGAACTTTCCATGCTGCAATTACGTGCTGAGGGTACTTTCTCATGATGTCCTGAATCCTGTCCTATGCCTCAGCTATGGTTTCATGTCCCAATTGGAAGAATTTGTATAAGTTCTTTCTTACCTCTTCCTGACAGGTACGGACTGGGCTTGGAAGTCCATAATGAAGAAATCAACTATAAACCCCTTGGCATCCACCTGCATTAAAACATCTTATGCTACCCCTGTTACAAGCACAGTCGATCTGTCTGCTAATTGCATATGCACATCAGTGGTTTGCATCTATAAATTTAACTTGGTCATCACTGAAAGTGGCATCACTGCTGATCCGGTGTCACATAGGCCTTCGTAAAGTACATGCCCCAATAGAGCAAGGGATACAGAAGTCTCCTGGGTCCGCCAGTTTTGGTGATATCTTGGAAGTTAATATAATTTCCTCCTGTTGAACTTTCTTGAGAGGTTTACTACTCCCTTGACTAGATGATCGACAGTTATAGCCTTGCACAGTTCTACCTTCACTATTGGATTAGGCTCTGTCTGATTTAATAGTGCTCCTTGTGCTCTTTGTTGCAGCAGGGTAGACAATTGAGACTCCATTTTTGCCATCCTCTCTTCATTCTTCTCTATATATTTCCCCAAGACTTCACTAAGACTTGATTTCCAATCTTCCCGGTTTTGAAGAAGGGGAGGCCTGTATAGGGCTGAGTCCCCATATTTCTGCTGCTGTCCTCCCCAAGAGAAATTATAATGGTTTTTCCAGCCGGGATTATATGTTGAAGACTAGGGGTTGTTCTGATTCCTGTTACTGACAAAATTTGCCTATTCGTCCTGATTGTTTCATGGATTTCCTAGGCAGCTCTCGGTTTCATGACTTGTTATTTCACATTTTCCACAGGGGGTATTAGCTGCTACGGGGGCTAGTTAGTTGTGTACTTTCGGCTCTCTAGCTATTTGGTAATTACCTCCAACCGAGCATCAATAGCTGTATTGACTTCTACTAGATACAATCCTCCCTGCTTTTTTATGTGTTTGTCGCTAGAGCTCCGCTGCCCATTATTGACTGCCATCTCCTCAATAAGTGCATACACTTCCCTGGGCTCCTTCGTCAGAATAGATCCTCCAACGACATCATCTGGATTAGTTGTCACTCTTCGTACTTGTGGTAGGGAAAACTTCGCAACATGTCTTGGAGTCTCTCCTATGCCTCTACTAAGGACTCACCCTCAAACTGATTAAAGCTAGCAATTTCAGCCCGAAGCTTCGTAGACTTGGAGTGTAAGACGTATTTGTGGAGAAAATTTTGAGTCAGTTGATCCCGTGAAGTGATAGAGCCTGCTGGTAGTGATGAAAGTCATAGAGTAGCTTTGTCAGCCAGGCTGAATGGGAACAATCGTAGTCATATGGCATCTGTGGGCACCTGGTTGTACATAACCGTGTCTGTGATCCGGATAAACTTCTTCAATGAGCATTAGGGTCTTCAGATGCAAGCCCCCTGAATTGGACTGATGATTGAATCATGGTGATGAGTGCCGATTTCAATTCAAATGTGTTGGTTACCACCTCAGGAGTCATGATGCTCTCATTTAGTGCCACAGAATGAGTGAAATAGTCTTGCAGAGTTCTTTTTTTTCCCATGTTTCTTCCTCAGTGCTCTGCCCTTATCCTTTTTGCAGTTCTTTCAATTTCGAGATTAAAAATCAGGTTAGGCTCCTGGGAGCGGGTAAGCATAAACTATTATAACTCTAAAAGAAGGACAAATCAAATTATTAGTGATAAATTTTAAAAGACAAAAATTTCAAAAAGAAAAGAATAACAAGATGAAATTAAATTTTTTTGGGTTTTTTGAATACAAATAAAAACAAAGAAAGAGTGCTTAAATTAATTAAGAATCCTTTTTTGATCAAAATTATCTGTTATTCCCCGGCAACGGCACCAAAAACTTGTTGCATCTTAGGCAAGTGCACCTATCAGCTGTAGTAATAAATTGGGATTTTAAGTCCCGGTTGTTGAACCCACAGGGAATATGGATAAATATTAATCTACTTTAGGCGTCTCAATTATTTAAGCGTCGAATAGTTGGTTTGAATGCGTAATGAAGAAAGAAAGCTTGAAGAGCGTTTAAGAGAACAATAGAGTTAGAGCCTAGTGCCTTGGTTTCATTTATCCTGTTCATTCCTTTGTTAATCCTATTATATCCTACTCCTCCTTTACTTCATGCTATTGACCCCCTTCTATCTATTCACCCTGATCCTTAGATAGCCAATAATCTTTTCTCCTTAAGACTAATTTCCTGAATTAACCTTGGTTGAAAGCATTAAGTCCTATAATAGTCTAGGAGTTTAAATTGGCCAAAAGGTCCTATATCTCCCCTTTTCGGTTCCATTATAAGTCCCCAATTCCCTTATAGGTCCATTAAATAACCCTGGATCCTCTGATAGATTAATTAACTAAAACATGCAACTAATTTATCTAAGGTTCCTTTATAGCCCCATTGTAAAACCTCGGATCCTTAGTTGATAATGCAATGACTCGTACATAGATAAATAAATCACAAGAAATCATAATACTAAGGGACTTTAACATGGATAATAAATTCGGAATAGAAATAGAATAAAATAACTACTAAGACATAGCTAAGAAACTACTAAGGTAAACTACACTAAAGATCCTAGAAGAGAGCTTAGCTACTGATGTCACAAAATAGAAAAGCAATATAAACAGGAAATATATTCAAGAATAGTAAAAGAAACTAGGAAGGAATTATTTCTAGTCTCTAGACGAATCCTGGCTCACGCTCCAAAGTCCTCTTGCTGGCTCCACAGGTTCAAAATCATGATTTGTCGTTTTCTCTCTCCAAAAGTATCCCCCCAAAAGAGGATTGAGCCCCTATTTATAGAGCTGGGAAAAATTAGGTCAATAGGCCTTCTGATTTGCCTGATTCGTCAGTATGTACAGTCGTACTTCCTTATCATGTACGGCCATACTTCGTGCTGCACCTGAATCCTCACTTTTACGCAAAGGTGTGTATAGCCTTACTTAAGGCATATGCAGTTGTACATCTGAGAGACTTCGGCACTGGCTCGTACATACTGTACTGTACGCCTTGACTGCTCTCCAGAGGGGTGTACGACCATACATAAACTATATGTGGCCGTGCCTTTTACACAGAAGCTCAGAATTTCGCTCCTTTTGATCCGTTTTTGCCCAAAATTGCGTACTTTTGCTCCAAGAGAGTCTTTTACCCTTTTTTGCACAATATGAGCAAATATGAGGATTTCTTGTATGAAATAGGTTAGAAATATGAGGAAATATACTTAAAATACCCCTCAAAATATCACAAAATATTACTCATCAAAACTCTAGAGAGAGAAACTAGAGAGAGAAGAAGAAGTGGATAGGTGTGAAAAATGAAATGAGAAGGGCTATTTATATGTCCAAAATCGACCTGTTCGCAGGGGTGTTTGCACTGCATGCCCTGCAACGTCTTTCCTTGTGTTATGCTGCAAACAGTTGCGGTGTCACGTCGTGGGCACACGAAATTGATTAAGGTAAGGGGGTAGATGGATACAAGATTAGTGGGCTTATGGATATAATTAGGCAATAGGGACGTCCCATGGTCCCTAGACTTGGAGCAGTTGTGCAAAATAAGTATCATTGCATTGTGATAGGAAAGCTTGATATTAAATTCTGTCATGATGTTTATGTTAATTGAAATTGTCTTATAAGGTGTTGTTTGAGTTGATATGTTATGATGATATGTCATGTATGGAGTATATGATGATTTGGTTGTCTTGGCTTGTTGTTGATAAATGTATGTATGAGGTAAATGTGTTGAAATGAGATTACTTATTGCTATATGATGTTCTGAATTTGTTGTGTTGAGTGAGAGCTAGATTATCATAGGGTGTGGTTTGTTACACTTAGATTCGCTAGGTGCTATATCATGGTTATATGAAAGGATAAAGTATGGATGATGGATGTAATTGTTAGGAGTTAACTAAGGTATAATGATGTTTTTAGCCTTTAAGTTATGGTACAAGCAAGTCTTAGGACTAGGATATGATGGTGATATTGTGGTGTTGATGGTTTAAATGCTTTAGAAGCAAGATTTAGTGTTATGAGTATTTTAACAATAGTTGTGCAGAAAAATGACCACGTCTGGAATTGTTTTAGCTAAGTCTCACTCATTCAATTTTTAAATTCAATATATAATAGGTATTGACCCAAACTCTTTTGGATAGTGTCCTATAATTTTAGGGGAGTAGTACGGTACGTCCGGCCGCCACCGAATATGTGAGGACCACTCGAAATTAGCACATGAAGATTTTCTCACAGAGGCTGGGCGCTAGGCGCCCTGAGGGAAGCCTAGGTGCGCCATGTTTTGTCGTTCTCTCGTCCGTTCTGGCCTAAGGCAGTGTTCTAATGTGTATGCTAAGGGTATTCGAGGTTCGATAAGGTATCCTAAGCGATGATCAAGCCTAGATTAGTTTATGTATGTTGAAACACTTGAGTTAAGAGTTAGAACTAAGTTAAGTTAATTTAGACTTAGTATGGTGAGGTAGGTTGATAACTTGGACTTGTTCCAAGGTTTGGGAAACTTGTTAGGTTACTGACAAGTAGTACATCGTTAACATTGTTGTAGCTGACCGCTTGATTAGTTGGTCGGTGAGTTGATAAGTTGTTATTGTTGTTGTTGTTAGACACTTGTTTGGTTTGTGCTCATGCATCATATGTGTCTTGTCGTTAACGTTATTGGGGATGAGCAACGATGATGCAAAATAGTGACGGCCATGATGGGCAAGGTACCCGGCCTTAGGGGTCAATCGGGTAGGGGCGTCTTATACCAAGGCAGTGGATAGCTACCACAGCTGGGGCGTTGTCCAACATATATACCGGTTATCCTGACTAGACACTGCTCGTACTCAAGAGTGATGATGTTTTCTCACTTGCTCATCTGAGTTGGTTTGGATCCACATGTTCGGTGAAGTAGATGTTGTCTAACCCCTCATTGTTGTGGCTACTCATACACCATTGTGTATGCTTAGACGATGAGATTGCAGGTGAAGACGACGACGTGGTTGAGGAGTGATCCGTGGATGTGGTCACCGTAGTTAGGATTTCCATTGTTTTGTTGTTTCGTTGTTGTTATTTCTGATGTAAATACTTAGGGTCAGCTCTGAGACTTTGTGATATCGGGGTGTTATTTACCTTTTTGAAACTTGAGTGCAATTGTTTATTTTATTATTTTCCGCATGTTGTAAGAGTGTGACGACTCTACCTTTATTTACGAAAATTTTAATTGACTGTATTTTCCGTCGCATGCACGTTATTTCATTTATCCTTTAATGATAACATGTGGGGTAGAGGGTGTCACACCGTAGCTGTTTGTATCGCTCCTTGTGCTGCTGTGGGATATAATTAGGCACGGCCTTAGAGGCACGTGCTACTACAGATGAAGAGCCTTCGGCTTTCTGGCATTTAAGCATTTCCTGGAAAAAAATAAAATAGGAAGAATTAATAATTTTTAAGTAAAAACTGCATTGGGTACGACCATGCTTCGTGAGGTACGGTCGTACTGTATCTCTATATACGCCCTAATTTAAAAGGTCATACTATTGGGTTCAAAATCCCTTTTGATATGTGGTTTTAATGACAACAAACCTTATGAACTAAATCTTAAGTATTATGAATGGTGATCTATTGATGTTTGCACTTGAGAATGTTTAAAAGCAGGAAGTTACTCAAACCATCAAGTGTGTATAATCTACTCAACAACTGAAGAATCAGAGTAGCATCAGAAGGTTACAACAGTAGTATTACAAGCTTCATGAAGACATCATAAGGTTACTACTAAGTCACAAGTGATTTGCACAAATGAGAAGAAGAGAGAAACTTGTAACAGAAAAGAGAAAGTTCAAGAACATTCAGGAAAGTTCATCAGAGAAGAATTCAAATCAAGAAAAAGTTCAAGAACATTTAGGAAAGTTAATGAGGATATTCGAGAGGAGGTTTGCAAGAAAGTTTGTAAGGTTCTGCTAAGAAAGTTCAAATCAGACTGTTGGAAAAAGCTAACACATGGAGACAGCACCTGAACTGTTTGACACAAACACAGAACTTTTATCAGAAGAGAGATAAAGCTCCCAACAGTCACAAAACCTTCCCCAACGGATATAAATGAAGGGAAGCCTTTAAATAGCCTTCAAGAAACATCATTTGAAGGTGTGCGAGTGAGATTATACTGAGCCTTAACTGATTTGCATCATCCCCACCTTCTCTCCACCATGCCTTAAACTTTCTATTCACGAATAGGAAGTTTGCAGGAAGTTTACTGCAAGTGTTCTACAATAGAAAGATCACTGCAGAAGCATTTTTCAGCTTAATTACTTCAAAGCACATCCACTTCATAAGAGTTCTTCAGCTGAAATGCATCATCATCAAAGAGGAAGAGAGATAAACACAAGCTTTACCAAGATTCACTTTGCTCTCCTTTATTCTCCTCTTTCACACTCTTATGTATTTATGCTATAAAACATAGGGATTATCTTTAAGAGTGTTGTAACTTGTATTTACATTTCTGTGTAATCTTCCTTTCAAGTTACCTTTATCCCACAAACCAAACCTTTGTAAAAGTACCTTGTTCTTTCTTCTTCCAAGCTACCAAGGTGGTGAGTGTTCGTTAGAAGGTTCAACAAGGGGTTGAGACAGTTGATAGGGCTATAGAAGAAACTATCAAGAGACAGTTGATAGGGCTGTACAAGAAACTATCGTGAGACAGTTGGTAGGGCTGTATAAGAAACTATCATGTAGAGCCTGAAGAGGCTTGAAGAAAGAATACTAGCTTCTTGACTTAGTTGTTGCGGCTGCACTAGTGGGAAGGCAGCTTGGAGAAGCTGTGGAAAGAATACTCAACTTGTACTATTTCATGGAGATAGTGGAAAATCTCACCGTGGGTGAGGAGTGGCTGTAGCCTATGGCTTTTGGGTGAACCACTATAAAAATATGTTGTGCAATATTTTTCTTTCTTATCTCTGCATGCTTTACTTTCTGTTCATACTGCATCTTTCTATAATAAGCAATCAACTGTCTGATGTTTAAAACAGAACTTTCTAACAACTGCACAATACTTTCTCTTACACGCCATTTTCTCAATAAGAGAAAGCTCAATAAAATTTTATTGTGCTCATATAACTTGTGTTCTGTTTTAAAACTATTTCATGTCAATATGAGTATATTTATTGGAGGAGGTTCATGTGACACTTCACTGCACAAATCATTTTGTATTGAATCTTCACATCTAAAAGGACATTCATTTAAAGTGTTCTATGAAACATGTGCATATAATAAAACGTTCTGAAACATTGCTTTATACTAATCAACTCATCTCCTAGTATCAACTTGAGAGAACGTTCCCCCCTTGTTGTGACTCTCTGTGTTGCCTTCAAGTACGACCTGACTAAAGGAACATGTACGACCGTACATTGCCATAGGTACTCCCGTACCTATGGCCAGTCTTCAACCCTAAGGCCACCAGTACGGCTTGTTATTGGTGAGTACGGCCGTACTGCGCTAAGGTTTTGTGAAAATTCTACCCTATGATTAGATTTTCTCATTTTTAAGCGTAGATTATAAGTCTCTAATCATTCCTAGGGTCTCTAAGCATGCAAAACCTAGCCAAAACTACTCTTAAATTTCTAAAGTTAGAATTAAAGAAAACTAAAAACCTAAAACAACCAGCAGAACAGGCAATCAATCCAAGAAATAGGGTTAAAATCAGTACCTGGATGATCTTATGATGAAAAATGCGAAGAAATTGAGAGAAGAGGGTGTTTGAGTGGAGAGGATTTGGGCGTATGAGGGTATGGTACTCCCTTACTTCTCACTGTTTACCTTAAATATTTAGCCTCAGGACACGGGGTACGGCCGTACCTGGTTATATGTTCGGCCGTACCTATCTGTTCTCCGCGTTTCTCAGGATGAAGCCGTGTGGTACGGCCGTGCCTGATGTAAGGGACGCCCGTACCTACTGGTTTTCCAGAATTTTTTTGATTTTTCAGAATATTTTATTTTTTTTATTTTTAATAATAATAACCATAAAAATAAAAATAAAATTCATAAACAAAATAAACAAATAAGAGAAAAATAATAATAAAAATATAAGTGTTAATAGACACAGGTTGCCTCCTAGTAAGCGCTTGTTTAACATCCCGAGCTTGACGGTTCGGAGGACTTGGAATTAGTCCTCAGCGGGCAATGGCCCTTTTTTGACCTTACCTTTTGTTTTCTCACCATTGGGAAAGACTGCAATATAGTTGCCTTCCTCAGAGTGGTCCATCCAAGCAGGATCTGAGCACTTTTTTGGTGGGTTCATTGTGTACCCACAGTCTTCACAGATGTAAATTGGCTCCCTTATGATATGTAAAAATGTCCTAATAAATTTCTTTACTAAGTCATTCCTCGTCTCTATTTCTTCAACTGGTAGGAGATATAGCCATAGCCTGATTTTCTCATCTAATGCGAATGGGAAAATCAACAATTTTGCTTCATCTGGAGACAAGTACTCATATTTTGCTTTTCTAATCTTCTTGCAGAACTGTCTTATGTGCTCAATAGGATCTTATTTTGTTGTTCCCTTAAATTGTAATTGTGACACTTCTAAGAATTGGATAGGTAGTGAATTCTTCATGAGTGTCATTCTTTAATTGTAGAAATCCTTGGATATGATCCACTTTTTCCTCCACTGTAAGTTAGAAAGCCCTTACAAATTCTTCCATTAATTCTTCCCAAGTTGAAAAGTGAAATTTTGGGTATATTGAGAACTATTGCTTAGCCAATCCTCTCAGAGAAAGGAGGAATAACTTAAGTCTTTTTCTACCTGCGGCGATTCCTGCAAAATTGTTAGTTTTAACCAAGTCATAAAAATTTAATATATGAGGAATAAGATCCTCTCTATACAGTCTTTTGAACTTAGGAAAACAAAGTCTTCCAATATCAAGGAAGGGGTTATGTCTTTATCCTGCTCCAAAGAGTTGCTATCTTGCTTCTCAACTTGCTCTTCTTTTTCTTTTTCCTGTGTAAGTTCCACATCCTGCAAAAAACAACAAGAAGCACTAGAGGAAGAAGTTTTATTATTATAAATATTAAAAGTCTCTTCATCCTCAATTCTCAAGGTCATTGTTCCCTTTTTCACTTGAATGGTAGCATCTCCAGTTGCCAAAAATGGTCTTCCCAAAATATAGGGACATCTCTGTCTTCCTCCATATCCAGAATTATAAAGTCAATTGGGAAAATAAATTTCCCTACCTTGATTAGCATATCCTTTATTATCCCTCTTAGGTAAACAAGAGTTCTGTCAGCTAACTGCAAGGAAATGTTAGAAGGTTGTGGTTCCTGCAAATTTAATTTTCTAAAAATAGACAGAGGCATTAAATTAACACTTGAACCGAAATCACATAGTTCTTTAAAAGAGTTATTACCAATTGAGCAAGAAACAACAAAGGTTCCTGGATCTTTAAGCTTAGGCGGTAACTTATTCAATAACATAGCAGAAGAATCTTCATTTAATTTAACAATCTCCACCTCTTCCAATTTATTTTTGTTAAAAATTATTTCCTTTAAGAACTTAACATATTTAGGCACTTCAGAGACCATTTCAGCAAAGGGAATATTGACATGCAATTTCATAAATTTTTCTAACAATTTCATTGCTTGTCTATCCTTATAAAAAATTTAGAACCTTGGGAAGAAGAGTTACTTACCTGCTGAGGCTCAGTTTGAGCCTTCTCCTCTCACGGTTCCTCCTTTGCCATAAAGATTACATTGCACTTCTCATTTGGATTTGGTTCCACTTGACTTAGAAGTGCTTCTTTTTCTCTTTGAGTCACCAAATTCAATAAGGTTGCCATTTGTTCTCTCAACAATTTCTGCTCTACTGCGTTAGTAGTTACTATCTTTTCTAAGTTGTTGTATTTTTCGGTCATTTGTCCCATAAAGTTGTTGATCTCATTTTCACACGGGGCTTTTATCCTTCTGAGCATGATTCTGAAAATGCGGAGATTTATAAGTATTCTGATTTTGACCTTTTGATCTCTATTGACCTCCCCATGAGAAATTAGGGTGGTTCCTCCGTCCGGGATTATAGGTGCTTGAGTAGGGCCATTCAGTTGCTTATTTCCAACAAAATTCACCTCTTCAGTGTAATCCTTAGAGTCATGACTTGCTACTCCACAGAAATTACAATATGCTTTGGTTGCCTTAGTTTTTATAGCCTTAAGTCTTTCTTCAGTCTTCTCCATGATACCGGCTAAAACTCCCATACATGAATGCCCATGCCTTTGCATAAATTGCCTGTGCCTTTGCATAAATTTTAACATAGCATATTGTATCCCCGTCTTTGGGTCAAAATCCTTGTCCCACGGCATTGACTTCTTCCAATTGGCCTTCAATTGCCATGCATCCCCTGTCATTATTAGTTGAAATTGCATTGGACTGGGTTTGCACTGCCATTAAAGTCTCTAATTTTTTTTGTCTATTGCCTCCAATTTTGCTTCAAGAGCTGTGTTGGCTTCCACTTTATAAAGTCCTTCTTGATGGTTCTTTCTTCCGGTTTGTCGGTCACTTGCGGACCACTGAGCATTATTCTGAGCCATTTCGGTCATTATATCATAAGACTCAGTGGGTGTCTTCTTTCTGAAAGATCCTCCACAAGCAGCATCAACAGCACCTCTAGTTTGCATGGTAAAACCATTGTGTAAAATCTGGACTAGCTGCCACTTGGTGAAACCATGATGAGGGCAGCTTCTAATTAAATCCAAGAATCGTTCCCATGCCTCATGCATTGATTCTCCTTCATTCTGAGCGAACCCAGATATATCAATTCTCAGTTTTGCAGATATTGCTGGAGGAAAGTATTTATTTAAGAACTTGGTTTGTCCTCCCAAGTGGTAATAGAATTTGGTGGAAGTGAATCCAACCATAATTGTGCCTTCCCTTGTAGTGAGAATGAGAACAATCTTAATTTGATGGCCTCCGGTGTCACACCTTGACACTTGACAGTATTATCAACTTTCTGAAATCTCTTGAGATGAGCATTTGAGTCTTCAAAAGGTAAGCCAGAGAATTGCACTGCAGATACCATATAAATCAGCACTGGCTTGCTTCAATTCAAAATTTGTGGCCTCAATTGTCGGATAGTTGACGATGTCCGCCACATCCGTGGTTGGAGTGAAGTACTTGTTCAACGTAAATTCGTTATCCATTGCTAGTTGCTATCTTCTCAACAATCTAAGTATTCTTTCAATTTTAGGATCGAATATCAATTTAGGATGTTGAGACCTTGTTTGCATACACCAAAGGAAACCAAATTAGAATGTCCTTAGAACTAATTAAAAATATACAAAAAATAAATAACTAAATAAAATAATGCCTAATGAAAATAAAATCTTAATTCAATTAATATCACTAACACTCCCCGGCAACGGCGCCAAAAACTTGTTGCGACTCAGGCAAATGCACCTGGTCATAACTTGTAATAATAGTAGAGTATATTTAAGACTCTGAATGTCAAAGCCACAGGGAATGCGCGAGTACCAATAACTTAAAGGATTCTATTTTATTAGGCTAATGAAAGTTGTGATGAGAAAGTAATAAGAGTTGTCACGTAATTAAAGCAATAAACAAACTAAATGCAAGAACGGATTAACTATGTTATGGGAAGTCTAGAGGAACCGGGTTTACCAATACTCTACTCTTGAATACACTAAATAATTACTACGAGTTCTCCATTATGATTGAAAGCTAATCACCCACTCCAGATTAATAATAACTACCTAGCTTGTACTAGCCTTCCTTCTAACTAATTACTCTGTTTGGTCCAGGAACGTAATTAAAGAAAAGAGCATTAAGAACAAGTGGATTTGTTAATCTAATAACTGATTAGAAACAAGCACTAACCTATCCGAGCTCATAATGCGAGTTCTTTTATTTTTAGAGATCCGTTAACTAATTATGATCCTATTACTATAATTAAGCTAACTAATTAAAGGTTGATCTTGCCTTATAGGATTAAGCACACTAAGGATAAAACAATCAATCAATAATAGAAACACATAGAATTAAATAGATAAATGACAAAAGTATTGTAAAGGATCCCCTATCACCCCTAGTGATGGGTTTAGCTACTCATAATCAAAAAATAATAACATAAACACAGTCTTTAAACCATATGAATCTATAACAAAGAGAATAAATCTAAACCGGGACACCCTTGCGGTATGACAACGGTCCTTAAGCACGTTCTTCGCGTCCTCACAAGCTTCGATAGGCAATTGGGATTGGCACCAAGCTCCAAGGAAAAATAAATCAACAGGAGAGACAAGGAATTGATATAAACTCTCAAAAGTGGGCTCTTGACTTGAGAATTCGTTAAAAGGTTCTCAGCGTAGGCTAAGAGGGTCTATTTATAGTGTTGGATGTGGATTAGGTCATCTGGCTTTCAAATTTGCACATTTTGGGATGGGGTACGGCCGTACCGGATTTATACACAGCTGTAATGAACTTTATTTGTGACGTTGGCTCGTACTTGTGCGTGTTGCACTCCCTGACATGATCTGTGTACGGCCATACTACCTTTGGCATGGCCGTACTGGACTTTTTCATTGGCGGCAGGTGGTACTAACCAAGGAGGTACGCCTCTACTCAAATTCTGATATAGGTATGGTCGTACTGAAGGAATGTCAGGCCGTACCACTCGTCCAGTAGTGCTAAAACTCTCCAAAACTTGCCAGTTTTTGGTCCATTCTCGCATCTTTTGCTCTCAATAGCGTCTTTATGATAATTATGCAAAATAAGACATAAATGGGTACCTTCGTGCTTTGAATAGTGCAAAATGAAATGTTTAGGTACTAAAAATGCCATATAAAAATAGACAAATTGGTGTGTTAACAGTCACCCTTGACACTAGGACCATGCATCAATCATCACACTTACAGGCATCACATTTATTCAATCAACATGCTATAGATACCATCATATTAATCAGAATATCAACTGTCATAAATAACCGGCATATAGATTATTCCTAGCGTCGCGAAGGCGATCGTCAACTAATCATGTTATCAATCATGCAAGTTAAGCAAGCACACAATCGTACCAAACAAAACCTATGTTGGTTGATAGGTCTACGGTAACTATCCTTAGCCACTGCATACCGCAACCCCTCTCCTAAGGTGTTGCTGATATCAACCCTTAGTAGGGTTTGAGGTCCCCTACGCATGCTAACAGTACTACTCTACTACATGTTTTTCCTAGTAATTAAGGTATCTTCTCGCTCACTTGGCACTCCTAGCTAAGATCCTAAGGTTTGACCCTCGATCGCTATTTACGCTCTTACCTTGGCTACTCCTCTATGCCTTACCCTTCTCTCAGACTTAAGGATTTCCATCTAAGAGTTTTCTGATGCACAGGATCCTCACTCGAGGTAAGTGCAGAGCGTACTTACTCCTTAGAGGAAGTTACTAGAGAGAGAAGAAGGTTTTCTGTGAGGAATGAAGGGAGGGTGAATGCCTATTTATAGACAACTTTGGGGTCCATCGCGTTGCGACCAACCCTTCACAAATACCATCGCGTTGCGACGGTCCTTCTAGAATTCTCATCTTTACACGTGTTAAGATTGGACTGGAAGTATGCATCGCGTCGCGAGGGTTTCTCCATAAACACCATCGCGTTGCGAGAGATGTGTTAGGGCATTATCTTGTTTTCATCCTTCTAGAAGGTTCTAGGGAATTTCACACCTTCCTAGGGTATTCTAGGCCTTTTCTAAGGTTTCTACATCTTTCCTAATGTTTATGGGTCCCACTTAAGCCCATTTTATCCCTAATCAAGGTTCCTAGCACCCGTTTATTACTTAATTACCGTTTTATACTTCTATTGTCAACTTAAAAGATTATTTGAAAAGATGGAATGTCAGAGATGGTGCTCAACAGAAGTAACCCACCTTTCTCTTTTCAGTTGTATGATGGTATAGCCAGGGAGTCAAAGTTTGTATATGTGTTTATTGGATCACAGTAAATGCACACTTTATGCACTCTATAGATAGTGAGCCCTACTGATGAGACCCCTTTAATCACTTGTACACTTCTATATGCAATGATTTTATTTTAAATTACTCTTATTTTCGAATTACTAATATCGTTTATATACGTTTAGGAAAATAATCACGTTGGGTTTTTGGAATAATGGGACGGGGTCGTCTCATTTGGGTAGTATCAAAGCAGTTCAGTTCTAACCGGACTGTGGAGTCAATAGGGTGTTGTTACAGACTGTGTCTAGTCGGGTCCCCACTGGATACTGACTATGCTTAGATATGAGTAGAGTGTCTGCTAAGCAGTTATCTTTATTATGAAGATAATTGTTTTTGTTCATTCATTAGATATATGATATATATTTCCATGTTTTCGTATGTTTTATGAATGACTAGCCTTTGATTTCTATTACAGGAGATATATGACTCGCACGCATAATTGATCCGTACGTTTAGGTGGTAATGGTGATGGAGCCACTCATAAGGAGATATATAACCCTGATAGGAATAATGCTGAAACTGGGAATTCTTATACGGGGGGTCATAGAGAAGATAATATTGATGTTAGGTCTTTCAGGGACGTAGTGACGGCCGTTTTGTAACAGGCTCAGCAAATGGAAAGAATATACAGATGTCTAGCGAGGAGCACGAAGCTCTACGACGACAAAGGGAGGTTGAGATTGGTAATGTTGGTTCGATAACCTTTTTTAAGATAAACCCGCCAAAGTTCAAGGGTAAGTTGGACCTAAAGAAGCCAAGCACTGGGTTTAAGAAATGGAGAAGATATTTGCGGCGATGCATTGTCGAGAGGATAAGATGGGAACTTATGTCACTTTTGTGTTGGTAGGTGAGGTTGAGAGTTAGTGGAAAGGTAGAAGGGGAGTTCTGGAGGCCGTGGGCCGAGCCATCACCAAGGATTTCTTTAAGGAGAACTTTCTGGAAAAATGTTTTCCTAGGACTACTAGGCAACAGAAGGAGAAGGAGTTAAGTACCTTAATTCAGGGTAGCATGACTATCGGAGAGTATGTCACCAGATTTGAGTCCCTAATGAAGTATTTAGACCACTATCAACTGAACCCTAGCGAAGCATGGATGTGTAATATTTTTCTGGATGGGCTTCGACTTGATCTTCATCGGTTTATTATGCCTTTGAGGTTGACCTATGTCCTAATCTCGTTGAATGTTCGTGGACCATATACTAAACCCGCACAACACCCTTAATAGAAAGTTTCGACTTGCTACAGATGTGGAAGAGCTTATCACGTTAGAAACTATTAGTTAATGACCCCAGATTTTGTTATAAGTGTGATAAGCTAGGACATATAGCCAGAAATCATATTATGGGAAAGAGTTCTACGGATGTGATCTGCTGTCGTACACAGGTCAAAATCAACTAAAACTGTAGTACAAGACAATACAACCTTGATCGTCTCACAAGGATCTTTAATCTAATTAACCAATTAAGAACATGAAAAAAAAGAAAATAGGGGGGTTTCAAGATTCAAATTAAAAAGAAAAACAAATTGTAAATATCTTTTTAGAAATCAATTAATAAAAGCGATCAGTCCACCGGTTAGGATTTCTAATTGGACATATCACGGGTTTCTATAGATTCATTCAATCCTTGATTTTATTCTTGCATGGTACTAAGATCAACTTATTAAGCATCAATAAATCTTAATGATTTCCTACTGAATTAAGAATCCAGATTATGATTGATTTGTGTTAGAGATTAAGCATCATCTAAGGCACCAAATCAATGTAAAAATCGAAATACTACCAAGCCTATGATTAAGAATCGTATTAAACATGATAAATTAAGCATGTTACATGTTCAATAGTTTTTATATTATATTTTCAACAAGAACAGGATGCAAAAATGAGTTGAATGATTAAGCCTCAACCAAAATCAAATTCACAATCAATAATCTAAGAAGAAAGCTTAAGAGGAAAAGAATGAAACCAAGAAATAGCAATTGAAATTAAAACCAAACCTCAAGATCCAAAACGAAATCCTTATACCTGTGAATTAATCAAAAAGGTTTAGACCTCCATGAAAAGCTTAAACAACAATAACAAAGAAAAAGGGAAGAAAAGGAATCCTAGAGAACGCCGTCAAAGAGTAGTCTTCAAAGTCATTATTCAAAAGGTAATTACTAAGATTCAAAGCGACCTATTCATAGCCTCCCTAAGCTCCTAGGTTAACTAAAGTGTCTGACCAAGTAAATGGCCCAATAGAAGTTAATTAGCCCAATTATAACTAGTTACATCAAGATAATCGAATAAGTGATCCAATTTCCGCACAGGTTCGTATAGCTTGACTAATTTACAATTTTGACCACTAAAAACGTTCGAATTAGTTCCCGAGGTCTTCATGAAAGTTGTAGCTCTATCTCTTAGCTTTCCAACACTACAAATATCACAGTGATTGGATATGTGTATCCTAAGTTTTGGTCTGCAAAAATAGAAAAGCTCAAGATGCAATAAAATCCAAAAATTAATAAAGATTTTCATTATAGCCCAATGAGACCTCAGAACATAAAACCATGCTAAAAAGTTAGTAGTGGGCATAACAAACATCCAATAACCCTAAGTACAAAGCTATAATAAGTGTCTTAAAATTGGTTGATTAGGATGCTAGATCTACAATTGATGGGCAAATGTTATGATTTTGGTAAGGTAGCAGATAACGGTAGTGGAGGAAATTAGTAGAGGTTCTGGTTTAGGAGTTGGGAATAGAGGTTGAGTAAATCATTTATAGCAATCAGTATTATGACCTACAACTAACGGACGAGATTAGAACCCTGATTGTACACACATACACACACACACATTTTGATACATAAGTTTATAATTTTTGTAACAACTCACTATGTATGATGTTTATAAATATTGTAAATGTATACAATGGGTATTTTGTAAAACTCGTGTATACGATAATTTCATAAATGATATCTCCCCTTGCATATCTCAAATCTCGTCTATTCCTTTAGTGTCAACATATGTTTCTCATGAGAGATGGAACACACTTGGATGAAAAAAGTTAGCATGGAATTGCGATCATGTCGAGGAGGGTGATTCTTGTGAAACAGCAGAGGCTGAGTGGATTCTTAGGGAGAATGGGAACATAAGAATAACAAGGTTAGACCTAGCGGAGTTTCTCTAAAGAGGTGGAAAAGGACACCAAGGTAAGGAGAACAATGTCATCGTTGAGAGTGGAAGAAGGGTTCAGATTAAAGGAAACGAACAAGGAGGAACTGAAATGTATAGGATATGGAAGCGGTCAATAGAACATTAAAGAATGGATCCTTAGATAACAAGATGATAATGGTGACGAAAAGCCAGAGAAAGGAGTTAGGTGATAACCGATATGACAGCCACATAACAGTAAGGGATAGCGGACTTTACCAATAGTAAGAACACATTAGTATAAGATAAGGTGTTACATGTGAGAAGAAAGTCACATCATAGTTAGTGTGGGCTTCCACTGGAGTGAAAATTATACAAATGAAAGTTGTTGATTGATAGATAAGATAAGGAAGCTTCTGAAAAATTGTAGAGGGATATAATTAGGTTGCAGACGAGTCATGATCGAGATACAGGGAATGTCGGACTAAAGATAATCCTTGTTGCAGATCATGATGAGTGGGCATCATAGTAAGGAGAAGCTATGAAGAAAGGGGATATCAGCTGATCATTTAGTTATAATAGTCGCTTTGTTGGCTTCCAAATGTTGGATGAGAAGCTGATCATGTTAAGATGCGGCATAGTACATATACATCAATTTGCGTGGTATCAATCAATAAGGGAGTTTCACAAGCGACCAAAAAAGATATTTTCCTCAAGATAAATATGTTTCGAAGTATATTCTAACTGTTGAAGTCATCGAATATCTGAGTTAGTGGTCAATTCGATTCTTCAGGTGGACTCTTGAAGGCGACAAATGTAAAATCTCTTCAAGCTTTTCATTCCAACCAAAAGTTAATCTTTCGCTTCCTCTTGTAAAATATCCTTTGTTGATGAACTCCAACTTTCTCCTTGGAGTTATTTCCTCTTTGTTTGACCTTACATTAGGATGGCTAATTAATGATAGGGTTGTATATGTTATGGCATGAATGGGAAGGACCTAATAGCATCCTTAGCATAGGCGAATGGACTCTATAAGGGGATAGAAAGAAGACTTGTGCAATTATCGAATTAGAATTACTTAGAATCCTAGAATAAAGGATAAGTAATCAATTTTGGAAGGAGAATTGTGAAGGAATCATTTTATAGGATAGGCTAATATAGATCAAGTTCAGGAAAGATTAGAAATAGGATGGTAGTCAAGAGTATCGAGGCCATGTATAGTATTATGGGAAGAAACCGATAGTATAGAACTGATATACAGAGGAATTAGGACGATAAGAATCCTTAGTGGAAATTAAGAATAGAAGGTGAAGAACAAACTTTTGTGACGCCTGAGGCTTAAAAATGCGGCAAAGTGACCACTAATGTTTGAAGCACCTAACAAGCAAAGGGGGCACATGAATGAACCGAATTCACACCAGAATGAGGGAGATCTTGAGGCTGTGCAGGTATGAGACTACACAGTTAAAGGATGATTTAAAAATTAATTGGTATTACTTATACCAACAAGATGCATCTTCTTTTCGGGAGCCCAAAATATAAGAACTTCATAGTTAAGCGTGCTTGACTTGGAGCACTCTTGAGATGGGTGACATTCTGGAAGTTTTCTAGAAAGCGTGTGAGTAAGGATAAAACATGCTGAAAAGACCCGTGTTGGTTTGTGGGGATAGTCAGCAATCCTGAAAGTAGTCTGGGCTATTACATTGCCCTTCTCTTGTTTACCTTCATGTGATCCCATTCTGTAGTTGGCACTATATATATACTACTAAGTTGATTTATAGTTATGCTATGAATATAAGACCCTTCGCAGATTACCATAGGTCCCGCTGACTGGACGAGGGTCAAAAGGAAGCCTCCCTTACGGGGTATGGGGCAATGTTTCGAAGCAAAATTAGGGTTTCGAACATATTTAGAACGAATTAGAACACGAAATTAAGATTTCCAATCTCTATACCCTCGCGATGCAAAGGTCTTGAGGGTTCCAAGCTTCGTCTGTCCTTTGGTAGGTTTTTTCTTCAAAAACACAAGAACATAAGTGTAGGAATGAGAAAAATAGGATTTCAAACCCTAATGGTGATTAAATGGTGTAACCATGAGGAGAAGGACTTACCACACTTTAATTACTCCATTGAGGAAGGAAGAATGACAATGGTGTTGGCCTCAATTTCGGAATTTCAAGAGGTGTGCCAAGCAAAAGCTCTCAAGGACAGAAAATATAGAAAAGAGAGAAAGAGTGTTGCCAAGTGACTCAAAACACAAGAGGGGGTGAATTGTGTGAGAGGTGCTTTTTTAAAAAACTTTTGCAAATAGAAAATGCTCGAATATAAGTTGCAATAAATTAACTGCAGAAAAGTAAATGACTTGAAATATCAATTGCAGAAATTAACTTGCAATAAAGTAAATGACAGAATTTAAATTGCTGAAATGTAAATGACTGAAAGTAAAGGACAATAAAATAAATGACAGAATTTAAATTGCTGAAATGTAAATGACTGAAAGATAAAAAGCTTGAACAATAAGAAGATAGAGAGCAAAGAGAGCACACAGCAAATTATACAGGTTCGGCCACCAAACACCCCTGTGGCCTACGTCCTGTCCCCAAAGCAAAGCACTATGGGATTTTCACTAAAATCACTAGCTTTTAAATCAGGTTCAGCTAGAAACCTTTACAACTCTAAAAATAGAGCAATATGTTCAAGAGATATCACCTCTCTATGAACACCTTGGGATTCCTACCCAAAAAGAAATGATTTTTACAAATAAAATGAGATGAGAAAGATACACTCAATAGTGCAGATATAACAAATTGAAGCTCAAATAATACAACTCAAA
The DNA here is from genome assembly GCA_037113605.1 of Calophaca sinica. NCBI lineage: Eukaryota > Viridiplantae > Streptophyta > Magnoliopsida > Fabales > Fabaceae > Calophaca > Calophaca sinica. The sequence continues at coordinate 23,267,562 of CM073737.1, forward strand.
TTATGTAGAATAAAAAGCTCTCAAAAAATTGTGCTCAAATAAGTGTGAGTGATGGAGAATATTTGACAGAGTTTTGGCACAAAGAATAAGTGAGTGTAATTTTTGGAATGCACAAATTGTATATATAGCCAAAAAAGAAAGAGTCATTTAGAAGACGCGTGAGAGATAAATTGCATTTTTAATAGAAAACGATTGAAAGCATCATTGTCGATTGTGATTGCAATTTGTCAAGAAAAAAACTTTTCCACGTGATGAAAATGACATATGGAAATGGAGGAAGTTTTGTCCTGAGCAATAAAAGGCATTAAAGATTATATAAAAAAAATGCTATAAAGGTTTGGAAAAAAAAATTGCATAAACGTTTAGTATTACGCAGAGGCACAAAATAGTCTAAATGCATAAAACCTTTATATAAAAATAATTTAGAAAAATATCATAAAATTATTTTTAGATAAAACATTGTGAGTGTGTGATTTTATTTTAATTGAGAGCTTTTTATTACTACTTACAAATAGTCTTAATAAAAATAAATAAATACCCAAAACCTTTTTATTACTACTTACAAATAGTCTTAATAAAAATAAATAAATACCCAAAACCCAAAGACTTGAGAAACTTTCATTCTTGATACGCGTCTTGGTATTCTTTTCCACTTTTTGCACGATTGACTATTTGCAAAACTTCCTTTTGTCAATCATCAAAACCATCCTGTCAAGGCATGTATTCACAGACTCCCCCTTTTTGATGATGACAAACATCTCATGGAGGGAATTTAGTAAAATATAATCATGATATAGCAATGAGATATAAGCATGGTTTTTCAATAAAAGATATCAGAGTTTGAGCACGTATTTTAGAAAAACTCCCCCTCACAATATGCATAATATAATTTACTTCGCCTGAATCATAAAACTCTCCCCCTTTTGTCAACATCAAAAAGCGGAAAAGATAAAGGGAAAGGCATGTAAAACGTATGCATATACGTGTAACTAGATGGCGAAAAATAATTAAAATAGAGTATCAAGGGTTCAATGAAGCATAAGAAATCCTTGGTAAAAAAAAATTATTCAAGGAGATAGCAAAAATAAAGCACTAGGATAAGAGTTACTAGTCCTCGTTCAACTCATTCTCATCATCAATTGTTTCCTCATCTTCACTGATATTAAACGCATAATTGTTTGCAGTTAACGTAACCTACACAAACTTGTTAGCATATTTTTTTTTTCAACGATTACAGGAAGGACGGTTGCATTTCTCCACTTTTAGTCTTGGTAACGGAACCTGCATAAAAATGTTAGCACACTCCAACGCCCAAGTTAGAACTTATTCATAATAAAATGCACTCACACACAGTCATTCAATGCATGATTGATCTAAAATTCCTAACTCGGTTCTTATAAAATAGAAGTTTTCTTTAGGCAAAGGTTTAGTAAAAATATCTGCGAGTTGTTTAGATGTTTCCACAAACTCAATCACACAATCTCCTTTTTGAACATGATCTCTAATATAATGGTGCCTAATTTCTATGTGCTTAGTCCGGGAGTGATAGACCGGGTTTTTCGTGAGGTTTATGGCACTAGTATTGTCGCACTTAATTGGAACAGTTTTCGGATTAATCCCATAATCATTCAACTGTTGTTTCATCCAAATAATTTGTGCACAACAACTGCCAACTGCAACGTATTCCGCTTCAGCAGTGGATAAAGCCACACTGGCTTGTTTCTTACTATGCCATGAGACCAAGGCATTTCCAAGTAAGTGACATGTCCCACTAGTGCTTTTTCGGTCCATTTTGCAACCCGCAAAATCAGAATCCGAGTACCCAATAAGTGTGCAGTCAGCACCTTTGGGGTACCATAAACCCATAGTTTGTGTGCCAGTGAGATATCTCATGATGCGTTTTACCGCTAAGAGATGTGATTCCTTAGGATTTGCTTGAAAACGTGCACACATACAAACACTAGACATAATATCCGGACGACTAGCAGTGAGATAGAGAAGAGATCCTATCATACCTCGATACTTACTTACTTCGACCGACTTACCACCTTCATCTTTGTCAAGATAGCATGATGTGCTCATTGGAGTTGAGATTTCTTTGGCGTTGCTCATTCCAAATCTTTTAAGCAACTCCTTGCAATATTTGGATTGATTTATAAAAATTCCTTCTTTTGTTTGTTTGATTTGAAGACCAAGGAAGTAGTTGAGCTCTCCCATCATGGACATTTCAAACTCACTTTGCATGATTTTGGAAAAATCTTCACACAAAGACTCATTAGTAGCACCAAAGATGATATCGTCAACATAAATTTGAACAAGTAAAATGTCATGATTTTTGCGTTTGATGAAAAGAGTGGTATCAACTTTTCCTCTTTCAAAACCTTTTTCAAGTAAATATTTGCTCAACCTCTCGTACCAAGCTCTCGGAGCTTATTTTAAACCATATAAAGCCTTTTTCAATTTGAAAACATGATTTGGAAATTCAAAATTTTCAAAACCGGGGGGTTGATCAACATATACTTCTTCTTGAATAAAACCATTTAGAAATGCACTCTTAACATCCATTTGAAAAAGTTTGAAATCCATGATGCATGCAAATGTAAGAAGCATACGAATAGCTTCTAATCTAGCCACGGGTGCATAGGTTTCATCGAAATCTATGCCCTCTTGTTGGTTATAGCCTTTTGCAACAAGTCTAGCTTTATTTCTAACAATAATACCATTTTCATCAAGCTTGTTGCGAAAGACCCATTTGGTCCCAATGACTAGGTGATCTTTAGGCCTAGGGACAAGTTCCCAAACATCATTTCTCTCAAATTGATTCAATTCCTCTTGCATAGCAATGGTCCAATGTTCATCAAAGATTGCTTCATTGACATCATTGGGTTCAATTTGAGAGACAAAGGCCATGTGATGACATGCATGATTAAGAGAGTTTCGAGTCGTTACCCCTTTTGAGATATCACCTATTATGTTGTCAAGAGGATGGTTCTTTGAGACACTCCATTCCTTTGGAAGATCTAAGTGAGAGGATTCTTGAGAAAGTTGAGGCAAGGACTCTTGATCCTCCTTTTGTACTTTTGATTTCTCTTGTTCTTCTAAACGGGTATCTCCAAGCATTTCTGTAAGATCATAAACACTTTCTTCTACTGAAGATTTGAGGTAAGATTCATCAAAAGAAACATGCATAGATTCTTCAACAGTCCAAGTTCTTTTATTAAAAATTCGAAAAGCTTTACTAGAAGTGGAATATCCAAGAAATAAACCTTCATCAGCTTTAGCATCAAATTTACCAAGGTTATCTTTACCGTTATTTAGAACAAATCACTTACATCCAAATACGTTAAGGTGGGAAATGTTGGGCTTCCTTCCCTTGTAAATTTCATAGGGCGTTTGTTTTAGAATAGGTCTTATGAGGACTCTATTCATTACATAGCATGCGGTGCTTACTGCCGCCTGTAAATACTTAGGAAGGTTGGTCTCATTGAGCATCGTCCTCACAAGCTCTTCAAGAGACCGATTTTTCCTTTCCACCACTCCATTCTCAGTGGTGTTCTAGGTGCGAAAAATTGTGCTCAATTCCATTTTCGATGTAAGGCCTCAAATGCCTCGTTTTGGAATTCCCCACCATGATCACTTCGGATGGATACTATGTTCATTCCTTTTTCATTTTGAATAACCTTAGCAAGTTTTCGAAAGGCAGCAAAAGTGTCATTTTTATGAGAAATAAATAAGGTCCATGTATAGCGAGAATAGTCGTCCACAATAACAAGAGCATAGTAATTGCCACCAAAGCTTTTAGTTCTAGAAGGGCCAAATAAATCCATATGTAAAAGTTGTAAAGGTCGGTTTGTTGAAACAATATTTTTAGATTTGAAAGAAGCCTTTACTTGTTTTCCCTTTTGACATGCATCGCAAAGTTTATCTTTTCAAAGCGGAGCTTTGGTAAGCCAATTACTAAGTCCTTTCGAACCAATTTATTAAGATGATCCATGTGAATATGAGCCATTCTTCTATGCCATAGCCAAGATTCATCCTCTTTACTAATAAGACAACATGCATCATTTGAAGGTATTTTATCTAAATCAAGCATATAGATATTTCCAATTCTAGGTCCAATAACAATAACATTTTCATTTATAGAATCCATGACCATGCATTTTGAAGAATCGAAACCACTTTGTTTCCTTTATCACAAAGTTGACTAATGCTTAGCAAATTATGCTTCAAACCATCCACATACAAAACATTTTCAATAGTGGGATTAGGACTCTTACCAATAGAACCAATCCCAAGAATTTTACCTTTGTTGTTGTCACCATACCGGACATAATCACTATTCTTAGGTACCAATGAGGAGAACTTGCTTTTGTCTCCTGTCATGTGCTTTGAACAGCCGCTATCAAGATACCAATTTAAGTCCTTGGCTTTCAAGCACACCTACATCATCTAATCATATTTTAACCTTTGGTACCCAAACCATGTTGGGTCCATATGAGTTAGTCTTGGGCAAGGTGCCCTTTGGAATCCACATCTTTTTGCCAACTACATTTTTGTTCTTTCTAATATTGCAAATAGAAGCAGTATGACCTTTCATACCACAGTGAAAACATTTAATGAATGGACCACTTGAAGTGTTATTGTGATTGACAAATTTGAAAGATTTTTCATGTGTTTTTGGTTCATAACCAAAACAGCTTTTCCAAAAGTGCCTTTTTGTTTTCCCAAAAGAATGTTTAAGTTATCTCTTCCCATGGTAAATTTGGCAAGGGTGTTTTGCAAATCCTCAACTTTGTTTTTCAAAACAGTGCATTCATCACACTTGAAAATGTTAGTCTTTTGGTTTTCGCAAAAAGTACAAGTGGAAATGTCAGTCATAACAACTTGCTTTTCTTTAAGAACTTTCATCTCTTGGTTTAAAGTAATGATTTTTGAATCAAAAGAAGAAATGGTTTTCTTAGAAGAAGAAACAATTTCTCGAAGTCTAATCGTTTCATTATTTAGTTCTTCACAAGCAATGAGTAGCTCATCATAAGTTAAAGGGGATTCAAGTTCAAGAGCTTTTACCTCATCTTCCTCGTGATTTGCCATGAGACATAAGTTAGCCTCTTCATTGTCTGATTCATCAGACGAGTCCATATCATTTTCGTCCCAGGCAATGTAGGCTTTTCTTCCTTTTGATTCCTTTTGTGGCCTTTTGTCAAATTTTTCATTTTTCTTCTGACCATGAGGGCAATCGGGTTTTTTGTGTCCCTTTTGACCACACTTGTAGCAAGTTGGATTGAAGGAAGTTCGCTCCTCATTTTTCTTTTGAGGATTTTGTGACTTGCCTGTTCTTCCATTTTGCCTCATGAACCGTTTGAATCTTCGAACCATTAGGCTCATGTCTTCCTCATTCTCATCAACACTATCATTGTCATCAGATTCATCTTTTTCATTTACGCTTGCTTTAAGAGCAATTCCTTTCTTTTTCTTATCGCTTTCCTCACTCTCAGTGAGTCGATTTAATTCGAGTTCATGTTCCTGCAGTTTACCAAACAAGGTTGCCAAAGACATAGCAGATAAATCTCTAGATTCAGATATAGCAGTAACCTTGGGTATCCAGTTTCTATTTAAACATCTAAGAACTTTGTTAATTAAATCTTCATTATTAAAGACCTTCCCAAGAGCTCTGAGATGGTTTATTATATGGATGAACCGTTTTTGCATATCTTGTATGTTTTCACCCTATTTCATCCTAAATAACTCATACTCATGGGTTAATGTGTTCATTCGAGCCCTTTTGACATCGGTAGTACCTTCATGAGTCAATAGAAGGGTGTCCCACATTTCTTTGGCAGTCCTGCAATTTGAGACCATATAGAACTCATCGTAGCTTAAAGCTGAAGTGATGATGTTCCTAGCTTTCAAATTGTGTTGGACCTTTTTCTTATCATCTTCGGTCCAAAGTGCTCTTGGTTTGTCTACCACTGCATCATTGATTGATTGAGTGGGGACAAACGGACCGTTTTCCACAGCATCCCAAATATCTAAATCAACACCTTGAAGAAAAATTTGCATTCTATCCTTCCAATAGCCATACCCCTCACCATTGAAAAATGGGGGTCTGTTCATGGAAGTTCTCTCGTTATTGTTTGAAGTCATTCTCTTGAGACGGTTAAGTCCTTTATACAAGAGTCTAGCTCTGATGCCACTTGTTGCCAAGTGACTGCAAACACAAGAGGGGGGTGAATTGTGTGAGAGGTGCTTTTTTAAAAAACTTTTGCAAATAGAAAATGCTCGAATATAAGTTGCAATAAATTAACTGCAGAAAAGTAAATGACTTGAAATATCAATTGCAGAAATTAACTTGCAATAAAGTAAATGACAGAATTTAAATTGCTGAAATGTAAATGACTGAAAGTAAAGGACAATAAAATAAATGACAGAATTTAAATTGCTGAAATGTAAATGACTAAAAGTAAAGGACAATAAGATAAATGACAGAATTTAAATTGCTGAAATGTAAATGACTGAAAGATAAAAAGCTTGAACAATAAGAAGATAGAGAGCAAAGAGAGCACACAGCAAATTATACAGGTTCGGCCACCAAACACCCCTGTGGCCTACGTCCTGTCCCCAAAGCAAAGCACTATGGGATTTTCACTAAAATCACTAGCTTTTAAATCAGGTTCAGCTAGAAACCTTTACAACTCTAAAAGTAGAGCAATATGTTCAAGAGATATCACCTCTCTATGAACACCTTGGGATTCCTACCCAAAAAGAAATGATTTTTACAAATAAAATGAGATGAGAAAGATACACTCAATAGTGCAGATATAACAAATTGAAGCTCAAATAATACAACTCAAATTATGTAGAATAAAAAGCTCTCAAAAAATTGTGCTCAAATAAGTGTGAGTGATGGAGAATATTTGACAGAGTTTTGGCACAAAGAATAAGTGAGTGTAATTTTTGGAATGCACAGCGCTGTTGTATATATAGCCAAAAAAAAGAAAGAGCTGTTTAGAAGACGCGTGAGAGAGAAATTGCATTTTTAATGGAAAACGCGTTGAAAGCATCGCTGTCAATTGACAGTTGCAATTTGTCAAGAAAAAAACTTTTCCACGTGATGAAAATGACATATGGAAATGGAGGAAGTTTTGTCCTGAGCAATAAAAGGCATTAAAGATTATATAAAAAAAATGCTATAAAGGTTTGAAAAAAAAAATTGCATAAACGTTTAGTATTACGCAGAGGCACAAAATAGTCTAAATGCATAAAACCTTTATATAAAAATAATTTAGAAAAATATCAGAAAATTAATTTTAGATAAAACATTGTGAGTGTGTGATTTTATTTTAATTGAGAGCTTTTTATTACTACTTACAAATAGTCTTAATAAAAATAAATAAATACCCAAAACCTTTTTATTACTACTTACAAATAGTCTTAATAAAAATAAATAAATACCCAAAACCCAAAGACTTGAGAAACTTTCATTCTTGATACGCGTCTTGGTATTCTTTTCCACTTTTTGCACGGTTGACTATTTGCAAAACTCCCTTTTGTCAATCATCAAAACCATCCTGTCAAGACATGTATTCACAAAGAGAACAGTTTTTCTGAATGAGGCACTTTGAGGGATGATTATGAACGAGATTAAGGCCAAGAAAATGAGGGTTAGTGGGTGGTTACTAATCCTTGCCAGTAGCTCTAACGAATTGGGTCAAGAATGGGTCAAAACGGGTCCTAAAAAGTCACTAAACTAGCCCCAAAATACAGTAAAACACAAAATCACATGCTGCAGAATCAGGACCAGGCACCCTGCGCCTCATTCCTGGGCACCATGCGCCTTGCCTCGGTGATACCTGGGCGCTCTGCGTCTGTGTGGCACCCTGCACTACGGTTTTCACCATAACTTGAGCTTCGGATGTCCGATCGAGGCGTTCTTAGTGGCGTTGAAAAGATAAGAGAATTTCCTATAATTTCCTCTCAAATAGGAATAACCAAATCCGGGCTCTAAGACAACTAAAAATTCAGTTAAATTCTACTCCAATATCTCTAAGTGATACACTTACACTGCATTGACTCGAGAGATTATATCTGGAGTTGTAGGTATCGAAATCGAGTCAAACTAAAGCCAATTGAAAGATAAGAGATAAGGTTACAAGTATCTTGAAGGGGCTTAAATCTAATTAAGTCGTTAGCAGGTTTGAAAATGAGGAATACGGTAACTAAAATGACTAAACATAGGAATAGAGGCACATTTAGATACTCAATCGGCTGGAGGAATTGTAAAACATATGGAACCCATCCCAAACAACTCTAAACTCATTCTAATCCCATACCCTAGGAGGATAAAAATTTGGGATGTTACATGCGGGAATTCCATGCCCACGCCCACACCCAGAGATATTTGGACTTTGAAGCCTTCCAGCAGGTTGGCCTACGAGAGGAAGTGGAGGCTTTGTTGCAGAGGATAGGGTGGCTCTAGGCAGCCTCGGTCAGAAAGCCCATGCATGTGGAGGCTGTCTTAGACTTCCCAGCCACATCTGGCTATCATATGAGGGACAGGGAGCCCCAGCACCCAGATTTAGAGGATGAGCTAGAGCAGGATCTGGTGGTCAATTTTTGGCTTCGTGGGATGCACCACGAGATGACCCTAGCCGAGTTCAACATTGGGCTAGGATTCAAGATGGCGGAGTCAGTTCAGATGCCGGATTATATGGAGGCACTTCTGGAGATTCCCGAGGGGTGGTAGGATTCAGAGAGCTGGAGAGCTCTCACTGGGGATGCCCATTACATTCCCAGCTGCGCCAAGTCCAGCAAGATCAGAGACCCAACTGTACGGATAGTGCACAGATGGATTACCCATTCCATTAATGGGAGACCCTTGAGCGACGGCACAGTCACCCGGTCGGACCTATTTTTACTGTGGGCCATGACCCAGGGACGCCGCTGCGATGCTGGGATGTTTTTCTTGCGGACATGCACCCAGCTGGGCGTTCATCTTCAGACTCAGAACACCGGGCACATCGTCTTGGGTTCTTTCATCTCCCGACTAGCATCCCACCATAGAGTTTGCGTTGGAGCAGGTGCCACCTACATTGAGATGGAGCCCATTGGACTTGTGACTCTCAGTAACATTGGTGTTTTGTGGAGATTGGGGCACGGAGACTCTGAGGTCATCAGACCGGAGGAGCAGCAGCAAAATCAGGCTGCAAATTTTGTGCCCTTGGCAGAGGAGCATCCACCACCACCACCACAGCCACAGCCAGCAGCACAGGGCCATTCCTACAAGAACCCATGTGGACCAGCAGCTGGCAGCTATTTTGGAGCACCTACAGCATCTCCAGCCTTACCCTCCTCCCGAGTGATGCGGGACTACACTTTCTTTCTCTTTTAGTACCTAGGATTTTGCTTTTGTATTAAAAAGAGATGTATATATGTTAGCATGCTCGCAGGACACACTTTATTTTTATTTTAATTTTGTCTTGTTATTTTATTTTATTGTTATTTTTTTTTTAATTTATTTCTAAACTTTTGAGTTTTGTGATGCACAGTTCTTCTGCCCGCTTACCAGCTTTATCGGTATTGCAAAAGGAACGGACATATTTTGCCCATATCCCCATCCATTTTGCTTGTGATATTTATCAGAGGGGAGTCTCTTTCCAACTTCTTTTACTTTTGCACTTATTTCAATTTCTTTTATCTTCTTGTGCTTGCTTTAACTTAATTGCAGTGAAGGCACTGCGAGAAATAAGTGTGGGGAGGGATTTTATATTATGCACATTACTTGGCTAGGCTTACTACTTATAATTCTAGAAGAACTTTAAATTTTTGCTTATTTAGGGGTTACAAAAAAAATTTCTTGATAACATGTGATTGAACTAATGTAATGCCCTGGATTCTCTAAGCTAAGTTGAGAATAAGTATGAGAAGTTTTGTGTGATTGTATTCAAGCTTAATTTGGTTTCAAATTGAGTGAATGTGATCACATAAAGTTTTAAGATGTAAGTTGATGATTTTGGAGTCAAGAAATATGTTGGATTTAATTCTAAGATGATTGGAAGTGTTAATTAGGAGTTAATTGATGAAGATTTGATGTTAAAAGATGATTTCTCACATTTTAGTACAGTGTGAATCGATTCACACAACCCTGAATCGATTCACAACTGTGTCCCAGACCACAAAGTAATGCTGTGAATCGAATTGGGAGCTGTGAATCGATTCACCAGCCACGCTGTTTTGTTCTGACTGCATGAATTGATTCACAGCTTAAGTGTGAATCGATTCACACCCTGATATAAGCTAAAAAACGCAGCAGAACGAGCAGAAACGCGAGAAGAGAGAAAAAAAAGGAAAGGAAAAGAAAAGAAGAGAAAGGAGAAGGAAAAAGGAAAATTGAGCTAGGGTTTCACTAATCCTAAAGGGAATTCATGGATTCATGCTAGATTTTTCTCAAATCTTAGCTTGAATCCAAGTTGCTGAGTTGAGATTTGGGTATTTTGAAGAGTTGGGAAACCCTAACCAAAAAGAAGAAGAAGAAGCACGAATTTGGAGAAGAAAAAGGGGAAGAAGACCAAGCTCCTTCCAAGATAGCTCAAGTTCTTGGATTTGAGGAAGAAGATCAAAGGTTGTAGCTCAAGATTAGAAGTATTTGAAGAAGCCCTAAGTTGAGCAAAGAGGGAAAAGCATGAAGGAAAGCAAGGAGGCCTAAGTTCAACCCTTCTAGCTCAAATTCTTGAAGAATCATGGTGAGTTCTTCATCCCTTAGTGATGGGCAACCATAAGTCCCTCATATAGGAATTTTCCTCAAAGAAGTCTTTGAATCCCAAGGGTTCAATGTTAGGGTTTGTTAACCCCTTTGATTTTAAGTTTAATATTAAAGTTATTATTATGAAATTATATGGGGTTTGACTGAAATAGGGTTGGATTCTGTCCCCAACCCCCCTAATTATTATGTGATGCTTGAATCCTTGAATGCTCCAAAGAGCTTCAATGAGATTATGTATGTTTGATGTTAGCTCCTATGTTAGCCCCATAGAGTTTCAAGGTATATGTTTAATGTATGTGTTGTCCATTAATTTGGTCAATTATGAGCCTTGTCAATGAGCCCTAAGTGTATGTCCATGGTGTCAAAGAAAGAACCCTATGAAAGTATGTGATAAGTGAATAACTGAAGTAGATATTCATAATTTGGTATAAGTCTTATTATGAGTATAGCATGTGTAAGCCGCTAAGTGAGTAGTTAGCTAGAAATGAATGTTGTTAATATTAAGCTAGATTAATTGAAATGATTGTAATTTCCTTGAATAGTTAAGTAATGAGGATGATGTTAATAAATCCTAGTTAGCTAAGTTGCATTTCTATAAACATGCATAAAAGCATAAGCAAAATCATAAGCATAAAGTCTATGGCAAGACTCCTTTATTTATAGGAGAAGCACGGTATGGTTAGCCTCGTGGGACACCACTTGGAGGGTTAAGACGTCTGACCACCATATCATAGACGTTGCTCGGGGTCTCAGGACCTAATCCTTGACAAAACACGGTAACGGAGATTTCCTGTTGAATATCGATTCAACCGGTGGGAATAGCTAGCACGCGCTTAGTTGCAAAGCAAAACTGACTATGAACTTAATAATGTTCAAGTCTAAGAATGTTAATGAATTCCTTATATATCTATATATTTATATATAGATATATTTGAAATTAGCTTAGTTAAGTAAATGTTATGATGGATTGTAAATCCTTAGTTGCTAAATTACTTAATAGTAATGATGCATAGAAGTAGTAACAGTTGTGTTAAGATCTCTTAAGTAAGTAAGCAAGCTATGTTGATTGGAGTCTATAGATTAAATCATAAGACCAAACCTAAGACCATAAAGAAAATAAAGATGTGTTAAGTAAGTAAGTAAGTAAGTGAGTGAGTAAGTAAGTGAGTGAGTAAGAACCTTAAGTTCTTAGTTAAGAAGGTTGTATTTATAATGCACCAAGTTAGTCGTGTTAAGTATCGGTTAGGGAATGAATGTTTATAGAGTTAATGTTTGTTTGCTATACAATGTTGTATTTAGTCATTCACAAGCCTATAAGTGGTATATTGGATTTAGGTTTATCCTACTCCGCAATATACTAAGATGTAAGCTAAGGTTAGCACATTCTAGGGCGTTTATGCTTAGGATGTCTAATTAGTTCTTAACTAAGTCCTTATGGTATAGGAAACGTATGTTTAGGTGTGTAATGCCTAAGTTAATTATCAAATAGTATGAGCCGACGAGAGAATTGTGAGGAGTCCGTGAAGGGCACACTGAGATTTATAATCACACCCCGTTCCTTTTATTTGCTTTACAGATAACAGGTATCAAAGATTGATGAGGCAGAGCTACAGGTTTGGGACTCATAGATTAGTTTCATATTGTAATGGAATTTGACATTCCAATTAATGTATAAGCTGTAATCTATTTATTAGATTAACGATTTGAGTTTAATTTATGACTTTGATTACTGTAGCCAAAGTTGTAAGTTAATAGTAATTCCTGTACTTTAATTTAATTTGTCGTACTTTTGATTTATATTGAGGTATGGGTGTTACATTATGGTATCAGAGCAGTTCGATCTTATCGGACTGTGAGTCACTAGTTTAGTAATGACTCAGTTTAGGAAGTGTCAATTTAGTCCTTGTTAGATTGTAGTTAGTTAGCCAGAATTTTTCTCTGTTCGAGAACTTCTCTCTATATTCTTATGCTTAGTATGGAACATTAAGCCTGATCACCTTAATACTCCATACCGTGTACGAAGAATGTAGTAGATGGAGCTAGCGGACGAGGGAGAGGACCGAATAGGAGTGCAACTCTGAGAAAGTTTAATGGATAAGGATAATACTGATAGGGAAGGACCGACTGCAATAGCTATCAATAAGTGAGAATTTTCGGAAAATATGGATAGAGGGAAACAAGTTTCCACCTTTCCGGAACCAAGAGTTAAGGAATGTTTCAAGAGTAATTGGAACCACAGATGCGAGTGTTAGGCAGGACAAGTGTGTATTTCATGTACTGTCACCCGGGACGCTCTGGAAGTAATTAGGAACAACGCGTAAGTGAAGGATTTTAACTGCAAGGTTTCAATCAACTTAGGATGGGCGTTTATAAAAGGTTAGGGTTCAACAACTGTTGATTTATCAGGTTGTTTAACCTAATCTATTATGAATGGATCCAAGATTGATTGAGATCCTATGATGATACTTAAGTGATCCATATAGGGTCAGGAGTAGGTTGAAGATAAGTTATTTACTCCAGTGCCTAAATAGTAGCAAGGGACCTCGAAGGTGAGCAAACCCTAGTGAAGCGGAAGGAAACCCTAATCCTTTTAGGTAAGGTAACCTTAGTTGAGAAACTAGCCTAGAAAAAGAAGTGGACTATAGTTTTCGAACTATAGGAGTCATAAGGAAAGTTCACTCGGCGGAAATTCGCGGTCATCGATGTTTGCATTCGATCCAACTGGCCGGCAAATGACGTGAATTCATCTGACTAATTATAGACTTTATCTTAGCCAAATAAGAATATTAAATAAAATGAGACTTAGTCTGTAATCGGATAATGAAATCGCCAATCTGACGAGATTGCCCGAAAACCGATTTTTTTGCCTACAAATCCTAGAAATCAGCAGTCTCAGCGTCTACAACCTGTAACAAGACCTGGAAACACAACAAGAACAAAGCGAGAAACGTCAGTATTGTTAGTGGGTCCTGAGGTTGGTAATCCCTAATTAGAGATCCCCGGCAACGACGCCAATTTGATCAACGGTCGTACGCGGGTCAAAATAATTAAAAGATTTGATATAGTATTCAAGGCAAGAGACCTTGGTCGTCTCACAAGGACCTCTAAAAACCAAAATTACCAAAATCAGGAAGTACAAAAATCAACAATAACAAAGGGGGTTTTTCTTTTGTGAAGACAGTTTCGGTTTGAGGTTTTATCAAATTAGAGAGACAATTGATTCACCGGTTTCCGGGTGCGCGCCTTGGATTTATCACAGGTTCTAAAAACAACAATTCATTTAATTTCAAATTCGTAGTTGACATAAACTAACTAAACAAGCATTAATCAGTTTATATGAATTCACACCATTTCGAGCAAGCGCCGAAACAGTGGATTCAATCGGTCACGGGAGCGGACAAGCGCCGTTTAAAACGCAACCAATATCATAACAGAATTCTAATCAACCCTCTATCAATTTCTACTCGAATCAATTAATCTAAGCAATCAAGTAATTCGAAATATTAAAAATTACGAAACAGAATTGCATATAATCAAGCGTCATACACAACTGAATCGCGTTTTGCAACGAAGACAGAACGATTAACTAAGCAGAAAAAGAACTTGATAGATTGCATACGTTCAAAACTAAATTCGAAATTGATAGAGACGAAATTAAAGAAATTAAAACGAAATTGTATTAAAACATTAGGTATCGAACCTCAAAATCCGTAAACGGCAGCCTTTCACCGATGAATCAACTTAGGAGCTTAGGCTTCTATCGAGGCTAGGACACAAAAGTTTTGTAAAATAAAACGTGAGATACTAAAAAATGGCTGGTCCTAGTGTATTTAATCTCAGCTCAACAAAAAACCTAAATCCCTAAACGGGTTCTATGATAAAAGCCCGATGACAAACTAAGTTAGGCCCAAACCCCGTTTTACACTATACTGCTTCCGTAATTCGCAGTTTTGACATACAAGACATCAGAATTAGGTTTCGAGCTTAACAGAAGAATTGTAGCTCTGTTCCTTAGCTTTCCAACGCATGCTTGCACGCCTCAATCGGATAACCACAGCCCAAGTTATGGCCTGCAGAGTAGACAGGGGTCAATATGCAGTAAAAACAAAAGGTTAATCAATAAATTACTATACTGCTCAAGTAAAACCCAAAGTTTAGAAATGTGCTAAGACTTAGATATTAGGTATAGAACACAATCAAAAACACTAAGTGCAAAGCTATAAAGAGTGCATTAAAATGCACTGATCACCACCTTTCCGGAACCAAGAGTTAAGGAATGTTTCAAGAGTGGTTAGAACCACAGATGCGAGTGTTCCGCAGGACAAGTGTGTATTTCATGTACCGTCACCCGAGACGCTCTGGAAGTAATTAGGAACAATGCGTAAGTAAAGGATTTTAACTGCAAGGTTTCAATCGACTTAGGATGGGCATTTATAATAGGTTAGGGATCAACAGCTATTGATTTATCAGCTTGTTTAGCCTAATCTATTATGAATGGATCCAAGATTGATTGAGATCCTGTGACGATACCTAGGTGATCCATATAGGGTCAGGAGTAGGGTGAAGGTAAGTTATTTACTCTAGTGCCTAAATGGTAGCAAGGAACCTCGAAGGTGAGCAAGCCCTAGTGAAGCGGAAGGAAACCCTAATCCTTTTAGGTAAGGTAACCTTAGTTGAGAAACTAGCCTAGAAAAAGAAGTGGACTATAGTTTTTGAACTATAGGAGTCATAAGCAAAGTTCAGTCGGCAGAAATTCGAGGTCATCAATGTTTGCATTCGATCCAACTGGTCGGTAAATGATGTGAATTCATCTGACCAATTATAGACTCTATCTTAACCAAATAAGAATATTAATTGGAATGAGACTTAGTCTGTAATCGGATAATGAAATCGCCAAATTCTCAGGCCAGTTAGTTCCTTTGAAGAGGTTCATTCCTTTCTGAGTTTCCAATGATCTAGAAGTAGTAGAGAAGGTAAATCTGATGAGTGAGATAGATTATTTCCAACAGTATCAAGGATTTATTTTCTTGATATTAGATAGCCCATTGGTTTCTAGAGACGTCGATCCACATTGCCATTAGATATGACAGCGTGGATTTTCGGTCTAATTCCAGTAGGACCAAGATAAGGGAATTAGTCCCTCAAGTTGAAGAAAGTAGTAATAAAGTTCAACCAAGAGTGGATTGTTATGGACACAAGTTAATCGGTGGACATATGAGATTATAAGTTACTGTGAGTAAAGTCGTTAGGTTGGGTCTGATGTGATTCTAACTAGCCACCTGCAAGCTGAGTCTCCAACCAAGTGAGGCTTAGACCTCGTGTGAGACAAAGTTTGTAACCAACTGGTGAAAATCAAGTCAGTCTAACCAACAGATACCTCCCAAGAGTTGAGCAACCCTAGAATTTCTGGTTGCCTTGGCCAAATCGGTTGTAATACCAAGTATAGTGAGCTAAAGATGAGTATCACTTCCATAAGTTAGGGAAGAGATATTTGAGGAAGAATTTCCATTTGTAACATAAGATTGAATGTTGTAAATGGGAATTGTTCAAAGTATGTATTAGTTACCTCAGGGTGACAACCTTATTTCGAAAAGTTAGTTGATGAATGAAAGGTCACGAAAGGCTGTTTTGAGCGAACTTCCAAGAAATGTTCTAGGGAAGTATTTTCCAAGGAGTCTAAGGAGATAGAAGAAGCAAAGATCCACTCGTTTGACACCAAGAGGCACGTCCTTAGGGAAGTGTGTAGACACATTCGAAGAATTGTCCACATACTCAACCTACCTTCAACGTGTATAAGATGATGAGTAAGAGACCCTCCAGATGGAGCAGGAGCTTGAACCGAGTCAAGTAATGTCGTGTGTCAATTTGTGGAGGATGTTTATGCGAGACTGTGAGTTACGACAGGATTGCAAAGAAAGTATAGACTGCTTTAATAGCAGAATGTCTAGACAAGTAGCAGATGATGTAGAGTAAACATAAGAATGTCCCACAGTTAAGAGCAACAGAATAAGAGAGCGACACGAGTTAAGTGCAGCGGATCGCAAGTAAGGTATTCCACTTGACAGGAATAAGCCGAGATGAGTTTACCTATTTGAAAAGACGTAAGATCGGAACTCACAGCGGAAGCATCGAAAGCCAATCCTACCGAAAGATGAGATAAGAAGGTAAGGCGATGTTTGGGGACGAAATTCCATAAGGTGAATTTCTGTCTTCACCCCATGCCAATGTTATTACGAAGTTCCAATGTAAGATGTAGTAATTTTCGAGGACGAAAATTTTTAAAAGGTGGGTGGTAGTGTAACACCCAGATTCTCTAAGCTAAGTTGAGAATAAGTATGAGAAGTTTTGTGTGATTGTATTCAAGCTTAATTTGGTTTCAAATTGAGTGAATATGATCACATAAAGTTTTAAGATGTAAGTTGATGATTTTGGAGTTAAGAAATAAGTTGGATTTAATCCTAAGATGATTGGAAGTGTTAATTAGGAGTTAACTGATGATGATTTAATATTAAAAGAAGATTTCTCACATTTTAGTACAGTGTGAATCGATTCACACAAGCCTGAATCGATTCACAACTGTGTTCCAGACCACAAAATGATGCTGTGAATCTGTTCAAACAAACTCTCATAATTTGGTTTTGATGATTAACAAACCCTGAGCAAAGTGATTAAGTTTATTGACATGCTTAAGATTCTAATATTCTCCATTGAGTAAGTTTCAGCAAAGAAGACAAAAGTTAATAACCATGAAAATCTAAGATAAACAGCATTGGACATCATTCTTGAGAAGGAAGCTGTTAAACCAAGTAGTGAATCACTAATAGTGAATTGGCATTGGACATCAAGCCTTAGAATGGAAAGCTTCAGTAATCAAGAACCTTGTGCTTGCAACCTACTCAGAGTGAGTAAGTTTGAACTTACTCTCACTCTCTGCACAACTACACAGGGACAGATTCAATGCAACAGTTTATTGCATCTATCAGCACACCAAAGCGTGAAGTAAAGGACAATCACGAAAATACATGAGTCAGCTACCTCACCAACCACTTGAGAGAAAGTTCTGATTAAAGAAGATCTGAACGCTGATGGAAAAGGATTTTGCGTGACTGACACACTACAGAAAGCAGTCTGTCACCTGCAGAAGTACTCATCAAGATGCCGCATCTCTCCCCCAATGGATGCAAACGCCTTCAAATGGCTTTGCAACGGCTAGAAGGACATCACGCCTATTGTAACGACCCTCATTTTTTTTATTATAATTTTTGTGGCAGTTATTTTAATTGATTTCATTATATGTTTGTGCATGAAAAGAGACTTTTAATTTAATTAAATGATTTTTTTGAGAGTTGTTAATAAAAAGAAAGGGGAGGGCGTATAATGCCTTGGGCTAGCATCTTATATGCATAGTTATTTTCTTTCCACCTACCTAGTGGGCCAACACCCATGGACTCTCTCCAACCCAACCCAAATAATAGAACCTAGGGCGTATGAAGGCATGTGACGCCTCAAGCCAAGCCCTAGCGCCTCCAAGCCTCTCTCTCAAGTTGATTCACTTGTTCCTTCTCCTTTCTAGCTCCAAACCCTAGCGCCACACAAGCTTGAAGGAGGCATTCCACGTTTTCTTCTCTTGCATGATTCGATCACCAAGGTTAGGAGCAACTCCATCTTTGTTCTTCATCTGAAATTGGGTAAGTCATGACTCTTCTCCTTCCTATGTTGCGCCTCCTAGAAAATTGTGAGTCTTGGGGATTTCCAACGTTTCTTATAGTTTTCTTTTCTGTTCGTAGCAAACTCACCGTAGGATTGATTCGAGTCATCATCATCCCTCTTTCACTAAGGAATTTCGCAAGGACCAAAGGTAAGGGGAGATTATTGAAATTGGGGATATTCGAGGAATAGGTGAAAGGGTTGTCCTTGAACCCGTTGTGTGTTAATTAATTGAAAAAAAAAAATTCTATTTTTCATGTGTATACACGCTATGCTTGTTGCTTGAAAAATCGATGTGGTCGCCATGGTTGTTCATACATGTTATAGGTGTTAGAAGAATTTCTGTTTTGATGCCTAGGAAGTGATTGAATTATTAGAACACCAAATTGATATGTTCGTTAAATTTTAGTGATGAATTTCAATGTTAAATTGTGCTGAGACCTTATAAATGATTAAAATGGACGCTATTTTATGGGTTTTGTTAATGGAAAATTTTAGAATAATTTTAACGTACTTCGTTCATATTTTAATTATATATTTTCTTTGTGGAAATGTTACCGTAACTATTTTGGAATTAGAGAACCGGATTAGAACCTTAAGAACTACTCCTAATTAGTAATAAAGATTTTTCTCCAAGTGTTAGTCTTGATTGTGATGTTCCTAAATATTTAGAATCGAAGAAAAATAGGTGAAAACGTATGTGAAACAATATGTAGCGCTGCTGTTGTTGTTCTGCTGCTGTTGTTATTTTTGTTTCTGTAGCGCTGCTGTTGCTGTTTCTGTTGCAGTTTCTGTTTTCGCTGCAGTTCTGTTTCGCTGCTGTTGCTGTTTCTGTTGCAGTTTCTGTTTTTCGCTGCAGTTCTGTTTTTGTTGCTGTTGCAGTTTTTGTTGTTGTTTTTGTTGCTGTTGCTATCTAAAGTCTTCGAAAATTCTGTTTTAGGTTGCTGTTTTTGTCTCTGTTATGTGCTCTGCAGATTTTTAACTACATGATTAAGAAATAATTATGCTTAAGACAAGTCATGGATTTCCTATAATTATTCCTTAATCCGTTTATTATTTTGTGACGATGGTTGTGAAAAGTCCACACTTGTGGCAATGACCTTGAAAGGATAAATGACATTTTGTGCAAGCCACCTAGCTATTAGTAGCCATAATGGGATTTGAGTCATTCCTTGTGAGATGATCCTAGCCATATGGGCCATGATGGATTGTTGATGAAACATTGAACTATGACGTTCGGAGGAAACCCGACCTTGTGTGTTTGTTTGTCATACAACCCTTGTGACAGGATGGGGGGAAGCACCATTGAAATGAAAGGTGGAGGCCATTATGAGTGAGCCTGCGTGGCAATACCTCGGCCTAGAGGGTGAGAAGCCGAGTTTGTGATCCGTAATAGTTTGAGTGCCGCGCCTTGGACTGGGGACCACTTATCAGACTTAGCTACCTGGCCGATCACCGGACATTATCATCCCTAGTTGAGAGTATGCGGTAATAGAGTAAAACACCCGCGAGGTGATCTCTAATAAACCAAATATGTACTCCTAGGAGACTTCCCAGAGTAGTAGATGGTACCACATGCATAAGAAGTAGTGATGTTAGCATCTGCATTATTTTCTTTTGATAATTATGTGGCTATGAGAAATGATGAAATTTGTCTGCGTGCATTTGTAGATGATATGAGATGTTGTTACTACTTTATGTGAATTGATTGTTATAGTGTGGTGTGTGTATATATATATATATATATTATTTATTTATTCACCTTTTTCTCTCCAAATATCACTTTAACTCGATTTCAACGTACTCACCCCTCTATGGTTGTTTGTCTCTTGTCCTCCTATTTTCAATTGCAGACACTACTAATACCAGGACACGTAGCTAGTGGTGAAGGCCTCTTCTGCAGAATTATTTTATAGTTTTAATTCGAACATTTTCTAATTGAGACGTTGAGTCATTTATGTATTTTGTTCTTTGTAGTGTAAGTTGGGCTAAGTCAAGCTCTGAGGCTATGTGACACAGGTTTTCTTTTATTTGGGGGTTCGTATATCGCTTGGTTTTATTTTTATTTCACAAGTTCAAATAAGATTTCTTAGAGAAGTACTTACTATGCTTGTTGTTACTAAATATTTGCAAACCGAATGATGTCGACATTGAATTACTCATCGAGTTATCCGTTGATCCTTTTTATATTTTATTTTCTTATTTATTTTTATTTAACGATTTTGAAAGCGGGGATTAGAGTGTCACATTTAGTGGTATCGAGGCGATTCGGTCTTCTGACCGTATGTGTCTATTATGTTTCTCTGTGTGAACTCTGTGTTTTGTGCGTCAATGTTTGATTTATTTATTTATTTATTTATTTATTTAGTTATGGGTTGGCGTTGCTTGTTGCATCCAATTTGGTTACGATTAGTGCGAGGAGTAATGGCGGGTAGGAACGATAGAGCTTTAGCGGATGCACTCGTTGCCATGGCTCAGTGTACAAGGAATTGAGAATAGGAATGCTAATGCCGAGCAGCTGAATTTAGAGGATTGGAGCAATTCCAAAAGAATGACCCACCTACCTTTAGGGGTGGACATGATCCCGATGGTGCCCAGGTGGATACGAGAGATGGAGAAGATCTTCCGTTCTATGGCGTGTGCGGATGCTCAAAAGGTGACTTTTGGTACCTTTAAGCTTCTTTGAAGGCTTGAGAATCTTTGGTGGGAGAAATGCTTACGTGTGGAAGCTGCACCGGAGGAGTCACTTGGGAAGCCTTCAAAGAGATTTTCTTGGAGAAGTACTTTCTGAGGATATCCGTGCTTAGGAAGGAAGCTGAATTTCTAGAATTGAAGCGAGGGTAATATGTCGATGGTGAGTATATCACCAAGTTTGAAGAAATTTGTCAGGTACTATCACCCATATGTGGGAGAAGCGGGTGAACGTTGAAGTGTGTGAAATTCATCAATGGATCGCGACCAAAGTCAAGCTAGCCATTAACTACCAGAGAATTCGGCGGTTCCACTGAATTGATCCACAATTTGTAGAATGTGGGATGAGGACAACAAAGCTAAGGTAGCACACTACAAGTCGGTTGGCTCCCGGAAGGATAAGAAGAAAGACAAGAGAGACTTCGAGAATCGGGAAAGCCATACCCAACTCGAATGGGCGGTTTGGACATAACCGTAATGGTAACCGCAATCAATCTTTCCACAAACCTGCGGCACAAATGTTTGGCGGAGGTGGAGGAGGCCCTTCGACCCTCTGCGTTGCATGAAGTGTGGCAAATGCGGACATGCCTACCGAGATTGTTCTGAAAAGCAAATGATCTGTTTCAGCGTGGAAGGCCAGGACATATCGGAAGGAGTGCCGAATCGAAGAAAGAACCAAACGGGAATGGAGGCGAAATTCCCAACCCAACCGACCTAAGCCAACAGGGCGAGTCTTTGCTCTCAGCGTGGCTGAAGCGCGGCGTCGGACAACCTTATCCAAGTGCGTGCTTCATACATGGATCTCCTTTAGTGGTACTTTTCGACTCGGGTGCTACGCACTCCTTTGTGTCCGATGAATGTGTGAAAAATTTGAATTTGCCTGTTTCACCCTACCCTGTGAACTTGAGGTTGAGACTCCAGCAAATGGTAAAGTCTGAACTTCTTTTGCTTGTCTAGAATGCCCTTTGTCCATAGGTGATAAGGAATTTGTGGTTGATTTGGTTTGTTTGCCTTTGAGTCAACTTGATGTAATTCTTGGCATGAATTGGTTAGCTACTAATCAAGTCATCTTAAATTGTTTTGAAAAGACTGTTTGTATTCACGATCTGATTGAACCCGAGAGATCATCGACTCTTAACGGCCAACCAAGTACAGGCATGTTTGAAACAAAATGCCCAAGTTTACATGATGATAGCCTCTCTAAAAGTCGAAGACCAAGTCAGGATAGATGGTATGCCTATAATGAGTGAGTATTCCGATGTGTTTGAAGAAGTACAAGGATTGCCTCCAGAGAGAGACCGAATTTACCATAGACTTAGTGCCAGTGCGGGACCCATATCTATAGTTCCTTATAGGATGTCTCCGAACTAGTTGAGCTTAAGAAAGCAGTTGGAGGAAGCGCTAGAGAAACAATTGTGAGGCCGAGTGTATCCCCTTGGGGTGCACGGTGTTGTTAGTCAAGAAAAAGGATGGGAGTATGAGGTTGTGCGTAGATTACCGCCAATTGAACAAAGTAACTATTAAGAACAAGTATCCCTTGCCTAGGATAGATGATCTGATGGACCAGCTAATTGGAGCCTGTGTGTTTTCTAAGATAGACCTTAGGTCAGGTTATCACCAAATCCGAGTGAAGTCTGAGGACATCCCAAAGACTGCATTCAGAACCCTTTTATGGGCACTACGAGTACCTAGTTATGCCATTCGGTGTAACCAATGCTCCTGCCGTGTTCATGGACTACATGAACCGAGTCTTCCACCCATACCTTGATAAGTTTGTAGTGGTCTTCATAGATGATATCTTAGTGTACTCTAAGAGTAGGGAAGAACATGTGGAACACTTGAGGATAGTATTACTGAGACCACTTAGGGAGAAGCGACTTTATGCCAAGCTTTCTAAGTGTGAGTTTTGGTTGGAGGAAGTGAGTTTCCTAGGACATGTGATCTCAAAGGGGAATAGCAGATGGGCAGTCTAAGGTAGAAAGCGGTCTTTGAAGTGGGAATCACCTAAATCGATGGCGAGATTAGGAGTTTCTTAGGCCTGGCAGGATACTACCGTAGATTCATAGAGGGATTCTCTAAGTTAGCCTTGCCTTTGACAATGTTGACCAGGAAAGAAAAAGCTTTCGTGTGGGATGCTCAGTGTGAAAATGGATTTCAAGAGTTAAAGAGGAGATTGACTTCTGCCCCAGTTTTAGTACTACCTAATCCAAGTGAACCTTTTGAAGTGTATTGTGATGCATCTAAGTTAGGACTCGGAGGTGTGCTTATGCAGAATAGACAGGTAGTGGCCTATGCCTCTAGGCAGTTGAAAACCCATGAAAGGAATTACCCCACTCATGATTTAGAGTTAGCCGCTGTGGTGTTTGTGTTGAAAATATGGAGACATTACTTGTATGGTTCTAGGTTTGAAGTGTTTAGTGACCATAAGAGCCTTAAGTATCTTTTTGACCAGAAAGAATCGAATATGAGACAGCGAAGGTGGATAGAGTTTCTTAAGGATTATGATTTTGGGCTTAACTATCACCCCGGCAAAGCCAATGTAGTGGTTGATGCTTTAAGTAGGAAACCCCTACATCTTTCCGCTATGATGGTTAGAGAGATGAGTTTGATCGAAGAGTTTAGGGATCTGAGCTTAGTTTGTGAGGTCACTTCTAAGAGTGTGCGACTAGGAATGTTGAAAGTCACTAGTGGATTATCGAGCGGATTAGGGAAGGTCGGACCGATCAACATCTTTCGGACGAAGGAGCTTATCGCTCAAGGTAGGGATATAGGTTTTAGTGAAGGGAATGATGGGATTTTGAGGTTTCGAGGTAGGGTTTGTGTACCTAATGTTCCTGAGCTTAAGAGAATGATTTTAGAGGAAGGGCACAAGAGTAGTCTAAGTGTTCACCCCGGAGCAACTAAGATGTACCAAGACCTTAAGAAAAATTTCTGGTGGCCTGGAATGAAAAAGGAGGTAGCAGAATTTGTCTACGCCTGCCTGACTTGTCAGAAGGCCAAGATAGAGCACCAAAAACCATCTGGATTCTTACAACCCTTGAGTATTCCTGTATGGAAATGGGACAGTATAGCAATGGACTTCAGACGACTACCTAGGACCCCTGCAGGAGTAGATGCCATCTGGGTTGTTGTGGACAGATTGACAAAGTCTGCACATTTCATCCCTATGAATATGGAATACCCTTTAGAGAAGCTGACCAGGTTGTACATTAGGGAGATAGTGAGGTTGCATGGCGTACCTTCTAGTATTGTGTCTGACAGAGACCCTGTGTTTACCTCTAGATTTTGGGAAGCTTACATGAGGCTTTAGGAACCAAGCTCAAGATGAGCTCGCTTATCACCCTCAGGTGATGGTCGGTCGAGCGAACCATCCAATCATTAGAGGACTTGTTAAGAGCTTGTGTCTTAGAACAAACCGGTAGTTGGGATACCTTCTTACCTCTTGTTGAGTTTACCTACAACAATAGCTATCATTCCAAAGATTGGGATGGCACCCTATGAAGCCTTGTATGGCGGGAAGTGTAGGACTCCCTTGTGTTGGTATGAGGCAGGTGAGAACCTTGTGTTGGGCCTGAAATAGTTCAAAGAAACCACCTAAAAGGTCAAAATGATTCAGGACAAGATGAGGGCCACTCGAGTAGGCGTAAGAGCTATCATGACAAACGAAGAAAGGATTTGAGATTTGAAGAGGCGATCATGTATTCTTGAGAGTCACTCCCAAGACTGGGGTAGGGTAATGAAGTCGAAGAAACTTACTCCTCGTTTTATTGGCCCCTACCAAATTTTGAAAAAGGTTGGGGAAGTTGCCTACCAGATTGCCTTACCACCTTTCCTTTCAAACCTTCATAATGTCTTCCATGTGTCGCAACTCTGTAAATATGTCCATGATCCTACTCATATAATTGAACTTGATGAAGTACCATTGAAAGAGAATCTTACCTATGAGGTACTACCAAGGAGGATTGAGGACCGACAGGTCAAGCAGTTGAGAGGGAAGGAGGTTCCGTTGGTCAAGGTTATCTGGGGAGGAGGCAATGAGGAGAGTGCTACTTGGGAACTCGAAAGTCTGATGCAAGCCTCTTAGCCACACTTGTTTGACCACGGTAAGTTTCGGGGACGAAACTTTTTGTAAGGAGGGGAGGATGTAACGACCCTCATTTTTTTTATTATAATTTTTGTGGCAGTTATTATAATTTTTGTCCAAGTCGCAATGGCACATAAAGATTTCAAAACTAATGGAGGGATTAGATGTCCGTGCTTTAATTGCGATTGCAGAAGGATTAAGAGCCCAAGTGGGGTCACGCACCACCTGTATTCAGTTGGATTTAGGCTTAATTACTGGATTTGGACTACACATGGTGAAAAGTTGCCTCACGTTGATTTAGGGGTTGGTGATAATTGCAAGGTGCTTGGCGATTCACGTAGATTCGGGATGTGGTGGCGATTGAATTGATGCAAGATATGGTTTGTGATGCCTTGGGGGTGAACGTGTTATTCGAGGAGCAACAAGATGATGACACAGATGAACTTCCAAATGAGACAAAGACAAAAATTTTATAATCTATTGTTAGAACCAAATAAGGCGTTGTTTGAAGGGTCTACAGACTCTAAGTTATCAATGTGTGTGAGGCTCTTAGCTCTTAAGTCCAACTGTGGTGCTACCGAAGTGTGCTTGGATCTCGTAACGAAAATGATATTGGACTCGTCACCTATCAGAGATGGTTTGCCAAAAGTTATTACGAGGCTAAAAGCTTAGTGTCCAAGTTGGGGCTGGAATCTAAAAGGATTGATTGTTGTGTGAGAGGGTGTATGTTGTATTACGACAATGAGTTTGGTAAAAACGATGGTGCGCTAGTTGAATGCAAATTTTGTGGTGAGCCTAGGTATATGTCACATATTAATAATCGGACGGGTAGACAAAAACTAGTTCCAGTGAAGGCAATGTTTTATTTGCCAATTATTCCAAGGTCATAGAGAACGTTTGCATCACCCCAGACTGCAGACAAAATGACATCGCACTGTGAGAATCGAAGCACTTCAGGTATGTTGCGCCACCCTTCTGATGGTGAAGCTTGGAAGCACTTTGATCGTGTGCATCCCGATTTTGCGGCAGATCCACGTAATGTACGACTTGGCTTATGCTCGATGGTTTTACCGTATGTTCAATCCACGGAGAAACCTTATTCTTCTTGGCGATTATCATTACCCCATACAATCTTCTTCCGAAATGTGCATGTCTAAGCCTTATATGTTCTTGACTTGTGTTATACCGGTCCAGATAATCCGACAGATGGTATTGACATCTATTTAGAGCCTCTTATCGACGATCTCAAAAGGTTGTGGAATGGTGTTGTGACGTGCGATATTGCACGAAGAGGAATTTTACAATGAGGCGGCGCTTATGTGGACCATTAATGACTTCCCTGCATATGGCATGTTGTCCGGTTGGGGTCCCCATGGAAAAGTGCCATCTCCGCATTGCATGGAGCATCCAAAGGCCTTTACCTTGAAATTTGGGGGGAAGAGTTCTTGGTTTGACTCACATCGCAGGTTTTTACCCGATGATCATGCATTTAGACGGAATAAGAACGCTTTCAAGAAGGGGAAGTTGAATTAGATGGCGCCCCAAGGTTGACACGTAACATATCTGGGAAAGGGTTATGGAACGCCCAAAATCACAGATTTTGGCAAATTGGATCGATTTGAAGGATATGGACAATGGCATAATTGGACAAAAAGAAGTATTTTTGGGATCCGCCATCGGAGAGATAATTTATTGAGACACAACCTTGATGTTATGCACATTGAGAAGAACTTTTTGACAATGTTTTTCTCACGGTGATGAACGTCGGAGGAAAAACAAAAGACAATGAGAAGGCCGGACTAGACTTACCACTTTATCAGAGGCGAAAGGACTTGCATTTGACGAATCGGTCGGATGGGAAGACCACGAAACCCAAAGCTTTGTTACTCTTTAAGCTGCCGAGAAGCCAAGTCGATGGTTTCGGTGGATAAAAGAACTTCGGATGCGGATGGTTATTCTTCTAATTTGGCAAGATGTGCCGATGTGAACAAAGGAATCATGATTGGGATGAAAAGCCATGATTGTCATGTATTCATGGAGTGTTTACTTCTATTGCATTTAGTTCCTTGCCGTCAAATATTTTAAATCCACCGATCAACTCACCAATTCTTTAAAGATTTGTGTTCTGCGACATTGAGAGAGGATGATCTCATCAGGATGGAGCAGAACATACCAGTCATTCTTTGTAAGTTGGAGAGAATATTTCCCTGCTTTCTTTGATTCTATGGAGCATCTAGCGATTGCATCTTGCACATGAAGCTAGGCTTGGTGGATCGGTTCAATACAGATGGATGTATCCATTCGAAAGGTACTATAATAAAGTATTCTCTAAAATAAATATTTATTTGAAGGGTTAAATGTATCAATTTTTATCATCAACGTTGTTATTTTGTAGATTTATGGGTGACTCAAAACGGTCGGTGAAAAATAAGGCCAGGGTTGAAGGATCTATTTGTGCAACTTACTTACACCGTGAGACAATCCATTTCTGTTCCCATTATTTTACGAACTTCATGTTGACACCAACAAATAGTAGGAACGAAGTAGAAATTGAAAGTGAAAGACACCCGCTTGCCTTATCAGTATTTTGCCTTTCCGGCCGTCATGGTGGAAAGGAGGTGGATAACTGGATAACGGGCGAAGTGTGGAAGTCAGCCCACGTTCACGTGTTGATCAACTGTGCAGAAGTATCACCGTATCTAACGTATGTATCATTTTGACCACTTTCAATTTCTTTAATCCACAATTGCTCTTGATCATTTGTTTGATAATGACTTGGTCAGGGCATTCTTGTTAACTAAGCCCACAAGCGTACAAGACTCTTCTGCCTATATTCATGAATATTTCCCAACGTGGTTTAGGAACCAGGTATGTTTTTGAGTCGTCATATATATATATTATTATTATTTATTGTTTGAAAATACAAAAATATTGTTTGAAAATAGGAACCATAATTTGTTTGCACATGGTGTGTACACAGTGTATAGCGAGGCGTAATCCTAAAATCCAACACTTGAGAAATTTATCTCATGGTCCTAAATCACGTGTAAAAGAATGGCACACATTCTTTGTAAATGGATACAAATTCCAAACCAGTCAAAAACAGAGGGGAAAAAATAGTTAACAATGGGTTTATGTAAAAGGTGCCACAGATGGAGGTGAAGATGACTTTTACGGCGTGATTCAACATATATATGAACTGACGTACAATACTTTAGACTATACTAAAAAATAGTGCTATTTTATTGTAATTGGTTTGATCCAGTCAAATAGAGGCACAAGAGTGGATCGAAAATATAATCTTGTTGACATACACATGAGCAGTAAGATACCAAATGTTTGATCCGCTTATCATGGCACAACATGTAAGACAAGTGTATTATGTCCCTTATCCATCAACTCGAAGGGACAAACAAGGTTGGTGTGTCGCAATAAAGATAAAACCACTGGTCGCATTGAAGCGGATGATACTGAGAGGAAGAAGTGGCTTATCAAGTGGATGAGATGTCTCATGTCAATGTAGTAAATGAAGTGGAACCCATTACTCGACTACGTGACAATCCAATCACATATGAAGATGTAGATGGGGATGAGGAATTAAATGAAGAAGTGGCGTAACCATCGGGATCTCAAGACGATGCCGAAATTGAGTGGGCGAATGGGCGATTGAAATTGTTTAACTTTTTACAATTTGAGAAATTAATGTGTAACAATATATTTTAATTTGTCGATTATTTTCATAACTTGTTTATTTTTATGGAATTCATTTGTAATATTGTTATGTTTAAATATAATATTTCATGATCAAGTATTATTCAATTGCTCTATAGACGAGATATGGCATCGGGAGGTTCAAGAGCAGACCCCCAGACCACCCAGTGGTGGGAAATGGGAGGGGAAGGGGATCGCCCTCGACCCCCCTCGTCGTCAGAGGCCGACCATCATTAGGCGTGACCCTACTGGGTTTTCGACGTTGTCATCTACACGTCATCCTAGTACATCTACGCCGAGACAGCCTGATACACCTCCTGCACCTAGACAGCCTTCTGCACCACCTACACAGACTCAGGCACATTCGACACCAGCTACATAGACTCGGGCACGTTCGGCACCTTTGCCTCACATTGACATGATCCCCACCCCGGGGTTCCTGTAGCCACATGGCGCTTCGAGTTCCCATGTTGTGCCTGATCCGGTGGCCGATGCTCATCAGTCCGACCATGATTATAGTACGGGCCATACACCGATGACACCGATGTTGGCGGGGCGGGAGGAGCAGCGGGAGGTTCAGCAGAGGAGGTTCTTGGCGGGGAGGGCCAGGAGCCCGACACTCTTGAGATGTTGTATGATGGTCGAGTTCTTATCGTGCCATCCGGTAGAGGGTAAGTATTTGCAATTTTTCGAGTTATTAATAATTTACATGTATATATATATATATTTTATTTAACATGTTTTTATTGTTCAGGTTTCTTCCCTCAAAGCTTCTTTGCGTTAGCTATCACAAGAACAATTGAGGAGAATTACCAGGAGTTTTGGCCCACCTGGGACATCAAGGATTTTGAAGGACCATATGTTTAATTCTTTCAGAGTAAGCTGCAATTTTCTTTTATTGCATACTATTTTATTTTCGTAAATTTCAATTATGTTTAATAATGTCTTATATTGATACTGAGCGAGGGTTGCTTGGGAGGAAAAAGATGAGGAGGCGATGGAGAAGAATTTTCATATGAAGGCCTCCCACCGCCTTTCGACATGCTTCGAGATGCCCGTGATCGTGATCGCCAGCCCAGTTGGATAGGGCGAGCTCTGCAGCGACAGGTAGCGCATGGAACTCCCGAGCTCCAGCGACCAGCCAAGCCAAGAAGAATAGGGCCTCTGAGAAGGGTGGCAGCTTGCACACTGGAGGCAGTGTCAGTCAGGCGCAGCACGCAGTTAGACTTGTACGTGTTATAAAATTGTTATTATTATTATTTTATTATTACTATTATTATTATTATTATTTATTTAAATTTTTTTATTAATACAATCTCAGTCGAGGAGGTTGGGGAGAGAAGTTCAGTTGCACGAGCTTCATCTTGCAACTCATACGAAGAGGAGTACTGGTGATTTCGTTGATGAGCGTTAGGCGGACTCAGGTAATTATAAAATATAATAAATATTTTTAATAATGTTTATATTGTTTTGTTAAAAAAAGATTTGACTTATTTGTTTGTTTAACAGAGGAGTTTGGCGAGGATGTCTCGGCTTAGATCTCGAGCTCATCATGTTCTCCATCTCGAGCCCTGACGATCTATCTACACCGCCGAGGGTTTGGCGGAAGTGGTTGGCGGAAAGAAGAAGGTCGCCTATATGGTCTTTGGCGACCTTGCCAAAGAACTACAAAAAGGGCCCGCCGCCTACACCTTTGGAGAGTCGTCGAGTAGTAGTCTTTGCCACGGTCGCCCGCCACGGATGACCAGGAGATAGCCGAGTTGAAGCGGGCCGTGGCCCAAAGAGCGGGAGCTTTGACTCGAGTCTTTGCGGCGGCGGGAAGCGGATGTACGGTTGCTAGCTTCGCGGCCTACTCGCCTCGGCCTCGGCCTCGCCTCCGCCTTCGCCTCCGCGTACTCATGGTCATGTTGATGCTCCAGATAATGTAGAGGATCTCGATCATGATCAGGAGTACCAGGACTTTTAGTTCTGTTTGTACTTATATTTTTTCATATTTTTGGATATCATTTTTTTTTCGTTTCGGATCTTATTTTAGTTACTGATTTTTATTCGTTGAATTTTTTTATTTATTATGTTTTCTTTTTTTAATTTACTTTTTAGTTTACGTTATCACATTTTTATATATGGAAAATCAATTAATAATTAAATTAAATTAAATTACAAGTAATTTTTAATTAAATTAATAAATAAATATTTTTAATATGAGAGTAAATTATTTTTATAATTAAATAAATAAATAATTAAATTAATTAATTACTTAAAGAATAAAATTAATTTGGTTATTAATTAATAATTTTATTATTTTTATTAAAAATTCCCAATTACCGACGACCTAAGCCGTCGGAAATATTTCAGATTTACCGACGGTCACGTCCGTCGGAAGTCCAACGACGGCTTTACCCGTCGGTAATCGACCTCATTTACCGACGGTTATACCCGTCGATATTACCGACGGTAAAGGAGAGTCCGTCGGTAATCCTTTGCGACGCCCATATTTTCGACGGGTTTTAGACCGTCGGTTATCCGTCGGTAATACTGGATTACCGACGGCTTTGATGGATTACCGACGGCTTTAGGCCGTCAGTAATCCCGTGTTTTCTTGTAGTGATATTAAATTATGTAAAATCATATTTTAAAAA
Organism: Calophaca sinica; assembly: GCA_037113605.1. NCBI lineage: Eukaryota > Viridiplantae > Streptophyta > Magnoliopsida > Fabales > Fabaceae > Calophaca > Calophaca sinica. The sequence goes on from CM073737.1 coordinate 23,299,153, forward strand.
TAAAAAAAATGATGCAATCTTACTATAGCATTTCTATTTAGAGAGTGTTCATTACTATCTTAAATGTTTTTCATAATTGAATTTACTAATAATATTTTTCAACTGTAGTTATCATCAAATTTGTTAGCATATCTTTATTTACTATGTCTTTTACTTTTATTTATACATTTTATTATTAACGCAATGATTAATGAATTAAAAAATAATTATCTATTATTTAATTATCATATATATTGAATAAAAACTATAGTTTTTGTGGCAAAAGTCACATGATAGTTTAACATATGAAATTTAGTTTGAAAAAAAAAAGTATAATGTAATGGCTTAATTAAATAACAAAAGATATAGTACCAAAATTTATGAGAATGACAAAACAATTCATATGATTGTGAACACTTAATTTTACTATATTTATAAAACAAATACCAATTATTTTACTTTGAAATATTATTATTATATTATGAATATGTAATGGAATAAAACTCCTTATTGTGAGAGATTAAATAATTCAATCAAAATTTATTTACAAAAAGTGATACCAATGTAAAAGTACTTATTTTATAAATAGTTTTATTGATAAACGACTCCAAATAATATTTTATTTGGAGAACAAAATAGTCTTCAATAATGGCATTATATTAAAAAAAAGGCTTAATTGTACTTTTAGTCCCCAGGTTTCTCAATTTGTCAATTTTGGTTCCCTTATTATATTTTTTACAATTTTGGTCTCCTAACTTTCTCAATTTGGCAATTTTGGTCCCTATGTTTTTTTAATTACACTCTTGGTCCCCTAAAAATCGTGAATTGTGCAAAATATCTATGATTTTGAGGGACTAAAAGTGTAATTAAAAAGTATGGGGACTAAGCCAAATTGAGAAAGTTGGGGGACCAAAATCACCAAAAATAAAATAGAGGGATCAAAATCGCCAAATTGAAAAATTTAGCGGACCAAAAATACAATTAAACCTAAAAAAAACTATATTTCATTACATATCTCATTGTCAATAATAATGTAACTATATTTGTCAGGAAAAAAAAACAATAATGTAACCATAATAATAGAAACTATTTGTTGGTAACCAATATAAGAAATATACATACTAAAAAAATTATAATACCATAACGTAATTAAAAAGTTTCTTTGATAGGGTTATATTTTGAAATATTAAATTTTCAATGAAAATCTTGCTAAAAATTGATCATCTAAATATTAAACACGATGAAATATATTTTATATGAAAAATAATTCATAAACGATTGAGTTATTTATTATTAGTTTTTAATATAATTATATTTAATTATTACAGGTTATTTTATAATTAATAAAATTTATTTATTTCATATTTTTTGATACTAAAGCATACCTACGACCCAGAGAAAAAAAAAACTATAACATATTCCTACTAGATGAGAAGGACCCTATAAAGTCCTTCAACAAAAACTACAAATATGCTAAAAAAATGACTATGCATTAGGTGAAGACCAATTTATTTGTTGGTTACCATGTCATTGGTGCGCAGTTTCCACTGGCTTCGCCGGTGACTAGTCTACGCCGGAGAACCTGGCTGACCACGTGTTTTTTTTCCCGGCTTTGCCGGTCCGTGTGGTTCTTCCCTCCCAACAGAGTTTTTGCCACACCCAAGACTCGAACTCGAAACCTTGGGATGGGATCCGAGCCCAGTTACCACTCGGACCAGGTGAAGACCAATTTATTAGTAAATTTGTAAAAAATATTTTTATATATTTAAATTATATAATTTTCACAATTTTTAAAAAAATATTTGTATTAAATATAAACAAACCCGGGCAGCACACGGGGTAAATCACTAGTTTTATGTATTCTGAATCAAATCATTTCTTGTTTTTAAATATTTCAATCACAATCTGACTGGTTGAATTCCCAAAACATACGCTTGAAATTAATATATATTTAGTAAAAATAAAATGTTTTGTCTTGAAGATTATAAGATCGGAAAATACGTAATCAACATGCTTGCTTTGATTTTGGCTACATGTAGAAATCTACTAAATATAGATATGTTTAGATTTTAATTTTCATTAATTAAAATAAACAATTATATTCTTATTAATTAAGTCATTTTAGATTTTTTAAGTTTTAAATATGTAATTCAAGCCCTGAACAGCCTGATTGTTTAAAATTGAGAAAAAGTAATTTTTACATAAAATAAAATAATCTAAATAGTTTTTAGATATTTCTATCCGATGCAATTAATTTGTATTTGATTATAATTGTTCTGGTATGGGAAGCTTGGTAGTTGATCTCATCTTCATTGCAATGAGTGCTCCTTCACAGCTCCGGTGCGAGTGTACCTATAAAAGACACTCTGATGTCTATGTTAGTTAGGGCTTTGAGAGAGTTTACAGGGAGAAGAGTGATTAGGCATTGCACCTATTTATCAGATAAGTCCCTTTCCCATATATAGTACAGATAGTTCTGAAATAGACTCTCATTTTGAGTCTCACGTTCTGTTATGTGCTCCTCCACTAAGGATAAAGTCCTATTTTTAAGTACGTTTCATGGATAAGGCATTACACCTATCTATCTGATAAGTCCCTTTCCCAGATATTTGGAGCTAGTTACCTCGCAACGACTCATTGGACATCTTCTAAAAGACCGAGCTAAAGCTCTGCATTACTAATCGGAGGTCGGGTCCATAAAAAAAGCCCCCTAGACTCCTTAGCTTGAAAATCTATTGAGTCTATTCCAATGATTCTCGGTCTTCTCCAACCGCTGCTAAACTGGGCTCTCAGCTCGGGTTACTAAATAAATCCCTTCTTTTTCGGGTCACAAGTATCCTATGTCCGAGTTGCCTTGCTTATTTAGTGCTCGGACAGACTCATTCCTAACACGTGCGATGTTTTGATTCCTCTTCTTGTCATGTTGATGCGAGGTGGAAATGACTGTTTTTTACCTTTCAATCTTGACCGTCACTTTCGTGATCTGATCTCATCTATTGGATGTACACTTTATCATAAACATGTATCAGAACTACATACCTCACCCTTTGGCTTTCCTTCTTCTTCTTTCCTTCTCTATTTATTCTAATTCTTCATTCTCTCTGCTCTTGGCTTTCCTCGTTCTCTCTCCCTAACCTTTTGGCTTCATCCCTTCATTCCCTTTCTTTGGCAACACTGTTTCTCAGCATAACATTGTTACTGACGAGTTTTGTTTGCTTTTCGTTTTTTGTGTTTTAAAGCTTCTTTGATTGTATTAGCTATGATTTCTGAGATGGAAAAAGGAAATATTCCTATTACAACAAAATCTGGCAAGGAAGTAGAAGAATTTCCTTATGTAACAGGGTTTATAAAAGAACCATCATTCAAAGAGAACCCTTCAATTATTGATGGAATAATGTTTGATTGTGATGGCAGAACAATTTGTAGCTGAATCAGTGGAGTTTGACTCTCTTATCTAGAAGACCGTTCCTACTTTTGAAGCTCAAGACCCTCTAGTAGAAGTTAACCTGGGGATTGATGAAGAACCTAGAATAACTAAATTTAGTTGGTTGCATGAGGAGGATAAGAAATGTATGCTAGTTGAGGTCATCAAGTTATATAAGGATTGCTTCGCCTGGAGTTACCATGAGATGCCAAGTTTAGCTAGGGAATTGGTGGAACATAGGTTGCCAATTAAAGAAGGGTTCAAGCCATAAAAACAAACACCAAGAAGGTTCAACCCTCAGTTGATGCCTCAAATTAAGGAAGAGGTTGAGAGATTACTGAAGGTCAGCTTCATCAGGATGGCTAGATATGTGGAATTGTTATCCAATATAGTGTCTGTGATAAAGAAGAATGGCCAGGTGTGGGTATGTACTGACTACAGAGTATGTGATGCCAGTGGTTGACATGTTGGTTGATGCGGCAACCACTCATGGAATACTTACATTTATGGATGGGTATTCAGGCTAGAATCAAATTTTCATAGCCAAAGAGGACAATCATAAGACAACCTTTAGGTGTCCTGGAGCTTTGGGGGTTTATGAGTGGTTAGTGATGCCTTTTGGACTTAAGAATGCAGGAGCTACTTACCAAAGGGTCATAAACACCATTTTTCATGATCTAATTGGGGAGACCACGGAAATGTATATAGATAATGTTGATGTCAAGTCAGAAAGCTTTGAACATCATTTGCAGGACTTGGAGCAGACACTTAAGAGGATGAGGATCCACAATTTGAAGATGAATCCTGCTAAGTGCATGTTTCATGTATCGGCTGGCAACTTCCTGGGGTTCTTAGTTCACCATCAAGGTATTGAGGTGGATAAAAATAAAGCAAAGGCCATTTTAGAAGCCAGACCTCCCAAAAATAAGAAGGAATTGCAAAATCTTATTGGGAAAATCAACTCCCTAAGAAGATTCATTGGTAATTCGGCTAGGAAGATGAAAGTTTTCTCCCTTTTGTTGAAACTCAAAGACTCTGAGCAGATGGTTTGGGGATTGGAGCAGCAGAAAGCCTTCGCCCAAATCAAAGAATCGTTGGCTAATCCTCCAATATTAATACCTCTAATGACAGGAAAACCACTGAAACTGTACATAGCCGATGAGGAAGGGTCTATCGGCTGCCTGCTTGCTTAGGATGCTGATGACGGAACTAAAAGAGCTATGTATTATCTTAGTGGAGTGTTGAATGATGTAGAAACTAAAGAAGTATTAGTTTTATGCAAAAGTGATATTGTTAGGTATTTGCTTAATAGGCCTGTCTTATACGATCAACTGATGATATGGGCCATTAAGCTAAATGCATTTGCATTAAAACATGTGCCTTTAAAGGCAGTGAAAGGACAAGCATTGACTGACCACCTACCACAACACCCTTGTGTTAAGGTTAAGGATCCTTTAGCCGAACCAAGTTTACGTATAAACTTGAAGCCTTGGATTATGGCTTCTAATGAGTCTAGAATCCAGAAGGGCTTAGGGTTGGGATAACTATAACCAATCCAGCTGGAAAATCCCTAGAAGTTTATGTGTCAGTTAGATCCTAATTGTTCTAATAATCAAGCTGAATATGAAGCTTTGACTTTGGACCTAAGAGTTTTGACAACCATGAAAGCAAATTATATCCAAGTAATGGGTGATTCCCAGCTGGTTATCAAACAATTAACCAAGAAATACAAGTGCCACAACCCTAGTTTGTTGGGATGTTATGAAACGGCTAGCAGGCTATTGAGACAGTTTGTCGATGCTTTGATATTCCACATTCCTAGGGAGGAAAATGAAGAAGCCAATGATTTAGCCCAACAAGCATCTGGCTATAAAGACGTGATTGTCTAAGTGGAGCAAGAAGACTATCCAGTAATGGAGTGTTAGGAAGTTGATATGATTGACTCTTGGAGAAAAGAGTTGATTGATTACTTATGAGATCCATACAATAGTGTAGACTTTAAGCAGAAGTAACTTAAATATGTGTTAGTAGATGATGAATTATATAGGAGAAGTGCCAACAGAGTGTTGCTTAAGTGTATCAGTAAAGAATAATCCCTTAGAGTCATGGGAGAAGTCCATGAAGGGATTTGTGGGTCACACAGGGTTAGCCCTGTTATGAAAGGGCGGATCTATAGGCATGGCTATTATTGGCCTACCATTACATTTGATTGCTTTCAGTATGCCAAAGGATGTGAGGCTTGTCAGCTGCATAGTCCAAATCAAAGTGTGTCAATCGAATAATTACACCTTGTAATTAGGCCATGGCCTTATACGGGATGGGCTATGGATTTGATTAGGAAGATTTATCCTCCCTCATCTAAGAGGCATACTTTCATCATATTTGCAATAGATTATTTTACCAAGTGGGTGAAAGCACAGCCGATGGTGAGTGTAACTCAAGAGGATGTCATAAGGTTTATTCAACATCATATTATTTATAGGTTTGGCATCCTTGAGACTATTACTACTGATCAAGGTACTATGTTTACTAGTGAAAAAGTGATGGTCTTTGCCCAATAATTTGGGATCAAATTGATCCATTCTTCTCCCTATTATGCTCAAGCTAATTGGCAAGCTGAGGCTACTAACAAGATTCTTATAGACTTGATCAAGAAAAATATTGAAGACAAACCAAGAAAATGGCATGCGATGTTAAGTGAAGTATTGTGGACCGTGAGGAATTCCAAGTCAACTACGATTGGTTTTACTCCCTATCGGCTAACATATGGACATGATAATGTCTTGCCATTAGAAATAAATGTGGCTTCACTTAGAGTGGCTAAGCAGAATTTATTGAGCTTAGACGATTATCAGCAAGCTATGCTGATGGAGTTGGATTCAATATATGAAGATCGACACATGGCTCTAAGCAGAATTGAGCTAAGCAAACGAAAAATGGCTAAGGCCTACAACAAACGTGTAAAACTGAAAAGATTTGTTAAAGGAGATCTTGTTTGGAATACTATTTTACCTATTGGGATTAAAGATCCTAATTTTGGGAAATTGTCACCTAACTAGGAAGGACCATTTATTGTTAGCAAAGCATATAGTGGATATGCTTATCAGCTAGTTAACATGCAAGGCAAAGAATTGAACAAAAGTATCAATGGAAAATATTTAAAGAAATATTATCCTACAATTTAGCAAGGAATAATTAAAGGCTGAAGATACTTTTACTTGAAAATTAGAAGTTTAAATGATGACCACGAGCCGGCCACCTAGCTTTAGCAATTGTAAAAGAAAAGGAATAAAAAGACTAAGGCCTAGGAAGCTAGTGCATCGGCAGAGCCTTCAAAAGTTTCTTAAGTTTGGGTAGGCTCTTTCTTAGTTGTAGAAGGACCAGTAATGGAAGGGGCAGCCTCTGTAGGAGTGTCAATTGCAGGCAGGCTTGGTTCACGAGGCTCTCCAGGCTGGTGAGCAAAAACATCATCTGTAGTTGTAGCTTCATTCTTTTTGGCTTGGTCCAGCATTTGGCAAAGAGTGTTCAAGTCTTGTTTTCCTCAGCTAGGCCATCATTACCACACTTTAAATCTTTCTCAAGGCCAACCTTCTGAGAAAGTAGGACCACTATCTCGCTATCAAGAGAAGTGGTTTGGGTATATAAAGAGAGGCGCTGGTTTGAGTAAGTATCCAGCTTCCTGGAAAGCTCAGTCAACTACGGGCCCAACTGCTCCATTTCCTTCTTGATGCGATCCAGCTCGGTTATTAACACATCTAGCCGATCATCTATCTCCTTACGCCTTGTCAGGGCATTCTGGCATTCCACATCAAGAGCTTTATAAGTGGCTTGAAAGCCTGACTTCTTCTCTTACAACTCTCTCAGTCTCTTAAGGTCGAAGGACACACTGTCATAACACTCATTGGAACAACCATACTTATGGCCAAGGTCATTAATGTGAAGAGTAATGTTGTTATACACTTCGCAACTAGCTTCAAGGATGTCAGTCGAATTGATCAATTTGAACAACGAAGTTCAAAGGACTGCAACCTGGTCCTTGTCAGTTGGGATTTCCCCCATCAATGTTGCAACAACTCGTTCCAAATGATTGGAAATGGGCGAGGAGACTATTGGTAAGGGGTCAGGCAAAGTGAAGTACTTGGAAAGCTCTTCTTCTGACACCTTGATGATAGGTGCCCTGGGTGGAGATGGAGGAGGAGAAGTATGGTGCTCAAGTTCAGGGATAGGATCCAGAATGGACTTGTGAGCCTAAATATCAAAAGAACTTGGGTTAGTCAATGAATTATAGTTTTTAATGAAATGTGAAAAGATTAGACTATACCTGAGTAGTGGCTTTGGAGCTAGTAGCTGGTGCATGAGTAGGAGTGTCAAAGGCTTTGGAGTCATGGCGAGATTTCTATAAGAAGAGCATCAGATTAGATGTGGGATTAGAAATCTAATAATAAATGTCTAAGGAAGAGTTCAAAGTTACCTTGACTTGTTTTCCTTTATCAGTCGAGGAAGGCTTAGAAGGCGCCTGAGGTGCAGTAGCTGCTGGTTCTGTAAATGAACCTAGTAGGCCTAGACCTCTTCTAAGAGGAGGGAGTTGGAACATCATTGTCTATTTGGATTACTTGGGGAAGATACTTAGCTACAAAGATACAATCGAATGTAAGGATTTAAGGCAAGGGAAACAGAAATGAGACCGAAGAAATTTGCTTACGTTTGACTGTGCTGGAGGACTTGACTCTTGAAGATGTTGTTTTGGTGACCTAACACTCACTAGGGGAATGTCAATAGAGGAGAATCAGCTCCTTGGGAAGTAGGGTTGGCTGATTCCCCTTCTTTTTCTTCAGAACCGTCCACCAAGTGAATCACATACTTGGGGAAAGGATTTGGAAACATATTTGTCTAGACAGTAGGCCAACAGTTGGCAAATGTAGAATTCTCCCCTGAGGCCGGTTGAAAAGAGGACCAGGTGAAGCAATTGAGTCGCTTGAGGTTGGTAGTCGAATAGAAAGCAGTAACCTCATCTCCCAGCAATGGAAGTCATGTAATGGCAACCACATCAAGAAAAGTAGGTGTGATCATGCCCTAAGGAAACATGAATGTATTGGCGAGGACATTCCAATAACCTAGAAATCCATAAAGGAATTCTAGGTTAAGCCCTTGTGAACATGATAAGGTCATAAAGACGCCAAAGTTTCCATTGGTTGCCTTTAACAGCTGACAATTGATCAACCCAATTGATATAAGGTTGAGTTGTTCTTGGCCAAGAATACAAGTCTGTGGGGAAGTTTTTGGTTGTGAACCAATCGCGGATGAGGGGAAAGCCGTACAAATCAAATGATAAGTATTCAGTCAACAAAAATTCTCCATCGTCCATGCTTGAGGAAGAAGGACGAAGAGTAAGGAAATATAAGGCAGGGAAGATTTTCTTTGAATCTTCTTAAGAAGAATGAGAAGATGATCAGCTGAGATTAGGAGAAGAAGATGAGTTAGATCATCATTGTGTTGGTCGTAGGGAAGGTTTTGGGAATCAGAAGCAGAACATGATGGTAATCGTAGAGAATGAAGAAAAGTTGAGATGATTAAGTTGAGTAAAAGTAAGAAAAGGTAATTCAGTTACAACTATTTATAAGGAGTAATCAAATGTTCATGATAAGATTCATTGAGGGTAAATCTAATAGATCATATCTTATCATATTAGCCATTACTGATAGCGGATTTGGTGTTAACGGATTTTTAAATCATCAATACTGGCGGCGCTAAACTATCATTAGCTTATGTCACATCAGCTTGAATTACTTTTAACTGAAGCGACGTAGGGGCAATTGTTTACACCCAAAATATTCTAAGTGTTAGCTGAATATGACAAATAGTCAAATTATAGGGTAAGGCGAATGAGTGTTAGCCGAACATATTTTAGCCGCACAAAGGAACAGTCAAATTTGCAGCTGAGCAGTCAAGGATTTGATAAAGAAGATTGGGCTTGATGGATAAGATTTCTAGACCAATGGACTATGCGTATGGGCTTTCAAATTTTAATGTATGGAGGAGGTTTAGAGATCAATTAATTAAATTTAAAATCCAAAGGGAGAAGCCATCGCCTTGTTTTTAGGAGTGAGAGTAGGAGATAAGGGTGATCAGAGAAAGAGCCACTGGATAGCAATAAGGATGCCTTCCACGAAAAGCAAGCAAGAGAGTAGCCCCTAGAAAACAGGAACGTGGTTAGTGGAAGGTTGCACAATCAGGCGAATAACTGTTAGTTGAAATACAACTAATGTCAGCAAAAATTAGCACTTAGGAACGTGGCAGATATGAATTGTGTTTAACTGCTACTATAAATACCCATACACCAATCAATACAATCCAGTTATTCTATATTTTACTTTCAGTCGCACTTACTTTACTTATAGTTAGTCAAATTCATCATTCACCTCACCTGACGCTCTTTGGAGTAGTCAAAAAACCCACAGTTGAGGGGTTCCTTCCTCAACGTAATCGACTGGGAGAAAAAAAAGAATCATTGTTAATAGTCCTAGTCGATCTTTCTAATAATTTTCAATTACATCAACAACTATACTTTTTCAGACAATTCTTTATATTGATGACCACACTGCTGATTTGTACTTATGGAAGCTAGCACAATTGCATAGGGTCGTCATATCAAACCTGGCGGAAAAAATCTAAAAAATTAGGCTAAATTATCTTTTGGTCTCTCATGTTTATTTTAGGTTTCAATTTGGTCATTTATGTATTAAAAGTTTCGAATTGGTCCCTTATGTGTTAATTACGATTCCTCTTTTTTTTTTGGTTCTGAAATGGTCTCTTATGTTACAAAAATTATACCAATGTGGTCCCTTTTTTGTCCCTTATTTTGCAAAAAAAAAAATGTACCACATTAGTATAATTTTTGCAACATAAGGGACCACTTTGAAATAGAGGGACCACATTGATGTAATCTTTAGACATAAGGGTCCAATTCAGAAGAAATAATACATAACGGACCGAACTGAAACCTAAAATAAACATAAGGGATTAAAAGTATAATTTAGCCAAAAATTATTAAGGAAATATCATTATCATCCTCTTGCGTGCTATGTGCACATAATAACTGATGATGCTTGGAAGGTCTCTGCAGCAAAACATGCAAATGAATCCTTCCAAGTAATATTAATGTTAACAATTAATGATGTGACGCCCATACTCCACTAATAAATAAAATAAGACTAATTACATTAAAGCATAGGAATTACTAAAAATTTAAACTTGATTTACGAAATACAAGTCCAAACTTTAAATTGTGTCATAAGTCTAAGAATTAGAGTTTACAACATCATTCAAGTCCAAAGCTTGGGAAAATACGAAAATACAAGACCATTCTTTGTCCTTAATAGCAAAAGAGTCAAGTACACTGTTAAACTAACATAAATTAGAAACTACAAGCATCTAGCATCAACTACTTCTCTTCCTCCGGTACCTGCTTATCTGAAACAAATAGAGGAAAGGGTGAGATTATAAAATCTCAGTGAGTCCTTCACGGACCCCTCAATAATACTCACCACATTCACAATAACATTTCATTACAAACATCACAACAACATGACAATCTCATAAATTTTCTAACAGTCGAGGATTTACCACTGGGTATAAATTGACCATTGGGCTTGACCCCGCACTGAACAACAATTTGCGCAACCAAGGATTTATCACGGGATATAAATTGATCACTAGGCACTTGACCCCACATTGTGCAACTATATACTACAACCAAGGATTTACCACGGGATATAAATTGATCACTGGGTTTGACCTCGCATTGTACTACTATTTGCATCAACCAAGGATTTACCACGGGGTATTAACTGACCACTGGGCTTGACCTCGCATTGTACAACTATCTTATTAGAACAATTATACATTCAAAGGTTCTAATACTAAATCTCTAAGCTTTCAAACAACTTATGTTTTAATAACTTTTCTATGGGAATCCTATGATATCCCTCTATTCCTCTAGGATTTAGAACACTAAAAACATGTATTCTTGGCCTAGGAAACCTCTTAAGGGTGATAAAAACCCAAACGCGTGTCACACGCGTTCTGCCCCTGTTACTGTGTGCGCCGCATGCGCGTCACGTGCATTTTTGCATTTTGGCTCTGTTTCTTCGCGCATCGCGTGCACATTTCCTTAATTTGCCTTTGTTTGTCCATGCGTCGCGCGCACCTGTTAGGTGCGTCACACGCGGACCTGCAGAATTATGCAGAATTCTGTTTTTTGCAATAGTTCTACTTTCTAACTTAGTTTTCTCTCAATCTAAGCCAAATCCAAATAAATTTAAGGACTCCAAACAAGGATCAAACATGTAAAATAGAATAATCAAAGCATTTTAGCTTAAGCATCACAACCAAATACATATCTCATATGTCATCAAATGTATCAAATATGAACGTATCAAACCTACCCCAAAACCATATCATGATTTTCAACCATTTCATGCTTAGAAACCAAGAAAACACACAATGAAAGGGAAAGGGAAAAACCCTAAATGGTGGGTCTTATGGTTGCCCAAACCTCTAAGTGAGAAGAACTCACCAACAATTTTCAAGATCTTGAGCTTTGGAGGTTAAAAACCTTGGTTTCCTTCTTCTCCTCTTCTCCAACTCGTGCTTCTCTTTCTCTCCAAGTTAGGGCAACTTCAAGTTTATGAAAATGCCCTAAAATTAGCTCTAAATCTGCTCCTTCTTGCTAATAATGATGAACTCTAACTAATTTCTGTAATGCCCTACTCTAATTAGGGAATTACTTACTAAACCAATCAAGGATTACCGATAAAGGAGGGAAAATTTTTCACCTTTCAAAGTAATAAGGAATGAATTCTGTTTAAAATTACTATACTTTGGCGAAATATAAGCTTTTCAAAAAAAAGAATCTCTGATGAAAATACCTAAATTTCGACTAAGTAAAATATTTCTAACATACATAATGCTTCACACGTAATCATACTACTAATAGACCTTGGTTTAAATTACATCTAATACTAAGGGTGTGATTGGTTCACGAGAGAAATTGTGAAGAGAGAGTATGAAAAGAGAGAAAAATGTGAGAAATTGGGTAGATTTTGGGTATTGATTAGAATAAGAGAAAAAGAAGAGAAAAAGAGAAGAGAGAAGTGTTGATTATTTTTGAAAAGACAAAATTGTCCTTAGCTAAAAATACTGTTACTTAATTATTTATTTAAAAAGTAAGGATACAGTTTGGAAATGCAACTGAGTTCTGCGCTCCGATTTGTTTTCTTCGCACACAAGGTGTGAAAATTTTTGTGCGGGTTCCACACCTTGTAAAATTCTCTCTCTTCATTCTCACACATTCCAATCAAGAGAAAATTTTGTTTTCTCCACATTTTCTTGCGTCTCATTTTCTTTCGCATCATTTTTGGCTCAACCAATCAGGCCGTAATTGAACTAGAAAAACATAAATCGGAGTTTCAAAAACAGAATTACTTTAATTAATGCAACCCATTTCAATAATAGCAATAAGATATAACAACTATAATCTATACTTTATTTACTAATGTTACAGGGACACAACCTAATACTTAGGACCTTGACTCGTGATCCGGTAACTTGATGTCTCGCAGGAAGGCAAGACCGAGCATAATTCATGCTCTGAAATGCTCCAATAAGTTTGTACCTGAAAACAACACCCCAAACTGTGAGTTTATAAACTCAGTAATATAGACTTAAAAATCATAAAACCTTTACCGTTGTTTCCAGCCATACGTGGTGTGCTATGTATGGAAAATCCTCCCAAACCAGTATAAACATAGTTATTCGAAAATACTTAAATCTACACTTACTCATTACATTCAATCAGTCAAATTAATCATCAATATTGGGACACAACTCAGTTCAGATTCCAAACAACAATTACAATGCAAACACATATCATAAAGCATTCATGAATGTACCCAACTTGGCACTACTCAATTGCCCAAAAAAATGAGTGAGAACTATTTTTGGTTCTAACCAAGGGGCCCCGTCAATGAAAAAGCCAAAAATTCACAATTGATGGGTTTGCAGCCAAAATGCAAACATTCACACACAAACAAGTTTCAACCAAGAGAAACATCAATTATAATACAACATATATCATACAACACTCATGAATGTACCCAAATTGGCACCACTATATTGCTGAAATGAGTGAGAAGCTATTTTTGGTTCTAACCAAGGGGTCCCCGTTAATGAAAATGCCAAAAAATCACAATTGACGGGTTTGCAGCCAAAATGCAAACATTCACAAACAAATAAATTTCAACCAAGACAAACATTAATCACAAAGCAAGCCTATAAATTATCATTTGTCATCACATAATTAACCATCAAAGTATAGAAGTAAAAAGGAGAAAAAAATATGCACAGTGAGGCACGACCGTGCCACCCCAAAACCTATCCCAAAATGCAGAAACAGTGTGGAACACGGCCAGGCTGTGCCTCGTGCTGGCCTATTTTGCAGATTTTTTTTGCTTTTCTTCTTCCTTTCCAAATTTCAATCCAAATCAAATCCAATCTAAATCCAATCAAAAAGGACTATAATTCAATAATTTAGCACATGCATTTAGGAATTAAAGCATTCATCCAACATCCCAAATCAAACATAAGAATCAACTTATAATGAGTAGCAACATCAAACTGAAGAATCATATGAACATAAAACAAATTTTAAGGAGACATAAAGCCCTCCATTAATTTAGAGAAGTCATAGCAACTCCCATAATAAGCTAGCTCAAACGTCAAGCCACTTCACAATAATTCATACATTTTTTATCCATATGACCAAACTAAAATCAAATATTCCCAATTGGCGCTATATGGAACTCACAATGGGGCAAACATCATACAAACATTTGTGGGGGGTTGGGGGCAGCCATCCAACTTCTTTCAGTCAAACCCACTATAATTTCATAGTAATCTGTTCAATGATAATTTAATTCTAGGATTAAGACAATAAATCCTAGCACACCCTAAGGGAGGTTTTAAAGGGGAATCTATGTGTTTACACCTAAAAATATTCCTAAGTATTAGCCGAATCTAGCAGTAGCCGAGGCAAGGAAACTAGTCGATTGGATATTACCCATCGGTTAGCTGAATCTATAGCTAATCGAGCCTCAAGCGGGAAATTAAGAGCTAGACATGGGCCTTGGGTCTATTGGGTTGAATTGAAGATATTGGGCCCATTGGGCTAGCATGAAGTCACTTATTGGGTCAGGTTCTTGAAATTGCTCCATGAGCCGAATGAGGTGGAGGATAATTTTGAATTAATTTAAATTCAAAATTAAGTTAAATCATGGGTTATCTCCAAGTTTCTAGGAGCTGAGCGAGGGAACCAAGGATAAGATCCACACCGAGAAGAACGTTGGTTGAGGACGTGGCCATAAAGAGATAGTGCACCTAGATTTTAGGATCGTGGTTAGTGAAATGAGGCACTACTCAGCCGAATAACTGTCAACAAAGAAGATTATCATTGTTAGCCCGCTGAACGTGGCAAATAAGGGTAGTTCTTAGTTGTTACTATAAATACTCAAGTTGTACATAGTTTTTGGATGTCAATCAATACAAACAACTTATTTTTGCTCATTTTCTCAATTTTACTCAGCTGCACTTTATGTTTACCTTTACGTTTCCGTTTTTACATTAGTTCACTTACTTAATCCTTTCTGGAGTGAGTTAAGGAACCCATAGCTGAGGGACAGAGTTCCTTTCTTGGCGCAATCGCTTGAAGAAAAGGGAATCACGGTTGTGGAGTTAGCCGATCAGTGGCTAAGTTATATTCCAGTCAACAAAATTGGCACACCTGGTGGGACCAAAGGTGAACGAATCAACACATTTGAATCCCCAGGCCAGGATTACCAGTGGCGTATGCACTTGCGTTCTGGCAAAAGCTTGAGCAGTATGGAACAACCTCCGTAAAAAAAGAACAATCCTAGAAAGCCCACTGAAGGGAACCCTTCTCATGGAGTACCTGCCCCAACGATAGAGCCAGTGCATGTGAAGGCAGAGCCTGAACCTCAACCTAATGATCAACCATTGGTGATGTCCACTTCATTTATACGCCAGCAACTCGATTTGGGAATGAATGATATCATGTACCAAGTGTCACAACAGTTAGCTGGTATTGTGAAGCTCATGATACACAATGAGGTGCAACAAGCCAGGGAGATAGAGGCTAAGAGGGCTCATTCAGGCGACAGCTCTATCAATTCTGCTATTCCAATGCAAGTGGGGTACACTATCTAGGCAGGACCTGTCACCCAGCCGAATGCAGCTCCAGTAGGACCAATCCAGGTTCAGCCGAGCACAATTCCGGTAAGGATACAGTAAGTTCAGCCTACCCATGTGTAGGTAGGGCCTCCTTAGGTTCAGTCGAATATATGACAAGTACCTTTTAATCCAATTAATTCCCAGCATAGTACTTTTGCCACTTTGAACACCGGAGGTCAACAAGTGGTAAATGATACAACTAACCAAGCTAATCTTCATTTTGGACAGGTGCAGATGGCTACGAGGCCACCAGATGGAGTGGGACATATTGGTATGCCGCAAGTGATGCCATATGTGCAGCCCTATGGTACTGGGGGGCAAACTCTTGGTATAGGAGGGAGTGGAATAAGACCACCTGGAGGTTATGCTGGACAACAACCATGTAATAATTATCCACCTGTATCGGCTAACCTTTCATTCTACCCACCCTATCCTGAAGTGTCTGCAAGCGGTCAAATGGGGTCAACTCCTCCAAGGGCACCTGGTTTAATGATGGAGCAGTCACGGGGACAGATTCCATGTCCACCATTTAACACAAGTATTCTTGGAACTCAATATAGGGTACCAGGTGAAGGAAGCATGGAGCAGCCATGCGGGATTCACCCACCTCCAATGCCAGGTTAACCAAGTTACCCCAATCCTCTAGAACAAATATCCCAAGCACATCCCCCGACCTGGAGACAACAGCCACAGGCAACAACTCTTAACTTAGGAGAAGTGAGGCTAGGGGGTTCACAGCTGCTAGACCCAGCCATCATTGTAGATACCATCAAAAAGTATTTTGGTGTGCAGCTGAAGCCTTTGGATAGGCCAATCTACATGAAGCCATAGCTTGAGTGGGTAGATAGATTGGTGCCTCTGCCTAGGGGATACAAGACTCCATATTTTTTCACTTTCTCTGGAGAAGATGGCAAGTCGACTATGGAGCATGTAGACAGGTTTATTGCTCAGTGTGGTGAAGGGAACCAGAATGAGTATCACAAATTGCAGTTGTTCCCCTTATCACTCATAGGGACAGCATTCACATGGTATTCCTCTTTACCACCTAATTCTATACAAACATGGGCAAACATGGAGAGGTGCTTCCATGATAAGTTCTACTGGCCTCAACCTGAAGTCACTGCAGCTGATCTCATGAACCTAAGGCTAGGTAGATGAGTCGGCTGCTGATTTTGTGGAAAGGTTCAGAAAGGTAGCTGGAAAATGCTCAGTACAGTTCCCTGAGACAGAATATACAGCCATGGCCATTAGTAGCATGCACCCTCAACTCAAGGAGAAACTAGTTGGCCAAGCTTGCACTGATCTGAACGAGTTGGTCTCCAGGGTTATACGCATTGAACAGTTCATCTAGGAGAAAGAAAAGAGGCGAGCTAATAGAGGGAGAGGCCCTCAGTTGGTATCCCTTATAGAAGCAGAAGACTCTGATAATGATTCAGCCGATTCCACGGCAGACATCATGGCAGCTGAGATAGTGAAGGGTAAAGGCTACTCTTGCCCTGCCCTTAGAGCTGCCAAAGGGAAATAGTCAAAGTCAGGAGATAGCAAGGTGGAATACTCCTTTGATATTTTCAAGGCAGATCAAATCTTTGACTACTTGCTCAAAGATAAGCAAATTTGGCTGCTGGATGGGCACAAGATCCCACCTGCTAATGAGTTAAAAGATAAGAAATACTGCAAGTGGCACAACTCTTATAATCATGCAACGATAAATTGTATAGTTTTCAGGAAGGCCATTCAGAAGGGAATAAAAGAAGGAAGGTTCAAACTTGCAGATAAAGGAATTGCTGAGAAGACAGTGGATACTAACCCATTTCCTGTTTTGGGAATAAACATGGTCTCATTTTCAAAACCTAATGGTGCAGAGCCTAGCCACAGGCAGAGGATATCTGTTCAGCAAGTTTGGAGGCCCAAAAAGGGGTTAGCTGAGTCAAATCATAGTGATCGGTTAAAACCTTAGGCTGTCAGGACTTCTGTGTTTGACAGATTGGGAAACCCTTAGCCGATTATCGAGCACATGCAAGGGAAGAAACCACAAAAGCCAGGGAGACTCACCCAGGAGTTAGTCAAACAGTATGCTAAACAAGGCCAAACTTCAACAGATGGGCCTAACGAGGTGAAAGGAAAGGCACCCATGGTAGGAATTGGGGGGCAAGATTGGCTAACCATTAGAGATAGTGGTAGGCTATCTTTGCCCAAAGTTGATGAGGAGCCTATTCCCAAAGACAAGAGAAGGATGGCTGAGTTCACCATGGAAGGAGGCATGTCTTCTATGAGAATAACGGTGAAAAATGATGAGAAGTTAAATCCCCAGAGATTGTTAAAGCCTCCTGCTAATGTCACAGAAGGGCATTGGTTCTTGAACAAGTATGCCAAAGACAAGAAGGCAATACCAGCAGTATTGTCAAGAACCCAAAAGAGAAGAATGCAGAGAATGAGGTCTGTTCAGAAAATGAGACGAACTCTGCAGATCCTAGCCGATATCAAGAACAGGGAAAAGAGAGAAATTCCCTTGAGACTGTGAGTGACATGCTAGATAAGGCTTTTCCAAAGCTAGATACTGGAGAAGCTAAGAAGGATGAAGTGCCCAAAAGCATAGAGCCGATTAGTGAATAGGGTCCTATTCCTGAAGCTGAGAGCCTAATTGCTTCAGTCGATGTGGATGAGGAAGCCATTACCATAGAGGATTCGGTGATCCCAGAGATGCATTGGGAACAAGATGATGCTATGGAAGATTCCTTGCTGGATCTCTTATTCAATGAAGAAGTTGATGGCCTGTTAGCTGATATAGAGGCTATTAGTTTGTTCCCTCAAGAATTTTAGGCGGACAACCCCCAACTAGGAAGCTTAGAGGGTGATGTGTTTGCTGAAGAAACAAAATGGGCCACATTAGCTGATCCATCGGCTGATGAGGTTACCAAGATGGTCTTTGAAAAGCCTATTGAGGAGATGGTAAAACACTTGAAACCTCTATACATCAAGGCTTATATTAATGGAAAGATCTTTGGAAGAGTCTTTATGGATGGTGGCACTGTTCTAAATGTTATGCCCATTGCAACCATGAGGAAACTTGAGAAAAGTCTTGAGGACTTGGTCCCTACCAACATGAAAATGTCCAACTTCATGGGGGGACCATCTACAACTCTTGGAGTCTTGATAGCCGAAGTAACTGTAGGCCCCAGAACCATCAAGTCAGCTTTCTTTGTAGTTGATGGTAAACCTCCCTATAGCGTAATCCTGGGTAGAGATTGGATCCTTACTGATAAAAACCCCTTCTCAGCTGAGGTAAAGATGTTAGAGGCATTGTTCTATTTTCCACATCTATGTCCTATTGTTGTTCCAGAAGATTATGAGGAAGGTGTGTGGAAGGCATTCAATCTTACCAATGAAGGTTTCAAGTTAAGGTCTCAGGCCGAATCACGGCCTAATGCACAGGTGATTAATGAATAAAGAATCACAAGTACTCGAAGACCTATTGGGTCGGTGGTGTGCCAAATCCGCAAGTGCACGGAGTTGTCGTCAAGTAATAAAATATCGATTACATAGAGACTGCTTTTACGCTAATTAAATTAATTCAAGAAATAGAATTTGTTGTTGTAACAGAAATAAAATAAATTAAGAACAATGTAATGGATGATTTTTATAATAAGGAAAAGCTTCTAGGACTTGGGGTACCATAATGATGCTCTGAAATCCTAATTGACTACTCTCTTATTAACGAATGAATTCAATTGAAGGCAAGCTATCCTAAATTAGTAAAGGTTCACTCTCAGGATACAGAAACCGTGTTTAAGCAACACAACTCCTACTCTCGTAGTAATTGAAATCGAATTAAACCCATTAAGAAATATGATAGCTTGTTTTATCCTCAAAGGACTAAAAACTACTCTCGTGATTTTAGTCTTAAGTTCCGTTCTTATAGTTCCAATAACTAGGTTCACCTCTCAGTTCATCCCTAGAAATCTAACGCATATGAACAAGTGCACACCGATTCATAAGAAATATTAATAATCGTAAAAACGGAATCAAATTGCATTCAAAGTAATAAGAGAGTATTTCAAATAATCATTCAAGAGACATCAAAAGGCATAGCCCCAAATCCTAGAATAAGGGAAACTACTCTAATATGGTAGATAGAATAGAATCCATAGAAATAAACATTCAAACCAGGAAATCGAGAGAGAAGAGACGAAGAGATTGATCCTAATCCTCCACCGTGCCTCCAAGAATCAAAGTTTGAACCCTAGATAAGTCCCTAAAATGTCTATTTATAGTCTAGGGTGAAAAAGAAGTGAAAACCAAGCTGAAAAACGTAAACTCGCAAAATTGGGAATCAGGTGCAGGCCGCAGCATGGCCGTGCTGCATTGTCCCCTCGTGCGCACAGCAGAAAGACGAAACACGGGCGTGCTTGTTCACAAGGCCTGGCCGTGGAACACTCTGTGAGATTGGTAGGTGATGGTTCTCGAAGCACGACCGTGCTCCTAGGCATGGGCAGGCCGTGCTGGCTCTTTTCTTGCCCAGATTTGATATTTTGGCCTCCGAGTTGATCCTAACGTCCGTCCAAGTGATTTTTCTCCTTTTTCCTAGGACAAATACCTTCTTTTAAGCATAAAAGAACCAAAACCAAGTGCATTATTCAAATCAAATAAAAATGCATAAATAACATGAATTAAAATGGTTAAAAGGTCTAATATGCAATACAAAACTAACATTAAACTATAAGCTATTTCAAGCATATCAGTCGGCTAGAGATCTTTAAGGCTGAGTCCAAGGTGATAGATCCGATGATGGAAGAAGATGATACTAAGAGTGAAGATGGAGAAGAGGACTTGCTTCTCAGAAAAGAAAGTACGGTAGTTAAGCCTGAGAAGGCATGTCCAGCCGAGCCTATGGAATTGGATCCTCTTCTTCACAAAACTGCACCTGCTTTTGAGGCAGAGGATCCTTTGATCGAAATCAACTTGGGTACACCAGAGGAATCCAGAACTATCAAGGTGAGTGGGTTACTTGAGGAGGACAAACGAGGCAAGTTAGTCGAACTAATCCAGCAGTACAAAGATTGCTTTGCCTGGAACTACTATGAGATGCCTGGTTTGGCAAGAAAATTGGTGGAACATAGGTTGCCCATTAAGGAAGGATACAAGCCTTTCAAGCAGGCTCCTCGCAGGTTCAATCCCCAATTGATGCCTCAAATCAAAGCTGAGATTGAGAGGCTGTTGAAGGTAGGCTTCATAAGGACGGCTAGGTATGTGAAGTGACTGTCCAATATAGTCCCTGTGATCAAGAAGAATGGCCAGATAAGGGTATGCATTGACTATAGAAACCTGAATTTAGCAACACCAAAGGATGAGTACGCTATGCCTGTGGCTGACATGTTAGTCGATGCGGCAACCACTTATGGTATTCTCACCTTTATGGACGGTTACTCAGGGTATAACCAGATCTTCATAACAAAAGAAGACACTCACAAGACATCCTTCAGGTGCCTAGGAGCTTTGGGGATATATGAATGGGTAATCATGCCTTTTGGTCTCAAGAATGCAGGAGCTACCTATCAAAGGGCCATGAATACCATTTTTCATGACTTGATTGGCAAGACCATGGAAGTATACATTGATGATGTGGTTATCAAATCTGAAGGCTTTGAAAGCCATTTGGTAGACTTAGAACAGGCTCTGAAGAGGATGCGAGCTCATGGGCTGAGAATGAATCCTGGCAAATGTGCTTTTGGACTTACAACTGGAAATTTCTTAGGATTCCTGGTTCACCATCAAGGAATTGAAGTAGACAAGAATAAGGTGAAAGCCATCTTGGAAGCTAGACCTCCTAGGAACAAGAAGGAGCTTCAAAGTTTGATTGGTAAGATCAATTTCCTAAGGAGGTTCGTAGCTAATTCGGCTGGGAAAATGAAGGCATTTTCCCCTTTGCTAAGACCGAAGGATACTGATGACATGACATGGGGAAAAGAGCAACAACAAGCGTTTGAGCAGATCAAACAAGCGTTGGCCAGTCCTTCTGTGCTAACGCCTCCAGTATCAAGAAGACCTCTCAAATTATACATAGTTACAGAAGAAGAGTCAATCGGCTACTTGCTAGCATAGGATACTGGTGATGGGACCGAATGAGCTGTGTATTATCTTAGCCGAACCTTAAATGATTCAGAAACTAGATACACCCTTATTGAGAAATTATGTTTATCATTGTTCTATGCTTGTACAAAACTAGAATATTATTTGCTGCCTAAAGAGATATTGGTTTTGTTAAAAATTGATATTGTTAGGTATTTACTTAATAGGCCTGTCTTACAGGGTCGACTGATGAAGTGGGCCATTAAGTTAAATGCTTTTGCTCTAAAATATGTTCCATTAAGACCAATGAAGGGTCTGGTGGTAGCTAACTTCTTGGCTCAACACCCTTGTGTTGAAGTCAGTGATCCTTTAGTCGATCAAGTTGCATGCATCAACTTGAAGCCTTGGGTGTTGATGTTTGATGGGTCAAGAACTCAAAAAGGGGTAGGCGTTGGTATCACCATTACTAGTCCAACAGGTAAGAGTTGGAGATTCATGTGTCAGCTAGATCTGAGTTGTTCAAATAATCAGGCAGAGTATGAGGCCTTGATTTTGGGACTTAAGATCCTAGCAACCATGAAAGCAAACTATGTTCAAGTCATGGGAGATTCACAGTTAGTCATAAAGCAATTAACTGGAGAGTATAGGTGTAATAATCCCAACTTGAAGGAATGCTATGAAACGGCTAACAGGTTGTTGTGCCTGTTTGCTGATGCTATAGTATTCCACATTCCCAGAGAAGAAAATGAGGAGGCTAATGATTTGGCCCAACAAGCTTCAGGGTACAAGGACATGATAGTTGAAGTACCCAATATGGGAATGTGCCCCTGTAGGAGTGGTCAACTGTTGGAAACAAGAGTTAATCGACTACCTTAAAGATCCTTCAAGTAGTACTGACTTCAAGCTTAAACAGAGAGCATTTAAGTATGTGTTGGTAGACGATAAACTCTATAGGAGGGCTATCAATGGGGTATTACTTAAGTGTATTAACAAAGATGAATCCATGAAGGTTATGGGGGAAGTACATGAAGGAATCTGTGGTTCTCATAGGGCTGGACCCACAATGAAATGGCTAATATACAGGCATGGGTATCATTGGCCTACCATCACGACTGATTGCTATCAATATGCCAAAGGATGTGAGGCTTATCAGCTACATGGTCCAATACAAAGAGTTCCAGCCGAAAATCTACACCTAGTGATAAAGCCTTGGCCATTTAGAGAATGAGCAATGGATTTGATTGGCAAAATTTATCCACCTTCTTCTAAGATGCATGTGTTTATCATAGTTGCAACTGACTACTTCACCAAGTGGGTAGAGGCACAACCGATGGTGAATGTGACTCAAGAAGAGGTGATTAGGTTTATACAGTGCCAAATTATTTATAGATTTGGTATTCCCGAGACCATCATCACAGATCAAGGCACTATGTTTACTGGGAAAAATGTGGTGGCCTTTGCACAACAATTTGGGATTAAGTTGATTCATTCTTTCCCTTACTATGCTCAAGCTAATGGGCAAGCAGAGGCTATAAACAAAATTCTTATTGATCTAATCAAGAAGAATATTGAAGACAAGCCCAGAAAATGGCATGAAACACTGAATGAGGCATTGTGGGCCGTGAGGAACTCCAAGTGCAATGCAACTGGGTTTACCCCTTATCGACTAACATATGGTCAAGATGCAGTGTTGCCATTATAGATAAATGTGACCTCATTAAGAGTAGCAAAGCAAAACCTGCTAAGTTTAAATGAGTATCAATAAGCCATGTTAATGGAATTAGATTCTGTTGATGAAGATCGACTTATGGCCTTAAATAGAATTGAACGCGGCAAGCAAAAGATGGCCAGAGCCTACAACAAACATGTAAGGCCAAAAAGGTTTGTTGAAGGGGACCTTGTTTGAAAAACCATATTACCTATTGGGATTAAAGATCCTAAATTTGGGAAATGGTCACCAAACTGGGAGGGGCCATTTGTTGTTAGTAAGGCTTATCATGGTGGTGCTTATCGGCTAGTTAACATACAAGGTGAAGAACTAAACAGAAGTATCAGTGGAAAATACCTCAAGAGATACTACCCTACTATATGGCAAAGTATATTGGAGGAATGAGGAAAATTGCATTAGGAAAGGAAAAAGATAATGACTTTGGTGACCACAAGCAGGCCACCTAGCCCAAAATACTTGAAATTAGAAAATAAAAAGAAAAAGAGGCTAGGTAGCTGCTGCACTAGGCAAATCACTTGCATTTTCTCCAGTGTGCTCTGAGCCTGGTTCGGCTAAAGGATCTTGAGATGCAGAAGGATCCTTTTTAGCCGAAGCAACAGCAGCTTCAGGGGTAGGCTCAGCCGAGGCTTCCATCGCAGGGACAACTGGGTCCACAGATTCACCTTGTTGGGTGGTTGAAGTGTCAGCTACTGCAGGGACTTCCTTTCTTTTTGCCTCTTCCAGTTGCCACTTGAAGGAATCCCATGTCCTATTGGCCTCTGCCAGACCATCACCACTAGTCTTTAAATCTTTCTCTAACCCTGCTTTCTGAGAAAATAACACCACAATCTCATTATCCAGTGAAGAGGATTGGGTGTACAATGTGAAGCGTTGGTTAGAAAGGGAATCCAGCTTCTCTGTTAGAGCAGACGATTGGGGAGCCAACATATTCATCTCCTTCTTGATCCGGTCTAGCTCAACTGTTAAGACAGCTAGCTGATCGTCTATGGCCTTAAGTTGAGATAAAGCCTCCTGTCGTTCTGTTTCAAAGGATTGGAAGGAGGTTTGAAACTGGGCTTTCCTCTCTTGAAGTTCCCTTAACTTTTGAGGTCATGAGAAGTCATGTCATGAACCTCCCTGGAGCGTCCATACTGGTGAGCTAGGTCATTGAGCTGAAGGGCAAGGGCATTGAACACCTCTTGGCTAGCCGCAAAGATATTAGCCGAATTGGCCAATTTGAACAGTGAGGTTCTAAGGGCTGCAACCTGTTCTATGCTGGTTGGGATCTCTCCCATCAATGCTGCATTCACTCTCTCCAAATGATTGGAAATGGGAGAGGAAACCATTGGGAGAGGATCAGGTGAGGTAAAGTATCTTGCCATTTCCTCTTTAGAGATAGTCACCACAAAAGCCCTAGGTGGAAAAGGCATAAGAGGAGCTTCATGGGTAGGTTCTTCAAATTGGGGTGAAGCAGTAGAAGTTGGAGGTGCCTACGTATATCAATCAAAGGTTAGCCGATAGAACCAATAAGCAGAAATGCATAAGAGAGAGTAAGAATTGGATGCACCATTGGGGGAGCCTTTGAGCTGGTGCCTTGAACAGATTCTTGCACGTAAGGAGTAGGTAACTCCACACGTCGCTTCTATAAATTAAGAGAAATTAGATTCAGGCTGACGAAGAAGTTTTAAAAAGAAAACTTTTGTAAATCTTGGATAAATATTTACCTTTGGTTGTTTCCCTTTGTCAGCCGATTGAGCCTTTTCTTTGGGCCTAGTCTGAACCTGAGGTGGTTCCTCTATTGTGATGCCAAGACCCCTAGTCCTTTTCTTGGAAGGGGGAGTGATGGGATCATCTTCAACTAAAATGACCTTTTGAGTGGTTTTTGCTGCCAAAAACAGGAAACAATGAGGAACAATCTTGAGGAAAAGCAAGAAGAAATAAAAAGAGTCAAATCAAAGTACTTACTTGGTTGAATCACTGGAGTCTTTGTTCTGGTGGAAGTCCTCTTTGGAACCTGAGGCCTAGCCTTAGCTAGAGTGCTTTTCGGCTGAGCTGCTGGCCTAGGTTCTTCCCTAGTGGATTCACCACTATCATTGATAACCATTCTGGCGACATACCTCTCTAGCTGATCAGGAAACAACCTGGTAGTCACTGATGGCCATCAATTTGCAAAAGTTGAGGTTTCACCAGAAGCAGGGGTAAAAGGAATCCACTTGAAAGACTTGATTCTTGTGAGGTTAGTGGTAGTCACCTCTATCACATCGTTTGCTGAAAATGCCAGCCGACCAAGACTCCCAACCTCAGAATCATATGGCAAGGGCACATGCTGTAGGAGTCCAAACTGCCTAGCAACGCAGTTGGGGTAATAGACTCTACACATGATTTGTTGTTCCTTGAAGTGGGCTTGAGGCCACAGAGTAGATCACGAGCGGTGAAGATTGCACTCCAGTTCAGCTCCACGTCATCCTGTTGTTCAACTGGGAGGGGTTCATCTGATGCAAAGATCCAAAACGGCCATATGCCCTTCTCCAAGACAGGGTGCCAGTCAGCCGATATACAGGTGAGATTTTCCCAGCCACATTAAAGGCATAAGTAGTCTCACAAGATGTGAGCCTAATTTGAGTCCCTAAAATTCTTGCATTCCAAGGGAGAGAACTGGGGTTAAAACGTGCATGAATGAACTCTGAAAACTAAAGCATAATCCAGAGTTGCAGGAACTAAAGAGGTCCCTGGACATTTTTGATGTCCTCTCCTCTCTGCAACCGATCTAGAATGGTAAAAAGGCAGCGGTGGAGGTATGAGAGGAAGAGAGTTCCCCAAGAGAGATTGCAATCCGAGTTGGCAAGGGCTACATACAGATGTAACTCTTGCACCACAGCAATGGAACTGGAGCAAAGAAAATACTTGCTGAACCAGTAGAGGAGAAAAGCATTGTGCTCAGCATCAGTCACTGCCCCTCTTGTCTTGGCATTACGGGCAAGGAAGTTCAAGTAACCAGAAGTACTCTTGGAGAAATTGAATCCTAGCTCTGGGACAGGAAAAGAATACAGGGATGGAATATCATCTCCAGTGATTGGGAGTCCCACAACAGCCGCAACATCAAGAAGAGTGGGAGTAATCATTCCCTAAGGAAAAGCGAAGGTGTTGGTGGAGACACACCAGAAGCCATAAAGAAGCTCCAAGTTGAGAGGAATGTCTTGCGTGGATAACATAATCATGTCATAGAGGCTCCACTGCCTCCACTAATCAGATTTGGCCTCCTTCAGCCGATTAACCCATTCCACATAGGGTTGAGTCGAGCGAGGCCAGGAACGGAGGTCAGTTGGTTTGGATTTGGTGGTGAACCAATCACAAGAGATTGGTAAAGCATATAGAGAAGGGGCCATGTATTCCTTCAAAAAGATAGCTCCTTCTTCCAGTTTTGAAGTAGAAGGATTCAAGGATACAAAATCTTGAATCTCAAATAGAGGAGATTGAAAATTGGAATTGAGAGCTGCAGGAGGGCTTGGTGAACGTTCGAGGCTCACAGAACCAGATGATTGTTCGTCATCGTGCTCATAGGAGTGGTTTTGGGAATCAAAGGCAGTAGACATTTTGATATTGATCGCAGGTAAAAGAGAAATCACAGTGAAGGGGGTAAAGCTACAGGAAATTAGGGCTTTTAAAAAGTGAAATATGGTAATTCGACTATGGAGTATTTAAAGGAAAAGTTGATCGCTGTTGATAAAGTTTGCTGTGAGTAAATCGGATGAGATAAAGTTAGTCGTTGCCTATTTAAAAAGTTGTTGCAAATGGATAACTTAGCATTTATGATTAAAGTGGCGACTTGATAGCAATCATTATGCTGCATCAGCCTAAACCTAAAATTTTACGGCTAAAGGCAGCGTAGGGGGCAATTGTTTACACCTAAAAATATCCCTAAGTATTAGCCGAATCCAGCAGTAGCCGAGGCAAGGAAACTAGTCGATTGGATGTTAGCCATAGGTTAGCCGAATCTGCAGCTAATGGAGCCGCAAGCAGGAAATTAAGAGCTAGACATGGGCCTTGGGTCTATTAGGTTGAATTGAAGATATTGGGCCCATTGGGCTAGCATGAAGTCACTCATTGGGTCAGGTTCTTGAAATTACTCCATAAGTCGAATGAGGTGGGGGACAATTTTGAATTAATTTAAATTCAAAATTAAGTTAAATCCTGGGTTATCTCCAAGTTTCTAGGAGCTAAGCAAGAGAACCAAGGATAAGATCCACGCTGAGAAGAACGTTGGTTGAAGACGTGGCCATGAAGAGATAGTGCGCCTAGATTTTAGGATCGTAGTTAGTGGAATGAGGCATTACTCAGCCGAATAACTGTCAACTAGGAAGATTATCATCGTTAGCCCACTGAACGTGGCAAATAGGGGTAGTTCTTAGTTGTTACTATAAATACTCAAGTTGTACATAGTTTTTGGACATCAATCAATACAAGCAACTTATTTTTGCTCAATTTTACTCAGTTGCACTTTATGTTTACCTTTGCGTTTCCGGTTTTACATTAGTTCACTTACGTAACCCTTTCTAAAGTGAGTTAAGGAACCCATAACTGAGGAACAGAGCTCCTTCCTTGGCATAATCTCTTGAAGAAAAGGGAATCACTGTTGTAGAGTTAACCGACTAGTGGTTAAATTATATTCCAGTCAACACTATGTTACCTGAATCATTCCCAAAATTAGGGATTTGAGCTCCAAAAATCCCCTTCCATGGAAGTACACCCTAGGTCCTGATTCCAGCCCCCATTCCTCTTTTTCCTTCAATCTTCTATGATTCTAAGTTCAGATTCTTCTTCTCCATTGAGTGAAACCCACATGCAAGCCCTCTTCCTTAGTTGTTCCTTGCCCTAACCTCCATGGAGATTTGAACCAAGCTCCTAATCTTCTTCCTTTAAGCTTTAATAGAGGTGAAATCTCCTTCTTCTTCTTTTCTCTTCCTCTAATTCGAGCTCTCTCTTTCTCTCAAGCTCTTGGTCTCTCTGTCTCTCTCGATCTCCCACGCTGCTCCTCTCTCTCTCTCTCTCGGCCATGTTCTGCTTCTCCCCTCCATGGCGCGGTGGTGCGCCGCCGCGGCCAAGGCTGGCGCGGCCGCCCTTCCTCCTTCCCCTTCCTTCACCGCCGCACCCTTTCTTCTTTCTTCCTTTCTCTGTCTTTCTTTTCCTTCTTTCTTTTTTCTGATTTTTCCTTCCCTTTCTTCTACTGTAGATCGCGACAGAGGGAGTAAAAGAGTGAGGGTGAGGGTGCTAAGGTGGGAGGAGAGGAATTGTGGTGTAAGATGGAACCTAGGCATAGCGACAGAGGGAGTAAAAGAGTGAGGGTGAGGGTGCTAAGGTAGGAGGAGAGGAATTGTGGTGTAAGATGGAACCTAGGCATAGACTTATTAAAAATAAACCAATAAAGCCATATTTTAGCCTCATAATTTACTCTTTGGTTCCAAATAAAAACATTGAGTAAATTAATCAATTAAAATTACGCAATAATAATTAGTCCCATATTTCCTTAATCCTAGGGTAAATTTACTATTTTACCCCTAAGATCCAAATTTGTTTTAAAACACTAATTTAAAGAAAGGGGGCGTTTGTTACAGCTTTTTTTAGAATAAAATCACTTTTTTATGTTAAAAATCATTTTTTTAATTTTAATTGTGTTTGTTTCAGATTTTTTAGAAAATGATTTATTTAAAAAAATGATTTTTAAGGTAAAAATGAAAAGCTGAAAAAAGTAGCTTCTCATTCATAAGAGTTGAAAAAATGATTTTTATAATCCTAAACAAACACAAATTAGCTTATGATTTTTTTAAAATCTATAAAAAATAATCTCTAAATTATTTTAAAACATAATCACTTTTTTTTTAAGCCGTAACAAACGGGCCCAAAATTTGAGATGTTACAATTTCTCTCTTATCTCACTCAAACCCTTGAGCCCTAGATCCCTTTCTTCCTTTCTTCTTTTCTTCTTTCTTTTTCTTCTTCTTTTCTTTCTTTTTCTGCAGAAAATCGAGGGAGAGAGGGAAATGAGAGAGGGGCTATCGAGGGAGGGAGGAAAAGAGGGAAAGGAATAAGGGTTTTACACCAAATATCCTTCCCTTTACTCCAAACTTCCACTAAACCATTTCTACATACATCTAATAAATACTATCCAATTTAATTACTCAACTATTAATTCAAAACATATAAATGCCTAAATTAATAAAGCTAAATAATTAAATTATGCGGGGTATTACAAATGAAGTATTGTAACTTTCCATTATTAGTTTTATGTTATGCTCGCAGTTAGTTTTGCAGCTAAATAGTTGGTCATGGAGCAGTATACAAGTGCGATACTTAGACCAAAACAAAGTTATAATCAATGCTTTAATTTTCACTCAACTCATCGAATTACATAGACCATTATTTCGTAAGATTGTCCATGATGAAGACTATTTTTGTAACAGTCTATTTTCACATTATCGTCAGTATTCCATGTAATTTTGTCGATGTGCAACTGCAAGTATATAAACAACTACGAAGAATTATAAACTAATTCAACCATAGAATATGATGGGTTTCATGATCAGATCACCACCAAAAGTAACCCAACTTTGGACCAACCTCGAGGCTAACGAGTTTTCTGGACAATTAACTTAGGGCAAATGTTTTATACACCCATGTTTTTTAATTCATACACCCCATAACCAAACAAAATGTCAAAAATACCCCTAGCGTTTCTTATAAACCCAAATCCCTCTCGTTCTCGCCTCTTCCCTCTGCAACCCTACAACCCCATCAATTTCTGGACGCCATCGTAGTTGTTCCCATAATCATCCCCTAGGTCCACAACAAGTGCCCATCACCGGCGGACAAATTCCCCTCATTCGGCGCCTTCGTCCCTATATTTCAGGTGTTGTTTCCTTTTACTTTTGTCTAGTTTTTGCGGTAGATTCCAGTGATTTCGTCCATGCGTTTCAGGTGTCCTAAGTTTCCAAAACTAATGTTAACTTCCATTCAATCTCCATTATTGTTTTCTGTCCGCTTCGTCATACATTACATATTCTTCTTCCCTGTCCATATTCATATCCCTAAATACAAATAAACAACGATATGTTAAAAGAAGTTGACAATGAAAGAAAACTAAGGGCTTGTTTACTTTGTTTTCAATTTTTCACTTTTTGTTTTCTATATGACACACATACTAGTACATACATAGCCAAAGATATGATAACCAAAATGGGGATTATGGTGCAAAAAGCAATATCATATTTGGAAATGGTGAAAACAACTTTGTAACATTTTCACCATTTCCAAATATGATACTCCTTGGCTATGTATATCATCCCACTTTGTATATCATCTCTTTGGCAAGGTGTGTAGTAGTATGTGTATCTTATTGTAAACAGAAAATGAAAATTTGAAAAATTAAACGGACCCTAAGTTTTTTTAGCTTCCAGAAATGAATTTCTAGACGTTGTTTTGTACCATAAACATCCGAAAACCGAGTTTTCGGATGTTAATGATATAGGAAAAAGTCCAAAAATTCAATTTCCAAAAGCTGAAAAGTCAAATTAAAATTTTAACAGTTTCCAGATGCTTGCAAAAGAAACGCGAACATTACGCCTCATAGTTGCGAAAACCACTTGTTCCATGAATATTGCTCCCCTTGCAAAAATCAATAAATACTATTTCCAACCTGGAATTTAGGTGCTTACTTTTCCCCAAACGGATTGTTCCACGGAAAAAAAAAATTATGCCTTATGGTACAAAGAACATGTTTGTGAAAAAAATAATTGATCCACTGTTGTCGTAGCAGGGATCGTCATCTTACTAGTGGTGTAGTCGGTGAGGGATCATCGTCAAAAGTGGTGGTCGTCGGTAAAGGATTTAGGGCTTAGAAAAGGAGAAGTGATGAGGTGTTTGAATGGAGGAAGTGAAAGGAGCAAGGGTGTGTCTATTTATTAGGTATAAGTAAGGGTATTTTAGGTTTAAAAAAATATTTTAGAGGATAAGGAGTGAATGTATAAAAAATAATGAGTTTATGTAGCTATACCCTAATTTAGGGAGTGTATGTATGTATGAATAAAAATTAAGTACTTATTGACCCGTGTTTATCATATTAGTACTTATGTATAAACTATTTATTAAATCAAAAAGAAAACATGGTTAAATTGTTTTATACAATATATATAAACTATTTTCATAAGTTATCTAAAATAGCTTATTGAAATAAGTTACATATAAACATGTCATTAAGTTATTTTCACGAGCTCTCTCAAATATTCCAACAAGTGCTTATATCAACAAATAAGTTGTTGATAAATCAATCAAATTACATTCTTACTCAAGTCTCTGCTAATATAACAGTACGTATAATTAGTTCCAGTCTACCAGAAAGTACATTTTAATTTTGACAAACCAATTATTGGTTATCATTATATTTTAACAATTAGATTTTTTTTTAAAAAAATAAGGAAAATCCAAAACCTCTCAAATGTAAAGACTTTTGGAAGGTCGTGTGAGAATAAATTTCACCGAGACTTCATCAAATTTCAATCCCATTCATTATCTTCCATCATCCTCTGTGCAACCATACCCAAGACACGAATCCACATACAGTTTATCAATCATAATTTACCATTGATTTTTGTATCATCATCCTTCAACAATATCCAGTAACAATAAATACCTATAGCCAGTAACAATATTTATTTATATATAAAAAGCTAATTTTATCTCTTTAAAACATTGAGCAATATCCTTAACTATGTGTTTGGTTCCAAGAAGAAATTGTGAAGAGAGAAATAGATGAGAAAGAGTGTAAGAAAAGAGAAAGAGATAAGAAATATGGTACATTTAAAGTATTATTTGATATAAAAGAAAGAGATGAGAAATAGATAAGAGAGAAATTGAATAATTTTATGAATGGACAATAAAGCTCCTGTCTAAAAATAATAATAAGATATCTAATCATTATTATTAAAAAAAAAAAAACAAATATATCGACACTTTACCCTTTCTCCATTCTGACCGAACCCCAAAACCAATCGTGTTCATGGAAGCATATCTCCCTTATTTCTTTTGAACGGACGTGATAGTGAAATCCAACAAATACACTCAACTTCCTTTTCTTCTTTTTTAGGTGACTTTTCTTTTCTTCTATTGATTAATTGATTACTATTTATTTCTCTGGACACAATTCATTCGCTGTTTTCTCGAGTTCTTCTGTGAGCATTTGGAGGTCAATTGTTTGGAGCAATGTTTTTATTGTTCTCATCTGCGTCTCTTTTCAAATACACCAACTATAAAAACAGGTTCACAACTAACAAAGCTAGGTGTTTTTTTTGTCAAAACCAAATCTGTGTTTTTTTTCCAGAGTATATGGCATCACCACGGACCACTGCATATTTCGACTGGGTGTACAACAAGGTGACAACGGCATATGGAGAAGGAAAACCTTCGCATAGTTTGGTCTTCCTCAGATCTAAGTAGTTTACAAGGCTTCCAGTCCAGGGGCACAAGTTGAAATATGCTCTCTCCTCATTTCTTCACAAATCCGCGAGAACCGAAAAAAGTGTGGGGCCCATGCAGTTTTTATCTCTCTTCGCCATTTCTCTCCTCCAAACTGGTAAGATTCCCTATTTCTTGCCTATTTCACTCGCTGGTATCTTTCTCTTCGTTTTTTCTCGCGAAACAAACACAGGCTAATAGTTTATCATCCTTGTGAAACAGACATACCAAACAAAGTAAGCCAGCAATAATGAAGCAAAAAATGAACCTTTTTTCAATTTCCAAAAGCCTCTGACCGTGTTTTTCCTCTTTTTCATTTTTGAAGATAACCAAAATAAACCCCAATCACGGATAAATTATCTAAAAATCCAGATTGAGTCAAAATAAGTGTACGGGGGTCCCAGAGAATGTAACAAATACACAGGTCGGAGAAGGGGGAAAGAGAGTGAAATGATGTATCTCACATACATGCAGCAGCTTTATTTCTACTTCAAACAAAAAGAACATGCTTCCTGTTACTCCATCAACGAATTTGACATGATATTTGGCAAAATTATTGCCAACAATAATCTTTTCCGAAATGCAAAATGAAAGTTGAAAGCAGCTAGTTGACAACATCAAGAACCAGCTTGCGAGACTTGAGAACAGACCACCGAAGGCGGCGATAATACGCAGCTTGAAGTAGTGCCAGTGAAAGTACAAATATCCATTTAAATCCCATCTGCATGTAGTAGCAATGTACTCAGAAAAAAAGATATTTTTCTTCATTTGATGTGTTAGATAAAGGATAATAAAGGAAACAAACCAGTTTTCTCTCTTCCATCTCAGGTTCTGCAGCCCAAGTCAAAAAGGACACAACATCTTTCCCCATCTGCAGCAACACATAACAGGAAGAGGAAAAAAAAATTGTGTCATTCTTCCTAATAAGCTCATAGATAATCAATTGTGATTAGGCTTACTGAAAGCAATCCGAAACAAAGTACCTGAGCTTCTGTAGCAGGGGTACCATCTTCATATTCAACGGCACCATCATTAAGCATCTTAGGCATGGCAATGGCCCCGCCAGGAAAATAAGGATTATAATGCAATCCATCTCTAATCTACATTATTATTTAAAAGATGACCATAAACAACAGTTCAAGAACAGTATTGTCACACTGGTACAGGGACAGAATAGTTATAAACTTGTACTAAATATTTAGATTTGACGAGAATTAGGAAGTTGAGAAAGTATATTGAAGTTCATCACTCATTGTTAATATTCATATACATAGATGATTGACAACCAGTGTTGTTAAAAAACTGCCATGGCGCTAGCGGTTTTTGAGCAATCCGCTATGTCATTTTTGTACTGTATGGCGGCGCAATCCGCCATATGGCGTTTTGAGGTGGCCGATTATGGCGGGACTTTCACAATCCGCCATGGGCCGCAATCCGCCATCGACAACATTGTTGACGACTGGAGTCACATTAAGTGCAGAGAAACATTAATATTGTGTTTGAATTCTATTTCACCTTGAAAGGGCAAACATCAAACTTTGGTAAAAAAATGATATGCAAAGAAAATCGTGCATGTCATCAAGGGCTCATATCCCAACCCACCAGGCATGCATATTTTACTCATTGGTGTGCATGGAAAAGGAAAATTGAAAAAATATTAAAATTTTATCAACCAATGTTGACTGTGTTGCACAGTTTAAAAGCAACACAACACATGTTGCTTTGCTTCCAAACCACCCATCAGGTGGTCTAGCAATTTCCTTAAGACAACTTCTACAGAATAAACAAAGTTACTATAATAAGTATATATCTTAGTTCTAAGAAAAGGTTTGGAGTAGAATCTACCAAAACACCAGCAGGGGGGTCACGATAACCAGTTAGAAGAGCAAACACATAGTTCTGACCGTTGTGACGAGCCTGAAAACACAAACCGGTAAAGATATTTGAGTGCATACAATAAAAAACCTATAGAAGTTACTAGCAGGCAACTGACATTACTTTGGTAATAAGACTTAGATCTGGAGGATAGGCTCCACCATTAGCAAACCTAGCAGCTGATTCATTTGCATATGGCTGAGGAAAGCGATCACTGAGTTTACCAGGGCGTGTAAACATCTCACCCTCATCATTCGGGCCATCTTCCACCTCAATCTCAGCAGCCATAGCCTTTACCTCTTCTTCTGTGTAAGCAACACCAACCAAATCTCGGTATGATATCAAAGACATAGAATGACAGGAAGCACAGACTTGTTGATAAACTTGATGACCACGACGAATCCTGCTCATACAAAATTAGTTAAACTTATTAAGATCTTAATTAGTATTGATGTTTATGTGGAATTCATGTGAAATTCAGCACCATATTATGAATCCTGGCCCAGAAAAAAACCCTAAAATAGGAGGAGGGGAAATACTTCTATTGCAGAATCTAGAAATGCAACTATTTATTTCAGGAATTTACATTCTAGCAATTAATGCAAGATATTTTTTAGATAAAACAATACGCGATAAATATTACTCAACGGTAAAACACAAACAAGACTAAAAGTCTAAAACCATGTCACCTCAAAGACATGAAATGTCAAAGAAAGAGAGGAAGACAGAATGGCTTATCCAAGACAGAGAAATAAAAATAAGGACAATATGATAAAGAGAAAGTAAATTAAAAATGTACCTATTATTGACAACTATTTGTGATTCACTTTAAAATGCAATCGGGACTACTTTGAGTGCATGTACGTTGCTAAGTTGGCAAATTATATTGTTGAGCCAAAAAAGTAGAAAGGAAAACAAAGGGAAAACTCAGGTTAAACTCACGAAGCATGATCATATGAACTGAGGATGCCGTTGTGAGGCCATGGATAGTTTGGAGAAGCCAGGCCATGCTCAGCTTCATCAGCTGATGCTGTTGTTGCAAAACCCAAAAGACCTGAGACACCAGCTCCAATTAACGCAAGGGCTCTTAAGGAGCTGCTGCCAGTAGAGCCAGAACCATCTTTCTTTGAGAAAGTGGATGACACAGAAGAAGGATTCTGCAATAATTACATAGCAGTAATTAGAAAAAAAGACATGATCAAGAATTTCCACGGGAAGCATATTGTTATAAAATCATCAAAATTCATGACTTGAACAATTATGTATTTCCATCATAACAGTCTACAAAATGGTCTTTCCTATGTGCCAAACAATGACTACAAGTCTGTAATGAAAGATGGCTCCCATTAATCAGACTTGGAGCCAAGTCCTCACTAGTACTGCTAAGAGGGGTGAATTAAAGCTAGGATATAGATAAATCCATCTGAAGTTACCCAAAATGATGGAGAGATGGAGCATAATTGGAAGACAGAGACTCACATTTACTTGGTATTTAATTTGGATACACTAATTAGTAGTAAAATCGCAATCTGACAATTTTATAATCTTGGTTGACCTGAGCGAGCCCGTGTAGGAGCAGAATCGTTTTTTGGTCGGAACAAGTGGGATCATCACCCGGAGCGTAAAATCGTGGGATCAGACCGATTCTGCGCTCCCATTTTGTGCGCACAGCAACCAGGTTTGCGGGTCAGGTTTTGCAAGTTGCAATAGCCCTTTTTTGGGTACAAAAAAAAAAAAAAAAACTAAGCACTTCTCACTTATGCAACCTCTTCTCCCTCAAGTATCGACCCTTTCTGTCTCTGTGCTTGCCTGCCTGGTGTGACTTCTGTTCTGCGACTCCTTCCTTCTGTTCTGCGACTCATTCCTCCTTCTGTGCCTTCTTCTCAATCGCGCCGTGCAAAGCCCCCACCGCTGTTGGTTCGCACTGAGCTGCCATTCCTATATACCAGAGATTCACTCCGCTTTCTCTCTGTGGCCCTCCCCCATGGTTCTCCCGTGTTTTGGTTTTGGGACTCAGAGGCATGTGCATTAATATGATCACAAAGAACCAACCAACCATTCCCTAGACCCCACCATAATGGGAGCTTTGGAGCACCAAGCTTTCCTTTTAATATAGTTATATTAAATAGTTGCTTTTTAGTGAGTCAACAACAACTTAAAGTCAAAAGGGTCCTTTAAGGCCATTTCTAATGGAGTGCCCATAAAGTGGGTACTTAAGAGGCCTCACACATCCACATCACTTATTTTTACTTTTTTTAATTTGGGTACCTAATCCCTCCAACCCAACACCTCTAAAAAATTACTAAATGGTCCCACCAACCAATAACTTCACATCATCACATATCAAAAAAAAAATTATTTAAAACTAACATGCGGGGCCCACAGAAGAGGAGAGAGAAGGATACCTATAGAGGTACCCAATCCTAATAGGTACCAAAAAATTTTTTTCCACAATGGGGGTACCTATTAGGTGCCACTCTAAATAGGTACTCAAGCCTTAAGTACCCAGTAGGTACCCCCATTGGAGATGCCCTAGGCATAAATAGAAACAACAGCAATATGAAGTTGCAGAGTATGAAATGCTTCTAGAAAAGCTACTAAGATGCAGACTGGTGAGAAATGGTTAAGACAGGTGGACCCAGCTCATAATGCAAAGGGGAATTCAAAAAATTGTAGGAAAAATTACAACAGAATTTTCAGAACTTATTATTTTTAGCACAATCTTATCACCAATCTATGTAATAAAAGATTTGATAAAATTCAAGACCAGCTGTTAACTTCCCAACAAAACAATTCTCTTGGACCAGCTATGTAGAAGTTTGGAGGGGGAAAGGAATGGCATAGGCAAAATTAGAACAAGTGAATCACATCAAAAATAAAGATGCAAAAGTTTGCAACAAAGCAAGATGTTTCTACAGGCTATTCAATGACAAGCTTGCAACAATAACAGGCTTCAAGAATTTAAACACCAAGGAGCATAGTCAAAATGTAAACACTTTACATAGAATTCAAGAATTTCAGGTAAGGAAAGGGTTAAAGACGATGGATATTAGTAAAGTAATTCATCAAGAAAATAATATACTTAACAAAGTTTGGAAGTGTTTACGAGAAAAAGGGTATAAATCACCATACTAAGTTGTTCAATAAGATCATGAGGTCTAAGAAAATGCTAAATTAGGGAGGAGAAACAATTCGATATCTATTTATAAGAATAAAGGGGATATACAAAATTGTGCAAACTACAAAAGGACCAAGCTCATACGCCACACTGAGGCTATGGTAAAGAGTAAGGTTTCAAATGCAATTGCGATCATGATCGGATTGCAGAGATACTAATAACAAGGTGATGCAGTTGCAGCATCCCTTGCAACCAAGATCAAGTGATGCGGATTGAGAAATAACGAGCCTTTGAGAGTAAGTTAGGACAACAAAAACACACATCCCAAAGAAACTATTTGATTTATGCCGAGGTCAACCAAGAAGGCTATATACATATTGCATGATTTGATGGACAGATGGAAAAAGAAACAAAACAATTTGCACCTATTCATTTATTGAGCAAGGGCAAAAGCAAACATTGACTCGTGAAAACTTGAATAAACTCACAAGTCAATAAATGAAAGAATGTTACACTGAGGGTTCACTACATGTTAAACGACATTTAGAAGAAGAAGAAAAAGAAAACATAAAACACATTAAACGATCAAAGCCTCGCCCTTATTTATTTTTGCAATGTAATAATTTCTGGATGAACATCGTTATATACTTTTGGGAAGCATTCCATGCTGCAAAAATTACCATTACTATAGTTTGTGAAATTTTAATAACACTATGGACATCCTTTTACCTTATTTTTGTATGAGATAAACTCTTACCAAATTCATGAGTCAAGTTTACAGAAGCTACCCGAGTTTTCGTAGAGTCGTAGACTTTCATGTTAGATAACCTTGGTAGCAAATACGATAATCCTCAAGCAGATGAGTGGACAGTGGACGTACAAGAAATACTTGGAATGAATGAAACATAATCTGCTAATTAAAAGTTGGAGAGTAGCACTTGTTGAGAAGATACCGAAAGCTCAAATAAGGTTGGTCATCAAGAGTGGAATGAATGAATGAAACACAATATGCTAAAAATGGATAGAGGAAGACCCAAGAGAACTATAGGAGAAACCATTTAAAAATACTTAACTCTTTTCTAAATGAATTAGCTAAAAATTTGGTTTGGATAGAACCTAATGACATCAAATGATTTACGTAGTCGACCAACTTCACCTAGTGGAATATGGCTTG
This sequence comes from Calophaca sinica, assembly GCA_037113605.1. NCBI lineage: Eukaryota > Viridiplantae > Streptophyta > Magnoliopsida > Fabales > Fabaceae > Calophaca > Calophaca sinica. Next base: position 23,338,304 of record CM073737.1, read on the forward strand.
ATCATTGTTGATGTTGCACTTCAATTTTAGCATTTGCAAGGGTTTTTTACTTTTTTAATTTATCTTCTCTTATCTATTGTCGAATGCTTATAGACATAGAAAGATCAATAAGCTTATCAACTACAAACGTATTGTATTAGTGTCAACTAAAGACTTGCATGTTCAGATACTTCTATGCATAATAATGCTAGGGAGGAGTATATTATATCTATGACTCTTATTTTGGTGTTGGGGGGGGAGGGGGAGAAAATTCTTTTACAAAATTAGCAGCAATGATGTGATGATATAACATATGTTTTTCAGCAGTATTGTAACATTAACCTAACACTACTAGTAATAAATTGGATTCAAAATACAATATTGGTCAAATAAGCAATATAAGAAAAGGTGAATGAACAGCTATAACAAGGTGAATGAACAGCTATAACATCTTCCAGAAAAGCCAATGCTCACTTTCCCTCAAATCTGTACAACAGAAAATCATTTTTCTTTTCCCAACTTCTAGTCTAAGTCTCCATTTTAAGCCCAAGACTGAAAGGATCAGAAACATAAATACTCCCAAAGTATAAAAAAATTATCATGAAAAGAGGGGCAAGTGCTTACCAGATAATGAGATTGAAGTTTCCTCCTCAATAACTGTTGAATAACACTTCCAGCCATCTCAGTTCACACTGTGTATTGTTCATATAAAAAAGACTACAGATAAGTAAACAAACACATCTTACCCAGTATCATAGATAAAGTTCTATAAATAAGCATAAATAAGCATAAGGAAACTCATAAAGCATCACCAAACAAGGGCATATAACTAAGGTAAAAATTACCAACTGTGTCTATAATGAATAATCATGAAAACTGAACTCTAAAATGAAAATTGACAGGACAGGTGTAACAAATTGTAAACTTTGCAGTACAGTGATTGGTATATGGTGAGATGATCTATCACGAAAAATCATTTTAAACATTCAATATATAGGCATGTAGTATACTTCATGGAGTAACACATATTGACAACAAGAATGAGGAAGAGATAGACAAGACAAAAGGACAAATATGCACACTAAGACAGACAAAGCATGCCACATTATCTTATAACTTCATGCATAATGAAAACTGAACAAATTTCATTCATATGTTCTTTGTACAACACACACCACCAAACAGAACCCCAAGACAAAGGTAAAATATGACATGATATGATATGATATTAGATGACCCAAGGATCTAATAGCACCATAACACAATAAGAGAGGACTTGTATCAGCCCATAGAACAATAGGTATCATTAAAAACTTAACAACAACATCTCTCATTCAAGAGCTTTTAGCTCCTCAAGCACGGCAACAGCAAAGAATTCATCAAACTATTACTTCATAGTGATTATGGAAATCTACTAAATAATTCAAATCAGCACATATCCTGAATCCAGAATCCAGATTATGCACTCATTATAAAAGTAGCTATCAAATTATCACGTAAACCATACTGAAATTCCAATAATGTCTAATCTAAATTCCAAAATAATACACTATTATCATTAAGTTCACTTAAACAATATTTTCTCATTGCAAAAATAAATAAATAAATGAATTAAACCCAAAAAAAACCTAAGGATGACATGAAGGAAATTGCATAATTCAAAAACTAACTTCACATATACTCACTCACTCACAAAATGACCTAGTCAATAAATAACATTACCACTAACACACTAACTATTTGAAGGTAATCATTCTAGATAAAAATAGCGACTTTAATTCAGTCACGTGCACAATATTGTGGATTTTCAGTCCCAAATATGCTATAACGCGCAACAGAAAATTAAGGGCAAAAAAGAGTGACAAAAACCCCAAATTCAAAAGTGCAAATAGATACACGAAGATGATAATTGAAAAACCCAGAACTCACAAAGTGGGATTTAGATCCGAGACACTGTGATAGCTCAGGATTTAAAATAAATAAAAAATAAAAAAGTGAATGGAAAAAAGAACTCACGAAATGGAAGCGCGATTGGGAACTGAGGATCGAAGGAAGAATAAGGAGAAGCAGCAGAGAGAGAGAGAGAGAGAAGAGAAACTGCTGATAGAAGTAGAGTCAAGAGGGAGCTGCTTGGGACCCAAAAGCTTTCACGCTTCTATGGTTGTGGCCACGAGAATTGATATGGGCTCCGGGGACCTTATTTACGGGTTTCAGACTAGTAGGCGAAAGCCCTCATAAACCTCAAGGGGTTACTATTTACACCCCCGTATTTTCTAACACTCCCCCACGAGTTAATTCACATTTTTTCCCAAAATAATATTTTGATCTGGAAGTTAAATTCCAAAGTTACATTTTTTGAACTCATTTTGTCTTCGGTAAGTTAATTTGCAGACTAATTTTTCTTAATATTCGAATAGTTTTTGTCTTTCGAAAAATAGAAGGCAAATACCCGAAAGTTTAAATTCAGGTTGTGCTTTGAAACTTAAGTTTCAAAGGCTAAAAAGATTATTTCACACAGTTTCTTCTATGTCACGCATCACTTTCTCTCTCACTCTTTGATTCTTCACGTAGGGGAGGGGCCACATGGTGGGCTATTCTGGGAGGCGCGATGTTGGGATGATGACAGAGACACCACACAATGCGCTGATGGAGCATGTTAACACCAAAAAAAAATAGTTGGTCATATCATGTATTAGCCACTCGAATAAAGTGTAAGTATTTGTCGAATAACTGAACTTTAATCAGCTGCATTCAGATCAGCTGAATCATGATCGGCTAACTCAATATCGGCTAAGTCAAAATCGGCTAAATCAAAGGTCAACTGATTGAGATCAGGTGAACCAAACACAGCTACTCAACTGAGATAAATAGCTGAAGAGCAGCAGTTGAGCAAAAGCAGCTAATGCAGAATCAGTTGACGAAGAATCAACTGATGCAGTGACACAAAATCAGCTAAACGTGGCTGCTAAGTCTAAATGGACTTTGAAGCTGTTAAAAGAGTCTTATGGGCTCGTGTGAGTGTTGATTAAGGGCCCAAGAGACTACAAACATATTTGAAAAAGAAGAAATGACCAAGCCAAAGTGCGGTAACCATTTTCCTAAATTTTTGGAAACAATATTATGTTGACAAGTGACTCCAAACACAAGAGGGGGGTGAATTGTGTGTGAACTGTGCTTTCAAAAACTTTTGGAGAAATAAGTGCTAATTATGAGTTGCGGAAATATTAATGTGAAATAGATAAATCACTTGAAGAATAAATTGCAAACGAGTTAAAAATAAAGTAAATAGTAAGATATAAATAACAATAAAATAAAGTACAGAAATTTAATTGACTGAAAAGTAGAGAGATAAGGAGTAAAAAAGCACACAACAAATTATCCAGGTTCGCCACCTAACACCCCTGGCCTCCGTCACATCCCCCAAAGCAAACCACTATGGGATTTTCACTAAGACACTAGCTTTTAAATCGAGGTCCAGCTAGCACCCTTTACAACTCTAAACCAGAGCAATACGTTCAAGAGATATCACCTCTCTATGAACACCTTGGGCTTCCTACCCAAAAATAAATGATTTTCACAAATAAAATGAGACGAAAAAGATACACTCAATAGTGCGGATATAACAAATTGAAGCTCAAATAATACAACTCAAATTTTGTAGAATAAAAAGACTCTCGAGAAAATTGTGCTCAAATAAGTGTGAGTGATGAAAAATATTTGATGAGTTTTTGGCACAAAAATTAAGCAACTGCGTTGTTGTATTTTTACACAGCTCACGAGTTGTGTTTATATAGGCAATGGGTGAGCGTCGAAATGACCGTTGGAGCATTTGCGCGTTGCGTTTTGATTTGTCCGTTGGAAGAAAAATCTGCCCGTTGCGGTTTGAAAGAAAGAAATAGAAAACACGAGGCGGCTCGGCATCGACCTCACGAAGGCGGCTCGGCCAGGCGACCTCAAGACAGTTCGGCAGACGACCTCGCCACCGCGGCTCGACAGACGACCTCGACCGCGGCTCGGCAAAGACCTCGGCACCGACCTCGGCACAGGCTCTGCATACGACCTCCTCATCGGCTCGGTCCTCATAGCTCGATGCAGCGACCTCATCGGCTCGACCACGCGACCTCGATGCGCGACCTCATCGGCCGACAAGGATCATCACTCATCACGCGACTTCCTCCTCGATTCGACATACGACTTCCTCGAGCTCAACATCCGACTTCCTCCTCATTTCGACATCCGCTTTCCTCGAGCTCGACACTCGACTTCCTTCGTGAGCTCGACATCCGACTTCCTCCTCAGCTCGACATCCGTTTTCCTCAGAGCTCGACACGCGACTTCCTCCTCAGCTCGACATCCGACACGAGATATGCATGTCAAAATATTTTGTGCGTGTGTGATTTAATTTTAATTGAGAGCTTTTTATTACTACTTACAAATTGTCTTAATAAAGATAATTAAATACTCACAACCCAAATCCTTGAAAAACTATCATTCTTGATACGCGTCTTGGTATTCTTTTCCACTTTTTGCACGGTTGACTATTTGCAAAGCTCCCTTTTGTCAATCATCAAAATCATCCTGTCAAGGCATGTATTCACAGACTCCCCCTTTTTGATGATGACAAACATCTCATGGAGGGAATTTAGTAAAATATAATCATGATATAGCAATGAGATATAAGCATGGTTTTTCAATAAAAGATATCGAGTTTAAGCACAATATTTAGAAAAACTCCCCTAACAATATTAAAAAAAAAGATATCAGAGTTTAGGCGCATTTTGGCATTTTGGTGAAGAACTCCCCCTCACAATATGCATGGAAGAAACCACTCCCCCTGAATCATATAACTCTCCCCCTTTTGGCAACATCAAAAAGTGGAAAAGATAAAGGGAAAGGCATGTAAAACGTATGCATATCCGTGTAACTAGATGGCGAAAAATAATAGAGTATCAAGGGTTCAATGAAGCATAATTGTTTGCAGTTAACATAACCTGCCCAAACTTTTATTTTAGCGATTACGGGAAGGACGGTTGCATTTCTCCACTTTTAGTCTTGGTAACTAACCTGCATAAAAATGTTAGCACACTCCAACGCCCAAGTTAGAACTTATTCATAATAAAATGCACTCACACGCAGTCATTCAATGCATGATTGATCTAAAATTCCTAACTCGGTTCTTATAAAAAAGAAGCTTTCTTTAGGCAAAGGTTTAGTAAAAATATCTGCAAGTTGTTTAGATGTTTCCACAAACTCAATCACACAATCTCCTTTTTGAACATGATCTCTAATAAAATGGTGCCTAATTTCTATGTGTTTAGTCCGAGAGTAATAAACCGGATTTTTAGTGAGGTTTATGGCACTAGTATTGTCACACTTTATTGGAACAGTTTTCAAATTAATCCCATAATCATTCAACTGTTGTTTCATCCAAATAATCTGTGCGCAACAACTACCGCCAACATATTCCGCTTCTAAGAAGTGGACAAAGCCACACTGGCTTGTTTCTTCCTCTGCCATGAGACCAAGGCATTCCCAAGTAAGTGACATGTCCCACTAGTGCTTTTTCGGTCCATTTTGCAACCCGCAAAATCAGAATCCGAGTACCCAATAAGTGTGCGATCAAGACCTTTGGGGTACCATAAACCCATGGTTTGTGTGCCGGTGAGATATCTCATGATGCTTTACCGCTAAGAGATGTGATTCCTTAGGATTTGCTAGAAAACGCACACATACAAACACTAGACATAATATCCGGACGACTAGCGGTGAGATAGAGAAGAGATCCTATCATACCTCTATACTTACTTACTTCGACCGACTTACCACCTTCATCTTTGTCAAGATAGCATGATGTGCTCATGGGAGTTGAGATTTCTTTGGCGTTGCTCATTCCAAATCTTTTAAGCAACTCCTTGCAATATTTGGATTGATTTATAAAAATTCCTTCTTTTGTTTGTTTGATTTGAAGTCCAAGGAAGTAATTTAGCTCTCCCATCATTGACATTTCAAATTCACTTTGCATGATATCGTAAAATTCCTTACACAAGGATTCATTAGTAGCACCAAATATTATATCATCGACATAAATTTGAACAAGTAAAATGTCATGCTTTTTGTGTTTAATGAAAAGAGTGGTATCAACTTTTCCTCTTTCAAAACCTTTTTCAAGTAAATATTTGCTCAACCTCTCGTACCAAGCTCTGAGCTTATTTTAAACCATATAAAGCCTTTTTCAATTTGAAAACATGATTTGAAAATTCAAAATTTTCAAAACCGGAGGTTGATCAACATATACTTCTTCTTGAATAAAGCCATTAAGAAATGCACTTTTAACATCCATTTGAAAAAGTTTGAAATCCATGATGCATGCAAATGCGAGAAGCATGCGAATAGCTTCTAATCTAGCCACGGGTGCATAGGTTTCATCGAAATCTATGCCCTCTTGTTGGATATAGCCGTTTGCAACAAGTCTAGCTTTATTTCTAACAATGATACCGTTTTCATCAAGCTTGTTGCGAAAGACCCATTTGGTCCCAATGACTAGGTGATCTTTAGGCCTAGGGACAAGTTCCCAAACATCATTTCTCTCAAATTGATTTAATTCCTCTTGTATAGCAAAGGTCCAATGCTCATCAAAGATGGCTTCATTGACGTCATTTGGTTCAATTTGAGAGACAAAGGCCATATGATGACATGCATGATTAAGAGAGTTTCGAGTCGTTACCCCTTTTGAGATATCACCTATTATGTTGTCAAGAGGATGGTTCTTTGAGACTCTCCATTCCTTTGGAAGATTTGAGTGAGAGAGTTCTTGAGAGGGTTGAGGCAAGGACTCTTGATCCTCCTTTTGAACTTTTGATCTCTCTTGTTCCTCTAAATAGGTATCTCCAAATACTTCTGCAAGATCATCAACACTTTCTTCTACTGAAGATTTGGGGTTAGATTCATCAAAAGAAACATGCATGCATTCTTCAACACCCAAGTTCTTTTATTAAAAATTCAAAAGCTTTACTAGAAGTGGAATATCCAAGAAATAAACCTTCATCGCCTTTAGCATCAAATTTACCAAGGTTATTCTTACCATTGTTTAGGACAAAACACTTGCATCCGAAACGTGAAGGTGGGAAATGTTGGGCTTCCTTCCTTTGTAGAGTTTATACGGTGTTTGCTTAAGGATCGGCCTTATAAGAACTCGATTCATCACATAGCAAATGGTGCTCACTGCGTCTGCCAAAAGTACTTAGGAAGGTTAGTCTCATTGAGCATCGCCCTCGCTAGCTCTTCAAGAGACCGATTTTTCCTTTCAACCACTCCATTTTGTTGCGGTGTCCTTGGAGCAGAAAAGTTGTGATCAATGCCATTTTACGTGCAAAATGCTTCAAATGCTTCATTCTCAAATTCCCACCATGATCACTTGAATGGAAGCAATGTTAAGTCCCTTCTCATTTTGTATAACCTTTGCAAGTTTTCAAAAGCATTAAAAGCATCATTTTTGTGAGAAATAAATAAAGTCCATGTATAACGAGAATAGTCGTCCACAATAACAAGAGCATAGTAATTGCCACCAAAGCTTTTAGTTCTAGAAGGGCCAAATAAATCCATATGTAAAAGTTGTAAAGGCCGGTTTGTAGAAACAATATTTTTAGATTTGAAAGATGCCTTTACTTGTTTTCCTTTTTGACATGCATCACAAAGTTTATCTTTTTCAAAACGAAGCTTTGGTAAGCCAATTACTAAGTCCTTTCGAACTAACTTATTAAGATGATCCATGTGAATATGAGTCATTCTCCTATGCCATAGCCAAGATTCATCCTCTTTACTAATAAGACAACATGCATCATTTGAAGGTATTTTATCTAAATCAAGCATATAGATATTTCCAATTCTAGGTCCAATTACAATAACATTTTCATTTATAGAATCCATGACCATGCATTTTGAAGAATCGAAAACCACTTTGTTTCCTTTATCACAAAGTTGACTAATGCTTAGCAAATTATGCTTCAAACCATCCACATACAAAACATTTTCAATAGTGGGATTAGGACTCTTACCAATAGAACCAATCCCAAGAATTTTACCTTTGTTGTTGTCACCATACCTGACATAACCACTATTCTTAGGTACCAATGAGGAGAACTTGCTTTTGTCTCCTGTCATGTGCTTTGAACAGCCGCTATCAAGATACCAATTTAAGTCCTTGGCTTTCAAGCACACCTACAACAACAAATCATATTTTAACCTTTGGTACCCAAACCATCTTGGGTCCATATGAGTTAGTCTTGGGCAAGGTGCCCTTTGGAATCCACATCTTTTTGCCAACTACATTTTTATTCTTTCTAATATTGCAAATAGAGGCAGTGTGACCATTTCTACCACAGTGAAAGCATTTAATGAAAGGACTACTTGAGGGTTTGTTGTGATTGAAGAGTTTAAAAGATTTTTCATGAATTTTTGGATGATAACCTAAACCAGCTTTTCCAAAAGTACCTTTTTGGTTTCCTAACATAATGTTTAGATTATCTCTTCCCATCGTAAATTTTGCAAGAGTGTTATTTAAATCCTTAACCTTATTTTTCAAAACACTACACTCATTGCATTTTAAAACTTCATCCTTTTTATTTTCACAAGATATGGGAGGAGAAGTTTCAATCACAAAGAACTTGTTTTTCTTTAAGAATCACTATCTCTTTGTTTAAAATTTCAATTTTTGATTCAAGAGAAGAGATGGTTTTCTTAGAAGAAAGAACAATTTTTCCAAGTTTAATCGTTTCATTATTGAATTCTTCACAAGCAGCAAGTAATTCATCATAAGTTAAAGAAGAGTCGGGATCATAAAAATTTACCTCATCTTCATCATGATTTGCCATTAGACTAAGGTGAGCCTCTTCATTTTCAGATTCATCAAGAATCCATATCATTATCATCCCAGGCAATGTAAGCTCTTCTTCCCTTCAATCCTTTGGTGGTTTCTTTTCAAATTTCTCATTCCTCGTTTGGTTTTGAGGACAATCGGGTTTTATGTGACCTTTCTTTCCACACTTGTAGCGGTAGGATTAAAAGAAGTTGTTTCATCACTTTTCTTTTGAGAGCTTGGGAACTTACCTTTGTTTCGAGTCTCATGAACCTTTTGAATTTGCGAACCATTAGACTCATGTTTTCCTCATTATTTTCATCTTCAAGGAAATCACATTCGTCATCGTCGGTTTCCTCAATGCTTGCTTTGAGGCGAGCCCTCTTTTTCTTATCAGCTTCTTCGCTTTCCATGAGACGATTTAGTTCAATTTCATGTTCCTGCAATTTTCCAAACAAAGTAGCCAAGGTCATAGAAGATAAGTCTCTACATACAGCTATAGCGATGACCTTGGGTTGCCAATTCTGTTTAGACATCTAAGAACTTTGTTAATCAAATCTTCATTCATCAAGACTTTCCCAAGAGCTCTGAGATGGTTTATTATATGGATGAACCTTTTTGCATATCTTGTATGTTTTCACTTGGTTTCATCCTAAATAACTCATACTCATGGGTTAATGTGTTCATTCGAGCCCTCTTGACCTCGGTAGTACCTTCATGGGTCAATAGAAGGGTGTCCCACATTTCTTTAGCAGTCTTGCAATTTGAGACCCTATAGAACTCATCGTAGCTTAAAGCGTAGTGATGATGTTCTTAGCCTTCAAATTGTATTGGACCTTTTTCTTATCATCTTCGGTCCAAAGTGATCTTGGTTTGTCTACCACCTTTGCATCATTAATTGATTGAGTGGGGACAAATGGACCATTTTCCACAAAGATCCCAAATATCAAGATCAACACCCTCAAGAAAGATTTGCATTCTATCCTTCCAATAACCATACCCCTCACCATTGAAAAATGGGGGTCTGTTCATGGAAGTTCCCTCGTAATTGTTTGAAGTCATTCTCTTGAGACGGTTAAGTCCTTTATACAAGAGTCTAGCTCTGATGCCACTTGTTGACAAGTGACTCCAAACACAAGAGGGGGGTGAATTGTGTGTGAACTGTGCTTTCAAAAACTTTTGGAGAAATAAGTGCTAATTATGAGTTGCGGAAATATTAATGTGAAATAGATAAATCACTTGAAGAATAAATTGCAAACGAGTTAAAAATAAAGTAAATAGTAAGATATAAATAACAATAAAATAAAGTACAGAAATTTAATTGGTGAAAAGTAGAGAGATAAGGAGTAAAAAGCACACAACAAATTATCCAGGTTCGCCACCTAACACCCCCTGTGGCCTACGCCCCGTCCCAAAGCAAACCACTATGGGATTTTCACTAAGACACTAGCTTTTAAATCAGGTTCAGCTAGAAACCTTTACAACTCTAAACCAGAGCAATACGTTCAAGAGATATCACCTCTCTATGAACACCTTGGGATTCCTACCCAAAAATAAATGATTTTCACAAATAAAATGAGACGAAAAAGATACACTCAATAGTGCAGATATAACAAATTGAAGCTCAAATAATACAACTCAAATTTTGTAGAATAAAAAGACTCTCAGAAAATTGTGCTCAAATAAGTGTGAGTGATGAAAAATATTTGACAGAGTTTTTGGCACAAAAATTAAGCACTGCGTTGTTATATTTTTACACAGCTCACGAGTTGTGTTTATATAGGCAATGGGTGAGCGTCGAAATGACCGTTGGAGCATTTGCCCGTTGCGTTTTGATTTGTCCGTTGGAAGAAAAATCTGCCCGTTGCGTTTTGAAATAAAGAAATTGAAAACACGGAGACGGCTCGGCATACGACCTCTGAAGACAGCTCGGCAGACGACCTCACGAAGGCGATTCGTGACGACCTCGCCACTGGCTCGACAGACGACCTCGACACAGCTCGGCAAAAGACCTCGGCACACGACCTCGGCACACAGCTCTGCATACGACCTCCTCATCAGCTCGGTCCTCATAGCTCGGTACGCGACCTCATCAGCTCGACACGCGACCTCGGTACGCGACCTCATCAGCTCGACAAGGATCATCAGCTCATCACGCGACTTCCTCCTCAGTTCGACATACGACTTCCTCAGAGCTCAACATCCGACTTCCTCCTCAGCTCGACATCCGTTTTCCTCAGAGCTCGACACTCGACTTCCTTCAGAGCTCGACATCCGACTTCCTCCTCAGCTCGACATCCGTTTTCCTCAGAGCTCGACACGCGACTTCCTCCTCAGCTCGACATCCGACACGAGATATGCATGTCAAAATATTTTGTGCGTGTGTGATTTAATTTTAATTGAGAGCTTTTTATTACTACTTACAAATTGTCTTAATAAAGATAAATAAATACCCAGAACCCAAATACTTGAAAAACTATCATTCTTGATACGCGTCTTGGTATTCTTTTCCACTTTTTGCACGGTTGACTATTTGCAAAGCTCCCTTTTGTCAATCATCAAAATCATCCTGTCAAGGCATGTATTCACATATTAGAGGTGATTTTAGAGAGAGAAAATGAAGATAAGAAGATGACCACATGGAATCAAGGGATAATCAATTAAAAAAAGCGCACCCACTCCCTTGAAAATAGGGACATGGAGAACATGCCCAAGTGGTGGATAATTAGCCGTTATAGTGGATTTTTTGCCCATGTCTTGCTGATTGAGAAGATATGTGAATTTTATGAGTTGACCAAGTGAAGAACGTGCATGAAGGCTTATTTCTTTAAAAACAGGGATATAGAGAACATGGTCAGCTGATGGGCAGTTAGCCGTTCGGCCCATAACATAGTCGACTGAGCAGATATACGAATTATATTAGCTGACCAAATCAAGGACGTGCATGAGGGCATATTTCCTTATAAATAGGGTTATGAGGACGTGGTTAGCTAGTACGACGGTCAATAAGTTAGCCGACTAGGTGTTTTTGGACTATAACTTAGTTGATTGGGTAGTTACCTATATTTATATTGTTAGCCATGATCTTATATAATATGATATGTGAGTTAGTGGGTTAAGAACATGACAAATAGGGTAAGTATAGGTTTATTAGGTTACTTTTTCTATAAATATCAAATTTACAGACTATATTAGACACACCCAATCAATAAAACACAAGTATTTACAATTATCTACTCTTTATCGCTTTCCGTTATCGTTTTTATCATTTATTTTCATGTAACCTTAATGTTGTTGTTCAACCTTCTACACTAGACTTTTTTGAAGTGTTGTCGTTCGAGGTGTTCACAGTGGCTAATGAGGGAGTCGATGAATAAACTAGTTAAGTATCTCGAAGTACTTTTCCAAAAAAAAATTGAAGACTTTTGCAAAGAAAAAAAAAGTCATTTGAATTCACTTTTATGTAATAAATTAGTGTATTTACCCGTGCTCGCACGGGTTATTCGTATGGGTTGTAAACGTATTCAATATATAAGAATAAATTTGAAAACTTTTTTTTTCAACAAAAGTATTAGCATATTTGATTTTATAAAAAAGCTATAGATAATTCATTATGAAGTAGATAATATATGTATTATACGTATACTCCAATTTTAAAATATAACAAGTAAACAGAAAATATCAGTTCTATTTTCCTTATATTTAAATATGGTTTCTCAACTCTGATTTTCAAAAAAAAAAATATAAAACACAAAATTGAATGATTTATCTAAATTATAATAAGATAACTTCAAAATAAGTAACATGAAAAAGAGATAATTAATTATCTATGTTGGACGATAAATTAATCTTAGAATAAATTATGGTTTCTATCATGTATAATATCAAAACTTTAAAATGGAAAACTAAAAATACATGTTGATTTAACATTCATTATAATTGAACTTAAACAATCATGTGAATGCTGGAATGCTGAGAATATTTATACTCCAATGGAATGTTGGAAATTTAAAATTTTAATACTCCCTCTGTCCATTAATATAAGACTCTTTGGTAAAATTTAGTTCATTAAATAACTCATGTATTTGGTCTATTATAGACTAAATACATGAGTTATTCAATTAACCAAATTTTACTAAAGTGTCTTATATTAAGGGACAAATGGAGTAATATGTAAGAGATAAAATATACAAAATTATGAAAAAATTAGAAAAATTAAAATTTAACATTATATGGTTACGATTTTCTATTAAATTTTAAGATGTACATAATAAATTTATTAAATCTTATATAATGTAATATGTATGTTAGTGGGTTAAGAACATGATAAATAGGGTAAGTATATGTTTATTAGGTAACTTTTTCTATAAATATTAATTGTACAGATTGAATTAGACACACACAATCAATAAAACACAAGTACTTACAATTATCTATTCTTTATCGCTTTCCGTTATCATTTTTATCATTTTTTTGGTAACATTTTTATCATTTATTTTCATGCAACCTTAACGTAGTTGTCCAACTTCTACACTAGACATTTTTTGAAGTGTTGTCGCTCGAGGTGTTCGCAGTGGCTAATAAGGGAGTCGATGAATAAACTAGTTAAGTATCTCGAAATACTTTTCCAAAAAAAAAAAATTGAAGACTAAGTCATTTGAATTCACTTTTATGTAATAAACTAGTGTTTATACCCGTGCTCGCACGGTTTATTCGTATGGGTTGTAAACGTATTCAATATATAAGAATAAATTTGAAAGTTTTTTTTCAATAAAAGTATTAGCAGATTTGATTTTATCAAAACTGTTATAGATAATTCATTATGAAATAGAGAATATATGTATTTATTCATATATTCCAATTTTAAAATATAACAAATAAACAGAAAATATCAGTTCTATTTCCTTATATTTAGATATGGTTTCTCAACTCTGATTTTCAATAAAAAAATATAAAACACAAAATTGAATTATTTATCTAAATTACAGTATGATAACTTCAAAATAAGTTACATGAAAAAGAGATAATCAATTATTTATGTTGGACGATAAATTAATTTTAGAATAAATTATGGTTTCTATCATTTATAATATCAAAACTTTAAAAAGGAAAAATAAAAATACATATTGATTTGGCATTTATTATAATTGAACATAAACAATCATGTGAACGCTGGAATGCTAAGAATATTTATACTCCAATGAGATGTTGGAAATTTAAAATTTTAATAATATGTAAGAGATAAAATATACAAAATTATGAAAAAAATAGAAAAAATAAAATTTAACATCATATAGTTATGATTTTCTATTAAATTTTAAGATGTACATAGTAAAATAAATCAGTTATGAAAATTTATAAAATTAAAAGCAATCAAATTTATATGGTAAAATAATGATGAATAACGACTGATAATTGATATAATTAATTGTGTCAAAAAAAAAGATAATTGATATAATTAATAAATAAAAATATGTAAGGCATTTAAGAGAATATATTAATGTTTTACACTTTTTTTATAAGTAAAGGGAATAATGGAAGAACTACGACACAAGCCTAAGTGTAGCACACTCCATTACATGAGAATGTAAAGCAAGACTGAGAGAGGGGAAAGGGATGTCTAAAATAGTCCACGTAAAATCACCCTGATGATCTATATTGGCTAAAATATATGTGCAAGATTTCAGTTCTCTGCTATTAATGATCTACACTATGAGATTATTATATGACATGAGGTAATAATGATTTATATAATTAAAATAATAACTAAAAAAATTAAACTAATTTAGGAAAAAAGATTAATAATTCTTACGTTATCACATGACTTAGATAATATTTTGATTGAATCACAATAGTCCGGATATGATAATTAATTGATTCATATGATTTAATTTATTACATTTTGAATTTAAATTTGAATTTGAATTTAAGTTAATTCAAAATTGATTGTATGATAAAAATCTTGATATGAACATTAAAATATCGTGAATTAAAAAATAAAAAATAAATTATTTTTCATTCTGGCAGGAAAAGAATGAATTTGAAGATGTCAAGTGACATAATTCTACGTGACAAACTCCATATAATATAGTAGAAGTAGATTCCCTAAGTATCTCATGTCTCACGTGAGATTATAATGCATATTTATTAAATAATATAATTTATATTTTCAAATTAAAATATTTTAATTTAAATTCATATATCATTAGATGTATGTTAAATGTAACATAAAAAAAATGTATATTAAATTAAATATTATTAAATGTAATCTTTAATCAATTGACCAAGAGAACAAATTTTAAACTTTAAAAATATTTGATTATTAGAGTTATATAATCCCTTGTGGGTCAAAATAATTTTTACGATTGAACTTATTTCGAATCAGTTTAACAAATATCAAATAAAATTTTATTATTTTGATATATTATAATATTACTTCTTAAAGCATATATATATTGGCAACGTAGTGAAATATGATTGAACCTTTTATTTATATATCTTTATCTTTATCTTTATAATTATAAAAGTAATAATGTATGAGGGTCATTTTGTCAAAACACTTAAATAAACACTAATTAATACCTTTTAGCATTTAATAATTATAAAGATCTTTTTTTAAAATTAAAGAGAGAGCAAAATCTTAAAAAAAATAATTAAATTACTTAAATAAACACTAATTAATGCCTTTTAGTTTTTAATAATTATAAAGATCTCTTTTTAAAAAAAAGAGAGAGTAAGATCCTAAAAAAATAATTATATAAATCCAAGTGTTAATCGATTTCGTTTACAAAATTAAAGAGAGCAAAAATCTGAAAAAAAAATAATTGTATAAATCACATTGTTAATTGATTTAGTTTACAAAATCAAACGTCCGAAATGTTATCAATATAGATATATTAGTTTATTGATTACTATTTGATCTCAATACAGATCCCAATGATTAATACTGAAGCCCGAATGTTTGAAACAGAATGAAAATAGTTTTTTTAAATGATTTACGATTGTAATTGAATTACGATTTTTTTGAACAGGTAATTGAATTACAATTGTAATTGATACCATGCAGGATGTTCGATACAAAATAAAAATAGTATTATTAAATGATTGGTTACTATTATTATTATTATTATTGATTATTAAAAAATCATATAACATAGTGCAATATAAAAAAATCATACGGTGATATCACTTTGTAAAATTACTTGTTAAAATATTTTCACAAATTTTTTTGTCCCAATATTTTTACAATATTTTATATGGTGAGATATAATTGGATATATCTTTATCTTTATCTTTATATACATTATATATATATATATAATTATTTTTCATACATTACACTGTTAGAAAGCTCACGCTGACTATGCATACGGGCATGCATGGAGTTTTGAAGGGCTGTCTATGTAATATTTATTAAAAAAGGTTGTTTTTTTTGTTTTGAAATCAATTTATTTTTCTTTAAATACTATAATTTCACATAAAAGAAACCAAACAATTTTTTTTTGACAGGAGACTGTGTGAAAATTCATGCCGAATACGACTACGAGCATAAATGAGTTTTTGACGGGTTGTCTCTATAATTTTCATAAAAAAAGATTGCATATTTTGTTATGTAATCCATTTTTTATCCTTAAAAAATATAAATTCACTAAAAAGAAAATAAACAAAATTTTGTTTGGACAGGACACTGTGAAGAAGCTCATGCTGAATATGACTACGAGCAAACATGGAGTTTTGACGGGTTGTATCTAGAATGTTCATAAAAAAAGGTTACATTTTTTTTGTTTTGAAATCGATTTATTTATCCTAAAAACTGAAATTTCACTAAAAAGAAAATAAACAATTTTCTTTGAACAGGAAACTGTGAGGATGCTCACGCCGAATATGTATCCGATCATTCATAGAGTTTTGACAGTTTGTCTCTACAATATTCTTAAAAAATGTTACATTTTCCTGATTTCAAATCAATTTATTTATCATTAAATATTGTAATTTCACTTAAAAGAAAACAAACAAATTATTTTTTGAATAAGACAATGTGAGAAAGCTTATGCTGAATAAGCACGCGAGCATGCATGAAATTTTGTCAGGTTATCTCTGCAATGTTCATAAGAAAGGGGTTGCATGTTTTTGTTTTAAAATTGATTTATTTATCCTTAAAAACAGTAATTTCACGGAAAAGAAAATTGTTAGCAATTTTGTTTGAACAGGAAGTAAGGAAGCTTACGTCGAATAAACCTACAAGCATACATAGATTTTTGATGGGTTGCCTCTGCAATGTTCATAAAAAAATGTTACATTTTTTTGTTCCGAATCGATTTATTTATCTTTAAATATTATAATTTCACTGAAAAGAAAACAAACAAATTTTTTTGACAGGAGAGTGTGAGACAGTTCACGCCGAATATGCTTACGAGCATAAATAGAGTTTTGACGGGTTGTCTCTATAATGTTCATAAAAAAAGATTGCATATTTTGTTTTGTAATCGATTTATTTATACTTAAATAATGTAATTTCACTGAAAAAAAATTAACAAAATTTTGTTTGAATAGGAAACTGTGAGGAAGCTCACGCCGAATATGTTTGCGATCATTCGTGGAGTTTTAATGGTTTGTCTCTACAATGTTTATAAAAAAGGTTACATTTTTCTGGTTTCAAATCGATTTATTTATCATTAAATATTGTAATTTCATTTAAAAGAAAAAAACAATTATTTTTTGAATAAGACACTGTGAAAAAGCTTACACTGAATATGCATGCGAGCATGCATGGAGTTTTGTCTGGTTGTCTTTGTAATGTTCATAAAAAAAGGGTTGCATTGTTTTGTTTTGAAATCGATTTATTTATTTATCCTTAAAAACTGTAATTTCACGGAAAAGAAAATTATTAACAATTTTTTCTAACAGGAAGTAAAAAAGCTTAAGCCGAATATATAAAGTCTATAGTGCCCTAATAAGGAATCATCTCTATGCAATAATCATTAAATATTGTAATTTCACTTAAAAATCAAGTCTATATAAAATTATCAAAAATCTAGTCTAGTATAGTATAGTATATATAAAAGTAGAAGAGTCTATAGTATTCAAATGCAACTTTCCCTCCTAAACTATAGTTATTTTTTACATTTCCATCTAAAATATTTTCAAAACTTTTTTTCACGCAGTCAAGAATAAATAAACTTTACACTTTAAAGAATCAATGTCATTTAAAAGTTAATCTATGATGCCTTTCATATAGTGAATGACCATGATCTTATACTTTTGAAAACAAAATAATGACAATATATATATATATATATATATAGAGGAAATCGTAACTACTAAAAGGGTGATCCTTAGTGATCACTTTTCTGTTGCGACACGTCCTTTGTAAACTCCTCCTCTGATAGGTTTCATTATTCCTTCTAAGAGAGCTAGAAGAATAAACTAGGGTTCTGCTAGGGTTAACAAACTAAAAGAAAGAAAAGGAAAATAACATTCAGATTTTTCATTGATCATTCTCCCACAAGGGGATCAAACACTTAAAAGGAAATATATGTCCTAAAGATGAATCATATCCATCCAAGTGTCAACAGCTGACTTTAGGGAAACATAAAAGACATAAAGACAATTAAAACGACTACACATTTTTTAACAGCCTTAGATAAAGTCCTTAAAACAAAAAGGCTTCTTCTTTGATCTGGTCTGGCCCATTTTTGCTAGTGGGCCACTATCATTACTCCCTGGGTCAAGAGGAACCTTGTCCTCAAGGTTCTAGACTGGGTATTGTTGCGTTTGCAACCGTACCAAATCAAGTTTGGGAATAACTTTCCATGGACTTTATGACTCACCTTCCCAACTCTTTTGGCCATACAACAATCTGGGTTATTTGTGACGGTCTGACAAATATGTGCACTTTTTGGCCTTGCCCACCAAATATTCTGCGACAGATTTGGCTACACGATTCTCTGTAGAGATATGCCGCCTCCATGGTGTTCCAAAATCTATTATTTCAAATAGGGGCCCTCTTTTTCTAAGCTCCTTTTGGAAGGAATTATTTCGGGTCTAGGGTACAACTCTCAATGAAAGCACTAATTGATAGGTTTCAGTGTTCCTTCCAAGAGAGCTAGAAGAATAAGCTAGGGTTCTGCCAAGGCTAACAAGCTAAGATAAAGAAAACAAAATAACATTCAAATTTTTTCATTGATCATTCTCCCACAAGGGATCAAACACTTAAAGGAAATATTTTTCTTAAAGATGAATCTCATTCATCCAAGTGTCAACATCTGACTTTAGGGAAATATAAAAGACATAAAGACAATTAAAATGACTCAACATTTTTTTAACAGCCTTAGATAAAGTCCTTAAGCCAAAAAGGCTTCTTATTTGATCTGGTCTGGCCCATTTTCGCTAGTGGCCCACTATTATTGTCCTCTGCTCAATAGCGTTTAAAAACTAAAAAATAATGCATGGGTGTGAGATCATGGTCAAACCATATGGAGAAGAAGAGATGGTAAATCAAGATAGGTGCACATACATAATCATGTAGCCATATGATACTATCAAACATACACACATAAGCACACATAATCATAAAATGACATGATGACGATGCATGACAATGCAATGCAGAACCAATCTCCAATTATTTTGTATGCAATGTGGATCTATGACCAACTAACTTAGGGAAGACAAATGGGAGTACATATCCGGGTGGCCCGGGTGGTTCACCAAGATTCATGATCCCGTATTGTATACTCTCACCACTTCAGATAACACACAGTGTCTTGCCAGGGTGATCATGCTCAAAGGGTGCCCCAACAATAGTAGCTAACCTCTATCTTTATGTAGGACCCTGTTCGCTTAATTCTTGTCAAGCGATTACACCGAGAACGGAACTCTAGTCCTCAGTTATGGGTTCCCCAACTACTCCAGAAAGCATTGGGAGTGGTGAATCTACGCTAAACTAAGGCTAAGAGACATAAAATCGACTAAGATAAAATGCTATAAATTGCAAGAGAAAAATAGATGTTTGTAACCGCCCCCTGTTGGCCACTAAACGCTTCCACTACGCTGGTAGCTGACAACAAGCGGTCATGTGTCCCTCAACTGCCACATTCACGTGCTTCATGGAATAACCGTCTCATCCTTGGCTGCACAAAGCGGTTTTCAAGCTTCAAAAATGTTGAGGGCCCTCAAGAGCTGATTTTAACTTTTTGGTGCCAAAGTACAATGACTTTCAATTCCAACTCTTGGTCGCATTCCATTGCTTCCCTGTTTGGTAACAATGGTTCAGCCGATAGCCTTGTGACATTTCAACATTTGTTCAACCACCATCGGCTAAACTTTGTGGCTATCGGTTGGCCTCATGATGCTCCTTGAGACTTAATCAATTCTGAGTTCTAGCTTCAGGTCAATGTGAACACATTCGGCTATAAGAATGATCGGCTATATCATGTATCGGCAACTGCTCTAATCGGCTTACCACTGGCTATTTTTTGGTGATAACAATTGCCCCCTACGTTGCTTTAGCTGCAAAACTTTAAGTTTAGGCTACTGCAACGTAATGATGGCTTGTCAACTCGTAGCCCTAATCATAAATGTCAAGTTATCCGTTTGTAACAACTTTTTAAATGAATAAAGGCTAACTTTATCTTATCTGATTAATTCGCAACAATCCTATCAATAGTGATTTGCATTCTCTTTAAATATTCCTCAGCCGAGTTACCCTAAGCACTTTTCGAAAGCCTTATTGTCTTGTAGCTTTACCCTTTTCGTTGTGACCTTTAACATGCGATCATTATCACTATATCTTTGGCCTCCGATTCTCAGAATCGTTCTTACGAGCATGATGATGATCAATCTCTGCTTCTGTGAGCTTCGAACGTTCACCAAGTCCTCCATCGGCTCTCCACTCTACCTTTCAATCCCCTCTCTTTGCAATTCAGGATTTTGTATCCTTGAACCCCTCTACTTCAGAGTTAGCTGAAGGAGCTATTTTTCTGAAGGAATATATGGCTCCATCGCTTTATGGTTTACCAATTTCTTGCGATTAGTTTACCACCCAGTCCAAACCAAACGATCTCTGTTCATGGCCCCATGCGGCTCAACCCTACGTCTATTGGGTTAATCGACTGGAAAAGGTCAAAGCCGACAAATAGAGGCAGTGGGGCCTTTACGATATGATCATTTTGTCCACACATGACATTCCTCCCAACCTGGAGCTTCTCTATGGCTTCTTTGGATTCTGGTGTGTCTCCACCAACACCTTCATTTTCCCTTGGGGTATGATTACTCCAACCTTCTTGACGTTGCGGCTATTGTGGGACTCCCAATTACTGGAGATGATATCCCAGCTCTGTACTCCTTCCCTATTCCAGAGCTAGGGTTCAATTTCTCCAAGGACACCTCAGGCTACTCAAATTTCCTCGCTCATAATGCCAAGACTAGAGGAACAGGTACTGACGCTGAGCCCAATGTCTTTCTTCTATACTGGTTCAACAAGTACTTTCTCTGCTTTAGCTCCATCACAGTAGTACAAGAGCTGCAACTAGATGTGGCTCTCGTTATCTCAGATGGCAAGCTCTTCTAGGGATCTATTTTTCTCTCCTACCTCTACAGCTGCCTCTTCACTATTCTAGATTAGCTGCAAAAAGGAGAGGATATTAAAAATGTCCAGGGACCTCTTTGGTTCATTCACTTTGGATTATGCTCTATTTTCCAGAGTTCATTGATGCACGCTTCAACCCCCGTTCTCTCCATCGAAATGTGAATATCTTGGGAGATCAACTTAGGCTTACTCCTTGTGAGCCTACTTATGCTTTCAATGTGGCTGAGAAATTTTTCAATCTCAGCCGCATATCGACTGACTGGCGCCTTATCTTGGAGAAGGGCATTGGGCCATTTTGGATCTTCTCAACAAATGAGCCACTCCTAGTCGAACAACATAATAAGGTGGAATTGAATTGGAGTACAATCTTCACAGCTCGTGATTTACTTTGTGGCCTTAAGCCCACCTCAAGGAACAATAAGTCCTCTGCAGAGTTTTATTATCCTAACTGCATGGCTAGGCAGTTTGGGCTTCTGCAGCATGTGCCGCTACCATATGACTCTAAGATTAGGAGTCTTGGTCGGCTAGCCTTTTCATCAAATGATGTAATAGAGGTGACCACCACCAATCTGACCAAAATCAAGGCTTTCGAGTGGATTCCCTTCACTCCTGCTTCTGGTGAAACTTCCACTTTTGCAAATTGATGGCCATCAGTGACTACCAAATTGTTCCCTGATCAACTAGAGAAGTATGTCTCCAGGCTGGTCATCACTGAGAGTGGTGAACCAGAAAAGGAAAAATCTAGGCCAGCTGTTCAGCCGAAGAGCACCCCTGCTAAGGCTAGGCCTCAGGTTCAGAAAAGAACGTCCACCAGAATCAAGACCCCAGTGATTCCACACAATAAGTTTTCCTGACGTGGCCTCCTCCATTTCATCTTGCTTTTCTTCAAGATAATTCCTCATTTTTTCTTTTCTTTTAGCAGCTAAGACCTCTCCAAAGGTCATTCTAGTTAAGGATGATCCAATTACTTCCCCTACCAAAAAAGGACCGAGGATCCTGGCATCACAATAAAAGAACCACCCCAGGTTCCTGCCAGGTCCAAAAAGAAGGCTCCATCGGCTGACAAAGGAAAACAGCGAAAGGTAAATTCTTATTCTACTTTTTACCAAAGTTTTTCCCCAAACTTCTTATGTCAGCCCGAATCTAATCTTCCTCAATGTTTTCAGAGGCCACGTGTGGAGATTCCTACTCCTTATGTCATGTAATCTACCTAAGGCACAAGTTCTCAAGCTCCCTAAATGGTATAGCCAACTCATATTTATCCTTGTGAATCTCTGCTTATCTGTTTATCGGCTAACCTTTGTTGGAACCTAAACGATTGAGAAGTTTAGACCCTCATTAATTTTGATGATAACAAAATATTTCTCAAGAGAACAATTTATCTTCTAACATATCTTTGAGTGTACAGGTATCAAAAGCTTCATTTATATATGTACAAATCACTCAAGAAAGAAGAAGAAATATACAAAAGAATTGTATACAATCCACTAGTGTCAGCATCCGAACCCACTTCAGCGTCTTGCTAATGCAAGCGCCCAAAGCAGGTGACTTCTTGACACGTGGAACACTCAATTGCTACGAAGGCCCGTCCCTCCTGCTCGAGCGAGCGTCTGATCTCTTTAATGAAGCACGTGGTGATCATGTTTTTGCTCTTAGCCTCAGACTGTTCTGGAACAGAATTCGAATTTGATTTTGTGCGCTCATTTTGATGTACGAGGAAGCAAAGGTGACACCTTTAGCATAAGACAAAAATCGTACAAGGCAATTGCAAATTGCAGATAGTACGAAAACGGTAATATGTACTATTCTGATATTCTCTGGAAAGGATGAAATTGACTACATTTCAAATTACCTCCCTCAATGGCAAGGAGATATTTTTACTGCAACGGTAATACCCTTGAAGACTCCTATAAATACCCCAAGGTATTCATTGAAGAACAATTAGAGAAAAATTGTGAAGAAACTTCATTCTGAAAGCAATATTACTCAAGTGTGCAATCAAGCTTCGTGCTAAGTTTCTGGTCCATATAGAACTGAACTCAGCGTCTTATACTTTCTTTTAGAAAGCTATTCTGTTTTGAGCTTAATCTTTTCATCCTCTCTGTGAGAGTTATTTTGATTGTTATCAAAATCATAATCTCTTTTGTAAAACTGTATTTGGCCTAGTTAAGGCTCTGTTCCTCAAAGGCTTGACTGTACTGAGTCGTTTTGGGAAGTTGAGAGTATTGTCAAGTTTGTGACGGAAGAATACTCTTGAGGAAATTGTAATCAGTTGATTATAGTGGAAAATCCTTCAGGAACGAAGGTACTAGACGTAGCTACCAGTTGGTGGTGAACTAGTATAAATCTCTGCGTCTCATTCTTTACTGCTTTACATTATTTATCTTTACCTTGCTCAGTAAAACAAGTTTTTATAAACGATTTAAATTTCTGCATTCGGTCCTGTTTAATTCTTTGCATCCGATATACAAACAGTTTTAAACAACTTGTGTTGAAGTTTTTACGTATAGTTTGCGAAAAGTTTTTTAACACAATTCAATCCCCCCTTGTTGTGTTCACGTTCAATTGGTATCAGAGCTCGGCCTCTTGGTTGAGCACTTAACAGTGTTAAGAGAAAAGATCTTATACTGTGAACATGTCTACTGAAGGTGGTCATATGAACCGTCCTCCTCTATTCGATGGAGAAAAATTTGATTACTGGAAAGATAAGATAAAAGCTTTCTTTGAGACACAACAACTTGAGTTGTGGGATATAGCTCAAAGTGGTTATATTCCTCCCACTAATCCTCGTGGTGTTGCTATAGCCAGAGAAGATTGGAATGATGAACAGAAAAAGAGATATCAAATCAATCAAAAGGCTAGATTCATTCTTATCTGTGCTATGACAGAAAAAGAATATGATAAATGTGGCAAATTTGATACTGCCAAAGAAATATGAGACTCACTTGTTTTAGCTTACGAAGGCTCTGCCCAAGTAAGAGAAACCAAAGCTAGCATGTTGGTTCGCTAATATGAGTTATTCAAAATGGAAGATGGTGAAAGCATTGAAACCATGTTTGGAAGATTTCAAACACTTGTTCATGGGTTACAGGCCCTTGGAAAAAGTTACACTACACCTGACCATGTTAGAAAGATCTTAAGAAGCTTGACTAAGCAGTGGAGACCCAAGGTCACTGCTATTCAGGAAGCAAAAGATCTAAATGTCATACGACTTGAAGATCTTATGAGTTCGTTGAAAGCTCATGAACTTGAGCTAAATGAAGAAGAACCTGTCAAAAAGGGCAAGTCTATTTCCTTGAAAGTCGCTCAACATAAAGTCAGTTCTTCCAAAGCCCTTCAGGCTGAAGAAGAAGAATCAGAAGATGAAGCTTCAGAAGGAGATGTTGATACATCAGAAGATGAGCTCGCGTTTATATCCAGGAAGATACAAAGAATATGGAAAAGAGAAACTTCAAGAGGAAGTTTCAGAAGAAAGATACTAAGGACAAGAAAGAGAGCAAGGACAAGGCTCAAGTCATTTGCTATGAATGTAAAAAGCCTGGACATTTCAAGTCCGAATGTCCTAATCTTAAGGAGAAGTCCACAAGAAGTTCTTTCAAGAAAAAGAAGAAGAGCCTCATGGCTACATGGGAAAATCAAGATTCATCCTCATCTGAGGAAGATAATGAAGTAGAAGCAAATCTCGCTCTCATGGCAGACACTGACCTTGATTCAGAAGAAGAAGTTGAAGAGGTAATAGTATATGATTCCTACTCTGAACTTCAACTTGCATTTGATGATCTTCTTAAGGACTTCGCCACTCTCTGTTGAGTATAAGAATTTGAAAAAGAAAATTTCAAAATTATCACAAGACTTTCAAGCTTTAAACAAAGAAAATCAGACTAACAAAGAAAATCGGTTAAAACTGAAAATCAACATCTGATGGATAACCAACGTCTGATCGCTAATAAGCAACCAGACGCTGAGAGCTCTCAAGCTGAAAGCTCTAAAGTTACAGGCAATCCTAAATGCAAATCAAATGATTATGAATATGCTTTTCAAATGTTTCTTGCAGAGAGTGTAACTCGTAGCAAGCAAGCTTCAATGATTCAGTGTCAAGAAACGACAACTCATGGTCTTGGTTATATATCAGATGAACCTCTTTTAGAAAATGATTCAGCATCTGATAAATCCAATAATCATAGTAAATGCTTGCATTGTACTTACTACAATAAACCTGGTCATTTGAAAAGTGCATGTACTGTTTTTAAAACTGTAAAGGATAAGCCTCCTTCAAGAACTAACAAGAAAGGACCCTAAAAAATATGGGTACCTAAAGATAAAATAGTCTATGTTGCAGACATGCTTAGCAACAAAGTCAACACACCTATCTTGGTACTTAGACAGTGGATGCTCGCGTCACATGACGGGAGAAAAGCATATGTTCCAAGAAATAAGGCCTAAAGAAGCTAGATTCGTTGGTTTCGGAGGAAACCAGAAAGGTAAAATAGTCGGAATTGGTCGCATTGGTAAAGGCTCTCTTCCCTCTATTGATAATGTACTATATGTTGAAGGACTTAAGCATAACTTATAGAGCATAAGTCAATTATGTGACAATGGTTATGAAGTCATCTTTACAGAAACTGGATGTCTAGTAAAAAGCAAGAAAGACGACTCTACTTTCTTTACTGCTAGAGGAAACAAAATATTTAGAAAATTGATCTCTCTAAACTTGTAAAACAAGATGTCAAGTGTCTTATGTCTGTTGATGAAGAACAATGGATTTGGCACAAGAGATTAGGTCATGCCAATTTGAGATTAATCTCAAAACTAAACAAGCACAGTCTTGTCAGAGGCTTACCAAATCTTAAGTATCAATCCGATGCTCTCTGTGAGGCATGTCAAAGAGGAAAACAAGTTAAAACTTATTTTCATTCAAAAAATGTTGTTTCAACCTCTAGACCACTTGAGCTTTTGAATCTTGATCTTTTTGGTCCAATAAGGACAACCTCTTTAACTGGAGAGAAATATGGGTTAGTCATTGTTGATGATTTCACTAGATGGACATGGGTTAGATTCCTTGCTCACAAAGATGAGTCATACAAGGTATTTCTTGTGATTCTCGCAGCAGTTCAAAATGAAAAAGGAATTTGCATATCTTCTATTAGAAGTGATCATGGGGGGGAATTTGAAAATGAAAGCTTTCAAAAATTTTGCGATGATAACGGCATCTCCCACAATTTCTCCTCTCCTAGAACACCTCAACAAAATGCTGTTGTAGAAAGGAAAAATAGGTCCCTCCAAGAAATGGCCAGGACCATGATCAATGAGGCTAATATTGCAAAACATTTTTGGGCAGAAGCAGTAAACACAGCTTGTTACATTCAAAATAGAATTTCTATTAGACTTATTTTGAAGAAGACTCCATATGAACTGTGGAAAGGAAGGAAACCAAACATATCATATTTTCATTCATTTGGTTGTACGTGTTACATTTTAAATACTAAGGATCAGCTTGGTAAGTTTGATTCAAAAGCTGACAAAGGAATCTTTTTGGGATATTCTGAAAGATCTAAAGCTTTTAGAATATACAATAAAGAAACTATGACAGTGGAAGAATCCATTCATGTCAAATTTGATGACAAGAAGCCTGACACAGCCATGTCAGAGCTAGATGAATTATTTTCAGAATTAAATATAGGTAATACTACAAATAGTGAACCTACATCCTCATCGTCCGGTGTTGACTAGACACTAGAATCTTTAGAAGCTGAATTCAGAAAGAGCTAGAAGTACAAAGCCAATCATCCTAAAGATCAAATCATAGGAAAACCTGGAGATAAAGTAAGAACCAGATCCTCTTTTAAAGAGCATGCAGATATGTCACTACTCTCAGAAATGGAACCTAAAACGATTGATCAAGCATTAAAAGATGAAGGCTGGATTCTGGCCATGCAAGAAGAGTTGAATCAGTTCCAAAGAAACGATGTATGGAAGCTGGTTACCTTACCAGAAGATAAGCAAGCTATTGGCACTAAATGGGTATTTAGAAACAAGCTTGATGAAGATGGAAAGGTTGTGAGAAACAAGGCAAGATTGGTTGCTCAAGGGTACTCACAGGAAGAAGGTATTGATTTTACAGAAACATTTGCACCTGTTGCAAGGTTAGAAGCTATACGCATTTTGCTTTCTTTTGCTGCACATCATGATATAATTCTTTATCAAATGGATGTGAAAAGTGCTTTCTTGAATGGTTTTATAACTGAGGAAGTCTTTGTAAAACAACCTCCTGGATTCGAAGACATTGAATTTCCAGAACATGTCTTCAAACTCAAAAAGGCCCTTTATGGTCTTAAGCAAGCTCCCAGAGCTTGGTATGAAAGACTGAGTACATTTTTGATGAAAAATGGATTTACCAGAGGTCTAGTAGACACTACTCTTTTTAGAAAAACATCAAACAAGCACTTTATAATTGTTCAAATATATGTTGATGACATTATTTTTGGAGCTACTAATGAAAGCCTTTGCAAAGAATTTTCTAAGCTAATGCAGGCTGAATTCGAGATGAGCATGATGGGTGAACTGAAGTTTTTCCTTGGAATTCAAATCAAACAATGCAATGATGGTATATATATACATCAAAGCAAATATATCAAGGAATTGCTAAAGAAATTCAAAACGGTGGATTGCAAACCTATGTGTACTCCTATGCATCCCACATGTATTCTTGGTAAAGATGAAACTGGTAAAAAGGTAGATCAGAAGATGTACAGAGGTATGATTGGATCTCTACTTTATCTTATAGCTTCAAGACCTGATATTATGTTTAGCGTCTGTTTGTGTGCTAGGTTTCAATCAGATCCTAGAGAATCACACTTGAGTGCTGTTAAAAGAATCTTTAGATATTTGCAAGGATCTACTAATCTTGGTTTGCTTTATAAGAAATCAAAAGATTACAAGTTAGTAGGTTTCTGTGATGCTGACTTTGCTGGAGACCGAATTGAAAGAAAAAGCACAAGTGGAAGCTGCCAATTCCTTGGAGCAAATCTTGTATCTTGGTCAAGCAAAAGGCAAAGCATGATTGCACTCTCAACAGTAGAAGCAGAGTATATTTCAGTAGCAAGTTGCAGCTCTCAACTTCTGTGGATGAAATATCAACTTGAAGACTATCTGATAAACGAGAGTAATATTCCTATCTTTTGTGACAATACTTCTGCAATCTGTCTTACTAAAAATCCCATATTGCATTCACGAGCCAAGCACATTGAGATTAAGCATCACTTCATAAGAGACTATGTTCAGAAGGGTATTCTACAAATAAAATTTGTAGACACTGATCATCAGTGGGCTGACATATTTACAAAACCTCTTGCTGAAGATAGATTCAATTTTATAAGAAGAAATTTAAATTTTCATCTTATAGAAGAATGATTAATCTCAACTTCAGGTAATATACAAAATCTCAGCATCTGGTATGACATAAGCATGTATATGAATAAGCATCTTATTTGTCATATGCATCATAACTCATCGTCTGGTGAATCGGTTGCGTGCGTCCGAGCACACCCACACGTGTCACACGTGTTAAGGACTTAAGCGTCTCATCACATCCACTGAGTCATAATTATTTATGTCTTTCAATAAAATCTTTTTCTTGATCTTACTTTTCTTTTGGCGTCTGCATTTAATGAAAAGGCGAATCTTTATTTTCTTTTCTTTTTGATTTAATTTTTATGTGGAAATACGAAGCGATTTTTTGAAAAAGGACTGTATCATTTTCTATCAACTTTCTCACTATTCCACATTTTTCGCTCCATCACTTCACTCTGCGTTTTCTTGCAAAACTGTTCTCTTTCTCTCTGTCTCTCTCTCTGTGTGTGTGTGTGTGTTTTCGAACCCTAAAACCTTCATCACCTTCTCTTCAACTGCTACAATGGCCGACAGAAAGGTTGGACAATACACTGTTGTTTTCGACGTCTTCTCTGAGGCAAAACTTCTGAATGAGAACCGGGTTGATTTTGAGAACTTCAAGCTATATGGTTTTGATTTTGAAGAAGGTCTTGAGAAACTGGGCTGGAAAAACTACTTCATCTGGGAACCAGCTGACGATCTTGAGCTACGCTGTTAAGGAGTTCTGGGGGAATGCGTACTTACTTCCGGGGGAAGTCATAGAAGGACACATCAGAGGCTTCAAACTACGCTTCACCATCAACTCTATTGCTCAGACGATCAAGTGTCCGTGTGAAGCAATCAGTTACCATGCAAACTGGGCTGATGCTTACAGAGGACTTGAAAACGGCAACGAAGCCCTCTTTGAGAACTACCGTGAATCAAGAAGAAGAACATCACTCCCACGCCAAAGACTTGAAAAGCAACTACCGAGCATCGCACAAAATCATCGCCAAGAGCGTGATTCTCAAGGTCGCTCAAGCGACACGATGAACTACGAGCAATAGTTCCTTATGAGGAACTACATGGATGGGAAGAAAATCAATCTGCCAAGGTTGATTATCAACAATCTGATAAATGCCCTTGTCTTCTCAAGGAAGAGTGTCGATAAGAAGAATATCGTCAAGATAATCCCTTATGGAGTTTTTCTCTCCATTATGATGATCAAAGACGGCATTGTGAGGAAGCCGATCGACTCCATCAACACAGAGGAAAAAGAAAATACTTTGGTGTTGGCGCTATGTTCGTCCGTAAGTTTTTGGAGTCAATAGTTTGGTCAGATGCAGCTAATTACCGGCTCTATGATCAAGAAAGTGAAAATAGAGCAACAGAAGGAGAAGTCAAAGAAAACCACCAGAAGCTCAATGACTGGTGTGAAAAGACCTGCTGAGTCTCCTTCAAGGGCGACAAGAAGAACAAAACAGAAGGTGACTCCTGCACCTACTGTTGAAGAACCAGAAGATGAGGATAGGACTCCCATCAAAAAGGTCTTGGAGAAAGCTTGATTTAGGCCAAGAAATTGAAAAGGATGCTTCAGCGTCCGGTCAAGGGAAGCAAATCCCTCCTCCTCCTCCTGCTGTTGTTGTCACGAGAGGATCGAAAAGAAGGTTGGTTAAGTCTTCAGAGGTTAACCCAAAGGTACTTGATTTTACTGCTGATGAATCAATATCTGTCTTTGATGCTCTTGATGTTATTCCTGTACCCCCATTGTCTGTTTCACAACCACAAACACAACCACAAACCAAGAAAACCAGAATGAGCCTCCGACAAACCTCGTCCCTAAATCTACCCAACCATCATCCTCTACACTCAACCTTGACCTACCACAAAATTCCTCAAATACTTCACTTACCACATATATTTCCAAACTTCACTCTCATCCCTTTAATCTATTATTCAAAGTACCTCCCATTAATCCTTTCAAACCCTACACACCTAAAACCTATAAAATCACCAAAACCACTCCCACCTTACTCACCATTACCCATAAACCTACAGACGCTGGTGGAAGGAAGAATGTCTCATGTATTAACAAACCACGGTTTGTTAAGTATGAGATATATCATAGCATCTACAATCGTCCCTCCACATGGTATTTGAAAACCTTCACCTCTGGAGCTGCCAGACTGGAGATTGCCTTTCCGATGAGTGCTACCTTCAAGGATGGAGAAGACCACTTTCAGATGTCATTTAAAGGAAGATTGAGACCAGCATCTGGTAGCAGAGCAATTCCCTTCTCTGTTGACCTTCCTAGATCCCTACCACAAACTGAACTGCTCACATTGGAAGAATGCGGAAGGTGGATCACAGATGAAGAAGTCGCTTCACGGCAATCGCCTTGAGATGAAGAAGATTGAAGTAATCAGACAGCTCAGTGATCCTTCGTCAGAATGCTGAAGATTGTACCGCATGCACAAAGGTGACTACCTTGGTCTATCCCTGGGAAAAGGAAAGAACCTGCTCCTGGCAAGCAGCCATTCAGCAAGATCGGGCTCAATCTTAAGGAATTCTCTAAGCTTCCGATTGCCAAGATCTCTGAGGATCATGCCAAAAGGTTTTACCTGAATTCTCTGAAGGAAGATGAATGGAGAACTGGCTCCTCAAACTGCTGCAATGCCGAGAAGGGCACTAATCCAACAGGTGGCACAATCGCCAGACCATCGACATCAACTGGGAACGCTTTACTTGATGATATGTTCAGATGCTCAGTAATCAGACCACTCGACTGCATGAAGACTTATGTCCAATGGGCTGCAGTGACAAAGCACTTTGACATTGGATTCACTTGGAGTCAATGGTCGAAGACATGGAAAGACAAAGCCTTGTTACCATGCCTCGTCCCCCTGGTGCTTACAGAAGATGACAGGGAAAATCTGAGAGGATTGTACCTGGCAGAAAATGAAGGAATCTCTTTTGCTTCTGAAGCATTGAGTGAATTCATCAGAAGGATATGGGGAGAAGAAGCTGGGAATAAGTTTGAGGCTTTCACTGCTGACGTACTTCTGCATAGGGAAACGGTCTTCATGAATTTGCTGTATCCAGAAGAAGTGGAGAAAAGGAAAAGAATTCAGTCAGAATCTGAGCAGAGGAAACTTGGAAGTCTCATCAAATGGTTTATACCAAATGATACATTCTTTCAAAAGGCTCAACAAAAGAAGGACTTAAGACTGAAGCTTTCCAACTGGGTGCTAGCAGAGCATCAGAAGATGAAACCCGCACTGTAAGTCGACCTTCTACTTCTACTCCTGCAGTTGAAATGGTCACCATTCCTAAAGCAGAGTTTGAAGAAATGAAGGCTACTAATCTGAAAGTCACTCAGCTGGAGAATGCACTTAAACTTCTATATGAACGTCTCAACATCCCTCCTCCACCACCAAACCCTTAAAATTTTTTATTTTGTGATATACATTTTTTTTGGTACTCTCTTATTTTTTTTATATATTCAGTGTTTTTCTGATTATTTGACTATACATGCCTTTATCTGATTATCTGTTTATATACATTCAAATTTTTCTAAGCCATCTTTTTGACTATGATGTGCTTTACACTCTTTTTGTCTGATGACAAAAGGGGGAGTAAAAGAAGTAAAAGAAAGGCCTGATGAACACGTGAGAGTCTGATTAAGTCTGATTAACAAATTCACCGTCCGATGAATACACTAAAACTGAATTTATCATGCATATCATTTCATACATAGCATTTGTATGGTTATTCATTGCTCTAATATCAATTAACTGCATTGATATTCATTGACCCAATAATCTAACAATGATCAATAAAGTTGGTAATATGAAAATCTTTTTGATAAAATGAAAATCAGCATCCGATCTCACCTTGTTAAAAATATGCTCTGATTCATCTATGTATTTTTGCGATCACTTAAATGAATTTGTTTATCAACAATCGCCTTAATACTAGAATTGTCTTATACATCAAAAGTGTTAAATTCAGGGGAGACCTTTGATGTTATTTTGAAATTAAATTGTTCATCAACCTTAGTTATTTGTCATCATCAAAAAGGGGGAGATTGTTGGAACCTAAACGATTGAGAAGTTTAGACCCTCATTAATTTTGATGATAACAAAATATTTCTCAAGAGAACAATTTATCTTCTAACATATCT
The DNA here is from genome assembly GCA_037113605.1 of Calophaca sinica. Lineage (NCBI taxonomy): Eukaryota > Viridiplantae > Streptophyta > Magnoliopsida > Fabales > Fabaceae > Calophaca > Calophaca sinica. The sequence continues at coordinate 23,371,277 of CM073737.1, forward strand.
TTGAGTGTACAGGTATCAAAAGCTTCATTTATATATGTACAAATCACTCAAGAAAGAAGAAGAAATATACAAAAGAATTGTATACAATCCACTAGTGTCAGCATCCGAACCCACTTTAGCGTCTTGCTAATAGCAAGCGTCCAGCAGTGTGACTTCTTGACACGTGAAACACTCAATTGCTACGAGCGTCTGTCCTCTGTTCTGAGCGAGCGTCTGATCTCTTTAATGAAGCACGTGGTGATCACATTTTTGCTATTAGCCTCAGACTGTTCTGGAACAGAATTCGAATTTGATTTTGTGCGCTCATTTTGATGTACGAGGAAGCAAAGGTGACACCTTTAGCATAAGACAAAAATTGTACAAGGCAATTACAAATTGCAGATAGTACGAAAAAGGTAATATGTACTATTCTGATATTCTCTGGAAAGGATGAAAAGGACTACATTTCAAATTACCTCCCTCAATGGCAAGGAGATATTTTTACTGCAACGGTAATACCCTTGAAGACTCCTATAAATACCCCAAGGTATTCATTGAAGAAGAGTTAGAGAAAAATTGTGAAGAAACTTCATTCTGAAAGCAATATTACTCAAGTGTGCAATCAAGCTTCGTGCCAAGTTTCTGGTCCATATAGAACTGAACTCAGCGTCTTATACTTTCTTTTAGAAAGCTATTCTGTTTTGAGCTTAATCTTTTCATCCTCTCTGTGAGAGTTATTTTGATTGTTATCAAAATCATAATCTCTTTTGTAAAACTGTATTTGGCCTAGTTAAGGCTCTGTTCCTCAAAGGCTCGACTGTACTGAGTCGTTTTGAGAAGTTGAGAGTATTGTCAAGTTTGTGACACAAGAATACTCTTGAGGAAATTGTAATCTGTTGATTATAGTGGAAAATCCTTCAGGAACGAAGGGACTAGACGTAGCTACCAGTTGGTGGTGAACTAGTATAAATCTCTGCGTCTTATTCTTTACTGCTTTACATTATTTATCTTTACCTTGCTCAGTAAAACAAGTTTTTATAAACGGTTTAAATTTCTGCATCCGGTCCTATTTAATTCTTTGCATCTGATATACAAACAGTTTTAAACAACTTGTGTTGAAGTTTTTACGTATAGTTTGCGAAAAGTTTTTTAACACAATTCAACCCCCCTTTTTGTGTTCACGTTCAACCTTTTGTTGATATACGCTGACCCCCAAGACTCCTATTGTTTCCCCTCACGCTGAAAAGCCCGTTTATGACGCTCCTCCTAGCCTTCTCCACCTAGAGCTCCTCTGGTGAATGTTTCTGAAGAGGAGTTGATGAAATATTTCACATCGGCTGATCCTCCCCCAACGGTTTCCTCTCCAGTTTCTAATCATTTGGAGAGAGTGAATGCAGCATTAATGGGAGATACCCTAACCAGCAGGAGCAGGTTACAGCCCTCAGAACTTCATTGTTCAAATTGGCGAATTCAGCTGACATCCATGCTGCTAGCCAAGAAGTGTTCAACGCCATTGCTCTCCAACTCAATGATCTGGCTCACCAATACAGTCGTTCCAGGGAGGTCCATGACATAGCCTCTCATGATCTTAAAAGGCTAAGGGAGCTTCAGGAGAAAAAATCCCAGTTCCAAACCTCTTATCAAACCCTTGAGGCAGAACAACAAGAAGCCCTAGCTCAATGCAAAACAGTAGACGATCGGCTAGCCGTTTTGACAGCTACGCTAGACCGAATAAAGAAGGAGATGGAAGAACTGGCTCCCCAATCGACTGCCCTAACCCAAAAACTGGATTCCATTTCCAACCAGCATTTTACCTTGTACACTCAATTCTCTTCACTAGATAATGAAGTTGCAGTGTTGTTTGCTCAGAAGGCGGGATTGGAGAAGGACTTAAGGACCGGAGGTGATGGTTTAGCTAAAGCCAATAGGATGTGGGATTCCTTCAAGCAGCAAATAGAGGAAGCAAAGAGGAAAGTTGTTCCCGCTGTGGCTGACACTTTAGCCACTCAACAGGGTGAGCCAATTGACCTAATCGTCCCTGTGGCGGAAGCCTCGGCTGAGCCTACCCTTGAGGTTGCTGTTCCTTCGGCTACAGAGGATCCTTCTGCAACCCAAGATCCCTCAGCCGAACCGGATTCAGAGCATACTGAAGAAGCTGCAGGTGGTTCGCCTAGTGTAACAGCAACCTAGCCTCTTCTGAAGTCTTTTTACTTTCTCTCTTAAGTATTTTTTTTAGATGGCCAGCCTATGGTCACCAAAGATATTCCCTTTTCTTTGTAAACCACTTTTTCTCATTCCTCCAATATGCTTTGCCATATAGTAGGGTAGTATTTCTTTAAATATTTGTCGTTTATGCTTCTATTTAATTCTTTGTCTTGCATGTTAACTAGTCGATAAGTATTTCCTGCAAACAGTTGACTGACAATGAATGAGCCTGCCCAATTTGGTGACCACTTCCCAAATTGGGTCCTTTACCCCTATTGGGAAAATAGTTTTCCAAACTAGGTCACCTTCAACAAACTTTTACAACTTAACATGTTTGTTGTAGGCACTAGCCATTCTGCGTTTGCTTGCCTCAATTCTTTCTAAGGCCATCAGCCGATCTTCATCCAATTGATCCAATTCCATGAACATGGCTTATTGATACTCTTCCAGCCTTAGGAAATTCTATTTCGCCGCCCTTAATGAAGTGACATTTATTTCCAAAGGCAAAACTGCATCTTGGCCGTATGTCAGCCGATATGGAGTTGTACCAGTGGCTGTTGACTTAGAATTCCTAACGGCCCATAGGGCTTCATCCAGAGTAAAATTCCATTTCATGGACTTGTTTTCCAAGTTCTTTTTGATCAAGGTGTGCATGATATGGGGATGAGTGTATCAATTTGATCCCGAATTGCTGAGCAATGGCAACCACCTTTTCTCTTGTGAACATGGTTCCCTGATCCATAGTGATAGTCTCTAGAATCCCAAACTTGTATATGATCTGGTTGGATGAATCGGATGACATCTTCTTGCTACACTTTGACCATCGGCTGAGCCTCCACCCACTTGGTGAAGTAATCGGTTGCCATAATTATGAAATTGTGTCCCTTAGAAGATAGTGGGTGGATCTTGCCGATCAAATCCATAGCCCAACCCCTGAATGGCCAAGGTTTTAACACTGGATCCATCAATTTGGCCGGCACCCTTTGAATTGGGCCATGTAGCTGACATTCTTCCCAACCCTTGGCATATTGAAAGCAATCGGTTGTGATGGTAGGCCAGTAATACCCATGGCGATAAATCAACCATTTCATGACTGGCCCGGCCCTATGTGAACCGCATATGCCTTCATGAATTTCATCCATGATCTTTAGGGCTTCATTTTTGTCTATGCACTTTAACAACACCCTATTCCTGCTTCTTTTGTACAGTTCATCATCAAGAAGCACGTACCTTAGAGCCCGTCTCTTGATTTTGGGGTCAGTGCATTTAGAAGGGTCTTGTAGGTACTCGATTAGCTCCTTCCTCCATGAGTCGATTTGGTCTACGGCCATTACCTCGACTAGTAGATCGTCATAGTCCAAAGTCAACAAAGTCCCTGTATCCGGAGGCCTATTGGGCTAAATCGTTGGCCTCCATATTGGCTTCCCTTGGAATGTATGGCACCTTTGCATCTATAAAATAATGAAGCAATCTGTTAGCCGTTGCATAACGGGCCAACAGATTTGGGTTATTGCACCTGTATTCTTTTGTTAACTGCTTGATTACCAGCTGGGAATCTCCCTTTACATGAATATAATCAGCTTTCATGGTGGTCAACAGCTTCAAACCTATGATTAATGCGTCATACTCAGCTTGGTTATTAGTTAAACCTGGGTTTAGCCGATACAGAAACCTCCACACCTTCCCTTCTGGGTTGGTGATTATCACTCTGGCTCCGACTCCATTCAGGGTTTTGGACCCATCAAAAGTCAGAACCCAAGGCAAGAGGTCTATGCAAGTAATTGGAGATACCCAAGGGTCCTCCACTTCCACGCATGGGTGTTCTGCTAAGAAATCGGCTAATGCCTGACCCTTAACAGCCCTCAGTGGGACGTACTTTAGAGCAAAAACAATGAGCTTAATGGCCCACTTCATCAACTGACCTTGTAAGACAGGCCTGTTAAGCAAATACCTAACAATATCAATTTTGCACGAAACTAATATCTCATGTGGCATTAAATAATATTCAAGTTTTGTACAATCATGAAACAATAAAAAACACAACTTCTCCAGAGGAGTATATCTAGTCTCAACATCATTGTGCATTCGGCTAAGGTAGTACACCGCCCTTTCAGTTCCATCTTCATCATCTTGTGCTAACAGGCAGCCGATAGACTCTTCAGCAGCTACAATGTAGAGTTTCAAAGGTCTTCCTGGCATGGGAGGCACCAAAACCGGTGGACTAGCTAAGGCCTTCTTTATTTGATCAAATGCCTCTTGTTGTTCAGGACCCCACACTAAATCCTCCGCATTCTTGAGTTTCAACAAAGGGGAAAAAGCCTTCATCTTTCCAGCCAAATTGGCTATGAATCTCCTCAAAAAGTTGATCTTGCCCAATAGACTCTGTAACTCCTTCTTGTTCCTAGGCGGCTTAGCCTCCATTACTGCCTTGACCTTGTTTTAGTCTGTCTCAATACCCTTTTGATGTACCAAGAAACCAAGAAAGTTGCCAGCCGATACACCAAACATGCACTTGGCTGGATTCATCTTCAAGTTGTGGATCCTCATGCTCTGCAAGGCTTATTCCAAATCGGCTAAATGGGCTTTGAAGTCTTTGGATTTTACTACCGCATCATCTATATAAACCTCCATAGTCTTGCCGATTAGAGCATGGAAGATAGCATTCATAGCTCTCTGGTAAGTAGCTCCTGCATTCTTCAAGCCAAATGGCATTACTAACCACTCATAAATTCCTAGTGCCCCTGGGCACCTGAAGGCAGCCTTATGAGTATCTTCCTCAGCTATAAATACTTGGTTATAGCTAGAGTAACCATCCATAAAGGTCAGAATACCATGTGTGGCGGCCACATCTACTAACATGTTTGCCACTGGCATCACATAATCATCCTTCGGAATGGCTAAATTCAAGTCTCTGTAATCAATGCAGACTCGAATCTTGCCATTCTTCTTCATGATAGGTACTATGTTAGCTAGCCAATCCACATACCTAGTTGTTTTGATGAACCCAGCATTTAGCAAACGCTCAATCTCTGCTTTGATCTGTGGCATTAGCTGAGGATGGTACCCTCTAGGTGACTGCTTATACGGTTTGAAACCATCCTTAATTGGTAACCTGTGTGTGACAACCACCCTAAAAATTAAATGGAGCCGCCACCTAAGTTTGTTAAGGAAAACAATAGGAAAAACTTTTTACAAAAATAATTAAGAGAAATGGTCTTCGAACCAAATTTAAGGGTTCGGGAGTTGATTACGCATAGAGAAGGTGTTATCATCCCCACGACGCCCGTTTAGAAACGGTACCCTTTTAACTGTTTAAAGAATATGTTTGCCTTAACAAAATACTCCTTTATTTTTTTTTTAAAAGAACAAAATACTCCTTTAATGAAATTTATTTATTTATTTTTAATAAGAAAAAAGAAGAAACTGTAAAATAACCAAATTGTGCGAGCGGCCATTTCGGGGCTTCTAGCCGGCGAATAAAAACAGAAAAATCAATGGAAAAGATAAATACAAAGTATTACAGGTTTCAGAACCATATTGTAATTCTAAAAGGAATTATTTTTGGCTGCATAATTATTATTCTCTATTACTATTATTAAAAAAACACAAGTCCAGAAGCCTCTCCTTTTCCATTTTTATTTTTTAAATTATAAAATTATCATATTTTTAAAAGGAATGTGAAAAGGCAAACATCAAACTCCAACCATGGGGGTGGTACACGCACAGATGTAGACGAAATGAAAATGAGAAAAAAACGAAAGAAGAAGAAAAACTAGATGGAAATCATCCGTATCAATTCCAAGTTTTACATCAATTCACATCATCCATAGATGCAAAAAAAAGGCAAAGAAATGATAACAAAACAAATGGAATATTTACAGAGAAATAATAGAACCTGAATTCAATTCTCAAAAAAATACTCAGTCACCAACAGAACAGAATCACCAAATTGATCCTAAAAAGAACCTAGACAGTGTTTAAGAATAAAAATAAAAAGAATTCAATCTCTCTCTTCTTTTTTTTTTTTTTTATATTTCGGCCTCAACTCCTTTTCCATTTTTCCGAAAGTTGTTCCTCCTTTGCTCGCCTTCTCCCCTCGGTTCGCTCCCTCCCTTGGCTTTTATAGGCTCTTTGCAACCTGTCCAAAAAAGAAACGAATCAGCAAAATTATAATAAAAGAATGAAAAGAAACAGAAACGAAAAGGGGGCAAAATTACTCCTTGATTTCACATGGAGATCCGCACGTTTCCTTCGAATCTTCAGAGATCTTTGTATTTGGGCGTATAGTACCCTAATTTTATCCGGCCTTTTCATTTTATTTTATTTTATTTTATTTTATTTTATTATTTTTAACTTTTTGTTTTTTTTTTGGTTTCATAATAAAGAAAAAGAAAAAAATGAATAAAGAAAAGAAAAGAAGTGAAAAAGGAAAAACAAGATTTATTGAAAAGGGGAAGCAAATAACAAAAGTGGGGGTGTCACTAGCAATCTGCTAGTGGACAAAGTCAAGCCCAGCCCACTTCCTTCTTCCACTTCCCTCTTTTACTCGCACACCCCTTCATTTTCTCCATACGCCACCCCTTTGCATCTGCTTGCTTCATACACCCCTCCTTCATTTCACACACCCCTAGCCCCACGCAACCAACCCATTCACGCAACCCAACTTCCACGCACGGCCCATATCCAGCATAACCCTAACATTCATAAAACCAAACCCTAATTTCTCATCACCCAGCCGCGGCACACCAAAACTTAACCCTAATCTTCCTCTCATCCTCTCAAACCCTAAACCTAGAAGCTTCAGCCGCGATACCCTTCCCCTTTTCTCGGCCTCAATCTTTCCTCAATCAAACCGAATCACATCTCCCCTTTTACCTCAGGATTCAATCCGAATCCTTGCCTTTTTTAATCAAAAGTGTTGAACCTTCCACGATTCGGACCAGATTCAAGCTTTAAACACGAGTGAAACGTGGTGACTACTACAAATTAGGGAGTATCTTTTCTATATTTCTCTTCATCTCGTTTTTAATTCTTGATTATTATTTCTTTTTTGATTTTTGTTTCCTTTTACAGAAGCCCGGAGCCTATAAAATCGAAGAGGAGGCCGAGAGCAAAGGGGAGGGAACTGGATCCAAAAAACAACACACGGAAAGGGCAAGAGGCTGAAAAACCTACCAAGGAGTTGAAGTGAGAGGCGAGGAAAAGTCCTAAAATTCTCTATTTTTTTCTCTTTAAACACCAGTAGGATTTAGGGCTTTGAATCAAATTTTCTTTTTGGATTAAGACCTGTGAAATCAGGTTTTTCTTTTCTCCTTCCCATCTCTGTACATTTTAGTATTCTGTTCTGCGTTTTATTTTGTTTATGCATGTTCTGGACTGAGATTCGAATTTGTAATATGCAAATGTGATGTCCCTTTTTTTCTGTATGATGTTTGTTAATTCCTCTCTGTCTCTGTCTCCTGCGTTCCGTGAGTGGGCGTGAGTTAGGATTACGGGATTTGACCTTCCAAAGGGGTCAAATCCAGGTTAAGGACTGAATTGCAAATATATGATAAAGAAGGACTGAATTGCAAATATATGATGAAGAAGGACTGAATTGTAAATATATGGTAAAAGGGGCCTGAAAACGAAAAATTAAAAAGTCTTCTATTTAATTTTCTGTTCATACACATTTTAAGATTTGGTCTTCCAATGGGGCCAAATCCTAAATAGGGACTTATTTATAATTTACTTTTTTTATTTCATAAATAGTCAGAATTGAATAAAGAATTGATAAAGGGTATAAAAGCAAAGAAGAAAAGAATTTTCCCTTCTTATCTATATTTTTTTAACATAACTAGTTTTTTTACTTTTTTAGGTTTTTTTCCTTATATTCACTGTTTTTGTTACATAAGAAAAAAAAAATAATTTGTATATAATGGTTGAATTGCCCTTTTACTAAGTCTCTTTTTATAATTGTCATAATATGATTAATAAACATGTATTTTTTTAGAAAATTCATTTCGGAATAATTTATTTAATGATAAGCAAGTTTTTTTAAACAATTAAAAGGATACCATTTTATGAGCGTCTTAGGGGTGCTAACACCTTCCTTAAGCGTAAATAACTCTCGGGCTCGAAATCTGGTTCAAAGACTATTTTTAAATTATCCTCATAAAAAAGGTTTTTCATATTGTTTTTCCTTAATAAACTTTAGGTGGCGGCTCCATTTTAATTTTAAGGGTGGTTGTCACAGGACGAAATCATAAAAAAAGGAGTACGATTTGGTCTAGTGGAAAGGGAAAGAAACGAGAATCACGGGGGAGAATGAGGGATGTCGTCGTGGCGGTCATGGGTTCCTAGGGTTAGGGTTGGAGGAGATGGAAAGAAGAGAGAAAAGGGAGTGGAGGCGAGAATCATTGGTCTTGGTTGGAGGTTGAGAGAGAACGTGGAGAGAGGGATAGAGGAGGCGCAATCTGATGAGGGAAGGAGAGGTTATCAGATTTTTAGGGTTAGGTTTGGGCTTAAGTGGGTGATGGGCTTAAGTGAGAGTGTGGAAAGGTAGGTTGCGAATTAAAAAAAAAAGGGTGCACCAGTAAAGAGTGTGGAGAGGCGCTGGGGGTGCAGACTGAGAAGAGAGGGGTGCACGCGAAAATATGAGTGCTGGAGGGTGTTGGGCCTGTTGGGCTAGCAGCTTTTGGGACCATTGTTATTGGCACCTCCCATATTTTAATTTGCACACCCATTTCTTCAAAAAAAAATCCAATTCATTTCCTTTTCCTTTTTCTTTCTTTTTTCCACTCTATTCTTATTCCCAAGACCAAAATATTATTAATAATACTAATTCAATAAGCAACAAAAATAATAAAAAATAAAATAAGGTCGGACAAAATTAGGGTACTACAGCTACCCCTCCTTAATTACACTTTACTCGAAGGTCTTCGTGCATTCGTTGTAAAAGGTAATTAAGGATAGAGGACTCTAATTTTTTCTGAAACAAGTTGTTGGAGGATGCGGGATTGGCTCCCAACTTTGCTTTGGGATTTTAGGTCTGATTCCTAGTGAATTCTCGGTAGGGCATAGGTCTGGCTTCTAGCTCTTAAAAAATTGGTGAGAGATTCTAGGTTCGATTCCTAGTGAATTCTTGGTAAGGCATAGGTTTGGCTCCTAACCCTCACATCTTTGGTATTGATTATTTCCCTACTTAGGGAAAGTTTAGGGTGTGAGCTTCTTCGTCGCTCGACACAGGTTTGGGTCAGATTCCCAACAAGGGTAAGTCAGGTTCTTAACTCTTGCTAAAAGGTACGGATTGGCTACCCTATTTAAGGAAGGTCCGAGATATGAGCTTCTCTATCACTCAATATGGGTTCGGGTCAGATTCTCGGTAAGATGTAGGTCAGAATCCTAACTCTTGCTAAAGTATGGATTGGTTTTCCTATTGCAGGTGAACGTCCAGTGTACGAGCTTCTCTGTCACTCGACACAGTTCGGGTCAGTTTCCCGACAAGGTATAGGTCAGATTCCTAACTCTTGATAAAAGGTACGGATCGATTTCCATAATTGAGGAAAACCCGAGACGCGGGTCAGGTTCCCGACTAGAGGCTTGGGTCAGATTCCCAAGGTGGTGGGTCAGATTCCCAGCAAGGTGTGGGACAAGTTCCTAACTCATGCTAATAGATTGAATAGGCTGAGTACTAGTTCTTACTGAGTAACAACAGACCAACTGTATGTAATATTTGAGAGGGTGGGTCAATGGACCCAAAAACTTTGATGGTTATGCAGGATGCAATGAATGGTATGCCATGTATGAGTATTATTTTGCATTGAAATATTTTTTGATTTCCCTGAATTCCTTTTGAGGACGCTTCCCCCAGACTCGTGGGATGATAACTTTCTGTCGGATTGCTTGTTCGAATGGTTAACTTTGTACTGCACCAGGTTTGCATATTTGCCCCTTGATAGATCATTTTATGGATCATCAAATTTTCAGCTTCATGCTTCGAATGCCCTTGGGAGGATTAGATTGACAACTTTGATCCACAGAGACTTTTCAATGTCCCTTTGGCCTTTGCCCAACCATGTGAGGAAGGATCTATGTAGAGACGCGGATCACCTTGTGTAGTTCTGAAACTGGAACGAAATCTTAAATGCGAAGCTTGTAGACGATGGGCTCAGCTTTTTCCCCCCAGCTTCTTGGTTTCTGTTTAGATTTGTGAGATACAATTCGGGCTGACGTGTTTGTGAATTTGACCCTAACTTTTGTGTAGGCCGCTCTTTGCGAGTTTTCTACCTAGCGGGTCGCTCTAACTTTTGCCTAGACCGCCCTTTCGGGTTTTCAGCCTAGCGAGCATTTTATTTATACTCTTTTTCTTTTTCTTTTTCTTTTTTTTGGTAAAGCAACTACACCGAGGAGTTTATATGGATTTCCTCTTTCGAAAGTCAAGTTTTGAGAAAATATAAGCAATTGGACTTTGATCAGAATGGACTTTATTAGGGTTGTAACGTGGCCAAGGGTTAAGGGCTATGAAAGAAAGGATATTTCAGGCTCAAAAGTATTTAAGGGTTTATGGAAACAAGGATCTTTAGTGCCAAGATGCACTTTGATGGTTGCTAGCAGCATTGTCTTGTTTTGCTTTCGCATTTTTTACTCATTTTTCTTTGCAAGCGTCTTGATACGTTACATTTGATATTTGCTTGCTCGCTTTTTTTTTAACAGACAAAATTTAATAGACTATTGTGCTAGCCTTCAATGTATGGGTGATCCTTGTTTAGGGTACTTGAAAGGATTATTTTTAGGCTCATAAGGGGTAGCAAGGGATAAATATATTTTTTATATTTTTGGATAGAGAAAAACGGCCAAACTTCATCTCAAAAACTTATTGCTCAAATTTTCACAAAAATTAATTTTTGATTATTGTGCATTTGTTTTACCATTTTATTTTATATTTTCTTAATTACTTTTTTTTTAATCCCGGATTGACCATGTACCAAGAAGGAAAGTTAAAATTCAAATTGCATTTCCATTGATGTATTGAAAAGATGGGAACAAAGTGGGGCCTTTACAAGATATGCCCCAGGGCTTCAGGCAAAGCGTAAAAACAAATGAAGGTTGTTTAAACAGGGCTATTCCTTGAATTTTTACCACTTGGTGTTGATCAGAGCCCAACAATTCTCAATGGAGTGGTCCACTGCCCCAGTGCATGTCGTGATAAGCATCATTTGTATCTTCTTCCCTCTCTTGATCTATACTGCGCAATGGATGTTGAGCTTTGAGGTTGCCAATCCTTCCACTTGTTATCCCGGCTTCCACTATTTCTCCGACAACAACTAGGTCTGAGAAGCTTGAAGAGACATTTCCCATCATCAGATCATAGAAGGGTTATTGAAGTGTGTCAATGAACGTGGTAACCATCTTTTTCTCAGATAGCGGAGGTTCCACTTGGGCTGCAATCACTCTCCATCTTTGGGCATACTCTTTGAAGCTTTCATTGCCCCCTTTTACCATGGTTTGCAATTGGGAGCGGCCAGGAGCCATATTCATATTGTATTTATACTGTTTGATGAAAGCTTTAGCCAAATCATTCCATGAGTTGATTTTGCTCCGCTCTAACTGCATATACCAGCGTAGGGATGCCCCGGTAAGGCTCTCTTGGAATAAGTGGATTAGGAGGTTATCATTACTAGAGCAGGAGGCCATCTTCCGGCAGTACATGATGAGGTGGCTTCTTGGACAAGTTAAACCTTCATACTTGACGAACTCAAGAATTTTAAATTTTGGAGGAATTACCACGTCCCAGACTAAACATGCTTTTAAAGCTTTGAACCCAATATGATTTGCCCCTTCAATTGCTTTTAGCCTATCTTCCACAATTTGGAGTCTCTCCTGATCTAGGGGGTCTCCTGATGGGCCATTGGAAGCCTCTCGATACTCATTAGTGCTGATGGAATGGTTCTCATCAATGGTCAATTTTGCACCCAAGTTCTGCAAGAGGTCCAATATCTTGTCCATCTTACCCTTGATTTGGTCGAGTTCTTCTCTCATCGCTTGCTGATTCTGTTCCAACAAGTCCATGAGTCTAGATTGGGCTCGAGTCCGGTAGGGATGCAGGGAAAGCTCATGTGTATCTATTTTTCATGGAGGGAAAAATGAGTTATGTTATGAATATGCCATGATTATGCATGTCATGAATGTTTTTTTTTTATGTACATTTTATGCAAAATAATATGATGGATAATGGAGAAATATTTTTCTATTTTTTTTCAATATATTGCTTTTTTCATGCAAAAAGAATGCGATGGAAAAGAGAAAATATTCTTTTTTTTAAATGGATGAAGATAAAAAATGAGCCAAGTGCCCCTTGTAAGGTAAACCAGTAATTCCTAAGACTTTAGGTTCTATGGCTTTGATCACATGAAAAACGAGACCGATAGGGTTTGCTCCTTCGGTGATATGGGCCGGTAGTTCCTTAGAATGGGTCTATGGTCCACATAAGTATCTTTCCATTGGGTGGCTTTAGGATACTAATCTAAAAAGGTTCCTAGAGCCAAATGTACCATTTTCGAATGTTACCGCCGATAATAGGTAAACTATTAACGGGAGTTTTTTTCTCAAATAGGGTCAAACTCTAGGTGAGGCCTTTGCAAGGACCCAACTGGTCGTACGTCCAGCAGGTGCTCACTATAGAGCCTCTCCTAACTTAAAGTTTTTTCTTTTTCAAACCCAGGTATAGGGTACCACTCGTAGTGTGCAAAAAATGTGTGAAGTGAAGTGTGTGAAGAAGCAATTACCTAAAATACTACCCGCTGCAAAACAAATCAAAACATAATATTTACAAATGTCTTCTGCCCTAGGGTTCAAAATTCAAATATACAAACATATGAGCAAAATATATATAATGAAAAAATAGGAATAAAAAAATAAAAGGGAAATAAATCATGTAAGGCAAACAAATCAATATAAACAATTTAGGGTCTAACTCTCTAAAGTCCCCAGTGGAGTCGCCAGCTGTGACAACCACTCTAAAAATTAAATGGAGCCGCCAACTAAGTTTATTAAGGAAAACAATAGGAAAAACCTTTTACAAAAATAATTAAGAGAAGGTCTTCGAACCAAATTTAAGGGTTCGAGAGTTGATTACGCCCGTTTAGAAACAGTACACTTTTAACTGTTTAAAGAATATGTTTGCCTTAACAAAATACTCCTTTATTTTTTTTGAAAGAACGAAATACTCCTTTAATGAAATTTATTTATTGATTTTTAATAATAAAAAAGAAGAAACTACAAAATAACCAAATTGTGCGAGCGGCCATTTCGGGGCTTTTAACCGGCGAATAAAAATAGAAAAATCAATGGAGAAGATAAATACAAAGTATTACAGGTTTTAGAACCATATTGTAATTCTAAAAGGAATTATTTTTGGCTGCATAATTATTATTCTCTATTACTATTATTAAAAAAAACACAAGTCCAGAAGCCTCTCCTTTTCCATTTTTATTTTTTAAATTATAAAAAAGAATTATCATATTTTTAAAAGGAATGTGAAAAGGCAAACATCAAACTCCAACCATGGGGGTGGTACACGCACAGATCAAGACGAAATGAAAATGAGAAAAAAACGAAAGAAGAAGAAAAACTGGATGGAAATCATCCGTATCTGTTGATGCTGGGAATGGTAGGGCTCTCCTCCTCCTTGGGATTGGGTGCTCTCTCTTCCAGCGTCCGACGAAGGGGGGTGGTACCTGCAAAAACACTCCGATGCCTAAGTTAGATAGGGCTTTGGAGGAGAAGCGGCGCAGAATGTCTTAGGGTTTAGACTAAGTAGAGAGTATGCAAACCTGGGGGGTCCAACCCCCTTTATATAGTGGAGTTGCGTGGAAGGAAAGCAACCACCGATCCGATATCTCCGCGCGGTAATTCCTCCCTGACAATTCGGGGATTAGCTGATCTCTTCCTGATATTTCGCGCCTGCCAAGCCCGTTACGTGTCGGCTACGTGATCTTCAATCTTTAGGGTGACAACGGCCCCAGGCGTTGTCTCAGGCACGCCCCGTTCTAGAAGGTTTGCGAGTCCTGAGTTGGCTCGCCCCTCCCCCTGCTCGGTGTTATCATCGGGAGAGTCGTACCGGAAGTCGGGTCTGGCGCGTAGCAGGTCGGTGGCAACTCGTCAAGCTCGGATAAGCAGGAACCGAGCTGATCTGCCCCTAGTCGGGGGGCACACTAGGACTCGGCTCGGGACCGGTCCGTAACCGTATCAATTCCAAGTTTTACATCAATTCACATCATCCATAGATGCAAAAAAAAAAAAGGCAAAGAAATGATAACAAAACAAATGAAATATTTACAGAGAAATAATAGAACCTGAATTCAATTCTCAAAAAAATACCCAGTCACCATCAGAACAGAATCACCAAATTGATCCTAAAAAGAACCTAGACAGTGTTTAAGAATAAAAATAAAAAGAACTCAATCTCTTTTTTTTTTATATTTCGGCCTCTACTCCTTTTCCATTTTTCCGAAAGTTGTTCCTCCCCTGCTCCCCTTCTCCCCTCGGTTCGCTCCCTCCCTTGGCTTTTATAGGCTCTTTGCAACCTGTCCAAAAAAGAAACGAATCAGCAAAATTATAATAAAAAAAAAGAAAAGAAACAGAAACGAAAAAGGGGGCAAAATTACTCCCTGATTTCACGTGGAGATCCGCACGTTTCCTTCGAATCTTCAGAGATCTTTGTATTTGGACGAAATCATAAAAAAAGGAGTACGATTCGGTCTAGTGGAAAGGGAAAGAAACGAGAATCACGGGGGAGAATGAGGGATGTGGCCGCGACGGTCATGGGTTCCTAGGGTTAGCGTTGGAAGAGATGGAAAGAAGAGAGAAGAGGGAGGTGGAGGCGAGAATCATTGGTCTTGGTTGGAGGATGAGAGAGAATGTGGAGAGAGGGATAGAGGAGGCGCAATCTGATGAGGGAAGGAGAGGTTATCAGATTTTTAGGGTTAGGTTTGGGCTTAAGTGGGTGATGGGCTTAAGTGAGAGTGTGGAAAGGTGGGTTGCGAATTAAAAAAAAAGGGTGCACCAGTAAAGAGTGTGGAGTGGCGCCGGGGGTGCAGACTGAGAAGAGAGGGGTGCACGCGAAAATATGAGTGCAGGAGGGTGTTGGGCCTGTTGGGCTAGCAGCTTTTGGGACCATTGTTATTGGCACCTCCCATATTTTAATTTGCACACCCATTTCTTCAAAAAAAAAATCCAATTCATTTCCTTTTCCTTTTTCTTTCTTTTTTCCACTCTATTCTTATTCCCAAGACCAAAATATTATTAATAATACTAATTCAATAAGCAAACAAAAATAATAAAAAATAAAATAAGGCCGGACAAAATTAGGGTACTACACTGTGCTCCACCAAATCACGTGCCAGCCCGGGAATCTCATGATAATCCCATGCAAAGCAGTCCCTATATTTCTCCAAGAGGGCTACTACATCCCTTTTGTCTTCTTCCTTCAACAGTCCGCTGATTTGCCTTAGCCGAGATTTTTCTGGAGTCCCTAAGTTAATGTTTTTCAAGGGATCTTTGGATTGAAAGCTTCGTAAAGTCCTCTGGATGGGTGACTCAAACTCCATCGGCAACTCCGTGGTTTCAGCTGCAGAAGCGAGGTCATTACTTCTATGTTTGCCTATCAGCAAAAAATCGGCTACATGAAATTCAACCCTGAAAGCTTCTAGCCGTTCCCATAAGTTTTGCACCACTTGGGTGTCTTTAAACATTAAGCTTTTCCATGGTTAGCCGTGGCTCAGAAAATTGCTTGATCTTGAAAACTTAGGGGGTTTAGTTGCAACTTGCAAGACTCCTATGACCCTTCCTTATATCCCTCAGTAACTACAATAGGAGTAACACAAGGAGAATAAAACAAAGCCTCTAGATTTTGTACCTCAGCTGGGAATGAGTTGTCGTCGGCTGGGACTATCTCTATCTCATCTTCCTCCCAGAAAATCAGTTTCTGATGCATGGTGGAAGGCAAGCATTGGCTGGTGTGAATCCAGTCTCTTCCAAGCAGGACTGCATAAGATGGTTTGCCGTCAATCATAAAGAAGGCTGACTTGACACTTTTTGGGCCAACAGTGATCTCGACTACCAAGATTCCCAAGGCTAAGGAAGCCTCTCCCACGAAGCTAGCCATTTTCATGTTAGTTGGGATCAGGTCTTCTTCTGACTTGTTCAAACTTCTCAAGGTAGCAACAGGCATCACATTCAGCACCACCCCATTATCAACAAACACTCGACTGAAGGCCTTGCCATTGATGTAAGCTCTTACGTATAAGGGTTTCAAGTCCTTCACCATGTCTTCAGTTGGCTTACCAAATACAGTACTTAAAGCATCTTTTGCGGTGTTGTCGGCTAAAGTTGCCCATTCTACCTATTCCACGCAGACATCTCCTTCAAAGTGCTCAATTTGTGGATAACCAGCCCAGAACTCACTTGGAATCAAGCTAACTACCTCAATGGCTGCCATCAGACTATTGGAATCCTCATCAGAGAGATAATCTAATATAGAATCCTCTAGATAGCTAGTTTCTGAGGTTGGCTCATCCCTATCGTTCAAGCTCTGCGTGTATATGGGAATATGCTCTTTCTCTTCGTCAGGTTGCTCTACGTTCACAGCTACAACTGTACTTGTCATTGGGGCTTCCTTGACCTGCTCATTTTCACCTTGTCAGGTCCCAGGCCACAAGGTCCAAAAGCCCTGTCAATGGCTTCTGCTACCTTTGCTTCTTGGATCTCCTTCTTATCGGCTGCCTTGGCATCCGCTATCATCAATAATGTTTGTTTCATTCTTTGCAAGGACCTAGCCCGCTACAGCCTTCTCTTCTGCATTCTAGCCAGTGTAACTGGCTTGATTTCTTTCTTCTTGGGAGGTTGGTTGACAATCCATTACCCTTCTCTGACATTTGCAGTTGGTTTGATCATCCTTTGTGGTTTGAGTTCTTCATCATTCCTTATTGTTACGCGAAGAGAAGACATTCCTCCTTCCACATTGAACTCTGCCACTCTTCTCTTAGACTTTGGGAGAGGGTCCTTAGTGATCCTTGGCATAATCAACTGGGCTTCAGCTGAGGTTCCCAGTCGATTTTGCCCCCAAGTCGCTGACATGATGCACTTTCTCTGTCCTCGAGCACATATTGCAATACTGGTTGATCAATTCACTGGTTAAGCTTCCAGGTCTAAGAGGTTTACCATGGGATCGACTGGTATATGGATGCCCCCAGTGCTTTTAGATGACACATGTGGGTTACCCAATCTGTCGAATACAGATACTCTGGTGACCTCTTGATCTTTCCGGGATTCTTCTTTGGGCACCCAAACACTCCTCGTCGGCTGTTTTCCTTTTGATGACTTGGGCTGGTCAGGCTTTGAGAAAGATACCATGACCATAGTCACAGTAGGGAATGGATTGGTGTCCACTGACATCTCAGCTATGCTCTTGCAGCTAGCTTAAACCTACCTTCCTTAATAGCCCTTTGTATTGCCTTCCTGAAAACTACACAATTAGCTGTAGAATGGTTATAAGAGTTGTGCCACTTACAATATTTCTTATTCTTCAGCTCCTCAGGAGGCGGGATTTGATGCCCTTCTAACAACCGGATCTGCTTGTCCTTGAGTAGGTAATCAAAGATTTGGTTTGCCTTGGTTATGTCAAAGGAGTATCCAGCTCTGTCTTCTACTGACTCAGTTTCTTTGGCTTTAGCTACTTTCAATGTTGGGCAGGAATAACTTTTCCCTTTGACTATCTCGGCTACCATCATATCAGCCGTAAGGCCAACCTATCCAGAGTCAGATTCTTTTGCCTCTATAATAGAGACTAAATGGGGACCATTTCCATGGCTGGCCCTCCTCTTCTCCTTCTCCTGGATACAGTGCTCGATTCGGATAGCCGTCTCTGCCAATTGGTTCAAGTCTGTGCAGGGCTGTCCAACTAGCTTCTCTTTCAGTTGAGGATGCATATTATTGATTACCATGGATATATATTCTGTCTCAGAGAATTGCACAGAATATTTCCGTACCTTCTTTCTAAACCTCTCAATGTAATCAGCAGCCAATTCGTCAACTTGTTGCCTGAGACTAGTGAGATCAGTTACCATAACTTGGGGTTGACGCCAATAAAATCTATCATGGAGGCATCTCTCCATGTCAGCCCAGTTTTGCACTGAGTTAGGAGGTAATGAAGAGTACCAAGTGAAAATTGTCCCAGTGAGCGACAAAGGGAAGAGTTGAAGCTTGTGGTACTCATTCTGGCTGCTTTCACCACACTGGGCTATGAAACGCCCTATATGCTCCATGGTAGACTTGCCATTCTCCCCTGAGAATATTGTGAAATCTGGAGTCTTGAATCCTCTAGGAAGAGGAATCATCCGATCCACCAATTCAGGGTAAGGTTTCCTGTAAACAGGACGGTCCAACGACTTTAATTGTACCCCAAAGTACTTCTTGATAGTACTTGCAATCATCTCCCGGTCTATCAACTGAGAAGTCCCCTGCCGATTATCCTGTGAATTCGGCTGTGGTATACTCTGACCTATTGGCCTCCAGGATGAAGCCTGTTGGAACGAATTCTGAAGGTTGAAGGTACTTGGTGGAACATTGCCTAGAGGTGGGTTAGTATTCCATTGCTGCTCTTGACCATATTCACTAAAACCTCCCCCCTGAGTTCCTGGAACAGCCGATGCATTGTGGGGAAAAGGTGGAACAGGATTCCATGTCTGCTCTCCCCCATAGTTACCAGCCGTTCGTTGTAAATTTGAGCTTACTGGAGGGTATGGTGTGGGAACTGGTTGTGGTTGGTAGAATGGTGGATTGTTGATGTTCCAATCCCCATGTAGCTTCCCTGAACCATAACCAGGGGCCATCGGCTGCTAATTCGGCTGTCCATAAGTGTTTTCCTGCACAATAGGGCCATGTGTTGGAGCATATGACATTACTGGCGGCAAACCAATGTGTTCAGCCGCGTTAACTGGCCTTTGGGCCATATTGATCAGCCCATACTGCAGATTCGCTTGAGCAGTTGGCATCACTTGCCCCCCAGCATGAGGTGGTATCCAAGTATTCGGTTGATCACCACATGTTTGGGTTGGTGGCCCTACCGGTAGTGGGTTCGACTGTGCCTGGAAAGGCCCAGTTTGAACCATATTCGGTTGGGACTGCCTTAAGCATGCTGAGTTGGCCCATTTCCCGCTGGTAGCGCAGAACTAGCCGAGTGTTCACACTGTTGCCCTCGGTTGCTTCCACGTCTCTCGCCTGCTGAACCTCATTGTGCACCATGGGCTTGACAATATTTGCTAACTGTCTTGACACTTAGTACATAATGTCATGAATTCCCATGTCAATCTGTTGCACGATGAAGGAGGTGGTCATGACCACTGAGGCTTCAGTGTTCTCAGGGTCATTCATGTCAGTTGAGGCTGGTGCGAAGACTGAAATGTCTTCAACCGCTTAGGCATACTTAGGGTGTATGCTGACTCGTTGTTCTTGCATGATGAGGTTCTCTTGGGATTTGAACTCGACTCCATGTTGTTGTTGAGTTTCTTTTCGGACCTCATGTTCATACGCCAAGCGTAATCCTGCCCTGGAGAATCAAACTTGGCCTTCGATTCACCTATGGTCCCACCGGGCGTGCCAAATTTGTTTGCATGAACAAATCAGCCGAGGGATCGGCTAATATCCAGCTGACAAATTGATTACTATCAAGCGATTACACCAAGAACAGAACTCTAATTCTCAGTTATGGATTCCCCAACTACTCCAAAAAGCGTTGGGAGTGGTGAATCTACGCTAAACTAAGGCTAAGAGACATAAAATCGGCTAAGATAAAATGCTGTAAATTGCAAGAGAAAAATAGATGTTTGATCGATCGTGTATGTGTGTGTACAATTTCTCAGCAAGATATATATATACACACACACACAAGAGAAAACAAAATTGTAACCACCCCCTGTTGGCCACTAAACGCTCCCACTACGCTGGTAGCTGACAACAAGCAGTCGCGTGTCCTTCAACTGCCACGTTCATGCGCTTCCTGGAATAACCATCTCATCCTCGGCTGCACAGAGCGGTTTTCAAGCTTCAAATACGCTGAGGGCCCTCAAGAGCTTATTTTAACCTTTTGGCGCCAAAGTACAATGACTTTCAATTCCAACTCTTGGTCGAATTCCATTGCTTCCCTGTTTGGTAACAATGGTTTAGCCGATAGCCTTATGACATTTCAACATTTGTTCAACCACCATCGGCTAAACTTTGTGGCTATCGGCTGGCCTCATGATGCTCCTTGCGCCTTAATCAATTATGAGTTCTAGCTTCAGCTCAATGTGAACACATTTGGCTATAAGTATGATTGACTAGATCATGTATCGGCTACTGCTCTAATCGGCTTATCACTGGCTATTTTTTGGTGATAATAGACCCCAACACGTTATCTACCCTCAAGGCCGAGTTAACAGCTATCGTGACCTTCACTAACGTGCTTCATCATTTGCTTCCCCCCAACATATCAACAACAATGCATGAATGTACAACAACTAAACAAACATTTGGCCATCCACCATAAGATCGATAACATTGATCGACAACAACAATCCTCAACGAGGATAACAACAACATCAAGGTAATACATCATTTTCCAGACATCAACAATAGATCATTATTAACAATCAAGGAAACCAACCATCATCATATCCTCAAGGTGTAACGCATATAATCACTAAGTAATATATAGTATCTACTAGTTTTATTATTAACTGTAAGGGTTTAGTCCTACTCTTAGAAACAGATTATTATTCATTTAGAGTCAATATGTTATTTAATGTATATCCAAAATAATTTACTTTTACCCAACTAAGTGATTAGAAGGTCTTACTTTGGCATATACTAAATTCTAACACATTCTGAGCGATTAGTCATTCTTATCTAAGCAGTTAAACTAACCCTTTTTAACATCTTGTGTTGGTTTGAGCCATTAAGTGATTACAATTATAGTCTAAGTGATTAGAAGGTCCAAATAATACCACTTTAAGCTATTAAGGCATCCACTTAAGCTATATTAGAAGATCAATATCTAAGCAATTCAATAACCAACTTTCATCCGAGTGATTAAGCTATTGGGCTAAGCGATTAAAACAAAAGATTTTACAACTTTTAAGAAATTACGTCTATGTCCTAAGTGATTAAGCAGTGTCAGATTCAATTCTTGGATTTTTTTGTAACAGTCTAAACGATTAAGCATTACCCTAAAGTGATTAACATGTCCAGTAACTGCATAATATCGATTCAAAAACTCTATTTTATCATTCCAAATCAATTCTAATCACTTTAACATATCTAAACTAGCAACAAGGACATTGTAATCAACCTCAGAATCATTCAACACATCATATGTCAAGTTCCACATGTTAGCATTCTCTAACAATTATGAAATCATTAAAAGAAACACTTAAACATATTCACCTGTTAATGTCAAGACATATTCATCATAATCAATAGGATCATTGCTCCTACAATTATCATCATCTAAGTTCTATATCACAACTAGCAACATATAATTCTCTTGCTCATACAAAGAATCACCAAGAATACGATAAAGGCACTAATAGAGACCATGAAAATCCCCAACCATATAAATCCTCTGCCAAATTCCCCATATAGAATAAACACTCTCTCCCCTCATATATGGGATCAGATTTCACAACACTAGGAGAACAAACATTCATGCGTTTATGCAGTTACGGTAACAAATGGGACCCAAAACATTCATAAATAAATCCCTAATTAATGAAAATCCAAAAATAACACAAAGGGATCCAAGGGCACACGAAATTACCTTGGTGTGAGACCTATGGAGACTGAAAAGAATGAATACAAACAATAGCAATGTGATCCTGTTGGGAATTTGACTCTTCAAATTCTCTTCCCCAGAAACTGCACTTATGAAAATTGGAAAAACAAAATAGAGAAATAATAACAACACAAGAATTTAACGTGGAAAACTCCCAAACCAGGAGAAAAACCACCAAAGACCAGAGAAAATCCACTATGTAGAAAAATATTACAACTACACAATTTTCTCTCTCGCACTCTCGCACACCCACAAAGCTTCCCCACTAGCAAAACTTACTTCTCACACCTCTCCTTTTACAAGAAATATTCCTAATAAATTCTTTTTCGATGTGGAGGTTCAAATTTCAAACTGCAACCACAGAGCATACTAAGAATTCTATTAAATTCTAAAACAAAGAGAGGAATTTATCTAGAGACAAAAGTTGCTAAACAAGCTTTTGAATGGTGTACATAAAACCAAGGCCCAAGCCTCTTTTTATAACAAAGAGGTTCACTCCTCTTTACTATTTTACCCGATGTGGGACTAAAAGTCCCAACACCAACAATCTCCACCTTGTGACTTTGTGGTCCCACAACGCTCCACCTTGATGAAGATTCTCATAGCTTTCGCTATCACTGCAACGCAGTCATGCTCCACCATAAAAGCATAATCACTCAGAACTAGCCATCCCAAGCATTTAAACTCGGCACATGTCGAAATATAACCCTCTTGAAAAAAACTATGGTGCAACTCCCATATTTGACTCTCATGGAAGTTAATCAGCCATCGACATAAATTTCACCACACACCCTGCATCAATGTCAACCAATGCCCGTGTGCAAAATGTGGTCCCGCTAACATTTAATATCCTTTATCATGGCAACTTTGGGACCCATGCCATAAGGATATACATGTCCTTCTTTCAAAGGACATCAAGATCGGAGATAATGTTAGCCTCATTATCAGCATCTCCACTTGCTGACACAGAACTTTTGCCGAACCTCGCTCTACCTTTACAATTCTTCTTGATATGGCCAGATCGCCCACATCCCCAACAGACATTCTTTATGGAGTTCTTCTTCTTCCACCATGAGCTACCAATGCGTAACTTTCATGTGGATTGTTACTCCCACCAAGTCTCTCTCTTCGTAAAGAAGCTTACTAGTAACCTCCGAGAAAATTATTTTCTCCTTACCATGCCCATGAATTAATAAGCGGCTTCATGTGCTCATAGGACCGTGGAAGAGACACGATCAAAGCCTTAAGGCCCTGATCCTCATCATCAATTTTAACTCCAATAGATTCAAGCTCGTAAACAATGCCATTGAGAATACTTAAATGATCTGAAATAGTAGTACCTTCATCCATTTGCAACGTATGAAACTTCTCTTTCAGATACAACCGATTTGAGACGCCTTTGTCCGATACAACTCCTCGAGTTTTTCCTGCAGTCCCTTTGCCGTGGATGCTCCCTTCACGTTTGCAAGAACATTTTTGGTCGTGCACGCATTTAATTGCACTTGCCGCTCTCAAATCCAGATCCTCCCAATCATCATCGCCTTTGTCTGCTTTACTAGCGCTTTACCAAAGATCACCGCTACTTTCAGGAGTAACCCCGCCTTCAAAGCCTTGTGTAAACCAGATCAATCAACACATCCTTGACTTGTATTTGCCACAAGCCAAAGTTGATCTTTCCACAAATTTCTCTACATCAAATCATTGCATTTGAAACTCGCTTCCGACATCCTCTTTAGCGTAACCTGTGCTCTTGATACCACTTGTTGGGAATTTGACTCTTCAAATTCTCTTCCTAAACCCACTTATGAAAATTGGAAAAACAAAATAGAGAAATAATAACAACACAAGAATTTAACGTGGAAAACTCCCAAACCAGGAGAAAACCACCAAAGACCAGAGAAAATCCACTATGTAGAAAAATATTACAACTACACAATTTTCTCTCTGCACCCCTGCACACCCACAAAGCTTCCCCACTAGCAAAACTTACTTCTCACACCTCTCCTTTTACAAGAAAAATTCCTAATAAAGTCTTTTCTCGATGTGGAGGTTCAAATTTCAAACTGCAACCACAGAGCATACTAAGAATTCTATTAAATTCTAAAACAAAGAGAGGAATTTATCTAGAGACAAAAGTTGCTAAACAAGCTTTTGAATGGTGTACATAAAACCAAGGCCCAAGCCTCTTTTTATAACAAAGAGGTTCACTCCTCTTTACTATTTTACCCGATGTGGGACTAAAAGTCCCAACACCAACAGATCCCATAGCAGCAACGGTGATCCCATGGTGAAAAACAGTTAAAGGAGATGAATGGGGTCGATATTAAATCAAAAACCTCAAATAGAATTGAAGGGAGAACATAAGTTCACGAATCTTACCTTGATATACAGCCTCTATGTACATGAATTGACCCTTAAACAAAAATCTACATTGCCATTTCTTTCCAATCCATAATCATTTTCCCTAAATTCCTGAGCCACGCCACCCTTAATATCACATCCACTACACTCAAGTCTATTACATAAGCATTAATTCTAACTATCATTTAACCAAAATAGATACCAATATTTGCAAACTTACCCCAGATCATAACTTAATGCCTGTCACGAGTAGAAGCGACAAGTGATTCTAGAATAATTGTAATTTGAGGTGAAATGAAATAGTGCGAGGTTCCATTATCCACCAAAAATCAACCCAATTGGAAACTTGCATAAGAGTTTTTTTTTTAAATAATACAAGTTGTCAACTAAAATAGTAACTTGTTTGCCATATATTTGTACCATTTGCATTAAATTATTAAATTATGTATAAGAAAGTTTGTTTGTATTATTTTTGATGAAGTGGAATACACATTTATATTATTTTACTTAGGGATGTCCCTGATATTTCGGCTGCCTTGTGCGAACTGAAAATTTAGTGCCTTATTTTTTTATAAGTCAAATATATGTTGATTATCAAAGTCCATCTGAGGTGGTGTCGGAAGAATAGGTGCTCGAAGAGGAGCAACCTCATGGGGTTTAACCAATATGTGTTGGGCAACGACCTCACTATAGGGCATCATCCCACCATTAAACACTTAAGTGTATTTCTTTTTATACAATATTTTTATTTTATTATTCATATGGATATTTTTCTATTCATAGTGTTTAAAGGAAGATGTATTAAAAGTCAAAGAAGATGTTACGCCTTGCTAGGGTTTTGAAAAATAATACAACTGAGAAGTCGTATACCGAATATTAGGGTTTTAAAAAAATTCATGCAAGTTGCCAACTGGATTGACAACTCCTATATAACCAAAAAAAAAAAAAACTATATATGTCATAACCAAATCCCATGCAAGTTGGGTTGGCACCTTCCCTTTAAATCAAACAAAACAAGTGTTATATTACAAGTTGCCAACTGGAACGACAACTTCTCATTACAAAAAATATATTTTAACGCAAATCGCCAACTGAGTTGGCAACTTTCCTTTAAATCAATTAAAAAACTAGGTTAAAATGTATTTTTGATCCCTTACTTATTTTTTTTAGTTTCAGTTGGTTTTGCTTAACTTTTAAAAATTTCAGTTGAGTCTCTTATCTTTATTTTAGGTTTCCATACGGTCCTTTTTGTTTAAATTATGTTACGAAAAGGACTATGTTGGTAAAAGAAAGGACCATTTTGAAACAAAAGAGAGACTACATTGATATAACTTTTGTTAGATAAGAGATCATTTCAAAATAAAAAAATAAAAAATAACCATATTGGTATAACTTTATAAAATAAGGACACAATTGAAACTTTTAAAGGAACAAATTGAAACTAAAAAATAAAATAAGGGATCAAAAATTTATTTTAGCCAAAAACTATTCTAATGAGTCGTACATTGGGCTAGCAACTTTACTTTTTGAAGTCTCCAAACTAAATTGGCAACTTGCATAGGCAAGTAAAAAGAAAAAAAACACCTAATTTTTGTCAATCTCATGCATCTTGTAGGTCCACATCTAATATTGTATTATTACATACGATACGTGAGTTTGTCAATGTTATACGACTTCACAAAAATGAAACTATACGTTATCTGCTATTTTTTTTTTTGCCAATGAGAGCATCGGAATAGGTGAGCTAAGAAAGAAGGATGCAACTCTGTCTGTTTGGTTCAAACGAGAGAAAGGGAGGAGAGAGATTTTAATGGAGGGGAGCAGAGAAGAGGGAAGCCTTTACTTGTTTGGTTCAGGAAGGGAGAGGAGGGAAGGGATTTTAATGGAGGGAATGGATTAATTTACTAGTATATCCTTATAGTCTTTTATATTATATTATATATAAGGATATTTAAGTAATTTTATTTTAAATAATTTAATCTCCCCTCTCTTCCCCTCCAAAACCCCCCACTTAGGGAGCCAAAATTGGCTTAGGGGGGATTTTGCTCCCCTCCCCTCCCCTTAAAAAAATTGAACCAAACAAATATAATTGAAAATAACCCCTCCCCTCTCCTCCCCTCCAAAATCTCCCAACCAAACATACCCTAATGCAAAGGCCTTGGACAAATAACTATGGCACACGTTATTTGGTTATTGGGAGAAGCCAGGCTTTTAAATACCTTAATCAAGGAAGAAGGAGCATATCAGTAAATGTCTTTTCTCTTTCTGTAGCTGCTAATTTCAAAACCAGTAACAACCACTTTTTTCCCCACTTTTTTAACAAAAAATAAACCCACCAATCACAGATAAATTATCTTTAAAATCCAGTTGAGTAAAAATAAGAAATACACAGGTATGAGAAGGGAAAGAAAAATTGAAGTAACGTATCTCACATACATGTAACACCTTTATTTCTATCTCGAACAAAAATAGAACACGCTTCCGGTTAGTCCCTCAATGAATTTGACATGATGAGATTTGACAAAATTATTTTCAATAGTAATCTTTCCTAAAATGAAAAATATAAATTGAAGGCAGCTAATTGACAACGTCAAGAACCAATTTGCGAGACTTTAAAACAGACCACCGAAGGCGACGATAATAGGCAGCTTGAAGTAATGCCAATGATAGTACAAAAATCCATTTAAATCCCATCTGCATGTAGTAGCAATGTACTTAGAAAAATAAGATATTTTATTCATTTGATCTGGTAAAGAAAGGATATTAAAGGAAACAAACCAGTTTTCTCTCTTCCATCTCAGGTTCTGCAGCCCAAGTCAAAAATGACACAACATCTTTCCCCATCTGCAGCAACACATAACAGGCGAAAAAGAATTGCTTCATTCTTCCTAAGTTCATAGATAATCAATTGTGATTAGACTTACCGAAAGCAATCCTCAACAAACAAAAGTACCTGAGCTTCGGTAGCAGGGGTACCATCTTCATATTCAACAGCACCATCATTAAGCATTTTAGGCATGGCAATGGCCCCGCCAGGAAAATAAGGATTATAGTGCAGTCCTTCTCTAATCTGCATTATAATTTGAAAGATAATCATAAACAAAAATTTGACTTTAAGAACAGTATTGTCAGATTGGTTCAGGGACAGAATAACCATGAACTTGAACTTAATATTTAGAATTGATGAGAATTAGATAGTTGAGAAAGTATATGAAGTCCTTTACTCATTGTTAATATCCATATACAAGCAAGACTGACAACTCAGGTCACATCACATGTATGTGCAAAAAACAACAACCGAAGTTTTTTCTCATTAGGTGTTACCGACCACATGAATTAAACAACGCCATAATGTCATGTTATGAATCATATCAAATGATAGATCATTCAATTCCAAATCCCTCTTAATAGTTTAACCTACTCCCTCTACATCTAACTATTACACGACTATCCCTCTACATCTAACTATTAGATTATGTTCCATTTGATCTATCGTCTTTACTGATACTTCTATAGATCTTACATCACATGTCCAAAACCATTTAAGACGACATTCTACAATCTTTTCTACAATAGATGCTGCTCCAACTTTGTCTCTACTAATGCTTTCATTTGTAATCCTATCTTATTCTGAGTCACAAAAGTGCAAAGAGACGTTAACTTTGTGTGAATTATGTTTCATCTAGAATGGAAACATGAAATTTAGTGAGAAAATGATATACAAAGAAAATCATGTATGATGTTAACGACTCTTTATCCCCAGCTCACCATGAATGCATATTTTTATTCATCGGCGTACAAGAAAAAGAAAACGAAAATAGAAACTTTATGATCATTGTTGACCATGCTTGCGCAGATTTCAAAGCCACACCGCCAACACAACAGATTTCACAATATAGTTTGTTTTGGGTCTGAACTACCCACCAGGTGGTCTAGCAATTTCCATATGACAACTTTTGTAGATTGCACAAAATTACTTCAACAATTAGGGAGTTTAGTTTTAAAAACAATGATTAGAGAATTTACCAAAACACCGGCAGGGGGGTCACGATAACCGGTTAGAAGACCAAACACATAGTTCTGACCATTGTGACGAGCCTGAAAATACGAAGGGTAAAGATATTTCTGGTATGCATAAAATAGAAAATCTAAGTAGTTACTAGCAGACAACTGACATTACTTTGGTAATAAGACTTAGATCTGGAGGATAGGCTCCTCCATTAGCAAATCTAGCAGCTGATTCATTTGCATATGGCTGAGGAAAGCGATCACTGAGTTTACCAGGGCGTGTAAACATCTCACCCTCATCATTAGGGCCATCAACCACCTCAATCTCAGCAGCCATAGCCTTTACCTCTTCTTCAGTATAAGCAACCCCAACCAAATCACGGTATGATATCAAAGACATAGAATGACAAGAAGCACAGACTTGTGTATAAACTTGATGACCACGACGAATCCTGCTCATAAAAAAATAATTAAATATATAAGAACTCAATTAGTATTAGTATTAATATTTATATAGCATTTATATGAAATTCGGCTGAATATGTGAAGGTGGCATCGAGCAGTAAAAGCATAATACAGATTCACCGTATTAAGAATCCTGGCCTAGAAAAAACCCCTAAAAAAAAGAGGGGGATGGGGAAATACTTCTGTTGAAGAATTTAAGACTGCAACTATTTCTTTCAGGAAATTACATTTGAGTTCATTTTTTTTTTTTGATAAAACAATGCATGGTAAATATTATTGATCACCATATAACAAAGACCAGACTTAAACCATGAAATGACAAAAAGTGGAAGACTGCAACTATTTCTTTCAGGAAATTACATTGAGTTCATTTTTTTTGATAAAACAATGCATGGTAAATATTATTGATCACCATATAACAAAGACCAGACTTAAACCATGAAATGACAAAAAGTGGAAGACTGAGGGACTGATCCAAAGCTGAGAAAAAAGAACATAAGGAATAATATAAATGAAAGGAAAGCAGATCAACAACTACTTGCAATTCACCTTTAAAATGCAGAAGAGGCTAGTTTTAGTGTTCGTAGTAGTGGCTAACTTAGCAAATGATATTGTTGAGCCCAAAAAAAAAAAGAGAAAATATAGGGAAAATTCAGGTCAAACTTACGAAGCATGATCATACGAACTGAGGATGCCCTGATGAGGCCATGGATAGTTTGGAACTGCTAGGCCATGCTCAGCTTCATCAGCTGATGCTGTTGTTGCAAAACCCAAAAACCCTGAGACACCAGCTCCAATTAATGCAAGGGCTCTTAAGGAGCTGCTGCTTGTAGAGCCAGCAGCACCATCGTGCTTTGTGATAATGGATGACATAGATAAAGGATTCTGCAGTAAGTATATAGCAGCCATTAGCAAAAGAAAAAATTAGATAGTTCCATGGAAGGAAAATTGTTAAAAACTCATTCAAAATTTTATAACATGAACACATATGATTTCCGCCATACCAGTCTGCAGAATGGTTTTTCCTATACGTCAAACAATGACTGTAAGCCTGTAACGGAAGATAGCTCCCATTAATTGGACTTGGAGCCAAGTCCACGGCAGTCCTATTGGGGAAGAATAAAAGCTAGGAAATGGACAAATCCATCTGACATACTTTTATAGTATCAGTGAACCATAGGATGCCACCTGAACTATTAAACGAGTTTCCGGCGAGTAAAAATCTTAATTACTACAATGATGATGTACTTTCTTGTTTACCGATAGTGTAAAAGCTTTTACACCATCATATGGATGAAATTTAAACTCCTAATATAATTTTAAATTTAGCAGTTGTTTATTAGTAAGTTGGCAACAATTTAAATTCAAAAGAATCCTTCATGTATAATTATCAACAAAAGCAATGTGGAACCCAATGGTTTCGAATGATCATAAAGCAGACCAATTTCACCTAGTGAAATAAGGCTTGATCGTTGTTGATGTTGTATATCATTTTTTAGAACATTGCAAGATTTGTTCTTTCTTGTCTATCATCAAATGCTTATTTGGGATCTATATATTTATCAAGTATCAACTACAATCATTTTGATTTCAACAAAAGACTTGCGTGTTAGAATATTTTGCATGCATAATATTGTAAATAATTAGAGTAAATAGTAAATATTTACCTTTTGTACTGTAACCTAGTTTAGTTATTCGGTCCATTGTTCAGGCCCATTAGGTTAAGTCTAGCGTAGTCTATATAATAACATTAGTGTGTGTATTCAAAGTTAAGTTAATGAAATATTATTCAGATATATTTTCTACATGGTATCACGAGCTCTCGTTCTTGAGGGCCTCGCTTCCGCATAAACCCTAGCCGCCACCTTCATTGTGGTGGTTGTTTTTTTTTCTCTTGCTGCCCCATTGCAGCTTCTGTTTGGCTTGCTGCCCCATTGCAGCTTCTGTTTGGCCGCTTGCTGCCCCATTGCAGCTTCTGTTTGGCTGCCTCTGCAGCTTCTGTTTGGCTTGCTGCCCCATTGCAGCTTCTGTTTGGCTGCCTCTGCAGCTTCTGTTTGGCTGCCTTTGCAGCTTCTGTTTGGATTCATCACCCACACTTCCATCATCTGTTTTGCCTTCATTCATCATCATTTATTGCCGATCTGGTCTCACCACCCACACCATCAGCCTCGCACAGGAATTCCGAGCCAGGCCCCACAAACCGCGCCGCCGTCCGACCACCCACGCGCCGCCACGCGCCGCCACCGTCCTTTCACCTCACGGGCGCGTGTGGCTCACGCGTTCTCCTTGGTCCGTGGCACCCTGAGTCACCATCTTTGTCAGTTGATCCTCCCGAGTCTGCTGTTGCTTCTGAGTCTCCTATCCCTGAGTCTCCTGTCGCTGTTCCCGAGTTACTACCTCCTGAGTCTCCAGTTGTTTCTGAGTCACCTGTTATTGTTTCTCCTTTACCTTCTATTTTGCAGGAAACAGCACCTTCAGCACCAGCAAAGACAAAGGCTAGTGAGCCAACTTTGACATATCAGAGGAGAGGAAAACCCGACCTGGTCCAGAAACAACCCTAACCGTCTGAGCCGGAGGTAAGTACTGAAAGTAACCCTTTTGCTTCTGATTCTTCTATTCCCGATACACTTGATCTTGATTCAGTTGACCTACCTATTGCCTTGAGAAAAGGGAAAAGGTCTTGTGCCAAATACCCTATTTCTCAATTTGTTTCATCTAACCATGTTTCCCATGACATAAGGCTTTTATGACAAGATTGACTCTGTAAGAATCCTGCATCTGATTAAGGAGGCACTTAAAGATGAAAATTCGATCAAAGCCATGAATGAGGAAATGAAAGCGCTTGAAAAGAATAGAACTTGGGAGATAGTTGAGAAGCCAAGAGGCAAGAAGCCATTGGTTGCAGTGGATTTATCTTTGTCAAGTACAAATCGGATGGCACTCTTGATCGATATAAGGCCGTATTAGTAGTAAAGGGGTACACCTGCACTTATGGCATTGATTATGAGGAGACATTTGCACCAGTAGCTAAGATGAACACCGTCAGTATCTTACTATCTCTTCTTTGCTCATTCTGGGTGGGAACTTAATCAATTTGATGTTAAAAATGCATTCTTGCATGGAAATTTAGAGGAGGAAGTGTATATGGACATCCCACCGGATTTGATCCAACCACTTGGGATAAATAAGGTGTGTAAATTGAAAAAGGCCTTGTATGGGCTAAAGCAGTCTCCCGGGCATGGTTTGGAAGATTTACAAAGGCTATGTTGGGTCTTGGTTACAAGCGAGTCAAGGAGATCATACCTCTTCTTCAAACATTCACATGGAGGAAAACTACAAGACTTCTTGTTTATGTTGATGATATTATTGTTACGAGGGGAATGACTTGGTTGAGACAACTCCACAAGAAGAAATTATCTGCAGAGTTCGAGATGAAAGATCTAGGAACTCTCAAGTATTTCGTTGGGATTGAGGTAGCTTACTCAAAACAAGGAATTTTTATCTCTCAGAGAAAATATGTTCTTGATCTTCTGCAGAAGCGGCAAGCTTGGGTGTAAACTGCGGGTGTTCCCATAGAGCAAAATCATAAAATGAGCAATCAAGAGGAGAGTGCTAGAGTTGACAAGCCTCGATGTCGTAGATTGGTGGGAAGCTAATTTACTTGGCACACACTAGACTGATTTAGCTTATCACGATGGCGTAGTCAGTCAGTTTATGCATGATCCGAGGATGAGGCACTTGCAGCAGTAGAGCGGATTTTGCAATATCTTAAAGCGACTCCAGGAAGAGGTCTCTTGTTCAAAAGAGGCGGAAGACTGACATTGGAAGCCTATACTGATGCAGATTATGCAGGCTCAGTGAGTGATAGAAGGTCCACTTCTGGCTACTGCACATTCTTTTGTGGTAATCTTGTTACATGGAGGAGTAAAAAACAAAATGTAGTGGCCAGATCAAGTCTTGGCGGAAATTGAGCAATGGCTCATGGAATTTGTGAGCTATTGTGGATGAAGATTATACTTGATGATTTGAAGGTGAATTATGAAGGCTCAATGAGATTGTTTTGTGACAATAAATCAGCAATCAGCATTGCTCATAATCCTGTCCAACATGACAGGACCAAACATATTGAGATAGTAGAACACTTTATAAAGGAGAAGCTAGATTGTGTGGGTGATAACAACGTCCTACATTCCTCTTGGACACCAACTAGCGGATGTGCTTACAAAGGGGCTATCTACGCAGATTCCATGACTTACTTGCAAGCTAGGAATGATTGATATCCACTCACCACTTGAGGGGAGTATTGTAAATAATTAGAGTAAATAGTAAATATTTACCTTTGTATCAGAACCTAGTTTAGTTATTCGGTCCATTGTTCAGGCCCATTAGGTTAAGTCTAGCGTAGTCTATATAATAACATTAGTGTGTGTATTCAAAGTTAAGTTAATGAAATATTATTCAGATATATTCAGCTTTAAACTCCTAATATAATTTTAAATTTAGCAGTTGTTTATTAGTAAGTTGGCAACAATTTAAATTCAAAAGAATCCTTCATGTATAATTATCAACAAAAGCAATGTGGAACCCAATGGTTTCGAATGATCATAAAGCAGACCAATTTCACCTAGTGAAATAAGGCTTGATCGTTGTTGATGTTGTATATCATTTTTTAGAACATTGCAAGATTTGTTCTTTCTTGTCTATCATCAAATGCTTATTTGGGATCTATATATTTATCAAGTATCAACTACAATCATTTTGATTTCAACAAAAGACTTGCGTGTTAGAATATTTTGCATGCATAATAATGCTACGGCAGTGTTGTCAAATGGCAGCCATGGTGGAATGGCACAGTGGACTTTTGAATAAAACACCATTTTATTATTGCAAATTGTTTCTAGTTTATTGTTCTCAACATGGGTTATTAATTCTTTTTATTTTATTATATTCTGCAGTTTTTTGTTACTTTTTGTGTATGTATTGTTGAATTTGTAATTTATGTGTGTCTAAATCAGATCAAACTAAGTTGTATGTATAATAGGGTTGCAATAAATGCTAATTGATATGATTGCTCAATCTAATCCTAATCACTGACATTGTGCAGCTAAGTAATAATAACATGTGACTAATTGTAATAATATGCGACTAATTCTAACACTTCCCCTCAAGCTAAAGTTTACTAAGCTTTAAGCTTGTTACAAGAACAAGAAAACAATGCATTTCCCTGCAAAACTTGAAAATAAGTCTACCAATTTTTGGGCTGGTGTGAGTCATAACCAACATAAGTCGCCATCGGGATGATCATTGACAAGAAGAGAAGGCACCACTAATACGATTCATCTGTGGGAAAGGTCACCACCGGAATGATCGTTGGTGGGAAGAGAAGTCACAATATGATTCATCTATAGGAAGAAAAGGCACTACTGGAATGATCATCGATGGGAAGAGATGTCATGACGAACACTGAAGAAAAGGCACTACTGGAATGATCGTCGGTGGGAAGAGAAGTCACGATGAACACTAAAGAAGAGGCAGACAATTGTTACAGAAAATAGGAGTCTCAGCATATGTAGTACTAGAGGGAGTCGCGGGTCAGCCAAGAGGAGAGAATGATGTCGAAGTTGGTGAATCGCAAACCATGGAACGATGTCTCGCGGGGAAAAATTTCCGGCAACAGCAGCCGCTGGTGTACTGGTGGCCGACAACGGAGACAGTGACCGGAGGTAACAGCAAACACAGTAGGACAACAGACACAACAGAAGATGGCGGCCAGAAATAGAAGAGATCACATCGAAAAAGAGGTGAGGGTTGCCCCCCCAATTATAACCACTATTGAAGCCATATCACTGTCCAATGTGGGACTCCAACACTCCCGCTCACGCCCACGACTAGACATTTGGAGTATGAAGTTTGCAGGGTTGGACATCTGCGGTTGGCCCCACGCGCTGTCACAGGCGGCAACGAAGTCTGAATCTAAAAGAAGGTGATGGGAAGACGGGGCGCATGCAGGCATGTCCAAGGGCTGCCGGCAGTGAGGTTTTGGGGGTTGGCCGTTTTGGAGGAGGCGGTGATGTTGGTGGGGTCGGCTGCCGGAAACGGCAGCGACAGACGGCACCTGGAGGCCAAAAACGACTGGAAAGGACGCTGGAAAGGTGTCTTGGTAGTGGAGAAGGGCAAACCGGAGTTGGGACACGGATTTGCAAAAAAAAAAAAAAAAAAAAAAATCTTGTTGGAGGACAATGGGTCTACTGGGTAAGCACGGTTCTTAGGTTGCCTCACTTTAGGCTCTAGATACCATCTAAAAATTTGGGTTTGAGCCTAACGCAACCCCAAAAGCTAGCTCATGGGGTGAGGGTTGCCCCCTACTTATAATTACTATTGAGGTCATATCACTATCCAATGTAGGACCCAATAGATATGATTGCTCAATCTAATCCTAATCACTGATATTATGCAGCTAAGTAATAATAACATGTGACGAAGTCTAACATGTATTATATTTTTTTTTATTATAGCTGTCATACTTTTGCCATAGGCTTCAATGCATCCGTCATATTATTATGGCGGATTTTAGGCATGGTGCCATGAACCGCCATCTGTAGTTAATGACATTGTGCTATGGAGTTCTATATGTGACTCTTAGGGAGAAAAAACTTATAAGTTGGATAAATTAGAGAGAAAAAAAAAATAAGAAGCAACATAAGAAAAGGTAAAATGCATAGCTATAACAACTTCAAAAAAAAAAAAAAAAAAAAAAAAAAAAAACCAATATACCCTTTCACTCAAATTTATATAACAATCATTTTTTTGTTTTCCCAATCCCAACTTTTAGTCTAAGGATCTCAATTTTAAGTCCCAGATTGCAAGGACCAGATGAGTAGTCCTAAATACTCACAAAAGAATAAAATTATCACGAAGAGAGGAGTCAATGCTTACAGGAGAATGAGATTGGAGTTTCCTCCTCAATAACTGCTGAATAACACCTCCGGCCATCTCAGTCCACACTGACAATCATTCATATAAAAAGGATTACAGATACATAACTAAAATCATCCAACCAAGTATCGACAACAAAGTTTTATAAATAAGCATAAGGACAATGATAAGGACAGCATCACCATATAAGTGCAAATAGCTATAAGAAACATTTTAGGAACAGTTTCTGCAATGAAAAATAATGAAAACTGAACCCTAAAGTGAAAACTGCCAGGAGAAATGGTAGCCAATTTTAAATTTTAGATTATGGAGAGATGATCCATAAAGAAAAATCACTTAAATTCTATAAATAGGCATGTAATCCAATTCTTGCTGTAACACATATTGACAACAAGAAGGAGGAAGAGTTAGACAGGATAGATAAAAGGACAGGTTTGCACATAAGGACAGAGAGCACATATATGTTCTTTGCAAAAGCAAAACACAAACCAACAAATAGAACCCCAAGACACATGCAAAATATGATATGATCTTGGATGCCAATGACCAATGGATCTAATAGTACCCTAACCCATACAACAATAGATATCATTAAAAACTTTATAACGATATCTATCATGCAAGGACAATTGCTCCTCAAGCACAGCAACTGCAAATAATGCATCAAATTCAGACTATTACTTCATTACATTGATTCCAGATTATTGCATTGCACTCATTATTAAAGTAGCTTTCAATATTATCATGTAAACCATATTGAAATTTCAATAAGGTCTAACCTAAATTCTAAAATAATTCTCACTCTTCATTTAGTTTACCCCAAATTTTAAACAACTTCTTATTCCCTTTAAAAAAAAAAAAAAAAAAAAACTATGATGACATGAGTGAAATTGCATGCGTCATAATTCATAAACTGACTCTGCAAATATACTCCCTCACAAACGCACCTCTTCAATAAATAGCATTTATAACATTTACGAGTAACACACTAACTATTTGAAGGTAATCGTTAGAGATAAAAAAAATAGCGACTTTCATTCAGTCACATGCACGAGATTGTGAATTATCAGTCCCAAATTTGCTATAACGCACAACACACACACACACACAAAAATCAAGAGCGAGAAATGGTGACATAAACAGGAAATGCAATAATCTCATAACCTAATAAATCAATGGTTAACGTGCAATTAGATACATACATTCAGAATTGAAAAACTCAGAATTCAAAAAAATGAGTCACAGATCCGAGTCACGGTGATAGGTAAACATTAAATAAGAGAAAGAGAGAGAGGGAAAAAAAGGAATAGAGAATTGAAGAGAAAAAGGGGAAAGGGACTCACGAAATGGAAGCGCGATTGGGAGTGAAGATCCAATGAAGAATGATGAAGAGAAGTTGAAGGAGGAAGGAGCAGTGAAAGAGAGAAGAGGGAGCGTTGGTTGGGACACCAACGCTTCTTTCGCTGTAGCCACGAGAATTGCTCTGGGCTTTTGGGCTTTATTGACGGGTTTTCACCAGTAGCCGAAAGCCCGTGTTTGAAAGGTAACATGATAGAATCAGATACCACAGCAAAAGGATTAACTATTAACACCCCTGTTTTTACTAGCCTACA
Source organism: Calophaca sinica (assembly GCA_037113605.1). NCBI lineage: Eukaryota > Viridiplantae > Streptophyta > Magnoliopsida > Fabales > Fabaceae > Calophaca > Calophaca sinica. The sequence continues at coordinate 23,408,693 of CM073737.1, forward strand.
CCCCATTCGAAAGTTAACTTCACGTGTATTTTTTTATTCTGAAAGTTTATTTCCAGATTTGAAAATAAACTTCCAAAAAATGATGAGTTTTAGAGTGTTTTAGCAAAAACGCGGAATCAATGGTTCCTCCTCACAACAAAATAGGAAACTTGGAACACATTCAGTTGACAAATAGGGATAAGTGGAAGTTGAGGAAATACGTGAACATAAAATATAAATGTTAAATTAAAACTTTAGTTCATGAGTATTTAGATTGATGGAAAAAAGTAGACTAGAATTAGTTGAAATTATTTAGAGTCCTTTAAAATAGGATGAGATATAATGTATTCTGGTTTATTTTTCTTCTCTTAATTTAGTGGGAATGGGGTGTACCAACTTTTATATATATATATATATATATAAAGAGATCAAATTACACCGGTGTAATACTTGGGCAATGTTACACCATTCAATAACATCTTATAGGATAAGTATTTTTCAAAATCAATCATTGGATTGAAAACTACTATCATATATATCATATTTATAAATTTTTACACAAACCTATAATCATTTGCTATGTCGTTAAGATGTATCAAGATTAACGTTATATATATATATATATATATATATATATATATATATATATATGGTTATCGTTTCATACCGCTCCACTATATTTCATCTTATTTTATCTATTATTCAGATTTATATAGTAAATTTGAATTTTTTTTATAACACTATAAATTTGAATCTTTATTCTCTAGTGTGGGATAGCTTTTGTATGTATTTGCGTTCTCACTAAACTAAGTGTCTTTCTCACGTTGTGACATAGTATTTCATCTCATTAGCCATACCGAGTTTGGGTACACGTTAGGTAAGCTTGGATATATGCGAATTTAACCAATCTAATCGTTGAATTGATAGTTATCATTAAATAGATCAAATCTATAAAATTTCACACAATTCAAAAAATATTTGATACTTAATCGTATGATTTTTTTAACGTATTATATATTATATTTATTTAAAATATATGTAAATGTCTACTATTAAGTCATATACCTGTGAATATTTGAATTGTTTCAAAATTTGTATACACAATCATCCATATAATATAATATAATATAATGTCTACATCACATCCCATTAGGAGAAAGTGTGTTTTGTTATTGGGTCTAAGCTCTAATACCATTTGTTGGGTTTTTTATATTTTTATTTTTATTTTTATTTTTATTTTTATTTTTTGATGTAGAAAGAGACTTTGACGATATTTGTTCCTAAAACCTTAAGGTAATAGATTTATAGGTCTAACATCTTATATATTCTTTATTTTGTTCATTATTAGGCGATGTGATATCTCACACTTAGATATCCAACAATATCATTGGACATATAAGAGAAAAATATATAGGTAAAAGAGTTATGAAGCACACAAAATGATATATGTTCTTTTTGGTCGGGCATGTACGGCTTTGCCTCGGCTGAACATTCCCATACATGAAGGTGTTTAAGATGGGTGCTTTTATGGTATGGAAATGAACTAATTTTCCCATTGTGGTCAAATGGTGTGTCAGCCATAAATATAATACTATAAAATGTAGTGGACAACATTTTGGAAGGGCAACTTGTTGCTGAATATTATTGGTTACAAAAAGTTATTCGTCACAAGGTCTTTATGTATTGGTGCATTTTCATTATTTTTGTTTACAATGCGACGTTTATTATTATTATTATTATTATTATTATTTTAAAAATGACGGGACTTTTGTTTTGTTCTTAAACAACAAATGGGGTTTCCTTGTTTGAATTATTTAGTTTGTTTCATAATATTAAAATATAATAACGTGAATTTAATTGTATTGCATCATGTATTTCCTCACAAGGCAGAGACTACCAACGAGCGTCGCCGGATGGGCAATCTCTTGCAAAATGCCAGACTCTCCACAGTTGTAATAGCTCCCGCCGTCTTCCTCCACCTCCGCTGCAGCCCCGGCTGCAATTCCTAGCAATGTGACCAGACTCGCCACAGTTGTAGCATCCGCCGCCACCGCCTCGACCTCTTCCGCCTCCTCATCCACCACCGCTGTATCCTGCACCACCATAGCCTCCGCCTCCAAGTTTTGGATCAACCATCGGAATCCGAATCGATGAGAAACTCAACGGATTCTCCTTCAGTAAGGCTACGAAAGCCTTCAAATTGAATCTAAGACTGTGAACAAAGAGTTCCTCGCTGCCATCATCAGGGGTTATGAACCCAAACCCCTTCTAAACGTTGAACCATTTCCCTTTCCCCACTCAACCTCGAACTCATCTTCGATTTTCACAGAAACCCTCACTGTAGAACCTCTCTCTCTTTTGAAGTTGCGGTTTAACCCTAAAATTAAGCTCAAATTAAATAGAACACGCCATCGATTAGTGGATCTGTATCAAATTTAAACTACCTCGTTGACAATTCATATCTTAGACACAAAGACAGAGAGGGAAAAAAAGCCCACATATGAAAACACAGAAGAAACACACAACCATTGTTTTAAAACAAAGATCGAAAAAAGAAAAAGAAAAAAGAGGAGGAAACATACGTAACCACTCAAATGCAAACATAAGAACTAGAGGAGAGAATTAATCTTGCTCAAATTCGTAAGAGATCTGGATGCACAAGAGAAATAGTGACATAATGACACTGTTATGGAACAAATCGACACAGTTCTGGGTAATTTTCTCCTGTGATAAAAATGTGGAATCGCAATTTAAAGAATTAGGGTGTAATTGGAATTTAAAGAAGTTGTGGGGAGAAAAGTTTAACACCCGCAAATAAGGGGATACCTGCTATTGGGGGTCAGAAGCTCATTTGACCACAATAGGAAAATTAGTTCATTTCTCCACCATAAAAGCACCCGTTTAAGATTGGACTTGTTGCTTGTTCAAAGCTCAAAAGGTGTCTTGGCAGCCACTTTAGTTGGGATCCTCTTAAGTACCTAAGCTGCAGTTTTTAGTATTTCTCTCTAAAGTGATTTCGTTATAAGAACTAATCTTGCATATTTTTGTTCATTTAGAAAGAATAGTTTCATTTTGTCTTTTAATTCAATTATTGTTGGAAGTGGTACACATATGGCTTATGACAATCTTTATTTGTTGGGTATTGTAGCTTCTTAGAGCAACTTTATCGTGCATTGCTTTATTTGGGTTGGTTAATTTTTTGTGCGGGCTCTGATCGTAACACATAGGATTTGTATTGCTTTGTTAGGAAAAAGCAATTTGCAACCGTTGCTTCACTCGTTGACGGAGAGAGAAAATAAAGAAACGCATCGTACAGGTGGATGCCACGCATGAAAGAGAAAAACTTGCTCTTTGTTACGCAACGCGTTAAATGACTGCGTTAAAGATGCTCTTATAATGAGTATTTGTGTTGGCATTACGTGGCACTAAAGTAAATTTAATAATGAAAATTCAAGAGCATTATGTCATAGGTGTTCATGACACATATCTAAAACAGAAATGATATTTAGACATCATTTATGCGACACCTACGCGAACACCGTATATGCATTCTGTCCGAATCAGCCAAAAAAGGCCGCCCAAACTCGTCTCCCTCATTTTCTTTCTCATTTCAAAAAAACACTTTGAGCTTGCCGCCCAAACTCGTCTCCCAAACTCATCTCCCTCGTTTTCTTTCTCATTTCAAAAAAACACTTTGACCTTGCCGCCCAAACTCGTCTCCCTCGTTTTCTTTCTCATTTCAAAAAAACACAAAGGAAACTGAACCTCCTCTCCTCGACTCCCCTCTGTCGCCTCAGTCTCGATCTGTCGACAGCTTGATCTCGACAGTTTTAGCTCAAAAAAACACAGGAAACTGAACCTCCTCTCCTCGACTCCCCTCTGTCGCCTCAGTCTCGATCTGTCGACAGCTTGATCTCGACAGTTTGAGCTTGCCGCCCAAACTCGTCTCCCTCGTTTTCTTTCTCATTTCAAAAAAACACAAAGGAAACTGAACCTCCTCTCCTCGACTCCCCTCTGTCGCCTCAGTCTCGATCTGTCGACAGCTTGATCTCGAAGATGAAGCGTGCGACACAACACCAGCAACCATCCTCCTTGTCGCCGTTGCATAGAGAACGAGCACCCATCTCGTCCTCCGTAGAGCTAGGGAATATCCTAGGGAAAATTAAACACGTATTTTTTTTTCTTCCAGATTGTGAGAATAGTAGTTGTCGAGATCGACTTGTCGAGATCGGTCGAGGTCGACCACAAGTAAGATCAGTATCGGTCGAGGTCGACTTGTCGAGATCGGTCGAGGTCGACCACTAGTAAGATCGGTATCGGTCGAGGTCGCCCACTAGTAAGATCGGTCGAGATCGACCACTAGTATTCTCACACACAGATCAAGCACCATAAGAGATTATGGGTGAGAACAGTGGTAATGGCGAGAAGAAAGTTGATGACAACAGTGGTAATGGCGAGAAGAAGGTGGACTTGAGATCGTGGCGTGCGGTGCAACGGTCTTCTTGCGGCGGGAGCAGCGGTGTTGCGGCGAACTTCGTCGAGGAAACAAAGCGACGACGTGAAAACGATGTCGGGAGTATCAGGGTAGGGGACGAGACGAGACGAGGAAGAGAGGTGCGGCGGGTGGCAGAGGACACGCCGTCGCCGTCGCTGTGTGCAGTGCGAGAGAGAGAGAGCAAGACGAGGGAGACGAGTGTGACTGAAAATGGACTGAGCGGGAACGAAATAACAAAACAAGACGAGGAATGACTAAACTGCCCTTGGCAGTATACGGTGGTCATACGGTGTGATAAAAATGATGTCTAAATATCATTTCTGTATCTAAAAATAGAATTGACTGACTCGTATCGGATGAGATCTTGAGTTTCATTTACCGTACAGATTTTGATATTTGTGTTGAAGTACATCAAGGGTAAACAAACCAAAACAAGACAATTAGGTGCATATACATACATATATTTGTGGGTCGTTTGCTATACCTTAGAATGGTAAATAATATTTTATATCATTCATAGACGATTATTCTAGATATGCCTACTCGTATTTCATGCATGAGAAATTGCACTCTTTGCACATATTCAAATCATTTAAGGCTGAAGTAGAGAACCTACTTGACAAATATATATATATATATATATATATATATATATATATATATATATATATATATGACAATTCAGGTGAACAATGTCCAAGACATTTGCTCAATACCTAGAAGAGTGTAGAATCATTCCGTATTACACCATGAGAATGTCAAAGATATAAACAAAAGCTGAAATTGAAAAGGAAAAACAAAACTAAAAAATGGTGATGACTAGAGTGAGGAAGCAAAACATGTGGCCCACGATGGATCATTAAGTTTTGATCATTGGATTGATTTTGTCTCTCACCTCTCTCCTCTCTATGAATGAATCTAATAGTCAAAACTTAATAATTCATCATGAATCACATGTTTTGTTTCCCCACCCTAGCCATCACCCTAAAAAATATCAAACTTTCTCTATTTTGGTTCAATTTTCCACTCTTCAATTCATGTTGTCTTTTCCTTATCCACTTTTCCATTATCATTGTCTTTTATAATTTTATCGATTTTCAACTGTTTTCTGCAACATCCCGTGGTAAGGTCACATTAGACCGACTTGGTGACTGGTTTTCAGTCAAACTATCTGGTTTGGTTCGGTTTGACAAAACATCTCATTTTGGGTTCTTGAACTTTTTTTAGGAGGCCCTTCAATGTCACATACCTCCATTATTTTTCGGTCCAACCTTACTTAAGATATTAACTTATTTTTAGCGGGTCTCATAATTGAACAAATGAAACAATGACTTGAGAGCACTAATAAATGAAACTGTTAGTTGAGAAGTTGTGAGTAACAATTTGCAATTTTTTTTTTGATAATGAAAAATTTTGGGTGAAGGGATGGCGCCTCAGTCCAAGACAGAGTAGACTTTCGGGCTCTTTAAGCACTTACGAAAGTAATTATATTTACCTCACCCCAAATAAACTAGTGATTACTCGAATCCAACAAGACTTCATGCATGTGTCATTTATACTGAGATTGGTTGACATGAAATAGGGGAGAAAGAGAGGAGTAGAGGAGAAGTTGAGAAGAGAGAGACAATTACCACCGATTGGTTGAGCAGAAAAGTTGAGAGAAAGAAAGAAAAATACGTGGGACCTATTGGCTTTTTATTTCTCTTCATCCTAGCGAAGATTGAGCGAAAAAATTGCCATTTTCCAGCTTTGCCCACTGTTGAGTGTTGAACATGGGGATCTTTTTTTTGTTCAACGAAGAAATGTTGCGTCTTTGGTTATGCAACGTTTTCCAGCATTATAGAGGTGGATCTGACGTTGCTTTTTTTTTTTTATCAATTAATTAATTGATTTACAATAAATTAATAAGTTAATTAATTAAAAGAAAAAATTTAATTATGTAGAGTAATGTAAATAAATTTTATAAGAAAACTAAATTAAGAAATTTAATTAATTAATTCAAATGAAAAAATAAATCAATTTTTAGCATAATGATATTTTTGTCCTTTTAAAAATTAAACACATTTCTCCTTCTTCTATTTCTCTTAAACCAATTAATACCCCAAATTTACTCTATTTCTCATGTTTTTCCCTCTTCTTACACTCTCTCTTACCTATTTCTCTCTTCACGATTTCTCCTCAGAACCAACACATAGGCTTAGACATCTTTCTATGTCATTATCGTGAGGCTAAAATACACTTTTTGTCTTTTATCTTTTATTTAAAATTCACTTTGGTCTTTACCTTTTTAAAATATTCATTTTTGTCATTTATCTCACAAACATCACACAAAGCTATAATTTTCTGTCAACTTTGTTAAATCTAACAATGAAAACATCAGACGTGGCATCCAACTTTATTTTCATAATTTATTTTGGTCTTTTATCTTATTTTCATAACTCATTTTAGTCTGTCGTCATTCAAAAAATAAATGACGAAAATAAATTATGAAAATAAGTTGAAAAACCAAAACAGATTTTGAAAATAGAGTTAGATATCATGTCACTAGATTTAACAGGATTAACAAAAAGGACTACTTTGTGCATCATTTAAGAGATAAAAAACCAAAACAAATCTTTTAAAAAATGAAAAACCAAAATAAATTTTAAGCAAAAGATAAAGAACAGAAAGTGTATTTTAACGTTCTAGTGTCATCTGACATCTTTCTAACTATTTTTAAGTAAACTACATACAATTGGCTTGACGTACGAAAGTAAAAAGGGGATCAAATATAATCCTGAGAACTGCATAAAAATATATACACAAATGAATTAGAATTTGTGACTCAGATCTCCATCTACAAAGATGACTCATTCCAACACTCAAATTTAGAATCATCTGCACAGCCACACTAAGACTCTTTCGAAGAAAAACAATGCTTGACTGATGCTCCCTAGGGAATTTAGCAACACCTGCTTGAAGGGACGCGCACAGAAAAGACTCGGATATAGTTTTTTCGTCTCCAAGGTGAAATGCAAAAGACGAACCAACCCCCCTTTTTACTTGGATTCTGGAACTCTTGCATCACTTTTCTAGATACACCAATCATGAAATGGTAGATAGATACCTGAATCCCATGAGCCATAGGATATATGGACTTGTAATAGACCGATGAGACCTAAAATGGTATTTTGAATCACTTATTCTGTGCATCAAGGCCTTTCAAAATCAAAACTTCATTCAGTATCTGTCCACTATTATAAAAAGAACCCCAAATCCATAATGCATAAGCATCTACTCAAGCAGTTAGGCAGTAATCTGGAGGAAAAAAAAATATTGATTAGATAAACTACCAATCAACAGAGTACAATCATTTGCACGAACTTTTAGCAGCATCTAGGTTGCACTCATAATCAACATCCTCCTCACTTATTTTTCTCTTTTTGTTTCTTTATCAATGCTTCCGAGCTTCTTTTTCACGTTTTTAGGACTATATTTAAGCTTTGAAAAGAAATGAAGTAAAATAGCTAATTTGGTCATTATAAAAAACTGATTATGCAAGGTTACCTCATTTTCAACTTTTTAATTTCAAATATTAACAACAAATATTAAATTACCTGTGGACCAAGGCTGAAGTGGGGAAACTACACAATATCCTAATTCAGGTAATTTGTAAGACCGAGGACCAGATTACCTTTCCCTTTCATTTCCATGACATTTAATAGGTTGCAAAAAACATTCAGTGCTATAAAGAAAATTTAATTTGACTTAACTGGCTCATCTAATCCATATTGTACGGCACAGACTATCCAGTTCCTACAAAGCAGATAACAAAATAACTCAGGAATTACTGCAAAATTCAAGAAAAAAACTGATAAAGGTGTTCAAAAGAAGAGAGGGTTGGACCTTTCATTTTAATGAAGGTGCATAAGGAATTACCGCAAAATTCAAGAAAAAAATGATAAAGATGTTCAAATGCAGAGAGAGTTGGACCTTTCATTTTAATGAAGGTGCATAGGGGGCAGGGCATGGAGATACAGTGTGGTCTGGTAGCTGGTTTATGAAATCCATGGTTGCCTGCAAACATGCATGAAGCATTTTCTTTTCCAGCATAACAAGTTGAGTAGCAACTCGCTTCTTTGGATTCAAACTACCATCTGTCAGCTAATGCAATATATAAACTATCAATGAAAAGTTGATTACTCTCAGTCAAACTTATAATTGGAACAAACAGTACCATAGATTCATCTTCAGCCAAGGTAGTAGGGTAGCTAGCCAGCCGAGTCTTGAAATAATCAGCAAGCTGGTCCAGCACGGCCCTCTCCATACAAGGGCTCACCTATAATGAATAATTGGAGTCAACTTTTAACATCACAATATTTACTCCCCATTTAATTAGAAAAGACCAATTTTTGAAAGGAAAAAAAACAGAGTAAGGAAATAATATCACATTTTAATTTATCACAGTACTTTATGATCAGAGCCTCAAGCCAAGAAAGCAAAATATGCAACAGGCAAGTGAGCAGGACATCAAGAGAACTTGATTTTGTATATATCCAGGACAAATAATAGATTTTGACCTGACATTCTTAAAATTCCTCAAATTCAGACAAGGGTAGGAAAGCACCAGAGACAAACTTACTGGACAAACTGGACCTTGAGAGGAGATGACAGATTGCATCTCAGAAGGATCTGAAACATAGCCTAAACGCAGATAAGGAATCATATCTGAGACCGCTTCCCTTTCCTTCCCAACATACACCTGCACCAAGGTTGAACTAAGGAATTAATGAGAAGAATCACTAAATGACCTTCAATAAAATTAAGAGTTCAGTATCAATACATGAAAAGTTTGAATTGATAACTTTCCATTTCTCTGAGCAACCATTCTTTTATCTTGATATTGTGGATCTTCGGTATCCAAAGCTGCCTGAGACAGATGTATCAGCAAGGTTAAATGATTTGAATCAACAAAATACTATATGCAAACAAGATAAATGTCCAACTTATACCTCAACTATGAGACGATCATTGGAATTATCTTCGTCAACAAAACCATAGTTTGTAAGTAACTTTGAGTTAGGCTGTGGGCCACACCTGAAGAAGACCAAGTATAAATATTATAATGAAGCTACTAATATATGAAGCTACTAACACAGAAATAACTACATCCTTTTCCCAAAATTGAATGATGTCAAATGAAGCATGGATTATACCAGACAACAATTGGGTCCCCAGCTTTATATGGGCGATCAACCACAAGCTGAACAGCATCATCAACAGCAGTTAACATTGCCTTGCAGTTGCTTCGATAGGACAGTAAAGGAGGTCCCAGGGGAACCAGAGCAAATCTCCGAGCTAAACTAACATTCTGATTTTACAAAACAAACAAAATATGCACATTTTCTCGTCAAAAAAGTAAAATTTTCTTTTTAAATTGTCTTATCACCACTTCACCTAATCAACAATCAAGTAGATATATTTACAAATTAGATTAAATAAATTTTGATTTAAATCTCTGTGGCCTGATATTTAATTGCATCATGACATGGAATATTATGACATTTCAGATTCAGGTAATTTCATGGCCGAATGTGACATGCATAAAGTAAAACTAATATAGACTTCATAGATTGGCAAGCCACTATATATACTACGGACTATGAAATTTTTTCCATACATTATTAGGTGTATGGATATGTAGCAGATAAGAAGGAAATTTTACCTGTAAATGCACCACACATGACTGAACAGCAGCAAAGGCTTGTTTAAAAATCTCAAATGGAAAAGCCTCAGTAGGAATGTCATATGGATATTGCTGCATTATGCATATAAAGTAAGCGCTAAATGACTTATGTAATTAACTATTGTACTTGTTCTAGTTATAGTTAATGTTTAATTACCTGAAACAGAGAACCAGACATAAACCAGACTGTGTCAAGTTCATTATACTCTTTTCTAATTCCTTCAATCCTTTGAATAATTTCATCCTAAATCACATCCACCAATATTTAGTCCCAATATAGTTGAAAAATATCAAGCATTAACCAAACCTAATATTATCCTTTAACAGTAATATGGAATATGGATTTAGTATTTATGATTAATCAGAGGTAAAGAAGGGGGGAGACCTTTAACGGACTTCCTGCAAGGTAAGCTAGCTCAGAATCTGACCATAGAAGAGGTGATTCGACGGCAAGCTGGCCTCTTCCTCGTTGACGATCAAGCTCCCTAATGAATGGATACCAGAAAGACTTCTTCCCCTGTTTTTTCTCATACATCAGATACAAGGCCAAGCATGCCAATTCTGAGAATTTGTTTGTGGTCAATAGCTCAGCTGCAATAAGGATAAAGCATGATATTAAAGTCCAAACTTGAAAATACGCTTCCAAATTCCAATCCATTGATACCTAACTTTTATTATACCTAAAACAAAATGACACATAAATCAATTCACTAAGAAGGAACATGGACAAAACCACCCTTTACATTGTGCTATAAATAATTAATTCAAGGTTAGGTGTTTGCCATATTCATTTTCACAAATACGCATGTTTTGTCACCCCAAATACCCAAACATCTTCAATAAAGTTTACGATGCCTTTTTGAGACAAAACATGATCAACCACAGGAATGAACCATACCGCAAAAAAATATGCATCATTTCCTTTATATCTATATATAAGATAAGATCATCCAAATCAATATGCCATCGTAATGGACAAGTTGAAATCATATCAGCCATGAAGTACTAAAAACAACCTTTGTTATTACTTTTTCTTACGGGGAAAAAAAATCTTGCTAACCAATATCCCTAGAAAGCATTTAATACCTTCACTAGATTCACATAACTTCAAAAATAAAGGGCTAAAATATATTTTAGTCTTTATACGTCACATTTTCAATTTAGTCCCTACATGAAAAAAATTTCAATTTAGTTCTTATATACATATAATCATTTTAATTTGGTTCACACTATCTGTTTCTGTTTAACACCATCTGTTGGAGACTTGGAACAACAAGACAGCTAAATTTAAAAACTAAATTTAAAATGAGTCACATATAGTGTCTACGAATACTATATCTTTTATTCTTATACATGATAGTCATTTTCAATATGGCCCATGTACTTTAAATTAACTTTACGTCAACTCGTGTTATGCATATAGGGATTAATATTTTTTGAAAAAAAATATATATATATATATATAAGAACCAAATTAAAAATGAATGTCACATATAAGGACTTAAAATTATATTGTTGTCACAAGAAAGTATCAAATGCTATTGCGTTATCAGGCCCTTCTAATACCTAGTAGCAATTACTAGAAAATTTGTAATTTTTTTTTTATAAAAAAACGAGGGAAAGTTATGCAATTTGCATTATATTGTAATGGAATGAAGCACAAGACATGAGCAAATAATCAGAAGAATTGCATAATTACCAATAGTCTCGTTTCCTAAGACGCGCTCTAGAGTGACAACCAACGAATTTGGAACCGAGAATGCAACATCGCCCACCTGCAAGGAACACAACCAAAATGCAACATTTCAAAGACACGTCAAAAAAACATAATTCAAGGGGTTCTATTCTATGTTTCAACATTTCATAGACACATCAAAAAAAATATAATTCAAGGGGTTCTATTCTATGTTTCATACTACATAACAAAACATAGAAAATAGTACATTCTTATTCTACTTTTGGAATAAAAGAAAACACATTTCGCGCGACAAAAATTACCAAGAAAAGAAAGAAAGATAGCATAAAAAAACCTATTGAAAGAAACAATCACACATCAATAAACAACACAAAAAATAAAATAAAAAATAAACCTGAAGATCTTCACTGGCAGCAACATAGTGTATAGGCTTAAGGCTCTCATCATATGAAGGCCTTTCCTTCAGAACAACCTTGCAGGGAGGGAGGCCATGCTTGTGCATCCAAGTTTTCAAGTCGCCGGAAACCTCCTCGCGCTTCTTGCCGGCGACGGCGGAGGCGGAGAGCAAGGTGTCGGAGTTGGATGCGGAACAGTAACCCCTCCGGCGACGGCGGCGGTTCTTGCAGAGGGAGAGGGGGAAGAATGTGGGTAACGCGGGGAGAGGGTGGCCCGAAGAAGAGGAACGGCGAATTGGAAGGGAGAAGAAGAAGCAGTTGTCGGAAAGGGAGAGACGCGAAACTTCCATAGGGTTAGGGTTTGTGGAAATTGGGAAATTTCAAAAACGGTTCGTTTTGGTTTCAGTTTCTGGGTAAGGAAGATGAAGAAGAAGGAATTAGAGGAGAAGAAATGGATGTGATGTTGAATTTAGTGGAAGAGAGATATTTTGGCTTTGGGTTTTGGACTGTTGTATGTATGTAAGGGAAGAGATAAGAGGAGTGAGAGAGAGAGAGAGAGAACGAGAAATGCGCGAGTTTGATTACATTGGGTTGGAGGGAAACAAAAACCTAGGTGTTTATCTTCCTTAATTATTCTTGAATGATTGTAAGAACACTTTTTACTAAACAACGCCGTTAATTGAACACAGCGTGCGACACAATATGCGTCCATACTATACGGACATATTTTTTTTTTTATCTAGTTAACGAAGTTCATTTATTTGATTAATAGTTCTCATAATCTGGTGAATGCCAACCCTGAAACTTAACACATTCCATTTACTTATCTGGTTAACGAAGTTTACTTATCCGGTTAATGGTTCACATTATCTGGTGAATGTCAAACTCACGTTCCATTTTTTTTATCTGGTTAACGAAGTTCACTTATCTGGTTAATGGTTCTCATTATCTGGTAAATGTCAACCTTGAAACTTAACACATTCCATTTATTTATCTGGTTAACGAAGTTCACTTATTTGGTTAATGGTTCACATTATTTGGTGAATGCCAAACTCACATTCTATTTATTTATCTGGTTAACGAAGTTCATTTATCTGGTTAATGCAGTTCATTATCTGGTTAATGACAAATATTTTTGTAACAAGTTAAAAAAAATCTAAAAAAAAAATTGAAAAAAAGCGTATTGTGTCTGTGTCACATTGTGTGTTCAAAAATATTTCTGTTTACTAAAATACTTCTATCGATGTATATGTCGTATTTATTAAAAAAATCATATATATATATATATATGTTATTTTCTATTTTCAATATAATATTAAATATTTTTTTGTTAATTTTATCCCAAATATTAAATATTTTTTGTCAATATTACGTAATATTAAATGTTTTCTGTCAATGTTAATTTGGTAAAATTATTGTTTTATTTCTTTCATTTATTGTTTTTTCATAAATTGTGTGATTTAACCATGGAGGGAGTATATTTTATTATTGATTATTGATGATAATTACTAAATTTTAGGTGACTTCTATACTTAATACTTCCTCGTGTCCTTTTTATAAGGAACTAGATTTTTTACCTGTGCGATGCATAGGTGAAACAGAGTTTGTGAGAATAATTATGTATTTTTTATTTGGAAATTTTTTATTTGTTTCATAAAAATTGTAAAATTATTAGAAGTATTGATAAATAAATATTAATGTAACACAAACACAATTCTTTTAGTTAAGGTAATTCGTAGGCACACTCTCTGTGCAATACACTATATTTTCTCTTGATAAATATGTTATTACTATTACCAAAACAAAAATAATGTAATTTTTTGTGAATATTGCAAAGACAACTTGTCAAAACTCCATGTGCACTCACAGACATTATCAACATGAGCTTTCGCAGTCTCATGTCCAAAAAAATTGTTTGTTTTCTTTTCAGGGGAATTTATGTATTTAAGGATAAATAAATCGATTCGAAGTAAAAAATTTAACCTTTTTTTATGAACATTGCAAAGATAATCCGTCAAAACTCTATGTATAAGCGCATACATATTTGGTGCGAGCTTCTTGTGGGAAAAAATTTGTTTTCTTTTCAGTGAAATTAGAGTATTTAAGCATAAATAAATTGATTCCAAAAAAAAATGTAACAATTTTTTATGAGAGACAATCTGTCAAAACTCCATGTAACCTCGTAGGCATATTCAATGTCTTGTCCAGACAAAATTTTGTTTATTTTCTTTTCAGTGAAATTACAATTTTTAAGGATAAATAAATCGATTACAAAACAAAAAATGCAATCTTTTTTATGAACATCATATAGACAACCCGTCAAAACTCCATTTATGATCGCAGACATATTCGGCGTGAAATTGTTTGTTTTTCTTTTCAGTGAAATTATAATATTTAAAGATAAATAAAATTATTCCAAAAGAAAAATATTATGAACATTGCAGTTACAGCCTATCAAAACTCCATGTATGCTCGCAGGTATATTCGACGTAAACTTCCTTACTTACTGTTCAAAAAAATTGTTAGCATTTTTCTTTTCCGTGAAATTACAGTTTTAAGGATAAATAAATCGATTTTAAAACAAAAAAATGCAATCATATTTTTATGAACATTGCAAAGACAACCCGTCAAAACTCCATGCATATTCAGCGTGATAAATAATTTGTTTATTTTCTCAAAGTGTCTTATTCAAAAAATAATTTATTTGTTTTTTTTAAGTGAAATTACAATATTTAAAGATAAATAAATCGATTTGACACTAGGAAAATGTAACTTTTTTATTAACATTATAGAGACAAACCGTCAAAACTTCATGAATGATTGTAGACATATTCGGCGTGAGCTTCCTCACAGTTCCCTGTTCAAAAAATATTGTTTATTTCTTTTTTAATGAAATTTTAGTTTTTTAGGATAAATAAATCAATTTTAAAACAAAAAATACAACTTTTTTTAATAAAAATTGTAGAGACAAACCGTTAAAACTCTATGTTTGCTCGAAGTCATATTCGGTGTGACCTTCTTCACAGTGTCCCCTCCAAACAAAATTTTGTTTATTTTCTTTTTTAGTGAAATTACATTTTTCAAGCATAAATAAATCGATTACAAAACAAAAATTACAATTTTTTTATGGACATTACAGAGATAACCCATTAAAACTCCATTTATGCTCGTAGGCATATTTGGCGTGAAGTTTCTCACAGTCTCCTGTCAATTTTTTTTTCCTTTTCAGTAAAATTATAGTATTTAAAGATAAATAATGAACATTACAGAGGCAACTCGTTGAAACACCATGTATACTTGCAGATATATTCAGCGTAAGCTTTCTAACAATGTCATGTTCGTAAAATAATTTATTATTTTAAGATACATATATATATATATGTATGTATCCAATTATATCTCACCATATAAAATATTGTAAAAATATTGAGCACAAAAAATTTGTGAAAATATTTTAAAAAGTAATTTAACAAAGTGATATCACTGTGATACATGATTTTGTTTTTATATCACACTGTGGTATATGATTTTTTTAATAATAATAATAATAATAATAAATAATAATAATAATAATAATAATAACAACAACCAATCATTTAATAATACAATTTTTATTTTGTATCAAATATCCTGCATGGCATCAATCAATGAGATGCATATTGTGATTTGCCGTAAATATTAAAAAATTATTTAAATTATATGAATAAATCAATTACAATCGTAAATCATTTAAAAATATTATTTTCATTCTGTATCAAACATCCGACTTAGTATCAATTTTTGGGATCTATCAAATAGTAATCAATATTACTGATATATCTATATTAATAACATGTCGGATGTTTGATTTTGTAAACGAAATCAATTAACACTGTGATTTATATAATTATTTTTTTAGAATTTTGCTCTCTTTGATTTTGTAAACAAAATCAATTAACAATGAGATTTATATAATTATTTTTTTTAGGATTTTGCTCTAGCTTTCATTTAAAAAATGATCTTTATAATTATTAAATACTAAAAGACATTAATTAGTATTTATTTAAGTGATTTAATTATTTTTTTTAGGATTTTGCTCTCTCTTTCATTTAAAAAATTCTTTATAATTATTAAATGCTAAAAAGTAGATTTGACAAAATTACTCTCAAACACTATTACTTTTATAATTATAAAGATAAAAGAGCTATTTTTTTTAGTCCTTGTTATAAGAAACATACATCAATTTTCTAATGAATTAATTGGTAATTTTCATTTTTATCCTTATTTAATGTGAGATTTATATTAACGATACATCTATTTTCTATGCAAGTGAGATGATTCATTAATTATACGTCATTTCATAAAAGTGGTAATTTTGGAAACAAACTCAATTTTTATGAGTATTTGTATTAATGAATTTAGGATGGACTAATTTTATAGGTACTTGGTCACTTTTCCAAAATGAACTCTCACATTGAATGGTAAAATAAAACATCTTTTTTTTTGGACAAAAAACAAGGCTAATTCATTCTATTAATAATCAAGAGCAATACATCTAATAACTTCATCACAATTTTGAAAGATAGTGATATATGCAGCCACCCCTAACAAAGTGTGAGCAACTACATAAATTTTTCTCCTATCAAACTCTACCAAAGAGTTGTTAACATAAAAAGATAAAAGACTCCTATAATTTAAAATAATAGTCCTATATTCAATTTTCTCCCGATTATCTTTTATGCTATGAATAGTATACAGGAGGTTTATGATTTCTCTTTCAGAACAGTGGAGCCTTGGAGAATAGCTATAAGATTTGGCTTTGAAGAAACATTCTCCCTCATCACACACAAAACGAAACCAATACTTATGAACAGATCATTGAGGCTTCGCGCTTTCTGCAAAAAAAGCTTAATGTACTGCCAATAATTGTCCCCTACTTTATTTGCATGAAATAAAACATAAAAAATAAGACAGACACAATGATGAAACACATCCGGCCAATAACACCGAACAGAATAGATCACACAAGTTTCAGATCTCAACCCAAACAGAATAGGTAAGACCAAGTTGTCACATTCCCATGGTGGTTTTGGAAGGGGGCGTTGGGGTCCTAGTTTTTGTGGTGGAGGGGGTGCGGCCGATTGCACCACATCCATATGGGAAGTTGAGGAGGAAATTGCATTGTCCATGTCTTGCAATGAACTTGACCAAGAATCATGTCCAAGAACACCACATGCGGCTCATCAAGTGTAGTCTTAATTAAGGGTGGCAAAGTGATCTGTTTATCCATCATCCATCCAATCTATTCATAAAGAAATCCATCAAATCCATCCTTTACAAACAAAAAAACTAAGTGGATTGGATCTAATCCATCCATTTAATTTAATGGATGATTAGTCATCCATTCACTATTTTTTCTAAATCTAATAATGGATGAAATGGATATTTTTTTAAAATTAATCATAAAATTTATTTTTAATCAAAAATATTTTAATTATTGTACCAAAAAAATATTTTTCTCTTTCTCTCTCCTCTTTCTACTCTCTCTCCCCCCTCATCTTTCTCTCCCTCTCTCCTCTCTCTCTCTTCTCTGTCTCCCTTTCCCCAAATCTAGTGAATAACATGGTTGAATCGTAAAAGACAATGTTGACAACCGAGGGACACGTGCTCAAGTACTAACTTGTCTTCATCTCTCCGTTGCAAAACCAAAACTATATAAGATAAAGAGGTGCACTTCTTTTCACCTGTGTTCATTTGAATCGTGAATTAAGCTTTTAGCCAAATTAGTGCATAAGCATTCCTTCATTAGAAGAACAAAAAATGGTAATCAAATACGACTGAAATTTATAGTTTAGAAAAAAAAAGTGTACACAAAAATTTTGTTTTGGTAAACAAAGGTAAAGAAAAATTTTACAAAAAATGATGTAATGCGTGCAAAGGAACATTGTCATATATTCAAATATTAAATTTTGGCATTTTTTTTTGACAGAAATTTTTGCCAATTAATTATGATTGGATTGAAAAATATATATTTTAAATTTTTTTGATGGAAATATAATTAATCTATGAATTATTTTTAACATTCAGTCTTTTTTGTAAAAAAGAAAAAATGTAGAATCATGCGGCTACTATGGATCCATATCATTTATAACAGGAAATTTTCTCTCCATTCAATTCCAAAATTTTTACAGCATAGATTTCATTACGACCTAATCATCATTATTCAGAAATTATCCCTTCCCCACACGGCTGAGAGAGAGTGATGATTAGCCTTAACCGTCATCCACCTTTCATCTCCGACGCTATGCCATGCGATCTCCAAACCTTCTCTCTCTCTCTCTCTCAATTCCACTCTCTTATTCTCTTCAACTTCACCCTCATCTCCACCATGCTGTGCCGGCGTCCAATTCATTGATCCATTTTTACAAAGACATCTCCATCTCTCTCAAACACTATACACTGTGCAATTTCTCTTATTTTTCTATACCACTGCAGGTTCGGTGCTTGTTCATCTGAGAAGAAATTGCAGGCCTCGTCAGCAACAAAGTGGAGGGGGAGAGAGAGAGAAGATGGAGAGAGGGAGGGAGAGAGGGGGAGAGAGGAAAGAGAGAGGGGAGAGAGAGAGTAAAATATTTTTAATTAAAATATATTTTATGATTGTTGTCTTGAATATCAATTAGCCGCAAATTGGCTAACTTTCAAAACGGTGATTCCCTTTTCTTCAAGCGATTACGCCAAGGAAGGAACTCTGTTCCTTAGCTATGGGTCCCTTAACTCACTCCAGAAAAGTTTAAGTCGATGAACTAAGATAAAAACTGGGACATAAAGGTAAACATAAAATGCGAATAAAAGCTTGAACGAAAATTATAAGTTGTTTGATTGATTGCTGATGATCTTTAAAATGTATGTACAACTTGGGTATTTATAGTAGCAACTAAGAACTACCCCTATCTGCCACGTTCAGTTGGCTAACACTGTTATGCGGCTGAGTCGTGCCATGCTCCACTAACCACGATCCTAAAAACTAGGCGCATTAGTACATTGTGGCCACGTCACTTCAACCAACGGTCCTCTTTGTGCAAATATCTCCTCAGATTCCCTCGTTCAGCTCCTAAAACCATGGAGAACAATCTTGACCGGTTTTTTCTTGGATATTTAATTAATTCAAAATTACTTCCACGTCATTCGGCTCGTGGAGCAAGAATCTGATCCCATACGTGACTCCATGCTATCCCCATGGGCCTAAATATCTTCCTTGAAGCCCAATAAGTCCAAGGCCCATGTATAGCTTCCGGTTTCCTGCTTTCGACCCTATCAGCTGCCATGCCATATCGACTGGTAGGCACATCGGCTGACGACCAATCGGCTATTTGATCTATTCGACTGGGACTAGCTTCGGCTGGTTCTGATGAATATTTTGGGTGTAAACAATTGCCCCCTACGCTGTCTTAGCCGTAACACCCTAGGTTTAGGCTGGGGCGGCGTAATGATTTAAGTCAAATCACCCTTTTAAATCATAAATGCGAGGTCATCCATTAACAACAACTTTTGAATAGTGCAACGGCTAATCCTCATCCATCCGATTTATTCGCCTTTAAACCCCACTATCAGTGATTTACTTTTCCTTTAAATACTCATCAGTCGAATTACCTCTTACGCTTACTTCCAGCCCTAACTCCTATAGCTTTCACCATCTCCAACCTTTTCGTCTTTCACCTACAAACCAGGCCCACCATGTCTTCTGCTTCTGATTCTCAAAACCAATCCTACGCGTACGATGGCGAACAGTCTTCTTCCTCCTCCATGAACCTTGATGGATTCCTCTTTATCAATACACTTAAGTAGCACTCCATTGATGGCTCTCCTGTAAACTTCATTGTCTACCAATACGTACTTGAGTGCTTTCGCTGAGCTTGAAGTCAAGATCGCTTGAAGGATCTTTAAGATAGTCGATTAACTCTTGTTTCCAAGAGTCGATCGCTCTATTGGTGCACACTCCCGCATCGGGTACTCTTCATGTTTTACTGACTATCATGTCTTTGTACCACGAGGCCTGTTGAGCCAAATCATTAGCCTCTTCATTCTCTTCTCTAGGAATGTGATGTACTATCGCATCGAAGAACAAGCGAAGTAGCTTGCTAGCCGTTTCATAGCACTCTTTCAAGTTAGGGTTATTACATCTATACTCCCGCTTAGTCGCTTTATCACCAACTGTGAATTTCCCATGACTTGAATATAATTTGCTTTCATGGTCAGCCAGGATCTTAAGCCCCAAAATCAAAGCTTCAGATTCGCCGATTATTAGAATACCCAAGATCCACCGACACATGAATTTCCAACTTTTCCCGCTTGGATCGCTGATGGTGATGCCAAAGACCTACCCCTTTTTATGCTTTGACCCATCAAACATCAAAGACTCAAGGTTTCAAGTTAATACATGCAACGTATTCGGCTAATGGGTCATTGACTTCAACACAAGGGTGTTGAGCCAGAAAATCGGCTACTGCCTGGCCTTTCATTGCTCTCAATGGAACGTATTTTAACGCGAAAGCATTTAACTTAATGGCTCACTTCATCAGTCGACCCTGTAAGACAGACCTATTAAGTAAATACCTAATAATATCAATTTTGCACAAAACCAATATTTCCTTAGGCAACAAATAATATTCGAGTTTTGTACAAGCATAGAACAATGATAAACCTAATTTCTCAATAGGGGTGTATCTGGTTTCTGCATCATTCAAGGTGCGGCTGAGATAGTATACAACTCTTTCCGCCCCATCATCAGCATCCTGCGCGAGCAAGCAGCCGATTGACTCTTCTTCAGCAGCTATATACAATTTGAGTGGCCTTCCTGACACTGGAGGCGTTAGTACAGGAGGTTTGGCCAACACTTGCTTAATTTGATCAAAGGCCTGTTGTTGCTCTTTCGCCCATACCATATCATCCGTATCCTTTAATTTCAGCAGAGGGGAAAAAGCCTTCATTTTTCCAGCCGAATTGGCTATGAACCTCCTTAGGAAATTGATCTTGCCAATCAAACTTTGCAATTCCTTCGTGTTCCTAGGAGGTTTGGCTTCCAAGATAGCTTTCACCTTGTTCTTGTCTACTTCTATTCCTTGATGGTGGACCAAAAATCCTAGGAAATTGCCAGCTGCCACTCCAAAAGCACATTTGGCCGGATTCATTTTCAGCCCATGGGCTCGCATCCTCTTTAGGGCCTGCTCTAGATCGACTAGGTGGCTTTCAAAACCCTCAGACTTGACAACCTCGTCATCTATGTACACTTCCATGGTTTTGCCGATCAAGTCATGAAAAATGGAGTTCATGGCCCTTTGATAAGTGGCTCCTGCGTTCTTGAGCCCGAAAGGCATGACCACCCATTCATAGATCCCCAATGCTCCTGGGCACCTGAAGGCTGTCTTGTGAGTATCTTCTTTCTCTAGAAAGATCTGGTTATACCCTGAATATCCATCCATAAAGGTGAGAATACCATGTGTGGCTGCTGCATCGACTAACATGTCAGCCACAGGCATAGCATACTCATCCTTTGGAGTGGCCAAGTTCAAGTTTCTGTAGTCTATACATACTCTTATCTGGCCATTCTTCTTGACGACAGGGACTATATTAGATAGCCATTCAACATACCTGGCCGTTCTTATAAAGTCCGCCTTCAATAGTCTTTCAATTTCAGCTTTAATTTGAGGCATCAGTTGGGGATTGAACCTGCGAGGCGCCTGTTTGAAAGGTTTGTATCCCGCTTTGATAGGCAACCTGTGTTCCACCAACCTTCTCGCCAAACCAGGCATTTCGAAGTAATTCCAGGCAAAGCAATCTTTGTACCACTGGATTAATTCAACTATCTTACCCCGTTTGTCTGCCTCGAGCAACCCACTCACCTTCACGATTCGGGTTGTTCTGGCGTACCCAAATTGATCTCAATTAAAGGATCCTCTGCCTCAAACGCAGGAACCGTCTTGTGAAGAGGGGAGTCCAATTCCATAGGCTCAGCTGCACATACCTCATCAGGCTTAGTTGCCGCACCTTCCTCCCTGGAGAGTAGTACCTCCTCTTCCTCTGCAGTGTCATAATCTTCCATCATGGCGTCCATCGCTTTGGACTTGGCCTTAAAGATTTCTAGCCGACCCAAAAGGTTACCTGCGCATTGGGCCGTGGTTCGGCCTGAGATCTTAGCTTGAATCCCTCATTAGTAAGGTTGCATGCTTTCCAGGCGCCCTCTTCATAATCTTCTGGGATGGCAATAGGACCTAGGTGTGGGGAATAGAACAAGGCTTCTAGCATCCTTACTTCAGCCGAAAAAGGATTCTTGTCCGCCTCGACTGTCTCAACGTTGTCTCCAACCCAAAACATAAGCTTCTGATGAAGTGTGGAAGGTACACACTGACTTGTGTGAATCCAATCCCTTCCCAGGATTACGCTATAGGAGGGTTTGCCATCAACCACAAAGAAAGCTGCCTTGATGGTTTTGGGGCCTACTGTAACTTCGGCTATCAAGACTCCAAGTGCTCTGGAAGGTTCCCCCAGGAAATTGGACATTTTCATGTTGGTAGGGACTAGGTCCTCAAGACTTTTCCCAAGTTTCCTCATGGTCGTCATAGGCATGACATTCAGCACAGCTCCTCCGTCCACGAAGACTCTTCCAAAGATCTTCCCGTTGATATAAGCCTTGATATAAAGGGGTTTCAGATGCTTCACCATTTCCTCTGTAGGTTTCTTAAACACTACCTTGGTAACCTCATCAGCCGGTGTATCGGCTAACGCGGCCCATTCTGTCTCCTCAGCAAACACGTCTCCCTCCAAACCTCCTGGTTATGAGTTGTTTGCCCAAAACTCTTCTGGGAATAAGCTAATAGCCTCTATCTCAGCCATTAGGCCATCAGCCTCTTCATTGAACAGGAGATCCAACAAAGAATCTTCCTTGATATCGTCCTGCTCCCAATACTTCTCTGGGATCGCTGAACCCTCTATAGTGACTGCCTCTTCGCCTACGTCGACTGAGGCGATGAGACCCTTTGCTTCAAGAACAGGTTCCTGGTCAATAATCGGCTCTATATTTTCAGGCCCTTTCTCTTTCCCGACTTTCGGCCTCCGACTTTGGGAAAGCCTTATCGATGCTTCATTCACGGTTTCTAAGGGGATCTGCTCTCTTCATCGTTTATTCTTTACATCGGCTATAATCTGCAGAGTTTGTTTCATCTTACGAGCAGGACCTTATTCTCTCGCATCCTCCTCTTGGGTTCTCGCCAACACGATCGCACCGCTTTTTGTCTTTGGCATACTTATTCAAAAACCGGTGTCCTTCTTCGACGTTAGCCGGGGTTTCGATTCTATGGTTCCTCAACTTCGCCATTCTCATCGTTATCCTTAAGGAAGACATTCCCCTTCTACTGATGGAATTCGGCTATCCTTCTTTATCCTTGGGAACAGGTTCCTCATCCACCTTGGGCAAGGATAGCCTACCACTTTCTCTCGAGGGATAGCCGATCTTGCCCCGCTTTAGCAATGGGTGTCTCACCCTTCTCCTTGTCGCTTCCCGCCAGGGCCTGGCCATGTGCAATGTATTGTTTCACTAATTCCTGGGTGAGCCTACCTGGTTTGGGTGGCTTGCCCCCCTGCCTGTGTCCTACCTCTGGTTGGGGTTTTCCTAACCTGTCAAAGACAGAAATCCTGGCAGCCTGAGGTTTCAGTCGATCAGTCTGGGTTGACTCGGCTGATCCCTTTTTTGGCCTCCAGACTTGTTGTACAGATATCCTGTGCTTCTGGCTGGGTCCTTCGTCATCGAATCCTGAGAATGAGACCATGCTTATCCCAATGGCAGGGAATGGATCAGTGTGTACTGTCATTTCAGCGATTCCTTTATCTGCCAGCTTGAACCTCCCCTCTTTTATCCCCTTCTGAATGGCCATCCTGAAAACCACGCAATTTAGAGTCGCGTGATTATAAGAATTGTGCCATTTGCAGTATTTCTTATCTTTTAACTCTTCAGCGGGTGGGATCTTGTGCCCATCCAGCAGCCGAATCTGCCTATCCTTAAGCAAGTAGTCAAAGATCTGGTCTGCCTTGGAGATATCAAAGGAGTATTCTGTCTTGCCGTTTCCCGAACTTAGTTCCTTTCCCTTGGCAACTCTTAGGGCAGGGCAGGTATAACCTTTACCCTTCACTATCTCAACTGCCATGATGCCTGCCGTGGAATCGGCTGAATCATCATCGGAGTCTTCGGCTTCTACAATGGATACCAACTGAGGACCTCTTCCTCTACTGGTTCGCTTCTTTTCCTTCTCCTGGATACACTGCTCAATGCGTATAGCCCTTGAGACCAACTGGTTTAGGTCAGTGCAAGCTTGGCCTACTAGTTTTTCCTTGAGTTGAGGATGCATACTGCTAATAGCCATGGCTGCATATTCTGTCTCAGGGAATTGCACTGAACATTTCCCAGCCATTCTCCGGAACCTTTCCACAAAATCAGCAGCCGATTCATCTACCTGTTGTCTCAGGTTCATGAGATCAGCCGCAGTGACTTCGGGTTGGGGCCAGTAGAATCTGTCATGAAAGCACCTCTCCATGTCTGACCATGTTTGTATGGAATTAGGTGGTAAAGAGGAATACCATGTAAATGCTGTTCCGGTAAGTGACAAGGGGAACAGCTGCAATTTGTGGTATTCATTCTGGTTCCCTTCACCACAATAGGCAGTAAACCTACCTACATGCTCCATAGTCGATTTGCCATCTTCCCCTGAGAAAGTAGCGAAATCTGGAGTCTTATATCCCCTAGGCAGAGGTACCAATCTATCCACCCACTCAGGGTATGGTTTCCTGTAGATTGGACGATCCAAAGGCTTCAGCTGCACACCAAAGTATTTCTTGATGGTGTCTGCAATGACGGCTGGGTCTAGCAGCTGTGAACCCCCTGGCCTCACTTCTCCCAAAGTGGGAGCAGCCGTCTGTGGTTGCTGTCTCCAAGTTGGGGGATGTGCCTGGGATGCTTGTTCTGGAGGATTGGGGTAGCCTGGTTGATTAAACAATGGAGGTGGGTAAACCCCCCATGGCTGCTCCATGTTCCCTTCACCAGGTGCCCTGTATTGAGTTCCAGGAACACTTGTGTTAAATGGTAGAGGTGGGATCTGTCCCCATAACTGCTCCGCCATCAACCCAGGTGCCCTTGGAGGAGTTGACCCCATTTGAATGCCTGCAGATCCTTCAGGGTAGGATGGATAGAATGGAAGGTTAGCCGATACAGGTGGAACATTGTTCCATGACTGCTGACCTGCATGTCCCCCAGTTGGTCTTGCACCACCCATTCCTGGGCCAAGAGTTTGCCCCCAGTGTGCTGTGGGTTAGTCGCCTGCACAGCAGAACCATAAGGCTGAGCACATGGCATAGCTTGCGGCATACCAATTGGTCCCACTGCATCCGGTGGCCTCCTAGCCATCTGCACCTGTCCAAAATGAAGATTAGCCTGGTTGTTCGCGTCATTCGCCACCTGTTGCCCTCCAGTGTTCAACGTGGCAAAAGCACCATGCTGGGAATTAATTGGATTAGAAGGTACCTGTCCTATATTCGGCTGAACCTGAGTAGGTCCGGCCTGAATGTAGGTAGGCTGAACTTGCTGTGCACCTGCCTGAGTCATTGTCGGTTGAACCTGAATTGGTCCCGCCTGAGCTGCACTCGGCTGGATGACGAGTCCTGCCTGGGTAGGGTACCCCACTTGCGTTGGGATAGCAAAATTGATAGAGCCTTCACTTGCGTGAGCCCTCCTGGCCTCTATCTCCCTGGCTTGCTGCACTTCGTTATTTACCATGGGTTTCACAATATCGGCCAATTGTTGTGACACTTGGTACATGATATCATTGATTCCCAAATCGAGTTGTTGGCGTATAAACGAAGTGGTCATCACCACCGGGGTCTCATTGGGCTCGTTGGGTTGAGTTTCAGCCCCTATCTCCGCTTGTATTTGCTCTGCTGGTGGAACATTGCTTCCACGGGATGGGCTTCCTTCAATCGGTTTTCTGGGATTGCTCTTTGCCGTCATATTGCTCAAACTCTTGCCCGAACGTAAGTGCATACGCCAATGGTAATCCTGACCTGGGGATTCGAACGTGTTGATTCGTTCACCTTTGGTCCCACCGGGCGTGCCAATTTTGTTGTCTTGAATATCAATTAGCCGCAGATCGGCTAACTTTCAAAACAGTGATTCCCTTTTCTTCAAGCGATTACGCCAAGGAAGGAACTCTGTTCCTTAGCTATGGGTCCCTTAACTCACTCCAGAAAGGTTTAAGTCGATGAACTAAGATAAAAACTGGGACATAAAGGTAAACATAAAATGCGAATAAAAGCTTGAACGAAAATTATAAGTTGTTTGATTGATTGCTGATGATCTTTAAAATGTATGTACAACTTGGGTATTTATAGTAGCAACTAAGAACTACCCCTATCTGCCACGTTCAGTTGGCTATCACTGATACATTCCTAGTTGGCAGTTATTCAGCTGAGTCGTGCCATGCTCCACTAACCACGATCCTAAAAACTAGGCGCATTAGTACATTGTGGCCACGTCACTTCAACCAACGGCCCTCTTTGTGCAAATATCTCCTTAGATTCCCTCGCTCATCTCCTAAAACCATGGAGAACAATCTTGACCGGTTTTTTCTTGGATATTTAATTAATTCAAAATTACTTCCACGTCATTCGGCTCGTGGAGCAAGAATCTGATCCCATACGTGACTCCATGCTATCCCCATGGGCCTAAATATCTTCCTTGAAGCCCAATAAGTCCAAGGCCCATGTATAGCTTCCGGTTTCCTGCTTTCGACCCTATCAGCTGCCATGCCATATCGACTGGTAGGCACATCGGCTGACGACCAATCGACTATTTGATCTATTCGACTGGGACTAGCTTCGGCTGGTTCTGATGAATATTTTGGGTGTAAACAATGATTAAAAATATTTTTTGGACTTTTAACATTGGTTTTCAATCCGGCGTCTTTTCTTCCGACGTTGTAAGTATAAATATTTAACGCCGGTTTATAAACCGCGGTTAAAAGTCAGTTTTAATCGCAGTTTTTAATAAAATCGGCGTTAAATCCTAAAGTAAAGGGACAAAAAATTTTGAAAAAAAAAACGTTTTAACCGCGGGTTTTAAGGAAAACTGGCGCCGTATGTTATATTTAATCGCGGTTTTTAAGAAAAATCGGCGCCGTATGTTACATTTAATCGCGGTTTTATTTAAAACCGGTGCCATAAATAGGACCAAAAATTTTGAAAAAACGAAAAAACGTTTTAACCGCGGTTTTTAAGGAAAACCGGCGCCGTATATCACCTTTAATCGCGGTTTTCTGAAAACCGGCCGGCGCCATATATCACTTTTAGCCGCGGTTTTACGAAAATCCGGTGCCATATATATATATATATATATATATATATATATATATTTATACATTTTTTTAAAATTTCCGTTTCCAAGATACAAACAACATCAGAATTCACTGCCATACAATTCACAAACATCATTGCCATACAAAATTCACAAACATCACTGCCATACAGAATTCACAAAACTCCACTGCCAGACAAAATATATAAACCACCACAAACACCCTAATAATCCCACAACAACCTATCAATTATGTAAATAATAGAATTAATCAAAAAGAACTACCAAAAGTCATGGCATCCAAGAAAAGTTGAAGGCAATTAAACTCAACAACGCAATGAAAAGAAACCATGTCATTTTTGTTGTGTTGCTTTTCTTGCTCGGAATCTTGGTGGTTCTAGGTTTAGATTTTGCTCCTCAATCTTAGTCACAAAAAAATGTGCCCAAGTTTTCTGAATCTCGACAATTTCTTCACGATTGTATAGGTTTGTGCCACGACTATCAAATAACTACAAGTTCAATTCAAAACATATCTAATTAACTAACTACAAATATTGTAAGGTATCAAAAAGATCGATGAACAAGTTATGAAATATTTTATTACCAAATCCCATCCAGAGGTAATCTTCATCGTGACAATGGATAACATGGTCTTCATGACATAGTAACTACACGCCTATGAGTTGTCTTGGTAAGACCCCTACAAATGACAATATAAATTAGTACAAATTATATATACACATAACTAATACGGTTTTCAATATGTAAATATCATATAAAGACAAACTACTTATCGCGAGTATGTTCCAATTAGGCTTCTTTCCTTTTCCCAGACCTTTCTTACTATTATAGTCCATCATAGCTCTGATAAAATAATATAAGTTATAGATATAAGATAAATACATATATGACATCACAAATATGATAAATAAATTAAAAGTTTACCCCTCAAGTACACGCTTAATCTGTAGGTTTGGTCTTTGATAAAGTGAGCATATCCAGACTATGAGATTATGCTTAGGACAAATGACAATCAACTGCCAATGATTACTAGGTAACAATAATAAAGGTATATTAGAAACACAGAGAGAAAAAGTATGCTATGAATAAAAATGTACTCACCTGTGCCAGTACGGTCCTAAGAAAACATCTTTGTCCTGCTAAATTAGCTTATCCAGTATGTAAGTTTGAACAGATTTATTAGACTCTTTTGGGTTGGGCTTAACAACCATCAACGTTAGATCCAAGAATCCATATACATCACTGTTGTTGTTCTGAATACAGATACAATGCAAATACCTAGGAGTTGAAACAAAATAATGTTAATTATATATAATTGATACAAAGGAGATAAAAATATACAAATATGTTAATTAATACTTACGTGCACCATAATTGCAAGTGTTGATTGACAAGCCAGAACTCATCACCGAGCGACAGGTCCGTTAAGTTCTTCGCGAAAATGTAAAAAATTGGAATATCATCATGCTCCAAGGTAATCCCAACTTGTCCATCGGGAAGATCAAAAGCCATGCGACCAATGCATTTTAAAATGTTGTCTTTAGGATCCTCCTCATTTTCTAGCGAATAACTATCCTTGGTGCTGAACAAAACTCAATGACTTCTTCTGTTACGTACCTTTCAACAATAGATGCTTCGGGACGATATAGATTCTTCACATACCCTTTCAATATTTTCATGTATCGATCAATAGGGTACATCCACCTTAAATAAACTGGGCCACACACTCTAATCTCTCTGACTAGATAAACAATTAAATGAACCATGATGTCAAAAAATGAGGGAGGAAAGAACATCTCCAACTGACACAAAATGATAGCAGCCTCATTTTCTAACTCGTCCATTTTCTGAGGGTCAATAGCTTTGCTACATACTACATTGAAGAATAAACACAATCTAATTATGGCATGTCGAACATTTTTTGGCAAGATGCCACGAATAGCCACCGGTAGTAATTGTTGCATCAAGACATGACAGTCATGAGATTTTAAGCTAACTAATTTGAGATCTGTCATCGATACAAGACTCTTTACATTTGAAGAGTACTCCTGTGGCACTTTCACACCCCGTAGATGTAACAACTGTATTTTTACGATACGTTATTTAGCGTTATTATAGTATATTTTGTCGTATCTATGCTATAATAAGCAGTTCTTATTTGTTAAGTAAGTGATTTAAATAAATCAAGAGCAAATTAGAATTGAGAGTTAATAGTTTATATTAACCCATGGTTCGAAGATCGTCGAAAAATTCTAACAAAGTTTCGTCTTGTTTCGAATCACCGGGCAGTTTTACCTGCAGATAAAATTTAAATGAACCCCAATTTCGATGAAAATCGAATCGTAACTTATCGTGATTATTTTTGAGTGGTTGATATGGTTTTTATTGTTTATAATAAAATATCATTATGCGGTGAATTAATATCTCGGTGAATTAATTTTCGCGATTTTATCGGCGGGTAATTAATTGGTAACGCGGTTTTTCGACGCCGTGTTTTAAGTATGTAACATCCCCCCCAAATTAGCCTAATTAGCTTAAACTACATAACTCGTATAACTTGCTTAAATTGCATAAATTACTTGATTTGAGTATCTAAGTCCCTACAATTATGATTTGAATGTGATGTGATTAGGATTAATAAACTTTGGGGTGCAACTCATGAGAATAGGGGGTGTATCTAGCAAGTATAGTTGTTAAATTAGAACACAAGTGATGGTAGAATGGTAAAAACCACTCCCAATCAGCCCCTTTTCCCTTTAGGGCTCGACCAAGCCCTCATTCTTCTCCTCTCTCACGAAAATTCTGATCAAGAGAGCAAGGGAGAGAAGCCATGAGCTAGGGTTTGGAGTTTTGGTGAAGAAGAAGTTGGAAACTTGAAGGAGTTCACTCATATATTGCCTAGGAGGAAGTTTGGTGCTGCTTTTTGTTGATCTTGAGGAAGATTAGAGTGACATTTGGTGGCGAAGAAGGGAAGCTCGAATTTCCTGAGGAAAAAACCAGAAATTTCAAAGCATCAATCCCCATTTATTTTGATTGGTGAGTTCTTCTCACATTAGGTGTGGGCAACCAATAAGTCCCACCATAGGGTTATCTTGCCTTGCTTGCATGTTCATATAGTTGAGGTGTTGGGTGAATTCTGGTTATCTAATATTAAAGGAATGAGTTTAGAAGTCTTGAGCATGGCTAAGTGAGGTTTGAGTAGAATTTTGGAATTTGAGATATGGTTTGGATTTGCATGTAGTTATAAGTGTGTGCAAAGTGTTTGATTCATCATTTGAACTTGCTTGATCACTGATATTGATTTCTATTTGGTTGGATTTGATCTTGAATGGCTTGAATCAACTTTTGGGAAGTTAGGGACTCTAAAAACCCATTTTTCTGCTGAATTCTACAGGAGTGCTCTTGAGTTGCTCTTCGGATGCTCTTGAGCGCACTCCCTGTCGTTTGGAAAATGTATACTGCAGGAGTGCTCTTGAGTTACTCTTCAGGTGCTCTTGAGCGCACTGCTTGTCCTTTTTTAAAACAGAAGCAGCTGCAGGAGTGCTCTTGAGCTGCGCCCAGGTGCTCTTGAGCGCACTCCCTATTTATTTAAAACAGAAGCAGCTGCAAGAGTGCTCTTGAGCTGCGCCCCAGGTGCTCTTGAGCGCACTCCCTGTCTCTTTTATTTAATTTTTGTCTGTTTCAATGGCTTAGAGGCTGAGAGGGCATGACCTTTAAGACCCTTTTTAATCCTAATATGTTGATGGTTAATTGGACTAGTAACCTTGAGCAATAGGGCTTAATCTTAAGGTTATATGCATGTATAAATTGATGCTTTGACATTGATATGAGTGATGCATTTGATTGAATCTGATTGTGTTTGGAATGTCTGCGAATTAACTTGCATCCCCTTCGTAAGTGATTAGCTACCACCTTTGCCGTTGGGGGGCCCCTTGACTTTATCCTTCTATATATAGGATTTTACCCATTTTGCGTTTGAGCTGGGCCTTTGGCTTTATCCTTGTGTACGGGATTTTACTCATTTTGCAATTGGGCTGGGTCAAGTGGGGACATTCATTGTGGTCCTTTGAACATTTGTTTGTAATTGCTTCTCTTTTTAAAGATGTCAATTGCATTATTATGAATTGAGCTTGTGACTTGTGTAATGTCATGTAAATGCTATTGAATCTGTCTGTATTAAATAGGATTGAGGTAAGTGTTGGTGAGGGGTCCGTGAAGGACTCACTGAGATTTCTTAAATCTCACCCCTTTCTTTTTTTTTTGTTCCAGATAAGCAGGTGAAAGCGGATTGACATAGCCTGAGTTATTAATTGCTAGCCTTTTTTTTTTATTTTGGCTAAGAGTTGTATATGGGTCATTGGACCCTATATTTTGTAATCCTCATGACTTTGGGGTTAGATTTTGAGACATAAGTTATGTACTTAAACCGTTAGACAAGTACCTTGTATGAATTATGACTTGTAACTGTCAAGTTTTAATTTATTCAGTTTATGATATTTCGTAAAGTTTTAAATGCAATGATTCGATTTAAAAATTGAATTAGGGTGTTACAAAGTACCCTAAGACTCTAGAATTAGAAGGTAATCATGAGTGATGTGAGATTAGATAGGTAGGATTAGATGATGTGATTAGCATCTTCGCTTTGTTGCTAGGTCTCATTAGTGGGGTGGTTATTTTCTTTTTATGCTTGTGACAACCCCCCTTAGAATTAAATGGAGCCGCCACCAATATTTAATGTTTAGGAAAACATTGGAAAACCTATTCACATATTTACCCCAGAAAGAAGGGTCTTTTAAACAAAAAAAAATGAGTTCGGGAGTTGGTTACGCGCAAGGAAGAGGTTAGCACCCTTGCGACATCCGTTTATAAAAACGGTACCCGTTAATTGTTTATAGGAGATATTTGCCATTAAATGAATCATTCCCAAGCAGTTTTTTCTAAAGGTGGATACGAATTTACTCATCGCCATATTATGAAAATAAAAGAAAGAAAACTTGATTATATCAATAAAATTGTTATTTCCCCTCTTATTTGATGAAACAGAAATACATAACATAAAATATTAAATAAAATCCGATTTACACTATATTTACTTATTTGTTTAATTAATTAAATGTAAAAATAAACAGAAACTTCTCTTTTTGCTTATATGCCCCTTTTATCAGGATATTTGCAATTTGATCCTTATCTAGAGTGTTTGACCCTATTGGAAGGCCAAACCCCAAACCTAATTTCGGGCAGCACAGCAGATAACGATGACAACTAAAGAATCACAATCTCAATGAACTAAAGCAAATAGAGATGAAAATAACAAAAGGTGAAGAATTTTATTTACAGATAAAAATGGAATAAAGGGTAACAAAAATGATTGACTCTGCTGGAAACTCTAGTCCCAAAACGGGATCCAGACCATCATGGATGGTGGTCGGCGGCCAGATAGCAAAGAGAGCAAAAAGAAATAGGAAATAAAGAGAGGGATGAAGAGAAAATATGACCTTGAGGGGGGACCCCTTTACGATTCAACCACTCAGATTATCCAAGAAAATGATCAAGAAAAAAAGAAAATTACAGAAACACCAAACCCTAGGATCTAATTTGTGTTTTTGATCTCCTCTTTCTCACTGCCTCATTTCTGTTTCTCTTGTTCTTCCTTCTTGGAGTTGAACGCCCTTTTCTTTCCTTGCGTTTTCCATTTATCTTTTATAGCCTCCTTGCTCCTCTTCAAGACCTGCGAATCAAAAGGGAAAGAAATCAATCACAACTTTCAGAAAATAAATAATAATAAAAGAAAAGAAACTTCCCTTTTTATGGCTTAATCTGAATCTTGGGGATCTTGAGGTGTGAAATATGGATTTCAGATTGAGAGCGACTTGGGGCTAAAGCACCGCGGCTTGGTTTGGAGATTAGGGTTATTTTTGGTGATCGAGAGGTCGAGAAAGAAGGGGAAGAAAGAAAGATAGCTGGAGGGTGTTGAGGCGAGAAATGAGGGAGATGTGATGATGAGAGATAAATTGAGAGAAGGAAGTGGGGGAGGAGGTTGCGGCGCAAATGGAGGTCCTAGGGTTAGGGTTGGTCTTGATGAGGTGATGGAAGGAGGAAGGAAGAAAGGAAGAGGAGATGGGGGCCTGGAGCGCCGCTTGGCCCTTTAGGGTTTGAAGATGGAGAAGAGATATGGGGGAGGTGGAGCTGCGCAGCTTCTGTTGAGTGCGTGGAGTGTGTTTTTAGGGTCAGGAAATGGGTATTGGGTTAGTGTTGGGCTAGATTTGGGCTGCGTGAGAGAGAGAGAGAGAGCTGGGTTGCGCAAATGAAATAGGGGTGTAGAAATGAAGTGGGTGCGAGAAGCAGGAAGAGAGAGGTGCGCAGGGGGCGCATCAGAGAAGCGAAGGGGGTGCAGGAAGTAAAAACAAAAAGGGAGGGGTGTCTTCTTTGAGAATTTGAGTGCTATTAGCACCTCTCTGATTTATAACCTGCACCCCTTTCTTCAAAAATAAAATATTTTCTTTCTCTTTCTTTTTTCTTTTCGTTTCTTTCTTTTTTTAACCTCTTTATTCTTTATTATAAAACCAAAATATTATTTTTATTTTTATTACAAAATTTAAAAAGTTAAAAAATAAAATAAAATAAAATAAAAGGCCGGACAAAATTAGGGTACTACAGCTGCCCCTCCTTAATTACATTTTACTCGAAGGTCTTCGTGCATTCATTGTAAAAGGTAATTAAGGATAAAAGACTCTAATTTTGTCTAGAACAAAATTGTTTGAGGATGCGAGATTGGCTCCCGACTTTGCTTTGGGGTTCTAGGTTTGATTCCTAGTGAATTCCCGATAAGGCATAGGTTTGGCTCCTAACTCTTATAAAATTGGTGAGAGATTCTAGGTTTGATTCCTAGTGAATTCTCGGTAAGGCGTAGGTCTGATTTCCTAGCTCTTACAAAGTTGATGAGAGATTCTAGGTCCGATTCCTAGTGAATTCCTGGTAAGGCATAGGTCTGGCTCCTAACCCTCACATCTTTGGTATTGGTTACTTCCCTACTTAGGGTAAGTCTGGGGTGCGAGCTTCTTCGTCACTCGACACAAGTTTGGGTCAGATTCCCAACAAGGGTAAGTCAGGTTCTTAACTCTTGCTAAAAGGTACGAATTGGCTAACCTATTTAAGGAAGGTCCGATATATGAGCTTTTCTGTCACTCAATATGGGTTCGGGTCAGATTCCCGACAAGATGTAGATCAGAATCCTAACTCTTGCTAAAGTATGGACTGGTTTTCCTATTGCAGGTGAACGTCCAGTGTACGAGCTTCTCTGTCACTCGAAACAGTTCGGGTCAGATTCCCGACAAGGTATAGGTCAGACTCCTAACTCTTGTTAAAAGGTGTGGATCGATTTCCATAATCGAGGAAGATTCGAGATGCGGGTCAGGTTCTCGACTAAAGGCTTGGGTCAGATTCCCAAGGGGGTGGGTCAATTCCCAGCAAGATATAGGACAGGTTCCTAATTCTTGCTAATAAAGAGATTGGGTAGGCTGAGTACTAGTTCTTACTGAGTATCAACGAACCAATTAAATGTAATATTTGAGAGGGTGGGTCGTCAATGGACCAAAAAACTTTGATGATCATGCAGGATGCAATGAATGGTATGCCATGCATGAAATGAAATTTTTATTTGAGAAATGATTTTGAAGGCGGGTCTGAGGCCCAGAAGTATTGATGATCATGCCAGATGCGATGAATGATATGTTTTTAGGGAAATGATTTTGAAGGTGGGTCGGGGACCCAAAAGTATTAATGATTATGCAAAATGCAATGAATGGTACGCTATGCACAAATATTATTATTGTTTTGAATTTTTTTTGCTTTTCCTGAATTCCTTTGAGGACTCTGCCCCTAGACTCGTGGGGTGATAATTTTTATGTTGGCTTGCTTGTCCAAATGGTTGACTTTGCAATGCACCAGGTTTGCGATTTTGCCCCTTGATAGTTCATTTTGTGGATCTTCAAATTTTCACCTTCATGCTTTGGATGCCTTTGGAAGGATTAGATTGACAACTTTGATCCATAGAGACTTTTCAGTGTCCCTTTGGCCTTCGTCCAGCCATGTGAGGAAGGATCTATGTTGAGAGATGGACCACCTTGCGTAGTTTTGAAATCGGAACGAATGTGAAGCTTGTATATGATGGGTTCAGCTTTTGCCCCCAGCTTCTTGGTTTATGTTTAGATCTGTGAGGTCCAATCTGGGTGGACATGTTTGCAAATTTGACCCAAACTTCTGCCTAGGCCGCTCTTTGCGAGTTTTTAACCTAGCGGGTCGCTCTAACTTCTGCCTAGACCGCCCTTTCGGGTTTTCAGCCTAGCGAGCATTTTATTTTATATTCTTTTTTTTAGGTAAATCAACTGCACTGAGGAGTTTTATATGGATCTGCTCTTTCAAAAATCAAGTTTTAAAAAAATATGAGCAATTTGACTTTGATCAGAATGGACATTATTAGGGTTGTAATGTGGTCAGGGGTTAAGGGTTATGAAAGAAAGGATATTTTAGGCCCAAAAAGTGTTTAAGGGTTTATAAAAACAAGGATCTTTAGTGTAAAGATGCACTTCATTTTTTGCTAGCACATTTGTTTCGCCTTTGCGGTTTCCTTTTTGA
Organism: Calophaca sinica; assembly: GCA_037113605.1. NCBI lineage: Eukaryota > Viridiplantae > Streptophyta > Magnoliopsida > Fabales > Fabaceae > Calophaca > Calophaca sinica. Next base: position 23,445,008 of record CM073737.1, read on the forward strand.
TCTTCGCATGTGTCTTTGACACGTTTTTGACATTTCTTTGAATTGTCCTTAATACCTTATTGCTTACTTTGCTCTTCTTCTTTATGAAAAGACAGAGTTGATCGGAGACTTGTGCTATTCTTCATTGTATGGACGATCCTTATTCAGGGTATTTGAAAGAAAATTTCGTTTTAGGCTCAAAAGGGGTAGCAAGGAATAAGTATTTGGATAGAGAAAAAGGGCCAAACTTCATCTCAAAATCTCATTGCTCACATCTTCACAAAACTTAACTTTTGATAATTTGTGCATTTGCTTTACCATTATTCTGTGAGCTAAAAATTGAAAAATTTAAATTGCAGTTTTATTGATGAACTGAAAAGATGAGAACATAATGAGCCCTTTACAAGATATGCCCCAGGGCTTCGGGCAAAGCGTAAAAACAAATGAAGGTTGCTTAAACAGGGCTATTCCTTGAAGTTTTACCACTTCGTGTTGATCAGAGCCCAACAATTCTTAATGGAGTGGCCCACTGCCTCAGTGCATGTCGTGATGAGCATCATTTGTATCTTCTTCCATCTCTTGACCTATACTGCGCAATGGTTGTTGAGCTTCGAGGTTGCCAATCCTTCCGCTTATTATCCCTGCTTCCACTCTTTCCCCGACAATGATTAGGTCTGAAAAGCTTGAACAGATATTTCCCATCATCATATCATAGAAAGGTGACTGGAGAGTGTCAATAAATGTGGTAATCATCTCCTTCTCTGACAGTGAAGGTTCCACTTGGGCTGCAATCCCTCTCCATCTTTGGGCATACTCTTTGAAGCTTTCATTGCCCCCTTTTACCATGGTTTGCAACTGGGAACGGCCAGGAGCCATGTCCATATTGTATTTATATTGTTTGATGAAAGCTTTAGCCAAATCATTCCATGAGCTGATTTTGCCCCGCTCTAACTGCATATACCAGCGTAGGGATGCCCCGGTAAGACTCTCTTGGAAGAAGTGGATTAGGAGCTTATCATTACTAGAGCAGGAGGCCATCTTCCGGCAGTACATGATGAGGTGACTTTTTGGACAAGTTAAGCCTTCATACTTGACGAACTCAGGAACTTTGAATTTTGGAGGAATCACCACATCCAGGACCAAGCATACTTCTGAAGCTTTGAACCCAATATGATTTGCCCCTTCAATGGCTTTCAGCCTATCTTCCATAATTTGGAGTCTCTTCTGATCTAGGGGGTTTTCTAATGGGCCATTGGAAGCCTCTCGATACTCATTAGTGCTGGTGGAATGGTTCTCATCAATGGTCAATTTTGGATCCAAGTTCTGTAGAAGGTCAAATATCTTGTCCATCTTACCATTGATTTGGTCGAGTTCTTCTCTCATCGCTTGCTGATTCTATTCCAACAAATCCATGAGTCTAGATTGGGCTCGAGTCCGGTAGGGATGCAGGGAAAGCTTATTTGTATCTATTTTTCTGTTGAGGGGGGAAAAGAAAAGAAAGAAAAAAAATGAGTTATGTTATGTAAATGCCATGATTATGCATGTCATGAATGTTTTTTTTTATGTACATTATATGCAAAATAATATGATGGATAATACAGAAACATTTTTTTAATTTATTTTTTTTACAAAAATAAAATGAATGCAATGATGTTGCTAAAAAAGAGAAAATGCATTTTTTTGAAGATTTATTTTTTATTTAGAGGGAAAAAGGAATGAGAAGGGAAATTTTTTTGAAACTGTGTTTTTTTTGGAAAGAAGAATAACAAATAATATTTTTTGGGGAAAAATATCATTTATTATCTTTCACAATTTTTGAAATGTGAATGGAAAATAAATGGATGGAGGAAAAACGAGCAGAGTGTGCCCCTTATGATGTAGGCCAGTATTTCCTAAGATCTTAGGTCATACGACTTTTGTCACGTGGAAAATGGGATAAGGTATGTTACTTTCGTGATATGGGCCGATAGCTCCTTAAAAGGATCTAGGGTTTATATTATGTACCTTTCCATTGGGTGGATTTAAGATACTAATCTAAAAGGTCCCTAGAGCCGAGGGTCCCATTTGAAAATGTTACCACCAATAATAAGTATATTATTAAAGGATGGTTTTTTCTCAAATGGAGCCAAACTCTAGGTGAGGCTTTCGTAGGAACCCACTGGCCGTACGTCCAGCAGAGCACCCATTACACAGCCTCTCCTAACTTAAGGTTCACTCGGGCCCGTGTATAGGGCACCCACTCAAAGTGTGTGTAAATAAAGTGTATAAAGTGAAGTGTGTGAAGGAGCAAACTTAAAACTACCCATTGCAAAATAAAAAAAATACAATATATATACATGTCTTCTACCGTAAGGTTTCAAATACATGATATTTACAAGAAAGAAAAAAAAACAAATGAAAGAGAATGACTCACAAATAAAAAATAGAAAAATATATATTTTCTTAATGCATGTTTTCTATCCTAGAATTCAAGTATACAAACATATACAAATGAACGAATAAGAATAAAAACAAAAAGGAATAATTCATTTAATAGGGCAAACAAATCGTATAAACAATCATAGGGCCTAACTCTCTAAAGTCCCCAGTGGAGTCGCCAGCTGTGACAACCACCCTTAGAATTAAATGGAGCCGCCACCAATATTTTATGTTTAGGAAAACATTGGAAAACCTATTCACATATTTACCCCAGAAAGAAGGGTCTTTTAAACCAAAAAAAATGAGTTCGGGAGTTGGTTACGCGCAAGGAAGGGGTTAGCACCCTTGCGACATCCGTTTATAAAAACGGTACCCATTAATTGTTTATAGGAGATATTTGCCATTAAATGAATCATTCCCAAGCAGTTTTTTCTAAAGGTGGATACGAGTTTACTCATCGCCATATTACGAAAATAAAAGAAAGAAAACTTGATTATATCAATAAAATTGTTATTTCCCCTCTTATTTGATGAAACAGAAATACATAACATAAAATATTAAATAAAATCCGATTTACACTATATTTACCTATTTGTTTAATTAATTAAATGTAAAAATAAACAGAAACTTCTCTTTTTTGCTTATATGCCACTTTTATCAGGATATTTGCAATTTGATCCTTATCTAGAGTGTTTGGCCCCATTGGAAGGCCAAACCCCAAACCTAATTTCGTGCAGCACAGCAGATAACGATGACAACTAAAGAATCACAATCTCAATGAACTAAAGCAAATAGAGACGAAAATAACAAAAGGTGAAGAATTTTATTTACAGATAAAAATGGAATTAAGGGTAACAAAAATGATTGACTCTGCTGGAAACTCTAGTCCCAAAACGGGATCCAGACCATCATAGATGGTGGCCGGCGGCCAAATAGCAAAGAGAGCAAAAAGAAATAGGAAATAAAGAGAGAGATGAAGAGAAAATATGACCTTGAGGGGGGACCCCTTTGCGATTCAACCACTCAGATTATCCAAGAAAATGATCAAGAAAAAAAGAAAATTACAGAAACATCAAACCCTAGGATCTAATTTGTGTTTTTGATCTCCTCTCTCTCACTGCCTCATTTCTGTTTCTCTTGTTCTTCCTTCTTGGAGTTGAACGCCCTTTTCTTTCCTTGCATTTTCCATTTATCTTTTATAGCCTCCTTGCTCCTCTTCAAGACCTGCGAATCAAAAGGTGAAGAAATCAATCACATCTTTCAGAAAATAAATAATAATAAAAGAAAAGAAACTTCCCTTTTTATGGCTTAATATGAATCTTGGGGATCTTGAGGTGTGAAATATGGATTTCAGATTGAGAGCGACTTGGGGCGAAAGCACCGCGGCTTGGTTTGGAGATTAGGGTTATTTTTGGTGATCGAGAGGCCGAGAAAGAAGGCGAAGAAAGAAAGATAGTTGGAGGGAGTTGAGGCGAATAAATTGAGAGAAGGAAGTGGGAGAGGAGGTTGCGGCGCAAATGGAGGTCCTAGGGTTAGGGTTGGTCTTGATGAGGTGATGGAAGGAAGAAGGAAGAAAGGAAGAGGAGATGGGGGCTTGGAGCGCCGCTTGGCCCTTTAGGGTTTGAAGATGGAGAAGAGATATGGGGGAGGTGGAGCTGCGCAGCTTCTGTTGAGTGCGTGGAGTGTGTTTTTAGGGTTAGGAAATGGGTATTGGGTTAGTGTTGGACTGGATTTGGGCTGCGTGAGAGAGAGAGAGAGAGAGCGAGCTGGGCTGCGCAAATGAAATAGGGGTGTAGAAATGAAGTGGGGTGCGAGAAGCAGGAAGGGAGAGGTGCGCAGGGGGCGCATCAGAGAAGCGAGGGGGTGCAGGAAGTAAAAACAAAAAAAGGAGGTGTGTCTTTCTTTGAGGTCAGCTATTAGCACCTCTCTGATTTATAACATGCACCCCTTTCTTCAAAAATAAAATATTTTCTTTCTCTTTCTTTTTTCTTTTCTTTTCTTTCTTTTTTTAACCTCTTTATTCTTTATTATAAAACCAAAATATTTTTTATTTTTATTACAAAATTAGAAAGTTAAAAAATAAAATAAAATAAAATAAAAGGCCGGACAAAATTAGGGTACTACAGCTGCCCTTCCTTAATTACATTTTACTCGAAGGTCTTCGTGCATTTGTTGTAAAAGGTAATTAAGGATAAAATACTCTAATTTTGTCTAGAACGAAATTGTTTGAGGATGCGAGATTGGCTCCCGACTTTGCGTTGGGGTTTTAGGTTTGATTCCTAGTGAATTCCCGGTAAGGCATAGGTTTGGCTCCTAACTCTTACAAACTTGGTGAAAGATTCTAGGTTTGATTCCTAGTGAATTCTCGGTAAGGCATAGGTCTAATTCCTAGCTCTTACAAAGTTGATGAGAGATTCTAGGTTCGATTCCTAATGAATTCCTGGTAAGGCATAGGTCTTATAAAGTGGTTTGTTGTTTGTGAAAGATTTGGCATATAAAATGATGTGGTGTTATTAAATTGGAAGTGTGCAAATTTTTGGAAAAAGGGGAGGTGATGACCGCGAGCCCTATAGGGTGGTGGGAAGGAAATTATTTTGTGAACTTGGTTATAAGGATTGTATTGATGCGTTATCAAGCTTTAGAAAGTTATAGAAAAGATTTGGTTTCATTTGAACTTGTTTTGGAATTCTAAGGCTATGAAACACATAGGTAAGTTAGGTTCCTTGAGACCCGAGAAACCTACCTTAATTAGAATGGTTTTCTTGGAAACTTTGCTCTTGAAGTATTTGAAAATGATTTTAGAATATGTTTGAAATGTGCTTTGAATTATGCCTTGAGTATGACTTGATGTTTTGATGCCTTGAAGTGTAATTGAATCACTTGGAAATGGTTTGTTAGATTGTGAAAAGAAAGTTTTGCAAATTTTTTTTTATAGAAAAAGGGGTTATGGCCGAGAGGCAATAGGAGATGTTGGAAGGAAAATTATTTTGTGTGAACTTGTTTAAATGATTGTATGGATGTATTTCTAGGCTTAAGAAAATTATGAAAAATGGTTGATTGAAGTTGTTTTCACTTTAAAGTTTTCAAGAAAGTAAGGATATGTATTATGTTTAGTTTTTTCAAGAAAAGATTTTAGTTCCAAAACCTTATTCTTTTCAAGTAGTTAGTAATTGAATGTTCAAGGAAAAATATTCTTACTTGATTGTGCTAAGTTTCTAAGTGTAATAGGTTGGTTAGGAAAGGGTTGGGTTTTGAGAGCCTAAGTTTTAAGTGTAGTTTATAGAATTGTGCTAAGTTCACTTGTGGTGATAGGAGTTGCAATTTCAGAGATTGTGCGACGTGGACGCGAGGCTTGCGGTACCACGCTAGCAACCAATTGTGGTAAGGGCTTCTTCTAGATATTGCTTAGAGTTGAATAATTGTTATTATATGTTAGTGTAAGTGCAACTCTTAGATATGGATAGGTTTAATATTTATTTTTTGTCGAAATGCGAAGAAGTCTGAGAACTTCAGGGTTCGAAGTGAGGGTCTCGTACCCTTTCGATTTTGTTGTCAAATGTATGCTCCGAGTTGTTCGTGGGCTTGTCTGAAAAGTGGTTGGTCGCCTGACCCCAACCCCCCACACTTGTTTGTTCCTCTCTATGAACTCCATCGAGTTGCAGCGGGATGGATTCTGTGATTGATGGTCATGATATAATTGGTTACGTTGATTGCTTATTACTGTTGGACTGAGTTTTCTGTATGAGCTTGCGTGAATATTTATTTAATATGCGATTGAATAATTATTCGTGTTTGCCTTCTTGAATTTTCATATGAGTTGAATAATTATTCGAATTGCTTCTTGAATTATCGTATGCGGTGATTTATTCACTGAAGTGTGAGAGTTTAGTCGTGACGTCTTTGAGCTATATCCCGAATATCCTAGGGTGGTCATGGAGCCCAAGGCTAATGGCTGGAATTCGGCAGCTTAGTTAGGCTTCATGTCGTTGGGAGTCGTCGTGACGTTTTTGGAGTTTCGATCTGAACAACTAAGGGCGGTGTAGAAGTCCGAAGCTACGGCTGGGTGGTGAAGAAGCCGAAGCCAAAGCTGGTGTTTAGTGGCCTGAACAACCAAGGGTGGTGTGGAAGCCCGACGGCTGAGGTGGTGTAGAAGCCCGAAGCCACGACTGGTGTTTAATTGCTTAGTTGGCATCTAGTGGTGTAGAAGCCTGAAGCCACGGTTGGTGTTCAAATTGCGCAATGGGCGTCTGTGTTGTCAAGGAACTTAACCTGAATAACCCGGGTGGTGATGAAGCCCAAGGCTACGACTGGATTCAGTGGATGAATCGGCGTTGCTTTCCGGAATTGTTGAGAGTGTCTCAAGGGAGAGTTTTGAGTGGCGTTTTGAGAAATCGTGCATCTTGTTGTCTTTTGCTTTGTGATTTGCTATTTCTATGATTATTTGAGAAGTTGACCTTTTCCCGTGGTGCCTTCAATCAATGATGGTTACCCAGGCGATGGCGAGGATGTGGAGGACCCGTTGGCAGACGACGAGGAGGAGGACCCCTTCGAGGATCCGGGCAACGATTTTTATTTGTCGTGATTGGCTGTTGCACGCTTGCATTTTGGATGGCTGTAGGATTTTGTTTATAGTGTACAGTTGTTGTGGTGACCAGTCAAGCTTTTAGTGTTGTTCTATGTGTACTACAGGGTAGACTGGTGGCATACTTTTGGAGCAGCCCCCTGCGTGGGTGTCGCCGGGAGTACCCCCGGGGTGTGATTGTCCTCATGAGGATTCTCATATTTTAGGTGTATTCTTTTACATAGTTATGCACCATTTTTATTTTGTATGCACTACTTATGTTTTGTATGTACTGATAGGGATGTCATGCTTGTATATATTATGTATATGTGTTTCCAGTGCATAGTCTTCTTAAGATTGCATCATGTTTCTAAACGTTGTGGCGACTCTGTGTGTGCTTTGCGGGCGCAGTTGCTGTTTTAGAAAATAAAATAGACCGCATTTTCTCAAAGGACACAAGAGTGCTATTTTAAAAGTACGTCGCATATAGAGTTGGTTCTAGTTTAGTAGCGGTCCGAAAACGGGTTGTTACAGTAGACACTCGCAAAAGCTTTTTTTCTCTTCTTTTGATAATGTATGATAAGCTGGTGGCAAATATGTCTTGTTACCTCTTGGCTGAGGAGCTAACTCCTCTCTTATATCCATGGCAACAAGGTCTAGACGATCATTCACTCCATCATTTGTCTTGCCCTGAATATTTAGAAGCGTACCGATTACACTATCACACACATTTTTCTCCACATGCATCACATCAATACAGTGTCTTACATCAAGACTTGACCAGTATGGAAGATCAAAGAACACTGACCTTTTCTTCCATATGTTTTTCACAGAAGAATGTTTTTTCCTCTTTTTTTTCCCAACTTAACATTGATGGAGTTCACCCGTTGATAAACTTCTTCTCCGGTTAAAGTTTTCGGAGCAATTTCGTTCTCTTGACATCCATTAAAAGCCTTTTTCAACCTGCGATACGGGTGATCACGTCTCAAAAATCTTCTATGCCCAAGGTAACAAGTCTTCCTCCCATTTTTCAGTTGAAAGAAACATGTGCCGTCTTCACAAATAAGGCATGCTTTATGCCCCGTAACACTATACCCGGATAAGTTCCCATATGCTGGAAAGTCGTTGATGGTGCAAAACAACATGGCACCAACTTGAAATCTTCACCTGAAAACCTATCAAACACATCAGTGCCTTCTTCCCACAATGTTCTCAAGTCATCAATCAAGGGTTTTAGATAAACATCTATGTCATTTTCCGGTTGTTTTGGACCGAAAATCATCCTAGATAACATAATGTACTTGCGCTTCATGCACAACCAAGGAGACAACTTGTAAATTACTAAGACAACAGGCCATGAACTATGGATGCTACTTAAGTTATCATATGGATTCATTCCATCTGTAGCAAGTCCAAGCCTAAGGTTTCTTGGCTCATTGTCGAACTCTGGAAACAATGAATCAATTCTCTTCCATTGCAAAGAATTGGCCGGATGGCGAAGCTTTCCATCACATTTCCTATCATCTGCATGCCATTTAAGGTTCTTTGCATCATTTATATTGGCGAACAATCGCTTAAACCTTGGAATAATTGGAAGATACCATAACACATTTGCAGGAGGACCTTTTTTGCTCACATCATCACAACTATCATCACTGTCCTTCTTTTTGTAGCGTGGTGTATTACACTCGGGACACTCTTCTTTGTTTTCATGCTCTTTCCAGTACAATATGCAATCCTTCAGGCATGCGTGTATTTTCTTATACTCCACACCCATCGGACATAATATCTTCTTCGCTTCATAGTTACTGTTCGGCAATGTGTTACCTTCCGGAAGCATGTCATTCTATAGTTTAAGCAATTCAGTGAAGCTCTTTTCAGTCCACCCATTTATTGCCTTCAGATTGAACAATTTCAACACCGCTGACAACCGTGTGAAATTTTTGCAGCCCGGATACAAAGGTTTTTCCTTGTCGCTGCATAGAGTTTCATACACATGTGCCCGCTGAAAAGACTCTTGTCCAATATCACGAATCATGTCCTCTAGTCGATCGTCCATATCTACATCAACTTCCTCTCTTGTGGACACACTTGGCTTGTTTAACACTTCACCATGCCAGGTCCATGTCGTATATCTTTGCCAAATCCCAAAAACACGAAGATGATTCCGTATCTCCTCAATATTTAGTGTTGGCCCATTCAAACACTTAACACAAGGACAATAGAAAGTTGTTTGATTAGGAAATTTTGCTTGGAAAAATTGTAAGAACTCTTCGACCCCGTTCTTATACTCATCACCTAAACGATGTTTTTGCATCCAACTACGATCCATAAATGTGTTCTGAAATAATATACACACACTTTTATGCTTAGATATTTAACTAACATTGACATGTTTGTATGCATAAGTTAGAACAACAACCAATCCATCCCATAAACTCAACCCACATCACAAAAACAAAATTCCCAATTGAAATAATTTCTCATTGATCAATTCATCAGAGCAAAAGCAACACTTCCCACATCATAATTCACAATACACAACAAGGGTCAGAAGAAGAGTGGATAAAATTGATGTAGATAGGTTACTTTCAAATCGGTTTGGTGGTTGATAAACCATAATTAGTTCAATGATTGATGTACTCGTGATAAGCCACGAAAATGGATATCATTATACAATAGGCCCACAATGGGTCCAATATCAAAACTAACATCCATCAACATCATCCTTCAAATGCAAAGCAACATTCTAAGAGTTCCTTTGCATGAACAAATATGTTTTAAGAAAGAAATGAGAGCTAAAGATTTTAGATACCAATGTAGCTCCTAAATCTTCAACACTTCAATATGTTTTTCAAAATGAGAGCTTAAGAAAGTGATGAACAGGATCGCATTAGCATTAAAATAAAACACCAAAATATTTTTTTTTTAACAAATCAAAAGTATGATCATTTTGTTAAATAAAATGTAAAAACCCAACATCTACGAGGCCATGACATACCAAAAATCAAAGACTAAAACACTAACTTTTAACCACTGTCACTATCACTACAAAGCTTGAAGATATTTAATATAGCCCTAGTGTTTGGGACTCTAGCTTTTTCATTTTTTTTCCTTTGTTAACTCCAAAGACATTCAAGTTTTTTACACAGATGTTTCACCATTTACAACGCCAGAAAGTTTAGGTTAGATTAAGAGTCTACCTAAAGCTGCTGCCTCCAAGGAAATGTAGTATTTCAGGCAAACAAATAAAGTTTAATAAACAGACTCTATAAAAAAATCTGAAAATTTTAATACCAATAAGAGCAAAAAAGAATAGCAAACCACAAATTTAATGGAATTTAATTCGAGCAAAGCACTAAAGCTTGACAGAGAGTTAGCAAATTATACCTTGAGTATTCGAAGAATGCGAGAAAGTTGTCAGGACGCCTTTCTATTGACCCGCGGTGGAGAAACGAGGTTGTGCCTGGCCGAGTGGGTGCGACGGATGAGCCTCTCAGAGAACCGGGGCTATTTCTAAAACTCAACGTGGGTGGTGAACCGAAGAAGGAATGAACGATGAGGAAGGAGGAGAGGGAGGAGTGTCGCGGTGGAGAAACGAAGAAGGAAGTAACGACAAGGACGGAAGAGAGGGAGGAGTGTCGCAGTCGCGGTGGAGGGAGTTTCAGAAACAGTGTCGCGGACGAAGGAGGAAGGAACAACGCGATTGTAATGAATGAGACAGAGGGTGAGCAGAGTATTAGGTATAAGGGAGGGTAATTACTTTTAATCTACGACCACGGTTTTTCACAAAAACCCGCGCCATAAGTTGACATACGATTGCGGTTTAACAAAAACCGGTGTCAGAGGTATAGATACGACCGTGGTTTTTAGTAAAACCGACGCCATATCTTTTGGCCAGATTCACATTTTCACAATATTTTATTTAAGACACATACGACCCCGGTTTTATACGAAAACCGCCGCCATATCTTTTGACCAGATTTCTCCTTTTTATAATATTTTTAATATATAACTCCGGTTTTTTAAAAAACCGGCGCCAAAGCTTTTGACCGCGGTTTTTTAAAAAACCGGCGTCGTAACGTGACTCTCCTTTAGGCTATATTTATCTTTTCACAAACCGACGTTAAAATTTACGCGTTAATTTCAAAAATGCCACCGCGTTATATTTTACGTCAGTTATCTCCAAAACCGGCGTTATAAGTCTATTTTTTAGGTGTATTTCGCACTAGTGTATAATAAAAGCTACCAAAACATGCAAAACCAGTGGCCAATTATAAGATAGAACTCACATGTTTATAACTCAGATTCTTCAATCTTTGAGGATCAAATAAAATAAAGCTTGCACTAAACATTCAACCTAACATTCTGCATGACTAATAAACACTAAAATGAGTTTCTAAGGCCAATCTCAACAACAAAACTGAATCATGGCAATAAATTCAATTCAAATAGCATAAACATTCATAAGCTCTTTCATTTTCTTCCGATTTCAAGGTTCATGTCTTGATTCTTTTCAAACTCAACATGTAGTTCTATTAACCACTGTAATACACATTAGAATGAACTTACTACTGTGTCATAAGCCAGAAAAACTGGAAATACAAGACGAATTTTATGGTGAACAAGTGTGGTAGGTAACACCACCATGCACAAGTTTTAACAACCGTTAGATCAAAAAAATCCTAGATTTTATTCTGCACCCCCACACCAAATTCTAATCTCCATTACCGCCCTCTCTCCTCCTCCTCCACCGCCCAGGTTCCCCCAACCCCGTCTCAAGGTTCCATTTTGCCACCACCTCCCAGGTTCCCCCACCCCCGTCTCAAGCATTGCCTCTTCATCCTTATCCTTTCTCAAGGTGAACCAGCAGCGACCATGGCTGCTAAGAACCGTGAGTCACCATAAACCCACAAACACCCGCAATGCCGCACCACTGCGAGTTTGATTTCGACACTGTAGCTCCAATTTTGATGCGGTAGCTGTGATGAGGTATCGCGAGTTGCAGGTAGTGTGATTCTTGGTTCCCCCTCTTCAATTTCATTTTCGTATTTCATCTTCGGAGGGCACGCAATGAAAGAGGCAAGATCGGGTGGAGGGCCTCCGAATCAGAGTTCCAATGGAGAATTTCACTTTCGCAGTAGCGGAGGAGTGGTGTCACGCTCGAACACAGGAGGGGGAACCAATAACGACCAAAATGCAACTGGGTCAGGTCGGCTAGGTCAGAGTAATGGAAGGCCCGCACCTTCATCCACCCTCAGGACCACCACCGCTCCTTGTTCTCCGGCGATCGCACACGATCCCACCATGACGGAGATGCCAGCGTTGGTGTTTTTCATCGCCGACAACATTGACAGTTTGGCCGGAGAAACTGAGAAGAAGGGGTGAAAAAATAAGGTGTGATAAGGTGTATGAGGGTCTATCTGATTATCACGGGAACAAATAAATCTATTGGTGACCATTACTTGTTACGGTGATGTTACCTATGTAACTTGTCCACTGTAGAACTTACCAGAAATGTTGCATGCTCCAAATTATCATACCATGTTGTAAACCAGAAAAAGAGAAAAAAGAACACACTTGCATGCTCCAAATCTTCACAGTCAACACCAATCATTTTTTTGCTTCATTCATATAGTTTCCTCAAAAATAATTAATTAGTAATTAATTATTCAAGGGGTTTGTTAGAAACAAAAAATTTTGTTAATCGAAAGGAAAAAAAAAATTTGTTGGGGTGTTACATATTTTAAGAAGAGTCTTGCTAACGAGCCTTAAAGGCATTGATTAAAAAAATCCATAAAAGGAAAATGGCTTAAATATAATTTTAGTCCCTCAAAAAATCTTAATATTCGGTTTTGGTCCAAAAAAAAAAATCGTGTCTTTTTAATCCCTATCTTTCGGAAAAGTGTCACAACAGATCCCTCACTCAAACTCTATTAATAGAAGTGGTGACATGGCTGACAGAGTTCCACCTCAACCAGGCCACACATGCAATCTTTACATAATATATGCCACATGTAATTTAATTTCAATTAAGAATTTAAAAAGAAGGCTTAAATATGAAAAATGTCCCCCAAAAATTAGCTAAGTTCATTTTTAGTCCCTCAAAAAAAGTGAAGGTTTTTAGTCCCCTAAATTTGGAAAAGTTTTTTCGTCAGTCCCTCTAGCTGACGCTGTTTATGGCGCTTATGTGGCGAGGACTAAAAACGAACTTTTAGAATTTTGGGGGACTAAAAACGAACTTTTAGAATTTTTGAGGGACTAAAATCATGACGGAAAATTTTTGAGGGGCTAATGGAAAAACTTTTCGAAATTTGGGGGACTAAAAACCTTCACTTTTTTTTTGGACTAAAAATGAACTTAGCTAATTTTGGGGGACCTTTTTCATATTTAAGCCTAAAAAGAATGAGTAAAAAAATATTGGAGTTCCCTTTCCCCTTTGGAACCCATATTTCCCCACCCCCTCCCATAATCTCGCCGCCGCAACAGCTCCACTCTAAAGCACCCCTCTCCCCTTCCCGTTCACGCACCCAACCCTTTCTTTCCCCCTCAACCACACTAATTTCTACAATTGAATACACATACTCAGTAGACCAAACTCACACACATAGACAATGGGGGAAGGGGTGCCGATTCCAAACAGAAAAAAGGGGAAGGGTGTGTGAAAATGAAATAATCAAAAAGGGGTAGGGGATCTACACAACACATACATAAAGAGGGTGAGAAAGAGAGAAATAGGAATAAGAGAAATAGAGGAAGAAAAGACGATCCACTGAAAACACACGTCACATAGGAAGAAGTGGGGGTGGCATCGCACCGTCGCATTGGTCGGGGTAGGTCGCTGGCAAGTTACGCTGGTTAACCACCTAGACGAGAGAAAGAAAGGGATGACCACCTCTATTTATGTTTCTACCATGCCTCCCTTATTTTCAATTTTTCCGATTTATTCCTTCCCCTTTCCTTTTAATGTACACTAATTTTCTGCTGAATGGTTCTTTTTTGTCTTTTAGCAAAGGTTAATTCAAACAAAGATTAATGTAGGGAGAAACACATAACTGTAATAGTCAAGGAAAGAGATGTTTATTACATGTCTTTTTTTGTTCCGGACTAGGCTAAGGCCCATTCCTCCGAGAACTTACTTCTGCGGCCCAATGCCACTATCTGATCACAAACGATCAGTGTCATCCGATCTTGGGCGTTCAATTCATCAACGATCCCTATTTCGCGTTGTCTTTACGCTACTGAACTAGGGTCATCGATCTAATCAACAGATCACAGCAGATCATACGCATCATGCTCGACCAATCACCGTCCATTTACTCCAAATCCTAAAAGGAGTCATATATAAGGAGGGCCCATGACGAAATAAGGTACGCATTCATTACATCATATTGACCTCATCAGATAGATACTGACTTGAGCATCAAAATACCTTTTACAGGTACCCCACCGCCGTTCTCCGTCGTCATCACCACCGCATGTGGCGACTTCAGCAACTCCGGCCACCTCTACGTTTCCACTTTGGAACATTGGCGACCACAGTGGGAGTACTGTTCGTATTGAATAAATCTCTTCGATCACGCAATGGCTGGTCCGTCAAAACTTGTTCGCCGATCTACAAGAAATAACCCTGGATCTCGCTTTTCGTCAACACAGGTGGACGGGCAGTTAGTTTCCAGCACGCCGGAACCAGTGATGCTTCCCATGACCGTCGAGGAAGTCCCGATGTCACCACTTCCACACGACAGAGCCCCACCACCGACCGCGGTGCTTCACCCACCGGACAATTCTCATCCATCATTGTTGGAGAACGTGTTCTCGACCATCCAAAGGCAGACTCAAATTATCGAGGATCAGAATCGCAAAATCGCAAGAATGGAAAATGAACGTTCCGAAAACCCTACTCGTGCCGCCACACAGCCCAGGTCTCATCGCAGGACCCATTCACCATCCAGATCTGAAGAGTCCAGAACCGAAAGGCACCGTGAGAATCACAGATCTGGAGAGCTCCATTGATCCACCACTCATGAGTACCGTACTGTTAGTTCGCCTCGTCGTAGATGGTCAGGTGACTGGTCTCCTAGTAGGCGGGAGACGCACCACCGATCATCACGCGCCGGCAGAACCACAGACCGATCACCTACCGGGAGGCGTAGCCTTGCCACATTCCCAGAGGAAGTCACCATCGCGTCGATCCCTATACGCGTCATTGGCTTCCAGCAAAAGTACTTCGCCTCGTCCCACGAGGAGATACGACGACGATGATCTACTCCAAGCCGGACTGTTCACCAAAGAAATCACATTATTCCCAATTCCCCACTTGCTCGAAAAACCTTCGACATTCAAGCTGTATGATGGAAACGGAGACCCAGACGAGCACATCGGCCGTTTCGATACCATCATGAGATATTGGAACCGAACTGTTCCCCCTGACTTTATCGAAAATAGACTTAGCTGGGTTTCAGGGGCTGAAACCGAACTCCATTAGGTAATGGGGAGAACTGAGCAGAAGATTCACCTATCACTTCACTACTTCTCGGCCTCAACCTAGGTCGGAAGTAACCCTCGTTGCTATTCAACAGGGGGAAAACGAGTCCCTAAGGAAATACATCGAAAGGTTCACCAAAGAGGCCATGCTAGCGAGATAAGTCTGAGAAGACATGAAGATGTACCTACTCTAGCAGGGGTTAATCAAGAAGAGTTTATTCCACGTCCACATCGGGACCAACCGATCTCGCGATTACAACGACATCTTGCGTCGAGCTGAAAAGTTCATCGGTTATGAAGAACAATGCATGTTGATCGACCAAGGGGAACCGACGCACGGGAAGGGGTTTAACCCCAAGGAATCTAAACCCAAAAAGATAAAGAGTTCAAGAGTTCGGTAATCAAGTACACCGAATACATGCCACTGAACACTTCGTGAGCCCGCATCCTCGAAGAGTGTTTGCACACAGAGTTCAAGGAGGCCGGGATCAAACTCCTGAACCAGATAAAGCAAAGGCTGGATACCGACAAGACAAAATACTGCCGATGGCACCGTAGCAATAGTCACAATACTGAATATTGTTTCCAGTTAAAGGATATCGTTGAGCAACTGATAAGACGAGGGAAACTGTAGGAGTATGCCCGCGAGAAACCTAGAAGGAAGAGGTCGAGATCTCCCGCTGCCCGAGTTTACGAGGCTTCCACAAGTCGGGATGCCAGGCATAGAGTCGACGACGAAGAAGACCGAACCCAGACTACTGCGATAGCTATGGTCATAACCGGAGGGCCTAACAGGCCGGAAGGCCCATCCGTCAAGAACGAAAAGAGGAAATTCAAAGACATCGTAGTAGCCGCAGTTAATTCCAGTTACCCTCATGTCAATCGTCCGAAGTCAAGCAGACCCCCACTTGTTTTCTATGACGAAGACCTGATAGAAGGAGAGCCCACCAAAGACATTCCCCTCTTAATCCGGGCAATGATGACAAATGTCGGCGTTAGGAGGATCCTCGTCGACCAGGGAAGCTCCATCGACATTATGTATAAGGGACTGTTTGACACGCTTAAACTTTTGAAAGACCTCCTCATACCCTATGAGGGAATGGACTTACAAGGTTTCAACGGAGCCAAGACGACACTGATGGGTTATGTCAAATTAATGGCAACCTTTGGCACTTATCCGAAGTAAAAAACCGTCAAGGTACAGTTTTTAGTCCTCCCATGCAACTACGACTATAACTGTATCCTCGACAGACCCACCTTGGCTGCTCTCGGGGCAGTGACTTCGACAATCCATTTGAAGATGAGATTCCACATTACCAGTGGTGAGATTGTCACCTTGAATGGGGACCTAAAAGCAGCAAGGAGATGTTTTGAGATAAGTCTCAAGAGGACTCAGGTTGACTGAGTAGGGAAGATCTCAACAACCGAAAGACAGTCGTCATTCGGACACGACGTGATGCTAATGGACGTCGACCCCCATTTTAGGATTGAGGACATCAATGTTAAGACTAAAGATATCGGTGACCCGTTGGCTAAAGAGCTCGTAAAGAAAATTGAAAGACTAGTTCCCGATGGCGAATCCTGCCATGTCCAGATCGGGAAGGATGCTTCGCGAACGATGAACGTATGGGACGATCTCCCCGAAACGATGAGAGTAAGTTTGATCAAGTTCCTCTAGGACAATGTCGATCTCTTCGCTTGGACTACCGATGAGATGCCCAGGATATCGCCTGATGTAGCATGCCACAAGCTCGCACTGAACCCATCGGCCAGATGGGTTGTGCAAAAGCGACACCGACAATCGCCCGAGAAAGCTCAAGCTGTCGAGAAAGCTGTGTCGGACTTAAGCAAGGCTAATTTTGTAAAGGAAACAAAGTATATAACCTAGTTATCAAATGTGGTGCTCGTGAAAAAGTTGAACGAGAGGTGGAAGATGTGTGTGGATTATACTAACCTCAACAAAGCGTGTCTGAAAGATGCTTACTTGCTAACCAACATTGACAAGCTTGTCGACAATTCATCTGGCTTTCGGTTCCTATCCTTCATGGATGCCTATTCGGGCTACAACTAGATACTGATGTAGGAACCCGATCAAGGGAAGACGACCTTTATGACCGAAGGTGCAAACTACTATTACAAAGTCATGCCTTTCGGCCTGAAGAATGCGGGTGCCACATACCAAAGAATGATGAACAAGGTCTTCCAGAAACAAATTGGAAAATTACTCGAGGTCTACATGGATGATATGATTGTCAAAATCGTCCAGGACGAAGACCACATCACCTACCTCACCAAATTTTTCTTTGAACTTTGCAAGCACAACATTCGCTTGAACCCAGACAAGTGCACCTTCAGCGTGAGGGCAAGGAAATTCCTCGGGTTTTATTTGACCGAAAAAGGAATTGAAGCCAATCCAGACAAATGCCAAGCAATCACCGAAATAAAGGAACCGACCTCGAAAAAAGACATACAACGATTAACCAGGATGATGGTAGCGCTAACCAGGTTCATATCAACCTCGGCACAATGAGCACTCCCTTTCTTCAAACTGCTTAAGAAGGAGCTCCTTTTCCATTGGACCCCGAAGTGCCAAGAAGCCTTTACCCTGTTGAAAGAGATCATCTCCATCCCACCAGCCTTAAATAGACCCAGGAAGGGGATACACTGTATCTTTATATGTCTGTAACCGAAGAAGCCTTGAGCGTCGGGAGATATCAACGGACAAAAACCAGTATATTTTATCAGCAAGGCCCTCTAGGGACCAGAACTGCGGTACCAGAGAGTCGAGAAGGTAGCTCTAGCTCTCATTGTATCAGCACGAAGACTTCGCCAATACTTTCTTTCTCCCCGCATCGTGGTCAGAACCGACTGTAGTACCCTAATTTTGTCCGGCCCTTTTTATTTTATTTTGTTATTTATTTTAACTTTTTATTTTATTTATTTAGTAGTAGTAGTAGTAGTAGTAATAATAAATAATATTTTGATTTTATAATAAAGAATAAAGGAGAAGAAATAAAGAAAAGAAAAGAATGCATAAAAAGAGAAAAAAGGATTTTATATTTTTAAAAGAAAGTGGGGGTGCCAAAAATAAAACTGGGTGGTGCTAATAGCAGCCCAACCCAATAAGCCTCATCCTCACGCCTCACTCCCTTGCTGCTCCCTGCACCCCAACCTTTTAATTCGTGCACCCCCAATTCTCATCAGCCCAACGCCTCACGCAGCCCACCTTCCTTCACGTTCGCCCAGCCCATCTTTTTAACCTAAAAATCAAATAACCCTAAAACACTTCAACCTTTTCTCCTTGCGCCGCGGCGCATCACACCTCCATCCTCTCCTTTCTCTTCAACCCTAAACCTAATCTTCAATCCCTTCCCTTTCTTCCCACGCCGCGGCCTCCATTCCCCTTTCATTCTCTTCCTCTTTCTCCTCCACCATTTACGCGGCCAACTCTCACCACACCTTCCTCTTCTTCAACCCTAAACCTAATTCCCTTCATTCTTCCCTCACAACATTGCAACCAATCCCATACCCTAGCCGCAGTTTCCTTTCTTTTCCTCTCACCTCATCTCTTTCTCTTCCCCTTTTCTTGCCCCACATCCCGTCCATCATCATCCCCAAACGAGATCTTCACCAAAAAAGGAGTATCTGTTCCATTCCTTTATTTCTTCTTTTTATTTTTCTTTTTAATTTGTTTGAACTAATTTGATTCAAAATTTTTGCAGGACAGAGGCTATAAAAGCCAAGGGAGGCCGCGAGCAAAAAAGGAGGACCCTAAGTAAAAATAGAGGAGCACATTAAAGCAGAAGGAGCGAACCCAAGAGAGACAGAGAGCAAAACCGAACCCTGGAGACAGAGAGCAAGGGGGACGAAACAGCAAAGAAGACAGAAACGAGAAGGAGAAAGGAGAATTTGTGAGCGTAACCCACCCTAGAACCAAAATTAAAACACCATTAGTTTAGGTTTCTTCTGAATCTTTTCTTTTGTTTTCTGGAAATTTCCAGGGAAGTTTCAATTCAGGTTCCCTCATTTCCTCTATCTTTGCATTTCCTTTTTCTTTTTCTTATCATGGCTGTGTAAAAGAATGGTATTTTGGACTGAATATTCTGATATAAAACGTGTATGATTCCTTTTTCCTATTTTTTTGCATTCTTTGCATTCTGTTGTTGCTGTTATTGTTTGTTGATTAGCTGAGGTTTGGCTGAGACGAGTTGAGATTAGGGTTTGGCCTTCCAATGGGGCCAAACCCTAAATAGGGACTGAATTGCAATTATATGATAAAAGGGGACTAAACTGCAAATACATTATAAAAAGGACTGAATTGTAAATATGTGATAAAAAGGATCAATTTGTAATTATTACATTAAAATAGGACTTGAAAGCAAATAAATTAAAAAATCTTCCTTTCTTTAATTTTCTGCTCATGCGCGTTTAGGGTTTGGCCTTCCAACGGGGCCAAACTTTGAATAGGGACTTATTTGTAATTTACTCTTTTTTGCAAATAGTTAGAATTAAATAAAGATGATTAAGGGTATAAAAGCAAAATAAAAAAAACTTCTCTTATCTGTATTTTATTAACATAATTAATTTATATTCTTTTAGGTTTTATTTTATTTTTGTTACGTTAAGGAGTAAAAAATGTTTCTTGTAGAATACTTGAGTTTTCTTTCAAAACCTCCTTTAATATTTTTGTAACATGATAGTTGGTAAACTTATACTTCTTTTCAGAAAAATTCATAAAGGGAATTAATTTTCTTAAAAGGCAAACAATTTTTTAGAAACAATTAACGGGTACCGTTTTTCTAAATGGGCGCGTAAGGGTGCTAATCCTTCCTTGCGCGTAACCAACTTCCGAACCCGTTTCTGGTTCAAAGACCTTCCTTTTTTATTGAATTCAAAAATATTCAAAAATTAGGTTTTCTAATGTTTCCTATAAAAATAAAATATTGGTGGCAGCTCCATTTAAATTTTAGGGTGGTTGTCACACCGACTAACCGATAAAACAAATACTATATCGACCCGATCTCGCAGGTCGCATGATAAAGTGGTCCATCGAACTTTCTGAGTTCGACGCCAGTTATGAGCCGAGAAAGGTTGTGAAGGCACAGTTGCTCGCAGACTTCGTGGCAGAGCTCACTCCGAAGTCATCATCATCACCAGCAGGCAAGTGGATAGTTTTCCTTGATGGGTCTTCTAACCCAAAAGGAAGTGGAGCCAGTTTAATCCTTGAGAATGAGGATGGTTTGGTCATGGAATACTCGCTGGTGTTTGCATTCCTAACCTCAAACAACAAGGCTGAATACGAGGCGTGCATTACTGGACTCACCTTTGCTAACGAACTTGGTGCGGCACGTGTTGTCGTTCATTCCGACTCGCAACTCGTCATCTCACAAGTCAATGGTAGTTACCAAGATAAGGATCTATTGCTCCAAAAATACCTCGCCCAGGTCAAAACATTAATGAACCGGTTTGTCCAAGTTGAGATAATACATGTGCCGAGTAAACAAAACGTACTAGCCGACATCCTCTCAAAACTCACAAGTACAAAAATGCCAACCTCGCACCAGTCGGTAATCCAGGAGACGTTGACCACTCCAAGTGTTTGGGAATCTATGGCCGAAAACTCCCCCTTAATCGAAGCACCAAAAGCCGCCGCCGCGACTTATGTCCATAGCCTCTCAATTTCGAATAGACTTCGGAGACTCTTGGATGACGCCGATTTTGAAGCTCCTTTATTTGGGGGATGTACCAGCAGAACTAAAAGAGGCATCCAAGCTCCGCAGAAGAGCATGCTCATTTTCCATTATAGAAGGAGAGTTATATCGGAGGGGTTTCTCCATACCCCTGCTGAAGTGCCTTGACACTTCGGAAGCACAGTATGTCCTAGCCGAAATCCTGGAAGGTATATGTGGGCAACACTTAGGCGGAAGAACCTTGGCAAAGAAAACATTGAAAGCAGGTTACTATTGACCAACTATGGAACTCGACGCCAAGGAGTATGTAAAAAAAATGTGACAAGTGCCGGAGGCACGCTGATGTCCACATCGCACCCCTGCCTAACTGACTACCCTATCATCTCCATGGCCATTCGCCTAGTGGGGATAGACATTCTGGATCCATTTCCTTTGGCTCCTAGGCAGATCAAGTACTTAGCAGTAGTAGTAGATTACTTTACGAAGTGGGTAGACGCCCAACCTCTTGCAAAAATAACTACAAAGAACTTGATCAAATTTGTCAACTCCCAAATCCTAACCAGGTTCGGGATCCCCGAGGCCATGGTGACCGACAACGGCACGCAGTTCATCGACCAACAATTTCGGAAGACACTTGCCGACCTCAATGTGAAGCACCACTTCACTTCGGTCGAACACCCTCTGACAAACGGGCAGGCAGAAGCAGCGAATCGTGTAATCTTGTGCGGTCTCCGTTGATGCCTCGACGAAGCAAAGGGTAGATGAGTCGATGAATTACCTCAAGTTCTGTGGGCTTACAGGACAACTCCACATTCGTCGACAAGAGAAACACCTTTCCGCCTAACTTATGGTCAGAAGCGGTAATTCCGGTCGAAGTCAGTGAGTTGAGCTGGAGAACCCTACACCCACTAGAACCAAGGTTAAATCACCAATATCTCCGAGAAGAGCTGGACCTCCCAGAGGAAAATTGCAAGATCGCAGCCCTGAATGAAGCCGCCATCAAACAACGCATAACTGCGAGGTACAACTAGCATGTAGTTTCTCGAGACTTCGCTGTCGGAGAGCTCGTTCTTTGAAGAGCAGACGTCGGCTTGAAGAATGCCTCGTAGGGGAAGCTTGCACCGAACTGGGAAGGGCCTTACCGGGTCACTACAAAGACCAGGACATGAGCCTACTATCTTGAAGATCTCCAAGGAAGAGCCATCGTCCGAACTTGGAATGCAACAAAACTTCGGAAATACTACAGTTGAATCTGGTTACTAGGATCAACCACTGATAATACTCCATATTTTGTTTACCTATATCGCCATTATGTTTGAACAACCCTATGTCGAGTTCTTTTAAATTGTTTACACTTTGTCTTCAAAATTATAAATTGACATCAATCTGACATCAATATGCAATACAGGTTACATTTCTAATGTTATTTCTTGTGTTAGGAAAAGAGAAGCAAGGGCCGATTAATACACCGATTAATGCAAACTCTACACCTCGACACACATTTCGAAAGATTTTGGGAAGTTCTCACTATCCCTATGAATCATCGATAACATCGCTCTGGCAAATGACGTCGAAGCTTTCAAACTCCCAGTACACGCTTCGACGAAATTCGGGAAGTAAACAACACTCCCGAAAAGCCTCGAAAGCGGCATCCGCGGAACACGCGGTAGACCACCTGGTCGACTTAGCTAGTCTTTCCAGGACAGATCACGCCGAAATAGCGTTCACCCAACGAAGAGAATGTACTCCCTGAGATCAGGGTAGAGGAGGACCATCCCTTGGCCAGGTTGGACCCTCCAAGAAACCAAATCGGAACCAACTCCGAATAAACCAAATTGGAACTAACTCCGAAGAGATTGAATCAAAACTAACTCCAAAGAAAATAAATCGAAACGGAACTGACAAACGCATGCAAGTAATAGAGAATTGTGAAATAGATTACTAAAGAAATGGTGAGATAACTTAAAATTGTTTAGAAGCAACCCTCCGAAGAGGTCAAAAATCACAAATTGTTCAAAAATTTGGACAAGTTACAACAAACCCTGGCATCCTAGGTCTTCACTCCAGCTCCTCGGCATCCTTCTCCATGGCCTCTGATGTAGGCGCCATGTCCCTCTCTGATGTAGGCGCCGCCTCATAAAGGACTTCCATGGTCTTGGGGTCAATAATCAGATTTTCATCGACAACGCCCCTACTGAATAGCCGAGAAACATCCACATCGATGGTCGGATAGAGTATGCGAATTTGGTCGATGGCATTCTCAAATTGCTGATTCCTGAACTCACCCGCAATCTTTGTCCACTTTTCCTTCTCCGCATTGGCCAAAGTAAGAGCTGTCCTAGCCTCTTCTAGGTCATTTTGAAACTTCTCTTTTTCCTCTTCCTTCTCAGTTTAAAGAGTCTTCTTGTCATAAAGGAGTTGGTCACGTTCTTTAGTGAGATCGAGGACCCTCGTGCCAGTGCTGTGACCTCATTCCTCGTATTGTTTAACTTGTCTATTTTATCTTGGAAGTTATTTTCAAGATCGATCGTCTTGGCCTCCTTTTTTTGCACCTTTTTAGCAAGAGCCTTGACTTTTTTCGTTGTGTTCTTGAATTCTGTGTTCTCCCTCTCCAACGCAGCATTACGCTCAATAGTATGCACTAGGAGGTTCAGACTTTGAACCATCCAAAACTGAGGCTTGACAGGCCGAACTGGATAAGTTCGACAAGTAGACTTTATCCTTCATCGAAGTGTAATGGCGCAATTCTTCTGGAGATAGAGCATGGGGATGAGTCCACACCGCAGGACCATCGCTCCCCGAGAAGTCACCACTCCCAGTAACCCTTTCCAAGCGGTTAAGTTGTTTTTTTGCCAGTCTCTCTCCTTTGCCGTTTCAAAAGGGGGACGCCTTGCTCAATGTCAGCATTCGTTCCTTTCTCACCCTAGGTAGCAGGAGCCCGAATATCCTCGACTTCTGGGTCTTCAGCATGATCCAAGGTCGGAGTTGGTGCACAGTGAGAAATAGGGGATAAAGAGACGTCCACGACCGGTGAGGACGAACCTGCCGAGGAACTGCCAGCTTATTTCTTTTTGGAAAGAAACTTGTTTGGAGCTTCGATGCCTGCCATTGCACCTGAAACCAAGAGAAAGAAGAAAGATCAGAAATCACACTTAAGGTAAACAAAAGACTACGTACACATATATACCTAAACACTCTTTGGCTTCATCTGCCGAAGAGCAACCAAACAACATCCAGCTATTCACGTATCGGGTGACAGTTTTCACTCGTACCGAAGTCTCCATCACTTCGGCTTGGAATCCCCCGACATATTCCTTTAGTCGGGTCATATACCCTATATCTTGAATGCTCAAGACACTTTTTGGAAATCCGAACTCCTTGCGTTCGACGAGAAAGTGGTCTTGACTCCAGTAAAGTCGGAAGAGTTCCTCGGTACGCCCCCTTTGGTTCCCTTCTTCGCTTTTAGGTTTGAGGTAGAGGTATTCTCGTTTGAAACCTTGGAAGGAATCTCTGTATGCCTCAATAAGCCTAAACTTCGGCTTCAGCGATAACCAACCTTGTGGAGAAATGCTCTTATCCACTGAATTTAGGGGGCTGAACAAGTGAAAGAACACCCTAACCAGGGGTGGGATATCTAGATGCCAGCACACGAGTTCGAATCTCCTTATAAACGCCCATGAGTTCGGATGGAGCTGAGATAAGGCCACTCTCAAGTGGTTGAACGCACCGATCTCAAACTCCGAAAAGGGCAGCCGAACACCCAGTTCGGTGAAACACATTTTATGCATCCGAAGGAAGGCATTTTCTCCATCAGCCGGTCTCGAGCAAATCCGGTGGTTGGCACCAGGGGAGATCACTTCCCAATCTTCTAATACCCCTTTGCCCTTACCGACATCTAGGTATGGTAAGAACGCATCAAGGGTCGCTTCGTTGCTGTAGATCGACCGTGTGAAGAGGGCGTCTTTGGCCACCCACGAATATTTGTTAGCGTTGGGAGGAGCGTAATATCCCCTTTTACTTTGGAGGTCTTTGGTCTTGCCCATCTCCGACCTGTCCAAAGAAAGGATCATTTAAATACCGAACTCCCTAACCAACAAAAACCCAGAAATCTTTACTCAAACAGATAGCCTCACCGGAAAACTCATAAGCCTCATCGGAAAACTCATCCCTCAATTGTGCTTTCCCTTGCAGTGAGAAAGAAAACAATCTTAATTTGATGGCCTCCGGTGTTACATCATGACACTTGATAGTGTTAACAACTTTCTGAAACCTCTTAAGATGAGCATTTGAGTCTTTAGATGATAAGCCATAGAATTGCACTGCTGATACCATAGAGATCAGTGCAGGCTTTAATTCAAAATTAGTGGCCTCAATTGCCAGATAGTTGACACTGTCCACCACATCCGTAGTTGGTGTGAAGTACTCGTTCAATATTAGTTCGTCAGCCATTGCTAGTTGCTGCCTTCTCAACAATCTCAGTGTTCTTTCAATTACAGGATCAAAAATTAATTCTAGACGTTGAGACATTATCTGCATACACCACAGGAAACCAAATCAGAATATCTTAGAACTAAATAAAAATAACAGAAAATTAAATAACTAAATAAAATATTGCCTAATGAAAATAAAATCTTTAATTCAATTAACATCGCAATCACTCCCCGGCAACGGTGCCCAAAACTTGTTGCGCCTCAGGCAAGTGCACCTGATCGTAACTTGTAATAATAGTGGAGTATAATTAGGACTCCGAATGTCGAACCCATAGGGAATGAGCGAGTACCAATGATTAATTATGATTCTATTCTATTAGGCGAGCAAAAGTTGTAATTGTGAAAGTAGTAAAAGTTGTCACGTATCAAAGCAATAAATAAACTAAATACAAGAACGGTTTAACTATGTTATGGGAAGTCTAGGGGAACTGGGTTCACCAATACTCTACTCTTGAGTTCACTAGATAATTACTATTTGTTATCTATCACGAAGAGAGCTAACCAGCCACTCTAAATTACTAAGGACTACCTAGCTTGTAATAGCCTTCCTCCTAACTAATTACTCCGTTTGGTCCTATAAGGTAATTAAAGAAAAGAGCATTAAGCACAAGTGGGTTTTTGTTAATCTAATGACTGATTAGAAACAAGCTATAACCTATCCGGCGTATAAAGCAAGTTCTTTTATTCCTATGGTTCCATTAACTAATCATGATCCTGTTACCACAATTAAGTTAGCTAATTAAAGGTTAATCAGACCTTATAGGATTAAGCACAATAGGCATAAAACACCCAAACATTTAATAGAAAATCATATAATTAAATAGATAAAGCATTAAGAGTATTGTAAAGGATCCCCCATCACCCCTAGTGATGGGTTTAGTGTTGCTTCTCAGGCAAGTGCACCTGATCGTAACTCGTAATAAAGTGGAGTATAATTAGGACTCCTAATGTCGAACCCACAGGGAATGCGCAACGTAATAAAGATCTTAAATTCCTTAAGCTAACGCAATAATTGGATTGGTATTGAAAGGGACACTAAGGAAAATTAGAATAAAACTGTGAACTGAAATAATTAGAGCAAGATTGTATAGGAGAAACTTAGGGGAACTAGGTTCATTAATACTAGATCTTGAATCTATTTCCTTTGCTATCATGAATTGTATTACCTTATCGAAAGCCAATCACTCACTCTAAATTACAAAGGGCTACCTAGCTTGCAATAGCCTTCCTCCTAACTAATTACTCCGTTTGGTCTTAGAAGTTAATTAAAGGAAAAAGAATTAAGAACAAACAAGTTTGTTAATTTAATAACTGATTGGAAACAAGCAATAACCTATCCGGCGTATAAAGCAAGTTTTGTGATCTTAGAGTTCCACTATTTAACTATGATCATGTTACCACAATTAACTAATTTGATAAGGATTAACTACTTCCTATGAAATTAAGCATGCTAAGATCAACACATTCATAAGGATAATAAGGAATTCAAAATAGCAATTAAATAGAAATCAAGAACATTGTATTAGATCCCCCATCACCCTAGTGATGGAATTAAGTACTCATAATGTTGTACAACAAAAGAAAGTAAAATAAATCCAAACTCCTAAAAGACATGAGTAAATAGAACTGGGACACCCTTGCGGTAAGACGGTGATCCTCTCGTGTATTCCTCACGTCTCCACGAATTCCGGCAACAATTCAAAATTGATGGGAAGCTCCAATGATCCAAAACTCACTCCAATCATATGGTGTTTATGAATAACACTCAAAAAGGGGCTATTGACTTGGGAATTCGTAAAAAGGGTTTTAGAAAAGGTTAAGAGCCCGTATTTATAGATTAGGCTGCGAACTAGGTCATCTGGCTTTCAAATCTGCACATTCTGAGACGGGGTATGGCCGTACCGCATATATACACGGCCGTACCGAACTTCCTTTGTGACGTTGGCTCGTACCTATGCGTGCTGCAGCCCTGACATCATTGTGTACGACTGTACTACCTTTGGCACAGCCGTACTGGACTTTTTTATCGGCGCCAGGTGGTACAGACTGAGGGGTACGCCCTTACTGTGATTCTACTCTAGGTACGGCCATACCTCATGTAGGTCAGGCCGTACCACTTGTCCAGTAGTGCTAAAACTCTCCACAACTAGCCAGTTTTTGGTGTTTTTTCGCATCTTTTACTCCGAGTGGTGTTTTCATGATAATTCTGCAAAATAAGACATAAATGAGTACCTTTGTGCTTTAATTAGTGTAAAATGGTATAATTAGGTACTAAAAATGCCCTATAAAAGTAGATAAATTGGTGTGTTAACACATCCTCATACTTGAGCTTTGCTTGCCCTCAAGCGAACTACTTAGTTAATTATAGTGAGAAAAACTATTTTCACTGGATAGGGGCAAAAACATAAGTAAGACAACAACATGATATTACAAAACATGCCAATAAATAGAATGTCTGATTAGAGGTGCAAGTTCAAATAAGCCAACAACCTGTGATTTTCAAGTCACACTCTCACCAATCTTAAAGTGTTTATAGGTATAGTCATTAACGCTTAGATTTTTCAAATAAACTGACATTGCCATAAGCTTGTACATTGACCAAAACTCTACTATTAGAATCTATATAACATATAAAAGAGGAATGAGGGTCTTTCATTGGTTGTAATGGGGCCAAGGTAATAATGTTTGGTATGATAAAAGAAAGAAAAAGTCATGCAAAGGGTCAAAAACAAATCAACCAAAATAAGCAACCTATTTCTTTTTTCGCTTGAAAGAGCAGGCAAGAATCCCAATTTTTTCAATCAATATTTTTCTTTTTGCAATTTATGAAGGCATGAGCAGGATAAATAATTTTTCTTTTCTTTTTAATGCTCTTTCTTTTCTTTTCCTTTCCTCCATTCATGCATTTATGCAGCAATTTAAGAACTAGGAGGGGAAATAATTACTAAGCTTTCTTTTTGTAAACCCATAAGAGGGATTCAAAACATTATTCTTTTGATTTTTGCCACTGATTGCTCTTAAGTAAAATTTTTCTATGGTTGCCTTCGCAAAAAATAATCAATAGGAACAAGAAGGGTACCAAAGAAGTCAAATAAAATACTTTTAGGCACAACACTGGGCAACTAGTGATATAATACATTCAAAATGATAGTGGCCTGAAGAATTCCTAAAATTTTTCCTTTCCAAATTCACATGAAAATAGACTCATATTCGCTTCATAATAGTCTCAGCACAAGTTCTAGGATGCACATTCACAGAAAAATATCACTCAACAAAGAAAAGAGGCAAAAGCATGATGTGACCTCTTATTTCAGGCTCAAAACTCACATTTAATAGTTTACACATAAAGTCAGAACTCACAGAACTTCAATGCTAATTTTCAACAAATTCCAATACTAGCAACAAATTGATTCAATCACATGTTGTCATGAAGAATTTTTTTTTGCAGCCCCTAAATTAGCAAAAATTTAAAGTTCTTCTATAATTATGAGCAGTTATAAGCACAACCAAGTAATATAAGATTTCCTCCCCACACTTATTTCTAGCAGTGTCCCCACTACGACTATTTTAAAGCAAGCACAAGTTGATAAAATAAAAGAAAATAAGTGCTATAGTGAAAGAATGTGGAAAGAGACTCCCCTCCGAAAAATATCATGAGGAATTGTTGGGGGAAATTGATGCTTCTATGTCATTTATCTTTAGCTGCATTGAGTGACTTAAAGACTGAGAATCAAACTGGAAAAGTAAACGGACTTAAAATTAGTAAAAATAAATGGCAAATACTAAGTAAAAGTCTACAGGTTACCTCCTGTAAAGCGTTTGTTTATTGTCACGAGCCTGACGTGTTGTTTCAAGTGGTTGGGGTTGACCCATCTTTAGTAACCACTTCTATTGTTCCATAAGGGAAGACTTGTATTATTTCATAGGGATTTGATCAACGGGACTTTAGTTTTCCTGGAAACAGTTGAGGTCGAGAGTTGTAGAATAATACCCTGTCTCCAATTTGAAAGCTTCTCTTTTGGATGCATTGGTCGTGCAACTTTCTTAGTATGCTCTTTGTACAATTTTTCATTTTTATAGGCTTCTAGTCGAAATTCGTCCATTTCGTTGATCTATAATTATCGATGCTCACCTACCATCTGCATATTAAAATTTAGGAATTTGGTAGCCCAATAAGCTTTGTGCTCTAATTCGACAAGGAGGTGACAAGCTTTTCCAAATACTAGCCTATATGCTGACATTCCTATAGGGGTTTTGAAAGCAGTTCTATATGCCCATAGGGCATCATCAAGTTTGAAAGACCAGTCCTTTCTTGACGCACTAACGGTCTTTTCTAGGATTTTCTTAAGCTCCCTGTTAGATATTTCTACTTGGCCACTGGTTTAGGGATGGTAAGGTGTAGCCATTCTATGGTTTACTCCATATTTCGCTAAGAGGTTGTCAAATTGTTTATTACAAAAATGATTGCCGCCATCACTAATTATTGCTCTGGGAGTTCCAAATCTAGTAAAAATGTTCTTTTTCAAAAGCCTTACTATCCTTCGAGCGTCGTTAGTTGGTAACGCTACTGCTTCAACCCACTTGGAGACATAATCTACTGCCACTAAAATATACACATTGTTATTAGACTTAGGAAATGGTCCCATGAAGTCTATGCC
Organism: Calophaca sinica; assembly: GCA_037113605.1. Classification (NCBI taxonomy): domain Eukaryota; kingdom Viridiplantae; phylum Streptophyta; class Magnoliopsida; order Fabales; family Fabaceae; genus Calophaca; species Calophaca sinica. Next base: position 23,475,291 of record CM073737.1, read on the forward strand.
ACATACATCAAAAAGTACGCAATATAAAATATTATTTAGAGGCATTTCTTGTTTTCTAGAGATATTTTCGCTTCTTTGACAGGGGTCACAAGCTTTGACAAATTTATAAGCATCTTTAAACAAGGTAGGCCAAAAAAACCACATTGTAAGATTTTCTGAGCTGTTCGTGTGGGTCCATAATGACCCCCTACTTCTCTAGAGTGACAGTGCTCTAAAATAGATTGATATTCTGTTTCTGGAATGCATCTTCTAATTATTCTGTCCGCACAAGTTTTAAATAAGTAAGGTTCATCCCAGAAATAATTTTTAACATCATAAAAGAATTTCTTACGCTGAGCATATCTTAAATTGGGTGGAAGCACCTTACTGGCCAAATAGTTAACATAATCGGCATACCATAGTATTGTAGAAATAACATATAGGTGCTCTTCTGGAAAGGTTTCTTGAATTTGTTCTTTCTCTGGTGGTCTGACTGTTGCATCTATCCTTGAAAGGTGATCTACGATGACATTGTCTACGCCCTGCTTATCTTTGATTTCGATGTCGAATTCTTGAAGCAGTAGAATCCATCTGATTAATCTTGGTTTTGCATCCTGTTTGGCAAGTAAATGTCAATTAGCAGAATGGTCAGTATAAATTATAATTTTAGACATGACTAAGTAGGAACGAAATTTATCAACTGCAAATATAACTGCTAGTAGTTCCTTTTCAGTAGTAGTGTAATTTTGCCGTGCTTCATCCAAAGTCCTACTAGCATAATAGATAGTGTGAAAATTTTTGTCTTTCCTTTGTCCTAACACCGCACCAACTACGACATCACTAGCATCACACATTAACTCAAATGGAATAGACCAATCAGGATATATCATAATAGGAGCATTTATCAATATGGATTTTAAGGTTTCAAAAGCTTTTAGGCATGCTTCAGTGAATTCAAATGGTACATCTTTTACTAAAAGGTTAGAAAGAGGTTTTGCAATTTGTGAAAAATCTTTTATAAATCTTCTATAAAAGCCGGCATGTCCTAAGAAACTCCTAATAGATCTAATTGAGTTTGGAGGTGGTAGTTTCGAAATAACTTCAATTTTTGCTGGGTCAACTTCAATGCCTTTTCGAGAAATTTTATGTCCTAAGACTGCATTCTGAAATCATAAACTAACATTTTTCCCAATTTAGAACTAAATTTGTTTTTATACATCTTTTAAGCACAAGCTCTAAATTATGCAGACATACATCAAATGTTGATCCATACACAGAGAAATCATCATAAAAATTTCGATGCAGTTTTCTAATATATCAGAAAAGATAGCCATCATGCATCTTTGAAATGTTGCAGGGGCATTGCATAAACCAAATGGCATTCTTCTATATGCAAATGTCCCATAGGGGCATGTAAAAGTAGTTTTTTCTTGATCTTCCTTAGCTACAGGAATTTTCATATAACCAGAATAACCATCTAGGCAACAGTAAAATTCATGACCAAATAATTTTTCAAGTATTTGATCAATAAAAGGGAGAGGGAAGTGATCTTTCCTATGGCCTCATTTAATTTTCTATAATCGATGCACATACGCCAGCTAGTTACTTTCCTAACTGCGATTAACTCTTTTTGCTCGTTTTCCATAACCGTGGTTCCTCCCCTTTTGGGAACTACCTGCACGGGACTCACTCAAGGGCTGTCAGAAATAGGATAAATAATGTTAGCATCAAGTAATTTAATAACTTCCTGCTCAACTTCCTTAAGATTTAGGTTAAGTCTTCGTTGAGGTTGCACTTTGGGTTGGTGATCCGTCTCCATATAAATCCTGTGGGAGCAAATCATGGGACTTATTCCCTTTTTGTCATGAATGCTCCATCCAAATGCTGCATTATTTTCTTGCAGAACCCTTAAAAGCTTTTCCTCCATCGAACCTATTAAAGAAGATGAAATTATAACTAGTAAGGATGATGGTGGATGCAGAAATACATATTTAAGGTTAGCGGGTAACAGTTTTAATTCTAGCTCAGGTGGTTCTTCTAAAGACGATTTGACAGTAGTCTTTTTGGGTTTATCTAATCTCTTAAATCGCTGCACCCCGTTCCATGGTCTTGGTTCTATGCCTGCCTCTAGTGCTAGAACTTCCTTCTTAATTTCCTCTTCATCCGTAATGACTTCTTTACTACAAGTTAATTTTTTTTAGAGGGTCTGTAAGTAAGTGTACCTGCAAATCAGGAGACATTAGAAAAGTTTCTGTTAAAGTATCTATAAAATTGCAAGAGTGAGAACTAGGTGTTTTTAACAAATCAAACACGCTGAAGACAACTTCTTCATCGTCAAGTCGTAATGTAAGCTTTCCCTGGTGAACATCAATGATTGTTTTTCCTGTTGCTAAAAACGGTCTTTCTAAAAGAAGGGGTAGTTTCTTATCTTATTCCATGTCTAGAACTACGGAGTCAGCTAGAAAAATAAATTTTTCTACCTTTACCAAGACGTCACCAATTATCCCCTGTGGGTGCACTACGGACCTGTCTGCCAGTTGTAATTGAAGTCTTGTGGGTCTGACTTCTTTTAAACCAAGCCACTGAAAAATAGATAAAGGCATTAAATTTATGCTAGATCCTAAATCACAGAGAGCTTTCTCAAAATAAGAATTTCCAATTGTGCATGGTATTGTAAAACTCACTGGATCCTTCATTTTAAGAGGTAACTTTCTCAGGATTATAGCTGAACATTCCTCGCTTAACCGAATAGTGGATAATTCTTTTAACTTTTTCTTGTTGGCTAAGATATCCTTCAAGAATTTAACATATTTAGGCATATGAGAAATAGCTTCTATGAACGGTATGTTGATAGTTAGCTGCTTCAGGACTTCTAAAAATTTTGCAAATTTGGGGTCCTGCAAGTCATTCTTCAATCTCTGTGGGAATGGTACAATAGGAATTGTGTCAGGTGGATTAACATGTGTTGTTAACTGCTCTTTCTCAGGTTCCTTGTTTCTTGTCTCTCTTTCTTCGGTCGGAGCAGGTGATTTTTCTTGGGGCTGAGTTGATGTAGCTTTTTCTTTGCTTTTCTCAGATGGCCCCGCGAGTACTGTTCCTCCCCTTGTCGTTATCAAATTAGATTGCACTTCTTAGGTATCTTCTTCTTTGTCATGGAGAAATTGTTTATCAAGAGGGCTAGTTGCTCTGCTAATTGTTTCTGACTTTCTGCATTTGTCATTACCAATTTTTCTAGATGCTTAAACCTTTCGTCAAGTTCTTTCATGCATCCATGAATTGCTGTAGGATGGCCTGGGTATCCCTTCCTTCGAGCCCGAACCTGTAAAAATGAGCCTTGGTTTCTCCACACCGGATTATTGTTATTCGAGCAGGATCTACCATGGTTCTCGGTGCCTATAAAATCAACTTTTGCAATTGGATCCTCATTTGTTGTAGGCTTCCTTGAAGTTCTGGTATGAGCATGAGAGGCTAACAAGGCTTCAAATTTTTCAGTAAGTGCATCCACCTTGGCTTCCAAAGATAAATGAGTTTGCATCCCATGGTCTCCAATTTCTGGATCAATCTGTGTCTTTTCTGATGACTATTGAGCATTGTTCTGAGCCATCTCTTCAATGATTTCTAGAGTCTCAGATGGTGTTCTTATTCGCAGAGATCCCCCACATGCAGTGTCTATGGTAGCTCTGCTTTGTGCATTTATCCCATTGTAGACAATGTGAACCAGTTGCCAAGTAGCAAATTCCTTGTGTGGAAAACCTCTAGGTAATTCTTGAAAACGCTCCTAAGCTTCGTGCATTGGCTCGAACTCAGACTGTCTGAAGCTAGTTATTTTTGCTCTTATCTCGGCAAATTTGGCTAAAGATAAATACTTCTAGAGAAGTTTTCTCTTCAGATCTTCCCAAGTGGTGATTGAGTTTGCTGCTAAAGAGTCTAGCCAAACTTGAGCTTTTCCCTGCAATGAGAATGGAAACAGTGTTAGTTTAATAGCTTCTGCTGGGACTCCATTATACTTAACAGTGCTAAGTATTCTTCGAAAGCTCTTGAGATGGGTACGCGGGTTTTCCGAAGGTAGCCCCGAAAATTGTACTGCGGACACCAGCGAGATTAAAGCAGGACTGAACTCAAAGTTGCGCCGCTTAATGGCTGGGCCATTTATGCTCTCCTGAACGCTCCTGAATTTATGACAGTAAAAAAATAAAATAAAAGATTAAAACAACAAATAAATAAATCGTAAAGTGGTTAAGATCTCGTTGAACCTGTAACGACCCGTTTTCGGACCGCTACCGAGCTCAATATACCGAGCTCGAGTTACCGAGCTCAACACACCAAGCTCAACATAAACCTATATGAGATGTGTTTTAAAAACTAAACTCTTGTGCCTTTTAAAAAAATGCGATATATTTTTTTTTTATAAAACCAACTCGTGCACATCAGAGTAATTACAGCTTTTCGAAACATGGTGCAACTAAGACACAAGACTTAAATTCAAATAAAACATACATGCATAACATACATATATATATCACTCGAAATAATAATGTATACAAAATACAGAGTAGCAAATGTGCAAAGAAAATACACCTAAGGTACGACAACTTCAAAATAGCCATCATACCCTGGGGGTACTTCCGGCAGATTCCCACGAAGGGGGCTGCTCCAAAAGTAAGACCACCAGTCTACCCTGTAGCAACAACACAACACTGCCCAAACTGGTCACGACCTCGAACACAAAAGAAAAACAAGTACAGTACTCAGAAAAACAAACATCCAACAAAATAAACAATCACGACAGATAGAGGTCGTCACTCGGGTCCTCGTCGAGATCCTCCTCGGCATCATCTACTGTCGAGTTACCTGCGCCCTCGACATCGCCTGGGTAACCGTCATGGATTGAAGGCACCACGGGAAAGGGTCAACTTCTCAACAATTCAAGATAAGCTCGACATAAAAATATAAGCAAACAGCAAAGTATACCATTCACCGACGTGACTCGACCATCTCACTCTAAACTCGACACAACTCACAAATCCATTTTCTCTCGACTCGACAATTTTTCCGGAATGCACACGCCGCATCAGATGTCGGAAAGTCCAGCCGAAGCCTTGGGATCCTCGCCTCCCTAGGACAACTAACTCAGGTCCCGTAGCGTGGCGACGTCTAGTCAATCTCCGTAAACAAAAAGGGGACCTAGCACCCTCGCTATCCGGTCACGGCTCAAAAACGCCATACGACTCACCTAGCTCGCCACTGATGAACAATTCGCCGCATACGATATTCAAGGAGTTAAACACAGATATTCAACCGCATGTCAAATAAAAGAGCAAGCTCGACATGAAGAAACGCAATTCAACATGCAATACACACTTCACGACATATATTCAATCACATATTAAATACATGCAAAAACTCAATCATATCACAACATTTCAATCTCGACACAGATCAGGAAATCCATACACAATAACATAACCACGTAGAATATGAAATGCTCTTACTTAAGGACTTATAAAATAAAGCCTTAGAGATATCTAGAAGTAGCCCTTACATACTATAACAAGTATAAATGTGAAGCGCCCTTACATACTATAACAAGTATAAATGTGAAGCGCCCTTACCGAACTCCAAGTTAATGCTGCTCGACAACGACCTCGACAAATTGCCTTCAAAGAGCTCGACAACGACTTCTCTTACTCGATCTCGACACTACTGTCTTCAACGAACTCGACAACGACTTCGACACGTCGCTTCTCACCGACCTCGACACGCATATCCTCGCTACGGATTCAATTTGCTTCCGCGTCCTTGGATTCGCTTTCCCGTACACCTTGATTCGGAATTCACTCGATCTCGGGAATCAGACTTCCTAAAACAAACACAACTCAGATCGATCTATGGGTTCCAATACATCTAGCTCTCTCTTCCCCAAACTCAACCACAACCCAGAAAAAATATAAAACTCAAGAACTGAAAGATATTTTTCCTCTAACACAAAGTTAGGGATTTTGATCAAAATTTCATGAAAGGTTATCTGATGCTTCAACAGATAGATCGACAACAACAATAACCAGAAGCAACAAACGAAAAACCAGAAATCGAACGAACCAAAAATGGAGGTTTCTGGGCACTGCCGATTGCAGAAATCAGAGAAAGAAATTTGTTTTACAAGCCCAATTAATCGGTTAAAAAGATAGGTAATATCGTGAAGAAGAAAACCCATCAATTAGACATGATTTGGAAGCATAAATCGGTTAAAAATGGAAGAAGAATTAGCGCTAAACAAGAGTACGATGAAAGAAAATCTGTTCTTCATACCTCAACGGTGATGGTCGATCGACGAGATATGGGTCGAGAAGTTGATGATGAACAAAATTGATGAAGAAAGCTTGTGCAGAATCTCGATGGAACTCACGGTTTGGCCGATGAAGATTTTTAAAGCAAACAACGAAACACAGAGCGAGAAGGAAGGAAGAAGAAAGAAGAAAAGAAATGAGTGTGAGGGAATCGGTGGTGGTATACAAGTGGCGAGATAGGGGTATAAACGTAACTCCAGCTATAAGATGCCAATCCCATCAATCATCTACCCGTTAACTCGCTCCTCTCATAATTACCCTCTACTCGCTTGGCCAACGACAAGCCGACAATGTAATAATTACAAACAATATAATAATAACGCTGAGTAACGCTCGAAATAATACGAGGTATCATCTCGACACGATGTCGACAAGAGTGCTCGTGCAAACGCATAAAGTTCTAACACGAGTTCGTGAACGCGGTCTCCTCACCGACTTGCGCCCTCATCACCAGATGCAGCGACTTCATCAACTCGACACCCGACCTCCTCACCAAAGCCTAGTGCACGTGGTCTCATCACTCGACAAAGATCTCGCAAACGATCTAGTCACGGGATCTCGACACAAGGTCTTGGTCGAGGTCTCGATACGTCGCCCTAATACGATGTCGATCTCGCCCTCAGGTGTTACAATCTCTCCTCTAAAAAATTTCGCCCTCGAAATTGCAAATAAGATTCTTACCTCGTAAAAGTTCAGTCTACCGAAGTCTTCATCTTCTCCTCCAGCTCCCAAGTCGCATCTCCCGCCTTTTGATCCCACACAACTTTGACAAGTTGGATCTCTTTGTTCCGCGAATCGCTTGGCTTTCCGATCAACGATCCTTGCCGTGACGCTCAAAAGATAAGTCGCCCTTCGCTTGAATCACATCCGGTTCGATGACATGAGAAGGGTCGGAAACATACTTCCGCAATTGTGAGACGTGAAAGACGCCGTGGATGTTCGACAAGAATGGTGGCAATGCACCGATATGCCACCGACCAATACGACGAAGAATCCGTAAGGTCCAATGAATTTAGGGTAAGTTTCTTGGATTTGATCGCCGACCAACTCCAGTAGTGGGGGTGACTCTAAGAAATACATGTTCTCCTTCCTCAAACTCGAGTGGTCGACGCCGTTGGTCCGCATAACTCTTCGCCGACTTTGAGATGTTCGTGATCCGATCTCTCGATCAAACGGATCTTCTCGGTAGTCCTGGCTGGATCATATCTGGTCCTACGATAGCTCGCTCGCCGCCCTGGTACCAACAAAGAGGCGCCTGACATTTCCGCCCATACAGCCGCTTCAAAAGGTGCCATCCCAATACTCGCATGGAAGCCGTTGTTGTATGTGAACTCCACCAATGGTAAGACGTCGTCCCAACTTCCTCGGTGATCTAACGCATAAGCTCGCAACAAATCTTCAAGCGATTGGATCGTTTCTCGCCCGACCGTCGACCAGGATGATATGCCGAAGCTAAGCTCGAGCTCGGTTCCCATCGCTCCTTGCAATTCCTCCAAAATGAGACGTGAACTTCTGATCTCGGTCCGACACGATCGAAGAGGGTATTCCATGAAGTCGTACTATCTCCGCGATGTAAATCTCGGCCACCTTTTCCACGTTGTATGTCGACCACCGGGCAAGAAATGAGCAGATTTGGTCAATCGGTCGACGATCACCCAAATCGAATCATTCTTCTTCTGCGCCTTCGCAAACCTACAACGAAGTCCATGGAAATATCGTCCCATTTCCATACCGGGTACGTCAGCGATTGTAGCATTCCCGCAGGTCGCTGGTGCTCCACCTTCGCTTCGACACGCCAAACATGAAGCTACGTGACGGCCACTTGCTTCTTCATTCCTGACCACCAAAAATGCTTCTTCAAGTCTTGATACATCTTCGTAACTCTGGATGAATACTAAAGTTGCTCTTATGCGCTTCGCCGAGAATCAACTTCCTCACGGATACGTTAGGTACGCACACTCGGCCATTGCACCTCAAGATGTCGTCCGCCCGACCAAATTCGCCGCTTTCCTTGCGCTTATCAATCAATCTTCTCTTGCGTAGCTCGTCATGAACCTGGCCGGTCTCTCGGATCTCGCCCAACAATCTGTTAGAAATGGTAAGCATACCAAATCTCACCTTCCCGGTGAAACTTCGACACTCAACTTCAAATCTCTGAACTTCTCGAGCATCTCCAACTCCTTGATCATCATTACCGAGGTTAAAACGCTTCTTCCCGCTCAACGATCCGCTACTACGTTAGCCTTACCGGATGGTATTCCAACGTAAAGTCGTAGTCCTTGAGAAATTTCGCCCATCTACGTTGACGCATGTTGAGCTCCTTCCGTCGAACAGTACTTCAAGCTCTTGTGATCGCCGAAAACAAAGAAGAGTGCTCCCGTAAAGGTAGTGCCTCCATATCTTCGGCCAAGAAAAACTATCTGCCGCTAGCTCCAAGTCGTGAGTAGGGTAGTTCCTCTCGTGAATCTTAAGTCGCCTTGAAGCATACGCGACCACCTTCCGATGTTGCATCAAAGACGCATCCCAATCCCTGGTGTGACGCATCACAATACACCTCGAAAGGCTCTTCGTTGAGGCAAAATCAAGACAGCGCCGCCGCCAAAAGCTCCTTCATCGTTGAAAATCGGCTTCACATTCCTGGCCCAAGCAAAGGTTGATTCTTCCTCGCCAATCGTAAGAGGCGCGACAATCTTCGAAAAACCTTCAATGAATCTTCGTAATATCCTCGCTAAGCCGACAAAACTCCCGATCTCAGAACCGCCTTAGTCGCTCCCATGCTATCACCGCCTCAATCTTAGTTGGATCCACAAATATCCCTTCTCTGGAAATCACGTGACCAAGAAAATTCACCTCTTCAAGCCAAAATTCACACTTCGACAGGTTGGCATAGAGTTGCTTATCTCGTAATATCCGTAGTACTCGACATAGGTGTTCTGCGTGCTCTTCTCGGTTCCTCGAGTAAATCAATATGTCGCCGATGAACACTACAACGAATCGATCCAAAAACGAATGGAAAATCCTGCTCATGTAGTCCATAAACACACCGGGCGATTCGCTACTCCAAACGGCATCACCAAGTACTCGTAGTGACCGTATCTAGTCCTGGAAGTCGCTTTGGCGACATCTTCCTCCTTCACGCCGAACTGATGGTAGCCCGACTTCAAGTCTATCTTGAAAAGATCGCCGCCCACGGTTGGTCCATCAAGTCGCCAATACGCGGGCAACGGATAACGGTTCTTCACGGTAACCTTGTTGAGTTCGCGATAGTCCACGCACGGCCTTGATCGCCCATCCTTCTTCTTAACCAACAACATCAAAGCTCCCCACGGTGACACGCCTGGCCGTATGAATTGCTTCGACTCCAAGTGTTCGATCCGGGACTTCACTCTTTCATCTCGGCAGAGACATCCCTGCGGCGCTTTGGAAATCGGTCCTGTTCCTCGAATCAGTCGATGGAGAACTCGACCTCTCGTCTTGGTGGTAATCCCGCACGCCTTCGAAAACGCCCTCAAAATCACACACCACCGAACATTCTTCACGCCGATCTGGAAAACTTCCGAACTAGCTAGATACATGTATTCCCTAGTTCCTTCTTTCAAAGAAACTCCAATACGCTCGCGTAAAGATAATCGAGACTCCAAGGTCCGAAAAATTACGCTTTACGGGCACACCCAAAAGGACATGGTGGTGTGACAACCAATCCATCCCGAGGATGACATCTAAGCCCTTAAGAGGCAAACAAACCAAATTGACCACAAACTTTCTACTCAATAATCACTACACAATTAAGACATGCAAATGTTTGTGACTAAGGTTTTAGCAATTGGGTCGTAACTACTAATTTAAACGGTAAAGCGATCACAAATAAGTTCAAAAGGTTCACACAATCGAAGAAATGAAGGAATGGGTTGCACCGAATCAAAAAGAACGGATAAGGATTTACCCTCGATCTCACATTCACCTTGGATAAGATCATCACTCGTTCACCTTCCTCGCCACTCATGCGTAAAACTCGCCTTTAGCCACTTGACGCTTTCCTTTGGCCTTTGCCGCAAGCATAGTCGGTTCACTTTGGGTGTAGGACAATCCTTAGCAAAATGCCCTGGCTTCTTGCGGTTGAAACACACCTCCTCCTCTCGAGTACAATTACTCGCGTAATGTCCCGCTTCCACATCGGTAGCAAATCACCTCGACACCGGTCCGACCTCCACTCCTGCATTGGGTCATCTGACGACATCGCCCCCTCGCTTGTCGCTCCTCGAGGCCTGGTCGTAAGGCCTCTTCTCGCGGTGGTTTCCTTCGAGCAAATCTCCGCCCGCACTGGGTCTCACCGTCCGCCCACAACGCCTTCTTCTTGTGGCTCCTTACTCCTTCTACCTCGACACATCGATCAATCACTCTTGAAGATTTCGATCCTCAACGACACTCATCGACTTCAATGTCGAATCTCAATCCCCGCTGGAATCTCTCACTCAACCATCTCTGGTCAACTCGGTCACGAAATGGACTGAAATACCTCGCCAACGATTCGAACTTGGTCGCATACTGACACCGCCGAGTCAGCTTTGCCGCAGCTTGAAGAAATTCCCGCTCCTTCTCGGCTCGTGCGCAAAGATCCGGGAAGTACTTGTCCAAAAACCTTTCACTAAAAGCTCCCGTGTCATCTCGCGATGTTCCGCTATAAACGCTTGCTTCACTCCTCTCCACCAATACTCTGCGTCTCTAGCGGTAAGTAGGTGGCATAGTCGACCTTCACGCTGTCCCGCAATGAAGTGCCTCAAAGATCTTCTCGATCTCTTGCATCCAAAGATCGCCTTTATCCGGATTTGGCTCACCGTGAGAACTTCTGCGGATCATGCTTCCTGGTCGGCCAATCCTCTCGCTTCAAAGATTTCGCTCGCTTCTTTGTCGCTGGCCGCAAGTTCGCTGAGTTAACGCCGCCGCCTGGCTGAGCCATCGCGTTAGCCTGTTGAGTTGCAGCAGCTGATTGTTGAGCCATGGCTGCCGCCATCTCGGTCATAGCTTGAATAGCTCGTTCCATGTCGACGTTCTCGGTTGCAGATGTCGTATTCCTACGAGGTGGCATTAGATTCCACAAAGTTCAAAACCCTGTCAGAATCTCACACAAGGATGTGTTAAAACACACTGCTTCAATTAAGAAACAGTTCAAACAATTTCTCAAGCAATAAGTGCTTCACTTAATCAAACAGCAATCATAACAAACAACTAGGTACCCAACACATAACCCGACATAGTGACTACCCAAATTTTATGCACACTTTCTGGCCGTAACCGAATCAAGCTCGATACCAACAAAGTGTAACGACTGCTTCGACCGCTACCGAGCTCAATATACCGAGCTCGAGTTACCGAGCTCAACACATCAAGCTCAACATAAACCTATATGAGATGTGTTTTAAAAACTAAACTCTTGTGCCTTTTAAAAAAATGCGATATATTTTTTTTTTTATAAAACCAACTCGTGCACATCAGAGTAATTACAGCTTTTCGAAACATGGTGCAACTAAGACACAAGACTTAAATTCAAATAAAACATACATGCATAACATACATATATATATCACTCGAAATAATAATGTATACAAAATACAGAGTAGCAAATGTGCAAAGAAAATACACCTAAGGTACGACAACTTCAAAATAGCCATCATACCCTGGGGGTACTTCCGGCAGATTCCCACGAAGGGGGCTGCTCCAAAAGTAAGACCACCACCTACCTCAGAGCAACAACACAACATCGCCTAAACTGGTCACGACCTCGAACACAAAAGAAAAACAAGTACAAGACTTTAAAAACAAACATCCAACAAAATAAACAATCACGACAGATAGAGGTCGTCACTCGGGTCCTCGCCGAGATCCTCCTGGCATCATCTATCGCCGAGTTACTCGCGCCTCGACATCGCTCGGGTAACCGCCATGGATTGAAGGCACCACGGGAAAGGGTCAACTTCTCAACAATTCAAGATAAGCTCGACATAAAAATATAAGCAAACAAAGAAAGTATAACATTCACCGACGTGACTCGACCATCTCACTCTAAACTCGACACAACTCACAAATCCATTTTCTCTCGACTCGACAATTTTTCCGAATGCACACGCCGCATCAGATGTCGGAAAGTCCAGCCGAAGCCTTGGGATCCTCGCTCTCCCTAGGACTAACTCAGTCCCGTAGCGTGGCGACGTCTAGTCAATCTCCCGTAAACAAAAAGGGGACCTAGCACCCTCAGTTATCCGGGTCACGGCTCAAAAACGTCATACGACTCACCTAGCTCGCTCACTCGATGAACAATTCGCCGCATACGATATTCAAGGAGTTAAACACAGATATTCAACCGCATGTCAAATAAAAGAGCAAGCTCGACATGAAGAAACGCAATTCAACATGCAATACACACTTCACGACATATATTCAATCACATATTAAATACATGCAAAAACTCAATCATATCACAACATTTCAATCTCGACACAGATCAGGAAATCCATACACAATAACATAACCACGTAGAATATGAAATGCTCTTACTTAAGGACTTATAAAATAAAGCCTTAGAGATATCTAGAAGTAGCCCTTACATACTATAACAAGTATAAATGTGAAGCGCCCTTACATACTATAACAAGTATAAATGTGAAGCGCCCTTACCGAACTCCAAGTTAATGCTGCTCGACAACGACCTCGACACAGCTGTCTTCAAAGAGCTCGACAACGACTTCTCTTACTCGATCTCGACACGGCTGTCTTCAACGAACTCGACAACGACTTCGACACGTACGCTTCTCAGTCGACCTCGACACGCATACCCTCGCTCGATTCACCGCCCGTCCTTGGATTCGCTTTCCCGTACACCTTGATTCGGAATTCACTCGATCTCGGGAATCAGACTTCCTAAAACAAACACAACTCAGATCGATCTATGGGTTCCAATACATCTAGCTCTCTTTTCCCCAAACTCAACCACAACCCAGAAAAAATATAAAACTCAAGAACTGAAAGATATTTTTCCTCTAACACAAAGTTAGGGATTTTGATCAAAATTTCATGAAAGGTTATCTGATGCTTCAACAGATAGATCGACAACAACAATAACCAGAAGCAACAAACGAAAAACCAGAAATCGAACGAACCAAAAATGGAGGTTTCTGGGCACTGCCGATTGCAGAAATCAGAGAAAGAAATTTGTTTTACAAGCCCAATTAATCGGTTAAAAAGATAGGTAATATCGTGAAGAAGAAAACCCATCAATTAGACATGATTTGGAAGCATAAAACTGGTTAAAAATGGAAGAAGAATTAGCGCTAAACAGTAGCACAGATGAAAGAAAATCTGTTCTTCATACCTCAACGGTGATGGTCGATCAGACGAGATATGGGTCGAGAAGTTGATGATGAACAAAATTGATGAAGAAAGCTTGCGCATCTCGATGGAACTCACGGTTTGGCCGATGAAGATTTTTAAAGCAAACAACGAAACACAGAGCGTATGAAGGAAGAAGAAAGAAGAAAAGAGAAATGAGTGTGAGGGAATCGGTCGTGGTATACACCGGCGAGATAGGGTATAAACGTAACTCCAGCTATAAGATGCCAATCCCATCAATCATCTACCCGTTAACTCGCTCCTCTCATAATTACCCTCTACTCGCTTGGTCAACGACAAGCCGACAATGTAATAATTACAAACAATATAATAATAACGCTGAGTAACGCTCGAAATAATACGAGGTATCATCTCGACACGATGTCGACAAGAGTGCTCGTGCAAACGCATAAAGTTCTAACACGAGTTCGTGAACGCGGTCTCTCACCGACTTGCGCCCTCATCACGCCAGACGCGACTTCATCAACTCGACACCCGACCTCCTCACCAAAGAAATAGTGCACGTGGTCTCATCACCGACAAAAGATCTCGCAAACGATCTAGTCACGGATCTCGACACAAGGTCTTGGTCGAGGTCTCGATATCGTCGTCCTAATACGATGTCGATCTCGCCCTCAGGTGTTACAATCTCTCCTCTAAAAAATTTCGTCCTCGAAATTGCAAATAAGATTCTTACCTCGTAAAGTTCAGTGGTACCGAAGTCTTCATCTTCTCCTCCAGCTCCCAAGTCGCATCTCCCGCCTTTTGATCCCACACAACTTTGACAAGTTGGATCTCTTTGTTCCGCGAATCGCTTGGCTTTTCGATCAACGATCCTTGCTGGTGACGCTTCAAAAGATAAGTCGCCCTTCAGCTTGAATCACATCCGGTTCGATGACATGAGAAGGGTCGGAAACATACTTCCGCAATTGTGAGACGTGAAAGACGCCGTGGATGTTCGACAAGAATGGTGGCAATGCAACCGATATGCCACCGACCAATACGACGAAGAATCTGTAAGGTCCAATGAATTTAGGGTAAGTTTCTTGGATTTGATCGCCGACCAACTCCAGAAGTGGGGTGACTCTAAGAAATACATGTTCTCCTTCCTCAAACTCGAGTGGTCGACGCCGTTGGTCCGCATAACTCTTCTCGTCGACTTTGAGATGTTCGTGATCCGATCTCTCGATCAAACGGATCTTCTCGGTGAGTCCGCTGGATCATATCTGGTCCTGACGGATTACGCTCGCCGCCGCCCTGGTACCAACAAAGAGGCGTCGACATTTCCGCCCATACAGCCGCTTCAAAAGGTGCCATCCCAATACTCGCATGGAAGCCGTTGTTGTATGTGAACTCCACCAATGGTAAGACGCCGTCCCAACTTCCTCGGTGATCTAACGCATAAGCTCGCAACAAATCTTCAAGCGATTGGATCGCTCTCTCGCCTGACCGCCACCTGCGGGATGATATGCCGAGCTAAGCTCGAGCTCTGCTCCCATCGCTCCTTGCAATTCCCTCCAAAAATGAGACGTGAACTTTGATCTCGGTCCGACACGATCGAAGAGGGTATTCCATGAAGTCGCACTATCTCCGCGATGTAAATCTCGGTCGCCTTTTCCACGTTGTATGTCGACCTCACCGCAAGAAATGAGCAGATTTGGTCAATCGGTCGACGATCACCCAAATCGAATCATTCTTCTTCTCGCCTTCGCAAACCTACAACGGTCCATGGAAATATCGTCCCATTTCCATACCGTACGCTGATTATCAGAGCATTCCCGCAGTCGCTGGTGCTCCACCTTCGCTTCGACACGCCAAACATGAAGCTACGTGACGGCCACTTGCTTCTTCATTCCTGACCACCAAAAATGCTTCTTCAAGTCTTGATACATCTTCGTAACTCTGGATGAATACTAAAGTTGCTCTTATGCGCTTCGCCGAGAATCAACTTCCTCACTCGGATACGTTAGGTACGCACACTCGGCCATTGCACCTCAAGATGTCGTCCGCTCCGACCTGAAATTCGCCGCTTTCCCTTGCGCTATCAATCAATCTTCTGCGTAAGCTCGTCATGAACCTCGCTGGTCTCGGATCTCGCCCAACAATCTGTTAGAAATGGTAAGCATACCAAATCTCGCCTTCCGGTGAAACTTCGACACTCAACTTCAAATCTCTGAACTTCGAGCATCTCCAACTCCTTGATCATCATTACCGAGGTTAAAACGCTCTTCCCGCTCAACGCATCTGCTACTACGTTAGCCTTACCGGATGGTATTCCAACGTAAAGTCGTAGTCCTCGAGAAATTCTCGCCCATCTACGTTGACGCATGTTGAGCTCCTTCTGGTCGAACAGTACTTCAAGCTCTTGTGATCGCCGAAAACAGAAGAGTGCTCCGCAAAGGTAGTGCCTCCATATCTTCGGCCAAGAAAAACTACCGGGCCGCTAGCTCCAAGTCGTGAGTAGGGTAGTTCCTCTCGTGAATCTTAAGTCGCCTTGAAGCATACGCGACCACCTTCCGATGTTGCATCAAAGACGCATCCCAATCCCTGGTGTGACGCATCACAATACACCTCGAAAGGCTCTTCGGTTGAGGCAAAATCAAGACAGCGCCGCCGCCAAAAGCTCCTTCAGCCGTTGAAAATCGCTTCACATTCCTCGCCCAAGCAAAAGGTTGATTCTTCCTCGCCAATCGTAAAGAGGCGCGACAATCTTCAAAACCTTCAATGAATCTTCTAATATCCTCGCTAAGCCGACAAAACTCCCGATCTCGGAACCGCCTTAGGTCGCTCCCATGCTATCACCGCCTCAATCTTAGTTGGATCCACAAATATCCCTTCTCCTGGAAATCACGTGACCAAGAAAATTCACCTCTTCAAGCCAAAATTCACACTTCGACAAAGTTGGCATAGAGTTGCTTATCTCGTAATATCCGTAGTACTCGACATAGGTGTTCTGCGTGCTCTTCTCGGTTCCTCGAGTAAATCAATATGTCGCCGATGAACACTACAACGAACTGATCCAAAAACGAATGGAAAATCCTGTTCATGTAGTCCATAAACACACCGGGCGATTCGCTACTCCAAACGGCATCACCAAGTACTCGTAGTGACCGTGATCTAGTCCTGGAAGTCGCTTTGGCGACATCTTCCTCCTTCACGCCGAACTGATGGTAGCCCGACTTCAAGTCTATCTTGAAAAGATCGCCGCTCCACGGTTGGTCCATCAAGTCGCCAATACGTGGCAACGGATAACGGTTCTTCACGGTAACCTTGTTGAGTTCGCGATAGTCCACGCACACCTTGATCGCCCATCCTTCTTCTTAACCAACAACACCGAGCTCCCCACGGTGACACGCCGGCCGTATGAATTGCTTCGACTCCAAGTGTTCGATCCGGGACTTCACTCTTTCATCTCGGCAGAGACATCCCAGACGGCGCTTTGGAAATCTGGTCCTGTTCTCGAATCAGTCGATGGAGAACTCGACCTCTCGTCATCGGGTGGTAATCCCGCACGCCTTCGAAAACGCCCTCAAAATCACACACCACCGAACATTCTTCACGCCGATCTGGCTGGAAAACTTCCGAACTAGCTAGATACATGTATTCCCTAGTTCCTTCTTTCAAAGAAACTCCAATACGCTCGGCGTAAAGATAATTGAGACTCCAAGGTCCTGGAAAAATTACGCTTTACTGGCACACCAAAAGGACATGGTGGTGTGACAACCAATCCATCCCGAGGATGACATCTAAGCCCTTAAGAGGCAAACAAACCAAATTGACCACAAACTTTCTACTCAATAATCACTACACAATTAAGACATGCGTGTTTGTGACTAAGGTTTTAGCAAATTGGGTCGTGAACTACTAATTTAAACGGTAAAGCGCCACAAATAAGTTCAAAAGGTTCACACAATCAAGAAATGAAGGAATGGGTTGCACTAATCAAAAAGAACGGATAAGGATTTACCCTCGATCTCACATTCACCTTGGATAAGATCATCACTGCTCAGCTTCCTCGCCACTCATGCGTAAAACTCGCCTTTAGCCACTTGACGCTTCCTTTGGCCTTTGCCGCAAGCATAGCCGGTTCACTTTGGGTGTAGGACAATCCTTAGCAAAATGCCCTGGCTTCTTGCAGCTTGAAACACACCTCCTCCCTCTCGAGTACAATTACTCGCGTAATGTCCCGCTTTCCACATCGGTAGCAAATCACCTCGACACCGGGTCCGACCTCCACTCCTCGGTACTTGGGTCATCTGACGATCATCGCCCCCTGTTGTCGTTCCCCCGAGGCCTGGCCGTAAGGCCTCTTCTCGCGGTGGTTTCCCTTCGAGCAAATCTCCGCCCGCACTGGGTCTCACCGGTCCGCCCACAACGCCTTCTTCATGGCTCCTTACTCCTTCTACCTCGACACATCGATCAATCACTCTTGAAGATTTCGATCCTCAACGACACTATCGACTTCAATGTCGAATCTCAATCCCCGCTGGAATCTCTCACTCAACCATCTCTCGTCAACTCGGTCACGAAATGGATCAAATACTCGCCAACGATTCGAACTTGGTCGCATACTGACACCGCCGAAGTTGCCTTGCCGCAGCTTGAAGAAATTCGCTCCTTCTCGGCTCGTGCAAGATCCTGAAGTACTTGTCCAAAAACCTTTCACGAAAAAGCTCCCAGGTCATCTCGCGATGTTCCGCTTATAAACGCTTGTTTCACTCCTCTCCACCAATACTCTGCGTCTCCTAGCGAAAGTAGGTGGCATAGTCGACCTTCACGCTGTCCCGCAATGAAGTGCCTCAAAGATCTTCTCGATCTCTTGCATCCAAAGATCAGCTTTATCCGGATTTGGCTCACCGTAGAACTTCTGTGGATCATGCTTCCCCGGTCGGCCAATCCTCTCGCTTCAAAGATTTCGCTCGCTTCGCTGTCGCTGCCGCAAGTTCTCGCTGAGTTAACGCCGCCGCCTGGCTGAGCCATCGCGTTAGCCTGGCTGAGTTGCAGCAATGATTGTTGAGCCATGGCTGCCGCCATCTCGGCCATAGCTTGAATAGCTCGCTCCATGTCGACGTTCTCGATTGCGGATGTCGTATTCCTACGAGGTGGCATTAGATTCCACAAAGTTCAAAACCCCGCTGAATCTCACACAAGGATGTGTTAAAACACACCGCTTCAATTAAGAAACAGCTCAAACAATTTCTCAAGCAATAAGTGCTTCACTTAATCAAACAGCAATCATAACAAACAACTAGGTACCCAACACATAACCCGACATAGTGACCAAATTCAAATTCCTATGCACTTCTGGCCGAACCGAATCAAGCCTGATACTAACAAAGGTAACGACTGCTTCCTCGACCGCTACCGAGCTCAATATACCGAACTCGAGTTACCGAGCTCAACACACCAAGCTCAACATAAACCTATATAAGATGTGTTTTAAAAACGAAACTCTTGTGCCTTTTAAAAAATGCGATATATATTTTTTTTTTATAAAACCAATTCGTGCACATCAGAGTAATTACAGCTTTTCGAAACATGGTGCAACTAAGACACAAGACTTAAATTCAAATAAAACATACATGCATAACATACATATATATATCACTCGAAATAATAATGTATACAAAATACAGAGTAGCAAATGTGCAAAGAAAATACACCTAAGGTACGACAACTTCAAAATAGCCATCATACCCTGGGGGTACTTCCGGCAGATTCCCACGAAGGGGGCTGCTCCAAAAGTAAGACCACCAGCCTACCTCAGAGCAACAACACAACATCGCCTAAACTGGTCACGACTCGAACACAAAAGAAAACAAGTACAAGACTTTAAAAACAAACATCCAACAAAATAAACAATCACGACAGATAGAGGTCGCCACTCGTCCTCGCCGAGATCCTCCTGCATCATCTATCGCCGAGTTACCTCGCGCTTCGACATCGCTCGGGTAACCGCTATGGATTGAAGGCACCACGGAAAGCGGTCAACTTCTCAACAATTCAAGATAAGCTCGACATAAAAATATAAGCAAACAAAGAAAGTATAACATTCACCGACGTGACTCGACCATCTCACTCTAAACTCGACACAACTCACAAATCCATTTTCTCTCGACTGACAATTTTTCCGAATGCACACGCTGCATCAGATGTCGGAAAGTCCAGCCGAAGCCTTGGGATCCTCGCTCTCCCTAGGACAATCAACTCAGTCCCGTAGCGTGGCGACGCCTAGTCAATCTCCCGTAAACAAAAAGTGGACCTAGCACCCTCGCTTATCCTGGTCACGGCTCAAAACGCCATACGACTCACCTAGCTCGCCACTCGATGAACAATTCACGTGATACGATATTCAAGGAGTTAAACACAGATATTCAACCGCATGTCAAATAAAAGAGCAAGCTCGACATGAAGAAACGCAATTCAACATGCAATACACACTTCACGACATATATTCAATCACATATTAAATACATGCAAAAACTCAATCATATCACAACATTTCAATCTCGACACAGATCAGGAAATCCATACACAATAACATAACCACGTAGAATATGAAATGCTCTTACTTAAGGACTTATAAAATAAAGCCTTAGAGATATCTAGAAGTAGCCCTTACATACTATAACAAGTATAAATGTGAAGCGCCCTTACATACTATAACAAGTATAAATGTGAAGCGCCCTTACCGAACTCCAAGTTAATGCTGCTCGACAATGACCTCGACACAAATTGTCTTCAAAGAGCTCGACAACGACTTCTCTTACTCGATCTCGACATCTACTGTCTTCAACGAACTCGACAACGACTTCGACACGCACGCTTCTCACCGACCTCGACACGCATACCCTCGCTCGATTCACCGCTCGCCCTGGATTCGCTTCCCGTACACCTTGATTCGGAATTCACTCGATCTCGGGAATCAGACTTCCTAAAACAAACACAACTCAGATCGATCTATGGGTTCCAATACATCTAGCTCTCTTTTCCCCAAACTCAACCACAACCCAGAAAAAATATAAAACTCAAGAACTGAAAGATATTTTTCCTCTAACACAAAGTTAGGGATTTTGATCAAAATTTCATGAAAGGTTATCTGATGCTTCAACAGATAGATCGACAACAACAATAACCAGAAGCAACAAACGAAAAACCAGAAATCGAACGAACCAAAAATGGAGGTTTCTGGGCACTGCCGATTGCAGAAATCAGAGAAAGAAATTTGTTTTACAAGCCCAATTAATCGGTTAAAAAGATAGGTAATATCGTGAAGAAGAAAACCCATCAATTAGACATGATTTGGAAGCATAAAACTGGTTAAAAATGGAAGAAGAATTAGCGCTAAACAGTAGCACAGATGAAAGAAAATCTGCTTCTTCATACCTCAACGGTGATGGTCGATCGACGAGATATGGGTCGAGAAGTTGATGATGAACAAAATTGATGAAGAAAGCTTGCGCAGATCTCGATGGAACTCACGGTTTCGCCGATGAAGATTTTTAAAGCAAACAACTAAACACAGAGCGTAAGGAAGGAAGAAGAAAGAAGAAAAGAGAAATGAGTGTGAGGGAATCGGCCGTGGTATACAAAGCGAGATAGGGTATAAACGTAACTCCAGCTATAAGATGCCAATCCCATCAATCATCTACCCGTTAACTCGCTCCTCTCATAATTACCTCTACTCGCTTGGTCAACGACAAGCCGACAATGTAATAATTACAAACAATATAATAATAACGCTGAGTAACGCTCAAATAATACGAGGTATCATCTCGACACGATGTCGACAAGAGTGCTCGTGCAAACGCATAAAGTTCTAACACGAGTTCGTGAACGCGGTCTCCTCACCGACTTGCGCCCTCATCACCGAGACGCGACTTCATCAACTCGACACCCGACCTCCTCACCAAAGAAGCCTAGTGCATCGTGGTCTCATCACCGACAAAAGATCTCGCAAACGATCTAGTCACGGGATCTCGACACAAGGTCTTGGTCGAGGTCTCGATACGTCGTCCTAATACGATGTCGATCTCGCCCTCAGGTGTTACAATCTCTCCTCTAAAAAATTTCGCCCTCGAAATTGCAAATAAGATTCTTACCTCGTAAAAGTTCAGGGTACCGAGTCTTCATCTTCTCCTCCAGCTCCCAAGTCGCATCTCCGCCTTTTGATCCCACACAACTTTGACAAGTTGGATCTCTTTGTTCCGCAATCGCTTGGCTTTCCGATCAACGATCCTTGCCGTGACGCTCAAAAGATAAGTCGCCCTTCGCTTGAATCACATCCGCTCGATGACATGAGAAGGGTCGGAAACATACTTCCGCAATTGTGAGACGTGAAAGACGCCGTGGATGTTCGACAAGAATGGTGGCAATGCACCGATATGCCACCGACCAATACGACGAAGAATCTGGTAAGGTCCAATGAATTTAGGGTAAGTTTCTTGGATTTGATCGCTCGACCAACTCCAGAGTGGGGTGACTCTAAGAAATACATGTTCTCCTTCCTCAAACTCGAGTGGTCGACGCCGTTGGTCCGCATAACTCTTCCGCCGACTTTGAGATGTTCGTGATCCGATCTCTCGATCAAACGGATCTTCTCGGTAGTCTGCTGGATCATATCTGGTCCTACGACAGTTCGCTCGCCGTCCTGGTACCAACAAAGAGGCGCCTGACATTTCCGTCCATACAGCGCTTCAAAAGGTGCCATCCCAATACTCGCATGGAAGCTGTTGTTGTATGTGAACTCCACCAATGGTAAGACGTCGTCCCAACTTCCTCGGTGATCTAACGTACAAGCTCGCAACAAATCTTCAAGCGATTGGATCGTTCTCTCGGCCGACCGTCGACCTGTGGATGATATGCCGAAGCTAAGCCTCGAGCTCGGTTCCCATCGCTCCTTGCAATTCCCTCCAAAAATGAGACGTGAACTTTGATCTCGGTCCGACACGCATCGAAGAGGGTATTCCATGAAGTCGTACTATCTCCGCGATGTAAATCTCGGTCGCCTTTTCCACGTTGTATGTCGACTCACCGGGCAAGAATGAGCAGATTTGGTCAATCGGTCGACGATCACCCAAATCGAATCATTCTTCTTCTCGTCTTCGCAAACCTACAACGAAGTCCATGGAAATCTGTCCCATTTCCATACCGTACGCCGATTATCAGAGCATTCCCGCAGGTCGCTGGTGCTCCACCTTCGCTTCGACACGCCAAACATGAAGCTACGTGCTCGGCCACTTGCTTCTTCATTCCGACCACCAAAAATGCTTCTTCAAGTCTTGATACATCTTCGTAACTCCGGATGAATACTAAAGTTGCTCTTATGCGCTTCGCCGAGAATCAACTTCCTCACTGATACGTTAGGTACGCACACTCGGCCATTGCACCTCAAGATGTCGTCCGCCCGACCAAATTCGCCGCTTTCCTTGCGCTTATCAATCAATCTTCTCTTGCGTAAGCTCGTCATGAACTCGCTGGTCTCGGATCTCGCCCAACAATCTGTTAGAAATGGTAAGCATACCAAATCTCGCCTTCCCGGTGAAACTTCGACACTCAACTTCAAATCTCTAACTTCGAGCATCTCCAACTCCTTGATCATCATTGCCGAGGTTAAAACGCTCTTCCTGCTCAACGCATCTGCTACTACGTTAGCCTTACCGGGATGGTATTCCAACGTAAAGTCGTAGTCCTTGAGAAATTCTGTCCATCTACGCTGACGCATGTTGAGCTCCTTCCGTCGAACAGTACTTCAAGCTCTTGTGATCGCCGAAACAAGAAGAGTGCTCCCGTAAAGGTAGTGCCTCCATATCTTCAAGAAAAACTATGCCGCTAGCTCCAAGTCGTGAGTAGGGTAGTTCCTCTCGTGAATCTTAAGCTGTCTTGAAGCATACGCGACCACCTTCCGATGTTGCATCAGCACGCATCCCAATCCCTGGTGTGACGCATCACAATACACCTCGAAAGGCTCTTCGGGTTGAGGCAAAATCAGCACAGGCGCTGTCGTCAAAAGCTCCTTCAGTCGTTGACATGGAAACTTGTTTGCCATATGGGACTTAAAACTAGCGGAGTTGGCACGAGGGACTAATGAAAAGACATTTTCAAAAGATAGGGACTAAAAAGATACCTTTTTTTTGGGACCAAATCCGAATATTAAGATATTTTGAGGGACTAAATACATCATTTTTTCAATGTAATAAATACATCATTTTTCCATACAAACTTACCTCTTTTGATTCCTTAACCAATACCCTAAGTATACTTCTAACATTTTCCTTTTTAAGAATTAATATATTTTGTCATAATAGAGTTATGACATGAGATTGATTATCATCCATACCAATTTCAAAAGCGTCCAAGGTCTGAGAAAAGATACTGCCACTCAACTAAAGAGAGAGAGATGATAAGTTTTCATCTTATGTTAATTTAGAGTGATTAATTGAATTAAATACATGAGGAATTGAGAGAGTTGAATATATATTGAGCTTAAACTTTGAAATTCTTTACACTTGGTTGTTTGATTGTATGTTTTAACTCTTACATTATTCTCATGTATATTGCACTTGAATTGCTAGGAATGGAAACAAAACCAAAAGAAGACACTCTCAAGAATTCAATTAAAGGCAAAGAAGATGATTCGTGAGAGCATAAGATTCGAAGGCAGCCAAAAATGCGAAAAAAGCCAAGTTATTGAGTATACGCGTGACGCGCATTTACAAGTAAAGGAATGCGCGTGACGCGCATTTATGTAAATTGGCTCTGTCTTCATGCGCGTCACGCGCATTGATCAGGAAGAATCTGCGCGCGACGTGCATCAGTGCAAATCTGGAAGCCGCCTCGGTCTTGTAGCGACGGCGCATTTGCCTTTGCCTAAAGCTGCGCGCGGCGTGCGGTCTTTGCGAGAATCTGTATAATTAGATATTTGTTCACTTTTTATTCATCTTGGACCTTTTCTAACATCTAAAACACTGAGGAAAAAGATTAGGAGTGCTAGGGTTCCATTGTTCTTCATCTTCAAGGAGGATTCAATCTTGGGAACAAGGTTTGGATCATCAATGGAGTTGTTTTCTTCCATATGTTTGTTTTCTTCTTTTACTACCATGAGTAGCTAAATACCTTAGATTAGGATGAGATGAATCATGTACAAACTCTTATGTAGTTAGTTCTCTTATATTAATACAAGTTTATGTTATGTAAATTGAGTTTCTAATCTCTATACTTCATGCTTTTCAATACTTGATCACTATTGCATTGATTTTGGGTTTTTCATCTTTATTGGAAAATAGGATGAATGAACTTGAACTGAGATTAGTAATCATAATCATGATGATTATAGGAATATAACTTGTGGTTATGTGTTCTAATGAATCATGGATCTTATTGCTTAGTCTAATCATTAATCACCTAAGGGATTAGGGATTGTGGCTAGAATAAAGGGTTTATGAGGCAAAGGATTGTCCTTAAGCTAATTCAGTTGATTCGAACTTCAATTTATATGAAATTACTTAAGTTAATGATGAACTAGCTACATAAGAGCAAGTACAAGAGGATTCAAATCCTAGTCGTTTTCAACCAACCAAGTCAATTCTATTTTTACTTTAACTTGTTCAAAGTTACAATTACAATCAAAATATCCAAATCATTTCCGTTTAAAGTAATTACACACTTATTCTTATTGATAACCATCATAGTCCCTGTGGAGACGATACTCTATTCATTACTATATTACTGGTTGCGATTGGTGCACTTGCCTTAAAAAGTAGTGTATGAAATACGCTAACAAGTTTTTGGCGCCGTTGCCGGGGATCGAACCCGGGTCACCCGCGTGACAGGCGGGAATACTCACCACTATACTACAAAAAAAAAAGTCATTAATGTGTAAATATTACCTATTGTTCTTAATCAATCGTGTTGGGGGAGATTTGTGTGAATGAATACAAGGGTTTGATATCAATGCCGTGAAGTGGTTTATTTCTTACTCCAAGATTATGAGCCTACTATCCAAATAATTCCTGCCCTTGCCTAAGCCCCGTTACAACCTTAAAGGCCTCTTAAATGTGTATTACATTGCATTGTATTTAATTCTTTAGAACTTGGTCAAGCCTATGGTAGGGTGTTGCGTATGATGTGATTGAGAGAACAATCCGACTGACACCTGAGTGAAAGTGAAATATCATTTGTGAGGAAAGTCTGATAAGTTGAGCATAATTGATAATTGTACGTTATATTGCTTGATTTGTTTATTTGGGAGAATTTGGAATTGAGAAAGCAAGTGATATAAGAAGGCATGAATTGTCACCTTTGACAAGTGTGATTAAAAAGAAAGTTGATTGAGCATGTGTTTATGGTGGAGATTGAAAATACATCCATTAATTTCATTTGATGACCCATGTTTTTAATTTAATTTTTGCTTGAGGACAAGCAAATTGCCAAGTTTGGGGTTGTGATAAGTTTTCATCTTATGTTAATTTAGAGTGATTAATTGAATTAAATACATGAGGAATTGAGAGAGTTGAATATATATTGAGCTTAAACTTTGGAATTCTTTACACTTGGTTGTTTGATTGTATGTTTTAACTCTTACATTATTCTCATGTATATTGCACTTGAATTGCTAGGAATGGAAACAAAACCAAAGAAGACACTCTCAAGAATTCAATTAAAGGCAAAGAAGATGATTCGTGAGAGCATAAGATTCGAAGGCAGCCAAAAATGCGAAAAAAAGCCAAGTTATTGAGTATGCGCGTGACGCGCATTTACAAGTAAAGGAATGCGCGTGACGCGCATTTATGTAAATTGGCTCTGTCTTCATGCGCGTGACGCGCACTGATCAGGAAGAATCTGCGCGCGACGCGCATCAGTGCAAATCTGGAAGTCGCCTCGGTCTTGCGCGCCAGCGCATTTGCACGCTTAAATCGCGCGACGCTGCGGTCTTCGCAGAATTTGTATAATTAGATATTTGTTCACTTTTTATTCATCTTGGACCTTTTCTAACATCTAAAACACTGAGGAAAAAGATTAGGAGTGCTAGGGTTCCATTGTTCTTCATCTTCAAGGAGGATTCAATCTTGGGAACAAGGTTTGGATCATCAATGGAGTTGTTTTCTTCCATATGTTTGTTTTCTTCTTTTACTACCATGAGTAGCTAAATACCTTAGATTAGGATGAGATGAATCATGTACAAACTCTTATGTAGTTAGTTCTCTTATATTAATACAAGTTTATGTTATGTAAATTGAGTTTCTAATCTCTATACTTCATGCTTTTCAATACTTGATCACTATTGCATTGATTTTGGGTTTTTCATCTTTATTGGAAAATAGGATGAATGAACTTGAATCGAGATTAGTAATCATAATCATGATGATTATAGGAATATAACTTGTGGTTATGTGTTCTAATGAATCATGGATCTTATTGCTTAGTCTAATCATTAATCACCTAAGGGATTAGGGATTGTGGCTAGAATAAAGGGTTTATGAGGCAAGGGATTGTCCTTAAGCTAATTCAGTTGATTCAAACTTCAATTTATATGAAATTACCTAAGTTAATGATGAACTAGCTACATAAGAGCAAGTACAAGAGGATTCAAATCCTAGTCGTTTTCAACCAACCAAGTCAATTCTATTTTTACTTTAACTTGTTCAAAGTTACAATTACAATCAAAATATCCAAATCATTTCCGTTTAAAGTAATTACACACTTATTCTTATTGATAACCATCATAGTCCCCTGTGGAGACGATACTCTATTCATTACTATATTATCAAGTTGCGATTGGTGCACTTGCCTTAAAAAGTAGTGTATGAAATACGCTAACAAGTTTTTTGGCGCCGCTGTGATCGAACCTGTCACCCGTGACAAAGTGAATACTCACCACTATACTACAAAAAAAAAGTCATTAATGTGTAAATATTACCTATTGTTCTTAATCAATCGTGTTGGGGGAGATTTGTGTGAATGAATACAAGGGGTTGAGATCAATGCCGTGAAGTGGTTTAATTCTGACTCCAAGATTATGAGCCTAGTATCCAAATAATTCCTGCGCTTTCCTAAGCCCCGTTACAACCTTAAAGGCCTCTTAAATGTGTATTACATTGCATTGTATTTAATTCTTTAGAACTTGGTCAAGCCTATGGTAGGGTGTTGCGTATGATGTGATTGAGAGAACAATCCGACTGACACCTGAGTGAAAGTGAAATATCATTTGTGAGGAAAGTCTGATAAGTTGAGCATAATTGATAATTGTAACGTTATAGTGCTTGATTTGTTTATTTGGGAGAATTTGGAATTGAGAAAGCAAGTGATATAAGAAGGCATGAATTGTCACCTTTGACAAGTGTGATTAAAAAGAAAGTTGATTGAGCATGTGTTTATGGTGGAGATTGAAAATACATCCATTAATTTCATTTGATGACCCATGTTTTTAATTTAATTTTTGCTTGAGGACAAGCAAATTGCCAAGTTTGGGGTTGTGATAAGTTTTCATCTTATGTTAATTTAGAGTGATTAATTGAATTAAATACATGAGGAATTGAGAGAGTTGAATATATATTGAGCTTAAACTTTGGAATTCTTTACACTTGGTTGTTTGATTGTATGTTTTAACTCTTACATTATTCTCATGTATATTGCACTTGAATTGCTAGGAATGGAAACAAAACCAAAAGAAGACACTCTCAAGAATTCAATTAAAGGCAAAGAAGATGATTCGTGAGAGCATAAGATTCGAAGGCAGCCAAAAATGCGAAAAAAAGCCAAGTTATTGAGTATGCGTGTGACGCGCATTTACAAGTAAAGGAATGCGCGTGACGCGCATTTATGTAAATTGGCTCTGTCTTCATGCGCGTGACGCCGCACCGATCAAAGGAAGAATCTGGCGCGACGCCGCATCGCTGCAAATCTGGAAGCCGCCTCGGTCTGCGACGCCGCATTTGCACGCTTAAATCATGCGCGCGACGCATTACCTGCAGTCTTTAGAATCTGTATAATTAGATATTTGTTCACTTTTTATTCATCTTGGACCTTTTTCTAACATCTAAAACACTGAGGAAAAAGATTAGGAGTGCTAGGGTTCCATTGTTCTTCATCTTCAAGGAGGATTCAATCTTGGGAACAAGGTTTGGATCATCAATGGAGTTGTTTTCTTCCATATGTTTGTTTTCTTCTTTTACTACCATGAGTAGCTAAATACCTTAGATTAGGATGAGATGAATCATGTACAAACTCTTATGTAGTTAGTTCTCTTATATTAATACAAGTTTATGTTATGTAAATTGAGTTTCTAATCTCTATACTTCATGCTTTTCAATACTTGATCACTATTGCATTGATTTTGGGTTTTTCATCTTTATTGGAAAATAGGATGAATGAACTTGAACTGAGATTAGTAATCATAATCATGATGATTATAGGAATATAACTTGTGGTTATGTGTTCTAATGAATCATGGATCTTATTGCTTAGTCTAATCATTAATCACCTAAGGGATTAGGGATTGTGGCTAGAATAAAGGGTTTATGAAGCAAGTGGATTGTCCTTAAGCTAATTCAGTTGATTCGAACTTCAATTTATATGAAATTACCTAAGTTAATGATGAACTAGCTACATAAGAGCAAGTACAAGAGGATTCAAATCCTAGTCGTTTTCAACCAACCAAGTCAATTCTATTTTTACTTTAACTTGTTCAAAGTTACAAATACAATCAAAATATCCAAATCATTTCCGTTTAAAGTAATTACACACTTATTCTTATTGATAACCATCATAGTCCCTGTGGAGACGATACTCTATTCATTACTATATTATCAAGTTGAGATTGGTGCACTTGCCTTAAAAAGTAGTGTATGAAATACGCTAACAAGTTTTTGGCGCCGTTGCCGGGGATCGAACCCGGGTCACCCGCGTGACAGGCGGGAATACTCACCACTATACTACAAAAAAAAAAGTCATTAATGTGTAAATATTACCTATTGTTCTTAATCAATCGTGTTGGGGGAGATTTGTGTGAATGAATACAAGGGTTTGATATCAATGCCGTGAAGTGGTTTATTTCTTACTCCAAGATTATGAGCCTACTATCCAAATAATTCTCGCCCTTGCCTAAGCCCGTTACAGCCTTAAAGGCTTCTTAAATGTGTATTACATTGCATTGTATTTAATTCTTTAGAACTTGGTCAAGCCTATGGTAGGGTGTTGCGTATGGTGTGATTGAGAGAACAATCCGACCGACACACAGTGAAAGTGAAATATCATTTGTGAGGAAAGTCTGATAAGTTGAGCATAATTGATAATTGTACGTTATATTGCTTGATTTGTTTATTTGGGAGAATTTGGAATTGAGAAAGCAAGTGATATAAGAAGGCATGAATTGTCACCTTTGACAAGTGTGATTAAAAAGAAAGTTGATTGAGCATGTGTTTATGGTGGAGATTGAAAATACATCCATTAATTTCATTTGATGACCCATGTTTTTAATTTAATTTTTGCTTGAGGACAAGCAAATTGCCAAGTTTGGGGTTGTGATAAGTTTTCATCTTATGTTAATTTAGAGTGATTAATTGAATTAAATACATGAGGAATTGAGAGAGTTGAATATATATTGAGCTTAAACTTTGGAATTCTTTACACTTGGTTGTTTGATTGTATGTTTTAACTCTTACATTATTCTCATGTATATTGCACTTGAATTGCTAGGAATGGAAACAAAACCAAAAGAAGACACTCTCAAGAATTCAATTAAAGGCAAAGAAGATGATTCGTGAGAGCATAAGATTCAAGGCGACCAAAAATGCTAAAAAGCCAAGTTATTGAGTATGCGCGTGACGCCGCATTTACAAGTAAAGGAATGCGCGTGACGCCGCATTTATGTAAATTGGCTCTGTCTTCATGCGCGTGACGCCGCATCGATCAGAAGAATCTGCGCGACGCCGCATCGCTGCAAATCTGAAGTCGCCTCGCGCGCGCGACGCCGCATTTGCACGCTTAAATCATAGGCTGACGCATTACCTGCAGTCGCGCAGAATCTGTATAATTAGATATTTGTTCACTTTTTATTCATCTTGGACCTTTTCTAACATCTAAAACACTGAGGAAAAAGATTAGGAGTGCTAGGGTTCCATTGTTCTTCATCTTCAAGGAGGATTCAATCTTGGGAACAAGGTTTGGATCATCAATGGAGTTGTTTTCTTCCATATGTTTGTTTTCTTCTTTTACTACCATGAGTAGCTAAATACCTTAGATTAGGATGAGATGAATCATGTACAAACTCTTATGTAGTTAGTTCTCTTATATTAATACAAGTTTATGTTATGTAAATTGAGTTTCTAATCTCTATACTTCATGCTTTTCAATACTTGATCACTATTGCATTGATTTTGGGTTTTTCATCTTTATTGGAAAATAGGATGAATGAACTTGAACTGAGATTAGTAATCATAATCATGATGATTATAGGAATATAACTTGTGGTTATGTGTTCTAATGAATCATGGATCTTATTGCTTAGTCTAATCATTAATCACCTAAGGGATTAGGGATTGTGGCTAGAATAAAGGGTTTATGAGGCAAGGGATTGTCCTTAAGCTAATTCAGTTGATTCGAACTTCAATTTATATGAAATTACCTAAGTTAATGATGAACTAGCTACATAAGAGCAAGTACAAGAGGATTCAAATCCTAGTCGTTTTCAACCAACCAAGTCAATTCTATTTTTACTTTAACTTGTTCAAAGTTACAATTACAATCAAAATATCCAAATCATTTCCGTTTAAAGTAATTACACACTTATTCTTATTGATAACCATCATAGTCCCTGTGGAGACGATACTCTATTCATTACTATATTACTGGTTGCGATTGGTGCACTTGCCTTAAAAAGTAGTGTATGAAATACGCTAACAAGTTTTTGGCGCCGTTGCCGGGGATCGAACCCGGGTCACCCGCGTGACAGGCGGGAATACTCACCACTATACTACAAAAAAAAAAGTCATTAATGTGTAAATATTACCTATTGTTCTTAATCAATCGTGTTGGGGGAGATTTGTGTGAATGAATACAAGGGTTTGATATCAATGCCGTGAAGTGGTTTATTTCTTACTCCAAGATTATGAGCCTACTATCCAAATAATTCCTGCCCTTGCCTAAGCCCCGTTACAACCTTAAAGGCCTCTTAAATGTGTATTACATTGCATTGTATTTAATTCTTTAGAACTTGGTCAAGCCTATGGTAGGGTGTTGCGTATGATGTGATTGAGAGAACAATCCGACTGACACCTGAGTGAAAGTGAAATATCATTTGTGAGGAAAGTCTGATAAGTTGAGCATAATTGATAATTGTACGTTATATTGCTTGATTTGTTTATTTGGGAGAATTTGGAATTGAGAAAGCAAGTGATATAAGAAGGCATGAATTGTCACCTTTGACAAGTGTGATTAAAAAGAAAGTTGATTGAGCATGTGTTTATGGTGGAGATTGAAAATACATCCATTAATTTCATTTGATGACCCATGTTTTTAATTTAATTTTTGCTTGAGGACAAGCAAATTGCCAAGTTTGGGGTTGTGATAAGTTTTCATCTTATGTTAATTTAGAGTGATTAATTGAATTAAATACATGAGGAATTGAGAGAGTTGAATATATATTGAGCTTAAACTTTGGAATTCTTTACACTTGGTTGTTTGATTGTATGTTTTAACTCTTACATTATTCTCATGTATATTGCACTTGAATTGCTAGGAATGGAAACAAAACCAAAAGAAGACACTCTCAAGAATTCAATTAAAGGCAAAAAAGATGATTCGTGAGAGCATAAGATTCAAGCGACCAAAAATGCGAAAAAAAGCCAAGTTATTGAGTATCGCGTGGCCAGCGCATTTACAAAGTAAAGGAATGCGCGTGGCGCATTTATGTAAATTGGCTCTGTCTTCATGCGGCGTGGCGCGATCGATCAGAAGAATCTGCGCGACGCGCATCGCTGCAAATCTGGAAGCCGCCTCGGTCTGCGCGACGCCGCATTTGCACCGCCTAAATCATGCTGACGCACACGGTCTTCGCAGAATCTGTATAATTAGATATTTGTTCACTTTTTATTCATCTTGGACCTTTTCTAACATCTAAAACACTGAGGAAAAAGATTAGAGTGCTAGGGTTCCATTGTTCTTCATCTTCAAGGAGGATTCAATCTTGGGAACAAGGTTTGGATCATCAATGGAGTTGTTTTCTTCCATATGTTTGTTTTCTTCTTTTACTACCATGAGTAGCTAAATACCTTAGATTAGGATGAGATGAATCATGTACAAACTCTTATGTAGTTAGTTCTCTTATATTAATACAAGTTTATGTTATGTAAATTGAGTTTCTAATCTCTATACTTCATGCTTTTCAATACTTGATCACTATTGCATTGATTTTGGGTTTTTCATCTTTATTGGAAAATAGGATGAATGAACTTGAACTGAGATTAGTAATCATAATCATGATGATTATAGGAATATAACTTGTGGTTATGTGTTCTAATGAATCATGGATCTTATTGCTTAGTCTAATCATTAATCACCTAAGGGATTAGGGATTGTGGCTAGAATAAAGGGTTTATGAGGCAAGGGATTGTCCTTAAGCTAATTCAGTTGATTCGAACTTCAATTTATATGAAATTACCTAAGTTAATGATGAACTAGCTACATAAGAGCAAGTACAAGAGGATTCAAATCCTAGTCGTTTTCAACCAACCAAGTCAATTCTATTTTTACTTTAACTTGTTCAAAGTTACAAATACAATCAAAATATCCAAATCATTTCCGTTTAAAGTAATTACACACTTATTCTTATTGATAACCATCATAGTCCCTGTGGAGACGATACTCTATTCATTACTATATTACTGGTTGCGATTGGTGCACTTGCCTTAAAAAGTAGTGTATGAAATACGCTAACAAGTTTTTGGCGCCGTTGCCGGGGATCGAACCCGGGTCACCCGCGTGACAGGCGGGAATACTCACCACTATACTACAAAAAAAAAGTCATTAATGTGTAAATATTACCTATTGTTCTTAATCAATCGTGTTGGGGGAGATTTGTGTGAATGAATACAAGGGTTTGATATCAATGCCGTGAAGTGGTTTATTTCTTACTCCAAGATTATGAGCCTACTATCCAAATAATTCCTGCCCTTGCCTAAGCCCCGTTACAACCTTAAAGGCCTCTTAAATGTGTATTACATTGCATTGTATTTAATTCTTTAGAACTTGGTCAAGCCTATGGTAGGGTGTTGCGTATGATGTGATTGAGAGAACAATCCGACTGACACCGAAAGTGAAAGTGAAATATCATTTGTGAGGAAAGTCTGATAAGTTGAGCATAATTGATAATTGTACGTTATATTGCTTGATTTGTTTATTTGGGAGAATTTGGAATTGAGAAAGCAAGTGATATAAGAAGGCATGAATTGTCACCTTTGACAAGTGTGATTAAAAAGAAAGTTGATTGAGCATGTGTTTATGGTGGAGATTGAAAATACATCCATTAATTTCATTTGATGACCCATGTTTTTAATTTAATTTTTGCTTGAGGACAAGCAAATTGCCAAGTTTGGGGTTGTGATAAGTTTTCATCTTATGTTAATTTAGAGTGATTAATTGAATTAAATACATGAGGAATTGAGAGAGTTGAATATATATTGAGCTTAAACTTTGGAATTCTTTACACTTGGTTGTTTGATTGTATGTTTTAACTCTTACATTATTCTCATGTATATTGCACTTGAATTGCTAGGAATGGAAACAAAACCAAAAGAAGACACTCTCAAGAATTCAATTAAAGGCAAAGAAGATGATTCGTGAGAGCATAAGATTCAAGGCTGACCAAAAATGCGAAAAAGCCAAGTTATTGAGTATGCGCGTGGCGCATTTACAAGTAAAGGAATGCGCCGTGACGCCGCATTTATGTAAATTGGCTCTGTCTTCATGCGCGCGTGACGCCATCGATCGAGAAGAATCTGCGACGCCGCATCGCTGCAAATCTGAAGTCGCCTCGGTCTTGCGACGCGCATTTGCACGCCTAAAGCTGTGCGACGCTGCAGTCTTGCAGAATCTGTATAATTAGATATTTGTTCACTTTTTATTCATCTTGGACCTTTTCTAACATCTAAAACACTGAGGAAAAAGATTAGGAGTGCTAGGGTTCCATTGTTCTTCATCTTCAAGGAGGATTCAATCTTGGGAACAAGGTTTGGATCATCAATGGAGTTGTTTTCTTCCATATGTTTGTTTTCTTCTTTTACTACCATGAGTAGCTAAATACCTTAGATTAGGATGAGATGAATCATGTACAAACTCTTATGTAGTTAGTTCTCTTATATTAATACAAGTTTATGTTATGTAAATTGAGTTTCTAATCTCTATACTTCATGCTTTTCAATACTTGATCACTATTGCATTGATTTTGGGTTTTTCATCTTTATTGGAAAATAGGATGAATGAACTTGAACTGAGATTAGTAATCATAATCATGATGATTATAGGAATATAACTTGTGGTTATGTGTTCTAATGAATCATGGATCTTATTGCTTAGTCTAATCATTAATCACCTAAGGGATTAGGGATTGTGGCTAGAATAAAGGGTTTATGAGGCAAGGGATTGTCCTTAAGCTAATTCAGTTGATTCGAACTTCAATTTATATGAAATTACTTAAGTTAATGATGAACTAGCTACATAAGAGCAAGTACAAGAGGGTTCAAATCCTAGTCGTTTTCAACCAACCAAGTCAATTCTATTTTTACTTTAACTTGTTCAAAGTTACAATTACAATCAAAATATCCAAATCATTTCCGTTTAAAGTAATTACACACTTATTCTTATTGATAACCATCATAATCCCTGTGGAGACGATACTCTATTCATTACTATATTACTGGTTGCGATTGGTGCACTTGCCTTAAAAAGTAGTGTATGAAATACGCTAACAAGTTTTTTTGGCGCCAAGTGTGGATTGTTGATTTGATTGTCAACAAGGCAAAGGAGTTACTACTTTGAACAATTTTACAGTTTTATTTCTAGTTAGTTAGTTTTTGTGGATATACTTTATCTTGTTTAAAAATACAGCTGTTGTGTGCTTAATCATCTTTCTAGTTGTTATGTATGCGAGGGAAACAGACATCTGAATTGGTGTTTGATCCGGAGATAGAAAAGACAGCAAAAGCAAATAGGATGAAGGCTAAGAAGGCAAGGCAGCAGAAAGAACAGCAACAATCTCAAGCTTCTGCTTCTACTCATACTCGGGTAGAGGAAGAAATGGCAGAACCGCCACCTAGGCGTACTCTTGGTGATTTTAGGCGCAGAAACAACAATGAGAGATTGGCTATTGGATACCAACCGGTAGAGGCCAATGCATTTGAGATCCGGACTTCTCTCCTGAGTGCACTCAAGCAAAATCAGTTTTCTGGAGCTGAAAATGAAGACCCCAACCAGCACTTGGTGAATTTCTTTGAAATATGTGGAACTTTGAAGCTGGACGGTGTTACAGAGGAAGCAAAGAAACTGAGGTTATTCCCTTTTACTTTGAGGGATAGGGCAAAGGATCAAGCTAAGTTTTTTACCTCAGGCAAGTATTCCTACCTGGAATGACTTAGAAGATAAATTCAGGGATCGGTTTTTCCCCTCTGCCAAGTTTGTCAAGAGGAGAGCTGAAGTGAGTAGCTTTGAACAAAAAGATGGTGAAACCCTCTATGATGCTTGGGAAAGATTCAAGGTGTTGTTGAAGAGATGTCCTGGTCATGGTTATGATGACTTGTGCCAAATGCAAATGTTTTGTCATGGGTTGAGGCCTAACACAAGAATGATGCTCGATGCTTCTGCGGGAGGCTCAATGAATTCAAAGACGGCTGAAGAAGCAAGAGAGCTAGTTGAGGCAATGGTCTCAAATGATTATCTTGTCCACCATGATAGAGGAGCACAAAGCAAAAAGGGCATGTTTGCGCTAGAGACAAGTGATGCTATTTTGGCTCAAAACAAATTAGTATCACAACAACTTGAAGCCCTTACCAAAGAACTTAAAGATTTAAGAGCAGGATCTTATTCAACCGCACAAGCTAAAGCGGTAACTGATGCAAAGAGGTGTGATTTCTGTGATGGAGGGCATGAAAATGGGCAATGTGAAGCCCAAGGTGAGCTTAGTGAGGAAGCCAAATACATGGCAAATTTCCAAAGGCAAGGAGGGAATCCATATTCCAACACTTATAATCCAGGGTGGAAGAATCATCCCAACTTTTCTTGGAAGCAAAATGATGCTCCTCAATCAAGCAAGCCTCCGCAACCAGCAGAATCAAAAGATAAGCAATCTGACTTAGAGAATGCTCTCACTCAGTTTATGAAGATGACTCAAACAAACCTCCAAAGTCATGAAGCTCATTTCAAGAATCAAGATGCATCCATCAAAAATCTTGAAAAGCGGATTGGAGGACTTTCCAAGCAACTCATGAGCAATCCAAGGGTAAGTTTTCTGCAAATCATAGACAATCCAAAAAACGAGTCTTGTAATGCTGTTACTCTGAGAAGTGGAAAGGTGGTAACACCATCTATGGTGGAACCATTAATCCATGAATGTGATGATGCAAATGACAAGGTGATGTTGGATGAGGAGTTGAAGAGAAAAAATGAGGTGATTGATGTTGAAGAAGTTGAAAAGAAGAGTGAGAAAAAGAAAAATGATGATAAAAAGAGTTCTAGATTAGTGGATGAAGGTTCCATCATCAGAAGAACAAAAGCTGAAATTTTGAAGGATGGGAACAAGCCTCAAATTCTTCCTCCATATGTGAGACTTCCTTATCCTCAAAGGGAGAACAAGAAAAAAGAAAAGGAGGAGCAATATTCAAAATTTCTGGACATTTTTAAGAGGTTGCAGATTAATATACCTTTTGCTGAGGCTCTTGAGCAAATGCCTACATATGCCAAGTTTATGAAGGAAATTCTCACAAAGAAGAAAAAACTGAGAGATGAAACAATCACCTTGACTGAGGAATGCAGTGCAATAATTCAACGGAAACTTCCTCCGAAGCTCAAAGATCCCGGTAGTTTCACAATTCCCTGCACTATAGGGAATATAACTATTGGGAAGGCATTATGTGACTTAGGAGCAAGTATCAACCTCATGCCACTTTCTATGTTGAAGAAGTTGGGGACAGATGATGTGAAACCTACCAGGATGTCGCTTCAATTAGCAGACCGATCAATTAAATATCCTTACGGTATTATGGAGGATGTCTTGGTGAAGGTGGATAAGTTCATTTTTCCAGCTGATTTTGTTATTCTGGACATGGAGGAAGATGCAGAAGTTCCTCTTCTCTTGGGAAGACCCTTTCTTGCAACAGGTAGAGCTCTTGTGGATGTGCAAAAAGGCCAACTAATGCTCAGAGTACATGATGAGAAGGTGACCTTCAATTTGTTTGAGGCAATGCAACATCCAACTGATAGAGATACCAGAAATGCACTAGACACTCACAATTACTTGGTGGAGGAAACTTTTTCTCAAAGAATATCCTTCAACTCCTCTTGAGAAAGTACTAGTACAGTGTTGAAAATCTTTGTGAGGAGGATGAAGAGGAAATAGCGAGAATGTGTGAGACAGGTTAAAGACTAAGTACGTAACAAGTCGCGAATTTGAAAAGAGAAGAATTGAAAAAGAAGAGGTCAACTAGAAAACAGAAAATTGAGTTGAAACCACTTCCTCCCACTTGAAGTACAGATTCCTTGATGATGATGAGGAAAGTCCAGTTATTGTGAGCAATTCATTGTCAAACTTGGAGGAAGAAAAATTGATGAGAGTATTGAGGAGTACAAGACAAGCAATAGGTTGGTCTATTTCCGACTTAAAAGGTATAAGCCCAGATTCTCGTGCATGCATAAAATTCATTGGAGAAAGAATATAAACCGGTGGTGCAACCTCAACGGAGATTAAATCGACAATGAAGGATGTGGTCGGAAAGAAGTCCTGAAGCTTCTTGATGCGGGCATGATTTATCCCATTTCGGATAGTGCATGGGTGAGTCGGTGCAAGTTGTTCCTAAGAAAGGAGGGATGACGGTGGTCAAAAATGAAAAGAATGAGCTCATCCCTACAAGAACAAAGAATGCTTAGGATGGAGAATGTGCATAGATTACCGCAAGCTCAATAATGCCACGAGGAAAGACCATTTTCCATTGCCTTTCATGGATCGGATGTTAGAAAGGTTAGCGAGCCAAGCTTTTTATTGTTTTCTTGATGGCTATTCCGGGTATAACCAAATTGCGATTAATCCGAGGATCAAGAAAAGACGACTTTTACTTGTCCTTTTGGTGTGTTTGCGTACCGACGGATGCCATTTGGATTATGCAATGCTCCTGCAACTTTTCAGAGGTGCATGCTCTCCATATTCTCTGACATGATTGAAAGCTCAATTGAAGTGTTCATGGATGATTTCTCTGTTTTTGGCTCATGTTATGATCTGTGTCTATCCAATCTAGCTTCTGTTCTTAAGAGGTGCGTGGACACCAATTTAGTGTTAAATTGGGAGAAATGCCACTTTATGGTTAAAGAAGGGATTGTTTTAGGACATAAAATTTCAGCAAAGGGAATTGAAGTGGACCAAGCAAAAATTGAGGTAATTGAGAAGTTACCACCTCCTGTGAATGTCAAAGGAGTGAGGAGTTTCTTAGGTCATGCGGGCTTTTATCGAAGATTTATTAAGGACTTCTCAAAGATTGCAAAGCCAATGTGCAATCTCCTAGTTAAAGATTCTGATTTTAAGTTTGATCAAGACTGTTTGAATGCTTTTAATGTGTTGAAAGGAAAGCTGGTTTCCTCTCCGATTATAGTAGCTCCCGACTGGAGTTTACCATTTGAACTCATGTGCGATGCAAGTGATTATGCAGTCGGGGCTGTTTTGGGACAAAGAACGGAAAAATTCTTTCATGCTATCTATTATGCTAGCAAGGTCTTGAATGAAAATCAGGTGAATTATGCCACCACTGAAAAAGAATTGCTAGCTATAGTATTTGCTTTGGAGAAATTTCGATCTTACTTGATTGGATCGAAAGTCATTGTCTATACTGATCATTCTCGCAATCAAATACACCTTACTAAAGTTGATTCTAAGCCTCGTCTGCTTAGATGGATATTGTTGCTGCAGGAGTTTGATTTGGAAATAAAAGACAAGAAAGGGAGTGAGAATGTGGTAGCTGACCACTTATCAAGTCTGGAAAATTCTGAAGTAACAGTTAAGGAGAAAGAGATTAACGAAGAATTTCCTGATGAGCACTTGTTGATGGTATCTGAGAGGCCATGGTTTGCTGATATGGCAAACTTTAAGGCAACAAGTGTGATACCAGAGGATTATATTTGGCAGCAGAAGAAGAAACTCTTCAAAGATGCAAATTTCTACATTTGGGATGATCCATTTTTGTTTAAACTGGGCCCTGATGGGTTATTGAGAAGGTGTGTCACATTCGAGGAGGCACAAAGTATAATGAAACATTGTCATGATTCACCGTATGGAGGTCATTATGGTGGAGAAAGAACTGCAGCCAAGGTGTTACAAAGTGGGTTCTTTTGGCCAACGCTTTTCAAAGATTGTCATGAATATGTCAAGCGATGTGATAAGTGCCGGCCACAGAAGCATTTCCAGAAAAATGAGATGCCCTCAATAGCATTCGAAATTGAACCATTTGATTGTTGGGGTATTGATTTCATGGGGCCTTTCCCATCATCTTATTCCA
Source organism: Calophaca sinica (assembly GCA_037113605.1). Classification (NCBI taxonomy): domain Eukaryota; kingdom Viridiplantae; phylum Streptophyta; class Magnoliopsida; order Fabales; family Fabaceae; genus Calophaca; species Calophaca sinica. Next base: position 23,515,747 of record CM073737.1, read on the forward strand.
ATTTATACATTTTGGTGTGTGTTGACTATGTCACCAAATGGGTTGAGGCATGTGCAGCTGTAGCCAATGATTCCCAAACAGTGGTCAATTTTTTGAAGAAAAACATATTTTCCAGATTTGGAGTGCCTAGAGTGCTCATAAGTGATGGGGGCACGCATTTTTGCGACAAGTACTTGGAGACATTGCTGAACAAGTATGATGTAAAGCATAAGGTTGCCACTCCCTATCACCCACAAACTAGTGGGCAAGCTGAAGTTTCCAATAGGGAGATAAAGAAGATTTTGGAGAAAACAGTTGGTGCTTTAAGGAAGGATTGGTCAAAGAAGCTTGACGATGCTTTGTGGGCCTACCGGACAGCATTCAAAACGCCATTAGGGTTCTCTCCTTATCAGCTGGTTTATGGGAAGTCATGCCACTTACCATTGGAGTTGGAACACAAGGCATTTTGGGCCATAAAATTTCTGAATTTTGATTCCAATTTGGTGGACAAAAGCGTTCTTTGAAATTGAATGAAATTTGGAGGAAATGAGGTTGATGGCTTATGAGAATGCAACCATTTACAAACAAAGAACCAAGGCTTATCATGACAAGCAATTGGTGAGAAGAGACTTCCAGCCAGGCCAACAGGTTCTACTCTTCAATTCAAGACTGAAACTTTTCCCAGGCAAGTTGAAGTCCAAGTGGTCGGGACCATTTATAATCAGAGAAGTTTTTCCACACGGAGCAGTGGAATTAGAAGATCCCGGCTCCACAAGAACTTTCAAAGTTAATGGGCAAAGATTGAAGCCATTCTTTGGAGGAGAAGTCTCCAGGGCAAGAGTAGCCCTCGTTTTGCAGGATCCATGAAATGACCAAGCGTCAAGCTAGTGACGTTAAAGAAGCACCCATGGCAACAAGTTTGCCCTAAAAAAAAAAAAATTGCTGCAGGTGATGCGCGTGACGCGCAAGTAGTGCGCATGACACGCGTTTTTTGAATTTTGCCTCTGTGACCCATGCGCGTGACGCGCATTTGCACTGCCTGATCTGCGCGTGACGCGCATATCACCTGATGAGTGAACTTGGAACAGGGAAGCTGATGCGCGCGACGCGCAACCTTAGCGCATGACTCGCATTTTTTTAATTTTGCCTCTGTTAGTAGTGCGTGTGACGCGCGTTTACACTTGAAGAAGCACGAGCTCAAAGGCGAGGGATGCAGGCTATTTACAGAGCCATTGGTGCTTACCAAAGTGGCCAGTTCGTCAATATGGACACCGACATTTTCCAGGAGCCTTACTCTGGTGATGGTGAAGGGCCTTCAGAGTCAGCTCCCTAGTTTCTTTCAGCGGTGGCGTCGGGCGGCCCGCCCCATCATTTCACTCAGCGGTTGAGTCCCATGGCTCACCGTTTTGGTTTTCTACTTTTATCTTTTGTTTTCTTTTATTTTTCTGTTTAAATATCAATATTCAATGTTTAAATATCAATATTCAATGTATTTTGTACTGATTGTTTTTTGGGGAACTCTAATTTCCTTTTCTTGTACCTTGTGTTAAATGAATTTTTGAGTTGAGATGTTGATTTGATAAGTGGAATTTTGGTTTGTTATTTTCATAATCCCCATGATATGCATGCTTATGAATTGTAATGGATGCACAATTGGATTGTGACTTTGCATGCCTCTTTTTGATCAAAAAGTTCACAAATAACCCTTTGAAGCATGTTAAGTAACATTTAACTGCAAGATTCGTTTGTGCTTAATTTCCTCTCTAACCAGTGAGCATTTTGTGCCAAATGTAACTTTTTCTTCTTGTGTGCTTCCATTATATGTGAGCCTTCTTGAATTTGACCTTGTTCTTAGGATTTTATACTTGCATGTTTACACATATTGAGGCAATATTTTTTCTAATACCTAGAGCCTAAATTCACCACCTAATTCATTTAATCCTTTGTTAGCCCGTTTGAGCCTAATTGTCCATTATTTGCGATCTACTTTCATTGCAAGCCTAAGACCAGAATCTCAATTGTCCCTACTTACTTGGAGTTCAAGAGGGCCATATTACAACATGTCTTAGCATTTGATTAAGTTTGGGGTTGCTTGAGGGCAAGCAAAGATTCTAAGTTTGGGGTGGATGTACAAGGACTTAAATTGTTCAATTTTGTTTAGAATTTGGACTTGTTCATTGTTATGTAAAAAAAAAAGTCATTAATGTGTAAATATTACCTATTGTTCTTAATCAATTGTGTTGGGGGAGATTTGTGTGAATGAATACAAGGGTTTGATATCAATGTCGTGAAGTGGTTTATTTCTTACTCCAAGATTATGAGCCTACTATCCAAATAATTCCTGCCCTTACCTAAGCCCCGTTACAGCCTTAAAGGCTTCTTAAATGTGTATTACATTGCATTGTATTTAATTCTTTAGAACTTGGTCAAGCCTATGGTAGGGTGTTGCGTATGATGTGATTGAGAGAACAATCCGACTGACACCTGAGTGAAAGTGAAATATCATTTGTGAGGAAAGTCTGATAAGTTGAGCATAATTGATAATTGTACGTTATATTGCTTGATTTGTTTATTTGGGAGAATTTGGAATTGAGAAAGCAAGTGATATAAGAAGGCATGAATTGTCACCTTTGACAAGTGTGATTAAAAAGAAAGTTGATTGAGCATGTGTTTATGGTGGAGATTGAAAATACATCCATTAATTTCATTTGATGACCCATGTTTTTAATTTAATTTTTGCTTGAGGACAAGCAAATTGCCAAGTTGGGGTTGTGATAAGTTTTCATCTTATGTTAATTTAGAGTGATTAATTGAATTAAATACATGAGGAATTGAGAGAGTTGAATATATATTGAGCTTAAACTTTGGAATTCTTTACACTTGGTTGTTTGATTGTATGTTTTAACTCTTACATTATTCTCATGTATATTGCACTTGAATTGCTAGGAATGGAAACAAAACCAAAAGAAGACACTCTCAAGAATTCAATTAAAGGCAAAGAAGATGATTCGTGAGAGCATAAGATTCAAAGGCAGCCAAAAATGCGAAAAAAAGCCAAGTTATTGAGTATGCGCGTGACGCGCATTTACAAGTAAAGGAATGCGCGTGACGCGCATTTATGTAAATTGGCTCTGTCTTCATGCGCGTGACGCGCACTGATCAGGAAGAATCTGCGCGCGACGCGCATCAGTGCAAATCTGGAAGCCGCCTCAGTGCGCGCGACGCGCATTTGCACTGCCTAAACTGCGCGCGACGCACACGGTGCTGCAGAATCTGTATAATTAGATATTTGTTCACTTTTTATTCATCTTGGACCTTTTCTAACATCTAAAACACTGAGGAAAAAGATTAGGAGTGCTAGGGTTCCATTGTTCTTCATCTTCAAGGAGGATTCAATCTTGGGAACAAGGTTTGGATCATCAATGGAGTTGTTTTCTTCCATATGTTTGTTTTCTTCTTTTACTACCATGAGTAGCTAAATACCTTAGATTAGGATGAGATGAATCATGTACAAACTCTTATGTAGTTAGTTCTCTTATATTAATACAAGTTTATGTTATGTAAATTGAGTTTCTAATCTCTATACTTCATGCTTTTCAATACTTGATCACTATTGCATTGATTTTGGGTTTTTCATCTTTATTGGAAAATAGGATGAATGAACTTGAACTGAGATTAGTAATCATAATCATGATGATTATAGGAATATAACTTGTGGTTATGTGTTCTAATGAATCATGGATCTTATTGCTTAGTCTAATCATTAATCACCTAAGGGATTAGGGATTGTGGCTAGAATAAAGGGTTTATGAGGCAAGGGATTGTCCTTAAGCTAATTCAGTTGATTCGAACTTCAATTTATATGAAATTACCTAAGTTAATGATGAACTAGCTACATAAGAGCAAGTACAAGAGGATTCAAATCCTAGTCGTTTTCAACTAACCAAGTCAATTCTATTTTTACTTTAACTTGTTCAAAGTTACAATTACAATCAAAATATCCAAATCATTTCCGTTTAAAGTAATTACACACTTATTCTTATTGATAACCATCATAATCCCTGTGGAGACGATACTCTATTCATTACTATATTACTGGTTGCGATTGGTGCACTTGCCTTAAAAAGTAGTGTATGAAATACGCTAACAAGAGAGCAATAGCTACTTTAATGGATGCAAAGGCAAGTTAATCTGTAAGCTCATTACAACATCAGCTAAAGGAAACCTCACTCTCAGAACACCAAAACAACACCTTCCTAAAAGCAGAATGGTTAAACAACACCAACAAACACCCTGTAAAGCCTTTCACTCCCCACACTTTCAAATACAATTAATTTTGATGTAGATTTAACATTATTTTAATTAGTGTCAATGAAATCCTTGGTCAGGCCATTCAATTCAGTGGCTATGAATGTCTGTTCTTAGTGCTCAAACTGCTGATTCCATTTTTCCTTTCCCAGCTAGATCTCCGGGGATGTATTCCAACAGGGTCACCCACCTCATCTACTATTGTCCTAATTTATGGACACAGTTCACCAAATTCACCATCCTTAATTTATCACCGCGTGATTGTTTAGCTGACCTTCAGAATGATCAATGCCAGTACCCATGTCACCCCAGACTGTTTTCCTTCCCATCTCTATGTTCTCAACAGCTTTTCCCATACTCGGGCTCATAAAGCCTCCACCAACCAATCGAGCAGGTAATACTGGTTCAATTGGTACCTTCGCCCGTCCCAAAGGTGTAGCTCAAGTGGTTGAATTAGGACATTTGAAGGAGTTGGAGAAAGGAGGTCCAAGATTCAAATCCTGGCTACTAACATAACTTACTAACAACTAACATTTGCTTATAAAAAAAAATTTGGCACCTTCGCCCTGAAATTGTTCTTTGATGGGGGAATGCTGGTGAAAAATATCTCTTTAAAATTATTGATCACTCCTTTGTTATATGGGTTGGCCCGTTGATCATATGGGTATTTTAAATTCTCACGTTCAGTCTGCAAGAGCAATGGACACAAATATGAAGTTGTAAATACATTAACATAGCTAGGTTATTTTTAAAGCATATAAAGGTTGATAAAGAAGTAATTACCTGATTTGTACTTATCAGATATAAATGGAGGGCAGTATAGGAACCAACACACAACATATAACGAAGGTGTAAATTGTTAATACTATGGAGGCTGGAGTTTTGATCATTGCCTTCCAAATTGTTATCTCCTTAGACTTCATAATCCTTCTAATGTAGATCCAACAAAATGCGAAAATATATATGTATAAAAAGTAGCATAGTTGAGAAGAGAAACATGAAGAAGGAGCGATAATTACGCTGCATAACAATTTGCACACATTCAGATATACAACATATCAAGAATGGCATGTAGCAAATGACAACTGAAAAGTCATCATACCAGAAATATATTTATACACAATTGAAAGGTGATAGAGACCCGAGTGAGGGCTCTTAAGGAAAAAAGGGGATATGGTGTAATAAGAGTGTGATAAGAATATATGGTAAATAATGAGTAGAGTAGGATGCTTAGTTGGCATGTTGGTTATGCCTTAGTAGTATATATAGTGAGGTAAGGGAATTGTGAGGGTTATGAAAGAATATTGTAAGTGACCATTATGGTTAGGCAGAGAGAGAGTTTTCTTCTTCTCTGAGGAGCTTTGCTCTGGGGTAGATTGAGACCCTTTCCCTTCTACAATTTTCCTTTCTCCATTAATCAAATACTTTTAGTTTTACGGTGTTTAGTCCTTTTTTTACTTAATTTTTGCTTCTGATTTTCTGGGGTCCCATCAATGGTCCGACCTACCGGATACGACATGACGGGATCAGCTCTGGACATGGAGGACAGATTGGAAGCTCTAGGAAAGGAGATGGGCAACGTCAGATTGACTCTCACAGATATGTTGAACGAGCACAAGGAAAATCATGAGAGGATAGTGGCTTTGATTATGAAACTGGGCCAGAAATTGCACGGTGGTGGCAACATTCTACAGGATGAACAAGCTGGGCCAGGTATGCAGATGAAGCAAAAAGCAAATCACAACAAACTGATTGCAATGTTAACAAATAAAAGAGAGGTACCTGGGTTAGAGGTGATCAAAGTGACGATTGAAGGTGGTGTCGAAGAAGCTAAACACAGTGAATTGGAAACTGAGTACAATGTCTCCAAGCCGTTGACTGAGAAGGTGAAGAAAGGACAAGAAAATCTTGCGAAAGAGACTCAAATTACCATGGTTGATCCAATACCATTACATCTGAACTCTCCCGTGAGAAGAGCGGAGATCCAAACGGTGGCAGAATCGGTTGACAAGGGGTTGAGTATGGAGCAAAGAAGAAAGAAGCAAATGGCTTGGGTCGAGCCACCACCTCCGCCGGAACCACCAGACACCGGCGCACTCTTGCCGAAACCGCCGGACCGAGTTCCACTCGCGGCGGCCCTTTCCCAGTGTATACCGCCACCGAAACCACTGGATCAGGTGGTTGCGGCTGTTTTTGGAAAGGTTATGGAGGAAAAAGAGGTCATGTACACAAAAACGGTATCACCGACAGGCATGCCATTCTCCGTTTTTTTGGAGCTCAAACTTGCACAGGTTCTGACCAAGTCACCGCTGCCGCCGGAACCGCCGGACTTGGGTTCATCGGCGAAGACTCTTCTGGAGCCGGAGTCGCCGGATCTGAACGCTTCTGTGGGCAAGCACAGGTTGTGGGTCAAGTTGCCACCCGGGTCATGGATGAAGGAAACATTAGGGAGCTGTGTTCTGTTGGATCATCACAATCTTACTATCCTCCCTTTTGCACCGTTGGATGTGACTGTGAGTGTCTCGCCGTCAGATCAACATCTTGCTTCAGCGGCTAAATCTCGACCGTTCAACAAAATCACAGTCTGCTTTATTCTCTTAAATGCCACAGTTGTGGGACACACATTTCCACCTTTTTCGCACACGTTACTCAGCGCTTGGGCCACTTCATCAATTATGCAAGATAACTGTTGCCAGCTGTTTTCAACATTCAATAATCTCAGGTCTACATTCAACGCATCAGTTATTATTATTGAAAATAAAATTATAAGAGCATCAGTTATTTCAACCATGCATCTTGGACCGTTGGATCCTCCTTTTGTCATGAAGGATGAACCTCAGTTGCTTCCTGAATGCACAATCCGTGCACAACTAGTCTCTGCCAATCAGAGCTCAACGTGTTTCCTTCCACGTGATTGGCCAATCCACTCACCTGTTATCATATGCGCTCTCTCACCTGCTCTTGGTTCATTACACCAGTGGTCTCAAATTAATGCTCCCCGGGAGCTGCACAACTTGGTCCACGCGCACACTATCAATGCGCCAGTCAGCGCATCAGTCAGTGCTCTCCACGCGCTTTCCAATACGCGCTTAATTAAGGATGCACCAGCCTCCTATGCGCTCTCCAGTGTTAGACTCACGTGGTCAGATTTTGAATTTTTTTTACCAAGGTATTTGCTCCGTTGAAAACAAAGACAATTTGGGTAACAACACTGAACGCATCACCTAATTCCTATGGCCCCCACAGCCCACAGTGAACTCATCAGCATACCAAAGAGTTACTATGTAAAGAAAGATGAAATCATGAATTTGGAAGAGAGAATAGAGGGAGTGTCGGTTCTGATTTTAATTAACAGTGGGGCTCACTTGGTTTCCATTATTTTCTTTGATGCGGGTGTAGTTCCAAGCTGGAAAATTTTCATTAATTTCTTATCAACATGCGATGAGTTTTTGGTGTTGCTAAATTGGAAAGAGATGCAAGTGGATGCTATGAGATCTGGGGCTGATGGGAATTATTTTTGGGCAGCTACATGTGTTGAGATGTGTATGAAATATAGGGATGTTTTTCGAACAAATGGGGTTTGTGTTTATCTTCTAGCAATATCTGATGGCTTTGCATTGTGGAATGCAATGATGAGGGGATATGGAAGTAAGGGGAACTACGAGTTCTCTTTTAACATGATGTTTGGGCACTCATCAAAGTGGACGAGGCAATGGGATCCAGGAGAACTCAATTGTCCTGTGGCGGCTACGGCTTATGAATATCGTTGGCATGTTTTCTGCAATTTCTTTGGGTTGTTCAACTTTGTATTTGACAGAGGCAAGTTTTCTGGTGTGGAGGAAAGATTTTGGCAGCAAGGGATGCATATCCCAGCCTTGAGGACAAGGCTATGTTTGAAGGGGTGGGTAGTGATAGAGACCCGAGTGAGGGCTCTTAAGGAAAAAAGGGGATATGATGTAATAAGAGTGTGATAAGGATATATTGTAAATAATGAGTGGAGTAGGATGCTTAGTTGGCATGTTGGTTATGCCTTAGTAGTATATATAGTGAGGTAAGGGAATTGTGAGGGTTATGAAAGAATTTTATAAGTGACCATTATGGTTAGGCAGAGAGAGAGTTTTCTTCTTCTCTGATGAGCTTTGCTCTGGGGTAGATTGGGACCCTTTCCCTTCTACAATTTTCCTTTCTCCATTAATCAAATACTTTTAGTTTTACGGTGTTTAGTCTTTTTTTTACTTAATTTTTGCTTCTAATTTTCTCGGGTCCCATCAAAAGGAGTAAAAGAAATGCTCAAATGCAAAACGGAAAGAAAACTCCAATTAAACCACTTTTACAAAGGAGCTGAGCACCTAAATAAGATGAAAACTTCTTCCTGAGTGAGGTAAAATAAAAATCCCAATTTCTGCCCCCCACCCCACCTCAACTTCCAATTCCCATCCCAATTTTTGAGAAATTAAATTCACTCAAAAAATTACTAGGGATCAAAATCACACATTAGCCATAGTCGAGAGACTAAAAGTGCATTTAAACCCATATATTAAGTCTAAATTCAATTCAACCTAATAACTGAAATTTTTTCATGAAAGTAAAAGGAGTTCCAATAAAAGGAACTCATTTGGGTTTATTGGAAGCTACACATATTTGGGAAGCATTGCTATTTGCTATAGTTAATAAATCACACCCCACCTCATCCCAACAAGATTGTATTTAAGATTTCCAAGATGGGACTCAATAAAATTTTCCTACTTCACTATAAAGCAAATGCTAGCTCATATAAAGTAAAATTATATTAAGTGATGAATTTTTCACTTGACTCCAGGAGCCTAAATTAAATTTTAAAAATAATAGTGTTGATTATTATCAAAAATTCTAAAGCATGCTTGTTTTTCCAGCAGAGCCCTTGTACAAAATATGAACCATTTCAACAAGTTGCATGCTGGCAAAGAATTGTCCATCTCTTTCACTAACACACTGTTACCGCTCAACAAGTCTTGGACCCAGATATTGGGCCAAATGAAAGAAATAGGAGGCCCAAGAGAGAAAGTAGACTCCCTGCCCACTACGCTTGAAGTATTGGACCTGAAATAAATAAATAGAAGAAATGTTATTGCACTTTAGTATTTGATAGCAGTTTTTTTGTAGCAGTTATTTTTAGTGGAAAATGTAAGGCTGGATCGTGATCCTACAGATTAGGATATCCTGTAGTTATTTTGATATTTCTAGTCATGCTTTGGCATGGAAAAAGTAAGCAGAAAATTGTCCCAATTTCTCCCTCTAAGGCTTTCCTAATTTTGGGAATTCGACTCTCTCTATTTCCTATCCTAACATTGGTGCTCTCGTCCCTGTTCTCTACCCTCCTGCAACCATGACCCGCAACCAGAATGACAAGCCAGACCTCACCCCTTTGCACGACGCAATCACTGCCCTCTCCAAAAACTTAACAGATTTCATGCTGACCCAAAACCAAAGAAATGACACCCATAACCAAACCTTTCAGATCCTGCAAACCCAAATACATGAGATGCAGGAAACCCTTCAAAAACCATTGACTACCTCCTCAACTCACACCCACACAGACCCCATGAAATCACCCAAATTCATCCTCCCTACTTTCGACAGAACTAACCCGCTGGAATGGCTCTTCCAGGTTGATCAATTCTTCACTCATTATGCAATTTAGACTGCTCTCAGATTGACACACATTTCCGGCTACATGAGTGGGGATGCATTAGCTTGGTACCAGTGGATGGATTCACTAGCTTGGTACCAGTGGATGGATTCACTAGGGCAGTTGAATTGCGTTTTGGTCCCTCATCATTTGAGAACCATCAATAGGCTTTGTTAAAGCTACACCAAAGAACCACAGTGGCGGAATATCAAAAGGAGTTTGAATGCCTATGTAACAGGGTAACGAGCCTAACTCCATATGCTATTATGGATTGTTTTATTTCTGGCCATAAATTTGAAATCCATAATGAATTGAGCATCCTTAAACCTACCACTATCTCTGATGCTATTGGATTAGCCAAGTTGGTTGAGGCAAAACTTAATGCTAGCAATATGACCAAACCCAATTAACCCAAACCCTCTCCCATCCACCAAATCACAGCCTCGCAATCCTCCACCCAACCACCTCTTTTACCCACTCCCCTACCCGCCTTGCCCTCCTTGCACCACCTAACCAAAAACCCAATTTCCCTATCAAATGACGTACCCTTGCAGAAATGCAAGCCCGCCGTGCCAAGGGGTTGTGCTATAACTGTGATGAGTGTTCCCATTCAGGACACCGTTGTAAAACCCGCCAATTCTTTGTACTATTGGCTTGTGAAGATGACCCCCTGACCCAAGCTCATCATCCTCCTTTGAGGGCATTCTTTTCTTTGCTAAAACAACTCCAGCAGCACCTACTCCTCTTAATACCTTACCCACAACTGCTGAAACCAACCCAAACACACAAATCGACCTCGACACACCTAACCCTGAGTTATTCCATCTATCCCTTCATGCAATCACAGGCTAATCATCACTTAGAACCTTAAGATTTCCTGCCTATATTCAGGGCCAAGCCGTGACTGTCTTCATTGATACAGGAAGTTCACACAACATCCTACAACCCCGCATTGCCACCTTCTTAGGCCTATCCCCTCAGCAACATGAACCTTTCTCTGTTATGGTGGGCAATGGTGACCATCTGCATTGCTCTGGCCTTTGTACTGATGTACCACTGACAGTGTCATCTCGCACTTTCAACATCTCATTTTACCTCCTTCCCATCCAAGGAGCTGATGTTGTGCTTGGGGTCCAGTGGTTGAAAACCATAGGCCCATTCTTGGCTGATTTCATTGTGCCATGCATGCAATTCTTTCATCATGGGGAACTTATCACTTTCCATGGATCTAACACTACCCTCATTACTTCAGCCTCTTTCAACTAACTTACCCGAATGATTGACACTGATTCTATTGCAACTTACCACACTCTAACCCTGCTACCCAAAGAACCTAACCTTGACCCATTTCACCTGATACCACACTACCAGAAAACGCGGGTGTACCGATGGTGTCGGTAACGCCGAAAAGCCGTTGAAAACGCAAAATTACCGAGGGCTTAGGCCGTCGGTAAAATGCGTGTCGCAAATGTTTACCGACGGGCTTTTTTTTACCGTCGGTATTACCGACGGGCAAAACCGTCGGTCAACATCCCGAGGTAATTTCCGACGGCCAAAGTTGTCGATAATTTTTCGATGGCCTAGATCGTCGGTAATGCCAGAAATTTTTTTCCCGACGGCTATACCCGTTGGTATTCTTAAATTTTTTTCCTCAAAATTTAATTAAATAAATAATTAAATTAATTGATAAATTAATTGATTAATTTTTTATTTAATTTATTTAATTGATTTATTTAATTAATTTTAAATTAATTAATTTCTTTAATTAATTTAATTAACTATTAATTTAATTTAATTTAATTGATTACTTTTAATTATTAATTAATTTTTTATTTACTTATTTAATTATTAATTTATTCCCATATTAAAAAATGTGTTAGATTTATTTATTTAATTTTTAAATTAACTAATTTCTTTAATTAATCTAATTAACTATTAATTTAATTTAATTAAATTGATTACTTTTAATTATTAATTAATTAATTATTTAATTATTAATTTATTCCCATATTAAAAAAATGTGATAACGTAAACTAAAAAATAAATTAACAAAAAACGTAATAAATAAATAAATAATCCTAAAAAACGTCAGTAATTAAAAAAAATATCCGAAAATATCAAAAAAATATCAGTACAAACATCACTAATAATTCTGGTAGTGCTGATCATGATCGAGATGCTCTACACCATCTGCGTCATCGACATGATCAGTACCAGGAGGTAGAGGCGGAGGAGACTGCTGGCGAGCTAGCATCTGGTACATCTCTTCCTGTCGCTTCAGCACCTGAGCCAAAATGCCGTTCGTCCGACGGGTCTCCTCCTGCTGCTCGGCCAGTTTCCGCTTTACCTCGGCTAACTCCTGCTCATCCGCGGCAGAGTGACGACTGGCACCAGCACTACTCGATGACTCTCCGATGTGGAGGCGGCTGGTCCCTTTCCTGTAGTTGCTGGCAAGGTCTCCAGCACCATATAGGCGACCCTTCTTCTTGCCGCCAACAACATATGCCCAAACCCTGAGCAGTGCAAATGAATCCTCAGGGCTCTGAGACGGGGAAGATGATGATGTCATCCTCGCCTCAAACTCCTCCTGTCAAACATAAACAAATAAGTCAATTTTTTTTGTAAGAAAACAATATAACATTATTAAAAAACTATTCATTATATTTTACAATTACCTGGATCCGCTTCGACCGATTATCAACAAAATCACTGGTACTCCTCCTAATATGAGTTGCACGATGGAGCCCGTGCAACTGTACCTCTCTACCCAACCTCCTCGACTGTAATTATTTAATAAAAAACCTTAAATAATAATAATAATAATAATAATAATAATAATAATAATAATAATAATACGTACAAGTCGAGCTGCATGTTGCGCCTAACTGACGGAACCTCTGGTGTGCAAGCTCCCACCCCTCTCAGAGGCTCTATTCTTTTTGGCCTTCTCGCTAGTCGCCTTGAACTCAGGGGAGTTCAAGTGCGCTACCAGCTGCTGCCATAGCTGATCCCCTATCCAGTGGGGCTATCCCCCTAGGCGGCATCTCTAAGCATATCAGAGAGGCGGTAGGAGGCCTTCATATGGAAGTTCTTCTCGATCCGCCTCTCACCCCTTTCCTCCTAAGCAACCCTCTCCTATATCAATATAATACATTATTAAACATAATTGAAATTTATGAAATAAAAAAATAATATGCAACAAAATAAAAATAACAACTTACTCCAAAAGATTTGAACATATGCCTCCGCTCCTCGTCCTTCAACTTCTCCTAGGTGGGCCAAAATGTGTGATAATTATCCTCAATTACTGCTGTGATAGCCTTCGCAATTGGCTTTGAGGGAAAGAACCTGAACAATAAAAAGATGTCAAACAAATTAAACAAATATATATATATATATATGTAAATTATTAATAACTCGAAAAAAAATAATGTAAATACTTACCCTTTACCAGCCAGCCTGATAATAACTCGGCCATCATGCAGCATCTCAAGATCCTCAACGACCTCCTGGTCAACCTCCTGTTGCTCATCCTCATCCTGCTCAACCCCGGTCTGATCAGGTGTATTGCCCGTACTATACTCATGGTCTGACTGATGAGTATCGGACACCGTCTCGGGCACAAAATGGGAGAAAGAAGTGCCAAGTGTCTACTGGAACCCTGGGTTGGGGATCATGTAAATAGGAGACAAATCGGGTGTCGGTGCAGAAGGTACTGGAGGCTATGTAGGTACCGAATGTGACGTAGGCTGTGTAGGGGCTGAACGCGCTGGAGACTGTGTAGGCGATGTACGCGGATATTGTGTGGATGACAACGTAGAAAAGCCAGCAGCGTCACGCCTAATAATGTTTGGCCTCCCACGACCGGGGGGGTCGATGGCAATGCCCTTCCCCTTCCATTTACCACCAGTGGGTGGTCTGGGGGAGTCGGATCCTGATCCTCCTGATGCCATATATGTCTATAGAGCAATTCAACAATAACAATCATGAAATATTATATTTAAACATAACAATATTAAAAATGAATTCCATAAAAATAAACAAGTTATGAAAATAACTGACAAATTAAAATATATTGTTAGACATTAAAAGGTGGAGCAAAGTTAGACAACAGGAGTGTGGTTCCCTACAATCCTTATCTTCTAATGAGGTATGCAGGACATGTGAAAGTTGAGTATTGTAATAAATCAAAGTCAATTAAGTATTTGTTTAAGTATGTAAACAAAGGTCCTGACCGAGCCACACTACAAATTTCCAAAGATTCTGGAAATAACGAGACGGACAAGCCTATTGATGAGATCAAACAATATTATGATTGTAGGTACGTATCAGCATGTGAGGTAGGATGGAGAATCTTTAAATTTGATCTAAATTACAAGTGGCCCCCAGTTATGAGATTCGTTTTCCACCTACCAAATCAACAAGATGGAGAATCTTTAAATTTGATCTAAATTACAAGTGGCCCCCAGTTATGAGATTCGTTTTCCACCTACCAAATCAACAAGCTATTTATTTCAATGACGATGATGAAATAGAGGATGTCGTTGAAAGGCATCCGCAAATTGAGACAATGTTCCATGCATGGTTTGATGCTAACAAAAAATTTGTTAAAGGAAGGGATTTAACATATGCATGGTTTGATTTAACAAAAAAGGTGGCATCCAAGGAAGCAAGGACATAGTATTCGGAGGATCCAATATATTCCTTCAAGCATTGGAGAATTATATTACATGAGAATCTTGCTGACAGTGCAAAGGGATTGCATAGGCTATAATTGCTTTCGCACAGTTAATGGTGTACAATACAATACTTTTCAAGAGGCATGTTATGCAATTGGCCTATTAGCAAATGATAAAGAGTTCATAATGGAATCATTGAGGCAAGCGAGTTGGGTTCTGGTAATCAGATCTGAAGGCTGTTTGTTTCATTGTTATCAATGAATACAATCACAAACCCATCTTCGATTTGGAATAGTACATGGAAATTATTGTGTGATGGGATTCTTTATGACAAATGGAGGGATTTAGCTATTCTAGGTATTTATGATTTTACTATATAATAACTAATATAATTGTTAAGTATGTATTAGTTATTTATCAGATTTTTAATTGCTCTAGATCTTCATATTTTTGATGAAGAGCTCAAAAATCTCTGTCTTATCGAATTGGAAAAGTTGTTTCAGTCAAATGCGAGATCTCTTATTGATTATCCTGGAATCCTACACCCTGTTATGTCAGAAACAAGGGACTTTATGAATAAATTGATTGTGGATGAAATGAGCTACGATAAAGACGAGATGGCAAAAATTCGTGCCTCCTTATTTGATATGTTAATAGATGAGCAAAAGGGAGTATATAATGAAATTATTCATGTTGTGATTTCTGGATTAGGTGGATTTTTTTTCCTATATGGATATGGTGGTACTAGCAAAATATTTATTTGGAAGACACTGTTTGCATTTCTTCGATCAAAGGGTTTAATTGTTCTCAATGTTGCGTCAAGTGGTATTGCATCTATTCTTTTACCCCGAAGACGAATCGAACACTCAACTTTCAGTATTCCATTGATTATCAGAGATGATTCAACGTGCAATATTAACCTAGGTAGTGCAAGGTCAATGCTTTTACTACACACTAAATTAATCATATGGGATGAAGCACCAATGATGAATAGGTTTTTCTTTGAAGCATTGGATCGAACTCTATGTGATATTATATCGTCTGTTGATAAGGAAAATGCAACGAAATATTTTGGTGGAAATGTCGTCGTTTTAGGGGGTGATTTCAAACAAATTTTACCTGTTATTAGAAATAGGTCGAGGCAAGATATTGTTGGTTCAGCTGTAAATGTGTCAACTATTTGGAATAGCTGCAAAGTTCTTAGGTTAACAAAGAACATGCGGCTTGGTGCAAAAAAAACAATGCAGATCGGGATGATATAAGAGACTTTGCTAACTGGATTCTTGGGATTGGTAACGGTAGTAGAAATGAAGATGAATTTGGTGAAAGTCAAATAGATATTCCTGAAGACCTACTAATTCAGGAATTTACAGACCCATCACTTTCTTTGGTTAATTTTGCCTATCCTAATCTCTTGCAAAATATTACAATGAGCAACTACTTTCAAGAGCAAGTAATTTTAGCTCCAACTTTAGAATCAGTACAGCAGGTCGATATCTGTCAAGTCATGGCGCACCCAAGCGGGGATTGGATGGTGAATGATTTTGTCATCTCATTAATTCCTGGTAAGGAATCCGAATATTTCAGTTCAGATTCAGCATGCCAAAGTGATGAAAATTGTGACGTTGATGGTCAATGGTTCACAACTGAGTTCCTAAATGAAATCAAATGTTCAGGTGTTCCAAATCACAAATTAGTGCAACAGTTTTGACAGGAACTAATGTTGGGGACAAAATTTTTGTCCCTAGAATAAACTTTATTCCATCGGATCCGGGTCTACCTCTCAATTACAGAGGAGAAAATTCCCACTTGCACTGTGTTTTGCTATGACAATAAATAAAAGTCAAGGATAATCACTATCACATGTAGGGATCTATCCTCCAAAACTGGTGTTCACACAAGGACAGTTGTACGTTGTAGTTTCTAGAGTGACATTAAGAAAAAGGCTAAAGTTTTTTTTACTATGGACGATGACAAAAAATTGTCCACAACAACAACTAATGTTGTCTATCGGGAAGTTTTTGATAATGTTTAAGTCTTGAAACTATTAATACATTTTGATTACTATTATTATTTTACCTATATATTCAGGAACATATAACATGTAATTTATGTCAGGAGCAAGACTACAAGATATCTTTCTAAACTTAAATATCCATATACTCAACAGTTTTTATTAGAATCATATATTTCTTAATCACGTCCTAATATGTACCAATGTTTTCTGAGAGGTAAACAAATTTAATAACACATAAGTGCTCCTACAAAGATTACATGACATGCAACTATGGTTAAATTAAACCTCCATGTCTAGCGTTGTTATGTGAACTTATTTGTTATGTGAACATGTCGCAATTATTTGTCTTTCCTCACCTCTACATATTTTCATGTACATTGTTGAATTATCCCTAAGTTCAAAATCAAAAAATCACGTAGTATAATTCCAGCATGTTGGGTGACATTCTCCCAACCCTTATCAAACCAAATATCTTCATCATCATTACACCAGTTCACCCTACATGAAGTCCCATCATGTAGATATATTCTATTAGGAATTGTCATTGCTTTCCCAAACACTTTAGTGAATTGTTTTGGCAATTTTTGACAACATAACAACTATTACCGGTCAAACATGAAGTGATATTCATAATAAAGATGTAAAGTAATTTTTATGCTCCAGATTTAAAACAAACATATGTTAAATACAAAATGATATTAGTAAGATTTTGAGTGATGTAAATGACTTACAAGTCTTTGGTGGTACATATTAAGGTTGAACACCTTAAAAAAATGCACTGGAAGTTGACCACGTGGGTGCATCAGATGAGACTTCTCCAGACCAGATTTGTTATACGATGTCACAACAAATATTGAATTTCCAATGTAAGTGAACAAAACACCTTCTTCATGATTAAGAATGTAGTCTCTTGCATATTCATCCCATCCTCTAGCCACTAGTGCAAAAACTACCTTTAATCGCGGTTTTTTTGGACTTTTAACGCCGGTTTTCAATCCGGCGTCAATGCTTCCGACGTTGTAAGTGTAAACATGTAACGCCGGTTTTTAAACCGCGGTTATAAGTAAGTTTTAATCGCGGTTTTTAACAAAAACGGCGTTAAATCCTGACGTAAAAGGAACAAAAAAATTGAAAAAACGGAAAAAATACTTATAACCGCGGTTTTTTAGTGAAAACCGACACCGTAGGTCACTTTTGACCGCGGTTTTATAACAAAACCGGCGCCGTATGTCACTTTGAAAATTTGAAAAAATGAAAAAACAGTTTTAACCGCGGTTTTGCGTAAAACCGGCGCCGTAGGTCACTTTTAACCGCGGTTTTTAACAAAACCGGTGCCGTATGTCACTTTGAAAATATGAAAAAAAAAGTTATAATCGCGGTTTTTTAGTGAAAACCGACGCCGTAGGTCACTTTTGACCGCGGTTTTATAACAAAACCGGCGCCGTATGTCACTTTGAAAATTTGAAAAAACGAAAAAACAGTTTTAACCGCGGTTTTGCGGAAAACCGGCGCCGTAGGTCACTTTTAACCGCGGTTACCGACGCCGTAGGTCACTTTTAACCGCGGTTTTGCGGAAAACCGGCGCCGTAGGTATAATTTTTTTTTTATAATTTTTTTTAAATTTCTCGGTACCAGGATATAAACAATATCCACACAGAATTCACAAACATAACTGGTCAAAAGATTTATCCACACAGGATATATACAATATTCACAAACATAACTTCCAAAACAAATAAAGGCATTGATCCACAAAGGCATAACACATGATACATTTATCCACAAAGGCATTGAAGGATGTAAACTATGAAGAGCAATTAAAGGCAAAACAATTATCTAACATAAGCAATAGTACAAAAACAATTCATTCAAATTTTATCGCACCATGTCATTTTTTTTGTATTGCTTTTCTTGTTCGGCGTCTTGGTGGTTCTGGGTTTAGATTTTGCTCCTCAATCTTAGTCACAAAAAAGCGTGCCCAAGTTTTTCGAATCTCAACAATTTCTTCAGGACTGTATGGGTTACAACCATCGAATAACTACAAGTTCAATTCAAAAAAGATCTAATTAATTAACTTCAAATATTGTAAGGTATAAAAAAGATCAATTAACAAGTTAAGAAATGTTTTATTACCAAATCCCATCCAGATGTAATCCTCATTGTGACAATGGACAACATGGTCTTCATGACATAGTAGCCACACGCCCATGAGTTGTCTTGGTGAGGCCCCTACAAATGACAATATAAATTACTACAAATTATGTATACACATAACTAATACGTCTTTTAATACGTAAATATCATATAAAAACAACCTACTTACCATGAGTATGTTCCAATTAGGCTTCTTTTCTTGTCCCAGACCTTTTTTACTATTATAATCCACCATAGCTCTGATAAAATAATATAAGTTATATATATAAGATAAATACATATATGACATCACAAGTATGACAACTAAATTAAAAGTTTACCCCTCAAGGACACGCTTAATCTGTAGGCTTGGCCTTTGATGAAGTGAGCATATCCAGACAATGAGATTATGTTTAGGACAAATGACAATCAACTGCCAATGATTGCTAGGTAACAACAATAAATGTATATTAGAAACACATAAAGAAAAGCATTATGCTATGAATAAAAGTGTACTCACTTGTGCGTGCGGTCCTAAGAAAACATCTTTGTCCTGCTGAATTAGCTTATCCAGTATGTAAGCTTGAACAGAGTCATTAGGTTGTTTTGGGTTGGGCTTGACAACCATCAACGTTGGATCCAAGAATCCATATACATCACTGATGTTGTTCTGAATACATATACGATGCAGATACCTAGGAGTTGAAACAAAATAATGTTAATTATATATAATTGATACAAAGGAGTTAAAAATATACAAATATGTTAATTAATACTTACAAGGACCATAATTACAAGTGATGATAGGCAAGCGAAGTCATCACCAGCGGCAGTCCGTTAAGTCCTTCGAAAATGTAAAAAATTGGAAGATCATCATGCTCTAAGGTAATCCCAACTTGTCCATTGGGAAGATCAAAAGCCATGTGACCAATGCGTCTTAAAATGTCATCGTTAGGATCCTCCTCATTTTCTGGCGAACAACTATCCTTGGTGCTGACATGCGCAGTGGCTTTAGGAGAAGGCACTATATTCTGAGTTAGTTGGGCTTCCACATCTGACTTGAACTGGGATTTGTAAGCTTCAAACTTAGCTTCAAACATTTGACTAAGGTCCTGCATGATCTGATGTCTCATGGCATCCACGTCCACTTGCTTCGACTGGCTGCGTGAAATTCCTCTGAAGTATTTCTTAAAGCCCACACCTCGACCAGCAGTGCGGACACGACCATAATGCTCGGGTGTTCCAAGGCGATAGTCAAGATATCTTGGCGTCGGTTGGAATAAAAGTACCCTGAGATTCATCTTCAACCAATGACTCCTACAGCCAAATTCAATCACAGAAGTCGTTGATCAGTCGACCTAAATTGGTTACAAATCACATAATATTAAATAAGGCAGATACACTTACAATTTTAGAAGCAACTGAGGCCACAGCATCAGATGTATAAGATCCTGATGGTTTTGTTCGAGCCATAGCCCATAGCTCATACCGGTTTGGTTTTGGAGGGGATTCCAAGGCTTCATCTCCAGCCTCTTCCTACAAGGCTTTCTTTCTGTGTGCTATTATATTCTTCTCAAGTCTATCATAACCCCACGAGACAATAGGTGGGGGTAGATATTCTTTGCAGCATTTGTCTTTCCCTTTTCTCTTTTTTTCTGTTACAAATAACGTAACAAACCACAAAATAAAATAAGTAAAAAATTATATTAGCCAAGTTAAAAAACATAATTCAAACTAACTAGAAACGCTTCTTCCGTGCGGCTCCTAACAAACTCATTCCATATGTCCTCTGAAAGGAAATTATACTTCTGACAAGGATTTGTGCAACCATTTTTGTCTCCTTTCCCAAATATAAATGTCCTGGAGAGTTTAGACTTAAAGTCCTTCCAACGCTCACCCGCATAGGACAACCATCGGTCCCTAAACTTTTTATCAAGGGGAACATCAAATTTATCCTACAATACATAACAAAATGGTGGTGTTAGTAAATACATACACACAAGGATCAATAAAGCTAAATACAAATCTGTATACAAATAGAGATAAAGGTCAATACCATGACATCTTCCCATATCATATCTTTGGTTTTTTCAGGGACATCTCTCCATTTAGGTATCAGAATGGAGGTCTTGCTTCGTGCAATGTACGACAAATAAGTGCAGAAGCTAGCTGCATTATCGCCATAAGGTCGCCCAGTATCTGGATCAAATTCAATAGAAAACTTCTAACCAGGAAGAAGTCTATTTTTCAATTGTGATGTAGTGGTAACACCTCTAGTCCTTTTTTTGGGGGACTCTGATGTGGATGGATCAGCCATATATGATGCCTGTTTAAACAAACAAACAAACAAATGTGAGAAACAATGTGAGATAATCTAACAAACATGTATCAATATATATATAATTATAACGGATAATCTAACAGATATTAATTGTGGATAATCTAACAAACATGTAGTCACCTATAAAATTCTTTGGCAGTTAAGTTTGAATGTCCTCCAATATCCCTTCTTGATGATCATCACGAGTGGCATATACATCGTCTACTTCATTTTCATCATCGAAGATGGGTCTTTGTGTTGAGAAAGAAGGGGTGTCATTGATATCTAGTGTTGAATCTTGATTTTCATCACTCTCATGCATACTTCTTCTTTGGAGAACCACAGACCACCTTTTGTTAGAAGGATCCTTGACATAAAACACTTGTTTTGCATGAATTGCCATGATGAAAGGCTCATCCTTATAACCTACCTTATCAAGATCCACCATTGTAAAACCTAATTCATCGGTTTGTACACCACCGTTACTGTTAACCCACTTACATTTAAAAATAGGCACCTTGAATTTATTATAATCGATCTCCCAAATCTCTTCAATGACCCCAAAGTAGGCTATGGATGCGAGCAGGGTTTTATCCTTTGAACTAGAGAAATGCATAGAAGAAGCCATAACCATAACCCCACTGTTTTGTACGGTGCTCTTGTCATCCTGTGACTTTATATAAAAAGAAAATTTGTTGATATCGTATCCTCTCCACGTCAAGACATTAAATTTAGGATCATGTGCTAGCCATGTTAATGTCTCAGAAGCAGTATCATCACTCAAAACCTGTTCTTTAAACCAAGGTATGAATGTCTTGTTATGCTCCTTCAACACCCAATTTTCATTCATTCGAGGATTTTTGGCCTTGACATGATTTTTGTGAGCAGACAAGTAAGGTTCAACTTCATCAATATTATTCAATATATACGAATGTGCTTGCAACACTTCCGCTCGACCCATGCTCTTAGTTTTTAGACCTAGTGTGCCCTTACCTTCACATCTTCCCTCATGTGAGACTTAGGAAGCCCTACAGTGCCGCTTGACAAATAATCTGAACAAAACTCAATGGCTTCTTCTGTTACGTACCTTTCAACAATAGATGCTTTGGGACGATATAGATTCTTCACATACCCTTTCAATATTTTCATGTATCGCTCAATAGGGTACATCCACCTTAAATAAACAACCACATACTCTAATCTCTCGACTACATGAACAATTAAATGAACCATGATGTCAAAAAATGACGGAGGAAAGAACATCTCCAATCGACACAAAGCGATAGCGACCTCATTTTCCAACTCGTCCAATTTCGAGGGTCAATAGCTTTGCTACATACTGCATTGAAAAATAAACACAATCTAATTATGGCATGTCGAACATTTTTGGCAAGATGCCACGAATAGCCACCGGTAGTAATTGTTGCATCAAGGCGTGGCAGTCATGAGATTTTAAGCCAACTAATTTGAGATCATCATTAATACAAGACTCTTTATATTTGAAGAGTAACCTGTGGCACTTTCACACCACGTAGACACTCGCAAAACCTTTTTCTCTTCCTTTGACAATGTATGACAAGTGGTGGCAAATATGTCTTGTTACCTCTTGGTGAGGAGCTAACTCCTCTCTTATACCCATGGAAACAAGGTCTAGACGAGCATTCACTCCATCCTTTGTCTTGCCCTGAATATTGAGAAGCGTCTGGAATTACACTATCACACACATTTTCTCCACATGCATCACATCAATACGATTGTCTTACATCAAGACTTGACCAAGTATGGAAGATCAAAGAACACCGACCTTTTCTTCCATATGTTTTTCACGAGAAGAATGTTTTTTCCTCTTGTTTTTCCGTACTTAACATTGATGGAGTTCACCCGTTGATAAACTTCTTCTCCGGTTAAAGCTTTTGGAGCAATTTCGTTCTCTTGACATCCATTAAAAGCCTTTTTCAACCTGCGATACGGGTGATCACGTCTCAAAAATCTTCTATGCCCAAGGTAACAAGTCTTCCTCCCACTTTTCAGTTGAAAGAAACATGTGCCATCTTCACAAATAGGGCATGCTTTATGCCCCTTAACACTATACCCGGACAAGTTCCCATATGCTGGAAAGTCGTTGATGGTGCAAAACAACATGGCACGCAACTTGAAATCTTCACCTGAAAACCTATCAAAGACATCAATGCCTTCTGCCCACAATATTCTCAAGTCATCAATCAAGGGTTTTAGATAAACATCTATGTCATTTCCCGGTTGTTTTGGACCGGAAATCATCATAGATAGCATAACGTACTTGCGCTTCATGCACAACCAAGGAGACAGGTTGTAAATTACTAAGAGAACAGGCCATGAACTATGGATGCTACTTAAGTTACCATATGGATTCATTCCATCTGTAGCAAGTCCAAGCCTAAGGTTTCTTGGCTCATTGCCGAACTCCGGAAACAATGAATCAACTCTCTTCCATTGCAAAGAATCGGCGGGATGGCGAAGCTTTCCATCACATTTCCTATCATCTGCATGCCATCTAAGGTTCTTTGCATCATTTATATTGGCGAACAGTCGCTTAAACCTTGGAATAATTGGAAGATACCATAACACCTTCGCAGGAGGACCTTTTTTGCTCACATCATCACAACTATCATCACTGTCCTTCTTTTTGTAGCGTGGTGTATTACACTGGAGAAACTCTTCTTTGTCTTCATGCTCTTTCCAGTACAATATGCAATCCTTCGGGCATGCGTGTATTTTCTTATACTCCACACCCATCGGACATAATATCTTCTTCGCTTCATAATTACTTTTCGGCAATGTGTTCTCTATCGGAAGCATGTCATTCAACAGTTTAAGCAATTCAGTAAAGCTCTTGTCAGTCCACCCATTTATCGCCTTCAGATTGAACAATTTCAGCACAGCTGACAACCGTGTGAAATTTTTGCAGTCTGGATACAGAGGTTCTTCCTTGTCGCTACATAGAGTTTCATACACATGTGCCCGCTGAAAAGACTCTGGTCCAATATCACGAATCATGTCCTCTAGTCGATCGTCCATATCTACATCAACTTCCTCTCTTGTGGACACACTTGGCTTGTTTAACACTTCACCATGCCAGGTCCATGTCGTATATCTTTGCCAAATCCCAAAAGTACGAAGATGATTCCGTATCTCCTCAACATTTAGTTTTGGTCCATTCAAACACTTAACACAAGGACAATAGAAAGTTGTTTGATTGGGAAAATTTGCTTGGGAAAATTGTAAGAACTCTTCGACCCCGCTCTTATACTCATCACCTAAACGATGTTTTTGCATCCAACTACGATCCATAACTGTGTTCTGAAATAATATACACACACTTTAAAATGCTTAGATATTTAACTAATATTGACATGTTTGTATATAGTGTGCTATTCACAAACTCATCCACATCAATTAATTGTTCATCATTCTGAAACTTAATTAACAAAACTCACCCCAAAACCAAACCCATCATCAACAGAACCCCACAACCCACCAAGTCAAACCCAAAAAAGCTTTTCAAAAGAAGATCAGAACCAACCGAAGCAGCAAAAGCAAAAGTAGAGATTATAGGAAAAACCCATATACCTTATCAGCAGAAGAACAACCCCATGATGGAAAAATCAGTGAGCACGATTCAGCGGTGACGAAGCAAAAAGCAGCAGCGAAGTCAGGGATTCGATGCGAATCCGCGCAGCAGTGCGGAGTGTCGCGACCTCACGGCGGAAAGGCGAGGAGTGACCGCCTTCACGGCTGGAGACCCGCGACGAAGGAAGAAGCAGCAGTGGAGGAGAGGCAGGCCAAGCAAGGTGAAGCGTCGGTGGAAGAGAGACCACGAAGCAAGAGGTTCTTTCTCTTCCCTTGATGCGATCTCGACGAAACTGAGAAAGGTGAGAGGAAAACAGATCTGTTTTGGTGCAGAGGAAAGGGACGGCGCAGAGGGAGACGAACGGCGCGAGGGAGACGACGGTGCAGAGGAGAGGGCCACAGAGGAGACGAGCAGCCTTGAGGAGAGGGCGGTCTGCATGCGAAAATGGCGGACGGTTCGCGAGGGAGAGAGAGGTGACGGCGCGAATGAAAAGAGGGAGTGAGAGATTAATAGATATGGAGGGAAATTAATTTTTTAAGAAAGGATACGACCGCGGTTTTTAACTAAAAACCGGCGCCATATGTAGTGATACAACCGCGGTTTTAAGTTAAAACCGCGGTCGTATGTAACGCGAGACATATGGCGCCGGTTTTACCCTAAAATCGGTGCCATGGGTCTCACAATTTTTTAACACATATGGCGCCGGTTTTAGGGTAAAACCGGCGCCATATGTCTCGCGTTACATACGACCGCGGTTTTACCCTAAAACCGGCGTTATAAATATGTATTTTAGGTGTATTTCGCCGGTTATCCGCCGGTTTTGCGGATAACCGGCGTAACATATAACGCGGTGGCATTTTTGAAATTAAATGATGAAATTATGAGATTTATGGCGCCGGTTTTAGGGTAAAACCGCGATCGTATGTAAAGCGATACCTATGGCACTAGTTTTAGGGTAAAACCGCGGTCGTCTCTCCAACACCTATGGCGCTGATTTTACATTAAAACCGCGGTCGTATGTAACGCGAGACATATGGCGCCGGTTTTACCCTAAAACTGGCGCCATATGTTTAACCCAGTGTAAAAAAATTGTTAGACCTATGGCGCCGGTTTTAGGGTAAAACCGGCGCCATATGTTTCACAACCGGCGCCATATGCAAGGTCAAGGGGTGGGGTGAGATTGCCAGTCGACGAACTGAGGACGCCTGCTATGGAACACAAACGAAATCGGCAGCCAAAGGACGGAGTAACCCTCCGAGAGGAGGTAAGGTTCTTCATCCGAGCTAGGATGGTTTGCCAGTCGACGAACTGAGGACGCCTGCTATGGAACACAAACGAAATCGGCAGCCAAAGGACGGAGTAACTGTAACGACCCGTTTCCGGACCGCTACGAACTAAAATTAAACCTAAATGTGACTCGTTTTTAAAACGGTACTCTTGTGTCCTTTCAGAAAAATACGGTATATATTTTAAAAAAAAAAACATTTATACATTCCCGTAAGCGCACTCAGAGTAATTACAGCTTTTCGAAACATGGTGCAACTAGGACATAAATCTTAATACTAAATAACAACACACATGCATAACTCATACATACTTATATATACCAGATATAAAATAGTGCATACAAAAAAAAAAGACAGAGTAGTAATGTACAAAGAAATACACCTATGGTATGACGACCCTCAGAAGAGTGATCATACCCCGGGGGTACTCCCGGCAGACACCCACACAGTTTGCTCCAAAGTAAACCGCCGCCTACCACCTGTGCTCAAAAATAACACCCTACCAAACTGGTCACAACCATCGTACACAAAAGACATACTACAATCATCCCAAGAAAACATCTAGTAGACATAATCAATCACGACAAATAGAGATCGTCGTCAGGATCCTCGACGAGGTCCTCCTCACCATCACTGCTGTCGGGTTCCTGCGTCCTCGCTATCGCTGGGTAACCATCATGGATTGAAGGCACCACGGGAAAGGGTCAACTTCTCAACAAATCAAGATAATCAAGGCATAAAGAAATAAGCAAAAAACAATGTATATCATTCACCAAACGTGAGTCAACCCTCTCACTCTATACTCGGCTCAACTCGCGATCCATTTTCTCTCGACTCGACCATTATTAGGAAGCGACGCAGATCCATCAATCGACATACCAGCCGTAGCCTTGGGATCTTTCGCTTCTCCCTAGATATGCGATGCAGGTTCCTACGCTGCGACGCCTAGTCAATCTCCCGTAAACAAAAGGGGACCTAGCACCCTTAGTTATCCGGGTCACGGCTCAAAAACGTCATAACGACTCGCCTAGTTCTCTCACTCGATGAACAGCTCTCCGCTTACAATATTCAAAGAGTGACGCATAAGATTACTTGCCCACATATCAAATAAGAGAGCATGCTTAATATGAAGAAAACACAATTCGATATTTTAAGCGATAAAAACACCCTGCATGAAGAACGTAATTCAACAGCAACACGCAATTCGCAGCATATATTCAATCTCATATCACAACATTACATGCTCGACAAGCAAATCAAGGAATCCATCCCTCTGCAACTCAATGGAATTAACAGAGAGGAACATACAAGTGTGGGGGGTTGGGTTCAGGAGACCAACTGCAACAACTTTCGCTCGCCCACGAAGACTCGGATAAATGTTCGACCTCACGACAACAAAACGAAGGGGTTCGAAGACCCTAACTTCGAACTCGTAGAGTTCTCAGACTTCTTCGTATTTAAATGAAGCATTTAAATACTAAAAATAAAATCTAAACATATCTAGAAGTTGCCCTTACCGAACTCCAAGCTAGGCGTCTACGTCTTTGTCCTCAATCGAGCTCGACAACGACCTCGACACGTCACGGTTCTCAATCGACCTCGACACGTGCCGTCCTCAATCTGGATCCCACCGCTCCCACGTCCTCGGGTTCGCTCTCCGTACACCTCGATTCCGTGCCGCACGATCTCTGAATCACACTTCCTAATACAAGCACAACTTAGTACTCTCTATGGGTTTCTAATAGCACTTAGCTCTCATATCCCAATCTTAACTACAACCCAAGTAAACATTAAAACTCAAGAACTTAAACAAATACAACAAGAATTTAAGCATTACAACTTAATTCCTTTTCTCTAAAATTTTATTAAAAACTTCTTTCATTCATATCACCATACAAGGCCTTTTTTCCTAAGTACTAATTCAAGCTTAAAATCAAGTAGCATATTAAGCACAAATTAATCAAAATCTAAGTTTATGTTTTCTGAAAAATATTTACATCAGGGTCCAACAATTTAAAATAAGACCATTAAATAGCAAGTTTCTTAGGACTCAAGAATAGAAAAGACCCAAAACTAACATGTTGCACTTAATTAAATTAAACTAGTCATGCTATTAGCACCTAAATAATTACTATAACACAATAACATATCTCATGCATGATTCAAGCAAGATTAAACATATTTTCCCTCTTACTCAAGGTTAGGTTTTTGATCAAATGCTCATGAAAGAGGTTATATGATGCTACAACAAATAAATCAACAACAAACAACAACAAGAAGCAACATACAACAACATAGAACAAGAAATCAAAACAAGCCAAGTGGTTAGGGTTTTGGGCGCTACCTACTGTAGAAAACAGAGGAAACAATTTGTTTTTCAAGCTCAAATAAATGGTTAGAAAGGTAGGTAATGTCATGAAGAAGAAAACCTATCGATATGACATGATTTGGAAGCATAGAAACTAGCTAAAATGGAGGTAGGAAGTGGCGCTAAACAGTAGCATGAAGGGAGAGAAAATTCTGTTTTTCATACCTCAAATGATGATCGAGATGATGATATAGGTAGAGGAGATGATGAGAAACAAGATTGATGAAGAAGGTTTGTGCAAAAACTCAATGGAACCCAAGGTTTTTCAATGGAAGTTTGGAGAGGAAGAGGAAACTTAGAGAAGAAGAAAGAAGAAAAGAGAAAGTGAGGGTTTGAGGGGACTGATCGTGATATTCAGCTGGTGAGGGAAGGGGCATTATGGTCCTTTCTCCCTTAATTAACACTCAACAATAATTAATTAAAAGAAAACCATTTATAAAACCACAAATAAGTGACATATAAATACTATTATGAGATGCTAATCCCATCACTCATTCTACCCATCAAATCTCTCCTCTCTCATGATTACCCTCTAATCTATAGGCTTAAGATCTAAAAACACGGCGACGAAAAACTGCAAAACCGATCAATTTCTCGCCGGAAAATCCCAGAAAATTAATTTACGAAAATTTAATTATCCGCGTGATAATATCAATTTATAAGTATTAGAAACAATATAATTCACTAAAAAAAATATTTAAAACAGGTTACGACTCGATTTTCATCGAAATCAGGGCTCATTTTAAATTTTATCAGCGGCAGAAACTGCCTGGCGATTTGGAACGCGACGAAATTTCAATAGAATATTTCGACAACATTCAAACCATAAATTAATATTAAAATATTAATTCTCATTTATTTTAGCTCTTGATTTAATTAAATCACTTTCTTAGGGAACAAGTAATTGCTTTATTAAAGCATAATTACGACAAAATATACTAATTAACACTAAATAACGTTCGTAAAAATACGAGTGTTACAGTCTCGGCACGAGGTCGATCAGGGTGCTTGTGCAAGCGCACAAGGCTCTATCACGAGCTCGTGCACGCGGTCTCCTCAGCTCGGCATACGACCTCGACGCAGCGACCTCATCGGCTCGTGCCGCGCGGTCTCGATGCAGTCGATCTCTTCATCAGGTGTTACAATACTCTCCCTCTAAAAAAAAATTTCGTCCTCGAAATTGCAAATAAGATGCTTACCGTGGAAAAGTTCAGGGTACTGAGTTTTCATCTTCTCTTCCAATTCCCAAGTCGCATCTCCGGTTTTCTGATCCCACACAACATTGACAAGTTGGATCTCTTTGTTCCGCAACTGTTTGGCTTTCCGATCAACGATCCTTGCTGGTGATGCTTCGAAGGATAAGTCGTTCCTCTGTTGAATCACATCTGGTTCGATGACATGAGAGGGGTCGGAAATATATCTCCGCAATCGTGAGGCGTGAAAGAGCGTCATGAATGTTTGACGGGGAAGGGTGGCGGGGCAATCGATATGCCCATCGACCGATCTGACGAAGAATCTGTAAGGTCCAATAAATTTAGGGTAAGTTTCTTGGACTTGATCGCTCGACCAACTCCGATGGTGGGGTGACTCTAAGAAATACATGCTCTCCTTCTTGAACTCTAGCGGTCGACGTCCTTGGTCGGCATCACTCTTCCGGCTCACGAGACGTTCGCATCCTATCTCTGATCAAACGGATCTTCTCAGTAGTCTGCTGGACCATATCTGGTCCCACAACAGAACTCTCGCCATCCCGGTACCAACAAAGAGGCGTCTGACATTTACGTCCATACAGTGCTTCAAAGGTGCCATTCCAATACTCGCATGGAAACTGTTATTGTAGGTGAACTCCACCAATGGTAAGACATCGTCCCAACTTCCTCGGTGATCTAATGTACACGCTCGCAACAAATCTTCAAGCGATTGGATCGTTCTCTCAGTCTGACCGTCGGTTTGGGGATGATATGCCGAGCTAAGCTTGAGCTCGGTTCCCATCGCTTCTTGCAATTCCCTCCAAAAGTGAGATGTGAACTTCGGATCTCGGTCCGACACGATTGAAGAGGGTATACCATGTAGTCGCACTATCTCCGCGATGTAAATCTCGGTCAGCTTTTCCACGTTGTACGTCGACCTCACTGGTAAGAAATGAGCAGATTTGGTCAATCGGTCGACGATTACCCAAATCGAATCATTCTTCTTCTGCGTCTTCGGCAAACCTACAACGAAATCCATGGAGATACTGTCCCATTTCCATCTTTGATACGTCAAGCGATTGTAGCATTCCCGACGGTCGTTGGTGCTCCACCTTCGCTTTCTGACACGTTAAACACGAAGCTACGTACTCAGCCACTTGCTTCTTCATTCCGGACCACCAAAAATGCTTCTTCAAGTCTTGATACATCTTCGTAACTCCTGGATGAATACTAAAATTGCTCTTATGCGCTTGGTCAAGTATTAACTTTCTCAGCTCCGCTACGTTAGGTACACACACTCGGCCATTGCACCTTAAAATGTTGTCCGCTCCGACTTTGAATTCTGTCGCTTTCCCTTGCGCTATCAACTGTATCTTCTCTTGCAGAAGCTTGTCAAGAACCTGCTGGTCTCTGATCTCGTCCAATAATCATTAGAAATGGTAAGCATACCAAATCTCGACTTCCCGGTGAAACTTCCACATTCAACTTCAAGTCTCGGAATTTCTCGAGCATCTCCAACTCCTTGATCATCATTCTTTGAAGCTAGAACGCTCTTCCTACTCAACGATACGCTACTATATTAGCCTTTCTGGATGATATTCCAACGTAAAGTCGTAGTCCTTGAGAAATTACGTCCATCTTGACGCATGTTGAGCTCTTTCGATCGAGCAGTGTACTTCAAGCTCTTGTGATCGGCCGAAAGCGGTGAGAGTGCTCCCGTAAAGGTAGTGCCTCCATATCTTGACACAAAAACCACCGATGCCGGCTCTAAATCGTGAGTAGGGTAGTTCTCTCGTGAATCTTAAGTCGTCTTGAAGCATACGCTACCACTTTCAGGTGTTGCATCGGCCGCACTGATCCCTGGTGTGACGCATCGCAATAAACCTCGTAAGGCTCTTACGGTTGAGGCAAAATCAACACAGTATTTGTTGTCAAAAGCTCCTTCGCCTTTGAAAGCTGGATTCACACTCCTCGATCCAGGCAAAAGTTGATCCTTCCTCGTGAGTCGTGTAAGAGGCGCGACAATCTTGAAAAACCTTCAATGAATCTTCGATAATAGCACGCTAGGCCAACAAAACTCCGATATCGATGATCGTCTTGGTGTTCCCACGCTATACAGCTTCAATCTTAGTTGGATCCACTATTCCTTCTTTGGAAATCACATGTCCAAGAAAATTCACCTCTTCAAGCCAAAATTCACACTTGAAAGGTTGGCATAGAGTTGCTTCTCTCGTAATATCTGCAATACTCGGCGTAAGTGCCCTTCGTGCTCTTCTCTGCTCTTGAGTAGATCAATATGTCGTCGATGAACACTACTACAAACTGATCCAAAAGCGAATGGAAAATCCTGTTCATGTAGTCCATAAACACACCGGCGCATTTGTCACTCAAACGGCATCACCAAATACTCGTAGTGACCATACCTAGTCCTGAAAGTCGTTTTGGGGACATCTTCCTCCTTCACGCGAATCGATGATAACCGGACTTCAAATCTATCTTGGAAAATATTGCGGCTCCACGTAATTGATCCATCGGATCGTCAATACGCGATAGCGGATCTGGTTCTTCACACGGTAACCTTGTTGAGCTCGCGGTAGTCCACGCCACGGCCTTGATCGTCCATCCTTCTTCTTAACCAACAACACCGAGCTCCCCACGGTGACACGCTCGGTCGTATGAATTGCTTTGACTCCAAATGCTCAATTTGGGACTTCAGTTCTTTCATCTCGGCAGGGGACATCCTGTATGGCGCTTTGGAAATCGGTCCTGTTCCTGGAATCAAATCGATGGAGAACTCGACCTCTCGCACTGGTGGTAACCCTGGCACGTCTTCGGGAAAAACGTCCACAAAGTCACACACCACTGGTACATTCTTCACTTCGATTTGTTGGGAAACTTCTGAACTAGCCAGATACATGTATTCCCTAGTTCCTTCTTGAAAAGAAACTCCAATACGTTCGAGAAAGATAATTGGAGACTCAAGGTGCAGGAAAATTACGGTTTATGGGCACAGTCCAAGAGGACATGGTGGTGTGACAACCAATCCATCCCGAGGATGACATCTAAGCCTTTAAGAGGCAAACAAACCAAATTAACCACAAACCTTCTACTCTGAATAACCACTACACAATTAAGACATGCGGTGTTTGTGACTAAGGTTTTAGCAATGGGTTGTAACTACCAATTTGAGCAGTAAAGCGATCAGTCAAGTTCAAATGGTCCACACAATCGGAGGAAATAAAGGAATGGGTTGCTTGAATCAAAGAGAACGGATAAGGATTTACCCTCAATCTCACATTCGCCTTGAATAAGATCATCGGCTTGCTCGCTTCCTGCGCCATGCGTAAGACTACGCCTTTTCTTTGTTTGGCGCTTCCGCTTTGGCCTTTGCCGCAAGCATTGCGGTTGACTTTAGGTGTGGGACAATCCTTGGCAAAATGCCCTGGCTTCTTACGATTGTAGCACACATCCTCCTTACGAGTCTGATTATTTGCATAATGTCACGACTTTCCACAATGGAAACAAATCACTTCTACGCCAGGTCGACCTCCACTTCTCGCTCCCTGGGTCATCGGACGATATTGTCCCTTGTTGTTGTTCCCCTGAGGTCGGTTGTAAGGCTTCCTCTGCAGTTGTTTCCCCTTCTGTGCAAACCTCTGCCCCGCACTCTGGGGTCTCATCGGTCGCCTACAACGGTTTTACCTTGTGGCCTCTTACACCTCTACCTCAACACAACGATCTATCAACTCACTGTAGATTCACGATCCTCGGTGACACCACCGACTTGAATGTCAAATTTTAATCCTCGTTGGAACCTCTCACTTAACCATCCTTGGTCAGCTCGGTCACGAAATGGACTGAAATACCTGCCAAAGGACTCAAACTTGGTCGCATACTCGGACAACGCCATACCGCCTTGTTGTAGTTGAAGAAACTCTTGCTCCTTCTCGGCTCGTGCGATGTCTGGGAAGTATTTGTCCAAGAACCTTCCACGAAAAAGCTCCCACGTTATTTCGCGACGTTCGCTTATCGGTGCTTGCTTCACTCCGCTTCCACCAATACTCTGCGTCTCTAGCGGCAAGTAGGTGGCGTAGTCTACCTTCACGTTGTTTGGGCAATGGAGTGCCTCGAAGATCTTCTCGATCTCTTGCATCCAAAGATCGACTTTATCCTGGTTTGGCTCACCGTAGAACCGGTGGGTCATGCTTCCTAAAGTCTGCTAATCTCTCGCCTCGGCATTCGCTCTGCTCTCTGTTGTTCTTTGCAAGTTTCTTTGGGATAAGCATTTGCCGTCTGTTGAGCCATCGCGTTAGGCTGTTGAGTTCTGACGGTGATTCTTGAGCCATGGCGCCGCCATCTCGGTCATAGCTTGAATTGCTCGTTCCATGTCGACGTTCTCAGGTACAGTCGTCGTATCCCTACGAGGTGGCATTAGATTCCACAAAGTTCAAAACCTGTCAGAATCTCACAACAAGGATGTGTTAAGACACACTGCTTCAATCAAGAAACAATTCAAACAATTTTTCAAGCAATAAGTGCTTCACTTAATCAAACAGCAATCAATATAGTACAACTATGTACCCGACACAGTGACCAGTCCAAATTTCCTATGTACAGTCCTGTAACGACCCGTTTCCGGACCGCTACCGAGCTCAATATACCGAGCTCGAGTTACCGAGCTCAACACACCAAGCTCAACATAAACCTATATGAGATGTGTTTTAAAAACAAAACTCTTGTGCCTTTTAAAAATACGATATATTTTTTTTTATAAAACCAACTTGTGCACATCAGAGTAATTACAGCTTTTCGAAACATGGTGCAACTAAGACACAAGACTTAAATTCTAATAAAACATACATGCATAACATACACATATATATATCGCTCGAAATAATAATGTATACAAAATACAGAGTAGCAAATGTGTAAAGAAAATACACCTAAGGTACGACAACTTCAAAAGAGTAATCATACCACTGGGGTACTTCCTGAGACTCCCACGCAGGGTCGCTCCAAAAGTAAGACCACCGCCTACCTCAGTAGCAACAACACAACATCGCCTAAACTGGTCACGACCTCGAACACAAAGGAAAAACAAGTACGATGCTCGGAAAAACAAACATCCAACAAATCAACAATCACGACGGATAGAGGTCGTCACTCGGGTCCTCGTCGAGATCCTCCTCGGCATCGCTTCATCGCCGAAGTTCCCTCGCACTCGACATCGCCTGGGTAACCGTCATGGATTGAAGGCACCACGGAAAGGGTCAACTTCTCAACAATTTAAGATAAGCTCGACATAAATATAAGCAAACAAAGAAAGTATAACATTCACCGACGTGACTCGACCATCTCACTCTAAACTCGACACAACTCACAAATCCATTTTCTCTCGACTCGACAATTTTTCCGGAATGCACACGCGCCGTGGTATGTCGGAAAGTCCAGCCGAAGCCTTGGGATCCTCGCTCTCCCTAGGATGATCAACTCAGGTCCGTGGCGTGGCGGCGTCTAGTCAATCTCCGTAAGCGAAAAGGGGACCTAGCACCCTCGATTATCCGGTCCACGGCTCAAAAAGCGTCATACGACTCACCTAGCTCGCTCACTCGATGAACAATTAAGCATACGATATTCAAAGAGTTAAACACAAGATATTCAACCGCATGTCAAATAAAAGAGCAAGCTCGACATGAAGAAACGCAATTCAACATGCAATACACACTTCACGACATATATTCAATCACATATTAAATACATGCAAAACTCAATCATATCACAACATTTCATCTCGACACAAATCAGTAAATCCATACACAATAACATAACCACATAGAATATGAAATGCCCTTATGCTATCATACTATGAAAATATTAATGTGAAGCGCCCTTACATACTATAACAAGTATAAATGTGAAGCGCCCTTACCGAACTCCAAGTTAATGCTGCTCGACAACGACCTCGACACAGCTGTCTTCAAAGAGCTCGACAACGATTTCTCTTACTCGATCTCGACACGGCTGTCTTCAACGAACTTCGTCAGCGACTTCGACACGTCGCTTCTCGATCGACCTCGACACGTCTGATCCTCGCTCGATTCTGCGCTTAGCGTCCTTGGATTCGCTTTCCGTACACCTTGATTCTAATTCACTCGATCTCTGAATCGACTTCCTAAAACAAACATAACTCAGATCGATCTATGGTTCTAATACATCTAACTCTCTCTTCCCCAAACTCAACCACAACCCAGAAAAATATGAAACTCAAGAACTGAAAGATATTTTTCCTCTAACACAAAGTTAGGGATTTCGATCAAAATTTCATGAAAGAGTTATCTGATGCTTCAACAGATAGATCGACAACAACAATATTCAGAAGCAACGAACGAAAAACAAGAAAATCGAAACGAACTAAAAATGGAGTTTTCTGGGCACTGCCGATTGCAGAAAATCAGAGAAAGAAATTTGTTTTACAAGCCCAATTAATCGGTTAAAAAGATAGGTAATATCGTGAATAAGAAAACCCATCAATTTGATATGATTTGGAAGCATAAAACTGGTTAAAAATGGAAGAAGATTTAGCGCTAAACAGTAGCACAGATGAAAGAAAATCTGTTCTTCATACCTCAATGGTGATGGTCGATCAGACGAGATATGGGTCGAGAAGTTGATGATGAACAAAATTGATGAAGAAAGCTTGTGCAGAATCTCGATGGAACTCACGGTTTCGTCGATGAAGATTTTGAAGAAAATAGCGAAACACAGAGCAGAAGGAAGGAAGAAGAAAGAAGAAAAGAGAAATGAGTGTGAGGGAATCGGTCGTGGTATACAGCTGGCGAGATAGGGGTATAAACGTAATTCCACCTATAAGATGCCAATCCCATCAATCATCTACCCGTTAACTCGTTCCTCTCATGATTACCCTCTACTCTGTCGGTCAACGACAAGCCGACAATGTAATAATTACAAATAATATAATAATAACGCTGAGTAACGTTCGAAATAATACGAGGTGTCTTCTCGACACGATGTCGACAAGAGTGCTCGTGCAAGCGTACAAGGTTCTAACACGAGTTCGTAAACGCGGTCTCCTCAGCTCGACTTGCGTCCTCATCAGCTCGGTACGCGACTTCATCAACTCGACACGCGACCTCCTCATTTCGGCTGACTAGTGCACGTGGTCTCATCAGCTCGACAAAAGATCTCGGCAAACGATCTAGTCACGGGATCTCGACACAAGGTCTTGGTCGAGGTCTCGATACGTCGTCCTAATACGATGTCGATCTCGTCCTCAGGTGTTACAAGTCCGGTCAGAACCAAACTGCTCTGATACCACCATTGTAACGACCCGTTTCCGGACCGCTACGAACTAAAATTAAACCTAAATGTGACTCGTTTTTAAAACGGTACTCTTGTGCCCTTTCAGAAAAATACGGTATATATTTTTTTTTTAAAAAAACATTTATACATTCCCGTAAGTGCACTCAGAGTAATTACAGCTTTTCGAAACATGGTGCAACTAGGACATAAATCTTAATACTAAATAACAACAAGCATGCATAACTCATACATACTTATGTATACCAGATATAAAATAGTGCATACAAAAAAAAGACAGAGTAGTAATGTACAAAGAAATACACCAATGGTATGACGACCCTCAGAAGAGTGATCATACCCCGGGGGTACTCCCGGCAGACACCCACACAGGGGGCTGCTCCAAAAGTAAACCGCCAGTCTACCCTATGCTCAAAAATAACACCCGGCCCAAACTGGTCACAACCACTGTACACAAAAGACATACTACAATCATCCCAAGAAAACATCTAGTAGACATAATCAATCACGACAAATAGAGATCGTCGTCCGGATCCTCGACGAGGTCCTCCTCACCATCACATGTTGTCGGGTTCCCTGCGTCCTCGCTATCGCCTGGGTAACCATCATGGATTGAAGGCACCACGGGAAAGGGTCAACTTCTCAACAAATCAAGATAATCAAGGCGTAAAGAAATAAGCAAACAACAATGTATATCATTCCCCAAACGTTACTCAACCCTCTCACTCTAGACTCGACTCAACTCGCGATCCATTTTCTCTCGACTCAACCATTATTCCGGAAAGCAGACGCAGATCCATCAACTGACATACCAGCCGTAGCCTTGGGATCTTTCGCTTCTCCCTAGATATGCAGTACCCGGTTCCTACGCTGCGACGCCTAGTCAATCTCCCGTAAACAAAAGGGGACCTAGCACCCTTAGTTATCCGGGTCACGGCTCAAAAACGTCATAACGACTCGCCTAGCTCTCTCACTCGATGAACAGCTCTCCGCTTACAATATTCAAAGAGTGACGCATAAGATTACTTGCCCGCATATCAAATAAGAGAGCATGCTTAATATGAAGAAAACGCAATTCGACATTTTAAGCGATAAAAACACCCTGCATGAAGAACGCAATTCAACAGCAACACGCAATTCGCAGCATATATTCAATCTCATATCAAGTAATGCATAACTCATTCATATCACAACATTACATGCTAGACAAGCAAATCAAGGAATCCATCCCTCTGCAACTCAATGGAATTAACAGAGAGGAACATACAAGTGTGGGGGGTTGGGTTCAGGAGACCAACCGCAACAGCTTTCGCTCGCCGACGAAGACTGGGATAAATGTTCGACCTCACGACAACAAAACGAAGGGGTTCGAAGACCCTAACTTCGAACTCGTAGAGTTCTCAGACTTCTTCGTATTTAAATGAAGCATTTAAATACTAAAAATAAAATCTAAACATATCTAGAAGTTGCCCTTACCGAACTCCAAGCTAGGCGTCTACGTGCTGTCCTCAATCGAGCTCGACAACGACCTCGACACGTACGGTTCTCAATCGACCTCGACACGTACCGTCCTCAATCTGGATCCCACTGCTCCCACGTCCTCGGGTTCGCTCTCCCGTACACCTCGATTCCGTGCCGCACGATCTCGGGAATCACACTTCCTAATACAAGCACAACTTAGTACTCTTTATGGGTTTCTAATAGCACTTAGCTCTCATATCCTAATCTTAACTACAACCCAAGTAAACATTAAAACTCAAGAACTTAAACAAATACAACAAGAATTTAAGCATTATAAATTAATTCCTTTTCTCTAAAATTTTATTAAAAACTTCTTTCATACATATCACCATACAAGGCCTTTTTTCCTAAGTACTAATTCAAGCTTAAAATCAAGTAGCATATTAAGCACAAATTAATCAAAATCTAAGTTTATGTTTTCTGAAAAATATTTTCATCAGGGTCCAACAATTTAAAATAAGACCATTAAATAGCAAGTTTCTTAGGACTCAAGAATAGAAAAGACCCAAAACTAACATATTGCACTTAATTAAATTAAACTAGTCATGCTATTAGCACCTAAATAATTACTATAACACAATAACATATCTCATGCATGATTCAAGCAAGATTAAACATATTTTCCCTCTTACTCAAGGTTAGGTTTTTGATCAAATGCTCATGAAAGAGGTTATATGATGCTACAACAAATAAATCAACAACAAACAACAACAAGAAGCAACATACAACAACATAGAACAAGAAATCAAAACAAGCCAAGTGGTTAGGGTTTTGGGCGCTACTCTTCAGAGAAAACAGAGGAAACAATTTGTTTTTCAAGCTCAAATAAATGGTTAGAAAGGTAGGTAATGTCATGAAGAAGAAAACCTATCGATATGACATGATTTGGAAGCATAGAAACTAGCTAAAATGGAGGGAGGAAGTGGCGCTAAACAGGAGCATGAAGGGAGAGAAAAGTCTGGTTTTCATACCTCAAATGATGATCGAGATGATGATATAGGTAGAGGAGATGATGAGAAACAAGATTGATGAAGAAGGTTTGTGCAAAAACTCAATGGAACCCAAGGTTTTTCAATGGAAGTTTGGAGAGGAAGAGGAAACTTAGAGAAGAAGAAAGAAGAAAAGAGAAAGTGAGGGTTTGAGGGGACTGATCGTGATATTTAGCTGGTGAGAGAAGGGGCATTATGGTCCTTTCTCCCTTAATTAACACTCAACAATAATTAATTAAAAGAAAACCATTTATAAAACCACAAATAAGTGACATATAAATACTATTATGAGATGCTAATCCCATCACTCATTCTACCCATCAAATCTCTCCTCTCTCATGATTACC
This sequence comes from Calophaca sinica, assembly GCA_037113605.1. Taxonomy (NCBI): domain Eukaryota; kingdom Viridiplantae; phylum Streptophyta; class Magnoliopsida; order Fabales; family Fabaceae; genus Calophaca; species Calophaca sinica. The sequence continues at coordinate 23,555,500 of CM073737.1, forward strand.
CTCTAATCTATAGGCTTAAGATCTAAAAACACAGCTGACGAAAAAGCGCAAAACCGATTAATTTCTCATGGAAAATCCCGAAAAATTAATTTACGAAAATTTAATTCTCCGGGTGATAATATCAATTTATAAGTATTAGAAACAATATAATTCACTAAAAAAAATATTTAAAACAGGTTACGACTCGATTTTCATCGAAATCAGGGCTCATTTTAAATTTTATCAATAGAATCGCCTGGCGATTTGGAACGCGACGAAATTTCAATAGAATATTTCGACAACATTCAAACCATAAATTAATATTAAAATATTAATTCTCATATATTTTAGCTCTTGATTTAATTAAATCACTTTCTTAGGGAACAAGTAATTGCTTTATTAAAGCATAATTACGACAAAATATACTAATTAACACTAAATAACGTTCGTAAAAATACGAGTGTTACTGATCTCGTACGAGGTCGATCAGGGTGCTTGTGCAAGCGCACAAGGCTCTATCACGAGCTCGTGCACGCGGTCTCCTCAGCTCGGCATACGACCTCGGCACGCGACCTCATCAGCTCGTGCACGCGGTCTCGGTACGAGGTCGATCTCTTCATCAGGTGTTACAGTAACCCTCCGAGAGGAGGTAAGGTTCTTCATCCGAGCTAGGATGGTTTGCCAGTCGACGAACTGAGGACGCCTGGAACACAAACGAAATCGGCAGCCAAAGGACAGAGTAACCCTCCGAGAGGAGGTAAGGTTCTTCATCCGAGCTAGGATGGTTTGAATAAGGGCGGGAAGCGTCGGGATTAAGGAAGGAAAGGTAGGACAGGGGAGCACAGTGATACTGCGAGTCAGTAGGGAAGAACCAGGAGAGACATGCTCGTTGAGAGGTTTATACTACCCATTCGGGGCTCACGAGGTCATATCCGGGTCAGAGGTTTCTGAACCGAAGTTGTTGTCGAAGTGGCGATGTCGTCGGTGACTTTGGCAACCGAATAGGTGCACCGGAATGCCATAACGAAGTTATAGCCTCGGGATGTAGTCAGGACAACACCTATGGCGCCGGTTTTACGTTGAAACCGCGGTCGTATGTAGACATATGGCGCCAGTTTTACCATAAAACCGGCGCCATATGTGTAACCCAGGTCATAACTGCGGTCGTATGTAACGCGAGACATATGGCGAGACATATGTGTAAAACCGCGGTCGTATGTAACGCGAGACATATGGCGCCGATTTTACCCTAAAACCGGCGCCATATGTGTTAAAAAATTGTGAGACCTATGGCACCGGTTTTAGGGTAAAACCGGCGCCATATGTCTCGCGTTACATACGACCGCAGTTTTAACTTAAAACCGCGGTTGTATCTCTACATATGGCGCCGGTTTTTAGCTAAAAACCGCGGTCGTATCCTTTCTTAAAAAATTAATTTCCCTCCATATCTATTAATCTCTCACTCCCTCTTTTCATTCGCGCCGTCACCTCTCTCTCCCTCGCGAACCGTCCGCCATTTTCGTCGCACCGTCCTCTCCCTCGCGCCGTTCGTCTCCCTCTGCGCCGTCCCTCTCCTCTGCACCGTCGTCTCCCTCGCGCCGTTCGTCTCCCTCTGCGCCGTCCCTTTCCTCTGCACCAAAACAGATCTGTTTTCCTCTCACCTTTCTCAGTTTCGTCGAGATCGCATCAAGGGAGGAGAAAGAACCTCTTGCTTCGTGGTCTCTCTTCCACCGACGCTGCACCTTGCTTGGCCTGTCTCTCCTCCGCTGCTGCTTCTTCCTTCGTCGCGGGTCTCCAGCCGTGAAGGCGGTCACTCCTCGCCTTTCCGCCGTGAGGTCGCGACACTCCGCACTGCTGCGCGGATTCGCATCGAATCCCTGACTTCGCTGCTGCTTTTTGCTTCATCACCGCTGAATCGTTCTCACTGATTTTTCCATCATGGGGTTGTTCTTCTGCTGATAAGGTATGTGGGTTTTTCCTATAATCTCTGCTTTTGCTTTTGCTGCTTCGGTTGGTTCTGATCTTCTTTTGAAAAGCTTTTTTGGGTTTGGCTTGGTGGGTTGTGGGGTTCTGTTGATGATGGGTTTGGTTTTGGGGTGGGTTTTGTTAATTAAGTTTCGTAATGATGAACAATTAATTGATGTGGATGAGTTTGTGAATAGCACACTATATACAAACATGTCAATATTAGTTAAATATCTAAGCATTTTTAAAGTGTGTGTATATTATTTCATAACACAGTTATGGATCGTAGTTGGATGCAAAAACATCGTTTAGGTGATGAGTATAAGAGCGGGGTCGAAGAGTTCTTACAATTTTCCCAAGCAAATTTTCCCAATCAAACAACTTTCTATTGTCCTTGTGTTAAGTGTTTGAATGGACCAAAACTAAATGTTGAGGAGATACGGAATCATCTTCGTACTTTTGGGATTTGGCAAAGATATACGACATGGACCTGGCATGGTGAAGTGTTAAACAAGCCAAGTGTGTCCACAAGAGAGGAAGTTGATGTAGATATGGACGATCGACTAGAGGACATGATTCGTGATATTGGACCAGAGTCTTTTCAGCGGGCACATGTGTATGAAACTCTATGTAGCGACAAGGAAGAACCTCTGTATCCAGACTGCAAAAATTTCACACGGTTGTCAGCTGTGCTGAAATTGTTCAATCTGAAGGCGATAAATGGGTGGACTGACAAGAGCTTTACTGAATTGCTTAAACTGTTGAATGACATGCTTCCGATAGAGAACACATTGCCGAAAAGTAATTATGAAGCGAAGAAGATATTATGTCCGATGGGTGTGGAGTATAAGAAAATACACGCATGCCCGAAGGATTGCATATTGTACTGGAAAGAGCATGAAGACAAAGAAGAGTGTCCCGAGTGTAATACACCACGCTACAAAAAGAAGGACAATGATGATAGTTGTGATGATGTGAGCAAAAAAGGTCCTCCTGCGAAGGTGTTATGGTATCTTCCAATTATTCCAAGGTTTAAGCGACTGTTCGCCAATATAAATGATGCAAAGAACCTTAGATGGCATGCAGATGATAGGAAATGTGATGGAAAGCTTCGCCATCCGGCCGATTCTTTGCAATGGAAGAGAGTTGATTCATTGTTTTTGGAGTTCGGCAATGAGCCAAGAAACCTTAGGCTTGGACTTGCTACAGATGGAATGAATCCATATGGTAACTTAAGTAGCATCCATAGTTCAGCCTGTTCTCTTAGTAATTTACAACCTGTCTCCTTAGTTGTGCATGAAGCGCAAGTACGTTATGATATCTATGATGATTTCCGGTCCAAAACAACCGGGAAATGACATAGATGTTTATCTAAAACCCTTGATTGATGACTTGAGAATATTGTGGGCAGAAGGCATTGATGTCTTTGATAGGTTTTCAGGTGAAGATTTCAAGTTGCGTGCCATGTTGTTTTGCACCATCAACGACTTTCCAGCATATGGGAACTTGTCCGGGTATAGTGTTAAGGGGCATAAAGCATGCCCTATTTGTGAAGATGGCACATGTTTCTTTCAACTGAAAAATGGGAGGAAGACTTGTTACCTTGGGCATAGAAGATTTTTGAGACGTGATCACCCGTATCGCAGGTTGAAAAAGGCTTTTAATGGATGTCAAGAGAACGAAATTGCTCCAAAAGCTTTAACCGGAGAAGAAGTTTATCAACGGGTGAACTCCATCAATGTTAAGTACGGGAAAAACAAGAGGAAAAAACATTCTTCTGTGAAAAACATATGGAAGAAAAGGTCAGTGTTCTTTGATCTTCCATACTGGTCAAGTCTTGATGTAAGACACTGTATTGATGTGATGCATGTGGAGAAAAATGTGTGTGATAGTGTAATCGGTACGCTTCTCAATATTCAGGGCAAGACAAAGGATGGAGTGAATGCTCGTCTAGACCTTGTTGCCATGGGTATAAGAGAGGAGTAAGCTCCTCAGCCAAGAGGTAACAAGACATATTTGCCACCAAACTTGTCATACATTGTCAAAGGAAGAGAAAAAGGTTTTGCGAGTGTCTACGTGGTGTGAAAGTGCCACGGGGTTACTCTTCAAATATAAAGAGTCTTGTATCAATGATGATCTCAAATTAGTTGGCTTAAAATCTCATGACTGTCACGTCTTGATGCAACAATTACTACCAGTGGCTATTCGTGGCATCTTGCCAAAAAATGTTCGACATGCCATAATTAGATTGTGTTTATTTTTCAATGCAGTATGTAGCAAAGCTATTGACCCTCAGAAATTGGACGAGTTGGAAAATGAGGTCGCTATCGCTTTGTGTCGATTGGAGATGTTCTTTCCTCCGCTATTTTTTGACATCATGGTTCATTTAATTGTTCATGTAGTCAGAGAGATTAGAGTATGTGGCCCGGTTTATTTAAGGTGGATGTACCCTATTGAGCGATACATGAAAATATTGAAAGGGTATGTGAAGAATCTATATCATCCTGAAGCATCTATTGTTGAAAGGTACGTAACAGAAGAAGCCATTGAGTTTTGTTCAGATTATTTGTCAGAAGCGGCACCTGTAGGGCTTCCCAAGTCTCGTCATGAGGGAAGATGTGAAGGTAAGGGCACACTAGGTCTAAAAACTAAGAGCATGGGTTGAGCGGAAGTGTTGCAAGCACATTCGTATATATTGAATAATATTGATGAAGTTGAACCTTACTTGTCTGCTCACAAAAATCATGTCAAGGCCAAAAATCCTCGAATGAATGAAAATTGGGTGTTGAAGGAGCATAACAAGACATTCATACCTTGGTTTAAAGAACAGGTTTTGAGTGATGATATCGCTTCGAGACATTAACATGGCTAGCACATGATCCTAAATTTAATGTCTTGGCGTGGAGAGGATACGATATCAACAAATTTTCTTTTTATACAAAGTCACAGGATGACAAGAGCACCGCATAAAACAAAGGGGGTTATGGTTATGGCTTCTTCTATGCATTTCTCTAGTTCAAAGGATAAAAACCCGTTCGGCATCCATAGCCTACTTTGGGGTCATTGAAGAGATTTGGGAGATCGATTATAATAAATTCAAAGTGCCTGCTTTTAAATGTAAGTGGGTTAACTTGATAGCGGTGGTGTACAAACCGATGAATTAGGTTTTACAATGGTGGATCTTGATAAGGTAGGTTATAAGGATGAGCCTTTCATCATGGCAATTCATGCAAAACAAGTGTTTTATGTCAAGGATCCTTCTAACAAAAGGTGGTCTGTGGTTCTCCAAAGAAGAAGTATGCATGAGAGTGATGAAAATCAAGATTCAACACTAGATATCAATGACACCCCTTCTTTCTCAACACAAAGACCCATCTTCGATGATGAAAATGAAGTAGGCGATGTATATGCCACTCGTGATGATCATCAAGAAGGGATATTGGAGGACATTCAAACTTAACTGCCAAAGAATTTTATAGGTGACTACATGTTTGTTAGATTATCCACAATTAATATCTGTTAGATTATCCGTTATAATTATATATATTGATACATGTTTGTTAGATTATCTCACATTGTTTCTCACATTTGTTTGTTTGTTTGTTTAAACAGGCATCATATATGGCTGATCCATCCACATCAGAGTCCCCCAAAAAAAGGACTAGAGGTGTTACCACTACATCACAATTGAAAAATAGACTTCTTCCTGGTCAGAAGTTTTCTATTGAATTTGATCCAGATACTGGGCGACCTTATGGTGATAATGCAGCTAGCTTCTGCACTTATTTGTCGTACATTGCACGAAGCAAGACCTCCATTCTGATACCTAAATGGAGAGATGTCCCTGAAAAAACCAAAGATATGATATGGGAAGATGTCATGGTATTGACCTTTATCTCTATTTATATACAGATTTGTATTTAGCTTTATTGATCCTTGTGTGTATGTATTTACTAACACCACCATTTTGTTATGTATTGTAGGATAAATTTGATGTTCCCTTTGATAAAAAGTTTAGGGACCGATGGTTGTCCTATGCGGGTGAGCGTTGGAAGGACTTTAAGTCTAAACTCTCGGGACATTTATATTTGGGAAAGGAGACAAAAATGGTTGCACAAATCCTTGTCAAGTATAATTTCCTTTCAGAGGACATATGGAATGAGTTTGTTAGGAGCCGCACGGAAGAAGCGTTTCTGGTTAGTTTGAATTATGTTTTTTAACTTGGCTAATATAATTTTTTACTTATTTTATTTTGTGGTGTGTTACGTTATTTGTAACAGAAAAAAAGAGAAAAGGGAAAGACAAATGCTGCAAAGAATATCTACCCCCACCTATTGTCTCGTGGGGGTTATGATAGACTTGAGAAGAATATAATAGCACACAGAAAGAAAGCCTTGTAGGAAGAGGCTGGAGATGAAGCCTTGGAATCCCCTCCAAAACAAAAACCGGTATGAGCTATGGGCTATGGCTCGAACAAAACCATCAGGATCTTATACATCTGATGCTGTGGCCTCAGTTGCTTCTAAAATTGTAAGTGTATCTGCCTTATTTAATATTATGTGATTTGTAACCAATTTAGGTCGACTGATCAACGACTTCTGTGATTGAATTTGGTTGTAGGAGTCATTGGTTGAAGATGAATCTCAGGGTACTTTTATTCCAAGCTGGGCGTCAAGATATCTTGACTATCGCCTTGGAACACCCGAGCATTATGGTCGTGTCCGCACCGGGTCGAGGTGTGGGCTTTAAGAAATACTTCGGAGGAATTTCACGCAGTCAGTCAAAGCAAGTGGACGTGGATGCCATGAGACATCAGATCATGCAGGACCTTAGTCAAATGTTTGAAGCTAAGTTTGAAGCTTACAAATCCCAGTTCAAGTCAGATGTGGAAGCCCAACTAACTCAGAATATAGTGCCTTCTCCTAAAGCCACTGCGCATGTCAGCACCAAGGATAGTTGTTCGCCAGAAAATGAGGAGGATCCTAACGATGACATTTTAAGACGCATTGGTCACATGGCTTTTGATCTTCCCAATGGACAAGTTGGGATTACCTTAGAGCATGATGATCTTCCAATTTTTAACATTTTTGCGAAGGACTTAACGGACCTGTCGCTCGGTGATGACTTCTGGCTTGCCAATCAACACTTGTAATTATGGTCCTTGTAAGTATTAATTAACATATTTGTATATTTTTAACTCCTTTGTATCAATTATATATAATTAACATTATTTTGTTTCAACTCCTAGGTATCTGCATCGTATATGTATTCAGAACAACATCAGTGATGTATATGGATTCTTGGATCCAACGTTGATGGTTGTCAAGCCCAACCCAAAACAAATTTAATGACTCTGTTCAAGCTTACATAATGGATAAGCTAATTCAAAGGACAAAGATGTTTTCTTAGGACCGCACGCACAAGTGAGTACACTTTTATTCATAGCATAACGTTTTTCTTTATGTGTTTCTAATATACATTTATTGTTGTTACCTAGCAATCATTGGCGCTGATTGTCATTTGTCCTAAACATAATCTCATTGTCTGGATATGCTCACTTCATCAAAGGCCAAGCCTACAGATTAAGCGTGTCCTTGAGGGGTAAACTTTTAATTTAGTTGTCATACTTGTGATGTCATATATGTATTTATCTTATATATATAACTTATATTATTTTATCAGAGCTATGGTGGATTATAATAGTAAAAAAGGTCTGGGACAAGAAAAGAAGCCTAATTGGAACATACTCATGGTAAGTAGGTTGTTTTTATATGATATTTACGTATTAAAAGACGTATTAGTTATGTGTATACATAATTTGTAGTAATTTATATTGTCATTTGTAGGGGCCTCACCAAGACAACTCATGGGCGTGTGGCTACTATGTCATGAAGACCATGTTGTCCATTGTCACAATGAGGATTACATCTGGATGGGATTTGGTAATAAAACATTTCTTAACTTGTTAATTGATTTTTTTTATACCTTACAATATTTGAAGTTAATTAATTAGATCTTTTTTGAATTGAACTTGTAGTTATTCGATGGTTGTAACCTATACAGTCCTGAAGAAATTGTTGAGATTCAAAAAACTTGGGCACGCTTTTTTGTGACTAAGATTGAGGAGCAAAATCTAAACCCAGAACCACCAAGACGCCGAACAAGAAAAGCAATACAAAAAAAATGACATGGTGCGATAAAATTTGAATGAATTGTTTTTGTACTATTGCTTATGTTAGATAATTGTTTTGCCTTTAATTGCTCTTCATAGTTTACATCCTTCAATGCCTTTGTGGATAAATGTATCATGTGTTATGCCTTTGTGGATCAATGCCTTTATTTGTTTTGGAAGTTATGTTTTGTGAATTCTGTTTGTGAATATTGTATATATCCTGTGTGGATAAATCTTTTGACCAGTTATGTTTGTGAATTCTGTGTGGATATTGTTTATATCCTGGTACCGGGAAATTTAAAAAAATTTATAAAAAAAAAAAATTATACCTACGGCGCCGGTTTTCCGCAAAACCGCGGTTAAAAGTGACCTACGGCGCCGGTTTTCCGCAAAACCGCGGTTAAAACTGTTTTTTCGTTTTTTCAAATTTTCAAAGTGACATACGGCGCCGGTTTTGTTATAAAACCGCGGTCAAAAGTGACCTACGGCGTCGGTTTTCACTAAAAAACCGCGGTTATAACTTTTTTTTTTCATATTTTCAAAGTGACATACGGCGCCGGTTTTGTTAAAAACCGCGGTTAAAAGTGACCTACGGCGCCGGTTTTCCGCAAAACCGCGGTTAAAACTGTTTTTTCGTTTTTTCAAATTTTCAAAGTGACATACGGCGCCGGTTTTGTTATAAAACCGCGGTCAAAAGTGACCTACGGCGTCGGTTTTCACTAAAAAACCGCGGTTATAAGTATTTTTTCCGTTTTTTCAATTTTTTTGGTCCTTTTACGTCAGGATTTAACGCCGTTTTTGTTAAAAATCGCGATTAAAACTTACTTATAACCGCGGTTTAAAAATCGGCGTTACATGTTTACACTTACAACGTCGGAAGCATTGACGCCGGATTGAAAACCGGCGTTAAAAGTCCAAAAAAACCACGATTAAAGGTAGTTTTTGCACTAGTGTCTTTTGTTGTATTACTTTACTTCAACCCTCCATTCAACATTCCCTGATAACTTCATTGTGATAACATTCTTCAATGTATGACCCCATTTCTTTACAAATGGGCGTGGTATCTCCTACATAAACCATAGGATTTTAAGATATTTACTTTGTATATGTTGCAGTAACATTGTTTTTGTTTTGAAATATAAACAACGTCATATAAATCAAATTAATTTTATAACACTTACCACAATGTTTTCATGAACCCATTTGAACATAACAACGAAACAATCCATGTTGTGGACATATACAGGGATCCTATAAACAATTTTATATATGTCACTGTTGTCATCGTTATTTACAATGGTATAAACCAAATACCAATTACACACACAATCTATTTATAATATATAAAAAAAGCCTCCAAAGCCAACTCATCACTTTCTATGCCACCTAATCGAATTTACTCCACGTCATGAAAAATCTGACGTGTCACCCTTTATAATCCTTCCCCTTTATGTGTTTCAGCTTTTTGTTTCTCTAGCTATGATACACCACCTTATTCATCTCCAAAACTCGAGGTCCTCTCAATGCCATTTCCGTTACTTAACCCCTCATTGCATATATGTGTTCCTATTACTCACCCCCTCGCCTTTTTCGCTACTATACTCCGCAATACACACAAGCGATTTCTCCTATGCACCCTGTCACCAAGGGATTCGAAGTTAAAAGTGAATCGTAATTATAATAATTGGGATTGCGGAATGGAAGAGAAGAACCCAAAGACGAGGACGACGACAACACTAACCTACATCGGCATGCCTTAATCCTTCCTACTGGTAATCACTAATCAAAGCTTGGGACTTTTTTTTCATTTTTTTTTTTGAATTTATCGAGAATTTAATGATTTCTTTTCCTTAGGGACTAGAGATTCTCAAAGGGGGAGCACTATGAGAGGTTCATGGATTATTCCTCTGTAATATGAATTTTAATTATTATTTTGTTAGGTATTAAATATTATTGTTGGAATATTGCTGGTATGAAGATACACTACATTTGCAGGTCCTGCAGCTTGGATGCGGAAAATCACATTTTGTGGAACCTCACAAATGCATTGACCTTTCTCCTGTTGCAGTGTACAACATGCAAAAACACTTACTTTCTCGGGGATTCAAAGTTTAGCTTGCTGCTTGCATTTCTTGGCTTCTATTACAATCCATTAAGGAGGATCAAAGTAGACCACAAATTATTGAAATTAATATTTGTTTCAATATTAAAGAATGATTGGATTTAGTCCCAAAGAAGAGTTGTGAGGTTTTATCATAGTACTTAAGCCTACACGCATAGTTCTCTATAATAAAACTATCATAGTTGAGCTATTGGAAGTTTGGAACTTCATTTCTAATACATATATTCTCATTAGAAAATAAAAATGCAACAGCTTGATAGGGGTTGGAAAGGTGTATCTCTAAAACTTTTAACCATACTATAGCTCAACTTTATTCTATAAGCTTTTTCTTTTAATCTCTGTCTTCTTTTTATTAGAAACTGTTCTTAAGAAAGCACTAAATGTTGAGTAGCTGAACATCTAATGTTTTGGTGATAGTTTTTTGTAGTACAAGTTTAAAGATATCCCTGTGTAGTCTTAAAAGTCATTTGTGCTATATATTTAGCTAATTCTGAATTTTTTTTAATGTTTACTCAAAAGCCAACAATAGGATATATTTTTCTCTCAAGTTATTGTCGAGTATAATTCTTATGCCATGTGTATTGGTGATCTCACACCTGTTATGATCCATGCAGGAATTGCTTGCTCCAGAGAAAGCACATGGATCAATTCTGTAAATGAGGAGATTCACCTTCATGAGTTGATGAATGTGTGTTTCATAAACTTCTATATCTTACCATAGATGTACATGTCTATATCCCATCTTTCTAATTTAAGTGGTCTACACAATGGTGATGCCAGGATCTTAACTTGGAAAAATTCATGCAGACAGGATTGCAGCTCTCAAGGTCACAATCTCCATACATACTGGGATGCATAATGATGTTTAGATTTTTGTTTTTATTTCTATTATTTAAAAGATTGTTTTTTGTTTTTTGTTGCTTCAACAGGTACTTGGTGGCTCTTCCGGTTCCAATCCAAAAGGTATAGTTGGATCATAAATATATTTTCGCTTTTGATTAGTGGAGTTTTACTTCTTTTAAATTGTTTTCCACGCTTTCAACTCGACATGTTGACAAAGATATTAAGTTTTATCTAATTAGTTTTAATTTGGTCATATTATAACTCAAAATTTATAAGCTGTCATAATTTGGTCTTGCTGATTATGAAAGTTGTTTTAAAATGTAGTTTCTAAGGTTGCAAACTGTTGTAAACAAGTGATTTTGCAACCTGAGGCAGCCAATACATTGTCAAAGGCAAGGACAAAGTGGAAGTAGGAGTTGTCAACCAGGGCAGGGACAAGTTCTGCATATGGTAGCTGAAAGGCATGCTGCTGCATTGTTGGTGTGCTCATTGGCCAGCCTCAAGTCAGGGTAGTGAAGCTGTTTGGGTATGCTGCTTCATGTTACAAAACGATATATATAAATGTTCTTGGATTTTGTCCATCCTGGTTCTTTGTTTCCATAAAGGTTACCTAAGAATATTCAATAAAGTGAGAGTTATGTCATATTGATCTGCAATTATATTACTTAAGTAAATTGATCAAGTAATTACATTTATTCTCCTTCTACCTTTACTGATTATTTTTTCATATGTTTAGTCATAATTATGACATGTTCTATATACTATAAACCATAAGGATTTTGTCACTGATTGTTTATTACATTCTATCAATTTTCTTTATGGACAGGATATATATCGACCACTACTTTTTAATATTTAAATAACACTTTTTTTAAGCAAAAGAAAGGAAATGAGCTCGTTAAAATCTTCTGATGCAAAACCTCCTCAGGGAAAAAAAACAACTAGAAGATAAAAGAGTACTCCTCCCTAAATTTTATTGATAAAAAAAGAGAAAAATACGTACCAAAAAACATGGGAGACTTGGCCAAAACCCATGCACAAAAATAATAGTGGAACCTATAGGACAGATAAACCAGCCTATAAACAAGAAACTAGCATTCCTAAAAGCAAAAAAAGTGTGCAAAGGCATCACAATAATGACTTTCATCCCAACTATGTTGGCACAAAAGACATTATTCTTAGTTAAAGTGCGTATTCTTAATCTTTATCTAACCCCGTGGATACTTATTCAATATTAGAGACAAGAGATTGATGATGGCTTTGAAACAAAGCATGATACTTCTTTCGAAAGGTATTTCTAACACATGAATGTTACGTGGCAGCACCTATATATCTATCCCTAGGGTTTGAAAAAATTATGATGGAGCTAGTAAGTTAGAGATTGCAGTTTAAGGTGGTTTGTTAAGGTGTACAATTGGTTTTGGGTTAGAAAAAATGTAAAATACTTTTATAATGTGATTGTTTGGGTTTTGTGTTTTCATGTTGATTTGGGAATAATTATTTTAGGTGAAAGTAAAAGTCACTATTAGTTGTACGTTAAATTAATTTTTTTTCAGTATTAATATCAAAAGCAAAACAGTTTCTAGAAGATTGTTTCACAAACCAAAATCATGATTTACATTTTCTTTTATATTATACATACAATATCAACGAGTACTAATATACCATAGTTCCCAACATTACCCGAGCAACGCACGGGTTATCAACTAGTTAAGAATACAACCATCACCATAAAAAAATTCACATATAATTGCATCATAATCGACCAACAGAAAAATAAGACTAGAAAATGTGCATTTATTTGGTGTAATACAGTAAATAAAAACTCTGAAGTGATGCAATAACTTAAATAAAGAAACCCCTTCCTAAAACAGAATTTATGCCTATTTGTTATTTAGTTTTTTTATAATGAACAATTGGAAAAAACTACACTCAATGCATGATTTCTATTTTTTGCTGAATGTGTTTATTTTATGGTAAACATATTCGGGATTTATAAACATAAGTGTAGCATCCATATTCATATAATCACAAACCAACAATTATTGACTACTAAATTAACAGTATATGTTGTGATTCTTCAATCTTTTAGAGTCGATCAAAAAGAAAGTTTAACAAAACATGATTGTAAATTTAAACAAACAAGAAAATGGATGAATAAAAATACTTCAAAAAATATCAGACTTACACGAACAAGAAGAAAAGAAAAACAACTGTATGACGAAAAACCGAATGCGTGCGATTCAGATTAGGCGATTTGGTGCGATGACATCAACAATGTGCTTCGTATTTCCAGTCGGTTCCATGATTTTAATACCTCCCTCAATTAATTTTCTCACATTCCCTCCCTCAAAAATCCCCATTTTACCCTTTTCTTCCTCAACTTTCTCTCTCTAGTAGAGGGCAGTAGATGGTGAAAGAGAGCCTGTCGTAGCAGCATCTCAGCGTCATTGTTGGAAGTACATCGCAACCACCAAACCATGGCCACCTTGTCACAACAACACAGGGTCAACCTCGTTGGAAGCGCACCATGGTCATCTCTGTCATGCAACGCAGAAACATCAATATCAGTAACCAACACAAAATCACCCAAAAAAACAACAAAAAGAACAATAAATGGTAAACCAAAAAAAAAAATCACTACTCAACAGGGTGATTAAATTTTTGACAGGTCAAACACCACGATGGATAATAAATCAGTGAAGCAAATCAGAAAAGGAAAAAAAACAAAGTGGAAGGAAAGGACTGATATACTCACGAAACTTCCAAATTCTTGTTTCCGGAAGCTCCTGGAATCAAGTTTTCGGGTGAATATAAAAAAACTACATCCGGATTCTTATTGCCTGGACATTCCGGAAACAAGAATCCTGAAGTGTTAATTTTTCAGATCTAGCAAAAAGGGAGGTGAAACAACATTGTTAAAAAACACTTTCGAATTCTTGTTTCCGGAATGTTCCGGAAACAAGAATCCGGAAGTATTAATTTTTCAGATCTAGCAAAAAGGGAGGTGAAACAACATTGTTAAAAAACACTTCTGAATTCTTGTTTCCGGAATGTTCCGGAAACAAGAATTCGGAAGTGTTAATTTTTCAGATCTAGCAAAAAGGGAAGTGAAACAATGTTCAAAAACACTTCCGGATTCTTGTTTCCGGATTGTCCCGGAAACAAGAATCCGAAAAATTTAAATCTAGGAAGGAGAAAAAATATCGCGTACGGGAAAAGTAAAAAGGTATTTTAGACTTTAAAGAGATAAGGTGAAAAAATTAAATTGGGGAGGCCTAAAAATAAAAGCCCTTCTGGTCGTCGCAAGCTAAAGGGATTTCAATAACCCGAATCTTCTCATTGGGATCAGGATATTACACAACCCCAATGTGATGATATGTGGCTTGAAGGAATCATGGTTATGGGCTGGCTTCAGTTACATTTCATAAAGGCTCATTTCCTTTGGGTATTTGGGTCGGTCATCAAGAAAAAATATGACCGAAGGCTTTTTTGTTTGACAGAATATACCCAAGTCAATGAAATCATGTTATTTAAAAAATATTTGGATCAAAATCGCCCAGATACTGGAATAGTTGGAGTCAAAATCGTTCTCTCTCTGGAAGTGATCCGTGTTTGTTCCCTTCAGTTCTCTGCTAGGGTTTGGTATTCAGTGCACTGAATTTGTTTCCTTTTGTGAGATCAGGCTGTTCGGTTGAGCAATTAGTGTGCAGGAGTTGGTTGTTGTTCGATTAGTTTTCCTGTTTTCTCTGGTGGTAGTGCGTAGGGTCTGTGGCGCGTTTACTGGTTATTTGAGCAACGACAGAAACTCTCCCTCAGTAGCACTTCGTGGTGTTGTTGTGTGAAGGCTTTTCCCCTTCTTTGGTGATACTTGTATCTAGGTATTATGACTAGTACTTCGAAAGACGTGATGGAACATGAAGAGTTACAGGAGCTTCCTGACGATGAACGTGATGCGCAACCAATATTTCTACAATCTAACATCCCAACCAATAGGGAGTTAGCGAAACGAGCTTTGGTGGGAAAAATAGTTTTAGAAAAAATATTGAACAAAAATGTTGTGAAAGGTATTCTTCGGAAGGCGTGGGGTGAGTTGCAGGGTTTTCATATTACAGATCTACGTCCAAACTTGTATGTGTTTAGTTTTAGCACTAACAAGGTAGCTGAAGATATTATGCGCAAAAGCCCATGGTATGTAATGTCAAATTTGTTAAGCCTACAATTATGGGGAGAGAAGATATCTTGTTTTGAAGTTAATTTTGATGAAGTGCCCTTTTGGATCCAGATACATGGGCTCTCCCTGGATACTCTTAATGGTACTAATGCCTCTAAGATTATGTCTAGGGTGGGAGAAGTTTTGGAGGTTGAGGAGGCTATTATGGAAGGATGTATATTATGCCACTTTAGTCGTGTTAGAGTTACAGTGGATGTGACTAAGCCATTGTGGTATGGCAGTTGGCTTCATAGAGGAGATGAAGAGAGGATATGTGTCCAGTTTTGTTATGAAAGATTACAAGGAATATGTTACAAGGGTGGTAGATTGGGTCATGAACAAAAATTTTGTAAGCATGATAGAGTGATGGTTGCTTTCAACAAAAAATTACCTAAATATGGTCCTTTCATCAGTGTCCCAACAGCGAAGTCAATGGAGGTTATTCTTTTGGAGAAGGGGTCTACATATGGGAATATGGCAGGAAGTACTATGTCAGAAAATAGAGCCATAGCATCGCGTTTCAACAAAGGTGCCACAGATCAAAGAGATACTTACCTACCGGTGCAAAATCAATACAAAGATACAAAGACATGGGTTTTTTAAAGATTTCCACCCGAGGTTAGACCTGACCTACATGATGTGACCAATAAAAAAATGCAAGATAAGGATAGCCATGATATTTCAATAGAATCTTGCAATGAGTAGATTCAATTTGTTTTTAAGGCGGGCACATCATCTAAAAGGGCTGATATACATGCAAAAGTAGACACACAGACAATGGAAGGGGTTCATCAACAGCCTATGCAGCAACATGCACCTTCTATGGTGGATCTGAATCGGGGTATTTTGAGGCTTGGGTTGGGACCTAGAATTATGGAAGATTTGGGGTTGGAGAAGGAGGATATTGGGCTGAAAGAAAAAACAGTAATCATGGACTATCCAAGTCCAGAGGATGCTACAAAATACACTAGCAATGTGCTGGATAGGGAAGATGTTCACAAAGTGAGGGAGGCATGCATGAGAATGAGGGGGGAGGAATCTGCTTCTACTTGGAAAAGGAAGGCCAAAAGGCAGCTACAAAAGAGGTGGTCCAAATGTTAAAGCACCTACTTATATGGTAGAATTTCCTCCTGATGATGAGGAAAGGGTAACAGATAAGGAGATACCGATGAAAGGTGAGGAAGAAAAAAATCTTAGCCTCTCTCTTGCTAATGGGCTTTCTTTCAAAAGAAACATGCAGGAGGACGAGGAGAGGTTTTCAATTGCTACTGATATTTCTATTGAATCAGGAGTGAAACTAAAGAAAATGAGATTGGAAAAATGGTATAATGATGAAGAAAACCTGTTCACAACTACTTGGGAAGCAGTGGAGGTAATGCCGAATGTTATGACTGAGGAGGCGGGTCTGTCCATGCCCCCACCGGAGATATGACTTGCATAAGCTGAAATTGTCATGGTTTGGCGGCAGCCACGACAAATAGGGAGTTGAGAGCTCTCAATCATAAGTATAAGCCTGCGATAGTTTTCCTTATGGAAACCAGAGCTCGTAAGGAAAGACTAGATAAGGTTAGAAGAAGGCTTAGATTTCTGAGGCACAAGGTTTGTCAAGCAGGTTAGGCTTACTGTGGAATGCTCATTATGCGGTTCAAGTCTTGAATTCTTGTCAAAATTTTATTCATGTTGTTGTGGAGTTAGATCAAAAACTAGTTTTGAAATGACTTTCATTTATGGGAATCCGGTTTTTATTCAACGAAGACATTTATGGGAACAAATCAGCAATTTACACAAACAGCTGGATAAACCATGGTGTTGTATTAGTGATTTTAATGAGATGTGTTATCAATTTGAGAAGGAAGGGAGGAGATCGGTTGAGAATAGGAGAGTGGAGCTTTTTAGAGGCTTCTTAAACACAACAGGCTTGATGGATATGGATCTTAAGGGGTGTAAGTTCACTTGGGTGAGTAATCCTCGTGAAGATTTAGTCACAAAGGAGAAAATTGATAGGGTCTTGGTTAATTGGAGTTGGAGGAGACTCTTTCCTCATGCTGTTGCTACTGCTCTTCCAATGATTAACTCTGACCATTCTCCAATTATTTTGTCTCCTAAACCAGACTCTCGGAGTGGTAGGTTGTTTAGATATGAGGCGTATTAGGAGGATCATCAGGATTGTCATGTTGTCATTCATGATAGTTGGAATGCTACGGGTAGTGAAGAAGATGTTTGGTAGAACTTTTTGTGTAAAACTGAGAAATGCAAGTTAGATCTTCAGCATTGGCATAGAAAGTGTTTCAAAAATGGAGAGGATAAAATTTCGAAGGTTGAATCAGAAACTGGAAAAGGCTCTAAATTGCAACAGATAGTCAACTGATTGGAATGAAGTGGCCACTATTAGAAAGCATATTGACAGGTTGTGGAAACAAGAGGAAAAATATTGGGGGCAAAGATCTAGGCTTAAGTGGATAAAATATGGGGATAGGAACTCCAAGTTCTATCATGCTTCAACTATTCAGAGAAGGGATAGGAATATACTCCATAGGATCAAGAATGAAGATGGAGAGTGGAAGGAAGAACAGAAGAGATTATGCAGGCTGTTAGAGATCATTTTTCTCGTATTTATAGTGCTAGTTCAAATAGAGGCCCACATGAGTGTTTGCAGGTTAAGAGGAGGAGATGAATTCAGAGTTGATGGATCAGCCTTCAGATGAGGAAATTAAGAGGGTAACCTTCTCGTTAGGAGCTTTAAAAGCTCCTAGACCTGATGGTTTGAATGGATTATTTTATCAGAAAAATTGGCCAACAATTCACAATGATGTCTGCAATGCTGTTAAAGGTTTTTTCAATTATGGTACTCTTTCTTCAACCATAAATGATACTATTGTTGCTCTTACTCCTAAAATCCCTTTGCCAGATTCTATTTCCCACCTTAGGCCTATAAGTTGTTGTAATTTTATTTATAAAATTATATCCCGTATTGTGGTTGTTAGGCTTAAAAAACATATGGGCAAACTGGTTTCACATCAGCAAAGTGCTTTTGTAGGCAATAGACTTATCCAAGATAACTTGATCATTGCTCAAGAAGCTTTTCATTTCCTTAAAAAAATCTGGGGGAGGGAATGATAGTGTAGCTCTCAATTTAGATATGAATAAAGCTTATGATAGAGTGGATTGGGGGTTTCTTAAGGATGTTTTATTGGCCTATGGGTTTCAGGTAGCATGGGTAGAGAAGGTTATGTTCCTTGTTACATCAGTGACCTATCAGTATAAAGTGAACGGGTTTCTTAGTTCTAAACTGATTCCTGTAAGAGGGTTGAGGCAGGGGGATCCTTTGTCTCCTTACCTCTTTATCCTTGTTTTGATGTGTTTTCTAGACTTATTTCTCAGGCTCAGGGTCTTAATAAAATTCAGGGCATTCATCTTGCTCCATCTTCTCCTGTTCAGACTCACTTATTTTTTGTGGATGATGCTATTCTCTTCTCCAAAGCTTCTCCTGCTGATTTGTACCAGCTCATGCTTATTATAAATACTTTCTCTTATGCTTCAGGTCAAAGGGTGAATTTGGCTAAATCAGGTCTAGTATGTGGAAGGTTTATTTCTAATTTGTTGAGGACCAACTTATCTACCATCATTTCCATCCCTCTTTGGAACCACCCAGGGAAGTATTTGGGCATCCCTGCTGATTGGGGTAGGTCGAAGATGCAATTTGTTTATTGGATTAAAGAGAAGATTTTCTCAAAGATTGAAGGTTGGAAGGAACAACTTCTGAACCAAGCCGGGAAAGAAGTTCTGATTAAATCAGTGATTCAAGCCATCCCATCCTATCTTATGTCCATTGTTAGGCTACCTAAAACGTTTTGCAAATCCCTTTGTTCTATGGTGGCTAGATTTTGGTGGAGTTCTGCGGGGAAACATCGTGGGATTCATTGGAAAAATTGGCAAGCACTCACTCTTCACAAATCCAAAGGAGGACTTGGTTTTAAGGAGTTTAATGATTTGAACTCAGCTTTGTTGGCCAAACAAGCATGGAGACTGATCCATAATCCAAATAATTATTGGGTCCGTACTCTTCAAAGTACTGCTCTAGTGCCGAGTTTTGGAATATTCAACCAAAGCCTGGGGATTCTTGGGCTTGGGTGAGCCTTTTACATGGAAGGGATATGTTGAAGAGAAGTGGAAAGGGGTGATTAGTCAGGGAAGTACTATTGATATTCGAAATGAGGCTTGGTTTGCCTCTGGCAATCGAGCAAACTTTCTTCCTCAGGCAGATGCAAGGTTTGTAAATGATCTCATTAATGGGTCTTCTAATTGTTGGGATCTTACTAAATTAACTTCCAATCTTACTCAAGATTCAGTTGAGGATGCTCTTAGAACTCTGATTGGGTGATCCAGTGGTCCTGATCAACTATGGTGGCCGTAAGGAAAGGATGACATATATTCGGTGAAATCTAGATATTTTGTGGTGAGGGAGGCTAAATATATGATTCCACTTGGTCCCTCTGTATCTAGGGAAATTCCAGAGGTGTTGTGGAAGATTATTTGGAAGGTAAATGTTCCTCAAAAGATTAAGTTGTTTATATGGAAATTGTGTCATGATGCTATTTCTACAAAGGTAAATCTTTATAAAAAACATGATGCTATTTCTACAAAGGTAAATCTTTATAAAAAACACATTTCTCATTCAGATATCTGTCCCATATGCAACAATGAATGTGAATCAACAGAGCATGTGTTCCTGCTATGTGAATGGACTAAATCAGTATGGTTTGGTATGCAAATTATGCCAGTGCCTAATAGATATCATATTTCTTCTATGTCTATGTGGCTGCTGAGGAGTATACAGGAGCTTGAGGGCCACCCTAAGGGGAAAGATTGTGCTATTTCTAGTTTATTTATTACACTGTGGAATTTGTGGAAAGGAAGAAACACAGCTGTTTTTCAAGATAAGATGCCTAATCCTTTTTTTACTGTCCAATCTTCTCTAGCGTTATGGCATGAAATTTCTACTCTGGACACTGATGATGATTCTCCAGCAACTAACTTAAATATTTCGAGGCACTCTACTAGATGGAAAGCGCCTAGAGAAGGAGTCACTAAGATTAATTTTGACGCTAGCTTTTTACCTTTTCTTGGCAGAGGTTTTGGTGGTATTATTGCTAGAAATGATAAAGGGGATCTATTGTTTGGGCATACCTGTTTGTTTGCAGCGTGTAGTGTCTTGGTTGCTGAAGCGCTTGTCTTGAGAGAAGCTATCTCTATGGCTAGAAATCTTGGTATTTCTTATATTTCGTTTGAATCTGATTGTCTTCAATTGGTGAAAACTTGTTGGGGTGAGGTACATAACAGGGAAATAGCTAATATTGTTTATGATATTAATGCTATGAAATTCGATTTTGTTACCTGTGGTTTTCTTTGGGTGGCTTGGGAAGGGAACAAGGTGGCTCATACCATTGCAGATCTGCACAAGAGGAGAGTGCTTCCTCGAGATTGGACTTGGAACCCCCTGATAGTATTCTGACAGTGCTGAAGGCTGATGCATCTTGATCTGTAAGCTTGTGTTGTGTCTTCTGTTGGGTTAATATATTTGTTTGAGATGCTGGAGCTGGTGTAGAAGATGTGTTCAGCTGTGTTCCCAGAGACAACCGACAATACTTGCTTCGATTTTTTTTTTTTTGAGTTTCTGCTTGGCATGCTTAAGCTTTTGTTCATCAGTTGGTTAGATCTGAGGAAATCGATGGGCTTGTCATCCTTTGAAGGGTGTATTTAATCTTGCTTTTAGTTTGCTTGGTTTGTTTGCTTGTTATATGGCTTTTTGTGTTTTAGATTCCTTTCAACTGAAAGACCAGGTCTAGTGGCAGACAACATTGATTAAGTTGTTGAATTGGTTTGTCTGTATCCCACTCATGTGGTGGAGAATTCTTTTTATCCTGTTTGGGTTACTTGGTCTCGGTTGGTTGGTCTTGTGTGGGGTAGTTGACCATGCTGTTTTGTTTTGTGGCTGTGTTTCTTAGGCCTGTTTAGTGTTATCTGATGTTGGTGGCCTTGTGGGCTATTGTGGTGTAATTGGTTTGGGCTTTGCCCAGTTTTACCTTTTATACATTGACCAAAAAAAAATTGTATTAAAATAAAAAACATTATTATTATATTATTATTGTTTACGAAATGTGCTCAGATTAAAAATATTTTTTGACTCATATCTTTATTATAATGCCCCATTCCTAATATCTAATAATTAATAATTATTTATACCATATACGGTAGTTTTCAAAAATAAAAGGTTTAAACTTTCACCAAAAAAAAATATACATAAATATCAATTATTTATTCATTTTCATGACTTGAAACTATATAACATTAAGGTTTAAATATCATGTAGTTAGTTAATACAAAAATAAGACAAAACTTACATTAATTATAATAATTTTATAAACACAATTTATATATATATATATATATAATGTTATATATCATTTATTCCAAAAAAGATCTTTTATAATTTTATTTCAATTACATATAATTTTATAAAATAAATGTAAATTGCTTTTTAAAAATATACCCGTGCGATGCATGGACAAGCACACTAGTAATTGACAATTCAAAGTTACCTATTTTTATATGCATCATAAATATTCATAAGAGAAATACATACCGGAAATGGTATGTTTTCAACTTTTCAAATATTAAAGAAAATCAAATCATGTACTGCTATGATTATTCACTATTAATATTTGCACACGTGTAAACGCACCAAATAAACGTAAATCATGAGAACACATGAATCCATAATTGATTTTTTCACGGTCCATACAGTCGCTGCCGATTTAATTGATATACCAGCCCAGCTTGACGTTTTTGAAATCACCAATCTTTATGAATAGAATTTGACCTGATTGATACATACTTATTTTCAAATTAAGAGTTTCCATTTACAAATTAGTGTAAATTAGAGTAAATTAAAACATGGTAAGTACCACACTAGAATGTGAAATGATACATTTATAAATAATGGTTATTTGTTCTCTGACTATCACACAAGCAACACAAGTCCTGTAGGCAAAAAAAGGTTATGCTTTTTTCCTCTGCTCCCTTCATCAAGACAACAATGGCCTTCACAAGTATTTTAGTATCAGAAATCAATTCCAAACAAAAGAATTTGCGTGTCATGATGCGTGTCATTTGCAAGTGATTGGTGTTGGATCCCACGAACAAAATGAAACACTTCAACTTAGAGTTGGAACTTTTGGACTCAATGGTATTTTTTCCAAAACATTGTAGAATACCTAAATCAATAGCAATACAACAACATATGATACATTTATTCTGTTTCTGTTTAACTGTATTTGACACTATACTGGCTGTTTCAGGGTAACCGGATTCGAGCCACTATTCGGCAACAACTGGTTTATATGTTTAAAAAACAATTGGAAGAGGGTGAGGTTTACATTCTTACAAAACTAGAAATTATTTCCAACGAAGGTGATTATAGATCTACAAGTCACAAATATAAAAGTAGTTTTGACTACAAGACTCAAGTATTGCATCAGACAAACTCCAATTTACCCCAGATGACTTACAACTTCACTTCTCTAAACGATGTCTTTGCGGACTCTTTTGATGTTAATTATCTTATTGGTATGTAGTTTTTAACATACCCAATTGTGTATACCCTATTGTTATATATTTTTTACATAAATAATAATGCGATGTTATTTCCTAAATAATTTCATGCATATATAATTTTGGTATATATTGAAATTAGGTAATGTGATCTCATTACCATTCCAATTATTCACTTTGGCAAAAAGAATAACAATCACTGCGTTAATTGCATCACCATTGGCAATGATTAAGTTGAGATCATCAACAAAAGTTTCAGACAAAGCGACTTCGGAACGAAAATTGCACGACAACAAAAATAATAATTATTAAAAATAAAAATGTTAACACAAACATTTATAGATAGCATTAAGCAGAATTAAAATCCTCCCATATGTGATTGTCTTATCCAGTATTATCAAGCTCAATTGTAATCAACTTGTTTTTCTTGCCATTTTTTTATAATAAGAAGCTTCTACTATGTCTTCGTCAAATATATGCGTTCACTAATGGAAATTACGAACCGTTCTTTTATGATTTTGAATTTGATTTGGTTGTAACATATATGCAGGATCCAGATTTTGTGGTTTTGGCAACTGTTTATGCTTTTGTTGACGAGGAGAAGTGGTTTTACATTGCTTGCAGCAAATGTACTCGAAGGGCAGCCCCTGACTTTGGAATGTGGTTTTGTGGTAAATGTGACAAGCACATGGTTTATGTCACCCCCAAAGTATGCTTTTGATTTATTAATTTATCAAATAGTGTTACCTATGTAAATCACTATATATTAAATTTATAACACTCTTCTTATAATTAACTTATTCACTGTAGTTTTCTTATTTGTTCCCACACTATTTGTATTCCAGATTCTTGCTTAGACAACGTGTGAAGGATGACCGTACCAATGGTACATTTGTAATGTTTGATCGTGACGCAGAATAATTGCTGAACTATTCGTGTGCAGACTTGCTTGGAGATTTTAATATGGTTGCAAATTTTACTTACAACTAATGATTTTGTTAGTTGGAAAAACGATTCAAACTTTTATATTATAAATATGTGCTCACGCCTTTAACTTTCAAAATCATAGGAAATTGGCACACACGATCTCCCGGATGAGTTAGTGGACATGAAGAAACAGACCCAACTGTTCAAAATAGGACGTGATCGTGGTCTTGACGCAAGATTTGAACCATCATATTTGGTTAAGAGAGTAACTGCTAATGAAAGTATCATGAATAGGTTCAGAGAATCTGTCATGGAGATGGTAATTCACAATACTGTATATTGTTACCTGAGGAAACATAATTTCTAAAATGTGCTCAAACCATTGTGATTAAAGTTACAATTTTTTGACATAATATTTTCTATTCTTTGTAACAGCTTGAATCAAGTGTTGAACATCATACTGATGGATAAAAAGGAAATGTGGCTGATGTGGTTGCAAAGGTTAAACTATCAATTCTGTATTTAATTTTGGGGTATGATTTGTCGCTATACATCTAAGATTTTCTCTAATATTCTGTAGGACTTAACTGGGAAATTTGCTGAAACTCAAGCTTGGACTAGTGCAGAAGGAGGATTTTACACCGGTTAAAATTGACATTTTACATCAATTTTGATACCGGTGTAGATGCTCCTGGTGTTTTATCTTGGGGTTTTTACACCGGTTATTTAACCGGCATAAAATGTTTATTTTTATGCCGGTTATATATCTAGTGTAAAACGTCCATTTTTTGTTCTATTTTATTTTTCGAAGGACATTTTACATTAATTATTATAATAACTAGTGTAAAAACCTTCCTTTTACACCGGTTATTCACAACAGCCGGTGTTAAAAGTTTATCTGTTAAACTGGTTTCATATATAACCAGCGTAAAAGGTTATATATTTTTTTGTTTCTCTCTTTGTTTTTGTCCATTCATACCCAGAGGCTATCTAAATTGACAATAAATAGGGAATAAATTTGCCAAGAATTGGCACTAAATGTGCCCAAAATTCAAATCATTTAAATATATCAAATTTAATCTATAAACATATCAAATATACATATAAACAAAGTTAAGCTACACACACACACACACACACATATATATATATATATGTAAACAATGTACAAAGAATCAAGTGTTATATATACAAAGTCATTTTGATGATCTTCTAGGTCTTTTGGAATTTGTTCCTCGGGCTTCTTCTAAATGTTCATTCTCGGCCTTCATCTTCTTTTTTTTCTCCTCAATCATTTGCAAAAGGAATTCTGCCCAAGTTTGTCTTACATGCTCGATTTCATCTTGACTATATTCAGATGGGTATATTAAATATCTACAAGTTCAAACATATATATAATAAATTAAACAGGCCTAACAGTAATAACATGTTTTTCATATTACAAATATAATAGCAAGAGGTTAAAATTTTTAATACTATTTCTCATCAGTCAATAATATCCACCGAGACAATTGTTAACATACTTTTTATCATATAGTACCCACAAGCCCTGCCGTTCTTTTGTCGAAGCCCCTACAAATGAATACCGTAGTAACATATAATGAGTAAAAATTATACACATTAACTAGTACTATTAAATGTAAATGAATTTCAGGAAGACAAACTATTTACCTTAGCCTTCACCCATTTAGGTTTCTTATTATATATCCTGATAAAAGAACATATTGCAAATCAGGAGACAAAGAATCAATGTATATATGATAAATATAAGTTTACCTTTCAATCATGCCCTTAATTACATCGTTTGGTTGATAGTGTAGCGAACACAACCAAACAACAACATTATCACTAGGTTTAAGGATAAACAACTGTCAGTGATCGCTGCAAATAATGAACAACTAGAAATTTTGCAATTGACATAAGAACTAGTATCGAATTCTAATAAGTATCATTCTTATGGGAAATCTTTCAATTGACTAACCAATTCAAAATGTAGAATATATTTATTAAAAAATATATTCTATATTCTCTAATATTATAATTATAGAATCTTCTTCTTAAATTATATTAATATTCTTACTAATCAATGAGTCATAAATATATAAAGATATTTTTATATATAAACAAAGATATAGATAAAAAATTAGACAAATAAGACGTATCATTTTATATTAGAGTAGGGAGGGATTATGGGACAAAAAATAAATCCGCTTGGTTTCAGACGTGGTGAGGGATTATGGGACAAAAAAAATTAAATCCACTTGGTTTCAGACGGCTACCAATTTGACAACAGCTAGTAACATATGTACTTACCTATGCAAATACGCTCTTAAGTAACACATTTTTGGCTCACTCTATATGTTATACTCCATGTAAGATTGAACTACTTCTGCAGGAAGGCAATGTTCGGAGGAAATAATCTTGACTGGATCAAAGAATCCAAACAGATCGCTTTTGCCCTTTGCGATACAGAGGTGATATAGATACCGAAGATTTTTTATCAAATGTTAATTAAAATTAGAAAATAGATTTTGAAATAGTTAATTACAATTGATACAAAGTGAATAAGATACTTACGTGCACCATAATGACAACATCTCGGCGGAAAGCCATTGAGTACCATCAATAATCTCATCCACGTCACGCCTTTCAACACTGAACCATGGAGGGACACAATAATCATGCTCCAAGTATACATGGAACCCATCACCTTTGAGATTCTTGAACATTTCAACAAAAAAATTTCCAGGCGGCTGGTCCTCAATGTCAGGTGCACAATTACTACCCTTAAGCAAGGTGGCTCTAGGAGAAAAATCAGGTGGAGCATTATAATTGCTCACACCCATAGATTGCAGTGTCTGTATCAAATTAAGTAAACATTACTAAAAATATTGATAAAGTTAGTATTTTTTACATATTTCATTAATTGTGTCAAGTTACACATACCTCCAAAACCCTTTGTTGGCTTTCGTCCTTCATATTACACTTATCTCATCCCGGATCTCCTTTGAGAGCTTATCCCGGAGCTCCTGTTGTGTCTTCTCCTGGAACTTTTGTTGCATCTCTCCCCAGACTCTTACTAGATCTCGTGTCAGATGGCCTGAAGTACCTCACCAGACATCATTCCTGAGGTAGGGCGTGCACGTCCTCCATCGTAGTACTTTAGGCCCACACCCCAACCAGCAGTGCGGACACGACCAGGGTGCTCTTGTGTTCCAATGGCAGTTGTCAGGATATCCTGACGTCCATGTGGAACAAAAGATTCTTGAGGGCTCTATTCGACCAACTCTTTGTACAACATATATATAAATTTGTCAATTAATACATTGTGTGAGAAAATGCATAAGTTGTAAAACAATTACATTGATGAATCGAAAGATTTACTTACAATCCTAGCAGCCACCGAGGTTGTGGCCTCAGATGTATAATCACCCGATGGCTTTTGTTGGGCCATCAGCCATAGCTCATGACGTCCTGGTTCGGAATGAGGCTCATTTAAAATTGAGCCTGTTTCATCTCCTAAGTCTTTAGTCATTTTTTTTCAACCTCTCTTCTGCAATGGCCTCCTTAAGCTTTACATAACCCCCACGAGACATTCTGTGGGGGTATAGATTCTTTGCTGTATTTTGCTTGCTTTTTCGCCTGTTACAAATAACGCACAACAAATTAAAAATCAGTAAAAAATTTAAATTAGCTAGGCCAATTAAAAAACAACCATTGACACTAACCTGAAACTCTTCATCACGTCGTCTCTAGACAAATAACTGCCAAGATTTCGCAGAAATATAACTATATTTACCTAATGGTGTTGTGTTGCCATCTTTATCTACCCCACCAAATACATACCTATTGGAGAGCATTGTCTTAAATTTCTTCCAATGCTCCACTGCGTATACAAGCCATTTCTTCTTAAGGCGTTCATCATCAGGAACAGTGAAGTTTTGCTACAACAATTACACAACAAAATGGTGGCGTTAGTTGTAACATCCCAATTTTTATGAAAATTATTTTGTAGTTCCAACTACTTGAAAATAAATCGTAGAGAGTCATGACCTCAATGGTTTGTTAAAAGTATGAAGAACAACAAAGATTTATTGTGAACAATTTACTGTTTTAACAATTAATTCAGATTAAGAGACAGTGTAGACGTATACTGTTTTTAATATGAATTAATATCGAAAAATGTGAAAGATTGTTGTTTGATTAAAGAAAATTATTTTATTGAATGAAAAATAATTTTAGGACTTAATAGTTATTTTTAAGTCATAGTTTGGATTTTTATTATTTAGTTATAGTATTAATCGCTCTGCTTTATGTCATATTTAATATGACTATTATTTTAATGATTTTGTTTTGATAATTTTATTGATTGAATAATATCTATATGATAAGAGAAATTGAAATTAGTGATCCTCACTAATTTACGCTTTTATTACGCTGCGAGAATTCATTGAATTTCAGTAGATAGGCTATTGTGTGTGTTTCTAACTGAAACATGCCCAAACGTGATCCAAATTTTATAAAATTTGAGATCTAAGCATTTTCCAATATTTAGGATTTATTGTAATTTTTCTAGAAATTTTGGGCATCAGAAAATATTTAGTGTATTTTCTATGGCCAGACTCGCTTAATTGCGACGTTTAGGTTCGTGCATTTGAGAAAACGAGATACATAGATACTTTTCTTATGCCACGAGGAATATTTGTGATTTTTGGGTGTGGGGTTATAATTAGAAATATTTTTGGAGTTTTTATTATTAAAACCCTAATATACGCGAAACGCCGCGCACCCGGTTGAGCGAGAACGCGCCATAGCGAGACCCCTGAGATATTTTGGGCTAAGGGGAGATGTATCTAGCCACTAGGGAGCTGAATGTGCTTTTAATGATGGCATTTACAAGTGTCAAGGTGTGATTGGTTGGTTAGTAAATGGTAGGAAGTTAGTTTAGTTGGTTTATGACTTAGTGAGTTAGTTTCTAACTAAATGAACCTTTCCTTCCCATTCTACCCCTGAAATTTCGTGGCCTCATCCTCATTACACACCAGCACCATTTTCCTCTTCCATTTGTGAAGAACTTGAAGAAAAAACTTAGAGAAAGAAAGTTGTGATTTTGGGAGTTTTGAAGATTCAAGTGTGCATCTTTGCTTCCTTTCATCTCCACTCTTGTTCAATCTTCATCTCCACTCTTGGTAAGCTCCATAAATCTTTCCTCATCTCTCTTGGGTTCCATGATATGGGTTTTGAAGGTTTTAGGAACTATTCTTGAATTTTAGTGCTTGTTTTGGCTAGTATGGCATGTATAGTTTCATAACCCCTTATTTTCTTCCATGAATCCCTTTGATTTTGGTATTTTGAGTTTTGAAACCCTAACCCCCTTTGCTGGCCGAAACCATGGGGATGTCCCAAGCTTTGTTCTTGGCTTGTTCTTGTCAATTTGGTGTTAGTTTTGAAGGTTTAGTAGTTGTATGTTTGGATCCTAGTCATATAACTATGTTTACAAGTTTTTGGAAAAATTGATTTGGTGAAAAACGGGGGGCTGAACCGTGGCTCTCACATGATGTTAGGGGATGTTTTAATTTGATTTTTAAGTATGTTAGGTGTTAGGAAAAATTGGTTTAAGATGTAAAGATTTAAGTGTGATGGAATGATTTGTTTTGGAAATGAAAAAAAAAATTGAAATTTGGAATTGTTTTTGGGTGACCAAAACCGTAACCCTAATATGATTGAGGGGGTATGTTCTAAGTTGTTTTCAAAGTAATTTAAGTGTTGTGGAAGTTAGTTTTTGGTTAGAACTTTAAATCTATAAAGGTTTGTATGTTTGAAGCTTTGGAAAATTGTTTAAAAAAAAATGAATTTTGGGGCTGTTTGTGAGGCTTAAAAACAGTAACTTTTAAACATAATTTGGGTGAGTTAGAACTTGTTTTTAAGTGTCTTAAAGTGGTGAATAAGTTTGGTTTTGATAAGAAGTTTTGATTGAATGAAGTTTGTAAGATTTTGATGTTAAAAGATTTGAAAATTTGAAGTTGTTTTGGAGCTTTGAAACCGTGGCCTCCAATGATATTTTGTAACTTGTTCTTGACTTGTATTTATGCTTGAAAATAGTTATAAAAGTGGTTGATGATTTGATTTAGTAAAACAATTCAAAGAAGTATGATTTTGGGAAAAGTTTGAGTTTATGTTTCAAGAATTGTTTTGAACTTGTAATAGAATTGTTTCTAGAATTTTGTGACATGTTTTAGAGCTTTGAAAAATGGTTCAAAGTTGGCAAAACACTATTCATTTGGTAAAAACACTATTCCAATTGGTAAGTTTTGGGTTTTGATATTTTCTAAGTGCTTAGCTTTTGAAAAAGTTTCAAAACTTGCATGGTTTGAATATGTACCTTGGCATATGGCTAGATAGCACCAATTAGGGATTAAGTCAAGTAATTCCTAGGCTTTAGGATGCCTAAGCCGTGGCTGCCCTAGGGGCATTAGGACTAAGTTTTAGTTCTAATTTAGTTAAGTTTGTGTTGTTAAGGTTCGTGCATAAGGTACGCGCGCGAAGTGCGACTTGACGATTATTTCGGATTACCTTGCTAAGATTGTTAAAGCGCCCAAGGTAAGGGAAATTCTTATATAATGAGTTTGGGCTTTTCGCCTTGTTTGTTGCTTGTTTGATTGTTTGATAGTGTGGTAGTACTTGTAGTACTTTTATGTGTTGTTGGAAATGTTGTAGCATGCTTTTGGCCCTGCGTGGCAAATTGAATTGTATTGCGTGACTTAAATCTTGTTTGAGTGATTTGATTAGACTTGAAGTTGATGAAACTGTGGAGCATGTTGTAGCCTACTGAATTGTTAGGTGTTGTATGAAATGCTGTAGCATGTCGTTGGCCCTGTGAGGCATTATGATTGATGTTGTTTTCCATGAATCAAGTAGAATTTAAATGGAATTTGGTATTGACTTGGAATATGAAAATATTGTTGTTGATAATGGATTAATTAATAATGCGTTGATCGACTGCTATTGGTTGACGATTTACATCGGTAAATCTGATGCGATTCCACAAGCCGAATTCTGATCTCGTAAGCAAATTGTTAAGGGCATTTTGATTTAAAAGAAAGCGTGAGGGATTCAGTATAACTAGCTAAAGCTTGCAAGGAAATTTCAATGGAATGATAGTAAAGAAAAGAATTTGAAATAAATAGTACGATTTGCGAAAACGGTTAAGTTAAATGATGCGCCTGGGAAATTCTGTCTAGGAGAGACTTGGTAAATATGAGAGTTCGCACCACCACTCTTTCCTGGGAATTCTTCCGTGTGTTATTTAACACAACTAGGGTTTCAACGACCTAGAACTAAAAGAGTATTTTCAGATACATAGGAGTGATATAAGAATAGAGAAAGAGAGTTCAAAGATCGAGTTTTTGAAAGATTAAATCATAGGGAACCTAGTGTTCCTATTGAGCATATGGACTATGTGTCTGTCTTTGGGATTTAATGTCCTCTGTTTGCGTGCATATTCTTGGTTTAGGATTGGACCTAGTGTTCCGTATGGCGTGCCTAGTACCTTAACCTAAAAGTTGAGCCTAGTGTTCCGCATTACGTGCCTAGAGTTCTGATCTGAGATTAAGACTAGCGTTCCGCAATTGAGCACCCGGACTTTGTGTCCTGTGTTTGCACTCTAAGTAATTGTTAAAGGTATTTTGGTTTAAAAATAAGCATGAGGGTTGTAGTATGACTAGCCTAAGCTTATAGATAAGTAGAAATGGAACCATGCTAGATAAAGAATTTGATGAAACTCGGGTTCCAATGACCCAAAGCTAAATGAGTTATTTATTTTGGTACAACCTCACCTAGGTAATATAAGAATTGGAAGCATGAAAATTCACTAAGTAGAGTGAGTGAGTTGAGGTGTCGTCGATCCGCATTGATTAATTAAAACATTACTCGGGCGCTCCCTACGGTGAGCATGCCATGTTGTTGAATTTGTTTGGATGTATATCGACCATTGAGCATCGACACTTTCGGGCGTTTGATTGTCTTCGTGGATTTCAAAAGGACGAGTTGTCACCGCATGCCCGTGTGGCGTAAAGCCTAATGTGTGGCAAGCCTTTGTGGCAATACCCTTGGTAGGGAGTTGATTTGGACGTTGGGAAATAAAGTTCCTCGTCTCTGCCGACCTTGTTTAAGGTCGCAGTGTATACACAAACTAGCCATCTTGCATTGACATGCATAGCTAACCGCATTTATGATATGTGAGGAATTGTTGATGAATTGGATATTGTGATGACTTGATCACTTATCTGTTGATAGACTTGCTCGCTCACATGCAATGGTTGATATTGTAGTGACTTGATTGTTGATCCGTTGGTTGTTTTGTTTGCTCACATGCCATGCTTGATATACCATGCTGATTGTGTGCGGTCTATTAAGTATGTATATGTAAATAAAAGAATGTTGTTGTATTATATATGTATATATCGTTTGCATGCGACATAGCCTATGATAAACTCGTGGACAAAGGATTTACCCTTGCACTGTTGTTGGATTGGATGTCCTTATGGATGTCACTTCCAGATGGAGTTCGATGGCTGCTGCGACCGTCTTTTAGAGCATTGAAGATTGAGCGGTGGAGGAAGATTCCTCCGAGTACTTCGTGTTTGATCTTCTTGAAATTTGTTTCTCAGTAAGAGTTATAGTTGTCAGCCAGCTTAGCTTAGGGTTTTGTATTGGTTGTTTTGTAATTAGTCTTTTCAGAAAATCTCGCCTTAGTGCGAATTTGTTATGTGAAGTATTATTTTGTGATGCATTATACTCTGATAATTGTAAAAGTTTGAATTGGCATCATTTAGAAAACTATAGTACTCTATGTCTCATTTTGAAAAGGGTTTCAAAGGAAAGAATATGAAAAGAAAAAAAAATTACTCCTATTTTTCCATTGCGAAATTCATAAGAGTACTCCTTAACTGAAAGCATACAAGCATTAAATGTTTTCAGCATTAGATTGGGTTGCACAGTAGCGCCTCGGAAACGGGGTGTTACATTAAGTGGTATCAGAGCAGTTCGGTTCTAACCGGACCGCTTTGTCTAAGCTGGCCTAGATTGTTGGGAATTGTCGGGTATAAGTTTGTTATGCCTAGGTTATGTGGATCTTGTTTGTGATTGTCTGTAATGTTTCCTGGTTGAAACATGTTTGACATTGTGTGAAATTGTGTGCGATCATCTCAGATGATTGAATTTGTTGTGGGGATTTTGGTTAGTTTACTTCGTAGAAATTCGATGCCTTCGGGACGAACAAGTCTCTCTCTAGAGCTTGTAACTTAGACGTGAATCACGTAATTTGAGTGATAGTCGAGATAGCAACTACTGTCGAACAATAGATTGCCGCAAAGAATCAACACGATTGGCTAAGACAACGAACGGAGGAGCAAGCTATTAGAGGTCTAGTTAAGCCAGATTATCAAGGCAAAGGACGAAGACGAAGACATCAACAAGGAGCACCTTATTTCTATCCTCAGGGAAATCACACAATCATAATTGTTCTGTGGCGTTGGCTATTGGGAATGGCCAGGAGTTGAAGTGGAACTGTCATCAATGTGGAAGCAAGAAATAGTTAGCTGAAGAATACCCAATGAAGGACCGACTATGCTGTGACTGCAAGTAGCCAGGACATATTTTTAAGGACTATCAATTGCCAAATGTGGATGCTGCGAAGGTTGTGTGCCCAACTACTGAAGGATATGTCTACATGATAAACAGAAGAGGGAATCACAAGTATCAATAGCCGAAGACGCACTACTTCAACGGTGAAGATGAGGAGCACAACGGTAACAGTAACCAACCAAGGGAAGATTATGCTTTAACTGCAAGGAATTGGGATGTCTGTCCAGAGACTGCAAAGCACCACGAGCTGAGTCTATTGTTGACAATGTTGAAGCTATAAGACCAACCACTACGGAAGGTGTTTACACACCAAGTAGATCAGAGAACTCATCATCTGAAGACTTTATCTCAGGAAATGCGACACAATGGAGCTGAGCGGGCCGAGATTTACGAGAGGGATTATCCGTAGGTGACGCTATAATTATCGTATTATATGTATTATGGTGTGTGCGTGGTTCTAAATATAGAACACATAAGTGTTTTAACTCTATGACGTATTTTAGTATTATATTAGATTCCAAAATCCAAATTTTTATTATATTTTGGTATTATGATATATGTTATTGTGATTATTCGTGAAATTATTAATGTGATTATTTTGCGGCGTATTTCTTATATGCGAATATTCTAGTGCACGTTGAATCAAATTCCTCTTGATAAACTATTTTACATGATTGGTCAGCAACCAAGCAACCGAGTACGCGATTACCCTGACACTGCAAATTGGTGCGTTGCAGAAACCATGAGGGCTAAGACAAGAGAACATTTTGGAGTAGGTGAGACTTAGGGGAAGGAATATGGTGCATGATGACTATTGATTGGACATTTTAAAGAATCCTATCCCACCTTGTCTTTGTTCTTAAACACATTGAGGGCTTAATAGAATTTTGGGTAGGGTTCGCTTTTCCTTCCTTTCTTTCTTGCTAGTTGCGGGTCATTAACAAGCGTGGATGTGAGTCTATTATTGGTGTTGGTTTTAGTGGAGAGTAATCATAAGATTCCTTCCTTATCTTTTCTTGTGAGTTATCTTATTTTCTTTGACCATTGGCCAACCACACTTATATATAAGGGGAGAGGAGTTTGTTTTCATTCTTAGTTTGAAGTGTGGTGAGTTTTTGTGTGAGAAAAACCAAACCTTCATCTTCTTGTTTCTCCTGCAAACCGCGAGCCTTAGGATGATTTTTGTGATGGATCCTCTCACATTTCTGAATGTAATAATGTTGTTAGTGATTTTGTGGTTGTTAATCGTGGCAATCCTCCTCTGTCTTCATGATTCCAAACCGCGGGTTCCTGGAAGGTTTTAGAGTTTCGTTGATGTGAGCATGTAGCCGTAACCCAGTGTCATCGTGGCTATGTTCGTGACTGTGCGTGTTCGTGACTGTACGTGTTCGTGACCGTGCTTGTGATTGTGTTCGTGATCGTAGATTGGAATAAAGCGTCATTCGCGAGGACTTCTTCAACATGGACGTACAGTATTGTGTTTTGTAAACGTTTAAGTTGATGATGTAGTGCCTTACTTTAGTAAGGATATATGAATAAAATGTATGCTTTGTGTTTGATTATTGAGTGAAAAATTATTATGTTGTATTAAATTTCAAAGTTCATATTTATGATATGTTTAGTATTAAGTTATGACTTTTCATCATTTTGGTTTTGTTTTGGTTTATAAGTTAATTTTCGAGGACGAAAATTTTTTAAGGAGGGTGGTAATGTAACATCCCAATTTTTGTGAAAATTATTTTGTAGTTCCAACTACTTGAAAATAAATCGTAGAGAGTCATGACCTCAATGGTTTGTTAAAAGTATGAAGAACAACAAAGATTTATTGTGAACAATTTACTGTTTTAACAATTAATTCAGATTAAGAGACAGTGTAGACGTATACTGTTTTTAATATGAATTAATATCGAAAAATGTGAAAGATTGTTGTTTGATTAAATAAAATTATTTTATTGAATGAAAAATAATTTTGGGACTTAATAGTTATTTTTAAGTCATAGTTTGGATTTTTATTATTTAGTTATA
Source organism: Calophaca sinica (assembly GCA_037113605.1). Taxonomy (NCBI): domain Eukaryota; kingdom Viridiplantae; phylum Streptophyta; class Magnoliopsida; order Fabales; family Fabaceae; genus Calophaca; species Calophaca sinica. Next base: position 23,591,002 of record CM073737.1, read on the forward strand.
GTATTAATCGTCTGTTTTATGTCATATTTAATATGACTATTATTTTAATGATTTTGTTTTGATAATTTTATTGATTGAATAATATCTATATGATAAGAGAAATTGAAATTAGTGATCCTCACTAATTTACAGTTTTTATTACGCTGCGAGAATTCTGTTGAATTCTGCCGTAGATAGGCTATTGTGTGTGTTAGATAGGCTATTGTGTGTGTTTCTAACTGAAACATGCCCAAACGTGATCAAAATTTTATAAAATTTGAGATCTTAGCATTTTCCAATATTTAGGATTTATTGTAATTTTTCTAGAAATTTTGGGCATCAGAAAATATTTAGTGTATTTTCTATGGCCAGAGACTGCCAAATTGCGACGTTTCGGTTCGCATTTCGAGAAAACGAGATACATAGATACTTTTCTTATGCCATGAGGAATATTTGTGATTTTTGGGTGTGGGGTTATAATTAGAAATATTTTTGGAGTTTTTATTATTAAAACCCTAATATACGCGAAACGCCGCGCACCCGGTTGAGCGAGAACGCGCCATAGTGAGACCCTGAGATATTTTGGGCTAAGGGGAGATGTATCTAGCCACTAGGGGAGCTGAATGTGCTTTTAATTATGGCATTTACAAGTGTCAAGGTGTGATTGGTTGGTTAGTAAATGGTAGGAAGTTAGTTTAGTTGGTTTATGACTTAGTGAGTTAGTTTCTAACTAAATGAACCTTTCCTTCCCATTCTACCCCTGAAATTTCGTGGCCTCATCCTCATTACACACCAGCACCATTTTCCTCTTCCATTTGTGAAGAACTTGAAGAAAAAACTTAGAGAAAGAAAGTTGTGATTTTGGGAGTTTTGAAGATTCAAGTGTGCATCTTTGCTTCCTTTCATCTCCACTCTTGTTCAATCTTCATCTCCACTCTTGGTAAGCTCCATAAATCTTTCCTCATCTCTCTTGGGTTCCATGATATGGGTTTTGAAGGTTTTAGGAACTATTCTTGAATTTTAGTGCTTGTTTTGGCTAGTATGGCATGTATAGTTTCATAACCCCTTATTTTCTTCCATGAATCCCTTTGATTTTGGTATTTTGAGTTTTGAAACCCTAACCCCTTTGCTGGCTGGCGAAACCATGGGGCTGTCCCAAGCTTTGTTCTTGGCTTGTTCTTGTCAATTTGGTGTTAGTTTTGAAGGTTTAGTAGTTGTATGTTTGGATCCTAGTCATATAACTATGTTTACAAGTTTTTGGAAAAATTGATTTGGTGAAAAGGGGGGGGCTGAACCGTGGCTCTCACATGATGTTAGGGGATGTTTTAATTTGATTTTTAAGTATGTTAGGTGTTAGGAAAAATTGGTTTAAGATGTAAAGATTTAAGTGTGATGGAATGATTTGTTTTGGAAATGAAAAAAAAAATTGAAATTTGGAATTGTTTTTGGGTGACCAAAACCGTAACCCTAATATGATTGAGGGTATGTTCTAAGTTGTTTTCAAAGTAATTTAAGTGTTGTGGAAGTTAGTTTTTGGTTAGAACTTTAAATCTATAAAGGTTTGTATGTTTGAAGCTTTGGAAAATTGTTTAAAAAAATGAATTTTGGGGCTGTTTGTGAGGCTTAAAAACAGTAACTTTTAAACATAATTTGGGTGAGTTAGAACTTGTTTTTAAGTGTCTTAAAGTGGTGAATAAGTTTGGTTTTGATAAGAAGTTTTGATTGAATGAAGTTTGTAAGATTTTGATGTTAAAAGATTTGAAAATTTGAAGTTGTTTTGGAGCTTTGAAACCGTGGCCTCCAATGATATTTTGTAACTTGTTCTTGACTTGTATTTATGCTTGAAAATAGTTATAAAAGTGGTTGATGATTTGATTTAGTAAAACAATTCAAAGAAGTATGATTTTGGGAAAAGTTTGAGTTTATGTTTCAAGAATTGTTTTGAACTTGTAATAGAATTGTTTCTAGAATTTTGTGACATGTTTTAGAGCTTTGAAAAATGGTTCAAAGTTGGCAAAACACTATTCATTTGGTAAAAACACTATTCCAATTGGTAAGTTTTGGGTTTTGATATTTTCTAAGTGCTTAGCTTTTGAAAAAGTTTCAAAACTTGCATGGTTTGAATATGTACCTTGGCATATGGCTAGATAGCACCAATTAGGGATTAAGTCAAGTAATTCCTAGGCTTTAGGATGCCTAAGCCGTGGCTGCCCTAGGGGCATTAGGACTAAGTTTTAGTTCTAATTTAGTTAAGTTTGTGTTGTTAAGGTTCGTGCATAAGGTACGCGCGCGAAGTGCGACTTGACGATTATTTCGGATTACCTTGCTAAGATTGTTAAAGCGCCCAAGGTAAGGGAAATTCTTATATAATGAGTTTGGGCTTTTCGCCTTGTTTGTTGCTTGTTTGATTGTTTGATAGTGTGGTAGTACTTGTAGTACTTTTATGTGTTGTTGGAAATGTTGTAGCATGCTTTTGGCCCTGCGTGGCAAATTGAATTGTATTGCGTGACTTAAATCTTGTTTGAGTGATTTGATTAGACTTGAAGTTGATGAAAGCGTGGAGCATGTTGTAGCCCTCTTGAATTGTTAGGTGTTGTATGAAATCTTTGTAGCATGTCGTTGGCCTGTGAGGCATTATGATTGATGTTGTTTTCCATGAATCAAGTAGAATTTAAATGGAATTTGGTATTGACTTGGAATATGAAAATATTGTTGTTGATAATGGATTAATTAATAATGCGTTGATCGACTGCTATTGGTTGACGATTTACATCGGTAAATCTGATGCGATTCCACAAGCCGAATTCTGATCTCGTAAGCAAATTGTTAAGGGCATTTTGATTTAAAAGAAAGCGTGAGGGATTCAGTATAACTAGCTAAAGCTTGCAAGGAAATTTCAATGGAATGATAGTAAAGAAAAGAATTTGAAATAAATAGTACGATTTGCGAAAACGGTTAAGTTAAATGATGCGCCTGGGAAATTCTGGCTAGGAAAGACTTGGTAATTAAGAGTGTTCGCACCACCACTCTTTCCTGGGAATTCTTCCAGTGTGTTATTTAACACAACTAGGGTTTCAACGACCTAGAACTAAAAGAGTATTTTCAGATACATAGGAGTGATATAAGAATAGAGAAAGAGAGTTCAAAGATCGAGTTTTTGAAAGATTAAATCATAGGGAACCTAGTGTTCCTATTGAGCATATGGACTATGTGTCCTGTCTTTGGGATTTAATGTCCTGTTTGCGTCCGCATATTCTTGGTTTAGGATTGGACCTAGTGTTCCGTATGGCGTCCCTAGTACCTTAACCTAAAAGTTGAGCCTAGTGTTCCGCATTACGTGCCTAGAGTTCTGATCTGAGATTAAGACTAGCGTTCCGCAATTGAGCACCCGGACTTTGTGTCCTGTGTTTGCACTCTAAGTAATTGTTAAAGGTATTTTGGTTTAAAAATAAGCATGAGGGTTGTAGTATGACTAGCCTAAGCTTATAGATAAGTAGAAATGGAACCATGCTAGATAAAGAATTTGATGAAACTCGGGTTCCAATGACCCAAAGCTAAATGAGTTATTTATTTTGGTACAACCTCACCTAGGTAATATAAGAATTGGAAGCATGAAAATTCACTAAGTAGAGTGAGTGAGTTGAGGTGTCGTCGATCCGCATTGATTAATTAAAACATTACTCGGCGCTCCTACGGTGAGCATGCCATGTTGTTGAATTTGTTTGGATGTATATCGACCATTGAGCATCGACACTCGGGCGTTTGATTGTCTTGAGGATTTCAAAAGGACGAGTTGTCACTGCATGCCCGTGTGGCGTAAAGCCTAATGTGTGGCAAGCCTTTGTGGCAATACCCTTGGTAGGGAGTTGATTTGGGCGTTGGGAAATAAAGTTCCTCGTCTCTGTGACCTTGTTTAAGGTCGCAGTGTATACACAAACTAGCCATACCGCATTGACATGCATAGCAAACCGCATTTATGATATGTGAGGAATTGTTGATGAATTGGATATTGTGATGACTTGATCACTTATCTGTTGATAGACTTGCTCGCTCACATGCAATGGTTGATATTGTAGTGACTTGATTGTTGATCTGTTGGTTGTTTTGTTTGCTCACATGCCATGCTTGATATACCATGCGATTGTGTGCGGTCTATTAAGTATGTATATGTAAATAAAAGAATGTTGTTGTATTATATATGTATATATCGTTTGCATGCGACATAGCCTATGATAAACTCGTGGACAAAGGATTTACCCTTGCAATCGTTGTTGGATTGGATGTCCTTATGGATGTCACTTCCGGATGGAGTTCTGTAGTCGCTGCGACTTCGTCTTTTAGGAGCATTGAAGATTGAGCCGGTGGAGGAAGATTCCTCCGAGTACTTCGTGTTTGATCTTCTTGAAATGTTTCTCGATAAGAGTTATAGTTGTCGGCCAAATTAGCTTAGGGTTTTGTATTGGTTGTTTTGTAATTAGTCTTTTCGTAAAATCTCGCCTTAGTGCGAATTTGTTATGTGAAGTATTATTTTGTGATGCATTATACTCGATAATTGTAAAAGTTTGAATTGGCATCATTTAGAAAACTATAGTACTCTATGTCTCATTTTGAAAAGGGTTTCAAAGGAAAGAATATGAAAAGAAAAAAAAAATTACTCCTATTTTTCCATTGCGAAATTCATAAGAGTACTCCTTAACTGAAAGCATATAAGCATTAAATGTTTTCAGCATTAGATTGGGTTACCTGATGGCGCCTCGGAAGCGGGGTGTTACATTAAGTGGTATCGAGCGATTCGGTTCTAACCCACCGCTTTGTCTAAGTAGCCTAGATTGTTGGGAATTGTCGGGTATAAGTTTGTTATGCCTAGGTTATGTGGATCTTGTTTGTGATTGTCTGTAATGTTTCCTGGTTGAAACATATTTGACATTGTGTGAAATTGTGTGCGATCATCTCAGATGATTGAATTTGTTGTGGGGATTTTGGTTAGTTTACTTCGTAGAAATTCGATGCCTTCGGGACGAACAAGTCTCTCTCTAGAGCTTGTAACTTAGACGTGAATCACGTAATTTGAGTGATAGTCGAGATAGCAACTACTGTCGAACAATAGATTGCCGCAAAGAATCAACACGATTGGCTAAGACAACGAACGGAGGAGCAAGCTATTAGAGGTCTAGTTAAGCCAGATTATCAAGGCAAAGGACGAAGACGAAGACATCAACAAGGAGCACCTTATTTCTATCCTCAGGGAAATCACACAATCATAATTGTTCTGTGGCGTTGGCTATTGGGAATGGCCAGGAGTTGAAGTGGAACTGTCATCAATGTGGAAGCAAGAAATAGTTAGCTGAAGAATACCCAATGAAGGACCGACTATGCTGTGACTGCAAGTAGCCAGGACATATTTTTAAGGACTATCAATTGCCAAATGTGGATGCTGCGAAGGTTGTGTGCCCAACTACTGAAGGATATGTCTACATGATAAATGTAAGAGGAATCACAAGTATCAATAGCCGAAGACGCACTACTTCAACGGTGAAGATGAGGAGCACAACTGATAAGAAGAACCAACCAAGGGAAGATTATGCTTTAACTGCAAGGAATTGGGATGTCTGTCCAGAGACTGCAAAGCACCACGAGCTGAGTCTATTGTTGACAATGTTGAAGCTATAAGACCAACCACTACGGAAGGTGTTTACACACCAAGTAGATCAGAGAACTCATCATCTGAAGACTTTATCTCAGGAAATGCGACACAATGGAGCTGAGCGGGCCGAGATTTACGAGAGGGATTATCCGTAGGTGACGCTATAATTATCGTATTATATGTATTATGGTGTGTGCGTGGTTCTAAATATAGAACACATAAGTGTTTTAACTCTATGACGTATTTTAGTATTATATTAGATTCCAAAATCCAAATTTTTATTATATTTTGGTATTATGATATATGTTATTGTGATTATTCGTGAAATTATTAATGTGATTATTTTGCGAGCGTATTTCTTATATGCGAATATTCTAGAGCACGTTGAATCAAATTCCTCTTGATAAACTATTTTACATGATTGGTCACCAACCAAGCAACCGATTACGCGATTACCCTGACACTGCAAATTGGTGCGATGCAGAAACCATGAGGGCTAAGTCAAGAGAACATTTTGGAGTAGGTGAGACTTAGGGGAAGGAATATGGTGCATGATGACTATTGATTGGACATTTTAAAGAATCCTATCCCACCTTGTCTTTGTTCTTAAACACATTGAGGGCTTAATAGAATTTTGGGTAGGGGTCACTTTTCCTTCCTTTCTTTCTTGCTAGTTTCGTCTCATTAACAAGGGGGATGTGAGTCTATTATTGGTGTTGGTTTTAGTGGAGAGTAATCATAAGATTCCTTCCTTATCTTTTCTTGTGAGTTATCTTATTTTCTTTGACCATTGGCCAACCACACTTATATATAAGGGGAGAGGAGTTTGTTTTCATTCTTAGTTTGAAGTGTGGTGAGTTTTTGTGTGAGAAAAACCAAACCTTCATCTTCTTGTTTCTCCTGCAAACCGCGAGCCTTAGGATGATTTTTGTGATGGATCCTCTCACATTTCTGAATGTAATAATGTTGTTAGTGATTTTGTGGTTGTTAATCGTGGCAATCCTCCTCTGTCTTCATGATTCCAAACCGCGGGTTCTGGAAGGTTTTAGAGTTTCGTTGATGTGAGCATGTAGCCATAACCCAAAGTGTCATCGTGGCTATGTTCGTGATCTCGTGTTCGTGATCAGACGTGTTCGTGACCGTGCTTGTGATTGTGTTCGTGATCGTAGATTGGAATAAAGCGTCATTCGCGAGGACTTCTTCAACATGGACGTCTGATATTGTGTTTTGTAAACGTTTAAGTTGATGATGTAGTGCCTTACTTTAGTAAGGATATATGAATAAAATGTATGCTTTGTGTTTGATTATTGAGTGAAAAATTATTATGTTGTATTAAATTTCAAAGTTCATATTTATGATATGTTTAGTATTAAGTTATGACTTTTCATCATTTTGGTTTTGTTTTGGTTTATAAGTTAATTTTCGAGGGCGGAAGTTTTGTTAAGGAGGGTGGGAAGGTAACATCCCAAATTTTATGAAAATTATTTTGTAGTTCCAACTACTTGAAAATAAATCGTAGAGAGTCATGACCTCAATGGTTTGTTAAAAGTATGAAGAACAACAAAGATTTATTGTGAACAATTTACTGTTTTAACAATTAATTCAGATTAAGAGACAGTGTAGACGTATACTGTTTTTAATATGAATTAATATAGAAAAATGTGAAAGATTGTTGTTTGATTAAATAAAATTATTTTATTGAATGAAAAATAATTTTGGGACTTAATAGTTATTTTTAAGTCATAGTTTGGATTTTTATTATTTAGTTATAGTATTAATCGTCTGTTTTATGTCATATTTAATCTGACTATTATTTTAATGATTTTGTTTTGATAATTTTATTGACTGAATAATATCTATATGATAAGAGAAATTGAAATTAGTGATCCTCACTAATTTACGCTTTTATTACGCGAGAATTTCATTGAATTCAGTAGATAGGCTATTGTGTGTGTTAGATAGGCTATTGTGTGTGTTTCTAACTGAAACATGCCCAAACGTGATCAAAATTTTATAAAATTTGAGATCTTAGCATTTTCCAATATTTAGGATTTATTGTAATTTTTCTAGAAATTTTGGGCATCGTAAAATATTTAGTGTATTTTCTATGGCCAGAGACGCCAAATTGCGACGTTTGTTCGCATTCTGAGAAAACGAGATACATAGATACTTTTCTTATGCCATGAGGAATATTTGTGATTTTTGGGTGTGGGGTTATAATTAGAAATATTTTTGGAGTTTTTATTATTAAAACCCTAATATACGCTTAAACGCCACAAGACCCTGGTTGAGCGAGAACGCGCCATAGTGAGACCCTGAGATATTTTGGGCTAAGGGGAGATGTATCTAGCCACTAGGGGAGCTGAATGTGCTTTTAATTATGGCATTTACAAGGGTCAAGGTGTGATTGGTTGGTTAGTAAATGGTAGGAAGTTAGTTTAGGTGGTTTATGACTTAGTGAGTTAGTTTCTAACTAAATGAACCTTTCCTTCCCTTTCTACCCTTAAACTTCGTGGCCTCATCCTCATTACACACCAGCACCATTTTCCTCTTCCATTTGTGAAGAACTTGAAGAAAAAACTTAGAGAAAGAAAGTTGTGATTTTGGGAGTTTTGAAGATTCAAGTGTGCATCTTTGCTTCCTTTCATCTCCACTCTTGTTCAATCTTCATCTCCACTCTTGGTAAGCTCCATAAATCTTTCCTCATCTCTCTTGGGTTCCATGATATGGGTTTTGAAGGTTTTAGGAACTATTCTTGAATTTTAGTGCTTGTTTTGGCTAGTATGGCATGTATAGTTTCATAACCCCTTATTTTCTTCCATGAATCCCTTTGATTTTGGTATTTTGAGTTTTGAAACCCTAACCCCTTTGCTGGCGAAACCATGGGGCTGTCCCAAGCTTTGTTCTTGGCTTGTTCTTGTCAATTTGGTGTTAGTTTTGAAGGTTTAGTAGTTGTATGTTTGGATCCTAGTCATATAACTATGTTTACAAGTTTTTGGAAAAATTGATTTGGTGAAAAGGGGGGGGCTGAACCGTGGCTCTCACATGATGTTAGGGGATGTTTTAATTTGATTTTTAAGTATGTTAGGTGTTAGGAAAAATTGGTTTAAGATGTAAAGATTTAAGTGTGATGGAATGATTTGTTTTGGAAATGAAAAAATTGAAATTTGGAATTGTTTTTGGGTGACCAAAACCGTAACCCTAATATGATTGAGGGGGTATGTTCTAAGTTGTTTTCAAAGTAATTTAAGTGTTGTGGAAGTTAGTTTTTGGTTAGAACTTTAAATCTATAAAGGTTTGTATGTTTGAAGCTTTGGAAAATTGTTTAAAAAAATGAATTTTGGGGCTGTTTGTGAGGCTTAAAAACAGTAACTTTTAAACATAATTTGGGTGAGTTAGAACTTGTTTTTAAGTGTCTTAAAGTGGTGAATAAGTTTGGTTTTGATAAGAAGTTTTGATTGAATGAAGTTTGTAAGATTTTGATGTTAAAAGATTTGAAAATTTGAAGTTGTTTTGGAGCTTTGAAACCGTGGCCTCCAATGATATTTTGTAACTTGTTCTTGACTTGTATTTATGCTTGAAAATAGTTATAAAAGTGGTTGATGATTTGATTTAGTAAAACAATTCAAAGAAGTATGATTTTGGGAAAAGTTTGAGTTTATGTTTCAAGAATTGTTTTGAACTTGTAATAGAATTGTTTCTAGAATTTTGTGACATGTTTTAGAGCTTTGAAAAATGGTTCAAAGTTGGCAAAACACTATTCATTTGGTAAAAACACTATTCCAATTGGTAAGTTTTGGGTTTTGATATTTTCTAAGTGCTTAGCTTTTGAAAAAGTTTCAAAACTTGCATGGTTTGAATATGTACCTTGGCATATGGCTAGATAGCACCAATTAGGGATTAAGTCAAGTAATTCCTAGGCTTTAGGATGCCTAAGCCGTGGCTGCCCTAGGGGCATTAGGACTAAGTTTTAGTTCTAATTTAGTTAAGTTTGTGTTGTTAAGGTTCGTGGATAAGGTACGCGCGCGAAGTGCGACTTGACGATTATTTCGGATTACCTTGCTAAGATTGTTAAAGCGCCCAAGGTAAGGGAAATTCTTATATAATGAGTTTGGGCTTTTCGCCTTGTTTGTTGCTTGTTTGATTGTTTGATAGTGTGGTAGTACTTGTAGTACTTTTATGTGTTGTTGGAAATGTTGTAGCATGCTTTTGGCCCTGCGTGGCAAATTGAATTGTATTGCGTGACTTAAATCTTGTTTGAGTGATTTGATTAGACTTGAAGTTGATGAAACTGTGGAGCATGTTGTAGCCTACTGAATTGTTAGGTGTTGTATGAAATGCTGTAGCATGTCGTTGGCCCTGTGAGGCATTATGATTGATGTTGTTTTCCATGAATCAAGTAGAATTTAAATGGAATTTGGTATTGACTTGGAATATGAAAATATTGTTGTTGATAATGGATTAATTAATAATGCGTTGATCGACTGCTATTGGTTGACGATTTACATCGGTAAATCTGATGCGATTCCACAAGCCGAATTCTGATCTCGTAAGCAAATTGTTAAGGGCATTTTGATTTAAAAGAAAGCGTGAGGGATTCAGTATAACTAGCTAAAGCTTGCAAGGAAATTTCAATGGAATGATAGTAAAGAAAAGAATTTGAAATAAATAGTACGATTTGCGAAAACGGTTAAGTTAAATGATGCGCCTGGGAAATTCTGGCTAGGAAAGACTTGGTAATTAAGAGTGTTCGCACCACCACTCTTTCCTGGGAATTCTTCCAGTGTGTTATTTAACACAACTAGGGTTTCAACGACCTAGAACTAAAAGAGTATTTTCAGATACATAGGAGTGATATAAGAATAGAGAAAGAGAGTTCAAAGATCGAGTTTTTGAAAGATTAAATCATAGGGAACCTAGTGTTCCTATTGAGCATATGGACTATGTGTCTGTCTTTGGGATTTAATGTCCTGTTTGCGTCGCATATTCTTGGTTTAGGATTGGACCTAGTGTTCCGTATGGCGTGCCTAGTACCTTAACCTAAAAGTTGAGCCTAGTGTTCCAGACACGTGCCTAGAGTTACGATCCGAGATTAAGACTAGCGTTCGCAATTGAGCACCGGACTTTGTGTCCTGTGTTTGCACTCTAAGTAATTGTTAAAGGTATTTTGGTTTAAAAATAAGCATGAGGGTTGTAGTATGACTAGCCTAAGCTTATAGATAAGTAGAAATGGAACCATGCTAGATAAAGAATTTGATGAAACTCGGGTTCCAATGACCCAAAGCTAAATGAGTTATTTATTTTGGTACAACCTCACCTAGGTAATATAAGAATTGGAAGCATGAAAATTCACTAAGTAGAGTGAGTGAGTTGAGGTGTCGTCGATCCGCATTGATTAATTAAAACATTACTCGGGCGCTCCTACGGTGAGCATGCCATGTTGTTGAATTTGTTTGGATGTATATCGACCATTGAGCATCGACACTTTCGGGCGTTTGATTGTCTTCGAGGATTTCAAAAGGACGAGTTGTCACCGCATGCCCGTGTGGCGTAAAGCCTAATGTGTGGCAAGCCTTTGTGGCAATACCCTTGGTAGGGGAGTTGAGTTGGATGTTGGGAAATAAAGGTCCTCGTCTCTGCCGACCTTGTTTAAGGTCGCAGTGTATACACAAACTAGCCATCTTTGCATTGACATGCATAGCTAACCGCATTTATGATATGTGAGGAATTGTTGATGAATTGGATATTGTGATGACTTGATCACTTATCTGTTGATAGACTTGCTGCTCACATGCAATGGTTGATATTGTAGTGACTTGATTGTTGATCTGTTGGTTGTTTTGTTTGCTCACATGCCATGCTTGATATACCATCTTTGATTGTGTGCGGTCTATTAAGTATGTATATGTAAATAAAAGAATGTTGTTGTATTATATATGTATATATCATTTGCATGCGACATAGCCTATGATAAACTCGTGGACAAAGGATTTACCCTTGCACTGTTGTTGGATTGGATGTCCTTATGGATGTCACTTCCAGATGGAGTTCGGTAGCTGTTGCAGCTTCGTCTTTTAGGAGCATTGGAGATTGAGCCAGTGGAGGAAGATTCCTCTGAGTACTTCGTGTTTGATCTTGCTGAGCTGTTTCTCAGTAAGAGTTATAGTTGTCAGCCAGCTTAGCTTAGGGTTTTGTATTGGTTGTTTTGTAATTAGTCTTTTCAGAAAATCTCGCCTTAGTGCGAATTTGTTATGTGAAGTATTATTTTGTGATGCATTATACTCTGATAATTGTAAAAGTTTGAATTGGCATCATTTAGAAAACTATAGTACTCTATGTCTCATTTTGAAAAGGGTTTCAAAGGAAAGAATATGAAAAGAAAAAAAAATTACTCCTATTTTTCCATTGCGAAATTCATAAGAGTACTCCTTAACTGAAAGCATACAAGCATTAAATGTTTTCAGCATTAGATTGGGTTGCACAGTAGCGCCTCAGAAACGGGGTGTTACATTAGTAAATAAAGCTAAACATAGTTTTTATGTTTATATATAAGCAACAACAATAATTGTGTTATATTAATACCATGACATCTTGCCAAATCATGTTCTTGATATCCTTGTGTATGCCTTTCCAGTTACTTTCATTGATACTAGCCTTGCTACGGACTAGATAAATAACATAACTCTTGAACTTCGCAACATACTGACCACTGGGTTAGAAAGTAATATGATTAAACTCAACATGGTACCTCTCACTAGGGGCACGTCTGGCAGTAAAACCAGTCAAAGTCGTGGCACATCTAGTCCTAAACCTCATAGAAGAAGAGGCTGAAGAATCATCCATGACCTCTTCTCTGCATTATAAGCTCTAATAGTCAAGTAATGTCGTAAACCATTCACATATAGCAAGATTCATAAGCACTTACTATAGAATGTTAATGTAGAGCAGTGGTGACAATAACAAAGGGCAACTAGGTATAAATATCTTGTGTCTATCATTGTTAAAACGAGTTCTCTCTCAAAACCCAATACCATCATATATGCAGAGAATATTAAGTTGTTTTATTTGGAATTGGAACAAATATGTAGAGCCACAAAGCTTTTACATCTATGAAGCATTGAGCATAACCATGGAACCACATAACTGAGGCTACATTTGAATATCACACACTCTTATTCAACTTCAAGGTCTCGTATGTGTTTATTATATACAATGATGAACCAAACACCCAACAGAAGAACATTCATTGAAAGAAGAAGCAAGGAAACTTACATGTCGATGAACTCACCTGAGAAACAAATACACGCACAAGAGGCAAAGTTGAAGCAAAGAAGACGAGCACTGACAATTGCAAAAGGAAAATCGAAACAGAGAAGAAGACGAGCACTATCGAACGTGAGCTCTGGCGAATGGTGCTAGGGGTAAAGACTAAACAGAGGCAAACGGGGCAGGTGAGAAGGATTACAACGGCGACGAGAGAGAGAGCTTTGAACGGCGGCCAGAGAGAATGACGCGAGAGAGAATAAGAAGCTTGGAGACGGTGGAGTACATGCAGTAGCGACAGAGAAACAATAGGGTAATCTATATGAGAAGAAAAAGAGCCCGTGTAAATGAGAATGAGAAGAAGAAAGTAGTAAAATCAAAAGAAAAGATATTTAACACCGGTTCTGGAAACACCCGGTGTAATAAATATTCAGTTTAAGGATTTTACACTGGTTGGGCTTATAACCAGTGTAATATGTTAGGTATTTAACACTGGTCCCCGATGTAAAATGTCTTTAGTTTATAAAAGCCAAGTCTTTTACACCGGTTGGTTTTATACCCGGTGCAAAAAGTGACGCGATAATTTTAAAATTACCACTGCGTCACTTTTTACACCAGTTAAATGTAAAACCGGTGTAAAAACCCTAATTCTTTTCCGTTTTGTGTGCTAGTGTTGTACATGAACAAAGTGAAAAAGCTCATGAAGATATTGTCGATTTATGCTCCAACACTGATGGTGTTACAAACTTGAAAAGTAACAACACTACAGTATATGATATAGCGTCAGTAACAGCCGAAGGTTCTTTTGTCTCTCGCATTGCACATCATGGTCTTCTCCCCCCCTCAAGAGGAGTTTTTGCCTTTTGTCATCGATGTTCTTGATTTGTTTTTCCCTCACTATAATTCTCATAGAGAGTGAGGAAGGGGTTTGTTAACATCAAAAAAATAGTTGGCCAGATCATGTATTGAGTCACTCGGATATAGTGCAAGAATTTGTCGATCAGCTGAATCCAGATCAGTTAAACTAAGATCGGCTAAATCAATATCTACTAAATCATGATCGGCTAACTCAAGATTGACTAAGTCAAGATCGGCTAAATCAAAGGACATCTGATTAAGATCGAGTGAACCAAACACATCTACTCAGCTGAGAAAGGCAGTTGAGGAGCGACAAGCGACAACTGAGTAGAATCAGTTTATTTTGCATCAGCTAAATGTGGCTGTTAAAACTAGATGGGCTTGGAGGCTGTTATTGGGTCTTAATGGGCTTGTGTGAATGTTGATTAAAGGCCTATAAGACTATAATTATGTTTTGAAAAGAGAAATAACATGAAAATGACCAAGTCAAAGTCCAGTAACAACTTTCCTAAATTTTTTGGATGAAGAATAAAGGTGGTTTTGGAGAGAATATGACGATAAGAAGGTGACCACTTGAAATCAATGGCTGTTCAATTAAAAAAAAATATGCATTCACTCCCTTAAAATGGAGAATGTGGTCTAGTGATGGACAATTAGCCGTTATAGTGATTTTTTTGCCTATAACTTAACTAATTAAGTAGATATGTGAAGTCTATGAGTTGACCAAATCAAGAATGTGCATGAAGACTTATTTCCATTAAAATAGGAATATGGGGAACACGGTCAGCTGATAGGCAGTTTAGCCGATTTAGTGGTTTTGGCTTATAACTTGGCTGATCGAGAAGATATGTGAAATATATGAGCTGATGTTGTGAAAACTAATGTGCAAATATACATAGTCAAACAAGTAATAAAGTGTAAGTAAAGGTCGTTCCTATGAGGATTGTTGGATATTTTCACAAGTTCTTAACTAGTAAGTAAGCTAGTGAGTAATAAAGAAAAATAGTAACAATTCATTCTCAAATGTTGATTCATTTAGTAAAATAAAATTATGTGGTAACAATAGTGAAACGGCTAAGGAGTAGATGGTAAAAATTGAGTAAAAACACCTAAGAAGTCAGATCCATTGTAATTTAACCAAGTTGACTAGGTCATGTCACTCAGTGCTATAGCACCTGAGTGTAGAGTGTTGTTGTATGTGCCTTTCAATCACTTTCTACAGGTTTAATTAAGAGTCTCTTATGTCTTAAGCCTTCATTAGGTTCACGCTTGACTAATCAGTGTGACTCAAATCACTTTATGGACTTGATTTACTATGTCTAGTTTAATCAAGATTAGTTAAAGTGTCCTTCACTAATACTATCCATATTAACTCATGAATTCTGCTTATCATACCTTTTAAGCATTTAATAAACACATACTTAACCTACGGTGATCAAACTCAGATTAAACATATAGTAATAAATACGCATGACCTAAATGTACTGAACAAACGTGTTTGATTACAACTTCAAATCATCCTATCTTAAAGTATTTAGGTCATATTGAGAAAAGAGACAAAAAAGCATAAACATGTGTTGTAAATCAGATCCACTGCTGCTAGACTTTTCAGTTCGGAATTTTTACTAACATATGAGGAAAAGCAGCAATGTTGTGGCCTTTAGCTCTTTCAAGATGAAGGGTTACTTCACTCAAGCAATGTCTTGTGTAAGACCCCAAATTTTCTTAAGCTTATATGTTAAGTAACACAGGATCATTGTATGATTATTATGTGTTTAAATATGTACTTTAGGGCTTAGTTGGGAATGAAGACTCTTAGAAGGGACAACACGACCTTAGAATGGAAGAAAAACTCATTTTTAGACAATTCTGAGTCCGTCAATCGATTCACCCCCTGCGTCAATCGATTCATTTCATTAAACAATGTTTTTAGGAAAAATGGAGTCTGTGAATCGATTCACCCCGTGTAAGAATGAATTCACGGCAGCTAACAGTGTTTTTATAATTAGTGGGTCGCTCCATTTTGGCCTGTTTCACTCCTAAACATGTTAAGTCTCTTGGATCACGACCTAACCCTAATTTTAAGCTTTCAGAGGCTCTGAACCTAATTTCTAAACATATTAAAGGGCTCTAATTAACCCTAGAACTCCTTAGATCTCTATTGTTGTCGTTGCTGACGTTTCGGCTCTAACTCTCTCGTTTCTTCACCAATTTGGACGTCATTTTCAAGGCCACGACCAGAGCATAATTCCCCCTAGTTTCTTCACATCCTTCTTGATTCTAATAAGGAGTATTTCGTTTGTATCTCTAATTCTCTCAATTCATCTTTTTTCAATTCTTTGGTGATTCAAATTCCAACCTTTGATTTGAATCCCTTGATTTTCGTTATGATAGAAACCACAAGCGGAATTGAATTCAGAGCTCTCTAAGGAATGAATTGGAGGTTGTGAGTATATAAGATATGGAGGTGGATGATCTCTTGAAAAGAGGCCTATGGCTTCAAATAACATGTTAGGGATATCCCATGATCCGTATGCCTTGCGGGGGCAAGTTTTTGTTGTGTAATCTTTGCAAGAGCATTGATTTTAATTGTTTTTAGTTTCTATTTTGATTTAATTTGAGACCGTTGTATGAGCAAGGAGCCATAGGAATTGTTAATTAACATGTTTATGAGTATTGAAGTATATTTACAATGAAAAGGTTGATACTTTATGTGTTTTAATAGAGAAAGCAAAATGTAGGATTTAATGGTGTTATTTGAATTATGTAATGGCATAAGTTGTGTGGTGTGGTTTCTGTTTTGATTATTGAGTAGGTGTTTTCATGTTTATGACCAACTTAGAATCATTTTATAGCATGTTTTGGTAGATGATGCATGATTGATCTTGTATTTTTTTTATGTTTAATGTGTTATAGTTAGTATATGTATGATTTAAGACAAACTGGTGTGAATCAAGTTGTATGCTAGTAAGGCTAATATGTGTCGTCACTGTTTTGGGAATGGTTGTATGCTTTCAAATTGGATATACGAACGTTAGGATATGGTTGGTTTATGTCTTGAACTTTAAAGATAATTAAAGAAGTAGATGGGTAAGAAAACCTTGATGAATTGAATATTTAAATTTAGGAATTGAATAGCAAACGTTTAATAGACTAAAAGCATGAAATATGGTACTGAGACCAGTAGGTGATAAGAGATTGAACGGATTTAAGATGAGTAGTCGAGGCTTAGGGTGTTATAGAAGGACAAAAGACAAGTTTGGGTTGCCATAGACAAAAATTGAATCAAAAGGTTTAAAATCAAGATTTGAAGTTAAAATAAGTGGTTAGAGGCCTTAGGGACAATTTAATAATTGCTCATAACCTTAGATTGGACGTGGTACCACTTAGGAGGAGTCCTCAATGTGCAAAGTCTAGAAAAACAGCGCTACCGCACTTCTACAGCTCCTGTGAAACGATTCACACCTGCATGAATCAATTCACACCTACAGTGTTTCAGATTCTATGAATTGAAGCTGTGAATCGATTCATAGCTATGTAATTCGATTCACAAAATGTCATTTTGAACCTGAGTCAATTCATGGGGCTCATGAATTGATTAATAACCCTATTTAATGATAATACATTGTTTTTAAATGACTTTTAAGGGTTGGTTAAGGGTAGTAACCACCTAGACTTATTGAATGTTAAATGTTTAACTTGTTTGAAGGGGTTATCGGTTCGTAACCTCATGATTGATGTTCGTCGCGGGTTGTGGCCAAGGATTGTATATGTAGAATTGCATTGTTGATTGTTGTTGATTGGTCATGAGTTTGTGACCAATTGCTGGATTGGTATCCAACGAGTTTGTTAGATATCATGTGTTTTGAAAACTCGTCGCTGGTTTTAGACGTAGTAGATTCCGTTGCTCGCTAGTTGTTCGGGTGTGGACTTCGATTATTATGGTGGCACTCATCGATGTTTCACTGATGAAGGGGACCCCATGGATCGTTGGTATTGATTTGAAGAATAATGGGTTACTATGATGGCACTCAACGATGTTGCACTACTTAGGGGAATCGCATGACTCGTTAGAACGTCGTTTTGTATATGGGTTAATATGGTGGCACTCATCAATGTTGCATTAGCGGGGGGATCCTATGGCTCAATGGTGTCGTATATGGATGTTGAGGATGCTCACATTCGCTCACCCAAAAAGAAAAATGATTCTGAAGTTATGATAAACTAGTTGTAGGTTCACGTTAGTTGGTCGCCGATGTAGAACTGCTAACTGATTGATGACTGCACGACGATTTATCATCGAGACTCGTTTGTCTGATATGAAATATTTAATTGGCTGTTGACGCAACATGTTATTTGCCTATGTCATTGTCTTTTCATTTGAGTATGATTCCTCACACCTCTATGTTTTGTGGCTACTTGTACGCCCCGTGTACGAGTAAATGGTGAGTTTACAGGTGACGACATGGATGTGAACATTGAGGAGTAGAATTTATGTTGCTGCTTAACTTAGCAGTATTTATGTTTAGGTTGTTATTTATTTTCTGATGTAAAACTAATGGTTAAACTTTGAGAAATGTAAGATCACAGTTATGAATTTATTTCTACAAATTGTTTTTAGGATTATTTCTGCAAATGAATTTTGTGATGTGAACTACTCCTCTATTAAAGATTTTTATAAACTTGCATTTTATTCATATTTGCATGCGTTACTTATGCATTTTTCGTACAATGGGGTAATGTGTAACACCCTAACACTAATTAGGGAATTACTTACAATTAAACCCTAAATAAATAGAATTTGACTCAAAAAAATTTATTTCACATACCGATTGATAATAAAGAAGAATCATATATTACAACCCTATACCAGATTTTCTTCAATAAAATCCCTGAATACTTAAGCGTTATACAAAATATGCTATGAAGATATTAAATATAACTCAGAGTTTCGAAAGCGGAATTAACTATAATTATTACAACTTCTTTTCAAAGAATAGATAATTAAAATAATTACAAATTATACATAATTCTCTTAATTACACAAAGACACAACTCAGAAACCAAGACTCGACTCGTGATTCGGTAACTCGGGTCTCGCCGGAAGGCAAGACCGAGCACAATCCAATGCTCTGAACCTCTTCAACAGTTGTACCTGAAAACAACGCCCCAAAGGTGAGTTTATAA
Organism: Calophaca sinica; assembly: GCA_037113605.1. Lineage (NCBI taxonomy): Eukaryota > Viridiplantae > Streptophyta > Magnoliopsida > Fabales > Fabaceae > Calophaca > Calophaca sinica. Next base: position 23,609,933 of record CM073737.1, read on the forward strand.
AACTCAATAACATAGACTTGAAATCATAAATATTTTTACCGTTGTTTCCAGCCATACGTGGTGTGCGACATATGGAAATCCTCCCCATAAATATATACTTATTTATTTGTTCACTATCCTTAATCAAACCTCAAACATGATAGTGCAACTAAATTTCTAACTCCCAAACACACATCAACACATAACCTAAACATAACGCGATCATTTTTCACCAACCTCAATCCATAATCATTGCACACACGTGTTCAATAATGCTTACAAGCAAATCACAATTCATAGTAATGCAGTTGACATCTTTAAAGAGAGAAGCAATTGCAAACAAATGTCCAAAGGACCACAATGAATATCCCCACTTGACCCGGCCCAATTGCAAAATGAGTAAAATCCCATATACAAGGATAAAGCCAAAGGCCCAGCTCAAACGCAGAATGGGTAAAATCCTATATATAGAAGGATAAAGTCAAGGGGCCCCCAACGACAAAGGTGGTAGCTAATCACTTACGATGGGGTTGCAGAGCAAATTGCAAACATTCCAAACAATTCCTATCAGAGGAATACAAGTGCCTTATATTGTAACAGCCCAGCCCCCACCCACATTGGAGTGTTACAAAAGGGTTTCCGAAAGGTATGTTACTCACAGGACTTCACACAATTTCAATCAAGAACATAATCAATGACTGTAATCCAGGGTCATTCATCACAATGCAATTCATAAGAACTTTCACAAGGAATCATGTGGGATTAAATCCCTTTCATTTAAGGTTCCAAACACAATCTATCACCAATCAAGACATTGCAATCTAAATTCAATCAATTCAAGATTCAATGCAAGAACTCACATGCATGACTAAGAATCAAAACCACATCTTCACAATTCACAAACTCCTATAATGGGCTAGCTCGAATGCCGAGCCACTTCAAGATTATAACCAGACCTATTTAACGAACATGAGAACCACATAAAAATATTTCGATTGGAGCTCAATGGAGCTCTCAACAGTACAAACATCACACATTGGTTTAGGGGGGTTGGGGCGATATCAACCCTATTTCAGTCAAACCCCATACAAGACCATTTCAGAACAATTAATAAACTGATAATTAGTCTAAGTAATTTAATTAACAATTCCTAGCACACCCTAAAGGAGGTTTTGGGGGAAGTCTATGTTACCTTAATTGTAACACCTGATGAAGAGATTGACCTCGTACCGAGACCGCGTGCACGAGCTGATGAGGTCGCGTGCCGAGGTCGTATGCCGAGCTGAGGAGACCGCGTGCACGAGCTCGTGATAGAGCCTTGTGCGCTTGCACAAGCACCCTGATCGACCTTGTGCCGAGACTGTAACACTCGTATTTTTTTTACGAACGTTATTTAGTGTTGATTAGTATATTTTGTCGTAATTATGCTTTAATAAAGCAATTACTTGTTCCCTAAGAAAGTGATTTAATTAAATCAAGAGCTAAAATAAATGAGAATTAATATTTTAATATTAATTTATGGTTTGAATGTTGTCGAAATATTCTATTGAAATTTAAATCGCGTTCAAATCGCCAGCGATTCTATATTGATAAAATTTAAAATGAGCCCTGATTTCGATGAAAATCGAGTCGTAACCTGTTTTATATATATATATATATATATATATATATATATTTTTAGTGAATTATATTGTTTCTAATACTTATAAATTGATATTATCACGCGGAGAATTAATTTTTCGTAAATTAATTTTCTGGGATTTTCTGGCGAGAAATTAATCGGTTTTGCAGTTTTTCGTCGCCGTGTTTTTAGATCTTAAGCCTATAGATTAGAGGGTAATCATGAGAGAGGAGAGATTTGATGGGTAGAATGAGTGATGGGATTAGCATCTCATAATAGTATTTATATGTCACTTATTTGTGGTTTTATAAATGGTTTTCTTTTAATTAATTATTGTTGAGTGTTAATTAAGGGAGAAAGGACCATAATGCCCCTTCCCTCACCAGCTAAATATCACGATCAGTCCCCTCAAACCCTCACTTTCTCTTTTCTTCTTTCTTCTTCTCTAAGTTTCCTCTTCCTCTCTAAACTTCCATTGAAAAACCTTGGGTTCCATTGAGTTTTTGCACAAACCTTCTTCATCAATCTTGTTTCTCATCATCTCCTCTACCTATATCATCATCTCGATCATCATTTGAGGTATGAAAAACAGAATTTTCTCTCCCTTCATGCTACTGTTTAGCAACTTCCTCCCTCCATTTTAGCTAGTTTCTATGCTTTCATATCATGTCATATCGATAGGTTTTCTTCTTCATGACATTACCTACCTTTCTAACCATTTATTTGAGCTTGAAAAACAAATTGTTTCCTCTGTTTTCTCTGATGAGGTAGCGCCAAAACCCTAACCACTTGGCTTGTTTTGATTTCTTGTTCTATGTTGTTGTATGTTGCTTCTTGTTGTTGTTTGTTGTTGATTTATTTGTTGTAGCATCATATAACCTCTTTCATGAGCATTTGATCAAAAACCTAACCTTGAGTAAGAGGGAAAATATGTTTAATCTTGCTTGAATCATGAATGAGATATGTTATTGTGTTATAGTAATTATTTAGGTGCTAATAGCATGACTAGTTTAATTTAATTAAGTGCAACATGTTAGTTTTGGGTCTTTTCTATTCTTGAGTCCTAAGAAACTTGCTATTTAAAGGTCTTATTTTAAATTGTTGGACCACTGATGAAAATATTTTTCAGAAAACATAAACTTAGATTTTGATTAATTTGTGCTTAATATGCTACTTGATTTTAAGCTTGAATTAGTACTTAGGAAAAATGGCCTTGTATGGTGATATGTATGAAAGAAGTTTTTAATAAAATTTTAGAGAAAAGGAATTAAGTTGTAGTGCTTAAATTCTTGTTGTATTTGTTTAAGTTCTTGAGTTTTAATGTTTACTTGGGTTGTAGTTAAGATTGGGATATGAGAGCTAAGTGCTATTAGAAACCCATAGATAGTACTAAGTTGTGCTTGTATTAGGAAGTGTGATTCCGAGATCGTGCGGCACGGAATCGAGGTGTACGGAGAGCGAACCCGAGGACGTGGGAGCAAGTGGGATCCAGATTGAGGACGGTGCGTGTCGAGGTCGATTGAGAACCGTGCGTGTCGAGGTCGTTGTCGAGCTCGATTGAGGGCGACAGACGTAGACGCCTAGCTTGGAGTTCGGTAAGGGCAGCTTCTAGATATGTTTAGATTTTATTTTTAGTATTTAAATGCTTCATTTAAATACGAAGAAGTCTGAGAACTCTACGAGTTCGGTTAGAATCTTCGAACCCCTTCGCTTTGTTGTCGTGAGGTCGAACATTTATCCGAGTCTTCGTGGGCGGCGAAAGTCGCGGTTGGTCTCTGAACCCAACCCCCACACTTGTATGTTCCTCTGTTAATTCCATTGAGTTGCAGAGGGATGGATTCCTTGATTTGCTTGTCGAGCATGTAATGTTGTGATATGATTGAGTTATGCATTATTTGATATGAGATTGAATATATGCCACGCAATTGCGTGTTCTTTGTTGAATTGCGTTTCTTCATGCAGTGTTTTTATTGCTTAAAATGTCGAATGCGTTTTCTTCATGTTAAGCATGCTCTCTTTATTTGATATGCGGTCAAGTAATTTTATGTGTCACTCTTTGACTATCGTAGCGGCGAGCCGTTCATCGAGTGAGAGAGCTAGTAGTCGTCGTGGACGCTTTTGAGCCGTGACCCGGATAACTAAGGGTGCTAGGTCCCCTTTTGTTTACGGAGATTGACTAGGCGCCGCAGTAGGAACCGGCATCGCATATCTAGGGAGAAGCGAAAGATCCCAAGGCTACTACTGGTATGTCAGTTGATGGATCTGCGTCTGCTTTCCGAAATAATGGTCGAGTCGAGAGAAAATGGATCGCGAGTTGAGTCGAGTCTAGAGTGAGAGGGTTGAGTCACGTTTGGTGAATGATATACATTGTTGTTTGCTTATTTCTTTACGCCTTGATTATCTTGATTTGTTGAGAAGTTGACCCTTTCCCGTGGTGCCTTCAATCCATGATGGTTACCCAGGCGATAGCGAGGACGCAGGGAACCCGACAGCAGGTGATGGTGAGGAGGACCTCGTCGAGGATCCGGACGACGATCTCTATTTGTCGTGATTGATTATGTCTACTAGATGTTTTCTTGGGATGATTGTAGTATGTCTTTTGTGTACAGTGGTTGTGACCAGTTTGGGCCGGGTGTTATTTTGAGCACAGGGTAGACTGGCGGTTTACTTTTGGAGCAGCCCCCTATGTGGGTGTCTGCCGGGAGTACCCCTGGGGTATGATCACTCTTCTGAGGGTCGTCATACCATAGGTGTATTTCTTTGTACATTACTACTCTGTCTTTTTTTTTGTATGCACTATTTTATATCTGGTATATATAAGTATGTATGAGTTATGCATGCGTGTTGTTGTTTAGTATTAAGATTTATGTCCTAGTTGCACCATGTTTCGAAAAGCTGTAATTACTCTGAGTGCGCTTACGGGAATGTATAAATGTTTTTTTTTTAAAAAAAAAATATATATATACCGTATTTTTCTGAAAGGGCACAAGAGTACCGTTTTAAAAACGAGTCACATTTAGGTTTAATTTTAGTTCGTAGCGGTCCGGAAACGGGTCGTTACATTAATACTCCCGAATTAGGGATTTGAGTTCCAAAAATCTCCTTTCCCATTCTTCCATCATGTTGAGCTCAAAATCATCTTCCCCCATCAATTAAAGTCGACATGCAAGTAAAAACATTCATTCATAAACAATTTAAGCTTATATTGCATTACAATCTAACTAGGATTGAAACCCTATAGGTTAAAGACCAAAACCATAACCCAAACCTACCAAAACAAGGTAGAATTTAGTGAAGAAACAGCATAAAACACGGCCTGGCCGTGCTGTGCAACACGGCCGTGTCAGGCCTTCTGCAGAATTTTCTGCAGACGAGTGTCAACTTCGCGGATTTTATTAATATACCAAACGGTGTCGGATTTGGGCAAACGACCACTCGTTGGAAAGCTTAGGACGTCTAGTTTATGAATCTAATTTTTATTTTAAAGTATTCCCTACCAATTAGTACAGTTTTAACAAAAACCTCACTGGTGTCAGAACAACATGACAAAGTTCATACCCTAACTTGTAAATTCTATATCTAATTCATTTCTTAACCTTTTCAGGTGATTCTTGTGCCTAAAATGAAGCCCCTCATGTCTAGTTTACAAGGAAACAAAAATCATTTAAATCCAAGGTCTATAAAGAGAGTTATACTCGAAATACCAAAGGCAGTTTTAACATGCATGTTCACTAGGTTGTAACTCAAACTTCTACTAAGTTCAACATCAAACCCTTACTCGAAAATCTCAATCCTAGACCAGAAAAGCCACATGCAAAGGGAAAGAAAAACCCTAATGGGGGTCTTATTGGTTGCCCACCACCTAAAGGAGAAGAACTCACATATGGAAATGAGGAGCTCAAATGGTGAAGTCTTCTTCTCTTCCTCCTTTTCTTCCTTCTCCTTTTCTTCTTCTTCCTTTCTCTTCTTTTCTTTTTTTTTCTGTTTTTGCTTTCTCTTCTTCTTTCCTCTGCTGGCAGCTCGAGGGGAGGGGGTATTAGGGCTCATGAGAGGGCTCTAAAGTGGTTTAGAGTAAGTGTGGTGCATGGTGGAACTTATGTTTAGTTTTCAATTAAAAACTATTGCAAACAAGTCCCTATCAACCTCTTATTTTAATCTTTAATTTCTAATACCCTCTTGAGTAATTTTAATTAATTAAAACTACTCCTAATCACTTAGTCCCATAATTCCTGAATTATTGGGTAAAATGACCATTTTACCCCTAGATTCCAAATTGGCATTAAATTGTGAAATTAGGGCTTTGAACTATTTTTAATATTTAGAGATTAAATCCCTCATCCACTTAGGATTTCCTAATAATTAGGCTTAAAGATTTTGGGATGTTACATAATGGGTGTCACATCTTACTTCTGCATCTCCATGCTATGTATGAGTTTGCCTTGAACCCCATAAAAACAGCTTGTTCAACATCATGAAAATGGTGTATGGAAGGTGAGTGGAAGGTGAGGTACGAGGATGAGGTGAGGGTGGCAGCTGTTTCTCCAAAGAGAGACCAATTCTGACTAGGAACCTACCTGCCCTTTGTAGGTCTTTGTCCTTTTATACTCTCTCTCGTGAAAATCAAGGTACGTTTCATAAAAGGACATGTCCTAGGCCCAAACAAATAACGGTATGTTGTCCCATCAGCAAAATATATCACTGTGTAGTGGGGACCAGCAGAAAAGCATCTACCACAGGCAGGGAATGTCCTTGGGATCATTTGTCAGCTCAGTACGCAGCACACTTCCTTTACTTAGCCTTTTCTCTTTCTTTTTCTCATTAGATATTGGGTGTCATGGCACCACACGACACCTGTTCTATTTCTTCACAAAAATTTCTGAACACTTCACAAACAGTTAAATCTCTTCAACAGGGCATAAAAAATATCCAAAATCACATATCGGCTCTATGAACAACTAGATACTATATTTACATCAAAACATGTCAATTATTTATATATTTCACCCTTGAACTTGCAATTATTCTTGTAAGAAAAGTATAAATAACTCTTATTTCTAAGACTTATCAGCTGACCAAGTCAAGGACGTGTATGAACATCTATGTCCTTAAAAATATGGTTATGGAGGACGTAGTCAGCTCATATGTCAATCGATAAGTTAGTTGATCAGGTGGTTTTAGGCTATAGCTTAGTTAACTGGGTAGTTACCTATATGTTGTTAATCATAATCTTATATGATGTAATATGTGAGATAGTAGGTTAAGAACGTGGAAAATAGTATTAATATAGGTTTCTTAGCTAGTCTAAGTCTATAAATACCAATTGTAAAGACTTTTTTAACATACTCAATCAATAAAAAAACACAAATCTTTACATTTATCTTTCCTTTATCGATTTTATCATTTATTTTCACGCAACCTTAATTTAGTAGTTCAACCTTCTACACTAGATGCTCTTTAGAGTAGTCTAGAAACTCGCAGCTGAGAAACAGATCCCTTTTTCAGCATAATCGCAAGATCAAAAGGGGAATCATTGTTAGTATTGCGAGTTAGCTAACATATCATCTAATCAGCTGATCAAATGGCTAAACGGCTAAGCACCAAATTCGCACGATGCGTCAACAAAATTGGCACCCCCGATGGGACAATGAAGGTGAACACACTTAAACCTTGGAGTATCACAACTAAGTCAACCACATGTTCAGACAGAATCTTTACCACAAGTTCAACTAAATATTGTTCAACAAGACTTTTACCATAGGTTCGGCTAAATATGTTTGCTACTATTAACCCAGGGGGAAAATAGTGGCGAATAATATGGTTGATAATGCAGTAGGACAAATTGTAATGCTGTTTATTATGCCAAATGCTTCGGTGTGCCTCAATTTGCCTATTTGGGCCATGTCATATCTCAACAAGGTGTTGTTGTAGACCCATAGAAAAAGGCCAATATTAAATGTACCCCCCCCACCTATTGAGTACACTTGTAACATCCCAATTTCCAAGGGAAGTGATTTTAGCCATAAATCCTGAATACTTGAAGATAAGTCATAGAGATTGATCACCTCAATGATTTATTGGGAGTACGAGGACTATTTTGAGTTATTTTCAATAATTTATTTATTATAAATAATTACTATTCATGGTGTCAATTCAAATTAATTGACAGCGTAGACGTATGCTGCTTTTAAGGTGAATTCATCAATTGTACTTATTATAAGTTTGCTGTTTGACGCGGTAACGCGTATTTTTGTGCTGACTAAGAAATTGATTGAATTAAATCAAGATAAAATTTAATTTAAGAATTAATATTTTATATTAATTCATGGTTCGAATATCGTCGAAAAATTATAACGAAGTTTCTTCGCGTTTCGAATCACCGGGCAGTTTTGTCGCAGATAAAATTTAAAACGAACTCCGATTTCGATGAAAATCAAATCGTAACTTGTTGTAATTATTTTTGAGTGTTTTAAATTGTTTTTAATATTTATGATAATATTTTATCATGCGATGAATTAATTTTTTGGTAAATTAATTTTCGTGAATTTATCGACAAAAAATTAATCAGTAACGCGATTACTCAACGTCGTGTTTTTAGTAACCTTAGACTCTAGCATTAGAGGGTAATCATAAGAGAAGTGAGATTAGATGAGTTAGATTAATTGATGAGATTAGCATATTACTTTAGTTATAGGTGTCATTTTTTGGGTGATTAACACCTTTCGATAAATTAATTTTCACGAATTTATCGACAAAGAATTATTCAGTAAGGTGATTACTCAACGCCGTATTTTTAGTACCCTTAGACTCTAGCATTAGAGAGTAATCATAAGAGAAGTGAGATTAGATGAGTTAGATTAATTGATTGGATTAGCATATTACTTTAGTTATAGGTGTCACTTTTTGGGTGATTAACACATTCACACTCTTTTTTAATTAGTCCTAGCCAAGTATTTCACTCGCTTTATTAATTTTTTTTTTTCATCACCTTCCTTGAGCCTAATCAGGCCGTTTTCTTTTTATTCATTCATTCACTTTCTTTTATTAATTGGTCACCCAAATATTTATTAAAGTATTAAGAGTTGTGTTATTTTAAGTGTTATAAAAATTAAACCTTCCCTTCCTAAACAGCCCAAAAACCCGAGCCCTCCCTCTCTCTAACCCTCATCATTTTCATCTTCTCCCTTTCTAGTGTGAGAAGCTCCAAACCCTTTTCCATGGAAGTCTCCATTTCCTTTGTTTCTTGAGTTCATTCCACCTCTAACCTTCCATACATATTGCTACTTACTTCTTCTTCTCTCCATCATCATCTATTCTCCATTCAAGCAAGGTTGAGAGCACCATCTTTCCCCCCTTAAACAGCCCCTAGGCCGCGAACAACATAGGAGGAGGAGGTAGTGGGTCTTTCACTTCCATTTCTTGTTTTTATGTCTTGTTATGTGCTTGATTGTGAACTATGATGGAAACGAACACCCTAACCTCTAGTTCTTGGAACCCTAGGGGAAACCCTAAGGGGAAAAAGAGGATTGGGTATGATCTTGAGTGAATCAAGGAGTTAGTTAGTTAATTGAGTTTATTTGAAGTTGTTGTTGCTATATTGGGTAATAGTTTTGGAACTAGCATTTTGTTTGAGTCTTTTTGGGGATGAAAACCATTTTTGAAAGAGGGTTTAGGGATGATTACTTTGTGAGCAATTAGATTGGGTAATGGTTCTTGTTTTTTTGTTAGTATAATTGTTATTGTGTTTGTTGAAATTGTTAAATTAAGAGAGTTAGTGAATTTTGTAGGAAAACCTTGTCTTGAGGGACTTTAAAATGGTTTTGAAACTTGAATAGATTTTGTCTTGGGTAATAGTTTGTTGGTTTGTGAAAATAATTGCATATGAAATGGTATTGATAAATTATTTTTCGAAACTTGGCAAATTGTTTCCAATTTTTGGCTAAGCACCGCGAGCCCTATGGGACATATGGAAGGAAAATTTGTTTGCAAACTTGATTTTAATAGTTGTGTTGATGTTTGTTTGAGCTTTGGGAAAATTATATAAATGATTTGCTAGTTTAATTGGAAGTTGCAATTTCTTTGGAAAAAGGTGGTGTGGTAGCCGAGAGCCCTTAAGGGGTTATGATAGGGAAATTGTTTTGCAAACTTGCCTATAATGATTGATTGATATGTTTCTAAGCTTTGAAAATTTAGAAAAAATGATTCTTAGTTTTGAAAGGTTATTCTTTTAATTAGTAGTGAATTATTTCAAGTGTAAGTTATTCTTTGAAACAAGTATGTTCTGAACAGAACTTCAGAGGATGACCGGAGGGAAGCAGTGCGGTTGTGCTCGCGACGGATGACGACGGCGTGTTGGGTGGTGTACCTGCAAACACTCCGACGCTCAAGTCAGTGTGTGTCGAGGTGAGTGAAGAGGTGGTAGAAAAATCATTACCTCGACCGTTCGACGCGGTCTTCTTTAAATATGAGTTGAGGACGGTTACCGATGAGTAACCGTTCCGTGAAACCCGGAAGTCGGAAGTAAATTCCTTTAATGCTGAGAACCGTTGGGTCGGCCGCGTTGAGGGAAGGCGGAGAGGCGAGCGGAAACGTGGCATCGAGGGAAGGCGGAGAGGCGAGCGGAAATGGGCCTGAAAGCGTTGGATCTCCGGATTGGGCCTCGGCCCAGTCCGGAACAGTTGCCCCCCAAGTCGCTAGCTCGAATGTCGAGGTGGTGACTTGTTGTTGAAGTTCATTGATGTCGACGTCCGACGTCTTTGTTCGTAAGGAACGGCAAGCGTCGTCGGGTCGTGCTTTGTTTATCAGTTCGTTCGGGACCTTCGTGTTCCACCTCTGCTGAGGCAGTTCTCGACACGAGGCTTGACGTGCTTGTGCAAGGTACGAGGCTTTATCACGAGTTAGTGCACGCGGTCTCGGCACGAGGTCGACAAGGCTTTATCACGAGCTCGTGCACGCGGTCTCGGCACGAGGTCGATCTCTTCATCAGGTGCTTGTGCCAATGCAAAAGGCTTTATCACGAGCTCGTGCACGCGGTCGTGCACGCGGTCTCGGCACGAGGTCGATCACAGGTGCTTGTGCCAACGCACAAGGCTTTATCACGAGCTCGTGCACGCGGTCTCGGCACGAGGTCGATCTCTTCATCAGGTGCTTGTGTCAACGCACAAGGCTTTATCACGAGCTCGTGCACGCGGTCTCGGCACGAGGTCGACGACAAGGCTTTATCACGAGCTCGTGCACGTGGTCTCGGCACGAGGTCGATCACAGGTGCTTGTGCCAACGCACAAGGCTTTATCACGAGCTCGTGCACGCGGTCTCGGCACGAGGTCGATCTCTTCATCAGGTGCTTGTGCCAACGCACAAGGCTTTATCACGAGCTCGTGCACGCGGTCTCGGCACGAGGTCGATCACAGGTGCTTGTGCCAACGCACAAGGCTTTATCAGACCGACAAGGCTTTATCACGAGCTCGTGCACGCGGTCTCGGCACGAGGTCGATCTCTTCATCAGGTGCTTGTGCCAACGCACAAGGCTTTATCACGAGCTCGTGCACGCGGTCTCGGCACGAGGTCGATCTCTTCATCAGGTGCTTGTGTCAACGCACAAGGCTTTATCACGAGCTCGTGCACGTGGTCTCGGCACGAGGTCGATCTCTTCATCAGGTGCTTGTGCCAACGCACAAGGCTTTATCACTAGCTCGTGCACGCGGTCTCGGCACGAGGTCGATCACAGGTGCAAGGTTTTGATAGTAAATAAATGCTGGTTGCGTATTTCTCCAATCATACTTCATTGCTTCACATTTATGTGTTTAGGATACATTTGTTTCAACTATAATATTTCTTCATCTTTGCTGCGTTCCAAGTTCTTGGAATTTGCTGTCCTTGCAGTGTCTCGAGGGTGTAGGCGCCGGTACCTGTTTTTGCGACAATTCTGTACGGGCCTTCCCAATTGGGTGCAAGTTTCCCTTGTGGGGCGTTCTTCAGGCCAACATCAGCTCATCGAAGAACTAAGTCCCCAGGCATGAATTCCCTGGGTACAACACTTCGGTTGTATCTTGCTGCGATTTTCTGTTTCACTGCGACCTCGCCGAAGGCCGCAAGCTCCTCAGATTCGTCGAGGAGGTCGAGTTCTTCTCGTATACTCGGCGGTTGTCAACGCTTACTCTGGGGATGCGAGGTTCTCCAACTAAGTTCCCAATCTCGACAGAATAATGGCCTCTGTCCCATATGTGAGACGAAAGGAGATTCTCCCGTCGTCGAACGTGGAGTAGTCCGACACGCCAGAGCACTCGGGAAGCTCTTACGCCCAGCTTGCCCTTGGCCTCATCCAATCTTCGCTTCAGACCTCGTAAGATAACTCGTTCGCGGCCTCAACTTGGCTCGTTAAATGCAGGGTGTTCTACCGAGGTGAAGTGCTGTTTGATGTCGAGGTCTTCCAAGGTCTTTCGGAATCCGCAATCTGCGAATTGTGTTCCGTTGTCAGTGACGACCACCCTGGGAATCCCGAACCTTGTCAGAATATATCTTTTGAAGAACTTAATCAAGTTCTTTGCAGTTATCTTCGCCAGGGGCTCTGCCTCAACCCATTTGGTGAAGTAATCTACCGCAACAACCAGGTACTTCACCTGTCCGGGAGCCATTGGAAAAGGTCCAAGTATATCAATACCCCACCAGGCAAAGGGCCATGGTGATGTCAGGGATGTTAACTCTGTAGGAGGAGCTAAGTGTAGATCGCCATGTCTCTGGCATTTGTCGCATTTCTTCACGAACGATATCGCGGAGGATTTTCTTTGCCAAGGAACGTCCTCCAAGGTGTTGCCCACATATGCCTTCATGCACTTCAGCAAGTGCATATTGCGCTCGGGTATCGTCGACGCATTTCAACAGGGGGGTGGAGAACCCTCTTCGATATAAGATACCGTCGATCATAGAGTACGAAGATGCCTTTTTTCGGATTTTTGCGGCTTCCTTCTCATCATCAGGTAGCCGACCGAATTGAATAAATTCTTGAATCGGTGTCATCCAACTGTCGGGCTCATCGGGCGGATCATCGACACTTGCCTGGGAAATTGCAAAGCAGAATTTCGGAAGTTTCCTCAGTACCTCGTCATAAGTGGTATCAACCATGGCAGTAATGCTAGGCTTGGCCAGTGTTTCTTGTATTACCGATCTGTTGTTTCCTGAGCTTCTCGTGCTGGCGAGTTTGGACAGAATGTCAGCTCTGACGTTTTGTTCTCTCGGAACGTGTACGATCTCCACCGAGGTGAAGTCGCTCATTTTCTTCTTTACCAGGGCGAGGTATTTTTGAAGAAGTGGATCTTTAGCCTGGTATTCTCCACTTATCTGGGACACAACTAGCTGAGAATCAGTTCTGAGCTTTACCTCTTCAGCGCCGAAGTCTCGAGCCAGTGTGAGGCCAGCTAAACACGCTTCGTACTCTGCCTGGTTGTTGGAGGTGGGAAAGGAGAATCCCAATGAAAATTCGACGATCAGCCCGTCGTCGTTCTCGAGCAACAAACCAGCGCCACTGCCCTTGGAATTCGACGATCCGTCGACATGGACCGTCCATTTGGAACACTGTTCTGTAGCTCCAGGAGTCATCTCGGCAATGAAATCCGCCAAGCACTGGGCTTTGATAGTTTGTCTCGGCTCGAAAGTAACTCCGAATTCGGACAACTCAACCGACCACTTGATCATACGCCCTGCCAGGTCAGGCCTGTGTAGAATCTGTTTGATTGGTTGGTCAGTTCGGACCACTATGGGATGTGCTAAGAAGTATTGTCTCAAGCGTCGAGCCGCGATTATCAGTGCGAGCGCGACTTTCTCGATTTTCTGGTATCTCAGCTCTGGGCCCTGAAGTGCTTTGCTTATAAAATAGACCGGTCTCTGGTCCTCATCTGCTTCGTGAATGAGGACGGCACTCAGAGCTTCGTTCGACACTGCCAAGTAGAGATAAACGACCTCCCCTAGAGACGGCCTCGTCAACACTGGCGGTTGGGATAGTATGCGTTTTACCTGTGTTAAGGCTTCTTCGCACTCGGGTGACCATTCGAACTGAATTCCCTTCTTGAGCAAGCGGAAGAAAGGCAATGCATGTTCTGCAGATTTTGAGATAAACCTCGTCAAGGAGGCTAGCATTCCCGTAAGTCATGGATGTTTTTCTTTGACGATGGTTGCTGCATCTCTATTACAGCCCGACATTTATCGGGGTTGGCCTCGATTCCCCTCTCGGTTAGGTAGAAACCTAGAAATTTTCCAGTTCGAACTCCGAAAGTGCACTTTTCCGGATTGAGCCTCATATTATGTCTTCGTACTTCAGCAAAGAATTCTCTAAGATCGACGATGTGGTCGATTTCTTTCGTTGTTTTTACTATCATATCATCCATATATACCTCTAGCATTCTACCGATCTGGTTGCCAAAGACTTTATTCATCATGCGCTGATATGTCGCTCCAGCGTTCTTAAGGCCAAAAGGCATTACGTTATAGCAGTAATTACCTTTATCCGTCATGAACGCGGTTTTTTCTTGATCGGATGATGCATCGGAATCTGGTTGTACCTGCAGTATGCGTCCATGAAAGACAACAATTGAAAACCAGAGGAATTGTCGACGAGTTTGTCGGTATTAGGGAGGGGGTAGGCGTCTTTGGGGCACGCCTTGTTAAGATCAGTGTAATCAACACACATGCGCCACTTTCCATTAGATTTCTTAACCAATACAACATTTGACAGCCAAGTAGTATATTTGACCTCCCTAATGAATTCAGCCTTAATCAAGTCTTCGACAGCTTTGGCAGCGGCTTCGGCTTTTTCAGGAGCTTGCTTACGGCGCCTTTGAGCTACCCAGCGAGCCTTGGGATCGAGAGCGAGTTGGTGGCAGGCAATATCAGGAGAAATACCTGGCATGTCGGCTGGTCAAGCGAAGAGGTCGGCATTGGACTTGAGGCACTCTGTTATTTGCAATTTGACTGTTCAGGAGATCGACACCAAGCTTCACCGCCTTCCCTGGGTCTTCTCTAGTTGAACTCGGATGAATTCTCCATCAGTGCTTGGTCTTTTAATCTTTTGGTGGAGCTCGCGGGCGGAGGTCGTCTTCCTGTATCTCATCCTCGAGCTCAATCCTGGCGTCGAAATCGGTGAGATTGACGTCTGCAGCGACCTTTGCAGGATCAAGCTTCTTGGTCGATGGGAGTTGTTTCTCTTCCTTTTGCTCTTGACCTTCAAAGATAAAATATAACATCTCCTCGCAGCTTCTTGGTCGGCCGATGGTGACGACTTTGTCTTCGTCATCATGAAAACGCATTTTCAGGTGGGTATCGAGGTTACAGCTCTAACTCACCCGATGTCGGGCGTCCGACGATGCGATTGTAAACAGACTTGCATGGTAACACGATGAATTGGACCTTCACAGCTTTGGAGATTGGTTGCTCTCCAAAGTCACCATCAACTCCACATAGCCCAACGGCTTTGTTTTGAACCGTTGAAACGGTCAGTCGGACCGGTCACGATGCGAGATCTTTTACGGTAGTTTCAAGGTTTTAAACA
This sequence comes from Calophaca sinica, assembly GCA_037113605.1. Taxonomy (NCBI): domain Eukaryota; kingdom Viridiplantae; phylum Streptophyta; class Magnoliopsida; order Fabales; family Fabaceae; genus Calophaca; species Calophaca sinica. The sequence goes on from CM073737.1 coordinate 23,625,070, forward strand.
GCTCGTAGAACATGATATCCGCCGAGCTCCCTTGGTCTATCAAGATTCTTCTGACGTCAAAGTTAGCCATATAGGCTGTCACCAACAGGGGAATCAAATAGTTCGGCCTTCCATTCACCAAGTCTTCGTCAGAAAAGGCTAGGGGTGGTCTTCCCTTATGCCGACTTGATGAAGGAAAAACAGTAGAAACGGTCATCGCTTCTCTCAACTTTCGTTTCTTTGAATTGATGCTCGCCTCCCTTATCTGAGAATCCTCCGAAATGACCATGACGGCATGAGGAGGGCGAGATCTCTCCTCGGATGCACGAATGTTCCTTTCGCCGTCTTTGCGTCCCGTAAACCGAGTCTCTCTTTTGAGGTCGAGGTGATCTAGATCTAGACCTTCTATCTCCAAATCTCGGTTTTCCTTTCACATATTTGGTCAACTCCGCCTTCGGATCGGTTGTTCTATGGCGTCCTTCAGGTGAAAACATTCATCGGTCTCGTGCCGACACACTTGTGAAAGTGGCGGTACCTCGACTTATCAAAGATTCGGCTTCTCTTTTCCTTCGGGAAATTTAATTCCAGCATCACGAATTCGGTGTTCGCGCACTCATTCAAGATGCGCTTAGGGGTAGTGTTCAAAGGGTGTATTCGTCATACCTCTTTCTTTGGACCCGACTTTCCTTCTCCTACGCGACTTGTCCTCGCGTTGTCCACCGCCTTCCTCCTGGGTTTTACCTTTGGCTTTTGATGCCATCAACTTCTCTTCGTAATTCATAAATTTCTGAGCTCGCTTCAGGAACTCGGTCAGGGACCTCGGTTTGTCGACACCAATGTCGACACTGAATAGGCTTCCTTCGACCAGGCCTTGCTCTAGCAAGTATAGTTTCATCTCGTCAGAGCATTTTTTTCACCAAAATGGCTTCTTTGTTGAAACGCTCGACATAGTCTCTGATAGACTCACCTTTCTTCTGCTGAATCGCGGCTAGGGCTGCTGTCGACTTGGGTTGGACTTTAGATGCGGTGAAATGTGCGGAGAACTGGTCGACGAACTCAGTCCACGATCCAATGGAATTTCTCTTAAGAGTCTGGAACCAAGACAAGGCCGACTTCTTCAGAGTGAGGGGAAAGATTACGCACTTTACGGCCGCCAGGCGCCTCGATAGTCCATGACAAAGGTCAGCGACCAACATGTTCGTCGGGGTCGGTGGTCCGTCGTAGGAGTCCAACGAGGCGGTTTACGAAGATGCTTGAATCGGGAATCTCATAATCTTGGGCGTAAAAGGACGAAAGGCCTTGCACGCGTCATCTGTGTCATCGCTGCGAGAAGGGGTTGATGAGGCGAGAATGAGCACGCAGCGGCGGTGAGAGGTGCGGCCAGGAGATTTTACTCGCCGCTGAAATTTGGCGGCTCTTCTTGGGAGTGTCGCTGCTCGTGGTGGTACCTTCAGCGATGAGGCAGCGTCGAAGCGGCGATGGCGCGGTGGAGAGTGTGGCATATCGGATTCGTAAGAAAGACTTACGGAAGAAACTCTTCTGCGGTGTGTTTGCTCTTGTCTTCCGTTTTGAGGCAAACGGACCTCGGATCTGTGTGGCGAGGTGGAGTACGATCTTGAATTATTCTGGCGGTTTGCTCTATGTCCAGAGCGGTGTTGAGTCGTGCCTCGGTGGTGGTGATGAACAGACCTGAGATTTTCGGATTCCTTCGATCTCTGAGGAGAACGAGAAACACGATCTTCTCTGTTGTCGATCTGTGTGGCAACGCGAGCGGAGATTTCCTTCTGCTGATTCTCCATTCAATCGAGACGTTGATTCTGAGCCTGCATCGCTTCGGCATGGCTTCGAATGAATTCGCGGAACTCGCGAATGAGAACGGCGGTGGTCTCTGTTCCGGCATCGGTTTGAGTAGCAACGATCGGAACGGCGTCATGCTGATGCGGAGGCGGAAGGTTATTCCTATGTCCCTCGTACTCACCGATAAAATTAACAGGTTCATGGTGAGGTGGTTCGAGATCTGCGTTCGCAGGAGTGGAACTGCTAGTCGCGACCTGATGCTTCAACCCAGTCATCGTCGAGTGAAGAAGGGAGACTTCGACAAAGAAGATGAAATCGTAAGCGATTTCCCACAGACGGCGCCAATGTTCAATGTAACTTCGTGAGGATGACCAGAGGAAGCGGTCGCGGTTGTGCTCGTGGCGGATGATGACGGCGGCGTGTTGGGTGGTGTACTGCAAACACTCCGGCCTTCGAAGTCGATGTGTGTCGAGGTGAGTGAAGAGGTGGTAGAAAAATCATTACCTCGGCCGCTCGACGCCGGTCTTCTTTAAATATGAGTTGAGGCGATTCTGATGAGTAACCGCCCGCGGAAACCCGGTCGGAAGTAAATTCCTTTAATGCCGAAGCAGTTGGGTCGTAGCGTTGAGGAAAGCGGAGAAGCGGCGAAACGTGGCATCGAGGGAAGGCGGAGAGGCGAGCGGAAATGGGCCTGAAAGCGTTGGATCTCCGGATTGGGCCTCGGCCCAGTCCGGAACAAAGTATATCAAGTATATATTTTAGTATTTAAATTAAGTTCTAAGTGAAAGTGTTTGATTAGGAAAAAGGGTTAAGTTTGAGAGCCTAAGGATATAGAACTAAGTATTTAGAGTTGTGCTAAATTTACTTTGTGTAATAGGCTTGAGTGATCCGAGATCGTGCGGTGGAGAATCGAGGAGTACGTGGACGCGTGGCTTGGAGTTCGGTAAGGGCACTTCACATTCCATAATTGTATATTATGTTAGCATAAGGACTACTTCTAGTCAAGCTTAGAATTTAATATTTATTTTGTATAGCGAAGAAGTCTGAGAATCTCAGGGTTCGAAGTGAGGGTCTCGTACCCCTTCGATTTTTATTATTTTAAAATTATTACTGAATTGTCTCATGGGCTTGGTTAAAAGCGGTTGGTATTCTGAGCCCAACCCCCCACACTTGTTTTGTTCCTCTTTGTTAGCTCCACTGAGTTGCAGAGGGATTGATTGTGTTCTTGATTGATTACGATATGATTTGATTGGATTGATTGGCTATGTATTGTTGGACTGAGCTATATTACGATGATTTCTCTGAGTGAATATTTATTTGATATGAGATTGAATATTTATTTGAGTATGCTTCTTTGAATTATCATATGAGTTGATCTATTCATTGGGGTTATGGAAGTTTTGGGTCATGACGTTTGTTAGCTTTGAGCCGATTAACCAAGGTTGCTAGGATCCCCTAAAAAGCTACGGCTGGTTTTTTGGTAGAGTTAGCTAGACGTCGTAACGTCAAGGAACTTGAGTCAAATGTCCTAGGGTGAGAGGAAAGCCCAAGGCTACGGCTGGTATTTAGTGGATTGTTCGGCGTTACTTTTCAGAAAATTGTAGAGAGTGTCTTGAGTTGTATTATGGGGCATTTATGCTTATTGTTGTCTCTTGAATTATGTTTGCTGTTTTTATGCTTATTTGAGAAGTTGACCCTTGCCCGTGGCTCTTTCAATCAATGATTGTAATCCATATGACGAAGAAAGCGGAGTGTTTGGGACTGAGGAGAAGCACAGCCGAGGAAAACCTGTTCGGCTTCCTACTTGGGTTATGTTTGCAACTTACTAGGAGTTTAGTAAGGGATGTAGCGTGACGACCAGCTATAGGATATTTGTAGTTCATTTCAATGTTGTAATAAATGTATTTTCAGTTTGCAAAAATCGAAGTGTCATATGTGTAATACTTAATAAATTATATTAGTGTGATTTCTGTAGTTTTATTTTGATGTTTTATTTATTCATTTTCCATCATGTTTCTGAAATCGCTATGATACTCTGACCGTTCTGTTAAAAGAAGTTTTTATAGAAAGAGGAAGAAAAAAATAGAACCACACTTTTGGAAAACCCTGCAAGTAGAGTATTTCACCTTTCAAAAATATGTCAGCTTTTGATAAGAATATTAGTTTAGTAGCGCTCCGGAAACGGGGTGTTACAACACCCCCCCCAAAATTACCAATTTCCCAAAATAGCCCTACCAAAAATAACAAAATCTCAGTTTTCATTTCTTAAACCTCACACATTCCGGAAATTTCAAATTTTAGAACTAAAAGATGTTACAGTTTTACCTGAAATTCGAAATTCCGATATGTTATTTTTTTTTTGCGTTCTGAACTTAGTTCCAGAAATTCCAATTTTCGGAATGCAATTTTTGTATACCGAAAATTGGAATTTCCGATAGGATTTATTTTTACGCTTCTCAGTACGCATTTTTTTATTTTATACCAAAAATTCATAATTTCCAATATGGTGTGTGTGTGTGTGTGTTTTTTTAAATGAATTTTAATTTAATTTTTTTATTTAAATAAATTTATTTATTTGTTTAAATAAAAATATATTTATTTGATATATTTAAAATATGGTATCCTAATTTTTTTTTAATTTGTATTACTAATTATTTGGGTTTTTTTTATGGTTTCAGATATCCTAGGGCGAGAGGAGGGAGAGGAGGAGCTTCAAGCTCTTCAAGTGCACCACCTCGTAGACAGCGGCTGCCTCCTATAGCCTCTGAGCGTAAAAGGCGTGTTGATCACAGACCACCTCGTATACATTATGTATTTTTTGTATTTGTTTATTTTCTCTGATGTCTTGTTGTAATTTACAGGCGAGTTGTTATGATATGACGGAGAGGCTGAACTCAGTCACTAGCATTCTCCAGACGATGTCCGAGGATGAGCACATCCCATTGGACCCTACTAGGCTTGCCGAGTATCTTGCCCAGGCAATACAGATAGCGCAGGGTAGGACGGAAGCATCCACATCCGGGAGAACGCGTCGACATAGGAGACGCTAGGGCGATCATATTTGTTATGTTTTTTTGTTATATTTGCACTATGTTATTTTGTTATATTTGCACACCTTTTTTTGTAAAATTTTCATTTTGTTATATTTGCGCATGTTTTTGTGTTTAATCGTTGTATTAGTTATAATTTCGTTGTCAATTATTTACAAAACATGAATTTTTAGGACTCTGTTATAACAAAATCAAATAATTAGTTAAAAAACTAACATAGCTTATTTAAATAAATCAAATAAATATATTTTTATTTAAACAATTAAATAAATTAATTTATTTAAAAAAATTATATTTATTTTAAGAAATTATATTTATTTTAAAAAAACCCAAATAAAAAATAAATACATTTGATCAAACAAAAACAAAAACACATAATTTCATAGTACCAGAAATTCGTAATTTTTGGAATACAAAAAAAAAATTACTTAGTACCAAAAAATATGAATTTTCGAAATCCAAAAAAATTTCTTCTTACCGGAAATTCGAATTTCCGGTATGAAAAAAGTTTTAAAATGAAATCCTACCGAAAATTCAAATTTCTAGTATGCAATATTTGGATACCGGTTTCCGGTAGGATTTCATTTTAAAACTTTTTACATATCGGATATTCGAATTTCCGGTAAGAATAAATTTTTTTGTATTCCAGAAATTCATGTTTTTCGGTAATAAGATTTTGGGAAGGGATATTTTGGAGAATTCGCTAATTCGGAGGGTGTACTCAGTAGGTAAGAGATACATTTAATATTGGCCTAGAAAAATTCAAACCCATCCAAGAGTGGCCAATCCCTTCGTCAATTTCTTCTCTTTGTGGGTTATTGAGCTTAATCGGTTAATATCGGTGCTTTGTTCAGAATTATGCCTTCCATCGCAAGCCTTCTCATAGATTTATTGAAGAAACACACTTTATGTTGGTCTGGCCAAGCTCAACTTGCGCTCTAAAAAATGTCATGATCTCCCTTCCTTTACTTGGCATTCCCAATTTCACTATTCCCTTTGATGTTACAAATGACGCATCAGAAGTAGCTATAGGCGTCGTTCTCTCTCAAGTAGAGTTTGAAGGTCTTTTTTCCCAAACAATACCAACCCCCAGACAACTGAAATGGTTAACTAAACTTCTGGGTTTTGATTATGAGATTATTTACAAACCAGGGCACACCGATGTTGTGATCGATGTGTTATCAAGGATACCTGAAGCACCATAAGCCATGTTTGCAGCGGTAACATCCTGCCAGCGACTTCTCAATGAACAATCTTGTGAGTTTACTTCTCCAACCCAGTAGGTAGTGCTTTACTCATTATGCTTCACCAAGTTGTTGCAGCCAATAAACACTTCACATTCCAACGAGGCCTTTTGTATTGCGGAGGTCGTATTTTCATTCCCCTGGAGACTAAATTATGACCCAAATTGACTGTGACAAACTGTTTTTCAGAAGAACGCTGTTAATTGAACACAGCGTGCGATACACCAGCGACACACATACGTTTCCGTACTGTACGAACACGTATTCGTACAGTATGGGATCCCACTTTTTTTTTTCAAAAACAATTTTTATTTCAAATTTTTCTTGTTTATCTGGTTAACGTAGTTCACTTATCTGGTTAATGGTTCACATTATCTGGTGAATGCCAACCCTGAAACTTAACACATTCTATTTATTTATCTGGTTAACGAAGTTCATTTATTTGGTTAATAATTCTTATTATCTAATGAATGCCAACCCTGAAACTTAACATATTTCATTTATTTGTCTGGTTAACGAAGTTCACTTATTTGGTTAATAGTTCACATTATCTGGTTAATGACAAAAAAAATTTAATCAGTTAAAAAAATTGTCCGTACAATACGGACCGTATATTATATACGTGTCTGTGTCAAAAAATGTGTTCAAAAAATATTATTTTTTTCCGAAAATTCTTGAGAGAGCTTTTCCAGCTCAATGGCACTAATCTATCTTTTAGGAGTGCGTATCACCCAAATAGAATTCTTGGGACATACCTGCGTTGTTTTAAAAGTGCATTGTTTTAAAAGTGATTCACCTAAGCTCTAGGACAATTCTTACCACTGGCAGAGTACTGTGCAACAACTCTTATTAATCAACCATTCACATGACACCTTTTGAGGCCCCAAATGTTCGATTTTATGTCATCGGGACAACGAATGTCGCTTCCCTCAACAAATCTCTTTCTCATCGCCGTTGTATGCAGTAAATCCTTGTAGAGAAACTTGCTTTGATCGAAATTTGCATGTGTTCCCTCGCTGACACACACCAACAAGATCGCTCCTTCAAGGTCGGTGATTAGGTATGGCTCCGCCTCCAACCGTACTGGCGGCTCACGGTACATAGCCATAGTTCACCAAAGCTAGCGAAATGTTACTTTGAGTTCGTGATCTTCCAAGTTGTCTCAGTTATTTGATCGGTGGCGTATGAGTTGGCCTTGTTGGTAGATGCCAAGATACATCTCGGTTGCCACTTTTCCAATCTCAAACCTTTCTTTGGCACTCCACCCTCTCGAATTCCTCTGTTGAAACCAGTGTTATTAAACTCGGACCGGACCGACCAGTTCAACCAAGAACCGGACACATGACCTATCTAGTCAGTCAATTCGATCGGTTATGTCTCTGATCCCAAAGATGACATCATTCGCTCGGCTGCGAACCACCTGGCTCCTGATTCGTAGCAGTAGGGTTTTTTGCTAAGCCTATAAACTTCTATCATTGGAAAAAAGGTAGAAAAGGATTTCAATCGAATTTTATATTTAAATTTTATCTTCCTACCCCTCTCAAGGAGTTCTTCCTACTCAAAAGGAGCATGTCCACCTTTGGTACTGTATCGACATATTGCATATTTGCATGGCAAATGGGTGGAATTAGCGTTGAAAACGGGTTATCGACTAGAACTGAAATTCAATATATCGAAGACCACAGCTCTTACAAACTCGGAAAGGATTAAACCTACAGTTTCCCTAATTGAATGATAGATTAGAAACCATTATTAAAGCTACAGCTATCGCATCCCTGAAGATAATTTCTAAAATAATGAGTTATATCTCACATACCACATAATTTGAAGTGTGCCGTCATTTTAAAGAAAAGATAACAGTAAGGAGTATTATCTGAAAAAAGTTGTGTAAATGAAATTTCCTTTTTCTTTTTTCCCCTAAACTATGTTTAGAAAAATTCTCCATAAAACCTCAACATATTCTTGCATTATGCTAGGTCAACAGAGCATACATGGTGTAAACAATGCATTTAAGTTTTTAAGTAGTTGACAAGTGAAGACAATTCAACATTCTCCAAGCTTAATTTGCAACACGAATGTATTTAATCAGATGGACTCTTCTACTAGGATCTACTTGCATCATTCACAACACCAAACAAGGTTTTTTATGAACAGGTGGCCTAAGCCTCAAATGTTGAATTTTTGTGGAACATCATAGTCGTCAAAGTCATATCTCTGTCTCTCTCTTCCAACCTGAGTACCAGCCACTCTTGTTAGTTATCAATATTCTATAAACAAGTTCAGATAACAGGATGAAAACGATTAAACACACACCTTAGACAAATACAACTGATCGCATGACATTTGTTCGTCCATCGTGGTTAGTTTCTTTGAAAGTGCCATTATTCTGGACATTGATCAAGAGAAAATCGCCTTAGTACATGAGTAGGGACATATTACTGACACACACAACCACAAATTAAACATCGCAATAATTAATTCAAAAACTGCTTTAGCAGCATATTTTCACTTGAAATTTTCAGGTGAAATTTTCTGATTGTCTCATCAGGCAGTGCAAGAAAGTCATTGTGCTTAATGAGCTTAACATAAGATATACCAAAACCATACCTCTGGATTGACGAATCAATATGCTCAATCATCTCACATGTTTTGTACTGTTCAGGATCCTCCAAGAATCTCACCATTCCATCCTTCTGGTTGATCGTTGCATATATCTCACCATCCTGAATCTGTAGTTCAGGAGTATGTTATTAGTGGTGAAATGTGAGTGCTACTTGAAAATGACTAAAAGAAAAGCAATCTGAGGACCACCATTTGTAGCACATGCATTTCAGCTTCCTTAGGGCTATTTAACTGCACCGTGTTGGCTATGTCTTGGAGAGAAAGGGTCAAGTATGTCTGGGTCAATCTCTGAATATTCCGCTTATACATGGATGATACAACCTGCTTAACCAGTCCAAGGTTGTTGTCCTGAAATAGAAATTTTCACACAAACCATCAGTTTGTCACATAAACAGACAATGTCGGGGAAAGCTTGATAAGTAGCCGCAGACCATTAGAACTGGAAGTTAGACTCGATGCAGAGCCAGACTTCTAGTCATGATGCCTGATGCTTGAAATAAAGGATATGTATGAGAGAACCCACAGATTCAAACTTTTCTGCATTTGTATTGACGTATGCCTCTAATTCTGCTATTTTTCCAGTGCTGTAACTGTTTGCCAATTCAATGTAAGGCTGCTCAAATGGGGGAAATAAATAGGGGTTAACATGGCTCAAGTTATAAAACTTCCAAAATATATGCTTGAGATGCAAGTCAAATGAATGAAAAGTCATGTATGCACACAGTTTATAGTGCAAGAAAATAATTATAATTCTAAATAAGCAAATTTATGAAAAAAATAATAACGAGGGAAGCCAGAAGCCATGAATTGCATCTAAGACTGGTTCCTGCAAACAGCAACCTTGAAGAGGAAATATTAATGCAGGCATATCGTTGTAGGGGCTACTCATTGGTAATAATATAAATAGTATTATGTTAGGACAGATTTTATTTCCTTTTTTTCCTGATTATCATTTTTTAGGATCCATGTACAATAGTGTATTATATATTAGAGCTTGTTATTTGTGACTCATCGATCAATAATATTTAGATTATTGAGATCTTTCAAGTTGTATCAGAGCTCCCAATCTGGGAGTCCTTGCCACCACACACAAACCCCAGCCCCAGGTTGCCTTCGTTTAGCCGTCAACGATAGTTTCAGCTTTAGCCATCTTCATTGTGCCCCGTTCTGTGCTGCCACTCATAACCACCATCGGCTGCAACTATCACAGCCATAAGCCAGCGTCAACCAACATCCCTCCAACCGGTAACCGTGCCCAGAGGTTCGCCACGTTGAGATTTTGACCAGAACCTGAAGTTTCACAGCCAGCCATCCTTTTCACATGCCCTCATGCACGCATTGCAGAAGAGCACTTTCGCCGGCCCGTATTGTCCACGCACAGCATTCTCGACTTCAGACATCACCTCCAGCAGTCCCACCTTGTCGGTCACTCGGCCTCCTCTTCCTTTTTGAATTGTCAACACCTTTTTTGGCCACTCCTTTCTCACGTACCTGTGAAATTCTAGTTTTTTTTATTTTAAAAAAAAAAAAAAACAGCCTTCAACACTCAGGTTTGATTTCAACGAGCCTGTAGCTTCATATCCAGACTTTCATATGGCTGACATAGATGTTATTGCTTCATCTCTTAGTAAGCCTTCTAGATCTTCTTCTCTAGCCATGACTGGTGAATTTTGTTATCAATCCTTCAATGCATCTAGTACAATTCCTCAAGATATATGGATTACTCAATTTGGTGCCACTGACCACGACTTCTCATTCCTAATTGTAGTTGATGGATTTCATACCTCAATTGTGAGGTCTGAAACTATTGAACTCTACTGTTTCTTAAAAGTTTATCGAATGGTACAAACACATTTGAAAAAAAAAAAAAAAAACACTAAACATTTGCACTCCGACAATGGAAAAGAGTATGCTAATCAAAATCTATCACGATTCACTAAAAACCATGGTGTCATTAATGAGTTTTCATGCATTGATATCCCTCAATAAAATGGGGTTGCTGAAAAAAAGTAAAAAAATAAAAAAAAAAAACCACTTGTAGTTGCTAGAGCCCTGCTCTACCAAATGATGGCTCCAAGCTCGTACTTGGGAGAGGCAGTTTTGACAGCAACTTATTTGATTAATTGGCTACCATCTCATATTCTAGGCAATGTTAGCCTTGTTCAACTCTTACCTCACATTTTCCTTTTGTTCCTATCCTGCAAAGTCTCGAGTCTTGGTTCTTTGGATGTGTTGCCCATATTCATAAACGACCTCGTAATAAATTAGTGTCTCGTACAATCGAATGTGTTTCTCTGGGTATGCTTCTAACAAAGGGGAACAAATGTTGTCACCCTTTGAGCCCTTCCTTGTCTCCATGGGTGTGACCTTCCATGAAAATTAGTCCTTCAATCACCCTCAGTTTCAGTTCAGGAGGAGAATCATAATTTAGAAACTGATCTGAGTTGTTCCTTATTGATCCTCTCCCATTTGAGTCACCTTTTCCTCTATTGTCTTCTAACACCCAAGAACTTATAGTGCCTTCTGCATCAAAACCAACTAAAGGCCAATGAACCAAAATTGGTGTACTGGAGGAAAGGAAAGAATAAACTAGTCCAACAACAACTTCAGTTGCCCGAACCAGAAGTATTGAAAACACTAATCCTTCTTTCTGTGACATTCATATTTCTGACACTTGTGACCTTGACCCAAAAGACTTACCAATTGCATTGAAGGGAAAAGGTCTTACACAAAGTACCATATTACTCTATTTGTGCCTTCTAAACATCTTTCCTTGTGGCATCAAAGTTCCATTTCAGTTAGTGACTCTACCAATATCCTAACATCACTACAAGAGGCATTAACGAATGAATATCGAGTTCAGGCCATGAATGAGTTGAGAGCAAAAAATGGAACATGGGAGATCATTGAGAGACCAAGACATAAAAGATCACTGGGTCCCAAGATTGATAAAGCTCAATATCAAAGACTAGTAGGGAAATTGATATATTTGGCACAAACTAGACCAAATTTAGCATATGCAATCAGTGTTACAAGTCAACTCATGCATGACGCAAGGATTAGACACTTGCAGGTTGTAGATTGAATTCTCTAGTATCTCAAAGCCACACCGGGAAGAGGTTTGTTATTCAGAAAGGGTGGAAGTTTGACCATGGAAGCATATATGAAGGCAAACGATTGGTTCAGTGACTACCAGAAGGTCAACTTCAAATTATTGTATGTTTTTTGTGGAAATCTCATCATATGGCGAAGCAATGTAGTTGCCCAATCAAGCACTGGGGCTAAATTTCAAGCTATCACGCAAGGAATTTTGTGAGCTATGATGGGTGAAAGTTGTATTAGATAACTTAAAGGTAAAGTATGAAGGTTCAATAAAATTGTTTTGTCACAACAAATCAACTATCAACATTGCTCATATTTCAAACATGATAGGAGAGAACACATTGAGATAGAGCGACCCTTCATTAAGGAGAAGTTCAGTAATGGTTTGACAACAAATGCTTATGTTCCTTCTGCACACCAGCTAGCGGATGTAATAGGGGCTTGTCAACAAAGCGGTTTCAACAACTTACTTGCAAGGTGGGAATAATTGATATCCATTCACCAACTTAAGGAAGAGTACTATAAATAGCACCATTTTAGGATAAAATATTTCAATCTTTCCTTTTTCTTTTGCACATATCACAATGGTAGTATGTAATTGTTAGGATATATTTTATTTCCATTTTCCTTATTATCATTTATTAGGATTCATGTACAATATAGTCTATATATTAGAGCTCGCAGTTGTAACTCATCAATCAATAATATTCATATTATTTAGACCATTCAAATTGAAACCACAACTAGCATTCTAGCAACAAGAGACACATTACAGTTGGAGGAAAACAACAATGGGAAAAAACTCCGAAAGCGAGAGCGCACCACTTTTCTTAAAGGAATTAATTGGCTCCTTGCAATTCATAATTCAACAACATGCTCAAAATATCTTACAAAAGAACATCAATGTAAATATTTTGTTCAAACCTCAATTGAATTAAAAGTCATACCAGACAAAAGTTCTTCAAGTTTCTTTGAGCGACTGAAGAAGAATACTTGGGAAGACTAGAAGAGAACTGCCACCAAACATATGGCAGGTAAGCTGATTAACTACAACGGTAGAACCTCATATAGAATAAAGGCTAAATTGGTCAAAATGAGAAAAAAAATCCTATAGATGGAGAGTTTGTCTTCTGACAATAAAGATGATATTTTGAATGAGGTGCATGAGGAATCATCGCAGTGCAATTTCTCAAAAAAAAAAAAAAAAAAAGAGACGAACAATGTATCACTTCTTTCATAATTATTTTCTGGATAAAAATTTCTCAATATTGTGAAAGAGAAAAAATTTGGATTTAATACCTTCATTAAGCCATGTCTCCATTGAGGCAAGAAAGAATATAAAGGCTTACCTGTCCATGACGAATGAGAGAAACCAATATATATTTTTTGTAAGCTTCAACAGCTATTGCATTTATGGTAGACATAGGAGCAGTTACAACCTAGGAAAAAAACCCATAAGCTACTATAAATATTGCTGAACCAAAAGGTTGATATTTAGAAAAATGTCATAAAACATGAGTGATACAAGTCGCAGTTGTACATAGTTACTTACATTATGCAGAAGGTCCATTGCCTTCTGAAAGCGCTTCTGTCCAATGCATATCATACCTCTGTTAAAAAGTCAAGAGTCAGACTCAGACACAATATTCAGTATGCAAATTCCTCACTAAGAACTCATGAGACAACATAACCTAAATGACTAGATTTTCGTGTGAGTTTTCAATAATCAATATACCATCAATCTGCTCCATGCACATTTCAATTTAATTATGGTCATATTAGATAAGAGATTAACTTCAGTTGTCATATTCCATTGTATTTGAACAGTCATGCATTTGCAGGGAGCTATGGAGTCTAGAAGATGCAGATCAAAGGAAGAATAGATAACCGCAATGGAAGTCAATGCACATGCTGACTATTGGCTTACTCTCTACTTTTCACATTGAAAGCATGTAACTGGGAGAAAGTGTGGAATGGCTTCAATCCATTTGGGATTTTGCATAGCTTCCTCAAAACTGTCTGGTTCAGTTTCAGAAAAAGAAAGCAAAATGCACTAATTCACCCTGTGAATCCACTGCATTATCTGGAGCCCTGCAGTCTTTGTGGAGGCTGTCTAGTCCTTATCTTCTCACTTCAGTGGCTGCTGCTGGATTGACTTCATCAACAACAATATTGCTATAATCAACCATCATCCTAGTTGAACTCTACCTTGTATTTGTGTCCCAATTCCAACTCTTAAACTCATCAATCACTACATCTATGCTCACCAGAATCTGTCTATTCTTTGGATTGTATTGTATAGCTTGCATCCACTAGTAGAATGATACCCCAAAAGCACCATTTGTTCCCCTTTGTCATCCAGCTTCCTTCTTTGTTGATCAGGCACATGTCTAATGCATAATGAACCAAAACCCGAAGGTCAGTAACATCGTGCTTGTCCATGCTTCTTCTGGAGTCACGCCTTTCAACCTCTTACTAGGGCTCCTATTTAGTATATAAGCAGCAGTGGAAACTGCTTCACCCCACAAGTAATTAGACAGCCCTTTACTTTTTAACATGCTCCTCACCATGTTCATGATAGTTCTATTTTTTTCTCTCAACTGTGCCATTATGTTGAGGAGTGTAGGGAGGAGTCACCTCATGTACTACCCCTACTTCATAAAATAATTCTTTAAACCCAGTTGAAACACACTCACCTCCACCATCTCAATGTCTTTATTTGCTGACCACATTGCCTTTCAACCAACATTTTAAATCTCTCGAAAGTTTCAAGCACATCACTCTTCCTCTTTAATCAAATAAACCCACATTCTCCTAGTTAAGTCATCAATAAAGGACACAAAATACATGTTTCCTAAAAGTGATTCAGTTTGAACAGGCCCATATACATCTGAATAGACAATTTCGAGTTTGTCCTTAGATCTGGTTGGAATCTGTTGCTTGAAGGGATTTATGGGCTGCTTGCACTCCAAGCACTCCTCACAAACTTCATTTGGCACTGAAATCCGTAGAAGGCCATGCACCATGCTTTGCTTGTTCAATAGGTTTAGGTCCTTGAAATTCATATGCCCAAACCTATAATGCTACAACCACTCCTCACTGCTCACTGCTAAGGCAAAACACTTTTGCTCCATCACTTGAATTTCCACCTTGAAAGTTCTATTCTTGGACAAAATCTCCTCTTATCATCACACACCTTCAGCACATTGTCTTTCATTGTCATCACATATCCTTTTTCCAACAGCTGACCAAGGCTCAAGAGATTCCTTTTTATGCTTGGCACAAAAAGCACATCAGAGATAAAGGATTGCTTGCCATCCTTTCTTTTGATCAAAACCTTTCTCATTCCTTCTACATTGAGGGTCCGATCATTGGCAAATTTTACCTTGCTTTTTACTGATTCATACAAACTCACTGTCTTTGTGGCTTGTCATGTGAGTAGAACAACCAGTATCAAGGTGCCAGTAATCGGCACTACAATCATCACTCTTTGTAGTCACCGTCAGTAGCACCTGCTCGTCTAAATCCTCTTCTTCTCCTTGAGCCAGTTGGGCTTCATCATGGGACTCTTTTATTGATGCTGTAACATTCATCAGCAAAATGTCCCCATTTTTTGCAATTGTAACACTGAATATTTCTTTTATCAAATATTTTCTTGCCTCCCCTTCCTCTAGAACCTCCAGCACCTCCTCTTCTTGAATTGTTATCACCCCCTCTTCTTGGATTATTATCACCAGGCTTTCGATCAGAAAAGCCTATGTTTCCATCACCATTTTGATTATTATGTCTTCCTCCTCTGCTGTTCTTCCATGTCCCTCTTCCTCTTTTACTTCTAATGCATTCTCCAGCACTTCTTGAATTTGATTGTGCCTGCAATGCTTGCTCTGTTGCCTTCTCCATGCTTCTTTCAGTCATTCTTTGTTCATGGACCTCAAGGGATCCTTCCAGCTCTTCAACCATCCAGACTTCAAGATCCTTTGATTCTTCTATGGCCACGACTATGTGATCAAATCTTGGTGACATGGTTCTCAAGATTTTTTTTCAACAATTATTTGATCAATGATTTTCTCCTAACAATTCTTTATCCTTTGGTCAATGACAGCAATCGTGTAAAGTAATTGGCTACCACCTCATTATTCTCCATCTACAGCAGTTCATATTGTCTTCTAAGAGTCTGCAACCTCGCTTTCTTGATCTTGTCAGCACCTGCGTAGGCTTTCTAAAGAATGTCCCGCGCGTCTTTTGTCATTGTTGCATAAGCAATCTTCTGAAAATTGGCTGGATCAATGCACTAGTGAATAATGAACATTGCATTGCAATCCTTTTTCTTTGCCTCTCGATAGGTTGCCTTATGGGCATCAGTGGACTCAGCACCAATTTCTTGATATCCATTCTTCACGATCTCCATCACTTCTTAATAGCCAAATATGGCCTTCAATTGAATACACCATTTCTCATAACTCCTCCCACCAAGAATGGGAAGGTTTGCGAGGAAATAACCATTAGATGAGGCCATAATAACACCAGGAATCATAGGTCCTTTGAAAGAACCTTGCTCTGAATACCAATTTGTTGGCACAGAACACACACACTCACAATACACTCACAAGAGAGAGAGAGAGAGAGAGAGAATCAGAAAAATGAGTAATGCACATACTGAATTTTTTATTAAGCAATGAATCACATAATTATACACAAGTAACCAGGGACGGATCTAGCGAGGTGCAGCCATGGCTGTAGCCCCTCCCTCCCTTCTTGTTTCAGACTCTAGATATGACTACAATCAAAAGAAACCTTTGGCATACGGCATACAATAACACCGACAGTGTGAGAGAGAGAAAGAGTTGTAAAGGGGAGAAGAGATGAGCAAAACAGTTGTTCTCCTCCTTTTGGGAGTCTGCAAACTGGAGAGACTTTTATGGTGAGAAGAGTTGTTATTGTAGTTTAGGGTCGCAGCCGTCTCAAATAGGGGAAAGGAGAAAGGTTATGGTGAGAGAAAATTAAAAAAGAGAGAGAGAAAATAAAGTGGTTGTTCTCCTTCTTACCAAAACTTACCTGATGGGTTTAAGGCATTAATAACTTTCTTCTCGAATGTCCCTTGGAAACAACAAGCTAGTATAGGTCTATAGTGGTTAGTCGGTTAAACTGGCCTGATGAATGAGTCCGTCTCAAAATGACAACTATTTATTTTGCTAATAAGAAAATGACAAATATCTTTTCCATACATTAAAAATATCTGAAGCAGTATAATTAATTAAATATGTCTAGTAAAATCTATCATAAATTCGGTCTAATAGGTCTTGAATTATTTTTATACTTTTGGAAGTAAATACAAAAATAAGTTTTGAAAATTTATTAGGAAAAAATGCAGAAGCATTTTATATTTTAAAAAATAAGAATAATTTAAAATTTATGTCAATATTACTTAATATATTATTTTGGAAACTTGGGAAAAAAAAATATTTAAGTATTACTAGTTCAACCACAGTTAAACTATTGAACCTTAAACCGGTACATTAATCGGTTCAATAGTCGGTCTGGTTTTAAAAACATTGTGAGTAACTAACAAGTGATCACGTAAATGATGACATTGTTCTCCTATTTTTGTTCATTGAAGGTTTAGCTAGAATAGAGTGTAAAAGTGATATGTCTGTCTGAGTAATCGATTATCACAGACTTTTTAGTTTGAGTAATTAATTTCATAAAATTAAAGCAAAAGTTAGACTTTTTATCTGAGAAATTATATAAACCTATTAGAATTACTTCAAGTTCAGGTTTAATTTGAGGATTATTGTAGATTTTTTTTCTTTACTTCTCAAATAGCTCATGTTTTCATTTTTTTGAGTTTTCTATCGCTAGGGCTTTAGTCGGCCCCCCGTGTAAAAGATTTTTGGATCCGTCCCTGCAAGTAACCCCACACAGGTTACGCAACACTAACAGAAATTCTGTTACAGTTCTAGCTAACAGCTAACTACCCCTAACTGTTTTAACTAACCTGAATTACACAACTCTCAACATGTTTGAACCCCAGTTGCAATGCGTGCAACTGAGTGCTGCATCACAAGTATGGAATCCTAATGTCGGGTTTATATGACCTTGGACTTCCACACCTAAATGACTAGTTTTTGTGGTCTCTCATCAGGTTTGTGATAGGTCTGTTAGTTGAAGGAGTTAGAGTTAGTTAGGATTAGTTGTGACTGAGATAGTTAGAGAGGTAGGCTATGTTGTATATAAATAATGGGAAGGGATGAGAGGGAGACTATCTTGTCATTTGAGAAGGTGTTGAGGCCTTTGGGCACATGCAGGTGCAGACCCTCAGAGCTTCGCAATCTATTCTGTAATTAGGGGAATTCTTCCCCAAATCTTAAATATAATACCAGGTTCCTATCAGTTTGTATCATATAAGAACTAATAATCATAAATGAAAACTTCAAAGATGCAATTATGCAAGGCAATGTTTGGATGGAAGACTAAACTCTCCCTTGTTTGAGAGTATTCTAAAATGAGGGGAGAAAAATAGGATATGATCATAAAAACCCCAAACCCTCACTTAATAATTTTTGTTGACATTTTGAAATTCCACCAATTTAGAGGACTTTGAAGGAGGTCATGAAACATCCAAAAAATGAGAAAGAAAGTTATTAATTAAATCTCCATACTCTTCCCATCCCTCCCCTTTCATTTCCCTTCCAACTCCCAAGTCTTATATACACCCTTAGTGAAATGACATGTGAAAGTTCCACAAGCATGCCGCTAACGTAAAAAACAGACTACCATATCTAACAGAGATAAGAAAAATTCGAATAAACTATTATCAGTATTGAAGAAATTATAGTATATTCTATAAACTAAAATGCAAAACTGAAATATGGATAAATACCACATCTGTCTTTCTTTTCCACCTCAAAAAAAGAGAAAAAAAGAAAGCAACGCACCCGTAATAACAGTAGAGAAAAAGGCATCGCGGTTGGTCTACTTCAAAAATATCATCATCCAATATGGATAGACCGGTTTTGTAGCACTTTGCCAACAAGCAAAGCAGAAGAAACTCAGCATGCAAGGGAGTCAAATGCTCCCTGGAGACTTGAAGTTTTCGAAGAGCAGTGAACAAAGGAGCAACCCCACGTATGGGAGCTTCCAGCAGCATTACTTGGTCCTTCAACCTCTTGCATACAGATATAACTACAACAACCCAAAAACAAAAAAGAATAAGAACAAAATTACACAAACAGAATGACGGTAAATGAAAAATGAGGCAATATTTAAAATTTTAAATCCCATAAAAAGAAATTACATTTATCAGGCGCCAACCGTATCTGCTCGGTGCTGCAAGCACTGATAAATCTGGTAATGATCGGAACTACAGTCTCAGCTTGCTGTTTCGAAACTGCAGTAGCTGTAAACGCGTCTCTGTGACCATAAACATATGCCTCCAATTAGAAAAATAGGAGGGGGAAAAACTCACCATTTCTATAACAAACAAAACAGGCACAATAACAAGCTATAAGAAACAAATTAGATAAATTTCAAACACGAGTACTTTTGAAAAATGAAATATTAAAAGAACATTTCAATGACATTTTTTAAATAACTGCTTCTTATACAAATTGAAATCAAATTTTGCGTTTCAAATTTTCAGAAACTCTTTTAATTAACTTCTCTATAAACTCCTATAAACTTACAAATACCTTTTCATAATGAAGAACTATAAATTCATTTTAACTAATACAAACTATCTGTATTTGAATGAGCTTTGCATAAACGTGATTTTGAATAGAATAGATTTTGTATAAACTAAAATCACGTTGGACCAGTAGGCAAAAGCAATTATGACACAATCGACCATGAAACAAAACACACTGCAATTTCAAAACACATATCCGATTATGCAATAAGTAATATTCCAGGGTTCAGAAACTAGGGTTTTAAGCATCAACAAATACCTAAAATCTGAGCATAATTATAACCAAGAGGTTCTAACGAATAATTTTTTTTAAAAAAATTTGGGTGTAAATTTTAATAGAAGCAATGAAGGAAAAGTAATGATTACAGGATGTAGAGAAAACCGAGGGTGTGGATGGAGGGGTCGAGGAGAGAGAGGAGGGGAGACAAACGAGTTGACTCGGAGCGGAGCGAGTCATCGGCCTGCTTCAAGATGGTGTGGAGGCGAGCGATGTCGGCGGAGGTGCTCGACAGGCCTTGGATTTGGGTGACCACCGCTTCCAGAGGGTCCATGCCACGTGACTCGCTTCGACTCGTTCGTTTCCCACCGCGATTTTGCAACTCGGTGCAGGGCAAGTGCAAACACGGGCACGGCACAGCAGAGACACTCAACACAAACCCTTCCTTTTTCGCTCTGTGTCACTCACTCGGAGTTTATTTAGCACTTTTTTGAGTTTTTTTTTTTTTTTGACAAAACCTATACACAGTTCCTTATATCCCTTTTTACTGTTATCTAATCAAAATTTGACACGTGTGCTGCTCCTCTAAATGAGTTAAAGTTTCTGTTTCTCTTCTTTGGCAAAGATTGACAACAAGTTTAGATTAAAGTTTGCGAAGCGGACGTTTGATTTAACGTCATTTTATAAATAAATATTTAGTTAAAATTGAGTGTACGTAACGTGATTTCTGTTTAGATATTTTTTCGCAAACGTACGTTTGACAAAATAAAATTTGTTTGGATAATATTAATCAAAATTACTTTTAAATGTGTAATTACCAAAGAGAGTATGAGTTTTATAATATAGTATTAATATTATTTTTTATATTGCTTTGTTAAAAAAAATAAGTTTTATTAATAAGTGAAAAAATTCCCAATACAATCTTAGTAAAAGTGCAAAACAACAAGCTAATATATATGCATCAAAAAATTAAAGAAATTATTTTTTTGATCAGACAAAAAATATAAATTCCCATAACAAGTATTATATTAAACTATGGAGTAATAACATAAGCAAATAAAAAATGAATACATAAAAATAAAAAGAATAAAAAAATGTTACAGTCTCTGAACGTTGCAATCATGGGACTTCTATACAGTCAAAAGAATACCTAGCACACAAAAAAAGTCAAATGAACAATTGTAACGTAACTCAAAGGAATAAAAAATGAAAAAAAAAACATAAAAACATTGATAGCTTATTGACAGGCAGTGCGGTAAAGTGGGTAACATAGAAAGATATAATATAGAACGGACAACTTAATAATGAAAAGTAATTCAAGTGCCCCTTTCACTTGAAATTGCGTTTGAGTCGTTACGTCCGCTAGAAATTTAAAGAAACGGGAAACCAAACATCCTATCAAATTAAGTTTGTCATTTCAAACGGACGTTAAAGGATTGCAACGGCAATCTAAACAGGCACCGAGTCACCACCGCCTCCTACATACGTAACCCACCGCGTCCACTCTATCTCCCACGACATGCCGACAAAATCCAACTTGTTTTGGAAAATGACAGAAACAAACAAAATCGTTGTCAATCCTTAACCTGTCTCCACATTCACAGCCTCCTCTGTTTTCAAACAAAAATTGAAACAATGATCCAGTAGGCTAGCATGTGAACTCATCATAGTTTATCCTTGTCCCCAAACCACTACATAGCATCATCTTCTCCCTTCAGGTAAATACTCAGAAAACAAAATTCATCAGAGACAACCAAGAAGAGAAAAGAAGTAGAAATAAAAAATAAAAGAAAATCATAACAGGGGCAAAGCGCCCCTTCTTTGTCGCCGCCACGGGCACTGAGCACGGCCCACTATTCCTCTCCGCCGCTACTATGTGGCAGCACCGCCATCAAACGCAGTCAGGCAGCCACGCCCCCTTCCCCTTCTTCTTTTCTGTTTTCTCTCCACTCTCTTCTCTTCTTCCATCCCCCATTCTTTCTCTCTTTCCCTCTCTCCCCAAAATTTTCCTTTTCCCAACCCCCTGTGTATGCGTGCGTGTGTTTTTCCCCTCCCCTTTCAGTTCTTCATCGAAGAGGGTGATCGTGGGCATTCTGTAATGTTTCTGATAAATTAGAAAGTGTGAAATGACGGAATATTCACTCCGTTTAGTCTTTCGAGATGTGAGGGAAAAATTAATTGAGGTGTCATGTTTTCATTGGATAACAGTGAAAATAGGAGGTAAGGCACAGCATGTAAGTTTTACTCCCTCTGTATTGTGAGTGTGTAAAAAAAAAAATATTTTAAAATGAGTGTTATATTAGTCTCATTAATTAATTTTTTCCAGTTCTATCCCTCTTACCTCTTTTAAAGTTATGCCTGTACAATTTTCTAGAAAAGTAATAAGGCTAATTTAGTAAAATAGTCATTTTCTCTCTTTTATTTATTGTTTCTCCTTAATCTATGTGAAATCCTCTAATGTAACACTTATTGTGGGACGGAAGGAGTATCTTTTTTTTCTGCTGCTTATGTTGCCTCCTTTTATTATCGAGTGGATTTTACGATTCCGTAAGAAAAAGGTGGATTTTATGATGGAATTTGCAGCTGTGGGATCATAATAATCAAGGTTATCAAAACCGGACCGGACACTGAACCGGTATAGGAACTAATTCAAGGTTCAAATGTCGGACTGAGGTCGAATCAGGGTCGAACCGAAAATGAATTAAATTATATTTTTAAAATTTTTAATATAACATATAAAGCACTAATAAACAAAAAATAACATAATATTCATAACATCACGACATAAAAAATTAAACTCCGCTTAAAATATTATAAGTCAACATATAACATGCAAAAATTATATATTAAACTAAAACAAATATGTTATAATAGCATTCTAATATTCAATAATCAAAAATATTGAAATGTAAGAACTTTCATCATAATGTTAATATATAAATTAATTTTAAATTTTATTATAATATTTAATTTAATCCATCGGCGCCAAAAAAATGGATAAAAAATCTTTTATGCGTCAAAAATAATGTCATTTATTATTTTTCAAAAAAAATAAAAAAATATTTTTTTCTGAACCGCTCAGTTCCCGATTTTGCCCTTTTTCCGGTTTTTCAGGTTTTGGCCGGTTTTTAGGCCGGTTCTTGTGCAATCCGATTTTAAGGTTCAATCAGAGCGGATAGAGGTCCGGTTCCCAGTTCAACCGGTCGGACCAGCCGATCCGGTCTGGTTTTGACAACTATAATAATAATAATAATAATAATAATAATAATAATAATAAAGTTTAATTTATAATCACCGTTAGTATCAAGGTTTTTCAAAACCGGACAGGACACTGAATCGGTGTAGGCACTGGTTCAAGGTTCAAAGGTTGGACCGGGGTCGGACTGGAAATGAATTAAATTATATTTTTAAAATTTTTAAGATAACATATAAAGCACTAATAAACAAAAAATAACATAATATTCATAACATCACGACATAAAAAATTAAACTCCGCTTAAGATGTTATAAGTTAACATATAAAATACAAAAATTACATATTAAACTAAAACAAATATGTTATAATAACATTCTAATATTCAGTAATCACAAATATTGTAATGTAAGTACTCTCATAGTAATATTAATATAAATTAATTTTAAATTTTACTATAATATTTCATTTAATCCATCGACGTGAAAAAAATGGATAAAAAATCTCTTATGTATAAAAAATAATGTCATTTACCATTTAAAAAAAATAAAAAATTAATTTTTTCTGAACCGTCCGGTTCTAAGTTTTGTCCGGTTTTTTACCGATTTTTCGGTTTTTAGCCCGATTCTTATGCAATCTAGTTTTGAAGTTCATACGGACTGGACATGGGGCCCGTTCTCGTGGTTAGTATACGTGGGTCCGTCCACATACACCCAAAGGGTAGTCTATGTGTTGTCCTAAAAAGCCCAACAAAAGAAGCAAATGGGGAGCCCTACAAACGAAAGTATAAACTAAGTAGTCTAGTATATATAACTACATGGCTGAAGTAGTTAATCTCCAACCAACCCCATCCTCGTCATGCACGGATGAAGATGGTGCGCCAATAGGATCAACAGTGTAGCCCTCACCAACAGCTGCCTCTACAAGGTCTAAGCATATGTAACATATAACAACAAAAAAAGAAATAGGGAGATAAGAAACACTCTAAAACCCATAAAGTGGGAAAGTAGAGATAAAATACATACAATAATAGCACACACGTAGATATAATCATATAGATCATCTCTCAATCAACCAATCTTAATATGTCTAACTTCTAGGTCTCACTCTCTCACACTCGTGCACTTATAACTATATATGTCTAGTGGTCATGTTCCATCACATAATCTGGACTCACTAGGCCAATGATGGTGTCCCCCAACAAGCCTCCGAAGGCGAACTAGTCAGTCGTCCAAATAACGCATCCCGCTCGTCGTGTTGAGCATAAACTCAACTTACCACCCACCTACAAATGCTCAATCTGAAAGATTCATTCAGTCTTTAAAAGACCCCTGAAGGGCATGTGTACTTGAAAAGATGGAAAGTTTAGATGAATTGTTACCTTTAATAGAATTTACTTACAACAATAGTTATATTCCAACATAGGAATGGCACCTACGAAACATTATATGAAGAAACAATCTGTTGGTTTGAGACAGGAGAGAGTTTGGTATTGGGTCTAAAATTGGTACAACAAACTTCAAAACAAGTGCACATCATTAGGAACAAAATGAAAGATGCATAGGACAATCAAAATGGCTATAGTGATAGAAGGAAGAGACCTTTAGAATTTCAAGTTAGGACCATGTATTTCTGAGTGTTTCACTAAAGGAAGAGACCTTTTGATGATAACAAAGACATCAGAAACATGATGAACAATTAATCTTATGAGTTTTTAACAAGTTTGCTAAGTGTGCAGGAAAATTTATTGAATCCAACTAAATACATTATCAAAACAAATGTATTTATGAAGAAAGAAGACCGAAGATCAACAAAGCTGAAGTTCAACAAAACTCAAGTTCAACAAAGCATCGTTTGAAAATCAACAAATGATCAATGTCTGAAGTTCAACCGAAGAATTGAAGCATCGTCTGAAGTTCATCTGAAGAAATAAAGCATTGTCTGAAGTCAACGACGACATATCAAACAACACTACATCAGAAGCAATACTTCGACTATTGTGTTTGGCTTAGAAGAACATGAAGACCTAGTTCAAAATCAGTACACCAAATGGTAGCGTCTAAAATTATGCTAGATGAACATGAAGACCTTGTTCAGAATCAGAACACATGATAGTGTTTGAACTAGATGATCAAGATACATCAAAGATGATGTAACACGAAAACTCAAAATCAACAACAGAGAAGAATCTACAACAACAATCAACAATCAACTTGAAGACAACAACGAAGAAGACCTCAACACCAACAATCAACCTGAAGACAACAACAAGAAGACATCCACTTCAACATCAACCTGAACCAACCTGAAGAATCTCAATTACTCAAGATAAGTATAGATATTAGTATCAGACAACAAACATCATTTATGATGTCTGATACACAACAACGTCTTGAATAGGGAAGTCAAGACAAGTGAACACACTCAAGCTCAAATAGAAGAAATGTATCCATCAAGGGATTACAAAGACGAAAACAAAGAAGCTTAATTGAGGATATACAGACAATGGAAATGTCTGATGAAGTCACCGTCTGAAGTAGTCTTAGTGGTTCAAGCATATTCAAGAATCCTTGTCTGTCTGTTGACATAAAAACAAGTCATCATCCACGTATTTGGTACAAAGCCTACAACGAAGAAAAGACGAACTTGTGTTTGACCGATTACTCAGTACATTGATTGTACTACTGTTTAATAAAAGGAAAGGACAATTGACTACCTTCCATCTTTGAAGACCAAGAAGACTTATTAAATGGCAAAAGGCAAAAGTAACTGTAATTCAAATATTGTCAAACTGTCATGGGATGGCCGTTGAAAAGCTAAACTACTTTTATGTGCAAAGACAGTTGTTAGGGTGCGTTTGATACGCATTGAGATACTAGACAAGTAGAACAATACAGGACAAAACATTGAGTCACATGACAACTTTTTGTCCAATATATTGTTTAGTGGACCACAGACAGTACAAGCAAAATAACATAAAATTTACTACAATACCCTTAATGTTATATATTATTATATTATCATTAGTATCAATGTTATTATATATAACTATTATATAATATATAATGTATAATATACAATACATTTTAAAATTTAATATATATAATATTTTGTGTAATGTAATATTATATAATATTTTAATTAATTATACAATATAATGTCATATATAACATATATTTATATATTATAAAAGATTTTATACACAATATATTAAAAAACATAAGCATCATATATAAAATAATATAAAATATCGTACTATATAATTAATAACATAACAAATACTTTATAATAAAATAAATAATAGATGTATTGTAATATTAATATTATTTACATACATAAACGTAAACATGTAAACGTAGATGTAGAATAAAAATGAGAGAGAGAGAGAGTTTATTTAGTTAGAAATAAAAATAAAAGTGAGTATTTTTATCTTTTGAGTAGTTTGTCCTTGGGACAACTTTTTATCCCATAGTTTAGTAGGGGACAAAAAAAGGGTTTTTGTGTTGTCCCATATCCTTTATTTGTCTTGTCTATTAACTCTTTTTTGAATCAAACATGGAACAATAACTATTGTGTTGTCTAGTCCCCTACTTTTTTTTGCAAATCAAACACACCCTTAAAGTCTGTCAGTACGAAAAGCTCTACAAGACAAGCAATAGGTATTTTTCTCGAAGAAAGAAATCTCAAGTCTCAATGGTAACATTTCAAATTACTGAAGACTATAAATACTGATAAACTCAACTGAAGCAAGTGTTGCTGAGGCAGACAGTGCTGAGAAAAACAGAGAACAACCACAGAGTTGAGAAAAGAAATAGATGATATAGAACATATGCATCCTCTCATTGAGAGTCATCATCATCATCATAATTATCATCAAGAAATGGTTGCTAAAGAATCAATTCAAGATGCGAAAGCGGAAGCTCAGAAGACCCTCAGAACTAGCAGAAGAAGCTGGAGCAGATTTCAAAACCACTCTTTGAGTGTTTTAGCTTAGGACACAGAGTTTAATTGTAAATCCTCTTAGTTAATAGTTGAGTGTTTTCTTTTCTTGTCTGTTTTATTTACGCTTCTGTTTTTCATTGAGTAAACTCGATAAAATCGTTTTCATCGTTACCGTTTACGTCTTTACTCTTACGTGTAGTATCAGGCAAAATGTTTTAAGAAAACCTATAGATTAACAACCTGACATCTAGTTGAAGTCAATACTTTATACTTGTGCAAATTGTGTTTAGAACATACTAATCTAAGCATGGTTTAAATCAAAGTGCAATAAGTAGTATGCAAAATGGATTTGCTTAAAGTACATTCTTTTATATGCTAAAATGTTTTACAAAATCTTCAGATGCAAAGTTTGTCTATGTTATGTCAACATCTGATTGACTTGGTCGTTCTGCATCCAGTTCACATAATCTAATGTTTGAATTGATCAGCGTGAGTGTTTCAAATAAATGTTTTATGAAAATATCAAATAAATGTTTTACGAAAATATTTTTAAAATATAATTAAACCCCTCTCCTTCTTGTGTTTTCTAGTACTTTCTGGTACTTCAATTAAGTCTAGAAAGCTTACGCCCTGATTCATTAGACCATTTCAAATTCTTACTCGAGTTGGTTCAGTAGCCTATCACATAGCCATACCCCCGCATTTTATCTAATCTCCCTGATATTTTCCATGTGTCACAACTCAGAAAATATTATCCTAGTCAGTCACATATCATTGAACCTAAGTCAATGCAGCTTAAAGATAACTCAAAATATGAATCATTATTGATAAGAATTATGGATCAAAATAAAAAAGGACTCTGTGGTAAGCGAATTTTGTTGGTTCGAATTATATGGGACGAAGCGACAGGAGATACTACCTGGGAATGTGGGGATGATATTAAGAAACAGTATCCACATCTTTTCTCTGGTACGTAAGTTTTTTGGATGAAAATTATTTTAAGGGGGTAGCAATGTTTAAGTGTTGGATGCTTTACATGTGTTATTAGAACTTAGATCATGTCTTAGAATGAAGAGGGAGTAAAAACAATATTTCAGAATTTACCCTGTTCGTAATGCTTACTTATTCATTTCACAAGGCTAAGAAGATCAATTAACAACGTGAAGGGTTCCATTACGTGTCAACCATTTGTGTGTAGCCAGGACACGTCTCTATACATGTGCCATGAAAGACATGTTCCTGACACAAAAATAAGGCTTTTTTGCCACACGAATCGACATTTTCCCAACCTATAAATAGCCCTTCCATTTTGTGCAAACTTTGCCCAGACTCTCTTTCTCTCTAAATAGTACTATTTCTCTATCAGTTCGATTGTTCTTCAGCTCGAAACCTTGATTTGATTATGAGATGGCAATCTGAGCCTAAATTTTTTTGGAAGTTCAATTTTTTAACAAGGTCCTAGCTATAGAAGTAAAAAGCAAAAGTAGCATAAATTGGAAGCTAGAAGTAGGAGTTATCTCAACTAGTAGTTCAAGCATTGGATTCCAGGTTGGAGAAAGAAACCATACTCAACTGGATTGTTAGGTTAGAGTATAAGTGTAGATATGTATAGGGTGACTTAAGCCCTACTAGAGATTAATAACTGCAACACCTAGGTATAGGGGATTGCGATCTATAGTGGCTAAGGATATTCGTCATAGACCTACCAGCAAATATAGGATTTATGTAACATGCATATTATATAATATATAATATGCATGATAGATGACTTATTGATACGTGATTGTTTGACTTTGACTGTGTGACTGATAATGTGATGATAGTAGAAGCCTTATGCGACAATAAGGATGATATGTATGCCTTCCATCTTCTTCTTTTGCTTGTGGTTAATCCACTGTGGGGTTACAAGTATGCCAGATTCAAACCCAATCGGTGAAACAGGGTGTTAACCAATTTCTTCATATAAATATCTCTCTTATTGACTTATACATGAAACTTGGTTTTACGTCTCATTCACGCCAAATGTTCAAAAATATGGGTTTTAGAGATGTTTCATGAAACATATTAATTTGTGGATATCCAGAAAATGGTTATCATTATGAAGCTCTTCAACTCTTTGCAGAAATGTTGACAAGGGGTTTTAGACATTATCAAACTACAATTTTTAGTTTGCTACCTTCTTGTGGTTACCCTGAGTTGATTCTTCAAGGTAGTTAGTTCCATTCATGGGTTTGGAATCAATGCATGCCACCCCACTTAGAGGTTTTAGATAATCCTATCAGAGAGAGGGGAAGACAAGGTAAGCAGAGGAAGATTAGGGGTGCAGGGTGGGTGTAGCGACCGAAAAATTCGGTGGGATTTATTCGAGTTTAATGGAGCCGCCACCAATAATTTATTTCATAGGAAAAATATTGGAAAAACCTTTTTTTTGAAGAAAAATGGTCCTTGAGACCAGATTTGGGTTCGGGAGTCGATTATGTGTAGGGAAGGTATTAGCAGCCTACAACATCCTTTCGAAAAAGGTTACCTCTAACTAATTGTGCAAAATTTATTAACTTCTAAAAAAATATTTATTTCCCTTTTATTTTTTTTAAAAAATTAACCAAGATAAAAAAAGGACGTAATAAAAGTCGTTTATTTTTGAGCTTGACAGGAGTGGGCTCCTGCTCCTACGTATCTCTGGGTGCAGTGGAGAAATCAAAGGCTACGTAGTTCTTGGGTAGAAAATGGCTGCGTGTTGATTGATTTTAATTGTATATTTTTTGATGGAAAAAGGTAGGTTTCGTAGGGACCAAACAAGAAGCAATCAAGAGTGGCCTTCACTAACAACCTTTTTTGTTTATAAAATTAACGTTGTTCGTAATGATCAAACGGGAAGCAATCTCGAGTGATCATTACTAGTAAAAAAAACTTAATTTTATTTTTATGAAGAAGATAGGTTTTCATGGGGACCAAACAAGAAGCAATCAAGAGTGGTCCTCACTAATAACCCATTTTTATTTAGAAAATTAAGATATTTGTAATAACTAAACGGGAAGCAATCTCGAGTGATCATCACTAGTAAATTAATTGTCATGATTTTTATCATGTGATTTTCAAGAAAAATAGGGTCTCAAGACTTGTATGTGAAATTTAGTTGAGTGAAATCGTACTAGTTTGATTAGTAAAAAAAAAGCGTCATTAAGTTAAAAAAAACAAATGGGCTAAAGCCCAATATTTTTTTAAAAAAGGACTAACTACAAAAATGGTTTGGCAAATAAAAGAGAGAAAAGGAGAAAAAAGGAAACAAAAGTGGGTTGAAGCCCAAGAAATAAAAAGAGGGGACCAGAATAAAAAAGAAAAGGAAAAGGAAAGAAACACAAAAAGAAAGGGGGGCGTAAAAACTGGGCTGAAGCCCAAAATAAAGAAAAAGAATGAAACAACATAAAAAGAAAAAAAAAGGGCAGCAAAACAAAATGGGCAACGAGCCCACAAAGCAAACAATCTAGAATCTGTTAGGTTAAAATGAAAAAAAGAACAGGGAAAAGGGATAAGGGGAAGGCGCAGAGGGAGGAAGAGGGTTGATGAGAGAGAAAGAGAAAGAAGGTGGCGAGAAGAAGAAGGGGAAAGGGGCGCGGCCGCGAGCTGGGAGGAGGGGACGCGCGAGAGAGGGAGGAGAAAAGGGGGGAGGGGAGATCGTGAAGGGGGAGAGAAAAGAGAAAGTGAGAGAGAGTGGTGGGAGAGGGAGGAAGAAGGAGGGGGAAAGAGACTAAGGGAAGAGAGGGTGAGGGAGAGAGATGCACCTTCTTCTTTTTCTTTCTCCTTCTTCTTATTCTGTTCTTCTTTTTTTTGCTCTGTTTTACATTTTTTTGCCTCTATTTCTTCTCCTCTTTGCTTTTTTTCTGACTTGGTGAATTAGGGCTTCAGTCTGGAGCCTCTAATTCTTTGATTGGTGGTAAAAACGCCTAGAATTTTTCCTCTCAAAATCTCTTCCTTTGTTGTTCTGTTGTATTCACATTTATAGAGCTACTGAGCCCTAATAGGACAATATTGGTTTGCTGGTTGCAGGGTTGGTTGGTGATGCAGAGCTGGGTGGTGCCTGCAAAGCTGCTTGGTTGGAGAAGAAATGGAAAGAAAACAAAGGAACAAGAAGAAAGCATATTGGACCCATTCTCCAAATGCTTCTGCCCCCTGCCTCTGTTGCTGTTGGTTGTTGTGGTCAGGGATGCATGCAACGTTCCTATTGCTTTGTGCTTGTTTTGTTTTTTTTTGATTTTTCTCTTTTTTTTTTCGTGTTCCTGAAATCCTTTTTTTTTCTCGTATGCTTTGTCTCTTTGTGCAGGAGCCATGCTCCCTGCAGTCTTCATTTTTTCCATACGTTTTGTCTCTTTGTAATTTTTGTTTTTTTGTTTCTGTTTAATTCATTCAAACATTGGTCTGTATATATATTTTGATATGTAATGGACATTGGACATTAGTTATATCTTGGGCTTGCTTGACTATTTGCACCTCTTTTTCTTATTGCAATTGGGCTGAAATTAGCCCAAATGATTTAACAAAATGAACCCAAAATGTGTTGTTAAGAATAAAGTAAAACAACAATAAAAATAAATTACAGGAGGTAGGTGGACAAAATTAGGGTATAACAATTGCCCCTCTTTAGTTATATTTTATTAGAAAATGTGAATAACAAAGGTTTTCATATTTCCGTCATAAAATAGAAGTAAAGATAAAGACACTAATTTTGTCCCGAACCAGGATAGACAAGGGATGGGGTGAGGAATGACAGTGAAGGATTGACGCTTGGTGTGTTTATCGGAAAACAATAAAGAAGGGTCACCGCTAGGTCGCGTACTGACGCGGTGGTAGAAAATCAGAAATGAGGGATTAACGCTTGGCGCGTTTATTGGAAAGCAATAAAGAAGGGTCACCGCCGAGTCGGGTACTGACGCGGTGATCGAAAAACAATAATGAGGGTTCGACGCCAAATAAGGTATTGACGCGTCGATGGGAAGCAATAAAGAAGGATCGCCGCCAGGTCGGGTACTGATACGGTGATCGGAAGGTTCGACGCCAAGTAGGGTATTGACGCGTCGATGGGAAGCAATAAAGAAGGATCAACATCAGGTCCGAAACTGATATGTTGGTCAAAAAGCAATAATGAGGGACTACCGCTAGGTCTGCATCGACGCGGTAATCTTAAAGCAATAGAAAGGGGTGATGCTCGGCGCGTTTATCAGAAAACTATAAAGAAGGATCTCCGCCAGGTCGGGTACTGACGCGGTGATCGGAAAGCAATAAAGAGTGAGCGATACTTGGCGTGTCGCTCAGAAAGCAAAAATAAAAGACCAATGCTCGGCACATTGTTTTGAAAACAATACTGAAGGATCGATACTTGATGCATGGACCAAGCGTAACAAAGCGGCTGGAAAGGTTGTGATATGAAGATGATGCATGAATAGATGATATGTGGTGCATGTATGCAATGTGATTATTATTTTTACTGATTCCTCGTCCCGTATGATCTCTAGTGCTTAAAGATATGGGATGGACTGAGATTCATCGGATTTAGTCATGCTATGCTTCGATTGGGAGAGAGCGCGAGTTATCAATGCAACGCTAGTTACTTTTTAAAGGTAATCCTTTTGCCCTTTTTTAAACTTATTTGTTGAGATTTGGCGTTTCCTCGTGATTCTTAAAATGTATATAATAACCGTAATGCTTTCCCATATCATCACATGCTTCACAATTCAGTGCCTATTATCATAAAACAACATTTTGAAATAGAAGAACAGAGGTGTTTGGTATTCAAAAGAAGAGTTATGTGTACAAGGACTGAAGTTACACAGACTTGAAGATACATCAAGAAAAATGCATGAAGAAGAAAAAACAAAGAAAGACAATAACTAAGCAGATATTTTATAGTTTGTGTCTTTGTAGGAACAAATGCCAGCTTCCCATATCCATAACTTTGATTACTCATTACTCTACTACAGAATTGCCCCAGTTGGGTAAGAGCCCCTTGATGCACCAGCCTTCTTCAATATCCGATTTTAGACCCTAACTTCTTCTTGGATTGCTCTTTCAAGTTTTCAATCCAACGGATCGCTCTAATTTTTGCCTAGGTCGTTCTTTCAGGTTTTCAGCCTAGCGAGCCCACTTTTGCTTGGTTTTTATATGATTTTCTTTTTTAGGCATAATATTTTTAGCGCATCGAGTTTCTTGGGGCGGGAGATCTTCACCGTCCATCCTTGTGAGGATTAAGGCTCCTCCAGAAAAAGCTTTTTTCACAACATACGGGCCTTCATAATTCGGAGTCCATTTTCCACGGGAATCCTTTTGGATGGGCAAAATCTTCTTGAGCACTAGGTCTCCTTCTTGAAATTCCTGAGGGCGAACTTTCTTTTCGTAAGCCCTCTTCATCCTGTGCTGATATAGCTGTCCATGACATAAGGCCATCACTCTCTTTTCTTCAATGAGATTCAATTGATCCATCCGAGCCTGAACGTATTCCGCCTCTTCTAGTTTCATCTCCATCAATACCCTTAACGAGGGGATCTCGACTTCAATGGGAAGCACTGCTTCCATTCCATACACCAGCGAGAAAGGGTTACCCCTATTGAGGTGCGAACCGAAGTTCGATAACCGTGCAAGGCAAAAGGGAGCATTTCGTGCCAGTCTCTAAATGTTACCACCATCTTTTGGACAATCCTCTTGATGTTCTTGTTCGCAGCTTCAACTGCCTCATTCATCTTCGGGCGGTATGGTGAGGAATTATGATGTTGGATCTTGAAGTCATTACACAGCTCCTTCATCATCTTGTTGTTCAAATTAGTCCCATTATCAGTGATGATCTTATTTGGCAAACCATAGCGGCAGATCAAATCTCTCTTGATGAATTTGACAACCATATTTTTTGTCACACTCACATATGAAGCTGCTTCAATCCATTTAGTGAAATAGTCGATTGCGACGAGAATGAAACGATGTCCATTTGATGCCCTAGGTTCAATGGGTCCAATGACATCCAATCCCCACATTGAGAATGGCCATGGTGCTGTTAAGACGTTCAAAGAGACTGGTGGCACATGGATGTTATCGGCGTAAATTTGACATTTGTGGCACTTCTTCACATAACCGAAACAATCAGTCTCCATAGACAACCAATAGTATCCAGCCCTCAAGATTTTTCTTGCCATTGCATGCCCATTTGTGTGAGTCCCAAAGGAACCTTCATGAACCTCTCGCATAATCTTTTCCGCCTCAATCTTATCAACACACCTGAGAAGTACCATGTCATGGTTTCTCTTATAAAGTACTTCACCATTTAGAAAGAATCTCATTGCTAACCGCCTTAATGCCCTTTTATCATTCTCTGAGACATTAGGATGATATTCTCTACTTGTTATATACCGTTTGATGTCGTAATACCAGGGTTTGCCATCGGGCTCTCCTTCTATTGCTAGGCAGTGTGTCGGCCGGTCATGATTCTGTATCTTTATGAGCGGTAGGTTCTCCCTGTTACTGATTTTGAACATTGATGATAAAGTAGCTAAGGCGTCAGCTAGCTGATTATCTTCACTGGGAATGTGATGGAAGGTGGCTTCATCAAACTACTCCATCAATTCTTTGATATGAGCATGGTAAGGAACTAATTTGGAATCCCTCGTTTCCCATTCGCCTTTTTACTGATGGATAACCAAAGCCGAGTCTCCATATACTTCGAGAATTTTGACCTTCGATTCAATGGCCCCATGAATGCCCATGGCACATGCGTTATACTCTGCCATATTGTTTGTACAATCGAAACACAATCTCGCAGTAAATGGGATGAAATGACTTTATGGGGAAATCAGCACAGCTCCAATCCCATGTCCCAATGCATTAGAAGCACCATCAAACAACAAGATCCATTTCTCATCGTCAGGGGTTTCTTTTCCTTCAAATAGAGCCATTATGTCTTCGTCTGGGAAATCACACTGCATTGACTGATAGTCTTCCATAGGTTGATGAGCCAAGTATTCAGCTAAGGTACTGCCTTTAATTGCCTTTTGGGTGACATACACAATGTCATACTCAGATAACAACATTTGCCAACGAGCAATTCTTCCTGTGAGAGCAGGCTTTTCAAAAATATACTTGATCGGATCCATTTTGGACACCAAACAAGTTGTATGGGATAACATATATTGTCTCAAACGATGTGCGGCCTAGGCTAACACGCAACATGTTCGTTCTAACAATGAATACCTCATCTCGCAGCTAGTGAATTCCTTGCTCAAGTAATAAATGGCATGCTCCTTCTTACCAGATTCATCATGTTGTCCTAGCACACAACCCATTGATTCGTCCAATACTGTTAAGTACATGATGAGGGATCTCCCTGGCACAGGGGGCACCAAAACTGGTGGATCTTGTAAGTACTGTTTGATTTTCTCAAAAGCTTTCTGGCAATTATCGTTCCATTTGGTTTCCTGATTCTTACACAGCAGCTTGAAAATTGGCTCACAAGTAGCAGTTAGCTGGGATATAAACCTGGCGATGTAGCTCAATCTTCCTAGGAATCCACGAACTTCTTTTTCGGTGCGAGGATTCGACTTTTCTAGGATTGCCTTTACTTTGGCCGGATCAACTTCTATTCTTTTCTGGCTGACTATAAACCCCAGGAGCTTGCCTGACCTTACACCAAAGCTACACTTAGCCGGGTTTAACCGAAGTTTATATTTCCTCAGTCGTTCAAAAAGCTTTTGTAGGTTAGTGATATAATCTTCTTCTGTTTTGGACTTTACAATCATGTCGTCCACGTAGACCTCTATCTCTTTGTGCATCATGTCATGGAACAAAGCCACCATTGCTATTTGGTATGTTGCCCCAGCATTTCTTAATCCAAACGACATTACTTTGTAACAGAAAGTTCCCCATAAAGTGATAAATGTGGTTTTCTCCATATCCTCGGGAGCCATCTTGATTTGGTTATAGCCAGAATACCCGTCCATGAAAGAGAAGACAGAGTGTTGAGCAGTGCTATCTACCAAGACATCAATGTGTGGCAAAGGGAAGTCATCCTTAGGGCTGGCCCGGTTTAGATCTCTATAGTCAACACACATTCGGACCTTTCCATCTTTCTTTGGGACTGGGACAATATTAGCCACCCATTGAGGGTATTTTGCTACAGCCAGAAAACCGGCGTCGAACTGTTTTTTTACCTCGTCTCTAATCTTGAGTGACATATCTGGTTTCATTTTTCTCAACTTCTGCCTGACCGGTGGGCACTCAGGTTTTAATGGCAATTTGTGCTCGACTATGCTATTATCTAATCCAGGCATATCTCGGAATGTCCACGCGAAAACGTCGACATATTCAAATAGGAGTTTAACCAATTTTTCTCGCTCACTACTTTTTATTGTGGTGCCAATCTTAACTTCTTTCTTGTTTTTTTCAGTGCCCAGATTAATTGTTTCAGTTTCTTCCTCGTAGGGTTGAATCACTTTAGCTTCTTATTCCATTAACCTCATTAATTCAGAAGGGGTATCCCAACTGTCCTCATTATCTTCCTCAGGATGATTAATGGGGTATTCAAAATCATGGTATGAGTTACTGACATCGTTATTTTCAAAGACAATGTTTTTGGATCTGCATTAGTTAAAAAAAATGACGAAATGAAAAGCGGAAAAAGATGAAGAGAGATGGAAAAGATGGAAAAGGAAAGAAAAGAGAAATGATCGGAAACTTCAAAGTGCATTTTATTGATAATGGTACTGAAATAAAACATGTGCGCCCTTTTGACAATAAATTATTCTAAAGCCTTGGGCAGAGCAATAGAATTTGCATTACATAATTACTTTGAATCAAAGATCACGGGAAACTCAACGATCTCCCAATTTCCAAACTCTTCATTCGGCGAGCAAAGGTGGACAAGGTTGACATTGTCGTTCTCTGCACTGCGATCGTCTTTGATAGCTGCTATCTGATTCGGATTCAATATTCCTGCACTTCGAAAGCTTTGCTTGATGTTGCAGATAAAGATATTCTCATCTTTTGGCTCCCTGCCTTCCAATCTAGCTATCCTCTTTTCTTTTCTTTCTTTGGCAATTCTTTTTCTGTCAAACCTGTTAGGTTCGTATCCCAATCCATATCTGTTTCTGTTGTCTGGAAGTTTTACCAGCATCACGATCCCTTGTTCATATCTTCCCAATCCACATCCGGCCTGATACCCTCCTTTCATCATAACTTTAGCGATCATCATGGAGGTTTCAGACAACTTTGGTTTTTTCATTAGGATTCTTTCTCCCGTGAAGGTGGCATTCGCAATCTCCAATGTTTGAAAAGACGTTTCAACAGCTTCTTCCGTAGCCTCGATATAGCGCGTGGAGGATGGCTTGCTTACTAGCATTTCCTCTTCACCAGAGACAGTCACCAACTTATTGTCCATTGAAAACTTCAGCTTTTGGTGTAAAGTTGAAGGTACAACTCCAACTGAATGGATCCATGGTCTTCCAAGGAGGCAGCTGTATGCTGGTACAATTTTCATCACCTGAAAGACTACCTCGAATGTACGAGGGCCGACTTGTATAGGTAGCTCGATTTCTCCAATAACCTCTCTTCTAGACTTATCGAAGGCTCTTACCACCATGGTACTAGGCTTCATATACGATCCATCAACATACAACTTTGCCAAGGTAGATTTTGGCATAACATTTAGAGATGACCCATTATCGACGAGTACCCTAGCAAGGATATAGTCTCCACACTTCACAGAGATGTGCAATGCTTTGTTATGCCCCATTCCTTCAACTGGAATTTCTTCATCAGTGAAGGTAAGGTAATTACTAGCAAAAAATATTACCCACAATTCCGTCGAATTGGTTCACCGTGATGTCATGGGTGACATGAGCTTCATTTAGCACTTTCATCAATGATTCCCTATGGCGTTCAGAATTCAGCAGCAGTGATAACACCGATATTTTTGCAGGAGTATGATTCAACTGATCCACCACCTTGTATTCACTCTGCTTCATAAATTTCAAGAATTCACAAACCTCTTCTTCAGACACTACTTTCTTGTTTCCTTCTCCTTTCTTTGCCTTATTACCCATATCTTTATCAATGGATTCTTCTTCTTTATTGTTGGGCAAAATCGCAAGTGTACGATTCGTCGTCAAGTAATAAAAAGATCGAATCCACAGGGATTGTAACTAATTATTTAACTTAACAAACTTGTAATAATTTGAACTATTGAACCAAGTGATGTGTTTGAAATATTTGTGACTTATATCAAAAGACAAAAACAGTAAACAACTAAACAAAAATTTGGATTTTAAGGAGAATTAAAATCGACTAGGGATCGAATCCTCTTGCTTCCACTCTTATGCAATTAATTTACAGCCAACACAAGTTATTCCATATAATTGAAGTTCGAATCAACAAAATTATTTTAAGGACAATTCCTTGCCTCATAAACCCTATACTTTAACTAAAATCCCCTAATCCCTTAGGTGAATTAAAGTTAGATTAAGCAATAAGACTAATGATTCATAAGAACACATGCTTATAAGGTTATATTCCTATAATCCTCCTAAACATGACCAACAATTCAGTTCAAGTTCATAACCCCAATTTCCCAATCGTGAGTATAACCCAAAATCGATTCGGTAGTGATCAGTTACCAAAAAGCATTAATAATAGAATTGAAGGCTCAATCATAATTGAAATAAACTTGCATTGATATAAGTAAAACAACTACATAAGAGTATTCACAAGGTTCATTTTCCCTAGCCTAAGGAATTTAGCTACTCATAGAAAAGGAAAAGCCAAACCAGAAATTTATGAGAATTAATGAAGAGATCGTTCCCAATCCTCCACCGTGCCTCCAAATAACAAAGTTCGAACCCTAGACAAGTCTCTAAAGTGTCTTTTTATAGTCTAGGGTGAAAAGGAGTAAAAAACAGGTCCAAAACATATAAAAACGTAAAATTCTGCGTCCAGGGTGCTGTCGTAGCACGGCCGTGGCGTGAGGTACGGCCAGGCCATGCTTCATTCTGTTTCTCGCACTGTTTAGGTGCTGTCGCAACACGGCCGTGCTTCCTGACACGGCCAGGCCGTGCTTCATGTTTTTTTGTATTTTTCACCTCTTTAACGTCCGAATTAGCTCAAGGTGTCTTCATGAAAGTTGAAGCTATGGATCTTAGCTTTCCAATGGCACCAGTTTCATCTCATTTGGACACCTAAAACGCCAGATATGATTAAAACATTGAACAAGTGTCAGGCTGAGACAGAATTACATTATCAACTTGTAGCATAAATTACCCCAACTTCTTCCAAGTGATTTTTCTCCTTTTTCCTAGGACAAATACCTTCCTTTAAGCACAATTGAACCAAAACCAAATGCGTTATTCAAATCAAGCCAAATGCATAAATAACATGGATTAAAATGACTAAAATGACTAAGATGCGATGCAAAACTAACACTAAACTATATGCTATTTCAAACGCATCAAATTACCCCAAGCTTAGAATCTTGCTTATCCTCAAGCAATTGCAGTGACCAAAGAGAAGCATAGAAACAAGAGATGCAACAAATAAGGAACCCGAGATAAAAGCCAATTCACGCAATAGGCTAAAGGCTAACAAAGTCAATAGGGACAACCAAAATCAAGTCCAATTAGAGAATCAGGCTCTCTGAAACCGTGTCTCTCACTGATAGGGGCACTCTCCTTACCACTCTCAAAGTGTTTAAAGGTCATGACAAATCGCTCATATCCATCAATGAAAGTGCTCTACCATAGGCTTGACCATTAACCAAATCTCAGCAAATAATTAATAAAACACACAAGAATCAAAAGGTCTTTCAAAAGGTTGTAACGTGGCCATGGGATTTAACTTTTAAGGTGGGATAAAAACAAGAAAAGGGGGGAATTCAAGGGCTAACAACATGAACAATTAAAGCAACCCTTTTAAGCAGAATAAGTGGAGCAATACATTTTCCCTTTTTGCTTTCAAAACCTTTTTATTTTGCTCCTCTTCTATTTTTTTTTTCAAAACTTTTTTTTTAACGTTGAGATTTTTGCAGTAATGAGTAATTTAAATAACAGAAGAGGTCCCAATTTCAAGCACCGCACAAATCACACAAGATTCACAACTAATTGCTCCCTTAGACATGCTCTAAAAGGTACTGTCATATTTAGCAATCACAAGGGTACCAAGAAAATTAATTTCAGTTCAGGCTCAAAAGGGGCAACTAGAGGAAGCTTTCATTCAACAATCAGAGGCTTGAAAACATGCCTAAAATGCCTTAATCATATTCAAGTGTGTAGACAAAAATTTTCAAGTTTTGAAATGGTTTCAAGTCAAGTTCTAGAGAGCACAATCAAGAGGGACACACTCATACAAGGAGAAGGGGCATATAAATACGATGAAGTTCAACCCCAATACAAGCTCAAGTCTCACATTTAGAAGTTAAATTCAGTGAAAAACATCAGATTAGAGTGCCACATGCTAATCATCAACTTATCAAAAGATTATCCCTATGTACATTAAGAACACTACCTTTAAGCCCATCACAAGAGAAAATAATTGGGTTCCAAGTCATTGCAATCTCATATTTCAAAAAAATTGTGGCACACATGGAAAAGAACAAGATGATAACATGACAATTTGGGGGATAAAATGATGCGTACCAAAAACAAAAATTCACACAAAATGCAAAAACTTAATGAGATGCAAGACTAAATGCAAAAATGCACCCCTTACCCCAAGCTTAAAAATTTACATTGTCCCCAATGTAAAAAATTAAGTTGAAGCAAGGATGAGAAGAAAAGAACTAACCGAAAAAAAACTTGGATTGCCTTCCAAGAAGCGCTTCTTTAATGTCGTTAGCTTGACACTTCAACACCCATGTTAGGATGGATAATATGACAAAAAGAAGATTTCATCCTTCTGCTTCCTTCTTTTGGGAAGAATTCTCATGTATTTGGCATAGGGATGTAAGTGTTCCCATGCCCCAACAACTAGACAATTGGGATATTGTTTCCCACAGTCTTTCTCTTGAAGCACATCAAATTCATCTTGCGGAGGACGATTCTCTTCAATACCCAAGAGTTGAGCTATCACTTGAATCTCTCCATGCCTCAACCTTAGGTCCTCTTTTATGTCACTATTTTTGTTTTTCCATTCTTCTTCAAATGCCACCATGAAGTTATGTTCACTCTCTATCTCCACTTTCTTCTGCTCAAATTGGGATAATTGCTCTGATAACCCCTCACAACGAACCTCAAAGCTATCAAATGAAGCTTGGTTGGCTCTCATGAATTCCACCAAAACATTGACCCTTAAAGGAGTACGAATATCTTCCACTTTTATTGTCAGGGGCTGATTCCTAAACTCTTCAATAATGGCGTTGACTACTGAACCTTCATGAACTGGAAGGGGATTATTACCCACATTAGGCCCATCCTCCTTAAAACTCAACCATTTGACATTGATCAGATCTTGAACCACGTACTTCAAAGCCTTGCAATTTTCAGTTGTGTGACCTACTGCCCCTGCATGAAACTCACACTTGGCATTTGGGTCATACCCTATTGGGAAGGGAGGTTGGAGTGGTTTCATTGAGCATGGAGAGACCAAGGAGTTACTGATGATGTGCTGGAACAAATCCGTATAGGTCATGGGAATAGGATCAAATTGAACTGTTTTCTTTTCTTGGTCATTTGGTTGTTTCTGGTTTTGGTGCGGTTGGGTGGGAGCAACTGGTTGTGCTTGTGTTTGAATTGGAGAAGGTGGTCGAAAGGGCATCATTGGTTGGTTTGGTCGGGGGGTAGGATTATGAGAGGCGGCGGCAATGTATGGAGGTGGGAAGTAGGGGTATGGAAAAGGATGTGGGAAATTGGTAAAGAAATGGGGTGGTTTTCCTGGTGTTTGTCCTCCCGGACTCGTCATCACAGCATTGGTTTCCCCTTCTTTATTCTTTACGAAGTTTGTTGGGGGGTCTCTTGATGTTACTAGTTCCAGCAAAACTTTGGGCAATCTTTCCATTCCTCATTCCTCCTTCAACTCTTTCTTTTACGATGACCATATCTGAAAAGTTTGATGATACATTTCCGATCATTTTGTCATAAAAGGGTGATTGAAGAGTATCCATGAACATGGCCACCATTTCTTTTTCAATCAATGGCGGTTCCACTTGGGCTGCCAGTCCTCTCCATTGTTGGGCATATTCCTTGAAGGTCTCATTGTCTCTTTTTTCCATGTTTTGCAGCTACATCTACTTTTCTACTTTTATCTACTTTTAATATAAGAATGTTGATACATAGCAAAAAACCAAAACTAGCCATTCCTAAAAATTTGACACATCATTCATTTTAAGGGTACAAATGTCAATTTAAGTACTAATTTAAAATTTGAAAACCCTAATTATATCCCTCTCTCTCGAGACCTGCCTCCCCTTCTTCATCTTTTTTATTTTTCCCTCTCTCTATTTCTTCCCCAATGAGAACCACCACACCACCACCACTTCTGGTTCCATGTTTCTCTTCTTTTCTGCACTTTTTCTTAAAAAAATTGAACTCAGTGGACTGCATCTTCTTCTCTTGCTAATCGATCTCCTCCTCTCTCCCTTTCCATTTCTCCTTTCCTCCATAACCAACCCTTCCTTTTTTTCCTCTCTTTCTCTCTCCCCCGCTGCTGAACAACGGGAAGAAGAACAGCAACTACAGCATTACGTCGAGACCCAGCTTGGTGGCAATAACAACAGGAACGGGAAGAACAAAAACAAGGAGAAGATGAACAACATCGTCCTTAAGCATCCTAAACGGCCATTAAAAGACAGGGTTAGTTCAATAGTACAATTGTTTTTCATTTTCTGTGTGTGAAATTAGTGTTGTGGTTAAATGGTTGTTTTTATTAGACTTGATATTGATATTTGATTGTTGTGGTTATTGTAGTGCTGAAGACCTAAAATCGGGACATCTATTCGTAGTCTTGATATCAAGGCTGTTGGCAATGATATGTTTCACTCCATTATATTTTAACTTTTCCTCTCTTCATTAACCTGATGATAGTGTTTTTTTTTTGGTTCTGTGTAATCAAATTTGTTTGTCATTGTTTTGAATTTTGGGATCTAAATGAGAATTGGCACAACATATTTGTAAGCATTGCATTTTGGAAAATTGGGATTTCCCTGTATGCTTATGCTTCACGGTTGTAGCAATTTTTTTCTCCGTTGGTAGAATTGTCGGGAGTTCTTTGGGTGCTGCCAGATTCATATCTTGATGTTCCCAACAAGGATTATGGAGGTAAGGGGAGTTGTTTGAATTAAGAGCTTAGTTAATTGTGGGATGATTTTTTTTGTTTCATTTTGTTGTTTTCTTGATCACTTTTTGGGGATTGATTTTAGGTGATTTGTTTGTTGATGGGAAAGTAATCCCTACGCCACGGTACCGGTATTCAGAAAGGCAGTCCAGTAGGAGTAGACCTCGGCCATGGCATGATAGGTGACGGGAAACTATGCAAATTGAAAGGATAAACCCTGTTCAACTGGAGCCAAGACCAGGAAGGACCTAGGGTGATGTCCAATTAATAGCCAAAGCTTGAGAAATTATCTTCAAATGGAGAATCTTCTGTTAACCATCGAACAATGTTTGTCTTTAACATTTTGAAGAT
The DNA here is from genome assembly GCA_037113605.1 of Calophaca sinica. Lineage (NCBI taxonomy): Eukaryota > Viridiplantae > Streptophyta > Magnoliopsida > Fabales > Fabaceae > Calophaca > Calophaca sinica. The sequence continues at coordinate 23,668,538 of CM073737.1, forward strand.
GTTGGATAGTTGGCATACATTTTGGGGCTAGCATGTAAGATAGATGTTTTGTTAAATCTGAATTATTTACCGCTTTGAATATATCTGTATTTGTATTGGCAAGATAAGCTTAAGCTGATTAGATAAGCATGATAAATTATTTGCCAGTATCAATAAAAGCTTTGTGATGTGAAACTTATGAGACAACTAAAGGTACATTATGCAGGTTACTATTTAGCAATTTAATAGGCGATTTACCTAAATCTCTATAGAAAAATAATTTATTGTGACTACACCATTTTTTATCTCTAATGCGGTATCCCACTGGACATGGCATGCGATCAAGCGTCAACTCATGTTTATTGAAAAATAAATAAATTGCAAAACACAAAAACATTTGAAGGTTTAGAGATAAATTTACTGTGATTTGGCATTGAATTGAGCTTCATCTCGACAGCTTGAGCTTGATCTTGACAGCCCGAGCTTGATCTCGGTTGACCTTGATCTCAACCTGTCGAGATCGAGCTTGACTTCGACAGCTGGAGCTTGATCTCGGTTGAGCTTGAGGTCAACCTGTCGAGATCGAGCATGACTTCGACAGCTTGAGGACCAACAGCTTGAGTTTGATCTCGATAAGTTGAGCTTGCTCTCGGTTGAGCTTGATCTCGACAGCTATTCACATGATTTGTTTCGACAGGTTGATTGTGATGGGTCTTGATGCTCCAGTAGATAGTTTAGTCTTCTAGCTGTCGAGATCAAGCTCAACCTGTCGAGATCAAGCTTGATTTCGACAGCTGGAGCTTGATCTCGGCGACAGGCTTTATCTCCACTGCCGAGATCAAGTTTGACTTCGGCGACTGAGGACCAACAACTTGAGTTTGATCTAGCTTGATCTCGGTTGACCTTGATCTCAACGCTGAGCTTGATCTAGGTTGAGCTTGATCTCAAATCGCCGAGATCAAGCTTGATCTCGGCGGCAGGCTTGATCTCAGCGGCAGGCTTGATCTCGGTTGACCTTGATCTCAACCTGTCGAGATCGAGATGGACTTCGGCTGGACCTTGATCTCGGTTGAGCTTGATCTCAACTGTCGAGATCAAGCTTGACTTCGGCGACTGAGGACCAACGGCAGGTTTGATCTCGATAAGTTGAGCTTGATCTCGACAGTTGAGATCGAGCCGGCTGAGTTTGATCTCGATAAGTCGAGCTTGCTCGGTTGAGCTTGATCTCGCCAGCTATTCACATGATTTGTTTCGACAGCTTGATTGTGATGGGTCTTGATGATCCAATAGATAGGTTAGTCTTCAAGCAGTCGATATGAAGCTCCACCTGTCGAGATCAAGGCTGACTTCGGCGACGAGGACCAACGGCAGGCTCGATCTCGACAGTTGAGATCGAGCCGACTCAGTTTGATCTCGATAAGTTGAGCTTGCTCTCGGTTGAGTTTGATCTCGACAGCTATTCACATGATTTGTTTCGACAGGTTGATTGTGATCGGTCTTGATGCTCCAATAGATAGTTTAGTCTTCTAGCTGTCGAGATCAAGCTCAACCTGTCGAGATCAAGCTTGATTTCGACAGCTGGAGCTTGATCTCGACAGCTCGAGCTTGATCTCAACAGCTTGAGCTTGATCTCGGTTGACCTTGATCTCAACCTGTCGAGATCGACATTGACTTCGACAGACCTTGGTCCTCAACTTATCGAGATCAAACTCAAGCTGGCTTGATCTCAACCTGTCGAGATCAAGCTCAACTTATCGAGATCAAACTCAAGCTGTCGAAGTCAAGCTTGATCTCGACAGGTTGAGATCAAGCTAACTTGAGGACCAACAGCTTGGGCTTGATCTCGACAGCTTGATCTTGATCTCGGTTGACCTTGATCTCAACGCTTGAGCTTGATCTAGGTGGAGCTTGATCTCAACCTGTCGAGATCAGGCTTGACCTCGACAGCTTGAGGACCAACAGCTTGAGTTTGATCTCGATAAGTTGAGCTTGATCTCGACAGGTTGAGATCAAGCCAGCTTGAGTTTGATCTCGATAAGTTGAGCTTGCTCTCGGTTGAGCTTGATCTCGACAACTATTCACATGATTTGTTTCGACAGCTTGATTGTGATGGGTCTTGATGCTCCAATAGATAGTTTAGTTTTCGGCGGCAGGCTTGATCTCGGCGGCAGGCTTGATCTCAACTGCCGAGATCAAGCTTGACTTCGGCGACTGAGGACCCGGCAACTTGCGTTTGCTCTCGACAGGTTGCTTGATCTCGACAGCTATTCACATGATTTGTTTCGACAGCTTGATTGTGATGGGTCTTGATGCTCCAATAGATAGTTTAGTCTTCAAGCTGTCGAGATCAAGCTCAATCTGTCGACATCAAACTCAAGTTGAGTTTGATCTCGACAGGTTGAGCTTGATATCGGTTGAGCTTGATCTCGACAGCTATTCACATGATTTATTTCGGCGGACGAGGACAACGGCAGGCTTGATCTCGACGGGTTGAGATTGAACTCGGCGACTTAAGTTTGATCTCGGCGGCAGGCTTGATCTCGGCGGCAGAGCTTGATCTCGACATGTAGAAAATCTGATATTAATTCTGTACTTTTATTAGTTTGTTTGTCATAATGTTAAAATTTAATTTATAAACACGTCTATTTAAAAATGCGTGAAAATGGTGTGACCCGTGCGAACGCACGGGTATCTTACTAGTTCTATCCGGAGCCATATCAATGTTATACTTATACTGCTTCAAAAAGGCATCCGCCAAATCTTTCCAACAGCGAATATGAGATCGCTCAAGGTGTGTATACCAACTCGATGCTGCCCCTGTTAAACTATCCTGGAAGAAGTGAATCAGAAGTTTGTCATCATGTGCATAGGACGCCATCTTCCTACAGTACATGGTCAAGTCGCTTTTCGGGCAAGTTGTCCCTTTATACTTGTCAAAGTCTGGCACCTTGAACTTCCAGCGGTACAACCACATCCTGCGAGACAAAGATGCGAGCGATACTTGAACCGAGATAACTCTCTCCTTCTACGACTCTTAGCCTATCTTCGAGGATTTACAACCGTGTCGGACCACCGGTTCCCAATCGACGCCTTTCATTGGGTCCCTATAACCGAGACCAGGCAATATTGTTAGTCCGAGGATTCAGCGGATTTCCTTGAATATAATAGGGGTAACCAAATGGTCGGAGATTCACTACGGGGCCACTACGCGCGTCTTGACTCCTTGAGTATTCAGGCATGGGATGGTGCATAACTAGGTGGAAAAGTGTATGTCATGAAGCCAGGAGTTGAGCTTTGAACTGGTATGGTTTCGATTACTGAGCCGGATCCTTGAGCTACATCTTGCACAACAAGTGCTTGGGAATCGAGCCGCAGAGTTATTGTTAGCTTTGGCGATGTGTAGCAGGCGGGAGACCAAATAGTGGGAAGCTGTTGTGCTGTGGGCCTTGAGGGTTATGGTTCGCAGATCATCATTGGCCATAGGTGGCATGTAACCAGGTGGGAGTCCGTAAAGTGGGAGCTGTGGTACTTGATTACGAGGGTTGCTAAGCGGTGAATGTATAGGATCATGCGGGTAAATCGCAAAGGTACCATCATCCCTCGAGTATTGAGACCATATTGCAACCGCATAGGACCAAAGCCAGTGGGTGGGAAGGTGTAGCTTGACTTTCATCATTCATTCTTTGGAGACACCCCATCTGCGGCCTTGTCTTTGTTTAGGGATTGCGAAGCTCCAAAACTTTGTTCATCTGTTCCTTCAGTGGTTGACGTCCTCTTTCATCTCTTGGTCATCCATGATCCTTGATTGAGAGCGAGTTCGATAAGGGTGTCGAGGAACCAGTTTGTTTGATCATTTTCTGGTGATTTAAAAAAATGATATGAGTATGTAAGAAAAGAAAAATGAATGAATATGGATGCATAAATCTATTTATTTGTGCCAAGGAACCGTAGGCCTCATTGTTTTAACATGTATGGTCTTCTTTGAAACTGTTTCACAATTTGATCCCATATTATTTTGCAAAATACTTGCAGCCAAGCTCTTGTGTTCCTACGATTCTCTGGCGAACTAAAATGAAATGAGAATGAATGATATTATTTCTTTATTTTCAACATGTGTTTTTTTATTTTTTTTTTGAAGTATGAATGCATGATGATATAATGTTGAGTGATGATGATGACTATTCCTATAGCATGCACAAAAATATGTGATTTAGTAGACCCTTTTTATGCATGGATGTGATATAACAGATTTTTGGTGGAAGAATAAAAATGATATGATGCCCCTTGTGTCTTAAATGGGTTAAACCTAAAATTAGAGATTTTCTAACCTAAGGGGTCTATAGTCTTGTATTGAATGATAGATCTCATGGTGGCTCTAATCACACTCTCACCAAAGGCCTCTAGAGCTAAAGTCTCCTCTTGAATATTAACCACAACGATAGATAACTATCCGGTGCGGAATATTCAGAGGGAGCACACTCTAGATGAAGTTCTCGCAATAGCCAGAAGGAAAGCAAATTCCAATTGACCTTCACCGAACCTCCACTCAACTTAAGCTTTGCTCTGACCCGGGTATAGGGCCTTACTCACATGTGTGTGCGAACGTGTAGGTGCGGTGTGTGAGAGGGGCAACACCCTAACACTACCCAAGCTGCAAAACAAACAAAGCATACAAATATAGTCGTCTACCCTAATGTTTAACATATACACAATATTCACAACAAATTAAAGTTAAACAAATAAATAATAAATAATTATTTACAAAAGAGAAAAATAATAATAAAAATAAAAATAAAAAGAAGGGGAATTAAAAAAAGAATAAAAAAAATTGAAATTAATTATTTGGCTCAATTAATTATGTTAGGCTTGACTCTCTAAATGTCCTCAGTGGAGTCGCCAGCTGTAGCGACCGAAAAATTCGGTTGGATTTATTCGAGTTTAATGGAGCCGCCACCAATAATTTAAATTCGGTGGGATTTATTCGAGTTTAATGGAGCCGCCACCAATAATTTATTTCATAAGAAAAATATTGGAAAAAACCTTTTTTTCAAGAAAAATGGTCTTTGGGACCAGATTTGGGTTCGGGAGTCGATTATGTGTAGGGAAGGTATTAGCACCCTACAACATCCTTTCGAAAAAGATTACCTCTAATTAATTGTGCGAAATTTATTAACTTCTAAAAAAAATATTTATTTCCCTTTTATTTTTTTAAAAATTTTAACCAAGATAAAAAAAGGACCTAATAAAAGTCGTTTATTTTTGCGCTTGACAGGAGTGGGCTCCTGCTCCTACGTGTCTCCGGGTGCAGTGGAGAAATCAAATGCTACGTAGTTCTTGGGTAGAAAAATGGCTGCGTGTTGGTTGATTTTAATTGTATATTTTTTGATGGAAAAAAGGTAGGTTTCGTAGGGACCAAACAAGAAGCAATCAAGAGTGGCCTTCACTAACAACCTTTTTTGTTTATAAAATTAACGATGTTCGTAATGATCAAACGGAAAGCAATCTCGAGTGATCATTACTAGTAAAAAAAAACTTAATTTTATTTTTACGAAGAAGATAGGTTTTCATGGGGACCAAGCAAGAAGCAATCAAGAGTGGTCCTCACTAATAACCTATTTTTATTTAGAAAATTAAGATATTTGTAATGACAAAACGGGAAGCAATCTCGAGTGATCATCACTAGTAAATTAATTTCCATGATTTTTATCATGTGATTTTCAAGAAAAATAGGGTCTCAAGAGTTGTATGTGAAATTTAGTTGAGTGAAATCGTACTAGTTTGACTAGTAAAAAGAAGCGTCATTAAGTTAAAGAAAAAAAACAAATGGGCTAAAGCCCAATATTTTAAAAAAAAGGACTAACTACAAAAAGGGTTTGGCAAATAAAAGAGAGAAAAGGAGAAAAAAGGAAACAAAAGTGGTGAAGCCCAAGAAATAAAAAGAGGGACCAGAATAAAAAGAAAAGGAATAGGAAAGAAACGCATAAAAAGAAAGGGGCGTAAAAGCGGTGAAGCCCAAAACAAAGAAAAAATGAAACAACATAAAAAGAAAAAAAAGGGGCAGCAAAACAAAATGGGCAACGAGCCCACAAAGCAAACAATCTAGAATCATTAGGTTAAAATGAAAAAGAATAGGAAAAGGGATAAGGGGAAGTCGTAGAGGGAGGAAGAGGGTTGATGAGAGAGAAAGAGAGAGAAGGTGGCGAGAAGAAGAAGGGGAGAGGGGTGCGGTGGGAGAGGGAGGAAGAAAGTGAGAGAGTGTGGTGGGAGAGGGAGGAAGAAGGAGGGGGAAGGAGACTAAGGGGAAGAGAGGGTGAGGGAGAGAGAGATGCACCTTCTTCTTTTTCTTTCTCCTTCTTCTTCTTCTGTTCTTCTTTTTTTTTTGCTCTGTTTTACGTTTTTTTTTTGCCTCTATTTCTTCTTCTCTTTGCTTTTTTTTTTCTGACTTGGTGAATGAGGGCTTCAGTCTGGAGCCTCTAATTCTTTGATTGGTGGTAAAAATGCCTAGAATTTTTCCTCTCAAAATCTCTTCCTTTGCTGTTCTGTTGTATTCACATTTATAGAGCTACTGAGCCCTAATAGGACAATATTGGTTTGCTAGTTGCAAGGTTGGTTGGTGATGCAGAGCTGGGTGATGCCTGCAAAGCTGCTTGGTTGGAGAAAAAATGGAAAGAAAACAAAGGAACAAGAAGAAAGCATATTGGACCCATTCTCCAAATGCTTCTGCCCCCTGCCTCTGTTGCTGTTGGTTGTTGTGGTCAGGGATGCATGCAACGTTCCTGTTGCTTTGTGCTTGTTTTGTTTTTTTTGCTTTTTCTCTTTTTTTTTATTTTTTCGTGTTCCTGCAATCCCTTTTTTTTCTCGTATGCTTTGTCTCTTTGTGCAGGAGCCATGCTCCCTGCAATCTTCATTTTTTCCATACGTTTTGTCTCTTTGTAATTTTTGTTTTTTTGTTTCTGTTTAATTCATTCAAACATTGGTCTGTATATATATTTTGATATGTAATGGACATTGGACATTGGTTATATCTTGGGCTTGCTTGACTATTTGCACCTCTTTTTCTTATTGTAATTGGGCTGAAATTAGCCCAAAAGATTTAACCAAATGAACCCAAAATGTGTTGTTAAGAATAAAGTAAAAACAACAATAAAAATAAATTATAGGAGGTAGGTGGACAAAATTAGGGTATAACAGTGGGGCAGAAAGAGAGGGGTAAGGCGCTCTCTCCAAAACTCAGTTACCATTTTACCCTTTTCCCATCAATAAAATTGAACCATTGATTCAAAAAAATGTGAAGATCTAACAGATATGGTATGTTGTCCATTGATGCACCATACTTGGAAATAGGTGGCTTTTACGATAAGTACACGTGAGGGCAAAATAGGAAATACCAAAATAAGAAAATGACAGATGCATATTTTTTTTCCTCCATTTCTAATGGTGGTGGATCCTCAAATTGAACCTACCCTTAATACGAGGAAGAGAAAGCGAGCAATGGAACAACATTGATCCCGATGTAGCGACATTTGATTGAGGATTTAGAGAGGGAACTTATGAATGATGATAGAGAAGCGGTTCATGCGAAAGAAGGTTTCAATCGGATATCTTTGCAATAGGACTTGTCAAATTAAAGGTTTCACGCAATGGAGGTCAAAAAGATCATTAGTTTTGGTAGATATGATTTGGTGGCGGCGATGTCACGCATCGTGGCCGGCATCAAGGTTGGAGATTCATTCATGGAGGAGAGAGGACCTAAAGATAAACAATTTTTACGCTACATATCATTATTTTATTAAAAAAAGATAAAAAAAAGATACAAGAGAGAGACTTAGCAGGACATGAACCTTTCCCAAGGTGAATTAATGAAATCTATACTTAGAAAGCCTATTCCTATTATGGAAAAAATCCTCAGCTGTGAAAGTGAGGATTTTATCCTGACCAAACAAAGTCGAGGACAATGAATACCAAAAGATGCAAGCTTATCTCGCACAGGAGTTACCCTTCCTATAACTATGAGAAAAAATAAAAAACATTTGCTTAGTCACCGTAAACAATTACACCACCTATTTTGAAGAGTCCAAGGCACTATGCTGCTATTATTGAAAGCAATAATAACAAGAGCAGAATCACATTCCAACCATAGGTTTCTCCAACCTTTTTTGTAGGTAGTCTTTATAGCTATTATAGCTCCCATACGTTCAGCATGAAAGACATTTTGAATGCCAAGATTTTTAGCAAGGCAACCAAGAGTAACAACAATACTGTCTCGAAATATGCCACCACAAGCTATTAGCCCAAGGTAACCTCTGGCAGCACTATCAGTATTACATTTAATTGTATAGAAAAGGGGAGGGGCTTTCCCAAGATGATTGTTAACACAAAAGGATTTCAAAATTGTAAACTCATTAATGGAGGAAGACATTGCTCCAGAGCTCAAATTACCAGCTAAGGATACATTGGAGATTATCAAGTTTATAGTAGAGGGGATGGAAATATGTTTACCATCAAATCGAGCTTTATTTCTGCAATGCCAAATAAACCAGAAGACATAGATGACACTAGTTGTGATAATATCACTAACCTGAGTTAGAAGACCATTATACCCTTAATTTTTTCCATTTAATGCAGACCAGATGGTTAGTAATAAAAAGTCACAAAATTACTCTAGAGTTCCTTTATCTTAATTTAAAGCCAAACTTTGGTCCTTTTTCTTTTTTTTTCTTCCATGTTAGTCTCTTAAGTATTAAAACGTTAACACCATATGACTTTTTTGCGTCAAGTTAGTCCATTAGGGTGTGTTTGGTTCTCAAGAGAAATTGTGAATAGAGAAATAGGCGACAAAGAGTGTGCAAAGAGAGAAGAGACGAGAAATAGAGTATATCTAATGTACTATTTGGAATAAAAGAAAGAGAAGAGAAATAAAGAAGAGAGAAGTGTTGATCATTTTTTAAATGACAAAAATGTCCTTAACTAAAAACCAATATTTCTTGCCTCTTTCTTCTCAATGGAGGAGAGATTACAAAAAGTGCAAATAATCCCCTCTCTTTCTCTCTTTCCTACACCTCTCTTGCACCAAACAAGAGAAACCCGATCTCTCTTCCTTATTTCTCTCTTCCCTACCCCTCTCTTCTCTATTTCTCTTATAACAAACACAATATTAAGTATTAAAAAGTTAACAGGGATACGGAAAATGACCAAAAAGTCTATCAATATTAACATTTTTAATACTTAAAGTATTAACTTGAGAAAAAAAGAGATAAAAGACCGATATAAAACTTTAAATTAAGATAAATGACTTTAGAGTAATTTTTAAAAAAATTTAAAAAGTGTTATATCCGATGGTTTTTTATTTAGGTGACGTCTAGGGTGGACTACTTTGAGTGTGGTCCACCGATACACATAGGGGTTAAAATGTAAAATACCCTCATGCCCTCTCTTCTTCTTAAACAATCCCATCATCAATGACACCACCACTTTGGCGCTCTAACTCCCCAACGTACCTCCATCGTCCTTCGCCGCGAGTCCCGATAAAAACCCTTGACGGCCACCACCGTCCTCCATCGCGTGTCCCGATAAAAACCCTTGACGGGCGGACGGAGCTCTTCCAGTAGTGTTTGAAATCGATTCCTTAAATGACATGCACGTTTCTTCCATACTCCCATTTCCCCTTTTCATTTTTTTTTATGAAGAAAGGAGTTAGCACGAGGCTAAGAAACAAAGCGGGGGGAACTGCACCCCATTACATCAAAGTGGAGCTTAAGGTTGAGACCAGATAGAAGAACATCCAAAATAGTCCACGTAAGACACGAAGACTTCCCAATCAGGAGCACAAAGGAGATGAAGTGCTTCTAGGAGGAGCGGTCGGAAAGCTCAGATGGAGTAGGATCCAACGTGCACAAGCCTAGAAACCACTTGGGAGTCAACTTCAACAAGAAGAGAAGGAAGTTGGAGCTGCTTAGTTAGTTTGAGACCATAAAGGAGGCCCCATAGTTCAGCAGTAATGGCGGTGGAGGTTCCAATGCGGCAATGTAATCCTTTAATGAAAGCACCTCTAAAATCACACGTAAGTCCTCTGCAAGTAGAAGAGTTTGTTAAGGTGCAATGGGAGTCATCTATGTTTAGCTTGTAGGGGTTAGCGAGGGTGGTGTCAAACAATATGGAGCTCTGCCTAGGCCTCTCAAAATAAATAGGGACAGTCTTATTAGCATCTTGGGAGATCAAATAAGCCTGTTTGGAGACTGTGTGTTCCATAGTGCGACCAGTCAGTTTACCCTAAAGATAAAAGGGTTACGGTCTCTCCAAAGAATCCAAATGGTAATAGCAAAGATAGAAGGCCAAGGACAGCCCGAAACACTAATGTCATCGGTAGTCAATTTCCATTGCAGCCAATCGAAGAGACCAAAGTGAAGAAATGACTCCAATGGTCACTTTGTTGATGAAAGCGGTCCCGATGAAGCTTTAACATCGTCACAGTCACGCATTCCATGCAAAATGGTTTCATCTGAGAGATTGCATGTAGAGTAAGTGCCATCGGCATATATGTTTATATGCTTTCTCTCATTATTAGTAATAAGCTTACCATGAGCTACCTTCCAAAGGAAAGCTACGTCACGCAAGGTTCCACCACTTCCAAACAATATTGAAAAGAGGTCAAGTTGAGCATGAGCGTTGAGATCCACAACAAATAGTTGTAGGCCGACTTGATCTTTGAAAGTACCATCGGTTGAGAGAGACCATATAGGAAATCCTCAAGATCCCCAAATGGAGGCTTGATACTAGCAATCTTGAGCAAACATCCATAGGGAAGGTGGCGTAGAGCTTTTGCTAATTCCACCCCTCACTTTGTTGCCGTAACGGGCAATTGTGAAGTTAATTGCTTCACCTAATGGAATAAAGGCAAGCACTCGATCTTTTAAGAAGCCGGCCAGGGACCCAAGCGTCTTGCGAAGCGAGTAGTTTGACCATTATTAATTGCCCAAGATAAGTTCTTCTCAATATCTTTGCGGATATTAGTGCTTCCTTGCCGGATTACAAAAGCATTACTATGTTGTTCCACCACGGGAATAGACGCATTCTTTGCTATTGTATTTAGCTCGGTAAATCTGAACCCAAAGCTTATCGGTTTGAGAGATTAGCTGCCAAGCAAACTTCATAAGGTTAAGCTTAATTAAGAACCGAAGAGATCTGAACCCCAGGCCCTCATCCTTGGGCTTGCAAATATTCTCCCAGGAGATCAAATGGCACTTCTTGGTCATTGGTGCTTCCCCAAATGAAGTTCTGCACATCCTCTTCGCTTCCTCACAAACAAAGATATGAATGTAACAAGTTTGAAGAATATAGCCAGGGGATATCCATGAGAGAGGATTGGGCTAAAGTAATTCATCCTGCTAAAGAGAGAATAGATGATTTCCAACGGTAAGGTTTTTCTTCATTTTGTCAATCATGAAATAATAGGAAGCCTTGGAAGAGCGTTGATGAAGCATAGGAGCTCCAAGATAGATCCCCAAATCATCGTAGCCTTGATACCAAGTGAGAACTAAGGTTGTGCCTGAGGTCATCGTTAACATTTCTTTGAGAAGAAAGCGCTAGATTTGTTATAATTAAACACGCCCGGTGACCTCACGCAGAATCAATCCATACAAGCTTTGATGACATCAACTTGGGAAGGAGAAGTTTACGCAATTAGAGACATATCATCAGCAAAGAAATCATGGGAAAGTTTTACCGTGTGAGTTCGACCGGAAGTGAGAGGGGACCAGGTGCTAGTGCTCACGACATCTTGGATTAGGTGGCTTAAACGCTCCAAGCAGAAGATAAAGATGTAAGGGGATCTGAGGATCACCACTGACGCAATCCTTTAGCGAGTTGAAGCTTTGAGTATTCCTCCCATTCCAATTAATAGAGATTGAAGCGGTGGTGATACACGCCCGATACTTGACCTAGATGTCTTTGGGGATGTTGAGAATATCCATCGTATCTTTGATGAAATCCTAGCTCAATCTATCAAAAGCTTTCTCAAGATCAAGCTTGAGGCTCATAAAACCTCTCTTCTCCTTCATTAATTGAAGACATTGTGTGGATGGCTTCTTGAAGAACTAGGATGTTGTCTGTTGTACTTCTGTTGGGAATGAATCTACTTTGGCAAGGATTTTTTTAAAGCAAAAGAAAGGAAATGAGCCTTGTTAAAACCTTCTGATGCAAAACCCTCCTTAGGAAAAAAATATCTAGAAGGCAAAAAAGTACCCCCTAAATTTTATTAATAAAAAAGTGGAAAAAAATAAACTAAAAAATAGGGGGGAGTAGGCCAATACCCATAAACAGAAAAAATATTGAAACCAATAGGAAAAAAAATCAGACCTATAATAAAGAATCTAGATAAAAAAAAGCAATTATGGCATGCAAAATCATCACTATAATGATTTTCATCCCAACTATATTGGCACCAGAGATATTATCAATCATTTCTGACACACTAAAATCGAGAAAACAAAAGGAAAACAAAGAGAAACCAACAAGTGTGGAAATACTGACCCATGTAAAAATCAACTAAACCTATAACTAAGCGAGACTAAACCTATTTACGAAAAAATCCTCCGCAATGAAGCTAGGGATAAGATCCCACCAAACAAAGCCAATGTAAGTACAAATGAAGGTCATTTGTCTAGTCAAATATAGACAATTATTCCATCTATTTACGAACTTCCAATGAACTACCTTGCAATTCTTGAAAGCGAAACCACTAGCGAGAATCATACTCCAACCACAAAAACTTCCAACCTTTGTCAAAAGAAATTTCTATAGCCAACATGGCCCTAATTAGTTCAGCATGAAGCGCATAGCCGATGCTAATATTGGCGAAAAACAACCAAGAACAACAACACGTCTCTAAAAGTACCACCACAAGCGGTTGGGCGGGGCGACCTTTAGCGACCCCATCGATGTGCATTTAACCATAAAAGGAGCTGGAGAAATCCAAGTAACCTCTTTGATATTGAGAGAACTTGGTAATTACGGTGACATTAAAAGCCTTTAAAATCATAAAATCAGCAATGGAGGAGAACATTAAAGAAATGGAAGCATTACTGCTAAAGTCACATTGGAAAGAATTAGGCTAATAACCAGAATGTAAAAGGGTAATTTTACTATCAAATCTAGCCTTATTCTTGCGATTGCCAAATTGCCCAACAAACATTAACAATAACAATAGAGACAATATCACACTGGCTGAAGGCTCCAACCATGAGAAGACAAGGCTAAAATCTTCTGAAAAGAGGACCTATTGATAGAAATGGTTAGAATAGAAATCACCTGGGGAAGAATAATGCGAAGCCTCTATGAAGAGATATTAGTAACCACTTTGTAGATAACGTTGCGAGAGGGAAATAGGCGAAGTGCGTGATTCTCATGGGGTCATCACACTTTGGGATGAGAATGAGAGTAGTGGCATTAACATTCTTGATGGTGCTGGGGTTAGCGAAGACATCTATGACGAATTGATGGATGGAAGGCCTAATTACATCCCATTGAGACTTGAAGAAGATAGGATAGAAGCCGTTCGGACCAGGGCTTTAAGATTGCCCATGCTGAAGAGGGCAACTTTAGTTTCTTCAATAATGATCACCCTACCAGGTGATAACTTATCAATATTAATAATAATAATAATAATAATAGGAAAATAAATGTTAGTGGGTAGGGTATGGGGGGTAGGAGGGGCAGAAGCGTATAAGCCTCTGTAGAATTCCACCACAAGATTTTGAAGATGTTCCTCCTCATGAACCCAAACATCATTAGAGTTCATGAGAGCAACAATTTCATTTTTTCGCCTACGAGCAAGAGTGGACAAATGGAAGAAACGAGTATTTTTGTCACCAAGGTGGACCTATTTTAATCTAGCTTGGTGGCTCTAATAAGCTTCCTTCTTAAGATAAATAGTTGAATATTCATTCCAAAGAGTATTCTTCAGAATTTCATGGCGATTATTGGGATTAGGATTCATCATAAGCACAGGTTTAATACCCTCATGACGACAGAGGATACGGTGATTGCGGCGAAAAAAATATTCCCGAAAGTGTGCTGATTCCAAATGCATAAATCATAAGTGAGTCTTTGAATGTTTTCTTCCTAAGTAGATGAGTGATGCCAATCGTGGAAGACTTGAAAGGAGAACTCAGAATGGTCTAGCCACAGACTGAAGAATTTGAAGTAAGGCCTGTGATTACCTCTGTTCACATGAGGATTAGCACGGATCCAGATGGCAACATGATCTGAGGCTTCCCAGGGATATGAATAACATTAGCAGAAGGAAAAGATGTCTGCCAAGAGGAAGAGCAGAGAGCACGATCAAGCCTCTTATTAATTGTCCCATTAGTCCACATGTAGAGGGGGCCTTTGAAACCAAGATCAATAAGGTTGCATTGATTGATGCATTTAGAGAAACCTTCACTAAGGGAGCAATTAAAGGGAGTACCACCAGCTGTCTCTGTCGAATGAAGGATACAATTAAAGTCAATGGAGTCTTTGAATGTGATTAATTCATCCCAAACAGCATTGCAAAGAGTGGCAGTAGGACTAGCATAAACTATAGATAACACCCAAGAGGTACCTGTATTGGCATTGATATGAAGATGAACACAATATCTGGAGGATGAGATAGGGGTGACATGAAGCCGGGCTGGGTTCCAAAGGCACCAAATACCTCCGGAGAAACCAATAGCATCCACTTTCTCAATCCCAAGTAGGCGTCGTTGGATGACCTTATTTGCTCTAGCTCATTGATCTGGGGCTCTAAAATGGCAACCAAATCAAGATGATAAATCTTGAGAAAATCTTTAATGAGGGAGGAAAAAGCTTTCCCCCGGCACCTACAATTCAAACTAGACAATTCATGGAGACCATTTGCAAGGGGTTAGTCCTATGAGAGAGACTAGAGAGCTGGGGGAGGTATCCCACAGTGTCCATCTCATTTCCCATATCAACATTACCCAAAGAATTTGGGTTAACATGCTCGGTATTTTCAACATGAGTATCCTTTCCACCAATATCAGGAGGTTTCGTGTTCTCAATCAATTGTAACCACTTCTGAACTAAGGCGTACATTTCATGGAAATCTAAGGTGGTGAAATTTGCCTTGGGTGTTGCGGTATGATTGATGGGGGTGCAAGAAGTAGTAGCATTTTTGTGTGAGGAGGTCGGTTTGTCCATATGAGATGGAGCTGGAGCTTTGGGCTTAGTTGAAGACATGGATCGGCCCACTTGATCATGGCGGCGTTTCTTGAAAGAGGGCTTTTATTTTGGGGCCACCCCAACTTAATTTTATCACCTCCCCTCTTCCCGAAAAAGTCTAAAATACCCCTTCACTTTTCCCGGACACGATGCTTCATCTTTTTTTTTTTGCTAGATTTGAATTTTTCGGCAATAAGAATTCGGAAAGTCCCAGCAAAAAGAATCTGGAAGTGTTTTTGAACAACTTAACGTTGTTTCACCTCCCTTTTTGCTAGGTCTGAAAAATTAACACTTTCAGTTCTTGTTTCGGAATGTCCCGACAATAAGAATCCAAAAGTAGTTTTTATATTCACCGGAAACTTGATTTGGGAGCTTTGAAACAAGAATCGGAAGTGTTAATTTTTCAGGAAAAAATACTAACATCAATACGTATTTTCGATGCTTGTATTTGTGCGGCACCAACCAAACCCAATCAATCAAATTATTGAAACTCTGCGTCTGTTTGCTTCTCTGTTGAAATCACTTAAGCGTACATTTTGATGAGAAGTAGCTCAAGAAATCCTTTTCATTTTAGTGGTTACACTTTGGATCCTTTTCATCTAATTCCATTCACTCACCACTCTTCCTAGCTACATCTTCCATTCATATCCTTGATTTCTCTGCTTCTTGGCGTTCTTGTTTAGTGGCTTGGATTAACATGATTTTCCACGGTTTTCTTGGTTTTGCTTCAGCCATAGCCATGGCGGTGTATGACCAGAGGGAGGTGAAGATTGAGTTGGGAGAGTGAGAGAATTGAGGAAGAAGAGGGTAAAATGGGGATTTTTGAGGGAGGGGAGGTGAGAAAATAAAATGAGGGAGGTGTTAAAATCATGGACCCTTGAAAGATGACCTCGATTTGGACTCGTCGTGATAGGCCTTCTTGGGACCAGGTGACATGTCCTAGTTATTAGGGGATAGAGTGAGCCTGGCTTTTGAAAATACCTTTGTAATAGCGACTAGGAAGTCAAATATAAAAGGAAAAGAAAAATGGAAGATATGTAGAAAAGAAAGCAATATTAAAACATCAAGGAGGCGAACTTGCGAGCTATTGAAACAAACAAAATTGATAATATGGGATAAAGCTCCAATGGCACATAAACATTGTTTTGAGGCTTGGATAGAAGTCTAAGAGATATAATGAACTATGAAAATAATTCTTCTTCAGTTTTTAGAGGAAAAGTAGTTGTTTTTAGTGGAGACTTTAGACAAATTCTACGATTATTCCAAAAGGAAGTGTTCGGATATCATACATGCCACTATCAATGCATCGTATCTTTGGGATCACTGCCGGTGTTAACTCTCACTAAAAACATGCGTTTTCAACATGGTGCGGAGGTACCGGTGCATTAGAACTTCTTTGAGTTTTCATAATGAGTCTTTGGATGTAGTTGATGGTAAATTATAAAGTAGAATGATAGATATGTAGAAATTGAAATCCCACAAGAATTCTTGATCATTAATTTTGATGACTCAATAGATGGCATAGTTAGAAGCACATATCCTAATTTGATACATGAATACAAAAATGAAGAGTTCCTAAAATCTAGAGCTATTAGCATCAACAATTGAAATTGCTGATCAAGTCAATGAATATGTGCTGAACTGGATACCAGGTATTTTATTGTTATAATTATTACATTGTAATTGGGTATATTACAAATTTACATCGAGTAGTTATAAAATTTAATCATACTATTTTTTGATTAATATAGGTGATGAAAAAGAATATCTAAGCTCAGATTCAATTGATAAGTCAGAAGCTTATGAGACTCAACCATATGAAGTTCTTACTCCTGAATTTCTACACTCTCTTACAACATCAGGTCTTCCATCATAAGATCAAACTCAAGGTTGGCACTCCAATAATGCTTTTAAGAAATTTTGACCAGGCTGAAGGTTTGTGTAATGGGATAAGATTGATTGTCACAAGGCTGGCAAATCATGCGCTTGAAGCAAAAATAATGTCGGGAAAGAACATTGGAAGCATGGTGTACATTCCTCGGATGTCTATGTCTCCATCCCAATCACCATGGCCTTTCAAGCTAATTAGGAGACAAATTCCTATAATTTTCTCATATGCCATGACAATCAACAAATCCCAAGTTCAATCATTGGCAAGTGTTAGACTATACTTGCCTAAACACATGTTAGTCATGGTCAGTTATATGTTGCAATTTCTAGAGTTCAAAGCAAACATGGATTGAAGATATTAATACATGATAAAGAAAGACAACCGTTAACTACTACAACCAATGTTGTCTTCAAATAAGTGTTTCAAAACCTCTAATAAGTTATTGCCTTCACATTCAACTGCCACTCAATTTTAGTTTTATATTATCTTAATTAACCTCATTATCTGATATTTTTCATCCACAGGTTAGAATAGAGTGATTAGAAGACCCACCCATCTCCTATCCCATTACTACCTTATTTGCAGTAAAAAAAAGGAGATTGTGCAGCATTTGTCGCACCGCATCCCCGTGTCGCACGACACCTCCTAAAAGTTCGCCGTCAGTGGTGATTCGATCGATCACGGTGGTTTGGGTGTCGGCGAGCTGTCGCATAAGGGTCGGGTGGATAGGTGGGGAGAAAGAAAAAAACCATTGGACTATTTTGCTCTTTGACCCAATCACTCAATCTTGACCGTTGGATTTAAAATGATAAGCATCCAACGATCTTTGTCTATTACTTGCAGGTGCTCCACATGTTTAGTGGTGCATGCTAGACGAGCCCTTTTATTATTTATTTATTTATTTATTTATTTATTTATTTGTATTAGTGTCCATATTTGCTTGGGAGTGAAAGAAAATCTCTGCGAGTCTAGAAGGGGGGAGGAAAGAAGGCGCACCATCAAAAACCAGATTTGTGAAGAGCAAAGAAGAAGAAGAAGAGAGAGAGAGAGATGGGAGATTACCACTTCGTATACAAGGACGTAGAAGGAGCCTCAACTCAATGGGATGATATTCAGAGAAAACTTGGCAATCTCCCTCCAAAGCCACCCGCTTTCAAACCTCCTCCTTTCACCCCCGCTTCTGATCCCGACACCCTCCCCAGAGATAAAGCCTGGCTCGATTCCAAAACCCATGATGAACTTGAAGACCTTGAAGACGATCTCGATGACGATCGGTTCCTTCAGGAATACAAGTTCAAAATTCACATCCTTCTTTTTTTAATTATTATAAATAATTATATTATTTTCCTCGCAACAACCAATAAATAAGTTCTTAATCAATTTGAAAAATTCCCAAATTTTTCCTTTTTTATTATGTGGGTCGTTTTTTTTCAAACCTGAGATGATGAAAAAATTAATAAAGTTGTGATTTTTTTATCTCTGTGTTCTTCTGGGTAGCTTGTGATTGTTTGAAATTTGTTGGATCACTTGTTCATTTCTTTGTTTCTGGATACAACCTGGTCGAGGATTCTGTTGTTGTTGTTGTTGATTTTGTTCCTTTTTTTTTTGTTTTCAGGTTAAGGCATTTGAATAGGGTAATGTGATTTTTAAGGGTAGATCAAACAACTACTCTGTTTGGATATTTGATTTGATGTAAGGATTTTAAAAAGTCTCTGATGTTTTAATTTGGTATTATTTTTTAATCTTAAAATAGGGAATTTGATTTATATTCCCACCTAAACATATGGGAAATTCTAGAATCCCTTCCTCTTATTACAGTTTCAGTGCTTTCGCTCATGTTCTAATGGCCTTTTCATATTTATTGCTCTCTCTCGCTATGGAAGCAAGCGAGTAATGGGCTCTTTCATGAATTTGAAGCTTCAAATTTCTGAGTTTTTCATTTTCCTTTTTGCGTCGTTTTTGTTTGCCTTGGAGACGGTAGTGAATGCATAAAGTTAAACTTTTTGGTGTTTTTCTTTTTAAAAAAATTCTAAGGCTCTCTGTGTTGTTCTGGGTAACTCATGGTTGTTTGAGATTTTATATCGCTTGTTCATTTTCTATGTTCCTGAATAGTCAAAACAATTTGGTTGGGAATTATGGTGAATTTAAGATTTTAGGAAATTAATAAAGTAGATTTGATGAATTTCAGATTTCATAGTTTAAGAGCTTAGTTATCCTCTTGTTCTGAGGAATTTGTGACTATTTTGTTCTGAATTTGATTTAGGGGTTTGAGAAGTGAGAAAATCAAGAGTTGTTATTTTAACAAACCCGTGATTTGTTATGATGTACCTGTAATATCAACCATTGATTTATTCATCAATAGTTGATATTAGTTACTTTAAATTCTAAAGTACGTTACTCACTTTAGTGGAGTCGGATCCTTGAGAAAGTAGTAAATGAATTATGACACTACTAGGAGTAAGCAGATGTTGTTTTTGCTGTCCACATGGTTCTCTTTGAGTCATTTTGCTGTGATAGGAAGAAGAGGTTAGCTGAGATGCAGGAGGAAGCTAAAGTATTGAGGTTTGGATCAGTGACTCCCATTTCAGGATCTGATTTCGTTCGAGAGGTTTCACAGGCTCCATCTGATGTTTGGGTGGTTGTCATCCTTTACAAAGAAGGGTATGCTTTAGCAACAATTGCTTTTGTATCCCAATTTTTGTTTAATTTTTTTTCTTGTTATGTTTCTTTTCTTGTGCTGAAACTAGTAGAATGCACGGGTCACGTTTGTTCCTACGCATGTTTTAAAGTGGACTTGTATATAGAAGTAAATATTTTGAATCTAGTTAAAATCCTAGCATAGCATTACAACAAGGTGTGAAGGGATAAATTTAGTAGAAAGAGATGAGCTCACATTACAAAATGTTCATCATCCCAACAGAAAAATTAGCAAATGGCTATAACATCAATGTTGGCTCTAATAGTACCGTAAACATAGAACTATGTAACTGAACTTATCAAAAAATATGAAAGAAGTGGTGTGTCCACATAATGGTGTATGTCCTGCAAAGGCATTGGAAGCAAAATCAGCAAAAGAAGGATGTGTCCTGCAAATGCAAACAAAAGGAAATGTTGGGGAGAAAATAAAATAAATCTTATTGAAGAAAAAATAAGGAAATGTGATAAGGAGATCTGAAATGTTGGGTAGTTGGCTTGTAGTAAAAAATTGTTTTTATCACTAAGCCTATGTTGGGTAGTTGGCTTGTAGTAAAAAATTGTTTTTATCACTGATATGTAATATCCTTTGAATCTCAGAAATACTTTGTATTTGAGATGGGTTTAAATGCTTGCTATTTGACCGAGGTGGGAAAGGGACTACCCCCTCATTACTTGCTCATCTTGTCTCCCATCCCACCGATTAACCTTTTATTTATTGCTTTGGATTAGATAGTCATTATAATTGAATATAAGACACCTATAATTGAATGTAGCGAGAGGTTGCGAGTTTGGTTCTTACTAATATAAGGATAACCATATAATTAGACTAATGTCATATTCTCTAAAATATGGAATATAATTTAAATCAAGAATTCATTGACTACATTAATTGCAACGTCAGGGCACAGCAACTTGATCAAGTAGCTATGTTCAAACCAAGGTCCAAATTTAGAAATTAGATTGTAAATGTTGAAAAGAAAAAGAAACCTTCAAATGTAAAAATTAAACACCAAATAAATTAACAAATGAAAATGTAAAATTACTGCAAAATGAAAATGTTCTTGCCAAATGAAAACTAAATACCAAAATCATGATCAAATGCAAATGTTTAGTACTGATTTTTGACTGCCAAAATCGAGAGGGATGAAATGGAGTACATCATTATCAAATTCTTGCCTTTACCCGGTGTTCAGTATAGTTTTCAGCTATTCCTAAACCTTAAAAGTTGATTAAGCATTGCCATCAATCGGATGTGATAATGGTTGTGTATAGTGGTATTAACTAACAATTACATGCACCTAAAGCGGTGATTAATTAAAGAGGTGCAAAAATAAAAGACCAATTAAAAGAAAAGGAGAAAAAATACCTCTTGAAATTTGGTGACAACAACCTGCAAAAATGGGAAAAAGCTTGAGAGGAGTTGATAGCACAATGAAACAAGCAGATATGGAAGTATGCATAAAACGCAAAAATTCATATATAAGTACAGACTCCAAGTTATATTCCATTGCAAATGGATTTGATAAATCATTAAAAGCCCTTTGTTTCACACAAAAGCAATACGACCTTTGCCAAGTGGAATCTTGAGATTTCAACTTTATGGCTTGCTATAATGTCATCCTGAAACAAAAGCAATTCTAACAAAAGCATGAAGTGAAAATTAAAATACATCAAACTAAAAGTACAACTCCATTTAGTTCATTATCAATTTATCATCCAAATTTTAAGTTAACCATAAAAATAAAATATATCAAAGACTCAAATCATAAACTATGCACTTGTTGAAACTTTAAAACAGTTTAGCAATCTAGGCGTTATAAAAAAAATATGTCAATGTTACAGGGATATATATGCATAGTGACAGTGGATGAAAAGCATGTAGTGACTGGACAATGAAACAGAGAATACAAAACTAAAAAATGCAACTAAAAACAACATAAAATTGCTGGCTGGGATGAGTGATAACCCACATGTTTATCAGTTTGTGAAAAAAAGAGAAAAGAAATATAGCATAAGAAGGGATAGTAAATAAAAGATAGTAATTTATGCATAGGTAACAATTAAAAGGAATCTAAAAGTACCTTCTGTCTTGAGGATTTGGCAGAAGCGTCTCAAGGCAGTCAAGAAAGATAGATCCATTATAGGGATTTCCTCCCATTATTAAAGCATGGAGTGCATTTGGTACTTTTTCTTGTTTTGGTCTTTGCAGAAATTAACTCAATAAAAACATGAAGATGTTTAAAAGCATAGTAAGAGAGAGTTGGGCCTTAAACGCATATTTGTTAAAGATCTGAAGGCAAGAATCTAAGGAGAAGAGAAAGACATTAAATTATGTATTCTTTACACCTTTATGATTGTATCAGAGTTGTAAACACTTGGTGTAGAACGGTGTCAATCATTCATTTCTTCCTTTGGATATATATATCCTTTGGATGTATAAATTTTGGAGATAGAGAAAGCATAACTATAAAACAATAAAACATATTGACATTAACAATTTGGGAAACCACACCACATTTCACAGTAAAGATAATAGTTCCATCAATTTAGGATCCTCTTTCATAGGGATTGAATCTATTTCTTCCCGATTTTCAACCTAAAAAAACAATAAAGCATGCTTGTCAAAAATAACAAATTTTTTCTTCAAGTTAGAAAACTATCTAAAAAAAGACCATTAGTTTATCCCTCTGAAAAGCACACAACCATAATCTCTCACGTGGTTCAAATTAACCATAAGCTGCGATGAAAGAAAGCGTGAGAATTAATACCATTAAAAATTAAGAAACATGAGATGCATAGTAGTCGATCAGTCTCAGCGGCGGTTTGTCTTTGCCTTGCTATTAAAAAATCCTGAAAAGCATATAGAACGAGATATATGTAGTGGTAGAATTCAAAATCTATAAGTATGCCTCCATCTTTTCTATCCAGGACCCAATAATACCCATAAGTATTGCTACATATTTTAGCAAGAGAATCAGTTTTTCATTGTTAATGTTAGAAATACTTTCAGCTACATCACAATAAATTCATGAGACAAATCCTTTTCAAGGTAAATAACAAAACGTCTAATTTTCTTTTGCATTGTTTTCACATCTCAATAGTTTTTTTGTTCCTTTGAATCACCCACGTTTCCTTCCCATGATCATGAAAATCCATTATCAAGGCAAAGAAATCAAGTACACACATCATAAAACTGAAAATGGTGGTTTTATGCAAAAAAGAAAATACTCATCCTGCCAAGTCCTAGAACTTGTCTATCAATCTGATTAAAAACCACAAAATAATACCTGTCATGATATTTATCCTTTTCATCATCCTCAATTTTCTTCTAGTAGTCAATAATACCTGTAGAAGTAAAAGGTAAAATAATTAAGAAATGAAAAACCTTGGTTTTCACAAAATCAGCACAAAAGCATAAACAACAATCTAAGAACAAAAAAAAAATCAAAATCAAAATCTGAAACAAAAAAAAATACAGAATGATGGAACAAACAAAAAAATAGTGGGGTTTCTGACGATCTTGATGGTGCCCGAAATGGAAGCTCAGAGGAAGGAGGAGAAAGAGAAAGAGGAGGAAAAAGAAGATGGAGAAGAGGATTACCGTAAACCTAAAAACAATAATGATTCAAAAACCTAGCTCCAAAAATAATCTAGCTTCCAGTAAACCTCAAAAAGGAGAAGAGGGATGGCAGATGCAACATAAAAAATCCATTATATTTGCCCCGTGTTCTTTTGCGCCGAAGAAAAAGGTGGAGAAAGAGGAGGAAGAAGATGATGGAGGAGAAATAAAAAATAAGAAAGGAGGAAGATGTTACAGAGGAGGATAAAGAGGCGAATTTGGTGGTGTGAAGGGAGGAGGAAGAGCAAGATGGAAGGAGAAGATGGAGGAGGAAGAAAAAGAAGGAGATCGGAGAGAGATAAGATTGAGGGTTCATTTTTCTTTTTTTTTAGGTATAATGAGGGTTCAAATTTTAAATAGCAAAAAAGATAGGCCTTCTCCGAAGAAGACCCTTAAAAAAGGACAGGTGGCATAAATATAAGAGCGCCAATTGAGTCATTTGAACCGCCTATTCTTCTCTAAAATTGATAGTAGATATGTTGTGCTTTTCTTGTTTGACAGGATTCCCGAATGTGGGGTGTTGATGCAATGCATTGAAGAACTAGCTGCAAGATATCCTTCAACAAAATTTGTCAAGATAATATCCACTGAGTGCATTCCCAACTACCCGGATCGTAATCCCCCCACTTTATTGGCGTACAACAATGGAGCTGTTAAAGGAAATTATGTGGGTATGAGTAGGTTTGGGCGAAGATGCACTCCAGAAGGTATTTATATCTCTCGGGATGTCTGCCACTCGATTATTTCTATTTCCTACTTTGATTAGTGCCAATTGTTAACTTTCTTTACCCTTTTTCAAGTATGAAAGACATATGCTAATGTGTCATACTAAAATCTTCTTAGCATCTGTGTTTGTTTGTCTTTGGGAAATGGGAAGCAAGGCTGGAACCTCATTTCCTCAAAATTATAATACATTTTCACAATTCCTTCTTAGAATTAGGGGCCTAAGTTTCGACAGGCTTCTAACCGTAAATGATGCTTTGTGCGATGACACAGTGGAGCTGGTTGAAAGGTGTTTCCATAGGGTATATTATTCCAACGATATCATCTAGTATAAGTAGTCGATTCTATTCTTGTCTATACCATTGACAACATTATTATTATACTCATTAAAATTTGCAATATTATACATGAAGGATTTTGTTAGTCTTTCCTTTTTACATCCCGGAAGACATACCACTCACAAGAAACTTGTAATAGTTCCATATGTTCCATTATAAGTTTGTAAGATTAGTGGCATCTCATAGACATTGAACTTGGGCACCTTGATTGCAGTCATTCATTCATCTCCCCTTGCACACCTTTTACCTTTTTAATTTGTTACATAGTTATACATAGTTATTAATATTATACTTTTCTAAATCTGTTCCCTTGGTTTAATTAGTCTTCCTTTATGCTACATTGAATTCTTTGCTTGTTCTGTAATATCAGGTGTTGCATTGGTCCTGTGCCAATTAGATCCTGTACTTAATGATGGCCAGAGCAAAGATGAGCAATCAAGAGAAGATGTCATTGAAGGAGTTCGCAAGAGGTTTATAGAGAAAGTCGTTGCTGATCATGAAGAGAATGATGATGATTCCTCAAGTGATTAGCATTTTTTGCTTGCCTTTTTTTCTGTCTTTTTTTTTAACCTTTTTTTGTTGGATATACACGTTTTTCCCTTTAAGAAGAGATGTTTCTATTTGATGAAGTGAAACAATACATTTGTGGGGTTTTGTTCCTTCTATGTGTAGTGGGATAAGGTTTGATTGTAGTAGTAGTCTTTTCTAACTTAAAATACAAGTTTGAGGTGTAATTCCTCATTTCCTTGTCCATATACTGTAAATTAATTTATGTTTGCATTTACGTTATGGCTTTGATTTTTTTTTTTAGGATTATAAATAAGGACTTTATCAATCAAGTTTTTACAATAAAGGACCTAATAACATCATAAGGTAGTTATGTTGTTCAATTTTTGAACTAATTGTTAATATTCCAAATTCGCTGTTTAGAATTATTCTTTGATCACTTTAGGTAAGTTACTGTATAATCATTTTACAAAGGTTAAAGTCCAATATAAAATTTAGAAGACTTAAATATGTTTTTAGTTCGTGTAAATATAGTGTTTTGATTTTAGTTCTTGTAAAAAATTATGTTTTTTTTGTCCCTATAAAATATTTTATTTTGATTCTGGTCTTTCTAATTAAAATTTATAGCAAAATTTTACAGAAACACTTTACTTTTCTATCAAATTTTTTGTAAATTTTGATTCGAATAAGTTTAAATAACTATTTCGACCAAAATATATAGTAAAATTTAAAAAAAACACTTCATTTTATACATAATTTCCTATAAATTTTGGTCAAAAAGACTAAGATCAAAATAAAATATTTTTTAGGGATAAAAAATAAATAATTTTTTTTAAAGAGAATAAAATCAAAACACTATATTTACAGGAACTAAAAACATATTTAAGTCAATTTAGAAGGATTATGTCATGTAAAAAAGAACTTATAACATTTCATTTTTTTTTTAAAAAACTCTCATTTAACTTATGTCAACATTATAGAAGCTGATAAAGATTTTTTAAGTAAAAATCAATAAATTTATTTTATTTAAAAAAGTCATGTAGATTAATGCAAACGAGGTCTCAAGCTAGTCCTTAATCCTACAAAGATTAGAAGTAACATCAAAATAGTCCAAACTGATGTCACTGTCACTTTACATATTTGGGAGATTTATTTGATGTAAGCCGTCATTTTTTATTATTAAAAATTGAGGCCAAATGTACCTTTAGGAGGCCAAAATGGTAGCTTAATTTAAACTGTTTGACTTGAACTTAAAGCATGATCACTCCAAGAAAAAGATGAAAGAATTCACTATTTTGTGTATCAAACATGGTTTCTTCTTAAATATGCACTTACTAGGAGACTTTCAAAACAAAAGAATTTAAACACAAATTCAATGTCGCTTTTCATTCAAATGATAACCCAAAGGTACCATCTTCATGAGCACAATAACATCTTCATGCACTCTCTGCCTGTACTTCACTCTTTTTGCCATTCTTTGTACCATCAGAACGCTTGTTGTCATTTGCTCGGCGATACATTCTCTTTGCTCCGCCTTCTTCTCTGCTCGGATCATGGCACGCCTTCTTCTCTGGACATAAATGAGAATGTTATGGTGATAAAAATATACACAGATAGCACTGTTCCCAAATGCTCTTCTCTCTATAATCCGAGGGCTAATAAAATACTAAAGCTTAAAATTGGACCATATGATAAATAGAAGGAACAACAATTCATGAAGTTGCCAAAAAGTGCTGGCATTTGGTACAACTAGAAAATCTAAAAAACAAAAAAGGGCACATCATGTTCATGTGGAGGTCACAGTTTGATTGCTGTTGGTGGACTTTCACAGGTAAGCCATCGATTAGTACCATTCCATGTCCTAACAAAGGCTTGTGGTTGGTCTTCAAGCTGTCGAAGTCATGCTCGATCTCGACAGGTTGACCTCAAGCTCAACCGAGATCAAGCTCAAGCTGTCGAAGTCAAGCTCGATCTCGACAGGTTGAGATCAAGGTCAGCCGAGATCAAGCTCGAGCTGTCGAGGTCAAGCCTGATCTCGACAGGTTGAGATCAAGCTCCACCTAGATCAAGCTCAAGCGTTGAGATCAAGGTCAACCGAGATCAAGATCAAGCTGTCGAGATCAAGCCCAAGCTGTTGGTCCTCAAGCTGTCGAAGTCAAGCTTGATCTCGACAGGTGGAGCCTGATATCGACAGCTTGAAGACTAAACTATCTATTGGATCATCAAGACCCATCACAATCAAGCTGTCGAAACAAATCATGTGAATAGCTGTCGAGATCAAAGACCCCATTACTCGCCTGCTTCCATAGCGAGAGAGAGCTATAAATATGAAAAGGCCATTAGAACATGAGCGAAAGCACTGAAACTGTAATAAGAGGAAGGGATTCTAGAATTTCCCATATGTTTAGGTGGGAATATAAATCAAATTCCCTATTTTAAGATTAAAAAATAATACCAAATTAAAACACCAGAGACTTTTTAAAATCCTTACATCAAATCAAATATCCAAACAGAGTAGTTGTTTGATCTACCCTTAAAAATCACATTACCCTATTCAAATGCCTTAACCTGAAAACAAAAAAAAAGGAACAAAATCAACAACAACAACAACAGAATCCTCGACCAGGTTGTATCCAGAAACAAAGAAATGAACAAGTGATCCAACAAATTTCAAACAATCACAAGCTTCCCAGAAGAACACAGAGATAAAAAAATCACAACTTTATAAATTTTTTCATCATCTCAGGTTTGAAAAAAAACGACCCACATAATAAAAAAGGAAAAATTTGGGAATTTTTCAAATTGATTAAGAACTTATTTATTGGTTGTTGCGAGGAAAATAACATAATTATTTATAATAATTAAAAAAAGAATGATTTGAATTGTGAACCTGTATTCCTGAAGGAACCGATCGTCATCGAGATCGTCTTCAAGGTCTTCAAGTTCATCATGGGTTTTGGAATCGAGCCAGGCTTTATCTCTGGGGAGGGTGTCGGGATCAGAAGCGGGGGTGAAAGGAGGAGGTTTGAAAGCGGGTGGCTTTGGAGGGAGATTGCCAAGTTTTCTCTGAATATCATCCCATTGAGTTGAGGCTCCTTCTACGTCCTTGTATACAGTGGTAATCTCTCTCTCTCTCTTCTTCTTCTTCTTCTTTTCTCTTCACAAATCTGATTTTTGATGATGCGCCTTCTTTTCCTCCCCCTTCTAGACTCGCAGAGATTTTCTTTCACTCCCAAGCAAATATGGACACTAATACAAATAAATAAATAAATAAATAAATAAATAATAAAAGGGCTCGACTAGCATGCACCACTAAACATGTGGAGCACCGGTGCAGAATAGACAAAGATCGTTGGATGCTTATCATTTTAAATCCAACGGTCAAGATTGAGTGATTGGTCAAAGAGCAAAATAGTCCAATGGTTTTTTTTCTTTCTCCCCACCTATCCACCCGACCCCTTATGCGACAGTTTCCGTCGACACCCAAACCACCGCATCAGACTGAAATCACCACTGACGGCGAACTTTTAGGAGGTGTTGTGCGACACGGGGATGCGGTGCGACAAATGCTGCATAATCTCCTTTTTTTTTTAATGCAAATAAGGTAGTAATGGGATAGGAGATGGGTGGGTCTTCTAATCACTCTATTCTAACCTGTGGATGAAAAATATCAGATAATGAGGTTAATTAAGAAAATATAAAACTAAAATTGAGTGGCAGTTGAATGTGAAGGCACTAACTTACTAGAGGTTTTGAAACACTTATTTGAAGACAACATTGGTTGTAGTAGTTAACGGTTGTCTTTCTTTATCATGTATTAATATCTTCAATCCATGTTTGCTTTGAACTCTAGAAATTGCAACATATAACCCACCATGACTAAATACATGTTTTAGGAAAGTATAGTCTAACACTTGCCAATGATTGACCTTGGGATTTGTTGATTGTCATGGCATATGAGAAAATTATAGGAATTTGTCTCCTAATTAGCTTGAAAGGCCATGGTGATTGGGATGGAGACATAGACATCCGAGGAATGTACACCATGCTTCCAATGTTCTTTCCAGGCATTATTTTTGCTTCAAGCGCATGATTTGCCAGCCTTGTGACAATCAATCTTATCCCATTACACAAACCTTCACTGGTCAAAATTTCTTAAAAGCATTATTGGAGTGCCAACCTTGAGTTTGATCTTATGATTTGGAAGACTGATGTTGTAAGAGAGTGTAGAAATTGAGGAGTAAGAACTTCATATGGTTGAGTCTCATAAGCTTCGACTTATCAATTGAATCGAGCTTAGATATTCTTTTTCATCACCTATATTAATCAAAAATAGTATGATTAAATTTTATAACTACTCGATGTAAATTTGTAATATACCCAATTACAATGTAATAATTATAACAATAAAATACCTGGTATCGATTCGGACATATTCATTGACTTGATCGGCAATTTCAATTGTTGATGCGAATAGCTCTAGATATTAGGAACTCTTCATTTTTGTATTCATGTATCAAATTAGGATATGTGCTTCTAACTATGGCATCTATTGAGTCATCAAAATTAATGATCAAGAATTCTTGTGGGATTTCAATTTCTACATATCTATCATTCGGCTCAGATAATTTACCATCAACTACATCCAGCACTCATTATGAAAACTCAGCAAGTTCTAATGCACTGGTACCTCCGGCACCATGTTGAAAACGCATGTTTTTAGTGAGAGTTAACACCTGGCAGTGATCCCAAAGATACGATGCATTGATAGTGGCATGTATGATATCCGAACACTTCCTTTTGGAATAACTGGTAGAATTTGTCTAAAGTCTCCACTAAAAACAACTACTTTTCCTCTAAAAACTGAAGAAGAATTATTTTCATAGTTCATTATATCTCTTAGACTTCTATCCAAGCCTCAAAACAATATTTATGTGCCATTGGAGCTTTATCCCATATTATCAATTTTGTTTGTTTCAATAGCTCTGCAAGTTCGCTCCCTTGATGTTTCAATATTGCTTTCTCTTTTCTACATAGCTTCCATTTTTCTTTTCCTTTTATATTTGACTTCCTAGCTGCTATTACAAAGGTATTTTCAAAAGCCAGGCTCACTCTATCCCCTAATAACTAGGACATGTCAGCCGGTCCCGGCAAGGCCTATCACGACGAGTCCAAATCGAGGTCATCTTTCAAGGGTCCATGATTTTAACACCTCCCTCATTTTATTTTCTCACCTCCCCTCCCTCAAAATCCCCATTTTACCTCTTCTTCCTCAATTCTCTCACTCTCCCAACTCAATCTTCACCTCCTCTGGTCATACACCGCCATGGCTATGGCTGAAGCAAAACCAAGAAAACCGTGAAAATCATGTTAATCCAAGCCACTAAACAAGAACGCCAAGAAGCGGAGAAATCAAGGATATGAATGGAAGATGTAGCTAGGAAGAAATGGTGAGTGAATGGAATTAGATGAAAAGGATCGGTGTAACCACTAAAATGAAAAGGATTTCTTGAGCTACTTCTCATCAAAATGTACGTTTAAGTGATTTCAACAGAGAAGCAAGCAGGCCTTGAGAGTTTAGCGAATTTGATTGATTGGGTTTGGTTGGTGCTGCACAGCTGCGTTACTGAAATTACGTATTGATGTTAGTCTTTTTTTTCCTGAAAAATTAACTCTTCCGGATTCTTGTCTCCGAAAGCTCCCGAAATCAAGTTTCCGGGTGAATATAAAAAAACTACTTTTGGATTCTTATTGTCGGGACATTCCGGAAACAAGAATCCTAAGTGTTAATTTTTCAGACCTAGCAAAAGGGAGGTGAAACAACGTTAAGTTGTTCAAAAACACTTCGATTCTTATTCTTTGGGACTTTCCGAATTCTTATTGCCGAAAAATTCAAATCTAGCAAAAAAAAAAAGATGAAGCATCGTGTCCTGGAAAAGTGAAGGGTATTTTAGACTTTTTCGGAAGAGGGAGGTGATAAAATTAAGTTGGGGTGGCCCCAAAATAAAAGCCCTCTTTCAAGAAACGCCGCCATGATCAAGTGGGCCGATCCATGTCTTCAACTAAGCCCAAAGCTCGGCTCCATCTCATATGGACAAACCGACCTCCTCACACAAAAATGCTACTACTTCTTGCACCCCCATCAATCATACCGCAACACCTAAGGCAAATTTCACCACCTTAGATTTCCATGAAATGTACGCCTTAGTTCAGAAATGGTTACAATTGATTGAGAACACGAAACCTCGATATTGGTGGAAAGGATACTCATGTTGAAAATACAGAGCATGTTAACCCAAATTCTTTGGGTAGTGTTGATATGGGAAATGAGATGGACACTGTGGGATACCTCCCCCAGTTCTCTAGTCTCTCTCATAGGACTAACCCCTTGCAAATGGTCTCCATGAATTGTCTAGTTTGGAATTGCGAGGGTCTTTGGGGAAAGCTTTTTCCTCCCTCATTAAAGATTTTCTCAAGATTTATCATCTTGATTTGGTTGCCATTTTAGAGCCCCGTATCAGTGAGCTAGAGCAAATAAGGTCATCCAGCGTGTTGGCCTACTTGGGATTGAGAAAGTGGATGCTATTGGTTTCTCCGAGGTATTTGGTGCCTTTGGAACCCGGCCGGCTTCATGTCACCCCTATCTCATCCTCCGGATATTGTGTTCATCTTCATATCAATGCCAATACAGCCTACCGCTTGGGTGTTATCTATAGTTTATGCTAGTCCTATCTGCCACTCTTTGCAATCTTTGTTTGGGATGAATTAATCACATTCAAAGACTCCATTGACTTTAATTGTATCCTTCATTCGACAGAGGCGGTGGTGGTACTCCCTTTAATTGCTCCCTTAGTGAAGGTTTCTCTAATTGCATCAATCAATGCAACCTTATTGATCTTGGTTTCAAAGGCCCCCTCTACATGTGGACTAATGGGACAATTAATAAGAGGCTTGATCGTGCTCTCTGCTCTTCCTCTTGGCAGACATCTTTTCCTTCTGCTGATGTTATTCATATCCCTAGGAAGCCTCAGATCATGTTGCCATCTGGATCCGTGCTAATCCTCATGTGAACAGAGGTAATCACAGGCCTTACTTCAAATTCTTGAGTGCAGTGGCTAGACCATTACGAGTTCTCCTTTCAAGTCTTCCACGATTGGCATCACTCATCTACTTAGGAAGAAAACATTCAAAGACTCACCGATAATTTATGCATTTGGAATCAAAGCATACTTTCGGGAATATTTTTTTCACAGCAATCACCGTATCCTCTCTGTCGTCATGAGGGTATTAAACTTGTGCTTATGATGAATCCTAATCCCAATAATCGCCTTGAAATTCTGAAGAATACTCTTTGGAATGAATATTCAACTATTTATCTTAAGAAGGAAGCTTATTAGAGCCACCAAGCTAGATTAAAATAGGTCCACCTTGGTGACAAAAATACTCGTTTCTTCCATTTGTCCACTCTTGCTCGTAGGCGAAAAAATAAAATTGTTGCTCTCATGAACTCTAATGATGTTTGGGTTCATGAGGAGGAACATCTTCAAAATCTTGTGGTGGAATTCTCTGAGGCTTATAAACACGCCCCTCCTACCCCCCATACCCTACCCACTAACATTTATTTTCCTATTACTATTATTATTATTATTATTATTATTGATAAGTTATCACCTGGTAGGGTGATCATTATTGAAGAAACTAAAGTTTCCCTCTTCAGCATGGGCAATCTTAAAGCCCTGGTCCGAACGGCTTCTATCCTATCTCCTTTCAAGTCTTCCTCTTTTCAGAAGATTTTAGCCTTGTCTTCTCATGGTTGGAGCCTTCAGTTGTGTGATATTGTCTCTATTGTTATTGTTAATGTTTGTTGGGCAATTTGGCACTGCAAGAATAAGGCTAGATTTGATAGTAAAATTACCCTTTTACATTCGGTTATTAGCCTAATTCTTTCCAATGTGACTTTAGCAGGTAATGCTTCTATTTCTTTAATGTTCTCCTCCATTGCTGATTTTATGATTTTAAAGGCTTTTAATGTCACTGGTAATTACCGAAGTTCTCTGAATATCAAAGAGGTTACTTGGATTTCTCCAGCTCCTT
Source organism: Calophaca sinica (assembly GCA_037113605.1). Classification (NCBI taxonomy): domain Eukaryota; kingdom Viridiplantae; phylum Streptophyta; class Magnoliopsida; order Fabales; family Fabaceae; genus Calophaca; species Calophaca sinica. Next base: position 23,701,605 of record CM073737.1, read on the forward strand.
TTATGGTTAAATGCACATCTTGATGGGCTGCTAAAAGTCATCTGGCCCAACCGTTTGTGGTGGTACTTTTAGAGACAGAAGTGTTGTTGTTCTTGGTTGTTTTTCTGCCAATATTAGCATCGGCTATGCGCTTCATGCTGAACTAATTAGGGCCATGTTGGCTATAGAAATTTCTTTTGACAAAGGTTGGAAGTTTTTGTGGTTGGAGTATGATTCTCGATTAGTGGTTTACGCTTTCAAGAATTGCAAGGTAGTTCATTGGAAGTTCAGAAATAGATGGAATAATTGTCTATATTTGACTAGACAAATGACCTTCATTTGTACTTACATTGGCTTTGTTTGGTGGGATCTTATCCCTACCTTCATTGCGGAGGATTTTTTGAGAAAGAGGTTTAGTCTTAGTTATAGGTTTAGTTGATTTTTACATGGGGCTGGGGTATTCCCACAGTTGTTGGTTTCTCTTTGTTTTCTGATTTTAGTGTGCTGTAAATGATTGATAATATCTCTGGTGCCAATATAGTTGGGATGAAAATCATTATAGTGATGATTTTGCATGCCATAATTGCTTTTTTTTTTATCTAGATTCTTTATTATAGGTCTGATTTTTTTCCTATTGGTTTCAATATTTTTTTTGTTTATGGGTATTGGCCTACTCCCCCCTATTTTTTAGTTTATTTTTTTCCACTTTTTTATTAATAAAATTTAGGGGGTACTTTTTTGCCTTCTAGATATTTTTTTCCTAAGGAGGGTTTTGCATCAGAAGGTTTTAACGAGGCTCATTTCCTTTCTTTTGCTTTAAAAAAAATCCTTGCCAAAGTAGATTCATTCCCAACAGAAGTACAACAGACAACATCCTAGTTCTTCAAGAAGCCATCCACACAATGTCTTCAATTAATGAAGGAGAAGAGAGGTTTTATGATCCTCAAGCTTGATCTTGAGAAAGCTTTTGATAGATTGAGCTAGGATTTCATCAAAGATACGATGGATATTCTCAACATCCCCAACATTCTCAATCTCTATTAATTGGAATGGGAGGAATACTCAAAGCTTCAACTCTGCTAAAGGATTGCGTCAGGGTGATCCTGTATCCCCTTACATCTTTATCTTCTGCTTGGAGCGTTTAAGCCACCTAATCCAAGATGTCGTGAGCACTAGCACCTGGTCCCCTCTCACTTAGGTCGGCCCGACACGGTAAAACTTTCCCATGTTTTCTTTCTTTGATGATATGTCTCTAATTGCGTAAACTTCTCCTTCCCAAGTTGATGTCATCAAAGCTTGTATGGATTGATTACGTGAGGTCAGCGACGGAAGGTGAATTATAACAAATCTAGCGTTTTCTTCTCGTAAATGTTAACGATGACCTCAGGCACAACCTTAGTTCTCAGCTTGGTATCAAGGCTACGATGATTTGGGGATCTATCTTGGAGCTCCTATGCTTCATCAACGTTCTTCCAAGGCTTCCTATTATTTCATGATTGAAAAAATGAAGAAAAACCTTAGCTGTTGGAAATCATCTATTCTCTCTTTAGCAGGATGAATTACTTTAGCCCAATCCTCTCTCATGGATATCCCTGGCTATATTCTTCAAACTTGTTACATTCATATCTTTGTTTGTGAGGAAGCGAAGAGGATGTGCAGGAACTTCATTTGGGGAAGCACCAATGACCAGTAAGTGCCATTTGATCTCCTGGGAGAATATTTGCAAGCCCAAGGATGAGGGGCCTGGGGTTCAGATCTCTTCGGGTTCTTAATTAAGCTAACCTTATGAAGTTTGCTTGGCGGCTAATCTCTCAAACCGATAAGCTTTGGGTTCAGATTCTGAGCTAAATACAATAGCGACAATGCGTCTATTCAGTGGTGGAACAACATAGTAATGCTTTTGTAATCGGCAAGGAAGCACTAATATCTGGCGGCATATTGAGAAGAACTTATCTTGGGCGATTAATAATGGTCAAACTACTCGTTTACGGCAAAGCGGCTTGGGTCCACAGCCCGGCTTCTTAAAAGATTGAGTGCTTGCCTTTATTCCATTAGGTGAAGCAATTAACTTCACAATTGCACATTACGACAGCGGTGAGGGTGGAGTTAGCAAAAGCTCTACGCCACCTTCCCTATGGATGTTTTCTCGAAGATTGCTAGTATCAAGCCTCCATCTGGGGATCTTGAGGATTTCCCTATATGGTCTCTCTCAATCGATGGTACTTTCAGATCAAGTCGACTACAACTATTTGGTGTGGATTTGAGCGCTCATGCTCAACTTGACCCTCTTTTCAATATTGTTTGGAAGTGGCGGGGAACCTTGCGTGTCGAGCTTTCCTTTGGAAGGTAGCTCATGGTAAGCTTCTTACTAATAATGAGAAAGCATATAAACATATATGCCGATGGCACTTACTCTACATGCAATCTCTCGAGATGAAACCATTTTGCATGGCTTGCGTGGCTGTGGCGATGTTAAAGCCTCATGGGACCGTGTCATCACAAGTGACCATTGGAGTCATTTCTTGACTTTGGTCTCTTCGATTGGTGTAATGGAAATTGACTCACGATGACATTAGTGTTTACGGCTGTCCTTGGCCTTCTATCTTTGCTATTACCATTTGGATGCTTTGGAGAGACCGTAACCCTTTTATCTTTTAGGGTAAAAGCCGACTGGGTCGCACTATGGAACACACAGTCTCGGTCAGGCTTATTTGATCTCCCAAGATGCTAATAAGACTGTCCCTATTTATTTTGAGAGGCCTGGCGGGAGCTCCATATTGTTTGACAACTACCTGCTAACCCCTACAAGCTAAACATAGATGACTCCCATTGCACCCGAACAAACTCTTCTACTTGCGAGAGGACTTACGTGTGATTTTAGAGGTGCTTTCATTAAAGGATTACATTGCCGCATTGGAACCTCCACCGCCATTCTTCTTTGAACTATGGGGCCTCCTTTATGGTCTCAAACTAACTAAGCAGCTCCAACTTCCTTCTCTTCTTGTTGAAGTTGACTCCCAAGTGGTTTCTAGGCTTGTGCACGTTGGATCCTACTCCATCTGAGCTCTCCGACCGCTCCTCCTAGAAGCACTTCATCTCCTTTGTGCTCCTGATTGGGAAGTCTTCGTGTCTTACGTGGACTGTTTTGGATGTTCTTCTATCTGGTCTCAACCTTAAGCTCCGCTTTGATGTAATGGGGTGCAGTTCCCCCCGCTTTGTTTCTTAGCCTCGTGCTAACTCCTTTCTTCATAAAAAAAAATGAAAAGGGGAAATGGGAGTATGGAAGAAACGTGCATGTCATTTAAGGAATCGATTTCAAACACTACTGGAAGAGCTCCGTCCGCCCGTCAAGGGTTTTTATCGGGACACGCGATGGAGGACGATGGTGTCCATCAAGGGTTTTTATCGGGACTCACGGCGAAGGACGATGGAGGTACGTTGGGGAGTTAGAGCGCCAAAGTGGTGGTGTCATTGATGATGGGATTGTTTAAGAAGAAGAGAGGGCATGAGGGTATTTTACATTTTAACCCCTATGTGTATCGGTGGACCACACTCAAAGTAGTCCACCCTAGACGTCACCTAAATAAAAAACCATCGGATATAACACTTTTTAAATTTTTTTAAAAATTACTCTAAAGTCATTTATCTTAATTTAAAGTTTTATATCGGTCTTTTATCTCTTTTTTTTCTCAAGTTAATACTTTAAGTATTAAAAAATGTTAATATTGATAGACTTTTTGGTCATTTTCCAGGTATCCCGGTGTTAACTTTTTAATACTTAATATTGTGTTTGTTATAAGAGAAATAGAGAAGAGAGGGGTAGGGAAGAGAGAAATAAGGAAGAGAGATCGGGTTTCTCTTGTTTGGTGCAAGAGAGGTGTAGGAAAGAGAGAAAGAGAGGGGATTATTTGCACTTTTTGTAATCTCTCCTCCATTGAGAAGAAAGAGGCAAGAAATATTGGTTTTTAGTTAAGGACATTTTTGTCATTTAAAAAATGATCAACACTTCTCTCTTCTTTATTTCTCTTCTCTTTCTTTTATTCCAAATAGTACATTAGATATACTCTATTTCTCGTCTCTTCTCTCTTTGCACACTCTTTGTCGCCTATTTCTCTATTCACAATTTCTCTTGAGAACCAAACACACCCTAATGGACTAACTTGACGCAAAAAAGTCATATGGTGTTAACGTTTTAATACTTAAGAGACTAACATGGAAGAAAAAAAAAGAAAAAGGACCAAAGTTTGGCTTTAAATTAAGATAAAGGAACTCTAGAGTAATTTTGACAGCTTTTTATTACTAACCATCGGTCCAGATTAAATGGAAAAAATTAAGGGTATAATGGTCTTCTAACTCAGGTTAGAGATATTATCACAACTAGTGTCATCTATGTCTTCTGGTTTATTTGGCATTGCAGAAATAAAGCTCGATTTGATGGTAAACATATTTCCATCCCCTCTACTATAAACTTGATAATCTCCAATGTATCCTTAGCTGGTAATTTGAGCTCTAGAGCAATGTCTTCCTCCATTAATGAGTTTACAATTTTGAAATCCTTTTGTGTTAACAATCATCTTGGGAAAGCCCCTCCCCTTTTCTATACAATTAAATGTAATACTGATAGTCTTTGCGGAGGTTACCTTGGGCTAATAGCTTGTGGTGGCATATTTCGAGACAGTATTGTTGTTACTCTTGGTTGCCTTGCTAAAAATCTTGGCATTCAAAATGTCTTTCATGCTGAACGTATGGGAGCTATAATAGCTATAAAGACTACCTACAAAAAAGGTTGGAGAAACCTATGGTTGGAATGTGATTCTGCTCTTGTTATTATTGCTTTCAATAATAGCAGCATAGTGCCTTGGACTCTTCAAAATAGGTGGTGTAATTGTTTACAGCTGACTAAGCAAATGTTTTTTTATTTTTTCTCATAGTTATAGGAAGGGTAACTCCTGTGCAGATAAGCTTGCATCTTTTGGTATTCATTGTCCTGACTTTGTTTGGTGGGATAAAATCCTCACTTTCATAGCTGAGGATTTTTTCCATAATAGGAATAGGCTTTCTAAGTATAGATTTCATTAATTCACCTTGGGAAAGGTTCATGTCCCGCTAAGTCTCTCTCTTGTATCTTTTTTTTATCTTTTTTTAATAAAATAATGATATGTAGCAGAAAATTGTTTATCTTTAGGTTCTCTCTCCTCCATGAATGAATCTCCAACCTTGATGCCGGCCACGATGCGTGACATCGCCGCCACCAAATCATATCTACCAAAACTAATGATCTTTTTGACCTCCATTGCGTGAAACCTTTAATTTGACAAGTCCTATTGCAGTATATCTGATTGAAACCTTCTTTCGCATGAACTGCTTCCTCTATCATCATTCATAAGTTCCCCCTCTCTAAATCCTCGACCGAAACGTCGTCATACTGGGATCAATGTTGTTCCATTGCTCTGCTTTCTCTTCCTCTGTATTAAGGGTAGGTTCAATTTGAGGATCCGCCACCATTAGAAATGGAGGAAAAAAAATATGCATCTGTCATTTTCTTATTTTGGTATTTCCTATTTTGCCCTCACGTGTACTTATCGTAAAAGCCACCTATTTCCAAGTATGGTGCATCAATGGACAACATACCATATCTGTTAGATCTTCACATTTTTTTGAATCAATGGTTCAATTTTATTGATGGGAAAAGGGTAAAATGGTAACTGAGTTTTGGAGAGAGCGCCTTACCCCTCTCTTTCTGCCCCACTGTTATACCCTAATTTTGTCCACCTACCTCCTGTAATTTATTTTTATTGTTGTTTTTACTTTATTCTTAACAACACATTTTGGGTTCATTTTGTTAAATCCTTTGGGCTAATTTCAGCCCAATTACAATAAGAAAAAGAGGTGCAAATAGTCAAGCAAGCCCAAGATATAACCAATGTCCAATGTCCATTACATATCAAAATATATATACAGACCAATGTTTGAATGAATTAAACAGAAACAAAAAAACAAAAATTACAAAGAGACAAAACGTATGGAAAAAATGAAGATTGCAGGGAGCATGGCTCCTGCACAAAGAGACAAAGCATACGAGAAAAAAAAGGGATTGCAGGAACACGAAAAAATAAAAAAAAAGAGAAAAAGCAAAAAAAAACAAAACAAGCACAAAGCAACAGGAACGTTGCATGCATCCCTGACCACAACAACCAACAGCAACAGAGGCAGGGGGCAGAAGCATTTGGAGAATGGGTCCAATATGCTTTCTTCTTGTTCCTTTGTTTTCTTTCCATTTTTTCTCCAACCAAGCAGCTTTGCAGGCACCACCCACTGCATCACCAACCAACCTGCAACCAAAGAAACCAATATTGTCCTATTAGGGCTCAGTAGCTCTATAAATGTGAATACAACAGAACAACAAAGGAAGAGATTTTGAGAGGAAAAATTCTAGGCATTTTTACCACCAATCAAAGAATTAGAGGCTCCAGACTGAAGCCCTCATTCACCAAGTCAGAAAAAAAAGCAAAGAGAAGAAGAAATAGAGGCAAAAAAAAATGTAAAACAGAGCAAAAAAAAAAGAAGAACAGAAGAAGAAGAAGGTGCATCTCTCTCTCCCTCACCCTCTCTTCCCCTTAGTCTCCTTCCCCCTCCTTCTTCCTCCCTCTCCCACCACACTCTCTCACTTTCTCTTTTCTCTCCCCTTCACGATCTCCCTCCCCTTTTCTCCTCCCTCTCTCGTCGTCCCTCCTCCCATTTCCTTGACATGTGTCATGGATGGCATGGCAGTGGCCGCACCCTCTCCCTTCTTCTTCTCGCCACCTTCTCTCTCTTTCTCTCTCATCAACCCTCTTCCTCCCTCTGCGCCTTCCCCTTATCCCTTTTCCTGTTCTTTTTTCATTTTAACCTATGATTCTAGATTGTTTGCTTTGTGGGCTCGTTGCCCATTTTGTTTCTTTGCCCCTTTTTTCTTTTTATGTTGTTTCATTTTTTCTTTGTTTTGGGCTTCAGCCCAGGTTTTTACGCCCCTTTCTTTTTGCGTTTCTTTCCTATTCCTTTTCTTTTTATTCTGGTCCCCTCTTTTTATTTCTTGGGCTTCAGCCTACTTTTGTTTCCTTTTTTCTCCTTTTCTCTCTTTTATTTGCCAAACCCTTTTTGTAGTTAGTCCTTTTTCTTAAAATATTGGGCTTTAGCCCATTTGTTTTTTTTCTTTAACTTAATGATGCTTCTTTTTACTAGTCAAACTAGTATGATTTCACTCAACTAAATTTCACATACAAGTCTTGAGACCCTATTTTTCTTGAAAATCACATGATAAAAATCATGGAAATTAATTTACTAGTGATGATCACTCGAGATTGCTTCCCGTTTAGTCATTACAAATATCTTAATTTTCTAAATAAAAATAGGTTATTAGTGAGGACCACTCTTGATTGCTTCTTGCTTGGTCCCCATGAAAACCTATCTTCTTCATAAAAATAAAATTAAGTTTTTTTTTACTAGTAATGATCACTCGAGATTGCTTTCCGTTTGATCATTACGAACATCGTTAATTTTATAAACAAAAAAGGTTGTTAGTGAAGGCCACTCTTGATTGCTTCTAGTTTGGTCCCTACGAAACCTACCTTTTTTCCATCAAAAAATATACAATTAAAATCAACCAACACGCAGCCATTTTTCTACCCAAGAACTACGTAGCATTTGATTTCTCCACTGCACAAGGATGTTGTAGGACCAACCGCTTGAGTTTGATCTCGATAAGTTGAGCTTGATCTCGACAGGTTGAGATCAAGCCAGCTTGAGTTTGATCTCGATAAGTTGAGCTTGCTCTCGGTTGAGCTTGATCTCGACAGCTATTCACATGATTTGTTTCGACAGCTTGATTGTGATGGGTCTTGATGCTCCAAGAGAGTTGTCTTCAAGCTGTCGAGATCAAGCTCGATCTGTCGAGATCAAGCTCGATCTGTCGAGATCAAGCTTGATTTCCGTCGAGATCGAGCTCAAGCTGTCGATATCAAGCTCAACCTGTCGAGATCAAGCTTGACCCGGCGGCAGGGATCAGCGGCTTCAGCAGACTCGGCGGGTTTTGAACTCGGCGGCAGGCTTGATCTCGGCGGCAGAGATCAAGCGACTTCGGCGGTGGAGGACCAGCGGCAGGCTTGATCTCGGCGGGTTGAGATTGAACTCGGCGACTTGAGATGGAACTTCGGCGGCTTGTGCTTGATCTCGGCGGCAGGCTTGATCTCGGTTGAACTTGAAATCGATTCCTTAAATGACATGCACGTTTCTTCCATACTCCCATTTCCCCTTTTCATTTTTTCTTATGAAGAAAGGAGTTAGCACGAGGCTAAGAAACAAAGCGGGGGGAACTGCACCCCATTACATCAAAGCGGAGCTTAAGGTTGAGACCAGATAGAAGAACATCCAAAATAGTCCACATAGATAGTTTAGTCTTCGGTATCGATGCTCCGGGCTCCACTGCCGAGATCAAGCTTGACCCGGCGGCGAGGACCAACAGCTTGGGCTTGATCTCGACAGCTTGATCTTGATCTCGGTTGACCTTGATCTCAACGCTTGAGCTTGATCTAGGTGGAGCTTGATCTCAACCTGTCGAGATCAGGCTTGACCTCGACAGCTCGAGCTTGATCTCGGCTGACCTTGGTCTCAACCTGTCGAGATCGAGCTTGGCCGGCGGCCAGCTTGATCTCGGTTGAGCTTGAGGTCAACCTGTCGAGATCGAGCATGACTTCGACAGCTTGAGGACCAACCACAAGCCTTTGTCAAGACATGGAATGGTACTAATCGATGGCTTACCTGTGAAAGTCCACCAACAGCAATCAAACTGTGACCTCCACATGAACATGATGTGCCCTTTTTTGTTTTTTAGATTTTCTAGTTGTACCAAATGCCAGCACTTTTTGGCAACTTCATGAATTGTTGTTCCTTCTATTTATCATATGGTCCAATTTTAAGCTTTAGTATTTTATTAGCCCTCGGATTATAGAGAGAAGAGCATTTGGGAACAGTGCTATCTGTGTATATTTTTATCACCATAACATTCTCATTTATGTCCAGAGAAGAAGGCGTGCCATGATCCGAAGCGAGAGAAGAAGGCGGGCGGCAACAGAGAATCTTTGGCGAGCGACAACAAGAGTTCGATGGTACAAAGAATGGCAAAAAGAGTGAAATACTGAGTGAGAGTGCATGAAGATGTTATTGTGCTCATGAAGATGGTACCTTTGGGTTATCATTTGAATGAAAAGCGACATTGAATTTGTGTTTAAATTCTTTTGTTTTGAAAGTCTCCTAGTAAGTGCATATTTAAGAAGAAACCATGTTTGATACACAAAATAGCTAATTCTTTCATCTTTTTCTTGGAGTGATCATGCTTTAAGTTCAAGTCAAACAGTTTAAATTAAGCTACCATTTTGGCCTCCTAAAGGTACATTTGGCCTCAATTTTTAATAATAAAAAATGACGGCTTACATCAAATAAATCTCCCAAATATGTAAAGTGACAGTGACATCAGTTTGGACTATTTTGATGTTACTTCTAATCTTTGTAGGATTAAGGACTAGCTTGAGACCTCGTTTGCATTAATCTACATGACTTTTTTAAATAAAATAAATTTATTGATTTTTACTTAAAAAATCTTTATCAGCTTCTATAATGTTGACATAAGTTAAATGAGTTTTTTCAAAAAAAATGAAACGTTATAAGTTCTTTTTTACATGACATAATCCTTCTAAATTGACTTAAATATGTTTTTAGTTCCTGTAAATATAGTGTTTTGATTTTATTCTCTTTAAAAAAAATTATTTATTTTTTATCCCTAAAAAATATTTTATTTTGATCTTAGTCTTTTTGACCAAAATTTATAGGAAATTATGTATAAAATGAAGTGTTTTTTTTTAAATTTTACTATATATTTTGGTCGAAATAGTTATTTAAACTTATTCGAATCAAAATTTACAAAAAATTTGGTAGAAAAATAAAGTGTTTCTGTAAAATTTTGCTATAAATTTTAATTAGAAAGACCAGAATCAAAATAAAATATTTTATAGGGACAAAAAAAACATAATTTTTTACAAGAACTAAAATCAAAACACTATATTTACACGAACTAAAAATATATTTAAGTCTTCTAAATTTTATATTGGACTTTAACCTTTGTAAAATGATTATACAGTAACTTACCTAAAGAGATCAAAGAATAATTCTAAACAGCGAATTTGGAATATTAACAATTAGTTCAAAAATTGAACAACATAACTACCTTATGATGTTATTAGGTCCTTTATTGTAAAAAACTTGATTGATAAAGTCCTTATTTATAATCCTAAAAAAAAAAAATCAAAGCCACAATGTAAATGCAAACATAAATTAATTTACAGTATATGGACAAGGAAATGAGGAATTACACCTCAAACTTGTATTTTAAGTTAGAAAAGACTACTACTACAATCAAACCTTATCCCACTGCACATAGAAGGAACAAAACCCCACAAATGTATTGTTTCACTTCATCAAATAGAAACATCTCTTCTTAAAGGGAAAAACGTGTATATCCAACAAAAAAAGGTTAAAAAAAAAAGACAGAAAAAAAGGCAAGCAAAAAATGCTAATCACTTGAGGAATCATCATCATTCTCTTCATGATCAAAGAACGACTTTCTCTATAAACCTCTTGCGAACTCCTTCAATGACAGCTTCTCTTGATTGCTCATCTTTGCTCTGGCCATCATTAAATCTGAGGATCTGATTGGCACAGGACCAATGCAACACACGATATTACAGAACAAGCAAAGAATTCAATGTAGCATAAAGGAAGACTAATTAAACCAAGGAACAGATTTAGAAAAGTATAATATTAATAACTATGTATAACTATGTAACAAATTAAAAAGGTAAAAGGTGTGCAAGGGAGATGAATGAATGACTGCAATCAAGGTGCCCAAGTTCAATGTCTATGAGATGCCACTAATCTTACAAACTTATAATGGAACATATGGAACTATTACAAGTTTTCTTGGCGAGTATGTCTTGGGATGTAAAAGGAAAGACTAACAAAATCCTTCATGTATAATATTGCAAATTTTTAATGAGTATAATAATAATGTTGTCAATGGTATAGACAAGAATAGAATCGACTACTTATACTAGGCAGGATATCGTTGGAATAATATACCCTATGGAAACACCTTTCAACCAGCTCCACTGTGTCATCATACAAAGCATCATTTACGGTTAGAAGCACTGTCGAAGCTTAGGCCCCTAATTCTAAGAAGGAATTGTGAAAATGTATTATAATTTTGAGGAAATGAGGTTCCAGCCTTGCTTCCCATTTCCCAAAGACAAACAAACACAGATGCTAAGAAGATTTTAGTATGACACATTAGCATATGTCTTTCATACTTGAAAAAGGGTAAAGAAAGTTAACAATTGGCACTAATCAAAGTAGGAAATCGAAATAATCGAAATGTGAGACATCCTGAGAGATATAAATACCTTCTGAGTGCATCTTCGCCCAAACCTACTCAAACCCACATAATTTCCTTTAACTTGACTCCATTGTTGTACACCAATAAAGTGGGGAGATTACGATCTGGGTAGTTGGGAATGCACTCAGTGGATATTATCTTGACAAATTTTGTTGAAGGATATCTTGCAGCTAGTTCTTCAATGCATTGCATCAACACCCCACATTCGGGAATCCTATCAAACAAGAAAAGTACAACATATCTACTATCAATTTTAGAGAAGAATAGGCGGTTCAAATGACTCAATTGGCGCTCTTATATTTATGCCACCTGTCCTTTTTTAAGGGTCTTCTTCGGAGAAGGCCTATCTTTTTTGCTGCTATTTAAAATTTGAACCCTCATTATACGAAAAAAAGAAAAATGAACCCTCAATCTTATCTCTCTCCCGATCTCCTTCTTTTCTTCCTCCTCCATCTTCTCATTCCATCTTGCTCTTCCTCCTCCCTTCACACCACCAAATTCGCCCCCTTCATCCTCCTCTGTAACATCTCCCTCCTTTCTTATTTTTTATTTCTCCTCCATCATCTTCTTCCTCCTCTTTCTCCACCTTTTTCTTCGGTGCGAAAGAACACGGGGCAAATATAATGGATTTTTTATGTTGCATCTGCCATCCCTCTTCTCCTTTTTGAGGTTTACTGGAAGCTAGATTATTTTTGGAGCTAGGTTTTTGAATCTGTTATTGTTTTTAGGTTTACGGTAATCCTATTCTCCATCTTCTTTTTCCTCCTCTTTCTCTTTCTCCTCCTTCCTCTGAGCTTCCATTTCGGGCACCATCAAGATCCTCAGAAACCCCACTATTTTTTTGTTTGTTCCATCATTTTGTATTTTTTTTTTGTTTCAGATTTTGATTTTTTTTTTGTTCTTAGATTGTTGTTTATGCTTTTGTGTTGATTTTTTGAAAACCAAGGTTTTTCATTTCTTAATTATTTTACCTTTTTCTTCTACAGGTATTATTGACTACTAGAAGAAAGATGAGAATGATGAAAAGGAGAAATATCATGACGTATTATTTTGTGGTTTTTATCAGTTGATAGACAAGTTCTAGGACTTGGCGGGATGAGTATTTTCTTTTTGCATAAAACCACCATTTTCAGTTTTATGATGTGTGTACTTGATTTCTTTGCCTTGATAATGGATTTTCATGATCATGGGAAGGAAGCGTGGGTGATTCAAAGGAACAAAAAACTATTGAGATGTGAAAACAATGCAAAAGAAAATTAGGCGTTTTGTTATTTACCTTGAAAAGGATTTGTCTCATGAATTTATTGTGATGTAGTGAAAGTATTTCTAACATTAACAATGAAAAAGCTGATTCTCTTTGCTAAAATATGTAGCAATACTTATGGGTATTATTGGGTCTGGATAGAAAAAGATGGAGTCATACTTATAGATTTTGAATTCTTCCACTTCATACATCTACATTCTATATGCTTTTCAGATTTTTTTAATAGCAAGGCAACCTGGCTTGCTTGAGGCTGATCGACTACTATGCATCTCATGTTTCTTAATTTTTAATGGTATTAATTCTCACGTTTCTTTCTCTGCGATTATGGTTAATTTGAACCACGTGATAGATTATGGTTGTGTGCTTTTCAGAGGGATAAACTAATGGTCTTTTTTTAGATAGTTTTCTAACTTGAAGAAAAAATTTGTTATTTTTGACAAGCATGCTTTATTGTTTTTAGGTTGAAAAAGCTGGGAAGAAATAGATTCAATCCCTATGAAAGAGGATCCTAAATTGATGGAACTATTATCTTTCTTTGTGAAATGTGGTGTGGTTTCCCAAATTGTTAATGTCAATATGTTTTATTGTTTTATAGTTATGCTTTCTCTATCTCCAAAATTTATACATCCAAAGGATATATATATCCAAAGGAAGAAATGAATGATTGGACACCGTTCTACACCAGTGTTTACAACTCTGATACAATCATAAAGGTGTAAAGAATACATAATTTAATGTCTTTCTCTTCTCCTTAGATTCTTGCCTTCAGATCTTTAACAAATATGCGTTTAAGGCCCAACTCTCTCTTACTATGCTTTTAAACATCTTCATGTTTCTATTGAGTTAATTTCTGCAGTACCAAAACAAGAAAAAGTACCAAACAGACCCATGCTTTAATAATGGGAGGAAATCCCTATAATGGATCAAACTTTCTTGATTGCTGTTCCGGACTGGGCCGAGGCCCAATCCGTCGATTCACCTTCCCTCGATGCCACGTCGTCCGCATGCCTCTCCGCCTTCCCTCAACGCGGCCGACCCAACGGCTTTGTGCATTAAAGGAATTTAATGCCGACTTCCGGGTTTCACGGGACGGTTACACATCGACAGTAACCGTCCTCAACTCATATTTAAAGAAGACCGCGTCGAACGGTCGAGGTAATGATTTTTCTACCACCTCTTTACTCACCTCGACACACACTGACTTGAGCGTCGGAGTGTTTGCAGGTACCACCACCGAGGTCTTCCACCGGAGCTCCGAGCACCATCAGAATCGCTTAATTCTTCCCGCAGTGAGCGATACTTTCTCGGTATCTCTTATGTTCGTCCAGAACATTGGCGCCGTCTGTGGGGACGACAAATCGCTCTCGTTCTTTTTCACGTTCACGGTGGCTAGAACATTCAGATTGAATCTTTCTCCTCTCTGATACGTGTTCTTTGGTTTCGGTGAGAGATTGCAATGGTGTTTTCCGGAGAGGAATTCCTTTCGAAGAGGCCAGAGAAAGAATCTCGTCCAATTCTAAAGTTTTTCTGGATCAAGAATTCAGAGGAACAGAGACATTGACACCTCAGATCAAGTTTCAGATGAAGAATCTATCTCAATCTTGTTTGATCGGTTCCGATCTATTCGACTTCGGTGAAAACAGGAACAAGATTTGACGGTCATCTTGGTTCTCGCCTTCACCATACTACCACCACCTCAATCGAATCAGAGCATCCCGAGTCACATCGATGTCACAGGAAACGATGGCTCAATGCAACTCAGTGTAGTGGCCGATCTAGACTCTGTCGAACTGGATCAAAACCGCCATCACTGAACTATGCGTGTGATCTTGGATCTCAACGGCAGATCCTGAATCTAAACAGAGACAAATCAAAATCGTTGAAATCAGCAATTGTGCACATACACCAAATAGCGATTACTCACGCTTGTGAGATCGATGTCGCCCTACCTGAGACGGAGGCAGTCGGGAAGCATTGAACAAATCTGGATATCGACGTCGAGGTCAAAGAAGACGAAGGAAGTCGACCAAGTTTTGCGTAACAGAGGTCTCTAGTTGCAACCTCTTTCGAAATTGCGGACCTCGACAGTCCCATTCACTTGACATCGGGCGTTGTGGAGATCGATACACGTCAATTCTGAATGCATGTAGATCCAAGGCGTCGAACAATGCTCAAATCTCTTGATTTTGATCTAATCTGACTTCAGCTATGGGTTCTCCAAGGATCCATTGTTCCACCTCTGAGTGTTTACAGACACACGATGTCATTATGCTTGAAATCGACATCGCCTCACATCCGGTAAGGCCCAAACCTTTCTTTTATCTTTGTAACTAATCTGTTTGTTCTTGATGAATTCGAGCGTCGATGTCGAAAAAGACGGAGGCAGCTGATGAAGCCCTGAACAAATTCAGACTATCTTTGCTCCCACAAATTCAATCTCCGAGTCGACTCTATTGATCGACGCCAAACCCGATCTCCTGGACAACGAAGTCCGCATCGCTCGACTTCAGGGAGCACCACCCCTTTTTCGGCGTCGATAGCTATCTCAAATCAAATAATCATGGCAAGGATACCAAAATGACCTTGTGCCAGAGAGCACGTTGGATGTCGAACAAGCCATGTGTAAAAAGCACGTGCACTAAAATGATTTCGTGCCGGAGAGCACGTTGGATGTCGAACGAAGTCATACACATTGGATATAAAACGACCTCGTGCCGAAGAGCACGTTTGTTGTCAAATGACCTCGGATCTCAACATATCGGATCTCAGATCTAGACGACACGACAGATGATGAGGATGACAACCTCGGATCCCGGATCTCGACATCTCGGATCTAGGACCTTGACAGCACAGCAGGTTTCTCCCACCAAGCTTTTCAGCTTAGATGAGGACGACAACCTTGGATCTCGACATCTCGGATCTAGGACCTCGACATCACAGCTCAACCTGGAGGCGAGTCGGCTCCTCATCATATGAGCACCGACTTAGGGGCATAACCTCGTCTCGAGACCGGCGTGCGAGCTCGTGATAAAGCCTTGTGCCTTGCACAAGCACCTGCAGCAATGTGGATACGAGTCCGGTACTCGAGCGACCTACCAGGCCCACCTCTGCAATTTCAATATTGACGGCTTTAAACTTCGGCTCGTCATTGACCTTGATTTTTGATGACCTCAACCTTGCCGCTTGGACGGCGGATCAACTACTCCCACAGGAAGTATAAAACTTCGACTCACGAGCACTTTACTCGGATAAAAGTGCGCTAACTTTATTACATCAAGTTGTTGCAAATTGTGTATACTTTGACAGGAACAGTTGCAAATTCCAAGAAGTTGGAACGCGGGAAAGATGAAGCCACAGGATCGAGCCTGTGATAAAGCCTTGTGCGTTAGCACAAGCACTGTGATCGACCTCGTCACGAGACGCGTGCAGGCTCGTGATAAAGCCTTGTGCGTTAGCGCACAAACACCGATGAATGAAGAGATCGACCTCGTCACGAGGCCGCGTGCGAGCTCATGATAAAGCCTTGTGCGTTGGCACAAGCACACGTGATCGACCTCGTCACGAGACCGCGTGCACGAGCTCGTGATAAAGCCTTGTGCGTTAGCACAAGCACTGTGATCGGCCGTCACGAGACCGCGTGCACGGCTCGTGATAAAGCCTTGTCGCGTTAGCACAAGCACCTGATGAAGAGATCGACCTCGTCTTTGAGACCGCGTGCGCAGGCTCGTGATAAAGCCTTATGCGTTAGCACAAACACTGATGAACTTCGTCACGAGACCGCGTGCACGAGCTGGTGATAAAGCCTTGTCGCGTTAGCCTGAAGCACCGATGAAGAGATCGACCTCGTCTGAGACCGCGTGCGAGCTCGTGATAAAGCCTTGTCGCGTTAGCACAAGCACCTGATGAAGAGATCGACCTCGTCACGAGACCGCGTGCAGGCTCGTGATAAAGCCTTGTCGCGATGGCACAAGCACCGATGAATGAAGAGATCGACCTCGTCACGAGACCGCGCGTGCAGGCTCGTGATAAAGCCTTGTCGCGTTAGCCACAAGCACTGTGATCGACCTCGTCTGCGAGACCGCGTGCAGGTCGTGATAAAGCCTCGCGTTAGCGCTGGGCACAAGCACTGCGGATCGACCGTGCCGAGACCGCGTGCACGAGCTCGTGATAAAGCCTTGTGCGTTGGCACAAGCACCTGATGAATGAAGAGATCTCGTGCCGAGACCGCGTGCACGAGCTGGTGATAAAGCCTTGTACGTTGGCACAAGCACCTGATGAAGAGATCGACCTCGTGCCGAGACCGCGTGCATGAGCTACCTGATGAAGAGATCGACCTCGTGCCGAGACCGCGTGCACGAGCTCGTGACAAAGCCTTGTGCCTTGCACAAGCACATCAAGCATCGACCTCGTGCCGAGACCGCGTGCACGAGCTCGTGATAAAGCCTTGTCGACCTCATGCCGAGACCGCGTGCACGAGCTCGTGACAAAGCCTTGTGCCTTGCACAAGCACATCAAGCCTCGTGTCGAGAACTGCCTCAGCAGCTATGGAACACGAAGGTCCCGAACGAACTAATGAACAAGCACGACATGACGACACTTGCAGTTCCTTACAAACAAGGACGTCGAACGTCGACATCAACGAACTTCGACAACAAGTCACCACCTCGACATTCGAGCTAGCGACTTGGGGGGCAACTGTTCCGGACTGGGCCGAGGCCCAATCCGTCGATCCACCTTCCCTCGATGCCACGTCGTCTGTAACGACCCGTTTCCGGACCGCTACCGAGCTCAACATACCGAGCTCGAGTTACCGAGCTCAACACACCGAGCTCAAGTTACCCTGTATGTGATGTGTTTTAAAACGATACTCTTGTACCCTTTAGAAAAGTACGGTCTATTATTTTTTTATTTTTATAAGACCAGCTCGTGCACATCAGAGTAATTACAGCTTTTCGAAACATGGTGCAACTAAGACACAAGACTTAAGTCCTAAATAACAGCACGCAGGTATAACAAGTACATACTTATATATACAAGATATAAAAGTGCATACAAAAAGACAGAGTAATAATGTACAAAGAAAATACACCTAAGGTATGACGACTTCAAGAGAGCAATCATACCCTGGGGGTACTTCCGGCAGACACCCACGCAGGGGGCTGCTCCAAAAGTAAAACCACCAGTCTACCCTGTAATAACAAAACATAACCGGCCCAACTGGTCACAACCACTATACACAAAAACATAGACAAAGCAAATCACGACAAGTATAGGTCGTCGCCCTGATCCTCGTCGAGCTCCTCCTCGCCATCATCTGCTGTCGAGTTCCCTGCACCATCGACATCGCCTGGGTAACCATCATGGATTGAAGGTACCATGGGAAAGGGTCAACTTCTCAACAATTCAAGATAAACACGACATAAAGAAATAAGTAAACAACAAAGTATAACATTCACCAAACGTGACTCAACCATCTCACTCTAAACTCGACTCAACTCGCTATCCATTTTCTCTCGACTCGACAATTATTCCGGAATGCACAAGCCGTACCGTATGCTGGAAAGTCCAGCCGAAGCCTTGGGATCTTCGCTCTCCCTAGGACAGTCAACTCAGGTCCCATAGCGTGGTAACGCTTAGAAGTCTCCATAAACGGAAAAGGGGACCTAGCACCCTCTCCGCTATCCGGGTCGCAACTTCAAACGCCAACGACTCGCTAAGCTCTCTCACTCAATGAACACCACGTGATACGATATTCAAAGAGTTATACGCAAGATATTCAACCGCATGTCAAATAAAAAGAGCGAGGCTCAACATGAAGAAACGCAATTCAACAAAGAATACACAATTAAGTGGCATATATTCAATCATATCACAACACTTCAAGCTCGACACAAATCAAGGAATCCATACATAGGAATATAACAATAAAAATCCTAGAATGTCTAGAAGTGCCCTTACCGAACTCCAAGCTAACGCTGCTCGACAACGACCTCAACACGGCTGTCTTCAAATGAGCTCGACAACGACCTCGACACGGCTGTCTTCAAACGAGCTCGACAACGACTTCTCTCACTCGATCTCGACACGTACGGCTCTCAGTCAACCTCGGTTTCGTGTTCTCGTACACCCTGATCTCCTTGCAAAGACGATCTCGTAAATCACACTGCCTAATACGAGCACAACTTAGTTCTATCTATGGGTTCTAATAACACTTAGCTCTCATTATCCCAATCTTAACCACAACCCAAGTAAACATTAAAACTCAAGAACTTAAACAAATACAACCAGAATTCAAACATTACAAAATAACTCCTTTTCTCTAAAATTTTATTAAAAACTTCTTTCATACATCACCAGACAAAACCATTTTTCCTCTAACACAAAGTTAGGGTTTTCGATCAAAAGTTCATGAAAAAGGTTCTATGATTCTATAACAAATAAATCAACAACAAATATCAACAAGAAGCAACGCACAACAAACTAAAACAAGAAATCCAAAACAAACCAAATAGGGAGGGTTTTGGGCACTGCCTATTGCAGAAAACAGAGGAAGCAATTTGTTTTACAAGCTCAAATAATTGGTTAGAAAGGTAGGTCATGTCATGAAAAAGAAAACCTATCAATATGACCTGATTTGGAAGCATAAAAACTAGCTAAAATGGAGGGAAGAAGTGGCGCTAAACAGTAGCATGAAGGAAGAGAAAATTCTGTTTTTCATACCTCAAATGATGGTCGAGATGGTGATATATGTCGAGAAGATGATAAGAAACAAGGTTCTTTGAAGAAAGTTTATCTGAAGCTCAATGAAACTCGAGGTTCTTCAATGGAAGTTTGGAGAAGAGGAAATTTAGAGAAGAAGAAAAAAGAAGAAACTGGAAAGTGAGTGTTTAAGGCGGCTAAGCGTGATATTTATGGAGGTGGAGGAAACTAATCATGATATTTATCTACAGCTGGAGGAAAGAAACAGTTTGGTCTTATCTCCCTTAAATATCTCTTAAACAATAACTAATTACAAGAAAACCATTTTAAATAAATTTATCTATCATAAAACCACAAATAAGCGACACCTAGATTTAAAGTAAGATATTAATCCAAACAACAAGATATACTAATTAACGCTAAATAATATTCGTAAAAATACGAGTGTTATCATCTCGACACGATGTCGACCAGGATGCTTGTGCAAGCGCACAAGGCTCTAACACGAGTTCGTGCACGCGGCCTCCTCAGTTCGACATGCGACCTCATCAGCTCGACATATGACCTCGGCACGCGATCTTGGCACGGGATCTCGACACGAGGTCTTGGTACGAGGTCTCGATACGATGTCCTAATACGAGGTCGATCTCGTCCTCAGGTGTTACATCGTCCGCATGCCTCTCCGCCTTCCCTCAACGCGGCCGACCCAACGGCTTTGTGCATTAAAGGAATTTAATGCCGACTTCCGGGTTTCACGGGACGGTTACACATCGACAGTAACCGTCCTCAACTCATATTTAAAGAAGACCGCGTCGAACGGTCGAGGTAATGATTTTTCTACCACCTCTTTACTCACCTCGACACACACTGACTTGAGCGTCGGAGTGTTTGCAGGTACCACCACCGAGGTCTTCCACCGGAGCTCCGAGCACCACTGTAACTGTCTAATTCTTCCACCGTGAAGCGATACTTTCTCAGGTATCTCTTATGTTCGTCCAGAACAATTGCCTTGAGAAGTTCCTGCCAAATCCTCAAGACAGAAGGTACTTTTAGATTCCTTTTAATTGTTACCTATGCATAAATTACTATCTTTTATTTACTATCCCTTCTTATGCTATATTTCTTTTCTCTTTTTTTCACAAACTGATAAACATGTGGGTTATCACTCATCCCAGCCCACAATTTTATGTTGTTTTTAGTTGCATTTTTTAGTTTTGTATTCTCTGTTTCATTGTCCAGTCACTACATGCTTTTCATCCACTGTCACTATGCATATATATCCCTGTAACATTGACATATTTTTTTTATAACGCCTAGATTGCTAAACTGTTTTAAAGTTTCAACAAGTGCATAGTTTATGATTTGAGTCTTTGATATATTTTATTTTTATGGTTAACTTAAAATTTGGATGATAAATTGATAATGAACTAAATGGAGTTGTACTTTTAGTTTGATGTATTTTAATTTTCACTTCATGCTTTTGTTAGAATTGCTTTTGTTTCAGGATGACATTATATCAAGCCATAAAGTTGAAATCTCAAGATTCCACTTGGCAAAGGTCGTATTGCTTTTGTGTGAAACAGTGGGCTTTTAATGATTTATCAAATCCATTTGCAATGGAATATAACTTGGAGCTGTACTTATATATGAATTTTTGCGTTTTATGCATACTTCCATATCTGTTTGTTTCATTGTGCTATCAACTCCTCTGAAGCTTTTTCCCATTTTTTGCAGGTTGATGGCAATGCTTAATCAACTTTTAAGGTTTAGGAATAGCTGAAAACTATACGAACACTGGGTAGTGGGCAGTAATTTGATAATGATGTACTCCATTTCATCCCTCTGGATTTTGGCGCAAAAATCGATTACTATACATTTGTATTTGATCATGATTTTGGTATTTAGTTTTCATTTGGCAGTAACATTTTCATTTTGCAGTAATTTTACATTTTCATTTGTTAATTTATTTGGTGTTTAATTTTTACATTTGAAGGTTTCTTTTTCTTTTCAACATTTACAAGCATTAATTTCTAAATTTGGACCTTAGTTTGAACATAGCTACTTGATCAAGTTGCTATGCCAACGTTGCAATTAATGTAGTGAATGGATTCTTGATTTAAATTATATTCCATATTTTAGAGAATATGACATTAGTCTAATGATATGGTTAACCTTATATTAGTAAGAACCAAAATCTGCAACCTCTGCTTACAGTCAATTATAGGTGTCTTATATTCAATCATAATGACTATCTAATCCAGCAATAAATAAAAGGTTAACGGTGGGATGGGAGACAGTATGAGCAAGTAATGAGGGAGTAGTCCCTTTCCCAATTCTGGTCAAATAGCAAGCATTTAAACCCATCTCAAATACAAAGTATTTCTGAGATTCAAAGGATATTACATATCAGTGATAAAAACAATTTTTTACTACAAGCCAACTACCCAACATAGGCTTAGTGATAAAAACAATTTTTTACTACAAGCCAACTACCCAACATTTCAGATCCCCTTATCACATTTCCTTATTTTTTTCTTCAATAAGATTTATTTTATTTTCTCCCCAACATTTCCTTTTGTTTGCATTTGCAGGACACATCCTTCTTTTGCTGATTTTGCTTCCAATGCCTTTGCAGGACATACACCATTATGTGGACACACCACTTCTTTCATATTTTTTGATAAGTTCAGTTACATAGTTCTATGTTTACGGTACTATTAGAGCCAACATTGATGTTATAGCCATTTGCTCCTTTTCTGTTGGGGTGATGAACATTTTGTGATGTGAGCTCATCTGTTTCTACTAAATTTATCCCTTCACACCTTGTTGTAACGCTATGGTAGGATTTTAACTGGATTCAAAATATTTACTTGTATATACAAGTCCACTTTAAAACATGCGTAGGAACAAAGCGTGACCGTGCATTCTACTAGTTTCAAAGCATAAGAAAAGAAACATAACAAGAAAAAATTAAACAAAAATTGGGATACAAAAGCAATTGTTGCTAAAGCATACCCTTCTTTGTAAAGGATGACAACCACCCAAACATCAGATGGAGCCTGTGAAACCTCTCGAACGAAATCAGATCCTGAAATGGGAGTCACTGATCCAAACCTCAATACTTTAGCTTCCTCCTGCATCTCAGCTAACCTCTTCTTCCTATCACAACAAAATGACTCAAATGAGAACCATGTGGACAGCAAAAACAACATCTGATATTGCTTACTCCTAGTAGTGTCATAATTCATTTACTACTTTCTCAAGGATCCGACTCCACTAAAGTGAGTAACGTACTTTAGAATTTAAAGTAACTAATATCAACCATTGATGAATAAATCAATGGTTGATATTACAGGTACATCATAACAAATCACGGGTTTGTTAAAATAACAACTCTTGATTTTCTCACTTCTCAAACCCCTAAATCAAATTCAGAACAAAATAGTCACAAATTCCTCAGAACAAGAGGATAACTAAGCTCTTAAACTATGAAATCTGAAATTCATCAAATCTACTTTATTAATTTCCTAAAATCTTAAATTCACCATAATTCCCAACCAAATTGTTTTTACTATTCAGGAACATAGAAAATGAACAAGCGATATAAAATCTCAAACAACCATGAGTTACCCAGAACAACACAGTGAGCCTCAGAATTTTTTTAAAAAGAAAAACACCAAAAAGTTTAACTTTATGCATTCACTACCGTCTCCAAGGCAAACAAAAACGACGCAAAAAGGAAAATGAAAAAATCAGAAATTTGAAGCTTCAAATTCATGAAAGACCCCATTACTACTTTGCTTCCATAGCGAGAGAGAGCAATAAATATGAAAAGGCCATTAGAACATGAGCGAAAGCACTGAAACTGTAATAAGAGGAAGGGATTCTAGAATTTCCCATATGTTTAGGTGGGAATATAAATCAAATTCCCTATTTTAACATTAAAAAATAATACCAAATTAAAACACCAGAGACTTTTTAAAATCCTTACATCAAATCAAATATCCAAACAGAGTAGTTGTTTGATCTACCCTTAAAAATCACATTACCCTATTCAAATGCCTTAACCTGAAAAAAAAAAGGAACAAAATCAACAACAACAACAGAATCCTCGACCAGGTTGTATCCAGAAACAAAGAAATGAACAAGTGATCCAACAAATTTCAAACAATCACAAGCTACCCAGAAGAACACAGAGATAAAAAAATCACAACTTTATTAATTTTTTCATCATCTCAGGTTTGAAAAAAAATGACCCACATAATAAAAAAGGAAAAATTTGGGAATTTTTCAAATTGATTAAGAACTTATTTATTGGTTGTTGCGAGGAAAATAACATAATTATTTATAATAATTAAAAAAAGAAGGATGTGAATTGTGAACCTGTATTCCTGAAGGAACCGATCGTCATCGAGATCGTCTTCAAGGTCTTCAAGTTCATCATGGGTTTTGGAATCGAGCCAGGCTTTATCTCTGGGGAGGGTGTCGGGATCAGAAGCGGGGGTGAAAGGAGGAGGTTTGAAAGCGGGTGGCTTTGGAGGGAGATTGCCAAGTTTTCTCTGAATATCATCCCATTGAGTTGAGGCTCCTTCTACGTCCTTGTATACGAAGTGGTAATCTCCCATCTCTCTCTCTCTCTCTTCTTCTTCTTCTTCTTTTCTCTTCACAAATCTGATTTTTGATGATGCGCCTTCTTTTCCTCCCCCTTCTAGACTCGCAGAGATTTTCTTTCACTCCCAAGCAAATATGGACACTAATACAAATAAATAAATAAATAAATAAATAAATAATAAAAGGGCTCGTCTAGCATGCACCACTAAACATGTGGAGCAACCTGCGGCAGAATAGACAAAGATCGTTGGATGCTTATCATTTTAAATCCAACGGTCAAGATTGAGTGATTGGTCAAAGAGCAAAATAGTCCAATGGTTTTTTTTCTTTCTCCCCACCTATCCACCCGACCCCTTATGCGGCGGTTCCGTCGACACCCAAACCACCGCATCGATGGAATCACCACCGACGGCGAACTTTTAGGAGGTGTCGTGCGACATCAGATGCGATGCGGCTCGAGCTTGATCTCAACAGCTTGAGCTTGATCTTGGTTGGCCTTGATCTCAACCTGTCGAGATCGAGATTGACTTCGACAGACCTTGATCTCGGTTGAGCTTGATCTCAATCTGTCGAGAACAAGCTTGACTTCGACAGCTTGAGGACCACTGTCGAGATCAAGCTTGACGTCGACAGCTTGAGGACCAACAGCTTGGGCTTGATCTCGACAGCTTGATCTTGATCTCGGTTGACCTTGATCTCAACGCTTGAGCTTCATCTAGGTGGAGCTTGATCTCAACCTGTCGAGATCAGGCTTGACCTCGACAGCTCGAGCTTGATCTCGGTTGAGCTTGAGGTCAACCTGTCGAGATCGAGCATGACTTCGACAGCTTGAGGACCAACCGCTTGAGTTTGATCTCGATAAGTTGAGCTTGATCTCGACAGGTTGAGATCAAGCCAGCTTGAGTTTGATCTCGATAAGTTGAGCTTGATCTCGACAGGTTGAGATCAAGCCAGCTTGAGTTTGATCTCGATAAGTTGAGCTTGCTCTCGGTTGAGCTCGATCTCGACAGCTATTCACATGATTTGTTTCGACAGCTTGATTGTGATGGGTCTTGATGATCCAATAGATAGTTTAGTCTTCAAGCTGTCGATATCAAGCTCCACCTGTCGAGATCAAGCTCGATCTGTCGAGATCAAGCTCGATCTGTCGAGATCAAGCTTGATTTTCGTCGAGATCGAGCTCAAGCTGTCGATATCAAGCTCAACCTGTCGAGATCAAGCTTGACTTCGATAGCTTGAGGATCAACAGCTTATGCTTGAACTCGACAGGTTTTGAACTCGGCGGCAGGCTTGATCTCGGCGGCGAGATCAAGCTTGACTTCGGCGGTGGAGGAAAAACAACTTGAGCTTGATCTCGGCCGTTGAGATTGAACTCGGCGACGAGATGGAAGTCGACAGCTTGTGCTTGATCTCGACAGCTTGAGCTTGATCTCGGTTGAACTTGAAATCGATTCCTTAAATGACATGCATGTTTCTTCCATACTCCCATTTCCCCTTTTCATTTTTTTTTATGAAGAAAGGAGTTAGCACGAGGCTAAGAAACAAAGCGGGGGGAACTGCACCCCATTACATCAAAGCGGAGCTTAAGGTTGAGACCAGATAGAAGAACATCCAAAATAGTCCACGTAAGAAACGAAGACTTCCCAATCAGGAGCACAAAGGAGATGAAGTGCTTCTAGGAGGAGCGGTCGGAGAGCTCAGATGGAGTAGGATCCAACGTGCACAAGCCTAGAAACCACTTGGGAGTCAACTTCAACAAGAAGAGAAGGAAGTTGGAGCTGCTTAGTTAGTTTGAGACCATAAAGGAGGCCCCATAGTTCAGCAGTAATGGCGGTGGAGGTTCCAATGCGGCAATGTAATCCTTTAATGAAAGCACCTCTAAAATCACACGTAAGTCCTCTGCAAGTAGAAGAGTTTGTTCGGGTGCAATGGGAGTTGTTCTGAACAGAACTTCAGAGGATGACCGGAGGGAAGGCGTGCGGTTGTGCTCGCGACGGATGACGACGGCGTGTTGGGTGGTGTACCTGCAAACACTCCGACGCTCAAGTCAGTGTGTGTCGAGGTGAGTAAAGAGGTGGTAGAAAAATCATTACCTCGACCGTTCGACGCGGTTTTCTTTAAATATGAGTTGAGGACGGTTACTGTCGATGTGTAACCGTTCCGTGAAACCCGGGAGTCGGAAGTAAATTCCTTTAATGCTGAGAACCGTTGGGTCGGCCGCGTTGAGGGAAGGCGGAGAGGCATGCGGACGACGAGGCATCGAGGGAAGGCGGAGAGGCATGCGGAAATGGGCCTGTGAATCTTTGGATCTCCGGATTGGGCCTCGGCCCAGTCCGGAACAGTTGCCCCCCAAGTCGCTAGCTCGAATGTCGAGGTGGAGACTTGTTGAAGTTCATTGATGTCGACATTCGACGTCTTTGTTCGTAAGGAACTGCAAACGTCGTCGGGTCGTGCTTTGTTTATCAGTTCGTTCGGGACCTTTGTGTTCCACCTCTGCTGAGGCAGTTCTCGACACGAGGCTTGACGTGCTTGTGCAAGGTATAAGGCTTTATCACGAGTTCGTGCACGCGGTCTCGGCACGAGGTCGATCTCTTCATCAGGTGCTTGTGCCAACGCACAAGGCTTTATCACGAGCTCGTGCACGCGGTCTCGGCACGAGGTCTGTAACGACCCGTTTCCGAAACGCTACCGAGCTACACTAAAACTGTATGAGATGCGTTTTAAAACGGTACTCTTGTGCCCTTCAGAAAATACGGTACTTTTTTTTTTTTTAAAACCCGCTAGTGCACATCAGAGTAATTACAGCTTTTCGAAACATGGTGCAACTAAGACACAAGACTTAAATCCTAAATAAAACATACATAGATAATATATATATATACAAGTCGGAATGATAGTGTATGCAAAATACAGAGTAGTGAATGTACAAAGAAATACACCTATGGTATGACGACCTTCAAGAGAGCAATCATACCCTGGGGGTACTTCCGGCAGACACCCACGCAGGGGGCTGCTCCAAAAGTGGAACCACCAGTCTACCCTGTAATAACAAAACATCACCCGGCCCAACTGGTCACGACCACTGTACACAAAAGACATACTACAGTCATCCCAAAAAAAAACATCTAACAGACATAATCAATCACGACAAATAGAGATCGTCGTCCGGATCCTCGACGAGGTCCTCCTCGCCATCACCTGCTGTCGGGTTCCCTGCGTCCTCGCTATCGCCTGGGTAACCATCATGGATTGAAGGCACCACGGGAAAAGGGTCAACTTCTCGACAAATCAAGATAATCAAGGCGTAAAGAAATAAGCAAACAACAATGTATATCATTCACCAAACGTGACTCGACCCTCTCACTCTAGACTCGACTCAACTCGCGATCCATTTTCTCTCGACTCGACCATTATTCCGGAAAGCAGACGCAGATCCATCAACTGACATACCGATCGTAGCCTTGGGATCTTTCGCTTCTCCCTAGATATGCGATGCGGTTCCTACGCTGCGACGTCTAGTCAATCTCCGTAAACAAAGGGGACCTAGCACCCTCGATTATCCGGTCACGGCTCAAAAACGTCATAACGACTACTTTAGCTCGCTCACTCGATGAACAGCTCTCCGCTTACAATATTCAAAGAGTGACGCATAAGATTACTTGCCCGCATATCAATTAAGAGAACATGCTTAATATGAAGAAAACGCAATTCATGGCATATATTTAATCTCATATCAAATAATACATAACTCAATCATATCACAACATTACATGCTCGACAAGCAAATCAAGGAATCCATCCCTCTGCAACTCAATGGAATTAACAGAGAGGAACATACAAGTGTGGGGGGTTGGGTTCAGGAGACCAACCGCAACAGCTTACGCTCGGCCACGAAGACTCGGATAATGTTCGACCTCACGACAACAAAACGAAGGGGTTCGAAGACCTTAACTTCGAACTCGTAGAGTTCTCCGACTTCTTCGTATTTAAATAAAGCAATTTAAATAACAAAACAATAGCTTAAGCATATCCAAAGTTGTCCTTACACAGGGACATAAAATGAATCCTAAATGTTTAGAAGTGCCCTTACCGAACTCCAAGCTCGGCGTCTACGTGTTGTCCTCAATCGAGCTCGACAACGACCTCGACACGTACGGTTCTCAATCGACCTCGACACGTACCGTCCTCAATCTGGATACCACTGCTCCCACGTCCTCGAGTTCGCTCTCCCGTATACCTCGATTCCGTGCCGCACGATCTCGGGAATCACAATTCCTAATACCAGCACAACTTAGTACTATCTATGGGTTTCTAATAGCACTTAGCTCTCATTATCCTAATCTTAACTACAACCCAAGCAAGCATTAAAACTCAAGAACTTAAACAAATACAACAAGAATTCCAGCATTACACATTAACTCCTTTTCTCTAAAATTTTATTAAAAACTTCTTTCATACATATCACCATACAAGGCCATTTTTCCTAAGTACTAATTCAAGCTTAAAATCAAGTAGCATATTAAGCACAAATTAATCAAAATCTAAGTTTATGTTTTCTTAAAAAAAATATTTTCATCAGGGTCCAACAATTAAAATAAGACCATAACCAATTGTGTTAAAATTTAAATCATAGAAAGAGATCATTTTCCTTACATGCCATTTTGGTCCCTCAAAAATCCATTTTTGCACAAAAACTTATCTAACACTAAACTAATCATGCAACTTAATCCTAATTAGTTCTAAAATCATATTAAACACATAATCACATACTTCACACCTAATTAGACAATTAAATAGCAAGTTTCTTAAGACTCAAGAATAGGAAAGATCCAAAACTAACCTGTTGCACTTGATTAAATTAAACTAGCCATGCTATTAGCACCTAAATAATTACTATAACACAATAACATATCTCATGCATGATTCAAGCAAGATTAAACATATTTTCCCTCTTACTCAAGGTTAGGTTTTTGATCAAATGCTCATGAAAGAGGTTATATGATGCTACAACAAATAAATCAACAACAAACAACAAGAAGAAGCAACATACAACAACATAGAACAAGAAATCAAAGCAAGCCAAGTGGTTAGGGTTTTGGGCGCTACCTCATAGAAAAGCAGAGGAAACAATTTGTTTTTCAAGCTCAAATAAATGGTTAGAAAGGTAGGTAATGCCATGAAGAAGAAAACCTATCGATATGACATGATTTGGAAGCATAGAAACTAGCTAAAATGGAAGGAGGAAGTGGCGCTAAACAGTAGCATGAAGGGAGAGGAAATTCTGTTTTTCATACCTCAAATGATGATCGAGATGATGATATAGGTAGCGGAGATGATGAGAAGCAAGATTGATGAAGAAGGTTTGTGCAGAAACTCAATGGAACCCAAGGTTTTTCAATGGAAGTTTGGAGAGGAAGAGGAAACTTAGAGAAGAAGGAAGAAGAAAGAAGAAAAGAGAAAGTGAGGGTTTGAGGGGACTGATCGTGATATTTAGCTGGTGAGGGAAGGGGTATTATGGTCCTTTCTCCCTTAATTAACACTCAACAATAATTAATTAAAAGAAAACCATAAATAAGTGACATATAAATACTAATTAACACTAAATAACGTTCGTAAAAAGACGAGTGTTACAATCTCGGCACGAGGTCGACCAGGGTGCTTGTGCAAGCGTACAAGGCTCTATCACGAGCTCGTGCACTCGGTCTCCTCAGCTCGGTACGCGACCTCAGCAGCTAGTGCACGCGGTCTCCTCAGCTCGGCACACGACCTCCTCAGCTCGGTACGCGACCTCAGCAGCTCGTACACGCGGTCTATCTCTTCATCAGGTGTTACAAGGTCGACAAGGCTTTGTCACGAGCTCGTGCACGCGGTCTCGGCACGAGGTCGATCTCTTCATCAGGTGCTTGTGCCAATGCACAAGGCTTTATCACGAGCTCGTGCACGCGGTCTCGGCACGAGGTCGATCACAGGTGCTTGCGCCAATGCACAAGGCTTTATCACGAGCTCGTGCACGCGGTCTCGGCACGAGATCGATCACAGGTGCTTGTGCCAACGCACAAGGCTTTATCACGAGCTCGTGCACGCAGTCTCGGCACGAGGTCGATCTCTTCATCAGGTGCTTGTGCCAACGCACAAGGCTTTATCATACGCGCAAGGCTTTATCACGAGCTCGTGCACGCGGTCTCGGCACGAGGTCGATCTCTTCATCAGGTGCTTGTGCCAACGCACAAGGCTTTATCACGAGCTCGTGCACGCGGTCTCGGCACGAGGTCGATCTCTTCATCAGGTGTTTGTGCCAATGCACAAGGCTTTATCACGAGCTCATGCACGCGGTCTCGGCACGAGGTCGACAAGGCTTTATCACGAGCTCGTGCACGCGGTCTCGGCACGAGGTCGATCTCTTCATCAGGTGCTTGTGCCAACCCACAAGGCTTTATCACGAGCTCGTGCACGCGGTCTCGGCACGAGGTCGATCACAGGTGCTTGCGCCAACGCACAAGGCTTTATCACGAGCTCGTGCACGCGGTCTCGGCACGAGGTCGATCACAGGTGCTTGTGCCAACGCACAAGGCTTTATCACGAGCTCGTGCACGCGGTCTCGGCACGAGGTCGATCTCTTCATCAGGTGCTTGTGCCAACGCACAAGGCTTTATCAGACCGACAAGGCTTTATCACGAGCTCGTGCACGCGGTCTCGGCACGAGGTCGATCTCTTCATCAGGTGCTCGTGCCAACGCACAAGGCTTTATCACGAGCTCGTGCACGCGGTCTCGGCACGAGGTCGATCTCTTCATCAGGTGCTCGTGCCAACGCACAAGGCTTTATCACGAGCTCGTGCACGCGGTCTCGGCACGAGGTCGATCACAGGTGCTTTTGCCAACGCACAAGGCTTTATCATGAGCTCGATCTCAGGGCTTCATCTTTGCCGCGTTCCAAGTTCTTGGAATTTGCAACTGTTCCTGTCAAAGTATAGACAATTTGCAACAACTTGATGTAATAAAGTTAGCGTTAATTTTTATGCTGAGTAAAGTGCTCGTAGTCGAGTTTTATACTTCCCTGTGGGAGTAGTTGATCTGGCTGTCCCAGCGGCAAGGTTGAGGTCATCAAAAAATCAAGGTCAATGACGTAGCCGAGTTTAAAGCCGTCTGAATTTTGAAATTGCAGAGGTGGGCCTGGCAGGTCGCTCGAGTCTTGGATCGCGTATCCACATTGCGAGGTGCTTGTGCAAGCGCACAAGGCTTTATCACGAGCTCGTGCACGCGGTCTCGGCACGAGGTCGATCACAGGTGCTTGCGCCAACGCACAAGGCTTTATCACGAGCTCGTGCACGTGGTCTCGGCACGAGGTTCCATCAGAGGTGCAAGGTTTTGATAGTAAATAAATGTTGATTGTGTATTTCTTCAATCATACTTCACTGCTTCACATTTATGTGTTTAGGATACATTTGTTTTAACTATAATATTTCTTCATCTTTGCTTGTCAGTGTTACTCTGGGGATTTGTCTTTGGCTTTTGATGCCATCAACTTCTCTTCGTAATTCATAAATTTCTGAGCTCGCCAGAACTCGCTCGTTGGTCTTCGGTTTGTCGACACCAACGTCGGCGCTAATAGATTTCCTTCGATCAGGCCTCGCTCTAGCAAGTACACTTCATCTCGTCGAGCATTTCTTCACCAAAATGGCTTCTTTGTTAAAGCGCCGACGTAGTCTCCGATAGACTCATCTTTCTTCTGGCTGAATTGCGGCCGGTCTGCCGCCGACTTGGGTTGGACTTTAGACGCAGTGAAATGCGCGGAGAACTGGTCGACGAGCTCAGTCCACGAACCAATGGAATTTTTCTTAAGAGTCTGGAACCAAGACAACGCTGCCTTCTTCAGAGTGAGGGGAAAGATTATGCACTTCACCGGCCCTTGGGCGTCTCGATAGCCCATGACAGTATCAAAGCAACCAACATGCTCGTCGGGGTCGGTGGTGCCGTCGTATGAGTCCAAAGCGGGTGGTTTCTGAAGATGCTTCGGAATCGGGAATTTCATGATCTCGGATGTAAAAGGACCAAAGGCCCCGCTCGAGTCACTCGTGTCATCGCTCCGAGGAGTTGATGAAACAGAATGAGCACGGCGGAGTGCTCTATGCATAGAACGGCGTGGAGTCGTGCCACGGTGGTGGCGATGAACAGATCTGAGATTTTCAGACTCCTTCGATCTCCGAGGAGAATGAGAGACTCGATCTTTTCTGTTTTCGATTTGTGTGGCAACGCGAGCGGAGAGTTCCTTCTGCTGATTCTCCATTCGATCGAGGTATTGATTCTGAGCATGCATCGCGGCGTAACCGGATGAATTCGCGGAACTCGCGAATGAGGATGGCGGCGATCTCTGCTTTGGCATCGGTTTGGCAAAGAACGATCGGAACGGCGTCATGCCGGAGAGGTGGTTCTGCCGGAGCTATCGGCGGGTTTGGTGGTTCAAGATCTGCGTTCGCATGAGTGGAACTGCTAGTCGCGACCTGACGCTTCGATCCAGTCATCGTCGAGTGAAGAAGGGAGACTTCGACAAAGAAGATGAAATCAGAAACGATTTCCCATAGACGGCGCCAATGTTCTGAACAGAACTTCAGAGGATGACCGGAGGGAAGGCGTGCGGTTGTGCTCGCGACGGATGACGACGGCGTGTTGGGTGGTGTACCTGCAAACACTCCGGCCTTCAAGTCGATGTGTGTCGAGGTGAGTAAAGAGGTGGTAGAAAATCATTACCTCGACCGCTCGACGCGGTCTTCTTTAAATATGAGTTGAGGGCCAGTTCGCCGATGTGTAACCGTTCCGTGAAACCCGGGAGTCGGAAGTAAATTCCTTTAATGCTGAGAACCGTTGGGTCGGCCGCGTTGAGGGAAGGCGGAGAGGCATGCGGACGACGAGGCATCGAGGGAAGGCGGAGAGGCATGCGGAAATGGGCCTGTGAATGCTGGATCTCCGGATTGAGCCTCGGCCCAGTCCGGAACAGGAGTCATCTATGTTTAGCTTGTAGGGGTTAGCAGGGTAGGCTGTCAAACAATATGGAGCTCCTGCCTAGGCCTCTCAAAATAAATAGGGACAGTCTTATTAGCATCTTGGGAGATCAAATAAGCTTTGGACCGAGACTGTGTGTTCCATAGTGCGACCAGTCGGCTTTACCCTAAAAGATAAAAGGGTTACGGTCTCTCCAAAGCATCCAAATGGTAATAGCAAAGATAGGAGGCCAAGAACAGCCAGAAACACTAATGTCATCGATGAGTCAATTTCCATTGCAGCCAATCGAAGAGACCAAAGTCAAGAAATGACTCCAATGGTCACCGTTGATGAAACGGTCCCGATGAGGCTTTAACATCGCCACGATCCACGCAAGCCATGCAAAATGGTTTCATCTGAGAGATTGCATGTAGAGTAAGTGCCATCGGCATATATGTTTATATGCTTTCTCTCATTATTAGTAAGAAGCTTACCATGAGCTACCTTCCAAAGGAAAGCTCTGATACGCAAGGTTCCCTGCCACTTCCAAACAATATTGAAAAGAGGGTCAAGTTGAGCATGAGCGTTCAGATCCACAACAAATAGTTGTAGGCCGACTTGATCTTTGAAAGTACCATCGGTTGAGAGAGACCATATAGGGAAATCCTCAAGATCCCCGGATGGAGGCTTGATACTAGCAATCTTCGAGCAAACATCCATAGGGAAGGTGGCGTAGAGCTTTGCTAATTCCACCCTCATCGTTGTCGTAATGTGCAATTGTGAAGTTAATTGCTTCACCTAATGGAATAAAGGCAAGCACTCAATCTTTTAAGAAGCCGGCCAGGGACCCAAGCGTCTTGCGTAAACGAGTAGTTTGACCATTATTAATCGCCCAAGATAAGTTCTTCTCAATATCTTTGCCAGATATTAGTGCTTCCTTGCCAGATTACAAAAGCATTACTATGTTGTTCCACCACGGAATAGACGCATTCTTCTTATTGTATTTAGCTCGGTAAATCTGAACCCAAAGCATATCGGTTTGAGAGATTAGCTGCCAAGCAAACTTCATAAGGTTAGCTTAATTAAGAACCCGAAGAGATCTGAACCCCACTTGGGCTTGCAAATATTCTCCCAGGAGATCAAATGGCACTTACTGGTCATTGGTGCTTCCCCAAATGAAGTTCCTGCACATCCTCTTCGCTTCCTCACAAACAAAGATATGAATGTAACAAGTTTGAAGAATATAGCCAGGGATATCCATGAGAGAGGATTGGGCTAAAGTAATTCATCCTGCTAAAGAGAGAATAGATGATTTCCAACAGCTAAGCTTTTTCTTCATTTTGTCAATCATGAAATAATAGGAAGCCTTGGAAGAACGTTGATGAAGCATAGGAGCTCCAAGATAGATCCCCAAATCATCGTAGCCTTGATACCAAGTGAGAACTAAGGTTGTCCCTGAGGTCATCGTTAACATTTCTTTGAGAAGAAAACGCTAGATTTGTTATAATTCACTGGTCGGTGACCTCACGTAATCAATCCATACAAGCTTTGATGACATCAACTTGGGAAGGAGAAGTTTCGCAATTAGAGACATATCATCAAAGAAAGAAAACATGGGAAAGTTTTAACGTGTGAGTTCGACCGGAAGTGAGAGGGGACCAGGTGCTAGTGCTCACGACATCTTGGATTAGGTGGCTTAAACGCTCCAAGCAGAAGATAAAGATGTAAGGGGATACAGGATCACCCTGACGCAATCCTTTAGCAGAGTTGAAGCTTTGAGTATTCCTCCCATTCCAATTAATAGAGATTGAAGCAGTGGTGATACACGCTTCGATAACAGCCTAGATGTGCTGGGGATGTTGAGAATATCCATCGTATCTTTGATGAAATCTTAGCTCAATCTATCAAAAGCTTTCTCAAGATCAAGCTTGAGGATCATAAAACCTCTCTTCTCCTTCATTAATTGAAAACATTGTGTGGATGGCTTCTTGAAGAACTAGGATGTTGTCATTGTACTGCTGGGAATGAATCTACTTTGGCAAGGATTTTTTTAAAGCAAAAGAAAGGAAATGAGCCTCGTTAAAACCTTCTCGATGCAAAACCCTCCTTAGGAAAAAAATATCTAGAAGGCAAAAAAGTACCCCCTAAATTTTATTAATAAAAAAGTGGAAAAAATAAACTAAAAATAGGGAGTAGGCCAATACCCATAAACAGAAAAAATATTGAAACCAATAGGAAAAAAATCAGACCTATAATAAAGAATCTAGATAAAAGCAATTATGGCATGCAAAATCATCACTATAATGATTTTCATCCCAACTATATTGGCACCAGAGATATTATCAATCATTTACAAGACACTAAAATCGAGAAAACAAAAGGAAAACAAAGAGAAACCAACAAGTGTGGAAATACCTGACCCATGTAAAAATCAACTAAACCTATAACTAAATGAGACTAAACCTATTTCTAAAAAAATCCTCCGCATGAAGCTAGGGATAAGATCCCACCAAACAAAGCCAATGTAAGTACAAATGAAGGTCATTTGTCTAGTCAAATATAGACAATTATTCCATCTATTTCGAACTTCCAATGAACTACCTTGCAATTCTTGAAAGCGAGAAACCACTAATCGAGAATCATACTCCAACCACAAAAACTTCCAACCTTTGTCAAAAGAAATTTCTATAGCCAACATGGCCCTAATTAGTTCAGCATGAAGCGCATAGCCGATGCTAATATTGGCGTAAAAACAACCAAGAACAACAACATCATTGTCTCTAAAAGTACCACCACAAACGGTTGGGCCAGACGCCTTTAGCAAATTTCCATCAAGATTGCATTTAACCATAAAAGGAGCTGGAGAAATCCAAGTAACCTCTTTGATATTCAGAGAACTTCGGTAATTACGGTGACATTAAAAGCCTTTAAAATCATAAAATCAGCAATGGAGGAGAACATTAAAGAAATAGAAGCATTACACTAAAGTCACATTGGAAAGAATTAGGCTAATAACCGAATGTAAAAGGGTAATTTTACTATCAAATCTAGCCTTATTCTTGCAAAGGCCAAATTGCCCAACAAACATTAACAATAACAATAGAGACAATATCACACTGTTGAAGGCTCCAACCATGAGAAGACAAGGCTAAAATCTTACAAAAGAGGACCTATTGATAGAAATGTTTAGAATAGAAATCACCTGGGGAAGAATAATGCGAAGCCTCTATGAAATGATTTTAGTAACCACTTTGTAGATAACGTTGCAGAGGGCAATAGGGCGAAATTGCGTGATTCTCATGGGGTCATCACACTTTGGGATGAGAATAAGAGTAGTGGCATTAACATTCTTGATGGTGCTGGGGTTAGCGAAGACATCTATGACGAATTGATGGATGGAAGGCCTAATTACATCCCATTGAGACTTGAAGAAGATAGGATAGAAGCCGTTCGGACCAGGGCTTTAAGATTGCCCATGCTGAAGAGGGCAACTTTAGTTTCTTCAATAATGATCACCCTACCAGGTGATAACTTATCAATATTAATAATAATAATAATAATAATAATAATAGGAAAATAAATGTTAGTGGGTAGGGTATGGGGGGTAGGAGGGGCAGAAGCGTATAAGCCTCTGTAGAATTCCACCACAAGATTTTGAAGATGTTCCTCCTCATGAACCCAAACATCATTAGAGTTCATGAGAGCAACAATTTTATTTTTTCGCCTACGAGCAAGAGTGGACAAATGGAAGAAACGAGTATTTTTGTCACCAAGGTGGACCTATTTTAATCTAGCTTGGTGGCTCTAATAAGCTTCCTTCTTAAGATAAATAGTTGAATATTCATTCCAAAGAGTATTCTTCAGAATTTCAAGGCGATTATTGGGATTAGGATTCATCATAAGCACAAGTTTAATACCCTCACGACGACGGAGGATCACGGTGATTCTTGGCGAAAAAAATATTCCCGAAAGTGTGCTGATTCCAAATGCATAAATTATCAGTGAGTCTTTGAATGTTTTCTTCCTAAGTAGATGAGTGATGCCAATCGTGGAAGACTTGAAAGGAGAACTCAGAATGGTCTAGCCACAGACTCAAGAATTTGAAGTAAGGCCTGTGATTACCTCTGTTCACATGAGGATTAGCACGGATCCAGATGGCAACATGATCTGAGGCTTCCCAGGGATATGAATAACATCAGCAGAAGGAAAAGATGTCTGCCAAGAGGAAGAGCAGAGAGCACGATCAAGCCTCTTATTAATTGTCCCATTAGTCCACATGTAGAGGGGGCCTTTGAAACCAAGATCAATAAGGTTGCATTGATTGATGCAATTAGAGAAACCTTCACTAAGGGAGCAATTAAAGGGAGTACCACCAGCTGTCTCTGTCGAATGAAGGATACAATTAAAGTCAATGGAGTCTTTGAATGTGATTAATTCATCCCAAACAGCATTGCAAAGAGTGGCAGTAGGACTAGCATAAACTATAGATAACACCCAAGAGGTAGTCAGATTGGCATTGATATGAAGATGAACACAATATCCGGAGGATGAGATAGGTGACATGAAGCCGGGCCGGGTTCCAAAGGCACCAAATACCTCCTGGAGAAACCAATAGCATCCACTTTCTCAATCCCAAGTAGGCCAATACGTTGGATGACCTTATTTGCTCTAGCTCACTGATACGGGCTCTAAAATGGCAACCAAATCAAGATGATAAATCTTGAGAAAATCTTTAATGAGGGAGCGAAAAAGCTTTCCCCCCACCCCTGCAATTCCAAACTAGACAATTCATGGAGACCATTTGCAAGGGGTTAGTCCTATGAGAGAGACTAGAGAACTGCGGGAGGTATCCCACGGTTGTCCATCTCATTTCCCATATCAACATTACCCAAAGAATTTGGGTTAACATGCTCGGTATTTTCAACATGAGTATCCTTTCCACCAATATCAGGAGGTTTCGTGTTCTCAATCAATTGTAACCACTTCTGAACTAAGGCGTACATTTCATGGAAATCTAAGGTGGTGAAATTTGCCTTGGGTGTTGCGGTATGATTGATGGGGGTGCAAGAAGTAGTAGCATTTTTGTGTGAGGAGGTCGGTTTGTCCATATGAGATGGAGCTGGAGCTTTGGGCTTAGTTGAAGACATGGATCGGCCCACTTGATCATGGCGGCGTTTCTTGAAAGAGGGCTTTTATTTTGGGGCCACCCCAACTTAATTTTATCACCTCCCCTCTTCCCGAAAAAGTCTAAAATACCCCTTCACTTTTCCCGGACACGATGCTTCATCTTTTTTTTTTGCTAGATTTGAATTTTTCGGCAATAAGAATTCGGAAAGTCCCAGCAATAAGAATCTGGAAGTGTTTTTGAACAACTTAACGTTGTTTCACCTCCCTTTTTGCTAGGTCTGAAAAATTAACACTTCCGGATTCTTGTTTCCGGAATGTCCCGACAATAAGAATCCAAAAGTAGTTTTTTTATATTCACCCGGAAACTTGATTTCGGGAGCTTTCGGAAACAAGAATCCGGAAGTGTTAATTTTTCAGGAAAAAAAACACTAACATCAATACGTATTTTCAGTAACGCAGCTGTGCAGCACCTGTAACGACCCTCATTTTTTTATTATAATTTTCGTGGCAGTTATTTTAATTGATTTCATTATATGTTTGTGCATGAAAAGAGACTTTTAATTTAATTAAATGATTTTTTTGAGAGTTGTTAATAAAAAGAAAGGGGAGGGCGTATAATGCCTTGGGCTAGCATCTTATATGCATAGTTATTTTCCTTTCCACCTACCTAGTGGGCCAACACCCATGGACTCTCTCCAACCCAACCCAAATAATAGAACCTAGGGCGTATGAAGGCATGTGACGCCTCAAGCCAAGCCCTAGCGCCTCCAAGCCTCTCTCTCTCAAGTTGATTCACTTGTTCCTTCTCCTTTCTAGCTCCAAACCCTAGCGCCACACAAGCTTGAAGGAGGCATTCCACGTTTTTCTTCTCTTGCATGATTCGATCACCAAGGTTAGGAGCAACTCCATCTTTGTTCTTCATCTGAAATTGGGTAAGTCATGACTCTTCTCCTTCCTATGTTGCGCCTCCTAGAAAATTGTGAGTCTTGGGGATTTCCAACGTTTCTTATAGTTTTCTTTTCTGTTCGTAGCAAACTCACCGTAGGATTGATTCGGAGTCATCATCATCCCTCTTTCACTAAGGAATTTCGCAAGGACCAAAGGTAAGGGGGGGAGATTATTGAAAT
The DNA here is from genome assembly GCA_037113605.1 of Calophaca sinica. Classification (NCBI taxonomy): domain Eukaryota; kingdom Viridiplantae; phylum Streptophyta; class Magnoliopsida; order Fabales; family Fabaceae; genus Calophaca; species Calophaca sinica. The sequence goes on from CM073737.1 coordinate 23,740,871, forward strand.
TGGGGATATTCGAGGGAATAGGTGAAGGGGTTGTCCTTGAACCCCGTTGTGTGTTAATTAATTGAAAAAAAAATTCTATTTTTCATGTGTATACACGCTGTAACTGTTGCTTGAAAAATCGATGTGGCTGCCATGGTTGTTCATACATGTTATAGGTGTTAGAAGAATTTCTGTTTTGATGCCTAGGAAGTGATTGAATTATTTGAACACCAAATTGATATGTTCGTTAAATTTTAGTGATGAATTTCAATGTTAAATTGTGCCTGAGACCTTATAAATGATTAAAATGGACGCTATTTTATGGATTTTGTTAATGGAAAATTTTAGAATAATTTTAACGTACTTCGTTCATATTTTAATTTATATTTTTCTTTGTGGAAATGTTACCGTAACTATTTTGGAATTAGAGAACCGGATTAGAACCTTAAGAATTACTCCTAATTAGTAATAAAGATTTTTCTCTAAGTGTTAGTCTTGATTGTGATGTTCCTAAATATTTAGAATCGAAGAAAAATAGGTGAAAACGTATGTGAAATAATATGTAGCGCTGCTGTTGTTGTTCTGCTGCTGTTGTTATTTTTGTTGCTGTAGCGCTGCTGTTGTTGTTCTGCTGCAGTTCTGTTTCGCTGCTGTTGCTGTTTCTGTTGCAGTTTCTGTTTTCGCTGCAGTTCTGTTTCGCTGCTGTTGCTGTTTCTGTTGCAGTTTCTGTTTTTCGCTGCAGTTCTGTTTTTGTTGCTGTTGCAGTTTTTGTTGTTGTTTTTGTTGCTGTTGCTATCTAAAGTACTGCGAAAATTCTGTTTTAGGTTGCTGTTTTTGTCTCTCAAGTATGTGCTCTGCAGATTTTTAACTACATGATTAAGAAATAATTATGCTTAAGACAAGTCATGGATTTCCTATAATTATTCCTTGATCCGTTTATTATTTTGTGACGATGGTTGTGAAAAGTCCACACTTGTGGCAATGACCTTGAAAGGATAAATGACATTTTGTGCAAGTCACCTAGCTATTAGTAGCCATAATGGGACTTGAGTCATTCCTTGTGAGATGATCCTAGCCATATGGGCCATGATGGATTGTCGATGAAACATTGAACTATGACGTTCGGAGGAAACCCGACCTTGTGTGTTTGTTTGTCATACAACCCTTGTGACAGGATGGGGGGAAGCACCATTGAAATGAAAGGTGGAGGCCATTATGAGTGAGCCTGTGTGGCAATACCTCGGCCTAGAGGGTGAGAAGCCGAGTTTGTGATCCCTAATAGTTTGAGTGTCGCGCCTTGGACTGGGGACCACTTATCAGACTTAGCTACCCCGACCGCCACCTGACATTATCATCCCTAGTTGAGAGTATGCGGTAATAGAGTAAAACACCCGCGAGGTGATCTCTAATAAACCAAATATGTACTCCTAGGAGACTTCCCAGTAGTAGATTGTAGCACATGCATAAGAAGTAGTGATGTTAGCATCTGCATTATTTTCTTTTGATAATTATGTGGCTATGAGAAATGATGAAATTTGTCTGCGTGCATTTGTAGATGATATGAGATGTTGTTACTACTTTATGTGAATAATGTTGTTACTACTTTATGTGAATTGATTGTTATAGTGTGGTGTGTGTATATATATATATATAAATATATTATTTATTTATTCACCTTTTTCTCTCCAAATATCACTTTAACTCGATTTCAACGTACTCACCCCTCTATGGTTGTTTGTCTCTTGTCCTCCTATTTTCAATTGCAGACACTACTAATACCAGGACACGTAGCTAGTGGTGAAGGCCTCTTCTGCAGAATTATTTTATAGTTTTAATTCGAACATTTTTTGATTGAGACGTTGAGTCATTTATGTATTTTGTTACTGTAGTGTAAGTTGGGCTAAGTCAAGCTCTGAGGCTATATGACACAGGTTTTTCTTTTATTTGGGGGTTCGTATATCGCTTGGTTTTATTTTTATTTCACAAGTTCAAATAAGATTTCTTAGAGAAGTACTTACTATGCTTGTTGTTACTAAATATTTGCAAACTGAATGATGTCTGAAATTGAATTACTCATCGAGTTATCCGTTGATCTTTTTTATATTTTATTTTCTTATTTATTTTTATTTAACGATTTTCGAAACGGGGATTAGAGTGTCACAGCACCAACCAAACCCAATCAATCAAATTCGGCGAAACTCTCTGCGTCTGTTTGCTTCTCTGTTGAAATCACTTAAACGTACATTTTGATGAGAAGTAGCTCAAGAAATCCTTTTCATTTTAGTGGTTACACTGGATCCTTTTCATCTAATTCCATTCACTCACCAAATTTCTTCCTAGCTACATCTTCCATTCATATCCTTGATTTCTCCGCTTCTTGGCATCGTTTAGTGGCTTGGATTAACATGATTTTCATGGTTTTCTTGGTTTTGCTTCAGCCATAGCCATGGCGGGGTATGACCAGAGGCAGGTGAAGATTGAGTTGGGAGAGTGAGAGAATTGAGGAAGGAGGAGGTAAAATGGGGATTTTTGAGGGGGGGGAAGTGAGAAAATTAAATGAGGGAGGTGTTAAAATCATGGACCCTTGAAAGATGACCTCGATTTGGACTCGTCGTGATAGGCCTTGCCGGGACCGGCTGACATGTCCTAGTTATTAGGGGATAGAGTGAGCCTGGCTTTTGAAAATACCTTTGTAATAGCAGCTAGGAAGTCAAATATAAAAGGAAAAGAAAAATGGAAGATATGTAGAAGAGAGAAAGCAATATTGAAACATCAAGGGAGCGAACTTGCAGAGCTATTGAAACAAACAAAATTGATAATATGGGATAAAGCTCCAATGGCACATAAACATTGTTTTGAGGCTTGGATAGAAGTCTAAGAGATATAATGAACTGTGAAAATAATTCTTCTTCAGTTTTTAGAGGAAAAGTAGTTGTTTTTAGTGGAGACTTTAGACAAATTCTACCAGTTATTCCAAAAGGAAGTGTTCGGATATCATACATGCCACTATCAATGCATCGTATCTTTGGGATCACTGCCAGGTGTTAACTCTCACTAAAAACATGCGTTTTCAACATGGTGCCGAGGTACCAAAGGCATTAGAACTTCTTTGAGTTTTCATAATGAGTGCTGGATGTAGGTGATGGTAAATTATCTGAGCCGAATGATAGATATGTAGAAATTGAAATCCCACAAGAATTCTTGATCATTAATTTTGATGACTCAATAGATGCCATAGTTAGAAGCACATATCCTAATTTGATACATGAATACAAAAATGAAGAGTTCCTAATATCTAGAGCTATTCTGGCATCAACAATTGAAATTGATGATCAAGTCAATGAATATGTGCTGAACTGGATACCAGGTATTTTATTGTTACAATTATTACATTGTAATTGGGTATATTACAAATTTACATCGAGTAGTTATAAAATTTAATCATACTATTTTTTGATTAATATAGGTGATGAAAAAGAATATCTAAGCTCAGATTCAATTGATAAGTCAGAAGCTTATGAGACTCAACCATATGAAGTTCTTACTCCTGAATTTCTACACTCTCTTACAACATCAGGTCTTCCAAATCATAAGATCAAACTCAAGGTTGGCACTCCAATAATGCTTTTAAGAAATTTTGACCAGGCTGAAGGTTTGTGTAATGGGATAAGATTGATTGTCACAAGGCTGGCAAATCATGCGCTTGAAGCAAAAATAATGTCGGGAAAGAACATTGGAAGCATGGTGTACATTCCTCGGATGTCTATGTCTCCATCCCAATCACCATGGCCTTTCAAGCTAATTAGGAGACAAATTCCTATAATTTTCTCATATGACATGACAATCAACAAATCCCAAGGTCAATCATTGGCAAGTGTTAGACTATACATGCCTAAACCTGTATTTAGTCATGGTCAGTTATATGTTGCAATTTCTAGAGTTCAAAGCAAACATGGATTGAAGATATTAATACATGATAAAGAAAGACAACCGTTAACTACTACAACCAATGTTGTCTTCAAATAAGTATTTCAAAACCTCTAGTAAGTTAGTGCCTTCACATTCAACTGCCACTCAATTTTAGTTTTATATTATCTTAATTAACCTCATTATCTGATATTTTTCATCCACAGGTTAGAATAGAGTGATTAGAAGACCCACCCATCTCCTATCCCATTACTACCTTATTTGCAGTAAAAAAAAAGGAGATTATGCAGCATTTGTCGCACCGCATCCCCGTGTCGCACGACACCTCCTAAAAGTTCGCCGTCAGTGGTGATTCTAGTCTGATGCGGTGGTTTGGGTGTCGACGGAAACTGTCGCATAAGGGGTCGGGTGGATAGGTGGGGAGAAAGAAAAAAAACCATTGGACTATTTTTCTCTTTGACCAATCACTCAATCTTGACCGTTGGATTTAAAATGATAAGCATCCAACGATCTTTGTCTATTCTGCATCGGTGCTCCACATGTTTAGTGGTGCATGCTAGACGAGCCCTTTTATTATTTATTTATTTATTTATTTATTTATTTGTATTAGTGTCCATATTTGCTTGGGAGTGAAAGAAAATCTCTGCGAGTCTAGAAGGGGGAGGAAAAGAAGGCGCATCATCAAAAATCAGATTTGTGAAGAGAAAAGAAGAAGAAGAAGAAGAGAGAGAGAGAGATGGGAGATTACCACTTCGTATACAAGGACGTAGAAGGAGCCTCAACTCAATGGGATGATATTCAGAGAAAACTTGGCAATCTCCCTCCAAAGCCACCCGCTTTCAAACCTCCTCCTTTCACCCCCCCTTCTGATCTCGACACCCTCCCCAGAGATAAAGCCTGGCTCGATTCCAAAACCCATGATGAACTTGAAGACCTTGAAGACGATCTCGATGACGATCGGTTCCTTCAGGAATACAGGTTCACAATTCACATCCTTCTTTTTTTAATTATTATAAATAATTATGTTATTTTCCTCGCAACAACCAATAAATAAGTTCTTAATCAATTTGAAAAATTCCCAAATTTTTCCTTTTTTATTATGTGGGTCGTTTTTTTTCAAACCTGAGATGATGAAAAAATTAATAAAGTTGTGATTTTTTTATCTCTGTGTTCTTCTGGGTAGCTTGTGATTGTTTGAAATTTGTTGGATCACTTGTTCATTTCTTTGTTTCTGGATACAACCGGTGCAGAATAGACAAAGATCGTTGGATGCTTATCATTTTAAATCCAACGGTCAAGATTGAGTGATTGGTCAAAGAGCAAAATAGTCCAATGGTTTTTTTCTTTCTCCCCACCTATCCACCCGACCCCTTATGCGGCTTCGCCGACACCCAAACCACCGCATCGACCGAATCACCACCGACGGCGAACTTTTAGGAGGTGTCGTGCGACACGGATGCGGCATACCGAGCTTGATCTCAACAAATTGAGCTTGATCTCGGTTGGCCTTGATCTCAACCTGTCGAGATCGAGATTGACTTCGGCGGACCTTGATCTCGGTTGAGCTTGATCTCAACTCGCCGAGATCAAGCTTGACTTCGGCGACTGAGGACCAACGGCAACAGTTTGATCTCGATAAGTTGAGCTTGATCTCGACAGTTGAGATCAAGCCACTGAGTTTGATCTCGATAAGTTGAGCTTGCTCTCGGTTGAGCTTGATCTCGACAGCTATTCACATGATTTGTTTCGACAGCTTGATTGTGATGGGTCTTGAGATCCAATAGATAGTTTAGTCTTCAAGCTGTCGATATCAGGCTCCACCTGTCGAGATCAAGCTTGACTTCGGCGACTGAGGACCAACGGCAGGCTTGATCTCGACAGCTTGATCTTGATCTCGGTTGACCTTGATCTCAACGCTTGAGCTTGATCTAGGTGGAGCTTGATCTCAACCTGTCGAGATCAGGCTTGACCTCAGCAGCTCGAGCTTGATCTCGGCTGACCTTGATCTCAACCTGTCAAGATCGAGCTTGACTTCGATAGCTTGAGCTTGATCTCGATTGAGCTTGAGGTCAACCTGTCGAGATCGAGCATGACTTCGACAGCTTGAGGACCAACCACAAGCCTTTGTCAGGACATGGAATGGTACTAATCGATGGCTTACCTGTGAAAGTCCACCAACAGCAATCAAACTGTGACCTCCACATGAACATGATGTGCCCTTTTTTGTTTTTTAGATTTTCTAGTTGTACCAAATGCCAGCACTTCTTGGCAACTTCATGAATTGTTGTTCCTTCTATTTATCATATGGTCCAATTTTAAGCTTTATTATTTTATTAGCCCTCGGATTATAGAGAGAAGAGCATTTGGGAACAGTGCTATCTGTGTATATTTTTATCACCATAACATTCTCATTTATGTCCAGAGAAGAAGGCGTGCCATGATCCGAGCAGAGAAGAAGGCGGAGCAGCAACAACAGAATGCTGAGCAGCGACAACAAGAGTTCTGATGGTACAAAGAATGGCAAAAAGAGTGAAGTGCAGGCAGAGAGTGCATGAAGATGTTATTGTGCTCATGAAGATGGTACCTTTGGGTTATCATTTGAATGAAAAGCGACATTGAATTTGTGTTTAAATTCTTTTGTTTCGAAAGTCTCCTAGTAAGTGCATATTTAAGAAGAAACCATGTTTGATACACAAAATAGCGAATTCTTTCATCTTTTTCTTGGAGTGATCATGCTTTAAGTTCAAGTCAAACAGTTTAAATTAAGCTACCATTTTGGCCTCCTAAAGGTACATTTGGCCTCAATTTTTAATAATAAAAAATGACGGCTTACATCAAATAAATCTCCCAAATATGTAAAGTGACAGTGACATCAGTTTGGACTATTTTGATGTTACTTCTAATCTTTGTAGGATTAAGGACTAGCTTGAGACCTCGTTTGCATTAATCTACATGACTTTTTTAAATAAAATAAATTTATTGATTTTTACTTAAAAAATCTTTATCAGCTTCTATAATGTTGACATAAGTTAAATGAGAGTTTTTTAAAAAAAAATGAAATGTTATAAGTTCTTTTTTACATGACATAATCCTTCTAAATTGACTTAAATATGTTTTTAGTTCCTGTAAATATAGTGTTTTGATTTTATTCTCTTTAAAAAAAATTATTTATTTTTTATCCCTAAAAAATATTTTATTTTGATCTTAGTCTTTTTGACCAAAATTTATAGGAAATTATGTATAAAATGAAGTGTTTTTTTTAATTTTTACTATATATTTTGGTCGAAATAGTTATTTAAACTTATTCGAATCAAAATTTACAAAAAATTTGGTAGAAAAATAAAGTGTTTCTGTAAAATTTTGCTATAAATTTTAATTAGAAAGACCAGAATCAAAATAAAATATTTTATAGGGACAAAAAAAACATAATTTTTTACAAGAACTAAAATCAAAACACTATATTTACACGAACTAAAAACATATTTAAGTCTTCTAAATTTTATATTGGACTTTAACCTTTGTAAAATGTTTATACAGTAACTTACCTAAAGAGATCAAAGAATAATTCTAAACAGCGAATTTGGAATATTAACAATTAGTTCAAAAATTGAACAACATAACTACCTTATGATGTTATTAGGTCCTTTATTGTAAAAACTTTGATTGATAAAGTCCTTATTTATAATCATAAAAAAAAAAAAATCAAAGCCATAATGTAAATGCAAACATAAATTAATTTACAGTATATGGACAAGGAAATGAGGAATTACACCTCAAACTTGTATTTTAAGTTAGAAAAGACTACTACTACAATCAAACCTTATCCCACTACACATAGAAGGAACAAAACCCCACAAATGTATTGTTTCACTTCATCAAATAGAAACATCTCTTCTTAAAGGGAAAAACGTGTATATCCAACAAAAAAAGGTTAAAAAAAAAAGACAGAAAAAAAGGCAAGCAAAAAATGCTAATCACTTGAGGAATCATCATCATTCTCTTCATGATCAGCAACGACTTTCTCTATAAACCTCTTGCGAACTCCTTCAATGACAGCTTCTCTTGATTGCTCATCTTTGCTCACGGCCATCATTAAGTACAGGATCTGATTGGCACAGGACCAATGCAACACCTGATATTACAGAACAAGCAAAGAATTCAATGTAGCATAAAGGAAGACTAATTAAACCAAGGGAACAGATTTAGAAAAGTATAATATTAATAACTATGTATAACTATGTAACAAATTAAAAAGGTAAAAGGTGTGCAAGGGGAGATGAATGAATGACTGCAATCAAGGTGCCCAAGTTCAATGTCTATGAGATGCCACTAATCTTACAAACTTATAATGGAACATATGGAACTATTACAAGTTTTACTGGCAGGGTATGTCTTCTGGGATGTAAAAAGGAAAGACTAACAAAATCCTTCATGTATAATATTGCAAATTTTTAATGAGTATAATAATAATGTTGTCAATGGTATAGACAAGAATAGAATCGACTACTTATACTAGACAGATATCGTTGGAATAATATACCCTATGGAAACACCTTTCAACCACTCCACTGTGTCATCATACAAAGCATCATTTCTGGTTTGAAGCCCGCCGAAACTTAGGCCCCTAATTCTAAGAAGGAATTGTGAAAATGTATTATAATTTTGAGGAAATGAGGTTCCAGCCTTGCTTCCCATTTCCCAAAGACAAACAAACACAGATGCTAAGAAGATTTTAGTATGACACATTAGCATTTGTCTTTCATACTTGAAAAAGGGTAAAGAAAGTTAACAATTGGCACTAATCAAAGTAGGAAATAGAAATAATCGAGTTGGCGGACATCCCGAGAGATATAAATACCTTCTGAGTGCATCTTCGCCAAACCTACTCAAACCCACATAATTTCCTTTAACAGCTCCATTGTTGTACACCAATAAAGTGGGGAGATTACGATCTGGGTAGTTGGGAATGCACTCAGTGGATATTATCTTGACAAATTTTGTTGAAGGATATCTTGCAGCTAGTTCTTCAATGCATTGCATCAACACCCCACATTCGGGAATCCTATCAAACAAGAAAAGCACAACATATCTACTATCAATTTTAGAGAAGAATAGGCGGTTCAAATGACTCAATTGGCGCTCTTATATTTATGCCACCTGTCCTTTTTTAAGGGTCTTCTTCGGAGAAGGCCTATCTTTTTTGCTGCTATTTAAAATTTGAACCCTCATTATGGTTGTGTGCTTTTCAGAGGGATAAACTAATGGTCTTTTTTTTAGATAGTTTTCTAACTTGAAGAAAAAATTTGTTATTTTTGACAAGCATGCTTTATTGTTTTTTTAGGTTGAAAAACTGGGAAGAAATAGATTCAATCCCTATGAAAGAGGATCCTAAATTGATGGAACTATTATCTTTACTGTGAAATGTGGTGTGGTTTCCCAAATTGTTAATGTCAATATGTTTTATTGTTTTATAGTTATGCTTTCTCTATCTCCAAAATTTATACATCCAAAGGATATATATATCCAAAGGAAGAAATGAATGATTGGACACCGTTCTACACCAGTGTTTACAACTCGATACAATCATAAAGGTGTAAAGAATACATAATTTAATGTCTTTCTCTTCTCCTTAGATTCTTGCCTTGAGATCTTTAACAAATATCGTTTAACGCCCAACTCTCTCTTACTATGCTTTTAAACATCTTCATGTTTCTATTGAGTTAATTTCTGCAGTACCAAAACAAGAAAAAGTACCAAATGCACCCATGCTTTAATAATGGGAGGAAATCCCTATAATGGATCAAACTTTCTTGATTGCCTTGAGAAGTTCTGCCAAATCCTCAAGGCAGAAGGTACTTTTAGATTCCTTTTAATTGTTACCTATGCATAAATTACTATCTTTTATTTACTATCCCTTCTTATGCTATATTTCTTTTCTCTTTTTCACAAACCGATAAACATGTGGGTTATCACTCATCCCAGTAGCAATTTTATGTTGTTTTTAGTTGCATTTTTTAGTTTTGTATTCTCTGTTTCATTGTCCAGTCACTACATGCTTTTCATCCACTGTCACTATGCATATATATCCCTGTAACATTGACATATTTTTTTTATAACGCCTAGATTGCTAAACTGTTTTAAAGTTTCAACAAGTGCATAGTTTATGATTTGAGTCTTTGATATATTTTATTTTTATGGTTAACTTAAAATTTGGATGATAAATTGATAATGAACTAAATGGAGTTGTACTTTTAGTTTGATGTATTTTAATTTTCACTTCATGCTTTTGTTAGAATTGCTTTTGTTTCAGGATGACATTATAGCAAGCCATAAAGTTGAAATCTCAAGATTCCACTTGGCAAAGGTCGTATTGCTTTTGTGTGAAACAAGTGGGCTTTTAATGATTTATCAAATCCATTTGCAATGGAATATAACTTGGAGCTGTACTTATATATGAATTTTTATGCGTTTTATGCATACTTCCATATCTGTTTGTTTCATTGTGCTATCAACTCCTCTCAAGCTTTTTCCCATTTTTGCGTGTTGTTGTCACCCAAGAGGTATTTTTCTCCTTTTCTTTTAATTGGTCTTTTATTTTTGCACCTCTTTAATTAATCAACGCTTTAGGTGCATGTAATTGTTAGTTAATACCACTATACACAACCATTATCACATCTGATTGATGGCAATGCTTAATCAACTTTTAAGGTTTAGGAATAGCTGAAAACTATACGAACACTGGGTAGTGGGCAGTAATTTGATAATGATGTACTCCATTTCATCCCTCTGGATTTTGGCAGTCAAAAATCAATACTAAACATTTGCATTTGATCATGATTTTGGTATTTAGTTTTCATTTGGCAGTAACATTTTCATTTTGCAGTAATTTTACATTTTCATTTGTTAATTTATTTGGTGTTTAATTTTTACATTTGAAGGTTTCTTTTTCTTTTCAACATTTACAACTGTTAATTTCTAAATTTGGACCTTGGTTTGAACATAGCTACTTGATCAAGTTGCTATGCTCTGACGTTGCAATTAATGTAGTCAATGAATTCTCGATTTAAATTATATTCCATATTTTAGAGAATATGACATTAGTCTAATTATATGGTTAACCTTATATTAGTAAGAACCAAACTCTGCAACCTCTGCTTACATTCAATTATAGGTGTCTTATATTCAATTATAATGACTATCTAATCCAGCAATAAATAAAAGGTTAACGGTGGGATGGGAGACAGTATGAGCAAGTAATGAGGGGGTAGTCCCTTTCCCAATTCTGGTCAAATAGCAAGCATTTAAACCCATCTCAAATACAAAGTATTTCTGAGATTCAAAGGATATTACATATCAGTGATAAAAACAATATTTTACTACAAGCCAACTACCCAACATAGGCTTATTGATAAAAACAATTTTTTACTACAAGCCAACTACCCAACATTTCAGATCTCCTTATCACATTTCCTTATTTTTTCTTCAATAAGATTTATTTTATTTTCTCCCCAACATTTCCTTTTGTTTGCATTTGCAGGACACATCCTTCTTTTGCTGATTTTGCTTCCAATGCCTTTGCAGGACATACACCATTATGTGGACACACCACTTCTTTCATATTTTTTGATAAGTTCAGTTACATAGTTCTATGTTTACGGTACTATTAGAGCCAACATTGATGTTATAGCCATTTGCTCCTTTTTCTGTTGGGATGATGAACATTTTGTAATGTGGGCTCATCTCTTTCTACTAAATTTATCCCTTCACACCTTGTTGTAATGCTATGCTAGGATTTTAACTGGATTCAAAATATTTACTTCTATATACAAGTCCACTTTAAAACATGCGTAGGAACAAATGTGACCCGTGCATTCTACTAGTTTCAAAGACAAGAAAAGAAACATAACAAGAAAAAAAATTAAACAAAAATTGGGATACAAAAGCAATTGTTGCTAAAGCATACCCTTCTTTGTAAAGGATGACAACCACCCAAACATCAGATGGAGCCTGTGAAACCTCTCGAACGAAATCAGATCCTGAAATGGGAGTCACTGATCCAAACCTCAATACTTTAGCTTCCTCCTCCATCTCAGCTAACCTCTTCTTCCTATCACAGCAAAATGACTCAAATGAGAACCATGTGGACAGCAAAAACAACATCTGATATTGCTTACTCCTAGTAGTGTCATAATTCATTTACTACTTTCTCAAGGATCCGACTCCACTAAAGTGAGTAACGTACTTTAGAATTTAAAGTAACTAATATCAACCATTGATGAATAAATCAATGGTTGATATTACAGGTACATCATAACAAATCACGGGTTTGTTAAAATAACAACTCTTGATTTTCTCACTTCTCAAACCCCTAAATCAAATTCAGAACAAAATAGTCACAAATTCCTCGTAACAAGAGGATAACTAAGCTCTTAAACTATGAAATCTGAAATTCATCAAATCTACTTTATTAATTTCCTAAAATCTTAAATTCACCATAATTCCCAACCAAATTGTTTTTACTATTCAGAACATAGAAAATGAACAAGCGATATAAAATCTCAAACAACCATGAGTTACCCGTAACAACCTGCAGAGCCTCGTAATTTTTTTAAAAGAAAAACACCAAAAGTTTAACTTTATGCATTCACTATCGTCTCCAAGGCAAACAAAAACGACGCAAAAGGAAAATGAAAAACTCAGAAATTTGAAGCTTCAAATTCATGAAAGACCCATTACTACTTTGCTTCCATAGCGAGAGAGCAATAAATATGAAAAGGCCATTAGAACATGAGCGAAAGCACTTAGCGTAATAAGAGGAAGGGATTCTAGAATTTCCCATATGTTTAGGTGGGAACATAAATCAAATTCCCTATTTTAACATTAAAAAATAATACCAAATTAAAACACCAGAGACTTTTTAAAATCCTTACATCAAATCAAATATCCAAACAGAGTAGTTGTTTGATCTACCCTTAAAAACACATTACCCTATTCAAATGCCTTAACCTGAAAAAAAAAAAAAAAGGAACAAAATCAACAACAACAACAACAACAGAATCCTCGACCAGGTTGTATCCAGAAACAAAAAAATGAACAAGTGATCCAACAAATTTCAAACAATCACAAGCTATCCAGAAGAACACAGAGATAAAAATATCACAACTTTATTAATTTTTTCATCATCTCAGGTTTGAAAAAAAACGACCCACATAATAAAAAAGGAAAAATTTGGGAATTTTTCAAATTGATTAAGAACTTATTTATTGGTTGTTGCGAGGAAAATAACATAATTATTTATAATAATTAAAAAAAGAAGGATGTGAATTGTGAACTCAGATTCCTGAAGGAACCGATCGTCATCGAGATCGTCTTCAAGGTCTTCAAGTTCATCATGGGTTTTGGAATCGAGCCAGGCTTTATCTCTGGGGAGGGTGTCGGGATCAGAAGCGGGGGTGAAAGGAGGAGGTTTGAAAGCGGGTGGCTTTGGAGGGAGATTGCCAAGTTTTCTCTGAATATCATCCCATTGAGTTGAGGCTCCTTCTACGTCCTTGTATACGAAGTGGTAATCTCCCATCTCTCTCTCTCTCTCTTCTTCTTCTTCTTCTTCTTCTTTTCTCTTCACAAATCTGATTTTTGATGATGCGCCTTCTTTTCCTCCCCCTTCTAGACTCGCAGAGATTTTCTTTCACTCCCAAGCAAATATGGACACTAATACAAATAAATAAATAAATAAATAATAAAAGGGCTCGTCTAGCATGCACCACTAAACATGTGGAGCACCGGTGCAGAATAGACAAAGATCGTTGGATGCTTATCATTTTAAATCCAACGGTCAAGATTGAGTGATTGGTCAAAGAGCAAAATAGTCCAATGGTTTTTTTTCTTTCTCCCCACCTATCCACCCGACCCCTTATGCGACAGTTTCCGTCGACACCCAAACCACCGCGCATCGATCGAATCACCACTGACGGCGAACTTTTAGGATGTGTCGTGCGACACGGGGATGCGGTACAGCTCGAGCTTGATCTCAACAGCTTGAGCTTGATCTCGGTTGGCCTTGATCTCAACCTGCCGAGATCGAGATTGACTTCGACAGACCTTGATCTCGGTTGAGCTTGATCTCAACCTGTCGAGATCAAGCTTGACTTCTACAGCTTGAGGACCAACAGCTTGAGTTTGATCTCGATAAGTTGAGCTTGATCTCAACAGGTTGAGATCAAGCCAGCTTGAGTTTGATCTCGATAAGCTGAGCTTGCTCTCGGTTGAGCTTGATCTCGACAGCTATTCACATGATTTGTTTCGACAGCTTGATTATGATGTGTCTTGATGATCCAATAGATAATTTAGTCTTCAAGCTGTCGATATCAAGCTCCACCTGTCGAGATCAAGCTTGACTTCGACAGCTTGAGGACCAACAGCTTGGGCATGATCTCGACAGCTTGATCTTGATCTCGGTTGACCTTGATCTCAACGCTTGAGCTTCATCTAGGTGGAGCTTGATCTCAACCTGTCGAGATCAGGCTTGACCTCGACAGCTCGAGCTTGATCTCGGTTGAGCTTGAGGTCAACCTGTCGAGATCGAGCATGACTTCGACAGCTTGAGGACCAACCGCTTGAGTTTGATCTCGATAAGTTGAGCTTGATCTCGACAGGTTGAGATCAAGCCCGAGAGTTTGATCTCGATAAGTTGAGCTTGCTCTCGGTTGAGCTTGATCTCGGCTATTCACATGATTTGTTTCGGCTGAAACTTGATTGTGATGGGTCTTGATGCTCCAATAGAGAGTTTAGTCTTCAAGCTGTCGAGATCAAGCTCGATCTGTCGAGATCAAGCTTGACTGGCGGCTGAGGATCAACGGCTGCGGCTTGAACTCGGCGGGTTTTGAACTCGGCGGCAGGCTTGATCTCGGCGGCAGAGATCAAGCTTGACTTCGGCAATTTGGAGGAAAAAGCGGCAGGCTTGATCTCGGCTGTTGAGATTGAACTCGGCGACGAGATGGAACTTCGACAACTTGTGCTTGATCTCGGCGGCGAGGCTTGATCTCGGTTGAACTTGAAATCGATTCCTTAAATGACATGCACGTTTCTTCCATACTCCCATTTCCCCTTTTCATTTTTTTTATGAAGAAAGGAGTTAGCACGAGGCTAAGAAACAAAGCGGGGGGAACTGCACCCCATTACATCAAAGCGGAGCTTAAGGTTGAGACCAGATAGAAGTACATCCAAAATAGTCCACGTAAGACACGAAGACTTCCCAATCAGGAGCACAAAGGAGATGAAGTGCTTCTAGGAGGAGCGGTCGGAGAGCTCAGATGGAGTAGGATCCAACGGGCACAAGCCTAGAAACCACTTGGGAGTCAACTTCAACAAGAAGAGAAGGAAGTTGGAGCTGCTTAGTTAGTTTGAGACCATAAAGGAGGCCCCATAGTTCAGCAGTAATGGCGGTGGAGGTTCCAATGCGGCAATGTAATCCTTTAATGAAAGCACCTCTAAAATCACACGTAAGTCCTCTACAAGTAGAAGAGTTTGTTCGGGTGCAATGGGAGTCATCTATGTTTAGCTTGTAGGGGTTAGCAGGGTAGGTGTCAAACAATATGGAGCTCCCGCCTAGGCCTCTCAAAATAAATAGGGACAGTCTTATTAGCATCTTGGGATATCAAATAAGCCTGACCGAGACTGTGTGTTCCATAGTGCGACCCAGTCGATTTTACCCTAAAAGATAAAAAGGGTTACGGTCTCTCCAAAGCATCCAAATGGTAATAGCAAAGATAGAAGGCCAAGGACAGCCGTAAACACTAATGTTATCGATGGTCAATTTCCATTGCAGCCAATCGAAGAGACCAAAGTCAAGAAATGACTCCAATGGTCACTGTTGATGAAAGCGGTCCCGATGAGGCTTTAACATCGCCACGATCCACGCAAGCCATGCAAAATGGTTTCATCTGAGAGATTGCATGGAGAGTAAGTGCCATCGGCATATATGTTTATATGCTTTCTCTCACTATTAGTAAGAAGCTTACCACGGGCCACCCTCCAAAGGAAAGCTCTGATACGCAAGGTTCCCTGCCACTTCCAAACAATATTGAAAAGAGGGTCAAGTTGAGCATGAGCGTTCAGATCCACAGTCAAATAGTTGTAGGCCGACTTGATGCTGAAAGTACCATCAGTTGAGAGAGACCATATAGGGAAATCCTCAAGATCCCCAGATGGAGGCTTGATACTAGCTGTTCCGAACAGAACTTCAGAGGATGACCGGAGGGAAGCGGTGCGGTTGTGCTCGCGACGGATGACGACGGCGTGTTGGGTGGTGTACCTGCAAACACTCCGACGCTCAAGTCAGTGTGTGTCGAGGTGAGTAAAGAGGTGGTAGAAAAATCATTACCTTGACCGTTCGACGCGGTCTTCTTTAAATATGAGTTGAGGACGGTTCGCGCCGATGTGTAACCGTCAGTGAAACTTCCGATCGGCATTAAATTCCTTTAATGCACAAAGCCGTTGGGTCGGCCGCGTTGAGGGAAGGCGGAGAGGCATGTGGACGACGTGGCATCGAGGGAAGGTGGATCGACGAGCGAAAATGGGCCTGTGAATGCTGGATCTCCGGATTGGGCCTCGGCCCAGTCCGGAACAGTTGCCCCCCAAGTCGCTAGCTCGAATGTCGAGGTGGTGACTTGTTGTCGAAGTTCGTTGATGTCGACGTTCGACGTCCTTGTTCGTAAGGAACTGCAAGTGTCGTCATGTCGTGCTTGTTCATTAGTTCGTTCTGGACCTTCGTGTTCCACGTCTGCTGAGGCAGTTCTCGACACGAGGCTTGATGTGCTTGTGCAAGGTACAAGGCTTTGTCACGAGCTCGTGCACGCGGTCTCGGCACGAGGTCGATCTCTTCATTCATCAGGTGCTTGTGCCAACGCACAAGGCTTTATCACGAGCTCGTGCACGCGGTCTCGGCATGAGGTCGATCACAGGTGCTTGTGCCAACGCACAAGGCTTTATCACGAGCTCGTGCACGCGGTCTCGGCACGAGGTCGATCTCTTCATCAGGTGCTTGTGCCAACACACAAGGCTTTGTCACGAGCTCGTGCACGCGGTCTCGGCATGAGGTCGATCTCTTCATCAGGTGGTTGAGCCAACGCACAAGGCTTTGTCACGAGCTCGTGCACGCGGTCTCGGCACGAGGTCGATCACAGGTGCTTGTGCCAACGCACAAGGCTTTATCACGAGCTCGTGCACGCGGTCTCGGCACGAGGTCAATCTCTTCATTCATCAGGTGCTTGTGCCAACGCACAAGGCTTTATCACGAGCTCGTGCACGCGGTCTCGGCACGAGGTCGATCTCTTCATTCATCAGGTGCTTGTGCCAACGCACAAGGCTTTATCACGCTGTTCCTGTCAAAGTATAGACAATTTGCAACAACTTGATGTAATTAAGTTAGCGTTAATTTTATGCTGAGTAAAGTGCTCGTAGTCGAAGTTTTATACTTCCTGTGGGAGTAGTTGATCTGGCTGTCCAAGCGGGAAGGTTGGGGTCATCAAATAATCAAGGGCAATGACGTGGCCGAAGTTTAAGGTCGTGCAATTTTGAAATTGCAGGTGGGCCTGGTAGGTCGCTCAGTCTTGGGCTGGCGTATCCACCTGTTGCAGAGGTGCTTGTGCAAGCGCACAAGGCTTTATCACGAGCTCGTGCACGCGGTCTCGGCACGAGGCTCGATCTCTTCATCAGGTGCTTGTGCAAGGCACAAGGCTTTATCACGATCTCGTGCACGCGGTCTCGGCACGAGGTTCCATCAGAGGTGCAAGGTTTTGATAGTAAATAAATGCTGATTGTGTATTTCTTCAATCATACTTCACTGCTTCACATTTATGTGTTTAGGATACATTTGTTTCAACTATAATATTTCTTCATCTTTGCTTGTCAGTGTTACTCTGGGGATTTGTCTTTGGCTTTTGAGGCTATCAACTTCTCTTCGTAATTCATAAATTTCTGAGCTCGCTTCAGGAACTCGGTCAGGGACCTCGGTTTGTCGACACCAATGTCGACACTGAATAGGCTTCCTTCGACCAGGCCTTGCTCGCAAATGCGGCTTCATCTCGTCGAGCATTTCTTCACCAAAATGGCTTCTTTGTTGAAGCGCTCGGCGTAGTCTCTCGATAGACTCATCTTTCTTCTGGGAATTGCGGCCGGTCTGCCGCCGACTGGGTTGGACTTTAGACGCGGTGAAATGCGCGAGAACTGGTCGACGAACTCGATCCACGAACCAATGGAATTTTTCTTAAGAGTCCGGAACCAAGACAACGCTGCCTTCTTGAGTGAGGAAGATTCTCGCACTTCACCGCCCTTGCCTCAATAGCCCATGACGATGATCAAAGCAACCAACATGCTCGTCGGGGTCGGTGGTACCGTCGTATGAGTCCAAAGCGGGTGGTTTCTGAAGATGCTTCGGAATCGGGAATTTCATGATCTCGGATGTAAAAGGACCAAAGGCCCCGCTCGAGTCACTCGTGTCGTCGCTCCGAGGAGTTGATGAAACAGAATGAGCACGGCGGAGTGCTCTATGCACAGAGCGGCGTGGAGTCGTGCCACGGTGGTGGCGATGAACAGATCTGAGATTTTCAGACTCCTTCGATCTCCGAGGAGAATGAGAGAATCGATCTTTTCTGTTTCCGATTTGGGTGGCAACGCGAGCGGAGATTTCCTTCTGCTGATTCTCCATTCGATCGAGGCGTTGATTCTGAGCATGCATCGCTTCGGCATGGCTTCGGATGAATTCGCGGAACTCGCGAATGAGGATGGCGGCGGTCTCCGTTCCGGCATCGGTTTGAGCAGCAACGATCGGAACGGCGTCATGCTGGAGAGGTGGTTCTGTCGGAGCTATCGGCTGGTTTGGTGGTTCAAGATCTGCGTTCGCATGAGTGGAACTGCTAGTCGCGACCTGACGCTTCGATCCAGTCATCGTCGAGTGAAGAAGGGGGACTTCAACAAAGAAGATGGAATCAGAAACGATTCCCATAGATGGCGCCAATGTTCCGAACAGAACTTCAGAGGATGACCGGAGGGAAGCGGTGCGGTTGTGCTCGCGACGGATGACGACGGCGTGTTGGGTGGTGTACCTGCAAACACTCCGACGCTCAAGTCAGTGTGTGTCGAGGTGAGTAAAGAGGTGGTAGAAAAATCATTACCTCGACCGTTCGACGCGGTCTTCTTTAAATATGAGGTGAGGGCAGTTCGCCGATGTGTAACCGTCCCGTGAAACCCGGAAGTCGGCATTAAATTCCTTTAATGCACAAAGCCGTTGGGTCGGCCGCGTTGAGGGAAGGCGGAGAGGCATGCGGACGACGTGGCATCGAGGGAAGGTGGATCGACGAGCAGAAATGGGCCTGTGAATGCTGGATCTCCGGATTGGGCCTCGGCCCAGTCCGGAACACTAGCAATCTTCGAGCAAACATCAATAGGGAAGGTGGCGTAGAGCTTTTGCTAATTCCACCCCTCACTGTTGCCGTAACAGGCAATTGTGAAGTTAATTGCTTCACCTAATGGAATAAAGGCAAGCACTCAATCTTTTAAGAAGCGGCCAGGACCCAAGCGTCTTGCCGTAAGCGAGTTGTTTGATCATTATTAACCGCCCAAGATAAGTTCTTCTCAATATGCTGCCAAACATTAGTGATTCTTCGCCAGATTGCAGAAGCATTACTACGCTGTTCCACCACGAGAATAGACGCATTGCTGTAGTTGTATTTGTCTCGATAAATCTGAACCCAAAGCTTATCAGTTTGAGAGATTAGTTGTCAAGCAAGCTTCATAAGGTAAGCTTGATTAAGAACCCGAAGAGATATGAACACCAGGCCCCCATCATCCTTGGGTTTGCAAATATTCTCCCAGTAGGAGATCAAATGGCACTTACTGGTCATTGGTGCTTCCCCAAATGAAGTTCCTGCACATCCTCTTCGCTTCCTCACAAACAAAGATATGAATGTAACAAGTTTGAAGAATATAGCCATGGATATCCATGAGAGAGGATTGGGCTAAAGTAATTCATCCTGCTAAAGAGAGAATAGATGATTTCCAACAGCTAAGCTTTTTCTTCATTTTGTCAATCATGAAATAATAGGAAGCCTTGGAAGAACGATGATGGAGCATAGGAGGTCCAAGATAGAGCCCCAAATCATCGTAGCCTTGATACCAAGTGAGAACTAAGGTTGTGCCTGAGGTCATCGTTAACATTTCTTTGAGAAGAAAAGCGCTAGATTTGTTATAATTCAAACACGTCCGGTGACCTCACAGAATCAATCCATACAAGCTTTGATGACATCAACTTGGGAAGGAGAAGTTTATGCAATTAGAGACATATCATCAGCAAAGAAAACATGGGAAAGTTTTACCGTGTGTATAACATCCCAATTTTTAAGAAAAGTAATTTTAACGGTAAAATCCTGAATACTTGAAGATAAGTCATAGAGATTGATCACCTCAATGATTACTGAGAGTACGTGGAATTATTTTGACTCATTTTAAATAATTTATTTATTATAAATAATTATTATTCATGATGTCAATTCGAATTAATTGACAGCGTAGACGTATGCTGCTTTTAAAGAGAATTCATCAATTATATTTATTATAAGTTTTCGGTGTGTGATGCAGCGTATTTTTGTTGACTAAGAAATTGATTGAATTAAATCAAGATGAAATTAAATTTAAGAATTAATATTTAATATTAATTCATGATTCAAAATCGTCGGAAAACTCTAACGAAGTTTCACCGCGTTTTGAATTTGCTTAAGTTATTTTTATCCGCATTAAAATTTAAAATGAACTCCGATTTCGATGAAAATCGAATCATAACTGCTTGTGAATATTTTTGAGTGTATTATATGGTTTTTATTATTTATGATATGTAAATAGGGGTTACTAGGTTATTTTATTAAATATATATGCATTTGTCCTACCGTACACTACACTTATATCTTCCCCACCATAGCACCCTCCTACACCCTCTATTTACTCCCCAGTGAGAAGTAAGCAATAGCTGGAAGAAAAAAAAAAGAAGGAGAATGAAGAACAGGGGAAAGCGAAAGAAGAAAAGAAAAGGAAAAGCGAGGAGCGGGGAGAAGAAGAAAGAAAGAAGAAGAAGGAAGAGGAGAGGAGATGATCGCGACGGTGGAGGAAGAGAAGGAGGAAGCTCGTGGTGGTGGCACCGAGAAGCGAACGGCCGAGAGAGGGAGATGGGCGGTGGTAGAGAGAGATGGAGTGAGAGGCAGAAAGAGGAGGAAGAAGGGAAGAAAGGGAGACGCCACCATGGCCTGGGCGTGGGACCAGCGCACCATCAGCCGGAGGAAGCAGAAGAAAGCAACTGGCCGAGAAGGTTGAAGCCGAGAGCGAGAAAGGGAGAGATACAGCTTGAGAGAGAGAAAGAGAAGGAAGGGGGGCCGAATCAGAGAGAGATCGGGAGATTGAAGAAGAAGAAGATGGATGTGAAGAACTTGGATGGAGCTTCAATGGAGGATGTCTAGGATTTGGGGATTTTTGGAATTGAAATCCCAAACTTGGGATTACTCAGGTACCATAGAATTCCTCCAAAACCTCCCTTAGAGTGTACTAGGTTTTATTATTAATTTTATTAGTTCGATAATCAGCTTATTAGTCATACTGAATGGTCTTGTATGGGGATTGATTGAAATAGGGTTGGACGGCTGCCCCCAACCCCCCTAAACCAATGTTTGATTTTTGTTCTGTTGTGAGCTCCATCGAGCCTCACTCGAATTATTTATGTGATTATTATGTTTGCTAAAATGTATGAATTGGATTCTGAATTGGCTCGACACCCGAGCTAGCCTATTGGTATGAGTTTGGGCTCCAAGACACTTATTTTAGGTGTAAAGAATGACACATGATGAACAATCTTGCAATTATGTGTTGTTTTTATCTTGCTAGGTGTTGTTCTTGTTGTTGTAATGGATAATTTTGGATTAGAAGCATGATTAGGTAATTTATTTGAAGATTGTGGACTCTTGAATTGTTGTAGGGTATTTTTAGATTTGATTAGGCTTGGGTTGTGAAATTGTCATTGTTTATTTGAGCTATTTGAAGTTGTTTGATGCTTGTTTAAGAAATAGTTTTTAATTTGGCATGCTAAACTTGTTGTTTAAGGGTTTAGCCCTATTCTTTAATTTGGGGTAGTAATTTGGAATCAACCTGTTAACTAGTTGTTTTATGGTTTAAATCTCTTCTTTAAATTGTGGAAATAAGGGTTTATGTTGTAGAATCATATATTCAATTGTTAAATGATATGTTTTTGGTTAATTTTAAGGTTATTGGAATGAATATGCATGTAGTAGCATGGGTGTTAGTTGATGTTTATGCAAGATTTGGTTCTTGAGGGACTAGAATGACATGTAGGAATTGATCAAGAGGTTATTTAAATTTCTAACATGATTATGACAAGATTTAGGTTATAGTTTTGTGTAAGTATGTGTAACATGTTGTTTTAGAATTTTTCCTATTCTTAAAACATGAGAAGCATGAGGTCTTATGTTAAATTATGTGCTAAGGTTTTGAAAACTTATGAAAATGGTTTGATGTTACTTAAAATGCAAGAAAACTCTTTATTATCAAAGATCTTATCCTTTTCAATTATCTAGTAGTTTAAATGCTTGCTTTTGGTTAGAAAAAGGGTTAGGCTTGAGAGCTTAAGCTAGTTTAGAAATTATAGAATTTTACTAAGTTGTTGTGGTGTTAGGCTCGAGTAATCCCGGATCGTGCAGTGCGGAAATCGAGGAATACGTGAATCTGGCGCATCTTGGAGTTCGGTAAGGGCAACTCTTAGACATTATTGAAGCTTTATTTTTATGTCCTGTGTAAGGACAACTTTGGATGCTTAAGCTATTGTTTGTTATTTAAATTGCTTTATTTAAATACGAAGAAGTCTGAGAACTCTACGAAGTTCGAAGTTAGAGATCTCGAACCCCTTCGTTTATTGTTGTCGTGCTTGATCGAACATATTCCGAGTCATTCGTGGGTGAAAACTTTGTGGTTGGTCTGCAACCCAACCCCCACTTGTTTGTACCTCTCTGTTAATTCCATTGAGTTCTGAGAGGATGGATTCCTTGATTTGCGTGTCAAGCATGTAATGTTGTGATATGATTGAGTTATGCATTATTTGATATGAGATTGAATATATGCCATGAATTGCGTGTTCTTTGTTGAATTGCGTTTCTTCATGCAGATGTTTTTATTGCTTAAAATGTCGAATTCGTTTTCTTCATGTTAAGCATGCTCTCTTTATTTGATATGCGGTCAAGTAATTTTATCGTCACTCTTTGAATATTGTAGCGGCGAGCTGTTCATCGAGTGAGAGAGCTAGGCGAGTCGTTATGACGTTTTTGAGCCGTGACCCGGATAACTAAGGGTGCTAGGTCCCATTTTGTTTACGGGAGATTGACTAGGCGTCGCAGCGTAGGAACCGGGTACTGCATATCTAGGGAGAAGCGAAAGATCCCAAGGCTACGGCTGGTATGTCAATTGATGGATCTGCGTCTGCTTTCCGGAATAATTGTCGAGTCGAGAGAAAATGAGTAGTGAGTCGAGTCGAGTCTAGAGTGAGAGAGTTGAGTCACGTTCTGTGAATGATATGCATTGTTGTTTGCTTAATACCTGTGAATTGTATAAAATGTGGTTGCTTATTGCTTTATGCTTTTGTTTATCATGATCTGTTGAGAAGTTGACCCTTGCCAGTGGTTCTGTCAATTAATGATTGTAACCCAGATGGCGGAACAAGCAGAGGATTGGAACTGCAGGAAGAAACAAATTGTAGATGGTTAACTAGCTTGATTGTATGTAGAGTCTATGGTAGTCTAGTAGGGAACGTATTGTCTTGGCCAGCTATAGAATAATCATCGTTGTTCAAGATTGTAATAAATATCATTATGTTTCAGGACATGTATTGTTAGGCGTGAATTGATGAAATAATTGAATGTGGTTAGGTAGTGTTTTTAAATAATTTCGCCATGTTTCTAAAGTCATTGCAATACTCGTGATCATTTTGAAAAAGAATTTTAAAAAAAATAAAATATAGAACCACATTTTTGGAAAACGTGCAAGGCAGAGTATTTCACCTTTCAGAAATACGTAAACAATTGTCAAGATACTGACTTAGTAGCGCCCTGGAAATCGGGTCGTTACAGTGTGAGTTCGACCGAAAGTGAGAGGGGACCAGGTGCTAGTGCTCACGACATCTTGGATTAGGTGGCTTAAACGCTCCAAGCAGAAGATAAAGATGTAAGGGGATACAGGATCACCCTGACGCAATCCTTTAGCAGAGTTGAAGCTTTGAGTATTCCTCCCATTCCAATTAATAGAGATTGAAGCAGTGGTGATACACGCTTCGATAACAGCCTAGATGTGCTGGGGATGTTGAGAATATCCATCGTATCTTTGATGAAATCCTAGCTCAATCTATCAAAAGCTTTCTCAAGATCAAGCTTGAGGATCATAAAACCTCTCTTCTCCTTCATTAATTGAAGACATTGTGTGGATGGCTTCTTGAAGAACTAGGATGTTATGCATTTGTATACATTTGGGAATGACTCTACTTTGGCAAGGATTTTTTTTAAAGCAAAAGAAAGGAAATGAGCCTCGTTAAAACCTTCTGATGCAAAACCCTCCTTAGGAAAAAAATATCTAGAAGGCAAAAAAGTACCCCCTAAATTTTATTAATAAAAAAGTGGAAAAAAATAAACTAAAAAATAGGGGGGAGTAGGCCAATACCCATAAACAGAAAAAATATTGAAACCAATAGGAAAAAAAATCAGACCTATAATAAAGAATCTAGATAAAAAAAAGCAATTATGGCATGCAAAATCATCACTATAATGATTTTCATCCCAACTATATTGGCACCAGAGATATTATCAATCATTTACAGCACACTAAAATCAGAAAACAAAAGGAAAACAAAGAGAAACCAACAAGTGTGGAAATACCCCAGCCCCATGTAAAAATCAACTAAACCTATAACTAGGCAGACTAAACCTATTTCTGAAAAAATCCTCCGCAATGAAGCTAGGGATAAGATCCCACCAAACAAAGCCAATGTAAGTACAAATGAAGGTCATTTGTCTAGTCAAATATAGACAATTATTCCATCTATTTCTGAACTTCCAATGAACTACCTTGCAATTCTTGAAAGCAGAAACCACTAACTGAGAATCATACTCCAACCACAAAAACTTCCAACCTTTGTCAAAAGAAATTTCTATAGCCAACATGGCCCTAATTAGTTCAGCATGAAGCGCATAGCCGATGCTAATATTGGCAGAAAAACAACCAAGAACAACAACACTTCTGTCTCTAAAAGTACCACCACAAACGGTTGGGCCAGGACAGCCTTTAGCAGCCCCATCAGTATTGCATTTAACCATAAAAGGAGCTGGAGAAATCCAAGTAACCTCTTTGATATTCAGAGAACTTCGGTAATTACCAGTGACATTAAAAGCCTTTAAAATCATAAAATCAGCAATGGAGGAGAACATTAAAGAAATAGAAGCATTACCTGCTAAAGTCACATTGGAAAGAATTAGGCTAATAACCGAATGTAAAAGGGTAATTTTACTATCAAATCTAGCCTTATTCTTGCAGTGCCAAATTGCCCAACAAACATTAACAATAACAATAGAGACAATATCACACAACTGAAGGCTCCAACCATGAGAAGACAAGGCTAAAATCTTCTGAAAAAGAGGACCTATTGATAGAAATGTTTAGAATAGAAATCACCTGGGGAAGAATAATGCGAAGCCTCTATGAAATGATTTTAGTAACCACTTTGTAGATAACGTTGCAGAGGGCAATAGGGCGAAATTGCGTGATTCTCATGGGGTCATCACACTTTGGGATGAGAATGAGAGTAGTGGCATTAACATTCTTGATGGTGCTGGGGTTAGCGAAGACATCTATGACGAATTGATGGATGGAAGGCCTAATTACATCCCATTGAGACTTGAAGAAGATAGGATAGAAGCCGTTCGGACCAGGGCTTTAAGATTGCCCATGCTGAAGAGGGCAACTTTAGTTTCTTCAATAATGATCACCCTACCAGGTGATAACTTATCAATATTAATAATAATAATAATAATAATAATAATAATAATAATAATAATAATAATAATAATAGGAAAATAAATGTTAGTGGGTAGGGTATGGGGGGTAGGAGGGGCAGAAGCGTATAAGCCTCTGTAGAATTCCACCACAAGATTTTGAAGATGTTCCTCCTCATGAACCCAAACATCATTAGAGTTCATGAGAGCAACAATTTTATTTTTTCGCCTACGAGCAAGAGTGGACAAATGGAAGAAACGAGTATTTTGGTCACCAAGGTGGACCTATTTTAATCTAGCTTGGTGGCTCTAATAAGCTTCCTTCTTAAGATAAATAGTTGAATATTCATTCCAAAGAGTATTCTTCAGAATTTCAAGGCGATTATTGGGATTAGGATTCATCATAAGCACAAGTTTAATACCCTCCCGACTGACGAGAGGATACGGTGATTCGCGAAAAAAATATTCCCAAAGTGTCTTTGATTCCAAATGCATAAATTATCGGTGAGTCTTTGAATGTTTTCTTCCTAAGTAGATGAGTGATGCCAATCGTGGAAGACTTGAATGGAGAACTTCGAGAATGGTCTAGCCACGGACTCAAGAATTTGAAGTAAGGCCTGTGATTACCTCTGTTCACATGAGGATTAGCACGGATCCAGATGGCAACATGATCACGAGGCTTCCCAGGATATGAATAACATCGTGAAGGAAAACATGTCTGCCAAGAGGAAGAGCAGAGAGCACGATCAAGCCTCTTATTAATTGTCCCATTAGTCCACATGTAGAGGGGGCCTTTGAAACCAAGATCAATAAGGTTGCATTGATTGATGCAATTAGAGAAACCTTCACTAAGGGAGCAATTAAAGGGAGTACCACCAGCTGTCTCTGTCGAATGAAGGATACAATTAAAGTCAATGGAGTCTTTGAATGTGATTAATTCGTCCCAAACAGCATTGCAAAGAGTGGCAGTAGGACTAGCATAAACTATAGATAACACCCAAGAGGTAGCTGTATTGGCATTGATATGAAGATGAACACAATATCTGGAGGATGAGATAGGGGTGACATGAAGCCGGGCTGGGTTCCAAAGGCACCAAATACCTCCGGAGAAACCAATAGCATCCACTTTCTCAATCCCAAGTAGGCCAATACGTTGGATGACCTTATTTGCTCTAGCTCCGCTGATACGGGGCTCTAAAATGGCAACCAAATCAAGATGATAAATCTTGAGAAAATCTTTAATGAGGGAGGGAAAAAGCTTTCCCCCCAGCACCCCTGCAATTCCAAACTAGACAATTCATGGAGACCATTTGCAAGGGGTTAGTCCTATGAGAGAGACTAGAGAACTGCGGGAGGTATCCCACAGTGTCCATCTCATTTCCCATATCAACATTACCCAAAGAATTTGGGTTAACATGCTCGGTATTTTCAACATGAGTATCCTTTCCACCAATATCAGGAGGTTTCGTGTTCTCAATCAATTGTAACCACTTCTGAACTAAGGCGTACATTTCATGGAAATCTAAGGTGGTGAAATTTGCCTTGGGTGTTGCGGTATGATTGATGGGGGTGCAAGAAGTAGTAGCATTTTTTTGTGAGGAGGTCGGTTTGTCCATATGAGATGGAGCTGGAGCTT
This sequence comes from Calophaca sinica, assembly GCA_037113605.1. Taxonomy (NCBI): domain Eukaryota; kingdom Viridiplantae; phylum Streptophyta; class Magnoliopsida; order Fabales; family Fabaceae; genus Calophaca; species Calophaca sinica. Next base: position 23,768,495 of record CM073737.1, read on the forward strand.
TGGGCTTAGTTGAAGACATGGATCGGCCCACTTGATCATGGCGGCGTTTCTTGAAAGAGGGCTTTTATTTTGGGGCCACCCCAACTTAATTTTATCACCTCCTCTTCCCGAAAAAGTCTAAAATACCCCTTCACTTTTCCCGGACCACGATGCTTCATCTTTTTTTTGCTAGATTTGAATTTTTCGGCAATAAGAATTCGGAAAGTCCCAAAGAATAAGAATCTGGAAGTGTTTTTGAACAACTTAACGTTGTTTCACCTCCCTTTTTGCTAGGTCTGAAAAATTAACACTTCCGGATTCTTGTTTCCGGAATGTCCCGACAATAAGAATCCAAAAGTAGTTTTTTTATATTCACCCGGAAACTTGATTTCGGGAGCTTTCGGAAACAAGAATCGGGAAGTGTTAATTTTTCAGGAAAAAAAATACTAACATCAATACGTATTTTCAGTAATGCAGCTGTGCAGCACCAACCAAACCCAATCAATCAAATTCGGCGAAACTCTCTGCGTCTGTTTGCTTCTCTGTTGAAATCACTTAAACGTACATTTTGATGAGAAGTAGCTCAAGAAATCCTTTTCATTTTAGTGGTTACACTGGATCCTTTTCATCTAATTCCATTCACTCACCAGCTCTTCCTAGCTACATCTTCCATTCATATCCTTGATTTCTCTGCTTCTTCGCGTTACTGTTTAGTGGCTTGGATTAACATGATTTTCACGGTTTTCTTGGTTTTGCTTCAGCCATAGCCATGGCGGTGTATGACCGAGAGGAGGTGAAGATTGAGTTGGGAGAGTGAGAGCATTGGGGAAGAAGAGGGTAAAATGGGGATTTTTGAGGGAGGGGAGGTGAGAAAATTAAATGAGGGAGGTGTTAAAATCATGGACCCTTGGAAGATGACCTCGATTTGGACTCGTCGTGATAGGCCTTGCCGGGACCGACTGACATGTCCTAGTTATTAGGGGATAGAGTGAGCCTGGCTTTTGAAAATACCTTTGTAATAGCAGCTAGGAAGTCAAATATAAAAGGAAAAGAAAAATGGAAGATATGTAGAAGAGAAAGCAATATTGAAACATCAAGGAGCGAACTTGCAGAGCTATTGAAACAAACAAAATTGATAATATGGGATAAAGCTCCAATGGCACATAAACATTGTTTTGAGGCTTGGATAGAAGTCTAAGAGATATAATGAACTGTGAAAATAATTCTTCTTCAGTTTTTAGAGGAAAAGTAGTTGTTTTTAGTGGAGACTTTAGACAAATTCTACCAGTTATTCCAAAAGGAAGTGTTCGAATATCATACATGCCACTATCAATGCATCGTATCTTTGGGATCACTGCCAGGTGTTAACTCTCACTAAAAACATGCGTTTTCAACATGGTGCCGGAGGTACCAGTGCATTAGAACTTGCTGAGTTTTCATAATGAGTGCTGGATGTAGGTGATGGTAAATTATCTGAGCCGAATGATAGATATATAGAAATTGAAATCCCACAAGAATTCTTGATCATTAATTTTGATGACTCAATAGATGCCATAGTTAGAAGCACATATCCTAATTTGATACATGAATACAAAAATGAAGAGTTCCTAATATCTAGAGCTATTCTGGCATCAACAATTGAAATTGCGGATCAAGTCAATGAATATGTACTGAACTGGATACCAGGTATTTTATTGTTATAATTGTTACATTGTAATTGGGTATATTACAAATTTACATCGAGTAGTTATAAAATTTAATCATACTATTTTTTGATTTATATAGGTGATGAAAAAGAATATCTAAGCTCAGATTCAATTGATAAGTCAGAAGCTTATGAGACTCAACCATATGAAGTTCTTACTCCTGAATTTCTACACTCTCTTACAACATCAGGTCTTCCAAATCATAAGATCAAACTCAAGGTTGGCACTCCAATAATGCTTTTAAGAAATTTTGACCAGGCTGAAGGTTTGTGTAATGGGATAAGATTGATTGTCACAAGGCTGGCAAATCATGCGCTTGAAGCAAAAATAATGTCGGGAAAGAACATTGGAAGCATGGTGTACATTCCTCGGATGTCTATGTCTCCATCCCAATCACCATGGCCTTTCAAGCTAATTAGGAGACAAATTCCTATAATTTTCTCATATGCCATGACAATCAACAAATCCCAAGGTCAATCATTGGCAAGTGTTAGACTATACTTGCCTAAACCTGTATTTAGTCATGGTCAGTTATATGTTGCAATTTCTAGAGTTCAAAGCAAACATGGATTGAAGATATTAATACATGATAAAGAAAGACAACCGTTAACTACTACAACCAATGTTGTCTTCAAATAAGTGTTTCAAAACCTCTAGTAAGTTAGTGCCTTCACATTCAACTGCCACTCAATTTTAGTTTTATATTATCTTAATTAACCTCATTATCTGATATTTTTCATCCACAGGTTAGAATAGAGTGATTAGAAGACCCACCCATCTCCTATCCCATTACTACCTTATTTGCAGTAAAAAAAAAGGAGATTATGCAGCATTTGTCGCACCGCATCCCCGTGTCGCACGACACCTCCTAAAAGTTCGCCGTCAGTGGTGATGCGGTGGTTTGGGTGTCGACGGAAACTGTCGCATAAGGGGTCGGGTGGATAGGTGGGGAGAAAGAAAAAAAACCATTGGACTATTTTGCTCTTTGACCAATCACTCAATCTTGACCGTTGGATTTAAAATGATAAGCATCCAACGATCTTTGTCTATTCTGCACCGGTGCTCCACATGTTTAGTGGTGCATGCTAGACGAGCCCTTTTATTATTTATTTATTTATTTATTTATTTGTATTAGTGTCCATATTTGCTTGGGAGTGAAAGAAAATCTCTGCGAGTCTAGAAGGGGGAGGAAAAGAAGGCGCATCATCAAAAATCAGATTTGTGAAGAGAAAAGAAGAAGAAGAAGAAGAAGAGAGAGAGAGATGGGAGATTCCCACTTCGTATACAAGGACGTAGAACGAGCCTCAACTCAATGGGATGATATTCAGAGAAAACTTGGCAATCTCCCTCCAAAGCCACCCGCTTTCAAACCTCCTCCTTTCACCCCCGCTTCTGATCCCGACACCCTCCCCAGAGATAAAGCCTGGCTCGATTCCAAAACCCATGATGAACTTGAAGACCTTGAAGACGATCTCGATGACGATCGGTTCCTTCAGGAATACAGGTTCACAATTCACATCCTTCTTTTTTTAATTATTATAAATAATTATGTTATTTTCCTCGCAACAACCAATAAATAAGTTCTTAATCAATTTGAAAAATTCCCAAATTTTTCCTTTTTTATTATGTGGGTCGTTTTTTTTCAAACCTGAGATGATGAAAAAATTAATAAAGTTGTGATTTTTTTATCTCTGTGTTCTTCTGGGTAGCTTGTGATTGTTTGAAATTTGTTGGATCACTTGTTCATTTCTTTGTTTCTGGATACAACCTGGTCGAGGATTCTGTTGTTGTTGTTGTTGATTTTGTTCCTTTTTTTTTTGTTTTCAGGTTAAGGCATTTGAATAGGGTAATGTGATTTTTAAGGGTAGATCAAACAACTACTCTGTTTGGATATTTGATTTGATGTAAGGATTTTAAAAAGTCTCTGGTGTTTTAATTTGGTATTGTTTGCGTGGAAAAATCAGCCGAGGGATTCGGCTAACGTCCAGCCGACAAATTGATTCCTGCTAAGCGATTACACCGAGGACGGAACTCTGATCCTCGGTTATGGGTTCCCCAACTACTCCAGAAAGCGTTGAGTGGGGTGAATCTACGCTATGCTAAGGCTAAGACTAAGAAACATGGAATCGGCTAAGATAAAATGCTGTAAAAAGCTGATAAATTGCATAAGAAATAGTTGTTTGATTGATTTCGTGTGTCTTTACATTTCTCAGCGTAGGTATATATATACAAAAAAGGAAAACAAAACTGTAACCACCCCCTATCGGCCATTATGCGTTCCACACGTTCATGGCTGACCACGAGCGGTCGTGGGTGCCCCTCAACTGCTTCTTCATGCGCATCGTGGGTTAACCGCTCTCCCATCGGCTGGGCAAACGATTTATCACGTGTTAAATGCGTTGGAGGCTTTCAACGGCTAGCTTTAGTCATTTTAACGCCAAAGCATATGACTCTTACGTATCTCACCCTTGGTCGAACTTCAAAGTTTTATATTAATTAAAGATAGCTCAGCCGATGCGTCCATACTGATCGGATATTTCCTTTATCCACATCGGCTATACTCTTTAATAATCGGCTGACCTCATGATGCTCCCTGAGCTTCTAAAATTTTCCCTTCTATCCCCGGTTCAGTGGGACCAATTTTCGGCTGCCAATCCGATAGGCTTATCCCAAGTATCGGCTGTTCACTTCATCGGCTATTCCCTTCGTCGGCTGTTCCCTTCATCGGCTGTGGCTGATATTTCTGGTGATAACAATTGCCCCCTACATCATTTCAGCTGTACATGCTGAATTGATGTATCGGATAAGATTTGAGTATCTGAGACGTCAATCGTTAGTCACTTTATATGCATTTAATGCCACCCATTATGACCTGAACGGCTACTTTTCCCACACCCGATAACTGCGCTGCTATTCGATAATATCTTAACAACTCTTATCGTTACACGGAGAGGCGTTTCAGCCTATATGTTCAGGCTTCTTCTCTGGACCCCGACATTTTACGACTCACCACCCAAAGAGACGGTTTGGAACAGGATATACAGAAGGGTAGAGAAGGTATAGACTCGGCCAACCACCAGTGGGATGGACTGCGGCTCTTGCTGAATCAGGCAAAGGAATAATCTTCAGTGCCGTCAGCCGAAGCAGGTGCGATTCGAGCTGAAGAGTCGGCTAGCGCTGCTTTAAAAAGCGTCCCTGCCGATGTGGTGGCTACTGAAGCACCGGCCGCCAGTGGGCTGACTGATATTCTTCCTTCTGGGCCGGGAGGCATGGCTGTAGATGCAGCTGAGATTGTTGGAGCAGCAGTTACGGAAGCGCAGACTGCACCAGATGAAGCCTCTAACCGAGAAGAGGTGGCCGACCCTATGGAGAAGGTTGATCCTCAAGGGGCAGCCGACCCCGCCAGTACTTCCACCCAAGTTGAACCAGCCGATCCTGCTATGGTTGCTGATCCCCCAGTTGCAGCCACTCTTGATCCAACAGACTAGTTATTTCTAGTTGTTTTCAAGTATTTTGTCGGCTAGGTGGCTGGCCTGTGGTCACCAGAACAATTTCTTTTTGTATGTGAATAACTTTCTTTATTGTTCTAGTATGCTTTGCCACACCGTGGGGTAGTATTTCTTCAAATATTTGCCATTTATGTTTCTATCCATTTCTTCGCCTTGCATGTTAACTAGCCGATACGCGTTTCCTGCGAATACTTGACTAACCGTGAATGGGCCTTCCCAATTTGGCGACCACTTACCGAATTTAGGGTCCTTGACTCCTGTTGGTAAAATAGTTTTCCAAACTAGGTCGCCCTCAGCAAATTTCTTCAACTTAACATGTTTGTTGTAGGCGTGGGCCATTTTGCGTTTGCTTGCCTCGATTCTTTCTAACGCCATTAACTGATCTTCATCCAACTGATCCAGCTCCATAAGCATGGCTTGCTGATACTCTTCTAGGCTTAAGGAATTCTGTTTCGCCACCCTTAGAGAAGTGACATTGATTTCCAAAGGCAAAACCGCATCTTGGCCGTAAGTCAGCCGATATGGTGTTGTGCCCGTGGCTGTTGACTTGGAATTCCTTATGGCCCATAAAGCCTCATCCAGAGTTAAATGCCATTTTCTAGACTTGCCTTCCAAATTCTTCTTGATCAGGTCCACAATGATCTTGTTGGTTGCCTCGGCTTGTCCATTGGCCTGTGCATAATATGGGGATGAATGTATCAACTTAATCCCAAACTGCTGAGCAAAGGCAACCACCTTATCTCCAGTGAACATAGTTCCCTGATCCGTGGTAATGGTCTCTGGAATCCCAAACCTGTATATGATCTGGTGTTGAATGAATCGGATAACATCATCTTGCTGTACCTTGACCATCGGCTGAGCCTCCACCCACTTAGTGAAGTAATCGGTTGCCACAATAATGAAATTGTGTCCCTTAGAAGATGGTGGATGGATTTTGCCGATCAAATCCATGGCCCAGCCTCTAAATGGCCAAGGCTTCACCACTGGATGCATCAACTCTGCTGGTACCCTTTGGATAGGACCATGCAACTGGCATTCTTCACATCCTTTGGCGTATTGGAAGCAATCGGCTGTGATGGTAGGCCAATAATAGCCATGGCGATAAATCAGCCATTTCATAACTGGCCCAGCCCTATGCGAGCCGCATATGCCTTCGTGAACTTCACCCATCACCCTTAAAGCTTCATTTTTATCTATGCACTTCAGCAGTACCCCATTCATGCTTCTCTTATACAGTTCATCATCAAGAAGCACATACCTTAGAGCTCGTCTCCTAATTTTGGGGTTAGTGCACTTAGAAGGATCTTGCAAGTACTCGATCAGCTCGTTCCTCCATGACTCGATTTGGTTTGCGACCATCACCTCGGCTGGTAATTCGTCGTACTCTAAAGTCAGCAAAGAGTCCCTATATCCGGAGGCCTCTTGGGCTAGATCGTTTGCCTCCATATTAGCTCCTCTAGGGATGTATGACACCTTTGCGTCAATAAATTGGTGAATCAATCTGTCAGCCGTTGCATAACGCGCCAACAGATTTGGGTTGTTGCACCCATATTCTTTGGTTAGTTGCCTGACCACTAATTGGGAGTCGCCCTTTACATGAATGTACTCAGCGCCCATCATGGCTAACAACTTTAACCCTATGATCACGGCATCATATTCGGCTTGGTTATTAGTTAAATCTGGGTTTAGCCGATATGCAAACCTCCACATCTTCCCATCTGGATTGGTAATTGTCACTCCGGCCCCGACTCCTTTCTGGGTTTTGGACCCATCAAAAGTTAGGACCCAAGGCAATAGGTTTATGCAAGTGATTGGTGGTACCCAAGGATCGTCGACTTCCACGCAGGGATGTTCTGCCAGGAAATAGGCTAGTGCCTGACCCTTGACAGCCCTTAATGGGACGTATTTCAGCGCGAAGGCAGTGAGCTTAATGGCCCACTTCATCAAGCGACCTTGTAAGACAGGCCTATTAAGCAAGTACCTAACAATGTCAACTTTGCACAAAACTAATATTTCATGTGGCATTAAATAATACTCAAGTTTTGTACAAGCGTAAAACAAAGATAGGCACAACTTCTCCAATGGAGTGTATCTAGTATCAACATCATTGAGACTTCGGCTAAGGTAGTACACTGCTCTTTCAGTTCCATCTTCAGCATCCTGCGCTAACAGGAAGCCGATAGACTCTTCAGCGGCTGCAATGTAAAGTTTCAAAGGCTTCCCTGGCATGGGGGGCATCAAAACTGGTGGACTAGCTAAAGCCTTATTTATTTGTCCAAAGGCCTCTTGCTGTTCAGGACCCCACACCATCTCTTCAGCGTTCTTGAGCTTCAGCAAAGGGGAAAACACCTTCATCTTACCAGCCGAGTTAGCTATGAATCTTCTCAAGAAGTTGATTTTACCCAGCAGGTTCTGTAACTCCTTTTTGTTCCTGGGTGGTCTAGCCTCCATCACCGCCTTGGCTTTGTTTTGGTCTATTTCAATGCCCTTCTGATGTACTAAGAAACCTAGGAAGTTGCCAGCCGATACACCAAACATGCACTTTGCAGGATTCATTTTCAAATTATGGATCCTCATCCTCTGTAAAGCCTGTTCCAGATCGGCTAAGTGGGCCTTGAAGTCTTTGGATTTTACCACCACATCATCTATGTATACTTCCATAGTTTTGCCGATTAGATCATGGAAGATAGCGTTCATTGCTCTCTGGTAGGTGGCCCCAGCATTCTTCAAGCCGAACGGCATTACTAACCATTCATAAATTCCCAATGCCCCTAGGCACCTGAATGCAGTCTTGTGGGTATCCTCCTCGGCTACAAGTATCTGATTATAGCCTGAGTACCCGTCCATGAAGGTTAAAATACCATGTGTGGCAGCCGCATCGACTAACATGTCTGCCACAGGCATCACATATTCGTCCTTTGGAGTGGCTAAATTCAAGTTTCTATAATCAATACAAACTCGAATCTTGCCATTCTTTTTCTTGACAGGTACTATGTTGGCTAACCATTCTACGCACTGGTCGTTTCGATGAACTCCAAAGATTGAGCAAACGCTCGATTTCTGCTTTGATTTGTGGTATCAGCTGAGGATGGTATCTTCTAGATGGCTGCTTATGTGGTTTGAACCCTTCCTTGATCGGTAGCCTATGCTCCACCAATTCTCGGGATAGCCCAGGCATCTCATGATAATCCCATGCGAAGCAGTCTTTGTATTTTTTCAACAGGGCTACCACTTCTTCCTTCAGCAATCCGCTGATCTGCGTTAGCCGAGGTTCTTTTGGAGTTCCTAAATTGAGGTCCTCCAAGGGGTCTTGTGATTCAAAGGTTGGCATAGTCCTCCGAATAGGTGATTCAAACTCCATCGGCAACTCCGTGATCTCGTCTGCCGATGTGAGGCCATCGTCTTGCTGTTTGTCTATCAGCCAGGACTCGGCTACCTGAGATTCGATCCTGAAAGCCTCTAGCCGGTTCCATAAGTCCTGCACCACCTGGGTGTCTTTCACCATATCAATCCTCCGTGGCTAGCCGTGGTTCGGCTAATTGCTCAATCTTGAATCCCTGGGGTGTCAGGTTACAAGATTCCCAAGAACCCTCTTCGTATTCCTCCGTAACCGCTATGGGAGCCACAGAGGGTGAGTAGAACAAGACTTCTAGATTTTGTACCTCAGCTGGGAATGGATTGTCATCAGCTGGGACTATTTCAATTTTATCCCCTTCCCAAAAAATGAGCTTCTGGTGCATGGTGGAAGGTAAGCATTGACTGGTGTGAATCCAATCTCTCCCTAGTAGGACTGCATAAGACAGTTTGCCATCAATCACGAAGAAAGCCGACTTGATACTCTTGGGGCCGACTGTGATCTCGGCTATCAAGATTCCTAAGGCAGATGAAGCCTCTCCCATGAAGCTAGCCATTTTCATGTTAGTTGGGATCAGGTCTTCTTCAGATTTGTTCAGACTCCTCAGGGTGGCTACTGGCATCACGTTTAATACCGCCCCATTGTCAACGAATACTCGACTGAAGGCCTTGCCATTGATGTGGGGTCTCACATACAGGGGCTTCAAGTGCTTCATCATGTCTTCGGTTGGCCTGCCAAATATAGTTCCCAAAGCATCTTTTGCCGTGTCATCGGCTAAAGTTGCCCATTCTGCTTCTTCCACAAATACGTCTCCTTCTAAGTGTTCAATCTGAGGATAACCAGCCCAGAACTCACTTGGGATCAAACTAACCACCTCGATGGCAGCCATCAGTCCGGCTTCACTCTCATCTGAGAGATAATCCAAAATCGAATCTTCTCGGTAACCAGACTCTAGAATCGGCTCGTCATCATCATTTAAGCAGCTCGTGTACACGGGAATATGCCCTTCCTCTTCATCAGGTTCTCCTTTTCCTTCTTCAGGCTGCCCGATGTCTACCTCGGCGGCCGAGGTCGTCACAGGAACCCCTTTGGTTTGATCAGTTTCAACTTTGTCGAGCTCCAAACCGTAAGGTCCAAAAGCCCTGTCAATGGCTTTTGCCACTTTAGTCTCTGGGATCTCCTTCTTATCGGCTGCCTTGGCATCAGCTATCATTTGCAAGGTTTGTTTCATTCTTTGCAAGGATCTAGCTCTCTGCAGCCTTCTCTTTTGAGTTCTAGTCAGTGTGACTGGTTTAAACTCTTTCTTCTTCGGAGGTTGATTAACCACCCACTTCCCTTCTTTGACATTTGCAGCTGGCTTGATCATCCTCTGTGGTTTGAGTTCATCATCATTCCTCACAGTTATGCGAAGAGAGGACATTCCCCCTTCGACATTGAATTCTGCCACTCTCCTCTTAGACTTTGGGAAAGGTTCCTCAGTGATCCTGGGCATACTCGGCTGGGCTTCAGCTGAGATTCCCAGTCGAGTTTGCCCCCCAGTCTCCTGGGCATGCTGGACTCTCTCGGTCTTTGCTTGCATTTTGCGGTACTGGCTGATCAACTCGTTAGTCAAACGTCCGGGTTTGGGAGGTTTACCACGGAATCGGCTCGAGGATGGCTGGCCCTCAGCGTTTTTTGGCAACACTGGTGGGTTTCCCAATCTGTCGAACACAGATCCCCTGGTGACCTCTTGGTTTCTTTTGGACTCTTCTTTGGGCATCCAAACACTCCTGATGGATTGTTTCCCTCTTGTTGGCCTGGGCTGATCGGGCCCTGAGAAAGACACCATGGCCATGGTTACAGCTGGGAATGGATTGGTGTCCACTGACATCTCGGCTATGCTCTTGTCGGCTAACTTGAATCTACCCTCCTTGATAGCCTTCTGTATGGCCTTCCTGAAAACTACACAGTTAGCTGTAGAATGGTTATATGAGTTGTGCCACTTACAGTATTTCTTATTCATCAATTCTTCAGGAGGTGGAATCCGATGCCCATCTAGCAGCCGAATTTGCTTGTCCTTGAGCAAGTAGTCGAAAATCTGGTCTGCCTTGGTTATGTCAAAGGAGTACCCTGCCCTATCCTCTGTTGATTCAGTTTCTTTGGCTTTAGCGGCCTTCAATGCTGGGCAAGAATAGCTTTTCCCTTTGACTATTTCGGCTACCATCATATCAGCCGTAAGGTCAGCCGTTTCGGAGTCAGATTCCTCTGCCTCTATAATAGAGACTAGATGGGGACCCTTTCCTCGGCTAGCCCTTCGCTTTTCCTTTTCCTGGATATATTGCTCAACTCGGATAGCCCTCTCTGCTAGCTGATTTAAATCTGTGCAGGCTTGTCCTACCAATTTCTTCTTCAACTGTGGGTGCATGTTGTTAATCACCATGGAGGTGTATTCTGTTTCAGGGATTTGCACAGGGCATTTCCCTGCTTTCTTTCTGAATCTTTCAATGTAATCAGCAACCGACTCGTCAACTTGCTGCCTGAGACTAGTTAAATCGGTTACCGTCACTTGGGGTTGCGGCCAGTAAAACCTATCATGGAAACACCTCTCCATGTCAGCCCAATTCTGTACTGAATTTGGAGGCAAGGAGGAGTATCAGGTGAACGCTGTTCCAGTGAGTGATAATGGGAAGAGTTGAAGCTTGTGATACTCGTTCTGGCTGTTTTCACCACACTGGGCTGTAAAACGCCCTATGTGTTCCATGGTAGACTTACCATCTTCCCCTGAGAATATGGTGAAATCTGGGGTTTTGAATCCCCTAGGGAGAGGAACCATCCGATCCACCCATTCAGGGTACGGTTTCCTGTAAACAGGACGGTCCAACGGCTTCAACTGTACCCCGAAGTACTTCTTGATGGTATTTGCGATCATTTCAGGGTCTATCAAATGAGAGGCTCCCTGCCGATTATCTTGTGGATTCAGCTGGGGCGTATACTGACCCATTGGTCTCCAGGGGGAAGCCTGTTGGAATGAATTTTGAAGGTTGAAGGTATTTGGTGGAACATTGCCTAGAGGTGGATTCGAAGTCCATTGCTGCTCTGGACCATACTCCCCAAAACCTCCGACCTGAGTCCCTGGAACAGCCGATGCATTTTGGGGTAGAGGTGGAACAGTATTCCATGTCTGCTCTCCCCCATAGTTGCTAGCCGTTCGTAGTACATTTGAACTTACTGGAGGGTATGGCATGGGGACTGGTTGCGGTTGGCAGAATGGTGGATTGTTAACATTCCAATCCCCAGATAGCTTCCCTGAACCATAACCAGGGGCCATCGGTTGCCAATTCGGCTGTCCATATGAATTTGCCTGCACTGTATGGCCATGCGTTGGAGAGCACGACATTACTGGCGGCAAACCGATATGTCCGACCGTGTTACTTGGCCTCCGAGCCATGTTGATCTGCCCATACTGCAGATTCGCTTGATCAGGTGGCATCATTTGCCCCCAGCATGAGGTGGTACCCATGCATTCTGCTGATCTCCGTACGTCTGGGTTGGTGGCCCTACCGGCAGTGGTATGGGCTGTGTCTGAAGAGGCCCATTTTGAACCACATTCGGCTTAGGCTGCCAAGCCTGACCGCTTTGTGCATGCTGGGTTTGCCCGTTCCCCCTTGCCAACGCAGAACTAGCTGAGTGTTCACCTTGCTGTCCTCGGCTGCTCTCCATGTCCCTCGCCTGCTGAACCTCGTTATGCACCATGGGTCTGACAATGCCTGCCAACTGCCTTGACACTTGGTACATAAGGTCATGAATTCCCATGTCAATCTGATGCCTGATGAAAGAAGTGGTCATGACCACTGGGGCTTCAGTATTCTCTGGGTTATTCATTTCTGCAGAGGCTGGTGCGGAGACTGGGATGTCTTCAACCGCTATGGGCATACCCAAGGTGTATGCTGGTTCGTTGTTCTTGCGTGACGGGGTTCTTTTGGGATTCGAACTCGACTCCATGTTGTTGTTGAGTTTCTTTCCGGACCTCAGGTTCATACGCCAAGCGTGATCCTGCCCTGGAGAATCAAACCTGTCCTTCAATTCACCTATGGTCCCACCGGGCGTGCCAAACTTGTTTGCGTGGAAAAATCAGCCGAGGGATTCGGCTAACGTCCAGCTGACAAATTGATTCCTGCTAAGCGATTACACCGAGGACGGAACTCTGATCCTCGGTTATGGGTTCCCCAACTACTCCAGAAAGCGTTGAGTGGGGTGAATCTACGCTATGCTAAGGCTAAGACTAAGAAACATGGAATCGACTAAGATAAAATGCTGTAAAAAGCTGATAAATTGCATAAGAAATAGTTGTTTGATTGATTTCGTGTGTCTTTACATTTCTCAGCGTAGGTATATATATATAAAAAAGGAAAACAAAATCAGAACCACCCCTATCGGCCATTATGCTCCACACGCTCATGGTCGACCACGATCGTGGGTGCCCCTCACCTGCTTCTTCATGCGCATCGTGGGTTAACCGCTCTCCCATCGGCTGGGCAAACGATTTATCACGTGTTAAATGCGTTGGAGGCTTTCAACGGCTAGCTTTAGTCATTTTAACGCCAAAGCATATGACTCTTACGTATCTCACCCTTGGTCGAACTTCAAAGTTTTATATTAATTAAAGATAGCTCAGCCGATGCGTCCATACTGATCGGATATTTCCTTTATCCACATCGGCTATACTCTTTAATAATCGGCTGACCTCATGATGCTCCCTGAGCTTCTAAAATTTTCCCTTCTATCCCCGGTTCAGCGGGACCAATTTTCGGCTGCCAATCCGATAGGCTTATCCCAAGTATCGGCTGTTCACTTCATCGGCTATTCCCTTCGTCGGTTGTTCCCTTCATCGGCTGTGGCTGATATTTCTGGTGATAACAGGTATTATTTTTTAATCTTAAAATAGGGAATTTGATTTATATTCCCACCTAAACATATGGGAAATTCTAGAATCCCTTCCTCTTATTACAGTTTCAGTGCTTTCGCTCATGTTCTAATGGCCTTTTCATATTTATTGCTCTCTCTCGCTATGGAAGCAAAGTAGTAATGGGTCTTTCATGAATTTGAAGCTTCAAATTTCTGAGTTTTTCATTTTCCTTTTTGCGTCGTTTTGTTTGCCTTGGAGACGGTAATGAATGCATAAAGTTAAACTTTTTGGTGTTTTTCTTTTTAAAAAATTCCGAGGCTCTCTGTGTTGTTCTGGGTAACTCATGGTTGTTTGAGTTTTTATTTCGCTTGTTCTTTTTCTATGTTCCTGAATAGTAAAAACATTTTGGTTGGGAATTATGGTGAATTTAAGATTTTAGGAAATTAATAAAGTAGATTTGATGAATTTGATTTCATAGTTTAAGAGCTTAGTTATCCTCTTGTTCTGAGGAATTTGTGACTATTTTGTTCAATTTGATTTAGGGGTTTGAGAAGTGAGAAAATCAAGAGTTGTTATTTTAACAAACCCGTGATTTGTTATGATGTACTGTAATATCAACCATTGATTTATTCATCAATGGTTGATATTAGTTACTTTAAATTCTAAAGCACGTTACTCACTTTAGTGGAGTCGGATCCTTGAGAAAGTAGTAAATGAATTATGACACTACTAGGAGTAAGCAATATCGGATGTTGTTTTTGCTGTCCACATGGTTCTCATTTGAGTCATTTCTTTGTGATAGGAAGAAGAGGTTAGCCGAGATGCGGGAGGAAGCTAAAGTATTGAGGTTTGGATCGGTGACTCCCATTTCAGATCTGATTTCGCTCGAGAGGTTTCACAAGCTCCATCCGATGTTTGGGTGGTTGTCATCCTTTACAAAGAAGGGTATGCTTTAGCAACAATTGCTTTTGTATCCCAATTTTTGTTTAATTTTTTTCTTGTTATGTTTCTTTTCTTGTCTTGAAACTAGTAGAATGCACGGGTCACGTTTGTTCCTACGCATGTTTTAAAGTGGACTTGTATATAGAAGTAAATATTTTGAATCCAGTTAAAATCCTAGCATAGCATTACAACAAGGTGTGAAGGGATAAATTTAGTAGAAAGAGATGAGCTCACTTTACAAAATGTTCATCATCCCAACAGAAAAAGGAGCAAATGGCTATAACATCAATGTTGGCTCTAATAGTACCGTAAACATAGAACTATGTAACTGAACTTATCAAAAAATATGAAAGAAGTGGTGTGTCCACATAATGGTGTATGTCCTGCAAAGGCATTGGAAGCAAAATCAGCAAAAGAAGGATGTGTCCTGCAAATGCAAACAAAAGGAAATGTTGGGGAGAAAATAAAATAAATCTTATTGAAGAAAAAATAAGGAAATGTGATAAGGAGATTTGAAATGTTGGGTAGTTGGCTTGTAGTAAAAAATTGTTTTTATCACTAAGCCTATGTTGGGTAGTTGGCTTGTAGTAAAAATTGTTTTTATCAGCGATATGTAATATCGCTTGAATCTCGTAAATACTTTGTATTTGAGATGGGTTTAAATGCTTGCTATTTGACCAGAATTGGGAAAGGACTACCCCTCATTACTTGCTCATACTGTCTCCCATCCCAATCGTTAACCTTTTATTTATTGCTTTGGATTAGATAGTCATTATAATTGAATATAAGACACCTATAATTGAATGTAAGCAGAGGTTGCGTAGTTTGGTTCTTACTAATATAAGGTTAACCATATAATTAGACTAATGTCATATTTTGTAAAATATGGAATATAAGTTTAATCAAGAATTCATTGACTACATTAATTGCAACGTCAGGCATAGCAACTTGATCAAGTAGCTATGTTCAAAGCAAGGTCCAAATTTAGAAATTAACAGTTGAAAATGTTGAAAAGAAAAAGAAACCTTCAAATGTAAAAATTAAACACCAAATAAATTAACAAATGAAAATGTAAAATTATCGCAAAATGAAAATGTTATCGCCAAATGAAAACTAAATACCAAAATCATGATCAAATGCAAATGTTTAGTACTTGATTTTTGACTGCACAAAATCCGTAGGATGAAATGGAGTACATCATTATCAAATTATCGCCCACTACCCGGTGTTCGTATAGTTTTCAGCTATTCCTAAACCTTAAAAGTTGATTAAGCATTGCCATCAATCGGATGTGATAATGGTTGTGTATAGCGGTATTAACTAACAATTACATGCACCTAAAGCGTTGATTAATTAAAGAGGTGCAAAAATAAAAGACCAATTAAAAGAAAAGGAGAAAAATACCTCTTGGGTTGGTGACAACAACCTCGCAAAAATGGGAAAAAGCTTGAGAGGAGTTGATAGCACAATGAAACAAACAGATATGGAAGTATGCATAAAGCATAAAAATTCAAATATAAGTACAGCTCCAAGTTATATTCCATTGCAAATGGATTTGATAAATCATTAAAAGCCCACTGTTTCACACAAAAGCAATACGACCTTTGCCAAGTGGAATCTTGAGATTTCAACTTTATGGCTTGCTATAATGTCATCCTGAAACAAAAGCAATTCTAACAAAAGCATGAAGTGAAAATTAAAATACATCAAACTAAAAGTACAACTCCATTTAGTTCATTATCAATTTATCATCCAAATTTTAAGTTAACCATAAAAATAAAATATATCAAAGACTCAAATCATAAACTATGCACTTGTTGAAACTTTAAAACAGTTTAGCAATCTAGGCGTTATAAAAAAAATATGTCAATGTTACAGGGATATATATGCATAGTGACAGTGGATGAAATGCATGTAGTGACTGGACAATGAAACAGAGAATACAAAACTAAAAAATGCAACTAAAAACAACATAAAATTGCTGGCTGGGATGAGTGATAACCCACATGTTTATCAGTTTGTGAAAAAAAGAGAAAAGAAATATAGCATAAGAAGGGATAGTAAATAAAAGATAGTAATTTATGCATAGGTAACAATTAAAAGGAATCTAAAAGTACCTTCTGTCTTGAGGATTTGGCAGGAACTTCTCAAGGCAATCAAGAAAGTTTGATCCATTATAGGGATTTCCTCCCATTATTAAAGCATGGGTCTGTTTGGTACTGCAGAAATTAACTCAATAGAAACATGAAGATGTTTAAAAGCATAGTAAGAGAGAGTTGGGCCTTAAACGCATATTTGTTAAAGATCTGAAGGCAATAATCTAAGGAGAAGAGAAAGACATTAAATTATGTATTCTTTACACCTTTATGATTGTATCAGAGTTGTAAACACTGGTGTAGAACGGTGCCCAATCATTCATTTCTTCCTTTGGATATATATATCCTTTGGATGTATAAATTTTGGAGATAGAGAAAGCATAACTATAAAACAATAAAACATATTGACATTAACAATTTGGGAAACCACACCACATTTCACAGTAAAGATAATAGTTCCATCAATTTAGGATCCTCTTTCATAGGGATTGAATCTATTTCTTCCCAGTTTTCAACCTAAAAACAAAAAAGCATGCTTGTCAAAAATAACAAATTTTTTCTTCAAGTTAGAAAACTATCTAAAAAAAAAGACCATTAGTTTATCCCTCTGAAAAGCACACAACCATAATCTATCACGTGGTTCAAATTAACCATAATCAAAGAGAAAGAAACGTGAGAATTAATACCATTAAAAATTAAGAAACATGAGATGCATAGTAGTCGATCAGTCTCAAGCGGCGGTTGTCTTTGCCTTGCTATTAAAAATCCTGAAAAGCATATAGAATGTAGATGTATGAAGTGGAAGAATTCAAAATCTATAAGTATGACTCCATCTTTTCTATCCAGGACCCAATAATACCCATAAGTATTGCTACATATTTTAGCAGTAGAATCAGTTTTTCATTGTTAATGTTAGAAATACTTTCAGCTACATCACAATAAATTCATGAGACAAATCCTTTTCAAGGTAAATAACAAAACATCTAATTTTCTTTTGCATTGTTTTCACATCTCAATAGTTTTTTTGTTCCTTTGAATCACCCACGTTTCCTTCCCATGATCATGAAAATCCATTATCAAGGCAAAGAAATCAAGTACACACATCATAAAACTGAAAATGGTGGTTTTATGCAAAAAAGAAAATACTCATCCTGCCAAGTCCTAGAACTTGTCTATCAATCTGATAAAAAACCACAAAATAATACCTGTCATGATATTTATCCTTTTCATCATCCTCATCTTTCTTCTAGTAGTCAATAATACCTGTAGAAGTAAAAGGTAAAATAATTAAGAAATGAAAAACCTTGGTTTTCACAAAATCAGCACAAAAGCATAAACAACAATCTAAGAACAAAAAAAAAATCAAAATCAAAATCTGAAACAAAAAAAAAAATACAGAATGATGGAACAAACAAAAAAATAGTGGGGTTTCTAAGGATCTTGATGGTGCCCGAAATGGAAGCTCAGAGGAAGGAGGAGAAAGAGAAAGAGGAGGAAAAAGAAGATGGAGAAGAGGATTACCGTAAACCTAAAAACAATAACAGATTCAAAAACCTAGCTCCAAAAAAAATCTAGCCTCCACGAAACCTCAAAAAGGGGAAGAGGGATGGCGGATGCAACATAAAAATCCATTATATTTGCCCGTGTTCTTTTCTTGTAGAAGAAAAAGGTGGAGAAAGAGGGGGAAGAAGAGGATGGAGGAGAAATAAAAAATAAGAAAGGAGGGAGATGTTACAGAGGAGGATGAAGGGGGCGAATTTGGTGGTGTGAAGGGAGGAGGAAGAGCAAGATGGAAGGAGAAGATGGAGGAGGAAGAAAAGAAGGAGATCGGGAGAGAGATAAGATTGAGGGTTCATTTTTCTTTTTTTCGTATAATGAGGGTTCAAATTTTAAATAGCAGCAAAAAAGATAGGCCTTCTCCGAAGAAGACCCTTAAAAAAGGACAGGTGGCATAAATATAAGAGCGCCAATTGAGTCATTTGAACCGCCTATTCTTCTCTAAAATTGATAGTAGATATGTTGTGCTTTTCTTGTTTGACAGGATTCCCGAATGTGGGGTGTTGATGCAATGCATTGAAGAACTAGCTGCAAGATATCCTTCAACAAAATTTGTCAAGATAATATCCACCAGTGCATTCCCAACTACCTGCATCGTAATCTCCCACTTTATTGGTGTACAACAATGGAGTCAAGTAAAGGAAATTATGTGGGTTTGAGTAGGTTTGGGCGAAGATGCACTCCCTAAGGTATTTATATCTCTCGGGATGTCTCGCCAACTCGATTATTTCTATTTCCTACTTTGATTAGTGCCAATTGTTACCTTTCTTTACCCTTTTTCAAGTATGAAAGACATATGCTAATGTGTCATACTAAAATCTTCTTAGCATCTGTGTTTGTTTGTCTTTGGGAAATGGGAAGCAAGGCTGGAACCTCATTTCCTCAAAATTATAATACATTTTCACAATTCCTTCATAGAATTAGGGGCCTAAGTTTCGACAGTGCTTCTAACCGTAAATGATGCTTTGTATGATGACACAGTGGAGTGGTTGAAAGGTGTTTCCATAGGGTATATTATTCCAACGATATCTGTCTAGTATAAGTAGTCGATTCTATTCTTGTCTATACCATTGACAACATTATTATTATACTCATTAAAAATTTGCAATATTATACATGAAGGATTTTGTTAGTCTTTCCTTTTTACATCCCGGAAGACATACCTGCCAAGAAACTTGTAATAGTTCCATATGTTCCATTATAAGTTTGTAAGATTAGTGGCATCTCATAGACATTGAACTTGGGCACCTTGATTGCAGTCATTCATTCATCTCCCTTGCACACCTTTTACCTTTTTATTTGTTACATAGTTATACATAGTTATTAATATTATACTTTTCTAAATCTGTTCCCTTGGTTTAATTAGTCTTCCTTTATGCTACATTGAATTCTTTGCTTGTTCCGTAATATCGTGTGTTGCATTGGTCCTTTGCCAATCAGATCCTCAGATTTAATGATGGCGAGCAAAGATGAGCAATCAAGAGAAGCTGTCATTGAAGGAGTTCGCAAGAGGTTTATAGAGAAAGTCGTTGCTGATCATGAAGAGAATGATGATGATTCCTCAAGTGATTAGCATTTTTTGCTTGCCTTTTTTTCTGTCTTTTTTTTTTAACCTTTTTTTGTTGGATATACACGTTTTTCCCTTTAAGAAGAGATGTTTCTATTTGATGAAGTGAAACAATACATTTGTGGGGTTTTGTTTCTTCTATGTGTAGTGGGATTTGGTTTTATTGTAGTAGTAGTTTTTTCTAACTTAAAATACAAGTTTGAGGTGTAAATTATCATTTCCTTGTCCATATACTGTAAATTAATTTATGTTTGCATTTACATTATGGCTTTGATTTTTTTTTTTAGGATTATAAATAAGGACTTTATCAATCAAGTTTTTACAATAAAGGACCTAATAACATCATAAGGTAGTTATGTTGTTCAATTTTTGAACTAATTGTTAATATTCCAAATTCATTTGTTTAGAATTATTCTTTGATCTCTTTAGGTAAGTTACTGTATAATCATTTTACAAAGGTTAAAGTCCAATATAAAATTTAGAAGACTTAAATATGTTTTTAGTTCGTGTAAATATAGTGTTTTGATTTTAGTTCTTGTAAAAAATTGTTTTTTTTGTCCCTATAAAATATTTTATTTTGATTCTGGTCTTTCTAATTAAAATTTATAGCAAAATTTTACAGAAACACTTTATTTTTCTACCAAATTTTTTGTAAATTTTGATTCGAATAAGTTTAAATAACTATTTCGACCAAAATATATAGTAAAATTTAAAAAACAACACTTCATTTTATACATAATTTCCTATAAATTTTGGTCAAAAAGACTAAGATCAAAATAAAATATTTTTTAGGGATAAAAAATAAATAATTTTTTTTAAAGAGAATAAAATCAAAACACTACATTTACAGGAACTAAAACCATATTTAAGTCAATTTAGAAGGATTATGTCATGTAAACAAGAACTTATAACATTTCATTTTTTTTTAAAAAACTCTCCTTTAACTTATGTCAACATTATAGAAGCTGTTCTGAACAGAACTTCAGAGGATGACCGGAGGGAAGCAGTGCGGTTGTGCTCGCGACGGATGACGACGGCGCGTCGGGTGGTGTACCTGCAAACACTCCGACGCTCAAGTCAGTGTGTGTCGAGGTGAGTAAAGAGGTGGTAGAAAAATCATTACCTCGACCGTTCTACGCGGTCTTCTATAAATATGAGTTGAGGACGGTTACTGTCGATGTGTAACCGTCCCGTGAAACCCGGAAGTCGGCATTAAATTCCTTTAATGCTGAGAACCGTTGGGTCGGCCGCGTTGAGGGAAGGCGGAGAGGCGAGTGGAAACGTGGCATCGAGGGAAGGTGGATCGACGAGCGGAAATGGGCCGAGAAGGCAGCGGATCTCCGGATTGGGCCTCGGCCCAGTCCGGAACAGTTGCCCCCCAAGTCGCTAGCTCGAATGTCGAGGTGGTGACTTGTTGTTGAAGTTCATTGATGTCGACGTCCGACGTCTTTGTTCGTAAGGAACGGCAAGCGTCGTCGGGTCGTGCTTTGTTTATCAGTTCGTTCGGGACCTTCGTGTTCCACCTCTGCTGAGGCAGTTCTCGACACGAGGCTTGACGTACTTGTGCTAGGTACGAGGCTTTATCACGAGTTAGTGCACGCGGTCTCGGCACGAGGTCGACAAGGCTTTATCACGAGCTCGTGCACGCGGTCTCGGCACGAGGTCGATCTCTTCATCAGGTGCTTGTGCCAACGCACAAGGCTTTATCACGAGCTCGTGCACGCGGTCTCGGCACGAGGTTGATCTCTTCATCAGGTGCTTGTGCCAACGCACAAGGCTTTGTCACGAGCTCGTGCACGCGGTCTCGGCACGAGGTCGATCTCTTCATCAGGTGCTTGTGCCAACGCACAAGGCTTTCTCACGAGCTCGTGCACGCGGCCTCGGCACGAGGTTGATCTCTTCATCAGGTGCTTGTGCCAACGCACAAGGCTTTGTCACGAGCTCGTGCACGCGGTCTCGGCACGAGGTCGATCTCTTCATCAGGTGCTTGTGCCAACGCACAAGGCTTTATCACGAGCTCGTGCACGCGGTCTCGGCACGAGGTCGATCACAGGTGCTTGTGCCAACGCACAAGGCTTTAACACGAGCTCGTGCACGCGGTCTCGGCACGAGGTCGATCTCTTCATCAGGTGCTTGTGCCAACGCACAAGGCTTTGTCACGAGCTCGTGCACGCGGTCTCGGTACGAGGTCGATCTCTTCATCAGGTGCTTGTGCCAAGGAACAAGGCTTTATCACGAGCTCGTGCACGCGGTCTCGGCACGAGGTCGATCACAGGTGCTTGTGCCAACGCACAAGGCTTTGATAATAAATAAATGCTGGTTGCGTATTTCTCCAATCATACTTCATTGCTTCACATTTATGTGTTTAGGATACATTTGTTTCAACTATAATATTTCTTCATCTTTGCTGCGTTCCAAGTTCTTGGAATTTGCTGTCCTTGCAGTGTCTCGAGGGTGTAGGCGCCGGTACCTGTCTTTGCGACAATTCTGTACGGGCCTTCCCAATTGGGTGCAAGTTTCCCTTGTGGGGCGTTCTTCAGGCCAACATCAGCTCGTCGAAGAACTAAGTC
Organism: Calophaca sinica; assembly: GCA_037113605.1. Classification (NCBI taxonomy): domain Eukaryota; kingdom Viridiplantae; phylum Streptophyta; class Magnoliopsida; order Fabales; family Fabaceae; genus Calophaca; species Calophaca sinica. Next base: position 23,790,661 of record CM073737.1, read on the forward strand.
CCCAGGCATGAATTCCCTGGGTACAACACTTCGGTTGTATCTTGCTGCGATTTTCTGTTTCACTGCGACCTCGCTGAGTGCTGCAAGCTCCCTGCATTCGTCAAGGAGGTCGAGTTCTTCTCGTATACTCTGACAGTTGTCAACGCTACTCTGGGGATGCGAGGTTCTCCAACTAAGTTCCCCAATCTCGACAGGAATGATGGCCTCTGTCCCATATGTGAGACGAAAAGGAGATTCTCCTGTCGTCGAATGTGGAGTAGTCCGATACGCCCAGAGCACTCGGGGAAGCTCTTCTGCCCAGTTGCCCTTGGCCTCATCCAATCTTCGTTTCAGACCTCGTAAGATAACTCTGTTCGCGGCCTCAGCTTGGCCGTTCGTCTGGGGGTGTTCTACCGAGGTGAAGTGCTGTTTGATGTCGAGGTCTTCCAAGGTCTTTCGGAATCCGCGATCTGCGAATTGCGTTCCGTTGTCGGTGACGACCACCCTGGGAATCCCGAACCTTGTCAGAATATATCTTTTGAAGAACTTAATCAAGTTCTTTGCAGTTATCTTCGCCAGGGGCTCTGCCTCAACCCATTTGGTGAAGTAATCTGTAACACCTGATGACGAGATCGACCTCGTGTCGAGACCTCGCACCAAGACCTCGTGTCGAGATCCCGTGCCGAGATCGCGTGTCGAGGTCATATGTCGAGCTGATGAGGTCGCGTACCGAGCTGAGGACGTCGTATGTCGAGCTGAGGAGATCGCGTGCACAAGCACCCTGATCGACCTCGTGCCGAGACTGTAACACTTGTATTTTTACGATCGTTAATTAGCGTTAATTAGTATATTTTGTTGTAATTATGCTTTAATAAAGTAATTACTTGTTTCCTAAGAAAGTGATTTAATTGAATCAAGAGCTAAAATAAATTGAGAATTAATATTTTAATATTAATTCATGGTTTGAATGTTGTCGAAATGGTCTATTGAAATTTAAATCGCGTTTCAATTCACCGGGTAGTTTTTATCCGCGAATAAAATTTAAAACGAGCCCCGATTTCGATGAAAATCGAATCGTAACTTATTTTGAGTGTTTTGAAGGGATTGTTTTTTTATTATTATTTTTATAATATAATATTATCACGCGGAGAATTAATTCCTCGCGAGTTAATTTTCCGGGATTTTTCCGGCGAGAAACAATTCGGTTTTAGGTTTCGTCACCGCGTTTTTAGATTTTAAGACTCTAGATTAGAGGGTAGCTATGAGAGAGTGAGATTAGATGAGATTAGAGTGGGTAAGGGAAGTATGGGCTTTGGTGTAGGTGTCACCTTTTGATTTTTTTTTTATGACAAGCATGGTCTTATTGCTTAAGATATGGAAAACCACACAATTGTTTTGAACCAAGTAAAATTTCTTTTGATTATATTTTTTTTTATCATTCCTTTTCTTTGACCAGTGAGTCTCCCTCCCCTTCTTTTTACTCATTCATTTTTATTTCCATTAAATGTTTTTTTCCCTTAGGCCAAGTGAAAGTCTATTTAATCTTTCCTTTTTATTAATTGTTGTATACAATAGTAATCCCTCCCCTATTCGGAGAACAGGTCTGCGACCCTAACCCCCATCCCCAATATTCACTTCACCTTCATCTTCTCACCTTCCCTTGAGTGAGAAACAAGGTACTTCCATGACTCCCACCCCTTTCTTCTCCTTGGGCATGAACCACCTCCCATCTTACTCCTCATTTTATTTCTTCCTTCCTTTCCTTATTGATTCAGCCGAACACCCCCACTCTCTAAACCCATCATCTTCATCTTCTTCATGCCTAGAGAGAGAAGCTTCCATGTCCTCCATAGTTCCAAGCTTCATTAAGGTTTCTAGCTTCATTTCATCTCCAAATTGCAACACTTCTTGCTCCTAGTTCTTCTTCTACTTCATCATCTTCATCCAACTATCCAAGTAAGGAAAAATCAAATTTTTCTTCCCCAAAACACTGTTCATATCAGCGCCAACAGCCCTATGTTTTTTTTATTTATTCTTGATTTTGTTGATTTATGTCCTGATAATTGTTGTTTTGGTTGTTGTTTGTATGTTGATTCATGATTGTTAGGAGATGAGCACCATTTTACCTCTCCAAGGCGAAAACCCTAGGCTTGAGAAAGGGGAAAGGTTGTGATCCTAATTTAAATCAACTATTTGATGTTGTTTGGTGTTATTGGAAGTGGTTTGATGTTTATTAAGGTCATAGTTTGTAATTTGCTTATGTAACTTGCAATTTTAAACATTTACCTATTCTTGAATCATGGAAATTATGTGGTTTTGATGTTAGTTTAGGTGTTTAAGTATTTGATCACATGTTTAGATTAATTCTAAGGTTATTGGACTTGATATGCATGAATTAGTATAGGTGTTAGCTTATGTATCTGTAAAAATTGTTTATTGAGGAACTAGAATGACATGTAGGGAAATGATCATTTTTATTCTTTGAATTTCCAACATGATTGTATATGATTTATTACTTTATGGCTTTGAAGCATAATTGAAAATAATTGTGAAAAAGGGCACTAATTTAGTTGAGGAAAATTGTTTTGTATCTCCTAGCTCATAGTAATTGAATTAATTGGGCTGTGATTTTGTGAAATCAATTGTTATTCTTAGCCTATTTAATGTTGTGTTGTTGTATTGGTTAATAGTTTTGTAACTAGAGCATTCTTGGGTATTGTTTTAATAGAAAACTATTCTTCAAAAAGAGGGTTAATTGAAGTTGGGAGTGGAATGGGCTTGTCGTGGAAAATGATTGTTGTTTTGTGAAAAATGTTTTGGGTGATTTAGTTGCTATTGGAGTAGTGATGCAAGTTTAAGTATAAAAGTTAGTTTATGTTTTGTGCAAAAGTGATTCTTGAAGGATTAGAATGGCATGTAGGACTTGATCATGTTGTCTTTAAATTCTTAGCATGATTATTGGCATGATTTAAATGTTTTTGGAGACTTTTGAAATTGGCCTAATTGAAAGAACTCTTTAGGAACTCTTGTTTTGGAATTGTTTTTAAGTAAGTGAACTAGGAAACTTGTAAATTGGCTTTGAGCATGACTTGTTTTTGAAAGGAAAAAGGCTATAGAAATGGCACTAACTTGTTGTTGGAAATCTGTATTAAACCATGTCCTTAAATGTGCTTAAGTTATGTTTAATGTTGTCTTGATGTTTTGATGCTTGAAGTGTATTTGAAAATGACTTGGAATTGATGTAATTATAAAAAGAAGTTTTTGCAAATGTTTTTTTTTGAAAGAAAAAGAGGCTGAGGCCATGAGGCCATGGAGGAATTGGAAAATAAATCTTGGTTTGCTAATTTGTATAAATGCTTGTATGAATATGTGTTTAGACCTTGAAATTTATGAAAATGGTTATTTGCATGATCTTGCTTTGAGGTTCAAGAAAGATTTTTAGTTTCAAAAACTTTACTTTTCAAGTAAGTTGAGATTTCTAAATTGTTATGTGATAAGTTAATTTTCAAGAAGTGTTTTGGTTTTAAAACCTTATTTCTTTTCAAGTAGTTAATGATGTAAATGCTTGAGTGGTTTATTGGTTAGAAAGAGGGCTTAGTTGAGAGCTTAAGTTAGATAGAATTATAGATTGTGCTAAGTTGTTCGTGGTGTTAGGCTCAAGTGACCCGAGGTCGTGCGGAGCAGAAACCGAGGAATATGAGCGACGTGGACTTAAGGACGTTGGAGCGACGTTAGCGACGGCAAGAGGTAAGGGCGCTTCACATTCTAGAGTTATTGCTTATGTATTTATGCGTAAGGGCACTTCTAGACATTCTAGGATTTTATTTTATGTCCCTGTGTAAGGACAATTTTTAGAGATGCTTAAATTCTTGTTTTACTATTTAAATTGCTTTATTTAAATACGAAGAAGTCTGAGAACTCTACGAGGTCGAAGTTAGAATCTTCGAACCCCTTCGCTTTTGTTGTCGTCTTGATCGAACATATTCCGAGTCATTCGTGGGTGAAAACTTTGTGGTTGGTCCCAACCCCCCACTTGTTTGTACCTCTCTGTTAATTCCATTGAGTTGCAGAGGGATGGATTCCTTGATTTGCGTGTCAAGTATGTAATGTTGTGATATGATTGAGTTATGCATTATTTGATATGAGATTGAATATATGCTGCGAATTGCGTGTTGCTGTTGAATTGCGTTTCTTCATGAAGGGTGTTTTTATTGCTTAAATGATTGAATTGCGTTTCTTCATGTTGAGCCTGCTCTTTCTATTTGACATGCGGTTGAATATCTTGCGTATAACTCTTTGAATATCGTATGCGGCAAATTGTTCATTGAGTGAGAGAGCTTAGCGAGTCGTTGGCGTTTGAAGTTGCGACCCGGATAGCGGAGAGGGTGCTAGGTCCCCTTTTTCCGTTTATGGGGACTTCTAAGCGTCGCCACGCTATGGGACCTGAGTTGACTGTCCTAGGGAGAGCGAAGATCCCAAGGCTTCGGCTGGACTTTCCAGCATACGGTACGGCATGTGCATTCCGGAATAATTGTCGAGTCGAGAGAAAATGGATAGCGAGTTGAGTCGAGTTTAGAGTGAGATGGTTGAGTCAAGTTTGGTGAATGTTATACATTGTTGTTTGGCTTATTTCTTTATGCCTTGATTATCTTGATTTGTTGAGAAGTTGACCCTTTCCCGTGGTGCCTTCAATCAATGATGGTTACCCAGGTGGTGGCAAGGATGCGAGGGACCCGACAGCGAATGGCGACGAGAAGGAACTCTTCGAGGATCCGAGCGATGACTTCTATTTGTCGTGATGGGTGTAGTGTGTTGCGAATAGTTATTTGTTGTGTGATATTTCCTTTTTGATAATCAAGTTATATATATCTTATGGATGACTGTAGTTGTGTCTCTTTTGGAATAGTATGTCGTGACCGGTCAGGCGATTATTATTTTGAGCTCGGGGTAGGCGGTGGTTTACTTTTGGGCGACCCTGCGTGGGTGTCTGGGAAGTACCCCAGGTATGATTGTTCTCTTGAAGGTCATCATACCGTAGGTGTATTTCTTTGTACATTCACTACTCAGTATTTTGCATACACTATCATTCCGACTTGTATATTTATATATTATGCCTGTATGTTTTATTTAGAAATTAAGTCTTGTGTCTTAGTTGCACCATGCTTCAAAAGTCAGAATGACTGCAGGTGCGTATGCGGGAATCATTCTTCTTATTTTAAAAAAAAAATACCGCATTTCTCATACCAGGCACAAGAGTTCATATTTAAAACGCATCGCATACAGGTTTAGTGTAGCTCGGTAGCGGTCCGGAAACGGGTCGTTACATAATCTACTGCAATGACCAGGTATTTCACCTGTCCGGGAGCCATTGGAAAAGGTCCAAGTATATCAATACCCCACCAGGCAAAGGGCCATGGTGATGTCAGGGATGTTAACTCTGTAGGAGGAGCTAAGTGTAGATCGCCATGTCTCTGGCATTTGTCGCATTTCTTCACGAAAGATATCGCGTCTGCGTTCAGGGTCGGCCAGTAGTACCCTGCGCGGAGGATTTTCTTTGCCAAGGAACGTCCTCCAAGGTGTTGCCCACATATGCCTTCATGCACTTCAGCAAGTGCATATTGCGCTCGGGTATCGTCGACGCATTTCAACAGGGGGGTGGAGAACCCTCTTCGATATAAGATACTGTCGATCATAGAGTACAAAGATGCCTTTTTTCGGATTTTTGCGGCTTCCTTCTCATCATCAGGTAGCCGACCGAATTGAATAAATTCTTGAATCGGTGTCATCCAACTGTCGGGCTCATCGGGCGGATCATCGACACTTGCCTGGGAAATTGCAAAGCAGAATTTCGGAAGTTTCCTCGATACCTGCGTCATAAGTGGTATCAACCACGGCGATAATGCTAGGCTTGGCGATGTTTCTTGTATTACCGATCTGTTGTTTCTGAGCTTCGTCTTTGGCGAGTTTGGGCGAATGTCGACTCGGCGTTTTGTTCTCTCGGGCGTGTCACGATCTCCAGGGAGGTGAACACGTTCATTTTCTTCTTTACCAGGGCGAGGTATTTTTGAAGAAGTGGATCTTTAGCCTGGTATTCTCCACTTATCCGGGACACAACTAGTGAGAATCGATTCACGAGCTTTACCTCTTGGCCAAGTCTCGAGCGGTGTGAGGCCAGCTAAACACGCTTCGTACTCTGCCTGGTTGTTGGAGGTGGGAAAGGAGAATCCCAATGAAAATTCGACGATCAACCCATCGGCGTTCTCGAGCAACAAACCAGCGCCATCGCTTCTTGGAATTGACGATCCGTCGCCATGGCCCGTCCATTTGGAGCACGGTCCTGTAGCTCCAGGAGTCATCTCGGCAATGAAATCCGCCAAGCCCTGGGCTTTGATAGTTTGTCTCGGCTCGAAAGTAACTCCGAATTCGGACAACTCAACCGACCACTTGATCATCATACGCCCGCCAGGTCAGGCTGTGTAGAATCTGTTTGATTGGTGGTCGATTCGGACCACTATGGGATGTGCTAAGAAGTATTGTCTCAAGCGTCGAGCCGCGATTATCAGTGCGAGCGCGACTTTCTCGTTTTTCTGGTATCTCAGCTCTGGTCCCTGAAGTGTGTTGCTTATAAAATACACCGGATTCTGGTCCTCATACGCCAGCGAATGAGGGCGGCACTCGAAGCTTCGTTCGATCGCCCAGTAGAGATAAAGGACCTCCCCACAGACGGCCTCGTCAACACCGGGCGGTTGGGATAGTATGCGTTTTACGTGTTAAGGCTTCTTCTTTTCGGGTGACCATTCGAACTGAATTCCCTTCTTGAGCAAGCGGAAGAAAGGCAATGCATGTTCTGCAGATTTTGAGATAAACCTCGTCAAGGAGGCTAGCATTCCGTGGTGATGGATGTTTTTCTTTGACGATGGTTGCTGCATCTCTATTACAGCCCGACATTTATCGGGGTTGGCCTCGATTCCCCTCTCGGTTAGGTAGAAACCTAGAAATTTTCCAGTTCGAAATCCGAAAGTGCACTTTTTCGGATTGAGCCTCATATTATGTCTTCGTACTTCAGCAAAGACTTCTCTAAGATCGACGACGTGGTCGATTTCTTTCGTTGTTTTTACTATCATATCATCCATATATACCTCCAGCATTCTACCGATCTGGTTGGCAAAGACTTTATTCATCATGCGCTGATATGTCGCTCCAGCGTTCTTAAGGCCAAAAGGCATTACGTTATAGCAGTAATTACCTTTATCCGTCATGAACGCGGTTTTTTCTTGATCAGCATGATGCATCGGAATCTGGTTGTACCCAGAGTATGCGTCCATGAAAGACAACAATTGAAAACCAAAGGAATTGTCGACGAGTTTGTCGATATTAGGGAGGGGGTAGGCGTCTTTGGGGCACGCCTTGTTAAGATCAGTGTAATCAACACACATTCGCCACTTTCCATTAGATTTCTTAACCAATACAACATTTGACAGCCAAGTAGTATATTTGACCTCCCTAATAAATTCAGCCTTAATTAAGTCTTCGACAGCTTTGGCAGCGGCGGCTTTTCAGAGCTTGCTTACGGCGCCTTTGAGCTACCATGAGCCTTGGGATCGAGAGCGAGTTGGTGGCGGCAATATCGAGAAATACCTGGCATGTCGGCCGGTGTCAGCGAAGAGGTCGGCATTGGACTTGAGCACTCTGTTATTTGCAATTTGACTGTTGTGGAGATCGACACCAAGCTTCAACGTCTTCCCTGGGTCTTCTCCTAGTTGAACTCGGATGAATTCTCCATCAGGTACTGGTCTTTTAATCTTTTGGTGGAGCTCGCGGGCCAGGAGGTCGTCTTCCTGTATCTCATCCTCGAGCTCAATCCTGGCGTCGAAATCGGTGAGATTGACGTCTGCAGCAGCCTTTGCAGGATCAAGCTTCTTGGTCGATGGGAGTTGTTTCTCTTCCTTTTGCTCTTCGGCCTTCAAAGATAAAATATAACATCTCCTCGCAGCTTCTTGGTCGGCTTCGATGGTGACGACTTTGTCTTCGTCATCATGAAAACGCATTTTCAGGTGAACTGTCGAGGTTACAGCTCCTAACTCACCCAGTGTCGGGCGTCCGACGATGCAGTTGTAAACAGACTTGCATGGTAACACGATGAATTGGACCTTCATAGTTTTGGAGATTGGTTGCTCTCCAAAAGTCACCATCAACTCCACATAGCCCAACGGCTTTGTTTTCGAACCGTTGAAACCAGTCAGGTCGGACCCCGGGTACGGTACGAGATCTTTTTCTGGTAGTTTTAAGGTTTTAAACAGCTCGTAGAACATGATATCCGCCGAGCTCCCTTGGTCTATCAAGATTCTTCTGACGTCAAAGTTAGCCATATAGGCTTTCACCAACAGGGGAATCAAATAGTTCGGCCTTCCATTCACCAAGTCTTCGTCAGAAAAGGCTAGGGGTGGTCTTCCCTTATCTTGAGCTTGATGAAGGAAAAGCGATAAGCGGTCATCGCTTCTCTCAACTTTCATTTCTTTGAATTGATGCTCGCCCTTCCTTATCGGAGAATCCTCCGGAAATGACCATGGCGACAGGAGGAGGACGAGATCTCTCCTCGGATGCACGAACTGTTCCTTCGTGCTGCGTCCCAGAAGCTGAGTCTCTCCTTTGAGGTCGAGGTGATCTAGATCTAGACCTTCTATCTCCAAATCTCGGTTTTCCTTTCACATATTTGGTCAACCTGCCCTTCTGGATCAGTTGTTCTATGACGTCCTTCAGGTGAAAACATTCATCGGTCTCGTGCCCGACACACTTGTGAAAGTGGCAGTACCTCGACTTATCAGCATTCGACTTCTCTTTTCCCTTCTGGGGAAATTTAATTCCAGCATCACGGAATTCGGTGTTCGCGCACTCATTCAGTATGCGCTTAGGGGTAGTGTTCAAAGGGGTATATTCGTCATATCTCTTTGCTGGACCCCGACTTTCCTTCTCCCTACGCGACTTGTCCTCGCGTTGTCCACCAGCTTCCTCCTGGGTTTTACCTTTGGCTTTTGATGCCATCAACTTCTCTTCGTAATTCATAAATTTAGAGCTCGCCAGAACTCGGTCGAGGACCTCGGTTTATCGACACCAATGTCGACCTTTGAATAAACTTCCTTCGACCAGGCCTTGCTCTAGCAAGTATAGTTTCATCTCGTCAGAGCATTTTTTCACCAAAATGGCTTCTTTGTTGAAACGCTCGACATAGTCTCTGATAGACTCACCTTTCTTCTGCTGAATCGCGGCTAGGGCTGCTGTCGACTTGGGTTGGACTTTAGATGCGGTGAAATGTGCAGAGAACTGGTCGACGAACTCAGTCCACGATCCAATGGAATTTCTCTTAAGAGTCTGGAACCAAGACAAGGCCGACTTCTTCAGAGTGAGGGGAAAAATTCCGTACTTTACCGGCCCTTGGGCGCCCCGATAGTCCATGACAGTGTCAAAGCAGCCAACATGTTCGTCGGGGTCGGTGGTCCCGTCGTAGGAGTCCAACGAGGGCGGTTTCAGAAGATGCTTCGGAATCGGGAATCTCATAATCTTGGACGTAAAAGGACCAAAGGCCTTGCACGTGTCATCTGTGTCATCGCTCTGAGAAGGGGTTGATGAGACAGAATGAGCACGGCGGCGATGAGAGGTGCGGCCAGGAGATTTTACTCGCCGCTGAAATTTGGCGGCTCTTCTTGGGAGTGTCGCTCGTGGTGGTACCTTCGCGATGAGGCAGCGTCGAGAAGCGGCGATGGCGCGGTGGAGAGTTTGGCATATCGGATTCGGGAGAAAGACTTACGGAAGAAACTCTTACTGCGGTGTGTTTGCTCATGTCTTCCGCTTTGAGGCAAAGCGGACCTCGGATCTGTGGCGAGGTGGAGTGCGATCTCTTGAATTATTCTGGCCGGTTTGTTCTATGCCCAGGCGGTGTTGAGTCGTGCCTCGGTGGTGGTGATGAACGGACCTGAGATTTTCGGATTCCTTCGATCTCGAGGAGAGCGAAACACGATCTTCTCTGTTGTCGATCTGTGTGGCAACGCGAGCAGAATTTCCTTCTGGCGATTCTCCATTCGATCGAGGCGTTGATTACGAGCCTGCATATCTTCGGCATGGCCGAATGAATTCGCGGAACTCGCGAATGAGAACGGCGGTCTCTGTTCGGCATCGGTTTGAGTAGCTTGATCGGAACGGCGTCATCTTGATGCGAGGCGGAAGGTTATTCCTCTGTCCCTCGTACTCACCGATAAAATTAGCGAGTTCATGGTGAGGTGGTTCGAGATCTGCGTTAGCGAGTGGAACTGCTAGTCGCGACTGATGCTTCAACCCAGTCATCGTCGAGTGAAGAAGGAGACTTCGACAAAGAAGATGAAATCAAGCGATTCCCACAGACGGCGCCAATGTTACAATGTAACTTCGTGAGGATGGCCGGAGGAAGCGATCGCGGTTGTGCTCGCGACGGATGACGGCGGCGCGTCGGGTGGTGTACTGCAAACACTCCGGCGCTCAAGCGATGTGTGTCGAGGTGAGTAAAGAGGTGGTAGAAAAATCATTACCTCGGCCAGATTCGACGGTCTTCTTTAAATATGAGTTGAGGATGGTTCGGTCGATGTGTAACCGTCCGTGAAACCAGTCGGCATTAAATTCCTTTAATGCGGAGAACCATTAGTCGGCGCGTTGAGGAAGGCGGAGGCGAGTGGAAAGCGTGGCATCGAGGGAAGGTGGATCGACGAGCGAAATGGGCGAGAAGCGTGGATCTCGGATTGGGCCTCGGCCCGATCCAAAGCAGCGATAAAGATTTTTAAGTAAAAATCAATAAATTTATTTTATTTAAAAAGTCATGTAGATTAATGCAAGCGAGGTCTCAAGCTAGTCCTTAATCCTACAAAGATTAGAAGTAACATCAAAATAGTCCAAACCGATGTCACGTCACTTTCCATATTTGGGAGATTTATTTGATGTAAGCCGTCATTTTTTATTATTAAAAATTGAGGCCAAATGTACCTTTAGGAGGCCAAAATGGTAGCTTAATTTAAACTGTTTGACTTGAACTTAAAGCATGATCACTCCAAGAAAAAGATGAAAGAATTCGCTATTTTGTGAATCAAACATGGTTTCTTCTTAAATATGCACTTACTAGGAGACTTTCAAAACAAAAGAATTTAAACACAAATTCAATGTCGCTTTTCATTCAAATGATAACCCAAAGGTACCATCTTCATGAGCACAATAACATCTTCATGCACTCTCTGCCTGTACTTCACTCTTTTTGCCATTCTTTGTACCATCAGAACTCTTGTTGTCATTTGCTCGGCGATACATTGTTATTCTTTGCTCGCCTTCTTCTCTGCTCGGATCATGGCACGCCTTCTTCTGCGGACATAAATGAGAATGTTATGGTGATAAAAATATACCACAGATAAACTTTGTTCCCAAATGCTCTTCTCTCTATAATCCGAGGGCTAATAAAATACTAAAGCTTAAAACTGGACCATATGATAAATAGAAGGAACAACAATTCATGAAGTTGCCAAGAAGTGCTGGCATTTGGTACAACTAGAAAATCTAAAAAACAAAAAAGGGCACATCATGTTCATGTGGAGGTCACAGTTTGATTGCTGTTGGTGGACTTTCACAGGTAAGCCATCGATTAGTACTATTCCATGTCCTGACAAAGGCTTGTGGTTGTTCCTCAAGCTGTCGAAGTCATGCTCGATCTCGACAGGTTGACCTCAAGCTCAACCGAGATCAAGCTCGAGCTGTCGAGGTCAAGCTCAACCGAGAGCAAGCTCAACTTATCGAGATCAAACTCAAGCTGGTTTGATCTCAACCTGTCGAGATCGAGCTCAAGCTATTGGACCTCAAGCTGTCGAAGTCAAGCTTGATCTCTCAAGCTGTCGAGATCAAGCTCAAGCTGTCGAGTTGAAGCTCAACCTGTCGAGTTCAAGCTCAAGCTGTTGATCCTCAAGCTGTCGAAGTCAAGCTTGATCTCGACAGGTCGAGATCAAGCCAGGTTGAGATAAAATTCAACCGAGATCAAGCTCGAGCTGTCGAGATCAAGCACAAGCTGTCGAGTTCCATCTCAAGCTGTCGAGTTCAATCTCCACCTGTCGAGATCAAGCTCAAGCCGTTGGTCCTCCAGCTGTCGAAGTCAAGCTTGATCTCTCAAGCTGTCGAGATCAAGCTCATGCTGTCGAGTTCAAAACCTGTCGAGTTCAAGCTGAAGCTATTGATCCTCAACTTGTCGAAGTCAAGCTTGATCTCGATAGGTTGGGCTTGATATCGACAGCTTGAGCTCGATCTCGACGGAAATCAAGCTTGATCTCGACAGATCGAGCTTATCGAGATCAAACTCAAGCGGTTGGTCCTCAAGCTGTCGAAGTCAAGCTTGATCTCGACAGGTTGAGATCAAGCTCAACCTAGATCAAGGTCTGTCGAAGTCAATCTCGATCTCGACAGGTTGAGGTCAAGGCCAACCGAGATCAAGCTCAAGCTGTTGAGATCAAGCTCGAGCTGTCGATATCAAGCTTGATCTCGACAGTTTGAGATCAAGCTCAACCTAGATCAAGCTCAAGCGTTGAGATCAAGGTCAACCGAGATCAAGCTAGATCAAACTCAAGTTGTTGGTCCTCAAGCTGTCGAAGTCAAACTTGATCTCGGCAGGTGGAGATAAAGCTCAAGCTGTCGAGATCAAGCTCCAGCTGTCGAAATCAAGCTTGATCTCGACAGGTTGAGCTTGATCTCGACAGCTAGAAGACTAAACTATCTATTGGAGCATCAAGACCCATCACAATCAAGCTGTCGAAACAAATCATGTGAATAGATGTCGAGATCATGCTCAACCGAGAGCAAGCTCAACTTATCGAGATCAAACTCAAGCTGGCTTGATCTCAACCTGTCGAGATCAAGCTCAACTTATCGAGATCAAACTCAAGCGGTTGGTCCTCAAGCTGTCGAAGTCAAGCTCGATCTCGACAGGCTGACCTCAGCTCAACCGAGATCAAGCTTGAGCTGTCGAAGTCAAGCCTGATCTCGACAGGTTGAGATGAAGGTCAACCGAGATCAAGCTCGAGATGTCGAGATCAAGCTCCACCTGTCGAGATCAAGCTTGACTTCGACAGCTCGAGCTTGATCTCGGTTGAGCTTGAGGTCAACCTGTCGAGATCGAGCATGACTTCGACAGCTTGAGGACCAACCACAAGCCTTTGTCAGGACATGGAATGGTACTAATCGATGGCTTACCTGTGAAAGTCCACCAACAGCAATCAAACTGTGACCTCCACATGAACATGATGTGCCCTTTTTTGTTTTTTAGATTTTCTAGTTGTACCAAATGCCAGCACTTCTTGGCAACTTCATGAATTGTTGTTCCTTCTATTTATCATATGGTCCAATTTTAAGCTTTAGTATTTTATTAGCCCTCGGATTATAGAGAAGAGCATTTGGGAACAGTGCTATCTGTGTATATTTTTATCACCATAACATTCTCATTTATGTCCAGAGAAGAAGGCGTGCCATGATCCGAGCAGAGAAGAAGGCGGAGCAGCAACAACAGAATGCTGAGCAGCGACAACAAGAGTTCTGATGGTACAAAGAATGGCAAAAAGAGTGAAGTACAGGCAGAGAGTGCATGAAGATGTTATTGTGCTCATGAAGATGGTACCTTTGGGTTATCATTTGAATGAAAAGCGACATTGAATTTGTGTTTAAATTCTTTTGCTTTGAAAGTCTCCTAGTAAGTGCATATTTAAGAAGAAACCATGTTTGATACACAAAATAGCGAATTCTTTCATCTTTTTCTTGGAGTGATCATGCTTTAAGTTCAAGTCAAACAGTTTAAATTAAGCTACCATTTTGGCCTCCTAAAGGTACATTTGGCCTCAATTTTTAATAATAAAAAATGATGGCTTACATCAAATAAATCTCCCAAATATGTAAAGTGACAGTGACATCAGTTTGGACTATTTTGATGTTACTTCTAATCTTTGTAGGATTAAGGACTAACTTGAGACCTCGTTTGCATTAATCTACATGACTTTTTTAAATAAAATAAATTTATTGATTTTTACTTAAAAAATCTTTATCAGCTTCTATAATGTTGACATAAGTTAAATGAGAGTTTTTTTTAAAAAAATGAAATGTTATAAGTTCTTGTTTACATGACATAATCCTTCTAAATTGACTTAAATGTGTTTTTAGTTCCTGTAAATATAGTGTTTTGATTTTATTCTCTTTAAAAAAAATTATTTATTTTTTATCCCTAAAAAATATTTTATTTTGATCTTAGTCTTTTTGACCAAAATTTATAGGAAATTATGTATAAAATGAAGTGTTGTTTTTTAAATTTTACTATATATTTTGGTCGAAATAGTTATTTAAACTTATTCGAATCAAAATTTACAAAAAATTTGGTAGAAAAATAAAGTGTTTCTTTAAAATTTTGCTATAAATTTTAATTAGAAAGACCAGAATCAAAATAAAATATTTTATAGGGACAAAAAAAACATAATTTTTTACAAGAACTAAAATCAAAACACTATATTTACAATAACTAAAAACATATTTAAGTCTTCTAAATTTTATATTGGACTTTAACCTTTGTAAAATGATTATACAGTAACTTACCTAAAGAGATCAAAGAATAATTCTAAACAGCGAATTTGGAATATTAACAATTAGTTCAAAAATTGAACAACATAACTACCTTATGATGTTATTAGGTCCTTTATTGTAAAAAACTTGATTGATAAAGTCCTTATTTATAATCCTAAAAAAAAAAAAATCAAAGCCATAATGTAAATGCAAACATAAATTAATTTACAGTATATGGACAAGGAAATGAGGAATTACACCTCAAACTTGTATTTTAAGTTAGAAAAGACTACTACTACAATCAAACCTTATCCCACTACACATAGAAGGAACAAAACCCCACAAATGTATTGTTTCACTTCATCAAATAGAAACATCTCTTCTTAAAGGGAAAAACGTGTATATCCAACAAAAAAAGGTTAAAAAAAAAAGACAGAAAAAAGGCAAGCAAAAATGCTAATCACTTGAGGAATCATCATCATTCTCTTCATGATCAGCAACGACTTTCTCTATAAACCTCTTGCGAACTCCTTCAATGACAGCTTCTCTTGATTGCTCATCTTTGCTCTGGCCATCATTAAATCTGAGGATCTGATTGTACAGGACCAATGCAACACACGATATTCTGAGAACAAGCAAAGAATTCAATGTAGCATAAAGGAAGACTAATTAAACCAAGGGAACAGATTTAGAAAAGTATAATATTAATAACTATGTAGAACTATGTAACAAATTAAAAAGGTAAAAGGTGTGCAAGGGGAGATGAATGAATGACTGCAATCAAGGTGCCCAAGTTCAATGTCTATGAGATGCCACTAATCTTACAAACTTATAATGGAACATATGGAACTATTACAAGTTTCTTGTGAGGAGTATGTCTTACGGGATGTAAAAAGGAAAGACTAACAAAATCCTTCATGTATAATATTGCAAATTTTTAATGAGTATAATAATAATGTTGTCAATGGTATAGACAAGAATAGAATCGACTACTTATACTAGACGGATATCGTTGGAATAATATACCCTATGGAAACACCTTTCAACCAGCTCCACTGTGTCATCATACAAAGCATCATTTACGGTTAGAAGCACATCAGAAACTTAGGCCCCTAATTCTATGAAGGAATTGTGAAAATGTATTATAATTTTGAGGAAATGAGGTTCCAGCCTTGCTTCCCATTTCCCAGCACAAACAAACACAGATGCTAAGAATATTTTAGTATGACACATTAGCATATGTCTTTCATACTTGAAAAAGGGTAAAGAAAGTTAACAATTGGCACTAATCAAAGTAGGAAATAGAAATAATCGAAATGGCGAGACATCCCGAGAGATATAAATACCTTCGAGTGCATCTTCGCCCAAACCTACTCAAACCCACATAATTTCCTTTAACTTGACTCCATTGTTGTACACCAATAAAGTGGAGAGACAATGATCCGGGTAGTTGGGAATGCACTCGATGGATATTATCTTGACAAATTTTGTTGAAGCTTATCTTGCAGCCAGTTTTTCAATGCATTGCATCAACACCCGACATTCGGGAATCCTGTTAAACAAGAAAAGCACAACATATCTACTATCAATTTTAGAGAAGAATAGGCGGTTCAAATGACTCAATTGGCGCTCTTATATTTATGCCACCTGTCCTTTTTTAAGGGTCTTCTTCGGAGAAGGCCTATCTTTTTTGATGCTATTTAAAATTTGAACCCTCCTTATACGAAAAAAAGAAAAATGAACCCTCAATCTTATCTCTCTCCCGATCTCCTTCTTTTCTTCCTCCTCCATCTTCTCCTTCCATCTTGCTCTTCCTCCTCCCTTCACACCACCAAATTCGCCCCCTTCATCCTCCTCTGTAACATCTCCCTCCTTTCTTATTTTTTATTTCTCCTCCATCATCTTCTTCCTCCTCTTTCTCCACCTTTTTCTTCGGCGCAAAAGAACACGGGGCAAATATAATGGATTTTTTATGTAGCATCTGCCATCCCTCTTCTCCTTTTGAGGTTTCTTGGAAGCTAGATTATTTTTGGAGCTAGGTTTTTGAATCATTATTGTTTTTAGGTTTACGGTAATCCTCTTCTCCATCTTCTTTTTCCTCCTCTTTCTCTTTCTCCTCCTTCCTCTGAGCTTCCATTTCGGCACCATCAAGATCCTCGAAACCCCATTATTTTTGTTTGTTCCATCATTCTGTATTTTTTTGTTTCAGATTTTGATTTTGATTTTTTTTTGTTCTTAGATTGTTGTTTATGCTTTTGTGCTGATTTTGTGAAAACCAAGGTTTTTCATTTCTTAATTATTTTACCTTTTACTTCTACAGAGATTATTGACTACTAGAAGAAAGATCAGGATGATGAAAAGGATAAATATCATGACAGGTATTATTTTGTGGTTTTTTATCAGATTGATAGACAAGTTCTAGGACTTGGCAGGATGAGTATTTTCTTTTTTGCATAAAACCACCATTTTCAGTTTTATGATGTGTGTACTTGATTTCTTTGCCTTGATAATGGATTTTCATGATCATGGGAAGGAAACGTGGGTGATTCAAAGGAACAAAAAAACTATTGAGATGTGAAAACAATGCAAAATAAAATTAGACGTTTTGTTATTTACCTTGAAAAGGATTTGTCTTATGAATTTATTGTGATGTAGCTGAAAGTATTTCTAACATTAACAATGAAAAACTGATTCTACTGCTAAAATATGTAGCAATACTTATGGGTATTATTGGGTCTGGATAGAAAAAGATGGAGTCATACTTATAGATTTTGAATTCTTCCACTTCATACATCTCTGTTCTATATGCTTTTCAGGATTTTTTAATAGCAAGGCAAAGACAAACCGCCGCTTGAGACTGATCGACTACTATGCATCTCATGTTTCTTAATTTTTAATGGTATTAATTCTCACGTTTCTTTCTCTTTGCAGTTATGGTTAATTTGAACCACGTGATAGATTATGGTTGTGTGCTTTTCAGAGGGATAAACTAATGGTCTTTTTTTTTAGATAGTTTTCTAACTTGAAGAAAAAATTTGTTATTTTTGACAAGCATGCTTTATTGTTTTTAGGTTGAAAAAGCGGGAAGAAATAGATTCAATCCCTATGAAAGAGGATCCTAAATTGATGGAACTATTATCTTTCTTGTGAAATGTGGTGTGGTTTCCCAAATTGTTAATGTCAATATGTTTTATTGTTTTATAGTTATGCTTTCTCTATCTCCAAAATTTATACATCCAAAGGATATATATATCCAAAGGAAGAAATGAATGATTGGGCACCGTTCTACACAGTGTTTACAACTCGATACAATCATAAAGGTGTAAAGAATACATAATTTAATGTCTTTCTCTTCTCCTTAGATTCTTGCCTTGAGATCTTTAACAAATATGCGTTTAACGCCCAACTCTCTCTTACTATGCTTTTAAACATCTTCATGTTTCTATTGAGTTAATTCTGCGATACCAAAACAAGAAAAAGTACCAAAGCAGACTCCATGCTTTAATAATGGGAGGAAATCCCTATAATGGATCAAACTTTCTTGATTGCCTTGAGAAGTTCTGCCAAATCCTCAAGGCAGAAGGTACTTTTAGATTCCTTTTAATTGTTACCTATGCATAAATTACTATCTTTTATTTACTATCCCTTCTTATGCTATATTTCTTTTCTCTTTTTCCACAAACTGATAAACATGTGGGTTATCACTCATCCCAACCAGCAATTTTATGTTGTTTTTAGTTGCATTTTTAGTTTTGTATTCTCTGTTTCATTGTCCAATCACTACATGCTTTTCATCCACTGTCACTATGCATATATATCCCTGTAACATTGACATATTTTTATAACGCCTAGATTGCTAAAGCTGTTTTAAAGTTTCAACAAGTGCATAGTTTATGATTTGAGTCTTTGATATATTTTATTTTTATGGTTAACTTAAAATTTGGATGATAAATTGATAATGAACTAAATGGAGTTGTACTTTTAGTTTGATGTATTTTAATTTTCACTTCATGCTTTTGTTAGAATTGCTTTTGTTTCAGGATGACATTATAGCAAGCCATAAAGTTGAAATCTCAAGATTCCACTTGGCAAAGGTCGTATTGCTTTTGTGTGAAACAGTGGGCTTTTAATGATTTATCAAATCCATTTGCAATGGAATATAACTTGGAGCTGTACTTATATATGAATTTTTGCGTTTTATGCATACTTCCATATCTGTTTGTTTCATTGTGCTATCAACTCCTCTGAAGCTTTTTCCCATTTTTTTCAGGTTGTTGTCACCCGGCCCAAGAGGTATTTTCTCTCCTTTTCTTTTAATTGGTCTTTTATTTTTTGTCCCTCTTTAATTAATCACTGCTTTAGGTGCATGTAATTGTTAGTTAATGCCACTATACACAACCATTATCACATCTGATTGATGGCAATGCTTAATCAACTTTTAAGGTTTAGGAATAGCTGAAAACTATACGAACAACTGGGTAGTGGGCGATAATTTGATAATGATGTACTCCATTTCATCCCTCTGGATTTTGGCAGTCAAAAATCAGTACTAAACATTTGCATTTGATCATGATTTTGGTATTTAGTTTTCATTTGGCGATAACATTTTCATTTTGCAGTAATTTTACATTTTCATTTGTTAATTTATTTGGTGTTTAATTTTTACATTTGAAGGTTTCTTTTTCTTTTCAACATTTACAACTGTTAATTTCTAAATTTGGACCTTGGTTTGAACATAGCTACTTGATCAAGTTGCTATGCCAGACGTTGCAATTAATGTAGTCAATGATTTTTTGATTTATATTATTTCCCATTTTTTAGAGAATATGACATTAGTCTTATTATATGGTTAACCTTATATTAGTAAGAACCAAACTCTGCAACCTCTCGCACATTCAATTATAGGTGTCTTATATTCAATTATAATGACTATCTAATCCAGCAATAAATAAAAGGCTAACGGTGGGATGGGAGGCAGTATGAGCAAGTAATGAGGGTAGTCCCTTTCCCAGTGTGGTCAAATAGCAAGCATTTAAACCCATCTCAAATACAAAGTATTTACGAGATTCAAGCGATATTACATATCGATGATAAAAACAATTTTTACTACAAGCCAACTACCCAACATAGGCTTAGTGATAAAAACAATTTTTACTACAAGCCAACTACCCAACATTTCAGATCTCCTTATCACATTTCCTTATTTTTTCTTCAATAAGATTTATTTTATTTTCTCCCCAACATTTCCTTTTGTTTGCATTTGCAGGACACATCCTTCTTTTGCTGATTTTGCTTCCAATGCCTTTGCGGGACATACACCATTATGTGGACACACCACTTCTTTCATATTTTTGATAAGTTCAGTTACATAGTTCTATGTTTACGATACTATTAGAGCCAACATTGATGTTATAGCCATTTGCTCCTTTTTCATTGGGATGATGAACATTTTGTAAAGTGAGCTCATCTCTTTCTACTAAATTTATCCCTTCACACCTTGTTGTAATGCTATGCTAGGATTTTAACTGGATTCAAAATATTTACTTCTATATACAAGTCCACTTTAAAACATGCGTAGGAACAAACGTGACCCGTGCATTCTACTAGTTTCAGCACAAGAAAAGAAACATAACAAGAAAAAAAATTAAACAAAAATTGGGATACAAAAGCAATTGTTGCTAAAGCATACCCTTCTTTGTAAAGGATGACAACCACCCAAACATCGGATGGAGCACTGTGAAACCTCTCGAACGAAATCAGATCTGAAATGGGAGTCACTGATCCAAACCTCAATACTTTAGCTTCCTCCTGCATCTCAGCTAACCTCTTCTTCCTATCACAAAGAAATGACTCAAATGAGAACCATGTGGACAGCAAAAACAACATCTGATATTGCTTACTCCTAGTAGTGTCATAATTCATTTACTACTTTCTCAAGGATCCGACTCCACTAAAGTGAGTAACGTACTTTAGAATTTAAAGTAACTAATATCAACCATTGATGAATAAATCAATGGTTGATATTACAGGTACATCATAACAAATCACGGGTTTGTTAAAATAACAACTCTTGATTTTCTCACTTCTCAAACCCCTAAATCAAATTCAGAACAAAATAGTCACAAATTCCTCAGAATAAGAGGATAACTAAGCTCTTAAACTATGAAATCTGAAATTCATCAAATCCACTTTATTAATTTCCTAAAATCTTAAATTCACCATAATTCCCAACCAAATTGTTTTTACTATTCAGGAACATAGAAAATGAACAAGCGATATAAAATCTCAAACAACCATGAGTTACCCAGAACAACACAGAGAGCCTCAGAATTTTTTTAAAAAGAAAAACACCAAAAAGTTTAACTTTATGCATTCACTACCGTCTCCAAGGCAAACAAAAGCAGCGCCAAAAGGAAAATGAAAAACTCAGAAATTTGAAGCTTCAAATTCATGAAAGACCCATTACTACTTTGCTTCCATAGCGAGAGAGAGCAATAAATATGAAAAGGCCATTAGAACATGGCGAAAGCACTGAAGCTGTAATAAGAGGAAGGGATTCTAGAATTTCCCATATGTTTAGGTGGGAATATAAATCAAATTCCCTATTTTAACATTAAAAAATAATACCAAATTAAAACACCAGAGACTTTTTAAAATCCTTACATCAAATCAAATATCCAAAGCAGAGTAGTTGTTTGATCTACCCTTAAAAATCACATTACCCTATTCAAATGCCTTAACCTGAAAACAAAAAAAGGAACAAAATCAACAACAACAACAATGTAATCCTCGACCAGGTTGTATCCGAAACAAAGAAATGAACAAGTGATCCAACAAATTTCAAACAATCACAAGCTACCCAGGAAGAACACGAGAGATAAAAATCACAACTTTATTAATTTTTTCATCATCTCGAGGTTTGAAAAAACGACCCACATAATAAAAAGGAAAAATTTGGGAATTTTTCAAATTGATTAAGAACTTATTTATTGGTTGTTGCGAGGAAAATAACATAATTATTTATAATAATTAAAAAGAAGGATGTGAATTGTGAACTGTATTCTGAAGGAACCGATCGTCATCGAGATCGTCTTCAAGGTCTTCAAGTTCATCATGGGTTTTGGAATCGAGCCAGGCTTTATCTGCAGGGAGGGTGTCGGGATCGAGCGGGGGTGAAAGGAGGAGGTTTGGCGGGTGGCTTTGGAGGGAGATTGCCAAGTTTTCTCTGAATATCATCCCATTGAGTTGAGGCTCCTTCTACGTCCTTGTATCACGAGTGGTAATCTCCCATCTCTCTCTCTCTCTTCTTCTTCTTCTTCTTCTTTTCTCTTCACAAATCTGATTTTTGATGATGCCTTCTTTTCCTCCCCTTCTAGACTCGCAGAGATTTTCTTTCACTCCCAAGCAAATATGGACACTAATACAAATAAATAAATAAATAAATAAATAATAAAAGGGCTCGTCTAGCATGCACCACTAAACATGTGGAGCAGGTGCGAGAATAGACAAAGATCGTTGGATGCTTATCATTTTAAATCCAACGGTCAAGATTGAGTGATTGGTCAAAGAGCAAAATAGTCCAATGGTTTTTCTTTCTCCCCACCTATCCACCCGACCCCTTATGCGACAGTTTACGCCGACACCCAAACCACCGCATCGATTTCGGAATCACCATCGACGGCGAACTTTTAGGAGGTGTCGTGCGACACGAGGATGCGGTGCGACAAATCTTTGCATAATCTCCTTTTTTCTGCAAATAAGGTAGTAATGGGATAGGATATGGGGGGGTCTTCTAATCACTCTATTCTAACCTGTGGATGAAAAATATAAGATAATCAGGTTAATTAAGATAATATAAAACTAAAATTGAGTGGCGAGTTGAATGTGAAGGCACTAACTTACTAGAGGTTTTGAAACACTTATTTGAAGACAACATTGGTTGTAGTAGTTAACGGTTGTCTTTCTTTATCATGTATTAATATCTTCAATCCATGTTTGCTTTGAACTCTAGAAATTGCAACATATAACTGACCATGACTAAATACGAGGTTTAGGCAAGTATAGTCTAACACTTGCCAATGATTGCCCTTGGGATTTGTTGATTGTCATGGCATATGAGAAAATTATAGGAATTTGTCTCCTAATTAGCTTGAAAGGCCATGGTGATTGGGATGGAGACATAGACATCCGAGGAATGTACACCTTGCTTCCAATGTTCTTTCAGGCATTATTTTTGCTTCAAGCGCATGATTTGCCGACCTTGTGACAATCAATCTTATCCCATTACACAAACCTTGACTGGTCAAAATTTCTTAAAAGCATTATTGGAGTGCCAACCTTGAGTTTGATCTTATGATTTGGAAGACCTGATGTTGTAAGAGAGTGTAGAAATTCAGGAGTAAGAACTTCATATGGTTGAGTCTCATAAGCTTCTGACTTATCAATTGAATCTGAGCTTAGATATTCTTTTTCATCACCTATATTAATCAAAAAATAGTATGATAAAATTTTATAACTACTCGATGTAAATTTGTAATATACCCAATTACAATGTAATAATTATAACAATAAAATACAGTATCGATTCAACACATATTCATTGACTTGGTCAGCAATTTCAGTTGTTGATCCCAATATAGCTCTAGATATTAGGAACTCTTCATTTTTTTATTCATGTATCAAATTAGGATATGTGCTTCTAACTATGGCATCTATTGAGTCATCAAAATTAATGATCAAGAATTCTTGTGGGATTTCAATTTCTACATATCTATCATTCGGCTCAGATAATTTACCATCTCCTACATCCAGCACTCATTATGAAAACTTCGTGAAGTTCTAATGCACTGGTACCTCCGGCACCATGTTGAAAACGCATGTTTTTAGTGAGAGTTAACACCTGGCAGTGATCCCAAAGATACGATGCATTGATAGTGGCATGTATGATATCCGAACACTTCCTTTTGGAATAACTTGTAGAATTTGTCTAAAGTCTCCACTAAAAACAACTACTTTTCCTCTAAAAACTGAAGAAGAATTATTTTCACAGTTCATTATATCTCTTAGACTTCTATCCAAGCCTCAAAACAATGTTTATGTGCCATTGGAGCTTTATCCCATATTATCAATTTTGTTTGTTTCAATAGCTCTGCAAGTTCGCTCCCTTGATGTTTCAATATTGCTTTCTCTCTTCTACATATCTTCCATTTTTCTTTTCCTTTTATATTTGACTTCTATTTGCTATTACAAAGGTATTTTCAAAAGCCAGGCTCACTCTATCCCCTAATAACTAGGACATGTCAGTCGGTCCCGGCAAGGCCTATCACGCCGAGTCCACATCGAGGTCTTCTTTCAAGGGTCCATGATTTTACCCCCCCCCTCATTTAATTTTCTCACCTCCCCTCCCTCAAAAATCCCCATTTTACCCTCTTCTTCCTCAATTCTCTCACTCTCCCAACTCAATCTTCACCTCCCTGCAGTCATACACCGCCATGGCTATGGCTGAAGCAAAACCAAGAAAACCGTGAAAATCATGTTAATCCAAGCCACTAAACAATGCTTGAAGAAGCAGAGAAATCAAGGATATGAATGGAAGATATAGCTAGGAAGAGCTGGTGAGTGAATGGAATTAGATGAAAAGGATCCAGTGTAACCACTAAAATGAAAAGGATTTCTTGAGCTACTTCTCATCAAAATGTACGTTTAAGTGATTTCAACAGAGAAGCAAACAGACGCAGAGAGTTCGCCGAATTTGATTGATTGGGTTTGGTTGGTGCTGCACAGCTGCGTTACTAAAAATACGTATTGATGTTAGTATTTTTTTTCCTGAAAAATTAACACTTCCGGATTCTTGTTTCCGAAAGCTCCCGAAATCAAGTTTCCGGGTGAATATAAAAAAACTACTTTTGGATTCTTATTGTCGGGACATTCCGGAAACAAGAATCCGGAAGTGTTAATTTTTCAGACCTAGCAAAAAGGGAGGTGAAACAACGTTAAGTTGTTCAAAAACACTTCCAGATTCTTATTGCTGGGACTTTCCGAATTCTTATTGCCGAAAAATTCAAATCTAGCAAAAAAAAAAAAAGACGAAGCATCGTGTCCGGGAAAAGTGAAGGGGTATTTTAGACTTTTTTGGGAAGAGGGGAGGTGATAAAATTAAGTTGGGGTGGCCCCAAAATAAAAGCCCTCTTTCAAGAAACGCCGCCATGATCAAGTGGGCCGATCCATGTCTTCAACTAAGCCCAAAGCTCCAGCTCCATCTCATATGGACAAACCGACCTCCTCACACAAAAATGCTACTACTTCTTGCACCCCCATCAATCATGCCGCAACACCCAAGGCAAATTTCACCACCTTAGATTTCCATGAAATGTACGCCTTAGTTCAGAAGTGGTTACAATTGATTGAGAACACGAAACCTCCTGATATTGGTGGAAAGGATACTCATGTTGAAAATACCGAGCATGTTAACCCAAATTCTTTGGGTAATGTTGATATGGGAAATGAGATGGACCTTTGTGGGATACCTCCCAGGTTCTCTAGTCTCTCTCATAGGACTAACCCCTTGCAAATGGTCTCCATGAATTGTCTAGTTTGGAATTGCGAGGGTCTTTGGGGGAAAGCTTTTTCCTCCCTCATTAAAGATTTTCTCAAGATTTATCATCTTGATTTGGTTGCCATTTTAGAGCCCGTATCAGTGAGCTAGAGCAAATAAGGTCATCCAACGTGTTGGCCTACTTGGGATTGAGAAAGTGGATGCTATTGGTTTCTCCGGAGGTATTTGGTGCCTTTGGAACCCAGCCCGGCTTCATGTCACCCCTATCTCATCCTCCAGATATTGTGTTCATCTTCATATCAATGCCAATACATCTACCCCTTGGCTGTTCTCTATAGTTTATGCTACTCCTCCTGCCACTCTTTGCAATGCTGTTTGGGATGAATTAATCACATTCAAAGACTCCATTGACTTTAATTGTATCCTTCATTCGACAGAGACAGCTGGTGGTACTCCCTTTAATTGCTCCCTTAGTGAAGGTTTCTCTAATTGCATCAATCAATGCAACCTTATTGATCTTGGTTTCAAAGGCCCCCTCTACATGTGGACTAATGGGACAATTAATAAGAGGCTTGATCGTGCTCTCTGCTCTTCCACTTGGCAGACATCTTTTCCTTCTGCTGATGTTATTCATATCCCTGGGAAGCCTCAGATCATGTTGCCATCTGGATCCGTGCTAATCCTCATGTGAACAGAGGTAATCACAGGCCTTACTTCAAATTCTTGAGTCTGTGGCTAGACCATTCTGAGTTCTCCTTTCAAGTCTTCCACGATTGGCATCACTCATCTACTTAGGAAGAAAACATTCAAAGACTCACTGATAATTTATGCATTTGGAATCAGCACACTTTCGGGAATATTTTTTTCGCCGCAATCACCGTATCCTCTGTCGTCGTGAGGGTATTAAACTTGTGCTTATGATGAATCCTAATCCCAATAATCGCCTTGAAATTCTGAAGAATACTCTTTGGAATGAATATTCAACTATTTATCTTAAGAAGGAAGCTTATTAGAGCCACCAAGCTAGATTAAAATAGGTCCACCTTGGTGACAAAAATACTCGTTTCTTCCATTTGTCCACTCTTGCTCGTAGGCAAAAAAATATAATTGTTGCTCTCATGAACTCTAATGATGTTTGGGTTCATGAGGAGGAACATCTTCAAAATCTTGTGGTGGAATTCTACAGAGGCTTATACACTTCTGCCCCTCCTACCCCCCATACCCTACCCACTAACATTTATTTTCCTATTATTATTATTATTATTATTATTATTATTATTAATATTGATAAGTTATCACCTGGTAGGGTGATCATTATTGAAGAAACTAAAGTTGCCCTCTTCAGCATGGGCAATCTTAAAGCCCTGGTCCGAACGACTTCTATCCTATCTTCTTCAAGTCTCAATGGGATGTAATTAGGCCTTCCATCCATCAATTCATCATAGATGTCTTCGCTAACCCTAGCACCATCAAGAATGTTAATGCCACTACTCTCATTCTCATCCCAAAGTGTGATGACCCCATGAGAATCACGCAATTTCGCCCTATTGCCCTCTGCAACGTTATCTACAAAGTGGTTACTAAAATCATTTCATAGAGGCTTCGCATTATTCTTCCCCAGGTGATTTCTATTCTAAACATTTCTATCAATAGGTCCTCTTTTCAGAAGATTTTAGCCTTGTCTTCTCATGGTTGGAGCCTTCAGTTGTGTGATATTGTCTCTATTGTTATTGTTAATGTTTGTTGGGCAATTTGGCACTGCAAGAATAAGGCTAGATTTGATAGTAAAATTACCCTTTTACATTCGGTTATTAGCCTAATTCTTTCCAATGTGACTTTAGCAGGTAATGCTTCTATTTCTTTAATGTTCTCCTCCATTGCTGATTTTATGATTTTAAAGGCTTTTAATGTCACTGGTAATTACCGAAGTTCTCTGAATATCAAAGAGGTTACTTGGATTTCTCCAGCTCCTTTTATGGTTAAATGCAATACTGATGGGGCTGCTAAAGGCTGTCCTGGCCCAACCGTTTGTGGTGGTACTTTTAGAGACAGAAGTGTTGTTGTTCTTGGTTGTTTTTCTGCCAATATTAGCATCGGCTATGCGCTTCATGCTGAACTAATTAGGGCCATGTTGGCTATAGAAATTTCTTTTGACAAAGGTTGGAAGTTTTTGTGGTTGGAGTATGATTCTCAGTTAGTGGTTTCTGCTTTCAAGAATTGCAAGGTAGTTCATTGGAAGTTCAGAAATAGATGGAATAATTGTCTATATTTGACTAGACAAATGACCTTCATTTGTACTTACATTGGCTTTGTTTGGTGGGATCTTATCCCTAGCTTCATTGCGGAGGATTTTTTCAGAAATAGGTTTAGTCTGCCTAGTTATAGGTTTAGTTGATTTTTACATGGGGCTGGGGTATTTCCACACTTGTTGGTTTCTCTTTGTTTTCCTTTTGTTTTCTGATTTTAGTGTGCTGTAAATGATTGATAATATCTCTGGTGCCAATATAGTTGGGATGAAAATCATTATAGTGATGATTTTGCATGCCATAATTGCTTTTTTTTATCTAGATTCTTTATTATAGGTCTGATTTTTTTTCCTATTGGTTTCAATATTTTTCTGTTTATGGGTATTGGCCTACTCCCCTATTTTTAGTTTATTTTTTCCACTTTTTATTAATAAAATTTAGGGGTACTTTTTTGCCTTCTAGATATTTTTTTCCTAAGGAGGGTTTTGCATCAGAAGGTTTTAACGAGGCTCATTTCCTTTCTTTTGCTTTAAAAAAAATCCTTGCCAAAGTAGATTCATTCCCAACAGAAGTACAACAGACAACATCCTAGTTCTTCAAGAAGCCATCCACACAATGTCTTCAATTAATGAAGGAGAAGAGAGGTTTTATGATCCTCAAGCTTGATCTTGAGAAAGCTTTTGATAGATTGAGCTAGGATTTCATCAAAGATACGATGGATATTCTCAACATCCCCAGCACATCTAGGCTGTTATCGAAGCGTGTATCACCACTGCTTCAATCTCTATTAATTGGAATGGGAGGAATACTCAAAGCTTCAACTCTGCTAAAGGATTGCGTCAGGGTGATCCTGTATCCCCTTACATCTTTATCTTCTGCTTGGAGCGTTTAAGCCACCTAATCCAAGATGTCGTGAGCACTAGCACCTGGTCCCCTCTCACTTCCGGTCGAACTCACACGGTAAAACTTTCCCATGTTTTCTTTGCTGATGATATGTCTCTAATTGCAGAAACTTCTCCTTCCCAAGTTGATGTCATCAAAGCTTGTATGGATTGATTCTGTGAGGTCCTTTGAAGTGAATTATAACAAATCTAGCGTTTTCTTCAAAGAAATGTTAACGATGACCTCAGGCACTACCTTAGTTCTCAGCTTGGTATCAAGGCTACGATGATTTAGGGATCTATCTTGGAGCTCCTATGCTTCATCAACGTTCTTCCAAGGCTTCCTATTATTTCATGATTGACAAAATGAAGAAAAAGCTTAGCTGTTGGAAATCATCTATTCTCTCTTTAGCAGGATGAATTACTTTAGCCCAATCCTCTCTCATGGATATCCCTGGCTATATTCTTCAAACTTGTTACATTCATATCTTTGTTTGTGAGGAAGCGAAGAGGATGTGCAGGAACTTCATTTGGGGAAGCACCAATGACCAAGTAAGTGCCATTTGATCTCTGGGAGAATATTTGCAAGCCCAAGGATGAGGGCCTGGGGTTCAGATCTCTTCGGGTTCTTAATTAAGCTAACCTTATGAAGTTTGCTTGGCTAATCTCTCAAACCGATAAGCTTTGGGTTCAGATTCTGAAGCTAAATACAATAGCGACAATGCGTCTATTCCCGTGGTGGAACAACATAGTAATGCTTTTGTAATCCGCAAGGAAGCACTAATATCCGGGCAAAGATATTGAGAAGAACTTATCTTGGGCGATTAATAATGGTCAAACTACTCGTTTACGGCAAGGCGGCTTGGGTCCTGGCCGGCTTCTTAAAAGATTGAGTGCTTGCCTTTATTCCATTAGGTGAAGCAATTAACTTCACAATTGCGATTACGGCAACGATGAGGGTGGAATTAGAAAAAGCTCTACGCCACCTTCCCTATGGATGTTTGCTCGAAGATTGCTAGTATCAAGCCTCCATCTGGGGATCTTGAGGATTTCCTATATGGTCTCTCTCAACCGATGGTACTTTCGACATCAAGTCGGCCTACAACTATTTGGTGTGGATCTGAGCGCTCATGCTCAACTTGACCCTCTTTTCAATATTGTTTGGAAGTGGCAGGGAACCTTGCGTATCAGAGCTTTCCTTTGGAAGGTAGCTCATGGTAAGCTTCTTACTAATAATGAGAGAAAGCATATAAACATATATGCCGATGGCACTTACTCTACATGCAATCTCTCAGATGAAACCATTTTGCATGGCTTGCGTGACTGTGACGATGTTAAAGCCTACTGGGACCGTTTCATCAGCCGTGACCATTGGAGTCATTTCTTGACTTTGGTCTCTTCGATTGGCTGCAATGGAAATCGACTCATCGATGACATTAGTGTTTCGGTCCCTTGGCCTTCTATCTTTGCTATTACCATTTGGATGCTTTGGAGAGACCGTAACCCTTTTATCTTTTAGGGTAAAAGCCCGACTGGGTCGCACTATGGAACACACAGTCTCGGTCAGGCTTATTTGATCTCCCAAGATGCTAATAAGACTGTCCCTATTTATTTTGAGAGGCCTGGCAGAGCTCCATATTGTTTGACACCACCCGCCAACCCCTACAAGCTAAACATAGATGACTCCCATTGCACCGACAAACTCTTCTACTTGCGAGAGGACTTACGTGTGATTTTAGAGGTGCTTTCATTAAAGGATTACATTGCCGCATTGGAACCTCCACCGCCATTCTTCCGAACTATGGGGCCTCCTTTATGGTCTCAAACTAACTAAGCGGCTCCAACTTCCTTCTCTTCTTGTTGAAGTTGACTCCCAGTGGTTTCTAGGCTTGTGCACGTTGGATCCTACTCCATCTGAGCTCTCCGACCGCTCCTCCTAGAAGCACTTCATCTCCTTTGTGCTCTGATTGGGAAGTCTTCGTGTCTTACGTGGACTATTTTGGATGTTCTTCTATCTGGTCTCAACCTTAAGCTCGCTTTGATGTAATGGGGTGCAGTTCCCGCTTTGTTTCTTAGCCTCGTGCTAACTCCTTTCTTCATAAAAAAATGAAAAGGGAAATGGGAGTATGGAAGAAACGTGCATGTCATTTAAGGAATCGATTTCAAGTTCAACCGAGATCAAGCTCAGTGTCGAGATCAAGCACAAGTCGCCGAGTTCCATCTCAAGCCGCCGAGTTCAATCTCAACCTGTCGAGATCAAGCTCAAGCGGTTGGTCCTCCGGTATCGAAGTGAAGCTTGATCTCTCAAGTTGTCGAGATCAAGCTCAAGTCGAGTTCAAAACTGTCGAGTTCAAGTGAAGGCTGTTGATCCTCGCCGCCGAAGTCAAGCTTGATCTCGACAGTTGAGCTTGATATCGGCGGCTTGAGCTCGATCTCGACGAAATCAAGCTTGATCTCGACAGATCGAGCTTGATCTCGGCGACGAAGACTAAACTCTCTTGGAGCATCAAGACCCATCACAATCAAGCTGTCGAAACAAATCATGTGAATAGCTGTCGAGATCAAGCTCAACCGAGAGCAAGCTCAACTTATCGAGATCAAACTCAAGCGGTTGGTCCTACAACATCCTTTCGAAAAAGATTACCTCTAATTAATTGTGCAAAATTTATTAACTTCTAAAAAAAATATTTATTTCCCTTTTATTTTTTAAAAAAATTTAACCAAGATAAAAAAAGGACCTAATAAAAGTCGTTTATTTTTGCGCTTGACAGGAGAGGGCTCCTGCTCCTACGTGTCTCCGGGTGCAGTGGAGAAATCAAATGCTATGTAGTTCTTGGGTAGAAAAATGGATGCGTGTTGGTTGATTTTAATTGTATATTTTTTTATGGAAAAAAGGTAGGTTTCGTAGGGACCAAACAAGAAGCAATCAAGAGTGGCCTTCACTAACAACCTTTTTTGTTTATAAAATTAACGATGTTCGTAATGATCAAACGGAAAGCAATCTCGAGTGATCATTACTAGTAAAAAAAACTTAATTTTATTTTTATGAAGAAGATAGGTTTTCATGGGGACCAAGCAAGAAGCAATCAAGAGTGGTCCTCACTAATAACCTATTTTTATTTAGAAAATTAAGATATTTGTAATGACTAAACGGGAAGCAATCTCGAGTGATCATCACTAGTAAATTAATTTCCATGATTTTTATCATGTGATTTTCAAGAAAAATAGGGTCTCAAGACTTGTATGTGAAATTTAGTTGAGTGAAATCGTACTAGTTTGACTAGTAAAAAGAAGCGTCATTAAGTTAAAGAAAAAAAACAAATGGGCTAAAGCCCAATATTTTAAAAAAAAGGACTAACTACAAAAAGGGTTTGGCAAATAAAAGAGAGAAAAGGAGAAAAAAGGAAACAAAAGTGGGCTGAAGCCCAAGAAATAAAAAGAGGGGACCAGAATAAAAAAGAAAAGGAATAGGAAAGAAACGCAAAAAGAAAGGGGGGCGTAAAAACTGGGGTGAAGCCCAAAACAAAGAAAAAAAATGAAACAACATAAAAAGAAAAAAAAGGGGCAGCAAAACAAAATGGGCAACGAGCCCACAAAGCAAACAATCTAGAATCTGTTAGGTTAAAATGAAAAAAAGAACAGGGAAAAGGGATAAGGGGAAGGCGCAGAGGGAGGAAGAGGGTTGATGAGAGAGAAAGAGAGAGAAGGTGGCGAGAAGAAGAAGGGGAGAGGGGTGCGGCCGCCGCGCGCCAGTCCATGGCCGCGAGCTGGGAGGAGGGGACGCACGAGAGAGGGAGGAGAAAAGGGGGGAGGGGAGATCGTGAAGGGGGAGAGAAAAGAGAAAGTGAGAGAGTGTGGTGGGAGAGGGAGGAAGAAGGAGGGGGAAGGAGACTAAGGGGAAGAGAGGGTGAGGGAGAGAGAGATGCACCTTCTTCTTTTTCTTTCTCCTTCTTCTTCTTCTGTTCTTCTTTTTTTTTGCTCTGTTTTACGTTTTTTTTTTTGCCTCTATTTCTTCTTCTCTTTGCTTTTTTTCTGACTTGGTGAATGAGGGCTTCAGTCTGGAGCCTCTAATTCTTTGATTGGTGGTAAAAATGCCTAGATTGGACATAAATGAGAATGTCATGAAGCCAGGAGTTGAGCTTTGAACTGGTATGGTTTCAGTACCTGAGCCGGATCCTTGAGCTACATCTTGCACAAGAAGTGCTTGGGAATCGAGCCGCAGAGTTATTGTTAGCTTTGGCAAAGTGTGTAACCGGCGAGACCAAATAGTGGGAAGCTGTCGTGCCTGTGGGCCGTGAGGGTTATGGTTCGCCGTCTCATCATTGGCCATAGGTGGCATGTAACCAGGTGGGAGTCCGTAAAGTGGGAACTGTGGTACTCGATTCTGAGGGTTGCTAACTGGTGAATGTATAGGATCATGCACGTAAATCGCAAAAGGTACCAGCATCCCTTGAGTATTGAGACCATATTGCAACCGTGCATAGGACCGAAGCCAGGTGGGTGGGAAGGTGTAGCTTGACTTTCATCATTCATTGCTGGAGACACCCCATCTGCAGCCTTGTCTTTGTTTAGGGATTGCAGAAGCTCCAAAACTTTGTTCATCTGTTCCTTCAGCTGGTTGACGTCCTTTTTCATCTCTTGGTCATCCATGATCCTTGATTGAGAGCGAGTTCGATAAGGGTGTCGAGGAACCAGTTTGTTTGATCATTTTCTGGTGATTTAAAAAAATGATATGAGTATGTAAGAAAAGAAAAATGAATGAATATGGATGCATAAATCTATTTATTTGTGCCAAGGAACCGTAGGCCTCATTGTTTTAACATGTATGATCTTCTTTGAAACTGTTTCACAATTTGATCCCATATTATTTTGCAAAATACTTGCAGCCAAGCTCTTGTGTTCCTACGATTCTCTGGCGAACTAAAATGAAATGAGAATGAATGATATTATTTCTTTATTTTCAACATGTGTTTTTTTGTTTTTTTTTGAAGTATGAATGCATGATGATATAATGTTGAGTGATGATGATGACTATTCCTATAGCATGCACAAAAATATGTGATTTAGTAGACCCTTTTTATGCATGGATGTGATATAACAGATTTTTGGTGGAAGAATAAAAATGATATGATGCCCCTTGTGTCTTAAATGGGTTAAACCTAAAATTAGAGATTTTCTAACCTAAGGGGTCTATAGTCTTGTATTGAGTGATAGATCTCATGGTGGCTCTAATCACACTCTCACCAAAGGCCTCTAGAGCTAAAGTCTCCTCTTGAATATTAACCACAACGATAGATAACTATCCGGTGCGGAATATTCAGAGGGAGCACACTCTAGATGAAGTTCTCGCAATAGCCAGAAGGAAAGCAAATTCCAATTGACCATCACCGAACCTCCACTCAACTTAAGCTTTGCTCTGACCCGGGTATAGGGCCTTACTCACATGTGTGTGCGAACGTGTAGGTGCGGTGTGTGAGAGGGGCAACACCCTAACACTACCCAAGTATAAAACAAACAAAGCATACAAATATAGTCGTTTACCCTAATGTTTAACATATACACAATATTCACAACAAATTAAAGTTAAACAAATAAATAATAAATAATTATTTACAAAAGAGAAAAAAAAGAATAAAAATAAAAATAAAAAGAAGGGGAATTAAAAAGAATAAAAATTGAAATTAATTATTTGGCACAATTAATCATGTTAGGCTTGACTCTCTAAATGTCCTCGGTGGAGTCGCCAATGTGTGACAGAAAAATTCGGTTGGATTTATTCGAAGTTTAATGGAGCCGCCACCAATAATTTAAATTCGGTGGGATTTATTCGAGTTTAATGGAGCCATACCAATAATTTATTTCATAGGAAAAATATTGGAAAAAACCTTTTTTTCAAGAAAAATGGTCTTTGGGACCAGATTTGGGTTCGGGAGTCGATTATGTGTAGGGAAGGTATTAGCACCCTACAACATCCTTTCGAAAAAGATTACCTCTAATTAATTGTGCAAAATTTATTAACTTCTAAAAAAAATATTTATTTCCCTTTTATTTTTTAAAAAAATTTAACCAAGATAAAAAAAGGACCTAATAAAAGTCGTTTATTTTTGCGCTTGACAGGAGTGGGCTCCTGCTCCTACGTGTCTCCGGGTGCAGTGGAGAAATCAAATGCTACGTAGTTCTTGGGTAGAAAAATGGCTGCGTGTTGGTTGATTTTAATTGTATATTTTTTGATGGAAAAAAGGTAGGTTTCGTAGGGACCAAACAAGAAGCAATCAAGAGTGGCCTTCACTAACAACCTTTTTTGTTTATAAAATTAACGATGTTCGTAATGATCAAACGGAAAGCAATCTCGAGTGATCATTACTAGTAAAAAAAACTTAATTTTATTTTTATGAAGAAGATAGGTTTTCATGGGGACCAAGCAAGAAGCAATCAAGAGTGGTCCTCACTAATAACCTATTTTTATTTAGAAAATTAAGATATTTGTAATGACTAAACGGAAGCAATCTCGAGTGATCATCACTAGTAAATTAATTTCCATGATTTTTATCATGTGATTTTCAAGAAAAATAGGGTCTCAAGACTTGTATGTGAAATTTAGTTGAGTGAAATCGCACTAGTTTGACTAGTAAAAAGAAGCGTCATTAAGTTAAAGAAAAAAAAAAACAAATGGGCTAAAGCCCAATATTTTAAAAAAGGACTAACTACAAAAAGGGTTTGGCAAATAAAAGAGAGAAAAGGAGAAAAAGGAAACAAAAGTGGGCTGAAGCCCAAGAAATAAAAAGAGGGGACCAGAATAAAAAGAAAAGGAATAGGAAAGAAACGCAAAAAGAAAGGGGGGCGTAAAAACTGGGCTGAAGCCCAAAACAAAGAAAAAAAATGAAACAACATAAAAAGAAAAAAAAGGAGCAGCAAAACAAAAGGGGCAACGGGCCCACAAAGCAACCAATCTAGAATCTGTTAGGTTAAAATGAAAAAAAGAACAGGGAAAAGGGATAAGGGGAAGGCGCAGAGGGAGGAAAAGGGTTGATGAGAGAGAAAGAGAGAGAAGGTGGCGAGAAGAAGAAGGGGAGAGGGGTCTGCGGCCGCATGCCTTCAGATCCATGGCCATGTGTGTAGCTGGGAGGAGGGGACGCACGAGAGAGGGAGGAAAAAAGGGGGGAGGGGAGATCGTGAAGGGGGAGAGAAAAGAGAAAGTGAGAGAGTGTGGTGGGAGAGGGAGGAAGAAGGAGGGGGAAGGAGACTAAGGGGAAGAGAGGGTGAGGGAGAGAGAGATGCACCTTCTTCTTTTTCTTTCTCCTTCTTCTTCTTCTGTTCTTCTTTTTTTTTTTGCTCTGTTTTACGTTTTTTTTTTGCCTCTATTTCTTCTTCTCTTTGCTTTTTTTCTGACTTGGTGAATGAGGGCTTCAGTCTGGAGCCTCTAATTCTTTGATTGGTGGTAAAAATGCCTAGAATTTTTCCTCTCAAAATCTCTTCCTTTGCTGTTCTGTTGTATTCACATTTATAGAGCTACTGAGCCCTAATAGGACAATATTGGTTTGCTGGTTGCAGGGTTGGTTGGTGATGCAGAGCTGGGTGGTGCCTGCAAAGCTGCTTGGTTGGAGAAAAAATGGAAAGAAAACAAAGGAACAAGAAGAAAGCATATTGGACCCATTCTCCAAATGCTTCTGCCCCCTGCCTCTGTTGCTGTTGGTTGTTGTGGTCAGGGATGCATGCAACGTTCCTGTTGCTTTGTGCTTGTTTTGTTTTTTTTGCTTTTTCTCTTCTTTTTTTTTCGTGTTCCTGCAATCCCTCTTTTTTTTCTCGTATGCTTTGTCTCTTTGTGCAGAGCCATGCTCCTGCAATCTTCATTTTTTCCATATGTTTTGTCTCTTTGTAATTTTTGTTTTTTGTTTCTTTAATTCATTCAAACATTAGTCATATATATTTTGATATGTAATGGACATTGGATATTGGTTATATCTTGGGCTTGCTTGACTATTTGCACCTCTTTTTCTTATTGTAATTGGGCTGAAATTAGCCCAAAGGATTTAACAAAATGAACCCAAAATGTGTTGTTAAGAATAAAGTAAAAACAACAATAAAAATAAATTACAGGAGGTAGGTGGACAAAATTAGGGTATAACAGTGGGGCAGAAAGAGAGGGGTAAGGCGCTCTCTCCAAAACTCAGTTACCATTTTACCCTTTTCCCATCAATAAAATTGAACCATTGATTCAAAAAAATGTGAAGATCTAACAGATATGGTATGTTGTCCATTGATGCACCATACTTGGAAATAGGTGGCTTTTACGATAAGTACACGTGAGGGCAAAATAGGAAATACCAAAATAAGAAAATGACAGATGCATATTTTTTTTCCTCCATTTCTAATGGTGGTGGATCCTCAAATTGAACCTACCCTTAATACAGAGGAAGAGAAAGCAGAGCAATGGAACAACATTGATCCCAGTATGACGACGTTTCGGTCGAGGATTTAGAGAGGGGGAACTTATGAATGATGATAGAGGAAGCAGTTCATGCGAAAGAAGGTTTCAATCAGATATACTGCAATAGGACTTGTCAAATTAAAGGTTTCACGCAATGGAGGTCAAAAAGATCATTAATTTTGGTAGATATGATTTGGTGGCGGCGATGTCACGCGTCGTGGCCGGCATCAAGGTTGGAGATTCATTCATGGAGGAGAGAGAACCTAAAGATAAACAATTTTCTGCTACATATCATTATTTTATTAAAAAAAGATAAAAAAAAGATACAAGAGAGAGACTTAGCGGGACATGAACCTTTCCCAAGGTGAATTAATGAAATCTATACTTAGAAAGCCTATTCCTATTATGGAAAAAATCCTCAGCTATGAAAGTGAGGATTTTATCCCACCAAACAAAGTCAGGACAATGAATACCAAAAGATGCAAGCTTATCTGCACAGGAGTTACCCTTCCTATAACTATGAGAAAAAATAAAAAAACATTTGCTTAGTCAGCTGTAAACAATTACACCACCTATTTTGAAGAGTCCAAGGCATTATCTTTGCTATTATTGAAAGCAATAATAACAAGAGCGTAATCACATTCCAACCATAGGTTTCTCCAACCTTTTTGTAGGTAGTCTTTATAGGTTATAGCTCCCATACGTTCAGCATGAAAGACATTTTGAATGCCAAGATTTTTAGCAAGGCAACCAAGAGTAACAACAATACTGTCTCGAAATATGCCACCACAAGCTATTAGCCCAAGGTAACCTCTGGCAGCACTATCAGTATTACATTTAATTGTATAGAAAAGGGGAGGGGCTTTCCCAAGATGATTGTTAACACAAAAGGATTTCAAAATTGTAAACTCATTAATGGAGGAAGACATTGCTCCAGAGCTCAAATTACCAGCTAAGGATACATTGGAGATTATCAAGTTTATAGTAGAGGGGATGGAAATATGTTTACCATCAAATCGAGCTTTATTTCTGCAATGCCAAATAAACCAGAAGACATAGATGACACTAGTTGTGATAATATCTCTAACCTGAGTTAGAAGACCATTATACCCTTAATTTTTTCCATTTAATCTGGACCGATGGTTAGTAATAAAAAGCTGTCAAAATTACTCTAGAGTTCCTTTATCTTAATTTAAAGCCAAACTTTGGTCCTTTTTCTTTTTTTTTTCTTCCATGTTAGTCTCTTAAGTATTAAAACGTTAACACCATATGACTTTTTTGCGTCAAGTTAGTCCATTAGGGTGTGTTTGGTTCTCAAGAGAAATTGTGAATAGAGAAATAGGCGACAAAGAGTGTGCAAAGAGTGAAGAGACGAGAAATAGAGTATATCTAATGTACTATTTGGAATAAAAGAAAGAGAAGAGAAATAAAGAAGAGAGAAGTGTTGATCATTTTTTAAATGACAAAAATGTCCTTAACTAAAAACCAATATTTCTTGCCTCTTTCTTCTCAATGGAGGAGAGATTACAAAAAGTGCAAATAATCCCCTCTCTTTCTCTCTTTCCTACACCTCTCTTGCACCAAACAAGAGAAACCCGATCTCTCTTCCTTATTTCTCTCTTCCCTACCCCTCTCTTCTCTATTTCTCTTATAACAAACACAATACTAAGTATTAAAAAGTTAACACCGGGATACCTAGAAAATGACCAAAAAGTCTATCAATATTAACATTTTTTAATACTTAAAGTATTAACTTGAGAAAAAAAGAGATAAAAGACCGATATAAAACTTTAAATTAAGATAAATGACTTTAGAGTAATTTTTAAAAAAATTTAAAAAGTGTTATATCCGATGGTTTTTTATTTAGGTGACGTCTAGGGTGGACTACTTTGAGTGTGGTCCACCGATACACATAGGGGTTAAAATGTAAAATACCCTCATGCCCTCTCTTCTTCTTAAACAATCCCATCATCAATGACACCACCACTTTGGCGCTCTAACTCCCCAACGCATCTCCATCGCCCTTCGCCACAGTCCCGATAAAAACCCTTGACGGCCACCACCGTCCTCGATCGTGTGTCCCGGTAAAAAGCCTTGACGGAGACAGAGCTCTTCCAAAGAGTGTTTGAAATCGATTCCTTAAATGACATGCACGTTTCTTCCATACTCCCATTTCCCCTTTTCATTTTTTTATGAAGAAAGGAGTTATCACGAGGCTAAGAAACAAAGCGGGAACTGCACCCCATTACATCAAAGCGGGCTTAAGGTTGAGACCAGATAGAAGAACATCCAAAATAGTCCACATAAGACACGAAGACTTCCCAATCAGAGCACAAAGGAGATGAAGTGCTTCTTGGAGGAGCGGTCGAGAGCTCGAGATGGAGTAGGATCCAACGTGCACAAGCCTAGAAACCACTTGGGAGTCAACTTCAACAAGAAGAGAAGGAAGTTGGGCTGCTTAGTTAGTTTGAGACCATAAAGGAGGCCCCATAGTTCAAAGAAGAATGGCGGTGGAGGTTCCAATGCGGCAATGTAATCCTTTAATGAAAGCACCTCTAAAATCACACGTAAGTCCTCTGCAAGTAGAAGAGTTTGTTCGAGTGCAATGGGAGTTATCTATGTTTAGCTTGTAGGGGTTAGCGAGGTGGTCGTCAAACAATATGGAGCTCCCGCCTGGGCCTCTCAAAATAAATAGGGACAGTCTTATTAGCATCTTGGGAGATCAAATAAGCCTGACCGAGACTGTGTGTTCCATAGTGCGACCCAGTCAGCTTTTACCCTAAAAGATAAAAGGGTTACGGTCTCTCCAAAGCATCCAAATGGTAATAGCAAAGATAGAACGCGAAGGACAGCCAGAAACACTAATGTCATCGATGAGTCAATTTCCATTGCAGCCAATCGAAGAGACCAAAGTCAAGAAATGACTCCAATGGTCACCGCTGATGAAACGGTCCCGATGGGCTTT
Organism: Calophaca sinica; assembly: GCA_037113605.1. Taxonomy (NCBI): domain Eukaryota; kingdom Viridiplantae; phylum Streptophyta; class Magnoliopsida; order Fabales; family Fabaceae; genus Calophaca; species Calophaca sinica. The sequence goes on from CM073737.1 coordinate 23,830,310, forward strand.
AACATCGTCCACGATCCACGCAAGCCATGCAAAATGGTTTCATCTGAGAGATTGCATGTAGAGTAAGTGCCATCGGCATATATGTTTATATGCTTTCTCTCATTATTAGTAAGAAGCTTACCATGAGCTACCTTCCAAAGGAAAGCTCTGATACGCAAGGTTCCCTGCCACTTCCAAACAATATTGAAAAGAGGGTCAAGTTGAGCATGAGCGTTCAGATCCACAGTCAAATAGTTGTAGGCCGACTTGATGCTGAAAGTACCATCAGTTGAGAGAGACCATATAGGGAAATCCTCAAGATCCCCAGATGGAGGCTTGATACTAGCAATCTTCGAGCAAGTAGAGCTTTTGCTAATTCCACCTCTCACTGTTGCCGTAACAGGCAATTGTGAAGTTAATTGCTTCACCTAATGGAATAAAGGCAAGCACTCAATCTTTTAAGAAGCCGAAGCCAGGGACCCAAGCGTCTTGCCAGAAACGAGTAGTTTGACCATTATTAATCGCCCAAGATAAGTTCTTCTCAATATGCTGCCAGATATTAGTGCTTCCTTGCCAGATTACAAAAGCATTACTATGTTGTTCCACCACGGGAATAGACGCATTCTTTGCTATTGTATTTAGCTCGGTAAATCTGAACCCAAAGCTTATCGGTTTGAGAGATTAGTCCAAGCAAACTTCATAAGGTTAGCTTAATTAAGAACCGAAGAGATCTAAACCCCAGGCCCTCATCCTTGGGCTTGCAAATATTCTCCCAGGAGATCAAATGGCACTTACTTGGTCATTGGTGCTTCCCCAAATGAAGTTCCCGCACATCCTCTTCGCTTCCTCACAAACAAAGATATGAATGTAACAAGTTTGAAGAATATAGCCAGGATATCCATGAGAGGATTGGGCTAAAGTAATTCATCCCGCTAAAGAGAGAATATATGATTTCCAACACTAAGCTTTTTCTTCATTTTGTCAATCATGAAATAATAGGAAGCCTTGGAAGAACGTTGATGAAGCATAGGAGCTCCAAGATAGATCCCCAAATCATCGTAGCCTTGATACCAAGTCGAGAACTAAGGTTGTGCCTGAGGTCATCGTTAACATTTCTTTGAGAAGAAAACGCTAGATTTGTTATAATTCAGCGTCGGTGACCTCACGTAATCAATCCATACAAGCTTTGATGACATCAACTTGGGAAGGAGAAGTTTCGCAATTAGAGACATATCATCAAAGAAAGAAAACATGGGAAAGTTTTACCGTGTGAGTTCGGCCCAGGAAGTGAGAGGGACCAAAGCTAGTGCTCACGACATCTTGGATTAGGTGGCTTAAACGCTCCAAGCAGAAGATAAAGATGTAAGGGGATACAGGATCACCCTGACGCAATCCTTTAGCAGAGTTGAAGCTTTGAGTATTCCTCCCATTCCAATTAATAGAGATTGAAGCAGTGGTGATACACGCTTCGATAACAGCCTAGATGTGCTGGGGATGTTGAGAATATCCATCGTATCTTTGATGAAATCCTAGCTCAATCTATCAAAAGCTTTCTTAAGATCAAGCTTGAGGATCATAAAACCTCTCTTCTCCTTCATTAATTGAAGACATTGTGTGGATGGCTTCTTGAAGAACTAGGATGTTGTCTGTTGTACTTCTGTTGGGAATGAATCTACTTTGGCAAAACCCTCCTTAGGAAAAAAATATCTAGAAGGCAAAAAAGTACCCCCTAAATTTTATTAATAAAAAAATGGAAAAAAATAAACTAAAAAATAGGGGGGAGTAGGCCAATACCCATAAACAGAAAAAATATTGAAACCAATAGGAAAAAAAATCAGACCTATAATAAAGAATCTAGATAAAAAAAAGCAATTATGGCATGCAAAATCATCACTATAATGATTTTCATCCCAACTATGTTGGCACCAGAGATATTATCAATCATTTACAGCACACTAAAATCAGAAAACAAAAGGAAAACAAAGAGAAACCAACAAGTGTGGAAATACCTCAAATTTCATGTAAAAATCAACTAAACCTATAACTAGGCAGACTAAACCTATTTCTGAAAAAATCCTCCGCATTGAAGCTAGGGATAAGATCCCACCAAACAAAGCCAATGTAAGTACAAATGAAGGTCATTTGTCTAGTCAAATATAGACAATTATTCCATCTATTTCTGAACTTCCAATGAACTACCTTGCAATTCTTGAAAGCAGAAACCACTAACTGAGAATCATACTCCAACCACAAAAACTTCCAACCTTTGTCAAAAGAAATTTCTATAGCCAACATGGCCCTAATTAGTTCAGCATGAAGTGCATAGCCGATGCTAATATTGGCAGAAAAACAACCAAGAACAACAACACTTCTGTCTCTAAAAGTACCACCACAAACGGTTGGGCCAGGACAGCCTTTAGCAGCCCCATCAGTATTGCATTTAACCATAAAAGGAGCTGGAGAAATCCAAGTAACCTCTTTGATATTCAGAGAACTTCGGTAATTACCAGTGACATTAAAAGCCTTTAAAATCATAAAATCAGCAATGGAGGAGAACATTAAAGAAATAGAAGCATTACCTGCTAAAGTCACATTGGAAAGAATTAGGCTAATAACCGAATGTAAAAGGGTAATTTTACTATCAAATCTAGCCTTATTCTTGCAGTGCCAAATTGCCCAACAGACATTAACAATAACAATAGAGACAATATCACACAACTGAAGGCTCCAACCATGAGAAGACAAGGCTAACATCTTCTGAAAAGAGGACCTATTGATAGAAATGTTTAGAATAGAAATCACCTGGGGAAGAATAATGCGAAGCCTCTATGAAATGATTTTAGTAACCACTTTGTAGATAACGTTGCAGAGGGCAATAGGGCGAAATTGCGTGATTCTCATGGGGTCATCACACTTTGGGATGAGAATGAGAGTAGTGGCATTAACATTCTTGATGGTGCTGGGGTTAGCGAAGACATCTATGATGAATTGATGGATGGAAGGCCTAATTACATCCCATTGAGACTTGAAGAAGATAGGATAGAAGCCGTTCGGACCAGGGCTTTAAGATTGCCCATGCTGAAGAGGGAAACTTTAGTTTCTTCAATAATGATCACCCTACCAGGTGATAACTTATCAATATTAATAATAATAATAATAATAGGAAAATAAATGTTAGTGGGTAGGGTATGGGGGGTAGGAGGGGCAGAAGCGTATAAGCCTCTGTAGAATTCCACCACAAGATTTTGAAGATGTTCCTCCTCATGAACCCAAACATCATTAGAGTTCATGAGAGCAACAATTTTATTTTTTCGCCTACGAGCAAGAGTGGACAAATGGAAGAAACGAGTATTTTTGTCACCAAGGTGGACCTATTTTAATCTAGCTTGGTGGCTCTAATAAGCTTCCTTCTTAAGATAAATAGTTGAATATTCATTCCAAAGAGTATTCTTCAGAATTTCAAGGCGATTATTGGGATTAGGATTCATCATAAGCACAAGTTTAATACCCTCACGACGACAGAGGATACGGTGATTGCGGCGAAAAAAATATTCCCGAAAGTGTGCTGATTCCAAATGCAAAAATTATCAGTGAGTCTTTGAATGTTTTCTTCCTAAGTAGATGAGTGATGCCAATCGTGGAAGACTTGAAAGGAGAACTCAGAATGGTCTAGCCACAGACTCAAGAATTTGAAGTAAGGCCTGTGATTACCTCTGTTCACATGAGGATTAGCACGGATCCAGATGGCAACATGATCTGAGGCTTCCCAGGGATATGAATAACATCAGCAGAAGGAAAAGATGTCTGCCAAGAGGAAGAGCAGAGAGCACGATCAAGCCTCTTATTAATTGTCCCATTAGTCCACATGTAGAGGGGGCCTTTGAAACCAAGATCAATAAGGTTGCATTGATTGATGCAATTAGAGAAACCTTCACTAAGGGAGCAATTAAAGGGAGTACCACCAGCTGTCTCTGTCGAATGAAGGATACAATTAAAGTCAATGGAGTCTTTGAATGTGATTAATTCATCCCAAACAAAGATTGCAAAGAGTGGCGATGGGACTAGCATAAACTATAGATAACACCCAAGAGGTAGCTGTATTGGCATTGATATGAAGATGAACACAATATCTGGAGGATGAGATAGGGGTGACATGAAGCCGGGCTGGGTTCCAAAGGCACCAAATACCTCCGGAGAAACCAATAGCATCCACTTTCTCAATCCCAAGTAGGCCAATACGTTGGATGACCTTATTTGCTCTAGCTCCGCTGATACGGGGCTCTAAAATGGCAACCAAATCAAGATGATAAATCTTGAGAAAATCTTTAATGAGGGAGGGAAAAAGCTTTCCCCCCAGCACCCCTGCAATTCCAAACTAGACAATTCATGGAGACCATTTGCAAGGGGTTAGTCCTATGAGAGAGACTAGAGAACTGGGGGAGGTATCCCACAGTGTCCATCTCATTTCCCATATCAACATTACCCAAAGAATTTGGGTTAACATGCTCGGTATTTTCAACATGAGTATCCTTTCCACCAATATCAGGAGGTTTCGTGTTCTCAATCAATTGTAACCACTTCTGAACTAAGGCGTACATTTCATGGAAATCTAAGGTGGTGAAATTTGCCTTGGGTGTTGCGGTATGATTGATGGGGGTGCAAGAAGTAGTAGCATTTTTGTGTGAGGTGGTCGGTTTGTCCATATGAGATGGAGCTGGAGCTTTGGGCTTAGTTGAAGACATGGTGTAACACCCCCACCTTCGTGCTAGAACTTTTTAATTCCTTGTGTGTTTGACTAAGCTTTTCATGTATGTGAATGTGTTAAATATGCTAATAAGTGGTTAGAAGATCAATTAAATTGGCACGGTGCGCGAATAGGCGAGTCGGGACACAAAAACTAGCAATGGATGCAGTTCCAGGGGGCGCAGGGCGCCCAGACCAGGGCGCAGGGCGCCCAGGCCTCACCGAGAGCAGGCGCAGGGCGCCCAAGAGATGCTGGTGCCAGGCGCCCACTGCTGCGAAGTGGCTGTGCGCTGTTTCGCGTTTTAACTCGTTTTGGACCGGTTCAGTGACCTAGTATGACCCATTCTCGACCTGTAAGAGTGACCACGACCCCTAGACTTAACCTAGCCCCTAAACATCAGTCTAAAACCATAAACATGATTAGAAGTTGCTCATAAGATCAACCAAGATAGAGAAAAACCCTTCTTCCCCTTTTTCCCCAATTTTGTGCTGTCAAGGGCTCTGACTCAAGACTACGCTACGGAACGCGACCCGGAAGCATAGTTACTGTAATTCTTACCGCCTCATTGGGAGGAATAGGAAGAGGTAAGCCTTCTAATGATAGTTTTGTCCTTAAGAGCAATGTTAGGGTTCTAAATTATGATTTTTCCATTCCTAAACCCTTTCTCTTGTGTTTCTTTGAAGAAAGCTTCACTAGGAAAGGAAAAGCTTGGTGTTACCTTATCCCTCTCCTAGGAGCACGAATTTCACTTGAGGTAAGGGATAGTTGTTCTCTTCTAGTGAGTGTATGGAACCTGTGTGAACAATAGGGGTGTCCCAAGACCCCTATGCCTCGCGCGGTAACGAAAAACGGGCACTATCACCACCATGATAGAGAGACCTTCGAATTCCTCTAAATTATTATTCTCGACTTGTGATAATTTTATTGGTCGTTGAAATTGGCGTGATGATTGAGCTTTGGTTGTTTATATGCTTGATGTACAGAAATTGGTTGTTATCAAACGACAATGTAAGGAAATTAAATAACTAAATAGTAGGCTTTAGACCCTATGAAAGTGTAGCCACTAAGTATGAATCAAAGAACTCGAGTCCCCGCAATTATGTTGATATTGTAAAGCTTAAGTAGAATGTCTAAGGTTCATTTATGATGCCTATCGATTTCTTAGTATGATAATCTGAGAGAACTAGTCCTTCTAATGCCAAAGTTCCACTTGGATGTATGTGCTTAATCAAAGTTGCTAAGAATATTAAATGTTCATGTTATTGGTAGAAGGCACTAGCTAACTTATGAATTTGTGTTCTGTTGTTGTTGTTGTTACTCTGTCGAAAATATTGCGATAGAGGATGTTATGGTTAGACACCTCGTTTGGTCATGTTCATGCATCTTGGTGTCGTCATTGTTGTTGTTGTTGTTGTTGTTGTTGTTAGTAGGGCGTATCGGGCAAGGTATCCCGTGACGGGCAAGGTTTCCTGGTCCTACGGTTAAAAAGAAAGAAAAAAAAAAAAACAAAGAGGCGAATCGGGCAAGGTATCCGTGGGCGAGTTTCCAGTCCTTTGGTTAGTAGGGCGAATCGGGCAAGGTATCCCGTGACGGGCAAGGTTTCCCGGTCCTACGGTTAAAAAGAAAAAAAGAAACAAAGGGCGAATCGGGCAAGGTATCCCGTGACGGGCAAGGTTTCCCGGTCCTTTAGTTAGTAGGGCGAATCGGGCAAGGTATCCCGTGACGGGCAAGGTTTCCCAGTCCTACGGTTAATGGGGCAAATCGGGCAAGGTATCCCGTGACGGGTGAGGTTCCCGGTCCTGTTGTTATTGGTGCACTACTGACATGGTATTCCAAACGGGCAAGGTCTCCCGGCTTCGTTAGAAGTGGATCCACATGCATATAATTATGTTCTTAGAATCACACCACTTGTCTTGATAACATGCTTGGTTGTTCGGTTGTTAGTGGTATATCATAATGTTGTGATTGATGCGGCGGCATGTGATATTTGAATGTTATGGTAATGTCTTTTAGCGTTACGTTTGATGTTGTGACATGTGGTATTTGTGATTGTGGTGATATGTTATGCCTTGGTCTTTGGTGTGTAGACGTTTTATTGGAATTACTGTATATGCGCATTGTTCACTGATTTCCTACACTGGTTGCACTATTTGAGGTTATGACGACTAACCCTTTTGTGGCTATGCATATCCCACCGGGTATGTGTAGATGTTGAGACTGCAGGTGTTGAGGATGCGAATGCCAATGAGTAATCTCGGTAGTTCGTCGGGATGGATAGAAGATTTGCATGTGTTTACTTATTAAAGTTTTTGTATTCTTCCGATGTAATAATTAGGGAAAAGGGCTCTGAATTATTGTGACATCGGGAACCTGGGTTTTTAATTTCTTCGATTGTTATTTTCCGCAAATGAGCGTGATGACTCTATTCCACAATAACTGAAATTATGATTTGGCTTAAATAAAAAGGATTTTGTTTCTCCGTGTTTTTATTTTACATTATTACGTTGTTATAATGACTTGTTGGGGTAGAGGGTGTCACACATGGATCGGCCCACTTGATCATGGCGGCGTTTCTTGAAAGAGGGCTTTTATTTTGGGGCCACCCCAACTTAATTTTATCACCTCCCCTCTTCCCGAAAAAGTCTAAAATACCCCTTCACTTTTCCCTATTACCGATGCTTCATCTTTTTTTTTTTGCTAGATTTGAATTTTTCGGCAATAAGAATTCGGAAAGTCCCAAAGAATAAGAATCCAAGTGTTTTTGAACAACTTAACGTTGTTTCACCTCCCTTTGCTAGGTCTGAAAAATTAACACTTAGGATTCTTGTTTCCTAATGTCCCGACAATAAGAATCCAAAGGTAGTTTTTATATTCACCCTAAACTTGATTTCGGAGCTTTGAAACAAGAATCCTAAGTGTTAATTTTTCAGAAAAAATACTAACATCAATACGTATTTTCGAACGCTTTGCAAAGACCAACCAAACCCAATCAATCAAATTATTAAACTCTCTGCGTCTGTTTGCTTCTCTGTTGAAATCACTTAAACGTACATTTTGATGAGAAGTAGCTCAAGAAATCCTTTTCATTTTAGTGGTTACACTGGATCCTTTTCATCTAATTCCATTCACTCACCAGCTCTTCCTAGCTACATCTTTCATTCATATCCTTGATTTCTCTGCTTCTTCGCGTTACTGTTTAGTGGCTTGGATTAACATGATTTTCACGGTTTTCTTGGTTTTGCTTCAGCCATAGCCATGGTGGTGTATGACCAGAGGGAGGTGAAGATTGAGTTGGGAGAGTGAGAGAATTGAGGAAGAAGAGGGTAAAATGGGGATTTTTGAGGGAGGGGAGGTGAGAAAATTAAATGAGGGAGGTGTTAAAATCATGGACCCTTGAAAGATGACCTCGATTTGGACTCGTCGTGATAGGCCTTGCCGGGACCGGCTGACATGTCCTAGTTATTAGGGGATAGAGTGAGCCTGGCTTTTGAAAATACCTTTGTAATAGCAGCTAGGAAGTCAAATATAAAAGGAAAAGAAAAATGGAAGATATGTAGAAGAGAGAAAGCAATATTGAAACATCAAGGGAGCGAACTTGCAGAGCTATTGAAACAAACAAAATTGATAATATGGGATAAAGCTCCAATGGCACATAAACATTGTTTTGAGGCTTGGATAGAAGTCTAAGAGATATAATGAACTGTGAAAATAATTCTTCTTCAGTTTTTAGAGGAAAAGTAGTTGTTTTTAGTGGAGACTTTAGACAAATTCTACCAGTTATTCCAAAAGGAAGTGTTCGAATATCATACATGCCACTATCAATGCATCGTATCTTTTGGGTCACTGCCAGGTGTTAACTCTCACTAAAAACATGCGTTTTCAACATGGTGCCGGAGGTACCAGTGCATTAGAACTTGCTGAGTTTTCATAATGAGTGCTGGATGTAGGTGATGGTAAATTATCTGAGCCGAATGATAGATATGTAGAAATTGAAATCCCACAAGAATTCTTGATCATTAATTTTGATGACTCAATAGATGCCATAGTTAGAAGCACATATCCTAATTTGATACATGAATACAAAAATGAAGAGTTCCTAATATCTAGAGCTATTCTGGCATCAACAATTGAAATTGCGGATCAAGTCAATGAATATGTGCTGAACTGGATACCAGGTATTTTATTGTTATAATTATTACATTGTAATTGGGTATATTACAAATTTACATCGAGTAGTTATAAAATTTAATCATACGATTTTTTGATTTATATAGGTGATGAAAAAGAATATCTAAGCTCAGATTCAATTGATAAGTCAGAAGCTTATGAGACTCAACCATATGAAGTTCTTACTCCTGAATTTCTACACTCTCTTACAACATCAGGTCTTCCAAATCATAAGATCAAACTCAAGGTTGGCACTTCAATAATGCTTTTAAGAAATTTTGACCAGGCTGAAGGTTTGTGTAATGGGATAAGATTGATTGTCACAAGGCTGGCAAATCATGTGCTTGAAGCAAAAATAATGTCGGGAAAGAACATTGGAAGCATGGTGTACATTCCTCGGATGTCTATGTCTCCATCCCAATCACCATGGCCTTTCAAGCTAATTAGGAGACAAATTCCTATAATTTTCTCATATGCCATGACAATCAACAAATCCCAAGGTCAATCATTGGCAAGTGTTAGACTATACTTGCCTAAACTCAGATTTAGTCATGGTCAGTTATATGTTGCAATTTCTAGAGTTCAAAGCAAACATGGATTGAAGATATTAATACATGATAAAGAAAGACAACCGTTAACTACTACAACCAATGTTGTCTTCAAATAAGTGTTTCAAAACCTCTAGTAAGTTAGTGCCTTCACATTCAACTGCCACTCAATTTTAGTTTTATATTATCTTAATTAACCTCATTATCGATATTTTTCATCCACAAAGTTAGAATAGAGTGATTAGAAGACCCACCCATCTCCTATCCCATTACTACCTTATTTGCGGTAAAAAAAGGAGATTATGCAGCATTTGTCGCACCGCATCCCCGTGTCGCACGACACCTCCTAAAAGATCGCCGTCAGTGGTGATTCCACCGATCACGGTGGTTTGGGTGTCGACGGAAACTGTCGCATAAGGGGTCGGGTGGATAGGTGGGGAGAAAGAAAAAAAACCATTGGACTATTTTGCTCTTTGACCAATCACTCAATCTTGACCGTTGGATTTAAAATGATAAGCATCCAACGATCTTTGTCTATTCTGCACCGGTGCTCCACATGTTTAGTGGTGCATGCTAGACGAGCCCTTTTATTATTTATTTATTTATTTATTTATTTATTTGTATTAGTGTCCATATTTGCTTGGGAGTGAAAGAAAATCTCTGCGAATCTAGAAGGGGGAGGAAAAGAAGGCGCATCATTAAAAATCAGATTTGTGAAGAGAAAAGAAGAAGAAGAAGAAGAAGAGAGAGAGAGAGAGAGATGGGAGATTACCACTTCGTATACAAGGACGTAGAAGGAGCCTCAACTCAATGGGATGATATTAAGAGAAAACTTGGCAATCTCCCTCCAAAGCCACCCGCTTTCAAACCTCCTCCTTTCACCCCCGCTTCTGATCCCGACACCCTCCCCAGAGATAAAGCCTGGCTCGATTCCAAAACCCATGATGAACTTGAAGACCTTGAAGACGATCTCGATGACGATCGGTTCCTTCAGAATACTGAGTTCACAATTCACATCCTTCTTTTTAATTCTTATAAATAATTATGTTATTTTCCTCGCAACAACCAATAAATAAGTTCTTAATCAATTTGAAAAATTCCCAAATTTTTCCTTTTTTATTATGTGGGTCGTTTTTTTTCAAACCTGAGATGATGAAAAAATTAATAAAGTTGCGATTTTTTTATCTGTGTTCTTCTGGGTAGCTTGTGATTGTTTGAAATTTGTTGGATCACTTGTTCATTTCTTTGTTTCTGGATACAACCTGGTCGAGGATTCTGTTGTTGTTGTTGTTGATTTTGTTCCTTTTTTTTTTTTTGTTTTCAGGTTAAGGCATTTGAATAGGGTAATGTGATTTTTAAGGGTAGATCAAACAACTACTCTGTTTGGATAATTGATTTGATGTAAGGATTTTAAAAAGTCTCTGGTGTTTTAATTTGGTATTATTTTTTAATCTTAAAATAGGGAGTTTGATTTATATTCCCACCTAAACATATGGGAAATTCTAGAATCCCTTCCTCTTATTACAGTTTCAGTGCTTTCGCTCATGTTCTAATGTCCTTTTCATATTTATTGCTCTCTCTCGCTATGGAAGCAGGCGAGTAATGGGGTCTTTCATGAATTTGAAGCTTCAAATTTCTGAGTTTTTCATTTTCCTTTTTGCGTCGTTTTTGTTTGCCTTGGAGACGGTAGTGAATGCATAAAGTTAAACTTTTTGGTGTTTTTCTTTTTAAAAAAATTCTGAGGCTCTCTGTGTTGTTCTGGGTAACTCATGGTTGTTTGAGATTTTATATCGCTTGTTCATTTTCTATGTTCCTGAATAGTAAAAACAATTTGGTTGGGAATTATGGTGAATTTAAGATTTTAGGAAATTAATAAAGTAGATTTGATGAATTTCAGATTTCATAGTTTAAGAGCTTAGTTATCCTCTTGTTCTGAGGAATTTGTGACTATTTTGTTCTGAATTTGATTTAGGGGTTTGAGAAGTGAGAAAATCAAGAGTTGTTATTTTAACAAACCCGTGATTTGTTATGATGTACCTGTAATATCAACCATTGATTTATTCATCAATGGTTGATATTAGTTACTTTAAATTCTAAAGTACGTTACTCACTTTAGTGGAGTCGGATCCTTGAGAAAGTAGTAAATGAATTATGACACTACTAGGAGTAAGCAATATCAGATGTTGTTTTTGCTGTCCACATGGTTCTCATTTGAGTCATTTTGCTGTGATAGGAAAAAAAGGTTAGTTGAGATGCAGGAGGAAGCTAAAGTATTGAGGTTTGGATCAGTGACTCCCATTTCAGGATCTGATTTCGTTCGAGAGGTTTCACAGGCTCCATCTGATGTTTGGGTGGTTGTCATCCTTTACAAAGAAGGGTATGCTTTAGCAACAATTGCTTTTGTATCCCAATTTTTGTTTAATTTTTTTTCTTGTTATGTTTCTTTTCTTGTGCTGAAACTAGTAGAATGCACGGGTCACGTTTGTTCCTACGCATGTTTTAAAGTGGACTTGTATATAGAAGTAAATATTTTGAATCCAGTTAAAATCCTAGCATAGCATTACAACAAGGTGTGAAGGGATAAATTTAGTAGAAAGAGATGAGCTCACATTACAAAATGTTCATCATCCCAACAGAAAAAGGAGCAAATGGCTATAACATCAATGTTGGCTCTAATAGTACCGTAAACATAGAACTATGTAACTGAACTTATCAAAAAATATGAAAGAAGTGGTGTGTCCACATAATGGTGTATGTCCTGCAAAGGCATTGGAAGCAAAATCAGCAAAAGAAGGATGTGTCCTGCAAATGCAAACAAAAGGAAATGTTGGGGAGAAAATAAAATAAATCTTATTGAAGAAAAAATAAGGAAATGTGATAAGGAGATCTGAAATGTTGGGTAGTTGGCTTGTGGTAAAAATTGTTTTTATCACTAAGCCTATGTTGGGTAGTTGGCTTGTAGTAAAAATTGTTTTTATCAGCGATATGTAATATCCTTTGAATCTCGTAAATACTTTGTATTTGAGATGGGTTTAAATGCTTGCTATTTGACCAGAATTGGGAAAGGGACTACCCCCTCATTACTTGCTCATACTGCCTCCCATCCCACCGTTAACCTTTTATTTATTGCCGGATTAGATAGTCATTATAATTGAATATAAGACACCTATAATTGAATGTAAGCAGAGGTTGCGTAGTTTGGTTCTTACTAATATAAGGTTAACCATATAATTAGACTAATGTCATATTCTCTAAAATATGGAATATAATTTAAATCAAGAATTCATTGACTACAATAATTGCAACGCGTCAGGGCATAGCAACTTGATCAAGTAGCTATGTTCAAACCAAGGTCCAAATTTAGAAATTAACAATGTAAATGTTGAAAAGAAAAAGAAACCTTCAAATGTAAAAATTAAACACCAAATAAATTAACAAATGAAAATGTAAAATTATCGCAAAATGAAAATGTTATCGCCAAATGAAAACTAAATACCAAAATCATGATCAAATGCAAATGTTTAGTACTGATTTTTGATCGCCAAAATCCAGAGGGATGAAATGGAGTACATCATTATCAAATTATCTGCCCACTACCCGGTGTTCGTATAGTTTTCAGCTATTCCTAAACCTTAAAAGTTGATTAAGCATTGCCATCAATCGGATGTGATAATGGTTGTGTATAGTGGTATTAACTAACAATTACATGCACCTAAAGCGTTGATTAATTAAAGAGGTGCAAAAATAAAAGACCAATTAAAAGAAAAGGAGAAAAAATACCTCTTGGGCCGGGTGACAACAACCTGCAAAAATGGGAAAAAGCTTCAGAGGAGTTGATAGCACAATGAAACAAACAGATATGGAAGTATGCATAAAACGCAAAAATTCATATATAAGTACAGCTCCAAGTTATATTCCATTGCAAATGGATTTGATAAATCATTAAAAGCCCACTGCTTTCACACAAAAGCAATACGACCTTTGCCAAGTGGAATCTTGAGATTTCAACTTTATGGCTTGCTATAATGTCATCCTGAAACAAAAGCAATTCTAACAAAAGCATGAAGTGAAAATTAAAATACATCAAACTAAAAGTACAACTCCATTTAGTTCATTATCAATTTATCATCCAAATTTTAAGTTAACCATAAAAATAAAATATATCAAAGACTCAAATCATAAACTATGCACTTGTTGAAACTTTAAAACAGCTTTAGCAATCTAGGCGTTATAAAAAAATATGTCAATGTTACATGGATATATATGCATAGTGACAAGGGATGAAAAGCATGTAGTGACTGGACAATGAAACAGAGAATACAAAACTAAAAATGCAACTAAAAACAACATAAAATTGCTGGTCGGGATGAGTGATAACCCACATGTTTATCAGTTTGTGAAAAAAAGAGAAAAGAAATATAGCATAAGAAGGGATAGTAAATAAAAGATAGTAATTTATGCATAGGTAACAATTAAAAGGAATCTAAAAGTACCTTCTGTCTTGAGGATTTGGCAGGAACTTCTCAAGGCAATCAAGAAAGTTTGATCCATTATAGGGATTTCCTCCCATTATTAAAGCATGGGTCTGTTTGGTACTTTTTCTTGTTTTGGTACTGCAGAAATTAACTCAATAGAAACATGAAGATGTTTAAAAGCATAGTAAGAGAGAGTTGGGCCTTAAACGCATATTTGTTAAAGATCTGAAGGCAAGAATCTAAGGAGAAGAGAAAGACATTAGATTATGTATTCTTTACACCTTTATGATTGTATTAGAGTTGTAAACACTGGTGTAGAACGGTGTCCAATCATTCATTTCTTCCTTTGGATATATATATCCTTTGGATGTATAAATGTTGGAGATAGAGAAAGCATAACTATAAAACAATAAAACATATTGACATTAACAATTTGGGAAACCACACCACATTTCACAGTAAAGATAATAGTTCCATCAATTTAGGATCCTCTTTCATAGGGATTGAATCTATTTCTTCCCAGTTTTTCAACCTAATAAAACAATAAAGCATGCTTGTCAAAAATAACAAATTTTTTCTTCAAGTTAGAAAACTATCTAAAAAAAAGACCATTAGTTTATCCCTCTGAAAAGCACACAACCATAATCTATCACGTGGTTCAAATTAACCATAACTCAGTGAGAAAGAAATGTGAGAATTAATACCATTAAAAATTAAGAAACATGAGATGCATAGTAGTCGATCAGTCTCAAGCGTGCGTCTTTGCCTTGCTATTAAAAAAATCCTAAAAGCATATAGAATGTAGATGTATGAAGTGGAAGAATTCAAAATCTATAAGTATGACTCCATCTTTTCTATCCAGGACCCAATAATACCCATAAGTATTGCTACATATTTTAGCAGTAGAATCAGTTTTTCATTGTTAATGTTAGAAATACTTTCAGCTACATCACAATAAATTCATGAGACAAATCATTTTCAAGGTAAATAACAAAACGTCTAATTTTCTTTTGCATTGTTTTCACATCTCAATAGTTTTTTTGTTCCTTTGAATCACCCACGTTTCCTTCCCATGATCATGAAAATCCATTATCAAGGCAAAGAAATCAAGTACACACATCATAAAACTGAAAATGGTGGGTCGTTTGCATTAATCTACATGTAAAGTGACAGTGACATCAGTTTGGACTATTTTGATGTTACTTCTAATCTTTGTAGGATTAAGGACTAGCTTGAGACCTCGTTTGCATTAATCTACATGACTTTTTTAAATAAAATAAATTTATTGATTTTTACTTAAAAAGTCTTTATCAGCTTCTATAATGTTGACATAAGTTAAATGAGAGTTTTTAAAAAAAAATGAAATGTTATAAGTTCTTTTTTACATGACATAATCCTTCTAAATTGACTTAAATATGTTTTTAGTTCCTGTAAATATAGTGTTTTGATTTTATTCTCTTTAAAAATTATTTATTTTTTATCCCTAAAAAATATTTTATTTTGATCTTAGTCTTTTTGACCAAAATTTATAGGAAATTATGTATAAAATGAAGTGTTTTTTTTAAATTTTACTATATATTTTGGTCGAAATAGTTATTTAAACTTATTCGAATCAAAATTTACAAAAAATTTGGTAGAAAAATAAAGTGTTTCTGTAAAATTTTGCTATAAATTTTAATTAGAAAGGCCAGAATCAAAATAAAATATTTTATAGGGACAAAAAAAAAACATAACTTTTTACAAGAACTAAAATCAAAACACTATATTTACACGAACTAAAAACATATTTAAGTCTTCTAAATTTTATATTGGACTTTAACCTTTGTAAAATGATTGTACAGTAACTTACCTAAAGAGATCATAGAATAATTCTAAACAGCGAATTTGGAATATTAACAATTAGTTCAAAAATTGAACAACATAACTACCTTATGATGTTATTAGGTCCTTTATTGTAAAAAAACTTGATTGATAAAGTCCTTATTTATAATCCTAAAAAAAAAAAAATCAAAGCCATAATGTAAATGCAAACATAAATTAATTTACAGTATATGGACAAGGAAATGAGGAATTACACCTCAAACTTGTATTTTAAGTTAGAAAAGACTACTACTACAATCAAACCTTATCCCACTACACATAGAAGGAACAAAACCCCACAAATGTATTGTTTCACTTCATCAAATAGAAACATCTCTTCTTAAAGGGAAAAACGTGTATATCCAACAAAAAAAGGTTAAAAAAAAAAGACAGAAAAAAGGCAAGCAAAAATGCTAATCACTTGAGGAATCATCATCATTCTCTTCATGATCAAAGAACGACTTTCTCTATAAACCTCTTGCGAACTCCTTCAATGACAGCTTCTCTTGATTGCTCATCTTTGCTCGCCATCATTAAGTACAGATCCGATTGGCACAGACCAATGCAACACCCGATATTACGTAACAAGCAAAGAATTCAATGTAGCATAAAGGAAGACTAATTAAACCAAGGGAACAGATTTAGAAAAGTATAATATTAATAACTATGTAGAACTATGTAACAAATTAAAAAGGTAAAAGGTGTGCAAGGGGAGATGAATGAATGACTGCAATCAAGGTGCCCAAGTTCAATGTCTATGAGATGCCACTAATCTTACAAACTTATAATGGAACATATGGAACTATTACAAGTTTTACCGGCAGGTATGTCTTCTGGGATGTAAAAAGGAAAGACTAACAAAATCCTTCATGTATAATATTGCAAATTTTTAATGAGTATAATAATAATGTTGTCAATGGTATAGACAAGAATAGAATCGACTACTTATACTAGACAGATATCGTTGGAATAATATACCCTATGGAAACACCTTTCAACCAGCTCCACTGTGTCATCATACAAAGCATCATTTCTCAAGTTAGAAGCACAGTAAACTTAGGCCCCTAATTCTATGAAGGAATTGTGAAAATGTATTATAATTTTGAGGAAATGAGGTTCCAGCCTTGCTTCCCATTTCCCAAAGACAAACAAACACAGATGCTAAGAAGATTTTAGTATGACACATTAGCATATGTCTTTCATACTTGAAAAAGGGTAAAGAAAGTTAACAATTGGCACTAATCAAAGTAGGAAATAGAAATAATCGAAATGGGCAGACATCCTGAGAGATATAAATACCTTCGGGAGTGCATCTTCGCCCAAACCTACTCAAACCCACATAATTTCCTTTAACAGCTCCATTGTTGTACACCAATAAAGTGGGGAGATTACGATCTGGGTAGTTGGGAATGCACTCAGTGGATATTATCTTGACAAATTTTGTTGAAGGATATCTTGCAGCTAGTTCTTCAATGCGTTGCATCAACACCCCACATTCGGGAATCCTGTCAAACAAGAAAAGCACAACATATCTACTACCAATTTTAGAGAAGAATAGGCGGTTCAAATGACTCAATTGGCGCTCTTATATTTATGCCACCTGTCCTTTTTTAAGGGTCTTCTTCGGAAAAGGCCTATCTTTTTTGCTGCTATTTAAAATTTGAACCCTCATTATACGAAAAAAAGAAAAATGAACCCTCAATCTTATCTCTCTCCTGATCTCCTTCTTTTCTTCCTCCTCCATCTTCTCCTTCCATCTTGCTCTTCCTCCTCCCTTCACACCACCAAATTCGCCTCCTTCATCCTCCTCTGTAACATCTCCCTCCTTTCTTATTTTTTATTTCTCCTCCATCATCTTCTTCCTCCTCTTTCTCCACATTTTTCTTCGGCGCAAAAGAACACGGGGCAAATATAATGGATTTTTTATGTTGCATCTGCCATCCCTCTTCTCCTTTTTGAGGTTTACTGGAAGCTAGATTATTTTTGGAGCTAGGTTTTTGAATCTGTTATTGTTTTTAGGTTTACGGTAATCCTCTTCTCCATCTTCTTTTTCCTCCTCTTTCTCTTTCTCCTCCTTCCTCTGAGCTTCCATTTCGGGCACCATCAAGATCCTCAAAAACCCCACTATTTTTTGGTTTGTTCCATCATTCTGTATTTTTTTTTGTTTCAGATTTTGATTTTGATTTTTTTTTTTGTTCTTAGATTGTTGTTTATGCTTTTGTGCTGATTTTGTGAAAACCAAGGTTTTTCATTTCTTAATTATTTTACCTTTTACTTCTACAGGTATTATTGACTACTAGAAGAAAGATGAGGATGATGAAAAGGATAAATATCATGACAGGTATTATTTTGTGGTTTTTATCGATTGATAGACAAGTTCTAGGACTTGGCAGGATGAGTATTTTCTTTTTGTATAATACCACCTTTTTCAGTTTTATGATGTGTGTACTTGATTTCTTTGCCTTGATAATGGATTTTCATGATCATGGGAAGGAAACGTGGGTGATTCAAAGGAATAAAAAAACTATTGAGATGTGAAAACAATGCAAAAGAAAATTAGACGTTTTGTTATTTACCTTGAAAAGGATTTGTCTCATGAATTTATTGTGATGTAGCTGAAAGTATTTCTAACATTAACAATGAAAAAGTGATTCTCTTGCTAAAATATGTAGCAATACTTATGGGTATTTTTGGCTCCTGGATAGAAAAGATGGAGTCATACTTATAGATTTTGAATTCTTCCACTTCATACATCTCTGTTCTATATGCTTTTCAGATTTTTTAATAGCAAGGCAAAGACAAACCGCCGCTGAGACTGATCGACTACTATGCATCTCATGTTTCTTAATTTTTAATGGTATTAATTCTCACGCTTTCTTTCTCACAGCTTATGGTTAATTTGAACCACGTGATAGATTATGGTTGTGTGCTTTTGAGGGATAAACTAATGGTCTTTTTTTTAGATAGTTTTCTAACTTGAAGAAAAAATTTGTTATTTTTGACAAGCATGCTTTATTGTTTTTTTAGGTTGAAAAACTGGGAAGAAATAGATTCAATCCCTATGTAAGAGGATCCTAAATTGATGGAACTATTATCTTTACTGTGAAATGTGGTGTGGTTTCCCAAATTGTTAATGTCAATATGTTTTATTGTTTTATAGTTATGCTTTCTCTATCTCCAAAATTTATACATCCAAAGGATATATATATCCAAAGGAAGAAATGAATGATTGGACACTGTTCTACACCAGTGTTTACAACTCTGATACAATCATAAAGGTGTAAAGAATACATAATTTAATGTCTTTCTCTTCTCCTTAGATTCTTGCCTTCAGATCTTTAACAAATATGCGTTTAAGGCCCAACTCTCTCTTACTATGCTTTTAAACATCTTCATGTTTCTATTGAGTTAATTTCTGCAGTACCAAAACAAGAAAAAGTACCAAACAGACCCATGCTTTAATAATGGGAGGAAATCCCTATAATGGATCAAACTTTCTTGATTGCCTTGAGAAGTTCCTGCCAAATCCTCAAGACAGAAGGTACTTTTAGATTCCTTTTAATTGTTACCTATGCATAAATTACTATCTTTTATTTACTATCCCTTCTTATGCTATATTTCTTTTCTCTTTTTTTCATAAACTGATAAACATGTGGGTTATCACTCATCCCAGCCAGCAATTTTATGTTGTTTTTAGTTGCATTTTTTTAGTTTTGTATTCTCTGTTTCATTGTCCAGTCACTACATGCTTTTCATCCACTGTCACTATGCATATATATCCCTGTAACATTGACATATTTTTTTTATAACGCCTAGATTGCTAAACTGTTTTAAAGTTTCAACAAGTGCATAGTTTATGATTTGAGTCTTTGATATATTTTATTTTTATGGTTAACTTAAAATTTGGATGATAAATTGATAATGAACTAAATGGAGTTGTACTTTTAGTTTGATGTATTTTAATTTTCACTTCATGCTTTTGTTAGAATTGCTTTTGTTTCAGGATGACATTATAGCAAGCCATAAAGTTGAAATCTCAAGATTCCACTTGGCAAAGGGCGTATTGGTTTTGGGTGAAACAGTGGGCTTTTAATGATTTATCAAATCCATTTGCAATGGAATATAACTTGGAGCTGTACTTATATATGAATTTTTATGCTTATGCATACTTCCATATCTGCTTGTTTCATTGTGCTATCAACTCCTCTCAAGCTTTTTCCCATTTTTTGCAAAGTTGTTGTCACCAGCCCAAGAGGTATTTTTTCTCCTTTTCTTTTAATTGGTCTTTTATTTTTGCACCTCTTTAATTAATCAACGCTTTAGGTGCATGTAATTGTTAGTTAATACCACTATACATAACCATTATCACATCTGATTGATGGCAATGCTTAATCAACTTTTAAGGTGTAGGAATAGCTGAAAACTATACGTACACTGGGTAGTGGGCGATAATTTGATAATGATGTACTCCATTTCATCCCTCTGGATTTTGGCAATCAAAAATCAGTACTAAACATTTGCATTTGATCATGATTTTGGTATTTAGTTTTCATTTGGCAAGAACATTTTCATTTTGCAGTAATTTTACATTTTCATTTGTTAATTTATTTGGTGTTTAATTTTTACATTTGAAGGTTTCTTTTTCTTTTCAACATTTACAACTCAAGTAATTTCTAAATTTGGACCTTGGTTTGAACATAGCTACTTGGTCAAGTTGCTATGCCCTGACGTTGCAATTAATGTAGTCAATGAATTCTTGATTTAAATTATATTCCATATTTTAGAGAATATGACATTAGTCTAATTATATGGTTAACCTTATATTAGTAAGAACCAAACTCTGCAACCTCTGCTTACATTCAATTATAGGTGTCTTATATTCAATTATAATGACTATCTAATCCAGCAATAAATAAAAGGTTAACGGTGGGATGGGAGACAGTATGAGCAAGTAATGAGGGGGTAGTCCCTTTCCCAATTCTGGTCAAATAGCAAGCATTTAAACCCATCTCAAATACAAAGTATTTCTGAGATTCAAAGGATATTACATATCAGTGATAAAAACAATTTTTTACTACAAGCCAACTACCCAACATAGGCTTAGTGATAAAAACAATTTTTTACTACAAGCCAACTACCCAACATTTCAGATCTCCTTATCACATTTCCTTATTTTTTCTTCAATAAGATTTATTTTATTTTCTCCCCAACATTTCCTTTTGTTTGCATTTGCAGGACACATCCTTCTTTTGCTGATTTTGCTTCCAATGCCTTTGCAGGACATACACCATTATGTGGACACACCACTTCTTTCATATTTTTCGATAAGTTCATTACATAGTTCTATGTTTACGGTACTATTAGAGCCAACATTGATGTTATAGCCATTTGCTCCTTTTTCTGTTGGGATGATGAACATTTTGTAATGTGAGCTCATCTCTTTCTACTAAATTTATCCCTTCACACCTTGTTGTAATGCTATGCTAGGATTTTAACTGGATTCAAAATATTTACTTCTATATACAAGTCCACTTTAAAACATGCGTAGGAACAAACGTGACCCGTGCATTCTACTAGTTTCAGCACAAGAAAAGAAACATAACAAGAAAAAAAATTAAACAAAAATTGGGATACAAAAGCAATTGTTGCTAAAGCATACCCTTCTTTGTAAAGGATGACAACCACCCAAACATCGATGGAGCCTGTGAAACCTCTCGAACGAAATCAGATCCTGAAATGGGAGTCACCGATCCAAACCTCAATACTTTAGCTTCCTCATGCATCTCAAATAACCTCTTCTTCCTATCACAAAGAAATGACTCAAATGAGAACCATGTGGACAGCAAAACAACATCCGATATTGCTTACTCCTAGTAGTGTCATAATTCATTTACTACTTTCTCAAGGATCCGACTCCACTAAAGTGAGTAACGTACTTTAGAATTTAAAGTAACTAATATCAACCATTGATGAATAAATCAATGGTTGATATTACAGGTACATCATAACAAATCACGGGTTTGTTAAAATAACAACTCTTGATTTTCTCACTTCTCAAACCCCTAAATCAAATTCAGAACAAAATAGTCACAAATTCCTCAGAACAAGAGGATAACTAAGCTCTTAAACTATGAAATCTGAAATTCATCAAATCTACTTTATTAATTTCCTAAAATCTTAAATTCACCATAATTCCCAACCAAATTGTTTTTACTATTCAGGAACATAGAAAATGAACAAGCGATATAAAATCTCAAACAACCATGAGTTACCCAGAACAACACAGAGAGCCTCAGAATTTTTTTAAAAAGAAAAACACCAAAAAGTTTAACTTTATGCATTCACTACCGTCTCCAAGGCAAACAAAAACGACGCAAAAAGGAAAATGAAAAACTCAGAAATTTAAAACTTCAAATTCATGAAAGACCCCATTACTCGCCTGCTTCCATAGCGAGAGAGAGCAATAAATATGAAAAGGCCATTAGAACATGAGTGAAAGCACTGAAACTGTAATAAGAGGAAGGGATTCTAGAATTTCCCATATGTTTAGGTGGGAATATAAATCAAATTCCCTATTTTAACATTAAAAAATAATACCAAATTAAAACACCAGAGACTTTTTAAAATCCTTACATCAAATCAAATATTCAAACAGAGTAGTTGTTTGATCTAACCTTAAAAATCACATTACCCTATTCAAATGCCTTAACCTGAAAACAAAAAAAAAAGGAACAAAATCAACAACAACAACAACAGAATCCTCGATCAGGTTGTATCCAGAAACAAAGAAATGAACAAGTGATCCAACAAATTTCAAACAATCACAAGCTACCCAGAAGAACACAGAGATAAAAATCACAACTTTATTAATTTTTTCATCATCTCAGGTTTGAAAAAATGACCCACATAATAAAAAGGAAAAATTTGGGAATTTTTCAAATTGATTAAGAACTTATTTATTGGTTGTTGCGAGGAAAATAACATAATTATTTATAATAATTAAAAAAGAAGGATGTGAATTGTGAACTCAGTATTCTGAAGGAACCGATCGTCATCGAGATCGTCTTCAAGGTCTTCAAGTTCATCATGGGTTTTGGAATCGAGCCAGGCTTTATCTCCGGGAGGGTGTCGGGATCGAAGCGGGGTGAAAGGAGGAGGTTTGAAAGCGGGTGGCTTTGGAGGGAGATTGCCAAGTTTTCTCTGAATATCATCCCATTGAGTTGAGGCTCCTTCTACGTCCTTGTATACGAAGTGGTAATCTCCCATCTCTCTCTCTCTCTTCTTCTTCTTCTTCTTTTCTCTTCACAAATCTGATTTTTGATGATGCGCCTTCTTTTCCTCCCCCTTCTAGACTCGCAGAGATTTTCTTTCACTCCCAAGCAAATATGGACACTAATACAAATAAATAAATAAATAAATAATAAAAGGGCTCATCTAGCATGCACCACTAAACATGTGGAGCACCGGTGCAGAATAGACAAAGATCGTTGGATGCTTATCATTTTAAATCCAACGGTCAAGATTGAGTGATTGGTCAAAGAGCAAAATAGTCCAATGGTTTTTTTTCTTTCTCCCCACCTATCCACCCGACCCCTTATGCGACAGTTTCTGTCGACACCCAAACCACCGCATCAGACTGGAATCACCACTGACGGCGAACTTTTAGGAGGTGTCGTGCGACACGGGGATGCGGTGCGACAAATGCTGCATAATCTCCTTTTTTTTTACTGCAAATAAGGTAGTAATGGGATAGGAGATGGGTGGGTCTTCTAATCACTCTATTCTAACCTGTGGATGAAAAATATAAGATAATGAGGTTAATTAAGATAATATAAAACTAAAATTGAGTGGCAGTTGAATGTGAAGGCACTAACTTACTAGAGGTTTTGAAACACTTATTTGAAGACAACATTGGTTGTAGTAGTTAACGGTTGTCTTTCTTTATCATGTATTAATATCTTCAATCCATGTTTGCTTTGAACTCTAGAAATTGCAACATATAACTGACCATGACTAAATACAGGTTTAGGCAAGTATAGTCTAACACTTGCCAATGATTGACCTTGGGATTTGTTGATTGTCATGGCATATGAGAAAATTATAGGAATTTGTCTCCTAATTAGCTTGAAAGGCCATGGTGATTGGGATGGAGACATAGACATCCGAGGAATGTACACCATGCTTCCAATGTTCTTTCCCGACATTATTTTTGCTTCAAGCGCATGATTTGCCAGCCTTGTGACAATCAATCTTATCCCATTACACAAACCTTCAGCCTGGTCAAAATTTCTTAAAAGCATTATTGGAGTGCCAACCTAGAGTTTGATCTTATGATTTGGAAGACCTGATGTTGTAAGAGAGTGTAGAAATTCAGGAGTAAGAACTTCATATGGTTGAGTCTCATAAGCTTCTGACTTATCAATTGAATCTGAGCTTAGATATTCTTTTTCATCACCTATATTAATCAAAAAATAGTATGATTAAATTTTATAACTACTCGATGTAAATTTGTAATATACCCAATTACAATGTAATAATTATAACAATAAAATACCTGGTATCCAGTTCAACACATATTCATTGACTTGGTCAGCAATTTCAATTGTTGATCCCAATATAGCTCTAGATATTAGGAACTCTTCATTTTTGTATTCATGTATCAAATTAGGATATGTGCTTCTAACTATGGCATCTATTGAGTCATCAAAATTAATGATCAAGAATTCTTGTGGGATTTCAATTTCTACATATCTATCATTCGGCTCAGATAATTTACCATCACCTACATCCAGCACTCATTATGAAAACTCAGCAAGTTCTAATGCACTGGTACCTCCGGCACCATGTTGAAAACGCATGTTTTTAGTGAGAGTTAACACCTGGCAGTGATCCCAAAGATACGATGCATTGATAGTGGCATGTATGATATCCGAACACTTCCTTTTGGAATAACTTGTAGAATTTGTCTAAAGTCTCCACTAAAAACAACTACTTTTCCTCTAAAAACTGAAGAAGAATTATTTTCACAGTTCATTATATCTCTTAGACTTCTATCCAAGCCTCAAAACAATGTTTATGTGCCATTGGAGCTTTATCCCATATTATCAATTTTGTTTGTTTCAATAGCTGCAAGTTCGCTCCCTTGATGTTTCAATATTGCTTTCTCTCTTCTACATATCTTCCAATTTTTTTTTCCTTTTATATTTGACTTCCTAGTCGCTATTACAAAGGTATTTTCAAAAGCCAGGCTCACTCTATCCCCTAATAACTAGGACATGTCACCTGGTCCTTAAGGCCTATCACGACGAGTCCAAATCGAGGTCATCTTTCAAGGGTCCATGATTTTAACACCTCCCTCATTTAATTTTCTCACCTCCCCTCCCTCAAAAATCCCCATTTTACCCTCTTCTTCCTCAATTCTCTCACTCTCCCAACTCAATCTTCACCTCCCTCTGGTCATACACCGCCATGGCTATGGCTGAAGCAAAACCAAGAAAACCGTGAAAATCATGTTAATCCAAGCCACTAAACAGTAACGCGAAGAAGCAGAGAAATCAAGGATATGAATGGAAGATGTAGCTAGGAAGAGCTGGTGAGTGAATGGAATTAGATGAAAAGGATCCAGTGTAACCACTAAAATGAAAAGGATTTCTTGAGCTACTTCTCATCAAAATGTACGTTTAAGTGATTTCAACAGAGAAGCAAACAGACGCAGAGTTTCAATAATTTGATTAATTGGGTTTGGTTGGTGCTGCACAGCTGCGTTACTGAAAATACGTATTGATGTTAGTATTTTTTTTCCTGAAAAATTAACACTTCCGGATTCTTGTTTCCGAAAGCTCCCGAAATCAAGTTTCCGGGTGAGTATAAAAAAACTACTTTTGGATTCTTATTGTCGGGACATTTCGGAAACAAGAATCCGGAAGTGTTAATTTTTCAGACCTAGCAAAAAGGGAGGTGAAACAACGTTAAGTTGTTCAAAAACACTTCCAGATTCTTATTGCTGGGACTTTCCGAATTCTTATTGCCGAAAAATTCAAATCTAGCAAAAAAAAAAAAAAGATGAAGCATCGTGTCCGGGAAAAGTGAAAGGGTATTTTAGACTTTTTCGGGAAGAGGGGAGGTGATAAAATTAAGTTGGGGTGGCCCCAAAATAAAAGCCCTCTTTCAAGAAACGCCGCCATGATCAAGTGGGCCGATCCATGTCTTCAACTAAGCCCAAAACTCCAGCTCCATCTCATATGGACAAACCGACCTCCTCACACAAAAATGCTACTACTTCTTGCACCCCCATCAATCATACCGCAACACCCAAGGCAAATTTCACCACCTTAGATTTCCATGAAATGTACGCCTTAGTTCAGAAGTGGTTACAATCGATTGAGAACACGAAACCTCCTGATATTGGTGGAAAGGATACTCATGTTGAAAATACCGAGCATGTTAACCCAAATTCTTTGGGTAATGTTGATATGGGAAATGAGATGGACACTGTGGGATACCTCCCCCAGTTCTCTAGTCTCTCTCATAGGACTAACCCCTTGCAAATGGTCTCCATGAATTGTCTAGTTTGGAATTGTAGGTGTCTTTGGGGAAAGCTTTTTCCCTCCTCATTAAAGATTTTCTCAAGATTTATCATCTTGATTTGGTTGCCATTTTAGAGCCCCCAGTATCAATGAGCTAGAGCAAATAAGGTCATCCAACGTATTGGCCTACTTGGGATTGAGAAAGTGGATGCTATTGGTTTCTCCGAGGTATTTGGTGCCTTTGGAACCCAGCCCGCTTCATGTCACCCCTATCTCATCCTCCAGATATTGTGTTCATCTTCATATCAATGCCAATACAATACCTCTTGGGTGTTATCTATAGTTTATGCTAGTCCCATCGCCACTCTTTGCAATGTCGTTTGGGATGAATTAATCACATTCAAAGACTCCATTGACTTTAATTGTATCCTTCATTCGACAGAGACAATTGGTGGTACTCCCTTTAATTGCTCCCTTAGTGAAGGTTTCTCTAATTGCATCAATCAATGCAACCTTATTGATCTTGGTTTCAAAGGCCCTCTACATGTGGACTAATGGGACAATTAATAAGAGGCTTGATCGTGCTCTCTGCTCTTCCTCTTGGCGTACATCTTTTCCTTCTCACGATGTTATTCATATCCTGGGAAGCCTCGGATCATGTTGCCATCCGATCCGTGCTAATCCTCATGTGAACAGAGGTAATCACAGCCTTACTTCAAATTCTTGAGTCCGTGGCTGGACCATTCTGAGTTCACCTTTCAAGTCTTCCACGATTGGCATCACTCATCTACTTAGGAAGAAAACATTCAAAGACTCACCGATAATTTATGCATTTGGAATCAGCACACTTTCGGAATATTTTTTCGCCGCAATCACCGTATCCTCTGTCGTCGTGAGGGTATTAAACTTGTGCTTATGATGAATCCTAATCCCAATAATCGCCTTGAAATTCTGAAGAATACTCTTTGGAATGAATCTTCAACTATTTATCTTAAGAAGGAAGCTTATTAGAGCCACCAAGCTAGATTAAAATAGGTCCACCTTGGTGACAAAAATACTCGTTTCTTCCATTTGTCCACTCTTGCTCGTAGGCGAAAAAATAAAATTGTTGCTCTCATGAACTCTAATGATGTTTGGGTTCATGAGGAGGAACATCTTCAAAATCTTGTGGTGGAATTCTCTGAGGCTTATACGCCGCCTCCTACCCCCATACCCTACCCACTAACATTTATTTTCCTATTATTATTATTATTATTAATATTGATAAGTTATCACCTGGTAGGGTGATCATTATCGAAGAAACTAAAGTTGCCCTCTTCAGCATGGGCAATCTTAAAGCCCTGGTCCGAACGGCTTCTATCCTATCTTCTTCAAGTCTCAATGGGATGTAATTAGGCCTTCCATCCATCAATTCGTCATAGATGTCTTCGCTAACCCCAGCACCATCAAGAATGTTAATGCCACTACTCTCATTCTCATCCCAAAGTGTGATGACCCCATGAGAATCACGCACTTCGCCCTCTATTGCCCTCTCGCACCGTTATCTACAAAGTGGTTACTAAAATCATTTCATAGAGGCTTCGCATTATTCTTCCCCAGGTGATTTCTATTCTAAACATTTCTATCAATATGTCCTCTTTTCAGAAGATTTTAGCCTTGTCTTCTCATGGTTGGAGCCTTCAGTTGTGTGATATTGTCTCTATTGTTATTGTTAATGTTTGTTGGGCAATTTGGCACTGCAAGAATAAGGCTAGATTTGATAGTAAAATTACCCTTTTACATTCAGTTATTAGCCTAATTCTTTCCAATGTGACTTTAGCAGGTAATGCTTCTATTTCTTTAATGTTCTCCTCCATTGCTGATTTTATGATTTTAAAGGCTTTTAATGTCACTGGTAATTACCGAAGTTCTCTGAATATCAAAGAGGTTACTTGGATTTCTCCAGCTCCTTTTATGGTTAAATGCACATCTTGATGGGTCGCTAAAGGTCATTCCTGCCCAACCGTTTGTGGTGGTACCGTTAGAGATGAAGTGTTGTTGTTCTTGGTTGTTTTTCTGCCAATATTAGCATCGGCTATGCACTTCATGCTGAACTAATTAGGGCCATGTTGGCTATAGAAATTTCTTTTGACAAAGGTTGGAAGTTTTTGTGGTTGGAGTATGATTCTCAGTTAGTGGTTTCTGCTTTCAAGAATTGTAAGGTAGTTCATTGGAAGTTCAGAAATAGATGGAATAATTGTCTATATTTGACTAGACAAATGACCTTCATTTGTACTTACATTGGCTTTGTTTGGTGGGATCTTATCCCTAGCTTCATTGCGGAGGATTTTTTCAGAAATAGGTTTAGTCTGCCTAGTTATAGGTTTAGTTGATTTTTACATGGGGCTGGGGTATTTCCACACTTGTTGGTTTCTCTTTGTTTTCCTTTTGTTTTCTGATTTTAGTGTGCTGTAAATGATTGATAATATCTCTGGTGCCAATATAGTTGGGATGAAAATCATTATAGTGATGATTTTGCATGCCATAATTGCTTTTTTTTTATCTAGATTCTTTATTATAGGTCTGATTTTTTTTCCTATTGGTTTCAATATTTTTTCTGTTTATGGGTATTGGCCTACTCCCCCCACTCTGCTAAAGGATTGCGTCAGGGTGATCCTGTATCCCCTTACATCTTTATCTTCTGCTTGGAGCGTTTAAGCCACCTAATCCAAGATGTCGTGAGCACTAGCACCTGGTCCCCTCTCACTTCCGGTCGAACTCACACGGTAAAACTTTCCCATGTTTTCTTTGCTGATGATATGTCTCTAATTGCAGAAACTTCTCCTTCCCAAGTTGATGTCATCAAAGCTTGTATGGATTGATTCTGTGAGGTCACCGGACGTGTTGAATTATAACAAATCTAGCGTTTTCTCAAAGAATGTGAACGATGACCTCAGGCACAACCTTAGTTCTCGACTTGGTATCAAGGCTTCGATGATTTGGGGATCTATCTTGGAGCTCCTATGCTTCATCAACGTTCTTCCAAGGCTTCCTATTATTTCATGATTGACAAAATGAAGAAAAAGATTAGTCGTTGGAAATCATCTATTCTCTCTTTAGCGGGATGAATTACTTTAGCCCAATCCTCTCTCATGGATATCCCCTGGCTATATTCTTCAAACTTGTTACATTCATATCTTTGTTTGTGAGGAAGCGAAGAGGATGTGCGTGAACTTCATTTGGGAAGCACCAATGACCAAGAAGTGCCATTTGATCTCCTGGGAGAATATTTGCAAGCCCAAGGATGAGGGGCCTGGGTTCAGATCTCTTCGGTTCTTAATTAAGCTAACCTTATGAAGTTTGCTTGGCGCCTAATCTCTCAAACCGATAAGCTTTGGGTTCAGATTTACCGAGCCAAATACAATAGCAGCAATGCGTCTATTCCCGTGGTGGAACAACATAGTAATGCTTTTGTAATCCGCAAGGAAGCACTAATATCTGGCAAAGATATTGAGAAGAACTTATCTTGGGCGATTAATAATGGTCAAACTACTCGTTCTCGGCAAGACGCTTGGGTCCCTGGCTTCGGCTTCTTAAAAGATTGAGTGCTTGCCTTTATTCCATTAGGTGAAGCAATTAACTTCACAATTGCCTATTACGGCAACAGTGAGGGGTGGAATTAGCAAAAGCTCTACGCCACCTTCCCTATGGATGTTTGCTCGAAGATTGCTAGTATCAAGCCTCCATCTGGGGATCTTGAGGATTTCCCTATATGGTCTCTCTCAACTGATGGTACTTTCAGCATCAAGTCGGCCTACAACTATTTGACTGTGGATCTGAACGCTCATGCTCAACTTGACCCTCTTTTCAATATTGTTTGGAAGTGGCAGGGAACCTTGCGTATCAGAGCTTTCCTTTGGAAGGTAGCTCATGGTAAGCTTCTTACTAATAATGAGAGAAAGCATATAAACATATATGCCGATGGCACTTACTCTACATGCAATCTCTCAGATGAAACCATTTTGCATGGCTTGCGTGACTGTGACGATGTTAAAGCCTACTGGGACCGTTTCATCAACAGTGACCATTGGAGTCATTTCTTCAGCTTTGGTCTCTTCGATTGGCTGCAATGGAAATTGACTACTGATGACATTAGTGTTTCTGGCTGTCCTTGGCCTTCTATCTTTGCTATTACCATTTGGATGCTTTGGAGAGACCGTAACCCTTTTATCTTTTAGGGTAAAACTGACCTGGGTCGCACTATGGAACACACAGTCTCGGTCAGGCTTATTTGATCTCCCAAGATGCTAATAAGACTGTCCCTATTTATTTTGAGAGGCCTAGGCAGAGCTCCATATTGTTTGACACCACCCTCGCTAACCCCTACAAGCTAAACATAGATGACTCCCATTGCACCGAACAAACTCTTCTACTTGCAGAGGACTTACGTGTGATTTTAGAGGTGCTTTCATTAAAGGATTACATTGCCGCATTGGAACCTCCACCGCCATTATCACTGAACTATGGGGCCTCCTTTATGGTCTCAAACTAACTAAGCAGCTCCAACTTCCTTCTCTTCTTGTTGAAGTTGACTCCCAAGTGGTTTCTAGGCTTGTGCACGTTGGATCCTACTCCATCTGAGCTGTCCGACCGCTCCTCCTAGAAGCACTTCATCTCCTTTGTGCTCCTGATTGGGAAGTCTTCGTGTCTTACGTGGACTATTTTGGATGTTCTTCTATCTGGTCTCAACCTTAAGCTCTGCTTTGATGTAATGGGGTGCAGTTCCCCCCGCTTTGTTTCTTAGCCTCGTGCTAACTCCTTTCTTCATAAAAAAAATGAAAAGGGGAAATGGGAGTATGGAAGAAACGTGCATGTCATTTAAGGAATCGATTTCAAACACTACTGGAAGAGCTCCGTCCGCCCGTCAAGGGTTTTTATCGGGACACGCGATGGAGGACGGTGGTGGCCGTCAAGGGTTTTTATCGGGACTCGCGGCGAAGGACGATGGAGGTACGTTGGGGAGTTAGAGCGCCAAAGTGGTGGTGTCATTGATGATGGGATTGTTTAAGAAGAAGAGAGGGCATGAGGGTATTTTACATTTTAACCCCTATGTGTATCGGTGGACCACACTCAAAGTAGTCCACCCTAGACGTCACCTAAATAAAAAACCATCGGATATAACACTTTTTAAATTTTTTTAAAAATTACTCTAAAGTCATTTATCTTAATTTAAAGTTTTATATCGGTCTTTTATCTCTTTTTTTCTCAAGTTAATACTTTAAGTATTAAAAAATGTTAATATTGATAGACTTTTTGGTCATTTTCCAGGTATCCCGGTGTTAACTTTTTAATACTTAATATTGTGTTTGTTATAAGAGAAATAGAGAAGAGAGGGGTAGGGAAGAGAGAAATAAGGAAGAGAGATCGGGTTTCTCTTGTTTGGTGCAAGAGAGGTGTAGGAAAGAGAGAAAGAGAGGGGATTATTTGCACTTTTTGTAATCTCTCCTCCATTGAGAAGAAAGAGGCAAGAAATATTGGTTTTTAGTTAAGGACATTTTTGTCATTTAAAAAATGATCAACACTTCTCTCTTCTTTATTTCTCTTCTCTTTCTTTTATTCCAAATAGTACATTAGATATACTCTATTTCTCATCTCTTCTCTCTTTGCACACTCTTTGTCGCCTATTTCTCTATTCACAATTTCTCTTGAGAACCAAACACACCCTAATGGACTAACTTGACGCAAAAAAGTCATATGGTGTTAACGTTTTAATACTTAAGAGACTAACATGGAAGAAAAAAAAAAGAAAAAGGACCAAAGTTTGGCTTTAAATTAAGATAAAGGAACTCTAGAGTAATTTTGACAGCTTTTTATTACTAACCATCGGTCCAGATTAAATGGAAAAAATTAAGGGTATAATGGTCTTCTAACTCAGGTTAGAGATATTATCACAACTAGTGTCATCTATGTCTTCTGGTTTATTTGGCATTGCAGAAATAAAGCTCGATTTGATGGTAAACATATTTCCATCCCCTCTACTATAAACTTGATAATCTCCAATGTATCCTTAGCTGGTAATTTGAATTCTGGAGCAATGTCTTCCTCCATTAATGAGTTTACAATTTTGAAATCCTTTTGTGTTAACAATCATCTTGGGAAAGCCCCTCCCCTTTTCTATACAATTAAATGTAATACTGATAGTGCTGCCAGAGGTTACCTTGGGCTAATAGCTTGTGGTGGCATATTTCGAGACAGTATTGTTGTTACTCTTGGTTGCCTTGCTAAAAATCTTGGCATTCAAAATGTCTTTCATGCTGAACGTATGGGAGCTATAATAGCTATAAAGACTACCTACAAAAAAGGTTGGAGAAACCTATGGTTGGAATGTGATTCTGCTCTTGTTATTATTGCTTTCAATAATAGCAGCATAGTGCCTTGGACTCTTCAAAATAGGTGGTGTAATTGTTTACAGCTGACTAAGCAAATGTTTTTTTATTTTTTGTCATAGTTATAGGAAGGGTAACTCCTGTGCGTATAAGCTTGCATCTTTTGGTATTCATTGTCCTGACTTTGTTTGGTGGGATAAAATCCTCACTTTCATAGCTGAGGATTTTTTCCATAATAGGAATAGGCTTTCTAAGTATAGATTTCATTAATTCACCTTGGGAAAGGTTCATGTCCCGCTAAGTCTCTCTCTTGTATCTTTTTTTTATCTTTTTTAATAAAATAATGATATGTAGCAGAAAATTGTTTATCTTTAGGTTCTTTCTCCTCCATGAATCAATCTCCACCCTTGATCTTGCCGCCACGACGCTGCGTGACATCGCCGCCACCAAATCATATCTACCAAAATTAATGATCTTTTTGACCTCCATTGCGTGAAACCTTTAATTTGACAAGTCCTATTGCAGTATATCTGATTGAAACCTTCTTTCGCATGAACTGCTTCCTCTATCATCATTCATAAGTTCCCCCTCTCTAAATCCTCGACCGAAACGTCGTCATACTGGGATCAATGTTGTTCCATTGCTCTGCTTTCTCTTCCTCTGTATTAAGGGTAGGTTCAATTTGAGGATCCACCACCATTAGAAATGGAGGAAAAAAAATATGCATCTGTCATTTTCTTATTTTGGTATTTCCTATTTTGCCCTCACGTGTACTTATCGTAAAAGCCACCTATTTCCAAGTATGGTGCATCAATGGACAACATACCATATCATTAGATCTTCACATTTTTTTGAATCAATGGTTCAATTTTATTGATGGGAAAAGGGTAAAATGGTAACTGAGTTTTGGAGAGAGCGCCTTACCCCTCTCTTTCTGCCCCACTGTTATACCCTAATTTTGTCCACCTACCTCCTGTAATTTATTGTTATTGTTGTTTTTACTTTATTCTTAACAACACATTTTGGGTTCATTTTGTTAAATCCTTTGGGCTAATTTCAGCCCAATTACAATAAGAAAAAGAGGTGCAAATAGTCAAGCAAGCCCAAGATATAACCAATGTCCAATGTCCATTACATATCAAAATATATATACAGACCAATGTTTGAATGAATTAAACAGAAACAAAAAAACAAAAATTACAAAGAGACAAAACGTATGGAAAAAATGAAGATTGCAGGGAGCATGGCTCCTGCACAAAGAGACAAAGCATACGAGAAAAAAAAGGGATTGCAGGAACACGAAAAAACAAAAAAAAAAGAGAAAAAGCAAAAAAAACAAAACAAGCACAAAGCAACAGGAACGTTGCATGCATCCCTGACCACAACAACCAACATCAACAGAGGCAAGGGGCAGAAGCATTTGGAGAATGGGTCCAATATGCTTTCTTCTTGTTCCTTTGTTTTCTTTCCATTTTTTCTCCAACCAAGCAGCTTTGCAGGCACCACCCAGCTCTGCATCACCAACCAACCCTGCAACCAGCAAACCAATATTGTCCTATTACGGCTCAGTAGCTCTATAAATGTGAATACAACAGAACAGCAAAGGAAGAGATTTTGAGAGGAAAAATTCTAGGCATTTTTACCACCAATCAAAGAATTAGAGGCTGCAGACTGAAGCCCTCATTCACCAAGTCAGAAAAAAAGCAAAGAGAAGAAGAAATAGAGGCAAAAAAAAAACGTAAAACAGAGCAAAAAAAAAAGAAGAACAGAAGAAGAAGAAGGAGAAAGAAAAAGAAGAAGGTGCATCTCTCTCTCCCTCACCCTCTCTTCCCCTTAGTCTCCTTCCCCCTCCTTCTTCCTCCCTCTCCCACCACACTCTCTCACTTTCTCTTTTCTCTCCCCCTTCACGATCTCCCCTCCCCCCTTTTCTCCTCCCTCTCTCGTGCGTCCCCTCCTCCCATTTCCTTGACATGTGTGCCATGGACTGACTGGCCGTACTCTCTCCCCTTCTTCTTCTCGCCACCTTCTCTCTCTTTCTCTCTCATCAACCCTTTTCCTCCCTCTGCGCCTTCCCCTTATCCCTTTTCCCTGTTCTTTTTTTCATTTTAACCTAACAGATTCTAGATTGTTTGCTTTGTGGGCTCGTTGCCCATTTTGTTTTGCTGCCCCTTTTTTTTCTTTTTATGTTGTCTCATTTTTTTCTTTGTTTTGGGCTTGACCAGGTTTCACGCCCTTTCTTTGCGTTTCTTTCCTATTCCTTTTCTTTTTATTCTGGTCCCCTCTTTTTATTTCTTGGGCTTCAAATTTCACTTTTGTTTCCTTTTTCTCCTTTTCTCTCTTTTATTTGCCAAACCCTTTTTGTAGTTAGTCCTTTTTTTAAAATATTGGGCTTTAGCCCATTTGTTTTTTTTTTTTCTTTAACTTAATGACGCTTCTTTTACTAGTCAAACTAGTACGATTTCACTCAACTAAATTTCACATACAAGTCTTGAGACCCTATTTTTCTTGAAAATCACATGATAAAAATCATGGAAATTAATTTACTAGTGATGATCACTCGAGATTGCTTCCCGTTTAGTCATTACAAATATCTTAATTTTCTAAATAAAAATAGGTTATTAGTGAGGACCACTCTTGATTGCTTCTTGCTTGGTCCCCATGAAAACCTATCTTCTTCATAAAAATAAAATTAAGTTTTTTTTTACTAGTAATGATCACTCGAGATTGCTTTCCGTTTGATCATTACGAACATCGTTAGTTTTATAAACAAAAAAGGTTGTTAGTGAAGGCCACTCTTGATTGCTTCTTGTTTGGTCCCTACGAAACCTACCTTTTTTCCATCAAAAAATATACAATTAAAATCAACCAACACGCTGCCATTTTTCTACCCAAGAACTACGTAGCATTTGATTTCTCCACTGCACCCGGAGACACGTAGGAGCAGGAGTCCACTCCTGTCAAGCGCAAAAATAAACGACTTTTATTAGGTCCTTTTTTTATCTTGGTTAAATTTTTTTAAAAAATAAAAGGGTCTACTAAATCACATATTTTTGTGCATGCTATAGGAATAGTCATCATCATCACTCAACATTATATCATCATGCATTCATACTTCAAAAAAAAACAAAAAAACACATGTTGAAAATAAAGAAATAATATCATTCATTCTCATTTCATTTTAGTTCGCCAGAGAATCGTAGGAACACAAGAGCTTGGCTGCAAGTATTTTGCAAAATAATATGGGATCAAATTGTGAAACAGTTTCAAAGAAGATCATACATGTTAAAACAATGAGGCCTACGGTTCCTTGGCACAAATAAATAGATTTATACATCCATATTCATTCATTTTTCTTTTCTTACATACTCATATCATTTTTTTAAATCACCAGAAAATGTTCAAACAAACTGGTTCCTCGACACCCTTATCGAACTCGCTCTCAATCAAGGATCATGGATGACCAAGAGATGAAAGAGGACGTCAACCAGCTGAAGGAACAGATGAACAAAGTTTTGGAGCTTCTGCAATCCCTAAACAAAGACAAAGCTGCAGAGGGGGTGTCTCCAAAGAATGAATGATGAAAGTCAAGCTACACCTTCCCACCCACCTGGCTTCGGTCCTATGCAGTTGCAATATGGTCTCAATACTCAAGGGATGATGGTACCTTTTGCGATTTACCCGCATGATCCTATACATTCACCAGTTAGCAACCCTCAGAATCAAGTACCACAGTTCCCACTTTACGGACTCCCACCTGGTTACATGCCACCTATGGCCAATGATGATACTGCGAACCATAACCCTCAAGGCCCACAGGCACAATAGTTCCCACTATTTGGTCTCCCGCCCGGTTACACACTGCCAGGTGCTAACAATAACTCTGCAGAAACTGATTCCCAAGCACTTGTTGTGCAAGATGTAGCTCAAGGATCCGGCTCAGGTACTGAAACCATACCAGTTCAAAGCTCAACTCCTGGCTTCATGACATACACTTTTCCACCTGGTTATGCACCATCCCATGTCGGGAATACTCAAGGAGTCAGTACGCCCGTAGTGGCCCCCGTAGTGAATCTCCGACCATTTGGTTACCCCTATTATATTCAAGGAAATCCGTTGAATCCTCAGACTAACAATATTGCCTGGTCTCCGGCTATAGGGGGACCCAATATGAGCGTCCCAGTTGGGAACCAGTGGTCTGATACGAAGTTGTAATTCCTCGAAGATAGGCTAAGAGCTGTAGAAGGAGTGAGTTATCTCGGTTCAAGTATCGCTTCAGATCTTTGTCTCGTCTGGATGTGGTTGTACTGCCGAAGTTCATGGTGCGGACTTTGACAAGTATAAAGGGACAACTTGCCCGGTGACTTGACCATGTAATCGTAGGGAAGATGGCGTCCTATGCACATGATGACAAACTTCTGATTCACTTCTTCCAGGATAGTTTAACAGGGGCAGCGTCGAGTTGGTATACACACCTTGAGCGATCTCATATTCGCTGTTGGAAAGATTTGGCGGATGCCTTTTTGAATCAGTATAAGTATAACATTGATATGGCTCCTGATAGAACTAGTAAGATACCCATGCGTTCGCACGGGTCACACCGTTTTCACGCATTTTTAAATAGACGTGTTTATAAATTAAATTTTAACATTGTGACAAACAAACTAATAAAAGTACAGAATTAATATCCGATTTTCTACATGTCGAGATCAAGCTCAAGCTGTCGAGATCAAACTCAAGCTGTCGAGTTCAATCTCAACCAGTCGAGATCAAGCTCAAGCTGTTGTCCTCAAGCTGTCGAAATAAATCATGTGAATAGCTGTCGAGATCAAGCTCAACCGATATCAAGCTCAACCTGTCGAGATCAAACTCAACTTGAGTTTGATGTCGACAGATTGAGCTTGATCTCGACAGCTTGAAGACTAAACTATCTATTGGAGCATCAAGACCCATTACAATCAAGCTGTCGAAACAAATCATGTGAATAGCTGTCGAGATCAAGCAACCTGTCGAGATCAAACGCAAGTTGTTGGTCCTCGTCGCCGGGCCGCTTGATCTCGGCAGTTGAGATCAAGCCTGCCGCCGAGATCAAGCCTGTCAGCCGAAAACTAAACTATCTATTGGAGCATCAAGACCCATCGCAATCAAGCTGTCGAAACAAAACAGGTGAAGAGCGGGCGAGATCAAGCTCAACCCGGAGCAAGCTCAACTTATCGAGATCAAACTCAGTGGCTTGATCTCAACCTGTCGAGATCAAGCTCAACTTATCGAGATCATACTGCCGCTGGTCCTCGTCGCCGGTCATGCTCGATCTCGACAGGTTGACCTCAAGCTCAACCGAGATCAAGCTCAGCCGCCGAAGTCAAGCTCGATCTCGACAGGTTGAGATCAAGGTCAGCCGAGATCAAGCTCGAGCTGTCGAGGTCAAGCCTGATCTCGACAGGTTGAGATCAAGCTCCACCTAGATCAAGCTCAAGCGTTGAGATCAAGGTCAACCGAGATCAAGATCAAGCTGTCGAGATCAAGCCCAAGCTGTTGGTCCTCAAGCTGTGGAAGTCAAGCTTGATCTCGACAGGTGGAGCTTGATATCGACAGCTTGAAGACTAAACTATCTATTGGATCATCAACACCCATCACAATCAAGCTTTCGAAACAAATCATGTGAATAGTTGTCGAGATCAAGCTCAACCGAGAGCAAGCTCAACTTATCGAGATCAAACTCAAGCTGGCTTGATCTTCACCTGTCGAGATCAAACTCAACTTATCGAGATCAAACTCAAGCTGTTGGTCCTAAAGCTGTCGAAGTCAAGCTTGATCTCGACATGTTAAGATCAAGCTCAACCGAGATCAAGGTGTGTCGAAGTCAATCTCGATCTCGACAGGTTGAGATCAAGGCCAACCGAGATCAAGCTCAAGCTGTTGAGATCAAGCTCGAGCTGTCGAGATCAAGCTTGATCTCGACAGCAGATCAAGCTCAACCTAGATCAAGCTCAGCGTTGAGATCAAGGTCAACCGAGATCAAGCTAGATCAAACTCAAGTTGTTGGTCCTCGTCGCCGGTCAAACTTGATCTCGGCAGTGGAGATAAAGCCTGCCGCCGAGATCAAGCTCCAAATTGGCCAAAATCAAGCTTGATCTCGACAGGATGAGCTTGATCTCGACAGCTGGAAGACTAAACTATCTATTGGAGCATCAAGACCGATCACAATCAACCTGTCGAAACAAATCATGTGAATAACTATCGAGATCAAGCTCAACCGAGAGCAAGCTCAACTTATCGAGATCAAACTCAAGCTGGCTTGATCTCAACCTGTCGAGATCGAGCCTGCCGCTGGTCCTCGTCGCCGGCCGCTTGATCTCCTGCCGCCGAGATCAAGCTCAAGCTGTCGAGTTGAAGCTCAACCTGTCGAGTTCAAGCTCAAGTTGTTGATCCTCAAGCTGTCGAAGTCAAGCTTGATCTCGACAGGTTGACCTCAAGCTCAACCGAGATCAAGCTCAAGCTGTCGAAGTCAAGCTCGATCTCGACAGGTTGAGATCAAGGTCAGCCGAGATCAAGCTCGAGCTGTCGAGGTCAAGCCTGATCTCGACAGGTTGAGATCAAGCTCCACCTAGATCAAGCTCAAGCGTTGAGATCAAGGTCAACCGAGATCAAGATCAAGCTGTCGAGATCAAGCCCAAGCTGTTGGTCCTCAAGCTGTGGAAGTCAAGCTTGATCTCGACAGGTGGAGCTTGATATCGACAGCTTGAAGACTAAACTATCTATTGGATCATCAACACCCATCACAATCAAGCTTTCGAAACAAATCATGTGAATAGTTGTCGAGATCAAGCTCAACCGAGAGCAAGCTCAACTTATCGAGATCAAACTCAAGCTGGCTTGATCTTCACCTGTCGAGATCAAACTCAACTTATCGAGATCAAACTCAAGCTGTTGGTCCTAAAGCTGTCGAAGTCAAGCTTGATCTCGACATGTTAAGATCAAGCTCAACCGAGATCAAGGTGTGTCGAAGTCAATCTCGATCTCGACAGGTTGAGATCAAGGCCAACCGAGATCAAGCTCAAGCTGTTGAGATCAAGCTCGAGCTGTCGAGATCAAGCTTGATCTCGACAGTTTGAGATCAAGCTCAACCTAGATCAAGCTCAAGCGTTGAGATCAAGGTCAACCGAGATCAAGCTAGATCAAACTCAAGTTGTTGGTCCTCAAGCTGTCGAAGTCAAACTTGATCTCGGCAGGTGGAGATAAAGCTCAAGCTGTCGAGATCAAGCTCCAGCTGTCAAAATCAAGCTTGATCTCGACAGGATGAGCTTGATCTCGACAGCTGGAAGACTAAACTATCTATTGGAGCA
Organism: Calophaca sinica; assembly: GCA_037113605.1. Taxonomy (NCBI): domain Eukaryota; kingdom Viridiplantae; phylum Streptophyta; class Magnoliopsida; order Fabales; family Fabaceae; genus Calophaca; species Calophaca sinica. Next base: position 23,870,317 of record CM073737.1, read on the forward strand.
TCAAGACCGATCACAATCAACCTGTCGAAACAAATCATGTGAATAACTATCGAGATCAAGCTCAACCGAGAGCAAGCTCAACTTATCGAGATCAAACTCAAGCTGGCTTGATCTCAACCTGTCGAGATCGAGCCTGCCGCTGGTCCTCTCGTCGAAGTCAAGCTTGATCTCTCGCCGCCGAGATCAAGCTCAGTGCCGAGTTGAAGCTCAACCCGCCGAGTTCAAGCTCGTTGTTGATCCTCGCCGCCGAAGTCGCTTGATCTCGGCAGTCGAGATCAAGCCAGGCCGAGATCAAGGTCAACCGAGATCAAGCCTGCCGCCGAGATCAAGCACAAGCCGCCGAAGTTCCATCTCGTCACAAGTTCAATCTCAACCTGGCCGAGATCAAGCCTGCCGCTGGTCCTCCAAATTGCCGAAATCAAGCTTGATCTCTGCCGCCGAGATCAAGCTCAAGTTGTCGAGTTCAAAACCCGCTGAGTTCTGCCGGGCCGCTGATCCTCGCCGCCCAGGTTGAGCTTGATATCGACAAACTGAGCTCGATCTCGACGGAATCAAGCTTGATCTCGACAGATCGAGCTTGATCTCGGCGAAGACTAAACTCTATTGGAGCATCAAGACCCATCACAATCAAGTCAGCCGAAACAAATCATGTGAATAGTCACGAGATCAAGCTCAACCGAGCAAGCTCAACTTATCGAGATCAAACTCAGTCGGCTTGATCTCAACCTGTCGAGATCGAGCTCTGCCGCTGGTCCTCGTCAGTCGAAGCCGCTTGATCTCCTGCCGCCGAGATCAAGCTCGTCAGCCGAGTTGAAGCTCAACCTGTCGAGTTCAAGCTCAAGTTGTTGATCCTCAAGCTGTCGAAGTCAAGCTTGATCTCGACAGGTCGAGATCAAGCCAGGTTGAGATCAAGGGCAACCGAGGTCAAGCCTGTCGCCGAGATCAAGCACTGCCGCCGAGTTCCATCTCGTCGCCGAGTTCAATCTCAACCCGCCGAGATCAAGCTCTGCCGCTGGTCCTCCAAATTGCCGAAATCAAGCTTGATCTCTCTGCCGCCGAGATCAAGCTCAAGTTGTCGAAGTTCAAAACCCGCTGAGTCTGCCGGCCGCTGATCCTCGTCGCCCAGGTTGAGCTTGATATCGACTTGAGCTCGATCTCGACGGAATCAAGCTTGATCTCGACAGATCGAGCTTGATCTCGACTTGAAGACTAAACTCTATTGGAGCATCAAGACCCATCACAACTGTCAGCCGAAACAAATCATGTGAATAGCTGTCGAGATCAAGCTCAACCGAGAGCAAGCTCAACTTATCGAGATCAAACTCAAGCTGGCTTGATCTCAACCTGTTGAGATCAAGCTCAACTTATCGAGATCAAACTCAAGCGGTTGGTCCTCAAGCTGTCGAAGTGATGCTCGATCTCGACAGGTTGACCTCAAGCTCAACCGAGAACAAGCTCGAGCTGTCGAAGTCAAGCTCGATCTCGACAGGTTGAGATCAAGGTCAGCCGAGATCAAGCTCGAGCTGTCGAAGTCAAGCCTGATCTCGATAGGTTGAGATCAAGCCAGCTTGAGTTTGATCTCGATAAGTTGAGCTTGCTCTCGGTTGAGCTTGATCTCGACAGCTATTCACATGATTTGTTTCGACAGCTTGATTGTGATGGGTCTTGATGATCCAATAGATAGTTTAGTCTTCAAGCTGTCGATATCAAGCTCCACCTGTCGAGATCAAGCTTGACTTCGACAGCTTGAGGACCAACAGCTTGAGCTTGATCTCGACAGCTTGATCTTGATCTCGGTTGACCTTGATCTCAACGCTTGAGCTTTATCTAGGTGGAGCTTGATCTCAACCTCGCCGAGATCGCCTTGACCTCGACAAATGAGCTTGATCTCGGCCGACCTTGATCTCAACCTGTCGAGATCGAGCTTGACTTCGACAATGAGCTTGATCTCGGTTGAGCTGAGGTCAACCTCGCCGAGATCGAGCATGACTTCGGCTACTGAGGACCAACCGCTGAGTTTGATCTCGATAAGTTGAGCTTGATCTCGGCGAGGTTGAGATCAAGTCGACTGAGTTTGATCTCGATAAGTTGAGCTTGCTCTCGGTTGAGCTTGATCTCGACAATATTCACATGATTTGTTTCGACAATTGATTGTGATGGGTCTTGATGCTCCAATAGAGAGTTTAGTCTTCGTGCCGAGATCAAGCTCTATCTGTCGAGATCAAGCTTGATTCCGTCGAGATCGAGCTCTGTCGCCGATATCAAGCTCAACTGTCGAGATCAAGCTTGACCCGGCGACGAGGATCAACGGCCGGCAGACTCGGCGGGTTTTGAACTCGACAACTTGATCTCGGCGGCGAGATCAATCTTGATTTCGGCGGTTGGAGGACCAACACTGAGCTTGATCTCGACAAAGTTGAGATTGAACTCGGCGACTTGAGATGGAACTCGACAAATTGTGCTTGATCTCGGCGGCAGCTTGATCTCGGTTGAACTTGAAATCGATTCCTTAAATGACATGCACGCTTCTTCCATACTCCCATTTCCCCTTTTCATTTTTTTATGAAGAAAGGAGTTAGCACGAGGCTAAGAAACAAAGCGGGGAACTGCACCCCATTACTTCAAAGCGGAGCTTAAGGTTGAGACCAGATAGAAGAACATCCAAAATAGTCCACGTAAGACACGAAGACTTCCCAATCAGAGCACAAAGGAGATGAAGTGCTTCTAGGAGGAGCGGTCGAAGAGCTCGGATGGAGTAGGATCCAACGTGCACAAGCCTAGAAACCACTTGGGAGTCAACTTCAACAAGAAGAGAAGGAAGTTGGAGCCGCTTAGTTAGTTTGAGACCATAAAGGAGGCCCCATAGTTCAAAGACTAATGGCGGTGGAGGTTCCAATGCGGTAATGTAATCCTTTAATGAAAGCACCTCTAAAAACACACGTAAGTCCTCTGCAAGGAGAAGAGATTGTTCGGGTGCAATGGGAGTCATTTAAGTTTAGCTTGTAGGGGTAAGCAGGGTAGGTGTCAAACAATATGGAGCTCCCGCCAGGCCTCTCAAAATAAATAGGGACAGTCTTATTAGCATCTTGGGAGATCAAATAAGCCTGACCGAGACTGTGTGTTCCATAGTGCGACCCAGGTCAGTTTTACCCTAAAAGATAAAAGGGTTACGGTCTCTCCAAAGCATCCAAATGGTAATAGCAAAGATAGAAGGCCAAGGACAGCCAGAAACACTAATGTCATCAGTAGTCAATTTCCATTGCAGCCAATCGAAGAGACCAAAGCTGAAGAAATGACTCCAATGGTCACTGTTGATGAAACGGTCCCAGTAGGCTTTAACATCGTCACAGTCACGCAAGCCATGCAAAATGGTTTCATCTGAGAGATTGCATGTAGAGTAAGTGCCATCGGCATATATGTTTATATGCTTTCTCTCATTATTAGTAAGAAGGTTACCATGAGCTACCTTCTAAAGGAAAGCTCTGATACGCAAGGTTCCCTGCCACTTCCAAACAATATTGAAAAGAGGGTCAAGTTGAGCATGAGCGTTCAGATCCACAGTCAAATAGTTGTAGGCCGACTTGATGCTGAAAGTACCATCAGTTGAGAGAGACCATATAGGGAAATCCTCAAGATCCCCAGATGGAGGCTTGATACTAGCAATCTTCGAGCAAACATCCATAGGGAAGGTGGCGTAGAGCTTTTGCTAATTCGACCCCTCACTGTTGCCGTAACAGGCAATTGTGAAGTTAATTGCTTCACCTAATGGAATAAAGGCAAGCACTCAATCTTTTAAGAAGCCGAAGCCAGGGACCCAAGCGTCTTGCCAGAAACGAGTAGTTTGACCATTATTAATCGCCCAAGATAAGTTCTTCTCAATATGCTGCCAGATATTAGTGCTTCCTTGCCAGATTACAAAAGCATTACTATGTTGTTCCACCACGGGAATAGACGCATTGCTGCTATTGTATTTGGCTCGGTAAATCTGAACCCAAAGCTTATCGGTTTGAGAGATTAGCTGCCAAGCAAACTTCATAAGGTTAGCTTAATTAAGAACCCGAAGACATCTGAACCCCAGGCCCCTCATCCTTGGGCTTGCAAATATTCTCCCAGGAGATCAAATGGCACTTACTGGTCATTGGTGCTTCCCCAAATGAAGTTCCTGCACATCCTCTTCGCTTCCTCACAAATAAGGATATGAATGTAACAAGTTTGAAGAATATAGCCAGGGATATCCATGAGAGAGGATTAGGCTAAAGTAATTCATCCTGCTAAAGAGAGAATAGATGATTTCCAACAGCTAAGCTTTTTCTTCATTTTGTCAATCATGAAATAATAGGAAGCCTTGGAAGAACGTTGATGAAACATAGGAGCTCCAAGATAGATCCCCAAATAATCGTAGACTTGATACCAAGCTGAGAACTAAGGTTGTGCCTGAGGTCATCATTAACATTTGCTGAGAAGAAAACGCTAGATTTGTTATAATTCAGCTTCTGTCCAGTGACCTCACCGAATCAATCCATACAAGCTTTGATGACATCAACTTGGGAAGGAGAAGTTTCCGCAATTAGAGACATATCATCAGCAAAGAAAACATGGGAAAGTTTTACCGTGTGAGTTCGACCGGAAGTGAGAGGGGACCAGGTGCTAGTGCTCACGACATCTTGGATTAGGTGGCTTAAACGCTCCAAGCAGAAGATAAAGATGTAAGGGGATACAGGATCACCCTGACGCAATCCTTTAGCAGAGTTGAAGCTTTGAGTATTCCTCCCATTCCAATTAATAGAGATTGAAGCAGTGGTGATACACGCTTCGATAATGTACCTAGATGTCTTTGGGGATGTTGAGAATATCCATCGTATCTTTGATGAAATCCTAGCTCAATCTATCAAAGCTTTCTCAAGATCAAGCTTGAGGATCATAAAACCTCTCTTCTCCTTCATTAATTGAAGACATTGTGTGGATGGCTTCTTGAAGAACTAGGATGTTGTCTGTTGTACTTCTGTTGGGAATGAATCTACTTTGGCAAGGATTTTTTTTAAAGCAAAAGAAAGGAAATGAGCCTCGTTAAAACCTTCTGATGCAAAACCCTCCTTAGGAAAAAAATATCTAGAAGGCAAAAAAGTACCCCTTAAATTTTATTAATAAAAAAGTGGAAAAAAATAAACTAAAAAATAGGGGGGAGTAGGCCAATACCCATAAACAGAAAAAATATTGAAACCAATAGGAAAAAAAATCAGACCTATAATAAAGAATCTAGATAAAAAAAAGCAATTATGGCATGCAAAATCATCACTATAATGATTTTCATCCCAACTATATTGGCACCAGAGATATCATCAATCATTTACAAAGACACTAAAATCGAAAACAAAAGGAAAACAAAGAGAAACCAACAAGTGTGGAAATACTGACCCATGTAAAAATCAACTAAACCTATAACTAGGCAGACTAAACCTATTTCAAAAAATCCTCCATAATGAAGCTAGGGATAAGATCCCACCAAACAAAGCCAATGTAAGTACAAATGAAGGTCATTTGTCTAGTCAAATATAGACAATTATTCCATCTATTTCTGAACTTCCAATGAACTACCTTGCAATTCTTGAAAGCAGAAACCACTAATTGAGAATCATACTCCAACCACAAAAACTTCCAACCTTTGTCAAAAGAAATTTCTATAGCCAACATGGCCCTAATTAGTTCAGCATGAAGCGCATAGCCGATGCTAATATTGGCAGAAAAACAACCAAGAACAACAACACTTCTGTCTCTAAAAGTACCACCACAAACGGTTGGGCCAGGACAGCCTTTAGCAGCCCCATCAGTATTGCATTTAACCATAAAAGGAGCTGGAGAAATCCAAGTAACCTCTTTGATAATCAGAGAACTTCGGTAATTACCAGTGACATTAAAAGCCTTTAAAATCATAAAATCAGCAATGGAGGAGAACATTAAAGAAATAGAAGCATTACCTGCTAAAGTCACATTGGAAAGAATGAGGCTAATAACCGAATGTAAAAGGGTAATTTTACTATCAAATCTAGCCTTATTCTTGCAGTGCCAAATTGCCCAACAAACATTAACAATAACAATAGAGACAATATCACACAACTGAAGGCTCCAACCATGAGAAGACAAGGCTAAAATCTTCTGAAAAGAGGACCTATTGATAGAAATGTTTAGAATAGAAATCACCTGGGGAAGAATAATGCGAAGCCTCTATGAAATGATTTTAGTAACCACTTTGTAGATAACGTTGCAGGGCAATAGGGGCGAATTGCGTGATTCTCATGGGGTCATCACACTTTGGGATGAGAATGAGAGTAGTGGCATTAACATTCTTGATGGTGCTGCGGTTAGCGAAGACATCTATGACGAATTGATGGATGGAAGGCCTAATTACATCCCATTGAGACTTGAAGAAGATAGGATAGAAGCCGTTCGGACCAGGGCTTTAAGATTGCCCATGCTGAAGAGGGCAACTTTAGTTTCTTCAATAATGATCACCCTACCAGGTGATAACTTATCAATATTAATAATAATAATAATAATAATAATAATAATAATAATAGGAAAATAAATGTTAGTGGGTAGGGTATGGGGGGTAGGAGGGGCAGAAGCGTATAAGCCTCTGTAGAATTCCACCACAAGATTTTGAAGATGTTCCTCCTCATGAACCCAAACATCATTAGAGTTCATGAGAGCAACAATTTTATTTTTTCGCCTACGAGCAAGAGTGGACAAATGGAAGAAACGAGTATTTTTGTCACCAAGGTGGACCTATTTTAATCTAGCTTGGTGGCTCTAATAAGCTTCCTTCTTAAGATAAATAGTTGAATATTCATTCCAAAGAGTATTCTTCAAAATTTCAAGGCGATTATTGGGATTAGGATTCATCATAAGCACAAGTTTAATACCCTCACGACGATAGAGGATACGGTGATTGCGGCGAAAAAAATATTCCCGAAAGTGTGCTGATTCCAAATGCATAAATTATCAGTGAGTCTTTGAATGTTTTCTTCCTAAGTAGATGAGTGATGCCAATCGTGGAAGACTTGAAAGGAGAACTCAGAATGGTCTAGCCACAGACTCAAGAATTTGAAGTAAGGCCTGTGATTACCTCTGTTCACATGAGGATTAGCACGGATCCAGATGGCAACATGATCTGAGGCTTCCCAGGGATATGAATAACATCAGCAGAAGGAAAAGATGTCCGCCAAGAGGAAGAGCAGAGAGCACGATCAAGCCTCTTATTAATTGTCCCATTAGTCCACATGTAGAGGGGGCCTTTGAAACCAAGATCAATAAGGTTGCATTGATTGATGCAATTAGAGAAACCTTCACTAAGGGAGCAATTAAAGGAGTACCACCAAATTGTCTCTGTCGAATGAAGGATACAATTAAAGTCAATGGAGTCTTTGAATGTGATTAATTCATCCCAAACAGCATTGCAAAGAGTGGCAGTAGGACTAGGATAAACTATAGATAACACCCAAGAGGTAGCTGTATTGGCATTGATTTGAAGATGAACACAATATCTGGAGAATGAGATAGGGGTGACATGAAGCCGGGCTGGGTTCCAAAGGCACCAAATACCTCCGGAGAAACCAATAGCATCCACTTTCTCAATCCCAAGTAGGCCAATACGTTGGATGACCTTATTTGCTCTAGCTCCGCTAATACGGGGCTCTAAAATGGCAACCAAATCAAGATGATAAATCTTGAGAAAATCTTTAATGAGGGAGGGAAAAAGCTTTCCCCCCAGCACCCCTGCAATTCCAAACTAGACAATTCATGGAGACCATTTGCAAGGGGTTAGTCCTATGAGAGAGACTAGAGAACTGGGGGAGGTATCCCACAGTGTCCATCTCATTTCCCATATCAACATTACCCAAAGAATTTGGGTTAACATGCTCGGTATTTTCAACATGAGTATCCTTTCCACCAATATCAGGAGGTTTCGTGTTCTCAATCAATTGTAACCACTTCTGAACTAAGGTGTACATTTCATGGAAATCTAAGGTGATGAAATTTGCCTTGGGTGTTGCGGTATGATTGATGGGGGTGCAAGAAGTAGTAGCATTTTTGTGTGAGGAGGTCGGTTTGTCCATATGAGATGGAGCTGGAGCTTTGGGCTTAGTTGAAGACATGGATCGGCCCACTTGATCATGGCGGCGTTTCTTGAAAGAGGGCTTTTATTTTGGGGCCACCCCAACTTAATTTTATCACCTCCCCTCTTCCTGAAAAAGTCTAAAATACCCCTTCACTTTTCCCGGACACGATGCTTCATCTTCTTTTTTTTTTGCTAGATTTGAATTTTTCGGCAATAAGAATTCGGAAAGTCCCAGCAATAAGAATCTGGAAGTGTTTTTGAACAACTTAACGTTGTTTCACCTCCCTTTTTGCTAGGTCTGAAAAATTAACACTTCCGATTTCTTGTTTCCGAAATGTCCCGACAATAAGAATCCAAAAGAAGTTTTTATATTCACCCTAAACTTGATTTCTGAGCTTTCTAAACAAGAATCCGTAAGTGTTAATTTTTCAGGAAAAAAAATACTAACATCAATACGTATTTTCAGTAACGCAGCTGTGCAGCACCAACCAAACCCAATCAATCAAATTCGGCGAAACTCTCTGCGTCTGTTTGCTTCTCTGTTGAAATCACTTAAACGTACATTTTGATGAGAAGTAGCTCAAGAAATCCTTTTCATTTTAGTGGTTACACTGGATCCTTTTCATCTAATTCCATTCACTCACCAGCTCTTCCTAGCTACATCTTCCATTCATATCCTTGATTTCTCTGCTTCTTCGCGTTACTGTTTAGTGGCTTGGATTAACATGATTTTCACGGTTTTCTTGGTTTTGCTTCAGCCATAGCCATGGCGGTGTATGACCAGAGGGAGGTGAAGATTGAGTTGGGAGAGTGAGAGAATTGAGGAAGAAGAGGGTAAAATGGGGATTTTTGAGGGAGGGAGGTGAGAAAATTAAATGAGGGAGGTGTTAAAATCATGGACCCTTGGAAGATGACCTCGATTTGGACTCGTCGTGATAGGCCTTGCCGGGACCGACTGACATGTCCTAGTTATTAGGGGATAGAGTGAGCCTGGCTTTTGAAAATACCTTTGTAATAGCAGCTAGGAAGTCAAATATAAAAGGAAAAGAAAAAGAGAAGATATGTAGAAGAGAAAGCAATATTGAAACATCAAGGGAGCGAACTTGCAGAGCTATTGAAACAAACAAAATTGATAATATGGGATAAAGCTCCAATGGCACATAAACATTGTTTTGAGGCTTGGATAGAAGTCTAAGAGATATAATGAACTGTGAAAATAATTCTTCTTCAGTTTTTAGAGGAAAAGTAGTTGTTTTTAGTGGAGACTTTAGACAAATTCTACCAGTTATTCCAAAAGGAAGTGTTCGGATATCATACATGCCACTATCAATGCATCGTATCTTTGGGATCACTGCCAGGTGTTAACTCTCACTAAAAACATGTGTTTTCAACATGGTGCCGAGGTACCAAAGGCATTAGAACTTCGAGTTTTCATAATGAGTCTTTGGATGTAGGTGATGGTAAATTATCTGAGCCAAATGATAGATATGTAGAAATTGAAATCCCACAAGAATTCTTGATCATTAATTTTGATGACTCAATAGATGCCATAGTTAGAAGCACATATCCTAATTTGATACATGAATACAAAAATGAAGAGTTCCTAATATCTAGTGTTATTCTTGCATCAACAATTCAAATTGCTGATCAAGTCAATGAATATGTCTTGAATCGATACCAGGTATTTTATTGTTATAATTATTACATTGTAATTGGGTATATTACAAATTTACATCGAGTAGTTATAAAATTTAATCATACTATTTTTTGATTAATATAGGTGATGAAAAAGAATATCTAAGCTCAGATTCAATTGATAAGTCAGAAGCTTATGAGACTCAACCATATGAAGTTCTTACTCCTGAATTTCTACACTCTCTTACAACATCAGGTCTTCCAAATCATAAGATCAAACTCAAGGTTGGCACTCCAATAATGCTTTTAAGAAATTTTGACCAGGCTGAAGGTTTGTGTAATGGGATAAGATTGATTGTCACAAGGCTGGCAAATCATGCGCTTGAAGCAAAAATAATGTCGGGAAAGAACATTGGAAGCATGGTGTACATTCCTCGGATGTCTATGTCTCCATCCCAATCACCATGGCCTTTCAAGCTAATTAGGAGACAAATTCCTATAATTTTCTCATATGCCATGACAATCAACAAATCCCAAGGTCAATCATTGGCAAGTGTTAGACTATACTTGCCTAAACCTGTATTTAGTCATGGTCAGTTATATGTTGCAATTTCTAGAGTTCAAAGCAAACATGGATTGAAGATATTAATACATGATAAAGAAAGACAACCGTTAACTACTACAACCAATGTTGTCTTCAAATAAGTGTTTCTTAGTGCCTTCACATTCAACTGCCACTCAATTTTAGTTTTATATTATCTTAATTAACCTCATTATCTGATATTTTTCATCCACAGGTTAGAATAGAGTGATTAGAAGACCCACCCATCTCCTATCCCATTACTACCTTATTATGCAGCATTTGTCGCACCGCATCCCCGTGTCGCACGACACCTCCTAAAAGTTCGCCGTCAGTGGTGATTCCAGTCTGATGCGGTGGTTTGGGTGTCGACGGAAACTGTCGCATAAGGGGTCGGGTGGATAGGTGGGGAGAAAGAAAAAAAACCATTGGACTATTTTGCTCTTTGACCAATCACTCAATCTTGACCGTTGGATTTAAAATGATAAGCATCCAACGATCTTTGTCTATTCTGCACCGGTGCTCCACATGTTTAGTGGTGCATGCTAGACGAGCCCTTTTATTATTTATTTATTTATTTATTTATTTATTTGTATTAGTGTCCATATTTTCTTGGGAGTGAAAGAAAATCTCTGCGAGTCTAGAAGGGGGAGGAAAAGAAGGCGCATCATCAAAAATCAGATTTGTGAAGAGAAAAGAAGAAGAAGAAGAAGAGAGAGAGAGAGAGAGATGGGAGATTACCACTTCGTATAAAAGGACGTAGAAGGAGCCTCAACTCAATGGGATGATATTCAGAGAAAACTTGGCAATCTCCCTCCAAAGCCACCCGCTTTCAAACCTCCTCCTTTCACCCCCGCTTCTGATCCCGATACCCTCCCCAGAGATAAAGCCTGGCTCGATTCCAAAACCCATGATGAACTTGAAGACCTTGAAGACGATCTCGATGACGATCGGTTCCTTCAGGAATACAGGTTCACAATTCACATCCTTCTTTTTTTAATTATTATAAATAATTATGTTATTTTCCTCACAACAACCAATAAATAAGTTCTTAATCAATTTGAAAAATTCCCAAATTTTTCCCTTTTTATTATGTGGGTCGTTTTTTTTCAAACCTGAGATGATGAAAAAATTAATAAAGTTGTGATTTTTTTATCTCTGTGTTCTTCTGGGTAGCTTGTGATTGTTTGAAATTTGTTGGATCACTTGTTCATTTCTTTGTTTCTGGATACAACCTCGTCGAGGATTCTGTTGTTGTTGTTGTTGTTGATTTTGTTCCTTTTTTTTTTTTTTCAGGTTAAGGCATTTGAATAGGGTAATGTGATTTTTAAGGGTAGATCAAACAACTACTCTGTTTGGATATTTGATTTGATGTAAGGATTTTAAAAAGTCTCTGGTGTTTTAATTTGGTATTATTTTTTAATGTTAAAATAGGGAATTTGATTTATATTCCCACCTAAACATATGGGAAATTCTAGAATCCCTTCCTCTTATTACAGTTTCAGTGCTTTCACTCATGTTCTAATGGCCTTTTCATATTTATTGCTCTCTCGCTATGGAAGCAAAGTAGTAATGGGGTCTTTCATGAATTTGAAGCTTTAAATTTCTGAGTTTTTCATTTTCCTTTAAGGCGTGCTTTTGTTTGCCTTGGAGACGGTAGTGAATGCATAAAGTTAAACTTTTTGGTGTTTTTCTTTTAAAAAACTTTTGAGGCTCTTTGTGTTGTTCTGGGTAACTAATGGTTGTTTGAGATTTTATATCGCTTGTTCATTTTCTATGTTCCTGAATAGTAAAAACAATTTGGTTGGGAATTATGGTGAATTTAAGATTTTAGGAAATTAATAAAGTAGATTTGATGAGTTTCAGATTTCATAGTTTAAGAGCTTAGTTATCCTCTTGTTCTCGAGGAATTTGTGACTATTTTGTTCAATTTGATTTAGGGGTTTGAGAAGTGAGAAAATCAAGAGTTGTTATTTTAACAAACCCGTGATTTGTTATGATGTACCTGTAATATCAACCATTGATTTATTCATCAATGGTTGATATTAGTTACTTTAAATTCTAAAGTACGTTACTCACTTTAGTGGAGTCGGATCCTTGAGAAAGTAGTAAATGAATTATGACACTACTAGGAGTAAGCAATATCAGATGTTGTTTTTGCTGTCCACATGGTTCTCATTTGAGTCATTTTGCTGTGATAGGAAGAAGAGGTTAGCTGAGATGCAGGAGGAAGTTAAAGTATTGAGGTTTGGATCAGTGACTCCCATTTCAGGATCTGATTTCGCTCGAGAGGTTTCACAGGCTCCATCTGATGTTTGGGTGGTTGTCATCCTTTACAAAGAAGGGTATGCTTTAGCAACAATTGCTTTTGTATCCCAATTTTTGTTTAATTTTTTTCTTGTTATGTTTCTTTTCTTGTGCTGAAACTAGTAGAATGCACGGGTCACATTTGTTCCTACGCATGTTTTAAAGTGGACTTGTATATAGAAGTAAATATTTTGAATCCAGTTAAAATCCTAGCATAGCATTACAACAAGGTGTGAAGGGATAAATTTAGTAGAAAGAGATGAGCTCACATTACAAAATGTTCATCATCCCAACAGAAAAAGGAGCAAATGGCTATAACATCAATGTTGGCTCTAATAGTACCGTAAACATATAACTATGTAATCAACTTATCAAAAATATGAAAGAAGTGGTGTGTCCACATAATGGTGTATGTCCCGCAAAGGCATTGGAAGCAAAATCAGCAAAAGAAGGATGTGTGCTGCAAATGCAAACAAAAGGAAATGTTGGGGAGAAAATAAAATAAATCTTATTGAAGAAAAAATAAGGAAATGTGATAAGGAGATCTGAAATGTTGGGTAGTTGGCTTGTAGTAAAAATTGTTTTTATCACTAAGCCTATGTCAGTAGTTGGCTTGTAGTAAAAATTGTTTTTATCACCGATATGTAATATCGCTTGAATCTCGTAAATACTTTGTATTTGAGATGGGTTTAAATGCTTGCTATTTGACCAGAATTGGGAAAGGGACTACCCCCTCATTACTTGCTCATACTGTCTCCCATCCCACCGTTAACCTTTTATTTATTGCTGGATTAGATAGTCATTATAATTGAATATAAGACACCTATAATTGAATGTAAGCAGAGGTTGCAGAGTTTGGTTCTTACTAATATAAGGTTAACCATATAATTAGACTAATGTCATATTCTCTAAAATATGGAATATAATTTAAATCAAGAATTCATTGACTACATCAATTGCAATGTCAGGATTTAGAAATTAACAGTTGTAAATGTTGAAAAGAAAAAGAAACCTTCAAATGTAAAAATTAAACACCAAATAAATTAACAAATGAAAATGTAAAATTACTGCAAGATGAAAATGTTACTACCAAATGAAAACTAAATACCAAAATCATGATCAAATGCAAATGTTTAGTACTGATTTTTGACTGCCAAAATCCAGAGGGATGAAATGGAGTACATCATTATCAAATTACTGCCCACTACCCAGTGTTCGTATAGTTTTCAGCTATTCCTAAACCTTAAAAGTTGATTAAGCATTGCCATCAATCAGATGTGATAATGGTTGTGTATAGTGGTATTAACTAACAATTACATGCACCTAAAGCAGTGATTAATTAAAGAGGGGCAAAAATAAAAGACCAATTAAAAGAAAAGGAGAAAAATACCTCTTGGTGGTGACAACAACCTGCAAAAATGGGAAAAAGCTTCAGAGGAGTTGATAGCACAATGAAACAAACAGATATGGAAGTATGCATAAACGCAAAAATTCATATATAAGTACAGCTCCAAGTTATATTCCATTGCAAATGGATTTGATAAATCATTAAAAGCCCACTGTTTCACACAAAAGCAATACGACCTTTGCCAAGTGGAATCTTGAGATTTCAACTTTATGGCTTGCTATAATGTCATCCTGAAACAAAAGCAATTCTAACAAAAGCATGAAGTGAAAATTAAAATACATCAAACTAAAAGTACAACTCCATTTAGTTCATTATCAATTTATCATCCAAATTTTAAGTTAACCATAAAAATAAAATATATCAAAGACTCAAATCATAAACTATGCACTTGTTGAAACTTTAAAACAATTTAGCAATCTAGGCGTTATAAAAAAAATATGTCAATGTTACAGGGATATATATGCATAGTGACAGTGGATGAAAAGCATGTAGTGACTGGACAATGAAACAGAGAATACAAAACTAAAAAATGCAACTAAAAACAACATAAAATTGCTGGCTGGGATGAGTGATAACCCACATGTTTAACAGTTTGTGAAAAAAAGAGAAAAGAAATATATTATAAGAAGGGATAGTAAATAAAAGATAGTAATTTATGCATAGGTAACAATTAAAAGGAATCTAAAAGTACCTTCTGTCTTGAGGATTTGGCAGGAACTTCTCAAGGCAATCAAGAAAGTTTGATCCATTATAGGGATTTCCTCCCATTATTAAAGCATGGGTCTGTTTGGTACTTTTTCTTGTTTTGGTACTGCAGAAATTAACTCAATAGAAACATGAAGATGTTTAAAAGCATAGTAAGAGAGAGTTGGGCCTTAAACGCATATTTGTTAAAGATCTGAAGGCAAGAATCTAAGGAGAATAGAAAGACATTAAATTATGTATTCTTTACACCTTTATGATTGTATCAGAGTTGTAAACACTGGTATAGAATCTGTCCAATCATTCATTTCTTCCTTTGGATATATATATCCTTTGGATGTATAAATTTTGGAGATAGAGAAAGCATAACTATAAAACAATAAAACATATTGACATTAACAATTTGGGAAACCACACCATATTTCACAGTAAAGATAATAGTTCCATCAATTTAGGATCCTCTTTCATAGGGATTGAATCTATTTCTTCCCGCTTTTTCAACCTAAAAACAATAAAGCATGCTTGTCAAAAATAACAAATTTTTTCTTCAAGTTAGAAAACTATCTAAAAAAAGACCATTAGTTTATCCCTCTGAAAAGCACACAACCATAATCTATCACGTGGTTGAAATTAACCATAAGCTATGAGAAAGAAACGTGAGAATTAATACCATTAAAAATTAAGAAACATGAGATGCATAGTAGTCGATCAGTCTCAAGCGGCAGTTTGTGTTGCCTTGCTATTAAAAAGATCCTGAAAAGCATATAGAATGTAGATGTATGAAGTGGAAGAATTCAAAATCTATAAGTATGACTCCATCTTTTCTATCCAGGACCCAATAATACCCATAAGTATTGCTACATATTTTAGCAAGAGAATCAGTTTTCATTGTTAATGTTAGAAATACTTTCACTACATCACAATAAATTCATGAGACAAATCCTTTTCACGGTAAATAACAAAACGTCTAATTTTCTTTTGCATTGTTTTCACATCTCAATAGTTTTTTTGTTCCTTTGAATCACCCACGTTTCCTTCCCATGATCATGAAAATCCATTATCAAGGCAAAGAAATCAAGTACACACATCATAAAGCGAAAATGGTGGTTTTATGCAAAAAGAAAATACTCATCCCGCCAAGTCCTAGAACTTGTCTATCAACTGATAAAAACCACAAAATAATACCGCTATGATATTTATCCTTTTCATCATCCTCATCTTTCTTCTAGTAGTCAATAATACCTGTAGAAGTAAAAGGTAAAATAATTAAGAAATGAAAAACCTTGGTTTTCACAAAATCAAAGACAAAAGCATAAACAACAATCTAAGAACAAAAAAATCAAAATCAAAATCTGAAACAAAAAAATACAGAATGATGGAACAAACAAAAAATAGTGGGGTTTCTGGGATCTTGATGGTGCCCAAATGGAAGCTCAGAGGAAGGAGGAGAAAGAGAAAGAGGAGGAAAAAGAAGATGGAGAAGAGGATTACCGTAAACCTAAAAACAATAATGATTCAAAAACCTAGCTCCAAAAATAATCTAGCTTCCAAGAAACCTCAAAAAGGAGAAGAGGGATGGCAGATGCAACATAAAAATCCATTATATTTGCCCTGTTCTTTGCCAAGAAAAAGGTGGAGAAAGAGGAGGAAGAAGATGATGGAGGAGAAATAAAAAATAAGAAAGGAGGGAGATGTTACAGAGGAGGATGAAGGGGCGAATTTGGTGGTGTGAAGGGAGGAGGAAGAGCAAGATGGAAGGAGAAGATGGAGGAGGAAGAAAAGAAGGAGATCGGGAGAGAGATAAGATTGAGGGTTCATTTTTCTTTTTCAGTATAATGAGGGTTCAAATTTTAAATAGCAAAGAAAAAGATAGGCCTTCTCCAAGAAGACCCTTAAAAAGGACAGGTGGCATAAATATAAGAGCCAATTGAGTCATTTGAACCGCCTATTCTTCTCTAAAATTGATAGTAGATATGTTGTGCTTTTCTTGTTTGACAGGATTCCCGAATGTGGGGTGTTGATGCAATGCATTGAAGAACTAGCTGCAAGATATCCTTCAACAAAATTTGTCAAGATAATATCCACTGAGTGCATTCCCAACTACCCAGATCGTAATCTCCCCACTTTAATGGTGTACAACAATGGAGCTGTTAAAGGAAATTATGTGGGTTTGAGTAGGTTTGGGCGAAGATGCACTCCCGAAGGTATTTATATCTCTCCCTCTAAAAAAATTTCGTCCTCGAAATTGCAAATAAGATTCTTACCTCGGAAAAGTTCAGGGTATTGAGTCTTCATCTTCTCCTCCAGCTCCCAAGTCGCATCTCCCGTCTTCTGATCCCACACAACTTTGACGAGTTGAATCTCTTTGTTCCGCAGCTGTTTGGCTTTCCGATCAACGATCCTTGCTGGTAATGCTTCAAAAGATAGGTCGTCCTTCAGTTGAATCACATCCGGTTCGATGACATGAGAGGGGTCGAAAACATATTTCCGCAATTGTGAGACGTGGAAGACGTCGTGGATGTTCGACAAGAATGGTGGCAAGGCAATCTGATATGCCACTGGACCAATACGACGAAGAATCTGGTAAGGTCCAATAAATTTAGGGGTAAGTTTCTTGGATTTGATCGCTCGACCAACTCGATGGTGGGGGTGACTCTAAGAAATACATGTTCTCCTTCCTCGAACTCGAGTGGTCGACGTCGTTGGTCGGCATAACTCTTCTGTCGACTTTGAGATGTTCGCATCCGATCTCTGATCAAACGGATCTTCTCGGTAGTCTGCTGGATCATATCTGGTCCTACAACAGAACGCTCGCCGTCCTGGTACCAACAAAGAGGCGTCTGACATTTCCGTCCATACAGCGCTTCAAAAGGTGCCATTCCAATACTCGCATGGAAACTGTTATTGTAGGTGAACTCCACCAATGGTAAGACGTCGTCCCAACTTCCTCGGTGATCTAAGGTACACGCTCGCAACAAATCTTCAAGTGATTGGATCGTTCTCTCACCGACCGTCGATGCGTGGATGATATGCCGAGCTAAGCCTGAGCTCGGTTCCCATCGCTCCTTGTAATTCCCTCCAAAAGTGAGACGTGAACTTCGGATCTCGGTCCGACACGATCGAAGAGGTTATTCCATGAAGTCGTACTATCTCTGCGATGTAGATCTCGGTCAGCTTTTCCACGTTGTATGTCGACCTCACTGGTAAGAAATGAGCAGATTTGGTCAATCGGTCGACGATCACCCAAATCGAATCATTCTTCTTCTGCGTTTTCGGCAAACCTACAACGAAATCCATGGAAATACTATCCCATTTCCAAACTGGTACGTCAAGCGATTGTAGCATTCCCGCAGGTCGTTGGTGCTCCACCTTCGCTTTCTGACACGTCAAACACGAAGCTACGTACTCGGCCACTTGCTTCTTCAAGTCTTGATACATCTTCGTAACTCCGGGATGAATACTAAAGTTGCTCTTATGCGCTTCGTCGAGAATCAACTTCCTCAGCTCGGATACGTTAGGTACACATACTCGGCCATTGCACCTTAAGATGTCGTCCGCCCCGACCTTGAATTCTGTCGCCTTCCCTTGCGCTATCAACTGAATCTTCTCTTGCAGAAGCTCGTCATGAACTTGCTGGTCTCGGATCTCGTCCAACAATCTGTTAGAAATGGTAAGCATACCAAATCTCAGCTTCCCCGGTGAAACTTCGACACTCAACTTCAAGTCTCGGAACTTCTCGAGCATCTCCAACTCCTTGATCATCATCACCGAGGTTAAAACGCTCTTTCTGCTCAATGCATCTGCTACTACGTTAGCCTTACCGGGATGGTATTCCAACGTAAAGTAGTAGTCCTTGAGAAATTCTGTCCATCTACGTTGACGCATGTTGAGCTCTTTCTGGTCGAACAGGTACTTCAAGCTCTTGTGATCGCTGAAAACAGTAAGAGTGCTCCCATAAAGGTAGTGCCTCCATATCTTCAGCGCAAAAACTACTGCTGCCAGCTCCAAGTCGTGAGTAGGGTAGTTCCTCTCGTGAATCTTAAGCTGTCTTGAAGCATACGCGACCACCTTCCGATGTTGCATCAGTACGCATCCCAATCCCTGGTGTGACGCATCACAATACACCTCGAAAGGCTCTTCTGGTTGAGGCAAAATCAACACAGGCGCTGTCGTCAAAAGCTCCTTCAGTCGTTGAAAACTGGCTTCACATTCCTCGGTCCAGGCAAAAGGTTGATCCTTCCTCGTCAGTCGTGTAAGAGGCGCGACAATCTTCGAGAAACCTTCAATGAATCTTCGGTAATATCCTGCTAAGCCGACAAAACTCCCCGACTCTCAGAATCGCCTTCGGCTGTTCCCACGCTAACACCGCCTCAATCTTAGTTGGATCCACAGCTATCCCTTCTTTGGAAATCACGTGACCAAGAAAATTCACCTCTTCAAGCCAAAATTCACACTTCGACAGGTTGGCATAGAGTTGCTTATCTCGTAATATCTGCGATGCTCGACATAGGTGTTCTGCGTGCTCTTCTCGGTTCCTCGAGTAGATCAATATGTCGCCGATGAACACTACAACGAATCGATCCAAAAACGAATGGAAAATCCTGTTCATGTAATCCATAAACACACCGGGCGATTCGTCACTCCAAACGGCATCACCAAGTACTCGTAGTGACCGTATCTGGTCCTGGAAGTCGCTGTTTGGAAACATCTACCTCCTTCACGCGAACTGATGGTAGCCCGACTTCAAGTCTATCTTGGAAAAGATCGCCGCTCCACGAAGTTGATCCATCAAGTCGCCAATACGTGGTAACGGATAATCTGCTTCTTCACAAGAACCTTGTTGAGCTCGCGATAGTCCACGCCACGCCTTGATCGTCCATCCTTCTTCTTAACCAACAACACCGAGCTCCCCACGGTGACACGCTCGGTCGTATGAATTGCTTCGACTCCAAGTGTTCGATCCGAGACTTCGCTTCTTTCATCTCGGCAGAGACATCCTGTATGGCGCTTTGGAGATCGGTCCTGTCCCTGGAATCAGTCGATGGAGAACTCGACCTCTCGTGACCGGTGGTAACCCTGGCACGTCTTCGAAAACGCCCTCAAAGTCACACACCACCGAACATTCTTCACGCCGACCTGTGGAAAACTTCCGAACTAGCCGGATACATGTATTCCCTAGTTCCTTCTTTCAAAGAAACTCCAATACGTTCGCGAAAGATAATTGGAGACTCCAAGGTCCTGGAAAAATTACGCTTTACGGGCACACCAAAAGGACATGGTGGTGTGACAACCAATCCATCCCGAGGATGACATCTAAGCCCTTAAGAGGCAAACAAACCAAATTGACCACAAACTTTCTACTCAATAACCACTACACAATTAAGACATGCAAGTGTTTGTGACTAAGGTTTTAGCGGTGGGGTTGTAACTACTAATTTAAACGGTAAAGCGATCCACAACAAGTTCAAATGGTTCACACAATCGTAAGAAATAAAGGAATGGGTTGCACGAATCAAAAAGAACGGATAAGGATTTACCTCGATCTCACATTCACCTTGGATAAGATCTTCACTCGACCGCTTCCTCGCCACTCATGCGTAAAAACTCGCCTTTAGCCACTGACGCTTCCCTTTGGCCTTTGCCGCAAGCATCGCTTGCTCAGCTTTAGGTGTAGGACAATCCTTGGCAAAATGCCCTGGCTTCTTGCGGTTGTAGCACACCCCTCCCTCCGAGTACGATTATTGGCGTAATGTCCCGTCTTTCCACAACTAAACAAGTCACCTCGAACTGGTCCGTCCTCCGCTTCTGCACTGGTCATCGGACGATATTGTCCCCTGTTGTCGTTCCCCTGAGGTCGGTCGTACGGCTTCTTCTGCGGTTGTTTTCCTTTCTGTGCAAATCTCTGCCCCGCACTCTGGGGTCTCACCGGTCCGCCCACAACAGTCTTCTTCTTGTGGCTCCTCACTCCTTCTACCTCGACACATCGATCAATCAGCTCTTGGAGGTTTCTGATCCTCAGCGACACCACTGACTTCTGAATGTCGAATCTCAGTCCCCGTTGGAATCTCTCACTCAACCATCTTTGGTCAGCTCGATCACGAAATGGACTGAAATACCTCGCCAACGACTCGAACTTGGCCGCATACTCGGACATCGCCGAGTCAGCCGCCGCAATTGAAGAAACTCTTGCTCCTTCTCGGCTCGTGCAGTATCTGGGAAGTACTTGTCCAAGAACCTTTCACGGAAGAGCTCCCAGGTCATCTCGCGACGTTCCGCTATAAACGTTTGCTTCACTCCTCTCCACCAATACTCTGCGTCTCCTAGCAGTAAGTAGGTAGCATAGTCGACCTTCACGTTGTCCGCGCAATGAACTGCCTCCAAGATCTTCTCGATCTCTTGCATCCAAAGATCGCCTTTATCCGGATTTGGCTCACCGTAGAACTTCGTGGATCATGCTTCCTGAAGTCCGCCAATCCTCTAGCTTGACAATTTCGCTCGCTCGTTCTTTGTTCTTTGTAAGTTCTGAGTTAACGTTGCCGTCTGTTGAGCCATCGCGTTAGCTGTTGAGTTCTGGCGGTGATTCTTTGGGCCATGGCTGCCACCATCTCGGTCATAGCTTGAATTGCTCGTTCCATGTCGACGTTCTCGGTTGCAGCTGTCGTATTCCTACGAGGTGGCATTAGATTCCACAAAGTTCAAAACCCTGTCAGAATCTCATAACAAGGATGTGTTAAAACACACTGCTTCAATCAAGAAACAGTTCAAACAATTTTTCAAGCAATAAGTGCTTCACTTAATCAAACAGCAATCAACATATACAACTAGGTACCCAACACACATATCCCGACAAAGTGACCAGTCCAAATTTCCTATGCACAGCTCGGTCAGAACCGAACTACTCTGATACCAACAATGTAACGACCCGTTTCCGGACCGCTACCGAGCTCAATATACCGAGCTCGAGTTACCGAGCTCAACACACCGAGCTCAACTAAACCTGTATGAGATGTGTTTTAAAACGAAACTCTTGTGCCTTTTAAAAGTACGATCTATTTTTTTTTTATAAAACCAACTCGTGCACATCAGAGTAATTACAGCTTTTCGAAACATGGTGCAACTAAGACACAAGACTTAAATTCTAATAAAACATACATGCATAACATACATATATATATCACTCGAAATAATAATGTATACAAAATACAGAGTAGCAATGTGCAAAGAAAATACACCTAAGGTACGACGACTTCAAAAGAGCAATCATACCCTGGGGGTACTTCCGGCAGACTCCCACGCAGGGTCGCTCCAAAAGTAAGACCACCACCACCCTGAAACAACAAAACAACACTGCCCAAACTGGTCACGACATACTACTCCAAAAGAAAAACAAGGTACAGCCATAAAAAAAACAACATCCAGCAACATAATCAATCACGACAGATGGAGGTCGTCACTCGGGTCCTCGTCCAGCTCCTCCTCGGCATCATCTATTGTCGAGTTCCCTGCGCCCTCGACATCGCCTGGGTAACCGTCATGGATTGGAGGCACCACGGGAAAGGGTCAACTTCTCAACAATTCAAGATAAGCTCGACATAAAGAATAAGCAACACAATAATGTATCTCAATCACCACACGTGACTCGACCATCTCACTCTAGACTCGACTCGACTCTTATTCCGGAATATCGTCAGCAGGTCCATCCCCAAACTGACGTAATAGGTAAGCGGCAGGTCCAACCCCAAACCGATACCATGCATTAATCAGCAGGTCCAACCCCAAACTGATAATGCTACAACGCCTAGCCAATCCACCATAAACAAAAAGGGGACCTAGCACCCTCACTGATCTGGGTCCGGGTCAAACCGTCATACGACTCCCTAGCTCTCTCACTCGATGATTAGCTCGCCGCATGTCAAAGAGTAACACAACTTACTTGATCACATATCAAATAAAGAGAGCATGCTTAACATGAAGAAAACGCAATTCGACAGCAATACACCATTCACAACATTTATTCAATCACATATCAAATACATGCAAAAACCCAATCATATCACGACATTCCAAGCACGACACCAATCACGGAGTGCATACAGAAATATAACAATAAAAATAAAGTCTTAATAATGTCTAAAAGCTGCCCTTACGCTAGCATACTATGAAAGTATTAATGTGAAGCGCCCTTACCGAACTCCAAGTTAATGCTGCTCGACAACGACCTCGACACAGCTGTCTTCAAATGAGCTCGACAACGACTTCTCTTACTCGATCTCGACACGGCTGTCTTCAACGAGCTCGACAACGACTTCTACACGTACCGTCCTCAATCGACCTCGACACGCGTTCTCGATCCGATCCCGCCGCTTCCACGCCCTTGGATTCGCTTTCCGTACACCTCGATTCGAAATCACACGATCTCTGAATCGGACTTCCTAAAACAAACACAACTCGATTCGATCTATGGGTTCTAATACACTTAGCTCTCATCCCAAACTTTACCACAACCCAGAAAATATAAAAACTCAAGAACTGAAATATATTTTTCCTCTAACACAAAGTTAGGGTTTTTGATCAAAAGTTCATGAAAAAGGCTATCTGATGCCACAACAGATAGATCGACAACAACAACAACCAGAGGCAACAACGAAAAATAAGAAATCGAAATAAACCAAAAATGAAGGGTTTCGGCACCGCCGATTGCGTAAAACAGAGAAAGAAATTTGTTTTTCAAGCTCAAATAATCGGTTAGAAAGATAGGTAATATCGTGAAGAAGAAAACCCATCAGTTTGACATGATTTGGAAGCATAAAGCGCTACAAATGGAAGGAAAAGTAGCGCTAAACAAGAGTACAGAGGAAAAGAAAGATCATTCTTCATACCTCAATGGTGATGGTCGAGCAAAGCGAGATATGTCGAGAAGATGATGAGGAACAAGGTTGATGAAGAAAGCTTGTGCAGAATCTCGATGGAACTCAAGGTTTCTTCGATGGAAGTCTTTGGAGAAAAACAACGAAACTCAGAGCAGAAGGAAGGAAGAAGAAAGAAGAAAAGAGAAATGAGTATCTGAGGAAATCGATCGTGAATACAATTTGGAAGGGCATAATCGTAACTCCAGCTATAAGATGCCAATCCCATCAATCATTCTACCCATCTAATCGTTCCTCTCATAATTACCCTCTACTCTGTCGGTCAACGATCTAGACACGCGACGAGAACGGCAAGCCGACAATATAATTATTACAAGCAATATAATAATAACGCTGAATAACGTTCGAAAGAATACGAGTTATCATCTCGAGACGATGTCGACTAGGGTGCTCGTGCAAGCGCACAAGGCTCTAACACGAGTTCGTGCACGCGGCCTCCTCAGTTCGACATGCGTCCTCTTCAGCTCGGTACGCGACTCCATCAACTCGACACGCGATCTCCTCAGCTCGGCAAATGACCTCGGCAAACGATCTTGGCACGGGATCTCGAAACAAGGTCTTGGTCGAGGTCTCGATCCGACGTCCTAATACGAGGTCGATCTCGTCCTCAAGTGTTACAATTCCGCACCACTTCATTTAGGCTCCACTTAGTGTCTCCAAAGATATGGTTACTTCTCCAAAGCCAAGTCCACCAAAGACCCGCCAGGAATAGGTGAGGCGCAGCCCCAGAGCTCAACAAACTGACCCATTCGCGACTGTTGTTGTAGGAGAGGAAGTCATGGCAATCCCAAAGGCCAAGTTTTTCCCAAACCAACCGAGAATCACTACAATCACGAAGGCAATGGATCCCGCCTCGAGTCTATATTGCAATGAGTACAAGTGGGAGAGGGCGCCATTTTTCTCTGGAACCGGAAGCTGTTAGTAGGTAGGGCATCATGGACACAAAGCCAAACAAGAAACTGAACCTTAGCTGGAGCAGGCAGGCGCCACAGCCACTCCCAGTCGACATTAGAGTCCCAAGTTCTCTGCCGGGTTAGCAGCCAGGAGTACCCCGAAGAAGCCGAATAGATTCCTTTCGTATTCCCAGACCACACCCAAGTATCATGGACTTGGGGATCCAGTCCTCGCGGCGGGGGGATAGTCTCAAGGAAATGGAGAAGGTTGGAGGGCAACATAGTCGCTAGGCTGCGAAAATTCCAAACACCAGCGTTCCACACATCTCGAATAGCAAGATCAGAGTCCGAAAAATTCACAAAAGGAACCAAGGGAGCAAGAGGTCCCAACTTAGTCCAACTGTTATACCATAAAGAAGTGTCACCCGAACCAATTTTGAAGCTGTAACCATCTGCCAAGGCTTCTACAGCATGCATAATACTCTTCCAAATAGTAGAGTCATTCGGTTTCCTCTTAGTAGACCAGATATTACCCGAGTCCAGGTACTTATTACGAAGCACCTGAACCCAAAGCTTCCCCGAATCATGAATGACATTCCAAGCTAATTTACCAAGCAATGATATGTTAACCAACCTTGCTTCGCGAACACCCAGCCCTCCAAACTTCTTGGGAGAGGTGACTGTGTGCCAATTCACAAGACTCCAACTACGGTTACTACCATCGCCTCCCCACAAGAAACTCCATGCGATTTTATCGACCTGGTTACAGATGTTCTCAGGAAGGTAATGAAGTTGCATAGTATAAACAGGGATGGCCGAGGTGACTGATTTCACAAGGCAAGCTCTGCCCGCTTTATTCAAGAGTTTACCTTTCCAAGAGGCTAGCCGCCTTTGAAGAGAGTCAATCAACCCATCATAAATTTCCTTATGAACTCTTCCTTGAATTAGGGGGAATCCCAAATAATGACCCAGGTTTGCAATAAACCCAATATTAGAGGCTTCCTTGAGAGTTTGCTTCCTGCTGCTGGGGACCCTTCTAGAACACATAGCTTTAGACTTCTGGAGATTCACCTTCATACCAAAGGCGGAACAGAAATCCTGGAGAGTGTTCATCACCACGTGAACCTGATGAACATTTGCTTCACAAAAAAGGATGACATCGTCAGCAAAAAGAAGGTACGAAAGGCCCGGGCCACCTTTAGAGATATGAACTGGCTTCCAAGCTCCTATGTTAACTTTATTTTGAATACTAAGAGCCAGTTTCTCCATGCAAAGCACAAAAAGATAGGGAGAAAGGGGGTCCCCTTGGCGAAGGCCCCTAGAGGGGTTGAAGTAATTGGTTTTCTCACCATTCCACAACACTGCCAGCCTGCTGGATCTAACACAACTCATGATTAAAGTAATAATGAGAGGAGGGAAATCAAAATCTTGCAATGTGAGCTCCAGAAAATTCCAATCAAGCCTATCATAAGACTTCTCTAGATCTATCTTGAAAGCAATAGAGCCTTTCTTGGAGGTGGATCTGTGCATGTGATTAACAACCTCTTGTGCAAGGATGACATTATCCGTAGTCCCCCGGTGCGGGATAAAGCTACTTTGAAGGGGGCTGATGAGCTCATCAAGGTAGGGGCGAATTCTAGACATAATAACTTTCGTGATGATTTTGAAGATCACATTACAGAGGCTTATGGGATGAAAGCTTTTGAGACGAGTGACTCTGGCCTCTTTAGGGATAAGAACAAGAAGAGTTTTAGCTATATCCTCATCGATGTAACCCCGAGTGAATGCAGACGCAACCAATTGCCAAACATCATCCCCCACGACGTCCCAAAAGTGTTTGAAGAAAAGGGGTTGGAAACCGTCTGGGCCAGGAGCTTTGTAAGACTTCATAGAGAAGGTTGCAGATTTAACTTCTTCCTTTGTAACAGGCGCCATAAGAGTGTCCCTGTAAGAAGCACTCAAGGAGGGCAAGAGAGGTACCTGCAGCAAATCAGGGTTAGTATCTGAGTCAACCTGGAACAGGTTACGAAAGTAAGTCATGGCTTCTTCTTGAAGTCTATCTTCATCAGTGCACCACTCCCCATTTTCCAGATAAAGACCCTGGATCTTGTTTCTCCTCCTCCGGACTATGGTTTGGGTATGGAAGAATCTGGTGTTGCGGTCCCCACACTTGACCCATTTCTCCCTGGATTTCTGGTACCAGAGAATTTCCTCCTGCTTAAGAACGTCCCTGTACTCCTTTTGAAGCTCACCCTCCCGCAAGGTGAGGCTGGTAGAATCAACGGTCTCAAGCTTCTTCTGAATATCCCTCAGGCGCTTCTCAAGAGTTGCTTTCCTACGGAAAATATTGCCAAAAACCTCATCATTAAAAATCTTGGAATCCTGGCGAACTCTATCAAGCTTGCTGATGAAACTTGAATCTCTAGAATTCCAAGCTTCCTTGACTACAGCAGGGAAGCCATCATGCGTCAGCCAGGCAGCCTGAAAACGAAAAGGTCTTGCATTTTTATTAGGGATGAAGCCTGAACTACGAAACAGGAGGGGGCGGTGATCAGAGTAAGACCGAACCAGGTGCTCAATATAGGCTTCTGGAAACTGATTCCTCCAGGGATGGTCCCCCAAGGCTCTATCAAGCCTTTTCGACACGGTTTGAGCTCCTCTAGTCTTCCTGTAAAAATTATATATGCTACCTGTAGCGCCCAAGTCTATAAGGTTACAGGTATCAACCATAGCAGCAAATTTGTTGACCTGATTGATGTGATAATCGCCTCCTTTCACTTCAGAGGGAAGAAGCACTTCATTAAAATCACCCATTAGAAGCCAGGGGTCCATCACTCCATTCCTCAAATCAACCAGATAAGTCCAAAGGCTCTCTCTAGTAACTAACTGGGGGCTGGCATAGATAGCAGAAAGGCACCACTTCAAGTTACTGCTTTGCAGGGATATTGTAACAACCTGAAAATAAATATCAATCACAGTAATATTATACGGGCAGCCACTCTCTTTTAAAATCCAAATTCCCCCGGCATGACCTAAGCTTGAAAATAGTGATTTGCGGTGTAACCCGATCTACTCCAGAAAGAAGAGGCTCTAGAGAAAGGGCAATGAGTTTCCATGAGAATAACAATATTAGGACTATATTTACGAACAAGGGAGCGAGACTGCCTGCGACCATCCTTGCTGACAGCACCTCTAATGTTCCAACACAAAATATTTAAATCGTCAAAATCCATTAAAAAATAAAAGAGAAGAGTAAGCAAAACACACTCGTCACGTGCCGTTGGCGTGGAAATTGTAATCCATCCTTTCGCCCTATGCTGTCCCAACGTCGTTGTTAACGACGTCTTCATTATGGTTGCACTTTGCCTCCTCTATCATAGCTGTAGGTTGGCTAGGATTTGTATCTGCCAGCGTGTTGATAACGGCATTCCCAGGTCCTCCCAACCCAGATTCTGGAGTCACACTATTGTTGTCGTTACCTTCTGTTATCACCAAAAATATCAGCCACAGCCGATGAAGGGAACAGCCGACGAAGGGAACAGCCGATGAAGGGAACAGCCGATGCGTGGGATAAGCCGATCGGATTGGCAGCCGAAAATTGGCCCCACTGAACCAGGGATAGAAAGGAAAATTTTAGAAGCTCAGGGAGCATCATGAGATCAGCCGATTATTAAAGAGTATAGCCGATGTGGATAAAGGAAATATCCGATCAGTATGGACGCATCGGCTAAACTATCTTTAATTAATATAGAGCTTTGAAGTTCGACCAAGGGTTAGATACGAGAGAGTCTTGTACTTTGGCGCTAAAACGAATAAAGCTAGCCGTTGAAAGCCTCCAACGCATTTAACACGTGATAAATCGTTTTCCCAGCCGATGGGAGAGCGGTTAACCCACGATACGCATGAAGAAGCAGTTGAGGGGCACCCACGACCGCTCGTGGTCAGCCATGAACGTGTGGAACGCATAATGGCCGATAGGGGGTGGTTACAGTTTTGTTTTCCTTTTTGTATATATATACCTACGCTGAGAAATGTGAAAACAGACGACATCAATCAAACAACTATTTCTTACGCAATTTATCAGCCTTTTTACATCACTTTATCTTAGCCGATTCCATGTATCTTAGTCTTAGCCTTAGCATAGCGTAGATTCACCCCACTCAACGCTTTCTGGAGCAGTTGGGGAACCCATAATTGAGGATCAGAGTTCCGTCCTCGGTGTAATCGCTTAACAGGAATCAATTTGTCGGCTGGACGTTAGCCGAATCCCTCGGCTGATTTTTCCACGCAAACAAGTTTGGCACGCCCAGTGGGACCATAGGTGAATTGAAGGACAGGTTTGATTCTCCAGGGCAGGATCACGCTTGGCGTATGAACCTGAGGTCCGGAAAGAAACTCAACAACAACATGGAGTCGAGTTCGAATCCCAAAAGAACCCCGCCACGCCAGAACAACGAGCCAGCATACACCTTGGGTATGCCCATAGCGGTTGAAGACATCCCAGTCTCCGCACCAGCCTCGGCAGAAATGAATAACCCAGAAAATATCGAGGCCCCAGTGGTCATGACCACTTCTTTCATCAGGCAGCAGATTGACATGGGAATTCATGACCTTATGTACCAAGTGTCAAGGCAGTTAGTAGACATTGTCAGACCCATGGTGCATAACGAGGTTCAGCAGGCGAGAGACATGGAGAGCAGCCGAGGACAGCAAGGTGAACACTCAGCTAGTTCTGCGTTGGCAAGGGGGGACGGGCAAACCCAGCATGCACAAGGCGGTCAGGCTTGGCAGCCTCAGCCGAATGTGGTTCAAAATGGGCCTCTTCAGACACAGCCCATACCACTACCGGTAGGGCCACCAACCCAGACGTACGGTGATCAGCAGAATACATGGGTACCACCTCATGCTGGGGGGCAAGTGATGCCACCTGATCAAGCGAATCTGCAGTATGGGCAGATCAACATGGCCCGGAGGCCAATTAACACGGTCGGACATATCAGTTTGCCGCCAGTAATGTCGTGTGCTCCAACGCATGGCCCTACGGTGCAGGCAAATTCATATGGACAGCCGAATTGGCAACCGATGGCCCCTGGTTATGGTTCAGGGAAGCTATCTGGGGATTGGAACGTTAACAATCCACCATTCTGCCAACCGCAACCAGTCCCCATGCCATACCCTCCAGTAAGTTCAAATATGTTACGAACTACTGCAACTATGGGGAGAGCGGACATGGAACACTGCTCCACCTCTACCCTGCATGCATCACCGCTCCAGGACTCGTGCCTGAGGTTTTGGGGAGTATGGTCCAGAGCAGCAATGGACTTCTAATCCACCTCTAGGCAATGTTCCACCAAATACCTTCAACCTTCAGAATTCGTTCCAACAGGCTTCCCCCTGGAGACCAATGGGTCAGAATATGCCCCAGCCGAATCCACAAGATAATCGGCAGGGAGCCTCTCATTTGATAGACCCAGAAATGATCGCAAATACCATCAAGAAGTACTTCGGGGTACAGTTAAAGTCGTTGGACCGTCCTGTTTACGGGAAACCGTACCCTGAATGGGTGGATCGGATGGTTCCTCTCCCTAGGGGATTCAAAACTCCAGATTTCACCATATTCTCAGGGGAGGATGGCAAGTCTACCATGGAGCACATAGGGCGTTTCACGGCCCAGTGTGGTGAAAGCAGTCAGAATGAGTATCACAAGCTTCAACTCTTCCCATTATCACTCACTGGGACAGCGTTCACCTGGTACTCCTCCTTGCCTCCAAACTCAGTACAGAATTGGGCTGACATGGAAAGGTGTTTCCATGATAGATTTTATTGGTCGCAACCCCAAGTAACGGTAACCGATCTAACTAGTCTCAGGCAGCAAGTTGATGAGTCAGTTGCTGATTATATTGAAAGATTCAGAAAGAAAGCAGGGAAATGTTCTGTGCAATTCCCTGAAACAGAATACACTTCCATGATGATTAATAACATGCACCCGTAGTTGAAGGAGAAGTTGGTAGGACAAGCCTGCACAGATTTGAATCAGCTAGCAGAGAGGGCTATCCGAGTTGAGCAATATATCCAGAAAAGGAAAAGCGAAGGGCTAGCCGAGGAAAGTGGTCCCCATCTAGTCTCTATTATAGAGGCAGAGGAATCGACTCAAACTACCGACCTTACTACCGATATGATGGTAGCCGAAATAGTCAAAGGGAAGAGCTACTCCTGCCCAGCATTGAAGGCCGCTAAAGCCAAAGAAACTAAATCAACAGAGGATAGGGCAGGGTACTCCTTTGACATAACCAAGGCAGACCAGATTTTCGACTACTTGCTCAAGGACAAGCAAATTCGGCTGCTAGATGGGCATCGGATTCCACCTCCTGAAGAATTGATAAATAAGAAATATTGTAAGTGGCACAACTCATATAACCATTCTACAGCTAATTGTGTAGTTTTCAGGAAGGCCATACAGAAGGCTATCAAGGAGGGCTGATTCAAGTTAGCCGACAAGAGCATAGCCGAGATGTCAGTGGACACCAATCCATTCCCAGCTGTAACCATGACCATGGTGTCTTTCTCAGGGCCCGATCAGCCCAGACCAACAAGAGGGAAACAGTCTATCAGGAGTGTTCGGGTGCCCAAAGAAGAATCCAAAAGAAACCAAGAGGTCACCAGGGGATCTGTGTTTGACAGATTGGGAAATCCACCAGTGTTACCAAAAAACGCTGGGGGCCAGCCATCTTCGAGTCGATTCCATGGTAAACCTCCCAAACCCGGACGTTTGACTAACGAGTTGATCAGCCAGTACCGCAAAATGCAAGCAAAGACCGAGAGAGTCCAGCATGCCCAGGAGATTGGGGGGCAAACTCAACTGGGAATCTCAGCAGAAGCCCAGTCGAGTATGCCCAGGATCACTGAGGAACCTTTCCCAAAGTCTAAGAGGAGAGTGGCGGAATTTAATGTCGAAGGGGGAATGTCCTCTCTTCGCATAACAGTGAGGAATGATGATGAACTCAAACCACAGAGGATGATCAAGCCAGCTGCAAATGTCAAAGAAGGGAAGTGGGTGGTTAATCAACCTCCGAAGAAGAAATAGTTCAAACCAGTCACACTGACTAGAACTCAAAAGAGAAGGCTGCAGAGAGCTAGATCCTTGCAAAGAATGAAACAAACCTTGCAGATGATAGCCGATGCCAAGGCAGCCGATAAGAAGGAGATCCCAGAGACTAAAGTGGCAGAAGCCATTGACAGGGCTTTTGGACCTTGCGGTTTGGAGCCTGACAAAGTTGAAATTGATCAAACCAAGGGGATCCCAGTGACAATCCCGGTCGCCGAGGAAGACATCGGGCAGCCTGAAGAAGGAAAAGGGGAACCTGATGAAGAGGAAGGGCATATTCCCATATACACAAACTGCTTAAATGGCGATGACGAACCGATCCTAGAATCTGGTTACCGAGAAGATTCCATTTTGGATTATCTCTCAGATGAGAGTGAAGCCGGACTGATGGCTGCCATCGAAGTTGTTAGTCTGATCCTAAGTGAGTTCTGGGCTGGTTACCCCCAGATCGAACACTTGGAAGGAGACATATTTGTGGAAGAAGCAGAATGGGCAACTTTAGCCGATGACACGGCAAAAGATGCTTTGGGTACTATATTTGGTAGGCCAACCGAAGACATGATGAAGCACTTAAAGCCCCTGTATGTAAGAGCCCACATCAACGGCAAGGCCTTCAGTCGAGTATTTGTTGATAATGGGGCAGTACTAAATGTGATGCCAGTGGCCACCTTAAGGAGTCTGAACAAGTCTGAAGAAGACCTGATCCCAACTAACATGAAAATGGCTAGCTTCATGGGAGAGGCTTCGTCTGCCTTAGGAATCCTGATAGCCGAGATTACGGTGGGCCCCAAGAGCATCAAGTCAGCTTTCTTCGTAATTGATGGCAAACCATCTTATGCAGTCTTGCTAGGGAGAAATTGGATTCACACCAGTCAGTGCTTACCTTCCACCATGCACCAGAAGCTCATTTTTTGGGAAGGGGATAAAATTGAAATAGTCCCAACTGATGACAATCCATTCCCAGCTGAGGTACAAAATCTAGAAGCCTTGTTCTACTCTCCCTCTGTGGCTCCCATAGCTGTTACGGAGGAATACGAAGAGGGTTCCTGGGAATCTTGTAACTTGACAGCCCAGGGATTCAAGATTGAGCAATTAGCCGAACCACGGCTAGCCACGGAGGATTGATATGGTGAAAGACACCCAGGTGATGCAGGACTTATGGGGCCGGCTAGAGGCTTTCAGGATTGAATCTCATGTAGCTGAGTCCTGGCTGATAGACAAACAACAAGGCGATGACTTCACATCGGCAGACGAGATCACGGAGTTGCCGATGGAGTTTGAATCACCTATTCGGAGGACTTTATCAACCTTTGAATCACAAGACCCCTTGGAGGACCTCAATTTAGGAACTCCAGAAGAACCTCGGCTAACGCAAATCAGCGGATTGCTGGGGGAAGAGGATAAGGAAGAGGTGATAACCCTGTTGAAGAAATACAAAGACTGCTTTGCATGGGATTATCATGAGATTCCTGGGCTAGCACGAGAATTGGTGGAGCATAGGCTACCGATCAAGGAAGGATTCAAACCACATAAGCAGCCACCTAGAAGATACCATCCTCAGCTGATACCACAAATCAAAGCAGAAATCGAGCGTTTGCTCAATGCTGGGTTCATCAGAACAGCCAGGTACGTAGAGTGGTTAGCCAACATAGTACCTGTCAAGAAGAAGAATGGCAAGATTCGAGTTTGCATTGATTATAGAGACTTGAATTTAGCCACTCCAAAGGACAAATATGTGATGCCAGTGGCAGACATGTTAGTCGATGCAGCTGCCACACATGGTATTTTAACCTTCATGGACGGGTACTCGGGCTATAATCAGATACTTGTAGCCGAGGAAGATACTCACAAGACGGCATTCAGGTGCGCAGGGGCATTGGGAATTTATGAATGGTTAGTAATGCCATTCGGCTTGAAGAATGCTGGGGCCACCTACCAGAGAGCAATGAACGCTATCTTCCATGATTTAATCGGCAAAACTATGGAAGTATACATAGATGATGTGGTGGTGAAATCCAAAGACTTCAAAGCCCACTTAGCCGATTTGGAACAGGCTTTACAGAGGATGAGGATCCATAATTTGAAGATGAACCCTGCAAAGTGCATGTTTGGTGTATCGGCTGGTAACTTCCTCGGTTTCTTGGTACATCAAAAGGGCATTAAAATAGACCAAAACAAAGCCAAGGCAGTGATGGAGGCTAGACCACCCAGGAACAAAAAGGAGTTACAGAGCCTGCTGGGTAAAATCAACTTCTTGAGAAGATTTATAGCTAATTCGGCTGGTAAGATGAAGGCATTTTCCCCTTTGCTGAAGCTCAAGAATGCTGAGGAGATGGTGTGGGGCCCTGAACAGCAAGAGGCCTTTGGACAAATAAAGAAGGCTTTAGCTAGTCCACCAGTTTTGCTGCCCCCCATGCCAGGGAAGCCTTTGAAACTTTACATTGCAAACCAAGAGTCTATCAGGCTGTTAGCGCAGGATGCTGAAGATGGAACTGAAAGAGCAGTGTACTACCTTAGCCGAAGTCTCAATGATGCTGAGACTAGATATACTCCATTGGAGAAGTTGTGCCTATCTTTGTTCTATGCTTGTACAAAACTTGAGTATTATTTAATGCCACATGAAATATTAGTTTTATGCAAAATTGACATTGTTAGGTACTTGCTTAATAGGCCTGTCTTACAAGGTCGCTTGATGAAGTGGGCCATTAAGCTCACTGTCTTCGCGTTGAAATACGTCCCATTAAGAATTTGTCGAGGGTCGCATCGCCGACTTCTTGGCAGAACATCCCTGCGTGGAAGTCGACGACCCTTGGGTACCCCCAATCACTTGCATAAACCTATTGCCTTGGGTCCTAACTTTTGATGGGTCCAAAACCCAGAAAGGAGTCGGGGCCGGAGTGACAATTACTAACCCAAATGGGAAGATGTGGAGGTTCGCGTATCGGCTAAATCCAGAATTGACTAATAACCAAGCCGAATACGATGCCATGATCATAGGGTTAAAGTTGTTAGCCATGATGGGCGCTGAGTACATTCATGTAAAGGGCGACTCCCAGTTGGTGGTCAGACAACTAACCAAAGAATATGGGTGCAACAACCCAAATCTGTTGGCGCGTTATGCAACGGCTGACAGATTGATTCATCAGTTTATTGATGCAAAGGTGTCATACATCCCTAGAGGAGCTAATATGGAGGCGAACGATCTGGCCCAAGAGGCCTCCGGATATAGGGACTCTTTGCTGACTTTAGAGTACGACGAATTGCTAGCCGAGGTGATGGTCGCAGACCAAATCGAGTCATGGAGGAACGAGCTAATCGAGTACTTGCAAGATCCGTCTAAGTGCACTAACCCCAAAATTAGGAGGCGAGCTCTAAGGTACGTGCTTCTTAATGATGAATTGTATAAGAGAAGCATGAATGGGGTACTGTTGAAGTGCATAGATAAAAATGAAGCCCTAAGGGTGATGGGTGAAGTTCACGAAGGTATATGCGGCTCGCATAGGGCTGGGCCAGTTATGAAATGGTTGATTTATCGCCATGGCTATTATTGGCCTACCATCACAGCCGATTGCTTTCAATACGCCAAAGGATGCGAAGAATGCCAGTTGCATGGTCCCATTCAAAGGGTACCCGCAGAATTGATGCATCCAGTGGTGAAACCTTGGCCATTTAGAGGCTGGGCCATGGATTTGATCGGCAAAATCCATCCACCATCTTCCAAAGGACACAATTTCATTATTGTGGCAACCGATTACTTCACTAAGTGGGTGGAGGCTCAGCCGATGGTCAAGGTACAGCAAGATGACGTTATCTGATTCATTCAACACCAGATCATATACAGGTTTGGGATTTCAGAGACCATTACCACGGATCTGGGAACTATGTTCACTGGAGATAAGGTGGTCGCCTTTGCTCAGCAGTTTGGGATTAAGTTGATACATTCATCCCCATATTATGCACAGGCCAATGGACAAGCCGAGGCAACCAACAAGATTATCGTGGACCTGATAAAAAAGAATTTGGAAAACAAGTCCAGAAAATGGCATTTAACTCTGGAGGAGGCTTTATGGGCCATAAGGAATTCCAAGTCAACAGCCACGGGCACAACTCCATATCGGCTGACTTACGGCCAAGATGCGGTTTTGCCTTTGGAAATCAATGTCACTTCTCTAAGGGTGGCGAAACAGAATTCCTTAAGCCTAGAAGAGTATCAGCAGGCCATGCTTATGGAGCTGGATCAGTTGGACGAAGATCGGCTAATGGCTTTAGAAAGAATTGAGGCAAGCAAACGCAAAATGGCCAGTGCCTACAACAAACACGTTAAGTTGAAGAAGTTTGTTGAGGGCGACCTAGTTTGGAAAACTATTTTACCAATAGGAGTCAAGGACCCTAAATTCGGTAAGTGGTCACCAAATTGGGAAGGTCCATTCACGGTTAGTCAAGTATTCGCAGGAAACGCGTATCGGTTAGTTAACATGCAAGGCGAAGAAATGAATAGAAGCGTAAATGGCAAGTATCTGAAGAAATACTACCCCACGGTGTGGCAAAGCATACTAGAGGCCGGCCACCTAGCCGACAAAATACTTGAAGATAACTAGAAATAACTAGTCTGTTGGGTCAAGAGTGGCTGCGACTGGGGGATCAGCAACCATAACTGGATCGGCAGGTTCAGCTTGGGTAGAGGTACTGGCGGGCTCGGCTGCCCCTTGAGGATCAACCTTTTCCATAGGATCGGCCACCTCTTCTTGGTTGGAGGCTTCAATTGGAGCAGTCTGCACTTCCACAACTACTGTCCCAACAATCTCAGTTGCATCTACAGCCACACCTTCCTACTGTAAGGAAGAATATCGCCGGTCCACCTACAAATGGCATTTCAAGAACCACCACATCGGCAAGGACGCTTTTTAAAGCAGCGCTAGCGCAGTCATCGGGTGTGGGAAAAGTAGCCACTCAGGTCATAATGGGTAACATTAAATGCATATAAAGTGACTAACGATTGACGTTTCCAAGACTCAAATCTTATCTGATACATCAATCCAGCATGTACAGCTGAAATGATGTAGGGGGGCAATTGTTATCACCAAAAATATCAGCCACAACCGACGAAGGGAACAGCCGATGAAGGGAACAGCCGATGCGTGGGATAAGCCGATCGGATTGGCAGCCGAAAATTGGCCCCACTGAACCAGGGATAGAAAGGAAAATTTTAGAAGCTCAGGGAGCATCATGAGATCAGCCAATTATTAAAGAGTATAGCCGGTGTGGATAAAGGAAATATCCGATCAGTATGGACGCATCGGCTGAACTATCTTTAATTAATATAGAGCTTTGAAGTTCGACCAAGGGTTAGATACGAGAGAGTCTTGTACTTTGGCGCTAAAACGAATAAAGCTAGCCGTTGAAAGCCTCCAACGCATTTAACACGTGATAAATCGTTTGCCCAGCCGATGGGAGAGCGGTTAACCCACGATACGCATGAAGAAGCAGTTGAGGGGCACCCACGACCGCTCGTGGTCAGCCATGAACGTGTGGAACACATAATGGCCGATAGGGGATGGTTACAGTTTTGTTTTCCATTTTGTATATATATACCTACGCTGAGAAATGTGAAAACAGACGACATCAATCAAACAACTATTTCTTACGCAATTTATCAGCCTTTTTTACAGCACTTTATCTTAGCCGATTCCATGTATCTTAGTCTTAGCCTTAGCATAGCGTAGATTCACCCCACTCAACGCTTTCTGGAGCAGTTGGGGAACCCATAATCGAGGATCAGAGTTCCGTCCTCAGTGTAATCGCTTAACAGGAATCAATTTGTCGGATGGACGTTAGCCGAATCCCTCGGCTGATTTTTCCACGCAAACACCTTCATCATCGTTTGCCATTAGTGAAAATTGGTTGCCCTGCACATGGTGAAGTCTAGATGTTGACTTTATTCCATTACCCAGGTTAAAGACTTGGTGACCATTGATCATGATAGTACGAGGTACCCCACTATGCGAATGGCCCACCTGGGAGGCTTTTGGAGTGGTTGCATGGTTCGGAAGATCACGTTGGGCCTCATTTGGGATAGAGCGAGTGTCTCGACGTGGCCCATTAATGCGAGCCTTCTCAGAGCCCTTCGAGACTTTCCCAATCATGGTCTCATGATTGGCACTGATTGGGGCTGATGTTGATGTACCATGATCGCTCTCTCTCCTCTGACGTTTTTTATGGGATTTCTTTGATGTGTGTGGGCCATTGCTTGTCCCCTCATTAAAGGGTTTTGACACGTTGAAAATTACTTTTTTGCCATCCCTTCCTTCCACAGCTCGCGTGGGGCCACCTTCGGAGTCAGAGAAACCCTCAGCTAGTGAGGCGAACTTGTTTGCGCCGACCCAGGGTGACGCCGCCTGGTTGTGACCCATATTATTGCTTCTTCCCTTTATAGCAACCCGCCTACCTTTGGTTGCCGCGAGGGACTCGTAGTGGGATAAGGTTTGATTGTAGTAGTAGTCTTTTCTAACTTAAAATACAAGTTTGAGGTGTAATTCCTCATTTCCTTGTCCATATACTGTAAATTAATTTATGTTTGCATTTACATTATGGCTTTGATTTTTTTTTTTTTTAGGATTATAAATAAGGACTTTATCAATCAAGTTTTTTACAATAAAGGACCTAATAACATCATAAGGTAGTTATGTTGTTCAATTTTTGAACTAATTGTTAATATTCCAAATTCGCTGTTTAGAATTATTCTTTGATCTCTTTAGGTAAGTTACTGTATAATCATTTTACAAAGGTTAAAGTCCAATATAAAATTTAGAAGACTTAAATATGTTTTTAGTTCGTGTAAATATAGTGTTTTGATTTTAGTTCTTGTAAAAAATTATGTTTTTTTTGTCCCTATAAAATATTTTATTTTGATTCTGGTCTTTCTAATTAAAATTTATAGCAAAATTTTACAGAAACACTTTATTTTTCTACCAAATTTTTTGTAAATTTTGATTCGAATAAGTTTAAATAACTATTTCGACCAAAATATATAGTAAAATTTAAAAAAAACACTTCATTTTATACATAATTTCCTATAAATTTTGGTCAAAAAGACTAAGATCAAAATAAAATATTTTTTAGGGATAAAAAATAAACAATTTTTTTAAAGAGAATAAAATCAAAACACTATATTTACAGGAACTAAAAACATATTTAAGTCAATTTAGAAGGATTATGTCATGTAAAAAAGAACTTATAACATTTCATTTTTTTTTAAAAAACTCTCATTTAACTTATGTCAACATTATAGAAGCTGATAAAGATTTTTTAAGTAAAAATCAATAAATTTATTTTATTTAAAAAAGTCATGTAGATTAATGCAAACGAGGTCTCAAGCTAGTCCTTAATCCTACAAAGATTAGAAGTAACATCAAAATAGTCCAAACTGATGTCACTGGCACTTTACATATTTGGGAGATTTATTTGATGTAAGCCGTCATTTTTTATTATTAAAAATTGAGGCCAAATGTACCTTTAGGAGGCCAAAATGGTAGCTTAATTTAAACTGTTTGACTTGAACTTAAAGCATGATCACTCCAAGAAAAAGATGAAAGAATTCGCTATTTTGTGTATCAAACATGGTTTCTTCTTAAATATGCACTTACTAGGAGACTTTCAAAACAAAAGAATTTAAACACAAATTCAATGTCGCTTTTCATTCAAATGATAACCCAAAGGTACCATCTTCATGAGCACAATAACATCTTCATGCACTCTCTGCCTGTACTTCACTCTTTTTGCCATTCTTTGTACCATCAGAACTCTTGTTGTCGCTGCTCAGCATTCTGTTGTTGCTGCTCCGCCTTCTTCTCTGCTCGGATCATGGCACGCCTTCTTCTCTGCTCGTCGAGGAGCTTGCACCATTTCGTGCATTAACATTGGCGCCCACCGTTTGGCCCGGTAAAACTAACCTGGGCCTCAAGGATACCACGCGAGCAGGATGGTATCAACCTAAAGATCAGAACTTGGAGCACCTCAGGTATAAAAGCGGATCAAACAGATCGGCCTTTACTGGCTATTGACGAGCAACTTTGGAAGGCAAAAACAGGAGCACACCGAACACGGGACCTTCTCGTGGTGAACACATCATCCGATCTCAAAAGGAAGCAGGCAAACGGCAAAGGATCGAAAATAACTTATGGCCTCAATGTTCAGACTCCAGAAGAACGTGTTTCTAATCAGGTGCTATCGTTTACGAATTTCTATGGTGAATTAAAGTATAGAGATAGTTATCATATATTTGGGTTTTTATGCATCGAAGCTGGGAAACACTTTAAAAATTACTGAGAGCATAAAGGCAAGGCTCTAAATTATTTTTACGTTTTGATATTACTCAAACGCCGACTTGCTTCAGTTTGTCCTTGTGGAGATTCAAATGATTTCCCCAACCTTTATTCCAATTCTAATTCTAATTACGGTTACAAATTGCGATCCCTTATCATTCTCTCCTAATATTCGAATTTGGAATATCCTATCATTTACTAACTACTTTTTGGAGAGATCAAGATAAAAATCAAATCTTTGGATACCCTAAGAACCAGGAGTGCGGGTCAGCCACACAAATCTCGGACGAGATCAAAATCAAATCGTGGGGTATCCTAAAAATAAGGAACGCAGGTCAACCACAAATCTTGGAAGAAATCAAGATATGCCTGACAAAGCTCAACCGCTCAGCTTGGTCAACCTCATCTCAACAACCGAGTTGACCTCAACTCAGAGTCGCATGACCTGTTATTTGGAGGAGCTCAAGTCAACCACATTGCTGACCCCATCAACTCGGACGACCACAGATACGTCCCTCAAAACCGCACAACCAACAGTGGATACCCAGCCCAAGATTCTGACGGCCTACCAGGCCTCCTCAACAATTTCAATATTCAGACGGCTTTCAACTCGGCTCGCCATCGACCTCGATTACTTGATGACCTCAACATTGCCGTTTGGACAGGCCAAATCAACTACTCTCACAGGGAAGTATAAAACTCGACTCACGAGCACTTTACTCAAAGATAAAAATTAATGCTAACTTTATTACATCAAGTTGTTGCAAATTGTCTATACTTTGACAGAACAAAGGTGCCCCAAAACCAAAGGTCGAGCCCGCCACTGAGCTCAAAGACATGTCGGAAGAACCTCGACCTCGACACGACCCCCGTGGTCCTAAACCCAAGTCAGCATAAAGGCTTGGTGGGCTCACTCGCAGCTCAACCCCCGTGGTCCTAAACCCAAGTCAGCATAAAGGCTTGGTGAGCTCACTCGCAGCTCGACCCCCGTGGTCCCCTAAACCCAAGTCAGCATAAAGGCTTGGTGGGCTCACTCGTAGCTCGACCCCCTTGGTCCTAAACCCAAGTCAGCATAAAGGCTTGGTCCTAAACCCAAGTCATCATAAAGGCTTGGTGAGCTCACTCGCAGCTCGACCCCCGTGGTCCTAAACCCAAGTCAGCATAAAGGCTTGGTGGGCTCACTCGCAGCTCGACCCCCGTGGTCCTAAACCCAAGTCAGCATAAAGGCTTGGTGAGCTCACTCGCAGCTCGACCCCCGTGGTCCCCTAAACCCAAGTCAGTATAAAGGCTTGGTGGGCTCACTCGCAGCTCGACCCCCGTGGTCCGCTAAACCCAAGTCAGCATAAAGGCTTGGTGGGCTCACTCGCAGCTCGACCCCCTTGGTCCTAAACCCAAGTCAGCATAAAGGCTTGGTCCTAAACCCAAGTCATCATAAAGGCTTGGTGAGCTCACTCGCAGCTCGACCCCCGTGGTCCTAAACCCAAGTCAGCATAAAGGCTTGGTGGGCTCACTCGCAGCTCGACCCCTGCGGTTCCAGAGATTCCAGGTCAGCATAGAGGCCTGGCTCAAAAGCAGCTCGGAAGGTCGCCAGTCGGCCTAAACATCCCCTGTGGTTTCGAAGACACCAGGTCGGCATAAAGGCCTACAAGCTCTAAAGCAGCTCGGCTAAGGTCGCCTGTCGAGCTAAACAAGACCATTGTGGTTTCAAAGACACCATGTCAGCATAAAGACGTGTCGAGCTCAAACACAGCGCGACAAAGACTAACCCCTGCGGTTCCAAAGATTTCAGGTCAGCAAAGAGGCCTGGCGAGCTCTAAAGCAGCTCGGAAGGTGATAACTCGACCTAAAGAAACACCTCTATGGTCTAAATCATCAAGTCAGCTCGAAGACCTGTCGAGATCTACTGCTGCTCCACTTAAGCTACCTCACAAAGCATAAAAGAAAGCAAATACAAACTACTCAAGGGTATCCCTCGACTCTGATAGGCCACCATCGGCAATAATTCTCTATGTTCGCAGCAACCGGCTTCTCCCTTGCTTCATCGGGATCACCCTGGTTGGTCTTTTCGGCTTCATCCTCCTCCTCCACAATCTTGCCATCCTTCGCAGTCTTGGTGAAGTCAAGCTCTGAGATATCCAAATCGGGGGCAACCACCCTGATTTGGGCAAAGGCATTATCAAAGGCCTCCTTGAACTGTAGAGCAC
This sequence comes from Calophaca sinica, assembly GCA_037113605.1. NCBI lineage: Eukaryota > Viridiplantae > Streptophyta > Magnoliopsida > Fabales > Fabaceae > Calophaca > Calophaca sinica. The sequence goes on from CM073737.1 coordinate 23,912,515, forward strand.
AAAAACTCTTATACTCCTCCGCCCGAACAGCTTCGGTCGAAGATTTCTCCTTCTCAATCGCAAGGTCGAAAGCCAAGAGATCTCTCTCATTTTGCAACTCTTTTTGGTCCTCCAAGTGCCTCATGTAGCTCTCACAAGTTCGGTTACAACCTGCTCGGCCACAGCGAGCCCAGATCGAATAAGCTCGACCATGACCGACCATCCTGGAGGAAAAACGAGGATGCTGGAATAAGTGCAGTGTTGTGTAAAATAATAACACAATTGTGCAAGTATACACAATCGCAACAAGTAGTAAAGATTAAATCAAGATCGTTCCCACGAGGATTGATTAATTGAATTCACAAGTCTTTCCATTAGTAAATGAGTTAGTGAGTAAGTAATAAAAACAGAAAATAAACATCAAGTTTTTGTGATTTTAATGAGTGAATAAGACAGAATTAAACAAGTGATTTGAGAATAAAATGGATAAAAGCAGTTAGGATTCAGTTCATTCATATTTCCACTAGGTTGGTTTCAGTGCCATAAGTCAGTGCCATATGGCACCTGGGCGCAGGGCACTAATGTGTGTGCCTTTCAAAGACTTTCACCAGGGTTAAGTAAAGGTTCCTTATGTCTAAGCCCCCTTTATGTTCCCCTTGTCTAATTAATATGGCCAAGAACACCCTATAAGTCGATTGCCTATGTCTAGTTTAATCTAACTCAATTAAAGTGTCCTCTAATTGATAATCCTTATAGTGCCTCATGAATTCAAGATGTCACCACCTTTCAAAGACCTAACATACATGCACCTAACCTAAGTTGATCAGGCTCAAGTTAAGCATATTAAAAATAAATGCGCATGAGACACAGATGCATAGGCAAGGACTTATAGACATTAACCAACCAAGTTTTAATACAAAATCACTTCATCCTAACCTAAGAAAATTAGCTCATAATGAGCCTAAAAACAAAACAACATAAACTGGTGCCGCAAACAAAGTTCATGGCACTAGAGTAGAGTATAGAGACTATTACAGATATGAATGAAACAGAAAAACAGAGTTGAATCTCAGCCTAGTGACCTCGACAACCACTCTCTCCAATCAAGAATGCCTTCTTTGTCTCTCGCTCAATCAAGACCGAGCAAGTAACTTCTCTCCATGAACAAGGTTAATAGCTTGAATCAATGGTGTTTTGGAAGAAGGAAGGTGAGATGCGACTGCTTCTATTTTCAGGGGGAGACAGACGCTGCCCTAGCAGAAAGAATGTATCAGAACCAGCCTCCTTTTCATTAGGTCATTATCCTTTTTATACTCTCTCCTCAAAATGGGCCGACCACTACTAATCCCCAAAAAGATACTTCCTTTTAAGCCCAAAAGTGAGAGCCTTTTGTCTTGTATTGAGCTGAGAGAAAAGTGCATTAGGACAAAGAGGGGACCACACTAAAAACGCAAGCTGCAGCAGCACACAAAAGGACAGAGTCCTTTGTTTAGCTTCACTGAATGATCATACGCTGCTGCTTCAAAATCCAGAGCTGCTAGCAACACAGTGCCGTGGCATGGCACTGCACTTGGCACCGAGCAATTCTCATAAAAATCTGCACAATGTGACAAAAACATCAAAATGCTCACAAAAGCACCAAAGTGCTTTAAACACTCAAATCAGGGAAACCACATTATTTACATAAATCTAATAATTAAAGGACCTAAATTACTCTTAAACTCACATGATTCATAGTTATAAAAGCATAAATAACTCTTATTTCTAAGAGTTATCACACCCCCAAACTTGAACCATTGCTTGTCCTCAAGTAAAGACACTTAAACAACAAAGAAATGTAAGAATTATCACAATCAAGCTGACATTGAACAGAAACTTTTTTTTTATTGGGTGGTTTTCACAAGGCTTCACTTTCAGACAAACTCAGAAACAAACAATCCCCTTGTACTTCATGCATCATTGACATGGTCACCAATTTCAAGTGTGTGTGTGCAACCCTTAAGCTCAATTCAGAAACTAGTATAACCCTCAAGCTTACCTTAATCTCCCCCCAAAGAATCTCCTAAGTCTGTTCCTCCTAATCAAACAAAGAGAAATGGGCTTTTAACTTAGGATTCAGGGGCTTTACTACATACAAGGATATGCATACAATTTAACTAGCATAGGGTCAGCACACATTTTTTTCTTCTCTTTTCAATTTTCATCTTTTGCCTTTTTCTATGTTTGCCTCTTTGTCTTTTGACGCGAATAACAACAATTGTAATGAAATTACCCGGTTACTCAACAAAGAGGCTTATTTTTTTTTTATATTTTGGCTTTTTCTAATTGCTACTGTGTACTGCCCTTTTTCTTTTGAATATTCACACATGGATTACCCCCAAACTTATATCTTTGCCCATTCCCCTCCATTTTTCAAATTTGGAAACAAAGCTTAGACTAAACTAGGGGTTTGACCTCACCTTGCTCTCAAGTCACCTATGATTCCTTCTTAAACTAAGGGTAAGTGTTAGAAATTAACAGCCAGTCAACTAGCAATCAGAACAAGGTTCCATAAACACCAAGCAATCATTCCTCATTAAGTCAGCCCATGTGTTAACCAAAAAAAAAAATTTTTTTTTTATACAGTAAAAGATCACTACTGCAATTGTGACTAACATATCCCTCCCCCCAACACAATTCATTGCAGTGTCCTCACTGCAATTACATTATGTTAGAGAAAGGGCTGACTCGAAACAGACTAACAAAACAACTTTGAAACAACAGAATTCAGCAAGAAACCTACTAAACTATTTACTACAGCAAGCATTATTGGTAAGAGATTAAGGTTAGGGCATCCCTGTTTGAAGCCGTGAGCTCCTTCTTTTGGGTGTCCTCATCAGCTTAGAGATTGGCTCCTCCTCCTCCTCATCACTAGTGATGGTGATGATTGCCTCTTTGGCAGTCTCTTTTCTCCTTCTTGTTTGCTTCCCTTCAGCAGGGGAGGCTGTCTTCTTTGATGTGTCAGCAGGGGGAGGTGGTGGTTGCCAGCCTTCATCAGCATTGGTGCCAGAATTGGCACTGCCTTCTTCTTAGGGAGCTTCAGCACATTCTTCAGGCTCCTTTCCTTTTCTGGAGCCCCTCTTCTTCTTCGGTGGTGCTTCACTGGTGGCAGGCTCCTCTTCAGCTGTAGTCTCCTCATTGTCTCCTAAGATCCAATCAGGAAACACAGGAGGAGCATTACCCAATTTCTTGGGGAAGTTAAAATTGAAAAGCCTTTTCTGCCATAGGTATTGCTCATGGGCAAACTTCCAGTAAGCTTGTTGCTTCTTCAATAATTGGCTCACCATCTCAGCCAACTCCTCTCTTCCCTCATCATTTTGTGCAGCAGAAACAGCAGGGCCAGGGGCACCAGATATGGCATTCCAAGGCTTTGGAATGTGCCAAGTGCTATCACTGTTTAGAATGGGCACCCCTTCAAGCTTGCACAGGGCAGTGATCAGGCATGGGAAAAATAGACTCCCCTTGGTCCTCCTTGCACAGGCAACAATCTCTCTATGAATCAGCCTTCCAACATCCACTAATTTCCCCTCCAGAATGTGATGCAGTAGCAAAATCCTCTCCTTGTCAATGGTTTGATGGTGAGTGGTGGGGAGCAAGCTAGTACCCATGAAATTGTACCAAACCTTAGCTGCAGGGATTAGGGTATTTCTCCTTATCCTGTAGTCGTCCCCCTGCCTTTTCTCCCATTTGGTGCCTTCCACTGTTAGCTGGTGCATTATTTCGTTCATCTGCTTCTCTGTTACTGCCTTAATCCTCTTTTCAAAGGCATCACCTTTCTCTGGCAGAGCAAGGTACTCATTGATTCCTACTGAGGAGAAGGGGACAATGACTCCTCTGATGTTGGAGTAGTTTGCTTCAGGTTGACCATCTTCCTGGGGGGGGATTCCAGCGGAGGACTCTCTCACAATAGCGTGATGGGGCTCTTAGGGTGAGAGCAAAAGTTTGCCATTGATCTTTGCTCAACCAACCTCATTATGTCAGGAGAGGCCATTTGCAATTCGACTCCCCTCTCAGGATGCAGCGGCCTTTTTTCCATGCAGTCCTCATATCTTTTTCTTGCCCCCTCATCATGGAATCTCTTCTCTGGTGCCAGATTTGGCACTCGTAACTTTTTCCTCTGTGCTCCATGCTTGGTCCTCATGGCTAACAGTAGTTGCTTCCAACGCTCGACAGCTTCGGCTTCAATGATTTCTGGACAAAAAGGGAAAACTAGGGTTTACAGATTTGAAGATTTGGGGAGATTTGGAAACGAAGGAGAATGTGAGGGTGAGTATAATGGATGGGGTTAGGGTTAACAAGATGGCTTTTACGCTAGGTAGAAGGGAAGACGAGTGGGAATGGTGAGAGGTGTTTGTAGTTGGGAAGATGGGGGTCGTGGTGGATTGTGGCTCCGCAAAGGTAAGTGTTTGGGAAATGGGGTGAGGTTTATGAACTACCCGTTGGACTTAATGAAGGAGGGAGAGGCTGATTTTCTAATTCAGAGTGCAAGATTATGAGGATGCAAGGTGGCATACTGCCATTGGTTCATATGGAAAAAGTGCACAACTGGGCTGCCAGTTCATTTAATGCCCATAAGGGGTGCTTTTGCCTTTTACTGCGCAACTGTCCCTTCAGCCTTTCCTTCTTAAAAATTCAACACCTGAAGTGGTTCCCCCCGTGGTGCCATGGCACCAAGTGTGCAGCATTCAGAACTACAAACCACTCACCCCACTGCACTGCACTTCCAGCACCAAAATTCAATTTATTCCTGCAAAACAAAATAAAACTAAGTTAAAAATAAATCTGGGCTGCCTCCCAGTAGCGCTTGGTTTATGAAAGTCCTCAAATGCACTTATTTTCCACTTCAGATATCCTTGAGTTCCGTGGTGACCCTTGTTCTTTCATCAGGGTCACCCCAATACTGCTTTACTCTCTGGCCATTAACCTTAAAGGTTGCACCTGTGGCCTCATCCAATAAGTCCACTGCCCCATATGGATGTAACTTAACTAGCTTGAATGGACCAGACCACCTTGATTTGAGCTTCCCAGGGAATAATTTCAATCTTGAATTGAACAGCAGCACTTGAGATCCTTCTTTCAATTCCCTGGGTTGAATTCTTTTATCATGCCAAGCTTTAGTTTTGGCTTTGTACAGCTCGGCATTCTCATAGGCAAAGAGCCTATGCTCTTCTAGTTCATGAAGTTGCAGCAGCCTTACTGCACCAGCACTCTCCAAGTCAAAATTCAGCTTCTTTGTGGCCCAGAAAGCTTTGTGTTGCAACTCAATAGGCAAGTGGCAAGCCTTACCAAACACCAATCTATAGGAGATGTCCCTAATGGTGTCTTGTATCTTTGATGCAGAAGCCCACAGCGCGTCGTCAAGATGCAAGGACCAATCTTTCCTAAAAGGATTGACAACCTTCTCAAGAATCCTTTTAATTTCCCTGTTGGAGAGCTCAACTTGGCCACTTGTTTGTGGATGATATGCAGTAGCTATCTTGTGCTTCACCCCATACTTCAGCAGAAGCTTTTCTATTAGTTTGTTACAAAAATGGGTGCCCTCATCACTGATAATGGCTCGAGGGACACCAAACCTTGTGAAGATATTCTTATGCAAAAACTTGCTCACTGCCTTGGCATCATTGGTAGGCAGAGCTACTGCTTCAATCCACTTAGACACATAATCCACAGCCACTAGGATGTACAGATTGCCAAAGGAAGGAGGAAAAGGGCCCATAAAATCCATGCCCCATACATCAAAGAGTTCAATTTCAAGAATGCTGTTGAGAGGCATTTCTTGTTTGCTTGAAATATTTCCTACCCTTTGGCATCTATCACAATGTTTAACAAATTCATGAGAATCTTTAAATAAAGAGGGCCAGAAATAACCTGCTTGCAAGACTTTGGCTGCTGTTCTGGCTCCTCCTAAGTGTCCTCCACAAGGTGCAGAGTGACAATGTTGCGGGGATGCCGCCAACTTCTTCTTCTCGCTACACACCTTCTAACCACCTGATCCACACCCTTCTTATATAGAACCGGTTCATCCCAATAATATTGTTTCACTTCTTTGGAGAAATCTTCTCTTTTGTTGGTAATCCATCTCCACCTGGAAGGATTTTGCACACCGTAAAGTTCACTATGTCGAGATACCAAGGTGCCGTAAGGGCATCAACCTTGGCACTGTGACTACCGGCCAGCTGCTCATCGTGAAAATTTTCTTTAATTTCACCTCCTGTTGTTCAACACTGTCATTTTCAGTGCGGACAAGTGGTCACTACTTGATTCTCCACTCCTTTTTATCTCTCGATTTCTAAGTCAAACTCTTGCAATAACAACACCCATCTTATCAATCTTGGTTTTGCATCTTTCTTGGCAATCAAATACTTGATTCTTTGAGTGGTCGATGTACACCACCACCTTTGTGCCAACCAGGTAGGATCTGAACTTGTCAAGCGAATACCACCGCAGCGGTTCTTTCTCGATGGTGGTATAATTCAACCGAGCATCCACCAATGTCTTGCTTGCATAGTAAATTGAATGAAACACCTTGTTATGTCTTTGACCCGAAGGCAGCTCCTATGGCAAAATCACTTGCATCGCACATCAACTCAAATGGCTTATCGATGCAGGGCAACAATGATAGGTCTTTGTGATTAAGGCTTTCTTGATGTTTGAAAGGCTAGCATGCATGTTCATCAAAATCAAATCTGATTTCATCTTTGAAGGAGTTGGCAAAGGGGCTTTGAGATTTTTGAGAAATCCTTGATGAATCTTCTATAGAAACCAAAGATGCCCAAAAAACTTCTTACCCCCTTCACACTAGTTGGTGGAGGTAATTTCTCAATGACCTCGATCTTTGCCCTGTCCACTTCAATTCCTTTCTTAGAGACTTTGTGACCTAGAACAATACCCTCTTGCACCATGAAGTGGCACTTCTCCCAGTTCAGTACTAGATTAGTCTCCTCACACCTGGACAGCACTTGTTCTAAATTATCCAAGCAAACTTGAAATGTTTCTCCAAAAACAAAAAAGTCATCCATGAAGATTTCCATGGATTTCTCAATAAAATCTGAGAATATTGCCATCATGCACCTTTGAAATGTTGCTGGTGCATTGCACAACCCAAATGGCATCCTTCTAAAAGCAAAGGTGCCATAAGGGCATGTGAAAGTAGTCTTGTCTTGATCCTCAGGTGCTATGGCAATCTGATTGTAGCTGAATACCCATCAAGGAAACAAAGAAACTCCTTCCTCGCCAACTTGTCAATCATCCGTCAATGAAGGGCGTTGGGAAATGATCCTTCCTTGTTGCCTTGTTGAGCTTTACGTAATCCATACAAATTCTCCAACTTGATCCACGATTACGGTGGGAATTAATTCATTCTTATCATTAGCTATGACAGTCACTCCCCCTTTCTTCGGAACACACTGCACTGGACTAACCCAAGAACTGTCTGGATCGGGTAAATGATTCCAGCATCCAGCCATTTAATGATTTCCTTCTTTACTACCTCCTTCATCACTGGGTTAAGCCTTCGTTGTGCTTCAATACTGTTCTTGGCATTCTCCTCCAAAAAGATTCTGTGCATACACAGAATAGGACTTATGCCTTTTATGTCAGCCATCTGCCATCCTATAGCCTTCTTATGTTTCTTCAGCACAGTAAGCAATTCCTTTTCCTGCAACAAACTCAAATCAGAAGCAACAATAACGGGGAAGAAGGTTGTTCTCACCCAAATAAGCATACTTCAAGTGTGGAGGTAGCACTTTCAGTTCCAGGTCAGGAGGCTTTTCAACAGATGGAATATTGGATTTGGAGCTTTTATCACTGAGTTCCAATGACTCATATTTTCTGAGCCATAATTGATTTACCGAAGCCTTCCCTGCTGTGTTTTTATCTGCGCTAGCTCATAATCGTGACATTCGGCCTCAAGCTTTCAAAGACATTCTTGTCCCTCATGAGTTGATGTTGAACCAACGAATCAATGGTTCTAACAAAGGAGCATTCCTCCACATTTTCTGCGCAGGATACTTGAGAGCATTCAGGACATTAAATTTGATTTCTTGATCATTGACTCTCATAGTGAGTTCACCCTTTTGCACATCAATCGTTGTTTTCCTGTGGCAAGGAATGGTCTACCTAAAATAATAGGTACCTCGAGATCGCCTTCAAAATCAAGGATAATAAAGTCGCAGGAAATACCAATTTATCAACTTTGACAAGCACATCTTCGATCTTCCCTTCGGATAAGCTAGAGTTACATGCGCCACCGCAGAGTCAGAGTTGTAGGCCTGGCCTTACCAATTCCAAGCTGTTGGAAGATGGACTTAGGCATTAAATTAATGCTGGCCCCTAAGTCACATAGAGCTCTCCCACAATAAGTGTCACCAATAGTGCAAGGGATTGTAAAACAGCCAGGATCTTTTAACTTTTGGGGGATCTTACTTTGCATCAGCATACTGCACTCCTGGGTCATACCAACTGTCTCAAATTCTCCCAACCTCCTTTTCTTGGTTAGAACATCCTTCATGAACTTTGTGTAATTTGGCATCTGTTGCAAGGCATCAATTAATGGAATGTTGATGTGCAACTGTTTCAGTACCTCAATAAACTTGTCAAACTGCTTGTCTTGATGGGCTTTTTTAAGTCTCTGAGGGAATGGTGGAGGTGGAAATTCAGGAACTAATCTATTGCTTGTAGTTGCTGGTGTAACTTTCTCGGCCAGTGCAGTGCGAGGTGGTCTTGGGGCGGCACAGTGCCTGTAGTTTTTGGCACTTCAGGTTCAACTTCTTTTTCTTTTTCTTTTGAGGGCTGGCTAGTGGTAACATCAGGCCTAGAAGGACCTGGTAATTCAGTACCACTCCTCAAGCATATGCCTTTTATTTGCTCTCCCCACCGGCTTGGCGAGCTCGGTTATGTGACGATGACCCACTTGGTCTTTGGTTCATAGCTGTTGCCATCTGCCCCAACTGATTCTCCAAGTTTTTAATTGTTGCACCCTGACTTTGGTACTGGGCTTTTGTTTCATTCATGAAGGCCTTCAGCATAGCCTCCATTGAGTTGTCAACAATAGGAGCAGCAGCTTTTTGAACTGGTTGGGCAGGGAAACCAGGGGGATGGGTAGGCTTTGCAGACACAGCAGCAGGTGCTGCAGGATTATTGTTACTCCACGAAAAATTTGGGTGATTCTTCCACCCAGGGTTGTAGGTGTTGGAGTAAGGATTATTGTTTTTGTTGAAATTCCCTACGTAATTGACAGACACAGGGTTGCTAGGGCATTCCTCATATAGATGACCTCCTCCACAATACACACAAGAAATAGCTTTAGCCTGCACCTGCGCAGATTCTGCAGAATTCACAGGTGCTGTGTTGGTTCCAGCCACATTCAGACCTTTCAACATGTTTGCGATTGCAGCCACCTGTGCAGATAGAGCTGTCATTTCACTCACTTCATGGACTCCAGCAACCTTCTTTGCAGCACTCAACCTAGCAGTAGGCCATTGGTAACTGTTTGCAGCAATGGTCTCAATTTTCTCATATGCATCATTGTAAGACTGTGCCAAGAGGGCACCACCAGAAGAGGCATCAAGCATGTCTCTTGTTCTTCCCGAGAGACCATTATAAAATGTTTCCATTTGAATGCAAATAGGTATGCCATGGTGAGGACACTTCCTGAGCAGCTCTTTAAATCTCTCCCAAGCTTCAAACAGTGATTCCTCTTCATTTTGCCTGAAAGATGTAATTTCATTCCTCATCCTAGCATTCTTGATTGGAGGGAAATACTTGGTTAAGAATTTCTCTGCCATACCATTCCAATCAGTGATAGAGTTGGGTTCCAAGGAATTTAACCAAGCCTTGGCTCTATCCTTCAAGGAGTATGGGAATAGCCTGAGTCTGAAGGCATCATCTGTAACTCCAGGAATTTTGAAGTTCTGCACACTTCAAGGAATTGTTTCAGTGCAAGTGAGGGTCTTCTTGAGGTGTGCCACCAAATTGTCCTACGCTTTGCGGCATTTGGAACATCATAGGCTTAAATTCAAAATGATTTGCGGTAATGTCGGGCCTTACTATGCCCGTGTGCATAGTCCGAGGATCAAAACAAAGATAGTCCCTCATTGGCTGTCCCTATCATTGGCTAAGCCTATGATATCGACATGCGGCACCAAGGCTTAGTAATCGATCGTGAACACTTTGTTGAACACCGCTGCCTTCTCGCTTCAGGAATTGTTTCGCAGATGGGGACCGATTCTTTGCCATATTTGCAATGACACCTAATGCAAAGAAATGCTTGTCTCTCCCTTAACAACCTTCCAAAGTTCACAATCTCAGGATCCAACTGATATTCTGGTGCCGTGTGCCTGCGCATGTGCAGAGTTGAGCACTAACAGCTTACACAACACCCAAAAGAATTAGAATATCTCAACTAACAAACCTACTAAATTCAAAACTTTGTAAATTTAATCAATTCAATCCCCGGCAACAGCGCCAAAAACTTGTTGTGTAAAATAATAACACAATTGTGCAAGTATACACAATCGCAACAAGTAGTAAAGATTAAATCAAGATCGTTCCCACGAGGATTGATTAATTGAATTCACAAGTTTTTCCATTAGTAAATGAGTTAGTGAGTAAGTAATAAAAACAGAAAATAAACATCAAGTTTTTGTGATTTTAATGAGTGAATAAGATGCATTAAACACGTGATTTGAGAATAAAATGGATAAAAGCGGTTAGGATTCGGTTCATTCATATTTCCACTAGGTTGGTTTCAGATTACCATAAGTCGCTGCCATATGGCACTGGGCGCAGTGGCACTAATGTGTGTGCCTTTCAAAGACTTTCACCAGGGTTAAGTAAAGGTTCCCTTATGTCTAAGCCCCCTTTATGTTCCCCCTTGTCTAATTAATATGGCCAAGAACACCCTATAAGTCAGATTGCCTATGTCTAGTTTAATCTAACTCAATTAAAGTGTCCTTTAATTGATAATCCTTATAGTGCCTCATGAATTCAGTATGTCACCACCTTTCAGCACCTAACATACATGCACCTAACCTAAGTTGATCAGGCTCAAGTTAAGCATATTAAAAATAAATGCGCATGAGACACAGATGCATAGGCAAGGACTTATAGACATTAACCAACCAAGTTTTAATACAAAATCACTTCATCCTAACCTAAGAAAATTAGCTCATAATGAGCCTAAAAACAAAACAACATAAACTGGTGCCGCAAACAAAGTTCATGGCACTAGAGTAGAGTATAGAGACTATTACAGATATGAATGAAACAGAAAAACAGAGTTGAATCTCACCTTGTGAGCTCGAAACCACTCTCTCCAATCAAAGCAATGCCTTCATTGTCTCGCCTTCAATCTGACCGAGCAAGTAACTTCTCTCCATGAACAAGGTTAATAGCTTGAATCAATGGTGTTTTGGAAGAAGGAAGGTGAGATGCGGTCGCTTCTATTTTCGTGGGGAGACAGACGCTCTAGCGTAAAGAATGTATCGTAACCAGCCTCCTTTTCATTAGGTCATTATCCTTTTTATACTCTCTCCTCAAAATGGGCTGACCACTACTAATCCCCAAAAAGATACTTCCTTTTAAGCCCAAAAGTGAGAGCCTTTTGTCTTGTATTGAGCTGAGAGAAAAGTGCATTAGGACAAGGAGGGGACCACACTAAAAACGCAAGCTGCAGCAGCACACAAAAGGACAGAGTCCTTTGTTTAGCTTCACTGAATGATCATACGCTGCTGCTTCAAAATCCAGAGCTGCTAGCAACACAGTGCCGTGGCATGGCACCAGACTTGGCACTGAGCAATTCTCATAAAAATCTGCACAATGTGACAAAAACATCAAAATGCTCACAAAAGCACCAAAGTGCTTTAAACAGCTCCAAATCAGGGAAACCACATTATTTACATAAATCTAATAATTAAAGGACCTAAATTACTCTTAAACTCACATGATTCATAGTTATAAAAGCATAAATAACTCTTATTTCTAAGAGTTATCATGCAGCCGCGACGCAGTTAAACAATCGGGGGCTTACGTCCCCTTGTAAAGACAGGAAATAAGGTTAATGCCTGACACATGTAGCACATGAACCAAGGAAGACTACGCGATCAGTCGAGGTTCAGTACCTCTCACCAGCTCAGACCTCAGAAATCAGACCTCATAGGTCATCTCAGACATTTAGACATCATGCCTCGCAGATCAGATCATCTGACCAGTCATTATATTATTGGCAGTTGAAACCCATGTAATCGATCGTGGCACTTAGATGGGTCCAACCCGACCTACTACTCTCGACAAAGTTACTCGGCCACTCGGCAAGCAAGTCTCGGAGACTTATGGTTCAAAATCAACAACGGATCACTCCCCATTCAATAGCCCTCATTCATAGGGTCAAAAAAGAACAAATAATATAGACTTCTTAACTTTTCAAGTTAACAAGTCTAGGGGGGCTTGTGTTACGGGCCGACCTCCGAGCTGGGCTCCTAACTGGATCACCGAGCTGAGCCGAACCAATTCGAGCCCTACATTTACGAAACTGGATATAGTTCTAGCGGTTCAGGCCGCATCAGATGATCAACGGCGGGAAGAGGAACGGTTGAGCAGACGTCCCATCTGAGTCCCATCACGTGGCAGAACGCCGAGTAAAGGTGTAGCACACGGAGCGTGACCCCTCAGACAAACAAGCTTCTGGGACACACCCCCGACCTTGGTGACTCGACTCGGATACCGACCCAAGGACATTGGATAGACCCTCCGCCCTTTCGTGCGAAGAGTCTAGGGGGCTTGTGTTATGGACCGGTCCCGAGCCGAGTCCTAGTACGCTCGCCGACCTGGTGCAGATCAGCTCTGCCTCGCTACCCGAGCTCGACGAATTGCCACCGACCTGAGACCCGCCAGACCCGACTTCCGGTACAATTTTCCCGATGATAACGTCGAGCTGGGGAGGGGGCGAGCTAACTCAGGTATCATGAACCCTCTAGAACGAGGCGTGCCTAGGGTAACACTTGGGGCCGCTGTCGTCCTAAAGATTGAAGATCACGTGGCCGACACAGGAGCGGAATATCAGGAAGAGATCAACTAATTCCCGAATTGACGGAGGGATTACCGCGCGCAGAGGTTTCCTTCCTTCCACGCAACTCGCTATATAAAGGGGGCTAGACCCCCCAGGTTTGCATACTCTCTCTAAACCCTAAAAAGCCCTATCTAACTTAGGCATCGGAGTGCCTTTTGCAGGTACCCCACCCGCCGGTCTAAAGGAGGAAGGACATCACGCCCAAAGGAGGAGTACTCACCACAAAGCTCATCACCTAGCTACCACGCTGAAGAACGGCGGTACGAACTCATCGAGGAGCTTGCACCATTTCGTGCATTAACACTCTCCAAAGCATCCAAATGGTAATAGCAAAGATAGAAGGCCAAGGACAGCCAGAAACACTAATGTCATCAGTAGTCAATTTCCATTGCAGCCAATCGAAGAGACCAAAGCTGAAGAAATGACTCCAATGGTCACTGTTGATGAAACGGTCCCAGTAGGCTTTAACATCGTCACAGTCACGCAAGCCATGCAAAATGGTTTCATCTGAGAGATTGCATGTAGAGTAAGTGCCATCGGCATATATGTTTATATGCTTTCTCTCATTATTAGTAAGAAGCTTACCATGAGCTACCTTCCAAAGGAAAGCTCTGATACGCAAGGTTCCCTGCCACTTCCAAACAATATTGAAAAGAGGGTCAAGTTGAGCATGAGCGTTCAGATCCACAGTCAAATAGTTGTAGGCCGACTTGATCTTTGAAAGTACCATCGGTTGAGAGAGACCATATAGGAAATCCTCAAGATCCCCGGATGGAGGCTTGATACTAGCAATCTTCGAGCAAACATCCATAGGGAAGGTGGCGTAGAGCTTTTGCTAATTCGACCCTCACTGTTGTCAGTAACGCAATTGTGAAGTTAATTGCTTCACCTAATGGAATAAAGGCAAGCACTCAATCTTTTAAGAAGCCGGGCCAGGGACCCAAGCGTCTTGCCGAAACGAGTAGTTTGACCATTATTAATCGCCCAAGATAAGTTCTTCTCAATATCTTTGCCAGATATTAGTGCTTCCTTGCCGGATTACAAAAGCATTACTATGTTGTTCCACCACGGGAATAGACGCATTCTTTGCTATTGTATTTAGCTCGGTAAATCTGAACCCAAAGCTTATCGGTTTGAGAGATTAGGCGCCAAGCAAACTTCATAAGGTTAGCTTAATTAAGAACCCGAAGAGATCTGAACCCCGTGCCCTCATCCTTGGGCTTGCAAATATTCTCCCAGGAGATCAAATGGCACTTATTGGTCATTGGTGCTTCCCCAAATGAAGTTCCTGCACATCCTCTTCGCTTCCTCACAAACAAAGATATGAATGTAACAAGTTTGAAGAATATAGCCAGGGATATCCATGAGAGAGGATTTGGCTAAAGTAATTCATCCTGCTAAAGAGAGAATAGATGATTTCCAGCAGCTAAGCTTTTTCTTCATTTTGTCAATCATGAAATAATAGGAAGCCTTGGAAGAACGTTGATGAAGCATAGGAGCTCCAAGATAGATCCCCAAATCATCGTAGCCTTGATACCAAGCTGAGAACTAAGGTTGTGCCTGAGGTCATCGTTAACATTTGCTGAGAAGAAAACGCTAGATTTGTTATAATTCAGCTTCTGTCCAGTGACCTCACAGAATCAATCCATACAAGCTTTAATGACATCAACTTGGGAAGGAGAAGTTTCTGCAATTAGAGACATATCACCAGCAAAGAAAACATGGGAAAGTTTTACCGTGTGAGTTCGACCGAAAGTGAGAGGGGACCAGGTGCTAGTGCTCACGACATCTTGGATTAGGTGGCTTAAACGCTCCAAGCAGAAGATAAAGATGAAAGGGGATACAGGATCACCCTGACGCAATCCTTTAGCAGAGTTGAAGCTTTGAGTATTCCTCCCATTCCAATTAATAGAGATTGAAGTAGTGGTGATACACGCTTCGATAACAGCCTAGATGTGCTGGGGATGTTGAGAATATCCATCGTATCTTTGATGAAATCCTAGCTCAATCTATCAAAAGCTTTCTCAAGATCAAGCTTGAGGATCATAAAACCTCTCTTCTCCTTCATTAATTGAAGACATTGTGTGGATGGCTTCTTGAAGAACTAGGATGTTGTCTGTTGTACTTCTGTTGGGAATGAATCTACTTTGGCAAGGATTTTTTTTAAAGCAAAAGAAAGGAAATGAGCCTCGTTAAAACCTTCTGATGCAAAACCCTCCTTAGGAAAAAAATATCTAGAAGGCAAAAAAGTACCCCCTAAATTTTATTAATAAAAAAGCCCAAGAAACAATAAACTAAAAAATAGGGGGGAGTAGGCCAATACCCATAAACAGAAAAAATATTGAAACCAATAGGAAAAAAAATCAGACCTATAATAAAGAATCTAGATAAAAAAAAAAGCAATTATGGCATGCAAAATCATCACTATAATGATTTTCATCCCAACTATATTGGCACCAGAGATATTATCAATCATTTACAGCACACTAAAATCAGAAAACAAAAGGAAAACAAAGAGAAACCAACAAGTGTGGAAATACCTGACCCATGTAAAAATCAACTAAACCTATAACTAGGCGTACTAAACCTATTTACGAAAAAAATCCTCCGCAATGAAGCTAGGGATAAGATCCCACCAAACAAAGCCAATGTAAGTACAAATGAAGGTCATTTGTCTAGTCAAATATAGACAATTATTCCATCTATTTCTGAACTTCCAATGAACTACCTTGCAATTCTTGAAAGCAGAAACCACTAACTGAGAATCATACTCCAACCACAAAAACTTCCAACCTTTGTCAAAAGAAATTTCTATAGCCAACATGGCCCTAATTAGTTCAGCATGAAGCGCATAGCCGATGCTAATATTGGCAGAAAAACAACCAAGAACAACAACACTTCTGTCTCTAAAAGTACCACCACAAACGGTTGGGCCAGACAAATTTTTAGCCCATCAAGATTGCATTTAACCATAAAAGGAGCTGGAGAAATCCAAGTAACCTCTTTGATATTCAGAGAACTTCGGTAATTACCAGTGACATTAAAAGCCTTTAAAACATAAAATCAGCAATGGAGGAGAACATTAAAGAAATAGAAGCATTACCTGCTAAAGTCACATTGGAAAGAATTAGGCTAATAACCGAATGTAAAAGGGTAATTTTACTATCAAATCTAGCCTTATTCTTGCAGTGCCAAATTTCCCAACAAACAATAAACTAAAAAATAGGGGGGAGTAGGCCAATACCCATAAACAGAAAAAATATTGAAACCAATAGGAAAAAAAATCAGACCTATAATAAAGAATCTAGATAAAAAAAAGCAATTATGGCATGCAAAATCATCACTATAATGATTTTCATCCCAACTATATTGGCACCAGAGATATTATCAATCATTTACAGCACACTAAAATCAGAAAACAAAAGGAAAACAAAGAGAAACCAACAAGTGTGGAAATACCCCAGCCCCATGTAAAAATCAACTAAACCTATAACTAGGCAGACTAAACCTATTTCTGAAAAAATCCTCCGCAATGAAGCTAGGGATAAGATCCCACCAAACAAAGCCAATGTAAGTACAAATGAAGGTCATTTGTCTAGTCAAATATAGACAATTATTCCATCTATTTCTGAACTTCCAATGAACTACCTTGCAATTCTTGAAAGCAGAAACCACTAACTGAGAATCATACTCCAACCACAAAAACTTCCAACCTTTGTCAAAAGAAATTTCTATAGCCAACATGGCCCTAATTAGCTCAGCATGAAGCCCATAGCCGATGCTAATATTGGCAGAAAAACAACCAAGAACAACAACACTTCTGTCTCTAAAAGTACCACCACAAACGGTTGGGCGGGATGACCTTTAGCGACCCATCAAGATGTGCATTTAACCATAAAAGGAGCTGGAGAAATCCAAGTAACCTCTTTGATATTCAGAGAACTTCGGTAATTACCAGTGACATTAAAAGCCTTTAAAATCATAAAATCAGCAATGGAGGAGAACATTAAAGAAATAGAAGCATTACCTGCTCAAGTCACATTGGAAAGAATTAGGCTAATAACCGAATGTAAAAGGGTAATTTTACTATCAAATCTAGCCTTATTCTTGTAGTGCCAAATTGCCCAACAAACATTAACAACAACAATAGAGACAATATCACACAACTGAAGGCTCCAACCATGAGAAGACAAGGCTAAAATCTTCTGAAAAGAGGACCTATTGATAGAAATGTTTAGAATAGAAATCACCTGGGGAAGAATAATGCGAAGCCTCTATGAAATGATTTTAGTAACCACTTTGTAGATAACGTTGCAGAGGGCAATAGGGCGAAATTGCGTGATTCTCATGGGGTCATCACACTTTGGGATGAGAATGAGAGTAGTGGCATTAACATTCTTGATGGTGCTGGGGTTAGCGAAGACATCTATGACGAATTGATGGATGGAAGGCCTAATTACATCCCATTGAGACTTGAAGAAGATAGGATAGAAGCCGTTCGGACCAGGGCTTTAAGATTGCCCATGCTGAAGAGGGCAACTTTAGTTTCTTCAATAATGATCACCCTACCAGGTGATAACTTATCAATAATAATAATAATAATAATAATAATAATAATAATAATAATAATAGGAAAATAAATGTTAGTGGGTAGGGTATGGGGGGTAGGAGGGGCAGAAGCGTATAAGCCTCTGTAGAATTCCACCACAAGATTTTGAAGATGTTCCTCCTCATGAACCCAAACATCATTAGAGTTCATGAGAGCAACAATTTTATTTTTTCGCCTACGAGCAAGAGTGGACAAATGGAAGAAACGAGTATTTTTGTCACCAAGGTGGACCTATTTTAATCTAGCTTGGTGGCTCTAATAAGCTTCCTTCTTAAGATAAATAGTTGAATATTCATTCCAAAGAGTATTCTTCAGAATTTCAAGGCGATTATTGGGATTAGGATTCATCATAAGCACAAGTTTAATACCCTCACGATGACAGAGGATACGGTGATTGCGGCGAAAAAAATATTCCCGAAAGTGTGCTGATTCCAAATGCATAAATTATCAGTGAGTCTTTGAATGTTTTCTTCCTAAGTAGATGAGTGATGCCAATCGTGGAAGACTTGAAAGGAGAACTCAGAATGGTCTAGCCACAGACTCAAGAATTTGAAGTAAGGCCTGTGATTGCCTCTGTTCACATGAGGATTAGCACGGATCCAGATGGCAACATGATCTGAGGCTTCCCAGGGATATGAATAACATCAGCAGAAGGAAAAGATGTCTGCCAAGAGGAAGAGCAGAAAGCACGATCAAGCATCTTATTAATTGTCCCATTAGTCCACATGTAGAGGGGGCCTTTGAAACCAAGATCAATAAGGTTGCATTGATTGATGCAATTAGAGAAACCTTCACTAAGGGAGCAATTAAAGGGAGTACCACCAGCTGTCTCTGTCGAATGAAGGATACAATTAAAGTCAATGGAGTCTTTGAATGTGATTAATTCATCCCAAACAGCATTGCAAAGAGTGGCGATGGGACTAGCATAAACTATAGATAACACCCAAGAGGTAGTCAGTATTGGCATTGATATGAAGATGAACACAATATCCTGGAGGATGAGATAGGGGTGACATGAAGCGGCCGGGTTCCAAAGGCACCAAATACCTCCTGAGAAACCAATAGCATCCACTTTCTCAATCCCAAGTAGGCCAACACGTTGGATGACCTTATTTGCTCTAGCTCACGCTGATACGGGCTCTAAAATGGCAACCGAATCAAGATGATAAATCTTGAGAAAATCTTTAATGAGGGAGGGAAAAAGCTTTCCCCCCAGCACCCCTGCAATTCCAAACTAGACAATTCATGGAGACCATTTGCAAGGGGTTAGTCCTATGAGAGAGACTAGAGAACTGCGGGAGGTATCCCACAGTGTCCATCTCATTTCCCATATCAACATTACCCAAAGAATTTGGGTTAACATGCTCGGTATTTTCAACATGAGTATCCTTTCCACCAATATCAGGAGGTTTCGTGTTCTCAATCAATTGTAACCACTTCTGAACTAAGGCGTACATTTCATGGAAATCTAAGGTGGTGAAATTTGCCTTGGGTGTTGCGGTATGATTGATGGGGGTGCAAGAAGTAGTAGCATTTTTGTGTGAGGAGGTCGGTTTGTCCATATGAGATGGAGCTGGAGCTTTGGGCTTAGTTGAAGACATGGATCGGCCCACTTGATCATGGCGGCGTTTCTTGAAAGAGGGCTTTTATTTTGGGGCCACCCCAACTTAATTTTATCACCTCCCCTCTTCCCGAAAAAGTCTAAAATACCCCTTCACTTTTCCCGGACACGATGCTTCATCTTTTTTTTTTTTTGCTAGATTTGAATTTTTCGGCAATAAGAATTCGGAAAGTCCCAGCAATAAGAATCTGGAAGTGTTTTTGAACAACTTAACGTTGTTTCACCTCCCTTTCTGCTAGGTCTGAAAAATTAACACTTCCGATTCTTGTTTCCTAATGTCCCGACAATAAGAATCCAAAAGTAGTTTTTATATTCACCCTAAACTTGATTTCGGAGCTTTGAAACAAGAATCCGTAAGTGTTAATTTTTCAGAAAAAATACTAACATCAATACGTATTTTCAAGAACGCAAATTGCAAAGACCAACCAAACCCAATCAATCAAATTCGTGAAACTCTCTCAAGGCCTGCTTGCTTCTCTGTTGAAATCACTTAAACGCACATTTTGATGAGAAATAGCTGAAGAAATCCTGTTCATTTTAGTGGTTACACTGGATGCTTTTCATCTAATTCCATTCACTCACCAGCTCTTCCTAGCTACATCTCCCATTCATATCCTTGATTTCTCTGCTTCTTCAAGCATCTTGCTTAGTGGCTTGGATTAACATGATTTTCACGGTTTTCTTGGTTTTGCTTCAGCCATAGCCATGGCGGTGTATGACCAGAGGAGGTGAAGATTGAGTTGGGAGAGTGAGAGAATTGAGGAAGAAGAGGGTAAAATGGGGATTTTTGAGGGAGGGGAGGTGAGAAAATTAAATGAGGGAGGTGTTAAAATCATGGACCCTTGAAAGATGACCTCGATTTGGACTCGTCGTGATAGGCCTTGCCGGGACCGGCTGACATGTCCTAGTTATTAGGGGATAGAGTGAGCCTGGCTTTTGAAAATACCTTTGTAATAGCAGCTAGGAAGTCAAATATAAAAGGAAAAGAAAAATGGAAGATATGTAGAAGAGAGAAAGCAATATTGAAACATCAAGGGAGCGAACTTGCAGAGCTATTGAAACAAACAAAATTGATAATATGGGATAAAGCTCCAATGGCACATAAACATTGTTTTGAGGCTTGGATAGAAGTCTAAGAGATATAATGAACTGTGAAAATAATTCTTCTTCAGTTTTTAGAGGAAAAGTAGTTGTTTTTAGTGGAGACTTTAGACAAATTCTACCAGTTATTTCAAAAGGAAGTGTTCGGATATCATACATGCCACTATCAATGCATCGTATCTTTGGGATCACTGCCAGGTGTTAACTCTCACTAAAAACATGCGTTTTCAACATGGTGCCGGAGGTACCAGTGCATTAGAACTTGCTGAGTTTTCATAATGAGTGCTGGATGTAGGTGATGGTAAATTATCTGAGCCGAATGATAGATATGTAGAAATTGAAATCCCACAAGAATTCTTGATCATTAATTTTGATGACTCAATAGATGCCATAGTTAGAAGCACATATCCTAATTTGATACATGAATACAAAAATGAAGAGTTCCTAATATCTAGAGCTATTCTGGCATCAACAATTGAAATTGCGGATCAAGTCAATGAATATGTCTTTGAATCGATACCAGGTATTTTATTGTTATAATTATTACATTGTAATTGGGTATATTACAAATTTACATCGAGTAGTTATAAAATTTAATCATACTATTTTTTGATTAATATAGGTGATGAAAAAGAATATCTAAGCTCAGATTCAATTGATAAGTCAGAAGCTTATGAGACTGAACCATATGAAGTTCTTACTCCTGAATTTCTACTCTCTCTTACAACATCAGGTCTTCCAAATCATAAGATCAAACTCAAGGTTGGCACTCCAATAATGCTTTTAAGAAATTTTGACCAGGCTGAAGGTTTGTGTAATGGGATAAGATTGATTGTCACAAGGCTGGCAAATCATGCGCCTGAAGCAAAAATAATGTCGGGAAAGAACATTGGAAGCATGGTGTACATTCCTCGGATGTCTATGTCTCCATCCCAATCACCATGGCCTTTCAAGCTAATTAGGAGACAAATTCCTATAATTTTCTCATATGCCATGACAATCAACAAATCCCAAGGTCAATCATTGGCAAGTATTAGACTATACTTGCCTAAACCTGTATTTAGTCATGGTCAGTTATATGTTGCAATTTCTAGAGTTCAAAGCAAACATGGATTGAAGATATTAATACATGATAAAGAAAGACAACCGTTAACTACTACAACCAATGTTGTCTTCAAATAAGTGTTTCAAAACCTCTAGTAAGTTAGTGCCTTCACATTCAACTGCCACTCAATTTTAGTTTTATATTATCTTAATTAACCTCATTATCTGATATTTTTCATCCACAGGTTAGAATAGAGTGATTAGAAGACCCACCCATCTCCTATCCCATTACTACCTTATTTGCAGTAAAAAAAAAGGAGATTATGCAGCATTTGTCGCACCGCATCCCCGTGTCGCACGACACCTCCTAAAAGTTCGCCGTCAGTGGTGATGCGGTGGTTTGGGTGTCGACGGAAACTGTCGCATAAGGGGTCGGGTGGATAGGTGGGGAGAAAGAAAAAAAACCATTGGACTATTTTGCTCTTTGACCAATCACTCAATCTTGACCGTTGGATTTAAAATGATAAGCATCCAACGATCTTTGTCTATTCTGCACCGGTGCTCCACATGTTTAGTGGTGCATGCTAGACGAGCCCTTTTATTATTTATTTATTTATTTATTTATTTATTTGTTTGTATTAGTGTCCATATTTGCTTGGGAGTGAAAGAAAATCTCTGTGAGTCTAGAAGGGGGAGGAAAAGAAGGCGCATCATCAAAAATCAGATTTGTGAAGAGAAAAGAAGAAGAAGAAGAAGAAGAAGAAGAAGAGAGAGAGAGAGAGATGGGAGATTACCACTTCGTATACAAGGACGTAGAAGGAGCCTCAACTCAATGGGATGATATTCAGAGAAAACTTGGCAATCTCCCTCCAAAGCCACCCGCTTTCA
The DNA here is from genome assembly GCA_037113605.1 of Calophaca sinica. Taxonomy (NCBI): domain Eukaryota; kingdom Viridiplantae; phylum Streptophyta; class Magnoliopsida; order Fabales; family Fabaceae; genus Calophaca; species Calophaca sinica. The sequence continues at coordinate 23,934,862 of CM073737.1, forward strand.
AACCTCCTCCTTTCACCCCCGCTTCTGATCCCGACACCCTCCCCAGAGATAAAGCCTGGCTCGATTCCAAAACCCATGATGAACTTGAACACCTTGAAGTCGTTCACGATGACGATCGGTTCCTTCAGGAATACAGGTTCACAATTCACATCCTTCTTTTTTTAATTATTATAAATAATTATGTTATTTTCCTCGCAACAACCAATAAATAAGTTCTTAATCAATTTGAAAAATTCCCAAATTTTTCCTTTTTTATTATGTGGGTCGTTTTTTTTCAAACCTGAGATGATGAAAAAATTAATAAAGTTGTGATTTTTATCTCTGTGTTCTTCTGGGTAGCTTGTGATTGTTTGAAATTTGTTGGATCACTTGTTCATTTCTTTGTTTCTGGATACAACCTGGTCGAGGATTCTGTTGTTGTTGTTGTTGATTTTGTTCCTTTTTTTTTTTGTTTTCAGGTTAAGGCATTTGAATAGGGTAATGTGATTTTTAAGGGTAGATCAAACAACTACTCTGTTTGGATATTTGATTTGATGTAAGGATTTTAAAAAGTCTCTGGTGTTTTAATTTGGTATTATTTTTTAATGTTAAAATAGGGAATTTGATTTATATTCCCACCTAAACATATGGGAAATTCTAGAATCCCTTCCTCTTATTACAGTTTCAGTGCTTTCGCTCATGTTCTAATGGCCTTTTCATATTTATTGCTCTCTCGCTATGGAAGCAAAGTAGTAATGGGTCTTTCATGAATTTGAAGCTTCAAATTTCTGAGTTTTCCATTTTCCTTTTTGCGTCGTTTTTGTTTGCCTTGGAGACGGTAGTGAATGCATAAAGTTAAACTTTTTGGTGTTTTTCTTTTTAAAAAAATTCTGAGGCTCTCTGTGTTGTTCTGGGTAACTCATGGTTGTTTGAGATTTTATATCGCTTGTTCATTTTCTATGTTCCTGAATAGTAAAAACAATTTGGTTGGGAATTATGGTGAATTTAAGATTTTAGGAAATTAATAAAGTAGATTTGATGAATTTCAGATTTCATAGTTTAAGAGCTTAGTTATCCTCTTGTTCTGAGGAATTTGTGACTATTTTGTTCTGAATTTGATTTAGGGGTTTGAGAAGTGAGAAAATCAAGAGTTGTTATTTTAACAAACCCGTGATTTGTTATGATGTACCTGTAATATCAACCATTGATTTATTCATCAATGGTTGATATTAGTTACTTTAAATTCTAAAGTACGTTACTCACTTTAGTGGAGTCGGATCCTTGAGAAAGTAGTAAATGAATTATGACACTACTAGGAGTAAGCAATATCAGATGTTGTTTTTGCTGTCCACATGGTTCTCATTTGAGTCATTTTGTTGTGATAGGAAGAAGAGGTTAGCTGAGATGTAGGAGGAAGCTAAAGTATTGAGGTTTGGATCAGTGACTCCCATTTCAGGATCTGATTTCGTTCGAGAGGTTTCACAGGCTCCATCTGATGTTTGGGTGGTTGTCATCCTTTACAAAGAAGGGTATGCTTTAGCAACAATTGCTTTTGTATCCCAATTTTTGTTTAATTTTTTTTCTTGTTATGTTTCTTTTCTTGTGTTGAAACTAGTAGAATGCACGGGTCACGTTTGTTCCTACGCATGTTTTAAAGTGGACTTGTATATAGAAGTAAATATTTTGAATCCAGTTAAAATCCTAGCATAGCATTACAACAAGGTGTGAAGGGATAAATTTAGTAGAAAGAGATGAGCTCACATTACAAAATGTTCATCATCCCAACAGAAAAAGGAGCAAATGGCTATAACATCAATGTTGGCTCTAATAGTACCGTAAACATAGAACTATGTAATCGACCTTATCAAAAAATATGAAAGAAGTGGTGTGTCCACATAATGGTGTATGTCCTGCAAAGGCATTGGAAGCAAAATCAGCAAAAGAAGGATGTGTCCTGCAAATGCAAACAAAAGGAAATGTTGGGGAGAAAATAAAATAAATCTTATTGAAGAAAAAATAAGGAAATGTGATAAGGAGATCTGAAATGTTGGGTAGTTGGCTTGTAGTAAAAAATTGTTTTTATCACTAAGCCTATGTTGGGTAGTTGGCTTGTAGTAAAAAATTGTTTTTATCACTGATATGTAATATCCTTTGAATCTCGTAAATACTTTGTATTTGAGATGGGTTAAAATGCTTGCTATTTGACCAGAATGGGAAAGGGACTACCCCTCATTACTTCCCCATACTGTCTCCCATCCCACCGTTAACCTTTTATTTATTGCTGGATTAGATAGTCATTATAATTGAATATAAGACACCTATAATTGAATGTAAGCGAGAGGTTGCAGAGTTTGGTTCTTACTAATATAAGGTTAACCATATAATTAGACTAATGTCATATTCTCTAAAATATGGAATATAATTTAAATCAAGAATTCATTGACTACATTAATTGCAACGTCAGGGCATAGCAACTTGATCAAGTAGCTATGTTCAAACCAAGGTCCAAATTTAGAAATTAACAGTTGTAAATGTTGAAAAGAAAAAGAAACCTTCAAATGTAAAAATTAAACACCAAATAAATTAACAAATGAAAATGTAAAATTACTGCAAAATGAAAATGTTACTGCCAAATGAAAACTAAATACCAAAATCATGATCAAATGCAAATGTTTAGTACTGATTTTTGACTGCCAAAATCCAGAGGGATGAAATGGAGTACATCATTATCAAATTACTGCCCACTACTCCGTGTTCGTATAGTTTTCAGCTATTCCTAAACCTTAAAAGTTGATTAAGCATTGCCATCAATCAGATGTGATAATGGTTGTGTATAGTGGTATTAACTAACAATTACATGCACCTAAAGCAGTGATTAATTAAAGAGGTGCAAAAAATAAAAGACCAATTAAAAGAAAAGGAGAAAAAAATACCTCTTGGGCTGGTGACAACAACCTGCAAAAAATGGGAAAAAGCTTCAGAGGAGTTGATAGCACAATGAAACAAACAGATATGGAAGTATGCATAAAACGCAAAAATTCATATATAAGTACAGCTCCAAGTTATATTCCATTGCAAATGGATTTGATAAATCATTAAAAGCCCACTGTTTCACACAAAAGCAATACGACCTTTGGTAAGTGGAATCTTGAGATTTCAACTTTATGGCTTGCTATAATGTCATCCTGAAACAAAAGCAATTCTAACAAAAGCATGAAGTGAAAATTAAAATACATCAAACTAAAAGTACAACTCCATTTAGTTCATTATCAATTTATCATCCAAATTTTAAGTTAACCATAAAAATAAAATATATCAAAGACTCAAATCATAAACTATGCACTTGCTGAAACTTTAAAACAGTTTAGCAATCTAGGCGTTATAAAAAAAATATGTCAATGTTACAGGGATATATATGCATAGTGACAGTGGATGAAAAGCATGTAGTGACTGGACAATGAAACAGAGAATACAAAACTAAAAAATGCAACTAAAAACAACATAAAATTGCTGGCTGGGATGAGTGATAACCCACATGTTTATCAGTTTGTGAAAAAAAGAGAAAAGAAATATAGCATAAGAAGGGATAGTAAATAAAAGATAGTAATTTATGCATAGGTAACAATTAAAAGGAATCTAAAAGTACCTTCTGTCTTGAGGATTTGGCAGAAACTTCTCAAGGCAATCAAGAAAGTTTGATCCATTATAGGGATTTCCTCGCATTATTAAAGCATGGGTCTGTTTGGTACTTTTTCTTGTTTTGGTACTGCAGAAATTAACTCAATAGAAACATGAAGATGTTTAAAAGCATAGTAAGAGAGAGTTGGGCCTTAAACGCATATTTGTTAAAGATCTGAAGGCAAGAATCTAAGGAGAAGAGAAAGACATTAAATTATGTATTCTTTACACCTTTATGATTGTATCAGAGTTGTAAACACTGGTGTAGAACGGTGTCCAATCATTCATTTCTTCCTTTGGATATATATATCCTTTGGATGTATAAATTTTGGAGATAGAGAAAGCATAACTATAAAACAATAAAACATATTGACATTAACAATTTGGGAAACCACACCATATTTCACAAGAAAGATAATAGTTCCATCAATTTAGGATCCTCTTTCATAGGGATTGAATCTATTTCTTCCCGCTTTTTCAACCTAAAAAACAATAAAGCATTCTTTTCAAAAATAACAAATTTTTTCTTCAAGTTAGAAAACTATCTAAAAAAAAAGACCATTAGTTTATCCCTCTGAAAAGCACACAACCATAATCTATCACGTGGTTCAAATTAACCATAATCATAGAGAAAGAAACGTGAGAATTAATACCATTAAAAATTAAGAAACATGAGATGCATAGTAGTCGATCAGTCTCAAGCGGCAGTTTGTCTTTGCCTTGCTATTAAAAAAAATCCTGAAAAGCATATAGAACAGAGATGTATGAAGTGGAAGAATTCAAAATCTATAAGTATGACTCCATCTTTTCTATCCAGGACCCAATAATACCCATAAGTATTGCTACATATTTTAGCAGTAGAATCAGTTTTTCATTGTTAATGTTAGAAATACTTTCAGCTACATCACAATAAATTCATGAGACAAATCCTTTTCAAGGTAAATAACAAAACGTCTAATTTTCTTTTGCATTGTTTTCACATCTCAATAGTTTTTTTGTTCCTTTGAATCACCCACGTTTCCTTCCCATGATCATGAAAATCCATTATCAAGGCAAAGAAATCAAGTACCTACATCATAAAACTGAAAATGGTGGTTTTATGCAAAAAAGAAAATACTCATCCTACCAAGTCCTAGAACTTGTCTATCAATCTAATAAAAAACCACAAAATAATACCTGTCATGATATTTATCCTTTTCATCATCCTCATCTTTCTTCTAGTAGTCAATAATACCTGTAGAAGTAAAAGGTAAAATAATTAAGAAATGAAAAACCTTGGTTTTCACAAAATCAGCACAAAAGCATAAACAACAATCTAAGAACAAAAAAAAATCAAAATCAAAATTTGAAACAAAAAAAAATACAGAATGATGGAACAAACAAAAAAATAGTGGGGTTTCTGAGGATCTTGATGGTGCCCGAAATGGAAGCTCAGAGGAAGGAGGAGAAAGAGAAAGAGGAGGAAAAAGAAGATGGAGAAGAGGATTACCGTAAACCTAAAAACAATAACAGATTCAAAAACCTAGCTCCAAAAATAATCTAGCTTCTAGTAAACCTCAAAAAGGAGAAGAGGGATGGCAGATGCAACATAAAAAATCCATTATATTTGCCCCGTGTTCTTTTGCGTCGAAGAAAAAGGTGGAGAAAGAGGAGGAAGAAGATGATGGAGGAGAAATAAAAAATAAGAAAGGAGGGAGATGTTACAGAGGAGGATGAAGGGAGCGAATTTGGTGGTGTGAAGGGAGGAGGAAGAGCAAGATGGAAGGAGAAGATGGAGGAGGAAGAAAAGAAGGAGATCGGGAGAGAGATAAGATTGAGGGTTCATTTTTCTTTTTTTCGTATAATGAGGGTTCAAATTTTAAATAGCAGCAAAAAAGATAGGCCTTCTCCGAAGAAGACCCTTAAAAAAGGACAGGTGGCATAAATATAAGAGCGCCAATTGAGTCATTTGAACCGCCTATCCTTCTCTAAAATTGATAGTAGATATGTTGTGCTTTTCTTGTTTGACAGGATTCCCGAATGTGGGGTGTTGATGCAATGCATTGAAGAACTAGCTGCAAGATATCCTTCAACAAAATTTGTCAAGATAATATGCACTGAGTGCATTCCCAACTACCCAGATCGTAATCTCCCCACTTTATTGGTGTACAACAATGGAGCTGTTAAAGGAAATTATGTGGGTTTGAGTAGGTTTGGGCGAAGATGCACTCCCGAAGGTATTTATATCTCTCAGGATGTCTGCCAGCTCGATTCTATTTCCTACTTTGATTAGTGCCAATTGTTAACTTTCTTTACCCTTTTTCAAGTATGAAAGACATATGCTAATGTGTCATACTAAAATCTTCTTAGCATCTGTGTTTGTTTGTGCTGGGAAATGGGAAGCAAGGCTGGAACCTCATTTCCTCAAAATTATAATACATTTTCACAATTCCTTCATAGAATTAGGGGCCTAAGTTTCTGACAGGCTTCTAACCAGAAATGATGCTTTGTATGATGACACAGTGGAGCTGGTTGAAAGGTGTTTCCATAGGGTATATTATTCCAACGATATCTGTCTAGTATAAGTAGTCAGATTCTATTCTTGTCTATACCATTGACAACATTATTATTATACTCATTAAAAATTTGCAATATTATACATGAAGGATTTTGTTAGTCTTTCCTTTTTACATCCCGGAAGACATACCACACAAGAAACTTGTAATAGTTCCATATGTTCCATTATAAGTTTGTAAGATTAGTGGCATCTCATAGACATTGAACTTGGGCACCTTGATTGCAGTCATTCATTCATCTCCCTTGCACACCTTTTACCTTTTTAATTTGTTACATAGTTATACATAGTTATTAATATTATACTTTTCTAAATCTGTTCCCTTGGTTTAATTAGTCTTCCTTTATGCTACATTGAATTCTTTGCTTGTTCTCAGTAATATCGGGTGTTGCATTGGTCCTGTGCCAATCAGATCCTCAGACTTAATGATGGCCAGAGCAAAGGTGAGCAATCAAGAGAAGCTGTCATTGAAGGAGTTCGCAAGAGGTTTATAGAGAAAGTCGTTGCTGATCATGAAGAGAATGATGATGATTCCTCAAGTGATTAGCATTTTTTGCTTGCCTTTTTTTCTGTCTTTTTTTTTTAACCTTTTTTTGTTGGATATACACGTTTTTCCCTTTAAGAAGAGATGTTTCTATTTGATGAAGTGAAACAATACATTTGTGGGGTTTTGTTCCTTCTATGTGTAGTGGGATAAGGTTTGATTGTAGTAGTAGTCTTTTCTAACTTAAAATACAAGTTTGAGGTGTAATTCCTCATTTCCTTGTCCATATACTGTAAATTAATTTATGTTTGCATTTACATTATGGCTTTGATTTTTTTTTTTTAGGATTATAAATAAGGACTTTATCAATCAAGTTTTTTACAATAAAGGACCTAATAACATCATAAGGTAGTTATGTTGTTCAATTTTTGAACTAATTGTTAATATTCCAAATTTGCTGTTTAGAATTATTCTTTGATCTCTTTAGGTAAGTTACTGTATAATCATTTTACAAAGGTTAAAGTCCAATATAAAATTTAGAAGACTTAAATATGTTTTTAGTTCGTGTAAATATAGTGTTTTGATTTTAGTTCTTGTAAAAAATTATGTTTTTTTTGTCCCTATAAAATATTTTATTTTGATTCTGGTCTTTCTAATTAAAATTTATAGCAAAATTTTACAGAAACACTTTATTTTTCTACCAAATTTTTTGTAAATTTTGATTCGAATAAGTTTAAATAACTATTTCGACCAAAATATATAGTAAAATTTAAAAAAAACACTTCATTTTATACATAATTTCCTATAAATTTTGGTCAAAAAGACTAAGATCAAAATAAAATATTTTTTAGGGATAAAAAATAAATAATTTTTTTTAAAGAGAATAAAATCAAAACACTATATTTATAGGAACTAAAACATATTTAAGTCAATTTAGAAGGATTATGTCATGTAAAAAAGAACTTATAACATTTCATTTTTTTTTAAAAAACTCTCATTTAACTTATGTCAACATTATAGAAGCTGATAAAGATTTTTTAAGTAAAAATCAATAAATTTATTTTATTTAAAAAAGTCATGTAGATTAATGCAAACGAGGTCTCAAGCTAGTCCTTAATCCTACAAAGATTAGAAGTAACATCAAAATAGTCCAAACTGATGTCACTGTCACTTTACATATTTGGGAGATTTATTTGATATAAGCCGTCATTTTTTATTATTAAAAATTGAGGCCAAATGTACCTTTAGGAGGCCAAAATGGTAGCTTAATTTAAACTGTTTGACTTGAACTTAAAGCATGATCACTCCAAGAAAAAGATGAAAGAATTCGCTATTTTGTGTATCAAACATGGTTTCTTCTTAAATATGCACTTACTAGGAGACTTTCAAAACAAAAGAATTTAAACACAAATTCAATGTCGCTTTTCATTCAAATGATAACCCAAAGGTACCATCTTCATGAGCACAATAACATCTTCATGCACTCTCTGCCTGTACTTCACTCTTTTTGCCATTCTTTGTACCATCAGAACTCTTGTTGTCGCTGCTCAGCATTCTGTTGTTGCTGCTCCGCCTTCTTCTCTGCTCGGATCATGGCACGCCTTCTTCTCTGGACATAAATGAGAATGTTATGGTGATAAAAATATACACAGATAGCACTGTTCCCAAATGCTCTTCTCTCTATAATCCGAGGGCTAATAAAATACTAAAGCTTAAAATTGGACCATATGATAAATAGAAGGAACAACAATTCATGAAGTTGCCAAGAAGTGCTGGCATTTGGTACAACTAGAAAATCTAAAAAACAAAAAAGGGCACATCATGTTCATGTGGAGGTAACAGTTTGATTGCTGTTGGTGGACTTTCACAGCTAAGCCATCGATTAGTACCATTCCATGTCCTGACAAAGGCTTGTGGCATTCCCTAACCATTAAAAAATGGGGCAAATACTCTCCCCTAAACTTTCTATTGACCCCTAAAATGAAATTCTTAAAGTTCATCCATCAGGAATTTTAATTATGATATTGATATACTATTTCTTTGTCACATTGTTTAAGGTTTACTAGTGAAAGTTTGGCTAAATTGCACTTTTCATCTCTTAATTTTTTTTTTTTTAGTTTTCAATTTCGTTCCGTAACTATTTTACTTTTCATTTACGTCCCTTAAGTTACGAAAGTTATGTCTCATTCGTTCCTTCCGTCTGTAATCCCTTTAAACAATAAAATCAAAATCATACTCCTATCAGAGTTCTTATTGATGGAGTATAATGATAAATAGTAATGGAGCAAAATAACAAAGTATCAATGACAATGACATTGACCAATACACACAATAAATAGATCTATCTATTATCAATCTTAGCTCCTAAGGGCTCACTGTTTTACCGATTAAGACATCTTATATCACTGACATGTGTTAATTTTAGGGATAATTTTGACTTTTATTTTCTTTTACTTGTCCCGCTCAAACCTATCTCTAATTTCAATTTTCAAAAGCTTATTCGCTCTCTCTCTCTCTCACTTCCATTTCTGAAAGCAGAGATTTGACCACAAGTTTTTCCCAAAATGGTTGTTATGCACTTTGTGCCTTTATGGTTTCAATCAAGCAGAGATTTGACCACAGGTTTTCCTCTCCTATAGCAGCATCAACCTCTCTTCTTTCTCATTCACAGGCGGACAACACCCTCACTTTCTTCCCTTCTCGGTATTTTTTTTTGGTTTTTTGTTTTTGATTTTGGTTCACATTTCTGGTTTTTTAGGGTTTATTCATCTATTTTTTTTTCATCTTCGTTTTCTGTAAAAGGGTTTACGTTTTCTGTAATTGTGTATTTGTTTTCCTTAACGAGGGTTTCATTTGTGTTTTTTGATTCATTCTGTAACACCTGAGGACGAGATCGACCTCGTATTAGGACGTCGTACCAAGACCTCGTGTCAAGATCCCGTGCCGAGCTGAGGAGACCGCGTGCACTAGCTGCTGAGCTGAGGAGATCGCGTGCATTAGCTGCTGAGATCGCGCACCGAGCTGATGAGGTCGCTGCATCGAAATGAGGAGGTTGCATGTCGAACTGAGGAGGCCGCGTGCACGAACTCGTGTTAGAGCCTTGTGCGCTTGCACGAGCACCCTGGTCGACATCGTGTCGAGATGATAACACTCGTATTTTTACGAACGTTATTCAGCGTTATGATTATTTTGTTTGTTATATTTATATTGTCGGCCTGCAGTTCTCGACGCTGTGCTTCTTTTTAGATCTGTACCTATAGAGTAGAGGGTAATCATGAGAAAGGAGAGATTGGATGGGTAGAATGATTGATGGAATTGGCATCTCATAACAGTAGTTACGATAATGCCCCTTCTCTCACCAGCTGTATATCACGATCAGTTTCCTCAAACACTCACTTTCTCTTTTCTTCTTTCTTCTCCCTTCTTCTCTGAGTTCCTCTTCCTCTCCAAACCTCCATCGAAGAACCTTGGATTTTACTGAGTCTTTGCACAAACCTTCTTCATCAATTTTGTTCCTCATCATCTTCTCGACATATCTCACCTTCTCGACCATCATTTGAGGTATGAAAAACAGATTTTCTCTTCCTTCATGCTACTGTTAGCGCCACTTCTTCTCTCCATTTTAGCTAGTTTTTATGCTCCAAATCATGTCATATTGATAGGTTTTCTTCTCCATGACATTACCTACCTTTCTAACCAATTATTTGAGCTTGTAAAACAAATTTCTTCCTCTGTTTTCTGCGATAGGCAGTGCCCAAAAACCCTCCCTATTTGGTTTGTTTCGATTTCTTGTTTTAGTTGTTGTTTGTTGCTTCTGGTTGTTGTTGTTGTCGATTTATCTGTTGTAGTATCAGATAACCTTTTCCATGAACTTTTGATCGAAAACCCTAACTATGTGGTTAGGATTGGGATGAGAGCTAAGTGTTATTAGAACCCATAGATGGAACTAAGTTGTGCTTGTTTTAGGAAGTCTGATTCCCGAGATCGTGTGATTTTCGAATCGAGGTGTACGGGAGAGCGAACCCGAGGACGTGAGAGCAGTGGGATCCAGATCGAGAACTGTACGTGTCAAGGTCGACTGAGAGCCGTACGTGTCGAGATCGAGTAAGAGAAGTCGTTGTCGAGCTCGTTTGAAGACAGCCGTGTCGAGGTCGTTGTCGAGCAGCATTAGCTTGGAGTTCGGTAAGGGCACTTCATATTCTACGTGTTTATGTTTTGTGCGTAAGAGCACTTCTAGACATTCTAGGATTTTGATTGTTATATTCCTATGTATGGACTCCTTGATTTGTGTCGAGCTTGAAATGTTGTGATATGATTGGGTTTTTGCATGTATTTAATATGTGATTGAATATATGTTGTGAATTGTGAATTGCTGTTGAATTGCGTTTCTTCATGCAGAATGTTTTTATTGCTTAAATGTCGAATTGCGTTTTCTTCATGTTAAGCATGCTCTCTTATTTGATATGTGATCAAGTACTTTTATGTGCCACTCCTTGATCAGCGCGAGCTAATCATCGAGTGAGAGAGCTAGGCGAGTCGTATGACGTTTTTGAGCCGTGACCCGGATAACTAAGGGTGCTAGGTCCCCTTTTTGTTTACGGGAGATTGACTAGACGTCGCATTATCAGTTTGGGGTTGGACCTGCTGATTAATGCATGGTATCGGTTTGGGGTTGGACCTGCCGCTTACCTATTGCGTCAGTTTGGGGATGGACCAGCTGACGATATTCCGGAATAAAAGTCGAGTCTAGAGTGAGATGGTCGAGTCACGTTTGGTGAATGATATACAGTGATGTCTGCTTATTTCTTTGTGCCTTCTTTATCTTGAATGGTTGAGAAGTTGACCCTTTCCCGTGGTGCCTTCAATCCATGACGGTTACCCAGGCGATGTCGAGGGTGCAGGGAACTCGACAGCAGATGATGGCGAGGAGGAGCTCGACGAGGATCAGGGCGACGACCTATACTTGTCGTGATTTGCTTTGTCTATGTTTTTGTGTATAGTGGTTGTGACCAGTTGGGCCGGTTATGTTTTGTTATTACAGGGTAGACTGGCGGTTTACTTTTGGAGCAGCCCCCTGCGTGGGTGTCTGCCGGAAGTACCCCCAGGGTATGATTGCTCTCTTGAAGTCGTCATACCTTAGGTGTATTTCTTGTACATTTACTACTCTGTATTTTGCATACATTATTATTTCGAGTGGTATATATGTATGTTATGCATGTATGTTCTATTAGAATTTAAACCTTGTGTCTTAGTTGCACCATGTTTCGAAAAGCTGTAGATACTCTGATGTGCACGAGCTGGTTTTATAAAAAAAAAATAATAATAGACCGTACTTTCTAAAAGGCACAAGAGTATCGTTTTAAAACACATCGCATACAGGGTAACTTGAACTCGGTGTGTCGAGCGCGGTAACTCGAGCTCGGTATGTTGAGCTCGGTAGCGGTCCGGAAACGGGTCGTTACATTGTTGGTATCGAGCGCTTGATTCGACCGAGCTGTGCATAGGAATTTTGGACTGGTCACTGTGTCGGGATATGTGTGTCGGGTACATGGTTGTACTATGTTGATTGCTGTTTGATTAAGTGAAGCACTTATTGCTTGAAAATTTGTTTGAACTGTTTCTTGATTGAAGCAGTGTGTTTTAACACATTCTTGTTGTGAGATTCTGACAGGGTTTTGAACTTTGTGGAATCTAATGCCACCTCGTCGGGATACGACAGTTGTAACCGAGAACGTCGACATGGAACGAGCAATTCAAGCTATGACCGAGATGGCGGCAGCCATGGCTCAGGCAACTCAACAGGCTAACGCGATGGCTCAACAGACGGCAGCGTTAACTCAGCAAAACTTACAGCAACAACAACGAGCAGAGCGAAATGCTGAAGCTAGAGGATTGGCAGACTTTAGGAAGCATGATCCACCGAAGTTCTATGGTGAGCCAAATCCAGATAAAGCTAATCTTTGGATGCAAGAGATCGAGAAGATCTTCGAGGCACTTCATTGCCCAAACAACGTGAAGGTAGACTATGCCACCTACTTACTGCTAGGAGACGCAGAGTATTGGTGGAAAGGAGTGAAGCAAACATTTATAGCGGAACGTCGCGAGATAACCTGGGAGCTTTTCCGTGAAAGGTTCTTGGACAAGTACTTCCCAGATACTGCACGAGCCGAGAAGGAGCAAGAGTTTCTTCAATTGCAGCAAGGCGGTATGACAGTGTCCGAGTATGCAGCCAAGTTTGAGTCGCTGGCGAGGTATTTCAGTCCATTTCGTGATCGAGCTGACCAAAGATGGTTAAGTGAGAGATTCCAACGAGGATTAAGATTTGACATTCAGAAGTCAGTGGTATCATTGAGGATTCGAAACCTCCAAGAGCTGATAGATCGCTGTGTCGAGGTAGAAGGAGTAAGAAGCCACAAGAAGAAAACTGTTGTAGGCGGACCGGTGAGACCCCAGAGTGCGGGGCAGAGATTTGCACAGAAAGGAAAGCAACTTAAGAAGCCTTACGACCGACCTCAGGGGAACAACAACAATAGAGGACAGTATCGTCCGATGACCCAGGGAGCGAGGAGTGGAGGTCAGACCGGTGTCGAGGTGACTTGTTTCCGTTGTGGAAAGACGGGACATTATGCGAATAACTGTACTCAGAAGGAAGAGGTATGTTTCAACTGTAAGAAGCCAGGGCATTTTGCCAAGGATTGTCCCACACCTAAAGCTGAACCGGCAATGCTTGCGGCAAAGGCCAAAGGGAAGCGTCAGGTGGCTAAAGGCAGAGTCTTCTGCATGAGTGGCGAGGAAGCAGAGCGAGCTGAAGATCTTATTCAAGGTGAATGTGAGATCGAGGGTAAATCCTTATCCGTCCTCTTTGATTCAGGTGCAACCCATTCCTTTATTTCCTCTGATTGTGTGAACCATCTGAACTTGACTGTGACTGCTTTACCGTTCAAATTGGTAGTTACAACCCCAGCTGCTAAAACCTTAGTCACAAACACTGCATGTCTTAATTGTGTAGTGGTTATTCAGAGTAGAAAGTTTGTGGTCAATTTGGTTTGTTTGCCTCTTAAGGGCTTAGATGTCATCCTCGGGATGGATTGGTTGTCACACCACCATGTCCTCTTGGACTATGCCCGTAAAACTGTAATTTTTCCAGACCTTGGAGTCTCCAATTATCTTTCTGCTGAACGTATTGGAGTTTCTTTGAAAGAAGGAACTAGGGAATACATGTATCACGGCTAGTTCGGAAGTTTTCCAGCGGTCGAAGTGAAGAATGTACCGATGGTGTGTGACTTTGTGGGCGTTTTCCGAAGACGTGCCAGGGTTACCACCGGTCACGAGGTCGAGTTCTCCATCGAAGTTGATTCCAGGGCGGGACCGATTTCCAAAGCGCCATACAGGATGTCTCCTGCCGAGATGAAAGAAGCGAAGTCCCGGATCGAACACTTGGAGTCAAAGCAATTCATACGACCGAGCGTGTCACCGTGGGGAGCTCCAGTGTTGTTGGTTAAGAAGAAGGATGGACGATCAAGGCTGTGCGTGGACTACCGCGAGCTCAACAAGGTTACTGTGAAGAACCGGTATCCGTTACCCCGTATTGACGACTTGATGGATCAACTTCGTGGAGTGGCGATCTTTTCCAAGATAGACTTGAAGTCGGGCTACCATCAGATTCGCGTGAAGGAGGAAGATGTCCCCAAGACAGCGTTCAGGACTAGGTATGGTCACTACGAGTACTTGGTGATGCCGTTTGGAGTGACAAATGCGCCAGCTGTGTTTATGGATTACATGAATAGGATTTTCCATTCGTTCTTGGATCAGTTCGTTGTAGTGTTCATCGACGAGATATTGATCTACTCGAGGAACCAAGAAGAGCACGAAGAACACTTATGTCGAGTACTGCAGATATTACGAGAGAAGCAACTCTATGCCAACCTGTCGAAGTGTGAATTTTGGCTCGAAGAGGTGAATTTTCTTGGTCATGTGATTTCCAAAGAAGGGATAACTGTGGATCCAACTAAGATTGAAGCTGTACTAGCGTGGGAACAGCCGAAGACAGTTACCGAGATCAGGAGTTTTGTTGGCTTAGCAGGCTATTATCGAAGATTCATTGAAGGTTTCTCGAAGATTGTCGCGCCTCTTACACGACTTACGAGGAAGGATCAACCTTTTGCCTGGATCGAGGAGTGCGAATCCAGCTTCAAAGGCGAAGGAGCTCTTGGCAGCGGCGCTGTGTTGATTTTGCCTCAACCGTAAGAGCCTTACGAGGTGTATTGTGATGCGTCACACCAGGGATTGGGATGCGTCGATGCAACATCGGAAGGTGGTCGCGTATGCTTCAAGACAACTTAAGATTCACGAGAGGAACCTACCCTACTCACGACTTGGAGCCGGGCAAAGAAGTGGTTTTTGCGTTGAAGATATGGAGGCACTACCTTTATGGGAGCACTCTTCTTTGTTTCGGCGATCACAAGAGCTTGAAGTACCTGTTCGATCGAGAAAGAGCTCAACATGCGTCGGCCGAAGATGGGCCAATTTCTCAAGGACTACGACTTTACGTTGGAATACCATCCCTGAGGCTAACGTAGTAGCGGATGCATTGAGCGTAAAGAGCGCTTAACCTCAAAGAATGATGATCAAGGAGTTGGAGATGCTCGAGAAGTTCCGAGACTTGAAGTTGAGTGTGGAAGTTTCACCGGGGAAGCTGAGATTTGGTATGCTTACCATTTCTAACAGATTGTTGGATGAGATCCGAGACCAGCAAGTTCATGACGAGCTCCTGCAAGAGAAGGTTCAGTTGATAGCGCAAGGGAAGGCGACAGAATTCCAAGTCGGAACGGACGACATCTTAAGATGCAATGGCCGAGTATGTGTACCTAACGTAGCCGAGCTGAGAAAGTTAATACTCGATGAAGCGCATAAGAGCAACTTTAGTATTCATCCAGGAGTTACGAAGATGTATCAAGACTTGAAGAAGCATTTTTGGTGGTCCGGAATGAAGAAGCAAGTGGCTGAGTACGTAGCTTCGTGTTTAACGTGTCAGAAAGCGAAGGTGGAACACCAACGACCTGCGGGAATGCTACGATCGCTTGACGTACCAGTTTGGAAATGGGATAGTATTTCCATGGATTTCGTTGTAGGTTTGCCGAAGACGCAGAAGAAGAATGATTCGATTTGGGTGGTTGTCGACCGATTGACCAAATCTGCTCATTTCTTACCAGTGAGGTCGACATACAACGTGGAAAAGCTGACCGAGATCTACATCGCGGAGATAGTGCGACTTCATGGTATACCCTCTTCGATCGTGTTGGACCGAGATCCGAAGTTCACGTCTCATTTTTGGAGGGAATTGCAAGAAGCGATGGGAACCAAGCTCAGGCTTAGCTCGGCATATCATCCCCAAACTGACGGTCAGACTGAGAGAACGATCCAATCGCTTGAAGATTTGTTGCGAGCGTGTACCTTAGATCACCGAGGAAGTTGGGACGACGTCTTACCATTGGTGGAGTTCACCTACAATAACAGTTTCCATGCGAGTATTGGAATGGCACCTTTTGAAGCACTGTATGGACGTAAATGTCAGACGCCTCTTTGTTGGTACCAGGATGGCGAGCGTTCTGTTGTAGGACCAGATATGATCCAGCAGACTCATCGAGAAGATCCGTTTGATCAGAGATAGGATGCGAACGTCTCAAAGTCGACAGAAGAGTTATGCAGACCAACGACGTCGACCACTCGAGTTCGAAGAAGGAGAACATGTATTTCTTAGAGTCACCCCCACTACTGGTGTTGGTCGAGCGATCAAATCCAAGAAACTTACCCCTAAATTTATTGGACCTTATCAGATTCTTTGTCGTATTGGTCCAGTAGCATATCAGATTGCCTTGCCACCCTTCTTGTCAAACATTCATGACGTCTTCCACGTCTCACAGTTGCGAAAGTATATTTCCGACCCCTCTCATGTCATCGAACCGGATGTGATTCAACTGAAGGACGACCTATCTTTCGAAGCATCACCAGCAAGGATCATTGATCGGAAAGCCAAACAGTTGCGGAACAAAGAGATTCAACTTGTCAAAGTTGTGTGGGATCAGAAGACTGGAGATGCGACTTGGGAACTGGATGAGAAGATGAAGACTCAGTACCCTGAACTTTTCCGAGGTTAGAATCTTATTTGTAATTTCGAGGACGAAATTTTTTTTAGAGGGAGAGATTGTAACACCTGAGGACGAGATCGACCTCGTATTAGGACGTCGTACCAAGACCTCGTGTCGAGATCCCGTGCCGAGCTGAGGAGACCGCGTGCACTAGCTGCTGAGCTGAGGAGATCGCGTGCATTAGCTGCTGAGATCGCGCACCGAGCTGATGAGGTCGCGTACCGAGCTGAGGAGGTCGCATGTCGAACTGAGGAGGCCGCGTGCACGAACTCGTGTTAGAGCCTTGTGCGCTTGCACGAGCACCCTGGTCGACATCGTGTCGAGATGATAACACTCGTATTTTTACGAACGTTATTCAGCGTTATGATTATTTTGTTTGTTATATTTATATTGTCGGCCTGCAGTTCTCGACGCTGTGCTTCTTTTTAGATCTGTACCTATAGAGTAGAGGGTAATCATGAGAAAGGAGAGATTAGATGGGTAGAATGATTGATGGGATTGGCATCTCATAACAGTAGTTACGATAATGCCCCTTCTCTCACCAGCTGTATATCACGATCAGTTTCCTCAAACACTCACTTTCTCTTTTCTTCTTTCTTCTCCCTTCTTCTCTGAGTTCCTCTTCCTCTCCAAACCTCCATCGAAGAACCTTGGATTTTACTGAGTCTTTGCACAAACCTTCTTCATCAATTTTGTTCCTCATCATCTTCTCGACATATCTCACCTTCTCGACCATCATTTGAGGTATGAAAAACAGATTTTCTCTTCCTTCATGCTACTGTTAGCGCCACTTCTTCTCTCCATTTTAGCTAGTTTTTATGCTCCAAATCATGTCATATTGATAGGTTTTCTTCTCCATGACATTACCTACCTTTCTAACCAATTATTTGAGCTTGTAAAACAAATTTCTTCCTCTGTTTTCTGCGATAGGCAGTGCCCAAAAACCCTCCCTATTTGGTTTGTTTCGATTTCTTGTTTTAGTTGTTGTTTGTTGCTTCTGGTTGTTGTTGTTGTCGATTTATCTGTTGTAGTATCAGATAACCTTTTCCATGAACTTTTGATCGAAAACCCTAACTATGTGGTTAGGATTGGGATGAGAGCTAAGTGTTATTAGAACCCATAGATGGAACTAAGTTGTGCTTGTTTTAGGAAGTCTGATTCCCGAGATCGTGTGATTTTCGAATCGAGGTGTACGGGAGAGCGAACCCGAGGACGTGAGAGCAGTGGGATCCAGATCGAGAACTGTACGTGTCAAGGTCGACTGAGAGCCGTACGTGTCGAGATCGAGTAAGAGAAGTCGTTGTCGAGCTCGTTTGAAGACAGCCGTGTCGAGGTCGTTGTCGAGCAGCATTAGCTTGGAGTTCGGTAAGGGCACTTCATATTCTACGTGTTTATGTTTTGTGCGTAAGAGCACTTCTAGACATTCTAGGATTTTGATTGTTATATTCCTATGTATGGACTCCTTGATTTGTGTCGAGCTTGAAATGTTGTGATATGATTGGGTTTTTGCATGTATTTAATATGTGATTGAATATATGTTGTGAATTGTGAATTGCTGTTGAATTGCGTTTCTTCATGCAGAATGTTTTTATTGCTTAAATGTCGAATTGCGTTTTCTTCATGTTAAGCATGCTCTCTTATTTGATATGTGATCAAGTACTTTTATGTGCCACTCCTTGATCGCGCGAGCTAATCATCGAGTGAGAGAGCTAGGCGAGTCGTATGACGTTTTGAGCCGTGACCGGATAACTAAGGGTGCTAGGTCCCCTTTTGTTTACGGGAGATTGACTAGACGTCGCATTATCAGTTTGGGGTTGGACCTTTGATTAATGCATGGTATCGATTGGGGTTGGACTGCCAGCTTACCTATTGCGTCAGTTTGGGGATGGACCAGCTGACGATATTCCGGAATAAAAGTCGAGTCTAGAGTGAGATGGTCGAGTCACGTTTGGTGAATGATATCTGATGATGTCCGCTTATTTCTTTGTGCCTTCTTTATCTTGAATGGTTGAGAAGTTGACCACTTTCCGTGGTGCCTTCAATCCATGACTGTTACCCAGGCGATGTCGAGGTGCGAGGGAACTTCGGCGGCCAGATGATGGCGAGGAGGAGCTCGGCGAGGATCGAGGCGGCGACCTATACTTGTCGTGATTTGCTTTGTCTATGTTTTTGTGTATAGTGGTTGTGACCCGGTTGGGCGGTTATGTTTTGTTATTACAGGTAGATGGCGGTTTACTTTGGAGCGACCCTGCGTGGGTGTCTGCCGGAAGTACCCCCAGGGTATGATTGCTCTCTTGAAGTCGTCATACCTTAGGTGTATTTCTTGTACATTTACTACTCTGTATTTTGCATACATTATTATTTCGAGTGGTATATATGTATGTTATGCATGTATGTTCTATTAGAATTTAAGCCTTGTGTCTTAGTTGCACCATGTTTCGAAAAGCTGTAGATACTCTGATGTGCACGAGCTGGTTTTATAAAAAAAAAAAATAATAGACCGTACTTTCTAAAAGGCACAAGAGTATCGTTTTAAAACACATCGCATACAGGGTAACTTGAACTCGGTGTGTCGAGCTCGGTAACTCGAGCTCGGTATGTTGAGCTCGGTAGCGGTCCGAAAACGGGTCGTTACACATTCTGCCTTGTGCTTTTTTTTTATGAAATCAGGTTTGACAAAGAAAATGATGTTGCAATATTGGAATCATGCTTTCTGTAATCATGCTTTTTTTTTTTGGTCATGCATTCTAAACCTCTACCAGTGAGATTTTTTTCTCCAATGTAAATAAAGTTGGGGTTTTTAATCATTTTGTTCTATTTATCATATAAACATTTTTTGTGGCTGCAACTTTGTTATACTCCCTTAATAGTTTGTTTCTTAATCATCCTAACCAAGGTATATTTTTGGTCTTGTCTGAGTTTTGTTTTGGTTTGTATTTGGCTTTTTTTTTTTTTTGATGTTTAGTGTACATTGGGACATTGGGTAGACAAGTTTCTTTTTGCGTTGCAGTATTGAATCCTTTTAATATTATTATACTACTTTGATGTTTTAATATTTGGAGTTGTACTCAAGGTTTTAAAAAACGGTCCGTTACACCAAAAACGGCCGTGACAAAACGGTATCGGCGGCGGCCGAAACCGTTTTTGACCGAAGTCACGGTGTGAGTAAAAATCACCATAAACAGCCGTGACAAAATGGCGTTGCGGCCGCGACGGCCGTGACGAAACGGCGTTGCGGCTGCGACGGCTGCGACGAAACGCTTTTCAAGATGAAAAAACCGCGATGGAGCCTTTTTTGGCCCAGAAACCCATTTCTCGCTCTCGCTTCGGTGACGGTAGAATAATCGGGAAAAAAAAGAGAAGATGCAGTAGATTAGAAAAATAAGAAGTAGAAATACGGAAGAAGAAATTCTTCTTTGAAACAGTATGTTCCCAATTCCAGATGGTGAGAGTTGAGGACAGCGAAGGATTTTTATTAGGGTTGACTTTGGGCTTGGGCCTTGTCACCTGAATGAAGCCTAGCTCTTTTTTTTTTTTTTTTTGAATGCAAGTCCTAACGATACAATTACCAAATAAGAGTTCTGCCATTGAGCCAACGATTTTTTATTGTATGTGTATGACAATATATCATATAAATATTTGTAGTAAATACTAATAGTTTTGATTGGTTTAACCAATAAGACATTTAGTCAAATTTTATAGAATTTTGTGTCAAATATTTTTATTTATATTTTATTAAGTCAACCAATAAAACACTACAAAAAATAACCAATAATATATAAACCACCTTTCTTAAAAATTAAACCACTAATCAATTAATATGATGCATTATAATATGCTGTGGGTGTAATTAATTCTTTTTTATTTGATTTTTTATTTTATTTTAGAGATCTTATAATAATGGAAAACATATTAATTTAAGTTATTATATATTACATGATAATACAAATAATTTTAATATGATTTGTGCAATATTGTGATTAATTCACACCGCGACAACCGTAATTCTTAACGCAGCATCCGCAACAGCCAAAATCGTGAAATCCTTAACGCGACCGCGACCGTGACCGCGACCGCTATTTAGAACCTTGGTTGTACTTAAACAGTTTTTATTATAAAATGATTTTAGCTTGAGCTTATACTTTGTATATGTTGGTTGTGATAGGGGCATATATACTAGATATACTAAACAAGTGGTGGATTCAGGAAAAGTGATGGCCAAATGTCACATTTGTTTTTGTTTAATTCACATAGCTCTTTTTTTTTTGACTCAATTTGAATTGAATTGAATATAACTTTAAAGTGTTTTGGTTGTAGTGCTTTTTATGCTAAACCCCAAGTTTCAAATGATGACAAGTAATTTGGTTGTAGTGCTCTTTATCCTATAATTTGCTTGCTCTACTTATGGCTTGACATGATTTTTACCGATTCAGCGGCTGTTATTGAAAGTCATGTTAAAAGTTAAAAGCTTTTCCATGTTTTAACGGTGAATTTGAAAACTTTCTTTGGTGACTACAATGGTTTTGATTTTGGATTTGGAGATTTTGTATAGAACTTGAGTACGTGAGATTTTGGAGCACTAACTTGACCTCTGGCTACCCTCTTCCAAGATTTTTCAATTTTTTGTTACTTTTTTGGTTCTTCCAACAATTCAATTTGATGGGTTGTGTCAGTGATTGTTGTTTTCTACTTTGAAATTGATGGATCTTGCAAGTGAATTGGTATTTTTTTTTTTTTTTTTGGTTTGCTTTGATGGGTTAGGGTGCAAGTGATTGGTGTTTAGTTCTAAGATGGGTATTGGGTTGTGATGCAAGTTATTAATTTTTTTTTTGCTTTGATATGAATTTGACCGGTTGCGTTTGTGATTGTTATTTGAGAAATGCTAATCACAACCTCTCTAACATTCTCTTAAACACTCTCTCAATGATTGGGCCATATCACATTTTTTTTCTCCAAAATCAACCATTGGATTGAAAGTTACTATCATATAGATCATATATGTAAATTTTAACATTAATTTATAATCATTTGCTATGTCATCAAGATGCGTCAAGATTAACGTCAACGGTGTAATTACAAATAATGTTAACCTGGACGCATCTTGATGACATAGCAAATAATTACAGATTAATGTTAAAATTTACAGATATAATCTATATGATAGTAACTTTCAATCTAATGGTTGATTTTAAAAAAAAAATTGTCACGTAGCCCAATCATTGAGAGAGTGTTTAAGAGAGAGTGTCAGAGAGATTGTCCGTAGCATTCCTCTTGTTATTTTGTGCTTTGATTGGTCTTGCAAGTGAATTGGTTATTATTATTATTATTATTATTATTTAGCTTTGATGGGTTATGGAAGTGATTTGTGTTCAGTGCTTTGTTGAGTTGTGATGCAAATTATTGTTATTTTGTGCTTTGATGTGAATTTGATGGGTTTTGCAAGTGGTTGATATTGTGTGCTTTGATGGGTCTTGAGAGTGATTGGTGTTTAGTGATTTTGAGAGTTTGGAATTCCATGAATTGCAGATCCTTTGTTGGCCAGAGGCCTCAGCTGTCAATCAAGCATATTTATGGCCAGAGAGCACAGGTTCCTGGTGCTATTATCATTGATTGTTAGTCTTGCAATTTTTTGTTGTGTGATCTTGTGTTTCTATTGCTCCTGATGATTACATATTTAGACATTTCTCTTTTATCTGTTTTTGTTCAAGATGGTTCTGGCTATTGCAAATTTGGTTGGAGCAAATACGCTTGTCCCTCGGGGCGATCCGCAACATTTTTGGTAATGATCACTGACTGAGGCCATGTTTGGTTAGAATGAAAATAGTTGGTGAAAATTGAATGCGTCTGTGTTCATACATCCTCCTTTTACCTTATTCTCATTTTTGACTTCGACTGAGGAAGGCCCTAAACTCAGAAAACAATTCTTGCAGATGCTAGGCATTGCCTTTTCTATTTTTTTCAGTTTCCTTTCACTCATGCTGCAATTTTTCCTCCGTTCTGATGTGTAGGAATTTGGCAACATTGAGTCGCCAATGTATAATAGGCTTCAACATTTTTTGGCAACTATTTATAACAGGTATTTTGGAGCACTAACACATGCAACCTTTGTATCATTTTATACTATAACCAGTGAGATAACTGTTGGAATGGTTAAAAAAAAATAGTTGGTGAAAAAATTGAGTGCGTCTGTGTTCATACATCATTGCAACAAATGTTGTCATTGTTCACTGTCAGTAACCTTCACCACCAGTTGAGCTTTCTGGGCAAGAGGTAGTTATAGAAAAGCTTGCTTCAATTTAGAATAAGAATTTTAATGCTTTCTTGCAATGATATAAATTACCTGTCCTGTTAGGTTTATAATAATACTTATTTCCGATTTAACATTTCAACATCTAATTTTTATCATACAAATGTCTATATATGCGTTGTTCTACAAATTGGTATTAGATATTGTTGATATCAACTTATCTTTAGCCTTTCTACATTTCATTTTAGATAGCTTTAATTAGTAAAAAATTTGGTAAGTTGTAATGTATTCTTCATTTTAAACAAGCCAAATCTCATGTTGCATAAGAGGACACGACTCGTACCATGCGTAAGCACGGATATTTTGCTAGTTACAGATAGAAAGGACGAGCGTGACGTAACTTTCGTAACTTAAGGGACGTAAATAAAAAGTAAAACAGTTAGGGGACGAAATTAAAAACTAAAAAAAAGTTAAGGGAAGAAAAGTACAATTTAGCCTAAAAGTTTTGGTGGTGAAGTTTTCTAAGAAATTAAGATTACTTGCTCCTATTTGATTGACAAGGAAGGATGAAAGTGGATTTTGAGTTACCAAGTTTACAATGGATGACAATAGGAAGTTCAACCGAGTTGTTAGATGGCTGCCATTTTAGAATCCATAATATAACCAAGTCAAGAGACTTGTGATAGGGACTTGGGTATTATGGGGTGCCTAAGTCCCACATCGAGTAGTATGACATGCTTGATGGAGTATTTAAGTGGCTTGGTTCTTCCTCCTTAATAGCTAGCTTTTAAGGGAGGGTTCTCCAAGTAGGGATGCACAAATTATCCGATTACATAGATTTATCCAAATCCATAACCAAAGCCAATTTTAAAAAAACCAAATGTTTGGACTTGGTTATTAACCAAAGCCATTTTATCAGTTTTGGTTTCATGTCCGGTTGTCAATTAAGTTATATTTGGCTATCCATCCAATCCACACAGCCTTTGAAGGAATGCTTGGCTGTGTTGCTGTCATACGATAAGGATCTTGTTGCTTGCTTCATTGTCGATGCTTCCCTTTATTTCACTCGAGCTGTTTGCGATGAGTTTCGCCTCCCTCGACTGAGCGAACTTGCGTCAAAACATTTTCTAATGGGTTGGTTGGGTTCTTTGAGAATTTGAAGTTTTTTCTTGTTTTTGTTTGCTTTGTATATTTACGTAATGTAAATTTGCCTTCTTTGACTCATCTGTTTTTTATTAAACACTAATTAAATTTGTAACACTCAAAATGGTATGCCCAAATATTGCACCAGATTTTTGTTAAAAGATTAATTTATCTCCCTCTATATGTAGTTTGGAAACTAAAAAAGTGATAATTTGTGATTTTATGTCAGGATGGGATAAATAAAATAAAAGAACAAATTAAAGGTACATGTCAAAAAGTTTGGATCACGTTTTATATTTTTTGAGATTAAATTATATTTAACCCCTCAGTTTGAGACAGTAAATTAGACCCTTTCATAAAGAATCCAGCTACAGTACTTATACGGATAATTTTAAAGGCAAGAAAATCCAGTTTTGAAAGGTGAAAACCGGATTTTACAGCCAAAAACCGGTTTTGGAGGACGAAAACCAAATTTTATAGGCGAAAACATGTTTTATAACCGGATTTAGGATCCATAACCGGTTGTGTAACCGGTTTTGGGTCACAACCGGTTTCATAACCGAATATGGGTAAACAACCGGTTTTATATCCGTAACCATATTTTGAGATCCGGTTTTAGAAATTTAGATTTGAAAACCCAACCTAATATGTGATTTTAATTAGATTTGGTTTTGGTTACATTAATAATCAAACCATGAGCACCCCTATCTCCAAGTGCTTGGGTGCTTATCAACTTGCTCTAGCAACATAGGATGAATAGTTCTTGTCTCATACTCCAAATAGCTGGATTACTGTACGCAATTGTTAAAAAACAGTGACTCTTTCTGGAGATAAGGATTGCTGCTAAACATGATTCTGATTATTTTAAAGGATACATTACCACAACAATCCATCCTAATTCTTTTCTTTTGTTCTTTTGAATAGCAATTTGAAAACAAATGGTCATGGGTCTGTATGGGTTAGACTGTAAAAAATAGATTGTAAAAGAATTGATCATGAAGAATATATTTTAAAATTTTGAATTATTTTGGGTCTTATAATTATTTAGGAAATCATGGGTTCCACTTGTTACAATTTTTTGGGGTCACTTCCATTAGATTTGATTCCAAAGTAGGAATCAATTCTGGAAATCATAACCAAACATCCTTAAGATGTCATTGCCCACTGACATACTGTTCAAGAGTTTATTTTATTTTATTTTATTTTATTTTTTAATCTCAAATGTGATTCTATTCATGCAAATTCCAATCCAACCACAAAAAAAAAAAAAAAAAACTCTCATTGCTGGCCACTAGTAATTAAATTCCATACTTAGTTCAAAAAAATACCCAAAAACATCTGTCTACATAGCACTTACATCACGTAAGTTGTTTTTAGGCACCATGCGTAGAACAGCTTTGCGAATAACTTCTGTAGGGTCTTTTGGCCATCTGATCCTTCAGAGTTCTTTCCTTAAGGTGGCCCACATACCTACATGTCACTACTTTATGTCAAAATAGTCCGAATAACGCCAAAAGATTGTGGCATAAGAAACCGTATACAAACTGCAATTACAATATTGGAGGCAGAATTTCATAGAAGACAACAACAATAATAACAACAAAGTCTTGTCTCACTAGATAGGGTCGGCTACAGAATTTCATAGAAGAGAGGCAACTAAATCAGAATAAGAACCATTTGATTTTATAAGATGCTTAAAATTATTAATATTTCTTTGTTTCTAACAAAAAAGTATTAAATGTAATCATGCAAAGAACTTGCCCTATATGCCAATAGTAGACCTTTTCTGTAAGTTTTCTCCCAGTCACGCAAATATCCTTGGCATTAAGCACAATGCACATATCTCCATCATCACGGTTAGGAGCTTAAGTTGGCTTATCCTTTCCTTGAACTACTACAGTAGTAGGGATGTCAATTAGACCCAAGCCCACTGAGCATCAGCAAAAAAAGCCCGCAATGGGTATGGTAAATACCCGCTTTATGGGTATGGGCTTGGGCCTGGGTAATTACCTGGAAATCTGAATGGGTACGGGTGCGGGTATGGGCACTCTGGTGCCCAGCCCGCATATACATATATATGTACAAAATTATAATTTTATATCAAAATATTAAATAAAATTAATTAATCTATCTACTTTCTTTTTTTTACCGGAATCTATCTAATTAATCTATTTATTTTTTTTTACCAGAATCTACTTATTGTAATACGTACTTGTTTTTCATATTTTGGATGTTTTTATTTGGCTAAATACTATGATTTGTAATATTTTTGAATTGATTTGAAAGATTTTTGGATCATATTTTAATTAAGTTATGATGTTCTTTTCGTTATTTATTGTCTTTTCATGGTTAAAGTGCGGGTAACGGGTGTGGGTACGGGCACTTAGGTACCCAACGGGTTCGGGGACGAGCACTAAACTTGCTGCCCACGCGGGTATGGGCTCGGGTACGGGCACTTTTTTCCAAATGCGGGTATAGGGACGGGTACTATAGTACCCTGCCCAGAGGGTGCTCATTGCCATCGCTATACAGTAGCTATTTGCGATGCTAACCTCCCAAGTGTTAGGTACCGGGGTTTGGGCCTTAGCCCAACAAATGGGCTGAATAGAGAATTTGTTATAATTGCTTATGGGGCCAATCTGTTAGAGGGAATAGGTCATTATATTAAGGAGAGGGATAGTAAGGGGGTTATTTATTGAGCATTTTACAGTTAGACCTTAGAGGTTATGGCAGAGAGAGAAATGTCTCTTCTCTAAGGAGCAGTTGCTCTAGAGTTACAGGGGTTTACTTCTGTAATACATTTAGCTTTTCAATCAATAATACAAATTCTGCTCGTTCTTAATCTGGGTTCCTATCAATTGGTTCGACCTGCTGGATTCTCGAGGAGGAGCTAGTATTACAAGAGATCGAAGAATCGAACAATTATTTCATGAAGAAAGGATTGCCAGAATTCGTGGGAGAAGACCCCTTTGGGTGGATCATTAAAGCAGAAAGGTTCTTTAAGGAACAAAAGATCCATTCATCTGATAAGTTGCAGCGGGCATTCATGAGAATGGAAGGAGAAGCCATGTTATGGTTTTAGTCTTGGTGCCAGGAAGACCTTGATGCGGAGTGGGGGTCATTTGCCATAGCTATGATCAGAAGGTTTGGAAGCCAGGGGCAGAACTCGATGGAGAAGCCGATGTTGGAAAATCTAGAAACAAAATCAGAAACATGCCACAATATATTAGCATTTATGCCCGAAAAGATCGATAATGCAACGACGAAGAAGATAGAAGTGGTAACATGGCAGAATCACGATCACAGACACAGAGAATTGAGATCGGGAAGAACAGATGACAAGGAAGTGAGTGTGGAGAAGAATGAAGTGGTTGTGGTCGACCCACTGCCTCTGCCAGAGCCGCTGGAACCACCGGTTTCCCCTGCACCGCCACCAGAACCGCCAGACGTCGGTTCCCTAGCGGCTATCCCTCCAAATCCAGAACCGCCGCCGTCGCCTCCGTCGGAGCCGCCGGATAGGGGCGCATCTGTTTTTGGCCTAATGGGCCAAGCCCAATCTTCTTTGATTAATGAATTTATGGGCCTGACGCTGGAAAATATGTGGAGAGTGATGTGGAGAATTTATTCTGGTTATGGTAAAAAAGGAGCATGGTCACACCTGAAACAAAATTATGGGCCTATGATAAAAACTAAACATTTGGCCCAATTTAATAAGGAATGGAAGAGCCCTCAGGATACATGTGTGGCCCAGTTTTGTGATAGACTCTGTTAAAAAAGACAGGGGAATTCGATAACCTTCATGCGCAAGAGGTGTCGGACGCTTGCGGGACGGTAGCGATCGGAGGGATCCGAATCACCAAGAACCCGGTTGCTCCTATACCACCGCCGGAGCCGCCGGACACCGGTGCATTTGGGTCGATCACGGATGAAGCACCATTGCTACGTGTGCGCAAAGATCAGGCTCTATGGAAGGAGGAAGATAGAGGAGAGAAACTGGAATTTGGGCTTGTGAAATGGTGTGGTCGTCGTTACGTGCTTGCTACATGGGAGTTGGATATTGCTACTTTTCTTTGTTCACCTCAAATATTGAAAGTGGTTGCTTTTATCTTATCATTGCACTCTGGCATTTTTCTGTGGTTGCTATTTTTCCGTGGCCAACTGAAAGATAGTATTGTGGAAAACTTCAATGTTTTGGTTCATCTTGATGGTCAAACAAATAGTAAAAAAAATATCTAATTCCAATAACAATGTTGTTCAACTGAAGGAGAATTTGTCAAGTCATATTGCCTACAGAGGCAAGTCTAACTCCTTTAGGTTTGTTGAGCATTGGGCTCCTATACAGATATCTCAAGTGCACCTTGAGCCGCCGCATTTTGCTATCTTACTTTCAAATGCTTCAATTCTTCGCTCATCACCAAAGAGTGATTGCATTGGGCCCATTCATGATGTCCTTATTTCAACCAATAAGTGTTGTAATCTTCCCTGTGTTGTTGATCCATCCATGCAAAATTTGCTACTTAATGGCCTTGAAGCAGTTGAGTATCTGGATGTTGGAATAGAAGCAAGTGGCAAGCTGCAACTGCTTGATTCAATGCTCACGGAATTGAGAAAAAATGATTTAGGGGTACTTGTTATTTTTCAGTCTATCGGAGGTTCACATGAAAGGATTGATAAAGGTCTATTGTCTTCCAGAAAGCAAGCTGCCAAGAAGAAATTTAACGACAAGGATAATGGGGGTTTTGTCCTTTTGTTGGAAACATTTGTATGCCTTCCAAGCATCAGATTGTCATCAATTGATACTATTATTATATTCGATGGTGATTGGAACCCTCTTGTTTTAGTGCAAGTTGTGACTGCTGAAGTAGTGGCATCTCTAAATTTGGAAGAAATTAACAACACGGTGCCGCCCAAATGCAATGGGAGTGAAGTAGTGCAGGTGACTCAATCGTTTGAAGCTGGCTCGTCAAGCTTCCAACAATGGGATCCTGGGAAAAGGAGTTGGTTTCTCAATTATTATTGCATGAGAAGAGTTTTTGGGCAATTATGTGGATGGACACAAGAGGCTTTTAACCTTCTTGGGATTGTATTGCGGTGGTGGTTGACCCTTGTCCCTATTGCCGCCTTACTGTGTGTTGTAGCCGTTGTTGTTTTGCTAAAATTACTTATGCCCAGTTGTATCTTGCGAGCAGTTCATGCCGAGGATACACCAGCAGTTGGGAACGATAAATTGTGCTCAGAAATCAGTTTCCTTTATCTCAGCCTTGGGGACAATGCTGTTTTTCTAGCGGCCGGTAGTGTTAGGTACCGGGGTTTGGGCCTTATCCCAACAAATGAGCTGAATAGAGAATTGGTTATAATTGCTTATGGGGCTAATATGCTAGAGGAAATTGGTGGTTATATTAAGGAGAGGGATAGCAAGGGGGTTATTCATTGAGCATTTTACAGTTAGACCTTAGAGGTTATGGCAGAGAGAGAAATGTCTCTTCTCTGAGAAGCAGTTGCTCTGGGTTACAGGGGTTTATTTCTGTAATACATTTAGTTTTTCAATCAATAATACAAATTCTGCTTGTTCTTAATCTGGGTTCCTATCACCAAGAACCTGCATGAGGGACATGTGCATCAGCAAAAAGAACTCATGACTCCAAATAAGTAAATCACTCAGTAGTTGATCACACTCCAGATGCTAATCAAAGGTGCATAAGATGTCCAAAGCTCGGGAACCTTCAGAATGTTTTCAAATAGCACTTGCTTAAAAAGTAATTCATTCAACAAATTGTCTCAAAAGCCCCACCAGTACTGTTTCTTGGCTTTATCTTCTGAGAGAGGTAATTACTCATGATAATTTAGATAAAATATATGATCCCTTCTGAACTAGCTTTATAACTAGATATTGCAAAAGATTTATATTCATTCTAAATTATTATCAAGTGAAATCTCCATGAAATTGGCTTGTCCTATTATGTGGATAGCTCTCCACCTAAAAAGCATAAATACAACACAGGAAACAAATACAATACAACATGGGAATACGACAAAATTTAAAAAAATTTAGCAAGCGACATGAGTATAATACATTGTATAAAATCAACATAAAGCAAAATCTTAAACCAAATGAGAGAATCAATATTTCAATAGTGAACAAAAGTCATTATAGACATAATACAATGTTATAATTTATTTAATTATTCCGGAATTCTCATATGCGTTGGTATAATTTGGAAAATCAAAACAAAAAGTTACAAAATGCAGCTAGAAATATCCGAAGCATCCAACAAGGATACATGTCTGATATGGATATGGGAACAACTACTATTTTAAAGTGTTTCCACCCCTTACTCTTCTTTGACTTTCAATCCTAGTCATTAATCCAAATCTTTGAGAAGCATTTCATTAACCTATTATCTCACATTTCATTCTTTTCTCATAATGCAAATGCAGCCAATTAAAAAAGTGAAACCCTGACATGTTCTTTAAGTTCAACAGGAGCTTACTCCTCAATCATAGACTTCAGAAAAAAAAAAAAAAAAAAAAAAAAAAAAAACTACTCAAACTTTACATCAAAATCATCATTTCATGGTAAAAACCAGGAACAGGCAAAAGCTGCATACTCACCTGGCCCTTGGCATTGAAAACCCGCCACCGGAGACCTTCGAGATTAATGCGCCTAAGTCCAGCAGCAGCTTTCTGAAAACATAATAGCAACAAATTTGACAATTGAATTCGAAAAATGCTTCAATTTCATTCCATAAAACACTGATTTTAACTAATAACAGAGCAAGTACATTTTCACAAACACTTGGCACGTATATATATATATATATATAACCTAAGTTAAGTATATAACCAGACAGGGCTTCGAAATTTCAGTTACCTTCACGTTGAAATTGGTTACCATCTTCATTTTTGCCTCAGTTTCTTTGGTCGATCTTCCTGTTCAAAAAAATTATAAAAAAATAAAAAATTAAGCTTCCTTGAGTTATGAACGGTGTAAAATAATGATTGAGAATACAAGGAATAAGGAGAGAAAGAAAGAGTTAGAGAGTACAAGCAAGGGTTGAATCGAATGAGGGGTTAAGATTTTATTCTAATACACCACCATGGCTTAAACATTATTATTTTTACCCCTATCTGGAAGATTTTTTTTGGTGGGCCCCTACTGGAAGTTAACTTTCGAAAATTGTATTTTTATTTTCAGAATTTAGAATGTCTTCTAAAAGTTAACATTCAGAAGTAAAAGATATATTTCGGAAGTTTAACTCTGAAATTAGGGGTGTAACGGATTGGACTGGTTAGGATTTTCGCGAAAAAAAAATCCAAACAAAAAAACTTTGTTGAGGAGGATGATGCAACCGAAATAGCACTCGATGGAGCAGTTCATGTTGATGCACCCGTCGATGCTCCTACCCCCGAGGATCCCCGTATGGAGTGACTTTGAGATATAGTATCATGATTTCGACGTAATGGCGTGGGAGATTAACCATGTGCATCAGGTAGTGATCTACATTGGTACCATCTCCGTTTACTTCAGACTTCTTGGTCTTCCTATAGCCAGCTTCTCTAGAGACTTCAGGATTTGTCAGAGGCTTCCTTTTCAGCAGATGTGGCAGGCGCAAGGTTTCCACCAGGCTTTGGTTACGGAGGTTATCCACCGATGCCTCCTCAGCCAATGCCGGTGCCACCCGCAAGCCATCATAGCGAGAGCAGTCATCATGGGAGACAGAGACGTGGCAGAGGTGTGACATCCAGTCCCTCTCGCCACATGGCAGCTCATGACTATCGACGGTTGTTTCTGAGGCGGACGGGGTCTCAGAGTGAGAGTTCTCAGTTTTCCCCTCGCTGAGGTGTTTGGGTTTTGGTTGGCCAGGAGTTTTTCTATTTATGCATTTTTTTTGTTTTGCTTAGTTGAAGCGACATGTTAGCCTCACAGGTTTATTACTTTTGGGGATGACTGTATCTTTACTTTATACACTACGCATAGCTATGCACTCTGATAGTACTTTGTGTGTGTGTGTGTGTGTGTGTGTGTATGCATGTGAGACACGTAGTTATTTCACCGTAGCACATCGTAGTCATATTTATGTTTTAAGTTTTAATTCCTTCGTGTTTTTACCCACGCTAATTACGCGAGATAGGCTAATTATTAGAATAAAGTATGAATAGGACAACAGGGTGTTACAGCCTGCCTCAATAATTCATCGAAAGAATTTAGAAAATTCGGATTTACGGTCACAACTGACTCTTTCCAGAACCGGGTCACTTCTAGAGACAAATATCTTACAGTCCGAGAGGGTCGAACTGCTCTGATACCATAATATAACGCCGTGACTCTAATCAGGGAATTAGTTACAAAATTTATCAAAAATTAAAGGTAAATGCAGAAAAGTGCAATTGAATAAAGTTCAAATGACTCAGATTAATTTTTTTTTTTACTGGAAAGGAGTTAATTTAACTTTAAAAGGTTTATTTGTCTCATTTTATTTAGTGGGATCTTTAGGGATTATTATGCAAGTTGGGTGTTTTTCTCTTACTTGTAAACATTATTTCCACTTTTCGTTATAGTCATGCTCACATTCTATATAACATGTAATATCCGTAAATTTACTTCAATGCAGATTTTAAATCAAACCACTCATTTGATTTGTTTTTGTCTGCTTCACTTAGTGTTTGATTTCAACATTTTTTAAATTCGCATTAAAATTTAATATTTCTAAAAAATCCTGGTGCAGTTAAAGTAATATAAAATGATTTGGACTTATTTTCATTTATTATTATCAAATTTTATATGAAATACGTTACATCAAAAATATAACGATCGTTTTATATTTTCTTAACTACAAATACATCTTTAAAAGGTTTCAAAATATTAAAATAAACTATATTTACATTGAAAATGTGAGATAATTAATTAATGTAATTGAAATATAATATGGTAATATTATATGAATTGGACATATGGCATTTATTACAATGTAATTAGTATATTTAATAATATTTAATGTATTTTTTCACAAATAAAATTAATAGTAGTAACGTGGAAAATTAATGAATGTGATAATATTGTATATGGTGTTGTATATATGATCTTGAATATATAACTTTTTGAATAATATTATTCTTTTAAGATTCACTTTTGATAAATATTTAACATTTAAAATATGAGGAAATGTAATAAATTTATTGTAATATTTAATGTATTATATATTATAGTTATAGTATTTAATAGATGTAACAATTGCATGCCTTTTATTTTTACGAAAGTAATTGTATATCTTGAATGAATTGTAATAATATATTTTTATTGCATTTAATATGTTATACTTGCATAAGACAATATTTAAAACTAGTTTTAAGTCAATTCTTACGTTAAGTAAATATCTAAATTGGTTCTCAACAAAAATTACAAAGATCAATTTAGTCTCTGCGAAATGAAAAACACTAATTTGGTCATTAAGAATCTCAAATATGGGTCAAATTAGTCACTTTTAGGATAATTTTTAGACATTTTAGTCCTTATCAGTGACTACTAATTTAACCCACATTGGTGATTCTTAAGGACCATATTAGTATTTTTTTCATTTCTCAGGGATTAAATTGGTCTCCATAATTTTTGTCGGGGACCAATTCGAATATTTCCTCATTTTATGTTAAACAAATATCTGATTGAATAAAATTTGTCAAATGATTTATGACACACACACAAATACAAGTAGATATTTAAATTATGCCAAAATAAAACTATGTTTTATTTTTTTTCTTTTTATATATTGTATTTAACTATTATTTACAATTGTAGTAATGGTTCCTGATGAATTATTTGAAAAAGATAATTTGTTATGTTATTTCAATTATATATATTTCTAAATTTGTTATATTTGATAAATATTTGAAGTTCAAAATTTATTGACATGCAATGTATATGTCCTACATAACTTGAGATATAATACTTTTAATCATAGAATTTTATAGGGTTAAATATGTTTTTGTTCCTTGTAAAATAAGCGAATTTTTGTTTTGGTCCTTGTAAAATTCTTTCTTCAGTTTTCATCCCTCTAAAATATGAATGTATGGTTTTTGGTCCATGTAGTCATGTGATGCTTGTTAAGTACTTATGTGTCTTACGAAAGGTCATGTGGTCATTCGAGATGACACCCAATGACGTATGTGATGTTATGTTAACATGTAACTACACAAAAAAATTTCCTTGACCATTAAAATAAATTTTGTTTGTCTGCCCTAAAATGAATACTATGGACCAAAAACAGTGATTTCAGGCTTTTGAGGGATGAAAATCAAATAACAATATTTTACTAGGACCAAAATCAAAATTCACCCATTTTACAAGGAGCAAAAACAATAAGTGATGCGGAGAAGCCGTTATATGAGGGTTGTACTAAATTCACAAGATTATTGGCGATGTTAAAGTTGTTTAACTTGAAATCGGGCAATGGATGGACTGATAAGAGCTTTACGAACTTATTCACACTATTGAAAGATATGTTGCCAAATGATAATGTGCTTCCTAGTAGGACATATGAGGCTAAACAAATGTTACGTTTTATTGGCATGAGCTATGAGAAGATACACGCTTGTCGTAACGATTGTATTTTATTTCGTAATGAATATGCATCATTAAAGTCGTGTCCTAAATGTGAAGCCTCACGGTATAAGAAGGAAGATTCGGCTCTAGAGAAGGTTTTTGTGGTATTTTCCCAGATTCAGGCGTATGTACTGTAGTTCAGAAGATGCAAAAAACTTGACATGGCATGAGGATGAAAGGATTGAAGATGGCAAGCTACGGCACCCAGCAGATTCTCCTCAATGGAAAAAAATTGATATTGATTATCCTGATTTTGGGAATGAACGAAAAAACCTACGACTTGCATTGTCTACTGATGGATTTAACTCGCATGGTGTTTGTAGCGACCGAAAAATCCGGAGGGATTTTATTCGAGTTTAATGGAGCCGCCACCAATAATTTATTTTCGAAGGAAAAATATTGGAAAAAACCTTTTTTTTGAAGAAAAGTGGTCCTTAAGACCGGATTTGGGTTCGGGAGTCGATTATGCGTAGGGAAGGTATTAGCACCCCACGACATCCTTTCGAAAAAGGTTACCTCTAACTAATTGTGCAAAATTTATTAACTTCTAAAAAAATGTTTATTTCCCTTTTATAATAAAAAAATGAAAATTAACCAAGGTAAAAAAAAGAGGACTTAATAAAAGTCATTTATTTTTGCGCTTGACAGGAGTGGGCTCCTGCTCCTACGTATCTCCGGGTGCAGTGGAGAAATCAAAGGCTACGTAGTTCTTGGGTAGAAAATGATTGTGTGTTGGTTGATTTTAATAAATTTTTTAATTTTTATGGTTTGCGTAGTGACCAAACCAAAAGTGGATTTGGCGTAATCACTACTAATATTTTAAGATTTTTTTATTTAAGATTTGTGTAATGACCAAACCAAAAGAGGATTTGGAGTGGTCATTGATTTTAGGGTTTTCTAGATCGAAAAAAGTTTGCGTAGTGACTAAACCGAAAGTGGATTTAGTGTTGTCACTACTAATTATTATTAAATTTTTTTTATCAAGATTTGATGAAGACCAAACCAAAGAAGATTTGGAGTAGTCATCGATTTTTAAGTTTTGGAGATTTTAAAAAAATTACGCGTAGTGGCTAAACCAAAAATAGATTTAGTGTTAACACTCCTAATATTTATTATTTAAAATTAGTAAAGACAACAAAAATAACAAGTAATAACTACATCAAAAACAAGATAAGCAGATGGGGAAGAAAAAAAGAGTGGGCCAAGCCCAACGCTTTCATCAATAGTTTAAAAAAAAACATAACAACTAAAAATCTGGAAGTTTATAACAATTAACAGGGATGCAAAAATAAAATAAAGAAAAGCAAAAGGGAGAGCGACGGAAACCTCATTCATGGTACCAACCATGTTTTTTAGAGAGGGCATAAATAAAAAGGAACAGGGTGTGAAAAGAAAAAATAAAAATAAAATAAAAAGGAGCAGAACATGAAATAAGGGGGGGGAATTAAACCTAAACACACACACACACACACCAACACAAAACAAAAGGAAAGAAAAGATGCAGCGCCGCTGCTGACAGAAGAAAAAGAAGAGGCGAGAGTGAAGGAGGGGAAAGAGAGAAAGAGAGAGAGAGAGAGTGGTCGAGAAGGAGAAGAAGAGGAGGGAACCCTGAGGTTGGGATCTGAGGGAGGATCGTCCTCCTTGGAGGTGGAGTGCGCCCTTGGCAGCCTTGCCATCGATCCTTGGCCTTGTATGAAACAGCTGGCGAGGGACGTGCGAGATGTGAAGAAAACAAAGAGGAAGGGGAGATCGTGGGGGCCAGTCCTAGGCCGCGCGCGGCCGCGAACAGAACGGCGAGGGACGTGCGAGATGTGAAGAAAACAAAGGGGAAGGGGAGATCGTGGGGAGAGAAAGGAGGAACAAGGGGAAGGTGAAGGAGGAAGAAGAGAAACCTTTTTTTTTTTTTTGCTTCTTCTTTCTTCTGTTTGCTTCTTCTGCGTTTTTTTTTTCTAGTTCTTCTCTTTTTTCTCTCAATTTTCTCTCAAATTGCTGTGTATAATTGGTACCAAGAATGAGATATCCAATTCTGAAATTAAAATGCAATTTTTTTTTTCCGTTCCCCCCTATTCTCTACTGCTATTTATAGAAAAAATAGAGGGCTCAGTTTGTCCACTTAAGGTTGCAACTTGTATGCTAAGTGTGTACTAAAATGATGCTGAGGAGATGGTAACATGTGCAAAGTCTGAGATGATATCAATGGTTTGAAAAATTGCAATCAGTCAGTAACTTTAACAACGGTGCTCCTCCTTTTTGATTAAATTGCATTGTTTGTCAAACTTGGTTGTGAGATGAAGAAAAAGCAAGAGGCATGTGGGGACATATAGTGTAAGACATAGTTTGTAGAGTGGTGAGGAGATATGCAGAGGACTTTGGTGAAGATATGCAGATGACTTTGTGAAGGGTGAAGTGTGGAAATCGACTTTGATTTTTAGTTTTGAATTTTAGGTTTTTTTTTGTTAATAACGCTTGTAATGAAGCGCAATTGGGCTAAAAATGGCCCAGTCGGCATACGATCTCCCGGCTCGGCGTCACGACCTCTCCACGGCTCGACGCGTGACTTCTCCCACGGCTCGGCGCCCGACCTCGGCTCGATGCGCGACTACTCCACTCGGCAAGCGAGCGCCTGACTCGGCACGAGCCTCGGCTTCGATGCAGCGACCTCTCCACGGCTCGACGCGACTACTCCACGCCTCGGCAGCGACCTCCCCACGGCTCGGCACCGATCTCAACTTCGAACGCGACCTCTCCACACGGCTCGACGCGATCTCCCCACGGCTCGGCGTCGACCTCTCCACGGCTCGGCACGCTCATTTCGGCGTGACCTCTCCTGACTCGGCATACGACCTCATTTCGATGCAGCGACCTCCCCCATTTCAATGACAAAACAAAAAAAAATGAAAATATAAGCGGACAAAATTGGGGTATAACTTGCCCTCTTTAGTTATATTTTATTAGAAAATGCAAACAACAATGGTTGTTATATTTTTGTCATAAAATAGAGCTAAAGATAAATACACTAATTTTGTCTTGAACTTGACGTGAGGAATGACAATGAGGATCAACGCTGATGCGTTTAATCGGAAAGTGATAAGGAAGGAATACGGCCAGGTCAATCGACGAGGTAATCTAAAAGTGATAAAGAGGGATTAACGCTTGGCGCGTTTATCAGAAAACTATAAAGAAGGATCTCCGCCAGGTCGGGTACTGACGCGGTGATCGGAAAGCAATAATGAGGGATTAACGCTTGGCGCGTTTATCAAAAAAAAAACTATAAATAAGGATCTCCGCCAGGTCGGGTACTGACACGGTGATCGGAAAGCAATAATGAGGGATTAACGCTTGGCGCGTTTATCAAAAAAACTATAAAGAAGGATCTCCGCCAGGTCGAGTACTGACGCGGTGATCGGAAAGCAATAATGAGGGATTAACGCTTGGCGCGTTTATAAAAAAAAACTATAAATAAGGATCTCCGCCAGGTCGGGTACTGATATGTTGGTCAAAAAGCAATAACGAGGGATTACCGCCTGGCGCGTTTATCAAAAAACTATAAAGAAGGATCTCCGCCAGGTCGGGTACTGACACGGTGATCGGAAGGTTCGACGCCAAGTAGGGTATTGACGCGTCGATGGAAAGCAATAAAGAAGGATCGCCGCCAGGTCGCATCGACACGGTGATCGGAAGGTTCGACGCCAAGTAGGGTATTGACGCGTCGATGGAAAGCAATAAAGAAGGATCAACATCAGGTCAGGAACTGATATGTTGGTCAAAAAGCAATAATGAGGACTACCGCCAGGTCGGGTCGACGCCGGTGATCTAAAGCAATAAAAAGGGTGATGCTCGGCGCATTTATCGTAAAATTATAAAGAAGGATCTCCGCCAGGTCGGTCTTGTGCGGTGATTGAAAAGCAATAAAGAGTGAGCGATACTTGGCGTGTCGCTTAGAAAGCAAAATAAAGGACCAATGCTAGGCGCATTGTTTGTAAACGAGAATGAAGGATCAAAATTTGGTGCACGGACCAGGTGTAACAAAACGGCTAAAAGGTGGTGATATGAAGATGATGCACGGATATATGGTATGTGATGCATGTATGCAATGCGATTATTATTTTTACTGATTCCTCGTCCCGTATGATCTCTAGTGCTTAAAGATATCGGACGGACTGAGATTCATCGGATTTAGTCATGCTATGCCTTCGACTGGGAGGGAGCGTGAGTTATCGATGCAGCGCTAGTTACTTTTTAAAGGTAATCCCTTTGCCCTTTCTGAAACTTATTTGTTGAGATTTGGCGTGTCCTCGTGATTCCTAAGATGTATATAATAAATGTAATGCTTTCCCATATCATCACATGCTTCACAATTCAGTGTCTATTATCATAAAACAACATTTTGGTATTCAAAAAAAAGAGTCATGTGTACAAGGACTGAAGTTACACAGACTTGAAGATACATCAAGAAAAATGCAGGAAGAAGAAAAAACAAAGAAAGACAATAACTAAACAGATATTTTATAGTTTGTGTCTTTGTAGGAACAAATGTCAGCTTCCCATATCCATAACTTTGATTACTCATTACTCTACTTCTGAAAATATATAGAACTGCCCTAGTGGATAAGAGCCCCTTGATGCGTCAGCCTTCTTCAATGTCTGATTTCAGACCCTAACTTTTGCTTGGATTGCTCTTTCAAGTTTTCAATCCAACGGGTCGCTCTAATTTTTGCCTAGGTCGCCCTTTCAGGTTTTCAACCTAGCGAGCTCACTTTTGCTTGGTTTTTATACGTTTTTTTTTTAGGCATAATATTTTTTGACCGCATTAGAGTTTACTGGGAGCGGGAGATCTTCACCGTCCATCCTTGTGAGGATTAAGGCTCCTCCACAAAAAGCTTTTTTCACAACATACGGACCTTCATAATTTGGAGTCCATTTTCCACGAGAATCCTTTTGGATGAGCAAAATCTTCTTGAGTACAAGGTCTCCTTCTTGGAATTCCCGAGGGCGAACTTTCTTTTCGTAAGCCCTCTTCATCCTGTGCTGATATAGTTGCCCATGACATAAGGCCATCACTCTCTTTTCTTCAATGAGATTCAATTGATCCAGCCGAGCCTGAACCCATTCTGCCTCTTCTAGTTTTGTCTCCATCAATACCCTTAACGAGGATCTCGACTTCAATGGGAAGCACTGCTTCCATTCCATACACCAGCGAGAAAGGGGTTGCCCTATTGAGGTGCGAATCAAGTCCGATAATCGTGCAAGGCGAAGGAGCATTTCGTGCCGCCTCTAAATGTTACCACCATCTTTTGGACAATCTTCTTGATGTTCTTGATGTTCTTGTTTGCAACTTCAACTCCCCATTCATCTTTGGGCGGTATGGTGAGGAATTATGATGTTGGATCTTGAAGTCGCCACACAACTTCTTCATCATCTTGTTATTTAACTTAGTTCCATTATCAATGATGATCTTATTTGGCGCACCATGGCGTGAATCGATTCCACATTTTTGGTAAAGCAACCGCAACAAGGAGTTTATTTGGATTTCCTCTTCCAAAAATCAAGTTTTGAGAAAATATGAGCAATTTGATTTTGATCGGAATGGACTTTATTATGGTTGTAACGTGGCCAGGGTTGAAGGGTCACAAAAGAAAGGATATTTCGTGCTCAAAAAGTGTTTGAGGTATTTTCTTTTCAACAAGGATTTTTAGTGCAAAGATGCACTTTGATGGTTGCTAGCACAATTGTCTTTTCTTGCTTTGGCATTTTTATTGATTTTTTATTCTTGCAAGCGTCTTTTGTTTTGCCTTTTTTTTTAACAGACGAAATTGAATAGATTATTGTGCTAGTCTCCATTGGATGAGTAATCCTTGTTCAGGGTATTTAAAAGAAAATTTTTTTTAGGCTCAAAAGGGGTAGCAAGGGATGTATATATTTTTTTATTTTTTGGGATAGAGAAAAATTGCCAAACTTCATCTCAAAATCTTATTGCTCAAATTTTCACAAAAAAATAATTTTTGGCAAATTGCGAATTTGCTTTACCTTTTTCTTTCTATTTTTTATTAACTCCCTTTTTGTCACTTTCAGTACTCAAATTGATTATTTCAAGTTCTTCCTCGTGGATTAAATCACTTTTGCTTCTCGTACCATCAATCTCATCAGTTCATAAGGTGTTTCCCAATAGTCCTCATGGGGTAGTCAAAGTATGAGTCACTGACATCATATTTCCCAAAGACAAAGTTTTTTTATCTGCATTAGTTAAAACTGACGAAATGGAAAAAACGAAAAAAAGGTGGGAGGGAATGGAAAAGATGAAAAAAAGGAAAAGGGAAATGATTGGAAAATTCAAAATGCATTTTATTGATAAAGATACTGAAATGAAACATATGCGCCCTTTTGACAACAAATTATCCTAAAGCCTTAGGCAGAGCAATAGGATTTGCATTACAAAAATTA
This sequence comes from Calophaca sinica, assembly GCA_037113605.1. NCBI lineage: Eukaryota > Viridiplantae > Streptophyta > Magnoliopsida > Fabales > Fabaceae > Calophaca > Calophaca sinica. The sequence continues at coordinate 23,976,133 of CM073737.1, forward strand.
TTTTGCACCAAAAATCACGGGAACCTCAACAATCTCCCAATTTCAAAGTTCTTCATTTGGAGGGCAAGAGTGGACAAGGTTGACATTGTCATTTTCTGCACTGCGATCGTCCTTGATAGCTGCTATCTGATCCGGATTCAACATTCCTGCACTCCAAAGGCTTTGCCTGATGACACAGATGGGGATACTCTCATCTTTTGGCTCCCTGCCTTCCAATCTAGTTATCAGGGGTTGGTCCCCAAACTCCTCAGTAATGGCATTGACTGCTGGACCTCCATGACCTGGAAGGGGATTATTAGGCCCATCCTCCTTAAAACTCAACCATTTGGCATTGATCAGATCTTGAACCACGTACTTCAAAGCCTTGCAATTTTCCAGTGTGACTCCATCGCCTTTCGCATGAAATTCACACTTGGCGTTTGGATCATATACTCTCGGGAAGGGAGGTTGAAGTGGTTTCATTGAGCGTGGAGAGACCAAGGAATTCTTGATGAGGTCTTTGGAACAGATCCGTATAGGTCATGGGAATAGGATCAAATTGACCGCTTTCTTTTCTTGGTCATTTGGTTGTTTCGGTTTTGGTTCGGTTGGGTGGGAGCAACCGTTGTGCTTGTGTTTGAATGGGAGAAGGTGGTTGAAAGGGCATCATTGGTTGGTTTGGCCGGGGCTAGGATTATGGGAGGCGGCGATGTATGGAGGTGGGTAGTAGGGGTATGGAAAATGATGTCGAAATTGGTAAAGAATTGGGGTGGTTTTCCTTGTGCTTGTCCTCCCAGGCTCGTCATCACAAAGATTAGTTTCCTTCCTTCTTCTTCAAGAAGTTTGTAGGGGTCTCTTAATATTACCGGTTTCAAGAAACTTTGGTCAATCTTTCCATTCCTCATTCCTCCTTCAACTCTTTCCCTACGATGACCATATCTGAAAAGTTTGATGATACACTTCCGATCATTTTGTCGTAGAAGGGTGATTGAAGAGTATCCATGAACATGGCCACCATTTCTTTTTCAATCGAGGCGGTTCCACTTGGGCCGCTCCTCTCCATCGTTGGGCATATTCCTTGAAGGTCTCATTGTCTCTTTTGCCATGTTTTGCAAATCGCATTCTATCAGAGCCATATCAATGTTATACTTATATCGCTTCAAGAAGGCATCCGCCAAATCTTTCCAACAAATAATGTGAGATCGCTCACGGTGTGTATACCAACTCGACGCCCTCGTTAAACTATCCTGGAAGAAATGAATCGAAGTTTGTCATCATGTGCATAGGACGCCATCTTCCTACAAAGACATGGTCAAGTGACTTTTCGCAAGTTGTCCCTTTATACTTGTCAAAGTCCGCACCTTGAACTTTGGCGGTACAACCACATCCCAGACGAGACAAAGATCCGAGCGATACTTGAATCGAGATAACTTACTCCTTCTACAACTCTTAGCCTATCTTCGAGGATTTGCAACCGTATCGGACCACCGATTCCCAACCGACGCCCAGATTAGGTCCCCTATAGGCGGAGACCAGGCAATGCGGTTAGTTTGGAGATTCAATGGATTTCCTTGAATATAATAGGGGTAACCAAATGGTCGGGATTTACCACAGACTCTGAGCGTCTTGACTCCTTGAGTATTCCCGAGATGGTACGGTGCATAACCAGGTAGATAGGTGTATGTCATGAAGCCAGGAGTTGAGCTTTGAACTGGTATGGTTTCGATCTGGGCCAGGATCCTTGAGCCACATCTTGCACAACAAGTGCTTGGGAATCAGCCGCAGAGTTATTGTTAGCACTGGCGGTGTGTAACCGCGGGAGACCAAATAGTGGGAACTGCAGCCTGTGGGCCTTGGGGTTATGGTTTGCGATATCATCATTGGCCATAGGTGGCGTGTAACCAAAGTGAGTCCGTAAAGTGGGAACTGTGGTACTTGATTACGAGGGTTGCTAATCGGTGAGGTGTAGGACCTGCGGGTAAATTGCAAAAGGTACCATCATCCCTTGAGTATTGAGACCATATTGCAACCGCATAGGACCAAAGCCAGGTGGGTGGGAAGGTGTAGCTTGACTTTCATCATTCATCACTTTGGAGAAGCCCCATCTGCAACCTTGTCTTTGTTTAGGGATTGCGAAGCTCCAAAACTTTGCTCATCTGTTCCTTCACCGTTGGCGCCCTCTTTCACCTCTTGGTCATCCATGATCTTTGATTGAGAGCGAGTTCGATAAGGGTGTCGAGGAATCAGTTTGTTTGATTATTTTCCGATGATTTAAAAATTATATGAGTATGTAAGAAAAAAAAATGAATGAATGTGGATGTATGAATCTATTTATTTGTGCCTGGGAACCGTAGGCCTCATTGTTTTGACATGTATGAGTTTCTTTGAAACTGTTTCCCAATTTGATCCCATATTATTTTGTTGTAGATACTTACAAGCTAGCTCTTCCTTACGATTCCCTAGTAAACCTATTCAAAATAAAATGAAATGATGATGAATGCCATATGTTCGAACTTTTATCATGTTTGATTGAAAAAAATGCATGAACATGACGAGTGATGCAACTACTAGTGAGAGGGACATATTTTGAAATGTTTGTAAATGATGGAATGCCTATACTACTTTGAAAAGAAGCATTTAAAAAGGTCAACCAAAAGTAAGATTGCCTCTTTGTGTCCTAAACAAAGTCACTCTAAATTAGAGGATTTCTATTTCTGATGATCTATAGGTCATTCGACTTGTGAACACTTTCATAGGCGGTACTAACATTTCCTCACCAAAGGTCTCTAGAGCCAAGTACCATTTCGGGATGCAACCACCAATAGGAAGAGGATCCTACGTGTGGGCATCCACGGTTGTCGCACTCTAGACGAGGTTCTCGTGATACCCAAATCGAAAGTAGATCCGAAGTTGACTATCACTAACAACCTCTCTCTCCCTAAGCCGCACTTCTCGGGCCGGGTATAGGGTCCCACTCATAAGTGTGTGTAAAAAGTGTGTAAGTGAGGTGTGTGATGGAGGCAACCTAAAGTTACCCAAGTAAAACAAATGAAATATATAAAATATGGTCTTCTAACCTAAGGTTCAATATATGCATAATATTCACAACAAATATTCACAAAAGAACAATAAATAAAATAAATAAATAAATAACTAAATAAACAAACAAATAAATAAATAAATAAATAAATAAAAACAAGGGAAACTAAACATAGGAGTTAACTATTTAGCACAAACAATTATTTAGGCTTGACTCTCTAAAAAAATATCCCCAGTGGAGTCGCTAGCTGTAGCGACCGAAAAATCCGGAGGGATTTTATTCGAGTTTAATGGAGCCGCCACCAATAATTTATTTTCGAAGGAAAAATATTGGAAAAAACCTTTTTTTTGAAGAAAAGTGGTCCTTAAGACCGGATTTGGGTTCGGGAGTCGATTATACGTAGGGAAGGTATTAGCACCCCACGACATCCTTTCGAAAAAGGTTACCTCTAACTAATTGTGCAAAATTTATTAACTTCTAAAAAAATGTTTATTTCCTTTTATAATAAAAAATGAAAATTAACCAAGGTAAAAAGAGGACTTAATAAAAGTCGTTTATTTTTGCGCTTGGACAGAGTGGGCTCTGCTCCTACGTATCTCCAGTGCGATGGAGAAATCAAAGGCTACGTAGTTCTTGGGTAGAAAATGATTGTGTGTTGGTTGATTTTAATAAATTTTTAATTTTTATGGTTTATGTAGTGACCAAACCAAAAGTGGATTTGGCGTAATCACTACTAATATTTTAAGATTTTTTATTTAAGATTTGTGTAATGACCAAACCAAAAGAGGATTTGGAGTGGTCATTGATTTTAGGAGTTTTCTAGATCGAAAAAGTTTGCGTAGTGACTAAACCGAAAGTGGATTTAGTGTTGTCACTACTAATTATTATTAAATTTTTATCAAGATTTGATGAAGACCAAACCAAAGAAGATTTGGAGTAGTCATCGATTTTTAAGTTTTGGAGATTTTAAAAAAATTCGCGTAGTGGCTAAACCAAAAGTAGATTTAGTGTTACCACTACTAATATTTATTATTTAAAATTAGTCAAGACAACAAAAATAACAAGTAATAACTACATCAAAAACAAGATAAGCGGATGGGGAAGAAAAAAAAAAAGAGTGGGCCAAGCCCAACGTTTCATCAATAGTTTAAAAAAACATAACAACTAAAAATCTGGAAGTTTATAACAATTAACAGGATACAAAAATAAAATAAAGAAAAGCAAAAGGGAGTGCGACGGATACCTCATTCTTGGTACCAATTATTTTTTTTTAGAGAGGGCATAAATAAAAAGGAACAGGTGTGAAAAGAAAAAAATAAAAATAAAATAAAAAGGAGCAGAACATGAAATAAGGGGGAATTAAACCTAAACACACACACACACCAACACAAAACAAAAGGAAAGAAAGATGCAGTATTCTTGTGGAAGAAAAAGAAGAGGCGAGAGTGAAGGAGCGGAAAGAGAGAAAGAGAGAGAGAGAGAGAGAGAGTGGTCGAGAAGGAGAAGAAGAGGAGGGAACCCTGAGGTTGGGATCTGAGGGAGGAGCGTCCTCCTTGGAGGGGGGTGCGCCGCGCCGCCACGCCTGATCCTTGATCGCGTGACAGTAACAACGGCGAGGGACGTGCGAGATGTGAAGAAAACAAAGAGGAAGGGGAGATCGTGGGGGCCAGTCCTAGGCGCGTGTCAAACGAGCGGCGAGGGACGTGCGAGATGTGAAGAAAACAAAGGGGAAGGGGAGATCGTGGGGAGAGAAAGGAGGAACAAGGGGAAGGTGAAGGAGGAAGAAGAGAAACCTTTTTTTTTTCTGCTTCTTCTTTCTTCTGTTTGCTTCTTCTGCGTTTTTTTTTTTTAGTTCTTCTCTTTTTTCTCTCAATTTTCTCTCAAATTGCTGTGTATAATTGGTACCAAGAATGAGATATCCAATTCTGAAATTAAAATGCAATTTTTTTTTCCGTTCCCCCTATTCTCTACTGCTATTTATAGAAAAAAACAGAGGGCTCAGTTTGTCCACTTAAGGTTGCAACTTGTATGCTAAGTGTGTACTAAAATGATGCTGAGGAGATGGTAACATGTGCAAAGTCTGAGATGATATCAATGGTTTGAAAAAAAATTGCAATCAGCCGTAACTTTAACAACGGTGCTCCTCCTTTTTTGATTAAATTGCATTGTTTGTCAAACTTGGTTGGCAGATGAAAAAAAAGCAAGAGGCATGTGGGGGACATATAGCTGTAAGACATAGTTTGTAGAGTGGCTGAGGAGATATGCAGAGGACTTTGGTGAAGATATGCAGATGACTTGTCAAGGGTGAAGTGTGGAAATCTGACTTTGATTTTTAGTTGTTATGTTTTTTTTTAAACTATTGATGAAACGTTGGGCTTGGCCCACTCTTTTTTTTTTCTTCCCCCATCTGTTTATCTTGTTTTTGATGTAGTTATTACTTGTTATTTTTGTTGTCTTGACTAATTTTAAATAATAAATATTAGTAGTGGTAACACTAAATCTACTTTTGGTTTAGCCACTACGCGAATTTTTTTTTAAAATCTCCAAAACTTAAAAATCGATGACTACTCCAAATCTTCTTTTGGTTTGGTCTTCATCAAATCTTGATAAAAAAAATTTAATAATAATTAGTAGTGACAACACTAAATCCACTTTCGGTTTAGTCACTACGCAAACTTTTTTCGATCTAGAAAACCCTAAAATCAATGACCACTCCAAATCCTCTTTTGGTTTGGTCATTACACAAATCTTAAATAAAAAAAATCTTAAAATATTAGTAGTGATTACGCCAAATCCACTTTTGGTTTGGTCACTACGCAAACCATAAAAATTAAAAAATTTATTAAAATCAACCAACACACAATCATTTTCTACCCAAGAACTACGTAGCCTTTGATTTCTCCACTGCACCCGGAGATACGTAGGAGCAGGAGCCCACTCCTGTCAAGCGCAAAAATAAACGACTTTTATTAAGTCCTCTTTTTTTTACCTTGGTTAATTTTCATTTTTTTATTATAAAGGGGAAATAAACATTTTTTTAGAAGTTAATAAATTTTGCACAATTAGTTAGAGGTAACCTTTTTCGAAAGGATGTCGTGGGGTGCTAATACCTTCCCTACGCATAATCGACTCCCGAACCCAAATCCGGTCTTAAGGACCACTTTTCTTCAAAAAAAAGGTTTTTTCCAATATTTTTCCTTCAAAAATAAATTATTGGTGGCGGCTCCATTAAACTCGAATAAAATCCCTCCGGATTTTTCGGTCGCTACAGTGTTCAAAGTAGCTCTCACAGTACATGGCCTGTGATTTTAGTGATTTATAACCTACCTCCATGGCTATGCATGAAGCACAAATATATGATGTCGTCTTTGTTTATTTCTAGGCCGAAACAACCAGGTAATGATATTGATGTATACTTGGCTCCTTTAATTGAAGACTTGAAGCAAATGTGGGAGATAGGTGTTGTGGTGTATGATGGGTATAGAGAAGAAAGTATCACCTTGAGGGCTATGATTTTTGGCACAATTAATGATTTTCCAGCATATGGTAATATGTCGGGATATAGTACCAAAGGTCAGTGTGCATGCCCCTATATATGAAGATAGTACAGATTGGATTCGGTTGGAACATGGTAAGAAGAATGTTTTCCCTAGGCATCGTCAATTTTTGCATCCAAATCATCATTATTAGTAGTGGGGAAAGACATTCAATGAGAATACAGAAGAACGTAGAGTTTCTTTGCCTTTAACGGGTGCACAACTATTTGAAAAAGTAAATGATTTGAATAATAAATTCGGTAAACCTTTTGCGAGAGACCTCGCCACACGAGGGTGGAAGAAAATGTCGATTTTCTTTGAGTTACCATATTGGAAGTCATTATACGTAAGACATTTCATTGATGTGATGCATATGGAGAAAAATATCTTTGATGGTCTCATTGGTACCTTACTTAATATGCCCGAGAAGACTAAAGATGGCATCAAGGTAAGGCTGGACTTGGTCAGTATGGGATTGAGACGAGAGTTGGGACTTGGTAATGAAAGGGAAACGTCGTATATATCTACCTTCAGCCGCTCATACTCTATCTAGAAAAGAGAAAAGAGATTTTTGTAAGTTTCTTGATGGGGTTAAGGTTCCAGAGGGGTACTCTTCAAACATTAAGAACCTCGAATTGATGAAAGATCTCATGTTAAAGGGTCTAAAGTCTCATGATTGCCATGTTCTCATGGAGAATTTGCCACCCATAGCTAGACGATCCATTTTGCCCAATAAAGTGCGAAATACCTTAACTAAACTTTGTTTTTTCTTTAAGGCAATTTGTAGTAGAGTGATTGACCCTGGAAAGTTGCGAGCCTTGCAAAAAGAAATTATTCTGACTTTGTATGAGCTTGAGATGTATTTCCCACCTTCATTCTTTGACATAATGATTCATCTGATAGTTCATCTAGTTAGGAAGACACAATTGTGTGGGCCAACTTACATGAGATGAATGTACCCGTTTGAGCGTTATATGAAGATATTAAAAGGGTATGTGAAAAATCGATCACGACCAGAGGGTTGTATTGTTGAACGATATATAGTCGAAAAAGTTATTGAATTCTGTACCGACTAGAGCCCCATTGGTCAAGATTTAGGTAGATATTTAAATCATAACAAAATATACCTATGTTTGACTTTTAATTTTATATATTATATTTAACTATTATTTACAATTGCAGTAATGGTTTCTAATGAATTATTTGAAAAACATAGTTTGTTATGTTATTTCATATATTTATTTTTAGAAAATGTGGTATTCAATCATATACCATTTCTAAGTTTATTATATTTGACAAATATTTGAAATTCAAAATTTAATGACATGCAATGTATATGTCTTACATAGCCCAAGATATAATACTTTTAATCATGAAATTTATTAGTCATCATAATTAGGTATATTGAATGAATTGTAATAAAATATTTTGATAATATTTAAAATATTATATTTAATTAATATAACGTTTAATAGTAATGTTTACCAGATGAAATTTACATTGAATTAGGGTTTGTGATGCATTGACGTTGTTGTGCTGCATGCGTTTCATGGCCGGCTTTCCAGCGTAACCTGGTCGTGCCCCACACTCACCTCCCTGTCTTCTGTTGTGACGTCCACTCGTTCAACCCTGTTTTCGTCACGAGAGAATGTTGACCCGTGGCTGGTTTGTGTTGCGGCTTCAACCTTTACGCCGTCCTACCTTCCTGATCAGCGCGAGCTCGACCTTGTTTCTGGCTTGCCTCACCTTCTTCTAGGTCGGCGCACCCCTTCTCCACTCCGGCACATTCCTTTTCTGCTCCGGCACAAGATCGGGTTTGTTGAGACGTGACTTGCAAGGTTCCGTGGCCAAGCTTCCATGGCGCTGTCGGTTCCAATCTGCACGTGGGGATGCATCCCACCATCCTCCCCTCCTCCTCAGCCCCCTCCTTCTCATCATGTTGTCCCTTCATTGCCTTCACCAACACCGTCCACGGTGGCGCAAAATAAGACCTTCGCACAAGCACCCTCCAAATCTTGTGTTATCCCATCCGATCAACTACCAAAGCCTCGCATCATTGGAGATTCTCTGTCGATTAAGATTCCTGAAGAAGAGTATAGGGTTGGCCTTCAGGCTTGCAAGAACTACCTCTATGGTTGATCGGTTCTAGCGAAAGGTGATGCCCCGATCAAGAACGCTGACTTGCGCAACAAGTTAGCATCTCTTTGGAAACCTCTAGGTCAATGGCACATGGTTTCGTTGGGCAAAGGATTCTATGAGCTCTCTTTCTCATCTGCTGAAGATTTACGAAGTTTATGGTCTTCAGGTTCTTGGTCTCTCAAGCCTCGAATGCTACATCCCTCACGGTGGACTCCAGATTTTCATCTTTCTCTACAGGGGTAGTCTCATACTCAATGCTGGATCCGTATCATTAGTCTGCCTTAGGAATATTAGAGGCCTCAAATTTTGTTTTCTATTGCTGGGGGTATAGGAGTCCCAATTGCGCTGGACGAGGCAACCATTAACAAGACTTATGGTCACTTTGCCCGGGTTTTAGTTAATTTGGATCTTAAGAGGTTCTTCTTGATCATATCCTGGTGGAGAGACTGGGTTATTCCTTCAATGTTCAGCTTGAATATGACAAGTTGCCGACTTTTTGTACTATATGCAAATCAATTGGACATTCAAATTCTAATTGCAAAAGGCATGGTCATAACTCCTTGGATGTTCGTAAGCTTCCACCTGTGCCAAAGTCGAATGATAAGCAATTTGCTAGGGATCCTAGAAAACCAACTGACAAAGGAAAGGAAATCAATAAGGGTCCTATGGTTGAAGATAAAGGCAAGAGAATTGATATTTCTACGTGCCACACACTCAATGACAAAGTGCCAGATCAAGCCGAGCACATTGGCACATCCAATGCAACTGTAGTTGAAAAGGTAAATGTTAACCGTGATGATTTAGTTGGAATTAATAATGTCCCATTTGTTGTCACAGATCTGCAGGTTAGTCCCAATCCCTTATTGGGGTTTATGCCGAATCAAAACCGTGAGATTGTAGCACCTACTACCGTGGCAGTGGCAGTAGACACTCAGGTGATGCCGGAACAGGAGCCAGTAGCTATTCCAGTAGTGAATGCTGGTTTCCACTCTCAGGGTGAGGTTGATTAACTCTTAATGTGGTTAATTCTATTGTTGACACGATAGTGCAGGATTCCCTAGATCAAAATGAGGCTGCAGTTGACTCTGCTGAGAAAATTTCTAGTGCTATGCCTGATGTAGTCCAGCCTCCTAATGTCAAGGAAACTATAATTCCTATGGATAACTACACCAATAATAATATCGCTCATGACATGAGGCTAGTTGATAGGCTTTGGGGTGATATGGATACTGATAATGAGGAATTGGATGAGGAAATTGATATGAAAACACCCAGTTCTGCCTCAACTCACCCTGTTGGGTCTGCTTCTAAGTACTTAGAGGATGCTCCAGGTGATACTGAATTCACTTCTGTTCTCTCTAAATCTGCAAAGAAGAAACTGAAAAAGAAGGCTAAACAAGCAACTAAGGCTGCTGCATATCAAACCCATTCTAGGGGAGGTCCTCGAAACTTTGCTTAATGAAGATTCTTTATTGGAATTGTAGGGGGTTTACTAACCCTGATACCAGACTGATGCTAAAAAAGTTATGTAATCTTCACAGACCAGACTTGGTTTTTAATGTCAAACCGTGGATTTCTTTTTTCTGATGTTAACCTTTCATTTTGGAGGAATATTCATTTGCAGCCCCTTGTGAACAACAACAAAGGTTCTGCTTTGCCTAATCTTTAGTGCTTATGCTCGAATCAAATAGCTCCAATAGTCATTAGTAACACTTCTCAACAGATTTCGCTCTCTATTAACATTGATGGTTAGATCACTTATGTTTGTGCTGTTTATGCTAGCACTTCTTATTTGGTTCGTAGAGGCTTTGGACGGATTTAGTCAGCCTGCAGGCTTCTAATCCCGGTCCTTGGAGCTTCATAGGTGACTTTAACTCTGTTTTGGGAGCTCATGAAGTCAAAGGTTCCACACTTTCTACCAAAATTGCCTGTGATGATTTCAAATCTTTTACTGATTGCAGTAATCTTTTACATGTTCTCACTAGAGGCGCTAAATTTACTTAGAGCAATGGTAGGAGGGGACATGCTCTTACTAAAAAACGGCTTGATAGAAGTTTATGTAATGATGCTTGGCTTGATTTTTGGTCATCCATAACTTGCTCAACTCTGGTCAGAAGCACTTCTGATCATTTTCCTTTGCTCTTGGTTATGAGTAAAGGTAATTTACGGGTTTAGGCTGCTTTTAAATTTCATAAAATGTGGCTACATCATGATGATTGTAGTAGACTTGTCAAGGAGGTTTGGAGTAGGAATGTGGTAAGTTGTCCTATATTTATCCTCTCTCAAAAGTTTAAAGCCCTAAAGAAAGAAGCTGCTTTTAAATTTCATAAAATGTGGCTACAGCATGATGATTGTAGTAGACTTGTCAAGGAGGTTTGGAGTAGGAATGTGGTAGGTTGTTCTATGTTTATCCTCTCTCAAAAGTTTAAAGCCCTAAAGAAAGAATTGAAATCTTGGAATAAGCTTGTTTTTGGTAATGTTCATGTTAGAGTTGATACAGCTTTGGCAGCTGTGGAGTCTGTCCAGCATCTCATTGATTCGATCGGTGCTTCTGACTCTCTTTTGGAGCAAGAACAACTAGCCCAAATGGAGCTTCAGCATGCTCTTAGCGCTGAAGAGGATTTTTGGAGAGAAAAACCCAGAATTAATTGGCATTGTCAAGGTGATAGTTGCTTTCACAAAGTTGCTAAAATCAAGTTTGCCTCTAAAGCTATGACAATGTTAAAAAATGGTGATAATCTGCTTGATGACCAGGATGATATTGCGGCTCATGTCCTTAATTATTATACTTCTCTTTATGCTAGTCCTAATACTTGCATTTCCAATGATTTGATTAGCCAGGTAGTGCCTTCGATTGTCTCTAATTTTGATAATGCTACTTTGACTGCGGTTCCTTCTATGGATGAGGTTAAGGCTGCTATTTTTTCCCGCAATGCGGATGGTGCTCCGGGTCCTGATGGATTCGGTGATTGTTTTTATCAGGCATTTTGGGATATTATTGGGGTGGATGTCTACAATTCAATCAAACAATTTTTCTCTCAAGGGTGACTTTTACCTAATATGAATTCTAATTTGGTTGTTTTGATTCCTAAATTTATTGGTGCAGATAGAATTAAAAATTTTAGACCTATTGCTCTGACTAAGGTCCTTGCTGATAGGTTTGCGAGTATAGCCTCTAAGATTATTTCTCCTCAGCAACGGAGTTTCATCAGAGACAGGCATATTCATGATTGTATCTGTATTGCTTCTGAAGCAGTCAATCTTTTGGATTATAAAATCTTTGGAGGCAATGTGGCCCTTAAGCTGGACATCAAAAAAGCCTTTGACACTTTGGATTGGGATTTCTTATTGTCTATGTTACGTGCTTTTGGTTTTCATGACAAATTTTGCCAGTGGGTTAAGGTTATTCTTCACTCAACCAAGCTTTCTGTTGTTGTTAATGGTCGGCCGGTTGGCTTCTTCTCTTGTAAGAGGGGTGTCAGACAAGGTGACCCTTTATCTCCCCTTCTTTTCTGTATTGCTGAGGATGTTCTTAACAGGGGTATCTCTCATTTGATGTCTTCGGGTGCTCTTAAACCTTTTATAGGCCCTAACAATTTTGCAGTCCCTAGTCATGTTCTTTATGCAGATGATGTTATTGTCTTTTGCAAAGGGACTAATAGGAATTTGGAAACTCTTATGGCCTTGGTTATCAGGCTTCAGGTCAACTGCTTCATTTAAATAAATGCAGGTTTTACTCAAGTAATGCCTCTCCTTCCAAAATAGCTCAGCTTGCCACTTTGCTGGGGTTTGGTGCTGGTCATCTTCCTTTCAATTACCTGGGTGTCCCTCTCTTTAAAGGAAAACCTAGGAGAGTGCATCTCCAACCAATTGCAGACAGAATTGTTAATAAGTTAGCTATTTGGAAGGGATCTTTGTTATCCATTATGGGCAGAGTTGAGCTAGTCAAATTCGTCATTCAAAGTATGTTACTTTACAGTTTTCACATCTATGCTTGGCCTGTTTCTCTCCTTAACTCCTTAGATCGTGCTATCCGGAATTTCATTTGGGCCGATGATATCAATATTAGGAAAATTGTTACTGTAGCTTGAGACAATTTGTGTTTTCCAATTCTTGAAGGTGGTCTTGGGGTTAAATCGCTAAGGGCTCTCAATGAGGCTTCTCTGTTAAAGCTCAGTTGGGATATGTTATCCTCTAATAAGGAGTGCGCTATTTTCTACCGTGCTAGATTCTTCAAGAATAAAAAACCCATTGTCAGGTATGTTAAGTCTTCCATTTGGTCGAAGTATCAAATCTCAAATCTCCACTGTCTTGTCTCATTCAATTTGGCAAATTGGATAATTGGCTTTCTACTCCTCTCATTCAGCTGCTTCAAATTCCTGGAGATTGCCATAACCAGCTTTCGGCATCTGTGGCAGATTTTTTTCATAATATTTCTTAGCATATTCCCAGGCGTATTCTAGATGCCTTTCCTCAGGTTGCTTCTGATATTGCCAATGTTACTATCCCTCGGTTTCAGGATGATGACAGGTTACTTTGGACTGATTCTAGTTCCGGCAATCTTACTTACAAGGATGCTTATTTGCATATCAAGCGATCCAAGCCGCCGGTGTCTTGGCAAAAGATTATCTGGAATGCTTCTATTCCTCCCTCCAAATCTTTTATCTTTTGGCGTCTGATGCATAATTGTATGCCCACGGAGGAAAATTTAAAGTCTAGGGGCTGTGTTTGTGTCTCCATTTGCAACCTGTGTTATGCAGCTGAAGAGTCCTCCAATCCCCTTTTTCTTTCCTACAGGTTTGCTAAAGCTCTATGGGACTGGTTTGCTGCAATGATCAACACTAACATTGATACTACTTCCATTACGAACATTTTGAAGGTCCGTAATCTGAATTGGAGCCATCAAGCTAAGGTCATCATTACAGCTGCTATAATAAACATCTTGTGGGTGATTTGGTTTAGCAGAAATAAATTGAAGTTTGATAGCAAGAGAGTGCCTTTCCGAATAGCTAAGAACTTAGTTGTCAGCTCCAATTTTCTCTCAGGTAACATGACTAATTGTTGCATGTCTTCCTCTATGCAGGAATTTGTGATTCTTAAAGAATTTGATATTAAGGTTCATCCCCCTAAAGCCCCAGATATTATCCAAGTTGATTGGATCACTCCCCTTGTGGATGGGTCAAAGTCAATACTGATGGGGCAGTTAGAGGATCCCCAGGTCAGGCAGGGGGTGGGGGTATTTTTCGAGACAAGAATGGTGTTGTTATTGTCTGTTTCGCTGATTATTTTGGTATCGTGTTCTCTTTGGAAGTGGAACTCTTGGCGACAATGTTTGCTATTGAGGAGGCTAGTCATAAAGGGTGGGTTCGTCTCTCGGTGGAGTGTGACTCTTCTCTGGTTGTGCAGGCTTTTAATCGTCAAGAAACAGGTGGAAGAATTGCATCCACATTGCTTCATCCATGACTTTCAAAATTTCTCATATTTATAGGGAAGGAAACCAATGTGCCGACAAGTTGGCTTCTTTTAGAGTTTCTTCAAAACGCTTCTCCTGGTGGAACTCTATTCCCTCTTTTATTAGGGACGATTTCTTCAGGAATAAGTTTGACCTTCCTAACTTTAGATTTAAATAGCCTTTTTCCTGCTCTATGGGTTTGGCTTTTGCTCTCCTTTGTTGTTTTTTTCGTTTTAAGAAGTGTATGCTGCAGATGATTGTTAATGTCTTTGGTACCAACATAGTTAGGATGAAAGGCATTATTGTGATGTTTTTGCACACTTTTTTTGCTCTTAGGAATGCTAGTTTCTTGTTTATAGGCGGGATTATATGTCCTATAGATTTCACTATTGTCTTGGTTCATGGGTTTTGGCCTAGTCCCCCCATGTTTTTTTGTACATATTTTTCTCTTTTTTTATCTATAATCTTTAGGGAGGAGTACTCTTTTTCCTTCTAGATCTTTTTTTTCCTAAGGAGAGTTTTGCATCAGCAGGTTTTAACGAGACTCCTTTCCTTTTTTTTTGCTTTAAAAAAAATAGTAATATTTAAGTCAATTTCATATTTAACGAATATATCATTCAATACTATTATTCAACTAATTTTACTAGATTTATTTAAAAACTACATAAATAAATAATGCTTTACCATGTGTAATTTATGTATGTGTGTACATGCCTAATGAATCCAAATCTTATCAATCAATATCTTTAGAACTAATAGCCTAATGAAGATTTAGGCCATTAAAAAATCAAAAAATCAATACAGGGGTTAATTAATGTGATAAAAAATAAAAAAAAAATTAAGATTTGTATAAATTTATGGTCAAATTTTTCCAATTTGGTTTCTTTTAAGGACTCAGTCTCTACGTATAAATAAGTACACATGATTCAACAAACCAAGAGAAGTTAGCCACTCTGTTTTCTTTGCTAAATACATCGAATTGCAATGGATGTTTCGTCAAAAATGGTGTTGAAATTGGTGGTTTTGTTTGCTGCAATGGTGGCTATCCTGGTGGAAAGTGTACGTGTGATAGAAAGCACAAAAGGAATTGGCCATATGGCGCCATATCCACGTCCTCATTGCGAGATACAACTTTGCCTGGTAAATCCACAATGTTGCTCTCATTTCAGTTCTACAAAGCCCTAAAACGTTATAATCCTTTTATTATTTTTATAATAATAATTCTGGGCATCGGAAAAGTTTCATTCTATATGTAATAATTTAGTAAATAAGATCTGAAAGAATAATGTTTTTTGAACACAAAAGTTGACACAAACACACATACACATACGGTCCGTACTGTACGGACATACGGTCCGTACTGTACGGACGTATATTTTTTTTCAATTTTTTTTATTTTTTATAGATTTTTTAAGTGGTTTAGAAAATATTTGTGATTAACCAGATAATGAACTGCATTCACCAGATAAATGAACTGTATTAACCAGATAAATAATGAAATGTGAGTTTGTGATTCACCAGATAAGTGAACTGCGTTAATCAGATAAATAAAATGTAATGTGTTAAGTTTTAGAGTTGGGATTCACCAGATAATGTGAAACATTAACCAGATAAATGAACTACATTAACCAGATAAATAAAATGGAATGTGTTAAGTTTCAGAGTTGGAATTCACTAGATAATGTGAATCATTAACCAGATAAATGAACTGTATTAACCAGATAAACAAAAAAACGTTGAGAATTGAATAGTATGTGTGTCCATTTTTGTGTCTATTTTTGTGTTCAATTAACAGCTTTGGATGTGAAATAAGAATAAGAACTTTTATTCCTTTTTTTATTTTTTCTTTTTTTCAATTTTGATGTAGATATGATTGGGAACCCACACACTGTACGATTGACTATTGTCATGTGGCTCTGATAAATATTTAACATTTAAAATATGATGAAATGTAAAAAAAAAATATCTGATAATATTTAAGGTATTATATATTATAGTCATAGTATTTAATAGATTTAGCAATTGTATGAATTTTATTTTTATGAAAGTAATCGTATATCTTGAATGAATCGTAATAAAATATTTTTATTGCATTTAATATATTATACTTATATAAGAAAAATATTTATAACTAGCTTTAAGTCAATTTTATTTTAAACAAATATCTTATTTAATAAAACTAGTCAAATGAATTGTAATATACATAGATACAGGTAGATATTTAAATCATAACAAAATATAACTATGTTTTATTTTTTATTTTTATATATAACTATTATTTACAATTGTAGTAATGGTTCCTAATGAATTATTTGAAAAAGATAGTTTGTTACGTTATTTCATACATTTATTTTTAGAAAATGTGGTATTCAATCATATATCATTTCTAATTTTATTATATTTGATAAATATTTGAAATGCAAAATTTAATGACATGCAATCGATATGTCTTACATGACCCGAGATATAATACTTTTAATCATGGAATTTATTATTCATCATAATACGGTATATTGAATGAAGTCTTATCAGAGTTTTCAATTTTGAGAAAAATTTGAGAGATGATTCTCTTTGGTAAGATTAAACTCTCATTTTTCACATTTAACCTCATTCCTAAACACTTTAGAGAAACCCTAAGTACTCTAGGTTCCAATCTCATTGTCTTCAAATTCATGCACGCTTCAATTACATTGAGGTCAGGTTCATAATTTCAATTACATAATTCATAGGAGCTAGTTTTTGGTTTAAACACTTTTAGGCATTGATTAATATTATTGTAGGAGTATTACGATGTGTTCGTTAGCACCCGAAATCCGTTGGAATGAATTTTAGATCCTGGGGACAAAAGCAGAGTGCAGGACGCCCACACTGACTGTGCCTAACGTCTGGCTTCTGCTGCATCAGGGCGCAGGGAACCCAGGGGCTGCACTTGGTGACTCATGGGTAGCAGGTCACACATTGTTTTTCGCGTAGTTGGCTCGTTAGGGTCTAGGACTGAGATGTATTAGATGCAATAGAAATGGTTAAGGTTTCATATGACATTAAATGATATAGTTTAGTGGAAGTGCCTTAGGAGTTAATCCTAATGATCTTAAGCATTAAAGTATGCAATGCTAGCTTGGTTAATGGATGAGAAAGTGATGGAAAGTGTTGTGGATTTGATTGCCAATAAGACTGAAAGACCGAAACATTATTAGATTTCAGAACCTGAAATCGAGATTGGAATTTATTAGCAATAGCTAAGGATGATGAGAACTTGTTAATTTGCTAAGTGGTTTGGTTGTCGTGCCTCGTCATGCTTGTTAGTTGAATTGTTCCATGGATTTGGGGAAGACTCGTCGACGTATTGACAAGTAATACCTTGTTTACTGGACTTGTTTCATATGGGGGAAAACTTGTTGCGGTATGGGCAAGAAGTGTCTTGTTGTTGATGATAGTCGCATAATGTGATTGTTTGAGTGAGGCCCAACTCTAAGGAGTCTGAATATGGGTATTCACTTGCGATTATTTGTGCGTGACACTAAGCTCTAAGGAGCTCGTTTATGGGTACTCATTATGAATGTTTCTGTGAGACTTAGCTCTACAAGGCCTGCTTATGGGACTCAGCTTGGAAGGGTCTGTTTATGGACCCAACCTATGAATGACCTGTCTATAGGATCCAACCATTGGAGAGCATGTTTATGAGTAGTCGACTATTTATGATGAGAATTCTGTAGGGACCTTGCTTTTTAGTGTTGTATGAGGCATGCATAACGAAGTAGATATTAGCGATGAATCTTGCATTGCATTGATTAATGAAAATGTTGTAATGGTTATGTTTGTGCTAATATGTGTATGATTTTGTTATAGTCATGTATCCTATTATTGTGCATCATGTTTATGTTTTTTCTCGTGTTGTTATTCTTTTATGTTGAGTATGATTCATCACCCCTTCTTCTACTTTATGTGGTTGTCTGTACGCCACGGTGTATGGGTAAATGATGGGCCTGCATGTGATGATGAGATTGTTACTGAGGAGTAGTCTTCAAGATGCTGCTTAGCTTAGGATGCTATTATTTCATTTGGATTTAGACTACGATTAGCTATTTGTTTATGGTTATTTATTTCCATATATTTTTATAAAAAGGAATATTGTTCTTACTAGGTGACATTAGGATATTAGGATAGGTTGTTCACTTATTATTTTCTTATTTAATATGCACTTTAGTTGAAAAACCTTTAAGAATTATTTTATGTATGAGAAATCACGAAAGACCTATATAAGCTTAAGTTTTATTTGATAAAGCATTTTCGTAAATTGTATTGTTTAATTTTGCGAAGTTATGATGTGATGTTCTTTACCGTGTGAAAATGTTTTTCGAGAACTCATATTTTCTACAAACAAAATTACTTACTTCCACTCTAAATCTCGCAAAACAACGTCACTTGGTATGAAAGACACGTGTGTGTCAAGCCAACGCAGTTGTGTTTGTTTCTAAACATCGCTGCGTAAACAAAGACACAATTATGTCAATTCGGCACAGTTGTATCTGTATCCAAGCATCATTGCATGCATAGAGATACAGTTGTATGCCAATTCAATAGAGTTATGTCTGATTTAAAACAACGCTGCATAAACAGAGACACATTTGTGTGCCAATTTGACATAACTATCTACGTTTCTAAACAATGCTACGTCAACAGAGACACAATCTATCTCAATTCGACAAAGTTGTTTCTATTTCCAAAAAAAAAAATGTTTCTTTAATAAAGACACATGTGTCTCAATTCTACACAACTATGTGCCCAAAACTCAAAGCATGCGATTTTAGTTTAAAATCCATTCGAAAACTTATTCGAGCTTGAAAATTGTAACATCCCGCCTAATTTAATTATTCAGTCAGTTAAATTAGGACTTACATGTGTTTGTTATTAAATGATTGGTAGATTAATTTGGGTTGTAATACATAACATTGGGTTTGCAACTAGTAGTGGTAATGCATAATATTAGAATCAAAGAAAGGATAAATTAGTAAAAGGCCAAGACCCTCACTCCCTAATTCCCTCTCATTCTCGCCCTCAGCCTCTCATTCCTCTCTCACTCTCCGAAAATTCTGAAAAAAAGAAGGGAAAGAAGAGGAAAGGGGAAAAAAAGGGAAAGCTAGGGTTTCTGGCAAGAAGAAGGGCAAACCTTGAAGACTCAACTCAATCCTTGTCAAAGGAGGAGTTTAGGCTGAACATTCACCATTGTTGAAGCTTCAAGAGCTGCTCTAAGTAAGCAAGAAGGAGGAACTCGAAAATATAGGAGAAAGGAGGAAGAGAAACTCAAGTCATTTGACTCCATTTCTTCTACTTGATGTGAGTTTTTCTACTTTAGGTGATGGGTAACCAATAAGTCCCTCATTAGGATTTATTTTCTTCTTCCTTTGCATGCTTTTATGGTTAGTATGTTGGGTATCAAATGATGGGTTTGGGTCCAAGTGAGGTTGTTCATGCTTGAACAAGTTTATGACATGTGAATCATGATGATTGTTTGAAATTAGTTTGTTATATGTGCTAATAATGTAGATATTATGTTTGAAACCTTGATTTTGAGCTTTAGTTTCCTTGGATTTGGTTTGAATTAAGAAGAAAAGGAGGTTGGAGAAGTAGGAATGCAGAAAAATACATTTCTGCATAATTCTGCAGGTGCTTGCGCGTGACGCGCATTCTGGGCAGGCGTAGCATACACCAAAATAGAAGCGCAGCAAGATTGCCTGTGACGCTACGCCCACCCCAAATGCGCGCGGCGCGCCCCTGCTAAATATTTTATTTTATTTTTTTCAAATGCTTAGGGGCTAAAGATACATGACTTTGGGGTTCCAAATCCTAGTAAATTAATGATTGATTGAGCATTTGACCTTTGATTAATAGGGTTTCAACCCTAGGTTTTATGCATTTCTAAATTTGATAGACTTGTATTGTGATTAATGTTTCTTTTGGTTGAAACTTGTTTGTGTGCGAATGTTTGCAATTGGACTGCAAACCCGTCAATTGTGCTTTAGTGACTCTTTTTATTGGCGGGGCCCCCTTGGTCTTATTTTGTTCATTTGTAATTGAATTGGGCCAAGTTGGGTACATTCTTGTATGCTTTATGATACACTTTGTGGTGTGATTGATGTTTGAATATTTCAATTACATTCTCATGTTTAGAGGTAAGTGATGGTGAGGGGACTCACTGAGATTTCTTTAAATCTCATTCATTTCCATTTAATGTTTTTTAGATAAACAGGTTCATGGAGATTGACCATAGCTTAGAGTTACTTTTAGAAGTTAACCTCTTTTTTTTTTATTTTTTTTGTATTTTGACTATGTAATGTGACTTGAGGGTCCATAAATCTTATGTAGTGTTTTATTCGAAACCATGTAATTTTGTATTTTGAGAGTACAATTTAATGGGTTGTAATCTTTTGAATAGGCATTCCTTGTAAATTATAACTTGGTGATTGTCAAGTTTTTAATTTATCCACATTTTTGGTATCTTAAAATGTTTAAATACTATGATTCAATGTAATATTGAATTAGGGTGTTAAAAAAATAAAAGGATGGTGTGAAATTAAAACCCTTTCCACCATTTATCCTTCATTTTCGCAATTGTTATCTCTCTCTAATGCACTCTTTCACAAACTTTGATCTCTTCCCTGGGGATCAAACATTTTTAATTCTAGTCTCTCATACAAGCATACCGTTGGAATCCTCTCATCAATCCTTACATATTGAACTCTTGAATTCGAATTCTCTTAACAGTGACTAAAACGATAAAATAGTTATATCACATGATCAAACAACTTAAACCTAAATTTTATAAGTGATTGCAAAATATTTCAAATGAGTCACGACCCAAAAACAAAAAAACAAAAAGGAAAATTCTGCTTTTTACAAAGAAAAACTCAACGAAACCGTACGAATCACTATCATTGGTTGCCTTTTTACTTTTTCAATCACATCCTCCGTGTTTTCTGTTCAGTAACATTTTAAAAACTTCACATGTTATCTTTCTTCGATTTCGTTCAAGATTTAGTTCATAATAAATAGCACTTCTGAAATAAAAAAAAACATATTCTAGAGACTATTTCGAACAAATATATATATATATATATATATAAGAACTAAAATGAAACCAGGTACTTATAGGGACCAAAATATATTCAAACCGTATTTATAATTAGCCGAAGTATCACCAAAAGTTAGAGAGAGAATAATAATCTCAAGAGCCTCATTTACACTTCCTCACATTCACTAAGTGGTTTGTTTACACAGAAAGAATAACTGCAATACATTTAACCTATAAGAAAAGGAGTGTATTTTTTAAAATAAAAAACATAAAAATGTAATTTAAACATCTCTCAAGATATAAAAGAGAGTAATTTACCTACTTTTATATATAAATAAATAAATATAAGCGTGAGAGGTATTGACTATATGGCCAATAAGCCCTTCTCATGCTCTCACCATATGGTACATGGAAATACTGAAGAAACCTCAGGTTTCCCTGATCAGAATGACCTCATTTCAATAAAGCAATAGCAAAATTTGGCTTCATGTTACCAAATGCATCCCTTAATCACCTATTTTACCAATAAGTACACAAGAAAAACTCCAATTAATATATGGAGATAAAGACAATTAGCAAGTTGAGCTGACCGGGGTCATTCATGTCAAAAGCTTTGTAGAAAATTGTTTTTTGGTGCTAGCATGCTCTCCAATGCAGCTTAATGCTTAGTATTTCCTGAAGTTATTGATTGACCTATGTTTCAGTATAACTGCTGCTTTTCACTTCACAATTCACATGAATTGGAAATTGTAACTTGTAATGCCATTGATCCATAGAAAGAAAACAATCAAGAAGTTGACCATATTCTAACCCGAAATGAAACATTGTCTGAAAGTTTCAATCTTCATTATCTGATTGAACAACCTTGCCGCTATAAAATAGAATCCTAATCAACTAGCATTTTCTTCATTTTCTTATTCAAGGTCTCTTCAAATTTGCTGCTTGACAATGAAAGAACCTGGTTCAGCAGTAATCTCACCCCGGAATTTTTCATGCGCGCATATCTTGGTTTAGTCCTTTGTTCTAAATTGTATCCAAAAAATTGAGGGAATTTAACCAGCTCAGATTTTGGATAATCCATGGTCAAAAAGAAATCCCATTTTGGCATCAAATTCCCACTCAAGCTGAAAGTGTACAAGGCTCCATATCTTGAAATCATAGTCCCAATTTCTTCCAAAGTGTATCCCCTCTCCAAGAAAAATTCTGTTACCGGCTTTATATTGGCCTCAATGCTAAGACCAAAATTTTGTGGACACCTGAATAGAAGAATGCCAACATCAACCCCTAAAGAACGGAAGTACGTTGCCGTGGGTCGGAGATTGTCCTCTACACTGTAACTAACAATATTAGGGCAGCGAGTTAAAATCTTACCTATGCTCTCTTCTGAGAGGCCCAATTCAAGGAGGAAATCTACATTTTCCATCAGCTTCTGCCTGCTATAAGTTAGCAGGGTCGGGCAGCGGTAGATCACCTTCGGCCATTGTTTCTTATCAACACCTAAAGATTCTAAGAATGCCATGGTGGGTTTAAGATTTTCAGATAGACTGATTCCACATAATTGGGGCCTTTTACGGAGAATAATGAGAATTTTTTCTTTTGGAATTCCAAGTTCAAGAAAAAACTCAACCACTGGCTTAATTTTACCCTCCAAGCTATAATAGGCAAAAGCTGGGAATCGTCGTATAATAGCCCTAATCTGCTCAATATCCATGCCAAGCTTCATGAGATAAACAATATGAGGACGGAGATTGCCCGCGGCGGGGTCTATCGCACTCACTTGAGACACGGCTTTAAGCTTCTTAGAGTCTACCATTGGACTAGGACTCGGAGGAGGAATTGGCACAGCGGATTTATCCTTCACAGGAGGATTTGGATAGTTTTCGACTACATCCACTAGAATGTTGCCATGCTCTTCGAAAAGGGACTCGAGATACGAGATAAGAACATCCCTGATCTCAAGAGTTGTAAGCTCTCTCCCTGATTATGTCAGCGAGACTTGTGATTAGCGGGATCCAATGCGGAAAGAAGTTAAGAAAGAGAGAGAGAGAAGTGATTAATTCGTAGCAACCAAACCTGCAAGGTACCAAGTTTTGTGTTTAGAGTGAAGCTTTGAGAGAAGGTGATCAATAAAAGGATCTGACTTGTTGATGGTTCTTGCTGCATTTGCATTGCTCAAACCTTGTTTCTTCAAAAATATGGTCAATACAGCTTTGGCTTCTTCCTTTTCTGCTGCTAAAAGGGTTGGAGGCATCACTTTTATGTTTAATGATCCATCTGTGCCTGAGTGAAAAGCACCATGAAAGGTCTATGCTTATTAGAATAATACATCAGTACATAAACCTCATGCTAATTGCAAAATCTAAATAAAACTTTGAAAAAAGAAAAAGAAAATGCCTACCAGATTTTGCCTGGCAAAAGAAGACCCTTGAAGATAAAGGAAGTTGAGTCCTGATGCAAAATATTCATATCAGGAAAAACAAAGTCCAGGATTCTATAATATCATAAATATGTAATAAAAGAAAACAAAAAGAGAGAGCTTGGAAAGCCTTGCATCTTCTAATAGATAGTGAGTTAGGAAAAATGAAAATGAAAAAAAAAAAAATGCACAATGGTGTAGTCTATGTGTGTCATATTTACAATTTATAATTTATAATTCTTATTTGTGATTTGGCAATGGATTCACATTCACATAGACCAAGATATCCCACTTCCTATTATGCATTCAAAAAACCCAGATACCCCAGAAGCTCATTAATTAAACCCTTCTAGAATCCCCTCCTCCACCTTGATTCTCTTTATTGGGGTTTTGAAATTGAAAGGGGAAAACTGAAAGGAAACTTGTTAAGTGTGGATTAAAATGACCATCATGCATCAAAAAACATGGGGGAAAGTGTTTAAAAAATTAATAATAATAATAATAATAATAATAATAATAATAATAAAGAGTACCTTATGGCAGTGGAAGAGAAAAATCTTGCGCAAGGGAAATGCTGGGGTAGTTGAAAAGAGGAGAAAGATTTCATCTTTGTGGGTTTTGAGAATGAGTGAGGGAAGGGTTTCTAAGTTGGAGAGTTTGAGGAAATATCTCAACACTGGCTAGGAAGTAGGTACCTTTCTGAGTCACCAAGATATGGTAAACGAAATCATCGTATCACTGTGCAAAAACAAAAGCGACAACGAACATGGTCACGCGGATAAGGTAAGGTTGAGAGAGGACAGAGGTGAAATTTTCTTTGGGCTTTAAAGGGCTTGGGTTTTTTACGGCCAATTATTATTAATTTTCATAGGGGTAACCAGAAACTTGGTTTCGGGCCTAACGGTAGGGGATTGCTATTGGCATTCCCCTTTTTTGTTTTGGCACCTCTACCTACCCACTTTTATTATACAAAATATCCAAAGTTTCCCTACTCCCAGACAAACCACCCCCACGCCTTCCCTATTTTTTTTTGGCCTTCAGTTGACGCACCCCATTCACATGTTTCAAAAACTAATTTCCGGAAAAAATTAGTTTCTAGACACTTTGTTTTCAATGTTTCGAGAATTAGTTTCCAAGACATGTGAAAAGAACTTCCAAAAACTAGTTTTTGAAAGTTACTTAAACATTAAAAAAATACTATGTTTCATGAATTTTTTATTTACTTTATGTTAATGCACACAGTTCTTTATTTTAAAAATGCTCTTGCCCAATATCACGAAAATATAGTTAATAATTAACCGACACAATGCATCTACTTAAAGGGTAATTGTGAAAACTCAATAATACTCAAAAAAATGTAATATTATAAAGGTCATTTTTTTTTTTTAGATAAAAGGTCATATAATACAAAGAGTCAATACACAATGACCCTAATTTGTAAACTATAATACATCATTACATTAACTACAACTTCTTCTAGCCCTCGATGTCTTCAATTACTGCATGTTTGTCCATCATAGCCTGCAGGATCTCATAGATCCTTTGAACTTTTCCTGCAAATTAATAACAACAAATCATATTAGTGTCTAATCATCATTTTATAAAATGGAAAACATATGCATCTAATATGAACATACCTCAGAGTGTCGAGCATCACTAGACCTAGTAGCTGGTGTTGTAACCCCATGACACTCCTTTTCACGCGGTGGTATGAGGTACGAGCAGTGGCGGATCTTGCCCAAAATTTCAGGGAGAGCAACAATTACTAACTAAAATATTATAGTTGAAATTCACAAAATTTCAATATAATTTTATCAAAGATTCAAAATTACATCAACATAAAACAACAATAAAATATATAAAAGAAAATACGTACATACATTTAAAGTGCTGCTCTTCGTTCTTTTAAAGACTTGAAATGGTCAATAATTGAATCAGAGTCAAAGCTTTCAGCTATTTTTTTTTCAATATAAACCATCATATTGTCAGCAAGAAATTCATCCTCCATCTTATTACGCAATCTTGTCTTGATTATCTTCATTCTTTGAAAATGATCTTTCAGAGTAATGCTTGAGAAAGCTGGAAGAGTTAAGATAAGATGAATTACCCGATCAATCAAGTAATATGTATTTACCTTCCCAGTTTTTGCCAAAGCTTCACACAATTCAGACATAGTTGACAAGTTTTTCAAATCTGGATGACTAACAACATCAAGAATAAAGTGTTGAAGTTGAAATCTTAAACTAATCTTCTCTTGCTCACTAAAATCCATAGGATAGAATTTGTTTACAAGAGCACATATATTATCCATATCAAATGCTTTGTAAATATCCTTAGGAACCAAACTATTGCTCAGACTTAAAAGCTCCATTGTTTGCTCAGAAAACCTATGATTCAATTCCTGCAATTGCTGATCAATTGTAACACAAAAGAGATTCACTCTAAAATGTTGACCAACTGTGATGTGATCCATTTGACGACGAGCCCGCCCTTCACGCTCTATATAAACAGCATTATAATCAGGAGAATCAATATCATGTTGTTCACAAAATAATATCACACTTTTCAATAAATCCTCCCAACCATCATCTCTCAACTTTTGAATCAATAATTTTGTAGTGCGGACTAAATGCATAGCATTAAGTATATCTTGGGATTTCTGTTGTAAAGCTTGACAAAGACAATATGTAATTCCCATAATATCTTTCATCATGTGCAAAATCAATATGAACTCAAACGAATTCATAGTCTTATAAGCAACATTAGCATCCCCACGTTGAGAATAAGTTGATCCATTTTTCCTAATTTTTTGAAGAACCACACAAGTTGCATCATGCATATTTATCATACTACAAACAGAAGCAAAATGTGAGCTCCAACGAGTATCTCCAGATTGTTTCACAGTGCCGATCTGATTTTGTCCTCTACCACTATCAAGTTCACCAATCTCTAGCAAAAGTGTTATCTCCTCTAATTTGACAGCTTATAACTCATCATGACGCTTACTAGAGGAACATACAATATTGACGACAAAAGTCAACTTTGAAAAGAACTCATGAATAAGGAAAACTTCTCTAGAAGCAGCAACCAAAGCAAGTTGTAATCTATGTGCAAAGCAATGTATGTAATAAGCATAAGGACAATCTTTGAGAAATAATGCTTGCAATCCATTCCACTCCCCTCTCATGTTACTAGCACCATCATACCCTTGCCCACGAATATTTGAAACATCAAGATCATTCCGAGAAAGAACATCACAAACTGCTTTTTTAAGAGTGATAGCCATAGTGTCCTTAACATGCACAAGATCAAAAAAACGTTCTTGTATACAACCATTTTTATCCACAAACCTCAAAACAATAGCCATTTGCTCCCTTAAAGATTCATCACGTGATTCATCAACAATTATGCAAAATTTAGAATCCCCAATCTCTTCTCGGATATAGCTTTTCACTTTACTAGACATGATATGCAAGATTTCCTTTTGAATCCTATGAGAAGTATACGTTGAATTATATGGAGCATTCTCTAGCACTACTTTTGCAAGTTCATCATTGTATGATGCTAAGAGTTCGATCAACTGAAGAAAATTACCTCTATTTTTTGATTCTGGTGATTCGTCATGGCCTCTAAAAGCACAAGCTTGAAACGTGAGCCAACGAATTGAATCAATAGAACTCTTGAGACGCAGTCTATTTTTTCTAACTTGATCGGAACTCTGCACATTAATGACATTTCTGATGTACATAGAATGATTGAACAAGTCTCGAGAAGCTATCAATGCATTATTGTGAGATGAACAAGGACTTTCTCCAATATGATTAAGAAAAGAACAACTCTTCCCAGCATTGACCTTTCTCCATGCTCTAAATCCTTTTATAGTAAAGACATCAGCTCCAGGATGCCCACTTGGATTTTTACTGAACAAGTAACAAAGCAAACAATAAGCAGCATCATTAGTCAGAGAGTACTCTAGCCATGATGGAAAAATTTTGAACCAAGATGCTTGAAATCGCCTTGGATGCTTATCTCCATTGAAGGGATACTTTTCAATTTGACATTGATATGGGCCCCAATTGAGATAAGCTCTTCGAACTTCATCTCTTTGATTCACTGGATATTCCCAAATTTGGGGACGCTTTCCAGGGTCACGTTCTAAACAATTGACATCAAATTCATCCATGGCGACCTTTTGAATCTTGCAAGGCTGCTCATCCAGTTGGGGAACCGTTCGATCACTGGAAGGACGCTTTTCAAGTGTCGATGTTGAAGCTATACAATTTTCATCTTTGTTGGTAGTTGTCCTCTTGAAAAATGCATCAATTTTCTTAAGTTTAACCATTTTATCTCTCCTAAAAAATGCATAAATCAATTAAGGTAAATTTAGCATCAAAAACCAGTACCATAATCAAGCTAAATCAAATCAAATTCCCAACAAACAACCAGTACCAACACAAGTTTTGAACCAACAACCAGAACCAACACAAGTAAAAAAAAATTGCATAAATCAATTAAGATGTATCTAACAACCATTAACATAATCAGGCTAAATCAAACCCAATTCCCAACAACCAGTACTTACCATTGCCAACACAAGTAACAACCAGTATCAAAGCCAGCAAAAAAGGAAGCAGTACCAAAGCACAAAGCAAGCAAAAACGAAAGTTGCATATACCTGAAATTGGCTGTCTGTGTGGTCAGTGGTGGTCGCTGGGCCTGGGCCGGCCGCCTGGTTGTGTCCGAAAAGCAAGGGGCCAAGGGCACAGAGTTGTGTCTGTGTCTCGGCGCGCTGGCGGCGCGTAGCGTTAATGGGGACCGGGAGCGAGCGTGTTCCTTCCTGCTTCTTCACGGTGAATGCAGAGAACAATGACGTGATGGCAAGCGAAGGCAAGGCAAGGGCACCTGCACGACGCCGACAGAAGGAAGAGATTAGGCGAAGCGATTACATTTTGTCACCGGCAAGCGAAGCGGCGATTATGAAGAGAGGGAAGCAATAACGCAGCGGGAAAGAGGCGAAGCAGGAAGCAGCAGATGGAACAGAGTGAGAGAGGAGTAGAAACACGGGAACGAAAATGAATCACTGTAGGGTGGGTTTGAATTGAAATAAACAAAACGATGTGTTTTGAGGGATAGATTTTTTTTTTTAACTAACTGAAGTAGTATATAATTTTATTTTTTTTCCCGTCCGCTCCCACCAAGGACCGCCGCTGGGTACGAGTGTGAGATCCTGTAAAACCACTTCATTTACCCATCAACGCAGTATGTCAGATGTGTGACCCGAAGATTCTTCTGGCAATGTTGACAAAGTGATAAGTGAAATGTAGCAACCCTGCATCCATCTCAATTGTAGTTGTTGCCTAACCTCTTAAATCACATGGTGAGCGAGAATGCTTAGCACATGTCATATTATCGCAACACCCTATCCGACAAGTATATGTGCATGAAAGGACTGCATCTGATGTATCCCTAAACAACAAGATGGCCTAAAGTGGCATGTGTGCACTGTGAGAGTAATAAGGAGTCCAACATTAGTCATCTTCGGTAAACTCATGTATATGGCATCCTTGGGCTAGCTTGTGTTATCGCCTCCTATGAGGGTAGGTGACCAATCTGGTAAATCAATCCTTTTATTGTACTGTCAAATGTTTTTGTCAATAACATGTATTTTTGTATTCATTTGTTGATTACATGGTTGGGATAATGTTTAATTTAGGCGGGTAAGTATTGCCGGATCAAATAGTAAAGTGTTTCAATTTCATATATTTACTACATTTAGAATACTTTTAGATAACAACAAATTATCATAATATTTTTTCAGTAGCCAAGCAATATCGTCAACTACTCTTAGCACTAGTGCAGAAGAGTGATTTTAAATCGATTAAAATGACCCTTTTAAATCGGTTATGGAACCGATTTCTATACAGCTGTGATAGTGTGTGGACCGTTTTTACATCGAATATTGAACCGATTTAAAAGACCTTTCTTTTTAAATCGGTTTTGCTAAATAACCGATTTAAAAGACTACTTTTTAAATCGGTTTTGGTAATAACCGATTTAAAAAGTCCATTTTTAACCTTTTTTTTGTTTTTTTGTTTTGTTGTCTTATTCAACAGGTTCCAAGGAGAGAGTAGGTAAGAAATATTATATTAACACTTGAGAATTATAAGATCGTCTCCCGCTTCTTTCTTCTGCAGTTTTTTTAGTGGAATCCTAGCCATATATTTCTTAAGAGAGACTAGGTAAGAAATATTAAAGCGACGATTCAGAGCCACATATTAAAGCGACAACACTCTAGAAATATTAGATCGCATGAAGTTCGAGCTTCCACCAAAGGGAATGGTGAAGCCCTATGAGTGCATCCATTGCCTAAAGGCCGTCGGACCCCAATGTGGGCCGTGCCGGGCTGGATGTCACACGAACAAAACCACTGCACTGCCAACCCCTTTGTCCCATCGTTCCCATTGCGCGCACAACCATGACGGGCCGCATCCACCATCTTCGTCCCCCTCTTTTTTTTTTCTTCTTTCTCTCTCTCTCTCTTTCTCTGTTCAACCTCCGCTTTTTCTTATGATGCGGC
The DNA here is from genome assembly GCA_037113605.1 of Calophaca sinica. NCBI lineage: Eukaryota > Viridiplantae > Streptophyta > Magnoliopsida > Fabales > Fabaceae > Calophaca > Calophaca sinica. Next base: position 24,006,344 of record CM073737.1, read on the forward strand.
GCTCCCTCTTTCTTTTTTCTTTTAGCCGGTTCTGTGTGTGTCTTATGGTATGTTTTTAGGTTAGTGGTGCCCTTTTGTATTGCTAGGTTGAGAAAAGTTAAATATGAGATTTCACTTTTAAATCGGTTGGCTTTTTAACCAATTTAAAACATATTCTTCGTGAATATTCTAAATCAGTTGTAACCAAGAACCGATTTAAAAACTATTTTTTTGTAAATATTTTAACTCGATTATAATAAAAACCGATTTAAAAGGTATTCTCCTAGACATTTTATTTATAAAATTGTTACCACATTTACTTTTTAAATCAGTTTATGTTGTAACCGATTTTAAATCCCAGATTTTTTTTCCAATTTCTACACTAGTATAGTCTTGAAATAATTTTTTTAGCTATTTAGCGTGAAGTGTGGCCCAAAGCACGTCACAAACTTGGTTTCTATATATAGTTGATATAATAATGTCGAATCCAAATTTCATGCAGTCAAAAAATGCTACAATCTGACGATTTATACCATTTGATTTTGATCAGACGGGTTATATTCTGAGATTAAATTTTGTATCTGATTTACTCAACTAAAAATATGAGCTCTTTAATTAAGATTAGATAGTCCAGATTATCTAACTGCAGCGACTGACACATTTTATGACTGTAAATAATATTGTCTGATGATTTCACATTCTTCCATGAGATAGCTTCTTTGACTAACAAGAATAAATAACTAAAAGTATACTTTCTTGAATGTACGCATCCGACAAAATCCGAATTTGATTATCAATTCATCTTAAGATGATTGAGCTCTTGTAGACTTGTTAGTAGGTGAAAGATAAACATAACTCATTATAAATAGAAAAATGATAAATCAACACCCCTTTTGCGACACTTATGGTGGATACCATATTTTCGTACGATCCATATGGTACGGACTTATACGGATTCATACAGAATTCGTACTTTTTTTTTATAGAAACAGATTTTTTCAAGTGGTTAACGCATTTCATGTAAGTGGTTAACGTAGTTCACTAACGGTTAATAGACAGATTTTTTTAATTGGTTAACGCAGTTCATGTAAGTGGTTAACGTAATCCACTACTGGTTATCTGAATCTGATTTTTAAGCGGATTACTTGATTCATGTAAGTGGTTACTTGATTCGCTAACTGGTTAACGATTACTGTGTCTATTAACCAGATAATGGACTGCGTTAACCACTTACATGAACTGCGTTAACCAGTTAAAAGTCTGTATTAACCAGTCAGTGGATTGCGTTAATCATTTATACGAACTGCGTTAACCACTTACATGAACTGCGTTAACCACTTACAAAAATCTGTTAAAAAAAAGTATCCATACGGATGTCCGTACATGTCTGTACCGTACAAATATACAGTATCAGAGTACGGTGGCTAGAAATGTGGTGTCCATTTATCATAACTCTTATAAATACTATGTCCCATGAACAAATAAGAAATAAAAATGAAAAGTATTTATTGAAAATGTAATTTCTTATATTATGTTGTTGTTATATTTCTACCTCCGTCTCTAAATATAAGCCTTTTTTTGACCAAAACACGAATTGAAAAAATTAGTTAACTCATTTAATTTGTCTATAATGTGTACTATTTTTTCAAAACTATTTTTTATTTATTGACTTAAAAAAGATAAATAGTCACCTCATTTACTATTTACGGAGATAGTAAGATTTTTAAACTAATCACTTTAAATCCCAGTCGTCCCACAGTTGCTTTTGCCACGTTCAGTGTCTTCCCAAGACAAACTGAAGTTGTCTTATATGTCATTCAGCGAAAGCAGAAAAACTCTTTCGTGAAAGCAAGAGCCTACTTTTACTAGTAGTTACTATCTTTCTCTTGTCCTGACATCAACCGATGCAAGGTTCCGTTTGACTAGTAGGAGTAGTTCATGATTATACGGTTAGGCTCGTTATATACTCCATGGAGTAGGAAACAGGAAATGGTAATGTTAACGTGCTAATCCATGGAGTACGATTATTGTTGTGATACCAGCGCCTGTATTCTTTTTCATCTTCATCATCATCATCATCGTCTTTAATCTACAATTTTAATCTACAATTTTCAATGGTAACTTTATAGATCAAATTAGGACATTTTTGTACGCAACTAGCTTGAATTCTTTGAAGCAATGCGCGTTGATTCGAATGGAAAAAGTTTGTGTTTTTTTTTAAATACTACTATGTGATCTTAAATTTGTGTGATCTTACATTGGATGTCAAAATTTGTCTACATGAATAAAATATCATGAAAAGAACTTTTTGTTTTTTAATGTCTTATCATAATTTTAGAAATTAATTTTTCACTTATGAAATAAAAAATACTCTTGCAAAAGTTGAATTTATCATATTCTTTTGAGAATACTAAATTAACATATTCATATAATATTTTAACAAATTTATATCAATAGGTGATGTTGAATCATTAGATATGTCACGATCTAGTTGATTTTGAGGCTTACCATCAAATATGGTTTAAAATTGTTCTGAGGTAGAAATCGGAGTAGCCGGAGATGAAGCGTTGTGGTGGACTTCGCGGTGGTCAGCGACGGTATAGGGGTGGTGTGTACCTGCAGGGACTCTGATGCCTAAGTCAGTTTAGGATCAGAAGTGAGATAACCCAATATGAATGAAAAGCGTCACTGAGGCGATTACAGAGATCGTTTATATAGTGCTCGGAAGCGGTTACCAAAGTGTAACAATTTACGTGAAATCCGGGTAGCCGTTGGATCTCAGCCAGGATGTAATGTGCTGGGAGGATATCGGAACACCGTTGGATTTGCCACGCTATCATTTGCTATGAGGGAAACGAGTTCCGCTCGTGAAGTGGGCTCTTAGCAAGCGCTGGTTGGATTGGGCCTTAGCCCAGTCTGGAACAGTTGCCCCCCAAGTCGGTAGCTCGTATGACGAAATGTCGACTTGTAGATGTTCGTGTTAGAGTTTACTACCCCGGTTTAGGGGAATGGAAATCAGATGCTTCAAAATCTTAGGCGCGTGAACATTAATTTCAAAATTTCGAATTATGTCACTTCTGCCACCTTCGGGATTTATAGTGTCGCGTTTTTCCAAGGTGGGATATGATTGCCCCTGCCCATTAGGTTAATAGGCACAACCTGTCGCTGCTCGGATAGTGAGGGAAAAGGAAAGGTCGTGTCCCTTGGTGTGCATCTGGAGATTATAAATATATTCCCCCCTTTTTCAGTTTCTTCTTTTGCTCCGCACTGCAGAGTTCTGAAGAGTTATCCCTTTATTCTTCTTCTTCTTCTTCTTCTCCGGTGGCTTTGTTTGTCGGTTGTCTGTGCCCTGCTCTCGCCCCCTTCTGTCAAGGTCTCTCTGCTAATTTCATCATTTCACAGGTAATTCCTCCTTCCCTTTCTGTTTCAGCCTTAATCTTTCTAATATGAAATGGGTAGCAACATAGGGGTTTCAGGAGATAGTATTAGTTTGTCCTTTTCTTCATTGTCCGGGTTTTCCTCTTCCTCTTCTTCTTCTTCTAGTGGCCCTCTGGAGGGGGGAAGCACTGTTGCCTGTGGTGGTGGTTCGCTGCTGACTGGCAGTTTCGCCTCTTCGAGCTCTGCGGAAGAAAGTTATTCCCCAATAGTCTATCCACCCAAGGCTTTTTGAAAAAGATTATGAAGGTAAAAGGGTGTCCCCTGCGGACTCCTTAAAAAACAAAGGTTTTCATTTACGCTAGAGCGCTCCTTTGGGTGTGTCTTTGACCAGAGAGAAGTAGAGGAATGGCTGGTAAACATAGATAGGGCCCGACCTCACTTTCCCGACACTACTTTGGCCAGGTCGGAGATGGGTAAGAAGATACTTCAACGGGATGACTATCACTTGCCCCCCAATGCTAATGACTTCGACTGGGTTGTTGTAGATGCGCTTTGCACTCGCTCTCTCTTTTCATCAAAAGATGGGTTCGAGCTACTATTGCAATCTTTAAATGTTGCAGATGGTGCTAAGAACTTCGAGAACTAGAAGGTGTGTCGACCTTCTGTAGATGCTCGAATTTGCTCTTACTCGGACGAGATCCTATTTTTCATGTATGAAGTTCTTTTTAAAGAAATGGGTTTTAGGCTACATTTCCCTAATTTCGAGGTAGAGGTTTTGAGCCATTTGGAACTCGCTCATTCTCAACTTCACCGCAATGCTTGGGCCTTTATCAGAGAGTTCCAATTGTTATGTTCGTACTTGAAACTTCAACCTTTGCTTGCAGTGTTTCTCACCTGGTTTTCCCCTTTATGGACCTTGGATAAATCTTCAGATCGACAAGGTTGGGTTTCTTTTAAACAGAATGGTAGGGTTTTGGAATTGTTTTCGGATTCACACTGTGGTTTCAAGTCTAGGTACTTCGTAGTTGAAGCCATTAGTGATGTTGCCAAGGAGAAAGTCCGTGCCCTCGTTTCGGAGGTTAACGATCAGGGAGAGGCGGTCACTGTTTGGCGAGAATGATTTCCCCTGTGTTGGAGTAGTAATCATTTTGCTAAACAGAAAAGCAAATTCAATTTCAAGGTGAGCGAGTTAGATGATAATGAAAGTTATATCTTGAAGCGGATCCGAATTTTGTATCTAAATTTGAACCCCGGAAGACCACAAACAAACTTGGAGAAGAAATCCTCGTAAAGAGGTACATCAACATTCGACGTCTTCTGCAGTGTCGAAATCAGACTGCAGCTAATGAGTGCTTAGGTAATTACTTAGAAATCTACTCTCTGATAGTTTCCATCTTATCCTTCTAACTCACTCAATTTTTTTTGTGCAGTTTCGATGGCGAGCCTAGCATACTTGGCAGATCTGAAGAGGAAAAAGCAAGATGCTGCCGAGAAATCTCCTTCTCCTTTGGTCGGAGAGGGTTCTAGCAACGTAGCTGCAATTCTCATCCCAGCTCCTTAGGCATCCCTTGCTCCTGTTGACGTCAATGTTGTGGATGTCCATGATCAAGGCACTCCTTTCGCTGAGATAGTTGGAGTTGTCGAAGAAATTTCTTCGGCTTTGAAGCGAGCTCCTGAAAGGAGTATCGAGAAGCCTTCGAATAAAAGGTCCAAAACGATTCTTTTGCCCAGGACATCGACTCCTTCGGCGACACCAAGATTGGTGGCAAAGGTAAAGGCAAGGATGCAGTCTGCTCCATTGGCGAGTTCCCGTAGTTTGGTCTTGCAACGAGGTTTTGACCTCGAACCAGGTTAGGGTGCTGATTCCTCCTATCGATGAGACTTACTTGAACAACCTTAGAGCCACATATTAAAGCGACGATCCAACATATTAGATTAACACTCTAGAAATATTAGATCGCATGAAGTTCGAGCTTCCACCCAATCCGATTCAGAGCCATGGATTGAGTCGTAATCTTCTTCAAATAAACCTTCCTCATTTTGAAAAACTCGTGAGTGAAAATTCAGAATAAAAAAAAAAGTGACTCTGAGAGGTTTAGGGAGATAAGAGATAAGCAGGTGAATACCAGTGGAGAAGAAGATGAAGCCATGAACCTTGCAAGGCGAAGATGTTCTCGCTGTTTGCGAAACGCAAAGCACCCAACTGCGATGATTGCAAACAATAAATAGAAGGTTCAAGTTTTTTCAAAAAAGAAAAAAGAAGGTTCAAGTCAGAAGCTGGAACGCACCATAGGGTCGTCGTACCTCACACAAATCTGCGACAGATCCGCAACACCACCGTCGCGAGTGGCAACCATCTCATCCTCCGTCTCTTCTCTGGCCGCGAACAAAACCATTGCACTGCGAACCCCGTTGTCCCGTCGTTCCTATTGCGCGCACCACCCCGACGGGCCGCATCCACCATCTTCTTCCCCCCCCCCCTTTTTTTTTCTTTTCTTCTCTCTCTCTCTCTCTCTCTGTTTAACCTCCGTTTTTTCTTCTGATGCGGCACTCCCTCTTTCTTTTTTTCTTTTAGCCGGTTGTGTGTGTGTCTTATGGTACGTTTTTAGGTTAGTGGTACCCTTTTGTATTGTTAGGTTGAGAAAAGTTAAATCTGAGATTTCACTTTTAAATCGGTTGGCTTTTTAACCGATTTAAAACATATTTTTCGTGAACATTTTAAATCAGTTGTAACCAAGAACCGATTTAAAAACTATTTTTCGTAAATATTTTAACTCGATTATAACAAAAACCGATTTAAAAGGTATCCCCTAGACATTTTATTTATAAAATTGTTACCGCGTTTACTTTTTTTTTGTTGATAAATTACTGCGTTTACTTTTTAAGTCGGTTTATGTTGTAACCGATTTTAAATCCCAAATTTTTTTTCTAATTTCTGCTCTAGTGTAGTCTTGAAATAATTTTTTTTAGCTATTTAGCGTGAACTGTGGCCCAAAGCATGTCATAAACTTGGTTTATATATATAATTGACACAATAATGTCGAATCCAGATTTCATGTGGTCAAAAAATGCTGTAATCTGACGATTTATACCATTTAATTTTGATCAGACGGCTCATATTTCGAGATTGAATTTGTATCTGATTTACTCAACTCAAAATATGAGTCATCTGATCAAGATTAGATAGCCCAGATCTTCTAATTGCAGTAACTACGACATTTTATGACTGCAATGGATCCAAAATCGAATAATGTCTGACGACTTCACATTCTTCCATGAGATAACTACTTTCACTAACAAAAATAAATAACTAAAAGTATACTTCCTTGAATGTACGCATCCGACAAAATCCGAATTTGATTATCAATTCATCTTAAGATGATTGAGCTCTTGTAGACTTGTAAGTAGGTGAAAGATAAACATAACTCATTATAAATACTATGTCCCATGAACAAATAAGAAATAAAAATGAAAAGTATTTATTGAAAATGTAATTTCTTATATTATGTTGTTGTTATATTTTCACTTCTATCACTAAATATAAGCCTATTTTGACCAAAACACGAATTAAAAAAAATTAGTTAACTCATTTAATTTATCTATAATGTGTACTATTTTTTTAAAACTACCCTTCAATTATTGACTTAAAAAAATAAATAATCATCTCTTTTACTATTGACTACAAAAAATAATATAAATTAATTTAGAGTATTTTTGTGAAAAAATAATTAATATACCTAATAATTTATAAAAAGACTAATAAAAAGGGATAATTTTTTTTAAAAAAGAGCTTATAATTATAATTAAAGACGAAAGCAGTAAGATTTTTAAATTAATCGCTTTAAATCCCAGTCGTCCCACAGTTGCTTTTGGCACGTTAGTGTCTTCCCAAGACAAATAGAAGTTGTCTTATATGTCATTCAGTGAAAGCAGAAAAACTCTTTCGTGAAAGCAAGAGCCTACTTTTACTAGTAGTTATCTTTCGGCTAATTGACCTCTAGGTGTAAATCAGAAACAAAATTATCAAATTAGTATATGTTAAAAAAATTATTAAATTGGGATAAGTCGTACATAGTATATACGATTTAGGGGGCGTTTGTTACAGTTTTTTTTTAGAATTAAAAAAATTATTAAATTGGGATAAGTCGTACATAGCATATACGATTTAGGGGGCGTTTGTTACAGTTTTTTTTTAGAATAAAATCACTTTTTTTATGTTAAAATCATTTTTTTAATTTTAATTGTGTTTGTTTCAGATTTTTTAGAAAATGATTTTTTTAAAAAAATGATTTTTAGGTTAAAAATGAAAAGCTGAAAAAAGTAGCTTCTCATTCATAAGAGTTGAAAAAATGATTTTTATAATCCTAAACAAACACAAATTAGCTTCAGATTTTTTTAAAATCTATAAAAAATAATCTCTAGATTATTTTAAAACATAATCACTTTTTTTTAAGCCGTAACAAACGGGCCCTTAGTGACCGCAGTAGGAGAAGATGTGTCCAACTAGAAGATGTGGATCAACCTCGCAGAATTCAACCGGCATGTAATAGACGACGACTTCATTGTGGAACATCATCCCACCACTAGGCTTAAAAGGCTTTAATGTAAGAAAATGAAGTATTATTATGAATCAATGCATATTTTGATCTTTCATTAGTGCTGCTTGTTTACGATAAATCCCTAAGAATTAACTCGGTGGGAAAAAAATTAAAGCAAAGTCGTACACCCTATGTACGACTTCCACTTTACGTATTAAAAAAAAATCTGCCATGCAAAGTCGTACATGGGGTATACGACTTTGTCAAAAAATAAAAAAATTTCAGAAGTCTCTAACCCCATGTACGACTTCAGTATTTTTAAAAAAAATTTAAAAAGTGAAATCGTATACTGTATGTACGACTTTGTTGTAATGCAAAAGGAAAATCGTATATACTATGTACGACTTACCCCAATTTAGTAATTTTTTTTTCAACCTACACTAATTTGATAATTGTGTTTCTGATTTGCACCCTACGGATCAATTAACCTTATATTTCTCTTGTCCTGACATCAGCCGATGCAAGGTTTCGTTTGACTAGTAGGAGTAGCAGGGCCGGTGAAGGGCCTGTGCAACCTGTGCTGTTGCACAGGGCCCCCAAAAAAAACAAGTCTTAAGGGGCCTAAATAGAAGGAAGAAGAGATTGAAGGGGGAAGAAAGACGAAAATGAGGCAATCTGTGTCATCCGAAAAATGAAGGGGTAGATATCCTTAAAACATTGAGAAAATGAAAAACAACATGAAGAAGGAAGAAGAAATTGCGAAGTGTATTCTTCTGCAAGTCTTAGGCACCAGCGACCATTTGCTCATCTGCTCGTTCTGTTGGGCGCCGACAGCACATGTTGTTACTTTTGTTTTTTAGGTCAAGCTTTGGGCTAGGTGTTGTTACTATTATTTTTTAGGTCAAGCTTCTAAACTTGTTGGGTTGGGCTGCTGGGGGATTAATTTTTGTATAGCCCACATAAATACATCAATAATTTTTATAAACTGATTTATTCCCACTAAATTTTTGTTCTTTTCATAATACAATTTTAAATATAAAATAATTTAAATAAATAACTAGAATTTAAATTAATATCTCTTGTTTCTTATATGTTTTATTGGTAAATTAAAACTTTTTTCCATACATTCGTCCCGAACAATAATTTTAAACGTACCACGTTCCGAAATAGCGTACCAACTAAGTCTACTCCTGCGTACCACATATTCAACCAAGTGGCATACCACGTCCCCGAACCCGTACCATGAACCAAAGTGTATCGTGTTCCTGGTAACAATGGGTCTAATTTTTAAGGGGCCCGGAATGTATATTTAATTCATTTCCCCGGGTAGGCAACAATTATTGATGCATATATACATTTCCCCGAGTATGAATAAAAATGACTTCGAATGTATACTTAGACTCCGAGTAGGCAACGATTATTGATGCATATAAAAATGACTTCCGGGTATATGCAGATAATCGTGTTTTTTTGTTTTGGAAGCTTTGACACTTTCTGAAACTTAGACTCCGGAAGTCATTTATATCGTGCTCCTAAAAGTTAACATTCGAATTAAATATACATTCCGGTTAACATTCCTCTTAAATATACATTTTTAAGGGGCCTAATTTTTAAGGGGCTCATAAATTATTTGGGGCCTAATTTTTAAGATTAGAACAGGGCTCTTAAAATGTTTAAGACGGCCCAGAGGAGTAGTTCATAATTATACGGTTAGGCTCGTTATATACTCCATGGAGTAGGAAACAGGAAATGGTAATGTTAACGTGCTAATCCATGGAGTACGATTATTGTGATACCAGCGCTTGATACGCACTGGCTACAGCTCATGGTGTCGTTTATATTCTTTTCCATCGTCGTCGTCGTCGTCCTCATCCTTGTCTTTAATCTACAATTTTCAATGGTTAACTTTATAGATCAAATTAGGACATTTTTGTACGCAACTAGCTTGAATTCTTTAAAGTAATGCGCGTTGATTCGAATGGAAAAAGTTTGTGTTTTTTTAAATACTACTATGTGATCTTAAATTTGTGTAATCTTACATTGGATGTCAAAATTTGTCTACATGAATAAAATATCATGAAAAGAACTTTTTGTTTTTTAATGTCTTATCATAATTTTAGAAATTAATTTTTCACTTATGAAATAAAAAATACTCTTGCAAAAGTTGAATTTATCATATTCTTTTGAGAATACTAAATTAACATATTCATATAATATTTTTAAAATTTTATATCAATAGGTGATGTTGAATCATTAGATATGTCACGATCTAGTTGATTTTGAGGCTTACCATCAAATATGGTTTAAATTGTTCTCAGGTAGAATTCGGAGTAGCCGGAGATGAAGCATTGTGATGGACTTTGCGGTGGTCAGCGACGGTGTAGGGGTGGTGTGTACCTACAGGGACTCCGATGCCTAAGTCAGTTTAGGATCAGAAGTGAGATAACCCAATATGAATGAAAAGCGTCACTGAGGCGATTACAAAGATCGCTTATATAGTGCTCAGAAGGGGTTACCAAAGTGTAACAATTTACGTGAAATTCGGGTAGCCGTTGGATCTCAGCCAGGCTGTAATGTGCTGGAAGAGTATCGTAAAGTGGGCTCTTAGCAAGCGCTGGTTGGATTGGGCCTTAGCCCAGTTCGGAACAGTTGCCCTCCAAGTCGGTAGCTCGTATGACGAGATGTCGACTTATAGATGTTCGTGTTGGAGTTTACTACCCCAGTTTAGGGGAATGGAAATCAGATGCTTCCAAATCTTAGGCGCGTGAACATTAATTTCAAAATTTCGAATTATGTCACTTCTGCCACCTTCGGGATTTATAGCATCGCGTTTTTCCAAGGTGGGATATGATTGCCCCCTGCCCATTAGGTTAATAGGCACAACGTGTCGCTGATCGGACAGTGAGGGAAAAGGAAAGGTCGTGTCCCTTGGTGTGCATCTAAAGATTATAAATACATTCCCCTCTTTTTCAATTTCTTCTTTTGCTCCGCACTTCAGAGTTCTGAAGTGTTATCCCTTTCTTCTTCTTCTTCTTCTTCTTCTTCTCCGGTGGCTTTGTTTTCCGGTTGTCCGCGCCCTGCTCTCGCCCCCTTCTGTCAAGGTCTCTCTGCTGATTTCATCATTTCACAGGTAATTCCTCCTTCCTTTTCTGTTTTAGCTTTATTCTTTCTAGTCTGAAATGGGTAGCTACATAGGGGTTTCAGGAGATAGTATTAGTTTGTCCTTTTCTTCATTGTCTGGGTTTTCCTCTTCTTCTTCTTCTTCGGGCGGCCCTCTGGAGGGGGGAAGCACTGTCGCCTTTGGCGGTGGTTTGCCGCTGAGTGGCAGTTTCGCCTCTTCGAGCTCTGCGGAAGAAAGTTCTTCCCCAATAGTTTATCCCCCCAAGGCTTTTTGAAAAAGATTATGAAGGTAAAAGGGTGTCCCCTGCGGACCCCTTAAAAATACAAAGGTTTTCATTTACGCTAGAGCGCTCCTTTGGGCGTGTCTTTGACCAGAGAGAAGTAGAGGAATGGCTGGTAAACATAGATAGGGCCCGATCTCACTTTCCCGACACTAATTTGGCCAGGACGGAGATGGGTAAAAAGATACTTCAACGGGATGACTATCACTTGCCCCCCAATGCTAATGACTTCGACTGGGTTGTTGTCGATGCGCTTTGCACTCGCTCTCTCTTTTCATCAAAAGATGGGTTCGAGCTACTATTGCAATCTTTAAATGTTGCAGATGGTGCTAAGAACTTCGAGAACTGGAAGGTGTGTCGACCTTCTGTAGATGCTCGAATTTGCTCTTACTCAGACGAGATCCTATTTTTCATGTATGAAGTTCTTTTTAAAGAAATGGGTTTTAGGCTACATTTCCCTAATTTCGAGGTAGAGGTTTTGAGCCATTTGGAACTCGCTCATTCTCAACTTCACCCCAATGCCTGGCCCTTTATCAGAGGGTTCCCGTTGTTATGTTCGTACTTGAAACTTCAACCTTTGCTTGCGGTTTTTCACCTGGTTTTCCCCGTTATGGACCTCGGATAAATCTTCAGATCGACAAGGTTGTGTTTCTTTTAAACAGAATGGTAGGGTTTTGGAATTGTTTTCGGATTCACACTATGGTTTCAAGTCTAGGTACTTCGTAGTTGAAGCCATTAGTGATGCTGCCAAGGAGAACGTCTGTGCCCTCATTTCAGAGGTTAACGATCAGGGAGAGGCAGTCACTGTTTGGCGAGAATGATTTCCCCTGTGTTGGAGTAGTAATCATTTTGCTAAACTGAAAAGCGAATTCACTTTCAAGGTGAGCGAGTTAGATGATAATGAAAGTTATATCTTGAAGCGAATCCAAATTTTGTATCTAAATTTGAATCCCGGAAGACCACAAACAAACTTAGAGAAGAAATCCTCGTAAAGAGGTACATCAACATTCGACGTCTTCTACAGTGTCGAAATCAGACTGCAGCTAATGAGTGCTTAGGTAATTACGTAGAAATCTACTCTCTGATAGTTTCCATCTTATCCTTCTAACTCACTCAATTTTTTTTGTGCAGCTTCGATGGCAAGCCTAGCATACTTGGCAGATCTGAAGAAGAAAAAGCAAGATGTTGCCGAGAAATCTCCTTCTCCTTTGGTTGGAGAGGGTTCTAGCAACGTAGCTGCAATTCTCATCCCAGCTCCTGAGGCATCCCTTGCTCCTGTTGACGTCACTTTTGTGGATGTCCATGATCAAGGCACTACTTCCGCCGAGATAGTTGGAGTTGTCGAAGAAATTTCTTCGGCTTTGAAGCGGGCTCCTGTAAGGAGTATCGAGGAGCCTTCGAATAAAAGTTTCAAAATGATTCTTTTGCCCAGTACATCGACTCCTTCGGTGACACCCAAGATTGGTGTCAAAGGTAAAGGCAAGGATGCAGTCCGCTGCACTGGCGAGGTTCCCGCAGTTTGGTCTTGCAGCGAGGTTTTGACCTCGGACCAGGTTAGGGCGCTGATTCCTCCTACCGATGAGACTTACTTGAACAACCTTGCTGAAGTTGCCAAAGAAAGCTCTTTTTGGATGGGACGACCTAGTTGTTGCGTCATTTGCTACTTATTAATTGGGTTTTTGAAAAGAATTATCACCTGAAAGTCGAGCTCTCTAGCTTTAGCGAGGGTAAGTTGGAGTCCGACAAGAGGATTAGCTCTCTAAAGGGTATCGAGGTCGATCTCCGAGGGAAGTCGGAATCGGCCAAGAAGTTGCAGGGTGATTTGAATGTCATGATGGAGAAGGCGAACAAGGCTGAGAATGAGATATCTAAACTGGCCAAGGAAGTTGAAACTCTTTCCGCTGAGAAGAAGAAATTGGCCGAGGAAAAAGAAGAGGTTTTTTTGAGGATTAAGGACCTCAAAAAGTCTGAGCAGGATTCGAAGGTGGAGGTCGCCGATCTTCAGAGGAAAGTGGAAGAGTTGAGTACTGATGTCGACCAACTTTCAAAATATAACGAGATTATGAAGGCTGATGTTGTACCCTAATTTTGTCCGGCCTTTTATTTTATTTTATTATTTATTTTAACTTTTTAAATTTGTAATAAAAATAAAAACAATATTTTTGGCTTTATAATAAAGAATAAAAGAGGTTAAAAAAGAGAAGAAAGAAAAGAAAAGAAAAAAAAAGAAAATTTATTTTTCAAAGAAAGGAGGATGCCAATTAAAATATGGGAGGTGCCAAAAGCATTTAGTCAAAAGGTGGCCCAACCCAACAACACACGCAGCCCAGCACCTCGTGTTTTCTTTTTGCACCCCGCGTTTTTTCTTCCAACACCCCTGCGCATCCCTTGCTCCCCCTTGCTGCTTCCTGCACCCCGCTCTACCCTCGCACCCCCCAACGCATCACAACACCCAACACGCTGCAGCCTAGCCCAAACGCATAACCCTAAAAACCAACAACCCTAAATCCCTCATCTTCATTTCCTCTTCTCCTTCAGCCTCACGCGGCGCCGTTCCCCCCACACTCTCTCTTCTTTCCTCACTCTTCCAACCCTAGGCGGCAGCTCCCCTCCTCCCTCGTCCTCTTTCCCTTTCAATCTCTCTTTCCTTCTTCATCCTCACCCTAACCCTAGTTTTCAAGCCGCGGCGCCCCCATCTCCTCTTCCTTTCTTCCTTCGTTCTTCCATCTAAACCAACCCTAACCCTAGTTTTCAAGCCGCAGCACCACACACTCACAGATTCCTCATCTCTAACCCTAGCCGCAGTACCACTCTCACTCACCCTCGTTCTTCCCCTCCTCCTCACCCTAACCCTAGTTTTACAGCCACGACGCCCCCTTCCAGCGTTCCTTCTTCCTTCGTTCTTCCATCTAAACTAACCCTAACCCTAGTTTTCAAGCCGCAGCACCGCTCCTTCTCTCCTCCCTCTCTCACTTAAATCTCTTCTTTCCATTTTTCTTCATCAAACCCAAATCGAACTCCCTTTCTCTCATGATACGATCAAGATCTCTGAAGATTCGCTTAAACAAAGGAGAAATCGTGAAAATCCCCACAAAATCAGGAGTATTTTACTATCCTTCTATATCCTTTTCGTCCTCTTTATTATTCCTACATCTTGCCGGGAATCTGACCCGAACATATATTGAGTAATAGAGAAACTCATATCACGGACATTCCTTAAAGTAAGGTAGTCAATCCGTACTTTTTAGCAAGAGTTAAGAACTTGACTTACCCTTGTTGGGAATCTGACCCAAACTTGTGTCGAATGACGAAAAAGCTCGCACCCCAGACTTACCTTAAGTAGGGAAGTAATCAATACAAAAGATGTGAGGGTCAGGAACCAAACCTATGTCTTACCGAGAATTCACTAGGAACTGAACCTAGAATCCTCGCCATTTTTTTAGGAATCATAGTCATACCTATGCCTTACTGAGAATTCACTAGGATACCGACCCTAGAATCTCCCACCAAAGTCGGGAGCCAACCCCGCAATCTCAAATCACTTGTTTCGGACAAAATTAGAGTCATTTATCCTTAATTACCTTTTACAACGAATGCACGAAGACCTTCGAGTAAAATGTAATTAAGGAGGGGCAGCTGTAGTACCCTAATTTTGTCCGGCCTTTTATTTTATTTTATTATTTATTTTAACTTTTTAAATTTGTAATAAAAATAAAAACAATATATTTGGCTTTATAATAAAGAATAAAAGAGGTTAAAAAAGAGAAGAAAAAAAAGAAAAGAAAAAAAAAGAAAATTTATTTTTCAAAGAAAGGGGGATGCCAATTAAAATATGGGAGGTGCCAAAAGCATTTAGCCAAAAGGTGGCCTAACCCAACAACACACGCAGCCTCAAAGACTCTCCTCGCTTTCTTGCACCCCGTGTTTTTCTTCCAACACCTCAAGATCCCTTGCTCCCCCTCCCGCTTCTCGCACCCCGCTCTACCCTCGCACCCCCCAACGCATCACAACACCCAACACGCTGCAGCCCAGCCCAAACGCATAACCCTAAAAACCAACAACCCTAAATCCCTCATCTTCATTTCTTCTTCTCCTTCAGCCTCACGCGGCGCCGTTCCCCCACACTCTCTCTTCTCTCCTCACTCTTCCAACCCTAGGCGGCAGCTCCCCTCCTCCCTCGTCCTCTTTCCCTTTCAATCTCTCTTTCCTTCTTCATCCTCACCCTAACCCTAGTTTTCAAGCCGCGGCGCCCCCATCTCCTATTCCTTTCTTCCTTCGTTCTTCCATCAAAACCAACCCTAACCGTAGTTTTCAAGCTGCAGCACCACACACACACACAGATTCCTCATCTTCTTCATCTTCCTCATCTCTAACCCTAGCCGCAGTACCACTCTCACTCACCCTCGTTCTTCCCCTCCTCCTCACCCTAACCCTAGTTTTACAGCCACGGCGCCCCCTTCCAACGTTCCTTCTTCCTTCGTTCTTCCAACAAAACTAACCCTAACCCTAGTTTTCAAGCTGCAACATCGCTCCTTCTCTCCTCCCTCTCTCCCTTAAATCTCTTCTTTCCATTTTTCTTCATCAAACCCAAACCAAACTCCCTTTCTCTCATGATACGGTCAAGATCTCTGAAGATTCGCTTAAACAAAGGAGAAATCGTGAAGATCCCCGCAAAATCAGGGAGTATTTTACTATCCTTCTATATCCTTTTCGTCATCTTTATTATTTTTATTTTTTGATGATTTGTTCCTTTTTTTGACAGTTGATGTTGAGGCTATAAAAGCCAAGCCAAAGACCATGAAAGGGGAGAGCGAACTCGGACGAGTAGATAGAAGCAGAAAGCGAACGAGACAGAGATACAAGGAAGAAGGAGAAAGAACCCGTGAGGCCACCAAACCAAAGATTTAAACACTTTCTAGTTCTAGGTTTTCTTTTCCTCCATCCCTTGTTTGTAAATTTCCTGGGAAGCCATAAAACCCAGGTTCCCTCGTCTTCTCCATCTCTATAATTTTCTGTTTTTCGCCATGGCTGTGTAATAAGAAATTGATTCTGGACTGAATGGTTGTATTCTGATTCGAAGTATACATGATGTATCCTTTGCTTGTATTTCCTGTATTCTCTGTTGTTGTTGTTGTTAATTAGTCTGTTGATGTATGGCCGAATCAAGCTAAGGCTAGGGTTTGGCCTTCCAAATGGGCCAAACCCAAGCCAGGGACTTATTTACAATTTACTTCTTTTTTTTCTTCATAAATCATCAGAAATGAATAAAAGATCAATGAGGGGTATAAAAGCAAAAAAGAGAAGTTTTTATTTTTATCAACACGTTTTTTTATATTAATATGATTAGTTTTTATTTTCTAGTTTTTTTTCTTATATTTGTTATTTGTTATATTTAAAATGGAATAAATAATAATTTTTGTAGAATGGTTGAGTTTTCCTTTTACTAAGTTTCCTTTTATTATTTTCGTAATATGGTGATTAATAAACTTGTATTTTTTTTAGAAAATTTGTTTGGGAATAATTCATTTAATGACAAACAAGTATTTTTAAACAATTAAAAGGGTGCCGTTTCTAAACGGGCGTCGTAAGGGTGCTAACACCTTCCTCACGCGTAACCAACTCCCGAACCTAAATTTGTTTCGAAGACCATTTTTTTTCAAATTATTTTCATAAAATTGTTTTTCCTATTGTTTTTCCTTAATAAACATTAGGTAGCGGCTCCATTTAATCTTTAGGGTGGTTGTCACAGTTGAGAACGAGAACTTGAACACCGTATTTCTGAATCTTGGGGAGGAGTCATTTGCCAGCGCCATCGCCCAAGTTCAACTTCTGAATGCAGGGGTTGCCCTTAATTTGAATAGGGCAACTTCGAATGGAGTGGTCTAAGGGAACTCGATCATGGATGCTTCGACAAAGGCTATTCTTCTCACTATGCCTACTCCCTCATCTGAGGTGGCAGCTCCTCAAGACTCTTAATCATTAATTAGTTTCTTTGTGGTTTACTTGTTTGCATTTCTTTGGTTAAAGTCTTACCTTTAGTTTATTTTCCTTTCTCAATTTATGCATGATGTCATCAACTCAGGAGGATTTGCCCAGCCACGGGGTCCTCCTTCTCCCCTTCTGCCAAGGTTTTCCGTTGGTCTGAGGTAGACGAATGGGTGATGTTCATCGATCTGTTGGCAAGACAGAAAGCGACATCGTGACCTGATGTGTTTGACTCTTCGCTTCTGTTTTAGAAACAGTCGAGGTTCGCTAAATATGGGAGTTCCAACGACTCCTATATGAATGTGAGCAAATGGTTTTGAATGTATTCTTTATTAAGTCAACATTTGTGTTTCAATTACACTCGTGTTTTAATTACACGTGTTTCAATTACACTTGTGTTTTCAGTAATGCTTGTTTCAACTATAGTATCTCTTCAGTTTGGCTGCATTCCAAGTTCTTTGAATTGGCTTCCCTTGTAACATTTCGAGGTTGTAGGTGCCAGTACCGGTCTTTGTAGTTACTCGGTAAAGGCCTTCCCAGTTGGGTGCAAGATTTCCTTGTGAGGTATTTTCAAACTGACATCGGCTCTTCGAAGGACGAGATCGCCTTGCGTGAACTCCCTGGGCAATAAGTTTCGGTTGTATCTTCCTGCGATTCTTTGTTTTACTGCGACCTAGTTCAATGTTGTGAGTTATCTACATTCTTCAAGGAGGTCGAGCTCTTCGCGCAAATACTAAAAGTTGTTAACTGTTTGTGAAGGATATGAGGTCCTCCAACTTAACTCGCCAATCTCCACAGGGATGACAGCTTCGGTCCCGTATGTGAGACGAAATGGTGATTCTCCCATCGTCAAGTGTGGAGTTGTGATAAGCCCAAAGTACTCTAGGAAGTTCTTTCGCCCAGTTTCCCTTTGCATCATTTAATCTTCATTTTAGACCTCGGAGGATAACCCTGTTCGCGGCCTCTGCTTGACTGTTTGTTTGTGGATGCTCTACCGAGGTGAAATGCTGCTTGATTTGAAGATCTTCTAAGGTTTTTTGGAAACCTCGATCTGCGAACTACATTCCATTGTCAGTAACAACGATTTCTAGAACTCCGAACCTGGTTAATATGTACCTTTTAAAGAACTTAATCAGGTTCTTTGCTGTTATCTTTGCCAATGCCTCTGCTTCTACTCATTTGGTGAAGTAATCGACAACCACGACTAGTTATTTCAACTGTCCAGGGGCCATGGGGAATGGTCCTAGGATGTCGATGTCCCACCAAGCGAAGGGTCATGGAGCGGACAATGACGTTAACTCTGTTGGTGAAGCTAAGTGGAGGTCGTCGTGTGTTAACACTCCATTGTTTTGGGGTATTTTGAGTATAAAATATTATGATTTTGTTCCTTATTAGATAAAACATGCTCACTATTTCCTCATTTATGCAGAAAAGTATAAAAGGAAACTTGAGAAGCAAAAGATGTAATTTTGGGAAGATTCTGGCAAGATTTGAGCATATTTTGGTGTTTCTGGACAAGCGGTACGACCTAACATACATTCAGTACGGCCGTACCTATTCAAGAGAAGCAGTAGGGCGTACCCCCTTGGTCAGTACAGCCTGGCGCCGATGAGAAAGTTCAGTAAGGCCGGACCAAAGTTAGTACGGCCGTACACAATTGCAGTTAGGCCGCATCCAGTGCAGAAGTACGGGCCAACGTCGCAACTTAAGCCCGGTATGGCCGTGTATAAACACAGTACGACCGTACCCAAGCCCAGAACGCACAGATTTGAAGCCAGTTGACCTAGTACGCCTCAAAGCCTATAAATAGGCATTCTCACCCCTTTTGAGAACTAACTCACTCTCTGGGAGAGAATTCATTCTCTCTGAGTGAGGGCCTTTTGCTCTTGTCTCTTGTCTCTCTACTTTTATTTTCTTTTGGATGTTTATTATGAGTAGCTAACTCCATCACTAGGGGTGATGGAGGATCGATGTTCTTGATATTTATTTAATTGCTATTTTGAATTCCTTATTATCCTTATGAATGTGTTCTTCCTAGCATGCTTAATTCCATAGGATCCTTAATAAATTAATTAATGGGAGGCGACTATCGCGATTACTTAATGGAACTCTATGATCAACAGAACTCGCTTTATATGTCGAATAGGTTATTGCTTATTCCTAATTAATTATTAGATTAACAAACCCACTTGTTCTTAATGCTCCTTCCTTTAATTACCTTCTAGGACCAAACGGAGTAATTAGTTAGGAGGAAGGCTATTACAAACTAGGTAGTTCTTAGTAATTTAGAGTGGGTGATTAGCTTTCAATAAGGAAACATAATACATAATAGCAAGGAAATAGAATCAGGATCTAGTATTAGTGAACCTGGTTCCCCTAGGCTTTTCCTAATTGATCTCTCTTTAGTTCTTGGGTTATTACTTTGATCTCATTATTTACAATTCAATTGTTTAACTCTCAAAACCATCACTTTCATTCGTCTAAAATATTAAAGGATCTCTATTAATTTAGTACTCGCGCTTTGAGTGCTTGTCGTGATTAATATGAAATCCCGAATTTGGACAACTTAACCAACCACTTAATCATACGTCCTGCGAGGTCCAGCCTATGTAAGATTTGTTTGATCGGTTGGTCTGTTCGAACTACAATAGGATGTTCTAGAAAGTATTGTCTCAACCGTCAAGCTGCGACCACCAGCGCTAGCCCGACTTTCTCGATCTTCTAATATCGTAACTCAGGGCCTTGAAGCGCTTTACTCACAAAGTAAACTGGTTTTTGCCCTTCTTCGGTTTCACGCACGAGGACAGCACTGAGAGCTTCATTGGCGACTTCCAAGCAGACATAGGGGATCTCCCCGAGGGAAGGTCTTCTTAACACAGGTGGTTGAGATAAAATATGCTTTAGCTGCGACAAGGCTTCTTCACACTCTAGTGACCATTCAAATTGGATCCCTTTTTTAAGAAACCTGAAGAAAGGCAAGGCGTGTTGCGCAGATTTTGAGACGAACCTTGTCAACGAGGCGAGCATTCTAGTTAGTTGCTGGATGTCCTTCCTCGAGGTAGGTTGTCGCATCTCAGTGATAGCACAGTACTTGTCTGGATTTGCTTCAATTCCTTTCTCGGTTAAATAGAATCCGAGGAACTTGCCAGATCTTACTCTGAAAGTATATTTTTAGAGATTATGCCGCATGTTGTTGTGCCAGACTTCATTAAAAACTTCTTTTAGGTCGACAACGTGGTTGACCTCTTTAGTTGTTTTTACGATCATGTCGTCCATGTAAACTTCTAGCATTCTCCCGATCTGGTTTGTGAACACTTTGTTCATCATGTGCTGGTATGTTGCTTTGGCGTTTTTAAGTCCGAAAGGCATTACTTTATAGCAGTAATTGCCTTTGCCGGTCATGAAAGCCATTTTTTCTTGATAAGTGCGGTGTATTGGAATCTGGTTGTAACCAGAATATGCATCCATAAAGGATAACAATTGGAAACCCGACGAGTTGTGGATGAGTTTGTCGATATTGGGAAAGAGATAGGCGTCTTTGGGGCACGCCTTATTAAGATCGATATAGTCAACACACATGTGCCATGTTCCATTAGATTTCTTTACAAGTACTACATTGGAAAGCCGTGTTGTGTATTTCACCTCCCTAATGAATTCAGCTTTAATAAGATCATCTACAGCTTTGGCTGTGGTTTCAGCCTTCTCGGGAGCTTGCTTACGTCGCCTCTGGGTGACCCAGCGGGTGTGGAGTCCAGGGCGAGTTAGTGGCAGGAGATATTGGGAGATATGCCTGGCATGTCAGCAGTTGTCCAAGCAAAGAGGTATGCATTGGACTTCAGACATTTTGTTAACTGTTGCCTGACCTGCTCAGGGAGGTCGGCACTAAACTTGACAGTTTTCTTTGGATCGTCACCTAGGTGAACTTGAATGAACTCGCCATCATGAATGGGTCTCTTGATCTTCTGTTGGAGTTTTCGTGCTAGGGGGTCGTCGTCCTCCTTGATCTCTTCTTCGAGCTCAATTCTGGCGTTGAAGTCGGTAAGGTTCACCTCAGAAGTGGTTAACGACTTTCTATGTTTCTTCGCAGGTTGGACTTGCTTCAGCTCCTCCTCCCCCTTCATCTTTAAGGATAGGAGATAACACCTCTTTGCAGCTTCGAGATCTGCTTCAACTGTGACGATCTTGTCGTCATCATTATGAAAACACATATTCAGGTGGGCGTCCTAGAGTGGGTCGCCCAATGATGCAATTGCATACGGATTTGCAGGGGAGGATGATGATCTGAACTTTGATGGTCTCGGTAGTTGGTTCTTCTTCGAAGGTCACCATAAGTTCCACATATCCCAGAGCTTTGTTCTAGAACTGTTAAAGCCCTATAAGTCGGAGCCTTTGTACGGGACAGGGTCCTTCTCGGGTAGCTTTAAGGTTTTGAAGAGGTCGTGGAATATAATATCTGCCGAGCTTCCGTGATCAATCAATATCATCCTCATCATAAAAGGCGAGGGGTGGTCTTCCTGACTTGTGTTTGCTGGTGTGAGGGAGGATGGTGGAGATCGTCATCGCTTCACGTAATTTCCTTTTGGCGGAGTTGATGCTGGCTCCTCCTTTATCAAAGAACCCTCCTGAGATAACTAACGCGATAGGAGCAGGTCGAGCTTCTTTGCTTTCATCCGAATCCCGAGCTCCTTCATCGGGACCTCGACATTCTTTCGCCTGTCCTCGGCTTAGAGCTGGTATACTTTTGTAGCTTCCCCCTCTGGATCAGTTGCTCTATTGCATCTTTTAATTACACACAGTCATCGATATTGTGTCCCTCATTCTTGTGTAAATGACAATACTTTGACTTATTAGTGTCTGGCCTCTCTTTGATTGGTTTCGGGAAGCGTATTCCTGCATCTCGAAATTCGGCATTCGCGTAATCGTTTAGAATATGCGTTCGAGAAGTGTTTAGTGGGGTGTACTCGTCGTACTTCCCCGGAGGAGCACGACTCCCCTTCTCCTTGCACAATTTGTCTTCGTGTTGTCCACCAGCCTTGTCCTATGTAACTTTCTTTTTGACTTTTGTCGTCATCAGTTTCTCTTCATAGTTTACGTACTTCTCTGCTCGCTTCAGGAAGTCGTTCAGATCGGCCGGCTTGTCGACTCCGACATTGACGCTGAAAAAACTGTCCTCGATCAGGCCTTGCTTTAACAGGTACAACTTCATCTCGTCAGAGACCTTCTTCATGAAAATTGCTTCCTTGTTGAAATGCTTGATGTAATCTCTGAGGGATTTGTCTTTCTTCTGTTGAATGGCAGCCAATGCTGCAGCTGACTTCGATCGAACTCTGGACGCAGTGAAGTGAGAGGTAAACTGGTGTGTAAGGTCAGACCACGAGTCTACCGAGCTCTTCTTAAGATTTGGAAACCAAGTCAGGGCGACTTTCTTCAAGGTAAGAGGAAAGATTTGCACTTGACTGGTCCTTTGGCGAATCGATATCCCATGATCATGTCGAAATAGCCGATGTGCTCGTTAGGATCGCTAGTTCCATCATACGTGTCCAGAGGAGGAGGCTTCTGGAGAGTCTTAAGAATTGGATACTTAGCGATTCTAGCGGTAAATGGTCCAAAAGAGACGCACATGTCTTCCTCCTCATCGCTTCTTCTGTGTGAAGTGGATGAAGGAGATCGAGCACGGCGGTGACGAGAAGTGCGTTCAATCGATCTAGCACGACGGTGTGAGGTTGATGCTTGTCGAGGAGGCGTATCACTGCTTGCAGTTGCATCTCTGTGATGAGGAGAGCGACTTAGAGATCGTCGATGACGAGGAGATCGCTCATGAGAATGACGACTACACCGCGGAGAATGTCTCGCTGATCGCCTCGAGGAAAAGTTGTCAGGTGAAGCTCTATTATGCTTTCATCATTCTTCCGCCACGGGGGTAGCTGATCTAAGAATGCGCCGATGATCTTTGACGACGTGGAGGAGAACGTTTCAAAGACCTGCTGCAGCAAGGTGCATAGGGCGGAGACCTGTGCAAAGTTCTGTCACGGTGAAGTCGGGGAACGGATTGCCAAGTCTCAGATCCTCCATATCGCTGTCACGACGGAGAGATCTGTTTCGGATGATTCTCGATCTGCGTAGCAACATGAGCAAAAATCTCCTTCTGCTTGTTTTCCATGCGCTCTAAGCACTGATTCTGTGCCTGCATTGCTTCAGTGTGTTTCTGCACAAAGTGCAGAATTCACAGAGGAGGAAAGCGGTGGCTGCCAGAGGAGTGTCATCGGTTTCTGTAGTGGTAGGAATGGTGACTATCGGTGCTATATCTGTCTGTGGCAGAGGAAGAGTCCTTGGCCTCTCGTACTCGACGGTTATCAGTGCTTGTTCAGGCTGAGGAAGATTCAGAGGAACGATCAGAGGATTCAGAGGATTGAGATCTACGCGAAGCTGAGAGCTCCACGTCGCCATGGTGCGCTTTGATCCGGTCATGGTTAAAGACAGAAAATGACTTCGAAAATGATGAGAGGAAGAAAATTCCCACAGACGGCGCCAATGTTCTGAGGTAGAACTCGGAGTAGCCGGAGGTGAAGTGCTGTGGTGGACTTTGCGGTGGTCAGCGACGGTGTAGGGGTGGTGTGTTCTTGCAGGGACTCTGATGCCTAAGTCAGTTTAGCATCAGAAGTGAGGTAGCCCAATATGAATGAAAAGCGTCCCTGGGGCGGTTACAGAGATCGCTTATATAGTGCTCGGAAGCGGTTACCAAAGTGTAACCGTTTGCGTGAAATCCGGATAGCTGTTGGATATCTGCCAGACTGTAATATGCTGGAAGGATATCGGAACACCGTTGGATTTGCCACACTGTCATTTGCTAGGAGGGAAACAAGTTCCGCTCGTGAAGTGGGCTCTTAGCGAGCGCTGGTTGGATTGAGCCTTGGCCCAGTCCAGAATAAAAATCATCAACCACAAATTCTTACATTAAATTTGAATTCTCATTTTGGAGAATGAATTTTCTTAATCTATGCGTTCCCTCAATATTACATCTTGCATCTAATTTGTTCACTACAGCAAGAATTTCATTTTTTGTTATCTTTTTAATATTTTTTATTTCTCTACTGTTCTTTAAAGTCAATTGTGAATTTTTTATTATTAATATCAAAACTTTTCATAACTATATAAGTTTGACTTTTAATAAACCTTGAGAAAACTCATCCCAAAAGACTAGTATATTGACTAGTATATTAGGTTGCAGCACCTTAAACTTGTGAGTCTGAATGTCTAATATTAGGTGAGACTCCCCTTTGTGACCTCATAACAATGCACTTCGGTTTGAAAGACGATGTTCTCGGCGACTGTATTCCACGACCAGTGGTGGACCTAGGACCCTGTGTCATTGGGTTGCAATTTTTTTTTTAAATTATACATCATTATTGTTAAAAAATTAAGGGACTACTAGCAGCTGTAACGAAAAGTAAAACCATAAGAATATTCTCAAACGATTAAGCTATACAAAATTGATTAGATTACAACTTTGTATTGCATATCTTGAACAACAAATTCATCATTTATATTACTTATATAACCTTATAATAATTTATATTACATATTATATAAGGTTATATAAGTCATTTTATTTTAAATGATTTAAGCTTCCTTTCCTTCTCCTCCAAAAACCCCAATATTAGATGGGAGTAAAAATTGAGTTAGGAGAGATTTTGCTTTTCTCCTCTCCTAAAAATTGAAGCAAACGTAATAAAATTTAAATAACCCCTCCCCTCCTTCCTTTACCTTAAACCAAACATTATCTGAGTGAGAGGGTTAAGAGATGAAAGTGTATGAGTCAAAGTGTACAAAAATTCAAATTAAATGTAGTAAAAAAATAATTATATAGGAGTATAAATAAAATGAGTGGGTCTACCACTGTCCACGACCACTTTCTCGTTGGTCAGGAAAACCCTCTACCGGTTAGAACCCGCTGTTGGCAGTCCTCTCCGAGAAGTCAACATCAATAAAACCACCAATGTTATAAGCATAATTCTAATAAGAGAGCCTCCAAAATATTAGTCTATATTAAGTGGGAGAATTTCTTAAACTTATTTATTTATTTTTTTTTACGCAAGATTCCCTTAAACTTATGAGTCCTCTTATTAGATGAACATCCCCTGTGTGGACTCATCATAATAAGAAGAATTTCAGCAATTTTATTCAGTTAGATTTCCTTTCTGTAACAAAAAAAGAGCAAATTTGTGGTGGCAAGTGTAATATTATCAGGATCGATTACATGAATTTAGAACACCGAGTATTTTGATTATTTACTTGTTGAAGACATGATTGAAGTTGCCGTTGTCTCGTAGAGCACCGTAGCACGAACGGCCAAATCTTCCTTTGCCTGGTCACACACTCCAATTCTAGGTTTTTAATGGGGCAAACCGTAGACGAGTACAATCTATCGTATGACGGCAAAGGGGACCTAGCCTATTTATTTCACAACCCTAGGACCACCCATCATGGGCCTAGTGGTTGGGCCTACACTGTCTTCCACATAAATCTAAATCAGGTGTCCAAAGGCCAATACAATCAATCACATATTTGCGCCCTTGAGCATCATCAATTGGATCACAACATTAGCCCGTTTTGTAAAAGCCAAAAGACATAATTGATTGTAGCCCACAAGGATTATCAGAAATAATTCTAACATTCTCCCACTTGGGCAAAATCAATTGTGTAATTTTAATTTGTAGAAAACATTTTGAAAACGACTCTCGGGCTAATAAACTATTTCCTAACGTGGCCACTAAACACATGATCCCAAGATGCAACACCTAATTAAGACTCCATCCAACAAAAGCTAAGTGATACCGAATCATGGCGGTAGTCATATCTTATGTCGACATAACACCTTCCATGGTTACAAATACCACTAACTCCGTCGACTAGTCATTTATGTGGAGTGTAGCAAGAAAATGACATGCCAATGTGATCTAATAGCCATACTATCATTTTCTTTGTCAGTCCTCAATTTCTCTCAAATGCATTAAAGCCATAGAAATTGTATGGTTTATGTGAAACCATTATGCCTCAGCTCCAATATGGCGTCGATCACCGGCATACTGATCCCATTGACCCCGAGCTCTAATATTTTAGCACTTATGCCTCAGCTCCAATATGGCATCGACCACCGGCTAAGTGGTCCTAAAGATACCGAGCTCCAATACTTTCGCATTTGATATACACATACAAAATTAATTATAATAAAATTCATCTCATCATTAATCATAAAATCAAATGCAAAGTTTACATCAATATGCTAAAAGTAAATAATTTGAGATAAAATGTTCAATGACATAAACCAACATAAAACCTTGAGCTCCCACTAACCAAACACATCAAAAGAACCCACAATGCCCATGTTCTCAACATGTCTATTGAAAACAACGGACCTGAGTCCTTTGGTTAAGGGATCAGCTAACATGGAATCTATGCCAATATGTTCTACCATTATAGCACCCTCTTTCACAAGGTCTCTAACGGTTAGGTACTTCAACTCCAAATGTTTGGATCCACTAGAAGTCTTATTATTTTTCGTATAAAACACTGCCGCACTATTATCACAGAAAATTCGCAGTGGCCTGGCAATGGAGTCCACAATGCGAAGTCCTGTCACCAGATTCCTCAACCAAACAGCATAGCAAAACAGGCAATGAACTCTGCCTGCATAGTAGAAGAGGCAACAAGAGTTTGTTTCTTACTCTTCCAAGATATCGTACCTCCAGCCAACATAAAAATGTATCCAGAAGTCGACTTCCTGTCATCAGGGCACCCGCCAAGATCTGAATCTGTGTACCCCACGATCTCCAAGTTGTCCACCCTTCTGAATGCAAGCATATACTCTTTAGTCCTTTTCAAGTACCTCATCACCTTCTTGGCGGCCATCCAATGATCATTCCCAGGGTTTGACTGGTATCTACCTAGAACGCCAACCACGAAAGCGATGTCAGGCCTAGTGCATACTTGGGCATACATGAGACTACCCAAGGCACTCGCAAATGGTTTATCATTCATCTCTGCTCGCTCAACCTCATTCTTAGGACATTGATCTTTGTTGAATTTGTCACCTTTAACAACTGGAACATCACCGGATTTACAATTCTGCATATTAAATCTCTCCAGGACTCTATCAATGTAAGCCTTCTGAGATAATCCGAGTATGTGACGTGATCTGTCTCTATGAATCTCGATTCCTAACACAAAAGAAGCCTCACTAAGATCTTTCATGTCAAAGAATCTAGTCAGCATCCTTTTCGTCTCATGCAGCACACCAAGGTCATTAGAAGCTAATAATATGTCATCGACGTACAACACAAGGAAGATAAATTTGCTCCCACTGACCTTGAGGTATATACATTGGTCAACTTTATTTTCCTCGAACCCCATAGAAGTCACCACTTCATCAAATTTCAAATACCACTGTCTAGAAGCTTGTTTCAGGCCATAAATCGATCTCTTCAGCCTACAAAACAAGTTCTTACTATCATCAACATGGAAACCTTCAGGTTGATGCATGTATACTTCCTCACTCAAATCACCATTTAGAAAAGCTGTCTTCACATCCATTTGATGCAGCTCCAAATCAAAGTGAGCCACTAGAGCCATAATGAACCAACAATTCGGGAGTTCAACATCAGACTCATTTCACCATTACCAAAAGTAAAACTGAAACCAAGTTTATCCAATAAAGAAATCGAAATTAAATTCCTCCTAAAAGAAGGTACATAAAAAGTATTCTTCAAAATAAGTTCAAAACCAGATCCTAAAATTATGCTGACGTCTCCCACTGACTCCACAGCTACTTCAAGATCATTTCCTACCCTTAGCTTGCTTTCCCTCAGATCGATCCCTCAGTTTAACCCCTGTAAGGACACAGCAATATGGGTTGTGGAACCACTATCAAGCCACCAAGAATCAATTGGGACATCAACTAGATTAGACTCAAAACAAACAAAAGCTAAGTTATTACCTCCAGATTTCTGCTTGTTCTCTAGCCAAGCTTTGAACTTTGCACAATCAGGTTTCTTATGCCCCTTTTCTTTACACCAGAAGTGCCAAATAGTTCTCTTAAAAGCATCTGGCCTAGGACCTCCTACAGGATGACGTTGACCCTTACCTGGTTTCCTTAATTCCTGATTCTTGTGAGAAGCATTGGGAGTATTCCTGTGTTTCCAATTGCCCTTCCCAGAATGGGGTTTGGTATGGACAGACAGTAAAGCTACATCACTCTTTTCATTCTTGAGTTTCTCTTCCTCGGCAACACACTTGGTAATAAGATCATTCACACTCCAATTCTCACCAATGGTATTGTGGCGCTTAATTTGTGTGAAATTAGCAGCAAGCAATTCAAGGCATGACCGACAATGAATTTTTCATTCAAATTTCAATTTTGTGGGATTTCACTTGGTTTGGATGTGAACTATCTTCGTAATAAATTCCCTTACACCCCAATATTGTCATACTTCATGTCCATTAACTCTTTCATTAGACATCCGGACTCGGCATTGTCGGATACCTTGTACCTGTTCTAGAGCGTTGAGGAACTCTTTTCTTTGTCCCTTTGTCAGGCGGACTCATCGAGAAGGTGTTCAGAGACAGTTCTCTTGATAGCAATCAGACCCAATCTATCAGACCTCTCCCACTTAGCTAAAAGTTCTTTCTGTTCAGGTGTGCTCTCCGCAGTGATCACAGGCTTATTCTCACGCAAGGCTGAATCTAGGTCAGCAATTCTTAGAGAAAACTCCAAGTCTTGCTTCCATTTCTTAAAGTTCGATCCGGTCAAGATCTCAATGGAAGCAGAAGAATTATTCATAGAGAAAGTCACTGTTAAAACAAAACATGAATGCATCAGATCATATCACAAGACAAGATATAGCTCAATAACGAAATAAGCTATCATCGTGAGGCCAGTATAATAGCACATTCCCCTTTGGGCAGAATGCACATACCAAGGTCACAACCTCAGTCAAAACCTCAGATGGGTTAATCCATGAGCATACACTGAGTTTAGAAAATTGTCCCCTTTGGGTAGACAAGTCCCTTAGCCTAATGCATTCTCCAATAACTCCATCTTCAATCAACTTTCAATCACAACACATAACAACCCCCTTTGGGCAGGCAATCACATGCAATGACCAAAAGCATCCCTCAAACTACAAAGAAATTCTCATGAATTAATACAAACGGTCCCACTTTGGTGGTAATGGCTCATAACAACGCATGAAACTCTTGCATAGGAATCAATTTTCTCTTGTCTATACATACGACACAGTCAACATGCAAGTACATCATTTAAATGAGCACCTTTACTGGTCATGTAACAAAGTCAGTAGCATTCCAAACTGTTTTGCAATATACAGCGTGATAGACTAGCCTAACGAGAGCATGTATAAAAAAAAAATAATAGCACGCAATTATGCACAAATTTATAGGAGAGTGATTATCACAATTAAATCCAAAATACATCACATTATTTTCCTAACAAACATTTCAGTTTAATTTCAGTCAGAAAAATAATCAAAAAATAATTTAATGCATTATATTTTATAAAAAATATCTAACGCAGCGGAAAAATTCTCGAAAAAATATAACAAATACAAGCATTAAATTTAGAGCGCAACACAAAAAACCGCGTCGAAAACGGGTCCCTGAAGGCCCTACACGCGCTACCACGCGCTGCACCCGCGAGTGGGCTTCAGCAGCTCGTACTGTTCATCGTCTCCTACCTCTGGCGGGTCGCGAACCGGGTCGCGATGCGGGTGTTCGGGCCGGAAGGCTTTTCTCGCTCGTTTCTTATCCGTTTCACACGATTTTTGTTGGGTTTTGTTTAGAATCAAATTTCCAATCATTTGAACACCAAAATCCGAAGATTTAACAATCGAAAGTCCGAGATTTTAAGCACAAAAAAAAATAAGTAAATAAAACGCGGTGCAGACAAACAGTCACGGTTTTCATCAAATTAGATACGATTTCGTTTCGTTTTATTCATATATGTCCAGGTGGTGATGTGAAACAATTTTGGATGCAAAGTCGTTGAAAAAATAATCATCCATGGCTTATTGACATGTGACAGCAAACCAAGATTATCACAAAAGAAAAAAAAATCCGAAAATCAAATAACATTATGAACAATATGTAGATCATATTGGTCGAAGGTTGATAAACAACATACAAAAATCACGATTGTCGTTTTCAAGATTAGGATTCATGAATATCAAGAAAACAAGCGTGCACATAAATTGGTCCTAATTCATATAATACCAAATCGATACTGCATAATATTATCGTGATCGATTACACGATTTGTAACACCGAAGATTTTGATTACTTACTGTTGAAGACTATTGAAGTTCTTGCCGTTGTCTCATAGAAGACCGTAAAGACGAATCCAAAATCTTCATTCGCCTGGTCACACACTTCAATTCTGCGCTTTTCAATGCAAGAAACCGTAGACGAAGACAATCTATCGTATGACGGCAAATGGGACTAGATATTTATTTCACAACCCTGTGACCATCCATCACGCCCAGCCACGCCTACACTGTCTTCCACATAAATCTAAATCAGGTGTCCAAAGGCCCAATACAATCAATCACATATTTGTGGCCTTGAGCATCATCAATTGGATCACAACATTAGCCCGTTTTATAAAAACCAAAAGATATAATTAATTGTAGCCCACAAGGATTATCAGAAATAATTCTAACAGCAAGAGCTGAAGAGTGTGCGTGGTCTTCGTATCTGCTGCATTCTTTTTTACAACAAAAAAAAAGAATAAAGAAAAAGAAAAAAGGATAAAATCAGAACAAAGAAAAAGAAATAAAGTGGGAATTTCAAACTTTGATGGGATTCTAAAGAGGAACATGGGGTCCTATAGACGACAGGCTGTCCCTTGCGCATTAAACCCTCTCCTCTCGCAGTTTTAACGGGCAAATGTTGCTTCTTTGGTTCAAGTCTTATTATCTTGGATATCTCAATATGATTGGTAAAATATTTTATGGATAATGTCTCCCTTTTTCTATATGATTATGAAGTTATTGACTTCACAGCTTTTCCACAATTCAAAATTTAACGGACACTCCATCAAATGGCATATAATTTAAACAAACATATAACTTCATGCTATAATATAAAATATTTTCTAACGGATGCAATCTTGTATAGGATAAGACTTATTAATTATTTGTTTTTATTTAATAATTACTCATTTTTCTATTTATTTTATGGATTTAATCTCTCTCGTTCTACCAGATAAGAAAGTGACTAATTAATAAAAAAAGTAAATAATTAATGGGGTTTGATTTATGCAAGATTGCACACGTTAGAAAAATCCTAATATAAATGAATAGGTAAATTGAAGTACTCCCTCCAGTTTCCAATATAAGCAATAAAAAGAAAATTCACGCTAATTAAGAATAATAATTAATCTCATTTAATTTTTTCGTGTAATAAAAAAATAATTGCATTCTCTAAAATGTTTTTCATGAAATATTTCGTAGGAATATAAGAGGTTATTACAAAAATGAAATCTAAATTAATTGAAGGGTATTTTAGGAATAATATCATTAAATGTGGTATAATTAGTTGAGATATGTTTATATTTTAGATCACTAAAATTGAATTATTTTTTTTTGCTTATATTCGAAAACGAATGGAGTATTTAAAAAAAGATAAATTGAAGTAGACAAATATTGATATGGTTATGCAAGTTAGATTAATTTATTTCATGTTCTCATTTAATGTTATTATTCCTCTAAAATGAAATCCTTATCAAACATGAAGATGATTAAATTGACAATTAATGCACTTCTTTGTTGGTGATTAATTGTGAGCTGGAATCATACATAATGTTCTAGCAATCGTTTATTGACTTGAATGCTATTATTAAAAAAAATTTCATATCACCCATACTTAATGTTTTAATATCACATTTTTATGGTCAAAGTACTTTTCAAAATAGTTTTGCATTATTATTTGAAGAAAAAACTGAAACTTATAGTGCTCAAAATTATTAAATTAGCAACAAGACATGAAAGTGAGTGATGAAACAGAATATATAAGGTGACTGTTGATATACAGTCAAAAAAGAAAAACACAACCTGTGTTCTTTTTTTGTTTTTTTTTTGTTTTTGGTAACAACAACCTGTGTTCTTTTGTTACTTTTCAACATGTCCCAAATATATAAATCAGATTCTGTCCTATGTTAACAAGCCAATCTAACTTCAATAGTTATTATAGATAGATACATTATCCATTTTGTAGCTGCTACCCTACTCTGCTCTTTCCCCTGTCCTTCTCCTTCTTCTTCTTCTCATCTCCAATAGTTACCAACCCCACTCATTAATGGCAGAAAAACCAGTTCAAACATCGCTGTAAATGCCTTTGTCAGTGTCCATGGTACAACATTTTCAACTAACTCACTTGTCTTGATTCAACATCATTAAAAACCATCAAATTTTGCACAACCAATGACACTGTTCATTTTGCACTAACCAAAGGTGCTATCCCCTATCTCTTCCAAGCTTCCTAGTGGTGGGTTGTCCTCAGTTTTCTCTAGCTTGTTCTCCCTTATGTAAATTTACATTCTTTAACACTTTAACTATCTATGTTCCCTTTCTATTCTTCTTGTTTTTTGTATTAGCTTGCTTTAAGAATAAGAATAACCACCCCAAATGAACCTTCTTCTAAAGTTCTCTCTCTGTTTCTGCTCTGCCATTTCATGTTATGTGTATATCTAACGAAAATATGATGCACTGTTTGAACTTTTATAACAAAATTTTCTTCTGGGTAGTTTCCTTTTGAAGTCTAGTGTCTATTTCCATTGAAAAGATTTAAACTTTGAAGGATCTGTAGTAGTCTTTTGACATATTAAAATTTTATGTGTTTTTGCTTTTTTTTTTTTTTCCTTCTTCTTTTGAATTGGGTAGTCCAAAATTGCTGCCATGTGTGATGCTCAATTTCATCAAATTTAGTGCATAATGATTCAAGCTGGTCCAATGAGGTGCTTTCACCTTTATCTTCTGGTTCTTTCATTGTGTTTTTTCATTCAAAATACACATGGTTTAGAAGCAGATCAGACTCAAGCTTTGCTACAATTAAGGACTTATTTGGAGTACCCTTCCTCATTGCAAATTTGGGAAAATTACAATGGTGACCTTTGTGGCCTTTCATCATCTTCACATATGAGCATTAAATGTCAAGATAATTCATTAACTGAGCTTAAAATCATGGGTGATAAATCTGTGAAGGCATCAATGTTCAATGGATTTGCAGTTCCCAATCATACACTATCCATGAATTTCTCTATTGATTCATTTTTCACCACACTGACAAAATTGACCAACCTAAGGGTTCTCACCTTGGTGTCCTTAGGGATTTGGGGGCCACTTCCTAACAAGATTCACTCTCTCTCTTTGCTTCAAGTTTTGGACTTGAGCTCAAATTTCTTGTTTGGTACTATCCCACCAAAAATATCTACAATGGTAAAGCTTCATGCTTTAACACTTGATGACAACAATTTTAACACCACTATGCCTAATTGGTTTGATTCTTTGTCTAATCTAAGTATCTTGAGTTTGAAGAGCAACAGCTTAAAGGGTTCATTCCCCTCTTCACTATGCAAAATTAAGACACTTGAGGTTATTTCCTTGTCACACAATGAACTATCTGGTGGATTACCTGGTCTTATTTCTCTCACTGGCCTACATGTTTTGGATTTAAGAGAAAACCATTTAGAATCTGAGCTGCCACTTTTGCCTAAAGCAGTGGTCACAGTTCTTTTGAGCAATAACTCATTCTCAGGAGAGATACCAAGGAAGTTTGGTGAATTGAATCAGCTTCAACATCTTGATCTCTCTTCAAATGATCTCAGTGGAACAACCCCATGTGCATTGTTCTCTTTGCCAAAGATAAGTTATTTGAATCTAGCACACAATGTTCTAAGTGGACCCCTTTCAGAAAAACTTAGTTGTGGAAGCAAACTTGGGTATGTGGATGTTTCTGGTAACAAGTTAAGTGGTGGACTTCCTTCTTGCTTGGCCAATACTTCTGATGGTAGAGTGGTTAGATATGGTAGAAACTGTTTATCTTTTGATTCTAAGACTCAGCATAGAGGGTCTTATTGTAAGGAATCTAGTTCAGGATGGAAGAAATTCATGGCATGGAAAGTAGTTGCAGCAGTGGCCATCATTGTTGGATTTGTTCTTTTGCTTTTGGTGTTTGGAGTTTTCTTATGTAGAAAATGTCATTTGAAACAGACAACTGGGCAGGATGTGATGATAAAGATTGTCCAAGATAACTCCACAACTGGTGTTTCATCAGAACTCCTTGCAAATGCCAGTGAGTACACAAGTTACTTAAGCAATAAATATTATGTGAGTTAAATATGTTTTAAGTCTCTATAAAATTGCATAAATTTTAATTTTAGTCCCTACAAAAATGTTATACATTTTTAGTCCCTGAAAAATATAAAAATTGTGTGTTTTTATTTCCTGATATGGGATTGATGAGAGACTAAAAACACCCTATTTTTGTTAAATGCAGGGACTAAAAAGCGTATAAAATTTTTATAAGGAACAAAATCAAATTGTACCAATTTTGTAGGGGCAAAAAACGTATTTAACCCAAATTATGTCACAATTCTTCATTGTTGGTATTGTGGATAAATGCGGTTGTTGTGGTCCCAAAGGCCACAAAAATTTTGATGATGCATATTTTGATTTGACTGCAGACTACAGATTGTCTGGTCTTTGGATTTTAATATAGTGATGTCTCAATTCTTCAATTCTTTTAGGATTCATTTCTCAAGCAATGAAGCTAGGGACACAAACTACTCCAACATGTAGACAATTTTCAATAGAAGAGTTGAAGGAAGCCACCAAAATCTTTGATTTGTCAACTTGTATTGGTGAAGGCTCCATAGGGAAGGTACCTTTCAACCACTCATAATGTAGTTTGATACTTTCAGAATTTTCTATTTTCACTTATAGTTACAAAATTACCTTCTATTTTCACTTTGTTTCCTATTTTCAAATATTTGTAAAAAAATAAAAAAAAATAAAAAAAAAGTGAAAACCAAAATAAAAAAAGTTGTTTTCATCGTTTGCTGTACAAATTTTTTAAAATAGAAAACAGAGTGAAAACAAGGAGCAATTTTTTTTACAATTAAAACTGAAAACAAGAAACGAAAACAGAAAACATTTTCACAAACTAAACATGATTCACTATTGAGGTAGATCCATAGAGAAATTTTATCAATCTGAATTTGTATGCTCATTATAAAAGGCCTGTTGCCACATTTCAGCTGTATAAAGGTAAACTAGAGAATGGATCATACGTGGCGATACGATCTTTGGTTCTATCAAAGAAATGCTCAATTCAAAATCTTAAAGCTAAGTTGGATTTACTCTCAAAGCTTCAACATCCAAATTTAGTTAGCCTTCTGGGTCATTGTATTGATGGTGGTAGACAAGATGATTCAAGCAACCACAAACTTCATCTTGTATATGAGTATGTGCCAAATGGGAATTACTGTACCCATCTATCAGGTTAGTATGGCATTATAGTATGCATCTTATTGAGTGCATAAGATTTACCAACAGCTTCCCTCCTTCTCTATTTGACATCATAAATTGTTTCTTTGATTATCTGTTACTAATAAGGAAGAAGAGGTGTCTCCAATTAATGTGGAGAACTTCCTCTTCATTTAGAAATAGATTGCAATGAAGTTTGCTGCTGAGCAATTGTCATACATTAAATTTCATAAAATTAGAAATCATTAGGAAATAGCATGACTCCATGATTTAATGCTTCTTTGTGTTCTTAGGCTTAATCTTGATGTATCTCACTGAAATATTGAATAATTTTCAAATAATGTAAAATTTTATAGATATATTTTAAGGGATTTAATCGGCATATACTGTTTTACATTGTCAAATAATCATAAATTGATACATCATTATAAATGTTTGGTTCTTATCCCGACTATCTTAAAAGTCACTCATACCATGATTTGTGATTAGTTGACAACATAAAAACTTTATACTGACAGTACATACCAATTAAACTCTATTTTATATAATAGTAACTTTCAATCTAAAAGTGAGTGTTGAGATACTGTGATCCCATAAAACGTTATTGAATGGCGTAGTTGTCCTAAATGTTATACAAATATAATTTTAGCCCTCTCTATTTTAGATATGTTTATATCATGTCTAACCAACATAACCTCTACATTATTTTTATTATTATAATCATTATTGACTATATTGTTATAACATGATTATTTTTTTTTCATCATTGCAATCTTCTTGAAGGCTTCAATTTGCTAATCTTGCTTCATTCAAAAACTGCAGAATTTTCTGCAGAGAAGGCACTTAAGTGGTCTGATAGACTGGCAATTTTAATTGGAGTTGCAAAGGCAGTGCATTTCTTACATACTGGTGTTATACCAGGATGTTTTAACAACCAACTAAAGACAAAGAATGTCTTACTTGATGAGCATTGCATTCCAAAACTAAGTGATTATGGTATGTCCATCATCAAAGAAGATATCGAAAAGTTTGCGGTAAGTTTCAATGAATCGAATATTGCAGTTTTATCATTGATTGATCATTGACAGACTCTGTTGCTTTCTATGTGTGTACAGGTAAAGGGTGAGAAGTCAAAATCATGGTATGATACTATAACTTCAGTAGAATGACTTGCAACTGCATTGTTAAGTATCTTGTTAGGAGATCATTATCAACTAAATTGTTCTTTTCCATCCTGCAGTCCAAGGACAAAAGTGGAGAATGATGTTTATAATTTTGGATTAATATTGTTTGAATCACTTGTTGGACCCATTTCTTGTGACAAAGGTGAAGCATTTTTTCTAAATGAAAAGGTTAGTAAAAACTTCAAAAAAAAAAATCTGCCTTTAATTTCCATATGCAATGTGGTGATGATTTTTTTGTCAAAAATTTTATGGATTGTTGTTCATTTTGATTGTTCTAATCGCAATCATTTTGGAAATTATTTTTATGTACTTAGAGTATATATTGATTCATTTGGATTAACTAATGAAAAAATTATTTAGGCTTATCTTGTCAGAGTGTTTGGGAGAGCTTATGGAAATGGCTTATGACATGTCCATAACTTGTTTTCTGCTTATTTCAATAAGCTCTTCAGTATAGTTTATGAAAACAGTTTATTCGCATATTCACTTTGATTATAGAAATAACTTATTTATAAGCACTTATATGATAAACACTTATCTAATAAGTACGTAATTAAGTTGTTTGTCCAAACGCGCCCTAAGTTGCTCTGATTAAATTTGGAAAAAAATGTTATTAATTGATGTACTCATCAAGAGCTGTTGTTGTGAACAATAGGCATCCTTTGGCAGTCAAGATGGTAGAAGAAAGATTGTGGATCCAATAGTGTTGACTACTTGCTCTCAAGAGTCATTATCAATTGCAATATCTATTACAACCAAATGCATATCACCAGATCCTTCGTCTCGTCCTTCTTTTGAGGATGTTCTATGGAACTTGCAGTATGCAGCTCAAGTTCAAGCCACAGCAGATTCAGATCAGAAATCAGATTGAGATTCTACATCACAGGTCCAAGTGTTTAGGAGGCTCAAAACCAAAGCTTCAAAGTCATGCATTCCTTCTCCAAAAGTGCATATAAAAAAGTCAGGGATATATAAGTAAAAACACTATCAAGATGTCAATCTTCATTGCAAATATGAAGGTAAGTACGGTCATGGTTTTGAATTGTTGTCGCAGTCGCATCATGATCTTGGTATTGTGGAGAATTGCGGTCAAACATGGTTCATGCGGCGCAAAGGTCACAAAGACTTCAAAAACCTTGATCTGGCGGCCTAATTGCTGTTGCAGACCATTTTTTAAAACCCTAAGTATAGATGTAAAAATGCTTGTTCCTTGTACCTTTTTTTTAATATGATAGAGTTAGTTAGAATTCGCATATGTTTTAGAAACAAGTAAAGAAGTGGGGATTTTAGTTATGCCAATGAAGCAAATCATGAACTTAACCAACCGTAGGATCAATGCTCATTAGAAAATATTTGGTGGAAATTGTAAGCATGGATTGTGGAAGGTCGAATTCAAAGTTACATTACAGGGGTTAATTATTTGTGGTGAATGTATAGTATAGAAAATATCATGTGAAATTGTAAATTTTGCTTTCGGTATGTGATGTGGTTGTAAATTGTAAATTCTTGTGGTTATTCTAAGGACAATTTACGAAAAAGGTTGAAATAAATAATTAGCGTGGTGGTTTCATTGAGTTTTATTTTTTTTCGTTCTGATATTTTTCTGTGTATTGATGGTTACATTTTTAGTCTATTTTCGATTTTGGTTCTTCAAATTCGGGAAGGAGGGTTGTCAAATCGTATCTGAATTTCATACCAATTTATACTTTAATGCTTACTTCAGTCTCTCATGGATTATGATATGGAAGTGGACATCTCAACCCATGTCCCTCTTCAAATTTAAGTTCTACTAAAATTTACGTTTTTTCCCTTAATTTTTGATAATTTTTTTTTATTATAACTTCATTTTTTGACTTTTTATTCATCCCTTTTATATGTGGTATACTTTGTGGACTTGATATCATAATTTCATACGGATCCTTTTTCCTTAAATACTTTAATATGTATATTTTTAGGACAAATATTAATGGGTATTATAAAAGCATTAACTATTGAATTAAAAGTAAAAATGTTAATTAAATTTTTTAAAATTATTAATATATTAAATAATATATTTTTTAAAAACTATTTATTAATTAATCTTTTAGAGCATGGTGCTTAAATGGTACCTACCCATTAAGAAGTGAGTTCAAATAGGTATCCCTTTGGAGGCCAATTCTTAACCGGCATTGGTATATGTACAAGTACTCTCTCTCTCTCTCTCTCTCCCCCCTCTCTCTTGCAATTTGTGGGCCCATGTGTCAGAAAAAACAAATTATTGATTAAATGTAAGGATGTGGGGTTATTGGTATGCCATTTATTGAGGGATTAGATGCTTATGAGGTACTTAAATTGAAAAAAGTAAAAAAAAAAAATAGAAAAAAGAGTGATGTTTACAATTGTACAAGTGGGACCCACTTAAAAACCCAACGAGAGAAGTTGAGTTGAAGATGCTCTTGGTATTCATTATATAGGGACACCTTATTGCTAACAGTAAGTGCCTCAAAGTAGGGACACTTTGTCTCCAGGGATGGTAAAGTGGGCCGCCCCCCAAAAAGGGGCGGGCTGGACTAGGGTATCTCAGCCCGCTGCCCCGCACAACCCGTCTTGCCTGACCCACCAACCCGCCGGGCCAATCCGCGGGCCTATATATATTTTTTTAATTTTTTAAACCAATTTTTATAGTTTTTTTGTATTTTGGGCGGGCTTAGGCGGGCCAACCCACCATTTTTTAGGCAAAAATTCTTTTTTTTGTTTTTTTAATTTTTTATTTTTAAGACGGCCCGACGACAGGGTGGATTGGGCTGGGCTCACTTTCTCAACCCGCCTCAAATTGACGGGTCGGCCCGCCCTACCCCATTTTTGGCGAGCTTACGTCAAGACAGCGCAGGTGGGGCTGCTTTGCCATCCCTATTTGTCTCCATACTCACATTTAAAAATAAAAAAAAAACCCAATTCGTACTATTTGCTGGATACCAATGTACTCATTCCCATACCCATTACAAACACTTTAATTAATTTTGAAAAATGTAAAAGTATAACAATAAATATTGATTAAAAAATAAAAACACAACTACTAAATTGAGAAACTATTTAAAAATCTTTGAAACCAAATCATATATAAAACATTACAAATAAAACTATTAAAGTATATTAAAATAGCATAATAAGATTGTTAAATATAGCCGTGTAAATGTTAAAATAAATTTTCTAAATAATAAATTCATAAAATGTTACATGTCTTTATTAATAGGGTTAATACCGCTTTTGTTTAGATTATGCCCCTGTAATATCAGATTTTCCCAGTTTTAGTCTCTCGCGTTATCTCTCCATCCACGTGGCATGAGCCACGTGTAATTTTTTTTACACCTGGTCTGTTCCTTGTTGACAAAGCATAAACCATATTAAAAAATTAAATAATAAATTAAATAAATAATTAATACATGAAATAAATAGATAGAAAAGGAAAAGGGAAGCCTTGCCCAGCGAGGGAGTGTGCGATCCTCAGGATGAGAGATTCCATGTTCACCTGAACGGAGGAGAAGGAGAGGTCCACCACCTCGCGGCAGGTGAAGGGGAGTGAGAGGTCTTCGAGTGTTAGGGTTTTTGTTGCCGATGAAGAGGAACATGCAGTTTTCAACTTCTTTAGGATCTCCAGGATTGCTGAATCTGGCTTCAGCTTGTTCTTGAAAGGTAGCGTGTTGTCGGTTGGCTCAGTTCGCCGTCGTTTTTTGTTGTCTGCCATGGATGCGTACCTTTGTGGCGTGGGCGGGAAACCAAGGCCTCCGTGGATTTTGCTTTCTGGGATTTGGGGGATTGAGGGTAGAGGACAGAGGTGTGTTGTTTGCTTGTTTCTGTCTTTATTCTTAAATAAAAAATAAATAATTAACTCCATCCTTTGCTTCCTCCCATGATTCTGTGAAGAAGAGAAGCAGAGAAGGGAGGAAGAAGACGACGCGAAGAAGATGAAGTTGTGTTCATCTATTTATTTCATTTATTAATTATTTATTTAATTTTTTAATATGGTTTATGTTGTGTCAGCAAGGAATAGACCAGGTGTAAAAAAATTTACACGTGACTCATGCCACGTGGATGGAGAGATAACACGAGGGACTAAAAATGGGAGAATATGATATTATAGGGGCGAAATCTAAACAAAAATTTTAGGAGGGGCTAAAACCGGATTTCTCTAATATTACAGGGACTAAAAGCAGTATTAACCCTTATTAATATTAGATTTTAGATTAATTTATTTTTTAATTTAATATAATAATTATACTTATAATTACTAATTAAGGTACTCTTGTCCTCGTGTAACACCCCGTTTTGGCAGGGTGTCACTTAAATTCTCTTAACTAATAGCAGTCCACTTTTAAGGCAAACAAACAAACGTTTTATTTATTATCAAGTAAGCAAAGTTGATACATATATATTTATGCATAACCCTACACCCACAAGGGGTAACAAAAGACATATTGGTCGTGATAACTGTATGAACACTGCCACTAGGCAGTCTTCCCATATGTTCCCCAGGCTCCAAGCACGGGTTGTTCTTGTCCATCTGATATTCATCATAATTTAATATGACAAACACAGAAAATAAAGGGGTAAGATATCCGTCAATCACTAATAAATAGGAAAACAATATAGTAGAATACCTATCATCATGCTCAGTATAACTAACAACAGATCATCACATCATGATTGATATCACTAATACCACACATGCTCACAAAATATTACTGATACTGACACCGATTGACAGTTACAAACCACATCATACTCTGCTATTACAGACTGACACGTACCACTGAGCTTTCAGGCTAATCATCGGCCTTACTGGCTCAGTCCACATATCTCTGAACAATACGGGGATCACCGGCCCTACTCCCTAAACCGATCACCAGTCTTAGGGCACAGAATAAGATAAGATAAGTTGGTTGTCCCGGAAACACATCCTGATACGCTACCACCTCTCACCGGAGTGAGGTACCATCACGTGCACAAATGGACGGCATTCCCCATACGAGGAATGGCCAAGATTGTCCCCCCGTCAGACGTGGAGTCCTGGAGTCTCGTCGAATGACCGAGTTCACGCCTTCGAACTGATCACCGGTCCTCAGGTCCCCTCAAGGTCACTGATTATCTCCAAACTTCTCTGTACCTTCGGTCCGATCACTAGTCCTCAGGTACACCAACCTCCGGCACACCGACCCGACTATCACCACTGATAGACAGAGTATCGATAGTAATACTCGCTATCACCGTCTAGGGATTCACAAACTTCTAACTAGAGGGCATCACCCTTGACTCTAAGACCATTCATCACACTCACAAGCATCATATCAGATTAACCAGCACATAAATATTCATCATGTTAATCAGATTATCAACCATCACAAATAATCAATATATAAATTATTCCTAGCGTCGCAAAGGCGACTGGCAACTAACCATGTTACCAAGCAAACACGTAAGTTAAACGAGCACACCGGTTATACCTATGTTGGTTGATAGGTCTATGACGACTATCCTTAGCCACCGCACACCACAACCTCTCTCCTGAGGTGTTGATGATATCAACCTCTAGTAGGGTTAATGTTCCCTATGCATGCTAACAGTACTACTCTAATACCTATTTTTCCTAGTGATTAAGGTATCTTCCCCTTTACCTGGTACTCTTGCTAGGCCCCTCCTAAGCTTTGACCCTCGAACGCTGTCCTTGCTCCTACTTAAGTTACCTTACTCTTCTCTCAAACCCAGGGATTTCCTACTAAGAGTTTTCTGATGCACAGGATCCTCACACGAGGCAAGTGCAGAGCATATTTACTCCTTAGAGGAAGTTATAGGGGAGAGAAAGAGGTTTGGGTTGAAACATGAGGGAGGGGTGAACGCCTATTTATAGGCTGCTCGTGGTCCATCGCGTCGCGACCGTTGCTTCACAAATCTGGTTGCGTCGCGACCCATGACACGTGTCACACATGCAACGATTGCGATCACTGCCTTTTCCACCGATCTTTATCACGTCGCGATGGTCTCAGTGTTATTCTCGTCGCGTCGCGACGGTCCATAACCAGAATTATCTGGATTTTCAACCTTCTAGAAGATTCTAGGGTGTTTTGTACCTATCTAGGGTATTCTAGGCATTTCTCATGATTTCTATATTATTCCTAGGGTTTTTGAGTCTCACTTAAGCCCATTTTATCCCTAATTAAGGTTTTTAATCCTCGTTTATTACCTAATTATTAATCTAATTATTCTTCTATTATTGTTTGAAAATCAGGATGTCACACCTCGCATTAAAGTCTATTAAAATTTTTACGTGTACCTATACTTAGGAGTGTACACAGGTCTGGGCCTACCCGACGATCCAACCCAAAGTACTTGGTTCAATTTTTTTCATAGTTTGGGTCGAACCCGAACCAATCTGTTCA
Organism: Calophaca sinica; assembly: GCA_037113605.1. Lineage (NCBI taxonomy): Eukaryota > Viridiplantae > Streptophyta > Magnoliopsida > Fabales > Fabaceae > Calophaca > Calophaca sinica. The sequence goes on from CM073737.1 coordinate 24,049,776, forward strand.
AACCCAAAGAGGTTTGGTTTGGGTAACAGATTTATAATTACAAATCCATGAACCCGCAAGCCCAACCCAATGACAAGAAATTTATAATTTTTATTTTTTATATACTTTATTATCACACAGTTATGACTCATGAGAGATAGAACACTATTTTTTTACTTAGAAATTAGGGTTTCTTTCTATTTTATGAAAAATTTGTGAAATAGAATACCATTTTAAAAATTGGGGAATTTAGTTTAAGTGATGCTAAAAAAATTGTGGAATTTTTAGTGCTGAATGGTACTATTTTTGGAATTTTAAAAGTTATTTTTTCTCATGTCCCACGAACCCAACCTAAACCAACTCGCTCATCACCGGATTGATTTGGTTTGGGTTTGACAGAAAAACTACGAGTTTTCGACTTAATCCAAATCGAGAAAATTTAATTGGTTCAGACATCAGACTTGTCCAAAACCGACCCAACGCAATCCTTATACACCTTATCTATACTCCCCCATTAAGCGGATAATTACCCTACTAAATACCCTACTTTGTGATAGAGTCCATTACCCTTACCATCCCTGCCTCGTATGTGGAATTTAGGCACTTTTTTGTGAAGGTGCATGGAATGATGGAAAGCCACCGTCACTAGTTCCTTTTCCGAGTTATGGCCGTTGACCATTTTCATTTATCACTATTTTTTTTTTTACAACTGTCACTAGTACTATCTCCGTCTTATTATATATGTCATATTTGATTAAATCACATAATTTAAAAAAATAATAAATAAAAAAAACAATAATTTTATCAAATTAACTTTAGTAGAAATCATTTAATATTATGTGATATTGACAGAAAACATTTAATATTAAGGATAAAATTGACAGAAAGCATCTAATATTACTTTAAAAATAGAAAATGAGATATATTTCGAGACAAATTTTTTTTTTAAATGGGACATATATATTGGGACTGATTAGGAAATACTATTTTTATTAGGTAGTCTTGTAATTATCATCCAATTTTTTTGAACATCGTAAACTATGGGTATTATCATCAGAATTTTTTTTAATTATCTTTGCTTTATAAGTAGTATTTTAGTATTTGACATAAGAAAAAAATTATTATAACTTAAGTTTTAAATATTTAAAGCAAGGAAAACCCTTGTAAAATTTTTAAGTATCTTTTAAATTAGTCTGATACGGTACCTATATTAACAATTGTAATAAAAATAGTTTACTTATTTAATATTTTCATATAACCATTACGACATATATTTTTTATTATTTTAAAAAGTAAACAGTAAGTTATGAATAATTATTTCAGTGTCCCAGAAAATATTTTACAAATTTACTAATATGTTGTTCTTCTGCTTTTCTTTTGGACATTTAGAATATCCATCATATTAGAAAAAATGTGAATAATAAAAGAGCAGTAAACATATACTGATGCCAACTTGTTTTCGATATTTAGGCTCTATCGAAAGAAAAAGAAGAGAAATCAAATCTATGTCGAAAGAAAAAGAACCGTGAAGTGGGAATAAAGATGAAGAAGAGATAATACAAAGAGACACCGTAGAGAAGTTGTTGATAAAAAATCATTATTTAGTTTAAAAAAAGGTGCATCTACAATTTAAAAAAGTCAAATGACTAATTTAAGGTAATTAAAGTGGATTTAATGACATGATAAGTGGATACAAGTTCACTTAGGTACCGTACCCAACACTTCTACCGGGTGTCGGAGTGCTCACCAAAACCCAAAATGTCTTCGTAATTAGATCTCGTAATAATAAGATGACTTAAATACTATTTTGGTCCCTTAACTTATTTTTTAGGTTCAATTTGGCCCTTTAACTATTTTTTGGGCCAACTAAGTCCTTTAAGTTTTTAAGTTGGGCCAAATAAGTCCTTTTTGGCCAAATAGGTCCTTTAAGTTTTTAAGTTAGGCCAAATGAGTCATTGCCACATGACCTATTTGGCCCAACTTAAAAACTTAAATGACTTATTTGACACAACTTAAAAACTTAAATGACTTATTTGGCCGAAAAAGACCTATTTGGCCCACTTTAAAAACTTAAAGCACTTATTTGACCCAAAAAATAGTTAAAGAATTAAATTGAATCTCAAAAATAAGTTAAGAGATTAAAATGATATTTAAGCCTAATAAAATTTAAAGGAAACATTTTAAATATTCACATCTCACAAACCATTACGTAGAAACGACGCATGGGGTAACGTGATCGCGTGGCGTATTCTTCACGCGCTGTTATATCTGCATTTTTGGTAGAGTAACCAACACCATCAATGTTTTATCAACGTGAGCTCTTAGGGTTTGTTTGGTTCAAATAAGGGGAGAGGAGGGGAGGAATTTTAATGGAGGGGAAGAGAGGGAAGGGGAAGGGAGGGGAGGAATTTACTTTGATTTTGTGTTTGGTTGAGAGGAGGGGAGGGGAGGGGAGGGAAGCCTTTGCTTGTTTGGTTCAGGAGGGAAGGGGAGAGATTTTAATGGAGGAAAGTGATTAATTTACTGGTATATCCTTATAGTGTTTTATATTATATTATACATAAGGATATTTTAATAATTTTATTTTAAATAATTTAATCTCCCCTCCCCTCCCCTCCAAAATCCCCCACTTTGGGAGGGGAGCCAAAATTGGCTTAGGAGGGATTTTGCTCCCCTCCCCTCCCCTCCCCTCCCATTAAAAAAATTGAACCAAACAAACATAATTTAAAATATCTCCTCCCCTCCCCTCCAAAACCCCCAACCAAACACACCCTTAGTGCCCCCAAAACTCACGATTTGTGTTTTGTGTCTGTTTCGAAGGCACACTCCTTCAGCAGCCTACTAAAAATTTTCTACTTCCTAATCAATTTTTTTTTTATAATATTTAATACAAGTTCCATACAGTAGTACACTATGTTACGTCACAAAAATAATACAATATAAAGTCTTATAGTTTTGGTCTTATTTTAGGTTTTTAATTTTATCTCTTATATATTAAAAGTTTTGAATTGATTCTTTATATGTAAAAGTTATACAAATATACTTTTTTTTTTGTTCTGAAGTGGTCCATTTTGTTACAAAAATTATACCAATGCGATTCTTTTTTGTTCCGTAATATGGCCCCTAATTTTGCAAAAAAAAAAATAGATCACGTTGGTATAATTTTTATAATAAAATGGACCACTTCAGAACAAAAAAACAAGGGAAACTATATTGGTATAACATTTATACATAAGAGACTAATTCGAAACTTTTAATATATAAAGGATCAAATCGGAACCTAAAATAAATATAAGAGACAAAATTATAATATAGCCTAATATAAAATTTAAAGTGACGTAAGTTTCAATACTTTATAAAGTCTTAAATATGTTTTTAGTCTCTTTAATATACTATTTTTTTTTTAGTTTCCGTAAAGTTTTCTTTTTCGAAATGGTCTTTTTAATAAATATTTTTTGGATTTTGTCCTCTCTTAATTTTGTTTTATCACCTATAACAATTTTTTTGTTTATTTTAGTTACCGTAATATGTTCGATTAATTCGTATATGATAGGGACTGAAATAAAATAAATAGTATATTAGTGATTAAAAAAATATATTATGGGGAAAAACAAAATAACGAGGACTAAAATGAAAAAAATATATATATATTACCGAGAGACTAAAACAAAAAAAAATTGTACAGAGATTAAAAAAACATAGATATATTACATGTAACAAATACATATTTAAATCTTTTAAGAATTACTAGTTACTAGAAACAAAGTGTGTGTAACACGTTCATAAAAATTAAGATGTGTGTAACACTAACTTATATTTTGAAATTTGAAGTGGTATTTTCAAAGTCACTTTGATCTGGTCAGGCATCCCCATCACGGAACATGGTGGTTTCTGTAGGTTAACACCAAACAATAAGTTTGAGCCTTACCAAATGAATTATATTCTTGAACAACAAAATGAGCCAACCTCTTTTTTTTCTTTTTAAAATAACTTTTACATGGAAATTCTCTCCTTAGCTTTGATACTGCTATATTATATATATTCAAGTGAGTTAGTGTGCCTCGGAAGCTGTAACTGAAGGTGAACTAGAAACAAAAATTTATGAACAAAATATAAAAATACATTAGAAAAAAGACTACACTCACTCAGAATTCTAATGTCTCAGTAGTAATATGGTGACCACTGACCCTATTTCAGTTACAGCCATCTTTTGCAGCTTTCTGATTTCTTCCACCACCACCTCCACCAGCCACTGCTTTTCATGGTAAGTTTATACTTTACATTACCCCATTGGCTCTTCTTTCATGCATTTTTTTTTTTTCATCTATCATATATTTAATGACTTTAATGTTGTGTTGTTAACTTGTTACTGGATTCCATGGTCCCCATTATCAACTTTCTTCTTGGTTTTAGATCCTAGACACCCAGTTGTACACATTTTTGTGTTTTGTTTTTATTGTTTTTGGTTCTTTATCTTAATCACTTTGTTGATATGATCCTTCTAGCAATTCCAGGTGCTAATGCAGTGTGATTGCCTATCCTTGTAATTTTAAGGGATTGTGTTCGAATCCCTTCAAGACAGTTTGTATGGCCTAAGTGCCTCTTCCTTTCCTCTATTAATAAAAATCTCATCCCCCACCCTCCTTTTAAAAAAAGATATGATTCTTCTAATAAAGGTTTAAAAAAAAGGTTCGCGACCACGATCTGGGTCGCGGTTTCAAGGTTTTTATGTCTACGCGACCGTGATTGAGGTTGTATCGATCGCATTTGACCGCAATTATCCGCATATCAAGAATCACGCCATGGCTGTGATTTAAGACGTTGCTTCCAACTCTAAAGTTAAGAACTTCTCTGCATTTTTCTGCATTTGTGCATTAATATTCAGTTCATTTCAGAGGCTGTTTGCTGCTGCAATGAAGTTATGTGCAATGAGTTTGTGAATACATTTTGAGCTTTCATGCTTGTTTGGCTTCAGAGGGATTGTGATTCTACTACAAACTCAACAACGTGAAAGTAAAAAGTTCATCTGTTTGAGGACCAATCATCTTGGCAGCCATGGTTCTAGGCATAAAAGGAAAGAACAGGAGAAGTGGCACAGTTCAAATTGATTACATCATTCATATTAAGGAGATTAAGCCTTGGCCTCCATCACAATCACTAAGATCCCTTCGTTCTGTGTTGATAGAATGGAAGAATAGTGAATCTACATCAGGCTCCACCAAACTTGTATCTCCTTCACTTGGTTCAGTTATAGGTGAAGGAAGAATTGAATTCAATGAGTCATTTAGACTTTCAGTAACTTTGTTGAGGGATATGTCTGTAAGAGGTGGTGGTGATGCTGATGTGTATCAAAAAAATTGCTTGGAATTCAACTTGTATGAGCCTAGAAGAGAAAAGACTTTAAAGGGTCAATTGCTGGGGACTTCTATTGTAGACTTGGCAGATTATGGAATACTTAATGAGGCATTGAGCATTAGTGCACCTATGAACTGCAAGAGGAGCTATAGAAACACAGATCAACCACTTTTGTTCATTAAAATTCAGCCTGTTGAAAAAAATCACACAAGTTTTTCATTGAAGGACAGACTTTCAAAGGATGTTTTGGAGAAGAGTAATGGTGGTGATTCTGTTTCAGCTCTGATGAATGAGGAATATGCTGAGGAAGCTGAGATTGTCTCTTTTACTGATGATGATGTCTCCTCACATTCATCTGTGGCAGCAGTTTCTACTTCTATTGAGTCCGGTGGGTTTACACCTAAATTGGAACAGGTAACTCATTTAATTCTTTGGTAGATGGTGTTAGAGATTAATATAAAGACCATTCATGTGTCTTCACTCAACAGCTTTCATGTGTCTTCACCCAATAGCTTATGTGAATGATTTTGTGTTACATCTCTAATAGAAAACAGCATGTATTTCATACATGAATTTCATATTTATTAAATGTTTAGCTTTTTGCAAGTATGCATGGACCTCTGGTCTCATGCAAGACAGAATGTACACATTTTAGAAACCTTGTGAGTCCCACTTCATGAACAATCATTTTGAATTTTTTCTGTTCTTTGCATTGCATTTTTTTTATGTGGTTCAGACAAACTGCATTAGAATAAATCATTGCAACATTTGTCAGTGTTGTCAAATTTCTGCCATGGCGCGGCGCCACAGCGTTATGGCATGGTAGATGTTGTGCCAGCCACTATAGGCTGCAACACCTATTATATCTGCCATGTTTCCGCCATAGTCCACAATGCCGTGTTTATATGGCGTAATGGTGGATTTTTGGCTGGCCGCCATAATCCGCCACCCGCCATTGATAACACTGACTTTTGTTTACTTAATTATAAAGAAGTTAGAAGTCATATTTTTTTGTGTTTTCATCAAATGGTGTGGTAAATTGGTAAGGAAGTTGTGTTTGTTATGTTTGCATATATTAAGAGAATACTCACCAAGCAGTATAGTAATTGCAATTGAATTTCAGAGTGAACCAGATGGACCAATTCAATACACTAATAAGAATGACAAAGAACATCCCTTGGCTTCAGAAACAAGGCTTGGAAACTTTAATATGGTGCAACAACATACATACAAGAAGCTGCAGAGTTCATTGTCAACTGAAAAAAATGTTATTTCACCACCAGTTTGTGAAAATTTAGATGTAAATTCTGGGAGCAGTACAAGAAGAAGTGATCATGAAAATTTGGATGAGAATATTCCTGAGAAGGTTACTCATTCTAGAAATATGGTTGTAGATGTTCAAAGAATAAGTAACAGAAGTACTTTTAACATTTTTTCAAGGCACACATCATCTCAAGAAAGTAGTCACTTTAATGGCAAGAATCCAGGCTCAGTAAGCTGTGATACTTCTGAATGTAATGACAAATTAAAGGGGAGATTTAAGGAAGATGGCAAATATTTTTTGAAGGAGGGAGGAGTAAATATGCATGGAAATGAAAAATCTAATTTGGACAGGCAAAATTGCATGGAAGATGATCAATCAGTAGCACAAGGTGCCAAAGATCAGGACCTATTGGATAGTTATACATATTCTTTTGGTGGATCAAATATTGGTATGCAGGGAAATATTCTCAAAAGTGAAAGATTAAAGAACATGAACTCGACCAAGAATAATGGATTGCTTGGTAGCAATCATCATGCTGCAGTAAAAGACAATGGCATTTTTGGAGATGCACAAAAAAGTGGAGGGAACAATAGAAGCAATGACAAAAGAGATGCTAAGGTTTATCCAAAGGAAGCAAGAAATGCTACTCTAGATGGTAAAATTGAGAACATGGAAAAGAAGGTAAAGATGCTTGAAGGAGAGTTAAGAGAAGCTGCTGCTATAGAGGCTGCTTTATATTCAGTAGTTGCTGAGCATGGAAGCTCCATGAGTAAGGTCCACACACCAGCTCGGCGCCTTGCCAGGCTGTATCTTCATGCTTGTAGAGAGAATCTTCAAGGAAGAAAGTCTGGGGCAGCTAAAAGTTCTGTTTCAGGATTAATACTTGTTGCAAAGGCATGTGGAAATGATGTCCCAAGGTACATTTGAGCCATATTTCTTACTGCATTTTATTCTTAGCATTTTTTATTTTTTATCCTATCACTAATCAAACCAACATTTTGAAGATATGCTTTAGTACTGAGAATCACAAGTTTCATCATGATGAAAAGCTTGGTATACATTTTGTGAGAAATATATTCATTGTCTGTAATTAACATTCAGGAAACAAGAAGCTGTGCATGAAGAAAGGACCCCTTGTGCTAAATTTGTGAAACGCTGCTCTATTCAAATATCTATAAAATGGAAATAACATAATCCAATCTTTCTTTTAAAAGAAGGTTTAAATATGTTTCTGGTCCTTGCAATATCCATTTTTTCATTTTAGCCCCCGTAAAAAAATTTTGTTCGTTTTAGTCTCTACAATATTTATTTTTCATTTTAGTCCTCGTTATTTTGTTTTAGTCTCTGTAATATACTTTTTTCATTTCAGCCCTATAATATAGGGACTAATTGGACATAAACTAAATATTACAGGGAGAAAAACAAAACAACGAGGACTAAGATGAAAAAAAATATATCACACGGACCATTTCAGGAAATAAAATTTTACAGGGACTAAATTGAAAAATGGATATATTATAGGGACCAAAAACATATTTAAGCCTTAAAAGAACGACAAAGTAAATATCCTGCATGAAATTCTTTACTTGAATGGTTCATAATGGTGGTTAGAGGTGCTTCCACTGATGTTTTGATGAACTTTTAAGCCTGAGATGGAAACACTATAGTTTTTTTTTTCCCGTAAACTGTGCTCACATCTTCCAGCATGTTGCTACAGGTTGACCTTTTGGTTGTCTAATACTGTAGTGTTGAGAACAATTATAAGCCAAACCTCCAAAGATATGGTTCCATCAAATCCTGCTAGCTCTAATAGGAGAAGGAAAACTGAGGGAGAGGTATATGCCAAGATAGAATCCTCACTAAGGTGGAAAAATGCAGCATTGGGGTATGAATGTTTTGGTAACTGGGATGATCCTCATGTATTTATGTCAGCACTGGAAAAAGTGGAAGCTTGGATTTTCGCTCGCATTGTAGAATCTATATGGTGGCAGGTAATGCCTTAGTCTTATCTTCCCTTGAACAATCACACAACAGTCACAAAATTCCATTGGCAACTAACGTGAATCCTATCATTCTTTGTCTATATGCAGACCCTGACTCCATATATGCAACATGTTGATACAAAGTTGACCAAAAGTGAAGTAGGTTCTGCCTCAAGGAAAAGCTATAGAAGGATATCTAGTTCATGTGATCAAGAGCAGTGTAACTTGTCACTAGATATTTGGAAGAATGCTTTTAAGGAAGCATGTGAAAGGCTTTGTCCTATTCGAGCTGGAGGGCATGAGTGTGGCTGTTTGCCTATGCTTCCTAGATTGGTAAGTCTTATCTAATCTCCTCACAAGTCACAACCTTCTTTCTGCTAAAAGAAACAAAATATTTTAATCAAATTGTTTTGTTGTACATCTATTATTTGGCCCTTGTTCCTATAGGATGAAAATGTCAATTTTCTTTTGACTTTATTACCACTGATTACTGGTAGGAAATGGAACTTTGGTAAACACTGTAAAATTCGTAGTAAACAATGGCAGCTATAATCAGTGCCTTTGATGACTAGTGTTGGTTCTCAATCTCGTTAATTAGTTATGGTAGATGACTAGCAAGGTATATCCATCGTTAATATCTTTATTGAAGCATAGATGTGATTATATTAGCACTAATGCATCGGATCCCATCAGAACTCTTCAGTTAAGCGTGCTTGGGAGAGAATAGTACTAGGATGAGTGACCTCCTGAGAAGTCCTCGTGTTGCACCTCTTTATAGAAAAAAAAAAAAAATAGATAAAGCACAGTCCCAATCTAAGGTGAAGGAAGGGTGAGAAAAAGAATAATTTGTGCAAATTTCTTTAGCAGAAAGTCAAACTTATTCAAATAATGTGTTTTTGCCCACCAAAATTGATGTCTCTGAATAATATATTTCTTCATATTGCATCTAAGTTAATTATTTTAGTCAAAGAAAGCTCTTCTTTGCCTTTGTCATGACATCAAAATGCCATTCTGTTATCTAGATAATGGAGCAGTGTGTGGGAAGATTAGATGTGGCTATGTTCAATGCTATTCTTCGCGAGTCTGCTGATGATATCCCAACTGATCCTGTATCTGATGCTATTAGTGATCCCAAGGTTGTCCCTATTCCACCTGGGAAATCAAGCTTTGGAGCTGGTGCTCAGCTAAAAACTGTGGTAACTTCTCAAAAGTTTTTTTTTATGTGAACTTTCATATCTGGCCATCATCTCATGAATCTAATTTCAACCTACATATATGAGTTCATCTAATATCTTTCTCTTAGCTGATATCTCTCTTTATGTCATCAATGTGCCTTTTAAAGTTGGCCAAATATATGGTCTTTCATCTCTTTTCAGTATAATATCACTGGAGATCATTTTATTGTCAGTGATAAGCAAGGTGTTAAATCACGATCGCTGTCACGATTGCTGTCGTGTCGTGATCCTTGATATTGTGAAGAATTGCGGTCAAATGGGGTCTCAATCGTGATCGCGTTGCGGTCGCGGAGACATCAAAAACCATGACTTCGCGACCTAGTCACAGTTGCAGATCTTTTTTTAAAACCTTGGTGATATGCTCATGTTCACTTGTGTCATCAACTTTTTCATTGCTAGATTGGGAATTGGTCTAGATGGTTGAGTGATCTATGTGGCATGGATGAGGATGACTTACTTGAAGATAAAAATAACCCTGATAACAATGAGGAGAGACAAAACACATCCTTCAGGACCTTCAGTCTTCTTAATGCACTAAGTGACCTTCTAATGCTTCCAAAGGATATGCTATTAAGTCCATCCATCAGGAATGAGGTCTGCCAATGATATCATTGAACTTTTATTCTTTTAGTTGCTAACTTGCTATAAGTTTTTTCTCTTCACACTTTAGTCATGTTAAAAGGATTCTTGTTTGTGAAGGTATGCCCCATGTTTAGTGCACCACTTATTAAGAAGATTCTTAACAATTTTGTCCCGGATGAGTTTTGCCCTGATCATGTTCCCACAACTGTTCTTGAAGCTCTGGATTCAGAGGTTAGATAATAGATATTCAAATTTGCACATAATTTTTTTGTGTTCATAATTTACACTTGGTTTTCTATTGGACATAGATCCAGTTAGAATTAGCTTCTAACTTATAGGAGTTTCTCAATTAAAATAAGCTTAAATTTCTTTACATACAAAAAAAAAAAAAAAAATCTTTATAGGCTTGTGGAGAAGTTAAATAAGAGAGCTTCAGAAAAAATTTGATAAGCAAAAACTAATCTAACTTGTGTAAAAAGCTATTGTGTTTCTAAAAACTCAATTATTATAAGATTTTTTAATACTTCTTTTTCTATAGGTGTTTATTAAGATGTTTAAACAAGCTAGCTCATACTCTATGTCATATATATTTATATGCATACAACAACAACAAAAAACAAAGTCTTTTCCCAATAAGTTAGGTCAGCTACATGGATCAAGCGACGCTGTAATATTCTACACGAATTATGTCTAATGACATACCTCTTGTTTGATGTACAATGTCAATCGATTATGGGATGAAACTCCAATCGATTTGGCTTGTTATCTCTAAGTATTGTGTTGAATTTAATACAGAATGATATGGAAGATGGAAAGGATTTTGTCAACAACTCCCCACACATTGCAGCTCCAATTGTCTATTCACCTCCACCAGTAACTTCCGTCGCAAGCATTGTTGGCGAGACGAGAAGCAAATCTAAGCTAAGAAGAAGCAAATCCTCTGTTGTCAGGAAGTCATACACAAGTGATGATGAGCTCAATGAATTGAAGTCTCCATTATCTTCAATAGTCTTCAGTGATTCCTCGTCCTACTCGTCCTCAGCAGTCTCAACAAAATCCAGCTTAAAGTCGAGAGAAATTCGCAATGAATCTCCTGTTAGATATGAACTCCTCAGGGATGTGTGGATGAACAGCAAATAGTCTTCTTGCAGACCCTTGAATCAGATTTACTTGCACTCTTCCAAAGTTTGGTTGTGTGTAAAATGCACAAATAAATACATATCCATCTATGATTTGATTTAGGAGTTTTGTAATCATACAATGACATTGGAAAAAGTTTCGCACAGATATCCAATCATATTTCATTATGTTGCCACATTATGAACTAATATTACGTTGGTAATGAAATCCGATTGGATATTTGTGTAAAATTTGTTTGCATTATTAGCGTATAATTTGTTTAACTCTTGGTTTAAAGTAGATCCTGATTTTAATCAACTAAAATTTAAAGGTGGATATTAATCTACTAAAATTTAAAGCATCTTTTACAATAAAAAAGTACTGAAAGAGATGCTGAGAATAGTATGCATACATATAACTGTTTTTATACTCTAAATGTGGAAGAAGGTCCTAAGTGAGAAGTTAGTTAGGTTTTGTCTTACAATTTGGGTTGGACCTAATCTAACCCTAAAGACTAGCTCATGGGATGAAGGTTACCCCCCACTTATAATCACTAATTACACAATCTCAATCTTCCATGTGGGACTTCTAACACACACTCCGCTCGCCCAGGACTGGACATCTGGAGTGTGACCAGAGTAGCCCGATAACGGGTGACCCAATAATAGATGTATGATAAGATCTGATACCATCTTAGAATTTGGGTTTGAGCCTAACTCAACCCTAAAAGCTAGCTTATGGGATAGGGGTTATCCCCCACTTATAACTATTAATCAGACCATCTCATTTTTCTATGTTGGACTTCCAACATTCTAATTTCTGAGTTGTCAATACCAAATCCAATATTTTGAATCAGAATTCAAACGACACATGAAATTTGAGATCAAAGAGGCATAAAGAATTATAGAATATAACAACAAATTGTGGGATTTGATCTTTTAAATTTGCTTCTATTGAATGGTAAACCCAATTACTTATGACCTCAATTTTATAAAATTGAACTCTCATTCTAAATATACCCTTAATAATTGGGTGCATAGGAAAAATGTGAATTTCTAGTAAATATACATGTCTCATTAAAATAGGGGTATAAAATGTATTTTAACAATTAATACATATTGAAATAAGTCAATTTTTCTTTTAATTAGGACAAAAAAATACTCCAATTTTTTTTTATAATAGAGACATGAGGTAGTACTTTGTTGTCACTTCATCATTGGCCGTCACCATACGATCCATTTTCACAAGCACCAAAGTCATATATTGGGTGTTTAGTGAGGATGACATCAAGCATAAACAAAAAGATCATTTTAAATGTGTGGAATATTATCACTCAAAAAAAAGTTAGAAGTGTGTGGAAACAATTACAAAGGATCTAAATGTGTGGAAACAAAGCTCTATGGGTTGTTATCTATGAAGCTCAGATACTCCGAAACCAAGGTTATTAAAACTGGACCGGACACTGAACCGGTGTAGGTACTGGTTCAAGGTTTAAAGGTCGGATCGGGGTCAAACCAGGGTCGGACCGGAAATGAATTAAATTATATTTTCAAAATTTTTAATATAATAACATATAAAGCACTAATAAACAAAAAATAACATAAAATTCATAACATCACGACATAAAAAATTAAACTCCGCTTAAAATATTATATGTCAATATATAACATGCAAAAATTACATATTAAACTAAAACAAATATGTCATAATAACATTCTAATATTCAATAATCACAAATACTGTAATGTAAGTACTCTCATAATAATATTAATATATAAATTAATTTTAAATTTTATTATAATATTTAATTTAATCCATCGACATGAAAAAATAGATAAAAAAATCTCTTATGTGTCAAAAATAATGTCATTTACCATTTTAAAAAAAGTAAAAAATTAATTTTTTTCAGAACCGGCCAGTTCCAGGTTTTTCCCGGTTTTAGCCGGTTTTTTTTTCTTTCCGGTTTTCCGGTTTTTAGGCTGGTTCTTGTGTAGTCCGGTTTTCAGGTTCAATCGGACCGCCGGTTCCCGGTTCAACCGGTTTGACCGCCCGGTCTGGTCCGATTTTAACAACTATGTCCGAAACAGAAAACGTATTCGTGTCGTACCCGTATCGGATACCGATACTTTTTGGATACTTCTCGATACGTGTCCCTAAAGTATTTCTATTATCTTTTATTTTTTTCTAAAATATTTATTGCTGAGGATGCTTTTCGATACTCCTTAGATATTTCCCGAGTCCCATATCCCGGCGACATATCCTTTCTTTCAATCTCGATAGTGGTTCTGTTCTCTCCATCCGGTCAGCGACTTTTGGTTTCTCAATCTCTGGTTTTCTTTTTCCAACAAAAACAGTGTTGTAAGGTTTTTCTTCACTTTTGCAAGAATATTGTTTTGATATTTAGACGTTGTATGTTTTGTTTATTCACATATTGTGTTGTACTGTTTGTAAAACAAATTATAAAATAGCTGGGAAAAGGGTTAAAGTGTTGGGTCTAGTACTACTGATCCAATATCTCTTTTCTAACAAGTATTATGCTAATATATTAGTTTTTATATAAAATTTTGTTAATATATTCAAAACGTATCATATCATAAACGTCAAAAAAATTTCGTATTCCCATATCCGTATTGTATCGTACTCATATCATATTACGCATTTGGTCTTCATATGTTGTTATAGATTGTTTGGGAGTTCGTTAGTCGGTGGTGGAAGTTGCAATGCAAGTGTTGTGAATGTGATGATTCGTCTAATGCGCAATTGATGTTATGTCAGTTGAATGCGCAATTATGTGATGTCAGCATGAAAGAAAGCAAACCGAGGCAAAATTTTGTTTAGTATTTTTTTAGGGTGTAGTTCCCTCTATTTGTAATAAGGTTATCAAAACCGGACTAAAAATCGAATCGAAATAAGTATTTGTTCAAGGTTTAAAAATTTGATCGGATCGAACCGGAGTCAGACCAAAAATAATTATATAGTATATTTTTAATATTTTATATAATATATTACATGAATTTATTAAACTTGTTATATATTGATATTAATATTAATATTTTTATACATATATGTTTAATACCATATGTTTGATACGTTTGATTTCTTTCATTAAATGGAATACTTTTGGTTTTAATAAAAAGAAAAAGACAGAAATATCATAAAGCAAGAGATGTAGAGTGCCCATAGACTTTAATTGACGCAGACATCGGAAACATCACACCTGGTGTTGCCCACTACCATTTCAAAAGAAAAATGTTTTTTTAACACATTTTTTTTTTTACACGTACACAAATAATATATGGTCTTAATTGTACGGATAACTTTTTTAAAAAAAAATTATTTTTTACTTTTTTTAGATTTTTTTAATTAGTTAATTTTTTTTTGTCATTAACCAGATAATGTGAACTATTAACCAGATAAGTGAACTTCGTTAACTAGATAAATAAATGGAACGTGAGTTTGGCATTCACCAGATAATGTGAACCATTAACCAGATAAGTGAACTTCGTTAACCAGATAAATAAA
The DNA here is from genome assembly GCA_037113605.1 of Calophaca sinica. Taxonomy (NCBI): domain Eukaryota; kingdom Viridiplantae; phylum Streptophyta; class Magnoliopsida; order Fabales; family Fabaceae; genus Calophaca; species Calophaca sinica. The sequence continues at coordinate 24,064,814 of CM073737.1, forward strand.
TGGAATGTGTTAAGTTTCAGGGTTGGTATTCACCAGATAATTTGAACCATTAATCAGATAAATGAACTCCGTTAACCAGATAAAAAAGAAAAATTTAAAAAAAAAATTTGAAAAAAAAAGTGGGATCCATATTGTACGGACACGTGTCTGTACAACACGGACGCGTATGTATATCGTTAGTGTATCGCACGATGTGTTCAATTAACAGCGTTGATTTCAAAATCACTTTATGAGTCTTCTTTCTCTATTGTCAAAGACTATTCATTTTCCCGTTGAAACTCCATTTTTTTTTTTGGGTACATGTTGAAACTCCATTTTCTTTCATCTCCTTTCTCAGTCCTTCCCTCTTTTGATCTCCTTCCTCTCTTCTATGAATCGTTTTTCTTCTTCTTCTTCTTCTTATCGCTGAAAGCAACACATGTTGCAAGAGGTAAAGCAGAACAAAGCGCATGGTTGATGGGGAAAGAGGTCACCAAATGTCGCCAGTGAAAAAGATGTACTTTGGAGGACGCCAGAGTCATGAGGATGGAGGAGAAATCTGTATTTCTGCGAACCGCAAAGACCCGGCAAACCACTGGTTTTACCCGGTTTTCATGGTTTTTTCACGGTTCAGCGGTTCTTTCTCCGGTTATCTACCAGAACGGTTATGGGGTCATTCCGAACGTGGTCCGGTTGCCGGTCCGACCGGTCAAACCGGCCGGTCTGGTCCGGTCTTGACAACTACGATTAGTAATTATTAGACTATAGTATTTTATTTGATTATCTTTAAAAGTCAGAAGACAAAATGATAAAACATTATAAAAAAATAAACCTCAGCTTTAAGTGCGAGTGGTTAAAGCATTTCATTTAAAGGGATGGATTCGGCTAGTACCTGAGTTGGATCGCTGGTGATAAAACAACTTGAGACCAGGTTTTACTTACCTCTTGGCTAAACTCCAGATTAGTCTGACCCCTTTTTCTTAGACACCGGAGTAGGGTCAAAGCCTTTAAAAAAAGGTTAATTAGCAAATTTTAAACTTAAACTTTTATTTGATTTATTGGGAGTTATAAGGTTAGATGGGGGAGTTAAGGAATGAAGAGATAATGAAGGATATAGTTCAAACTTCAAACCAATGTTTTAAAAACCGGATCGAAGATCGAACCGGCGAGACTTCTGGGTCATGGTTCAATGCCGGTTGAACCGTTAGTTGAACCGGGTGACTAATATATAAATAAAAAAGTACTACTTTTGAGGAAAAAGAAAGTAAAAATAATTATAAAAAAAGGTAAAAGATCCAACCCGGTCCAATTGTCCGATCTAACCCGGTTCAACCACGGTCCAACCCGATTCTGGGCGGTTCAACCAGACTGTGGGTCAATTGCGGTTGAACCAATCGCTAAGTGTACCGGTCGACGGTCGGACCGTCCGGTCCGGTCCGATTTTTAAATCATTGCTTCAAACCTCATCGACTGACAAAATATTAACATTAATTAACACTAATATTTATCATAAAAAAATTAATTTATTGATTTTCTGAATTAATTTTTATTTTCAACAACATATATATTCAAAAAAAAATTGATGTTTTTGGTTTTACCGTGGAACTATCAAAATCGATTTTATATCTATCAAATATTATTTTAGTAAAAATATTAATTTATTGATTTTCTGAATTAGTTTTTATTTTCAACAACATATATATATTAAAAAAAAGATTTGATGTGTTTGGTTTTACCGTGGAACCATCAAAATTGATTTTATATCTATCAAATATGATTTTAGTAAAAATATAGATAAATATTTGGTTACGACAAAAATTATTTTGCATCTAATCCTCAATTTAATTAGATGTGATAGATTAACTTTTGCATTGAATTAATAATTTACGCTAATTATATATCAGACTTGTTTTTAAAGCAAAATCACTCAAATATAAATCACTCACCTATTTTGACTATATTTACGAAATAAATTACGTTTAATTTCACGTTTATTAAATGTTCACCCAAACACACAACTGAACTATTGACAAGTGGTACGCTGAAGTGGTGCAAAACTGAAAAGCGAATATAACTTAAATTAAAAGATTAATAATGATAATTTTTTTATAAGATTAATAAGATTATTGGAAAAAATAATGATTATTTTTACTTAATAACGCCAAAATATAGGATGTCAATTTTAACTTGTACTAGTGACCCGTGCAATGCACGAATTAGATTTAGGGTTGTCAATCCACGTTTAGTGCATGACATAGCCAAAAATATTTCCAAATGAAAAAGGAAAAATAAATGTGTGTGTGTCATGAGATATAAATACGACTAATATAAATATTATCTGATATTTAAAATTTACTCTATTAATTAGCAAAGTCAAACTGTAATAGAAAATAATAATCAGAACTAAAATTAAAAATGTCTCCTAAAAATTCTATAATAAACTTAATTATAATTTCCAAAAAGAGCTTATCTATAATACGATAATTTATGCCACACATAGTACATATTAAAATAAATAAATAACTAAAATTTTTAAACAAATACATACTAATATTTATTTTTTATTATAATGTTCATCATTAGTAATTTATTTGTGAATGTTATTTCATGCTAATATTTGTTCTCTTTATGATATGGAGTACTTTTTACTTTATAGTTAAATATTAAATATTAATATTTTTTATATAGATATAATGTGATTTTACGTAAAAATATATGATATAAGTAATTTATCTTAAAATGTTCATTAGCATGTGATGTACGTACCAATATCTAAATCTTAATATGTCTAACACATTGAAGAAAATATTTTATTTTTTTAAAGATATATTTATCTCTTCTATTTTATATATTAATGAGTGTTTTTAGATAGTTTCAATCACTATGAGATATCAATATTCACCAAAAGAAATATTCATTAATAGTTAAAGTTTGTTCGATTTTTTGGAAAAGCCCAACTCTGATAGGAAATAAGGATAAAAATTAAAATAAAAAATATAACTCATATAGAAGTCCTTAAACAATATATCTATAGAATAATAGCTTGTGCTCCACACAAGATATATTAAAAGAAATGCAAATCTTATCAAAACAAATTCATATTAATTAGTAATCTATTATTAAAATATTTATCCATGGTAATTTAGATGTGAATTTTTTTTTATGGTCAGAAGTGAATGCTCTTTTAGGAAAAAAATTATATCTCCTTATGAAATATATGTTTTATTCGTAACTTAATTCTAAACTATTATTATGTTATTTGTGTGTGTGTATATATATATATATATATAGGCAAATGTCTAATTTCCTTATAATATTTTTCCTCAAAAAACAAATTTTCTTATAATATTTTCATAGAGATATTAATATGTCTTCATGTAAAATATTTATTAACCATTTTTTTATATTTTCTCTTTGATTACATGTTTTATTTATATTTTTACAATATAGTATGCAGGATTTATGCAACCCACATGGGATATGTATACACAGGTTATATGTAAAATCATTTAAAATAAGAATATTTTAAATAAATTATATTGCATAAAATTTTAAAATTAAATTTCTATTACATTTTGAGTAGTAATTCTTAATAGTAATCCTTAACTGATAATTATATTTTGAATAGTAATCCTTAGTTTTATACATAGATAGATAATATATAATAGGCTAAATTATACTTTTGGTACTTATGCCTAAAAGTTATATTAACGTGGTCCCTTTTTTTTGTTAAAAAATGATTCTTTATATTCCAAAAATTATATCAATGAGGTCTCCTTTTTGTTTCATAATTTGCAAATTTTTTTTTATAACATTGGTATAATTTTTGTAACATAAGAGACCAAAAAAATAAAAGGGACCACATTGGTGTAATATTTACACATAAAGGTCTAATCCGAAACAAATAACATATAAGGGACCAAACTGAAACCTAAAATAAACATAAGTGACTAAATGGATAATTAAGCCTATATAATAATATAATAGATAATAGATAGATAAAATATTAGATTTTGAAATTAACTTTTTAAAATTTAAAATTTGAAATAAATTATCTTTAATTATAACTTTAAATAATTTTTTTTATATTTGAAATTTGAAATATATTATATTGAATAAACTATTAATTTAAATACAAAATTTTTAAAATTTAAAATTTGAAATAAATTATCTTTAATTATAACTTTAAATAAATTTCTTTAGATATAAAATTTGAAATATATTATATTGAATAAACTATTATTTTAAATACAAAGTTTTTAAAATTTAAAATTTGAAATAAATTATCTTTAATTATAACTTTAAATAAATTTCTTTAGATATAAAGTTTAAAATATATTATATTGAATAAACTATTATTTTAAGTATAAATATAATATAATATATAGAATATTTTCAAATTAACTTTTAAAAATTTTGATATTTGAAATCAATTATAATTAGTTAAAATTATAGATAAATTTTTCTGGATTTAATTTATAAAAATTTTTCTTGATTTAAAATTTGAAATAAAATATACAAATTATATAGCATAAAATTTTGAAATTAAATATGAATTTTTTTTAAATGGTTATTATATTTTTAATAGTAATCTCAAATTTATATTAATTATATTCTGAAAATTAAAATTTAAAAATTATGTCATATAATTTATTTCAAAATTAGATTTTAAAATTTTAAATTTTGAAATAAGTTAACTTTAATTGAAATTCTAATTTCTTATTTCTAGATTTGAAATTTAAAATAAATAGTATTGAATAAAAAATCGAAATTAATTTTTAAAATTCTATTGATCTTTATATTATGTATAATGGTCTATAACTAAATTAATTATAATTTAAAATATATCTAAAAATTAAAATGTGTTCATTTAAAATTATTGTGAATGATTTAGGTGATAATACGTGGCATGAAAAGTATTATATATAGCAGATAAAATAAATAATACCTGAAATTTTAAAATTTAAAATGTATGAATGATTTAGCTGAGAAACAAAACCTTTTTTATTTGGATAATAGATAAATAGAATGGAAATAGATAGATATTTGAAAATAAATACTTTATAATTTTATATTTGTATAATATAATAGTTAATAGATTTCAAAATTAGGCTTTTAAATTTAAAAAAATTTGAAATAAATTGTCATTAATTGAAATTATAAATTCGACTTAATAGATTTGAAATTTAAAAACCTTCTTTTATAATATATAATAGATTTGGTGATCCATTCACCATTTGGGGCCCTTCAGGTTAGGAATTTTTTTCCTAGATTAGAGACTAGGAACATACTCACCACCTGAGGGTCCCAATTCCTAATAAGATTACAAAAATACCCTAATAAATATGTGTGTGCTTGTGTGTGTAGATATATGTATACATTTTTTTAGCCATACGTACGTATGTACGTACATTATAAATATAATTTTGTAATTTAAAATATATATTATTGTATTAACTTAAAAAATAATCGAAAAGTGGTCAACCCTAAATCTTTAATCATATTTCTTCAGTTTCTTTTCTCCTGCCTCTTACTCTTCAAATCTTTAACTACCACATTTTGAATATTATATTTGTACTATTTGAATTTGAACTTGCTATGCTTTAACTTTAAATTGAAGGTTTTTTAGTTTTATATGTTTTTTCAATTGTATTAGATTTTAGTTTAATATTTCTTATTTTTAATGAATTTTTAGGGTTTCAGTAGGGATCCGTAAGGATCCACGAGGATGGGATGAGGGGGAAAAAAACTCCTCATAGTAGGGATCGGAAATAGAAATAGAGAGTAATATGGAGGATAGAGACGGAGAGTGAAGAAATACTCCTCACCCCGCCCAACCCATTACCCATCCCATTGATTAAAATGTTGATGTTTATTAAAAGACAAAATACCTTTTTAATAATGAAAAAATATAAAATTTTGAGAAAGAAGTCTTTTACAAAAATCTGCCATTGCCTTAAATTTCTTTTGAGTAAAATATGTTTCTAATCCCTCAAAACTGTCGAGTTTTGTTGTAGTCCCTTAAAAAGATTTGTGTTGCTTTTGGTCCCCAGTTAATTTTTCATATGCAATTTTAGTCCCCACTGTTAACTTATTTTTGTTAAGTGATGGTGTGGCGTACTTCTTGCACAAATCAACAATGCCACATCGACAAGTGATGGTGAGGTGGTTGCGTCATGTATTATTTTATTTCATTTTTTTTTTGGTACATATTATTTTATTTCATTTTATTAACAAACTTAAATATTAGTATTATTAAATAATAAAACTACTTAAGATTGGATCTTAGAGTTCTATCCCTCCTCTTCTGTTCTCCTTCCATGCCTTCCTCCTCCATCCAACCACCACCGTGACCAAATATGTAGCCCATCGGAGCTACTACAGTGGCCTCCTTGTCTAATCTATATTTGTGTGTTATATGTTGAATCTGCGAATCAGCCACACAAAGGAAGTTCCCAAGTTTTCCCATTGACCAAACAAATCGTTCAGCGAAATTGAAATGGGGATCTTAACAAGAACCTTGATGATTCTTCAAGGGAGGTTCTCACTAACACAAACCAGTGGCAAAAAACCTTCTCACCTTTAAGTCACATATATAAGAAAAAGATAGAGAAAAAGAACTTTCTCTCACTAACACAAACCAAAACAATTTTTGCTAAAGATATTGCTGGAAAACAACCCTTACAAACACACCCAGATGGAGATGGATTAGAGGTAGGGTAGAATTAGGCTGGGCCAAACAAGACTTTGTTTAAATATTTCTGTTATAGTAGTAGCAGTAGTAGTGGTAGCATTAGTGGTAGTCTTTGTAGTAGTCGTAGTGGTAGTGGTAGTTGTAGTCGAAGATTATAGCCTATGAAATCTCTAACCATCAATAATACTTTTAGGGGAAGCTAGCAGGTAACAACTAACAACTAAGATTTTATCTGGTATGCAACTACAACCCATATGAATGAGTGCAACTATAGTCCACTCGGTTGGTGCAATTGTTTAATACTATGTGTGCAACTGTGGCCCACACCGATAGTGAGCAATTGTTGTGACACCCACTACCCCGTTGCTCAATAAATGCGTTAAAAGCAAACAAGAATTAATAAAAATACATTGTTTATAAACGTCATCAAATGCAGAAAATATTGTTTTGTGGAATAATTAAAACCATAAAATAATGTTTGCAGAAATAAAACCTATAAACCCCGATGTCTCATAGCTAAACCCTTAGTCTTTACATCGAAAATAATAAACAATAACAACTCATAAAATATATCCTAAGTTAAGCAGCATCGCATAGACTACTACTCAACGTCCACATTCACGTCATCACCTACCGTCTCATCATTTACTCGTACACAGGGTGTATAAGTAGCCACGAACATAGAGGAGTGAGGAATCATACTTGTTATGAAAAGATATACAGCATAGGAACAATAAAGCATTGATGCATAAACATCGAAATCATAAATCGCATCATCAATCCTATCACATCGTACACTAGACAAACCAATGGTCCTACATCGGCAAACCAACTAATGCAGGCCTAACGTCTACTTTGTCTAATCATGAGGATCCTTCCAACTCCGGCTAAGCGGATGAGAGTGCCCTCAACATCCAGAGATACAAATTGAGTCTAGTCAGGGTGATCCAGTGTATGAGTGGGATGCCCCATTAGTGCTCTGCCATTATGTAAGACCCTCTACTGGCAACTACCTGCAAGGCCGAGTAGAGCTCCTAGTGGTCGACTCCGAATTGTTCTCCAAAAAGTCGTTTGCTTACCACCCACACGACACTACATCTAAGATGCACGACAACCAGCCTAAGTGTCAATCAATCGTGTGTGACTCTAAACCCGAAGTCACTAACTAATCACATTTTCGTGATCAGTAGGCCATGGGTTCACTACGTCAATAAACCCGAGTTTCCTAAAAGCTGAACAACCCAACAAACCCATCAGATATGAAATAAAATGAAGCATTCACACATTGGTCATAAATCCATGACCAATAAACATGCATTAAGGGTAATAAGTCGTTACCCTCTTAATCTAGGCCAATCATCAAGCATATTAAAGGTCTAGGTCATCACTACCCTTAACCAACCCTTAAAAGTTACTTCATTAAGTTTTTAAACAAGAAACAAAGGCATAAATTGATTCAAGCAGGTATGGATCGATTAACAGACCTGCAGAAGTGCAGTAAAGCTCTTTTTCTGCACTTTCACGAACTATGGACCTCCCCTAAGTGGTCCCACATCTAGGCCAATATTTTAAACATTTCCTAAAATACTTCTAAGGTCTTTAAACTTTGATTTTACCTTCAAGCCCTTATCCAATTCTTTTAACAAATGCTTTAACATTTAAAATCATGAGCATTCAAGTCTTTCTCCCAATAACATCTCTTAAGCTCTAACATTCTCATTAAGCCTATCTTTAGTTAGTCCTTGATAGTGATTAATACCTCATGCTAACCCATTGATCAATGACGGTTGTCAATCTAATTATTAATCCTTAACATCCTATGTTCCAATTACATAATCATGCTTAGATTCATACATAGAGCACCTACATTTCAATTCATATCCTGTACATCAAATACTAATTCTATCCACTGTCTAAACCTCCAATCAAATATATAATTACATATTCATTCAAAATAGTGCATACAATTCATTGGACATGCTATTTACATCTCAAACAATCATACAACAACAAAGGAGTCAATAATCATACATTAAATCATTCAAAGATCATAATCAATCACTCTTAGGGCTCCTTGCTCCTACAAGGGCTCAAAGCCATTAAAGCAGAAACATAAACCATCAATCCATTGCTCATATATTGGTTTTAAGCAACGTAACTTATCTCTCAAGACATAGGGGTCATGGAACACCTCAATCATGTTAATTGAAGCCTTAGGCCTCTTTTCATAGGATCATCCACCCCTTCATACCTTAAATAAATCACAGCCACCAAGAAGGTCTAGGGAGTCTCGAATTTGAATCCTTCCCCAGTTCTTAGCATCACGACAACCATGGAACCCAAAACCAAGATTAATAATTGAATATTAGTGGAATTGGAAAAGGGAAAGATTTGAAGATCTGACTTACCTAAAGAATTCCTTCCTTAGAAACAAAAAAGGAACAGAGAAAAAAGAAGAGGGTTGTCTTCTAATCACAACCTTGAAAATGGAAAGGTGGAGAAACGACGAGAATAGCTTTTGGAAATCTAAGGTTCTTTGAGAGCTTTTAGATGATGATTAAGGATTGACTATCAGAGTTCTAATGTGTTTCAAATAGGTTTAGGTTGTGGTCCAAGAGTCTCATCATGATTAGAAGCGAAACAAGCCGAAATGAGGTGATAATTCATTAAAAAACGCAGTCTGTTGCTGTGAATCGATTCATGCACGAGGTGAATCGATTCACAGACCTGATTTTAGCTAAAAAGTGATTTTTCCTATTCTAAGGCTATGTAGCCCTTCCTAATGATATTCCCTCTTAATAAAAACCCCAAACACTATAAAACAAGACATATAACACAAAAGCAGACATGAAATCTCTATCATATATAAAGTTATAGAATTTAGGGTGTTACAACTATGTCCGTCCCTATTTTATTCCTAATCTCTGTATGCAATTTTGGTCCATACAAACAGTGATTCTACGTGCTATTGTGGGCCACACAGACAGTCACTTTGTGTGGAACAACGGTCCATAAAAAAAGATGGATAAGGGTTTATCCTACAACTCGGTATCTTTATGCTTAGTTCTATTCTTGAATTCTTAGTCTTATCACTAGGGTTCTGCCTATTAGCCTATCGTATCAAACATCCCTTAGATCCTACCAGATTCATACCTATAAATAAGCATAACAACATAACTCACACTAATCCATATTCAAGCATTACATATGAACCACCATCTTCCATCAACTTCCAAATTAACCTAATTTCGCATAAGGCAATCTACTACTATCATGTTATCGAATAGGCACACAGATGAAAATGCATAGTTAAATAGTCGCTTATAACAAATAAGTCTAGGGATGGCAATTAGACCCAGGCCCACTGGGTACCCGCAAAAAAAAACCCGCAATGGGTAGGGTAATTACCCGCATTATGGGCCTGGGCCAGGGCAATTACCCGCAATTTTGAGTGAGTATGGGTACGGGTACGGACACTCTAGTGCCCAGCCCGCCCCGCGGCCCGCACACACACACACACACATATATATATATAGTCATATTAAGTAATTAATATATTTCTAAACCTAGGGCTACTTCCAATTCCAAAACCAAACCAATATTTCTAAACCTAGAACTAAAAATTTACTAAAATCTAACCCTCACTGCGCTGTTGCTTCTTTGTTCCTTCCCCATCGACCCTTACTGCGTCGTTGCTCACTGCGCTGCATCGGCACTTTTTTCAAATGTGGGTATGGGGACGGGCACTATAGTACCCTGCCCAGAGGGTACCCATTGCCATTCCTAAATAAGTCGTCTAACCTAGGGTTATTGTTGCTGCTCAGGCAAGTGCACCTGATCATAACTCGTAATAATAATGGAGTATTTTTAGGACTCCGAATGTCGAACCCACAGAGAATGCGCGAGTACTAAATTAATAGAGATCATTTATTATTTTAGATGAACGAAGGTAATGGTGGTGAGAATGAGAACAATCAATTAAAAAGCAATAGGACAAAAGCAATGTCATAAGAAAGAATAGAGATCAAATAGGATAAGCCTAGGGGAACCGGGTTCACTAATACTAGTCCCTGAATCTACCAACCTACTATTACGAACTATATCTCCTAATTGAAAGCCAACCACTCAATCTAAATTACTAAGAACTACCTAGTTAATAGCCGTCTTCCTAAATAACTACTCCGTTTTGATCCAGGAAGGTAATTAAAGGAAAAAACATTAAGAGCAGGCAAGCTTGTTAATCTAGTAATTGATTGGAAATAAGCAATGACCTTATCCGACATACAAAGCGAATTCTGTTGATCCTAGAGTTCTATTAACTAATTGTGGTCCTGTTACCTCCAATTAACTAATTTATTAAGGATTGGCTAGATCCTATGGGATTAAGCATGCTTGGAAGAACACATTCACAAGGATAATAAGAAGTTCATAAAAGCAAGTGAATAAGTATCAAGAACATCGTAAAAGATCCCGCATCACCCTTAGTGATGGAGTTAGCTACTCATACTGTTTCTCAACATAATATAGAATAACATAAATCCAAACATGCAATCCTAAAAGAAAAGAAAAGAAGAGAGGCAAAAGACAAGATGCAAAGTCTAAAGCAAAATACCATCACTCAGGAAGAATTAGTTCCTCCCTAGAGAGTGAGTTTAGTTCTCAAAAGGGGGTGAAAATGCTTATTTATAGGCTCTGGTGCGGATTAGGTCAACTGGCTTCAAATCTGTGCGTTCTGGGCTTGGGTATGACTGTACTAGACTTTTTCTTCGGCGCCAGGCCGTACTGACCATGAGGTACGCCCCTACTGATGTGCTTGAATAGGTACGGCCATAGTGAAGAGATATCAGGCCGAACCGCTTGTCCAGAAAAGCTAAAAATCACCAAAACTCGCCAGAATTTTCCCAAAATTTAATATTTTGCTTCCCATGTTGCCTTTATTACTTTTCTGCATAAATGAGAAAATAGTGAGCATATTTTATCTAATAAGGAATAAAATCATAATATTTTATACTCAAAATATCCCAAAATAATAGACAAAATGGAGTGTTAACACATCCCCACACTTAAGCTTTTGCTTATCCTCAAACAAACTACTTGGATATTTATAAGAAAAATTGAATTTACTGATTTGGGGCATAAACGAGATACATGATAACAGAGCAATATCATAAGAAGTGCTAAGTAATAGAATACCCAATTAGAGATACAAGTTCAACAAGTTCACAAAGTCTGTGATTTATAAGTTACTCTTCTGACCACTCTCAAAGTGTTTAAAGGTGTAGTCATCAAAGCTTAAATTTTTCCAAAGAAGTGACATTACCATAGGCTTGTACATTGACCAAAACTCTACTATTAAAATCCACTTATCATGCAAAAAAAGAAAAAGGGTCTTTCATAGGTTGTAATGGGGCCAAGGTAATAATGTTAGGTGGGATAAAAAGAAAGAAAATGTCATGCAAATGGTCAGAAACAAATCAACCAAACAAGTAACTTTTTTCTTTTTTAACTATAAAGAGCAGGCAAAAATCCCTCTAACATTCATCATCATTTTTTTTTCTTTTTATTCCTTTAAGGCAATAACACACATTTTTTTTCTATTCTTTTTATTTTTCTTTTTTCTTTTATTTTCCTTCTTTTATGCTTTTTATGCCGCACTTTAACAACTTAATAATTCAAGGAGGGGAAAATATTTGCTAAGCCTTCGTTGTTATAAACTTTCTTGAGGGATTTCTAACATTATTCTTTTGATTTTTGCCACTAATTACTCTAACAAAAGTATTTTCCAAGGTTACTTCAATAAAAATAATAATCAATGACAATGAAAAGAAATATAATAATAAGCACAAAAATGGGCAACTAGTGGAAAAATATTTGTAACAAAATTGAAGTGGGCCTAAAAAACTCCTAAAATTGTCCCTACCAAATTCACATGAAAGTAAATTGGTATTCGCTTTGTAATGGTCTCAACACAAGTTCTAAAATGCACAACATGCGAAAATATCACTCAATCAATGAAAATAGGTAAAAAAGTATAATGTGACCTCTCATTTAGGCTCAAATCTCACATTTAGTGGTTTACATAGACAATTCGAAACTCATAAAACTTCAATGCTAATTATCAGCAAATTCTAACACTAGCAACAATCTCATTTCAAACATCAGCTGTCAGAAAAAGTTTCAAAATGGGTTAATACCCAATTTAGTCCCTGTGATTTGACACTTATATCAACTTGGTCCTTCACTTTTAGAATATTCCAAAATAGTCCCTGACATATCACAAAGTTGCTCAAACTGGTCCCTTGGTTAGTTGACCTGAGTTGACTCTGTTAACTCTCCATGTGTCACGTTTAGGGTCCGTTTGGTTCGGGGGTTTTGGAGGAGGGAGGGAGGGAGGGGTTATTTAAAATTATGAGTGTTTGGTTCAATTTTTTGGAGGGGAGGGGAGGGGAGGGGAGGGGAGCAAAATCCCTCCTGAGTCAATTTTGGCCCCCCTCCAAAAGTGGGGGGTTTTGGAGGGGAGGAAAAGTGGGCAATTAAAATTTTAAATACATTGACTAAATTATCCCTACTTATATATTAAAATCCAAAATTATCCTCAGGTTATATCCAGGTCAAACCGTTCAATACTACTATTCCTCAATTCTACTATTCCTTACGAACGCAGCTGCTGTCAATTTGGAGTTGGAGTTCGTCAAATCAACATCCCATAGCAGGTATTACAATATTATTGATATTTAGCAAATTGCAAAGTAACAACTGATGCAATATTATTTCTCTAATATGGTCGCACAGTGAAGTCCACCATGTTTTGGAGACCGTATGGAAATTTTGATTGTCTTATTTGTAGTGCAAACTGTTTGCTTTCTATTGCAGCCGAATAATCTAGCTTTTCTATGATTTATTTAAAAAAAAAACTGATGCAATATTATTTGTTCTTCCTCTTCCGTAATAACAAATAGCAAATAGTAAAAACCATTCCATGAAATTTAGTTCTTCCTCTTCCGTGATAATTTTTGTGCATAATAATAATAATTTTTTGTTTTATTTATCAGCATCCTATACTGCATGGAAACACTTATTTACATGTTATTGTATTTTTTATTTTTTGAACCATATAAAAGTTCTATTTTAATTTTATAAATTTTTTATTGTCTTAGATGGATCATCAAAGTTGGAAAATTATCGTAAATAAATGGTTTGATTTGCGCCGAAGAGCTATAGCTCAACTCATGTGTGCTATTGTTTATTGCTTTGTTATTCGGATGTCTCGTAAGAGAAAATTGAGTTATAGTATGAGCTCCGAGAGAGAAAGAGTGCGTGAAGAAATAATGGGTCGAATTAGTAGTAGTGAAACTAGTAGAAATATATTAAGAATGGGTCCGGAAGCTTTCTTAACATTATGTGGTATGTTAGAAAGAGAGGGTGGCTTACAACCAACACGATGGTCAAGTGTGGAAGAACAAGTGGCAAAATCAATTTACATATTGACACATAATGCTAAAAATCATGAAGTCAACTTTTGGTTTCGTCGTTCTGGCGAGACAATTAGTCGTCATCTTCATAAAGTGTTGAGAGCTATTCTTGAATTGGAAGAAAAATTCCTTGTACAACCCGATGGCTCAACAGTCCCTCTTGAAATTCATGGTAGTAATAGATTCTACCCATATTTTAAGGTAAAATTTTTTATCATTAAGTCACCCTCCACTCAAACATTAGCATGATTTACTTAGATTATATTAATATAAATACATTGTGTCAGGATTGTATTGGTGCCATAGATGGGACACATATACGTGTCAAAGTATCTTCGAGAGATGCTCCTCGGTATCGTGGTAGGAAAGACTACCCAACACAAAATGTGTTAACAGCGTGCACATTTGATTTAAAGTTTACTTATGTGCTTGCTGGATGGGAAGGCACTGCCTCTGACTCAAGAATTATAAAGAATGCATTAACACGAGAAGATAAACTTCAAATTCCTCAAGGTAATTAAGAACTCATAACACATTAAAATTCTTCTTTTTCCTATTTGTCAATCTATTACATTGATTATTTACATTGATTATAAGCAAATATTACCTTGTTGATGCTGGCTTCATGTTGACAAGTGGGCTTATTACACCTTATAGAGGAGTTCGGTATCATTTGAAAGAATATTCGACAAGAAATCCACCCCAAAATTATAGAGAATTATTTAATCTTCGACATGCATCATTGCGCAATGCAATTGAAAGAGCATTTGGGGTGTTAAAAAAAAGATTTGAGATTTTATCTAGCTCAACAGAGCCCACTTACGGAGTCAAAGCTCAAAAACTAATCATTTTTGCATGTTGCATTCTTCACAATTATTTAATGAGCATAGACCCGGATGAAGACCTTATAGCTGAAGTAGATGCTGAACTTGAAAATCAAAATGTATCTCACGACAATAATCAAGCTTCGAGAAGTGACGGTGAGGAGGTTGCTCGGGGTGAGCTTATAAGAGATAGTCTAGCAAATCAAATGTGGATAAATTATCAAAATGATAATTTGGGCTAAATTTTTTGCACTTGTATTTATGCATAATGCATGAATGTTTATTTTACATTGATGTACGTTGGGTTTGAGTTTGCAATGCTGACATTGAAATGAAACATTTTACGTTATTATTCCAATATTTCTTGTTTATTATCTTATTTTATTAATTTTTTTATGTTATAATTTATAAATATAGTAGCATGGCACCCAAAAGGCAATTACCAACAAACAATGGTAAGGAGCACTTAACTTGGTCTGGACTCATGGACGATGCTCTTATTGATGCTTTCATGCATGAATATGAAAAAGGTAACAAAGTCAATGGTACCTTCACTACAACTGCATATGAAAACATTGTAGCTGAGTTGAGTGCATTATTTGGGAAGAAAGTTGGCAAGCAGAGGATAAAAATCATTTGGAAAACCATTAAAAAAAAACTTTCTTGATGTTTATGATATTTTTAAAAATGGTATGAGTGGGTTTGCTTGGAACCCATCTACTCATTTATGGGATCTTTGAGAAGTTTGGGATGCTCTAATTGAGGTAAAATTCTTAATTTTGTAATTTATAATATGTCACTAATCAATAATTGATTAACTTTTATAAAATTTACCTTTTTCAGTCAAAACCAAAAGCAGCATATTGGAAAAATGTCCCTATTCCAAATTATGAGAAGATGGTGAAACTTTATGGGTATAATCGAGCTAATGGAGATGAAGGTGGGACCTCAAAGGAGACAAGAAAACAAAAGCATTCTACCACGGAGCAAGACTTCATTGAATCTATTGATGACCTTGATAACCGTATCTCTCGGAATGAGGTGAATTTGGAGAGCTTTGATACTTGTTTTGATGATGGTAATAATCTTAATTTCTCTACTCATGGAATGCAATCTCAAGATTCTTCACCCACGGCAAATGATGGCAGTAAAAGAAGAAATCTAGAGTGGCCAACAAAGACAAAAATAATGAATTTGTTGAACTTAAAGAGACAATGCATGTGGTTGCAGAGGCTTTGAGAGAAGGTAATGCAGCAATTAGAGAAGGAAATGACATAATGAGAGAACGTCATAACTATGAGCTGCCTCCAATTTCTGGGGAAGAAGCGTGGAATTTAATCAAGGATTGTGGATGTGATACAAACTCATTGCCTAAGATCTATTGCTCTTTAATGAAAGATGCTGACAAACTCAGAATGATTCTTCAATGTCCGGCGGAAGCACGCAAGGCAGTGATCATGCAAATGGTCTTTGGTTCTTCAGAGTGATGATGCATTTGATTGAAGACTTGAGCTCAATAGTTGTCATTTTTCCGAATACTTTATTAACATTTTGTGTACTATCTAAACTTAAGCATTTTTGGTAATTTATGTCGTAAACTTGGATATTTTGCAGTGTTTCTTTATCTATGTCAAAACATTGGTTTTTCTTTATAATGAAATTTGATGCTTGTTTTTATTTTGTTTTTAATACGACATATTATGTAGAGCTTTTAATTTTATTTTTATTCTTTCTTTAATTCAACGTTAATAGAAGCCTACATTGTTTTAATTTTATTTATAAAAGGTTACAAGGATAAAATAGTAAATTAGTTTTAAAATTCCTCCCCTCTCCTCCTGAACCAAACATATATTTAATTAAAATCCCTCCCCTCCCCTCCTTTGAACCAAACACATATTTAATTAAAATCCCTCCCCTCCCCTCCCCTCTATTAAAATCCCTCCCTTTCCCTCCCCTCTGTTGAACCAAACAGACCCTTACTGTTGACTGGACTCACACGTGGGTAAATTACAGGGACCAAATTGATGAAAAAACCACAATGTCAATATACTCCCTTATCCTACACGTTTCATCCCTCTCATGATTCATCCCTCTCCCCACCAACCTAGAAACGACGCAGAGTTGATGAAGACGCAGAAGCAGAACAACACAACCCACAGCTGCAACACCAAAGCTTTGAAATGGATTACCTACCGATTGGAACACCAGAACCACAACACAACAACCACGGAAACAGAGGAACCGTTGGATCCAATGGTAACAACACGTGACCAAGTAATGATAGAGGTAAAAACGTTGATGCCATCATCACCGACCCTGATGTCCTTAATTGCTTCATTTGCTGTGAACCCTTGACAATTCCTGTGTTTCAATTTAGATTCACTTGGATTGTTTAATTTGGTTAAAGAATTGGTTTTTCCTCTATCCTTTTAGGTTATCGATTGGGGATAAATCTTAACTAGGTTTTTGGGATTATTGTGCATCAATCAGTTTGGATTTTTGAATCAGAATTGGGATTTATGATTTTTTTTTATTTGATAGTTGTGGGGAAGATCTAATACTCCTATAATGATTGCTGAGATTGTTGAACCTGAATTTTGGGGCTAGAATTTGGAATTGGGTATTTCATTTGTTCTTTACCTTAAACATATGTTCTGTTTATTTATTGACTTCTTTCTCGATTGATTTGTGTTCAAGTTCCCAAAAACACCAAATGCGTTTTATGCAGTCTGTGATGGGCATGGAGGGCCTGATGCAGCTGCTTTTGTTAAGAGGAATGCTATGAGATTATTTTTTGAAGATGCTGACATGCTACAATCATATGATACTGATGCGCTTTTTCTAGAGAAGTTGGGGGCATGCAATTTTTGAAACTATATTTTTGGTTGATGCCACTAGTTTTTCCTGGTTTTTGTATTCCAAAATTGTCTATTTGAGTTAATGTTTCTTGGTTAATGCCACTGATTTCTCATATTTGGATCCAACAGAGCATGTTTCAAATGATTGCAAAAGGTGGATTTAAATTACATGAAAAAAAAAAATTAAAAGAAAGAAAGGGGAAGTGCAAATCTTGCAGACATGGTGGCAGAAGAAGGAAGATTCGATGGTAGAAGATTGTTTGGAGAGCTTCGTTTCTTGGTGCGAAAATGGCGATGTTGTGGTTTCCCACTGTGTCTTCTAGAGTTTGTAGAAGCATCGCCTAGAAGACAGCAATGGAGGATGAGTTTCAAATGGTGAAGATGAACATTGCTGTCCTAATTTTAAAACCCAATTAGTATCTATTTAGTCCTTGTAATTTGCGTTAAATGAGACAGATGATGTGGTGCATACATGGATAATGAGTTGTGAGTCCAATCAGCAGTAAACGTGACACATGGAGAGTAAACAGAGTCAACTCACGGTCAACTAACCGAGGGACCAGCTTGAGCAACTTTGTAATATGTCAGGGACTATTTTGGAATATTCTAAAAGTGGAGGACCAAGTTGATACAAGTGTCAAATCACAGGGACTAAATTGGGTATTAACCCGTTTTAAAATAGCCCCTAAATCAGAAAAATCTCAAATTTTCTATAATTTAATAGTTATAAGCATAGCCAAGTAATTATAATTATAGTTCCCTCCCCACACTTATTTTTAGCGGTTTTCTCAATACTAACAGTTATAAAATAAGCAATAAAAATTTATCTAGTTAAAATAAGTGCTAAGAATAATTTAAGGTGGAAAGGTACTCCCCTTTGATAATTTCACGAGCAAATTGCGGGAGTGATTTAATTAATGCTGCTATCTTGCCAATGCCCCTAGAGAAACTGTAAATCACAATAAACCATTAAAAATATAAAAATAAATTAAATAACATAAAATTAAATAACACATGTTGTCTCCTTCAAAGCGCTTGTTTAACGTGAGCCTAACAATTTGCTTAAAAGTGGTCCACCAGGCAGCTCTCTAAGAGTGAATTTTGCATTCATTGCATTGTCTATTCTCCACTTTTTAACCATGTGGTTCAAGTTGCTCTTTCTTTTTCTAAGTGGTGGATGGACTTCAAAATATTGTGGAATTTTTATTTCTTCACCACCCACCAATATGCTAGGATCCTACAAGTTAGTAATTTCTTTTAAAGGTTCCTGTACTCTTAAATCATTAAAGTTATTAAAAGTAATCATATTATTGGTAAAATAAGAAAGAGTAAAAGAACATGGATTTTTAGTAGAATTTAAAACCTTTAAAACATCATCTTCCTTACCACTTCTTATAGTTACCTTTCCCTTTTGAACTTCAATAATTGCTTCAGCGATTTTGGCTAAAATAGTTTGTCTCAAATTAATTGGGACTTCCTCCTTTTTCTCAAAACCAAGAACCATGGGGTCTTCCTTGTTCTCTTCATGAGTGCTCCCTTCAGTAGGAGTTTTTATTTTAGCTTGACTCCCTTCAGTAGGAGTTTCAATCGTTTATGAGATTGATTGTTCTTCACACTTAGGCTTAGACTTGAGCTCTTCAATCAACTCTTCAATATTCTAAGGAATGATGACGTCATCTTCCTCCTTAAGATTAGGCTCAATTTGATTAGGTAAGGTACCTTGTTCCCCCTGAGTCATCAATGTTGCTGGAGCAGAATCCTGACTCTCCGAAGATTCAATAGGAGTTTAGAAAACATCAAATGGGTCACCAGGTTTTTTCCCAAATTTAGCCAAAATCTTCTCCATGGTTAGTTCTTCATTTAACTCTTCATCACTCTCATAGACGATGACTTAGTATTCCTCCTTGGGATTGGGCTCAACTTGAGTGGGAGGTAATTCTAAAGCTTGTAGAGTCATTAATGCTACCAAAGTAGAAAGCTGACTTCCCAAACTTTTTTGTTCTTCTCTATTTTGATTCATTGTTCTTTCTAAAAACTTGAATCTTTCATCAGTCCGCTGCATAAATTTTCCTTTTGTCTTCTCAAGTTCTGGTTCTTGCTCCTTAAGTTCTTGCTCTTGAGATGGCCAATAAAAATCTTCTCTTTAATTCTGACTTCTCCAAGTGTTGCTCATATAATCTGCCTTGTATTCAACCCAAGAGTTATATGCTGAACAGTCTTGCCATTTGTGTTCTACAACACCACAATACTCACTAAATAGGGAAAGAACCCAACAATTATCTGTATGTCCTACAAAATAACCACAATACTCACGAAAAATGAAAGGACCCATGAGAATATTTGTTTTTTAATAAAATAATAATAATAATAATTCTTTTTTTGTATAATAAAATAAGGTAAGTCGAAATAAAAATCAAAATAAAATAGGGTAAGCTGGAACAAAGTATCAAACTAAAATAAAAAAGAATCAAAGTCTAATAAATAAATAAATAAATCAAACAAAATAAGAAAAGTTGGAATAGAAAATAAGTAAAGTCAAATAAAATCAAAACAAAATAAAATACGATAATATTATCATAATCCAATCCTTATCAAATCTTTTCTTAAATTCAAATTCAAAATCTATCCATATCTAATCTCAGATTCAAAATAAGATAAGAAAAAGAAAGATCAGGATAAATATATAAGAAAGAGGAAAATCTTTTTGTATTTTTGATATCAAATTTAAAACTAAACAACCAAACAAAAATTTAAAGTAAAGAAAGATAATAATAATAATAGTAAAAATACCAACGGGCAGTTAACAAGCAATTTTTTTTTTAGATACGAAAATAATAATAATAACTAATAACAATAATAACAAAATTAACAACAACAACAACAACAACAACAACAATAATAATGTCTAAATTAACAAGGACCTCGTTAGTTTAATATTGTTTAAATATTCCCCAGCAACGGTGCCAAAAACTTGTTGCGGCTCAGGCAAGTGCACCTGATCATAACTCGTAATAATAGTAGAGTATTTTTAAGACTCTGAATGTCGAACCCACAGAAAATGTGCGAGTACTAAATTAATAGAGATCCTTTATTATTTTAGACGAACGAAGGTTATGGTGGTGAGAACGAGAACAATTAATTAAAAAGCAAGAACAAAAGCAATGTCACAAGAAAGAATAGAGATCAAATAGGATAAGCCCAGGGAAACCGGGTTCACTAATACTAATCCCTAAATTTATCAACCTACTATTACGAACTATATCTACTAATTGAAAGTCAACCACTCACTCTAAATTACTAAGAACTACCTAGTTAATAGCCTTCTTCCTAAATAACTACTCCGTTTTGATCCAGGAAGGTAATTAAAGGAAAGAGAATTAAGAGCAGACAAGCTTGTTAATCTAATAACTGATTGGAAATAAGCAATGACCTTATCAGGCATACAAAGTGAATTCCGTTGATCCTAGAATTCCATTAACTAATTGTGGTCCTGTTACCTCCAATTAACTAATTTATTAAGGATTGACCAGATCCTATGGGATTAAGCATGCTAGGAAGAACACGTTCATAAGAATAATAAAAAGTTCATAAAAGCAATTGAATAAATATCAAGAACATCGTAAAAGATTCCCTATCACCCCTAGTGACGGAGTTAGCTACTCATACTATTTCTCAACATAATATAGAATAACATAAATTCAAACATGCAATCCTAAAAGAAAAGAAAAGAAGAGAGGCAAATGACAAGATGCAAAGTCTAAAGCAAAAGATCCTCACTCAAGGAGAATGAGTTCCTCCCCAGAGAGTGAGTTTAGTTCTCAAAAGGGGTGAGAATGCCTATTTATAGGCTCCGGTGTGGATTAGGTCAACTGGCTTCAAACCTGTGCGTTCTGGGCTTGGGTTTGACCGTACTGCTTTTATACACGGCCGTACCGGACTTGAATTGTGACTTTGGTCCGTACTTGTGCACTCAGCACCACCTGACAGTAATTGTGTATGGCAGTACTGCTTTTGGTACGGTTGTACTGGACTTTTTCTTCGGCGCCAGACCGTACTGACCATGAGATACACCCCTACTGATGTACTTGAATAGGTACGATCATACTAAAGAGATGTTAGGCCTACCGCTTGTCCAGAAAAGCTAAAAATCTCCAAAACTCGCCAGAATCTTCCCAAAATTCAATATTTTGCTTCCCATGTTGCCTTTATTACTTTTCTGCATAAATGAAAAAATAGTGAGCATATTTTTTCTAATAAGGAACAAAATCATAATATTTTATGCTCAAAATACCCCAAAATAATAGACAAAATGGAGTGTTAACAGTTATCAACCATTCATAGATACCATAAAGTCAATCCTATGTTTGTTAATAGATCTACGACTTAGACATTGTAGACCGCAACTCCTATTCTTAGGTGTTACTGATATCAACCCCTATTAGGGTTTGAGGATCCCTACACATATTAAAAGATATAAACTATGCATGCCTTCTCTAATAATTGAAAGATCCTTCCTCCTCACTTGAGAACTCCTAACCGTATGCTTCTACCACGATCTCACGGACAACCGTGACCTTTGAACCTCGTTCTCCACAAACCGAACCATCTCAATAGGATCGAAACTAGGGTATTTTGACCGAATATCAAATATAAGCAAGGAAAGGCTAGAGAAGCTTAGTGAGAGAGTCTAACAATAGAAAGAGTTGGTGATGTTGTGGAATTTGAAATGAGGAAGGCTATTTATAATGGTTGGACAAGGCCACTTTCGCGTCGCAAAAGAGAAGCTGGTTTTTGGTGACATGTTGCACCACATGTCCTATGGGCTCTATGTAGGCTGACACATGTCCAACATCTTCGCATTGTGAATGGAGTGGTTAGCATTGCAAAAAATGTTAATTGTTAATTTTTAGCGTTTTGCGAGTATGTCAAAATCCAAAGTTTTGTTTTTGGTTCCTCTTCCCATCTAGACCTATTCAAAGCCCTGATTTAGGGTTCTAAACACTCATATAAGTTACAAAACACCAAAACACATCAAAGCAAACAACCAGTCAAAGAACATAGGAAAATTGGGATGTCACATCCTCTGTGGCCATAAATCAAACACAGCTCTATTTCAAAAATAGTGGTGCGTGAAAACGGTCCGATTATTTAAACCTGTGAGTTCCAAAAGTTTTCGTACAACACACATGCCCCTTCTATTTCAACACGAACATCAGCAGCACCACATCTGTTCTTCCGACCTCCACCAGTCCACACACTTAAGAAGGAAACATCATGATTATTACATTACATCCACCAAAATCCCACTACATTACATCAACCAAAACCCTAAGCTTTCATCTCGCCTCACACAACCCCTCCTCCCCAAAATTACTTTCACCACTTCCTTTCCCTCTCAACCAGCAAGTCACACAAAAGGGTGAGCAAAAACTGGTCAACTAAACGCAAACTGAGATGACTAAAACCAAACACATGCAAATGGGTGGGTTATTTCGGGTTGTAAGGTTTTCAGGTTGTGCAATCAATTTAAAACAGATACAAGTGGGCGAGTTCAGATAACTTAAAAAAATTTCGGCGTCGACTTAACCCGCCCGACATACAAGTTATAATCTCTTCAAAAGTTACTGATGTGACCATTTACCGACTACAACAGAGGTGCATGCCTACTTTTTTTTGACTGGAAACTTATAATTTCATTCAATTGCAAAATGGAAGACAATCCAAAGCAACAACGTGTGTAATACAATCAGGAACTTCCATCTCTACGGATATGACAAGAAGAAAAAGAGGAAAACTGGGGCTAAAGAGGTCTATGCCTACTTTATTAGTAATACGCGCGGTATTGAAAATGCAAACTGATTAATGTGAATGTATCTCTCTCCATTTCACTAGTAAATGCCCTACTTATTTTTTTCCTTTTTTTCTTTCTTCAATTTGTATTCTTTTTTTTAAAGGGCATGAGGGAAGGGGATATATTATTATTTCAGTGGCACTAACCGCCATATTACAACTATCCCCGAGGGATTTGAACTCTGTCCCTTGAGGTTACAAGGCCAAGCTCTTACCACTGAGCTCGTACCCCATAGACTTCTTCAATTTGTATTCATTATTCATTATTAATGTTAATTACTACCTCAAGTCTCTATTATAAGATTTTTTATTTTTGGTCCTAATTATAAGGAAAAAAACTCATTTCAACGTGCATTAATTGCTAGAATTTCTTGGTCTTGATGAATTTTGTTTTTTCTTCTTGTATTAAAATCAGAGGTAGTATTAATTATTCATCATAATTGGGGCCCATGATTTGGTTATTTGGAAAGGCATTTTAAAATGCTTGGTGGAGCTCAAGGATGGTTTCAATTTTGGATTGGGTGTGGTAACACATCCATTTGGTATGAAGATTGGACAAAAGAAGGCCCGCTATGTGCGAAACTAGACTTTGTCCATATTTCAGATACGACCCTTTCTCTCAAGGATATTTTGGGCCACGGGGTCTTGGAAACTTAGGCCACTGTACACGCCACTGCAGCCGCATGTTTTAGCTTGTATCGCATAACAACCCCCACCGGTAATCCTAAATGACATGATAGCGGATGCTTACATCTGGCGGAGTACCAAGTCTGGCAAATATAGTTGCGTGGCAGCCTATGCTTGGCTCCTGGAACAACGGCGATCTTGGGATCCCTTTAGTGATTAGCGTTGGGTGTGGAGGGTCCGAGCCCCAGCCAAGGTACACCATTTGCTTTGGTTGTACCTTCACGTGCTCTCCCTACTATTAAGTTGCGATATGAGCGGCACATGGCCTCCTCCCCCAGTGTCCGCGCTGCTCTGCGCCTGTAAAAGACCTCCTTCACTCTCTCCGTGATTGTGCTCACTCTCGCGAGATCAGGCTCATGCTCGATCTGTGTGTTGTTCTGGGTTTTGCTGACTACATAGATGCCATTCACTGGGTTGAAGACCTTGCGCGTGGTGACAAGTGTACTCTTTTTGTTGTTGGGCTTTGGTGGGCTTGGAATTGGAAAAACAACATCTTTAGCGAGGATGTGTGGGACATTAACGAAGTGATGCAAAAAATATCTATTTCTCATGATGACTTCTTGATGCATCTTTCCACAAACATCCAAGAGGCTAGGGGAAACCGGCTTATGGCCCATTGGATCGCTCCCTCTCTCGGTTTAGTTAAATTGAACATTGATGGGAGTTAGTTGCCTGTTTCTGGTGCTTTGGGAGCTGGTGGTCTGATTCGGGGCGGTAATGGTGGCTGGATTCGAGGATTTTCTAGCTATGAAGGCCATGGTGAGGATGCCTTGTTAGCTGAGCTCTTGGGTATCTATCGTAGGCTATTTTTTGCCTTTGCTTTGGGATACAACCAGGTGGAGTGTGAGTCAGATTCTCTAGAGGCGGTCACCCTTATGAAGGAGAGGGAATGCATAGATACCACCGCCATGCCACAGTTTTGGGCTGCATAGATGAATGCTTGGGGAGAGATTGGAATGTTTCAGTGAATCATGTCTACCGTGAGCCAAATAAGTGCGCTGATTTCCTGGTGAGAGACGGTGTAACCTCTTTGGTTGTTTTTAAGACTTGGGTTACTCCACCCGCTGGGATGGGTTCGCTCCTTTTGTATGACGCCTTGGGTTTAGATCCGGCCTAGTTTCGCTGGTCGTTTCGCCTTTTGTTTTCTTTCTTGTATTAACATTACCAAAAAAAAATATGCAGTTCTTCTCCATTTGTCCTTTCGATTGTCAATCAACGACGGAACTTGCACACTTGCGGTTTGTATAGGAAAGTGGGCAATTCAAAATACATGAAATTTGTATTGAAAAATGCCAAGCTTTATTGGAAAAAAGGCTTTGTTGTATTTCTTATGTTGTTACGTATATTTTGTAAAGAATGTTGTTACCCATATGAGTAATTTTCAAAAGCATTATCGTAGACGAGAAAGAGAGAAGAGAACGAGAAATAGAGAAGTAGAGAGGAAGGAGAGGAGGAGCGGTTCCATTAGCGGTCGTGGTCGCCATGTTCTCCGCTATCAAGCGCTCTTCACCGCACTTGTTCGCTCCGAGCTCTCTGTGTTCCTCATCTTCAAACTGAGCCTCTATCAATCTATTGCTTCCCTTTCCTCACCGTTGCGTTTAAGTAGTGACATGTCTCTTCATCTCAGTGTCTCCCGGTGTTCTTGCGATCTCATCAGCACTTGCTTTCCTTCTTCTTTTCTACGAACTAAACCAACCTACCCGCCGTCACCTGTCACCTGCCAAACTCGGCATCCACCAAACCCAATCATTCATACGGATGAGAATGGATACGTTTTCACTCTCTTCGATTTTCGGCGGATCGAGTATTTAAGGCATGAATCCAACCGTACCCATCCGTTGCTCAACCCTGCACAAAACCACCATCTCGGCGGAGCTCCCCCTCCGGTAGACCCACGCATTGGGCATAATTCATTGGACACAACCAAAAAAAATTTGAGACCACTAAAATCGAAATTCGCTAAATTTGTAAAAACCACAAACCTATTTTACCCATTTCTTTTTTTTTTTTTTTTTGGTAAACAGCCATTTCTTTTTTATAACGGCTCTTGTTTTATAATGGGATATTTATAATCGTCAACTGTACTTTTGTCATCCTGAAATGTTAAATATATCGTACACACTAAAGCGTCGGTAAAGTGCACGTGTTAAAATTTATCAACAAAAGTACACGTGTTAATTATGCATAAAGTCTTCCAATCTCTTGGGACGCCCTTGTTACAGTCCAAAGCGCATATACGTGACAACGTCAAAATTAATTTACAATAGAAAAAGGGCAAAATTAGTCCTTTCTTTCTTCTGATTTCATAAAATTATTTCGTCTAATTTGACGGATATAAAACAATATAATTTTTTAGGCATAAAATTATATTTGTGGATGATGTTAATTTATTAGACTAATATATTTTGACAAGATCAGTTCATGAAATTAGACATCGGTAAATATATATTTTGAAAAATTCATTCAAAGTGTAATTATCTCTGACATACTATAGTTCAATTCATAAATGGCTGACATTTAGTCTCATTTTGCATAAGGACTAGAATAGAAACCGTGCACGGCATATATTGGCTTAGGGATAACAATTGGACCCAAACCCACTAGATATCCACAAAAAATATCCACAATAGTCATGATAAAAACAGCTTTATGGGTATGAAATGGGCGATTCTGCATATTACCCGAATCTGAAGCGTAGATGCAGCACTCTAGTGCCCACCCCGCCTGCACAAGCGTCTTTACACACAATGAACACACAGATATATATTTTAATCAGGTTCAGTTTTTTTCCCCAAAAAAGTGTCTATTTTATTAATTTGTTGTTTATGAATTTTATGAAAAAAGTGTCCATTTTTATTCGTAATTAAATATATAAGTTTATGAATTTGTTGTTTTGGATGTTTATTGCGATATTTATTTATTTTTTATGTTTTGGATATTTTTATTTAGTTAAATACTTTGATTGTAATGTATTATGAGCAGATTTAAAAGATTTTTTGATCGTTTTTTAATTGTTATAATATTATTTTGTTATTTATTGTTTTTTTATAGTTAAAATGCGGGTAACGGGTACCGATACGGGTACTTAGGTACCCAGAGGGTATGGGTACAAGTACTAAAGTTGTTGACCACTCGGGTACGGGTTTGGGTACATATATTTTTTTTCAAACGCGGGTATGGGACGAGTACTATAGGACCTTGCTCAGAGAGTACCTATTGTCATCCCTATATTGGCTTCTAAATATTTGTATAAGACATTAATATTTAAAAAATTCTAAAAAAATTAAATGAAAAAATATGTAGCACAAAGTATACAGATTTTATATTTACTATTTTCTATTATTTATTATATAAGCAATTTGTTGGATATAAATAGTGTATAAAGATACATAGTGTAATAATAGACAAATAGAATTTTTTTTTACGGTAATCAAATTTCATTCAATAATTAGGAAAAAGATTCATATATTCAGATTGAACAGAATGTGTTAAGGCATTCCCCATCCACAATTGAAAATCAACACGAATATCTAAATTATCCAAGTACACAATAATGAAACACTTAATCAGAACAGAAGCCAATATGACGTTACCAAGCCATCTTAATCCTAACAGCCAAAACAAAAGCTTCCAAGTACGGTCAATGACCAAAGAGAAGTGAGAAGCCACAATCTTTAATCTCATCCAGTTACGGGGCATTACTTTACTCTGTGCAGACTCAAATCGACTATAGGTGCTCTCGGAGATGACCAATCGAACCACATGCTCAGGAGTCATTTGTAGAGGAGAAAAGATGCTGAGGTTGGCGGTGATCACCATTAGCACTCCAGATCTGTAACGTTGACGCCCACTTGTTGATTGACCTTGTAATGGAACAAAGCTCATCTGCCAATCAGAACCAAACGAACCCAAAACAAGACGGAAAACCAAAAAATGCCGCACCAAGACGACGAACAAAACAACGCGCACTCAGACGACAAAAACACGGAAAAACACGAAAGAAAATCTAGATCTATGTGAAAAATCACTCATTTAGATAAAAGGGAGAGAGAAAAAAAAATGTAGAGAAGTGATTCTAGGCAAAAAAAAAAAAGGCCAAAAACCACCCCCTTCGGTGGATGAGGAAGAAGAAAGAGAGGAGTGAAGGCTAGAATATGAGGATACATAGTGTAATAGATAAATAGAATATGAGTCAGATAAACTCTTATCGGATGGTATCTAATGTTTTTTTTTCTTTGTTTTGTTTTTATCGTCTCTAATGTTTGATGTACATAATAGTATATATTATGTTATCTTATTTTGTGCTTAAGGTGGCGCCAATTAATAAAATATTATATAAATTATATATAAATGATAAAATTACCCTTCAGTTATACGGTCACTGTTACAAATAATTGTTTGCAAGACAACACGATCCAGAAGAACAGACGACAAACCTGCAAAATAATAAATGTTCAGATATACCTAAGGCGTCAGTTAGAATGTCCTTAAGGATTTATATATCTGTCAGTCGTGCGCAAATCCCCTATGGTACAATAGGTCCGTCCCGATAGCGGTCTGAGGTATCAGAACAACAAGAAGAAAACACATGCGACGTAAACCCTAGGAAGGAATTCGTAAACTCAGAAGGGAAGAAGGGAGACATGTATGTGTTTCATTTTCACATATAGATAAATCTGTAGGCTGTAAGGCTTAAATACAACAATCTCGAAAACGGCTAATTAAAGGACAACGTAGTTGTTAAAAGATAAAGTAGCTATTGGTGGAGATAGTGGGCAAAGAACGTGTAAGGGTTAGTGGCCTTAAATCCGGAATTAAGAGAAATGTTAACGTTAATGTTACTGTTAGTGGGTAAAAAAATCGGGTAGGCAATTAAGTAGATAAACGTGTACCCAGTCAACAAATAAGCCAAATATGTTATGAGACTTAGTCAGAAAATAAAACGGCTAAAACCTCATTTTTTGGATAAGCCTTATCAAGTTAAAAATATTTGTTTACAAAAAATATTTCAAGAAATAAAAATGATTGCAAGCCCATAACGTGCACGTAGGGTGTGCAAATCGGAAGATTTACATTGAAACTACACATCTTTTTTTAACTTTTTTACAAGCTCAAGTCATAAAATAATATATAAGCACTTAGAAAGTTCAAGAGTCAAGCAATGTGGGACTTCCCACTTTTAAAATATCACATAAATTACAACAATCCCCCACATATTTCAAAAGTGTAAAATCATTTAAGAAATTTGAAAAAGAATTTTCTTGGGTCAACATCGTAGATGTAGTGCATCTTAATTGTGTAGCTAAGCCAAATGAACCAGTCTTGGACTGATAAGACTTACACACAATGAATTGGTGTAGCTAAGCTATATGAACCCAAGAAACTTAATGTGTATTAGAGGTCTACCAATCACACTACACCCCCATAATTCTTGTTGTTGTCACTGTTTTGCACTCATAGGCCATGTGCGCGCCTCATATTCATGAGTGCTCTAGAGATCTCACTACTATCTCATGCAAGCACCCCACTTGACACTCATGTAGGCGATTTCATCAAGTGTATGCTGCAAATTATACATCACCCATAAGAGATAGGAAAATCATTAAAAGCTAACAGCTTACTTTTTTAGTAATGCAATGTCTAGCACTTACTCAAACACACCATAGGAAATGGACTAAATAAAATAATTTAGTGCTAGTAGAATTAACAAGTGACTTGTTCTTACTACATTGAACCTTCTTCATGGGATCTTCTATTACAAAGGTCGAGTTCCCATCACTTGTTAATTTCAATTGGCTTAAATCCAATTCCTCTCGATGTTTCAATAATTAATTTCCTCCCCAGAGGCTTTGTCAGAGGATCGGCCAAGTTCACTTCTGACTTCACATAATCGATCAACATTGTTCCTTGTTTTTGCAATTGCTTTACCACATTATGTCTCAATTGTACATGTCTGTTTTCTCCTTTGTAGGCCTTATTCTTTGCAACGACTGTTGCGGATTGGCTATCACATTGTATTGACACTTATTGTGTTTGTTTTATTCCCAAATGAATTTTTACCAAAAGATTTCTTAACCACTCAGTTTCACTACTAGCCAACTCTAGACCTATAAACTCTGACTCCATAGTTGATCTTGCTATTATTGTTTGCTTGGATGATCTCCAAAATACCACACCACCACCAAGTGTGAATACATAATCACTAGTGGATTTTCTCTCATTTGAATCTGATATCGAGTTAGCATCATTGTACCCTTCTAGTACAACGGGAAATCCATCATACACAATACCATAATTCATGGTACCTCTTAAATATCGCATGAGCCTAGCAAGTGCCTCCCAATGATCCTTACTCGGATTATGAGTATACCTACTCAATCAACCCACTGCATATGATATGTCTGGACAATAAAAAATCATCAAATGCAGGAAGCTCCCAATTACTTAGGCATACTGAGACTGAATAACATGATCACCTATATTTTTCTTTAACTGAGAGTTAGTTTCACAAGGGGTACTCATAGGGTTAGAGTCAAAATGACCAAACTTCCTAAGAAGATTTCCAACCTAATGTTCTTGGGATAGTATTATACTATCATCCTTCCTTATGACTCTAACTCCCAATATTACACTTGCCTCAACCATGTCTTTCATATCAAACTTAGATGCAAGGAAAGATTTGGTTCTAATCACAATATCAATACAAATACAAAAAATGAGCATGTCATCAACATATAAACATATAATAACATGTTCTCCATTCACAATTTAGTGTAAATACACTTATCAACTTTAGTAGAGGAGAAATCATCAATGATCAAAATTTGATCAAAATTTTCATGCCATTGTTTTGGTGCTTATTTTAAACCATATAGAGATTTTAGTAGTTTGGACTCCTTATTCTCTTAACCAGAAACTACACATCCTTCGAGTTAAGTCACATATATTTCTTCTTTCAAGGCTATTAAAACTCGAATTGAAGAAATTGTCTTTACCGGAGCAAAAATATCAAAATAGTCAATATTTTGTTTTTGAGAAAACCCTTTTCCTACTAATCTAACTTTGTATTTTTCAATCAAACTATTGGGGTTATATTTTCTTTTGAAAATCCACCTACAACCAATTGGTTTTTCTCCTCGAGGCAAATCAACTAAAATCCAAGTTTTGTTTTTTTGAAATAGAATAAATTTCGGTTTTAATAGCTTATTTCCAAAAATTTGCATCTGAAAAAGAAATAGTTTCAGAAAAAGTTTCAGGATCTTTTTTGACAAGACAAGTATAAAAATCATTTCCGAAGATGTTTCTTTTCTTGGTCTTTTACTCCTTCTAAGGTCCTCGTGTGAATCCTCATCAGCAATTTCTAATAGGTGTTTAGATGTACTTGCATATTTCAAAGGAAATATGTTCTCAAAAAATTCAGCATTCTTTGTTTCCACAATTGTGTTGCAATCAAGTACCTTTCTCTTTACTACGAGGAACCTATAGGCAGTGCTATGTTCAGCATATCCTATAAGCATGCAATCAGAAGTCTTAGAACCAATTTACCTTCTCTTAGGCTCAGGCAAAATTACCTTAGCTAAACACCCCCATTCTTTTAAATATTTCAAGTTAGGTCGATAAACTTTCCACAATTCGTAGTGTGTTTTACCGGTAGCTCTATGCAGAGTTCTATTTTGTATAAAACATGCAGTCAAAATAGCTTTGCCTCAAAGGTTGTTAGTCGCAAAAAAACTAACTAACATAACATTCATCATTTCTTTTAAGGTACTATTTTTTTCTTTCAGCCACGCCGTTTGATTCAGGTGAAAAAGGGGAGTAAATTCTTGTATAATGCTTTTTCACAAAAATCATTAAAAGAAAAATATTCACAATCTCTATCGAATCAAACTCATTTGATTTTCTTATTAAATTGATTTTCTACTTTGGCTTTGTAAGAAAGGAACATATTATGCCTTATAAAATAAACCTTCGTATATCTCGAAAAATCATCCATAAAAGTCACGTAATATTTTTTACCGCCTCTTGTCATAATTTGTTTTAAATCTCCTAGATTGGTATGAATTAAACCAAGCAAATTAGTTTCACACTTCACATAGGGATAATGCTTTTTACTTAACTTAGATTCTACATATACATCACATTTCCTAGTTGCTTATCGCTTAAAGAAGTCATACCAAAATGTCACATAGTATCAACGTACGCATAATTAATATGTCCTAATCCAGCATGCCATATTTCATAAGAGTCACTCAAATACGCAGAAGAAGATACATTATTATTACTAACTTCATATTAAGAACAAAAAGTCCTTCATCATAATACCCGTTTCCCACAAAAATATTATTTTTTATCATTACAATCTTATCAGATTCAAATGTCACTTTAACCCCTCCTTTTCCCAGTAGGGTCATAGAAATTAAATTTTCCCTTATACTAGGCACATACAATGCGTCACTAAGAGCCAAGGTCTTTCCCAATGTGAGCTTTAGAAGAACTTTTCCTTTTCCTGAGACTGCAGTAGTACGAGAATCACCAAGATACACAAGTTCTTCTCCATCCTCCACAGAAGTTTAGGAGGTAAAAGCATCTTTGCTTTCACAAATATGTTTGGTATCCCCAGAGTCTACATTTGTTCACATTTATCACAATATTGACTTGAGAGACGACCGCAGTAATAATATCATCTTCTTCGGCCTCGACCAAATTGGCCTTTGGCTTAGGAGGATTATCGTTTCTCGCTCTGTGTCTACATTGAGGTGCATGATGATCTATCTTTCCACAAACAAAAACATGTCTTTCTTCTTGAAATTGGGGCTAGCAACACGTGGACATAATCATTATTATTATTATTATTATTATTGTGATCGGGCTTTTTGTTATCGTACCTCTTTTTCTGCGATTTGTTTTGCACCACGTTAGCCCGAGACGCCAATTCCTTTCCCTTGCAACGTTGCATTCCTTGCGATTAGTGTCTTCAATGATGATGTGGGTAATCAAATCAACAAGAGGTAGTTGCTTTTGCTTGTGTTTTAGTTGCTGTTTATAGTCTTTCCATAATTCTGGCAATTTTTATGTGAGTAGACTAGCCACGAACTAGTCAGGCAGAACGATGTTCTCGGCTTTTAGATCTTCTAGTAGCTTATGGTACTCGTTGATTTTCACCTTAATGTATTTATCCTTGACAACCCCCATATGTAGTAGTTTCCAATCACATTTTGTTTTGTAGCATCCTCAGTAGTGTACTTTAGAATCATAGAGTCCCATATCTCCTTTGCTTCCTTATACGAACAATAGACATTGAACATATCGTTAGACAAAGAACTAATTAAGGTGTGACAACAAACCTCATTAGCATATGTACAATCTTCGACTTGTTTGGCTGGTGATGTCGGTTTAGGATCAATCAGAGCATATGCGACCGCGTACGTCGAGAATGGTATGCACTCGTTCCTGCCATCTTCGAAAACTCTAGCCACTAAAGACTTCGACGATCTCTGATATGTCACGAAATGGCTTTGTGTAAGCAACCATAGGAGGTACGGGTGCAGGAACCGTAGAGGCAGGACGATAGTTGGACCCACTGTTGTTGTTGTTGTTGTTGTTCGTTGTCTCGTCAGATTGATCAGCAAGCACCATAAATCCTTAAGATTGTTGCAAATAATTGTCCGCAACACAGCACAATCCAAAAGGAACAAATGATAAACCTACAAAATAATAAACGTTAAGAAAAACCTGAGCCGTCGGCTAGACTGCCTTTAAGAATTTATCCGCCCGCAGTGCCCAAATCCCTCAAGGTACAACAGGTCCGTCTCGGTAGCGATCCGAGGTATCAGAACAAAAAGAAGAAAACATAGGCGATGTAAAACTCGAGAAGGAATTCGTAAACTCAGAAGATAAGAAATGAGAGATGAGTGTGTATCATTTTCACATATAGATAAAACTGATAGGCTGTAAGGCTTAAATAAAAAATCCAAAAATGGCTAATTAAAGAATAATGTAGCTGTTAAAAGATAAAGTAGCTGTTAGTCAATTAAGTAGATAAACATGTCCGTCTCGGTAGCAATCCGAGGTATCAGAACAACAAGAAGAAAACATAGGCGATGTAAAACTCGAGAAGGAATTCGTAAACTCAGAAGATAAGAAGTGAGAGATGAGTGTGTATCATTTTCACATATAGATAAAACTGATAGGCTGTAAGGCTTAAATAAAAAATCCAAAAATGGCTAATTAAAGAATAATGTAGCTGTTAAAAGATAAAGTAGCTGTTAGTCAATTAAGTATATAAACATGTACCCAGTCAACATATAGGCCAAATACATTTTGAGACTTAGTCAGAAAATAAAACGGCAAAAACTTCATTTTTCGGATAAGTTTTCTTAAGTTAAAAATATTTTCACAAAAAATATTTCAAGAAACAAAAAGGGTTGCAAGCCCATATCGTGCGTGCAGAGGGGTGCAAATCGGAGGATTTACACTGAAACCACACAATTAGGCCCAAGCTTGTGCGCGCGATCCCAAGCTCTTTTCTAGCTTGTTTGCAGGCTCAAGTCACAAAGTAATATACAAACACTTAGAAAGTTCGAGGGCCAAGCAATATGAGACTTCCCACTTTTGAAATATCACATAAAATACAAAGTCACTACACCAAAAACACGAATCTATAACAACTTTTAGTTAATGCGTAAAATGTGACACGTTATCTGAAAAAATATGGAGGTTTAATATCACATTTATCTGGGCAAACATTGTCTGAAGTAAACTTGCAGATACCATTTGCACAGACAAATGTTATCTAAAAGCCTCGTACTTTTATTTTATTTTTAATTAAAAATATGGACCGTTAAGATGACATTTGTCTGGTAAAAGGTTATTTGAAGTTAAAACATTATATAACGCTTGCGTGAGCAAATATTATATGAATGTTATTCAGATAGCGATTTCCTGAGGAAATGCTATCAGGAGTTTGAAACAAAATTTAAAGACACACTGGAGAACGTATCCCTTCTAGTACTTCCTCTCTAGCTCACAATTCAGAATGTCTTCATCCCCGTCATCATTGCTCACCTCCAAGCGTTCACACGAACCCAATAATCTCGACTCACCTTCTATTTTGTTGCCATCGCTGACGCTCTCTCAGGCCGTTACTCTTCTCTATTTTATTATTCTCACAGCCAACCTTTAACACATGTACTCTCCTTTCCTGGTTGTCATCGTTGAGGACAAGTGTAGGGTGGATGAACTACTTCGATATGGATGAGTTTGTCTTTCCTAGACTCATTCAGGAATTCTATAGGATATTTCATGTAGTTCTCTACATCAATGGTGGCCATTGATGGAGTCCATTGATCCTATCAATACATCGTTGCCACTCGATACTCTCAATCAATGCCTTTGTCATTCGGCTCTCTCCACCATCACTATGGCCCGACACCCTCCACTACCATTGCCTCTACTACGAGCACTCTCCATCGTTTTCAACTCCTAACACTCTCCTGCACTATGTCTGCTGCATGGCACCCTCCACCCACCACCAAACACCCTCACCCGCTACCTCTTGCGGAACACTTTCCACCACCACTCCCATCTCTCAGAGTCTTTGGTGTCACTTAACAACCTCTATTTTCAACATCGCTGCTCAGTATTGTTCATCAACGCTAGTGTACACCTATTCACTATTTACCATTAAAATTCATTGCATTCATTATCTTATTATTAATAATACATATTGAAATATTTTGACAAAAAAAATACATATAAAAAAATAACATTTCAAAATTAAAAATGTGTTGTTTTATTTTTTCTATGAAGGACTGTCACTTTACTTCGGTGGAAATATTATTTCACAACAATTATTTGAATTATTTTTCCATTTTAGCCCTAATTAAAAAAACAAATCCTTTATAACTTTTTGTATATAATTCCTATAAATGAAAAATTTTCAAATATTTTATAGAAATCTTCAGAAGCCAACCATATATATACCTTGTGCATGGTACGAGTTACGTATTATTTAAAAATAATTATTCTAAAAAAAACAAATAAAGAGGTCTTAAGATGTACTATGATCTTATTTATTAAAATTAAAAATAATACATCATTATTTCCTAACGTTAAATACATATTTACTTTTGAATATTTTTTTTCTTAGCATAATAACAATGTGAGAAATTAAGCTACATATAGTATGTGAATTTTTTTTTTAATATTTTTAAATTAGGTCAACTATGCTTTATGGTCTGCTTATTTTCTAATTTTCTAGAAAACTTCGACCTCATAATTTTTTTTCCTTAGATTTAAATAATTAATTGCGGCAACTATGATTCCATTTTTTCCTCGGTGTTCTCACTTTTTGACGGTTTCTAATGACTCATGCATGACGATATGTATAAAAACAAATTATGAAGTCAGTTTTAATTTTTGGTCAAAAAATTATGAAAGTCTTTAGACGGCGTTTCTCACACCCGGTCGTGCAAGGTATTGGGTCAACCCACCCCACAAAACCATATATGCCACCATTTCAAAACCCTTCAGCTATATATATCCATTTCCTAGCATCTTGATGCTTTCAACTTCTTCTTCATCTATATTCATTCTTGTACAATTTAATTTGGTAACTAGACCGGTATATACATATACTACTAATTTTACATTATACATACACACACATATATATAGGCTATGATTATGGATAAGGTGACTCAGTATGCACGTGTGTTCAATCACTTTGATGAAAATGGAGATGGAAAGATATCACCATCGGAGCTGCAACAATGCGTGGTGGCGATCGGAAGCAAGCTGTCGCCGGAGGAGGCGGAGGCGGCGGTGGAGCTTCTGGACTCGGATGGAGATGGGTTGGTGGGGTTGGATGATTTTGTGAGGTTTGTGGAGGGAGGGAAAGAGGAAGAGAAAGTGAATGACCTAAGAGAGGCTTTTAAGATGTATGAAATGGAGGGGTGTGGTTGCATCACACCAAAGAGTCTTAAAAAGATGCTTGGAAGATTGGGTGAGTGTAGGAGTATAGATGAGTGTCAAGCGATGATTGCTAGATTTGATATTGATGGAGATGGGGTGCTTAGTTTTGATGAATTTACGGTCATGATGTTGTAACTTACCTTGATTTCCATGTTTCTTCTTTACTAGTTTTGGTCATGTATTATTAGGTACACATGTCATATATGTACCTAAATGAAGAGTACTTTTCATCTCTTGGCTTGATTCACTACTAGAAAAAATTAAAATAACGACGGAAATTTAGAGACAAAAAGGATAAAATATAACTAATTCTGTCTCTAAGTATTAGTGACGCCAAATTTGGAGACTGATTTCATTTTTTCTGTCGCTATTTCAACTTTTTCTATCACTGATTTTAATAATGGAGTTGATATTTAGAATGTTTTGAACTGTTTGATCATCTTCAAAATTTTGCTTCTCTTTTGTGGTTTTTGAATTCAATATTCCTATGTGGAGGGATCACGGGTTCAGATCCTCACTATTTCGTATTCTCTCTATTTGCTCAATTACTATAGTTCTTGGAATATAATTATCATGATAATTTTACATTAGGTGGGGTTCGAATATATTTTATACACCCCAAAACACTCCAAAACTATAATAATGAAGAAGAGCAACAGAAATTTGTATTGCCCCAACAGTAATCTCAGGCTCGGCGGGATATGATAAAGTGGTCATCAAATCGATAAAACTGCAAATTTTGCCGACCAAAAAATGCAACTTAATTATATACATTATATTTAATCCAATTGATAACAACATAAAGCCTCAGTCAAAAAAAAAATAAAAATGAAGCCAGGCTTTTCTAGACGTGGCTTACTTTCAGATTGCCACTGCCTTGGACCAATAGTGCTTTGGAACACTTTTGCCACATCACTGCACAACTATAGAGTAGTGCCGAAAAAAAATCTGTTATTTGAATTTTTTTTATCTAATAAAAATAATGTTTATTTAATTGCCATCAAATAACTTCTCAGTCTTGGCCCCAAATGGACATAAATTCTGGCTCCGTCCATGCCAATGTTAGTTATGCACTGAATTTTTAACCTTACTGAGAAACATTCTTTTAATTTTAAAATAAGAACATTTTTCTTAACATAAATATGTTGGAAGTTGTAATACTGTTAGTATTGTTTTTTATATATGTATTTCAAAGTCAATTTCCATTTTGACCTTATTTTCCTTCTACCCTCCAATTGTAAATTTGTTATTCTGTTTGATTTGGCGGTGAGTCACTCTAAACTCACGTTTGCTCTGGTCAAACGTGATTTGATCACAAACTAGTTATGTTTGGTTTTATAAACATAAATTGATTTCAGCCCTAAAATCAATTTTACCTAATAGCTAAGATTTGTAGCTTTTGTGGTGATATAGAATTAACTCTCAAATTTTGTAGCCCTAAAAGCAATTTTGGTCAAAACTATCCAAACATGAATTGATAAAAAATATTTTTTCGTAAATGTATTCAAACATAAATAATTTTTCGTTCAACTCACTTTTAATCAAAATCAATTTTATAAAATCAATTCTGTTAAAATCAATTTTCGTTACCGTAAAACCAACACACGCTAAGCCATCTACAACCGCGTTGGACCAATTATTTCATCAATAGTGCAACTAACTTTATCTTCATAAATCCCATGGGAACACAGACAATGGATAAAGGGGTTAATATAATTTTGTGCGCAAATAAGCATTATCTATTATCGATTAATATAACATGTGAGTTTTATGTTTCACATGGAACAATCAACAGTGTCTAAAAGAAATAAAATAATGTTATTAGTATTGCCTTCTAACATTTGCATTAGCTTGTCAACAACATACTGTGGCTGAACCATTTTCACGTTTAAAGACATTGAGTGCGTTGAAAAAAGATTGCTTTTAAATATCGTGACATACCTGTGGGCGTAGGCACTTATCGAAAGAAGAAGAAGAAAAAAAAAAAAAAACCTGTGGGAGTAGGCCATCCTTCAGGCCTTAATATTTTGAAGGCCATTCTAACTGAGGGAATTGCTATCTGCACCTTCCTTCTTTCTTTTGGCACCCCCATAAAATACGTAAAAATACTCGTACCTTCCCTACCCCACTCTCTCCCCCATCTCCCCCACTCCTCTCTCACGGCACCGTCCACCCCTGCCCCACTCCCGCACCCCACCATCATCCTTTTTTATTTTATTTTTTTGCACTTTCTTACCCTCTAGAAAAAATGTAGATCTTTTTTGTTTTCAGAAACTAGTTTTTATGAAGACAAAAAAAAAGATTAAGTGTCACAGGAGGCGAGAAGTGGTGGCCCATGGTTAGTGGGGTGGGGGAGGGTGGCCAGGGGGTGGGGCGGTGGAGAGGGAATAGGAAAGGGTTAAGGGCACGGGTACGAGTATAGGTAGTTTACGGATTTTAAGGGAGAGCAGTGGCAAACGAAAAAAAAAAAAGGAGAGCTGATAGCAATTTTCTTCAATGAATTCTGATTTTTTATGGGCTCCGTGATATAACTTGTTTTGGGACAATACTTTGGGTATTGTTTTTAGGGCATTACTTTCCACCCCCTAATGACTACAAAAACCCCCACATATTTTTTCTCGTAAATACCCCTAGCCGGATGTACACTTTGGATGTTTTTTAACACGTAATGGGGGGTTTAGCAGCGTTCGGCTGTACGCATCCGGATGTGTGTTGTTGTGGTCCGGATGCGCACATCCAAATGTTGTTTATTTAGTTTTTTTTTATAATTTCAATTCATTAAAATTAGATTTTTTTTAATTTTTCATCTCATTGAAATTTGTTAGTTTTTTTTTTAGTTACTTGGTTTCTTTTAAAAAATTTCACAACTTTCAATTTAAAATGACTAAATAAATTATTGAGCTAAATAAAATATAACACAAAATAAATTACAATGCTAAATAATTACAAAATCATTCCAAATAGTTCCAAAATAAATAAATACATACCTAAAAAAAGCAACACAGTTAATAGAGCTCACTGCGTCGATCGTGACCGCTTTCTCAGGTTTGTCCAAGGTCGGTTCATCACCTCCAGT
This sequence comes from Calophaca sinica, assembly GCA_037113605.1. NCBI lineage: Eukaryota > Viridiplantae > Streptophyta > Magnoliopsida > Fabales > Fabaceae > Calophaca > Calophaca sinica. The sequence continues at coordinate 24,105,226 of CM073737.1, forward strand.
GCCTGCTGTATACTATCCCAAACTGGGGTGTCTTGTTGTATCTCCCCTCTGGCTACGATGCCTTGCATAATGTCCCTAACACTCGCCAACCTCGCTTGCGAAGATCAACGTAAAAATTATAAATATTGCCATTCATTGTTTAAAATAGTATAAGTTAGTGTTGACTTACCATCGCAGGATGCTCTATGCTGGAGCTGGCCTCTGGCAAGTCGTCGAGAGTCGCTGGCCTCTCAGCTAGAATGAGTGGGTCCCCCTCAGCCGGAGGTATCAAGTACGGGTGCGACATGCACCTAAACCAGGCCATGTAGTTTGGAGCACAATCCCACGCTTGTGTCACGCGATCACCTCAGACCTCCTCAGGAAACAAATGCTGTTGGTATGCGAGGTACGCAACATATATCTCTGGTCGAGACATCATCGGTGGGGACGATACGACAAGATCCTGCGAGACGGTCTACACGAACCCAAACTGACGCAGGACCCGCTCAGGTAGGTGTGGGTGCCTAGCCCTGCTGCCGCACATGATCCAACCAGAGTACCAGCAAATCTTCTGAAGGGAATGGTGTTGACAGTGGGTGCCGTATAGGGAAAACACCAAGTCAACCATCGTCAAATGATCCAGACGCCTTCGGTACGACATGGTTATTGCATGACCACTCACTAGTGCAAATCCCCACTTGACTTATCACTCTCTCAAAGAGTGTGGCGTCTTCCTCCCACTTGTCTTCTTCCATCTTTTCTTTTTTCTCTATTTTGTTTCTTGCTTTATTTTCTTATATCTTGTGCTATTATTGATAAAGGCCATACCTTTAAGAGTTTTATCCATTGCTCCTCTTGTTTTTGAATGCGCCATTGTTTACAAGGAACAAGCTTGCCCTAGTTCCCCTTCTTAATTAAGAAGAGGCATCATTATCATGAAATAAGAGAGTCTACATAAAGCTTTCATTTTTATGTCCAATTAATATTCTAAAACAAGAAGTCAATTCAAGGACGATCTGATAAAAACAATTGAACCCCACATTGGTTCATATCATGTGCTCATGATGGAAACCTAGCTAGCCCAATGAAGAGCCCATGCCCATTGAGGAGCCCAAGCCCAAAGAAGAGTTTAAGCCCAGATAAGAGTCCAAGTCTAATGAAGAGTCTAAGCCTAATAAAGAGCCTCAAGCCCAATCTAGAGGAAGAAGCACTCAAATTGGGCCAAATAATTCAAGTGAAAGACTAAGCCCATGAAGAGCCCAATATGGGGTAAAGTTATGATTAATTTTAATTTAGTTGTTTTGATTATTTTAATTATGTAATTGGACTACTAGTTGACTATTTGTTTTTAGTTTTGGGCCTAGTTAGTTTGCACCTAGCCATAGCCTAGGCATAGTCATGTGCTCCCATTATGGAAAGGAGGGGTAGTTATGCTCCTAGTTAATGCCTATAAATTGGCTTATATTCTCCTTCATTTGGAACTTTTGATTTTGAGAAATATAATTACTCCTTGTAAGTTTTTGAGAGCTTAGTTCTCTTAGGGTTCTTAGGTGAGCCATCATTGATTCTTATCAACAGTATCCTTACTCCTGTGGCGAATCCCCACTTGACTTATCACTCACTCAAAGAGTGTGGCATCTTTGAAACACCCCGTTTCTGGAGTTGTACGGTATAACCCAATCTAATACTGAAAACATTTAATGCTCATGTGCTTTCAGTAAAATGTACTCTTCTGTTGTTCGCAATGGAAAGTAGGAGTAAATTTGTTTTTTCTTTTCGTTTTCCTTTCCGTTGAAAACCTTTTTTCTAAAAATGAGATATGAAAAGTACTACAATTTTTAAATAATGAGTAATTAGTCTTTTGTCAAACATCAGAGTATAACACATCATATTGAATGCATCACATACAATAAAACATACCATAATCATTTTGTACTGAGGTGAATTTTTTTTTGAAAATTTCAAATATAAACCAATATGACTTACACTAATAACCAAAGTCCTGCTCACCAAGAGGCAAGGTGACACCCTAAGCTGGCCAATAACTACGACTCTTACTGAGAAACCATTTAGCAAGATCAGAACTGGAGCACTATGAGGAATCTTCCTCCACTGGGTCATTCTCCAACGCTCTTGGGAAGGACAGAACTGCAATAGCAATAGGAGCTCCATTTGGTGGTGACATCCATGAGATTGTCCAATCCAACAATACAAGGGTAAATTCTTGTGCACGAGTTCATCACAGGCTAGTCTCATACAAACAAGATATATACATAGTACAACAACTTTCTTTATCTATATACATATATAGCTTAATAGACTGCAAGAATCAGCATGGCAAATCAAGCAGTTTGCATGTAAACAAACAATCAATCCACAGATCAACAGTCCAATCATCACATATCATCAACGTGGTCAGTTATGGCATGCCAATGCATATGAACAATTTTGTGTACACAATTGCAGGCTTAAACAAGGACAATAACCAGACACTGGAACTTTCTTTCCAGGTCCAAACAAATTCCACATAAAGGGAATTACAATCTAATTGCATGCGCATTAGACTGTATTGCCACTCACAACCTCTGGTCACCATCGGACCCTCGGGTATTTTGCAGAAAACGACTACTCCCCTTTGAAATTCAACATAAGACCTTCAATGCTACGAGTATCATTGCTCAATGGTTAGTATGCATCAATCTAATTCTTTGGTACGACCCACTCACCATCGGAGTGTCCGAGAGATCTTTTAATTAACTAATGCGAATCGACGAGTCCTCAACTCCTAACTTGATGGATCCCATTCTTAGTTCTTGTGTCACTCCTATGTACTAATGTACCTGAAAATACTCTTTAGTTTTGGGTCGTTAGAACCCTAGTTGTGCTAAATAATACACTAGGAGGATTCCCAGGAAAGAGAGGTGATGAACACACTTAATTACCAAGTCTTTCCTTGCCAGAATTTCCCAGACGTATCATTTAACTCAACCGTTTTGAAAATTGAACTGTTTACCTTGAGTTATTTACTTAGTATAGTTCCATTGGACAATCTTGAAAAGCATTAACTTGTTTTACTAAAACTCCCTTGCTTGCTTTTAAATCAAAAAACCCTTAACTTTTCATTTCTAAAAGTTTTAGTGCGGCTGGTGGAATCGCATTAAACTTACTAGTGTAAGCCGTCAAACCAGTTTACAATTAATCAACGCATTATTAATTAACTCATGATCATCATGCATACTAAATCAATATCAATCCAAATTAAATTAAATCATCATATATGATTCAAATCACACAATACAGAACAATCTTGCCACGCGGGTCAAACGACAATAGCAATCCATATCATCACATAATAATACTACACTTATTATCACACAATCAATCAATCATACAAATCACACAAGCAATCAAAGCAAAAAGCCTAAACTCATTTTATAGAAATTTCCCTTACCTCAAAAGCGTTTCCAAAGAGGTAACTCCGAACTATCGTCAAGTCGATCCTCACACGAACATTAACAATACAAGTTCAATTCAATTAGAACTAAAGCTCAAGTGCACTACCCCTAGGGCAGCCACAGTTTTAGGGCTTCTAAGGGTTAGGAATCTCTCAACTTAATCCTCTTTGAGTATTTCTAACCATATGTAATGCAATAAGTCCAAACAATGCAAGTTCGCAAACTTTTTTAAACACAAACACATTAAAAGAAGCTTAAACCAATTTTACCACTTGGAATAGTGTTTTGCCAATTCGAATAGTGTTTTACCAATTTGAATAGTATTTTACCAAACTTCCAACTTTAAAAACAAAGTTTCATAACATACAACTTCCAAATCATGTTTTAAAATCAAAACCTTTCGTGAGATCTTGTTAGATCTACTTTTCCAACACATTTTTGTAACAAAAATCAAGTTGAGTTTCTTCCCAAAAATATCATTATGCCACGGTTTTGAAGAAGAAAAAGGAAACAATTTCTTTGATTCACTGAAATTCCTTTTTACAAAATCTACATGTTAGATCTAAGCATCAAACTATTACTAACCTTTTTGCATCCTTTAAACGACAAAATCAAACCAAGATATTTCCCCAAAAACATTTTAAAGGCCACGGTTTTAGCAACCCCAAAACAGCCCCAAATTTGTTTTATTTTAAACTATACAAGTTGCTAAAAATGCTTGATCTAATTACTAACATCCTAACACAAGTTAATCATCAATTTTAAGCATCAAAATTGAATTAAAATCAACCCCAAGGACACTCAATTGTCATGACCAACAAGGAAGAGATGGAGGAATCAATTTTTAGAATTATTTCAAGCATCAAATGCATATACTAGTGGTAGATCTAAGGTATAGTAAGCTAAATCTTCAAGGTCTAAGCACTTTCTATCACAAACAACTCCAAACCTCATTAAACCCAAACATGGCAGAAACAAGGAAGGAGAACAACTGAAAGATTTACCTCTAGATGTAGATGAGGATGTGCAAGAAGAAGAAGGAGAAGGAAGGAGAAGTTCCAAGCTTTAACTCCAACAAAACCCACAAAGGATCAAGGCTTTCTTTCCAAGTTTTTTCTCAAGTTTTCATCAATGGTTAAAATGAGTGAAATGGTCCTTATATAGGGGAGGGAGGCCACGGTTTTCAAGGAAGAGGAAGGGAAAAATTTGTTCCAATTCCATTGCAAACTAACTAATTAGTTAGAAATTAACTAAGCTAACTACCTACCATTTCCTTTCTAAACCAATCAAAAGGCTTCCTTTAGAAATGGTAGGCGACAAGCGCATGGCTTGGATCCCATTGGTCCACCACATAGCCATCATCTTACATGACAAGTTTCGTCTTCAAAATATCTCGGTATGTGTTACCGATTTATCGGGCGCGCGACGTTTCACGTACATTAGGTTTTTACACTAATCGCTCTATAAATTATTCTAATTTATCAGTCCACAACTAAAGTTTATTATTTAGTATAAATGTCCCTCATGACATTAGAAATTATCCCCTATATCTCGTTTTCTCAAATTACGATCCAAAACGTCGTAATTACACAGTTTTTTTGCGTAGAAAACACACTAAATATTTTTTGTCGCCCAAAAATTTACAAAAAATTCAATTAAATCAAAAATATTGGAAAAAGCTTAAATCTAAAATTTGGTGAAATTTGGATCACATTTAGGCTTGTTTCGGTTAGAAATTCACCCGATAGTCTCATTACAACGGATTTCGACGGAATTCTACGTCGTATTTTAAACTATGATTTAAAAAAATTTATTAAGTCCTAAAATCATTTCACCTTAAATAAAATAAATACGTTAATTTAAACAGCAATGTTACGTATTTTCAGGATTAAATCATTTTAAAAACAGTATATGTCTACACTGTCTGTTAATCTGAATTAAAACCAACACTGTGAATGGTTTAAAACAAATCATTATAGTTTTTCGTACTCTTCATAAGTCGTCGAGTTGATCAGTCTCTACAACTTATTCCTAAGTAGTCGAAAACTGTAAAATAGCTTTCATAAAAATTGGGGTGTTACATTACCACCCTCCTTAAAAAATTTCGTCCTCGAAAATTCACTCATAAACTAAATCAAAATCAGGAATCTGGAAAATCATAACATAATACCAAAAGTATATTATAAATTTGGATTTTGGAATCTAATAGCAAAATATGTCAAAGAGTCAAAAATACTTATGTGGTCTATACTTAGAATCACGTACACACCATAATACATATACTACGATAACTATGGCGTCTCCTACATACGATCTCTCTTGTAAATCTCTATCCACTCATAACTCCTTTGTGTTGCGTTTCCTGGGACAAAGTCTTCAAATGATGAGCTCTCGTTGTTGTCTCAGCAGGTCGTGTTGATTCTCCGTGGCAGTCAGTTGGGCAATAACAGCTGCCATCCCGGCCTTGATCAAAACCCAACTGGCAACAACAGCTGTCATCCCAGCTCTAGTAGAAAGAATCGCTTGTCTCAGAGGCATTGGGTTTATATAGGGTAAACTAATCAAAACCCACTAAAACACATTAATCATCTGAGTATGATTACACACAAGGTCCTTGTATAGAGAACAGTTCAATCAATGTCACACATGTTTCAACTAGGAAATATTACAGACAATCAAGCACAGAGTTCACATAACCTACACACAACAGACTTATACCCGATAATTCCCGACAGTCTAGGCCAGCTTAAACAAAGCGGTCCAGTTAGAACCGAACTGCTCCGATACCACTGATATAACATCTCGTTTCCGGAGTGCTACGATGAAACCCAATCCAACGCTGAAAACATTTAATGCTCATATGCTTTCAGTTTCCTCCCACTTCTCTTCTTCTCCATATTTTATATTTTTGTTTTATATCTTTCTTGTCTTTATCATTAATGCGCCTATTTTAAAGTTTCAATTTTTATGCGCATAGTTCATCATCTTCTCCGTATTTGTGCGTCATTCTTCCATAAAGCTTAAAGCTTGAATTTTTATTAATTCTTCCATAGAAGTGTGCGCAAAAATACCTTGGGAAGTCATGGCTTCCTATTTCTCTAATACCTTCTTCTAAATTGGTTTGTGGATTTAAATGTTGGGATTCTCCTAATTTTACTTTATTTGACTTTTCTTCCCTTGGTCATGAAGAAAAGAAAGTAAATGAAGGGGAATGTCCTAAAGGAGAGGCTACCTATCATGAGCATGAAAAAAATTATTCTGCCTTGGAATTCAAAAGAAAAGAGGGACATGCCAATACTTTCATTGAATTTCAAAATTTAATGCTCTATATTTCTCATATTTCTTTAGAGTTTTCTTGTGAATCTAACCTTCTAACTTCTTTTGCATTGAAGCTCAAGGGCGAGTTGAACATGAAATTTCATATTGCAACGAAGCTTGATGGGGTGGTGGACCCATTTGGAAAGCAAGGCAACAATAGGGAGGGGAAATCCTTGACCCACAATACTCATACATTTTATGATTTCTGACTCAAAGAACATGATTTGATGCATGATTTGCCGGATGTGCATGACATTTTCTTAAATAATTGTGCAAAATCTTTGAGACTTGAGTGTGTTGCTTGCCTTGACCAAATTGAAGAATTATGCATGCATGGTGAAAATATCTCTAATGTGGATGTTACATGTGATCGGTTCTTTAGACTTGTTTTTTACCATGGAGGTTGGGTTTGTAGGAACATAAGGAATAAGAGACCTTCCATTTAAAGGAAGTGAAGTCTCCATTGAAACAGGCTTTTTCTTTATAATATTTTCAATAAAACTAAGACATGCTTTTTTTTGGGATGTAGGGATTGGAGCTATAAATTCGAGGACGGATTCTTTCGAAGGGGGAGAGCATGATGGAAACCTAGCAAGCCCAATGAAGAGCCCATGCCTATTGAGGAACCCAAGCCCAAAGAAGAGTTTATGCTCAAATAAGAGTCCAACTCTAATGAAGAGTCCAAGCCAAATAAAGAGCCTCAAGCCCAATCTAGAGGAAGAAGCACTCAAATTGGGCCAAATAATTCAAGTGAAAGACGAAGCCCATGAAGAGCCCAATATGGGGCAAATTTATGATTAATTTTAATTTAGTTGTTTTGATTATTTTAATTATGTAATTGGACTACTAGTTGACTTTTTTTAATTTTGGGCCTATTGTTATTGGGCCTTATTTGCTCTAGGTTTAGGGTTAGTTTGCACTTAACCATAGCCTAGTCATAGTCATGTGCTCCCGTTATAGAAAGGAGGGGTAGTTTGAGAAATAGAATTACTCCTTGTGAGTTTTTGAGAGCTTAGTTCTCTTAGGGTTCTTAGGTGAACCACCATTGATTCTTATCAACAGTATTCTTACTCTTGTGGTGAATCCCCACTTAACTTATCACTCTCTCAAAGAGTATGGCATTTTCCTCTCACTTCTCTTCTTCTCCATATTTTATATTTTTGTTATTTATTTTTCTTGTCTTTATCATTTATGCGCCTATTTTAAAGTTTTAATTTTTATGTGCATAGTTCATCATCTTCTCTGTATTTGTCCGCCATTCTTCCATAAGGCTTAACGGTTGAATTTTTATTAATTCATCCATAGAAGTGTGCGCGCAAAACTTCAAGGATTAAAAGCATCATACATAAAGTTTCTACCTTTCTATTCTTTAATTCACTGAAACAAGAAGTCAATTCAAGGATGATCCATAAAAATTATATACATCCGTCTTGGATCATATCAAAAATCTAAAAATTGGGTTAAAGTTTCGAGTTTAGATCCTCTCCATTTCTCAAAAGAAATGGAGAGCTGCATTAAGAGAGAGATGGACACAAAGAAGAGATTTGATATATCAAACTTTAATTATCATTTAAAATAATTTAAATTATTTAAAACTTATGTGTCTATCTTTCTCTTAGTGGAGCCTTTCATTTCTTTTGAGAAATGGAGAGGATCTCAACTCTAAAGTTTCATACCCATTATTAATTTTCACATACAAATTTGAGAAAGATGAGGTTTATGGTCTTAAACACGAAGGAAAACAAACCAGCATATGTTGTGGCTTCCGGAAACACCAACGTTTGCAAAGATTTGTCATTGTCTTGTGTATTCTTCTACGATTATCATCGTGTGTACCCATTCAACAATAGGAATGTGCCATTGTACCTAGGGATGTAAATGTTAGGTTTTGACTCGTTAAATCAACAATAGGAATGTGCCATTGTACCTAGGGATGTAAATGTTAGGTTTTGACTCGTTAAATGTTTGATGAAGCTCATTTCTTTAATTAAATGAGTCAAGCTCAAGTTTAAAATTGAGTTTGATTATTTAAATGAGTCAAGCTCAAGTCTTACAAGCTCGACATTAAATAGTCTGTGAATAGCTCGTATAAGTGTTGTGGTCTTTAAATTGTTGCAGTGATTTTTTGTTGGGTGAAGTTGCTATGTTAGCATTGAACTAGATATATCAATAAATAGATGGTGATCATGTTTTTTATGGAGTCATGCTTTTGTAAAGGTTAAGCTTAAATTGAATCTTTGGACTCATGTCTTTGAAATGGTCAAGCTTAAATTGTATTTGGCAAAGGCATGTTTTTGGGATGTTTTGGGCTAGCTTTTGAAGTTTCTTTTTTGTAGTATTCAAGAAATCTTGAATTTCACATACTATATGTTAAGTACATATCTCTATTTTTATATATTGTCATTTTGTCATATAATATAATATTAAAATCTTTATTAAGTACAAAATTGATAAAATTAAAAAGTAATTAAAGAAAAATTTTCATAGATGCAAAAATAATTTAATTTTAAATGAGCTAAACAAGCTAATCTCAAACTTTATTATTTTTTAAACAAATCAAGCTCAAGTTTTTGTTAGGTTTGTTTAAATAAATGAGCCAAGCTCAAGCTTTACTACTTTTTCACAAGTCAAGCTCAAGCATCAAGTGTTTGGCTCGGCTCAACTCGTTTATACCCCTTTCCACCATCACTGAGAAACAAGTCTCTAGTTCTTCCACCAATAAGAGGAAACCACAAGTTCAGTTGCACCTAGGCAGGTCCTGCATGTACAACATTTGGCCGAACTTGTGAACCAAGCTCTGCCTGAATGTAATTTGGCTGGCTCTAAACAGCATGTCCTACCTTAATTAATTGGTTCTGATTTAGCTGTCCTTGACCAGTAATAGCTGAGGTGATCAAACTCTCTCCAGCATTTGGTCTCTTAGACTGAAGCTATATGGCTTGTTGTACCTCATTATGCACCATAGGCTTGACTATTGCCTTGACACTTGATACATGATGTCATTTATACCCAAGTTGATTTGTTGACGAATAAATGACATAGTCATCACCGTCGGTTGCCCAATTGAGTCAATTGTTGCATTTGGTGCTGCCATAGAGGCAGATGTGGCATCATGTGGTTGGGAAGTTGACGTAGGCATCCCAAGAGTTGTTGCAGTCTTAGTAGACTTCTGTGCGCCATTCTTCTTTGAATTGAGGTAGGGTCCAAGTTGCTAAGACTCTTATCTAAATGCAAGTGCATATGCCAAAAGAAATTCTAACCAGGAGAATCAAGTTTCTGAGTTTGATCACCTATTGGGACCCACTGGGCATGCCAAATTTGTTGATGCGAAAAAATGTTAATAGAATAATCGATTAATTTTTCAACAATGATTCCCTTTTGAATCAATTGATTATGCAGAGGAAGGAACATTGTTCCTCAGCTATAGGTTCCTTAACTACTCCAAAGAGTGTTAAGTTAGGTGATACTTGAAAACTACGACTAAGAAAGCGTAAAGAAATTAAAAGGCATAACTATGATAAAGGAAATGAAAAGGTAAGTGTAAAAACTAGTGTTTGATTGATTGGATGTCTTTAATACAACAATTGAGCACTACCCTTATTTGCCACGTTATTAAGAAATTAATTGTAATTACAAGTGGCTAACAATTGCAATGTCTCAGCTAACAGCTATTAGAATAGTGGACAAGCCTCAGTAACCACATTCCTACATTTTAGACACACGTAATGCTTTTATCTGCTGAGTGTGCTTAGTGTTGCGCTAAAATAGCTCTAAGAGCTCTTTTCTTAAGCTCAATCTTATCAAAACGGCTTACCTCCTAAAAAATAGTGTGCACGAACTATCCTTTGATTTCTTCAATAATTTTGAATAATATTTGACCCGAAAATCTCCAACCCCCATGCAGTATTTCACGAGCCCATTGGCCTAAGGAACTCAGCCCAATTAACACTCTCGAGGACTCGACTAACCAGTTGATGGCCAGGTCACTCGGCTTATCCAAATTCGACTAGAATTATCGACTAACCCAAATACTCGACTGCTTGCCGTGTTCGGCTAACACTTAATTTATTTTGGGTGTTAACAATATTATATATAATTATTAACTAAGTACATACATAAATGATAAATACATAAATACTAATAAATAATAGAGTGAATACCCATTTTGGTTCCTGACAACGTGCCCAATTTGGTCCCTAAGAATTAATAAGCCATGTGATAGTTCCTGACAATGACAAACGGGGGACACATTAGTCCCTCTGTTAGTCTCCGTCCAAAACGACCGTTAAGGCGCTTATGTGTACTGTTAACTTGCTTATGTGTCCGTTAATGAATGCCATCATGTAAGGCTTATGAAGACATGTAAATTTTCGGGCCAACTTAGTCCCTATATGCATTTCAGTATAACACATAACAAAAATGACCCAAATGAGTCCTTTCATTTTTAACTCAATTTAGTCTCTCATTTATCTTTAAATCTCCTTCATCTTCAGCCTTTAAACCCTAAATCCCCATTGTAAGACCTTGGTGTTGGAAGTTTCGTCCTTGCTGCCCTTCATAGTGGAAGTTTTCGTGTGTGATCTGAGTGGGTCATTGAAGATGTGAGTCATGTTGGGTCTAGTTCTGGTAGCCATGTTCGGTCTGTTTCTGTGTCTTCTCACTATGTTCTTGGCCTTGAGATTACATGAAGATGAATCTATAAAATAAATAGAAAAATATATAATAAATAAAAAAGATAATTAATTAACGAGGCTTATCACATACAATATTACACACCTTCACTAGTGCGAAAATGGGATAAAAAAGACGCTTTTAAATCGGTTCCCCAGACAACCGATGTAAAATGTAGACGTGGTGGCATTTTTGCAAAAAAGTTGAAACCTTGTTAAATCGGTTCGGTTAAAAACCGAGTTAAAAGCCCTTTTACATCGGTTTCCTTTCACAACCGATTTAGAAAAAAAATTGTGTTACTTTTTACATCAGTTCCGGCCGCAACCAATTAGAAAACTTTATCTTTTACATCGGTTCCTGTTGCAACCGATTAGAAAACCTACCTCCTACATCGGTTCCTATTCAACCGATTTAAAAGATCTTACACAAAACAAACACTTAGTCTCAAACCTTCTTGCCATCGTGCGTCGTTTCTCCTTCAAACACTCAGTCTCAAAACAAATACCATACCTTCAAACCTAAGAGCTTTGTTTCTCCGTGCCACCGTCGTCGTTCCTCCTTGCCAATGCCTTGTCTGTGCCGCGCCGAGCCCCTTGTCTCTGTCGTACTGTTCCTACGTGTCCGTTCGTCATTCTTCCAGCGTAGCCCCTTGTCTCTGCCGCGCCATTCCTTCCTACATGACACCACCACCGTTCCTCCTTGCCACCGCCTTTTCTGTGTCGCACCCAGTCCCTTGTCTCTGCCGCGCTGTTCCTTCCAACGTGACACCGCCGCTGTCGTTCTCGGCTCACGATTTTGAGGTCAGATCGTAGTTCTTGTTTCATTTGTTTGTTGGCTTCTGTTTGATTTCACTTTTCCCTTTACTATTTGAATTCTTTCAATTCTGGTTTCGTTCGTTTGTTCCCTGGAGTTCATGTTTTAAATGTTCCTATTTCCTGATTTTATTTTTGTTGTTGTTGATATCAATGAGTTGAATATTTGTCTGATTGTCTCTCCATTATATTGATTCGTTGGATGGTTTTTTTTCCTCCTTCATTTATCAGTCTCGTTTTTACCTTCTTATTTTTCATAACGATTACTCTCTTATCTATGTTGAAGTTGGTCTTGGGTGGAAATAATGTGAAAATTTTGTTTCATTTGCCAAAAAGGTTTCTAAGGGGTCCAATATTAGTTTGTTATGGCTAAGGAGGTAATACAATTTTTAACCTTTTGCTATTATGCACTTTTTAACATACTAGTTTATTATGTAACTCCTATATCTCAATATAAATCGAAAATACGACAAATTACATTAAAGTACAAGAATTACTAATAATTTACCAACTTGATTAGAATAATCCAAGTCATAAATTAAAACTAAAATCATTAATCTAATAAATAGATTACAACATGTACGACACTTGGAATTTTTAAATTCCATTACAATATAAAGTCTAATCTATGAGTCCCACATCTGGAGCTTCGCCTCATAGCCTTCGGTACCTGTTTATTTGAAAAATAAAAAAGAACAGGGTGAGATTAAAAATCTCAATGAGCCATTCACGGACTCCTCACCATTCTCTCGTCGAGACATACTATAGTAATAAAACTATCTAAGGTATTACCTGCCAACACCTACTTCTTCTCTTAATCAAAGACTAGTTTCGAGACATAATACTTGTTAGACTTGTGTTAAAACTAAACATAAAAATGTATAGAAACACACAATTCATACCACATTCTTTCTTTATTCTATACTTAGCAATGCTAAAATAAAATGCAATGCAACCTTTAACTAAGAACGTATAGTTCTTCATTTGATCGTGCATAGCACGTCTTATCTATTCCCTTTGATGATTAACTTAGGGACTAACCAGGGAATCTATGTTGTCGGATTTGGTCGTATGCTTCAGTTCATAGGCTCCACTCAACATAGCTAACAGTATGGTGGTTAGACGTCATTAACCTCCAAGTGGCGTCCCACGAGACTAACCATACAATACTCTCCTTTTGTGAGGAATCTTGGTGTCTTTTAAGTGATTTTTATCACAATGCTTGACTCATGTATGCATGTTTACAATGATGCAAACTTAGCAATCTAGGATTATCAATCCCCATCATTATTTAACTATCCAAAGAAATTTACAATGAAATCAATGAATCAAGCTTAACATTAGTCACATACTTGCTCTATGGCATAAAGTACACAAATACAGTCTCCATTCATAATCAACATCCTTCCTATCATTAAATCATTTCTCTAAGTTGAATAATGAGTTGAACTTGGAGTGTGAAAGCATGAACGACTTTTGGTTTAAAGACACTCTTTATTGACTTCAAAAGGTGTGAGAAATATGGTTATGGAAACCCTAGAACTTAGCCTTGATGAGATTTCGAAAGTTGGTTTAAGAAAACTCAAAACTCTGCAGAAAACAGGGAATGAATCGATTAACAGTTCTGTAAATCGATTCATCACTTATGCAGAAATTGATTCCCAGGGTGATGAATCGATTCACAAAAGGATCTCAAGCCCCCAATTTGGTTCTGTGAATTGAATTGGGAAGTTGTGAATCGATTCACACAGCTGTGAATCGAATTCTGCATAAGTGATGAATCGATTCACAGAACTGTGAATCAAGTGAATCGATTCATTCCCTGTTTTTTGCAGAGTTTTGAGTTTTCTTAAACCAGCTTTCGAAATCTCATCAAGGCTAAGTCCTAGGATTTCCATAACCATATTTCTCACACCTTTTACAGTCAATAAAGAGTGTCTTTAAACCAAAAGTCGTTCATGCTTTCACACTCCAAATTTAACTCATTATTCAACTTAGAGAAATGATTTAATGATAGGAAGGATGTTGATTATGAATGGAGATTGCATTTGTGTACTTTATGCCATAGAGCAAGTATGTGACTAATGTTAAGCTTGATTCATTGATTTCATTGTAAATTTCTTTGGATAGTTAAATGATGATGGGGATTGATAATCCTAGATTGCTAAGTTTGCATTATTGTAAACATGCATACATGAGTCAAGCATTGTGATAAAAATCACTTAAAAGACACCAAAATTCCTCACAAGAGGAGAGTACGGTATGGTTAGTCTCATGGGACACCACTTGGAGGTTAATGATGTCTAACCACCATACCGTTGGCTATGTTGAGCAGGGCCTATGAACTGAAGCATACGACTAAATCCGACAACATAGATTCCCTGGTTAGTCCCCAAGTTAACCATCAAAGGGAATAGATAAGATGTGCTATGTACGAAGAAACGAAGAAATATATGTTCTTAGTTAAAGGTTGCATTGCATTTTATTTTAGCATTGCTAAGTATAGAATAAAGAAAGAATGTGGTATGAATTGTGTGTTTCTATACATTTTTATGTTTAGTTTTAACACAAGTCTAACAAGTATTATGTCTCGAAACTAGTCTTTGATTAAGAGAAGAAGTAGGTGTTGGCAGGTAATACCTGAGATAGTTTTATTACTATAGTATGTCTCGATAAGAGAATGGTGAGGAGTTAGTGAAGGGCTCACTGAGATTTTTAATCTCACCCCGTTCCTTTATATTTTTCAGATAAACAAGTACCGAAGGCTATGAGGCGAAGCTCCAGATGTGAGACTCAAAGATTAGACTTTATATTGTAATGGAATTTAAAAATTCCAAGTGTTGTACATGTTGTAATCTATTTATTAGATTAATAATTAGTTTTAATTTATGACTTGGATTACTTTAATCAAGTTGGTAAATTATTAGTAATTCCTGTACTTTAATGTAATTTGTCGTACTTTTGATTTTTATTGAGGTATGGGTGTTACATTATGGTATTAGAGCAGTTTGATCTTATCGGACTGTGAGTTATTAGTTTAGTAGTGACTCAATTTAGTAAGTGTCAGTTTAGTCCTTGTAGGACTGTAGTCGGTTAGCCGGAACTTTCCTTTGCTCGAGAACTTCTCTCTGTATTCTTTTACCTAGTATGGAATATTAAGCCTGATCAACTTAATACTCCATACCATGTACGCGTAGTAAAGTAGACGAAGTTGGCGAATGAGGGAAAGGAACAAATAGGAGCGCGAACTCTGAGAAAGCTCAATGGTTAAGGATGATGCAGAAGAAAAGGAACGAATACAAGAGCTCTCAATAAGTGAGAATCTTCGGAAAATACGGATAAAAGGAAACAAGTTCCCACCTCTCCGGAACTATGAGTTAAGGAATGTTTCAAGTATGGTTGGAACCGGCGAGGCGAGTGTTCGGCTGGACGAATCGTGTGCTACAGGTGCCGTCAATCGGAATGCTCGGTAAGGAATCAGGAACACCGAGCTAGTAAGGGGTTTTAATGGTAAGGTTTCAATCGACTTAGGATGGACGTTTATAATCAGTTAGGGTTCAACAGCTGTTGATTTATCAAGTTGTTTAGCCTAATCCGTTATGAATGGATCCAAGATTGACTGAGATCCTACGATCATACCTAAGTGATCCATAGTGTTCTAAGTGGTTAGTAGTCAGAGTAGGAAGTAAGGTGTGGATAGCCGCTCACTTCAATACCTAAATGGTAGTATGGAACCTCAAGGGTGACCAAGCACTAGAGGAGCAAGTAGAAACCCTAAATCTCTTAAGTATAATGACCCTAGTTGAGTAGATAGCCGAGAAGGAGAATTAGACTATAGCCTTTGAACTATAGGAGTTATAAGCAAAGTTAAGTTGACAGAAAATTCGAGGTTATCAATGTTTGCATTCGATCTAATTGACCGGTAAATGAAATGAATTCATCTAACTAATTATAGACTTTATCTTAGCCAATTAGGAACATTATTTGGAATGAGACTTAGTCTATAATCGGGTAAAGAAATCACCAAATTCTCGGGACAATTAGTTCCTCTGCAGAGATTAATTACTCTCTGGGTTTTCAATGATTTAGAAGGAGTAATGAAGGTAAATCAGGTTAAGTGATATAGATTAAATCCCAAGAGCCTCAAGAATTTATTTTCTTGATGCTCGTTGGTCCGTTAGTTATTAGACTCGACGACAGACACGTCAGTCCAGGTTGCTATCTGTCAGGGCTACGTGGATTCCCTGTCTAATTTCAATTGAACCAAAAAGGGAAATTAATCCATTAAGTGAGAAGAGTAGTACGAGAATCCCAGCCACTGAATTTCAGAAGAATAGTCCTCCCTCTATAAAGGGTGGAGCAGATTTGCCAAGAAAGCACAGGCTACCTTGGTAGCAGAATTAGAACCCAATTCCCCAATGGCGGTTAGAGCGTTCCACTTTTGTGGAAAGATTTAGAATTCGTAAGGAAGTATGTTGCCGCCAAATCAGTGGAGACCTAAATTTATTAACGGTTGCAAGTGTTTCATTGATTAGTACCTAGTATGATTTCACTTAACCAATTACAAACTATACCTCAACCAGTTAGGTAATACTACTCGATTAAGACCTAGTCTATGACCGGTTAATACAATCACGATTAGTCTAATCGAGGGATGCCTCGTAAAAGTTAACCATTTCTAAGTCTCACAATGATTTTGATTGGTTATGAAAGAGAATTACAGATGTAATTATGATGTTAGATGTAGCAATTTTTGAGGACGGAAATTTTTAAAAGGTGGGTAGTAATGTAACACCCCAAATTTCCCGAACCTTGGTAATTAGAACCCTAAGTGAACGGGGGATTTAATTCCTAAGGACTAAGGTGGTCAATAACTGTTAATTTGGTAATTTAGAACCAAGTTAAGCCTAAGGAGTAAAATAGTAATTTTTTCCAATAATTTAGAAATATATGGGACTAATTATTTATGGGTAGCTTAATTCATTAACTTATCTAAGGTTGAATTAAGGACCAAAGAATGAATTAAGGAATTAAATTGGGTGTGTTATCAAGATTTTTAATTAAATCTATGGTTATTCCCCACCATACACCACAATTCCCCTCACTCCACGTTAGGTCTCTTCCACTCTCTCTTTTAACTCCCTCCATCGTGACCTGAGAAAAGAAAAGAAGCAGAAAAAGAAAAGAAGAAACAGGGAAGAAAAAGAAAGGAGAAAAAGAGAAGAAAAGAAGAAATAAGAGAGAAAAGAGAAGAGGAGGGAAGAAGGGCGGCGCGGTGGCGCGCTGACCCTAGAGCTGCGACTGTGCGGTGGCGCGCTGGAGGTAGAGAGAGACGTCGCAGTGAGAGAGACAGAGACCGAGAGCGAGAGAGAGAGGGAACCGAGAGAGATGATGATCGAAGGAGAAAGAGAGACAGGGAGAGGAAAGAGCTCGAACAAAGGAAGGATACTGGGGCTTCTTCCATTCTTGCATAAATTGGAAGATTGGAAGCTTAGATTTGGTATTTGGGAGAAGATTGGATGAACCCTAAGAAGAGAAATTGGGGAAAAACGAAATTGGAAAGGAGAAGAAGGAGAAGTCCAAGGTTTCACACTTCATAGCTCAAGCTCTTGGGAGTATTGTAACTTCTTCGTCCTTTAGGTGATGGGCACCCATAAGTCCCACATATAGGAATTTCTTTTCCTTAGTAATATGTGAACCCTAGGTTCAAGTTAGGATTTTTAGTATCCTTATGAAATAGAGTTTGTTATTATTATTGTTATGAATTTTTATAGTGGGTTTGACTGAAAGAGGTTGGATGGCTATTCCCAACCTCCCACAAATATGTGTACGTTTGATGTTTTGCTCCCTTGTTAGCTCCATAGAGCTTCAAGGGGATGAGCTTGATCTATGTGTTGTCCATTATATTGGTCAGTTTGAGGCTTGTCATTGAGCCCTAAATTCAATGGCAATGATGTTGATTTAAGAATATAAGGGAGTTATGTGATAGGAAAGAATGTTGAATGAGTGGTTCATGATTTTGGTAATAATTAGAATACGTTCTTGATTATGTAAAGTATGTTCATTCATGGTTTTTCATGTGCCATAGTGTAATGTCTCAATGATATTAAGATTGATATTTGAAGTAGATTTACTCATGAGTTTCATGTTAAGTGCCTTGGTGTTACGATGCTTTGGGTTGCATTTAGAATATATTCATGTTTATGTTTAGTAAATGAAATGATTTGATTTTCAGATTATGAAGTATAATGTTTGATTGGGATGTTGTTGATGTTGAAAATGTTGTTGTGCTGTTAAAAGCATGTTTTTCTGCATCTTTCACTGCATGAATAGTTGGTAGTAGCAAGGTGTTTCCCATGTACTTAAATCCTCCAGGTCATGGGATCGAACCGCGCGGAAGGCAAAAACACACTGGGGGGAGTGTGAAGTCCTATGAGTGGCAGTGCAGTTGTACAAGGCTGGCTGTTACATATTATCTTTGATTTAACTTTAATATAATTTTGTTTCAACTTGCAGATATTCAATGACAAGTCACCATTTAGCATTGAGGAAATTGATCACATCCGTCAAACTTGGGTAGAATTTTTTATAAGAATTTATTCAGAGCAAAATCAACCCTTAGACAACAAATAACTCAAGTGTAGATAGAAACTAGTTTGTGTGTTTTATCATTTTTTTTAAATTAATGTATATAAACTTGATGATTTGTTGAACATTATGTAATACTTGAAGTTTTGGCATTTCATGTTTGTTTTGTGAGCTATGACTGTGTTGAATTGTTCTGTGTTTGCCAATTTTAAGCTGTCGATGGTTCTGTAAGATGGCAGCAAAGAAAAAAAAGTTGTTTAAAAAAAAGGACTTCTTAAATCGATTATTTGTAAAACTGATTTAAAAAACAGTCTTCAAATCGGTTACAATCATAACCGATTTAAAAAGTTAGGTATTTTAAATCGGTTATACTATAAACCGATTTAAAAAAAAATTCAAAAAATGGCGTTCAGAATTAATATTTTGAATCGGTTTTGAACCGATTTAAAAGATTGCTACGACAGTATAAAAATCGGTTTTATCACTAATTTAAAATAGTTATTTTAACCGATTTAAAAACACTTTTATGTACTAGTGTTGTTAGAAAAATGATAAAAGTATAGGATATATGCCATTCCTGACATCAACTTTTTATCAAACTCATTGGTTAGGGGAAAATCTAAAAGGCAACGGAGAAATTGAATCACACGGCACTAACTAAATTTGGCCGCTGTGGTCTTTGAAGAGTAGAACAAAAAGAAGATAAAGACAACGATGCACAAAATTTCTTCAAGTCGTTGATAACAACTTCTCTTTAGACTGAATTCGCTCTCACGCATTTCATAATATTGGTTGCAACTATTTATCAAAACAAATTATTGGGTTCTTTTTGGGTTAATAACAAATTTGCTTTATAATACAAAACGAAGACCCATTTGTTTTCACTAATGTTTAAACCTAAATCAAAACAAAAACATTGTTTACAAAATAATAGCTGCTTTTATCTTTTTTGCGCTCAAGGAAACAAGCAAATAAATTTATATATGTTTTTTTTTTTCTAGAATTTCTATAAATTGAAAATCTTATATCATTAAAAATGTCACTATATAGAAAATGCAACTTGTTATGCCAAATTTGACCTAATATAACGCCCAAAAGGTTGTTGTTTAACATGTAACTTTTTTTTTTTGAACAGCCAATATTAGTAGTCAGTTTGTTAGTTTACTCTTTGTTAGTGGGGGGAGGGGGATCGAATCCCCTATTTCCAATACCCAACTCCTTAACACCACACAACTCAACTACCGTGCCCCCAGCTAGGCGCTTTTACACGAAAACAATTTCATTTTTTACAAGAAACTATTATTGTTCGATGAGTTTTAGAAGGAAAAAAAATCTCAAATAACAAATAGTTGTTCTATCCTGAAACCGCTAAGAAATGTTAAGCTCTTGGTAGTAGAATTGCCCGCTACTTAATTGTCATAGGAAAACATGTTTAGCAGTTCATGGATGAGATAACTACCTATTTGAATATTTGAATGTCGAGCTTTTCGAAGCTCTATTCTTTTGATATTATAAGCTCTATCCATGGATTATGTTACAATTTTCAAGTGTATCCTCTCATTTTCAATGTTCATTTTATAGTGTTCCTCTCTAGCAAAAAATGTGACACTATTAGAATTTAGGCTAAGTTATACTTTTGGTCCCTTATGTTTAATTTAGGTTTCGATTTGGTCTCTTATGTATTAAAAATTTTGAATTGGTCCCTTATGTATTAAAATTATACCATTGTGATCCCTCTTGTTTTTTTGTTCCGAAATGGTCTCTTATGTTGCAAAAATTATATCAATGTGGTCCCCTTTTTGCCCCTTATTTTGTAAAAAAAAATGACCACATTGATATAATTTTTGTAACATAAGAGACCACTTTGAAACAGAAGGACCACATTGGTATAATCTTTAAATATAAGGGACCAATTTGGAATAAATAATATATAAAAGACTAAACTGAAACCTAAAATAAACATAAGACTAAAAGTATAATTTAGCCTAGAATTTATCAAAGAGGACAATTATTCTAGATTTCTCATTCGTAACGATTTCTAACCTTATATAACCTTATAGCTATTTAGCTGTCATAATCGCTATCTAATTTTTTTTTTCTAGGTATGGACTCCTCTCAAGTGATGGATGTATTTAGAGGATAAAATGCAAATACTTTTGCGTCTTTTCATAAAGGGTGAAATTATTTTAATTGGTGTCTATTACTAAAAATATTACTATTGCTACAGTAGCATCCTTAAAAACTCTTGAGGGAAAATTTTACTGCTTATATGATTATACTCAACTTGAGAAATTAGTTTCCACAGTTTTGTGTGTAAAATACCTGGTTTATTAATAAATAAAAAAGGCATCTTTGTAACCGAGTTATTCAAAGAACTGATGCATATACCCGTGCGATTTACGGACAAATTATATTTGCGAGGTAATATATTGGGTCATATTTTAATAGGTAAGATTATATTCCCAGGTCTCGTGTATCCCGTGAGGAGGAACAAAGAATCCTGGAAGTGATGAGAAGGAACAATATTAGCTATGGAGAGGCCTTTCTTTCCCGCATAGGAGCCGATGGCCCTCTCCGAAAGGCGCTGGTGCCGGTAGATGACAACATTACCGGTTTTGTGAAGTCTCTGCATGAGTAAAACTCGGCTGCATCAGTGGCATGCAACCCCAACGGATCTCTCTCAAAATCGGATCCTCCTGAACCATCTCTGATTCCTGCAGTGGGTTCTGGTAGGGATGGCTCTATGCCAATGAATGTTTCTGGGTCAATGGTGTCCCCACAATTGCGAAAGTCTCAATGAATGTTCTTGGTTGGAACTGTAGAGGAACTGCAGCCAAAGGCTTTTCGGGCCTCACTAGGGATATTAAGATGGATTACGGTGTTTTCTTTTTAATCTTGGTTGAAACCCATTTAAGCGACAGAAGAGCTAGGAGAGTCATTCGAAACCTAGGCTTTGATGGTCAATTTATTTGGGAGGCTTCTGGGCAAGCCGGTGGTATTTGGTGTCTGTGGGATTCCACTCAATGGACCGTTAATGTGATTTCTTCTTCTTCTTCTTCTTCTTCTCAGATGGTTCATATGGAGGTCAGATGGCGCAATGCAGAGCCTTGGTGGCTAACGGCGATTTATGGCAGCCCACATTTCGCCCAACGACAGCTATTGTGGGATGCCATTATGGACATTCACCAGCACATTGATGGTCCTTGGGCCCTCATTGGAGATTTCAATTCAATCCTCCATGAGACAGACAGATGTGGCCCCCCAACAGCTAACCCTCAACACTGTGAATCTGGGTTTTTGAATACAGTGCAATACTGTGAACTTCTAGATGATGGTTATTAAGGTGATCGCTTCACCTGGTTTCGTGTATAGGTAAAGAAGAGGCTTGATAGAGTGCTCATCAATCTGGATTGGCGTATGAGATTTGAGGAAGTTAATGTCCTTCACCTTCCCTTTTCCAAATCCGTTCATAGGCCAATCTTGATTCAATTCGAAGTCCCTATTCGTTCTAACAGACGCTGCCGCCCGTTTCGATTCGAGGCATCTTAGATTACCCACCCTACTTTCAACACGGTGATCCAGAATAATTGGCGGGATTATGTGCACAATTGGAATATGCAATTGCAGAAGTTACAAGGAGTCCTCATAGATTGGAACAAATCCACCTTTGGAAACATTTTTTAGAAGAAAAAAGCCCTCCATCGTATACTAAGGCAGCTAGATCGGAGACTATCTAGAGGCCGGAACAACGAATTACTCCTTCTTCAGCAACACACTTGGAGACTCTATGAAGAGGTGTTGGCTAATGAAGAGGTCCTTTGGTTTCAAAAAACCCGCTCTAACTGGCTAGAGTTTGGTGATCAGAACACATGTTTTTTTCCATCAGGTCATCGTGATTCGCAGACGCAAAAACCACGTCAAGACGCTGCAGAATGAGAGTGGAGTTTAGGTCACTGACGAGGCAACACTTGAAAGTATGGCTACTAACTATTATTGTCACTTTTTTTCTGATGATGTTGCTCATGTTCCCTTTTGTTTACATGGTCGGTATCCCCCCTTAGATGCGGAAGAAGTGGGCCTCCTAGAGAAACCTGTTTCCATGGAGGAGATCAGGCAAACAATCTTCAGCATTGGGCCATTTAAAGAGCCAGGCCCAGACGGTTTTCGAGCCATATTTTACCATGACCAGTGGTCCAACATTGGAGATTCTTTTTGTAAAATGATTCAGGAGTGTTTCTTGAACCCATGGAGGATTAAAGATCTAAATGCAACCTTCATCACCCTTAGCCCGAAGATTGAAGAAGTAGCAACTATGAAGCACCTTCGCCCAATAGGTTTGTGCAATGTTTCCTATAAAACGGTGACAAAGCTTTTGTCTCGACAAATTAGGAATCTCTTGCATAAACTAGTTGGTCCTGTCCAACGCTCCTTCATGCCCAAACGTCAAGCTCATGATAACATTGTTGTGGCCCAGGAAATCTTCCACTCGATGCGCGCTAAAAAAGGAAAAAAAAGGTTGGATGGCCATTAAAATAGATTTGGAGATGGCTTATGATAGATTGAAGTGGTCTTTCGTCAAAGACACTCTGGAAGACATTGGTTTCCGTCCTAATATTGTTCATCTAATCTGGTGGTATATTTCGTCCCCCACAATGCATGTCCTTTGGAATGGGGAAGCCCTGGAGGAATTCCAACCTTCAAGAGGGATCAGACAGTGTGACCCAATTTCTCCATATCTTTTTGTCCTTTGCATTGAGAGGCTTTTTCAGCTGATTGAGTTGGCAGTTGCAAATAACAGTTGGCGCTCCATCCAGGTTGCTAAGGGCAGCACCAAAATCTCCCATGGCCTTTGCAGATGATTTGATCTTTTTTTCTGAAGCCTCCATGGAACAAGCTAGACTCATAAACTAGATCCTTCAAGCTTTCTGTATGAGTTCAAGACAAAAGGTGAGTCATAACAAAACTCGCATTTTCTTTTCGAAGAATATGGAATGGGAAATTAAAGCTAATATCACTGCCGAGTTGGGTTTTCACATGACGGATGATCTAGGGAAATATATGGGGGTGCCCATTTTTCACAAACGAGTCAATAGAGGTACCTTTAACTTTATTATTGAAAAAGTCAACCAAATGCTAAGCTCTTGGAAGGCCAAGAATTTGTCTTTTGCAGGTAGAGTTACTCTAGCTAAATCGGTAATCCAAGCCATGCATACCTATGTTTTGCAATCCACAATGCTCCTGAAAGGTGTTTGTGATGAAATTAACCAGAAGTGTCAGTCCTTTATCTGGGGAGATGAGCCCAACCATCGCAGGATGCATCATCTTAGCTGGAAAAATGTGTGTAGGCCCAAAATTGAAGGCGGGTTGGACCTTCGTGCTACTAGATATGTTAACCGTGGGTTCATGCTCAAAGCATCTTGGAATTTTTGCAATAATCGTGACACCCCTTGGGTTACCCTGCTTCGCAGCAAGTATAAATGTGGCTTGATGGGTTTTCATAAAATCGATGGTACAAGAATGGGCTCTAATCTTTGGAGGGGCATTTGCCAAAATTGGGACACGTTTCTTCAGCACATTGTGTGGCGCATTGGTAATGGGGTCAACACTAGCTTTTGGACTGATAATTGGGTCTCTCAAATTGGGCCTCTAATCCACCATTGTTCCCAGCCCATTTCCCCTGAGATGCTAGGCCAGAAGGTCTGTGAATATGTGGATGTGCATGGTCAATGGGAGTCGTATAGATTTACTCCTTTTCTTCCAGTGGATATCGTTAATAAAATCCTCTCCGTGATCCCCCCAAAGAGCTGGGGACCAGATGATAAAATTGCTTGGGCCGGTTGCCTTGGTGGCTGCTTCACCACCTCGTCAGCCTATAATGCAGTCCGCAACATAGAGCCAAGCCCATTGAGTCACCTCTTCTCCTGTATTTGGAAGTGGGTTGGGCCTGAGAGGATCCGTACCTTGCTCTGGAGGGCCGCCCACCAGGTTCTAATGACAAACGAGGAATGATGCCGCAGACATTTGGCCTCCTCTCCACTGTGTGCTCGATGTGAGACCCAAGATGAAACCCTTCTGCATCTTTTTCAGAGACTGTCCGGTGGTGGCGTACATCTGGGGGGTTTTACCAATCCCAAATCGCGTTCAATTCTTCCACGAGTTTGATTGGCACAACTGGCTTTTGACTAATTTACAGAGGTCGGCCCCTGTGGAGGAGAATTCCTCTTGGAGTTTAGTTTTTGGCACAAGCCTAGCTTTAATCTGGCAAGCACGGAACGACCTCGTTTTCTCTCATCTGCGGACATCCCCCCAATATCTGGCCAGAAAGATCATGAGTCAAGTGGACGCAATCAGTTCTTCTTCATCTAGATCAGCGAAGCTTCGCCAGACAACACTTAGGGATGATCATTGTGTGAGCTGGTGTCCTCCCCCTCTGGGTTCCATACTCTCAATTGCGATGGTGCAGTGACAGGTGTTGGTACCATAGCGGGTTGTGGCGGCATTTTGCGAGATGATGCTGGGAATTTGGTCTTCACCTTTACCCACAGATTAGAGGATTGCTCAGTGCTTGAAGCAGAATTGTGGGCAATTTATCATGGCCTTAGTATTGCTTGGGGTCATGGTTTCCGAAACATTATTGTGGAATCTGACTCAGCTATAGGGATCAAGCTGTTGATTGATGAAGTCACAGACCGCCATGCCTACTCGCATCTTATCAGGGGAATCAAGGATATGATCTCTCCCCCGTCAGACATCAGATGGAACACATTCGTCGTGAAGCAAACCATTTGCAGATACTTTTGCTAAACAGAGCGGGCACACTGGTGCCTCTTGTATTATTTATGATTCTGCTCCTCCCTTCCTATCTTTACCTCTGTTGGCAGATAAGCAAAGGATTGCCTTGCCTTCCCTCGTGGATTTTAGTTTCTCTCTGTTCACCAAAAGAAAAAAAAGGATTATATTTAAAACATAAAAATGATGACAAAATAAAATTGATTACAATTCATTATTTTCGTTATCATTGAAGCAAGTATTTAAAATAATATCTATTTATATATTTACTTATATAAATAAGTTGTTAAGTAATAGTCTATTTATATATTTTAGTATATAGACCTGTGCATCGCAAAGAAAAAATTAATGCGCTTATTTTTATTTTGTATTGGCGTACAAAGAATTTTTTAAATGTAAAAATTTTAATTTAAAGATACAATATTGAAATGTAAATTCCTTTATATGCCAACTTAATTACATGCATACATTCGTTATGGAAATTATTTAAACATAAAGATATAGTATCGAAAACTTAAGTTGAACCCAATAAAATATACTAATGAAGCAAAGGAATAGTATTTAACATGAAACCAATTTATTTATCCAAAATACACGCTAAATGTACTAAAAAATGAATTCTTATATGGAATTGCTGAATTCTTATATGGATAAAAAATGAACTAAAAATACACACTAAATGTACCTACAGTATATATATGGTAGCCCGTGCTCCGCACGGTATCCAACGAACCTTTACATGTTTACCAAAAGAACTAAACTTCATAATATTAGTACAAAAAGATTTAAATATAGATTTCATGGAGTAAATTCCAGTAGCCTCGCATTATATTTTTATTAGTGATTTTTTTATATCAAGCACTTTAAAACAAATATCAGCATTTAAAAAAAAAATCAAAGTGCTGACAAAAAGTAATTTTTTTAATAAATTAGTCACCCAAATATAAGCTTCAATGTGTAAATACATGCAATACTTCGTATTGGCATCACTGGTAAAAATAATTGATAGCAAAAGCAATTATTTTTATAGTTGAATATAAGAGTAAGAGAAAATTATCTTTTATTATTATTATTATTATTATTATTATTATTATTATTATTATTATTATACCACCATATTTTTTTGAGGTGGTATAATAAATTAATAATGACTGACATAATAACAATAAGACTATTATATCATCAATTTTATTGAATAGATTAAGAGGGAAAAACTCTTCGTTGATTATCAACTTTAATAGATAAGATTACAACCATTGAAACGATGGAATATAAATCAACAATTGATCATATTTTGAAAATATATCTAGGAAACAATACAAATGAGTCAACACTACAACGGGCAATGTTGACGGGCCCACTCTTTTTTGGTTTTACCAAAGTTGGTCCCATATTGATGTTGAAACTGCAAATGTCCCACATCCACATGCTCAACATCCACATGAAACCGAGATGAAAACAACCTGAAGTGTGTGCGTGTCTCTCTGTCACCCTAGCCAGTACTCCTCACTTCCTTTTTCCTCATCCATTAGAGGGGTGTAGTTTTTGGCCATTTTTTGGCCTAAAACCACTCCTTTAAATCGTTTTTTATCTTCTTTTATTTAAATAAATGGTTTTTCACATAGATCTAGTTTTTTCTTTCGTGTTTTTAGTGTTTTTTAAATGCGAGTCACGGCGTTGTTTTGTTAAATCGTCTTAGTGCGGCGTTGTTTGGTTTTTTGGCTTGTTGCAGGGTTCGTTTGGTTTTGATTGGCAAATGAGCTTCGTTCCATTACAAAATTAATCAACACGTGGGCGTCAACGTTATAGATCCGGAGTGATAATGGTGGTCATCGCCAACCTCAGCATCATTTCTCCTACAAATGGCTCATGAGCATGTAGCTCGATTGGTTATCTCCGAGACCACCTATAGTCGATTTGAGTCTGCACAGAGTATAGTAATGACCCGAGATTGGATGAAATTAAAGACTGTGGCTTCTCACTTCTTTTTGGCCATTGACCGCTGTACTTGGAAGCTTTTGTTTTGGCTGTTAGGATTAAGATGACTTGGTAATGTCATATTAGCTTCTGTTTTGATTAAGTGTTTTGTTACCGTGTACTTGGGTAATTTAGATATTCGTGTTGATTTTCAATTATGGATGGAAAATGCCTCAACACATTCTGTTCAATCTGGTTGTATGAATCCTTTTTTCTAATTATTAAATGAAGAGTGTTTTGTTACCGTGTACTTGGGTAATTTAGATATTCGTGTTGATTTTCAATTATGGATGAAAAATACCTCAACACATTCTGTTCAATCTGGTTGTATGAATCCTTTTTTTAAATTATTAAATGAAGTTTGATTACCGTAAAAAATAATAATAAAAAAAAATTCCACATGAAACCAGAAGAGAGCCACCACCGAATTGACGACACTTTGTTTAACACACTTCCACACGTTGGAGGGTTTGGTGACAACACAAAGCGTGGCCTACACACCAAGCTATTCAGAATCCCTATAATTGCCACTTTATCTAGCCTTTTGTTTCTTCTTTACTCTCTTTGTTTAAAAATAAGTGTAGTTTTAGGAAAAAAATATATTTTTTAAAATAAGTGTTGTTTTATTTTTTCAATGTAATTGTATCCTTTAATTAATATTATGTGCATCACTCTCAAGTAATTATATTCTACTATGTGTTTATAACAACCAATGGATAGCAAGGATAATTTTGTAAAATTGCTACTCACAATCATTCATTTTTTGTCTTTCTTAATTTGTGTGAAAAAATCTTAAACAATACTTATTTTAGAATTGATGGAGTATTTACTAGCATTTATAAGCATTTGGTTTTTGTTGTGTTCTGAGTAAGCACCTATAGGAATTTGAGGTGAGTTTGGTTCACTCAAGTTAAGACACTCTATCTTTGACCAAAAAGATAATTTGTCAAGTCTCTCTGTCTATTTATTTTTTTTGGTACAATCTATTTACTTTTTTTAGTGTAGTTAGGGTATTTGTCTTCCTTGTGGACGCCTGGGGTGACTCCTAAGATTCAAACTTGCATTCTCTTTCTAAGGGTCTGTTTGGGAAGGGGTTTTAGGGGGAAGGTGAGGGGGGGCTTATTTTTCTTTTCAAAATTAAGGAAGTTATAACATGTTTCTAAAAACGAATGAAGTGTGATTGAAACGTTATATGATCATCTGTCAAATTATTCTTTCAATTTTTTTTAAAATCTCAAATATATATCAACATATAGACTTAGCCTTCCAAGACCCTCCTCTCCCCTCCCCCCTAAAACCCCTTCCCAAACATACCCTAAGGGATGAGTCACTTTACCAACTCGACCAACATTGAGTTGCACTACAAGAAAAGTGTGAATTACAGACGGAACATTACCGACGGCCCCGACTCCGTCGCTAAATTTTTAATTACCGACGGCTAAACCGTCGGTAAGTCGTCGGAAAAAAACCTGCACGCGAAATGTTTTTTGCCAAATTTTCGACGGCTTACAAACGGTTTATCGGCCGTCTGTAATTACAGACGGCTAAGCCGTCGGTTAGTAGTTAGGTTGGGCGCCAAAATATTTTGTTGACCCGCATTTATTTATGTCGACGGTGGTTTAACCTTAGCCGTCGGTAATCTTCACACAGATTTTGACTTTACAGATTTTAACTTTTATTCCCTCTCCTCCTAATTCTCACAACCCTTCACACAGATCTGCATCCTCATTCTCAATCTGCGATGCAACCCTTCCTCGCCTAGTCTTCCTCGCCGCGGTGACAGAAATTGCAGATCCCTCAACCTCCTGTTCCCCCTTGCACCTCAGATCCCTCAACCTCTCCAACCATCCCACTATCCCTGCAATTGCGCGGCGAATCAGAATCGAAGAGGAGGAGGAGACGCCGCTCACCAGACGCCGTTCACCACCAGGAGGGGCTCTCCACAGACGCCGTGCACCTGACGCTGCTCTCCACAGACGGTGCTGTTAGTGTCCTTAGGGCTCGGCTCAACCATTTCTTCTTCCACAGACTCACTCTCTCTCACTCACTCACTCACTCACTCTCTGGTACTCTTTCTCTTCAACTCCTCCATTTTTCCGAAACTGTTTTCTCCCTGTGCTGTTGAATTCGATTCAAACTTTGACTCATTTATCGCCTTTAAGTATTTTTGCCGATATTGTTGATATTACTGCTAAGAGTACTGTGATGGTGGTCTTTTTGCGGATGTTTTGGTCTTTTTTGCGGATGTTTTGGTCTTTTTTAAGAATAGGCCTGATTTGGAGACGTCTAAGGGTTTCTCTGTGTTTTTCTATGGTATTGGTGTGGCTGTGTATGCTTTTGAAGGGATAGGAATGGTTTTGCCTTTAGAATATGAGGCTAAAGATAAGGAGAAATTTGGTAGGGTATTGGGTTTAGGGATGGGTTTGGTTTCTCCATTATTTGGTGCTTTTGGGGCTTTGGGTTCCTTTGCTTTTGGTGAGGATAAAGAGGATATTATCACTACTAATTTGGGTCAAGGTTTGGTCCAAAAATTCTGTAATGAGATTGGTGTCTCTAGAGGGTTTTCAAGGTTTGGATGCATAACAATAAGAATAACTTGAGGAAGAGATCAAATTTGGGAATTGACCTCAAAATGATCATGAAAAGAACAATGATGGTGGTGGTGAAGGTGGGTTTCATAGTGATATTAACAACCCTTACAACCCAAATACCAAGAAAGAATAACAACAATGACATTCACATTGTGAAACTAAGCGTGTTGATGTTCCTGTTTCTATGAATGGTTTATCTTCTTAATCTTCATTTTTTTGCAAACTTGGTGATCATTTTTGTTTATTAGCATCCTTTTTTTTGTTTTACCCTTTTTTTTATTAATTAGCTGAAAATGCCATATGATGTTTATTTTTCTGCTCATAGACTATGAATGATACTAGCTCTTATGCAGTCACATTTTCCTCTTGATTTTGCTTTAACTTTGAAACGTTAATATTAATTACGCGTTTATCTACTTTCATAGAAACATCATCCTCCCAAAATGCCCATGCTTTGGTTATGGGGTGAGACTTATCTACAATTTTGTCCTTATTCATTTATGGGGATCTTCTACTTTTCTGAGGATTCTTACATCCTTTGGAGATAATGTTGTTGATGTCTCTAGTGAAAACATTGCATGAGGAAGACCACTAAACTAAGTAATTAATTTTTACATTAATTTCTTTTATGATTTAATTTATTTTGGTTGGGTATAAATGGTCCTAGCTATTTTTTTCTCCAAAGAGAGACCCGCAACCGCAAAGCTGTTGAGTGTGTTTAGCAATTAGATTAGTTTAATGACTAGTTTATTAATTTATAAGTATGGTTGATAAGAAAAGCTGTATGGTAGTAGCTTATTAGCTTGTAAGCTATAAATCACTTCTGAGGTCTTTTTTCTCTCCTGATTCTCGTTATTCACTTTGTGGCTACCTGTTAGGGATTCTTGAAGAGGAGTCATCCCAAGTATTAAGGAGAGCAGCGAAGAACCACCACTAAGTCAACTGTATTCTGACGAGTTTCATCAAGGTAAATGGAAAAACTCTCTTTAACGGGTGATTGAACATTCAAAAAATATGATTTAGTTGTATGTTTCATGTATTGTGTGAAGGCTGTTACCACTTCTAGGTGCCTTACCCTCTGAATCTGAGTCCTATCTGAACTGTAATATATTATCCAACAGTTAACAATGCTATTATTGGTAATTTTCAATATTTCAATTTAAAACTCGAAAGCAACTCACATCTTCTTTAAAGATAACTTCATTATGTGACCTTTCTAGTTGTTCTTTCAAGTTGAAGCATTTTGCGCGAAAGTCAAGCTGTGTATTACAACAACATCAGTTAATTAAATTAACAAGTTAACGAAGCGTTACTCCAAAGTTCAAATAAACAAATAAATAAACAAGTGGAGGACATGATTGATTGAAGTACCTGATCAGTCACATTCTTGAAGGACTCCGCGTACAGTTTTGCCAACTCTTGATTTTCTGCAACATTTCAGTTTCTGGGCTAGCTAGAGTAGACTGTGATGTTTTCTGGGATGGTTTATTGAATGAGTTAAGCTTTCTCGCACCATGCAAATAGATGATGGTCGTAAGGTTGACATATTTATGGACTTAAAATATCAATCTTCTTTTGCAAATAATACTAGTAATAATATTATACATGTTTGATGAAGTAATTGGATTACTATCCATAATTTTCTTTGCATATTGTCTGCATGTCCCCCCCATTCTTTTTTCTATTTTTTAATCTGCATACCTGTCAATACAAGATTTTGAACTGGATAGTTTCTTTCTCTCCTTTCTATTAGAGGTTCTTCACAAGAGTAAGGGATTTCTAAAAGACATAAAACAGACTGATTTATTTCTGCATTTAGAAGTAAAAAACAATTGATCCTTTGTTGGTAATGGGGATGCTGAAGTAATGGTTTGCTAAATGACAAGATATCAACATGATATAAAATTTAATTTCTTCATTTTATATGTGAAAGTGTTTATTGTAATGTGGCCTTTATTTCTTCTTGTCCATAAAAAATTACTTCATGTTAATTAATTATATGCTCTGCTGCTGCTTCTAAGTAAGGTACTATGCATTTCTTGCTTTCAATGCTTAGGTTCATCATTTTTCTGAATTGGGAGCTTGCTTTGCGTATGTGAAAATCTGTTTTCCCACTATGTTATGCACATATAGCAAGTAGATGCTGCGAGAAAAAGTGAGCCCATTATGTTATGAACATGATTGGAGGTTGTTGAATGTTATGTGTAGCTTAGATGCATGATTGGTTTGTTGGGATTGTTTTTTGTTATTTGATTATAAATCACATGCTTTAATTTGGGACAAATAGAAAATGAATTGAGGAAGTGGCTTATTGTTTATTGTGCTTTAATTTTTATATTATTTGATTTGATGCAATATAGTGCTGAATTACCTCCCTTGGAAGATGAGTACAAGGAGAGGTCTGCTGGTTTTATATTTAATTTGAGTTGATAATGAATAATGTTGAGTTATCTCCCTTGGAACAGTATAAGCAGAGTTTTTTGGTCGCCTTTCTGAAAGTTACTCATTTCAGAAATGGATGGTTATCCTCCAAATCGGAGTTGGGTATATGATAGGCTTTATCCTGGTAGAGGAGGGGTGAAACCAAGCTTTGCAAAAGGGGTTGAAGAGTTTATACTGAAAGCTAGAGTACAACCTGAAGTTGTAAGTAATGGTGGAATCAGATGTCCTTGTGACATTTGCAAGTTTAGGCGCATATTGTCTGAAAGAGAAGTCAAGGTCCATCTGTATCGTGTTGGGTTCAAACCAAATTATTGGTATTGGACTGAGCACGGTGAAGAAGCGCCACATGTTCACCCAGTAAATGTGCCTAGTAGTAGTGGACAAATGGATAATGATGATCCGTTCACGCTAATGCAACATATGGTCGACGATGCGTTTAGGCCTAGGTATGACTTCCAAAGTATGGGTGATGTGGGTAATGAGGAAGACGGGGAAGATATTCATGAAGACGAGGAAGATATTCATGAAGAGCCCCCAAATCGGCCTTCAAGACTTTTATGATTTGCTAACTGCTGCAAACGAGCCCATATATGAGGGTGCTTCTGAGTTAAAGCTTTCAATATGCGTGAAATTGTTGGCATGCAAGACAAATTGGAACATTCCTCAAAAGTGTCTTGATTTCATTGCAAGTATGTTGGGAGACGTGTGTCCTTCAAAGGAGAAATTGCCAAAATAAATTTACCAAGCAAAAAGATTGGTGTCGATGCTAGGTTTGGAATCTCAAAAAATTGATTGTTGTGTTAATGGGTGTATGTTGTACTACAAGGATAATAGTGCAGAACGACAATGTAAGTTTTGTCAAGAACCACGGTATGATCCCCGTAAGACTGGGATGGGTAAGTACAACGATGTTCCAGCAAAGAGGATGTTCTATTTGCGATCAACTCCTAGGTTGAAAAGATCAGATGCATCAGCGGAGGCTGCGGTGAA
Source organism: Calophaca sinica (assembly GCA_037113605.1). Lineage (NCBI taxonomy): Eukaryota > Viridiplantae > Streptophyta > Magnoliopsida > Fabales > Fabaceae > Calophaca > Calophaca sinica. The sequence continues at coordinate 24,138,838 of CM073737.1, forward strand.
ATGAGATGACATTCTCACAATAGATGCAGGTCAGACATTTTACGTCATCCATCTGATGGTGAAGCTTGGAAGCATTTTGATGTGGTGTATCCAGACTTCGCAAATGAACCAAGAAATGTAAGGCTCGGTTTATGTTCCGATGGGTTCACACCTTACATTCAGGCATCTACAACCCCATATTCATGTTGGCCGGTTGTTGTGACCCCATATAATCTCCCCCCTGAAATGTGTATGACTAAACCATTTATGTTTTTGACTTGCCTCGTACCCGGACCATCAAATCCGAAAGAAAAAATAGATTTGTTCTTACAACCTTTAATAGACGAGCCGCAACAGTTGTGGAGTGAGGGTGTTTTAACTTATGATATCTCTAAAAAGCAAAACTTTCAAATGAGAGCATCCTTGATGTGGACAATTAATGATTTTCCCGCATATGGTATGTTGTCTGGGTGGGGTACACAATGTAAATTGGCATATCCCGTATGTATGGATGATACAAAGTCGTTTAGACTAAAATATGGGGGGGAAAACTCTTGGTTTGATTTCCACCGTCGATTTTTACCACGTGAACACAAATTCAGAAGAAGTAAAAAGAGGTTTACAAAAAACAGGGTTGAGAAACATGGGCCTCTTGTAATACTGACAGGTGATATCATATGGAATTGGGTCAGTGGGATTCCAAGTGTGGTAGAAGATGGAAAAGTTGATAAGTTACCTGAGTATGGACGTAGTCACAATTGGATAAAGCGAAGCATATTCTGGGATCTTCCATACTGGAAAGACAATTTATTAAGGCACAATCTAGATGTCATGCACATAGAGAAAAATGTATTTGATAATGTGTTTATTACAGTCATGAATGTTAAGGGCAGAACAAAGGACAATGAAAAAGCAAGAATGGACTTGGCCCTCATATGCCAACGTAGTGACTTGGAGTTGATTCCAAAAGCCAATGGAAAAATGACAAAACCAAAGGCAAATTATTGTCTTTCTTCAAATGAGGCAAAGAATGTGATGAAGTGGGTGAAGGAGGTTAAGATGCCAGATGGATATGCTTCAAATTTGGCAAGATGTGCAGATGTTAATAGAGGGCAAATGTACGGGATGAAGAGTCATGGTATCACGTATTTATGGAGTGTTTGCTCCCATTTGCATTTAGTTCATTGCGGACCTTGTGTGGAGACCACTTACGAGTTAAGTCAATTCTTTAAGGGATTGTGCAAAGAATAATTTGAGCCAAAATGATTTGATCAAATTGAATGAAAACATTCCATTAATCTTATGCAAACTTGAAAGAATCTTCCCACCAGATTCTTTGATTCAATGGAGCATCTTCCAATTCACCTCCCACACGAGGCAATGCTTGGTGGTCGATTCAATACCGATGGATGTATCCATTTGAAAGGTATTCGTTGATATCTGCAATTATCTCCATCTATATTGTCATATCTTTATTATAAGCCATTTTATTCTCATTTCTTTGTAGAATGATGGGTGATTTTAAGCGGTCAGTGAAAAACAAGGCTAGAGTAGAAGGCTCAATATGTATGTCTTACTTACAACGGGAGACAACATATTTTTGTTCACATTATTTCAAAACGATTGACTTGTATGCTAAAAGTCAACGTAATGAAGCAGCAAGATTGAATGACAATGTCACATCAACACTGTCAATTAGCAATGGACTAGGACGTCGTAGTGGGCAATCCAAAGCTCCTTTGGTTGGCGATCTTTGAATGGAGGTCGCACATGTACACATCCTCATCAATTGCATCGAGGTTAAGCCATATATTGAGTAAGTAATACACCATTAAACCCACACTCAATGTATTTACTAGTATATACTTACAACAACTCTGTCTTTCTTGGCGCTACTTTTTGCAATATAACTCCATCAATGAAGCCGATCCTTCTCAAACTCGTATTTTCTTTGAATTCCCGAGAATGGTTTCGGTCCTATGTAAGCATTTGACCAAAAGCCTATTGCAAATAAATTGTCTTCCTATCCTCATTATGGATGTCTTGTTTGTATAGGTTACTAATGAAGCAAATGGTGTGGTGACACAAACTTGATATCATTAGCTTGGGGTCCGAGTCAAAGGCCATAAGTTGGCGTAAATACTTCATTAATGGGTACAAATACCACACACAAGCATGGGCTCGGGGTAAAAAGACCATAAGCGATGGGGTTTATGTCAAAGGGTTCTGAAGGAGGAGAAGATGATTTCTATGGTATCATACAACATATCTACGAGTTAACGTATCACATGTTGCCTCACAGGGTTGCCTTGTTTTATTGTCAATGGTTTGATCCAAGACGGAATAGAGGAACCAAAGTTCATCCGCAATATGGCATTGTAGATATCAAGATGAACAGGCATTATGATCGTTACGATCCATTCATAATTGCACAAAAGGCTAGACAAGTGTATTATGTACCTTACCCAGATATGAGGAGAGACAAACGCGGTTGGTGTGCAGTGATAAAAACAAAGCCCATAGGCCGTGTAGAGGTGAATGAAATTGACGATGACATTCCTTATCAAGATGAAGAGATGACACGTATAGAGCAGATAACTGAAATTGAAGAAATGGATTGCTTGCTTGATCAAACACATAGTGATGAAGAGGTTGATGTTACGTCAATTCCAAACATTGATATTGATAATGAAGTTGACATGGATGTCGACGATGATGATAATTGTGAATCTGAGCTTGACTCTAATGAGGGAGATGCTGATATGGATGTGGATGATCAAGATGATGACATTGACTAAAGTTAGTGTACTTGTTTATTTTAAAAGTTAGTGAAGTCATTGTGTTTCAGTTTTCGGTGGTACTTATTTGTAGCCACTAGTTTACTATATCTATTGTATCTATTTCACACCTGGTCTCTTGCATTTGCTATGTAAATGGCACTACTTATAAGATTGTTAGGTTGGAGGAAAAATTTGCAGACAATTATATTGTGCCTCATTTTCTGTAATTGACATTGCAGGCTATCAATTTCAGCTCATTATTGTGCGCCATTTGATGACTATGACTTTATATTTTGGTCAAGGTTACCGGTTTCAGCTATTCTTTGTTTTATACTGTGTCCAATTTGTAGTTGAAGCTCTACTTCGCTAATAATAAATGTAATTCATACACCCATTGGGCGATTTAGCTATAAAGAAAGGGAAATAAGGATAAGAAGGGATTTCTCAAATTTTTGCTTGTTTATTGTTACTGCACAACTCACAGTCACGTTGTATAGTGCAGCTGGCCTCCTAAATTTCTGCTTGTTTTTGAATATCAGAATTTTATGGTTTTTTATTCCTTCAAATGTTCCAGTACAGAAATTATTATGGTAACATATATGTGAACATATATGTGAATCCTTTTTTTTTTTTGACAGATGCCTCCTAAAGAGAAAGAGCATCGTAGGTCTAAGCTGCCTACGAAGAAGGCTAAAACAATTTTGCCACAGCGATTGGCACAGTCACCACTAGAGGACGACGCTAGCACACCACTCCGTGAGGCTAGTCAAAGAACCTCTGATCGGCCAGACCGGAGTGATACCACCTCCCCTTCCCCCTATAGTGATGATCCCTAATCCGGGATTTGTATCTCCTCCTATACAGGTATGTATTTAACTAGTTGTTGGATTTTTTTTTATTGTTATCCCTTTGTTGTAACAAATTGATTTGTATTGTAGGAGCATGTTTCCCCTTTACCACAGGCGACATCCATTTCTGAGCAGGACACTCCTCTGAGGCAAGATGATGCAGATGCAGGTGCAGGACCTTCACAAACTGCACGTAGTAGTCCGACAGTGCAGGGATCACGACACTCCCATGTGGTCGGGACTGAGGTGACACCTGATGGGAAACCCATCATTAGGGTTCTTGGCAATTCGTACGTCACTTTATAGTCTCATTTTTGGATTTGAAACTTGTGTATACTTAAAAATATGCAATCTGGTTTGATATTGTGTTTATAACTTATTTATAGGTTCATCCCGGGTAAAGTAGCCTCTAAGGCCATCACCGCGGTCATTCAATCATAGTTCCGAGAACCATATCATACTTGGGGAGAGATTCCAGGAAAGACGGTGGAGAAATGGCTTAAGAAATTTCAAGTTAGATTATGTTACTTTTCTTATTTAAGGGTTTTCGTTATTGTGTGTTGATATTAATAATGGATATTGATCTTATTTGTAACATAATATTGTAGGAGCATGTTTCGTGGGATCCTAAAGACCATTATCTGGTTGAGAAGCTCTTCAAAAGCAAAGGCTCAAAGCGTCTTTCTGAGATGCTTATGGAGGTGAGGAAGAATGGTAAATGCCCAACCTGGATAGGCGAGGGGGCTTATGCAGAACTTAATGCCAAGTGGAAGGCTCCAGACTATAAGGAGAAATGCACCAAGGCCAAGCAGAATCGCGCTTCTTCTAAGGGTGGTTCTATGCATACTGGTGGATCTATATCCATCACTGAGCATGCCTTGCGCCTGGTATGTTTTTTAAACACTTTATACAAAGCTATTAATATATAACAAATGTATAGAAGTGGTTATTATGATTTCATGACTGATGTTAAATTGTGTGCTAAATGTAGTGTGTGAAGAAATTCCAGGGAGCTTAGATGACATAAGAATTCTCAAGGAAAGACTTGGAGTTCTAGAACTTAGAGTCAATGTCATAGAATCTAAGGTAGATAATAACCTTAGAAGCCCAGTAGTTCAAGCTAGCCCTGTCCATATAGCTAGCCCAGAACCATCTCAGCACAAAAATGATCATAATTTGGTCAACTATGAGTTAAATAACCCTAGTTTCATGAGATAGAAAAACATAGCAATATTAGTGATAGGGATTTTCTTACCCTATGAGTAAAAAAGATATTCAATCTTTCACTAAAGAAATCAAGCTTGTAGTCCAAACTCCTAGGCAAATAGAAGAAAAACTTCTAAGCCTTATAAATAGTCAACATGTTTCTCTTTCTCATGCAGATTGCCACGGCATCATGGTCTTATTCTCATTTTGTGTTTCTTTGTCCCTCTTGATGCCTGAATCTGACTTCAATAGGGACCTTGGGGTGTTTCAGGTATGCCTCTTTTTACTTCCAGATGTTTTTTTTTCCTAAGGAGGATACGCATGTTTTTTGGGTTTGTCCATTATAATGCCAATAGAATGAGATGAGAATGCAATTTTGTGTAAAATGGCACCTCATAAAAAATGCTAAGAACTATTCCAGCAGAATCATATTCCAGGCATTGGGTAAGACCATCTTCCCACCTACAAATATTAACCTCTTGATCACTTGTATATGCAAATTCACAAGTGCATATACAATAAGAACAATTAACAGCATCACTGCATCATCAATTATGAATGAGCAAATCGTGCTCCATCGAAACAGTAGGAACAAAATCCGCCCTTGTAATTAGAATGTCAATGTGTTTCCCCCTTAAGCTCTTATATACTTTTATGACATAAAAAGAAAACATGCCACCTTTTGTAACCTGGTTTTGCCTCAGCATGTTAAACTTAATTATACCAAGCAGTGAGGGATGGACAAAACATATAAGCCTTCAAGATTGGTTTAGCTTTCTAAGAAGTTCTGTCATGTGAGTCACAAAACATTTTTTTTATAGCCTCTATTAACTGTGAAATCTTCTCTCTTAATCTATATTAAAAGTGTATTGACATCTTCAATTAGTTGTAGAGCTTGATGATCCTTCCTAGCTTTTAAAGCTTCTTAACAACATCTTCTATGTTGTTCTCACATTATGCTTTCTATGAAGGTCTTTTTTATTATGATGGAAGATTTGAGCCTTGTGTTGGAAAGAGCCACAAATAGTGATTACTTCTTCTATGATGTCATGTATTAATTTACTGTATGTACTACAAGGTTTCTGAACAATTTGATGTTTAGCCTTTTGAAGAATTCATTCATAGCTTCTGAACACTTCAGATAAAATATTGATTGTTTCCCATGCTTCCCTGTTTTTATGAACACACTTGAACAAATGCATTAGTAGCTCACCATTCAGAATACTTGTAATTTGTATCAGAAGTTTTTCGTAATCAAAACTTACGGTTCTTAGCATAATGTCGGGATTTTAAACCCAACAAACCATAGTTAGTTGAAGTTAGTTCTTGACTTATTTTTAGTTTCATTTCCAACTGTACTAAGTTGTATGTATCAAGTCTATATATATTAGACAAAGTGTACACTGAGATTCAATCAATGAAATTCATTTTTCTCTCATTTCACATTTCAATTTGGCATCGTGTGTGAATTTTCTCTCTCTAGCTCTCGGATCCTTTTAAGTTTCACAATCTCTGTTTTTATTTTTCTTTGCAAGTTCTTCCTTGCTTTCTTCTTCTTCTGGATCTCCCATGGCATCCAGGGATGATTCAAATCCCTTCTCCATTCAACCTTCTAACAATCCTGATATTGCTTTGGTATCACACCCCTTATGCAATGATAAATATCCTTCTTGGAGCAAACCTTGAAGATCGCATTTCTTGGCAAAAACATATTCGGATTTGTTGATGGTTCCATAGTTGAACCTGACATTGATCATTCAAATTAGTTTTTCCAAGAAGCACTTCCCAAGAGATCACTCTATATGGTTGTTGTGGTTGTGTAGTTCATTCTCTCTTGCAATCTCAAGCCTCTACTGCAGCAACTCCCAACATAGAAATATCAAATGGTATTGTTCTTTCCATTAATCCTATCATTTCTATTGATTTCTGGATTGTTAACTCAAGGGCTAATTCCCACACTGCTTTTTCTTTAAAATCATTTTATTCCTATCAGCGTGTGTGTCATGGGTTTGTTAATCTTCCTAACAAGACCATTATCCATGTATCTTCAATTGGTATAATTAAATTCTTAAATGATTCTGTTCTGAAAAAGGTCCTCTTCATTTCCAATTTTTCATTCAGTTTACTATCAGTAAGTGCCTTACTCACTGATAAATCTGTTTCTATCACTTTTCTTCGTGATCTTTTTTCTTATTCAAGTTTTGCCACACTTCAAGGAGATTGGAATGGGTGATCTTCTTGAAGGCTTATATGTTTTGTCCATCCCTCAATCTGATTCTGTTTTGCATTCTGTCAAATGGTGGCATGTTTTCTTTTTATGTATAAGCAGTGAGGCTTTCTGCCCATCATTAATTTTCACCTACATAGCAGTGAGGTGGGGCAACTGTTGTTTGCCCATCCTAGCAATGATTTCCATCGCTCTTTTCACAAACCACAAGCACAAGACACTTTTTTTTGTCATCTTTTGTGTTTTATTTATTTATTTTTTCTTAATTGCTTCATGTCACATTAAATGCTGCTGCTATGGTCTTTTGAGGCTTTAATGTTCTTACCTTAAGTTTTGTTTGTTTTATTCACATTTTTTTGCGAGGAATCAGGGGTTGCTTTCAACCATTTCTATTTATTTAATTCCAATAATTAATTATTCCAGCCAAAATATGTTTCCTCTGATGTAGTCTGCTTGGTAATATTTTACTTGTGTGCTTGTGTATATTTTACTTATTTAAATCAAAATACAAGCACGTGATCACACGTAATAAAAGGATTATATATATGTTCTTAACGTTTTTAATTATGTTTCAGTCTGATGAGTTGGGTAGAGAGCCCATGGTGGATGAGATCTTCTTGAAGACTCACACAAAAAAGAAGGACAAGTCTTGGGTGGACAACAGATCCAGAGAGACATATGTAAGACAGAGCATTGGATTTTTTATTTAACTAATTTTATTTTGTTTCATAAACAATATCAGAACCAATCTTTACTCTGTTTTGTTTTGAGCAGAAGCCTATCAAGAGAAGGTGCGACAAGCGCCTCTCTACCTTCCGATGGAGGAGGCAAGCGGCGATGTTGACCCCTCGACTCAGTTGCAGTTATGGGCCCAATCTGCTGGGGGTAGGACTCGGGGACGGCTGTACGGTGTCGGAGGCTTGTCTGGACGTTTTAGGCATGGTGTCTCCTCTTTGACCCAGGAGTCTCATGCATCTGGCACCAGTACCCAGTCCCCGACTCAGTGCTCTGCTGAGGTGGCTGCACAGATTGCGGCTTTTGAGGAGCGCACAAGAAAGGCAGAGGAAGAGGCTCGGGAGGCACGAGAGGAAACACGAGAGGCAAGGAGAAAGGCAGAGGAGGAGGCTCAGGAGGCACGGGAGGCAAGGAGAATAGCATCGGGCGGGATCAGCCATTGGCCAGCGATTGAGGAGTTATGCCGGTGTTCTTTGCCATTCAGGCCCAGAAATCCGTCGTCGCCATCCCACTATGAGGAGTCAGAGGAGGATGATTAGTCTTGTCGTTAGGCTAGGGATTTGACTTTTTTTTATTGACTTGTTTTGACATGGATTTATGGGTTTTGACATTATGGATTTGTGGTCTTTTACATTATGTATTGTTATTGATTTGCTTAGGACTTGTTGTAACTTGGTTTGTTCACTATGGATTTGTTGTTGTAATTATTAAAAATGTATGTTGATGGTTTTTTTTGTTAATGTATGTTGATGGTCATTGAAGCCCTTGCTGCATTGCAGGTACTGTACAATTTTGGGGCTGTTTAAAACAAAATTTTCATAAAAAAAAAATTTGACATTACTGACGGCTAAGCCGTCTGTAATATAATATACAGACGGCTTTTCAAAAAATTCATTAAAAAAAATTTTGACATTACCGACGGCTTGGCCGTCTGTAATATACAGCGTGAATTACCGACGGCTAAGCCGTCGCAATATCGATGAAACTTTTAATTTGATCCTTAATTTTTACTGACGAAAATTCTATCTTTACCGACGGCTAAGCCGTCGGTATGTTACAGACAGATTAGCCGTCTGTATTTTACCAACGGTTAAACCGTCGGTAAATCTATGAATTTATCAGTATAATTCAGTGAGATTTACCGACGGAAAACCCGTCGGTAATACGCCCCTTGCACGGCGGCGTATTTACCGACGGCTTTTCCGTTTATAAATCTCACTGATTATTTAAAAATCCCACCGAAATTGCGACGACTTTTTTTATATTACCGACGGCTTAGCCTTCAGTAATATCGACAGATTCAATTGGCCGTCGATAATACATTTCCAACGAGACATTGTCCAAGGGCCCCGAGGCCATCGGTAATCCGTCGGTAATGACGAATTTTCTTGTAGTGTTGGTAGACTCTATCTATTTCATGTGCAATGTACACTCTCCCACTCCAACTCCAACCCATGTGTTTCTGATTCACTCGCCATGCCTTTACTTTCCTTTGTGTCTTCAATATGGAAGCACCCACACCCATCAACTTCATTGATTACGATTAATACAAATTAGGTGAATCGTAGAAAATGACAATATAATATACTTCATCCGTTATCTAATATAAGAAAAAAAATTCCATGTATTTAGTTTAAATTTGGACGAAATACATAGATTTTTTGCTTATATAATATAACGGAGGTAGTATTACGGAGTAGAATATAAAGTTAAAATATTTAATAATTTTATTTAATAGGTTTAAAATTACTTGATTAATAATACTAAAAATTAAAACAAAATAAAAACATATACATTTAAAAAATCTAATTTTAAACTTTTCAAAAAATATTATGTAATAAATAAAATAAAGTTTTACAAGCTAGCTAATGATTTGTAATTATTTTATTGCATTTAGCGTTTATTAAATAAAGTTGAGCATCAATTAAAAAATTAACTAGGAAAATAAAAATTTCCATTCAATGAATAATTAATTGAAAAGAAACAAAATATTGATTTGACTTGAGAAAATATATATATATATATATATATATATATATATATATATATATCATAAAATGAGATCTCATCATAAAATCAGATCATCACTTATTATGTTAGATGTTAATTTTAATTTATTATGTTTGGAATTTTATTTATGTTTCCCTAAGATCATGACACATGGATGGCTAGCATCCATTTAGAATAGTTTATTAAGTGTATTGTTTCATTTGAAGAATTAATAAATGAATGAAGAAAATTTTATTTTCAGTAGCTAGACTTTCTCTCTTCTTCTCCTTCTATAGCTTTAGTCCCTTAGAACCCTAATTTTCCTCTTTAGTTCCCCAATCTTCATAACAAATTTGTTTTGTATTGCCTACCATTTTTCATAAGAAAGATATACGATTAAATGAAAAATAAGGTAAAATTACTCCAAAAATACTTTATCTTAATTGAAAGTTGCATTTTGGTCCTTTATATTTTATTTTTATCAAGTTAGTCCCTAAAATATTACAATGTTAACACTATTGGATTTTTTTGTCATTTTTCATGTGCCCCCGGTGTCAACTTTTTAATACTTAAGGGGCTAACTTGTCACAAAAAAGCCCAATAATTTTAGTGTTTTAATACTTAAGGAACTAATTTGACAAAAATAAAAGATAAAGGGTCAAAGTGTAACTTTAAATTAAGATAAAGGACATCTGGAATAATTTTACTAAAACTAAAATACATATATAAAGACTTTCTAAAAAGTTATAATAAAATATATAAATATTATCTAAAAAGAGAACATTGATTTGTTATATAGAGATTAATTAGACGAGTTTGTTGACGTATTTTTAATCAATTAAATGTGATAGATTTTCTATTTTGAAAAAAAAAATTAAGTAGGAAAATTACTTTCACTAGGAAAAAAATAAAGAAGTTTTTTTTTTTTTTTTTTGAAAATTAATCGTGATAGATTTTATTTCTTTTTTTAAGGAAGAAGTTTATGAGCTTTTTATTCTGATGAGCAAAGAAAAGAAGTTTTATGCCTATGCTCTCAGAGCATCTTTAATGGGAGATTCTTAGGGGTTTTTTTTAGAGATTTCTTAATAATAAAATATTGGTAAATTCTTTGGTACCCTATAAATTAGTTGGGTACTGATACCCATGTTAAACGTTTTAATATAAATTGTCCACGTGTTTTATATTTTTCATATAACGGTTAACACACATATTTTTATTCTTTTAAAAAATAACTAGTAAATTTATGAATAATTATTTTAGTGTTTCAAATATACTTTACAAATTTTATAATCTATTGCTCTTTCTCATTCCTCTTCAATGTTCATCGTTATATATAAAGTAAACAAAATATCACAACAATTATGTTTTAATGTTTAAGTATCACAACCAACCATCATAAAAAGAATGTATCACGACCAACCAATAAAAAGGCTTATTTAAAGCCAAGAAAATAGTTAAACAACAACAAGCTTGAGTTTAGCGATTAATTTGTGAACATAATTTAAATCTTTAATAGGTGATTATGTATACATTTTATATGCGTAATGTTTAGACATCAGGACGTAGTAAATTGGAAAAAAATGAGTATTATTTTATTGATCTAACTCACTTGGGTATCGATACCCAACAAAATTAAAGGGTACCGGAGTCGTCACCTAAAATATTCTTTTGGTGTGCCACATGTGATTTTGGATTTCATAAATTTAGAAGGGGTTTCATATCTAAGGAACATTGGGAGAAAGTTCCACAACATTTAGATATTTTTTTTGTTGCATTTGATAGTGTAAAGGTGAGAGAGATAATATGAGATGTTGAAGAGAGAGAGAGAGAGAGAGTATATTTGTGAGTTAAGAAACTAAAATTTAACACCCACATTGGAGTAAAAATTGAGTAGGTATCAAAAAAATGAGTTGCCATGTATGGACCCACAATTTATAGAGAGTTAAGGAACTCAAATATGACACCCCATTACAGATGTTCTTGGTATCTAAGATGCATATTACCGAAGGCTTAATTTAGCTTGTTAATGCTAATTATTGATTCAAATTACAAAGATGTCATCAATTAACGAAATTATGATTGTCAAAGATCAAATATTTGTACTCTCTCTGTTCCTTAATATAAGAACCTTTTGAGAAATTTGTTTATCCCATTTTATAAGATCTTTTTCCAATTCTTTGTCGCATCAATTATTTTTTTTCATCAAAATACTCTTAATTGCTTCATCATCTCTATCTTGTGACAATTGGGAAAAGAGATTGGGTGATGAGACAAAACAAATTAATTAGGTGGAAAGAGTTAGATAACGAGTTTCAATAATTATAAGGGTAATTTTGGAAAACAAATACAAATTATTAACAAATTTAATGTCACTAAATAAAGTAACTAGCTTTCTTGGTGGAATTGAATTAGTTTAAGGGTTCCTATATTAAGGAACGGAGACAATAGTTAATTTTCTTGTTACGAGGTCAATCTTCGGTAGTTGACAAGAGATATAGTAGTACTCCCCCCATCTCATTATAAGCGTTATTTAAGGTAATGTATATTTCTTAAAAAAATGATTAGTAATGCTAATTTCTATGGTAAAATAATGTGTTGGGACTAAAAATACCCGTATACTCATATTTATGATCAACTCACTACCGTTGTAACTACTCCCACTTAAACGAGCGTATTGTTGGAAAAATATAATAAATATTGTCTTGGTATTCTAAAGTGACAAATAATTTGAAACAGTGAAATATTACAAACATGACACTTAATATGATTCTTATTTGATTAAGACAAAGTTTATAATTGGTCAGGCGAAGCCACTTCATGTACTGGTCAATTAAATCAAGTGCAAACATTAATAACTTTGGATTCCCGCCGATTTAACTTTGCTTAAAACTCTTATAGTTTAAAGACTATAGTCTAATCCTCTTCCTTTAGCTAGTTATTCCACTAAGGTCACTATACCTAGAAGAGTTGGGGTTTTTCTGCCTCACCAAGGCTTGATCACTTTCGTGGTTCCCTACTACAATTTAGGCACTTGAGAGTTTGGCCTATCTTCACCTTACTACTTATCCTCACCACTAACTACTTAGAACCCTATAGCTCATTTAGGGCTTATCATAGAATTCCAATCAATCTAGGATCCTTCTATAATGGGTTAGGCTAAACAAACTTGATGAATTAGCAAGTGTTGGAAACCTAATCGATTATAAGTGCCCATCCTAATTAATTAAAACCATACAACTAAGAACCCTGACTTATCAATCCTAATTGGCATTGAACTAAGGAATCACAACAAAAGAATTGATAATGAGTGCTAGACCACAATAGACTCAATATTCCAAGGCAACTATATCATTTTACCACAAGATTCAAGCTCAATATATCCAAAGTGACCTTCGCATTTTCCTGCTTCAGAAGTACCACACATCCAAACTTATCAGGCTCATAAAATTTAAGCAAATGTGGAAATGTCCAGATTCGTCATTTTACTAAACACTTCATACACGGGTTATGGCACTGACCAATTCATGATCATATATTAATTAAGTTTCATACATCAAAACTTAATTGTAAGATATTCAAATATGCATCAATTAACTAAGTTCATTCCTCGACATCACATCAATGTGAACAATCACAAAGAAAATAAAAATATAGAAATTAGGTTTTCTAGATATTTCTTAAAAATAGAAGCCTGAAGTATAGCCAATTGCAACTAATCAATCACAGAATGTTTGTACCTTGCTCAAAATCTCTGGTACTCCTAAGAGCATCCAGTAATACTCTTGTTAGTCATAACATAACTCTCGTGATGAACTTCCAATAGTAGCAGAGTTTAACGTGGCCAACTCACCTCACTACGGCCAGGTGTACATCCGTCGACTTAGGCAGGCTAGAGTGACTTCGAATTCACGACCTGAACTACCATTAGACGATCATTATGGAATTCTAAAACTATATGTATAAGTATATACATGTATGAGAAAGTCTCGCAAAATGAGAACAGACTTAGACTATTTTCTGCTAGTCTTCATTCCCTTCATTCCTTAGACAAATCTTTGAGGTGGCCTGTCCCAATAATTCGTAAAAAGAACTTAGAAAAATCGGATTCACAGACACAACTGGCACTTTCCTAAACCGGATCACTTCTAGACACATAACTCACAGTCTGATGAGATCGAACTGCTCTGATACTATAATGTAACGCCCCGACTCTAATCAGAGCATTACCTACTAAACTAACTGGAATTAAAATTAAACGTGAAAAAATTTTCGCTTTGAAACCAATCAGAAAAAAGATAAAACCTTTGAAATACAATGCTTGGACTACATAAAGTTCCTGAATGAATAAAAGTATTACAACCAACCCCACTAATAGAAGACTTTTATTAAATATTACAATCTAGTACAAAAGATTCAAAATAATGACGACTCAACTCGTGATCTGGCTCCCATATGTAAGAAAATCTCGCACGAAAGCAAGACCGAGCATTCTGACATGCACTAGGCTTCTCCAAATGCTAGGTACCTGAAAACAGCGCCCCAACATAGCGAGTTTACAAAACTCAGTAACATAGGACTAACATAAAATATTTTTACCGTTGTTTTTAGCCATACTTGGTGTGCGAAGTATGGAAAACTCCTCTGTACATAGATACAATTATCAACTGTGCTAAAACATTCAACCAAACACTTGCCACAATCACAATAATATTCAAACACAAACATTAAAGCAACATGACAATTTCATACATCAAAGATTGCTCGTGACAGCTGGGACGTATCGTTTGGTAACAGTGGTACAACCGCTCTGTACCACTATTTGTAACAGCCGGGATGTTTCGTTACCGCACAGTGGTACAACCGCTCTGCACTTACAAATCCTTAGAGTAACAGCCAGGACGTATCGTTTGGTAACAGTGGTACAACCACTCTGTACAACTATTTGTAACAGCCGGGACGTGTCGTTACCGCACAGTGATACAACCGCTATGCACTCCTAACTATTTCGTAACAGCCGGGACGTATCATTTGGTAACAGTGGTACAACCACTCTGTACAACTATTTGTAACAGCCGGGACGTGTCGTTACCGACATAGTGGTACAACAGCTCTGCATGACTATCTTACTAGAACCATTATAATTCAATAGTCCTAATACCGTATCTCTAAGTTTTCAAACATAATTATGTTGAAATAACTCTTCTAAGGGAATCCCATGATATCCCTTTGATCCCATAAGATTTAGAACACTAAAATCAAGTATTCATGGCCTTGAAAACCCTTAAAATGTGAAAAATCACAAAACTGCATAAATTGGCGCGCTCTGCACACTTGGTTTCTGTTTCTCTACGCGCTCTGCGCGTCCTGTGTGCTAGCTTGTTGGGTCGACGTGCGCGTTGCTATGTGCTAGAGTGCGTTCCCTAGGCATGTCGCGCGCTTGGTTGTACACTCAGGGTGCGCTGGAGCACTTTTGCTCCCTCTGCTCTCAATCTCTCCGCGTGCTGGAGGGCGCATCACGCGCGTCCTGCAGAGTTCTGCAAAAAATGCATTTTTCTACTTCTTTCACTTTCCAACCTTCAATTTCTCTCAATCCAAGCCAAATCCAACACAATTGAGGACTCAAAAACAAGGATTCAAACATGATGATCATAAGAACAAATCATTTAACATAACATCATGAATCAAGACATGCTTTAAATATCTCAACAATCTCATGCTTAAATCATCATCAAATATATCAAATGAGGGAAAAACATACTTAACATATGAATTTTAAACGATCATGTGATTTAAACTCCACAAAGCTCATTAAAAATTCATCGAACATATGAACAATATCCATCAACTCATTTTCAATGAAACTAGGACCCCAAAATAAAGCATTCCAACATGATATGGTGAGGATCAAACTTAGTTCCCTCAACCCACAACTGTAAACTTAATTAAGGGCTACAAAACAGATTCTCAAGGGACATCATATACCAAAATCATGAACATTTCCTACAAAACTCTTTCCCACTCCAAAACATTTGCAATGGACTTAGGGCTCACAATCAAGCATCAAAACATGACCAATTGATTGAATCACTCAGTTAATACATGATTCTCATAAGAACACAAGATCAAACGCCATCAACATTCACATACTTTTTTATTAGGACTTAAACCAAACAATAGGCATGCAATCCAAATTCCATAGAAACTCATCAAGCAAATAGCAAATAATAATCCCTAGCACACCCTAAATAGAGAGGTTTTTTAGGGGAATGCTATGTTACCTTTGCTTCCAAATGTTTTGGGATGAAAACCCCCAAATTCTAGGGCTTGACCTCATCCTCCATTAAAGCTTAAGTTCAAGCTTCCTCTTCAAATCAATCTTCCCCATTTGAGTCTTGGTTCATCTTCTTCTTCTTCCATCCTCATCTTCCTCTCTTCTTTTCGAGCTCTCACTCTCTCCCTGTTCTCAGTCTCTCTCTCATTTGCTATATCTCTCTCTCTGTTTCCTCTCTCTCTCGCCCTCGTCCTCTCCTCTGGCGCACCACCGCACACCGCCGCCTACAGGGCCGGCGCAGCCTCGACCTCCTTCTTCCTCTTCCTTTCGTGCGCCTTTCCTCTTCTTTTCTCTCTTCTTTTTCTCTTTTCCTTTTCTTCTTTTCCCTGTTTTTTCCCTTTTCTCTCCTTTGCTCAGCGTGTGTGTGTGTGTTAAGTGAGGAGAAAGTGAGGGTGCTAAGGTGGAATGAGGGAAAGTGTGGTGCATGGTGGGGTAAAGGCATAGATTTAATGAAAAATTTGCCAATAAGCCCCTATTTAATTATCATAATTTACTCTTTGGTCCTCACAGGAACCTCAGATAAATTAATCAATTAAATACTACCCATGAATAAGTAGTCTCACATTTCCTTAATTATTAGGAAGAATTACTATTTTATCTCTGAGTTCAAACTTTACGTTAAAAACACTAGATTAATGGCTATTAACCTCATTAATCCTTAGGGATTAAATCCCCTTTTTCACTTAGTGTTTTTAATTACTAAGCTTTAGAAAGTTGGGATGTTACAACTTCCTATTCCACCATGCCTGCCTATCAATCTCTCTGCCCCTCAATCTCTTGTTTCCTCGTCAAGGGCAGCCCCCATCGTAACCTTCTTGCTCGTGTCACCTAGCCGCTCTGTCGTCAACGTTTAAAGGGATCCCTTTTCTCTTTCTCTCTCTCTCTCCCCCTCTCCCTCTGTCATTCCTCTTTTTCTTTCTCTCGTTATGTTCTGTTTTTTCTCACTTGACAGGGGTCCTCGCATGGTGAGGGAGCACACCTGATAGCGTGGAGGGTTGGAGACACCAAGACCTGTGCCTTCTGTGACGGTGGTCGTGAGTTAGCTCAGGAAGTGAGCGTCTTGTGCCACGAGCAGTGGCTCGGGATCTATATTTAATTTTGTTTAAAGTTTATATTTTTTGGGATTTTGTTGATTGTTTGATGATTTGTGTATATGGGTTTGTTTGTTTTCTTTTAGATGTGTATTTCTTTTTGGTTTTTGTTGAAAAATTTATGCTTTCTGATTTCTGCCTTCTGGTTCTTCTCATTCTGGGTTTTTTGTTTCTAAACCATATCAACCCACCCGCCGACTCGCCCAATTCGCCCCCATACAATTTGCTGTCCCAAACGAACGGTGATGGACCTTAGTATTTCGTCGTCAGTTTTGCTCGGTTTTGAGAGTTTGAGCTCGAAATCAACCGTACCCAACCAGTGCTCGGCCCTAACCATGGTCTATAAAATTCAATTCAGCATGTTATATTGTTATACTATTATTTGGATTCGAATCCAGGTAGCTGCGTTGGTGGGCGATACGTAAATTCCACCGTAAATCCTGGCTCAGGTTGGTGGTTCTCCCTAGCCCTGCACAGGAGTGAGCCTCCCCCAATCTAAACTTTTTGTTACCAAAAAAAAATATTGTTATACTATTATTATAGATTTAAATGTTCCCTACCCTGTACACGTTATAGATTTAAATGTTCCCTACCCTGTACACGTTAACGGTTTTATGTATGATAAAAACAAATTAATGAGTGAGATTCCAACCAGCCATATGATTGATGATTGTCAAGTCACCAAAAAAATATGATTGATGATTGTCTTGACTAATAGCCACCAAAACAAAGCAATACTCCTTGACTTTTGATGGACATGCAAAGTTACTAAATTCGTTTTATAAAATTTAGTATCAACGTAACTACGTTAAGTTTAAATCATTTTCTCATTTACTCCGTCAGTTACTTTTTATAAGCTTTTTTTAAGGAAAAAAATTATAACTAATTATAAGCTTATTTTCTAATTATAAGATACATTAATTATTTTTTTCTACAAGTACCCATAATTAATTGCATAATATTTAAAAATTCAAGATATGTATTAATTAATTAAAAGTATGATTGAGGGATAAATTTGGAAAAACATACATATTATAGACAAATTTAATTATGCTAACTACTTTTCTTAATATGCGTTTTTTGTCTAAAGGGGCTTATAAAAAGAAATGGATGAAGTATTTATTTTTTCAGAATCAGACAAAGTTCTACTCAATTTTCTATATTGCAAACAAATTATGCAAATAATTTTTTTTTTTTGGTCCAGATGCGAATAATATTCATCTAATAAGGTCAATATGATAAGCCAAACTATGTCATAAAGAGAGACAAATTAAATTAAATTATTATTTTTTTTTTGTTTTTTTTGCTTTCAATACGCATCTGGACTAAACGCCACAAGAAAAAACACCAATACATCGACATGCTTGCCGACCTTTCATATGCTCTTCCAAATTGCCAATCAATTTGCAATTATGATCTTTATTTAGACGTCTCAATAATGATTGTCATAATCAAAGTAAATACACGACAGTGAGGAATCAAATTGTAGTAATATCTTTGAAGTGAATTCCCTTCTTCCTTAGTGGCTCGTTAATTTTTTTTTTTGGTTTATAAAAAGTAATAGAAAAAATATTATCTCACGTCTTTTAAGAAAAATAGTTATTTTATTTAATTTTTTTAAAGTAATTAAAAAATAAATTATATCTCTAAATTGTCTTTCATGAAAACTTGTTTCATGGGAATAAAATAGTTATTAAAAAATAAAATCTAAATTAATCAAAGAGTAATTTTAGTAAAATATCATTAAATTGAGTGAAATTAGTTATAATTTACTTATATTTTACATCATCTTACTTGAATATTTTTGTTTATATTCGATACCAAAATATTTAAAAATCATATCTAATCTTGACTAATCAAGTTGAAATAGATTATTTATTGTTTATTTTGAATTACAAAGAAAATTGTAAAAGAATTAACCTAAACACACACTAAAATCAGATATACATTATTGAAGATGTTATGATGACCACAAACGTGTCTTCATTTTCCATGCATCGAATCAGCTGAAAAGAAAAATCAACCAGAGTGACAAATGATGATCAAATAATAATTGAACCAGATAAAGATGCACTGTAGCAGCAGTTCAACTACCAAATCAAAGGGTTGACAAGAAAGGTGGAAAATGGAATAAATTGAGAGTAACGGCGAAAGAGACAAATACTCAACCTATACTATATCTTCAACGATAAATTATAATTTTAGTCACTCATATTTATTTTAAGTTTTAGTTTGGTCTCTTATTTCTTTCAAATTAATCCCTTATGTCTAAAGATTACACCAATGTAGTCTCTCTGTTTTGAAGTGATCCCTTATAGTACAAAATTTATACCAATATAGTCCATTTTTTTACAAAATAAGGGACAAAAAAGGGATCGCATTGGTATAATTTTTATAACATAAGAGACCATTTTAGAACAACAAAAACAAGAGGGATTACATTGGTATAACTTTAATATATAAGGGACTAATTCAAAATTTTTAATACATAAAAGATCAAATCAAAACCTAATATAAACATAAGTAACTAAAAGTATAATTTAGCCTATTCTTAATATATAATCTTTGATCTTCGATGAACTTGAATGCCAAATTAAGTGTACTAGTGTACACATCGTGATGTACTGTACATAGATGGGGTGATTAACGCATATTATCACCGCCCGAATCAATGCACCCACCCTGGCCCATATTGTTCTAGAATTAGACGTAATCTAAAATTATATTATTTTCACATTACTTTTATATAAATTATATACTTGCAAAGTTTACATATAGAAGTGTACAGTATGTACCCCAAAAAAATGTACAGTTACTGTACATAGATGGGCTGATTAATGCATATTATCACCGCCCCAATCAATGCACTCTGGCCCATATTGTTTTAGAATTAGACGTTGCTAATGCACGAAATGGTGAGAGCTCTCTTCTTCTGGGTGCAATGTCCGTCCTCCGTCCGCCCAGTGGGTGGGATACCTACAAAAAGCACTCTGATACCTAAGTTAGATAGGGCTTTAGGTGAGAGAGAAGGGGAGCATATAGTAGAGAGATGAGTAAGTGTTTTAGGGTTCAAAGAGAGTATGTAACCTGAGGAGCCAAGCCCCTTTTATATAGGCAAGTCACTAGAAGGAGCCTATCTCTCCCTCTATCTCGTACCGGATAGGGTTTAGGGTTTATCCTTTACTGACTTCGTATTCCCCAATACTCGGAACTCCTAACGACTTCAGATATCATTATCAGTTTATCGCGCCTTTTTCGGAAGACTTGGGACTTCTCTCGTCCAGGTCGGTCATCTTCTTTAGACGGCCCTGTTCGGTTAATGGGCTCGGCCCATCATAACTCGCTTACTATAGATCCCAGCTCGGTTACCTGCCCAAAACACTCGCCACCTAGACCCTTTACTTGGAACAGGTACAGGGTCTATTAATTTTTCGTGAGGTCGGTGTCCGAGCTGAGTAATGACGACCGGAGCGCGTCTTGCTCTGCCTTTCTTCTCGGGCTTGGTGCTACACGTGTCAGTCATCGTCCTTCCCGTATGTCTACTTGATGGGACGCGTCCCATCAACTGTTCAACTGCCTCGTTATTATCCGTTGATCCTTTAATTAATCCTTGACCATTGGATTGGCATCTTTCTTGCCACGTGTATGCGTCCGATTTCTTCGTCTTCTAGTCTTCTCATTTTTTGAGACTTTAAATCCCGCTTCCCATTCTTTTTCACCCTTCTTCCATTTTCAAGTCTTCTTGCGACTAACCTGCTCCCTGCGTTCGTTCCCTGCATTCGTTCCAGCATCCTTGTTACTCTTCCAGGCCACAACTTCTCTGGTGAGATTCCATTTCTTTTCCTTACTCATGTCTTCTTCTACATCCTCAAACCGTCCCCCATCTCCCATTCCTGTAAGTTCAAGTGATGAGGGCTCTTCAACCGACACTTCTTTCACCCTTACTTTCCCCCTTCATCTGATTGGTAGCCAGGGCGGAGTTCCAGAGGAGCCATATTAACACTACTGGAGAGTTTAGCACTACTGGACGAGCGGTACAGCCTGACAGTACATCAGTATGGTCGTACCTAAGTCAGAGATTCAGTAGGGGCGTACCCCCTTGGTTAGTACCACTTGGCGCCGATGAAAAAGTCCAATACGACCGTGCCAAAGGCAATACGACCATACACAGGTGATGTCAGGGTGTGCAATATGCACAAGTACGAGCTAACGTCGCAAGCAAAGTTCGGTACAACCGTGTATATATCCGGTACGGCCGTACCCCGTCCCAGAATGTGCAGATTTGAAAGTCAGATGACCTAATCCGTATCCCAATCTATAAATAGGCCCTCTTAGCCTATGCTGAAACCTTTTTGACGAATTTGAGAATCACAAACCCCTTTTTGAGAGTTCTACATCAATTCCCTTGCTTTCTATTGATTTGTGTTTCCTTGGAGCTTGGTGTCAATCCCGATTTGCTACCGGAGCTCGTGAGAACGTGAAGAACGTGCTTAAGGACCATCATCATACCGAAAGGGTGTCCCGGTTTAGAATTTTTTTTATTCTCTTTGTTATGGATTCATATGGTTCTATGATTGTGTTTATGTTATTATCATTGATTATGAGTAACTAAACCCATCGCTAGGGATGATGGGGGATCATTTACAATACTTTTGATATTTATCTAATTAAGTCTATGAGTTTCTACTTAATTGATTGATTGTTTTATCCCTAGTTGCTTAATCCTATAAGGCCTGATCAACATTTACTTAGTTGGCTTAATTGGCGGTAACATGACCACAGTTAGTTAACGGATATCTAGGAATAAAAGAACTCGTTTTATATGCCGGATAACGTTATTGCTTGTTTCTAATCAGTTAGTAGATTAACAAACTCCTCTGTTCTTAATGCTCTCTCCTTTAATTACCTTCTTGGATCAAACGGAGTAGTTAATTAGGAAGAAGGCTATTAACTAGGTAGTTCTTAGTAATTTAGAGTGCGTGATTAGCTATCAATCAGGATATAGATCTCGTAGTAATTAATTACTGAATTCAAGAGTAGAGTATTGGTGAACCCGGTTCCCCTAGACCTTCCATAATATAGTTAATCCGTTCTCGCACTTAGTTTAATTATTCTTTTTATTTAAGTGACAACTTTTGCTATTCTCTAAGTACAACTTTCGTTAGCCTAATAGGATAGATTCTTTACTTCATTGGTACTCGCGCATTTTCTGTGGGTTCGACATTCAGAGTCTTAAAAATACTCCACTTTTATTACGAGTTACGATTAGGTGCACTTGCCTATGCCGCAACAAGTTTTTGGCGCTGTTGCCGGGGAGTTTTTAGCGATATTAATTGAACAAGATTGTATTCACGTTAGGCATTTTATTTTGTTTATTTATTTTCTGTTTAATTTATTATTTCAAGAACATACTAATTTGGTTTCCTTTCATGTATGCAGGCAAGGTCTCAACATCCTGAATTGATATTCGACCCTAAAATTGAAAGAACACTTCGATTGTTGAGAAGACAACAACTAGCAATAGATAACAATCTTACATTGATCGAGTACTTCACTCTAACTACGGATGTGGTAGACAGCGTCAACTATCCGGCAATTGAGGCCACAAATTTCGAATTGAAGCCAGCAACGATTTCAATGGTATCAGCAGTGCAATTTTCTGGCTTACCTTCTGAAGATCCAAATGCTCATCTCAAACGATTTCAGAAAGTTGCTAATACTGTCAAGTGTCATGGTGTGACACCGAAGGCCATCAAGTTAAGACTGTTCTCATTCTCACTGCAGGGAAAGGCACAATTTTGGTTGGATTCACTTCCACCAAATTCTATTACCACCTGGGAGGACCTGAAAACCAAGTTTCTGAATAAGTACTTTCCTCCCGCAAAATCTGCAAAGCTGAGAGCTGACATATCTGGGTTCGCTCAAAACGAAGGAGAATCAATGCATAAGGCATGAGAGCGATTCCAAGATTTAATTAGAAGCTGCCCTCATCATGGTTTCACCAAATGGCAGCTAGTTCAAATTTTATATAATGGGTTAACCATGCAAACTAGAGGTACTGTTGATGCTGCTTGTGGAGGATCTTTCGGAAAGAAAACATCCACTGAGGCTTATGATATAATGATTAAAATGGCTCAGAATAATGCTCAGTGGTCAGCAATTGAAAGACAAACCGAAAGGAAGAACCATCAAGCATGAATTTATAAAGTGGAAGCAAACACAGCCTTTGAAGCAAAATTGGAGGCAATGACCAAGAAGATAGAAACTCTAATGGCAGCACAAACTCAGTCCAATGCAACTTCAACTAATAATGACTGGGGATGCATGGCAATTGAAGGCCAATTAGAAGAAGTTAATGTTGTAGGCCAAAAGGATTTTGATCCAAAGATAGGGATACAAGAAGCTATGCTTAAATTTATGCAAAGGCAGGGACATCCGTGTATGGGAGTTTTGTCCGGTTTCATGGAGAAGACTGAAGAAAGACATAAGGCTATTGAGACCAAGGCAACCAGAGCCTCCTGTAATTTCTGTGGAGTAACAAGTCATGATTCTAAGGACTGCACTGAGGAGGTGAATTTTATTGGAAATAAGCCACAAAATGACCCCTACTCAAACACTTATAATCCTGGATGGAGAAACCACCCCAATTTCTCATGGGGAGGCAGCAGAGATCACAAGGCCAGAATCAAAATACTTAGAAGCCTCCACATTTACAAAATCGTGCTTAAAATGATAGAAATCCCGGTGTGAATGACGTAAACAATTTCATGGGTCAAATGGAGGAAAAGTTCAAGCATTTAGAAAAGTTAATGAGCACTAACTCAGAAGATCAGAAAACGCTGAAAGACCAAATGGCAACCTTGATAAATGTAGTGACTCAAAGAGAAAAAGGAGTACTCCCAAGTCAAGTGGAACCAAATCCAAATGAGAAGTACAATGCAATCTTTATGGCAAAGGAGGGACTAACCATTACAATGAAGGACATTCCGGAGGGAAGAAAAGAGGAGAATGCCAAAACTGAGCCTCAGCAGGTAGGTAATTCCCCCCCAATGTTCTAAAATTTTTTATAAGGATAGGCAAGCAATGAAATTATTAGAAAAACTTAGAAAATTGCATGTCAATATTCTCTTTGCTGAAATTGTCTCTAAAGTACCTAAGTATGTTAAATTCTTAAAGGAAATAATTTTTAACAAAAATAAATTAGAAGAGATTGAGACATTAAATTTAAATGAAGATTGTTCTGTTATATTAATGAATAAATTACCACATAAGCTTAAAGATCCAGAAACTTTGGCTGTTTCTTGCTTAATTGGTAATAACTCTTTTAAGGCACTATGTGATTTGGGTTCAAGTGTGAATCTAATGCCTCTGTCTATTTTTAGAACATTAAATTTGCAGGAACCACAACCTTCTAACATGTCATTGCAGTTAGCTGACATAACTCTTGTTTACCCAAGAGGGACAATAGAGGATGTGCTAGTTAAGGTAGGGAAATTTATATTTCCAGTTGACTTTGTAGTTCTGGATATGAAGGAAGACAGAGATGTCCCTATTATATTGGAAAGACCATTTTGGCAACAGGAGATGCTACCATTCAAGTAAAAAAGGGAACCATGACTCTAAGAATTGAGGATGAAGAAGAAATTTTTAATATTTATAATGCTAACAAAACTTCTTCCTCTAGTGCTTCTTGTTGTTTCTTGCAGGATATGGAACCTAAACAGGAGAAAGAAAAAGAAGAGCAAGTTAAAAAACAAGATAGCAACTCTATTGAGCAGGATGAGAACATAACCCCTCATTGATTGTGGAAGCACTTTGTTTGCCAAAATTTAAAGGACTGCCTAGGGAGGATCCTATTATTCATGTATTAAATTTTAATGACTTGGTTAAACCATGGTAACAAAAACTGGACCGGACCGGCCGGCCACCCAGTTGGCTGAGGCAGGGCCATGGTCGTCAGGGTAACCTCTTGGGCCATTTGGCGGCAGAACCAGTTCAATGCGAGCAAGCCAAAACCAGCCGGTTCAGGGTCGAACCGGTTCGGCTCTTTTTTTTGTTGAAAATTTTTAATTATCTTTATTAATTAAAAAAATCAGTTTTTTGTCTCAATAGGGCTTGAACCCCTGTCCTCAAGGCCATAACAAGCCATCTTACCAGTAGGCTACATGTATTTTGTGTATAAATTGAAATATTATCTATATATTATCTATTTTTTAATATATATATACCAAATATATAATATATATACTATATATATTATATATTTGGTATATATATATTTAAAAAATAATATTTTATTAAACCCGGGTCGACCCCAGTTCGACCCCGGTCCGACCCAAAAACCCTGAACCCTGGCCCTCTCCGGTTCAATATCTGGTCTGGTTTTAATTACCTTAGTTAAAACTGACAATTATACAGGAATCATCGCAGGAGGGATAAGACTTAAGTTATTCCCTCTTTCTCTTAGAGGAGTGGATAAACAATGGTTCTTAGTATACCCAAAATTTCACTTTTCAACATGGGAAGAATTAATGGAAGAATTTGTCTGAACTTTCCAACCCACAGTTGAGGAAAAAGAGGAACATATCCAAGGATTTCAACAATTAAAGGATGACATTCTTGAAGAACTCACTAGTTTTGAATTAGACCCATCCATTATCTCAGATGTGTCAACTTTGCAATTTAAGGGAACAACAGGGCAAGATCCTACTAAGCACGTAAGACAGTTCTGCAAAAAGATGAGGAAAGCAAAATATGAGAACTTGTCTCCAGATGAAGCAAAATTGAAGATTTTCCTATTCTCATTAGATGAGGAAGTCAAGATATGGCTATATCTCCTACCAGCTGAAGAAATAAGGTCATGGAATAACTTGGTAAAGAAATTTATTAGGACATTCTCCCCTATCATATGAGAGCCAATTTACATCTGTGAAGATTGTGGGTACACAATAAACCCACAAAAAAAATGCTCAGGCCCCTGCTTGGATGGATCATTCTGAAGACGGCAATTATATTGCAGTCTTCCTCAATGGTGAGAACAGAAAAGGTAATATCAAAGAAGGGTCATTGCCCGCTGAGGACTAATTTTGAGTCCTCTGAACTGTCAGGCTCGGCACGTTAAACAAGTGCTTACCAGGAGGCCACCTGTGTCTACTAACACTTTTATTTTTATTATTTGTTTATTTTGTTTCATTGTTGATTTTATCTTTATTTTTATTTTTATGAACTATTAAAAATACAAAAAAATTGAAATATTCTAAAAAATCAAAAAATCTCTGAAAAACCAGCATGTACGGGAGTACCTTTCATTAGGCACGGCCGTACCACACGGCTTCATCCTGAAAAACGCGAAGAACAGACAGGTACGACCGCACATATAACCAGGTACGACTGTATCCCGTGTCTAGAGGCTGAATATTTAAGGTAAACAGTGAGAGATAAGGGCGTACCATACCATCGTACGCCCAATTCCTCCCCACTCAAGCACCCTCTACTCTCAATTTCTTCGCATTTTTCATTCCAAGGCTATCCAGACACTGATTCTAAACTTATTTCTTGGATTGATTACCTGTTTTACTGGTTGTTTTGAATTTTTAGTTATTTTATGTTTTTAAATTTGTTTAATTCTAACTTTAGCAACTTAGGAGTAGTTTTGGCTTGGTTTTGCATGCTTAGAGACCCTAGGAATGATTAGAGACTTAAAATCTAGGATTAAAACTGAGAAAATCTGATCATAGGGTAGATTTTTCACAAAATCGTAGCGCAGTACGTTCGTACCTATCAAGAACAGACCGTACTGAAGGCTGTACTAGCGGCCTTAGGGTTGAAGACTGACCATAGGTACGGGCGTACCTATGGCAATGTACGGTCGTACATGTTCCTTTAGCTAGGCCGTACTGACCTTTTAAACTAGGGCGTACATATTCATGCAGTACGGTCGTACCACACGAAGCACGGCCGTACCTAACACAGTTTCTGCTTAAAAATTCAAAATTTTCCTATTTTTGATTTTTGCAGGAAAATGTCTAAGCGCCAGAGAGGCGATGGTTTCTCATCTGCAGCAGCACGCGGGTCTAAAACCGTGCCTAATTACATCCCACAGCAGCATAAGGAAACATACAAACAAATGGATTTCAAAGACCCACACCCAAATGATACTTGACTTTGATGCTCTTCAAACAGTTGGCTCATGGTAGAGGAGGTGGAGGCATTGCTGCAGAGGACTGGATGGCTCTAGAAAGCCTCCGTCAGAAAGCCCACTCATGTGGAAGCTGTCTTGGATTTTCTAGCCACCTGTGGCTATCATATGAGGGACAGGGAGCCCCAGCATCCAGACATGGAGGATGAGCCAGAGCAGGATGTAGTAGTTACTTTTTGGCTGCATGGGACTCACCATGAGAAGACCCCGGTCGAGTTTAACATCGGGCTAGGATTTGAGACGTCGGAGACAGTTCAGACGCCGGAGTATTTGGGAGCACTTCTGGAGATCCCAGAGGGGTGGCAGGACTTAGAGAATTGGAGAGTTCTCCCTGGGGATACACACTACATTCCCAATCGTGCCAAGGCCAGCAAGATTAGAGACCTAGTTGTGCCGGAAGTGCACAGATGGATAACCCATCCCATTAACGGGAGAGCTTTGAGCGATGACACCGTCACCAGGCCGGACTTATTTCTGCTTTGGGCCATGACCTAGGGACACCACTGCGACACCGCGATGTTTTTCTTGCGCACGTGCACCCAGCTGGGCGTTCATCTTCAGACCCAGAACACCAGACACATAGTCTTGGGTTCTTTCATTTCTCGACTGTCAGCTCACCTCGGAGTTCGCACTGGAGTAGGGGTCACAGTCATTGAGATGGAGCCTATTGGACTTTCTACTCTCTGCAACATTAGTGTTCTACAGAGACTGGGGCATGGCGAGTATGAGGTCGTCAAATCGGAGGAGCAGCAGCAGGATCAGGCTATAGATTTTGTAGCTTTGGCAAAGGAGCATCCACCACCACCACCACAGCCACAACCAGCACCACAGGGCCACTCCTACCAGGACGTCATGATGCGTCTCGATGAGATGCAGTCTAGCTTTCAGGAGCATAGGACCCACGTGGACCAGCAGCTGGCAGCTATTTTGGAGCACCTTCAGCATCTCCAGCCTTACTCTCCTGCCGAGTGATGCGGGACTCCATTTTTTTTCTCTTTTAGTACTTAGGCTCTTGCTTTTGTATTACAAAAAGATGTATATATATTGGCATGCTGGCAGGATACACTTTATTTTTATTGCTTTTAATTTTATTTTGTTTTACTTTTATTTCTAAGTTTTTGAGTTTTGTCAAGCACAGTTCTTCCGTCCGCTTACCAGCTTCATCAGTATTGCGAAAGGAAACAACATACCTTGCCCATATCCCCGTTCATTTTGCTCGTGATATTTTTCAGAGGGGAGTCTCTTTCCACCTTCTTTTACTTTAGCACTTATTTTATTTTCTTTTATCTTTTTGTGCCTGCTTTATCTTAGTCGCAGTAGGGACACTGCTAGAAATAAGTGGGGGGAGGGAATGTTATATTGTGCTAATTACTTGACTATGCTTAAAACTACTTATAATTATAGAAGAACTTTAAATTTTTGCTGATTTAGGGGCTACAAATTTTTTTCCTGACAGCTTGTGATTGAATTAATCTGTTGCTAGTATTGGAATTTGTTGAGAATTAGCATTGAAGTTCTGTGAGTTTTAACTTTCTGTGTAAGCTACTAAATGTGAGATTTGAGCCTGAAACAAGAGGCCACATCATACTTCCTGCCTCTTTTCCTTGTTTAAGTGATATTTTTCTATGAATGTGACTTGTGTTGAGACCATTACAAAGCGAATATGAGTTTATTTTCATGTGAATTTGGAAAAGGCAATTTTTAGGAATTTTTCAGGCCACTTCTATTTTGAATACACCGTACCACTAGTTTCCCACCTTTGTGCCTAAAAGTACTTTATTTAATTTCTTTGGTATCCTTCTTGTTACTATTGATTATACTCTGTGAAGGCAACCTTAGAAAATATTCTTTAAGAGCAATTAGTGGCGAAGATCAAAAGAATAATGTTTTGAATCCCTTGTATGTATTTACAAAAAGAAGACTTAGTATTTATTTCCCCTCCTAGTTCTTAAAATGTTTATTTACTGGATAAACGCATGAACGGAGGAAAGGAAAGAGAAAAGAAAAAGCATTAAAAAGAAAAAATTATACAATAGTGCCTTCAGAAAATGCAAAAAAAAAAGTTATTGATCGAAAATTTAGGGATTCTTGCCTGCTCTTTAAAGTGAAAAAGAAAAAAGTTGCTTGTTTTGGTTGATTTGTTTCTGACCTTTTGCATGACTTTTTCTTTCTTTTATCATACCTAACATTATTACCTTGGCCCCATTACAACCAATGAAAGACTCTCATTCCTCTTTTGCTTGACAAATAGACTCTAATAGAGAGTTTTGGTCGATGTACAAGCATATGGTAATGTCACTTCATTTGAAAAATCTGAGCGTTAATGACTATGCCTATAAACACTTTGAGATTGGTGAGAGTGTAACATGTAAATCACAAATTGTTGACTCATTTGAACACCTCTAATTGGGCATTCTATTTATTGGCATATTTTATGATATCACTTTGTTGTCATAACTTATGTTTTTGCCCCTATTCAGTGAAAGTAGTTTCTCTTGTTATAATTACCCAAATAATTTGCTTGAGGGCAAGCAAAACTCAAGTGTGGGGATATGTTAACACACCAATTTGTCTACTTTTATAGGGCATTTTTAGTACTTAAATATATCATTTTGCACTATTGGAAGCACAAAGATACTTATTTGTATCCTATTTTGCAGAATTATCATAAAGACACCACCCAGAGCAAAAGATGCGAGAATGAACTGAAAACTAGCAAGTTTTGGAGAGTTTTAGCACTACTGGATGAGCTGCATGCCGACAAGACATCAAGACGGCCGTACCTAAGTCAAGAATTCAAGAGGGCGCACTTCGATCGCACCACCTGGCGCCGATGAAAAAGTCCAGTACGGCCATGCCAAAGGTAGTACGGTCGTACATAGGTGATGTCAGGGAGTGCAACACGCACAAGTACGGGCCAACGTCGCAAGCAAAGTTCGGTTCGGCAGTGTATATATCCGGTACGGCCGTACCCCATCCCAGAATGTGCAGATTTGAAAGCCAGATGACCTAATCTGCATCCTAATCTATAAATAGGCCCTCTTAGCCTATGATGAAGCCTTTTTGACGAATTTGAGAATCACAAACCCCTTTTGAGAGATCAATTCCTTTGCTTTCTATTGATTTGTGTTTCCTTGGAGCTTGGTGCCAATCCTGATTCGCTAATTAAGTCTATGAGTTTCTACTTAATTGATTGATTGTTTTATCCCTAGCTGCTTAATCCTATAAGGCCTGATCAACCTTTACTTAGTTGGCTTAATTGGCGGTAACATGACCGCAGTTAGTTAACGGATCTCTAAGAAAAAAGAACTCACTTTATATGCCGGATAAGGTTATTGCTTGTTTCTAATCGGTTATTAGATTAACAAACTCACCTGTTCTTAATGCTTTCTCCTTTAATTACCTTCTTGGATCAAATAGAGTAGTTAATTAGGAAGAATGCTATTAACTAGGTAGTTCTTAGTAATTTAGAGTGGGTGATTAGCTATCAATCGGGATATAGATCTCGTAGTAATTAATTAGTGAATTCAAGAGTAGAGTATTAGTGAACCTGGTTCCCCTAGACCTTCCATAATATAGTTAATCCGTTCTCGCACTTAGTTTAATTGTTCTTTTTATTAAAGTGACAACTTTTGCTATTCTTTAAGTACAACTTTCGTTAGCCTAATAGGATAGGTTCTTTACTTCATTGGTACTCGCGCATTCCCTGTGGGTTCGACATTCGGAATCTTAAAAATACTCCACTTATATTACGAGTTACAATCAGTTGCAATTATCTGAGCCGCAACAAGCCATCTCCTTTTGGCGGCCATGATGGCCCTGAGTTCGTTTTTCAACCGGAGGTCGCGCCTGCTTCCGCTGCTTCTCCTTCCAGTGCTTCCATCCCAGCATTTTTTCTTCACAAGGAGAGTAAGAGCAGAGTAGGAGATGAAGGATCTCCCTACTCGTGGGTGCACCCGGATGTGACCAAGGTTCTCCAGTGGCCAGAACTCGCCCGACTTTTGTTTTTTCTATGAGACCTTCTTTTCTAGGATAGGAATTAGGCTTCCTCTGAGCGACTTCCAGTGCCAGGTTCTCCTGTGGATAAATGCAGCCCCCTCGCAGCTTCACGCCAATAGTTGGGCGTTTATTTGAGCTTTCGAGCTTGTATACGAGTACTTTGGTGTCACCCCTTCTGCCGCCCTTTTCTTTAGCTTTTTCCAATTAAAGCTCGGTAGGAAGCTTAAGTGGTGTTCTCTCAACAAGATCCCTGGCCAGTTCATACTCGAGCTTTTTGACAACTCTTATAAGAGATGAAAAACCGATTTCTTCAAAGTCCAAGTCCGGGCAGGGGATCCCTTCTTATTTTTGGGCCAAGGCGAGCCATTGTTCCCTTTCTATTGGACCTTTGACCCGTGCCCAATAAAGGAGGCTGATTATGCTCGGTTGTCGGTCTCCGAGTAGACCATGGTGAATTACCTTAGTCGGTTACCTACCCTAAGCTTTGCCATCCTCTTGTCCCGAGCTCTGATGAATCCGCCCAGGTGGAGGGTTCACATAAGTAAGTATCGTCTTTTCTTTTAAGTATTATGCGCCATTCCTGCTTTGAGGCTCATGATTTATTTTTCCTTGCAGGTGACATGGCTTCCAAGATGAGCAAGAAAGAGATGTCCGAGCTCTTGGCTAAGGCCAAGAAGGAGAAAGCCGCCCAGCATCCTGGGGCGACCCTTTCCAATGCGCCGACTGCTTCCTCTTCTGCTAAGGTCGCAAAAAAGCGTCAACAAGGGTCTCCTGTTCCGATCTCCGTTCAGCCCCCTGTGAAGATGCAAAGGGGACCTCATCGAGGGGTTCCTCTAAACATCCCAAATAGGGGTCAATGGCATCAACACCTCAAAGAATTAGTGGACCAGGAGAAGGTGCTTTGAATTCTTTGTGGAATGTGGGTTGTGCAAAGCTTTGGGTCTTTACGGGCTCCTTGTTTCTTCTATGGCCCAGTTCTTGTCCGACCAGATCAAGACCCGGGAAGCAAGCATTGTGCTTGCAAAGCAAGAGAAGGAGAAATACAAGAAGAAACTGGCGAAGCTTAGCGAGCTCGAGGGGAAGATGTCTGAGCTGAAAGATGAGCTAACTCAGACGGCCATGGCAAAGGACTCTTTAACCACGAGTAACACTTGGCTATTAGAGCAGCAGAAGGAGTTGAAGGATGAGAGAGATCTGTTGGCCTCTCAACTTGAGGTTGAGAAGAAGAAGTGCTCGGCCGAAGCTGCTCAGGTCGAGGAGTATAAGAGCTTTAGTGCTCTTCAATTTAAAGAGGGTTTTGACAGATCCCTCACCCAACTAAAGGTGATCGCCCCAATCTCGACACCTCCGATCTTGACTTCACTAAGGTTGTGAAGGATGGCAAGATTTTGGAGGAGGAGGAGGAGGAGGAGGAAATTGAGGAGGCCGACCAGGTGGAGCCCGAGGAAGAAAGGGAGAAGTCGGCTGCTGCGGACGTGGAGAATCTGAGTATTGCTGTCGATGGTGGCCCAACGGAGGTTGGTGGCTCTGCGGAGGTTCCGACCGAGGTCCAAGGGAATGCCCTTAAGTAGTTTTTTTTTTCATTTTTTATTCCGAGCTTTGTAATTGCTCCTTCGAGAGCCACCTTTTGTAACTCTTTTTTGATGTATGAAATTTACTAAGTTAAGCAGCATTGGTGAGTTCTTTCTTTAATTTTTACTTTTCCATTTTGCATTGTTCTCCACTCTCTGGGGTGGCTTCCCCTCGAAAAACTTGTTTCAAAGCTGAGTTTGAAACAGTAATTGTCGCGACCTATGTTTAACCGAGTTGTGTTAGAGTTCGGTTGGTCTATGTGACCGAATCGCTTAGGTCGAGTTACGACCTCGACTTAGCAGCGTTAGAGCTCACCAGGCCCCTATGCTGACCTGGTTTGTTAAACAATAAAGGTTTTGTTTCGGTCGAGTTACGACCTTGACCGAGCTTCTTTAGAGCTCTCTAGGTCTCTATGCTGACCTGGTTACTTAAACCATAAAGATTTTGTCTAGGTCGAGTTACGACCTTGACCGAGCTTCCTTATAGCTTGTCAGGTCTCTTATGATGACCTTGTTTATTAAACCATAAAGGTTTTGTTTAGGTCGAGTTACGACCTTGACCGAGCTTCTTTAGAGCTCGTCAGGTCTCTATGCTGACCTGGTTACTTAAACCATAAAGGTTTTGTCTAGGTCGAGTTACGACCTTGACCGAGCTTCCTTAGAGCTCGCCAGGTCTCTTATGCTGACCTGGTGTGTTAAACCATAAAGGTTTTTTTTAGGTCGAGTTTCGACCTTGACCGAACTTCTTTAGAGCTCGCCAGGTCTCTATGCTGACCTGGTTACTTAAACCATAAAGGTTTTGTCTAGGTCAAGTTACGACCTTGATTGAGTTGTGGTTGAGTTCGTTAGTATGTGTGTACAAATCATGTGTTGAATGCGATGGAGATAGACTTCATTAATTGTGGAAAAAAGAGAAATGAGGATGCGCCTCGTTAAAACCTTTACAAGCTAAAATCCCAGTGGGAAAAAAAGTTTGCAGAAGAAAAAGAGTACACAGTCCTTTACAAATTGCATTTAACTAAAGTAGAGTTTGAGGTGCGTGGCATTCCATGTCATCGGTACTTCTTTGCCTGTTAATTCTTCAAGACGATAAGCTCCATGGCGGTGTTCCGATCTGATACGATATGGGCCTTCCCAAGTTGTGTCCTTCCTTGCCAACTCGACCTTGCGAAGGACTAGGTCGCCTTCCTTGAATCCCTGTGGTCGAACCTTAGAGTTGTAGTGTCTTGCAATGCGCTATTTGGTGGCAAATTCTTGTACTCGGGCTAGTTCCCGTGTTTCTTCTAACAAGTCGAGCTCTACTCGGGCTGCTTCGTCTTGTTCTAGCAAGCTCATTAACTCTCTTCTGAAGCAAATACTAAATATGTTTTTGTAGCACAAATCATTTACCTATCCAAATTTTAGGACTCCTAAATTGTTTGCATTATAGATAATTTTTTATAAGACCTTTTTGACCCTCAAATACTTTTCTCTAATCCCATTTAAAATTCAATTATGAGATGGAAATGGAAACTAACATAATTCATTAAAAAAAATAGAACCAGAATGCAGATAGGCAATCAACCACCACTACTTTGGTTCAACTCAACCTTCTTACTTTTGCCTACTTTCCTTAAGTCTCGATGCAGCCTATGGCTTTCCATTTTCTTCATCTAAAATAGATATATCAAATATGAACCTGAATTATGCTGATATATTGTTCCTCTAGTTATGTTGCTGTTCCAATTATTTAATTTTCTTTCTTTACTTTGTTTGCAAAGGAGTCCAGATACCCAATCAGTTATTTTGCTCTTAATTTTTATCAAAGCAACATAATGACTACTTCCTTGGTTACCATGGAGGGCTCCCCCCACTACGGGAGAAAGGTGCAGGTTTTGATTTACTTCCTTTGTCATTTTTATATCTTGCTTTGTCATTATATATACGTGACCACGGGAATGAATATATTTTATGAAAAACAATTTCATTAAAACATTTTATGTGTAATTTAGATTATTCCTTTCAAAAGTCTCCATAATTTGTTGTTACTATATAATGCGTTTCATTCGTACCCGACATATAACCCATGCATTAATGGGTCAAGACTACTATATCTGAAAATTTCATTTGAAAAATTGTGTTGGTTTAATTTATTTATTTATTTTTACCAAGAAATTTAGTTCAGGAAAAATATAATTTCACAAATTTTTTTATTCTCATAAAGCAGTCATAATTTATATTTTTTCCATTGTATTTAACTTCAATTATGATAATCAAACACATATTAAACCAACTCCTTATAATGGACAATAGTAATTACTATGTTGCATTTTTGTGTGACAAACTATGTTAAAAAATATTATAATTATGATGCATGATTAAAATTAAACAAATCTTATATAATTTGTATAGATAATGATTTATGTTCATTTTAACAAAAATCTTTTATATAAAAAATTTAAATTATTTTATATAAAAGTTCAAAAGCCAATACATATTTCGTGCATGGCATGGGTCAAATATACTAGTTGCAAACATTTCTACTAAGTTAAAAAAGCAGAAAGTGTCATAAATATTTTTTTTTATTTCACTAGCTAGAAAACCTCTTCTTTTTTTTTTGGGTGGTCACAAGGGGGTTAAAACCCTCAAGGAATAAACAGACTAGCACTCGTGAGGGAAGACAACCCCCGCACAATTTGCATTGACAATCGGCAAAATAAAGCTCGAAACACTAAAGAAACAGACACTACTATTATTCAGCCCTAGCCCAAACTTAGCTAATCCATTTGCCACTTGATTTCCTTCCCTCAAAATGTGCTCAATGACGAACTGACCATCCCTGTCCATGATACTGTGAATCTCTTCCACCAAGTTGGAAAGCAGGTGCAAAGGAGCAACACCATTCTTAAGTAATCTTATGGACCCATAAGAGTCGGATTCAATGTATATACGATTGAAACCTCTCTTCGTAGCCGCACTCAAGCCCACCCAAATAGCCCTTAGCTCGGCTTCCAAGATGTTTCAAGTCTCCAAACGAGTGGCTATTCCAATCTCAAAGCGGCTTCCTTCAGATATGATAACAACTCCTGTTGCCGCCGTGTCACCCCAGTTACTCACAGAGGCATCACAATTTAGTTTCACACAACCAGTGGGGGCTGCGTCCATCTTATATCGACCAGATTCTGCACACCTGTCGCAGCTACATTGGCTCTCGTGATCATACTCCAACTCTGAGTAATAGCCTCTGCTTGGTATTTAATTTTCTCCACCATGCTACTGCTAGTATGCTTGACATCATTAAATACCCACTCATTCCTGCACCACCAAATGACATGAACAGCCACACCAAAAACTAGCGACCACTGCAGCCCAGAAATCCTATTCTTAGCCGCCAGATTGTTACACAACCAAGGATCAATTGCAGCAGAGATGAAATCAACATCTAAGTCGACCCATGCAAGCTGTTCTCAAACGCTGACCGCAAGGAAACACCCTCTAAATACATGTTGGATGGTCTCAACTTCTCTATTACAAATGACACACATATGAGACCTCGAGGCATCCCACTTGGCATGTGTGACATTAGTAACAAAGGCATCTTGACTCAGCTTCCACAAATGATAGCGCATTTGCTCCGGAACACGCCAATGCCAGATCAAGTTAAGATCCTATTTCCTTGACACCGGGCTCGGTTCTAGCAAAGATTCATAAGTTGAAGTACTTGTGAACTGTCCATCTCTAGATAAATTCCACGCCACATGGTCCTGGTTACCTAAGACATGGGTCCTGATATTCATAATGGATTGAATAGAGTTACCTGGAATCAAATGGAGTATCCGAGACAAGTTCGAGCCATTGGAATCCCTAATGTCAGCAACACACAATGCTCTTTCTGCAATGGTAAGGGGCTGGTTCAGTTGGTCACATAATTTACTAACACCCGGGATCCAGTTGTGATCCCAAATACTTGTGTTTCTCCCGTTGCCTACCTTCCACACCAAATTTCTCTCAACATCTTTCCAATCTGCACATAGCCCTCTCCAGAAATTAGGTCCAGCCTTGTTTAGATGCATACGAGGGAGAATATCATTCCGTATTTGTATTTATTCCTCATAACCTTCACCAACAAATCCTCCTTTCTATCAATGAGTTGCCACCCATCTTTCATTAGAGCTACATTGTTCATATCTCTAGCTGACCGAAGACCAAGCCCACCCCAACTTTTAGGCCTGCAAATCTTCTTCCAACCCATCAGATGAACATGACGATCCTCTTCAAGATCTCTCCATATAAAGCTTTTTGTCAATAAAATCACACACATACCTAGGGAGGAGGGTTGATTGCATAGTATACGATGGAAGGGCTTGGAGAACCGCTTTAGTCAAGGTGACTCTCCCTGAAAAAGAAAGAGTCTGCGCCTTCCAGTTGCTCAACCATTGACTTACCTTGTCAATAATAAATTGAAATGAGTTCCATTGATTTACATCGAATAGCATTTAATTTTACCATTAGATAGCACTTTAAAGTTGTCTGTATATATGTGTTACGTATAGTTTAGATAATACTTCCTTGACAATGCGCTATCAGAGATGTGACATATTCCAGAAGAAAGCTGTTACGAGTTTCACCATATATAACACTTTCTGAAGTTACGGTTATCTGAAGTGGATAAACAGATAACTCATTCTCAAGCTGCACTATCTATTATTACTTTAATATCACATTTTTTAGATAGCGCCATCTATCTAAGGTATTTTTTGTTTTTCTCTCTCAAAATAGAGACAAATTAGCAATACATTACAAACTAAAATGACAATTCATTACCAAAAACCATAACAGAGATTTGATGTCTAAAGAACTTCAATCATAAGGTAATTTACCAAATTATATAGTTAAATATACTAAAAACCAATATGTTATACTAGTGCATTGACGCCTCAACCAATATCAAATTATGAACATGTCATGTTTCATACTGATATGCATAAATCAGAATCAAACCAATTTGCATAGGGATGGCAAAGCCGCCTGGCCTACCACACATCTGACCTGCATTAAGAGGACTGACCCGCCACACGATGAGGAAGTGGGTTGAGGCTCTCGGCTTGTCCCACACCACTATGGGTTGGCCCGCATAAAAATAAAAGAAAAAAAGAAAATTGGGTTAAAAAATGTCGGTTGTTCGGCCCCCAAAATATAATGACTCCACTAATCTTTGTGACACCTACTGCCCCGTTGCTTAATAATTGCGTATAAAGAGCATGAAAGGAGTAGTAAAATACTAAGTTTATAAAAATCCTTTAACGGAATAGTAGTTCACATCAAATCATACTCAAATCAAGTTGCGGAATAACGAAAACATAAAAGGTGTTGTAGAAATAAAAACCCAATGCCATATGTTCCAGAGCTTAACCCTTAGTTTTACACATAATTAATTCATAACTAAATCCTAGGCTAAGCAGCATCGCATAGACTACTCCTAAGCGTCCACGTCCACATCATCACCTGCAGTCTCACCATCTACATGTACGTGAGTTGTACAAGTAGCCACAAACACAAAGGGGTGAGGAATCATACTCGATATGAAAAGAAATGCGACATAGGTACAATATAACATGTTGCGTAAACAATCAAACATACAACATATCAACAATCAAAGTCTCATTGGTCGATACTAAACGATCAACGGTCCTACGTCGGCAACCAGCTAACACGAACCTAACATCTACTCCGTCGAAGTCTTCAGGATCATTTTTCTCTCCGGGTGAGCAAAGGAGAGTGCCCTCATCATCTAGAGATACAAACTGAGTCTAGTGAAGGTGATCCAGTGTATGAATGGGATGCCACAACAATGCCCCGCCTTTACGTAAGACACCCTACTAGTAACTACCCCCAAGGCCGAGCAGAGCTCTTTGTGGCTGTCACCGAACTGTTCCTCCATGAAGTTGTTTGCTCACCACCCCAGCGACATTACATCTTCGATGTGCGACAACCAACCTAAGTGTCTATCTATCTTGCATAACTCAAACCATGGAGTTACTATCAAATTAGTCATGCATAACTCAAATCTTTGAGTTACTATCTAATCGGTCATGCGTAACTCAAACTATGGAGTTCCTAACTAATTAGTCGTGCGTAACTCAAACCTTGGAGTTACTATCTAGAAGAAACAATGAGGATAATAAGCGGTTATCCTCGAAAATAGGCCAAACAACAAATACACATCAACTCCAAGGGTTACTATCCTTAACCAACCCTTATAAGTCTATTAAACAAGTTATTAAACCAACATCAGGTGCATGAGTCGATTCATAACCTCAGTGAATCGATTCAGGGTTAAAAACCCACTATGTGAATTAAAGCATGCAGTCATGAATCGATTCATGACTTCAATTCATCATTTGTATAAGTAGCAGGTGTGAATCGATTCATGCAGGTGTGAATCGATTCACAAGACCTGCAGAAGTACAGTAAAGATGTTTTCTGGGGACCCCTCCTAAGTGATCCCACGTCCAGTCAGTATTTAGGACACTTACAAAATTGTCCCTATGGTCTCTAATTGTGAATTTGTGATCACAAACGCACATTCCCACACTTACACAAGAGATGTCATCAACGAAGGCTAAGTCAACATTACATTTTAGAAAGCCTTCATTTGGAGCAAAGAGCTTTCCTCATGGAGCACATCAATAACCATTCATAGCTGATAAGATATGTGCAATCACAAAAGAATAAATAATGTCGATAATATGATCTCTCTTTTTACACGATTAAATTATTTCCTTTGTTTGTCTTATACCAATCATGCAGATTTTAATAATCGACGGAAGATTATTATTGTTTGAATTATTCCTTTGGAAAAATATGCATGTGTTTGATGTAATTTTTTTTTTTGGGTACAATGTGTTTGATGTATTTCTACTATTTCATAATTTCATAATTTTCGTTTTCTATAGGTGATTTGCCCCCCAGCAATACCGGCCATCAAAACTGGATGGATTTGCAAACGTTAAATAAAGACATAATAACATTAGATCTCTAATTAATAAAGTTCCCATTATTAGCTGGTCCAGGGTGCTTCAGAATGTCACATAAAATATTTATTTAGGATTAGTGCACATAAAACAAAATGTGAATAACAAACATGGGGAGAATAATATATTATGCTGGCATTACAATATAAAGGTAGTGTGATTCAAAAAAAAAAAAAAGGTAGTGTGATTCAAAGTGGTGAAACTTCTTACTTTTCAAGAAGGAACTAGGAATTTCTAGAGTAATAATATGATTAATCATGCACACTAATCCCACCCGATGAATACGCGCAATAATCTTAACAAATTATTACTACTTTTAACTTGCTTCGGTCAACGTATTGCTATGGCTGCCTCAAGCAAAAGAAGGTAGGTAACAACTGTTGATTCTGATCAAGCTGGCTATAATTGACCAACTTGCCTTTTTATTACTCAATGCAAAAATGTTGGTACAAAATCTCGTTTCAAAGGGACAATTTGACCATTCGGGGTTTCAATCAATTACATGGTTTTTACCCGGATTGGTGGGTCAATCCAAATGCTTGTATACAAAGTGTGATAAAAAAATGACATGGTTTTAACCCTAAATAATGTTTTGTAATGCGGTTATAAAATAACCTTTCTATAGCATATATAATCTTGGAAAGCAACATTCATGTACTTTTACCAGCTTAATTTAGAGA
The DNA here is from genome assembly GCA_037113605.1 of Calophaca sinica. Classification (NCBI taxonomy): domain Eukaryota; kingdom Viridiplantae; phylum Streptophyta; class Magnoliopsida; order Fabales; family Fabaceae; genus Calophaca; species Calophaca sinica. Next base: position 24,179,485 of record CM073737.1, read on the forward strand.
TCTTGATCGTAAAATTGAGTGGAATTTTGCTGCTGAACAAATCAAAAAAGTTATGAGATAATCTGTCTTATAAATGAAAATATCTGTTTTTCTGGAAAGTTATGAAGTGTAACCCGTTTGATTTTGAAATAAAATAGGATGTAAAAGTTATAAAATGGGAAATAATTTAATCTTGAATAAAATTCGTTTTTTAATAGTTGTAAAATATAAATTAATGTCAATTTTAGTATTCTTCCACAAATAAAAATTTACACAATTCTATTTGAGTCAATTTAATTTCTATATCAAATAAATTTGGGTAAATTTAATTTTTCAGAATAAAATAAAATAAAGTTTTGTTTTCACTTTTTCAAGTAATAAAAATTGAATAATAATAATAATAACAAAGTTCATTTGTTCATTTTTTTAAAGTATTTTTAATTGACAAATATTTATAATAAAAATAAAATTCAAAAGATATTTGAATATTTAAATCAAGTTTTGAAAATAATAAATTCTAAAAAATTTGCACTATAAAATTGATTTTTTACATAAACAAAAGCATCCTTAATTCTCACTGTAATAAGAAGAAACTACAAAAGCATTAAAAACAAAAAATTTGGGACTATAATTAGTTAAGATTTTTCTGTCCTGCATCTTTTTATTCCTTGTTAGAGAATCCAAATCCCAACACTACATATGTTTACTTTACTTTCTGGGATTCGCAAATGGGTTCTGTGTTTACATATTATTAATTTTTAGTTTTTACAACTTAAGCACCTCATTTCTCTATCCCAACTCCTTCAAAAATTACTAAATAGACTCCCACGTGATCCCACATATTACATTTTATCAAACGATTTATTTATAAAATTATAGGATGACCTAGAGACACAATATAAACCTAAGTTACTGTACAATACTTGGGTGCTTAACCGGAAACAGATGCACTTAGGGTTCTTGTAAGACCCACTCTTTAACAAGCAGGATCCCTTTAAGCCCCATGGATGTGGATGCTCTTATTTAATTATCCATTTTGTTATTTATTTTATGAATTCATCTTCTTGTAATCTCTCTTTATTCACTAAAAAAAAAATCTCTCTTTAAACCAAATAGAAAAAACAAGTGATTACTCTCTCCATCCCTTAATATAAGATATTTTTATAAAAAAAAAAAATTATCCCTTAATATAATACCCTTTTCAAAAACCAATATGTATTAATTATTTTTTTACAAAATTACCCCTAATACCAAGGTGCATTAATTATTTTTTTACAAAATTACCCCTAATACCAAGGTGCATTAATTATCTCTCTCTCAATAGTCTTGGAAGATGCGAAGGGTAACTTAGGAAAACATTTCGTACAAATTTAATGTTAATAACTAACAAAATTCACTTTCTTAAGGGGTGTAAAATGATCAAAAGGGGTCCTATATTAAGGGACAAAAGGAGTAATAAGAAAAAATGCGGGTAATTAATACTACCCCTGTCCCTATATATAAGACCCTTTTACCAAATCACACAAATTAAGAAAAGTATTTAGTGCATTAAATTTGTCAATAATGTGTATTATTTTTCCAAAATCACCTTTCAATATTAAGACTCATATATTTCAAGACTCAAGAGAGAGAAATAGTTACCCATTAATTAAGGGTATTCTTGTAAAGAAATAATTAATACATCTAGTAATTTGAAAATAGTCTTATAAAAATGAACAAGACTTTTTTTCAAAAGGTCTTACATATAGAGACATATGTAATAGTAACTTTTAACCTTTGGAAGAGAATACAAAAATGGGGTATTCTTATAAAAAAATAATTAATATATTTAATAATTTGAAAATAATCTTACAAAAATGAACAAGACTTTTTTCCAAAAGGTATGTAATAGTAACTTTCAACCTTTGGAAGAGGATACAAAAACGGATTAGTAAAAACTAAAAAGTGCTTTTTTTCCAAATTGAGTAAAGTTATTGCATAAATGCATAATCAAGTCGACAACAAAAAGCTGAAAGCAAATATTGATTCTAACCAAGTGAATCACATTCACATTCACATCACACATCTATCTCTCTCTTAATTCCAACAAACTATTCATTTTCCCTATCGACTTATTACTTAGAAATCCATATTTATTAAAAAATGTATGTATATTAGATACATATATTTTTTAATAAATATAAAAAGTGATTTTTATTTATAAACGAAAATGAATAGAGTACATGTAGCAAACCAATAGCCACCAGCCCACCACCATCACACAAACAAACATTGTTTGACATAACTTAACTTCCCTTTCAAGTCCAATCCTCTCTAACTTACACTCATTCATTCTCTCCCATTTTCCCAAATACAATTTTTTCCACACCTTTGATATAACTCCAAAAACACACACACCCCTTCTTCACCCTTTTGCCCATCCTTCATCTCTCTCTCTCTCACACACTTCCAGTTTATCTCTCTCTCTCTCTTCTCTTTCTCTCTGAAATAAGAACAGAGCAATAACTCTAAGTTGGGTCACTCCGTGAGTGTGATGATCATAAAGTTATTGTCTTTTGAGTAATGGGTTCTTGTTCTTCACTTCAAAGAAAGACAAACACAAACACAGACATGAAGCTGAAACTTGCTTTTGGGTCCAAAACTGAGAACCTTGTGATTCCTCCATCACCCATCAAGGAACAACAACCCAAAAATGGAAACTTTAAGTGGTCACCATCTCGGTCAACGACCAACTTTACAAACTATGGTACAGTCCCTTGTTGTTTTGTTTCTTCAAGATTTGTTTTCATTGCTGTTACATGTTCATAGGTTGTTTTTTTTCTCTCTGGTTTTTTTCTGGGATCTATGAATGAATGAGTTTTACTTTATTTGATTGGTGTTTTTATATAAAGATGATCTTTTTATTAATATATGAATGTTTTTGGGGAATTTATTTGACGTGTGATCTGGGATATTGTTGTGGGGTCTGTGAGGAATTATTAATCTCTTAGAAATTGAACAAGTTCTTTCTTTTTCTTTTTCTTTTTCTTTTTTTGGTTACTTTTTAAAAAATTGTTGTTTATATGTGTTGTTATTTCATTGTCAAATTTCACTTTTTTTTGTGAGGCATAGTTCTGTTTGATTCCTTTCTTCCTCTTTTATTGGGTGATCTATTGGCCCTCTTTCTTTAAGATTGATCTGATTAATTTTGATTAATTTAATTTAATTTAATTTATGTTTTATTCACTTGTGATTATGTTATAACACCCCAAGTAGAAATTTATCCTGTGGTATGAATCTATCTTTTCAGATATGCTGTGGTTGTGTTATAATTTTCATTATTTTTTTATTTTTTTATTTCATATGTGAATATGAAGATGAAGATGAAAATTGATTATCATTTAAGATACAAGGTGTATTCAATGGTTATCTTTATATATGGGGTGAAAGATATTTTTCTCAGAATGAAAACAATTTTCCTGGTAATACATTACAGTTCATATGTTATGGTTGACAGTGAAAGGGACTGTAATGGCACTAACAACTTAAATGAAAAAGATAACCTTTTAATGCTGATTAAGAAGTCAATAATTCAACTTAAATGAAAAGATAACCTTCATTGCTGATTAAGAAGTCAATAATTCAACTTAAATAAAAAGATAACCATTTATCTGATCTCCAGAAGTAAATAATTCAACTAATATTCCCTTAAAAATTACTGATAAATGGAGGAAATGTTTTGAAAAAGAGTGTGTGTGTTTCCCAATCTCTCACTTGTAACATTTCAAACTCAAGAGTGTACCTTGTCAGTTCATTTGGCTGGATTAACTGTTTCTTTTTATTATTGCATTCATTGAATTACTTTCTCATAGGTTTGATGTATAAGTTTACCTATTCACATGCACATCATCTTTTCACTGTACAGGTAGCAAAGAGGAAGCATTTTTTGATTCCAAGCCCTGGTTAGACTCAGATTGTGAAGATGATTTCTATAGCGTCAATGGCGGTAAGGATTTCTGGCATTTCTCTTTCCTTTTTTGCTTTTTCTTGCAGAGTATTTTAATTTGTTCACTAGTCCATTTTGTATATTATAATTATAATGAGTAGGTGAAACTTTGTAGGTAATCAATCATACTTGAAGGTAAACACTAGAAGGAACCATAATATTTTCATGATTTATAATGTATGTAGTTTGTCATCAACATTATGTCATAATCAAGTCTTTTTGTAATGTTTATGTGAGTTTATGAAGAAGGCATGACTCTTTAAAATTTTTAGATATATTGTTTGAGTTTAATAGTTATGTATTCATGGTGTAAAAGAGTTTTACACAAACATCTAATCATGACGATTTGGCCTGTGTTTGTTTCCACTGATGGATGCCTCAAACTTAAGTTTGCATCAGTCAAGGTTTGATTAGATGTGAAGATGTTTGGCTCTCCATGTGAGAAAGTGATTCTAGCCTCAAAATGGATTCTAAGTTGAAGCTCCCTTTCGTAGCTTTCACGGTGGATTCTGAAAATTCATTCTCAAATTCGATGAAATCAATTTTATAGTAAATGTATCCAAACATAAATCACTTCGCTTTCAGCTCACTTTTAACCAAAATCAATTTTACAAAATCAATTTCGCCTACCGTAACCACAGCCTTTAATCATTTTGTCTATTTTGTCTATTGCCATTTATGCAGACTTTACACCATCTAGAGGAAACACCCCAGTTCACCACACTTTTGGAACCCCTGGTGTCAACAAAACCCCTTTTCAGAATAGAATTCCTGGTTCTGTTTCTGAACCATCTCCAGAAAAGAAAAAGAAACTATTAGATCTTTTCAGAGAAAGTGTCAAAGATGACCAAGACAATGGCAATGGAGAGAAAGAAGTGAAACCAACTATACAAGATGTTCTCCCTAAATCTGCACACACTACTCCTTATCTCTTAGGAGTTAACTCTACTTGTAGCAGCGAAAGAAACATGAGTGAGGACCGCGTATCCATTAGAGAGAAGTCGGCTAAGTCGTTGCAGTGGTGCATTCCGAGCTTGTCTTCGTGCCGTAGCTTTAGTGAGAGGAGGAGGAAGACGAGTCCTGCAATAGCAGTGAATGGAAAACATTGAGTTCCATTGCAATGTAATGATGAACCATGTTTTCTTTTGTATCCTTGGAAGGTAAAGTGGTTGAGTTGAATCAGATAATGTACATCAATACTACTGTAAAGAACCATGAAGCAATATGAATTTGAAAGCATGTATACATAAATGGAAGAGATACTGTATATCAATATGTAATGAGATTTTTTTTTTCTACCAGTAATGCAACATCAAGGATTACTGCTTCTTCATAATTTGGTTGTATTATTTTCATATTCGATTCATTTTCTTTTTCTAATTTTATTCTATTTTTTACTCCCTCCGTTCTTTTTTACGTGTCGGTTTTTTAGAGTAATTTTGTTTCTAATTACTTGTCATTCTCAAAGTTTAAGATTACATTAATTACTTGTTTGTCAATTATATCCTTAACTATTTATTACAGAGAGAGAAATATATTTTATGGAATAATGAATGGTCAATGGTATCATAGAAAAAAGACTAATAATTTTATCAAAAACAATAAAATTTATTAATTTATTTGGTTATTGTAAATTGTAAATTAACCTTAAACGACAACTAAGAAGAAACAGATGGAGTAGTAAGAATCCAAGCATGATGTGCTCGAGTAATTAAATAGGCAGCATAGGTATTGTCTATTGTCATGGAATTTGAAGTCTCTCCCAAGGGAAATTAATGTTTGAGGATCTTTCTGCTTTTCGTTGCTTAATTTTATTTTTTTTTAACAGTTCGGAATTTTATCGAAGTTGTAATTATGCGATGTGAGTGACAGTGCAATAGAGTTAGGGGTTTGCTAAAGGCACCCAGCAAAACCCCCCAACAAATTGTTGGGTACATCCAATATTTGAGCGAGTTAACTAAAATATCCTTAGTAAAAATTTGTACACTTGTAAATAGCGAGTGTATAAATTTTAAATTTTGTACACTTACAAATATGTTATTTGCGAGTGTACAAAATTTAAAAATTTATTTGCGAGTGTAAAAAATATGTTCACTCGCAAATAAGCTATTTGCGAATGTAAAAATTTTACATTCGCAAATTGGCAATTTGTGAGCGTTGCCCAAATGTTAGTGTAACAATCACCTTTGTTCGAATCAAAGTGATGCATTGGCTGGACTACTGTGCAAATGATTGAGTGATGTAACAAAAAAAAAATGATTGCGTGGTTTGCAGGCTGCAACTTCGCAGTGCTCGCAAATAGCATATTTGCAATTGTAAAAAAAAAAAATTCATTCGTAAATAGCTTATTTGCGAGTGAAAAAAATTTGTACACTCGCAAATATGCTATCGCAAATAGTATATTTGCGAGTATACAAATTTTTACTAGGGGTATTTTAGTCAACTCGCCTAAATTGTTGGGTGCACCCAGCAATTTGATGGGTGTGTTTAGCAAACCCCTAGAGTTATTATGGTGTTGTAAAATTGGGCCATGTTCATCCGTCAAATTATGAGCATTGATAGAATTTTCACGGCAATTGCTACTTACACCTCCCACAATTGCTACCCACAACTCTCTATCCCCCCACTCAGAAATTGCTTTTCAAAAACATTTGAAGAACTAATTTCCAAAATGCATTAAAATGTACTCCCTCCGGTCTTATATATAAGAGACACTTTTTTGAGAGAAGAATGTCTTTTATATATAGGATTGGAGGAAATATTTTGGAACGAAATATCGGGAGATGTGGGTAGCAACCGTAAAAGGTGTCGGTAGCAATGCCCTTTTCAATCAACTTTTTTGTTTCTTCTGGCATATCACACTTGGTCCCCTATCACCCCCCCTTCCCTTCTCCCAGCGTCATCAGTCACCGGTCATATTTTCCAATAGCAGTCATTTCATTGATCAATTTGTTGTTATTCTAGTACTGGTAGAATACCCATGCGTCGTGCCGTATTGGTTACAATAAATATTTCTAAAGCATTTATACACATTAACTAAAATTAAATATCAATTGTTATGTCTTTTAACTTGACAAATATTTTAATACAGTGGTTCTTATACTAATTTTAATAGAATCTTTCTGAACCACCTCTATGCATTAATAGCCATAAAACAATATCAAAACTAAATTAAATACATTTATAAATAATAAATACATTTATAAATTTAATATATGTTTAATGATGATATAATTACACCAGAACATGTAATGTTTCCCGTAGGGACTAAAAAGTAAAATAATTATTTATAATAAAATTACACCGACAACATGTAATGTTTTCTCGTAAGGACTAAAAAGCAAAATAATCATTTATAATAAAATTACACCGACAACATGTAATATTTCCCCGTAAGGACTAAAAAGCAAAAAAAAAAATATTTATAATAAAATTACACCGACAACATGTAATATTTCCCTGTAAGGACTAAAAAGCAAAATAATTATTTATAAATGATAAAGACATTTGCAAATTTGATATGTGTTCAAACACGATACAATTACACTCACGACATGTAATGTTTCTTCTAAGGACTAAAAAACAAAATAATCATTTAAAAACGATAAAAATATTTATTAATTTGATGTGTTAAAAGACGATAAAATTACACCCACAATAAACATTTTATGTTTATCTGTCTGGACACAAAAGAAAAATAATCATGTATACCGATAGTATGCAATGTTTCTTCCCGTTAAGAGTCAAAAGTAAAATTATAATCTATATACAATAAAAATATTTATAAATTTTTATATTATGCCGACAATATTTTATGTTTCTCCATATGTACTCAAAAGAAAAATAATCATTTATACCGATAGTATGTAATGTTTCCTTCCGTTAAGAATTAAAAGTAAAATAATCATCTATAAAAAATATATAATAAATATATTTATATAAAGTTTTCTTATTGAGACTTTTAACAAAAATAATTATTTATAAATAATAAAATATTATAATGATAAAATATAAAAATATAGAAAAAGAGAAATAGAAAGAAGAAGTTGACAAAAATAAAATAAAATAAAAAGAAGAAAGAGAAGAGAGAGGGTGTAAAAGAAGAAAGAGACAAAGAGTGTCACGTGAGAGAGATGTTAAAAAAGTGAAAAGTGAGAGAAAAAAAGTAAAAATAGATAAAAAAATTAATTTTTCTATGTGAATTTAATTTTTATTTTAATTAATTTTTGTTTAAATTAACATATTTACCCCTTTAAAATTTTAGGTGACAAAAATATAATAGTCTAGTTTAATAATTTTGTCGATCATTTGTATTTTTATATTGATAGTAGAATATTGATAGTAGATTTCATATAATCTAATTTCCCTACTAAGATTCCAATGAAAATTTATTGAGATGTCAACAAGCATTTCCGTACCCTTACATACATTTTCTAGCAACTTGCAACCCATATTAAAACTAATTAGTCCCTTCGTTATTTTTTATAAGCCTTTTTTATAAAAAAAATTAACTAATTATAAATTAATTTTCAAATTACAAAATATATTAATTATTAAAATATTCCTAATTAATTACATAATATTTAAAAATCCAAAACATGCATTAATTAGTTAAAAATACTAACGAAAAATAAATTTGAAAAAACATACATATTATAAATAAATTTAATTATATTAACTATTTTTTCTTAATATGTATTTTTTTGTTTAAAAAAGCTTATAAAAAGTAACGGATAGAGTAATTAATAAACTTCAAAAAATTATTTCGCGATTCAAATTGCACAGAGGTAATTTTCATTATGTAAAGTCATGCTATTTGCTTCTTTTCGATAGCAAAGCTATGATGCTACAGGAGGTAAATTTGTCTTAACAAAAGGAAATAAAGCAAACAATCTTTACACAAAAAAATGAGTTATTTCTTTCAATTGACATAGGTAGAAGATGCACACCGAATTTTCTGTTTTCAAAAATTTTAAAAAAAACAAAATTTATTATTTATTAAATTTTATAAACAAAAAACAGTCAATAGGATATTTCTTTTTCACATTGACATTGACAGTTACACAATACACTTGTAAATAACAGTTACACTTGCAACATACAATTCACCCAAAATAACACAAAAAAAAACAAACAAACAAACAAACAAAGAAAACAAAAGAAAGACCCAAACCATTGAACCCAAACTTATTGTAACTACACTTTACTGCATTTTTAACCAGAAATTTCGATGGCTTTAGCTTCTGGTTTCTTCACTTCTTCCTTAGGAACAGTAACAGTGAGAACCCCATTTTCCATGGATGCCTTAATCTGATCCATCTTAGCATTCTCTGGTAACCTAAATCTTCTCATAAACTTGCCACTGCTACGCTCCACTCTATGCCAAGTGTCATTCTTCTCTTCCTTCTCAACATTCCTCTCTCCACTAATTCGAAGCACTCTGTTATCCTCAGCTTCCACCTTCAATTCCTCCTTCTTAAGCCCTGGCACATCAGCTTTGAACACATGCGCTTCTGGAGTCTCCTTCCAATCAATTCTCGTGTTCACAAATGCAGAGTTATTTTCCCCAGAAAATTGAGTGAGAGAAAATGGGTCGAAGTTGTTGCTCCTGCGGCCACCAAAGAGGCTTGGGATGAGCGACATTGTGAATCAAGTTTGATGAAAAGCGAGTCGATGAAATTAGTTGAGAGCTGATTGTATGTTCTTGTTACTAGATCGGTTGGATAATAAGGGGGGTTTCTTGAGCTATTTATAATAAGTGTGGGAATGATCCAGTAAGTTCGAGCTTCTATTTGTTTCGGAATGTGTTTTGAAAGTTCTAGAAATTTCTAGAAAGTTGAAGAAAAAATCTGTTCCAACTTCTAGTAGAATTCACATCGGTTCTATCATTCATAAACCAGATTTTTAGCCCAACTTTACTAGAAGAAAGTTATGGCCCAACTCAAGATTCCATTCAGGACCCAATATATAACGAGCTTCGTTAAAAATCACCTCCCCCTTTCACACCTAAAATGTTTAAAATATCCCTACCCTTTAAAAAGAATTCAAACTAACCCCTTTTCTCTCCCCACCACCGCTTCTACCATTTCCCACCCACCACCCCCTTCCCCCCACTATTCCCCACCACCACCTCAGGTGCCCCCGACCTCACCCACACCATCTCGTATCTTCGTCACCACCCTCTCCCCCACTCCCAACCTTTCTGGTGAACACGTGAGCCCAAATTTTTTTTCTGCGCTTCTAGGCTATCCAAAAATTCCAAACTAAAAAAAAAATTCTGATAACAATTTGTATATCCGAAAACAAGATTCCAAACAAAGAAAAAACAAGTAAATTGGTTCCTCAAGAAGCTTATAACAATTTTCACGTCCAAAAACAAGATTTCGGAAGGAAAAAAACAAAAAATAGTTCCTGGAGATGCAGATAGCAGTTTTGCATGTTCAAAAACAAGATTCCAGACACATCAGAAACAAGTTTTCAGAAGTTTGGCGAAACCAGAAAATTGGGTGTCGTAATGGTATACGGCGAACAGGAAAAGAAAGAGACAGTTGGGGGAAGGGGCGGTTGGGAGAAGGGGGTAGTGGGATGGGGTGAGGGGGAAGTGGGGACAGTGGTGGGGATGTGGGTACGGGGAGGTTGTAGGAAGGGGAGTGTTAGCAACATCAACTCTGTAGCTAACACAAGCCCAATTGACAATATGGGCCAACCCAAGAGGATCACTAAGAAGCCCAGATACCTCCATGACTATGTATGAGTCACTGAAACTAAGAGAGGAGCTGCACTTGAAGATTCTAGAAGATCACAGCTCAGCATATTCTTCTCCCTCCTGCAAATGAACCCGTTAGCAGTTAGTTAGAATATTTCTTAGACTTTCTGCATATCTTGCATGCAAGCAGCGTGAGGAATATTTCCATTTCCTGTATTCAAGGAGATCCCTTGGATTGCTATTGTATTGACCATTAGATCAGAATTGTAATGGCTATAAAATCAATAGTGCAGAACGAAATAAAAAAGGAGAAGTTTATTCACTTTCCTTGTCTCATAATTCTTAAGGAGGTTCCCTTGGCCTACTAAATCAAGGAACTAAACCCTATCAATTTGGTGCTTTCATTGCCCTTGAAACACCTCCCATGGCTACCCGAGCTACTAATGTTGAACGCTTAGATGACCTCACAACCAAGGTAGATACCATCCTTGAACAATTGGCCGCCCTCACCACCAGACTTGAATCACCAACACCACCCCCATTTCACCCCGCAACACCCTTCCGTCCTTGCATGAAATTGGACGTCCCTAAGTTTGATGGGACCGATGCAATGGGCTGGATTTTCAAAATATCCCAGTTCTTTGACTACCACCAAACCCCTGAGGACGAGCGTCTCACCGTCGCTTCCTTCTATATGGACGGACCAGCTTTGAGCTGGTATCAATGGATGCACCGCAATGGTATGATCACATCTTGGTTCGGGTTGTTACAGGCCCTTGAAACCCGCTTTGCTCCCTCGTTTTACGACGAGCCCTCCGGCACCCTGTTCAAACTCTCTCAGCGTGGTTCGGTTAACTCATACCTCACCGAATTTGAGCGATTGGCCAACCGCATTGTAGGCCTTCCACCCTCTTTTTTGTTGAGCTGTTTTATCTCTAGCCTCTCATCGGATATTCGCCGTGAAGTTCAAGCACTTCGCCCCGTTACCCTTTCCCAAGCTACAGCCCTCGCCAAACTCCAAAAGTACAAAATTGATGAACGCCGCCGCACTTTTAAAGGTAAAACCCCATCCACTCACCGGCCACACCCACCCTACCTCCACCTAATTCCTCTACTCCCCTCCTACTCGCACCACCACGCGTCAACTTTCACAAACTATCACCAGAGGAAATGGTGTCCTGTCGTGAGAAGGGACTCTGTTATAATTACGACGAGACCTTTACCCGCCAACATAAATGCAAGGGTCGGTTCTTTCTCCTCGTATCTGAAGATGACCCTGACCAACCCCTCTCGACCGAACCCTCCTCCCCTACCTCATCCTTAGAGCCCTCACCCGAAACACCACCCCCTGACCCTACCGAAGCCCAAATCAGCTTCCACGCTCTCTCTGGCGTCTCCGCCGCCGCCACGATTCGCCTCCTTGGTCGAATCGCTAACCACTAGATTACCGTCCTCATTGACGGAGGCAGTACTCACAATTTCATACAAGAACGTTTAGCCAAATTCCTTGCTCTTCCTTCCACACCGACCACCACCCTCAAAGTCATGGTCGGGAATGGTAGCATTCTTGAGTGCCACTACCTTTGTTCCCAGGTTCCATTGCTACTCCACACCGAGCCCTTCACCACCGATTTTTACCTCTTACCCTTGTGTGGGGCTGATGTGGTGTTAGGTGCCCCTTGGCTCAAATCGCTTGGGCCAGTGATTATGGACTACGACAAATTGACCTTAACCTTCACCAAAAATGGCCTACCCGTTACACTTGCTGCCAACGCCCCTCCCCAGCCCAAACCCCTTTCGGCCCAACAATTCAAGCGATGTGTCCAGACCCACTCCGCGTCCGAATTCTTTCACATCCAAGCCCTACCCGACCCGGTTCCAATTTCGCCTACCACCCCCGACCCACACCCTATTCCTGAAATACAAACCCTTCTTCTTCGTTTCAAACACTTATTTCAGCCACCGCCCCATCTCCCTCCCGCCCGTGACATCGACCACCATATCCATCTCCTTCCCAACTCCGCCCCGGTCAACGTCCGTCCATATCGGTACCCCTACTCCCAAAAACGCAAAATTGAGAAACAAATACAATCTATGCTTTCCTCCGAGCTCATCCAACACAATCGGAGTCCTTTCTCTTCACCGGTCCTCCTCGTCAAAAAAAAAAAGATGGTAGCTGGCGATTTTGTGTCGATTACCGTGCCCTGAACACTATTACAGTGAAAGATCGCTTCCCTATGCCCACTATCGATGAATTGCTCGATGAACTGGGTGGCGCATCATGGTTCTCCAAATTGGACCTCAGGCAGGGTTTCCACCAAATCCGCATGCACCCGGAGGATGTCCACAAAACCGCGTTTCGTACTCATCAAGGCCATTATGAGTTTCACGTTATGCCGTTCGGCCTCTGCAACGCACCCTCCACCTTCCAAGCGGCCATGAACACACTTTTGCAACCCTTCCTTCGCCGCTTCGTCGCCGTCTTCTTCGACGATATTCTTGTTTACAGTAGCTCTTTGGAGTCACATTTGTCACACCTGGAACAGGTATTTCTCCTACTGGTTTCAGGAAAATTTTTCCTCAAGCCCTCTAAATGTTTATTTGCTCAACACCAATTAGAATACCTGGGGCACATTGTTTCTGCTTATGGGGTTCAACCTGACCCTTCTAAAATACAAGCTATGGTAGATTGGCCTGTACCATCGTCCCTTAAAGCCCTGTGTGGTTTCCTAGGCTTAACTGGGTTCTACAGGAAGTTTATTAAAGGGTATGCTAGCATTGCCACACCCCTCACGGCCCTGCTTCGAAAAGACTCTTTTTGCTGGTCCCCAGAGGCTCAATTTGCCTTTGACTGTTTGAAGCGTGCCATGACTGAAGCACCTACACTGGCTCTTCCAGATTTTTCACTTCCTTTTACCATGGAAACCGATGCTTCAGGTTCGGCCATGGGTGCCGTTTTAATGCAAACTGGTCATCCAATTGCTTTCTTTAGCAAACCAATCTGTCCTCGCCTACAACGATCATCCACCTACGTCAGGGAACTTCATGCTATTACTGCTGCCGTTAAGAAATGGCGCCAATACCTGTTGGGCCATCGTTTCCTCATCCTCACCGATCACAAAAGCTTAAAAGAATTGCTTTCTCAGGTGGTCCAAACTCCTGAGCAACAGACTTACCTTGCCAAGTTCTTGGGATATGACTACACAATTCAATATAAGTCTGGGAAGAGCAATGTAGTCGCGGACGCCCTGTCTCGTATTCCCGACGCATCACCAGGCGAATGTTTCACTCTTTTAATGCCCCACTTCATTTTTCTGGACCAATTAAGGCAATCCTTAGCCTCCAGTGCTACTTTCACCAAGTTGTTCCATCAAATTGAACAACAACCCACTGCTTACCCGGACTATAAGCTTCTTCAAGGTCTCATTATACATAAGGGTCGCATTTGGATTGATTCATCCAACCCTTTCTGTAAGCCTCTTCTGGAGGAATTTCACAGCTCACCCGTTAGCGGTCATATGGGCTTTAAGAAGACTTTGGCCCACCTTCAAGCTAATTTCTTCTGGGACACTATGCGGCTAAACACTAAGACCTTTGTTAAGCAATGTCTCACTTGCCAGCAGATGAAGCATGAAACAAAACGACCAGTTGGTCTCCTTCAACCTTTAGCCATTCCCTCAGCTATATGGGAGGATTTATCTCTTGACTTCATCACGGGCCTTCCCTCTTCTCAGGGTTACTCTGTCATTCTTGTGGTGGTCGACCGTTTCTCTAAGGGAGTTCATCTGGGAGCCCTCCCTCCCAACTTCACTGCTTACAAAGTTGCCCTCCTCTTCCTTGACCTTGTTTGTAAGTATCATGGCATACCTAAAAGTCTTGTATCTGACCGTGACCCTATTTTTATAAGCAAGTTCTGGCGCGAATTATTTCGATTATGTGGCACCAAGTTGCGAATGAGCACTGCCTATCACCCCGAAACGGATGGTCAGACTGAAGTGTTCAACCGCGTCCTGGAGCAGTATTTACACTCTTTTGTTCACTCTCAGCCTTCTCGTTGGTATAAATTCCTAGCTTTAGCTGAATGGTCTCATAATACCTCAGTGCATTCTTCTACGGGTCTCTCCCCTTTTCAGGTTATATATGGCAAAGAGCCCCCTTCAATCCCTCAATACCTTACTGGGTCTTCCTCCATTGAGGCAGTGGATGACCTCCTAGCTACCAGACAGTTATTGATCACCAAACTGCAAAAACACCTCACTAAAACCCAACTTCAGATGAAGGCTTTCTCCGATCGCAAACGACGTGACATCTCCTTCAACATTGGTGATTATGCCTATGTCCGCCTGCGTCCTTATCGCCAGAAATCTATCACTCCCAGCTCTTATACCAAGCTTTCTAAGCGCTTCTATGGCCCCTACAAGATCCTAGCTCAGTTTGGTCCGGTTGCATATCAATTGGAACTCCCTGCCGCCTCTAAAATACATCCAGTTTTTCATTGTTCTTTGTTGAAACTCCACAAAGGCCCCCTCACTGCTAACTCCCCTTTGCCACTAGAGGTCGTGGAACATCACCCCATCGTTACACCCTTATCCATCTTGGTTACTAAACTTGATCACACAACTGACCCACCAAGTAAACTTGTTTTAGTACAGTGGTCCGGTTTAAGTCCTGAAGACACCAGTTGGGAGAAGTGGGATGAGCTGAATAATACCTACCACCTTGAGGACAAGGTGAATTTCCCAGCATCGGGTAATGTTAGCAACATCAACTCTGTAGCTACACAAGCCCAATTGACAATATGGGCTAACCCAAGAGGATCACTAAGAAGCCCAGATACCTCCATGACTATGTATGAGTCGCTGAAACTAAGAAAGGAGCTGCACTTGAAGATTCTAGAAGATCACAGCTTAGCATATTCTTCTCTCTCCTGCAAATGACCCGTTAGCAGTTAGTTAGAATATTTCTTAGATTTTCTGCATATCTTGCATGCAAGCAGCGTGAGGAATATTTCCATTTCCTGTATTTAAGGAGATCCCTTGGATTGCTATTGTATTGACCATTAGATCAGAATTGTAATGGCTATAAAATCAATAGTGCAGAACGAAATAAAAAAGGAGAAGTTTATTCACTTTCCTTGTCTCATAATTCTTAAGGAGGTTCCCTTAGCCTACTAAATCAAGGAACTAAACCCTATCAGGGAGAGAGAAAGAGTTTAAGGGGATGGGATATTTTGGTCTTTTTTGAATGCGAAAGACGAGGAAATTAAAAAGAGAAGTGCTTTTACAAAGCCCAATATAAATGTGAAACTGAAAAGAGACCTAAAGATCAAAACCTTAATCTATCGGAAGTTAGAAGCATGCCCTTGTTTCACTTGTGTTTATCTGTTTGATGTAGCGTTAATTTTGACTTAGGTCGTGTCTTGGGTTGGTAGGTTGTGTATGCCTTCGAGCTTTGGGATTTGCCCCTTCATATATAATTATTTCAACAAAAAAATATAAATATCAATACTACTTTTCAAAAATTACATCTAAGAACCTTACTTGCACATTTACATAAACCAAATCTGTCCCAAAATACTACAAACACAATGGTCCCTAGGCGATAATAACATTTTATTGAAGGGTAATAAGTTAACATTCCAAACTAGCCTGTCAAATTGGTCTCTAGGTGACTTAGATTACAAGAGGGTTTACATATGGGTGCCATTGGACACTTAACATGTCATTTCATCAATTCTGTTAGTGTTTGACGACTAGACTCATGTCTGGACTAACATGACTATTATTTTTCAAATTGGGGATTCTTTTACCTATTTCTTAATGTGAGTGACCAATTTGTCACTACCCCACAATTTCATGACCAAAAAAGTGATTCACTCTCTTTGAAAATGCAAACAATCAGTACGGCGAAAAAGAGGCTATCATGATTAATATGTTTCACCATACTTAAGACCTGTTTGTATATATTTGAAAAATAAATAACTTGATGATATAACCTAATTTATACTTGTTTTAGATGTTATTATTTCAATTTTCAAAAATTTATCAAAAAATGAAAAGATATAAATTTTAATATTCGATACCAACATAGGTTGACTCATATCAAATAATGTGAAATAAAAATATCTATAAGAGCATCTCCAACATTTGTTTTTAAGCTTGTCCTTAGGTTTAAGAACGTGTTCTTATTTTGTGCACCATTGGAGTGTGGTGATGTGGAAGCCAAGCTAGAGAACCGTTCTCGCCGAAGAACTCGCTTTTAATGGAACCAATGTCAGAAAAAGTGAGAAAAAAACTGAGGGAACCCGCCAGAAAAATGAAAGAGGGAAAGAAGGGAAGAAGTGCTTCCATGGCCGCCGCACACTGTGGTTGCCGCACCTTCAGATTCACTCAACCATGGCCCAGATGAAGATTATAAAAAGAAGAAGAAAACCACAATAAAAAATTCTAAGGAAAAAAAAATAGCACACTGAAGAACCCCTAGTTTCGAAAAATCGCAGGAGAAGATGAAAATAAAAAACCAGAAGAAGAAATTCAGATGGGAGGGGGTAGGTTGTGCAGATCGTATGGGGTTGTGGGAAAATGAGTGTAAAATGTGGGTTGTGGAAAAATGAGTGTAGTGGTGGTGGGGAAATGTGACCTACAAAGGTTCTGGAGAGTAAGAAAAAAAAAATGAATTGTTTTAATTACCGTTGAAAGAGATTGAAAAACTACAAAAATGTTTCAATTAGAAAATGTTTGTATTTATTATTTTATAATTAAATTATAAATGAATTAAAATTTTAAGTTGAAATAAAAATAAAAATAAATAGAAATATAAATAATAAGTGGGGTCAACTATAGAACCCACTTAAAAACAAAGAGATTGTTCTTCCAGAACCAAAATGTTGTTCTATTGTTGGAGATGCTTTACGAATCATTTCTCCGAGAATAATTACCATATAAACACAAGCAATAATAAAGTTACAATTTTAATTTCCTCGTACCCTTTCTTTTCAGACTCCTTTTTTTTGGTAAATTCTTCGGTATCCAGAAAGAAAAGTGAGTATCGATACCCATCCTTAAAACAGACAAAAATAATCTCAATAAAAATGAAAAACTATAATTCAAACATGAATTATAAATAACAAAACAAATAAAACCTATGTTGAAGAAAAGTTTTAGTCAACTCGCCTAAATTGTTGGGTGCACCCAGCAATTTGCTGGGTGTGTTTAGCAAACCCCTAAAGTTATTATGGTGTTGAAAAATTGGGCCATGTTCATCCGTCAAATTATGAGCATTGATAGAATTTTCACGGCAATTGCTACTTACACCTCCCACAATTGCTACCCACAACTCTCTATCCCCCTACTCAGAAATTGCTTTTCAGAAACATTTGAAGAACTAATTTCCAAAATGCATTAAAATGTACTCCCTCCGGTCTTATATATAAGAGACACTTTTGTGAGAGAAGAGTGTCTTTTATATATAGGACTGAAGGAAATATTTTGGAACGAAATATCGGGAGATGTGGGTAGCAACCGTAAAAGGTGTCGGTAGCAATGCCCTTTTCAATCAACTTTTTTGTTTCTTCTTGCATATCACACTTGGTCCCCTATCACCCCCTCTTCCCTTCTCCCAGCGTCATCAGTCACCAGTCATATTTTCCAATAGCAGTCATTTCATTGATCAATTTGTTGTTATTCTAGTACTGGTAGAATACCCATGCGTCGTGCCGTAGGATTTTTTATTTTTTTATCTCCTTTTTATTTATTATTACCCAAAATATCCCACTTTTTTCATTATTTCCCTAATTGCCCTACTTTTTGGGCAAGGTGAGAAATCAGTTTTGCTAAACCCGATTTCTCACATGTTTTTTTCTTTTTAAACATAAAATAATTTTAAAATGTAAAAAAAAAAATACAGTTGAGAAATCGGTGTTTGCACACCCGATTTCCCATGATTAAAAAAAAATAACTATAGGTGAGAAATCGGTGTTGCTAAACCCGATTTCTCACCTGAAAACTTAAAAAAATAAAAAAATAAACATAGGTGAGAAATCGGGTTTAGCAAAACCGATTTCTCACCTTGCCCAAAAAATAGGGCAATTAGGGAAATAATGAAAAAAGTGGGATATTTTGGGTAATAATTATTAAAAAAGGGATAAAAAAATAAAAAATCCTCGTGCCGTATTGGTTACAATAAATATTTCTAAAGCATTTACACACATTAACTAAAATTAAATATCAATTGCTATGTCTTTTGACTTGACAAATATTTTAATACAGTGGTTCTTATACTAATTTTAATAGAATCTTTCTGAACCACCTCTATGCATTAATAGCCATAAAACAATATCAAAACTAAATTAAATACATTTATAAATAATAAATACATTTATAAATTTAATATATGTTTAATGATAATATAATTACACCAGAACATGTAATGTTTCCCGTAGGGACTAAAAAGCAAAATAATTATTTATAATAAAATTACACCGACAACATGTAATGTTTCCTCGTAAGGACTAAAAAGCAAAATAATCATTTATAATAAAATTACACCGACAACATGTAATGTTTCCCCGTAAGGACTAAAAAGCAAAAAAAAATTATTTATAATAAAATTACACCGACAACATGTAATATTTCCCTGTAAGGACTAAAAAGCAAAATAATTATTTATAAATGATAAAGACATTTGCAAATTTGATATGTGTTCAAACACGATACAATTACACCCACGACATGTAATGTTTCTCCTAAGGACTAAAAAACAAAATAATCATTTACAAACGATAAAAATATTTATTAATTTGATGTGTTAAAAGACGATAAAATTGCACCCACAATAAACATTTTATGTTTATCTGTCTGGACCCGAAAGAAAAATAATCATTTATACCGATAGTATGTAATGTTTCTTCCCGTTAAGAGTCAAAAGTAAAATTATCATCTATAAATAATATACAATAAAAATATTTATAAATTTTTATGTTATGCCGACAATATTTTATGTTTCTCCATCTGTACTCAAAAGAAAAATAATCATTTATACCGATAGTATGTAATGTTTCCTTCCATTAAGAATTAACAGTAAAATAATCATCTATAAAAAATATATAATAAATATATTTATATAAAGTTTTCTTATTGAGACTTTTAACAAAAATAATTATTTATAAATAATAAAATATTATAATGATAAAATATAAAAATATAAAAAAAGAGAAATAGAAAGAAGAAGTTGACAAAAAAAATAAAATAAAAAGAAGAAAGAGAAGAGAGAGGGTGTAAAAGAAGAAAGAGACAAAGAGTGTCACGTGAGAGAGACGTTAAAAAAATGAAAAGTGAGAGAAAAAAGGTAAAAATAGATATAAAAATTAATTTTTCTATGTGAATTTAATTTTTATTTTAATTAATTTTTATTTAAATTGACATATTTACCCCTTTAAAATTTTAGGTGACAAAAATATAATAGTCTAGTTTAATAATTTTGTCGATCATTTGTATTTTTATATTGATAGTAGAATATTGATAGTAGATTTCATATAATCTAATTTCCCTTCTAAGATTCTAATGAAAATTTATTGAGATGTCAACAAGCATTTCCGTACCCTTAGATACATTTTTTAGCAACTTGCAACCCATATTAAAACAAATTAGTCCCTCCGTTACTTTTTATAAGCCTTTTTTATAAAAAAAAATTAACTAATTATAAATCAATTTTCAAATTACAAGATATATTAATTATTTTTTTTCTAAAAATATTTCTAATTAATTACATAATATTTAAAAATCCAAAACATGTATCAATTTCAATTATAGAGAACAATAGGCTGTTCAAATGACTCAATTAGAGCTCTTATATTAATGCCACGTGTTCTTTTTTAGGGTAAATTTGTCTTTTTTATGAGCTGATTCAAAATTTGAACCCTCATTATACCAAAAAAAAATATAAAAAAATTCAACCATCGATCTTATCTTTCTCCCGATCTCCCTCCTTTCTTCCTGCTCCATCTTCTCCTTCCATCTTGCTCTTCCTCCTCCCTTCACACCACCAAATTCGCCCCCTTATTTATTTCTTCACCATTTTCTTCACCATTTTATTATTCTTCTTCTTCTCCACTGTTACGGAAAAAAAACCTTCACTCTCTCCCATTTTCTTCAAATCGAACAGACCGGTTCTGCTTCTTCTTCTTCTACATTTCTGAGACTACTCCATTTTTGCATCTTCTAGGCTAACTCGGTGAGAATCGTTTCCAACTGCTTCTCGACAGCTATTCACACCTGTCGAGATCAAGCTCAAGCTGTTGGTCCTCAACCTATCGAGATCAAGCAGTTCACAACCTCCATCTTCCTCGAATCCTTGGAGAAGATAAAGACATGCATCTTCTCCCTCCAGCTTCGTCACCATATGAGAAGCAACTCACACTTTTCCATCTGACAACTGAGGAGCATTGATCTCGACAGGTTGAGCTTGATCTCAATATGTCGAGATCAAGCTCAAGTTGTTGGTCCTCAAGCTGTCGAAATCAAGATTGATCTCGATAGGCTGAGCTTGGTCTCGACAGGTTGAGCTTGACATGATGCTGTTGATATCGACAGCTATTCACACCTGTCGAGATCAAGCTCAAGCTGTTGGCTCTCACCCTGTCGAGATCAAGCTTGATCTCGACAGTCTCGAGATCAATCTCAAGCTGTCGAGTCCTCAAGCAGTCGAAATCAAGCTTCATCTCGACAGGTTGAGCTTGATCTCGACAGGTTGAGCTTGACATGAAGCTGTTGATCTTGACAGCTATTCACACCTGGCGAGATCAAGCTCAAGCTGTTGGTCCTCAAGCTGTCGAAATGAAGCTTGATCTCGACATGTCAAGCTTGATCTCGACAGCTTGAAGACAACTATCTATTGGAGCATGAAGACCCATCACAATTAGGCTGTCGAAATAAATAATGTGAATAGCGGAATGGTGAGATTTTTCACCTTCTTCACTTCTCGGTTTGGGTTTTTCATTCTATGGTATGCTTTTTATCTATTTTGGGGTTCAATGTTTTTCTTCATCTTTGTTTCTTCTTCTTCTTCGGTTCCTATTAATCTTCTTTTCTTTCTGATGCTTATTTATATTTTCTCAGTGTTTGCAAGTAATAGAAGAAGCAACTCACACTTTTCCATCTGAGAACTGAGGAGCATTGATCTCGACAGGTTGAGCTTCATCTCAATCTGTCGAGATCAAGCTCAAGCTGTTGGTCCTCAAGCTGTCGAAATGAAGCTTGATCTCGACATGTTGAGCTTGATCTCGACAGCTTGAAGACAACTATCTATTGGAGCATGAAGACCCATCACAATCAGGCTGTCGAAATAAATAATGTGAATAGCGGAATGGTGAGATTTTTCACCTTCTTCACTTCTCGGTTTGGGTTTTTCATTCTATGGTATGCTTTTTATCTATTTTGGGTTTCAATGTTTTTCTTCATCTTTGTTTCTTCTTCTTCTTCGGTTCCTATTAATCTTCTTTTCTTTCTGATGCTTATTTATATTTTCTCAGTGTTTGCAAGTAATAGAAGAAGCAACTTACTTTTCCATCTGAGAACTGAGGAGCATTGATCTCGACAGGTTGAGCTTCATCTCAATCTGTCAAGATCAAGCTCAAGCTGTTGGTCCTCATGCTATCGAAATCAAGATTGATCTCGACAGACTGAGCTTGGTCTCGACAGGTTGAGTTTGACATGAAGCTGTTGATCTCGACAGCTATTCACACCTGTCGAGATCAAGCTCAAGCTGTTGGTCCTCAACCTGTCGAGATCAAGCTTGATCTCGAAAGGTTGAGCTTTATCTCGAGCTGATTCAAAATTTGAACCCTCATTATACCAAAAAAAAAAATAAAAAAAAATTCAACCATCGATCTTATCTTTCTCCCGATCTCCCTCCTTTCTTCCTGCTCCATCTTCTCCTTCCATCTTGCTCTTCCTCCTCCCTTCACACCACCAAAATCGCCCCCTTCTTTATTTCTTCACCATTTTCTTCATCCTTTTCTTCACCATTTTCTTCTTCTTCTTCTTCTTCTTCTTCTTCTCCACTGTTACGGAAAAAAAACCTTCACTCTCTCCCATTTTATTCTAATCGAATGCACTGCTCGCTTCTTCTTCTTCTTCTTCTTCTACATTTCGAGATCGCTCCATTTCTGCATCTTCTAGGCTAACTCGGTGAGAATCGTTTCAATCGCTTCTCGACACTATTCACACTGCCGAGATCAAGCTCAAGCTGTTGGTCCTCAACACGTCGAGATCAAGCAGTTCACAACCTCCATCTTCCTCGAATCCTTGGAGAAGATAAAGACATGCATCTTCTCCCTCCACCTTCGTCACCATATGAGAAGCAACTCACACTTTTCCATCTAAGAATAATATCGTGGATGTGAAAATGGTAGACAATTGATGAGTTGGATATTTGATGCCCGTGTAATGCATCACCAAGTTCCTATCCTTTTTGGGATTGTTATCTGTTCAGGTCATTTGTCTTTTTGGATTCCAAGTATGTACTTAAATTATATATCGAACTACTATGACTTAGTTTTCATATAACAAACAATGGGATGTAATATTAAGTTTGTATGTTGGCTTCCATATGACATATATGTGCTATATCGTTTCACTATCGGTCTGCACAAATGTTTTTTAATTGTTACACAACTTGAATTACAAACCCTACTGTTGGTTTGAGAGGTATGGAGTATAGTTAAGATTTTATTTTTGAAGTATTTCCATCGAGTATCAAATGTATAAACACAAGCCAGGATCTACAGATTGTTTTGAACAAATAAATAATTTCAATCACACTATAAGTAATTGGTGATTGAAAGTATTATCATTTTGACGGATATTGCCCCGTGCATCGCACGGGTTGTCGTCTAGTTAATTAGTTAAAAATACTAACGAAGAATAAATTTGAAAAAACATATATATTATAAATAAATTTAATTATATTAACTACTTTTCTTAATGTGTATTTTTTAAAAAAAAAAACTTATAAAAAGTAACGGATAGAGTAATTAATAAACTTCAAAAAATTATTTCGCGATTCAAATTGCAGAGGAAATTTTCATTATGTAAAGTCATGCTATTTGCTTCTTTTCGATAGCAAAGCTATGATGCTACAGGAGGTAAATTTGTCTTAACAAAAGGAAATAAAGCAAACAATCTTTACACAAAAAAATGAGTTATTTCTTTCAATTGGCATAGGTAGAAGATGCACACCGAATTTTCTGTTTTCAAAAATTTTAAAAAAAACAAAATTTATTATTTATTAAATTTTATAAAAAAAAAAATCAATAAGATATTTCTTTTTCACATTGACAGTGACAGTTACACAATACACTTGTAAATAACAGTTACACTTGCAACATACAACTCACCCAAAATAACACAAAAAAAAAAAAAAACAGAAAGACCCAAACCATTGAACCCAAACTTATTGCAAGAACACTTTACTGCATTTTTAACCAGAAATTTCGATGGCTTTAGCTTCTGGTTTCTTCACTTCTTCCTTAGGAACAGTAACAGTGAGAACCCCATTTTCCATTGATGCCTTAATCTGATCCATCTTAACATTCTCCGTGTTGGGAATTTGACTCTTCAAATTCTCTTCTCCAGAAACTGCACTTGTGAAAAATTGGAAAAACAAAATAAAGAAATAATAACAATACAAGAATTTAACGTGGAAAACTCCTAAACCCGGAGAAAAACCACCAGCACCAGAGAAAAATCCACTATGTAGAAAATTATTACAACTACACAATTTTCTCTCTGTACCCCCGCACACCCACAAAGCTTCCCCACTAGCAAAACTTATTCCTCACACCTCTCCTTTTACAAGAAATATTCCTAATAAATTCTTTTTCTGATGTGGAGGTTCAGCCCAAGCTGCAACCACAGAGCATACTAAGAATTCTATTAAATTCTAAAACAAAGAGAGGAATTTATCTAGAGACAAAAGTTGCTAGACAAGCTTTTGAATGGTGTACTTAAAACCAAGGCCCAAACCTCCTTTTATAACAAAGAGGTTCACTCCTCTTTACTATTTTACCCGATGTGGGACTAAAAGTCCCAACACCAACAATCTCCACCTTGTGACTTTGTGGTCCCACAACGCTTCACCTTGATGAAGATTCCCATAGCTTTCGCTATCACTGCAACGCAGTCATGCTCCACCATAAAAGCATAATCACTCAGAACTAGTCATCCCAAGCATTTAAACTCGGCACATATCGAAATATAACCTTGTTGAAAAAACTATGGTGCAACTCTCATATTTGACTCTCATGGAAGTTAATCAGCCATCGACATAAATTTCACCACACACCCTGCATCAATGTCAACCAATGCCCGTGTGCAAAATGCGGTCCCGCTAACATTTAATATCCTTTATCATGACAACTTTGGGACCCATGCCATAAGGATATACATGTCCTTCTTTCAAAAGACATTAAGATCGGAGATAATGTTAGCCTCATTATCAGCATCTCCACTTGCTGGCACAGAGCTTTTTGCCGAACCTGTTCTACCTTTAGAATTCTTCTTGATGTGGCCAGACTGCCCACATCCCCAACAGACATTCTTTATGGAGTTCTTCTTCTTCCAGTCACGAGCTACCAATGCAGAACCTTCATGTGGATTGTTACTCCCACCAAGTCTCCTCTCTTCAGAAAGAAGCTTACTAGTAACCTCCGAGAAAATTATTTTCTCCTTACCATGCCCATGAATTAATAACGGCTTCATGTGCCCATAGGACCTTGGAAGAGACACGATCAGCCTTAAGGCCTGATCCTCATCATCAATTTTAACTCCAATAGATTCAAGCTCAGAAACAATGCCATTGAGAATACTTAAATGATCTGAAATAATAGTACCTTCATCCATTTGCAACGTATGAAACTTCTCTTTCAGATACAACCGATTTGAGACGCCCTTTGTCTGATACAACTCCTCGAGTTTTTCCCAGAGTCCCTTTGCCGTGGATGCTCCCTTCACGTTTGCAAGAACATTTTTGGTCAGGCACAGACGAATTGCACTTGCTGCTCTCAAATCCAGATCCTCCCAATCATCATCAGCTTTGTCTGTTTTACTAGCAGTTTTACCAGCATCACCGCTACTTTCAGGAAGTAACCCTGTCCTTCAAAGCCTTGTGTAAACCAGACTGAATCAACACATCTTTGACTTGTATTTGCCACAAGCCAAAGTTGATCTTTCCGTCAAATTTCTCTACATCAAATCTGACTGCATTTGAAACTCTGCTTCCCGACATCCTCTTTGGCAGAACCTGTGCTCTGATACCACTTGTTGGGAATTTGACTCTTCAAATTCTCTTCCCCAGAAACTGCACTTGTGAAAAATTGGAAAAACAAAATAGAGAAATAATAACAACACAAGAATTTAACGTGAAAAACTCCTAAACCCGGAGAAAAACCACCAGCACCAGAGAAAAATCCACTATGTAGAAAATTATTACAACTACACAATTTTCTCTCTGCACCCCCGCACACCCACAAAGCTTCCCCACTAGCAAAACTTATTCCTCACACCTCTCCTTTTACAAGAAATATTCCTAATAAATTCTTTTCTCGATGTGGAGGTTCAAATTTGCTGCAACCACAGAGCATACTAAGAATTCTATTAAATTCTAAAACAAAGAGAGGAATTTATCTAGAGACAAAAGTTGCTAGACAAGCTTTTGAATGGTGTACTTAAAACTAAGGCCCAAGCCTCCTTTTATAACAAAGAGGTTCACTCCTCTTTACTATTTTACCCGATGTGGGACTAAAAGTCCCAACACCAACACTCTGGTAACCTAAATCTTCTCATAAACTTACCACTGCTACGCTCCACTCTATGCCAAGTGTCATTCTTCTCTTCCTTCTCAACATTCCTCTCTCCACTAATTCGAAGCACTCTGTTATCCTCAGCTTCCACCTTCAGTTCCTCCTTCTTAAGCCCTGGCACATCAGCTTTGAACACATGCGCTTCTGGAGTCTCCTTCCAATCAATTCTCGTGTTCACGAATGCAGAGTTATTTTCACCAGAAAATTGAGTGAGAGAAAATGGGTCGAAGTTGTTGCTCCTGCGGCCACCAAAGAAGCTTGGGATGAGCGACATTGTGAATCAAGTTTGATGAAAAGCGAGTCTATGAGATTAGTTGAAAGCTGATTGTATGTTCTTGTTACTAGATCGGTTGGATAATAACGGAGGTTTCTTGAGCTATTTATAATAATTGTGGGAATGATCCAGTAAGTTCGAGCTTCTATTTGTTTCGGAATGTGTTCTGAAAGTTCTAGAAATTTCTAGAAAGTTGAAGAAAAAATCTGTTCCAACTTCTAGTAGAATTCACATCGGTTCTATCATTCATAAATCAGATTTTTAGCCCAACTTTATTAGAAGAAAGTTATGGCCCAACTCAAGATTCCATTCAGGACCCAATATATAACGAGCTTCGTTAAAAGTCACCTCCCCCTTTCACACCTAAAATGTTTAAAATATCCCCACCACCACCTCAGGTGCCCCCGACCTCACCCACACCATGTCGCATCTTCGTCACCACCCTCTCCCCCACTCCCAACCTTTCTCGTGAACACGTGAGCCCAAATTTTTTTTCTGCGCTTTTAGGCTATTCGAAAATTCCAAACTAAAAAAAAAAAGTTCTGATAACAATTTGTATATCCGAAAACAAGATTCCAAACAAAGAAAAAACAAGTAAATTGGTTCATCAAGAAGCTGATAACAATTTTCACGTCCAAAAACAAGATTTCGGAAGGAAAAAAACAAAAAATAGTTCCTAGAGAAGCAGATAGCAGTTTGCATGTTCAAAAATAAGATTCCAGACACATCGGAAACAAGTTTTCAGAAGTTTGGCAAAACCAAAAAATTGGGCATCGTAATGGTATACTGCGAACAGGAAAAGAAAGAGACAGTTGGGGGAAGAGGCGGTGGGGAGAAGGGGGTAGTGGGATGGGGTGAGGGGGAAGTGGGGACAGTGGTGGGGATGTGGGTAGGGGGGAGGTTGTAGGAAGGGGAGAGAGAAAGAGTTTAAGGGGATGGGGTATTTTGGTCTTTTTCGAATGCGAAAGATGATGAAATTAAAAAGAGAAGTGCTTTTACAAAGCCCAATATAAATGTGAAACAGAAAAGAGACCTAAAGATCAAAACCTTAATCTATCGGAAGTCAGAAGCATGCCCTTGTTTCACTTGTGTTTATATGTTTGACATAGCGTTAATTTTGACTTAGGTCGTGTCTTGGGTTAGTAGGTTGTGTATACCTTCCAGCTTTGGGCTTTGCCCCTTCATATATAATTATTTCAACAAAAAATATAAATATCAATATTACTTTTCAAAAATTACATCTAAGAACCTTACTTGCACATTTACATAAACCAAATCTGTCCCAAAATACTACAAACACAATGGTCCCTAGGTGATAATAATATTTTATTGAAGGGTAATAAGTTAACATTCCAAACTAGCCTGTCAAATTGGTCTCTGGGTGACTTAGATTACAAGAGGGTTTACATATGGGTGCCATTGGGCACTCAACATGTCACTTCATCAGTTCTGTTAGTGTTTGACGACCGGACTCATGTCTGGACTAACATGACTATTATTTTTCAAATTGGGGATTATTTTACCTATTTCTTAATGTGAGTGACCAATTTGTCACTACCCCACAATTTCGTGACCAAAAAAGTGATTCACTCTCTTTGAAAATGCAAACAATCAGTACGGCAAAAAAGAGGCTATCATGATTAATATGTTTCACCATACTTAAGACCTGTTTGCCTATATTTGAAAAATAAATAATTTTATGACATGACCTAATTTATAATTGTTTTAGATGTTATTATTTCAATTTTCAAAAATTTATCAAAAAATGAAAAGATATAAATTTTAATATTCGATACCAGCATAGGTTGACTCATATCAAATAATGTGAAATAAAAATATGTATAAGAGCATCTCCGGCGCTTGTTTTTTAAGCTTGTCCTTAGGTTTAAGAACGTGTTCTTATTTTGTGCACCATTGGAGTGCGGTGATGGGGAAGCCAAGCTAGAGAACCGTTCTCGCCGAAGAACTCGCTTTTTACGGAACCAATGTCAGAAAAAGTGAGAAAAAAACTGAGGGAACCCGCCAGAAAAATGAAAGAGGGTAAGAAGGGAAGAAGTGCTTCCATGGCCGCCGCACACTGTGGTTGCCGCACCTTCAGATTCACTGCAACAATGGCCCAGATGAAGATTATAAACAGAAGAAGAAAACCACAACAAAAAATTCTAAGGAAAAAAAACAGCACGCTGAAGAACCCCTAGTTTCAAAAAATCGCAGGAGAAGATGAAAATAAAAAACCAGAAGAAGAAATTCGGATGGGAGGGGGTAGGTTGTGCAGATCGTATGGGGTTGTGGGAAAATGAGTGTAAAATGTGGGTTGTGGAAAAATGAGT
This sequence comes from Calophaca sinica, assembly GCA_037113605.1. Lineage (NCBI taxonomy): Eukaryota > Viridiplantae > Streptophyta > Magnoliopsida > Fabales > Fabaceae > Calophaca > Calophaca sinica. Next base: position 24,208,615 of record CM073737.1, read on the forward strand.
GGAGTGGTGGTGGGGAAATGTGACCTACAAAGGTTCTGGAGAGTAAGAAAAAAAAAATGAATTGTTTTAATTACCGTTGAAAGAGATTGAAAAACTACAAAAATGTTTCAATTAGAAAATGTTTGTATTTATTATTTTATAATTAAATTATAAATGAATTAAAATTTTAAGTTGAAATAAAAATAAAAATAAAAATAAATAGAAATATCTATATCTATAACAATATATATATATATATATATATATATATATATATATATATATATATTATATATTATATATATATATATATAAAGGGGATATAAGGATTTGGTGTAGACTTTTATCTTTCCAAAAATACCCCTTTACAGTAACCCCACTAACACACTAAAAGACACGGTTATTCATTTTTCCACAGTTATCTTCTCGGTGCTTCTTTCTAACTGACCAACTACACATGCAAACAATAACCCAAATTCTCTTTTAGTCACCGTATTTCTTATCTCAATATATTTGGTACAATGTGTTACGTTCATTTGTAGCAACTGCCTTTGGTGTATTGAATGTGTTCCTGTTCTACTTTTGTTCTACTTTTGTAAGTTGCTTTTTAAAATTTCACTTTTTGGAACTCAAATGCGGTTGGTTACAATATTGATTGATCTTTATTTTTTTTTGCAGGCACAATAATTTACTCAATTTGGTTTTATCCAACATTTTTCATTGAATGAAACAGTTGCACTTCGTTGCAGAAATTCATGCCAAGAGGTTGGTTATTTTGTAACTCACACTCTAAACATTAAGCAATGAGTTATGTGTTGTATTTTAATTTTATATTGCTACCATGGTGCATCATTTTTTGTGTTTTATCTCATTCTGCTTAAATCTCTCCTTACATCTTTCATTTGAGGAACACTCATTCCGGTAAAAGATTCAATGCAAGTCTGGCAATTGGGTTAAATCCATAAGTCTGATTAACTTGACTCCAAAATAAAAACTAGCACTTAAATGCCCACAAGTAAGCACATGTATGAAGTTAGAAACTTGAGATACAGATCAAAGTTAGAGACGGAGGGGAAAGAGAGACGTCGCATGAAAATACTCACCACGAGTTTCTATCTCCATAAATTGCACAGTATTTAAAGGTCTACCAAAATTGATTTGTCCATAATGTAGGTGTAAGAATTTTGGTTTCATGATTTCTTACTAACTTTTTATATGCATACTTTTTCAGCATTTTATAGTTTGTTTATGATTTGTTTTGGGAGGATTTGCCATAGGATAGGAGTTTGCAGTCATGCAACTCATTATTGTCAGGAAATGATCGTTGTTGCTTAGTTAAGGCATTTGGGTTGAAAGAAACCATTTAGATAGCTTTATTTCATGTGTGCATATGTTTGTTACTTTGAATAAGCACACTGTTTTCGGTTCATACTATTCATGGCATTACATGAAATCATTAGTATCATTAGTTTAGGAGTTTAGTATGACATGGAGGTGTGATTGGCTGGACAACCAAATCTTTTATTTCCATCCTTTTTTATTTTCTCAAAATAATGTTTAGATGCATATACAGCTTTGATTAGTGGAAGAATAATATATACATGACAAGGTATTTGGAAGTTGTTCAATAGTAATATTTTATTTTTTGCTTATCAGGTTATTATGTCATAAAGGTGTCAGATTATGATGTTGATGCCAGCGTTTTTATATTTGATCACTGCTTTAAACTAATGTTTATAACCTTCTAATTTATAACCTTCTCATCTTTACCGTAGATGTCTCGCATTGTCGAGAATGTCTCAGTCTATCGGTTAAATTTTAATGACACAGATTATGTTTTTTTTTCCAGCATTAAAATAATAAGTGTGTTGCAAGACATGGTGTATGAAGAGCATCATGTGCTCCTGGAAATGGATAAAAAATTAATATGAGTAAGAAGTACACATTGCGCAAAATAGTTAGTTGATTTTTATCTTAGTTAATGTTTGAATTGTTTCCAAATTGACTGAGTGCAACTGCTGTGTACCGAGTCAGAAAGTGGTAACAAAACCACCGTTGAAGATGTTTCTTACTTCTATTGCACTACTGCACTCTTCCAATTTCAACTCCTTCTCATCCTCCATGTCTGACTACTCAGGTTCCAATCCAATCATTACATTCATTTTAAATTTTTTCCGTATATACATGCTTTGCTATATTCCTTTTATTCCTTTTTAAATAATAAATTAATATTATATTCCTTTTATTCCTTTTTAAATAATAAATTAATATTTAAGTTGAATGCTTGGATTTTGTTTTGTTTCGACCCTTTAGCTTGGAAATAAGTTGAAAAAATATAAAGGATTAGGGTTGAAGAAATAAAAAAAAAAAGGTTCATTATACGTTGAATCAATCAGCACCCCACGAATATGTTGAATCCAACATTTCAAAAAAATTGGTCAAAAAAAAATTGGTAAAAAAAACTTTTCAAAAATTTTATTTATGAAACAAAAGTTAAAACTAAAGGAATATTTCAATGAATTATGAAGTAAATACTGGTGGGGACCATCACAATTTTAATGTTATGAGATTTCTTCATTCTCTCACTGGTGTGACCCCTTGAGTTTATTATGTAAACTAATGATTTCCATTGTCTATAACTTTTACACAAATAAAAGTTGTATCTTATAGTTATATATTTTAAAAACTATTTCTATTTTGTACTTTGTAAAATCATTTTTATAGTTCTACGAGTTTGATTTTGCTACTGTGTTTAGGCTATGCTTCAAAGGGATATATAAACAAAAAAAACTTGGGATTTTGTCAATCTAAAACTAACATAAGAGAGAGTTTTCCTTCTTTTATAAATTTTTAGGATACGTCACATAACAACGTACAATATTAAACTTCTGATTACAAATCCTATAATAGGTATGGAAAATATCATAAGCCAACAATCACAAGAACATCGACCGGAAAAAAGGAAGCAAAATGCTAGGAATACAGGTAACAAAATAGTTTGGACAAAAAAATTATATTTAAATATTTTTTCAAGTTAAATTTGAATATTATAATCAATCTTTTTTTTTTTCAGTTAAATTTGAAGATCATAATCAATATTAATAATCAATCTTTCTTTCTACTTAAATTTGAAGATTATAATCTTCATATTTATATAATAAATTCAAATTATTCAATTTTCTTTATTATTGTATCCATACGTGCACACATGATTATTTCTCATTTAATTTAATTAAACTTGCAGATTGTACTTTTGCATCATCAAGTTTTCAAGGAGTTCTTGATAGTGAAGTAGGACTAAGTACAAGGCATAATAATGAAATGAATCTTGGTAAGTCAAAAAAATTTCACCACAACCTATCATATATTCACTCATAAATTATTACAGTCATAGTTACTTATCCTTTAATTTTTAAATACTTAATTTAGGCATATTAATTAATATATTTTAGTATTAAGTATTAGACACATTAATAGCATTGCATAGGGTTGATATATATTAAAATCCTAAAAAAATTAAATAAATTGGAATTTGATAATTTTCTTTTTTAGTATATTTACACATACATAATTGGTTGTTTATCATTTCATTATTAATCTTTTTATCTATTTAAACTTGCAGATCATACTTTTACATCGTCATCTATTCATAGAAACCATGATAATGCAAATTGGTTTGAGTTTTTGCTTTGTTTCTTTATCAGGGCTTCTGATTTTTTACTTTTGGACGCAATAAGATATATACACATTGTCAGCTTGATTGATCTAACAATCAATGTTAAAAACAATTGTTTTCTGTTGGTTTCTGTTGTTTGAGAATGGGTTTCTTGCATGCTGTAATGGGTTTAAATGATACTAGAATTTCTCTTTACTTATCTTCTGTTACATGTAACTCAAAGACTTACTATAATTGATCATATGGTGATGGATCCATGATATTCAATTCAACTAACATGTTATCAAGTAGGAGATCAATGATTATTTTGGGGTCAATTTAACACTGGATATAGAGAGAAGTTCGTTTTTATGAAATGGTCAAATAACACTATTCTGTAATGATATTTCTCTTCATCGCCTATACTTATTTTTGACAATATTTTACTTGCATATTTCATTATCACATGCAATTCGCCGTCAACGTCGCATTAAGACTTTTGACCACCAAATTAATTATGGGTATTTTGGTGAAAAAATTACTTAATGCAATACATTTTTAAAGGGGTCTTATAAAAATGAACAACAATTTTTTTTTAAAAAGGTCTTATATTATAGGACAAAGGTAGTAGCCAGGGACCTTATTTTAAAAAATAAAGACACTGATTATTTTGGCAATTATAAATTTATAGAATATTTGATTAGTTAATACAACATATACATATCAATGTGTTAATAATAATATTTCATATCGTTTTGAAAAATTAGTGTGATGAAATATCTGAAATACATAATCAAATCTCTTAAAACCAATATTAAACAAAATGCGATAAAATAATACATAATGTAGCGTAGTAAAAATGTGGAAAAACGGGCACGGGAGTGCACGTCTTGCCGCTAGTAAATAATAAATGGGGTCAACTATAGAACCCACTTAAAAACAAAGAGATTGTTCTTCCAGAACCAAAATGTTGTTCTATTGTTGGAGATGCTTTACGAATCATTTCTCCGAGAATATATAATTACCATATAAACACAAGCAATAATAAAGTTACAATTTTAATTTCCTCGTACCCTTTCTTTTCAGACTCCTTTTTTTTTGGTAAATTCTTCGGTATCCAGAAAAAAAAGTGAGTATCGATACCCATCCTTGAAACAGAAAAAATAATCTCAATAAAAATAAAAAACTATAATTCAAACATGAATTATAAATAACAAAACAAATAAAACCTATAAAACATACTCTAACTAAAAAAATAAAATGAGATATCAAAAGAAATTGAGTTCGTGTATAAAATCAGTAAAACAATAGAAGAAATTGATAAAAATATAATTTTATTATTAGGAATGAAATATGAAAAGAAGAATAAGTTAGGAATGAAATTAAATAATTTACACAAATATTAGAATATTATTTAAGCAGAGATCCAAATAACAGAAATAGAGAAAGAATTTTTATAAAAAAAGGAAATAGAAAAAGAATAAAAAGACTTCTTAGAGAACTTAAAAATTTATTAATAAATATAGAATTTTTTTAAGGAATTTCTCGTATACTTTCACACTAACAAGTATGAAAACTAAGCATTTAATTTTACTTAAAACAAAGTTAAAAAATGAGGTACCGTTAAATAATTAGTCATTGGGTATTCATACCTAATAAAACTCCAAGATATCAGAGTTTTCACTTTTTTTTTATATATATATCGCATCACTCCCTTTCTTTTTCTTTTCCATGCACTTCTCACACGCAAACCCATTAATGACCCAACTGATGAACATGAAACAAACTTTACCATTATAATATATCTAATAACAATTTTATTATAATTATTATTGTTATTTAAATATATTAATTTTTTCTTCAGTTACCCTGGAGCATAAAATCCTTATTTACCGTAAGCAAAGCCACCATCGACCCTAAGATCAAGGCCAGTGACAAACTCAGCCTCATTAGAGACCAAGAACAGCACAGCATCCGCCACGTGTTTGGGTGTGAGCACCACGCCCTCCAGCCTCGCGTATCGTCTATAAGTCTCTCGCGCCTTTTCCTCGCTCACTCCTAGCAACTTACAAGTCAACGGCGTCGCCAACCCATTCGGTGAGACGCAGTTCACCCTTATCCCATGTGTCGCAAGCTGCACACTCGCCGCACGCATCAGCCCCAACACCGCGTGCTTCGACATCGTGTAATCTGTCGACCTTAAGCCACCTTGGCTCGCAGCAACGCTTGCCGTCAACACGATGCTCCCCCTCACGCACCTCTCCACCATCGCACGTGCCGCGTGTTTCACGCATAAAACCATTCCTCGCACGTTGACCGAGAACAAATGATCCATTTGCGACATATCTAGTTCCAACATGGTTTGATCGGTGGGACTATTGATTCCAGCGTTACTGAACATGATATCGACCTGTTGGGGAAAAAGCATTTCATTTCTTTATACTCCCTTTTATAGTTTAAGGGTTTTACGCACAGTACAAGAAATCATTAATTGAAATATATTTTTTACTAAAATAATTTTATTAATTGTTACAAGTTATAAAATAATCAATTAAATATTTGTGTGGTTGTGTCAATTTTAAATATAAAGACAATAAATATATAAATGGTATACTAGGAAAAAAAATATAAATTATATCTTGAGTTTATAAAAAACTCGTTGTTTTAAAACAAAATAAAATTGATAAAACTATCAAGGAATGGAGGGAGTAATGTTTATTTTCTCACATAATAGTCCCAAGTAGGTAGCTCGGTTGGTGAGCTAAGGGACGCTGAAGGAGTATAAACTGGAGGTCCTAGGTTCAAACCCGGAAAACTAACATTTCTAACAATTACTAACAACTAATATTTGTCTATAAAAAAAAAAATTTCTCACATAATAACTGTTTTTAGTTTCCCTAAAAAAAACTGTTTGGGTTCTACACATTTTTTCTATTTAATTTTTAAAAAATGTAAAATAGAAGAAAAAAAATTTAAGCATACTACTAAAGAGCAATGCTAAGCACAACCTCTCTGACACTCTCTCTTAAACATTCTCTCAATGATTTGGTCACATCACACTTTTTTTTTACAAAATCAACCATTGGATTGAAAGTTACTATCATATAGATCATATCTGTAAATTTTAACATTAATCTGTAATCGTTTGCTATGTCATCAAGATGCGTCAAGATTAACGCCAATCTGCAGAATTACAAATAACGCATCCTGACGATTCACGACATAAAGAAACGACACAGATTAACGTTAAAATTTACGATACGATCTATACGATAAGAACTTTCAATCCAACGATTGATTTTTTGAAAAAGTATGACGCGCCAATCATCGGTAAGGTGTTTAAGAGAGAGCGTAGAGGCTGTCTGCAGACGATTGCTTCCGCTACTAAATAGATAGGACTGAATTTCTTTCACCTGTCCGTAAGTATTGACCGTTGATTGGATAAGGTTTTGGACTTGATCTTCATCTGCCACGTCACAATGGATGAAGGTACACCTGCGGTTGCCAATGGACAAAGCCACCTGATTGCCCAGCTCGTCCTGGATGTCGGCGATCACAACCACACGCGCGCCTTGGTCTGCAAACACACGCGCCGTCGCTTCTCCGATGCCACTGGCACCTCCGGTAACGATTGCTATTTTGCCTGCTAACCTGAGACCGCTGGATGGAGCTTCAGCCATGTTTGGATCGATGTAAATAGTTGAATCAAACTATAGCCTATTAATTTGTGGGATGGTTATAGGCAAGAAGATTGGATTTGGATGGTCTTCTTAAAAAGTGAGGGATACTGTCCTGTTATTAGAAGTCTCTGAGGTTGGTGTAACGTAACTGTTTTTAATCCCTTATTATATTTAACCAAAGCAACGTTTTTTGGTAGACTTGTAGGTGGGGGCCAATTGGAAAAGGAAGGCAGTCCTTGTTTTAAAATTTAAATATGTTTTTAGTTGTTATAAAATTTACATTTGCTTTTAGTCCATGTATTTTACGGACCAAAATCATGTAGTTTTATAATTTATAAGAACTAAAAAGTTCGTAAAAAATTAAGGCTTAAGTGTATCTTTGGTCTCCTAAATTTTTTAATTTGGTGATTTCAGTCCCCTTTTTTTATTTTTTGCGATTTTGGTCCCTTAACTTTCTCAATTTGACGATTTTGGTCACTAAGTTTTTTAATTGCACTTTTGGTCCCTTAAAAATCGTGGATTACGCACTTTTGGTCCTCCACTTTCCCAAAATCTAAGATTTTTAGGGATTAAAAGTACAAAAAATTTATGATTTTGAGGGACCAAAAGTGTAATTAAAAAATATGGGAACAAAAATCGCCAAACTGAAAATGTTGGGGACCAAAATCGCCAAAAATAAAATAGGGAGACTAAAATCACCAAATTGAGAAAGTTGAGGGACCAAAAGTGTAATTAAACCAAAAACTAAAAACAAAATTCTGAATATGCTAAACTATGCATTTGGTCCCTTATGTTTATTTTAGGTTTCGGTTTGGTCCCTTATATATTAAAAGTTTTGATATGGTCCCTTATGCGTAAAATGTGGTCCTTCTTGTTTTTTTTTTGTTCGAATTGATATAATATTTGTAACATAAAAGACCAATTTGAAACTTTTAATACATAAAGGACCAAACTGAAACCTAGAATAAAGATAAGAAATTAGTTCGGAACTTTTAATAAATAAGAGACCAAACTAAAATTTAAAATAAAAATAAAGAATTAAAAGCATAATTTTGCCTTCTGAATAATTTTAGGGACTAAAAATATATTTATCTAATAAAATTTGTAGACTTTGGATGTTTGTGTTTGCACGTACAACTCGTGTGGCTTTGTTACTCTCCTTGTGGTCCGCGTGGATTCTCTAATCTCTACGGTCGGTTAGTCTGTCACTTTCAGTTTGTTATTTTAATAACATTTTATACTACTAAGCTAAAGCGTTGTAATTTGGATTCTTTGCCGTCGATTTTCACACAGTTTCGTGTAGTTGTGTGTGACAAGCTTATTGCATGTGGTAATTATTTTTCCAATTTCCCAAATTTACGTATAATTGCGTGTAACTGTGTCGAATTCGACTGCACACGATCCGGATTCAAACCGTTGACCTCAAACTGCTCTAGTCTGTCAGCGTGATTATATGTGTGAATAAGGTATTGTAATTTTCTGATGAATATCTTAAAATAATATAAATGTTTGTTAACGTTGTTTAGTGGTTGATTTTCACCTAGTGTGACTGAAATGGATTTTCAAAACAATAGCAATGTTCTCTGTGACTTTCTGGAGCGGAAGGAAAATTTTTGGAACTCAGATTCCCCGTGGTCAAGGAATTCTACATTCACCCATTAGATTGAAATCGAACAATCCAAAATTCACTCAGTCAAAATTATTGTGAGTTGTTAATTCTTTTGGTCTCATTTATTGTGACATTTGCGGCCCTTCCCCAGTTTCTTCAATAAATGGTTTTCGTTATTCTGTATGTTTGTTGATGATTCTCCTCGATATACATAAATATATTTTCTAACACATCGATCCGAATTTTCCCAAATTTATGTCAACTTTACGGACATGATTAAAACTCAGTTCTCTTTTACTATTAAAGCTCTTCGTACAGACAATGCAATGGAATATCGAGATTCTCTTTTACTTCAATTTCTCAATCGGCAAGGCATTGTTGTTCAATGCTCTTGTCCTCACACCTCTCAACATAATGGTCAAGTTAAATAAAAGCATCGTCATATCCTTGATTTTGTTTATGCTCTTCTCCTCTCTGCCCTATGTCTAGAACTTTTTTTTTCGGAGAGAAACTGCTCTTAATATTGTCTACACTATCAATCGTCTTCCCACCTGGGTCCTTCAAAATTTGTCTCCTTTTGAAAAATTATTCGGTTAGCCCTCTAAGTGTTCGATCTGATGGGGGCAAGACTCGAGGACGTCCCTATGGTGTTGGAGACATGTCCTCGCGTTAGAGGTCAGGTGTCTCTTCTCTGACCCAGTTTTGTGCATTTGGAGGTAGTAGTCAGGTCCCGATTCAGTACTCCGTCGAGGTGACGGCAATTGAAGAGCAAGCAAAGGCGGCAGTGAAGGAGGTTCGACAAGCATAGGAGGCAGTTTGGTAGGCCGAGAAGCGCACACAGGAGCACGTTCGACAGGCAGATTAGTGCACTGCAAACTTCCAGAGACTGTTAAAAGAATTAGCCGCTAGTGTTACTTCCATTCAAGCCAAGTCCACCCATCATCATCGCCATGTAGACTATGGGGAGGATAAGTCTGACCGTGAGGGCCATTAGATCAGGATTTATTTTTATGACTTATTTGATGTTTAGGCTTGTTTTTTAGTTTTTTTTATTTAAAGTCAATGAAAATGATGGCTATTGAGGCCTTTGTTGGTTTTTTTTTTGTTACTGTTGTGGTTATATACAGGTATTTGTCATATTTGGACTATATAAAAACAAGAAAAAAATTAAAAAAAAATATTTCCGGCTTGTTAACCGGCGGTGAGTAAACCATCGGTAAAGATGACCCAAGCTCGTGGGACATTGAAAAAATTAAAACAACACTTATTTTGACACTTTATTTTTGCCTTCTAGATGCTTTTTTCTTAAGAAGAGTTTTGTATTAGAAGGTTTTAAAGAGACCTTTTTTCTTCATTTTTGAAAAAAAAAAAATGAAATTTTTGCCGGACGGAGGGAGTACTTCACATTTTTAACTTTATTTTTATTGTTTTTTTCATCACTCTCTTCTAATACCTCCTACACCCCAACGAGAATTCTAACACAATTTTTATTCTTATAATAATACATTCAATAACAATTTTATTATTTTTATTAATATATGTCAGATTTTCCAGAAACAAAGCCACCGTCCACACTAAGATCAAGGCCCGTGACAAACTCAGAGTCATTAGACACCAAAAACAACACAGCATCCGCCACGTGTTTGGTTGTGAGCACCATGCCCTCCAGCCTAGCGTATGGAGCATAAGAGCATCCACAATAATAGCATCCATTGTGAGATGCTTAGGTGGGTCCCACCTCTCCACATCACTTATATTTATCATTTTTAATTTAAGCATCTCATAAGCATTTCATCTCTCCAATAGAGCATATCCTAAAAAGATCTTAAATGGGTCCCACAAATAACCTCACATCTATATTTTATTAATAGTTTATTTAATAATTTATTATTATCCGATTTATGAAATAATTAAATTATAAATGTTAAGAAATTTTTTTCGCAAAATATTTTTACTAATACAAAATAAAACTACGTATTGATATTGAATTGGTTTGGATCCATTGGGTGAAACAAATAAAAGAGGAAGTTGAAGATTTAGAGTGTGCAAGTAAAAAAGATGAATTTTTTTGAAAGACAATAGGAGAACAAAAGAGAAAAATTTGAGAGAGTTGAATGAGTAAAAAATTTGAGATTGAACACATTATATAGATTTTAGTTAGAATATATAAAAAAAAAATGGAAACCAACGGCTAAAAACAGCTAGTTTTTAGAAAATATTATTAAAAAAATAAAACTCAACGTTTTAAAAACCAACGGTTATATTAAAAAAAAAAAAATGGCACGCACGGACTTGGCATCGATGCTAGTTTTGGCATCGCTGCTTTGGAAGCATTGACCGAATCCACCTCTCCAACGGTAAAATGGGGATTGGCATCGATGCTTTCCTAAGCATCGTGGGATGAAGACCTGCCGTTGTAGATGGTCTAAGCCTCTTCCACCTTCTCCTTGCTTACCCCGAGCAGTTTCATAGTCATTGGTGTCGCTAATCCATTTGGTGAGACAGAGTTCACCCTTATCCCGTGTGCTGCAAGTCGCACACTCGCCGCACGCATCAGCCCCAACACTGCATGCTTGGACATTGTGTAATCAGTCGTCTTCAAGCCACCGTGGCTGGCGGCAATGCTCGCCATGCACACGATGCTCCCCCTCACATGCTTTTCCACCATGGCACGTGCAGCGTGTTTCACGCACAACGCCATTCCTCGAACGTTGACTGCAAACAAGCGGTCAAATAGAGATATGTCGAGTTCCAACACCGTCTGATCCGTGGGACTCATGATCCCAGCATTGCTCACCATGATATCTACCTGTTGTGAAAAAAAATTATTTAATTTTTATTTTGTTTAAAAACACTTCATAATAGAAAACAAATCAAGAATATTCAAACATATAACATTGTAAAATTTGTGAACCTGTCCGTAAGTATTGACCGTTGATTGGATTAGGTTTTGGACTTGATCTTCATCTGCCACGTCACAGTGAATGAAGGTGCACCTGTGAGTGCCAATGGACGCAGCCACTTGATTGCCCAGCTCGTCTTGGATGTCGGCGATCACGACCATACGCGCGCCTTGATCGGCAAAGACACGCACCGTTTCTTTGCCGATGCCGCTGGCACCTCCGGTGACGATGGCTATTTTGCCTGCTAACCTGAGACCCATGTTAGTGGATGGAGCTTCTGCCATTTTTGAACGTAACTGAAAAATGGAACCACACTATATATAGCCTTATATTATGTGATGGAATAGATTAATATCTAGAAGTGAGTGGTTAGAAATATGCAACAGGTCGTGTGAGATAAGATGGTTGGTAGTGGTACGTGTTAAATTTATTCACGTATTCATGGCTGAGCCAGAACTCTGGTGAGTGCGAGGGCCAACATTCAAGTGTCATGAAAAAATCATGCTGAAAATAATTTCAGTACGATTTGTGGGATGGATCAATTGTATGACACTTGAAATGTTGGTAGATTATTATTTTTAGGATAGTTCAATTATATGACACGTACTCCAATGTTGAGGCCGTGCACGTATCGGGTATGATGAAGATACAAGGAACATTAAAAGATAAGTCTGACTCACAGGAAGAAGTAGAACAAATTATGTAAGTTTGGAGCATACCTATGGGAAGAAGTAGAACAAATTAAAAAGTTTAAGAAGCGCTAGTGAAGGAAGTGTCTAATTTGATGATTATGGACTTCAATTTTGAAGAAGGCACATAGTTATTACAACTCTTCACTATAGTCGTCTCGGCCTCATAGCTAGCATTAGCCATGCGTTAGCGAGAAGCGGACCTTGTCCACGAGAAGAGTGTGCAAGTGAAATTTAAATTTTTTAAGTTACCCCTTTATATAATTTTTATTTGGACTCATTTCAATTTAAAATTTTGCATCTTGATTCATACTCAGTTCATCTCAACCAGAAGCAGACCTACTTGTTGTCTAGGGTGCGCACTTGTACCCTCTAAAAAATTAAAAATTCTATTTACCTCTTATAAAATTTATATTTTGACTACTCTCAGTATAATAATTTGTACCTAGTGCCCTCACTTAATCACATCATTCATCTCATTCAGTCAGACCCAGTCATCTCTCTCTTAAAACTCAAAACACAACTCCTCTCACTGTCTCGCACCTAAACCCACTCCCCCACCTGTTGGTGAGTGTCATTTTCGGTCTCTGTTTCCCCCTTTTACTAGGTTCAGATTTCCCTTAATTTAGACTAAAACCCTAATCTGATCCATCTGTTAATTTTCTCTTGTAATTTTTTTTAATTCCAAGACCTTTCTATTTTGTGAAGTCCGAAAAACTGTTTGTGTTATCAGAAATCATGCTTTTATTATTTTGCAAGAAGAGTAAACATTTGTTCTTGTTATAATTTGATGATTTTAAAATTTTATGCACCCGCTGACCCAGGGTCCTAGGTCCGCCACTAGCATAATCATTACGAACGCGTATACGATTTGTAATAGTTTGAATTAGGGTTTTAGCTATTTTACTTTATGATGTAAGTTTGTAGTTAGTTTCTTACTTGTCTTTAGTTAAGATGATGTAAGCCTTGTTGGGCCTTTGATTTAGCGCCACTTTGGAGGCCTTTTAGGATTGTGCCGGTTATAGGTAACTCTTGTACGACTTATTTGATCACTTTTGAAAGAATTTAAAATTCGGGAAAACAGTCACTTTAGTCTTTAAATATATGAAGTGTTACCATTACAGTCCCTGAATGTACTAAAATTGAGAAAATTAAGAAAGTTTAAGAAGCGGACCTTGTTGTTAGCGTGAGTGTGCAAGTGAAATTTAAAATTTTTAAATTACCCCTTTATATAATTTTTATTTTGACTCATTTAAATTTAAAATTTTGCACAAAGACTCATAAGCCGTCTAAGAAGCGGACCTTGTTGACAGCGAGATTGTGCAAGTGAAATTTAAAATTTTAAGTTACCTTCTATTAAAATTTATATTTTGACTAATCTCGGTATAACAATTCACCCAGTGCCCTCACCTAATCACCTATTTCATCTCATTCATTTAGATTCAGTCATCTCTCTATCTCAAAACACAACTCCTCTCACTGTCACACACCTCGACCCACTCTCCCTCTTGTTGGTGAATGTCATTTTCGGTTTCTGTTTCCCCCTTATACTAGGTTCAAATTTCCCTTAATTTAGATTAAAATCCTAATCTGATCCCTCTGTTAATTTACTCTTGTAATTTTTTCTATTGTAATTGGGTCTACATAGTTTTGTTTTTTTTTTCTCTTGTAATTTTTTAATTCCAAAATATTTCTCTTTTTGAAGTCCGAAAACCTGTTTTGTATTATCATAAATCATGCTTTTGTTATTTTGCAAGAAGAGTAAACACTTGCTCTTGTCATTTTCTTTAAAAGAAAACACATGCTTATGCTCTTGTTATAATATTGGTGATTTTAAAATTTTATGCACCCGCTGACCCATAGTCCTAAGTAGATCCGCCACTGGCGTTAGCCATTACACACGTATATACAATTATCTTTTATTAGTAATTGTTTGAATTAGGGTTTTAGCTATTTTACTTTATGATGTAAGTTTGTACTTAGTTTCTTATTTAAGTCTTGTCTTTAGTTAAGATGATGTAAGCCTTGTTGGGCCTTTGATTTAGCGCCACTTTGGAGGCCTTTTAGGATTGTGACTGTTATATGTAACTTTTGTATGACTTAATCGACCACTTTTGAAAGAATTTAAAATTCAGGTAAACAATCACTTTAGTCCCTGAATATTTGAAGTGTTGTCATTATAGTCCCCGAATGTACCGAAATTGAAAAAATATCCACAAATGTGTCTTTTATTAGTCAGTTTGGTCACTGACCTTAACCCAGTCAGTTAACTCTGTAAGAGGCATTGAGCTGTCAGTACCTTTTGCATGTCACTTGTGACACCCAAATACCCCTTCTGCAAATAAAGCAGTAAAGACATACATACATGCAGAATAGGTAAAATAAACCTGATCTTTCACATAAGAGATATAAAGAGTACCACACTATATCCAAATCAAACATGCGGAAATACAAGTAATTTTGAAAACTTTGTAAAAGAAACCATGCGAAGAAGAAAACACAACTTGGTGTCACATAATCAGAGCTAAATCCCTCCAATAATACATCAGATAAAATAACATAAATAACTGAAATACTCCCTCCATTACCCAATATAAGCCAAAAAGTTCATCTATTTGGTCACCATCAGATCCCTTCTAATAATCTCACCATTCTTGATAATGTATTGTGGCTCATCAGGATAGTCTGGCTTTGTCAAGTGGACCGCCCCATCAGCGAGTGGCTAGTTCTTGCCAATAATGGTAACAACCCACACCAGGCTCGCGTGCCCTCAAGGTCTAATAGTGACCTCCACCATCGCGTTTCATCATTTGCTTTCCCTTGAACATGACAACCTCCAATGATGCATGAATGTCCAACCATCACACAAAAAAAAAGACCGGGTACCCGCAGTGACAACCTGACTATCTTGACAAGTAACTCGACATTATCACGATCAGTAAGAGTGTGGCTCAACTAAATATTTACCCATAATGAGAGGTGTTCTTCTCAAAGAAACTAAACATGTTCTCCTAGTCAAACTTTTTGGAGTAGTTTTGAGTTTGGTAACATATGCATATGGAGTACAGTATGATGAGCTTTGCATTTTCATGCATTGATTATGAGTTTTGGTATTGTTGTTGTTGTTGTTGTTGTTGCTACTGCTCCTAAACCTTGGTGTTATATCGAATGAGTTGTTTGTGATGTCTTGTGATGATGTGATTGTTTTCATCTACTTCTGCTCACTTACCATATAATTGATTTATGATGTACTCACCACCTATATATGTGTCTCTTTGTGTTATTTGTGTATGTGCATAGTGGATCCTTACCTAATGTTGAGGAGTGATCTGTTGGAGACCTTGACTTTGGATAGTGGAGTGTTGAGTTGTCTGCTTAATTATGTCTGAACCTTGCATTGATTGTTAAGTTATGTACTTCTATGTAACAAGATTTATGTGGCTCTGATTAGTGTGACATCGGGGTCTGGTTAACTACGTTGATATTTATTTTAGAAGTTTTCGAAAACTAATATTCGTGTGATGTTTTATTTTGAGGATGATTGTATGGCCTTGTGAGCCAAGACTATTTTTATTCCAGATATCATGTTTGAGTTGTGACATGTGTTTAGAATGTGATATCCATTGGCACGAAAAAATAATTTGAAACTCGCGTGCATTTTTATTCCGCTAAGACCATACTTATCCATCGCAGTGGACAATTACTTTTTGCAGTTGGACAAGATTCAAATAATAAGAATTTTGTTGTTACTTATGCCAAGTGGACATGGAGAATAAAGATAATTGGAAGTGGTTTCTCACTCTTCTGCATGAAGACTTGGGGAACTATATGCAAAATGGTTGGAACTTCATGAATGCAGAAGGTGCGTAAAATTTGTGATGTACTATTATGAAAATTTGTGTGTTAATTCAGGGAACAATTTGATAGTAATTCATCACTTTTAAGGATAATGTGACATTGACTATATACACATGATAATTTAGGGAGCAATTTGACAGTAAGCCGTCACTTTTAGGGACTAATGTGACATTGACTGTATACACATGATTCTTTAGGAACCAATTTGATAGTAAGTCGTCACTTTTAGAGACTAATGTGACACTATTTGTATACACGTGATACTTCATGGACGAAGTTCACAGTAAGTCGTCACTTTCACAGACCAATTTTACTTCAAAATGGTCCCTATACACGTGGCATGGTAGGTGGAGATCCAAACATGACAAATAGTATCATGCATGGCAGATAACATGACAGCTCAGTGCCTCTGAAAGAGTTAACTAACTAGGTTGACATCGGGGACCAAGCTAACTAACAGAAAACACATTTACGGATGTTTTTGTAATTTCAGTACATTCTGAGACTGTATGACAGTGCTTCACACATTCAAGGACTAAAATGAATTTTTTGCTTTAAAAATTACTCAATTTTAGTGTGAGTAGAGCAAATGTCTCATCTTGGGTTCTTGTGAAGAATCATCTTTGATTTTCATTAAGAGCTTTCACCCTCTTATGAAAAATCGACAAAGAACTTATCATTCTTCTTCTTTATGGAAACAAGAATGTGGGGTTTTCTTATCTTCTTCCATTTGATTGTTTCTTTTGAGTTTTCCATCTTTATACTTCTATTTTCTCCTTCTTAGTTTTGGTTTAGTTTATCATTTAATGCCTTCATTTGTGTTTGAATTTGGTTCCTTATAGCTCTTGGTTTTGGGGCTTCTTCTCTTCATCTTGATTTTCAGTTTTCGTGCAAATTGTACTTGTTTGCTCAAGGATAGATCTAATTTTCAATTGATCTATATGTTGGATCACATCAAGGTATGTACCCGTATTTGGTACTCGTTGGGTATTTGTGGATACATATAGGTACGTGCCAAAAACAATTTTAAAAAAAATTGGGTACTCAATTTGTGTACACGTGGCTACTGTTTAGATATGTACGTACCAGCCCACACTTGTGGTTCGATAAGTAAAAAAAATTATCATTTAGTAAAAAAAAATATAAAATTAGATTATTTGTATTCCTTTATTGATAATATTGATTTTTTTCTCTATTACATTGTGGATTCTTTTCTTGTTTTCTGTTATATAAATAATCTTTTCCTATTTCTCGTTGTGTAAAATAACCCTTTCATTTCCTAATTTTCTCATTTCTTGATATATATATATATATATATTCAAATTCTATTCTGATTTGTGATGTATAGTAAATTGAAAAAGATATTTTTGTCAATATATTTCTGTTCCGGACTGGGCCGAGGCCCAATCCGGAGATCCAACGCCTTCCCTCGATGCCACGTTTCCGCTCGCCTCTCCGCCTTCCCTCAACGCGGCCGACCCAACGGTTCTCAGCATTAAAGGAATTTAATGCCGACTTCCGGGTTTCACGGAACGGTTACTCATCGGTAACCGTCCTCAACTCATATTTAAAGAAGACCGCGTCGAACGGTCGAGGTAATGATTTTTCTACCACCTCTTTACTCACCTCGACACACACTGACTTGAGCGTCGGAGTGGTTGCAGGTACACCACCCAACACGCCGTCGTCATCCGTCGCGAGCACAACCGCCTTTGCTTCCTTCGGTCATCCTCTGAAGTTCTGTTCAGAACATTGGCGCCGTCTGTGGGAATCGTTTCTGATTTCATCTTCTTTGTCGAAGTCTCCCTTCTTCACTCGACGATGACTGGATCGAAGCGTCAGGTCGCGACTAGCAGTTCCACTCATGCGAACGCAGATCTTGAACCACCAAACCCGCCGATAGCTCCGGCAGAACCACCTCTCCGGCATGACGCCGTCCCGATCGTTGCTGCTCAAACCGATGCCGGAACGGAGACCGCCGCCATCCTCATTCGCGAGTTCCGCGAATTCATCCGACGCCATGCCGAAGCGATGCATGCTCAGAATCAACGCCTCGATCGAATGGAGAATCAGCAGAAGGAACTCTCCGCTCGCGTTGCCACACAGATCGAAAACAGAAAAGATCGAGTCTCTCGTTCTCCTCGGAGATCGAAGGAGTCTGAAAGTCTCAGATCTGTTCATCGCCACCACCGTGGCACGACTCCACGCCGCTCTGGGCATAGAGCACTCCGCCGTGCTCATTCTGTTTCATCAACTCCTTCTCGGAGCCATGACACGAGTGACTCGAGCGGGGCCTTTGGTCCTTTTACATCCGAGATCATGAAATTCCCGATTCCGAAGCATCTTCAGAAACCACCCGCTTTGGACTCATACGACGGCACCACCGACCCCGACGAGCATGTTGGTTGCTTTGATACTGTAACGACCCGTTTCCGGACCGCTACCGAGCTCAATATACCGAGCTCGAGTTACCGAGCTCAACACACCAAGCTCAAACATAAACCTATATGAAATGTGTTTTAAAAACAAAACTCTTGTGCCTTTTAAAAATACGATATATTTTTTTTTTATAAAACCAACTCGTGCACATCAGAGTAATTCTGACTTTTGAAACATGGTGCAACTAAGACACAAGACTTAAATTCAAATAAAACATACATGCATAACATACATATATATATCACTCGAAATAATAATGTATACAAAATACAGAGTAGCAAATGTGCAAAGAAAATACACCTAAGGTACGACAACTTCAAAAGAGTAATTATACCCTGGGGGTACTTCCGGCAGACTCCCACGCAGGGGGCTGCTCCAAAAGTAAGACCACCAGTCTACCCTGTAGCAACAATACAACATCGCCTAAACTGGTCACGACCTCGAACACAAAAGAAATACAAACACAGTCCTCAGAAAAACAAACATCCAACAAATAAACAATCACGACAGATAGAGGTCGTCACTCGGGTCCTCGTCGACCTCCTCCTCGGCATCGCTTCATCGCCGAGTTTCTGCGCCCTCGACATCGCCTGGGTAACCGTCATGGATTGAAGGCACCACGGGAAAGTGGTCAACTTCTCAACAAGTTAAGATAAGCTCGACATAAAAATATAAGCAAATAGCAAAGTATAACAATCACCGACGTGACTCGACCATCTCACTCTAAACTCGACACATCTACGCAAATCCATTTTCTCTCGACTCGACAATTTTCCGGAATGCACACGCGCCGTGCGGTATGTCGGAAAGTCCAGCCAAAGCCTTGGGATCCTCGCTCTCCCTAGGGCGGTCAACTCGAGGTCCCGTGGCGTGGCGGCGTCTAGTCAATCTCCGTAAACAAAAAGGGGACCTAGCACCCTCGATTATCCGGTCACGGCTCAAAAGCGTCATACGACTCACCTAGCTCGCTCACTCGATGAACAATTAAGCATCACGATATTCAAGGAGTTAAACACAAGATATTCAACCGCATGTCAAATACAGAGAGTAAGCTCGACATGAAGAAACGCAATTCAACATGCAATACACACTTCACGACATATATTCAATCACATATTAAATACATGCAAAACTCAATCATATCACAACATTTCATCTCGACACAAATCAGTAATTCCATACACAATAACATAACCACATAGAATATGAAATGCCCTTATTTAAGGACTTATAAAATAAGGCCTTAGAGATATCTAGAAGTAGCCCTTACCGAACTCCAAGTTAATGCTGCTCGACAACGACCTCGACACAGCTGTCTTCAAAGAGCTCGACAACGACTTCTCTTACTCGATCTCGACACGGCTGTCTTCAACGAACTCGACAACGTCTTCGACACGCGTCACGCTTTGATCGACCTCGACACGCGTCTGATCCTCGATCTGGATTCTGCTGCTTCCGCGTCCTTGGATTCGCTTTCCCGTACACCTCGATTCGGAAATCACTCGATCTCGGGAATCAGACTTCCTAAAACAAACATAACTCAGATCGATCTATGGTTCTAATACATCTAGCCCTCTCTTCCCCAAACTCAACCACAACCCAGAAAAATATAAAACTCAAGAACTGAAAGATATTTTTCCTCTAACACTAAGTTAGGGATTTCGATCAAAATTTCATGAAAAGTTATCTGATGCTTCACAGAAAGATCGACAACAACAATATTCAGAAGCAACGAACGAAAAACCAGAAATCGAACGAACCAAAAATGGAGTTTTCTGGGCACTGCCGATTGCAGAAATCAGAGAAGAAATTTGTTTTACAAGCCCAATTAATCGGTTAAAAAGATAGGTAATATTATGAAGAAGAAAACCCATCAATTTGATATGATTTGGAAGCATAAAACTGGTTAAAAATGGAAGAAGAATTAGCGCTAAACAGTAGCACAGATGAAAGAAAATCTGTTCTTCATACCTCAACGGTGATGGTCGATCAGACAAGATATGGGTCGAGAAGTTGATGATGAACAAAATTGATGAAGAAAGCTTGTGCAGAATCTCGCTGGAACCCACGGTTTCATCGATGAAGATTTTTAAAGAAACAACGAAACACAGAGCAGAAGGAAGGAAGAAGAAAGAAGAAAAGAGAAATGAGTGAAACGGTCGTGGTATACAGCTGGCGAGATAGGGGTATAAACGTAACTCCAGCTAAAAGATGCCAATCCCATCAATCATCTACCCGTTAACTCGTCCCTCTCATAATTACCCTCTACTCTGTCGGTCAACGACAAGCCGACAATGTAATAATTACAAACAATATAATAATAACGCTGAGTAACGTTCGAAATAATACGAGGTATCATCTCGACACGATGTCGACAAGAGTGCTCGTGCAAACGTACAAGGTTCTAACACGAGTTCGTGAACGCGGTCTCCTCAGCTCGACTTGCGTCCTCATCAGCTCGATGCAGCGACTTCATCAACTCGACACGAGCCTCCTCATTTCGGCCGGCTAGTGCGTGGTCTCATCGGCTCGACAAAGATCTCGTGAGCGATCTAGTCACGGGATCTCGACACAAGGTCTTGGTCGAGGTCTCGATCGTCGTCTATTACGATGTCGATCTCGTCCTCGGGTGTTACAATCTCTCCCTCTAAAAATTTCGTCCTCGAAATTGCAAATAAACTTCTTACCTCGAGAAAAGTTCAGTCTTGAATCTTCATCTTCTCCTCCAGCTCCCAGTCGCATCTCCCGCCTTACGATCCCACACAACCTTGACAAGTTGAATCTCTTTGTTCATATTTGTTTGGCTTTCCGATCAGCGATCCTTCTTTGGTGGCGCTTCAAAAGATAGGTCGTCCTTGATTGAATCTCATCAGGTTCGATGACATGAGAAGGGTCGGAAACATACTTCCGCAATTGTGAGGCGTGAAAGGCGTCGTGGATGTTCGACAAAAATGGTGGCAATGCAATCGATATGCCATCGAACCAATCTGACGAAGAATCTGGTAAGGTCCAATGAATTTAGGGGTAAGTTTCTTGGATTTGATCGCTCGACCAACTCGATGGTAGTGGGGGTGACTCTAAGAAATACATGTTCTCCTTCCTCGAACTCGAGTGGTCGGCGTCGTTGGTCCGCATAACTCTTACATCGACTTTGAGATGTTAGCATCGATCTCGATCAAGCGGATCTTCTCGATGATCTGGCTGGATCATATCTGGTCCTCTGACGGTCATTTCGCCGTCCTGGTACCAACAAAGAGGCGTCGACATTTCCGCCCATACTGGTAGCTTCAAAGGTGCCATCCCGATACTCGCATGGAAGCTGTTGTTGTATGTGAACTCCACCAATGGTAAGGCGTCGTCCCAACTTCCTCGGTGATCTAACGTCTGGCTCGCAACAAATCTTCAAGCGATTGGATCGTTCTCTCGGTCGACCGTCGATGCGTGGATGATATCTTGAGCTAAGCTCGAGCTTCGGTTCCCATCGCTCCTTGCAATTCCCTCCAAAAATGAGGCGTGAACTTGATCTCGGTCGACACGATCGAAGATGGTATTCCATGAAGTCGTACTATCTCGCGATGTAGATCTCGGTCGACTTTTCCACGTTGTATGTCGACCTCCTTTGGTAAGAAATGGCGATTTGGTCAATCGGTCGACGATCACCCAAATCGAATTATTCTTCTTCTGCGTCTTGGCAAACCTACAACGAAGTCCATGGAAATCTTGTCCCATTTCCATCTTTGATGCGTCAGCGATTGTAGCATTCCCGCGGTCGTTGGTGCTCCACCTTCGCTTTCGACCACGTCAAACATGAAGCTACGTGCTCGGCCACTTGCTTCTTCATTCCACCACCAAAAATGCTTCTTCAAGTCTTGATACATCTTCGTAACTCGGGATGAATACTAAAGTTGCTCTTATGCGCTTAAATCGAGAATCAACTTCCTCGGCTCGAATCGTTAGGCACGCACACTCGGCCATTGCATCTCAAGATGTCGTCGCTCGACCTGAAATTACGTCGCCTTACCTTGTGCTATCAATCTTCTCTTGCGAAGCTCGTCACGAACTTGCTGGTCTCGGATCTCGCCCAACAATCTGTTAGAAATGGTAAGCATACCAAATCTCGGCTTCCCGGTGAAACTTCGACACTCAACTTCAAATCTCGGAACTTCTCGAGCATCTCCAACTCCTTGATCATCATTACCGAGGTTAAAACGCTCTTGCTAGTCAACGCATCTGCTACTAGGTTAGCGTTAGGGGGATGGTATTGCAAGCTAAAGTGCTAGTGCTTGAGAAATTACGTCCATCTACGTTGGCGCATGTTGAGCTCATACGGTCGAGCAGTGCTTCAAGCTCTTGTGATCGCTGAAAGCGATGAGAGTGCTCAGTAAAGGTAGTGCCTCCATATTTTCGGCGCAAAAACTCTGCTGCTAGCTCCAAGTCGTGAGTAGGGTAGTTCCTCTCGTGAATCTTAAGGCGTCTTGAAGCATCTGCGACCACCTTCCCATGTTCCATCAGCACCCATCCCAATCCCTCCTCTCACCCATCACAATACACCTCCAAACGCTCTTACGGTTGAGGCAAAATCGGCCGGTAGTCGTCAAAAGCTCCTTCGCCGTTGGCGGCTTCACACTCCTCGGTCCAAGCAAAAGGTTGATTCTTCCTCGTCAATCGTGTAAGAGGCGCGACAATCTTCGAGAATCCTTCAATGAATCTTCGGTAATAACCTGCTAAGCCGACAAAACTCCTGATCTCGGTAACCGTCTTAGGCTGTTCCCACGCTATCACCGCCTCAATCTTAGTTGGATCCACAGCTATTCCTTCTCTGGAAATCACGTGACCAAGAAAATTCACCTCTTCAAGCCAAAATTCACACTTCGACAGATTGGCATAGAGTTGCTTATCTCGTAATATCTGTAGTACTCGACATAGGTGTTCTGCGTGCTCTTCTCGGTTCCTCGAGTAAATCAATATGTCGTCGATGAACACTACAACGAACTGATCCAAAAACGAATGGAAAATCCTGTTCATGTAGTCCATAAACACAGCTGGCCATCACCAAGTACTCGTAGTGACCGTATCTAGTCCTGAAAGCTGTTTTGGCGACATCTTCCTCCTTCACGCGAATCTGATGGTAGCCCGACTTCAAGTCTATCTTGGAAAAGATCGCTGCTCCACGAAGTTGGTCCATCAAGTCGTCAATACGTGGTAACGGATAACGGTTCTTCACGGTAACCTTGTTGAGTTCGCGATAGTCCACGCACAGCCTTGATCGTCCATCCTTCTTCTTAACCAACAACATTGGAGCTCCCCACGGTGACACGCCGGTCGTATGAATTGCTTCGACTCCAAGTGTTCGATCTGGGACTTGACTCTTTCATCTCGGCGAGGAGACATCACATGCGGCGCTTTGAAATCGGTCTGTTCCTGGAATCAGTCGATGGAGAACTTCGACCTCTCGTCTTGGTGGTAATCTGGCACGTCTTGAAAAGCGTCCTCAAAATCACACACCACTGGAACATTCTTCACGTCGGTCTGCTGGAAAACTTCCGAACTAGCTAGATACATGTATTCCCTAGTTCCTTCTTTCAAAGAAACTCCAATACGTTCGGCGTAAAGATAATTGGAGACTCGAGTCTGGAAAAATTACGGTTTACGGGCCACAGTCCAAAGGACATGGTGGTGTGACAACCAATCCATCCGAGGATAACATCTAAGCCCCAAGAGGCAAACAAACCAAATTGACCACAAACTTTCTACTCGAATAATCACTACACAATTAAGACATGCGGTGTTTGTGACTAAGGTTTTAGCGGTGGGGTTGTAACTACTAATTTAAGCGATAGCGATCACAGTCAAGTTCAAAAGGTTCACACAATCGGAAGAAATGAAGGAATGGGTTGCACCGAATCAAAAGAACGGATAAGGATTTACCCTCGATCTCACATTCACCTTGGATAAGATCATCGGCTCGATCTGCTTCCTCGCCACTCATGCGAGAAAACTACGCCTTTAGCCATAGCGCTTTCCTTTGGCGCTTTGCGCAAGCATAGTCGGTTCGACTTTAGGTGTAGGACAATCCTTAGCAAAATGCCCTGGCTTCTTGCGGTTGAAACACACCCCCTCCTTACGAAGTCTGATTACTCGCGTAATGTCCGACTTTCCACATCGGTAGCAAATCACCTCGACAACTGGGTGACCTCCACTCCTCGGTACTTGGGTCATCGGACGATCATCCCCTGTTGTCGTTCCCCGAGGTCGGTCGTAAGGTCTCTTCTGCGGTGGTTTCCTTTACTGCGCAAATCTACGCCCGCACTCTGGTCTCACCGGTCGCCCACAACAATCTTCTTCTTGTGGCTCCTCACTCCTTCTACCTCGACACATCGATCAATCGGCTCTTGGAGATTTCGGATCCTCAGCGACACCATCGACTTCAATGTCGAATCTCAATCCCCGTTGAAATCTCTCACTCAACCATCTCTGGTCAACTCGGTCACGGAATGGACTAAAATACCTCGCCAACGATTCGAACTTGGCGCATACTCGGACACCGTCGAGTTGCCTTCTTTGCGATTGAAGAAATTCCTGCTCCTTCTCGGCTCGTGCGATTAGGAAATACTTGTCCAAAAACCTTTCACGAAAAAGCTCCCAGGTCATCTCGCGATGTTACGCTATAAGCGTTGCTTCACTCCTCTCCACCAATACTCTGCGTCTCCTAGCAATAAGTAGGTGGCATAGTCGACCTTCACGTTGTCAGAGACGTGAAGTGCCTCAAAGATCTTCTCGATCTCTTGCATCCAAAGATCGACTTTATCCGGATTTGGCTCACCGTAGAACTTGGTGGATCATGCTTCTGAAGTGCGCCAATCCTCTCGCTTGACATTACGTTACGCTCGTTCTTTGTTCTTTGCAAGTTCTGCGAGTTAACGGCCGTCTGTTGAGCCATCGCGTTAACTGTTGAGTTCTTTGCGGTGATTGTTGAGCCATGGCTGCCGCCATCTCGGTCATAAGCTTGAATAGCTCGTTCCATGTCGGCGTTCTCGGTGGTAGATGTCGTATTCCTCTGGTGGCATTAGATTCCACAAAGTTCAAAACCCTGTCAGAATCTCACACAAAGATGTGTTAAAACACACTGCTTCAATCAAGAAACAGTTCAAACAATTTCTCAAGCAATAAGTGCTTCACTTAATCAAACAGCAATCAACACAAAACAACTAGGTACCTAACACATAACCCGACACAGTGACCAGTCCAAATCTCCTATGCACACGGCTCGGTCGAAGCAAGCGCTCTGATACCAACAGTGTAACGACCCGTTTCCGGACCGCTACCGAGCTCAATATACCGAGCTCGAGTTACCGAGCTCAACACACCAAGCTCAAACATAAACCTATATGAAATGTGTTTTAAAAACAAAACTCTTGTGCCTTTTAAAAATACGATATATTTTTTTTTTATAAAACCAACTCGTGCACATCAGAGTAATTACAGCTTTTCGAAACATGGTGCAACTAAGACACAAGACTTAAATTCAAATAAAACATACATGCATAACATACATATATATATATCACTCGAAATAATAATGTATACAAAATACAGAGTAGCAAATGTGCAAAGAAAATACACCTAAGGTACGACAACTTCAAAAGAGTAATTATACCCTGGGGGTACTTCCGGCAGACTCCCACGCAGGGGGCTGCTCCAAAAGTAAGACCACCAGTCTACCCTGTAGCAACAATACAACACTGCCCAAACTGGTCACGACCTCGAACACAAAAGAAATACAAAAACAGTCCTCAGAAAAACAAACATCCAACAAATAAACAATCACGACAGATAGAGGTCGTCACTCGGGTCCTCGTCGACCTCCTCCTCGGCATCGTCTACTGTCGAGTTTCCTGCGCCCTCGACATCGCCTGGGTAACCGTCATGGATTGAAGGCACCACGGGAAAGGGTCAACTTCTCAACAAGTTAAGATAAGCTCGACATAAAAATATAAGCAAATAGCAAAGTATAACAATCACCGACGTGACTCGACCATCTCACTCTAAACTCGACACATCTCGCAAATCCATTTTCTCTCGACTCGACAATTTTTCCGGAATGCACACGCGCCGTCTGGTATGTCGGAAAGTCCAGTAGAAGCCTTGGGATCCTCGCTCTCCCTAGGACGGTCAACTCAGGTCCGTGGCGTGGCGGCGTCTAGTCGATCTCAGTAAACAAAAAGGGGACCTAGCACCCTCGATTATCCGGTCACGGCTCAAAAGCGTCATACGACTCACCTAGCTCGCTCACTCGATGAACAATTAAGCATCACGATATTCAAGGAGTTAAACACAAGATATTCAATCGCATGTCAAATACAGAGAGTAAGCTCGACATGAAGAAACGCAATTCAACATGCAATACACACTTCACGACATATATTCAATCACATATTAAATACATGCAAAACTCAATCATATCACAACATTTCATCTCGACACAAATCAGTAATTCCATACACAATAACATAACCACATAGAATATGAAATGCCCTTATTTAAGGACTTATAAAATAAGGCCTTAGAGATATCTAGAAGTAGCCACTACCGAACTCCAAGTTAATCTTTGCTCGACAACGACCTCGACAATTTGTCTTCAAAGAGCTCGACAACGACTTCTCTTACTCGATCTCGACACGGTGTCTTCAACGAACTTCGACAACGTCTTCGACACGTCACGCTTTCGATCGACCTCGACACGTCTGATCCTCGATCTGGATCTCTTGCTTAGCGTCCTTGGATTCGCTTTCCGTACACCTCGATTGAAATCACTCGATCTCAAATCGGACTTCCTAAAACAAACATAACTCGGATCGATCTATGGTTCTAATACATCTAACCCTCTCTTCCCCAAACTTCAACCTGACCCAGAAAAATATAAAACTCAAGAACTGAAAGATATTTTTCCTCTAACACTAAGTTAGGGATTTCGATCAAAATTTCATGAAAAGTTATCCGATGCTTCACGTAAAGATCGACAACAACAATATTCGAAGCAACGAGCGAAAAACCGTAAATCGAGCGAACCAAAAATGGAGTTTTAAGGCGCGCCGATTGCGTAAATCGAGAGAAGAAATTTGTTTTACAAGCCCAATTAATCGGTTAAAAGATAGGTAATATTATGAAGAAGAAAACCCATCAATTTGATATGATTTGGAAGCATAAAGCGGTTAAAAATGGAAGAAGAATTAGCGCTAAGCAATGCACGGATGAAAGAAAATCTGTTCTTCATACCTCAGCGGTGATGGTCGATCGTGACAAGATATGGGTCGAGAAGTTGATGATGAACAAAATTGATGAAGAAAGCTTGCGAGAATCTCGCTGGAACCCACGGTTTAAATCGATGAAGATTTTTAAAGAAAGCAATGAAACACAGAGCGAGAAGGAAGGAAGAAGAAAGAAGAAAAGAGAAATGAGTGAAAGCGGTGCGTGGTATCTGGTGGCGAGATAGGGTATAAACGTAACTCCAGCTAAAAGATGCCAATCCCATCAATCATCTACCCGTTAACTCGTCCTCTCATAATTACCTCTACTCAGCCGGTCAGCGACAAGCCGACAATGTAATAATTACAAACAATATAATAATAACGCCGAGTAACGTTCGAAATAATACGAGGTATCATCTCGACCACGATGTCGACAAGAGTGCTCGTGCAAGCGTGCAAGGTTCTAACACGAGTTCGTGAACGCGGTCTCCTCACCGACTTGCGTCCTCATCGGCTCGATGCAGCGACTTCATCAACTCGACACCCGACTCCTCCTCACCAAGACTAGTGCACGTGGTCTCATCAGCTCGACAAAAGATCTCGGCAAACGATCTAGTCACGGGATCTCGACACAAGGTCTTGGTCGAGGTCTCGATACGTCGTCCTATTACGATGTCGATCTCGTCCTCAGGTGTTACAGATACTGTCATGGGCTATCGAGGTGCCCAAGGGCCGGTGAAGTGCAGAATCTTTCCCCTCACTCTGAAGAAGGCAGCGTTGTCTTGGTTCCAGACTCTTAAGAAAAATTCCATTGGTTCGTGGACTGAGTTCATCGACCAGTTCTCCGCGCATTTCACTGCGTCTAAAGTCCAACCCAAGTCGACAGCGGCACTGGCCGCAATTCAGCAGAAGAAAGATGAGTCTATCAGAGACTACGTCGAGCGCTTCAACAAAGAAGCCATTTTGGTGAAGAAATGCTCTGACGAGATGAAGCTGTACTTGCTAGAGCGAGGCCTGATCGAAGGAAATCTATTCAGCGTCGACGTTGGTGTCGACAAACCGAAGACCCTGAACGAGTTCCTGAAGCGAGCTCAGAAATTTATGAATTACGAAGAGAAGTTGATGGCCTCAAAAGCCAAAGACAAATCCCTAGAGTAACACTGACAAGCAAAGATGAAGAAATATTATAGTTGAAACAAATGTATCCTAAACACATAAATATGAAGCAGTGAAGTATGATTGAAGAAATACGCAATCAGCATTTATTTACTATCAAAACCTTGCACCTCTGATGGAACCTCATGCCGAGACCGCGTGCACGAGATCGTGATAAAGCCATGTGCCTTGCACAAGCACCTGATGAAGAGATCGAGCCTCGTGCCGAGACCGCGTGCACGAGCTCGTGATAAAGCCTTGTGCGCTTGCACAAGCACCTTTGCAACATGTGGATACGCAGTCCAGTACTCGAGCGACCTACCAGGCCCACCTCTGTAATTTCAAAATTCAGACGACCTTAAACTCGGCTACGTCATTGACCTTGATTATTTGATGACCCCAACCTTGCCGCTTGGACAGCCAGATCAACTACTCCCAGTGGAAGTATAAAACTTCGACTACGAGCACTTTACTCGGCATAAAGTGCGCTAACTTTATTACATCAAGTTGTTGCAA
This sequence comes from Calophaca sinica, assembly GCA_037113605.1. Taxonomy (NCBI): domain Eukaryota; kingdom Viridiplantae; phylum Streptophyta; class Magnoliopsida; order Fabales; family Fabaceae; genus Calophaca; species Calophaca sinica. Next base: position 24,238,346 of record CM073737.1, read on the forward strand.
ATTGTCTATACTTTGAAAGGAACAGTTGCAAATTCCAAGAACTTGGAACGCGGCAAAGATGAAGCCCTGAGATCGAGCTCGTGATAAAGCCTTGTGCGCTTGCACAAGCACCTGATGAAGAGATCGACCTCATGCCGAGACCGCGTGCACGAGCTCGTGATAAAGCCTTGTGCGTTGGCACAAGCACCTGATGAAGAGATCAACCTCGTCGTCTGAGACCGCGCGCACGCAGCTCGTGATAAAGCCTTGTCGACCTCGTCTGAGACCGGCGTGCACGAGCTCATGATAAAGCCTTGTGCGTTGACACAAGCACTGATGAAGAGATCGACCTCGTCACGAGACCGGCGTGCGAGCTCGTGATAAAGCCTTGTGCGTTGGCACAGGCACCTGTGATCGACCTCTTGCCGAGACCGTGTGCATGAGCTCGTGATAAAGCCTTGTCGACCTCGTGCCGAGACCGCGTGCACGAGCTCGTGATAAAGCCTTGTGCGTTGGCACAAGCACCTGATGAAGAGATCGACCTCGTGCCGAGACCGCGTGCACGAGCTCGTGATAAAGCGATGAAGAGATCGACCTCGTGCCGAGACCGCGTGCACGAGCTCATGATAAAGCCTTGTCGACCTCGTGCCGAGACCGCGTGCACGAGCTCGTGATAAAGCCTTGTGCGTTGACACAAGCACCTGATGAAGAGATCGACCTCGTGCCGAGACCGCGTGCACGAGCTCGTGATAAAGCCTTGTGCGTTGGCACAGGCACCTGTGATCGACCTCTTGCCGAGACCGCGTGCACGAGCTCGTGATAAAGCCTTGTCGACCTCGTGCCGAGACCGCGTGCACGAGCTCGTGATAAAGCCTTGTGCGTTGGCACAAGCACCTGATGAAGAGATCGACCTCGTGCCGAGACCACGAGCACGAGCTCGTGATAAAGCCTTGTGCGTTGGCACAAGCACCTGTGATCGACCTCGTGCCGACACCGCGTGCACTAACTCGTGATAAAGCCTCGTACCTTGCACAAGCACGTCAAGCCTCGTGTCGAGAACTGCCTCAGCAGAGGTGGAACACGAAGGTCCCGAACGAACTGATAAACAAAGCACGACCCGACGACGCTTGCCGTTCCTTACGAACAAAGACGTCGGACGTCGACATCAATGAACTTCAACAAGTCACCACCTCGACATTCGAGCTAGCGACTTGGGGGGCAACTGTTCCGGACTGGGCCGAGGCCCAATCCGGAGATCCAACGCCTTCCCTCGATGCCACGTTTCCGCTCGCCTCTCCGCCTTCCCTCAACGCGGCCGACCCAACGGTTCTCAGCATTAAAGGAATTTAATGCCGACTTCCGGGTTTCACGGAACGGTTACTCATCGGTAACCGTCCTCAACTCATATTTAAAGAAGACCGCGTCGAACGGTCGAGGTAATGATTTTTCTACCACCTCTTTACTCACCTCGACACACACTGACTTGAGCGTCGGAGTGTTTGCAGGTACACCACCCAACACGCCGTCGTCATCCGTCGCGAGCACAACCGCACTGCTTCCCTCCGGTCATCCTCTGAAGTTCTGTTCAGAACACCTTATTCTATTTTCATTCATGATTATATAATTTTTTTATATATTTTGAAATTTATATTAGCATATTCGAACCTTATAAGTTTTTTGCAAAATATCGTACATGTACTCGATACCGTACCGTATTCGTGTAACTTAACTTGAATATAATTATTAACAAACGACAATAAGCATGGAATTATCACTATTGATGGTCAATTGGAGCTTTGTTATCTTTGGATTTCAGTCGAAATGAAAATTTCAAGACTGGTTAGGAAAAAAAAAAGAACAACAAGGAAAAAAATGTTGTGCTTTTATGCATGTATTATAATCAAATAATCCAATATTCACAACCATGAAGAGAAAGGGAACCAACATCGAATATTTGCTGCTTGAAGAACAAAACCTTTTTATGGTCCAAGAGTCAAAACCTTACAAATCTACAACTTGGAAAACAAAACATGCCACCGGCCTCAACTTCGCAGGAATCATTCTTTTCTAGACCTTTGTTCAATAGCCTCATATGTAATATCCCAAAAATCCAGGACTAGAAGCCTTTGGACTCTAAGAAGTTGAGAACCTGATTTACAAGCTTATCAGTGAATAGATGCAACCCAATTTTTGTGTCCATTTCTGTTACCCAATGTTTTTTTTTTTTTTTTAAATTTTGACCCATTTGAGGATCGAATTTAGGTCATGTGTCTTCGTAAACGTTGTGGCTCTATCTCATAGCTTTCATTTTGTTTTAGATTGACTCAAATTAGACATCTACACCTTGAGATATGCTCATCAAATGTAGCACAACACAAGTGTAAAATGTGGAACATCAGACGCAACTTCAAACCGATTTTTCATCATGTTAGATGCAACTTAAAATGTGGTTCCAAATGAAGAACGCATAAATTGGATAACCGTAACTCCAGTTATGGCCTAAACAGTGGAACACCCTTCTATATATGGCTCGTACATATGCATGTAGAGCTGTACAAGGAATCCATGATAGGTTGTTCATACAACTGTGCATAATCATATACAATCTATACATATGAGTGTAGGGTCATACATGGAATCAACATCAAGTTGTACATAATTTTCAGAAACTTGTTAGGTCTTCAAAAATAAATGGACGGGATGCAAAATTTAAACCTTAATCACTTTAAACACCTTAGGGGCTGCTGAGAGAAAGTTCTAAACTCTTGGGAGAGGAAAAGTCCAAGAAGAGATCGGGGCAGAGATCATTCCTCCGATGTTAAAACTCATCGTAGGAACACTCATGGCTTTGGGAGGTCTACGAAAGGTGAGTAATCACACCTTTTTTCAACCCTTTCAATTTGGGAATTTGGTAATGGGATTGAGTTAGGGGTTTTCGGAGAGTTGATGAAACAAGACATGTTTTGATGAAAAACTTAACTCTATCAATATGAGAATTTGTGAAATGTGAGATTGTTAATGAAGTTGATTGATTTAATGCCTTAAATATGTAATTCCATGAGTGATGATGATGTCTTATGGTTGATTGGCATAAATTCTTTAATGTATGTTGATAGATGAGTATTGTTGATGAATAATCTATTATTGTTGTGATTGAATGATACAATTTGTATGATTTGAATTACAATTGAGTGGATTGTTTGAGTAATATACTTTACGAGTAAGGGTATTTCATTGAATGGTACACCTACAAGTTAGGGGTATTGAAATGAAGTAATACACCATCGAGAAAAAGGTATTGAAAAATAAAGCAATATCAGCTTCGAGGAAGGGATATCAGACACCCTTCTAATAGGATGAGGCAGGCAATAGGACTCCATTGCATTGATTGATTTATTGCTGCTTGCATTAGTTGTGATATTTGGAAATGATTATTGATGTTCATGTGATTAACGGTGTGATGCCTTTATAATTATTATTATAATGTATATAAATTATTTGGAGTTATTATTATTATTATTATTATTATTGTTATTATTATTATTATGGAAGAATGCAGGTAAACTGTGTTTTATTCAGTGAGACTAGCAAGATACCTGTGCATACACACGAGTCTCTCTGTTTTTACGTATTTTTAAAAGACACTTATTTATAAAATGAGTGTTTTACATTTTGACAAATATAATTAGTTTTTTAGTTCTCTAAATACCAAAAAGAGTGAGAAAACAAAATATAACATTTTCCTGTTGGGACTTAAGAGTAAAATAATCATTTATAAATAATTAGGAGATTTATAATATTGTTATGTGTTAAAATACAATGGAATTATACCAACAATATGTAATGTTTTCCCTTCGGAACTCAAAAGCAAAATAATCATTTATAAATCAGAAAGACATTTATAAAATTGATATGTATTCAAAGACAATAAAATTACACCGACATCATCTATTGTTTCCCTTAGGGATGCAAAAAAACAATCATTTATATCGACAAAATGTAATATTTTCCTGTTTCCCAGTCAAGATTCCAAAGTAAAATAATTATTTATAAACAATAAAGACATTTATAAAATTGATATGTGTTCAAATACAATAAAATTATTCCGACAACACCAAGAAAAAAATAATAAAGACATTTATAAGGACAAAAAAATAAAATAAAAAATTAAACAACTAAAAAAATTAATAAAATTTGATACATGATGAAATTATAACAACAATATGTAATGTTCCTCATCGAGATGAAATTTGATACGTGATGAAATTATAATGACAATATTATTATTACTATGGAAGAATGCAGGTACAATGGTCGATTTTTTCAGTTACTAAAGTGGTTGGAAACATCATGTTGAGTTTGAGTCACCAAAGAAGTGATCAAACCCTCTCCCAGAATATACAAGAAATTACCGATAGCAATACCAAAGAAATCGATGAAACAGTAAAACAATCAAACAGCAAAACCGAATGCAGAAAATTCAAGAACACAAGCAATTTGGTCACGCAGTTCAGTATCTGAATGATACCTACGTCTGCGGGATTGAGCAATGCCTCAATCCAGATATATTCCAGAGCCAAGAAGAACAAGTGATACAATCACACAAGTGATCTCTCTCAATTCCTTTGCAGCCTCACACTACCCTGATCCCTTGTTACACCCGAGCCTAAGTCTCTCCTCTCCTCAATGTGTAACTCTCAGATTGAATGTGTGTATATCCAACAACTCATATGCCTTGCCTTATATACATGACTTATGGAGGAGAAGCATTAGAGTTGTTATAAAGAAAAACTGAAACGAACTGATGGAAGTAAATATATAGCAGAAACAGAATCGGTTGGCAACACACTCCCAACTAACTCCAAGTCAGCAAACTAACTCCAACCTTCCAATGTGCCACATGTGTCAACAATCTCCACCTTGGCACATTGACTTGACTCTGATTAATCTGGAACAGCAGCTCAAATCCAGTCTTGAAGTGTCTTAACCAGCACCTATCTTGAGCAAGTCACAGCAGTGAGTGAACTTGCTCACAGGCACAACCTTGGTGATGAAATTAGCTGGGTTTTCTGAAGTATGCACTTTCTTCACTTGAACCAGACCATTAGAGATGGTATCCCTAATCTAATGAAGTCTTATATCTATGTGTTTTGTTCTCTCATGATAAGTGCTATTCTTGCAAAGATGAATAGCATTTTGATTATCACAAAACGCTTGGATATTGTCTTGATTGACCCCAAGTTCCTTGCTCAACCCTCTCAACCATATAGCTTCCTTCGATGCCTCAGTAACCCCAATGTACTCTGCCTCAGTGGTGGATAAAGCCATTGTGTGTTGAAGTGATGCTCTCCAACTTATGGTATTCCCAAAGAGAGTGAAGACATAGCCTGTTGTGACAACCACCCTTAAAATTAAATGGAGCCGCCACCAATATTTTAATCTTAGGAAATATTGGAAAACCTATTTTTTTGATTTTAATAAAGAAAAAAGTCTTTGAACCAGATTTTAGGCTCGGGAGTTGGTTACGCATAGGGAAGATACTAGCACCCCTAAAGCACCCATAAAAATGGTACCTTTAATTGTTTGAAAAAAAGATTTTGTTTGCCATTATGATTATGAATTATTTCCTAAAAGAAAATATTTTTATTTTATTATTGAGCTAAATAAAACCCTTTTTATGCTTGCTGAATATTATTAATTACAAATCACTAAGCTTTATGACCAAACTAAGATTTAATGATATCAACATTAATAAAAATATTTGCCAAGTAATTCCCCAATCCTTTTATTTATTTTTTTATAATGATGTTGCTAATTATCAATAATGATTATCATGAAAATCCAGCGAACCAATTAATTTTTGTGAAAAGAGATTTAACTTGACTAATCCAACTTTTTCCATTTTTAATAAAAATAAATACAAACAATCATGCTTTAATTGCAAAAATATTTAATACTTTAATTTAATTAAAAAAAACATTTGATTTCAAGGGAAGCCGATTGATAAAAGAAAGAAAAAATAATAAAAATAATAAAAATAAAAACAAAAATAAAAATAAAAGGAAAATAAAAGGGGTGCGTAACCCTAATTTCAGGGTGAAACCCTAAGCTCCCTGACGGCAGTGGCGCGACGGTGGCGTGGCCAGGAACCTCTGTTCCGACCGGCGCCGATTAACGTTCACGGCATAACAATAAGGAGAACAAGACGTAAAGAAAGAGATGCGAAGAAGGAAATATTACAAGATAATTTTAGTCCCAAATCTATGTTCTTATTACATGGATTGTATAGAAGCAGAAGAACCAACAAAAGAAAGGGGAAGAAGTGGAACCTGAGTGTTCTGGGTCAATTAGAAAAAATACACAAAAAGGCAGAATAAAAAAGAAACCCTAACTAAAAGTGTTTGCTCTCTCTTTGTTTTTGGTGATCTCACATATGGTTTGGCCGCTGCATGCTTGCTATGCTTCCGTTCCTTCAGTTTGCGTTTCCTCCTTTTGTCCTCTGTTTCTACTCTTCTCTCTGGCTCTCGGTTCCCCTCTTCACATGGTCCTGGCCTTTGCTTTTATAGCCCCACGTTCCTGCAAAAATTTAGAATCACATTAGTACGAAAGCAAATCAATAACAGACAAAAATAACCAAAAGGATAGGAACGAAAAAACCTCCTTTTTGTTTCCAGATCCGTGATTTACGGAGAGGATAGGGAGAGGATGAGAGAGACGGAGGGGCGCCGCTGCTAGATCATTTTTAGGGTTAGGGTTTGAAAGGAGAAAGTTAGGGTTAGAGAAAGGGAGAGAAGAGAGAACGTGGGAGAGGAATCTGTGTGTGTGGTGCTGCGGCTATTAGCGAGAGCCTATTGTAACACCTGAGGACGAGATCGACATCGTATTAGGACGACGTATCGAGACCTCGACCAAGACCTTGTGTCGAGATCCCGTGACTAGATCGTTTGCCGAGATCATTTGTCGAGCTGATGAGACCACGTGCACTAATTTCTTTGGTGAGGAGGTCGCGTGTCGAGTTGATGAAGTCGCGTCTGGCGATGAGGACGTATGTCGAGCTGAGGAGACCGCGTTCACGAACTCGTGTTAGAACCTTGTACGCTTGCACGAGCACTCTTGTCGACATCGTGTCGAGATGACACCTCGTATTCTTTCGAACGTTATTCAGCGTTATTATTATATTGTTTGTAATTATTACATTGTCGGCTTGACCGTTCTCGTCGCGTGTTGAGACCGTTGACCGACAGAGTAGAGGGTAATTATGAGAGGAACGATTTAACGGGTAGATGATTGATGGGATTGACATCTTATAGCTGGAGTTACGATTATGCCCTTCCAGCTGTATTCACGATCGATTTTCCCTCAAACATTCATTTCTCTTTTCTTCTTTCTTCTTCCTTCCTTCTGCTCTGTGTTTCGTTGTTTTCTTCAAAAACTTCCATCGACGAAACCGTGAGTTCCATCGAGATTCTGCACAAGCTTTCTTCATCAATCTTGTTCATCATCAACTTCTCGACCCATATCTCGTCTGCTCGATCACCATTGAGGTATGAAGAACAGATTTTTCTTTTCATCTGTGCTACTGTTTAGCGCTAATTCTTCTTCCATTTTTAACCAGTTTTATGCTTCCAAATCATATCAAATTGATGGGTTTTCTTCTTCACAATATTACCTATCTTTCTAACCGATTAATTGGGCTTGTAAAACAAATTTCTTCCTCTGTTTTTCTGCAATCGGCAGTGCCCAGAAACCTCCATTTTTGGTTCGTTTCGATTTCTTGTTTTTCATTCGTTGCTTCTGGTTATTGTTGTTGTCGATCTATCTGTTGAAGCATCAGATAACTTTTTCATGAAATTTTGATCGAAATCCCTAACTTTGTGTTAGAGGAAAAATATATTTCAGTTCTTGAGTTTTATATTTTTCTGGGTTGTGGTTAAGTTTGGGAAGAGAGAGCTAGATGTATTAGAACCCATGGATCGATCTGAGTTGTGTTTGTTTTAGGAAGTCTGATTCCCGAGATCGAGTGATTTCCGAATCAAGGTGTACGGGAAAGCGAATCCAAGGACGTGGAAGCAGTGGGATCCAGATCGAGAACTGTACGTGTCGAGATCGAGTAAGAGAAGTCGTTGTCGAGCTCTTTGAAGACAGCTGTGTCGAGGTCGTTGTCGAGCAGCATTAACTTGGAGTTCGGTAAGGGCAACTCCTAGATATCTCTAAGGCTTTATTTTATAAGTCCTTATGTAAGAGCGCTTCACATTAATAATTTCGTAGTATGCTAGCATAAGGGCATTTCATATTCTACGTGGTTATGTTATTGTGTATGGATTTCCTGATTTGTGTCGAGCTGAAATGTTGTGATATGATTGAGTTTTTGCATGTATTTAATATGTGATTGAATATATGTCGTGAATTGTGTATTGCATGTTGAATTGCGTTTCTTCATGTCGAGCTTGCTCTTTTATTTGACATGCGGTTGAATATCTTGTGTTTAACTCTTTGAATATCGTATGCGGCGAATTGTTCATCGAGTGAGCGAGCTAGGTGAGTCGTATGACGTTTTTGAGCCGTGACCGGATAAGCGAGGTGCTAGGTCCCCTTTTTGTTTACGGAGATTGACTAGGCGTCGCCACGCTCACGGGACTGAGTTGGTATCCTAGGGAGAGCGAGGATCCCAAGGCTTTGGACTTTCCGACATCTGATGCAGCGTGTGCATTCCGGAAAATTGTCGAGTCGAGAGAAAATGGATTTGCGAGTTGTGTCGAGTTTAGAGTGAGATGGTCGAGTCACGTCGGTGAATGTTATACTTTCTTTGTTTGCTTATATTTTTATGTCGAGCTTATCTTGAATTGTTGAGAAGTTGACCCTTTCCGTGGTGCCTTCAATCCATGACGGTTACCCGAGCGATGTCGAAGCGCGAGGAATTCGGCGATAGATGATGCCGAGGAGGAGCTCGGCGAGGACCGAGTGGCGACCTCTATCTGTCGTGATTGTTTGTTTGTTGGATATTTGTTTTTACGAGGACTGTACTTGTTTTTCTTTTGTGTTCGAGGTCGTGACCGGTTTAGGCGGTGTTGTTTTGTTGCTCTGAGGTAGACTGGTGGTCTTACTTTTGGAGCGACCCCTGCGTGGGAGTCTGCCAGGAAGTACCCCAGGTATGATTACTCTTTTGAAGTTGTCGTACCTTAGGTGTATTTTCTTTGCACATTTGCTACTCTGTATTTTGTATATATTATTATTTCGAGTGATATATATATATATGTGTATGTTATGCATGTATGTTTTATTAGAATTTAAGTCTTGTGTCTTAGTTGCACCATGTTTCGAAAAGCTGTAATTACTCTGATGTGCACGAGTTGGTTTTATAAAAAAATATATATATCGTATTTTTAAAAGGCACAAGAGTTTTGTTTTTAAAACACATCTCATATAGGTTTATGTTGAGCTTGGTGTGTTGAGCTCGGTAACTCGAGCTCGGTATATTGAGCTTCGGTAGCGGTCGAAGCGGTCGTTACCTTTGTTAGTATCGAGGCGATTCGGTTCGACCGAAATTTGTGCATAGGAATTTGGGTGGTCACTATGTCGGGTTATGTGTTGGGTACCTAGTTGTATTATGTTGATTCTTTGTTTGATTAAGTGAAGCACTTATTGCTTGAGAAATTGTTTGAGCTGTTTCTTGATTGAAGCGGTGTGTTTTAACACATCCTTGTTGTGAGATTCGGCGGGGTTTTGAACTTTGTGGAATCTAATGCCACCTCGTAGGAATCGACATCCGCAACCGAGAACGTCGACATGGAGCAGGCTATTCAAGCTATGGCCGAGATGGCGGCGACCATGGCTCAACAATCATTCTTTGCAACTCAACAGGCTAACGCGATGGCTCAGCCAGGCGGCGTTAACTCGGCGAACTTGCGGCCAGAACGAAGCGAGCGAAATCTTTGAAGCGAGAGGATTGGCCGACTTCAGGAAGCATGATCCACGAAGTTCTACGGTGAGCCAAATCGGATAAAGGCGATCTTTGGATGCAAGAGATCGAGAAGATCTTTGAGGCACTTCATTGCGGGACAACGTGAAGGTCGACTATGCCACCTACTTCATCGCTAGGAGACGCAGAGTATTGGTGGAGAGGAGTGAAACAAGCGTTTATAGCGTAACATCGCGAGATGACACAGGAGCTTTTTCGTGAAAGGTTCTTGGACAAGTACTTCCGGATCGCACGAGCCGAGAAGGAGCAAGAATTTCTTCAATCGCAACAAGGCAACTCGGCGGTGTCCGAGTATGCGACCAAGTTCGAGTCGTTGGCGAGGTATTTCAGTCCATTTCGTGATCGAGTTGACCAGAGATGGTTGAGTGAGAGATTCCAACGAGGATTGAGATTCGACATTCGAAGTCGATGGTGTCGTTGAGGATCGAAATCTCCAAGAGGCGATTGATCGATGTGTCGAGGTAGAAGGAGTAAGGGGCCACAAGAAGAAGATTATTGTGGGCGGGCCGGGGAGACCCCAGTGCGGGCGCGAGATTTGCACGTAAAGGAAACCACCGCAGAAGAGGCCTTCTGACCGACCTCGGGGAACAACAACGAGGGACGATGTCGTCAGATGACCCAAGTCTTAGGAGTGGAGGTCGGACCGGTGTCGAGGTAATTTGCTACCGATGTGGAAAGCGGGACATTACGCGAGTAATCGTACTCGGAAGGAGGAGGTGTGTTTCAACCGCAAGAAGCCAGGGCATTTTGCTAAGGATTGTCCTACACCTAAAGTGAGCAAGCGATGCTTGCGGCAAGAGCCAAAGGAAGCGTCAAGTGGCTAAAGGCGAGTTTTACGCATGAGTGGCGAGAAGGTGAGCAGTGATGATCTTATCCAAGGTGAATGTGAGATCGAGGGTAAATCCTTATCCGTTCTTTTTGATTCGGTGCAACCCATTCCTTTATTTCTTGATTGTGTGAACCATTTGAACTTGACTGTGTTGCTTTACCGTTTAGATTAGTAGTTACAACCCAGTTGCTAAAACCTTAGTCACAAACAACGCATGTCTTAATTGTGTAGTGATTATTGAGTAGAAAGTTTGTGGTCAATTTGGTTTGTTTGCCTCTTAAGGGCTTAGATGTCATTCTCGGGATGGATTGGTTGTCACACCACCATGTCCTTTTAATTTGTGCCAGTAAAGCGTAATTTTTCCGGACCTTGGAGTCTCGATTATCTTTCTCCGAGCGTATTGGAGTTTCTTTGAAAGAAGGAACTAGGGAATACATGTATCTAGCTAGTTCGGAAGTTTTCCAGCCGGTCGGCGTGAAGAATGTACCGGTGGTGTGTGACTTTGAGGGCGTTTTCCGAAGGCGTGCCAGGGTTACCACCGGTCACGAGAGGTCGAGTTCTCCATCGACCGATTCCAGGAAACGGGGCCGATTTCCAAAGCGCCATACGGGATGTCTCCTGCCGAGATGAAAGAGTGAAGTCCCGGATCGAACACTTGGAGTCGAAGCAATTCATCTGACCGAGCGTGTCACCGTGGGGAGCTCGGTGTTGTTGGTTAAGAAGAAGGATGGGCGATCAAGACTGTGCGTGGACTACCGCGAGCTCAACAAGGTTACCGTGAAGAACCGTTATCCGTTACCACGTATTGGCGACTTGATGGACCAACTTCGTGGGCGGCGATCTTTTCAAGATAGACTTGAAGTCGGGCTACCATCGATTCGCGTGAAGGAGGAAGATGTCGCCAAAGCGACTTCGAGGACTAGATCACGGTCACTACGAGTACTTGGTGATGCCGTTTGGAGTGACGAATCGCCCGGTGTGTTTATGGACTACATGAGCAGGATTTTCCATTTGTTTTTGGATCGATTCGTTGTAGTGTTCATCGGCGACATATTGATTTACTCGAGGAACCGAGAAGAGCACGTAGAACACCTATGTCGAGTACTACGGATATTACGAGATAAGCAACTCTATGCCAACCTGTCGAAGTGTGAATTTTGGCTTGAAGAGGTGAATTTTCTTGGTCACGTGATTTCCAGGAGAAGGGATAGCTGTGGATCCAACTAAGATTGAAGCGGTGATAAGCGTGGGAACAGTAGAAGGCGATTCTGAGATCGGGAGTTTTGTCGGCTTAGCGAGGATATTACCGAAGATTCATTGAAGGTTTCTCGAAGATTGTCGCGCCTCTTACGGTGACGAGGAAGGATCAACCTTTTGCTTGGGCCAGGAGTGTGAAGCCGATTTTCAACGGCGAAGGAGCTTTTGGCGGCGGCGCTTTGTCTTTGATTTTGCCTCGGCAGAAGAGCCTTTCGAGGTGTATTGTGATGCGTCACACCAGGGATTGGGATGCGTCTTTGATGCAACATCGGAAGGTGGTCGCGTATGCTTCAAGACGACTTAAGATTCACGAGAGGAACTACCCTACTCACGACTTGGAGCTAGCGGCCCGATGGTTTTTCTTGGCCGAAGATATGGAGGCACTACCTTTGGAGCACTCTTCTTGTTTCAGCGATCACAAGAGCTTGAAGTAACTGTTCGACCGAAGGAACTCAACATGCGTCGGCGTAGATGGGCGAAATTTCTCAAGGACTACGACTTTACGTTGGAATACCATCCGGTAAGGCTAACGTAGTAGCGGATCGTTGAGCGGGAAGAGCGTTTTAACCTCGGTAATGATGATCAAGGAGTTGGAGATGCTCGAGAAGTTACGAGACTTGAAGTTAGTGTCGAAGTTTCAGGAAGGCGAGATTTGGTATGCTTACCATCTCTAACAGATTATTGGGCGAGATCCGAGACCAGCAAGTTCATGACGAGCTTCGCAAGAGAAGGTCGATTGATAAGCGCAAGGAAAGCGGCGAATTTGGTCGGGCGGGCGACATCTTGAGGTGCAATGGCCGAGTGTGCGTACCCTAACGTGTCCGAGCCGAGGAAGTTGATTCTCGGCGAAGCGCATAAGAGCAACTTTAGTATTCATCCAGAGTTACGAAGATGTATCAAGACTTGAAGAAGCATTTTTGGTGGTCAGGAATGAAGAAGCAAGTGGCCGTCACGTAGCTTCATGTTTAACGTGTCGAAGCGAAGGTGGAGCACCAACGACTGCGGGAATGCTCTGATAATCGGCGTACCGGTATGGAAATGGGACGATATTTCCATGGATTTCGTTGTAGGTTTGCGAAGGCGAGAAGAAGAATGATTCGATTTGGGTGATCGTCGGCCGATTGACCAAATCTGCTCATTCTTGCGGTGGTCGACATACAACGTGGAAAAGCTGGCCAGAGATCTACATCGCGGAGATAGTGCGACTTCATGGAATACCCTCTTCGATCGTGTCGGACCGAGATCCGAAGTTCACGTCTCATTTTGGAGGGAATTGCAGGAGGCGATGGGAGCAGAGCTCGAGCTTAGCTCGGCATATCATCCACGCAGTGGTCAGGCCGGGAGAACGATCCAATCGCTTGAAGATTTGTTGCGAGCTTATGCGTTAGATCACCGAGGAAGTTGGAGCGACGTCTTTCCATTGGTGGAGTACACCTACACTAAGAGTTTCCATGCGAGTATTGGAATGGCCCCTTTTGAAGCGCTGTATGGCCGGAAATGTCAAACGCCTCTTTGTTGGTACCAGGACGGCGGCCGAAGCGTCGTAGGACCAGATATGATCCAGCGGACTCACGAGAAGATCCGTTTGATCGGAGATCGGATGCGAACATCTCAAAGTCGACGAGAGTTATGCGGACCAACGGCGTCGACCACTCGAGTTCGAGGAAGGAGAACATGTATTTCTTAGAGTCACCCCCACTACCGGAGTTGGTCGGCGATCAAATCCAAGAAACTTACCCCTAAATTTATTGGACCTTACCAGATTCTTCGTCGTATTGGTCGATGGCATATCGGTGCATTGCCACCATTCTTGTCGAACATCCACGGCGTCTTCCACGTCTCACAATTGCGGAAGTATGTTTAGGCCGCTTCTCATGTCATCGAGCGGATGTGATTCAAGCGAAGGGCGACCTATCTTTGAAGCATTACCGGCAAGAATCGTTGATCGGAAAGCCAAGCGATTCGCGGAACAAAGAGATTCAACTTGTCAAAGTTGTGTGGGATCGAAGGCGGGAGATGCGACTTGGGAGGCTGGAGGAGAAGATGAAGACTCGATACCTGAACTTTACGAGGTAAGAATCTTATTTGCAATTTCGAGGGCGAAATTTTTTAGAGGAGAGATTGTAACACCTGAGGGCGAGATCGACATCGTATTAGAACGACGTATCGAGACCTCGACCAAGACCTTGTGTCGAGATCCCGTGACTAGATCGTTTGCACGAGATCATTTGTCGGTGATGAGACCACGTGCACTAGGCTTTGGTGAGGAGGTCGCGTGTCGAGTTGATGAAGTCGCGTCTGGTGATGAGGGCGTATGTCGGTGAGGAGACCGCGTTCACGAACTTCGTGTTAGAACCTTATGCGCTTGCACGAGCACTCTTGTCGACATCGTGTCGAGATGACACCTCGTATTCTTTCGAGCGTTATTCAGCGTTTTTATTATATTCCTTGTAATAACTACATTGTCGGCTTGGCGTTCTCGTCGCGTGTTGAGGCGGATTGGCCAAGCGAGTAGAGGGTAATTATGAGAGGAGCGATTTAACGGGTAGATGATTGATGGGATTGACATCTTATAGCTGGAGTTACGATTATGCCGCTTCCGGTGTATTCACGATCGATTTTCCCTCAAACATTCATTTCTCTTTTCTTCTTTCTTCTTCCTTCCTACGCTCTGTGTTTCGTTGTTTTCTTCAAAAACTTCCATCGACAAACCGTGAGTTCCATCGAGATCTGCACAAGCTTTCTTCATCAATCTTGTTCATCATCAACTTCTCGACCCATATCTCGTGCCTTTCGATCACCATTGAGGTATGAAGAACAGATTTTTCTTTTCATCCGTACTCTTGTTTAGCGCTAATTCTTCTTCCATTTTTAACCGGTTTATGCTTCCAAATCATATCAAATTGATGGGTTTTCTTCTTCACAATATTACCTATCTTTCTAACCGATTAATTGGGCTTGTAAAACAAATTTCTTCCTCTGTTTTTCTGCAATCGGCAGTGCCCAAAACCTCCATTTTTGGTTCGTTTCGATTTCTTGTTTTTCATTCGTTGCTTCTGGTTATTGTTGTTGTCGATCTATCTGTTGAAGCATCAGATAACTTTTTCATGAAATTTTGATCGAAATCCCTAACTTTATGTTAGAGGAAAAATATATTTCAGTTCTTGAGTTTTATATTTTTAAGGTTGTGGTTGAGTTTGGGAAGAGAGCTAGATGTATTAGAACCCATGGATCGATCTAAGTTGTGTTTGTTTTAGGAAGTCGATTCAGAGATCGAGTGATTTCAGAATCAAGGTGTGCGGAAGCGAATCCAAGGGCGTGGAAGCGATGGGATCGGATCGAAGCTATGCGTGTCGAGATCGAGTAAGAGAAGTCGTTGTCGAGCTCTTTGAAGACAGCTGTGTCGAGGTCGTTGTCGAGCAGCATTAACTTGGAGTTCGGTAAGGGCAACTCCTAGATATCTCTAAGGCTTTATTTTATAAGTCCTTATGTAAGAGCGCTTCACATTAATAATTTCGTAGTATGCTAGCATAAGGGCATTTCATATTCTACGTGGTTATGTTATTGTGTATGGATTTCCTGATTTGTGTCGAGCTGAAATGTTGTGATATGATTGAGTTTTTGCATGTATTTAATATGTGATTGAATATATGTCGTGAATTGTGTATTGCATGTTGAATTGCGTTTCTTCATGTCGAGCTTGCTCTTTTATTTGACATGCGGTTGAATATCTTGTGTTTAACTCTTTGAATATCGTATCACGTGAATTGTTCATCGAGTGAGCGAGCTAGGTGAGTCGTATGGCGTTTTTGAGCCGTGACCGGATAAGCGAGGGTGCTAGGTCCCCTTTTTGTTTACGGGAGATTGACTAGACGTCGCCACGCTCACGGGACTGAGTTGGTATCCTAGGGAGGCGAGGATCCCAAGGCTTAGTGGACTTTCCGACATCTGATGCAGGCGTGTGCATTCAGGAAAATTGTCGAGTCGAGAGAAAATGGATTTGCGAGTTGTGTCGAGTTTAGAGTGAGATGGTCGAGTCACGTCGGTGAATGTTATACTTTCTTTGTTTGCTTATATTTTTATGTCGAGCTTATCTTGAATTGTTGAGAAGTTGACCACTTTCCGTGGTGCCTTCAATCCATGACGGTTACCCAGGCGATGTCGAGGCGCGGGAATTCGGCGATAGATGATGCCGAGGAGGAGCTCGGCGAGGACCCGAGTGGCGACCTCTATCTGTCGTGATTGTTTGTTTGTTGGATATTTGTTTTTACGAGGACTGTACTTGTTTTCTTTTGTGTTCGAGGTCGTGACCAGTTTAGGCGATGTTGTTTTGTTGCTCTGAGGTAGGTGGTGGTCTTACTTTTGGAGCGACCCCTGCGTGGGAGTCTGGAAGTACCCCAGGTATGATTACTCTTTTGAAGTTGTCGTACCTTAGGTGTATTTTCTTTGCACATTTGCTACTCTGTATTTTGTATATATTATTATTTGAGTGATATATATATATGTGTATGTTATGCATGTATGTTTTATTAGAATTTAAGTCTTGTGTCTTAGTTGCACCATGTTTCAAAAGTCATAATTACTCGATGTGCACGAGTTGGTTTTATAAAAAAATATATATCGTATTTTTAAAAGGCACAAGAGTTTTGTTTTTAAAACACATCTCATATAGGTTTATGTTGAGCTTGGTGTGTTGAGCTCGGTAACTCGAGCTCGGTATATTGAGCTTCGGTAGCGGTCGAAGCAGTCGTTACCTTTGTTGGTATCGAAGCGATTCGGTTCGGCCAGAAATTTGTGCATAGGAATTTGGGTGGTCACTATGTCGGGTTATGTGTTGGGTACCTAGTTGTATTATGTTGATTCTTTGTTTGATTAAGTGAAGCACTTATTGCTTGAGAAATTGTTTGAGCTTGTTTCTTGATTGAAGCGGTGTGTTTTAACACATCCTTGTTGTGAGATTCAGCGGGGTTTTGAACTTTGTGGAATCTAATGCCACCTCGTAGGAATACGACATCTGCAACCGAGAACGTCGACATGGAGCAGGCTATTCAAGCTATGGCCGAGATGGCGGCAGCCATGGCTCAACAATCATTTCTTTGCAACTCAGCGGGCTAACGCGATGGCTCAGCCAGGCAGCGGCGTTAACTTCGGCGAACTTGCGGCAGCGACAGCGAAGCGAGCGAAATCTTTGAAGCGAGAGGATTGGCCGACTTGGAAGCATGATCCACCGAAGTTCTACGGTGAGCCAAATCCGGATAAAGGCGATCTTTGGATGCAAGAGATCGAGAAGATCTTTGAGGCACTTCATTGCGGGACAGCGTGAAGGTCGACTATGCCACCTACTTCTTGCTAGGAGACGCAGAGTATTGGTGGAGAGGTGAAGCAAGCGTTTATAGCGAACATCGCGAGATGACCTGGGAGCTTTTTCGTGAAAGGTTCTTGGACAAGTACTTCCGGATCTTTGCCTGCAGTAGAAGGAGCAAGAATTTCTTCAAGCTGCAACAAGGCAACTTCGGCGGTGTCAGAGTATCGACCAAGTTCAGTCGTTGGCGAGGTATTTCAGTCCATTTCGTGATCGAGTTGACGAGAGATGGTTGAGTGAGAGATTCCAACGGGGATTGAGATTCGACATTCGAAGTCGATGGTGTCGTTGAGGATCGAAATCTCCAAGAGCCGATTGATCGATGTGTCGAGGTAGAAGGAGTAAGAGCCACTGAAGAAGATTATTGTGGGCGGGCCGGTGAGACCCCAGTGCGAGGCGGAGATTTGCCTGAAAGGAAACCACCGCGAAGAGGCCTTCTGGCCAGGCCTCGGGGAACAACAACGAGGGCGATGTCGTCAGATGACCCAATCTGCAGGAGTGGAGGTCGGACCGGTGTCGAGGTAATTTGCTACCGATGTGGAAAGCGGGACATTACGCGAGTAAGCGTACTCGAGAAGGAGGAGGTGTGTTTCAACGCAAGAAGCCAGGGCATTTTGCTAAGGATTGTCCTACACCTAAAGGTGAGCAAGCGATGCTTGCGGCAGAGCCAAAGGAAGCGTCAGTGGCTAAAGGCGAGTTTTACGCATGAGTGGCGAGGAAGTGAGCAGTGATGATCTTATCCAAGGTGAATGTGAGATCGAGGGTAAATCCTTATCCGTTCTTTTTGATTAGTGCAACCCATTCCTTTATTTCTTAGATTGTGTGAACCATTTGAACTTGATTGTGGCTTTACCGTTTAGATTAGTAGTTACAACCCATTTGCTAAAACCTTAGTCACAAACACTGCATGTCTTAATTGTGTAGTGATTATTGAGTAGAAAGTTTGTGGTCAATTTGGTTTGTTTGCCTCTTAAGGGCTTAGATGTCATTCTCGGGATGGATTGGTTGTCACACCACCATGTCCTTTTGGTGTGCCCGTAAAGCGTAATTTTCCGGACCTTGGAGTCTCGATTATCTTTCTGCCGAACATATTGGAGTTTCTTTGAAAGAAGGAACTAGGGAATACATGTATCTAGCTAGTTCGGAAGTTTTCCAGCGGTCGGCGTGAAGAATGTACGGTGGTGTGTGACTTTGAGGGCGTTTTCAGAAGGCGTGCCAGGGTTACCACCGGTCACGAGGTCGAGTTCTCCATCGACTGATTCGAGGAACGGGGCCGATTTCCAAAGCGCCCATACTGGATGTCTCTGCCGAGATGAAAGAGTGAAGTCCCGGATCGAACACTTGGAGTCGAAGCAATTCATACGACCGAAGCGTGTCACCGTGGGGAGCTCGGTGTTGTTGGTTAAGAAGAAGGATGGGCGATCAAGGCGTGCGTGGACTACCGCGAGCTCAACAAGGTTACCGTGAAGAAGCGTTATCCGTTACCACGTATTGGCGACTTGATGGACCAACCGTGGAGCGGCGATCTTTTCAAGATAGACTTGAAGTCGGGCTACCATCAGTTCGCGTGAAGGAGGAAGATGTCGCCAAAGCGACTTCCAGGACTAGATCACGGTCACTCTGAGTACTTGGTGATGCCGTTTGGAGTGGCGAATGCGCCCGGTGTGTTTATGGACTACATGAGCAGGATTTTCCATTTGTTTTTGGATCGATTCGTTGTAGTGTTCATCGGCGACATATTGATTTACTCGAGAGGCGAGAAGAGCACGTAGAACACCTATGTCGAGTACTACGGATATTACGAGATAAGCGACTCTATGCCAACCTGTCGAAGTGTGAATTTTGGCTTGAAGAGGTGAATTTTCTTGGTCACGTGATTTCCAGGAGAAGGGATAGGCTGTGGATCCAACTAAGATTGAAGCGGTGATAGCGTGGGAACAGTAGAAGGCGATTCTGAGATCGGGAGTTTTGTCGGCTTAGCGAGGATATTACCGAAGATTCATTGAAGGTTTCTCGAAGATTGTCGGCGCCTCTTTACGGTGACGAGGAAGGATCAACCTTTGCTTGGGCCAGGAGTGTGAAGCCGATTTTCAACGGCGAAGGAGCTTTTGGCGGCAGCGCTGTCTTTGATTTTGCCTCAACCGAAGAGCCTTTCGAGGTGTATTGTGATGCGTCACACCAGGGATTGGGATGCGTCTTTGATGCAACATCGGAAGGTGGTCGCGTATGCTTCAAGACGACTTAAGATTCACGAGAGGAACTACCCTACTCACGACTTGGAGCTAGCGGCTGATAGTTTTCTTGGCCCGAAGATATGGAGGCACTACCTTTGCAGAGCACTCTTCTTGTTTTCAGCGATCACAAGAGCTTGAAGTAATCGTTCGACCGAAGGAACTCAACATGCGTCGGCGTAGATGGGCGAGAATTTCTCAAGGACTACGACTTTACGTTGGAATACCATCCGGTAAGGCTAACGAAGTAGCAGATGGTTTGAGTGGGAAGAGCGTTTTAACCTCGGTAATGATGATCA
Organism: Calophaca sinica; assembly: GCA_037113605.1. Lineage (NCBI taxonomy): Eukaryota > Viridiplantae > Streptophyta > Magnoliopsida > Fabales > Fabaceae > Calophaca > Calophaca sinica. The sequence goes on from CM073737.1 coordinate 24,258,282, forward strand.
AGGAGTTGGAGATGCTCGAGAAGTTCCGAGACTTGAAGTTGAGTGTCGAAGTTTCACCAGGGAAGCTGAGATTTGGTATGCTTACCATCTCTAGCAGTTATTGGGCGAGATCCGAGACCAGCAAGTTCATGACGAGCTTACGCAAGAAGGTCGATTGATAAGCGCAAGGAAAGCGGCGAATTTGGTCGGGCGGGCGACATCTTGAGGTGCAATGGCGAGTGTGCGTACCTAACGTATCAGCCGAGGAAGTTGATTCTCGGCGAAGCGCATAAGAGCAACTTTAGTATTCATCCAGAGTTACGAAGATGTATCAAGACTTGAAGAAGCATTTTTGGTGGTCGGAATGAAGAAGCAAGTGGCGAAATCGTAGCTTCATGTTTAACGTGTCGAAGCGAAGGTGGAGCACCAGCGACTGCGGGAATGCTCTGATAAACAGCGTACGGTATGGAAATGGGGCGATATTTCCATGGATTTCGTTGTAGGTTTGCGAAGGCGCGAAGAAGAATGATTCGATTTGGGTGATCGTCGGCCGATTGACCAAATCTGCTCATTCTTGCGGTGAGGTCGGACATACAACGTGGAAAAGCCGACCGAGATCTACATCGCGGAGATAGTGCGACTTCATGGAATACCCTCTTCGATCGTGTCGGACCGAGATCCAAGTTCACGTCTCATTTTGGAGGGAATTGCAAGGAGCGATGGGAGCAGAGCTCGAGGCTTAGCTTCGGCATATCATCCCACAGGTGGCGGTCGGTGAGAGAAGCGATCCAATCGCTTGAAGATTTGTTGCGAGCTTATGCGTTAGATCACCGAGGAAGTTGGAGCGACGTCTTACCATTGGTGGAGTTCACCTACAATAACGATTTCCATGCGAGTATTGGAATGGCCCCTTTTGAAGCGGCGTATGGGCCGGAAATGTCAAACGCCTCTTTGTTGGTACCAGGGCGGCGGCGAGCGTAAATCGTCAGAGACCAGATATGATCCAACGGACTAGAAGATCCGTTTGATCGAGAGATCGGATGCGAACATCTCAAAGTCGGCGGAAGAGTTATGCGGACCAACGGCGTCGACCACTCGAGTTCGAGGAAGGAGAACATGTATTTCTTAGAGTCACCCCCACTCTGGAGTTGGTCGGCGATCAAATCCAAGAAACTTACCCTAAATTTATTGGACCTTACAATTCTTCGTCGTATTGGTCGATGGCATATCAGTTGCATTGCCACCATTCTTGTCGAACATCCACGGCGTCTTCCACGTCTCACAATTGCGGAAGTATGTTTAGACCGCTTCTCATGTCATCGAGCGGATGTGATTCAAGCGAAGGGCGACCTATCTTTCAAGCATTACCGGCAAGAATCGTTGATCGGAAAGCCAAGCGATTCGCGGAACAAAGAGATTCAACTTGTCAAAGTTGTGTGGGATCGAAGGCGGGAGATGCGACTTAGGGCTGGAGGAGAAGATGAAGACTTCGATTACCACTGAACTTTTACGAGGTAAGAATCTTATTTGCAATTTCGAGGGCGAAATTTTTTAGAGGAGAGATTGTAACACCTGAGGGCGAGATCGACATCGTATTAGGGCGACGTATCGAGACCTCGACCAAGACCTTGTGTCGAGATCCCGTGACTAGATCGTTTGCGAGATCATTTGTCGGTGATGAGACCACGTGCACTAGGCCTTTGGTGAGGAGGTCGGCGTGTCGAGTTGATGAAGTCGCGTCGAGTGATGAGGGCGTATGTCGAAATGAGGAGACCGCGTTCACGAACTCGTGTTAGAACCTTGTACGCTTGCACGAGCACTCTTGTCGACATCGTGTCGAGATGACACCTCGTATTCTTTCGAACGTTATTCAGCGTTATTATTATATTGTTTGTAATTATTACATTGTCGGCTTGACCGTTCTCGTCGCGTGTTGAGACCGTTGACCGACAGAGTAGAGGGTAATTATGAGAGGAACGATTTAACGGGTAGATGATTGATGGGATTGACATCTTATAGCTGGAGTTACGATTATGCCCTTCCAGCTGTATTCACGATCGATTTTCCCTCAAACATTCATTTCTCTTTTCTTCTTTCTTCTTCCTTCCTTCTGCTCTGTGTTTCGTTGTTTTCTTCAAAACTTCCATCGGCCAAACCGTGAGTTCCATCGAGATCTGCACAAGCTTTCTTCATCAATCTTGTTCATCATCAACTTCTCGACCCATATCTCAAATGCCTTTCGATCACCATTGAGGTATGAAGAACAGATTTTCTTTTCATACGTACTCTTGTTTAGCGCTAATTCTTCTTCCATTTTTAACCGCTTTATGCTTCCAAATCATATCAAATTGATGGGTTTTCTTCTTCACAATATTACCTATCTTTCTAACCGATTAATTGGGCTTGTAAAACAAATTTCTTCCTCTGTTTTTATGATCGGCGGTGCCGAAAACCTCCATTTTTGGTTCGTTTAGATTTCTTGTTTTTCATTCGTTTGCTTACGG